>CM060696.1:100974594-106086800 GCA_030686995.1 Artemisia argyi
ATCTATAGTCAGCGTACCGCCAAAATTATATATATAATAGAAAAGATTATAAATTCAGATGGAACCTATATTTTGACCGCATAAATTCAGATCGGAACACATAAATTCAGATCGGTACCCAAAAAAAAGGTCGAATTAAAAATAGTTACCAACCTTGTAGATCTCGAAATGAGATGACATCGATCCAAAGAGATTGGTGACGTTTATTTTTTTCCTCATAATTGTTAATGCTTGCTCAATCCAAAAAAGATTGGTGATGTTTTGATATGGAGGGAGAGGATTTTGGGAGGCAGTTAATTGGTTTTGTGAGGATAGATGGTGGGTGGGTTAACCAGGCACTATTTTAGGGTTAAATAGGAAATACCATGATATATATATATATATATATATATATATATATATATATATATATATATATATATATATATATATATATATATATATATATATGGGGGCTTTATTTTCAGAACCCTGTTAAGTGCGGGGAACTGCGAGAACTCCAATTTTTCATTAGAAAACATGCATGTTCATATAAAAACACATGTATGTTTTCTTACATACAACTTAATACACATACTTGCGTAACATACATGTTCATATAAAACCATTTTGCATTGATATGTTCACTTAATAGGGTTTTATATGAACATGTATGTTACACAGGTATGTGTATTAAGGTGTATGTAAGAAAACATATGTTTTATATGAACATGCATGTTTTTCTAATGCAAAATTAGAGTTCCTCGCAGTTCCCGCACTTAACAGAGTTCTGAAAATAAAGATACACTATATATATATATATATATATATATATATATATATATATATATATATATATATATATATATATATATAATATATATATATATATATAGAGAGAGAGAGAGAGAGAGAGAGAGTGAGGTTCTTTTCAGAACCAAATAAATTGCGAGAACTGCGAGAATCAGCATCAACCAATCGGAATTTTTTGAATATTAAATCTTATTATTTAAATCAAAAGGGTATGATGGTAAAATTAACTTTTTATTTTATTTTTGATTTTTTTTAACAAAAAACATTTTCTTTAGTTCCTAAATTTTAGGATTTTTATTTATTTTTTATTTTTTTATTTATTTATTTTTTTTTACATGTTTTTAAAAAACATTATGGCCACATGTGTTTTGTAAAAAAGAAGGGTTAACTACTAAATACAACAATTGTATTTTTCGTTTATACATAGGTGTTTTTATATGCACATATATCTTTAAGAAATATTTGATAAATATAAATACAAACAACAAAACTTTATTAATAGATATTTCCTATTTCAAATTTTACAAATTGTACTACTCTAGTTACATGATATCCGGCTATATCACAAACATAATTATGTTTACATTTATATTTAATTTTATTACAAATATATAAAGTGTGCACATGTGCATAATATAATGTCTTTAAAAGTTGGTTCATCTTTTACGTGTGCACATGTATTCCTCGCCTGATTCAAAAACCCATGAAATCTACACATGTGTTATTAATCCATGTGCACATGTGTTCTTATCGTCAAGCTCATCTTGAATGATACAAGTTTGTGCCAACAGCCACAGCGTCAAATAACCTGCCACCATCAATTATCATTAAACATGTTACATAAGTTATAAAATAAACTAGGAGCAAACTTACATCTCTACATGATTTATCCAATATTGGATGTAGAAACAACTCAAACATGATAATCATTTTGAGAACACAATCAGTTTCAATACATTTAAACTCTGAAACTGTAAAAATACATGTGCACATAAGGCATCAAATTAAAAAAAAAAAAAAAAAAAAAAAAACTATGAATTTTTACCAACTATGAATTTTTACCATGCCATTATCATATCTAAAAACATGTATGCATTTTCACTACATTATAAATCTAAAAGTGTAAAAACACATATGCAGAAGACGTCAAATACATATACTTATATAACTTTTATATAAGAATGACATAAAATACAAAGGCAGAAGGAAAAAAGATGATCATGCACAAGCGTTCATAACAATTGACTATTTACTAATCGTATCTAATACAACATACAACAATGAGATCCACCAATGCATTATTTAACTATTTTGATAACCATTCGCAATAAACAAAGTATAAGAAAAGATACTCCCTGTTTTTGTATACTAAACAATAAGAACGTGACAGGTCAATTACAAAAGATCATTAAATTGAAATGGTTGTAAGGTCGACGATCGGGTTCAAAGTCAACCAAATGTATCATTGTATCAACAATGCATACAATTTTCACAATTCCTTTTTTTACTTCAAAAATCATATTATTTCCCAGTCATATTTCATACATCGATTATTTAACAAAAATTCAAGAAAAGAATTGACAATACATACGGGTCATCCATGCCTTACCTGACCCTCGCCTTTAATTTATCAATTTGGCCTAAACCGCTTTTGTGACTCGTTTTTTATTAGTATTTCTTCGATCAAGAAATCAAGTGGATTAGGGGTGACGGCTAGGTTTTTTTTTTTAGACAATCAAGGGTGGGGATAGGAAGTGAGAGAGAGATATGAAAACTGAATTTATGAATCTTTAAAATCACGTATAATATGAAAAATTGTTTAGGAAATGCTAAATCTAAAATTACATTATTATCCTTTCTTCTTTTACAATAGATCCTCTCATATTTTATTTAATTACTACTATGCCACAACCTCTTACAACAGTTGATTAAAAAATAAATGACTTAGATTGGTTCTCGCAGTTCTCGTAATTTATTTGGTTCTGAAAAGAACCTCACACTCTATATATATATATATATATATATATATATATATATATATATATATATATATATATATATATATATATACATACTAGAAGGGTACCCGCGCAATGTGGCGGCGGGTACCCGGTGACTATTTTTGTGGCAAGCAAATATTTTTCATTTTAAATTTCCTTATCTAGCATGTCCCAAATAGTATAAAGTATTAGAAATATGTTTTTGAAAAGCAGAACGTCTAAATTATTAATAGTGTAAATGATTAACACTTTTATTTTTCAAATATTAGCATTAAATTGATGGTTAATAGTGAGTTTTTCTTATAAACACTTTTATTAAAATGTATCATTATTGGAGGGGAGTTACATATGGTTTAAATTAGACTTAAATTTTCATATTTTACATTAATTTTCTACTTTTCCTTTAATAGTAATGTTTTTTGTCTTAAAATTTTAAGACTTCCTTTAGTAGTAAGTCTCAAATGCTTTATAATGTAGTATATATATATATATATATATATATATATATATATATATATATATATATATATATATATATATATATATATGCAAATCCCCCAATTAAATAAAACTAATTAATTTATAACTTCTGTAATAATAACATCGAATGTAATATGGTAAACTTAATCTAAATTTCCTATCTGTTTGTTGGAATTGGACAATTAATTTGAGACAACCTTAAAAGGAAATGTGGACAATAAATTTGGGACGACGGGAGTATATTTTTTTATCGAAGACTGTGGTTCTTGTGTATCTAATGAGCTGTTCTTTTATCTTCAGAATTAACAAAAATGCAAAACAAAAGCAAGAATTCAAAAAAATGAGTAACTTAGATGAAACTTACCGGGAAAAAAATTGTTGTTGAAAGCATACAGAATTGCAATAGGAACCGCCCACATCAACATTGATGCTATAAAAAACTTCTCTATAAATCTTGCCATTGTTTCCCCAAACTGCAACAATTCAATAAGCATATGGTCAGCGAGTTATCCAAATAGAACATGAGTAGTTACAGCCTCTTAATTGTTACTTAGGCATTACATGGTCCTAGTCTTTTCAATTAAGCCATCCAGAAAAATACGCAGCAAAGAACTGTCTTTTTTTCCTCAATCTGTGCTCCTATACCAACTTTTCTCAAATGGATACAATTTCTTTGAACAACTTTTTAGTAAGAATACCAATGGAACTATGGAATCGATCCAATAGTATCCAACATTATACTTTCATAAGTATATTTAACTTAGGATCCCTTCATATATTACCAAATTAGACCAATCTCCCTTCGATGAATAGATAGATAAACTGTAAGTGTATAACAGTTGCATAAATCAAACTTCACTTATATCAGTGGGAGTAAGATTCTATCGAAAACACATAGTTTACGGTTATTCAATACAGAAAATATAAATAACCAAAAAAAAACCTTATATATCTTAGAAAAAACCTTAACAAAACTTTATATCTTAGAAAAAGACGTAGACTTATTACTTAACAAATTTTAACAGATAGTTCACGGTTGTTCAATACAGAAAATAGCCCATCTGAATCATGAATAAACAAAAGCATAGGTTTAATATGGCAGATTAATTGATCTCTGTATTGAAAGCTGAGGCAGTAACGAGAATAAAAGGAGACACAAGTCACACAACTGTTCAGACTTTATTATGTAGGAATACTGCTGTTGTGCAATAAAGAAACAAGGGTTCTACAATAGAGAAGCGACTTTGTTCATAGAAAAGAACTTGAAAAGTGAGAAAACACATGATATGATAATTGTATTACAGTCGCTCTATAATTTATAGACGGAAAAGAGAATAAGGGCTGAATATATTACAGCTATTTTGGTCATTTTTCTTCGGAGAAACTACACTGAACTTATTTAGATACTATAAACTGCAGATCTTTTGCTTAATAATACCATTTTTAATTCTTTCATCATATTATTCAAACATTTATATCAACATATCATCTGAAACAAGATCAATAGGGTTAAAAGAAAGAAGCAACACTAAAAAATGGAAAATGAAAAATCTTCCAAATCTTACTAAACATGACATTTTGGTTTAGGCTATGCAGTGACAGGACCAATGCAGACGACAATCATGTATGAACTTCATTTGAGCAAAAGAGGAAGGACTTCCGGTATGTAATGGCCATATATACAAATTTCTCATAACTTAAGTTTCTTATTTCTTTATTAGAAACAAAGGAGCGAAATATATTGAACTTCATAAAATTATATGAACCTCCATTATATTCAAAAAAAATGGAGGGTTACTGCAAAGAGCTTAACCATTATGTTTATTAACAAATCGTAATATAACTAGGACAAGGAGCGGAATTTTTTACCATAATACAATGGACAAACTAAACAAGACACGTGGCACAAAATTAGGATTTAGGACAACCTGTGTTAACAGTAAATATATATCGGGCAACTTTTGCTGTTTATAGTAAGTCATTCATCTATCTCAACAGACTATTTATCTATAAATTCATCAAACAACCCTAAATTAACAGAAATAATTAAACTCAGTTGTTGAAATGCGCATAAATTTGTAAATATAAATCAATCAATAGTAATCATTTATCTTACTTTTAAAAAAGAAAAGAACAGCACAAGTTTCTTAATCATTACCTTACCTAATCTTTCTTTTTTCTCTTTTTTTTTTTTTTTTTTTTTTTTTTTTTTTTTTTTTTTTTTTTTTTGTGTGTGTGTGTGTGTGGATGAGCCAAGCAAGCTTAGGCTAAGTTCAGTTCAACAGGTCCCCAATTTGATATATCAGAATTTTCCAGTCATGGAGCAAATACAAAAAGCTCATGCCAAACCAACTTTTAAAAAAACAATATGCTCAACAAAAGACTAGTATATTTCATATTTCGTGTACAGCTTTGTGTTACGATCTTACAGAAAATGGTGCTATATTAGCAGACTAAAACACTAAACAGCCATCAATTGACTCGATGACTCATGCCTATACCAAAGGAGTCATTGCAGGGATCCAGTATTATAGAAGACCTAACTATATTAAAAACCAGGGCTTTCATAGCCAGTGTTTTCACTCTACAGGCAAAGAACGCCAGTAATTTTCATCTTCAATTTGATTTTGACTCCTGTCAAAAGTCAAAGATCGCTTCACCATTTGATTTGTACAACGTGGAGCAGTCCCTGGTTGAGTTTGATATCCATCCTGTATGCTCAAAGACTTGACTTTGCTTCTCATTACGTTCCAATCCTCATTTTCATCACCATAACAACTCTCAGTAGATTCAGACAGAATCGGTTGATTCTCTGTATCAGCATTTTCATCACCATAATCGTTCCCACTGTTCATATTTTGTTCGTCTTCTTCCACCATATCCGCCCAACTCTTCTTCTTGTTTTTCTCTTCTGGTAAGGGTGTTACTGATATTTCACTACCCCTGTCTGCTAAATTCACTGTTGGTACCCTCTTAACTTCTGCAGCCTTTTCGAAATGTAATTTCCTGTAACACCCTCCAGCAGAATCCACTCTTTCCATGTCACGTCTTCTAGGCTGTGTGTATGGGACCCGTGGTGTAACATTAACCGGAGAAGGAGAAGCAAATGGCCTCCTAAAACCAAGATCAGAGTCGCTTCGTTTCCCTTTTGTCTCATTTTCAATGCAATCTGTTTCTTTGTATCTACTAAGAAATGATGAGAATGATACTTGGTTACCAGTGTTACACCTCTTCTCCATTTCCAATTCATCCATCACATGTTTCGCACGCTCATAAGACTTTACATATGATTCTTCATCTGGATCACGACTTCTGTTTGAATTTTTAACCGTACTCAGTAGAAATTTGGCTTCTGTCATCTTGTCCATATACATCAAGCAAATTGCAAGATTACACTTTTTATTCTTATCCTGTTCCAGAGAAAGCGCTTTTCTGCATCAAATTCATATTTCATGTGAGAGAAGTTGCAACAGTTTCGATAAGTAATGACCTGCTTTTTGAACCCTATATGGAAATGTAAATGTAAACGTAAAACTGTAAAAACCACCATTCTAATTTGCACATTCGTTTGTCAAATTATACACTACTCACTATTGACAAGGGCAGTATCTTTTTCTTTTTTTAAACATAACGGTAGCTTATCAAAATAGCCAAGTATTATGGGTTCTAAATGTTAAACCATTATGTGAATAAATCGCAGACATACCTATATATTTCTTCTGCTGTTTTGTACTTGTCCATCTGCAAGTGAGCCCAGGCCAAGTTTCCCAATAACCTGATTGTTGCAAGAGACACGACATAATGCAATAAGATTATAATAGACGTGCTAAAAGCAGAAGCTAAATTTTATATTGATTGTACATTTATACCTTGAATACTCTTGTCCTACAGTAATTTGAATCTTCTTCCCTTGATATCTAGCAAGCTTCAATCGATTTCCATCTACGCCATTACCTTCCTCGATATTCTTAAGTTTTGCTTGAAGCAAATCTATCTGCTCCTCGACCCGTCCAGATCTCTGTAAACGCACACAAAAACATTCGGTCACTCGTTACAAACAAACTAAGGATTCCCTACATTTCTCATTTGAATTTCAAATTAGTACTTTTTTTTAAAAAGATTTCCACAAGAACGATTATGTAGAGACATGATGTAGTAATGTACCTTGTATAATTCAAGAAGAATGTTGTCAAGGGACTCTTGCGCTTCTTGTTCGCAAAGATGACGAAAAGACGTAATCGCTTCAATCGCCTCTTCAGATCTATTCAACTGTTTCATCACTACAGCCATATCTTTCAATGCACTATCAACCCGATCACCCGAATTAATCGCAGCCCAAAACAACGAAACCGCTTTACTTGGATTATTATCCACCAACTATCAACAAAAATGACCAAAAATAACCTAGTTAGACATGCTAACAAACACATGGTCATGATCATCATGGTTTGACTTTTCAGGTCAAACTAACCATCACTAAACTTCAATTTTCAAATCTTTATCCTTGTTTTAATATATGAAAACCTAATAAAATCCAAAAATATATAATACCCAAAACAACCCAGTTGGCAATTTTAACAAACAGACTGTGATCATCATAGTTGACTTTTTAAGTCAAACTTACCAAAATTGACATTCAAACCCCATTACAATTATTCATTATTTTTCAAAAATCTTGATAACCCATTTCACATTAATAAACAATGAACTCAAGAAACCAAATTTTATCAATTAATTACACACAACCAGTTCCAAATTCCAACATCAAAACGACAAAGTTATTTGAAACCTGAACATGTTTAGCTCTGACATAAGGTGAATCACCAGAAGGAACTTTATGAATGACATGAAAGTTATTTGAGTGTTGTGGTGGGGCCCACTTTCTTTCAGACAATGGTTGCCGGAAAAAGGTGCTCCGGCGTCTGTCCGGTTGAGGCGTTGAGAATGGTGTTGTTTCTGAGTCTTTGTTATTCCACATTGTTTCTTGTTGTTGTTGTTGTTGTTCAGATTATTGATTATTTAATGGTTATGAAAATGGTGTTTGTTTGTTGGAATGATCAAGAAAGTGAGGGTAAGAGGGTTATTGGAGAAATGTGTGTTGATTTTGATTTGGGTGAGTTTATATACTATCTGTATTGGGGTTTTTAAATAATACGGAGTACTTTTTTTTAATGACACTTTAGCTACTAAAATTGGAAATAAAACTGAAATTAGCTACAGATTAATTTTAAATTTGAGTGATATGTAGTCCAGCGGCATTTAGTTACTACTGTATCATTTTAACCTTGATATTCTAGTAAGTAAATGATTACACCTTTTATGAATTGTTAAATAAAATAAAATAAATTAAGAAGAAGAAATCGTTGGACGGCGAGAAAAATTGTTAAATTAGACGTGTTTTAACTTTGATATCTGGTAAATGTTTACATTTTTTCAGACATGGACTCCTGAGCGAGAAAAAAATAGTTAGATGTGAAACTGACGTTCCCTAACTAATGACTAACACATGTCAATTAAATTTTTGTTCCTACAAAATGAATTTTAGTGCTTCTCTTGGCGAGAAAATATGTTTGACGCGGAAATAGGTTTTACCACAAATTTTGCGTTTATGACTCATTTTAACTTGCTATATTTGATTTGACAATACATCATTGTTGGCCTCAACGATGGATCTTTGTTGGTCTAATGTGGTCACAATATACCAAGATACACGATATGTTCAAAGAATTGCTTTTGAATTAATTGAAATAATAATATGTCATCAAGTTGTAAGATTACAGATTCTAAACTATATATACATAGTGAAAAGGTGCGATTGAATAGTTGTGTTGGTTCAGTAGAATCAACAGATATGTCGCTTCCTTTTGTAACTGCTAAATGACAGTTATTCTTGAGAGTTGACTTTTTAATGTAGTTGACTTTGACTTCGGGTTTGACCTTCTAAATGGGTAGAAAGCGGGTAAGAGTGTGATTAACCCAATATTCTCCCCTTTAATCACAATCGTCATCTCCTAGATCTTTGACTCCAATAAAGTGTCTCATTGTTAGAAATTTGATCTTTGGTAGTGCCTTTGTGAGTATGTCAGCCTTCTGATATTCTCCTCGAATAAATTCAACTTGTAAGTCTTCTCTTTCAACGCATTCTCGTATGAAGTGGTACTTCGTATCAATGTGTTTACTTCTCCCATGAAAAACAGGATTCTTCATTAGTTCTATAGCTGATTTGTTATCAACCAGAATAGTTACCTTTTCTTCCTTCGAGTGCATAAGCCTGCTGAGTAGTCTTTTTAACCATAATGCTTGTGTTGCTGCTGCAGTTGCTGCAATAAATTCAGATTCGCATGATGATAATGCTACTGTGGCTTGTTTCTGTGTCCTCCAGCTTATTGGTGAATCACCATAGTAGAAAATGATTCCAGTAGTTCCTTTGCCTTCTTGAGTGTTGACTCCATAGCTACTGTCGCTAAAGCCTTGTATTTTGTTTCCTCCATTATGTTTGTAGGTGATACCGTAGTTCTTTGTTCCTTTAACATAATGTAGTACATGTCTAATTGCTTTCATGTGTTGCTCTTTAGGTTCTTGCATAAATCGACTAAGTAATCCAATGGAGTAACTTAAGTCGGGTCTTGTGTGAAGCAGATAACGTAGACATCCAATTAAGCTTCTATATTCAGTTGAGTTGACCAATGTTCCTTCAGTATTCTTTGTCAATCTTGTTCCTAGATCCATAGGTATTAGGGTTTCATTGCAGTCCGTCATTCCAACTTCCTTTAGAATCTTAGTTGCGTATGCAGATTGCTTTATTGATATGTCACCTCCAGTTTGTGTGACTTCTATCCCTAGATAGTATGTTAATAATCCAAGGTCACTCATTTCGAATTTGTTTTCCATTTGAGCTTTAAATTTGTCGATCTCTTCCTTTGGTGTGCCAGTGATGATTAGATCATCTACGTAGACTCCTATAAGTAGAATTGAGTCCTTTGTGGTCTTTGTGTAGATCGCTTGTTCTAGTGCACATTTCTTGAAATCTAAGGACTTCAAGGTGTTGTCCAGTTTTATGTTCCATGCACGTGGTGCTTGTCTTAGACCATATAGTGCTTTAATGAGTCTATAGACTTTTCCAGAATTCCCTTCTTGTATGAAGCCTTCCGGTTGTGAAACATAAACTTCTTCTTTTAAATCTTCATGTAGAAATGCAGATTTTACATCAAGGTGATGTACTTCCCATTTGTTATTAGCAGCAATGGCAAGTAATAATCTTATAGTTTCCATCCTTGCTACAGGTGCGAAAACTTCCTCAAAATCTATGCCATGCTCTTGAATATACCCTTTTGCTACTAGTCTTGCTTTATGCCTGACTATGTTTCCATTAGCATCTTTCTTGGTCTTGAATACCCATTTTAAGCCAATTGCTTTATGTCCTTCGGGTAAAGAGGTTAGTTCCCATGTGTTATTTCTATTGATGGAATCTAACTCGACCTTCATTGCTTCGATCCATTTTTGATCGTTTGATGCTTGCTTGTAATTCTTAGGTTTATCTTCAGCAAGTAATAATCTCTCAGTTTCGTCAAATAAATCATTCAAAGTTCTGAAACCTCTTATAGGTGTATTATCATAGTGTGAATGTGAAACTGTGGTTGATGTAGAACCACTATCACTTTGATAGGTTGATTGTATTGAATTGATTGGTGTAACTTGAGAGTTTACTCGGGATGAAATTGTAGATGGTGTGTGAAGTGTTTGTGATTGTGAGGGTGAGCTTGTTGCTGATGTTGTGTAATTATCATCATCATTGTTGGGAATATCATTGTCTTCGTCATTTGGTTGGATATTTTGTTCATGGTGTTCAGTTGTGGCTTCAAGGTTTTCTATTCTGAAGTCAATCCATTCTGGTTCATTAGTGTGTTCACTCATGTAATCCTTCCAATCCCATGCTTCTTCCTCTTTAAACTTCACGTCTCTACTAACACAAATCCTTTGTATTGTTGGATCAAATAATCTATAAGCTTTTGATCCTTGTTCATTGCCTAAGTATACCAATTTGTTGCTTCTATCATCAAGCTTTGTTAAGCGTTGAGATGGTATCTTTGCATATGCTATGCAGCCGAAAATTCTAAGTGTTTCTAGATTTGGCTTTCTTCCTTTAATTGCTTCATATGGAGTAATATCTTGTAGTGCTTTTGTAGGTACACTATTTAAGATGTATATAGCATGTCTAACAGCTTCAGCCCAAAAATCTTGTGGCATGTTAGTTGCTTTCATCATACATCGAGTTGTAGACATAATTGTCCTATTTCTTCGTTCTACTACTCCGTTTTGTTGTGGTGAATAAGGAGCGGTGAGTTGTCGTGATATGCCATTGTCTTTGCAATATTGGATGAATTCATTTAATGTGAATTCTCCTCCACGATCGGTTCTAAACATCTGCAATGTTGTCCTTAACTCCTTTTCTACTGAATTCTTGTATTCCTTGAAAGTATCAAATGCTTGATCTTTCTTTTCTAAGAAATACGCCCACATGCATCTTGAATAATCATCGACTAACAAGAATATGTATTTCTTTCCAGATGGTGTTGGTGGTGTGATTGGTCCACATAAATCTCCATATACTAAGTCTAAGGGTGATGTAGATCTGGTTTTGGCTTTCTTTGGAAATGGTGCTCTACTATGTTTACCAATTAAACAAACATCACAGATTTGTGTTGTATGCTTAATGGCGGGTATTCCTTGAACTAACTCTCTTTGAGCCATAGTTTTTAATGAATCAAAGTTGAGATGTCCTAATCTTGCGTGCCATAACCAAGTGTTATCCTTTAAGTTTGCTAGTAAGCAAACAGGTGTTCCTATTCTCAGACTTGCTTTGTACAGACGGTTTCTTTGTCTTGTAACTCTTAAGAAGATTTTGTCGTCTATGTCATAAAGTCGTAGTTCATTATCTTCCATTACAACTTTACAACCAATTTCGGTGAATTGACCAAGGCTCAATAAATTGCTTTTTAGGCTTGGGATGTAATAGACATGTGAAATGATTCTTTGTTTTTCATCATCACATTCTATTAGGATTGAACCTTTGCCTTTGATCTCTATGTGTGATCCGTCTCCAAATTTCACTTTTCCACTAACTTTCTCATCTAGGTCTTTGAAGTGTTCTCTCACTCCTGTCATATGGTTACTAGCTCCATTGTCTCTTGTGTTTCTACCTCTTCGTGTGTAGAGACATTTTGGTCTTCAACTTCTTTTACAAGTGGATCTTCTAAAATTGCCATTAATAAGGTAGGTTCTAAGTCCTCCTCAACAAGATTAGATTGCATGTTAGTGTTTGTATTGGCATAACACTTACTTGCATAATGTCCTTTCTTGTGGCATTTGTAACAAGTTACATTTCTAGGATCAAAATTTGATCTCTTGAAGTTGTTATGAGGTTTTTCTCCCTCTTTTCTTTCTCCTTTAGGATTCTCGTGGTTTTTATTGTGTGAATATTTATGTCTTCCACTACCACGTCCCTTAAAATTCTTTCCTCTACCTTCATGTCGTGTGAACATCAATTTATCTTGAGTGTTCTCCTGTTTCCCTTTCTTAAACTTAATCCTTTCTTCATAGGTCTTAAGTCTTCCAATTGCTTCTTCTAGGGTCATAGTGTTAAGATCGGAATATTGTTCTATGGAGGCAACTATTTGCAAATACCTATCGGGTACAGCATTTAGTAACTTCCTAACTAAGTTCTGATCTTTTATTGTGTGTCCTAGACTGGCGGCTTTGTTTACAAGAGTTGTGAGTTTTCCTGTAAAGGTGTCGATGGTTTCATCTTCTTTCATATGTAACAACTCAAGTTCAGATCTGAGTGTTTGAAGTCTGGCTTGTTGTACTCTTTCTTCGCCTAAGTGCCTAGTTTTCAAAGCGTCCCATATTACTTTCGGGGTTTTGTTATTTGAAGTAATTGATCTTCGGGTAAGGATCAGTAAAGGTATGCAATAGCAGTTGTTTCTTTTTTCTTATCGGGTTGAGTTGTTTCAGTTGACTCAATTGTTTCCCATAACCCATTTGCTTCTAAAAGTATTTGCATTCGAATTGCCCATAGTGAGTAATTCGTGGGTTTCAATATCGGGCATTGGAATTGAGGGGTAGTAATAGGTGTACTAGCCTCCTTCTTTCCACTATCTCCACCATTAGTCATTTTTAATGATAATGACTAGATAATCTCCTAAAATTCTAACACAAGGTATGTGTTAAAAAAAAAAATATAGCGCGCTTCTAATGTTTTGTGTCTTAATGTGACAATCAAAACCTATAGGATTAGTTATAGTATAAACTATCCTCGGAGATTAAAAAAAATCAAAGTGAATAAGCCTAAGGTTAATTACTCCTTAAAAGTTATTCCTAATTATAATAAGCAGCGTAAATACACTAGGTTATTATAATAAAATATGATAAGATACTTAAGGGTATTATGTAGTAACTTATCAAAAATAAAAGTAAACTATACTAATAATAAGTAAAGTTTAAATAAAGGGTGGATATAAAAAATTTCGAAACCTGGGGTTAAATGGAACCCGTAGCCCTTTTGTTGGTTCGATTGTTGCCCTGGCGTTTATTTGATGCGCCTCTTTCTTTCTTTTGTTATCTCTTTGAGAGATAAAAGTCTCTGCCTCTTTCTTTTGGGTGAGACCGTTAATCTGCTATGCTTCTGATGGTTGACCGCCAGATATTTGGCATTTGGTTAACCTTCTTCTTCACGGGTATTCGGTGTTCTCGTTTATTCGAGTGCCGGTTAATCCTTCTCGGATTTGTTCTTCCGTGTAAAAATTGAATCAAGATGATTCAAGAATAAAGGGTGTTTGATTCTGGATGCAACAGGTGTGTTTGTTCCTTTTGTTGAATCAATTTATTTCCCTTTCTGATGACTTATCGTGTTACCGATGGTAATGGGTTTTTTGTTTCTGAATCGATATAAGGTTTTGTTTGATGAAAAAATCAAAACCTTTTTGTTCCCTTATGATGTTTTCTACTCTCGGTAAAATGAATCCGAATGGAAAAATTTTTGCAAAATAATTGAAAATTACCTTTTCTTAGTTGCCGGTAACTATTTACGAGGCGACTATGAATTAAGGATGGTTTTCGGAATCACAAAAATGATTATTGGTTTTGATTTGTGGTTCGAATAATAATTTGCAGGAAAAAAAAATTACCGATTTCTGGGAATTTGTTCTTCTTCGATTCAGGGCAAAATAAACCCTTGGTATATGATGATTTGGTTAAATGAATCCAAACCGCTCTGATACCAATTGTTGTCCTCAACGATGGATCTTTGTTGGTCTAACGTGGTCACAATATACCAAGATACACGATATGTTCAAAGAATTGCTTTTGAATTAATTGAAATAATAATATGTCATCAAGTTGTAAGATTACAGATTCTAAACTATATATACATAGTGAAAAGGTGCGATTGAATAGTTGTGTTGGTTCAGTAGAATCAACAGATATGTGGCTTCCTTTTTTAACTGCTAAATGACAGTTATTCTTGAGAGTTGACTTTTTAATGTAGTTGACTTTGACTTCGGGTTTGACCTTCTAAATTGGTAGAAAGCGGGTAAGAGTATGATTAACCCAATAATCATCAAGCTTGATTTCTTGACTTTTGAGGCAGTGTTACCGAATAATTATCATGACATAATATTGTTAATGCAATCATCAATCACAAACTACTGTTTATTGGGAAGAAAAAAAATAACCCCATTTAACATAATCTCGTTTTCTTCTGTGAAGATGTAAGGCCCCTCATCCATGATTAACTCATCTCATTCTTCAATCAAAAAAAAAAAAAAAAAAAAAAAAAAAGAAAACCTACAAAGAGAATTACTAAAAACTAAAATCTTATGATGCGTGTAGGCGTGTAGCAGAGAAAAGATTTCTTAATTTTCTATTATCAAATTTGTAAAAAATTTTCAAAAAATTTTTTGAAAAATTTTCGAAATTCTTTTTTTCACATGTGACGAAAAAAAATTTTACATGCGACGAAATTTTTTTTTCACATGTGACAAAAATTTTTTTTCACACGTGACAAAAAAAATTTCGTGAAAATTTCAAAAAATTTTTTCACATGTGACGATTTTTTTTTTCACATGTGACGGAATTTTTTTTTTCACATATGACGAATATTTTTTTCACACGTGACAAAAAAAATTTCGTGAAATTTTTCAAATTCTTTATCACATGTGACGAAATTTTTTTTTCACATGTGACGGAATTTTTTTTCACATGTGACGAAAAGAAATTTTACATGCGACGAAAAAAATTTTTCACATGCGACGAATTTTTTTTTTTTCACACGTGACAAAAAATTTCGTGAAAATTTTCAATTTTTTTTTAACATGTGACGAAAAAAAATTTCGAAAAAAAAATTTTCAAAAAATTTTTTTTCGGAAAAAAATTCGGAGAATATTTTTTTTCGAAAAATTTTTTCGAAAAAAAATTTTTTTCGAAAAAAAAAATTTCGAAAAAAAAATTTTCGAAATTTTTTTTTTCGAAAATTTTTTTTCTAATTTTTTTTTTTCGAAAAAATTTTTTTCTAAAAAAAGATTCGAAAAAAAAAATTCGAAAAAAAAATTTTTTCGTAAAAATGTTTTTCGAAAAAAAAAATTTTCGAAAAAAAAAATTTCGTAACTTTTTTTAAAATTTTTTAAGAAATTTTCAAAAAGTTGATTAACTAATATTATACATTAGATTAAAGTTAAATGAGGATAAAATGAGTGGACGAATCTCAGCCCTCCATCTAGTCAACCATCTAAAAAAGGCGGAGTGGCAATATCGTAAATATCCCGTCTTTTTTTAAGATCGTTACTATCGTATTATCTTTTTTTCTGAAAAAAATTCAAAAAAATCTGAAAAAATTAAAAAAATAAAGAGGACAACAAATAATTAAGAATCGCTGAAAAAAATTTCAAAAAAAAAATCGTTTTCATCGTTAAAGGTATTGTGATATCAGAATCTGATCTTGACTTTTGTAAAAAATTCAAAATCAGATTCTGAAAACTTTTTTTTTAATAAAAAATTTAATATCACAATAACTTTTTTAATATCGTAAAAACTTTTTCTTAATAAAAATTGTTAATATCGCCGTAACTATCATGCTTTCTTAATATCAAAGTTAATTTTTTTAATATCACTTTAACTTTTTCTTAATATCATAATATCACGGTTCATTTTTACATGTAAAAAAGCTTAATATCACGTTGGTTTTATAATATCACAGTAACTATCATGGGTTTTTAATATCACGGTTCATTTTTACACGTAAAAAAGCTTAATATCACGGTAGCACTCATAATATCGTTAATATCACATTAGCACTCATAATCAATAAAGAAAAAAGTGCTCAGAAAAATCTGAAAAAATAAAAAAATAAAAGAACACAACTAGAGTAAGGATCGCTGAGAAAGAAAAAAAAAATCAAAAAAATCGTTTTCATGATCAATTGGTACCGTGATATTAGCGTCAGATCTTGACTTTTTTACAAAAAGTCAAGATCAGATTCTGGAATGAGAGATCAGATTCTAGAATGGGCGGTCCAGATCCATCCGCACATCCGCACTAAAAAAAACCATCCGCACGTGATCCTTTGCCTATATATATATATATATATATATATATATATATATAATTTCACGAAATGTACAAAACGCATTTATTATGATAGTGTCTTCTTTCTCAAGAGACAAAAGTAAATAAAACAAAATGAATTTGTAAAGTTTTTTTGTTAAAATAGGAAATGCAAATTTTCCATTTTGTAAATAATTTGATGAGAAACATTTGATTTTAACGTAAGTTTTCCATTTCATAGAGAAAGAAAAAATGGACCTTATATATTAAATTTTTAATGAGTTTAAGATTGCATGGGAGGAAGAAGATGAGTGAACGTCGGATTTGTGAGCTCACATATACGCTATATGGTGAATAATGTTTGTATCTTCTCATATACACACTATATTAACATTGCTATAGGAAATGCCAGCCAAGGTAATCTTTAAATGTAGGTGATTAGTGTTGAGTGGTTATATATTTTTATGAATTTAGTGTTTTAGGTTCATGTGGCATTAATTGTTGCTATTGATAATGCTACGTTTTCTTATAAATCTCTAAGAAAAAAATTACTGTATGTATTATCGCTTGAAAGGGATTTTAATTCGATTTGTTGATACTATTAGTTCACTTATGTAAACAAACTACTTAAAATAAAGTCCTACCAGACAAAAGCCAAGAGTCGATAAGAAGAAACTCAGAGTGCTCGTAACAAAGTCATACCGGACATGAGTTGGCAATGACATGGATTGTGTTTAATAAGAGGTACATAATTCAAATGATTTGCTATGAAAAAACATGTTTTATGAATAACTAGACGAATACCCGTGCATAGCAACGGGATTTTATAACGACAGATCGTTTAGTGATAAAAGAAAGTTTATGGGTTATAAATGAAAAATAATAAAAGTTATGGGTGGCAAATCTTGCCCAATTTGTAATTTTTGGGCGATTTTTTATACTTTTTTAAAAGTTTGGGGCGTTTTTTGCCCCCTTGCATTTATTTGATGGGTTCTTACAGGCAAAAGATAAAAACAGATATTATTAGATGGGCTTTCGAATCACACAATTTAACTTTCAAGCAATTACTCTCATTTTTTTTCCGACCAATTTACTTGTCACTGGTAACTATAAAACATTCCAACTATTTTAATTTTAATTTATCTCATTTATTAACTATTTTATGCATAATTATTTAATACTCAAATTAATTGATAGATATATTTAATTAGTTGCATTTTTATTCATTTAATACTCTATTTTTTTTTTTTTAAGAAAAAATAATTAAATATAGTTAAGACTTAGATGCTTGATTTTTTTTTACAAGATGAATTAAATGGGTTTTTAGGACTGTTCCGAATGTTTTTAATAATTGAATTATAATTTGCTCGTTTTAGCCCGTGCCCATTTGGCCTGATTTATAATTTGTCCGTTTAGCCCGTGCCCGTTTTAACCCGTGCCATTTTAGCCCGTGCCCGTGCCCGTGCCCGCCCGTTTTGCAACCTCTAATAAAAGTTTGAAAATTTAGGGATTAAATGTGTTGACTTATTGACTTTGTTGACTTATTGACTTTGATACTTAAATTCATGTCAACATAATGTTTTGAAACCCGGTTGAACCGTTCCGGTCGAAAAATGGGTCGATTTAAACTGAGTCATGCTTTTAATAACTAAACCCGTCGTGTCCAGTTTTCAAAACTATATGTTTTTCCCAGTTGAACCCGTTGGTCCGGTCCAGTTTTCAAAACTATATGCAACATCAACTTGTTAGCTTGTATAAAGTTTTGTGTATTTTATTAATTTGTATAATGTGTATAATAATATATACTTTTCATTTTAGGGTGTTTTAAAAATAACATTAATTAGTGTGTTTAATTATTTTATATTTTATATTATGTTGTAGCTTGTTTAAATTGTATATTGTGAAAATTTTATTGTACTTTTTTTAGTAAGGGGTGTTTTAATTGATTGTTTTTAATTTGATATAGATGCTTTTAATTGGTTGTACCATATGAATAAATTATTGTAATTTTAAGTTATGGGGTGTTTTAATAAGAGCATTAATTACACAATTCATTTTCTCTCACCCTTGTAGTATAGAAGGGCAAAATGGGGATTGACTGAAAATTCAGTTTTCCACTTTTCCCCTTTGACTAAATCTACATTATAAGTAGTTAAGATTAAATATCAAGGCTAAGAGGATGATACGAACCAAACTGATAATATTATTAATACTGAAAAATAAATAAAACAAAGAACAAAGATAGGTTTTACGAGTCATCAGACCGGTTCTATTCCCTCCTCCCTAAAAGTGATGACTCCTAACCATATTTAAACTTGTGTATTCTTGATAAGCAAGAAAATGTTTATTATAAAGAAACTAAATAATAACTAAAACTAAATAAACACTAGACTTCCAGCAGCTTTCATATTTAACTCTCAGACCCCTTAATGTTCATTTCATTACTCCGGCCCCCAAAAAACACCTTGTCCTCAAGGTGTTGCTTCTAACAATCTTGATTCCTGGATCCCACGTTTTCCCTTCTGAACATGTGTCTTGTCGATTAACATGAAACTGCAAATGTGTTGCACCATAATTGCATAAGTCTTGTTGGATAAAGTTGTTGGTACATATGTAATAAACGAAAGCCTAAGGGCTAAACCTGTAAGTTAGTTAGTTAATAAGCGAATAGCGGTTATGGTAGTTATAAAGTTAGTTATTGTAGTTATTCGGTTATACCCTTTCATGAAGGGACATGATGGTTCGCTGGAACCTCTATATAAACGTAGGACATGTAAACGTTTAGAGGTGTGTCTTAAAAACAATGTAACAGAGTTATGTTGTTAATAATATTATAATCATTCTTGTCAATCTTGTGCTTGTTGAATTCGATCCTGGAATTCAAGACCTGTGCAACAATTCTACAAAATGTACATCCAAAATAGATTTACAGTGTTGCTCTTTGCTTAATCCGAATTCAACAAATAAATACCAACCATCTTCAAGTCTCCTAGCAAGCAACAAGTATGATCCATGTTTCAGCCCCACATCAACCCATGTGCCTTCATCCTTGCCATACACAATTCTTCCAACATCGTTCAACTCACCATCAGAGTTCTTTTCTTCATCGATACCAACTTCAAAAAATTTAACAACCCCTTTCTCTTCTGGTCCTTGCTCATCTTTGTCTTCCTTAGAATCTGATCCTGTATTTTTAAATACTTCTTCATCTTCTTTGAAATCATTCTTGTTTTTAGGCAGTGACAAACATCCAAAATCATCATAACCACGTCGTATTGCTGGTACACACGGGGTCGTCTTTGTGGCTACCTTGGTGATTTGAGGCACGAGATCGACATGTGTTGATTGTGATGGGGTAGTACCCAAGATCAGTCGCTTCAATTCCTCGAACTTCGCATCAGATTCTTCCTTCATAGCTTTAATACTCGCATCTAATTTTCCAATACCGTCATCAAACTTCTTCTCCAAAGCATCCATGCGTGCTTTTGCTTTTTCCTTATACTCGATGAACTCAGCATCCAATTCTGCAACTTTTTTGTTAGCCGTGACTTCTGATAAACAGTGATTCGCGATGAACAGTGGTCACGATGAACAGTAATTTTGAAAAAAAAAATGGTCCAAAATCTATCACTCTGATACCAATTTGATACGAACCAAACTGATAATATTATTAATACTGAAAAATAAATAAACAAAGAACAAAGATAGGTTTTTCCGAGTCCTCAGACCGGTTCTGTTCCCTCCTCCCTAAAAGTGATGACTCATAACCATATTTACACTTGTGTATTCTTGATAAGCAAGAAAACGTTTATTATGAGGAAACTAAATAATAACTAAAACTAAATAAACACTAGACTTCCAACAACTTTCATACTTAACTCTCAGACCCCTTAACATCAGAGACGGGTATGAACCAATTGGGATCTAAAACCTAAGGAAGTGGATATTATTTGAAAGAAAATGTGAATGTTGCTTCATTTTCACAGATAATGGTATGTGCGCCATGACATTCCTCTAATGTAATTTACTTTGGCATGCTAACTTAAATGAGATTCGCTAGCGCAATATAGAGTGATAAATCTGTCATGAGTAAAAGTTGTTGCCAGCTAGCTAAAGCTGTGTTTGTAAAACTTCCAAGACATTTATGATCATCGTCCCACACAAGCGTGTTATAAGGCTTTAAGAAGCGGAAAACTT
Organism: Artemisia argyi; assembly: GCA_030686995.1. Classification (NCBI taxonomy): domain Eukaryota; kingdom Viridiplantae; phylum Streptophyta; class Magnoliopsida; order Asterales; family Asteraceae; genus Artemisia; species Artemisia argyi. The sequence goes on from CM060696.1 coordinate 100,995,663, forward strand.
TCAAGAAATACCCAGTGATGGTTTCCCTCTTATTCTTCAATATGAACAATTGAACACTTGTCAGATAGACATATAAAATGCTAACAGGTATATTACCCTAACTGTTCTATCACTCTGTTTATGTTCCTGACATTTATATTTGTTTTAAGATTATATGGGGAAATAGAGAACATGACAATTGTGTTCATACGTAATGGAGCTAGCCCCTATGAGGAAAATTTAAGGTTCTTATTATTTCACTAAGAAAACAACTGATCATTATATTATATCATAATGTGAACATTGTTGTTAATAATAACTTAATATAGATGCCATTAGTATATATTGTGGGAGTTTGAGTCTGATACAATGCTTCATATAAAACAGATTCAAGCACCAAATGAACCATTTTGACGATGTTCAAATAGGTGAACAAAAATCCGAGGTAATTTCTTTCGTAACATATATACTGGTAAATGTCTTTTTCCAATTTGTCGTTGCAAATGGTTGATCATTTGATGCGATATTGTAATGTATATGGGTGATTCATCATCTTATCTTGACCTAGGTGATTGTGAATTTCTAATTAGGCATGTAAACATTGTCAATTGTCGATTTCTGAAGTAGCAATCAAATTTGAGTGTTTATAAATGATTTATGCAGATTTTAAGGTATAGAAAATCAATGATTTTGCTCGAATGTTACTCCTCACTTTAATGGAATTTTATTTCAAAAATATCACTTTAAAGGTGTTTGGCTAAGCTTAATTCAAAAGGTTCATGGCTTTTATGATGAAAAGTAAGCTAACAAGCTTAATCCCTTGGATTGAGAGTTTGAGACCATGTGAAAATATACAAGCTGTTAGGCATGAGCTTACCCAAACACCCTTTTAAGTAGCACAAAAAAAAGACATTGTTTCAATTGCAATCCGTTGTTTGCAGCAACAAGCAAAGTATTGCTAGACCACGAGCTTCTGATTGTTAGTTTTCTTCTCCCATACGTTGTTGCATAGTCCAAGAGTAGCATGTGGGTTAAGGGTTGATATTTTGACCTGGTAACTTACAAATTGATTAATACAGGTAGGTTTTATGTGGGTCAAATGTGTAAAATCAAATAGTTTGTTTAAAAGGAAATCAACCAAACATATTAACCGGGTCAAAAATGCCCAATGCGTATCTTTGATATCACTGTTATAATCATATTTGACAAACTTTCTATTTTCTAATACAAACTTTAGAAAAAAGAAAAACCTTTTTGGGGTGACATAAACCACCCTAAATCATTTCAACCTGTACCACAAATATTTATTTATAAATGGCTGAACTTGGGTATGTTTGTTTAGAAAGTTTCATATCTACATCTGGAGAGCTATAGATTCTCTTTTATATTATTTGATACCATGTGGCCATTTAGATGAGTATTCTTAAGATTTGAAAAGCAATTATCATAAAAAATGTTGAGTAACATGCCATTGTTATTGATTAAAAAAGAATTAGTTGAAGACTGTGATTATAAAAGTTCAAGAATGTATTAAACCTCTATACTATTTGAAGTACCCTATGGTAATAGATTCAAATTTTACTTTTCAAGATAAGTTATGGAGAAACATTCTCGCCTTGCAGGTTCTTTTAGTAGGCAATGATGATTATGAAAGTATTTGGTTTGGATTCACAACTGGAGGAACCAAGACTCGCGAAAAGATAGATGAACTAGCATATTGAGGGACGTCGAGTCTTTTGGAGACGGAGTAATAGACATCATTATTTTTAGATTCTTTTGAAAAGACATAATGCTAATCTACACCTTTTACGATATTGGAATTATGTTGAAGGTGATTAATAAACATTGAGGCTTTCATGAAAAGCTAGTTGGAGAGATAAGTGGCACTGAGAAATATAAAGAGGTTTGATTGGCTGAACCGACTCGCCAAGATAGAACTAATATATTAGAAGAGATCACTTGTGAGGTTATGTAACTTGTTTGGACCTTCCATATTAGCGGGAATAGTAAGCTTGAGGGTTATTGGTTGTGTATTAAACTTACTCATTTTATAAGTACCTTTGTCTTTTGTGTTTATCTTGACACAAGCTAATATTAAAAATATTCAAGTATAAGGACTAGTCAAGATACAAAGATAAAGTAGAAGGGCCAATTATGTAAAAAGTTTGTAAAGTTGTTAGTAGCAGTTATTTTCCCTCTCAGCCTATATAAAGGCTTGTATCTTCTCCATTTCAAAAAAAAGGGAAAACTTTTCCCATTTTTCACTTCATCTTTTCATTTCTGCTAATCATTTCTTTACATCATTGTTAGTTCTCATGGTATCAGAGCTCTAGCAATGGTGATTTTCATCTAAAAATTGCGTTCGTTACTGTGATTTCATCAATTTCTTGTTCTTGATTCTGTTATCACAGTAGAACTGTGCAATTCGTTTTTTGATTTTTTGTAACTGAAAGCTTCCGTTGATTTATCAATGGCGTCTTCAAGTTCTAATGGAGGTGCTGGTTCTAATGTTGATACTTCATCCCTGTTACAAAATCCTTTGTTCTTGCATCCATCTGATGGTCCAGGATCTCTGTGTATTCAAGAAAAGCTCACAGGATCACAAAACTACAGAATACAGATCATGGAGGCGTGCTTTTGAAATTGGACTCTCTACCAAGCATAAATTGGATTTTATTAGAGGTACTGTTCCAAGATCTTTTGATGATGCAAATTTAGCTGAACAATGGGATACTTGTAACAATTTGGTGATAAGTTGGGTTATGTGTTCTGTTTCTGAGTCAATTGCAAAATCTGTTCTGTTTCTGATAAGTTGGGTTCAAGAAAGTACAAACTCAATAGGGAAAATAACTATTACTAACAACTTTACAAACTATTTACATAATTGGCCCTTCTACTTTATCTTAGTGTCTTGACCAATCCTTATACATGAATAAAAAAGAAAGTGATTGAGTTGCAGTATAGCTTTAAACACCACGAACATTTATATGGATGGCTGAACCTGTCTTATTCTTCTTTAGAACAATTGTAAGACATTGGAGTCAGATGGAGATGTGCTATGTTGGAAGTTGTATAGGGTTAGGATTTGGTTTTTAGGTGGGTTATTATTTTATTTTGTTGCTATGTTATGTTCTTGTTTAGTATAGGCTCGAAATTGGACAAGGTGTTTTTGGTGCATTTTTATTGTATGTTTGAACCATTAATGAGCATTGGTGTTGTCGTAAATGTATCACAAACATGCAAATAGCTTATGCCCGCGGCGGAACGCAAACCCGACAAGACTCGTTTATTTAACAATGTGGTTGTAACACCTTTTTTGGTTGGTAGAAAAAGAATAAAAAAAAAAATATGCTTATTCTTATTCTGAGATTCGCTATCGTCTTCCTTCCAAAGCGAGCCAAGTGATGTGATTCATTTCATGGAAGCGAGCCAAGTGATGTGATTCATTTCATGGAAATGACCTGGTATTTATAAAGATGCATTTTGGGTGTTGTGCTACCTACGAAATGATGAAAACTAAAAGATCCAGTTAAGTGAAAATCATTATTCTGCTTTACGGATCTATTCAATTTGAATTCAAGTTTCATGAGGGTTGTATATGCTATATGCCCGATTGGGGCAATTTTCTCTTGTAAACGTATCTACGAATTTAATAAATGATACGTTAATAGTCTTTTTTTTTGTGCCCATCAAGTCCTTGAGTGTACCAACTTTCATTGGTTTGATTCATTTCCTATGACGAGGACCTGGAAGAATTGCTTTAATTGTGTAATTCTGGCTCAATATTTCCTCGAGGAATTTCTTATGCAAGCCGGTCAAATTGCTTTTTCTTTAGCTTGATTAAACTGGAAGAAGTAATGGGCATGATTGTAGATCGTCAGCATTAGAGTGTTTTTTCGATGTACATTTAAGTGTAACTATTAATCAAATGCCACTTTAGTGATTTTCCTTTATTATTCCTAGTTCCTACTATTGTTATCATCATTGTCAATATTGGTATTATTGTTATCCTTCTCATTTTAATTTTTCTTCTTATTTGATCCTAACTCTTATTGTTATTACTAAGCGTTATTATGGAATAATCATAAAACAATAAGAGCGTGTAATGATTTAGTATAGCTTCATAGCTAAAAGATCCGTGTAAAACCAAATTTTACCATATAACCAATCAAGCAATCTCAGCTACCAATTTTTTTTATAAAAAAAATAAACTTTCACCCTTTTTTTAAAATTAAATATCTCGCAAACCGTAAATCATTACGCGAAAAAAATACCATCGCGACGAGAATTAAATTATCTTTCTATAGATATGCATTGTTATATACTTTTGATGAACTTTTTATTTCGACGAACTTTTTTTTTTCAAAATTTCCGCCCCGAAAAATCATATATGATTTGTAAAAATCATACGTGATTCGTTAAAATCAAATCATATATGATTTTTACGAATCATATATGATTTTTACAAATCATATATGATTTGTAATTACGAATCATATATGATTTTTACAAATTATAAAGAATCATATGTGATTTGTAAAAATCAAATCATATGTGATTTTTACGAATCATATATGATTTTTCTAGGCGAAAATTAAAATAATAATAATAATAATTCGTCGAAAGTATATAACAATGCATATCTATAAAAAGATGATTTAATTCTCGTCTTGATAGTATTTTTTTTGTAGCTTAAAGATTTACCGTTTGTAAAATATGTTGTTTTGAAAAGAAAAAAAGGTGGAAAATATAAATGTGTGACTATGATTGGTTGATAAGTTCTATGGCATGTATGGGTTCTTCATGGATCTCAACTCTAGCTTCATATGTAAATGAAAGATTAGTAGTCTTGTATTCGATCTAAATTTATAAATCTGTTAAGACAAAATTCACTGTGTCGAAACATGTATGTTCTCTCGTCTCCTGCGTTATAGCATTTTGTTTTTAATAGGAATTGAAGGCTGTAAAATATGCATATGTTTTCATTCTCTTCCTCTCTACGGTAATAAACAAGGTAAAAAACATTGCTAAAAAAAACATACCATTTATAACTTTTTATGTCCAACTTTATGGCCCAGCAAGATACTAAGCCCGTCATTTGGCCCATCAACAAAATGGGTCTAGTTTTTATTCAAAAAGAATAAAGTAGAAACTACGGAGTATACGAACTTATGAAGAGGCAAAATAGACGAGTACGACAAACCCGAAAGACTGGGTGTAATAACGACCGAACTCATCACCACCAACTTTTACAGTCGTTATAAAGATTATCAAACCGTCGTAATATAGACTACCAAACCAGCTGATGAGGTATGTCTTCCTCTGGATACTCCGGAGGAGACAATCACAATTAACTCTAAATGTTTCTAGGATAAAACCACTCCATGAGGAGAGCTGTCTGCTCAGGAGAGTAATGCATGCATCGGAGCTAGCACACTGGCCATCAGAGCTAGTACACTGGCAACTGACATACGTAGTACGAATAGCACAGACGCTTGGTCCACAAACTAACGTGGAGACAACTTTGACCCCGAAGACAAACCCTCGTGCTTATCAACGCTTTAGGTGCTGCACCTAGAAGACAACTTAGCTTCCACAAAGGGTTTTGTCATGAAGCTAATCACAGGTAGTATAAAAGGAACTCTTCACACACATGAACAAAGATCCTTTTTACACAGACACACTCCGATACAGCTTCTCCCTACTATACTCTTACTCCTTTTTACTTACCGTTTATCATTTATCACTCACTTATACTAAGTACTCATTCTCACGCCTGAGCTTGGTCTCGGACTAAAAACCCCAGGCGAGCTAACAGTGATCTCTCTTATTTCAGCCTACAAGAAGAAGGAGCTGCCACGGAGTCTCCTGAAGCTTAGGGTAGAAGAGCATCTACGAACATTTGCTCAAACAACAGCCATCAAACCCAATTTTTTTTAACATTTCAAATTCAAACGTACTTATAGTAAATAAAGGTCTTTATAAAAGTTTTATAAAGCGATTTAAAGTTCTATAAAATAAAATGTGGAAAAACATACAAAAGATCACTAAAAACCTACAAATAGCTTGATTTCATACGACCAACAAATCCCCCCCCCCCCCCCCCCCCCCAATCTTTTTATTCACAACATCTTACTATAACTTTAAATGTGATTAGGGCTGTAAATGAACCGGACGAACACGAACGGAACCCTGTTCATGTTCGTTCATTTAATTTTAACCGGACAAATAAACGGACACGGACGCTTAAATGGACGAATTTTCTTGTTCATGTTCGTTTATTAAGAAAATGAATTGTTCATGTTCGTTTATGTGCGTTCATTAAGACACTAAACGAACATAAACGATCGAACATAAATGAAAATAGACAAACAAACATAAACTTTATTGAATTCTTCACAATATATTGTTTTATAAGTGTTGCTTTGTTTAAACAAACCAATTTTTAAAATTATAAAATTAAAAGATATGATATATGAACATAAATAGATAAATAAACATAAACGAACTTTAACGAACGCCTAATCGGACGTTCACGAACATAAATAAACGAACGAGACTTTTATTCATGTTCGTTCATTTAACTAAACGAATGTAAAATATTGTTCATGTTCGTTCATTTAATAAACGAACGAACATAAACGAACATTTTACCGAACGGTTCATGAAATGTTCACTGAATGTTCAGTTCGTTTACAGCCCTAAATGTGATAACAACTTTAAGTTCAATACAATACAAAAGAAAAAAACCAAGAACACACGATTCACATATAAGAGTTGTTATGATTACCCACATATACAAATACATATACAAATTTAGATAGAGAAAGTAATACGACTCAATGAATAAAAATCAACCTAATCTCTATCTATTTATAGCCTTGACCAAGTAGGGTTTCAGCACATTGACTTCCTTCACTTAGCTCCCAAAACTATCTTCACTGGTCACACCAAGTCCCTGTAAAGATAAACAAAACACAAACATAATCCAAATATATATATACCTGTTAGTCCTTGAAGTCCATAAATGTTTCACCATAAGTCCAATACGCCAACTTAGCTTATTATTCTGAACATAAAATCCTTTTCTTTTCTACATTTTGCAATAAGAGTAAATTACACCGTTTGTCCTTGTGGTTTGCGTTGACTGGCGTCGTTAGTCCCTTGACCAAAAAAACTGCATCGTCCGTCCTTAACGGGCAAACGTTTGGCGTCGTTAGTCCCTCCCCCACTAACACTTGTTAACTGTTGTTACACCTGAAGTCCCATGAGGGTATACTAGTCATTTCGCAAACCAAAAGGACGAACGGTGCAAAAGGATGAACGGTGCAATTTTTTTTAATACGTTCGTAAGTTCCGTTTTAATATGTTTTTTTTTTCGTTTTCGAAAAATAAAGGGACGAAAACGTAAAAAAATAGACGAAAACGAAAAATAAAGGGACAAAAACGTAAAAAAAACAGACGAAAACGAAAAAAAACGGATGAAAACGTAAAAAACGTAAAAAAACAGACGAAAACGAAAAGAACAGGTGAAAACGTAAAAAAACAGAGGAAAATGAAAAAATACAGACGAAAACGAAAAAAACGGATGAAAACGTTAAAAAAAACCGGAGGAAAACGTAAAAATAGAGACGAAACCGAAAAAAAAACGGTTAAGAATGGATAAAAACGTAAAAAAAAAATGGACGAAAGTGTATGAAAACGTTAGAACAACGGACAAAAACGTAAAAAAACGGACGTAAACGTAAAAAAACAGACGAAAACGAAAAAAAGACGAAAACGTAAAAAAAACATATAAAAACAAAAACACGGATGAAAACCTAAAAAAACGGAGAAAAACGTAAAAAAAAAAAAAAAAAAAAAAAAAAAAAAAAAAAAAAAAAAAAAAAGACGAAAATGTATTAAAACGGAACTTACGAACGTATTAAAAAAATTGCACCGTTCGTCCTTTTGCACCGTTTGTCCTTTTGGTTTACGAAATGACTAGTATACCCTCATGGGACTTCAGGTGTAATAACACTTAACAAGCGTTAGTGGGGGAGGGACTAACGATGCCAAACGTTTGCCCGTTAAGAACGAACGGTGCAGTTTTTTTCGTCAAGGGACTAACGACGTCAGTTAACGCAAACCACAGGGACGAATAGTGTAATTTACTCTTGCAATAATTACCCACAACAACCTTTAACCACCTTCCTTCCAAATCTTCTTCTTCCGCCTTATTCTATACACACAATTTATTTCTTTTTTCTTAAATATCAACTAACAATGAAAAAAATAAATAAATTAATAAAAAAAGCAATTAGCGAATCCCAAACTTTCACCACCACTCGTGGTGGTGAACGTGTGTATCTTTGTTCGGTCAAGAACTTCACCAAAATTACACCACCACTCGTGGTAGTGATGATGGTGACGTTTTAAGGGACCATATCTGGTGGTGTGCCTTCACCCATGGTAGTGTCCTTTCACCCGTGGTAGTGTCCCTTATTACTTACGGCTAGTCTAATCAAAGAAGTTGAGTAGAAATTTTCTAAATCGATGATAGCAAAGATAAATGTATAAATTTGATAGAGGAAACTTTAGAACACAAAAATATGTATCTTGGATCAGTATTTTGTTTCGGGAACAAATACCATGATAATCATCCTTTTGATTTGTACATAATTACCATGTATTTTAACCGGATAGTGTATATATATATATATATATATATATATATATATATATATATATATATATATATATATATATATTTGAAACCCTAAACCCGAAACTATAAATGTTAACAAACATAAAGTATAGCAAATACATATAGTTTGTTTGAAGCAATGAACGACAACTTAAGCTACCAAAAACAGAATGACTCCCTTTAGTTTAATACCTTTGTTAAATCATATTTTCACTATCTTATACCCGTTAATGAACTCCAATGCTAAAAGCTTTTTTATCCTTTAGGGTGGTGGCAACGATGCGGTATGGAGCTCGGTTTGCAGCCATGCCGAGCGGCAACACCGCCGCCACTGCCGCGGCATGGCTGCAGTTTGATCCCATGCGGTGAAAATTGCCGAAGCGGTTTGGAAAGAATCAAACAAAAAAGTGAACGTTGGGCATTAAATGGTTGTTGGCATATAGCCGTTTGGAGGAGCGGGGTTCAAAAAAAAATCCTTCTATAAATACTAGACAAATGAAACATACAAAATCACTTTCAATCAAACTTTCACTACTACCTTCTATATTAACATATTTTTTAAAAATTTTGTAGGAAAGCAAAAGGAGTTTCGACATCAACAAGAGGTCGTGGACGGGGTTCTCGATCACAACCCGTTCGTCCATCGATGAATCGACAATACCATCCACACCAAATGACTCCTCAATCGGCCTACTATCCCCAACCTTCACCGATGAATCCACAATATAATCAACACCAATATTTTTCCCAACCTCCACCGATGAATCCTGGCTAATATAATATATTAATGACAACTGAGTTCGACCCGTTCACCGACTATCGTGAAGGTCCTTCGCATCGTGAACCAAGTGTTAAACGACAACTACCACTATATGATGACGAAGATGATGATGTTGAGTTTGTTCCCGAAACGCAACCACAAACTCAAATCGGTATTAATTTTTATTTTATTCGATATACTTGTCGATAATTTATATGTTATAATTTTTTTGTTATATTATTATTTGTTATATTTGTAGTATATTTTTTGTTATATTATTATTTGTTATATTTGTTGTAATTTTTTTATTATATTATTATTTGTTACAAGATGATGAAGAAGTTCAAGAAGTTGAAGAAGTTCAAGGGAAAAAGAAAACTAAAACGGATAAAAAACCTTGGACGGCGGTCGAAGAGGTGGCTTTGGCAAAAGCGTGGGTTTATGTCTCGACATGTCGAAAAGTAGGTAATGACCAAAATAGAGATAGTTTTTGGGGTAGAATTATAGAGCATTTCAAGGATGCCATCAAAGAAACAAAACGAACTCGTCATAGCTTGAACACAAAATGGTCAAATATGAACACCGCCATGGGTGTCTTTAACGGACTTTTCATCCAACAAGTAATTTTTAAACTATATGATTGCGTTTATTTATATGATTACATTTATTTTTATGATTACATTTATTTATATACTCTTACTTTTATAATTGTGGAATCGTATTGGTGATAGTGGGTGTGGCGATTTAAACGTCATGACTAATGCCATGGCCGATTATGATAAGAAAAATAAGGGCAAGTGATACGTGGGAATTGCGCCCTCGCAACAGCTTTTACCTCTCAAGGGATCTTGAGAAGCTTACAACCCCCACCAGGCAGTGTACCTGATCGTTGTAGTATAGTATAGTGACAAGTACCGGAGGATTGATCATTCAACTCAGGAATAGTGTCGCTAGGATTAGGAAGCCTATTAAACTAGGTCTAGAGGTGAGGGATGATTCTTTTTGTATTTTTATATTTTATGGAAATCAAGTAATATCTCGGGTTTTGAAAGAGTGGGCGGAATTAGTTGCTAGCCAACTAACCCAATTAACTAAAGATGCAATCAAAATAAAATAACAGAAATGAAAAGAAAACTATTATACTAATGTGGTGGAAACAATAATGAGGAAAGTTGTGTTTACTTAGATTTCATTACTCCCTATATATCTTTTACAGGTTGATTAGCTTGTTACAATTGCATGGATGACGGGTCATATTCCTTAATACTAGTCGTAGGGCCGTGTACAATATTCTCTAACTCTATAAGATCCTACTTCACTCCTATGTCAAGCCGTTAGAAGCTCCTAACATGGGATCATTAGAATTCTCTTATGCATTAAATACAACCAAAAATCGTAGTACGCCTCCGATCATGTTTCTTAAGACGTTCAAGCAAGTTACCAATGGAAGTCTGCCAACATCGAATACAATCACCCGTAACAATTATAAACAAATAATCAACCCATAATCAACATCTAGGTTTCACTACATCTAAGCAAACAAAATAAAGATCTAGCCTAGCATGTTAAAGAGAAGACAAGCGTAAGATATAATCAAACAACACATAGACATAATGAATGATTTGAATGAATACTTATCTTCAATTGAACATGAAATAATCAAGGGGTTGAAACCCTTGAAAAAGCTGTAAAATTCGGCCTAGGGTTTATTCCCTCCAAGTTGTACATTAATGAATGAAATTTGGAAAACTATATATAGATATTACATCTTGACGGCGTCATGTATTAACTTGTGACGCTGTCAACTCGCCGCCTTGATAAAATTGTATTGCTTAGATCCAATTGTGACGCCGTCATGTAGAAAATTACTCTGGGCCGTCACTAGTACTTGATCCCTGACGGCCTTGGTGACGCCGTCAGGCCATAAGCTTGAAAACTCTCTAGTCCGTCACGTTATAAGTTCCACATCCACCTCTTTTGTAACTCTTGACGCCGTCATGTGTAAAGGCTTGACGTCGTCAGGTACTGTTCCAGCAAGGAAAATTGAGACTTTGCCGTTTTCTTCACTTTTATGCTCCAAAAACGTCCAAAATGCTTCCTTTTCCAGATTTCTCTCCAAAAGTACCTAAAATGACAAAAGGAACTATTTAGGGCAATATTTGATCAAATAATCTAGAATTCGGGCTTAAATGACCCCTTAAAAGCAGTACACTTTTCACCTCATCAAATACCCTTACACTTGAGATTTGCTTGTCCTCAAGCAAATGCGCTTTTATTCTAATCAAAATACTAGTTAGGGGTCATTTAACACTAATATAAAAGTAATTACAACAAATAATCGTTCTACTAAAAACCAAAAGCAAGCACGGAGGTCATAAACTAGCACCTCACAAATAGTGTTTAGATACTCACATCTCTCGGGTGTAATAAAGTATATATCACAATATGAAAATGGAAAACATCTCTCACTACCTGTCATAGCAAAATAGATTAGCATAGGCTTGGTAAAGGATCAAACCTCCACCACTTGGCATAAGCACCTAGGATAAACTATCAAAGGGGTCTTTTAAAGGGTTATAACATTAGGTGTAGGGATATGGAAAACACGGTTTTGTTGGATAAAAGCAATATTTACTGGTGGCGAGTTAATCATCTTGGTTAATCACATGTACAATATGGCGTTGCTAAGTCAAGACTAGACTCGACTTAAGCTAATGAATCAAAAATAACAAAAACATAAAATAAACATAGAACGAAACGGGATGGTAGTCCGTATGTTTTTTTTTTTTTTTTTTTTTTTTTTTTTTTTTTTTTTTTTTGGCATACACTCTTACCATACCATCCAAAATAATACATCATATGGAATGTACATTCCCCTTACACTTGAATTTTTACATACTTTACAATAAACTACTCTAATGACTCAAATCAAGATAATCAAAACACTTGGAGTACTTTTTTAGATTAACGCACCTATGTGGGTAATATATGATGTTCTTCCCCATTAATCCAAATCATAAGTACTTTACCCACGAGTCCCAATCGTCCCAAAACAATATGTACAAGATATGACTCGACTTAGCAACCATGTAATCAATTAGATAATTAACTAAGGGTTTAAACATGTAACAATAATGCACTAAAGATGAGTGCATACACGGAAGGCTAAGACGATTTGATTGCACATTTGGGGTGGGTTGTAACAAATTCTTCCTTTAAGTAAAATGCTTAAAGTTAGAAACGAAAAGATAGGCTCAGAGGGGTGTACTAGGGACATAGTGTACTAAAAATGAGTACAATGCTAAGGTGTGGGAGAATTAATTGACTTTACTAGTCAAGTTATATAACTTAAATGGTCAAGTAATTATGATACGGGTTTAACACAAGTGTGATCCTAATGCCTCTTATCATGTAGTAAATCCTACTACACGAATGTACTCTCACTAGCGGTCTCAAGATGCATCACTAACGCAAGTTCTAGAATCTAAATGCTACCGGTACACTCATAAGCACTAATAATGAATGCTTTTCCTATCAAATCTAAAGGCGAACGTCACATATTTGGGTGGAAAATTTTTTCTGAATGGTACGGTTTTGTGATAGTCATACAACTCCTATCCATGAGACGCTTGTTAAGGCTAAAGTTTCACTCCTAAATGTTGTAAAAAAAATTAAATTTGGCGCTAAAATTACACTAACAAGTATTTCTATTAGTTTTATTACACACCTGCCATCGAACAAACAAACTTAAGTGCAATTGTATCCTATAAGGTATCATCATTTACCTTCCCCTTACACTTAGGATGAACATTGTCCCCAATGTTCAATTAAAGAATGTAAAAGTAAAATAGGTAAAAGAATGAAAACAAATACTCCCCTGATTCGTTCGGTGTGGATAGTGTGTCAACAAGGTTAGATCTTCCTCCCAGAAAATGAACGTTCAAAGCTTCCCTTCCATAAATATAAATCATCTTCTTGTCATATATAACCTGTTAAACCTGAGAAAATAATCAAGGCAACCTCGCGTAAAATCGGCGGCAATCTATATATACTAACAAGTCCTAGAAAGCAATTTAAGATATAATGCTTGTAGAATGAATGTTTGCAGATTTCCTGGAGTTTATAAAACTTAAGAATTAACAAAAACTTTAAGACTCCGTTAGAAAAACAAAACTCGCAAAATTTCCAAAATTTTACACATGACGCCGTCAGGGGTTAAATCCTGACGCCGTCAGAAGTGACCTGCAGAAATCTTTATGTTAGGTTTCTAGAAAATTTCTGGAAAAACTTATGTCCTACTTCCTCGAAAATCCTGCAAAACATCATTATGAGTCGATACAAGCATTTGACTCTAACAAATACTAATACACATGTTCATTTAATATTGTGGCGAATCAAGATCATTTTCGTTCTTATAAACAAATTTGGGGTTTCCCTTTACACTTAGCTTTTGCAAAATACCTTTATATGAAGTTAAGACGAAGTTAAACAACAAAATAAAGCATTTTCACAATTTTAGTTTGAAACATGATCTACCAACAATAAAAATAAAACATGCATATGGAAGCAAATAACATCAAACAAATAAAAACACACATAACATGGGTTGCCTCCCAAGAAGCGCTTTTCTTTATTTACGAGTCTTGTAGCTAGACTCAAGGTCATGGGCTATCACGTGACCTCATCTCTCGAGATGACGTATCCCATATAATTATGATCCTCGCTATCGGGGTGGTGGTGTTTCAATCGATCGACACTTGCAGTCACTTACCCTCCTCCTTTACTGCTCAAGGTAGCTATCCCATCTTGGTGTATGCTTTCAATTGTGAATGGTCCATACCACCAGGGACTTGGCTTGTCGGGAGTGTTCTGAAAGGCTCATGGCGCACTAAGGCGCAAAGGGGGGCAAAGAGCCTCGAGTCGAGGCGCATTCCAAGGCGTGGGATTCATGAATGCGAGGCGCACTAAAAATATTAAGTTTTTTATAATATATATGATCATTTATGTAGCTTAAATAACGCAAAATAACGTTAAAATACACTTTTAGCTTACATCTAACAAAGCTCACAATTTAACCCAAAATATCAAGCAAGCAACAAATTAATATTCAAGGCATAATGCAATATTTTCATGATAATATGTCGTAAAGTAAATACTTAATGAAACAAAGTAACTTCTTAAAGAAAATTCCAATCAATAAAATAAACATAAAATTAATTCAAATTTACAAATCATACAAATACTCACCCTATGACTTAAAAGGCCCATGTATCTTATCTTAATATTTAAAAAAAAATAATTGTTAGATCTCCTAGGCGCAAGAAGCCCCAAGGCGCAAAGGCGCAAAAATCCCCCAAGGCGCGCGCTTTTTGTGGGATTCATGCATGTCGTGAGCCTCGATCTGAAAAAAGCCCAAAGGCTAGAGCCTTACGCCTAGGCGCACCTTAGACGCGATTTTGACAACTATCGGGAGGTACTGTTATCTCTGAGTGTCTTAAGAGTACCAGGTCTCCTTCTGCGAATGGTACATGATTCTCCGTCGGTTGACTACATTCAAACTTGACGTGAATTTTATTGCAGCTTTTGCCTCTCTCAGACTTAGTTTCTTTATAGCTTTTGATTCTTGTTTCCAATGCAAGGATTTTTTTTCTTGAACATGATTAGGCGATGTGTCAATGTTGTTTTTGAGCTTTCTCTTCATCAGGATTTGTTGCACACATCGTGGGGTCATAGGAAGGCTAATCTTTCTTTTTCCTGACTTAAGTTCAATTTCCCTCTTTTCATACCTAATGACAGCTCTCGCGGTGGTGAGGAATGGTGCTCCAAGGATTATCGGCATGCATCCACCTCCTTTATCATCGATGATCATGAAATCGACGGGATACATGAACCCTGCAACATTGACCAGTACATCCTCTGCAATTCCCAAAGGGTATACATAAGAGTGACCAGCGAAGAATAGCCTAACACGGGTGGTGGCCGGCATTTCCGTGGTTAGTTGGGTGTAAATAGTTAGGGGCATAAGATTTACTTCCGATCCATGATCGGCGAAAGCATCCAGATATTGCAGCTTCCCAATGTTGGCTGGTGATGAGGCGAAAAATGAACCACTTTTAGGGGGTCATTTAAGCCGGAATTCGAATTTATTTGATCAAATATTGCCCTAAATCGTTCCTTTTGTGATTTTAGGTACTTTGGGAGAGAAATCTGAAAAAGGAAGCAATTCGGACGTTTTTGGAGCATAAAAGTGAAGAAAACGCCAAAGTCTTAATTTTCCTTGCTGGGAACAGTAGGTGATGGCGTCAAGAGTAACATCCTGACGGCGTCAAGAGCAATTTCCATGAAGATCCAGAACAGATTTGACGGCGTCACAAGGAAGGGCGTCAAGAGGAAAATGCATGACGGCCTAGAAATGCATAACACATGACGGCGTCAGAAGTAGATCAAGGCAGTCCGAGAATTATTTTGGCGGCGAGGTGATGGCGTCACCTATTTGGTCTTGACGCCGTCAGACCTTATTTCCTATATATAGTTTTCTAATTTTTACACATAAGGGGAGAGAAGTTTTGGAGAAACCCTAGTATGATTTTGGTGCGAATTTTACAGGTTTTTCAAGGGTTCCAACCCCTTGATACCTTTCATGTGTAATTATGATAAGTGTTCTTTTAATTCAATCAATATGTCTATGTGTTGGTTGTCTATATCTTGTTCTTGTCTTAATTCCATCATGCTAGGCTAGATCTATCTTGTGTTTGCTTGGATCTAATGAAACCTAGATGTTGATTATATGTTGATTACTTGTTTATAGTTTGTTTTGGATGAATGAATTTATATGTTAGGCTTAAGAAAACTGGCAGATCTTCAAATGGTAACATGCTTGAACGTCTTAGGAAACATGAACCGATTGCACTAAGGTCTTTATTGGTTGTATTTAATGCATGAGCCACTGTTTACAATCCTTATGGTTGTGCTGGGCATGATATAGGAGGAGATAAGAGCTCATAGAATTGGGGAGTTATGTGCGATACCCCATGAATGGTATTAAGGAATACAATCCATCATCCATACAACTATAACAAGTAATTAACGTGTAAAAGATGTCTAGGGAGTAGTGAAATCTAAGTAAACACATTTTCTCCACTTATTGATCACAACCTTAGTTACTTTAGTTTAATTTCATTTTTAGTATTTTATTTTGATTGCATTTTAGTATTGGGTTAGTTGACTAGCAACTAATTCCGCCCAAATCCTTCAAACACGAGATATTTACTTGCTTTCTAAAAAATATAAAAATACAAAAATAATCATCCCTCACCTTTAGAACTAGTATTTAGGTTTTCTAATCCTAGCGACACTATTCCTAGCTGAACGATCAATCCCCCGGTACTTGTCACTATACTATACTACAACGATCAGGTACACTGCCTGGTGGGGGTTGTAAGCTTCTCAAGATCCCTTGAGAGGTAAAGCCTGGTGCGATTCCCACGTATCAAGTTTTTGGCGCCACAGCCTGGGGAATAGTTATTGTCTAGGTTAGAATCTCTTTTTATTAGGTCTACTTGCTAGATTCCTTTCTAGTAAGATTTTATTTTTATTTTTAGGTTTTCTTTAGTCTATCTTATTTCTTTGTGTCCTTTGGTCGTAACTCTTCACCACCTGCCATCATGGCAAACGACGAATCCTTTAACCTTAGGATCACTAGGAGTCGTAGTTCCACTAGAAACCTTGTCTTCCCTTATGCGGAACCCGAAAGAGAAATGCATAGATTGAGACAATATCACTCAACTTCTGAACCATCTAGCGTTGCCATCGATTTTGATGCACCTCTTTCTGAAGAAAATTCAAAAAATCATGTCACAACCCCTAGCTCCCAACCCAACGACGAGATGAGTACCCCCGCAACTCCCATTCCTAAGCGCCTTAAGGACTACTCCTCCCCAACCTCTCGTGGCTTCTCAAACGCCATTGTCTACCCAAACGAACACACCAACGAGGTCTTGCATGCAAACGATGTTTGGCTTGTCCAAAGTGTGTGTAAGTTTTGCGGATTAGATGAGGAAGATCCAATCCAACACATCAAAGACTTCCTGAAAATAGTAGACACCCTCCATACGGATGGGGCTACTAGAGACACGTCCCGATTGCGATTCTTTCCTTTCACCCTATATGAAAAAGCCCAAGAATGGTATGACAAACTCCCTTCTGAATCTATTTTCACATGGGAGCAACTCATATCCAAGTTCTATGAGAAGTTCTTTCCACCTGGAAAAACCTCAGCGTTTAGAGATAGGATCCTCCGTTTCCGAAAAGGGAAGGACGAACCCTTCCATAAATCGTGGATTAGATTCAAAGATTTAATAAGACAAGTTCCCCATCATGGCATTGAGCTTTGGCTCTTGGTCCAAATCTTCTACGATAATATCTCCTCTAACGATCGAAACGGAATTAACCAATCTAGAAAAGGGAGATTGGCCAATCTTAGTGCCGAAGAAGGATGGGATAGGATTGAAGAATATGCTCAAGACCAGGATGACACTTGGGATGAACCTGAGTCGACTGTCAGCATTTCTGAAATCACTTCTGATCGGTTGAGAAAAATTCACAAAAGAGTGGAATACTTAGCTGGATCGCAGTTACCTAAACAACTCTCGAATCCTTACCTAATCTGCGATTACTGTGGGGGCCCGCATGAGGTAGAAGAATGCGGAGGAGCAGCCACAACTGAACATGCATGCTTGTCAGGAGGGGACATTTATGCTGATCCCTCCCTTTTGCCTTTTTACCAAAATGACGATTACACCCTCTGGGGAAATCTGGTAGAGAGGAAAGAAGGGGAGGAAGGCCCTGAATTCGAAATCAGGAGCACTTTTGAAGATGACCTTGGTCACTTCACTCAAGAAAAAGGCTTGCAAATGAAAGGTCTTAATGAGCTTTTCGACGAGCAGCAAGATGACATTGGAGAATTTTTCAACAAGCTCAACTCAGCCTTAGATAATCTTGAAATGCCAACAGTAAGCAAAAAAGACCCCATGCTCGCGATAACCACTCGAGCTAGAACAACAACCAAGGATCCACCTTACCCAAGCTCGTCCCCCATTGCCCCCTATCCAAACAAACCTGGCGAGGAGGAGGAGGATGTAGGCGGCAAGACCTCCGACCAACCTCCACTGACGACCCCTTCCCCATCAACTCTACCTAACCAACCTGTGAGAATCCCGTTCCCATCCCGATTAAGGAACCAAAAAACTGAGAGTGATAATAAAAGATTCTTGTCATATCTAAAAGACTCGGTTGTAACCATACCCCTCCTTGATGCTTGCTACCATATGCCAAAATATAGTGCATACTTTAAAAAATTACTTGCAAACCGAAAGAAACTCGAGGGTCTTGTGACCCTGGGAGAAGAATGCTCAGTAGTGACCCATCGAGGGCTACCAAAAAAGGTAGACGATCCAGGCAGCTTCACCCTGCCTTGCTCCATAGGATCTCTATCAATCAAGAATGCTCTTGCCGATTTGGGAGCGAGTATCAATCTCATGCCTCACTCTATGTTCCTTAAATTAGGATACTCCGGATTAAAGTCTACCCGCATGAACATCCAACTAGCCGATAGATCGGTCAAGTACCCCGTAGGGATATGCGAGAATGTGCTAGTCAAAGTTGGGAAATTCAAATTCCCGGTCGACTTCGTAATCCTGGATATGGAGGAGGATGACTTGGTACCCATCATCTTAGGGAGACCATTTCTTGCTACCGCTCGTGCAGTCATTGATGTCTATGATGGAAAATTAACCTTACGAGTGGGAACCGATAGCACAACCTTCTACATTAAGGATTCTATGGACCTCTCCCTCGAAGCAGCCAACCGGCTCTATTTCATCGGGGAAGTCGATGAACTCACAGATGTCATTGATAGTTGTGTCGATGAACAGATCGATGAAGGCTGGCTACGGGACGAGAGTTTTCTGCCTTTGCTAGAGGTAGAAAAGATGGAGGATGTTAGTGCAGTTTCCTTCTACCCCAGACAAGAGGCAACGGAGCATCTCGAGCTCCGAAAGCCCGAAAACAAGCTCAAACCTTCTATTATCGAACCTCCTGAGTTAGATCTTAAAAAGCTCCCTAACCATTTGGAGTATGCCTTCCTTCAGGGAGAGGACCAACTGCCGGTAATCATAAACTCCTCCTTGGAACATGAACAAAAAGGTAAACTTTTTGAGGTCCTAAAGAAATACAAAGAGGTGCTCGCATGGAGTGTGGCCGACATTAAGGGGATTGACTCAACTTTTTGCACACATAAGATTCTCATGGAAGAAGATTATAAACCTACCGTGCAACCCCAGAGGCGGGTGAACCCTAACATTAAGGAAGTAGTAAAGAAAGAAGTTATCAAACTTTTGGATGTAGGATTGATTTACCCGATCTCGGATAGCCCATGGGTCAGTCCTGTGCAGGTTGTACCTAAGAAGGGTGGAATGACTGTAGTTAAGAATGACAAGGGTGAGATGGTGCCCCAGAGAACAGTCACTGGATGGCGGGTATGCATTGACTATCGAAAGCTCAATGATGCCACGAGGAAAGATCAATTTCCCTTGCCATTCATTGATCAGATGTTAGAGAGATTATCTGGACACGAGTACTATTGCTTCTTGGATGGATTCTCTGGGTATTTTCAGATTCCCATAGCACCTGAGGACCAAGAAAAGACCACGTTTACTTGCCCTTATGGAACATTTGCCTACAAAAGGATGTCTTTTGGGCTATGTAATGCCCCCGCCACTTTCCAGCGATGCATGACCGCAATCTTTCACGAACTCATGGAAGACAGCATGGAAGTGTTCATGGATGACTTTTCGGTCTTCAGGAACTCCTTCGACCGCTGTCTTGCTAATCTAGAAAAGGTGCTTAAACGTTGTGAGGAAACCAACTTGGTGCTAAAGTGGGAAAAGTGTCATTTCATGGTAAAAGAAGGGATTGTGTTAGGGCATAAGATCTCTGGGAACGGGATAGAGGTAGACCATGCTAAAGTTGAAGCTATATCTAAGTTACCATACCCCCACGACTGTTAAAGCAATACGTAGCTTCTTGGGGCATGCCGGGTTTTATCGGAGATTCATCAAAGATTTCTCCAAAATTGCTCGGCCAATG
Organism: Artemisia argyi; assembly: GCA_030686995.1. Lineage (NCBI taxonomy): Eukaryota > Viridiplantae > Streptophyta > Magnoliopsida > Asterales > Asteraceae > Artemisia > Artemisia argyi. The sequence goes on from CM060696.1 coordinate 101,016,233, forward strand.
ACTCAATTACTTGTGAAGGATGCTCCGTTCGATTTTTCCCAAGAATGCAAGGATGCATTCGATCTCTTAAAAAGGGAACTCACACAAGCTCCAATCATGATCACACCCAACTGGGAGTTACCATTTGAAATCATGTGTGACGCTAGCGACTTCGCTGTCGGGGCTGTATTAGGTCAACGACGTGACAAGCTTTTCCAACCTATCTACTACGCTAGCAAAACCATGAATCCCGCTCAAGAGAACTACTCCACCACCGAGAAAGAATTATTAGTCGTAGTGTTTGCGTTCGACAAATTCCGACAATATCTTGTCCTTTCAAAAACAGTCGTCTTCACTGATCACTCGGCTCTTAGATATCTTTTCGCGAAGCAGGATGGTAAGCCACGACTAATTCGGTGGATCTTGTTGCTACAAGAATTCGATGTTGAGATTCGTGATAAGAGGGGGGCAGAAAATCTGGCCGCAGATCATCTATCTCGTCTCGAAAACCCTTTGGATAAGCACGATAGAAGTGAGATTAAGGATTCATTTCCTGACGAACAACTCATGTTAATGATTGATTCAGAACCATGGTACGCCGATTTTGCTAATTACCTCGCAAGTAGACTTGTTCCTGAACACTTGACTAGGTACGAAAGGAAAAGGTTCTTTTCTCAGCTAAAATACTACTTTTGGGATGAACCATTTCTATTCCGAAGGTGTCCTGACCAAATTATAAGACGCTGTGTTTTGGAAAGTGAGGCAGTAAAGATTATGAGGGAATGTCACTCTGGTCCCTCTGGCGGGCATCATGGGATAAAAACTACCGCCCGAAAGATTTTCGATGCGGGATTTTATTGGCCCACAATTTTCCATGATGTAAAAGAAATGGTGCAGGCATGCGATGCATGTCAACGGGCCGGGAACATATCACATAGGGATGAAGCACCTCAGAATTTTATACAAGTATGTGAGGTCTTCGATGTTTGGGGAATTGACTTCATGGGACCCTTTCCATCTTCAAGGGGGAACGAATACATTTTAGTCGCCATCGATTATGTTTCAAAATGGGTTGAGGCACAAGCCCTTAAGACCAGTGACGCCAGAGTAGTTATTCATTTCCTGAAAAAGCTTTTCGCTAGATTCGGAATTCCTAAAGCTCTCATCAGTGATAGGGGTACCCATTTTTGCAATGCACAAATGGAAAAGGTTATGAAGAGGTATGGAGTATCCCATCGGTTCTCCACCGCCTATCATCCACAAACCAATGGCCAAGTCGAAAACACCAACAGGGCTATTAAAAGAATACTCGAAAAGACGGTTAGTCAAAATAGAAAAGACTGGTCATTTAAATTCGACGAAGCCTTATGGGCATTCCGAACCGCCTACAAAACACCTATTGGAACGACCCCGTTTCGCATGGTGTATGGTAAGGCATGTCATTTACCAGTGGAATTAGAGCATAAGGCTTATTGGGCGCTTAAGGCGTGTAACTTAGATTACACAATTGCTGGAACTAATAGGTTCTTGCAATTACATGAGCTTGACGAGCTTAGGTTAGAAGCCTATGAATCTTCCATCACATATAAAGAGAGAGCAAAAAGATGGCATGACCAGAGGATTAAGAAACCCAAAGAATTTTCAGAGGGAGACAAAGTCCTATTGTACAATACTCGGCTGAGATTATTTACGGGAAAACTTAAGTCTAGATGGTATGGACCATTTACGGTAAAGAATTCCTCTAAAATTGGAGCCCTGGTGTTATTAGACGATGAAGGTAGGGAATTTACTGTTAACATACAACGTGTAAAACATTATCAAGAAAATAACAATGAAATGATTAGTGAGGAGGATGTGACGTTTGATGATGAGGTCACGTAGTAACCCATGACCTTGAGTCTAGCTACAAGACTCGTAAATAAAGAAAAGCGCTTCTTGGGAGGCAACCCATGTTTTGTGTGATTTTATTTTTGTTTGTTTGTTATTTGCTTCCGTATGCATGCTTAATTTTTATTGTTGGTTGATCATGTTTCTCAATTAAAATGTGGAAATACTTTACTTTGTTGTTTTGGCCTAGTCTTAACTCCACCTAAAAGTATTTTTGCAAAAGATAAGTGTAAGAGGAAACCCCAAATATGTTTTTAAGAAACAAACCGATCATGATTCTCCACAATATTAAATGAACATGTATATTCGTATTTGTTAGAGTCAAATGCTTGTATTGAGTCATAATGAAGTTTTGCAGGATTTTCCAGGAAGTAGGGCCAAGTTTTTCCAGAAATTTTCCGGAAACTTAACATAAGAATTTCTGCAGGTCAATCCTGACGGTGTCACGAGTTAACTCTTGACGGCGTCAAGTGTAAAAATCTGTAAATTTTACCGGTTTTGTTTTACTAACGGAGTCTTATGGTTTTTGTGAATTATTAAGTTTTATAATCTCCAGGAAATCTGCAAACTTCATTCCACAAGCATTATATCTTATTTTGTTTTCTAGGATTTAGTAATTTATATAGGATGCCGCCGATTTTACGTGAGGTTGTTTTGTCTATTTTCTCAGGATTTACAGGTTATGTATGACAAGAAGATGATTTATATTCTGGAAGGGAAGCTTTGATTGTTCATTTTCTTGGAGGAAGATTTAACCTGGCCACCTTATTATCCATACCGAGCGAATCAGGGGAGTATTTGATTTCATTCTTTTTACTTTTGCACTTTTACATTCTTTACTTGAACATTGGGGACAATGTTCATCTTAAGTGTAAGGGGAGGGTAAAAAGATGATACCTTACATATGCACTTTCGCTTGAGTTTGTTTTGTTTAATGGTAGATGTGTAATAAAACTATGAGAAATACTTGTTAGTGCAATTTTAGCGCCAAATTTAAAAATTTTACAACATTTAGGAGTGAAACTTTAGCCATAGCAAGCGTCTCATGGAAAGGAGATTGTATAACTAGCACATAACCGTATATTCAGAAAAATTTTCCACCTAAATATGTGAGATTCGCCTTTAGATTTGATAGGAAAAGCATTTACTATTAGTGCTTATGAGTGTACCGGTAGCATTTAGATTCTAGAACTTGCGTTAGTGATGCATCCCGAGACCGCTAGTGAGACTACATTCGTGTAGTAGGATTTACTACATGATAAGAGGCATTAGGATCACCCTTGTGTTAAACCCGTATTATGATTACTTGACCGTTTAAGTCATATTACTTGGCTAGTTAAGTCAACTAATTTTTCCCACACCCTTAGCGTTGTACTCATTTTTAGTACACGAAACCCCTAGTACACCCCTCCGAGCCTATCTTTTCGTTTCTAACTTTAAGCATTTTACTTAAAGGAAGAATTTGTTACACCCCACTTAAATGTGCACCCAAATCGCCTTAGCCTTTCCTGTATGCGCTCATTTTTAGTGCATTATTGTTATTTGTTAAACCCTAAGTTAACTATCTAATTGATTACATGGTTGCTAAGTCGAGTCATATCCTTGTACATATTGTTTTGGGACGATTGGGACTCATGGGTAAGTACTTATTTTATGGAGTAATGGGGAAGAACATCATTTATTACCCCCATACGTACGTTAATCTTAAAAGTGCTCCAAGTGTTTTGATTTTCTTAATTCGAGTCATTAGTTTAGTTTATTGTAAAGTATGTAAAGATTCAAGTGTATGGGGAATTCCCATTCCCTATGATGTATTATTTTGGATGGTAGGGTAAGAGTGTATGCACAAAAAAAAAAATAAAAATAAAAATAAAAATAAAAAAAACAGACGGACGGACTACCATCCCTTTTCACTCTATGTTCATTTTTATGTTTTTGTTATTTTTCATTTATTAGCTTAAGTCGAGTCTAGTCTTGGCTTAGCAACGCCATATTGTACATGTAATTGACCAAGATTGTTAACTCGCCACCAGTAAAACTTCCTTTATCCAACAAAACCGTGTATTTCATATCCCTACACCTAAAGTTACAACCCTTTAAAAGACATCTTTGATAGTTTATCCTAGGTGCTTACGCCATGTGGTGGAGGTTTGATCCTTTCCCAAGCCTATGGTAATCTATTTTGCTATGACAGGTAGTGAGAGATATCTTCCGTTTCCATATTGTAATTTATACTTTATTACACCCGAGAGATGTGAGTATCTAAACACTATTTGTGAGGTGCTTGTGTATGACCTCCGTGCTTGTCTATTGGTCTTTAGTGGAACGATTATTTGTTGTAATTACTTTGATATTAGTGTTAAAAGACCCCTAACTTGTATTTTGAGTAGAATAAAAGCGCATTTGCTTGAGGACAAGCAAATCTCAAGTGTAAGAGTATATGATGAGGCGAAAAATGAACCACTTTTAGGAGGTCATTTAAGCCGGAATTCGAATTTATTTGATCAAATATTGCCCTAAATCGTTCCTTTTGTGATTTTAGGTACTTTGGGAGAGAAATCTGGAAAAGGCAATTCGGGCGTTTTTTGAGCATAAAAGTAAAGAAAACGCCAAAGTCTTAATTTTCCTTGCTGGGAACAGTAGGTGACGGCGTCAAGAGTAACATCCTGACGGCGTCAAGAGCAATTTCCATGAAGATCCAGAACAGATTTGACGGCGTCACAAGGAAGGGCGTCAAGAGGAAAATGCATGACGGCCTGGAAATGCATAACACATGACGGCGTCAGAAGTAGATCAAGGCAGTCCGAGAATTATTTTGGCGGCGAGGTGACGGCGTCACCTATTTGGTCTTGACGCCGTCAGACCCTATTTCCTATATATAGTTTTCTAATTTTTACACATAAGGGGAGAGAAGTTTTGGAGAAACCCTAGTACGATTTTGGTGCGAATTTTACAGGTTTTTCAAGGGTTCCAACCCCTTGATACCTTTCATGTGTAATTAAGATAAGTGTTCTTTTAATTCAATCAATATGTTTATGTGTTGGTTGTCTATATCTTGTTCTTGTCTTAATTCCATCATGCTAGGCTAGATCTATCTTGTGTTTGCTTGGATCTAATGAAACCTAGATGTTGATTATATGTTGATTACTTGTTTATAGTTTGTTTTGGATGAATGAATTTATATGTTAGGCTTAAGAAAACTGGCAGATCTCCAAATGGTAACATGCTTGAACGTCTTAGGAAACATGAACCGATTGCACTAAGGTCTTTATTGGTTGTATTTAATGCATGAGCCACTGTTTACAATCCCTATGGTTGTGCTGGGCATGGTATAGGAGGAGATAAGAGCTCATAGAATTGGGGAGTTATGTGCGATACCCCATGAATGGTATTAAGGAATACAATCCGTCATCCATACAACTATAACAAGTAATTAACGTGTAAAAGATGTCTAGGGAGTATGAAAATCTAAGTAAACACATTTTCTCCACTTATTGATCACAACCTTAGTTACTTTAGTTTAATTTCATTTTTAGTATTTTATTTTGATTGCATTTTAGTATTGGGTTAGTTGACTAGCAACTAATTCCGGCCAAATCCTACAAACCCGAGATATTTTCTTGCTTTCTAAAAAATATAAAAATACAAAAATAATCATCCCTCACCTTTAGAACTAGTATTTAGGTTTTTTAATCCTAGCGACACTATTCCTAGCTGAACGATCAATCCCCCGGTACTTGTCACTATACTATACTACAACGATCAGGTACACTGCCTGGTGGGGGTTGTAAGCTTCTCAAGATCCCTTGAGAGGTAAAGCCTGGTGTGATTCCCACGTATCAGCTGGTATCTCAAAGTTCCCATAAGCCATCTGCTTAGTAGCCACTTTTTGTATAAGTAGCTTCTCGAATACCGGTCCCCCAGGTAATGTATCATACTCATTTTCCCCCTCTTTCTCCTTCTTTGAAACCTGTTTGGGGGATTGGTTACGCCCGTCACCCTTTATCCAATTTGTTATGGTATTCTCGTTTATATCATGTTTTAGGTAGTAACCTTGGGATTTTGGCGGTTCCTCAGTGGTTTGTTCACTAAGGGTTTCCTTTTCCTCATTATCCACGTGGACAATTGTGATAGAATTAACAAATCGGGTAGTGGGGGGTAGCGCTTTCTTTTCTTAATAACATCATTTCTGGGGTTTTTTGGTTTGCGTATTCCTCCACTAGGCTCATCATCTCTTTCATTTCTCTTGCATCTCCTCCTTTTGTTTGTAAACAGCTTCCTCGAATTTAGCAAGCCGCTCTGAATGGGTTGCCATATACTCTCTCATTCGAGCTTCGAATTCCGGGCTGAGGTTTTGAGGAGGTGAATAAGGTGGAACATAATTTTGAAAGGGTTCGACATTCTCTCTAGAGGGTGACTCAGACAACGGTGTCGGAATCATATTTGAGACAGAATTGATTGCTGCCCGTCTGGGACTTAAAGGTCTCTTTTGTTTTTCCATGAGATAGTCAACCTTTGTCTCAAGCTTGCAAAGGTGTTCTTCGGAAATTTGATTGGTTTCCCCAGGTGTCGAGATTGCGTTGATAGCCAAGTTTATAACATGAGTAACTTCCCATAACTCTTGATTGTCGAAGGCAAGCTCATCAATAATTTCCCAAGATTCCTCAGCGTTTTTATCACGCAATCTGCCTCCGGCGGCTCGATCAATGGTACGTTTGGTGTGAAAGTCGACATGGTCATAGAAGATTTTAACTAATAGCCAAAGATTTATACCATGATGAGGGACTTTTTGGAGCAAGTCCTTGAAACGAGTCCATGCTTCATAGAAAGTTTCACCTTGACGTTGTTGGAACATCAAGATATCATTTCTAAGCATCGTAGTTCTCCCCGGTGGGAAAAATTGAGCAAGGAAACGTGACGTGAGATCATCCCAAGAGGTGATGGATCCCACGGGAAAACGTTCAAGCCATTGACTAGCTTGATCACGTAGAGAGAATTGGAATAGACGTAATCGGGTCGACTCTCTAGTTACAACATCAAGGTCTATGGAATCTACGATTTTAAGGAAATCCTTGAGATGTTGATTAGGATCTTCGGAACGAAGTCCATGGAATGCACATCCGCTTTGCACCAACCGGATGGTGTCGGATCGCAAGGGGGACACATTGGCTCCTTGGGTGAGCTCAATAGTGTTTCGATAGCCTTGGTGGCAAGGACGGAAATACTCTCCTAAAGTTCGAGGCTTAGGAGGTTGGTTTGCTAATGGTGGGTTTTGTGGGTGGTTTTGTTGTGGTGGGTTGATGGGTTCAAAGATGTTACCACCTTCCATGATGTCGGATGGTAAAGGTTACGAATAAAGAAACGAAGAAATAAGATAGACTAAAGAAAACCTAAAAATAAAAATAAAATCTTACTAGAAAGGAATCTAGCAAGTAGACCTAATAAAAAGAAATCCTAACCAAGACAATAACTATTCCCCGGGCTGCGGCGCCAAAAACTTGATACGTGGGAATTGCGCTCTCGCAACAGGTTTTACCTCTCAAGGGATCTTGAGAAGCTTACAACCCCCACCAGGCAGTGTACCTGATCGTTGTAGTATAGTATAGTGACAAGTACTGGGGGATTGATCGTTCAACTCAGGAATAGTGTCGCTAGGATTAGGAAGCCTATTAAACTAGGTCTAGAGGTGAGGGATGATTCTTTTTATATTTTTATATTTTATGGAAAACAAGTAAAATCTCGGGTTTTGAAAGAGTTGGCGGAATTAGTTGCTAGCCAACTAATCCAATTAACTAAAGATGCAATCAAAATAAAATAACGTAAATGAAAAGAAAACTATTATATAGATATTACATCTTGACGGCGTCATGTATTAACTTGTGACGCCGTCAACTCGCCGCCTTGATAAAATCGTATTGCCTAGATCCAATTGTGACGCCATCATGTAGAAAATTACTCTGGACCGTCACTAGTACTTGATCCCTGACGGCCTTGGTGACGCCGTCAGGCCATAAGCTTGAAAACTCTCTGGGCCGTCACGTTATAAGTTCCACATCCACCTCTTTTGTAACTCTTGACGCCGTCATGTGTAAAGGCTTGACGTCGTCAGGTACTGTTCCAGCAAGGAAAATTGAGACTTTGCCGTTTTCTTCACTTTTATGCTCTAAAAACGTCCAAAATGCTTCCTTTTTTCATATTTCTCTCCAAAAGTACCTAAAATGACAAAAGGAACGATTTAGGGCAATATTTGATCAAATAATCTCGAATTCGGGCTTAAATGACCCATTAAAAGCGGTACACTTTTCGCCTCATCAGCAAGGCTTTTACTCATATTGAAGCATGGGAGATTGTTAGGGGAGAAGCCAAATGGTTGGAACAACCATGTTTTGTTCAAGCATCTTCGGTATCACATTCCGACAAATGAAGAAATTCGTCGGAATCTAGCTACTACGAGTCGGGAAGCAATGACAATGTCGACACAACTGTTATTCCCGATCTAAATGACGACACGACTCCAACACGTAAAAGAAAAGGGAAAAAGACCGATAGTGAGGCGTCGACAAAGAATAGTGTTGTTGAGAACTTCGAGAGCTACACGGCAAAGAAAGCACAAATGTTGGAGGAGGCGATGGAAAAAAAACGTGCAAAGGATGAATTGGCCGAAAAGTTGATAGCGGCACAACTCGCTAATGCTGAAGAAAAGGCTATGATACGGACGATGAAGTTCTATAACGAGCCGCACGATCACATAACCAATCCGGTTATGCGAGATATCGCCATTAAGAAAAAACGTGACTACGCGGCGAAATATGAATGGCCTACCGATTTTTAGAAATAATTATGTTTTTTTTTCAAGTGTTATGTAATGTTGTTTTAAATATTAATGAGATATTTATGTTTTATTAAATTGTTTATTTTATAATTTATGAAAATAAAAAATTAAAAAATAATTAGTTGAGGTATGGTGAATCATGGTTGCCACTAAAAAAATATAGTGATATATGGTTAAGGTATGAGATGAGTTGGAATGATATTATATGTGAGTGGTGGGGTATGTGGTTTTGGTTGAATCATGGTTGCCACCACCCTTGTTATTACAAATTAATAGGAAAGAGAAATGCTAAAATGAAAGTTTTATGTAAAAACTCATTCCTCAAGTCTTTGAGGAAAAAAAATATCAAAAGTTTTTTTTTAGCAAAAAAAGTTTTCCTTTACCTCCCATGGTAAATGCCCTTGGCTGGCAAAACCTACTTCTTTCATCAAGAAACTTTGGCTAAAAGAGTTTAATCAAACGTATGCATGCACCGTCCATGTTAGTGCAATTTATTTCATTGTCATTACCATTTACCAAATGTAAATTGCCATCGTACTTGAAAATGACATTAATGATGCCAAGACAGTCATCGTTCACCCGTCATTCTAACCTAATTAAAAATAGGAAAAATTAAACCCTAAAACATTTTGTATTCACAACCAAATTGACCTAATGTTAGTAATGCTTAAATATCTTGTATATTTAATTCCCACAAACCTGGACGACGAACGAATTCTTTAGTACATCAGCAAGCATGAGTTTTTGTATTGAATGTTCAATACTAGTACCATTTAGGTAACCATATTTCCCACACCATAAGACTATTCTTTTCATAATTGAAAATGTTGTTTACTAATGGAAATTGTGCAAGTATTATAATCTGATGGGGGAGTTCATACGGACCCTTCTATAGGAGGGTTTTGTGGGGCCCTGTACATAACCCATTCTGATGAAGGTATGTAGCAAAAAATAATCATTGCCAGAGAGTGGGAGTATGACAAAGCCCACGCAGCTTGGCTAGGCCACTAGGGTTTTAAGAATTACCGGCTGACCCTATAATCAGGGACGGACTTAAATGAATGTCGGGTGTGGCACGGGTTATGCCTAATTTTTAGGTCACACAATGTAATTTTTTTTTTCAAAATGTGTCGATTTTGGTATATACAACCCTCGATATTTGTGTTATTTTCTTTGTAGTGCAACTTTAACTTGGCTAAAAAAAAATTATGGTATGAATTTTTGTAATTATGATAAAGAAAAATTGTGCAACACACTTCCGAAAATCCTATGTACGTCCCAACCTATAATGCGTATCAGCGTATGAAATTATAGGCTTAAATGGGCAGCATTGGTGGTTAAGCCGACTTAAGAATTAAGCTGACTTAGATAGATACAGCCAGTTATAAGCTCTATATATACGCATGGAGTTTACTAATGGATCAATTTTATTTTAAAATTTTTGTTTAATATACAATCACATAAGAATTTAGTAGTTTTTAATATTTTGTAATTATGATATTACACGCATGGGTTCAGACTATAAGTATATTTTAACTAAATTTGTTTGGTGTGTATTTATAAATCTTGCATTCATTTTAATACTTATAATCTCATGCATCTACAGATTTTTTGATATTACAATTAAATTATTTATCGTTATCCATATTCTAATTTTTAACCTTGAACGCCCGGGTTATTAGACGCGGATTAAATTCGGAATGACTATAACTGATAATAATATCTTAACCATATTTGCTCGGATTTGAAACTTTGATCAATTTGTTTAACAATTTATTTGTTTGAGTAAATTAATTTGACATTTTAACATAATTCAAATTCACTGAATATAAATTTTTATTTGTGTTACATTTAATCCTATTACTATGCTATAGAGAAATAAAATTATTTAAGTAAGTAAATGTGTTTGTTTAATTCTCTTAACTTGTGTCAATATAGCACAAGTTAGAAAAACCCAATCGATAAATAATTTTAGAAATTATGGACATTGATGATTTTCCACTTAAGTCCATAAAATTAAATTTAGATCAGCCGCTTTTTAATAGTTTAAGATTTTACTGTAAATTCTATTGACCAATAAAAATATAACGTTTATTTACACTTACATCCAAGATATATATATATATATATATATATATATATATATATATATATATATATATATATATATATATATATATATATATATATATATATATATATATAGGTTGGTTCTTGAAAAAAGTCCACTTTGATAGAAAAGTAGGAAAAGTGTACACATCACCCCTTTCCATTCCCCCTCCTTTTTTTCCAACTAGAGGGGCCTATTTGTTACTTTCTTTATTTTCCAAGGGTTGTTTTGTATATCTTTTACAAAGATGACCTATTTCATTTAGTTTTGTATACCACTTTCTTTGAAGTAGAATCAAACTCGTTTTTCATTTTTTTTTCCTATATGATTTTTTGTACAGTGAGTTTGTTGACCTCTAACAAATCACCAGTGTTGTTTTCAATATAAAAATGTTCAATACAAGCGTATTTATAAATGCACAACCAGCATTACAAAACATATATAATTCCTAATCTAGCTTTTCACATCCTAGTAATTAAAATATAAACCAAAAGAGTATCAACCTCAATCAAATATTGTCTCTCCGATCGAAAAATAAAACGAAAACAACTGAATTTGCAATACACAGTAGTCCAGGTATAACAAAGACTGGCCACCAACTATAAGGACTTAAAAGATCTGGATTAGTAGCTTTTGCAGCTTCAAGAAGCTGGCGGGTAAGCTCAACCCTGATTACATTTATAGCATCATAATCAATCCCAATTGCCAAAAAGGCAATCGCAATTGAGTAACGGACAGCACCAGGAACACCACCTTCAGGTACAAAACCATTTTCTATTAAATAAAATCGGCAATCTTCCTCTAACTTATTGGCTCTTCCTTTGCCTTCTGCATGTGTAACAAGGCACAATGAATTAAACAAACTGCATATTTTCCTTCTTAAGAACCATTGAAAAAGCAAACTATGATTGAATGACATAGAACAATGTAAGAAAAGTACCAGCGAACAAACGACAAAAATATCAATGGCCCTAATGGAAACAAGCTCCGAAAGTCTATCTGGTGTGCATACAAGGTTTTTCATATCTGTGAATTTGGCTTTCTTTTGAATGGTAAATATTTCTTGAACTTGAGTGTCAGTAGCCACAAGAAGAGCAGCAACAAGTGCCAACCCACAAATCACTTTCATATTCCTAAGTGCAGGAGCAGCCGCAGCAACGGGACTCACACCAACAGTTCTCTAGTCTATTAAAGTCGGTAATAGACTCAGTATTTGGTTAACCAGATTTCGGGAAATCTTTTACACACCAAACATTCGGACCAAAAGTTGGACAAATCTAAACCAAACCAGTTGTATTAGTCATTGGGTTAAACGGTTTCGGTCCGAGTAAAACTGAATTAAAAAAGTTAATATCTGTACTTTGAAACTAGATGCAACAATTTTGGCATAAATATAAGCCAATATAGCTTCCGTATCGAACAAAACTAACAAAACAAAACCACAACTACCATCACCAATTATAACTAAATACAAATCTTATCTGAATTCCAGACTGACAGTGATACTGAACTAATACCGATGCACTATACTGAACTAATGATGATCACTATACTGAACTGATACTCACAAAAAACAAAGTATACGCCTTTCACTGATGTAGTTACTAAAGGGAACTAAAATTGTGTTTTCTCAATATGGCAACACACTAATGCCTTATTGCAACACATTGATGCCCTATTGTATTCACTGTGGTATATATGATCTTTCAGGTGGAGATCAAGAATTAAATCTTATGTTAAATTAACACCCTAATACAATCTATATTACATTCAGCTTACTTTTTAAAGGTAAGTTAAGATATCATCATCCCTGCAAAAGTAAATTGTTTCTAAACCGTCATGTTTTAGTTTCTATCATACATGCAACTGAGGTATAAAGTGGCTTATTTATTTTTTATTTTTTCTATTTTGAAGACCCCACCATTTGTATTGAGACTCAAGTCTCAGACATGTTGATATTTAAAGGTGCAACTGAAAGACCAGGAAAACCTTTAGCCCGAATACCCTATCCTAGGCTATAGAGAGGCAACAACATCACTATCTAGTAGTTAATGATTCATGTATATAGTGCTAGCATGTAGCAATTAGAATGAATCAAGTAATGCAAGTAATTGGGTGTTTGGGATTTCTTATTTTTAAGTATAAGATGACTGCAAATGATTTTTTTTACTTACTTATGTGTAGAACTTTAAAAAGTGAGGTGAAAGAAAATCAAAAACCGCCCCTGCGGTATATAACGTCTTTCACTTTGGCCTACATACAAAAAATAAAGAGTTAATTTCAACCAGCCACCACATGCGCACTAAAGGAAGGGTACAGATAAAAAAATATATAACCTGCTGGTAGAGACAGCGTTTCAATAAGCCATTGAGCTCTTTAAACAGGTCCTCGCTTATTCCATGTGGGATTTCATGATACCTTAATTTTGTAAATTGATGCTCTAATTATTCTAACAGATTCCATAACATTAATTGTTGATGCATTAATAAAAAAAATGACGAAACATGTCAGGCAATGCTCTAATAATACAAAATGGATGCACTAATCTATATCGTGATGCTTTAATAATACACAATTGATGCATTAATCTATCTCGTGAGGCTCTAATCTAACAAAAATATGCACTAAATTAAATTCCTTAATTGTAATATAATAATCTACACTTGTTTACATAATGTTTATACTGATGCACTTATTCATACAAAAAATGCTATAACATATTATTTACTCATATGCACTAAAATGTAATTTTATACATACAAATTCACTAAATGTCATATCATTCCACAATAACACTAATTATTTTATAATTTTCACAATGATGCACTAAAATAACATAAGAATTTAAAATTCTGTAATTAAAAACATACAGCTTTCGGATATCTCTGGTTTGATTTCAATTTTCTTCTGGTGTTAGTGTTGGAGATGATGAAGGAAATGATGAAGGTGGAGTAGTGGAAATGATGACAGTGGAGATGATGACGGTGGATTGGCGGAGATAATGACGGGAATGATGATGGTGGCGATGGAAATGATGAGAATCGATTGGTGATGTGTCTGTCAAGTGAGTGTTTTGTGGATGACGTATCGGAGTATGTAGTAGTGTGACGGTGGCGGTGACGGCGGCGACGGTGGTGGTGACGGTGATGGTCAGTGATTGTGTTTGAATCAGTGTGTGTGTGTTTGAGAATAAGGCGTATGTATCTGGATTAGAAAAAGGCTGTTCCTTCTTTTTTTTTGTTTTTTCTTTTTTTACCCAGAACTTTTCAGTGTTTTCATAATTTACCCTGTAACTTTTTTTCTCACTTTTCTATCTAATTGTACTTTTCTCTAGAACCCTACCCTATATATATATATATATATAATAAAAATAAATAAATAAATCATGCTTATTTTCATTTTTTTTCCACCAAAATTTTCAAAAATTTAACTAAACTAATTCTATTTTAACTTTTATTAGCTTTTAGGAGGGCTGATTTTGTAACTGAGATCTTCTATTGATCAATTGAAAAATCTATTTATCCAATTTGAATACTATTTACATTGCAATAATTATAATTCCTTCAAATTACAATTTTTTTTTTACAGTAACATGTTATCATTCTTTAACAAAAATTCCGTGAAGCATAAAATGTATGTATATTTTCTTTGGTAAAATGTTTAACAAAAATGGCTAGCAACATTTAACAAGTAACATTGACGTGATAATATGTGACACATTATTAACGAATGTGAAAGAGAAAGATTGTTTCACGTGGTTGAAGGGTGCCGACTTTTTGATTGCACACCCAAATAAATAAAGTGATCAAAAGAGGTATTATTAAGGTTAGGTGCACACCATGTCTTTTTGTCCTTGCAGCTAACTATTACCAGCCGCCCATCGGTTGTTTTTTTCTTTAGTTCTTAATTTAAAGTAAAGGTTTTTCTAACTTTTGCCTTGAGGGCGCAAGTTAAGAACATCAAAAAATAAATAAAAGTACTCAGGGACCTACATAAAAGTACAGACAAATTTACTTTGTGTGAATTATTATATTCTTTTTCATGGGTCTCATTGTATTTTTAGTCTACTTAACTTGTGCCCCGCAGCTAACTATTACCAGCCGCCCATTGGTTGTTTTTTTCGTTAGTTCTTAATTTAAAGTAAAAGTTTTTCTAACTTGTGCCTTAAGAGCACAAGTTAAGAACACCAAAAAGTACATAAAAGTACTCAGGGACCAACACAAAAGTACAGACAAATGTACTTTTGTGTGAATTATTATGTCCTTTTTTATGGGTCTCATTGTATTTTTGGTGTGCTTAACTTGTTCCCTAAGGCACAAGTTAAAAAAACCCTTAAAGAAATTACTTTATCCGTTTCAAAATAATTGTTCACATAAAAGAACACAAAATTTAAGAAAATATCATAATTACACCTTTCTATTTTTTACTTTTTGCACAAAATACACTCTCCACTTAACCAACTAATTTATCACTTCTTTAAAGTTTGTAATAATAACATCAAGCAAGGTTAATATAGTAAACTTGGTATATATTCTAAATCTATTTTTGAAAGTGGACAATTAATCTGGAACAACACGAAAAAGAAATGTAGACTATAACTCAGTGTTCTTGAGTTTCTTTTTTTTGGGAGAAAGGAGTGATTGAGGAAGAAATATAGTGGAGTCATTGAATTGCTAAAAAGAAATAAAATATATCATTAAAATGCAAAAATATAACTTGTAAAGTGTTAAAAATTAGAAAGGTGATTTGCACACTTATTATTTTGATTGGGACACTCACTGTACAAATATACATAGCACACTGTAAATAATGTACAACTATGTTATGTATAAAATGGAGTGTCCCAATCAAAATCTTGAGTGTGCAAATCAATTCCTTAAAAATTAGTAGTAGATATAAAAGTACATGAACTCCACATGAATGGTTAAGAAAAGTCATCCACCTTAACTACTATGAATATATGATTGTTGATATCATGCCTTACGATTACATTTATAACCAAACATTAAGTGCTTTCACAACCATAACACGAGTTAAAATTTAACACAGTGTCACGTCAGCGCCATATCAGCTTTAAACTTTTCACCTTAACTCACAAAAAAACACCTCCAATCATAACTCAACCTTAACTCACTTTAACTCAACTTTTCAAATATTTTCAAGTTCAACCCTAAACTAAAACTAGTACTTCATTTATTAAAAACCATAACATTCATTCTTAAAATATATTAAAATACGCACACAAAAAGTTACAACGAAAAAAAATACATTACGAAAAAAAAAAAAAAAAAAAAAAACCGCTTTTAAAACCATAGGGACTAAACTGTAAACACCACAACAGGGACTAAACTGCAAATTGGAACTTACATCATATTCCCCATCGTGTTTAACCTGTACACACACTAAACACACACACACACTGAAAACGCGCGCACACACACCTTTCAATCATGCCCGCGGGGGGGGGGGGGGGGGGGGGGGGTGAAATGATTTTTTTTTATTGGTTTCTCACCTTTAACTCGTCGTTAATAATCTAACGCCCTTCGTTAACGCGCCTTTAACGCCGTAGCATGCAATGGCTAACGCTGCTTTAACGCAGGTTAAAGGACCCTTAACGCAGCCCATACGTTAGAGTTGTGAGTGCTCTAACAATCATAGATATTCCATTCATTTATTCTCATTTCCCCTTCCAAACACAGCACGAAATATATCGAATGAATGATTACAAAGTACCAACCCAGTGACAAAGCAAATTCATATTGTAACTTTCTCGCATTGAAGAAGCCACCAGCATCTTTAAACAATCCCGAAATCTAAGAATTTTGTTTCTAAAAAGATGATTTGCACATTCTTAAAATTTATTTAAATACTCTTATTTATGTTTCAACTTGTTGTACGTAATTGGGACCAAATAGTTTGGTTGGTCAATCTATTTTGTTTGGTCTCCTTACTACACAAACCCAGAGGCACGCGCCACCCCCCACCCCCACATATTTTTGCATAGATTTGGCCCGATTGTGGATCGAATGAAATAGTTTGGTTTGTATGTGTATTTTTTTGTATATATCTAAGTTTGTGGGGTACGTTTTTTGTTGTGAGTGCGGTCTTCTTACTACGAGTATTTGGTCTTTTTTTGATATAAAAGAAAAAAAGTTGAAATTACGCTGATTTGATACTGTTCATTTTAGTCTTGACGTTGTCTTATTACTATCGGCTTAATGTTTTTGATTCGACATTAACAAAGCAAAAATATACAAATTCAACAACAACCGCAACCTCGTTGGAACACGTGTCTGTTAACTAGTTATTTCATGTGGCACAATCGGATTAGTGGCATTTGTTGAAAGGTCAGTGGCTTTTACTCATTATTTTTGGTAGTGGTAAACATGTCACACTAATCAAACATAAAACAATGGATTTTTTTCAATTCTATTCAATGCGTTGACCTTCCATTTTTACTTATGATCATGGTGTTCTGATTCTCTATAGACTACGTTGTATGTATAATTTATTAACGAGGGATTTGGTAACAACAAGTCACTGACTGTTGTTTAATCATTTCAGTATTTAATGATCTATATATTAAAAATATTAGAGTTTTAGATGAAAAATTAACTACCCTCAAATGAAAAAACTAAGAAACTTTCTAGAATCTATTAACAAATTTAGTTTAGATAAGAAATCTACTACCTATTTTGAATTTTAATACTCGTTTCGTAAAAGAGCTGAGAGACGTGTGATATCAAATAAGTATATTTTATTAGCATCATTTATCATATTTTTTTTAGAAAAGCAACATTTTATATAAACAAAAAAAAAAAGAAATGAAGATACAATACAATGGCATCCCACCCCACTTAACAATCATTTATCCTATTTAATTAACTTGTTTTATATTGTTTTGTATGAGAATTAGTGCTTTAATGTTTACTTTAGTGATTCTCAGGTAAAAACAAGCAATTGATGAAAGTTAATGATATTTGACGAATTATAGAGCTAAATGATTAAGATTTGAAAAGTCTACTGAAATTCAAGAGATGCGCCGTATCACTCTCAACAGATACGCCGCAACATCATACTTAGATAAATTCGAAGACCATTGCCTGACTTTGAAGAATGCGACGCATCTAATTACAACATGCGCCGCATATAAAACTTTGGTCAACGAAGGATAATCAACTTGTTCTACTCCAAATACGCCGCATCTCAGTTACAACGTGCGGCGTATCAGCTAAAGACTTCACCAGATACTATCAAAGACGTTAAAGGACATGCGCCGCATAGAGAAACAAGTTACGCCGCATCTAAAGGCGGTGTACGAATATTCCAGAATATAATAATCTTGGACCCCACGCGAAGTTAAGTAGATACGCCGCATCTATCATCAACATGCGCCGCATCGATCCCTCAGACAGAAACTATAAATACCCCATGACAGATACGAGTTTTGTGTGTGAAAAGAAACCCTAAGGTGACGAATTCAGTCGAAGAAGCATCAGAGGACACGCCCCAAACGAAGATCTTAGAGCCGTAAGAAGGTCCTGCATGTGTATAATTCATTAAGTAGTTTTGTTTATTGTATTAGTAAGCTTTAATCCATCAGGATTGATGGGCTTGTGGCCACCATACTGCTCCCTTTAAAATTGATTTCCAATCGATTAAAGTTTATACGATTATGTTTTTGGTGACTTGTATTTGTGCATTGATAACCTCTGTGTTTAGTTGAGTCTTCTGGGCTACCATACCTGTTTGTCGCCTACTTATCTAGTGTCTAGAAGGTAGGATAAACATAAGTAATCATTAAGAGTTTACTCGCCGACATTTAGGATCCAACGAGACATATTAGATTACGATACTCATCATATAAAACTAGCAATAAAACAAGTGACAAGCTACTTAATTATAAGGACAGGTCTTCTTACGTGTTTCTATTATCTATCTGTGTACGTGATTGCTATTCACTGATTTGTTCTCATTAGTTTTACTTTTATTGTTTAATTAAATTTGTGTTAGTCTCTCAGGCTAAACCCCCATCTTATTAGATTAGGTTGTAAAACTAACTTAGATATTAAAATACTGATTAAATCAACTAGATATTACGTTCCATTCTTAGTGTTCGACACTCTACTTACCACTATATACATATTGATCGGGTACACTGCTCGTTAAGTGTGTGTGTTAGTAATAAGTCGGCTAAATATAAATTTAAAACTTGATTATGCAAAAATACTCTATACTACACTGACACATAGCACGCATCAACGTGTGACTAATTTTTAGAAATGCTAATTGTCCAATATTCCATAAATTAGCATTTAAAAGCATTGAGCATTTAAGAGCTATTTTACACATTAGATTACACCTACAGATACTTTACCCAACATTTTTATGAAAAACCTGCTACCGCTTACAGCTACTATTTATAGCTACTATTAATTGCCATTGCTTACTACTATTGGTTTTGATCTAGTAGAATCCATAGCTATACGGCGATGATACGTAAGTCTACTGAGTGCACACACGTATACATTTAGAGAATCTTTTAGTTAATGTAATTAATATATTGGATGTATTAGTTATATTAAGTGTAGAACCGTAGAGGGGGGAGGGGTGAATACGGTTTCTTCGGCTTTTTGGATGTTTAAAAACTTTAAGCCAAAGAGAACTCCTAGTTGTTGTACATAATCCAACAACCACCAATACAACCTAAGTATATAAAGCAAGTAAAGAACACAACGATATATACTGGTTCGGGATGGGGGGTTTATACCATCCGTACGTCCAGTTGCGAATCCGCGACTCTGATACTATTCATTAGTATAATCCTTTCGGTGGACTACAAACCATTACAATTCACTCCACCAATATTGATGCTCACAAAGAAGGAGTTACTCCCTAACGGTATTCTGCCCTCGGAAACCACCCAAAAGAATCTCGCGATTCGACTTCACCTAAGGATCACAAAGATCTCTACCAAGACTTCCACCCGGAAGTATCAAACCCCGACTAGATCCCCAATAATCAAGGCTTGGTCACCATGTAACCTCCCGTAATTTTCCCATGCGATTAGTAAATATCAATATTTGAATAAAAGGATATTACGTGAATTTAATACCATTTTTACGGGGAACAATTTTTTTTTATACATTGCATATTATGTGAATCACTACGACATTTATGATTGACCATTTGCCTAGGAACGATGCTTACACACAACCTTGATAGTTTATTAATATCATGAATAATATATAAATTTAAAACGATTATATTTTATAAATATACGTTTCGTATATTTACCGTACAATATTTATATATTTAAAATATTTATAATTAAAATTATACGTTTCATTTATTTACCGTACCATATTTATATATTTCCGGAGCCTACAAAAATTCCCGAGATTGCTCACTAATATTATTGGACCGAAACCCGACTCACGAAACTTGCTATGTGGGCCCCCGTGACCCTTTGGGTCTGAATTAAACCCAACTTCCACCAAACGGACCCTTGATATATCCCTTTTCTTTTCTTTTGCTGTTTGGGCCTGAGCCAGCCAAACGAGCCCACCAGAAATCCACCAAACAAGCCCAGCGTCTAAGTTAATTTTCTTGTTTTCTTTTTTTGTACCAGATCGTGACTCAGCCTCCTAAACGCATCATTTTCTCACAATTTCGACTAATAACACATTGATATTATTACACCACTCGATTGACCTTGTTGCAAGGATCTAAGAATGATCAATTTCGTTTAATACCTTGCACGTTCACTCCCTTAAAACAGCCTCAAGTAAACAGCAAAACACATTCTTACCAAAATTATAAAAACGTGGCACAAGCTTTCTTAGCACCACCCATGCCTCCCAATCACCACGAGACCAATTATAAACGCCTCTTCAGCTGTCAGAAATGTCAGGGAATGTCAGAAACGTCTTACACATTCCTTTATCATGTTACAAGTCGATTGGGTACAATTTGAGGTGCCATACAAAGTTTACACGACTACACACAACCTCTTGTGATCACAAAGCTCCAAATATGTTAAATAGTCGTCCCCTACTGCCCTCAGTTAGACACACACACACTCAAACAAGCAATATAGATATTTTCGAGTTGAGATACACAAGAAATGGGACGAACCTTTTGCCCATCGTACGAAGTGTCGAAGTGATCCAAGAGTACCTCGTTTGCTTTTCTTGAACCTTTGGAAGCTCGTGTACCAGGCTACGTTGATCAATTGTCCAAACTCGATCCCTATACACGTTTTTACGCCCCCTTTTGAAGTGAAGTAAGTCTACACGACACCTAATTCATGTTTTCATTTCAACAACTTTCTATTTTTGGCACTTTACTTTGATCCGTTATCTCGTTAAGTAAAAACGTAATATATACTTTTTATTCGACATCCTAAACGTTTAATATACTAGCAATCAAGTGGCATAAAGTTTTGAACTTAAAAATAACATTTACTTAATAAATATCACACGTTTTAAAAGTCATTGGACCTATACAATTTTAGTAAAAAGACTTAGAATATTTTTGGCTCTAAAACTGGTTCAGAAAACGAATTGAACCCTCTAGTTTGGCCTCGTTATTTCAAAATCTAGATACATAACATGTTATTTTTAAAACATGAACTTGTTGACAACCTGGCAAACAATTAGGAAACACATTTTGTTCGACCTTATAAGCTTATTTAGACCTTTTGCCCGACCCCTTTTGATCGAGCAAAACCAGTTTTTCTAAAACCTTAAATATTAACAAATGGGCTTATAAGTCCATTAAGCTGTTTTTAAGCTTATTGCATAAGCTGATCGTATAAGCTTATTTGTAATGTTTTTGTAACATAAAAACAAGCCCGAGACCAGGCCCAAACCTCTCGTAAGTCCTTTGGATCACAAAACGTTAACGGGCCTTTAAATGAGCTCGTTAAGCCCACATAGTGAAAAATAAGCTTTTTAAGGGAATAAGCTGTTCTAATAAGCTCTTTTGAACATTCTGAACTTATTGAAATAATAAAAATGATAAACTTTGACTTTGGCGAAATTTGGACTAACTTTGCAAAATTTTCATAACCGGGGACTAAAAGTGTAAACTTTGCAAACTTTGGGTCAAAACTGTAATTTCTGATTTTCTGAGTTTAAAACTGTAAATAATGATAATTGGAGTTGAAAAATGTAAATATTGATATTATTTGGACTTAAAATGAAACGATTGTTAACCACGGACTAACGGTGTAAAATTATATTCGTTAGTGTTAAAAGTGTAACTTTGGTAAAACTTAAAGGATTTTCTGTAAATATTATTTTATAAAAATAATATTAATATTTTATATACAAATACACATGTTTAGTATAAAACTCTTATAAATTTAACTTATATATATATACGATATAAATATTCACGTAACTATAATTAATTTTAACGATATATATATAACGATACGTTTATTTCTTTTCTTTTAAAACTAACATCATAAAACATCATCTACATACTTCGACTTATTCTTGATGATTTTCCATCGCACATCGATCATCGATCATTACACTCACAAGTTATATGTATATATAACTTTGTTCTTGAACTTCAAGCATTTAAACGAACACGAATTTTAATAACAAACTGAATGACTAATATTCACGATAAAACTAGATTTAGACTATCAACTAAAACATACCATATCTTTTAGGTTGTGTGTGAAGCCGCTGCCTTGCATCGTTGAGATTATGTTACTACCACTACTACTGTACTACTAAGGTGAGTCATAACCCCTACTCTTACTTGTTTTACAATGATTTATAAATGTTTTTGGGGGAGATACATGCTTAACTACTGTTTTTACTTTTACAAGTATTCATTAACTAAATACATGACTGTATTTCATATAAACTTTACTGGTTTACACATTTTTGTATCTCATAAGGAAATACCTGCTATAGACATGATTACAAGTGACGGTTCGATGATATGCTATACTTGATTTCTATTGCCTAAGTACCGATTACCAAAAGCCCCTCGTTCATGCACCTTAATCACCCAAAGGGTGAGCGTAAGTAGTTGTGAATAGATCTATTAGGGATTGACAATCCCCATTTGGTCGCTAGAGGAAAGCCACCAAATGCACGCTATTTGATTTCATAGGTTACTGGTAAATACCTATCTTGAGGGCCACTGTTTTACATCATTATTATGGATAATTTTGATGCCTATTAATCGTTGAGTGTCATGAGCTTAGAGCAATAGAACGGTAGTACTGTAGTCATGATACAGTATTACAACGACTGATGTTTGGGGTGTACAATGCTGTAGCCCACTATTTTATTAAACGATGAGATTGTGCTCACTATATAGCAGGAAAACTATTAATAATTGGCAAACGAACAAACTATTTTGGTGTTGACCCGGTTAGGTCAAACAAACTACTATTTCGGTGTTGACCCGGTGAAGGGCAAACCAACGGACTATTTTTGAATTAATAAGGAAATCACTCATTTTCTGATTTTGATAAATCAACGATTTAAACTATGAACACTATGGATTTTCTCACACTTTATTTGGATAATCAACTATTATTATAACTTCTATGGAACCATAAACTCTTAAATTGTGGAAATCGATATTCAAAACTATAAACTCTATGAACTCACCAACCTTTGTGTTGACACTTTTAGCATGTGTTTATCTCAGGTAACTAAATAAGAAGGAACTTGAAGGCACGGAGTGGGCTTGTAACCCGGCATGGGCTTAAATAAACATTTTGACATATTTCAAATAAACTTGTTGTTTAAATTATGAAACATCTTGATGTCTCGAATATTTGGTATTTTGAATGAATTAAACTTTAAAGCGTCACTTTTGTGTCGTTTTCTATGATTGTGACAAAGATCCTCGAAGTAACACCCAAAAAGTCTTCCGCTGACATTTTAAGTCTTCCGCTGACGTGATGATTTTGGGGGTGTTACAGATTGGCATCAGAGCTACAATTATAGAGAACCAAGTGTTTTGAACATTGGACTATAATTACACTTTTAAAACGGGCCACTTTTACAAAATACCACCTTATGCCCTCCGTGCCTACGCTTTCCAACATCTGGTAGAGACGTTACTTTTACATGATTTCGTATATATGTTAACATGTTATAATTATGCTAATGACTTATATTTACTAATCGGGATTATTACAATTACCATGTCTTCATATCCCCACCCTATTGTCTTGTCATCGGATTTATAGGCTTCCCCTTCAACATCACCTGATCCAATTCACCAAAATAGGAAAATTCGACAATTTCAGCCGTAGGAAGCAAATTCTGTTATATCACTACCAGCTCTTGTCATACCACCACCAGAATCAGTTGTGCCACTACCACTTACACCACCTGTGCTATCACCATCACCACCTACTAGCTTCTACCAATAGATCCATGAACTTCTTACTAGAGCAGAACTATAGGCATATTTGAATGCACATCCCTTGTTCGACGAATTTGACCGGCATTTCGTACCATATAAGCATACCTTCACTCAAAGTCATTAGGACTATTCTTACCCATACCATGAACTAGAGCGAGTCCAATCCATCCTCCTTCCCTGAATAGGTTGTGTCCCCTACATACGCTTCGCCCTCCGCTACTGCGCAAAGATTTAGATCCCCCGTTTAGTAAGTCATGAAAACACTACCTTATGTTTAGACGTATTGGCTTTAGTAAAAAGGCAAATAGAGAGTTTTACGTGTGCCTGCTTTATGAGTAAAGGAAAAGCTTGAAAAGCATACTTGCTTTAAGAACGGAAAAAGATTCCTTCTGCGGTTCAACCTTACATCCACATAGGAGTTATTTGCGTAGAAAAACCCCAAATAGTCCTCTTAGTATCGAAACCTTCTTTTGACAACTTGTGAAGAAACATAAGTAAATTGAAAGACTTTAGACCTCCCACCAGGACAAAAGTTGAAGTTCAACAACCTTCTCTACGTCCATCACTTTTATCCGAAACCCTCATTATTAAATATCTGTTACAGACAAACTTTTTGTCTATATGGGTAAGTTACCCCATAGATTTCCTCGGAACAATAGAATGTGAACAATAATTATTTTCCAAACACAATAGAATAACCATCTTCATTTAGAATGAAATTGTTTCTCAAGTCAAGACGACGCCACTAGTTAGAGCTACTCAACAATTATGACTGTGAGATACGTTATCACCCAAGAAAAGCTAATGTAGTAGTAGATACGTTAAGCTGGAAAGAACAATTAGAAAAGAAGAAGCTAATGTAGTAGCAGATACGTTAAGCTAGAAAGAACAATTAAAACCACTCAGGATTAGGAATAACTATTTATTCACCCCTTCATCACACTATACCCTTGTTGGCAGATAGACTTGCCCGACATGAGAATCGAATCGATACTATTACCGACACTTTCAACGACTTTCTTCGTGAACACGTAGAGACTCTTACAGATAAGATTGAGAACTTCGTAATTGGCCAGTTAGCTATGAAGGCTGTATTTGAACAGATGAATACTCAGTTTTGGGAATCAATGGAGTTTTGTGTGGAGCCAACACTTCAACAGAAATAATGATGGGAGCCCGGGACCGTGAAACTGAGAGGATTGACATGGAGAATGTGTATCTTAGGTAAACCTTACAAGAATCCCTAGCTAGGGAAAGAGCAAGAGATCAAACCATCAAAACTATAACCACTGCCATTCAAGAACTTCAAAAACTGTATGGACAAAACCTTAGGAAAACCATGAATCTGAAACTTGTTAGCTTAACAAACCAATGTTCTATTAATAAGGAATCTTGTCATATGATGTTTTGTAAACATTCAAACAAGTATTAATAAATGTTGTAATGACATCGGTTTATGTTTGTCCTTCCGACATGCTGTGACACATCTTCATTTAAATTTCTCATTGACTAAGTTGTTATGATTATAACCTATTCTTGGTTGTATAAGAAGTATTCTAACTTAACATAGTCAGTATGAAATTCTAAACATACGTCTTTCTTCCGTCGATGATAGCAACATAGCTAGAACTAGAAAAACAACCACAACCACTACGCCAACAAACCCCGAAGTTATGACCCCAGCAGTGATACAGCAAGCAATTGCTGATGGTGTCAATACCTTCTTAACCGAACAAACCCGCCAAAGAGATACTGGCACACAAATGGCTGGAAACGCGACACCCGCACCTCGTTACTACACCTATAAGGACTTTATAGCATGCCAACCCACATACTTCAAAGGTACCGAAGGGATATCCAAATTAGCCCAATGGTTTGAGCGATATGAAACGATCTTCCAAGGAAGTAGATGCCCAGAAAACAACAAAGTTAGCTTCGCAACGGGAACTCTAGTGCAAGATCTTAGTGGAATACTACTGTTCAGACTCTAGGAGCGACGACAGCATATCAACTCTCATGGACTGAATTCAAGACCAAGATATTAAAGAAGTATTGTCCTCATTCGGAGTTGAGGAAGCTTGAGGATGAGTTCTATGTGTTGGTAGTAAAGGGAATCAATCTGAGAACTTACAACCGAAGGTTTCAGGAACTTAAGATACTATGCCCATCGATGGTGTTTGACCTTGAGAAAACTTTGGAGAAGTACGTCGAAGGACTCCCTAGGAGCATTGAAGGAGATGTCACCTCATCAAACCCGCCAAGCAGCAATGAAACTTGCTCAAGAGGCTATTGGACCAAGATGTCAAATGCAATGAGCTCAAGAGAAAACTCGATAATAAAAGAATCACCCATCACCACAACAATAACCATCATGGCAACACCAGCAATCACCGCAACAACAATAACAACAACAACAACAAACCTCGCAACAACAACAACGGAAAATGAAAAAATAACCAGGGAGGTTATAATAACAACCAAAACCATAATGCTAATCGCCATCAACAACATAATAGGAAACAAGGGGCTGCAATAGGATATGTGGCAACACAAGCACAAGGCAAAGGTTGTGCGGGGACCCAACCACTATGTAGTCGATGTAAGTATCATCACTCGAGTCCTTGCCCTGCTAAGTGCTACAACTGTCAAAAACCGGGAAACCTTGCCAGAGACTGTAAGGGCCAAACTATGATTACATGTTTTGGATATGGAGATCAAGGACACTATAGAAACCAATGTCCCAAAACTAAGATCAACAAATCGAGGTCGCTCGTGGGAGAGCGTATATGCTAGAAGCTGGAGAAGCTCACCAGGGTCTCAACAACGCAACAAACTGATGAAGTTTAGAATCTAACCGTCCGAATTTCCTTAAGAACTTGGTTGTACTAAGTTATGTCACCTTTAAGTGTTCATCTTTCTCACGACTTAGGTCTACTTTCTGTTCAATGAGCGACTCGCTGTGATATTTTCTCACCTATTGTGCTATCTAGTTCTTCTTGAAATCCATTTTATCCGCTCCTTCTACTCTAACTATCCTTTCATTTATGACATGACCAAAATCCATTTCTACACCAAACCAACGAACTATTTTAGTATTGACTAAGTTAGAGCAATCACTCATACCTTGATTTAGGAAATCAACCGTCTGACTTATAAACTCTACAAACCAACAACTAGACCGGACATCATACGGGTCGATTGGTCCAAGCATTGCATTATTACTCGTAAATTATACATAGCCTGATCACCTATGTCTAATTTAGGAAGAATCATGCAAAGAAGGGAACAATGGTCTCTAGGGTGTAAGTAAGTTATACTTGAGATATAGGATTTCTAAGGAACACGAAGATTAGATTCGTACCAAGCACCCACATCTTTTCCCTAGACACCTTTGGCAACTATCTTAGACTAGAATTCCGGGACGGAATTCCCTGTAAGAGGTAGGTAATGTAACCTCCCGTAATTTTCCCATGCGATTAGTAAATATCAATATTTGAATAAAAGGATATTACGTGAATTTAATACCATTTTTACGGGGAACATTTTTTTTTATACATTACATATTATGTGAATCACTACAACATTTATGATTGACCATTTGCCTAGGAACGATGCTTACACACAACCTTGATAGTTTATTAATATCATGAATAATATATAAATTTAAAACGATTATATTTTATAAATATACGTTTCGTATATTTACCGTACAATATTTATATATTTAAAACATTTATAATTAAAATTATACGTTTCATTTATTTACCGTACCATATTTATATATTTTCAGAGCCTACGAAAATTCCCGAGATTGCTCACTAATATTATTGGACCGAAACCCGACTCACGAAACTTGCTATGTGGGCCCCCGTGACCCTTTGGGTCTGAATTAAACCCAACTTCCACCAAACGGACCCTTGATATATCCCTTTTCTTTTCTTTTGTTGTTTGGGCCTGAGCCAGCCAAACGAGCCCACCAGAAATCCACCAAACAAGCCCAGCGTCTAAGTTAATTTTCTTGTTTTCTTTTTTTGTACCAGATCGCGACTCAGCCTCCTAAACGCATCATTTTCTCACAATTTCGACTAACAACACATTGATATTATTACACCACTCGATTGACCTTGTTGCAAGGATATAAGAATGATCAATTTCGTTTAATACCTTGCACGTTCACTCCCTTAAAACAGCCTCAAGTAAACAGCAAAACACATTCTTACCAAAATTATAAAAACGTGGCACAAGCTTTCTTAGCACCACCCATGCCTCCCAATCACCACGAGACCAATTCTAAACACCTCTTCAGCTGTCAGAAATGTCAGGGAATGTCAGAAACGTCTTACACATTCCTTTATCATGTTACAAGTCGATTGGGTACAATTTGAGGTGCCATACAAAGTTTACACGACTACACACAACCTCTTGTGATCACAAAGCTCCAAATATGTTAAATAGTCGTCCCCTACTGCCCTCAGTTAGACACACACACACTCAAACAAGCAATATAGATATTTTCAAGTTGAGATACACAAGAAATGGGACGAACCTTTTGCCCATCGTACGAAGTGTTGAAGTGATCCAAGAGTACCTCGTTTGCTTTTCTTGAACCTTTGGAAGCTCGTGTACCAGGCTACGTTGATCAATTGTCCAAACTCGATCCCTATACACATTTTTACGCCCCCTTTTGAAGTGAAGTAAGTCTACACGACACCTAATTCATGTTTTCATTTCAATAACTTTCTATTTTTGGCACTTTACTTTGATCCGTTATCTCGTTAAGTAAAAACGTAATATATACTTTTTATTCGACATCCTAAACGTTTAATATACTAGCAATCAAGTGGCATAAAGTTTTGAACTTAAAAATAACATTTACTTAATAAATATCACATGTTTTAAAAGTCATTGGACCTATACGATTTTAGTAAAAAGACTTAGAATATTTTTGGCTCTAAAACTGTTTCAGAAAATGAATTGAACCCTCTAGTTTGGCCTCGTTATTTCAAAATCTAGATACATAACATGTTATTTTTAAAACATGAACTTGTTGACAACCTGGCAAACAATTAGGAAACCCATTTTGTTCGACCTTATAAGCTTATTTAGACCTTTTGCCCGACCCCTATTGATCGAGCAAAACCAGTTTTTCTAAAACCTTAAATATTAACAAATGGGCTTATAAGTCCATTAAGCTGTTTTTAAGCTTATTGCATAAGCTGATCGTATAAGCTTATTTGTAATGTTTTTGTAACATAAAAACAAGCCCGAGACCAGGCCCAAACCTCTCGTAAGTCCTTTGGATCACAAAACGTTAACGGGCCTTTAAATGAGCTCGTTAAGCCCACATAGTGAAAAATAAGCTTTTTAAGGGAATAAGCTATTCTAATAAGCTCTTTTGAACATTCTGAACTTATTGAAATAATAAAAATGATAAACTTTGACTTTGGCGAAATTTGGACTAACTTTGCAAAATTTTCATAACCGGGGACTAAAAGTGTAAACTTTGCAAACTTTGGGTCAAAACTGTAATTTCTGATTTTCTGAGTTTAAAACTGTAAATAATGATAATTGGAGTTGAAAAATGTAAATATTGATATTATTTGGACTTAAAATGAAACGATTGTTAACCACGGACTAACGGTGTAAAATTATATTCATTAGTGTTAAAAGTGTAACTTTGGTAAAACTTAAAGGATTTTCTGTAAATATTATTTTATAAAAATAATATTAATATTTTATATACAAATACACATGTTTAGTATAAAACTCTTATAAATTTAACTTATATATATATACGATATAAATATTCACGTAACTATAATTAATTTTAACGATATATATATAACGATACGTTTATTTCTTTTCTTTTAAAACTAACATCATAAAACATCGTCTACATACTTCGACTTATTCTTGATGATTTTCCATCGCACATCGATCATCGATCATTACACTCACAAGTTATATGTATATATAACTTTGTTCTTGAACTTCAAGCATTTAAACGAACACGAATTTTAATAACAAACTGAATGACTAATATTCACGATAAAACTAGATTTAGACTATCAACTAAAACATACCATATCTTTTAGGTTGTGTGTGAAGCCGTTGCCTTGCATCGTTGAAATTATGTTACTACCACTTACTACCACTACTACTGTACTACTAAGGTGAGTCATAGCCCCTACTCTTACTTGTTTTACAATGATTTATAAATGTTTTTGGGGGAGATACATGCTTAACTACTGTTTTTACTTTTACAAGTATTCATTAACTAAATACATGACTGTATTTCATATAAACTTTACTGGTTTACACATTTTTGTATCTCATAAGGAAATACCTGCTATAGACATGATTACAAGTGACGGTTCGATGATATGCTATACTTGATTTCTATTGCCTAAGTACCGATTACCAAAAGCCCCTCGTTCATGCACCTTAATCACCCAAAGGGTGAGCGTAAGTAGTTGTGAATAGATCTATTAGGGATTGACAATCCCCATTTGGTCGCTAGAGGAAAACCACCAAATGCACGCTATTTGATTTCATAGGTTACTGGTAAATACCTATCTTGAGGGCCACTGTTTTACATCATTATTATGGATAATTTTGATGCCTGTTAATCGTTGAGTGTCATGAGCTTAGAGCAATAGAACGGTAGTACTGTAGTCATGATACAATATTACAACGACTGATGTTTGGGGTGTACAATGCTGTAGCCCACTGTTTTATTAAACGATGAGATTGTGTTCACTATATAGCAGGAAAACTATTAATAATTGGCAAACGAACAAACTATTTTGGTGTTGACCCGGTTAGGTCAAACAAACTACTATTTCGGTGTTGACCAGGTGAAGGGCAAACCAACGAACTATTTTTGAATTAATAAGGAAATCACTCATTTTCTGATTTTGATAAATCAACGATTTAAACTATGAACACTATGGATTTTCTCACACTTTAATTGGATAATCAACTGTTATTTTAACTTCTATGGAACCATAAACTCTTAAATTGTGGAAATCGATATTCAAAACTATAAACTCTATGAACTCACCAACCTTTGTGTTGACACTTTTAGCATGTGTTTATCTCAGGTAACTAAATAAGAAGGAACTTGAAGGCACGGAGTGGGCTTGTAACCCGGCATGGGCTTAAATAAACATTTTGACATATTTCAAATAAACTTGTTGTTTAAATTATGAAACATCTTGATGTCTCGAATATTTGGTATTTTGAATGAATTAAACTTTAAAGCGTCACTTTTGTGTCATTTTCTATGATTGTGACAAAGATCCTCGAAGTAACACCCAAAAAGTCTTCCGCTGACATTTTAAGTCTTTCGCTGACGTGATGATTTTGGGTGTGTTACACACCAAGACACAAGACTTCACTTACAAACATTTTAATGAATGAATATATGTTTGTTCAACCAAGTCCTAACCTAACCTAGAGACTCGATTGTAATAGAAAGGGTATAAGAAAGAAGACCCTCGACACAATCACAAGAGTGGATTAGGTTCTTGTGATTCTTCCCTTGCAAGTAGATGTGTTCTTCCAAAGATATTAGTGTGATAATCAAGAACACAAGAATAAAGATAGGGAGATAGAGAGATTTGAGAGTGTTTAGAGAGAAAGAATTTAGAAAGAAAGAATAATGGCAAGGGGTGAGGAATACAAGAGGCAAGGGTGGTATTTATAGGCCAAGAACCCAAACTTGGGAAATTTTACTGAGGCCGGCGCGTCACCCGCGCGTCAACGCGCGGGCAGCGCGCCAGGCGTCTGTAACTTTTTCCCAAGTGTTGGGTGTTTGGATCTTACAAATACCTATCCTTGCTAAACCCCCAATTGTACTTCACACTAAACCTTAACATTAATCAATCTAAGGTTTACCAACTCAAATAGCCAATTTGGAAAATGTTTTGTGAAGTGTTTAAAGAGAAACCAAATTACCAAGGGTATAAAGTGTAGATAGGGTAATTTGGAAGGGGTAGAAGTGTATCTCCCCACATGGCATAGGAAAGAGAGAAAGAACATGCCAAAGAATATTCCAATGCTTGGGGGAAGAATGAGATGGAGGGTTGAGATGAAATGGTTTGAATTGGATGGTAGAGATCAAAGGGAGCCTCCCTTGGTTTTCAAACAATTTGGCATGTGGTGAATGTGGATGGTTGAGATGAGTTCATTTGAAATAGATGGCTAGGATCAAAGATGCCTAGGTTAGAGTTGAGAAGGATATTCCAAGGAATATGCTTTGTTTGGGGGGAAAGGAGAGATCAATGGTTGAGATGGTTTTGGTTTGAATTCAATGGTTGAGATCAAGCACATGTGGTGGCATAGATAGGAGAGATTGGATGGATGGTTGAGATGAGTTTAGTTTGAATTCAATGGCTAGGATGAGATGGAGCCTCTTTGGAGATTCAAACAATTGGCATGTGTTGAATATGAAGGGTTGGGATGTGTTGTAATTTGAAATCAATGGCTTAGATGAGAGGAGCCTTATTGGGGTTTCAAAAAATTCCCCGTGTGTTAGAAATGAAGGGATGAGATGTGTTGTATGGGAATGAATGGTTTAGATGTAGTGTATAAAGGAATATGTAAGAGTGTAAGAGATTGTGTAAGAGAATGTTTGATTAGGATATGATTGGATATGATTGGTTTTGTCTTTTGTATAAATGGGATTAAGAGAGGATTAAGACATAATGTAATTGTCATTAAGAAGAAAAGGTTTAGACAATTAAGATTATAAGTTGAGAAAATCATAGGTTGCTTATAAGTTTAAGTAACACAACGTCGAGAATCCATAGTTTCATATCTCATGACTTTCTACGACTCGACGTTTTCAACTAATACCTTGGTTCAAACAAGTTAAGTGCTTTGCCTTGATGTAAAGCATAACCAAAGTGGAAAAGATGCGTTTACGGAAAGTGACCTTTGACTTAGTTTGACCAATAAGGGAGTAAACCCGTTACATAATTAGAGAAGACGTAAGCACGGGATATGAGCATATGGATGCTTCAACACGATGTTACGTGAAATATATAAACTCACTAAGTTTAGAAAATCCTTGGCTAGAGGCAATAGTTAGAAAACATGAGTTGGCGTTTTCCCGTAAATGGGTGTTCTAAAAGTGGGATCTCTCAAGTCTCAAAACTCGTTTCGAGTGTTCTAAATTAAGCACATAACATATTCATACCTGAATTGAAAGATCCACATTTGTCGAGTAAGGGGAAGGCCGACTTTCAAAATTCGCCCGGAACCATACAGACTCCTGGCGCGTCACTCGCGCGTTGACGCGCGGGCAGCACACCAGGAGCAGACATTGGCTCCGGCGATTTTGAGCTAACGTTTGTTATTTTATGTGTTTCGATGGTTTGTTTGTCATCATTAAAACATAAAGAGATCTTGATCATGTTGCCTCAACAATCTCCCCCTTTTTGATGATGACAAATAAAAACCGAAAGCAAATAAAATTACCAAACTTAGCGAATACAAAGAACGCCTTTGGTGTAGCTTGCGTCTTGACCTTTGCCTTGTAATTTGGTGAAGCCTTTAACATATCTTGAATGGTCTTCACGCCTCTTGCTTTCTTTCTCCCCCTTTTTTCGAATAAAAAAGGTGGGACTACTAAACAAAGCTTGAATACGCACCCTAATGTGCTCCCCCTTGAACATAGCTACCCCTAGATCATTGCTCCCCCTTGTTTCAAGGCGGGGATCCATGGGTCAAGATCCTCACCTTTGCCGTGGCCTAACTACACATAGAAATCACAACATGTAACCAACAAGAAATCCTCACATGTGAAAGTTCCAAAATGGGTTAGGTTACCATTTGGAGACTTGAAACATGGGTTAGTCCACAATGTTATGTATATATATGTATTTGTCCCATATGACTCCAATAACCAATAGTTGAGCATGACAAGGTTGAGAGAAGTGATTTTGTTATTATTATAAAGCATGAAAGCTAAAGTTACAACAAGATCATGGTACCAAGAGATCCAAGAAACACAAAATACACATAAAGCATCTAACAAACACACTTAAACAATACATGTTATAAGGAGACTATTTCTTGTGATCTACAAGATTGTCCTCACATGTGTCAACACCCCTATCTTGATGCACAATGCATGTCATGTTTGAGGCTAATGCTTGAAGCATTTTAACACCATCATGAAGAGATTTGAGCATTTTACGGGTTTCTTCTCTATGATCCTTAATAGCATTAAGCATGTCAATTGTGTTTTCGCAACAAATTGCATGATTGCCTTCACGAAGTTTTGGGCTTAAGGGCTTCCTTATCTTTTCCCAAACTTCTTCATCACCAATTCCCCTAGTTAGGGGTGATGTGGCTTGAACATTTTGTAGATTGCTCCAAACATCATCTTGCATTAGTTTTTCAAGGTTGATCCTAGGATATTGTTGTTGGTTGTTTATCATAAACCACCCATTTCCTATCCCATCATTCTTGGTTGTAGCTTGAGGGACAACATTGTTGTTAGCAATTTCTTCACTTCCATTGTTTACACTCAAGGAATTAGTGTCACTACTTTGGAGGATGAAATTGTCAAGAACATTGTTCGGAGAAAGTGGTTGGTTATTCATTTTTAACTTAGATTAAGATTTTAGGTGTAATGCTTAGACAAGATCTCTAATCCTTAAATAATAGTAAAGTGGGATTTAGATATGAGTGATGACACTTATTATCCAACGGGTATTAAGGCAATTAGTACTAAGATTCCTTATTAGGTGTACAAATTGTGAAGATCAAGAGGAAGAGAATATATAGGAAAGGTAAATGTGCTTAGATCACATGATCATGAGAAAAGTTATTCAAAGAGCAATGAGTGATATAGTTGATCATTAAGTTGTGATATGTGGACAAAATACATATGCTACCTACCATTAAGAATGCACCATAAATTGTTAAGCTATGCATCAACTTTTAAGCAATGAGACATTATTTATTTAAAATTGGGCATGCAGCATGTATTCTTCACATAAGGTGAACAAGAAGAGCTAGATACAAGGTATTCAACACAAGTGAGAGTTGTGATGAGTATCATATCTAATCTTGGAAGCAATCACAAGATTAATATTATCGAGATTAACCAAGATAAATTGTGTCAACTTTTCTTGTTCAATGCACATTGTATAGACATGTAGAGACTTGGATATTATCGATCATTGTTTGAATAATGAGTTGATACATATCTTTCCTCTTGGAAGACATTTATTTGGTCTTCCATCCATGCCTCCACATAATCCTTAATCACATAAGCTCTAAGAGCACCTAAAGATTGTTCTCCTAAGATGCATGTTATCCATGAACATCTAGACCTATCCCAAAAACAAATTTGATTTTTGAAAAATGTCATGCCAACACTTAGACTTGTTTGTTTTGTGACCTAAGTGTCCTTTTATTCAAGTCACCAATGACTTGTTGTGGATGACCCCTCGCTTCTCTCACTTCCTTAGGATTGCCTTCATCTGAAACATTAACTTGTAATGTTGGCGACCTTTCTTGATCTTGAACTAAAGGTTCATTGATCACATCATCTTCTACTGAAGGAGATGATTTAGGCTCGGGCATGCTCTCATCAAAGGTCACATTGAGAGATTCCTCAATCCTCATTGTTTCCTTGTTAAGCACTATGTATGCTTTACTAGTTTGAGAGTATCCTATGAACACACCTTCATACGACTTTGGGTCGAATTTGGTGAGATATTCTTTGGTGTTAAGTATAAATACTTTGCAACCAAATACTCTAAAATACTCTAGGGATGGTTTTCTATTCCTAAGTATTTCATAAGGCGTTTTATTAATTACCTTTCTTATGTAGACTCTATTAAAAATGTAACAAGCGGTATCTAGGGCATGACACCAAAACTTTTGTGGAATGGATTGCTCGTCAAGCATTGCACGACTCATCTTTCTTAACTTACGATGTGTTCTTTCAATAATCTCATGCGATTGAGAAGTGAATGGGCCCGATAAGTTATAAGATATTCCATGTTGTTCACAAAAGGTTCCAAATTGCATTTTAACAAATTCGCTACTATGATTTGTTTTAATTGAAACAATTGAACAATCAAGTAGGTTTTCAAGTTTCTTTCTTAAAATGTTGAATTTATTCAAGACACCATCCTTGTTTTCTAAGAACAATATCCAAGTGTAATTTGAATAATCATCTATGATCATTAAAGTGTAGAAGTTTCCTCCATAACTTTGGATCGGAGATGGACCATACAAATCCAAATAAATTAATTCTAAAACATTACTAGTTGTCACTTCCTTTTTATTCCTATTATTGGTTTGTCCTTGACTCCCTAGACATGTGTCACAATAATGCCTTTCAAAGCTCAACTTTGGTAGATTCCGTACTAGCTCGTTAGAAGCTAGGTTTTGGACTAACCTCATATTGGCGTGACCTAACCTCCTATGCCAAAGCGTTGAGTTGTCCACCATGGACGTAAGACATATGTGTTGCTTAGAGTTATCACCTTACTTGCATGTATACAAGTTATTTCTCCTATGACCTTTTGCTAACACAACACCATTTTTACTAATAGTGCAATCTACCTTAGT
Organism: Artemisia argyi; assembly: GCA_030686995.1. Lineage (NCBI taxonomy): Eukaryota > Viridiplantae > Streptophyta > Magnoliopsida > Asterales > Asteraceae > Artemisia > Artemisia argyi. The sequence continues at coordinate 101,053,048 of CM060696.1, forward strand.
AAATTTGACCTCACAATCATCATCACATAATTGACTCACACTAATCAAATTGAAACTTAGACCCCTAACATGCTCAACATTGGATATTTCTATGGAGTCATGAATGACATTACCTTTGCCGACAATTTTGCCGTTAAGTTTGCTTCCAAAAATGACTTGATTGCCATTATACGCTGTGTATGATGTGAACAATCTTCTATTCCCGGTCATGCGTTTAGTGCAACCACTATCCACTACCCACTCATCCGGTTGTAGCTCACTTTTAAGGCAAACCTACAACAAAAGTACAACTCATGCCTTTGGTACCCATTGCTTCTTGGGTCCATTTTAGTTAGCATTTAAGGTGCCCAAGTTAAACATTCTCGGGTCTTGAAGTAAGTCACATAATTTCTCAATACCAAATTTAGAAAAGGCGGACCAAGGATTGTTTTGATAGTCATTTTGAGTTTGATAACTTGGTCTATAGTTATGATATGTTTGAGGTCTAAAAAAGTTTTGGTTTGAATAGGAGTTGTCTCTCCTTTGGTAATTTTTGTATTGAAATTGAGAAGACCTTTGACCATAGTTAGAGAAATTTCTCCTTTGGTTATTTTGTAAAGATGGTCTTTGGTTGTATGAGGTAGAAGATCTCATATTAGGTGTAGGCAGAAGTGGTCTATGATTTACTCGAGGTTGTAAGTATCCAAGTCCATTGCGAGAGCTTGAGTTAGAAAATTGTTTTGGATTTACTCTTTTTGCAATCGGAGCTTGGTTACCTCGAGTACTTACAAGAGGAGCTTGAGGGGTAATTGGTTTAATGTCATTATTTAATGGAGATCCAATTTTCCTCAGAGGCCTGGCGCGTTGACGCGTCAGCCTCGGGGATTTTTGGAGCCTCGCTTTCTTTAGCCTTTACAAATGTTATTGGTTTTGTTAGGCTTATAGGAGTGGCTGTACCTTGTTTAAAAAATCCAAGACCTCCCTTATCTTGAGACACTTTTTGCCGACATATTAATTCTTCCAAATCGTTTGTGCTCTTTTTATATTTTGAAAAACTTAATGACTCTTTTTGAAGTTCCAACACTTTTCCATTCAAAGAGTTAACCTCAAGTGTGAGTACTTCACAACTTTTACAAGGTTCAATCATCCCTTTGCAATGTTCTAGTGTTTTTACATTACTTTCAAGTTCACAAACCCTTTCCTTAGATTTAACATTTTCTAGTTCAAGAAGACGTTTTTCTTTGAGAGTTCTATCAAGGGTTTTTCTAAAATCATCATTAAACTTAACTAGTTCCTCATTCTCCTTTTGCAAATTGATAATATCTAAGTTATTAGAAGAGGAAGGGTTTAGAGATACCTCAAATTTTTCTTGAGCCATAAGACACGTAGCGTCATTTGTTGGTTGGTCTTCATCTTCACTATCACTCCACGCTCCTCCAATGAATGCCTTGTTAACTCTTGGCTTAGGACATTCATTGATGAAGTGACCCTTTTCTTCGCAATTGTAACAACCTTGTGTGCGTCTTGAGCTTTCACCAACTTTGTTATCACCACTTCGGTTTCCCCCAAAGTTGTTCCTTCCACCATTATCTCGGTTTCCAAACCGATTTCTTCTACCAATGTTACCACCTTTCCTAAAGAACCTCCGAAAGTTCTTAGCCATGATATTATACTCTTCGTCATCCATATCATCTTCTTCATTGCTATCCTCTTGACCATCACTATCATTACTAGCTTGAGTACTAGTGACTTTAGCTTTAAGAGCCAAAGACTTAACCTTCTCCTTCTTGTCTTTGGTACTTGCCTTGTCGTTCTCAAGAATTATCTCATAGACTTTGAGATTTCCAATGAGTTCGTCAAGAGGTAGTTCCGCCAAATTCTTGGCTTCTTCTATGGCCGTCACCTTTGGCCTCCACTTTACCGGAAGTGCTCGAAGAAACTTTCTCACATGGTTCTTGTTATAGAAGCTAGGATCAAGAGCCGTGAGACTAGTGATAATAACATTGAACCTTGTGTACCCATTATCAATGGTTTCTTCATCCGAGATTGAGAACTTCTCATATTGTTGTATGAGTAAGTCGATCTTGCAATCTTTCACTTGAGAGTTGCCTTGATGAGTGATGATGAGAGAGTGCTAAATTTCCTTGGCGGTCTTGCAAACATGAACCCTCTCGAACTCCCTTCGAGGTAGAGCATTATAGATCAACATCTTGGCTTCATCATTCTTGCCAAGCTTTCTTCTTTCATCATCATTAAGATCCATATGTGGCTTTTTCACCAACAACTTTGTTTCCGAGTCTTCCACCATAAACTCAAAGTTGCCATTTTAGATGATTTCCCATAAATCAAGATCTTTGGACCTAACATAGGTCTCAAATCGTGTGTTCCAAAAGCAAAACCAATCGGTTTCTAGCAAAGGTGGTCTTTGCATAGAACACCCCTCAACATAGTTCTCTTTAGCCATGGATCTATACTATACTTTTCCAAAAACCTTAGTTAGGATTTTAGATTTTTGGGAAAGAAGTTTTTGACTTAAAATGACTTCTCGGGAAGGCTTTAACGCTCAAAAACTTGAGTATACCGCTCTGATACCAATTATAGAACCGTAGAGGGGGTGATACGGTTTCTTCGGCTTTTTGGATGTTTAAAAACTTTAAGCCAAAGAGAACTCCTAGTGGTTGTACAATAATCCAACAACCACAAATACAACCTAAGTATATAAAGCAAGTAAAGAACACAACGATATATACTGGTTCGGGATGGGGGGTTTATACCATCCGTACGTCCAGTTGCGAATCCGCGACTCCGATACTATTCACTAGTATAATCCTTTCAGTGGACTACAAACCGTTACAATTCACTCCACCAATATTCACCAATATTGATGTTCACAAAGAAGGAGTTACTACCTAACGGTATTCCGCCCTCGGAAACCACCCAAAAGAATCTCGCGATTCGACTTCACCTAAGGATCACAAAGATCTCTACCAAGACTTCCACCCGGAAGTATCAAACATTGACTAGATCCCCAATGATTTAGGCTTGGTCACCAAGACACAAGACTTCACTTACAAACAATTGAATGAATGAATATATGTTTGTTCAACCAAGTCCTAACCTAACCTAGAGACTCGATTGTAATAGAAAGGGTATAAGAAAGAAGACCCTCGACACAATCACAAGAGTGGATTAGGTTCTTATGATTCTTCCCTTGCAAGTAGATGTGTTCTTCCAAAGATATTAGTGTGATAATCAAGAACACAAGATTAGAGATAGGGAGATAGAGAGATTTGAGAGTGTTTAGAGAGAAAGAATCTAGAGAGAAAGAATAATGGCAAGGGGTGAGGAATACAAGAGGCAAGGGTGGTATTTATAGGCCAAGAACCCAAACTTGGGAAATTTTACCGAGGCCGGCGCGTCACCCGCGCGTCAACGCGCGGGCAGCGCGCCAGGCGTCTGTAACTTTTTCCCAAGTGTTGGGTGTTTGGATCTTACAAATACCTATCCTTGCTAAACCCCCAATTGTACTTCACACTAAACCTTAACATTAATCAATCTAAGGTTTACCAACTCAAATAGCCAATTTGGAAAATGTTTTGTGAAGTGTTTAAAGAGAAACCAAATTACCAAGGGTATAAAGTGTAGATAGGGTAATTTGGAAGGGGTAGAAGTGTATCTCCTCACATGGCATAGAAAAGAGAGAAAGAATATGCCAAGGAATATTCCAATGCTTGGGGGGAAGAATGAGATGAAGGGTTAAGATGAAATGGTTTGAATTGGATGGTGGAGATCAAAGGGAGCCTCCCTTGGTTTTCAAACAATTTGGCATGTGGTGAATGTGGATGGTTGAGATGAGTTCATTTGAAATAGATGGCTAGGATCAAAGATGCCTAGGTTAGGGTTGAGAAGGATATTCCAAGGAATATGCTTTGCTTGGGGGGAAAGGAGAGATCAATGGTTGAGATGGTTTTGGTTTGAATTCAATGGTTGAGATCAAGCACATGTGGTGGCATAGATAGGAGAGATTGGATGGATGGTTGAGATGAGTTTAGTTTGAATTCAATGGCTAGGATGAGATAGAGCCTCTTTGGAGATTCAAACAATTGGCATGTGTTGAATATGAAGGGTTGGGATGTGTTGTAATTTGAAATCAATGGCTTGGATGAGAGGAGCCTTATTAGGGTTTCAAACAATTCCCCATGTGTTAGAAATGAAGGGATGAGATGTGTTGTAAGGGAATGAATGGTTTAGATGTAGTGTGTAAGGGATTATGTAAGAGTGTAAGAGATTATGTAAGAGAATATTTGATTAGGATATGATTGGTTTTGTCTTTTGTATAAATGGGATTAAGAGAGGATTAAGACATAATCTAATTGTCATTAAGAAGAAAAGGTTTAGACAATTAAGATTATAAGTTGAGAAAATCATAGGTTGCTTATAAGTTTAAGTAACACAACGTCGAGAATCCATAGTTTCATATCTCGTGACTTTCCATGACTCGACGTTTTCAACTAATACCTTGGTTCAAACAAGTTAAGTGCTTTGCCTTGATGTAAAGCATAACCCAAGTGGGAAAAGATGCGTTTACACAAAGTGACCTTTGACTTAGTTTGACCAATAAGGGAGTAAACCCGTTATGTAATTAGAGAAGACGTAAGCACGGGATATGAGCATATGGATGCTTCAACACGATGTTACGTGAAATATATAAACTCCCTAAGTTTAGAAAAGCCTTGGCTAGAGGCAATAGTTAGAAAACATAAGTTGGCGTTTTCCCGTAAATGGGTGTTCTAAAAGTGGGATCTCTCAAGTCTCAAAACTCGTTTCGAGTGTTCTCAATTAAGCACATAACATATTCATACCTGAATTGAAAGATCCACATTTGTCGGGTAAGGGGAAGGACGACTTTCAAAATTCGCCCGGAACCATACAGACACCTGGCGCGTCACCCGCGTGTTGACGCGCGGGTAGCGCGCCAAGAATAGACATTGGTTCCGGCGATTTTGAGATAACGTTTGTTATTTTATGTGTTTCGATGGTTTGTTTGTCATTATTAAAACATAAAGAGATCTTGATCATGATGCCTCAACATTAAGTATTGTTTCACGAAAATGGATAACGATCGTTAGTTAAACTATTAGACGACTTAACTATTTATTAGAGTTAATAAATAACGTGTAATGGACAAGGTTATTGTGTAAACACCAAACAATCGAAAGTCAAGGGGTGTAGGTGGTAGGTCGGCCGAAAATACAAAGGGTGAGGGTGTTTGTGTTCAACTTGGACTACAAGTTATTGAATTTTATATAATGAACCCTTGAGGTCATTATTTGCTAGCTATTGTAAACCTTAAACACACAAGAAAGTCGACACCCCCTCCTTTTTTCCCTAAACCGATCGGCAACCTCAAAACCCTAAGGTTTTGCGATCAACATTCAACAAAAATATAGCCGTGTGCCTCGTTTGTTCTTTCATGAAGCAAGTACTAGCATCTTAACATTCTTGGTTAACGTGTAGTATGTGCAACAATAGAGAGCAGCTCGTTATAGTTGTTATTGTGTTTTGATCAAGATCCAAGAAAGATTCAAGATCATATTTTTAACAATATGTCACAAAGTTGAGTTAAATTGTAAATAATTGTTATCTTCTGTTTCAAGTTTGCAAGTTTCCCTTTCTTTTTGTGTTCGTGATAAAAGACTTAGGAGGATTAGTATTTTAAAACAAGAATAATAAAATGATAATGCTTCTTAACAAGCATCATTGTCACTACTTAATCATTTGAAATTAAGAATTAGTAAATGACAAACATGTAATTAAAAATTCACCGATGATAACATACTTTACAGTTATCTAATTAGCTAAATAATTCAAGATATTTGTAATATACTAATGAAACATCCACAAATAAAATATAAATTACTTTAAAATTTTAACAAATTCCATGTAATGCGTGAACATTTGCTATATAAGATAAAGGATGTGATTTACACTCACATATTTGATTGGTTACACTTTAAACGTGTATTAAATAGTTGTATTATAAATATAAACTGCTTTAACTGTTTGTACATTGAGTGTCTCAACCAAATTTATGAGTGTGTCAATCGCTTCCCATAAGATAAACATACTCCTTCCATCTCAAAAATATTGTCTCTCCACTAAAAAATACACAGATTACAAAACGCATTTATTAATGCATTGATTTTTGTAAAAGCCGCTCAGTTTTTTTCATTTAACTTTGTAAATAATAATTTTGATTATGAGTAGTAAAGTAAAGTTAAACTATTTCAACTATCTTATATTTAGGCATGAACAATTATTTTTAAATAAACCAAAAAATGAAAGTTGGACAAAAATATTGAGATGGACTCCGTAACTAATAAATATATTTCAGGTAGAAAGCGTTTGTGCAATGTTGTTTCTGAGGTATGTAAGAGGTGATGTCGCTCATATGTGTAAGAGGTCACTTTAATATAACATTTAAAAAAAAAAACGATTGAAAGACCTATATATATATATATATATATATATATTATATATATATATATATATATATATATATATATATATATATATAATATTGTGACTATAACTGTGAGACTATACATTATTGGTTTGTGAAAAACTGGAGTCTCTCTTCCGCAACGAACATAACATTGTTATACCATAGATTTTGTTTTGTTGATACTAATTGAGGCTTCTTTTCTTGATATAAGTCTTTTTTCTTGATATAAGTCTTCTAGCAAAGTAAAACCTTTTCTTGTTTGTTGCTGTCAGAGTATTTATTTACGATATTAACAATTAAATATATTTACAGATTATACATGTCGAATCATACCTTTTTGCATAGCGAATAGAACACTTCATGATAATAAAGAAAACCTGAATTTCTTCCTCAAGTTTGTATAAAATGTAAAACACGTTTGTTTACGTTACGTTAATAAATAATACTAATAAAAATGGGTTGTACTATATTGACGGGGGACAAGGGTGGCAGGCCTCTTCTCTCCCTGTTTGTCCCCTATTTTTTTCGGCGCAGCTCAGTTTTTGTCAGTTTCTGTTTCATATTTTTGACAGTTTTAAGCATTTGACATATTAAACTTTATATTTTCTGTTCCGCATTTTCAGGTTTATAGCTTTTTGATATAAACAAAATTATAAAAATCAAAAAAATCAAAAAAATTAAAAAAAAATAAAAAAAAATAGGGGGGGTCATTATAAAATTATAGGGGGTTATTATAACCCATGCCATAAAAATATAAGTAATTAGTCTTAATCCTAGCAGACAATGTGATTAATTATAACCCTGGCGTCAAATCAAGAAAATGGAACAGTTATCTCATGGGCCGGTGATTGGCCCGCCCCTTGTCTGTTTACTTTCATCTAATCTTCATTAAAACAATTAGTTAAGTCAATTTTATAAACAAACTTTTAGAATATACTAATAAATGGATGAACTTAACTTATGTTATGATTATTTAATGTTGTCCATAGTACTTGACAAATTAAATTTTCATACCTTGACAAGTCTTGATGTTAGTTTTATAAATTCTGAAAAGTGAAAACATGAGTTTTAGGAGATAAAGTTGTCATGATAATTTTGTACCACACATTGTGAATTTGTGATGCTCGTTATGTAGGAGTAACAAATCACTTTAACAATACTGCTTTTCAAAATTAAATTACATATTATCAACTAAAACCAATTTTAATATAGAGTTGCATTAATTTTGAAAGCACATGTCCAAACACGCCCAAGGTTGGAAGAGAAACAATTTGGTTGATTGTAATTTCATGAACTGACGTCAATCATATACGCACATTATGTAATATCACTCCATCGCTTAGTGAATAAATTTTCTTTTAAAATATGTACAACTAATCTTTAAAGAACTGTATTCGAAAATGTGTTAGAACTACCATTTAAATATCTATAACACAGTTTTCTTAATCATTTCTTATAGCCCACAATAATTGAAGCTTTAAGATGAGTTTAAGGGTGCGTTTGGTATCCTACTATTGGAATGAAACTATGACTATAAAAGTGATTAAAAGTGTTTGTTTAATATGAGAGGGCTCACCACTATGGTAATGAATGATTGATATAATCCATACTCCATATACATCAATAGAGCTAGGTATGGATATTTTATAGGTGAGGGACCCACCACTACTATCAAACTCATACCCATTGTCATTCATGGCAGCATACCAAACGCACCCTAAAAATATATAAGAGTAAATTGCAAAAATCATCCCTGTGATTTGGCCAAATTGCAGATTTAATCTTTATCTTTTCGAAAATGCACTTGTCATCTCTGTGAGAAACTTACAAGTGCACTCTTGGTCTCTGACCAAAAATAAAAGACTAAATACCCTCACAAAGATCAAAGAGAAAAAGAAGAAGAAGAGGGCATTTTGGTAATTTAACTATAGTTACCAGTTAGGGACCAACTGTACACTTGTAAGTTACTTACAGGGATAATGAGTGCACTTTTGAATAGATATGGATTAAACCTGCAATTTAGTCAAACCAGAGAAACGATTTTTGCAATTTACTCTATATATAAGTTATGACTTTGGAAAGTAGTATTTAATTAAGGTACATTCCGTTTGTAGAAGGACCACAATTGCATTACACATAAAAAAACCTTTTGAAAAAGAATATTGACCCAACATAAACTACACAACATCATCAAATATCACACACATCAAAATCCTATATTCCTTAAACCTTGATAGGACTTCCAAACTTTTTGATCATTATTGGAACAAATCATTTAAATAAACATCAACAAAGGGTTATTGTACAAAGATGTTACTAAAGTTTACGGTTGTGTTGTCCTAAGGTAATAAAGTTTCAAAGTTGTCATCCAGATTACTCAACTTAATTTGACCGGTTAAATTTGTTACTGTGTTTTGGGTAACCTAGAGTTACCGGTGAAAATCTTACGTGGCATGCATTTTTTGTCATCCAGGTTACCCAACTTCTTGCGACTTGTCATATTTGTCATCCAAGTTATATTTATGTTAATTTGACCATTTTTTATATATTTTCATACGTTTTAATCCGCTTTTATACATTTTCATACATTTTTTATATATTTTCATACATTTTCATCTGTTTTTATCTAATTTTATACATTTTCGTCTTCTTTTATACATTTTTGTCTGTTTCTGTATCGTTTTTAAATCACGATTTTGACTACTTTTTGGTCTTAATCATCAAAAGTGTAAAACACGAAAGTTGTCCGAAATGATGTTTTACATCTAGACTTGCGAAACGGATAAAAACATGAGAAAATAGATGAAAACGTATAAAAACGGACGAAAACTGATAAAAACCTATGAAAACATGAGAGAAACGGACGAAACGGATAAAAAGGATAAAACCGTAAGAATAGTCAATGAGGACTAACGATGCAAATATTTTAACTCAATGAGGACTAACTTAGATGACAGTTTTGAAACTTTAGTAACTTAGATGAACTTTTTCTCAAACTTTAGTAACTTCTTTGATGTAGAATATGTTTCAGGTTGAGAAACCGGTTATCAACCGGTTGCCCACCTTGGGAGTATCCTTAGTGTAACATCTTTGAAACTTTAGTAACCCAGTTGACAAACCCGTGAACTTGAGTAACATGGATGACAACTTTGAAACTTTATTACCTTAGGACAACACAAACGCAAACTTTAGTAACATCTTTGTCTAATAACCCGTTTACCCATCAACAAATAGTAAACTTTCATTTGCATTTTTATACGTATCTTAAGTCTCCATGCCATATTGCCGATAGAGTATGGATTATAGTGAAGATCGGTATATGATATTTGAAAACTAGTAAGTGTTGATTAAAATAAATTAGGCATGTACCAATTCACGGGCCCTTTCTACACATCTGGACTATATTTTAGTCGATAGATATTACAAAGCACAAATACAAATAGAAAGTAAAAAACTTATCCTTCTGATAATCCTAACTTGGAGAGGAATATCGTAAAGGACCGAGCATATTAAGCGTAAATGGCCACGTCGCTTATTGAACGACGTTTTTTTTTTTACGAATTTCAAACCGTGATTGTTTGGAACATCGCGAGGGTAGGATCGGAAAAATCATAGCAGTAGTCATTTCATGGTTTTACAATCCTTTTGATAGATATGATGCGAAACAATTGTTATCTGTAAATGTAATATTATACACATAGTACTAAAATAGAGAAGTGATGACATGGTACATTCATTAAATATCTTTTATATATAGTTGTTAAATTCGATACCACTTATTAGATTCGTTCCAAAAGGGAAGGGGATAAAAAGCATGTTCTAAAGGATAAGATAAAAGAATAGATCAATTCCAACATATTTTATGTCCAAAGCATTGTGACAAAATTAAAATCCGATATAGTACGCATGTTATGCTGCATGTGTTTGGCTAATAAGTGCCTGCTGCACCGATATGAATATGGAAATAATGTATGAGTTTATTTAAAAAAAAAAAGAAAAAAAAAGAAAAAAGAAAAAAGAAACTATATATACACATGTAAATCAATTATCTATAAGTCACTTGCAAAGCATACATAAAGGTAACATGAGTTATGTAAGTATCAAGATTTCAAGTGATTCATGAGATCTAGGTTGATTAAATAGGTAAAACATGTTTAAGTTTTAGGAAGAGAAAGGTGAAAGAAAACTATGTGTTTATTAAAACAAATGAATTCAACACAAATGATTTCATACACCCTTCATGGAGAGTCATGAGGGGTACTACTATAGGCTCTACAAGTGATAACTTTCTAGATATTACATTAGTAGTCCCTGCGTTATATGCATACTAGTTATCTAGTCCAATTCACGTGAAAGACGTCATCTTTACAAATTTAGCAAACACAATCTCCCTCCAAGATGGTGTCTCATGTGAATTGGTTACTGTTAATACAAATATCGCCTAAAAACGTTATTTATATTTTACGATCTTTGCTAAGTTTTGTTAATGACAAAGTATGAACTTTAGCTAATAGCAAATCATCACTTTAGTGTTTAAGTCTTGTTTAACTAAGGTTTACATTTCCTTTTAAACAAAACATTGTTTTTATTTCTTTAATTAGAAAGTGTCTTGTCACATCATACATTTATGGCAAGCTTGTGTATTTGACTCGCCATACATCTTACACATTTTTGGAAGCTTTCCAAAGTGGATTCAATGTGTTTGACTAGTTGTTGTTGATGTGACTTTGGTTTGTTTGAATGATTTATTGCAAAACCTACTGCAAGCCTGGCGGAACCCTGGGGGTACACGGGCGTAACCCATCTGAGGGTTCCGCCGTATCCGCCAGACCTGCTGTTTGTTTTGCTATAAATACCAAGCCACTTGTTTGTTTTGAGTCATCACTTTAGGACATATATTTTTATATACTCTCTCAACTAACTCAGTAACATTTGACTTGTGTGATCCTCTTATGTAGCAAGGGACTTCACAAGCTCATCCAAGAAGTTACAAGTTTCAACTCTAAAGTTGCAAGACTTGTTAGCTTTGTTATGTATAAGCTTTGGTAGTTTATACTTCATTTGTATCGTATGTGTAGAAGTGATCGGTTAGTATTTTAGGCCTCGAAATACATAGTGTGTCGGGAGTTGTTGTACCATTGAAAAAGAACAAACGGGAGTGGTTGTACCCTTGGTAAAGAACTCGACATCTAGCTTAGTGTCGGTAAAAGTGTAAGCGACGATGGGAGTGGTTGTACCCTTGTAAAAGAACTCGACATCTAGCTTAGTGTCGGTAAAAGTGTAAGCGACGTTGTAAAGATTTCTCCACCGTGAAAGGAGCTTGTTGATTAGTGCTTATAACTCTCGAGTTGGAAACTCGGGGCGTGGATGTAGGGCAAGGAAAAAGAGTACTTGTAGCCGAACCACGATAAATAATCGTGTTGTGGTTTGATCGTTTCTTTCTTTGTCTTTGCTTATTACATATTGTCTTTAGTTAGAATTGTTAATCACACGTAAAGCTTTTCAAAGAATTAAACAAGTAAAGTTGTGCTTATATCTTTAAACAAACATAAAGTTTTAAAAGATAATCAAGTTAAAATGCGGTAAACTATTCAACCCCCTTTCTAGTTTTCCACAATTGGCATCAGGAGCTACGTTACTCAAGATCTTTAAAATATAGTGTATTTTAAAACTTGGATCGATCAATGGATTTTGAAAATCTCAAAGAAGGACAACCTATTCAAAACCCACCGCTATTTGAAAAAGAAAAATTCCTTGAATGGAAAAGTAAATTTGAAAACTATGTGAAATCAATTGATCAAGATCTTTGGCATATTATTTCTATTGGTGATTTCAAACCAACGAAAACAAGTTTTGAAAACCAAGATGACTATCCTAAACTTGATAAAAATACTAAAGCTAAGATAATGATTTATAAAGCTTTATCAAGTACCGAATATGAAAGAGTGTATTTTTGTCAAACGGCTAATGATATTTGGAAAAATATGTTAAACTTTCATCAAGAAATATGTCAAGTCAAAGATGATCAACTTGATCTCACATATGAATTAGAAGTCTTTGAAAAATTAATAGATAGACATTTAGTTGAGATAAATACATGTGCTACTAGTTTAAATGTTTTAAATGAAGGTGTAAGTGAAGATGATTACTCATGTCGTGCTCTTAGTGGACTTGCTTACGATTCATTGAATAACACGGATGAATATGAAGTCAACCATCCGGCTTGTGATTCTCAACTAGATAAAACATCAAGCAAGGTACATTTTGAAACCAAACACTTTGGCTTTGACACATTTATCCTAGAATTTTCTAAACTAGAAAATAAGTCTAAACTTTTATGCAACATGGACCTAAAAACTATATTTAACAATGAACCTTCAAAATCTTGTGTAAATAATTTTGAAAATGAAATCATGTTAGAAGATAAGATGTCTAGACTTGAGAGTCATGTTGAAATTGATTTAGAATGCAAATTATGTCTAGATTATAAACATGAAATTTAAAGACAAAATGAAAAAGGAAAAATGCTTGCTAAATTTGAAGAAAGTTCAAAAACTCTTGAATGTTGTTTGAAGAGTCAAAAGTCATTTAGAGATAGAACCGGATTAGGATTTAACTCTAATGAACCATCAACAAGTAAAACAAAGCAAGTTGTGTTTGTGAAACCTAAGAGAGAATTGTAGGAGTAATTCTATCTCTAGTAGGAGTTCATGATAAAAGGATAAATATATCATGTTCAAATATTTTTTATGTGTTTGTCTAACCTCCTTGGATTCATAAGTATTTGAGTTTAGCTTTTCTACGAGTCAAGATTATTTGCTTAATGATTATCTTCTTGATGGCTAATCTATGGAGCTTAAAAGGTACACGTCTCTTCAACTTACCTTTCAGTGTTTCATGTTGATTAATATTAAGTTCTGTCATGGGTGATACTAGTAGTTTTTACTCTAAAATGGTTATGTTGTGTAAGTAACAATAAGGATTAGATCCTTTGTGATTAAAGGATTTAGACACTACTTTTAGTAGGAGATATAAGGTGTTTTACTTCTTTTAACCTTCGGGAAAAGACACGAGTAACTCTTGAGTGAGTCTTACTTAATACTTGTCTACAAGTGAGCTAACTAAGAATCTCCTAAGTGATGAGACAACCAACACTTTTGTGATACTTGCAAATCTAGCAAAACCACAACATTTCATAGATACTTGTAGTACAACGTCTTTTGACATTATACCTTACATTTTCAATTGTGTCTTAAATTCAACCATTCTTTTGTTTAAAAGTTTCATATAAGACACACAAAGATAACTAAATCATTTGAATTCATTAGGATGAGTGGAAGAAAATGATTTATAAACATCTAGGACTTGCACATCAAATTCGACCCATACTCTTATGATGTTGCATTTCTTAGACACTTACACTCATAGTGTTTTAAGTAAATAAACTCAAAGAGTCGAGAGATCATTGAATTTAACATTCAATGAAAGATCACCTCCTTCTAAGATATCATCTTTGGTAGATGATGACTTAGTCGAAAGTCCAACATTGATAAGACAAGTAAGCCAAGATCAATAACAAGGAAGATGAACTATTAAAATTGAAAAACAACATCCTTTCGTCCTGTGTCAAACATTGAGTCAAGTAATATTGACAAGGTCATAAAAATTTGATTCACAAGTCATAGTTGTGATTAAAACAAATTTGATAAAAAGTGTTTTTGGACATTAGAGTAAAGCAACCATTAAAATAAAATAGATCTTTCAAAGTAGAAATTAATGTAAATCTATGAAAAAAAAAATTTCTAAGAAAGCTCCAAAAGCAAGGGATAATCACTAAAAAACATTCCTAGTTATTCACATTTTCACAATGATTAAGTCCTTAATGACTTATCAAGAATGAGATTAGTAAATCCGTAGGTAAAACTAAATATAGAGAAATGTTTGGAAGTATACTTGTTCTCACAACAAATAAATCCAACATTATGTTTAGTGCTTGTCTATGTGCTCGCTCTTTTTAGAGAAGATCCTAAAACAACTCTTTCGAAAGAGCTTGTTTGGATTCATCATAAGGTACTACACAACTAGGATTATGGTATCCCAAAAGAACGGGAATAGAAACCATAGTGTATGCCAAATGAAATTATGTCGGTAATAAGTTGATAAGAAAAGCCCAAGTGGTACTTGCACTTTTATACTTACTTACCAAATGATTCTCCAAAACGCTTAAGGTTCTCAAATTAGTATCGGATGGAGAAGCACATCAACAAGCTCCGCTTGAACAAGCAAATTCGTGTCAACAACGGAATTCATTTTATCAACATTGTTATCCCTTCAACAAAGGAAGCATCGACTTCGGCGACAATCCAATCCATTGTGTTCTTAATTGACATATTGTGATTCGTCATCATCACCTTGGTAAAAATGTTCATTGAGGAATATCTTAACTAAGAAAGTCTTATACGTTAACCATTCTGTCAACGTTTTCACGTAACCTCTTGAATGAGAAGCATTCATCATCCCTAGACTTAGGTAGAGGCTCATAAGACTTAAAACCTTAAGTTTTGAACACTATGATTAAACCATGAAAATCAAGACAAAACCTTTTTAATTTTTTTCTCTGCAGCACCCACGGAACCCTGAGACCATACGGGCGAAACCCTCCCTTTGGTTGCGCCTGGTCCGTCAAATCTGCAGCATGTTTTATTTTAATTTCAAAACCAAACACCTCTTTACTCACAACTCCAACTTACCAACAACCATTCCTCACTCATAAACACCTTACCACATGAAAATTAAGGCTCTCACTTAAATCTCTTCCAATCCAATAAACTTTGTAAGTATTCTTATCATAATTGCATTTTCAATCAAAACCTATCACTCTCATCTACATACATTAACTAGAATCTTAGGGTTTATGCATAAAATTGTTGATTCATGAAAAACCTTGGGTGTGAACTAATAAAAAATTTCATTAGTTAGGAATTGTATCCTTTTTGTTATTATCTTGATTTACCAAACACACCAAGTTCATTGACATTTAAAAGTCACTAGAACACCATCTTTCACCACATTGTTAAAACAAATGAAAAACGTCATTGAAACATCACTTGCATAATGTCTCTTGAATGCTAAAGGAAATACATAACTAATATGTGTTTTCGGGTACATTCAAACGAAGCTATATTGAATTAAGGAGCGTTTGGGTTATCTTTTGTTATGTAACAAAACTTGCATTACAAAACGTTTTAAGCATCAAAATGAGTCAAGATAACCGCACCTCTACAGTGTTTTCATATAGGCACACATTAGAACATTCACATTATAAAAGTCATTAATTTGAACTTAAACTTTGTGTTTTCTAGGAATCAACATGCCTCCCGCAACATTCTCCGATCACAAAGAAACTCGTAATTACTTACCCAAACACCATAGGACCAAAGGTCTTACTAAAGATCAAGTTGAAACCTTTAAGAGTCTAGAAAACGCTATGTTCATGAAGGAAGAACCATTGATCCATCCTTCCTAGAGGGAACATCCATTCGCCAAAACTTTGCCGCAATCAACTTTGATTGCCTCCTAGACATCGATGAGGAAATTTGCCCTAGGTTCATCTTAGAATTCTATGCAACCTTAAGCCTTTTCTTCGATGACGATGGTGAATTCTCACTAACCTTTAAAATCAATCAAATACCAAACATCATATCCTTGAAAGATTTTGCAACAATTCTTGGTGTCCCTAATGTTGGTACATGTCTCTACACGGATAAATGGCCTCTTTCTAGTCTTGACTCCATTGAGCGTTTTCATCCATACGACAATCCTCTTGCAAATAAGGAAGCAACTCGTGAGCATCTATTTGTTAGAACCTCAACAACTAGGAAGAATCATTCGGGTAACGAGGTAGATAAGGACCCTTTTGGTATGGAAATCAATGAGCTCAAACCACAATTTAAGAAATGGGAAGAAATTCTTAGTGCCAACGTTATAAGTTCCATAGGAAATAGAGATCATGTCAACACATGTCTCAGCTACATGCTCTATAGCATTTCCACCGGTCAACCTTTTAACTTAGCCTATTACCTCGCCAAAAGAATGGCCGACATACCCTTGGTAGGAACAACCGCTCTTCCTTATGGAATGCTTCTCACCCGCCTCTTTAGAGCAATCTCACCCATTCCTCCCAACGATAAGGGAATGTGCCTTGACTATTCTCTTGTTCCTCACATTTTTGTCCCTCTAAGTGATAAACGAGTCTTCAAAGCTAAGGGCAAACGTACTCGCTCACCTTCACCATCATCCGACATGAGCGAGGACGATAAACTTCCTAACTCTAAGTTACCCCCTTTAGACTACCTTCAAGAACTCCCCGTCATTGGCAATGCATCTGAAGAATTCAAGCAAACCAAAAGAATTTTCAAGTGCTTTGGAAGGTACCTAAGTAAGCTCAATAAGAAGATAGACCGGTTGTGAGATGCGTGATTAAGGAGTGTTTGGCTTATGAAGGTTTTAGAACTTTGTATGTGTTAAACTATGTGATTTGTATTGTTTTTCATGTTCATACTTTATTACGTTTGTCGGATTATGTTTTGTATGAGCCTTTATGCATAATGACAATATTTGAGGTGTTTGTCAATTTTTATGCTTATGGTAAATTTCACTAAGTTTAGTGAAAATCGCTAGCCCCCGGTCAAAGTCCTATGATATGAATGTCTATATGCCCAATTTTTGCATTTCCTAATCAGACATATAATAAAATTTCATTTTTAAGAGTTTTCAAAAAATTTGAAAATCGTCTCGCGGGTCAAATTAGTGGACTGTCTTGTTTTTCAGACCTGGCAGATCTGGCGGCACCCTCAAATGGGTTCCGCCAGTGAAATTTCTGGGCAACCCAGAAATGGCCCAACGGACCAGACGGAACCCAAAACAGGGTTCCGCCTGTGTTTCGCGAGGGTTCCGCCAGTCACCTGCAGAAAATTTTTGTCATTTTTTTTCTTAAGTTCAAAACTTGTAAAGTGTCAAACCATTATCTTTAGTGAGAAACATCTTCCCTTACCTCCAATAACCATATTAGGACAAGTCTCACTCACTAAAACAATTAGGAAGTCACTTCCCGCCAAAAATTCAAATTCAAACATAACTAACCCAAGGAACCCTTTTAAAGGATCCTTCAAACCATTGGAACATTTTCAACAAAATCACTTCCCATGATCACAAAGCATTGAGTGCATATGTTGGTCTTTCACTCCACCCAATTCCATTGGATTGACATCCAATGATTTGACATGTTCATGAAAATTTTCTAAATCATTTGAAACCTCAATCTTTGTATGGTAGAACATCAAATACAAACACCCATTCCAACATCTCTTCCACCCTATAAATTTGAAAGTTTTGCAACAATTCAAATCACACCATCACCATCAAAATTTCTTCTCTCAAAACCTCAAAACCACACCTTTGAAATGACTAAATCCAACACCTCATCCGAGTCATCAAAATCCTTGGCAAAAACCACTAGGATTAGTGTTAAACCTTGTTGCTTCAACAAAACCGTCAAGTCAAGCTCATCATCTTCAAGTGATGCTTCACTTAACATTTCTTAACCTATCCAAGATTTCCTTAACCTTACTACCTCAACACCTTGCAATAGCAATGTGATAACTATTCAAGATTTGCTTAATCTTGCTACTCCAACACCCTCTCCAACACATTGCAACACCAACATAGCCACTATTCCGCCACCAACTAGGCCTTTAAGTGATTCAACATCACCTTCTCAACAAACTCAACCATCAAGAACTACATCACCTCAATCACCAACACTTACACCAATGGAACTTTTCCATACACCACCAACATCACCACTACCCTATTTGGAAACATTAGAAGATATATCACCTAAATCATCAAGCCCACCATCCTTGTCACTCTTTGACACCATTGCTCAAATGGAAACCCAACAACAACCTAGTGAGCAATTAGATGATGAACCCCATCAACCATCATTGGTAGAACGGTTGGCTTACCGTTATGCTAGACCATCAATTTTTCCAAATGATCAAGGTCATACACACTCACAATCATTTGTGTTTCACCCAATTTACAAAGACCTTCATGGTAATCCTTCCGGAGAACCAAGCTTCCGCCATTTTGTTCAAAACCAACAACCACAACAACAACAACAACCACCACAAGAGCATTCCCATCACTTTGAATCTCCATCTCCAAACATTAATGATGAGATTAACACTCATTTAAACCACCTTCATGCCTTCAAACATATGGTTGACTCTCAAATCAACCATATTATGGTTTTACAAACAACGCTACACTCATCTAGTGAAGGAACCAAAAACACCTCTCAACCATCCACATTTGCTCCTTCAAGTTCAAACCATCCACTACCAACAAATCAAACTTCTTTTCCACCAAACTTTCCCCGTCATGATTGCGGACATTGCGAAAGAACCACTCACATTAGTGAAAGGTGTCGAATGAAAATTCGCGAGCTATCCGAAGAAATGAGGTTTATACTAAACCACATTTTGGACCATCTACAATCCTTGTCTCACCCACCTCAACTTTAGAGTCTCCAAAATGAAACAAAACCATTTCTTTTGGAAAATGTTTCCCCATTAAACCAACAAACCAAAACTGTGTCACCTTCTCAACCTTCAAAATAAAGCCCGCTACAACCTCCAACACACATTTTCATCCTTAAACAACCTTAGCCTTGTTTTTGGAAAATGTTTCTCATTAAGGAAAATGATGATTTCCTTGTAGCATTTTATGTTCTTAGTTTATTTTTAGTTTTTCTTTATTTTTAAGAAGTAGGATGTTGTCGTCCTAATTTCTTGTCTTTGACTTTCTAAGAGTCAAAATTTTACATAAAATGAATTTCATTCTACTACAAGGTTTGCATTGTTTGTTGACCATTTAGGTATAATGAGTAAACTATACCTCGCTATGGTAGCATACATATATCTTGTGTTTTAGAAACTAACCTTTCTTTTTGTAGGATCATTATCCATGTTTTCTTTCCTTGATACTCCATTTACGGGAGTAATATTCAAGGGGGAGCATGAGTATTGCATTATTCCGCTTCGCAACTCTCAGTTGTGTTTTAGACATGAAATGCTTTCATGACTTGTCTTGTGCGGCAACTAACATTTTTTCTTGTAGGTTCAAAATCCATGTCTCCTCTATTGGCACTCCATTTAGGGGGAGTATCTTCCAAGGGGGAGCAAGTGCATACTTCCGCTTTGCTACTCTTCTTTTTGTTTCGACAAAAAGGGGCAGAATTTATATATAAACTTGTTATAAATTTGTTCTCATTTCTTTTCCGAACTCTTGCATGTCACATCGTTTTAGCAAAAACAAGTTTTAATACTAACTTTATAAGACTTAACACTAAAACTAGTGGATTACTTATAAATAAAGTTTATGTTTTGTCATCAACAAAAAGGGGGAGATTGTTAATACAAATATCGCCTAAAAACGTTATTTATATTTTACGATCTTTGCTAAGTTTTGTTAATGACAAAGTATGAACTTTAGCTAATAGAAAATCATCACTTTAGTGTTTAAGTCTTGTTTAACTAAGGTTTACATTTCCTTTTAAACAAAACATTGTTTTTATTTCTTTAATCAGAAAGTGTCTTGTCACATCATACAT
The DNA here is from genome assembly GCA_030686995.1 of Artemisia argyi. Classification (NCBI taxonomy): domain Eukaryota; kingdom Viridiplantae; phylum Streptophyta; class Magnoliopsida; order Asterales; family Asteraceae; genus Artemisia; species Artemisia argyi. Next base: position 101,073,207 of record CM060696.1, read on the forward strand.
TTATGGCAAGCTTGTGTATTTGACTTGCCATAACATCTTACACATTTTTGGAAGCTTTCCAAAGTGGATTCAATGTGTTTGACTAGTTGTTGTTGATGTGACTTTGGTTGGTTTAAATGATTTATTGCAAAACCTATTGCAAGCCTGGCGGAACCCTGGGGTACACGGGTGGAACCCATCTGAGGGTTCCGCCAGACCTGCTGTTTGTTTAGCTATGAATACCAAGCCACTTGTTTGTTTTGAGTCATCACTTTAGGACATATATTTTTATATACTCTCTCAACTAACTCAGTAACATTTGACTTGTGTGATCCTCTTATGTAGCAAGGGACTTCACAAGCTCATCCAAGAAGCTACAAGTTTCAACTCTAAAGTTGCAAGACTTGTTAGCTTTGTTATGTATAAGCTTTGGTAGTTTATACTTCATTTGTATCGTATGTGTAGAAGTGATCAGTTAGTATTTTAGGCCTCAAAATACATAGTGTGTCGGGAGTTGTTGTACCCTTGTAAAAGAACTAACTGGAGTGGTTGTACCCTTGGTAAAGAACTCGACATCTAGCTTAGTGTCGGTAAAAGTGTAAGCGACGATGGGAGTGGTTGTACCCTTGTAAAAGAACTCGACATCTAGCTTAGTGTCGGTAAAAGTGTAAGCGACGTTGTAAAGGTTTCTCCACCGGGAAAGGAGCTTGTTGATTAGTGCTTATAACTCTCGAGTTGGAAACTCGAGGCGTGGATGTAGGGCAAGGAAAAAGAGTCCTTGTAGCCGAACCACGATAAACAATCGTGTTGTGGTTTGATCGTTTCTTTCTTTGTCTTTGCTTATTATATATTGTCTTTAGTTAGAATTGTTAATCACACGTAAAGCTTTTCAGAGAATTAAACAAGTAAAGTTGTGCTTATATCTTTAAACAAACGTAAAGTTTTAAAAGATAATCAAGTTAAAATGCGGTAAACTATTCAACCCCCTTTCTAGTTTTCCACAGTTACAATGATTCCTTACAGGTAAATTACAACATAAATAACAATTTTGTTTACTCCAATAGCCTCTGAGAACGTCTTCGCAGCTCTTTATCTTCATACATCATCATCAGCTTGCTTGTATTACTTGCAGACAAACCACTATAGTGATCTAGTTAGGTTATTACCCCCTTCTAAATAGTAAGCAATTTCTTTTACTTGCTCCATCTCAAACTAACAAACTGTATAATATAAACTCTGAAGCTTGAAGAAATTTATTCCAATTCTGCGCAAATATCAATAGTCTTTATATGGCATCGGAATAAGGATCATAACTCACATAGACTGCGTCCAAGTTGGTAAATAAGCCCCGATGTACACATTATTTAAGCACATTCCCCTCAAACAACCAAATAACAAAAGATGAAACAATAATACCCGGCTAACCTACCAGAAAAATCAATGGTGTATATGCCTATAGCCCTTTTTCATTGATCCGATAAGTCCCTATGTACATTACTTCTCTCCCATGATGGTTGCAAGTTATCGGAATCATCATAATGTTGTGTACATGCCATAACTTGAAGCATGATGTGGTGCAATTCCCATTAGTTATATGTTGATCTATGACTCTCTTTACGATCTCATTTCTTCTCTTCAACCTATAAGTAACCTCTTCAAATCCAACCAATTCATTAATTGCATTCATTGCATCAAGTCTTTGTTAAAAGCTTTCTCTCTTGATGCCTCAATTCATTAATTGCATTAAATGCTTGAAGTATTTAATGACTTGATCCATTGCTCATGCTCTTACTACTTAAGGTGAGTTTCATAGCGCCACCTTGACATTGTTTATACTTGTTTTCAAATACTTTGGGGTGAGATAACTATGTTTGTTTTTACATTCGGACATAAATACAAAATACCTTACATATTGCATAAGTACGAGATTAGCCATAAAATCCCCAGATTTTAGTAAACCGTTAATTACTTATGTAAGCGTAAGTGTTGTGGATAGATCTGTTGGGTTGACACCCCCGTCCGAGTTGGTCGCTCCAACCTGGTACACGGACGCATATCATTTGTATTATCTTTGGAATAAGTGTTTGGCTAACACTTGTTTGGGGCAAAAATTGTGCTTGATAGTAAAGCTATTACATTGGGTTTCGGTTCACGGGCTTAGGGCAATATGTGTACCTTTTGTGGCTAAATAGTAAACCTTGTGGTCCGAACGAATGATTTTATTACTAAAACCTATGAACTCACCAACTTTTTAGTTGACACTTTTAGCATGTATTCACAGGTACAAGATTTTTGATTGGCATTATGTGGAGCATGAGCATTCGAGTCACTGTTGCAGTTGCGTCACACGGAGATTTCCTGCATTACTTATTCGTTTGATTCGTACCAAAAACTTATTTAGCGTTGCTTTTGGGAAAAACATTTGGGACCTTTCATTTGTAAACTCTCTTATGTTTAAATGAATCAAACGAAGTATTTTCAAACGACTCACGTAGGTCGTTCGATATAACTGTACCTTTGTACCATGAACGTCATGCCCCGGTTACTATTCTGATGCGACCCATTTTTGGGGTGTGACACTTGCCTCCTAATGTCAATATTTAGTACTTAACATTCTCTCTTTCAGGGACACTATCACCACTAGATCAACCAGAATATCAAGACGCCAAAAAATTAATCCTCGAATATAATATTAGCAGCAAATCAGCAAAGCTGAAAAGAGATGAAAACGATTTTGTGTAACTTTATATGTATCTTACTTATAAAATACGTTGTTCAATAATTCAATAACAATTATTTTATCTTTCTTTGGACAACGTTGTATCGTTACAGTAACAAGTACAGTTAACGCATGAATACCGACTTTGATTTAGAAAAAAAAATATACTCTTCTAACAACTACAACACTAATGTATGTAATCATTCCGCCATAACGCGCGAGTTGAGATCCTCGTTATATAAACATATGAAATATTTTTTGTGTGAAAAAGTAGTGATTAGGTTGAAGAATAGCAATGTACTTTACAAATATAACGATTTGGTACTGTTAGTGCAAAAAGTCTGAATGGGTTAGAGTTGGGCTTAGTTCGGTGTGGGCCATCCTTGGTGGATCGTCCGCTTTGTGGTTTATGCACTAATCCAAGTAATGAGTTGTATTCCCTGCACAAACAAAGGTAAACCGTTAGCCTTACCGTGGGGACGGACCCCACGATTAAGCTCCGACGTGAGAGTAAGTACTCATGTTGTCAGAGAAATATTTGTGTATTGGGATGAGTGAGAAAGTCATACCTCGCGTGTGTGTACCAAGGTTACCTTTTATAGGTGGTTGAAATACTAGGGTTCCTGGTATTTCGCATATTGCTGTAATGGCCGGTGTGGGACCCATGTCGGGCAAGGATCCGCAGCTTAACCGATGATTGTGGACGCGGGTCATCTTTCGGGCCGGGGGCTGGTCCGTAAGCTTACTTCGGAAGTGTCGCTTAGATAGTCCGCGTCCGTTGTATGTCCGGACTGTGTGATTCGCCTCAAACAGTCAACTAAGTTTACCAGGTGATGGTCAACCAAGTCAAACGTCTAAAACAAATGCTTCCGAGGAATACAGTGTTTTCCCGGGTCGTAAGTCCCAACGAGGTGTGCGATGTGATATTATAAACGAATCTGTGATCGAGTGAATCTGAACAGGGATTGGTATAAAAGTGTGTATGTGTTTAAACTAGGGTTTTACAACTTAAAATAACTTAATTAAACTATTAAAATGATTACGTGAAACCTAAATATCTAAAACGTAAAAACGTACACCAATTTAAAATCAGACGCGACTGCGTACTGAGAAAAAGGTGAGTTTTAAGAAAAATAAACTACAAGGGTTAAAAATGAAAATCCTATAAACTTAAACTTAAAATAAAATTAAAATGAAAAGAAAACTATTTTTTAGATTATTTTACTATTTATTATTAATTATTTAATTAATAACTATTTAACTATTTACTTAGAAAATTATAAATACTACAAATTAAACTAAAAACTTATAAAAATATTTTCTAAACCTAAAATAGAACTTGAAGAAAGTATAAAAATAAAAATAAATCTTTTTGTCTTTTTGTGAATTTCTTATTAATTAAAAACTATTTATATTATTTAAACAATTTAAACTAATTTAAATTACAAATATTATTAAACTGACTTAGAAAATTATGAAAAATTTTATATATCTAATTAACCATCATGGGAATCCTAAAAAATTATAAAAACTTTATTTTATATATTTTTAAACTAGTTAACTAATTATTATTCTATTTATTAATTAATATCTATTTGAACTATTTAAATTATAAAAACTATTAAATGAACAGTAAAAATTCTAGAAAAATTACTAAAATTATATTATGACTTATAAAAGCTAGGAAAAATATAAAATATAGGTGTTTCTATATAAAAATTAATTATGCTATTTATAACTTATTTATTTATTAATTACTAATAAAACTATTTTTAATTTTAATAAATATCAAATGACAATATAAAAATCTAAGAAAATTATGAAAAATACTTTAATATATAAGGAAATTAATAAAAATATAAAAACACAACTTACTTAATAAAAATATAAAAATGAAAATTAAAATTAAATTAAATTAAATAGAAACTATCACTTACTATTATATTTGTTTTTCTTGAATTTTCTTTTTCCAACCTATATTATACCTAAATATAACTAACTTTTGTGAAAACAATTATTTTATAACTTAAAAATAAGCTAGATATAAGCTAAGAATCAAAACAGTTGACTATTGTTGACTTTGATGAGAAATAAGCTCAAATGAGCTTATGTGGGACCCACCTTGGATGAATCTGGTTCTGATAGGTTGTTTGAACTTGTCAAAGCATAATTTAGATAAATAAGCTCAGTAGATAAGCCAATAAGCCAAATAAGCTAATCCAAAAACCTAAAATGCAATACAGAATGGGGACAGATTTGGTAGCTTATTCTAGGTGGGGTCCACTGAGGTGCAGGTCAAACAATTGGTCAACCTAGGTAGCCTACTAGGAGGGGGGTTGAGGGAAACTAATTAGAGGTACTGGGGCCCACTGAGTTGATCACAAAACACCACCAAAGTGGTGGTGTGTGACTGAGAACTGCTGCACAGGGGAGCTTGTTGCCCTGCAGCTCACTTGAGGGTTGTGTGGGGCCCAGATAGAAAATCACAAAAATGCAGGGAGTGTATGAACTTAAAGACAAGGTGGGAGGTTACTAAACCTCAAAAGATCATAGCCTGAATCACAATACACAAATCTACAAAATTCACCCAATAATTGAGAAAATCTGAGACAATGAAATTTGACTTTTAATAAAACTTCGCTTCTTTGACTTTTGTGAATTTCTAGGCTACCTTACTGATTAGTTAAGTTATAATAAGGTACAAGAGACCTAAAATAAGCTAAAGCTTATTGATATAAGCTAAATAGTGGGTTTATGAAACTCAATTCCTTGACAGTTAACTGTCAAGGAAATTGGTTTTGGATTTTGACTTTTTAACTTATGAACCCTCAATTTTATGACTGATATGATATACCTAAACCTAATGTGATATGTTTAGAGCAGAAACAACAACAAAATATATCTTGAACACCTATGAGTAGCATGAACCAAACACTACCTTACAAAACAGTTTCACTAACTTCTATGAATTTTTAGCTTACAACTAATGATTTTATGATTTAAACAGATTCAATATACTAACTAAAAACTAATTGAACACTAAAATACCATAAATAACAATTATAACAAGATTATACAAAAATCAAATTTATAACTTACAAGTGGTTCAAAACTGAGGACATGAAACCAAGGACCAAGATCAATACCTAGTATCCCCCATAGGATTCTAATACCAAATCAATCCAAATTTCACCTTGCTCAGCTCCTCTTCCATTCTTCCTTCTATTTTTTTATTTTCTATTTATTTATTGGAATTTTTGGAATTTATTGCAAATATGATCTAAACTGACAATCAATGTTTTCTAAGACTTAATAAAGCTTTGTCAGAGCTTATATAAGCTTATGAACACCCTTAACAACAACTAACAACAACAAATAACTATTTGAGATTTTGATCAAATTCTGAAAATGGCATTAACTGAGGTACAAAATGAAACTTGAAATTACTTGAAAATAAAGATTAAATTACATGAAACTAACTGAGAACAAGTGTTTTTAATGGAAATTACAACTGGAAATGTAAACTATACTACCTACGATTAAATTAAACTACTCCTAAGCTAATAATTTTTCCTTCTGGCTTCTTTTCATCCTTATAGCCCTTTTCTGAGTTTTGTGGGACCCACTTGACTTTTCCCACCAATTTAGAACCGTTGATAAGGTCCCAATCATCTAGGCCGTTTAAATAATTTCTTGGCGCCAAAGTCTCAACTGGGTCCTGTAGATAACGTGGAGAGGTTTCAGGGCATTAAATGCGCCTTGGAACTTGTGGAGAGGTGGAGGAGTAATACTGTGGGATGGTATGGTGGTTTTGAGTTGCAGAGAAGGAGGGGGGTGAGGTGGAAGGAGGTGAACAGTAAAGGTGGTATTTGGCGGGGTCAACGGGGTCAAACGGTGGGTTTTATTTAAAAAGGTGTGGGCCGGTTAGGGAGTTGGGCCAGAAAAGTGGGATGGGCTTGGTGTTGTGTATTGGATTGGATTGTTGGTTTGGTTTATAAAAATAAAGATAGGGTCCGTTTGTTTGTTAACTAAATAAATCACAAGGACTATTTTTGTAACATGCTGGAAGTTGAGGGGCTGTTTGTGGCATATTTCCAAATTAATCACAAGGGTCATATTTGCCAATAATGAATAACCCAAGGACTAAAATTACATAATTTTCCATTATTAAATATTAAAGGACCATTTATGTAATTTTCGGATTCTTGAGGGACTAAATATGTAATTTCCCAAAATATTATCCAAAGGTCCAGTTTTGTAAAATTTGAATAGTATAGGGACCTTAAATGATAATTTCTCATTTTGAACACCCAGGGACTAAAACTGTCAAGTTTGAAAGTTTGAGGGACCTGTTTTGCCAAACTGTGAAACTTCAGGGACCAATCTTGTAAATTCACCAAACTTCATACCAAGGACCATTCCTGCAAAAGATTATTAGTATAAGGACCAAAATTGCTTTTCTCAAAGTTTTTACATCCTAGGGACCATTTATGTCAATTTCCAAAGTTGAGGGACTAAACTTGTAATTTTATGAAACTTTGCACCAAAGGACTAAATATGTAACTTTATGATTAAAAAAGACCTTTGATGATATTTTCATGTTTTTAGAATAACCAGGGACTAGTTTTGACAACTTTTGAAACTTGAGGGACTGAAACTGCCAATTATGCAAACTTTGTACGTTTTTCATCTGTTTTTGCATATTTTGCATTTAAAACATATAAAACACATCTTTAAGATATTTAAAGTATTTTGATACATATTTGAGTGTTTTAGTATGTTTTGGCAGTTCAGATTAGTATAAAAATGATGAGTATTTAGACACTCATCAATCCCCCACACTAAACTATTGCTAGTCCCTAGCAATCTATTGAGAAAAACTTAATGGATTTGAAAAACTCTTTACCAAAAGCCATCACTTCTGGAGTAGCCAGGTGTAAGAACTGTGGCACACCTGACAACCGTGTGATTTTGAGCAAATCACCAGCTGTCAACGGATTTGATTAGTCTTTACCAAAAGCCGTTTGCTTATGGACTAGCCAACTCTTGATGGAATAGTCAACATCTTGGTGAGCTGATTACCAATTATGGTTTTTCCACGGCCTTTACCACAAGCCATAATCTTGTGGGCTAGCCAACTCATTAGCTTTTGAGGATAATGGGGAGTTGAGGAACCATACAATTTTTGGCAAATTGCAAGCCATAAACGGGTTTGAGTTATCTTTACCAAGAACCGTTTGCTCCTGGATTAGCCAATCCTGTTGTGGGTTAGACATGGAGGATTGATACCATTTATTGCGTTCTAAGTGAGAAAAAATTTTAAAATTTTGGCTAAAATGGGGGTTCTTGATGGAACATGTGTTTAAATTCGTTAGAATAACGAATCTCCCCCCACACTTAGAACTGAATATTGTCCTCAATATTCAAAGCACCGGGTGTTAAACCAATACTTAGAACGTACGAAGGAAATACTCTATAGCCTTTATTTAAGATGTATATACATACAATTATTTTTTTAGATAAAACTTCTTAAATAGAAGCTATCACAATATGTACATTTTTTTTTTTTTTTTTTAGAAGGATATATATATATATACAACATGTGGGGCATCTCCCCCACACTAGGGTGTTACACACGGGTGAAAACCCATGTTTTTGCTAATGTTTTTGATTCCCGAGTCACTAGCTTGACTCGACCCCGAATTCATTTGTCCATGGGGAAGTAAGTGGAAGAGACAATCTCAATCGGACTTTCATTCAAGATGTTTGGATAAACATTTGAAGCACGTGAAAGTTCCACACCGATGAGATAAGTAACCGGCTCATAATTTATAAATGAGAATGCCGGGATCAAAGATAATGTCTTCACTCCCGAAAGAGTGAAGAACAGGATAAGGAACAGAATATATGAAGAAAAGAAAGAAAGTCATGATGAAAATCATGATTAACTCTTCTTCCTCAATAGGAGAATTCATTGGTTCATGAATCTCCTCGTTTAAGCTCGTTTGATCAAGACATATTACGGGTATGTCTAGATCAAAATAGAATTTATCATACTCCGGAGGAGATATGATATGATTGAGTTCATAAGAGAACTCCTCAAAGGTGAATGATTCGTATTCGGGATTGAGTTGAGTGAGTTCATTGGGGAACTCCTCAAAAGTAAATGATTCATAAACGGAAAGAGAATTATAAGAATGAGAATTGGTGATACCACTTATCTTCTCTTCCGTTTGATCAAAATGGAACGTTTGCAATTCAGGAATAGAATCATTGATCAAAATCTCACTATCCTTGACGGGGATAGGAGATGAAATAGGCTTTTCATTAAAAGCCTCGATACTAGAAATGAGAAGATTAGCATTTAATAATGTAAGACGAAGAGATTCGTCTTGGATTATTTCTTCCTCATTCTCTTCTTCTGAGTTGACAAGCTCAAAAGGTAATTCCCCCACATAACTTATGTCTCCACAAGATAAGGAATAGTTCTCATCAGAATCAGAGAACATCTCAATATGATCATTTGGAGAGACAAGAGGGGGAGGAATATCACACACATGATCAAGAATTCCCTGTGACTCACTTAGGATTGGGACAAGGTTCTCAACACTAGACTTTATGAATTCGTCCGATTCCTTTGCAGGAACAGTGTCAAGATGCTCGTCCCCCATGTTCAGAGAGTGAGTGGGAATCTCGGGTGTGATAACATCATACTCAGGGAGATGAGAAGGACTAGCAGTAATGGAGTCTACAAGTTCCATTATTTCTACTGCTGGTGATTCAGTTATATTCTTTTCTCCCTGTATATGCATGGAAGGAGTCTCAACTGATGAACATGATGAGGTATCATCACATTCATCATCCTCATCGAGAAAAACAGCATTTTGAAATTTGGTACGTGTTCTAGCTGCTTGTTCTAAGACTAGTAATTCTTCCATGCTTCTTTCGTCTCTAGCAGCATGTTTTTCAGCAAGTAATTCCGTGATAGATTTATCACGAGAATATTGAGTGAGTGGAGACTGTAGGGGTGTGGATGTGTCAAAACCGGAAGGTTGACATTGATCATCATTATGAGGACCCCCACAATATACACAAGAAGAACTTGGTGCATTGTGAGACGACATATTAGCCAACTCCTCCTTAAGATCTTTAAGTTTCTCAAGAACCTCTAGACAAGAGTCTTGCTGGATGTGAGGAGTTGCTTGGTTTATTTGGCACTGTGGAGGTGGGTCTTGAAACGAATAGTCGTAATTGTTACAAGGAAATGGATTCCTTGTTTGACAATCAGAGCTAAAGTGTGGACCTCCACAGTACTCACAACAGCAAAACTGATGTGGTTGTGAGTCGTATGTGTTTAAGTCATAATTGTTATTAGGAACCTGTTCATAGACAAACTGATTCCTAGTTTGACAATCAGAACTGTAGTGTGAACCACCACAATACTCACAACAGTTAAACTGTTGAGTCTGGCTTGGTGTATTTTGATACGAAGCATCATTTAGATTTGGATAATATGATTCTTGCTTGTATGAATGTGATGGGTAGTTGGAAAAATTTGAGGAGTCGTTGAATGAGTTTTGATTAGGAATATAAGCAAATGAATTACTCGATCCACAAAACAAACAACTCCCATTTTGAATATCATTACCACATTGTATACATGTACACCAACGACATGGAAAACCGAAAAGAGGCTCACCACAACCGACACAAGGAACAAAATCTGGAGGTGGGACAAGTGGTGTGCTCTTAGAGCTAGAAATTTCCACCACTTCCGTTATGGTCTCGGGTTTTGGTTCTTGATAAACGTGAAGATCAGGTAAGTAGTTCTTTTCAGTCACTACCCTAAGCTCAGTATGTTTGCTTGACAAACTTTTAACCGTAAACCGTGAAAGATCAGGATTGATTCTTGAAGGTTTAGGAGCATTTGTGAGCTCAGGTTTTTGGACAACCGTGGTTTGGACGTATTTAGCACCTCCATCGTCAGATGAAAGTACAAGGTCCTTTGTCACCTCGGTTTCATGATCTCTTTCCCTCACCGGAGAGGGAATAGGAATCGAAGGTCCATCATAATCAACATAACATCTCGACATTTTTGACAAGGCCATAAGTTTTTCAACTTCAATTTTACAGGCCCTTTGTTTAAAGAAATCGTCATCGAGAGATGCCATTAGAATTAATTATGGGACAAGTGGAAGAATGTAGAATCAAAGGGTTTTGGGGATGAGAAATGAAGAATCAAATAGGTAGGGGTGTAAAGGTGAATATTTTTGTATTTTGTTTTATAAAAATATAGATAAAAGATGGTAAATATACAATGGATGTATATCCAAACTCACTAATACGCAAAATCGTTTAAAATAAGCGCACAACCTCCCCGGCAGCGGCGCCAAATTTTGATTCGCCTCAAACAGTCAACTAAGTTTACCAGGTGATGGTCAACCAAGTCAAACGTCTAAAACAAATGCTTCCCAGGAATACAGTGTTTTCCCGGGTCGTAAGTCCCAACGAGGTGTGCGATGTGATATTATAAACGAATCTGTGATCGAGTGAATCTGAACAGGGATTGGTATAAAAGTGTGTATGTGTTTAAACTAGGGTTTTACAACTTAAAATAACTTAATTAAACTATTAAAATGATTACGTGAAACCTAAATATCTAAAACGTAAAAACGTACACCAATTTAAAATCAGACGCGACTGCGTACTGAGAAAAAGGTGAGTTTTAAGAAAAATAAACTACAAGGGTTAAAAATGAAAATCCTATAAACTTAAACTTAAAATAAAATTAAAATGAAAAGAAAACTATTTTTTAGATTATTTTACTATTTATTATTAATTATTTAATTAATAACTATTTAACTATTTACTTAGAAAATTATAAATACTACAAATTAAACTAAAAACTTATAAAAATATTTTCTAAACCTAAAATAGAACTTGAAGAAAGTATAAAAATAAAAATAAATCTTTTTGTCTTTTTGTGAATTTCTTATTAATTAAAAACTATTTATATTAATTAAACAATTTAAATTAATTTAAATTACAAATATTATTAAACTGACTTAGAAAATTATGAAATTTTTTATATATCTAATTAACCATCATGGGAATCCTAAAAAATTATAAAAACTTTATTTTATATATTTTTAAACTAGTTAACTAATTATTATTCTATTTATTAATTAATATCTATTTAAACTATTTAAATTATAAAAATTATTAAATGAACAGTAAAAATTCTAGAAAAATTACTAAAATTATATTATGACTTATAAAAGCTAGGAAAAATATAAAATATAGGTGTTGCTATATAAAAATTAATTATGCTATTTATAACTTATTTATTTATTAATTACTAATAAAACTATTTTTAATTCTAATAAATATCAAATGACAATATAAAAATCTAATAAAATTATGAAAAATACTTTAATATATAAGGAAATTAATAAAAATATAAAAACACAACTTACTTAATAAAAATATAAAAATGAAAATTAAAATTAAATTAAATTAAATAGAAACTATCACTTACTATTATATTTGTTTTTCTTGAATTTTCTTTTTCCAACCTATATTATACCTAAATATAACTAACTTTTGTGAAAACAATTATTTTATAACTTAAAAATAAGCTAGATATAAGCTAAGAATCAAAACAGTTGACTATTGTTGACTTTGATGAGAAATAAGCTCAAATGAGCTTATGTGGGACCCACCTTGGATGAATCTGGTTCTGATAGGTTGTTTGAACTTGTCAAAGCTTAATTTAGCTAAATAAGCTCAGTAGATAAGCCAATAAGCCAAATAAGCTAATCCAAAAACCTAAAATGCAATACAGAATGGGGACAGATTTGGTAGCTTATTCTAGGTGGGGTCCACTGAGGTGCAGGTCAAACAATTGGTCAACCTAGGTAGCCTACTAGGAGGGGGGTTGAGGGAAACTAATTAGAGGTACTGGGGCCCACTGAGTTGATCACAAAACACCACCAAAGTGGTGGTGTGTGACTGAGAACTGCTGCACAGGGGAGCTTGTTGCCCTGCTGCTCACTTGAGGGTTGTGTGGGGCCCAGATAGAAAATCACAAAAATGCAGGGAGTGTATGAACTTAAAGACAAGGTGGGAGGTTACTAAACCTCAAAAGATCATAGCCTGAATCACAATACACAAATCTACAAAATTCACCCAATAATTGAGAAAATCTGAGACAATGAAATTTGACTTTTAATAAAACTTTGCTTCTTTGACTTTTGTGAATTTCTAGGCTACCTTACTGATTAGTTAAGTTATAATAAGGTACAAGAGACCTAAAATAAGCTAAAGCTTATTGATATAAGCTAAATAGTGGGTTTATGAAACTCAATTCCTTGACAGTTAACTGTCAAGGAAATTGGTTTTGGATTTTGACTTTTTAACTTATGAACCCTCAATTTTATGACTGATATGATATACCTAAACCTAATGTGATATGTTTAGAGCAGAAACAACAACAAAATATATCTTGAACACCTATGAGTAGCATGAACCAAACACTACCTTACAAAACAGTTTCACTAACTTCTATGAATTTTTAGCTTACACCTAATGATTTTATGATTTAAACAGATTCAATATACTAACTAAAAACTAATTGAACACTAAAATACCATAAATAACAATTATAACAAGATTATACAAAAATCAAATTTATAACTTACAAGTGGTTCAAAACTGAGGACATGAAACCAAGGACCAAGATCAATACCTAGTATCCCCCATAGGATTCTAATACCAAATCAATCCAAATTTCACCTTGCTCAGCTCCTCTTCCATTCTTCCTTCTATTTTTTTATTTTCTATTTATTTATTGGAATTTTTGGAATTTATTGCAAATATGATCTAAACTGACAATCAATGTTTTCTAAGACTTAATAAAGCTTTGTCAGAGCTTATATAAGCTTATGAACACCCTTAACAACAACTAACAACAACAAATAACTATTTGAGATTTTGATCAAATTCTGAAAATGGCATTAACTGAGGTACAAAATGAAACTTGAAATTACTTGAAAATAAAGATTAAATTACATGAAACTAACTGAGAACAAGTGTTTTTAATGGAAATTACAACTGGAAATGTAAACTATACTACCTACGATTAAATTAAACTACTCCTAAGCTAATAATTTTTCCTTCTGGCTTCTTTTCATCCTTATAGCCCTTTTCTGAGTTTTGTGGGACCCACTTGACTTTTCCCACCAATTTAGAACCGTTGATAAGGTCCCAATTATCCAGGCCGTTTAAACAATTTCTTGGCGCCAAAGTCTCAACTGGGTCCTGTAGATAACGTGGAGAGGTTTCAGGGCATTAAATGCGCCTTGGAACTTGTGGAGAGGTGGAGGAGTAATACTGTGGGATGGTATGGTGGTTTTGAGTTGCAGAGAAGGAGGGGGGTGAGGTGGAAGGAGGTGAACAGTAAAGGTGGTATTTGGCGGGGTCAACGGGGTCAAACGGTGGGTTTTATTTAAAAAGGTGTGGGCCAGTTAGGGAGTTGGGCCAGAAAAGTGGGATGGGCTTGGTGTTGTGTATTGGATTGGATTGTTGGTTTGGTTTATAAAAATAAAGATAGGGTCCGTTTGTTTGTTAACTAAATAAATCACAAGGACTATTTTTGTAACATGCTGGAAGTTGAGGGGCTGTTTGTGGCATATTTCCAAATTAATCACAAGGGTCATATTTGCCAATAATGAATAACCCAAGGACTAAAATTACATAATTTTCCATTATTAAATATTAAAGGACCATTTATGTAATTTCCGGATTCTTGAGGGACTAAATATGTAATTTCCCAAAATATTATCCAAAGGTCCAGTTTTGTAAAATTTGAATAGTATAGGGACCTTAAATGATAATTTCTCATTTTGAACACCCAGGGACTAAAACTGTCAAGTTTGAAAGTTTGAGGGACCTGTTTTGCCAAACTGTGAAACTTCAGGGACCAATCTTGTAAATTCACCAAACTTCATACCAAGGACCATTCCTGCAAAAGATTATTAGTATAAGGACCAAAATTGCTTTTCTCAAAGTTTTTACATCCCAGGGACCATTTATGTCAATTTCCAAAGTTGAGGGACTAAACTTGTAATTTTATGAAACTTTGCACCAAAGGACTAAATATGTAACTTTATGATTAAAAAGGACCTTTGATGATATTTTCATGTTTTTAGAATAACCAGGGACTAGTTTTGACAACTTTTGAAACTTGAGGGACTGAAACTGCCAATTATGCAAACTTTGTACGTTTTTCATCTGTTTTTGCATATTTTGCATTTAAAACATATAAAACACATCTTTAAGATATTTAAAGTATTTTGATACATATTTGAGTGTTTTAGTATGTTTTGGCAGTTCAGATTAGTATAAAAATGATGAGTATTTAGACACTCATCACTGTGCCATGCTCGTGGCTTGGGCTTTTAGTCATATCCGGTTTGTTTGTTTATTGGGTCGGAGCCCGGTGTTCTGGTTGTTTTGGGCTAGAGCCTCATTGCGTATAATACGATCTAGGTCCAGTAAGCCTGCTATCCGTATTATTACGTCATCAGGTGCGTAAACTTTAAAAAAGTTGTGTAAATGTAACAAACTTTTATAAGTGTTTTACTTTGGTACGTGATGATAAGGTGTCACTGTAAATGGTGTCACGTGTCAGACTTTCAGGTATAACACGTCGTCATCATGTATCAAGTTGAAACACTTATTAAAGTTCATTAAATTTACATAAGTTTTTTAAATTTCACATATCAAATCGTCTCATTTGAAAAATACATTGTTATTCTACAACTTAGTCTCAAAAAAGTAAAGTAACTAAATGATTTGTATGGATTATATAATAAAAGTTTTATCACAAACAATCAAGGTTGTAAAAATCGCTAGGCGCTAGTGAGGCGGTCGGGTAGGGCCTAACGATTAATCGGTTAGGCAGGGATTAATCGGATTGGAATTTTTATGCATAAAATTGTAATTTTAAATATTATATTATATTATACGTATGAGATAAGCATAGTGCATTAAAGTTCAAATATTCCAAGTGTTCAAATATAAACATAATGCATAATTTTTTAAAGTTCGAAGTCAAATATAGATATTACTCGGTTTGTTAACCATTTTTAAGGGTTCTTTGATCGATTTTGTCCGATTAATCGGTTTGTTGACCGATTTTTAAGTGATTTTGTCCGATTTTTAAGCGATTCTGTTGTCCAATTTTTAAGCGATCTTGTCCGATTAATCTGATTAGACCGATTTTGTCCGATTAATCGGTCTGTTGACCGATTTTTAAGCGATCTTTGACCAAACCGATTAAATAGGGTGATTATGATAAATCAAGACGCTTAGTAAGCAATAAGCGATTATGCGAGGATTAATCGGCCGCCTTGACCGATTTTTAAAACAGAGCAAACAATACAATGTCGCAAGCAACGCACGAACATTTTAACGCTAGTTTTACTACATTAATACTACAATAGTATCATACACAAACAAAAGTACATAGGATTGCTAAAGAAGAAAAAAACAAACTAATCTTGCATCAAATGAAGATCAAAAAAACAGATCCTGCTAATGATGAAGATTGAGGGGACACTCTACAACAAAGAGATCACAAAACTGTCTCAATGTTTTCTTCCCCTTTCTTACTACAAATTTAATTAAAATTCAGCTACTAATATCTGTAGGAATAAGGCTTAAAATATGCAGCCACATTTCCACTACTAGAAATCAAGCTTCATCCTTCCAAAAGAAAGGATTTACTTGTGAATCAAAGGAAAAATCATAAGTCCCATGCTCCTGTTCCTGATGTTCTTCGTGTTCTTGAATGTTTTCTAGATTAAAACTCGAGGGAAGCATTAAACTATTGTTCGAATCAAGTGAGTCCCAATTAGCACTCCCAGGCCCCCACCCAGAATTATACCAACTCTCAGCCATTTCTCCCCATGCTGGATCCGAATTCTCTTCTGTTGTTTCATGCTCGTCATTCTCAGTCACAATTTCCTTCGACTCCACCTTCTCGGTATCGTCTTTCACCATTTCCGTAGCAGGTGGAGATGAAGATGACGAATCTTGGCCCGAATTCTCAACACTTTCTATCTTATTTTTCCCTAGAAACCGCTCCGGGAAATTAAGTCTAGCATTCTCCCCACGCAATTTAAATGCTTCACGGTCATAAGCCATAGCCGCGTCTTCCGCGGTATCAAATGTACCTAGCCATAAACGGGTTCTATTACGCGGAAGACGGATTTCCGCGACCCATTTCCCCCAATGCCTTTGCCTCACACCTCTATATAACTTAGTAGTATGAATTGGTTGAATTTGAGGTCTCATTTTATTCATCATCATCATTCTACCTCTAGGACTCAATGTATCATTCCAATAACTATGCAATTGTTGTTGTGATAAACCCGAGTTCTCGCCTGAAAAATATGGCGGGAACCCGAAATTGTGATGAATAACTGGTGGCTGATTAAAAGAAATCATTTGAGGGTTTGGTGGTTGTTGTGGTTGTGGTTGTGGATATGAAGGCATAGGATGATTCATATAAGCCGAATTCGCCCTATATTGTTGTAAAGATTCTATTGTTTGTTGATTATTTCCATCAAATGCGAATGGAAATAACTTATAAGAATTAGAAGAAGATGAAGAAGAAGAAGATTGATGTTCAGGGCTTTTAACTTTTTTCAAAGGTCTAGTGTGTGTGTTTGAATGTGTATGAGACATGGAAGCTTCATCAAAAACTTGCTTCCATTCTCTTGTGTCATCAAAACCACCCATTTGATGATCAAAGTCCATCTGTTTTGATTTCCCACTAGCCATTGATTTAACAATCAAAAATTCACAAAAACAAAAACTTACTAAAAAAAGAAAGAAAGCAAATTTCGCCGCTCACTCTACGGGTAAAAACTGAAATAAAGCACAAAAACTCGCTTTAAATTCAGATATATAAACAACCCAATTGAAAAAATAAGTCAAATAAGAAAACCCAAATCTTAAATTTTCCTAAAAAACAAAGATTAGAAAAAAAGATTCAGTTGAAGTTGGTATACTTAGAAAAGGAGAAATCTTGAATGGTGAAAAAAAGAACCATTCTTAAGAATGAGCGGCTGAAAAACAATAAAAATAAGGAATCCAAAATGAAAATTGTTATATGTGACTGTGAATGATTTTTTCTTTTTTTTGTTAAGGATTTGATGAAAATTTAAGATTTTGGAGGAGAAGTATAAACAAAGAAGGACAAAAGGCAGAGGACTTTGTGGGTGATTTCTGATGAGTGTGTGTGTGTTTTTTGTGGTGTGTTTTGAAGTGTGAAGGATGTGGGTTTATAAGAGAAGAGATAAAGATATTTAGTGGCTCCCACAGAGGTTTTTTTAATGCTTTTGCCAAAGTTACGTTGCTTCTACTCTAACCTTTCCTGTTGGTTTGTTTTTATCCAACTGTTTTTACACTGAAACCACTTCAAAAAAAATCTGTTTAGTTTAAAGTTTAAAAAGAGATATCATTAACGTTAAGTATGGTAAGTTGTTTCTGTTCCCAAAAAAAAAAAGGTATGGTAAGTTGTTTAATATTTGGAATTGGCCTATTGGGACTTAGTTTAGATGGATAAAATCTACTACAAATATATATTTTATGTTCTAAAATAAGTGCTCATTTTTGTATTTTATATTGCTTCAAAATAAATATCGACTTGGTATTTTAACAAATTAAGAAACTTTTGTAGGTAACAAAGATATTTATTAATGTAAAGTATAATTAGTGAGATTTTTTAAAATAGTATGCATTCTTAAAATGGATCATCTTTTATGGCAAACGGTATGACGTTTAATTTATAAAGTGTCTTCATGTTTTAATGATAAAAAACATGTAACTTGTAATACATAACGTAAAATGCACAAGTTACTCGTTTATAAAAATCATCAATGCATGCACACATCAACACCTCTAGACGGCTCAAGCCTGAATCACTTAAGGTATGTACAAACAATACTTCAAACTTGTTAAATAATCAAAGAATTATTTTTGTCATTAAACCTCACATTTTTATAAATGTGACAAAACCTTTTACAAAAATAAATTATACAAATTATTTTTGTATCTATAAAGAAATGTTTTAATAAGAAAAATAAATTTAAAATTTGAATTTGAGATCCCCAACAACTATTTTTCTGCCCAAATCAGTTAAATTTTCACCAGATAATATTTCACAACTAAAAGACAAAAACAGCCGGGAAGGTCCCTTAAATTGGTGGCGGTCCCTTATATATAAGGGACCGTCCAATGTTTAAGTGACCGTTCCCTGCTCCTCGAGCTGTCTATAAATAGTGCACTATTTTCATCATATTTTCTCAACCCTCTTTAGCACAAAACTTTACGTTCTTTCTCAATTCCTTTTTTGATCACATTAACTAGTTTAAATCTTGTTTACATGTGATTCTTTCTTCTTCTCATCAAGTGCAAAGAGAAGAACTTTCGTTATCATCTAGATACGAAGTTATGTAGTCTAGTTAGTCCGCGTGTACATTTGTTACATATAGATCGAGTTCAAATATTTTGTAACATGTAGATCGAGACGATGTGTAAGTTCGTAGAGTGTCATGTGTATCCGGACGATGGTGTAAGTCCGTGACGCCTTGACCTGTTTCGTAAAGTGGAGGTCACACCTCGCGCTATGGCGCCGCTATAGCGCACTATTTAAAACCCTGGTCCCATATATATATATATATATGGAACCGTCCATACATTTCTGGGACCGTCCCAGTTTAATCAAAAATAGCTCAATCTTTTTAACTTTGTGTTGTGGTTATATTTGTATGATTACTTGTTTATATTGTATTGATGACATGCGAGTCTTGATTTGGTAAACATACTTGTAATTACGTGACATATATATCTGTTATAAGTATCGTAACCACTATTCATATTTAACCACACACTTAATTGAGAATTTGATACAAAAGATATTTAGATTACAAAAAATAATAATAATAATAATAAAAAAAAAAAAAAAAAAAAAAAAAAAAAAAAAAAAAAAACCGTATTCACCCCTCTACGTTTCTACATCTATTCGGATAGAGAGAGTATCTAATAAATTACATTTAATAAATTTTGAGTGTTTAACATGAGGTGAAATGGTCATTGATTTGGTGTGAAATATTCAACTTAACTTGAATAATGATTTTGAGAGGTTTCCTTCAAACAAATTGTTGTTTTGATTACAATTTACTTTGGATTTCTTGTGAACACTTTTTCTTTATACATTAGAACAAATTCAAACATTGTCTTTTGCAATAAGTTTTTGTTGCACTCTGTTGTTAAATAACAGTGTATGCACCTATATACCAAGTTCTCATTTCTTTATTTTGAAGAAATCGATTTTTAGAGCTGATAGTTTCTTAAAAGATTTACATTTAGCAAAATATTGTTACATTTATATTGAATTATAACTCGACAAATAGTAATAACGAGCGGGGCACCCGCGCGTTGCTGCGGGAATGTTGTGTCTAATGAAAACTCGAAATAAAACGATAATTTTTTTAAGGACTAAATTTGTAAAAGATCACTAACGGGGGACTAACGGTGCAATTTATAGCTAACCTGAGGGACTAAAATCGAAAATCCTTAGCTAGAGTACACACACTATTCCCCACTGTTTTTCACTGTAGCAACCACTGTTTGGCATGTAGCAACGAATTTTCAATTTTAGTCCTTAACGTGACATTCTGTTGCAAAGTTAGTCCTTCGGGACAAACGGTGAAAAAAAATAAAGTTAGGGGCTATTTCTATTTATTATTTGCACAGAAACAACCCCTGAAGCTACTGGTCTGTTGCAAATTTAATCCACGTCTGTTAGTTAACGGTCGTTAAGGACTAACTTCGCAATTGATCATTAACCTTAGGGACTAAAATGGGCAAACACGAAACTTGTGTGGGTATTGTTGCTACAGTACACATCACGCTTTTTAGTATATATATAAATTGTACAGGAGCTCATAAACACCAAAATTAGGTGTTTACTTCAAAAATTATTAGTAATATTTTAAGAGGATAACTTTGCTACAATTTTTGTAACCAACTGGCTACAATTCTCCATCAAAATACATAAGAAAATGAATCAAAGACTCACAGAAAAAAGTCAGGGACCCACAGAAGGCCTTAGAGACCCACAATTTGTAGCACAAATTGTAGTGAATTGGCTACAATGCAATTGTAGCTAATATATTCCCATATTTTAAAGTGTAGAAAAGATACAAAATAAATTATGCATATTATTGTACGATATTCCCTAATCTATACTATTATATAATGCATTTGGGACTATTCTATAATTAGAAAAGTTTAAATTTCAGATTTTTACTTGCTTGTTATAGAAGGATTTCAAAATTAATTGGTTAGGAAGCATGTTGGTTAGGAAGTTGGTTATGAAGCAAGTTGGTTAAGAAGAGGTTGGTTGTTCAAACTAAAATTATTTGGCTTAATCATCTCTGTCATCTCTACTTATAAAGCATAAAAACAGCTAAATTTGTAACCGAATAACGCAAAATATAGTCACAAGTACCCGCTGCCGCATTGGGCGGGTACCATTATAGTGTTTTTTAATGGTAATACAAACATTGTGAACTGAAAATTTATCATACATAAAATAAAGACTTATTTTGTCAATTTATAAGTTGTTGCAATATGATTATTTGGTGTAAAAAGCATGCCACCAACACGAACAATGAACCAATGGCCCATGCCATGCCCAAAACACGCTCTAGCACTTGATTATTCTTGTATATGGCAAATATTTTTGTTCACAATGTCCTAGCACTTGTTGTTGGTGGAACCTATGGTTCACTCTCAAATAAAAAAATCTAATTACACATAGACATCACTATGGTGGTGGAAGTGTGAAATAATCTATCTTGTTGACAATGTAAGAAATATTCACGTCGGCTTATATAGGAGCATTGAGTTTATGATCGAGAGGCTGACTACTTGAACAGATCCTCGAGTTAATGGCTAGAACCGTAAAAGAACCATCTCTTGTAATTTTGACAAACTAAGAGAGTCGACGAGGCATAGGGTAAAGTAGAGATGAGGTCATAACTCATAAGGTCTTCTAACAGGTCAATTGAGAGTTGAATTTAGCTCTCTAGAATTATGAATGAAGAGTGTACGTAATCCAACTTGGCCTTTCAATCTAACACCGAATTGAAATGCTAATGTGTTGACAATAAACATGTGCAACACGTAAGAGGATTTGTAGTCACAAGTGATTATCATTTTTCCTGGGATACGCGCGTTATGAAAAATATTTTTCTTAAGATTCCAAATTATGAGCTTTTAATGTTATAGGTGCTAACGTGTTGAATTTTTTTGATCTCAACCTTTTAAGACAACGACAAACCTTGACCATATCTAATTTTGGCATAGCCAAACTATGGCTTGAGTATGAGAAATGGTACTTTTTGTTTTGGTCCCAACTAAGCATAACCAATACTTTTACATGTCTTTACTTGTAGCATCACAATCTTCTTTATATTTAAGACTGAAACATTTCTTCCTGTATCGACGTGTATGAGTGACACGTATCGTTTGATCACAAACTCATCGTTGATGCTATCATTAGTCCGTTCAACTTTGAAACGTCTTCCACTTTGATCTTTTCCCATTCCAATTCAAATGCATTTTTATGTGTGTCTAGCTAGTGCTTAATTGTGATAAAGTTTTAGTTGTAATATAGTAATTAGGGCATCAATGATATCATCAAATTCCATATATTATGTAATCCGTGATGAAGAATATTATTGAAAGGGTAAATAATGGTCGAGGAGAAGTGGAGGAAGGGATAATGGAAAAATACTAAAAATCATACGCGTATGTGTTGACAATTGTATAATAAAACTTTATTCTTAAGAGATAAGTTTGACTTAATTTTTTATGAGTTAGTCAAATGCCTATAAAAACATATAATTAGACACAAATTTTTTGTAAGGTTTAAATGTATGAGAAACTTTA
This sequence comes from Artemisia argyi, assembly GCA_030686995.1. NCBI lineage: Eukaryota > Viridiplantae > Streptophyta > Magnoliopsida > Asterales > Asteraceae > Artemisia > Artemisia argyi. The sequence continues at coordinate 101,095,933 of CM060696.1, forward strand.
GAACTTCATTTTTTTATAAGATGGTCAATGCCATTGTACATTTTTAAAGTGTACACGGTGTTTTAAAAATCAGACCGAATCGGTGATTCGATCTTTTGGGTTCAACTAGGAATTGAAAAAATAACCGGTTCGGTGTCCAGTTCAGTTTTAAAAACCATGGTTAAACATACACTAAATTAGTTAATTTGTTTCTATAATATATTGTTTTGTTAATATTATCATCTCACAAATTCCTTGTTTATGGCGACACCTAGTAGAGCTTTTGATGAGGCGAGCTCAAGTATCCATGAGCAACTCAACTTCATCTAGCTCGAGACTGAGTCGAGTTTTTTACAAGCCAAACTCACACATCCCATACATAGTTTTATCGTTTTAGTATTAATTCATGTTATGCTTTGACTGATAATTTTTATTGAAGTAAAAATAGTTAAACGCAAAAAAGAGCATTGGATTAAAATAGTCAACGAGTGGATGCGTTTTGCATAAGAAAAGTCGGTGAAAATTCAACAGTGTCGGTGGTCCACTCGCCACTTATTATTCTCCAATACAAATTTTCTCTTCTCTTTTTCTTGTTTTCATCGTCTAGTCATCTTACAACACATCACTTCAAGATATTAGTGATTACAAAGAACACAACCAAAACCAAAAACAAACCGATATCTTATACGGAGTATTATTTAACTCCTTTAGCAGGGTTACTTACTCATTACGAATGTGATTACTAGACATCCGACCTAGCAACCTTCTGATTTGCCGGGACCGACAACTATAAGCAATGAGATGTATGGTAGCGCCTTATAATAGAGCATAGATAAATAACTTTGGTTCACAGTTTTGGATTAGACGAACCCGTAAGTTAACACATCTAAACAAAAGGTTAGAAATCTTCTTGTGGCCTAAGACTAATCAATTACAGTAGTATATATCAAATCACTTAATAATTGTGTATATGAAACATTAGTCAACTAAATTTATGATTATTGACTATTTGATCTCACAAAAGTTTATTTAATGCAAAAAATTATCTCGCATGCGTGATTGGTTATGGTTTTCTATAGCTTCTTTAATTCGTTTAATTTTAACAACTTGTATAGACTTGTAGCAATCATTGAATTTAATTCGTAATTTACTACCAAAACGACTAACTGATCAACCAGCTAACTTATTTTTGCGGTTTATAATTTCGGCAAGAGACTACACTTCATGAAAGGCAAGCTAGCTAGGCATCATCAATGTTATTTATAAGTAACTTTAAGGCTGTAAAAATAGTTAACTCGTAAAAGAAACTACGTACGTGTATCATAGTAATACGAATTTGGTCAAGGACAACGTTTTCAATATGTCAATAAGCAGTATAAACTTTAAATTTATATGTAGACAGTTTTTCTATAACTTATGATATGTATCTCAAGAGAAGAATAAAAGTCATAGTTGGTTTCTATATGCAGAAACATGGAGATATTTTGAGATGGCTGCGTGGCAAAATAATACGGAGTAGAAATGTTGTCCAATCAATTGGGGTGGCAACAAGCCAACAATGAAGGAAGTCATTCTCATTGACCCTATCAATTCATTAATAACTAATATTTGGTGAAACTGAAAGCATCAATCATTGCATCATATTTATGTGTATATCACTATATCTCCCTAATATTGACAAAATAAACCATAAGTAAAATTATAAATTGTATCAATAGGTGTTCAAAGCTTATGCATACGTAGATACATGCGTACTGTTAGAATTTGGGTGTGCATAAGTGGTGATAATCCTGATATATTATTTGAATCGTGTTGAGATTACTTTCAGATTAAAGTATTTCGACCCTATATGATTCAGGTATTACGAAATCCTCAATTGAATCTTCCGTGGACTAATATAAATAGGTGGTAGTGATGAAACAACAGGAGGTCTAAATCATAAAGATGTACCATAAAGTAAGCTTGTGCATTGTGAAGGGTAATGGTTTGGTGGATGGTGCATGATGGATAGAATAGAGAGGAGTGAAAGATGTCCTTCTTGGTCTATCCAATACACCATCAAGGAGGTAATGGATGGGCTTCCCCTCAAGGAGTGCGTTCCCATGTAACTCAAGCCATTTTAGAGATGAAAATGTAAGTTACATGGCATAGCCCTTGATTGGGAAGGCTAATGGGTTCCCAATGATGCCTCTCATCTTTTTCTACTTTGATCATTGTGGGTGTTGTTGGTTGAATGATCTTGGTGGAAAGATGTCGGGAAAATGTAGCTAGATGGTGGGTACAATAAAGGTAAACTCAACTGCTTCAATGATATGTGCAGTGGTGCTTGAAGATCACTTGTATTGGTCACTCTTTAGTATCATCAGAGATAAGTTGTAGGCTTGTCTGATAAATGTTTGTTCTTGTATTTTGATTATATTTGTCTATATATGGGGCATGTCTAAAAGACAGTTTTGTGATACTTATGTTGTAAATTGGTTGGATGATTAATATAAGTTTACCTTTGCTCTAAAAAAATATATAAATAGGTGGTGATGTAAGTATTGTAAGATGAAGAAAATGAAGCAAAGTTCAAGCAGTAAATAATAGTTACATTGCAAAAGTACTTTAAAATATTATTCTCTTTATTTAATATAAGCATAAAATGCTCTCGTATTTTCTAAGAGAATCATGATATTCTCACAAGATATCTCATTTTTAAACCTCACAAAAAACACATTTTGTGGTGTGGCCATGTAACGATCGGAAACGGTCAATGGATACTCCCCTTACACCGTGTACAGAGTAATAAAGATCAAAGTTGTGAATGGAATATTTAAGGTTAGAACTATTTAGTGGGAAAGGAATTACACTTGGCGATCTAAAAAAGTTATTTGGCCCACGTTGCTTCGATAATAATTATGGACAATCCATTACTAAGATATATTGTCCAATCACTAAGAGACTTGATGATTGCATTTGGAAATTTTACCCTACCAAGAACTCGTTTCATAATGGCTAGTTATAGTTTTTTCTGTAAGTGTGTCAATAATTAAATACGGGATCCTTACACTAGGGGAGGTGATTTGTAGATTATTTTTATTTGACATCCATCATTAAATTATGCATAGTGTTGCTATACTGTGTGCATTACTAGTGTGATTTAGTGGTGTATAGCAAAAAAAAAAATGGTGCATAAATCATCGCCCTTACACTAGTGAGCACTTTACTGATTATGACTAGGAGAGGCAATTCGGGTCGTATCCGGATTGGCATGTTCGGGTTGGTGAGTTGGCGACTTGGCGGTTCAAAAATCTCAACTAAAACCTAACATGTTTAGTTTTAGTTAATCGTGTCGAGAATTTAACTCTAACTTTAACACGTTTATTAAGCTTATGATTTGAATTAAAATTTTAATGGGACATATCGAATATAGTAAGTTGTATGTTAGAAACATTTTAAACAACGCGATATATTAATATAAATATATATCATTATCAAATATTTCAAAAAACGATATATATATATATATATATATATATATATATATATATATATTAGTTTTATTATACAAAAAAAATTTAATTTTATTATAATATTTTTAAACTATCTTTTTTAAAATGTATTTTTATTTTTATTAAAAAAATTATAATAAAATTAAAAAATAAAAGTTAATTTCAATTTTATTATAATAAATAAAAAAAGGTATTTTTCTTATAAAAAAATTTAATTTTATTAAAATTTTTTTAATAAAATTAAAAATATATAATTTTAATATTATTTTAATAATTAAAAAAACTGTTGGTTTAAAAAAATTAATTTTATTAAAAAAAATTATCATAAGATTAAAAAAAAAGTTTTTATACGCTTTCATCCGTTTTTATACGTTTTCGTTCGTTTTTTGTACTTCTTTATACGATTTTTGAACGTTTTCTACAATTTTTTTCCGTTTTTATATTATGGTTTTTATTCGTTTTTATACATGTTTTATAAGTTTTCATATGTTTTGTTTGTTTTTGTACGTTTGTTGTATGAAAACGCATAAAACATACAAAAACGTACTAAAAACGAACAAAAATGTACAGAAAGTGTATAAAACGAACAGAAATGGATGAAAACATATAAAACGTATTATAATGTCCAAAAAGGAAAAAAATCGTACAAAAACGAATAAAAACGTACAAAAATCTTAAGAAAGCGTAAAAAACGTACAAAAATGAATGAAAATGCATTAAAAAGTATGAAAACAAAAAAAACGTGAAAAAAACGTATTAAAAAATTCGTTTACGGAGTAGTACATAAGCCCAACTTTTTTATAATAAAAAAATTAAAAACTTTTCGTATAATAAAATTTAATTTTTTTTAAAGAGTAAATTATATAATTCGTCCTTGTGGTTTGTATTTTGAGAGGGAAAATCAAAAATATAATGTTAGCCCTCACGTTAGACCATCTAAGTCAAGTTAGGTCCTTTTTAACGATCATTTGGACTTGGGTCGAAAATTGGATAGGATCCGTAAAAATCAAAAACCATAGGGACATGACCCGCTTAAAAAAAGTACAAGGACAAGATTCGTAAAAATCAGTAAACCACGAGGACGATTTATGTAATTAACTCAAAAATTAAAGAAGGCAATAATGCTTAATGAGTTGTTAGGGTGAGGTGCCATTGGTTATCCACATTGGAACATAGTCCAACTCGAAACTATATTATAAGTCGAGAACTCATAATTTAATGAAAATTCCTTATCGCTATTGTCAATTTTATTTCAATAAAAAAGAAGATAAAATTAAAGTCAACCCCTGTTATGTTTTGATGACACTATAAAGCATTTTCATTATGGTTTCGTGGTAATCCACTCCTTATCCACAATCCACATATTAACGGATAAATTTGAATATTTTGGCATTTACCTAATTACGTAAACGATGATTAGTGTTCCACTAATTTTAATCAGTTGGTTTGTACGGAAAAACTAGAGGTATTGTGTTCTGACGATGAATGATTTTCATCTAGACATGTTTTATTAAACAAAACTAGCAACGAAAGAGATTACGGAGTTTAGGGGCGGCTCAAGCTTGTTGGGGTCTAAAGCAAAGAGTTGGAATGTTTTTGATGATAATAAAGATTAGAAATAGAGCAAGCTGAAATTCTTTGATTTGGTAATTGAGAAAAGGCCCTAAGGAAGCGACCCAACACGAAATGAGTTTGTTCGATTGTTTAAGTTTAACTGAACAATTACTAACGACCCAATACAAACAATCAAAAGAATGAATGTTGTTCTTAAGAAAAATAAACGAGCAACCATAATTGAAGATATATAAATGCCGAAAACCATTTTATGGACTTTATTTATTTAATGAACGCTAGTGAACTTCAAACAGAATGGTCCATAAACAGTTCGTTGAACGTATGGTTGATTTAACCTTTAAATCGTTTACAGTCCTATTAAAAAGTTATCAGAAGTTGGAGCGCTTAATGAGTTTAAGTTATGGTTTTGAATTATGCAATAAAGGTAGGCTTCGTTCTTTTAAGCTTAGGCTGAGCACAGTGGCTCGAAAAAAATCAGTTGAGCGAGACCGACGACCGATTTCAATATCGGTTGTCTCCAATGTGTGGTGTTGGTCAAATATCGGTTGAGGAGCAATCAAAGTGACTATCGGTTGAAAACACAACCGACTTTAAAACAAGAAAAAGCTTCCAAAAAAAATACTACCGTTTATATTTTACCACTGTGGCACTTAGGTCATGTCTGGTCGCTTGGATAAGAATATCTTGCAAGTGAGTTCAACTTGGATCTCTATTTGTCATCCATGATGTCGTATGGCAAGAATTTTGGCCTATAACATCATGAATGACAAATAGATATCCAAGTTGCAGCCACTTGCAAGATATTCTTATCCAAGATATAATGTCATATGGCAAGAATTTTGGCCTATAACATCATGGATGACAAATACATATCCAAGTTGCAGCCACTTGCAAGATATTCTTATCCAAGATACAATGTAACTTGGATAAGAATATTTTGTAAGTTGCTGCAACTTGCAAGATATTCTTCTCCAAGATGTTGCAACTTGCAAGATATTCTTATCCAAAAGGTTAGTGTTGGCCACACCCTCCCCTACTTTTTAGCCACACCCCCCCCTCCCCCCCTATTTTTTTATTTATTTATTTATTTTTTTATTTTTATAATTTTGTTTATATCAAAAAGCTAAAAACCTGAAAGTGCGGAACAGAAAATGTAAAGTTTAATATGTCAAACGCTTAAAACTGTCAGAAAATACGGAACAGAAACTGACAAAAAACAGGGTTATACTGAGAAAAAATAGTGGACAAGGAGGAGACAAGGAGCCTGCCACCCTTGTCCCCCCGTGGGGTTAACACAACCCATCCAAAAATACATTGTATCTTATCCGACAGTTGAGAATCCTTTTATAAAACACATCTTCTTAGTAGGTTTGTGAAAATCCTTGTAGAAAAAGAGTACAAAGGACATCTAAATTGCATATGGATCAATAAGAACTTAACCGAACTACGGAGTATAAATCCTCGTCTCTCTAGAAAAGAAACAAATGCAAGTTTCTATCTCGGAAAATTGGATATGGTACATCTGAGTATTTAATGATTTAAAAAGTTGAAAAATAATTATGAAAGGGGTTATAAATAGTGCTGTAAACGAACCGGACGAACACGAACGAAGCCATGTTCATGTTCGTTCATTTAATTTTAATCGGACAAATAAACGGACACGGACGCTTAAACGGACGAATTTTCTTGTTCATATTCGTTTATTAAGAAAATGAGTTGTTCATGTTCGTTTATGTTCGTTTATTAATACACTAAATGAACATAAACGATCGAACATAGATGAAAATAGACAAACAAACATAAAGTTTATTGAATTCCTAATAATACATTGTTTTAGAAGTGTTATTTTGTTTAAACAAACCAATTTTTAAAATAATAAAATTAAAGAATATGATATATGAACACAAATAGATAAATAAACATAAACGAACGTATAATCGGACGTTCACGAACATAGATGAACGGACGAGACTTTTGTTCATGTTCGTTTATTTAACTAAACGAACGTAAAATATTGTTCATGTTCGTTCATTTAATAAATGAACTAACATAAACGAACTTTTTACCGAACGGTTCATGAAATGTTCGCTGAACGTTCGGTTCGTTTATATCCGTAGTTATAAAGACATTAAACACATCTTCTTAGCCAATAAAGCCCTTTTGATTATTTATTTATTAATTTTTTTTCTGGCGGCAAATTAAGAAATAATGCCCTAGATCTAAATAATTGTTACAGGTGTGAGTCGATTATATTACCATCTTGGTTGCCTTAGCAATTCATCGAACCAGATCAGCCCAAAATTAACGTTTTTAATATATTACATGCAACTTTTGATCCTCCAATATAAACTAAGGGCATCCACTATGGTAGTTTATAAAAAGATGAAGAGGTCCATAATATTGTTAACCATAGTGGACATCAATTTCATGCTTACATGGCATGAAGAGGTCCAATATCTTAGACCTTTTTACAATTTAATGCTTTGAGTTATATTATATATTTATAAAGCTTTAACAAGTTTATCTATAATGGAAATAGGTTTATAAATCTAAAAGGTTTATGTATTTGTGATGTGGGGTAAGGATCTAGTGAGAAGAAAACTTATAATGAGAAGGATGAGAAATAACTATAACTACATATTTGAGATGTGTCGACTTGAATTAGATGCATCTCTATTCATTTAGATGCATCCCAATTAGTTTCAAAAGTAATTTTGAAGTGAAAACGATGCAAAGTAGTACTTGCAACAAATTTGACCCATAGAGGACGAAAAATACATAGGATTTTCCTAACTTGCTAAAATGCAACTAATATATGTATATGCATCTAATTTTTAGCTAGAAAATATATTAGTGTGCATCTAAAAGATTAAGGGTGCATCTAATTCAAGTCGATGCATCTTTAATATATGGTTATAGTTATTTCTCATCTTTCTCATTTTAAGAGTTCTTCTCATTTGATCCTAAGTCTTTGTGATGTGCTATATTTATAAACCTTTGTAAAGGTTTATTATAGTGAATGCTCTAATATTCAAAAATATCTTTTTTTAGTTGTCTTTTCCATTTAAATCAGAATGAACATTTTATTCAATACCAAAATGCACTACAAGAATCAAGTGAACTGGCGACGAAAAAATTCCAACGACACACAGGGCGTCGGCATTTTACACTAAACGACAAAAAAATCATTTGACCGAGCCAATCTCACGTTGAATTTTTTGGACTTTAAAATCCCGACGCCATTTCGTTAGTATTTTGTTGGTCAAATTTGACTTTTTCAATAATTGGAAAACTTGGGCGGGAATTTGACCCGCCAAGATTTTCCCAACGTCTTGGCGTCGCGATTTAATTAACTAAAAAAGTATTATGATTAGCATTTTGATTAGCGTTTAAGTACGTTATGATTGTTACAATCCCGACGACATGACGTCGGGATTTAATTGAACCATTTTTTGTCGCCCCGCGCTTGCGAATAATAGCGAAGATTTGGGCGGGGTTTTTTCCCGCCTATTTGGTACCTACGACATGACGTCGGGATTTATTTTCCTTCCTCATTTTCCCTTTGTCCCGCCAATTTTTTACTTTATATATACCGAATAATCCTTAGCTCGGCAAAACACACATAAACTCATAAAAACCCGTTTGTCAATTCTCACAAAACACACATAACAATGGATGGTTTAACGCCAGAACATAAGTGATCGAAGGCTTTATCACACGAGCTCCTGTATAATGAAATTATACTTCATTGGGGTTGGGAAACTTTTGATGAATATGGTTCTTATGCGAACTGTGGACCGTGGCAGAGATACCGGATTCTGGAATAGTTAAGGAAAAGGCCGTACTTTAGAGCGTATTTGGAAGAGCCAGATGCTGCTGAAGCTCAAGCTGCTGCTGCTGCTGAAGCTCAAACTGCTGCTGTTGGAGGTGACGATGAAGCTGAAAGCACGTTTGACGTCAACACCGAACTTGATAATCTGAAAAATAGAGTAACATATCTGGAAGCTGCGTTTGCACGTCACAAGGAAATGAGAGCAAGGAGGGAAAAGATGGTGCGAGTTCAAACAAAGCATCAAGTAACCGCAAAAATAAATAAATAAACGGGTTGTTTCGTTTGATCTTTTTCGTTTTGTTATCGAGTTGTTTAGTTTGGTTGTTGAGTTGTTTCGCTTAGTTTTCGAGTTGTTTTCTTTTATCTGTTTTGTTTGCTTGTCGTGTTTTAATTAAACGGTTTGCCTTCGTGTTTGTTAATTGTGATATTGTTCCTTCAGTTTCATTCGTTGTGCATATGTAATTTAGTTTTTGAAAAAAATGTATATTTAAAACATGCGTATTACTCCAACATTAAAGTGTATGAATTAAAAATTTAAAGCACGTTCGACATCAGTTTTCACAATAAACAACAACAACAACACAACAACAACAATGACAAACAACAACCAACAACAACAACAATAACAACAACAACAAAACACTACATACGAAGATTTCCCATGCCGTCTAGCATGTCATTATAAATGTCGTGAAATAAGGCAGCTGATTCAATTGTGGGGTAGTTGGCATCAACTAACGCTGGCCGACTAAGTTTCGTCGGCATCAACTAAATGCCGACGTCATGACGTCGGCATTGACAAAAAAAAATTCGTCGGGACACGTTGGTTTTGTACTAGTGATGTACATATACATTTTCAGCTTTAGCAACAACCTATTGTAAATTTTCGAGCAACAAATATATGGTTCCGTCAGTTACAAATAAGCTAACCATGCTCTTGTACACCATGCTGTTAAATGAGCGTATTAATTAAAAGATAAATGGCACCAACCACCACTGCAAAATATCATTATGAGTCCATCTATGCAGCTGTAAAGCTACTATTTATATTCAATCTTGTTGCACTTGTGTGCGAATAAGAGATAATAATAAGCTTAAAGGTGTTCTAAAAATCTTCACATAAGCATAAGTGACATAACACGTCGAAAAAAGTTATGGTGACTCATCACATTCCGTTCCAAAATTATTATATCCTTTTACATCAATAAATATACAAATTGCTTCATATATAAAACAATAAAAGAGGTTCATGCGTTGAAATCACATCTCAATTGCATATTATTGAAAACGTTATGACAATTTATCCCTAACAAACACATCACTTACCAAATATCATCACTATTATGGTACCAACGACACCTTCTTTCCATTGTCATGAGAAAAGCTTAAGCTTTTCCTAGGGATATCTAAACATAGTGTTTGAAATTTCAGGCACGAGGGTTATACATCATTTGCAATGTGTAATTGCGAAGTGTTAGACCCGTTTCCCAGGTACTTGGACCCCACCCTAGATGTATTGGGATAAGGGCTTTACGTGATTGGTTAGTCAACGAATATTGTATAGTGGTCAGACCCGGTAGTCAAACTATAAGTATTAAGAATGACTGAATATTATTTGTCACTAATATAAAAGAAAAGAACTTGAGGGACCTAAGTTGACAGAATCCTAAACTGGTACTAGAACCAACTTGTTCTAGTCTACAGGGACTATTCTTGCCAAAACCTCAAACTAGCACTAGAACCAACTTGTTCTAGTACTAAGGATGAATGGTTACAGGACTTAAGGGACTAAAGTTGCCATTTAGGCAAACTTCCAACTATCAAATGTCTAGAGAATTCTCTGGACTTCTATAAGGTTCATTTTGGATAAGAAGTATATGTGTGTATGTGGTGTCGGCAAGAGAGAAAGAGATGGATCTTGATGGTCCAAGAATGGAGAAGATTAAGGTCTTATGTTAGGGTTAAGTTCTGTTGGTATTTTAGTGTAAAATAGATTGAGTTTAATATGCATATAAGGGTCGACACTTATATTAATATTAACTGGACTAACGGGGGTTCCAAGGGGGCAGTAGCCCCCTTGGTGGGGGTTCGGGGGCAACGCCCCTGAGAGAAGCAGGGTCCAAGGGGCAGCGCCCCTGGCTGGGGTCGAGCTGCCTGGTCAAAAATTCCTCAGAAAATTAAATTTTCGAAAATTCCTCAGAAAATTAAATTTTCGGAAATTGAGGGATTAAATTTGATAGCTTGAAACCTTGAAACTGCCAAAAGGCAGTTAACCCTAATATCCCGTTTTATCAGAAAAACGGTTCTGTGGGATATACAGAAGAAACAGAAGCATACAGAAACCCTTCTGATTGAAAACATAACAATATACACAAACTTGAATCAATTAGATTTTATCCGGTCGTTAATTGGTATCCACTCCAATTTAATCGATCTGAAAGCGTTCATACTCGTGACTTCTAATTGCTATCAGGATACCCTATCACCCCACATACGACACATAAACAACAAGTTCTAGCAACAATCAATCAAGTAAGTACTCCCCATCTTGATTATGTTAAAGTTATAGTTTGTGATTAAAGTGGGAAATCATCATATGATCAAGGTATGATCATATGATGATTTAGAAAGGAAGATGGGTAAGTTATGGTGGGTTTTATATAAACCCTTGTTTATGATTATTGATTGTTATGTTGTTAGGTTTTGGCTAATTATGAAGGATGATGATGATGATGATGAATAGTCATGTTGATGTTGATGGTATTATTGATTTGTAGCTTAGCTTGGATGAGTAAAGTAAGTAACTTGATTGATATGTGTTTAAGATGATTGTTTACATATTATGTGACTATGAGTATGGACCCGATGTGTTAGTTTTGGTATCTTTCGGGATAGCCCAGCTTGCCTTTTATGGCATGTATTTGGCATCCTTCGGGATGTCCTAGCTTGCCTTCATGGCATGGTTGTTATCTTGCCTTTACGGCATGGTTGTTAGCTTTGATTTAGTGAGTGTGGCCTTGATAGGTGGTTTGCCTAGTTAGCCAACTCAAGCGATAGATTATGAGTAGGGAAAGGCTAAGGTATGTTGTGATGTTTATGTGTTTATTGGTTGAAGTATTTGTGTTGCATATATGTGGATTAACATGTTAATCATGTGTTAATCTAGTTACTTACTAAGCGAAAGCTTATTTTTTAGTTGACAATGTTTTGTAGGTTACTCATGGGTGAAGCAATGGCTTGGATAAGAACTAAGGTTGGACATGTGAAGTAGAAGGAATGGTAAAAAAGTAGGAGCTAGGTAGAGTGTCATGTTTGTACCCCCGTGAGTCATTAATGTTATGTAAAGTATGGTCAAGTGTCAAGTGTAACAAAATTGGTGGTCAATGGACAAGTTATAGTATAGTTCATGTGTTTACAGTCAAGTTAAGGGGGCGTTTGGCATAACGTCTAATTGTACCCATTTTGGGATGTGAACGGGTCAATGGTCATGGATCAAAATTGTCATAGTTTTTAATGTTAAATGAGTGTTTGGTTTACGGTTAAAGTGTTAATTTTATGGTTAAAGGTGATATGGTTAAGTGTAGTATGCAAATGGGTCAAAATGGGTGTTTCCACCCGTTACTTTGTAAAGCACATATTTGCGGGTCATTATGACCAAGTTTATGCATATAACTGATGGTTATATTATCCTAAAGATTTTTGGAAGTTTTGGTGTAATGTCATGTTATAAAAGTCGTTTTTCTGAAAAATGGGTCAAAAGTGCATCAAAGGGATATGCAGAAAAAGGGGTGTTTGGGACAGCAATTAGTGCATAAAATGGGTCATGTTAGAAAAATCATATCTTTTAAACCGTAAATCGTCACGGGTCGTGCCACCTATCGTTTCGAAGGTGATTGAGTCTATTTTCATCTAAAAATAGCCCCAAGGTCTGACTGTGTACTGATTTTTGTCAGTTTATGAAAGAGTAACATCAGGTCAGTTTTAGTTCAAGCGTTTCTGCGTAAAAAGTCAAACTTTTGAAAGTAAGCGGGCACGGGGTGTTACAAATTGGTATCAGAGCTTCGGTTTAAGTGAATTAGGTTTCCACTATAGGTTTCCTAGTCTTAAACCACTAGTAGATATGTTGGATGTAAGTGTTAGTAATGCGGAAAGTAAACGTTAAGTATGAGATGGATTATATTTTATGATATATGAGATTAATGATGATAAGTGATGGATGTATGATATAGTGTTGATGTGTATGAGGTATTAGTCAGTGGAGGACTTGAAGTGTTTGAATGATTTGTTGGCCGTGTACCTTGATTGGTGCCGATGACTATTATGTGATTATGTGAATGTAAGAGTAGAAGTAATGGAATGCGAGTACTCGTAGAAATGACAAGTGGTATTAGAGATGAGCTAGTAAGCGAATTAAAGTTTCATGATGTCTTAGTTATAAGGTAGACTAGTGCTTGCGGCTAATTAGAATGTTGATGCTTAGACATAGATTGATTGTTCAATGTGATGTATGAGCCATAGACTGTTGACATAAATTAATGCCTAAAAACATTATTAACATGTTATCAATATCTCTATGTTTTGATTATCACAAAATATAAACTCATAGAACTAAAACTTGTGACATAAACAAGTATTTAGCGATTAATATTTCTCTTTACATCCAAATCACTTAAGGTATGAATAAACAATGTGTTTAGTGCAATTTATGATCAAAGGGGTATTTAATTAACTAATGCAAAGTTTATTTAATTATATAAACATATTATATATTTTTGAAAAACACTTTTGGTAATAAAGAAAAATGTTTTATTCATACTAAATATATGAATTCAAATTTTTAACCAAAAACAGTTAGTTTTTCACCAAATAAACTTTCCCCACTAAAAGACAAAGAATCTGGCCGTTTCAGCTGGGCGGCCCCCTTAATTATAAAGGGCGGTCCCCTTAATTTTAAGGGGGCCGACCATGAATTAAGGGGACCGGCCACGCTCCTCTGTCAGATTCTTTTGCCTATAAATACCACCTTAAACCTGAATTTTTTTCTCACCTTTTGCACCCCAAAACTTTCTGTTCTAGATCTCATTTCTATTCTCCAAATCCTTTGATCATAAATACATAATCCTTTGTTTCAAAGTGATTCTTACATCATCCTCTCAAGTGCAAGAGAAGAATACTTCTATCCTCCAAGACAAGAAGTATTACAACTTGTTGTGACCTCCACATCCAAGTTGTTGGTGCATCATCAAGAATATCTACATATATCTTTGTGTAGTGTGTTGTGAATATTTGATTGTAGATAGTTGTGATTAGGAATATAGATAGTGTGATTGGCTAGTAGATTGTAGTGAAGATTATTGGTGTGTAGAAGATAGGCGTGAACTAGATTGTAGTGAAGACTATTGGTGTGTTGAAGATAGGTGTGTAGTTAGTTGGTGTGAAGTAGTTGTGAAGAAGGTGTGATTTCGTTGTGACGAAGCTTTGGTGTGTAAGTGGTGTGTATATTGGTGTGTAAGGTTTCTCCGCCATAAGGAGCTTGTTGACATAGTGAAGAAAACTCTCGAGTAGGTGACTCGAGGAGTGGAGTAGGGCAAGGAAGGTGTCCTTGTAGCCGAACCACTATAAATCCTTTGTCTCGCGGTTAGATCTTTCCATATCTTACTTATTATCTTGCTTATATTGTTATTACATTTGTAGACGTAGACGTATATATATAGTTGCTCATATAGTGCTAGTATTGATTTTACTTAAAGATCAAACGAAAGTTTCATTCACAAAACAAAGTTTTTAAAATCAAACTAAAAAGGTTACATACATATAATTGATCATTTCGATCAAGTATAGTTTTCATACAAAATATAACTAAGGATTATTAGATAAACGATTACGTACTTATCTCTTGTATATAGCTAGAATTGTTTATATTATGCATGTGTTGATTTCACATACTTAGCTTACATTATTATTATTGTTCATACTTAGATATACTTGTTCATATTGTTCAAGATTTGAGTTCACATAAGATTGAATCAAAGTTTTAAAAGCAAACAAGGTTTTAAAACTAAACCAAGTTTTCATAATAAAATTAAAAAGACGTAAAACTATTCAACCCCCCCTTCTAGTTTTCCACAATTGGTATCAGAGCCACGTCTAGCAAGATTTTTAAAATATATTGTATTTTAAAACTTGTAACGATCTATGGAATCTGAAAAATATTTAGAAGGGCAATCTATGCAAAGACCACCACTATTTGAAAGTGATGGATTTTTATACTGGAAAAATAGATTCGAAACTTATGTGAAATCAAAAGATCTTGATCTTTGGCATGTCATTACCTTTGGTGATTTTCCCCCTATTCAATATAATTTTGAAACTAAAATGGACGAAATTGTATCTTTTGAAAAACAAAATGATGATTTGAAAAAGAAACTAGCAAAAAATAATGAGGCTAAAATGGTTATTTATAATGCCTTACCACGCAAAGAATATGAAAGAATTTTTATGTGTAAAATCGCAAAAGAAATTTGGGATTCTTTACTAATCACTCACCAAGGTAATAGTCAAGTTAAAGAGAACAAAATAGATCTTCTTGTTCAACAATATGAACAATTTACAATTCCGGAGGAGGAATCAATAGATAATGCTTTTGCTAGGTTTAACACCATCATCACAAGTTTAAAAGCACTTGATGAGAATCTTTCTAGTAAGAATTTTGTTAGGAAATTTCTTAGGGCTCTTCATCCAAAATGGCGAGCTAAAGTTACGGCGATTGAAGAATCGAAGAACTTGTCAACTCTTCAACTTGATGAGTTGATCGGCAACCTGAAAGTCTACGAAGCAATAATAAAGAAAGACTTCGAGATGGTCAATGGAAAAAAAGAGCAAAGCAAGTCAATTGCGTTGAAAGCTAGGAAGGAATCTAGTAACGAGGATAGCTCAACCTCCGAAAGTGATGACGAAGAATATGCGATGGCCGTAAGAGACTTCAAGAAATTCTTCAAAAGGCGAGGAAGATTCGTTAGACAACCGCATGATGAAAGGAAAGCAAACCAAAGAAATAAAGATGACAAAAATGGCAAAAGTGATAGGAAGTGCTTCAAATGTGGTGATCCAAATCATCTCATCGGAAAATGTCCAATGATGTCAAGAAATCAAAAGGCGTTTGTTGGAGGAGCTTGGAGTGATAGCGATGACGATGAGAAAGAAATCACAAATGAGGAGAAATGTCTTATGGCTAAGACATCAAGCGAGGTACGTTCCGAAACCAAATACTTTAGTGACGAAAATTTATCATTAGACAAAAAAGACCTAGATAGTGAATATAATAGGTTATGCAAATTAGGTCAAAAGGTTATAGCTAAAAATAAGTCACTAAAACATATTAATAATCTATTAGAAAATGAAGTACTCGAATTAAAAATTAGACTACAACATATGGAAAAAGGAAAAGAAGTTTTTATAGAATGTAAAACATGCATAGAGGTTAATAATGAAAATGAAAAACTTAAAGATGAAATTTTCAAACTTGACAAGTTTAAAAATAGTAGTAACCCACTTAAGAAAATAATAAGTGCTCAAGAAACTTCGGGAGATAAAACCGGTCTAGGACTAACTTCAACTAATGTTTCAACTAGTGAAAATAAAAGTATAAAGTTTGAATGTGAATCTAGTAAACAAAAATCATTAGAATCAAATCCTAAGTATATACTTACAAAAGATAGAAAAATACCCATTGCGAATTATGAAAAAGTAAAAACTTTTTATAAACCATCCTTAAAGACCGAAGTAGGATCCTCTAAACCTAAATTAAGATCTAAAACTCCACCACCAAGAAAACCTAACAATCATCATCCAAGATCTAAAAAATCTCAACCTAGAAGAAATCAAAATAGACAATATTACAATAACACTAGAAATCAAATGTGGAATTATCAACCAAGTTACAATCCTTGGGAAATATTACTACAATACATGCATCCTTGCCAAATGTTAAATATGTTTGGACCAAACAACTTTGGACCAATGAGACAATGGGGACCAAGTGGCTAAATTGTCAATCTTGGAAGAAGTTGGAATATCATCTACAAATGTCTTCTATAAGTCAACATGGTCACTTGAAGTGCTTGAAGATATTCCATTGAATACTAAAAGGTACGCGTTTCTTTTAAGTTCATCACTATAATTTGCATGCTTAGATAAATGATTAGTTAGATTAATGCTTAGTACATAATTGCTTATATTCTTATAACCTAGAAACATCATTGGTTGACTTTCCTAGGAATAAGATAAAATTGTTCATTGCCGAACAAAATAGAAAATGGAAATCTTCTATATCCACTATTAGGAAACTCATGGTGATGAAGTGAAATGAGTTAAGTGGATCAATCGTTAATATAGAAGTAGGATTAGATCCCTCGCGTAAGAAAACTATGGATGAAACAAGCTCTCGTAGAATATGGCATTAAGATAGATAAGCGTGCAAAAACAAAGGAACTATAGATGTTAGGTTATACCCCGTTCAACCCTCTCGCATCTAACGTATATATTTTAGTCATCACTTCCTTTAGGATCATAGGATTTGTAGAAACGATAGCATGAGATAATAGTAGGCTTGACCAATCCTCTTGAGCATGAGATCTTTAATAAACATCTTTTAAAATATATGATTAATGATATTTGTTGTTAAAATCTAATATCGTTAAAAATATGCAAAAACCTCATATTTTAGAAAATAGTTTTTCAAATAACTATCCCACTTTTAAATAAGATGTTTTCACTATATATATCCACAATTTTGTTTTGATCAAAACCAAAGATTGAGAAAATTTTCTTTATCCTTCATTAACACTTTTTGAAGTAAAACCGAATCTATTTTATTCAATTAACTCTCATATCTACATGAAAACCTACTTTCAAACATTGTTGAATAATGCTAAAAACGTCTCTTTAAATCATGCATGGTGATCTCATATTTGTCATATATATTTATATAAATGACACTTATAAGTGAACTAAATCAAATCAAGAGGACCATGGTTTGTCTATTAAGACTTTGTTTGTAACAAGTCTAGAAACCCATGTTATCATAATACACATTAGGATTAATCCTCCTAGTTATGTAGTTATGAAATACTTGATGTTGCTTATTGTTTCCTAGCTCTTATATTTTGCTTGCTAGATGAGTATGTTTGCATGATAGATGAAATTGCTTGATTACTTAATCTCCTTGGTTAACATGCTTTAGCTACATAATTGCCTACATAATTTGTCTATGTTTAATTGCCTCAAAGAGTTGGACTTGTTTGAAACCAAAAACACAACCTTTCTGCAATTCACTACCAAAAACCCTTTTCTGGCAATCTGGGAATCACCAGATGGGCGGCCCCCTTAAATCATAAGGCGGCCCCCTTAATTATTAAGGGGACCGGCCTCCAATTAAGGGGACCGGCCATCTGATGATCAAAGGTGCTGTTTCCCTTTTCTACTTTTTAGCCCACTTCATCCTACACTTCCCAAAATTCACAAACTTATTCTATCCTCAACCTTCCATAAAAGTTTATCCATCCTTGATCCCACCAATCCTACATTATAAAACACTCTCATTCCTCTCAATCTCCACTCATCTCATCATTTCCTCTCCCATTAAACCAAAACCACCAAGAAACTTGTTTGGAGAAGAAAGCCTAACTTCCTTTAAAATTCCGTCAAACCAAATGAGGTTGTCAAACAACCAACACCAAATTCCTCCTATGTTTTCAAACATTACTTACCTAACACCTCACTCTCCTTCTCACCAACATTACATATCAAAAACCTTTACTACCCATATCCTTCTACATTACACTCAAACCTCATAATCTTTTCACAACTCAAGCGATGTTGTTCATATTTAACCAACACCTAAACCTCACTCTCACACAAATGATCCATTTAACAACTAATCATCCATTCGTGCTTCGACTAATGATCCTTCTTATGATGAGCATGCACAATCCCAAAACCATAATCCCAACCTCATTACCAACACTTTACATGTTGCTCATTCAACAAAAACACCATCCACTCATGAAGCATCTTTTCCACCCATATCATGTTTTCATGATTACCCAAGCTCAAACATGTCTCCACCACCAAGAGTATCACCACCACATCCTACAACTTCACATGCCATTCCTATGTTGCATGTTCAAACCCTCACCCAAGACAACTATCATGCTCCACCACCATCACCTTCCTCCGAACACTTGAAGTTCGTTGAGGCGCTAAAAGAAGCCCATGAGCTTAGTGCTCTTTTAGCCTTACATCTTGCTCAACGCAATTTGGATCCACCTTCATCTAGATCACCCTCATCACCACACAACATAAATCAACTTGAGAAGCATGTCAACAATTAACCTTGTTGCATCTTTCTCCTAAAAATGATTGCATTCAATGAACACTTCACTTGGATTGAATATCTTCTCACTAGATCACATCCAATACCCTCACTTGAACAACATCCAAAACCTCAATCAACCTCTTCCGCTACAAACTCTCCACCACCAAATTATCCAACATTCATGACCCGAACATATACCTCCATTAATCCAACAACCTCCATTAATCCAACAACCTTACCCTAACTCAACCATCCTCATTCCAAACACTCCATCATCAACCATCTAAGCATACCATATGCTTATGATTTTCACTTTCAAATACGAATCAACTAACCTTTGGTTGCAAGCAAGTCCAAGTGCTCTCTTAGGCAATATAGGACTATGTCTTTTCTTTTGTGTTATTTTTTCAAGCATATTGAATGTTGTAATGCTTTTCATTTCTATAATGCTTGAATGAATCTTTGTTTAGTTGCATAATTGTTGCCTTGCATATATGTGTATCTTGCTCTCTTAAAATATTTTTGTAGCAAAGATCTCCATAGCTCGTTCCCTTGGTGCTCTCAAATGAGGGGGAGCATACATCAAGGGGGAGCATTCTACCCGTTTAAACTTCCCTCGCGAAGCTTACTCGGCTTAACCTTTTTGATTTTACAAAAAGGGGGAGAAGAGAAATGTAAACTCTATAATACTTGTCTAAAAACAAGTTTTAGATATATTGAGTTTAAGGTTTTGTAATAATAAAAAAGGGGGAGATTGTTGACATAAATTAATGCCTAAAAACATTATTAACATGTTATCAATATCTCTATGTTTTGATTATCACAAAATATAAACTCATAGAACTAAAACTTGTGACATAAACAAGTATTTAGTGATTAATATTTCTCTTTACATCCAAATCACTTAAGGTATGAATAAACAATGTGTTTAGTGCAATTTATGATCAAAGGGGTATTTAATTAACTAATGCAAAGTTTATTTAATTATATAAACATATTATATATTTTTGAAAAACACTTTTGGTAATAAAGAAAAATGTTTTATTCATACTAAATATATGAATTCAAATTTTTAACCAAAAACAGTTAGTTTTTCACCAAATAAACTTTCCCCACTAAAAGACAAAGAATCTGGCCGTTTCAGCTGGGCGGCCCCCTTAATTATAAAGGGCGGTCCCCTTAATTTTAAGGGGGCCGACCATGAATTAAGGGGACCGGCCACGCTCCTCTGTCAGATTCTTTTGCCTATAAATACCACCTTAAACCTGGATTTTTTTCTCACCTTTTGCACCCCAAAACTTTCTGTTCTAGATCTCATTTCTATTCTCCAAATCCTTTGATCATAAATACATAATCCTTTGTTTCAAAGTGATTCTTACATCATCCTCTCAAGTGCAAGAGAAGAATACTTCTATCCTCCAAGACAAGAAGTATTACAACTTGTTGTGACCTCCACATCCAAGTTGTTGGTGCATCATCAAGAATATCTACATATATCTTTGTGTAGTGTGTTGTGAATATTTGATTGTAGATAGTTGTGATTAGGAATATAGATAGTGTGATTGGCTAGTAGATTGTAGTGAAGATTATTGGTGTGTAGAAGATAGGCGTGAACTAGATTGTAGTGAAGACTATTGGTGTGTTGAAGATAGGTGTGTAGTTAGTTGGTGTGAAGTAGTTGTGAAGAAGGTGTGATTTCGTTGTGACGAAGCTTTGGTGTGTAAGTGGTGTGTATATTGGTGTGTAAGGTTTCTCCGCCATAAGGAGCTTGTTGACATAGTGAAGAAAACTCTCGAGTAGGTGACTCGAGGAGTGGAGTAGGGCAAGGAAGGTGTCCTTGTAGCCGAACCACTATAAATCCTTTGTCTCGCGGTTAGATCTTTCCATATCTTACTTATTATCTTGCTTATATTGTTATTACATTTGTAGACGTAGACGTATATATATAGTTGCTCATATAGTGCTAGTATTGATTTTACTTAAAGATCAAACGAAAGTTTCATTCACAAAACAAAGTTTTTAAAATCAAACTAAAAAGGTTACATACATATAATTGATCATTTCGATCAAGTATAGTTTTCATACAAAATATAACTAAGGATTATTAGATAACGATTACGTACTTATCTCTTGTATATAGCTAGAATTGTTTATATTATGCATGTGTTGATTTCACATACTTAGCTTACATTATTATTATTGTTCATACTTAGATATACTTGTTCATATTGTTCAAGATTTGAGTTCACATAAGATTGAATCAAAGTTTTAAAAGCAAACAAGGTTTTAAAACTAAACCAAGTTTTCATAATAAAATTAAAAAGACGTAAAACTATTCAACCCCCCCTTCTAGTTTTCCACATAGACTATATGATTTGATTATGATTATGAATGTTTTAACACTTGTTAGATAAGTGTTAAGTGTTATTGTTTATGTGACGTTAAGTCTATGGTAGTAGTTTATTATATGTCTAAGTTTTATGTGATGTGCTTGAGAGCACGATTCACAGAAGTGTATGAGTTGAGATAGATGCATTGGAATGCATATTTCGTGAGACATGAACGATTAGATGTAATAATGAGTAGATGCTTGAAGCATAAGTCTTACACGCTTAATTAAAATAAGAAAACTTAAAATATATGGTTAAGATGAGAAGAGATCATGTTATATGTAAAGCATGATAAGTAAAATGTGTTAGTAAGTAAATGGTTAAGCGTGATGAGTAGAAGTGATGAATGAGACATATATTGCGCTAGAATTCATAAGTGATATGAAGTGCGCTAGAAGAATCGTAAAACATGAGTATAGTCATGTTTATATATTGGATAGTATGTGATGAGATTGATGGAAATGTTATGGAATAAGCCTATGTAAGGCTTATATGTGTAAAGTTGAGTAGACTAAATGAAGTGATAGTATGAGTTGTGAACATGGTCAACAAGGGTTGACAGATAATAGTAAAAGTGTGTGGTAAGGACACATAGAGAATGTGTAAACTGTAAATGGACAAGCATCATATAAACTTGTCTAAAATAGAGATGCCACGTAGTGAATGTATGAGTCAACTTGGGGTTGACGGATAAATGATAAGTAGCATTGTGAGAATGCAAACATAATTTGACAAGTGTGATATAGAAACTTGTCTAGATGAAAGTAAACGTGGTAGCAAATGTTGAAATTGCTCAAGGCAATGAGAAGTGTTGAAGTGATAACGTGTACTTAATGATAAAAGTACATGAAAGATAAAGTGAGTAAAGATGATAAGTTAGATATAGCTTGGATCCAATTCTCTAGTTTTGGTATCCTTCGGGATAGCCCAGCTTGCCTTTATGGCATGTGTTTTCGGCATCCTTCGAGATGGCCTAGCTTGCCTTTCATGGCATGGTTGTTAGCTTGCCTTCGCGGCATGTGTTTTGGCATCCTTTGAGATGGCCTAGCTTGCCTTCATGGCATGGTTGTTAGCTTGCCTTTCATGGCATGATTGTTAGATTGCCTTCGCCGGCATGGTTTGCCTATATTCTTGGCCTGTATGAAAGTATCCTTTGGGATAGCTTAGCTTGCCTTTCATGGCATGGTTGTACAGCTTGCCTTATGGCATGGATGATAGTTATGGCATCCTTCGGGGTGGCCCAGCTTGCCGCAAGGGCATGGATATTATGCTATCCTTCGGGATAGCTAGCTTGTCTTTATGACATGGATGAATAGTTAGTGAGATTGGATCCAAGGCTAGAAAAGAAGGAAAGTAAAGTAAATATAATTGTTGTGTCGGAAGTACATGAGTAGGAGAAATTATAATCTCTTTATTTAAATGGATTGGGACGCCTCTTCATTTAAATAAAGAAATTGTAAATCGCCGAACCATAAGTTTATAATTCCTTACTTGCATAGATTGGGACGCCTTTTTATCTAAGTAAAGAGTTATAAATGAGCGGGCTTATGTGTAGCCGATATGACTTGAATACGGGTAGAGATATGAGAAAGTAATAACTAAAACAAGTTAGATGTTATAAGAAGAGATTAGATATAAAATCTTGTAGCGGCGTTAAGGTCCTATATGAACCTTAAGATAGACGCCTAGAATGATTTTTTTGCTTTAAGTTGATAAGATGATGGGTGGAATTCCCACGACTTAACAAGAAGATTGCTTTAGTAATGCGTAGATTTGGTTTTTGGAAGTGCCGTTTATACGGTACTATGTATATATTGCGAGATAAGTTACCGGTTTTTGGCAGTAGATAAGTGTTGATATTGTGTAAAGTGTAATTTTGGCCGGTATATGACGTAAGGTCATGTAGTGCATTTGTGAATGAAGTGATGATAGTGTGAAGTTTGACTTATATAAAGTCAAAATAGTTAATTTTTCATATGACTAGTCGTCAATTGTGGGAAATTTTAGATGAGCTTGTGATGAGAAGTGTTACCTATAGTATAATATGAATTATGATTAAGTATATCAAGTTTAGACTTTGCAAGATCATCTAGATCGTTGCAGGGTAATGGCTTAGTGAGCATGAGAATAAGAAGTTGTTATGTTAAGATTTAGTTTTGGATAGTAATAGACGAGAGATTTCGAGGACGAAATCTAAATAAGGGGGATAGAATTGTTAGACCCGTTTCCCAGGTACTTGGACCCCACACTAGATGTATTGGGATAAGGGCCTTACGTGATTGGTTAGTCAACGAATATTGTGTAGTGGTCAGACCCGGTAGTCAAACTATAAGTATTAAGAATGACTGAATATTATTTGTCACTAATATAAAGGAAAAGAACTTGAGGGACCTAAGTTGACAGAATCCTAAACTGGTACTAGAACCAACTTGTTCTAGTCTACAGGGACTATTCTTGCCAAAACCTCAAACTAGCACTAGAACCAACTTGTTCTAGTACTAAGGATGAATGGTTACAGGACTTAAGGGACTAAAGTTGCCATTTAGGCAAACTTCCAACTATCAAATGTCTAGAGAATTCTCTGGACTTCTATAAGGTTCATTTTGGATAAGAAGTATATGTGTGTATGTGGTGTTGGCAAGAGAGAAAGAGAGGGAAAGAGATGGGTCTTGATGGTCCAAGAATGGAGAAGATTAAGGTCTTATGCTAGGGTTCAGTTCTAGCAACAATCAATCAAGTAAGTACTCCCCATCTTGATTATGTTAAAGTTATAGTTTGTGATTAAAGTGGGAAATCATCATATGATCAAGGTATGATCATATGATGATTTAGAAAGGAAGATGGGTAAGTTATGGTGGGTTTTATATAAACCCTTGTTTATGATTATTGATTGTTATGTTGTTAGGTTTTGGCTAATTATGAAGGATGATGATGATGATGATGATGAATAGTCATGTTGATGTTGATGGTATTATTGATTTGTAGCTTAGCTTGGATGAGCAAGGTAAGTAACTTGATTGATATGTGTTTAAGATGATTGTTTACATATTATGTGACTATGAGTATGGACCCGATGTGTTAGTTTTGGTATCCTTCGGGATAGCCCAGCTTGCCTTTTATGGCATGTATTTGGCATCCTTCGGGATGGCCTAGCTTGCCTTCATGGCATGGTTGTTATCTTGCCTTTACGGCATGGTTGTTAGCTTTGATTTAGTGAGTGTGGCCTTGATAGGTGGTTTGCCTAGTTAGCCAACTCAAGCGATAGATTATGAGTAGGGAAAGGCTAAGGTATGTTGTGATGTTTATGTGTTTATTGGTTGAAGTATTTGTGTTGCATATATGTGGATTAACATGTTAATCATGTGTTAATCTAGTTACTTACTAAGCGAAAGCTTATTTTTTAGTTGACAATGTTTTGTAGGTTACTCATGGGTGAAGCTGTGGCTTGGATAAGAACTAAGGTTGGACATGTGAAGTAGAAGGAATGGTAAGAAAGTAGGAGCTAGGTAGTATACCGAGCTCAAGTGTCATGTTTGTACCCCCATGAGTCATTAATGTTATGTAAAGTATGGTCAAGTGTCAAGTGTAACAAAATTGGTGGTCAATGGACAAGTTATAGTATAGTTCATGTGTTTACAGTCAAGTTAAGGGGGCGTTTGGCATAACGTCTAATTGTACCCATTTTGGGATGTGAACGGGTCAATGGTCATGGATCAAAGTTGTCATAGTTTTTAATGTTAAATGAATGTTTGGTTTACGGTTAAAGTGTTAATTTTATGGTTAAAGGTGATATGGTTAAGTGTAGTATGCAAATGGGTCAAAATGGGTGTTTCCACCCGTTACTTTGTAAAGCACATATTTGCGGGTCATTATGACCAAGTTTATGCATATAACTGATGTTTATATTATCCTAAAGATTTTTGGAAGTTTTGGTGTAATGTCATGTTATAAAAGTCGTTTTTCCGAAAAATGGGTCAAAAGTGCATCAAAGGGATATGCAGAAAAAGGGGTGTTTGGGACAGCAAGTAGTGCATAAAATGGGTCATGTTAGAAAAATCATATCTTTTAAACCGTAAGTCGTCACGGGTCGTGCCACCTATCGTTTCGAAGGTGATTGAGTCTATTTTCATCTAAAAATAGCCCCAAGGTCTGATTGTGTACTGATTTTTGTCAGTTTATGAAAGAGTAACAGCAGGTCAGTTTTAGTTCAAGCGTTTCCGCGTAAAAAGTTAAAGTTTTCAAAGTAAGCGGGCACGGGGTGTTACACGAATACAGTAACAATGGATTATATATACATGGCTATGTTTGGCGCGGAGCTTTTTGGAGCTTTTGGGGCAATGAGCAGTGACTCTGTGAGCAATGAGATTTTTTATTTTTATTATTTGTTAGGCAAATGAGTGGTGAACTTTCCTATTTTTAAAGAATGCTTATTTTTCAAATGTTTTTTTAAGAAAGTGCAGCGGTGAGCTGCGAACTTTGGCTACTGCTCACAGCAACTGTTTACTGCTACTTTTACCAAACACACCAATGGTCAACAAAAACTATGGCTTGTAACCAAATGAAAATATATGTTGCTAGTTTAATTGTCTCATTTATTAATCAGTATAGATTAAATAGATTTTTCAACACATTGCAAATATTTATTTATTAACACTTTTCAAATATTTAATGTCATTACTAAACCCAAAACTCAAATTTTAAATATAAGGGGTTGGCACTGATGTCGCATCATAATTCATCATGATTCGTCATTAACCAATCAAATCAAGCCAACACATTTCATGATTCACCATACATCACTTTCATTTTTTAGTGGCAATCATGATATAAACAAAAACTATTTTTTTTCTTTATTCATAATTATATTAAACAATTTAATAAAAACATTAAATTTTATTAATAATTCAAAAAAATTACATAATACTTAGAAAAAAAAAGTAGGAAATCACTAGTCATCGAGGTATGGTAAGTCTTGAGCCGCTACGTGCTCCGTAAGATCATATCAGAGATGGTTATCAGTGACGAAGCCAAGATTCTTCGCTCTGGTGGGCCGATACAAAAATAGAAGTTCAAGAAAATAAATACGTTAATCGTGCAACCTTATTACTAAAATTTATTAATATCTAAGAGTACACTACCCATTAATTTTTATAAATTAACTTCTTAGACAATATAATTTGTCGATCATAATGTTAAGAAATATTATTAATAATAGAATAAACTAAAGTAGTAGAGTAAACATTAACCAACCAAAACTTTCTATACACAACAAGTGAAAGATGGTGATATAATGTTATACAATCTTACATTTACTTGAAACTAAATAACTTATTCATAAACAAAATAAATGATGTAGATGAATAATTAGCAATACTTAAATACTTAAGTCTCCAATGTCAAGTTGAATGGGCCCAAAATAGTTTGGATGAGGTATATTTTTTTATCTTAGGATGGGCCAAAAGTAAATAATTGAGACAAATACGTTCCGCATATACAATTTACATGCAAGATCTTAATAACCAAAATTCTTTTTGGGTGGGCCTTGGCCAACCCAAGCCATAAGCTGGCTCCGTCCCTGATGGTTATGGATATCTTCGTCGAGTAACTCCTGTAGTACACTACCGGATAACCATTCTTCGGATGATTCGGCGGGAATAATTATCTCGTCCGAGGATGAAGAAGATGATGACATGGTTAATAAAATGTGAATTGTTTGTGTGATTTGATGTGAATTATGATTTGAAATTGTATATTTAATGGGATTTTTTTAATGATCAAACGGTCAAAAATTAAATGGGACCAACAGTTATATTTCTTGTGTTTGCAGCCATGATTATGCGGCAATCTTTGCCGATCCTCTCCCATGCACCATGATGCCGAAGTGCCGGAAATAGTGATGCCGCACCATAATTCGCATACTGAAGGCCAAACCGCATGTGCTGCCGCCCATAATAGATAGATAGTCAAGTTCGAGTTTTGTATAGGGCGATAGGGGTTTCCTCTCGTGTGTAAAGAGAAGGGTGTCATTGCCTTCTGGGCAGGATCCAACCTGGTTGTGTGGGCTCACTACGCCTTCTGGGCTAGGGACAATGTAGCAACAAATTGCCGTTCAAATATATATATATATATATATATATATATATATATATATATAGATTTTAAGAATTACAAATAGTGGTAACATGTATATACTTAAAGATAGACAAAGTCTCAAGTTCGAGTCTTGTCTAGGGCGATAGGGGTTTCTTCTCGTGTGTGTAAAAGGAAGGATGCCATTGACTTCTGGGTTGGATCCAACCTGGTTGTGTGGGCTCGCTACGCCTTCTGAGCTAGGGGTCATGTAGCCACAAATTGCCGATAAAAAAAAAATTAAGAATTACGAATAGTGGTAACGTGTGCATACTTGAAGATAATTTCTAATAATAGGCATTCAAAAAAAAAAAAAAAAAAAAAAAAAAAAAAAAAAAAAGATCACATAGCTATGCAAACAATCACCGTTGGGTTTGGTCTTATGAGACCTCGGGTGAGTTTTCGGTGAAATCTGTTCGTAACTTTATTGATGATAACCTTTTGCTAAAGGAGAATGTTCCTACTAGATGGATAAACATTATTCCTATTAAGGTCAATGTCTTTGCTTGGAGATCTCGTTTGGACAACCTTCCTACCCGGTTGAACTTATCTCTTAGAGGAGTTGATATTCCTTCAATCCTTTGCCCTTTATGTAACATCTCGGTGGAGTCTATTTCTCATCTCCTTTTTTCTTGCTCTTTGGCTCGACAGCTAAGAAGAAAAATGTTAAGTTGGTGGGAGCTAGAAGACATTGCAATTGATACATATGAAGAATGGTTGTTGTGGTTCAATAATATCCGATTCTCCAAGGGTGTTAAAATGATTTTTGAAGGTGTTAATTATGTGATGTGGTGGTTAGTTTGGAGGTTCAGGAATCTTCTCCTTTTCGGTGAGTCTCAACCTCGTAGGGACATCCTCTTTGATGATTTAGTTCATTTATCTTTCATTTGGTGTTGTAATCGAGGTAAAGCTAAACTCAACTGGGATACTTGGATGAAAAATCCTAGTACTATTAGTTTGTATTTTTTCTAGCTCCTTGCTAGTTTTAACAATATAGCCGTTCAAAAAATAATATAGGTCAATAAGTCAATTCGTGAGGCTCATAGTCACCTAACAATGAAAAAAAAAAAAGGCATGTGTATTTTGTTTTGGGACTGTTTGTTTAAAAGCATGGAAGAGCTAGGTGCATTAGTTGGTTAAATATTTTAGATAGCCACGTTGTTTTTAAAGTGTTAAAATATGGTTGAATAGACAGACGGCTGGGGTGGCCTGGCTATTATGAACAGATAAATAATTAAGTTGGTGCGTAAAGACTTAAGAAATTTTAGTACTTAACAATTTAAGCACCTGCGTGGCCTGTTAAGACCTTAAAAGCAACGATGTTATGTTATTGGAGGATATAAAATATCTTGAAAATATCTGTAACTTTCACTCCAAAATGAATGATAATCGTGTCTGGCACATGCCTGGATCGACTTGAACTAGAAATGACGTGCAACTTACGTGATGTCTGATAACTCTTGAATCATCACAAATATTTTTGATATGATGGAAAATGGGATGTCAATTTATTCACATAAATACGAAAATATACTGTCATTCAAGGTGTTAGTGTGTTATTTTATCATTTTATATATTTTAGACGTGCAAATCAATTGTAGTTGTATTCAAAACAATTACATGTTACTCCAAGTAAAACACTTGAACAAAAATTGAAAATTGATAAGTGCCGGTACATTATGGTCCATGGACGGACCCACATGTATGCCGAGTGTGGCACGAGCTACACCCATTTTTAAGTCACGAATTGCAAAAAGATTTTAAAATGATCGTTTTTGTGGTATGTGCAACCCTCAAAAATTTTTTTGCTACTTTTGTTTCTTACAGTGTAACTTTAGTCAGGCCAATACTTCTTTTGTGCAACACGCTCATAAAAATCTTGAATCCGTCAGTGTTATGGT
Organism: Artemisia argyi; assembly: GCA_030686995.1. Taxonomy (NCBI): domain Eukaryota; kingdom Viridiplantae; phylum Streptophyta; class Magnoliopsida; order Asterales; family Asteraceae; genus Artemisia; species Artemisia argyi. The sequence goes on from CM060696.1 coordinate 101,125,608, forward strand.
CATGTTTGGCAGCAAGGAATAATGTTACACTAGTTGGGTCTTAGGGACGAATGCAACACTACTAGGCCTTGTCTCTTTTATTGTTGTCAACGAATGCAATTACCGAGTTTATGGGCCTAAAAATGGGCTTTTCTTATTCCACGAATATGCCTTATAATTTGTGTAAATAGACTTTCTATCATAATTCATATACTATTTTTGAATTCATGAACTTACACACTAACCTGATGCACAAATTTCTTATTGTCGTATGTGTATTTGTTTCTTAACTATTTTACGAATGTAATAGAGACCCTTCCTTAACATGGCATGTCAAAGTTGAAGTGTTATATAGATTCGATACAAAATTACTTAGCATACTCTAAATGACAAACATAAATTAATACCGTATAGGCATGCATCTATGATATCGAAAGTACCCATCAACCATTTCGGTTTTGTACCTTGATGCACAAGAATCATCTTAAGAATACCTCAACAGAACGAAGGTCTTGATCCTATTAAGTTTAATATGCTTCAAACTCTATCAAAAGTTGCAACTAGCTTAATGATATTTGTCTACATGTTTTAACAACACCCTAATAATGTCCGACTACCATCCAACCGGCCCCGATCGTGGGTACCTTATTACAACTCGTTTATCGATGATAAAGGTACCAGTATGTTAGCCATTAGACCATTCCCCTTCCCCGATAATCAAACCATGTCATTACTGCTATACATCTAAAATTCAACATCTGGTTCACATTCATTCTGTAAAACTTTAGCGGTCTTACCTTCTTCTAAATTATCAACGACCAAATCACAAGTTACCAACGCCAAAACCTCTTTGAGACCAATATTTCCCACAAAAACTTTTATTGGCACCCTAACATGCACGGCTAAGGAAATCTCACCATTGTTTTTATTGTTTTTCATGTCATCTTGAAGGCTACCTGCCTCATCTTCACTTGTCCCTGATAACGAGATTTTCAGGACTCTCGTGTTGGCAGGATCTTGTTTAAAAGCAGGCAGCTTTCCTGAGGATATGACACTGTCGTGATAAAGCACGGATATATTGCTATTTTCTCCATATTTGAATCCTATGTTTTTGTTTGGATTATTGGTTTTGACCTCGACCTCAAACTCAGTTTTGAGGCTGAAATCAGGCTGGACTTCTAGGCTTTTGACCTTAAAGGATTGGATGTCGTATGTTGGTGCTTGGGCTTTCTCGGTGGTGTAGAAATAATAAGCAAGGCAAGCTGCAATACCGATTAGTAGGAAAAGGAGACAATAACACCAACAAATGCATCGTATGCAACCATTTGAGCCTTTTCCCTCACGACCTCCACTCATGCTAGTTTTGGTACAAAGGGGCCGCGGTGGGTGATGAATAAACACTTGGAATTGGTTGTTTGAACGTTGGGTGGCCGGAAAAGTTGATTTTGGGTGGCAATTGAGAAATATAATGGTTGCATTCTTTTAGGAGATTTGTTCATTTGTATGGTCCTTTGTTAACTCGTAAATCAATAGAGGCCTATTTATTTGGCATGTCAATAAAGGTCCAATATAGAGAATACTTGCAAGACATGATTAAATTTTTTGATATGTAGAATATTTAAAATTTTGTACCAAAATTTATATAACTTCTACGATGTTTCTATCCATGATCAATTTGGAACCGATGTAATGATCCTTTGAATCATCGATGAGTCGATGATGATTGATGAGTTACCTAGGTCGGTTTTGTTAAATATACGTATATATATTAATGTGTAAATGTATAGTATCGAATCCGAGACCTCGGGATTGCACACATTACAAATGAGTATTGAGAAAAAATAATAAATGTTTTATTATATTTATTATTAGACACGAGATGTTAACGACCGTTAGTACTTAACGGAAAAGGGACTAACGACCGTTAGACGAAAGAGAGAAAAAGGGTGTTTATGTAATTTGGTAACCAAGGAAGGGTCTAGAACCCCCCCCCCCCCCCCCCCCCCCCCCTCCTTGGGCTTGGGTCGGCCGAACACCTCCAATGGGGCAACCCATTGCCTTGGCTTGATCCCTAAGCTATCCTAATTACTATATAAACAAACCTAGGATCATTGTTTTCATATCTTTTGTGCACACAATTATCCCTAACTTTTTCTCTCCTCTTTTTTGCTCTCAAAACCGGTTGAACACCCCTAATTAATTAGGGTTTCGATTTTTGTTGATCAAAAATATTTTCTTGTGTAGTTACTTGCATAACCTTGATACGGTTTAATTTGTGTGTACAAGAACGAGGTAATAACTCACTATAGTTATTATCAAGAGATCGATAAACAAAACGGTAAAGGGTTTATCATAGATCTATTATTGCACAACATCAAGATTTATTGAAGTGCATCGGGTACGTTACTATTTATGTTTTAGTTAATCTTTGTATGTGTTATACTTGATCCTAGCTTCCGCACACGTGTACTTTGATTGTCAAACTCTAACAGGTTTTTGTATTGTTCAGACGATACAATTTAATACTAGTATCTTCTCAGTTCACTGGCTTTAGCTACCTGTTTTTCATGTGCTTAGTGACTTATTATTAGTTAATTGCGTGCCATCTGTTTTGTGTATTGGACTTTACTTACGCCCCTCATTTAATATATAAACTTTGGGTGTAGGCCTTCTTTTTGGTAGAAATCTTATAAGCCCATAATCCATTAGATTTAAAGTAGATAAGAAAATATAATGTGTGTTCTTCACATCTAATTTACACAAGCAACCTGTTTTTCGACGCAGGATGCGAAAGCGAATTTTGTTAACCCTGATCTAAGGGTTGATAAAGAGGATACACTTGCAGGGAATAAAACTCTAAAACACAATTATAAAAAAGTGAAACTTGCACAAAAAGAAACCTATTAAAGTAAAAAATGAATTAAGCAATACAAGAAGATTATGGAATCGATGTTTCTATATCATAGAGAGATGTTTGTCTCTAAAGCGTAGAGGCTTTAATCCTCGAATAAAATCATATTCGAGAGCTTTACGGCGTAGAGAGGAAAATACCCCTACGCTTAAGAGGTCACAGCTTCTACGTCTTTCAATCTTGAACCTTGTCCCCATCATTCCGCGTCACTTTGAAGAGAACTCGCCCTTGATTTCTCACCATTTATAGGCTTATCTACCTCAAACACCTTCTCACGACGAACCTATATTCAGTAGACTTTTGCTTCACATCAACTCTAGAACATTTATATTTTATAGCACGCCTAGCACACGCCCAATGATCAACCCATGACCCTGAGGTTGTGTACTCATTATCAACAACCACCAAGCTTTTATTTGCAATTAAAAAAAATTATTTGATCGCCTTTGAAAACGTAATTGGATTCTTGATAATCATCTTTAAAATTAACCCATATTCTAAATCACAAACCTTTAAATCATGGACGCATTCATAATCCGTTTTAGCACACCATCAAAACCCTTCACATCTTCATCATCACTAAAACCCATAACTTTTTCTTTACAAGTTTTCAAAGTACCAACTTCAATTGTTGTCCAACAATAAAGTTAAATTTTGTCTTCATGTTATGTACAAACTTGAAGTTCTTGAATTTTTTTTAACATGCTTTTCAACAATTTCAGCCTTTAAAATATTTTCTTCAAACTTAACCCCAGACATCGCAATTTTATTCCTTCCCATAAGAAAAGGTATAGATTACACTTTAAATCATAAAAAACTTAAACTTTGCAATGCCGTGATTTTCCCAACCGAATATGACAATCCTCCAGCCATGTAAATAAAAAAATTACCTCCTCCTTGTTGAAATTACTAATAGATATAGAGATCCTACAAACCTCATGAACTCCAACCAAACAAGATTCTATTGGAAAATTAAAGTAATTGCCAAATTTCCTCGACACCAAGTTCCTAGCCCGATAATTATCAATAGGAAATACAATATTAATGATTAAAACTTTTGAATGAAACCACTTAAACGTTGGTAGTCGAATCTCCATCTTCATTCTTTCCTCCCATTCATTTACCCTCGTGTTGTTGAAAGGGGATTTGTTGCACCTATGGTTACCAATAGATCCGCCTATAGTTGTATAAATTCTTGAACCTTCATAATTGCTACCCGCGTGGTTTTTGTGGTTGTTACCTCCACCTACGAACACGGAACATAGTTTTGATAGATAGTGGATCTCCTGTCGAGTTTGGATACGATTTTGATAAAAACATAATCCATGTGCTCTTTAGACCATACCCACGTGGTTTTTGTGGTTGTTACCTCCACCTACTAACTGACGCATGATGCGGAAGTGAATTTTGTTAACTATAATCAAAGGGTTGATAACGAGGATAAACCTCGAGGGAATAAAACCTTAATAAGGGATAAAACTCTAAAACACAACTATATTAACGATACAAGATAAATTACAATAATAATGAGTCTTATATTTATAGAGAAAAGAAAAAAAAAAAACTGATTATAGTAACATTTGAATTAAGCAACAAAAAAAGATTTTGTAATCATTGTCTCTAATGCGTAGAGGCTTAGCCTCGAATTAAATTCTATTCGAGAGCTCTACGACATAGAGAGGAAAATACCCCTACGCCGTAGAGGCCACAGCTTCTACGTCTTTCGATCTTGAACCTTCTCCCCATCATATAATGTCTCTGTGTATTAAAAATAAATGTCGAGTGACCCTTGATCGAGTATGCCTATGAATATAAAAATTTAAAATTTAAGCACTAGAATGACAATGCCTTTCTCAAATCGACACAATAAGGTGTAAATTAGTTTGCACATCATGCAACTAAAGTTATACTGGGTCAAATTATTGGCCATTTCGATAATGATATATCAGCCAAACAACAGATATAAATACTATATAATTTTGCTCAAAGTCTTCGTTTTCATTATATAAGAATCAAAAACACCGAATAGTGGTAGGTGAAGAAGCTGCAATGGCGGATTTAGAGTTACATCTCTTTAACGAGCCAGCCCTCATGAACGAAAGTACTGAAACAACCATTGTTTTAGCCTTGACCATGGCTTTCTTGAGCTTAACTTGTGACTTCAATTTCTCCTTCGTTGTATACATCGAAAGATTGTATCCTTGAAGAAATATATGCCTACTTTTAGCACGATCACGTTTGTCACAAACTGGAGACATTGTTGTGTCATTATTTTGCGTCTTCACTTGACCAAAAGCACTAGTTCTACGCGTAGAAAAGGCTCTCCATCCACGACGTCCCTCTGTAGAGGTTTTGTTCAAGTGTTCATAGGCAGTAAAGCGATTGTTTAGACGACGAAGAGTGGTGTTTCGGACTATGGTGTTCATGATTAAAATGGTAATATTTTGTTGTGAATATTGAAATGAAAAGAAGGGGGTTTGTGTATAAATATGTGAATAAAAAAGTAGCCATGATGTCTTGACTATGTGTTATTTTTCTTCGTTGGTGTGCGGGTGTGTGTCTTCTTGGAAGATACTTTTATGTGAGAATTGAATATGGTCAAAATGCGATATTAAAGACGTGCTAGATAAATAAATGTTTTGTAGTAAAAACAAACCACAATTGACTCTAGTGTGGTTAGTTATAAGTTTGTAAGATTTCTAGAAAGATGACTAAGTGAGTTTAAAGTTTTACATAAGGTGATTTATATGGTCTTTTAATTTGTTTAAGCAAAATAATTTTTGCAAAATTATACTCCATAACATTATAATATACTTTGCAAAAACTCTTGATTAGTATTGACGACTGGGCAATAGAAACAATGGTGATTTAGAATTTGACCATTATTTGGTCAAACGATGCTTCCAAAAACGATGTAAACGAGACAGGAATACATTTGATTTAAAATGAGCCTCTAGAAACAAACCTTCCAAAACCACATGTGAAATTTGTGATATAAATATATTTTTATACAAAAAGAATTTAAAAATTAACTTACTCGTGCACAAGATTTTTTTTTTTTATTTATTTATTTATTATTATTATTTTTTTATAATTGTGGACGAGAATTTTGATATGCAAATTACTTTATATTTCTTTATCTCACTTACCTTCTTTTAGTCATTTTATTAACAAGATAGACAGTTTTTAATATTTTTTTACTCAATATTTTTGTCTTTTATTACTTTTTATTGGTCGAACTTTATATTTTATTTTCACATTTTATTTCGCAGTTTTACCCAACATGACAAGATAGTTTTTATAGTTTTCTGCTATGTAATTTTTGTGTTTTACTACTTTTAACTTGTCAAACTTTATATTTTATGTTACATACTTTTTGTTTCACAATTCTATAATGAAACAAAATTATATAATAATAATAATAATAATAATAATAATAAATTAGGAGATGTATCTAGGGATGACAAAAAAACCCATACCTGACAAGGTTTTAAAATGTTGTCAAGTTTAAGAGGTACTTAAGTGATTTAGGCAAACTACAATAATTTAAGTTTTAAATATTCAAGATTAGACATTTATGTTTATAAGTAGTATAGATTAACTGTGTTTTGAACTATTTAACAACTTTTTAAATTATGTAATGCATGACAACATTTTATGAATTTTCTTTTGAAAAAAAGAAGAGAAATTTAATGACAACGTAATTAGTTTCTAAAAATTGCATCAACACCCTCTACTATATAACACACCGTATTTCAGTTTCTTTTTGTTGTTGTTTGAATTGATAAAAATGATTTATTCAAAAAGTGTTGATATTATTGTTGAACAAGTTTTTAATCAAAATGAGGTCATTAGTGAAGCTTGCCCAAGAGTTCTATAAAAAAAAGTCTACACCTCAAATGTCGTGGACCAATAAGTTTTACATGACAAATAACGTGCATTTAGTTATTTCAAAATTGTTATAATGTTTCATTTTTAGTCTCTTTAAATGTTTTATACGTTTTTTGATACATTTAAGAAATTTTCTTTTACTTGAATTATCGCATGTTACTACATTTTTCAATTACATTTTGATTATTTTTTGATGTATGTATAGGCGTTTACACAAAATACCTTAAACGCAATATCACAACTATAACTGTTTGCTACTATAAGATCTCATTGCTATGCATGGATATTTGTCTAGTATTTAGTAAAAAGAAGAAAAAAAATGTTTTTATAGCCATTTTATATGTAAATCACAAAAGGTCAAAAGCTAATACTACAATAGAAATGATGATATCATATAACCACAAATGTCAAAAAAAATCACCTTTGATGACAAAAACAAGCTTGTAATATAGCTTTTGTTGAGGTTCAAAAAGATATTTTATTTTAATGTTTAATACCACATATGGTCGATTATTGATAAGGGTGACAACATTGCCTAAGGTTGTCTCAACTTTTGATGCAAAAAACTAATCACTTAGTTCTAACACATTTTATGTCTAAGATTGCCTCAACATGGATTTTAAGTGGCAATCTTGGTCCCCAAAATACTAATTATTTTTATTTTTATTTTATTTATTTATAATTATATTAAACAATTTAATAAAAACAATACATTTTATTAATAATTCAAAGCAAAATTACATAGCACTTAAACAAATAAAAAAAACAATTTCAACAAAAATAGGAAATCACTAGTCATCGAGGTATGGTAAGTCTTGAGCCGCTACGTGCTCCGTAAGATCATATCGAAGACGGTTATGGATATCTTCGTCGAGTAACTCATGTAGTGTACTATCATCATAAACTGGCGTTATCGGCGGATCCATTATATGAACCGGTGATATTGCCAGCCCATCATTTTTTAAAATCATATTGCACAATATAATGCACGTATAAACCAGTTGTTGAATCTTTTCAACCGACATAGCTCGGAGAGGACGACTGAGAATCATCCATTTTTCTTTTAGACGACCAAAAGCTCGTTCGACATCCTTTCTTGCAGACTCTTGTAGTTTCTTGAATCTCTTTTCCATTGGATCAGTGGGATACGGATATGCTTTAACAAATGTTGAATACTTAGGATAGATTCCATCGGTAAGATAGTATCCATGTTTGTAAAGCCTTCCACCCAATAAAAATGAATTGTTTAGTGCCGTTCTATTTCGTTCAGTAAGATACAATGGAGACTGATTCAAAACATTGATATCGTTGTTTGAACCGGGAGGACCAAAAAACGAATGCCAAATCCAAAAATCATATGAAGCAGTCGCTTCAAGCATAATAGTCGGGTATTGGTGATCACCTCTCTTATATTGGCCTCTCAAGTGTCTAGGACAATTTCGCCAAACAAAATGTGTACAATCAATGCTATCAAGCATTCGAGGAATATGATGTTTTTCTTCATGTACATGGAATAAGCGTGCTACGTCATGGCTTGTAGGCCTACGTAAGAACTCTCGACCATATAATTTTATAATCGCATCGCAAAATTTATCAAGGCATTCTCCTAAAATAAAAGGACAACTTTTAATAAATAAAAAAAATAACGAAATATATAACTAAAAATTAATAACTAAAACATTTTAACAAAAATACATAACGAAAACAATTTAAATAACTTAATAACAAAAACAAATTAAAAAAATTAATAACGAAATAATTAAATTAAAATAATAACCCGACGTTCTTCGTGCCATGTTTAGATAGTCATCAAATCTATCCGGAGGTTCACCCGTTGCGAGTTGTCGAATGTCGGATGTACATTTTTGTACTGGCGTGAAACATTTTGTCCCATCGCGTCTTGACCCGCTTGAAACCATGCGAATTGGGCTTCAATATCATCAACAATTTTTAAAAACAAAGTTTTACTCATACGAAAACGATCACGAAAAACGCTTTCGTTAAACTTTGGTTGTTCAACAAAATAATCATTCAATAGAGTTTCTAAAGCTCTTTCACGAAAACGTTGGACATAACCACGGGTGTCGGTAGAGCTAGCCGTGTATTCAAGAGCTTCGTTTCCGGCTAAAAAGGTTTCAAACGTACTTCCGGATAACAATTCTTCGGACGAATCCGGGGGAATAATGATCTCGTCCGATGACGAAGAAGATATTGACATGGTTAAATAAATTGTGAATTGTTTTTGTGATTTGATGTGTGAGATTTGTGTGAATGAAACAATATGTGTTATTAGTGAATATTTATAGGTTTTTTTTTTTTTTTTTTTTTTTTGGAATCAATGCATGTACGCTCCAAGCATTTACTCCCAAACGGTCATTTTTTTTTCTTGTTTTTCTCCCCACCGAATCGGTGAGAAATACCGATTGTGGCACTGATTTGGACTTGCCGATTGGGTGGCAGCCCATCTTGCCGATCGGCAGGCTTTGCCGAATCCCTTTTGCCACAAGGTTGCCAGTCCCCTTACTTTTTCCTATAAATTGTTAGCTCGTTTGAAAATCTTGATATCTCAGAATATTAAAGCTGGGTTAACGGCACATCAAGACCCAGATTAAATCACTCATCCATAAGTTGATTTTATTAACCGAATTATTATTAGCCCATACATTGTGTTTATTATTTACTATCAGATTTACCTTATGTTTGATATTTTATTATGCAATACTTGTGATGTATTTATATGGGTTGCCCTATAAGAACGGGGTCTATGGGTTTTTCTGCAAACCCTCCCTATACATTTGGTACTTTTTGCAGTACTGCTGCAGCTTTTTGCAGTTTTTTTTTTTTTTTTTTTTTTTTTTTTTTTTTTTATTATTATTATTATTATTATTTTTTTTTATACAAGTGTTTTAATTATTTTTTGAAGTCTTTTTTTTTTACAAGTGTTTTGTCCAAATGTGCAGATTCACACAAAAAATAAGTCCAAACAAAGTATTTTTTGGTTTTTTTTTTCTTTTTGTCCAAGTCCAACCAAAGTGCAGCAGATTCACACAAGTCCAACCAAAAGTGCAGATTCACACAAGTCCAACCAAAGTGCAGTTCACACAAACACCACAAAGTAAACAAAGCAACCCTCAAATCACAAAGTAAACACAAGAAATATTCGTCATCGCCTAATAGGCTCAGATTTTTAGTAAGGCTCGGATAATGAAGGTTGCAAAGTGATAAAAATATCTCTTCTTCAACGCATTGCTCAAACTGCGTTGCTACAAAAAATGAGAACAAGTTGTTGAAGGCAAGAATAAAGGCGCTGGAAATGGAGTTAGAAATGGCAAGGAATCTTGAGGATCACGCTTGTCAGTCAAGTGCCCGGCTCCATGATCTTTTAAATGAGATGCATAATCTTCATATGTCGTAGATGTTGTTGTTTTTAAATAATATGTATAACGTTGTCGTTTAATTTAATAATAACAGTTGTTATTGCAGTTATTTAACGTGGTAATATTTAACGTGCTATTATACAAAACAAAATAATTATACAAAACACAAATATACAAAACATACAAAACACAAAATCATAAAACACTAAACAAAACGTGTCGTTTAATTTAATAATAACATTTGTTGTTGCAGTTATTTAACGGGGTAATATTTAACGTGATATTATACAAAAAAAATAATTATACAAAACACAAATATACAAAACACACAAAACACAAATAAAAAAAATAAAAAATAATAAAATAAAAACGACAAAAACCCAAAAAGTAAAAAAAAAGTACACCTAAAACTATAGCCCCCGTTAAAATAAAAATCTAGCCCCCGTCCTTATATCTCATGCCATTTATATTTGATTAGTAATAATAATTGAGCATGGAAATTTACTAATCCCTAAATCTCTAATTCCCAAATCTGCCGTATACTTTTTCTTTTGCATGCCACTGCCGCACAGTTAATTAGGGGGTGACAACTTTGCCTAAGGTTGCCTCAACTAAAAGAGCAAACAACCAATCAACTAGTTCTAACACATTTTATGCCTAAAGTTGCCTCAACATGGATTTTTAGTGGCAATCTTGCCTCAACATGAATCAATGCATCCATGCTCCTAGCATTTACTCCAAACGGTAACAATGTGCCTTGTTTTTCTCCCCACCGATTCGGTGATGTATGCCGTTTGAGGCACCGATTTGGCCATGCCGATGCACTGGCAGCCATGGTTGCCGATCGATAGTCTTTGCCGATTTAATTTTACCGCAAGGATGCCACCCCCTTAGTACATTAAGGGTCTTGCTTGCGGCTTGCCTACTAAAGTTAATGTTTTTGCTCCTTTGCCTGCTTATACTCAACCGTACCTAGCCTTCTAATACTACATTTATTACCACCATAAACCCCTACTTCTTCTCCCATAACCTAATATTGCATGCGTTATATTTTTTCTAGCGTAACTTCAATATCCTATAGTGATAGGAACACCACAACTCCACAACTGTGTTTAGTTGAATTTCCATCCCAACAACAACCACCCCATATCATGTATTCATGTTAGGGGTGTTCATGGGTCGAGTAATAAACCTAATAAACCGAAAACCGAACCGAACATATAACCGAACCGAACTTATTAAAACCGAACCGAACCGAATTAAAAATTCGGTTTTCGGTTTGGATATGGGTTTTGCTATCTGAACCGAAAACCGAATTTATATAAATATACATATACTTTTATATATTTATATTATTTTATATATAAAAAATATCCATTAAAATTTTATACTAATATAAAAAACACTTTTTTATGCTTGAAATATTTTTTTTGCCAAAACTATATATAATTAAATTAAAAAAAAAATATAAATAGTGTAATTCAAGTATAAATTTCGGTTTTCGGTTTTGACCCATAACCGAACCGAACTTCGGTTCGGTTCTCGGTTCGGTTCGGTTATATTTATTTTTGGTTCGGTTCGGTTTTCGGTTATGACCCAATTTTTTTTTTAACCGAACAACCCGAACCGAATAAACCGTTTAACCGAGAACTGAACCGATGAACACCCCTAATTCATGTATGTAAGTATGTTCACCTTCCAACTCCACCAGGCTCACATGTTCCATTTGCAAGTCTAGCAGGCCGAAAAATAATTCCAGTAAGCCCACAACTTTAGCTTGTTTGTCCATCAGGCCCAGTAAAAAGAATATACTCTCTCCGTTTAAAAATTATAGTCCGTATTTCTTTTTTATAATATCTCAAAATAATTTGTCCACTCTTCTTTTAACTCTTCTTTTAAGTAAAAACTAAAGAATATATTAAAAGAATATTATCTTTGAGTAAGATTTATAGTGGTCCAATTTTTATTAAACTTTGTAAATAATTTTGAAATGGAAGGAGTAGTTGATTGTAAAGCACGTGATACTGAAATCGTGAGCAAATAAAAGAGATCGAGTACACCGTGACCGGTCTTTTTTGGTTTTCATGGTAGCGGTTTACTAATGCAAAAATCTAATCGAAAGCTACAAAAAGTTAAAAACCACACACACAACACACAAAATAAATAAATAATAAACAAGAATAAATAAATAAATAAAATCATGGGAGACAAATCAAAATTCATGAAGAAAAGTAAAAATAATAATAATAATAATAATAATTAAAAAAAAAAAAGTTACCCCGTAGCTTTTAAGAGCAGTGGCCCAGTAGAACGGGTTTCAAACTGTTTCTCAAGTACAACAACAACAATCGCCCATACGACTAAACAAACAAGGTAATGTATTCTATTCTAAACCCTAATTACTATTGCTGATCAACAAAATGACCATTTTTTTTTGTTATGCCACATAGTTTTCTTAATTTTGTCATTGACTTCTTCAAAGTGTTTGATAAAATGCCGCAGAGAAACTTTATGTTGGAGGAAATTCTAACACTGCTTTTTTAAGGATGCCCTGGTGTTTGGTTTAGCTTATTCTCCGGGCTTATGTGCTGATTGAAATTTTAAAAACCCGATAAACTCAGTTTTAACACCTTATCAGCTTATCAAATTTAGCTTATGGACAAGGCCATAAGCTAATAAGCTGTTAAAATTGAGCTTATTGACTTTTCAATATCTCAATTAGCACATAAGCCCGGAAAATAAGCTGAACCAAACACAATGTTGTTTGTTAAGTACTATATTAGCGTTGTATTCATTTTTATTAGTTTGGTAGATGTTTTTCTGTCTTCATCATATCTACCCCACACACCCAACGATAAACAGTTTAGATATATCTTGTTGTAGTCAGGGACAGAACCGGGACTAGATTTGACCAGGTGCATTTACGAAAAATTATACAAAAAGAGGAACGCAATTTTTTTGGACTAGGTGCATTTAGAAAAAATCAAAGTTTTATTTTACAAAAATTAACACTATACCACGAAATTTCATGGGTGTCCCGGGACCCACCCTGGTTCCATCCCTGGTTGTAGTAACATTGAGGCCACATAGAACATTTGAAATATTGTTAAGTGTGTATAACCCGTTTTTTAAAACTTGGATGGCTTTATATAAGTATAGAAACCATGTAGTTGTAACATGTCAGAACTGGCAATCTGTCGCTTTGCAAGTTTGATAGCACTCTAGATTAGTTTATATGAATATGAAGCATTCGGTAAGGTTGGTTAATATGTCTACGTAGTTGCTTATCAAGTTCAATATATGATATTTTAGATACTTAATTTTAATCAACCAAAGATTGTTGATTTTTACAAAGTTTAATAAATAGATGCAGGGATTAAAACTGCATTCAAATACCCGTAGCTAAGAAATTAAACATTAGTTATGGGAATGATACCAAAACTATATGCATAAATTAACCAAAAGTTTTCTACTAATCCCAATATCCCATATCCATAGTTTTCAATAATTTGTAAGTTTAAACTTTTCTTTACTGTACCATTGCTGTACACGATCGGGTGCTTGTTTTTTTTCTTCGAAATAGCAAATAATTTCACCCCCTCATTTCTCAAGAAGGGATTTCAGCTCACAACCTAATGGTTGTAGAGCCTTGTATGGTACTAATGTATCTGTTAGTCACAACAGTATTCATGTCAGTTTTTGGGTGCAATTTAAAGTTAGGTTACTAGGCTGGATATGCATTTCCACAACCATATTCATGAACTTGCAGATCAAAACCATATACATGTCATTGCATTTCCACATCACCGCTGCTACAATTCGCAGAATTTAGGATATTTGGATATTCAGAATTTAGGTGTGAGGGGATATTTGGATATTCAGAATTTAGGATATTTGGATATTCAGAATTTAGGATATTTGGATATTCAGACTTAAAAGAGTTGGAGTCGGATAATAAGTTGATAGAAATTGGGGATAGTTGGGTTATTTTGCATTATACTAATTTGATTATTCCGATCCTAGATAATCAGAAAATCAAGTTCACAATAAGTTTTTTCAAACACCCACGAGGACTGTATATACTGCACATTGATGATACCTTTCAGGGATTAGAGTTCCTGATATATGCGGATAACGACACTAAATTCAGAACTTGCATTGCATTATACTTTAAAAACTAAGGTAATAACAACATTGGCAAATAACAGTTTGCAGATCTAGGTAGACATATGGGGGTGATAAAAGATGGGTCTATTTCGGGGAATTTACCAAGTACAAAGGTCTTTGCGGTAAACTATCCTGGCTACCCTTCATCTACGGAACGCGCTCTTGTGACTCTTGGCGGACCTGAAGGTATTGCCAAGGTATGTTGATTATCGCAACTGCATATTCCTGCACTATAAATTGCTCAACAGAAAAGCTATCGCTTCTTTAATGTTTTTGTAGTAACTTGTTGAAGCTTTAGCCAATTCTCTATGAAAAATGGTATCATATGATTTGTAGGCTCGAGAATTGTCAAAGGAGTTAGAACTTCATTTCCGGCCAGAAGATCCTTACTCACATCCTGTACATGGGAAGAGTTCCTTAAGTAAAAACTTTTTGTTAAAGATATCAAAACATAAAACTCAAGAAGACGAGACACCTACAACAGAAGAACCAGAACATAAGATTTATGCTGATATTGTTAGTCATGTGACGGAAGCATATAATTTTAATGGTTAGAAAAATGTACACCATTACTTTTTTTCCCCCCACTTAAATAGTAGTGTTCACTCATTAATTGGTATGTTTATGTTTGTTTGAATCATACAGGCATGGCAGACTACCAGCATGTTCTTGCTGTTCATGCAGATGTTGCACGGAAAAAGAAGAGAACTTGGGCTGATGTGGAACCACAATTTGGTTTGTGTGTGTGTGGGTTATTCTTTGGTGTTCAAGGTTTATTAAATTTGGTATATTATAATCTTTATTTTTTGTGTTTGTTCAACTCTGCAGAGAAACATGGCCTTATTGATGCAGATCAAGAGGATTTGATGATTTTATTGCCTTCCAGATTTTCACTGAAGGATACTCCAGAGAACTTGGTGTAAGATGCTTTATCTTGTCACAATAAGAAATTCTTCTAGTCAATAAACTTAAATATATCCAGAAACTTTGATTCATGATGGGTTTCTTTATAATTGTAACAGGTTGAAACCATCTATGTTTGTCCCTTCGAAAAAGAAACAAGAGGAGCTTATAAAATATCATCGGGAGGTATCCTCAATTAATTTCAGAAATCTCTTATTTTCTTTCTGATGTTGCAATGTAAATGGAAAAGGGTTAAAAAATCAGTTTGCTTTTTGAAATTTAATTAAGTTATTTATTGCATCCTTTTGTAGCAATTTGGTATGGCTTTATGTCGCCTATGCCATACATCCCGACACTTACGTCATTGATTATATGTGTGAATGCAGATGGACATAGATCCAAGCCTTATGATTGATTTCAACATCAAAGATATCCTTATCGTCTAAACTTTTGTGTGCATATTCATTATAGCCAATTTTATTATCTGTTTTATACATTTCATGGCTGGATGTGCATTGATTAAATGCACGGTGTCAAGTTCTTCTAAAACGTGACAATGTTTTTATTTCATGCAATTGTATAGTAAATTAGAAATGTGTCATGTCCTTATGACATGCATATTTGTGATTTGAATAATTAAAATCAGTTAATATGGTAATTGGCTGACATAAGTTGAAGATAGGTAGGCTAAGTTATAATTATCTAAATAGTCATGCAGCAAATATTACCTGTTTCTTCAAATCTGCTAAATTATTTATTATAATCATAATCACAATCTTGTTTAACTAGCTACTTAGAGCTGATTGTCACAATAGTTTATTGACATATGAATTGACGGCTTATATATCAATCTGATTTTTGATGTACTGTTCTCCTTGCAACTTTTGCTCACCGTTCTCTGCTCTATACACCATTTTTATGTGTATCTGTGTGCTTTTACTTGCTTAATGTATATCTTTTGTCTTGTGGATCTATTAGTTATGGTTTTGGTGCCTTAACAATCATACATGTTCCTAAGAAAGTAAACTGGGAAAAGTTCATGCGCGAAGGCACAAATGAATGGAATTGCCAAAAGGCTGTATGTCAGTTGTTTGATGAGCGTCCCATTTGGATCAAACAATCTTTATCCGAGCATTTGTCTAAAAAAGGTCTGAAATTTGGGCCCAACCTTTTTAAAAGGTGCGTTTAGAATAAAACTTTATCTATGATCATGATTCAGATACGCGAGGTTTGACAATTTGGCAAATCTAATCTAATCACGAATAAAGCATCAGTATAACATATTTGATCTTTTACAGGCTTCTCTATAATGCAGCCTATTATTTTGGAGGTGGACCGTTTCATAGGTTTTGGATCAGAAAAGAATATGATCCACGCAAAGATCCAGAATCTCGCATGTGAGAGTTCTAGAACTATAAACTATTTAATGCTTTGCTACATGCTAATCCATTTTGGTGCTGTACTGTATAATTTGGTTTTTTTTGTTCTTGGTTCCATACTACTAAGAAAAATTGAGATTTGTTTTATAATATTTGTCTAACAGATATCAAAGGACTGACTTCAGAGTAGATCAAAACTTACGCTTTGGTGATAATGACATCGCATCCGGGTATAAACTTCATCGTTCGTTATATAAAATGTCATCTTGGCTTAAATTATCCACTTTCCAAAAAAGAACCCGCCTTGAAATCTGAAAAGGATTTGAAGACAATTTATTTGGTATATGACTAGTAAAGACAAAGATAATTAGTGTATTAGTTAGCGTTAGGATTATCTTAAGGTATAAATTCTAAAAACTGTATTTCCGTTTCCTTTCATATGCAGGATAAATCATAAATGGGAGGATTTATGTGCCTTTCGAGCCTTCCCATCCAAATATCATACTTCATTTCAGCTTTTTGAACTAGCTGACGATTACATTCAACAAGAGATTAGAAAGCCTGTGACTCAAACTACTTGCACTGTAAGTTAAATACTCTACCAAACATTACAATTACTTATCATATTATGTTTTTAACGTTTATACATTCCAGTTAGCAACGGGTTGGTTCCCCCCACACATTCTTGCAATTCTGCGGAAGCGTGTTGCGGTGAGGTTTTTATCAGTATATCCACATCCTGGTGCCGAGTCACTGTTAAAATCAGCTATTTCACGTTTTGAAAAGTTAAAAAGAACAAGAATGATGATAAAAGAGAAGATTGGTGATGAAGAAGAGCATCAACCAGTCAATAAAGGTGCGAGTTTACCTCTTAAATTACATCTAGAGCCCTTTGTATGTGTTTATGCTACATGGAGTATGTCTTTTTAAGTAAAACAGTTGAGCATTTTGATTAAACTTAACCATGCAGATGAGGTACATACTGAAGAAAAGGAAATAAGTGATGATGAAGATGAAGATGAAGATGATGACGGCGTTGATGATGATGAGGTAGATGAGGATTCAGAGGAAGAGATTGCAGATGAGGAACTTGACACATATGAGGGACTTCATATGGTAAATAAGAATTTGATTTTTCATATAAATGGGACGTAGGAAACCAAATTGCTAAATTGGCAAAAGAATATATGTCATTTTTCGTGTGAAGGTGGGAAGCTGTGTGGGTTTGGTAGCAGGTCTAGACGGGTATTGCAATAATTGTGATTAGGAAAAATAAAATAAAATAAAAAAATAAAAAAAATCGTTTCAAATATTCGAATTCAACAGTTCAAGAGGTATGCATTACGTATAGGCTTTCAGACACTTTCAGTCCGTTTATCATGTTCAACCCATTCATGTGTTCTCCTTTAGCCTTCTTTTTTATTTTTTATTTTTTTTATAACCTGTTTTAAACAAAAGACAACCCAAAACACATTGATAAGTAAATGAGTTAAAATAGTCAATTCTGATTTCTTGATTTCCTTTAATATTTATTCTTATTGTTTTTTTCGAGGGTGGTGACGGGACCAACTTTGTACCAGAACCATCTTGTATCCTTTATATTATCATAATTCTTTTTTAGTTAATATTTTATTCTATTGTTAGCTATGAAAGTTAAAGACTGAAGTAGGATCTAAGTTAAAGACTGAAATAGGATCCTTCGATTATCCATTTATTATCATATTCACGTTCTAGAAGAATGCAAGAATATGACCAGGTACTTTTTACATTATGAGATTTCCTATACATTGTTTAGATATAAACCAAGAGAATATGTCAAAGAACTACTTGCAAGAACTGTTTGGTAGTTTTCCTTACAATGGAGGCAGCCAAGAAAATGCTGAAAACAGCGATGGAGAATATCAGATATTTGATCACGACAGTGATGGAAACGTCTCCAATGATGATTAATAATTTCCTTTCTTCTATCAAAGAATCTCCTCAAGAGGTCTAGATTGTCTCATTTCTTTTAACTTTTATGTGTTTTTATGCGCTTCGTATTTCAAATGCATATATGTCTAGTTCATGTTTTCAGACAGACAAATGTAACATGGGCGATCTTAGATTGCAGGTAAAAGTTCAATTAGGAAACCTGACGGCATTCAGCAGGTTTTTAATGTGTAGGTCTGCTAAGGACTATCGGTTCCTGTTTTGCTTAGTGCTTTAGTAGTTTTGATAGTTACATGCTCCTTTCATCTAACCGGATTTCTTTGTCAAATGTCAACAAAGCTCGGAGTTATTGACTTTTGGCACCTTCATATTTCTCTTTCTGTTGTAAATAACTGATTTTTATTTTGGTTTTATTTTTATAGCAGTAATAAAAATGACTTCAAGACAGGATCTTGTAGTGATCATCGGGATCTCATTTGAGGCAATATGGGTTTTTGAAAGTTAGTGCCACGTTTGGTTCAGATTTTATCTTACTATTGTCTTTTGCCAAACAATAAAAACATGCTTGTATTTATTGTTTGTTGGCTATAGGAGGGCACATATAGCTATGTTATTTATTTTAGTATCGATGTACCGTTCTGCCTCCTCCAATGATGTGGAATTCTGATTCATCCACTTTATCTCCCCTGTTGTACACAACTGTCTGAATTTGCATATCAGTTCAGCAGAAATTAGTTCTTTGGTGTTGGGGGTGACCAGGGAAGGGCCGGAAATGGTCACGGGGATACCCAGGTTAGGCCCTGAACAAGAAAAACCTCATCCCTTTTGTTTTGTTGTGTTTGGAGATAATATACTTCGATTATCTGATTATCCATGTTTTTTCTTTGGAAAAGAAATCTGTATTGATTTAATTTTGTGATTCTTTTTCTGGATATAACCAATCTTTTTCTCGAACTTGAACCTTTGAAATGTTTCGCCCACTGTCTCTTTGGTCAAATGATAGTTTTGTTGAACCTAATGGTCGTTTAGCATACAGCCATGGTCTTCCAAAGTGAGCAATGAGGAAGCAGTTGATTTTGTGTGTCGGCAATGGCAAGTTAAATATTTGCAAAAAGTTGGTTAAACTTACCGTTTCTTGAGAAGTTGCAGTTGGTTTAATTAGGATTATGAGCTGTGGTGATATATTAAACAAGTTTATTGAACATTGCGTAGGAATGTATGCGGAACTTGGGTATATCATGATCATGTTAGTGATAAATATTGTTCAACAAATCATTTCTGACCGAGAAAATACCATCAAAAGTAAATTTCATTTGAATCTTTCCCCGCAGTGATGGAACGAAGTTTAAGAATAGGAAACTGCTGATCCTATATTCTACTGTAGTCGATGAAATGCAAATGGAGCAATATCACGTGGAACAAGAAAACGATAATGACGTAGACGTGCCTAAAATAATTGAGGTTAATTAAGTATGATAAGAGTATATGCTTCTTTCTAAGACATGACCAACTTTACGCAAAGCATGATCCGAATACTTGATGAAAGTTAAATAAGCATTATATCGGGGTGATAGCATATTAGCATGTAATGGATATCAATTTGACATTTTGTCTCTACATAAACTTCTCTGAATTTAATTTCATATATCCTTTACATGTTACTTGTGTCTCATCTGGATTTCATGTCGACCATCATAATTTAGCTGATAGAATTTGACAAGTAGAATGACCAGGATCACAAGCATCTTATCACTATCCTTTATCTGCGCAGAAAGTGTCAGAAATCAACAGGAAGATATGTTCACATGCATAAAATAATAACTTGCCAAAATCAGCCGTTCAATAACAAGAAAATAATACTTTAATAACTATGTTAATATACTAAACACTGAGGCTGGGTGTTAATAGCATAGGGTGTAATGACCTTGAGTTAAGGTATAACTGAGTGACACATCAGCTTTAACTTTTCAATCTTAACTAAAAAAAACATCTCTTATCATAACTCAACAATTTACAAATTTAACCGATAAACTAAAATTAATAGTTCATTTAATAAATAACGTAACATTAAAACTTAAACATTACAATACAAAAAAAAAAAAAAAAAAAAAAAAAAAACCACATAAAGAAAACTACAACATAGGGAAATTACAAAATACAATTACATCTACTGTCGAGGTTGCATTTTTTTTTTGATGATTATGTCCTTTTCCGAATCGATCCAAAACGCAATGTTTGGATCATTGTTGGAAGTGTCAATCATCAGAAATTTCATCTCTTCCATCCTTTAAATCGTTTTATCTTTTGTTTACTCGCCCGATACACTTCTTGGGCGGTTTCCCGTTTCATACGATACTCGTATGTCATAGCCTCCCCGAATTGGCTTGACGAGCTCGTTCCTCCGGTACTCGCTCCCTCGGTACTTGTCGTGCTCTCGGATTTGGCTTTCTTCGAAGCACGTTTTTTGCCCGTCAGACATGGTTGGTCATCATGACCGAATAACGCCACGTTGGTTTGGCTTGGGACATCGCCGGTTAAATCAAGCGCTTCCGGAGCGTCCCATTTTTCATGAGCACGGAAAACCCACCATGCCTCCTCGTTATTAAACGGCGCACTTCTATGCTCGTCACGGTACATATCTCTAGTCCGTTTCATGTTATCCAACTCATTTTCCCTACTTTTTTCCGTATGTTTTACACGTTTGTAGAACGTGTTGAACTTTGTGCACGGTTCAACGTTTTCCACTTGCTTGTTAACATATCCTTGTTGTGGTTTTGAAAATTGAGTTTATTGAACTCGTTGATAACCCGTCTCCAAAACATATCGCCAGCTTGTGCACGGCCGACTTGTGGATCCTCGGTAATGGCCACATAACACGAAGCAAGTAGTTTTTCCTCACTTGGTTGCCAACGTAATGAAGTTTTGGTCACGTCGGGATTTTCTTCATTTGGTTCAGGTTCTTTGGATTTTTTGGCCTTTCGTTTACCACCTCGTTTGTATGGCTTTGGAGGAGACGTAGGTGCATCGGAAACTTCGTTGTGTATGTGATGATTGGGATGACGGTTGTGATTGTTGTGCAAATTAGAGATTTTGAAAATTCGTGTTTAGTGTGTTTTGTTGGTTTCGTTCCCATTGTAGAAGTCGTTCATGTTGCAGGTAAAGTTTCTTGTTCGACAAGCCGAGTGGGTTAGAGAAAGGGATGTTGGTTGATGATGAACCCGCGTTTGGGTTATTCCAACCCATGATATTCAAGAAACTATCGTCGTTGTTAAATCCGACATTTTTTTGTATGTAGATGAGATTGAGCTGTGGAAGTGTGAAAAAAGTGGTGTGTTAATTGGTTATTTATAGTGATAAAAAAAATGTTTTGAATTATTTTATTTTTATTTTTTTATTTTTTTTACAAAGTTGCCCATTTATAAACATTGGAGGGGGCAAAATGTAATTTTTTTTTAATTTCAAACGGTCATATAAACGTTGGAGGGGATGGAATGATTTTTTTTCATTGCTGCTTTAACGCAGCGTTAAGCTGCTAACTCAAGCCTTAACGCAGGCTCATAACTCGAACCCACGGTGTGGTAACTCCGCCATAACACAACGTGCATTAAGCCATAACTCACCTTGTGAGTTATCACACCGTGTGCTCTTATGGTAGTGGCACCTGCTAATGGTTGTTACTGCCACGCATGATCCTCGTAACACCAAGACACCCATCGGCCATCGCGCGCGGTTGGGTTGGGTGATGACCACCACCAAACACTTTGCACTCTCTTTTTCATTTTCAATGGCAAATAACGGTTCATATTCGAATTTTGTAAAACAAAAAATAAAAAATTATGCATGTGTGTGAACGTGAACGAAGAGGTAGGTGGTGAAAATAATATTTGTGTGTGAATGTGTGTAAATATATGAGTGTGAATGTGATCTTTTTTTTTTTTTTTTTTTTTTTTTTTTTTTTTTTTAAATTAAATGTTATTCATATACTTTTATTTTAATAAAAGTTTGATGT
The DNA here is from genome assembly GCA_030686995.1 of Artemisia argyi. NCBI lineage: Eukaryota > Viridiplantae > Streptophyta > Magnoliopsida > Asterales > Asteraceae > Artemisia > Artemisia argyi. The sequence continues at coordinate 101,148,153 of CM060696.1, forward strand.
AAAATACAAAATTTTAAAAATTCATATTTGTTATAAAAATAGGTTGGTGTTGCGTTTGGTGGTAATAATTACGCATGTTTGATGATGCGTTTAGTGATTTAGTGAAGGGATGTGATTTGCACATTTTCAATTTTTATTGAGACACTCCAATGTACAAGCAGTTAAAACATATTATATTTAAAATACAATTGTTTGATGCACATATTGAAATGTGTCAATAAAAAGTGAAAGTTTGCAAGCAGTTAAAGCAGATTATATTTAAGGTGCAATTGTTTGATGCACATATTAGAATATGCCAATAAAAAGTGAAAGTGTGCAAATCATTTCCATAACATAATTTTAATGTGAAGGTGGTAGTTTTAGTTACGATAACACCTACTCTAATAATGATAGTGATATCCCAGAGGATTATGACAGGTATTAAGCCACGTTTATTGGCTTTTTTCTTTTTTTTTTTTTTTTTTTTTTTTTTTTTTTTTTTTTTTTTCTCTTCTTCTTCTGAAAGGCAGTTAATTGGCTATTATTTCCGACGCAACTAACATATAATAATCATATAATCATATTAAGAAAGCTAGCGACTGTTTTTTGCCTTATAAGTATACGCCCTTAACGTTTTCTTTCCATAATAACAATTCAAATATTCAATCAAAGAGAGTCAAGTTTTAATTAGCATCCATGAACACCCAAAATGGAATTGAGTATGAGGCATTGTTGAAAGGCCAAGCACAAATATTGCAATATATATACGGTGTTCTCGACGGCATGGCTATACGATGTTGTGTTGAGCTTCGTATTGCTGACATAATAAACAAGTATGGCCGCCCTACAACACTGTCGGAAATCGTGACTTCTATCGATTCTAAATCGATAAATGTAGATGGCCTCGGACGGGTCATGAAGTTCTTGGCTCGAAAAAAAGTGTTTGATGAGATGCCACTACGAGAAGATAAGGAGAGAGAGGGCGAAAGTGAAATGACTTACTCTATAAACCATTGTTCTAAATGGTTGTTGTGTGACGCTGATGTGACATTGGCACCAATGGTTATGATGCGGACGAACCCTGTTGTGGTTTCGCCTCTACATGTTCTTAGTCAATCGATTAAAGAAGGTGGGACGACGTTTAAGAAGACACACGGAGAAGAGTTGTTTGATTTTTGCTTGCTTAACGCCGAGTTCAACATGATTTTCCACAAGGGTATGGCTTGCACGGCTAAGATAACTATGGATGCCATCATTTCAAGTTATAGAAGCGGATTTCTTGGGTCAGAAGGAAGCGTAGTTGATGTCGGAGGTGGTACTGGGGTGGCTATATCGGAGGCATATCCGCATATTAAAGGGATCAACTTTGATCTGCCACATGTTATTTCGACTGCGCCAATGTATGATGGGGTTACACATGTATCCGGAGACATGTTTAAGGCCATTCCTCATGCAGAAACGATCTTCATGAAGGTAAAAATTATTGTTTTATCTAAGAGTTGTAATGGCAATATATAGATATTTGTTTCTAGAGTTTCATTAATGTGCATTTTGAAACAAGCGTACACATAATAAACGAACTCGACAGGTGTAGCTAGGTTAATCACATTGGATCTCGACTAAACCACATATTCGTTGTATGATTTGTTTCTTCTTTATTTTAACCATGAAGTAACGATACTTTAATACATTTCAGTGGATTTTGCATGATTGGAGTGATGATGATTGTATTAAGATACTTAAAAACTGTCGAAAAGCAATCTCTAAGGAAACTGGAAAGCTAATTATTGTAGAGATTGTTCGAGATCCAAAAGGAGAAGATTTCTTCGATGACATGCGCCTTACATATGATCTAGTTATGTTTTCACACTTTTCCAAAGGAAGAGAACGAACCGAACTGGAATGGAAGAAGTTGCTTATTGAGGGAGGCTTTTCGCGTTACAATATTGTAAAGATTCCTGCACTTCAGTCAATTATTGAAGCATTTCCATAAAAAATAAAATTAGAACGAAGTTCAAATAAACGTTGAAGAGTTGGTTTACTAGATGAACTTTGAACAAATGTCACTTCACCGATAACTTCTTCGTTATTAGTTTTTAATGTTTTTAATGAGTGTTGTAGCCCGCGTGTTGCCGCAGGATTGCCTTGACAACATTAAATGAACTAAATATACACATTCGACCATTGTGACAAACAATAAGCAATTCACCTATTTACAACTCTCTCACAATATAGCTAAAAAGTAAATGAACAATGGGATCCATACATAAGTATACATGGCTTATTAAATATTGTTCGAAATTTTGCAAAAAGTTTCGGTAAGTTTATAATAGTACATGTTTTTCTTTTTACATACAGTTTGGTCATCAAAATACGTAGTTGCTTCCTCCGTTTGCGTATTCTGTTGTTCAATTTTGCCACGCCTTTCTTCACTACCTTCCCTAGCAGAGTATGAGGCCGTCTAGTTTCTGAATTGCTATATTTCCTCATATGAAGATGCCTATTACTTATAAACGATTTGGGGCATGTTAGTCATACACTGAAAAATTAAACTGTTTAAAATAAAGATGCGTCAAAGTAGTTAAGCAGGTACAGGTAAGTGAAAATTACTCGTTTTGACATGTTTCGACCAAAAGTTTCGGGTTAACCCAACCCATACCTAGAATTACCCGCTGTGACCCATCAACCGACCGACCTTTTCTTACACATGTACTTTCTTTTATAGGCACTTTTAGCTAATGTCAGTAGGAAGATCAAAATAAGTTGTGTTCACATTAGAAAATGGAAGACATCTGGTAAGAATAAAAAGATGCATCCCTATTGTTCTTTAAAGATTGTTCCTTACAGAAGTGATAACATCAAAAAGACTTTAAATACCTCATTAGCAATGGGCATTTAGGTTATACTTATGTTTAACTCCTCTTAAGAATCAGTAGATCATAAATAATCTAGCATCACATTAGCAATGGGCATTTAGGTTATACTTAAGTTTATCAGTCCTTAAAAAAACGGTAAACCTTGTGTGTGAAATATACACATGGTAAATCGCTAACTGATTTAAGCTTTCAATTTTGAGGGGGCTATACATATTTCAATTTAACTGATAACTACGCATTTCATGCCATAACAAAGTTAAGCTTTCAATTTTGAGGGGGCTATACATATTTCTAAGGTACAGTAGTCTCTATGATCTCTTTTGTCGTCAAAACACATTAACCTACCAACTGAATCATTAAAGAATAAAAAGAAAGAAACTGATTGTATATAATCAGCTGGGCTGTTTGGGTTACACCATTATAATTCACATCTTCAAATGGATTTTGTAGAAAAGTATTTTGTAACTTCCACGCAGTCACAAAACACCGGTTAATAGATATTTGGGTAGGTTGTCGGATTTTCAGAAAAATAATAATTCACTAAGCACTTCAAATATTCCTAGCGATACACCCGTTAAGCACTACAAATTTCTGAGGCACGAAAACAAAAGACATTGAAAGTAGCATTTACCTTATACTCATGTTTAGAAGATCCCATCCAATGATAAACTTGCCCCGAAATTTAAACACATATGGCCCTCTCCCATCATTTATTGACTACAACTTCTGATATCAACATACAAAGACAGTCGGTCCCACATGTTCGTAGCCCACATTACTTCACATCATGTGTACATGCCGTTGATGTATTCTCCAAGTCAACATTACTTCACATGTTCGTTGCCCAAATTACTTCACATCATGTGTACATGCCGTTGATGTATTCTCCAAGTCAACTGATGGCAACGTATCGGTAGATGAACGCTTTGTAACACAACTTCTGAGATAGAAGGTGGTTCTTTATATGGCATTGCTGCACTTCCAGGCCTTCTCTTATGGTCCAACAGATTAAAAGACACATTGGCACCTACATGGAATTATTTTAAAAAAAATATGTATATAGCAAATTGAATATGTAAAGTTGTCTAGAAGACATATACCGCAATAAATAGAATGTGGCGTACCAATTACAGAATAAAATGACGTCAAAGTTGCACAGAACCATCACGCAACTCAGAAAATGTGGAAGAATTTTACCTTATCGACAATATCAGATACCATTTTAGTAGCTTTTTCAATTGTGTCTGTAACCATTTTGACCTTTTCCCAAGTTCGTCTAAAATGGCCACATTCTCGAACGTTGCCAGTAATTTCTCCAACAAATTCTTGTACCTTCTCCGCGATCTCTTCCACTCGGTCTGTCACAACATCTACTGCATCTTCTACCTTGTTGAGTTCCTTTTCCCAAGTTTGTCTAAAGTGGCCACATTCTCGAACATCATCAGGAATTTCTCCAACAAACTCTTGTATCTTCTCCGCGATCTCTTCCACCCGGTCTGTCACCTACTTCAGCCCTGATGTCAACATCGTTTTCATATCTCTCCATCATATAATGAACTTATTGTTTATTGAATTATGATCGAATAAAAGAGAGTATAAGCAATAAGAAAACACGTTAAAAGCTAAACTAAAAGCTAAAAAAAATAGGGATCAGATAAGCAGCTTGTATAAACAACTTGGAAACCGATATTTCAAAACTGCATATTTCATCTTTATATAAGTAGATAACTATAATCAAAAGAAACTTATACAGTAAAACTTATCAACAAAAATAGCATGTATTTTATAAAATTACCTCAGCAAGTTGTCCATTATCTGTCACCACCACCCGGCATATGTTCAACTTGAGTTAATTTTGTCATAAATACATTGTGGTGAAATGGACTATAGCTTACATGAACACGGGAAATTAAAAGATTATGAAAGGAACATTACCTGAACAAATCATATGGATGAGGATACAAATTGTATAGTGAATAAGATCTTCCTCTGCTGCTTTTTCGCTCACTTTTTTCACTGTCATTAAAATCAATATGTCAATATTTTTGATCAAAGATAATAAAAGTATTTGATTCTTTAATAAAATTATTTTGCCGATCAAGTAACTACTTTTATCAAGGCAACATAAAAAACAGATTTATAGCTCTACTGAGTATAAGTAAGATCCAAACCATGAACCAAGTGCGTCTATCAGCGTATTATTCACATTTTTATCAGCTGTCACGACCTATACAATCATGTTTATAGACACTGAAGCTCAAACATTTCACACTTCTAACCTGATATTTCAAGAAAAATTTGATTGAATAGGGAAAAATGTACCTGAATTTAAGTCATATAATATTCACAACATGATTAAATAAAAAATAACTTCTCTTTTGCATTCTCTCTATCAAAACCTTTAAACCCATTTGCCTGCAAGCATTCAAAAACCAATAAACATCAGGCAATTAGTGAAACTGAAAGTCATATTCAAATTGACTGTCATTATTCAATCTGTCATATACTTTAACAAATGTTGCATACATAAAATACGTTGACCAAAACCGTTCGTAACTCATAATCATTAAGAGACTCAAATACATAATCACCAATAGAAGCAGAATGAGTGTACCTCATCAAACACATAAACCCTTGAAACCATAAGTCCACTATACTCCCATGGACCAACATATATTTTAGGACTACAGTCGTCCTGTCATTCTCTTTGTCAGACTACAAAAGCCGCGATGCACCATCACGGTTGTTCAAGATACCTTAAAGTGAAATTTTAAGGTCAACAAAGTTTGGCATTGAACCTGCAAAGTCTCTCACCTTTCTTACCTGCAAAAGAAATCATAAAGATCATCACTCACACCCTTTTGATCATTTCGAAATGCCATTTCTGGTAGTCTAATACAACAGAATACATGAATGGTTCCTAAAATGTATAAAAGCTAAAATTGATAGTTAACATTTATGTTAATTAACTTTGTTAATCCACTTAAAAAAAATCTATCTAAAACATAACGATAATTAAAGCCGTATTCGTATCATCATACTACAATGTGCATATTAGAACATAAAATCCAAAACAATCTTTCTTCAATATGAATTTATCAAATAGACATCAACCCAAACACTATTTTAGAAACTACTTATTCTTCACAAATGTCACACCCCCGAAATCGGGTCCAGCGGAAGCTTACATGTCACTGGGGTGCAACACAATTGGTATCATAACATAAGGTACAAAGAATGGTTTCATTTCATTTATTTAAAATGAAAGTTGTTATCAAAAGCATTTATTTTAGATATTATAAAAGAAGAGTGGAAATAGTCCCATAATTTAGTTAAAACGGTCCCAATTAGTTATCAGAGTCTTCTATGACCATGCCATGCCTTGCAAAAGCCTCCAAAGGTAAGATAACGCCTTAAGAACCTGAAAATACATGCTAAAACGTCAGCATAAAGCTGGTGAGTTCATAGATTTTAGTAAACAAGTATTTCCAGTAAACGAGCATTTTTGGTAAACAAGTATTTTCCGTAAACAAGCATTTTTGGTAAACAAGTATTTTGCGGAAGGCAAGACAATATAACAAATACAATGTCACAGCCAAAAATAAAGTATACAGTGCCTAAAGCTCATGACCCCGAAGCTCGACGTAATCGTATGCAATCAAGCATAAAATGCCCCAAGTAAGTGTTTGCCAGACACTCGGAAGTAATCCGAATGATATGCGTCCGTTTGACAGGTTGGCGCGACCAACTCGGACGGGGTGTCAACCCAAATAGATCTATCCACAGCATTCGCGCTCACACGCATGTAATTAACGGTTCATGATAAAGGGGACTTCAGTGGCAGTAATAGGTAACTCAGGCAAAGTAACAGTTTTGTATTTATATCCGCAAAAGCAAGAACTTGTATCCATAAGAAAGTAATCAAGGATGGAATAAGTAATTCATAAGGTATTCAAGTAATCAATCAAGTATTTCAACCATCCAGTAATGTTTGAGAAAGTGAATCGCGTTCAAGTAAAACAAGCATTGAATTTAAATAGTAATAAGCATGTATCTTCCCCCAAAACAGTTGTAAAACAAGTAAAAGTGGGGGTTATGAACTCACCTTAGCAAAAGCAATATCCGATAGACAAAGTAGTAGTTGGAAATAAAGTCCGGGTACTCTAATCGCGGCCTAAATAATGCATATGTCTTAGGTTCGAAAACAAGGTCAAGCATGCAAGTCATACACTATATTATCACTTGTACATGTTGTTGGAAATTTTTATTGCCAAAAACGTAGGTAATCAAAGTAATCTCGTATTTAAGTCATCCACCATTTTAGAAAACGTAGCTTGTAAATCTCATGACCAAATATTTGTCGTCTTGTAAATATATATTTTGAAAAACTCTAACGCACCTAATAAGTATACACAATGTTCTACCATTTTTATATACGTCATTTTAGCCAAAATACAACTTAAAATGTCCAAAAGTCCATTTTATAAATTCCATCAGCTTTTAAATAAAAGCTGTCAATTATTATATAGTTTTGTCCAACTTCTTTAGGCCATAACTTTCGCGTCGTAGTTCCGTTTTTCAAGTTCTTTATATCCCCGCGAAGGTATTCAAGTGTACTCTAGTATTTTCAAGGTCTCGGTTATTTTAGAAATCATTAAACCTCAGTTTTCCTAGGTAGAAAATCGAGACAGACTTATTATTTTCAGAAAGTTATAGTTTTCGTCGTAAATATTGAAAATAGCATATCTTTTTCGTTATAAGTCCGTTTTAACCCGTTCAAGCGGCCACGTTCTCGTTATTAAATCTATTTTCTATATTTCAAGTCCAATATGGCCAACCAAGTACTGATTTTCCACAGGGGGTCGAAAAGGGACAGATTCATCATAATAATGTCAAGTTATTTTCCTAGTATTTTCTTGGCTACAATATTTTACCAACAACTCCAATCCTTGTCCTAGGTCATCCCTCAACTAGAAAAATAGTGATCTAAACATAAACTTAACAATATTCAAGGTCCATGTACAAGATCATCCAAGTATTTAAACTTTAAATCTACTAACATATATGTATATATAAAGTTTTTCATCATTTTCTTGTAAAGATTTTTACTAGTAAATTTTTTTGTAATCAAAACTTGTTCAAAGCATATTTTCTTGTCAAGAGATCAAGGTGGATGTAAAGTTTTATCAACATATACCAAGTGATACTAAGTATATATACTAGACAAGCACTAAAATCATGAAAATCATGAAGTATTAGTAGTGTAAAAGAAAAGATTACTTACAAAGGTGATTAGTGAGATGAGGGTTGTAAAACACTAATGTAACCCCAAGATTAGTACTCCAAACCCTTGTTAATCTACCCTAAGTACCCTTGAAAGTGACCACAACTTCCTTTTTCTTCCTTGCTCCTTGTGGATGTCGAATTATATGTAAGAGTGGGAGGTGAGTGTGTTTTCTTTTTAACTAAAATGAAGACTAGTTTAGGTGTACACATATATATAGCAATGTGGTCAAAGTGGTCAAAAATATCACAAGGACTTGGTCCTTGTGATGGCCGGTTTTCATGGGAAAGGAGGGGGGCAAAAAGTTGCCTTAGCCACCCTCATTAATTGCATGTCTCTAATGATAATAAGATTGAAATTTTATTAGATTTTGTAGTGCTAGTTTTATACATTGTAGGGGGGGGGGGCGGCTCATATGTCTAGGATAGGAAGAAAATGGTTTTTATTTGTATAAAATGTATATATTGAATGTATTGGGTAGTAAAAATATGTATTGGGTATTAGTTTGGTAGTTAACGGAAGTTATACGTAATTAAACGTAAGATATAAAGAATTTATCTTGGACATCGAAAAATATTTTTAGGACTTTGGTAATAGTTTTGGAAGTATAAAAATACCCTAAAAATAATTGTTGAGAAAGTCGGGTATGTCAAGTGTTACATTCTTGAATAAAAATTTACATTTTATTGAATTTAAAACCGTACGTATTTAAAGAATAGAAATTTGTTTTATAGTATAAAATTATGAATTGGGGAAGGAGCAAGGTACCGGAGCGTTGTGGACTAAAATTAGCCTAAGTCCTAGAGTACTTAGAATTTAATTAGAAATTCGCGTCGATTCAGTAAAAGGCTCATGTAAAAATGTTTCAAATCAAACGTCAAAAATTTAAATTCTAGTTTAGAAATTAGTATTGACCTGGGAAATAGTGGGTTGTGACATTCTACCCCCCTAAAAAGGGAATCTCGTCCGCGAGATTCAGTCAGCGTTGGTCATTGGAGTGTTTTTGGTGAAGAGGTGGGGGTACTTCAGACGAATCTGGTCTTCTCGTTCCCAAGTGAATTCGGGACCTTGTTGAGAATTTCAGCGAATCTTAACGATAGGAATTCGACTATGTTTCAACTACTGGACATCACGATCCATAATCTCGACCGGTTCTTCGATAAAGTTAAGCTTGTCATCAAGCTGAATCTCTTCTAACGGAATGATAAGGGATTCATCGGCTAAGCACTTCTTGAGATTGGAAACATGAAACGAATTGTGCACACTGCTGAGCTCCGGCGGAAGCTCAAGTCTGTAGGCCACTGGACCGACTCTAGCCAATATCTTAAATGGACCAACGTATCTCGTCTTTAACTTCCTGCATTTTTCGAACCATATCACGTCTTTCCAAGGCGAGACTTTCAACATAACTTGGTCGCCAATCTTGAAATTCTAATGGTTTGCGTCGCACATCGTATAGCTTCTTATGTCGATCATGTGCAGCCTGTTGACTTGGAGCGTTGTTCCAAGCCCTGATGTGTTCTAATGATCAATGAAAATGAAATGACCAAGGAAGCGTACTAATAGCCAAAAGAAGTAGATGTCAATGCTAATGAAAGGAGTGAGAAATACATTACAATACTCATGAAAGAACTAATGAATCATAAGAATAAAAAGGAAATCATGTCAAGTACCATGTTTCAAGAACAGAGAATGTTAAAAATGAAAGGTTGCAAACGAAAAGATCAACAATAGAAAGAACATTCGTACTAATATGAGCCAATAATGCTTGAAAGAAAGATTAAATATCCGTACGAATAAAGAAGCAAACTGCTATCGATTAACGAAAAAGAATTAATGAATCACAACAATAGTAAATAGAATTAGATGTCAAAACAAAGAATGATTGAAAGGAGATTAGATGTACGAATGGAGAAGGAAAACGCGATTGATTTATGCAAACGAAAGAGTCAATAAATCATAACAATAGTAAATAGGTTTAGATGTCAAGAACAAAGAATGCTTAAAAGGCATGTTTGAAATCAGGATGAACAAAGAAACAAACGAAATAATAGGTGAAAGAAGGACCAATAATGATGCAAATAAACGCAAATAAAGGAATCATAAATCATTACGATAGCAAAGAGGATGGATGGAGAATATCAACACAATAATAAATTAACCGAGAGAATCAAAGTGTTCAAATAATAATCAAGAGGGGTAAATACTGAAAGACAGAGTGTCAAATGAGGACAATCAAGAAATGAGACCGACAATAAGCATCCCATATGAGAATAAATGAGGACAAGCAATAAATGAGAAAAGCATTACGCAAATCGAATGCTAAGTAAGAACAATAATAAATACAAAAGACATTAAATTTTTCGAATGTTGATTGAAGGTAATTGGGAGCGAACAATAAATGAGAAAGACAATAAATGTCATAACTATGAACAAGTAATCAGCGAGAAGTCAATTAGTATTACGAATTTTGATTAAGATTGAATGTGAACAACAAATAACCGGTTAGACAATAAATGTCACGAATGAGAGCAATCAGTAAATGAAAAGTCGAATATTGATTGAGTAAGGATGAAGACAGTAATAAATGGGAAAGACAATAAGTGTCACGAACGAGAATGAGTCAATAAATGCAAAGTCAAATAAGTATCAAGGATGTTGATTGATTATGAATGAGAACAACAATAAATGTGATAATCAATAAGTATAGCGAATGTTGATTGAGAAGGACAGAATATTCGTACTCAACCTCTCAGGCTTTATTCTGGTCTAACGAGACCATTGGTTGGTCGTCAAGCAGTTTCTACTGGTGCGTGATGTTCCTTACGAGGCGCCATGCGTGTCACCGGTAATAGGGTAGAGTGGTGAATGGATTTTCTGGTGATAAACTCTAGTCGGGTGGGAAGAGTAAGATTATTAGTGGCTCTCCTATTCGTCTTTCGAGAGGTCTCATTATTGACTTCGAATGGCTCCGTCTCATTGTCGGGCATTAGTAAGTAGGTCAGTGATATGGGTGTTGGGAGGGTGGCCGACAAGTTTTCCAACTTGTCCTCGGAATCAAAAAATACATTAAGTAGGGGTAAACATTGCTGTCGAGTTCCGTCGTTACATTCCTGGTGACGTGATTCTTCAAAACCACAAGAAGTGAGGAAGAATGAGGTGTTATAAACCCGTGTCACGAAAGTAGGTGTTCCAAAGGTATAGTGTTACAAAAGCATGGGACGAGTGTTCAAACTAGTCTTCAGAAACGGCTAGTAAGGTAGTCAGGGAAATTGGCAGACTATAATGGGTTTTAATGTCACATAAAACGGTGTCACATATGATTTTGAAAATTTTTAGAGACCATTTGTATTAATCATGATATGTCGAAAGGTTTAGAGGACCTTCAAACGTACGAGTGTGTATGTTAGTTCAGTTACGCTAGTAATATGTCTCTAGCTTTTAAAAGTTGTTTTGAAAGACCAAAATGAGTGTCCTAACTTGAAGTCAAATGGTAAGATTACATAGGGGAAAAGGCGTAACGGTGTGACAGGTACGGTATGTATGTATAAGTGTATAGAACATACTTATAGTGAATAGCGTAAATCATGTAAAGTATAGGTTATCAAGTAACAAGGTATAACACATAGTTACATCACGTAGATCATTAAGTAAAATATCAAGTAAGGCAGTGGCTTGGCAGGCAGGCATGTGGCGGTCATAGGGTTAAGTTTTTGTAAAGGTAGTTATAGTCTGGGTTTTGGAAATACCCAATTCTCTATAACCTGGCTCTGATACCAATCTGTCACACCCCCGAAATCGGGTCCAGCGGAAGCTTACATGTCACTGGGGTGCAACACAATTGGTATCATAACATAAGGTACAAAGAATGGTTTCATTTCATTTATTTAAAATGAAAGTTGTTATCAAAAGCATTTATTTTAGATATTATAAAAGAAGAGTGGAAATAGTCCCATAATTTAGTTAAAACGGTCCCAATTAGTTATCAGAGTCTTCTATGACCATGCCATGCCTTGCAAAAGCCTCCAAAGGTAAGATAACGCCTTAAGAACCTGAAAATACATGCTAAAACGTCAGCATAAAGCTGGTGAGTTCATAGATTTTAGTAAACAAGTATTTCCAGTAAACGAGCATTTTTGGTAAACAAGTATTTTCCGTAAACAAGCATTTTTGGTAAACAAGTATTTTGCGGAAGGCAAGACAATATAACAAATACAATGTCACAGCCAAAAATAAAGTATACAGTGCCTAAAGCTCATGACCCCGAAGCTCGACGTAATCGTATGCAATCAAGCATAAAATGCCCCAAGTAAGTGTTTGCCAGACACTCGGAAGTAATCCGAATGATATGCGTCCGTTTGACAGGTTGGCGCGACCAACTCGGACGGGGTGTCAACCCAAATAGATCTATCCACAGCATTCGCGCTCACACGCATGTAATTAACGGTTCATGATAAAGGGGACTTCAGTGGCAGTAATAGGTAACTCAGGCAAAGTAACAGTTTTGTATTTATATCCGCAAAAGCAAGAACTTGTATCCATAAGAAAGTAATCAAGGATGGAATAAGTAATTCATAAGGTATTCAAGTAATCAATCAAGTATTTCAACCATCCAGTAATGTTTGAGAAAGTGAATCGCGTTCAAGTAAAACAAGCATTGAATTTAAATAGTAATAAGCATGTATCTTCCCCCAAAACAGTTGTAAAACAAGTAAAAGTGGGGGTTATGAACTCACCTTAGCAAAAGCAATATCCGATAGACAAAGTAGTAGTTGGAAATAAAGTCCGGGTACTCTAATCGCGGCCTAAATAATGCATATGTCTTAGGTTCGAAAACAAGGTCAAGCATGCAAGTCATACACTATATTATCACTTGTACATGTTGTTGGAAATTTTTATTGCCAAAAACGTAGGTAATCAAAGTAATCTCGTATTTAAGTCATCCACCATTTTAGAAAACGTAGCTTGTAAATCTCATGACCAAATATTTGTCGTCTTGTAAATATATATTTTGAAAAACTCTAACGCACCTAATAAGTATACACAATGTTCTACCATTTTTATATACGTCATTTTAGCCAAAATACAACTTAAAATGTCCAAAAGTCCATTTTATAAATTCCATCAGCTTTTAAATAAAAGCTGTCAATTATTATATAGTTTTGTCCAACTTCTTTAGGCCATAACTTTCGCGTCGTAGTTCCGTTTTTCAAGTTCTTTATATCCCCGCGAAGGTATTCAAGTGTACTCTAGTATTTTCAAGGTCTCGGTTATTTTAGAAATCATTAAACCTCAGTTTTCCTAGGTAGAAAATCGAGACAGACTTATTATTTTCAGAAAGTTATAGTTTTCGTCGTAAATATTGAAAATAGCATATCTTTTTCGTTATAAGTCCGTTTTAACCCGTTCAAGCGGCCACGTTCTCGTTATTAAATCTATTTTCTATATTTCAAGTCCAATATGGCCAACCAAGTACTGATTTTCCACAGGGGGTCGAAAAGGGACAGATTCATCATAATAATGTCAAGTTATTTTCCTAGTATTTTCTTGGCTACAATATTTTACCAACAACTCCAATCCTTGTCCTAGGTCATCCCTCAACTAGAAAAATAGTGATCTAAACATAAACTTAACAATATTCAAGGTCCATGTACAAGATCATCCAAGTATTTAAACTTTAAATCTACTAACATATATGTATATATAAAGTTTTTCATCATTTTCTTGTAAAGATTTTTACTAGTAAATTTTTTTGTAATCAAAACTTGTTCAAAGCATATTTTCTTGTCAAGAGATCAAGGTGGATGTAAAGTTTTATCAACATATACCAAGTGATACTAAGTATATATACTAGACAAGCACTAAAATCATGAAAATCATGAAGTATTAGTAGTGTAAAAGAAAAGATTACTTACAAAGGTGATTAGTGAGATGAGGGTTGTAAAACACTAATGTAACCCCAAGATTAGTACTCCAAACCCTTGTTAATCTACCCTAAGTACCCTTGAAAGTGACCACAACTTCCTTTTTCTTCCTTGCTCCTTGTGGATGTCGAATTATATGTAAGAGTGGGAGGTGAGTGTGTTTTCTTTTTAACTAAAATGAAGACTAGTTTAGGTGTACACATATATATAGCAATGTGGTCAAAGTGGTCAAAAATATCACAAGGACTTGGTCCTTGTGATGGCCGGTTTTCATGGGAAAGGAGGGGGGCAAAAAGTTGCCTTAGCCACCCTCATTAATTGCATGTCTCTAATGATAATAAGATTGAAATTTTATTAGATTTTGTAGTGCTAGTTTTATACATTGTAGGGGGGGGGGGCGGCTCATATGTCTAGGATAGGAAGAAAATGGTTTTTATTTGTATAAAATGTATATATTGAATGTATTGGGTAGTAAAAATATGTATTGGGTATTAGTTTGGTAGTTAACGGAAGTTATACGTAATTAAACGTAAGATATAAAGAATTTATCTTGGACATCGAAAAATATTTTTAGGACTTTGGTAATAGTTTTGGAAGTATAAAAATACCCTAAAAATAATTGTTGAGAAAGTCGGGTATGTCAAGTGTTACATTCTTGAATAAAAATTTACATTTTATTGAATTTAAAACCGTACGTATTTAAAGAATAGAAATTTGTTTTATAGTATAAAATTATGAATTGGGGAAGGAGCAAGGTACCGGAGCGTTGTGGACTAAAATTAGCCTAAGTCCTAGAGTACTTAGAATTTAATTAGAAATTCGCGTCGATTCAGTAAAAGGCTCATGTAAAAATGTTTCAAATCAAACGTCAAAAATTTAAATTCTAGTTTAGAAATTAGTATTGACCTGGGAAATAGTGGGTTGTGACAACAAACACAAAAAAATGTGATACCTCATACCTGAATGAGCGTATATGTTAAATGCAAAGACCGATCAGCACACGTACTCTCCAACCGCTGTTCACATAAATAAGAACCAACAACGTTCCTGCAACATCACACCAATTAATTATGGTTCAGAAAATTAAGGTTCATGAAATAAACTAATGAAATTTAAAACCCACATAGCAGATCGCAACGTATATCAGGAAATTAGGGTTTATAAACTTTACTCAATATATGTGTATTTAATTGGTTTAGGTCGGGCAAACGGGAGTGAAGAGACTGAATTGAGGTGGGAGGATCTGGAAGGATGGTATTTGTTTAAGGCGGTGGAAACTCGAAGTGGGGAGGGGTGATTTTTTTGGCGAGGGGATATGGAATTTTCTAGGTTGAGTAGTGTGGTGCTATAACTGGATAAACAGATGGTGGTACAGTGAAATAACGGAGCTACAGTGCTCCCTACAGTGGTATTACGGGTGCTACAGTGCTTGTAACAGTGCTTTTACGGAACGGGGTAGCATAGTGTCTCGTACAATATTTGTTTCATACCCAATAGATGGCCAACACTTGCCCCACTATAAAAATGTGACTAATAAGGAAGCAACATGTATATATGTTTTAACGGGAATAGTACTGTAGCATACCCGTTTTGTTAGAAGAGTGATTTTCTGCCTTTTAGTATATAGTATAATATAATAAGATGGATTATTATATTACTAAATATTGAAATATACTACTACTAAATTTATAAGTTAACGAGATTGAGTAAAGCTCATAGTAAAAGCTTAGAATCTATTATAGATGAGGTAAAATGGAATCAGCTTAAATTACAAATTTGAAACTTTCTAAAGATTAATGCAGGTCGATCTGCAAGTCAGTGCAATACATTATTGTTTGTCCACGGGAGTTTTGAATGGGCTTGGGCCAAGTAATAAGACCCAATTCGACATTGAAGTTAAAAATATGCTTTACTTTGTCGATACTGGATCAATAGGTCATTTTAGGGGTGAGCAGAAAGCCAAAATATTTGAATAAACCGAAAATCGAAACCAAACCAAACCGAACCGAAAATAATCGAACCAAACTAATAACCGAACCGAATTTGCTAAAATCGAACCAAACCAAACTTTTAATTCGGTTTTCGATTTGAATATGATTTGAATTTGCTTAAAGATCAATGAAATGTTATATATATATATATATATATATATATATATATATATATATATATATATATATATATATATATATATGTATAGATCAAAAAAATACTTTTTATGTTTGAAATAATTTTTTCGGCTAAATATATTTGTGTGTGTGTGTGTGTGTGTGTGTGTGTGTGTGTGTGTGTGTGTGTATATATATATATATATATATATATATATAAAGTGTGTAATTCGGTTAAACCGAAAACCGAACTAGAATTCAACCAAACCAAACCGAAGAACACCCCTAGGTCATTTGCACCTCTTTTTGCACATAAAGTCGAAAAAGAAATATCAAATCTAGCACTAGATAAAAGAGGTGAGATCCATGACAAACAAAAAAAATCTGAAGAATAAATAAGCAATTCCTAGCCTTCCATTTTGATTTTTGATTTCATACAACGGTATAGATCAAACAAAAAAAATAACAAAAGCATGCAAAATTGACATTTTAGCTCATTTAATATAAAATCCACTTTCCACTTTTTTTAAACAAATATCATATCTTGCAAACGGTAAATCTTCAAGCTTCGAAAAATAAACCATCGCGACGAGAATTAAATCATTTTTCTATAGATATGCACTTCTATATACTTTCGACGAACTTTTTTTTTTCAAAATTTCCGTCCAGAAAAATCTCACGGGGATTCGTAAAAAAATCTCACAGGATTCCTAAATAAATCACTGTGATTTGTTATGTTTTAAAAATCACAAATGATCTGTAAAAATGAGTAAATCATTGTTTTTGAGTTTTATACTTTTATGTCACAGCTTCTTAAAGGTGTTTTTTTTATATGATTGTTGATATGAGCTCTTGAAATCTCTTTATTAAAAAGTTGTATGTTGTTATACAGAATCCCATGGGATTCTGTATGTGATTCATCAAAGAATCTTTTATGTGATTCATATAGAATCTCATGGGATTTTGTATGAATTACATGAGTAATCTTTATGAATTACAAGTGATTCATCAAAAACTCTCATGGGATTCTGTATGAATCACATGGGATTCCATATGAATCCCAAGGGATCGGAGAGAACCACATGGGATTATGTATAAATCCCATGGGATTTTCATTTTGGCTTATATAAACTGGAAGTACAATATCACTTGAGATTATGTATGAATCTCAAGGGATTCTGTATGAAATCACATGGGATTCTGTATGATTTATATTATCGATAAATCACAAAGTATTCTGTATGAAATCACATGCGATTAGGGATGAATCTCAAGGATTCATCAAAGAATCCCACGGGATTCTGTATGAATCACAAAGGATTCGTCAAAGAATCGCATGGGATTCGGTATGCCACCACCCCATGGAACCACACTGTACCTAGCGCTCTTAGAAACAATTGTCATTTTACTAAAACACTTTAGTGCATTGTACTGAGAGTTAGAATGCAAATATAAAAGTTTGATGGCAAAAATACTTAGTAATAATGATAAAGTGATAAAAAATACTCTATAAATAAAATAGTAAAGTACCGATAGTAAAATTAATATGAAATACTCACGTGACAAAAGAATCTCATGGGATTCTGTATGGATCACATGGGATTCTGTATGGATCACATGAGATTCTGTATGAGTCACAAGCGATCAGAGAGAATCATATGGGATTCTGTATAAATCCCATGAGATTTTCATTTTGCTTTATGTACAAAGAACTCGTACAAAGAACGAGAAAAATGTAACCAATGAGATAAATTAACTAGTTCGAAAACTAGATTAATTACTATCATAATCGAAATTATTTATGCCAAAAAAATCATAGCATATATAAAATCTCGTATCAACTTGTTTTCTCTTTTTAAAATACAATTTCTGAATTGAAGAATAGCCTTCTAAAATTATACTAACTCAATTACTGTAATTATACTATATACTAAAAATGATTGGGGCGCGCGGTCCACAACAAGGTCATTAGAGAGCTGTTAACACCCTAATTGAGGCTCCCATTGGTTCTTCATGACAAAAGGCGCCACACTATTGGCTGGAAGAGTTAAGTACTGATATTACCTATAGTAGCCATGAATAGTGCCCTTTTTTTTGCACTGTTTTACACTGTATTCAACTGTGTGGGAGTGTTTATAATTGTGAACCCCAAATTAATCCTTTATTACCCCGTTCCCTTATAGGAGAAGTTGCACCTAGAATATTCCAGACCCACTCATTTTTCTTCTCCATATCATCAAAGCTAACAAATTAGAATGTGTTCACCAAAACACATGTACTAATTTCATCATCAAAATCAAAAAACGTACCGACAACAAGACAAATCCCAACAAATCATTTATTTCGTTGCATCAAAACAAAAAAACAAAAAATAGTGTGTGCTGTGATTCGTTCCCCACCGCAATCAGTACACACGCAAATGAAAAGAAAAGGGAAATCGAAGTAGAAGAAGACCACAACCTATCCACAATCTAAACCAAAACCAGTAACAACACTAAATCCATTCACTATCCTAAAACCCACCTCCAGTAAACAAATCGGTCAACAATAACACCACACCATCCAGTGGCGCAGCTTTTAAGGGGCCGGGGGGGGGGGGGGGGGCGCCCGACCCCCCGAAATTTTTTTTACGATGTAGGGGGTATATAGTTTTCGTGTAGAAAAATTTCGGTATATTCGGTTTTGACCCCCCGAAAATTTCGGTATACCTGAAATATAGCCTTAGGAAAAAAAAATTTAGATCCCGACCCCCCACTTAAAAATTCCAAGCTTCGCCACTGACACCATCCCTCATCTTATAACTTACATCGAAAACGAAAAGAAAACATCCAAGATCTCAGACTGTTCAACTTTTTCACAATCTTCGAAAGATTTTTTTAAGTTTAACACACATCATCATTGATCCCTAAATGTGAAATTATCTGAATAAAAAGAAAAAAAAAAAATTAACAAGTATGTTACTTCATTTCTTTGATTCGTTGAAATGAAAACAAAACGTAATCACAACAATAACCACCTACTCGAGAACTTATCTAAGATCTAGAAGCCGAGCTGTGATAGTCGTGTTTTGATTCAACTGATAATTAATTTAGTGGTATTTGTGAGATTCGTTAAGTAGTGATGATGATGAAGATGAGATCGGTTGTGATATGTTGATTGTGTTTGATAGAAGGTAGGTAACAGATAGGAGGGAGGCGGACTAAAAAGGTGTTTGTGTTTAGGGTTTCACTAAAAAGGTGTTTGTGACATCTGCAATTCTGTTATGTCTCAATTATTAAGAGTAGTACCATACGTATACTTAAATGTATGGACTGGATTTGGATCATGTTTAATGATGGGCCACGAAACTATCTTATGATAATGGGCTTCTTTATGTTGGACTGGATTTGACTTGATATCATTGTTTAGATATAACATTTTTGATAATATTTGGTATTTGATTGGTATTTTGGTTTTACAAAATTTCACGGGATACATATTTCACGGCTAGAATTGTTATTAATTTAAAAAAAAAATTGTGGATAATAATTTCATTTCGAATTTAGATTAAACACAACATTCCTGCAGCAACGCGCGGGTACTCTCACTCGTTAAAAACTAAACCCATTGAGCCTTTATCTGACAAAAGAAGAAAAAGGAAATAAAGTAACATTTATATCACATGCCAAAAGATAAAACGCAAAGAAATTATTTGAAAAAAAGTTTCTCTCTTTCTTCTCTCTTCTTCATCTTAATCTACCTTTTCTATTTTTCTTTCACCTGGTTTTTTTTAAGCTATCTATTTACACTATATTCATCTTCATCTTTATCTACCTCAACAAAAGCAAAATGTTCATTCATCTCACTCTAAGATCAAAATCAAACCAAGATGATTAACCACAGATCCGGCCGCCACGGATCCCGTCACCACGCCCGCACCTCCGACATACACACATACAATCATTGGAAAATAGAACTCGCCAAAAAAACAGATCGGTGGCGCGACGGTGGTAGTGTGTCGTTCTCCACCTCAACATAAAGATTTTTGGGTTGTTGATTTTGATAGAAAAAAGTTAGGGTTTGATTTGGGAGAATGGGAAAAGTGGTTGGTGAGAAAAAGAGAGAGACAAATGAAATGAGATGTAACGAGGTGTATTATTCTTTACTGTGTAATTACAAATATGACCTTAACCATCAGATGTTACGATGATGAGTGGTTGAGATTAAAAGGTTTGTTCTTTAGATAAATATTGTTTCGTATCGAACTTTTCTCATAAAATGGTTTTAACAAATTACACATAAAATAGAAGAAAGAGTACTCCAATCTATCTTATCTAAAATATGTTCATGACTAGTCCTTTGTGACATTAAGTGGGTATTAAATTCGTTTGAGAGACTTTAAAATCAGTATATCCACATCCTAGTGCCGAGTCACTGTTAAAATCAGCTGTTTCACGTTTTGAAAAGTTAAAAAGAACAAGATTGGTGATGAAGAAGAGCATCAACGAGTCAATAAAGGTGCGAGTTTACCTTTTAAATTACATCTAGATCCCTTTGTATGTGTTTATACGCTACATGGAATATGTATTTTTAAGTAAAACATTCGAGTTTTTTGATTAAACTTAACCATGCAAATGAGGTGCATACTGAAGAAAATGAAATAAGTGATGATGAAGATGAAGATGAAGATGATGGCTGCGTTGATGATGATGAGGTAGATGAGGATTCGGAGGAAGAGATTGCAGGTGGGGAACTTGACACATATGAGGGACTTCATATGGTAAATATGAATTTAATTTTTTTTCTTCATATAAATGGGACGCAGGAAACTGAATTTTGCTAAAATGGCAAAAGAATATATGTTATTTTTCGTTGGAGGTGGGAGGCTGTGTGGGTTTGGTAACAGGTCTAGACGGGTATCGGTTGAAACACATGTTTAGTGCACGTCAAAATGGGCTGCGTCTTTTCAAATATACTAGAAGGGTACCCGCGCAATGCGGCGGGGGTACCGTGTGATTATATTTTGCGTTATTCGGTTACACGTTTAGTTGTCTTCATGCTTTATATGTAGAGATATTAGAGATGGTTAAGCCAAATAATTTTAGTTTGAACAACCAACCGCTTCCTAACCAACCTGCTTCATAACAAATTAATTTTAAATCTTTTTATAATAAGCAAGAAAAAAGTCTGAATTTTAAGTCTATCTTATTATAAAATAGTGTCAAATGCATTATAGTGTAATAGAGTATATATTTATTAATGGCTATTACAATAATTGTGATTAAAAAAAAAAAAAAAAAGTTTTAAATATTTGAGTTTTCGAACACTTTTCCGCCCGTATATCGTGTTCAACCCATTCATGTGATCTCCTTTAGCCTTCTTTTTTATTTTATATTTTTTTATAACCTGTTTTAAACAAAAGACAACTAAAATCAACACATTGATAAGTAAATGAGTTAAAATAGTCAACTCTGTTGTCTAGATCATGTTTTTAAGAGAGACAAATGTAACATGGGCGATCTTAGATTGCAGGTAAAAGTTCGATCGATTAGGAAACCTGACGGCAATCAGCAGTTTTTTAATTTGTAGGTCTGCTAAGGACTATCGGTTCCTGTTTTGCTTAGTGCTTTAGTAGTTGTGATAGTTACGTGCTCTTTTCATCTAATCCGATTTCTTCGTTAAATGTCAACAAAGCTTGGAGATATTGAATTTTGGCACCATCATATTGTTAGACAATGAAACACGTAAGTATAACTTTATTAATGACCACTATATATATTAGTGAAACCCTAATACCCAAAATACATAAATCGGGCTTGGGCTTAATTATCGAAATCGCGAAAGCTCGCACTTGAGTAGTAAACTAAGAAAGCAAATTAAAACAATAAACCAAAATAAAACGGGATAACCCAAAACCAAAATAAACTAAGAAAGCAAATTCGACACCAACAAAAGTCGTCTCGGGAATTGATACCCTAGATTCGACACCAACAAAGTCGTCTCGGGAATTTATACCCTGAATTCGACACCAACAAAAGTCGTCTCGTGAATTTATACCCTTGATTAGACACCAACAAAAGTCGTCTCGGAAATTTATACCCTTTATTCGACACCAACAAAAGTCGTCTCAAGAATTAATACCCTGGATTCGACATAAAAAAACAAAAACAAGCAATTAAATAACTAATACTTTCTTTTTTCTTTTTCTTTTTTTTTAACAAAGCAACCATATCCGGCTAAACCAGCCTCTTGAATCGTCTGCTTCAAATCCTTGAGATGCTTTGGAGGGAACCCCATAGTCAAACAGTTGATAAGCCTTGGGCTCATCTAGTCTTGATGCATCAATGAAAGAACGGATGTTGCTTATAGTGTGGTGGATATTGAACGGGGAAAGGAAAACAAAAAAGAAAAGAAAATTTATGATTATGGTTTGACGGGGCGGCTTAAGGGAGGCGGCTCAACATAGCCATAGACCTGCTCCGATACCATGTTAAACAATGAAACCCGTATATATAACTTTATTAATAACCACTATATATAATAGTGAAAGTGTGAAACCCTAATACCCAAAGTTCACAAACCAGGCTTGGGCCTAATCCACTAATATATATATATATATATATATATATATATATATATATATATATATATATATATATATATATATATATATATAGGGGATAACTTGGCTACAATTATTGTAGCCAAGTTAGCTACAATCCTCCACTCAAATATACAAGAAATTGAATCAGGGACCCACAAAATGACACAGGACCCACAATTTGTAGCACAAATTGTAGAGAATTGACTACAATTCAATTGTAGCTAATATATTCCCATATATATATATATATATATATATATATATATCTTTTTCTGTTGTAAATAACTAATTTTTATTTAAATAAACAATAATAATAATAATAATAAAAGTTAAACAAAAAACGAGAATAAAACATTCTAACTTACCGTGTATATTAACACTACATAATTTAAAAAAAAAAAAAAAAAAAAAAAAAAAAAAAAAAAAAAAACAAAATCATTCCAAACCAAAAAAGAAAAAGAAAAAGAAAAAGAAAAAAAAGCCGTAAATACAAAACAAATAAATACATATCGTCTCTCAAAAGCGCATATATCAAAGCCGAAAAGCTCCACCACAACGCGCGGAGCAAACTCTCTCGTTTTTTGTTTGTTTGTTTGTTTCTTTTTTAATCATTTCCGGTTTCATGAACAAAAATAATGTATTTTGAGTTATTCTATTTAGAGTTTAACCTTTGCTTCCTATTATGTTGGTTTGAGAAAAGGTAATGTTGGCTTAACTTTTACCATGGGCTAGGTTTTACAGCCATGGTGTTCCAAAGTGAGCAATAAGGAACCAGTTGATTTTGTGTGTCGGTAATGGCAAGTTAAATATTTGCAAAAAGTTGGTCAAACTTACCGTTTCTTGAGAAGTTGCAGTTGGTTTAATTAGGATTATGAGCTGTGGTGATATATTAAACAAGTTTATTGACATTGCATAGGAATGTATGCAGAACTTGGGTATATCATGATCATGTTAGTGATGATTATCGTTCAACAAATCATTTGTCTGACTGAGAAAATGCCATCAAAAATAAATTTCATTTAAATGTTACTCCGCAGAGCGATGGAGTGAAGTTTATAATAGGAAAGTGCTGATCCTATATTCTACTGTAGTCGATGAAATACAAATGGAGCAATTTCATGTGGAACAAGAAAACGTTTATGACTAGACGTGCCTAATATAATTGAGATTAAGTATGACCAAGTATGCTTCTATCAAAGACATGACAAACTTTACGAAACGCATGATCCTAATACTTGATGAAAGTTAAATAAGCCAATATATCGGGGTGAAAGCATATTAACATGATAGGTACGAGAGTGCAAAGCCGATGAAGGAATATTGACATTTTGTCTCTAGTGGCTAATGTAATTGATATCAACTTGACATTTTTTTTGAACGATGATTATGATTAAGAGTAAAGGGACTGGGAGTGGTAACGCCCGGCCGGCGTTATTACACACATGGCACCCAAAATGTCTTACATGTACAAGTTTCAATGCCGTTAAGGCGTTATCACCATTTCCAGCTCCTTGGCGTTGGTAACGCGTTTCCATCTACGTTGCCCCAGTATCGTACGTTGCAACGCCCCAAGTTTACAAAACACCCCCCAACGAGACCATCATAGACCAGAACTGTGAACAAAAAAAAAAAAGAAAAGAGGACGAGACCAGACCAAGAACAAAACCAGAATTTTGAACAAAAATGAGACCATCATAGATCTTTAGAAGATAAACTTCCTTCTAATATTCGAACCATTTCAAAGAAAGAACAAAACCACAACAGTTTCACTCTCTCTTTTTGTTCGGTTAAATCGAAACACAACAAACCTTACCTTAGATCTATAAAAAACCTTGAACAAGCGTACTTCAATTGGAACAAGAAATATTCTAGGTGTGTGGTTTGTATAAGAAAAGAGAGGATTGTGAGATTTAGGTGGCCGTGCCGCCGTGGTTTGTATAAGTAAATGGAGTGATATTAGGGTAGTGACGTTAAGTGGATTTCTTTTGGGCTTATTACTTCATTCATAAATTAAAAGTGCAACAATATCTTTTGGGCTGTTGAGCTGCTAGTTTAAAAAGGGACGAATTTTGGCTAATTTTAGTTAGAATTTGATACATTTTAGGTAGTATTATTGTGGTATCGTAATGTTTAAGTTTTATTAATAAAATGTTTGAATATTGAATAAATGAATTTGTTGAGGGTAGAATTTGTAAAAAGTGGTGTTATTTGATGTTATGATTTTCTGGAGTTTTTTGGTCTTATGTTACTAGTTATAATACCTGTGCACGCACGGGGTTTTTCAGAAAAATTTAATTAGATAGTATTATCTTTTAAAAACAGAAAATCTTATGTATATTTTAAAAAATTAGAGCATCAACATGTGCGAAAGTAAGAAAAATAGTTAGCAAAAATTGTAAATATAACTGTGGCATCGACCTTGTATTAGATTATTGAGCGTGTCTCCTTATAATGTTATTCGGTCAAAAATTCTTTGATCACATAGGTTTCCACATAAATCAAATTTATTTTAAAATTTTTTGTTTACTATATGGACATATAAGAATTTACCCGTGAAAATTGTGATATAAGTACAACTAATAAGTATGCATGAGTTTTTCATTATGTATTAGTATCAATTAATATTTTGTAAAAATTTTGAGGTTGATGTTGTTATTTAACTTTAACTATTGATATCATATTGTACAAAATGTGCAAGTTTAGTAGCACATAATGAGCGTTGATGAAGTTAAAATATACTCCGTAAAGTTTTTTAAAAATGTTTTTTTCGGATATCCATATATAAACTTTAAATAATAATTACATGAGTCGTTATAAGTACAATCGCGTATATTTATTTTCATATCACAGTAACTTGTACTTACCATTTGATATTTATATTACCGTTAATAATAAATTAATAATTTAACGGTATTTAATATTCAAACCTATGTATGTATAGATTAAACTTTTAAATAGTATAACATGAGCTCTTATTTATATGAGTTTTTCTAACTTGTGCCCTAGGGGCACAAGTTAAGCACACCAAAAGTACATCAAAAGTACACAGGGAACCACATAAAAGTACACATGTCTGTACTTTTATATGGATCTCTGTGTACTTTTTCGTGGGCCTTTGTGTAATTTTGGTTTGCTTAACTTGTGCACCTAGGGCACAAGTTAGAAAAACCCTATTTATATTTAACGTACATAGTAAAAAGATATAATAGTAGATAAAAGTTTAAAACTAATATTTATTTTAAAAGTATTTAACGTATATTAAAACTAAGTCGTACATTTATAAAACTTTGTAAGTTTAATTGATGGAAGTCTCAAACCAATACTAATACTCATGTAATTGTAAATAAAGTTCATATTATAAGGTGTAGGGGGTATAAAGTGTAAGGAGTTATTTGTTTATTATCTAAATTTATCAAAAAACATGGAGATTTATAATTTTACACTTAACTCTATATAACATATTTAAAATTCAACCACTAATGTTTTATTAATTACCTCCTATTTTTTAAAGTTTTTATTTTCATAAATTTGACACCTATATTTTTATGTGTTTTTTTCCTCAATCAAATTCTCCAACAAATTTATTAAAGTTTGACCAAAATCAATTCAATTTTGACTTTTTATTGGCCAATCATATCGCTCGATTTTGCTTACGTGTCAAAATCGACCTCTCCTATTGGTTTAATTTTTTTTTTCAATGAGAAGGGATTTGCAAAAAGACTCAAAAATGATGTAATTCTTTTATTATATAAAAGATTTGGTGCTGAGATGATGTGGCGCTGACATGGCATGGTGTTATTTCATAACTTGTGTTATGACTCCCCATACTCTAAAACAAACTCTCTAGCAAAGAGCTAGAAGAGGATTACAAAGGCTTAATTAACCAAGAGTTCCAACATTGAACTTTACGACCTCTACATTTAAGCCAAGAAAAAGAAAATATATGAATGCAATCAAATAAGTCACTTTTCCTTATAGGACGAGAATTAAAAATGACACTATTTCGATACCGTCACAAGATCCATAAAGTCGCCGCAGATATTACGAGAACATGATCTTGTAATCCTAAAAAGCTCCCCAATCGTCGAGCCATTGAAGCCAATCGTAACATGAAACAAAAGAAGGCATAGAAACATCGATCCAAACACGAATACGCCGTCATAAGCTAGAAGCCGTATCACACTCGAAGAAAATGTGGTCCTTCGACTCTAAACTCACATTACAAAAAGGACACGAAATAGACTGAATCTCTAAACTCCACAAGGATAAATTAAACGATTCGATAATTTATCCAAAATAAGATAAGATGCCAAATAAAGATATTTAGCTTACGGGACACTTTATATGTATTTACATAAGATTCTCTTAATTTTATTTTCATGTAATTCCATGTTAATTGTCTCATATGGTACAAAATTTCATGCCCACTCTGTTAGGCCCTCATATTTTATTAGTTCATATGTTTAAAGCATCATTATATTTTATTTTCTATTTCCATGTTAATTGTCTCATATGGCACAAAATTTCATGCCCACTCTATTAGGCCTTCATATTTTATTACGGGGTGTACTATATTGACGGGGGCAATGTTTTAAAAATCGCGCCTAAGGCGCGCCTACTCCCTAAATCCCACAAGGCTCTAGCCTTTGAGATTTTTTTAGATCGAGGCTCACAACATGCATGAATCTCGTAAAAATCGCAGCGCCTTGGGGATTTTAGCGCTTTTGCGCCTTAGGGATTTGTGCGCCTAGAAGATGTAACGGGGATTTGGCCTTTATTTCTTAATAGTAAGATACATTTTGGGCTTACATGTTATATACATTTGGCCCTTTAAGTTAAAAAGTATCTAATAACCATAGTAATTTAGAACATAACTAAAACACACAATCAACAAAAAACTATGTATTTTTTGTAATCTAATGTCTAAGAATAGTAGCTTATTAACAGATACAAATGTTGTTTCTTTAGTGTTAAGTGTTACCAAGCAACTATATATTTTTTGTTGTTGATAGTTGATAGTTTGATACATGGTAATTTGTTAAATTTTATAAGTCATAAACTCATATATTGTAATGTATATTCAGGAATTTAGGGTAGTTCATGGATTCTGATATGTTGTTTGCTTAATATTTTGGGTTTAAATGCAACCTTTGTTAGTTGTAATAACTATTAAGTGGCATTATGCATTGAATATTGATATTTTTATGTTATTTAAAATGCATAAGTTGTCACATATGTTATAAAAAAACCTAAATGTATAGTGCGCCTCATATTTATGAATCACACGCCTTGGTTTGCGCCTCGACTCGAGGCTCTTGGAGCCCCTTTGCGCCTTAGTGCGCCTTGAGCCTTTCAGAACATTGGACGGGGGACAAGGGTGTCAGCCCCTTTTCTCTCTCTCTCTTTTGTCTTCTATTTTTTTCAGCACAGCTTAGTTTTTGTCAGTTTCTGTTTCGTATTTTTGACAATTTTAAGCGTTTGACATATTAAACTTTATATTTTTTGTTCCGCATTTTTATGTTTATAGCTTTTTGATATAAACAAAATTATAAAAATAAAAAAAATAAAAAAAAAGGTAGGGGTGGTTATTATAAAATTACAGGGGTTATTATAACCCATGCCTTTATTAGTTCATATGTTTAAAACATCATTATATTTTATCTGCACAGAAAGTGTGTCAGAAATCAACAGGAAGATATGTTCACATGTATATGTATATCTATACTACTGTATAATGCATTTAATTTCAAACTTAACTTTTAACAAAAAATTAAGATAAAGAGCTTCAATTATGAGATGACATGTGACACTTCTCAACTAACTCCAAGCCTAACTTCTAACAAAAAATTAAGATAAAGAGCTCCAATCATGAAATGACATGTGTCACTTCCCAACTTAAAATTCACTTTTATTTTCAAATTAAAACATCTTTTTATCTATTTATTTCTTTTATAATCTAATTTCACCATATTTTTTAAAATTTTGTGCTTTTTAATTCAACATCCATTTTGATATATTTTTATGAGTTTTTAATTTTTACATTTTTAGTAGGTTTATTTTTATTAATTCAAATTTTTACTACTTTTATTTCAATCAATACAATCTTGCTTCGACAAAATCATATACTTTTGGGAAGAGTGTTTGACAGGTAAGAGATTGCGATGACCTTTTTATATGCGGGAATAATAATGTCACGGAAAAGCAACAGGAAATCCAAGCAAATAAATACAACTAACATATACATTCAGAGTATTGTGAAATAAATTTATTGAGCGGGTAGGGAATTGCGAAAAAAGTTGGGCTATCAATTCATTTACTATATTATACTATAACTATATTTATCGCCGCCGCTATGCTCGGGTATCCAACTAGTAATAATAACTTGCCAAAATCAGCCGTTCAATACAAAGAAAATGTTACTTTAGTAACTAGGATATATGTTAATACACTATACACTAAGGCCGGGTGTTTTGGTGGTAGTCACGCACCTGCTGATGGTTGTTACTACCAGTCTACCACGTGTGAATGCGTGATCCTCGTAACACCAAGACACCCACCGTGTGCGGTTGGGTTGTTTTAATAAAATGTTTAGATGTAAAATACAAAATTTAAAAAATTAAGATACGTTAATAAAAAAATAGAATTGGTGATGCGTTTGGTGGTAATAATTACCGGAAGTGATTGGCAATATTCATAAATTTGATTTCAACACTTACTATACAAACAATTAAAGCCGTTTATCTTTACAGTACAACTGTTTACTACACATTTTTGAGTGTCCTAATCAAATATGCAAGTGTGCATTTATTGATTTGCTGAATGGTGATATAACGCTAATGTGGAGGTTTTTAGTGACTATAAGACTGCCCACAGTAAGCCGGTCGTCAAGTTGGTCGATCGACTCCTAACTCGATCGCCATAGCTGTGGCATTATATATATATATATATATATATATATATATATATATATATATATATATATATATATATATATATATATATATATATCTATCTCAGGCACGATCGATTAACATAAAACAACAAAACTATATCCTATAAAATGATCAAAACCCATCAAGAAATTGGCGGAAAATTAATATGGATCTCATTCGGAAAAATATTTGGAGATCGGAGGTTATGGTGTTGATGATTGTTGGAAAGCATACATGTTTGGATATGTGTTTTTTTGTGTGTGTTTTAGTGTGCAGTGTGTGTGTTTTCAGTGCGTGTTGAAGGTTGAAGATGAAGTCTAAATTTTTGTGGTAAATGTGTGTTATATTGAGTTATGAGGTGACTGGTACGGTTTTTTATTTATTTTATTTTATTTTATTTTTATAGTTAGTTTTTAGTTTTGTAATTCTTTTTAGATATTATTTGTAAAGTCTTTTATAAAAGAAAAAGAAAAAAAATGTAATGAAATTAAAATTCATTAGTTGAAAAAAACATGAAGGTCCCTCTTACTATGGTAAAAAGTTGTTTGTAAGTTGCCGAAAATAGAAAGCTGATGTGGCAGACAAAATGAAGGTCGATGGAGGTCTTTACTGTGAGGCGCGCTGTGGGCAGTCTAGCACCTACTCTAATAATGACAGTGATACCCGAGAAGATTATGACAGGTATTTAGCCACGTTAATTGCCTATTATTTCCGACGCAACTAACATATAATAATCATATAATCATTTTAAGAAAGCTAGCGACTGTTTTTTGCCTTATAAGTATACGCCCTTAACGTTTTCTTTCCATAATAACAATTCAAATATTCAATCAAAGAGAGTCAAGTTTTAATTAGCATCCATGAACACCCAAAATGGAATTGAGTATGAGGCATTGTTGAAAGGCCAAGCACAAATATTGCAATATATATACGGTGTTCTCGACGGCATGGCTATACGCAGTGGCGCAGCTTTTAAGGGGCCGGGGGGCGCCCGACCCCCCGAATTTTTTTTTGCGATGTAGGGGGTATATAG
The DNA here is from genome assembly GCA_030686995.1 of Artemisia argyi. Taxonomy (NCBI): domain Eukaryota; kingdom Viridiplantae; phylum Streptophyta; class Magnoliopsida; order Asterales; family Asteraceae; genus Artemisia; species Artemisia argyi. Next base: position 101,178,872 of record CM060696.1, read on the forward strand.
TTTTCGTGTAGAAAAATTTCGGTATATTCGGTTTCGACCCCCCGAAAATTTCGGTATACCTGAAATATAGCCTTAGGAAAAAAAAAATTTAGATCCCGACCCCCCACTTAAAAATTCCAAGCTTTGCAACTGGCTATACGATGTTGTGTTGAGCTTCGTATTGCTGACATAATAAACAAGTATGGCCGCCCTACAACACTGTCGGAAATCGTGACTTCTATCGATTCTAAATCGATAAATGTAGATGGCCTCGGACGGGTCATGAAGTTCTTGGCTCGAAAAAAAGTGTTTGATGAGATGCCACTACGAGAAGATAAGGAGGGAGCGGGTGAAAGTGAAATGACTTACTCTATAAACCATTGTTCTAAATGGTTGTTGTGTGACGCTGATGTGACATTGGCACCAATGGTTATGATGCGGACGAACCCTGTTGTGGTTTCGCCTCTACATGTTCTTAGTCAATCGATTAAAGAAGGTGGGACGACGTTTAAGAAGACACACGGGGAAGAGTTGTTTGATTTTTGCTTGCTTAACGCCGAGTTCAATATGATTTTCAACAAGGGTATGGCTAGCACGGCTAAGATCACTATGGATGCGATCATTTCAAGTTACAAAAACGGATTTCTTGTGTCAGAAGGAAGCGTAGTTGATGTCGGAGGTGGTACTGGGGTGGCTATATCGGAGATTGTGAAGGCATATCCGCATATTAAAGGGATCAACTTTGATTTGCCACATGTCATTTCGACTGCACCAATGTATGATGGGGTTACACATGTATCCGGAGACATGTTTAAGGCCATTCCTCATGCAGAAACGATCTTCTTGAAGGTAAAAATTATTGTTTATATAAGAGTTACAGATATTTGTTGTTAGAGTTTCATTAATGTGCATTTTGAATTAAGCGTGTACATAATAAACGAACTCGACTGGGGTAGGTTAATTAACACATTGATCTCGACTAAACCACATATTGGTTGTATGATTTGTTTCTTCTTTATGCTAACCGTGAAGTAACCATAGTTTAATACTCTTGTTAATTTGTATTTCAGTGGATTTTGCATGATTGGAGTGATGATGATTGTATTAAGATACTTAAAAACTGTCGTAAAGCAATCTCCAAGGAAACTGGAAAGCTTATTATTGTAGAGATTGTTCGAGATCCAAAAGGATAAGATTTTTTCGATGACATGCGCCTTACATATGATCTAGTTATGTTTTCACACTTTTCCAACGGAAGAGAACGAACCGAACCGGAATGGAAGAAGTTGCTTATTGAGGGAGGCTTTTCGCGTTACAATATTGTAAAGATTCCTGCACTTCAGTCGATTATTGAAGCATTTCCATAAAAAAAATAAAATTAGAACGAAGTTCAAATAAACGTTGAAGAGTTGGTTTACCAGATGAACTTTAAAGAAATGTCATTTCGCTTTTTTTTTTTTTTTTTGGACCAAATGTCACTTCACTGGTTACTTCTTCGTTATAAGCTTTTAATAAGATGGATTGTTGCATCTCTTACTGGGTTGTGGGTTATTAGGACACCTTACCCGACCTTTTTATCAGTTTGTGTTCCGTGTTTTTAACAGTTTAGTACTTTTGACTTTTTTATCATTTTGTGTTCAGTGTTTTTAACAGTTTAATACTTTTGACTTGTTAAACTTTATATTTTCTGTTTCGTAGTTTCAATTTCACACTTTTATAACGAAAACACTATTGGAAAAATTTTAACAAATAAAAAAACAATAAAAAAACAAGGGGGGTATTGGTGGTATTTTAGGGGGTTACTAATAACCCATCCCTTACTAATATTGAAATATGCTACTATCAAGTTAATAAGTTTACGAGATTGGTTCAGTAAAGGCTTATTGGTTATAGATAAGGTAAAACACTAAAATGAAATCAGCTTAAAACTTTCTGAAGATTAATGCAGGTCAGTGCATTATTGTTTGTCCACTGGAGTTCTGAATGGGCTTGGGCCAAGTGATAAAGAACCAATTCGAGATTTAAGTTAAAAATATGTTTTACTTTGTCGATCAGTACGTCATTTGCACATCTTTTGCTCATAAAGTCGAAAAACAAATATCAAAAGTAGCTTTAGATAAATGGTTTTAAGAAATTGCACATAAAATAGAAGAAATCATACTGTGCAATCTATATATCTGTTATTTAAAATTTGTTCATGACCGGTCCAATTTGTGACTTTATCTGTGTATTAAATTCGTTTTCTTAACTTTACATATATCTTAAGAGCATTTGCTATCATAACGTCTAACCTGCGTTAAGGGGTTTTTTTTTTGCGCGTTAACATGGCGTTAACCACACCGTTAGTCCAAGTTATGATCGCGTTAACGTGAGGCGTTAGCCAATTAATGCTAAGCTAAGGGCCATTTGTGTGAGAAAAAAAAATGTTTACCTATGCAGTCCTTGACGTTTAAATAACGGCTATATTACATAAATATTAAAAAAATAATAATAAATAAATAAAAAATCAAAAAATCAAAATCATGTTCGCACCACTATAAATACCAACTAAACACATAATTTTCTTTTCACACATCCACTACTAATTCTCAAGTTTATATACTTCCGCTATAACAAAAAAAACCTTGTTCATTCACAATGGATCTTAATCAAAGTGACGAATTATCTCAGCACTGGTGAGACATAGATGACGAAACTGATTTTGATTTTATGATTGCCGTGTACGAGTATCAGCAACACTTAGAACAAGAAGCAGCTCATCCTCACATGTCTCATACCCACATATTTCGTGAACGTGAGCTTGCCAAAGAACATTTGCTTAATGACTATTTCATTCAAGGTTGTAAGTATACGTACCGTTATTTTCGTTGAAGGTTTCGTATGAGCCGGAAACTATTTATAGAAATAGTCAAAGGTATTGAATCTTATTCTTTCGATCCTTTTCCAGATCATTTTAAATTCTTTAGTGTAGGACCCGACGCTACGGGTCGAATGAGTATAAGTGTTCTTATGAAATGTACATATGCCATACGCCAATTGACATACGGCAGCTCACCCAATGCGTTTGATGAGTATTTGCAAATGGGTGAGCGTACTTCACGTGATTGTCTTGATAATTTTAACATGTGCGTTATGGATTTGTTTATGCCGGAGTTTTTAAGAAAACCAACTTTGTTCGACGTTCAAAGTATTTTCGAAAAACATGAGCGTGAACATGTTTTCGGGGAATGCTTGGTAGCATTGATTGCATGCATTGTGCATGAAAATATTGTCCGGTGGCTTGGCAAGGGCAATTTGGTAGGGGTGATAAAAGATACCCAACAATAATGCTTGAAGCTCGCAAGATTATGGATTTGGCATGCATTTTTTGGGATGGCAGGGGCAAATAACGATATTAATGTTTTAGATAACTCTCCTTTATTCGATGACATTCTTGCTAACGAAGCCCCAAGAGCACCTTATATGGTAAATGGAAGAAGGTATGAACATGGCTATTAATTAGCTGACGAAATTTACCCACAGTGGGCAACTTTCGTCAAATCCTTCTCGGCAACGACTGACGAAAAACATGTGTTTAGATATCTCGATGTTTTGATGATCACAAAATGAAAACTCATCAAACCAAAGATCATGACGTAAACAAATATTTAGTAGTAAATGTTCACTTTCGATATCATATATTTCGATATAAATAAATGCCTAAAAACGTTATTCATATATTTCGATATCTCTATGTTTTGATGATCACAAAATGAAGTATTTAGTAGTAAATGTTCACTTTTACCTTCTAATCACTTAAGGTATGAATAAACAAAGTGTCTAATGCATTATATGATCAAAGGAACATTTTCTTAATCTCTAGATTTTTTATAAAATGTCACAAATATTTTTTTATATTTTAGAAAATCATTTTTGGTATTAAATAAAAATGTTTAATTAACCATAAATATATAAATTCAAATTTTCAACCAAAAATGGCAAAAATGTTCCAGAAAAACCTTCCCCACAAAAAGATAAAGCTGGGCAACGTTCAGAAGGGGCGGCCCCCTTAATTAACTAGGCGGCCCACTTAATTATTAAGGGGACCGACCACGCTCCTGACCCCCCAGCTTTGCCTATAAATACTGGTTCATTCCTACAGATTTTTTTTTGCCTTTTTGCACAAAAACTTTATGCCCAAACCTCTCTAAATCAATTCTTTGATCATATAATCATAAGAATTTGTTTCCAAGTGATTCAAGCTTCAACATTCAAGTGCAAAGAGAAGAATACTTCTATCAATCAAGACTAGAAGTATTACAATTTAGTATCATCTTGCTATCTAAGTTGTTTGTTCATTTCATCTTGTAAAACATTTATTCTTTGGCGTATAAGGTGTGTAAATTGGTTAGTTAGATTTAGAAATAGGATCTAGATTTGTTGAAAGTGTGAAGAGGTACAAGAAGTGAAGAAGTAGTGGTTCATAGGATTAGTGATAGGAAGTATAAGAGGTAGTAGTATATTGAAGTAGTAGTTAGTAGTGAAGATATAGAAGCTATATAGTGGTTTTGAAGCTTTGAAGTAGTTAAGAAGTTGAAGCCTCAAAGTTGTGAAGACATAGAAGCATAGAAGGTGTGAAGACTTAGAAGCATTGAAGTTGTGAAGACATAGAGGCCTAGAATTTGTGAAGTAGCATAAGATTTGAAGTAGTGAAAAGATAGAAGTTGTGAAGGTGTGAAGACACAAATGTTGTGAAGAAGTGTAGAAGGAGTGAAAGGGTGTGAAGAAGTTGTGGTATGTTTGAAGTTGTGAGATTAGTTCTAGCTTTGATTAGAACTCGACATTTAACTTTGTGTCGTTAAATTGGTGTAAGCTAAGGTGTGTATGGTTTTCTCCGCCATAAGGGAGCATATTGACGTAGTAAAGAAAACTCTCGAGTTCGGTGCTCGGGGAGTGGAGTAGGGCTAGGAAGGTGTCCTTGTAGCCGAACCACTATAAATCCTTTATCTCTTGGTTTGATCTTTCCATCTCTCACTCTTTGCTTACTTACGTACTTATTTACATTTCGTACATAGTTATTATTGCTTGTGTTGTGTATATATTGATTTCACATAAAGATCAAACTAAGTTCCATTCACAACACCAATCTCATTTAAACAAACCAAAAGGATATTTGACTATGAGCAGTCACAACTTTGTTTTAATCAAAATCAATATTGGGAAAATTTTCTTGTCTCTTTTGTCAACATCTCTTGAAGTAAAACCCAATCTATTCTACTCAAATACACACTTGAATCTACTTCAAAGCATTGTTGAATAAAGCTAAAAACGTTTTCTTAAGCTATCTATGATAATCTCACATTTGTCATATACTTTTATGAACATGACATTCATAATAAAACCAAGTCATTTCAAGAGAATCATGGTTTGCCTATATGGATCTTGTTTGTAACAAGTCTTGAAGTCCATGCAATCATAACTTCCCATTTGTTACTCATAGGCACTCATCAAGATGTTTGAACTAGTTCATTAATTTTCATATTCATATAGTTGAATATATGGTTATCATGTTTTATTGTTTCCTAGTCTATATGATTTAATTGCTTAATAATTAAGTTGCATGCAAATTAGAAATTACTTGTTTACTTGATCTCTTTAAAAAACATGCTTTATATACATGATTAGTATATCCTATATTGCCTCAAAGAGTTGAATTTACTTGAATCCAAACCTAAAAACACAACCTTTTCAAAACTTTTCTGCCAAAAACCCATTTCTGGAAATCTGGGAATCACCAGATGGGCAGCCCCCTTAAAGTATAAGGCGGCCCTCTTAATATTTAAGGGGACCGGCCCTTATTTAAGGGGACCGGCCATCTGATGGTCGGGGTTCCTGTTTTCTTTATCACTTTTTGACCCACTTCACCCTGTACTTCCAAAAATTCACAAACACATTTTGTCCTAAACTATCCCTCAAAATTTACCTTCCTAAACAACATTTTTCCTACACTATAAATACCTCCTTTCCATCATAAATGCTCACACATCCAAACATGTCATCTCCCAACAACCAAAGAACCAAGTTTTCAAGAGTTGCAAAGATCTCCGTCAAACCCGTTTGGAGGATAAAACTCGACTCTTGTCACAACTCAAGTGATGTTGTTCATAATCAACCAACACCTAAACCTCATACTCACACAAATGATCCATCTAACAACCAATCATACATTCTTGCTTCCACTAATGCTCCTTCATATGATGAGCATGCACAATCCCAAAACAACCATCCTAACCTCATTTCCAATACTTCACATGTTGCTCATTCAACGAAAACACCATCCACTCATGAAGCATCTCTTCCACCCATATCATATTTTCATGATTACCCAAGCTCAAACATGTCTCCACCACCAAGAGTGCCACCACCACATCCTCCAACTTCAGATGCCATTCCTAAGTTGCATGTTCAAACCTTCACCCAAGACAAGAATCATGCTCCACCACCATCACCTTCCTCCGAACACTTGAAGTTCATTGAGGAGCTAAAAGAAGCAAATGAGCTTAGTGCTCTTTTAGCCTTACATCTTGCTCAACGCAATTTGGATCCACCTTCATCTAGCTCACCCTCATCACCACACAACATAAATCAAATTGAGAAGCATGTCAACAATTGCCCTTGTTGCGTCTTCCTCCAAAAACAAACCATTGCATTGAATAAGCACTTTACTTGGATTGAGTATCTTCTCACTAGATCTCAACAAACACCATCACTTGAACAACATCAAAACCCTCAACCAACAAACTCAAATCCAAACTCACCACCTCCAAGCTCTCCATCACTAAACTCACCAACATCCATGAAACCAAAAACATACCTCCATTAAGCCATTAACATAATCCCCACTCACCACTCTCGCCTAAGCATACTATATACTTATGCTTTTTATTTTTCAAATAAAACACTTCAAGCTTTTGGGATACAAGCAAGTTTGATGACACACTTTTTTGGCAAAATAGGATGTCCTACTTGGTTTAGAATTCTAGTATTATGAATGATCTAACAATGATTATGTAGTTGGCATAATCATTTTGGATTAATGAATGTTTTAATATGTGTTCCTAATATTTCTTTGCCATGCTTATCATTAATTGTTATTATGCTATATATTTGCGTGTGCTTCTAATATTTTTCTTGCAAGTATTCCATAGCTCGAACCCTTGGTGCCCTCAAACGAGGGGGAGCATACATCAAGGGGGAGCTTTCAACTTATCGACTTAAACCTTTTTGATTCTACAAAAAGGGGGGGAGAAGTGAATATAAACTCACTAAATACTTGTCGAAAAATTAATTTTTGGATTTAATGAGTTTAGGTTTTGTAATCATAAAAAAGTGGGAGATTGTTGAAATAAATAAATACCTAAAAACGTTATTCATATCTTTCGATATCTTTATGTTTTGATGATCACAAAATGAAAACTCATCAAACCAAAGATCATGACATAAACAAGTATTTAGTAGTAAATGCTCACTTTTAACATCTAATCACTTAAGGTATAAATAAACAAAGTGTCTAATGCATTATATGATCAAAGGAACATTTTCTTAATCTATCGATTTTTTATAAAATGTCACAAATATTTTATATATTTTAGAAAATCATTTTTGGTATTAAATAAAAATGTTTAATTAACCATAAATATATCAATTCAAATTTTCAACCAAAAATGGCAAAAATTTTTCAGAAAAACCTTCCCCACAAAAAGACAAAGCTGTGCAACGTTCAGACGGGGCAGCCCCCTTAATTAACTAGGCGGCCCCCTTAATTATTAAGGGGACCGACCACGCTCCTGACCCCCTAGCTTTGCCTATAAATACTGGTTCATTCCTTTAGATTTTTTTTACCTTTTTGCACAAAAACTTTATGCCCAAACCTCTCTAAATCAATTCTTTGATCATATAATCATAAGAATTTGTTTCCAAGTGATTCAAGCTTCAACATTCAAGTGCAAAGAGAAGAATACTTCTATCAATCAAGACTAAAAGTATTACAATTTAGTATCATCTTGCTATCTAAGTTGTTTGTTCATTTCATCTTGTAAAACATTTATTCTTTGGCGTATAAGGTGTGTAAATTGGTTAGTTAGATTTAGAAATAGGATCTAGATTTGTTGAAATTGTGAAGAGGTACAAGAAGTGAAGAAGTAGTGGTTCATAGGATTAGTGATAGGAAGTATAAGAGGTAGTAGTATATTGAAGTAGTAGTTAGTAGTGAAGATATAGAAGCCATATAGTGGTATTGAAGCTTTGAAGTAGTTAAGAAGTTGAAGCCTCAAAGTTGTGAAGACATAGAAGCATAAAAGGTGTGAAGACTTAGAAGCATTGAAGTTGTGAAGACATAGAGGCCTAGAATTTGTGAAGTAGCATAAGATTTGAAGTAGTGAAAAGATAGAAGTTGTGAAGGTGTAAAGACACAAGTGTTGTGAAGAAGTGTAGAAGGAGTGAAAGGGTGTGAAGAAGTTGTGGTATGTTTGAAGTTGTGAGATTAGTTCTAGCTTTGATTAGAACTTGACATTTAACTTTGTGTCGTTAAATTGGTGTAAGCTAAGGTGTGTATGGTTTTCTCCGCCATAAGGGAGCATATTGACTTAGTGAAGAAAACTCTCGAGTTCGGTGCTCGGGGAGTGGAGTAGGGCTAGGAAGGTGTCCTTGTAGCCGAACCACTATAAATCCTTTGTCTCTTGGTTTGATCTTTCCATCTCTCACTCTTTGCTTACTTACGTACTTATTTACATTTCGTACATAGTTATTATAGCTTGTGTTGTACATATATTGATTTCACATAAATATCAAACTAAGTTTCATTCACAACACCAATCTCATTTAAACAAACCAAAAGGATATATATATATATATATATATATATATATATATATATATATATATATATATATATATATATATATATATATATATATATATATATATATATATATATATATATATATGTGTGTGTGTGTGTGTGTGTGTGTGTGTGTGTGTGTGTGTGTGTGTGTGTGTGTGTAATAAATAACATCATAGTCCTTTACTCAACAATTTAATTTAGTGGTGTTTAAACAACTATAGTGAAAAACTTAAAACTATATTTTTGAATCAAAGTTTTTATAAGCTCAAACTATTCTTTTGAAGAAAACTTTTATAAAACGAAAAAGACGTAAAACTATTCAACCCCCTTCTAATTTTCCACAACATAGTTATTTTGAAAGGAAACAAGAAAGTGCACGAAAGGATGTCGAACGTGTTTTTGGTGTGCTTCAAGGACGTTGGGGTATACGATAACAACCGACACGTCAACATGAAATTGTCAAAATAAGTAGAATCATGTATACTTGCATTATTTTTCATAACATGATTTTAAAAGATCAAAAGTTTATACTACGTGAGTATGGCGAAACGTGGGTGGATCCGTCACCAAGTTTGAGGCAAGAAAGGTGGGTCGACATATGTGATACCCAGTGTCGCAAGGCAAGGGAAATGCGTGACTAAGAAATGCACACTCAACTCCAACGAGACCTTATGGAGCATGTTGCATAAACATCTTCAACGACAACCAAAATAAGATGATTTCGAAGACGATGAATAAGTATTTGTAATTTGTATGGTTTAAATTCCCTATGTTTCAGTTTTTTTTAATCGTTGTAATTTTTATTTTAACTTTTTTTATATTTCGTATTGTAATGGTTAAGATTTAATTTTATGTGGTTTATTAAATGAATTGTTAATTTTAGTTTGGGGTTTGAATTTTAAAATAGTTGAGTTAAAGTTGAGTTAAGGTTGACTGATGATAGCAGGTGTTTAAATTTTAGTTAAGGTGAAAAGGTTAAATGTAACACCGTTGTTTTAGCAGGTCAGTTTATCTGATAGTCTTGACTCGGTTGACGTTTGTTTGGTGTGTCCTAAGTGATATATGTGTGAAATGTGGGTGATATATGAGTGATAAGTACGTGTGTTGGCACTAAATCCCTTGGAGTGGTGTTATCTTTGTGAGTGGGTGATGTTGATTTTGTGATAAGTTCATTTTGATCGCCTTAGTGGTGTGGAAATGACTTGTGTAGTTTTGGTGTTTTTGAGGTTTTGCCTAACAAGTCTTCTTTCAAACATTTGATCGTGAGTAGGTTACGTGGAGTTCGAATTTGTGAGTTATATTTATATTTTGTGTGAGATTCTATTTTTGGAAACTTTGTTTTGAAAATAATATTTTTTCTAGTCGTCGTAAAAACTAAGGTTTATCGCGTAAGACGTTAGGTTTCGTTGTGGGTTCGCATAAAATATAAAAAGTATAAGGTTTTGAGTGTAATAATTAGATTTAATAAAAAAATATTAAAATAATATATGGGTTAAGGTGGGCGGCCGATTAGGGGAAAAAGGGTGAAAAAGAAACCCAATTTGAGTCCAAATATGATTCTTAGACCCAAGGATTATCCATAATTAATATATATACAAACCCAAACAACCCTAAAACATTTTTTTTGAGTTTATGGTCGATCCAAGAGAGAAACAAGAAGAAAAAAAGTTAGAGTTTTATTTATTAGAGCAATAATCAATATCAAGGTATAATTTTGATACCCGTACTCATTCAATTGTTTAACTATTATGCTAATTCATGTAATATTGATTATGATGGATCTAGGGTTTGAAAACTTCTGTAAATTAATTAATTAAAACATTTTGGGATCAATTAATGATTATATTATGATGATTGGTGAAGAGAATTGAGCATAAAACATGCTAGTTATTGAGTTAGGGTTTTGACATATTTGTAAGACTGTAAAGATACGAAAATATTTAATAGTTGGGGATGAGTTAGATCAAGAATTTTTAGTCTAAATTGTAGTTCATTGAAAGAGCTTTCCAAAAAGTCCGGCTATGATCGATTTCAAGGTCCGGAAGTTAGTATTTTGATTTTTCCAAGTTAAGGTGTCAAAGCTGTTAAACCGGGACAGAATTAGGGCATAAGTTTGATAGTGAGATGTGGATTAGAAAGTGAGATTTAGGATAGCCCTTCTGGAGGAGTTGAGTTTCATATGTACTTAGACTCTCACGCAAAGGAATTGCGAGAAAGAGTTGTAGAAGTATTTTAGTTCGTCAAAAATTTTTGGTGTGCGTTCAGATCCAAATCTAGATAGTTTTTATGTTTGATTTTTCAAAGGATACTTGTGTGTGTTATTAGACCATGGCCATCTGAGATTAGCTTGTATGCTTATAAGAGACTATGGTAAATTTTTGGTGTGAGTTTTTGATCTTTTAATGTTATTATTTTATGTGGGCGAATGTACCCTAAAAGTCTTTGTTCTCTGATTTTATAAGTGCAAGGGATTTAGTGAGTATTAGTGTTTGGTGATGGTTAGTATGGAGTCTAGGAGATCCATGGTGGGTCATATGAACCTTAGACATTCATCATATGCGTATTACATGGTTTATAGCTTTGAGCTTGGCCATGTGTAATGTGATCTTATTTTGTTATAAAGATTTGTAATTTGTATTTGTGAAAGCTGCAAAGACTGAGGTGAGTTCATAGTCCCATTTTTACTTTGTTTTTAAACTTGGGATGAGAATTATGCTTGTTATAAATATTTTGAGTTACTTTGATTATATGTGGTTTAATAGCATGGACTTATAAATGTTATCGTGTGAATGCTATATGTGATGTTAATGCGGTGTGATTAAAATGTGGTATTCAATTGGGGGGATGCTTATCCCGTTGCTCGCACGTGCGACCTAGTTGATGATAAATGTGTGGTGAACTTGGATCGGTGGACACGTTCCGTCCAAACTAATTTATGTGTGATGTTAAACTTGGATCGGTGAGCACGTTCCGTCCCACTTGGTAATGGATATGGTAATTGGATCGGTGGGCACGTTCCGTCCCAATGGTTGCCTTATGTACGTTAGTTGGTTTGTGATTACATGTTAGCTTATATGGTAACTATATTTATTTGTCCAGCTATATTTTATAATCACAGTGAACTGGTTGCCTTGTGTGATATTGTGTGTCTTAAACCTATGAATCTCACCAACATTATGTTGACGTTTTTAAGCATCATTTTCAGGTGAGCTTTCTAAGGATAAGATAGAAGGATGTGATTAGACGAGACCTTAGTTGTATTGGATGGGGTTTATCATCTATGTTTGGACTTATGAATTGTTTTGGAGTTCTATTTTGTTATTTTCTTTTGGGGTTTTGTTACAACACTTTTTGTTGGTACTTTGCTCTACTTTTGTACATGTAGAAATTCTCTATTTAGACACCAGATGTTGTGATGATATACATGAAGTTACACTCGCGTTTCCGCCTTGGCGAGGCATGACAGATTGGTATCAGAGCCTTGGTTATAGAGAAGTAGGTGGTTGAACCTATACTATAAACTATGAGTCCCTCATATAGTTGCACTTAGGGCCTATGTATAAGTATGGTATTTTATACGTATATTTTTCCTAAGTTTATGAGATGTTTTATCGAGTTTTAGATGCCTATTGAAACCCTATACGTAGTATTGTATATGTCGATTTTAGTACGTCATCTTCCCTCGCGTAAGAAGTTTTGTTAGGCTATTATTTTGCTTTCAAGAGAAGTGGTAGGATGAAGCGGACTAACCGCAGAATCCAAGTTCCCGATAGCATGTATCCGTGTACAGACTAGGAGAGGATGCTTATGGAAAACGTTGGTGGAGAAGAAGTGGAAAGGTTTGTAACCACGGTGACTTCTGGATATGGAGCTGTTACCAAATACCCTTGGTAGTGTCCTCACTTCTCATAGGAAGGAGAGGTGGTTTAGTCTAAACCTCATGATTTATACGCACTTGTGAATCATACGGAATTGGAAGAAAGAAATAGAGACGGTTTTGCATGTTATCGACTACCTCAACATGTAGGAAACAGGAATGGGTGGTTGATAAAGATGAAGGGGAGTTAAGATGGAATGGTGTGGATTCGGATCTAGTGTCTGCAACGAGTAGTAAGTTAAATCGGTCTGAGTAGGTAGGCAAGTGCGAGAGTGGAGTTTGAGCCATTATGCGACGTCCTTTGTTTTATGTCATGTTTTGAAATTCTTATATTGCCTTTTTGCCGTCTGGAGCCATGTTGGAGTACGATTACTTCTGAATATTGGATTGGTCTTATCCAAGTGATTTTGATTATAGAGCTTACGTGATTGTTGTAATTGTTTCATGTGAGATGATTGTTTGCGTGAAGTGTTGTCATAGGAGGGAGTAAACTTGTGAAAGGGGGCATAGATAATTATGGTGGCCAACATAATCATACATGCGTCAGCAAACAAGTGGACTTGCATATATGATAGCATGGATTGTGATGTTTATTAGGTGCTATGTGGTATATGTGCGTTATCATTGAGATGTGTGATTTTAAAAGTAAGTATGCGTGTGGAATAGGCTTATAACTATGGTCGCGAACATAATTATAAGGGTATCACACACGTGGACTTGTGACCATTATTGCATAGATTGATGTTTGTTGTTATATATTGTGGTAGATAGTATGTGATATCATGTTGATGATGGCTGTATGGTTAGAGAAATATTCTCTTAACCGTTGGTGCAGTCGTTATATGTTGGGGTGTATAGGTGGTAAGATTCCATCCTACCTATCATATGCTGATACCTCGATTATCGGTTGGTACTAATGTTGTGGTATTTATGTTGATTCGTTTGCTAGACTCTCCGTCTGCATACCTAATTCTCTGGTTAGCATTCCTATTCGTACGATGTTGGTACGAATGCCATATCCTTCCTATTCGACGTCGTGATGGGTGTTGGTCATTTGGATTCGTTTCTGTTAGATACTGGTTCGTTTCTTTGGTTATTCCTTGTATTCATTCCTCTAAGGAATATTATATAAATTTCGAGTATTGTTGGTTCGTGACAAGTTGGTGCGGATATTAAATCCCTCATTTGCACACCAATTAGATTTCATGACATGTTTTGCGACCTGTTAGTGTCGATGTTTTTCTATGATCTTAATTTGCTCATTGTATGAATGAGTCTTTACGTTCTTCACTTGGTTTGCAATGTATTTGCGTGAGTGTTCACTGGTATGAGTTTGTTTGATGATTATTTTGATTACGTGATTCTTTCATGTCTTTTGCATTCGATTAAGAGGTTGTGTTAGAGTCCTTATGGCGTGTTACAATTCGTTTTGGGCATTTCAAGGTTATTTGTTGGAAACTACTATTTTTATGGGAAAATGAGGTGTAAAAAAAGGGTTATCAGTATATTGTTGAAGCTATTTATAAAAATTCTGCTATGAAAGTCTACTTATTTTACTGTGTTAATAAGCACGATTTAAATTCTTAAACAAGTAAGGTGAGATACTATATTTATATAATCAACCTTGGTGTCATAAAAAAAAATGCCTAATATGGAATTTAAGTCAAAGATGATTTTCTTACATAAAATGGTTTGCATATCTTTTATAGAAAATGTATGAGTTTAAGGTATATCATGTAAAGAAAAACGAAATTCATTTTGTTGGGTAAGGATGGGTACCGGAATAAGAACTATATATGGTTCTCATTTACCAAATTGATATGTAGTTGATTCCTCTAGTGTTTCTTTCATTGTGGTACACTGGTGGATTTTCTTTGGGTACTTGTATTTTATCTTTTCTTTGTATGGGTTTCATGAACATTTGATTTGCGTATACTTTTATTGGGGAAAATTTCTCATTTTGTTTTCTAGCTTTGATTTTGATATTCGATTACTACGCTAGTTGGTAATTCGTAACCCTTTTGAGTTCGTTGATATACGTTTTAGTTTGACCGGTCATGGTTCGCGTCGTTTCCTTAGGATAGATTGTCGATTTAGTTATCATTATGTTTGTTGAAGAAGAAGAGAATGTTTACCAAGTGTCCACGTGAGAGGTTCAGCTTCAAGATGTACGTCCTTCAGGTATGTGGTCAACGATAGCGAGTTTTCATGGACACTAGTAAGATAAAAGTAGTGAAGAGTGGAAAGTACCTAAGACACCATCTAAGAGACGATTGTCCTTAGGATTGGCAGGTACTATTGACGATTCATTTCAAAATTTTTATAGATTGCGTAGGCATCACGGAGGTAGAAGATCCATAAGAGGAACTATGTGATACACGACTTTGAGTTGGGGAGTAGAACTTGGAGACGATATTTGAATGAAGCAGTGAGTGTTATCTACACAGATCATAAGAATCTTTAGCATATATTTGATAAGAGCTTAATATATGTAGAAGAGAAGTTGGTTGTGGAATCTCTTAGTAACTACGAATATCTGATTCGTTACTGTCAAGGAAGAGAGGACATCGTGGTAAGAGCGCTGAGCAGGAGTGAACGAGTGAAACTTAGATGTCTATGAGCAATGATTGTGATAATTCAGTCTGGAGTTAAAAGGATGATACTGGCAGCCCAAAGAGAGATGTTCAATGAAGAGAACATGTGAGGAGAATGATTACATGGTTTAGATCAGCTAATGGAAAGGAATGGTGGTAGAGGATTGTACTTCGCGGACCAATTATTGGTTTCATTGGAAGGAAGCATACGGACATCAATCATGCAAGGTATTTGGTACATCCTAGAATGGATAAGACGTATTATTACCTTAGCAAGAAATGTCTTGAGGAGCAAGTATGAAGGAGAATACATATACCTTAACAAGTGTTTGATACGCTTGAAGGTGAATGTTAATGTCAACGATTATTAGGGTGATGCAACAGTCAGAGATACCTGAAGATTGTGTTAAGGAGGGGTTAGCGAGAGGTTACATTTGATGAGTTGGTAGAGAGACGTGGGGTGTCGCATCAATCAGCTTATATCAAGATGTAATACTTACTTCACGATTGTGGTAAATGTTTTATAGAGACTTGAGACAGCGTATGAAGATGAGTATGACTTATCATTCTTAAATGAATGGACTAAGTGAGCGTAAAAATCCGGCGTTGGATGGTATGATAAGAGCATGGGTGTGTTTGAGTTTGGAGGGAGCTGGGGTATGCATTTATCTTTAGCTGAGTTCTCCTATAACAATAATTACAATTCTAGTATTAAGCATGTGCTGTTTGAAATGTTGTATGGAAGGAAATGTAGATCACCTATTCTGTGGACAGAGGTTGGAACAAGCCGACTAATTGGTCCTGAACTGGTGCAAGAAACTACGGATACGGTTTTCCAGATTAAGGAAAGATTTAAGGCAGCGAGAGATTCGCCAAAGGCGTTATGCGGATAATCATCGTAAACCATTAGAGTTTAATGCTAGTGATTTTGTGATGTTAAAAGTGTCTCCTTGGAAAGGTGTTGTGCTTTTCGATAAGAAAGGAAAGTTAGCACCTAGATATGTAGGGCCGTTTAAGATTACGGGATGGATTGGACTTGTGGTATATTGATTGAAATTACCAGAGGAGTTAAGTAGTGTGCATGATATGTTTCACGTATCTAATTGAAAGAAGTGTTTGCCTGTAAAACCCTAAAATTCGTAAAACCTAAAAATACATATAGTTTTGAATTTTGCTTCAACTTTGTAATAATCAAATTTGACCCTATATTTTAGTTTATGTCATAAAAAAAGGAAAAAAAATTAGAATATCTATGCTACATAAAGAATCCTAAACATTTGTCTAGCACACGTTTTTGAGAAGTGAGAAATTTCATATTTTCATTGAAGTGATTCCTTGATACTCGGTCTTGATTTCACCTTAAAACTGAAACATTATTTATCATTTAATAAAACATTATATATATATATATATATATATATATATATATATATATATATATATATATATATATATATATATATATATATATATATATATATATATATATATATATATATATATATATATATATATATATATATATCAAACACTGTAACACAAAAATGTAAAAAAAGCAGAAAACCTGAACTCCTAAATCACAAGTGGCGGCACCAAGTTTTTTTTTCTTTTCTTTTTTTTTTTTTTTTTTTTTTTTTTTTTTTTCCTTCTCGGTTCAAGAAAGTTCACAAGTGGGGTTCGATTGAGTTTCTGTGGAGGCCTAGACATGGGTTATTGTTGGTTCGAAAGGATGCATTGGTGTCGTGTTGATTCTGTTCGAATAAAGGGTTGGTTTGGCTGGTATTTGTTGTGTTCGACGTGGGTTTGTGACTTGTATTTGATCGTGTTCTCGTCTTTTCTTTCGCGACACGCTATAAGGGTATGGTATCATCCTTGATATGTTTACTTTCATTTCGATCTCACATAAACATATAAAGGTCACATGAAAACTAGTGTAAATCGGTATATAGCATGCATGTTTTACGAAGGGATGCCACATGAAATAATAGAAAACGAGTCGCGTGAAATCATAGAACCTATACTTGAAATGATGAATCGGAACCTACTCTAAATTCTATCTGTATTTTTAATGTTTCGACTCGCGTACGTTTCTGTTTTGGATCTGCTTTTATTCGACATGAGATTTATGTTTTGCAAATCTGTTTTCAAACTAAATATAAAGGGAAAGCATGCATGATTTTGTATATAATATGTTAAACTTGTTAAGCATATATTATATTATAGGAAATTGACTATTTGATAAAAGGAGACTATATATATAAGGAACTATAATTAAAACAGGTTTGACGATGAGAGAAATTGAAAACAGTAAGTTTTGAGCATGCGTGGAATATACCGTAACTATAGATCGATATACGCAATTATTCTTGTGGCTATGGTGTCTCGACAAGGGTGCAAATATAAGTGTACCAATAGGGTGATATATGAAGTGTGTGGGTTGCGGATCAAATTGTGTCTCGTTAATAAATATTTTGGCCATCGCGGTCAAAGAGTAATGTCGGGGGCGCATTAATAAAATTGAAACGATGGGTCTAAAATTATCACCTCAATATAAAATTATAGTATAAACTTTAAAATAATTTTGAACTTTTAATATTTAATTTTGATAATTTATTTTTTTTGACTCTAAATTTTACTAAATTGTCATAATTAACTCTAAACTATTATAAACATCATTTTAACCCTTAAATGTTATTAATTGTCATTTATACTTTTGAAAGTACTAAATAACTAAGACGGAAAACTTACAAAAAAATAGAAAGTTACTAAAATGAAAAGTATACTAAAATAAATAAGCTAATGTACTTAAAGTAATACTTGGTAATTGATTCGTATAGGTTTCGTGAAGCGGGAGTAATTCGTTTCGTATTCATTCGTGTGAACTTTTCTTTGGTTTGCTCTCGGTTAAGGTACAGATATTCTGACCTCTTTACAGGTTTCTCATGCGCTCTTGTCTATCTTATCCTTTGAATTGTGAACCTTTGATATGACCCCTTTTAAAATTGAACATTTGCTATGAACCCTTTGCTATGATTCATTTGAACCTTTGATATGATACGTTCAATATGACATATTTGACAAGATAACATTTGATATGATACATTGATATGGACTTTTGAATTTTGGGCATTTGGGCATTTGATATTTGACCTTACCTTTGACCCACCAGTTTGATACTACAAGCCAATTTGTTATACTAGTCATGGGAGTTCCATGTCCATGTCATTGATGCACCGGTGGCATGACTCTAGGGTAGGAGAGTGATGACCTATCCCGTCCCATTATTTGATTTTGTTACGGAGATGAAGTATTTGGCCGTTTGGGGCGCATGGATGCATCCTAGGTTTGTTATTTGTTTCGAGGGATTTTCCATTGATTATATATTTGTATTTGGTGACTGATGGTGTGTGCAATACACGTCTTTCACATATTTGGGAGTACGCGACTCCAACCCTTGAGGCATCCCCTCACACTATATTTGGTATCCCGAGGTCACCCGTCCAGATACATGGCTACTTTGACATTTGATTTGATTTGATTTGGGCTCGTGGTGGATTACTGTTTCCTTTACCTTATACTTTTTTCCTTATTCACTAACTCTTATTATATCTTGCATTGTTTCCTTTACTGCTTTGTTACCTTTATATCTGTTCACTAAGCTCTGATAGCTCAGCCGCATTTCTTTTCCTGCGGCAGGTTTTAGTAGGAAGCTGGGTTGTGAGTGGAGAGTACTTTGAACTTAGAAGACCATACCTTGATAGCTATTCTGGATTTAAAGATGACTAGAAGACATGCTCATTACCAGACTTAGTATTTATTATTATTCTCATTTGTAACTTTGTACTTCAGTTTTTCCTTTGTAACTTTTGAGATTCCTTTGTATTACTAAAGATGTATGCTTGTGTTTGCTTTGATATGTCACCATGATGTAGCACTTCTACCCTTATCGGGTTGGGGTGTTACAATTATTGTATTAGAGACCAGGCTACGACTTGTAGTACATCAAACCGTGACCTGTGAGGTTTGGACCATTAAGTTACCACTATAGGCGCTCGTAAGACAACCTTTGAGAATTTGCTTTAGGATCTCCCCATAGAAACTTAAGTTATCACCAGTGAGGAATGGGTAGACTAGGACATCTATGTAAGTAGCATTGTTTCCGCATCACTCTGTTTCGTGCCTCTGCACTAAGTTAAGAACTTTTGATTCGGAGTTAGAAAGGTATGCTCAACCTAAGCTTGGTATCCTAGTAAACTTACAGTGCCTCGAGAACTACATGGATACCTTACACCATCTAGATTTAACTCTCTGATTTTGATCTCCATTTTCATTTTGTTTGATAGACAATTTGATAACTTTCCGACTGTTCCGAAGGTTATTCAACCATAATGTGTTTTACACAATCTGTGAATTCATTACTTATGCTGGATATAAAATGTATCATCCGATACTACTTGACTCCGCATAATCTATTACTACTCTTATGAGTACTCTGGTAATTTTAACCACGGATGTAGGAGTTATGTTCCCTCCCTTTTGAATGGTGAGCTTTGTCTGCCAATCAGTTCCCTTGGAAGGTTATAATTTTGATAATATCTCAATTTAGAATTGTTAACTGAGCATGATGATGCTGACCACTGATATTTCGTACATCTCACTTTTGACAACCATACGATGTTCGTATTACTGACGATACACACTCTATTTGATTCCAACACCTTGAACTATTCGCTTATCTATCTCAACATTTGTGATGAACCATGTACTTGACTCTGATATATGAACTATCTATCTGGTGTGACGACAGTATTCGTTCTATGAATTCATTGCTTTTGATATACTTAATTTTGAGGTCTTTTGGATTATGAATTGGCTGGTTCCCCATAAGCTACCATCGACTACCGTATCCGGTGCGTAACTTTCAACTATTTACTTCATTCTACTTTTGTTATGATAACTCTCAACCACAAGAACTTCTAAGAAGGGGGTTAACTAATCGAGAGTAACCTCCGTGAAGTATTTTAGTTTTGTTTGTGAAGAAGAAAGAAGTGGATGTGAATGTTTTCCCTAAATGATTTCTGAAGCTACCTTTGTACTCGTTATAATCATTATGAACCTTGATGATGCCAATTGTATTGGCTAATATGTCAACTATTCTTATGCATCTGATGGAAATTATGTTTTCGCTAGTGTTTGGACAAATTGTCATAGTATGACATCCTGTTGTGTTCAGAGACGAAGGAGAAACATGAAGACCATGTTCGTATTAAGTTAGAATGACCCTTTATTCTGGAAGAGAAAAATTTGATTGGCGTTTAGAGATCGTAGGGCAACACTACCGTGTTTCCTGTGAAGACAAAATTTCCATAGAAAGGTCCAAAATTGAAGACCATTATCGGAGTTGAAACTTTGTAGAAGAGTAGTAGAAGATGTTCGCGACAAGCGTTATCGTGGAAGAAGCATATAAGAAGAAGAGGGAAACTGAGATGGGACTCGATTATACCTCATTCAGCACGTGAAGACTATAGTTCAGGCATCAAGACAGCCAGATCAGAAGAGACAAGCTATTCAACTCATAACCTGGAGTCGACAACGGTGGTGTTTACCTTAAAACCTGGAGCTGTGCTAGAAGACCAGTCAAAGATACGCAGTCTTGCTTCTCTTTTCATTTTAGCTGTACTAAGATGAATTGATAGCAGAAGCAGATTTACGAATGGAAGGATGCATAGTGATCATGTCAAGAGATTCACGTTACTACACCACAACTCCAAGAAGAGATGACGAAGGCTTGAGGGACCAGACTCAATTTTATAATTCCTTTTCACCCTATGATCAGATGGACAAACGTAGATAGACTTCTCGGACTTGGAAGAAAATTTGAAATCATGTGTTTGAATGAATGGATTTTGAAGCAAACATTCAGTTTTGGTTGATTTTTTCTGTGAAGGATGAAATTATTAATGACGGAATTCACTTCTGCTTAACCTACTTAAGTTTCCGTTACCTTATAGTAGACCCTCCGAATTACTTATATCCTTTATTAGAATTTCGTTCTGTGTTTATTCTACGTATGTCGGATGATTATTTTGTTATGAGAGTTTTGACAAATTGTGGAAGACCTGATGCTTTGGACAACATGCTTCATTTTGATGATATTTATTAGGTTTCGTTACGTTTATTGATGAGTGATTAATCACACATCCTTTTTAGAACTTAATTCAGACCAAAAATACCAAATACTAACCAAAAATGCCAAGAGAACGTATGTTTTTGTATTTGTGTATGTGCAGGTACGGATATGAGAAAAATGAACAAAAACGAAGCCAAAACCGACAAAAACGAGCACGAGATTAGAAAAAGGTCAAAAGCCGAAGCCGGGGAAGCAAAAGGATAAAAGAAAGCTCACAATGTTCAGAAAAGTCCTCAGAGATTCATCATGTTGCATAATTAGTCCCTGGATAAAGTTTGAAGAATTGGCAACTTCAGTCCCTGCACTTTCAGGAAATTACATAAATGGTCCCTTGAAGAAATATTCAAATTTAACCCTTCATGATTCAGAAAATTACAACATTAGCCCTTGGAATGCAAGTGTGAAAAATTACAGATTTGGTCCCTATGGTTTGTATCATTACAACATTGGTCCTTATTGATTTTACTATTCTTAAACCAAATACCAAACCGGATTCACAAACACCTTAACCCAACAAACCCCAAAGCCCAAAATATATCAAAAGCCCACCACAATTATACCCAGTCCACCCATAAAACCCGACCCTTACCCAGTCAACCCACCTTTTACCCGGTCAATAATAAAAACAAAACAACCCCAAACACTCCCGCCCCCCAATTTTAACCCTATACCCAGAAATCACTGTAGTAAGAACCCTAAATCACACACGCACAAATTAACCCCGATTGGTAATAATTACCCAATCATGAGATGTTCTAGAAGGGTCAGGGAATGTCAGGCACATGTCAGGGGGTACGTGGACCAATAGGAGCACACACGGAGGATTAGTCACATCATGATTTTTAATCATACGGCTGAGAGGTGTGGATTGGGGACCAAGTGTGATCTGATGGATGATATTGACTCAAACTAACACAAAATACACAAGGATTGCTGACGTGGGACTGCTAGAAGCTTCATTCCTCACCCCTGCTTCAACTATAAATACCACTCCCCTCCTTCATGTATAGTGTGTAGGTTTTTTATGTAGTATTATTCTGTTAGTTTCCATTCTCATTTGTACTCAGCTTTATTCATCAATGAAATTCTAGTTTTATTTTATTTACAAATCTGTTTTTTAGCTTATACCTTTCAATTCTGTTTTAGTATTCAATCTAGTTTACTTTTTTCCTTTTAGTTTAATAATTTTAATCTTCAGTTTTATTTAGTTACTGTTCTTATTATTGTTTATTAATCACAAAAAAATAAAATAAATAAATAAATAAAATAAAAAAAATAAAAAATAAAAAATAAGAAAATCCTACAAAAACTGAAAAAAAAAAAATGTTTTCAATTGTCACTTAATTTCATTTTCAGTAAGTTTATAGTGTTTGCATAAGCTTATTCAGGCTCTTATAGCTTGTAGTGAGCTCATTTGATAAAATTTTCTCAAAAAATAAAAGGTCAACCAAAGTCAACTGATATAGCTTATTGAAATAAGCTCAGCTTATTGGAGTTTAAAGGCAGCCAAAAGAAGTCCATTGGCCTGTCAAAAGACAGGCTAGCTAAGTGAATCCCCCTCTTTTCAAGCTGAGGGTTTTGAGCTTGTAAGTTTCATCCTATTTTACTGTTTCATCAAATATTGCTTAATAGTAGTGTAGATCTTATTTGGTGGTTTGCTTATTTCTTTTCATTGCTTATTTTTGCTTGATATTGCTTAATATTTGTTGCTTAGTGGTAGTTGATAGAGTTGAGTTTAGTATTCACTTGTTACTGTTTCATCATCATCATCTGTGGATTTATGTTCTTGAGTTTTATTGCTTCTAGATCTGTTTTTCTGTGTTCATTCTAGTGTTTGGATCATAGTGGGTTCATAAGGATTGGTTTGGATTAAGTTTGATAAGGTCTGTGGTGAGATTTAAGGTTAGACAGAACATAAGAGGGTGTTTGGATAATCATGATTTGCTGATATAGTCATTGTTTCTGAGGGTATAAGTGGTTTGGTTACATAGCTTAGGTTGCATCTAGGTTAGTTATAGCATAAAATCAGTAGTTATAACTTAAAAAGTCAAAATCACTTGTCATATCTCATAACAGTTAGTAGGATAAGGTTATAGTTGCAAAATCTCATTAAGTAGTTGGAATACTGTTAGTAATAGCTTATTTCAATCACAACATAGTTTATAATTATCTCAGTAGTTAAATTAGTGTAATCAAAAATCATTTTAGTCAACTTTTTGTTTCATAAAAAAGTCAAAAATAGCTTGATACTCAGTTTTTGGTCCAAACTTTGTGGGATTGTGTAGCATTCAATAATTATTGGAAATACTTGTGGAAAGTTGTTTTGGAAAGCTTAGTACTCAGGGAATACATTTCAAAAAGAAATTTCAAATTTGGAACTCATTTGCTTATCTGAAAAGCACTTTGAAATTGGCTGATTGGGCAAACTAGTACCCTGCACACCAGATTTTGAATCCATTTCTTGGCATCATTAGTAGCAGTAGATTGGATCTAGGTTCAGTTTTGTTGGTGGATTTAGTATCTCAGCTAGTAAGTAGTTGTTGTGCACCCATAAGTTTCATCTTAAAAGCTTATTGGAATTGCTTTTTGAGCTTGTTTAGTTGATAGGTTGAGACTAGTTTCTGTCATTCATAGTAGGCTGCTATTGTGATTTGTTGATCATACTCTGAGTTTGTTGGTTCATTTGAACTTTATATTGCTGCTAGTATCTGTTCCAGTTGATATTTGGCTATTTGCTTAGTCTGTTTAGCTTATTGCTTATTTCCATAGCTTATTGAACCTGAATTGTCCCACAACCTGTGTTTCCGAGTCACTTTGGTTTTCATATTGTTCCTATAAGCTTTTCTAAGTCTTAAAATCATTTGGTCAAGATTTGGTCAACTTTTGGTCAACTGTGCTTATTAATAAGCACTCATTTAAGCTGTTTTTAAGCCATTAAGCACTTCCAGTGCTTATTTTTCAATTTTTATATTTTTCCTAGTTTCAAAATATTATTTTAGATTTTCCCTGAAATTTTCATATTTTTCTGAGTTGATTTGCTATTTTTCTTAATTAATTTTCATTTTTAATCACTTTTTATTACTTTTTAATTACTAGAAAATCCAAAAAAATCAAAAAAACCCCAGAAAAATCCAAAAATATTTTATAAAATTATTTTTAGTTATTTTAGAATTTTAGAAATTTATTTTTGCATTTTTCTCACTTTATTTGCATTTTCTTTTAATTTTTAATTAGTTAAAATAGTTTTTAATTCATAAAAAATAAATAAAAAGTCAAAAAAATATTTTTCTTTTTCTCAAAATTTTCTTTTATCATTTTTAACTTTTCAAAATTATTTCCAAGTCCGTAGGAGTCGTGTAGCTTAAAAGTCGCGTTTTATTTCGTACGTTAGCGTTTATTTTACGTTTTTCAATTTTACGTTACGTTTCTAGTTTCGTTACTTGAATTACATGTTTAGTTGATTATTTGTGCTTCATTTACTATTTCATTAGTATAATCTCATTCAAATCACTTTTTACCACTTTCACGACACGTTTCACGAATCGGGAATTCGAAATTCCATTCATCCTTCACACAGACTACGACCTCGGGTTATCCGTATTTCTTTGCAGATCTCTTGAGTAATACTTATACTATATATATAACTTGATTTTCACGAATCAATTTTTGGCGCCGCTGCCGAGGAAGGTTGAAGTGCATTTTTCGTTTTCGTTTTTCGAAATTGTGTTTTGAAAACCTTCCTTGTATATATTTTCTTTAAAAACCAAAAAAATTGAAAAATCAAAAACACTTTTCCTAAAGTGTTTTCAAAAATACCAAAAAAATAATAAAGTTACAGCCTCGACTCGACCGAAAGGAAGGGCGTTGTAAACCAAATAAGCTTCCCAATATAACTACGCGTGAAATTAGTTGCTAATCGGATTACTTTGGATTCTACGACCGAATAAGTGGAAAATACGGAAGCTTTTACATTAAATTGCAAGCTGAAGAGAGATCCATTCTTCTCTCCCGTTCCGTCGCGAGTAGATTTAAGGGAAACGGTTTACAATTAATGTAACGTTAGAAAAAGAAGAAAAAAAACAAAAGTATAAGTTTTTGAATTTTGCTTTATAAAAACAAAAATACAAAAAGATTTTCCTTTTATTTTTCAAAAATTTGATTTTTGTGGTGCATGAACACACGTTCAATGTCTAAACGACTTGTTTCACCGCTTTCAAATCCGAAAAGTTTTTATCGTCACACACACCGAGTTCTTTTTCCTAATACGGAGGAAATGAACCCCGAACGAACAACACTTGGGACCCTCGCCGATGGGTGGTGCTCAAAACAATGTGATCCCTCCGATGGGACCACAACCGGCTTTCGATCCACGATCGATGGAGGAACAACTCCAATCACCATTCAATGGTGTGAGGAGAGCCATTGTGATACCCGAAATCAATGCTAATTTTGAAATTAATCACGGATTGTTCAATCTTTTCACGGGTTCGAACACGAAGACCCATATGCTCACATAAGAAATTTCGCCGACATCGCTGAGACCATTCGCATGAATCAAGTTCCTCACGATGTGGTGAAATTGAAGTTATTTCCTTTCTCCCTTAAAGGGGCAGCCCGGACTTGGCTGGAAAAGGAACCGCCGAATTCGATTCACTCTTGGAACGATCTTGCGTCCAAGTTTGTGAATTACTTCTATCCTCCTTCTAAAACGTCTAACCTTCGTTCCCAAATCTTTCGATTCCAACAAGCTTTTGATGAGTTGTTCAGCGAAGCTTGGGATCGATTTAAAGCTTTGATGAAAAAATGTCCGAACCATGGGTTCACATCCCTTCAGCAGATTGATACTTTCTATAATGGGTTATGTCATGTTGACCAAGACTCACTCAACTCTGCTGCGGGTGGGAACTTATTGGCTCGAAACACGAACGATGCTTTCATGATAATCGAGAATAAGGCTCGTGTGAGAATGTCGAGAAATAAGCCTCAAGTTTCTAACACTAATAATAAAACGAATGATGAAGTGATGAGTATGTTAGTGGCTCTTAATAAAAAGTTCGATGCTATGTCTTTTGAAAAACCAAATCATCAAGTGAATGTCGTTAATCAAAGTTGTGTATCTTGTGGTGGTCCACATCCGTATAATGAATGTCCATTAACCGGTTCTTATGCTCATGCTGCAAATATGGGTGGCAACGGTTACCCACCTCTTCAAGGAGATCGAAGTCTTATCAGCTACAGTTCAAACCATTTTGTTGGACCACCCGGTTTTACTCAACCGAACCAAGTCAATCCGGTTAATCAAGTCAATCAAGTTAATCAAAATGTGCAAAACCGAAATCATCAATTTAATCACAATGCTAATCAAAATCGGATGAACAATGGTTTTTAGAATCAAAATCATGGTTTTCAAAATCAAAATCGGGGAAATTATAATCAAGGCCCGAATCAAGGGAATTTTCATGGAAATTTTCAAAATGCTAATCATGAGAATTTTAATCATGGAAATCAGAATTTTCAGAACCAAGGTTCCAATAACAACAATCGTGGTCAAAAATTTCAAAATCCAGTTGTGAATCAGTCGTCTTCAGATGAATTACTTAAGCAGTTTATGAAAAGTCAAGAGGAAATGAATAAAATGTTAATTAATCAAATATCCGATTTGAAGAAGTCTTTAAATGATCGACCCTCGGGTTCGGGTACTCTTCCAAGCAACACGATCGCTAACCCGAGGGGCGATGCTAAGGCGATCACGACTAGGAGTGGTGTTATAATCGATGGACCAACAACTCCGACTACCTCTTCTTCTTCGTCTCCTAAGGTAGTCGCCTGTAAAACCGAGGTGACAACGGATACGAAAATTCCTAGTAATAATGGAAGGACCAAGAACATCCAACCTCCGGTGGTCGCGACGTCCAAAGGAAAAGATAAAGTTGTTAATGAAACTGAAATTCCCGTCAAAACAAATTTGCCTTATCCGTCACGTAAGGACCATTTCCAAAGGAAAAGATAAAGTCTGGGGGATTTTGATGAGTGATTAATCACACATCCTTTTTAGGCCTTAATTCAGACCAAAAAATATCAAATACTAACCAAAAATGCCAAGAGAATGTATGTTTTTGTATTTGTGTATGTGCAGGTACGGATATGAGAAAAATGAACAAAAACGAAGCCAAAACCGACAAAAACGAGCATGAGATTAGAAAAAGGTCAAAAGCCGAAGCCGGGGAAGCAAAAGGATAAAAGAAAGCTCACAATGTTCAGAAAAGTCCTCAGAGATTCATCATGTTGCATAATTAGTCCCTGGATAAAGTTTGAAGAATTGGCAACTTCAGTCCCTGCACTTTTAGGAAATTACATAAATGGTCCCTTGAAGAAATATTCAAATTTAACCCTTCATGATTCAGAAAATTACAACATTAGCCCTTGGAATGCAAGTGTGAAAAATTTCAGATTTGCTCCCTATGGTTTGTATCATTACAACATTGGTCCTTGTTGATTTTACTATTCTTAAACCAAATACCAAACCGGATTCACAAACACCTTAACCCAACAAACCCCAAAGCCCAAAATATATCAAAAGCCCACCACAATTATACCCAGTCCACCCATAAAACCCGACCCTTACCCAGTCAACCCACCTTTTACCCGGTTAATAATAAAAACAAAACAACCCCAAACACTCCCGCCCCCCAATTTTAACCCTATACCCAGAAATCACTGTAGTAAGAACCCTAAATCACACACGTACAAATTAACCCGGATTGGTAATAATTACCCAATCATGAGATGTTCTATAAGGGTTAGGGAATGTCAGGCACATGTCAGGGGGTACGTGGACCAATAGGAGCACACACGGAGGATTAGTCACATCATGATTTTTAATCATACGGCTGAGAGGTGTGGATTGGGGACCAAGTGTGATCTGATGGATGATATTGACTCAAACTAACATAAAATACACAAGGATTGCTGACGTGGGACTGCTAGAAGCTTCATTCCTCACCCCTGCTTCAACTATAAATACCACACCCCTCCTTCATGTATAGTGTGTAGGTTTTTTATGTAGTGTTATTCTGTTAGTTTCCATTCTCATTTGTACTCAGCTTTATTCATCAATGAAATTCTAGTTTTATTTTATTTCCAAATCTGTTTTTTAGCTTTTACCTTTCAATTCTGTTTTAGTATTCAATCTAGTTTACTTTTCTCCTTTTAGTTTAATAATTTTAATCTTCAGTTTTATTTAGTTACTGTTCTTATTATTGTTTATTAATCACAAAAAAAAAAAAAATAAAAATAAAAATAATAAAAAATAAAAAATAAGAAAATCCTACAAAAACTGAAAAAAAATATGTTTTCAATTGTCACTTAATTTCATTTTCAGTAAGTTTATAGTGTTTGCATAAGCTTATTCAGGTTCTTATAGCTTGTAGTGAGCTCATTTGATAAAATTTTCTCAAAAAATAAAAGGTCAACCAAAGTCAACTGATATAGCTTATTGAAATAAGCTCAGCTTATTGGAGTTTAAAGGCAGCCAAAAGAAGGCCATTGGCCTGTCAAAAGACAGGTTAGCTAAGTGAATCCCCCTCTTTTCAAGCTGAGGGGTTTTGAGCTTGTAAGTTTCATCCTATTTTACTGTTTCATCAAATATTGCTTAATAGTAGTGTAGATCTTATTTGGTGGTTTGCTTATTGCTTTTCATTGCTTATTTTTGCTTGATATTGCTTAATATTTGTTGCTTAGTGGTAGTTGATAGAGTTGAGTTTGGTATTCACTTGTTACTGTTTCATCATCATCATCATCTGTGTTTACATCTGTGGATTTATGTTCTTGAGTTTTATTGCTTCTAGATCTGTTTTTTTGTGTTCATTCTAGTGTTTGGATCATAGTGGGTTCATAAGGATTGGTTTGGATTAAGTTTGATAAGGTCTGTGGTGAGATTTAAGGTTAGACAGAACATAAGAGGGTGTTTGGATAATCATGGTTTGCTGATATAGTCATTGTTTCTGAGGGTATAAGTGGTTTGGTTACATAGCTTAGGTTGCATCTAGGTTAGTTATAGCATAAAATCAGTAGTTATAACTTAAAAAGTCAAAATCACTTGTCATATCTCATAACAGTTAGTAGGATAAGGTTATAGTTGCAAAATCTCAATAAGTAGTTGGAATAGTGTTAGTAATAGCTTATTTCAATCACAACATAGTTTATAATTATCTCAGTAGTCAAATTAGTGTAATCAAAAATCATTTTAGTCAACTTTCTGTTTCATAAAAAAGTCAAAAATAGTTTGATACTCAGTTTTTGGTTCAAACTTTGTGGGATTGTGTAGCATTCAATAATTATTGGAAATACTTGTGGAAAGTTGTTTTGGAAAGCTCAGTACTCAGGGAATACATTTCAAAAAGAAATTTCAATTTTGGAACTCATTTGCTTATCTGAAAAGCACTTTGAAATTGGCTGATTGGGCAAACTAATACCCTGCACACCAGATTTTGAATCCATTTCTTGGCATCATTAGTAGCAGTAGATTGGATCTAGGTTCAGTTTTGTTGGTGGATTTAGTATCTCAGCTAGTAAGTAGTTGTTGTGCACCCATAAGTTTCATCTTAACAGCTTATTGGAATTGCTTTTTGAGCTTGTTTAGTTGATAGGTTGAGACTAGTTTCTGTCATTCATAGTAGGCTGCTATTGTGATTTGTTGATCATACTCTGAGTTTGTTGGTTCATTTGAACTTTATATTGCTGCTAGTATCTGTTCCAGTTGATATTTGGCTATTTGCTTAGTCTGTTTAGCTTATTGCTTATTTCCATAGCTTATTGAACCTGAATTGTCCCACAACCTGTGTTTCTGAGTCACTTTGGTTTTCATATTGTTCCTATAAGCTTTTCTAAGTCTTAAAATCATTTGTTCAAGATTTGGTCAACTGTGCTTATTAATAAGCACTCATTTAAGCTGTTTTTAAGCCATTAAGCACTTCCAGTGCTTATTTTTCAATTTTTATATTTTCCTAGTTTCAAAATATTATTTTAGATTTTCCCTGAAATTTTCATATTTTTGTGAGTTGATTTGCTATTTTTCTTAATTAATTTTCATTTTTAATCACTTTTTATTACTTTTTAATTACTAGAAAATCCAAAAAAAAATCAGAAAAACCCCAGAAAAATCCAAAAATATTTTAGAAAATTAATTTTAGTTATTTTAGAATTTTATAAATTTATTTTGTATTTTTCTCACTTTATTTGCATTTTCTTTTAATTTTTAATTAGTTAAAATAGTTTTTAATTCATAAAAAATAAATAAAAAGTCAAAAAAATATTTTTTTTTTCTCAAAATTTTCTTTTATCATTTTTAACTTTTCAAAATTATTTCTAAGTCCGTAGGAGTCGTGTAGCTTAAAAGTCGCGTTTTATTTCGTACGTTAGCGTTTATTTTACGTTTTAGCTTACGTTTTTCAATTTTACGTTACGTTTCTAGTTGCCTTACTTGAATTACGTGTTTAGTTGATTATTTGTGCTTCATTTACTATTTCATTAGTATAATCTCATTCAAATCACTTTTTACCACTTTCACGACACGTTTCACGAATCGGGAATTCGAAATTCCATTCATCATTCACACGGACTACGACCTCGGGTTATCCGTATTTCTTTGCAGATCTATTGAGTAATACTTATACTATATATATATAACTTGATTTTCACGAATCATTTATTATAAGTTTTGTGTTGATCCCAGTTGAGCAAACGATCTTATATAAAAGTTGACTTAAAGTAAACACTTAAGCTTGAATGCGGAATATAAAAGCTTAACTTAAGAAGAATAATTCTCTATCAACACTTCAATATTATTAATACGAGCACTCAACAATGCTAGGGTTTTACAATCTTGAAGTGTAAACGAAAACTAAACAATACGTACATACTCTAACCCTAGGATCCTCCTTTTATAGGCCAAGGAGTCCAAATAGGTTTACAATAACTTTTTAATCAAGATAAGAATATTCTAGACGTATAAGATATGCATTCAATCTATTCTATAATTATCTACTACGAATACATGCTTATCTCTTCAGCAGCATTTTCCTTAGCAGCACTTTGTCATCAGCAGCAGAATCATTTACTCTAGCAGCAGTTTCATAATAGCAGCAGTTTCACTCAGCAGCAGAACTCAAAACCTAACAATCCTCCCCTAAACTTATTATTTATTTCTAAATAAGTAAGTTTCTTCTAAGCTCAGTTAATCATTAGGAGGATGCTTCCAAACACTTCAAATCTTGAGAATTCAGTTGATCAAATATCTTCTTATACTTTGACAGCAAATTGAAAGCTTGATCATCAGAATCATAGTCTTTCTGCAACTTAAGTGATCTATCACTATTAACCATCTGATTGACAATATTCCAGTATTTTACCACTGGGTAATCTTTTTCAGCTAGCATATACAAAGTAATTGGTCCAATTTCTAGCATATGAACTCCAGAATCTTGAAATAGTCTCCATTTTCTCACTTTGTATTCTACTATCTCTATCCACTCAGAATCATCCATTGAAGGTTCATACATAAGTTTTAGAGCTCTCCACAGAACATTATCTGTCATAGTTATGATATGATCAAGTTGATCTTTCTCATACTTTTTACCATCAAACTTCTCAGCTCCAAACTTTGCTTTGTACAATGTCCACATATCATCAACATCTTCTCTATCAAAGTAGTGTAGCATCTGTTGAAATCTAAGAAACCTGTGAGTCTTACCATCAGATCTCTGGACATCATGAAATGCTCCAATGTTAGTATCATATCCTGTAGTTACTTTGATAATAGGATATTTGACTCCTAATGGTTTGGCATCAACTACTTCAGGATCTTCCATCTTGCCAACCATAGTGTAAACCTTCAATTGTTCTTTTAAATGCTCAGGAGGAATATGATCCCAATCATTCTTGAATTCATCTCCTTCTGGTTTAGAACTGCTTTCTTCCCCTGTTTTCCTCTTCTTCTTTGCAACTGATTTTTGAACTACACCTTTTCTTTTAACACTTTGCACAGAAGAAGTAGTCTTAACTGCATCATCAAGCTGCTTAACAACATCTGCTTCTTGAACATGCTCTACTTTAGCTACTTTTTCAGGTACCAACTTCTTATTCATCTGAGCAATATGTTCCAGGTCTTCAGCACAACCCATAGGATAAAAAGTATCTGTTTGTCTTTTAGCCACTTGATACAAGTCATGAACCTCTTGATCAGATTTAGGTTTTAACTGCACCAATGTCCATCCTTTCATATTCTTCAGATATCTTTCATACTCTTTTCTCTTTTGTAGTGGAGTTGGACCTCTAAGTACCTTTTTCTTCTTTCTAGTAGCAACATCTTCTTTCTTTTTCTTAGCTGTGAACTTACTTACCCAAGATCTCACATCAAAAGTTTGATTTTCATTATCCTCAATCTTGATCATCTTGTTAAGTTCAATATCAGCCTCTATTCTTATCTTCTCATCCAACCATTCATCATACATCCTTAAATCTTTTGTCTCCTTTTCAATCTTTTCCTTTTCTTTCTGAGCCAGCTGTAGTTCTTCTTGATCAATCATCTCTTGTTCTTTCAAAGCAGCAGCTGAGTCATGTTCAAGTTGTAGTTCTTTAGGCCACATATGAAAAGGTAGTACAGAGTAGTCAAATCCCTTATACACCCATTGAGGTTCTGCAACTTGCTTGCCCTTTCCTTTGTCAGTAGATGAAGATACCATCTTCTTTGATTGAGTAGCAGGTTCTCTAATCACAACTCCTTTTAGAGGTAAACTTGGTATGGATGATGTGGTTGTTATTGTAGGTTGTTGTGGTAGTGATGGTGTTGGTAGTGGTGTTGAAGATGATTCACATGGAACTTCTGAAGTCTTCTTACTTAACAAAACCATTGCTTCAGCAGCAGCATTATCACTAGACCCAGCAGCAGAGTCTTGTGCATCAGTAGAGGTTACTTTTCCACTAGCAGTAGGATCAGCAGGATCCTTAGCAGCAAAATCATGAACAGCAGTAGAGTCATTAGTCTTGTCAGCAATAGCCGCATTTTCAAGTTCTTTCACCATTGAATCCCCCAAAGTCTTTAAAGCTTTACCCATTACCCCTGTTGCCTTCACTAATTGCTCAGGCTCCAAAGTCTTGAGTTTTTCCACCACTTTTTCTTGAGTAGCAATCACTTTTTCCATTACCACCTCATTCCCTGATTGATCAACAACCACATAATTCTCAGCATCTTCAGGACTTTCCACATCCATGTCTCCAATCACTGGAACCTCCCCTGAAGCCATTTCTTTATTCATAACCTGAGCACTTTCAACCCTCTTCAAATTTGCCTCCCCTGAACCCATTGCATCTTCATTCCTCCCCTGTTTGGAAGCATCATCCTCTTCCAAATGTGAAGTGAGTTCAGGTGAACTAATAACTTGAGAAGTGCCCACCTTCTTTAGCCTTTTCAATGAGGTTGAAGGTCTTGATTTCTTCAATTTCTTAATCTGTTTCTTCAATGTTGTAATAAGCTTGCCTTGATTGGCAACAGTTCTAGACAGAGTAAGAACTTTATCTTCCAAACAACCCCAAATTGGTACAAGTAACCGTCAATTCTTGAATGAGTTGCATAGTAGTCTCATCACTTCGACCTGTGTTACCTGGTCCGAGAGGTGAATCATGGACATTGTCATCATGTACAAGATTTTCCGTCAATTCATTGGTCACTGGCCTATCCTCATCACTTCGACCTGTGTAACATGGTCCGAGAGGTGAATCTTGGGACAAAAACTCAGTATCAAACCTAGTTTGATCATCTAAGCCCCCTATATTTTCCATTTGGCTAGGGTTACCATCCTAAGAAGTAGATTCAGTAGAATCCTTTTCTCTAGATGTTGCCTTGGATTGGGTCTTATTTATGTTATCACTATCCTGTTCTGCTGCTAAGCTAGAAGCAGTAGTGACAACCCTCATCAACATGTCCCCTCCATCAACTAGGACAGCCTCATCTGGTACAGCCATACTAACACTATCCTGAGGTAGATCAGTGTCCTTTTTGGTTTTCCTACGGGTATAGTGTATTTTAGGTTGTGTGGCAGATGCTGAAAAATTGGGTGTGTGATGGGAATCAGTGGGATTTCCTGATCCTTCACCCTGATTATTTTGCACAAGTTGCACCATATAAGGTGTAAGATTTGTATGTGTGCCTGAAAAACTTTTTCCATGCTTAACCAAGAAAGTGAAATTTTTTGAAATCAATCTTGGAGCTTCATAATAACCAACATGGGATCTAAAATCAGTAAGTTGGTCAACAATAAAGAGCTGTAGAAATCTTGGATATAGAAAATAAGAACCAGACTCTTTAACACTTTTAGCAGTTCCCTCCAAAATCATATTTGAAAAATTAAATGGTTGACCTGTGCTTAAGCATACCATTGCAGAAGCAATAGTAGTACTAAACTCATGCCACCCAGAAGTTTTAGGACTCAAACAATGAAGGAGAAGGTGTACCAAAAACTTGTATTGAGGACAGAGGAGAGCTTTTTGAAATTTTAAATTGTTATGCTTGCCCTCATACCCCAAAGTTTTTAAACCAGCAAAAATAGCAGAATTAGCAAGGCAAGTAGTCTCTGTTTCATCATTTAAGAGAAGAGATTCCCTTATAGATGATTCAGTGATACGAACCTTTTGCCTATCTACCAAAGCACTGACATATTTTTCCCCATTCATAGATTTGACTTTAGCAGTATGCCAAAACTGTTTGATGTAGGAAACATATATAGTAGGATTCACAGTGAGTGCATACCTAAGAGAAGTAGCATTCAAAAATTTAACCATATCCGTGAGCCCTTCAGGAACCAACTCTTCATCCAAAACAGCCACACTATTATGTTGCTCAGCCCAGGTACGTGTAATCTCCATGAATTAGGGTTTAGGGAAATTGGGGATAATTGATTTTGACAATAATGGAGTGTTAGGGTTTGTGATAACTTCAATTTGGAGCGTGTAGAAACCAATAATGAAGATTAATTAGGTTTTAAACTGATTTGTAGAAGTTACACATACCACCCTCTCACTTACAACCGTTGCAGCATAACTCAGTCATCCACAACTAGCAGCAGAATAAAACAACTAGCAGCAGAGTGAAAATAAGTCAGCAGCAGAGTTGACTATTCAAACTTGGTCAAAAAGTCAAGAACCCATAACAATTAATGCGCTTGATACTCCAAAATCCCTATAAAACCGGACGTAATCTTTTCCCTAAATCATCACAATCAAACCCTAATTACAATTTGAAACGCCAATCACACAATCAAATCTTCAAATCACCCAAATCAATTCATCCAATCACAATGAAATGTTCACCCGAAATAATTAACATCTCATCCGATTCTTCTTCGGAAGGTGAATCCCCTTTTGAAACATATGTCCCTCCATTCCGTCCTCCTCACAATGGTTGTAGAACCAAGGAGCAAGCAAGAAAGAGGAAGCATGACCTTCTAGTCTTCAAAGATCTCCTACACTTGAATCAAACCCCAAGTACTTCTAGGGGTAAAGAGGTGATGTCCCCATGTCTCCATCGTCTTCAGAATCATCAGAAGACCCTGCTTGGATCCCAATCAGACCACTATCTCCTAAGGAGCATGTTTCCCCCTTCATCTACACATCATCAGATGAGGATGAACCAGACTACAATCCACCATCCACTCCAGAAAGACCATCATCATCAAGGCCAAGATCCAAGACATCTATCAAGGCAAGAAAATCAAACCCTCCACTTCCTAAGGAGAGGAAGATTGTACTTGGACTTCCATGCCCTAGAAAATGATGTATTAGTTCTTTTGTTATTTCAGAATATGATGTGGATGTTCTTCTTTTGTTGAATGTACTCTTTTGGAATTTATGAATGAAATCTTGTGAAATTCTATATAATCAATCTTGCAAATCATCAATTTTCAACTTGTCCTGCAAAATGTTAGTCCAAACACCACAAAGTATACAAAAAATATACTAGCAGTTGAGTAAAATAGCAGCAGAGTACATTACAACTTAATCACTTGCTTCTTAAGAAGCAGCAGAAACAGATGAACAATCAGCACAAGACCTTTACACTTTGTACAAAAACACTAAGAGATAAGTTTTTCAAAGATTAATCATACCAATGTTTGCAATTAAGAATTGAAATCTTCCTACATCAAAATGTTTAGTGAGAAGATCAGCAACATTGTTATCAGTATGAATTTTAACAATTTGAATTAACTTCTTTTCATAGCAATCCCTTATGAAATGATGTCTTATCTCTATATGTTTTGTTTTTGAATGAAAAATAGCATTTTTAATTATGCAAAGTGTGCTGTTGTTATCAATATGAATTTTGGTGTTCATGAAATTGTACCCATAATCCAGTAGCTGATTTTGCATCCATAGCACTTGACCACAACAACTTGAAGTAGCCACATACTCAGCTTCAGTTGTAGAATTGGCAACCACTGTTTGTTTCTTGCATTGCCATGACACCAATCTGTTTCCAAGAAATTGACAACCTCCTGTTGTAGACTTTCTATCCAAGCAAGCACCAGCATAGTCACTGTCTGAATATGCCACCAAATCAAAAGGTGAATCCTTAGGATACCATAGGCCCAATTTAGGTTGATGCCTTAGATACCTAAAAATCCTCTTTACTGCATTGAGATGTGATTCTTTGGGACAAACTTGGAATCTTGTACAGGCACACACATCAAACATGATATCAGGCCTTGATGCTGTAAGATACATCAATGAGCCAATCATAGACCTGTAAAAGTGAACATCTACTTCTTTTCCATTTTCATTCTTCAACAAAGGTTTGTTGGTATCCATGGTTGTCTTAGCAGGCTTAGCATCTTCAAATCCAAACTTCTTCAAGATGTCATTAACATACTTATCCTGACTGATAAATATGCCATCTTTCTTTTGAACCACCTGTAGTCCCAAGAAGAAGTTGAGTTCTCCCATTGAACTCATTGCAAACTTTTCCTTGATAAGCTTCTCAAAATCAACACACATTGCTCTATTTGTAGAACCAAAGATGATGTCATCAACATAGATTTGTACCAACAAAATATCATCTTTTTGTCTTTTGAGAAACAAAGTCTTGTCAATCTTTCCTCTACTGAACCCAGAGTCCAACAAATATGTTGACAAGGTATCATACCAAGCTCTTGGAGCTTGATGTAGTCCATACATTGCTCTATTCACCTTATAAACTTTGTCAGGATAATCAGGGTCCTCAAAACCTGGTGGTTGAGACACATAAACTTCTTCTGTAATGGTCCCATAAAGGAAAGCACTCTTGACATCCATTTGATACACCACAAAATCTTTGAATGAAGCATAAGCCAAGAATAGTCTAATGGCTTCTATCCTTGCCACTGGTGCAAATACCTCATCATAATCAAGTCCTTCTTGTTATGTATATCCTTGAGCTACCAATCTAGCTTTATTTCTGATAACAATTCCTCTTTCATCTCTTTTACATCTGAAAACCCATTTAGTACCAATAACTCTTTTTCCATTTGGCAAATCAACCAAAGTCCATACTTCTTGTAGCTTGAATTGCAGAAGCTCATCTTGCATTGCTTCCACCCAACTAGCTTCTTGTAGGGCTTTGTAGGTGTTCTTGGGTTCAATTTGAGATAGAAAGCAGGCAAACAAGCAATTTTGTAGATCTTTATGACTGTTTCTTTGATGCAGAG
This sequence comes from Artemisia argyi, assembly GCA_030686995.1. Classification (NCBI taxonomy): domain Eukaryota; kingdom Viridiplantae; phylum Streptophyta; class Magnoliopsida; order Asterales; family Asteraceae; genus Artemisia; species Artemisia argyi. The sequence continues at coordinate 101,217,126 of CM060696.1, forward strand.
ATCTAGCAAAGAAACTTTGATGTTGAAGATCTTTGAGCTCTTTAGTCATTTTCCTTGTTTGTACAGATGATTGAGGATCACTTAGAATTTGTTCTTTAGGATGATCCTTGTGAATTCTTGTAGTAGTAGTAGGACTAACAGGAATATTGAGTTCCAAATTAGTATAGTCTACTTCAGCTCCAAATAATTTACCATCAAGAGCTTCATCATTTGTGTCATCATAGATATTCTCTAGAGGAGGCATATTAGGATCTTCAGGATAATCTGTATCATCAAAAGGTTTATCCTGAGCATTCAAAGAAGGAAACTGTGATGTAGAAGCAGAGTGAGTAGGCTTGGCAGCAGAATAGATAGAAGTAGTAGTTGCTTGTTTTGGTCTAGCAGTAGAGTCTTCTGAGTCAGCAGTAGAGTCTTCTGGTCTAATTGGAGAGTCAACAATTTTGGAGCTGCATTGGGTATCTTTTCTGCATGAATAGGAGTTACACATCTGCTTGAGTTTCCTTAGGTTTCTCTGGAGGAACATCATCTTCTTGTGTATCTTGATTTTGCTGTAAAGGTATGAAAGTAGGACCAACCTTCAGTTTCTCAATCAAAACAATGTCTTCTTGTGGTTTGTTAGTGTCTATAGTGGCAATAACAGGTACATAATTCATTGTCTTGGTTAGGATGTCAACATCAAACATCCATTCAGGTCCTTTCCCTGCAGCATTAGATGTGTTCTCACTAAACTTGATATGCAAATTCTCCTCTACATGTTTGGTTCTCTTGTTATATACTCTGAAAGCTTTACTATGTACAGAGTAACCAACCAAATTCCCTTCATCAGCTTTCTCTTCAAACTTGCCTAACTGATCTTTAGTGTTCAAAATAGTAACAGGGCATCCAAATGGCTTAAGAAAATCAATCATTGGTTTCTTTCCATGAAAGAGCTCATATGGAGTTTTGTTGTGAGGCTTCACTACCTTACTTCTGTTCTGCACAAAACATGCAGTGTTGACAGCTTCAGCCCAAAAAGGTATAGGTAGTTTAGAATCAGCTAACATTGTCCTTGCAGCCTCAATAAGAGTCCTATTTCTTCTCTCTGCAACACCATTCTGCTGTGGAGTTCTTGCAACACTATACTGTCTTAAAATGCCTTTTCCCACACAGAATTGGTTCATCACACTATTCTTGAACTCAGTACCATTGTCACATCTTATAATCTTCACTTTGTGGTTGTGCAGATTTTCAACTCTTGTAATAAATTCTTTAAGTACAACTGGAGTTTCATCTTTAGTGGCTAAGAAAAACACCCAGGTGAACCTGCTGTAATCATCTGTGACAACTAGGCAATATAACTTCTTATTCAAACTTTCACAAAAACAGGCCCAAATAAATCCATGTGTAGCAAATGCAAGGGCTCTGTATTTGTATTCACAGTCTTTGACTTGAATGAGACTCTGTGTTGTTTTCCCTTCTGACAAGCAATACAAGTCTCACAGTTTTCAAACAACTTTGTGGGCATTCCTCTCACCAGATTTCCTCTCACCAACTTATTCATTGTCTTGTAGTTCAAATGCCCAAGTCTTCTATGCCATAATTTGGACTCATCAATAGTTGCTTTTGCAATCAGACAAGTCAAAGCTCTTTTGGGAACAATATTCTTAATATGGTCACTGTATATATTTTCATTTCTAGGGACCTTCAATAGCACAAATTTATCATTTGGCAATTGAAAATCAGGAGAAAGGATCATATATTCAGTGTCTGTAAAAAGAACAAAATTCCTTTTTTCACACATTTGTGAAACACTAAAGAGGTTAAACTTAAGTCCTTTCACAAGAAACACCTTCTCAAAGTCCAAATTACCAGTCTTTAAAATGCCTCTACCAATAATCTTTCCACCTTTTGGATCATTCCCAAAAGCAACATAGCCACCAACAAAAGCCTCAAAATCATCAAGCTGAGACTCATCCCCTGTCATATGTCCAGAGCATCCACTATCAACTATAACCATGTCTTTAAGCTCATCCAGTAGATTACCCTGCACATGAAAATAGAGAAATTAGTTTCTCTTGGGGACCCAAGCCATTACTGACTTGGATCTGCCTTGTGCATCAACATAGTTAAATTTCTTTAAATCACTTGATGCACTGCTGGTTTTGGAAATATTGTTTGAAACATTTGATTTTGGTTTCCAAACCCAACAAGCTGAGGCCTTAACAGCATAAAAGTGGTTTCCAACAACTGTATTTGACAAAACTTTTGGCCCAGAAGTAGAAAGTTTTGTACTAGCAGCAGATTGCTTACTAGCAGCAGAGTGCTTACTAGCAGCAGAATGCTTACTAGCAGTAGAGCCAGCAAAAGAACCAGTTGTGGTTTTGAAAGCACCATTTGATTTAACAGCATAAATTGATCTAGTTGCACCAGATCTTAGCAACACAGTCCTAGGAATCATGTTTCTATTTGGATGAGGGTGAGTATTCTGATTAACATATTTGTGATTCACCCTAGAGTATTGATTCCAAACAGGTTTCTTGTGGCCAGGACAGCTATTAATCAAATGTTCAAAGCTACCACACTTATAACAAGCCTTTTTCCTTAATTGAAACTCACTACCTAATTTGTTTGAAACTAGGTTATTAAAGTTTCTCTGATTACCCCTAGGCTTATTATTAAAACCATTCATTCTTTCTCTAGAAACCTCTTTATACTCAACCATTCTTCTAGAGATACCTTGACCTAGCACAGGTTTCACAAACTTCACTTGTTCAATTTTAGGTTCAACTTTTTCAATTTTAGCAGGAATTTCTTCCTTTACTACATTATGTTCTAGTTCAACCTGTTCTTGTTCCTCATCACTATCTGAGTACCAATCTTCAATAATAGGAGCTCCAGGAAATTTTCTACCTTCTACCTTAGGTGTTTCTAAGACACGTGTACTAGACTCACCTAATGGTTTTTCTATATTCAGCTCACTAATGAAGGACAATTCTTTTCCTGGTGGAGCATAGGCACTCTTAACAAGAGGAGCAACCTCATTGTAACCTATTCCACTTCCTTTCCTCATTATTGTACTCTCAATAGACTTATTAACCAAATCAGAAGCATATTGCTGTTTGTTTACTCTTACTATATGTTTTTCTTTTTCAGCAAGAGCTTCATCTCTATCTTTTTCTGCTTCTTCTAATTTATTTTTAAGAAACTCAATTTCACTGTTTTTCTTAAAAATCTCAACATCTTGTTGGTTAATTCTATCTACATATTCCATCTCACACTCTTTTAAGTACTCAAGTCTTCTTTCAACATTTTGAATACCTACTTTATAACCTAAGTTATCAAGTTTTAGGTTTTCAACTTCTTTATTTAGACTCTCATTCATAGACTTAAGTTCTTCTATAGTGTCAGCACAAGACTTAAAAGAACACTCAGATAAATCAGAATCATTAGATACCTCAGAGTCAGATCCAGAAGATGATGATGAATAAGCCATAAGTGCAAAGTTATGCACTTCAGGCTTAACTTGAGCCACCAAGGAATAATTTGGTTCTTCATCAGCCAAATCACTCCAATCATATTCTCCCAATCCATCACAAGACACTAATGCAATAGTAGTATTCTTTGTCTCTTCAGTCTTCTTTGATGCTTCACCATTCTTCTTTGGAGCTCTACATTCTCTGGCAAAGAGACCTTTCCTGTTACAGTTGTAACAATCTATCTTTGACTTGTCAAAGCCAACATTTTCTTTAGGTCTGTACTTGATCTCTTTTCTAGTTTTCTTCCAGAATTTTCTAGCCCTCAAGGTCAACATGGCCATCTGCCATTTAAGATCCATCTCTTCAAGATCATCTTCATCAAGGTGATCCAGATCTTGATTAAGTGCCTGTAACCTTATACTTGATGTTAGATCAGCCAAGAATGCACATAAACCCATATCACTAGTGGAGTTATTCTCATGAGAACTAGCAGCAGATCCATCAGCAGTAGATACTCTATAAGCAGCAGAGTGAGATTCTTTAGACCCCTTTGACTTTGAAGATACAAAGGCAAGATTTTGTGAACCAGAAGTAGATGAAGTAGATAATTCTGGTTCATACACTCTTAAATTGTTATAGAGGCTTTCCAACTTCATGGTTTCAAAGTCAGGTTTTGTTACACCCCCAAAATCGGGTCCAGCGGAAGCATACGTGTAGCTGGGGTGTAACTCAATTGGTATTACAACACAAGTTCAAAAATGGTTTTCACTTGAATCATTTAGAATAAAATAGTTTAATCAAAAATGTTAAATTTACATTGTTAAAAGTAGTGCGGAAGTAGGCCCTTAAAAGTAGTTTAAAACGGTCCCCATATAAATTATCAGAGTCTTCTATGACCATGCCATGCCCTGCCAAAGCCTCCAGTAGTGTGGCATAGGTAAAAACCTGAAAATACATGCTAAAGTGTCAACACGAGGTTGGTGAGTTCATAGAGTTGTTTAACAAATAAAGTTTATAGAAAAATGATCACACAGCAAAGGCATCGTAAATCCACTCAGTTGCAAATCCCGCCATAAGAGACTTGCAACCTGTGTGTTTACAACCCACTGCTAAATGGTTTAGGTCTAATAGTCAAGCACCCGTGGTCAAAAATAAGTCACAATATAAGCACCACCTATATAATAATGAATGTGGCAAGGCTCCTAAAATAAATAATATGCGTTCCGTAGACAGGGGAACGAGAGGTTGGCCGACCTCTAATAGCGCTATCCATATTACTAATAGGTGTCGAACAATGCGAATGTACGAACAGTACATCATACAACTATTATATACAATTAAGAACGCTCCAAACATGGGAGACTTAGCACGCTCCACCAATAAGGTGAGACTTTAGGGTTAAGAACGCTCCACCAATAAGGTGAGACTTTGCACGCTCCACCAAAAATGGCGAGACTATAGGTCATAGTACATATGGTACATTAAGTTCAAAAGTTCAAGTTGAGTTCAAGAGTTCTAAACAAGTTATAAGGTCAAGACAAGTCAAAAGAGTTCATAATAATCAAAGGGTTCAAAACAATGTTCAAAGTGTTCAAGTAATAATTCATGCATCCACCCCAAAGCGATTAAAATAGTTAGAAAAAGGGGTTCGTGAATACTCACCTCGAAGCGATAGCAATGATGACAAAAGTGGGTACACAGAAATGAGGTTCGATCCCTAACCGCAACCTATAATGAACGAATGATACGATCTACTTAAATTATGAGGGGATGCGATGAATGTACATGCACATGAAGCCTATACCACTCGTAGTTTGAAAATAAGTGTTGGCGTTGATTTATAGTGTTTCCATAACTTAAGAGAATATGTGCTATTAGAAGTTGTCAAATATATATATAGTTCGCCTAGTTTCAAAAGTGTATATCTTGGTCGTTTTAAGCTCGTTTTCTACGTTCTTTACATTCCCGGAATCGTGGGACAACATACTAACATATTTTTGATAAGTCGGGACGGCTAGATCAAGTTTTTATGCCCAAAACAGCCCGTGAGTACTGTTCATCAGCAAGCAGTTTTCAGAAAATATAGTTTTCGTCGTTAAACTCGTTTTTAGCGTATCTCCTTCGTTATTAACTCGTTTTCATCCCCGTTTTCGGCCATAGTTCCGTCTTGGAATGTATTTTCTAAATATTTGGTCAAAAGTTACCCCAAACCCACTGAGTTGGCCACGTTTTCATTTTAGGGACAGTAGGTTTTTATATGTGTTTAAAAATCCATTTTTAATGTTCCAAACTAGTTTCTAATCCAACCAAACCACTTTCAATCACCACAAAACTAATCTAATCCTACCATACACCTTCTTAGGGTGTCATGGGTTCCTAAACATCATAAATCAAGGGGATCTAACAAGGATCTAACTATAATCCATTTCTAGAGTTCATAAGTTATAAAAAGTATAAATAGAGTGGTATAAACTAACATATGCATATAGATCTTGAATAAACAACATGAAACTAGAAAAATGAAAGTATGGAAAGATCAACAAGTGATTTTGAAGCTTACTTGATGAATGGATGAGTTTTAAAGATGATGATGTAAAGAAAACTAGAGTTTTATCACAAAACCCCAACAAGGATCAACAAATGAGCTAGAATAAATCTTGATCTTGGAAAAATTGGTGTTTCTTCCTCTTCTTCTTGTTGTTTTGCCGAACACCACAAAGAGAGAAAAAGAAGAATAGTTTGCTTGTGTGATTTTTGGAAATGAAATGAAATGTATATGTATATGTTTTATATATAATCACCTAGACAAAAAGTACCATCATTAAATGGGTTAGTAAAGACTTTTCAAAATGTAAGTGATTGGTATGGAGGGGGGGGGGGGGGCGGCATAATGGGGGGGGGGGGGGGGTTGAAGTGTAAGACTTTTGTGACTTTGTATTATTTTGTGTAGATTTGTAGTTTTTAAAATGTACCGGGTACCGGGTTAACTAAAAATAAATTTTTAACAGAGTTAACCGGGTCATAATAAAGTTATAAAAATTATAAAAATAGGTTGGGTATAAATATTGGGTGTTCGGGTGATCATTGTTTAGTTTTTTACGAAAACCGTCGTAAATAAATTAGGCGTACGATATAAGTTAAATAAATTTCCAAAATATCGGGTAAATTAATAATATAATTTTTATATTATTATTATGAGTATAAAAATGTGTTAGGACCATAGTTGGGATTGACGGATCAATTATTTAAAATAATAGCTCATAAGATAACATTTATTAGGTTGATAATCGTACGTTTACAAAAATGACGCAACCCACGTATAAATGACAAATTTTCTCCGGAGGTGAATAGTGTTTTATGAATAGTAAATGTGAAAGTTCGGGAAAAGACCAGAATTTACGAGTTGTGACAGTCTCTACCCCATAAGGGAACTTCGTCCCGAAGTTCAGTTAACGTTGGTCTCCGAAGTGTTATAAAGGTGAAGATTCATGAGACGAAATGACCAGTTGACGTGTTTCTAGGAGGCGGTTCACGAGGTGATGAAAAGTATAAGCGTTCTGACAACGAGGGTATACACACACATAAATGAAGCATTTGGAAATTGAGTAGAGGATTCAATCCAGACAAAATTTTATTATAACCATTCTCAGTGTTGCAAAATTCATTTCTGAGTCGGATATAGGTAGTCAGCCTATGTCCCACTATCCCGGGTTGAATATAGGTGACTAGTCTATATTCCACCGAGGTTCCATGAATTTTGAAATACTCAGCTCAGTTATACTACCAAGACGTACAGAAAGACTAAGGCAGGTGACCAAACTCGAGGTCAAATGATGAGACTATACAAGGAGAAACATAACAGGGTGACATATATGATACGTGAACATGCTTATATGAAAGACAATGATAAAAATCAACTAGAATAAGTGAACATAATATGCTAGATGATGTGACACAAATCTCATCACCTAAGTCAGCAACAAACCACAATGAGGCTTCAGCTTGGCAGGCAGGCACGTGACGGTCATAGGGTTAAATTTTTCGTAAAAGTAGCTATAGTCTAGGTTTTAAAAACACTTAGTTCGCTATAGCCAAAGCTCTGATACCAATCTGTCACACCCCCAAAATCGGGTCCAGCGGAAGCATACGTGTAGCTGGGGTGTAACTCAATTGGTATTACAACACAAGTTCAAAAATGGTTTTCACTTGAATCATTTAGAAGAAAATAGTTTAATCAAAAATGTTAAATTTACATTGTTAAAAGTAGTGCGGAAGTAGGCCGTTAAAAGTAGTTTAAAACGGTCCCCATATAAATTATCAGAGTCTTCTATGACCATGCCATGCCCTGCCAAAGCCTCCAGTAGTGTGGCATAGGTAAAAACCTGAAAATACATGCTAAAGTGTCAACACAAGGTTGGTGAGTTCATAGAGTTGTTTAACAAATAAAGTTTATAGAAAAATGATCACACAGCAAAGGCATCGTAAATCCACTCAGTTGCAAATCCCGCCATAAGAGACTTGCAACCTGTGTGTTTACAACCCACTGCTAAATGGTTTAGGTCTAATAGTCAAGCACCCGTGGTCAAAAATAAGTCACAATATAAGCACCACCTATATAATAATGAATGTGGCAAGGCTCCTAAAATAAATAATATGCGTTCCGTAGACAGGGGAACGAGAGGTTGGCCGACCTCTAATAGCGCTATCCATATTACTAATAGGTGTCGAACAATGCGAATGTACGAACAGTACATCATACAACTATTATATACAATTAAGAACGCTCCAAACATGGGAGACTTAGCACGCTCCACCAATAAGGTGAGACTTTAGGGTTAAGAACGCTCCACCAATAAGGTGAGACTTTGCACGCTCCACCAAAAATGGCGAGACTATAGGTCATAGTACATATGGTACATTAAGTTCAAAAGTTCAAGTTGAGTTCAAGAGTTCTAAACAAGTTATAAGGTCAAGACAAGTCAAAAGAGTTCATAATAATCAAAGGGTTCAAAACAATGTTCAAAGTGTTCAAGTAATAATTCATGCATCCACCCCAAAGCGATTAAAATAGTTAGAAAAAGGGGTTCGTGAATACTCACCTCGAAGCGATAGCAATGATGACAAAAGTGGGTACACAGAAATGAGGTTCGATCCCTAACCGCAACCTATAATGAACGAATGATACGATCTACTTAAATTATGAGGGGATGCGATGAATGTACATGCACATGAAGCCTATACCACTCGTAGTTTGAAAATAAGTGTTGGCGTTGATTTATAGTGTTTCCATAACTTAAGAGAATATGTGCTATTAGAAGTTGTCAAATATATATATAGTTCGCCTAGTTTCAAAAGTGTATATCTTGGTCGTTTTAAGCTCGTTTTCTACGTTCTTTACATTCCCGGAATCGTGGGACAACATACTAACATATTTTTGATAAGTCGGGACGGCTAGGTCAAGTTTTTATGCCCAAAACAGCCCGTGAGTATTGTTCATCAGCAAGCAGTTTTCAGAAAATATAGTTTTCGTCGTTAAACTCGTTTTTAGCGTATCTCCTTCATTATTAACTCGTTTTCATCCCCGTTTTCGGCCATAGTTCCGTCTTGGAATGTATTTTCTAAATATTTGGTCAAAAGTTACCCCAAACCCACTGAGTTGGCCACGTTTTCATTTTAGGGACAGTAGGTTTTTATATGTGTTTAAAAATCCATTTTTAATGTTCCAAACTAGTTTCTAATCCAACCAAACCACTTTCAATCACCAGAAAACTAATCTAATCCTACCATACACCTTCTTAGGGTGTCATGGGTTCCTAAACATCATAAATCAAGGGGATCTAACAAGGATCTAACTATAATCCATTTCTAGAGTTCATAAGTTATAAAAAGTATAAATAGAGTGGTATAAACTAACATATGCATATAGATCTTGAATAAACAACATGAAACTAGAAAAATGAAAGTATGGAAAGATCAACAAGTGATCTTGAAGCTTACTTGATGAATGGATGAGTTTTAAAGATGATGATGTAAAGAAAACTAGAATTTTATCACAAAACCCCAACAAGGATCAACAAATGAGCTAGAATAAATCTTGATCTTGGAAAAATTGGTGTTTCTTCCTCTTCTTCTTGTTGTTTTGCCGAACACCACAAAGAGAGAAAAAGAAGAATAGTTTGCTTGTGTGATTTTTGGAAATGAAATGAAATGTATATGTATATGTTTTATATATAATCACCTAGACAAAAAGTACCATCATTAAATGGGTTAGTAAAGACTTTTCAAAATGTAAGTGATTGGTATGGAGGGGGGGGGGGGGGGGGCGGCATAATGGGGGGGGGGGGGTTGAAGTGTAATACTTTTGTGACTTTGTATTATTTTGTGTAGATTTGTAGTTTTTAAAATGTACCGGGTACCGGGTTAACTAAAAATAAATTTTTAACAGAGTTAACCGGGTCATAATAAAGTTATAAAAATTATAAAAATAGGTTGGGTATAAATATTGGGTGTTCGGGTGATCATTGTTTAGTTTTTTACGAAAACCGTCGTAAATAAATTAGGCGTACGATATAAGTTAAATAAATTTCCAAAATATCGGGTAAATTAATAATATAATTTTTATATTATTATTATGAGTATAAAAATGTGTTAGGACCATAGTTGGGATTGACGGATCAATTATTTAAAATAATAGCTCATAAGATAACATTTATTAGGTTGATAATCGTACGTTTACAAAAATGACGCAACCCACGTATAAATGACAAATTTTCTCCGGAGGTGAATAGTGTTTTATGAATAGTAAATGTGAAAGTTCGGGAAAAGACCAGAATTTACGAGTTGTGACAGTCTCTACCCCATAAGGGAACTTCGTCCCGAAGTTCAGTTAACGTTGGTCTCCGAAGTGTTATAAAGGTGAAGATTCATGAGACGAAATGACCAGTTGACGTGTTTCTAGGAGGCGGTTCACGAGGTGATGAAAAGTATAAGCGTTCTGACAACGAGGGTATACACACACATAAATGAAGCATTTGGAAATTGAGTAGAGGATTCAATCCAGACAAAATTTTATTATAACCATTCTCAGTGTTGCAAAATTCATTTCTGAGTCGGATATAGGTAGTCAGCCTATGTCCCACTATCCCGGGTTGAATATAGGTGACTAGTCTATATTCCACCGAGGTTCCATGAATTTTGAAATACTCAGCTCAGTTATACTACCAAGACGTACAGAAAGACTAAGGCAGGTGACCAAACTCGAGGTCAAATGATGAGACTATACAAGGAGAAACATAACAGGGTGACATATATGATACGTGAACATGCTTATATGAAAGACAATGATAAAAATCAACTAGAATAAGTGAACATAATATGCTAGATGATGTGACACAAATCTCATCACCTAAGTCAGCAACAAACCACAATGAGGCTTCAGCTTGGCAGGCAGGCACGTGACGGTCATAGGGTTAAATTTTTCGTAAAAGTAGCTATAGTCTAGGTTTTAAAAACACTTAGTTCGCTATAGCCAAAGCTCTGATACCAATCTGTCACACCCCCAAAATCGGGTCCAGCGGAAGCATACGTGTAGCTGGGGTGTAACTCAATTGGTATTACAACACAAGTTCAAAAATGGTTTTCACTTGAATCATTTAGAAGAAAATAGTTTAATCAAAAATGTTAAATTTACATTGTTAAAAGTAGTGCGGAAGTAGGCCCTTAAAAGTAGTTTAAAACGGTCCCCATATAAATTATCAGAGTCTTCTATGACCATGCCATGCCCTGCCAAAGCCTCCAGTAGTGTGGCATAGGTAAAAACCTGAAAATACATGCTAAAGTGTCAACACAAGGTTGGTGAGTTCATAGAGTTGTTTAACAAATAAAGTTTATAGAAAAATGATCACACAGCAAAGGCATCGTAAATCCACTCAGTTGCAAATCCCGCCATAAGAGACTTGCAACCTGTGTGTTTACAACCCACTGCTAAATGGTTTAGGTCTAATAGTCAAGCACCCGTGGTCAAAAATAAGTCACAATATAAGCACCACCTATATAATAATGAATGTGGCAAGGCTCCTAAAATAAATAATATGCGTTCCGTAGACAGGGGAACGAGAGGTTGGCCGACCTCTAATAGCGCTATCCATATTACTAATAGGTGTCGAACAATGCGAATGTACGAACAGTACATCATACAACTATTATATACAATTAAGAACGCTCCAAACATGGGAGACTTAGCACGCTCCACCAATAAGGTGAGACTTTAGGGTTAAGAACGCTCCACCAATAAGGTGAGACTTTGCACGCTCCACCAAAAATGGCGAGACTATAGGTCATAGTACATATGGTACATTAAGTTCAAAAGTTTAAGTTGAGTTCAAGAGTTCTAAACAAGTTATAAGGTCAAGACAAGTCAAAAGAGTTCATAATAATCAAAGGGTTCAAAACAATGTTCAAAGTGTTCAAGTAATAATTCATGCATCCACCCCAAAGCGATTAAAATAGTTAGAAAAAGGGGTTCGTGAATACTCACCTCGAAGCGATAGCAATGATGACAAAAGTGGGTGCACAGAAATGAGGTTCGATCCCTAACCGCAACCTATAATGAACGAATGATACGATCTACTTAAATTATGAGGGGATGCGATGAATGTACATGCACATGAAGCCTATACCACTCGTAGTTTGAAAATAAGTGTTGGCGTTGATTTATAGTGTTTCCATAACTTAAGAGAATATGTGCTATTAGAAGTTGTCAAATATATATATAGTTCGCCTAGTTTCAAAAGTGTATATCTTGGTCATTTTAAGCTCGTTTTCTACGTTCTTTACATTCCCGGAATCGTGGGACAACATACTAACATATTTTTGATAAGTCGGGACGGCTAGATCAAGTTTTTATGCCCAAAACAGCCCGTGAGTACTGTTCATCAGCAAGCAGTTTTCAGAAAATATAGTTTTCGTCGTTAAACTCGTTTTTAGCGTATCTCCTTCATTATTAACTCGTTTTCATCCCCGTTTTCGGCCATAGTTCCGTCTTGGAATGTATTTTCTAAATATTTGGTCAAAAGTTACCCCAAACCCACTGAGTTGGCCACGTTTTCATTTTAGGGACAGTAGGTTTTTATATGTGTTTAAAAATCCATTTTTAATGTTCCAAACTAGTTTCTAATCCAACCAAACCACTTTCAATCACCACAAAACTAATCTAATCCTACCATACACCTTCTTAGGGTGTCATGGGTTCCTAAACATCATAAATCAAGGGGATCTAACAAGGATCTAACTATAATCCATTTCTAGAGTTCATAAGTTATAAAAAGTATAAATAGAGTGGTATAAACTAACATATGCATATAGATCTTGAATAAACAACATGAAACTAGAAAAATGAAAGTATGGAAAGATCAACAAGTGATCTTGAAGCTTACTTGATGAATGGATGAGTTTTAAAGATGATGATGTAAAGAAAACTAGAGTTTTATCACAAAACCCCAACAAGGATCAACAAATGAGCTAGAATAAATCTTGATCTTGGAAAAATTGGTGTTTCTTCCTCTTCTTCTTGTTGTTTTGCCGAACACCACAAAGAGAGAAAAAGAAGAATAGTTTGCTTGTGTGATTTTTGGAAATGAAATGAAATGTATATGTATATGTTTTATATATAATCACCTAGACAAAAAGTACCATCATTAAATGGGTTAGTAAAGACTTTTCAAAATGTAAGTGATTGGTATGGAGGGGGGGGGGGGGGCGGCATAATGGGGGGGGGGGTTGAAGTGTAATACTTTTGTGACTTTGTATTATTTTGTGTAGATTTGTAGTTTTTAAAATGTACCGGGTTAACTAAAAATAAATTTTTAACAGAGTTAACCGGGTCATTATAAAGTTATAAAAATTATAAAAATAGGTTGGGTATAAATATTGGGTGTTCGGGTGATCATTGTTTAGTTTTTTACGAAAACCGTCGTAAATAAATTAGGCGTACGATATAAGTTAAATAAATTTCCAAAATATTGGGTAAATTAATAATATAATTTTTATATTATTATTATGAGTATAAAAATGTGTTAGGACCATAGTTGGGATTGACGGATCAATTATTTAAAATAATAGCTCATAAGATAACATTTATTAGGTTGATAATCGTACATTTACAAAAATGACGCAACCCACGTATAAATGACAAATTTTCTCCGGAGGTGAATAGTGTTTTATGAATAGTAAATGTGAAAGTTCAGGAAAAGACCAGAATTTACGAGTTGTGACAGGTTTATTCCTCCAAACAACAGTGTGCATACTCCATTCAGGTGCAAGACTTCTGAGAAACTTGAGATTCACATCTTCTTGTGGAACCACATAGCCAACAAGCTTTAGATGACTGACAAGTTGATTGAGCCTATTGTAGGTGCCAATAATCTTTTCTCCACTTTCAGCAGTAAGGTTCTCAAACTGATGCTTTAACGTATTCTTCCTTGACTTCTTGGTAGCATCATTCCCTCCAAACCTGAATTCAATAGCATCCATTAATTCTTTAGCAGTCTCACAACTCTCAAAGTCCAACTGAAACTCATTAGGTATTCCCATCAAGAGAATACTGTGAGCCTTGATCTCCATCTTCCTTATTTAATTATCTTCAGCAGTCTTGATTGGTATCTCTTTACCATCAGTACCCTTCTTTGGTAAAGAGTCACCATTCATGATAACATTCCACATGTTATTGTCAATCATGCGAATGTATTGTCGAATTCTCATCTTCCACAGTTCATACTCTCCAGGATTGAGCATGGGTACCTTTGAAGCAGTCACCATATGTGTGTCATCACCCATCTTTAGCAGTTGATTAGGAATAGCAAACTTGCAAAGAACAATTTCTTCTTGATTACAACTTCTAGATCACAAGCTCTGATACCACTTGTTGATCCCAGTTGAGCAAACAATCTTATATAGAAGTTGACTTAAAGTAAACACTTAAGCTTGAATGCGGAATATAAAAGCTTAACTTAAGAAGAATAATTCTCTATCAACACTTCAATATTATTAATACGTGCACTCAACAATGCTAGGGTTTTACAACCTTAAAGTGTAAACGAAAACTAAACAATACGTACATACTCTAACCCTAGGATCCTCCTTTTATAGGCCAAGGAGTCCTAATAGGTTTATAGTAACTTTTTAATCAAGATAAGAATATTCTAGACGTATAAGATATACATTCAATCTATTCTATAATTATCTACTACGAATACATGCTTATCTCTTCAGCAGCATTTTCCTTAGCAGCACTTTGTCATCAGCAGCAGAATCATTTACTCTAGCAGCAGTTTCATAATAGCAGCAGTTTCACTCAGCAGCAGAACTTAAAACCCAACATTTTGTTTCTCTGTAATCGTTCCATTATTGATCTTTAACTAGGGCCAACCCTTGAATGTAGTTAGATTGTTAGGTAGTTTGTAGATTTTGGCTCACGACTTGAGATAGAGGATGACCACCATGAGGGCATGTTATGTGAGGTTAGTATTATGACGCCTGATCAACGTGATAATACTAACGTCATATAAGTGCACTTATTGTGTTCATAGGATATCTTGAGGAGTGCCTTAGAGAAGCCTTAGACTTCTGTTTCCGTTGGTGACTATCTGCGATTAGTGAGACTTTAGGTTCTTTTGAAATATACGTTTGATATGCCTTATCGCCATACGATTTGATATGTTTGGATCCTCAAGATATGTTTGTCGATCTTTGTATTTTGATAATGATCTTAGGGTTCGTTGTAGAGCTTTCTACCGTCCGATGTTATCGATTGAATTGTTTTCTGTTTGCATGAATGCCAGTGTTCATATTGAGGGGTACACGTATGTTCTGCTAATTATACATTTCACGTCTGTGGGACCATTACATTATGAATTGTTTGAATAAGGATCTGAATCATGTGGAACCGAATTTAGACTGTCATTGAGAATGCTTGGGAAGGTTATATTGGAAGCATGATTGTTTGAGAATTTGGAAGAATAACGTTTTGTTAGTTAGTACTCTATTGTTGGACCATTTGAGATTCTTGTACGTTTCAAGGGAGGCTTCCTATCGTCTAACTCTACCTCCTCAGCTGTCGCATGTTCATAACATCGTCCGTGTATCTCTTCCGAGGGGATATCCCTATCATCCTTTGCATGCGACACCCTATTCATTTGAAATTGACACCACCTGATAAGTCCCTTTTGTGTGAAACAAAAACCATTTTAGATCGACAAGATAGGGTCATGAGAAACTAAGTTTTCATGCTTGTTATGATTTGTTATGTCTTTGCTTCATTTTCTTTGCAATTTCGCGGACGAAAATTTTCTTTTTAGAGGGGAAGAGTTGTAAAACCGTAAAATTCGTAAAACCTAAAAATACATATAGTTTTGAATTTTGCTTCAACTTTGTAATAATCAAATTCGACCCTATATTTTAGTTTATGTCATAAAAAAAGGGAAAAAATAGAATATCTACGCTACATAAAGAATCCTAAACATTTGTCTAGCACACGTTTTTGGGAAGTGAGGAATTTCATATTTTCATTGAAGTGATTCCTTGATACTCGGTCTTGATTTCACCTTAAAACTGAAACATTATTTATCATTTAATAAAACTAGACGAGTACCCGTGCATAGCAACGGATTTATAATGGCAGATATTTATAGTGATATTCTGGTTAAGTATTTTGCGTAATGTTTTGTATAACTATAGTTGTTTGCCGCTAGAAAATCTAGTTGCTATGCATTGGTACTCGTATAGTTATTTTTGAAACTCCAATATGCATATGCCTCTTTTTATATAACTTGTATATAACCCGTTGATATGTTTGTAAAGCAAAAGTAAAATGATCAACTATCATCTAAGGAAAACAATAATTTTTTTCTTTTTTTGTTTATTGATATTTTTCATTTAAATAAACTAATCAAGTATCACTTAATTTTTGGCACATATAAATACTTTTTTATCATACATATTATGAAAGTTATTTGAAATTTCATTTTGAAGTTTGAATTAACATACTGGGTTGTTTATATAGACAATGGAAAAAAACCTTTGCCATATATACTTTCATAAGTTTCAACTTTAGCCGCGATAAAATGTCGTTGGTTTGCACGCGATAAAATGCCGTTGCTATGGAAAATAAGATAACGTTTTGAAAAGTATTAATATTATAACAAATCTTGTGTTGTGTTACAAATCGTGTGTTTTGAAATGAATCTGAAATTTGTCTATCTCTACCAACTTGTGTTAAGTAATAAGTAAAAGTAGAAGATGGAAATTTATTAATACTTGCCTATATTAGATAATTAATCAAAAGTGTAGTTTTTATATGTTTACAAAGTTGCCTAAATTAATTAAGATTTAGATAATTAGTTGACAAGAGCATTATAGGGATTGACCAAAAGTTAAGGATTTCACATTTCACTTTGACTATTTTCACATTATAAGTAGTATATATATATATATATATATATATATATATATATATATATATATATATATATATATATATATATATATATATATATATATATATATATATATATATATATATATATATATATACTAGACGAGTACCCGTGCATAGCAACGGGATTTTATAGCGACATTTAATTATAATGATATTTTGATTAAGTGTTTTGTGTAAACAAAATATCACTATAACTATCCGCCGCTATAAAATTCCGTTTCTATGTACGACTACTCATCTAGTATTTAAAATTTTATTTTTATATACGTGTGTATTCATTCTTATGTTGACAAAACAATTTTACACTTTTACAAGGTTTTGAAACCCAGGTCGACCCGGCCGGGTTAACCCGGTTCAGACCGAAAAACGGGTAAAAACAATCCGGGTTTCTAAAATTGGGTTAACCGGTGTTACTCGCCGGGTTTTGAGTGACCTGGGTCAACCTGGTGGTCGAACCGGTTGACCCGACACTCGAATCGGTTGACCCGGTCAAAAAAATAAAATAATAATAAATTGAAAACCGGTTGATCCGGCGGTCCAACCGGTCGAACCTGTTGACCCGATGCCCGGTGACTCGACTAGGTCGATTTCGAACCCGGTTTTCAAAACATTGCATTTTTATGTTTTCATTTATTAATTATTTATTTAAGTTTCCATGTTTTCATTTAAGTTTTGATTAAGTTTTAAATGAGAGGTATTAAGGAGTGTTAAATGCATTAATTAAGGGTAATTTAGGCAAAACATTAATTTAAGTTTTTCACTTTTCACTTCTTTACTTTTTGACCATTTACTCTTTATAAATAGTATAGATTAATAACACCTTTATTATCATACCAAATTTAGACCAATTCCATCCTAAAAATTCTGATAAAACCGTGTGGTCTCATGGACCCATTTATTTCCTCATTCGTGTGTGTGTGTGTGTATATATATATATATATATATATATATATATATATATATATATATATATATATATATATATATAATAACATATCAAACACTAACACAAAAATGTAAAAAAAAAAAGCAGAAAACCTGAACTCCTAAATCACAAGTGGCAGCATCAAGTTTCTCTCTTTTTTTTTTTTTTTTTTTTTTTTTTTTTTTTTTTTCCGGTTCAAGAAAGTTCACAAGTGGGGTTCGATTGTGTTTCTGTGGAGGCCTAGACATGGGTGATTGTTGGTTCGAAAGGATGCATTGGTGCCGTGTTGATTCTGTTCAAATAAAGGGTTGGTTCGGCTGGTATTTGTTGTGTTCGACGTGGGTTTGTGACTTGTATTTGATCGTGTTCTCGTCTTTTCTTTCGTGACACGCTATAAGGGTATGGTATCATCCTTGATATGTTTACTTTCATTTTGATCTCACATAAACATATAAAGGTCACATGAAAACTAGTGTAAATCGGTATATAGCATGCATGTTTTACGAAGGGATGCCACATGAAATAATAGGAAACGAGGCACATGAAATCATAGAACCTATACATGAAATGATGAATCGGAACCTACTCTAAATTCTATATGTATTTTTAATATTTCGACTCGCGTACGTTTCTGTTTTGGATCTGCTTTAATTCGACATGAGATTTATGTTTTGCAAATCTGTTTTCAAACTAAATATAAATGGAAAGCATGCATGATTTTGTATATACTATGTTAAACTTGTTAAGCATATATTATATTATAGGAAATTGACTATTTGATAAAAGGAGACTATATATATAAAAAAAAGGAACTACAATTAAAACAGGTTTGACGATGGGAGAAATTAAAAATAGTAAGTTTTGAGCATACGTAGAATATACCGTAACTATAGATCGATATACGCAATTATTCTTGTGGCTATGGTGTCTCGACAAGGGTGCGAATATAAGTGTACCAATAGGGTGATATATGAAGTGTGTGGGTTGCGGGTTAAATTGTGTCTCGTTAATAAATATTTTGGCCGTCGCGGTCAAAGAGTAATGTCGGGGGCGCGTTAATATAATTGAAACGACGGGTTTAAAATTATCACCTCAATATAAAATTATAGTATAAACTTTAAAATAATTTTGACCTTTTAATATTTAATTTTGATAATTTATTTTTTTTGACCCTAAATTTTACTAAATTGTCATAATTAACTCTAAACTATTATAAACATCATTTTAACCCTTAAATGTTATTAATTGTCATTTATACTTTTGAAAGTATTAAATATCTAAGACGGGAAACTTACAAAAAAAATAGAAAGTTACTAAAATGGAAAGTATACTAAAATGAATAACCTAATGAACTTAAAGTAATACTTGGTAATTGATTCGTATAGGTTTCGTGAAGCGGGAGTAATTCGTTTCGTATTCATTCGTGTGAACTTCTCTTTGGTTTGCTCTCGGTTAAGGTACATATATTCTGACCTCTTTACAGGTTTCTCATGCCCTCTTGTCTATCTTATCATTTGAATTGTGAACCTTTGATATGACCCCTTTTAAAATTGAACATTTGCTATGAACCCGTTGCTATGATTCATTTGAACCTTTGATATGACACGTTTGATATGACATATTTGACAAGATAACATTTGATATGATACATTTGATTTGATACATTGATATGGACTTTTGAATTTTGGGCATTTGGGCATTTGATATTTGACCTTACCTTTGACCCACCAGTTTGATACTACAAGCCAATTTGTTATACTAGTCATGGGAGTTCCATGTCCATGTCATTGATGCACCGGTGGCATGACTCTAGGGTAGGAGAGTGATGACCTATCCCGTCCCATTATTTGATTTTGTTACGGAGATGAAGTATTTGGCCGTTTGGGGCGCATGGATGCATCCTAGATTTGTTATTTGTTTCGAGGGATTTACCATTGATTATATATTTGTATTTGGTGACTGATGGTGTGTGCGATACACGTCTTTCACATATTTGGGAGTAAGCGACTCCAACCCTTGAGGCATCCCCTCACACTATATTTGGTATCCCGAGGTCACCCCTCCGGATACATGGCTATTTTGACATTTGATTTGATTTGATTTGGGCTCGTGGTGGATTAGTGTTTCCTTTACCTTATACTCTTTTCCTTATTCACTAACTCTTATTATATCTTGCATTGTTTCCTTTACTGCTTTGTTACCTTTATATCTGTTCACTGAGCTCTGATAGCTCAGCCGCATTTCTTTTCCTGCGGCAGGTTTTAGTAGGAAGCTGGGTTGTGAGTGGAGAGTACTTTGGACTTAGAAGACCATACCGTGATAGCTATTCCGGATTTAGAGATGACTAGAAGACATGCTCATTACCAGACTTAGTATTTATTATTATTCTCATTTGTAACTTTGTACTTCAGTTTTTCCTTAGTAACTTTTGAGATTCCTTTGTATTACTAAATATGTATGCTTGTATTTGCTTTGATATGTCACCATGATGTAGCACTTCTACCCTTATCTGGTTGGGGTGTTACATTGCCGGATGCTAGTCTGCATGTGCCATTAGATGAAAGTAAGGTCAACAAACTCTTCGCTTTGTCGAGAAGCCTGTTGAGATTATGGATCGAGATGTTAAGGGTTTAAAGTGTGGTGAGATAGCGTTAGTAAAGGTACGGTGGGATTCTAAGCGTGGTCCTAAGTTTACTTGGGAACGTGAGGATCAGATGAAATTTAAGTACCCAAATTTGTTTTGCTGATGTGGTTGGTGTAGTAGATCGTTTGTGGTTGAATTTAGATTGTGGAAGTAAGACGCAGGGTGTTCGTAAATGTTTTAATTAATGTTTGTTTTATGTGTATCCATTATATGTGGTGCTTCTTGTGGTTACCATTTTGATTTTCATTTGGTTCGGGGGTATCGTACCTACCTGTGAGAAGTCGTTTGGATCATTGGTATTATTGATCGGGGTAGTGTATCTATTTTTGTATATCGTGGGAGTGACGGAATGTTTTCTATCGTGGGAATTCAGGTATTTACTTGGTTCACATTTTGTAGTTCTTTCTCTGTGATTTTTTTATGTCGTGGTAGAATCCCACATAGTCATAAGAATTGTTGACGATTTATGTTTTATGGTGTTGTATTATTCCGCTTAAATATCCATACACTTTCTTTTGCTGATATTACTGGTGACTCGAGTAGTTAAATCTCGGGACGCGATTTCCCTAAGTGGGGGATGATATAACAACCGTGGTTTTAGCAGGTCAGTTTAGCTGATAGTCTTGACCCGGTTGATGTTTGTTTGGTGTGTCCTAAGTGATATATGTGTGAAATGTGGGTGATATATGAGTGATAAGTACGTGTGTTGGCACTAAATCCCTTGGATTGGTGTTATATTTGTGAGTGGATGATGTTGATTTTGTGATAAGTTCATTTTGATCGCCATAGTGGTGTGGAAATGACTTGTGTAGTTTTGGTGTTTTTGAGGTTTTGCGTAACAAGTCTTCGTTCAAACATTTGAGCATGAGTAGGTTACGTGGAGTTCGAATTTGTAAGTTATATTTATATTTTGCGTGAGATTCTATTTTTGGAAACTTTGTTTTGAAAATAATATTTTTCCGAGTCGTCGTAAAAACTAAGGTTTATCGCGTAAGACGTTAGGTTTCGTTGTGTCTTCGCATAAAATATAAAAAATATAAGGTTTTGAGTGTAATAATTAGATTTAATAAAAAAAATATAAAAATAATATACGGGTTAAGGTGGGCGGCCGAATGGGGTAAAAGGGGGGAAAAAGAAACCCAATTTGAGTCCAAATATGATTCTTAGGCCCAAGGATTATTTATAATTAATATATATAAAATCCCATGTTGATATAAATTATGCGTAAAAACGTTATTAATATTTTTCGATATCCCTATGTTTTGACGATCACAAAATATAAAATCATTAAACGTAAAATCATTACATAAATAAGTATTTAGTGACACAATGTCATTATATCCAACTAATTCACTTAAGGTATGGATAAACAAGTGCCTAAGACATTTTATGATCAAAGGAAAGTTTATTTACTAATTACAAATTATATAAAATGGTATAAACATTTTATATATTTAAGAAAAACACTTTTGGTAATTAAAGGAAAATGTTTATTTCATAATAAATATATGAATTCAAATTTTTAACCAAATTCAGTTAAATTTTCACCAAATAAACTTTGCCCAGAAAAGACAAAAAATCTGGCCGTTTCAGTGGGCGGCCCCCTTAATTTTAAGGGGGCCGGCACACAATTAAGGGGGCCGGCATACGCTCCTGTGGAAGATTTCTTTGCCTATAAATACTGGTTCAAATCTGAACTTTTTCCTCACCTTTTGCACTAAAACTTTCAGTTCTAATTCTCTCAAATCATCTTTCTAAAACCTTTGATCATAAACATATTAGTTCTTGTTTTCAAGTGATACTATCCATCCTCATTAAAGGTGCGAGAGAAGAATACTTCTTCAAAATCTTGTTTAGAAGTATTGAAGAGTTGTGTATATTGTTAGGAGTTGTGTAAATTATTTGTAAAGGTGTAGAAGGTGTGTAATTGATAGATCTAGGTGGGTTAGTAGTCGTGAATAGAAGTAGTGAAGAAATAGTTGTGTTGCGAAGAAGTAGTTGTGAAGGTGTGAGAAGTAGTGGTGTGTATAAGTTGTGAAGAAGGTGTGTAGTGGTGTGAGATTGGTTCTAGCTACTATTAGGACTCGACATTTAGCTTAGTGTCGTTAATCGGTGTAAGCAAAAGTTGTGTAAGGTTTCTCCGCCAAAAGGGAGCTCGTTGTGTTAGTGAAGAAAACTCTCGAGTAGGAGACTCGAGGAGTGGAGTAGGGCAAGGAAGGAGACCTTGTAGCCAAACCACTATAAATCTGCCGTGTCTTGGTTTGATCTTTCAATCTTTTGTTCATTATCCTATTTACATCTTTATTGTTTACATACTCATATATATTTGCATCTAGTTGTAGCTTGTGATATTGTGCTAAAATTGATTTCACACAAAGTTCAAACAAAAGGTTGATACACAAAATAAAGTTTTTATAAATAACCAAAATAGATACAATAAATACATACATATATACTAGTGAAATTGATCATTTAGATTGAGTAGATTTTTACAATAAATCTTGTATTGAAGGTTTTATAAAACAAAGTTTTTAAAATCTAAATTGACGTAAAACTATTCAACCCCCCTTCTAGTTTTCCACATCCCAAACAACCCTAAAACGTTTTTTTTTAGTTTATGGTCGATCCAAGAAGAAAAAAAGTTAGGGTTTTATTTATTGGAGCAATAATCAAGATCAAGGTATAATTTTGATACCCGTATTCATTCAATTGTTTAACTATTATGCTAATTCATGTAATATTTATTATGATGGATTTAGAGTTTGTAAACTTCTGTAAATTAATTAATTAAAACATGTTAGAATCAATTAATGATTATATTATGATGATTGGTGAAGAGAATTGAGCGTAAAACATGCTAGTTATTGAGTTAAGGTTTTGACAGATTCGTAAGACTGTAAAGATACGAAGATATTTAATAGATGGGGATGAGTTAGATCATGAATTTTTAGTCTAAATTGTAGTTCACAGAAAGAGCTTTCCAAAAAGTCCGGCTACAATCGATTTGGAGGTCCGGAAGTTTGATGAGGCGAAAAGTGAACCGCTTTTAAGGGGTCATTTAAGCCCGAATTCGTGTTTATTTGACCAAATATTGCCATAAATCGTTCCTTTTGTCATTTTAGGTACTTTTGGAGAGAAATCTAGAAAAGGAAGCATTTTGGACGTTTTTGGAGCATAAAAGTGAAGAAAACGGCAAAGTCTCAATTTTCCTTGCTAAGAACAGTACCTGACGGCGTCAAGATCTTCTACATGACGGCGTCAAGAGTTACAAAAGAGGTGGAAGTGGAAAATACACGTGACGGTCCAGAGTGTTTTCAAGCATAGGACCTGAGGGCGTAACCAAGGACGTCAGGGTCCATTTGTACGTGACGGCCCATAAGATTTTTACACATGACGGTGTCAAAATCAGATCTAGGCAATACGATTTTTATTAAGGCGGTGAGTTGACGGCGTCACGATCCAATACATGACGCCGTCACCTTGTAAAATCTATATATAGTTTTCTAAATTTCATTAATTAGTGTGCAACTTTGAGGGAAAACCCTAGGTCGAATTTTCCACCTTTTTCAAGGGTTTCAACCCTTTGAATCTTTCATGTTCAATAAAAGATAAGTACTCTTGCAAATCATTCAATATGTCTATGTGTTATTTGATTATATCTTACGTTTGCCTTTTATTTAACATGCTAGGCTAGATTTTCTTATGTTTGCTTAGATGTAGTGAAACTTAGATGTTGATTATGGATTGATTGCTTGTTTATAATTGTTACGGATGATTGTATTCGATGTTAGGCTTAAGAAAACTGGCAGACTTCCATTGGTAACTTGATTGAACATCTTAAGAAACATGATCGGAGGTGTACTACGATTTTTGGTTGTATTTAATGCGTATGAGAATTCTAATGATCCCATGTTAGGAGCTTCTAACGGCTCGACATAGGAGTGAAGTAGGATCCTATAGAGTTAGGGAATATTGTACACGGCCCTACGACTAGTATTAAGGAATATGACCCGTCATCCATGCAATTGTAACAAGTAATTAACATGTAAAAGATATCTAGGGAGTAAAGAAATCTAAGTAAACACAAATTTCCTCATTATTGTTACACCACATTAGTATAAGTAGTTTTGTTTTCATTTCTTTTATTTTATTTTGATTGCATTTTTAGATTAATTGGGTTAGTTGGCTAGCAACTAATTCTGCCCACTCCTTCAAAACCCGAGATTTTTAATTGCTTTAATAAAAATGTTGGGAATTCTGTGAAGTAAGAATTCTGATGCTGTTTCTGCTGAAAGGATCCTGCTGAAGAGTTGGTTTCTGCTGAAGCAGTGTATCTGCTGAAGACATAGTTCAGCTTTATTAGTTTCTGCGGATATAGTATTTCCGTGTTTTATGTAATGTAGTTTGGATATGCATGAGTTTATTTAGGAAGTGATAATGCATATCTTTTAGAAGTTTTAGAGTATACGTTTCTTGAGAAACGGTTTAGGGTTCCTTGAGTATAAAAGGAACACACGGTTTATGTATTGAATAATTTTTTTTTTAGAAAATTCTAATTATAATTAAAAGATCCATAGAGGATCAAGAGTTCTTAGTATCAAGCTTGTGTTTTGTTTCCGCTTTATAAATACAAGTTGCAGAGATTGTCTATTAGTGTGTTATTGATTACAGTGACATTACTAACGATTCTAGAGTGCTCAAGAAGATCTATCAAGGTCTATAGCTCAACAAGTGGTATCAGAGCCTCGAGAGAGTCTCTGTCATACTAAGAAACACAAATCTTACACCTTTACAATCCAAACAAATCACCAAACATGCCTGGATCGGATGATGATGTTGATACAACCCAGAACATTAACACCACTTCTCTTCAACAACTCAATCTCTCCAACAGTAATGCTAAGTTTCCATACTTGAAGAATGCAGAAGATTATCATCTGTGGTCCATGAAGATGCAGAACTGGATCACAAACATTGATTGGAATCTGTAGGAGGTTGTTAAGAAAGGGAATAGTCTGAAGAAGCATGTTACAGATGCTGATGGAGTTGTTACTATTGTAGGACCCAAAACTGCTGAAGAGATTCTGGCTGTGCAGAGGGAGAGTAAAGTCAGAACTATTTTGCTCCAAGCTATTCCAGATGACCATATGGGTGACTTCCATTTTATGGAGGATGCTAAGGACATTTGGATGGCTATAAAAGCAAGATTTGGTGGGAATGAGGAATCAAGAAGGTTGCAGAAGTCTATGCTGAAGCAGAAATTCCAAGAATTTCAGATATCTGAAGAAGAGGGAATTCATAAGGGTTATGACAGATTTCATCGAATATTGAGTCAACTTAATCAGTTGAAGGCTAGACCCGACAATGAAGACTGCAATTCTAAGTTTTTGAGATCTCTGCCGCCATCTTGGTTACAAGTTTGTATTGCTCTCAAGACCAAAGGTGGGTTGGACATGATGTCTTTTGATGACCTCTACAATAGGCTTAAATCACTTGAGCCTGATGTTAGAAGTCCTATACGTCCATCCACTCATTCTGCATTTGTTGGTGCCTCTACTAAACCTGTGCATCAAGCCGCAAGTTCATATTCATCAGGAGCATCTTCTCAAACTTATAGTCAAACTGCTCCTAAATCAAGATCAAGTAGTGTGTTGGAGGATCTTATTCATTCATTTGTGGCTGAATATGAACCTCAACAGTTTATTGCTTATGAGGACTTTGAACAGGTAGATCCATTGGAAATGGAGGAGATGCACTTGAAATGGGAGCTTGCAATGATCTCAATGAACATCAGAAGGTTTGAAGCCAAGTCTGGAAGAAAGTTTGGTTTTAATGGAAAAGAAGCAGCAAGGTTTGATAGAAGGAAGGTTAAATGCTACACTTGTGGTCAAGTGGGACATTTTTCAAGAGAATGCAAAGAAAGAAAGGCTGGAGATGAAGTTAGATATGGTTCTTATCCATTGGAAGCAGGGAATAACAAGACTATACCTTCAAAGGCAATGGTGACTCTAGATCACCAAATTGATTGGGCTGATCATGAACCTGCTGGAGAGGAAGCTTCTACTTCTTCACAAGTGAATCTGCTGGCATTCACACCTTCAGAAGACAAGAAGGAGCAAGTCTCCTTGATGGGAATCTCTCAGGTAACCAATTGTGTGTTTGGATGTAGTGTAAGATACAATGAGCTTAAACAAGAATTTGATGAATTGAAACCACAATACAATGAGTGTTATGTTGAAGTAGAGTCTTATAAAATGGCTTTAAAAACATTAGAGAAACAAAAAGTCTGGTTTCAAAAGAATCAAGTTAAATATGATGAAAAAATAAGAGTCCTAGAAAGTGATTTAGAGGTTGCTAAGATAGAATTAAAACGTACTGAAAAAGAGAAGTCTGATTTAGAAAAAGAAAAACAAGAGTTACAAGCTAAATTAGATAAAGAGATAGATGGTCGTATGAAATGGCAGGAAGGGGCATCTAATTTAAGTAAATTAATTGATGGTCGCCAATCTGTTAGGTCTAGAAAGGCATTAGGATATGAGAAATATATAGACCCAGAAGAGCTAACCTATCCTGATATGTCTAGTGTTTTTGACCCTGAACCAGCCTTAGCTTATCAAACACCTGTTAAATATGTTAAGGAAGGGGGAATGAATGCAGTGCCTGGACCTATAAGAGGGGAACACATGCCTATAGACTTGTCCAAACCTGTTGACTTTGATGGATCACATCATTTATATGGCAAAAAGTCAATTGACTTGCAAGACCCTATTGTTAAATCTAATGACTTTGTCTCTTATTGTAACAGTGACAAGTCTTCTGATGAAGGGTCTACCTCATTTGTTAGCTGTGATTCAAGTGAGAAGTCGGTCCTGCCCAAGACCATGCCCAAGACCACTCCCAAGACCACACCAAAGACATCACCCAAGACTCCCCACAAGCCTTCAAGAGTTGCTGCTGATAACAAGACAGTTTCTACTGAAGACTTGTTTTTAAATACATTGAATAATAATACTTTTGGCTTTGTTAAAAACAATTCTGTTTGTCATGGTGATTTGAATACTTTTTCATGTTATGGAAATTCTTTTGGTTTAAATACATCTTCTAAAAGGAAGAAGTGTTTTGTTTGTGGAAGTAAATATCACTTGATTAAGGATTGTACATATCATGAGCAAAGAATGGGTGCATGTGGTAGTCAAAGAAAAACTAGGCAAATGTGGAAAAATGTTAGTGAAATACCATCTTTTGTTCCACATCAGCAGAAACCTACTTCTGCTGAATCTCATTTTTCATGGAGAAGAACCAGTACTAGACCATATGTTCGACCCACTAGTTCTTTCTTTTATAATGGTTATTGGCCTAATCACTTTGACTCAATGTATAATGGTGGTGGGACATTGAATACTGCTGTGAAGCCCTCAGCAGGTTGTTCTTGGACTAAGAAGGGACCTCATATGTATTACAGGCCCAAGAACAATGGTGGATCTAAAACATCTACATGGCCTATTACTCATGATCCACAAGGCAGGCTCAAGTCAGCAATGACTTGAGTCTCCAATGTGTACTAATTTTGTATATTTTGTTGTTGTTGTAGGAACATCCTTTGAAAAGTACTGAAGTAGGTATTGTTGATAGTGGTTGTTCTAGAAGTATGTCAGGGAACAAGGATAAGATGCATGACTTTGAGCCTATTGAAGGAGGAGGCACTGTAACCTTTGGTGGTGGAGATGGCAAAATTACAGGGAAAGGAACCATTAAGACACCCTTGTTAGATTTTGAAAATGTTTACTATGTGAAGGAACTGGAGCACTTTAATCTAATCTCAGTATCACAAATTTGTGACACTAAGCATAAGGTTTTCTTCTCTGAAGATGAGTGTCTTGTACTTTCCAAGGACTTCAAACTCCCAGATGATACAACTGTATTGCTGAGAGTTCCTAGAACCTTCAACCTATACACATTCAATCTGAATGATGTTCAGCCTGAAGGTAATCTAACATGTTTGGTAGCTAAAGCTTCCCTGGATGAATCCAATAAATGGCATAGAAGAATGGCACATGTGAATTACAAGACCATCAACAGGTTATCCAAACTTGGTCTTGTTAAGGGCCTTCCTTCTAAACTCTTCACCAATGAACACAATTGTATTGCTTGCAACAAAGGAAAGCAACACAGAGCCTCTTACAAAGCAGTCCAAGCAGTGAGCACCATTTCAGAACCTCTTCAATTGCTGCACATGGATCTCTTTGGTCCAACCCCCATTAGAAGTATTGATCACAAGTACTTCTGCCTGGTTATCACAGATGATTATAACAGGTTTTGCTGGGTATTCTTTCTCAAAACTAAGGATGAAACAACTCCAATTCTGAAAGAATTCATTATCTTAGTTGAGAACCAACTGAATAAAAAGGTGAAAGGAATTAGGTGTGACAATGGTACAGAATTCAAAAATGTTGTCTTCATAGAATTCTGTAAGTCTAAAGGGATTAGAAGGGACTATAGTACTCCAAGAACTCCACAACAAAATGAGGTTGCTGAAAGGAAAAATAGAACCCTCATTGAGGCAGCAAGATCAATGCTTGCAGACTCCAAACTACCCACCATGTTTTAGACTGAAGCAGTCAGTACTGCATGTCATGTCTTGAACAGGGTATCCATCACTAGACTTCATGTCAAGACACCTTATGAACTTCTCACTGGGAAAGTTCCACACATACATTACCTTAAGCCTTTTGGATGCAAGGTGACTATTCTGAATACTGCTGATATACTGGGTAAATTTGATGGGAAAGCTGATGAGGGATATATAGTTGGGTATTCAGCTCATAGCAAGGCCTATAGGGTTTATAATCTGAATGCTAAAAAGATTGAAGAGACCCTTAATCTGAGATTTCTTGAAGATCAGCCTAATATTCAGGGACAAGGCCATTCTTGGTATTTTGACCTAGACTATTTGACTGACTATTTGGGTTATACTAGGCATGCTTCTAATCCTGATGCAGGTACCAAAGATTCAAGTTCTAACTCTGCAGGTTTCATGGATGATGACTCAGAATGTGAGTCTGAGCCAGAAGAGAATACTTTTGTTGTACCATCTTTTCCACCTAACCATTTTGTAGGTAATCACTCTGCTGCTGAACAAGATGATGAGTCACATTATGCAGAAGATCTTGCAAGATTGCAGAAGCAGGAACATGCTGCTACTAAGGAAGCTCAGAAACTCAATGACAAGGTTACACAAGAGACTGAGGCTATCCTACATCAGTCAGCACAAGCAGTCAGTGGCAACAAGGATACTGCTGAAGGCACACCTATTCCCACTGATAATGTCAAAGATGCTGATTCTGCTGATGTTCACTCTCCCATCTCTACTGAAGTCTCTGCAGATTTTGATAAGCCCTTTACCAGATTTCCAAGTTCTTCTGATCTTGGGAATTATCAACCAAAGCCTGGCTTGTTTAACTCAGCTTCATATGATACTGAGTTTGAGCCTACACTCACCAACATTGATGCCAACATTGATGTTTCACCTACAGCTACCAAAAGGATTCACAATGCTCATCCCCTATCAAAGATTATTGGTGATCCTAAAGACCCTGTTCGAACTAGAAGCACTGTCAAGAATACAAAATATGGAGAAGTTGCTTTTATCTCTTATGTCTACAATCAAAAGAGGAACAATCACACAGACTTCAAACATTGTTTGTTTGCATGCTTTCTTTCTCAGATTGAACCAACTAGTGTTCCTCAAGCACTGGCAGATTCAAGTTGGCTTGAGGCAATGCAAGAGGAGATGTTGCAATTTAAGAATCAGCAGGTTTGGATTTTAGTTCCTTTTCCTGATGGGAAATATGCCATTGGGACAAAATGGATTTTGAAGAATAAAAGAGATGCACGGGGTATTGTGGTGAAGAACAAAGCAAGACTAGTGGCTCAAGGTTTTAGACAAGAGGAAGGCATTGACTATGATGAGGTCTTTGCACCAGTGGCCAGAGTTGAAGCTATTAGGATATTTTTGGCCTATGCCTCTTACATGGGCTTTATGGTTTATCAGATGGATGTTAAAGGTACTTTCTTGTATGGAGAGATTGAAGAGGAGGTTTATGTGACTCAACCCAAGGGATTTGAAGACCCTGATCATCCTGAGTATGTGTACAAAGTTGTCAAAGCTCTCTATGGACTGCATCAAGCTCCCAGAGCTTGGTATGCAAGACTCTCCACATTTCTGCTGAAGAATGGCTACAGAAGAGGTGCCATTAACAAGACTTTATTTCTCAAGAAAGATTCAAGGGATATTATTCTTGTGCAGGTGTATATGGATGATATTATATTTGGTTCTACCAAAGAAGCATGGTGTAAAGAGTTTGAGGATTTGATGAAGGGTGAATTTCAAATGAGTGCTATGGGAGAACTCACTTTCTTTCTGGGTTTACAAGTTCAGCAGAAACCTGATGGTATATTCATACATCAGGAGAAATATGTCAAAGATATGTTGTCTAAGTTTGCTATGGAAAATTTCATGACTGCCACTACTCCATATGAGGCTCCCAAACCAAAGAACAATCTTACTCCTGATCTTCCTGTGAATGTTCATTTATACAGGTCTATGATTGGTTCTTTGATGTACTTGACTGCCTCAAGACCTGATATTACATTTGCTGTGAGTGCATGTTCAAGACACCAAGTCACTCCACTTACCTCTCATATGAATGCTGTCAAGAAGATTTTTAAGTATCTTAAAGGCCAACCACACTTAGGTCTTTGGTATCCCAAAGAGTCTCCATTTCAGCTAGCAGCTTATAGTGATAGTGACTATGCTGGTGCCAATTTGGATCGAAGATCCACAACTGGAGGTTGCCAATTTCTTGGAAGAAGACTGATTTCTTGGCAATGCAAGAAACAGACCATAGTTGCTACCTCTACTACTGAAGCAGAGTATGTTGCTACTGCCAATTGTTGTAGACAGGTTCTATGGATTCAGAATCAATTACTGGATTATGGGTATAATTTCATGAATACTACAATTTTCATTGACAATCAAAGTACCATTTACATTGTTAAAAATCCAGTTTTTCATAATAGAACCAAACATATTGAAATCAGACATCACTTTATAAGGGATGCTTATGAGAAACATTTGGTTAAAGTGGTCAAAATTCACACAGATGAAAATGTGGCAGATTTATTAACCAAGGCATTTGATGGACCAAGGTTTCAATATTTGGTGGTCCATATTGGAATGCTAAACCCTTGACTGCAAAGTTTAAGGGGAGGCATAGGCCTCAGGGGAGGCATATGCCTCAGGGGAGGATGATGACTGTAAACTTTGTAATATTTGTATAAGTTGTATAAGTTCTGAGTTTTTAACACTAACCCTCTAACAGTTGTGTAAGTTATTTGGTGTATTTGCTTGTTTGATGGTTGTTTTGCAGATGTTCTGAGAATGAAAGTCCCATGATTAATGTCACCAAGAGCTAAAGTCAAAGGAATGTGGTCAATATGCTGAACATGGTTTCTACTGATCAATTGAAACATGCTGAAGGTCTTACACAATGGATAAATTCAAATAAGATCTTTTCAGTCATTCATAGAAACAAGTTACAGCTTACATTCAATGTTACAATTGAGATACAATGACCATTCCTAAACTATTGACTAATTCAGTACTACTAGCTTCTATCACTTATTACAAAATACTTGAGGCTATGACAAGTACAATGAAGAAGCTGAAGATGAAAATGTAAGAAGAAGAGAAGGAAGATGCTCATGAATTAAAGTCAAGAGAATACTCAAGAACTTTGCCTCATGGTTACATTCCACAATCATCTACTTCAGCTTCTCCTTTCCCTTACGTATGATCTCAGTCTTCTTGCTCTGTCCAATATGTTCTTGATGTGGAAGACCAGGTCCTGGAGCAGGAAGATCCAACACCAAATTTTGTGATGTTGGAAGAGACGGATCCCTAGTACTTGATCTTGGTTGGGATCTCTCTGGTGTGGAAGGAGGAAGAAAGGATGGATCTTCATTTTCTTCCTCTGAAGAGTCTTCATCAGAGGTATAGATGAAGGGAGAGACAAGCTCTCTCTCAGCAGGATTGGGTGCATTGCTTGGTTCACTCTTCAAATGAGCATTCCATTGTCTTTCTTGTGCATCCCATCGGTTCTCCAATGCTCTTTCAAAGTTAGAACCATCAAACCCCCATGGATATGGTGGTATATCTTCTTCTGATGATGGAGAAGAGGAATTTGGATATGAGGTTTCTGGGTGTGAAGACATGTTTTGAATGGTGAATTGGGGTTAATCAAAATTAGGGTTTGAAAGATGATTTGGGGTAAATTGATGACTGAGATGTGTGATTTGGGGTGATTAAATAAGCCAATTTTAGGAGTTACGATATTTAATGCGAGTTGGGTGGCACAGTAAAACCAAGATATTGACTGAAGATATTTTTACCTTTGGTTGATTCTGCTGATGGTTGACTATGCTTCAGCAGATTTGACATTCATTTCTGCTGAAGGGTAAAATTTCAAATTGGAAGTTTTGTCAGACTTGGTCAATAAGTTGTTCCGATAATTTTGACCACGATTGGGGAACTTCCAAATTTAACTTACTCTGCATATCTTTTAGAATCAAAATTATTCGCTTATCACTTCAAATAAACCCATTATTCTCTGGAGTAATTCATAACCATCTCACACACATTCAGTCAAATGGCTCAACTTGAATTGAAGGGCGACCATAACAAATATGCTATTCTGAAAACAAAGAAGGGACATGAAGAATTTGATTTGATGGTGGAGTTTCTACAAAGGTCGAAGATTAATTATGCTTTGACGTATTGTCCCAATTTGGTATGTGAATCCTTGGTGAAGCAATTTTGGGCATCTGCTACTAAGAGATCTGCTACAGAGATTGTAGCTGAAATAGATGGTGTAGAATATGTGGTGACAGAAGGGTTGATAAGGGCAAAGCTTAAGTTGGATGATGAAAATGGTGTGTATCATTCCAACACTGCAGAGATTCTTGCTGGGCTAAGAGAAGCTGGATATCAAAGTACTGATACATCCAAGTGGCACAAGAATCAATTTTGTCCTAAGTGGAGGTATTTGGTGCATCTGCTGCTTCAATGTATGAGCAACAAGTGTGGTGGATGGAACCAGTTCTCTCTGCAATTGGGTTGTGGTATTGTTTGTCTTTCTAAGGGTGAAACTTATAATTTTTCTAAGTTTATTTTTGAAAATATGCTAGAAAATATAGATAAGGAACAACATAAGTTTTTAATGTACCCTAGATTCTTACAAATAATCTTAGACATAACCACAGAAGATATAACCCATATACCCATTAAAAGTCTAGGTTCTAAGTTGTTTGCCTCAATGAAAACTAATTATACTGGGGAACATCACCCTATGTTGGAAGCAATGTTGCCACAAGGCAATGCTAATGTAGTTGAGGATGATGATGCTGGTAATGTGCCTGCTTCTAATGCTGCTGATGATGGTAATCCATCATCTTCTGGTGTTGCTGCTGATGGTAATCCTTCAGTGGTAATGGAGGAAGCGCCAGCTACAACTGCTGAACCTTTACCTGATTCTACTGACTTACCACCACCTACCCCTGTACAAATGTCACCTAGCCCTACCATCTCACCAGTTCAGGATGCTCCAACTGAGCAAATTCATGAGTTTGAAAATGACTTACAGACTTTTGAACCTGATCTTACTAGACTACCTTCACCCAGTTCTTTGGGAGAGCAAATTAATATAGGTTCTCCTAATGTTGTACATGAGTCTGTTTCTCCTGCTGGGTTCAATGAAGCTCCTCATACCACTGAGCAATCTGCTGGTAGAGCAGAGGACCCTATTACTCTCACAGTTGTATATGATTCCCTTAGCAGGTACATGAAAATGACTGAAGATCTCCAGAAAGAACTTGCTGAGACCAGGACTACTCTTAGTAATGAAATTCAAAGTTTGAAAAGCAAGGTTAAAGATTTGGAGGCCCAGATAAATCAGCAAAAGCAAAGCAAAGATGGATTGGATTCTACTGAAGTAGCAAAGGAGGCAAATTTGGATTCTCTTGAGATGCTAGCTGAAGTTGCTAGACAGTCTCATGTTGTTCCTCCTCAAGCTGCTGCAGCACCTAAATCTAAACCAATGATACTAGTTCAAAGAAGAAGTACAAGACAATATTTGGCAAGGAAAGCTGCTGAAGCTTCAAAAGTATCTGGTGATGATAATGATGTGCTGATGACTGAAGCTGTGGATATACTTCAGGAGAAACAATCATTAAGTAGGGTTGCTGCTGATCAATCTGCTGATAAAGGAAATACATCAGGAGAAACATACTTTGTAGCTGGGAGAGAATACTTGAATTCTCCTATTCATCATTCATCTGAGAATTTACAAGTTTCTTCTGATAAAGAGGTTCAAGATGTACATGATGAACCTATGGCAGATGTGCATGTGTCTAATGATGATGTTGATGCAGATAATGTTCCTCTTGATGATCTTGTTGAAGGAACAGATGATGATTTGGATGAGCTTGTTACAGCTGAAGAAAGAGCTGGACAAGAAGAACTGCTCCAACAATGGGAAAATTTTAAGAAGAATACTAATCTAGCTGAGGAAGTACAAGCTCAGTTTGATGCTGAATTAGATTCAGAGACTCAAAGATATGTTTCTACCTTACCCATTGCAAGACAAAGGGAATTGGATGCAACTGTTCTAGAGTTTGATGAGTCAGATTGGCAGTTGATTGGAAAACAAATGCTTGCAAATCCTACTGTAATTGCTGACCTTATTGGAAAAAGGGTAGAGAAACAAGATTATGAATCTGAAATTGTGAAAATGTTAAAGATGAGGAAGAAGGCAGCTGATGAATTAAAAGCTAAAGCTAAAAGAGATAAACCTATGACTCAAGCACAGCAGAGAGATTATATGCGAATATATGTGAAAAATCAAAGCAGTTCTTTGTTTAACAATGCTTGGTCTAAACAACAGGTGTGGGGACTTCCATTTAACAAACTGGTTAAGATTTATAACAGAATCAAGGCTAGGAATGATAAAGATGGAATGGGTGCTTCCAAGAATATTCCTCTCCTTAATGCTGATACTAGTGCTACTGAGAAAGTATCTTTACCTAATACTTCTGCTGATGTACCTCATGTTACTGCTTCAGATTCTCCAACAAGGAAGATTGTGGATAAAGGTAAAGCAAAAGTGATGACATCAGATCCTCCAACTAGAAAGAGAACTAGGAGATAATTGGAGCAAGAAAGAATGGGTGAAGAGACTGCTAGGAGGTTGGTTGAGGAACAAGAAGCTGCACAAAAGGCTGAGCTTGCCAGATTTCATGAACTGTAGACAAGAGAAGTTGAAATTCAAGCTGCTAGAAATAAACAAATCAGGAAGGCTATGGATGAACAATATGCCTCAGCTGCACTTGAATCTTCTGAAGATTCTGCTGATGAACAATTGGATACTCCATCAGTGGATACTGATGCTGCAGAAGGTGATTCTGCTGAAGCAGCAGTTCATGATGCTATTTATGTTCCTGGAAGAAGAGGAAAGAGAATGGCTAAAGTAGGATCATCACATTCAAAACAAAGTCTAATTAATGTGAATGATTCTGATGCTTCATTTATAAGGGAAGGATCATCTGATGATTGGCCAGAAGGAACTAGAGTTGTTCTGGTGAGTTGGGAGTTAAGTAAAGATGGTAAAATCAATACCATTTACATATTGGATAATACTTCCATATCCTTTGCATTTCTTCAGCAAATTCTTCATCTTGTAAATTATCAAGATTTAGTCACTCTATATGAGTTGGTTATTAAGTATTATGCCACTCATACTCCTGATGGTTTAGGATTATATTTGTTGGGTGATCTTCAAGTGTTGTTTGATTCTTCTACTCCTACTGGTGCAAGTTATGATATCTGGAAGAACAATCAGAAATGGAAAGTTCAGAGTTGGAAGTTCTATCCTATGCCTTATGTTCATGTACTGGAAAATACTACTGGTCTGAGGATTATTATGGATCTTACCAATAAATATCCTCTGAAGGTATCTCTGATGGAGAAAATGTTACAACAGAAGTTGGAAATTCCTCCTGATCCAGTTGGTAATACAAGATTGTTTGCTGAATCTTTGGTGAAGGTTTTCAAACAAAGGATTAAGACTTCCAGAGCAGCATCTGAGTAGAGATATTATGTTGTATATTTGTTTTATTCTTAGTTAAAAAAAAAAAAAAAAGAAAAAAAAAAAGAAAAAAACATTTTGTTGTATTGTATTTGTATGCAGATTTGGTTATCAACTTACCTGATGGTGACTATTCCATCATAAAGTTGGCTAGTCCAAAGGGTACAGCTTTGGTAAAGACACATCAAATCTGTTGATAGCTGTAATGGTTTGCTCAAAACCATAGGGTTTTCAACTCACCCATGCTTTATTGCTGAGTAGTTGAAATGGTTGTCAATTGACCATGGATTTTTCTTTTATGGATTCTGAATAATTGGCTAGCCCACATGTATATGGCTTGTGGTAAAGGTAGTGGAAAACCATATTTGGTAATCCGTTAACCAAGATGATTTTCATCAAAATAATTGGCTAGTCCTGAGCAAACGGCTACAGGTAAAGACATCTCAAATCCGTTTATAGCTGATGATTTGCTAAAAATCATGTGGTTATCAGTGTACCTTTGAACACTTGGCTAAGAATCATCCCTCACCTCTAGACCTAGTTTAGTAGGCATTCTAATCATAGCGACACTATTCCTGAGTTGAACGATCAATCTCACGGTACTTGTAACTATACTATACTACAACGATCAAGTACACTGCCTGGTGGGGGTTGTAAGCTTCTCAAGATCCCTTGAGAGGTAAAACCTGTTGCGAGGGTGCAATTCCCACGTATCAAGTTTTTGGCGCCGCTGCCGGGGAATAGTTAATGTCTAGGTTAGGATTTCTTTATGTTAGGTCTACTTGCTAGATTCTTTTCTAGTAAGATTTAATTTTTATTTTTAGGTTTTCTTTAGTCTATCTTATTTCTTCGTGTCTTTGTTCGTAACCTTTACCATCCGACATCATGGAATGTGGTAACATCTTTGAACCCATCAACCCACCACAACCAAACCACCCACCAAACCCACCATTAGCAAACCAACCTCCTAGGCCCCGAACTTTAGGAGAGTATTCCCGTCCTAGCCACCAAGGCTATCGAAACACTATTGAACTCACTCAAGGAGCCAATGTGTCCCCCTTGCGATCCGACACAATCCGGTTGGTGCAAAGCAGATGTGCATTCCATGGACTTCGTTCCGAAGATCCTAACCAACATCTCAAGGATTTCCTTGAAATCGTAGATTCTATAGACCTTGATGTTACAACTAGAGAGTCGACCTGATTACACCTATTCCAATTCTCTCTACGTGATCAAGCTAGTCAATGGCTTGAACGTTTTCTCGCGGGATCCATCACCTCTTGGTATGATCTCACCACTCGTTTCCTTGCTCAATTTTTCCCACCGGGGAGAACTACGAAGCTTAGAAATGATATCTTGATGTTCCAACAATGTCAAGGTGAAACCTTCTATCAAGCATGGACTCGTTTCAAGGACTTACTCCAAAAAGTCCCTCATCATGGCATAGATCTTTGGCTCCAAGTCCAAATCTTCTATGACCATATCGACCTCCCCACAAGGCGAACCATTGACCAATCGGCCGGTGGCAAGCTACGTGATCTAAGTGCGGAAGAATCATGGGAACTCATAGAAGATCTTGCTCTCTATGACAACGAAAGTAGGAATGATCCCCGTGATTTGAACAAAACGGTCAAGGCAATATCTTTGCCTTCTAAAAATTCTAGCACTCCCCACCGTAGGATCATGGAACTTGAGGACCAAGTCAAGTTTCTCATGAAATCTTATGAAGCTCCTAAGCCTTCAAGCCAAGTGAACAAGATCACTTCTTCATGCGAATTATGTAGTGGTCCCCACGACACTCGTGATTGCGTGGAACTCCCCGGACAAGCTTTTGCGGATTACACATCCTCGCGTACCGACAAAGCGGGAGATAAGTGGTACACTTTCAAACCCGAGCCAAACCCTTACGGTGATTCCTACAACCCTTCTTGGAAAAATCACCCGAACCTTAGGTGGAAACAAAACCAAAACATGCCCCAAAAAAATTCTTCCAATCCACCTAATCGTTACCAACCAAACGGTCCATCCTCTAACCGTAC
This sequence comes from Artemisia argyi, assembly GCA_030686995.1. NCBI lineage: Eukaryota > Viridiplantae > Streptophyta > Magnoliopsida > Asterales > Asteraceae > Artemisia > Artemisia argyi. Next base: position 101,255,880 of record CM060696.1, read on the forward strand.
TTTCAACAAAAATCCTTCCAATAACTATGGTAGTACCAACAATCTTGAAGGGTTGATGTCCAAGTTCATGGCATCTCAAGAAGCTCGCATAGCTAAGTTTGAAACCGAATTCAATCAACAACAAACGGAGATGACCAATAGGATTGACAACTTGTTGAAAGCCCTCAACAACCAAGTGCTAACTACACATAGGAAGGACACTAGGGACACTAATAACGGAATCCATATTAAGGACCCTTCATCATCCAAACAAGTCCACTTTGTCAATGTTGTCACCATTAAGCCAATAGATAAGAATATAGAAGAAAGTGACAAGGATGAAGTTGGAATAGAAACCGGGACTAGGGATGAGATTAGGGAAGTTGAGGATATTAAGGAAGAAAATTTAGAGGAAGTAGAAAATGTAGAAGAATACTTTGATAAGTTACCTACCAAGGAAGAGCGGGAATATCACAAGGATTTATTCGATGATCCCGAGACACCATACATCCTTGGTTCACCCCTTATTAAAGTAGGTGATCCCTCTAACATTAACATACCATGCAACATTGGGCATATGCATCTGTGGAAAGCTTATATCGATCCTCGGTCTCCTATAAACATCATGACTAGGACCTATTATAATTGGTTAATGAAGAAGCAACTTTGATATAGGATGATGCCCAACACGAATTGGATGAGCAACTTTGTAGGAAGAGTGAATGGCTTACATGTCTTTGTAGGAAACTTCACTTATGTTACCGATTTTGTAATCGTAGAGGATATTCGTCCGGTAATAGATGGTTGCCTAAGTCAAGTAGTGTTCGGAAAACCCTTTATTGAGGTCTCTAAGATGAGTTATGACCCATCCCTAGGGATAGTTAGATTCAAGGAAGAGAATGATGAGATTGCTTACCAAATGCCCTATCAGATTGAACAATACCGCCTTCTATCAAACATAGAAAAGGAACACAAGCAAGCTATTTATTATAGGAATGATGAGGATAGATGTAGAGGAGTGGATTATGTCATGAGTAGAATGCTTGGTTTCTACAGGGAATATTTGCAACTAGGTCCGGAATACAAAACTAAGATTGGAGATGACCTAGAGAATGAGACCAATGATGAGGTCACATAATTGCCCATGACCTTGAGTCTAGTTACAAGACTCGTAAATAAAGAAAAGCACTTCTTGGGAGGCAACCCATGTTTTGTGTGATTTTGATTTGTTTGATTGTTATTTGTTTCCATGTGCATGCTTTATTTTTATTGTTGGTAGATAATGTTTCAAACTTAAATTGTGAAAATGCTTTATTTTGTTGTTTAACTTCGTATTAACTTCATATAAAGGTATTTTGCAAAAGCTAAGTGTAAGGGGAAACCCCAAATTTTTTTATAAGAACGAAATTGATCATGATTCGCCACAATATTAAATGAACATCTATATTAGTATTTGTTAGAGTCAAATGCTTGTATCGAGTCATAATGATGTTTTGCAGGATTTTCCAGGAAGTAGGACATAAGTTTTTCCAGAAATTTGCCAGAAACTGAATGCAAAGATTTCTTCAGGTCACTTCTGACGGCGTCAGGAATTAACACCTGAAGGCGTCATGTGTAAAATTCTGGAAATTTTGCGAGTTTTGTTTTTCTAACGGAGTCTTAAAGTTTTTGTTAATTCTTTAGTTTTATAAACTCCAGGAAATCTGCAAATATTCATTCCACAAGCATTATATCTTACATTGTTTTCTAGGACTTGTTAGTATATATAGATTGCCGCCGATTTTTCGCGAGGTTGCCTTCTTTGTTTTCTCAGGTTTAACAGGTTATATATGACAAGAAGATGATTTATACTTCTGGAAGGGAAGCTTTGAATGTTCATTTTCTTGGAGGAAGATCTAACCTTGTTGATACACTATCCACACCGAATGAATCAGGGGAGTATTTGCTTTCATTCTTTTACCTATTTCACTTTTTCATCCTTTAATTGAACATTGGGGACAATGTTCATCCTAAGTGTAAGGGGAGGGTAAATGATGATACCTTATAGGATACAATTGCACTTGAGTTTGTTTGTTTGATGGTAGGTTGTAATAAAACTAAGAGAAATACTTGTTAGTGTAATTTTAGTGCCAAATTTAAATTTTTTTACAACATTTAGCAGCGAAACTTTAGCCTTAGCAAGCATCTCATGGATAGGAGTTGTATGACTAGCACAAAACCGTACCATTCAGAAAAATTTTCCACCCAAATATGTGAGGCTCGCCTTTAGATTTGATAGGAAAAGCATTTATTATTAGTGCTTATGAGTGTACCGGTAGCATTTAGATTGTAGAACTTGCGTTAGCGATGCATCCCGAGACCGCTAGTGAAACTACATTCGTGTAGTAGGATTTACTACATGATAAGAGGCATTAGGATCACCCTTGTGTTAAACCCGTATCATAATTACTTGACCATTTAAGTCATATTACTTGGCTAGTAAAGTCAACTAATTTTCCCACACCTTAGCGTTGTACTCATTTTTAGTACACGAAATCTCTAGTACACGCCTCCGAGCCTATCTTTTCGTCTCTAACTTTAAGCATTTTACTTAAAGGAAGAATTTGTTACAACCCACTAAAACGTGCAACCAAACTGCCTTAGCCTTCCGTGTATGCACTCATCTTTAGTGCATTATTGTTACATGTTTAAACCCTTAGTTAATTATCTAATTGATTACATGGTTGCTAAGTCGAGTCATATCTTGTACATATTGTTTTGGGATGATTGGGACTCATGGGTAAAGTACTTGTGTTATGGAGTAATGGGGAAGAACATCAAATTATTACCCCCATATGTGCGTTAATCTTAAAAAGTACTCCAAGTGTTTTGATTATCTTGATTCGAGTCATTAGATTAGTTCGTTGTAAAGTATGTAAAAAGTCAAGTGTAAGGGGAATGTACATTCCCTATGATGTATTATTTTGGATGGTAGGGAAAGAGTGTATGCAAAAAAAAAAAAAAAAAAAAAAAAAAAAAAAAAAAAATCAAAAAATTTAGAAAAAGAAAAGAAATAGAAAAAGAAAAGAGAAAAAACATACGGACTACAATCCCGTTTCATTCTATGTTTATTTTATGTTTTTGTTATTTTTGATTCATTAGCTTAAGTCGAGTCTAGTCTTGGCTTAGCAACGCCATATTGTACATGTGATTAACCAAAATGATTAACTCGCCACCAGTAAATATTGTCTTTATCCAACAAAACCGTGTATTCCATTTCCCTACACCTAACGTTATAACCCTTTAAAAGACCTCTTTGATAGTTTATCCTAGGTGTTTACGCCAAGTGGTGGTGGTTTGATCCTTTCCCAAGCCTATGGTAATCTATTTTGCTATTACATGTAGTGAGAGATGTTTTTCATTTCCTTATTGTGATATATACTTTATTACACCCGAGAGATGTGAGTATCTAAACACTATTTGTGAGGTGCTAGTGTATGACCTCCGTGCTTGTCTTTGGTTTTTAGTGGAATGAGTATTTGTTGTAATTACTTTTATATTAGTGTTAAATGACACATAACTTGTATTTTGATTAGAATAAAAGCGCATTTGCTTGAGGACAAACAAATCTCAAGTGCAAGGATATTTGATGAAGCGAAAAGTGAACCGCTTTTAAGGGGTCATTTAAGCCCGAATTCGTGTTTATTTGACCAAATATTGCCCTAAATCGTTCCTTTTGTCATTTTAGGTACTTTTGGAGAGAAATCTGGAAAAAGGAAGCATTTTGGACGTTTTTGGAGCATAAAAGTGAAGAAAACGGCAAAGTCTCAATTTTCCTTACTGGGAACAGTACCTGACGGCGTCAAGATCTTCTACATGACGGTGTCAAGAGTTACAAAAGAGGTGGAAGTGGAAAATACACATGACAGTCCAGAGTGTTTTCAATCATAGGACCTGACGACGTCACCAAGGCCGTCAAGGTCCATTTGTACGTGACGGCCTAGAAGATTTTTACACATGAGGGCGTCAAAATCAGATCTAGGCAATACAATTTTTATTAAGGCGGCGAGTTAATGGCGTCACAATCCAATACATGACGCCGTCATCCTGTAAAATCTATATATAGTTTTCCAAATTTTATTCATTAGTGTGCAACTTTGAGGGAAAAACCCTAGGTCGAATTTTCCAACTTTTTCAAGGGTTTCAACCCTTTGAATCTTTCATGTTCAATAAAAGATAAGTACTCTTGCAAATCATTCAATATGTCTATGTGTTGTTTGATTATATCTTACGATTGTCTTTTATTTAACATGCTAGGCTAGATTTTCTTGTGTTTGCTTAGATGTAGTGAAACCTAGATGTTGATTATGGGTTGATTGCTTGTTTATAATTGTTATGGATGATTGTATTCGATGTTAGGCTTAAGAAAATTGGCAGACTTCCATTGGTAACTTGCTTGAACGTCTTAAGAAACATGATCGGAGGTGTATTACGATTTTTGGTTGTATTTAATGCGTATGAGAATTCTAATGATCCCATGTTAGGAGCTTCTAACAGCTCGACATAGGAGTGATGTAGGATCCTATAGAGTTAGGGAATATTGTACACGGCCCTACGACTAGTATTAAGGAATATGACCCGTCATCCATGCAATTGTAACAAGTAATTAACCTGTAAAAGATATCTAAGTAAACACAACTTTCCTCATTATTGTTACACCACATTAGTATAAGTAGTTTTGTTTTCATTTCTTTTATTTTATTTTGATTGCATTTTTAGATTAATTGGGTTAGTTGGCTAGCAACTAATTCTGCCCACTCCTTCAAAACCCGATATTTTTAATTGCTTTTATACAAATATAAAAATACAAAAAGAATCATCCCTCACCTCTAGACCTAGTTTAGTAGGCATTCTAATCCTAGCGACACTATTTCTGAGTTGAACGATCAATCCCCCGGTACTTGACACTATACTATACTACAACGATCAGGTACACTACCTGGTGGGGCTTGTAAGCTTCTCAAGATCCCTTGAGAGGTAAAACCTGTTGCGAGGGTGCAATTCCCACGTATCAAAGTTATTCTTTTGATTTTTCCAAGTTAAGGTGTCAAAACTGTTAAACCGGGACAGAATTAGGGCATAAGTTTGATAGTGAGATGTGGATTAAAAAGTGAGATTTAGGATAGCCCTTCTGGAGGAGTTGATTTTCATATGTACTTAGACTCTCACGTGAAGGAATTGCGATAAAGAGTTGTAGAAGTATTTTAGTTCGTCAAAACTTTTTGGTGTGCGTTCAGATACAAATCTAGATAGTTTTTATGTTTGTTTTTTCAAAGGATACTTGTGTGTGTTATTAGACCATGGCCTTCTGGGATTAGTTTGTATGCTTATGAGAGACTATGGTAAATTTTAGGAGTGAGTTGTTGACCTTTTAATGTTATTATTTTATGTGGGCGAATGTACCACAAAATTCTGCGTTTTCTAATTTTTTAAGTGCAAGAGATTTAGTGAGTATTATTGTTTGGTGATGGTTAGTATGGAGTCTAGGAGATCCATGGTGGGCCATATGAACCTTAGACATCCATCATATGCGTATTACATGGTTTATAGCTTTGAGCTTGGCCATGTGTAGTGTGATCTTATTTTGTTAAGTAGATTTGTGATTTATATTTGTGGAAGCTGCAAAGAATGAGGTGAGTTCATAGTCCCATTTTTACTTTGTTTTTAAACTTGGGATGGGAATGATGCTTGTGATAAATATTTTGAGTTACTGTGATTATGTGTGGTTTAATAGCATGGACTTATAAATGTTATCGTGCGAATGCTATATGTGATGTTAATGAAGTGTGATTAAAATGTGGGATTCAATTGGGGGGGGGATGCTTATCTCGTTGCTCGCACATGCAACCTAATTGATGATAAATGTGTGGTGAACTTGGATCGGTGGACACGTTCCATCCTATCTAATTTATGTGTGATGTGAAACTTGGATCGGTGGGCACGTTCTGTCCCAATTGGTAATGGATATGGTAATTGGATCGGTGGGCACGTTCCATCCCAATGGTTGCCTTATGTGTGTTAGTTGGTTTGTGATTACATGTTAGCTTATATGGTAACTATATTTATTTGTCCAGCTATATTTTCTAATCACAGTGAATTGGTTGCCTTATGTGATATTGTGTGTCTTAAACCTATGAATCTCACCAACATTATGTTGACGTTTTTAAGCATCATTTTCAAGTGAGCTTTCTAAGGATAAGATAGAAGGACGTGATTAGACGAGACCTTAGTTGCATTAGATGGTGTTTATCATCTATGTTTGGACTTATGAATTGGTTTGGAGTTCTATTTTGTTATTTTCTTTTGGGGTATTATTACGACACTTTGTGTTGGTACTTTGCTCTACTTTTGTGCATGTAGAGCTGATGTGGAGCTAACGTATCACTGTGTTAAAATTTAACTCAAGTTATGATAGCAAATGCTCTAACTATACTTACAATGCATCATAGAAAAAAAAACCCTTAATTGAAAATCTTAAAAGTTATAACCAACATAGTTTAACGACAAAGACAAATGATTATATATTCAACAAATCATCCCCTTTATTTTTTATAATTGCATACGAAAGAAAATCAAAACCCTTAACTGATTATTAATAGAAAACCCTAACACACACTAAACACCTTTTTCTCAGACATAAGTTATAAGAAAATAAAAGATAAAAAACAATTATATTGCCCAAGGACCAAGCTGATCTATGTCTTCAGCAATTTGCACTTCCAGTCCTCTAAGTTCGGAACGCAATGGCGAAAGTCCTGTATTTTAAAATGGATGTTTACTACCTTAAACGAGGCCCACAAGGTTTTATTATATAGAATAGCCAAAGTTTCAAAATTTACACCTTACTTATTTTTCATTGTCGCCCCCTGGACTTGTGTTTGTACACATATAACCCTCCCCTTGGGTATATAAGCCCAATTAGGGCTTCACTATTCATTATCTTCTCAAAATATATCTGACCACCACGTTCGGCCAAATTCCGGCCACCTTCCTTTCGATACCAACACGTAGATCAAGTAACGGGGAGCATTTCTGGAGCTTATTAGACCAAGAGGAGCACGTTTTGGTCCATTTTGTGTATCACCGCCGCTCACCACCACTCATCGCTGTGAACCACCGTCTTCCCCACCACCTCTCTCTCGTTGGGTAAGGCTACGCGCCGCTTTTCTTTGCTATCTTCTTTTTATTTCAAAACCCTAATCGATAAAACTAAAACTAAGCAAGTTTACACGTAAACTCGGAAGACTAGCCACTGAGTCATTTGACTCGTCCGAGTCAACTCATGAGTTGAGTTGACTCGAAACTATATTTGTTTATTTTATGTTTATTTTGTTCATTGGAGCTTATATACGTCCTCGTATATTTATGTTGAAGTTTGCAAGTCGTTTAGTTGCTTTTTGTTATTAGCCAATTGGCTTGAGTCTCGATTTGTGCTTGGATTTCATTTATTTAGTTAGTATTTGTTAGTGCCAATATTACGATATTTAATCTATACAGTCTCGTTTGTTTTGATTGATGACAAACGTATAACTTGATACATAACGTAAAATGTACAAGTTACATGTAATGATATTTTGTCTCAACATACATTCACCAAAAATGATGAGTGTGTAAATACTCATCATTTTTGGTCAAATCTGAACTGCAAAACATTTAAAAACACTCAGAAATGCATCAAAATACTGAAAATATCCCAGGGATTGTGTTTTATATGTTTCAGATGCAAAATTAGTAAAAACAGATGAAAAATGAACAAAGTTTGCATAACTGGCAGTTTCAGTCCCCCAACTTTCAAAACTTGTCAAAAGTAGTCCTTAAGCATTTATTTTGAAAGATAAGTCAACCCAAGTCCTTTGAAAGTTAAATATTATCAAAAATGATCTATTGGGTATAAAGTTTTAAAAGTTTACATGTTTGGTCCCTCAAGTTTCAAAGTTGACAGATTTGGTCCCCGGGAATTTTAAAAATGGAAAATTGCAATAATTGTCCTTGGATTATGGAAGCTTGGCAGGAAAGGACCTTGTGACTACTTTGGGAAACTTACAACTTCAGTCCCTCAAAAATCCAAAAACTACAAAAAAGGTCCTTGTGAAACCTTAAAACCAAACCAGACCCTTTTTCTATTATTTCCCAAAACCCAATCCACCCCCTAAGCCCAACACCCGGCCCAATCCTATAATAATATAAGCCAGGGTCAAATGGTCAACGAGGGTCAAACGGGTCAAACTCCCACCATTTTCACTGTTCACCACCTTCCCCCTAAAACCTGCTTCCCTTTTTCCCTCCCCCTGCTCCCAACTTTTTCACTAAACCCACCACCAACACTCTTATTTGTCCTCAACCAACCCCCCTCCTCAATAAATGCCCTCACCAGTTCCACTAAGACTGCCAATTTGCAATTTCTGTTTTGATGCCAAAAATCTAATCAAGGGCTAGGATTGGTTTAAGCTCAAATTGATGTTGGGGATTTGGTCAAGGGTCAACAAGAAGACCATGGGAACTCTCAATTTGCAACTGGGAAGCATGTGGAGGCTTGGATGGCTTATTTTTATGTCGTAGTATAAGTAGTAGCTTGTAGAAGTCTCATAAGACATGTAATATTGTAACTTAGTTTATTTTTAGCAGTTAATTATCTTTTGTAATCAACTTTTCAAGTAATGCAAGTTTGTTTTTGAGTTTATCTCTTATTTCAATTTTCAAGTTTCAACTAAGTATTTAAATTGTTATTATAAAGTTATTAAGTGATCCTAAGCTATTTGTACACTCTTATAAGCTCAAACAGAAGATTTTTAGAAGCTTTATAAGCTTCTATTTCAATCAGAAGCTCAGAATCATAAAAATCATAAAAAAATTATAAAAAATAAAAATAAAATATAAAAAGCATGTTTGCAGGATTGAAGAAGGCTGGAGCACAATAAATAGTGGATGGCTGTGGGTTAGAGGCTTGTGGAAGCCATTAGGATTGGTACATTGGTCTGTAGTACTTGGATGCTAGCTTGGATGGCTTTTGTAAGCTCGACTTTCTGATTTTTGCCATTTGTAGAATAAAAGTATTTGTTGTTGCTTTTCTGTGTCCTTATTGCTTGTTTATTGCTTATTAGAGTAATAGTGATTAGTAGGTTAAGCTTTGGTTACATTTAAAACAAGTTTCATAAATAATTTGTGTTAAAAGTGGTGTTTGGATTTGACTGTGTGGTGAGTTTGAGTTGGACTCAGTAAGTGTCATTTGTTCATTCATTATACTCAGAACCAAAACAGACCAAATAAACTAAGTCTTTGGTAGTAATAAGCCTAGAAGTCAAAATCACTTTGAAATTGGCTTAAAATACTTCTAATGTGGATTTAGAGAGGCATAAGCCTCATTTCCAGTCACAAGGAGAGGATTTTGCTTATTTTGGTCTTTACATAGCTTATCTAACTTAAATCAGTCACTAAATCAAGTTTAAAGTTCACTTTAGTCAACTAAAAGCAAAAATCAAAAAGTCAAAGTTCATAGTATTTGCAGAAAACCAAAAGTTCAAAGAATTTTCAAGAATTTTGTACTAACTTTCAGAGCTTGAGCTTTTCAGATATTAAAGTCCTCCACTTGATCTTTCAAAATTCATAGTTGTCTTATTTTTAAGGTTATTTCTAAGTGCTTATTCAAGCTTTTGAAAAGACATGCAGGGTCAGATCTCATTTTGCACCAGGGCACCTTTGTGTTTTTGGTCAAAGTTCAAACCCCCCTCAGGGTGCAAATCAAAAGGATAGGTCTTGATTTTTAGTTTTTTAGAAAGCTCTTCAGTAGTTCTTTTAGGATTTGGAATAAAATTGGATCTCAGTATTGAGTAGTATAGCTTATTTGGCCTTGGAAGTTTGCTTATTTTACCCTTTCATACAAAGTCATTAGTATAAGTCACCCAACTTCATCAGGTCATATCTAATTCATGAGTGGGCCCCACCATTAGCTTTTTGGCTTTTTTGAAACCCCAATAAGCCACCTTGTTGAATCAGGGCTTATTTTGTAGTTGTGAGCTTATTTAGACCTAGTAATCAGGTCTTGTAGTTTGTTCATTTCACCAAGGAAGTCTGAGATTTCAGGTTTTTGCTCATTTTCATAAGTGCTTATCTGGCTTATTTTTGGGAGTTAGGATTTGGTTCTTGGCTTATTTGAAAGCCATACTGCTTATCTTTTTAAGTTCAGGTTTAAAATTGGATCCCTGATCCATTGTGTGGACCCCACACAGGCCTGCTAGTTGCCCATTTTTGCCCTGCATACTGAGACCTCAGGTTATTTGGATTATTTCATAAGCTCATTGTGAGCTTATTGGTAAGCTGATTGGTTTGCTTTTTGACTTATTGTGTAGGCCCCCATTCCAACTTGAGGGTTCAAACCTAAGTTTGGACTCCTGACCCCCTTGTGGCCCTCACAGAGGGCTGCAGTTAGGCCAATTTGGCCTTTGTGACCAGTCAATCAAGCCAAGTGCTTATTGGCTTGTTCTAACTTATTTTTAGTACTTATCTGAACACTCTTTGCTTATTTCTTAATATTACTGTTAGTTGTTTGTTTATTTGGATCTGTGGCTCAGTATTGAAGCTTATCCAAGCTTATCAGATTCCTAATAAGCTTTTGGCTTATTCTGTCAATCAAATAAGCTTGCATCTTGCTTATTCTTCACATCCAGCCAAACTTCCTTTATTAAAGTTACTTATAATCAGTGTATAAACATATTTGAAAAAGAAAAATCCAAAAAAGACCAATTTAATAGAAGTGATAGCTTCTATTTAAGCCAATTGGCTTATTCACAGCTTTTTGTAAAAGCAATTTTCATTTTTATATATTTTTCTTAGGTTCTTGATAGCCTAAAATATTTTTAGTAAATTTTTCGGATTTTACTCTTATCATTTGGTACTTTTCATAATTTAATTTAGTTTATATTAATTAATAATTAGTTTTTAATTAATAATAAAATTTTAAAAAGTCAGAAAAATACAAATTTGATTTTAAAAATAGTTTTAAGTTATTTTAGATTTTTTTCAAATATTATTTTCAATTTTCTAGTGTAATTTCATAAATAGTTATAATTTAGGTTAATTTAAATAATTAAAAAGTAATTAAAAAATAGTAATTAATTAATAATAATTAATTAAATAGTGTAAAAATTATTTTTCTTCTTCTAAAAATTTTCTTTATTTATTAGGATTATAAAAATATCAATTTCATATCCGTAGCCTTTTTATTTCTTCAGATTTACTTTTTATCGCGTACGTCAGTATCCGTTTGTAATTAAAGCATACATGATTAGCTTTTTACGCGTTTCTTTCTCATCTAAATTCACGTAATCAATCACATAGCTTTCCTAAGCTATTTCATTTCATAATTCTTCAATATTTCTCATCATAACCCTTTCCAGTGAAAATCACCCGATCACAAGCACGCTTAAGTACAATTCACACCTCGTCGGGACATAACGACCTGGTGATACCCTATATTATCCGGAAGCATTGACTCTAAGCTGTTTCACTTTGTTGATCATTTACTTGGTCAGTTTAGGTTGAGTGTTCAGGGCCAATCTATTTTTGGCGCCGCTGCCTGGGAGGTGTGCGCGTATCTGCAACGTCTTAGAGATTAGTGTTATTTCACATTCGTCACTATAAAAATCCCATCACTTTTTTAAAATTTTAATCAAAACACAAAAAAGTCATTAACACTTTTCCTAAAGTGTTAAAACGCCAAAAAAATTAAAAATAAACAAAACAGATCGTAACGTTTTCTATATCGGGTTTCTTTTAAGGTGATTCTTAAAGAAATATGATTTTGGATAACGAAACGATACCAAAAAATAATTCCCAAAGTTTTCAGCCACACAAAAACCCAAAAACATTCTTCTTTATCTTGTGAATAATAATTACATAAAAATAAACTATCGCAAACCAAGACAGAACACCTACCAACTGGGGTGTGAACATTAATAAGTTACCAAACAAAAGATTAAAACTTGCCATTGTATCCTTGTGAGTGGTGTACCTTTCTTAAAGAAGCCATTCATTTGTGATTATTGGTTTAAGTTCACTGTGGTTTTGCCTCGACTTTGTTTTGATTGATTTTGCTCCTAGTGCATGCGCACTCGTTCTTCTAGGTCTACTAGCCCATTACGTGAGCTTGTAAGAATTCCTAGAAGACATCGTAGACGTTGAGCACCAGCAGTCGGATCTGAGATCCGAACTGTTTCCACATCTGCTGTCACCATGGCGGAAGATCGCCCCATGTGTGAGCTTCTCCAAGCACCCATCGAGGGTTACGGAGATACTATTGTTGTCCCAGCCATCGTGGCTGATAATTTTGAGCTCAAAACTGGGTTACTCAATCTCGTAACCTCAAGTCAATTCTACGGTTTTGAGATGGACGATCCTGATGCTCACATTCGATGGTTTAACAAAATCACGTCAACCATCAAATACAAGAATGTCCCATCCGAAGCAATAAAATTTCTTCTCTTCCCATTCTCCCTCGAGGGACAAGCCCGGATTTGGCTTGAAAAACAATCCCCTCGATCTATTGAGACATGGGAAGATCTTGTCAAGAAATTTGTGAATGAATTCTTCCCACCTTCCAAGACCACGAGTCTTAGAAACGAAATCACCAAGTTCACTAAAAAATATGATGAATCATTTGGTGAAGCGTGGGATCATTTCAAAGAATTACTTCGCAAGTGTCCTCATCATGGTTTCTCCGAGTTGATGCAACTCGATACTTTCTACAATGGTGTGAGCCAAGTTGATCAGGATTCTCTCAATGCCTCCGCGGGAGGCAACTTCTTGAGTAGAACCACCAAGGAAGCTTTAGCAATCATCGAAAACAAGTCCAAGGTCCGCTCTACACGAAGCAAACCGGTTGTTTCCTAAATTAGTACAGGTCCTTCTACTTCATCTTCTATGAGTTAGTCTAGCACCGATGCTAAGATTGACGAGCTCACTGAAGCTATTCAAGCTTTGGTTCTGTCACAACAAAAGAAAGTCTCTTTTCTACACACACCTCCACCTGCTGAGGTTAAGAAAGTGGAAGTCTGTGTGACTTGTGGTGGGCCGCATGCCTACTACAATTGCACAGCTACTGATGGTTCTCAGTATGAAGCTCATGCTGTAGCCAGGTCTTCCAATCAAGGGGCCAACCAATACCGCCCTCCTATGGACCCGAACTATCGTCCTAACCACTACCCTGGACCACCTGGTTTTAATCAAAACCAAAATGTCCAAAACCTTAACCAAAACCAAAATAGAATGAACCAAGGTTTCCAAAACCAGGGAAATTTCAATCAGGGTCACGGTTTTCAAAATCAAAACCAAGGTTTCCAAAATCAAGGATTCCAACATCAAGGAAACTTTAATCGAAACCAAGGTCAGGGTGGCTTCAACCAAGAGTATTTCCATGGAAATAACAACCAAAATCAAGGAAATTTCCAACACCAGAATCAAGGAAATTTCCACAACCAAGGTCCCAACCAAAACAATCGTGCTCAAAATTTTAATAATCAACCTCAAGCCATTGTTCCAACTGGGCCTTCATCTGACGAGTTGTTAAAGCAATTCATGAAATCCCATTTAGACAACATGCTAAAACGTTGTGAAGACACAAGGTTGTGTCTAAATTGGGAGAAGAGCCACTTTATGGTCAAAGAGGGCATTGTCCGCAGCCATAAAATTTCAAAAAATGGGATTGAGGTTGACAAAGCCAAAGTGGATGTCATTGCAAAATACCTCATCCCACTACCGTCAAAGGTGTTAGGAGCTTTTTGGGTCATGTCGGTTTTTATCGTAGGTTTATTCAAGATTTCTCCAAAATCTCCCGGCCTATGACCCATCTCCTCGAGAAGGATGCTCCTTTTATCTTCTCACCCGAGTGCATTGAAGCTTTTGAAACTATGAAGAAAAAGCTTACTAAGGCACCGATTCTTGTTGCCCCCGATTGGGACTTGCCCTTTGAACTTATGTGTGATGCTAGTGATTATGCAATAGGGGCGGTCTTGGGGCAACGCAAATCAAAACACTTTTAGCCGATACACTATGCGAGCAAAACAATGACCCAGGCTCAAAGTCATTACACCACCACTGAAAAAGAACTATTAGCAGTGGTGTATGCCTTTGAAAAGTTTCAGCCGTATTTGATAATGACCAAATGCATAGTGTATACGGACCACTCGGCTTTAAAGTACCACTTTGCAAAACAAGATGCAAAGCCGAGACTACTCCGTTGGGTTCTCCTCTTGCAAGAATTTGATATCATAATTCGTGATAAAAAAAAGGAGCTGAGAACCTAGCTGCTGATCATCTCTCCCGTCTTGAAAACCCCCACCAAGATGCTTTCGAGAAAAAGGAAATAAACGAAACATTTCCTCTCGAAACCCTCAATGCGGTTTCTTTTCGTGGAGATTCAACTACCCCATGGTTTGCCGACTTTGCATATTAGCATGCGGGTGACTTTGTTGTGAAAGGGATGTCGACCCAACAAAAAAATAAATTCTTTAAAGATGTAAAACATTATTTCTGGGACGACCTCTACTTGCTCAAAATCTGCGCGGATCAGGTCATCCGGCGGTGTGTTTATGGTCACGAAGCCACTGAAATTCTCAAGGCTTGCCACGCTGGTCCCACGGGGGGCAACCACAAACCAAACTACACCGCCAAAAAGGTGTTTGATTCCGGTTTCTACTGACTCACAATTTATAAGGATGCCCAGGAATTGATCAAATCTTGTGACGCTTGTCAACGTCACGGGAATATTTCACAAAAGAATGAAATGCCTGATGCGTGGGAATTGCACCAGGCTTTATGGTACGTGGGAATCGCACCAGGCTTTACCTCTCAAGGGATCTCGAGAAGCTTACAACCCTCACTAGGCAGTATACCTGATCGTTGTAGTATAGTATAGTGACAAGTACCGGGGGATTGATCGTTCAGCTAGGAATAGTGTCGCTAGGATTAGAAAGCCTAAATACTAGTTCAAAAGATGAAGGAAGAGTATTTTTGTATTTTTATATTTTTTTTAGAAAGCAATTTAAAATCTCGGGTTTTGGAAGAAGGGGCGGAATTAGTTGCTAATCAACTAACCCAATACTAAGATGCAATCAAAATAAAATACTAAAAATGAAAATAAACTAAATTATACTAAAGTTGTGAGCAGTAATTGGAGAAAATGTGTTTACTTAGACATCTTATTCCTTGTTATAATTGCATGGATGACGGATCGTATTCCTTAATACCATTCATGGGGTGGCACACTTAACTCCCCAATTCTATGAGCTCTTATCTCCTCCTACACCATGCCCAGCACAACTATAGGGATTGTAAACAGTGGCTCATGCATTAAATACAACCAATAAAGACCTAGTGCGCGTCGGTTCATGTTTCTTAAGACGTTCAAGCATGTTACCAATTGGAGATCTGCCAGTTTTCTTAAGCCTAACATATAAATCATTCATCCAAGACAAGAATAAACAAGTAATCAACACATAATCAACATCTAGGTTTCATTAGATCTAAGCAAACACAAGATAGATCTAGCCTAGCATGATAGAATTAAGACAAGAACAAGATATAGACAACCAACACATAGACATATTGATTGAATTAAAAGAACACTTATCTTGATTAAACATGCAAGGTATCAAGGGGTTGGAACCCTTGAAAAACCTGTAAAGTTACACCAAAATCGTACTTAGGGTTTCTCCCAAAAACTTCTCTCTAAATGTGAAAAATTGAAAAACTATATATAGAAAAATGGGTCTGACGGCGTCAAGACCAATTAGGTGACGCCGTCACCTCGCCGCCAAAACTCTCCTCGGACTGCCTTGATCTACATTTGACGCCGTCAAGTACTAATCATTTCCAGGCCGTCATGACTTTTTACTCTTGACGCCCTACCTTCATGACGCCGTCAAATCTCTACTGGACCGTCATGGAAAATTGCTCTTGACGCCGTCAAGGAGTTGCTCTTGACGCCGTCACCTACTGTTCCCAACATGAAAAATTAAGACTTTGGCGTTTTCTACACTTTTATGCTCCAAAAATGTCCGAATTGCTTCCTTTTCCAGATTTCTCTCCCAAAGTACCTAAAATCACAAAAGGAACGATTTAGGGCAATATTTGATCAAATAAATTCGAATTCGGGCTTAAATGACCCCCTAAAAACGAATCATTTTTTGCCTCATCATATACCCTTACACTTGAGATTTGCTTGTCCTCAAGCAAATGCGCTTTTATTCTAGTCAAAATACAAGTTAGGGGTCATTTAACACTAATATAAAAGTAATTACAACAAATAATCGTTCCACTAAAGACCAATAGACAAGCACGGAGGTCATACACAAGCACCTCACAAATAGTGTTTAGATACTCACATCTCTCGGGTGTAATAAAGTGTAAATTACAATATGGAAATGGAAAATATCTCTCACTACCTGTCATAGCAAAATAGATTACCATAGGCTTGGGAAAGGATCAAACCTCCACCACATGGCGTAAGCACCTAGGTTAAACTATCAAAGATGTCTTTTAAAGGGTTGTAACGTTAGGTGTAGGGATATGAAATACACGGTTTTGTTGGATAAAGGAAGTTTTACTGGTGGCGAGTTAACAATCTTGGTTAATTACATGTACAATGTGGCGTTGCTAAGCCAAGACTAGACTCGACTTAAGCTAATAAATGAAAAATAACAAAAACATAAAATAAACATAGAATAAAAAGGGATGGTAGTCCGTATGTTTTTTTTTTCTCTTTTTTTTTTTTTTTTTTTTTTTTTTTTTTTTTTTTTTTTTTTTCTTTTTCTTGATATTTTCGATTTTTTTTTTTTTTTTTTTTTTTTTTTTTTTTTTTTTTCATACACTCTTACCCTACCATCCAAAATAATACATCATAGGGGATGAACATTCCCCTTACACTTGAATTTTTACATACTTTACAATTAACTAATCTAATGAGTCGAATTAAGAAAATTAAAACACTTGGAGCACTTTTAAGATTAACGTACATATGGGGGTAATAAATGATGTTCTTCCCCATTACTCCATAAAATAAGTACTTACCCATGAGTCCCAATCGTCCCAAAACAATATGTACAAGGATATGACTCGACTTAGCAACCATGTAATCAATTAGATAGTTAACTTAGGGTTTAACAAATAACAATAATGCACTAAAAATGAGCGCATACACGGAAGGCTAAGGCGATTTGGTTGTACATTTAAGTGGGGTGTAACAAATTCTTCCTTTAAGTAAAATGCTTAAAGTTAGAAACGAAAAGATAGGCTCGGAGGGGTGTACTAGGGGTTTCGTGTACTAAAAATGAGTACAACGCTAAGGGTGTGGGAAAAATTAGTTGACTTAACTAGCCAAGTAATATGACTTAAATGGTCAAGTAATTATAATACGGGTTTAACACAAGGGTGATCCTAATGCCTCTTATCATGTAGTAAATCCTACTACACGAATGTAGTCTCACTAGCGGTCTCGGGATGCATCACTAACGCAAGTTCTAGAATCTAAATGCTACCGGTACACTCATAAGCACTAATAGTAAATGCTTTTCCTATCAAATCTAAAGGCGAACCTCACATATTTTGGTGGAAAAATTTTCTAAATATACGGTTATGCGCTAGTCACACAATCTCCTATCCATGAGACGCTTGCTATGGCTAAAGTTTCACTCCTAAATGTTGTAAAAAATTTTAAATTTGGCGCTAAAATTGCACTAACAAGTATTTCTCATAGTTTTATTACACATCTACCATCAAACAAAACAAACTCAAGCGAAAGTGCATATGTAAGGTATCATCTTTTTACCCTCCCCTTACACTTAAGATGAACATTGTCCCCAATGTTCAAGTAAAGAATGTAAAAGTGAAAAAGTAAAGAGAATGAAATTAAATACTCCCCTGATTCGCTCGGTATGGATAATAGGTGGCCAGGTTAAATCTTCATCCAAGAAAATAAACAATCAAAGCTTCCCTTCCAGAATATAAATCATCTTCTTGTCATACATAACCTGTAATACCTGACAAAATAGACAAGACAACCTCGCGTAAAATCTGCGGCATCCTATATAAGTTACTAAATCCTAGAAAACAAGATAAGATATAATGCTTGTGGAATGAAGTTTGCAGATTTCCTGGAGATTATAAAAGTTAATAATTCACAAAAACCATAAGACTCCGTTAGAAAAACAAAACCGGTAAAATTTCCAAATTTTTACACCTGACGCCGTCAAGAGTAAACTCCTGACGCCGTCAGAATTGACCTGCAGAAATTCTTATGTTAAGTTTCCAGAAAATTTCTGGAAAAACTTGGTCCTACTTCCTGGAAAATCCTGCAAAACTTCATTATGACTCAATACAAGCATTTGACTCTAACAAATACGAATATACATGTTCATTTAATATTGTAGAGAATCATGATCGGTTTGTTTCTTAAAAACATATTTGGGGTTTCCCCTTACACTTATCTTTTGCAAAAATACTTTTAGGTGGAGTTAAGACCTGGCCAAAACAACAAAGTAAAGTATTTCCACTTTTTAATTGAGAAACATGATCTACCAACAATAAAAATTAAGCATGCATACGGAAGCAAATAACAATCAAACAAATAAAATCACACAAAACATGGGTTGCCTCCCAAGAAGCGCTTTTCTTTATTTACGAGTCTTGTAGCTAGACTCAAGGTCATGTGTTACTATGTGATCTCATCATTGGTTTCACTCTCTAGGTCGTCTTTTAAACCAGTATCGCTTTCATAATGCAAGTACTTCGGGTCTTCGAACTCGAAAACATCTTGTCGATACTTAGAACCAAGCTTACTAACATTCTTAAAGAATCCACATGATAAATCAGAAGTGTTTTTACACCCTCTCCTAACATCTTCATCACACAAAATAAGTTGGGAACTTATCTTATCAAGCCCGTCACAATCGATTTCCTTAAGGACTTTTCTCTTGTATGACGTTTGGTATGAAATCCTCCTAATCCCATCAGTGAAGGTCATGATTCCGTTCAAGTCATCCACTATCAAATTAGTGATTTCACAAAAGGGTGCTCCAAAAACTACTTGTGATAACCTAGGGTCGACATAGTCTTCTATGTTATCCACAATCGTGAATTCCATAGTGAATGTCATATTTCCTACGAACACCTGAATTTCATGATCCTTACCAACCACTTTCTCTCCCTTGTAAATCATCCCCCATCTGCAGATATTGTTATAATGGAACAATGACATAAAATTCTTTGGCAGGAATACATTAATGTAGATGTTATCGAAATACTTATGACCGATCATGCAGGGGATTTTGAGATTATTCGGATCACGTCATCTTATCTTCCCCGACTCTCCATCCTTTGATCCATATAGATTCCCCTCAAGGGAAGGACGATACTCGTACACCTCCTCATTATCCCTACGAAAAATTACCTTCCTAACACCGTTGGTGAGTAATACACTACCATCTTTCTCATCAAGGATTGCTCTCGATTCATTGATAAATGGTGTCCCAAGGACAAGGTTGGTTAACGTTTGATTGGTGAGAGGATCCACGTCATTAACCACGGTGAGGTCAGTATTGTAGACAAGCTCTCCAATCCTAATTGATAAATTTTCTACTACTTTTTCGCATGCAATGCATTCTGGGAAGGTTTTGTGGTATAGGGAAAGGGGGATTATGTTGACTGGGAAGCTAGGATCTATATGACTATCGGTTAAGAGCTTTTCCTTAATGGCACAGGGGATCTTGAAAACTTTAGGGTTACTTTCCTTAGTCTTATCGCTACTCCCACTAATAACATCCTCCATTTTTCTCTCGGGTTCTTCTATGATAGATTTACCCAAAATGGTTGGATTTCTCTCATGCTCTTCCGATTTCTCTATCCCTTCATCCGGTTTGCCGGATTCTTGCGCGGTGTATTGCTCGGGTGAGTTGGTAGGTTTTCCGGCCGAATCATGGTCTACCCTTGAGGTCTCATCTTTAGCTGTCTGACTGAATTTGTTAGTTTGTTGTTGGGTTGGGTTAGGTGTTGAAGCGGATATCGTGGTGATGGTGTTTACGAAGTGGATTGGTCCTAGGGGGTTGACAGGTTCTTTTGCTTTAGGAGATAGATGTTTGAATAACTTGCTAGGACTTTTTATTTTTACAGGGGAGGTTGGTGGACTCATGACGGTAGCAGATTTAACCTCATCAACGTGAATGGGCTTATTATCAACATGCTCTTTGATAGCAGTTAACAGATTACAAATCTTGTTGTTCACATCAGCCTGCTGTTGTCTAAATTTGGCCTCGAGCGTAGCGAGCTGTAATTCTTGAGATAGAATGAATTTTTTTAAAGTATCTTCACAGCTTTGCCTAGGAATGCCTTGTGATGGAAAATGCTCGGACCAAGTGAGTGGTGAGGAGTCATTGAAGGATACGCTTCGCGTTTGGTACCCTCTGAAATTAGGTTTATCCTTCCATGCCTCATAGGCCTCGCCAGAAGTTCGAGGACCCTGACCTACGTGTGATGATGTGAATTCGTTATAAGCACGTTTTGGAAGTTCCATGCAGTTATGAGTCTCATGAGGGCCATTGCATAATTTGTATGTAGAAGCGATTCTGCTTACTTGGCTTGAAGGTTCTTGAGCTCCGTAAGATTTCATGAGAGACTTGACTCGACCTTCAAGTTCCATGATCCTACGGTCGGGAGTGCTAGAATTGTTCGAAGGCAAAGATATTGCCTTGACCGTTTTGTTCAAGTCACGGGGATCATTCCAACTTTCGTTGTCATAGAGAGCAAGATCTTCTATGAGTTCCCATGATTGTTCCGCACTAAGATCACGTAGCTTACCACCGGCCGATTGGTCAATGGCTCGCCTAGTGGAGAGATCGATATGGTCATAAAAGATTTGGACTTAGAGCCAAAGATCTATGCCATGATGAGGGACTTTTTGGAGTAAGTCCTTGAAATGAGTCCATGCTTTATAAAGAGATTCATTTTGACGTTGTTGGAACATCAAGATGTCATTTCTAAGCTTAGTAGTTCTCCCCGGTGGGAAAAATTGAGCAAGGAAACGAGTGGTGAGATCATCCCATGTGGTGATGGATCCCGCGGGTAAACGCTCAAGCCATTGACTAGCTTGATCCCGTAGAGAGAATTGGAATAGGCGTAAACGGGTAGTCTCTCTAGTTGCAACATCTAGGTCTATGGAATCTACGATTTTGAGGAAGTCCTTAAGATGTTGGTTTGGATCTTCGGAACGAAGTCCATGGAATGCACATCCGCTTTGCACCAACCGGATGGTGTCGGATCGCAAGGGGGTCACATTGGTTCCGGTGAGCTCAATGGTGTTTCGGTAGCCTTGGTGGCTAGGTCGGGAATACTCTCCTAAGGTTCGGGGCCTAAGGGGTTCTAGTGGCGGGTTTTGTTGTGGTGGGATGACGGGTTCAAAGATGTTCCCGTTGTCCATGATGTTGGGTGGTTACGAACAAAGGCACAAAGAAATGAGATAGACTAAAGAAAACCTAAAAATAAAAATAAAATCTTACTAGAAAGGAATCTAGCAAGTAGACCTAATACAAAGAAATTCTAACCTAGACAATAACTATTCCCCGGGCTGCGGCGCCAAAAACTTGATACGTGGGAATCGCACCAGGCTTTATCTCTCAAGGGATCTCGAGAAGCTTACAACCCCCACCAGGCAGTTTACCTGATCGTAGTAGTATAGTATAGTGACAAGTACCGGGGGATTGATCGTTCAGCTAGGAATAGTGTCGCTAGGATTAGAAAGCCTAAATACTAGTTCTAAAGATGAAGGAAGAGTATTTTTGTATTTTTATATTTTTTTTAGAAAGCAATTTAAAATCTCGGGTTTTGGAAGAAGAGGCGGAATTAGTTGCTAATCAACTAACCCAATACTAAGATGCAATCAAAATAAAATACTAAAAATGAAAATAAACTAAATTATACTAAAGTTGTGAGCAGTAATTGGAGAAAATGTGTTTACTTAGATTTCATTACTCCCTAGACATCTTTTACACGTTAATTACTTGTTATAATTGCATGGATGACGGATCGTATTCCTTAATACCATTCATGGGGTGGCACACTTAACTCCCCAATTCTATGAGCTCTTACCTCCTCCTACACCATGCCCAGCACAACTATAGGGATTGTAAACCGTGGCTCATGCATTAAATAAAACCAATAAAGACCTAGTGCGCGTCGGTTCATGTTTCTTAAGACGTTCAAGCATGTTACCAATTGGAGATCTGCCAGTTTTCTTAAGCCTAACATATAAATCATTCATCCAAGACAAGAATAAACAAGTAATCAACACATAATCAACATCTAGGTTTCATTAGATCTAAGCAAACACAAGATAGATCTAGCCTAGCATGATAGAATTAAGACAAGAACAAGATATAGACAACCAACACATAGACATATTGATTGAATTAAAAGAACACTTATCTTGATTAAACATGCAAGGTATCAAGGGGTTGGAACCCTTGAAAAACCTGTAAAGTTACACCAAAATCGTACTTAGGGTTTCTCCCAAAAACTTCTCTCTAAATGTGAAAAATTGGAAAACTATATATAGAAAAATGGGTCTGACGGCGTCAAGACCAATTAGGTGACGCCGTCACCTCGCCGCCAAAACTCTACTCGGACTGCCTTGATCTACATTTGACGCCGTCAAGTACTAATCATTTCCAGGCCGTCATGACTTTTTACTCTTGACGCCCTACCTTCATGACGCCGTCAAATCTCTACTGGACCGTCATGGAAAATTGCTCTTGACGCCATCAAGGAGTTGTTCTTGACGCCGTCACCTAGTGTTCCCAGCATGGAAAATTAAGACTTTGGCGTTTTCTTCACTTTTATGCTCCAAAAACATCCGAATTGCTTCTTTTTCCAAATTTCTCTCCTAAAGTACCTAAAATCACAAAAGGTACGATTTAGGGCAATATTTGATCAAATAAATTCGAATTCGGGCTTAAATGACCCCCTAAAAACGGATCATTTTTCGCCTCATCACTTTACCTCTCGAGAAGCTTACAACCCCCACCAGGCAGTGTACCTGATCGTTGTAGTATAATATAGTGACAAGTACCGGGGGATTGATCGTTCAACTCAGGAATAGTGTCACTAGGATTAGAAAGCCTAAAAACTAGGTCTAGAGGTGAGGGATGATTCTTTTTGTACTTTTATATTTTAATAAAAACAAGTAAAAAAATCTCGGGTTTTTGGAAGAGTGGGCGGAATTAGTTGCTAATCAACTAACCCAATAACTAAGATGCAATCAAAATAAAATAACAAAAATGTAAATAAACTAATTAAACTAGTGGTGTGAACAATAAATGGGAGAATTGTGTTTACTTAGATTTCACTACTCCCTAGATATCTTTTACAGGTTAATTGTTTGTTACAGTTGCATGGATGACGGGTTATATTCCTTAATACCAATCGTGGGGTGGCGTACATACTTCCCCATCTCTATAAGCTCCTACTTCACTCCTATGTCGAGCCTGCAAGAAGCTCCTAACATGGGATCACTAGAATTCGCTCATGCATTAAATACAACCATAAAAACCTAGTACGCATTGGTTCATGTTTCTTAAGACGTTCAAGCAAGTTACACTATGGAAGTCTGCTAGTTTTCTTAAGCCTAACATCGAAATCATTCATCCATTGCAACTATAAACAAGCAATCAACCCATAATCAACATCTAGGTTTCATTACATCTAAGCAAACATACAAGAGATCTAGCCTAGCATGTTAAATTCAAGACAAGCGTAAGATATATTCAAACAACGCATAGACATATTGAATGAATTGAAAGGATACTTATCTCAATTGAACATGAAGGGTTTCAAGGGGTGAAAACCCTTGAAAATACTGTTAAAAACGAGCTAGGGTTTATTCAAGTCGACCCTAAAATTCTCCTCTCTACAATGAATGAAAATTACAAAGACTATATATAGATTTTCTAAGGTGACGGCGTCAAGAAGAAAGTTCTGACGCTGTCAACCCGCCGCCAAAAATATAATCGGATTGTCTAGATCCAGATCTGACGCCGTCATGTGTAATGTTGTTCTGGGCCATCACCACTTTTACTCTTGACGGCCATGCTTTGACGCCGTCACATTTCCACTGGACCGTCACCATTTTTGCTCTTGACGCCGTCAGGTACTGTTCCAGCAAGAAAAATTAAGACTTTGCCGTTTTCTTCACTTTTATGCTCCAAAAACGTCCAAAATGCTTCCTTTTCTGGAATTCACTCCAAAAGTACCTAAAATCACAAAAAGAACGATTTAGGGCAATATTTGATCAAATAAATTCAAATTCCGGCTTAAATGACCCCCTAAAAATGGATCATTTTTCGCCTCATCATATACCCTTACACTTGAGATTTGCTTGTCCTCAAGCAAATGCGCTTTTATTCTAGTCAAAATACAAGTTAGGGTCATTTAACACTAATATAAAAGTAATTACAACAAATAATTATTCCACTAAAGACCAAAGACAAGCACGGAGGTCATATACTAGCACCTCACAAATAGTGTTTAGATACTCACATCTCTCGGGTGTAATAAAGTATATATCACAATATGGAAATGGGAAACATCTCTCACTACCTGTCATAGCAAAATAGATTACCATAGGCTCGGGAAAGGATCAAACCTACACCACATGGCGTAAGCACCTAGGATAAACTATCAAAGAGGTCTTTTTAAAGGGTTATAATGTTAGGTGTAGGGATATGGAATACACGGTTTTGTTGAATAAAGGCAATCTTTACTGGTGGTGAGGTAATCATCTTGGTTGATTACATGTATAATATGGCGTTGCTAAGCCAAGACTAGACTCGACTTAAGCTAATAAATGAAAAATAACAAAAACATAAAACAAACATAGAATGAAACGGGATGGTAGTCCGTATGTTTTTTTATTTTTTTTTTATTTTATTTTATTTTTTTTTTTCACTTTTTCTATTTTTTTTTTTATTTTTTTTTTGCATACACTCTTACCCTACCATCCAAAATAATACATCATAGGGAATGTACATTCCCCTTACACTTGAATTTTTACATACTTTACAATAAACTAATCTAATGAATCCAATTAAGATAATCAAAACAGTTGGAGTACTTTTAAGATTAACGCACATATGGGGGTAACAATATGATGTTCTTCCCCATTACTCCATAACATAAGTACTTTACCCATGAGTCCCAATCGTCCCAAAACAATATGTACAAGGATATGACACGACTTAGCAACCATGTAATCAATTAGATAATTAACTAAGGGTTTAAACAAATAACAATAATGCACTAAAGATGAGTGCATACACGGAAGGCTAAGGCGATTTGGGTGTATATTTAAGTGTGGTGTAACAAATTCTTCCTTTAAGTAAGATGCTTAAAGTTAGAAATGAAAAGATAGGCTCGGAAGGGTGTACTAGCGGTTTCGTGTACTAAAAATGAGTACAACGCTAAGGGTGCGGGAAAAATTAATTGACTTAACTAGCCAAGTAATATGACTTAAATGGTCAAGTAATTATGATACGGGTTTAACACAAGGGTGATCCTAATGCCTCTTATCATGTAGTAAATCCTACTACACGAATGTTGTCTCACTAGCGGTCTCGGGATGCATCACTAACGCAAGTTCTAGAATCTAAATACTACCGGTACACTTATAAGCACTAATAGTAAATGCCTTTCCTATCAAATCTAAAGGCGAACCTCACATATTTGGGTGGAAAATTTTTCTGAATAGTACGGTTTTGTACTAGTCATACAATCTCCTATCCATGAGACGCTTGCTAAGGCTAAAGTTTCACTCCTAAATGTTGTAAAAAATTTTAAATTTGGCGCTAAAATTACACTAACAAGTATTTCTCATAGTTTTATTACACACATACCATCATACAAACAAACTCAAGTGAAAGTGTATCTATAAGGTATCATCATTTTACCCTCCCCTTACACGTAGGATGAACATTGTCCCTAATGTTCAATTAAAGATTGTAAAAGTAAAACAGGTAAAAGAATAAAATTAAATACTCCCCTGATTCGCTCGGTATGGATAGTGTGGTAACAAGGTTAGATCTTCCTCCAAGAAAAAGGAACAATTAAAGCTTCCCTTCCAGAATATAAATCATCTTCTTGTCATATATAACCTGTTAAACCTGAGAAAACAAACAAGGCAACCTCACGTAAAATCGGCGGCAATCTATATATACTAATAAATCCTAGAAAACAATGTAAGATATAATGCTTGTGGAATGAATGTTTGTAGATTTCCTGGAGTTTATAAAACTAAAGATTAAACAAAAACTTTAAGACTCCGTTAGAAAAACAAAACTAGCAAAATTTCCAGAATTTTACACATGAAGCCGTCAGGAATGTCAGAAGTGACCTGCAGAAATCTTTACGTTAACTTTCTGGAAAAACTTTGTCCTACTTCCTGGAAAATCTTGCAAAACATCATTATGACTCGATACAAGCATTTGACTCTAACAAATACGAATATACATGTCCATTTAATATTGTGGAGAATCATGATCAATTTTGTTTCTTAAAAACATATTTGGGGTTTCCCCTTACACTTATCTTTTGCGAAATACCTTTGGACGAAATTAAGACAAAGCCAAACGACAAAATAAAGTATTCTCACCATTTTCGTTTGAAACATGATCTACCATCAATAAAAATAAAGCATGCATACGGAAACAAATAACAATTAAACAAAATAAAAATCACACAAATCGAAAAATGAAACCATAAGCAACCCATAATATTGAAATCCCACATGAAAATAAAAATAAAAATTATCCAGGGCCAACAGAGGCCATACCCTAAGCTATTACAATCCAAATTGTTTCAAATTACACAACCGTGAATAAATTGTTCAGAAATTACAAACATCAAGACAAATCATTGGGGAGGGGGAACATAACGGTAGTCATAACCAGGAGGGAGGTGCCCGGTGTACCCGTAGGGAGGGTAGTCCGTCTCGCGACCAGGGAATGGGTCAATCTGTAGCGGGGGCTTAATCTGATCACGGGTGGAGAGGTGCTGCATCTAGCGGATGGTGCGATCATACATCTAATCAAAGCGCTGGTCAATGGTGGTCCGCCATGCGTCCACGTGACCCATCCAGGCCCCCTGGTGTGCCTGCCAGTCTCCCTGACCCATGTGTCGGTAATAATCTGCAGACCCAACCTCATAATCCCTGTAATGTGGCTGCTGAGGCACTCCCTCATCATCATCATCATCATCATCCTCAACAGCCGCAGGTCCTCCCACAATATACCAGGTATAGGACCCATCCCCCAGCTCCATCATAATGCTCATCTGCTTGAGGGATTTAGCCCTCACCACCCTACAAGCCCCACAGTCGCTCAGGTACCCCATGATCTCAGGAACAAGTACCCCATAAGATCGAGCCAAACGGGTCACGAACATCCCCCAATACACCTTGTCAATGTCCCTCTCCCCCACACTAGTCTTCAAATAGCTCGCTACCCAAAATGGGATGTTACAGTATACATCCGCTGAAAACATGGTGTATAGGTAGAACAGATCTGAAGCAGTGACACGGTGAGTGGTGCCATGACGCCTCGACAAGCTGTAGGTGATGCACCTGTGGGCTAACCTGATCATGGGGTCCCTGATTGAGGCCGCCCCAGTAGTCGAGGTGTACACCCCATTCCCAATACTCGGACAAAACGTGGCACACCTCAATCCGTTCCTCATCATCTCCCCATGCAACAACCTCTGCATGAAACCCCCCTGAACAGCCTCCTCCTGAGTGTACAAACCTAACCTCCATCCAAACTCAGTAACCGAGCATGATCGAAGCTCTCCCCCCAATCTAAAGTAAATGGGGGTCCCTCCCATATCTGTCCTGGCTTCAGCCAAATCAAAGCGAAAAGTCGCAAAGAACTCCCTAACCAACTCACTATAAACTGTCTCCCTCTTCCTGAACAATCTCTCCCATTGAGGACCCGTGAATCCATCAATTTGGATCCTCCCCAAGAAGTCACCCTCAAGACCTTGGGACCTCAGAAACTCCCAATCGATCACAGCTCCAGCATCAATATGGTGATAAAC
The DNA here is from genome assembly GCA_030686995.1 of Artemisia argyi. NCBI lineage: Eukaryota > Viridiplantae > Streptophyta > Magnoliopsida > Asterales > Asteraceae > Artemisia > Artemisia argyi. Next base: position 101,284,017 of record CM060696.1, read on the forward strand.
AAGTTCCGCGTACTTAGTTGTAGCGGCGTCATTATCAAACTCACTCCAGCTATGGACCAAATCCCCATAGTTTACACGTTGGGATCTAGACGAGCTTCCTCGGTGTTGTCGTGATCGTTTGCTCATTTTCCTGGAAAAAGATAGAGTGGAACGAAAATTGTTAGAATGAGAGTTTTACGAATTTATGCTGTCAGACACATCTGACGCCGTCAGGAGATGAAGCCTGATGCCGTCAGATCCAGCAAAAGTTCATCCATGCAATTACGAGGGAAAAATCAATTTTGAAACTCTAAATCCATGACCCAAACACTCCTTTATGCAGAAAACATGGGTGGGGGGTCAAAAAATCCGTGGTGTGAAAGATTTTTCCGCAATTAACTCATGATTCGAATCAACCACTATCACCTAATGGCAAACTCATGATTACAAAACACCTAAGGAAGGGCATTATGATTCTCAAAGATGGGTCAATGATAGGGTTTCGGATGATGGGGGTTTTCAAAATTGGTAGGTTCTAAGGATAATTAAACGAAAAAGGATGAAGAAAAACTACTTACCACGTGGAGATTTGTCACGGAAGATGTCAGATTGGATGTTGGAGACTCGGAGGTGGAGCAGCACTTGGGTGTGATTTGTGGGGTATGAGTTGAAAGTGATGGAGATGGAGTTATTATTGCTGAGAATGTGAGGTGACGGCGTCAAGAGTAAAATCTGACGCCATCAGATGCCCGTATTGTGAACACTAAGTGACATTTTCAAATTCAGTCCTTGCACTAATGTGAATAGCTTATCACAAGTGAAAACTATGAGTAGCCATCCCGTTAGTAAAGTCCACCAGGGTCCAAATATTTTGTTACTGTTACGGAAAGAGATGTGGTCATCAAAAGGGGTGGGCAAGGTTTCAGTTAAGTTGTAACCTTCGCATTGGTCAACGGTGGGTACAAAGAGGAGTCGTTCCATAGAGGGTCCCAAAGCTGTGGTGTTTTTGAGGTGCAACCTCTTCACACCAGATTTAAAACCAAAGGAACGTTTCTTGTACAAGTTGGGAAGCGTGGTTTGTAAGCTTTCAATGAAGATGTTATGAAATTGCAAGCTCTTTTCCTCTTGACGATGGTCACAGAAGTAAGGAGTGATTGACGGTGAAGCACTTGAAAAGTATTTCTCATTATCCTCTTTGTCACACACCAAAGGGATTGGGATTTCAAAGATTTTTTCGATTTTTCTTGGTGTGGATTTTTCCTTAATCTTTTCCTTAATTCTTGATATGAATTTGTCTGCTAAGTCCATAAAAGCATTACGAGTGCTTTCCATGCGAGCTTCTAATTGTCGAAGTTGTTCCTCCTGGTTATTCATGAAGGTAATCATTATCCCTTCGAATTCCTCTTGTCTTGAGTGTTCAGGGAAATTGTATTTGCCAATCGCACTCACACATATATCAGGATTCTTTGCGGTTTCAACTGCAGGCATTTCAGCTCTCATCAATTCCTTTACCTGCTTCTCGATATTTCCCAATAATTGTTCTTGGGTAGCGTTTACGTAATCAAGACTCCCATTACTTGAAAACATCGGATCCTCCCATCCTTCTTCTTCGTATTGTGCTAACCCCTCAAGAACTTTCCAGCATTCATCAACGCTAAGTCTATTTAGCTTGCCATTAGCTGCGTAATATATAGCCCTTCTTGTTTGATAATTAACTTTATCGTAAAAGATTTGAATCTGGAACCATGGTTCAATGCCATGATGAGGGACTTTTCGGAGTAGGTCTTTGTATCGAGTCCATGCTTCACAAAAGGTTTCACCTTGACGTTGTTGGAACATCAAGATATCATTTCTAAGCTTGGTAGTTCTCCCAGGTGGGAAAAATTGAGCAAGGAAATGAGTGGTGAGATCATCCCATGAGGTGATGGATCCCGCGGGTAAACGTTCAAGCCATTGACTAGCTTGATCACGTAGAGAGAATTGGAATAGGCGTAATCGGGTCGACTCACTAGTTGTAACATCAAGGTCTATAGAATCTACGATTTTAAGGAAGTCCTTGAGATGTTGATTAGGATCTTCAGAACGAAGTCCATGGAATGCACATCCGCTTTGCACCAACCGGATGGTGTCGGATCGCAAGGGAGACACATTGGCTCCATGGGTGAGCTCAATAGTGTTTCGATAGCCTTGGTGGCTAGGTCGGTTTTGTGGGTGGTCTTGTTGTGGTGGGTTGATGGGTTCAATGATGTTACCACCTTCCATGATGTCGGATGGTAAAAGTTACGAACAAAGACACGAAGAAATAGATAGACTAAAGAAAACCTAAAAATAAAAATAAAATCTTACTAGAAAGGAATCTAGCAAGTAGACCTAATAAAAAGAAATTCTAACCTAGACAATAACTATTCCCCGGGCTGCGGCGCCAAAAACTTGATGCGTGGGAATTGCACCAAGCTTTACCTCTCAAGGGATCTCGAGAAGCTTGCAACCCCCACCAGGCAGTGTACCTGATCGTTGTAGTATAGTATAGTGACAAGTACCGGGGGATTGATCGTTCAACTCAGGAATAGTGTCGCTAGGATTTGAAAGCCTAAAAACTAGGTCTAGAGGTGACGGATGATTCTTTTTGTATTTTTATATTTTAATAAACACAAGCAAAAAAATCTCGGGTTTTTTGAAGAATGGGCGGAATTAGTTGCTAATCAACTAACCCAATAACTAAGATGCAATCAAAATAAAATAACAAAAATGTAAATAAACTAATTAAACTAGTGGTGTGAACAATAAATGGGAGAATTGTGTTTACTTAGATTTCACTACTCCCTAGATATCTTTTACAGGTTAATTGTTTGTTACAGTTGCATGGATGACGGGTTATATTCCTTAATACCAATCGTGGGGTGGCGTACGTACTTCCCCATCTCTATAAGCTCCTACTTCACTCCTATGTCGAGCCTGCAAGAAGCTCCTAACATGGGATCACTAGAATTCGCTCATGCATTAAATACAACCATAAAAACCTAGTACGCATTGGTTCATGTTTCTTAAGACGTTCAAGCAAGTTACACTATGGAAGTCTGCTAGTTTTCTTAAGCCTAACATCGAAATCATTCATCCATTGCAACTATAAACAAGCAATCAACCCATAATCAACATCTAGGTTTCATTACATCTAAGCAAACACACAAGAGATCTAGCCTAGCATGTTAAATTCAAGACAAGCGTAAGATATATTCAAACAACGCATAGACATATTGAATGAATTGAAAGGATACTTATCTCAATTGAACATGAAGGGTTTCAAGGGGTGAAAACCCTTGAAAATACTGTTAAAAACGAGCTAGGGTTTATTCAAGTCGACCCTAAAATTCTCCTCTCTACAATGAATGAAAATTACAAAGACTATATATAGATTTTCTAAGGTGACGGCGTCAAGAAGAAAGTTCTGACGCCGTCATGTGTAATGTTGTTCTGGGCCGTCAGCACTTTTACTCTTGACGGCCATGCTTTGACGCCGTCACATTTCCACTGGACCGTCACCATTTTTGCTCTTGACGCCGTCAGGTATTGTTCCAGCAAGGAAAATTAAGACTTTGCCGTTTTCTTATGCTCCAAAAACGTCCAAAATGCTTCCTTTTCTAGAATTCACTCCAAAAGTACCTAAAATCACAAAAGGAACGATTTACGGCAATATTTGATCAAATAAATTCAAATTCCGGCTTAAATGACCCCCTAAAAACGGATCATTTTTCGCCTCATCAATGCCACAAAATGCAATTCAAGTTTGTGAAATCTTTGACGTATGGGGCATTGATTTTATGGGGCCATTTCTGTCATCTCATGGAAATAAGTACATACTCGTGGCTGTTGACTATTTGTCAAAATGGGTTGAAGCGAATGCTTTACCAAGAAATGATGCCCGAGTTGTTGTGAAATTTTTAAATGCTCTTTTTGCTCGATTTGGAACTCCACGTGCTATAATTAGTGATCGTAGAAAACATTTTTGCAATGACAAATTTGATAAAGTCAAGCAAAAATATGGTGTAACTCACCGTCTTTCTACTGTGTACCACCCTCAAACAAGTCGACAAGTAGAAGTTTCCAATCGAGGAATTAAAAGAATCTTGGAAAGGACCGTAGGTTAACATCGTGCATCTTGGTCAAACAAATTAGATGATGCACTCTGGGCTTTTCGTACTGCATACAAAACACCCATTGGGTGTACGCCTTACAAGCTTGTGTATGGAAAAGCGTGCCATCTACCAATCGAGCTTGAGCACAAAGCCTACTGGGCCCTCAAGCATGCAAACTTTGACCTCCAAACAGCGGGTGCTCATCGCAAAGTTCAGCTGAATGAATTAAATGAACTTCGTGATCAAGCTTATGAGAACTCTTTGATCTATAAGGAGAAGACAAAGAAGATTCATGACTCAAAAATCAAGAACCGCGTTTTTAACATTGGTGATCGAGTCCTTCTTTTCAACTCACGGTTGAAGATATTCTCAGTGAAGCTGAAAATCCACTGGACTGGACCATTCACTATTGGCAAAGTTTATCCATATGGCACTGTCGAGTTATCTCAAAATGACGGTCCAAATTTTAAAGTGAATGGGCATCGTTTAAAGCATTACTTTGGAGAGGACATACCATCCATGGTTGTCCCAGATCTACAAACTTTCCCCAAGGACAAATGAATTCGGGGATTGAGTCAAGCTAGTGACTCGGTGAACAAAAACATTGGCTCAACATGGATTTTCACCCGTATCTCTGACTTCTTTCTCTTTTCTAACACCTAAGTGTGGGGGAGTTGCCCCTGCTGTTGTACATAAGTGCAAAAAAAAAAATAAAACAAATAAAAATTGAGATTTCCATTTTACACTTGGCTATTAGTATTGTCTTTTTACGTTTTAAGTGTCGGCAAAATAGCCGGTACTTTGAATATTGAGGGCAATATTCAATTCTAAGTGTGTGGGGGGGGGGGGGGGGAATTCTATCATATTTGTCACATGTTTTGTACCAGTTAGTGCCCTAATACTCCCGTTTTGCCCAAAATTAATTTCTTATTTTTTACTTGGTAAAAGTTTTTGAAACTAACACAATAAATGGTTATCATTCCACCATGTCTAACAGAAGGACTGGCTAATATAGGAACAAACGGCTCTTGGTAAAGATATATCAAATCCGTTTATGGCTGACAATTTGCCGAAAATTGTATGGTATTCAACTCACCATATCCTAAAAAGTAAAAGAGTTGGCTAGCCCGCAAGGTTATGGTTTGTGGTAAAGGCAGTGGAAAGCCATAATTGGTAATCAACTCACCAAGATGATGATTGTATTCCATCAAAGAGTTGGCTAGTCCAGAAGTAAACGGCTTCTGGTAAAGACAAATCAAAACCGTTGACAGCTTATGGTTTGCTAAAAATCATATGGTTATCAGTGTACCATAGTTCTTACTTGAACTGAAACATTTGGCTACTCCATAAGTAATGGCTTTTGGTAAAGAGACTTCAAATCCATTAAGTTTTCATAAAAGATTACTAGGGACTAGCAATAGTTTAGTGTGGGGGATTAATAAGTGTGTAAATACTCATCATTTTTGGTCAAATCTGAACTACAAAACATTTAAAAACACTCATAAATGCATCAAAATACTGAAAATATTCCAGGGATTGTGTTTTACATGTTTCAGATGCAAAATGAGTAAAACCAGATGAAAAACGAACAAAGTTTGCATAATTGGCAGTTTCAGTCCCCTAACTTTCAAAACTTGTCAAAATTAGTCCCTAAGCATTTATTTTGAAAGATAAGTCAACCCAAGTCCTTTGAAAGTCAAATATTATCAAAAATGATCTATTGGGTATAAAGTTTCAAAAGTTTACATGTTTGGTCCCTCAAGTTTCAAAGTTGACAGATTTGGTCCCTGTGAATTTTAAAAATGGAAAATTGCAATAATTGTCCTTGGATTATGGAAGCTTGGCAGGAAAGGACCTTGTGACTCATTTGGGAAACTTACAACTTCAGACCCTCAAAAATCCAAAAACTAGAAAAAGGTCCTTGTGAAACCTTAAAACCAAACCGGACCCTTTTTTTATTATTTCCCAAAACCCAATCCACCCCCTAAACCCAACACCCGGCCAAATCCTATAATAATAAAAGCCAGGGTCAAATGGTCAACGAGGGTCAAACGTGTCAAACTCCCACCATTTCCACTGTTCACCACCTTCCCCCCTAAAACCTGCTTCCCTTTTTCCCTCCCCCTGCTCCTACCTTTTTCACTAAACTCACCACCAACACTCTCATTTGTCCTCAACCAACCCCCCTCCTCAATAAATGCCCTCACCAGTTCCACTAAGACTGCCAATTTGCAATTTCTGTTTTGACGCCAAAAATCTAATCAAGGGCTAGGATTGGTTTAAGCTCAAATTGATGTTGGGGATTTGGTCAAGAGTCAACAAGAAGACCATGGGAACTCTCAATTTGCAACTGGGTAGCATGTGGAGGCTTGGATGGCTTATTTTTATGTCGTAGTATAAGTAGTAGCTTGTAGAAGCCTCATGAGGCATGTAATATTGTAACTTAGTTTATTTTTAGCACTTAATTATCTTTTCTAATCAGCTTTTCAAGTAATGCAAGTTTGTTTTTGAGTTTATCTCTTATTTCAATTTTCAAGTTTCAACTAAGTATTTAAATTGTTATTATAAAGTTATTAAGTGATCCTAAGCTATTTGTACACTCATATAAGCTAAAATAGAAGATTTTTAGAAGCTTTATAGGCTTCTATTTCAATCAAAAGCGCAGAATCATAAAAATCATTAAAAAAATTATAAAAAATAAAAATAAAATATAAAAAGCATGTTTGCAGGATTGAAGAGGGCTGGAGCACAGTAAATAGTAGATGGCTGTGGGTTAGAGGCTTGTGGAAGCTATTAGGATTGGTACATTGGTCTGTGGTACTTGGATGCTAGCTTGGGTGGCTTTTGTAAGCTCGACTTTCTGATTTTTGCCACTTGTAGTATAAAAGTATTTGTTATTGCTTTTCTGTGTCCTTACTGCTTGTTTATTGCTTATTAAAGTAATAGTGATCAGTAGGTTAAGCTTTGGTTACATTTAAAACAAGTTTCATAAATAATATGTGTTAAAAGTGGTGTTTGGATTTGACTGTGTGGTGAGTTTGTGTTGGCCTCAATAAGTGTCATTCGTTCATTCATTATACTGAGAACCAATACAGACCAAATCAACTAAGTCTTTGGTAGTAATAAGCCTAGAAGTCAAAATCACTTTGAAATTGGCTTAAAATACTTCTGAGGTGGATTTAGAGAGGCATAAGCCTCATTTCAAGTCACAAGGAGAGGATTTTGCTTATTTTGGTCGTTACATAGCTTATCTAACTTAAATCAATCACTAAATCAAGTTTAAAGTTCACTTTAGTCAACTAAAAGCAAAAATCAAAAAGTCAAAGTTCATAGTATTTGTAGAAAACCAAAAGTTCAAAGAATTTTCAAGAATTTTATAGTAACTTTCAGAGCTTGAGCTTTTCAGATATTAAAGTCCTCCACTTGAACTTTCAAAATTCATATTTGTCTTATTTTTAAGATTTTTTCTAAGTGCTTATTCAAGCTTGTGAAAAGACCTGCAGGGTCAGATCTCATTTTGCACCAGGGCACCTTTGTGTTTTTGGTCAAAGTTCAAACCCCCCTCCAGGGTGCAAATCAAAAGGATAGGTCTTGATTTTTACTTTTTTAGAAAGCTCTTCAGTAGTGCTTTTAGGATTTGGAATAAAATTGGATCTCAATATTGAGTAGTATAGCTTATTTGGCCTTGGAAGTTTACTTATTTTACCCTTTCATACTGAGTCATCAGTATAAGTCACCCAACTTCATCAGGTCATATCTAATTCATGAGTGGTCCCCAATAAGCCACCTTGTTGAATCAGGGCTTATTTTGTAGTTCTGAGCTTATTTAGACCTAGTAATCAGGTCTTGTAGTTTGTTCATTTCACCAAGGAAGTCTGAGACTTCAGGTTTTTGCTCATTTTCATAAGTGCTTATCTGGCTTATTTTTGGGAGTTAGGATTTGGTTCTTGGCTTATTTGAAAGCTATACTGCTTATCTTTCAAGTTCAGGTTTAAAATTGGATCCTTGATCCATTGTGTGGACCCCACACAGGCCTGCTAGTTGCCCATTTTTGCCCTGCATACTGAGACCTTAGGTTATTTGGCTAATTTCATAAGCTCATTGTGAGCTTATTAGTGAGCTGATTGGTTTGCTTTTTGGCTTATTGTGTAGGCCCCCAGTCAAACTTGAGGGTTCAACCCTAAGTTTGGACTCCTGACCCCCCTTGTGGCCCCCACAGAGGGCTGCAGTTAGGCCAATTTGGCCTTTGTGACCTGTCAATCAAGCCAAATGCTTATTGGCTTCTTCTAGCTTATTGTTAGTACTTATTTGAATACGTTTTGCTTATTTCTTAATACTACTATTTATTGTTTGTTTATTTGGATCTGTTGCTCAGTATTGAAGCTTATCCAAGCTTATCAGATTCCTAATAAGCTTTTGGCTTATTCTGTCAATCAAATAAGCTTGCATCTTGCTTATTCTTCACATCCAGCCAAACTTCCTTTATTAAAGTTACTTATAATCAGTGTATAAACATATTTGAAAAAGAATAATCCAAAAAAGACCAATTTAATAGAAGTGATAGCTTCTATTTAAGCCAATTGGCTTATTCTCAGCTTTTTGTAAAAGTAATTTTCATTTTTATATTTTTCTTAAGTTCCTGATAGCCTAAAATATTTTTGGTAAATTTTCAGATTTTTCTCTTATCATTTGGTAGTTTTCATAATTTAATTTAGTTTATATTAATTAATAATTAGTTTTTAATTAATAATAAAAATTTAAAAGTCAGAAAAATACAAATTTAATTTTAAAATTAGTTTTAAGTTATTTTAGATTTTTCTAAATATTATTTTCAATTTTCTAGTTTAATTTCATAAATAGTTATAATTTAGGTTACTTTAAATAATTAAAAAGTAATTAAAAAATAGTAATTAATTGATAATAATTAATTAAATAGTGTAAAAATTATTTTTCTTTTTCTAAAAATTTTAATTATTTATTCGGATTATAAAAATATCAATTTCATATCCGTAGCCTTTTTATTTCTTCAGATTCACTTTTTATCGCGTACATCAGTATCCGTTTGTAATTAAAGCGTACGTGATTAGGTTTTTACGCGTTTCTTTCTCATCTAAATTCACGTAATCAATCACATAGCTTTCCTAAACTATTTCATTTCATAATTCTTCAATATTTCTCATCATAACCCTTTCCTGTGAAAATCACCCGATCACAAGCACGCTTAAGTACAATTCACACCTCGTCGGGACATAACGACCTAGTGATACCCTATATTATCCGGAAGCATTGACTCTAAGCTGTTTCACTTTGTTGACCATTTACTTGGTCAATTTAGGTTGACAGTTCAGGGCCAATCATATATCTTAATCTAAAAATAGAAATATATACATGACATCATGGCATATATTATATGCATATCTTTAGAAAATCTCTAGAATATCTAAGTTGACTTTGGTAGATTTAGGTAATATCTTGGAAAGATCTTGAAGCAAAGAATTAGATTGTGTAAGATTCTAGATATGGAAAGATACTTGGAAGATTGCTTGTCAGGTTCTGGCGGAACCAAAGAGATACACGGACGGAACCCTTATTTTGGTTCCGTCCCATCCGTGGTTCTGCTGAGCTTGTTGGCTATAAATAGCAGCCCATGGTTTTCTCTTTGGTTGATGACTTTGAACATATATTCTCTCTATAGAATACTCATAATCATAAACATGTATGGTTAGGTGTTTGATTCGATTAGAAGAAGAGTTTTAGAGAGAGAAAGTGGGAGCCTTTTCTTGTGAGAGAAACTAGTGAAGTATTAGATTATCATGAAAGGTCCAACCTCTCACTTGGTGGGAGAGGGTATTTATAGTTACATACTAACGCCCTATAAAACAGGCTGTGGAGCGGGCTGACAGTGGGTAAACACTCGACCCGACTCCACAATGTTACGATATCTAAACTAAAACTAATCCTAAATGATTACGACTATGAGCTAACTAATGCTAAATGATACTCGGGGTGACCGAGTCTTTCAAATGAATATATATATTCCTAACAATCTCCCCCTAAGGGAGGTCACCCCGGAAAATACACTTTGAATTCTAGCATTCTATTCTTCAAATTAACTTCATAGCTCGTAGGCATTGATTCTTCATTGCCATAAGTCTTTGTGCTTCAAGCAGTGGACTTTTGATGACTTGTTTTATATCTTGGATGATCTTCAAGAATTCATTGAGGTCATCATCCAACTTTCATCATCAAGCCATCTTTAGCACTATCGTCTCCATGTGAGGTTGTGATTGTTAAACCGGCATGCTCACACTTTTCTTGAGTCATGTTTTCAGCATCAGAGTTGCAGAAGCTTTGGTTGAAGGACTTTGAGTTCTCATGATCTCTTTAACTAGGATGATTAAGTGTGAGCACAGGGTGATGGATCAACATCTCTTCATCAATCAACAGCAATCGCCAGATATTCCGGCAAGTAAACATCCGGCACTTATAGGTTTAAACTTCGAGGTCGAAATAAGCATAGTGTGAAAACTTTCTCTAATCCTTGCCATGGCCGTTCCTGAATCGGATACCCTTGAAAGAGCTTACAAGATCTACCATAGTACATCAACGTGTCAGGTGAGTCGCTGGAGATCACTCCAAGACTGTAAATTGTTCGAAACTGCTGCTGCCACTAAGCGTAATCTTCAAGAGATTACCAAAGTGACCTGCGTTCAGGGCTGATTGATGTTGACCTTGGCAGCAATTTCCATTCAATCATTGATACTTACATTAGTAATATATCTCATGAATGTTCTGGTAGATTGCTAAGATCTACGTAGGACTCTCAAATGTGCAGCTGGTGTCCTTGATTATGGACCACCAGTGCAAAAGTAACAAGTGTTCCTATTGAGATCTTATTATGTATCTTGAGGCTCTAGACTCGATAAGTGCAATATTTGGTAGTCGGAGACTGGAGCGATGTCTCCTGTTTCAATATCAACATGGCTCATAATGAGTGGTTGATAGATTATGCAGGGTTCCCCGTGAGAATGAAACAAGTCCTTTTAAGAGAACTTGAGTGGTTAGAAGGTTCAATGCAGTGCGTCACTGGGTCCATGACGTCTTAGTCTTTAATACCGGTGTCACCTTAGTAACGACTAGTAGCATATGAATTGAACCCGGTTTCCGCCCTAAGGTTGAATAATGGGAGGGCTATTTCTTTCACCCTTTCTCATTTCATTTATTTTTAATTCTTCAACCCCTTCTTTCCCCGTTCTCACATTACTCCTTTTTTTATAATCATACCGAAGGACTTTCTAATACTATCTAATCGGTATTGTCCTTGGGTAGATCCCTCCGGCTCTGGCGGATCATAGGACGGTTTTCCTAACCTTAGCCACCTTATATCATCATGACTATCCTATGTTGCCATTCATCAAATCATTGAAAATTCTCTCAAAGTTTTTATGATCAAGAAACACATTTTGCTAACACTTTGAGAGTTTTATAATTTTCAAATGCTCCCCCTTAACATGTGCTCATAGGTTTTTGATAGAAATATGCACATGTCGGGGTGAGTTGCACTTTTTGAATTGATCCACTCTTACTAGACATATACCGTAGGGACACGTTTATGTTGCTTAGTTAAAGGGATCCATTATCAGCTTTTAGGTAATAACTATCCCTAATAACTAACTTGAAGTTGTTGACATTCCTTAATAAGGAAGTTAGACCCGTCAAAGTATACATCTAAGAAGAGCTTCTCGAAACGGTACCTTCTACTTTGATAAATCCTTTCGAATACGAACATTTATGTTTTGTCAATTCTGAGTCTCACTCAAATGAGATGCTAAGATCCTTTTTTTACAAAGCATTTACTCCCCCTCAATATGTGCATCGATGTACAAAAGAGTTTAGCACATATGGGAGAGCGTTTGTTTAGATTCATCAAAACAATCACATTTTTTATCAGATTTCATATATTTAAACCACATTTTCTCCCCCGATCAAAAATTTGAAACCATTTGAGATTTGTGATCTCAAGTGATTTAAATAAGTTAGAAAAGTTTGGGAGAAAAATGTGGTCTGATTAAAGATAATATGATAATGAGACGAAACGTTACTCCCCTCAATCCTTGAGGGAGCGTGTTATGTGTTGGAAATGATGATTTAAAAATGATTTAGAGTTTAACGAGAAACTCATGAAAAGTTCATATTTTAACACATAACAACCACACTTTATTCACTGCATGAAGCGAACCATGGAACAATTTTGATGATATAGTATTTTTGAAATCATTCTCCCCCTCAATCGATTACCCATTTTCTATTTGAAATTTTAATAATAAAAATTTAGACTTGATAATTATCGATTGAGTGGTAAATTTTATGAAAAATTTCACGTCTGATTGAATTTCAAAAATCATGGTACCACCAAGTTTGAGTACAAATACTTCCCAGAAGAATCATGGAAAGGAAAGTATTTGTGATGTAAAGAAGACTTCTCTTCTTATACAAGAAATGATGCACTGAAACGTACATCAAGTCGATGAAACATGGATATCAAGTAATCCATGCCTGGGTGAACTTCACTCAGTAAGAGGAACAACCGTCTTTTTGGCGACTTGTTTTCCCCATCTGGAGGAGCGGGTTGCTATCTGAAGTAATAGCAAGCCATTTTGAAAGAATATTTTGAGAGACGACATGTTTTAGAAAAACATTATTTGAAGTTAAAAGAAAAACTCTTGCTCAAGCATATGTATGTTTCCGTGTCATTATTGAATGACATTTCTAGAAACGTACATAATATTGATTACACAAGAGACATGTCGTGAGAAGAATATTTTTTGGATTTTATGATTTTCTAATTTTTATGGTTTTTGTAGGTTTTATATTTTTCTGTTTTCTTTATGTTTTGAAACTATGTACAAAGGATATGTGAAGTAAATCCTTTACTCCTCATTCTCTTCCTGAAAACTTTTGAGAGATTCTGGCGTAGGACACTTCATTCCAATTCGCGGAAGAATGAATTGAAATCTTTCTCGCGGAAGAGCCTTTGTAAAGATGTCAGCCAGTTGAAATTATGTCCTCACGAAGTAAAGCTCCACTACCCCTTTCTCAACTTGTTCCACCACACCTTTGGAGAATCCGTTTGCCAGGAGAAACTTTAACAGTGTATCGTACCATGCCCTAAGCGCTTGATTTAGGCCATAGAGAGCCCTTTTTAGACGATAGACATGGGTAGGATGATCAAGGTATACAAATCTTTCTGGTTGACTGAAATAAAGAACTTCATTCAGCTCGCCATTTAGATATGCAATTTTCACATCCATTTGACAGACCGTCATGTTCTGACTTGCAGCATTGGCGAGAAATATTCTAATAGCTTCAATACGAACAACCAGAGCGAAATATTCCTCTAAATCAATGCCTTCCTTAAGACGATATATCTTAGCAACAATCCTTGCCTATTTATCAGAACGACATCATGCTCATCAAGTTTCACTTTGAAGATCCACTTAAGAGCAATAATCATTGTACATTCTGGAGGTAGTACCAATTCCATACTTGAAGTTGATCGAACTTATGAACTTCTTCTTGCATCGCATTAAACCAACAGTCTTTAGAGACAATAGTCTTGAAATCTTTGGGTTCGACTTTGGTTAGTATGGAATTATAAAAGCACCACAAGGCATATGTGGCAAGTTCCCTTCGTGTGGACACTGGTTGAGAAGGATTCCTAATAACTTTCTCAATCGGATGATAATTGGTCCATTATCAGAGATGCTCATGTGGTTGAGGGTAGGGAACTGATGTAGCCATGTTAAGATCTCCTGAAGAAGATGCCTCCGATGAAGATTCAAGAGCAAGTATGTTATCGAACAAAGCTTTATCAGGAGGAGCAAATGAATTTACTTCAAAAGAATTGTCGACTGCAGTGCCTTGATGTACTGAAGGAGATTGAAGATTTGACGATGATAGTGAATAACTTAAAAATTGAGCATCTTGATCAATTCAAGTTGGCGCTGATGGACCATTTGAGTTGTACAGAACTGGAGTAGCGGCAGCTGGTGGTGTCAGTGTATCATCAGTAGGTGTCTCAAAGTATTCATCAATCATTGGGTCAAACAAGATCTTCAAAATCTCATTTGTAGTTGGTACATAAGGTACTGCTGGAGTGGGATGCTGTACAAGACCTGAACTGATTGGTTCAGGAGACAAAACTTTAAACGCGGGTCCTGCACTAATGTGTACAGGAGCCTTATGCTCAGTCAGCTCAACCAATGTGACGTGAATGGTTTCCAAGATTTATCGGGTTTGTTTGTTGTAGATTCGGTATCCTTTATGATATGGAGCATAATCAACGAAGAATCCAATATCAGCTTTAGCTTTTAATTTTCCTAGATCTTAACTGTCATTTGTAGGGTAACTTGAAGCACCAAACACACATAGAAAGGAGAGATCCGGTTTCTTGCAATGTATCAACTCATATGGAGTTTTGTTGTGAAGAGTATGTATCAGGTATCAGTTTTGGGTGTAACAAGCTATAGCAATTGCTTCCGCCCAGAGGAACATCGGTGCCTTGGAAAATATTAGCATGGTTCGTGCAGCTTCTACTAGAGTACAGTTTATTCTTTTAACAACGTCGTTCTGCTGAAGAGAGTGTGGAACACTTTTCAAGTAGGTGATGCCAATACTTTCGTAAAATTGAACAAGTCGTTTGTTAACAAACTCAAACTCATTTCTATTGTGTGTGTGGATGATTCTGACGGTTTTGTTTGGTCATACTTGCAGCTGTTTAATGAGTTTGATGATGACCTCTGGAATCACGTCCTTGGTTCTCAAAAACTTCACCCATGTAAACCGAGAATTGTCGTCGACTATCACAAGAACATACTTCTTCCCATTTATACATCCCATTTTCATTGGTATGCATATATCCATGTGCAGGGTGTGAAGAACTTTCATAATGGTGTTGACAGTTTTGGGTTTGTAGTTATACTTCTTGCTTTTGCCCAATTGACAATCCAAACAACGATGATCTTTTTCATACTTTAATCTGGATAGACCTCATACAAGATCCTTGCGATCAAGATCATTGATGGTACCAAATTTCAAGTGATTTAAACGTTGATTCCATAGCCATGATTTGATCTTTGAGGCCTTAGACAGCAAGTAAGTAGGAGAAGACCGCATCATGTCTTCAAATAGAGATGGTGTACAAGTTTGTGCCACAACTGTTTTTAAGAAGATCAACACCATCCAATTCTCTGACGAAGCATGTATTTTACTAAAAGCGACTTCTAGATCAGAATCACAGAATTGACCAATCAGAAAACATATTATGACCAAGTCCTTCGACGTAGAATACCCTGGGGATTACACTGTCACCAAAGACATAATCTCCATAACCAATAATTGCCCCAAAATGGTCGTTCCCAAATCTGACTGTCCCGATAAACTTATTCACGAAATTCTTGAGCTGTAAGCAATCCCCATTCATATGTTATGAGCAACATGAGTCCAAATGTCAAAGGATGATATGTACGACCTGTATTTGAAAATAGACAAAAGAAGAGAATTTGGAGTGCCGGATCCCCAATTTAAGTTGGGTTTCAGTTGGTTAGTGCAAACAAATTATGGAGCAACTGAGACCTTAGGTGCATTCGTTTCAATGGTGGAAATTTCACCAGTCGATGCAATGGGACTAGTTAAAGGACATTGGGCCTCTAAAGAGAAAGTTCTACCAGTTGGCTTCCATTCCTTAATGGGTACTACTTTAGAGTTAGTCATCCTAGTTAAAGGGCACTGCTCTCCTAAAGTGAATTTCCTTCCAGTGGGCTTCCATTGATAACCAACATTGGCAAACAGTTTTCCTGTGGTTTTCCAAATTTGCTTAATTTGTTTAGCTCTCCAAAATTTCTTAACTGGGGTTTTGTTAAACGATTTCAGAAATTTCTCAACACATTTATCATGATTACTCGAAATTAAACATTCATTACATGTTTTGCAAAGTGAATTAGGTTTTGAATTATGATTCCTTTTGTTTAACTCAGACTTACAGTTCCTCATGTGGTCTTCTACTTTCTTCTTAGGAACACTTTTAGCTAGAGAAGTCCTATAATTCTTCATATTTCTCCTAGGTTTTGACTTGCTAGCTTTAGTGTCACTATTAACTCCTGTAGAAGGAGTGATGGGAACCTTAGTCTTTTTCACTTCCAGTTGCTGAACATGTTTTGATGTGTTGGGATCTGAAGCTTCCAAAGGTTTAGCAAAGGTAACATGCTTGTTTGTTGACATAGAGGATGATGCAGATGACCTATCTTGCTTGCTATCAATCTTAGGACATGTACCAATAGCATATTGTAAGAGTTCCTGAGATCTATTAGTGAGAAAGCAGTCACCTACAATAGCATCATCAAGTGGTTTTGCTGTCCTATCCTCTTCAATGGTTTCACGAAGCACATCAAGGCACTCCTTAAGATCTTTAAGATAGTCGCTATGAACTAATTTATTATTCCTAATGGGAAGAGTAATATTCACAGCATCAATTGCATACTTCTTACAAGCATAAACCTTTTGAAAAACATTATCACAAGTGATGATTGGCATTTTCCATTTCACCTGAGTCTTTAGATTCTCAATCTCTTTAAGCAAAGAAGTTATCTTTTCATTGTTTTTATCACGTGTGATCTTAATTGAATCATATAACTCTTTGTAATACTTTTGAACTTTTGAATTTTCAGCTCGAAACCAATCATTTTCATGTTGCAATTTATTGATTGCATCTTGTTGGGAATTACACTAACAGTTACTATGGTTAAGCATGAAGATAACCACTGCTGAAGAATGCACTAGCAGTGGAAACACAATACCACTGCTAGTACATAATTACCATTGCTTATATGATAATTGTTATGTATTCGTATAGATAAGTATAGAATAGATTTTGTGTATATTCTATTTAGATAGCTTTATACTTATCTTGTAAAGGAGGACTCCTTGTGCTATAAAAGGAGGTCCTAGGTTAAAGCTTATGTACGTATTAATTAGAGAGCTTCAAGGTATAACCCTAGTGATAAGCAAGATCACTCGTATTATTATCATTAATAATATTGGAGCTTAAAGTTTGGTTTATACTCTGTGTTCTTCATATAAAACTGTTCTCACTCACAAATTCATAACCAATCTTCTAAGTACTATTAAGTAAATTCCGCGTACTTGTTAGTATTACTCAAAGTATCATTCTAACACAAGGCGTGTGTTTAGATCCATCAAGTGGTATCAGAGCCAGGTTCTTATACTTTGATTTAGAAGATCCGAAGTTTACTCACTCTTACAAGATCCAATGGAGATGGAGAACAATCAGTCCAACATTGCTGCTAAGTTACCTAAGCTTAAACGGAATGATTATGAGATGTAGAAAATAATGATTGAACAGTTCTTTTTGGTGCAAGACTATGCACTTTGGGAAATCATTATGTATGGTGATTCCTTTAAACTAGGAACTTACTCAGAGACTATTGATGACAAGGTTGTGCAGAAGTTAAATACAGGACTAGTTACAAGTGAAGAAAGACTCCAGAAGAAGAATGACCTAAAGGCAAGAAGTTTATTGCTAATGACCCTTCCTAGGGATCAAATCTTAGCCTTCAGCAAGTACACGACTGGTAAGACCTTGTTTGAAGAGATCTGAAATGTTTTTGGTGGCAATGATGCTACCAACCAAGAAAACTCAGAAAACCTTGTTGAAAAAAACCTATGAAAATTTCTCTTCAAAAAGTAATGAATCAATTGACAGTATCTTCACTAGACTTCAGAAGATTGTAACAAAACTCACTGTGTTTGGAATTGAGGTAGAAAGGGAAGACCTCAACTTGAAATTCTTAAGAAGTTTATCTTCTGAGTTTCATACTAATGTTGCTGTTTGGGAAGACAAGCCTGAACTAGAAACCATGAAGCTCAATGATCTTTACAATAACTTTAAAGTTATTGAACAAAGACTGAAGAAGGCTGGGAAGCTAAGTACAAGCTCAGGGAACTTAACTCTTATCTCATCATCTGTGAATGATAGTTCTGATGATGAAAGTGATGATGATGAGGATGCTCCTCACATTGCTGTTTCCACTAGCAGTGCAAGTGTTTCCACTACTAGTTCTGAAAAGCAGATTGCTGGTCTTGGAGATTCTACTTTTTATGCTTATCTCTCAAGTCAAGTAAATGGTTCAATTCTAACACATGAATATTTGGATCAAGTTGATGAAGATGACATGCAAGAGATGGATATAAAGGGGCAAGTTGCATTTTTGAGTTTGAAGGCAAAGAAATTCTGGAAAAGGACAGGGAGGAAGATCATTATTAATGGAAATGAGACTGCAGGCTTTGATAAGAAAAAGGTGGAGTGTTGCAACTGTCACAAGATGCGACACTTTGCCAGGGAATACAGGAAACCAAAGAAGCCAGATAATAGATCCACTTGGTACAAGCAGGATAAAAAGAAGGAGCCTACAGTTGAAGAACCAAAGGTGCTATTGGCCATTGATGGTATGAGCTATGATTGGATCTACATGGCTGGTGAAGAAGAAGCATCTCAAGAATCTGCAATAATAGCAACTGAACTTGCTCTTATGGATTTCTCTGTTTCTGAGGTACACACTAATAATGGTTGTTCAAAATCATGTAAAGCTTTAAAAAAAAATATGAAAAACTTAAAGAGCAATATGATGAACAGAGGTTAGAGCTAAATCAAACTAGTTATAATCTAGCTAACCATAAGAGAGGTCTTGCTGTTTTAGAAGCACAGATAGAACACTATAGAGCAAATGAGTCTAAGTTTAATGATGATATTGCTGTATGAAGAAGAGACTTAGATTATAAGATTGTTGTGAATGAGGCAATTAGAGAAGAATTAGAGAAGGTTAAAAAGGTCAATGAAAATAATTAGATAACCTGTAATACATTAGATCATCAGTCTAAGTGCATTGACAAAATTTAGGAGGCACAAGTAGTCAATAAAGTCAAATAAGGTGTAGGATACAAGTCTGTTCCACCACCTCTGAGAGGTGTTCCATCAACTCCTTGTATAGACTTAGCACATTGATGTGCTAGATGTGTGTACAAGTTTTAAAATTTATAAACACGCTTATCCGATTAACTATTTAACACATACGAGCAAGTATACTCGTCCGTTTTAGTAAAGGTAGGTAAGTCGAGATCGTCCCAAGGGATTTATGAATCAAAGTATTATAAAAATAAGTTTGCAAACAAGTTGTCAATCATTATTATCGAAAATTTAAATATTGAAGAAACAATATAACAAAAACATATACTTGTGTGAAATGCCACAATCAATCAATTGGAGTATTCATGTTAAGCTTGGTGTAAACTTGTTATGATGCACAACTTTTATATGAATGACTAACAATCAATGGTGTTTATCATGTTAAACCATTACTAGAATTCAATCATCTAGTTACTTCCTTTCGGCCTAAGATAACTAGAATAATAATTCCATAAACACAATGTTGTTTAAAAGCAATTCTTTACTTATGAATTCCTACGAATCCTTTCGGCCTAATTTCGTGATGAAATCCTCTCAAGTCCATTTTAAAGAGTAAACATGATGCTCGTCACACACCATATTCCATACTAATTCGTGCACTAACTTTTTGGAATAAAAACATTTAGAAAACCCTTTCGGCCAATATTCCCCAAAGATGTTTTTATCAACAAATTAAGCAAGATTAGATATTATCCCAACAAACTCATAAATTAAGAAGCATTTTCATGCATCACCTTTTTAAAATAAAGAATACTCCATGACTAACTACATCATTCACACAAGTATAAACCAAATCACTCCATATCAATTATATTAAAACACAAGTAGTAAACAAAACATTCATTAAATTCAAAGTAACAAGTGTTCATTGTAAGTAACAAGATGTACCTAGCTTGAGAATTACAAGAACTAAAACCGTGGAACTATAGCAACCACACGCCTCCAATCGACTACCAAATACAATAAACAACTTCACACACTTAACCAAACTATTGAGACTTTAACTCAAAGTTTCCTGGACGTTTTTACTGCTGTAGTAACCGTTTGGGTGAGAAATATTAAGATAGTAATAACTTGGTGTAAGTTATTACTTAAGATTTTGTGGTACTCTTTAGTTGCAAGCCTAGATGTCATTATATAGCCTCCAATCACTTAATTCTCAAGTAAAAACATCCCTTAAGAAGTTATTAGTGAGAAATGATCAGCCATCCATGATAATGAGGAGTAAAAACGCCATTAAATGCAATCTTGTAAAAATAATCATCACGATTGGTAATCGCTCCAACCGATCGGTTGGTTCTTCAGGTCAACTCCAACCAATTCGGTTGCGGGCTCCAACAGAATGGTTGGATTGAACCTGTATGCAATTTTTGTCTTTTTCTTTATCGTTCTTCGTCGCATGCATTTTCTTCCACTTAGTGCTAATTCCTTTCATAGAACTTGATATTATCTTGACATATGAACGTAGAAATCTTGAATCTATCAAATCCTTGAGTCCTTGTATGATTCTTCACTCATTTCCTTCTCAAAAATCTCCAATTATGCGCCCTTACTTCATTTCTTAATCTTTTCATCATTTTTTCCTGTTTTTGGCTACATTTGCTTGTACAAACACTTTTCCATGATTAAGTAACAAATACGTACAAATATGGCCAAATATGATGCATAAAACACACCTAAAAACATGTATAATTTACGTGTTATCAAATCCCCCACACTTGAGTTTTGCTCGCCCTCGAGCAAGTCTAGAAGAAAAATAATCTCAATGGTACGATTTATTTATGTTTCCAAAAATCTAACAATCATCCCTAAGGTTAATTGTTAATTTTTAATGCGAAGATTATATGGAGCATAAATAAGTGTAAAGCATGATAACATAACTAAGCACCTCACGAAAGATAATTTAAATTCGCTCAACACTCAAAGGTAATTTGATTGGTAAACCACTCATTGCTCAGTCATGATTCATGTTTCTTTCCATAAGCTTGTACAAGTATCAAAACAAGAAAACAAAATATCAAAGAGGACTTTTATTGGGTTGTAACGTAAGGTTTCATGGGTTGTACCGGCTAATGTTCAAACATCTTATACAAGAATCAAATAGATCACTGGCATGTATTTTTAGTAAGTAATAACGAATGGTCACTAAAATTGACTAAAACATTCTCTAGATCGCTGGCGCGTCATTCCATTACCAAAAATACGGATGGTCACTAAAATTTTCTTGCACTTGATCTTTTCACAAAGCCAAAAAGGTAGGGATAAGGCCTGGGAAATATTTATGAAATTGGTTTTAAAAGAAAAACAAAGTCAAGTCTAAGTCTCATTGTTGCTAGTTACCAAACAAACCTCAAACCTAAAAAAAAATGATTATAATTACGATCATTCTCCTCCTTTATGAACTTTCACATCTTGATACATCGATTCGCCATAATAATATTCTTCATTCTTAGCTCATTGGCTAACAAAATATCACATAACTTTCCTTCTTCATCTCCATATATCACATAGCACATTGCTATAATTGTCATCTTATAGTTACGATGACTTATTCATTCATTTTTTTTTTATAAAACAAAACATCTCCCCCACACTTCGCATAAGCATCACAACAAAAATACAAAACTAAAGGTGATCAATCTTCATCTTTGTTGGAATGGCACACACAAATGGTAACGTGTGTAATAATCATCAAAAACAATCCATCACACTAAACAACTAGCAACCCACCGTTTAGACTTTGACAAGGGTTAGGCTAAGGTGTAAGGTGTAAAATATTTTTGTATTTTTTTCTGGATATAACAAAAGAAAAAGATTGGCTCGAAGGGTGTAACTAGGGGTATCTAGCGCTAAAGATAAACGCTAACGAATGGGTTCCAAAATACGAGGATAACTAACCGATGTGGTTAGCAAAAATTTAATTTGTAAATGGAAGGCTATTTGGTGTAAATCCTAAGTTGCCTCTTATCATTTGAATATGTTTTACCACTCGTAAGTGATTTTAACCGTAATGCATAACAAGTACAAGTTCTAGAATCAACACAATCACCGGCACACTCATAGCAAAAATATATAGTTTAAGAAATGCTTTATACAAAAAGGTTTAAATCCTCACAATTTAAGGTGAATACTATAACATGTACTAGTAAATGTCATCAATTCCGAAATGAATTTGCTCTAATAACTTTAATTAAGCTCCAAAAAATTTCAAACCTCCTTATTTTTTTACCATTAAAACATTTTATTACCATTAAAAATAACTCAAGTGTTCAAACAACTAGATTTTCAAGGGCGAACGAATCCTAGTTACTTGAATTCTCAACTAATCCTGGAAAATTAAAAAATAAAATAAAAATAAACCTATTTTTCCTATTTTCTTCCCTCCCCCACACTTAAGTTTTGCATTGTCCTCAATGTAATAAAAATAACTTCAAAGTAAAGGAAATGAGAAAATTTTAGTAAAATAGAAACTACAGGGGTAAAAATACGTTATATGCATATTTGATCACAACTAAGCAAATGAGTTCTCCGACTCCCAAATATTGATCAACCATAAGCTTCCGTAATGTCACCCCTGCAAAAACTGCAAACATATACCAAACAAACAAACAAGTACACAAACACAAATACAAAAAACAAACCAAATGTTAACAAAGTACGTTATTAATCCTAAAAGAAAGAGTTATAGAGAGAAATAGAAATTATTCAACACACATAATTGTTTTTGCTACTCAACCATCCCAAACTGTAATTGGTTGCGCATCCAAAATTTCTGGAGGTCCCAGAAGTTTTCCGTTTCTGTTCTCTCGAAGGTGTTTGAACCTTGTGATGTCAATGCTCATTGGCATAACTGGCTTACTAAAATTCTTCATTTCTATTTCGTTAAATAGCCCAAGACTTCTAGCTATTCGCGAAATAAAATGACCCCCGCAAAGATAATTCTTTGTTCCTACTGTCGAACATCGGTGTAATTGTTCCACAATCACCCAAGCCATGTTCAAATGTCGAAGAGGATTTTTTTTCTTCTAGTGCATGCAACACCCATAAATCTTCTTCGTAAACGAACTCTACGTTAGAAGTTCTATGTAATATTGATTGTACTAAGATTCTATGAAGTACTTGTAACAATGGTGTCTTAATTGATGACACTTTACTCTCTCCGTATTCTAACTTATCCTCCGTACTAATCTGTTTCCAGTATCCGTGCGCATCAAAATTGTTTCTGTTTCTTACCCCCGTTATAACCAAAAATTTGAAGTCCTTGTTACTCAAGTCCGTATCGGAATATAACCCTAATAAGTTTCCAAATTCAAATAATGTTACCTCATGTCTCTTTCCTCCTAAACGAAAATTGAGAAATTTATTAGTTGTCACTCCCACATCAGTAATCTTTTCCTTCATTTGCATACAACACAGAAACTCCAAACACCATTCTTTATATATCGGTTCTCTAATGTTAAATGCTCTTTTCCACATGTCCGACGTCAAAATCTTCTTATCCCATATCATCGTGATGATAAATAGGTCTTCCAAGAACTCATCGCATCCTAATTCTTTCCTCATGTTCCAATTCATCACTCTTGGTGTATGAACCACACGCCCACCAATTTTTAGAAGAGTACTATTAAACAATTTCTTAACTTCAGCTTCCTCTCCTTTCCATAAAAGATTCGGATGGCATTATGGGATTGGCATCAACTCTCTTTTCCTTAATCCATCTCTAGTTCTCTTTGCTATGCTCGAACTTCCCAAAATATGACTCTGAAAATTACAAATTAATGTTAGTATGAGATTATAAGAGCCAATGCTACACAAATTAGAAGTCAAAAAGTCGAAACGAAAAAATTTCAAAAATGTTAACGAGCCATCCAACCGATCGGTATCCCATCCAACCGATCGGTTGGATGTTCATGTTCAATCTAACCGATCGGTTGCCCCATGCAACCGGTCGGTTGGATTTTCTGCAAAAATTCCAAATCCTAATTTCTCGTTTCCTATCACTTCCATTCCATTCCTAATCCTAACCTGTTTTTGATCATCCATGGTAGTTTCTAATCATCAAAATCATCCTACTAACGATCCATATCATCTCCAAACACTCCCTTATTCAAACGCAAGAACATGCAAGAACACTATCTAATCATTCCTTCAAATTAGTGTTCTAATCAACAATGCACTATTCTATCATCACTAACTAACAAGTATATAACATCTGGAAATCATCAATTGCAAGCAAACATGTTCTAAAATAAAAACCCAATTCAATTCGAATTTCAATTAATTAATTCTTCCACAATACTTAATCAATCAAACTAATTCTTTTTGCAATGACTTCCACTATCAATTACCCACTTATCCTCAAAAGATTACATCTTAATTCGCACTATATCAAAAATACCCAAATCTTGACCTAATTCAAATAATTCGAATTAAAACTTAATTAAAGTAAATTGATGATGTTACTTACTTGTTTTGGAGCCATGGATGATATCCTAACTCTCTTGCAACCTCGAATAATCTCTACGTGATCGAATTTCTAGACCCCCAATTTGGTATGTATGTGTGGGTGGTTTTCTTGTGATTTTTGAAAAGTTGGGTTTATATATTCAATTCTAACCGTTCAGTTTTTGATCCATCTGTTTTGGATTGAATTTTTGCAAAACTTGAATTTTTCAAAACCTCAGCACTTAGTTTACTTGATACAAGTAACTAATATGTTTACTTTAAACTAAAACCATATTTGTATGTAAATTTTCCACTACACTACCAAAATTGGTCTATAACTACTAACTCTTAACAAAACTAAATACTAAATAACTCAACTAAAAACTTAAAACTCAAACTCTTATTAAGACATAAACTTAACATAAAACATAACACCTAAATAGATAGTTAGATAGATAGTCTTAACCATAAAACTTAAAAATGAAAATGCATAAAAGTAAAATCAAATAAACTAGCACAAGAAGTGCTTTATTCTTGAAACTTGCTCCTCTTGCTCAATTAGCCTTAAAAATATTCATTCCTAAGAATGTCTTCACTTTGGTATTTTCCCGATATCTTCCGATTTGTCTTTTGTGTTTTGAACCTCCTAGCAAAGTTTCTTCCACTTGGGCATACAATATCAAATTTGACATGCCATTCTCCATCTCCTTCTTCTTTCTTGTAGTTGCTAGGTCCATCGGGCCCCCACTCCAAATTTTTAAGTTGAACCAGTAACGATTCAAGAAAATCTATAAGTTTGTTAAATACAAAAATATTTTTAAACGGGTTAAAGAAAGCCTCCATAGCTAGAGCTCTTTCCATTTCATCCTCTATATCAAAGAAACTAGGTGTCAAAGGCCCATACTTTGGCCCTCCCTCTTCATCTCTTCCAACTTCAAACAACCAAAATATTCCTCTTCTTCGTCTTCTATACTTTCTCTCTTTCCTTTCATTGGTTTAGGGTAATAAGTATGCTTAAGAATTCCATCATTAATGGTCATGGTTCCATGCTCCATATCTATTATTGCCCCACATGTTTTTAAGATAGGTCTCCCCACAAAATTGGTAACTCCTTATCAATAGGAATGTTTAGCACAAGAAAATCACACAAAAATGCTTGGTAGCCAATTTGAAAACGTACATTCTTTACTTCTCCCATAGCTTTTGCTTTTCGAATTATCCCCCATAGCTTTTTTTTTTTTTTTTTTTACCAATTTAAATTTTTTGAAAAACAAGCTAAAAAACTAAGATCTAATTAAATCCCCGGCAACGGCGCCAAAAAATTTGATGGTGCTCGATGTGTGTACAAGTTTTAAAATTTATGAACACGCTTATCCGATTAACTATTTAACACATACGAGCAAGTATACTCGTCCGTTTTAGTAAAGGTGGGTAAGTCGAGATCGTCCCAAGGGATTTATGAATCAAAGTATTATAAAAATAAGTTTGCAAACAAGGGTTGTCAATCCTTATTATCAAAAATTTAAATATTCAAGAAACAATATAACGAAAACATATACTTGTGTGAAATGCCACAATCAATCAATTGGAGTATTCATGTTAAGCTTGGTGTAAACTTGTTATGATGCACAACTTTTATATGAATGACTAACAATCATTGGTGTTTATCATGTTAAACCATTACTAGAATTCAATCATCTAGTTACTTCCTTTCGGCCTAAGATAACTAGAATAATAATTCCATTAACATAATGTTGTTTAAAAGCAATTCTTTACTTATGAATTCCTACGAATCCTTTCGGCCTAATTTCGTGATGAAATCCTATCAAGTCCATTTTAAAGAGTAAACATGATGCTCGTCACACACCATATTCCATACTAATTCGTGCACTAACTTTTTGGAATAAAAACATTTAGAAAACCCTTTCGGCCAATATTCCTCAAAGATGTTTTTATCAACAAATTAAGCAAGATTAGATATTATCCCAACAAACTCATAAATTAATAAGAGTTTTCATGCATCACCTTTCTAAAATAAAGAATACTCCATGACTAACTACATCATTCACACAAGTATAAACCAAATCACTCCATATCAATTATATTAAAACACAAGTAGTAAACAAAAATTCATTAAATTCAAAGTAACAAGTGTTCATTGTAAGTAACAAGATGTACCTAGCTTGAGAATTATAAGAACTAAAACCGTGAAACTCTAGCAACCACACGCCTCCAATCGACTACCAAATACAATAAATAACTCCATACACTTAACCAAACTATTGAGACTTTAACTCAAAGTTTCCTGGACGTTTTTACTGCTGTAGCAACCTTTTAGGTGAGAAATAATAAGATAGTAATAACTTGGTGTAAGTTATTACTTAAGATTTTGTGGTACTCTTTGGTTGCAAGCCTAGATGTCATTATATAGCCTCCAATCACTTAATTCTCAAGTAAAAATGTCCCTTAAGAAGTTATTAGTGAGAAATGATCAGCCATCCATGATACTGAGGAGTAAAAACGCCATTAAATGCAATCTTGTAAAAACAGTCATCATCCAACCGATCGGTAATCGCTCTAACCGATTGGTTGGTTCTTCAGGTCAACTCCAACCGATTCGGTTGCGGGCTCTAACCAAACGGTTGGATTGAACCTGTATGTAATTTTTGTCTTTTTCTTTATCGTTCTTCATCGCATGCATTTTCTTCCACTTAGTGCTAATTCCTTTCATAGAACTTGATATTATCTTGACATATGAACGTAGAAATCTTGAATCTATCAAATCCTTGAGTCCTTGTGTGATTCTTCACTTGTTTCCTTCTCGAAAATCTCTAATTATGCACCCTTACTTCATTTTTTCATCTTTTCATCACTTTTTCCTGTGTTTGGCTACATTTGCTTGTACAAACACTTTTCCATGATTAAGTAACCAATACGTACAAATATGGCTAAATATGATGCATAAAACACACCTAAAAACATGTATAATTTACG
The DNA here is from genome assembly GCA_030686995.1 of Artemisia argyi. Classification (NCBI taxonomy): domain Eukaryota; kingdom Viridiplantae; phylum Streptophyta; class Magnoliopsida; order Asterales; family Asteraceae; genus Artemisia; species Artemisia argyi. The sequence goes on from CM060696.1 coordinate 101,311,608, forward strand.
TGTTATCACACATACAGGGTTAGAAGAGTTTCAAGAACCAATTAGGACTTATGGCCCTCAATTTGTGAAAGAAGCTATAGATGAAAAGGTTAAGGTTGAAACTGATGCATTTGAAAGTGCTAGTGATTCATCTCTTATGGATGAATGTGTGAAAGTTGAAGCTAAAACAAGTGTTCCTGAAATTGTTAAAGTGGAAGTCAAAACAAGTGTTCTTGAAGTTGTTAAAATTCAAAAAGAAAAGCCTAGGAAACAAGCTAATAAACCTAGACCAACTGTAAGGTATGCAGAGATGTATAGGCATAAGTCATCAACTCCTAGGGGCAACTAGAGGAGTTGGAATCATGTAAAATCTAAATAGTTTGGTAGTGATTTTGAGTTTAACAAAAAAGCATGTCACATCTGTGGTAGTTTTGATCATCTTCATGCTTACTATAACTATCACAAGGGAAGAAGGGAAGTTTTTGGGAACACAAGGGTGAATGAAAACAAGTTTTAAAAATATACTTACCCAAATCCACTATGTAATATGATTCCCAGGGTTGTTCAACTAAAATCTGGCATCAAACCTCTTACATTTGCTAGAAAAGTGAACAATGCATACTCTAAGTCACCTGTTAAAAGTGCAAGGTCTAGTACAGCTTTTGTTAAATCTGCACAAACAGGTAACAAGAACTTTTATGACAAGAAAGTTTTCTGTGATCACAAGTGGACACCAAAAACAAGAATTTCAAAACCAGCAGTTGCCACTGCTAGACCAAAAGTTTCCACTAGTGGTTTAGTAAACAATATAAGGGAGAGTGTGGGAAATGCTGTGAAGGCCTCAGTACACTGGGAATGGAAACCTAAAGGAATCAACACCTCAATCAATCCCAATGGTGTATCAATGACCTTTGATAGATATAACTATATTGATACACGAGGCAGATCCAAGTCATTTGTGGCTTGGGTCCCCAAAAGGAACTAATTCCTTTATTTTATGTGCAGAGACATTCAAAGATTAAAGAAGATCAAGGATATTCAGATAGTGGATGTTCTAGGCACATGACTGGAAACAAGTCCTATCTTTCAGATTTCAAACCTTATGATGGACAATTTGTCAGCTTTAGAGGAGGAATTGGTGGTAAAGTTTCTGGCAAAGGCATAATCAAGGCTGGAAACCTGGATTTTGAGAATGTATACTATGTGAAAGAACTCAAATATAATCTTTTTAGTTTGTCACAGATGTGTGACAAGAAGCACAAAGTTCTTTTCTTAGAAGATGAATGCTATGTCCTATCTAAGGATTATAAGTTGCCTGATGAAAGTGAGGTTCTACTTAAAATCCCTAGAAAAGACAATCTATACAGCATTGACATGAAGAAAATTGTGGCTAATGATAATGATACTTGCTTGATTACAAAAGCCACTTTTGATGAATCCATGTTATGGCACAGAAGACTTGGTCATGTTAACTTTAAGACCATCAAAAGAATTGGGAAAGATGGCTTAGTCAGAGGATTTGGAGTAAAATTCAAGTGATGGTGCAGGTGGTGCAATCTTCTTATTTGGCTTCATAGTTGAATGAGCTTGAAGCACATGGTGGAAAGTAATTTGCCCACCCTGATCCCTCTGAAGATGAAGACATATAAATTGTTTCTTCTTAAGATGAATCAGAGGAGATGTAAATAATGTTTGGAATTCTGCTCATGGTGATTTAGGATTTAGTGATGATATAGAAAGTTTTTGGGTGATGGTTATTGGTGATACAAGCCCCTTTTTATAGGCAAAGTCAATCCTAAAGGATAATTAAGAGGAATAATAATTCTTACCTGTGTTGGTAGGTTTGAGAAGTAAATATGGATACTATTTACTTAATCGGGTTGACTAAAAGGAGATATTTATGTGAATAGTGGCTTGGTCAAAAAGTTACTTTGGATACTAACATGTGCAGGTATATAACCAATTTTTTTTTTGCTGGGAGTTGATCTTAAAAGGTGTGTAACTGAGACACACAACAAATGGTTATTGATTCACCATGTCTAATCCACACAAGAATCAACTAGTCCAGAGCAAACGGCTACTGGTAAAGACTTAACAAATCCGTTTATGGTTGATAGTTTACCAAAAACTATATGGTCATCAACTCACCATATTTCATGTGATGAAGAGTTGGCTAATCCATAGCAAACGGCTCATGGTAAAGACATATCAAATCCGTTGATAGCTGATAGTTCGCTAAAAACTATGAAAAGAGCAGTTCAATTTATATATGTTTTACTTTTACCACTGCTCTTGGAGAATTTTTGTGAAAAGTTCCCACTGCAAGTTCACAGTTACCACTGCCAGTGTAATTTTTACCACTGTTGAACTAGCTGTTACAACTGTTGTGTCAGTAACAAAATTTTTACTAGCCATTGAGAGTAACCCGTTTTGTCCATATTTATAGGGTGAATTTTTAGAGAATTATCTACTTACTTATTTTAATTTATTCTTTTCTTGAGGATAAATCTTTTCTAAAGATAATCTCTCTTATGTATAATTCTCAAACCCTAATAGTATAAATCCTTTTCTCTCAATAGGCGTGTTCAACATTCAATTCATACTCACACAAATTCTACTTTTCTCAAAACACCTATGGCAAGATTAAACTTTGCAGATGAGCACAACCAAGTGGCCTACTTGCAGAAGTCAAATGAAAAGAGTGGCCCTGTATTTCATCAGATTGTGGATTTTCTCAATACCACTCACATAAGGTATGCTTTATATCTAAACCCCACAATCTATGTCTCTCAAATCAAACAGTTTTGAAACTCTGTAGAGTCCATCACCATTGAACAAGGAGAAACACATGAAACTGTTGATACTCTTAGAGCCACAGTGCTATTGATGTTACTGAATCATCCTTGAGGAGAATTATCCAATTGAATGATCTTAATGGTATCATCACATTGCCCAATCCAGATATTCATAAACATCTCTCAACCATGGGGTATGATACATCTAACAAAAACGTTACTTTCAAAAAGGGATGTTTTTGCCCCCATTGGAGATTTTTAATTCATACTCTTTTGCATTGCCTAAGTCCTAAGAAAACTTCTTATGAACAATTTAGTTCAACAATGGCTTATCCTTTGGTTTGTTTAGCCACAGATGGGACTTTCAATTTTTCAAAGTTAATTTTTAACAGTATGAAAGGCAATGTAAAGAGTCCTTATAAATTTTTGATGTATCCAAGGTTTGTGCAAGCAGTGCTAAATGAATTTCCGCTGCAACCCCACAAAAGAGTTTATAAAACCCCCTATCTTAAGCCAAAACTTTTTCAAAATATGAATAAGGCTTTAGATGGATGGAATGTGGAATTTAAACCACTTTTTTCCTGAAATGCTTGTAAAGATTATACAGGTACAGGGTGAAGGTGCAGCAATCCCAGTTGTACCCCAACACACGCCCACTATTACTGTTCCACCTATCCATTACACTCCACAAGTTACACACACATATGAGAGGAGGCAAAAATAGCCACCTCTTCCCATCACAACACTGCATGTTTCTGAACCTTTTGGTCTAGGAACAAGCAGTGGTGGTTCCAGGCTTCAATCTAGTCCAACTAGAGAAGAGAGTGAACTAATGCCCTATGATTCACCTCTCCCAACAAGTAACACAGTTGGAAGTGTTGAGGGCATTGAGCAACCAATTGAATTGATGGAACTTTGTACCAGGTTAGTCACACAGGTTAAATCTTTGGAGAAGGATTTGGAACAAACAAAGAAGCAACATGCCAAAGATCTTAACAGTTTGAAAGCAGAAATTCAATCCTTGAAGGAAGAAGTGCAGGGGTTTAAAAAGCAAAGATCTGCAAAGATTATGATCTCATCCCCATCCTCACCTCATGATGGTGACTCAGAGGATTTCAGTGAAGATTTGGGTAATTCTCTCAAACAGGGGAGGAAAACAGATGCTAAGACTAAAGGGAGGAGAATAGACTTTGAAGATGATGTTGATTTTGATTTTGGCATTTCAGATTTGAAGTTTGGTGAACTAGTTGGAGCAAGAAATGAAACTAAAGCATTTCCTACTCAAGACCTTTCCACTGATGACTATATGGTTCCCACTGCTGGTCATAATATTACCACTGTAGAGGAAGAAATTGAAAGAATTAGAAAGGAGAAAGGTAAAGCTGTTATGTCTAGTAAAGAAACTGAGCAACCAAGGAAAACCTCCAAAAGAGAACAAGCTCAGATAGATTATGATGCTAATGTTTCAAAGAAATTGATAGAAGATGAAATTGCAAACAAGAAAAGATAAGAGGAGTTAAAGATTGCAAGTTTCATGGAGGCTTAAAGGTTGAATAAATTGGAAACCACTGCACCAATGGAAGTAAATCCAGTTTCCAATGTTCCACCTACAGTCCTCAGAGAGAAAACTCCAGAGTTTACGTATGTGCCAACTGAAGAAGAAATTGAATTCATGATTGCTAATGATCCAGTTATCAAGAAGAAGGCCATTGAACTAATTGCTTATAAGACTTTAACAGAAGAACAAAGATCAGCTCAATTATCTGATTTTATTCTAATAAAGAATCAACAAGCACTTCAAGAAGTAATTGGAAAAGTCAAAAAAGGTCAAAAGAAGTCAAGACAACCAACCAAGGCACAAGTTATTGCAGATATGAAAACTTATTGCTGTCATGTTGGAAATTGGGAAATGTCTCAGTTCAAAGGAATGTCACATGATTAGATTGAAGGAATTTACTACAGAGTTAAAAGAAAAGATATTGATTTTATCCCAATAAACTTTGAAGAAGAAGCAAGAAGATTTCCTAAGTCTAAAAGGAAAGCTACAACTTCTGAACAGAAATCACTAAGAAGACAAGATTTGCTCAAGAACAAGAAGTTCAATCTGAGAAACTTACAGAAGATCAGCTGAATGCTATGATAGTGATAGAAGAAGAATACTTTTATCCAAATCCACTACAAGTCAGACATCCTATTGTTGATTGAGAAATTTACACTGCCAAGAACTTTGCTCCAATATGGAATATCACAAGATTAGGTGGTGAGACTTCATCTTTCATTCAGTTTGAAGATCTCATTAAAGCATGTGATAGAAGTGATCTTGATATGCTTTGGAAGTTGGTTCAAGAAAGGTTCAAGGCTGATAACTTTAGAGATGTGAAGGAAATGCAGCTATGGGTTGATTTAAGGAGACTTTATAAACCAGATCTTAGTGATAGTTACAGGAAGTTTGAAGCTACAGATCTTGATACTAAATGGTCATACTATGATTCATGTGAGGTTCATCATGTTTCTACAAAAGCTGGAGTGGATGCATTCATATTTGCAGAAAAGGAATATCCACTTAAAGTTGGAACTCTTACTGCAATGTTGACATCAAGAATAAGAGTTCATGAAGACACTAAGAAAGTTAGGGTTTTGATACAGAAGATACAAGATCAATGTTCAAGAGCTATGCAAGCTTTGAGAAAAAAAATGAAGTGTTTGGAAGAATTCCCCATATCCTCATAGATGCTGATTGTTTGAAGAAACTTACTGATTTGCAAAGAAATCATAAGTTTATGGGAGGATTGTTGGGAATTACACTAATAGTTACCACGGCTAAGCATGAAGATAACCACTGCTGAAGAATGCACTAGCAGTGGAAACACATTACCACTGGTAGTACATAATTACCACTGCTTATATGATAACTGTTATGTATTCGTATAGATAAGTATAGAATAGATTTTGTGTATATTCTATTTAGATAGCTTTACACTTATCTTGTAAAGGAGGACTCCTTGTGCTATAAAAGGAGGTCCTAGGTTAAAGCTTATGTATGTATCAATTAGAGAGCTTCAAGGTGTAACCCTAGTGATAATCAAGATCACTCGTATTATTATCATTAATAATATTGGGGCTTAAAGTTTGGTTTATACTCTGTGTTCTTCATATACAACTGTTCTCACTCACAAATTCATAACCAATCTTCTAAGTACTATTAAGTAAATTCTGCATACTTGTTAGTATAACTCAAAGTATAACACAACGCGTGTGTTTAGATCCATCACATCTTGAAATTGAAAATTCTGAGAATCTATAGATTGTGGATTTTGGGTGCCAATCACATCACTCTTGTTTGACTTCAATTGGGCAATTTGAACCCTCTGTTTTCAAATCGTGTTAGTGTGAGCTTGAATCTTTTCATCACGTTTGGCTAATTCAAAATATGCATCAAATTCAGGAGCATCCGAAGATGTCTTGGTATTTAAGATTCTAATTCTTTCTTCTAAATGTTGACACTTTAATTGCAGATTAAGATTATCAACCTCTAGTTTTGATAAATGCCTGACCATGTTACCATGGTCATCGTTTTGAATTTTCTCACTCAATTTTAAATTCTCCCCCTCAAGCTCAACAACGCGATTCTGGAAAACGTTCAGTGTAACCGACATCTCATGAAATTGACAAGCAGATAATGCAGAATCAGTGACAGTATATAAAAAAACATCATGTGCAATACATTTAGCAATCAAATTCTCATTCATGATGAGAATATTTTCCCTGTCAATTTCACTATGTTTAAGGTCAATGGCCAATTGTTTACCCTCATTTTCCACAGTTTTGAATACTTTTTTCATTTCAGTCACATCATTGTTAAGGGTTTTTGAAGACCCTCAAAATGTTCTTTGAGAATCTTAAAGAATGGCATGACCTCAGTCAAGTAGCACCGTTTTGTTTATTGAAAACCCCTTTCCCGTTTAGTAATCCCTGTTGGTGTAATTCTCTTTTTACATGTTTTATCAAAATCAGCAAACAATTGACAAATAACATATAGACCAATTAGGGTGTTACAATGTATGGGGAGAATTAACGGCACAAGGTGCATGGGATTATGTTGAGGGTATAAAGTTGGATCAGCTATCTTAAATACTGTACGAGTGTTGCCCTCAAGTCTTTCAGCTTTCATTTTTTCTAAGTCTATATTCCAAAATATTTGTTCTGGAGTTAACTTCTTTTAAGGGACAAAGATAGCTAAATGATTATCATCAGTGTAGTCATAGTGAAACAAGATATTATTAGCAATGCACTAAGGATCCTTCAATTTCTCAGCTAGTTTTTCTTTAGTTCTATCTTCAATCTCATTGGTCTCATCATCAGATCTCACATCAGGAGGGGCATGATTAGGCTCAAGCATAATGTTTGCATCATATAATGCAGGCTGAGCACCTATCTAGCTTCTAAGGAAATTGGTCTTAGGTTTATCTATGTCCTTTTCACTATGTTCATCACATAACTTCCTATGTTTTTGTATCATTTGAGCAGTTTGAATGGTTTGGCCTTGCATGTAAAATTTTTCTTCGAGCTTATTCTTTAACGTTTTAAGGCAAGAAAAATCATTTAAGAGTTTTGTTTCCTTTTTCTGAAAATCCAGTTTTTGCGTGATCATACTTTTCTGTATCTCATGTTTTTGTTTAACAGACTGATCAAGTTGTTTTTTCAAAGACTCTAACTCTATTTTAAATATTTCTTACTTTTTGTTACGTTCTGTTACAAGTACACGCATTTGCATATCCATTTTTTGCTCACGTTCGGTTAGCTTAAATTTTTCTAGTTGCTCATATACGGTAACCTGATCCTTAAGGATGTTAAGTCTAGTGGTCAAAGAGTCGTCAGGGATAAAGGCAGTGTTCTCATGCAATACATAATCATCATTTAGAACAGAAGATGCACTACTTTGAACAACCGACGCAACCTTGTGTTTCACATATTGATCATATAGGATAACATTACTATTTCCCATATCAGCAGTATCTGATTCCACAACATTTGTTTGTTGTACTTCGTTAGGAATCTTTTGTTCATCAACCATGTAATACAGTTCGAGTACCTTAGCATATGACACATGTTCTTTTACCGGGCAGATATATGCTTCCTCATCATGTGTAACAAGAGTCATTGAACTGTTGGTGGTGTGAAGCTTATCAGTCTCTGATCCTCTGCCTTCGGTGACCATTGACCCAACATCCGATGTTTTACCCGAATCCACCATCACTTTATTGCACCTCACATGTCTTCACCTTGTCTTCAAACTTAAGTTTGTGTTGTGCTCTTTCCTCAATGTACTCCTTAACATTACCCACGAGTTTAAGTAGTGTGACTCTGAACACGTCAACTTCGATTCCCGTGTAATTAGCAAAGCACTTTTTCATCATTTGACTCTCATGATCATACTCCTCAGTGAATCTCGAATCGATGAACGCTTCGAGTTGGTTGTTGATCACACAAAATGCAGCCATATATCTACCTTCAGAAAATTTACCTTTTTCAAGTTGTTGTTGAAATTGATCTAAGTATAGAGTCATTTTGACTGTGAAGGTCTCAACATTTTGACCAAAGAGTGTTGCGAATGAACGATTGTAACCTCCCAAGTATCCAGGTTGTGCAAAGAGAACCTTGAGATGTAAATGAAGTAATCGAAAACATTCAATGCAACTATCCTTTGCATTATCGGGCAATTTAATTGGCTGATGAAGTTCATTCACTTGAGACTTCGAGCACGAAGATTCCATTGCAGCATTATCAGACTCAAACACGTTAATTTGTTGTAAAGGGTTAGAAGTCTTATGTTCATCGATCATGTCATACAATTTAAGTATCTCAGGTATGACTGAATCTGAAGAATTTGACATGATGTAGACGTGCACGGGATTTTACAACTCTTGTGATTTAAACCGAGAAATTGAATCTTTCGCGGGATTTTCTAAAATCAACAAAAGAAACCGTGAAATGATGCTAAGTACTTAAGTGATTGAGTTTGAGATGATAAACCTTGCAAGGTACAGTAAGTTATCTAAGTCAAGTCACAACGAGTCAAATCACACCAAGTCAAATCATAATTAGTCAAATTGTAGGAATCAACTTGCAACGTCAGATTGTAATTGGCAAGTTGCAACAACTCAAATCGAAACAATTCTCAAATCACAGAACTATTCAACTCGCAACGTATTATCAACTCATAACAACTTGATCACCTAGCAGTGAGTTATCAACCAGCAGTGTGATTTGGTTCGGTTGATGCAAGTTGCAATGGTGAAATTATGGTCTGAAAACTTAAAACCTCAAAAACTTCACTCAGGAGGTGATTTGGGCCTTGAAAAATTCGTTTCATGACTTCATGGTGAAACCTCACAATATTCAGCCTGTTCCGGTCATTTTGACAAGTATTTCGCTGAAAACGGAGTTACGGTTCAAAAGTTATAGTCGTTTGAAGTTTTGACGTAAAAAGTCAACTTTGGTCAACTCGCTGAATGAGCAACTCTCTAGAATGGCAACTCACTGAAAACCAAGTCTCTAGAATGGCAACTCTCTGAATGAGCAACTCTCTAGAATGGCAACTCTCTAGAATGGCAACTCGCTGAAAACCAACTCTCTAGAATAGCAACTCTCTAGAATGGCAACTCGCTGAAAACCAACTCTCTAGAATGGCAACTCTCTAGACCAACTCGCTACTACAATAGGACAAATCAGTTGCTTTCTAGCGATTTGTCCTTTTATCCCAAAATAGTAAACCACCAACTCGCTAGTCAGAATTTCACCAACTCGCCACCAAGAAAAAAAACTCCGAGACTCAACTCGCTAGAACGAAATTTGTGCCAAAATGCATCAAACTCCAAACCAACAAATGATTTAGCCTAACCAACTGCAAAACTAAGTAAAACTAACACCTCTAATCAAGAAAGTATACCCATAACATCACATATAGCACAAACAAGATCAAATGAAGGTGTTTACTTAGAGAAACTATTCTAACCTAAAACCAACCACAAAACCACACCTAAATCCGATTCTAGCAATCTCCTAGGATGTAAACATGGCTCTTGATACCAATTGTAGAATACTCATAATCATAAACATGTATGGTTAGGTGTTTGATTCGATTAGAAGAAGAGTTTTAGAGAGAGAAAGTGGGAGCCTTTTCTAGTGAGAGAAACTAGTGAAGTATTAGATTATCATGAAAGGTCTAACCCTCTCCCTTGGTGGGAGAGGGTATTTATAGTTACATACTAACGCCCCATAAAACGGGCTATGGAGTGGGCTGACAGTGGGTAAAGACCCAACCCGACTCCACGATGTTACGATATCTAAACTAAAACTAATCCTAAACGATTACGACTACGAGCTAACTAATGCTAAATGATCTCGGGGTGACCGAGTCTTTTAGATGAATATTTATATTCCTAACACTCTCTATCATAAAACACACATCTAGATCAGTAGCAAACCATGTAGAAACACAAATCAATCACCCTTTCCATAATGATCATAATGTTACTAACTCTCATTATGTTGTAAGCATACACTCGTAATGATCCTGTGAAGCAAGCTCAAAGATCATGAGTCACAAGCATATCATACTTCCTGATCTACCAAGAAGGTTAGAAGATCTTGAAGTTATCATTCATTAAAGCATACCAACATATGAAGATTCAAGGGCACTTGACATCCTCAATTATTGAAGACTTCTTATTCAAGAAGATTATTTAGATTAGGCATTCATATCCATTAGACATGTATGTCTTTGATCATTGATAACATCAAATTTACCCCCAATCTAAGTGTTAATTTCCCCCTTAAAATACTCATCTTTTCTACTTTTATGAAGAATATATACTCTTATTTCTTCTTATTCTAGTTTCAGGGTAAAGATGAGTAAAAGAACGAACTTACGCGGAAATGGAAGGACTTTGGAGCAAATACGTGGAAATTATGGATTCTGCAATAACTACGGCGTAGAGGTTCATCTACCTACGCCGTAGCAAGGCTTCACGAAGACTACGCTGTAGAAGCTCTCCTACCTATGGCGTAATGAAGAATTTATGAAGACTACGGCGTAGCCCAACAACAGGCTATGGCGTAGAAGTCCACTAAAGAACACTACGGAGTAGGCAACATTCCAAGCTACGATGTAGGATCTCATTTGAGGCAGTAAAGAAATAACGAGGCCAAGGAAGAAGCTATAGCGTAGCCACCTTATCTACTACGCCGTAGGATGCTTATCATCAAGACTTTACGCCCATAACACTTGATCAAGTTACGGCGTAACATAATTTGCAAAGGTTACGGCGTAGCAACTCTAATACGCTACGCCGTAACATAGTCGGGGCCTATAAATACCAACCCTAATTTCGAGTTTTTCATATCACTTCCTATCTCTTCACCACAACAATGTTGGGAAAGACTCAGGAAGGAGGGAGAACGAAGTTCTAGCCACATCCAAGTCATTTCCAAGGGAGGAATCACACACCAATCATAAGTGTTTTCATTCCTTTACTTTGTATTCGATTCATGCTTAGATTTGTATTAACACAATATTGTTTTACTGCAATTATGAACATGAGTGGCTAAACACCTTTTGGTGTTAGCCTAGTTATGAAATTGTTATGTTATTGATTTAGTTTTCCACGCATCTATTATCTATTGTTTGTTTACTTTCATGGCGAGGCTTGGGATACTCTAGTTCCCGTAGTGATTAGCGTTGGTTGTTCTCTAGATACTTGTGGAATCAACCCTAGGAAGCAAGTCGCTAGGGATGTGACTTGGTGATTGCAATATCACCATACACGTGCGAATTAACCCTAGGACCACCTACCAGTGCTAGACACTTAACGGAGTTAGAGGGGTGTAAGATCTGACAATGACGCATTAGTTAGCCTTGTCCATGTTAGTATAGGCACTTAATGACTCTTATGTACCGATGAACCCAAGGCTTTACAATAGCTTTGGATAGGACAAGGTATAAGATAGATCTAGGCGAATCTGACCATCTGACCCGAAATGAATATTGAATCCCCGAACGATATGATAGGATGCACCTATAGGAAAACTAGTCATGATCATAACAAAAGTAGTAATTAGGTTAACACTACTTCTCTTTACTGATTTCCTTCAATTTACTTTATTGTCTTGTTATTACTTTTAATTAGTTTAATTAATCTTTCAACTCAAAACCCCCTTTTAAACGTGACACGACTTAGATAATTTCTACACCTTAGCTCTTGGGACGACCTCGGCTTTACCATTTGACTATACAACACACGACGGGATACACTGTCCGTTATTGCGTAAAAGGTAGACCTTAGGTAAGTGAGACTTTATAAATATTAAAACCTGGTCAGTAAAACCTGCATCAATCATCATTGTATCATCACAATCTATTCACCAAACTAGATTAGATGGTTTATGTGTTTGTGCCATAAAACATAAGGTTTTTATGTTGGGCCACAAAACATAGCGGGAGTAGTTGTACCCTTGTAAAAGAACTAGCGGGAGTGGTTGTACCCTTGTAAAAGAACCCGGTATTTAGCTTTGTACCGGATAAAGTGTAAGCGACGATTGTAAGGTTTTCTCCGCTGAGAAGGGAGCTTGTAGATCTAGTGAAGTAACTCTCGAGTTGGGTATTCGAGGAGTGGAGTAGGGTGGAGAGGAGATCCGTGACCGAACCACTATAAATCCTCGTGTTCGGTTTGCGCTTTCTTTGCTTTTATACTTGCATTATATCATTGCGTGTGGTGTGACTTCATGGTTATACTTGTATGACAACTTGCTATATGCTTTATATTAGTCATAAGACTATTATTAGCATCTTACATATTATGGAAAGCTTGATTGGAAATTTGACACAACAAGTTTAAACTTTTTAAACGGTAACGTATTCACCCCCCTCTACGTTTCATAATTGATTTCACAATTGGCATCAGAGCCTCGTAGCTCTTATTTTCAAAACAAATGGTTTTTAAAATGGAGCACAATCCATGTATCAAATTACCATTGAAGCGGAATATAATATGAAAAATGTTTCGCTAAGTATACTTTGAAATTTTGTTATTAAATATTACGTTGTATGCAAGCTTGAAGGTTTCCTTGAAAAATAAAAGAAAAGATTTCTTAAAAGAATTCGTAAGTGTCTAATTATGTGCTTAGAGCTAATTTACGAAAAATACGTTTTTAAAATAAGCGTTTGGGATAACTAAAAATTTAGTTGAATAATCACCTCCGTAAATGATTAGATAAGTTACATCAGTAGAAATGAAGTAAAATAAGTGTATTAAAATATGAGTTTTGGTGAGTCTATTACAGATGCCACGGAACCTTTCTCCTCAATGGACGGAACCCTTTAAAAGGTTCCTTGAAATCCATCAGTTCAGTATACAGTTTTTGTCCAACTTTAAAATTCATAACTAATTAACCGTAAGTCCGTAGGAGTCGTGCCACCTATCAATTTGACGGGAATTGTGTATACTTTCATTTAAGAATAATGTTATGGCCTAAATGTAATCTGAAGTCAAAAGAATACACCAAATACTATAGTGTGTCCAACATATTAAGTTTCATTTTGACGTAGAAACTCAAACTTTTGAGTTAGGCAATTTAAGTTAGGATCCTTTGAACATTTATATAATTTTTTTTGAAACTAAAGAATTTGGTAATATTTATATATATATATAAAGGAAACTAATTAAGCTTGTCATACATCGTCATATTTAAACGCAATGCAACGAAAAGTATATTTATTTATGTGATATGCTAAATGACTACTTGTTTTAATTGTATGGATATATGTTGTTTGCTTATAGAAAGATGTGATTGCATTTGTTTATTTGTGATACATAAGTGTCAATCTTATCATAATATTCATTTACTTGTTTATCAATTTCATGTTTATACACAATAGGATATTTGCTAGATTTTGTGTACTAAGTTGCAATTTTGTGTTTGTATTGCTTATTGATTTAGATATTATTCTTTGCATATGTTATGTGATTATTTTGCATAATTCACTTAGGAATGAGAATTAAGTAATACTAATTAAGTATCTTGAAATATGGTCAAGCATGTTGATGAGGCGAAAAATGATCCGTTTTTAGGGGGTCATTTAAGCCCGGAATTGAATTTATTTGATCAAATATTGCCCTAAATCGTTCCTTTTGTGATTTTAGGTACTTTGGGAGTGAAATTTGGAAAAGGAAGCAATTCGGACGTTTTTAGAGCATAAAAGTAAAGAAAACGCCAAAGACTTAATTTTCCATGCTAGGAACTGTGTGTGACGGCGTCAAGAAGACTTTCCTGATGGCGTCAGGAGTAAAGACCATGACGACCCAGTACAGAAATGAAGGCGTCACAAGTATAGCGTCAAGAGTTAAAAGTGTAACGACCTGCAAAAATGGACAACATGTAGATCAAGGCAGTCCGAGGATTATTTTGGCGGCGAGATGACGGCGTCACAAGTTTGTTCTTGACGCCGTCAGCCTCTAATATCTATATATAGTTTTCTAATTTTCATTCATTAGAGAGGAACAAGTTTGGAGAAACCCTAAGGCCGAACCTTATACGAATTTTACAGCTTTTCAAGGGTTTTCAACCCTTGAATCCTTACATGTGTTATTGAGATAAGTCTTTTCTTAATTCAATCAATATGTCTATGTGTCGGTTGTCTATATCTTGTGCTTGTCTTGATTTCACCATGCTAGGCTAGATTTATCTTGTGTTTGCTTAGATCTAATGAAACCTAGATGTTGATTACTTGTTTATGGTTGTATTGGATGAATGATTTCAATGTTAGGCTTAAGAAAACTAGCAGATCTCCAAATGGTAACATGCTTGAACGTCTTATGAAACATAAACCGATGTGTACTAGGTTTTATTGGTTGTATTTAATGCATGAGTAAATTCTAATGATCCAATGTTAGGAGCTTCTTGCAGGCTCGACATAGGAGTGAAGTAGGCACTCATAGGATTGGGGAAGAAAGTACGCCAACCCATGAATGGTATTAAGGAATACAATCCGTCATCCACGCAACTATAACAAGTAATTAACGTGTAAAAGATATCTAGGGAGTAGTGAAATCTAAGTAAACACATTTCTCCCACTTATTGATCACAACCTTAGTTTAAATTAGTTTATTTTCATTTTTAGTATTTTATTTTGATTGCATCTTAGTATTGGGTTAGTTGACTAGCAACTAATTCCGCCCATATCCTTCAAACCCGAGATTTTAACTTGCTTTCTAAAAAAAATATAAAAATACAAAAAGAATCATCCCTCATCTCTAGAACTAGTATTTAGGTTTTCTAATCCTAGCGACACTATTCCTAGCTGAACGATCAATCCCCCGGTACTTGTCACTATACTATACTACAACGATCAGGTACACTGCCTAGTGGGGGTTGTAAGCTTCTCAAGATCCCTTGAGAGGTAAAGCCTGGTGCGATCCCTACGTATCAAGTTTTTGGCGCCGCAGCCCGGGGAATAGTTATTTTCTAGGTTAGAATCTCTTTTTATTAGGTCTACTTGCTAGATTCGTTTCTAGTAAGATTTTATTTTTATTTTTATTTTTAGGTTTTCTTTAGTCTATCTTATTTCTTTGTTTCCGTTGTTCGTAAATTATCTCGATGGATAACAATAACATTGATCGTTTGATTCCTGTTATTCGTGTTTTTCGTCGTAGGATTTTCCAAATGCCCGCCCCAATCCCTTTAGTGGAGAATGAGAACCCACCTAACCTCTCGCCCAACCACCACTTTGACAATAATTCTGAGTTAGAGGAGTCTAATCATGATGATGACCGTAGGGCTAGTCCTTTTTACTATTCAGACTCCGATGTGGATCTTGATGATGGTGATGTGATTAATGATAATAGGATGGAAGAGGAAGTGAACCCTATTAGGTATGTCGACCCTAGAACAAGGATTGAGTGTGATAGTTCATTCAACATGCAATTTCCTTGTAAGATCGGATTTAGGAGCTTTAACGCCTATCTTAACTCATCTCTCCCAATGAACATAATCTCACGTAATGAATATAATAAAATCATGGTAGATGAGTTAGAATACAAAGGGGAAAATATTATTGCTAGGGCAATACCATTGCATGTGTTTGTAGGAAGTTTGGTTTATCTTGTTGAGTTCGTGGTTATGGAGAGTCTAGGAGAATTTATTGATGATAAGTTAACCCAAGTTGTGTTTGGAAAACCCTTCAAAAGGTTGACCAACCTTGATGAAAAATTTATAGAAGGGTTAATTACATTCTCGGATGGGGATGAAGATTTTGTCTACCAAATGCCCCGTGCACACCCTAGGTTCAAGAATTTTTCCATGGAAAAATGTAGTAGGTATCCGCCCATAGAAATGCTAAGTGAGAATGATAAGAGAAAAGGGCTTAAATATAATCATGAAAAGAATGAAAGATACTATCGTGGATGTTTAGAGTTAGGAGATGATTATAAGAAAGATGAGGCGACCATTAGGTGGCACACGCTTGGTTATGTGAGCATAAGCGATACACGGTAACCCATGACCTTGGGTCTAGCTACAGGACTCGTAAATAAAGAAAAGTGCTTCTTGGGAGGCAACCCATGTTTTGTGTGAATTTATTTTGTTTGTTTGTTATTTGCTTCCGTATGCATGCTTTATTTTTATTGTTGGTAGATCATGTTTCAAAACTAAAGAGTGGAAATACTTTACTTTGTTGTTTGGCCTAGTCTTAACTTCACCCAAAGGTATTTTTTGCAAAAGATAAGTGTAAGGGGAAACCCCAAATATGTTTTTAAGAAACAAACCGATCATGATTCTCCACAATATTAAATGAACATGTATATTCGTATTTGTTAGAGTCAAATGCTTGTATCGAGTCATAATGAAGTTTTGCAGGATTTTCCAGGAAGTAGGACCAAGTTTTTCCAGAAATTTTCTGGAAACCTAACATAAGAATTTATGCAGGTCACTTTTGACGGCGTCATGAGCTTGCTCTTGACGGCGTCACGTGTAAAAATCTGGAAATTTTACCAGTTTTGTTTTTCTAACGGAGTTTTAAAGTTTTTGTTGAATTATTAAGTTTTATAATCTCCAGGAAATCTGCAAACTTCATTCCACAAGCATTATATCTTATTTTGTTTTCTAGGATTTAGTAACTTATGAAGATTGCCGCCGATTTTATGCGAGGTTGCTTTATCTGTTTTCTCAGGATTTACAGGTTATGTATGACAAGAAGATGATTTATTTTTCTGGAAGGGAAGCTTTGATTGTTCATTTTCTTTGAGGAAGATCTAACCTGACCACCTTATTATCCATACCGAGCGAATCAGGGGAGTATTTGATTTCATTTGTTTTACTTATTTCACTTTTACATTCTTTACTTGAATATTGGGGACAATGTTCATCCTAAGTGTAAGGGGAGGGTAAAATGATGATACCTTACAAATACACTTTCGCTTGAGTTTGTTTGTTTAATAGTAGATGTGTAATAAAACTATGAGAAATACTTGTTAGTGCAATTTTAGCGCCAAATTTAAAATTTTTTACAACATTTAGGAGTGAAACTTTAGCCATAGCAAGCGTCTCATGGATAGGAGATTGTATGACTAGCACATAACCATACTTTTAGCAAAATTTTTCCACCCAAATATGTGAGGTTCGCCTTTAGATTTGATAGAAAAAGCATTTACTATTAGTGCTTATGAGTGTACCGGTAGCATTTAGATTCTAGAACTTGCGTTAGTGATGCATCCCGAGACCGCTAGTGAGACTACATTCGTGTAGTAGGATTTACTACATGATAAGAGGCATTAGGATCACCCTTGTGTTACACCCGTATCATAATTACTTGACCATTTAAGTCATATTACTTGGCTAGTTAGGTCAACTAATTTTTCCCACACCCTTAGCGTTGTACTCATTTTTTAGTACACGAAACCCCTAGTACACCCCTCCGAGCCTATCTTTTCGTTTCTAACTTTAAGCATTTTACTTAAAGAAAGAATTTGTTACACCCCACTTAAATGTACACCCAAATCGCCTTAGCCTTCCGTGTATGCACTCATCTTTAGTGCATTATTGTTATTTGTTAAACCCTAAGTTAACTATCTAATTGATTACATGGTTGCTAAGTCGAGTCATATCCTTGTACATATTGTTTTGGGACGATTGGGACTCATGGGTAAAGTACTTATTTATGGAGTAATGGGGAAGAACATCATATATTACCCCCGTATGTGCGTTAATCTTAAAAGTACTCCAAGTGTTTTGATTTTCTTAATTCGAGTCATTAGATTAGTTTATTGTAAAGTATGTAAAAATTCAAGTGTAAGGGGAATTTTCATTCCCTATGATGTATTATTTTGGATGGTAGGGTAAGAGTGTATGCAAAAAAAAAAAAAAAAAAAAAAAAAAATGAAAAAATCAAGAAAAAAAAATATAGAAAAAGAAAAAAAGAGAAAAAACATACGGACTACCATCCCGTTTCATTCTATGTTCATTTTATGTTTTTGTTATTTTTCATTTATTAGCTTAAGTCGAGTCTAGTCTTGGCTTAGCAACGCCATATTGTACATGTAATTAACCAAGATTGTTAACTCGCCACCAATAAAGACTGCCTATATCCAACAAAACCGTGCATTTCATATCCCTACACCTAACGTTACAACCCTTTAAAAGACCTCTTTGATAGATTATCCTAGGTGCTTACACCACGTGGTGGAGGTTTGATCCTTTTCCAAGCCTATGGTAATCTATTTTTCTATGACAGGTAGTGAGAGATATCTTCCGTTTCCATATTGTAATTTATACTTTATTACACCCGAGAGATGTGAGTATCTAAACACTATTTGTGAGGTGCTAGTATATGACCTCTATGTTTGTCTTTGGTCTTTAGTGGAATGATTATTTGTTGTAATTACTTTTATATTAGTGTTAAATGACCCCTAACTTGTATTTTGATTAGAATAAAAGCGCATTTGCTTGAGGATAAGCAAATCTCAAGTGTAAGGGTATATGATGAGGCGAAAAATGATCCATTTTTAGGGGGTCATTTAAGCCCGGAATTGAGTTTATTTGATCAAATATTGCCCTAAATCGTTCCTTTTGTGATTTTAAGTACTTTGGGAGTGAAATCTGGAAAAGGAAGCAATTCGTACGTTTTTGGAGCATAAAAGAGAAGAAAACGCCAAAGACTTAATTTTCCATGCTAGGAACAGTGTGTGACGGCGTCAAGAAGACTTTCCTGACGGCGTCAAGAGTAAAGACCATGACGACCCAGTACAGAAATGAAGGCGTCACAAGTAGAGCGTCAAGAGTTAAAAGTGTGACGGCCTGCAAAAATGGACAACATGACGGCGTCAGATGTAGATCAAGGCAGTCCGAGGATTATTTTGGCGGCGAGATGATGGCGTCACAAGTTTGTTCTTGACGCTGTCTGCCTCTAATATCTATATATAGTTTTCTAATTTTCATTCATTAGAGAGGAACAAGTTTGGAGAAACCCTAAGGCCGAACCATATACGAATTTTACAGCTTTTCAAGGGTTTCAACCCTTGAATCCTTACATGTGTTATTGAGATAAGTCTTTTCTTAATTCAATCAATATGTCTATGTGTTGGTTGTCTATATCTTGTGCTTGTCTTGATTTCACCATGCTAGGCTAGATTTATCTTGTGTTTGCTTAGATCTAATGAAACCTAGATGTTGATTACTTGTTTATGGTTGTATTGGATGAATGATTTCAATGTTAGGCTTAAGAAAACTGGCAGATCTCCAAATGGTAACATGCTTGAACGTCTTAGGAAACATGAACCGATGTGTACTAGGTTTTATTGGTTGTATTTAATGCATGAGTAAATTCTAATGATCCCATGTTAGGAGCTTCTTGCAGGCTCGACATAGGAGTGAAGCAGGCACTCATAGGATTGGGGAAGTAAGTACGCCACCCCATGAATGGTTTTAAGGAATACAATCCATCATCCGCGCAACTATAACAAGTAATTAACGTGTAAAAAATATCTAGGGAGTAGTGAAATCTAAGTAAACACATTTCTCCCACTTATTGTTAACAACCTTAGTTTAAATTAGTTTATTTTCATTTTTAGTATTTTATTTTGATTGCATCTTAGTATTGGGTTAGTTGACTAGCAACTAATTCCGCCCATGTCCTTCAAACCCGAGATTTTAACTTGCTTTCTAAAAAAAATATAAAAATACAAAAAGAATCATCCCTCATCTCTAGAACTAGTATTTAGGTTTTCTAATCCTAGCGACACTATTCCTAGCTGAACGATCAATCCCCCAGTACTTGTCACTATACTATACTACAACGATCAGGTACACTGCCTGGTGGGGGTTGTAAGTTTCTCAAGATCCCTTGAGAGGTAAAGCTTGGTGCGATCCCTACGTATCACATGTAAATGAGTCACTACATTTTTAAATATGTAGTATTCTAGTAAAAAGGTGTTTGGTATATATGCTTCTACAATGATGTTTAATGTATGTGTCTTGCTATAAGATAGAAACTTATCTTTGAATGATCATTTGAACTAACTATATCATGCAGGACGATAACACTTTGTTGTTATCAATTTTTCGTGTTTATGCCACTGTTTGGCTTAACTTCTATTTATGGTAAGTTCAAAATCATCGGCTTGATCTATATGCTAACATGTGTTAGAACCTATGTTTTAGTTGTTTCCTAATCACACCTTATTAGATGCATATGTTTCAAGTAAAATTAGGAAATTTGAACGTGTTTCGGGAGTAGAAAAATGTCCATTGTTAAGGAGTGTTTGGCACAACTTGAAATTTGAACAATTTGGTAGTTAAAAAATGTGTTTCATGGATATATGTACTTGTAGGATTATTTGCTTACTTTAGACGATGTTAAGTACTAACCGGATATGCAAGTGGACAACATTTATGATGTTGTCAAATTTTCATAAATTTCACTAAGTAGTGAAAATCGCTAGCCCCCCCCCCCCCCCCCCCCGTCAAAGTCTATCGGTAAGAATGTTTATATATTCATTTTTCTCATTTCTTAAATAGATATAGTCCTAAGTTTATGATTTGGGAATTTTCAAAAAATTTGGAAAACGTCTCGACTCTCGACCCTCGTTTTACTGTTCTATCTCGATTTCAGGCTTGGTGGATCTAGCAGAACCAAATTTAGGGTTCCGCCAGTGTAATTTCTGGGTACTCCAGAATTTGGCCCAACGGACCAGGCGGAACCAAAATATGGGTTCCGCCTGTGTATTCGTTTGGTTCCGCCAATCCTGCAGATTCCTTTTTAAATTTTCATTTAAATCTCTCACTCAAGATCACTCACTTTTATCACTAAGATTCTTCTCACTGATGTTCACTCATATTAGGATTAGGACATCTCACTTGCACCTATAAGATAATCATCTACAATAATACTTTCAAATTTCACAAGAATGATCCAAGATACCTTTTTCCATAAAGAAAGGAATCCGGAAACTTGTTCCTTGTAATCCTCGAACCACTGAGTATTTGTGATCACTATAGACACTCACTGCATTCTTTTGCCCTTTACTCATTTATTAGCTTGATTTGTAAATTGACAACTTCCTAACTAATCCAGACTCACTGTGTGCAAAAATATCATAGATCACAAGTTCAACTTATGACTACAGATATTGTTGTGTATCCACATATGTTTCCTTTCTTGGTTAACATGTCATCCATCAAGATGATTAAGAATTACATCGAGTCATAACTCACACTTAAGTTATAGATGTATTATCAAGTCTTGCTATCCTTTTGAACTATCCAATCTCAACAAAGTAGGATTGACAACTTAAGTATTTTATCCAAAATATTCAAGTAAGATTGACTTACGATTGTGGTCATTAAAAGTCATATCCAAAAAATCAAAGTTTTTAAGACATCATATGTTAAAATACTTATCCTAAACACTCTCCCAATCAATAGGAATAAAACAAACGTCAATAGGTCTTCATCCTCGAACATTTACCACTTAAGTTCACTTGTTCTTTCACTATTATCCCATCACATTCACCTATGTGATATATCTCAGCCCCTAAGCTTCACAAACATGATCAAAACTTCAAGCAGTTCACCCACTAGTTGTACAAACCAATGGTCCACAAGAATTAGTATCCACTCTTGTTATCTTCAATATCTATGAACAAATAATCAACCTAAACACTCCTATAGCACGACAAACCTTTACATCACCACAACCTTCTTTAGACACACTAGAAGACCTACCACCTAGATCAACCAATCCACCATCCTTATCATCATTTGAATTCATTGAGTACATTGCTCAAAAAGCCCTTTTTCCAACATTCGTACCAAACTAAATATCAAACTCAGCCATACCTTTCCACCTATGAGGACTTAGATAATTCATCATGGCTAGAACCTCAAATATCAAATGAGCATCATACTCCTGGTCATTTTTATCAATTTTCACTAGGTATAAGTAGTACTACGTTCACAACTTATCAAAGTATTGGTAATACTTTGTCATTGAACTTCTACATAAAATCTAGTTAAACCTTAAATCAACATGTTAACAACATATGTTAAAATGCAATCTCAAAGCCAACCTCATGTACCCCGAGCAACAATGACTCTTGAGGATAATACATTAGAAACTTGAGTTAATTCCTCTTGTCATCATCTAGTATAATCTTGAGACCAAGTATATTTAGGATAACATTATCTGATTCAAACACTTTGGCTTCATACCTTCATCTAGAAAAACATGATGTTTTTGGAAAAACATTATGCACAAGTAATCATGAGTTTTCATCTTGTTAAAAGGATAATGTATATCCTATACATCACTCTCTCCTTGCGACATGAACGGTTGTGTTACAAGAGATTTCAGTATACCTCATCGGGTAAGTAAACATATCCAAGTTCTATGAACTAGAGCTTCCTCATCATCTTGTCATTCTTGTTTTCATAAGCATGATGACTTTCTTCCACGTAATAATCTTACTTATTGAAATACACTATATGTATCTATTTCCATTCAAGCGTTCATCATAACCAAACCTTGCTTATAACCCAATTCAATCCCTATGCCTATTCTACTCATCTCTAAAGCATACACAAGATCTGTTGAAGTTAGTAATTTCACTTAGATTCCTGTTCCAAAGAGCTTTCTTGAGAACGTTCTTAACATATTCCATTATCATACACAAACACATCTCTTGGTCTTGGATGACCAAATCACTTGCTTAACACATACTTAAACTCAACATAAAAGATGTCTCCCTTTAGATCATTCAACCGTAGATTCCAAACACAAATATTAAAATCTCTTGCATTACACATACATGTGTCAATTACATGTTATTTGTTTGATATGATTGGACATCTTAACATAACCATGATAACTATTTGATTGATTCATGTGTAAACCTTGGTTATTTCTTTATGATGCATGCATGCTTATATGTTTCGTGTTACTATATATATTAACATGATTTATATGATATTTTCATTCTTTATTTATATGATGTTTTGCATGATTAACATGTTACTTGTTAACTCATGATATGTAATTTTGATACATGATGTTTTTATATGATATTTATATATTTGAAAGCCTGTGTCTTTTGTTGTCATTTATTAGATCCATGCTTAGGATGGTCTATATAATACATGCTCCAAAATGTTATCATTTAAACATGGGTTGCATAAATTTTTCGTCTTTTTTTTTCGTGACTTTGTCACACTATTTGTTCACTACGTGTGCACTTATAATTTGTCGAAGTACTTTTGGTATGATAAACATTTAGAAGTCGTGTTATCATACAAATTAATCACATAGATCGTTATATGCTTAAGTGTCTAAGCTTAACAACAAAACAATTTTACAAGGAAAGTATTTCGTATTATGTCATGCTCTTGCTTAATATGATTGTTTATGTTGATGCTATCTAGCCATGTGGTAACTTTATGTCTTGTAGTCGAATGTGATGTCTGAATAAGATAATATCTTTAGATTTTTATCTTGTTGATATCTTTTGTCACTAACAAATTTGTTTTAGTGGATTGAGAACTAATCATTTGCCATCTCACTTCATTCTAGCTTTTATATGCTCATCTCGCATAACTTTAATCCCTTTATTGCTGCGTAGATTAGTAATATGTTTTATGGAACCCCTACACTTGCATATAGTTTTAAAGCTAATAGGATTGAGTCTTAGAGATTTGAAATTTGTGTTTGGGTATCTTTCAATCGACCTTTTTCCAAATTGCATTATTGCTTCCGCTTTCCAAAAATCTCTTCCATCACTATTTAGCTATAACAATACTCTTATTCTCTCCACATCCTATGAGAAAACCACATGCCTCTTCATGTGATCATCTCGCATTGATAGAGAAGAGCTACATGACTTCTAGGATAAAGTTCTTGTATGCTAACCAACATCAGCAAAAAAACATTACTAAGCTCATCGCTTTCATTAACCTGCAACCTCCTAAACATTTTATCTTCATTCTTTATCCGATGCATTACACATTATGTTGAATGTCCACCAATTAAGGGGGAGAGAAATTCATTCACATAGATGTCTTTTCGCATTAAAGAACATGTATTCTTATTTCTTCAAATACCAACATGTAGGTTCACACCATCTAGTTATAATCAGTTCACAAAATCACAAGTGTTTCAAACCTTATTAACCCAACATCATAGTTCTGTAACCAAAACCTCATCAAGTGAAAAACACATCATGTGTTTGATAAAGTTCTTCATCTCCACAACCAACAACTAATTTAAAGAGAGTCTAGGATTTTTCTTAAACTAGAATCTCACAACTTCATTGTATAGAACGCAATCATAGGATCTCATCCTTTTTTCTTACTCAACACATATCATGCACGTCATTGTCAGTGCAAATGATATATTAATCAAAACTGTCATTCCCAACACTTTCTCAACACATCGGTATAACCCACACTCTCCCATCACATAATGTCATTCTCATCCTCGTGTAGGTTTTTAGTATTCTTTATTCTTTTATATGGAATTTATGTTCCTAGGTGCTTATTGTCTTCACTTCTTTTTGAATCCATTCAAGCATATATTATGGCATGATACATCAGGTAGATGATAATGTCGTTAAAGGTCATGTAGGTCTAAACCATGTTAGTACTCTTTCATCCATTGTCTTTCGGTATAGGTCATTCTTTCTAAAAGTATTTTGTTCTCATTAGCGTCAATAATAATTGATCAAATCATAACCCGTAGCCGTCATTGAATATCAATGTCCTTTCACATTTTTTTCTTAACATTATAAAAGTCGTATTCCTTTATCCCTTAAGTTGTGAATTTCAGATTGCATAAGTCCACATGTTGAATCTTTATATTCGTTATAGCATTTGCTATTCACACGAGTTTCTAATTCATTAAATAGTTGTCTACTTGTCTACGTTATCACCACCAACTTCCATCATCACTTTCACTAATCATCACCGCCATTGATTAGCAATAACTTACTTTATCAATCTTAAGACATCTACCGAGTTATCACCACATGAATCCTACGAGTAAACCAACACCAACTCTAGCATCACTCACTTTAACTCTTAATATTTCAACTTCACTTCATATCTTTCTTCTAGGCATTATTTTGTAGTATTTTATCATATTATTTTTGCATTTTTCTTTTGTCTGTATTTCTAATTAGAAGAATACACCTCATGAGATCTTTGATTTCATTGTTCTGTTCTTTGAGTCACGTGTATCATGTATATATCGCATATATATATATATATATATATATATATATATATATATATATATATATATATATATATATCATATTTTCTTTGTCGCAAAGATGAAATATATTGCACTAACTCTTTCATTGTAGGTTCACCGTTATATTATATACTCATCTAAGGATGAAGTTTGCATCTATTATTTTCTCATTTTAGGTGCTTATTGATATCTTCAAACAAGGAGGAGTCTCTATCAAGCACTCATGTTGCATCGTATATATACTTAGTTGTATATGACATACTTGTCTTATGAAAAAACTTCTAGTATACTAATATTTATTTTGTAGGTTCATATTGATGCCCTAAAGCAAGGGGAGCTTCTGTCAAGCATTTATTGAATGCATATTACACTATCTTGCACTAACCTTTATTTTGTAGAATTCTTCATCCTTGCATCATATACGTTGGAACCCTAGCAACTGAGAGTATTGATCAAGCGGGAGCTACAATATAGGGGAAGCATGTACGCATTTATTTTTATTCTCATTCTTTGACACACTTCTGTGTCTCGACAAAAAGAAGAAGATAAGTCAACATAGTCCAACATGCATTTCATTCATCATGCATTTTTCATATAATTTTTATGTTGCACAATACTAACCTTGATGTAGGTTAAAGATCTTAATTTGATTCATGGATCCGCTAACAACCTAAAGGACGCAACAACCATAGGGAAATTGGAGTAGAAGACTTAACTTCACTAGGGATGATGCAAGCTCGCCATTTCGGGGAGAAATGAAGTTTAAACTCCAAGGACACGCCCTTTTTGTTTTGACAAAAGGGGGAGAAGAGTGTAAACGGAGAAGGAAATGTAGAAGATATTACGGATACAAGTAAGTAATACGGACACAAATAACTTTTTACATTTTACGTTCTATCACGTTTACATATATTGTTATCACCAAAAAGGGGGAGATTGTTAGTGCAAATATTACGATATTTAATCTATACAGTCTCATTTGTTTTGATTAATGACAAACGTATAACTTGATACATAACGTAAAATGTACAAGTTACTTGTAATCATATTTTGCACATAAATTCAATACCTCTCAACGTCTCGAGTCCTCGTATGCTACAACATAGGTTCGTACATGTTTGTTATGTAGCATTATGATCAAACCCCTTAACCAACCATTTAGAATGTTTAAAGTACTTTTAGAGTCTTTAAGTATTTTATATGTCAAATAGATTAAGTGCCACTTTAGGTGTTAAAAAAAATGTGATGACATTAGGAATCAAACATGATGAGGCGAAAAATGAACCATTTTTAGGGGGTCATTTAAGCCCAGAATTGAATTTATTTGATCAAATATTGCCCTAAATCGTTCCTTTTGTGATTTTAGGTACTTTGGGAGAGAAATCTGGAAAAGGAAGCAATTCGGACGTTTTTGGAGCATAAAAGTGAAGAAAATGCCAAAGTCTTAATTTTCCTTGCTGGGAACAGTAGGTGACGGCGTCAAGAAGAAAATCCTGACGGCGTCAAGAGTAATTTTCATGACGGCCCAGTACAGAATTGAAGGCGTCACAAGGAAGAGCGTCAAGAGTAAAATATGTGACGGCCTGAAAAATGCTATCACGTGACGGCGTCAGAAGTAGATCAAGGCAGTCCGAGAATTCTTTTAGCGGCGAGATGACGGCGTCACCAATTTGGTCTTGACGCCGTCAGCCTCAATTTCCTATATATAGTTTTCTAATTTTCATTCAAAAAGAGAGAAGTTTTGGAGAAACCCTAAGGCCGAACTTAGTACGAATTTTACAGGTTTTTCAAGGGTTTTCAGCCCTTGAACCCTTTCATGTGTAATTGAGATAAGTATTCTTTTAATTCAATCAATATGTCTATGTGTTGGTTGTCTATATCTTGTTCTTGTCTTAATTCCATCATGCTAGGCTAGATCTATCTTGTGTTTGCTTAGATCTAATGAAACCTAGATGTTAATTATGTGTTGATTACTTGTTTATGGTTGTATTGGATGAATGATTTCGATGTTAGGCTTAAGAAAACTGGCAGATCTCCAATTGGTAACATGCTTGAACGTCTTAGGAAACATGAACTGACGCGCACTAGGTTTTATTGGTTGTATTTAATGCATGAGTAAATTCTAATGATCCCATGTTAGGAGCTTCATAGCCGGCTCGACATAGGAGTGAAGTAGGCACTCATAGGATTGGGGAATTAAGTGCGCCACCCCATGAATGGTATTAAGGAATACAATCCGTCATCCACGCAACTATAACAAGTAATTAACGTGTAAAAGATATCTAGGGAGTAGTGAAATCTAAGTAAACACAATTTCTCCCCTTATTGCTCACAACCTTAGTTAATTTAGTTTATTTTCATTTCTAGTATTTTATTTTGATTGCATCTTTAGTATTGGGTTAGTTGACTAGCAACTAATTCCGCCCAAATCCTTAAAACCCGAGATTTTTACTTGCTTTCTAAAAAATATAAAAATACAAAAATAATCATCCTTCATCTCTAGAACTAGTATTTAGGTTTTCTAATCCTAGCGACACTATTCCTAGCTGAACGATCAATCCTCCGGTACTTGTCACTATACTATACTACAACGATCAGGTACACTGCCTGGTGGGGGTTGTAAGCTTCTCAAGATACCTTGAGAGGTAAAGCCTGGTGCGATTCCCACGTATCAAAACATTTTTAGTAACTCATTAACTTACTAAAACAACATTACATAGGTAATATATACATTTTACAAGTTTACTTTCATATATCTCTTAATCTAAAAATAGAAATATATACATGACATCATGGCATACATCATATGCATATCTTTAGAAGATCTCTAGAATCGCTAAGTTGACTTTCGTAGATTTAGGTAATATCTTGGAAAGATCTTGAAGCAAAGAATTAGATTATGTAAGATTCTAGATATGGAAAGATACTTGGAAGATTGCTTATCAGGTTCTGGTGGAACCAAAGAGATACACGGACGAAACCCTTATTTTGGTTCCGTCCCATCCGTGCTTCTGCTGAGCTTGTTGGCTATAAATAGCAACCCATGGTTTTCTCTTTGGTTGATGACTTTGAACATATATTCTCTCTATCATAAAACACACATCTAGATCAATAGCAAACCATGTAGAAACACAAATCAATCACCCTTTCCATAATGATCATAATGTTACTAACTCTCATTATGTTGTAAGCATACACTCGTAATGATCCTGTGAAGCAAGCTCAAAGATCATGAGTCACAAGCATAGCATACTTCCTGATCCACCAAGAAGGTTAGAAGATCTTGAAGTCATCATTCATTAAAGCATACCAACATATGAAGATTCAAGGGCAATTGACATCCTCAATTATTGAAGACTTCTTATTCAAAAAGATTATTTAGATTAGGCATTCATATCCATTAGATATGTATATCTTTGAGCATCATTGTACGATCACAATCTATTCACACAAACTAGATTAGATGGTTTATGTGTTTGTGCCATAAAACATAAGGTTTTTATGTTGGGCCACAAAACATAGCGAGATTAGTTGCACCCTTGTAAAAGAACTAGCGGGAGTGGTTGTACCCTTGTAAAAGAACCAGGTATTTAGCTTTGTACTGGATAAAGTGTAAGCGACGATTGTAATGTTTTCTCCGCCGAGAAGGGAGCTTGTTGATCTAGTGAAGTAACTCTCGAGTTGTGTACTTGAGGAGTGGAGTAGGGCGGAGAGGAGATCCATGACCGAACCACTATAAATCCTCGTGTTTGGTTTGCGCTTTCTTTTACTTATTTCTTTCCTTTTATACTTGCATTATATCATTGCGTGTGGTGTGACTTGATGGTTATACTTGTATGACAACTTGCTATATGCTTTATATTAGTCATAAGTCTATTATTGGCATTTTACATATTATGGCAAGCTTGATTGGTTTGATACAACTAGTTTAAAGTTTTTAAACCGTAACGTATTCAAACCCCCCCCCCCCACTCTACGTTTCACAATTGATTTCACAGTATTGTTCATTTGAGGTTATGGAGATGAGGTATGCTTGTTTGAGTTGGGTTAACAACCACGCCCACGAGAGTGTTGGTTTTGGGCTTGGTGTCGATGTGGTTAACAACCCAAGTAGGGTGTGTTGTAATTGGTTGTGTATCTCAGCTCCACACCATACATGGTGTATCGGTTGGTGTTTCAGTTTGTGTGGGTGGATGCAACGAGTCACCCATGTAGGGTGTGCTCATTGTGGGTCTTGGTCACGACATGAGTCGAGTCATACTAGTAATACAAGATTCGCCAAAATGGTTATCAAAATAGCTTTTGAAAAACTGGTTTGTGATGTGTTAATATTTCCAGAAATCACGTTTGGTGTATAAAGTGTTCTGAAGTTTTGAGTTGAAGTGGGTGAGATGTAAAACTTTGGCACTTATGAGTGTGTTTGGTTTTGGATTTGTACAATGAGCCACAAAGCCCAAAGTGAGTGTGATGGGTGTGTATGGAACATTGGGCTTCGTATTTGTCTATTTGTTTTTGTTTTCTTTGTACATTTCGTAACTGTTTTTATTTTTACTCTGATTACTAACTTATTATCTTTTGTTGTTATTAGTGGTGTTTCGGATACTATTTGGAGAATACTTGCTTATTGATTGGATAATTGGACATTTTTACATAAACCTATGCTTTGGATGATATGGATGCTAGTTATTAGATTTATGGTATTAACCGAAGAACTTATGGACGATTTTGGACACAAAATAGTCAATAAACCTGACACTAATATATACGCGAATGATAACGACGAATAATTATTATAACTTGTGAAATTTGTAATAATTGTATTTAATTTGTAAAATTTGTATTATTTGTATAAATTTTTGGTAATTTAATAAGTTGTAACAATTAAAACTTGATATTTAATAAGTCGCAACGACTTGGAAAATATTGTATAAACGGACACGTCATGTCCAAATTTTATAAAACATTTTTATAACTTAAACGATTATGATTTATAAATGTTATAAACATTTCTATTTACCAAGTTATTAGCATCTTAAACCTTTTATCAATTGTACGATTCGTCTCTAAACCATAATGTTTTATCAACTATTTGGGTTGTGGGGTAAAACACCAAAACAAATTAATGACGTTTTCTTTCTTATTTCTCTTTTGCTTCTTGTTTCTTCTCTCTTCTTTATTATTCTCATTTCTTTTTTATATCCTTTTCGTTCTTGATTTCCTTTGCTATGTTGATCCCAGTTGAGCTTAAACGATCTTATATAGAAGTTAACTTGAATGAATACTTAAGCTAATACGCGGAATATAAAAGCTTAACTTAAGAAGACTTATGATTCTCTTTCAACACTTCAATATTATTAATACGAGCACTCAACAATGCTAGGGTTTTACAACCTTGAAGTGAATAATAACACGTACATAAACTAACCCTAGGATCCTCCTTTTATAGGCCAAGGAGTCCTACTAGGTTTACAATACCTTTCTCTACAAGATAAGTATATTCTAGATAAATATAATATTTACACAATCTATTCTATATTTATCTAAACCGTATACATCCTTATCCCATTAGCAGCAGATTCTGTCAGCAGTATTTATCCTCAGCAGCACTTTGACATTAGCAGCAGAATCATTACCACTAGCAGCAGTTTCACTTAGCAGCAGTTTCAGACCCAACAATCCTCCCCTAAACTTATTATTTATTTCTAAATAAGTAAGTTTCTTCTAAGCTCAATTAATCACTTGGAGGATGCTTATTGAAAATTCAGTTGATCAAATATCTTCTTATACTTTGACAGCAAATTGAATGCTTGATCATCAGAATCATAATCTTTCTGCAGCTTAAGTGATCTATCACCATTAACCATCTGATTGACAATATTCCAGTATCTTACCACTGGGTAATCTACTTCAGCTAGCATATACAAAGTAATAGGTCCAATTTCTAGCACATGAACTCTAGAATCTTGAAAGAGTCTCCATTTTCTTACTTTGTATTCTACTATCTCTGTCCATTCAGAATCATCCATTGAAGGTTCAAACATAAGTTTAAGAGCTCTCCACATAACATTATCAGAAGCAGTTAAGATATGATCAATTTGATTTATCTCATACTTTTTACCATCAAATTTCTTAGCTCCAAACTTTTCCTTGTATAACTTCCACAAGTCTTCAACATCCTCTCTATCAAAGTAGTATAGCATCTGTTGAAATCTGAGAAATCTATGAGTATTACCATCAGATCTCTGGACATCATGAAATGCTCCAATGTTAGTATCATACCCTGTAGTTACTTTGACAATAGGATATTTAACTCCTAATGGTTTAGCATCAACTACTTCAGGATCTTCCATCTTGCCAACCACAGTATAACCCTTCAATTGTTCTTTTTGATGCTCAGAAGGAATGTGATCAAGACCATGTTTAAACTCATCTCCTTCAGGCATAGAACTGCTTCCTTCTCCAATCTTTCTCTTCTTCTTTGCAACTGACTTATAAATAACACCTTTTCTCTTATCACCTTGCATAGAAGAAGTAGTCTTTGCTGCATCACCCTCAAGCTGTTCAACAACATTAGCTTCTTGAATTTGCTCTGCTTCAGCTATCTTTTCAGATACTAACTTCTTGTTCATCTGAGCAATTTGTTCCAAATCCTCAGCACATCCCATAGCATAAAAAGTATCTGTTCTCTTCTTTGTTTGTTGATACAAGTCAAAAACCTCTTTATCAGAATAAGCTTTCAACTGCACCAATGTCCATCCACCCATATTCTTTAGATACCTTTCATATTCTTTCCTTTGTTGTTTAACAGTTGGACCTTTGAATATTTTTATCTTTCTTCTTGCAGCAGCATTTTCTTTTCTCTTCTTAGAAGTAAAGTCACTATACCAAGATTGCACATTAAAAGTTGGAACTTCATTATTTTCAATCTTGATCAGCTTGTTTAGTTCAATATCAGCAGCAATTCTGATCTTTTCATCTACCCATTCATCATAATTCTTTAAGCCTTCAGCCTCCTTCTCAGCCAGCTGTTGATCTTCCAAGTTAATCAACTCTTGTGCTTTAATAGCAGCAACTTCATCATGTTCAACTTGCAATGGCTTAGGCCAAGAATCAAAAGGTACATCAGTGAAATCAATTCCCTTATACATTATCCTCTCCTTTTCAACTTGCTTACCATTTCCTTTATCAGTAGAAGATGCAATAATAGTCTTCTTTTGTTGAGCAGCAGGTTCTTTAATCACAATCCCTTTTTCAGGTTTTCTAGAGGCTGATGATTTGATTGTTGTTGTTGTGAGTTGTGATAGTGAAGGAGTTGGTAATGGGGTAGTCTTCTTGCTCAGCAAAACCATAGCTTCAGCAGCAGCATTGTCACCAGACCCAGCAGCAGAGTCTTGTGCATCAGCAGATCCACTAGCAGCAGAGTTAGTGATTTCCTTAGCAGTAGATTCTTGAGCAGCAGAGTCAAGATTATCTCCCAACTTCATCAATGTTTCACCCATCAACCCTGTTGCCTTTACTAATTGCTCAGGCTCCAAAGTTGTAAGTTGTTCTACCACCTTCTCTTGTGAAGCAATCACCTCTTCCATAACAACCTCATTCCCTGATTTATCAGCAACTACAAAATCTCCAGCATCCTGAGGACTATCAACATCCATATCACCAATCACTGGAGCCTCCCCTGAAACCATTCCATCATTTAAACCCAGAACACAATCAGCTTTTTCAACATTTGCCTCCCCTGAACCCATTGCCTCTTCATTCCTCCCCTGTTTGGAAGCATCATCTTCCAAGTGAGTAGAGACTTCAGGAGAACTAACAACCTGAGAAGTGCCCACTTTCTTCAATCTTTTCAATGAGGCTGAAGGTTTAGATTTTTGTAACTTCTTTATCTGTTTTTGCAAACTGATGATGGTCTTGTCCTGATCAGCAACAACAGATGAAAGAGTAACAACTTTGTCCTCCAAGGTAGTACATTTCAGGCCCAAGTTAGTACAAGTAACCGTCAATTCCTGAATAAGTTTCATAATAGTCTCATCACTTCGACCTATATTACCTGGTCCGAGAGGTGAATCATGGACATTGTCATCATGTACAAGATTTTCCGTCAATTCATTGGTCACTGGTCTGTCCTCATCACTTCGACCTGTGTAACCTGGTCCGAGAGGTGAATCTTGGGACATAAACTCAGTATCAAACCTAGTTTGATCATCTGAGCCCCCTGTTTTTGCCATTTGGCTAGGGTTACCATCCTGAGAATTTGATTCAGAAGAATCATCATCTCTAGATGTTGCCTTGGTTTGGGTCTTATTTATGTTATCACTATCCTGCTCTGCTGCTAAGCTAGAAGCAGTAGTGACAGCCCTTGCCAACATGTCCTCTCCATCACCTAGGACAGCCTCATCTGGTACAGCCATACTAACACTATCCTGAGGAAGATGAGTGTTCTTTTTTGGTGTTCCTACGGGTATAGAGTATTTTAGGTTGTGTAGCAGATGCACTAAAATTGGGTGTGTGATGGGAGTCAGTGGGATTTCCTGATCCTTCACCCTGATTGTTTTGCACAAGTTGCACCATTTTAGGTGTAAGATTAGTATGTGTGCCTGAAAAACCTTTGCCATGTTTAACCAAGAAAGTAAAAGTTTTAGAAACCAATTTTGGAGCATCATAAGTAGCAATATGACCTCTAAACTTTGTAAGTTGTTTTTGAACAAAGAGTTGTATAAACCTTGGATAAAGCAAATATGAACCAGACTCTTTGATACTTTGAAACATCCCTTCTAAAATCATTCTTGAAAAATTGAATGGTTTACCTTTGCTTAGGCATACCATTGCAGAAGCAATAGTAGCACTAAACTCATGTCATCCAGAAGTTTTAGGACTCAAACAATGAAGAAGAAGATGTATCAAAAACTTATATTGAGGACAGAGGAGAGATTTTTGAAATTTTAAATTTGTATGATTCCCCTCATATCCCAAAGCTTCTAAACCAGCAAAAATAGCAGAATTGGCCAGGCAAGTTGTCTCTGTTTCATCATTTAAGAGAAGAGTTTCTCTTATTGATGATTCAGATACACGAACCTTTTGCCCATCTACTAAGGCACTAACATGTTTTTCCCCATTCATAGTTTTGATTTTTGCAGTAAGCCAAAACTGTTTGATGTGGGAAACAAATATAGTAGGATTCACAGTGAGTGCATACCTAAGAGAAGTAGCATTCAAAAATGTTATCATGTCTGTGAGTTCTTCTTTAACTGATTCAGCATCCAAAACGACCACACTGTTGTGTTGCGGTGCCCAGGTACGAACGCACTCCATGAATTAGGGTTTAGGGAAATTGGGAATTATTGACTTTGAGAGAAATAAAGAAATAGTGTGTGTGATAACTTCAATTTGTGATATGAGAAAACCAATTAGAAAGATCAATTAGGTTTTAAACTGTTTTAAGAAGTTACACATCCCACCCTCACACTTTCAACCGTAGCAGCACAATAACACTAGCAGCAGAGTTGTAAAACTAGCAGCAGAGTGAAATATTCCAGCAGCAGAGTTGACTAAATAAGCTTGGTCAAAAAGTCAAAGATCCTCAGCATTTAATGTGATGATATACCGTAATCCCTATAAAAACGGACCAAATCTTTTCCCTAATTTATCACAAACAAACCCTAATCGTAATCAAAACGCCAATCAATCAAATCAAATCTTCACTTAACCCAAATCAAATCAACTAATCATGAAATCATCCCCCGAAATCATCAATATCTCTTCTGATTCATCATCCGAAGATGAGAGCCCATTTGAAACCTATGTACCGCCATTCCGTCCTCCTCATGGTGGTTGTAGAACCAAAGAGCAGGCAAAGAAGAGAAAACATGATCTTCCGGTGTTCAAAGATCTCCTCAATTTGAATCAAACCCCCAGCACTTCCAGGGGTAAAGCTGTGATGTCCCCAAAATCTCCATCGGCTTCAGAATCATCAGAAGACACAGCTTGGATCCCTGTCAGGCAACCATCCCCAAGGGAGCTTGTTTCTCCATTCATCTATACTTCATCAGATGAGGATGAGCCTCCAAATGAACCACCTTCCACTCCTGAGAGGCCTCAGTCATCAAGGCCACGTCCAAAGAAGTCCAACAAGGCAAAGAAGACAAGAAAGACAAACTCTCCTCTTCCAAAGGAAAGAAAGATAGTTCTTGGACTGCCATGCCCTAGGAAGTAGTAGTTGTAGTCATTTGATGTTCTGGCACACTTTTAAAGTTTCAGAAGTAGTTTTTGTAATCTCTTTTGATGTAAAAACTTCTGATTTGAATGAATGATAAGTGTGCTTCTTTTGTTGCCTGAATATTGTTGTTTGCAAATCATCATCTAGACTTATTCCTGCACAATATTAGACAAAACACCACAAAGCAAACAAACGTATGTACTAGCAGTAGAGTTAGCAGCATAGTACATAGCAATACAAATATATGCTTTATGATAAGCAGCAGAGTAACAAGCAGCACAATTCCTTTACACACTTTTACAAAAACAAAGAGATAAGCTTTTCAAAGATTTATCATACCAATGTTTGCAATTAAAAATTGAAACCTCCCCACATCAAAGTGTTTAGTGAGAAGATCAGCAACATTGTTATCAGTATGAACTTTAACAATTTGGATCAACTTCTTTTCATAGCAATCCCTGATAAAATGATGTCTTATCTCAATATGTTTTGTTTTAGAATGAAAAACAGGATTTTTAATTATGCAAAGTGTGCTGTTGTTATCAATATGAATTTTGGTATTCATGAAATTGTACCCATAATCCAATAATTGATTCTGCATCCAGAGAACTTGTCCACAGCAACTTGAAGCAGCCACATACTCAGCTTCAGTTGTAGAATTAGCCACCACAGTTTGCTTCTTACATTGCCATGACACCAATCTGCTTCCTAGAAATTGACAACCCCCTGTTGTAGACTTTCTATCCAAAGAAGCTCCAGCATAGTCACTATCTGAATAGGAGACCAAATCAAATGGGGAATCCTTAGGATACCAAAGGCCCAATTTTGGTTGATGCCTCAGATATCTAAAAATTCTCTTCACAGCATTGAGATGTGATTCCTTGGGACACACTTGAAATCTTGCACAGGCACACACAGCAAACATGATGTCAGGCCTTGATGCTGTAAGATACATCAATGAGCCAATCATAGATCTGTACAAGTGTATATCCACCTCCTTTCCATATTCATCCTTCAGCAATGGTTTACTGGTGTCCATGGTAGTCTTGGCAGGTTTAGCATCTTCAAAACCAAACTTCTTCAAAATATCATTGACATACTTATCCTGACTGATAAAGATGCCATTGTCTTTCTGAGTAACTTGCAGACCTAAGAAGAAGGTGAGTTCTCCCATGGAACTCATAGCAAACTTATCCTTCATAAGCTTCTCAAAACTAACACACATAGCTTTGTTTGTAGACCCAAAGATGATGTCATCAACATAGATTTGAACCAGCAGAATATCATCCTTTTGTCTTTTGAGAAACAAAGTTTTATCAATCTTTCCTCTGCTGAACCCAGAGTCTAGCAAGTATGTTGACAAAGTGTCATACCAAGCTCTAGGAGCTTGATGTAGACCATACATTGCTCTATTTACCTTGTAAACTTTGTCAGGATGATCAGGGTCTTCAAAGCCTGGTGGTTGAGCTACATAAACCTCTTCTGTAATGGTCCCATACAGAAAAGCACTTTTCACATCCATTTGATACACTACAAAATCTTTGTATGAAGCATAAGCCAAGAATATTCTAATTGCTTCTATTCTTGCCACTGGAGCAAATACCTCATCATAATCAAGGCCTTCTTGTTGTGTGTATCCCTGTGCTACTAACCTTGCCTTATTCCTTATGACAATTCCTCTCTCATCTCTTTTGCATCTGAAAACCCATTTTGTGCCAATCACTCTTTTTCCATTTGGCAGTTCAACCAAAGTCCAAACTTCTTGCAGCTTAAATTGTAGAAGCTCATCTTGCATTGCTTCCACCCAACTTGCTTCTTGTAAGGCTTTGTAAGTGTTTTTGGGTTCAATTTGAGAAAGAAAACATGCAAACAGGCAATTTTGAAGATCTTTATGACTATTTCTTTGATGTAGAGATCTGGCAAAGAAACTTTGATGTTGAAGATCTTTCAGTGCTTTAGTCATCTGCCTAGTTTGAATAGATGATTGTGGATCACTTAGAATTTGATCTTTTGGATGATCCTTATGTACTCTTGTGGTAGTTGTAGGACTAACAGGAATATTGAGTTCCAAATTAGTAAAATCTGCAGCAGCTCCAAATAACTGGCCATCAAGTGCATCATCATCTGTGTCATAATAAATATTCTCAAGAGGAGGCATATTTGGATCATCAGGATAGATAGATTCAGCAATAGGTCTGCCCTGAGAGTCCAAATTAGGAAACATTGAAGTAGCAGTAGAGTTAGTAGGTTTGGAAGCAGAATGTGGTGGAGCAGTAGTTGTAACTTTTGGCTTAGCAGTAGAGTCTTCTGAGTCAGCAGCAGAGTCTTCTGGCTTTGTAGGAGAGACATCAACAACTACTTTGAGAGGCTCATTACTTTCTTTTTCTGCTTCAATAGGTATGTCAAAACCTTCTACAGTTTCCTTTGGTTTCTCTTGAGTGAATACATCTTCTTTGGGACTTGAAACTGACTGAAAGGTAGGACCAACCTTTATCTTTTCAATCACAACAAATTCTTCTTGTGGTTTGTCAATACTAGCAATGACTGGTACATAGTTCATTGTTTTGGTAAGCATATCAACATTAAACAGCCATTCAGGTCCTTTTCCCTCAGAATTAGATGTGTTCTCAGAAAACTTTATATGCAAATTCTCCTCTACATGTTTGGTTCTCTTATTGTATACCCTGAAGGCTTTACTAATCACAGAGTAACCAACCAAATTCCCTTCATCAGCTTTTTCATCAAATTTGCCTAGCTGATCCTTAGTGTTCAAAATTGTAACAGGACATCCAAATGGTTTGAGAAAATCAATCAGTGGCTTCTTTCCATGAAATAACTCATATGGAGTCTTATTATGAGGCTTGACTACCTTACTTCTGTTCTGCACAAAGCATGCAGTATTCACAGCTTCAGCCCAAAAAGGAATTGGTAGTTTTGAATCAGATAACATTGTTCTTGCAGCCTCAATAAGTGTCCTGTTTCTTCTTTCTGCAACACCATTCTGTTGTGGAGTTCTTGCTACACTATACTGTCTAAGAATTCCTTTCCCCACACAGAATTGATTCATAACACTGTTCTTGAACTCAGTACCATTGTCACATCTTATTATCTTCACCTTGTGATTGTACAGATTTTCAACTCTTGTGATAAATGCCTTGAGTATTTCTGGAGTTTCATCTTTAGTGGCTAGAAAGAATACCCAAGTAAATCTGCTAAAGTCATCAGTGACAACAAGACAATATGACTTCTTGTTCAAGCTTTTGACAAATACAGGCCTAAATAAGTCCATGTGCAGTAGGTGTAATGGCTCAGTATTTGTGTTCACAGTTTTGGACTTGAATGAAACTCTATGTTGTTTACCCTTTTGACTGGCAACACAAGTTTCACAATTCTCAAAAGTCTTTGTAGGCATTCCTCTGACCAGATTTCCTTTTACCAATTTGTTCATTGTCTTGTAGTTCAGATGTCCCAATCTCCTATGCCATAATTTGGACTCATCAATAGTGGCCTTTGCAATTAGACAAGTCAAAGCCCTCTTTGGAATAATATTCTTAATATGGTCACTGTATATATTTTCCTTTCTAGGGACCTTCAGAAGCACAGATTTGTCATCTGGCAATTGAAAATCAGGAGAAAGAATCATACACTCAGTGTCTGTAAAAAGAACAAAATTCTTTTTGTCACACATTTGTGAGACACTAAAAAGGTTAAACTTAAGTCCTTTCACAAGGAACACCCTTTCAAAGTCCAAATTTCCAGTTCTTAGAGTTCCTATTCCAACAATCTTACCACCTTTTGGATCATTCCCAAAAGCAACATAACTACCATCAAAAGCCTCAAAGTCTTCAAGTTGAGACTCATCTCCTGTCATGTGTCCAGAACATCCACTGTCAACAATAACCATATCCTTAAGCTCATCTAGTAGATTGACCTGCACATGAAAAGTAGAGACATTAGTTCCTCTTGACGACCCAAGCCATTACTGACTTGGATCTGCCCTGTGCATCAACATAATCAAATTTCTTTAAATCACTTGATGCACTGCTATCCTTGGAAACAGAATTTGAACCATTTGTTTTTGGTTTCCAAGTCCAGCAAGCTGAGGCCTTAACAGCATAAAAGTGATTACCAACAACTGTATTTGGAAGATGTTTTGGCTCAGAAGTAGAAAGTTTTGTACTGGCAGCAGGTTGCTTGCTAGCAGCAG
Source organism: Artemisia argyi (assembly GCA_030686995.1). Taxonomy (NCBI): domain Eukaryota; kingdom Viridiplantae; phylum Streptophyta; class Magnoliopsida; order Asterales; family Asteraceae; genus Artemisia; species Artemisia argyi. The sequence goes on from CM060696.1 coordinate 101,351,597, forward strand.
AGTGCATACTGGCAGCAGAATGCTTACTAGCAGTAGAGCCAGTAGAAGAACTAGTTGTTGATTTGAAAACACCATTTGATTTAGCAGCATAAATAGATCTAGTAGCACCAGATCTCAACAAAACAGCTCTTGGAACCATGTTTCTATTAGGATGTGGGTGAGTTTGTTTAGTTACATATTTGTGATTCACCCTAGTGTATTGATTCCAAACAGGCTTTTGGTGTTCAGGACATCTAACAATCAAGTGGTCAAAGCTACCACACTTATAACAAGCCTTATTTTGTAATTGAAACTGATTACCTAATCTGTTTGAAACTAGGTTGTTGAAGTTTCTCTGGTTACCCCTAGGCTTATTATTGAACCTATCCATCTGTTCTCTAGGTATCTCATTGTATTCTACCATTTTCCTAGAGAAATTGTTTCCTAACACAGGTTTGACAAACTTAACCTGTTCAATTTTAGGCTTAAACTTGGTAGGAATTTCTTCCTTTTTCACATTTTGTGTTTGTTTAACCTGTTCCTCATCACTGTCAGTATCAGAATACCAATCCTCAATAATTGGAGCTTCAGGAAATTTTCTAGCCTCAACCTTAGGTGTCTCATTAACACTTGTGCTACTTTCACCTACAGGTTTTTCAATATTCAGCTCACTAATGAAGGATAGTTCTTTTCCTGGTGGAGCAAAAGCACTTTTGGCTGGAGGAGCCACTTCATTATACCCAATTCCACTACCTTTTCTCATCAAATTATTCTCAATAGATTTATGAACCATATCAGAAGCAAATTGTTGTTTTTGTACTCTTACTATATGTTTATCTTTTTCAGCAAGAGCTTCCTCTTTCTCTTTTTCTGCTTCTACCAACTTATTTTTAAGAACTTCTACTTCACTGTTTTTCTTAAAAATTTCTATATCTCTGAGATTAAGTTGATCTACATATTCTTTCTCACACTCTTTAAGATATTCTAATCTTCTTTCAACATTTTGAATACCTACTTTGTAACCTAAGTTATCAAGTTTTAGGTGTTCAACTTCTTTATTTAAACTCTCATTCCTAGCCTTAAGAACTTCTATAGTGTCAGAACAAGATTTAAAAGAACAACCAGATGATTCAGAGTCATTAGATACCTCAGAGTCAGAGCCTGATGATGAACCATAGGCCATAAGTGCAAAGTTTGGTTCTTCTTCAGCCATATCACTCCAATCATAATCTCCCAGTCCATCACAAGACACCAGTGCAGTAGTCTTTGATTCTTCAGTAACCTTCTTTGCAGCATCAGCATTCTTCTTTGGAGCTCTACATTCTCTAGCAAAGTGTCCCTTCCTGTTGCAATTGTAGCATTCAATCTTAGACTTGTCAAACCCTGGACTCTCCTTAGCCTTGTATTTGACTTCTCTTCCAGTCTTTTTCCAGAACTTTCTTGCTCTTAAAGTCAACATTGCCATTTGCCATTTGAGATCAATTTCTTCAAGATCATCTGGATCAATGTGATCCATATCTTGATTTATGACATGTGACCTTATGGTAGTAGTAAGCTCAGCCAAGAATGCACATAGAGCAACATCACTGGTAGAAATCTTGTCATTTGAACCAGCAGCAGATCCATCAGCAGTAGAGACTCCATAAGCAGTAGAGTGAGATTCTTGAGTCTCTTTGGATTTTGAAGACACAAAAGCAAGATTTTGTGCACTAGAAGATGAAGTAGAAGAAGTAGCCAATTCAGATTCATACACCCTTAAATTGTTGTAGAGGCTCTCTAACTTCATTGTTTCAAAGTCAGGCTTATTCCTCCACACCACTGTATGCATACTCCATTCAGGTGCAAGACTTCTTAGGAACTTGAGATTCACATCTTCCTGTGGAACAACATAACCAACAAGCTTTAGATGACTAACTAGTTGATTTAGCCTGTTGTATGTGCCAATTATCTTTTCTCCAGATTCAGAAGTAAAGTTTTCAAACTGATGCTTCAACATGTTCTTCCTGGATTTCTTAGTAGCATCATTCCCTCCAAACCTGAATTCCACAGCATCCATCAATGCTTTTCCTGTTTCACAATCATCAAAGTCCATTTGAAATTCATTAGGTATTCCCATTAAGAGAATACTATGAGCCTTGATTTCCAGCTTCCTAGTTGCATTAGCTTCAGCAGACTTGATTGGTATCTCCTTACCATCAGCACTCTTCTCTGGTTCAGAATCACCATTAACAATCACATTCCACATGTTGAAGTCGATCATGCGAATGTATTGTCTGATCCTCCTCTTCCATAGCTCATACTCAGAAGGATTGAGCATAGGTACCCTTGAAGCAGTCACCATATGAGTTTCATCACCCATCTTAAGCAAACGATTTGGAACAGAAAACTTTAAAGAAACAAAATCTTCTTGATTATAACTTCTAGATCACAAGCTCTGATTATATCTTCTTAATTATAACGATTTATTCTTACTCCTTGGCCTATATATTTTTTCTCAAAAACCCTAATATAGTTTTTTTCCTCTCAATCTCCTCTAATGATCGGTTCAATGTGTTTTCTCGCAGGTAAATTTTACAGGTCCATATATGACAGTATATCATGCTAATCTATGTCTCCCTTCTCAACAAGGAAAAGAAGAACATGTTTGTAATCTGAGTTACTTTGGAGTATATACATAATTGTTCAAATCTTTTTATTGATCTGGTGATAAATTATATAATGTTCATTGATTTATCAAGCAAGCGAGTATGTTTCTAATGCCGTTATTCATATATTTGTTGACCACCATATAACGAATCCGGCCACTCCACCACCTCTGCCACTAAAACAAAAGTATGAAAAAAAAAAAGAGAATCATAAGTCTTCTTAAGTTAAGCTTTTATATTCCGCGTATTAGCTTAAGTATTCATTCAAGTTAACTTCTATATAAGATCGTTTAAGCTCAACTGGGATCCACAATTGGTATCAGAGCTTGGGGAGCTCGTTACCTAGGGATTCACAAGGTTTTTAGTCGAAGAATGATGCTCAAAATCGAATTTGGTTTCAATTTTCGTAACTTTCTGCAGGTCAGTTTTCAAACGGCGATATCTCCTTCGTTAACCGTTGGATCGGGCTGAAATTTTTACTGGAGCTTCTCTATATATCAAGGAAGATTTCCACCGGAGGGATCTTCAATCTGAGCTTTTATGTGGAAGTTCTGGTGTGTCGAAAACTGCTGCAGATAAAGGGTTTGTAATTCGATTTTTAGGGTTTTCTTTATATCAACTCCTTTGATTTTGGTTTCTATTGCATAAATTCATCATAGAAGTTGGTTATACGATGTTTGGTGCTTATAATTCTTGAAGGAAAGCAGTTATGAAGGTGTATGAGTGATTTTTGGGGATTTTAGGGTTTTCGTGACACTTTGAAAGTGTTGTCTTTATACTTAAAAAAAAAAAAAAAAAAAAAAAAAAAAAAAAAAAAAAAAAAAAAAAAGACGACTATGATTCTGTTTGTAAAAGTCGCGTTATTCACTAAACCCTAATATGGTCATGAACTTTGATCGCTATACTGCTATGCTACTGCTAGTATTATCTTCATTCTGCTGCTCAAATTCATTCTGCTGCTACGCTTAAAGGTTAAAATTCATTCTGCTGATAGCATGTTTGAAACTGCTGCTAGCATGTTTGAAACTGTTGCTAGCTTTATGATTCTGCTGCTGCATACTGCTACTACTTTCGAGACTCTGCTGCTAGCTTTGTGATTCTGCTGCTGCATACTACTGCTACTTTGCTAGTTATTTTATTCTGCTGCTCGAAAGATTTATTCTGCTGATGTGTTTATTGATTGAAGAGATGGTTTTACACACACAGATTGGTACACACACAAGAAGATTTTGGTTTATGTTCTTAAAAGTTTAAAGGCTCGTTCTTATTGGATTAATTGATTACGAAGAAGGTTAAATATCACTTAGTTGATATTGTAGTTGAGTTTCGCAAGTTTGTGTTCTTATCATATCTCAAAGTGGGTGTTACACTTTGAAGATAACTTGTTCATGCTTAAGGTGGTGACGAAGACTTGTCAAATCTAGTTTTCATAGGTCAAGGGGAGGATGGACGAAGACCTAGTTAACTATCACTTGAAGGAGTTACGTTATTGTGCTCAGTGTCTCATTGAAGATGAGGATTTTGTCAAGAGATTGCGGTCTACTTATATATTCGGTTTTGGGTATAAGTTCAAAGTCACGTGGATAGTACAAGACATAAGACACAAGTTTGGGTTATTCTACTTCTTCATCAAGTTCGCTATATTTGGTTTTCTTCACATGTGATCATTACATAGAGCCTACAGATTTGAAGAATCATGAAGATGATTAACACATTGGTTTCAGGGGAAGTATCTTATTATGTGTTTAATCATTTGATGTTCATGCGCCACTCGAGGGGAAGTTTTTTTATTCTTACTACTATTGATTAGTATTTCTACTGCTAGTTGGAGTTTTCTATTGTTTTGGGTTCATTATTCGTTTTGTGCTTCATGGAGGGCAATTTGAAACATTGGAAGGCTTGGATTGGAAGTTTGTGATATTGGTTCGTGGTGGTAAAGATCATATTTCATATGTTCCCTATTTGTTGATAACAAAAAAGGGAAGAGATGTTGGAGTGGCATGGCATGGCTTAAGGGGAAGACAAGACTTGTTTCATTCAGGGAGATGTCTACATCTCAACCTCTCTACTTCGCCTAGGGAAGTTCGTACATGACTTTGTTTGTTTTGTCATCATCAAATAGGGGAAGATTGTTGGGATTCCAGATTTGATGTGACAAAATAAATATAAGAATGAAACATGAAGGGCTAAAGTGACAAAGAGAGAAAGCTTCAAAGATATCAAGATATAGGAAATATTCTATTATGAAGAAACGATTTTTATGATATTCTGTATTTAGTTTTATACTTATCTCTTTGTAAACCCTAATATCTCTCTATATAAAGAGACATAGGGTACAAGTTTTATTATGTCTTTCTCAATGTAGTCGACTAGAAAAGTGTGTGTGTATGTTCTAGGGCGTAGTTCATTATAAACGCCTAGAACTAGTTTGTGTTGTTCGAATCCTTCAAGGTCTGAGGTGTCTTAGATCCATGTTACAGTTAGGTAACACGTTATATTCTGATCAAATATAATTGGAGGTGATTGGGAAAAACCTTTGTGTCAATAACTTTGATTTATTCTTATTCCGCTGCATGTTATTATCATTGTTATTGTTGAACCCTAGTGCTCAAAACGGTCCAAGGAGTCTAACAAACTCCACATGCTATGTGTTTGATTGTGTTTCACCAACTTTCATCGTCTTAATGTGATTTAATTTTGAAACTATATTTTTCTAAAAACCACGAGATAAAACGATTACTACTTTTCGTCGCCATTGAAACTAACTCTTTTAAATCAACATAAGAGTATTCCATAAATGTTATTTTATAAAACCTTTTTAAGAATTTCTTTTTCACACATGTTACTTATTAGGTTGTGCCGATCCAGTACTGTTGTGCTTATACTTCCTGAATGCCGTTGTTTTTTACTACTTGATACTAGTTGTGATATCTTGCATTGGTACATACTGAGGTGAGTTCATAGCCCCACTCTTATTTATCTTAACTGTTTTGTAAACTACTTGAGGTGAGATACATGCTACTGTTTTTATTATGATCACAATTGTTTGAAAACCTTACTTTGAACTGAAAACTTTGTTGAGCATTTTATAAGCACTAAGTACCTCTATTGCCACAAACAAGTCCCTTAATCATGCACCATTAATCACTTGCGAATGAGCGCAAATATAGTTTATAGGCCTATAGGAATGACCACCCGCCATGTTGACCAAGGACGGCAACATGTGATGTACATTATTCAAGTTACCTAGGTATTTGGCAAACTACCTACTTGAGGGCAATTTTTATTATAATTCTGTGGTTACTGTCAACTTGTATCAATGTTATTGATGCCGGTTAACTTTTTGCGTGTCATGAGCTTAGTGCAATGATAATATTCTGAACTTATGGGTGTAATGTTGACCCACACTCTCTTAAACTTGAAATCTTATGATCAACTAATTTACTTATAAACCTATGAATTCACTCAACCTTTGTGTTCACTTTTAGCATGTTTTATCTCAAGTCTTTTCCGCTTCATATCTACTTTTGGAGGAGCTTGGTGAAGGGCATGGCATGGTCATAGATGTCTTTGAAGACTATTTGGGACAGCTTTAAGTCTTTTTCTGGATCTATATTTTTCGCACTATTTTTGAATGATGTAAATTGAATGTTTTAAGTTATGAAATTTCTTCTAAAATTGTTAAAGTAAAACTGTTCTTTGTACCTTGTTTTGTGATAACAATCGAGTAGCACCCCAAGACTTGTATGCTTCCGCTGATCCGGTTTGGGTGTGTTACATAATGGCTTCAGCTTTAGGATACAACATGTGGAAATGGAAGTGCGATAATAGAGATTGTATATCCTTTTGGTATGATATTTGGGCAACTGATGAAACATTAAGAAGTTTATTTTCAGATTTATTTATTTTAGCTACTAATAGATATGGGAAGGTAAGTGAATTGTATGACTTGAGTCCCGCAAATGAAATTGTGTGGTGTATCATTTTTTTCAAGGAATTTACTCCTGAATTAGAAGTCCGAACTGGAAGCTTTGTTCATACTCATACATTGCATCATTATCCAACCATTTGTAGATGATATAGTAACATGAAAACCAACAGAGTCTTCAACTTACTCTACCATCATGGCGTATGAAGTGCTACATCAACTGAAGCCAAACATACATGAATGGTTTAGATTCATGTGGACAAAAGGTGTTCCTTCAAAAATCCAATGCTTCACATGGTTAGCGTGCCACCAGCAAATACCGGTAAAACATCTACTTTTTCATAAAAACAACAATCACGCAACATGTTCCTAGTGCATTTCATCTACAAAAACAGTGGAGCACTTGTTGCATTTGAAATGGTTGTTTCTGTTTTGGGGTAGTTTGTTCAGAGGGTGGAACTTGCCTTAGGCATTGCCAACATCAATTTCAAAATTTGTAGACTGAAGGGAAGGTATGCCAACAAACTTTCACAACATATGGAAATTAGTGTTGGAATTATAATATCATGACAATCATATAAAATAAACCAAACACATCAAGAGAGCATATGCGGAAACGTTATAAAAAGATCATATAACATGTAATTAATTAATCAATAATAAATAGTAAACGTACCTTTGTGATTCTAGCCCGAACAAGAATCAATTGCAATCATCAAATCAAGAACCCTAATTAGGGTTTATGTGGATTATAAGAATTACCCCTTACCTCTTTTGTAATTCAATCCAAGAATCAAACAATAGTGTGTTTGAATCGTGTTCTTGTACACACGTACTAATTCAAGTAAAAGTTTATGCAAGTAAATAAAACACAAAACTTTTTAGCTTTAAGAAAATCGAATCCCTAAGAAAGGGATTGAGTTGGATCGATTTTAAGACAAGAGGAGAGAAAGAAAACACCTAGAATGTGTGTACAAGTTATGAGAAAACAATAACCCATGAGGTGTTTATATACTAGTGAATACTTGGAGCTCAAGGCACAAAGGAGGTGGAGAAACCTCCTTGGCCGATCGGTTTTGGCATCCCAAGGGATTCCGGAACCTTCTCTTGTTTCCAATTATTCACAAGTATTACTTTCCTAATCTTCGTCTAACGGTCGTTAGTCATTCTCCGTTAAATACTAACGGTCGTTACTAGTTTTGTGTTTATTAATAATTATATATGACATTTATAAATAATTATTCTTTTACTCTTCATACGTAAAGTGTGCAATCCCACGATCTCGAGTTCGATCCTAACATACGACTACTAAAATGATGTCCATAATCTAACAGCTCCCACTTGGACATATTTTAATAGTGTAATCACATCGGTTAGCGTCTTGCAACACGCCGATGCCTCTAGTACGATCTCGAGTAAGGCTCCTAGAAAAACCTTTTAATGATTTCTCATTATTATTATCCTTTTGTTTCTAATACACCGTTAATAAGGATATGGATTAAAGTCATTCCTTAATTAACCATTATGTTTCTCGTTGTTTATGATTGATCAAGATTACCAAATCTTCTGAACATATTCAGGGGAGATCTTGGGTGCGGTCGCACATGCATCTTACCAACCCTACGAGGGGCCCAGCAGTATTAAACTCCAAAAATAAATTTGAAGGAACAAATTCTATATTGACTACAAGTAAAACCCACAAACTTTGTAACACTTTCGAAAACAACCCTTATGACTACCAGTTACGTATAGCGTTAAGTTGTACCACAAAAATGTACTACATTCATGACACTTATCTTGCATCTCAAGTGTGAGGATAACTTCTCATGATTTACTTAATAACAAAATCCCTAAAGTAACATCATGTTGTTGGGATAAGTCCTATATTCGGTATCATTGAATATCATCTGAAATGGCATGACTATGCATCAATATACTTTAAGTATATTATACCAACCTTCAGATTTGTCTTGATTTAATAATATTCCCATATTATTAACTGACAACAGAAAATTTAGAATAACATTTATTCATGGATTAAACACACAAACATAGGATACAATATATTATAAATTAAACATACCATGTATTTAAATTTATTATAATAATTGTTTAACATCCCTTATCCAAATACTAAATAGATCAATGCATGATAACTATTGTTGATGAATTATGTCTCAAGTAATGACATTCACACTTGTTGACAAGACATAAACCATCCAACTTTGATCTATTGGAATTTTAAGAATACTTATTTCAAGAATTCAACTATTGAAGTTCTTGTATGTGCATACTCAACTATTTTGATAATGCCATATTTCATAAAATGTGTGACATCCTTAACCACCAATTTATGATAATCAAACTTCCAAACATTTTAAAGTTTGAAGTATTCTTATTCTCTTAATGTATAATGCAACTATGCTTTTTGTAAGCACAACTAGTTTATATAGCCAAGGATAAATCCTTTCCATAACTAGTATTGATTGTCATCTCAATTGCATTAGCATCATTGTATGCAAACAACAATATGCTATTAAAACATCCAATAAACATTAATATCTATTGTGTAATGTTTGATGCCCTTCAAACTTTCAAGTTTGTTGGCTATGACAATTTTCACAACAATTGAAAAATTGTTCATCTATAAAATTTGGAAGCAGTTCCAGATTTAGGATGTGATTCTATAATCAAACATATTCTTTTAGAATATTACACAACTTATCTAATAACTTTTTAATTAGATATTAATATTGCCAAATCAGCTTGTAATCAAGCATGATACAACAAAACATGATGTTCATGAAAAATCTTTGAGTCATACTTAGATTTTATTCATGTTATACATATCCATTTAGACTTTCTAAATAATATATCATGTTATATTATATTCATTTACCGCACATGTTTCAACGATAAACATTCATTCCAAGGTTGTATATCTTACTTTCTAAATCTTTAAAGTTTCATTCCAAACTAAGACTTAACTTTTAACTTACATGGAATGTTACCTTTTATATGTTCTACAACATATATGATTCAAAAAATTAAACATAATACTCCCACTAGCTTTTAGGAATACTTAGAAATTATCTTATTTCAATTATAAATCAAAACATGGATTTAATAATTAAACATAAGAGTAATCTTCTAGATGCATGCATTTATCCATCCATGGATTATTGCACTTTGTACACTTCTAAAGATTTATTTGAATTCATAAACTCCTCTTGATTACTATCGTCCTCGCTCAAGTAATCACTCAAGAAAGAGTTTCGATATTCTATTGTCAAGTTCATAAATATGACAATCATAATCTTTATATATTTAATGTATTTAGAAAAGAATATTTAATCACAGTTAATCGCTTAAGTGTGATTAATAATCTTGTCATAAAACATGCATTAAATACGTGCACAATATTGTCCATATGATTTCTATACAAAGATTTAAACCACAAGGGTTACTTTATCTTTGAAGAAACTCATCTTCATTTTCTAGTATAACTATTAAGATAAACCACATTTCTAAAATTGATTATCTTTATGGACAGCATCTTAATCATTCATATCATATACACTTTACCCAATTTCAAATTTGGTAATGTATCATAATGATTATCAGGTTTACAATAATCCTGTAAATCATAGCCCTCAGCATATTAATCAAATATCTGAGATATATACCTATTCTATGAATGATAATTCCATCATCTTGAGATTTAACATTTAAATGCCAAACTTTATTATCATGTTGAGATTTAACATTCAAATGTCAAACTTCATCATGATATTTACTGGTGTATTTTAGAAGATTATGTATCTTGTAATTTTATCTTTTAAAGATCAAAACTCCCACTTGCTTTTAGCAATTTAAAGACTATCTTTAAATACTTAGCAAATAAAGCAACAATACACTGTTCTCTTTTGGGATATTACAAATACATATTAATAGTTCCTGACTTTACTTTGTTAATAACCTCTTCATAAGCAGTTAAACAAATTTAGAACTTCAATTTAAGACTTAATGTAATTCATCACATTCATCACAATCCATCATATGATAATGTCTTATTAATCTTCTAGGTTGGAGTTTTATTAAAAATGTCCAAGTCATACTCAACATTCTAACCTTGATAACTTTTGGAAGAAAAGAAGTCATAGTTATCTTTAATCAAACAATATAACTAGAGTTTGATTTTTCTAACCGAACATACCATAATCATTTGGTATTTCATTAGTATTAATATTGTAAGACAATCTAACAATATTTAAGATAACTATATTTCCTTTTGGCTTGTCTATTTACCAACTAAGTCATTTTAATGGTATAATAGTATTTTCAAGTCAATTACATGCTTTATAACACAAGTACTTTTGACAAAGTCACTTCATGTTCATGTCTCTACAAGAAAACATAAACTATTGTAATCCCACTATACGTTATAAGTCATTTAACAATTTAATGGCTTCATGTTTATGTCTTAACTAAAAAAAACATAACAAGATAACGTCTTACTTTATTAAGTCTTGTAACAATTAAAAGACTTTATGTTTATATCTTTACAATGAAACATAAACATGTTTAACTAAAGTAATTATGAACACCATCTTTTGGTTTCAATAGTAATTTCAAGTTAATTTATTACTTCACAATAATGTAAATAACATTATGTCTTCATTTATTTATGTCATTCCAAGAACACATAAATATTCAGATTGAAGCAGCATTGGATTACTTTATTAATTATGTCATTCCATGAATTCATAAATATACAAATTAAAGTAGTCTTGATATCATATTGACACATGTTCTAATAGGTATCTAATTTAGAAACTGCAAATTCTCATAGTTCAATTACATCAGTTGATCTGCTAGTAATGAAAATATAAAATTCACCTTGTTGTTGCAATCTAGCTAAACTCTCACATAACATAAATTGTAACACCAAGTGTTTCTTGAATTAGATTAGTATAATTCATATTAGAACTTTATTCTCTTACCTTGCAGTCAAGAGAATCCATCATATCTTTATGAGTTGTTTCTTGCACATATTAAAGATAACATTTCTCCCACTTGTGTATCGAACAACCTCATATAGTTTATAAACAACACGCCATGCATTTGTTTATGTGTTCAATATGATTTTGTTATAGATTTTAGCATAACAAGTAGATGTAGAACAACAATGTCTAGTAAGGAAACATACAAGACTATCCTTAAAAGTATGAGTGTCTATACTAGGAAAGTAATTATCTTTAGCTACCAAGATGTCAAAGCTTGTAACTCCCACTGAATTAAAGATCATTACAATAATTCTTTATTCAGTAATAAGTACACAATACTCCCACTGAATTTGACAACATTTAAAATGTTTCATATCCAGTGAAAGAAAATAGTGTGCTTTTAACTTTCCTACACCTTTGAATGTCCATACGTAATAATTACTTATGTACTAAAGAGTGTATTCTACTACGTAAATGATGGACTATCCACAAAATGCTATTAACTTGAAAAATTGGGCATGCAATTTCTTCTTTAATAGGTCTACCATCCTACAATGTATGTAGCACCTTTAAAATAGTTAAAACAACTAGTTTGTCTTTAAACATTTTGCGGTAATTCGTCTAGCTTCTAATTATAATAACTCATAAAATGTCATACATAATTTTCTCTTAACCAAATATCATATTTGTTACTAAAAATTTAATCACCGAATGATGAAATCCCTATGGAAAATATTCGCAATTTTCTGAACTATTAAAAATTTGCTATGAGTTATATATTAGAATTTAGACATATCTAATATTCCTATTATCCTTTTTCATTTATGAAAAGAAATAGGATTGTATCTCACTCTTCTTTCATAGAAAGGAGACTTCTTTTGTCTTTTAAGTAAATTATTCTTAATCAAACATTTGTTTGAAAACATAACGATATCAATTTACCAAAGTCCAAAGTACGTTTACGGCTTGAACGTTGCATTAATACATTAAAACGAATTACAAAATTCAATTTCAGTATTTTCAATAATTGGTCTTTAAGAAAATAAAATACCCATTGGTAAATATTCATATAAACCGTAGTATTTTCTTAAAGCTAGGATCCTAATTGACATAGTATCATTACATCAATTGATCTGCTAGTAATGATAGTATTCAACAAGGTAATTGTCGAACAATAATTGCAAATATCATATTGCAATTCCTAGATTTATGGGATTTACATTCACAAAACCTTTGTAATGTAAGCATGTTTTATCCCCATCTTAATGTCTTGAGTCCAAGTTCTCACTTCCTACTCAATTTAAGTTGTCTAACTTAAAAACTACAAACTCATAGATCCATTACATCAGTTGATCTGCTAGCAATGAAATTACGAAATTTACCTCTCCATTGCAATCTCGCAAAGTTCTCACATGACGTAAATTACAACTTCAAGTGTTCTTAATTAGATGGCATTTGACTTAATTTTATAAGGGTATTAATTTTGATGTGATCAAATTAATGTATGAAGAAGCATGCATACAACTTCATAACATTGGTTTTACAAAACATTTTTATTACCAATTTGCTAAGAGTAAAATAACAAAGTTTTGATTGAGGTATCGGGTTCACCAATTAAAGAATTACCAACAATTATCGTCCACTATATCGTACTTTTGCATAAGCCCTAAGGCTTAGTGTTCGGATAATCATTGTGGAATTGTGGTGAATTCACCCTTAAGATGACAATGTACGTAATATAGTGATATAGGTAAGTCTAGAGTCGGCACACAAGCGGTTGTAGAGAACCGGTAGGTGCATGGTCTTTAATAACCCCTCTCTACAAGCACATTGTATGGCAACCTTCGGTCCGCCTTTCTTACACTATGTACAAAAACATCAATCAACCAATCCTTTGAAATTTAAACTCTTAAAGCCAAAACAATTTCGCCATTTATTTAGTCCATATTATTTGTCTATTCAAAAATTACCCTTTTTCGTTTATAAGCATGTCTCACATAATAATAAACAAAAAACAAGTAATACATAAAAAATAAACAACCAAATAAACATATACATAACATAACAATTAAATATGTATAAACATGTAGCCACATGCAAATTTTATTCAATAGTCCTATTAATAATCAAGTCTAGGTGTATAATGCATTTATTCAATTAAGGCTTTCTTCTTCAATGGAAAAAGAGCCACATACATCGATAAATTGATTGCGTAAGCCAAAACTAAACAAACACCACATAGCACGTAATTAATTATTTAATATTGAAGTCTTCCCCAATTCGATATCTATTAATAAATTTACATGTTTTGATATAACATAACATTTAATTAATATTCAATTTAAACCATTTAAATACTCACACAATAAAATCCATGCAAATATGCACTTTTCATGGATTATGCTTAACAATTAACATATTGCACCAAGATCGTTTACTAAAACGCATAACCAATTACATGACATCCTATGATTTCTAATCATATTAAAAATCAAAACCAAAACCCTAAATAACTAATAAGGTCAAACGACCCAAATCAAAAAAATTAGGGTTAGGAATCGAAAAACCCTAAAAACATGTAATTAAATGAATCAAGATTCAATTTTTATGTGTTTCGATAATTAATTACACATTATAACTGCTCTAGATGCCACTGTTGGAATTATAATATCATGACAATCATATAAAATAAACCAAACACATCAAGAGAGCATATGCGGAAGCGTTATAACAAGATCATATAACATGTAATTAATTAATCAATAATAAATAGTAAATGTACCTTTGTGATTCTAGCCTGAACAAGAATCAATTGCAATCTTCAAATCAAGAACCCTAATTAGGGTTTTTGTGGATTATAAGAATTACCCATTACCTCTTTTGTAATTCAATCCAAGAATCAAACAATAGTGTGTTTGAATCGTGTTCTTGTACACACGTACTAATTCAAGTAAAAGTTTATGCAAGTAAATAAAACACAAAACTTTTTAGCTTTAAGAAAATCGAATCCCTAAGAAAGGGATTGAGTTGGATCGATTTTAAGACAAGAGGAGAGAAAGAAAACACCTAGAATGTGTGTACAAGTTATGAGAAAACAATAACCCATGAGGTGTTTATATACTAGTGAATACTTGGAGCTCAAGGCACAAAGGAGGTGGAGAAACCTCCTTGGCCGATCGGTTTTGGCATCCCAAGGGATTCCGGAACCTTCTCTTGTTTCCAATTGTTCACAAGTATTACTTTCCTAATCTTCTTCTAACGGTCGTTAGTCATTCTCCGTTAAATACTAACGGTCGTTACTAGTTTTGTGTTTATTAATAATTATATATAACATTTATAAATAATTATTCTTTTACTCTTCATACGTAAAGTGTGCAATCCCATGATCTCAAGTTCGATCCTAACATACGACTACTAAAATAATGTCAATAATCTAACAATTAGTTGGTCCTTATGCCATTTGGCAAATTTGGTTAGCAAGAAACAAGGCGACGTTCAATGATAAGTTCTTTTGTTGGTCAAAAGCTTTAACCATTGTCAAACGAAAAGCGTTTCAATGTGCGGTTGAGTAAAAACTGTGTCATGCTTCACAATATCAAATTCAGATTGGTCAACCTTGAGAGCTACATTGATATTTTTAGTTTGTTGCATCAAGTGTAGTTAGAATTGTAGTTGAATTAAGGATCTCTCGTCAAGTGTGTAATTTATTTACACTTTAACATTATTGAAGTTTCATATAATCTATATAAATTATGTCTCATAGAAAAAAGAAAAAAGAACATTTGCTGATTATTTATTAGTAGATTTTTTATGAGTTATCAGAAGGCTTTAACTATTATACTATATTTTTTTTTATGAGTTATCACATTATGTCTACAAAGAAAACTATTCTATTTTATCAGCCTATATTACCACTATTTTATTTTGGTAAACGGGGTTATGTGTTATATGGGTTAAAAGTTTAGAGTTGTTTGGTTTGTAGGTATGAAAATAAAGGAATGAATATCATTTTCAATAAATTATTCGGTTAATAAGTTTTATTTAGAAATATAAAATAATGAATTTATATAACTCATACATAATTAGATACCCATAATGATTTATTTATTGACAAAGCAAACACCTGGGCCCTGAGTAAAACAATAGTCGATTAACAAGGTGTCAAAGTCACTACATAATTATATAATATCCTTTATTGGCTATTTCGGAGTTTCCTAAAATGTTACTACAAAGTTACGTAAAGGATGAAAAAGCTTCTACCAAACATTTATCATGAATGACCAAATCCTTGAGTTGCTGAAAGAAATGGTTGTCAGGATTCAGGATCATGTTCTCTTTTAATATGAAACGAAAAGATTACTCGCATAAAATGGCGAAGGTTTATAGTTTTTGACAAAATTAATCTGATACATCAATTTGTGTGATATTTCAATTAGTGTGTGCGTATTTTAGGTTATTATTATTATTATTGTTGTTGTTGTTGTTGTTGTTGTTTATTTATTTATTTATTTATTTTAACATCACTTTTTATTAGAAACAAACTCATAGGATTACAAGAAATTAGTGGGGAGCCTTGAAATTATCTGGGCTCCACACCTTTATTATTATTATTATTATTATTATTGACAAGAAGTTAGTAGGAAGTCGAGATATTAATTAAGTTTCCACTCTTCTAGTTATAGAAACGCAAATCCTATTAAAAATATGAGCAGCAACACTTGCTTCAATATTTTGGATTATCGAGAACTTACGGTTTTTGTCGTAGAACGATAATCCCCTAAAGTTGGTGTTAAAAAAAATAGAAAAATTGATGAAGTAAATGAAAGTTAAAAAGTTTCTAGTTTAAATTTTAATTAATTATTTAAAAAAAATAATAAATTTAATTGTCTTTATAAATAAAGACATAATAGTAACTTAGGGGCCGTTTAGTTGGTGAAAATTTTTTCAAAATTTTCATCTTTAAATTCTTTGAAAAGGGGATGGTTTTTCTTCTCCAGAGAATAGTTGAGAAGTTTGAAAACGCGTTTAATTGGAGTTATATTTTTCTTTTTTTAAAATGATAAGAAGATTACCTCAAATTACGACGGTGACGGTGACGGAAAGCGGTGGCGGCGACGGTAGAGGATGACACGAAAGATTAGGGGTAGAATGGTGGTGTATGTGTTTTTTTGGAGTTAAGAGAAAAAAAATGAAAAAAAAAATAAGAATGGTAGAATGGGCTTTTCAATTTCTTAGTTAAACTTAAAAAAATGAGAAGTTTATGTTTTTTTGAAAATTATTGGAAAAAAAGTGCGACTAAATGCGTTTTCAGTTTTTTCATTTTTTTATGAAAAATTTCTTGAAAAAATGAACAATGCATATCTATAGAAAGATTATTTAATTCTCGTCGCGATGATATTTTTTTGTAGCTTGACGATTTACCGTTAGCAAGATATTTTGTTTTAAAAAAATTGAAAAATAAAAATAAGTGATTATAATTGGTTCATTGATTGTATAGCAAATATGAGATTTATATTGATCTCATCTCATATCTAGTGACAATGACATTAAATCCCATTCTTAAATTTGATATGCATGTATTGCAAACACCGAATTCCTAATCTTCACCTACCAATTAATTGATCCTGCTAATACACAGCAAACGATTTGGTTCACAATCTTCAAAATAAAAAACGTAACATTACAAAATATCTACAAAATACTACTATTGCTTTACTTGTTTCAAAATATTAAGTTGTTAGTAAGTACTTATTAATTACTATGTTGCTATCTTTAGTAACATTAGAGTAGACGGTGCACCGTAAGCAAATACAGTGGCAAAGCCTCTACCCAGAAACGGACTTAGGATTTTTAAGAGGGTGTTGCACAATAGAATGTTGAGGTAACTAAAGTTACACCGTAAAAAAAAAAAAAAAAAAAAAAAAAAAAGTTGCACATACCACAAAAACGGCAGTTTTGAAATCTTTTTGCATTTTGTGACCTAAACTTAGGTGTAGCCCATGCCACATCCGGCATACATGTGGGTCCGTCCATGCCTCTACCTTAGCGGCAAACACCGCTCCGCAGCTTTTTGCTGTTAATTTTGTTTTCCTTTCAGGTAGGAACTTCTCCAAGGTTAATTTGAAAAGATAAAACGAGTGTGTTGAGTGTTTTTGTTTTTCTTAATGCAGAAAGTAAGAAAAGTTACGTCAAAGAGAAAGAAAAAGTGTTACAAACTTTTCAAAAGTTTTAAAAAAAGAGAAAGAAAAGAAAGATTATTGACAACTTCTCCTAAGGTTCTACTCTCAAAACTTGAAGTCGGTCATTTATCAAACATCCTATATGATCTTACTACATGTTACCATCTTTTTTTAAAACACAAGTTTTGATACATGAATTAGTCATGCAAATAAATACTCTTTACCAAACCATTCTAATAACTAGCTGTTTACTGAAAATCCAGATGAAAAATAATGTCAGAACATTATTGTATCGCTTTAATAAAAGTTTGAGCAAGGAAAAATATAAAGGCCCCATCTTTAAATGGGCTAATGGATTAAGAAGTCAAACATTAGGAATGTTGTGTTTCCATTTGAATACATGCTAGTGTGGGCAAAGGTGCCAACTGCCAAGTGCCCACCTTCTACTTGTATGTATCTTATCTACAAATTATTTAATAAATTGTTCATTCGGGATTTAACATCTGTAATTCATTGATCTTATCTTCTACGGGTGACAAAATTTCAACAATCACTTTATTAGTTTATTTCATGCACTTATTGAGTAAATAGTGACAAGACAAACAAAGAAATATTTTGTCCACACCCCAGCTCCCATCAAATTTATCATTCATCGCTACCTACTTAGCTAGGTTTCACTTTTTTAAAGAGCCTCAAAATATTTAAGCGAAAATTATGACAGAGCCCCTGTTAAGAGGGGTGTGTCCCGATCTACTCCAATTTTTTAGACATTAGAAAACTACCCTCAACATGTCGCGTATATAAGGTCACGATATACACGACATGCACGTGCCAGTTTATTACAAATTATGAAAAAAAAAAAAAAAAAAAAAAAAAAAAAAAAAAAAAGTCTCGTTGAAACATAAACGACACACATATATATACATAACATGTACATGTAAGCAATTGAAAAGCAAAAATTTAAAAACTTACAAAAAAAACACCCTTTTAACTTTTTAATAATTACAATTTTTTTTACATAACAAACTTAATTTGTCAAATATTTAGCAAATATCTAGCAAATTTGTTAATGAAAAAAATATCGTTACCAAGAGCTCTGAATTACGAACAAAACGAGCCTAATATTGATATGCTTTTAACGTACGTACGATTTGATAAAATTTCAAAATACCATTTATAGGTTTATAAAATTATACCGTTTTTAAATTATGAATATTTACGTTTATATTTCCCAGCGATATTCATATTTCATAGAATTGTACGACTTTATCCCTTGTGGTTTAAGCGTATGTTTTAAAAGTTTATAAAATCGTAGAGTTTGATAACGACTCTGGTTTATAGCCCTAAACTAATTTACATTTACTAAAAACTTAACAAGAGTATAACACTATATAATTATTATTTTTGTTATCGGGGAAGTATTTATAATTTTATTATTTTCTAAATTGAAGATTTTTAAGGTATATAAGTGACTAGTTTATTTTCAAAAAAGTTGTTCTAGTAATATAAGTGCTTTGACGAAAAGTAAGTTGATCATTGAACGCTAACATGTTCAATGTGGTTCTAATATGTACGTGCTCTTAGTTTTTTAATAAGTGCAAACTTACGTACAAACTACACATTTGCTCAAAGTAATATCGTTAGGTTAAATTTGGTACAGACCGATGTCATTTTTGAAGCTATATGAGTGGATAAACAAAGAGATCTGCATTCGTGTTCTTAAAGTTCAATATCAAAAACGGTAAAATTTTATAAACCTATAAACGGTATTTCGAAATTTTATAAAATTGTATGTACGTCAAAAGCATATTAATATTGGGCTCGTTTTGTTCGTAATTTAGAGCTCTTCGTAACGATATTTTTTTCATTAACAAATTTGCTAGATATTTGACAAATTAAGTTTGTTATGTAAAAAAGTTGTAATTATCAAAAAGTTAAAGGGTGTTTTTTGTAAGTTTTTAAATTTTTGCTTTTCAATTGCTTACATGTACATGTCACATGTCGTGTATATATATGTGTCGTTTATATTTCAACGCGACATTTTTTTTTTCCATAATTTGTAATAAACTGACACGTGCATGTCGTGACCTTATATACGCGACATGTTGGGGTAGTTTTGTAATGTCCAAAAAGCTGGGGCAAATTGGGACACACCCCTCTTGGCAGGGGCTCTGCCGTAATTTTCGCAATATATAATCCGGTATACATTTAAGGCGTTAAAATTTAATTCCAGTAAAACAATGTTAACATTGTACAATTTTATATCGTATATATTTGTTAAAACTTGAGATAAATCATCAAAATACAATATTTTTGTTTCAATAGTTGGTATAATATATTTTTGACCATCGCATATAGTTAACGTATAAGCTTTCGCACATGTCTTCCATTCACTTAGCTGCGCCACTGATTTTTATTAATATAGATTTATTTTTGTACTACAAATCGTAGGTAAAAGTAATTTTTATTGATATCTAAATTTTGAAAATTCCCTCTACTTTTTACACCGTGTTCTCCAAAAAAATATTAAATAAAATAAATAAATAAATAAATAAAGTGAATGTAAAGTAAAGTGAGTGGAAGTAAATAAATGAAAATAAAGTAAAGTTGTGTTTCACACTAAAAGTGAGGTGAAAGTTTTGAATACAAAATTCTCTTATTTTTCACACCTTTACTCAATTTCCCTCTTAAAGAAAACTAAAAAACATGAGTTATTTTACGTTTAATCACTTTCTTTTTCTTTCTTCTCATTTGCTCAACTTCAAAACATTGTGTAACTCTTACTTATCTCTCACCTCCATGATTTTGACATGGGGCAAAATTAACAATTTAAATGAAAAGAGGTAATGTGTGAAACAAACACATGTTATATTTTGTGTGAATTAAAAAATAAAAATAAATAATAAATAATTGGCACCCCTATATACCAAAACTTTTAAATTTCACTATTTCAAAATTTAGTCCCCTGATTAATTGAAATAAATTTTGATTTTTTTTTTTTTTTTTGAACGGCAAATTTATTAATAGAACTAGCAAGGAGCTAGAAAAAAATTACAAACTAGAATAACCAGTATTTTTCATCCAAGTTACCCAATTAAGTTTAGAGGTACAACGCCTAGAACACCATTGAAAAGATAAATTAACTAAGTCATCATATAACATATCTCTTAAAGGATGCTTATCGCCGAATAGAACTTGATTTCTAACCCTCCATATTAGCCACCATTTCACATAACGAACACCTTCAAAGATATATTTCAACCGCTTTGACAATCGAATGTTTTTCAACAAAATAAGCCAATCATCATAAGAGTCAATCGTATTGCCTTCAAGATCCCACCATGGCAAGACTTTCCTCCAAATAAGACGAGCCACATGCACGAAAAGAAAAAGTGAGAAGCGGATTCCACTGAAGAGTTGCAAAGAGGGCACATGATAGAGGAAATCTCTACTCCTCTAAGAGAGAGATTTAAGCGGGTAGGCAATTTATCCAATCGAACTCTCCAAGCAAAAACGTTAATCTTAATAGGAACAACTTTCACCCATCTTGCATGAACATTCTTTTTTGGCAAAAGAGTATCATCAATAATACTACGAACTGAATTTACCGAAAAGTCTCCTGAAGCTTCTGACGACCAAACCCAACGGTCAAGCTTCTAACCTAAGAAAGCTCTTTTTTTTCTTTTCTTTTTTATTTTTATTTTTTAGTTTTTGACTTAAGTGTTAAATATAGAAAAAGGTAAAAAATAATAATAATAATAATAATAATAATAATAATAATAATAATAATAATAATAATAATAATAAATAAATAAATAAATAAAGCTTATCGGATTAGCTAATAGGATTTAAAATTCTGTCAAAAACTTTTGAAAAATTGGCTAATATTAAATTTAGTAACAGGGAGAAATTTAATCTGTCAAATACCCATGTACTTTAAACTTTTGTTTAAAAATAAATTTTAGTATTGTTGTTGTTGTTGTTGTTGTTGTAACATATAAAAACTTAAAGGATTTTACAAAAAATTAGTGAAAAACCAAGATACTATATGGCTCTCACCTCTTTAGCTATAATAAAAGTAATTCTATTGTTATTAAAACTCATAAGGTTTAAAAAAAAATTAGTTAGAAGCTGAGATACAGTACTATTTATGCCCCCACTACTTTAGATAAACAAAAATAATCATATTAAAGATGTTTAAAATTGAGATATGCAAATAACTACATGAGGCATGAGTTTTAATTTTTAAATGAGCAATATTATATTATATTATATTACGAAAGTAAATTATTTTTTATACTAAAACTCGTGTATCCACAAGATTATGACATATATAAGCACAAATATTCACTAAACATAACTTATATTAGAATCTTTTGCGTTCATAGTACTCAAAAACTAGTTTTCAAATACTTTGCTACCCACATTAATAAACTCATTTCTCACGTAAAAAAAAACATGATATTTTTTAAATCTGGGTCGACTTTGCTGTCTCAAGCAGTTGAGCCGAGATTAATTTGGTTTGTTTACCGGGAACCAAAAAGATGGTTGAATTGAAATTCTGTTTGGTTATCAGAAACTGTTTATTTTGAAAGAAGAAAAAAAAAAAAAAAAAAAAAAGTTCAATTTAACAGGTGACAAAACGGTTTTGAAAATTTTACTGTAACAAAACTCATTTAGGTACAGTAACTACATAATAGTCATTTAGTTACAGTAATAACTATACATAAGACCAAGGATCGAATGAGAAGAATCCTTAAAATAAGAAGGATGAGAAATATCTATAACTACACATTAGAGATGCATCAAGTTGAATTAGATGCATCCCTAATCTTTTAGATGCATCATAATATATTTTCTAACTAAAAATTAGATGCATATACATATATTAGATTAGATGCATTTCGTCAAGTTAAATGAATCTCATGTATTTTTCATCATCTGCGGGTCAAATTTGTTGCTAGTATTACTTTGCATCATTTTCACTTCAAAATCACTTTCGAAACTAATTATGATGCATCTAAATGAATAAAAATGTCTCTAATTCAAGTCGTTGCATCTCAAATATGCAGTTATTATTTTTTCCCGTTCTTCTCATTTTAACTCAGTGGATCCTTACCCACATGCACATTTGTGTTGGGCTGTCAGCGTATTTTGTTATGGTAATTTTTACTGCTAATATTTTTCTGTTTAAACTTAATCAACAAAGAACTTCATACTCGCAACCCAAACACAATGAAAATAACCCTACGATTGGCTCCTCTTATTGTTGATATTTTTTCAAGGTTAACGTTTACACAACTAAAGTATATATACATGGTGAAACCTTTTAAGTACCTTCATTAAACTAGTCTAATATTTACAATATACCAAAATTTCACAAGTTTTTGAAAACATCTAGTTTGAAACTGAAGAAACACGGGGAAAAGGACCTAAACACTTTACCCTAATATTTTCACTCTAATAATTCTCTCTAATAGGCAAAACCAACCCGAAAAGAGAAGCCAAAGACTGTAGGAATGGATCTCATTTGTCTCTCTAATTTAGCCATCAACCATGCCGATACCCCAAGAAGTAGTTAAAATCATGGTGTTGTACATTCAATTGCTTTAGCCAACTACCAGCCACGTGCAAAAGCGAAACAAGCTTTTCTTGGTCCTCACCACTTCCACCCGAGATCCACACGTCTCCTTGCATCTTGTAAGTGGCTAGTCCAAATGGGGGAAGATGGATTCCTTCTTCTTTCTTCTTTTTCAAGATCCCATTTTGATCCTCGTTGTCTATATCTAAAATTCACGCGTATTTTGTAAACTTTTATATAAAGATACATCCTAAATAATACGGAGTAACAAAAAAGTATCATAAAATACCTTGAAATGATGATGAAAGCGTGTGATAAGTGAGGAAACATGTGGACAAGTCCTTTATGGTCCTGCCCATTGGAATGTGATATATTGGGTACCTATGATATTATCAAAAACCACAACCATCACATACCAAGTCAAACTCATTTTAATGTATAGCAAAAAAATCTTTCAAACAAAAGACTAGTTGCAAAGGATGCCCAAAATGTAGAATATCAATAACATAATACACAAATTATCACATTGTCCATTGCTTTACCAATTACACACTAGAAATACAGTGTCACTATTTAATAAAGGCGTAAAAAAACTTACCATGCAACAGCCATCCAACTAGCCGGTGAAAGATCAACGCTTCTTAATGACATTAACCCGGGGTATTTTTCAGATAACATACAAATCTGCACGGAAAAGATTTACAAGAGCGTTAACTACTAAAGCTCAAATAGATGAAAACATTTTAGCATATTATAAGGGGCCAGTTATCCACAACTCTCATGTTTCACACGGAATTCAGTTCTTACTTTTTACCAAACAAGATAAGCAAAACAATTACCGGGTCAAAACAAAACTGAGTGCACAAGCATAGGAATTTGTTGATGTTATCATATGTCAAAAGTGATTAAATATACATTATCCAATCATATCTAAAGATGTGTGAATGTCAGAACTATGACGTCGAATCCAGGATTTGTCCAAAACCATTATAAAATGTTTGAACTAGGATGATGACGATTGGGATCTAGGCCGTTGCTTCTGATTAAAGTTGCGAAACATGAAACCTGCTTTTGCAACAAACATACATCGTTTGTTGTGTGAAAATAATAAAAAATCTAATAGGTACCTTATCCATAAGAGGAACTCTTTCGTAAGGAGTTGATCTTTCAAAATGTTGAAAGTAGAGGTAACCCAATCTGTCGTTAAAATGCAAAGGACTCTCACGATCAAACAAACCTTCCTCCGACGAACAACCATCCCACCTTGACAACTTCTCGCTCTCACTCTCATCACTAAACGAATCACTGAATGAATCCCTCGTCTCGGTATCCGTCTCTTCCCTAGACAATGAAGCATGACATTCAAAATCACGTATATCAATATGCATGTCTGTCAATGTTTTGAATGCTAAAGGAAAAT
This sequence comes from Artemisia argyi, assembly GCA_030686995.1. Taxonomy (NCBI): domain Eukaryota; kingdom Viridiplantae; phylum Streptophyta; class Magnoliopsida; order Asterales; family Asteraceae; genus Artemisia; species Artemisia argyi. The sequence goes on from CM060696.1 coordinate 101,376,335, forward strand.
ATAAACATTTTAACGAACCCCTAAATCAGAACAAAGATACAACTTGTCCAAGTATTAATTTTTTATAAAATACGTCAATACAGCTTTCGTCCAGTGTAGTCCTTTTCTAACAGCATATTTATTAATAATACATCATTAAAAAATGAGATATTCAGTTTTTTAGCAAATATTTGAAACAAATTATTTGATCTCGAAATAATTCAATTACTAGATTCCCAATCACTTGATACAAACATTCTAATAACTTCAAACCGTAATAATGAGATAACGCACATCTAACACCCACCAAAAACGACTCGAAAAATTATTAAGCCTTGGCAACTTGTTTTGTACAATTAGAATGTGTTGCCCTATTAATGGATATAACATTACAAAATAGTAACATTGTGCAAGTAGTGACCGTCAATTTGTCACAACTCATAACTATCTAGCTATACTTGCTTATTTGAAGAAAAATGTAACCAAGTGTAACATATACATCAGATATGGCATAAATTGGGTTCAACAAATAAAGATTAATACTATCGTAAGTTGAAATCAACATAGCATTCATGTTGTCTCACTAAAAACTAGTGACCATATATTTGCTTCAAATCAATATTCAGTCCTTTCAAAGGCACGCCTTTATTTTATTCGAATAACGTACCAAGTAATGTTGTTGTCTAACTTGAAAATATCTCAATCCACAAGTAATGTCGGTGTCTAACTTAAAAAGATCTGAATCCAGAAAGTATATCGAGACTTTAGTGATACAGAGAGGACAAAACAATGGTTTAATCAACGGATAAGCAACAGCTTAAAAGGAATATGCCTTCCACTTTTCCAATCACATTATCCAAAAGATTTAACAAACCGCAAAAAGAAAAGACCAAAAGTTTGAACAAATTTACAAAAACAAATAAATAAAAGAAATAAATAAATAAATAAAATTGAGCAAATGAGCAATGTACATATTTACGTAAGTGGTCCCACACTCTATTCTTATTTACATTTTTAACCCAAAAATCCCTTTAAAAAGTTTTGCCCCAAACAAAAAGCCAATTCTAGTGACTCCAACAAATTCTTAGTGGCCGTTTAGTTGGTGAAAATTTTCTCAATTTTTCAATCTCTAAATTCCTTGAGAAGAGATGGTTTTTCTTCTCTAGAGAAAAGTTCAGAATTTTGAAAACGCGTTTAGTTTGAGTTATATTTTTCATTTTTAAAAATAATAAGAAGATTACCTCAAATTGCGAAGATACGGCGACGGCGGGCGGTGGCGGCGGTCGGCAGTGGATGACACGGGAGATTAGGGGTAGAATGGTGTATGTGTTTTTTTTTTTGAAGTTTGAGGGAAAAAATGAGAAAGAAAAAAGTGAGAATGGTACAATGGGCTTTTCAATTTCTTAGTTAAAATTTAGAAAATGAGAACTTCATTTTTTTCGAAAATTGTTGGAAAAAAGTGCGACTAAACGCGTTTTCAGTTTTTTCATTTTCTTATGAAAAATTTCTTGGAAAAATAAAGAATTTCTCTCCGAATAAACGCACCCTTAATTTCTTCTTTTTAAATACTTAGTCAATATCTATTAAATATATTCCTATCTACGACGTAAAAAACTTATAAAGTAGTAGTAAGGAAAAATAAATAAATAAACAATAAAATAGAACAGTTTTTGTTTTTATTGAAGTTGCATCATCACATGAGGATAGGAAATCCATTTATTGCACATTTTAATCCAACAATAAATGGAGTATTAAATTATCATTAATGTTCAATATATTTGGTATCAGATAACAAAGATTTAACATACCTTAAATAATTCAAAGATGAATTGCTTGTAAAGATTTGTATAGCAGATAAATATGGAACATAATATTGTGTGATAATTTCATCTTCACCAGAATCAACGTTGATTGGAACTCCAGCACCATAAGCACTCCATTCATCAAAACTATTCCATAAATCACTCAATGTGAAATACTCAACTTTTTCTTTCTCCCATGGATGCCATAGCTTATTTAGCTTCATAATCTCACTCTACACCATAATTCAATACAAAAAACATCAAATCAATCAAAAAAAATAATACAACAAAGAATAAAATATACATAACACTTATTAACAATAGACAAATGTTATTCATTTATATATATAAAAGAAAAGTATGACAAAATGACTTAAAAAAAAAATTAAAACTTTGTTACCTTTTATGACACCAAAGTTAACATTGAAATATGAACATATAATCCGTTACTTTTTTTTTTTTTTTTTTTGCATTTTCTCAAAAACTAAGACACGGGTTTTATATAAAACTATAAATCTATAAAAGAATGACAAATATATGTACCTTTGATAAGAACTGTGATGGTACAACAGGAGTTGTACACTCAAGAAAACATTCAAGATTTGATGATGAATGCATTGAACCTCAGGAACAAGACTGATCACCAGATTTATTATATAGACAAAAGTGTACAGGATTTGATGGAGATGACAAGAACAGAAGATGTTTGAAGTAGTAATATTTATGATGAGGTTTTGTTGAAGGGAATAAGAAAGCGGTCCAATGTAAATGTAATAACGTAGAAGAAAGACAGATGTTTTGGTTTTTGTTTGAGAGAGAAATGGTGTTATGATGGTCACTTATGAGACTCTCCACATGTCCTACTCTCAGTTTTCATACATTCACATTTCACACACCACCTATTCCGAATATTGTATTCAGTATTTTCTTTTGATCAAATATCTACAAAATTTGTACTACCGTAGTTGAGTGAAACTTCTAGATATAACCATGTGGACAACCGGATCGGGCACAGTAAATGTCCTTATCAAAATTGGGGTAAAAAAGGCGGGTAATATGGGATAATTCCATGTTAAGTGAAGTGGTGTTTAAGCAAAATTTTCATATTTTTAGTAAGCTATTCATGAGATTTAATTTAGCATATTTGTACTTCTCAAGTTTTTTCTTCCAATGCGAATCTCTTATCTTTTACTACAGATGACTCTTTAAATTGGAAAAATAACCCAATAATTTGTAATTAGATCAATAATGACATTACTCGTATATCATTTTATTTATGTGATAAAATTGAGCATTTTTATTAACTAATAAAAGTTAAAACTGAAGCTCAATTTAATCAAATAATTAATTTTTGTCTAAATTATAAATATGCTAAAAACATATATGTCAATTTTGTATAAAAAAATTCAAAAGGGGAGGAACGATTAATAAAACTTTAATTATTAAATTTTGAATAATGTATGCTTATCATAATGTTTTTTAATAACTATATAAATTTAATAAATATCTTTTATACTCTATATTTTATTAAAAAAAATACAACAATACGTTGTTAGAATAAAACGTCCACAACTATTTTTATTATTATTATTATTTTTAAATTGTTTATACTATACATCGTATCCTTTAAGTGGGATAAGCGGGATACATCGTATCATCTGGTACGGGTAATACGGAGTATTCATAAACATAAAACTCGGTATGCGACAAAGTACTTGAATACGTCGTATCCCTAAATGGGATATGCCGTATGTCTTGCTAAGACCAATACGTCGTATCCATAAACCTGGATACGCCGTATTAGCTGACTGGTACAGAGCTGGCTGCAGAAAACTGCAGATTTTGCAATATACTCATTTGGCGTACCTATAAACTAACTAACCACATATATTACTTAATGAAACTGTACTGACATACATCATTCACTTAGACTCGTACAAAAGCCGAAATGGTTCATTATGGCATGAATGGCTCTATGCCAAACACCATTTAACTATTCAAAGCATGACAATAACTAACTTTAAACTTTATAAAATCTGAGTTTATACAAACCACGACCCAAAAAATATTTCCTAATGCGTTTCTTGGGTATTAGAGAGGGTAGGGAAATAAGCTCGATACCCACGAACACCACAGGGTGCTAGCTTGTGACCTACTTACCATTGGATGCAATATCACTAGGTTCACTTATAAGAAAACGTGACAAAGCAACATAAGCACAAGCTTAGCAAGATAACATATATAAAATTGAAAGTAAACATGAGTAGGACATTTCCCCACTTAGCTATCATAGTGCTTATTAGCACTCTAATTCCCCATGGGAATAAGTTCTTGCATCATTTCCTATACTAAGGAGCTAAGTACCTCACCACCATGCTTGGGTGAATTCTTGTTTGCTATGTGCTTACTAGTCGTTCACCAAGGACGTCGCGAACCCTTGTCGGTTCAATATAACTAAAAATGTTCTAGTCGCTCACATAGGACGTTTAAGTTCCATTTTTGAACATGTGATCACATAATAGTACATATCGTCCACTTAGGACATCTAATCCCATTTTAAGGTCGTATTGCATTTAATTATGCCAGTCATCCACCGAGGATGTCTAATTCCGTTTTCGGAATGTATATAAGTCTATTTTATTCATGTCATCCACTAAGGACGTTAAACAAGCAATAACATGACATTTTAACTAAAACATGCTACTAAGACCACACGGTTTATCCGTCTAGGTTATTTCACATATAAATTTATATCACATAAAGCATTAGAACTCATAATGCAATTATACTAACATAACTCGTAACACGAGTATAATATGTGTGCATACTATAAAACTTGAATATGAGCACCACGAAATATGCGGCACGTCTAACGGGTTACTAAATACGCGTTTCTATTCTTATATACGTTACTCACCTCGAACACATTTTCATACTAACACGAGCTCTCGTAACGTCATTAGCTAACCCTTATAATCCTAAGAACATTTAAATAACATAGAGCTTATTAGAAGTATGACTTAGCTTGACTTAACAAGCATCAAAAGAGAATTAAGCCATAAGGGTGTGCTTGGTTTGTGGCTTATATAACTACCCAAACACATTTTCTGAAAATTAACACCACTAATTGGTGTTATGGCATCTTAACAAGGTACCCATAACTTATTTAAACACTTATACATGATTACAAATGTTCTTGGTTATTTTCTAAAAATCATAATGTAACACCTCCATTTTCGCAGATAGCAGCGGAAGCTAAATCTGGGGTATTACTTCATGAATCACAGTCACAATAATAGAAAACGACTCAAAAGAGATGTTTTGGAAAATAATGTTATAAGTCATTTATTTATCAGAGTTTTCCAAAGGAGGTTCCAAAATCTATGTAAAACATAAAGTTTGAATGATAACAGGTTCAAAAGTCCTCAAGTCCAGTGCCACTTCCGTGCCATAAGTTGCTCAATTACCTGAGGTAACATGCTAAAAAAGTTAACATAAAGGTTGAGTGAAATCCATAGGTTTTAATTTTGTAATAGTTGAATACAAGTTTAGTAGGCAATGGGTTACGTTGTTATATACCCATCATTGTTGATAATTGCAATAAACACAATTATCAAGGAAAACGGTTGTTATTGCAACTAAGCTCATGACACCAACACATTAACATAGAGATCACAATAGTGATATTTGAGGAAATAAAGTCCTCTTGGAGAGGTAACTTGCCAAAGTTACCCATTGTTATTCAAATATAGTGCTATTTGTACCCGGTAGGGGCAAAATCTATCAACCATATTTGCGTTCACTTGCAAGTGATTATGGTTCATGAAATTTATGTAATAGTGGCAAATTGTGGTACTCGTGTAATAATGAATCTGGAGAGTTGAAAATACTTGTATTCAGGTTTATAGCATGTATCCCCCTCACGGGTTTATAAAGCATTTAAAAGTGAGGCTATGAACTCACCTTAGTTCAGGGAAATCTGATTGATGTCAAAAGTGAGTCAGATAGTGGACGGTTTATCACGCAACCTGAGGTAGTGTATGTCAAGTCTTAGTTGTGTTGTTTATGTTTCAAAACTTTGTTTCATAAAGTTTGAAGTAAATGTTTCTTTGATTCATTAGATTATGGATAGAACGTAACACTATTCAGGCTATCATAATTCAAAGGTCATGTAGTAAACTTTTGAGGAGCCAAGGCACTTTAACTCGTAAACACAGCATATTCGTCAAAACGTATACCTAAATGAAACCCCTCACATAAAATTCTCTAGTAACATGATACGTTTGTAAATTAAAAAATATGATTTAAATTTATAAAAATATTTCATTTATACCTTTAAGTTTTCAAATTGGCAGCATATACCCTTGTAATTATAACTTTTACAATTTAGTCCTTTATAAAATAAAATATGTATATTAAACCTTTAACTTTAAAACTTTGCAAAATAGGTCATTATACTTATAACTTTAGAATAATGACAAAAATAACCCTAATACTTATAAGTTTCCAAAACTTACAATATATACCCCAATGCATGGAATACGTTTCAAAACTAGTCCAAAAACCATGCAAAGTGTATTTTTAGAATACAAAAGGGTTTTACAGCTTATGTCTTATTAGTATAGGCTAATATAAGTAGCTTTTACGAACTTATAGCTTATGTAAAGGGCTTGTGATCAAAAATATCAAATCAATGTAATTTTAGGGTTTTTAAAGGAAAACGTGAGGTTTTATGATTCAAGGCTCAAACAAGGACTTATATGGGATCTAATAAACCTTATGGAAGTTCTAAAACAATAAAAATTCTTATTGAACAAGTAGAAAAGTTTACACGACTTGAAATGGGCGAAAACTAGGGTTTTTGTGTTTCTTGGCTTTCATGACTTGGAGAGGGCTTCTAGGGCTCGTAATTCTTTGTTCTTTGGCTTCAAGGGACTCTTATGGATCATAGGATACTTCTAGCACAAGGTTACACCATGGTTTTAAGGTAGATAGAGTTGTGTGAACGATTTTAAAAGAGTGTGTTTGTCCTGACTATTTATAGGGTCGAACCGAACTTGGTGGCCAAGGGTGGTAGGGTGGTGACTAAGGATAACTAGGAATGACAAGGAAGAGCTAGGAGGGTATCTAGGAGTGGTGTCAAGTGTAACAACCGTAGTTTTGGCAGGTCAGTTTGACTGATAGTCTTGACTCAGTTGACGTTTGTTTGGTGTGTCTTAGGTGTTTGAAGTGATATAGGTGAGTTTTAGCACTAAATCCCTTTGCGTAAATGGTTTTTATTGAGATTTGGAAAGTTTGGAATTTGGGAAAGTTCATTTTGATCACCTTTGTGGTGTAGAAATGACTTGTGTAGTTTTGGTGTTTTTGTGTTTTTGCGTAACGAGTCTTTGTTCAAGTGTTTGAGCATAAGCGGGTTACGAGGAGTTTGTTTTTATGAGTTATGTTTCAAAAGAGGGTGAAAATCTATTTTTGGAAACTTTATTTTTGAAAATGATATTTTTCCGGTTTGTCGTAAAAACTAAGGTTTATCGCGTAAGACGTTAGGATTGGCTACGGGTACTTATAAAATATTAAAAGTATGAGGTTTTGAGTATAATAAATTAATTTAATGAAAAAAATAAAAAATATATATGTGTAAGTAAAATTCGGCCAAGAGGGTTTTTAGGGGAAAAAGGAAACCCAATTGTAGCCCAATTACAACTCTAAGTTAGGTAATTATCCACTAAATAATTATAAATACAAAATCAAAGTTCCCAAACTCTTTTTCCTGCATATTGAAGTCGACCACAAGGAGAACAAGAAGAAAAAAAAATCAGGGTTTCATAGTTTGCAAGCAATAATCAAGAATCAAGGTAAAATCATTAACTCTTATGTGTAATTAACTAATTATTGTTATGATTCATGTAATATTTAATATGATGGAATCTAGGGTTTATATAATTCTGTAAATTAATGAAGTAAAACATGTTAGGATGATTAGATGTTAATAATATGGTAATTGGTTCAGGGAATTGAGTGTAAAACGCGTTAGATTATGTGTTAGGGTTTGGACAGACAATTATGGCTGTAAAGATGTGAGTGTAAATAACAGATGGTGAAGAGTTAAGTCACTAATCTTAGGTCTAAATTGAAGCTTAATGAAAGATCTTTCCAAAAAGTCCAGCCACGATTGATTTCAAGGTCGGTAAGTTGGTCTTTTGGTTTTTCTTTGTTAAGGTGTCAAAGCTGTCAAACCGGGACAGATTTTGGGTAAAAGTTTGAGGGTGTTTTGTGGTTGTAAAAGTGGTATTTTGACTAGGCCTTCTGGAATAGTTAAGTATTAGGTTATATTAGACTACCACGAAAAGGATTCGCGATAAAAACTTGTGGAAGTATTTTGTGTTGATCAAAACTTTTTGGTGTGTGTTCAGATCCGAATTTGAGTAGTTGACAAGTTTGATTTTCTTTTGAGTATTTGTGTGTGTTATTGGTCCATGGCCTTCTGGGATTAGCTTCTATGCTTATGAGAGACCATGGTAAATTTTTGGTGTGAGTTGTTGAGCTTTATTTTTCGTGATTTTATGTGGGCGAATGTACCTAAAAATTATGCGTTTTCTGATTTTAAGAGTGCAAGGGATTTAGTGAGTATTAAGTTATGGTAGTGGTTAGTATGGTGTCTAGGAGATCCATGGTGGGTCATATGAGTCTTAGACATCCATCATATGTGTATTACATGGGCTTTAGCTTTTAGCTTGACCTTGTGTAACGTGGATTATTTTTTGGGTGCTATAGATTGTGGATTGTTTTGTGGAAGCTGCGGAGTTTAAGGTGAGTTCATAGTCCCACTTTTATATTGTTTTTTTTAAACTTGGGATGGAAATGATGCTTGTTTTAAAGTTACTGTGATTATGTGTTTTAAATGCATGGACTTGCGAGTGTTATTATATATGTTTGCATGCTAAGTGATTATTGTGTGATGAAAACTGTATGGGAATCGAGGGTAGAACTGTACCTGAGATGAGAAGGGTAGAACTATACCCAAGTGGTGAAATTTGTGTGGGAATTCAATTGGGAGGATGTTTATCCTATTGCTCGCGCATTGCGACTCAATTGATGAAAGAATTGGATCGGTGGACACGTTCCGTCCTAACTAAATGGATCGGGGGACACGTTCCATCCCATTGGTTGTTTTTAATTGTGTGGTTGTGTGTTTACGTGTATAATAACTTGTCTTGTCATGCTATATGGTATAATCACAGTTAACCGGTTGCCTACGGTGTGTGTCTAAACCTATGAATCTCACCAACATTATGTTGACGTTTTAAGCATCATTTTCAGGTGAGCTTTCTAAGGATAAGATAGAAGGAAGTGATTAGACGAGACTTTAGTTGCATTGGAAGTGGTTTATCTGTGCATTTGGAGTTTATCATGTTGTTTCCTTTCGGGTATTGTTATGACACTTTGTGTCTATACTTTGCCATTTTTATTGCATGTAGTTATTCTCTATATAGACACCATATGTTGTGATGATATCCATGAAGTTACACCTCGTGTTTCCGCCTTGGCGAGGTGTGACATCAAGTGATGGAGGGTGTTGGTTATTGATGTGTTTCGAAAAGCTTTAAATTTATAAGACTAATTTTACCGATTCCTTATTACTCAAAACACACGGGTAAAAGTATAACCCTCGCTAATAGTAAAGAGTTTTGGTAAGACCAGGTCGTTCCACAGGGACTATGGTATGCACTTATATATCAATCAGTTTGATCAAGATGATTTAGAAAACTTATGCAAATGATTTGAAATTCAGATATGGGACAAATATGATTACTTGGATAGTTCGTATAACTCAGTGATGGTATATGATAGTGATCTCAGTAGGTTCAACAAACGAGTATTTGTTTTTGTCAAAATAACGTTTCATTAGTTAATAGAAATGATTCAAGACTTATGTCTACTAGTCCTTACACGAGTGGTTGACAAGTATAAGTACTAGTTTGAGCCTTGAAATTAGGGTTTTTGGAATAACCGTAAACATATAGTGCTTGTTTTGATATAATGCTGGAAATAGTATGTTAGATTGATATTATACTTGGTAAAATGACCATTGAAACATAGACTTGACATATTAGGAGGTTTACATGATGTAAGCATAGATATAATTGGCATTGGTTGTTGCGTGAGCACGTCTAGTTTTCTATGTAAGTTACTTTACGTAGTTGGAATGATATAAAGCAAAAATTTTCCCCGTGAAAATACCTTATATAGATATCTTAGTGGAAATTACATTTATGAAAATTACGGATTGTTATACAAAACTTCACATAATCATGTAAAATTCTACAAAAACCCCACAAATGGCATAAAGACACCATCTTTAAGCATTACCCACTTAGGTAGCTCAAAAACATGAATTTAAGAACAAGGAGATAATTCATGCCTCAAGTTGGATGATGAGAACACTTGCTTGAGTGTTTCTAAGCTTATATACACTAACTACTTGCTTTGGACTTGATCAAAATCAAAGTATAATCAAACCCTTAGATTGTTCTTTTGATTGTGTGTGTGTAATGTGAGAGTGGAGGGGGAAAAGAGATGGATAAGTCTGACTTGATCCAGATATCTCTAAGGGGTATATGAGTTCTATTTGATCTTTTACGTTTTGGCAGATTTAGTCCCTTATAATAGAATTATTGCGTGGAAGGTCCTTTTAGCTAATAAGACTATACAAATGACGAGATTAGGAAGCGTATAAAATAATGCTACAACATTACCTGAAAAAATTGGAGTGTTACAACTCTTATAAACATTATTATTAGTACATATTATAAATATGAAATTAAGTAAGGATATCCGAAAAAAATTTCTTTTTTAACTATGCGCATTCAATAACGACTCACGTTATTCCTCTTTATATATTTAACCTGCGCATGGGTTTTATAATCGGCTTCAATTATTTAACAGAAATATAAATATCAAAATAATGGTACGATCACACATATTAATGTGAGATGAAAATAAATAGACGAAACATATAACAGCGACACATATTTTTTCAAAGTCAGTATATATTATGTGCTATTGAACACAAATAATGTCTAGAACATGATATTAATAGTTAAATTTACACAAGATCAACATAAACACCATGCTAGTTAAACAAATTAAAATCCTTCGTGCTTCGTGCAATAAAAAACTATACAAATTATTAATCGATATTAGCAAATAATGAAAAAAAAATATTTAAAAATTCGTGCATACGTGAGTATTATAACTATATATAAGTATTAAAAATTTAATATAATTAAATAAAAAAGTCTTAAACATTACAAAACTATGGATTAATGAATTGTCACAATATTTAACTTCAAAATAAATTTAATTAAATATTACTACCGTTATACTATTTACTTAACCTCGTGCACGAATTCTAAATCTAGTACAAAATATGGCAACAACATGCTTGAATAATTATATTTGGAACGATAGATTATATGTGTTTTTATAATAATAAGTTACAAATTATTGTTAAAATAGTGGCTAAATGAAATTTAAAAAAAAATGTTTGTATGTGTATTATAGTATATTATATTATAACTATATATAAAGACCGGTATATTATTAAAAAATAAACTTCACCACTCTTGAGGTAAAAAAGAAAGAGAAAAACCAAAATTTACAAAACACGCATAAGCATAAGCGGTATATTATTAAAAAAAATAAAGTTCAACCCTGTCAAGGTAAAAAGGAGAGAAAAAAATAAAAATTTACAAAATGCACCCTCAAAGTATGTGCAAAGTTACTAAAACGACCTTAAACTTTACCTATTTACAATTTTTTTATGTAACAAACTTTATTTATCAAATACGAAATGTGTATCAATCGACTCATTCAGTAAGAAATATGCCGTTGAAAAGACTGTCAAATTGCGAACAAAACAAGCCCAATATTGTAATAGTTCTAACATAAGCACGATTTTATAAAAAAATTGAAGTTTAGTATGTAGTTTTTAAAAAACTTACAGAAATACGCCTTCAGGTTACGGTTCGTTGCAAAGTTAGTCCTTAATGACTAACCTTGCAACAGAACGCTAACTTCAAGGACTAATTATGTAAAAAAGTTTTAAAACAATTAACTCGAATAGTCGTTGGAGTTATAGGTTCATTGCAAAGTTAGTCTCGCGTGATCCGCGATGGAGCTCGGGTTACAAATCTCATTACACTTAAAAGTTGTCTCATCTTGATGTTCAAATCTTCATGGCCATTTCATAATAAATTCCACATTTACTCTTTCTATTGTCATATTCAATTCGTCAATGATATGTAGACGTTGAGAGTGTTCTTTGTTCATGTAGGATCTCTTAGGCTACCCCTAACAACAACCCTTAGCGATCATCATTTTTCCTGCCACATCAGTTTTATCTCTCGTGCAACTTACAGCTGATCTTTTAAGCACACTAAGGCGACCCACACAAAAAAAAACATACCCCACAAAGATTCTTTTTTAATTAATTAAAATACACATTTTTGGCATCACATAGGAATTAAACCAACAAGTGACCTCGGTCGAGCTCTAGACCGAATTCCCTTTTGACCTTCACCGACCGAATAAACCACAACAAGGACCACCTCCTCCGACCCTCTTCAACCCTCACTCAACCGACCTTATTGGGGGTAGCCTTATGGTTACAAAGATAACTAAATTGTGATATTATGGATCTGATTGTGGTAGGATTATTGTTGGTATCGGTTAGTCATGTAAGATATGTTAAAATGAAAATCAACACAATAAGGACTGTAGGGGGTAAGGATATTAAATGCAACTTGTTATCTTTTTTATAGGTTTCACGACCATCATAAAATGGTATGATGGTGAGGCATCTAACCTCCTCTCAAGAGATATAGGTTTAAACCTCAATAGGTACACGTTTGGGGTGATCAGAGAAGGGGTCAAAGCTGTCAGGTAATATGCCGAGTAAATTTGAATCCAAGACTCCTCTTCTCCTAGTAATCTGAATATTAAGGAAATCTCATCCATTTATCTATTTATATCATGATAGTTCTCTTTATTGTATACATATGACGTCGACATGACAATGATCTAGTAATATATATACGCATGAAAATCAATTTAAAATGTTGGAAATAAACATAGAAGAAGTATCAGAAAAGAAAGGACCATTTCTAATTTTAGTCAATGGATCGTATTCACAAGCTTGGAAGTAGTAAGAATAACTAAACCCATGTGGACAGAGTTTCACAAGTAAGATTCCTTTGGGATTTAATAAAATTAAAAAAAAAAATCATTATACAATCATACTTACGAATTTATTTAAGAGTAAATTACAAAGATGGTCCCTGTGGTTTGCATTGACTCACACACTTGGTCCTTTGACTTTCTTTTTTGCACTTACAGTCACCAACTCTGAAACCCTTAACACTAATTTGTGTACGTTGGTTGTATTGATGTGAATTTAAAGGCAAATCCTACCCATTAGTCAAAGTAAAAGCTAATGTCATTCAATGATAGGTTGTTGTACTGAGTTATGTGCTTGAAACAAGACTTTGACTTCTAAAAATTGACCAAAACAAGCATAAATGAGAATATTTTGTGTACAGAAGATTTTGTGTAGATATTTTGGTGTAAACATGTACCAAAAACAAGAAAAACTGAGAAGCAAACAAGCAAAACTTCTCACTTGACTTAGCCAATGTTAAACCCAAATGCAGACCGAAATGAATTCTAATAAAGTCAAGCCTATTGTAAGTCAAACTTATACAAAGTCAAACCCATAGAAAACCAATCCAATCCAATTATGTTACGCCCCGTGCTCGTTGACCAAAAATTTAAAACTTTACGCGAAAATGACTCAACTTTAATGGACACTATTACCATAGGTATTAGTCTAAAATAGACCCTGTTTATTTTAAAGTAGACCCATTTTCCTTGCACCCAAAAAATAGACCCATTTGTGTCTAAAACGGACCCATTTTACCTGCACCCCAAAACAGACCCATTTGTGTCTAAAACATATCCATTTTACCTGCACCCGTTAATAGACCCATTTGTGTCTAAAACGGACTCATTTTACCTGCACCCCAAAATAAACCCATTTGTGTCTAAAATGGACCCTTTTTACCAGCACCCTAAAATAGACCCATTTGTGTCTAAAATGAACCTATTTTCTGCGGAATTTCTTCAACCCACATGTTTTGACCCATTTGACCCATATGCACTTTTACCACTTCAACAATACATAAAAACTTCCAGAACTTATTAGCACATCACATATTTCATTTTCATATAAAAACATTTACCATTTGACCCTCGGAATAGTACTTAGAACATGACGGGTTTATGCCCAAAACCCGTTTTGACCCATTTCATGACAAACAAACTATACGACCTCAATAACCCTTTAAACTTAACCAAAACTCTTAACATAACATATTAAAACGTTTAAAAAATCAATAAACCCATTTATTACCCGGAATGGGTATAAACACTCTTATCCCAAATACCACTTTATGCTTAACTAACATCACTTAAAACCATTTATACAACAAACCGATGGGCGTATTTGACCTTAACCAACAAGAACATACTTGACACTCGTCTATACATTACAAACCCATAAAAGACCAATGGGGGTTCAACATCGACATGAGCTCGGTATCTACCTAAGCTCCTAACGCTTACTATCTTCCAATCCGCTTCTAATTCCTTAAGCTATAATCCAAGTACTTCCTTCCCGTCACGCATAGACCTACAAGGACATTGCAACACTAAAATGTAAGCTTTCGCTTAGTAAGTAACTAGATTAATACATGGTTAATACTTTCATTCGCACATATATGCATCAAGAACATCTTAAATCATTTGGCTCATGACCAAACCAATCTCGTTACCATTATCATAACAACATCATAACTATACCACATGAACATCATAACATTATACACATAACAAACATAGACTTACATTAGACCTTTCAACACCATGTCCTATCTCTTGATCTAACTCACTAACATACCTCCTATTAACCCAACTTACTAATCCAAGGCTTAATCCTATCAACTCATTCATTAACACATAACATAAGAACATTCATATTAACACATATAGAAATCAAAGTTACTTACCTTAGACACCATAGCTAAACTACCATATTATTATATCACTATCAAGATCATCATCATAATCTTCATCCACATCTTCCTTGATTCCTAGTCAAGGTTCATCACCATCTTCCTCACTTGATAACCCTTACTTGTCCATCTTGATTCCTACTAAATCAACACACAAAATACTTACTTTCCCATCAAACTAACACTATCTAGCAAAGGTTTAACCAAACCCATCACCATTCTTATGTATCCAACTTAATATAATTAAAGACACTAGACTAGGGTTTACTTACTTGCTTAGGATCTTGATTGGGGCTTATCTTTATGATAGGATGACATGATCTTCTTCTTTGGATCATTAGTACCAATATAACATTTTCCCTCCGTTTTTCCCATCTCCAAAACCGGACCAACACACACACCCTTATAGAACTTGTATGAAATGCCTGAAAATTTCTCGGCTAAGATACTTGTTGATGCAAATTTGCCCATTTGGCAAGTATGGTCCCTATAGTCCTTATTCTTATACTTTGGCCACACGACATATAATAATACATTTAGTCCTTGGTAACTTAGGTCCTTGAAGTCTATTTCCTTTCTAAATGTGACACAACATATTTATATAGCCATATTATACATACTTTGACTATCGGGTTTGACCGCTACATAACTTCCGTTGACTAACCAATTACAACAAGCCTTATTCAACTCATCTAGAGTGGGGTCTAGTTGTATACGGGAAACTGGTGTTACAATTATACCCCCTTATTTAGATTTCGTCCCCAAAATCTACCGTCTATCTCTAACCAAATCTTAGTCACACAACATATCCCATTCCTAACATCCTTGGTTCTTAGTCTATTAGTTGCACAACCTAAGTGATCTTGTAATCCTAAGCCCGCCATAACATAGCGCATGTTCTTAATCTGCATTACTTCTCGCATACTTTATATAACCATACGATTCTTACTCCGATCCTTACATTATCTTAGGCATACTTGCCATACTAGCTATCGTTTAATCCAAATTTACCATCATTAACTACATGATAATTGAGATAATCCTACTATTTTGATTTTATATAAGTCATGCTCAACTAATATCTTCACGTTCTTATATAATACCTCGTTTCTTCCACTCATCTCTATATATCAACTGCCTTGTTATCATGAGTTTTATAGGAGTATTTCATACTTCAACTTCAAACCATCATATTTTAACATTTTCCATCACATTACACATGACAATTAGCATCAACTATTTTCTTTACTCACATTTTGTTCCATGCCACAAGGGCGTATAATAACATCATTACAATTCCTTAATTCCTTTAACTTTCACTTAGCACCTAAGACCTAGGTTTCTCATAAGCCTCAACTAAAAGTCATACTCTAATCCTAACCCTCCTATCTTAGCTCTTATAAATTCCACTAATTCTAGACTCCCGCTTTCTACTCCCCTAAACCTAGTCATGCCATGTCGGGAACACATAGTCCCACTCATTCATGCTTTTTCATTTACATGGAAAGGCGTCCCAATCGATGTAAGTCAAGAAACATAAACTCATGGTTATATACTTCCGACATAACACAAGTACTTCTACTACCCAGTTGACGTTTCAATCTCCCATTTCTTTTTATACTTCACATTACCTTTTTAGACTTGGATCCATTTCATTATCACATTCGTTATGGGGATATTTTTATTGCCAAGGATGTAGGGAAGCCCTTGCCGACAAAGGCAATACATTTCATCCCGAAGGATTCCTTAACATTCATTAACTCGGTCATCGCGAAGGATACCATTACATTTGCATCCCGGAGGATACCGTTACACTTGTATCCTAGAGGATACCATTACATTCGCATCCCGGAGGATACCATTACACTTTACATTATCGCATTGGATCCAAGCTATTAACATTTTAACATACACACATTATCTTACCCATTTTATTTAGTTTACATAAGCATCTTAGGGCATACGAAACCCGCTATTTATAATTACACATTTCCTATGTGTTTACACTTTTCATCACAACCTACCTTATTAACCCGCATCAGTCATTACCACATCATACATTACCTCTTAGTCTAACCGAATTTTCGTATATAGACCTTACATAGGTCATCAACTACAACATCTCATTAGCATTCATATATTCTTCTTACACATTTTAGACATGTTTCATTAATCAACACTTTTATTATAATAGTTATTGCTAATGGGGCACATTAGCCATGACATAATAAGTTTAAGGCGAACCTCAACATCATAGATACTTCATCTCATATAGCTATTAGCACTTAAACTATACCAATTCATCTCATCACTTTCATAACCAAAAGTTTAATCCGTTCCTATAACTTCTGTAATATTACACACTTAGCAACTAACATGTCGACATCAACTATACCTATTCCGCATCATAATTACAATACCATACCAACACATTATGCATGTAAGTTTGCTCTTATCCTGTCTCTAATACCACTTATTGATCATCACAATATATGACCTATTAATGAGACCATTCATTGGTCATTGTTAAGACACAACTTATACACATTCATTACGAGTTAAGTCTCTGTAAATCATCACTCAACTCATCCCATCCATCTGTATGCTCATACAAGGCTCACTAACACTCTCCAAGAGCAAGGTGTTCTTATTACTTAGGCACAAACTTAATCTGCTCTAGACTTACACTACTTATATCTCAATACACATTGAATACTTAACTCGCTTACTAGTCCATCTCTAACACCACTTATCGTTTCTATTCACATCTTGCTATTACTACCCTTCTATAGCACAAAATTTTATGTCAATCACCGGTACATTAATCTCATCACTTACACACATCTAGTCCCCATATGTTCACATCATCTTTATCTCCTCCTCACGAATAAGCATTTACCTCACTATCGTCCTAGGTTTTATAGAACCTATATCATAAAACATCTACAACTTAAACACATACTTAGGAAACCTTTAAGTCTCATGAACCTATCATTCACATTATTATTAAACGATTACCAACCCTATCGAAACATAAGATAATCCTTTATTTACACATCTTTAGTCCAACATGAACTTATATCTTACGTTTGTCAAACTATTCACTACGTGTCACCACCAAGAAATCATGTCCAACTCACTAATTCTAGGTTTCACTAATTATTCATTAATCAAGCATTTCTTAGATTACCACTATCCCGTTACTCTTCTCCTTGCCTTACGCACTCCTAAATCACTCTCCAATCATCTTTCATTATTTAGGATAGAATCTATAGGATACTTACCCATTTATACTTATACATATAAATACATATATATAACCATAGGTATCATATTTCATCCGAGTTTTCACATAACACTGATTGTTTCTTGTCAACCTCACGTTAACCTCTCGTTTCATTTTACACTTGTCCATTCTTTTAATGTTTGCCTATCTTGATTCCCAATGACTCGCCTAATTTAGACTTTCTTGCATTACACTTCTTCAACTTCTTCTTTACATCTTGTCGCAACGTGCATACTCAATTTTGTTAGTTTATGACTAAAAATAGCAAATCATACATAATATCATGCACATTAACACATTCTTAATCTTATTTATGCGCAAGGATTGTGTCTTACATTATAAAAGAAATTTAACATTACTACTCACTTATGTTTCATTAATTTTAGTTAATTCATAATTTAAATCATTTAAACATGTCTTATCTTATACCCTTTGTCTATTTCTTTAAGGTAATTACTACTTCACTTAACCAATTCATGTAATAACTACTTCATGTATTATTCATTTCTCCTAGACTTCTTCATTTTCTTATGGTTACAAACCTTAACAATGCATTTTACCTAAGCGCCTAAATCCTCGTCATACTCACATCCTCATAAATCTTTAACGTTTCCATATACACAAGTTCGAGTTAATCCCATAAGGCCATAACCCTTCCTAGGTCATTAATCTTTCAAGCACAATACTTACAAATCATTTTCCTAATTATGATTAATGCAATTTATATCAATATCAATGTTCCGCACAAGATACAATAACATACTTCCTACTTCCAACGCCAATCACAAATAAACACATTTTTTTTAATTTCACCTAAAACTCAAACTTAGAAAGCCTCATTCCTCATAAATAAAACATTAGTCTATACGAAACAAGAACTATCATTCTCTTACATCGCACTTAGCACAATATGATCCACTATAGAATTATATCGCAATTGCGTTAACACAATAAAAAACATCTACACTTATCAACTTGCATACGTATAACATATCATGCATTCCCTTTTTATAAATTAGGCAATCTATAATTCACGCCTAACTCATTTCTTCTATAGCCACTCAATCCACATCGCAATGTTCACATTTCATCTAAGTTATGGCCTAATCTCATTATTACTCTAAGCACTTGCATGCTATAGCACTAGGGCATCTACATTCCGCATTACTTAAACTTATGTTCAATGCATCTACGAGTGGTTTAAGTCTAGGAAACCTAAAGTGGAAACGTAATTCACTTAAACCGAAGCTTTGATACCAAGTTGTTACGCCCCGTACCTGTTGACCAAAAATTTAAAACTTTACGCGAAAACGACTCAACTTTAATGGACACTATTACCATAGGTATTAGTATAAAATGGACCCTGTTTATTTTAAAGTAGACCCATTTTCCTTGCACCCTAAAATAGACCCATTTGTGTCTAAAACGGACCCATTTTACCTGCACCCCAAAATAGACCCATTTGTGTCTAAAACAGACCCATTTTACCTGCACCCGTTAATAGACCCATTTGTGTCTAAAACGGACCCATTTTACCTGCACCCCAAAATAGACCCATTTGTGTCTAAAATGGGCCCTTTTTACCAGCACCCTAAAATAGACCCATTTGTGTCTAAAACGAACCCATTTTCTGTGGAATTTCTGCAACCCACATGTTTTGACCCATTTGACCCATATGCACTTTTACCACTTCAACAATACATAAAAACTTCCAGAACTTAATAGTACATCGCATATTTCATTTTCTTATAAAAACATTAACCATTTGACCCTCGGAATAGTACTTAGAACATGACGGGTTTATGCCCAAAACCCGTTTTGACCCATTTCATGACAAACAAACTATACGACCTCAATAACCCTTTAAACTTAACCAAAACTCTTAACATAACATATTAAAACGTTTACAAAATCAATCAACCCGTTTATTACCCGGAATGGGTATAAACACTCTTATCCCAAACACCCCTTTATTCTTAACTAACATCACTTAAAACCATTTATACAACAAACAGATGGACGTATTTGACCTTAAAGGACAAGCACATACTTGACACTCGTCTATACATTACGAACCCATAAAAGACCAACGGGGGTTCAACATCGACCTGAGCTCGGTATCTACCTAAGCTCCTAACGCTTACTATATTCCAATCCGCTTCTAATTCCTTAAGCTATAATCCAAGTACTTCCTTCCCGTCACGCATAGACCTACAAGGACATTGCAACACTAAAATGTAAGCTTTCGATTAGTAAGTAACTAGATTAATACATGGTTAATACTTTCATTCGCACGTATATGCATCAAGAACATCTTCAATTATTTGGCTCATGACCAAACCCATCTCGTTACAATTATCATAACAACATCATAACTATATCACATGAACATCATAACATTATACACATAACAAACATAGACTTACCTTAGACCTTTCAACACCGTGTCCTATCTCTTGATCTAACTCACTAACATACCTCCTATTAACCCAACTTACTAATCCAAGGCTTAATCCTATCAACTCATTCATTAACATATAACATGAGAACATTCATATTAACACATATAGAAATCAAAGTTACTTACCTTAGACAACATAGCTAAACTACCATATTATTATATCACTATCAAGATCATCATCATCATCATCTTCATCCACCTTCTTCCTTGATTCCTAGTAAAGGTTCATCATCATCTTCCTCACTTGATAACCCTTACTTGTCCATCTTGATTCCTACTAAATCAATACACAAAATACTTACTTTCCCATTAAACTAACACTATCTAGCAAAAGTTTACCCAAACCCATCACCATCCTTATGTATATAACTTAATATATTTAAAGACACTAGACTAGGGTTTACTTACTTGCTTAGGATCTTAATTGGGGCTTATCTTTATGATAGGATGACATGATTTTCTTCCTTGGATCACTAGTACCAATATAACCCTTTCTCTCTTCTCCAAAACTGGACCAACACACACACCCTTATGGAACTTTGTAGGATCGAATATTATGTTGATTCATGTGGTTTCGGATGGTCTTGGGTGATGGAAGATCAAGTAAACCATGGTAAATGTTAGAGAGAGAAAGTAACAGAAAGTGGGAGGTTTCTAGTGAGAGAAACACCTAATGAGGTGTGTGTATTATTAGAAACAACAAACCCTTCCCTTGTGTGGGAGAGGGTTTATATACACTTACATTATACGCCCTCCTACGGGCCATGGATCAGGTGTACAGTGGGTAAAGACCCGTCCGTCCTCCACGGTGTGACTATAACTATTCTAATATATACAAAGCTAAGAGCTACGCTAAGTATGTAAACACATAGGGTGATCAAACCTTTTTCTTAATCCTAACAATCTCCCCCTAAGGGAGGTCACCCCAGAGAAAATAAATTGAATCTTAGCATTATATAAATTGATCTTTAGCTCTAGCATGTATCCGTTGATTCTTCAAGTGTTGTCTTTGTAGGGCAAGTAGCGATCTTTGAGCATAAGTTCCTTTTGCTTGTGTGATCTTTGAGTTTTCATTGAGATCACCAGCCACCGTAAATCTCCAAATCATCCTTTGTGGAATCGCCTCCATGTGAAGTAGTAACCATCGGACCGTCATGCTCACACCTTTCTGGATCATGAAACTTTGCATCAGAGTTGCAAAAGCATTGTTGTTGATCTTTCACTTTTCATGATGTCTTTAATTATGAGTGTGGGGTGTGAGCATGAGGTTATGAATTGACGTCTCATTTGCCATCAGCTGCAACTGTCAGGTTTTCCTGTAAACAACAGTTAGCAATAAACACTCGAAAGTGTCTTTGTTCACCTTCGTTGAATAGGGTTGCAAGAACCACGGTTCCTCGTTAATCAGTATAAATATTTCCTGTGATCAGGTAGAATTTCGAAGAACTTCCTTGACAGGGTTTCGTAGCTATACTAGCCGTTCTCAAACTGGAGCGTCTCAAAGTAGACAACATGGAGTGAGTGAACCGGTGAATTAATGATTCACCGATTAATGAGGAAATTGATTTTGAAAAACAATCGTGTATTGCTAGACAAAGAGTTTTTGCAATACAATGAGAGTTTTATGATAAACATCAATTTTATGTCAAATACTTTTGTTTGAACATTATGCGCAGTCAATGTGCTCGAAAGAAAGTAATTGAGCACATCGAAGGGTTTTCCAAAAGTATCCGTCAATTCATTTCCTGGAACAAGTTTGATTCAAAAACGAATCGCCCCATCATTGCTTTCCAGTTGTCACTAGTTTGATCCATGAAGGATCTCACATGTCACCTACCAAGAGCTTGATTGATATTCACTCTAGCAGTGTTTCCATCTTCATCATGAATAATTGCATATCACTCAGATGTTCTGGCAATACCGCAAGGATAATGCGTAGGACTCTAAATATATTATCTTACTTTTCACATTGTGTGAAACAGTAAGCATATTGTAAATGTGTCCTAATGAGATTTATGGATGATCTCTTGGCTCTAGACTCAATAGTGCGTTTTGATTTGCTCCTAGAGACTGGAGAGGTGTCTCCTATTTTGGTATCAACATGGCTCGCAATGAGCGGTCGATACATTATGTAGGGTTCCCCGTGAGATTGAAACAAGTCCTTTTAAGAGAACTTGAGTGGCTAGGAAGGTTAGTGCAGTGCGTCACTGGGTCCATGATGTCTTGTCTTCAATACCAGCGTTACCTTGGTAACTACCAGTAGCATATGAGTTGAACCCGGTTTCTGCCCTAAGGTTGAATATTTGGAGGGATATTTCTTTTCACCCTTTCTCATTACATTTCTTTTTCATTCTTCAACCCCTTCAGTGCTTACCGAGATTTCATTACTAGAACCTTGTTGGGTTTGTTCCAGTACTAGCTCCATCTCAGTCGGCACTCTTCCCTCATCTCACTTTTCTCCTTTTTTCATAATCGTACCTAAGGACTTCTACACTAACTAGTGGATTGTCCCTGGGTAGATCCCTCTGGTTCTGGTGGATCATGGGAACTAATACCTAACCTTATCATCCTTATAACTTCATTGCTTAAAGTAACATGGTCGGTCTTTGGTATTGTTCTCTCCGCCTTAAAACCAATTGAAAATCAATCAAGGTACTCGTGATATTTGATATCAAAGCATTTGTACCTCTATTGTTTTTGATCTTTCAGAAATGCTCCCCCTCAACATGTGCATCGGTATTCGAAATTGTTTAGCACATGGAGTGAGGAGTGCCTGGTTGAGTCTTTAATGATCACTTTTATCAAATTATATATTTAAATCACATTCTCTCCACCGATCAAAAATTTCAAATTGTTTAAGATTTTGGATCTCAATTGATTTAAATATTGTAGAAAAATTTGGGAGAAAAAGTGTCTGATTTATACATGCCAATATTGGAACATATTAATGCTCCCCCTTAAATTATGAGGGACTCTGTTATTGTCAGTTATGATGAGTTTATAAAAGATTTGGAGTTTAACACGAAACTCATGAAAGTATTCATATTCTGACACATAACAACACATATTTACACACTACTTGAGCCGAACAAAGAAAAACATTTGATGATCTAAAATAAAATTTGAAATCACTCTCCCCCTCAATCTATTACCATTTGTACATTTAAAATTTTGTGAAAAATTAAACCTTTTTGTCATAGATTGAGTGGCAAATTTTATGAAAAACTTAAGTCCAATTGATTTTCAAATATTGTTTTAAACCACCATTTTATATACAAAATATTTTTCTGAAGAATCATAGATGGAAAAATATTTGTTTTGGTAAAAGAAGACTTCTCTTCTTAGTCAAGATATAATGTACTGACACGTACATTAGATCGAGAAAACATGGATATAAAGTAATCCATGCCCAGGTGAACTTTACCCGGTTAAAAGGAACAACTGTCTTTTTGGCGACGTGTTTTCCCCATTTTGAAAACCGGTTTGCTATCTGAAGTAATAGCAAGCCATAATTTTAAGTCCGGGTTACAGCCTTAAATGACTGCAAGCCATATTTAAAGAAGATTTTGAGAAGCGACATGTTTTAGAAAAAGAAAAAAAACATTATTTGGAAAAAATAGAAAAACTCTCGTATAAGCATATGTATGTTTCCGTGTCATTATTGAATGACATTTATAGAAACGTACATAATATTGATTATACGAGAGACATGTCACGAGAAGAATATTTTTGGAATTTTTATGTTTTTCCGATTTTTTTGGATTTTGATGGTTTTATAATTTTCTATTTTCTTTTTGGTTTTTAAGATATGTACAAAGGATATTATGCAGTTTAAGATGATGTTAACATGAATACCAAAAAGAGGATATCGGTCTGCACGTAGTAGAAGTCAGTAGTCAACATCTCTTAAACTTTCACCACCAAAGCGTTCGAGGCTCCAGAATTTTCATCTGAACTTGAGCTTTCTCAGTGTGAAGCTTTGATAGCTCAGCAACGTATCATCTCACGCTTGACTAGTTCTTCTCATCTTTCTTCCCTGCTGAAGGCTGAAGTAATGTGTACCAAAAGTATCCAGAGACCACTTCCCCCCAAGTAGTAGAAATGATGCAATCAGTCTCATTATATGAAGCTCAGAAACCCGAAGTGCACACACAATCCATTGTGTACGTCTTTTGTCATCAGAAAGTGTTTCTTGCATCTCTTCCCCTACAAAGTTGGAATAATACATCAAGAGAAACGAGTTAAACCACTGATCTTCTCTGCGGTTATGACATTGGTCTTCCCGGAATAACTTCAATTAAGTAGAACTATAAAGCTCATCACATGTACTCGTTGTGCGTTCCGATGTATGTCTCCTTCCCCCTTGCTGGTTTTGATACCTCAAAATCAGCAACACATTTTACGCACATATACTTGAAATCTTGTGAGAAGAACAAAATTAGCTCAAAGGTATCCTGTGAGAATCAACTTGCCGAAGAGCAATATGAGCACATCTAATTAGGGAATTTAACACATACTTTTCACTCTCCCCTAAACTGGCAACCTTTCAGATGAGTGCCTTGAATATGAAGAAGTATTTTGATAACTAAATGCATATCGTCTTTAGTCTTCTAGCACGTAGCGGAGAATGTAGAACAGACTGTAGACTCGACCTTCTTCAATGTTGTCCGTTTGGAGAATAGGATTTCAACATCTCCATCTCACCAAATGCATTCCAGTTATATTACATATACCAAATCAGCCCATAATGTACACATGCACCAAATACAAGAAGAAACGATAACACCAAAGTAACATGAAGTGATAGTACCAAAGTAACAAGTTGAACCACTAATCATCTTTAATTTGTTTCATTAGACACTAAGCCCGATCACATGAACTCGTTGTGCATCCTTGGTGTACACATTCCTCTCCCCTGATGGTTGCGATTAATTGTAATCATCACAATGATGTGTACATGAAGCATTAACTGGAATCCCTTTATCAATAACTGGAAGCCCTTTATCAATAATAATATCAGCCCGTGAGAAGATGTCAATAAACCTCACGAGTCCTGAACTGAAGTATTCAGGAGTCATGAGATAATGACTAATTGAGTTTGCTCCCCCTCAATTAGGCCATCGTATGTAAAGAGCCTCTTCAAGAACTTGTGAAGTTGTTGAATCGGCTCCCCCTCAAACTGACCATCCCCTTTTATAGATTCAACACTTTAGCGTCATGATCACGTTTGAAGGTCTTGATATTAACCATCTTCTTCTTTATCTGAATCAATCAATCAATTGGAGTACTAAACGATAGCACCAAGTTCGAATCCTCGCAATGACTATTGAACTCGAACAGAGTAACAAACCACGAAATATATCAGAGAGGTAGACATTAATTTCCCCGACATGAATAATTAAGCTCGATCCATTCATGATTTATAACCACAGCATACACATTACTCCTCCCACGAAAGAGGAGAAAGAACACACGCCTATTCTCCCCCTCAAAAGTGGCATGCTAATGACATTTTTGCCACAGTTGAAAGGAAAAGGACATACACTTATTCTCCCCCTCAAAAATCACATGCAATGACATTTTTGCCATAGTTGAGATTCCGTGATGGTTGAAATTTATCAGATGCAGCATAAATATGTGTGTAGCACCAAACTACTGCGAAGAAGATGATGATTAAAACACTCTTTAAGCAGACCCTCTTTTGTTTCCTCATCAATGGTTTAGCAACTGAAGAGTTCAATGAAGCTTCTAATATGCCTAAACCACTTGTTGAAATGTGTTAAACCTTAGAGGGAGAAAATATTTGCGTACAAGAGCCGAATGACAATTCTACAAACATCATCAACATGTAGTTTCTTCATCCTTTCCCTTCTCCCCCTCAAAAATTGCATATGCCTGTTTGCAATTTTTGATAGAATAAGTGAAGCACACAAATATAATCTAATGCACGTTTATCCACTTGATGACTGTACGAACATGGGAAAAGCATAAATCTCGTTGATGAGAATGGTCATAAATAAGAAGATTTCACTTCTTCCCAAGATAAGGCGCACTGAAATGTACACCTTTCTTTTCTTTGAGGAACGGGGCCAGAAATGTTATCTGCAGACACCATTATGTTGAAGAACGAGGCTTGAATCGTTGTGTCCAAACGTCATATCTCTCTCTTCTTCTTCTCTCTGCTAACTCGTTACCAACCCCATTATCATTCTGTCGGCTATATGTAGTGACTACTGATGGAGAAAAACCCAATATGATGAACTTGAGACTGAAGTAAAATAACCCGAACTTGTGACTTAAGCTTGCACTAATGTGTGACAAAGAGTGGTGTAGAGAGTTCGTGCAACATTGAATCCCTAAGTACTCTATACTCTTCAACCAACCAACCATCAAGTACAAGACGTACATCACCTCTTGAATATCCACAACTTCATGTGACACTGAGCAATACAACGTAACTCCTTAAAATGATAGTTATTTTGTGGTAATAGAAAGGAAGAATCCCAGAAATAACTAGATATCTAAGTCTTCGTCACTGTAAAGGTTAAAAGCTCAAACAAGGGTCTCAAAGAATCTTCATCCAACCACCCCGATATCTTCAGATACTAAGTACACGCACCTGTGAAATTTCACTTCATCCTCAAATAAATAATAATGAATTGACGCGCGTAGTCACATTTGTGGTTTAACTGCCCAAATCTAGCCTCTTGGATGTTTTGAATGAACTTTGATAATGGTTTTACCCCGATCTTGTCAAACACACATAACCCCATAAAAACTCGTTATAACCAAAATGCCATGAAGTATGTCAAAACTCATCCAATACATGAAGTACATACATTATCCCTTATTCGAAGTTGATGTCGTAGCACCAGAGTCAATTAAGATCTGGATATGCACTTTTCTTTCTCCAGGATAGTTTCATCATCACGGGAATTTACAAATCTATGATTTAAACCGAGAAATAGATTCTTTCGTGTGATTTTACAAAACCAAGAAGAAACCGTGAGACAATGATAAATTGAATGTGTTATGACAAATCTGGTTTTGGTGAATATCTGTTTGTAGGAACATGCAAGAGATCAACAACAATTCTTCTCACATATTTAGAATACTTCACAAACCATACTAAGTAAAGTAGTATAAACTACTTCCCCCTGGAGGTTGACCTTATATCATCAAAGTACACGTTTCTCCCCCATGATGGTTTCGAACTTTCGGAAGCATCATTGACGTGTACGACCATATACACGAGAAGTTCTTGTCTTAAGCAAACATCTTGAGGAAAATCGTGAATGACATTAAAGGATCAAGAAAGATTTTGCTTAGACAGTGAAGTATCTTTGACGTGCTGTAGTGCCGAATATTCCATGAGAATTGCTGATCACATCTCAACCCTTAAACCCATTAGCTAACAAACCCACCTCGTATTCTGTCGGCTATTGATGTGACCACTTGGTGAATTAAGCCCGATATACCCAACTTGAAAATGAAGTAGAATTCCCCAAATTTGTTACTTAATCTTGCACTGTTGTTGATTGAAGAACGATGCAGAAGAAACTCTCAAAGTACCATAAACGGTCAACAAAGAGCCAAAATAAGTACAACACCTTTTGAGACTATCCACATCAGCATATGCGAGTGACACTGAGCACTATAATGTGACTCCTTGAAGTGATAGCTATAACCCGTGAGTACTACAATGTAACTCCTTACATCGGGTATAACTAGATAGTCCAAGTCCCAATCATAAGTTGTATACGTCCAAGCAAGTTATCATTGAAATCATGCGTCTAACCATCCCCGACTTCAAGATAAAATAAGTATGTGCCTTCGTGAAACCCACTTCAAACTCAAATTAGGAATACCAAAAAAAACTTCATGATCATCTCATGTAGTTAAACACCCAAACACTAGCCTTTAGATGGTTTGTGATATACCCTAATTCTATATATATCCCCTATTCCGCGGGTTTGAAAACTAGGGTTTTGTATATTGAGTTTTCCGTTCTTGTCAAAAATGTATCACCCGTGAAAATTATTCACTTTGTCATTTCTAACCCCAAATATAACCATTTAACCAATAAACTACCAAAAGCTAATAATGCCTAACAAAAATTAGCTAGTCACTTTTGCAAACCATAAATTCGTCTAGTACATTTTAACAGCCTGGTAGTGATGCTTTGCGGCCCAACTGACAAAGTGAATTACTCAGCTCGATCCAAATCCACGAATCCAAGAATAAAAATTACAATCATAGTTGAGTAATATGTCTTGAATGGCTTGACCAAGCCCAGTAAACCAACCAAACCCGGATAAGACCAAATCCACACCAACCCTAAGCATTATGATATAAAACACACTTATATCCCTAACAACTCTCATTTTAAACCCTAGCAACACTCATAAAAAAATTAGCCCCCATCTTTTTCTCTTATCACACGCTTACCAAATCTACACCAAACCATATATCCATATTCTCTCTCATCTCAGTCTCAGATCGAAATAAGGATCTCATCTCACAAATCATCATCATCATTAATCCGAATAAAACACAAGGAACCCTTGAAATCATTAATCACAAACACTTATCTCATCTCAGATCTTTCATCATCATCACAATCTGATTCATCATTACAGTTGAACAAACATGTACCCTAACCTATGTCTTTATTTTCTTCTCAAGGCCAAATCAAGAATGCTTCATGGCTTCAAGATCCTAGGGGGTCTCGGCTAGGTTTAATTTCTTCTGTTGGTCTAGTCGAAACAAAGAAAAATATAACAAAATTGTTATAACTTTATCTTAATAAGTTTCGGACAAATGAAAAGAAGCTAGGCTTCACAAAGGATCGACGAAGAATCTTTTTTTTTCGATTGTTGACCTCTGGTTTATATGCTTTTGTATCACGCGAAAAGAAACAGAAAACTGAGATCTCTGTGTTGTCTTTCATATTTCGTTCAAGTCTTAGTGAGAGTTGATTTGTTGTCAGTTTTTGTCATTGATAAAGATGGGATTTAGATGGTGAAAGGTGTTTGTATGTTGTTTTTGTTAACTGCTTTTGTATTGTATCAGTTCAAGTTGCTTTTGTTTTTGAAGTGGTTAAGATCATTTGAATTGTTGTTCTTCTTCTTTCCTTTTCATTTTGTTTCTTGGACCAAACGCTACCTGTTAAAGAAATTTGAACTAATCGCTAACTGTTGATGAATTTTTGGCATCATTTTGTTTGTATTTTGCCAATAAAAATGGATTGTAGGAACAAACCGCTACACCAAAGTAACTGCTACACCAAATTACTAACTTGCTAACCGCTGACTTGCTAACCGCTATATGGATCTGAGGTAAACGCAAGACCAGATGAGAACAAACTAGTACCCGTCGTTATTTTTTTTTTTCTCGTCTTTTTCCCGTTTTTGAGCTAACCTCTAACAAGAAAGGTAAGTACTCACTACCAAGACCAAAAAATAGTCAAACACAGATTCCGACCAATTTTCCGACGAAGTTTTTGACCACTTATTCATTTCAGGCACTAGTTTGACTATTTTATACCCGGATATGGTACAAGAACAAGTCACCAAAATGAATACACCAACAGTTTGGACACAAGATTGACAAAAACAGTTTTAGTCCTGAGAGAGTTAAGCAGTTTGGACAAAAGATTGATAAAAAATTATGAGTACACCAACATGAAGCCACTTTTACCAATAAAGATACGAAAAAAAACAGTTTACAGATCCGAAAAAATGTGGGGTAAAAAAAACAGCTTCAGTGAACAGTATGAACCACAAAAAATCAACAAAACACACAACCTTGCTCTGATACCAATTGTAGGATCGAATATTATGTTGATTCATGTGGTTTCGGGTAGTCTTTGGTGATGGAAGATCAAGTAAACCATGGTAAATGTTAGAGAGAGAAAGTAAGAGAGAGTGGGAGGTTTTTAGTGAGAGAAACACCTAATGAGGTGTGTGTGTATTATTAGAAACAACCAACCCTTCCCTTGTGTGGGAGAGGGTTTATATACACTTACATTATACGCCCTCCTACGGGCCGTGGATTAGGTGTATGGTGGGTAAAGACCCGTCCGTCCTCCACGGTGTGACTATAACTATTCTAATATATACAAAGCTAAGAGCTACGCTAAGTATGTAAATACATGGGGTGACCGAACCTTTTTCTTAATCCTAACAAACTTATATGAAATGCCTAGAAATTTCTAGGCTAAGATATTTGTTGATGCAAGCTTGCCCATTTGGCAATTATGGCCCTCTAGTCCTTATTCTTATACTTTGGCCACACTACGTATAATAATACATTTAGTCCTTGGTAACTTAGGTCCTTGAAGTATATTTCCTTTCTAAATGTGACACAACATATTTATATAGCCATATTATACATACTTTGACTATCAAGTTTGACTGCTACATAACTTCCGTTGACTAACCAATTACAACAAGCCTTATTCAACTCATCTAGAGTGGGGTCTAGTTGTATACGGGAAACGGGTGTTACAGATTATTATACAAACAAAAGCATCCATATATCACCAAAATGAAGCAAGCAAACACAAAGTTTTATGGAAAATTTGTTGTCATTAGCAGCTATTAACTATTGGATTAAAGTAGTCATCATCTTGTTCTGGTATCCAGAACACATAAACATAAGTCAAATTGTCTTAACAACCAAGGTTATGGTGGATTCAAGCAACCACTGAAATAAACACAAATATGACCATAATGAAATACTATTTATGGTGCATACAAGCAACCATTTAGATAACCTGCAAACTGAAAAGAACATTAGCCAATGTTAATCACTTTCTTCCTGGGTTGTTTCTTCTTCGACACTAATTCACCAACCTCAATACCCTTTCCCTTATCCACACTTCTTCCACTTACACCAGCTGCATCACTTGAACCGTAGCAACATTTGGCTCAGTTCTTCCACTTGCACGAGCAGCAACACCAGCTGCATCACTTCCACTTGCACCACCAGCGACATTTGACTTTTTCTTCTTGGCCTTTTCAACTCTTGGACCTGTGCAACTCCTAGAATTATGACCAAGACATTTACACTTGTCACAGGTAACTATCTTTAACCTTCTTGAAAGCTTGCAGTTCTTGACCATGTTGTCTTTCATCTCCAAGGCTGACCTCCTTCTCCTTTTCCTTGGCCTGCCAGGCTGACCTCCTTCTCCTTTCATCTCCAAGGCTGGCCCCCTTCTACTTTCCTGCAACTAGGTTTACCTCCTTTAATAACCTTTATCTTATCCCTAGTCCACTTCTCCTTTATAGGTGATTAGTTGACCCAAATGGTTGACTAGGCCTAGCTGCTACATTTGGCCCAACACTAGGCCAAACTGTTTCATTTTGCCCTGCACTAGGCCCAACTTGTTCCTTTTGCCCTGCATTAGGCCTAGAAGTTTCAAATGAAGGAAATTGACCAAAACAAGCTGCTCTGACTCTTCCTTTATCATTATTCACAATTTTAATTTCTCTTCTAGTTTCAATTGAGTGCCCTTTTATCAACTTCTTAACCTCTGCTACACTACCAAAATCTTGCCCAACATAGAAGTAGGTTTTATAAATCCTACCTTCACTATTACTCTTCACATGTTTCCTTAATAGCTTGAGTTTCCTTCTCACCACGTATAAGAAAGTGATAAAATGTAACTGAGTGACAATCATTACCTAACTCTTCCACCATAGCATCCATTTCGTGAACAGAGAACTCATCCACATTTACTTTATCAACAAAGCTGGAGTAACCACCTTCGTAGGTTCTATCTGGTCTATCAGTGAACTTCCCACCGTAATTAACCTTGATTGAAAACAAATCAGGTTCATTTGCTGCAAAAAATTAAAGAAAATCAAATTAGGGTTTTTCAGTCAAACCATGCAATAACAACAAGTAAATGATAATAGATACATACCATATACTTCGTGAACATCACAATCATCTTTTGATTGCTGTATATTCCACATTTTTGTTCTAACCATTGTAGCATTGATGATAAAATTAGATCAAAATTAGGTTATGTTTTGTGTTCGTGAGATTTGTTTATGAGAGAGAAATTCAAGAGGGAAAATGATATGATGGGTATTTAATGCCTGCATATTTAGAGGCTCAATGCACTTAAAAGTTGAATGGACAAAATTAACCTCTCCCATTGCCCACATATTATAACTTAACGCCTTGACCAAACGGACATTTGGTCAAGAGACTATTAGTGTTAAGGGTTTCAGAGTTGGCAGTTGTAAGTGCAACAAAAAGTCAAAGGACCAAGAGTGTGAGTCAACGAAAACCACAGGGACCATCTTTGTAATTTACTCTTTATATAATTACTTCAACTTTTTATCTCATTTTTTATAACTTTTTGAAACGCCCCTTTCCTGATTTGACCAAAATTTTAAAACTTTTACGCGGAAACGACATGATCAAAACTGACCTACTGTTACTCTTTTAACCGTTAACAAAATCTATAAAGACTCAGACCATGAGGCCATTTTTAAATGAAACTAGACTCAATTACTTTTGAAATGATGGGTGGTACGACCTCTAATGACTCACGGATTAAAAGATATGATTTTTATAACGTGACCCATTTTCTGCACTACTTGCTTTCCCAAACACCAATTTTTTTGCATATTCCTTTTATGCACTTTTGACCCATTCTCCAAGAAAACAACTTCTATAACTCGACAATTAACGAAACTTTCCAGAAATCATAAACTTAACATATTACATCATTTTGATAATCATTTGTGGTCTAAACGACCAATGATCATACACTTTACAAAGCTACGGGTGTTTTGCCAAACACCCCTTTTTGACCCATTTTCAATACAACTTGAGCATAGCTCATTTACATACTTAAAAACTAGACTTTAACATTACAAAACAACATCATAAACCATTTACAGAACTTAGGGGTTCAACATTACTTCGATCTCGGTATCTATCATAATTACTCATATCTTACCACTTTCAACCCATACCCAATTCCTATGTCTTTACCAAGACTTTGCCTTCTTCACAAAAGTACCTACAAAACGGTTATGCAACTAAACCGTAAGCATTATGCTTCGTAAGTAAAATGGGTATAACAAAACATTATAAGTCATTCACACATTAAGTATCATAATCCATTCATTTCATCACAATACTAACATAACACATACCTTAGCCACTTCAACCCTTATCTTTACATCTCTACCTTTCCTACACACTTACACTAATCCAACTAAATTCTCAATCTCTTTTGCTAGTTACGCCAAACTAGCCTTACATCTACTTCTTCATCACATTATCATTCAAACACTTTCAATCATCTCATCATAACAATTATGTAACACAAAATGTAAGAAATCATTATAATATCAAATCATAACCAATTTACTTACCTTAGCATCCAAGCTAAGCTAATCACAATCTCATCATCATCTTTACTAGTCATCATCATCGTCATCCCTCATCATCATCATCATCATCATCATCATCATCATCATCATCATCTATACTTTAGCACCCTAAGTCAAAAATTGCCATAATCATAACATAAACACTCAATACATAATCAAATATCTATAACAATGGTTTATACAACCATCAGCTCATTTTTAACAACTCTAATCATCATATAATCATATAATGATTATGTGATGATCAATCCCACCACTTTCTACTTAATGACTTTAACCCATTACAAATCTTCTCAGAATCACCATAACATTTTAACTATCTTAAAGCACCATTACCCATCTTCCCCAAGTTAGGGTTCATAAACCTTAACCTTTAAATCACCAATGAAACTCTAATTAAACATCACACTTACTTGATAATATGCTAGGGACCTTGCCAGAGGATTACAATCTTCAAACCATCATCAAACCCTTATAAGCTTCATTATTAAGCTTCATCTTTTTCCTCCTTTTTCTCCTCATGAACCGACACTCACAACATACTTGGATAAAATACTTATCCAAATGAAGCTAGTAGAAGTCTAGGGAATTCTTTAGACCTTTGTTAGTTTTAAGTTTGCCCAATTGGCAACTTTAGTCCCTTAGGTCCTATAACCATTCATCCTTAGTACTAGAACAAGTTGGTTCTAGTGCTAGTTTCAGGTTTTGGCAAGAATAGTCCCTGCAGACTAGAACAATTTGGTTCTAGTACTAGAACAAGTTGGTTCTAGTACCAGTTTGGGATTCTGACAACTTAGGTCCCTCAAATTCTTTTCTCTTATATTTGTGGCACATAATACTTTCTAAAACCATTTACATAATATCTTGACTTATAGTTTGACTAACGGGTTTGACTTTCAATTTACCATAATTTGACTAACCAATCATATTAGACCTTCAAACACATAAAGTATTGGTCAAACTATTTCAAGGCACTTTATCATTATTTAATACTTAAAAACCCGATTTTTTGGTGTAACAAATCTATCCCCCTTATTTAGATTTCATCCCCAAATTCTATTCCGCTTAACATTTGCATCCATACATAAAAAAATTTCTATATCTTATGCCCATATCATAGCTATATGCCCATTTACTATTAAGTCAATTTCTACATATCACTCAACGTAGAAATCTCAATTCAACTAACCCATAGTCAAATTGCTAATAACTCATTTAAATCACATAATTTCATAAAATTTCAAGTATTTCTAATGACACCGCGCCATTAGTATCACATCTCAATATGGAAATCCTCCATTTTATTTAATTCTCTACTATAAACAACACTTCACGTTACAAACTTATCTAAAATTTCCAACATATGACGACTTGTCATATGGAAAATTCACTATTTTGACTTTATATAGGTCAAACTTCAACACTATTTCCACGTTATTCACCAAGTATACTATCATGACCTTAAGTTATAAACCAGTCAATCTCGCATTCTACATAATACCAACACGTATCTACTCCCAAAAACCGGGAACTTATTTCAAATTTATATATAGTACCATATAAACGGTACTTCAAAATCTTTCTCACGCATCACTTAAGCAACCTTTCTTATTAAATCTCGGGAATGGTTACCCATTACTTCTCAACTTAATACACAAACTCATTTTAGGCATCTATCTTAAGGTTCACACATAACCTTAACGCCGCTATATGTTTTATTTATATCTAATCTCTTATCTTATGTCGTCTAACTCGTTTTAGTTTTCAATTTCTCATTTCTCTACCTGTATTCATGCCATATTTGTTACACATAAGCCCACTCATCTATAACTCTTTATTCACATAAAAAAGGCGTCCCAATCTATGTAAGTAAGGAATTATAAACATATGGCTCGGTGATTCACAATTTTTTATTTAAATGAAGAGGCGTCCCAATCTATTTAAATAAGGAGATTATAAATCATCATACTCACGTACTTCCGACACAACAATCATACTTACTTTACTTTCGATCTTTTCCAGCCTTGAATCCAATCTCTCTAACTTTCAATCCATGTCATAAAGACAAGCTGGCTTTCCCGAAGGATACCGTAATATCCATGCCCCCGCGGCAAGCTGAGTCACCCCGAAGGATGCCATAACATCCATTGGACTCTTGTACCAAAACCCCCAGATGCGAGTATTATTCGCAGTATGTGGTTGTTTCGCCACAAGTATTTAGCATATGGGACTCTTAGTCGCTACAAGGCTCGTCTTGTTGCAAATGGTAGTAATCAGATAGAGGGTGTTGATGTTGATGAGACATTTAGTCCGGTTGTCAAACCCGGTACTATTCGGGCAGTTCTAAGTTTAGCTATTTCTCGACATTTGCCGATTCATCAGCTAGATGTCAAGAATGCATTTTTACATGGGGACTTGGCTGAGACAGTTTATATGTATCAGCCGCCTGGGTTTCGTAATCCTATTCATCTGGATTATGTTTGTTTATTGCAGCGGTCGTTGTATGGTCTTAAGCAAGCACCCCAGGCATGGTTTCGGCGGTTTGCTGCTTATATTTTTTCTGTTGGGTTTAGTTCTAGCTGATGTGACTCATCTTTATTTATTTACAAACAGGGTGATGATACTGCATTTTTGTTACTTTATGTGGATGATATTGTGCTCACTGCTTTCTGATGGTTTATTACGGCGGATTATTGCTTCTTTACATAAGGAGTTTTCTATGACTGATTTGGGTGCTCTTAATTATTTTTTGGGTGTTTCAGCTATGCGTGACTCTTCTGGGATGTTTTTTTGTCACAATGTAAGTATGCTATGGAGATATTGGAACGTGCACATTTGGTTAGTTGTAACCCTTCTCGGACTCATGTTGACACTGAGTCTAAATTGGGTGATGATGGTGATCGGGTTTCTGATCCTAAGTTATATCGGAGTCTTGCTGGTTCTTTGCAATATCTTACTTTAACTAGACCTAATATTTTCTATGAGTTGTTTAAGACTAGGCAACCTATAGTGGAAACCTAATTTACTTAAACCGAAGCTCTGATACCAAATTAAAACGCCCCTTTCCCGATTTGACCAAAATTTTAAAACTTTTACGCGAAAACGATGGTTGGCTCCAAACGGTCAACCTAATTGACCTGGTGATGGTCAACAAGGTCAAACAGCCTAGAGTCAATGCTCCGTGGAAGTATAGGGTTTCCCCGGGTCGTTATGTCCCGACGAGGTGTGGATGGTTAACAAACGGGTTTGTGATCGGGTGAATCTGGACGGGAAAGGGGTTTGTGATTGGTTATACTAAGGAATCTACAAAGAAATAGCGTAAACAAGCTATATGAACAAGATGGTAAAATCAGAAAAACCAGAAACGTTTTAAATCTAAAAACGCGTACGT
Source organism: Artemisia argyi (assembly GCA_030686995.1). Classification (NCBI taxonomy): domain Eukaryota; kingdom Viridiplantae; phylum Streptophyta; class Magnoliopsida; order Asterales; family Asteraceae; genus Artemisia; species Artemisia argyi. The sequence goes on from CM060696.1 coordinate 101,413,799, forward strand.
TCACGTTTTAAATGACATAAACGTACAAAATAAAAAGTGAAAACTGAAATCTGAAAACCCACAGGGGGGTGAAAATGACTTTTTTACAAACTTAAGGATAAAAGAAAATTTTTAGAAAAAGAAAATTAATTTTTACACTAATTAATTATTTAATATTAATTAAATACTATTTAATACTTATTATTAATATTTAAATAACTTAAATACAATATAATATTAATTAAATACTAAAAAAATGAAAATTAATTTTATAAAATTATAAAATAACTAAAAACAAGTTTTAAAATTAAAAATATGTATTTTTGTCTTTTTGTGATTTTTCTATTAATTAATTACTAATTAAATATTAATTACCTAATTAAACTATTTTAAATTATTAAAAATAGAAAATGAACAGTAGAAATTATAAGAAAATTTCTAAAATTATTTTACATTATATAAAAGCTAGGAAAAATATAAAAACTAAGGTTTACTTTATAAAAACTAATTATGCTATTTAATACTTAATTATTAATTAATTATAAATAAAACTAATATTAAATCTAATAAATACTAGATGACAAAATAAAAATCTGAGAAAATTACTAAAATTACTTTAATATAAAAGGAATTTAAGAAAAATATAAAAATACCAAGTGCTTAATAAAAATTTAAAAAGGAAAATTAAAATTTAAATTACATTAAATAGAAACTATCACTTAAAATTAAATTGTTTTTTCTCGATTTTTCTTTTAGAAATCTATTTTACACCTAAAAACAAGAAACTTTTGTAAAAACAAATTTCTAGGAAATCAAAAATAAACCAGAATAAGCTAAAAAGGTGTGACAGTTGACTATTGTTGACCAAGTAGGAAAATAAGCTCAAATGAGCTTAAGTGGGACCCACAATGGTTGAATCAGGTTCCAACTACTTACTTGGACATGTATAAGCTGGAAAATAAGCACTTTGATCTCTCGACTCAACTCAGAAAATGGGACAAACTTAAGGGGCTAAATCAAGTGGGTCCCAGAGGTCCTAAGCTCAAAATCTTGGTCAAAGGAGGAAGAGGGACAGGAGGGGGGTTGAATGGACCAAAAATGGGGATGTAGGGCCCACTGTGGTGGCCACAATCAGCCACCAAAGGTGGTGGTTTGGCTGTGTAACTGCTGCAGCATGGGACTGTCTTCCCCTGCAGGTGACTTTCTTAGCTTGTGGGGCCCAGGAGAAAAATGGCAAAAATCAAAGAGAGGTGAGACCTCAAAGTTGAGCTGGTAAACTTCAAACCCGAAAAAGCACAAGGGTTGATTCTTAACAGAGAATTCAAAACAAATCCTTGAAAAAATGAGATTTTCTGCAAAAGTGCAATTTGACTTTTTAATGAAAACTTGGAACTTTGACTTTGTTGGATTTTGATCTTGCTTTTCTGAATGGTAATGATGTTTTAAGACCTAACAGGCCTGAGATAAGCTATATGACTGAATTCTAAACCTAGATGGTGAGTATGACACCCTAACACTTAACAGTTAACCATTGAATTGCCATAAACTAGGAAATTGACTTTCTGAGGTCAAGGCTTAAATTTGACGGCTAAGTTGCACTACTAGGACCTAATGTGATATGCCTAAGTGAGATTTAGCCATTAAACATCACAAATGCACAGGGTACTCCCCTGTGCCAAACACCCCTTAAAAACTATTTTGAAGGTTTTTACAAAGGGAGTGAATACTAGAACTTGACAAAGTGATTAACAACTACTAATCCAACTACAATAAGAGTGGTGAAACAAAATGGGACTAATAATGAGGAGCCTAAATGAGCAAATCACACTAAGCTACTTTGAGTTAACTTGACAGTGGACTGATGATCTTACACAAACCAATGAAGGATGCTACATTACACTAAAATCTATCTAACATAAGCATAACAATTATGAAAGAGGTACAATTAAAGCCAATAAGCAGTAAAAAGCTTAAGCTATAGTAAAAACAAAAAAATATGGAAAATAGCTTACAAAGGTTCTTTGCTCAAACAATACTGTCAGGCCATTTTCAACCAACCTAAAGCTTCCCACAAGCTCCAATACCATAAAAATCCAAAGTTCCTCAGGCTGCTTTGCCTCTACTTCCCATGAGCTACTTTTGTATTTTCTACTAATTTTCTTTGGAATTTTGATTACTTTATAGTTACCTGAGTACAAACTTGATTAAACACTTCATAAGCTTATAAAAGCTTATGGACAAGCTCACTGAACTCAATGAAAGAAGTTACAACAAATTAAAACAACTCTATTACTAAATTGAGAATTTGACTGAGAATTTTGCCACAAATTAAAATGAACTGAGGGAATCAAATTAAAGCTTGAAATAAGTTTTTAATACTCTGATTATACTTATTACATTACTTTTAAACTAAAAATTACATTATAAAAGAGAAATTACATTTTTTCGATATTAAAACTAAACTACTCTATTAAAAAAAACTAACTACTACTTGCTTCTGCTTCTCTCTTCACTCTTATACACCATAGTGGGTCCCAATGTAAATCCCAGCAACTTGAATGACTTTTTGACCGCTTTTGCTCAATTTCCCCATTTTGGCGGGAAAAATCATTTTGGCAGCTTTTGATAACTTGTGTGGTTTTTGGGGCAATTAAGGATTCTTGGGATTTAGCGGTGGCAAGGGGAACAAATGATGGGGAGAATGAGTGGAGGGATGGTAAGGTGGAGTATTGGTTTGGTTATGGCAGAAGCAGTCAGGTGGTGGGGGAGAAGAGGGAAGAAAAGTCAAATGGGGTTGACCCGTTTTTATTATTAAATAGAGTTGGGCTGTTTTTGTTTGGGCCTTGGGATATAAGGGAGTGGGCTAGGGGTGTTGTGGATTGGTTATGGTTTGGATTAGAGCTGGCAAATCGTGTCTTAACAGGTCTTAACAGGTTTTGAGCGCGCGAATAACATAAGTTTCAAACATGAAAACGACTCGTTTAACACTTGATTTTGGTGGTTTGAGTATCACAGATATACGTTTTATGTATCAAAAAAGTTAAATATTGAACCCTAGAATACTAAAAACAATTATTTTAAAAAATAAAAAAATTGCATAGTACACTTTTTCCCTTAACAGGTCTTAACAGGTCCTAACAGGTACCCAATTTGCCAGCTCTAGTTTGGATTTGGGCTTAGAATAAAAAAAGGGATCCGTTTGATTTATTAGCAAAACACCACAAAGGCCAATTTTGTAAATAGCTGAAACTTGTGGGCTGTTTTTGTCCATCTTCCAAAGTATTCATAAGGGACCAATCTTGCCATATAAGAATAATACAAGGACCAATATTAATATTTTCCAAAATAACACACCCGGGGACCAATTATGTAATTTTCCAAACATAAGGGACCAAAATGTAAATTTCTCCAAACTTCACACCAAGGACTAAAAATGACTTTTGTAACTTCCCAAGGACCCAAAATGATTTTTCTTTCAAAAATATCCCACCAGGGACCAAATCTTCCAAAGTTTGAAACTCCAGGGACCGAAATTGTAAATTTTCAAAACTTTTGAGATTTTTCACCAAAGGACTAAATATGACAACTTATGATTTCAAAAGGACCTTTGGTGATAATTTTCCATATTTTGAATATCCAGAGACTAGTTTTGTCATTTTATGAAAGTTGGGGGACTGAAACTGCTAATTTTGCAAACTTTGTACGTTTTTCATTTGTTTTTACTCATTTTGCATCTAAAACATATAAAACACAATTTTGAAATATTTTCAGTATTTTGATGCATTACTGAGTGTTTTTGTATGTTTTGCAGTTCAGATTTGACCAAAAATGATGAGTGTTTGAGCACTCATCAATCCCCCACACTAAAATATTGCTAGTCCCTAGCAATAAAATGTTTTGAAAAACTTGATGGATTTTAAACTCTTTACCAAAATCCATCACTTCTGGAGTAGCCAGATGTATCGATTCAAGTAAGAACTATGGTCCACCTGATAACCATATGATTTTGAGCAAACCACCAGCTGTCAACGGATTTGATTAGTCTTTACTAAAAGCCGTTTGCTTCTGGACTAGCCAACTCTTGATGGACAAAGTCAACATCTTGGTGAGCTGATTACCAATTATGGTTTTTCCACGGCCTTTACCACAAGCCATAATCTTGCGGGCTGGCCAACTCATTCACTTTTTATGGATATGGCGAGTTGATTTACCATACAGTTTTGGAGAAATTGCAAGCCATCAACGGATTTGAGAAATCTTTACCAAGAGCCGTTTGCTCCTGGATTAGCCAATCCTTTTGTCGTTTAGACAAGGCGGACTGATAACCACAAAATTTTTGAACTTTAGTGAAAAAACTTTAAAATTTTTTGAAATTTTTGGTCAAAAACGGGGGTACTAGATAGTAAAATGTGATAAAATTCGCTAGAATACCCCCCCCCCCCCACTTAGAATGAATATTGTCCTCAATATTCAAAGTCTCGGCTATTATGCCGACTCTTTGAACGTAAAAGGGTAACATTTATGCTAAATGTGGAAAACACCATTTTTTTCACTTTATTTGTAACCATAGCGTGGGTAACTCCCCCACACTTAGGGTGAAAACCCTATAAGCATGCTACTGTTTTTGTTTACCGAGTCGCTAGCTTGACTCGACCCCGAATTCATTTGTCCTTGGGGAAGCATGATGTGGAAGAGACAATCTCCATCGGACTTTCATTCAAGATGTTTGGACAAACATTTGAAGCACGTGAAAGTTCCACACCGATGAGATATACAGACCCTGGCTTGAAATAGTATAAACTACAAGCGGTGATGCCGGGGTCAAAGATAATGTCTTCATTCCCGAAGGAATGAAGAACAGGAGAAGTCACCCTATAGGTGAAGAAAGGTAGAAAGATCTTGATGACAATCAAGATAAAGACATCATCATCAAAAAGAGAATCCATAATTGGTGTATCATGAATCTCATCATTTAGGCTCGTATGATCTAGACAAATTATGGGTGGGAGGGTTGGGATTTTGATATCAATCAAATTCTCAAGGTTGAGAATATTTCCCTCCGGAAAACAAAGTGATGAGTGCTTAAACACTCATCATTTTTGGTCAAATCTGAACTGCAAAACATACAAAAACACTCAGAAATGCATCAAAATACTAAAAATATTTCAAAATTGTGTTTTATATATTGTAGATGCAAAATGAGCAAAAACAGATGAAAAACGTACAAAGTTTGCAAAATTGGCAGTTTCAGTCCCCCAACTTTCAAAAATTGGCAAAAATAGTCCCTGAGCACTTATTTGGAAAGAAAAGTCACCAAAGGTCCTTTTGAAATCATAAGTTATCATATTTAGTCCTTTGGTGAAAAATCTAAAAAGTTTTGAGAATTTACAGTTTTGGTCCCTGGAGTTTCAAACATTGGCAGAATTGGTCCCTGGTGGGATATTTTTGGATGAAAAAAAACCATTTTTAGTCCTTGGAAATTTAAAAATATTCAATATTGATCCTTGGATAAAAGTTTTCATGAAATTGCAATTTAACCCCTCAAGTTTCAACATTTGGCAATTTTAGTCCTTGATGGACCAAAAGTGAAAATTATATTTTTAAAACCTTGGACTATTGAAAGTTGGTGTATTTTACCCTTATAACAAGTTTGGCAATTTGGCAGAGTCAGCCCCTCAATTTCAGAATAATTACAAATTTGGTCCTTGTATTACACACTAAACCACTTGGACCCTTTTTATTTTTATTACCCAAAAACCACCCCTGATCCACCTTATATCCCCAGCCCACACAAAAGCCCAAACCTACCAGCCCACTCCCACAAATATATTACCCCCGTCCCTTTTGTCCTCACCCAGTCAAACCAAGCGTTGACCCTCCTTCCACCTCCCCAACTTGACCTGTAAACCACTGCCACACTCAATTCTCCCCTCCTCCACATCACTTATCCCATACTATGTCTCCCCCAGCTCACCAATAAATCCAAACTCCATTAATTTCCCACGAATTACTCCAAGTAACCATTAACTGCCAAAATCACCTTTTCCCGCCAATAAGAATTTGAAGGCTAGGATTAAATGGAAGCTATCCTACGGCTGAGAGAGAAGTGGGAAAGTCCAAGAGGGACTCCAGGACCTATATAATTGAAGAAAAATGAAGAAAAGAGGGGTAGATAATGTAGAATAGATTAGAGTAGTTTAGTTGATGTAATTTAGCTTAATCATCTGTCTTAACTGTAATTTTTAGTTTGAAATCTATGTATTCACCAATCTCAGTGTGTTAGAAACTCATTTCATCTTTAAATTTCAAGGTTTCAGTTTTAATTTTCAAAGTTGTGTTTTAAGTAAAATTCCAAATTGTTGGTGAGATAATATAAGCTGTTGTTTCTTGTTAGTTTAAGCTCACAGAAGCTTAATTGTGAGCTTTTGAAAGTTTGTAGGTGGTTTAGTATAGTGGAATTCACAAAAAGAAAAAAAAAATCAAAAATAAAAAGAAAATTAGCAATAAGCTGAGGGAATAAGCTTGTATAAGCTATAACATCCTCTGGATTAGCTCATTAAGCTGCTCAATAGCTTGAATGAACCTATCTCACAGCCTAGTTCATTTACAATTACATATGCCTTTGATCAAGTAAGTTCCATTTCCAATCCTGCTTTCTCTTTTAGAATAACTAGTTTAGTGTAAGATATTGCTTATTCAGGCTCTATATTGCTTATTGAAGTTGCTTAAGTACATCTGTTTAGCTTCTATATACTTTAGTCCATGATTTGTATTTCCACTACATATTTTAGCTCAAATCTGCTATGCTATATCTCTGTGTAATTGTCAAGCTTTTATTGTTCCATTGAGAGCTAATACAGTTAAGGATCACATTGTAATCACTGATTTGCAATTTAGAGCTTTAAACTGGTAATAGGTAGTGTATTCAAACCTATAAAGGGGTGTTTGGTTTAAGCTTTTTCACCAATCACAAAGGTAGCTCAGTTGTTTTTAGTGTTTGAAACATGTTCATTTAGGTCATATTAGGTTAAGGGAACAAAGAAATCAAGTACCTTTTCATGTGAAAGTCAAAACTCACCTTTGATTTAGTTTATGAATTAACTGACACACAGTTAGTACCCAAAACCTTGCACAATAGCTCATAAGTGATCCATGTAGCTCATTTTAGCCTTAAATTAGCTTATCATAACAGTTTCAGCTTATTAGAAGCTTTAGAAATCCACATAAATCAAACTAGTCCATAAAACTAAAAAGTCAAAATTGCTTGTTCTCAGTTTTCACAAAACTTGCATGAATATTTCTGAATTTTGTAATGTGTTTTGGAATGTGAGCTTTTGAGGTTTAGTTGTCTACCAGTTCAATTTTAACTTACCACCATCCTTTTATTTTTGGTAATTTTGTGTGGGGCCCACCATCACCCCAAAGTCACTTGCAGGGGGAGGTCATCCCCTGCACCAGCAGATACCACCCTACCACCTCCACCACTTTGGTGGTGGTTTCTGACCACCTCAGTGGTCCCCACTAACCAAACTTGGTTCCTTTCAACCCCCCTCCTGGCAGGGTTCAAACCTTGACCAAAAGTTTGACCTCAAACACCCTGGGACCCACTTGGATTTGGACCTCATCCTTGTCCCTTTTCTGAGTGGATGTTTGGTATTTGGTTTAGCTTTTTCAGCTTTTTGGCTTATTTTGTGGTCCAAGCTTATTGATTTAGCACATTACATGTTCCCTCAACTCAATTACATCTGAATCTTGCCTTGTGGGACCCCTAGCTGCCTACATCACCATTTTCCCTTGACAATTGACCAAAGTCAACTGTCACCCAAATAAGCTTGTACTTTGCTTATTTTTAAGCTCCACAAAAGTTGTTTTTATAAAACTTTTCAATTTTTAGGTATAAAACAAGTTTCCAAAGAAAAAACCAAGAAATCCAATTTAATATTAAGTGATAGTTTCTATTTAATGTAATTCAAATTTTATTTTTCATTTTTATATTTTTATTAAGTACTTAGCTTTTTTATATTTTTCTTAAATTCCTCTTATATTAAAGTATTTTTAGTAAATGTTTCAGATTTTTATTTTATCATTTGATATTTATTAGATTTAATATTAGTTTTATTAATTATTAATTAATAATTAAGTTTTAAATAGCATAATTAGTTTTTATTAAGTAAGACCTAGTTTTTATATTTTTTCTAGCTTTTATATAATGTAAAATAATTTTAGGAATTTTTTTCATAATTTCTACTGTTCATTTTCTATTTTTTTTATAATTTAAATAGTTTAATTAGATAATTAATAATTAATTAGTAATTAATTAATATAAAAATCACAAAAAGACAAAAATACTTATTTTTAATTTTAAAACTTATTTTTAGTTATTTTATAATTTTAGAAATTTTATTTTCACCTTTTTAGTATTTAATCAATATTATATTGTATTTAAGTGTTTTAAATATTAATAATAAGTATTAAATAGTAATTAATTAATATTAAATACTTAATTAGTGTAAAAATTTATTTTCTTTTTCTAAAAAATTTCTTTTACCTTTTAGTTTGAAAAAAGTCATTTTCACCCCCTGGGTGTTTTCAGATTTCAGATTTCACTTTTAATTTTGTACGTTTACGTTTTATTTAAATGTAAACGTACGCGTTTTAAGTTTTAAATCGTTTCTGGTTTTTCTAACTTTCCTGTCTTATTCATATAGCTTGTTTAAGCTATTTCATTTTAGATTCCTTAGTTTAACCAATCTCAAACCCTTTTCCGTCCAAATTCACCCGATCACAAACCCGTTTTATAACCATCACACCTCGTCGGGACATAACGACCCGGGGAAACCCTGTACTTCCATGGAGCATTGAATCTAAGCTGTTTGACCTTGTTGACCATCCTTTGGTTGACTTTAGTTGACTGCTTTTGCCTCAATCAAATTTTGGCGCCGCTGCCGGGGAGGTTGTGTGCGTTTTCTAAACGGTTTTTCTGATTAGTGATTTTGGAATTCGTTCCATTGTACATTTATCCATCCTTTGTTCATATTTTCTTATTATCAAAACAAAACTGTTCCCAAAAACTTTTTAAAATCAGTTTTCAACGAACACAAAAAACACAAAAATATTTTCTTTATCATTTGTACAAAATGTTTATCCAAAAATCCAAAAACATTCATCTTTACCCTCCTACCCTTTTGATTCTTCATTCCTACCCCTTCCAAACCTTTTGATTCTTTCTATGTCTCATCCACACTTTCTGGTTTGCCAGTGGTGTGGTAGTTCTCATAATGGTGGTAATTGCCCCGGTTTTGGCATGGTAGAGTCAGGAAACGGGTCTGTCTATAACCAAGATCCCTATTCTTACCATGACACGACTAATTTATTCCATCAGCTGCCACACCATGATACTCAGCAGTTTTACTGTTGTGAGTACTGTGGTGGTTCACACTACAGTTCTGATTGTCAATCGGGAAACACGCTTGTCCATGAGCAATTTCCTGATTACGATTATAACTCAAGCACATACGACTCACAGCCACATCAGTTTTACTGTTGTGATCACTGTGGAGGTCCACACTTCAGCTCCGATTATCAAACAAGGAACCCATTTCCTTGTAACACTTTTGACACATCGTATTATGACGAACCTCCATCTCCACCAATTCCTCAAAGTCTTCTCCTCGATCTTTTGGATTTAGTGAAAGATTTGAGAGGAATCACACATACCCCAGATAATCCAAATCAAAAATCAATGGAAGAATTGTTAGCTGACGAACAGGCTACTAAAATAAATTCCCAAGATGCTTATGAAAGATCTATTAGAGAATCAATTGCAAAAGAAAAAGCAGCCAGATCTAGCTCTCGATTCCGTTTCATTCCTGATGATAGTGATGGTGAGGATATCTTTGATATTCTTCAATTTTATAAAGATTCATCAGATGAAATTGCATCAGTTGAGATTCCATCTCAACCCACTCTTATCACACCCGAGGTTCCCACTCACTCTTTGAGCATGGGGGACGAGCATCTTGACACTGTTCCTAATAAGGAATCGGACGAATTCATAAAGTCTAGTGTTGAGAACCTTGTCTCAATCCCAAGAGAGTCACAGGGAATTCTTGATCATATGTGTGATATCCCTCCTCCTCTTGTCTTCCCGACTGATCATGTTGAGATGTTCTCCGATTCTACTGATGACGATTCGTTATCTTGTGGAGACATCGTTTTTATGGAAGAATTACCTTCTAAGCTAGTTAGCTTAGAAGAAGAGAATGATGAGATTGACACTGAAATCAAGGATGAAGCACTTCGTGCAACATTATTGAACGTCGATCTCCTCATTTCTAAAATCGAGGCTTTCAATATGAAACCTATTTCATCTCCTATCCCCATAAAGGATAGTGACTTTTTCTCCTATGATCCTATACCGGAGTTTGAAGCCTTTACCTTTGATCATATGGGAGAGAAGATTAGTGGCAGGACCACTTCTCATTCTCAAATTTCTCTCCCCGAATATGATTCATTCACCTTTGAGGAGTTCTCCGGTGAACTCACTCATATCATATCTCCACCGGAGTATGATAACTTCCACTTTGATCTAGACAAAGTTGATCTTTGTTTTCCGGAGGGAAATATTCTCAACCATGAGAATTTGATTGATATCAAAATCCCAACCCTCCCACCCATAATATGTCTAGATCATACGAGCTTTACTGATGAGATTCATGATACACCAATCATGAATTCTCTTTCTGATGATGATGAATCAATCTTGATTGTCATCAAGATCTTTCTTCCCTTCTTCACCTACAGGGTGACTTCTCCTGTTCTTCACTCCTTCGGGAATGAAGACACTATATTTGACCCCGGCATTTTCATGTATCATTATCTTGAGCCGGGATTATATCTCATCGGTGTGGAACTTTCACGTGCTTCAAATGTTTGTCCAAACATCTTGAATGAAAGTCCGATGGAGATTATATCTTCCACATCATGCTTCCCCAAGGACAATTGAATTCGGGGTCGAGTCAAGCTAGCGACTCGGTAAACAAAAACAGTAGCATTCTTATAGGGTTTTCACCCTAAGTGTGAGGGAGTTACCCCACAATGGTTACAAATAGAGTGAAAAAGCAAAAATGGTGTTTTCCACGCTTAGCTTGTAATGTTGCCCTTTTACGTTCAAAGAGTCGGCATAATAGCCGGGACTTTGAATATTGAGGACAATATTCATCCTAAGTGTGGGGGGGTATTCGCTATTCTAGCGAATTTTATCACATTTTACTATCTTATACCCCCGTTTTTAGCCAAAATTTGAAAAATTTTTCACTGGTGCTTCAAAATTTTTGTGGTAATCAGTCCGCCATGTCTAGCTGACAAAGGGATTGGCTAGTCCAGGAGCAAACGGCTCTTGGTAAAGACATCTCAAATCCGTTGATGGCTTGCAATTTGCCCAAAATTGTATGGTACTTCAACTCGCCATATCCTAAAACGCAAATGAGTTGGCTAGCCCGCAAGATTATGACTTGTGGTAAAGGCAGTGGAAAATCCATAATTGGTAATCAGCTCACCAAGATGTTGACTATTCCATCAAGAGTTGGCTAGTACAGAAGCAAACGGCTTTTGGTAAAGACTAATCAAATCCGTTGACAGCTGGTGGTTTGCTCAAAATCACACGGTTATCAGGTGTGCCACAGTTCTTACACCTGGCTACTCCAGAAGTGATGGCTTTTGGTAAAGAGTTTAAAATCCATCAAGTTTTCAAAACAAGTTATTGCTAGGGACTAGCAATATTTTAGTGTGGGGGATTGATGAGTGCTCTAACACTCATCATTTTTGGTCAAATCTGAACTGCAAAACATACAAAAACACTCAGAAATGCATCAAAATACTAAAAATATTTCAAAATTGTGTTTTATATGTTTTAGATGCAAAATGAGCAAAAACAGATGAAAAACGTACAAAGTTTGCAAAATTGGCAGTTTCAGTCCCCCAACTTTCAAAAATTGGCAAAAATAGTCCCTGAGAACTTATTTGGAAAGAAAAGTCACCAAAGGTCCTTTTGAAATCATAAGTTATCATATTTAGTCCTTTGGTGAAAAATCTGAAAAGTTTTGAGAATCTTTACGCCTCTATAAAAAGGTATATCTCTAAAGACCGAGATGGATAATATGTATTATTATCTACAGTTTTGGTCCCTGGAGTTTCAAACATTGGCAGAATTGGTCCCTGGTGGGATATTTTTGGATGAAAAAAAAAACCATTTTTAGTCCTTGGAAATTTAAAAATATTCAATATTGATCCTTGGATAAAAGTTTTCATGAAATAGCAATTTAACCCCTCAAGTTTCAACATTTGGCAATTTTAGTCCTTGAAGGACCAAAAGTGAAAATTATATTTTTAAAACCTTGGACTATTGAAAGTTGGTGTATTTAACCCTTATAACAAGTTTGGCAATTTGGCAGAGTCAGCCCCTCAATTTCAGAATAATTACAAATTTGGTCCTTGTATTACACACTAAACCACTTGGACCCTTTTTGTTTTTATTACCCAAAAACCACCCCTGATCCACCTTATATCCCCAGCCCACACAAAAGCCCAAACCTACCAGCCCACTCCCACAAATATATTACCCCCGTCCCTTTTGTCCTCACCCAGTCAAACCAAGCGTTGACTCCTTCCACCTCCCCAACTTGACCTGTAAACCACTGCCACACTCAATTCCCCCCTCCTCCACATCACTTATCCCATACTATGTCTCCCCCAGCTCACCAATAAATCCAAACTCCATTAATTTCCTACGAATTACTCCAAGTAACCATTAACTGCCAAAATCACCTTTTCCCGCCAACAAGAATTTGAAGGCTAGGATTAAATGGAAGCTATCCTACGGCAAAGAGAGAAGTGGGAAAGTCCAAGAGGGACTCCAGGACCTATATAATTGAAGAAAAATGAAGAAAAGAGGGGTAGATAATGTAGAATAGATTAGAGTAGTTTAGTTGATGTAATTTAGCTTAATCATCTGTCTTAACTGTAATTTTTAGTTTGAAATCTATGTATTCACCAATCTCAGTGTGTTAGAAACTCATTTCATCTTTAAATTTCAAGGTTTCAGTTTTAATTTTCAAAGTTGTGTTTTAAGTAAAATTCCAAATTGTTGGTGAGATAATATAAGCTGTTGTTTCTTGTTAGTTTAAGCTCACAGAAGCTTAATTGTGAGCTTTTGAAAGTTTGTAGGTGGTTTAGTATAGTGGAATTCACAAAAAGAAAAAAAATCAAAAATAAAAAGAAAATTAGCAATAAGCTGAGGGAATAAGCTTGTATAAGCTATAACATCCTCTGGATTAGCTCATTAAGTTACTCAATAGCTTGAATGAACCAATCTCACAGCCTAGTTCATTTACAATTACATATGCCTTTGATCAAGTAAGTTCCATTTCCAATCCTGCTTTCTCTTTTAGAATAACTAGTTTAGTGTAAGATATTGCTTATTCAGGCTCTATATTGCTTATTGAAGTTGCTTAAGTACAACTGTTTAGCTTCTATATACTTTAGTCCATGATTTGTATTTCCGCTACATATTTTAGCTCAAATCTGCTATGCTATATCTCTGTGTAATTGTCAAGCTTTTACTGTTCCATTGAGAGCTAATACAGTTAAGGATCACATTGTAATCACTGATTTGCAATTTAGAGCTTTAAACTGGTAATAGGTAGTGTATTCAGACCTATAAAGGGGTGTTTGGTTTAAGCTTTTTCACCAATCACAAAAGGTAGCTCAGTTGTTTTTAGTGTTTGAAACATGTTCATTTAGGTCATATTAGGTTAAGGGAACAAAGAAATCAAGTACCTTTTCATGTGAAAGTCAAAACTCACCTTTGATTTAGTTTATGAATTAACTGTCACACAGTTAGTACCCAAAACCTTGCACAATAGCTCATAAGTGATCCATGTAGCTCATTTTAGCCTTACATTAGCTTATCATAACAGTTTCAGCTTATTAGAAGCTTTAGAAATCCACATAAGTCAAACTAGTCCATAAAACTAAAAAGTCAAAATTGCTTGTTCTCAGTTTTCACAAAACTTGCATAAATATTTCTGAATTTTGTAATGTGTTTTGGAATGTGAGCTTTTGAGGTTTACTTGTCAACCAATTCAATTTTAACTTACCATCATCCTTTTAATTTTGGTAATTTTGTGTGGGGCCCACCATCACCCCAAAGTCACTTGCAGGGGGAGGTCATCCCCTGCACCAGCAGATACCACCACCACCACTTTGGTGGTGGTTTCTGACCACCTCAGTGGTCCCCACTAACCAAACTTGGTTCCTTTCAACCCCCCTCCTGGCAGGGTTCAAACCTTGACCAAAAGTTTGACCTCAAACACCCTGGGACCCACTTGGATTTGGACCTCATCCTTGTCCCTTTTCTGAGTGGATGTTTGGTATTTGGTTTAGCTTTTTCAACTTTTTGGCTTATTTTGTGGTCCAAGCTTATTGATTTAGCACATTACATGTTCCCTCAACTCAATTACATCTGAATCTTGCCTTGTGGGCCCCCCTAGCTGCCTACATCACCATTTTCCTTTGACAATTGACCAAAGTCAACTGTCACCCAAATAAGCTTGTACTTTGCTTATTTTTAAGCTCCACAAAAGTTGTTTTTATAAAAGTTTTCAATTTTTAGGTATAAAACAAGTTTCCAAAGAAAAAACCAAGAAATCCAATTTAATATTAAGTGATAGTTTCTATTTAATGTAATTCAAATTTTATTTTTCATTTTTATATTTTTATTAATTACTTAGCTTTTTTATATTTTTATTAAATTCCTCTTATATTAAAGTATTTTTAGTAAATGTTTCAGATTTTTATTTTATCATTTCATATTTATTAGATTTAATATTAGTTTTATTAATTATTAATTAATAATTAAGTTTTAAATAGCATAATTAGTTTTTATTAAGTAAGACCTAGTTTTTATATTTTGTCTAGCTTTTATATAATGTAAAATAATTTTAGGAGTTTTTTCATAATTTCTACTGTTCATTTTCTATTTTTTTATAATTTAAATAGTTTAATTAGGTAATTAATAATTAATTAGTAATTAATTAATATAAAAATCACAAAAAGACAAAAATACTTATTTTTAATTTTAAAACTTATTTTTAGTTATTTTATAATTTTAGAAATTTTATTTTCACCTTTTTAGTATTTAATCAATATTATATTGTATTTAAGTTTTTTAAATATTAATAATAAGTATTAAATAGTAATTAATTAATATTAAATAATTAATTAGTGTAAAAATTTATTTTCTTTTTCTAAAAATTTTCTTTTACCTTTTAGTTTGAAAAAAAGTCATTTTCACCCCCTGTGTGTTTTCAGATTTCAGATTTCACTTTTAATTTTGTACGTTTACGTTTTATTTAAATGTAAACGTACGCGTTTTAAGTTTTAAATCGTTTCTGGTTTTTCTAACTTTCCTGTCTTATTCATATAGCTTGTTTAAGCTATTTCATTGTAGATTCCTTAGTTTAACCAATCTCAAACCCTTTTTCGTCCAAATTCACCCGATCACAAACCCGTTTTATAACCATCACACCTCGTCGGGACATAACGACCCGGGGAAACCCTGTACTTCCACGGAGCATTGACTCTATGCTGTTTGACCTTGTTGAACATCCTTTGGATGACTTTAGTTGACTGCTTTTGCATCAATCACAAAGATCAACTTTGTCTAGATCAAAGTGGAAGTTATCATACTCCGGTGGAGATATGATATGAGTGAGTTCACCGGAGAACTCCTCAAAGGTGAATGAATCATACTCGGGGAGAGAATTTTGAGAATGAGAAGTGGTACTGCCACTAATCTTCTCTCCCATATGATCAAAGGTAAAGGCTTCAAACTCCGGTATAGGATCATCGGAGAAAATGTCACTATCCTTAATTAGGATAGGAGATGAAATAGGTTTCATATTGAAAGCCTCGATTTTAGAAATGAGGAGATCGACATTCAATAATGTTGCACGAAGTGCTTCATCCTTGATTTCAGTGTCAATCTCATCATTCTCTTCTTCTAAGCTAACTAGCTTAGAAGGTAATTCTTCCATATAAATGATGTCTCCACAAGATAACGAATTGTCATCAGTAGAATCGGAGAACATCTCATCATGATTAGATGAGAAGACAAGAGGAGGAGGGATATCACACACATGATCAAGAATTCCCTGTGACTCTCTTGGGATTGGAACAAGGTCCTCAACACTAGACTTTATGAATTCATCCGATTCCTTATCAGGAACAGTGTCAAGATGCTCGTCCCCCATGATCAAAGAGTGAGTGGGAACCTCGGGTGTGATAAGAGTGGGTTGAGATGGAATCTCAACTGATGGAATCTCATCTGATGAACCTGATGAATCTTTATAAAATTCAAGGATATCAAGTGTATCCTCGTCATCACTGTCATCAGGAATGAAACGAAATCGAGAGCTAGATCTGGCTGCTTTTTCTTTTGCAATTGATTCCCTAATACATTTTTCATATGCATCTTGGGAATTTATTTTAGCAGCCTGCTCTTCAGCTAACAATTTTTTCATCGATTTTTGATTTGGATTATCTGGGGTATGTGTGATTCCTCTCAAATCTTTCACTAAATCTAAAAGATCAAGGAGAAGACTTTGAGGAATTGGTGGAGATGGAGGTTCGTCATAATACGATGTGTGACATTTGTTACAAGGAAATGGATTCCTTGTTTGACAATCGGAGCTGAAGTGTGAACCTCCACAGTAATCACAACAGTAAAACTGATGTGGCTGTGGGTTGTATGTGCTAGAGTCATAATTGTTATCAGAAAACTGCTCATAGACAAGCGTGTTTCCCGATTGATAGTCAGAACTGTAGTGTGAACCACCACAGTACTCACAACAGTAAAACTGCTGAGTCTCATGGTGTAGTAGCTGATGGAATAAATCAGTCGTGTCATGGTAGGAATAGGGATCTTGGTTATAGACAGACCCGTTTCCTGACTCTACCATGCCACAACTGGGGTAATTGCCACCATTATAAGGATTACCACACCATTGGAAAATTAGAAGGTGTGGGTGAGACATAGAAAGAATCAAAAGTTTATAGAGGGGTAGGGATGAAGATTCAAATATGTGAGAGGGTAAAGGTGAATATTTTTGGGTTTTTGGATAAACATTGTGTACAAATAGAAAAGAAAATCTTTTTGTGTTTTTTTTGTGTTCGTTGAAAACTGAGTTTAAAATGTTTTCAGGAACTGTTTTGTTTTTATATGATAATAATAAGATAATATGAACAAGGGTGGTAAATATACAATGGATATATATCCCGATTCACTAATACGCAAAACCGTTTAGAATAGCGCGCACACCTCCCCGGCAGCGGCGCCAAAATTTGATTGGCTCCAAACGGTCAACCTAATTGACCTGGTGATGGTCAACTAGGTCAAACAGCCTAGAGTCAATGCTCCGTGGAAGTATAGGGTTTCCCCGGGTCGTTATGTCCCGACGAGGTATGGATGGTTAACAAACGGGTTTGTGATCGGGTGAATCTGGACGGGAAAGGGGTTTGTGATTTGTTATACTAAGGAATCTACAAAGAAATATCGTAAACAAGCTATATGAACAAGATGGTAAAATCAGAAAAACCAGAAACGTTTTAAATTTAAAAACGCGTACGTTCACGTTTTAAATAACGTAAACGTACAAAATAAAAAGTGAAAACTGAAATCTGAAAACTCACAGGGGGTGAAAATGACTTTTTTACAAACTTAAGGATAAAAGAAAATTTTTAGAAAAAAAAATAATTTTTAATTATCTAATATTAATTAAATACTATTTAATACTTATTATTAATATTTAAATAACTTAAATACAATATAATATTAATTAAATATTAAAAAAATGAAAATTAATTTTAGAAAATTATAAAATAACTAAAAACAAGTTTTAAAATTAAAAATATGTATTTTTGTCTTTTTGTGATTTTTCTATTAATTAATTACTAATTAAATATTAATTACCTAATTAAACTATTTTAAATTATTAAAAATAGAAAATAAACAGTAGAAATTATAAGAAAATTTCTAAAATTATTTTACATTATATAAAAGCTAGGAAAAATATAAAAACTAAGGTTTACTTTATAAAAACTAATTATGCTATTTAATACTTAATTATTAATTAATTATAAATAAAACTAATATTAAATCTAATAAATACTAGATGACAAAATAAAAATATGAGAAAATTACTAAAATTACTTTAATATAAAAGGAATTTAAGAAAAATATAAAAATACCAAATGCTTAATAAAAATTTAATAAGGAAAATTAAAATTTAAATTACATTAAATAGAAACTATCACTTAAAATTAAATTGTTTTTTCTTGATTTTTCTTTTAGAAATCTATTTTACACCTAAAAACAAGAAACTTTTATAACAAAAAATTTCTAGGAAATCAAAAATAAGCCAGAATAAGCTAAAAAGGTGTGACAGTTGACTATTGTTGATCAAGTAGGAAAATAAGCTCAAATGAGCTTAAGTGGGACCCACAATGGTTGAATCAGGTTCCAACTACTTACTTGGACATGTATAAGCTGGAAAAAGCCAAAGGTGACCACAGAATAAGCAATTGGATCAAAATAAGCACTTTGATCTCTCGACTCAACTCAGAAAATGGGACAAACTTAAGGGGCTAAATCAGGTGGGTCCCAGAGGTCCTAAGCTCAAAATCTTGGTCAAAGCAGGAAGAGGGACAGGAGGGGGTTGAATGGACCAAAAATGGGGATGTGGGGCCCACTGTGGTGGCCACAATCAGCCACCAAAGGTGGTGGTTTGGCTGTGTAACTGCTGCAGCAGGGGACTGTCTTCCCCTGCAGGTGACTTTCTTAGCTTGTGGGGCCCAGGAGAAAAATGGCAAAAATCAAAGAGAGGTGAGACCTCAAAGTTGAGCTGGTAAACTTCAAACCCTAAAAAGCACAAGGGTTGATTCTTAACAGAGAATTCAAAACAAATCCTTGAAAAAATGAGATTTTCTGCAAAAGTGCAATTTGACTTTTTAATGAAAACTTGGAACTTTGACTTTGTTGGATTTTGATCTTGCTTTTCTGATGGTAATGATGTTTTAAGACCTAACAGGCCTGAGATAAGCTATATGACTGAATTCTAAACCTAGATGGTGAGTATGACACCCTAAGACTTAACAGTTAACCATTGAATTGCCATAAACTAGGAAATTGGCTTTCTGAGGTCAAGGCTTAAATTTGATGGCTAAGTTGCACTACTAGGACCTAATGTGATATGCCTAAGTGAGATTTAGCCATTAAACATCACAAATGCACAGGGTACTCCCCTGTGCCAAACACCCCTTAAAAACTGTTTTGAAGGTTTTTACAAAGGGAGTGAATACTAGAACTTGACAAAGTGATTAACAACTACTAATCTAACTACAATAAGAGTGGTGAAACAGAATGGGACTAATAATGAGGAGCCTAAATGAGCAAATCACACTAAGCTACTTTGAGTTAACTTGACAGTGGACTGATGATCTTAATCAAACCAATGAAGGATGCTACATTACACTAAAATCTATCTAACATAAGCATAATAATTATGAAAGAGGTACAATTAAAGCCAATAAGCAGTAAAAAGCTTAAGCTACGGTAAAAACAAAAAAATATGGAAAATAGCTTACAAAGGTTCTTTGCTCAAACAATACTGTCAGGCCATTTTCAACCAACCTAAAGCTTCCCACAAGCTCTAATACCATAAAAATCCAAAGTTCCTCAGGCTGCTTTGCCTCCACTTCCCATGAGCTACTTTTGTATTTTCTACTAATTTTCTTTGGAATTTTGATTACTTTATAGTGACCTGAGCACAAACTTGATTAAACACTTCATAAGCTTATAAAAGCTTATGGACAAGCTCACTGAACTCAATGAAAGAAGTTACAACAAATTAAAACAACTCTATTACTAAATTGAGAATTTGACTGAGAATTTTGCCACAAATTAAAATGAAATGAGAGAATCAAATTAAAGCTTGAAATAAGTTTTTAATACTCTGATTATACTTATTACATTACTTTTAAACTAAAAATTACATTATAAAAGAGAAATTACATTTTTTCGATATTAAAACTAAGCAACTCTATTAAAAAAAACTAACTACTACTTGCTTCTGCTTCTCTCTTTACTCTTATACACCATAGTGGGTCCCAATGTAAATCCCAGCAACTTGAATGACTTTTTGACCACTTTTACTCAATTTCCCCATTTTGGCGGGAAAAATCATTTTGGCAGCTTTTGATAACTTGTGTGGTTTTTGGGGCAATTAAGGATTCTTGGGATTTAGTGGTGGCAAGGGGAACAAATGATGGGGAGAATGAGGTGGAGGGATGGTAAGGTGGAGTATTGGTTTGGTTATGGCAGAAGCAATCAGGTGGTGGGGGAGAAGAGGGAAGAAAAGTCAAACGGGGTTGACCCGTTTTTATTATTAAATGGAGTTGGGCTGTTTTTGTTTGGGCCTGGGGATATAAGGGAGCGGGCTAGGGGTGTTGTGGATTGGTTATGGTTTGGATTTGGGCTTAGAATAATAAAAGGGATCCGTTTGGTTTATTAGCAAAACACCACAAGGGCCAATTTTGTAAATAGCTAAAACTTGTTGGCTGTTTTTGTCCATCTTCCAAAGTATTCATAAGGGACCAATCTTGCCATATAAGAATAATACAAGGACCAATATTAATATTTTCCAAAATAACACACCCGGGGACCAATTATGTAATTTTCCAAACATGAGGGACCAAAATGTAAATTTCTCCAAACTTCACACCAAGGACTAAAAATGACTTTTGTAACTTCCCAAGGACCCAAAATGATTTTTCTTTAAAAAATATCCCACCAGGGACCAAATCTGCCAAAGTTTGAAACTCCAGGGACCAAAATAGTAAATTCCCAAAACTTTTGAGATTTTTCACCAAAGGACTAAATATGACAACTTATGATTTCAAAAGGACCTTTGGTGATAATTTTCCATATTTTGAATATCCAGGGACTAGTTTTGACATTTTATGAAAGTTGGGGGACTGAAACTGTCAATTTTGCAAACTTTGTACGTTTTTCATTTGTTTTTACTCATTTTGCATCTAAAACATATAAAACACAATTTTGAAATATTTTCAGTATTTTGATGCATTACTGAGTGTTTTTGTATGTTTTGCAGTTCAGATTTGACAAAAAATGATGAGTGTTTGAGCACTCATCAAACGACATGATCAAAACTGACCTACTGTTACTCATTTAACCATTAACAAATATCTATAAAGAATCAGACCATTAGGCCATTTTTAAATGAAACTAGACTCAATTACCTTCAAAACGATGGGTGGCACGACCTCTAATGACTCACGGATTAAAAGATATGATTTTTCTAACATGACCCATTTTCTGCACTACTTGCTGTCCGAAACACCAATTTTTCTGCATATTCCTTTTATGCACTTTTGACCCATTTTCCAGAAAAACAACTTCTATAACTCGACAATTAACGAAACTTTCCAAAAATCATAAACTCAACATATTACATCATTTTGATAATCATTTATGGTCTAAACGACCCATGATCATACACTTTACAAAGCTACGGGTGTTTTGCCAAACACTACTTTTTGACCCATTTTCAATACAACTTGAGCATAGCTCATTTACATACTTAAAAACTGGAATTTAACATTACAAAACAACATCAAAAACCATTTACAAAACTGGGGGGGTTCAACATTACTTCGAGCTCGGTATCTACCACAATTACTCATATCTTAGCACTTTCAATCCGTACCCAATTCCTATGTCTTTACCAAGACTTTGCCTTCTTCACAAAAGTACTTACAAAACGGTTATGCAACAAAACCGTAAGAATTATGCTTAGTAAGTAAAACGGGTATAACATAACATTATAACTCATTCACACATTAAGCATCATAATCCATTCATTTCATCACAATACTAACATAACACATACCTTAGCCACTTCAAGCCTTTTCTTTACATCTCTACCTTTCCTACACACTTACACTAATCCAACTAAATTCTCAATCTCTTTTGCTAGTTATGCCAAACTAACCTTACATCTACATCTTCATCACATCATCATTCAAATACTTTCAATCATCTCATCATAACAATTATGTAACACAAAATGTAAGAAATCTTTATAATATCAAATCATAACCGATTTACTTACCTTAGCATCCAAGCTAAGCTAATCACAATCTCATCATCATCTTTATTAGTCATCAACATCATCCCTCATCATCATCATCTATACTTTAACACCCTAAGTAAAAAAAATTAGCATAATCATAACATAAACACTCAATACATAATCAAATATCTATAACAATGGTTTATACAACCATTAGCTCATTTCTAACAACTCTAATCATCATATAATCATATAATGATTATATGATGATCAATCCCACCATTTTCTAATTAATGACTTTAACCAATTACAAATCTTCTCATAGTCACCATAACATTTTAACTATCTTAAAACACCATTTACCCATCTTCCCCAAGTTAGGGTTCATAAACCTTAACCGTTAAATCACCAATGAAACTCTAATTAAACATCACACTTACTTGATAATATGCTAGGAACCTTGATAGGGGATTAGAATCCTCAAACCATCATCAAACCCTCGTAAGCTTCATCATCAAGCTTCATATTTCCCCCCCTTTTTCTCCTCATGAACCGACACTCACAACATACTTGGATAAAATACTTATCCAAATGAAGCTAGTAAAAGTCTAGGGAATTCTTTAGACCTTTGTTAGTTGTAAGTTTGCCTAATTGGCAACTTTAGTCCCTTAGGTCCTGTAACCATTCATCCATAGTACTAGAACAAGTTGGTTCTAGTGCTAGTTTGACATTTTGGCAAGAATAGTCCCTGCAGACTAGAACAAGTTGGTTCTAGTACCAGAACAAGTTAGTTCTAGTACCAGTTTGGGATTCTGACAACTTAGGTCCCTCAAATTCTTTTCTCTTATATGGCACATAATACTTTCTAAAACCATTTACATAATATCTTGACTTATAGTTTGACTAACGGGTTTGACTTTCAATTTACCATAATTTGACTAACCAATCATATTAGACCTTCAAACATATAAAGTATTGGTCAAATTATTTTAAGACACTTTATCATTATTTAATACTTAAAAACCCGGTTTTGGGGTGTAACACTTTTAACTTAGATACTTACGATGTTAAGGTGCGTTTGGTTTGCAGACGAGATTAGAATTGGATTTAGATTTTGTTTAAGACTTGGATTTGGATTTGATTTTGAGATAATAGAAAAAATATATTTAACTAAAATTAATATTAAAACTATTACTATTTAAAAATTAAAAGTGTGTATGTGTGTGAGAGAGATGGAAATTAGAGTAAATATCGTCCCCGTGGTTTATCGGGTCAAGCAAAAGTCGTCCCTGTGTTTTATTTTCCTCGGGTTTGGTCCCTGCGGTTTTGAACCCATATAGGTTTGGTCCCTAAGACTCTGTCGTTAGTTTTTTCCATTAGCTAACGACCGTTTGCGACAAATGTTTGCACCGTTAGTCGTTTATGCTAACGAGCATTTATACTTAACTCAATTTTTTTTTTAGTTATGTAAAAATTAAAAAAGTAAAAAATAATATAAATAATTAAAAATAATATAAATAATTAAAAAATTAAAAAATAAAAAGTAAAATTTTGGTTTTCTAATAATTTTTTTTCCTAAATATCTTTAAAATTTATACACGTTTTTATATACATTTTCACACGTTTTTATACACACGTTTATACACGTTTTTATACACGCTTTTATACACACGTTTATACACACGTTTTTGTATACACGTTTTTATACACACATTTTTATACACGTGTGTATAAAAGCTTGTATAAAAACGTGTGAATAAAAACGTGTATTAAAACGTGTGTATAAAAAACATGTATAAAAAACATGTGTATAAACGTGTGTATAAACATATGTGTACAAAAACGTGTATAAAAACGTGTGTATAAAAGCTTGTATAAAAACGTGTGTATAAAAATGTGTGTAAAAACGTGTGTATAAACGTGTGTATAAAAACGTGTGTATAAAAACGTGTGTATAAAAGCGTGTATAAAAACGTGTGTAAAAATTGGTATAAAAACGTGTATAAACGTGTTTATAAAAATGTGTATAAAAACGTGTATAAATTTTAAAGATATTTAGGAAATTTTTTTTTATTAGAAAACCAATTTTTTTTTTAATTTTTTTTTATTATTTTAATTTATTTTTAATTATTTTAATTATTTTTTATTTTTTTAATTTTTATAAAAGGAAAAAAAAATTTGAGTTAAGTATAAACGCTCATTAGTATAAAAGACTAACGGTGCAAATATAGGACTAACGGGGCAAATACTTGTTGCAAACGGTCATTAGCTAACGGAAAACAGTAACGACAGTTAGTCTCAGGAACCAAACCCCGTATGGGTTCAAAACCACAGGGACCAAATCCGAGGAAAACAAACCACATGGACTATTTTTGATTGACCCAGTAAATCACATGGACGATTTATGATATTTACTCTATAAAGTAAAAGTGTCAATGTGTGTGAGAGAGTGTAATCCACTAAAACTCATCTCCTTTGACTCCTACGGGTTTTGTGGGCTCGTTGTCACTTTTTCAAATCCAAAACGCCAACCAAATAATTTATTTTTATAATACAAATCTAAACCCCACCGAAATTAGCCCAACCAAACTGTAAATGGTTAACATTATTTATTTTATAAGTTCAAGATTTTAGATCATTTGAGGACCAAACTTTTTTTAAGTTACTAATCTCCACCCTCCATCTTCCTTCAATCTTTATTTGATCTAATAGATGAGATTAATCCCAACAATTTAAAAAACTCACTTTCATCCTTTTTTTTTCTTTTCAAATATTAATATCTTTCAAACCGTTAATCGTTAAGCGAAAAAAAATATACCGTTACAACGAGCATTTAATTATCTTTCTATAGATTGACACTTTGATATATTTTCGACAAATTTTTTTTTTCTCATTTTTTCATTTTTTTTCGTGGCCGAAAAAATCACATATGATATATCATATATGATATGTAATATCATATATGATATATCATAAATGATTTTTTCGGTCATCAAAAAAAATGTGAAGAAAATATTTTTTTTTATTTTTTTTGTCGAAAGTATATCAAAGTGCCCGTCAATAGAAAGATAATTAAATGCTCGTCGCGATTGTGTAATTATTTTCTCTTAACGATTAACGGTTTATGAGATATTTAAATTATAAAAAATGGGTGAAATATTAAAATATTTTTAATCTCAACCATTGATTTCTTTTTAGATGAATGGTGGAGATGAGTCCTTTGATATGTAAAAAAAGTTTGGTATTTAATATAACTATGCTCATTAATCATAATATTGTACCACTTATGTCACAAGCACGTACATATAGAAAGCAGTTCTTAAGTTGATTGTTGATGTTTTATCCGAATAAAAATAAGATTAACCAACAATTAATTTCAAAAGAAATAGCTTGAACGACAAAAGGAAGGATTAAATAATAATAATAATAATAATAATAATAATAATAATAACTACTTAAGGCTATGCACAGTTGTAACTGGTTATCACTCTGTCACATCAGCTCTCTCTCATATGACCAAACACAATCAAGTTGTCACAGTAGATGACCGATTTTTTTTTTTTTTTTTTTTTTTTTTTTTTTTTTTTTTTTTTTAATTTCAAATATTTTAAACAACAAAGTTAAAATTAATTAAAAATAAAAACATTACATAAATTAAAGATTGACAAACTATGATACGGTAATGAAAATGAAACTAAAAATTACAATGAAAAATCTGAGTTATAACCCTCCTCACTCGAAGACTCCCTAAACTCGTTATTATACTTTGCTTCCATAATGTCAAACCAGTTCTTCCTAAGATGTTCTGCATCCCTGGCTTCCTGCTCCATACGAGCAGCTTCCTTTCGTAGTTCTCTTTCTTCTGTTTCCCTCCTGACTTCCTCATCCTGCTCAAGTAGTCAGAGTTCATTCTCAGTAAGTACAAACGGATTGTTTTGGTGTTCCACAACCGGTGGATTGGGTTGGTGTTCCACAACCGGTGGAGTGTTTACCGGTTCATTTTCCGGTGTGAATACTGGAAAGATATCTTCGAGTGCATTGTTCACCGGTTCATTTGGGAATTGCTGTAAGAAGTTGTTTTCATTTGGGAATTTTTGGGTGAAGTCGCGGTGAATGGGGAATTGTTGGGGAAGTCGCGGTGACTAGGGAATTGTTAGGAGAAGTCTGTGTGGGACATTGTTGAGAATCTGTGTGTAAATTGTGTGTATTAGAAACAAAAGAGTGTGTGAATATATAGGGAAATTTTTGAATTTTAATTTGAATTTTACATCATCCCGCTCATACTGTAGTCTTTAATTTGAATTAGAAGTATAGTGTGTGTAATATTTGTGTTATTTGTATTTTATTTTATGTAAGAAAAAAATGTGTAACAAAAACCAAGTCAAGATTTAGACTGATATGGATTTTTTTTGCACCTCGACCGATTTTTTTCCACAGTGGGCTTGACTGATATTAATATCGGTTGACCACTTAGCTTGACCGAGTTTTTCCAGTCTACTGCTACTAGCCTAAGTTAATCCGTAAACTTCACGGTGCCTTCAGGGACGGACCTAGGATTTTAAAAAGGGTGTTGCACAAAAAAAATCATAAGTACCAAAAAAAAAAAATCAACGTTATATTTGTAAAAATGGCAAACTAGTAAATAAAGTACCTTGTCTACTATTATTGACATCTTCGACGTTTTTAACCTTGAAAGCGCTTTATCACGTCTTCATTTGTAACCATCGTAAATAATTCTTTTTCTTTGTTCTAGATTAAAGCATCATTCATGTAATTTTCACCCGTTCTGTTGCGGAGATTTGTCTTTATCAATTTTATTGCCGAAAAACATCTTTCTACGGTTGCGGTTGCCACAGGTAAGACTAAAGAAAGCTTCAATAACTTAAAAATCAAAGGAAAAGAAATATGCTTCTTTCGTGTCACCATCAACGTAGCAAGCTCGGAAATTCCTTTCAACTTCATGAAGTCTATATCATGAATCGTTGTCTCATAGTAGAGGTCAAGTTCCCGCCTAAGAGAAAACCTATCCGCATCCGTAAATGAATCACATGGACTCAAAGTTGACGTATTAATAAGCAAGTCTGTGCTTATCTTACCAAATCGATCTCCAAACTCTTGTATTTGCATATCCAAAACTGTGTTAAATATCTCAATCTCAAAATAATGTCGATTCTTTATGCTAGCTACTCGGTTTCTTTTAGCAACACAAATTTTGTCCATATTCAATACAACAATATCATGTTTTTTACAGAAAGAATTTACTATCTTCAAAAATGCATCAAACCCACTTGTTCTAAGTCTTACCAATGCTTGTTTTGTTCCTTTTATCATTGAAACCGCCTCTACATTATTTTGATGTTGTTTTTGAAGAGATCTCGACAATAAATCCGTGATTCCTAAAATATGCTCCATCAAGTGGGAATAAAACGCAAACTCAAACTTTTTAAAATATGATAAAGTACGAGTTGCTTGATTTCGGTTCCGTCCATCAAGAGCTTCTTTTTTCACATATTTCAACACCTTAATAACCTCAAGAAACAAAGAAAACAATGAGAAGAGTAGTTCCCTCGAGACTTTTGTTTGGTAAATTCTAATATTATATGGTGTATTATTAGATTAGATTAATTAATTTGGGTTTACTGGGCTAGTGGGCTATTTATTTCTCTACAATTATATTTTAGGCTAAATAAGAAGTGCACGACTAACTAAAGTTGCAAGATAAAAAACGAAAGTAGCAAAAAAAAAAAAAAAAAAAAAAAAAAAAAAAATCGGGTGTTGCACACACGAAGAGATGACAGTTTTCGGAAAAAATTTACGCTTCGTGACCAAAAAAAGAGTGTAGCCCGTGCCACATCCGGCACCAATGTGGGTCCGTCCATGGGTGCCTTTGATGTTTTGTCCTAGTGCAGTAGTGTTGCCGCTCCTAACCAAAAAATCATGTTTTGATGTTGAGTGATAAAACTTAGTAAACATTGATGGACTCGTAATTTGTGGATTAGCTAACACAATCCAGCATTTTAAGAATAGTGAAGACTGATATTTTTTTTTGCAAGAATTATTATTAACTATGACCATCTTTGTTTTAAAATTACATCGTTAGTCCTTATACTTTTTTCAGATTTCATACGACATCCAAAAACGCTAATAATTTCATTTTTGATCCACGATCAAGAATATATTACGCCACTAGTCCAAAATCCTGACGGTCATTAGTTTTCCCAGTTAAGTCGGTCCTCACGTGCATGTCATGTGAGGGCAATTTTGTCCTAACACATTTTTTTTTGTCTATGTGGTGTTTGTAGAAGATGAAAGTCATCTACTCTAGTGATTGTATATGTGTTTACAGGAATTGATTTACGTTTAAAAGTTTGTTGAAATATTTGGTGTTTAATTGTGACTTTCATTTGGATATCATATCTTTTGTTCTTTATATGTTGTTGGTTTTATTTATAAAAAAAAGGAATATTCAAGAACAAAAAAAGGTTGAAGATGAAGGTTCGGTTTGTGCACGATGGTTGTGGCGATTGATAATGGTAGTGGTGGGGTGGTGGGTGAAGAAAAAAAATAATAAACAAATTTATAAAAGTACTAAAAATTATTAAAAGAAAAAACTAAAAGACAAAAAATGTAAAAAAAGATAGATTTGCTAGAGTGTCATACAGTAGCCATCATAGTGCATAAGGACAAAAAAATGTGTTAGGACAAATTGCCCTCACGTGACATGCACGTGAGAACCGACTTACCTGGGAAAACTAACGACCGTCAGGATTTTGGACTAGCGGCGTAATATATTATCGATCCTAGATAAAAACGAAATTATTAGCGTTTCTGAATGTCGTATGAAATCTGAAAAAAAATATAGGGACTAACGGTGTAATTTACTCTTTAAAGAAAGAAAAAGAAAATGTGCACATATGTAAAGACAGAAAATTTATTATCTCTTTATCTTCTCCATCTTTTGATTTGAGTTTGATGTGTGATCATATCTTAAGTTGAATTCTTAAACATATAAATACTATCACACAGTCTATAAAAACTCACATATTGTCAAATGTGTGTAAACTGCAAATATCGTTTACGTGGTAAATTTGTTCATTTTGGCACAAACTATATACGTGAGAATGGTTTAGAGTTGGTTTAGGGACGATATTTGTTAAACTTGAGCCTACTTTTTGTATGAGTTATCTCTTTGAAGAATGGTTGTTTTCGTTAAACTTTTAGCTTCTTTGTTATGATTCATATCAATAGTGAAAATATTACTTTAGACTACTTTTAATTAGCGCTGAGCAAACCAACCGACGGGACTGGACCGACCGATGGACCGATCGAGATTGACCGAACCGAAGGACATGCGGTCCTGTCTCGGTCTAAGTTTTTGCGCGAATTCGGTCTCGGTTCGGTCCGGTGCGGGTACAAACCGACCAATAATGCCTTCTCGGACCGGACAGACCCGGATCGGACCGAACACATTCGGTCCGGCACTGGGTCCGTGGTTTTGGTCTTGGTCAGTCTCGGTCCGGTTTTCGGACCTCGATCACCCATACTTTTAATGATGAGTGATGGCTTGCTAAGGTGACCATCACACGCTACCTCCATTAAAACAGGCCATGGTCACGCGCAAGAAAAGAGAAAAAAGAGATGGTGGTGATGGTCCTCACCTCTATCTTTTTTTATGAGTGTGTGCGGATATTTTGTGAAATATATTTGTATAAAGTGTGTATTTGTAATTGTATAACTATAAAAGCTGAAAGGTGATAATAGCGATGGTGTGACGCAGACATGAAGGTGCTGGTAATTGTTACCATCAAAACCAACCTTAGACGAACCACAAAAGCAAATTTTACGATTTTGTCAATGTCAAACATACCTCAAGAAAAAATCTAACAAATAAAAAGGTCAAAGAGCGAGGTCGGGGACCGGTAAACATGCATATTATGTTACTTTAATTAGGGTTCCCTGCCGGCCAATCCATGCAACATGTTACATCCCTTGTCTTTTCTACTCAACCCTACCTAGCTAATCCTTTGGACACTAATTTTAGCATGAGATAATTAAACCAGTAAACATATCGGTCAAAAACATTCCAACAAGTCATCTTCTTACAAGAATCTCTACGTGTTTCTATTTACCAACACAAACTATGTTTACATATTCATAATGTTTTTTAAAACTTGTGCTATCATTAATGGCAATATGAAATTCACTTGATACTAAAAGATTTTCATAATCTAAAATTACCTCATATTAATGTACTATAAGCATTTGTTCTATTAATTAGCCATTCCTTTTATTATATGTTATTAAATAAATATATTTAAGGGTGATTATATATGAAGCTTTTCAAGACGGTAGAAGGAACAATTATAACTATTCTTTTATTCAGTTTATCTATTCTAAATTTGGATAGAATTTGCGAGTAATGATATAGCTTCCTTTGAATGAAACTTGGTAAAGAAGAACGTGTCTTTATACTGAAGAAATCCTACACTTTGTTAAATGAGTAAGCCACTTCTTTAATTTCTGGTCTTATTTGACTTTTGAATAATCTCAACTTTAATTGCTTGATTTTTAACATTTTATTGTTTCTGCAATTTAATAGTTCTTTTTTTCTTTTTCTTTTTTTTTGAAACATACAATCTAATGGTTCAAGTGTTTACACTTTCGACGAATAACATCATTTTACATTTTTACGACTTGGACTTGTTACTAGCATGAGCTGGGCCCTTACAAAGTTCGTGCAACAAGCCCAAAGTCATTCTAAAAAAATTTTGTCCCTTGATATTTAGTTGGGCTTATTTGTTGTCACGCACTCACGCGTACAATTGCTGTATAATCCATTTGATTTGTCAAAATCATCTAGTATGCTAAATTTCTACTTATCATGCACCAGAAATAAATAAATAAAATCTACTCATTGCAAATTAGCACAAAACATATTTGAAATACTCCAATCCAGATAGCATATGCATTCTTATGGTTTTTCCTTGACCCAGAATTTTAAATTAGTGTGTTAATTAGATCGATATTCACTCATCACTAGCACATGAACATATAATTTAAATGTTATCTATTTGGCCGATTTAATACTGATCATAATCTTCAAGAGTTACACGGTTTGATTTATAAAGCACATGGAATATAATTTTATCCTGAAAAAAATTACAATAGTGATAAACTGGTAAACAAAACGCGTATTAATTCATTGTGATTGAAGTATTTTATTCTTCTAAAACAAATGGATATCTTTTAAGAATTATTAGGACATGTCTTATGGTCAATCATGTGGGTGGGGTTGACTAGTTGATCTCTAAATTGAACCTAAATCTACTTTGATGAGATGGCCACTATCTTTATGAATTATGAGTTTATGACCCATATCTATCTAGACTACATTTCCAAATTGTAGCACTACAGGTTTTTCCATAAATGAAAGAAAAGGTTTTTTTTTTTTTTTTTTTTTTTTTTTTTTTTTTTTTAATTTGCATTTGGTATGCATACATGAATCAGTGTAATCTTGGTTAAATGCAGTGTTTTGAAACCCGGACCGACCCGACCTGGTTAACCGGTTCGACCGGTTCCGGCCAAAAAAACGGGTCAAAAACCCGGGTTTCTAAAACTGGGTTAACCGGTTAGACCCGTCGGGTTTTGAGTGACCCGGGTCAACCCGGTTCTCGAAACCCGTCGGGTTTTGTTTTTTCAAATTTTTTTAATAAAAACCCGGGTTGACCCGGTGGTCAACCGATCGAAAAAATAAAAGAAAATAATAAATTGAAAACCGGGTTGACCCGGTGGTTGAACCGATCGAACCGGTTGACCCGGTGTCCGGTAACTCGACTGGGTCGATTTCGAACCGGTTGACCCTGTTAATCATGGTTAATATGTCCATGTGTTTGTTAATTAGCACATCTGTACTTGCATTTCACTATTGCTTTAGTGACAAAATTTGCAATTTAAGTTTTGTCTATTTCACAGCCAACACCACCACCCTTTTGTACCACATAACCAACACCACCACCACACAGTAAGAACAAGTTTGATCAAACAATGGAACATTGCTCTCAGACTCTCGTCAAATTCATAAGCTAATAGCATGTCATGAAAAATTCTAAGTTATCATCATACTTCACTTTCTGCAATTGGTTGGCCAAAGTGGTGCATGTCTTCACATACATTAGTAATGTAAAAATGGCGAGCCCACATATAACGAGTCAAATAACATTTTTTATTTTTTAATTTATTCAATATAATTATACTCAATTTATTCAATCTATTTCTTGGATATGGCCTACACCAAGAACATGAAACTAGAACTTTAAACCTGCCTTTGTCGCCCTAATTAAGATCTCTTCAAGACAATTTACAAAAGCAATTTTGTAGTGCTTGTTGTGAAGGAAATAAGTTAATTAAATATAATTTTCATTCCATCGAAGTCTCATGGAGTTATTGAACTTATCAAGCCAAAAAATACAAGAAATGATGCAGCAACCACAACATGAATGGAGTATGAGCACTATGTGGGACAATGGAATCATATGATTAGCGGAGATCGTGAGAGGAAATCGGATTTTGAGAAGCTCCAGACCATCTTTGAAGGAAAAGACAAAGTTGGTTTTCTCGAAATTGCCAAGTTGCTAGCTCCTCATTTTGTGAAGACTGTTGATTTGAGATGCCACCAGTGACTTCTTCCTAACATTTAGACTAGTTGTTGTTGGTATTCTCCTTTTGACATAGTAGCGAACTCTTCAAACTATATAGTGATCATTCGTGGGTTGTAAGAAACGGAAACAATATTTCATAGTCTATTTTGTATGCAACTTGATGAATGCCATTTCCTCGCCCCCGACAGTAGTTGTAGTGTATGGTGGTTCATTTTCAAATGATTAAATATTGTATTTTGTATTAATTTAGTAAGTTTAGCTGGGTTAAATGTGTGTCATCTGCAAGTATGATTACTACGAATTAGTGCCTGCCTCAACCCATAATGACAGATTAATGTAGTTTAACCTTTTATGGCTAGCCTGGGTTTGTTCTAGCCTGTAATGCTCTGGCAGGCCATCCCGATTTTCCTAAAATGACCATTTGACACGCCCCATATTCCACCCTCTGTTGTTGTTTAGCAGCTTATCCAGTTATTGAGCTATAGAGATGTGTACAAGTAGCATACAACTTAATGAATCAACCCATTTATAGTTAAATGGGTCAGAATATTAGCATATCAAAAGACAAAGTTTCCACATGAGCAATCTCAGTTTACGAACGAAACTATCACCTAACAAACCAAATTGTCCTATCAAACAAAACATCACCAATCAATCTAAACTGTTATCAAATTCGTCGAGGCTGTCCTCAAAGACGTCATTAGCATGTTCACCTCCTTGCACACACCCCACTTGAAAGCACTCAGCTTGGTCACGCAAACAGTCAAGATCATGTTGTAACTGATGGTTGTGTGACTTTTAATGTTCTTCGTCTATGTAAATTGTAAAAAGATGTTGCGTTGAATTTTGAAAAAAAAAATAATTAAAAAAAATAGATTTAATACGGGTGATTGTATAGTGGTAGAGGGTAGTGGTGGCAGATGATGGTGCTGTTAGTTGTGTGGTGGTAGAGGGTGGTGATTTTCTTGATAATTGTTTAAAATTATACAAATTCAATAAAAAAATTAAATTGGGAAAATGATAAATAATGTTTAGGAAGTTAAGTTTTCATTTACAAATTTAGTCATTGAAATAAAGTCGTGCATTGGGAACCAAAGTTTTTCAGGTGAATTATTTATTGGGACAGTGAAATTACGATTATACCATTCGGTTTAGTCCAGCTAACGGGAGAACTAACGACCGTTAGCCTCTCACTGCCTGTTTTGCAAAAAACGTAAATATTAATGTCATTTTTGCAACAAAAAATTGTCTCAGTGTGATATTTGCGTATTCGTGTTACTTTATGGACCAAATTTGCAATTTACCAATTATTTTATATACTTCATCCGTCTCAAATTATATGTTCACTTTCATATTTTACAAAACTTAAGAAAAGTGGGGCCCTTACAATATTAACCAATAAAAATTCATTCTCTTCCACTTACAAGCATTTTGATTGGTTGAAATTAAAAGTTGACAATAATTTTTGGACAACTAAAACTAACAAAGTGGACTTATATTTTAGAACGGAGAGAGTAGTTTTTAGCCCCCTCTATTTATTTTTCTAAAAATAATGAGCCTTTGACGTAATACCATGTTTACAAAGAAACTTGGAAAATCTCTTTGGAAAGTATAGGCAATGTTTTGAAAACCGGGTTCGAAATCGATCCGGTCGGGTAATCGGGTACCGGGTCAATCGGTTCGACCATCGGGTCAACCCGGTTTTCAATTTATTATTTTTTTATTTTGTCAACCGGGTCAACCGGTTCTACCGCTGGTTCAACCCTGGTTTTTCTTAAAATTTTTGAAAAAACGAAACCCGGCCGGGTTTCGAGAAACTGGTTGACCCGGGTCACTCAAAACCCGGAGGGTCTAACCGGTTAACCCGGTTTTAGAAACACGGGTTTTTTGACCCTTTTTTTTGCCGAAACCTGTCGAACTGGTTAACCCGGCCGGGTCAACCCGGGTTTCAAAACACTGAGTATAGTACAGGACGTGCATTGATGGGACGGTTTAATGCAAGTTTTCCGACTTGTTTCAGAAGGTTTTAAATTTGACTATTCATTTACACTGATTCAAAGTAACGAATACCTTGGTAGGTAGTTTGAGAAATAAATATTTGCCTAATTTATTTGTAGCTAATAGAGAGACGTCATACATCTTTCAAAACAAACTTTTTACTACGTATTTTATTTGATTTGCTATTAGTTTGTAATCCAAATAATCTTTTATAAATTTAGAATACATTACTTTGAATACCTTGGTAGGTAGTTTGAGAAATAAATATTTGCCTAATTTATTTGTAGCTAATAGAGATACGTCATACATCTTTCAAAACAAACTTTTTACTATGTATTTTATTTGATTTGCTATTAGTTTGTAATCCAAATAATCTTTTATAAATTTAGAATACATTTGGTCATATCTCTACGGGTGGCAATTCGGGTCGGTTTCGGGTTGGTGGGTTCGGGTTGACAGGTTGGCGGGTCAAAAAACCACAACCTGAATCTGACCCATTTAAATCATCGGGTCAGTTATGTCAACCCTAATCTGTTTACACATAACCTGAACCTGACCCATTTAACCCGTATATATATTTAGGTTGGCACGTTAAATAGGTTACAGGGTTAAATAGGATAACCGGGTTTCGGGTTGACCCATTTAACTTATTTTATATACAAAAGTTGGCACATTAAATGAGTTAAACAGGTTAAACGGGTTTGCGGGTCGACCCGTTTAACGCATATAATAAAATATAATTAATTTTTAGTTTAAGAAAAAAATCTTAAACGGGTTGGCGGGTTGACTCACTTAAATAATTCTCAACCTGAACCTAACCTGTTTAATAAACGGGTTAGATGGGTCTACCCAAACCCGACCCGAAATCTATTTAGACTCAACCCAAACCTGTTAATTTTTGTGTTGATTTCAGATCGGATTTTGTGTCGGGTCAGAAATTGCCACCCCTAATCTCTACTACTTTATATAAAGGATGTATGTTTATTTTTAAAACTTTAATGACTTACAACTAGGTAATTTTAGTAGACTATTATTCTTTTGACTAAAAATGATAATAACATCTACAACCAAATTAATATTTTAAGTATTAACTTTTATCATTTTTGGTTATAACCTATAGTTTTTTTCCCGCAAAAATTACAAATTGAACTCGTAAATTTTGCATTAATGGTCAAATCAAAATCACGATTTCGCAAATAGAATTACTTGCTGCTATACACCGTCGTTTTACACGTGTATTCATCTAGTTTATGTGAAATCAAAAACCCCTGCTTTTGTAATCCATCTTCCATGTATTTTTGAAAGAACTGTTTTTGGTTTTTTGAGATAATTATAATCTATACTACTTGTAAAGCATATAAGACCCTCTCTCTTATTTATAATTTTAAGATTTTCTAAATTAAATTTTAAGTAAATACTACTTATAAAACATAATATACAACTATGTAAAGCACAATTAATTTTAAGCAAATACTATTTCTTACATACAATTAATACATAATTTAAAACATTCCATCACCAATATATACAACTACCTAATCACAATGTGCAAATAAAACAAAAAAAACACTATTCAACACACGATTTAATTAACCATTTCACCAAAATATATAACTATTTAACCACAAAGTACAATCTAATTAAACTTCCAAAGCATAAATGTGAAATCCTGCAGCCCAAAACAAAATACTCACTCCGTCCCATATTAAGTGTCCACTTTTAATATGCATAAAATTTTAAAAAATTCCAATAACTACACTCTCAACAAATCAAATATCATTTTTACCTACTAAAGCCTCATCTCATTGGTTGGAATAGAATACGAACACTTATTTTGGGACATCTAAAGATTTCATTGTGGACACTTAATATGAAACGGAGGAAGTAACAATTATTCAGCCAAAAATTTAGTCACAGGGTACCGGCCACCGCATCGCGGGTACCCTGCTATTTCTCGTCTTGTTTGTCGTTGGTGGGATGTGGATCGGGAGTCCTTCTCTTCATATATGGATTGGCTGTCGTGGTTCAAGAACATTCGGCTGGGATCCAAAATCAAGAGCTTGTTGGAAGGTGTTTTCTACACTGCTTGGTGGGCTCTTTGGAATTTTAGAAATCAAGAGATTTTTGCATCTAAAAAACCTCGGAAGGAAGTCATTTTCGATGATATCGTTGCTTGTTCTTTTTCTTGGATTTCTTCTCGATGTAAGAGTTCTATTAGTTGGACTAGTTGGTGTCAGCACCCTTCTTTGATTTCGTTGTAATTTTCTAGCTTCTTGCTAGTTTTTTTATAAAAGTTGCCGTTCAAAAAAAAAAAAAAAAGTTATATATAACGTTTGTTTAGTTTCCTATATCATTTGATAATTTATTATTTTGTAAGTAATCTTTGCTTGGTTACTTTTATCTTCATTTTTGCTCTGGTTAATACGTTGATAGTTGATAACGATGCAGTTTTAGATATTTTATTTCTTTCTTAATTTTCAATGCTTGCACATTTGCTACATTTGATAAAATATATATATATATATACTAGCTTTCGAAGCCCGCCCGATAGGCGGGCATGACTTATAAATATTTGTTTCTTAATAATAGATGGTCGTTAATTAATTGTAATAATTGATGATTGTTACATAGAATTGATGAATGTTAACTATACTTGATGAATGTTAATTGATGAATGTTAACTATACTTGATGAATGTTATTGTGTAGCTTCATCCAACCCTTCTTCAAGTATTGTTATTATAAACCCTTCAAGAAAAGGCTCCATAAGTGTTGATTTTAAAGTCTCTATTAACTGTTAATAAGCACAATATTCAAAATAAGATAATTTGCAAAGCAATGACATACATTTCAATGATATTGTTGAGAGCGCACATACGAATGTTAACTTGATGAATGTTAATTAATGAATATTAACTATACTTGATGAATGTTAAGTATACTTGATGAATGTTAATTGATGAATGTTAACTATACTTGATGAATGTTGTTGTGTAGCTTCATCCAACCCTTCTTCCAGTATTGTTATTCTAAACCCTTCAAGAAAAGGCTCCATAATTGTTGATTTCAAAGTCTCTTTTAACTGTTACTAAGCACAATATTCAAAATAAGATAATTTGCAAATGATATTTTTGAGGCCGCATATACAAATGTTTACTTGATGAATGTTACCTATGCCTGATGAATGTTAACCATGAACCATGATCCATGTACCCATACCAACCTTCCTCTCATTATGAATGTTAACAGATGAAAATTCTACCATTTGAGCCTAATAATGTTAATAATATATCTACGTTATATGAGAAAATAAATATTTAATTTATTTGAATTGTTTACATATTAAGTGTTATAATGTTTACTATATCAATTCTATCTTTAATTTAACATAATAACACATGCGTATTTGTGAATACAATTTTATCATTGGGTAAAATTGATAATTATAGGTTTATACAATCTTATCATTGCGTATTGATAATTATAGCTTGCTAAATCATCATCATCATTAATAAAGCTTCCTAGTTGTTTGCATGCTCAGTTGTTCCTGCAGAATCATAAAGACATACCAATATACTTTACGGTAAATATATACGTATATGATTCAAAAATTCACAATTACATATGCTGTAAAACCACCAATGTTAAAGTTATAAATAAGCTTGTTACATTCAAAACATATATTTGACTATGATAAACATGTGTAAAACCTGGTTTACGCCCAACAGGAGGTGTTTGATCACCACCTTCAAATGTCTTCTTAGGGTTACCTCTTGAAAGCCTCAGTGAATGTCTTTGTCCCTGCATTGTCGAATGTGATGGACTACCTAAATTAAGTTATTTATTTGTTCAAGAATCCTTTTAGATAACGCATAATAACCATGGTAATATTGCAGTAAAAATAAAAAACATTTCCAAAACATATACGCTTTTTAAAATTTAGTACAAATATTGTTATAAAAAAAAGGTAGGTTCGTTCAAGAATATGATTGGAAATTCATACTTAAAAACATTGCCAATTAAAAGAATATGAGTAAATTTTAAAAACATTGCCAAAACATATATGCTTTATTAAATT
The DNA here is from genome assembly GCA_030686995.1 of Artemisia argyi. Taxonomy (NCBI): domain Eukaryota; kingdom Viridiplantae; phylum Streptophyta; class Magnoliopsida; order Asterales; family Asteraceae; genus Artemisia; species Artemisia argyi. The sequence goes on from CM060696.1 coordinate 101,452,719, forward strand.
TGGTTCAATTATTGATAACAAAAACATATAATTTATCACATATATATATTTTGTATAGATATATAATTTATCACATATATAAATTTTGATAAAAACGATTCATAGTTACTAATACATATATATATTTTGTATAGATATATATTTTATATATTTTAATTATGTCATGTCCTATATACGTTTCCTAAATTTATATATTTTGTCATGCAAAATAAATAACAAAAATTGGATTGCTCTAGTGGTAGAGATGTTGGTTTATGTTAGGAGAGCAACCAAGGTTCGAACCTTACTTACTACATTTTTAAATTACAATTTTAATACATTTAATCTTTGCTTAGCTGGACACAAATATTGTAAATAATTTCGAAAAAAATTTAAAAAATATAAAAAATTTCGAAATAAATTTAAAAAATACAAAAAAATTATAAAATTTGCTTACATGGATAGAATGTGATGACATGGCACTAAACATGATGACATGGACTTAATGCATGATTATTTGACAGTCAATGGTCAAACGCCTCCTGTTATATATATAATATATATATATATATATATATATATATATATATATATATATATATATATATATATATATATATATATATATATATATATATATATATATATATGCGAATAACTGCAATGAATGTAATTTAACCCAAAAAATTACTCACGCAAACGGCGATGAGACTTAATTTTTGTGGGCGTGTTTATTTGTGGAAAAATAAGAGTAGAAAAAGTTTGTAGGTTAAATTGTAATTTATTATTTTAATAATATAATTTAAAACTTACATTGACTTTTATAAGTAATTAAAATTATCTCTAAATAAATACTAGTACTATTTATTTTTTTAGTTTAATATTTTTTTATATCTAGTAAAGGCAAAGATAAAAATACGATATGTATAAAGCAAAGTTGGTGCGAGTTTATCCTACTTTCTCTGATATATTTTCAAATGTGTCACAAGATGCAAACAAATCTTCATTTTATACAGGTGGTCAAGTTTTATGTAGATTTTCATGAAATACTAAGAGAAAATAAACCGACAATCTTGTTGACATATGTCGAAGGGGAATAGAAATAAACAGGGCCGTCCCGTTAAATTTGATGGCCTTGTGCCAGGTTTTTATAGCATACCCTTTAATATCGGAATTGAAGTATGTGTAAAAATAGTGAATTGTAATTATACTCACTCCGTCTCAAAATTATTGTCATGAGAGAGAAATTACAAAGTTTAAGAAAAGTGGGAGCACTTTCATTTTCAACCACTAAAATAGAATATTCATCAATTAGATTATCTAGTTTTTACTAAATAAGAAAAGTGGACAATTATTTTGAGACATCCAAAAAGAGAAATATGGACAATAATTTAAGACGGATGGAGTATAATGTTTTGTTTTTATATTGATCAAATGACACATTTAATCTTCTTCAAGTTTTAAGGGACCTTCTATATCTATACGTATAACTGTTGAGCTTTTAAAACCTATTGTGATGATCCATGAAGTTTTAAATATTTTTTTTTAAAGATAAGATGTCATGTAAGACTATGTTAAAAAAATATATGACATGATAACGTTTATTTTCCTAAAACACTCTACAATTTTTATTTTCTCTAAAGCAATATTCTTAGCTAAAAATATAATTTTTCACGAGACATGTGTCTTGTTTAAAAGTTGAGATAAAAAATCTATGTTCACAAAAGTATAGAGTTTAAAATCATAAATATTAAAGACAAGAGAATTAAAGTGAAACATTTATAAGAAATATTGTTAGAGAAAATAACACGAATTATGAGCCCACACGCTTTTTTACGTCTCTCGGTTTGTCTTTCCCACAAAAACCATGTACTTAATTTTCATTATCTAAACACAAACTTAAACTCTTTTTTCCTTTGAAAACTTCAAAATTGTGATTTTGGTCATACCGTAGTTACATTCTTTTTTCTAAATTATACGGGTATCCTACAAAAATGAATTTATACATACAAGAAAGTTTCAAAAATTGAACGCCCTAAAAAATAGATGCCCTATGCGGTTGATTACCCCACATGCTTAAATCCGGCCTCGGATATAAACATGAGGTCGCTATTAATGTTGTACACAAATCTTTAAAACCATCTCTAGACAAGGAACTTAATTTTCATTCAATAGTAAAAACTAAAAAGAGATTACACAACAATGAGAGTAAACGAATTATAATCACAAGTGATATTAGGAGAAATTACCAAGAATTCACAAAAAAAATACGAAATTTGTCAATATGAAATATGAAGTACTTTTCTCATTCATCAAAAGATATCAGAAATTTTAATTTTTGTATAAAATTGAAGTGAAGAAGAGTAAAAGTTCAATCATAACAAATATAACCAAATTTTCATTTTTATTTTTCAAAATGTTGCGGCAAACTGAATTTTCCTCTATTATTATCTATTTTACATTGAACCTATGTTGCCTTTGTAACAAACAATTTCATCTTCGTCCGGTCTTCAGTATTTTGTGTTACCTTTATTGAACATTTCCCATAACATCAAAAACAATTTCATCTTCTTCCAGTCTTCAATATAATCTGACCGCATGCATGCATATTAGCAACGATAGACATAGAACTTCCGTTGTCGTGGCTGAGGAAGGCAGATAGCCATTAGCACAAAAACAATATAATAACTATTAACAGTAGAATTCCCTTTATATCTATTCCTTCATCTTCAGAACAACAACAGCATCCCATAGTTTCTGTGTTTGATGGAGAGTTAATTTGTTTTTTGAATGCTATTAAACTTAGTAATAGACAGGAGAGTTGAATATTTTGAAGTCACATACAAACCAAACAATTTATTCGGTCCGAGACCAGACCAAATGAATAAAAACAAAAAGGGGGAGTTGGGTTTGGTTCTCGTAGAGGGGGGACCGAATGGAAGACCAAACAAATTGGATCGACCAAATGGGAGGGAAGCGTATTTTTACGTTTAGTTTAATAACAAATAACTGCAATGAATGTCATTTAACCAAATGATTAGTCAGGCATAATGGCGAAGGGCGTGAATTTTTGTGGGTTTGTTTATTTGTGGGAAAAGTAAGAGTAGAGAAAGTTTGTTCGTTAAATTGCAATTAACTATTTAAATAATATAATTTAAAAGTTACGTTGACTTTTATAAGTAATTAGAGTTATTTTTAATATATAATATTATTTATTTTTTAAGCTAATTTTTTTTATATGTAGTAAAGGCAAAGATAAAAATACGATATGTATAACACAAAATTAGTGCGAGTTTGATCATACTTTCTTTGATAGATATTTACTCTCACAGCATAATATATTTTCAAATGCGTAACAAGATGCGAACAAATCTTCATTTTTATACAGGTGGTCAAGTTTTATGTAGATTTTCATGAAATACTAAGACAATAAACCGACCTCTTGTTGACATAAGTCGAAGGGGATAGATATAAACATGAGGTCGCTATAAAAGTTGTACACAAATCTTGTAAAACCGTCTCTAAACATGGAAATTGATTTTCATTCAATAATAAAGCGAGATTACACAACAATGAGAGTAAAAGAATTATAATTACAAGTGATATTAGGGGAAATTACCAAGATCTCACAAAAAATACGAAATTTGTCAATGTGAAGTATGAAGTACTTTTCTCATTCATCAAAAGGTATCATAGATTCCAATGTTTGTATAAAATGGAAGTGAAAAAGAGTAAAAGTTCAATCTTAACAAATATATATGGTAAACAAATTTTCATTTTTTTTTTTTTTAAGTTGCTGCAAACTGATTTTTCCTCTATTATTATTTATTTAACATTGAACCTTATGTTACCTTTTTAACAAACAAAAAAAGAGTTATATATTTCACATTGACAAATTCAGAATTTTGTGTTACCTTTATTGAAAATTTCCCTAAACATCAAAAACAATTTCATCTTCGTCCAGTCTTCAATATAAACCAAATCATGTGTCACGACTCGTGAAACCTTTGGCTGCATGCATATTAGCAACGATATACATAGAAAGTCCGTTGGCGTGGCTGAGGAAGGCAGACAGCCATTAGCACAAGAACAATAACTAATATCAGTAGAATTCCCTTCATATCTGTTTCTTCATCTTGAAAACAACAACAACCTCCCATAGTTTCTGTATTTGATGCTTCAAATACGATTAAACTTATAATAGACAGGAGAGCTATTGATATTGAAGTCAACTATGATAACTTGCATTTAATATTTGAAAGTGGTTGATGAGGAATCTTTTCTTTTTTAATGAGTACTATTTTTGGAACTAAATAAAGTTTTACATTATTGTTGGTTGATCCGTTGATGGTAAGGTGTCTTTGTATGAATGGATAAAAAAGAGTTTACAATGACGTTTCGAAATTTGGTTGGCTATATTTTTTTTGCATAAAGTAACGGTTTTATATATTATATGGAGGGGTATGTCACAAAATGCCCCAAATCTCAGCCGTTTTCAAAAATGCCCCATCATTCCCCTTAAAAGCATACGCGACATAAGGGGAGGACACATGTCAACATTCTAGCTCGGGCAAAAAAAAAATATATATATATATATATAGTGCATGTCGCGTACGCATGTACGCGAGACCCAAAAAGTCATACGCGACATCTTTATCACCATGTGTAAGGTTTTGGATTTTAAAAAACAAAATTAAAAACTTACAAAAAACACCCTTTAACTTTTTAATATTTACAACTTTTTTATATAACAAACTTTATTTGTCAAATATTTAGCAAATATATATCAAATTTGTTAATGAAAAAAATATCGTTACGAAGAGCTCTGAATTACGAACAAAACGAGCCCAATATTGATATGCTTTTGACATACGTACGATTTTATAAAATTTTGAAATACCGTTTATAGGTTTAGAAAATTATACCGTTTTTAATTTATGAATATGATATTCATATTTCATAGAATTGTACGTCTTTGTCCCTTGTGCTTTAAGCTTATTTTTAAAAGATTATAAAATCGTACGATTTGTCAAATACCGTTTTTACTTTATTTGTCAAACGGTATTTGTCCAATCGTACGATGTTTGTTTAACGACAAATGAGCCGATACCTGACATGGTGATAAAGCAAAGTACAATGTTTACAAAAGATAAAACCTCTCAAGCATGTTAGACATAAAAACTACAGTATTCAGCATGTTTGATGTTTGTTTAACGACAAATGAGCCGATACCTGACATGGTGATAAATTGGCAATCACCAAACTTTGCCAAAACTTTATTTTTTAAGACATAACATGATCATGAATGAAATTTGTATTCATAGTCAGTGCCAAGTTTGATGTGTTATTTTATACGTGTTCGAAATCACATAATACGAAACTTGGAATGAAAACTACTCTTATTCCTATGATACATTTTTATATGTTAGGAAGAAAACTTAAAACCAAGCCTACAACCTACAACGTTCCACCATAAGGTCAAATACCGTACGATTACCGTTTTTACTTTATTTGTCAAACGGTATTTGTCCAATCGTACGATTTTATAATCTTTTAAAAATACGCTTAAAGCACAAGGGACAAAGACGTACAATTCTATGAAATATGAATATCATATTCATAAATTAAAAACGGTATAATTTTCTAAACCTATAAACGGTATTTCGAAATTTTATAAAATCGTACGTATGTCAAAAGCATATCAATATTGGGCTCGTTTTGTTCGTAATTCAGAGCTCTTCGTAACGATATTTTTTTCATTAACAAATTTGATATATATTTGCTAAATATTTGACAAATAAAGTTTGTTATATAAAAAAGTTGTAAATATTAAAAAGTTAAAGGGTGTTTTTTGTAAGTTTTTAATTTTGTTTTTTAAAATCCAAAACCTTACACATGGTGATAAAGATGTCGCGTGTGACTTTTTGGGTCTCGCGTACATGCGTACGCGACATGCACTATATATATATATATATATATATATTTTTTTTGCCCGAGCTAGAATGTTGACATGTGTCCTCCCCTTATGTCGCGTATGCTTTTAAGGGGAATGATGGGGCATTTTTGAAAACGGCCGAGATTTGGGGCATTTTGTGACATACCCCTCCATGCAGGGGTATGTCAGTAATTTTCTCTATTATTTTTAGAAATAGGTCACCAAATAGTAACAAATAATTTTTATTTTTTTAATATGGGTTTCTGACTCGATTCGCTAGCCGGCTAATCCTAGGGCGACTATTTTTTTTGATAGCTCGGATTCGGCGCAGGTGAACCTCCGTGGCTACAAGGGAATTAATTTTCTCTCTGTTAGATTCGAACCCTAAACCTCCTCTTTAAAAGGCTGGTATTATTACCGCTTGGTCACTCTTTGTGGTTACAAATAAAGTGTTTTAGTATGCACATTTGATGCATTGTCATACTAGAAAAGTTAACACGTGTCAATACTTAATGTGACAACGCATCAAAATGTGCTTATTGAAACATGTTATGAAAATTCATTACACATAGTGATACTTTTTTTAATTCACGTATCAAGTGGAATTTTGGAAAAAAATTTATTGCTATTTTGCGATTTAAACCTTTACTTTTAAAGGACTCGGAATAATACGTGTAGAAAAATGGGACTTTTATTTTATACGTGTAGAAATAAAATGTAACTATGTAACTATCCAACCGTCACATTATAATATATACTAAAAACCATTAGGAATTGAGGCCCACGACATTGTCATTAAGAACATATTAGAAGTCTAATTCATATTCTCATTGGTCTCTCGGGCCAAAAGGCACAAGCCTATTGGCTGAGTAATATAATTGCTCCATTTATCTACGGTGCCGATAAATAGTAATCCTATTTGTTGCACTGTAAGTTACTATACTGCACTGTTCGTCACTGTGCATTTTTACAGTTAACAAACACCCTCCCGTGGCATTTTGTAACACCCCCAAAATAGAGAATCGCGGAAGCATACATGTTTTTGGGTGCTACAAAATAGGAATCACAACGCAAGATACATAGAGAACGGATTGAAAATCCGTTTTAAAATCTATTACATAAATTAAGTCAAATGTCACACATAAGTTTCAAGTTTTTAATAAAAGTGAGGCCCAGTTATATAACTGTCCCAAAGTTTCAGAGTCACGCTTATGTAAAAACACTTATTATTCTTAGGACCCACGCCATGCCATGTCTTCAACGTGAACATACTTAAGTACCTGAAAAACATGCTAAAAGTCAGCTAACGCTGGTGAGTCTATAGGTTTAAAGTAAATAAGCACATATGGACCATAGCAATAATCAGCCAGCACACACTAATATTGCATGCAACACTAAGCTCAACCAACCGAACTAGACAACAGCATGCCAAAGGCATAAGTACAATTAAGGTGCCCGCGAGTGGAAATCCCCAGTCACTCGGCAAAAAGGTCGTCATGTTATACGTGCGCTTTGTCCTAATGCGTGGCCAACCGAACGGAGGTGTCACCCTCAATAGATCTATTTATATCATACGCGTTTTCCAGCGGGAATTGACGGTTGTTGATAGTGGGCAAAATGGGATTCGAGCTACTTAGGTTTTTCCGCATACAAATGTGTATAAAAAAAATAAAAAAAAAATAAAAAATAAAAAATTCAGTTTAGGTCAATGAAAACAGTTTTGCATGTTTCTCACCCCAAGTTTATAAAACAATACTTATAAGAAAATGGGGCTATAAACTCACCTTATAGATAGAAATCTGCTAGTCAACAAGTTTATAGTGCAACTGCTCCGACACGCGACCTAGGTAAGTATGGTAAGTCTTAGTACAATGTTCGCGCTTTTAGTGTTTTGACTCATTTGAAAAGGTTTTTAAGCGTTACCATGTGCTCGTGTATTTCATGCTTATTGTGTGGTACGTACATTTCAAAAATAATTTATTAGGAAGGCTCTTGGTGATGGCTCGTGGTGAATGTGTATGGTGTGAGCGTTCTTGACGGAACATCCGTTCGTCGTACTCGTTGTTACAATTCATAAGTAATATATACATATATAACTTTTATATTTATATATGTACACACACACACACACACACACACACACACACACACACACATATATATATATATATATATATATATATATATATATATATATATATATATATATATATATATATATATATATATATATTAGGTAAAGTTTATAATTATGTATTTAACTAATTAAAATTAATCAAACATGTGTTGAGAAAATAATATAATAATAGTGTTAGTGGAGGAGTATTATATTATAAATATTATTTACAATATAATTTTAATTATAAGTATTTGAAGTACATACTTTGTAATTAGGAAACTATATATATGCAAGTATTTTAGCAAAATACTTTAAGTGTTATAGTTTTTATAAAATTTGGGCATGACCCGTTCGTTTATTCAACGTTTCCATTTTTCAAATGTTGCAAATTTCTCAACCAAACCGCTCGTTAACTTTATTTGTAAAATTAGTACGTAAGATATATATTAATCACCATTTATATAATTATAAGTTTAATTAAAACCGGATGAAAACGACACCGTTTTCCACTGTAGCTACACTGTAGCATTTTTCCCGCCAAAAACGTTGTGCTCCTTCGGCCTATTTGTCTAGCCCATGGCCTGTGTATCTGGTCCAAAAGAAATACGTATTATTTGTTTTACTCATATCCAGAACACACACACGCACACTGATGAGGCGAAAAATGAACCACTTTTAGGGGGTCATTTAAGCCCGGAATTGAATTTATTTGATCAAATATTGCCCTAAATCGTTCCTTTTGTGATTTTAGGTACTTTGAGAGTGAATTCTGGAAAAGGAAGCAATTTGGACGTTTCTGGAGCATAAAAGTGAAGAAAACGGAAAAGACTTAATTTTCCATACTGAGAACAGTACCTGACGGCGTCAAGAAGAAAAACCTGACGGCGTCAAGAGTAAAATCCGTGACGACCCAGTGAAAACCTGAAGGCGTCACAACAAGGGCGTCAAGAGTATTTTTGGTGACGGCCTGCATAAGGAGTACACATGACGGCGTCAAACCCAGATCTAGGCAGTCCGAGAAATTATTTGGCGGCGAGATGACGGCGTCAGAAGTTTGTTCTTGACGCCGTCACCTATCAGAATCTATATATACTTTTCTAATTTTTCATTCAAAAAAGAGGAACTTGTGTGGAGAATACTAGGGCCGAACCCTAAAAACCCTAGGTCGTTTTTTACTATATTTTCAAGGGTTTTCACCCCTTGAAACCTTTCATGTTCAATTGAGATAAGTCTTCTCTTAATTCATTCAATATGTCTATGTGTTGTTTGAATATATCTTATGCTTGTCTTGATTTCAATATGCTAGGCTAGATCTATCTTGTGTTTGCTTAGATGTAATGAAACCTAGATGTTAATTATATGTTGATTACTTGTTTATAGTTGTATTGGATGAATGATTTCAATGTTAGGCTTAAGAAAACTGGCAGATCTCCATTGTGTAACATGCTTGAACGTCTTAAGAAACATGAACCGATGTGTACTAGGTTTTATTGGTTATATTTAATGCATGAGCAAATTCTAGTGATCCCATGTTAGGAGCTTCTTAGCCGGCTCAACATAGGAGCGAAGTAGGCGCTTATAGGATTGGAGAAGTAAGTACGCCACCCCATGAATGGTATTAAGGAATACAACCCGTCATCCACGCAACTGTAATAAGTAATTAACCTGTAAAAGATATCTAGGGAGTAGTGAAACCTAAGTAAACACAATTCTCCCATATATTGCTCGCACATTTAGTTTAATTTAGTTTATTTTCATTTCTAGTATTTTATTTTGATTGCATCTTTAGTATTGGGTAAGTTGACTAGCAACTAATTCCGCTCAACTCCTTCAAACCCGAGATTTTTACTTGCTTTCATAAAAATATAAAAGTACAAAAAGAATTATCCCTCATCTCTAGACCTAGTCTTTAGGTTTTCTAATCCTAGCGACACTATTCTTAGCTGAACGATCAATCCCCCGGTACTTGTCATTATACTATACTACATCGATCAGGTACACTGCCTGGTGGGGGTTGTAACCTTCTCGAGATCCCTCGAGAGGTAAAGCCTGGTGCAATTCCCACGCATCAAGTTTTTGGCGCCGCTGCCGGGGAATAGTTATTGTCTAGGTTAGAATCTCTTTTTATTAAGTCTACTTGCTAGATTCCTTTCTAGTATTGATTTTATTTTTATTTTTAGGTTCTCTTTAGTCTATCTTATTTCTTCGTGTTTTTGTTCGTAACTCTTCGCCATCCGACATCATGGACGATGGTAACATCTTTGAACCCATCATCCCACCACAACAAAACCCGCCACTAGCAAACCAACCTCTTAGGCCCCGAACCCTAGGAGAGTATTCCCGACCTAGCCACCAAGGGTATCGAAACACCATTGAGCTCACCCAAGGAGCCAATGTGACCCCCTTGCGATCCGACACCATCCGGTTGGTGCAAAGCAGATGTGCATTCCATGAACTTCGTTCCGAAGATCCAAATTAACATCTCAAGGACTTCCTTAAAATCGTAGATTCTATAGACTTTGATGTTACAACTAGAGAGTCGACTCGATTACGCCTATTCCAATTCTCTCTACATGATCAAGCTAGTCAACGGCTTGAACATTTACCCGCGGGATCCATCACCTCATGGGATGATCTCACCACTCGTTTCCTTGCTCAATTTTTCCCACCGGGGAGAACTACCAAGCTTAGAAATGATATCTTGATGTTCCAACAACGTCAAGGTGAAACTCTATATGAAGCATGGACTCGATTCAAGGACTTACTCCAAAAAGTCCCTCATCATGGCATAGATCTTTGGCTCCAAGTCCAAATCTTTTATGACCATATCGATCTCTCTACAAGGCGAGCCATTGACCAATCGGCCGGTGGTAAGCTACGTGATCTAAGTGCGGAACAATCATGGGAACTCATAGAAGATCTTGCTCTCTATGACAACGAAAGTTGGAATGATCCCCGTGATTTGAACAAAACGGACAAGGCAATATTTTTGCATTCGAACAATTCTAGCACTCCCGACCGTAGGATCATGAAACTTGAGGACCAAGTCAAGTTTCTCATGAAATCTTACGAAGCTCCTAAGCCTTCAAGCCAAGTGAACAAAATCACTTATTCATGTGAATTATGTAGTGGTCCCCATGACACTCGTGATTGTGTGGAACTCCCCGGAACAGCTTTTGCGGACTACGCATCCTCGCGTACCGACGAGGGAGATAAGTGGTACACTTTCAAACCCGAGCCAAACCCTTATGGTGATTCCTATAACCCTTCTTGGAAAAATCATCTAAACCTTAGGTGGAAACAAAACCAAACCAATTCTTCCAATCCGCCTAATCGTTACCAACCAAACGGTCCACCCTTCAACTGTACTTTCAACAACAATCCTTCTAACAACTATGGTAGTACCAACAATCTTGAAGGATTGATGTCTAAGTTCATGGCATCTCAAGAGGCTCGCATAGCTAGGTTTGAAACCGAATTTAACCAACAACAAATGGAGATGACCAACAAGATTAACAACTTGTTGAAAGCCCTCAACAACCAAGCGTTAACTACACCTAGGAAGGACACTAGGGATACCAATAACAGAATCCAAATTAAGGAACCCTCATCATCCAAACATGTCCACTTTGTCAATGTTGTCACCATTAAACCAAAAGATAAGGATATAGAAGAAAGTGACAAAGATGAAGTTGAAGTAGAAACCGAGACTAGGGATGAAATTAGGGAAGTTGAGGTTAATAAGGGAAAAGAGTTAGAGGAAGTAGAGACTATAGAAGAGTACTTTGATAAGTTACCCACCAAGGAAGAACGGGAATACCATAAGGATTTATTCGATGGCCCCGAGACACCATATATCCTTAGCACCCCCTTATCAAAATGGGAGATCCCTCTAACATCAACATACCATGCAGCATCGGGCATATGCATATATGGAAAGCTTATATCGATCCTAGATCTCCTATAAACATCATGACTAGGACTTATTATAATTGGGTGATGAAGAAACAACTTGGTTATAGGATGATGCCCAATAAGAATTTGATAAGTAATTTTGTAGGAAGAGTGAAGGGATTGCATGTGATTATAGGAAATTTCACTTATGAGATCGATTTTATGATAGTAGAGGATACTCATCCGGTGATAGATGATTGCCTAAGTCAAGTAGTGTTCGGAAAACCATTTGTTGAGGCCACAAAGATGAGTTATGATCCGACTTTAGGGATAGTTAGGTTCAAGGAGGAGAATGATGAGATTGCCTACCAAATGCCCTACAAGATTGAGCAGTACCGCCTCCTGTCTGATATAGAAAAGGAACACAAACAAGCGGCTTATTATAGGAATGATGAGGATAGACGTAGAGGAGTAGAGTATGTGATGAATAGGATGCTTGGTTTCTACAAAGAATGCTTGCAACTAGGTCCGGAATACAAAACTGGTATAGGAGATGACCTAGAGAATGAAACCAATGATGAGGTCACGTAGTAACCCATGACCTTGAGTCTAGCTACAAGACTCGTAAATAAAGAAAAGCGCTTCTTGGGAGGCAACCCATGTTTTGTGTGATTTTTATTTTGTTTGTTTGTTATTTGCTTCCGTATGCATGCTTTATTTTTATTGTTGGTAGATCATGTTTCAAAACTAAAATGATGAAAATACTTTACTTTGTTGTTTGGCTTAGTCTTAACTTCATCCAAAGGTATTTCGCAAAAGATAAGTGTAAGGGGAAACCCCAAATATGTTTTTAAGAAACAAAACCGATCATGATTCTCCACAATATTAAGTGAACATGTATATTCGTATTTGTTAGAGTCAAATGCTTGTATCGAGTCATAATGATATTTTGCAGGATTTTCCAGGAAGTAGGACGAAGTTTTTCCAGAAATTTTTCGGAAACTTAATATAAGAATTTCTGCAGGTCAAATCTGACGGCGTCACGAGTTTTACTCTTAACGGCGTCACGTGTAAAAATCTAGAAATTTTACCAGTTTTGTTTTACTAACGGAGTCTTAAAGTTTTTGTTGAATTATTAGTTTTATAATCTCCAGGAAATCTGCAAACATCATTCCACAAGCATTATATCTTATTTTGTTTTCTAGGTTTTATTAGCATATGTAGATTGCCGCCGATTTTATGCGAGGTTGCCTTGTCTGTTTTCTCAGGTTTTACAGGTTATGTATGACAAGAAGATGATTTATATTCTGGAAGGGAAGCTTTGATTGTTCATTTTCTTGGAGGAAGATCTAACCTGGCCACCTTATTATCCATACCGAGCGAATCAGGGGAGTATTTGATTTCATTCTTTTTACTTATTTCACTTTTACATTCTTTACTTGAACATTGGGGACAATGTTCATCCTAAGTGTAAGGGGAGGGTAAAATGATGATACCTTATAGATACACTTTCGCTTGAGTTTTTTTGTTTGATAGTAGATGTGTAATAAAACTATAAGAAATACTTGTTAGTGCAATTTTAGCGCCAAATTTAAAATTTTTTACAACATATAGGAGTGAAACTTTAGCCATAGCAAGCGTCTCATGGATAAGAGATTGTATGACTAGCACAAAACCGTATCATTCAGAAAAATTTTCCACCCAAATATGTGAGGTTCGCCTTTAGATTTGATAGGAAAAGCATTTACTATTAGTGCTTATGAGTGTACCGGTAGCATTTAGATTCTAGAACTTGCGTTAGTGATGCATCCCGAGACCACTAGTGAGACTACATTCGTGTAGTAGGATTTACTACATGATAAGAGGCATTAGGATCACCCTTGTGTTAAACCCGTATCATGATTACTTGACCATTTAAGTCATATTACTTGGCTAGTTAAGTCAATTAATTTTTCCTACACCTTAGCGTTGTACTCATTTTTAGTACACGAAACCCCTAGTACACCCCTCCGAGCCTATCTTTTCGTTTCTAACTTTAAGCATCTTACTTAAAGGAAGAATTTGTTACACCCCACTTAAATGTACACCCAAATCGCCTTAGCCTTCCGTGTATGCACTCATCTTTAGTGCATTATTGTTATTTGTTTAAACCCTTAGTTAATTATCTAATTGATTACATGGTTGCTAAATCGAGTCATATCCTTGTACATATTGTTTTGGGACGATTGGGACTCATGGGTAAAATACTTATTTTATGGAGTAATGGGGAAGAACATCATATATTACCCCCGTATGTACGTTAATCTTAAAAGTACTCCAAGTCTTTTGATTTTCTTAATTCGAGTCATTAGATTGGTTTATTGTAAAGTATGTAAAGATTCAAGTGTAAGGGGAATTTACATTCCCTATGATGTATTATTTTGGATGGTAGGGTAAGAGTGTATGCAAAAAAAAAAAAAAAAAAAAAAAAAAAAAAAAAAAAAAAACGGACTACCATCCCTTTTCATTATATATTTGTTTTATGTTTCTGTTATTTTTCATTTATTAGCTTAAGTCGAGTCTAGTCTTGGCTTAGCAACGCCATATTGTACATGTAATTAACCAAGATTGTTAACTCGCCACCAGTAAAGACTGCCTATATCCAACAAAACAGTGTATTCCATATCCCTACACCTAACGTTACAACCTTTTAAAAGACCTCTTTGACAGTTTATCCTAGGTGCTTACGCCATGTGGTGGAGGTTTGATCCTTTCCCGAGCCTATGGTAATCTATTTTGCTATGACAGGTAGTAAGAGATGTTTTCCATTTCCATATTGTGATATTACTTTATTACACCCGAAAGATGTGAGTATCTAAACACTATTTGTGAGGTGCTAGTATATGACCTCCGTGCTTATCTTTGGTCTTTAGTGGAATGATTATTTGTTGTAATTACTTTTATATTAGTGTTAAATGACCCCTAACTTGTATTTTGACTAGAATAAAAGCGCATTTGCTTGAGGACAAGCAAATCTCAAGTGTAAGGGTATATGATGAGGCAAAAAATGAACCACTTTTAGGGGGTCATTTAAGCCCGTAATTGAATTTATTTGATAAAATATTGCCCTAAATCGTTCATTTTGTGATTTTAGGTACTTTGAGAGTGAATTCTGGAAAAGGAAGCAATTTGGACATTTTTGGAGCATAAAAGTGAAGAAAACGGAAAAGACTTAATTTTCCATGCTGAGAACAGTACCTGACGGCGTCAAGAAGAAAAACCTGACGGCGTCAAGAGTAAAATCCGTGACGACCCAGTGAAAACATGAAGGCGTCACAACAAGGGCGTCAAGAGTATTTTTGGTGACGGCCTGCATAAGGAGTACACATGACGGCGTCAAACCCAGATCTAGGCAGTCCGAGAAATTATTTGGCGGCGAGATGACGGCGTCAGAAGTTTGTTCTTGACGCCGTCACCTATCAGAATCTATATATACTTTTCTAATTTTTCATTCAAAAAAGAGGAACTTGTATAGAGAATACTAGGGCCGAACCCTAAAAACCCTAGGTCATTTTTTACTGTATTTTCAAGGGTTTTCACCCCTTGAAACCTTTCATGTTCAATTGAGATAAGTCTTCTTTTAATTCATTCAATATGTCTATGTGTTGTTTGAATATATCTTATGCTTGTCTTGATTTCAACATGCTAGGCTAGATCTATCTTGTGTTTGCTTAGATGTAATGAAATCTAGATGTTAATTATATGTTGATTACTTGTTTATAGTTGTATTGGATGAATGATTTCAATGTTAGGCTTAAGAAAACTGGCAGATCTCCATTGTGTAACATGCTTGAACGTCTTAAGAAACATGAACCGATGTGTACTAGGTTTTACTGGTTGTATTTAATGCATGAGCAAATTCTAGTGATCCCATGTTAGGAGCTTCTTAGCCGGCTCGACATAGGAGTGAAGTAGGCGCTTATAGGATTGGGGAAGTAAGTACGCCACCCCATGAATGTATTAAGGAATACAACCCGTCATCCACGCAACTGTAACAAGTAATTAACCTGTAAAAGATATCTAGGGAGTAGTGAAACCTAAGTAAACACAATTCTCCCATATATTGCTCACACATTTAGTTTAATTTAGTTTATTTTCATTTCTAGTATTTTATTTTGATTGCATCTTTAGTATTGGGTTAGTTGACTAGCAACTAATTCCGCTCAACTCCTTCAAACCCGAGATTTTTACTTGCTTTCATAAAAATATAAAAGTACAAAAAGAATCATCCCTCATCTCTAGACCTAGTCTTTAGGTTTTCTAATCCTAGCGACACTATTCCTAGCTGAACGATCAATCCCCCGGTACTTGTCATTATACTATACTACATCGATCAGGTACATTGCCTGGTGGGGGTTGTAACCTTCTCGAGATCCCTCGAGAGGTAAAGCCTGGTGCAATTCCCATGCATCACACACACACACCAGATTAGGGTTTCAGTTTTGGGGGTTTTGGTTGCCGGATATGCAAAGGTATGTGACCTTTTAATTATAGTTATTTAATTAGATTTGTTGTTTAGATTTGTTGTTTACGAGCTTATTTGAGTTTGTTTGGATTAACTTATTATCCCAGCTTTGGGCTATTTGGCATCACGAATTCCCATTTGTCACTGGAGCTATAGAAATATGTCAGTCGGCGGCGTGATGCTGTTGTTTGATTTTGTTATGGAGAAGAAGCAGATTCTTGGTTTTCCCCAAATTGATTTTGTAAGTTTAGACTCTTTTTTTTTTTTTTTTTTTTTTTTTTTTTGTCTGTCTTGAATCATAATCTTTGTTGGTTTTTAGGATTGTAAGGGGGTGGGGTTTTAAAGGGTTTTAATTGGATGGTGGAAATTGGGTGTAAATAATATTATCGCTATTGTGGCCGAAGGTATCTTAATATATGTATGATTATGTACAGGGGTATAACAATTGGTTGTGATGAGTTTAAATTGGTTCCACTAAAGCTCAGATTTTTCACCTATTCGCATGGTAACCTGCCTAGGTTGCAGCCATGGTGGGTGTGGCTTCTTTTTCGGCTTCTCACCTGAACCTCAATCACAGTGCGACGTCTCAGCTACTTTTTCTTTGAACTTCTATTTTTAGTATTAGTTATTCGTATATTGTGACCAATGTTGTTGTCGCGCCATGATACAAGGAATGGCTATGATGAATTTAAATAGGTTTGGTCAAAACTGATATGGTTGACAAGCTTGCATCAAGTTTAATGACGCCTTATTGCAGACAATGCAATTCTTTACAAAGGCATTTATACGCAAGAAAGCTGATATTTGGGTATGTAGAATAGGCCCTGTATATCTGTATGATTGATCCAGCAGCTTACTATAGCTAATAGAATGGAGTTAGTCCTGTCATGTGAACATACTAATGGTGAACTTCTATGTTATGCAGGCCCTTAGGTGTCTCTTTTGCATATGTTACTTCAAGTCTGCAGTTGATGGTGAATCAAAGCTACAAGTTCTGGTTGCTGTAACTTTTTGCCGCACAATTATTAGTTGGGTTATGGAATTCTAGAAATGTGTCCGTCTCAAGGGTGGACCTGCAATTCCTACTAATAAGTGCATATCAGTTAAGTATAGCGAGGTGAAGAAGCTTTAAAAGGAAAGAAAACAAAGGTTGAGATGGCATTCGTCGCTTTCAGGCAAGTTGAAATACGATTTTAGTTGTTGTTGAGTTGATGCATCTTCAATATTGATTCCTTTTATTCTTTTGAACAACAACCACCTTTTGAATTATCTTATACTATTTCACTGATAGTTGTTACCATTGTAGGTGTAAGCGGACAACTGGAACCAAATTGTTCCTCTTTACATAAAAATAACAGATGTGCCCACTCAAGTCGACCAGGTCATTCAATTACTTATTTCTAACATAATCTGTAGAATGCGCTGTAACTACATTGATTTATTAGTCTGTGCTTCTGCCTTTTATACTTATTTAATTGTCTTTTTCTTTTTTGTATCTCTGTAGGGCCTCTAATGAATATAAACATGCTACAGCAAAATTTATACGGCACTCCGCGCTGTCATAATGATGGCAAACAAGTGAACAACCACCAGTTACAGTATCGCATGTTGTACTTTCGGACTCCTCCACCTGTACAAATATGGGATTACTTATCATTTCCCGAATTCACTTGAATGATGTTATGATTTGCTTTTTATGAAGGTATTTCACCCAATTAAAGGCTACTTTTCGATATTGCTTATAAAATAGAAGTTTGCATCTTTCAGGTTAGCTTTCTTTAATGTTGCAGATTTTGCAGTCTTTTTATCATTTAGGTTATAAGACAAAACGTTGGTGGTGCAATGCTCACCTAAGGTAAATAATGATTTGACTAAATTGTCATGTATATTTGTAGAAAGAATAAGTGTAGGTTTGTGAGGATTGGTGTTCGGTTTTGGCTTATTGATGCTTCATAATAAGTAATATCAAAAAAAGGCTTTAGTATATTGGTTGTTATAATATTCATAAGGAATAGAAACTTAACAACTCAGCCCGACCAGACACTAAGCCATTTGACACATTAGAGCCTTCACTTACAAGTTCAGACACCTAAAGAGTTGGCCGATAGAAATTTTAAATTGTTGTATCTTTGTTTAAATTGCTGTTGTTTCAGCTCATAACGACACGGCCGACGGACAATGCTCAGGAAAAAATCGTTTGTTTATTGACAATGTTGGAAACAAAACAGATAAAAGAAAA
Organism: Artemisia argyi; assembly: GCA_030686995.1. NCBI lineage: Eukaryota > Viridiplantae > Streptophyta > Magnoliopsida > Asterales > Asteraceae > Artemisia > Artemisia argyi. The sequence continues at coordinate 101,471,389 of CM060696.1, forward strand.
TGTAAAGTCTATGAGGTTCATGAGCAAAATGAGTGTAATATGAGTTTTACTATTTTTTTTTTTTTTTTATATTTTTTCTTGCTTAGTCTATCATATATTTGCATAATTTTGACTTGATTTTTTTTCTGTGTTATCATTATACTTACCCGTTCTGTTTTGCAGGTACGGTCTGCTTTTAGCGGATGGTGTGTCGGGAGGCGTGTTATCTATAAAGGCTGTGGATCGATGAATTTGGATACCGCAAAGAAAAGGTGTTTCGGACTACTAATCCTTACACAAGAGAGGTACTAACTTTGACTTTCACCATTCAATCTTACAAAATTTAGCAAACAACTCATAATTGATTGTGTGTTTTCTCCCTAAAAGTAGTAGCCTTCCTTTGGGAATATTGTAATAGCGTTGACTAAAAAGTTTGGATCTTTGTTGGTGTTAATTACAGGTTTGATTTAGGATTCCGGTGTATTGAAATCGTGTGCAAGAATGAACTGAATGTCGTCATGCTATCAGTCTTTACCTGCCTCATAATTGGGTGACAGTAGGATTAAAAGGTTAGATACTCTTTAATACATGGCCTCAGGTTGTTACCTAGATAAGTATCTTGAAAGTTAATAGTTTTGCTTTTGCTGCTGCAGATTGTTATTCCAAAATACAATGATTCCAAGCAGTCGGGCAAAAGGTATCGCTTATGGGCATTAGACAGGTACTATCTTTCTTTACTTTATAGTAAATTAAATCAAGCCTTTCCGTTACAAAAAGCATTGTGAATCACATTTATTTTTAGATTGTAGTATTGGATTGGTGAGCAACTGGTGTGTGTCATATGCAGGTCTCATTCGGGTTTCGGTGCAAGTGAAAGTGCTGAGAAGAATATTTACAATCATAGCAGATTTGTCAGTAGGAGAACAAGGAATAGTAGTTGTCGCGTTTGGTGAGTTCCACCTTCCATTACCATTTACTTACGGATGGGTTTGTAACACCCCCAACCCGATAAGGGTAGAAGTACTACATTATGGTGACATATCAAAGCAAACACAAGCATACATCTTAAGTAATACATATGCATTTCAAAGGTTACAAAGAAAAATCTGAAATACAAGGTTACAAAGGAACAACCATAAAATACTAAGTCAGAAAATGTAAACACTTCTAAGTATCTTTAATCCAGAATATAACTATCACGGTGAAGTCCACTAAGCTCTTATGCACTCTTCACTCATATCCCAACTTCCCTCTAAACCTGCCGCGGTGAAAAGAAATGCGGCTGAGCTTAAAAAGCCCAGTGAACAGATATAACAATGAAGTAATAATGAAACAGAAATGAATACTGAATAAGGTATAAAAGAAATAACAGAATGTAATCAACAGCAAGTATGAAATAGTAATAAGAGATAAGGTAAGGGTTAGTCATCAACCACGAGCCCAGAAACAGATATAAAGCCTTCATAATAATGCTTTCAAATTAATCATAGTCATAGTCATAATCACACATAAGGCAACATATGTAGAGGAGACCTACCAGAGTTGTGAAGGACGTGCATGCACGCAACATCAATCACCAGATACAGATAACAGAAACAGATCTAGGATGCATCCATACGCCCCCACAGAAATAATATTGGCCATAATAAACAGATAATTGAGCTCATAACATATAACAGATAAGGGGACGTGGCAGAACATCACTCTACTGCCCTAGAGTTATGTCAGAGGTGCATTACTGACACGGACATGGAACCCCCATGACTAGTGAAAACAGATTTGGCTCGGGTGTCAAACTAGAATAGGTCAAACAGAATGTCATAAATGACACAGATCATAGGTCATCAAAATAATCAGATCATAAATACATATCAGAGGTCCATATCATAAAGTCCAAATCAGAAGGTCAAATCAGAAAGTCCAAATCAGAAGGTTCAGATAACAAAGGTTCATCACAGAAAAGGTTCAGAAAATAAAATGGGGTTTCATAGCAATGGCATCGGGAACTCTAAACAGAATGTCAGATCAAAAGAAAAGGAGAGAGTCATGAGAAACCTTTACTGAAAAGGTCAGAATATCTGTATCTTATACCGCAAGAGCAAACAGAACAAAAAACATAAAGACTTGGAGCAACTCCTTTTCCAGCGGATCTACACGAATTCATGTCGTCTCATTATTAATAACTTGTTTTGAATCATATTACTCGTTTTAGTCGGCTTTCCATTTTTAGTAACTTTTCATTTATAGCAGCTTTCCAAAAATAGCAACTTTAACCATTTCAAGAAACTTTCTATTTTTAGCAGGTTTCCCGAATTAGTAAGTTTAACCATTTATGATTTCAAATAATACTTAATTAAGTTAAAGTGCTCAAAATGATTAATATTATAGATTAGGGTTAATTATGACAATTTAGTAAAGTTTATGGTCAAAATGTAAATTACCAAAATTAAATATTAAAAAGTAGGGTAAAAACCATACAATAGCCACGTACTTTTCAAAATTGTCCGTCTAGAACCACTTACTTTTTTATTACCTTACTTCACCAACGAACTATCAAATTCTGTTCCGACTTCACCAATATAACCTTGAAGTGACAAATTTACCCTTATCTTCTTTACCCTCACTTGCATCGTTAGTCCTTAATACTAACGTACGTTAGTCCTTTTGCACCTTTTTGTTCGTTTTTTCACGTTTTTGACCGGTTTTGCACATTTTCATACGTTTTTGCACTTTTCATCTGGTTTTACACGTTTTCATACGTGTTTACACGTTTTGGTCCGTTTTTACATGCTTTTCTCTGGTTTTACACATTTTTGTCTGTTTTTACACGTTTACGTCTGTTTCACACGTTTTTTATTCAAATATTTTTCTAAAAAATTTTTATTTCTTATCTAAAAAAATTTTAGAAAAAAAATATTTTTCTAAAAAATTTTCGAAAAAAAATATTTTTTCTAAAAAATATTTTAGAAAAAATAATTTTTTTTCTAAAATTTTTTATTCAAATATTTTTTTAAAAAAAATTTCGAATTTTTTTTTATTCAAATATTTTTCTAAAAATTTTTTATTTTTTTTCTAAAAAATATTTTTCTAAAAAATTTTCGAAAAAAAAATATTTTTTCTAAAATATTTTCGAAAAAAAATATTTTTTCTAAAAAATATTTTTTTTTCGGAAATATTTTAGAAAAAATATTTTTTTTCGAAAATATATTTTTTTTTCGAAAATTTTTTAGAAAAAATATTTTTTTTCGAAAATATTTTAGAAAAATATTTTTCTAAAAATTTTCGAAAAAAAATATTTTTTTAAAAATATTTCCGAAAAAAAATATTTTTTTGAAAAAATAATTTTTTTCGAAAAATATTTTTTTCGGAAATATTTTAGAAAAAATATTTTTTTTCTAAAATATTTTATTCAAATATTTTATAAAAAAAATTATTCGAAAAAAAAAAATTCGAATTTTTTTTATAAAAGTGGAAAAACGAAAGAAAACGTGCAAAAACGGACCAAAACGTGTAAACACGGATGAAAATGTGTAAAACCAGATGAAAAGTGCAAAAACGTATGAAAATGTGCAAAACCGGTCAAAAACGTGAAAAAACGAACAAAAAGGTGCAAAACGACTAACGTACGTTAGTATTAAGGACTAACGATGCAAGTGAGGGTAAAGAAGGTAAGGGTAAAATTGTCACTTCAAGGTTATATTGGTGAAGTCGGAACATAATTTGATAGTTCGTTGGTGAAGTAAGGTAATAAAAAAGTAAGTGGTTCTAGACGGACAATTTTGGAAAGTACGTGGGTATTGTATGGTTTTTACCCTAAAAAGTAAAATAAAATTATTTTAAAGTTTATAAATTTATTAAGATAATAATTTTGGACCCGTCATTGTAATTTTATATAATTTATTAACGTGCCCACGATATTAATAATTATGCCGCGACGACCCAAGATTTTATTATTTAGAAAACTAACAAGTCCATGACACCCTCTTGTTAAGAATATGCCGAGACAAACACTTCTCTTGTTATTTAAATAAGCCGCGACACACACCCTTTTTGTTTATGAAAATATGCCGAACAAACACCTCTATTGTTATTTGACTAAACCGAACCAAATACCTTTGTTATATTAAAACCAAACGCAACCCTTTTTATTTTTACATCCAAATGCACCCTCGTTAAACAAATGCAAACGCACCCTCTTTAATAACAAACATGTACCATGGTCTTGCTAATATGTATGTATGCATGAATCATGTGGACCTTTATATATATTATATGTATAGGATTTCATGCTGATTCGTAAATGCATATACACATATAGGATTTCATGTGGACCTTTATAGATATTATATGTTCTCATCTTTATCCATTCGAACCATTACACAAGTTTTGTATTTGATTGCTTATAAGTTTTAACTTTTAAGAGTCGATTTATATTGAAACTGACAACAATGAAACAAGTATGACCAAAACAGAAACGAAACATAAGTTCTCATATCGATTATATCTATCATTCCGTCGTTATTTTATGTGAAATCTTTTTATGATTTTATGCGATACGTATAGCCAATACAAAAATAAGAATCGAACAAAGAAGATTACCCTTGAAGTGTGATACAAAAAGGAACAAGACAAGGATCGAACAGCCGTTTACTCTAGCCGAAACCCCACCGAAACCAATCTCCTCGAACCGCCTTTTAACCCACAACACATGACCTTATTTGTACCAGGATTCACCACATCCAAATCACCTCCAATGCATGCTCAAGACACCCTTTTGTTAGGCTTATATCGAACCAGGATGGATAAAAAAAATAGCAGCAGCCACGTATAAGTTTTATTTATTTATTTAGGGTTTTGTATTTTTTTTGTGAATCGTATAATTGTGAAACAAAAAAACACAATACTGGATCTCTTTTTATCTTTGGTTGTGGATCGTGTATGGGCCAAGAGCCAAGGAAAATCACGGGCTAAAAATAGTTGGGCTCACTTGTTATTTATTGTTTGTGAATCCAAAAGGGCCCAAAAATAATTATTTGTGTCGCGTTAAAAATAGTTCTCGTGTTTTATTTTATGTTATTAAATATTTTCAGATTCTGAATATGTTCATAATTTCACTTGTGACGTTTCGTTGTAATTATTTGGATATATGGTTAATTTGTTAAATTACATTAGTGTTTTTAATTATTCGTACGTGTAACTTACAAAAATCTCAATTTATATGCAAAATTAGGATTACGGAATTTAGGGTTTTACAGGGTTAGTTTGTGTTATGTTAGAATTGGGAAGCAAGTGAAATAAGTTGAAAAGTCTTTTGTAGGCCTCGATCTTCGTGTTGAATATTCGAACTTTGGAAAAGATTTGGACCACAGATTAAATCGTCTACATCAACCTTGCTGTTAATAAGGTACCATTGTGGCTACAGCGGAATGTAGTTTAGATGACTTGAATTAGTGTATAGGATTAGTTTTTTATTGTTGAATTACCTATTAAGAGTAATAGTTTTTATGGTTATACTATTGTTTAATTAGTACGGAGAATGTATGATATGACTATGTGCTGTTAAACAATGTATTACTAGACATAATGTTGCAACATGCCAAAAGATGGTAGCTACTGTACGGAGGTGAACGTAATTGGGTTTGCATAGTCTTTGTTAGAAGGACATGGGTTCATGTATTAGTTAGCTATTGCAAGTGATAGTAATAAATGACGTTATCTTCGATATTACTGTGGTCTCACTATGTACTTGGTAATAATAAAATGAAACCATCTGTTCACTATGTACTTGATATAAAAGGTACCCTTTTTATTTAGGAAATACGAGTTTAAGTATTACTGTTATTGAAAAAAAAAAAACAGTTCTGTGATTCTATGTCAATTGACCACCACTAGATTAGGTCAGGTGGATTCGGCAGCGTGTACGAAGTATAACTCAGCATCTTTGACAATACAATCGCATCAGAAGGAAAAAACAGTCGAGTTTTCCCAAAAAACGCAGCATCAGTAGGCGTTAAAGATCTTGAAAGGAAACAAATAGAAGCCGAGTTGGATACGAAGACGATTTTCTAATTACAACTCAAGGTATGCTACCTATGATATGTTTTTTTTGGTCGTTAAAGGCGTGTCTTTTCAACGCTTTATTGATGTACAGCATCGAGTAGTACAGAGGACGCTATTAATCACCTTCGTTCCAAAAGACCAATGAGTAACACCAAGGTTAGTAGTTTTCTTTACGAAATTCTGTTTATTTTTTTTTTTATTTTTTTTTTATTTTTATTTTTTTTTTTTGGAAAACTTAGACGATAATAGGTACGACAATAACAGCTTTTTGTTTACGAAATGCTTTACGAAATTCATACGATCAGATTCACACGACATGCTTTTGTAGTAAGTTATATTATCTAAGGTGAAGTTATAAATTGTGCAGAATTGCAAGTGGAGGAAATCAATCATGAGTTGCTTCGGTTGTTATGGACAAGATGATATGCACAAGTCGTATGATAACGGACCGTACATAACGAATAATGTAGCAAGTAATCTTTATTACAGTCCGTAGTGTGTATGTTTTGCACACAAAATAAATATAAAATTACATGATTAGTATTGAGATTGGCTATATTCATCTGAGCATGATATACTTTTGTGTTTGGAATTTATGCAAGTTGTCAAAAATTGCTTCATTAAGTGACATTTGTGATTTTGGTTTTTGTTGCGAAATCAGGTCGTGTATGCGAAAATGTTAGTCTGCGTGCTTGGGTTATTTGGGTTTAATTGTTGAAATTTAAGTTGGTTTTAGGTTAAACTTTTATTGTGATTATGAGCTAAGATAGTAGCTGGTCTCAATAGAGGATAAGACTGTTGATTTGCTTTTTTTATGTTGTATAATTTTGTTTCTTTAATTGTTATATATTCATATGCAGTGCTGTGAATGAAGCGTTGAGTATTGTAAAATTGGCTCTATACGTATTTTCTATGTAACATTTCCTTTGTCGAACAAGCTGCCCCAACTAATATTGCAATTGAACAAGTGGTTGATGCTTCAAACAAAAACATAGATCCTTTCAAGTTAGACAAAGATGGAGTTGATGCTCAGCTCGATACACATCATGCTGAGAAGTGTCATCAAGACAATGTAATCCGAGTTCTAGAGACCCGTTTGGATTGGCTACAAGCTAAGCACATAGGGGTACATGCATTTGAAGCTGTGTTAGTGTTGGTAGTAGAAATGCATGATATTTGTAGTTCTTAGAGTTTGAGAGTTATACGTCCTCAACAACGGAACAAATTATGCCGCACATAAAACGGCAATAAAACAATGCAAAAAAATGCGCCCACCCGCAACGCGGCGGCCAGCGTCAATCTCGTTATCGATATAATTCGTTCTACGTTACAAAAATAACCATCGCAAGTTCAAATATATGTCAAAACTCATTTTTGTCACCCGAAATGTTTATTGGGCCAAAATTTCACCATCGAGCCCATTAGTCCAAAAATTAGCCCAAAACTATATAGTCCGATTTAAGTTACGTTATATATATATATATATATATATATATATATATATATATATATATATATATATATATATATATATATATATATATATATATATATATATATATATATATATATATGTCCAAATTAATGTTTATACGTCCGATAACAATTTTTGGTCAAAAAGTCAAAGTTGGAAAATTGTTTGTTGGGCTCGGCCCAACTGCCACCGAGCACCATATTAGGCTCAAAATCTCTACTTGGCCCAAAAATTAATTTAGTGTTTATAATTAAGTAACGAACTAAAATTAAACGTAATTAACACTTATAATTAAGTCCTTAATCTCAATAGTCAATTTTGGTCAAATCTCATCCTATTCAACCCAAATTAATTATTTTCGGCCAAAAATGAATTATTTCACCAAAAATTGTATTTTCACTAATTAATTATAATTAGTTACGGTTGATTCGACATACGCTCTATTATAACCTTTCAAGTAAAATTTCCACCATTTCACCACTTGAGCCAAAATTTTATGTTTTTCAAAACCCCAATAATTTCATAATTATTATTGTTGCCGATTTATATGTATTCACCCAAAAGTGTATTTTTCGTCTTAAACTCGCGTAATTATAACTAATTATATTTGCATCATCAAATTAGTACCACAAGCAACAAGATTTACCACACAAGCAAGAAATACTTAAATGACCTTATAGCATTTAATGTGAGTCGATTTACATGCATGCAACACAATCCATATACATTTTTATTCTTAAGAAAATATATACATTTAGCACTTGGTAACCTCATTTAACATCACAAGAACATGGTTTAAACAAGATTAGAAAAGTTTTGATGAAGACTTACAAAGGGTGTGTTTGTACGTGGCTAGGCAAGACCAAGGAAGACCCAAAATGCTTCAAATTAACCCAAATCATGTTCCGATTTACCCAAAACTCTTGAATTTAATACCCAATTAACTTGAACTTCAAAAGAATTTTGTGGATCTTGAATCTTTGCAAAACTTTCGGCTAGAGAGTTTTTGGAGAAGAGATAAGATGAATTTTTAGATCTAGACAAGTGTTTACCCATTATGTAAGTATATAGAACTAGTTTAAGAAATAAACTTTGGGTAAAAGGGTGTTTCATGGATTATAGGGTAATTTGCATGTGTTTTTAGTGTTGGGAAGTTAGGTGGCCAGTTTTGAGGATCCAAGGGGGATCAAATAAGAGTTTTTACTCCTCGTTGGTGCATCGTGTGTCGGTTTAAGCTTAAATGTAATCAAAATGTCCCGGTTTGACGTTTTTGGACACGTACGCGTAAAATAACGTTTTTAGCCACGTTTTTGTTAGAAATGTAATAAAATGTCATTACTGACTCAAAATTTTATTTACTTGACTTTTACCATAGGTACTGTAGTGTCGGTTCGCGTGCGGCGTTGTTTTTCAGTAAAATGTGAGAAAGCTCTCAGTAAATAACGAAACTTGTCAGTAACTATCCGAAATGGATTAATTTATGTTTACCGACAAAAATAAACTTTTTCAGTGATGACTGTAAGCTACAGTGTGCAGGACAGTTCCCGAAAATGTTCAGAAATGTACCAAAACATGCAGAATCATGCAAAAATGCATATAATACTCAAAATAAATATAATAAATAGAAATTTATTGTTAAATTACTGTATGAAAATTACGATTTGTCACACATTTCTTTCTCAAACCAAATCAAAACCTATTTCTAATACCAAAATAATCAAACGGTACAAAATAATCTCATCAACTTCAATCCGAATCATAGGTGTGGCTAAACCTTCCTACCCCACACACCATTTGACCTCAGACCGTCATAGTCTTCCTTGATCTAAATCGAAAAAGAAAGAAGAAGAGGAGAACAACAAATAAAAAAAAAATTAATAACACCAACTACATCATAACACATTCCCATCTCCAACATGAGTCGAATCAAAACAAAACAAACGATCTCAGACTCTTTTCTTTTTCGTGTGGTACAAAAGTATTTTAGACCTCAATGATCATAAACACGAATAAGATAAACCATCACTGATCTATTTTGAAGCTTTCACTTCGTTTCTATCCGACGCAAAAAGAAAAATAAAATAACAAATCTGTTAATTTATTTTCAAAAGACAAACAAAACTCGAAAACAAAGACCTACCCGAGACCTCCTTTACAAAGATCTTGAAGAATAACTGAGCCATGGTTTGGATCTATGAAAGTGAAAAACAAAGCATCATCGATTTATGAAAGTGAAAAAAAAAACAAGAAAACAAAACAGCCTACCCAATACCTATCTTATTAGATCTTGATGACAACCATGTGCTTCGGTTTGGATTTGTTTTAGGAATGATGATACATTTGTTTGGAGTAATAAGGGTGGATTTATTGATTTGTTATTGTGATTGCTTCGAAGGGAGTTATAAGGTTGGATTATTGATGAATGTTACGTTTCTTTGTGAAAGGTGTAGTCAGATGCTGAGGTTGCGATACTTGGTATATTGTGGAGAAATAAGGATGGATTAGCTTTTCTGGCTCTGCGTTTGTACTCAAGAGAAATAAGGAATTTTATTGGTTGTTGTGTGCTATTTGGATTTTTATCAGTTATTGGGCTAATATTGTGACTTAAGTTAAGTTAAGCAATGTAGCAATACTTTTGTTAAATAATGAGATCACGTGAACTTTGAAGAATCATTTTTTTTGTACCTTCGAAACAAAATAAAAGCTTTAAAACATATACATTATAAAATTGAAAGCAAAAAATCTACGACAAACACTCCCGTAACAAAACTAATATGGGGCAATGCATTTCCGCAGCAACGCGCGGATTAACCCACTCATCATATCCTAAACATAGTTAGATGCTATTATCCCTATTATAATTCACTAATTTTCCCTTTTGCATGCTCCCAGCCACTGATCACGTACTATTGCATTATACTAACATTTTTTTCTTTGCATCTCCAAATACCACAAACGCTAAAACCGCTTCTTCCAAACCTTAATTTTTCGCCAATTGTTGGTTTTGTTGATAACCGGTTGACGCGTTCTCCATTTTATGTCGATCGTTGGTTTTTTTGATAACAAGTCGTCGCAGGGACGGGCCCACGATTTTTAAGAGGATGTTGTACAAAAGAAATGTTGGGTTAACTAAAATTACACCGTAAGAAATGAAAGTAGCAAAAAAAATTTTGAGGGTTGCACATACTACATAAACAGCAGTTTTGAAATCTTTTTGCACTTCATGACATAAAATTGGGTGTAGCCCGTGCCACACCCAACATACATGTAGGTCCGTCCATGAGTCGTCGTGTGTAATAGGTTATAGTCGATCGTTGGTGTTGTTATACTAGTCGAATTTTTCGTTGAATTTTCACTGTTTTTTGGTTACCTGTCGACTGTTGTTTCCGTCGATCGTTGGTAGTGTTATAAATTTTTAATTTTTGTTTTTATACTAGTAACTATTACTGTTATTGGAAGTGCGGGTCCCATTAGGTTTGTGGTTAATGAAGAGCTTTTAAAATGGTTAAAGACGTTGGTCATTTGAAGCTCAGAAATTTCATTTTGTGCAAGAAAAGTGGAACAAGGGTAGCGACCTTTATAAGCTTATCACTTAATATGAAAGATTCTTCATCAACGGTTGTTATCTTTTTTTTATCATTATTATCAATGTTTATTTCTCCAATCGCGAGCTTTCATGATTTTGCCGCTCGAACTATGAGAGTGTATTAGAGGTTAGATTAGTTGGCCCAAGTCCTTCTGTGGGCTTAGGGTCCATTAGGATTTAGAGTTTCATGTTTTCAATATAACTATTAATATTACATGAATAATATAAGGTATCTCATGGAGTTTAACCTTTCAACATTTTCTGCTTGCGAAATGTCGTCGTTCGCGACAGCTAATGTACATATGTATAATTCGTTAAAGATTTTATTTTATTTCATGATCATATATTTTTTATTTTTATTTCTTTCGAAGATATATGTTTGAGAATTTCATTTATATGTTGTTTTAAAATCCATGATTAGTTTTGGGGCTAAATTTGAGAGTGGTCCAGTCGCTCAGAGGTGTGGGTTTTTTTAGACCCACTTTTGTTGGTTTCTTCAAATGGCCCGAGCGACTAGCGACCTAACAAAAATGCAACATGTGCCACCACAAAAAGTAGTGCCTAATCATTATGTGTAAGGCACAAGTAGAGCTCCTTTTAAGCTACTTATCATTAGCGACTTTTAAAAGTTTGAGCGACTTCTAATAAAATTATTTTAATCTTTTTCCCCTTCCCAACACTTCTCATCACCACCACCCTCTACCACCACAAAACCATCACCACCACCCCTCCACCACCACTACCAACCTCTACCACCACACATAGCTAAACCATGAATTTGAACATATGAGAATACAGTACAAACATATTCAACAAGATCAAATAAGCATATCTCAACCATGAGTCATGAACAATCAGCAGAAACACACCCTATTCGAAAAATGAAGAACATCATGAATCGAGTAACATGTAAACTGTTTTGTTGTAACAATTCATTAAGGGGCGAGTGTTTTATGATACATTTTAAGCAAAACCCCTTTGGTTAATTAGATTCAAGCAATCATAATAAAAATACCAAAATTCGAACCAAGAACCCTAAAATTCAAAGATCAATCAGCATTTCATGTTAGTTCAATTAATTTAGATTGAGTGTTCTACTAATCCATCTAAACAAAACCCCTATGGTTAATTGAACTCAAACAATCATTCATGACAAAACCCAAATCGACCTATACGCACTTATAATTCGAAAATCACTCAATCACGTTTCTGGGTATGATTGTTTGTTAGAAACATGTTAAGCATAGATGTATTAACAAAACCCACTAATCAATTTAATAATATATGTGGTGGTAGAGGTTGGTGGTGATGGTTGTGTGGTGGTAGAGGGTGGTGGTGATGGGAAGTGTTGGGAATGGGAAAAAAGATTAAAATATTTTTATTAGAAGTCGCTCAAACTTTTAAAAGTCGCTAGTGATAAGTAGCTCAAAAGGAGCCCTACTTGTGCCTTACACCTAATGATTAGGCACTACTTTTTGTGGTGCCACATGTCGCATTTTTGTTAAGGTCGCTAGTCGCTCGGGCCATTTGAAGAAACCAATCAAAGTGGGTCTAGAAAAACCCACACCTCTGAGCGACCGGACCATTTGTAGAATTGCCCCTTAGTTTTGTTGTATATGATGGTGCATTTGCATATAGTTGGTCAGTTTTGTCATTAGGCTGAGCTACACTACCTTCACAAAAAAATCAGAAAAAAACATTCACAAAAATGAGGTGACATGTTTTGATTCTCTTCTATTTGATTAAGGTGACATTTTTTATTGGGTTAATCAAATAAAAGAGAAAAAAAAAAAAACATGTCACCTTATTTTTGTGGATGTAGCATAGCTCTAAGGCTGTTCTCTGGATTTTGTAACGAATACTTGAGTGCTAATAAAGAAAAAAAGAAGCGAGTTATATATGTGGTAGTAGCCACCAGGTTATCCAAGCAATCGATATTAATGGTTCATCAAAGCTTAAAAGAGATGTTTTAGTGATGGTACTTCAACAGAGAACTATATTGACATTATTTGGGTGAAGTATTTGAGAAGAGCTGAAACCTATTTTCAGAATTCATCTAGATGGATAACAAAATATAGAATGTTATAGGTCGTTAGCTATTGCTCTTGAGTCGTGATTATTACTTTGAAAGATTCTTTGGAAGAATAGCTAAACGTGATTCCAAGGAAATTTCATTTTGTAATCAACTAGAAAATTTTGAGTTATTTATTTACTACGGAGTATATATTTTATTTAATTATTCTAAAATTTTAGATTATCAATATACTTTTTCACAATTATTTATGAAGTTAAATTTACTAGGAAACTAAGTTTGTTAGTTGAGTATCTCGAATAATGACATTGTGTGCGGAGAAGCAACAAATGCCGCTACGGTAAGTTAGAGAGCATATTATAAGTGAAGGTTAATCACGGTACCGGTCCTGTACCGATCTCGTACCGAATTAGTGGTACTGATTTTTTTTTAGCATAAATTAATGGTATCGGTACCGTATTGAACGGGATTCGGATACCGGTACCGGTAACGGAAAATCGGGTTTTCCCCATTTCTTTCGGGATTTTCCGATTTGGTATCGGTCCTGTACCGAATCAGTGGTCCTGATTTTTTTCTCACTTTATTTCGTAGTCCCAGTACCGTACCGTATATCAAGATCGATACCGTTTTCGGTACGGTACCGCTACAATTCCGATTCGGTTCCGAAATTCGAGTCGAAATGCTCATCCCTAGCAATAGATAATGTCTAGCAGAGGAAGCGACCTCATTTAAAAAAAACGGTGAACAACCAAATTATGAAAACTTTTGATCCTGCTTTCGAAAATGAGTCTTTTTTTATTTACAAGTCATTCCGACCCGTTATACACTCGGGCTTATTCTAATTGTTCGTAGCGTATTTCTACGCACTAATTTTCGTTATTGTGTTGTTGTATAGGTTCATCAGTTGTAATTTTGTTATCACAAATACTCGAAATGATGTTATCATCATTAAAAAGTAGTAGTCATCATTATTGTTACTAAGGAGTACTTTATTTTATTTTTTTAATCATGTTGTGCTTAATATGTTCATAGTTTCTTAAAAACTAAAAGCAAATTACAATGAGTATATTAAAAAACTATATGTGAAGAGAATTTTTGCAAGTGGTTAAATTTAAAAGAGTATCTTTAAATGTAATCTTTTAATATAGATAAGTTACAAGAATTATTTTTTGCCTATTTATTTGGTATCTTTGTTATGGTGAGTTATAAACCATTTGTATTTACGTCTTTTTTTTTTTTTTTTTCAATGGCAGTTGTTAGAGAACTTAATTAACATTGCGGGATCTTGCAATTTACATAATTGTATGCGTTTGTGGTTTGTGCAACAGGCAGGTGAATATGATGCTTTGTCCAAATTGCTTATTGCTTGTTGTCAGCATTTAAGCGGGTAATGGTGAAAAATCAAAGCATGATAGCGAACATGGAAGCATTAGGTCCTCATGCTTTTTGTCTTGATGTGGCATGGAAAATTAATTTATAAAACTTTATAATATTTTACCATAGTTGATGCCCTTAGCTTTGAAAAAGACTCAAGAAAGGCATCAAGTATTACTTGAAAAGTTCGGAGGGTTGTTTTTCAAGTGAAAGTCGGTGTTCGTGAGGAAGAAACTAATGCTATTAAGATGAAAGAGTTTAGTTAGTTGTTTGATAACTTTTTATGTTTAGACTTTGAGCTGTATTTGTTTACGTTTTTATGATGTTGAAAATAAATATAAATATCCATTTTGATATTTATTCAATTGTTTATTATATAAACTTATTAGGACTTATTTATAAAATTGACCTATTTTTATTTATTCTCAAGATTGTAACATTCTTGAATTTGATATAAATAAATATAAGGCTAGGTATTGTAGTTTTTTTTTTTTTTTTTTTTTTTTTTTTCTAATTTTATTTTAACATGATTTGATCATTTAATTGGTATGTGCTTTTAATATTCCTTTCTATAGGTTATATATTCATAGCATAACATGAAGATTTACATTATAAAAAATAATACACCTATGTCTTCTCCTCTAGTTTCTGCTCTTGTTTTATTAGGGAGGTTAGCAGTTGAAGTTAAGTCAAACTATGTTAAAGATATAATGCTCGTACATTATGGCCGAGAAGTTAAATGTACATTTGCTGATGAAGAATATTTAAGGGAAGAAGTGATAGAAATTATTGATCGTGTGAATCACAGGGACTTGATTATAAAGGAGTTGAAGCTTATTGGTACTTATGATTGTTCGGTTCAAACCATTGTGGATTTGAGGATAATGCAACAGGAGGATTTGGATAAAGTTGATAGGTTGATGTTTGTTGTAACTCAAAAACATGTTCGACCTCGTGCACTGTTATCTATTATCGGAAAGTTGAAGGCAATGAAGATTTGATATTTATTTTCAGTTTTTAAGATTTTTATATATAAATTAAGATGTTTTGGTATGATAATGTTTTTTTTAGTGTTTTTGAGGTATCTTTTATCATAATTGGCACACTTTGAGGGTTATTTATTTAATATTGCCAATCTTTTTTGCAATTTTTAGCCATCTTTTATCATAAGTTGAAGGGTTGAATGTGTCATTGCAATATTTATGTCGAAAACTTATTTGATATTCTGCGTGGGAAAATAAATTGGTTGTTACATTAATGAATGAATTAAGTTTTGTAATCATGAAGTTTTTTCAGTTCCAATTCAGTTCGGTTACTTATAATTTGTTAGTACTTATATTAACTTTAATATTGTATCATAAATCTTATCAACCAAAAAAAAATCCTTCGTGCTCTAATTATTGAATCAATGGCTGATGAACCTGAAACTCCACTCATCAATGAAGTCAAAGAGGTTTTTGGGTCTAATAAGCTACATAAAGCATTCAAGTTTCTCTTTGGTCATGAACATACCGAAGATGAACCTTTCATCATGTGGCTTAGGGAGCGATGCCATGAGCTAGAAGTAAAGATTGAAAAAAGGACTGCAAGAATAGCAGAGGTGTGGTCTCTCAACCACGATGATGAAGAAGCTGGTGGTGATGTTTATGAAAGCTTGCGTAGGGTTCAGATCAGGGAGCGCAGGAGGTTGGAGGCACTTACCTCCATCTTGATTGAGGTCCGTGCTGGCTTGTCTGAGAAGGAGCAAGACATGGACCTTATGCATTGGTATGATTAGGTGTTTGTGGGCAGTGCTTGTGGTGGTTCTTTTGGTTGTTTCATCATCCTATTTATTGATAATCTTTTTTTCAATGGTATGCCATGGTTGGCTGATTATACCTTAAATGGTATTATTGTATTTTAACTATTATTAATGTAGTAGGTTATATATATTAAATCTAGTAGTAAAAATATTAGTATTAATTTAGTTGTGTTATTTATTTATTTTTTCCCTTTATTACTTATTCATTTTTTTACTTTTGCCTTATACAATGTAGGTCTTGGTAGTTTGACTTCTCAGTCAATCACATATTACACACACTTAAAGTGGATCGGTTACGATTGACTGGATCTAGGGTTTTGATCCTTTTAAGGTTTGGGTGAAATAAAAAATATTGAGCAAATAGAATATAATCAAATCTATTTGACTTGGGGATTCTTTAATTGTTTTAGGGTTTGATTTGTTATCAGTTTCTGGGTTTTTTTTTTTTTTTTTTTTTTTTTTTTTTTTTTTTCCTTTTAGGGTTCGGGTGAAATAAAAAATAATTGAGCAACTAGAATATATTAAACTCTATTTGATTTGGGGATTCTTTAATTGTTTTTAGGGTTTTATTGAAATAAAAAATGAAGATAATGAAAATCTTATTTGTTATCAGCTATGTATTTTAAGGATACACTATTATATTGATTTGTTGGACTTTATGTTAATTTGATGAATTTAGTCGTTTTTGTTTTGCATTTGTTAAAAACTTGTTACTCTATAGATCAAATTTATGTTGTGGTCTTTTGGCGAATAATTAGAGCAAAAGAGATATTAAGGTATGTTTGCCTGTTTGGATTAGCTTATTTTGTGGGTTTATTGGCTTATAGAGATTTAGGAAAGTTAATAAGCTCACTGTTTGTTGGCTTATTAGCTTATCCACTTAACCTAGTGGCTTGTTTAAGTCATAGGCTCAAATAGATAAGCCCAAAAAGTTAAAATAAAATAGGCTTATTGGCATTCTCAAATCTCAAAAAGCTGATAAGATCACAAATTAAGTTAATCCAAATTAACACCTCCGTAGGGCTATTTATTCTTAGGCTTAAGTTGACTATCACCCCCGTAGGGCTGAATAATTGATTAAAGAGTGTTTGGATATGGATTTTGGTATATGAATATAAGTGTTTTATTTTTTATTTATTTTTTAATTTTTTTTGTAGGTCATCAGGATTGTATGGTTTATGTGGAGCTGTAACATGTTGGGTGAAAGCGACCTACATCTTAGCAGGGCATCACGATCATGTTCGTGCTTGTAGCCATAGCAGGTTCACAAACCCTTTTATCTGGTTACATCCTCGTCTCCTTTATAATGTTTCCCATAAGGTTATGATGATATCTGTAATCTGACACAAATAAACTGTGTCTTGAATGATCTGACCGTAAGCTGGCGGGGCAACAACAGGATGACATAGTTTAAAAACTTACTATACAACCGTGTTTGTTTGCAGCCATTACGGAATAACGACAATTTTGTGACTTGAACCCTACATGCATATCTGAGCCAGTTATTTGTCGCAACATTTTAGTGGTTGGATACTTTTTATGTCATGTTTTGGTGTTTGGCATGTGGTAAGGTGGATTCGAGCAAACATATCCATCACCACCAATTAAAAACTCTGATTATTCATCCTCTTCTTACATCATTTTTTCAGAAAAAATGGTTAGCTTTATGCACATGAAAGCTGTTTAATTGAATGTGTAATTGAATTCTACAAAGAAAGTTACATTTGATGGACATGAAAGCTACATTGAATGATTCTAAAAATACAGCCTGTTCATATTTTCTACACATTTTTTGCAATTTTCTACACATTTTTTTGCAATTTTCTGCACATTTTTTGCAATGAATTCATGATGGGTTTAGGAGGGTTTTTTTATTTTATTTTATTTTTTATTTTTTTTTAACGGCGAGTTAGTAGCTAGTGATTCGAGCCCACAGTGACATCCAATTGGGCAGTATGCAAGCATCAAACCTTTCTCCTTAGGGGATAAACCCCACTCCTGCTTCTATCTTTTCGGGCCACTGAAGGTCCATGGTGAGACTTTGGTTAGTGATTCAAGAATGGTGACTGTCTGTGAAGTGTAATATGAATATAAGTGTTTTTTTTATAGGTCATCAGGATTTTATGGCTTATGTGGAGCTGTAACATGGTGGGTGAAAGAGGCCTATATCTTGGCGGGCCATCACGATCATGTTCGTGTTTGCAGCCATGGCAGGTTCGCAAACCCTTTTATCCGGTTACATCCCCGTCTCTTTTATAATGTTTATTTTTAGTTAAATGTGGACTACATGTGTTTAATGTGTTGATTTTATGTTTAAAGGTGTACGGGTCATTTTGAGAAGTAGTGCATAAAATGGGTTATAGTGCATTTTAGGGGTCCTTAGTGCACAAGAGGGGTTATAGTGCACTTTAGGGGTCCTTAGTGCACAAGACGGGTCATAGTGCACCTTAGGGTGATATCCGTCATGTTAAAAGTATTTGAGTCTAGTTTCATTTAAAAATGGTTCAAGGTCTATATGTCTAAGGGTTTTTCTCATTGGTCAAAAGAGTATTGGAATGAAGGTCAAAGTTCAGTCGTTTCCGCATAAAAGTCAAAGTTTTTGGTCTAAGCGGGCATAGGGTGTAACACCAACACTGTTAACACGCCAAACCGAGTCGAGCCGTGGGCTTAAATGCATTAAAATATTGGTTAGTGGGTACTTAGGTGGCAGTTAATTGTGAGAATTTGCTGCATGTTGTACATATGTTTTCTATTATTGGTTCTAGATGGTTTTACATCTAAAATCATATATAATTTCTCATTTGTTTGGCTTTTTATATACGAATCAGGCAAACACACAAGCGGTGCAGGTAAAAAATTAGGCGCGAAATTTATTTTATGCAATTGTTATTTAGGTTTTGTAGATTTACTTTGTAATAGCTTAAATTGTTTTGTGGATTTTAGGCGTGAGCTATTTTGTAAGTAATCTTTGCATGGTTTCTTTCATCTCCATTTTTGCTCTAGTTAATACGTTGATAGTTGATAACGATGCTATTTTAGAACTTTTATTTCTTTCTTAATTTTGCAATGCTTGCTCATTTACCATATTTGATAAAAAAAATTGCAAATAATTGCAATGAATGTTATTTAACCAAATGATTACTCACGCATAACGGTGATGAGCCGTTAATTTTTGTGGGGTGTTTATATGTGGAAAAAGTAAGAGTAGAAAAAATGTGTAGGTTAAATTGTATTTAACTATTTAAATAATATAATTTAAAAGTTACACTGGTTTTTATAAGTAATTAGAGTTATGTTTAAAAAATAATATTAATTATTTTTTAAGTTATTATTATTATTATTATTATTATTATTATTATTATTATTATTATGTGTAGTAAAGGCAAAACTAAAAATACGATATGTGCAAAACAAAGTTGGTGTGAGTTTGATCATACTTTCTTTGATAGATATTAACTCTCATAGCGTAATATATTTTCAAATACGACACAAGATGCGAACAAATCTTCACTTGAGGTGGTCAAGTTTATGTAGATTTTCATGAAATACTAAGAGACAATAAACCGACCATCTTGTTGACATATGTCGAAGGGGAGAAGATATAAACATGAGGTCGCTATAAATGTTGTACCCAAATCTTGTAAAACCATCTCTAGACATGGAACTTAATTATCATTCAATAGTAAAGAGAGCTTACACAACAATAAGAGTAAAAGAATTATAATCACAAGTGATATAAGGGGAAATTACCAGTAATTCACAAAAAATAGGAAATTTGTCGATGTGAAGTATGAAGTACTTTTCTCATTCATCAAAAGGTATCAGAAATTCCAATTTTTGTATACAATGGAAGTGAAAAAGAGTAAAAATTCGATCTTAACAAGTATATAGTAGTAACCAAATTTTCATATATTTTATTTCAAAAATTCGCTGCAAAGTGCAAACTAATTTTTCCTCTATTAATAGGGAGGTGATATGCACACACAATAAATGACATGCACAACATAAACAGACGTATAAATGTGATTTTGTGATGTGCACATTATTTGTTATAACGTGCATATACCTTTTTAACAAACAATCTCACATTGACAAATTCATTACACTATTCTGTGATACCTTTATTGAAAATTCACCTTAACATAAAAAACAATTTCATCTTCTTCCATTCTTCAATATAATCGAAATCATGTGTCACGACTCATGAAACCTTTGACCGCATATTAGCAACGATAGACATAGAGCTTCCGTTGTCGTGGCTGAGGAAGGCAGACAGATATTAGCACAACAACAATAGCTATTAACACTAGAATTCCCTTTATATCTGTTTCTTCATCTTGAGAACAACAGCCTCCCATAGTTTCTGTGTATGGTGAAGAGTTAATTTGTTCTTCACTTCTTCGAATACGATTAAACTTATAATAGACAGGGTCGTTGAATATTGATATTGAAGTCAACTATAATAACTTGCGTTTCACATTTGCAAGTCGTTGATGAGGAATCTTTTCTTTGTTAATTATACTTTTTGGACGTTCCGAAATTTCGTTGTAGAGAGCTAGTATATGATGTTACTATCTAGAACATATACACTACAACTAAATAAAGTTTTGCATATAGTACAAACGAGCGGGAGGGCTCGCGTGTTGCTGCGAGAATGCGGTGCTAAGTCTTCTTTGAAAGTTAGTCATTAAGGACTAAATTTGAAAAAGACCAGTAAACCAAAGGACTATTTTTGAAAATTAATTCTGAAAATAATATGTTTTTTTATAGAAAAAGTCCCTAAAATTCTCGGCGTGTTGCATCGCTAGTCCCCGAAGGACCTAGCTTGCAATGACAGTTATACCTTAGGGACTATTTTGCACACGACCACTGTTTTGTCCACTGTAGATGCTACAGTGCATCTACTAGAGTAGCGTTCCCACCTTTTAATATATATAATAATTAATTTAGACGTAGTTTATAGAAACTAAGCGAACTATTTAAAAAAGGACGGTATTTTATTGTTGGTTGATGGTAAGGTGTCTTTGTATGAATGGATAAAAAAGTTTATAATGACTTTTCAAAATTTTAAAATCTTTTATATAATAAAACAAAACCTCTATTAGGAATTTTTTATTTAAAAAAAATTAATTTATATCTTATTGGAAAATAATTTTATTTAAAAAAAATAATATTTTTTTATTAGGTAACATTTTATATTTATCCATGACACAAGTAGAAGATAAATATAAAAAATATAGATAAGATATTAAAAAAAAATATTTTCTTATTAGGTAACATTTATTAACAATAGAATTAAAAATTTTAAATAATTATTTCAAAAAATTAAAAAAAAAAAAAAACTGCATGTGCGCGAGAATTATAACTAGTTAATTAGTAACACGAACGAAATACATGAGTACTTTACCAATTAGGGCCTTTTTTATTAATATTTATATTTTTTTATTTGATGAAGATGAATTCAACCGGTCAAAAGTCGCGATTAAGGATAACAAAATATAGAATGATATACTAGTAGGTCGTTAGCTAATAGCTATCGCTCTTGATTATTAAATTGAAAGATTCTAGGAAGGATAGATGGACATAAACGTGATTCCAAGGAAATATCCATTAGCAATTTTGTAATCAAATTAGAAATTTTGAGTTATTTATTTACTATATTTTATTTAAGGAACAATTACATGTATATCCTTCCCTAGATGAATAATTATATATATATCTTTTTTACAAGTTTTTGATTCATAAAGTACAATGTTTTTAATACATCAAAAGAATATATATGTAATTTTTAAAATTCGCAAGGATATATATGTAAAAGCCCCTTTATTTAATTATTCTAAATTTTAGATTATCAATATACTTTTCAACAATTATTTATGAAGTTAAATTTACTAGGAAACTACATTTGTTAGTTATGTATTTGAATAACTCATACTAATTGTGATTCATAGCAAGAAACCAATTAACATATCCTTAAATACATTTGTCTAAATACAAAGTGAGTAATTAATGACATTAATAAATAGGAATTCACATGATGGTTTGTTTTCATATGACATGCATGGTTTACACTCTGTTCCCGAGTATAAAATGGAAATAAGATGAAGGGGAAAAAAAAGAGAAGTAAAGAGAAGAGGAATAAGAAATTACGGAGTATTTTTTTTCCTTTGTATTTCCGAGTTAAAAAGAAGTTATTATTTTTTCCTTGTGTTTCCCTTGTATTTACAAACCGAGTGGTGGCACAGTGATATGTAAAATCCGTTGACGAAGAAGAAACCTCATAATTGTAGAGCCATCACACGTCAAAACTACCTAACCTTTGCTCACCTGACCCAACATCTCAACCCTCCTAGAACACATCAACTAGCTCTCACACAAACACACAATCCACACCACATACTCTACAACGACCACAGAAACTGCCTCGACCCTGCTGAATATTTTAGATTGCTACTTTACCTTAAAGGTGTTATTCTTTTCTTCTCATAAAATACATTCTTTTTTTAAGGTCTTTCATAAAACCAAGTCTTTAATACAAAATTTCAGTCAAAGATTTACATATTTGTCCATTAATAATGAATCACATATTTGCCTATTAAACTAGTGTTTCTATAAAGTAGTTAGGGGGTGGCAACCCTTCGGCATTTGGAGTTCGGCAACCATTACCGATCGGTAAACCACAATGCCATCCATTCGGCAAGCTACATTCGGCATGAAGATCGGTATATCTCACCGATTCGGCAGATATCATTTCCAAGAATATTTCGAACGTTACATTTAATGGTGGTTTACGTTGGGCTGTTTTCCAAAAAAAAAAAAAAAAAAAAAAAAAAAAAAAAAAAAAAAAAAAAATCCCTTTAAAATCTCACAATTAACAATTTAAAATACACAAATATTTCAAATACATTCCACACATTCAAATCAAACTCTTTCAAAAAACAACAATGGATCATCAATCCAAACATGGTTCAAGCTCACAAAAAGGTCGAGGACGTGGGTCTCGATCACAACCCGGTCCATCCCAATTCACGCGTCCGCAACATCCTAATCAAGCTTACTATCCCCAACCTCCAAATCGCACCCAAATTCCAACTCAACCTTACTATCCCCAACCTCCAAATCAAAACCTTTATCCTCTTCAACGTCAACTACAACCGCAATATTTTCAAAATCCTCCTCCAATGAATCCGGCCAATTATAATATTTTAATGACTAATGAATTTAATCCATTCAACGAATACCGTGATGGGCGAGCAAGACGTGAACCGAGTGTAGAACGTCAATTACCTATTTACGATAATGAAGATGACGAAATTGAATTTGTCCCTGAAACTCAATTTACGAATACAACGGGTAAGGTTTACTAATTTTTTTAGTCGTATGTGTATGTATATATATTTTTATTAAATCGTATTTTTTTTTATAAATCTTATGCATTTAATTTTTTTTATTGTATAAATCGTATTTTTTTTATTTTAATAAATCGTATTTTTTTTTGTGATTAATTAGGTGACGGAGAAAATGATGATGAAGAAATTGTAGAAATACCAAAACCGATTAAAGCTAGAACCAAACCTTGGACAAAAGTCGGCAAGCTTTTGGGGAAGAATCCTTGAACATTTCTCTCAAAACGTACCAAATCATGAACGAACACACCATGGCTTGAACACAAAATGGAAAAATATGAATGCGGAAATGAATATTTTTAACGGCCTCTATATCCAATCGGTATATTTTTGAATTATATTTTTTTGTATATAGTTTATATTTTATATGATTGTATCAAATTATATTTATTACTTTTATAATTGTAGAACCGTCTTCGAGATAGTGGTTGTGTCGATCTTGACGTGATGAAAAATGCCATGGCCGATTTTAAAAAAAAAACAAAAGGCAAGACTTTTGGACACATTGATGCTTGGGAAATTGTAAGACAAAATGACAAATGGTTGGAACAACCAATTGTCGGACAAACATCATCGTCTAATTCTGATAAACGGAAAAAGTCGTCTGAATCTAGCAACGACAATGTTGAGACAATTATTCCGGATTTGAATTAAGACACTACTCCTACCCGTAAAAGACGGGGCAAAAAAAGTGTTTCTGAGTCGTCCACAAATAATAGTGTTGTTGCGACTTTAGAAATTTATGCTTCAAAGAAATCACAACTATTTGCGGAGTCGCTAGAGAAAAAACGTGCAAAGGATGAGTTGGCCGAAAAATTGATGGCGGCACAAGTACAAGGTGCACAAGAAAAGGCCTTTATTCGAGCTTTTAAATTTTTCAACGAACCGCACAATAACATAGAAGATCCGGATATGCGGGAAATTGCAATACAAAAAAAACGTGAATTCGCAGCAAAGTATGGATGGCCTTGCAATTTTTAGTTTTATTTATGTTTTTTTTTAAGTATTATGTAATAATTATTGAATTATTATTAATAAAATAGTTGTTTTTTATTTATGTTTTTTTACTTTAAATTTTGTTATTAATAAATGTAATTAATGCTTGACTAGGCAAAAACTTAGGCAAGATTGCCACTAAAAATGAAGGTTTAGGCAAGATTAGGCAAAAAATGAGTTGGACAAGCTTGATTGGTTGTTTGGTTTAAAAGAGGAGGCAACTTGAGGCAAGGTTGCCACCCCCTTAGAAGTTAGTGAATGCATGGCTGGATTGAAGACCCCCCAAAGGCCAAAGTTCATCATGTGATTGCTATAACCTACATGACTTTGTTAAATGTTTATGCACTTGCTTTATCTAGTTTTCCCCAAACAACTAACATGTATGTATGGTCATACTTCAATGATGGAGACATTTGTGTTTACAGTTAAGTGAATGTGTTTTAGACTAGTTTTTCATCTAAGCCAATGTACATTGTACAATCTTCGTTAGAGTTTGACAATCAAATACACGTATTGCGGAAGCTAGGATCAAGTATAACACATAAATATTAACTAAAACATAAATAGTAAACGTACCCGATGCACTTCAAATAAACCTTGATTCTTGGACAATTAGATCAATGATAAACCCCTTACCGTTTTGTTTATCGATCTCTTGATAATTACTAAAGTAAGTAATTACCTCGTTCTTGTACACACAAACTACCAACGAATAAAGGTTTGTTGCAAGTAAACAAAATACTTAATGATTTTTGCTTATGGAAAATCGAACCAAGAACCCTTTGAGGAGGGGGGATCCGATCGGCCACAAAAGAAAGAAAACAAAGAAGTTAGGGTTAGAGTGTGTGCACAAAAGATTGTTAAGTCTAACCCCAAGGCCTTGTATTTATACTAGGTGATATCTTGGAGCACAAGAAAGGGTGGATCGACCCTATGGGTTGTGGGTCGACCGGCCTAAGCAAACCCAAGGGGTTTCTAGAACCTTCTTGACTCCCAAGTTACACTCTAGTCCTTATCTTTCTTATTTAACGATAGTTAGTCCATACGGTTAACAACTAACGACCGTTTAGTCCATTAAGTGTTATAAATATATATATTTCATACATTTAATAAATATATATATTTATTTACATTATTCTTGTTTGTAAAGTGTGCAATCCCGAGGTCTCGTGTTCGATCCTAGACATTTACCTATTAATGTTTATACGTAACATTTAACAGCTCCCACTCGTATATTCATTAATAGTAAAATGACATTGGTTAGCGTCTTGCAACACTCCAATGCCCCTAGTTCAAACCGAGCTAGGTTTCCTGGAAAAACCTTTAATGATTCATCATTATAATTATCCTTTCATTACTAATACCGCATTAATAAAGATGTGAGTTCCTTTATTAAAATTCTGTTTCTCGTTTCTTTATGATTGAACAAAATTACCAAAACATCTGAACGTATTCCAGATAGACTTTGGGCATGGCCATGCAAACATTTTGTCAACCCTACGAGGGGCCCAGCAGTATTAAACTTCTAAACAAATCAGAAGGAATGAATTCTTTCTTGACTACAAGAATAACCCATGAACTTTGCAACACTTCTGAAAACAATCCTTATGACTCCCTGTTACGGTGAGCGGTAAATTGCTTCACAAAAATGCACTACATCCATGACACTTATCTGGTATCTCAAGTCTAAGGATAACTTTAAATATGATTCTCACATTACATATTAAATCATATTGTTGGGATAAGTCCAATATTCAATTCATCGAATATCATGTGAAATTGGTATGACTACGCATCAATATACTTTCAAGTATATCCTAAACCAATACTCAAATTTGTCTTGGTTTAATGATATTCCCATATCATTAATCGACAATGGACATTTAGAATAATAAATTATTCAAGGATCTTAAACATGCAAATATAGGATATATTATTAAGACAATGATAAATAAACATAAAACTTATTTTATTCCATTAAAATAATAATTGTACATTACATCCTTTATCCAAACACTAATCACAAATGGGCATGAAACTTTCAGCCAATCTAAGTCCTACACCTGCAGCATGCTTGTGAAGCTTAGTGCCAGGTAGAGGCTTTGTTAATTGATCCGCCAAGTTATCATCTGTGTGAACTTTGAGCATTTCGATTTCGCCTATTTCGACTTGTTCTCGAACATAGTGATGCTTAATCGGGAAATGTCTGGTGCCTTTCATGATTCCAGGCTCATTGGCAAATGTGATTGCAGCAGAATTGTCACAATACATTTTAATAGGTCTTTGAATCGAAGGCATGACTCCAAGCCCTGAAACAAACTTCCTAATCCAAACAGCTTCCATTGCAGCTTCTGAAGCTGCTATATACTCACTTTCTGTAGCAGACATCGCTAGTACACTCTGCTTTCTGCTCCTCCAATCCACTGCTCCTCCATTAATGACAAAGACATAACCCGTCTGAGACTTCGTATCATCCTTATCACCTTTCCAAGAAGCATCGCAGTAACCTGTAACATCAAGTTCTGCCGATGGATTTCCCCCATAAACCAAAAACATATCCTTAGTTGCCCTAAGGTACTTAAGAATATTCTTAACAGCAGTCCAGTGAGCTACACCTGGATTTTGCTGATATCGACTGGTTAAATTCTGAGCAAACGCCACATCAGGTCTTGTACTTTTCACCGCATACATTATAGATCCCACAGCCGAAGCATAAGGGACTCTCTTCATGCGTTGCACCTCTGCAGGTGTTGAAGCACAAACCTTGTTGCTCAAGCCATGTTGCTCTTGCATTGGCAAATATCCTTTCTTGGAATTTTGCATATTGAATCTCTTCAATATTTTATCAATGTAAGCACTTTGACTTAATCCAATTAATCGCTGAGATCTATCTCTATATATCTTGATTCCCAGAATAAATGCAGCTTCCCCTAAATCTTTCATAGAAAAACAACTTCCAAGATATTTCTTAACCTTTTGTAAACTTGGAATGTCGTTCCCCATGATCAATATGTCATCGACATATAATATAAGGAAAATTACATTACTCCCACTAACTTTGTGATATACACATGGCTCATCAAGATTTTTAGTGAATCCATACTTTTTAATCTCACCATCAAATCTTTTATTCCATTGTCGTGATGCTTGCTTTAATCCATAAATGGATCTTTTAAGCTTGCATACACGATTTGGAAATTCTGGATTTACATACCCCTCAGGCTGCGCCATATAGATGTCCTCATCTAGGCGACCATTTAAGAAGGCGGTTTTAACATCCATTTGCCAAATCTCATAGTCATAGTAAGCGGCTATGGCTATAAGAATCCTAATTGCCCTTATGTCAGCTACAGGAGAAAAGGTCTCCTCATAGTCAACACCAAAAGTTTGTGTATAGCCTTTAGCTACACAACGGGCCTTATAGGTGTGTACAACGCCATCCATGTCAGTCTTTTTCTTGTAGAGCCATTTACTCCCAACTAGTTTGGCACCCGGAGGTAGGTCTACTTCTTCCCAGACATCATTGTCTTCCATGGATTGCATTTCCCCATCCATAGCTTCTTTCCATTTGGCCTTTTCAGGACCATTCATGGCAGCTTTATAACTTGTAGGCTCATCAAGATCACCCAGTATATGCTCATCACTCTCCACATTAAGACATAGACGAGTAGGAGCTTTTACTGGTCTTGTTGACCTACGAATGGGAATCACTTCAACTTCAGGTGGAGGACCTAAGCTTTCAGGTTCTACCGGAAGTTGGTTAGTGTTTTCAGAAGGTTCTACATCTTCTTGACCGTCTTCCAGGTCATATATTCTCCCACTGAATTCTTGAGATATGAGCTCTCTTTCAAGAAAGTCTCCATACCTTGCAACAAATACTTTGTTTTCAGGTGGGTAATAAAAGTAGTATCCCATAGTTTCCTTAGGGTATCCTACGAAGATGCACTTCACAGATCTTTGTTGGAGTTTGTCTGCTGAGTCACGTTTAACATACGCCTCACAACCCCAGACCTTAAGATAAGACAGGTTAGGAGCTTTTCCAGTCCATACCTCATATGGTGTCTTATCAACCTTCTTTGTTGGAACCATATTTAGAATGCGAACCGCAGATTCTAAGGCATAATCCCAAAACGAGAAAGGAAGAGTTGTTAGATTAAACATAGATCGTATCATGTCTTGCAATGTACGATTCCTTCTTTCAGATACACCATTTTGTTGTGGAGTATATGGAGAAGTAAGGTGCTGGACAATTCCCTCCTTTGCTAGATAATCTATGAACTCCTGACTCAGGTATTCACCACCTCTATCGGATCGAAGAGCTTTAATCTTCTTTCCAAGTTGCAACTCTACTTCTGCTTTAAACACTTTGAATGTTTCAAATACCTCATGCTTATGTTTAAGTAAATAAACATAACCATAACGGCTGTAATCATCCGTAAATGTTAAGAAGTAGCTAGCACCCCTCCTTGACACATGTCTAAGTGGTCCACACACATCTGTGTGAATAAGACCAAGTAGATCATTCGCCCTTTCAATCCTATTTTTAAAGGGTTTCTTTGTCATCTTCCCAACAATGCAAGATTCGCATTTATCAAATGATTCATCATTGATCTTATTTAAAAGCCCATCATGTTGCAGCTTTTTCATGCGATCTTTGCCAATGTGAGCAAGTCGACAATGCCAAAGATAAGACGAATCCAGACCTTTCTTGATTCTCTTATTGCTGATGCTATACATTGAATTATTTTTAACAAAAGCATTATCATTGTCATTCATATCAATTTCAAATACACCATTCACAGCAATAGCATTAAAATAAAAAACATTATTTAAAGAAACTGAAATTCCATTGCTTGAAATAGTGTGCTCAAAACCAAGGTTTAACAAACATGAAAATGAAATTACACCTCTAACAATTGACGGTGCATAATGACAATTATTTAAAGATAGTACTAAGCCTGAAGGCAACACTAAATTAAATACTCCTATAGCTTCAACTCCTGCATGCGCTCCGTTACCAACGTGCAAGAATTGTTGTCCATAGGCCAGCTTTCTCTCAACTCTAAACCCCTGCATGGTATTGCAGATATGAATGCCACATCCAGTATCATATACCCATGAATTCAATTTAGGAGTAAGAGTGAATAATTCAATCATAAAGAACGCACCTGATGAGCTGGGGTTACCAGCATCATTCCCCTGCTTCTTAAGTCGCAAGTCATGAATGTAGAGAGGGCAATTGCGCTTCCAATGGCCCTTTTCATGACAATGGTGACAAGCCTGATCCTTCCTGTTTGGCGGATTCACCTTGTTCTGCTTAGGCTGATGTTGTTTCATCTTGGGTTGAGGTTGATAGGCCATGACCTGCTTGCCTTTATCACCTTTACCTTTGCCTTTGTTCACATGCGATTTCTTCTGGATTCTCCCCCCATAAATTGCCAACACTTGCGGGGTAGGATTCTTGACCTTGGCTGGTAGACTTTTCTCATAATCAACAAGCAATGCGAGTAATTCTGAGACTGTCTTCCCCGAGCAATGCATGTTGAAGTTCTGCACAAAACCAGCAAAATCCTTGTTAAGGGATCTGTTGATCAAGTGCACTTGCACATTCTCGGGGTAACCAAAACCAATTCTGTGAAGTTGATCAAAGGAGTCCTTCATCTCATCCACATAATCGGCTACTGGTTTACTATCACCATGCTTGCAGTTGTGTAGCTTGTCAAGTTCATCATACAATTCAACTGCAGGCGGTTTCTCATAAGACTGCTGAAGCATCTCAAGCATATCTTTAGGAAACGCGTACTCATACTTCTTTTGTAATTGAGCACTCATGCTAGTGAGCATTAGACAAGCAACCTCATTGTACTTAGCATGTACCACCTTCCAAGCCGCCTTTGCTTCTGGTGTAGCAGTAGCAGGAGGCTCAGGTGGGCATTCCTCGGTCAAGAAATCCATCTTACCAGACGCTCTCAAGACAATTCTGAGCGAACGGTACCAGTCATTGAAATTCTTTCCAGTGAGTTTCTCTCTCTCAAGATGACTCTTGAAAGCATTAATCACTATTTGGTTATCGGGTTGAGCCATATCTACAGATAAAGTTCAAATATTAGTATTTTCGATAATCAATATCTTCAAGAAAATAAAATACCCAAGGCTATATTCATATAACCAACTAATTTTCTTGAAAATCTAGGATCTAACTTTACATAGTTTCACCACACCAGTTGATCTGCTAGTGGTAAAAGTACAAAAGATAGTAATCTGTCGAACAATAATTGGCAAACAAGATTTCCAATTCCTAGATCATTATGGGATTTACATCAAATTGATTCATCAATTTGCCTTTGTAAGCATGTTTTATCCCATCTCATGCCTTAAGTTCTAGGTCTCACGCACAACTTAATTAAGTCGTCTACCTTAGAAACTGTAAAATTACAATTATGGTCTCACGCGTTAAAAGAATTTTACCTTGTTATAGTAATTTAGCCTAGGTCTCACGTTTACTAAATTAAAATTCCAAGTGTTTCTTATAGGTAGATGGCACGTAACTTAAATTTTAAGGGTATTAATTTTTGATATGTCAATCAAAATTATGTACAAAGATGCATGCACTCATCTTTATAACATAAGTTTTCATAAAAACTTTTTATGTCCGATTCCTGAAATTAATACACAAAGTTTTACTTGAGGTTTATGCCAAAACCCTAAGATGACTTTCTACAACATACAATTTTAAAAGTAATTCGTTTAAGATATATTCAAGATTGTGATAACCAAGGCAGACTCTAAGGCTCTTTTCTAAGCCTTCAAATCACGGTTATGAATATCATCTTAAAAGATTTAATTTTAAAAATATATTTGCACAAAACATCATTCAAGCAAAAGTTTATGGATTCAATCTCAAAATAGTAATAAAGTTTGAATAATGCTAGTCTCGACTGGGAGCTGATTACCGTGCGAATCGGACCACGATTGTCATAAGACCATTGCAAGATTCTTACTTTATCACTTTAGGGTTTCACAATTATTAGTCCGTTTTAATTTTCTTTATGAAAACACCCTTTTATTGCTTACATCAAGTCCAACTAAAAACAATAAAACAAGTTGCAAAGAAAATCAAACAAACAATAATAATATAAGTGAAACAATTAGCCACATGCAAACCGTTTTAGAAAAGATCCTAATAAAATCAATTCTAGGTATAATAACGCATGTAATCAACTAAGGCCTTCACCTCTTAATGGAGGTGAGCCACATACATTGACGAATCAATTGCGTAGGCCAAAGCTAAAAACACACCACATAGCATATAAAATTGATTTTAATATGTATTGGAGTCTTCCCCAATTTAAGATCTATCTAAATATGTGACAACAAAACAAGATCCATGACAAACATGCATGTAAGTCACGGATTAAAACCTAACAATTAGCAATTAGGTCACAAGATACGTTCAATAAACCGGTTAATGACCTAGGGTTTCTAGTGATTACACATAATCAATAAAACCACAAAACCCTAATTAGGGTTTCATGGGAAAATCGACCCCCCCCCCCCCCAAAATTAGGGTTAGGGTTTCGAAATTTTTAGAAAAAAAATAGGAAAAACCCTAGATCAAAAAAACATGTATCTAAAACAATTAAAGATCCGGTTTTTATTACGTTTTAGTAATCAATTACATGTTATACATGGCTCGTGATGCCACTGTTAGAGTTTGACAATCAAATACACGTATTGCGGAAGCTAGGATCAAGTATAACACATAAATATTAACTAAAACATAAATAGTAAACGTACCCGATGCACTTCAAATAAACCTTGATTCTTGGACAATTAGATCAATGATAAACCCCTTACCGTTTTGTTTATCGATCTCTTGATAATTACTAAAGTAAGTAATTACCTCGTTCTTGTACACACAAACTACCAACGAATAAAGGTTTGTTGCAAGTAAACAAAATACTTAATGATTTTTGCTTATGGAAAATCGAACCAAGAACCCTTTGAGGAGGGGGGATCCGATCGGCCACAAAAGAAAGAAAACAAAGAAGTTAGGGTTAGAGTGTGTGCACAAAAGATTGTTAAGTCTAACCCCAAGGCCTTGTATTTATACTAGGTGATATCTTGGAGCACAAGAAAGGGTGGATCGACCCTATGGGTTGTGGGTCGACCGGCCTAAGCAAACCCAAGGGGTTTCTAGAACCTTCTTGACTCCCAAGTTACACTCTAGTCCTTATCTTTCTTATTTAACGATAGTTAGTCCATACGGTTAACAACTAACGACCGTTTAGTCCATTAAGTGTTATAAATATATATATTTCATACATTTAATAAATATATATATTTATTTACATTATTCTTGTTTGTAAAGTGTGCAATCCCGAGGTCTCGTATTCGATCCTATACATTTACCTATTAATGTTTATACGTAACATTTAACAATCTTTTACTTCACAAAAATAAACATATCATGTATATCAGATTGTAGTGCAAAATACTAGAAGAATGTAGAATATAGTGATCGATCATACTTTCGATCACTGTCTTATGCATACGCTCACACAACGCCATCTATACCTCTTATTTAACGATAACGATCTTAATTATACGAAGTTACGAACAAAGGAAAATTACCACTACTGCCGAACTAACACCTCTCTAGAATTTTCTTTTTGGTGTTTTAAGTGATAAAAAGTTTAATGATCACTTATCATAATGATTATTTCTTTGGTTATACATTTTATTGCTCTCGTTCAATTATTTCACTTTAATCATTTCAATATGGCTTTTGCAACTCAAAGGAGTACGTGGATAAACAAATATCACCAATAAAATTTGTTTGGCTCGGTGAACATATTTACCATAAATGTAACTCATGTATTCTATAATTAAACACTTTAATAATTTTAAATATGATATATGATGTTAAATATAAAATGTTTTTAAATTAAATGCTAATTTTTATAAATATGAAATATTTAAACAACAACCAGTGGTTGTTGTTAGCAAATCCTAAAATTATATAGTGAGTTAATTGGTTATGAGAACATCTTATTAAGGTAATTGATTTACACATTTTTATTTTTTATTTGCACATTGAAATATTTTGATGGACCATCAAATAATAAATGTACAACTACTTATTGCATAGATTAGTGTGTGCAAATAAAAGAATTACATTATTTTAGAGCAATTTTGTATAATAAAAAAATTACACTATTTTAGAGCAATTTTGTCAAAACAATCTTATAAAAAAATATTAGACTAATCAGGTTATACTATTTTGACATGTGGCAAAATCAAACAATGTAATAGGCCAATAAAAATCAAAATTAAAGCTCGATCAGGTCAAATTGCCGGTTCAGTCCGCATCCTTACGAAAATGCACTCATCGTCCATGTATGTAGGGAACTTACAAGTGCACTCTTGGTCCCTGGTCAAAATTAAATTACTAAATTACCCCCACAAAGATCAAAGTGAAAGGGAAGACGCGAGTTTAGTAATTTAATTTTAGCCATGGAGCAAATGTGCACTTGTAAGTTCCTCATATGGACGATGAGTGCACTTTTGAAAGGATATGGATCGAACCTGCAATTTGGCTAAACCAAAGGGATTTTTTTATTTATTTATTTATTTATTTATTTATTTATTTTAAATTTACTCATACTTTTATTGAAAAATCTTAAACGTTATAAACTCATGAATTTATAAAATGTCACAATATTTAACTTCAAAACAAAATTATTAAATATTATTACTTGTTATACTATCTTCCCAACATTGTGCATGCACGGATTATAAAACCAGTTATCTTTTATGTAATAAGAGAAGATAAAAAAAGTGAAAATAATTCTTATGTTGATCAATGGGAAAGCTCCATATTGAAATCGAGCTCTCTGATTAGCTAATAAAAATAAAAATTAGCTTCAATTTGATCAAATCAATCTAAATTCCATTCAATAAAATAAATATGTATAAAAACACAAGTGTCAATTTTGTGAGAAAAAACTAAAAAAAAATATAAAGTAATTAATAAAGCTTTAGTTATTAAATTTTTAATAAATTATATGGACTTAAATAAACTTATGAGTTTCCATATTTTTCTAATAACTTTATAAATTTATATACGCCTTACACTTTATAACCTTAGACTTAATTTTTTTTAAAGAAAAACAACATATATGTTGTTTTTTGTAAATATTGTAAGCATTATATATTAATTTAATGTATATGCACAGAGTTATAAATAGCAAATGAACGCATGAATTACTGTGATATGTAAATGAATACATGAGATTGTACATATACGAATGACTTATATTATTCATCTTTATGAAACTATATAAGGATATCCGAAAAAGTATTTCTTTGATCATCCGCGTTGAATAATGACTCATATTCTCTATCTTTATAAGTTTAACCTACAAGTACATGATGCAAAAAATTAAATATGGCTAAAATTATTGTTAACATGAATATAAATATCTAAATAAAGGCATAGCCCTACATGTTGCTGCGAGATGAAATAAACGCATGAGATTGTACATATAGCAATACACATGTAAATCTTCTCTAAAGTTTAAATAAGGATATCTGGAAAAATATTTTTTCAAGAGTCGTGCTACGAGTATTAAACATAATATCAATAGTTAAATATGAGGTCGTAAAACAAATTCGAATGATATAGAACATTTAGGTTGTTATTGGAACCTGCTATACCAAAAATGCATGCCAAATCCACAAATCTTGTGATGCAACTGCTTCAAACATTATTGTCGGAATTGATTCCCTTGTTTGAATTGCGCTTTGTAAGCATTCGGACAATTCCTCCGTTCTTAATGCATACAATCTATACTACCAAGCATACCTGCGAACTCATGATAGTTTTCGTGTTTTTCATATATACTCAAAATATCATTGGGTGATGGTTTTATTTGAAACTCCTCCGAATATAAATCCCATATACATTTGGTAAAATTGTCTAAACTATCACGACTACAATGTTCACCAATTTGTAAATATTCATCAAAAGCATTGGGTGTTATCCCGTACACCAATTGGCGTATAGCGGAGGACTAATACTCATTTTCTTAGCAGCATTTTGCTGAGATCTAAAAAATAAAAAGTGTTGGGGAATAGGTTCAAGTTTATAGTTAGTTATACCTTCGACTATTTTTAAAACTAGTAGTCGCCTAAAATTCCTTTCGTGGTATTTTGGATTGTCGCCAAAATAATCTTCCATGAGACGTTGTTCGACGCCTTCGTAGTCTCTGGGTACGTACGTCAGAGTGTATGAATTAGTGGCTTCATTGGCATCAAAGGGTAGAAATTGTTCATGATAATTGTATAAATGTAATAATTTTTCGACTCGATTTTCGTCGTTATAACTCATGTTGCAAGTATATGAAATAAGGAGAAAATTGAGTGTTTGAGAAAGTATATGAAATAAGGAGAAAATGGAGTATTGTATGTTGTTTTTATGAGGAAAAAAAGTGGGTATTGGGGGGGGGGGGGGGGGGGGGGTCGCCGCCCAACGTTCTAATTAAAAAAAAAAAAAAAAAAAAAAACACGCTCGTTGTAACTTGTAAGGGTGCAGATTGGCCAAGCCATAGCCATGGTGCAAAAAAAAAAAAAAAAACCCTGTAACATGTGATCAGTCACTGCACCGAGCACTCTTACCGGATGTTTTTCTTAAAAGAACCCTTTTACTGTCTATATTTTACCCTTCTATATTTTACTTGTTATCCTGGTATTAATTGTTGGAAAACAAACATTCTCTTATTAAAAAGCTATAACAAACATAGTGGCCTCAAAATCCACAAGAATCACTCTTTAACAATAGTTTAAATTCAAATCACATCCCATCAAAAAAATATCACATTCATCCCATCCCATCTCGTTTTCAGCCTCACTTTCACAATTAATGCAACCACAACTATCCATCAATCAAACACTTCTTCACTTCATTTCCATAAACTTCTTCAATACCCACATCAAAAGGTACCATTTTTGTCCCTAAAATTCCATCTTTTTTTGGGTAAAGTATGTTCATTTTCATTTTTATGAAATGGGTCTTTTTTATTTTCTTGTTTTAGGGTTTATAGCCTCTTGTTGAGATGTATTTGTATGGTTTTGATAGTTTGATTGATATATAAGATATGGGTTTTGTTTGTTTAGTGTTTAGTTTTAGTGGGTATTTCTTGGTTTATTGAATTTTAGCTTTTTATGTGTTTTAGAATGTGCTAAAATGTGAAAGCTGGTAGCTTGTTAGATTTGTGCTAATGTTTGTGGGTTTAGTAAAAGATTTTTTGATTGTTAAAAGAATAGAAAAGAATCTTGTTCTTCTTCTTGAATTATATATTTATTATATATGTTCTTTTAGTTTTGATGTTACTAAAGTGCGACATTGTTGGATTTCTTGCTTGTTTTATGTGAGTAAGTCTTATTAGGGGGTGTGACTTAGCTTTTGTTGTTTTTTATGTGTGTGTTGTATTAATGGATTACCTACGACTACGGGTGATTAGCATTTCAGACTATTACAGTTGATAAGTGGTTTATTTGGTTCCTGTGATCAACACAGTCTACGAGTAATCGCAGAGAAAAAACTGGTTTAGGTAGAAAAAAGTGGAAGACACAATATTGTTGGCTGAATAATACAGAATAGTTGAAAGAACATTGTATCTTGAAAGTGGGTTGTTATTGCTAGTTTGCTGATATTTTGGTTCTCTAAAAATGGAAGAAAAAATAAAAGAAATAGGCATATCACATTTGGCTAGAAGTAGAGGTCGCAAGACGCATGAGCTGGGTGGTTGGTTATATGTCACTTTTCCAGTACGGGTCGAAACAGGCCTAGCGGGGTCTGCGTTAATCATCTTGATATAAAAAAATTTTGCATAATATTTTAGAGGTTATAAACTTATAATTATGCATTAATACTATATTTAGGGTGACTGTATTTTTTATTTGATCCATTTGAGATTAAAAAAACCTTACAACATAGATCGACTCATTCATTAGTGTATTGGTAGAAATTGCCACCTCTAGCTAAAGTTGTTCTTTTCGGCCAAATGGAGCGTTTCTCTTTTTGCACTTTAGCAAGCGTAATGGTTGTTTAAAATAAATTGCTAAATATAAAGTTTTTAAAGTGCTGATAATTTTCCACAATTGTATGCTTGTTGCTAATGTTGACTATCAGACTATCTCTGAATTCACAATCTTCTAAGGTTGACCAAAGTTACCATATAGTCAAGCTTTATAAAGGTTATTCTTGACGCAATATAATACGTGCTAAAATCAACAGAAAGTTCTTGGTCATATCTTTCTTGATGCTTTCTTTAACATTACTTAAACTCATAAATAGTAGTATTTGCACTTGTCTTATTCTGTTTGGACTTTGGACTAAGCACATTAGTGGATAACTTTTGCTCTTTCTTCACTTTAAATTTAAGACACCAAGAATACAGCTTTGCTTACATATGCGTTAGTCAAATTGACTCTTTCCAGGATTCTTGATTGTATTTTCCTTATTTCCTTGCTTTCTTGTCGTCTTCACATGCCTAAATGTATACAGATATAAATATTTACCAGTTGTTGTATTTTATTAAAGATTCTTTTTTTGGACACTTGATCTATGGACCATGCATTATTTTTATCTTGTTCACATGCATTATTCATTAAACTATGGTATGCTTGCTTATACGGGTACTTCGTTTAAAAGTCAGTCTTGTTATCTTTGATCTGGAGTAATGAATTAAGTCGGTTACTGTTTTATTGATTTGCTTATACGGTCTGATTGGCTTTTCTGAAGCTTTTGACTGTTGACCAAGTTTGCTGAATCTGTATCTCGCATCACAAGAACTTTTTCTCTAAATTTAGTTGGTTTTGAGAGTGTAAAGATGGGGTGCTGTGTCTCCACAAATAGTGGCGGGAAAACGAGAACTAGGAAAACGATTTCTGATCATGTGAGCGCCTTTCAGCATACGTCTTCGATACCAAACAGGATTTTTGCAAATGGGAAGAGTCGAAGTTCTTGTATATTTACTCAACAGGGTCGTAAGGGAATAAACCAAGATGCAATGATTGTGTGGGAAGTAAGTTCTCTTTTTTATCTAGGCGCTTGAATTTGGAATCTCAAAATATTTATCTGGCTAAATCACAATAATCAGATTAAAGTTTGGATCAAATAATCAATTCTTGGTAACCAAGTACATACTAATGCAATCATCAAATGTTAAAGTAAAATTCCCTCTTTTACCAAATTTGAGAGACTTTTTCTTTTCTCTTTTTCTTTTTTCTTTCTTAAGATCACCCTTTTTGTTTACTTTATATATTAATATTTTGAACAAATAATGCGAACATCCAAACACCCTTAATACGATGTGATTGCATTTTTGTTAGTCTTGAATGTAGTTTATAATTCAGAATCTTTTCAGGATTTCATGGCCGAAGATGTGACCTTTTGTGGAGTGTTTGATGGTCATGGGCCGCATGGACATCTTGTTGCTCGTAAAGTTCGTGATACTTTACCAGTGAAGTTGTTTTCATTTCTTGATTCTTATCAGTCGAAGAAAAATAGGTCCAATACTTTTATTTGTTGCAATGGGGATCCTGGATTAGACGAGACTGCTGATTGTGAGGAGGAAAAACCGGAGTTATTATGGAGAGAAGCTTTTCTAAAATCATATAAGTCGATGGATAAAGAACTAAAATCCCATCCCAATTTGGATTGTTTTTGTAGTGGCAGTACTGCGGTCACCATCGTTAAACAGGTATGATTTTTCTTCTAAGCTAAACACATGATTGCTGAAAATGTTAGATTGTTTGTTGAGTATCTTACATACCTTTCAATAAAGACAACTAGGGGGTGTTTGGATTTGCGTATAGGAAGTAATTGTATAATTATTACCACTTGAAAGTTTCGAGAGCCAAATTTCACCTCTAATTATCTTATTATTTAGGGGTCATATAATTTGTTTTGGATTATTAAAGGATAGAAGTTACGAAAAGTCAAATAATTTGTTTTGGATTATAAAAGTATAAAAAATTTATGTATTTACCAATCTTTTAACTGATTTGAAAAGTCTCTTATCGTCTCCTCATTTAAAAAAATAAATAAATAAATAAATAAAATCATTTTGGTCATCTATTAAAGCGCAATCAGTCACCATCACATGAACCTGTTCTGTTATAGCTGATCATCTGATTTTGATTTCTCAATATCGTATAATCACTTTCAAAACGCACCCTCTAAATGAATCTAGGTAATGTTGGAATATGTAATTTAAATTTTAAAATATTTAGAGAAAATAAAATGTTTCAGTTTCATAGACGTAGTGACCACGTTCTTTTTGTTTGCGGTTTTCAACTCTAAATCTAACACTTTGATCTGATTGAACACTTCAGGGATCAAATCTTTTCATGGGAAGTATAGGAGATTCTCGTGCCATCATGGCATCTAAGGATATCAACGATTCACTCGTAGCAATTCAGTTGACTGTTGACCTCAAGCCTGATCTACCAAGTATGATAATGTACTTTTTTTTACTTATATTGTTGCATTCTCAACTATGCTAACTTTCTTTTTGTGTGGTATAGGAGAAACCGAAAGAATTAAACGTTGCAAAGGTCGAGTATTTGCATTACAAGATGAACCGGAGGTGTCGAGAGTTTGGTTGCCATTTGATGATGCCCCAGGGCTTGCAATGGCACGAGCTTTCGGAGATTTTTGTTTAAAGGATTTTGGAGTGATCTCGATTCCTGAAGTCTCTCATCGGATCCTCACCGAGAGTGATAAGTTTATCGTTCTTGCCTCAGATGGTGTAAGTGAATATATATTAATTTTTAAATTGATTGCTTCCATTTTCCTCAAAGTAAGTAGAATTTTGCTAGAGTTAACCCGTGTGTTAGTGGTGTCCTCTTGTTCATTAGGAACGTCAACGTGTACCATTTTGTTCTCTATTAGTTGTTATACTTTGACAATAAGGCGGTGCCTGGATGTGTGCTAAAAAATAATTGTGGAGATATGTAGCCAAACTACTCAGCTTTGGGTGTTTGACTTTGGATAAAAGTCTTATTTTTTGAGGTCATATTAGTTGAAATTTGAAAAACCATAATATAAGATGCTGCCAAAAAGTGAATATTGGGATATGGTATAAAGAGTAGTAGTATATCATTACTCTAATATAAAGCGACCAATATTTTTGCCTTTAGGGGTGTTTGGATTTGCGTTTGGAACTATTTATCTGGCTAAAGTGACTTGATGATTGGTTTTAGATGTTTCGATAGCCAAACTATGCTTTATTATAAAATAACACTGTTATTCAGGGGTCAAATAATAAGTTTTGGATAAATGTATTCAACTTTAACAGAAGTCCTCCTTTTACTACCGCAAAATATATCTTTGCATGTGCTTATGATTTGATGATTAAACTAATGTGACGTTACCTCTATCTAGATATGGGATGTTTTAAGCAATCAACAAGTAATTGAAATCGTATCATCAGCTCCAACTCGGTCATCAGCAGCAAGGATACTCGTTGACTCTGCTGCTCGTGAATGGAAATCAAAATACCCAACATCTAAGATGGATGATTGTGCAGTAGTTTGCATGTTTTTGGATGGTAAAATGGATTCAGAATCCGATAATGAAGAACATGGTTTCTCTTCTGCTACCCTTCAGAGTAATGCAGGCGAATCAGACGATGGGCAGAATCCCGAGCCATTTTTGCAGCGGAATCCTACAGTTAGATCATCGGAAGAGATCAACAGTGATGCTCATAGAAGAGAACAAAACAATGTAGCTGTGGAAGGAAATGGTGACGCCACCACTATAGAAGTAAACGAAGATCAGAACTGGTCTGGGTTGGAAGGTGTCACACGAGTCAACTCACTGGTTCAACTTCCGAGATTTTCACAGGAGCAACCGAGAACTTAGAAGAAGTTCTTTTTAGGCTTTATTTTCAACTTTTTTTTTCTTTAGGTAACTCAACTGTGAACTATATTGTGAATGATGTAAGATCTTTCTTCAGGATTGATTGCATAGTATGATTTTTGGATTTATCTTCCTAAAAACATCATTGAAGAGTTTTAAATTCACACAAACGTGAACCTGCGTTTAAAAGGTTTTTGCTATCGAAATTTCAAGCAAAATAAATGCACCTTGTGTATGGCTTAAAGTTATGACATATACTCATCACTTGTTACTTTGGGATTTCACTTTGCATCATGCTCCACAAGAATACCAAGGTTGGGCCAAAATCCATAGCTGTAATTTGTAAAAAATGTTTAAATCAATTCAAAACAAGTTTCTGCATCCCATAACGCAATTATATGCTTAAGCAAGAATTTTACTATGCTATTTCCTTTGTCCTTAAACTACTTCGAAAATGTTCCTACTTAGGATTCGCAAAGTAAATGTTTAGCATATTATGCTTGTTTGAGAACGAGCGTTTGTTTTTGGATTTTGTTTAAACACTCCTATTCAAAACGCTAGTAAAATGGGGGCATTGTTAGATTTTGTTCATACTTTAAGTGAACAAGTCTTTTTTTTTAGGGAAAAATGGATTTTGGTAGAAACAGTGGATATTCATTGGAAGTATAGGAGATTCGCGTGCCACCATGATATCTAATTAAGGATATCAATGGCTCACTCAAAGCAATTCAGTAAGCCGAATCTACCAAGTATGATAATAACTTCTTTATTTCTTTTCTTGTCGCATTCTCAACTATACTAACATGTTTTTGTGTTATAGGCGAAGCCGAAAGGGTCAGACATTTTAAAGGTCAAGTTTTTGCATTACAAGAGGAACCAAAGGCTCCTAGAGTTTGGTCACAAAATGTTTTTGATTCCATGGGGCTCGCAATGTTACTATCTTTTGGAGATTTTTGTTTGAAAAAATATGGAGCGATCTCGATTCTTGAAGTCTCTCATCGGACTCTAACTAAGGATGACAAGTTCAGCGTTCTTGCCTCAGATGGGGTAAGTGAACATACTGAAAGTTTTCTAGTTGATTGCTCCTGTTTCTCTTAAAATAAGTAGAATAAAATAAATAGAAATGCATACTATAGAGTTAATCCATATCAGTCTTAGTGCTTTTCTCTTTCATTAGGAATGTGTACCATTTGACAATAAGTCATTTGGATGCGTGTCAAA
Organism: Artemisia argyi; assembly: GCA_030686995.1. Lineage (NCBI taxonomy): Eukaryota > Viridiplantae > Streptophyta > Magnoliopsida > Asterales > Asteraceae > Artemisia > Artemisia argyi. The sequence continues at coordinate 101,514,248 of CM060696.1, forward strand.
ATACTCAGCTTTGGTTCGGATAAAACTCTTGTCATTTTAGTTACATTTAAAAAGTTTAGATGAGAAGTTAGCTGTCAGAAAGTGAATTTTGAGATGATATAAACAGTAATGATATATCTGATATATTATATCACAACTCGAATATAAAAGCACCAATATATCCCTGATTTTAGGGTGCGTTTAAATGTACATTTGGAACTGTTTGGATATGCATTAAGACTTTAGTACCATTGGTTTGTGTTTTTGCTTTGATGACTAAACTGATGCCCTCTTAAATCCATCTAGATTTGGGACGTGTTCAACAATGAACGAGTGATCAAAATCGTATCATCAGCAGCAAGGATACTAGTTGAGTCAGCTGCCCGTAAATACAAATACCCGAATTCAAAAAGGGACGATTGCACAGTAGTTTTCATGTTTTGATTGGACAAGTAATCTTGCTACATCATTGTGTAAATTTTTTTTAAAAAAAAAAAAAAAAAAAAAAAAAAAAAGAAGGTCCTACCGAGATTTGAACTCGGGTTACTGGATTCAGAGTCCAATGTCCTAACCGCTAGACCATAGGACCACTTGTTGACATCTTCTTCAAATCAAACTACATAACCAAACACTCAATCCTATCCTTCATAAACCCTATACCACTAAACCCATCTCCCCACAAACACAATCTCCACACCACCATCAAAACATGCTCAAAACCAAAACCCTAGTCATCAAAACCCTCCACCCAAGATGGGTTTTCACTTCCACGTCATCACTACCACCACCAGAATGGATCCACCCCATCACAGACACCAGTGACGTCATCACACCTCACCCACCTAAACCCTCACCATACCTTCACCACATCATAAGCATCCTAAACAACACTGACCCATCACATATTGAGCACCAACTCAACTCTTTTTGCAACCAGCATCTCATTAGATTAACACCCACTTTCATTTCCCATGTTTTAAGGCCGGGTCCGGGTCGGGTCGGATTTTTGACCCGGCCCGAATTGGTCTATAAATTCTTCAGGTGGGCTGGGAGCCAAAAGGGTGTCTGTAAATATAAGTATTTTCATGATCTGGAGTGTTATGTGCATGTTATTGAGGTTTTGTGTTTGTGTAAAGATTTTGTTAAGGTTAAGGTTGTGTTTGATGAGGTTAAGGATAAAAGGTTTGTGATGGATTTAAAGTGTGCTAATTTGTTGATTAGGTCATTTGGGAATGTGGGTATGGTTGAGGAGTTGTTATGGGTGTGGAGGGAGATGAAAAGGAGTGGCGTCGAGCCGAGTTTGTTTACGTTTAATTTTTTGTTGAATGGTTTGGTTAATTCGATGTTTGTGGAGTCGGCGGAGCAGGTTTTTGAGGTTATGGAGAAGGGTGTGGTTAAGCCGGATGTTGTGAGTTTTAATACTATGATTAAAGGGTATTGTAAAAGTGGGAGGACGAGTAAGGCGGTTGAGGTTTTTGGAAAGATGGAGGAGGCGAATGTTGTGCGTGATAAGATTAGTTATTTGACGTTGATGCAGGCGTGTTATGCGGATGGTGATTATGATTCGTGTTTGAAGCTTTATAATGAAATGGAGGAGAAAGGGGTGGAAGTTCCGGAACATGGTTATAGTTTGGTGATTGGTGGTTTGTGTAAAGATGGGAAGCCGATGGAGGGCTTTACGTTGTTTGAGAATATGGTTCAAAAGGGTTGTAAGGCTAATGTTGCTATGTATACTTCTTTAATGGATGCGTATGCTAAAAGTGGACACATAGATGAGGTTATTAGGATTTTCGAGAGAATGAATAGGGACGGGTTTAAGCCGGATGAGGTTACTTATGGTGTTATTGTGAACGTTTTGTGCAAAACCGGGAGATTGGAAGAGGCAATGTATTATTTTGAGTTGTGTAAAGAGAATAAAGTGGCGGTTAATGCTATGTTTTATTCGAGTCTTATAGATGGATTTGGGAAAGCAGGTAGATTAGATGAGGCCGGGAAGCTTTTTGAAGAAATGGTTAAAGATGGATGTAGTCGTGATTCTTATTGTTACAATGCGTATATTGATGCATTGGTGAAAAGCGAAAAGATAGATGAAGCGTTGTTGCTATTTAACAGGATGGAGAAAGAAGGTTGTGATCAGACGGTCTATACATACACAATCATAATGAACGGATTATTTAACAAACATCGAAATGAAGAAGCTTTAAAAGTGTGGGATTTGATGATCGATAAGGGTATAACTCCTACCCCTGCTTCATTTCGTGTTCTTTCAACCGGGCTTTGTCTTTCAGGTAAAGTCTCGCGAGCGTGTAAAATTTTGGATGAGTTAGCCCCGATGGGTGTAATTATTGAAACGGCTTCTGAAGATATGATTAATGTTTTGGTCAAAGCGGGTCGTATTGACCAAGCGTGTAAATTGGCTGATGGGATTGTCGATAGGGGTCGAGAGATACCAGGGAGGGTTCGTACGATTTTGATAAATGCATTGAGGAAAGCTGGGAATTCAGAATTGGCGATAAAGTTGATGCATAGTAAAATTGGGATTGGGTATGATAGAATGGGTACTGTTAAGAAGCGAGTGAAGTTTAGGTTACTCGTTGAGAAGTGAGTTTCTTTTACAGGATGGTGTTGTTCATGTGATATCAGTTGGCTGAGCTTGTGACCTTGGTACGTTCAGTACTCTTACTTCTATATTATTTTTCATTTAGCTAAGTTTATGCTTTTGTTTCATATCATGTATGTCATTTGAATACATTTTACAAAGCTTAGTTTAGGTGTGCAACTTGGTGAAGCTAAAGATCATAACTATAGTGTGTTTAAATGTGTGTTTAGAATTATTTTACCTAATGTTGAACTATCAGACTAGATAATCAGCTATTATGAAATGGCCGGTAGAAGATAGAGCGATCTTCTAGACTCTTGCTTATAACTGATATTCTTTTAGTTTGTTTTAGGGGCCGGTTAATTGCACACCAAGCAACCCAAGCTGCTGAACCTTCATGATGTGATTGGTCGACCTGGTTGACCCAGGGCGCAGAATGATCTTCCAAAGGCTATATTGAGGAACTGACAGTATTCAAAGTAAGTGTCCCTATATATGTGATGCGTAGAGGTGCTACTCATGGTTAAGTTGGTCGTCTTTTGTTGTAGTTTTTATCTAAAGAAATGCATTGAATATGTAAATGGGTCAAATATCATACAAAATCTATTAAAAATGGCTTAAGACCTCCTAAAACGTTTATAAGTTCAGGATTAATATTGTTACAATATAGTTTTATAATTATACTTCACAGATTAAGTATTTTTTGAGGTTCAAGAAAATGTTATGTGGGTTTTCCCAACTAGGACCGTTAATGAGTTTTCCGATGCCCCGGGCGAGCCAACTTAAAACGCCTCTTATATTGGAAAATGCCCCGGGTGAGGCTACTGGTAATGGGTTTGAAACCTAGTCTGCCTCATCCCCACCCTGATTTTTAATTAAAAAATAAAATGTTACAATATGAGGCGATAAACTCCGAATTACAAGTTCAACATAGTTTCCTAAAATTATGTTGTCTCGCGTTTCTTGAAGTGAAAACATCAATTATTTGTCATAGTTGAAATTTGCTAAAAATTTACTTTCAATACTCAAAAGTGCTAACCTGTTCAGCCTCCCTTGACTCATTGTACTCCGTAAATAAGACTTCAATTACTTTAATTTTGAAAAACTTCTTTCTGCGGATGCTACGGTGACCGGTATAATTAACAAAAACATTTGGAAACTTCCTCATCTTCTTCGTAAACTCCATGATTTGAATAGATTTCCAACGTCTTTCTCTCTTATATGATTTACTAAGCAACGCGTCTTGCAAAATTTATAACTCCATAAACAAGTCATTTCCATCGATATCAGAATCTTAATCATTTGTTAAAGCAGATTCAATATTCACGTAACATTCTTTCAAGTCGGCATCATCTAATTAAGCTAACTTTGATGTGTGAAACATTAAATACAGTAATAAATAGATTCAAAATATTTCATTTGTTCAAATCTATTATTTAATTGTAGAAGAGCCATATCAACTAATAAAACAAATAAGTAGTTCTAAATTGTTCTTTAGTAGTATGTTGTTCCCTTTCGGTATTCAGAATCTTATCAAATTGCTTTTCCTACAACAAGCACGTTTTATCATAAATTCATTTTAAACTCCAGTGGTTTCTGTGATTTTTAGCTTCAGTAGTAGCATTATCAAAGTCGAGTTCTCAAGTTAATCATACGTCGAGAACTATTTCCATGCAGTTTTAAAGTATCACTAAGATGTTTCCGGTCATTTATCTCTTCGCTTGCTAATTGACATCTATATCTAGCAGTTAAAATAACTTACATATAAAACAAAATACTTTTCGAGATCTTTCGAGTAAATCAACCATTTTCTATCAAAAGAATCGTCATTCCATATTTCCATAGCTGCTGTACACCATATTCACAAGTGAAGTGGCTACCTAATCTATCTTTTGGATAATTTAAATTAGTTTGTTTAACAGGTCCTTTGCTTACAAGTAACTCTTTCATGTTTGAACCTAAAGCATCTTGAACTCTCACATAAAAACTATTGTAATTAACTTCATCAACATAACAGTTCTGAGTACTTTCGTTATTTATGATGTGAGTGTTTGGGATGGTTTAGGTTCAAACATGAAAACCTTACTTGTAAGTAAAGAGCCTCTTAGAGAAGCTAATTTGAATATTTGAAATGATAGATGAGATAGACACTTCGCTTGTGAATATTATGTACATGATTTAAATGACGATTCTTCTGATAGAAAATCATTGATTTACTTGAAAGAGCATGATAAAATATTTTGTTGTAAGTTGTTTAAAACTGCTTGTAAAACGTGCTTCTTGTAGGAAAAAACAGTTTGATGACTGATGAGATTCAGAATGTTGAAAGAGAATAAACTGCCAAAGAACAATATAGAACTCATTACTTTCTTGTTTTACTTGATATGACTCTTATACAGTTAAATAGTAGATTTGAACAAATGAAATATTTTTGGTTTCATGTTTGACGCATCAAAGTTAGCTTATTCGGATGCCAACTTGAAGCAATGTTTCTTGAATCTACTTTGACAAATAATAAAAAATTCTGATATCGATGGAAATGACTTATTTCTGGAGTTACAAACGTTGCAGTACATGTTGCCTAATGGAGCATATGAGAGAGAAATACCTTGGACATTTTATTCAAATCATGCAGTTTACGAAGAAGATGTATACGTTTTCTTTGCATACAAGATCTTGTTAACCATACAAATCACGGTAGCATCCGCAAAAGAACTTTTTCAAAGTTAATGATATTGAAATCTTATTAGTGGAGTACAATGACTCAAGAGAGGTTGAACGGCTTAGCAGTTTAAGTAGTGAAAGTAATTTTTTAGCAAATTTCGGCTATGACAAGATAATTGATGTTTTTGCTTCAAGTAATGCAAGACGATCATTTTAGGTGAGCTATGTTGAACCTGTAGTTCGGAGTTTATCTGCTCACAATTTAACATTTCATTTATTAAATAAAAACGACGTGGGGATGAGCCGCCTACCTTGACCAGGTTCCAAGCCTCTACAAGATAGTGTTTTATACTTCTATTTGTTTACAAGGGGCATTTTTTCAGTCGGCTCACCCGGGGTATTAGAAAAACAGAGCACCGGCCCTAATAGTAGATACATTTATAAAGGTCAGATCAAGTTATTATCCGATATTTGCTGGACCCTAAATTCTATTTTTCTTTCCCGATGGTCGCTGCTTTTGGAAGACCCTGCAAAGGGAATCCCTATCAAAGCACTTGAGTGCCCTTGGCTGCTATCAGTCTCTACAACTCACAAAATGTGTTATCAATGTCACGGGATGATTAGTAGACTGTTACTATTTTTAGGTTTCCTTGTTGGTTAAAAGTTTTGAGTTCCCCCACTGATCTAACCCAGTTGTTTCTCTTTTTATTTTCTTTTTATAGTCCTAGTTCTTTCTGTGGAATATTACTGATTTACCCATTATGTAGTACGGGTCTAAGTTATTCATACACGTAGATGGATATATGTGCAGAGTAGATACGGTTCTGTTTTTCACATCATATAGAAATCAATAGTTACTCTCTTTGTTTCCTTATTTGAAAGTCTTTTAAAAAAAATTATGTTCAGGTGAATTTATCACCACCCAGCGTCGAATATATGCACAAATAAATTTTAGTGGATACAGAAGAGATACTTATCATTGGAAATGACTTGCGATTGTGTATATTTGCAAGAGGCCTCAGTTGGATTGCATTATGATGATTGTTAATATGATAAGTGTACCGTGTTGCATGTGACTTGTCAAGCTCGGGTTCACAACTTCACATCACTACATACTAATATAAACTAAACTCTAGGTTTGTACACCTTCTGACTAGCCGAGATTTTTAATTGTACAAACTATTCCCATGTATAAATATATTTGTGATTTTTAATGTATCAGATTGTTATTGTGACGACAAATTTGAATATTGCAAGCTGTGGCTGCCCAAATTTAATAATGTCATATTATTATGTAAATATGAACCAATCTAGCTAGGAGATTCACATGTTTTCTGCTCCAGCACAGTATGATGTCGTTAAATCGAGTAATAAACCTCTGAAGTGATTGAAAAGTAAATGACTGAATGGATTCAAACTGATCAAAATCATCCTCCTCTAGCTGTTTAAGAAAGCAAAACTGTGTTATCTTAATGATGAAGATGCCCTCCCTTTATACAGGTCTTATATCTTCTACATGACATGACCTGTTAGAGAATCATAGGGACATTGAATTTTAGTGATAGCCTTATCCGATAATAGCGGTCCAAATATTCATTGTGTCGGAGTTTGTCATAACCCTTTTATTATCTAAAGGTATATGATACGTATTCAAATTTGGCTACATGTACCTATATGACATTATGTGGATGTGTTAGCTGGAACTTGGAATATGTTTTAGATTGAGCCAAACGTTCAGCGACTGAGAATTTCGTTTATTTACCTACCAAACCGACATGAACATGATTTTATGGTCACTTGATTAAGTAGACTAACGTAAACAAAAAGTCTTGCTCGTTTCTGTACCTTTTTTTTAAAGCAAAAAACAGTTGTGTTATATGCGTTTGCTCGTTTCGCTTCTGTAACTTTGGTATATCGTTTGGACTTGTTCCACATCAAATTATCTAACATTTAGATACCAAGTTAACTTGAAAGCTATTCTGGAAAAAGAAATATTCTATTATTCGTTAAACATAGAAAAGCATAAGAAAGCATTTCAATGTGTAAAAGAAGCATTAAACTTATAACATAGCCAATTGTAATGTAAGTGCTCCAAACCATTAATTATTTTCTAATGATATCCTTTATCAAAAGAGACATATGCACCTTAATGCCCAAGGAATACTAATGGATGAAACTTTTTTGTTCTTAGTTTCTTACTGTTCGCACATGCTGCACGTTTACAAACAGCATAATATTTATATCGAAAAGTAAAGTTAGGTGCTTCTGTAAAGATGCTAGGAAACTTTCTTCTGGAACTGATGACGAGAATCATGGGTTCTTTTTGCGATAGCAGTGGAGGAACTTTCACAGAATATAACAAAGACATAAAGTCGACCCATGTACTTTACTCACTTCTATATAAAGGACTTAGAGATGTAGTCAAGAACCAAGTGAAGTTTACGAAAACCATATATTCTACAAAAGAGGTGTCTGAAATAGTGATAGTAGTGATCTAGAAGATGATAATGGGGGATATGACTCAATTAGGGTCAATGATGGCTGGTGTTATGTTCGTATTTGCAATATTCCAACAATGGTTTCCTGAAGAGCTTGGCAATCACATTGAAAGTTGCTTTCAAAGACTAGTAGGTCTTGTGTACCCTTATATCACAATCATTTTCCCTGAATACCAAGTAGATGAGTATGAAAGAAGTGTGGCTTATATGGCCATTGAAAGGTACCTAAGCGCCCACTCCTCCAATGGAGCTAAACGGCTCAAAGCAAATGTTTTCAAGGGTGGCAAATCTGTTTTCTTGAGCATGGACGATGACGAAGAGGTCATTGATGAGTTCAAAGGCATCAATATAAGGTGGAGTTCAAGCAAAATCATCTCCCAACAAAAGGTTCTTTATACTAGTCATGATGACGAGAAACGATTCTTCAGGCTCACTTGCCACCGTAAACATCGTGATGTAATCACCAAACGTTACTTGCACCATGTGATTGATGAAGGCAAGGCCATTGCCGCCAAAACCAGGCAACGCAAGCTTTATACCAATAACAAGAGAAACCACTGGAGCCATATTATATTTGAACACCCTTCTACCTTTGATACTCTTGCAATGGATCCAAAAATGAAGAATGAAATTTTAAATGATCTTATGACGTTTAGCAAGTCGAAAGACTACTACAAGAAGGTTGGCAAGTCATGGAAACGTGGATATCTTCTTTATGGCCCTCCAGGAACCGGAAAGTCTAGTATGATTGCTGCCATGGCTAACTTTCTCGAGTATGATATATATGATCTAGAATTAACTTCTTTGCAAGATAACACGGATTTGAGGAAGCTACTCATCCATACATCAAGTAAGTCCATAATTGTGATTGAGGATATCGACTGTTCGATTGATCTCACGGGTCAAAGAAAGGAGAAAAAGGAAGACAGTAAAGATCAGGATCTAATTCGAAAAAAAGAAAAGGTCAAGAAGAAAAAGGGAAATGAAGTGACTTTGTCTGGACTGCTAAACTTCATTGATGGGCTATGGTCAGCTTGTGGCAGCGAAAGACTGATCGTTTTCACAACGAACCATATTGAAAAACTTGACCCTGCTCTCATTAGGAGAGGAAGGATGGACAAGCATATTGAAATGTCATATTGTTGTTATGAAACGTTTAAGGTGCTCGCAAAGAACTATTTGGATCTTGAATCACATGAGTTGTTTGCAACCATCAGCCAGCTGTTAGAGGAGACCAACATGTCTCCCGCCGATGTTGCTGAGAATTTGATGCCAAAATCAGCTCAAGAAAATGCCGAGAATTGCTTAAACACCCTCATCAAATCTCTGGAGAATACAAAACAAGAAGCAACACTCAAAGCTGCGGGGGAAGCATATAAAAAGAGTGAACGTACTAGTGAAACGATACAAGACAGTGACGAATCAAGTGATGCAGAATCATTTGATTCAGACTATTAACTCTGAACATAGGAGTTGCTTTCGTACTTATGATAGTTTTTATAGATTTACACATTGTGAAATAACTATTGGCTTGTGTATTTTACCAAAAAAAAAAGCTAATTTGCTTGTCGCTTAATAAACTTAAAAACAGATTTCGTATTTATCAGGACATCCAAACAACTCGATAGGCGATAGCATTATTGTATTTACCAACAAATTTCAATGTTTTAATATATATGTTGTATGAACATACTGCTGCACTTCAGTAGGTACCCTTAAACACAGAAATGCTCATACGCGCAACCTGATTAACCAAGTTGCATCCAGTTAAACTCATTATGATCAAAAGCGCATCTTCAAGCTCTATACCGTAGCAACCACACAGAACACTAGGATTCCACTAGAAAGTGTGTGAACACGAACTGAGACATCAGACCCAAAATCAAAGTAAAGTGAATCAGTAAAAGAAAATGCAACCTACTTGAATACTTGTCTAAGTTCCACGGTGGTCTGTATATTATGATATGTGCCAATTCAGTTCTTTTTTCAACCTGCTGAAAGTGTTCGACCTTTTTTTTTTTTTTTTTTTTTTTTTTTTTTTTTGTAGTTTACAATGATCGAATGTGAAACAGTTAGATCAATACAAAAGACAATATGCCATTATATCGATTTTACGATTTACATAATTCAACTACTAAGTTTTGCAAAACCAACTTAAAATAGATGTTTAATTTATATCTATGTTGTCAAGGGATCAGACAGAACAATGTGAGTATATGACCTTCTAATCATATCTTGTGAAAACCTCATTTATGCCATTCTAAGTCTGATATTTCATACTCCATCCTAAAATAGTCCTACGTTAAACAAAAAACACATAATTTAAAAATATAGTTGACCGGTTGAACCGGTTGGTCAGAATCGGCCGGTTGAACCAAGAAAAATCGGGAACCATTTGAAAACTGGTTCGGTTATAAAACCATGATGAGTGTTTAGCACTCGGCATTTTTTGTTAAAAACCAGTTTGGCAACACGCGGTTAAAAACCAGCTTTAAAATTTTAACGTTATTTTTACTTTATTTTACATTTTAAAATTTAATTAGAGCTACCTTACAAAACACTTTAATAAAACAAAACAGCTGCTACTACTTCCAAAGCCTCACTTGGATTGCATTTTGAGGTTTTGTTCATATGATACATGCATCATTTGGTGTGCTAACATTTCTAGGAACATCAATTTCATTATTGAATTGTTGAGTTGAACCGAGCTTTGCCTTACCATTGGAAAATAATTACAAATTCATCACTTGGGTTTAACATGTGTTCTTATGTTCATTGTGTCTTTTAGTTAGATCCGTTTAAACCTCATCGTCGTACATTTTTTATCTCATTGGTTCAACATTACAAAACATAAGACACAAACATAAGAGAGGATCTCAATCCTCTTACATATGAATTAACTAGTGAACTAAATAGTGTTATTACTTCATATAGAGTACTAATTTGTTGAGCTTTATATTAAAGCTGATGATATTATTGTTAAATTATGGACATTATTTTAGTAGTCGTATGTTAGGATCGAACTTGAGATCACGTGATTGCACACTTTACGTATGAGAGTTAAAGTTTAATAATTAAATGTAAAAGTTTATATTTAATTATTTATTACACAAATATATATAATGATTATTTAGTATTTAAGATAAATGACTAATGATCATTAGACGGATATAAGGAAAGAATGTGTATGATTAATTGGTAAGTCAAGAAGCATCCAGAAGCCCCCTTGGGCCTAGATCCGATCGGCCAACCCAAAAGGAGGGCACCTCCTTTGTTTTCTTGAGCTCCAAGTTTCATACACTATATATACAAGGCTAAGGGTTAAAGGTTTGTATCTCTTGTGCACACACACAAACCCTAAACTTGTTTTTCTCTCCTTGTTTTCTTGTAGTTGATCAAACAAACACCCTTAAAGGGTTGATCGATTTTCTTTATTAAACAAAAGGTTTTGGTTTAATTTTGTGTTCTAAAAACTAGCATTACTTTAACTTGTTTTAGTACGTGTGCATAAGAACGTGATTCAAACACACTATTGTTTGATTCTTTGATTGAATTACAAAAGAGGTAAGGGGTAATTCTTATAATCCGCATAAACCCTAATTAGGGTTCTTGATTTAAAGATTGCAATTGATTCTTGTTCGGGCTAGAATCACAAAGATATGTTTACTATTTATTATTGATTAATTAATTACATGTTATATGATCTTGTTATAACGCTTCCTCATATACTCTCTTGATATGTTTAGTTTATTTTATATGATTGTTATGATATTATAATTCCTAACAATTATATGTTTTGAAATTTCAAAAACTTACGACAGTGACTAATTAATACTATTAATAACCCTCTTTTAATGGTGACCATGCTTTTGGTCGTTTTCACATTGGTCTATTACCAATCTCTTTCTTTTGTTAACGTCAAAACACCAATCGCGGTGTTGTCTCAAATCAAAATCATTTAATTAGATGTTCATATTTTTGTTATATCTTTATACAACTTGTTCATATTTAACGAGTACATATTTATCATCTATTAGGACAGCTTGTGTCAAGCTGCACATGGCTGTCATCATTTAAGCATGAGTTTCATTAGCCTCATTTTGTTATCTATACAATTTTTATTAGTTTTGATCTCTTATGCATCTCTATATTATAACTAATTGACAGTTTTTTTTTTTTTTTTTTTTTTTTTTTTTTTTTTTTTTTTTTTTAACACTATGCTTAACATTATACTCCATCCATCTCAAAATATAAGTCAATTTTTTATTTTTCAAAATCTTTTCTTTCCCACTTTAACCTTAATTATTATTTTCGTGTTATATAATACTTGATGAAAAGTATAGCAATGAAAATGCATTTAAAACACAAATCTATTTATATATTTTACATCAAGTATTTCATCATACGAAGAAAAAAAATTAATGTCAAAGTTGAAATAAAAAGACTTTAAAAAAGTTAAAATAAACTTATATTTTGAAATTGATCGAGTAATATACTATTTATAAATTTATTTGATAGACAACTATAATGTATATACATCACAAGTTTATTTTATATAATACAACTATAATATATATACATCACAAGTTTATTTTATACAATACTAAAGAGAACTCAAACCTAGAATTATTTAATTGGTGAGCATTCTCACACAATATAAAATACTGCTCCTACAGTTACAAAGTTAACTAATTAGGATATGCATTACTTAAATTTGCAAGTTGTTGCAAATTTATGGTTGGTAGTCACTACTACGAAATTTCTAGCAACATTAATTGAGAAAGCTTCTATTATTAAATCAGCCAACATTTTGACCAAAAAGTTAAGACAAAAAGAAAGGTTGGATTTCTTTTCTAGTCTTTTACGAAGACTTTGTGACATCGGCCTTGAATGAAGGTCTATTTCCAAACCACGTCGAAATTTACTCTTTGGTTTAATTCATTGACTATCAATGGTTTAGTTTGGTTCAAACATACGAAATGTGTGTATATGATTTAATCTGATAATGGCAAATCAACATCATCAATGATAATTAGTAACCACTCAATTTCGCGAATGTTTGTTACGGAGTATAAAAAATATCGAGAATCATACAAAGTTACCAAAGAGTTAACATCAACTGTAAATTGTAGTAATATCCATTTCATACGTACTTTTGACTGCTTTTGATATACAAGCGTTCGTCGTCTCCATCTTCATGGACGGAACTTAGAAGAGACCAAGGGGGTTGGTCTTCCAAAATTTTTAACCCTATGTACATTTTATACATTTTTATATATAATTTTAGTCATTTTTAATATAAAAATTTCAGCGTAGTGTATATCGGCCCCTCTAAAATAAATATTTTTCAAGTTGGTCTCCTCATCAACAGTGTTCAAGTTCCGTCCCTTGTCGTCTTATATAATACTAGTACTTAATACTTGACATATAACAAGTTGACCTTATTTGTTATTAGGACCCTTCTTTTTTACAAAGGGGACCTTCCTCCGGGGTTTTTTTTTTTTTTTTTTTTTCTATCAAAAAACTATAAATCGAAAAATACGGAATAGAAAATATAAAATTTAATAAGTCAAATACTTAAAAACTATCAGTAATACGAAAACAAAAACTAATAAAAAACTGTGTTATCTTAACTACATATAATGTAAAAATGATCAACCTTGAAAGTGAACTCTTGAAACTTTGGTCAACGTTATTGAAAGTAAAATCTTGAAATATTAACTACACGTAATCTTATTAAAGGAAATTATAAAATGTAATTAATACTCTTATTAAAACACCACATTACTTAAAAGTATAATGATTTATTCACATTGTACATCCAATTAAAAACATATCTAACAAATTAAATATAACCAATTAAAACAATTAATACAAATCACAAACATGGTTGACCCGGTACGTTTCAAACCCAACGGGTTGAACCGGTTTATTTTGACCCTTTTTGACCCAACATAGCAAGTTGACCTGGTTTAAATCAATCAATTTTTCGACCGGAACGGTTCAACCGGTTGAACCACCCGGGTCGAACCGGGTTTCAAAACATTATGTTTAATTCTCAAATCTTCAAACTTTTATTATTTTTCATTTATAACCTATAAACTTTTTTTTATCAATAAACTATATGTCGCTATAAAATCATGTTGCTATGCACGGGTACTCGTCTATTTATCTTAAGGATACATCATTTTTACATTCATTGTTCACTCATTCATTAAACTGTTGGTCTATTTGTTGTGTTAAAATTCAAGCGTAAATTAAAAAAAAAAAAAAAAAAAAAAAAAAAAAAAAAAAAACTGATTAAGGAAATAAGACTTTGTAACAAAACTTCTCATTTAAGCTTCATAAAATTCGGGCTAGCCTCAAGATATACGGCCCATTCTTACCAAGTGTTTGTACCAGACTTTTTGAAAAGCTTTCAAAGTTTATTCATACCAGCATAAGAGTATATGACACAATATCATTAAAAAAAAAACCCCTTCATCAGCATCATAAAATCGTCACATATTTTTAGCTTCGATTCTTCAGGATATTAATCATAGATAAGATTTATTTTTTCATCTTTTCCGTGTGATTCTCAAATTCTTGTGAATGTATCAACTCAAATATGAATTGTTTGGTGCATGTTTGTCAGCTTTATGCCATTTTTTTATTTGATTTTGAATGTGATATCAACATTTTAATATTGTTTATATCAATTCTTATGGTGCAGTTACGATCAAGTATTCGGTGGTATTGGAATTCCGATTCACACGTTCCAGATTTGCCATTTCCTTTACTCCACTCTTTTGTGTTTTGTTTTTTCAATTGTGTTTGTTTAATGCTGAGACTGATTAATTATTTGTTTTTTCAATTGTGTTTTTTTTTTTCTTTTCATTGCAGGCATGGTATGTGGGAAACTAGAACGAGTTAAAACCTCTAAAATCAGTTAATTGTGTGCCCATAACATGTTTCAGGATTCATTAGCATCTGAACTCTTGACATTTATCATTGGCAGTAAACATATATGGCTATCTTGAATCATATTTTATCGTGCTTATCATGTACGATTGTACCCTTCGTTGTATCTTTTCTTTAGATGTGTATCATATGTTTCTTTCTTATCCACTTTTTCTTTCTGGTTCAGACATTAAGAACCTGGCTGCTTGTGACGAAGGTGCACTTTTATTGTGAACGTTGTTCGACCAAGTTAATCAGAACGATTCGGTAGGTTCTTTTGAGATTAGCACCTTAGCTTCTGGATTCATTCAAACTTAAATGGTTTGATGCACCCAAATCGTTTAATAACATGGCATTTTTTTTAAAGGCGATATTGTCTAAAAGAAAGTCTGATTCTAAATCATATATGCAAAATTTTTTGGGAAATGCCATTTTCAGAAGTGATTTGAAACACATGAATGACACGTGCAGTCAAAATAGGATTTGTTCCTCCACATGTCATGGAGTTAGATACTATTGGGCCCCTCGGTGAATTGAACAGATGTTTGTATGGCCGTACCCAAATGAGATTAAGATGAATCTTAATTCACTTGGTAATCTTGTTCAATATCTAGATCGAGAAACATAATAGTTGAACAAATGGAATGACTTTGATCCATGTCTAGTGTTCAACATAGTATCTGTAACAAAAGGATGAATGACATATAAACCATTTAAATGAGACGTTTAAGAAACTTCCCTCACATATTTCTAGGGGCATTGGCGTGTTGCTAGACGCTAACCTTTGCTTGTATAATTACTTGATTATTATGACGTCGCAAGTGGGAGCTGTTGGAGTATGCTCGTGTCATAATAAATAATTATATGGCTAGACATATGTGAGCCTATGGGGTCACACACTTATACACAGAGACATCATTTTATAGATTGTATTTATCGTATTTACAATATATAAATGACTACGTAACTTGGGATCAATAACGGGCCACTAATTACTAAGCTTGTACTTAGTGTATTGGATTGGACATAACAAATGGGTAAGCCCATTTGTAAGCCCTTATGGATGGCCTAGGGAGGAAAGGGACAAGATGAGAAAATACAAGGGGCTAAGTGTTACTTACATGTTGATAACTACTAATGATTTGGTCATTAGGAAAGGATCAATGACAACAAACACTTACCAGCTTTCTCTCCTCCTTTCTCTCACTAATAACCACGAAATAAAACACTCCCATATTAGGGTTTTGTGTTTTGATCTCAATCTAACCTTATTCTATTGTAGTTCAAGGCTAGATCGTATGTTACGGGGTTAAGACTAGCATCGGGTGGTGATTGATGACGTGTAGTGTGTTTCCATCATAGAAGTGATCAACCTTATTGATCACTTGGTTTCTTGATCCATTCATGGGTGGTGATATTGGTGGTGACTTTGTTGGTGACTCCCGGTGCACGCTGCAAAGGTATAACTATCTTGTTTATCTTATTGATTGATCATATGGCTATATGAGATCCATGTGGGTGATGTTGTTCCGCTGCGTTTATTTGATTTATATATATTTTATATTCATACATCCCCTATAGTGGTATCACGAGCCATCATATGTGCCATATGATTATCGGGTATGCATAAAAATGGCTAAAACGGGTGTTTTTTTGATGATTTTTGAAGTCATGGTTAAAACAGCCCTAGGGCTCCAATTTTTTTCTCATAGGACGACCCTTTAGGGGTCTTATGATCTGCACTTTTTGGTCCCATGGCCATTTGTTATGCATACGCTAATTGGTTACTTGTCGGGTACGTGAAAAATGGCCTAAAACGCGTGTTTTTTATCGGTTTTTGAAACGATTTTAATTCAGCCCCTAAGGCCATATTTTCTGTGGTTAAAAGGTATTTGGAAGGTCCTAATATCATTGGGTGTTGACCCTTAAGTCATAGGAAACACGTACCTAACGGGGTTTTAATTCTTGTCAATTAATTTCTTCGTTTTCGTTGGCTAACAATTTAATTCTTGTTATTATTTTGTTTTCCATGGAAAATACATGCATGTTTGTCCATGAAGTTAGCCAACACCATGTTTCATTCATAATATTAATGGTATTATTATGTTTATATGTAAAGCCGATGAAAGCCTAGACCACTTGTGCATTGGATGGTTATGAATGTTGTTTAATTTCGTGTTTTGGGGTTTTGCCATTGTTTCGGCCTTTATGTAATTATATTCTTTTGGTTGTAGCCATTGTTTGGGCACTTTTACAGTAGATTAAAAGTAGATTAATTGTATTTTACTTTCAATATAATGTAATCGTGGCTTGGTGGTGAATGGCGAAAGAGTTAAAGACAGACGTTTTTGCCGAAAATGACTGCTGGAACACCAGTTGGTAAAACGGAGTTTCCCGGTGATTGGTAAGGTATTTTTGGCTGAAATTTGTTTTGCAGGTACCCAAGACATGGGCCTACAACTTTCTAGTTTTGAGCTAAGCCCAGGGAAGCCTCCTTCATGGACTTTTGGCCCCTCTAACACAGAAATTCTGGAAGGACAGAAACTACTTTTCATGTGCATCATGGGCTTCCAACTTGCTCTTGATTGTCTTGGAGCAAGTGGGAGTCCTCCGTGTGGTTGTGTGGTTGTCCCTAGTTGACTCTTGGTTCTCGTGATGGCTCACGAGACCAAGCATAGGTTTTTTCATTGGTTGAGGCTTTGCATATTGTGGTTGTGTATTTGTTTTGCTTTTTATATATCTTGTTTCATATGTAAAATTGCAAATAGTTTTCTATAAAACTTAAAACGAAACATAAACCATTTTTAAAACTAAGTCTTATAATTTAGTTTTACTAAGTTTTTGAAACTTAAAATCATTGTTTCTTAAAATAACACCTAAACTTGTTATGTATGTTATTTTATTTATGTATTGTCCAAACTTTATTATCCACGTATGATTTATATTAGTCATGAAAATGGACAACTTGACACACATAAATTAAAACAATGATTAGACTTAAGTTAAGAAATGTTTTTAACTTGTGCTACGAAGGGTGAATGCATGCTCTTTTCGTACACCTTTTGATTCACATCAAAAATTTTACCCGTCAAAATTTAAGTCACGCCGTCCAATTTTGAGAACACTTGCAATTACTTTTTGCCTATGCGTGGGACCTAGGTTGAATTGTAACCCAAGGTGACTATTATCTATGCGTGGGACCTAGATATATTCTCGCACGTTCTCAAATTGGATGACTTAATCGAGTTAAGCGGTGAGACCTTGACCCGAGGCAAAGATGGGACTAAACATGCCTACATGACACTAGTTGTTTGACATTAGATGCCATGAGTCCCATAAGGATCTAAGAGTTGCACTTCTAATGCAATTGGTGATCGTCGCCTACCAATTGAATCTACTATTGCTAGCAGATCAACTGATGTGATAGTAGAAGCACAATGTGGATCTTAGCCTTTTACGTAAATTAATTGTTTTAAAATTGTAAACATGGGGTAATTAATTTATAAAAGGATAATTATCGAAAATACTAAATATGAACTTTGAGAATTCAATTAATGAATTAATGCAACACAAATCGTAAACAAAAGTTTGTTCTTTTCTTGTTAAAAGGATCAAACTAAGTCTTCCTTTCCTTGTAAGAAAGAGACTTATTCCTATCATTTTCCTTATGAGGAAAAGCCATAATAGGAATATTTGAATTATCCTAATTCTAATCAAACTCAAAGCACACATACTCGAGAAATCGTGATGTCTTGTAAAGTCAAAACGGTTAAGTATGTTTGCACATCTTATTCTTTCAAGTTCGTTTTATAACCCTAGTTCCGGTTTTGAAACCTTCAAGAAATATAAGATATTTGGATAACTATAGAACATGTTTTCTATAGCTACCAAACTAATATGAGTTAAAATAATTAGAAAACGGAAATATCAATAAACCGAAAAGTGGTAAAGGCAATTACTAGCATGATTACCTAGCAATGTGTCTTAACCCGATAAACATGGAGGAACTACATGCCTAATTTTCAAGTTTAAAATGATGGCTAGCCCATCATCTATATATTAGAACTTGATGCTCTTCCTTGAATACCTAAGTACATGTTACTAGTTATAGTGACTCCCATTAGCAATAATGTGTAGATATTCAAAGAAAGCAGGAAAGTATCCAATCATCATTCACTCTCCACTGGTGATGTAGCACTTTTAATGTTGTCTAATCCAGTGGGAGCTAAATGATTGTATTACTAGTGACGAAACACATGTAATGTTCTCTAATCCAGTGGGAGTTGTAAGCTCTATTAACTTACAAGTTTCCCATCTTATTTCTAGATTGTCTTGAAATAATGCATTACTTTTCACATATGAAGCATCATAGTTTTTATGAGAACCATTGCATGAATTTTATTAGATAACTTGCCGCGTTCCTGATGTTGCTTCCTGAAATGTTATTAATAAAATTCTTATGCATGATTCATTATAAAAGCGATAAATTTCTACATATCTATATTTTGATTTTGACTAAAATCATATGTTATCTGTGACATTGTCATATTTGCTTGCATAATGTTGTGCCATGCACAAGTGGGAGAAATCTTAATTGTGTGCAAGGTACAACATATAACAATATGACTAATGATTTTTCTTGACTGCAAGATAAGAAAAATAAGGTTCTACTAGGACTTATACACATAAAATGTATGTTGCCCTAATTAGAAAAATGTCAAGATAACATGAAAAGCTACTTCAACATATTTGCTGAATTGTTTAGTAAATACGATTATGTCTTCTTGTAAATTCATAATCATGAAGTATGTAATTAACTTGAAATTACTATTGAGGCCAATTATCGGCACTCATAATTACTTTAGTTGAATATGTTTAGGTCTCTTGTAAAGACATAAACATCAATTCCGTTAATTGTTGAAAGACATATAACGTAAAGTAAAGATGTTAATTTGTTATGTCTTCCTGTTAAAGACATGTACACTTACGACGTATAATAAAATATTTAATGTTTATGTTTTCTAGTTAAAACATACACATGAAGTCATTGACTTGGTCAAAGACTTTAAATTTAAAGTATGCAGTAGGCTAAAAATACTATTGATGCCATCTGGTATGACTTGGTTGGCAGATACGTAAGCTAAAGAGTATAAGTTCATCTAATGAGTTGTGTGATAGTCTCACAACATCTATCCACGTGGAATACCACAAATTTATGGTATGTCCATCATGGATATCATTTGATCTTTGATGACTTAAATTCTTTTACCTCAAAAGCAATCAAGGTTAGAAAATTGGATGTGCCATGCGTACACCCAATATGATTCCAACCCAGAAGGAATTTAGGACACCATTGTATTATGGAATGGGATGAATCCCATTATGTCTTGATTGAAGTTCTGAATTTGTTAAATACCTGAGAGTAAGTAATTAACAAACTAGAATCAAGAACAAACGATGTATTTTGGATGCCCCACTTGAAAACAATTTATTGTTATCAAGATGCTGAGTACTTGGAGATTAGTCTCCACTTACAAAAGCAAGTGGGAGCACCTTTAGATCTTGAAGTTATTCAAGAGCTAAATACACAACCTTCTGAGTACACTTGCTAATGTCATACTAAGGTTGAACATGCATATGTTAAACCATAGATTGATATCTCTCATTCATAAATCCGCAAGGATACCCCTAACACTTGAATGATATATTTTTTATATCAATGTTAAGGGACATAAGTTGGAGGATCATAGTGAACCTGCTAACTAAAGAGATGCATTATCAGATCTTGAATCTGATGAATAACTCAAAACTATGAATGTTAAGATGCAGTCCTTTGAAGATAATCACTCATGGAGCTTGATTGATCTCTTACCAAATCAGTTAGACTGTGAGGTTTAAAATGAGTTTCTTGAACTAGAAGACTCATAAGGACAAACTTGTACACATATTTAATGCATGCGTAGTAGAAGGAGTTTACTTATACTTAAGAAATTGATTATGATTAAATCTTCATACCTACAAAAATTAAATGTATAAAGATGATTAATTGTCATACTTGTTTTCATGTAAATGAAATATGACAATAGGATTTTAGAACACTTTTGATTACTTTTGCGAGGACGATGAGTAATCAAAAGGGTTTATGAATCTGTATAATCTTTATTATGTATACAAGACATAAGAATCCAGGTGTGGATTAGATCATGCATCTAGGAGCAGAGATCTTAATTTAATCATTAATTTGATTTTGATTAAATAAGATTACTCCCGAGAACTCAGAGTGCAAGTAGGATAAATGAATTTATTTTCTTAAATCTCATATGTTGTTAACATATAAGAAACAATATTCCATCTAAGCTAGACTTTAATCCTTAGCCTGGAATGAAGTTTTAATTAAGGAATTTAAGAAATAAAACATAAAACCTTGTTGCATGTGTTTATTAGAATAAACATAAGCGGTTAATAATCTAAACACAATATGACATGTCAATGAGCGGAGTCTCAATGATCAATCTTACATGATGAGATTGAATGCATGAATGGAAATCTTAAGTTTGACTAAAGGATTCATTATGTAAGTCATATTATGTATTGGATTATTTATATCATTTGCGTGAATGCAAGATGAGTTGATAACAACAAATATCTAAGTGAAAGTCGTTAGATAATTGTTAAACGAACAACCTAATGGACCTGCAAAGGACCAAATATTTGTTCAAACGTTTACGGATATTTGAGGAGCTCTGTTATGTTTTCATTCATTAATGCTTATATAACTGAGATGATGCTCAAACCTAGTCGTAGTAGGATGACATCATGAATGATGACACCTCTAACTAGATGTGCTCAATTGAGAGCATTAATGCATTATACATTAAAAGAATAAGAATACTTTACAGTTTGGAAAACTGTTATTATGACTGTCTAAAGTAGGTGTTTTGCTAGCTTCATACACACTATGAAATGTATTGTTGCAATACTCGTATTGTACTTGATTGCACACATACAAAAGGACAATCATCATTCAAAACATTTTTTAATTTTGAAACAAGTATTCTCAAAGTTTACTCAGATGACTACTTGTTGTCTTGTACAACAAAATTGATCATGGTGGAAACATCGGATTCCGATCTATATGTAGTCTTGTGCATATCTGTTTTTAGTATTTGGATAATGGAACTGTAAGCAGTCGTATTATATAATGAATTGATATACCGGGTATTATCGTCTTCATTTATACTACTGTGTTCTATATTTGCATGTTTAATCCATGAATAATTTATTTATTCTAAAATTGTCCATTGCCAGTTGACGATACGGGAGTATCATCGAATTAAGGCAAATGTGAGCGTGTTGGTGATTTATTTGCCAAACTCATATGTTGTTCATTGTGATGAACATTGGATTGACCCAACCTTCGAGAATTCACTGCATGGATCGGCGTCAATAGTGAATCTCGTAAATGGTTATGTCTCTTATCCTTAGACTTGAGATGCAAGTAGGTCTTGCATGTGCGGAATTTTATTCTTTGATATGGTTAAACGCTGTCCTGAATAAGGTAGTTATAAAAACCATTTTCAGGAGTGATTTGAAACACATGAATGACACGTGCAGTCAAAATAGGATTTGTTCCTCCACATGTCATGGAGTTAGATACTATTGGGTCCCTCGGTGAATTGAACAGATGTTTGTATGGCCGTACCCAAATGAGATTAAGATGAATCTTAATTCACTTGGTAATCTTGTTCAATATCTAGATCGAGAAACATAATAGTTGAACAAATGGAATGACTTTGATCCATGTCTAGTGTTCAACATAGTATCTGTAACAAAAGGATGAATGACATATAAACCATTTAAATGAGACGTTTAAGAAACTTCCCTCACATATTTCTAGGGGCATTGGCGTGTTGCTAGACGCTAACCTTTGCTTGTATAATTACTTGATTATTATGACGTCGCAAGTGGGAGCTGTTGGAGTATGCTCGTGTCATAATAAATAATTATATGGCTAGACATATGTGAGCCTATGGGGTCACACACTTATACACAGAGACATCATTTTATAGATTGTATTTATCGTATTTACAATATATAAATGACTACGTAACTTGGGATCAATAACGGGCCACTAATCACTAAGCTTGTACTTAGTGTATTGGATTGGACATAACAAATGGGTAAGCCCATTTGTAAGCCCTTATGGATGGCCTAGGGAGGAAAGGGACAAGATGAGAAAATACAAGGGGCTAAGTGTTACTTACATGTTGATAACTACTAATGATTTGGTCATTAGGAAAGGATCAATGACAATAAACACTTACCAGCTTTCTCTCCTCCTTTCTCTCACTAATAACCACGAAATAAAACACTCCCATATTAGGGTTTTGTGTTTTGATCTCAATCTAACTTTATTCTATTGTAGTTCAAGGCTAGATCGTATGTTACGGGGTTAAGACTAGCATCGGGTGGTGATTGATGACGTGTAGTGTGTTTCCATCATAGAAGTGATCAACCTTATTGATCACTTGGTTTCTTGATCCATTCATGAGTGGTGATATTGGTGGTGACTTTGTTGGTGACTCCTGGTGCACGCTGCAAAGGTATAACTATCTTGTTTATCTTATTGATTGATCATATGGCTATATGAGATCCATGTGGGTGATGTTGTTCCGCTGCGTTTATTTGATTTATATATATTTTATATTCATACATCCCCTATACGTGCTTCATCAATACCCATTGCAACAACTTATAATGCAACAGCCCCTTCTGATTATGTGGAACAACCATCAGTTTCATCTTCTCGGTCAGCTAAAAGAGAACTTTCCACACATCATTTCGATTGTTTTATGTTTCATGTATAAACATTACATAAAATACTTAACCATAATATCACACCTATAACTATTTGCCGCTAAAAAATCCGTTGCTATGCACGAATACTCGTCTAGTACTGAAAATAAAAAATAAACAAAATGTATCTTTGACCAAACCCACCTTATATCACATCACAAGAGGTCCTATAGCACGCCCCTTTGGAAATATTAGTCTTTTAACTCCTTTTTCAAACACTTCACTAATTAAGGATATACATATAAGTTTCTATTTGTATATGTGTGGTGACGGGCTCATATTACGTTCTCACGTGTATAAATTCATCATGTCACCCGCATACATACATACAAATTACCTAAAAACAGACAGTCACACATTACGATACTTATATAGACCCATGCATTTAAACACATGCACATATATAGTACTCTGTTTGAGTAATTTGTTGTGGTCTCCTAGCCGAGAGTCCTGAGAGTCCTTCGGATCTGGAAACACAATGAAAGAACGCGTTAGCCTCGTCCCGGGGTTTGTCCCAGGACCCAGCTCAGGCGCGAAAGTAAGTACAGGGTATTAATGAAAGTATGTGTGTGTAAGTGCAGTAAATGCTGAGAATTATAAGAGTAAATGAGAAGTATTTATACTACTTTGGACCTGTACCTTTCTACTGTTGAGGTACTGTGCGTAGTACTAGTAGGTAACTGTTTCTGACATGTAGGGGTAGCACATCCCTGACAGGTAGTGTCAGCTATGGAGGACGCGTGTCGCTGAATTGCCGTCCGGCTCTTTCCTGTCCGTCCGGTAAGATGTGTCCGGTCGTTACTGTACCGTCCGGCCTTGCTGTACCGTCCGGTTACATACACAAACATGTCCCTCCCCAGTATCGTGTTACAGCTTTGAGAAGGTGTAATATGATATTTCATTTGTCCGGACAATTGGGCCCCCGTTGTTCTCGTATTCTTTGTTCTATCCGGGCCAAGTTGTTTTATCGCTGGCTCATTGCTCCATGGGCCCAGGCCCATTACCTAGGGTAAATCGCATTTGTACCGGGAATCGTGAGATGTGGGCACGTGTCCCAAGATATGGACGTGGGTGGCCCAGATTAACCCACGTGTGGGTCTGACACGATGCGACGCTTTACTGTTCCATCAGCCTCCCCTATATAATGCTTATGCCTCCCTTTTTTTTCTTTTTACTGTTTTACATTTCTTCCCACACTTGCATTCCGGTCTCTTCGTCTTCTTATCAGGTGCGTTTCTCCGACTCTTCCCTTCCTTTCCCTTCGTAAGAGAGTTACCTTGTCCCTCCGTTCTTAAGTTATGGCCTCCGGTTCGCACGAAAACGTTGCGTCTGCATCTGAGCGAACGGGTAACGTTGCATCGTCCTCCGGCGGCGTGGATGTTATGCCGAAGTTCGATATTCATATATATACGTCCGTTATGTCGGAGGGAGATGTGATTGAGGCCGCAAGGGTATACGGGATTCCCGAGGATTTACATCCCCGTCTACCACCTCCCGGCATGACCATGGAACGTTTACCGAGGAATTCCATTGGGATCTACGAAGCATATCTTGAGTTTTCAGGGATTAGAGTTCCATTTTCGACCTTCCTTCTTCAGGTTCTTAATCATTTCCGGGTGCATATATCCCAGCTAGTTCCGATTGGTTTGACGAAGGTCATTTTGTTCGAAGTGTATTGTAGGAGTTTGAACTTTGCTCCGTATGTGACTTTGTTCCGTCTTTTTTATACGTTGCAAAAGCAAGGGCATTGGTTCTCCTTTGCTCGTCGTGCCGGTAAGGATAGTCCGGCGAGGATTTTCAACGAAACCTGTTCGAGTTTGAAGCATTGGAAGGACAGGTTCTTCCTTATCGACCGCAGGGCGATTCCTCAAGCCATGCCCTGGAGACATCCGGACTCCAGTGTTTCCGAGCTGCCGCCGGCGGGGGGTTATCAGCCAGAGCATGTGGATGCTTTGACGGCCGCTGTTGTGGATATACAGGCCCTTCATCCTGCCCTGCTCTTCGAGGCCGGTTTGTCCAAGCTTTGGAAGTACCCCAGTCATCGACCGGTTTTTAAGGACGGGGAGGGGAACGGTAACTCTCTTTGTTGTAAATCTAGCGTCTTGTGTTCTTTTGTGTTTTGTTATGCCGTACTTATACTTGTTCTTTCTATGCAGTTGTACCGATGTCTCGTTTCCTTAGGTTTCCGAACACTTCCCTCTCTCGTGTCGGAAAGGGGCCAGCCTTGGCCGATGGGGGTGCCCCTGAGATGCATGTGACTGAGCCGCTGGGCCCTGAAGATCCTCTTCCTGCCAAGTCAGGACTTCAACGGGTTGTTGAGAGACCCAACCAACGGGTAATAGATGCTCGGGCAGCAAAGGATAGGAAGAAACAGGCTACTCAGCCTAATGTGAGCAGGAAGCGTACATCCGTTGATCCCCCTCATCGGCCACACAAGAGGGCCCATCCTTCTAGCGTCTTGGTATCGGAGGATGAAGGTTCTTCTGAAGGTGATCGAACTCGATCCCCTTCCCCCATAAACATAAGTCATCCGAACGCCGAGGGGGTCGATGGAGTAAATGTGGAACACCCGGCGGATGTTGCAGATGTGCATGATGAAGAGAATGTTGAGAATGTGGAGATTCCGGTAGGCGGGGAGGCTGGGAATACCGAAGCTACCAACCTGGTGAGCGGTTCGGAAAATATTGCCCAGGAAACTGCGGGTAATCAACTTGAAGGGGATGGTCATGGCTTTGATATGTTTGATCCGGACGAAGATTTGGGCGGCCCAAATGTTTCAGCTTTTGCTTACGAAGGTATATTCTGAACCTGTTGATTATCGTTGTCTGTCAGGAAGTCATGTTTTGTCTTGTTTTTGTTCGCAGGCCCCTCCGGATCCATCTCCGCTGATCTTAGTCGTCAGGCATTTCCTCGCAGGGGATCCAGAGGTAAATTTGTCTTTTCGTCTCCTTTTTTTTTTCTTTTTTTTTTTTTTTTTTTTTTTTTTTTTTTTCTGAAGCAAGTCCTTTGTGTATAGAACGGGGTGATTCTTCTGCACCCTACATTCCCGGATGGAAACTGACCGCTGGGGCCAGTATGAACGATGCAGAGGTTTGTAGAGACTTGATGGTGCATCTGGCTCCTCCCTCTGTCCGATCGGAACAGGGCACTTTGACTGATCACCAGGCCACCCAGCGTGCCTGGTTTGAGTTAGCACGCGGGAGCTTGGCTCAAGCAGATGTTCTTCAGCGTTTCGAGAGGACGAGCTACCACTATGCCCAACTTTATCAGGCACATGAGGGTTGTGTTAGCTCGGCCGATCGGATCAAAGAGCTTGAGTCTGAGCTTTCTGAGCAACGTCGTTCGGTTGAGATTCTGACCAAAGCCAACCAGGAACTTCAGCAGCAGCACCAAAATTGTGCTAGTCGAGAGGAGGGGTTGTCGAACCAGTTATCTGCCGTTGAGTTGGAAAGGGATGGTCTGTTGGCCAAGATTGGTGAGCAGGACGGAAAGATGCAAGCTCTGGAAAATGTTTTGGCCGTGAAGACAACTGCTCTCGAGACGGCCGAAACAAAGGCTGCCGAGTTGAGTCAAACGGTGGAGAGACTGACTGTGGAGTCAAGCCAAGCGGAGATTCTGAGGTACAACTATGTCCGAAAGCTGGTTCCGATGGTTATCAAGAGACTTCAAGAGAGCGATGAATATCAGATGGCTTGGGGAGATGTCTTTAATGCAGCCATAGATGCCGGCTGGTTGCAAGGGATAAAGGTCGGTCGGAAGGCCGAACAGATTGAAGAGATTGTTAATTCCTCCTCTGGTTTTGATATGCAAGGAGCACTAAATTTCCGGACTGCCTATGATGGCATGTTTTCCAAGCAGTTCCCTTTTGTGGAAAAGATAGTTGCTTCTCATCGTCTTCCCTTGGCTGATCTTATGAACATCTTTCCGGAAGGAACTGGAGTTACTCCCGGTGTTGGCAGTTCCGGGGTGGTGAATGATGATCAAGAACAGGATCGTTAGATTAATTCGTTGTTCCGTTTGGTCTGTAATATTTGATTTGTGACCTGACAATTTGTTTTCGTGCTTGTTCATTCGGATGACCCTCCTTTTTGGGATGCGTTTATATATTTTGCTGATGATTCGTCCGTTCATATGTGTCGTGATTTTGCATTAATATCTATATTTTGTATACACTTTGCTGTTATGATCTTCGTGTGTGCTTATGTAGCTAGTCAGATTTTCTGACTGAAGGATATTATTCCTTAGGCGTCTTGGCGCCGTAGGATTACAAGACGAACTCCCAGGTTTGTTACCGTTGGGTTATATGACGAGCCCCTAGGTTTGGTACCGTAGGGTCGTAGTAGTTGTCCCTTAGGTTTTGTTACCGTTGGGTTATATGACGAGCCCCTAGGTTTGGTACCGTAGGGTCGTAGTAGTTGTCCCTTAGGTTTTGTTACCGTTGGGTTATATGACGAGCCCCTAGGTTTGGTACCGTAGGGTCGTAGTAGTTGTCCCTTAGGTTTTGTTACCGTTGGGTTATATGACAAGCCCCTAGGTTTGGTACCGTAGGGTCGTAGTAGTTGTCCCTTAGGTTTTGTTACCGTTGGGTTATATGACGAGCCCCTAGGTTTGGTACCGTAGGGTCGTAGTAGTTGTCCCTTAGGTTTTGTTACCGTTGGGTTATATGGTTTCCTGCATTTTAGTAACGGAAAATTACCTTCCCCAGTCTGGGGCGAGGTTGTCAGTTTCATTAGCAACGTAGTTTCATCACGAGTTACATTTGGAATTCAAAACAGAATACAAGCTATAAATAACACTTCCGGAGGTTGACAGCATGCCACTTCCGGGGAACTTCCTGATCGTCCATCGTGTACAACTTATAGGATCCATTCTGGTATGCTTCAGTCACCCTGTAGGGTCCTTCCCACTTTGGGCCTAGTTTGCCTTGGTCCTCAGTACGACTAGCTTCGTTTCTGCGATAGACATACTCTCCGGGACGGAAGGTTACTGGGCGCACTCGCTTGTTGTAGTATTTTTCGATCTTGTTTTTATACTTGGCTTCTCGGACTGCGGCCTCCTCTCTCCTTTCTTGCAACAGGTCCAAATTCAAACGGACCTCTTCATCGTTCATCCCTTCTCTTACTGTTAACGTCCGATGCGTCGGCATCCCTATTTCCGCGGGTATGACCGCCTCACTGCCATACGTTAGGCTGAACTGTGTTTCTCCATTACTCATCTTGAGGGTCGTTCGGTGAGCCCACAGGACGTTGGGCAACTCGTCTACCCAACCGGCCTTTTCTCTGCCCAGCCTTGTCTTGATACCATTCATTAAGCTTTTGTTAGCGGCTTCCACTAACCCATTTGCCTGTGCGTGAGCCACCGCCGTGTTGATCTGTTGTATGTGTAGTTGTTCGCACCACCTTTTGAATGGGTCGTTCACGAATTGCGTACCGTTGTCGGTGACTATTATCCTTGGAAGACCAAATCTACACACAATGTTTTCCCATGTGAACTTTTTGACCTCCTTCCCTGTTATCCGAACTAGCGGTTTGGCTTCGATCCACTTAGTGAAGTAGTCGATAGCTACTATCACGTATTTAGCCCTTCCCGCCGACTGAGGCAATGGGCCCAGAATGTCCATTCCCCACTGGTAAAAGGGCCATGGTGCCATTATGGACGTCATCGGTGTTTTCGGGAGTCTGGGGACCCTGGAGTGAATCTGGCATGAGTCGCACTTCCGGATTTCATCTTTAGCGTCCCGGTGCATGGACGGCCAATAGTACCCCTGCCTCATGGCCTTTGCTACAACCATTCGAGGTTCGGAGTGCATTCCGCACGACCCCATGTGTATTTCTCTGATTACATAATTGGCTTGTAAAGGACCTACACATCTCAGCATGGGTACCAAGTATGATCTTCTAAACAGGACTCCTCCTTCCATTACGTACTGGCTTATTTTCATTCTAAGCGACCGTGCTTCGTTTTTGTCCTCCGGCCAGATGCCTTCGGTCAAGCATTTAACTATTGGGGTCATCCAGTTATCTCCTTCTTCTTCTACCACTGTGTTCACCTCCTTCTTCTCTATGGATCTCTCTGTTAACACTTCCACCAAAACCTCTTTTGTGAGGTGATTAAATGCTACCGTTGCCAGCTTACTTAGCACATCTGCTTTCTGGTTTCTGGCCCGAGGAATGTTACTTATGGAGAATCTATTAAAGCCGGATGTTAGCTCCTTCGTCTTGGCCAGGTACTTGACCATATTGGTATTGACGGCCACATAGTCACCGTTTATTTGATTAGCCACCAATTTCGAGTCAACGTATACCCGTACATCCCGTACACCCATATCCGTTGCTATTCTTAATCCGGCCAA
Organism: Artemisia argyi; assembly: GCA_030686995.1. Lineage (NCBI taxonomy): Eukaryota > Viridiplantae > Streptophyta > Magnoliopsida > Asterales > Asteraceae > Artemisia > Artemisia argyi. The sequence continues at coordinate 101,544,135 of CM060696.1, forward strand.
AAGAGCTTCGTATTCCGCCTCATTGTTGGTGGTGCCTTCGAAGTCCAGACGGAGTGCATAGGTGTACTTCGTCTTTGTGGGACTAATCAGCACCAGTCCGGCACCGGCCCCCTTTTGGTTTGAGGCCCCGTCTGTGAACAATGTCCACCTGCCCGTTTCGTCTTTGCTTAGTCTCTTCGCCGGTTGCTGGAAATATGAAGGAGAGCTGTTTCCGATGGGTGCTTCGGATAAGAAGTCGGCGAGGATCTGTCCTTTCACGGCACTCCGCGGAATGTAGTCGATGTTGTATGCACCCAGCTCCACCGAATATTTGGCGAGCTTTCCGGACGCTTGTGCCTTAGCGAGTACTTGTTTAATAGGCTGATCGGTTATGACTCTGATTGGGTGAGCTTCAAAGTACCTGCGTAGTCTTCTGGATGCATGTATCAAAGATAGCACCAGTTTTTCCAACGGGGAATAATTCCTCTCTGCTTCGTTCAGTGTTCTGCTGACGTAATGGACCGGCCTTTGCTTTCCCTGTCTCTCCGTCACTAGCACGGTGCTAACGGCTTCATCGGAGGCCGCGATGTATACATATAAAGTTTCCTCGGCGACCGGTGTAGTGAGAGACGGGAGGTCTACGATGAGTTTTTTCATTTTCTGGAAGGCGTCTTCCGCTGCCTCCGTCCACCTATACTCATTCTTATTCTCCTTGGTTACATTTTTCAACGTTTCGAAGAAGGGTAAAGATCGTTCGGCTGATCGGGAGAGGAAACGATTTAATGCCGCCAACTTGCCACTGAGGCTTTGCATTTCTTTCAGTGTCCGGGGCGATTGCATGTCCAATATGGCCTTCGACTTCTTAGGGTTTGCCCGGATCCCTTCGGAGGTGACCAAATATCCCAGGAACTTTCCCTCTTCCATTCCGAACGAACATTTCCGAGGGTTTAGTTTCATATTGATCCTTCTTAGATTATCAAACGTTTCGGCGATGTCTGCTAGCATTCCCCTTTCTTCCTTGCTTTTGATGACCATGTCATCAACATAGGCCTCCAGGTTTCTTCCCAATTGCGATTGAAACGCTGTGTCGACCAATCGCTGATATGTGGCGCCGGCATTCTTGAGGCCGAAAGGCATCTTGGTATAACAATAGGTCCCTTGATCCGTGTAGAAGGCTGTCTTCTCTTCGTCTTCCCTGGACATTTGTACTTGGTGGTAGCCCTTGTATGCGTCCAGGAAACATTTATATCTGTACCCCATCACGGATTCAATCTTCCAGTCAATGTTGGGAAGGGGGTAGTAGTCCTTAGGACACGCCGAGTTGACATTTTTGAAGTCGACACACATCCTCCAAGTGCCGTCGCTCTTTTTCACTAACACGGGGTTAGATATCCACGTGGGATATTTAACCGGGCGAACAATTCCGGCCCGAGTCCATTCTTCCACCTCTTTAAGCACGGCTTGGCTTCTGTCGGGGGCGAATACCCTTCGTTTCTGGCATACCGGTTCAACTGATGTGTTGATGTTTAAATGGTGTTCTATTGTTCTCCGCGGTACCCCCGTCATATCACTTGGTTCCCATGCAAACACATCTAGATTGTCGGCGAGTAATTCCCTCAGCTGGGTTTTGCAGTTTTTAGTCAGCTTACCTCCTATGGTGACGAGTTGATCCGGATATGCCGGATGGATCATTACTTCCTCTGTTTCCCCGGTCTCCTGTTCGTATCTTTCGACCATATCCTCCTCTTTCTCTGCCTGGTTTTCCTCAATCTTCCGACATTCTAAGACTGAGGCAAATCTAGTGGTCAGTGTAGCGATGCCTCCTGGCGTAGGGAATTTCATCATTGAATGGATGGTCGAAGGGACTGCTCGGAGTGTCTTGAGTCCACTCCGACCGAGGATAACATTGTAAGGGGAAGGGGCACGAATGACAGTGAATTTCATGGTGGCCTTTCGGGATAATTTCCCATTACCGAACTCTACATCGAGTTCCAGTTTTCCCAACGGCTTGGTCACGCTACCTGCGAACCCTAGCAGGTCCGTTCGAGTGGGCCTTAATCTCGACTTGATGGAAGGGTGTAACTGATTGAAGCAATGTTCGAACATAATTTCCACGGACGCCCCTTCGTCCACGAAGACTCTTCGAACGAGATACCCTTCTATCGTCGCCTCGATGATGATTGGTTCTTCCGACACGTCGTCGGGCGATATGGGAGGGAACGTCAAAGGGACATTCATCCATTCCTCCAACAGCTCCCTGTTCTTTCTCTTCCTATCGTTCGTACGTGTTCGGACCATGTTGATAATCCTATCCCTTCGCGGTTCGTCTTCCCGTTGTCTATTGCCTTTCTGTCGGACGTCCTTGACCAGATGATTGAGTTTTCCGGATTCTAGTGCCGTTTCTAGTTGTTTCTTGAGTTGGATGCAGTCATTTGTGTGATGTCCGTTGCCCATGTGATAGTCACAGTACTTATCCTGGTCCTCCCGCCTGGGTGGTCGACCGAGGGGCCTAGGGACAGGGAGTTGTAACTGTCGTTCGGTCGCTAGGATCTCTCGCGGCAGTTTGGTGAGGGAGTTTAATGAGAGCTTGGTAGGGTAGGTGTCTTGGCGCATGCGATAATCGTTCCGAGGAGGGAGCAATGGAGGTCGTTCTCTAGGTTTGTAGGGAGCGTATCGATCACGCCCGGTGGTGCTATTTTTACTCTCGTACGGTCTCTTATCTTCCCCGTACGGTCCCCGGTACTGTCTTTCCTCTCGTCTAAAGTTACCGACGGGAGGCCTTCTCGAGGACTCCATTCTTTCTCCTCGAGGCAACTCAGTACTAATGAAGGCCCTCTCTGATCTCACGAAATCATCCACCCGGTTCATCATTTCCTCCACCGTCTTAGGTACTCGGTCAGCAAAGCGCTTTGCCAACTCGGGGTTCTTGCATGCATCCATGAAAGAAGATATTCGCATTATTTCTGGCACCCCTTGAATGAATCCGGTTTCCGTAGTCCACCTTTCCTTGAATTCAGGTAGAGATTCGTTGGCCTTCCTGACGATCCTGGTTATTTCTGTGGGGTCCCTGAGGCATTTCTTGCGAAGAGCAAAACGGGTTGTGAACTGATGACGGAGGTCCGCCCACTCGTCAATACTTCCGAAGGGGAGTTTGTCATACCAGCCGCGCGCGCTTCCATCCAGTGTCTGTTGAAACATACGGCACCATACCGGCATGGGCCAGCATCCCTGCATTGCAGCCCCGGAAAATCTAGTGAGGTGATCCTCCGGGTCCGTCGAACCGTCATAGAGCTTGATGTGGGATGGCATTCTATGTTCCGGAGCCGAGAATTCTAAAAGCCTTCGGGATAACGGAGAGTTAGCTATTTCTTTGAAAGGTTTTCCCAAATCGTCGTCCGACACTTTTGCCCCCGTTGCGATTCCCCCGGACGTTCTATCCTTTCGCGCCCCATCTCCATTACTGTCTTCGATGAAATCTAAACGGATGGGTGTGACCTTTTCTCTTCGGTTGTAATCTTCCATTAGAGCCTTGAGGGCGGACAGGTGTCCCTCAATCTGTTCTTTCAATTCCGAGGAGGTATCATCGTTCCCACCTGAGGTTTCGGGGTTCGGACCCGACATAGTGCGACCCTGGTAGATTGAACCCGGGTCCCACGGATGGCGCCAATTTGTTTGAGTAATTTGTTGTGGTCTCCTAGCCGAGAGTCCTGAGAGTCCTTCGGATCTGAAAACACAATGAAAGAACGCGTTAGCCTCGTCCCGGGGTTTGTCCCAGGACCCAGCTCAGGCGCGAAAGTAAGTACAGGGTATTAATGAAAGTATGTGTGTGTAAGTGCAGTAAATGCTGAGAATTATAAGAGTAAATGAGAAGTATTTATACTACTTTGGACCTGTACCTTTCTACTGTTGAGGTACTGTGCGTAGTACTAGTAGGTAACTGTTTCTGACATGTAGGGGTAGCACATCCCTGACAGGTAGTGTCAGCTATGGAGGACGCGTGTCGCTGAATTGCCGTCCGGCTCTTTCCTGTCCGTCCGGTAAGATGTGTCCGGTCGTTACTGTACCGTCCGGCCTTGCTGTACCGTCCGGTTACATACACAAACATACTCTGTAATGTATAAGCGTAAACACATTTACACCCATTAATGTTCGCAACTTGCTTAGCCCAAACCCTAACTCATACCTTTTTTTTACATTGTATTGAAGGTTATCATCATAATATAGATACACGAATAATTGTGACATATGTTATTACTATTATTCTATACGAAAGTCAATCACTAGATAATCTCTAAGAAATACGTAGTAGTTGAATAATTCTTAAAGATTTTCGATGTCATTTATGCATGGACGGACCCACATATATGCCGGGTGTGGCACGGGCTACACCCGATTTTAGGTCACGAAGTGCAAAAAGATTTCAAAACTGACGTTTTTGTAGTATGTGCAACCCCCAAACAGTTTTTTGCTACTTTCGTTTCTTAAAGTGTACCTTTAGTTAGCCCAGCATTTATTTTGTACAACACCCTTTTAAAATTCATGGGTCCGTCCTTTTATGCATAGGAAATTTGAATGAAATCCTTAGGAAATTAAACACATTTCCTAAAGATTTCTAACGTCATTGTATACCTAGAAAATCCTTAGGAAAACCATCATTAATTTTAGACGGGTTTGTGAAACTTTTCACTAATGGCTAGGAAATTACAAGGAAAACAGTTACTAAATACTGTAGTTGTGCTCATAATCGGTATTATATAGGTAATTTCCTACAGAACATTTCCCTAAGAAATATTTGTGGGTGTTCGCTCAATTGACAATTTTTTTGTCAAATGAATATTAACCTATGGATTAACCTGTCTTTCATGATTCTAATTAATGTAACAACCTATTGCTTCACACTTAATTAATAATAACATGTTAAGAGTGCTAGGTACATTGCATACAAATAATACGTTATTGGTGTGATATCTCAGCGCCACCTGATCACCATACCAATGATACACTAACTACTAAAACACAATCCTTAAAAATAATAATAATAATAATAAAAATAAAAATAATAAAAAAAATCAGTGACACTTATTGATGCATGTAGTTCTCACAAAATACCTCACAAAAAATACCTTACTCAAAAATAATAATAATAATTAAAAAAAAAAAAAAAAAAAAAAAAAAGAAATCAAATCAAATCAGTTTTGCTTGTCTTAAATTTACGAATTCAGTATTTATTGGACCGTTCGAGTTTTTTGGTTACCTCAAATTATGCGCAACTCATCACATACAAAATTATAACTAAGCAATGTAAAATCCTACTAGAGTACTAGATACTTTTAGATAAAAACAAATTATTATCTTACCACATCATGTGGTTGAACTGTTCTAATTTTTAATCGACTCAAATTACGCACAAGTCTTTGCTACAATAGAGGTAAAAAATACAATCATACGAGAAATTTTTAGGCGAAAACGAATTACAATTTCGCCATAACGCGCGGGCAATTTATTTCTTGTTTATATAAACAATATACCAAAAATGAAAATCGATATAAGCTTAAAAGGAAAAAGGCTTAAGTGAAGAATGATTTGAAGTTGGCAACTAATATAAAAATAATAACTTACTAACTAAAGATTACGTTAAAGATGAGTTAATAAAAACAGATAATATCATACAGATTTGGTTAATAAAAAGTATGTAAACTAGTTCAAGATGAGTTGTAAAGTTGTGGGATGATCGAGATGATCGACATCGATGTCACGTCAACGTTTAAGCTGTTCAAAATTTCATACATGTGATTATGTGAAGCAGAAAAAAGACAATAGCCAATTTGTACAGCTTATCTTAAACAACATAATTCAAATATTGAAACCACATGCAAATGCAAATAACAATACTATTTGTTTACAAACACTTATCAACACATACACGTAAGAATTATATCATGTTCTTCTATTCAATATTTTCCTAAAAGATATTTGAAAAAACCAAAACTATATATATACTAATCTCCATGCGAAGTTTTTAAATGATATGTACACGCTTTTATCAATATTTTTTCAAACTTTATTCAAAAGGGTCATCAAAAGGATATAGTAGTAGCCCACACGCAAATATATAGAATTAAAGGCGTGCGACATGCATTTTAAGTCAAGTGCAAGGAATATAATTAAGTACATGACATGTACCAACTTCGAATTTACAGTTTGTACTGGTTGGTAAATCTCAAATTATCTCTTTAGCTTTACTAATGTTACTTATGCTTCCCTTTTAAGTTAAATATTATAACAAAAATACATTTGTTGTTTCAAAATTATTATCAAGAGACAAAAATCACACAATTAATAAAAATAAATACATTTTTTAACTAATCAAATAGAATATTCATCCACTAAAATCACTTTTTATTTATTTATTGGATACAATATAAATCAATTATTTCGAGACATTCTAAAAAAGAAATATAAATTATAATTTTGAGACGGAAAAAGTAATTACTAAACTCATTAAAAAAAAAAAAAAACTCTATATTTTTATGCTTGTTGCAAAATTTTTGCTCACTTTTTTGTAAGGGCATGTTTGGTACAAAGAATTGAGGATGAGGAAATGAAAATCAATTCATTTCTTATTTTTGTACCTCAAAGAAATAAAAAGGTTGAGAATTGTAACTTCTAACATTTGGTTCCTTTGTATTTTGTGAATAGTTGGTTTCCCATCTATTTGGTAAAGAAATGAATTCTTTGTACAACTAAATAATAATAATAATAATAATAATAATAATAATATATGAATATAATAATAATAATAATAATAATAATTTCTTTAGTCAATTCTTTGGTATTACCAAACACTGGAATTTATATTGAATTTCTTTGAGAATTCATTTCTTTGATTTGATTTCTGCACTTCATTTCATTTCTCTGAATTTCACCCTACCAAACGTGCCCTAAGAATTTTATATCGAATTTTCCGCAACAACGCACGAGCTACAATGCCCACGTTTAGAAACGAAAGCATCTCTAATTCTCTATCCAATATTTACTAACCGCATATTCTATGATTTCTATCCCATTGTTGTACGTAGTAATAGTTTTTTGATATAACCTTAACCTACTAAATCATCAACGATTAATCTAAGAATATATATAATCTAGGGTAGGCAATATTTTTATTGTTATGGATGACAAAGATTGAGAGTTATGGTCAATGATGTGTTAATTAGGTCGTGGATTATTTTTTATGTTATATTGACATTAAGGTCAATATTTAATGTGTTAGTCAATACATAAGTCTAAAATTTAACATGGTCTTTGCCTCTTTCGTTTTCACTTTTATTGTTGCACTAACAACGGTCATCATTGATAAACTCTATTTATTATGTCCAAAAGAGTTCTTGATTTAGTTCAATGTTTTGAAAACCGGGTGTGAAATCGATCCGGACGAGTTATCGGGTCAACCGGTTCGACCGCCGGGTCAACCCGGTTTTCAATTTATTATTTTTTTATTTTTTCGATCGGTTTCATCACCGGGTCAACCGGTTCGACCGCCGGGTCAACCAGGGTTTCTATTAAAAAAAAATTGAAAAAATGAAACCCGGCCGGGTTGACCCGGGTCACTCAAAACTCGGCGGGTCTAACCAGTTAAGCCGGTTTTAGAAACACGAGTTTTTTTTACCCTTTTTTTGACCGGAACTGGTCGAACCGGTTATCCATGCATAGTAGCTAAATGATACAGTAAAATCACATATTAAAGCGAAGGTCATGAACAATCTTGTCATAGTGTTTATGTAATTACGATGATACGTGATGTGTGGTTTCATGTTAGTTATAGTCTGGTTAAGGGCCGTTGGTTAACCGGTTGCACGTAGTTACCTAAGATATAGGGTTTTAACTTTTACGTGATAACATAAATTTCTTTTTACAATTATTGGTTAAATGGATACACACTCTTTTCGTGGCAATATTATTGTTTAGGGTAAATTGCAAAAATGGTCCTTAACGTTTCACAAAATAGCAAAAACGAGACCGAGACAAAAAGTAGCGCAAAAAAGCCACCCACGTTCCACATTTTTGCAAAATCGCAACTGAGAGGCCTTTTCCGTTAGTTTCATCGTTAAATGCCATGTCACCGAGGGTATTATCGTCATTTTACTACGAGTCAACCCTCTATTCTTCTCCATCTGAAACAAATCCAAAAGCAAATGAGTTGTGTCCAAGTAAAACACTGTATCACCACCACCACCCTTTACCCTTCATCTTCATCTTCTCCGGTGACTAAACCCAGATTCCGGTGACCAAACCCAGATTCCGGTCATTTTTTTTTAATAATTAAAGCTTTAACTGAAATACCCGGATTTTCTTGACCATATTTGTATTCTTCATTTAACAGTTAGCGAGAATGATGGATTCATTACCGGAGAAGATGTTTGCTTTCTTATTTTAGTTTTGGATTTGTTTCATATAAAATCTCTCTAGTGCCACCCTTTCCATCAAAAGGCTCGACTGATTGAGGAACAGACTTCGTAATCTGCAAATGTTATAAAAGATATTATTCATCGGGAAAAATGTAAATTTAATACCCTTTCGCACTTACAGCTTCCACAAAAGGATCGTAGGCCGCTTCTGCTAGGTATCCAAGAGTTGTCCCAGAATCAGTTACAGTTCCTTTCTGGTTGTTGGATGATTCAAAAACTGATGGATCAAACGGCAATGTTTTATCATTTACTGTAATACTTTTCAAATGTAGATAATAATGTTGCCTTTTCGTTTTACATATAAAGATCAAAAAATAACTAAATAACGAGTCACAATATTAAAGACTTTTCCATCATTGTTTACATTAAAACCCGACAAAACAATGGTTCTAGCGACACTTGATATTCAATGTTTTTTAGCTCTTGTGACGACGAGGAGTAGAATCAGAAACCGCGATACTTGAGTGAGTTGAGGGGTGAACCTTTTTGAACAAAGTTGGGAAGCAACCAATAGTCGAAGAAGCACGATCATCGTCGTCGAGTACGCTATCATTGGTTGTATGACCTTTTATAGTTGTCTTCTTCATTTTTTCTTGATGGTGTTTTCTCATAACATAAGCTTCAGTGCAGAAGTTGCCATAGACATTCTTTTTAAGAAATGAGATATGAAATGAAAGGTGGTGTTGAAAGGTATTTATAGGAAAGTTTTGACTTGGACATCACGTACGTTGAGGCTTTCAAATTTGACCACTTTTCTTCTCATAATATAATTTCATTCAATAAATTGATGAGAATAGGAGGCGATCGAGTTATTGGCTAACGAGTGAAAATTCGTTTTTCTTAATGAAGGATGTGGTGTTGACATTTTTCCTAGTGGACAAACGATGTTCAAAGGGTCGAAAGTGTATGGCACAGAGTAAAGCAAGTGATATGCCCTTGGTTGCATAAACTCACTTACTAAACAAAGAGAACCAAAAAGTACAAAGTGAAACCTAAGTACGACAGAAAAGGAACACTAAAAAGTATTTCTCGGTCATATACTGGTCCATGGCGATTATGTTGTTGACATAGAAGACGTTGAAGATGAAGGCTCAAGTGATGATTCTTAGTCGAGAAACAAAACACTGGAAAGTTGAATAACATGGGAAACCTTCTTGTTACCGAACCCGCCCATGACCCATCTTATCACCTCTACCTATTTTATAGAGCATAAAAGTGACACGCCTTCACTTGCAAGTGCAAAGTGACTGTAGATAGAACAGTCCCATAGTTATGTTGTATGCATATATAGCATCCTCATGTTGACTCATCCCATGATCTTGCATTTTCTAACCTTCTGTGGTATCAATCTGAACATAAAAGGAGTGATGATATGAAAACCATATGAACCTACCAACTCTATAAATCATGAAAGATTATTCAGAACATGAAAAACTGCACGCCCTCAAAGATAACAGAGGCCACTTGGAGTCATGTATAGAAACTGATGTTATAACCAGTTTGTATAGAAACGAATTGATTAATAGCTTTTGTTTTTGATAGTGGGATCTTCTTTTGAGAGATTACAAGGAAGCCACAGAATATATTGAAGACATCAAAGATATTTGTGTGGTTTTTGATTTGATTTTCTGGTTTTTGTTATTGATGTTCTTCATTATATATTAAAGTTAAATATAAATTAAAAAGAAATTCAAATGGGAAAGAAGACGAGGGTATATTAGTCATTTCACTGCACTTAACGTGGAAAACTAACGGAAACTAACGGAAAAGGCCTCTCAGTGGCGATTTTGCAAAAATGTGGAACGTGGGTGGCTTTTTTGCGCTACTTTTTGTCTCGGTCCCGTTTTTGCAATTTTGTGGAACGTTAAGGACCATTTTTGCAATTTACCCTATTGTTTATTAAGTAAGAACACGTAATTTATGAAAAATACAGTTAATGCTGATTTGTTTTTGTAAAGCATGAAAGAAATAAAAATAAAAATTTCTTTTAGACAATCATTTAACATTTTTATTTTGATTTTGTAAATAATAATGTATAATAACATCAATATAGTAAACTCAGAAGATTAAAACCGCCTGTTATTTGTAGTAGTATATTGTGAATAGTGAAAATTTGTTTTAAAGCATCTTAAAATAGCAACGATAAGACTAATAGTAATGGCAAACCAACATTAATGTTACATCAACTTTTCTACCAAACATATAACCAAAGACCTCGATAATAACTAAAAATGTTCCCCACAAAAATTAATTAAAAAAAAAAAAAAAAAAAAAAAAAAAAAAAAAAAAAAACCCCTCACACAAACTTTGCAAAAGGTTGGGTCGCTTGGCAGATCGAATGAAGCAAAATAAGGAGGGGGCGCGTTTATTGGGAAGTCATGTAAGGGGGGGTCTCATATGGCTAGACCGACCAAGGTTTGGATCGCCATTAAGACTAGTCTAACAAGAATATTTAGGGTGGCAATCAAGCCGTGCTCGGGTTGATTTATTAATTGGAATCGCAGGTTGACGGGATAGTATAACCTATATTCAAACATGACTTATTCATTAATCGTATCAAGAAACTCAACCATAATCCAGATCTGCATAACAGCGTAACCCGTACATTATTCGTTTAACCAGTTTAAGTAAATATGTCAACCAAATGAAGAAGGGTGGTATGTTGATTAAAGTAATTTAAATTCAAAAATGATATAAATGGTATACAAATAACTATACAATGATCTCAATGATACCCGAATTATAATCGTAATTCATTGTCATATTAAGTACATAACAAAATACATTTAAACCAAATCCAACATATAATTCAAGTTATATATTTTATTTTTATATACTTAAACGGATTCATAAGTTGACTTGTTTAATACGTACTCAACCCAAACACACATTTTTGTTAAACAGGTTAGATGCGTTAACATGTTTTTGACCCAAACATGTTTATCGTCAACCAAAACCTATTTGACTTCGTGCCAGATTTGTGCCGTTTATCATATCGTGCCGAAAATTAACACCCTTTAATAATAGCATTACATAAGAAGGGGTGAGTTCTATAAAGATTTAATAATAAAAAAAAAATACAAATTCGGAATATTCACTTTTTTATCAAAACAAAAAAGTTCATTTTTTATTTTCATTTTTTAAAATAAAATATCTTACAAACTGTAAATTTCAATACTAAAAGTATGTTCGTTGAAAGTATAATTTTGTGCTTGATATGACGATGTAATTAGTTTTACTTAATTATCAAACGGTTTATGAGCTATTTAGTTTTTAAAACTGGCTAAGTTTTTTTTATCTTTGATTGAAAAATAAATGACTAACATTATGTTATATTTTTGATTTTTTTTAAATCTTTATTCAACGAAACTCGACATATGGATATGTAAAAAACCAATATAAAGATTGAATGGAAAGTGTGATGAATTTTTAGGAAAGTGAAAGGAATCGGATTCATCACGAAAAAGGAAGCATCCCTCTTTCTTTACTCCCACAGAAAATACATAAAAACTTTAGTTCTAAACAAATAAATTTCATTTCTTTTTGCCGGCTACTCCACGCGCGCCACCGCTTGCCACCCCCAGCACATAGTTATCTAGTAGCTACATTATTATAGTTCTATTATTAATTCCTTTTATATAATGCATAATTTTGTAGCTATATTTTTAATAGAGTTTCTTTATATATTTTTATATTTTCGTTCTACAAATTTTCCTACATTCATAATAATATTATATAGCTTTTTCTCACTTATTTTTCTCTGTATCTAAACCGTTAGTTTTGACAAATAGCATAATCCCGTGAGTAAGACACTTTGTAGGCTTAAAACATAAAAATATTAGCATTTTCCTTTTCAAAAATCTCGATATATATTGTAGTTTATATAGAACCATGACAAACTTTTCAAAACATAAAATACAAATTTCAAACTAAACGGAATTATGGTTCATATTAGCTACTATGAAATATTATTAAATTAGATCATCAATAATGAGAAGTTTAAAAAAGTTTAACACACATTAAAAGTTTTATATTTTCTTTCAACCATAATAGATGTGACATAAAAAGGTTTAAGATCATGAACATACTTATAATTTAATACATGCATTATTGATAATCATTCTATAAAATTGCAAAAGGTTTATACTAGGGCTGAGCACTGGTCCTGAATCGGACCGACCAAAACCGACATCGAATTAGCCAAAAGCCGAGATCGAGGATCGAACCGAATGTTGTCGGTCCGGTCCAATAAGTCAAAATAGTCGGTTTGTGGTCCGGTCCGGACTGGACCAACCAAAATGGGGACCGAATTAGCCTAAAAGCCGAGACTGAGGACCGGACCGAATATGATCGATCCGGTACGGTCCGATCTCGATTGATCCAGTCCGTTCGGATGGTTTGCTCAGCCCTAGTTTATACATAGTAAAATAAAGTTCATAAGACCAAAAAATTTATAAATTAATGATCTAATTTAACATGCCAAACTTATAAACATTTTTGAAAGCTCTACCATTGGGTATAGGGCTATAAACGAACTGAACTTCAGTGAACATTTCATCAACCGTTCGCTAAAAAGTTCGTTTATGTTCGTTCGTTTATTAAATGAACGAACATGAACAATATTTTACGTTTTAGTTAAATGAACGGACATGAACAAAAGTCTCGTTCGTTCATTTATGTTCGTGAACGTCCGATTAGGCGTTCGTTAAAGCTCGTTTATGTTTATTTATTTATTTATGTTCATATATCATATTTTTTAATTTTAATAATTTATTTGTTTAAACAAAACGACACTTTTAAAATAATATATTGTGAAAAATTCAATAAAGTTTATTTTTGTTTGTCTATTTTCATTTATGTTCGATCGTTTATATTCGTTTAGTGTCTTAATGAATTAACATAAACAAATATGAACAATTCAATTTCTTAATAAACGAACATGAACAAGAAATTATTCCTCTTGTGGCCACGGAGGTTCACCTGCGCCGACTCCGGGCTATCCAAAAAGGGTAGTCACCGTGGGATTAGTCGGCTCGCAATGTCGAGTCGGAAACCCATGATTACCAAAAAATAAAAAAAAAAAAAAAAAAAAAAAAAAAAAAAACATGAACAAGAAATTTCGTCTGTTTAAGCGTCCGTGTCCGTTTATTTGTGTGGTTAAAATTAAATGAACGAACATGAACAGGGCTTCGTTCGTGTTTGTCCGGTTCATTTACAGCCCTAATTGGGTATGCTCTTAACTAACATTGTTGAACTGATTTACAAACACCTATTTATACAAGTTTAATATATTATATCAGTAAAAAATCTAGATATACAAGATAATTACCCGCACATAGTGGCAACAATCTATGGTAGCGACAATTTATGTGTAGATATTTATTTTTTATATAATGTTACCGATTCTTCAGATTTTGTTTGGAACTCATGGATTGCTTGCAAAGTAAATATATGTGTTTGAAGGGTTGTCTTGGATCGTCTCACGACTAGAGAGAACCTATATGGACATGGTATTCTTCATATCAATGACTCTTGTTGTCTATTTTGTGGTTTTGAAGTTGAATCCATAAATCATTGCTTTTGCTCTCGTCTAAAGATCAATTTAAATTGATTGAAATTTTGGAGTTGGTAGAACTTGCCTCCTTTATGCAACCCGACTTTTGATGTTATCTTAAATGGGTCGTTTGGTTTCCTTTCGAGTAAATGGAAACCCAAGTTATTTAATGTCGTTTGCTTGAGTTTCATTTGGAGTATTTGGTTTGGACAAATCGCATTCTGCATGCCTTTTCGGATGACGAGGTTTCATCTACTTTGAATAAAGATATATATCTTGCTCAAAGAAGGGTGTTGTTGTGGGCTTCAAACAAGGGTTTTAGGAACCGATTTTCAATAGCTGACTGGATCATCATCTTGATGAAGATTTAACTTGATAGATTTCATTTTTTGATTTTTTTTCTCTCTCTTAATATTTTGTTTAGTTGGTTGGGTTCTCCTTCTTCGAGCCACATGATATATCTTTGTCTCTTCTTGCCATTTTTCTAATAATATTTTGGCTTTAAACAAAAGTAATTAAAAGTGAAGAAAGCATGTGAAATAAATTGTAATTAAGTATTTACATAACCAATGGATCACATTAAGTAAGAGTATTTTAGTAAAAGACATTACCCATTTTGTAAATTGTTAAACAAATGTATCTAGTATAAATGACCCTTATTTATTCATCTTAAACGGATTTATATTAAAAATATTATGCAGTATATAATTATCTATATTAATATATAAAGCATTTGAGATGTTCTTTTTATAAAAAGGCTTAAAATTATTAAGTTACACATTTTCTTTTAATGGCATGATATCCAAACTTATAATATTAAATGTACCGTAAATAAACTTATAACAATAATTTTTATGTGCAAAACTTAACTTGTAACATTCAATAACATCTCTTAACTTTTAATAATCATCTTGATGTTAACAATTGAAATCATAACATTCAATGAGTTCGTAAAACCAATGGTCAACCTTAATGTAACAATATGTTAATTATAATATTGATATTCGATTAAGTCTAAAAATGATCATTTAAATGTGATCAAATTGAGTTAATTGCAAAAATCGTCCCTAAGGTTTGCTCAAATTGCAGATTTCGTTCTAAATAGTTTAAAATTGCAAAGATTGTCCCTAAATCAAGCCTTTTTGCAAATTTTGATCCCTAGCTTTAACTGTCGTTAAGTAAATTCATTTAGAATTTACACGTTAGCCCTTTTAGCCAACAATTCTTGCAACGTTCATCCTTTTAACTAACGTCCGTTATAATTGAAAAAAATTGGTTTTGATACGTTCATTTTCGTCCATTTTTATACGATTTCATCCTTTTTTTCTTACGCTTTTATACGTTTTCGCCCGTTTTTATATCTCTTCATCCATTTTTATACGTTTTCGTTTGTTTTTATACTTTTTCGCCCGTTTTACTTACGTTTTTATACGTTGTCGCCCGTTTTTATATGTTTCGGCCATTTTTATATGTTTTCGTCCGTTTTTATACATTTTCATCCATTTTTATATGTTTTCGTCCGGTTTTAAACCTTTTATACGTTTTTAATCGTTTTCATTTGTTTTTATACGTTTCGGCCGTTTTTCTTACATTTTTATACGTTTTCATCCATTTTTCTTACATTTTTATACATTTTCGCACGCTTTTATACATTTTCATCCATTTTATACCTTTTCATAAGTTTTTAATCGTTTTTATACGTTTTCGCCCAGTTTTCTTACGTTTTTATACGTTTCCGCCAATTTTTATACGTTTTCGGCCATTTTAGTATCTTTTCGTCTATTTTTATACGCCTTCACCCAGTTTTATTCGTTTTCGTCTGCTTTTATACATTTTCGCCTATTTTTCTTTTGTTTTTATACGTTTTCATCCGTTTTCGCCATTTTATATGTTTTCGTCCGTTTTTATACGATTCCGTCCATTTTATACGCTTTTGTCCATTGTTGCCCGTTTTCATACGTATAAAAACGGACAAAAATATATAAAAATTGATGAAGATATATAAAAACAGGCAAAAAAATATAAAAATATAAGAGAAACAGACGGAAACGTATTAAAACATAAGAAAAACGGATGAAAACGTATAAAAACGGGGGAAAATGAATAAAAACGAATGAAAACGTATAAAAATGGACGAACATGTATAAAAACGGACGAAAACATATAAATATGGCTGAAACGGATGAAAACATATATAAACGGGTGAAATCGTATAAAAATGCATGAAAAACGAATGAAAACGTATAAAAATATAAGAAAAACAGGCGAAAATGTATAAAAACGAATGAAAATGATTAAAAACGTATGAAGAGGTATAAAGATGGATGAAAACGTATAAAATGGATGAAAACGTATAAAAACGAGCGAAAACGTATAAAAGCATAAAAAACGGACGAAAACATATAGAAATGTAAGAAAAACGGGCGAAAACGTGTAAAAATGAATGAAAACGATTAAAAATGTATGAACAGGTATAAAACTGGACAAAACCATATAAAAACAAATGAAAACGTATAAAAACGGGCGAAAACGTATAAAAACGGACGAAAACGTATAAAAATAGACGAAAATGGATGAAAACGTATAAAAACGGGCGAAAACGTATAAACACGTAAGAAAAACCGACGAAAACGTATAAAAATGGGTGAAAACGTATAAAAATGGATGAAAACGTATAAAAATGGACAAAAGTATATAAAAATAGCCGAAAACGGATGAAAACATATAAAAACGGGCAAAAACGTATAAAAACGTAAGTAAAACGAGCGAAAATGTATAAAAACGGGTGAAAATGTATAAAACGAATGAAAACGTATAAAAGTGGATGAAAACGTATAAAAACGGGCGAAAACGTAAGAAAACGGACGAAATAGTATAAAAAGCGATGAAAATGAACATATAAAAACTGATCCAATTATAATGGACGTTAGTTAAAGGGATGAACGCTGCAAGAATTGTTGGCTAAAAGGGCTAACGTGTAAATTCTAACGGAATTTACTTAACGATAGTTAAAGTTAGGGACCAAAATTTGCAAAAAGGCTTGATTTAGGGACGATCTTTGCAATTTTAAACTCTTTGGGACGAAATCTGCAATTTGAGCAAACCTTAGAGACGATTTTTGCAATTAACTCTGATCAAATTATTCGATGCTTGAACACACATAAATATTTGCTCCCCGAAAAATTTAGTTATACGAGTATTCATCACCACAACGCGCGAATACCCGTATAATATATTCAGAAGGTGGTTACAAACTAAGTCTGTGTTTGGTTTTTTTGAAAAACATCTTAACAGCCTCTTAATAGGCTAAATGTCTGAATCGGTCAGACATTTGGTCGTTCAGACCGTTTTTTTTTTTTTTTTTTCGTTCAGACGCTTTCAGATGCAGTAAGATCTTAATGGTTTAGACTTGAGAGGGGTGTCTGAATGCGTCTTGTTGCCTCTTGCTGACACAAATAAAAACCAAAAAAAAAATAGTACGAGCAAGCAAATGTGCGGTTCAAACATGAGTTTTTTTTTCCATTCAGATGCGGTTAGATTCAGACATTTACGCATCAGATTCAGATTCAGATGTGCGATTCAGATTCAAATTCAGACCTTCTTAACAAACACACCACCTAAAATTTCAGAGTCGTACTCAATGCGACTAGTGACACGTCACTGATGACGATTTAAGATTAGCTGTTAATCCGGAGTGTGCTTGGGTCATATGGGGGTATTTCCTAAACTTTGATTCCGTAGTAATTTAGGAAATAACATTTTAAAATATTTTTCTACAAACATCTAAATTATTAGAATATGTTTCACGATAAGTTAAGTAAATGATATGAATTCAACGTCTTTTCATTCAATTGGTATTTAATTCCCCTAAATTAATAATAACTTTAATAACCAATAGGCATCTTATCCAACCGATATTTAATATGTCACAAATTCGGTAATAAAAGACAAGTATTTCGTAAATTAAAAAAAAGCAAAGATGTCAATATCAATTGGACAGAGAGAATACAAAAAATTTAGCTACTAGGGATTTACCAATATTTTTGTGTCACTTAATCACAATTAGCTTTTCTCCTGTACATTATCGAGCAATTATGCTTGAAACATTAAAAAAGTTGCAATTAACAAAATAGACTAGTATTTTTGATAAGTCTAGTAAAGTCAAAATGTTTTGAGCACCTGATGCTTGATGCAGTTCGGTCTATGCGCCCACATGCACCTAAGGTTTGGCGTTTAATCCGCCGTTCAATGTTTTCATCTGGTATTGTCATTCTTATAATTCCTATGAATCAAATTTGCAAATGAATGAACAATTTGACATTATTGTTTATAAACCTATATAAAATCAATAATAAATCATTACACAATAATTCCTATGAAGCAAAATTGTATAATTAGGAAACCATCATTGTTTAGATCTTCTATTCCCCTAAACTAGATCTTACAATTTCTGAAAGCACATAAAATAATGCCTTGGAGCATCTAAATTCTAAAGTAATGCACTCATGAACCGTAATTTCATCTTTTAGTAATTTAGTTCAAACTTTATAACCTTAAACTTACTAATAGTACACCCAAAACAACAAATATTATGTGATTTTTTAATTTTTATTGTTAATAAGAGAGTATCATTATTAAGGGTGAGCAAACGGACCGGATGGACCGGACCGACCGACAAAACCGATCAGACCGAGACCGGACCGACCACATTCGGTCCGATCTCGGTCTAGGGTTTTTGATAATTTTGGTCTTGATCCGGTTCGGTCCGGTCCAGCTTAAAAATCGGACATTTAGACTATTTGGACCGAGACCGGATCAATCATATTCGATCTGGTCTCGGTTTAAGTTTTTTGCCGGATTCGGTCTCGGTCCGATCCGGTTTTAGACCGATGAGCAGCCTTAATCATTATAATTAATTTTTGAGGGATGTTAGGGCCTGTTTGTTTAATTTTTTAATTAAGTCATGTCAATTAACAGATGACTTAATGCAGATAATCTCAGTTTTATTAATTAATATTTTAAGTCATTTTTTTTATTAAGTCACAAACAAACAGTTTTCATATGACTTAATTAATTCAGTTTTTTCATATTAAGTCAATTAAGTCGAAATCAAACATCCACTTAGTAACCTTTCCATAACTAAATTCTCATTTAGATTTTTATAAAAATTCTAAATTATTCTAATAGTTATCTTTGAAAATCACAGCTATTTATAACCTGTTGTTTACAAGTTGATTAAATACATTAAACCACTTATTAGTACAAAAATTAATCCTTATCTTAAAAAATTTAAGTACTATTAGTATGTATCAAGACAACAAATCCACGCGCCACTTAACTGCGCGTGGGCCGACCATTTACACTTTTCTTCAAGTAAACACTTGCTTAGCAGATATGTATGTATGACTTCCACAAACACACACACACACACACTCACTGACCATCCATTGTTTCTTCCTTTCTTTCTTCTTTCTAGAGAGAGAGAGAGAATTTCATTAAACAAATCTTTTTATATAATCTGTCATCTCTGCAACTTTCCAACATTTTCTACTTACCTTTTTCATACCATCAACAAGGTGATGATCATTTTTATAAAATGTGTAAATGAAGTATTTTTCTAACTTATATACAAATCTAAGCAATACCCATTTGAGCATTTGTCTTTATATAAATAACCCATGTGACATTTTGTCTAGATTTGAGTTTTTGTATATTTTTTTTGCAGGTTGTATTGGACATGCTAAGTTATATTAATGGATGTTAAGAGATCTATGATGATTTACTTGTTGCTGTTTTTATGTTTTGTTGGGCCTTTTTGTTATGCTACTAATCCTGGAGACGGTAAGTTTTTTATTGCTGTCTGATAAAGATGTGTGTGTTTTTAAAGGTGTGTTTAGTGTGTGTGAGAGAGAATGGAAGTAGATCTGCCTAGTAAACACTATTGCCGATGAACTGGTGTGCTAGCCAATCATGAACTCACTTTTTATGACTAATTGTTGAATTTCATGTTTAGGTTGTGTGTATTTTTTTTGTTCTTTCTATTTTTAGAAAGAAACCTTAATCTTGGTATCTAATAGTGCAATTAATTTGGTAACTAATAGTGATATTAGGGGTGTTTGGGATTGCTTATTGTAATTTCAGCAAAAATAAATGCTTATTTTTTTACCTGAAAATGCAAAAAAGACAACAAAGTGCTTCGGCTTAAAAATAAGCAGATAAGCAGAAAAATAAGCACACCCTTTTAATCTTGGCAACTAAGAGCGCGCTTAATTTGCTTTTCCATAAAAACAAATATTTTAAAAAGCTAGTGCAGTTAATTTGGCTTAAAATTCCATTTTAGGATGTTTTTTCATTAAATTTAAGGTGTCAAGATCTTACTGGACTAATGTTTTGGAAGAGGGGAGAATTTCCCAATCATAGAATACTTGTTTTTTTTATTTTTTGAAAGTAACCTTTCCTGATGGTTGTGCAATCGCCGTCCCATTGGTCTACCATGTATTCTTGTTACTTTCTGATGTGATCACTTTTTGAACTCTTAAAAAATTCCATGTATGCCCGTCAATTTGTCCTAGTAATTACTTTTGTCTGAAAATTTTCATTTAAAGTTGATTGAAAGCGAAAAAGTAACCATGATGGTTTATTGTTCTTTTCTTTTTCTTTTGAAGGTATTGGTTTAACGGTAATGCTAATTATTATCTTTACTTGCTCAGTTAGTGCAATGAATAATTTATATGCCGCGCTGGGATATCCTCCTCTTCCTGGATGGACGGCTAGCGCTGGAGACCCGTGTGCAGAGGGATGGCAAGGTGTTGTGTGTGATGCTACTAATACAAATGTCATATCGATGTATGTGAATTCATCCGTTTTTAATTTTTGGAGTTTTCGTGCGATTATGTTCTTATGATGTGGTTTATTTTTTGTTGTTACAGAACCGTTCATAGTGCTAATTTGGGAGGAGAATTGGGTGATACCTTAGGATCCTTTTCTTCACTCCAAAGCTTGTAAGTAACTGTTTGATAATTACATGGATAATCTAACCCTTCCTATATCACTAAGATAGATAGGATAATGAAAGTATGTTCGCTTGATGATTGACTAATTGGTCAACTTATTTGCTTGTAGAGATTTGAGCAATAACTTAATTGGTGGTGGCCTTCCTTCTGAGCTTCCTGTTACCATCACAACAATGTAAGTATTCATGCAAGATTTAACCGTATAACTATCATGGGATTAACGATAATAATGACTAATGTTACCAAATAGTTTGGTTTTATAACCTTTTGTTTTTCTGATTTGTTTACCTTTGGCAGTTTTCTTGCAGATAATAACTTCACTGGAAGCATACCAGTGAGTCTGTCCTCTCTTACACAGCTAACTGCCTTGTAAGTTCTAATCCATTATGTTTTTGCCTATATTTGAGGTGTTTCGATCCACTTGTTAACGGGTCAATCTTCTTTGTCTTATCTCAACTAGTTACTGGTTCAATTCAAGAATTTTAGCTAAATGGGCTAAACATGTCAAACGGGTTGAATAGGTCAGCAGTGTGAAAGTCACCCAAAAATCTATTTTTTGAGCATAAAACCTCCTAGTTGTTTTTATACTAAATTGATTATTATCGTGAATCTTTTATATTTGTTTTATATCAACCTGACCCAACCTGTTCTATACTAAAATGTCACCTGTTTTAACCAATAACGGACCTTCACATCTCTAGCTCAGGCGTTTGTCAGAGTTATTAATATGTTACTTTTCTCGATATTCAGGTCTCTAAATGATAACAATTTGTCTGGTGAAATACCTGATTCCTTTGCTGGTCTTACTGGTTTGGCCAATCTGTAAGATCCATTATCTCAAAAAACTTATTTCTTCTTATCTTCTTCTAGTTAATATTTGGATGCTTTTGACTTTTCTGTTTCAGGGATATATCGAGCAACAGTTTGAGTGGAGAGTTACCTTCCTCCTTAGGAAGTTTGTCTTCTCTAGCTACCTTGTGAGTCATCAGTTATCTTATTAAGAACAAAATTTATGACATTTCTTTCTGTAAGTGAAACTAACATGTTCCCCGACAGTCATTTGCAGAACAATCAACTCTCTGGGACATTGGATGTTCTACAAGATCTTCCATTGCTTGATTTGTAAGCTTTTTAATCGTATTGCAGATAAAATGTAGTGCTCATTTGACGGCTAATTGCATAAAAAGTTAACTAACTATTGTCAAATTGCTACTCTTGGTAAGCAAAAAAAAATCAACAGTTTCAGAATATTAATTTTAAGTAAACGACTTGGTATATAGTTTTTATCTAAGGTAATTTGACTGCATAGCCTGCTCAAAATTATGATGTGGCAATACGTGTCTGTAACTTGGATCAGGCTGACCTTTTTTTTGACCTGATGTGGTTAGAAGATCACTTAAAACCAAAATCTAATCATCAGATTTTGATGTTTTTTCTTCTGTAAAAGAGTTCGTTAACTTTTATGCAATATACCCATTATAAGTATTGGAAATCATTGATATCCACAAAAGTTCCCCTGTGTTGTCACTTTTTGAAGATATTTAAGGGCATTAACCATAGTCAAACACTGCACTTACTGTTTTGTATTTTTTACCGACTTACTCTTTTCCACCTTACAGAAATGTAGCAAACAATCTGTTCAGTGGACCTATACCCGACAAATTACTAAGCATTCCCAATTTCAAAAGCGATGGGAATTCATTCAATAGTACTA
This sequence comes from Artemisia argyi, assembly GCA_030686995.1. Taxonomy (NCBI): domain Eukaryota; kingdom Viridiplantae; phylum Streptophyta; class Magnoliopsida; order Asterales; family Asteraceae; genus Artemisia; species Artemisia argyi. The sequence goes on from CM060696.1 coordinate 101,566,863, forward strand.
CTGGTGCAGCTCCATTAGCTCCACCCGGATCCCCGTCCTCAACCACCCCCACAGGTTCTGGAACACCTTTTTTTCCGTCACCTAAACAAACACCGGGGAAGCAACCACCTGGTAAACAAGCACCACCACAAGCCAGTGGTCCATCATCTCAGGGTTCCAAATCTTCCACCACAAATAAGTCCTGGACAGCTAAAAAGAAAGTTTGGGTGTCGATTGCGTCGGTGTTTGGTTTTATACTTATAGCATTAGTGTGTCTTCTATTTTCACCAAGACGCTTCAGAAGAAAACGAACTCCAGGTTTGATACCCAAGAGGCATGAGATAGCTCCATACACTGGTAGAGAGAATCTGATAGACAACGGGACGTTTTCTCAACCACCCAATCAAGTTGATAAAGGTATCTTGATAATGTTTACATTGTTAGTGTTAATTTATTGTCATTGAATAATTTGTTGGAGGTGGCAATTTCAACCAATATACCTATAAATGGGTCGAGTTTGGTAAAACTCAATGACAATCTATTACAAGATGTATGTTATGTTTTTGTGATAGGCAAAATTCAGAGAACCCCTATAAATTTTGTGCAATCCTGAAACTTCTTGCATGATCAAAGCCCTTCACTTAAAACGAAAAAGGTCTCTTTTAGCGAGTTATGAGGTTTAATTACGCAAAAATAAGACCTTTTGAACATGCAAAATAATATTTTTGTAAGATTTATGTGTTGAAGGATCAAGGATTTAGTTGATGCAAAAAACAAACCTCAGAGATTTAAATGTGCGAAACGTGAAAGTCCTTATAGGTTTTCGTCTAGAATATTTGCTGGTTTGCATATATGTTTAGCACCTTATTTACTTACCAAAAGGTGGATAAACATTTGTGTTGGTCAGCCTAGTCCCTTTTAACCCGCACATAAGAGACCTGTTTTGGACTTGTTACCCTACCCGCCTAACTTCCCACCTCTATGAATTATTTTTATATGATCTGTTTCAATTTGGAAAGAAGAGACAACCCCTCGAGATTCAAGTTATTTTAGCTTATTGTCATGGAATAAGGGCCCCTTCACAATGGTAACTGTCCCAGACCACTGACTCTCTTTCACTTCTTGCAGTTCCAAAGGTGGCGCCAGTTGTGATGCCAAAGGAGGAGCCCAAACCAATCTTTGCACCGCCACCGCAACCACCACCAAGAAGACCAAGTCCAACTCTAAAGCCGAAAAAGGATCAGGAAATGAATGTGCAAAGACTATCTGCCATACCAAGACAGGAGAGTCTGGATATAGACATGACTAGATTTGAGATTGATTCAATGCGACCACCCCCCGCCACCACCCCCACCGCCACCACCACCACTACTTCCTAAATCACAACCAATTCCTCTACCTTATGAAAAGGTTATCGTAGAACCCATTGTACCCACTGAATCAGCAAGACCTTCCACCAAACCTCTTGTCCCTCAGACATCTGTCAGGTCCTACACAATCGCTTCTCTTCAGCAATACACAAACAGTTTCTCTCAAGATAATCTTATGGGTCATGGAATGTTGGGGAGTGTCTACAGGGCACAACTTCCAAATGGAAAGGTATGACTCGAATTCTGTTTTGGGTAAATTTTCAAATGTTCCGATATATACACATTACGGTTTCTTACATACATGCTACCATGTCAAAAACATGATTTGGTGGATGGCTTTCTGTAAGTTTGACCATGGTGACTAATTTAGTAAGACAACCAGGTCACCTGACATGGTTTTTAATATAACTTAAATGGTAAAAATGTCTTTGTTTGAAGGGTTTTATGGGTAAAAACATAGATGGTTACACAAATATAGGTCAGACTGCACATGGTTACTTTTTTTATGCAATAACCCCTTTTAGAAAGTTTTCACTATTTTATTTTAGATGTCAGACAAGCAGTTGGAGTTTTTATTGGACAAATTAGATATACTAGAACGGTACCCGCGCAATGCGGCGGCGGGTACCGTGTGATTATAGTTTGCGTTATTTGGTTACACGTTTAATTGTCTTCATGCTTTATAAGTAGAGATATTAAAGATGGTTAAGCCAAATAGTTTTAGTTTGAACAACCAACCGCTTCCTAACAAACTTCCTAACCTACTTGCTTCCTAACAAATTAATTTTGAAATCTTTCCATAATAAGCAAGGAAAAGGTATGAAAGCCTTTCTAATTATAGAAAAGTCCCAAATGCATTATATTGTAGTATGGATACTTATTTCACATCATCACTTATTTTGCGTATTTACTAGAAGGTTTAATTGCACCAAGAAGTAATGTACAATTTTACCAACTGATGTAGCGCAATTCATAGGTTATATGTAACATACCTGCATTTGGATGTAGCTAACCGTTTTTTAAAAACTTGAAATCTTATATAATCTATCTTCATATTGTGCCATTAGTTGCTTGCTGTGAAGAAGTTGGACAGAAGGGTAATCAGTCAGCAAAAGGAGGAAGATTTCATTGAGCTTGTTAATAATCTTGATAAAATTCGGAATGATAATGTTGTTGAACTCATGGGTTACTGCTCAGAGCATGGTCAAAGGCTATTAATTTACAAGTTCTGTAGTGATGGGACTCTTCAGGAAGCACTACACTCTGATGATGATTATAAAAATAAATTTACATGGAGTTTACGCATCCGTATGGCACTTGGAGCTGCAAGAGCTTTACAGTAAGCAAACGTCATTACTCCCTTGTCCCTTGATCTTGAAAAAAGTTTGTTTCTTAAAATACACAAAATAAACTTGTTACTGTTTTCTTATCCTCAAAAAATCTACATTTATGAAATGTTATATACTTGTTTATACGTATGAAGTACTTATTGTACAAAAATTATATCTTTCGTTAAAAGTGCAGCGATTTTTCGTCTCGGTTCTCCTATTCACACCTTTCTGTTTTCGGAATGTTTCAATTTACTGAAAAGTGGTTTTCAAATTTGCCTGATTTGAATTATGTTTTCTTAAGAATTCCCTTTGTCATATTAACATCTCTCTTATTCTTTTCACTTGTGGTTTAGATATCTACACGATCTCTGTGAGCCACCTGTTATTCACAGAAACTTCAAGTCCACCAATATTCTTCTCGATGAAGATCTTTCTGTGCGTGTTTCAGATTGTGGTTTGGCTCCTTTAATATCTCGAGGTGGAGTAAGTCAGGTATATGCGTGTCTCATTTGTGGGTTCCTTTTACCTGTTGGGACGGTTTTCCTGTTTTTCTTAAATTAATTTTGTTTCACACACAGTTGTCAGGAAACATTCTAGCGGCCTTCGGTTATGGTGCCCCAGAATTCGAGTCAGGGGTCTATACAGAGATGAGCGACGTGTATAGTTTTGGGGTAGTGATGTTAGAACTTTTAACAGGCCGGAAGTCTTATGACAGGTAAACAACATATATAATAAATATATAGTATACTGTTTGTTCGCATCAGTTTAGTTACATTTTCTTTGAATTGTTTACAGTACACGGCCTCGCGGGGAGCAGTTGCTGGTGAGATGGGCAGTACCTCAATTTCACGATATCGACGCATTAACGAGAATGGTTGATCCTTCCCTCAAGGGGCACTTCCCTGTCAAATCGCTTTCCAATTTTGCAGATATCATATCACGTTGTGTTCAGGTTCGTTATACCCATCCTTCAAAGTTAAATAACTGCATGTATCCAATAACATTTTCTATCTGTTCACCTAAACATAGTTTGATTTGGGCTATATTTGATCTCTTTGGATCAAATGAATTTAGTTATAAAGTTTGACTAAAATAGAAACATGTCAAAGTCATCCGAAGTGTATTCAAGATTATAAAACCTCCTAATTCTGTCTATTAAAAGAAGATAGATTACCATTATAAGACTATAGTTTTATGAGCATATTCAAAACAATAATTATTTATAATACTAATAAAAAGATTATTATTTATAATGTTCTAGAAGGATAATATAAAAGTGCGTTTGTTGCTCACTATCACTCTAACCGGATGAAATTTGCCATATTTTGCAGGCGGAACCAGAGTTTAGGCCACGCATGTCGGAAGTGGTGCAGGATCTGATACAAATGATAAGGAGAGAGTCTACTAATAGATCAGATGGGGATTGATTGATTGATTATTTATGATAGGAAAATAGTTTCCCGTTAAAAGTCAATGATGGTCAAAGTCAAAAGTGCCAAGATATTAAATCTTGCGAAAATAAAGCTGGAATTTTGAATGCACATGGCTAGGCTAACACGCGTTACTCTTGTACAAAGGCGAAATGTCTATAGGACAGCCAAATTTGATGGTTATTCTTGTTTCTATGATTGAAGAACCATTCAGTTATCTTCTACTCCCAATTCTTAAGGTGAAAGTGGTAAATTTCTAACTCCTATTATTTATGTGTAATTGTTGGTTCTTCATATGTTGACAGTGCATTTCTTGTGATTATTGAAGGTTGTTGGATTGCCTTCTGTTTTGCTTAGCTTTTTGAGTTTTTGTGATTCAATTTGGCAAAATGGCAACCATTAGTGCATGTCCATATATTCACACATAACCAATTCTTATAGTCGAAATAGTAAAGTTTTGGCTCAATTCTTATAGTCGAAATAGTGAAGTTTTGGCTTGAATGAGCTCAAGCAGAGGTTTAGCTCGAAAATTCAGTATAACATTTACTTTCCGAAGCATCACGTATTTACTACATAGAACTCGATTCAAATGCTAGTCGAATGCACATGCCTTATTACCTTAGGTTGACTCCATGCATGTTTGAGCAAGTATGAGGTAGAATAACTTGAGTCCAATTTCATGTTTCTATATATGAAATTGGACTTGAATCCAAAGTGATTGCTTCTGAGTTGAACAAGTATGAGGTAGAATAACTTGAGTAAATGTTGCATAGCGAAAATGTTGGTAAAACCTCTACGAAACTTGAAGGCCAAATTTGAATTTATTGTGATTAAAATGTGAATTCCAAAGAAAATATAGGCCATATATTTTTATTTTTAGGAGAACATAGATAAATTTATGGAAATTTTCAATTTATTGTGATTAAAATGTGAAGAATTTAGTGATTAAAATGTGAATTCCTAAGAAATATTAGCCCTATATTTTTAGGAGAACATAGATAAATTTAGGGGGACCAAATTTCAATTTATTGTGATTAAAATGTGAAGAATTTATTGTGATTGAAATGTGAATTACAAAGAAATATATTCCCTATATTTTTAGGAGAACATATATAAATTTATGGGGACCAAATTTCAATTTATTGTGATTAAAATGTGAATTCCAAAGAAATATAAGCCCTATATTTTTTTGGAGAACATAGATAAGATTAAAATGTGAATTCCTATGAAAATTTAAGCCTTATATTTTTAGGAGAACATAGATAAATTTATGGGGATGAATTATCTTATTTCCTAAAACTCTTTCAAGTTTGGAGATGTTGACTTATCTATCCTAAACATGCCTAACAAAAAACGAATACACAAAAGTCCCAAGTTATTAACTTAAACATTAAAACGCCATTTTGAGGCCCTTAACTATCTCGGACGATCGAAAAACACAAAGCAAGTGAAGCAGTGCGTTTATCAGATTTGGTTGTTTCCCATCAACCATGTGAATTTCGTCCAAGTTCGACACTTAAATTGTTTGGGCGACCTTAACAAGTGATCATGTCACTAATTTTACATTCTGACTGGCGACGAAATTATTAGATGTCTCAAGCCCGATGTAAGGTTATGATTTATTAAGTTTAGGTTATCCTATGTAATATGCATTATAAATAGTTAATAAATAAATATATCATTTCACGAGGTTTCGTTCTTTAACATGTACCAAACATGTCTAGAGACCTAGTCGACTGCCATGAGCCCATCCCGTCAACTCGAAACATCTTCTCAAAACCCTTACCATCGATCGTCAGCCGTGTGTCTTCTTTTGTATTGCCGTGGAGTACTTATCATTTTCTTATTGTTTTGTGTCATCAACTTTTTCGTGTTTTTCATACATTTTGTTGGGCCCTTCCAACAGGCCTAGTTGAAGTGAAATTGTTTGCCCATTCTCATGTATGTAAATATGTAATATCGTATGACATTCTTATAACAATTAATTCCAGATATACCCAATATAAAATATAAACATCTAAATGAAATATATACCCGACTAAACGTGATAATGTCATATATATACCCAATTTAGATATATATTGTTCGTCCCTAAACTTGTCAAAAAACATCACCATGGGTCATACCTTGGCATTTTCGTCATCGTAAGTCCTTTTTTCAAGTTTTTTCATCAAGTTGAGTCCCTTGACCTGTTATTTTTTCGGTCAACTCCTGTAAAAAATTTTGAAAACATTCATTAGCTTCATCAAAAATTTTGTTTTGATGATCTTTAAAATCTTCAATCTTCTTGTTGAATTTAATTACTAAAACTTTTGATAAGTTATGCGCCAAAACCTGAATTTTGATTGAAATGATGATTTTTGATCGAAATTCACTTTCCCGGTTGAATTTTGATTTCTAATTTAATTCATGATTTTGATTGAATTTCGATTTTAATTGAATTTTGGACAAAGTACGTGAATCATGAAACCCAAATTTTGTGATTTGGAGAAATCGTGGAAGGAAACTATGATCATTATGGTGTATGTGTTTGTCTATCTATACGATATTTGTTTGTAGATAAACAGTCTTGGTTTGTTTCATATGTTGTATGTATCTTAGTAGGGGTGTTTACGGGGTGGTTCGGCTCGATTCAGTTGGATATTTTAACTATCCATCGCGGGAAAGGTAGTTCATTTTACTATTCGAAACCGAATCGTACTAGGCGGGTAATTGGACATGCGGGTACTCGAAATGAGTGGTTACCCGCGGTTCGGTCACGGTTAACCATTCTAAAAAATTAGTCGAATCGAATCGAATCGAGCGAACAATAATATATATTAGAACATAATATGTTATTGTAGTAAAATTAAATAACATTGAAAATGTTAAACTCATAGTAAAATTGTTCCGCCATAACAGAAACACTCAATTGATTATATGTAACAAAATAACTAATACTATTTATTTGACGTTTATAGATTCTGATCACTTAATTCATATGTAATCTATCTACATTAGTATATAATCACATTATGTAAGTAAAAATGCATTATACGATAAAAGTAGTGCAATAATATAGTTAAGACTTTGACAATTTTTATGAACAGTTTGTTGAAATCTACATGTATATTATACATGGTTCGATTCGTTTAACCGTTGATAACTGAAAGTAAAAATCGAAACCAAACCGTTAAGTGTTTTTTCCGGTTTCGGTTTTTCTCGGTTTCGATTTCTTTGGTTATCATTTTTTTGCGGTTTTGTATTGAGCAGATCGGCTTGGTTCGTCAGTTTCTCGGATTTACTGAACACTCTTAATCTTAGTCGATATAATTACAAATATACCAGTGACTTAACAAATCTAAGGAATATAGACGACAACTCGCGTCTAGAGGTGATTGTGTATTGTAGCGTTGTTATTATTATTATTATTATTATTATTATTATTATTATAAAATTTCATTAATACATAAAAAACTTACAAAAAGTTGGATGGGAGTCTAGACACAAGCTGCGCTCCCACCCCTTCTGAATACAAAAACTTATTCTATGAAAAATAAAAGCACCACATTTAACATTATTGGAATGACTAATGGCAATAGACTTAATACGTGAAAGTGTGTCCAGAGCCTCCGTATCGAATTCACCGAATGTAGAGAAAGCAAATGGTATGAACTTGTAGCCGTTGTCCTCGCATTTAGACGCATACTTTCTCTTTTTCTTCTCCACAGCGTTATGCAATGCTACCCTGAGAGAACACAAAGTTGCTCCTACACCAGCAAATGGAGAGATTCCAGTCACATCCAAACACGCATCTTTACCTTGGAGCCAATTAAAAAGTAAAAGATCTGCAGGACGTAGCTCCTTCCCATCGTCTGAAAGAAAACCTATAGGGGCCTCCTTACGTACCATAATCCCAACCTTGGAACAAATATCAACAAGAATATCACGAATCAGATTATGCCTGAATTTCACACCCACCTCACTAGAGCAGTGAACTTCGTGATCTCCCCATGGGTCCATACGATGTACATTGCAACTCGGGCATAGACTACCTTCAGCGAACATAGGTATAGCAAGCCTGTAACACAAAACTGATCGAAATTGACGATGATTTATCCTCTGTCCCAAACCGTCAATAGAGATGGTGAAAAGAAAATCCTGTGCATGGGAGGCGCGAATGCAACTGAGAATAGCCAACTGCCTTGGACTTAGCGAGTATTATTATTATTATTATTATTATTATTATTATTATTATTATTATTGTTATTATTATACTATATACTAAAAATCGTTTGTGTATGGGGTCCACAGCAAGATTATTAAGGAGTGGTTAGCACCCTAATTCGGGCTCTTATTGGTCATTGGGGACAAGAGGTAATAGCCCATTGGTTGAAGGGGTTAAGTACATGGATTATCTACAGTGCCAATGAATAGTATCTGTTTTCCGCAACTGTTTTGCACTATTCTAAACTGTTACGCACTGTACAACACTGTTTTACACTGTGCATAACAAATCAATAATGCAATGCCCTTTATCTTATTATTATTATTATTATTATTATTATTATTATTATTATTATTATTATTATTATTATTATTATTATTATTATTATTATTTTTTATTTATTTATTTATTTATTTTTATAATAAAAATTTCATTAATACATAAAAAGCTTACACAAAGTTGGATGGGAGTCTAGACATAAGCTGCGCTCCCACCCCTTTCTGAATACAAAAGCTTATTATTATTATTATTATTATTATTATTATTATTATTATTATTATTATTATTATTATTATTATTATTATTATTATTATTTCATTATTTTTTTGTGATATATATTAATGTGAAGTAAGTAAAGTGAAAAAAGTACGTAGATTAGATTATAACTAAGTATTTAATTAATTAACTAATTGAGTCACTTTTATAAATAAAAGGCATTTTATGAAGAGCACATTACTATTTTTAAGTTTTAAATATTTTGTAGCTCCAATTAAAATATAAAAAGATGTAAAAATAGTTGTACGTTAGGTCGATTGAGATTGGGGTTGGCAAAAAAACCCAAATCCAACAAGGAAATGAGAAACCGAACTAATTGAGGCAGGGCGGAGCATGCTTATCGGGTTATGTGGTGGGTTTGAGGTTAAAACGAGAATTTTAATCAGGTTTGGAGAGGAGAGCGGGAAATAACAAACCCTCTTCGCCCCACCCAAATAATATATATGCATACATATATACATAATATATTCATATAGTATTATGTTATATTTACGTAATAAAAATATCTTTCTCCAATATTGCAATTTTTTTAATCTTTCTAAGATTGCAAAATTGTGATCATGAAAACTTGTTTAATGTCATATTTTTAAATTGTAATTTGTTGCGATGTAATTTTTCATTATTTATTTATAATACTATTATTGAAAAATTAATAAAACTTGTTTTTAATTATTAATAGGTTCTTAATTATGCAATTTATTATTAACAGTATAAAAATAAAATTAAAAATAAATGTGAAATGATACGGCCCTAATCAGAACGGGGCGGGTTTAATATAGCAATGCACCCGAACAAGATGCCTCAATTAAATCTCCAATGAAGATCGAGGCGGGTGGGTTTGGGGAGGACTTTGTTAATCGGGTTTAGATATCATGCCCCAAACCCCGCCTCATTAACATATTAACAGCTACAATTAACATTAAAACCCGCTTTTTGGACGTTTTTACCGATTTATATTTTTTGGAGAAAAAAAAAAGTCCGAAATATTATTATCTTTGTTCCTTATTACAACTCCCCCACCCCACCATTATAGATCACCATCTCCACTCCACCCGCCAAAACACATTGTTCTCAAACCCCCAAAAAGAATCCATTGATTTGATATCATATAATGGCTGGCCGTTACGATCCAAACCCATTTGAAGAAGATGAACAAGAAGAACTTAACCCATTTGCGGTATCTTTATTTTTTTATTTTATGTGAAAATGTGAAGTGGTTTGATGTTGGTTTTATGGGTTTTCTGTTTTATTGTTGTTAGATCTGTAAAATGTAAATCTTTAAGGTTGGTTTTGATGAAATGTTTTTTTTTTTTTTGGATAAATCTTTAGTTGCATTGTTATAAAAATGGATAGTTTTGTGTTAAATTGAAGTTAGATGTGTGTAATTTCACTTCTTTTATTTGATCTTGATGATATGTGTGATTCTTGCTGTTTTTTAGATGAATCGTTAGTTACATTTTTATAAAAATCGGATCGTTGGGTTTGGGTTATAATTGTAATGTAGTATAAAAACGGATAAGGTTTTCCGTGTTTGGGCCTAGGAATCCCTGTGACCGTTTCCGACCCTTTCCCTTGCCACCCCAGATGTGTACCTTGTGAGGTTTGAACCCTTGACCTCTTGTGAGGATGTCAAGTGCCTTACTGCTAGACCATTTGGTGGTGGTTAATCGTAATGTAGTATCTTTTCCAAAATGTAGAGGAAGGGTTTATAAGGGAAGATGATGCAGGATTAACCAATCTGGGATATATATTTCTGTATGACAATGTACTATAGTAATGACATTTTGTGTAATTAGTAGGATATCCGGTCTATGCTCACATTTTTGTTTCTTGTTAATCGTGAATTGCCAAGGTTTCCCAGTTTGATTTAGGGGTTTTGTAATAATATCATGAAGGGTTATTGATATTTGGCCCTGATCTTTTTTAGCAAAATACTCAAGGCATTCGCTGTGGTAGGCCTATGAAAAGGCATATGAAATGAAATGGTTTATAGATCGAGCCCCTATAGTGGGGTGAGATTCATGCATGGTCGAGATAGGTTTATAGTCTTTTGAGGTTACCCAGGAGGATGAGGTTTTCCCTGTTGAGGTTACCCAAGGAGGGCGAGTCTTTTGACTCGGATGTACGCGGCCTAACGGGGTTTCCCGTGACTGTTTTTGACCCTCCCCAGCCCAAAAATGTGTATCTAGTGAGGTTTGAACCCTTGACCTCTTGTGAGGTTTTCAAGTGCCTTACCACTAGGCCATTTGGTGGTGGTTTATCATAGTAGATGACCTTATTGAGTAGTTAATAGCTATATTACGAGGAATCAACAACTTCTTTTCAAGCCTAATTTGGCTGGGGTTTCTAAATTCCCAGTTTCCAGGTTTGTCATCTTCATTCTAGGAGATTATTATTTGAAATGCTTCATAATGTAGTGCTGCTTATCGCTTACATTATGAATAGTTACTTTATGTGGATCTCTTTGGGGTTTAAATTGAGCAGGAGATGGAATTTGGATGTGCTTTTCGGTTCAGCCACTTGAAGATGTATAATTTAGATGGTGTTACCTGCTTTACAAATAATTAAGTAATAGATCGAATAATACTAAAACATGGTTATATAAGTAGTCCTTCTCCAACGTTTGATAATCAGGTTGATGCCACTATGTATCAAGTTAATTATTTGACCTCTAAGTAATTATAAAGTTTCATTAGCAAAAGCAGGTTACCAATCTATATAAAAACTGATGGAAGATATTCAATTTGACAGTGCACAATCACATCCAAACAGTCAAACACTCCTTGATTTTTTTAGTTTTAGTTTCTAACAAAGCAAAAGTAGTTAAAGATATCATACATAGTAGGAGTACCTGCTGTAATCATAGTAGTGCAACCCTTTTGCTGGCCTTTGGAATGATTTGAGTCAAAGAAACAATGTTTTCGAGAAATACAAACGAAGATTGCATATGAAAACTTTCTTCCATTTTCTTTGATTTCCCATTCATCCCTATTCTTTCTTTTGGTAAAGTGGGTTTTTAACGGTCTCTAGTTATTAATTTTGTAAAAGTACCTTATCATTATAACTTTAGATATTCTACTAAATCAAGAGCGTAAGAGAGGAGTATGAACCTAAGACCTCTTAAATTAAGGTCCCAAACATTACTTGCTAACCCAACCTTTTGATGTTCTTGCTGTTATTCTATCTGTAGTATTCGTATAAAATCATGCTTCTTAGCTCCGATGGTTTTGGCTTTGTAGAATTTTTACAGACATAGGTTCATAAGTTTGGGTGTCATTCTTACGATAGCTATGGTTTTAAGCACAAAAGGTGAGTTTGTTTTTCGCCTATGTAACGGGCTGAGAAGTGGGATTTCACCCACATCCTATGTACTCAAACGCTATTTTGGAGTAATACAATTTCCGGGGTGTGATAATGTTTCATGTATATGTAATATTTATGTGGTGTGTGATAATGTGTGATGAATATTGGGTATTTGGCTGTTTTCTGATGTGTCTGTGTGTGTATGCGCACACACACAAGTTTCTGTTGAGTTGCAGATCCAAATAACTGTATATATTTGTTGTCTGTTTATTGACGCTCTGATTATGACATTTATGTCTCTTTCTGCTTTGTATATTTCTCTCAGAACCAAAGCAATCAAGGCGGTCATGGTGGAGGTGCATTTTATATGCCAGTGAGATTCTTTTTTCATTTTCAGTTTGACATTAGTAACCAAGTCTCCTATGTTTAAGTTATTTGCATTATTTTTTGTCCATAAGACTAGGGCTATGTTTGGCACACAAGATTGTTGGAAGATTGTGCTTATTTTTTGCTTATTTTTTCAAAAAATAAGCTACTTAAAAAATAATCTTTGTTTGGCAGACATAACTTATAAGAGATTCTAAAAAAAATAATCTTTCATAATCTCTTAAAACCAAAGGTTACTTCATGTAGCTTATAAAAATAATCTCTTTTTATAATCTCCAGCACCATCTCCAGCACCAGCACCAGCAACAGTTAGTTTCGCCAAACATACCCTAGGTTTACCCCTAAGTAAGTAGAACATCATATTGTGAATGGTACCAATGTTCAACGAAACAACTTCGGAATGGTCATGCCCATTTCCAGCATTTCCATTCTACTGTACTAGCAAACCTGTGGCCTAGTGAATCAACGGGAACAAACCCAACACCACCTGATATTGAATAACAGCAATGTTAAAAAAAATCACACTTACTGTACATTGACATCGAAAAAGTTATTGGGCAAGATAATGAATCAGGCAACCTTGGTCAGATTGTTGTTAACTTAGGTCAAGACTAATACGTATGTGTTCCTTGTGTTTGCATAAGTGTATAAGCTCTCCATAATATATTACAATTGTCGGTGCTTGTTTGAATTAACTACAAAATTTTGAAAAATGTACTAATAAAAATGGAATTATCAGGCTCATGGGACTGTTCCTCCTGCAACCTCAAGACTATCACCACTTCCCCCAGAACGTGCTGGCTATGATCGTGGTGCAACAATTGACATCCCTCTCGACACTGCCCATGTAATGTTACCATTTTCATTGCTTATAACATATGATTTGTCCACTAGGTTGTATGATTTTCATCTTAGTTTGATTTTACCTTTTTTGGTTCTAGGATTTCAGAACCAAGGAGAAGGAGCTCAAAGCTAAGGAGGCTGAACTGAAAAGGAGGGAACAGGTACTAATTCTTTCAATTTGCATGTTATTGAATGAATGACTGCTGTGTATGTGTATTGCTGTATATATGAAACTGGTAATGGGAATAAATGAAATGTCTGGGCATTACAACTAGTAGGTGTAATGCTTTGGATTATTACATTAATGCAGAATTGCATATATATCCCTCCCAAAGTGAATTATTGCATATATATCCTTTGTACAAGTTTTTGATGCTTTATGCATGCTTTGGATATATATGCAATTATGCATTTTCGGAAGGATATATATGCAAAAGCCCCGAGGTTCATTTGTCCTTGTGTCTATTAAATGGAACCAACAAATTAAATTTTCATTTCTTTTCACACCATATAAAATGAGACCCACGCAATGAATATTCCAAAAATCAAAGAAATATATACGTTATTGTGTGGAGACATGTCTCTACCTCAATCCCCTGTTGCGTAGGTGGTTGGGTAGTAGCACTCAGATCTTAAAATTCATCAAAATATCTGTTTGAACTTGTAAGTATGCCATCATTGTTACATAATCTTCGTATCCATGCAGGACCTAAAGAGGAAAGAGGATGCTATTGCGCGAAGTAAAGTGTTTATTTACATTAAATTATTCTTCCTATTTATGTACCATTCGCATCAAAGTTTGTTAATATGGTTTATCTTGCAGCTGGAATAGTTCTAGAGGAAAAAAATTGGCCGCCATTTTTCCCTATTATTCATCATGATATTCCAAATGAAATCCCTATCCATCTACAGAAATTACAATATGTTGCATTTACAACTTTTCTAGGTATGTAAAACGAACTTTTTTTTTTTTTTTTTTTTTTTTTTTTCCTAAGTAATTTATGGAACAGTTGTTTTCTGAGACGAATACAAATTAAAGGAGACAGGTCCTTAAATATTGTGAATTTGCAATATTTTGCAGGCATTGTAGTGTGCCTTGTATGGAATCTTGTTGCAGTGACTACTGCCTGGATAGAAGGGGAAGGTTGGTTTAGTAATTCACAGCTTTCATTTGTTGTTGTTGCTATATAAAGAGTCACTGTTACAATGCTCGTTTTTATGTTGCAGGTCCAACAATCTGGTTTCTTGCTGTTATCTATATGATATCAGGAGTCCCAGGGGCTTACGTCTTGTGGTATCGTCCTTTGTATCGTGCTATGAGGTATAAACCTTAGCCTGATCAAATCCTCCGTCCTTAAGTATATGCAATGTTCGACTGTGTACATAACATGCTTTCACAAATTTTCCTGTTTATAGCATCATACATTTTTTCACAGTTCATACAAGTGTGTGACCGGTGAAGCATTTTAAAAGGTCATTTTTGCTTATCTGTTGCATAAAGCTGATATGACATCTGGCATTTCATATGTGTGCCTCTTTATTTTCCAGTAGGAAACTATTTTTTTTTTGTGTTATGAATTCGTTTAAGTTCTATATCTTTTTATACATGCTTTTGTTATGGACAAGAGTTCCCTTTTAGTGAAAGATTCATGAAGCAAATGAAAGTTTCATGCTAACTGCTAAGTAGCTAGCGGCAAAAAGGGTCAATAATAGTGTTGATTAGTCAAACTTAAAGTTAGTTCAACCACTCAAGGGTGGCCTAGTGGCAAAAGGGCTTGTGACTATCACTCTAAAATGTGTGAGGTCTCAAGTTCAATTCCTACTAGGTGCAAACAACCTTGAAGTGGCCATGCCCACCTCCTAAAAAGGGAGGGCTTTACCTGGTTTGAGTCTGTGTGTTCAAACCCCGTGGATTTGTCGGCCAAAAGGTCGGAAACCATGATTACCCAAAAAACTTAAAGTTAGTTCACCAAACTTGCAAATGTTGAATTATTTATGGCGAAGTAATTGTTTTTTATAGATAGTTTTGAATTGTGTTACTCCTGTCTTGACAGAACTGATAGCGCTCTGAAGTTTGGATGGTTTTTCTTGGCATACATTGTAAGCCCCTTTCTTTATACAATGTTTTGCATCTCTACATATGATTTTGCTGGCATTAAAATATTTGGAATGTATTCTTGTTTCAGTTTCACATTGCCTTTTGTGTATTTGCTGCTGTTGCTCCACCTATTATCTTCAAGGGAAAATCTCTCACGTAAGTTGCACACCCTGTTACTAAACTTTAAGTCCTTATATTGATATTCCTTGGCAAAATGAATTAAGGGTGCGGGTTGGGTAAATGGCAACGGGCTAAAATGGGCCATTTTAAAAACAAGTCTGCTGGGCTTTTTTTCAAGATTCATTGCTGAAAATAAGTTGGAGCATTAAAAGTATTAAATTGATTACAATGGCAATGTCTTGGGTCAAAGCTTAAAGTATTAGTTGCTTATGGCCTTGGATTGTTTTTTCCAAAAAATTACATTATCATTTATAGCGTATAGTTTTTAATCGTATTTAGTACCTTGATTACTTATATAAAGTTCACAGACGAAGGATTAGTGGGAGAACACGTCCCAGTTTTTACCTGCAAGTTCTGCGCTATTCTAGTTCACAGACGAAGGATTGGTGTTTTTCTCAAACAACCCCAAAAGATTAACCATTAGAAACCAAAATTGACCAAAATTTGTCCACCTGAGACAAATTTTACCACATTTAAGCCTCAGTGTTCTTTTACATAAATACCAGATGATTTAGCTTTAAGGAAAAATATTTTGACTTTTGCTAATGGAGGGATGGTGATAGCCCAACGTTTCTGACAAGGATGTAAAGTGTGAAAATTTGCAAACCATACGGATGCTTTTTGGCAGTTTACCCAAATCTAAAGAGAATGAGAAAGAGATTTGAAAGATTGGCTGAACCACTTTTAAAAAAATTTAGGCTGATAGTAATCACAAAGCTAATGATCTGTCTTGTGTTTATACATGACAGTGGAATTCTGCCTGCACTTGATTTGATAACTTCTGAGGCTTTTGTTGGGGTAAGTTTCTAATATCTGAAAGTTAGTGCAATGATTCACTTTTGTTAAGTACTGATTTCAATGTATCACGAATCTTGTATTATTGAGGCGTATTATAGATTTTTTTTTCTACTAATTACAGATTGTCTAAATACTAATCGAATTTAAGGAAATTTATATCTATTTTCCTTGCAGATCTTCTATTTTATTGGATTTGCATTCTTTGCTCTTGAATCAGCCATGAGCATTTGGGTCATTCAGGTACTAAAATATTTAGATTCAGTTTCTCATTCTTACATTTTGATCGTCATTTCTTACAAGATTTTTAATCTGGGTGTGCAGCAAGTATACATGTATTTCCGTGGCAGCGGGAAAGCTGCTGAGATGAAGCGCGAGGCTGCAAAATCGACTATGATGGCAGCATTTTGACATTGATAATGACGACCAATGGACACACTCCATCAGTACATTTAAAATTAAAATTGACCAAAAGGGTATCATAGTAAATTTTACATCAAAGTTTTGGTATAAATGACACCAAGTTGAAAGTAGTGGCCTTTTTTGATGTTTTGAACTGGCAAATGAGCTATAATTAAGCTAATTGTAATTGAGGATCTGCTCTGGCTATTTGTTTCATTTTCTTTTTGCAGAACTGATACTTTGTCCAAAATTGATACCATGAAATGTTTATTTGATTGTAAGTTTCAGTGTCATCAGTCATGGAACTCATATGATAACGAGCAACACTGTTTTTGGTTTCGTTTAAAGCGAAAAACTAGCTTACATATCCATGTCTGACTCGAACTAACAAATTTTTTGCATATTTTAATCACTTTTATCCGAGTCTCAAAATAAGTCGGAAAATTGAGGCTTATGAAATATAAGCCGAAAAACTAATAAGCTCATAAGCCACATATAAGCTTAAACAAACACCCCCTTTAGTTGTGACTGGTTGCATCTGCTAGTGTTCTGATGTGTGTTCAAGCATCTCTTTTGGTTAGCATGTTGCGGGTCTTAGTTAGTCATGTATTTCTCGTTTCGTATTGAGGTTCACAACATTGTCACGGTCTTGCTTGATAATGAGACGCCACACATTTCAGTTATACAAATGTGGTTTTCTTAACATGCATTACCATCCAAGATTAATATATACTCATACTTTGATTTTGATTGTTTGATAAAAACATGATCATCATTTAATATCACATTTCAATAATATTGTTATTACATTGATTTTATTAAGTCAAATACTTTATCATATTGTATATTAAATCATAATTAAACATGAATAGTAATCCACTATCAAACATTTATTAAGTTATGCAAGTAGGAAGGTCTTAGCAAGTAGTGATGCCAACTTGATATCTAAAGCTCAGTCAAAGTTCTTTCAAGCATGGAGGTTCAGAGATGTTTCATTGGACTATCTCTAAAGCTCAGTCAAAGTTCTTTTAAGCATGGAGGTTCAATGCTAGCAGAAATGTTTCATTAAACGAGGTAGTCACCGAACCCATCACCTCCACATTAGCGTTACATCATCATTCAACACACTAGTACACCACCAAATAGGTGTAGTGGAAACCACTAAACATATAAAAAAATCACACTTTATACAAGGATAACGCACATACACACACAAACACAAAAGAGAATGCATCCATTTGGTGGTCTGCACCACTGAACCAAAGGCAAAAACCCACCAGCACTCACGGTGATGGGGTGTAAGGAACGATGGCGCGTGATTGGTCACAACCACCGGTGGTTTGGTGATTACACTTGATCTTTGTAGAAGATCGTTTAAGCTCAATCTAGGATTATAGAAACAATGATTTGCACAGCGGAATAACAATAATAACAATCAAAGTTTCACAAGGTTTTTCTAATAAACAATGATCCTCTATGGATCTAATAAAAAATGTTTTTCTTCAAGTGTGTTTCAAGATGTGTCTAAAACCTTAGCCGTATGTTTCTTTTATAATACAAGAAACCCTAATACGGCATTAACTAGAAGTATCACTTCCTAATATATTTCATGCATATCCTAACAAACTTCTAAATATACGGATAGACTATTACAATTATCCGCAGAAACAAGCTATCAGTAGAAATGAAAACTATTACATTTCAATAATTCTCAACAATCCTCCCCTAATCTTGAATTTGACTTTGTTAACTTCAAGATTCTTGATAGATATGTAAGTTCCATAGCCTGAGGATTGAAACTTTAACAAGTGCAGCAAAATAAGGTAACTAGCAGCAACCAACCCTATATATCAGCAGCAACTAGTAACCATCTTTGAAGAACAAGGAACCATCAACAACTCCTAACTTTGAGCAGCAATAGATCTAGCAGCAACATGAGTAGATTTGATGAGCCTTTACCAAGTAGCTACTCACTCTTGGGCTAGCTAGTCCTTTGGTGGAATCATGACATCACCCTGGTGAACTAATAACCAGTCCAACACTCATGAACGTGAATCAACGGTGTGTTGGAATACCCTAATGATTTTTGGCAAATCATCACAGCCATAAAAGGATTTGACATGTCTTTACCTGTAGCCGTTTGCTCAGGACTAGCCAATCCTTTGGTTACCCAATAGGGCAACAACCATGGTGAATTGATGACCATCTCAACTCTCAGCAATGAAGCATGGGTGAGTTGAGTACCCTATGGTTTTGAGCAAACCATTACAGCTATCAACGGAATTGATGTGTCTTTACCAAAAACCGTTTGCTTTTGGACTAGCCAACTCTTTGATGGAATGCCGTCATCATCATGGTGAGTTGATTACCATTTATGGTTTTCCACAACCTTTACCACAAGCCATAATCTTGTGGGCTAGCCAACTCTTGTGTCAGGAAGACATGGTGAGTTGAGAACCATTTGTTGTGTAGTAATGAACCAAACATCAAAACCTGCAAACAAGTTAGTATACAAACAAGATACATAATAATTTTATTTTATTATTATTATTATTATTTTTTGATTTTGATTTTATTTTTATTTATTTATTTTTTTTAAATAAACAAAATCTATATCTAATAAAAGAAAGAAAGAAAAAGAAATACAAAATATGTAAAAAATACCATCAATCAGCAGGAAAAATGTACTACCAGTAGAAACACGAAGCTATCAGCTGTAACAGTGTCCACCAGCAGTAATGATGATCCAACAGCTGCAAAAATGGTTAGAAAACAAAGAATACAACAATAAGCCTCCCATTAGGCTTATGCCTCCCCTCAATCACTGCATCGGATAAAGACTATTGTTCTTGGGTACCCAGAATGAACCTTTCCTTTGAGTTTTCCAAGAACAACCTGCTGAGGGCTTAACAGCAGTATCCTATCTTGCCCTCCACCCCATATACATTGGGTCAAAATAACTAGGCCAAAAACCAGTCTGAAAGTAAGTGCCAGTAGGTCTATAAAATGGTCCAGCAACATGTCTTTTCCAACCGGCTGGAAAAGGTCTACCGACAGAAACTTGCTTACCAGCAGGAACTGACTTATTAGCAAAAATTGATTTATCAGCTGGATTGGGTCTGCTGGTTTTTACATGTGCTTATGGAACATATGGGGGAATAGCACTAACATTGGTCCACATTGGTCTAGGTCTCTTTTGGTCAGCAGAAACACCCATTCTCTTCTCATGAAAATCACAATCCTTAATGAGATGAGACTTACTACCACACACAAAACAATATTTCTTTTTCAAAGATTTGTACTTAATAGGACTTCTCTTATTACACACAAAATTATCAAAAGAAGCTGTCTTAGAATTGGATTCATTAGTAGCTACTCTTGATGAGAAGTCATTTGTCTTAGGCGTGTCTGACTTATCACTTGAATCACATGAGACATAGTCAGTGGACTTAAGGTCTGAGGACTTGTCACTGCTAGAACAAGAGACAAAGTCATTAGTTTTACAATTAAGGTCTGGCAAGTCGCTTGAATTTTTGCCATAAGTCATCTGTGATTCATCTAAGTCCTTTTTGGGAGAGCTAGGCATAAAAACACCTCTAATTGGTGGAGGTACATCATTCAGAACTCCTTCCTTTACATATCTTACTGGTGTTTGATAATTCTCAGGTTCATAATAGGGGTCAAAACTGTTAGACTCATTAGATACATACCCTAAAGCTTTTGTTGGTTTTGGAGGTTGAGTATGTTCATTTATCCAGTCTACTTTCTTACTAGATGATTGCCATTTTTTAATTAGAGCTACTTCCTTATCTAACTTGACCTGCAAATCCTGTTTTTCTAAATTTAATTTAGCCTTTTCTCTTTCAGAATGTTTAAACAGGTTTGTTGTATTCTCCAATTCTCTTTGTAACACCCTAATTTTTTCTTCATATGCTAACTGATTTTGTTGGAACTAAACCTTTTGTTTCTCCAAGGTTTTAACTGCTTCTCTATAAGCTTGTTCATTAATATGGCAATCATTATAAAGATTTTTTTATTTCATCAAACTCTTTCTTAAGCTCATTATATTTACTATCACAATCAAAAGGGCAGTTATGTACCTTAGGAATGACACCCATGAGTGCAAATTCTCCAGTAGTACCTATAGTACAAGCTTCCTTACTCATCTTCTTGGATTCAGCCTTTCCACCATACCTTGCTTTGATTGCATTCCATATCCCATGCATCATCCATATAATGAAAATCTGCTATATGATCAGCAGGAATAGATTGAAGCAAAGTAGTTCTTGCCTTTGATTCCCTATGAACTTCCATGTGTTCATTTGTAGTCATTGGAGGGAGAATAATGACTTTTCCATCGCGATCTCTTCCAATCCTTTTCAAGCTGTTGCCATTTTGAATCACCTTCCAGATATTCATATCATTGTTCGTGATCCAGTGTTCCATCTTCCTAGCCCAGACCTCATACTCATCATTCATCAAATAAGGAAACATTGCATCATCCCTTTTATTGTCAGATTCTGCCATTTGAAAGTTGTAGAGAGAAGTTTAGTTATGAGATTTGTAAACAACTGAATGCAGTAGCAGAAATGAATGAAATCAGCAGGAACAATATGTGATGGCAGCAGAAATGAACAATCAGCAGAATTGATCAGCAGGAACCAAAAGTCATCATCAGCAGAAACAAACTTTCACTTCAATAGTAATGAAACAATCAGCAGGAACCGACCGGTATTGATGAGGCGAAAAATGATCCATTTTTAGGGGGTCATTTAAGACCGGAATTGAATTTATTTGATCAAATATTGCCCTAAATCGTTCCTTTTGTGATTTTAGGTACTTTGGGAGTGAAATCTGGAAAAGGAAGCAATTCGAACGTTTTTGGAGCATAAAAGTGAAGAAAACGCCAAAGACTTAATTTTCCATGCTGGAAAAAGTGTGTGACGACGTCAAGAGTACTTTCCTGACGACGTCAAGAGTAAATATCATGACGACCCAGTACAGAAATGAAGGCATCGCAAGTAGAGTGTCAAGAGTTAAAAGTGTGACGGCCTGCAAAAATGGACAACATGACGGCGTCAGATGTAGATCAAGGCAGTCCGAGGATTATTTTGGCGGTGAGATGACGACGTCACCCATTTGTTCTTGACGCCGTCAGCCTCTAATATCTATATATAGTTTTCTAATTTTCATTCATTAGAGAGGAACAAGTTTGGAGAAACCCTAAGGCCGAACCATATACGAATTTTACAGCTTTTCAAGGGTTTTCAACCCTTGAATCCTTACATGTGTTATTAAGATAAGTCTTTTCTTAATTCAATCAATATGTCTATGTGTTGGTTGTCTATATCTTGTGCTTGTCTTGATTCCACCATGCTAGGCTAGATTTATCTTGTGTTTGCTTAGATCTAATGAAACCTAGATGTTGATTATGTGTTGATTACTTGTTTATGCTTGTATTGGATGAATGATTTCAATGTTAGGCTTAAGAAAACTGGCAGATCTCCAAATGGTAACATGCTTGAACGTCTTAGGAAACATGAACCGATGTGTACTAGGTTTTATTGGTTGTATTTAATGCATGAGTAAATTCTAATGATCCCATGTTAGGAGCTTCTTGCAAGCTCGACATAGGAGTGAAGTAGGCACTCATAGGATTGGGGAAGTAAGTACGCCACCCCATGATTGGTATTAAGGAATACAATCCGTCATCCACGCAACTATAACAAGTAATTAACGTGTAAAAGATATCTAGGGAGTAGTGAAATCTAAGTAAACACATTTCTCCCACTTATTGCTCACAACCTTAGTTTAAATTAGTTTATTTTCATTTTATGCGAGGTTGCTTTGTCTGTTTTCTCAGGATTTACAGGTTATGTATGACAAGAAGATGATTTATTTTTCTGGAAGGGAAGCTTTGATTGTTGATTTTCTTGGAGGAAGATCTAACCTGGCCACCTTATTATCCATACCAAGCGAATCAGGGGAGTATTTGGTTTCATTTGTTTTACTTATTTCACTTTTACATTCTTTACTTGAACATTGGGGACAATGTTCATCTTAAGTGTAAGGGGAGGGTAAAATGATGATACCTTACAAATACACTTTCGCTTGAGTTTGTTTGTTTAATGGTAGATGTGTAATAAAACTATGAGAAATACTTGTTAGTGCAATTTTAGCGCCAAATTTAAAATTTTTTACAACATTTAGGAGTGAAACTTTAGCCATAGCAAGCCTCTCATGGATAGGAGATTGTATGACTAGCACATAACCGTACTTTCAGAAAAATTTTCCACCCAAATATGTGAGGTTCGCCTTTAGATTTGATAGGAAAAGCATTCATTATTAGTGCTTATGAGTGTACCGGTAGCATTTAGATTCTAGAACTTGCGTTAGTGATGCATCCCGAGACCGCTAGTGAGACTACATTCGTGTAGTAGGATTTACTATATGATAAGAGGCATTAGGATCACCCTTGTGTTAAACCCGTATCATAATTACTTGACCATTTAAGTTATATTACTTGGCTAGTTAAGTCAACTAATTTTTCCCACACCTTAGCGTTGTACTCATTTTTAGTACACGAAACCCCTAGTACACCCCTCCGAGCCTATCTTTTCGTTTCTAACTTTAAGCATTTTACTTAAAGGAAGAATTTGTTACACCCCACTTAAATGTACACCCAAATCGCCTTAGCCTTCCGTGTATGCGCTCATCTTTAGTGCATTATTGTTATTTGTTAAACCCTAAGTTAACTATCTAATTGATTACATGGTTGCTAAGTCGAGTCATATCCTTGTACATATTGTTTTGAGACGATTGGGACTCATGGGTAAAGTACTTATTTATAGAGTAATGGGGAAGAACATCATTTATTACCGCCATATGTACGTTAATCTTAAAAGTGCTCCAAGTGTTTTAATTTTCTTAATTCGAGTTATTAGATTAGTTTATTGTAAAGTATGTAAAAATTCAAGTGTAAGGGGAATGTTCAACCCCCATGATGTATTATTTTGGATGGTAGGGTAAGAGTGTATGCAAAAAAAAAAAAAAAAAAAAAAAAAAAAAAAAAAAAAATCGAAAAAAACAAGAAAAAGAAAAAAAAAAGAAAAAAGAGAAAAAACATACGGACTACCATCCCTTTTTATTCTCTATTCATTTTATGTTTTTGTTATTTTTCATTTATTAGCTTAAGCCGAGTCTAGTCTTGGCTTAGCAACGCCACATTGTACATGTAATTTACTAAGATTGTTAACTCGCCACCAGTAAAGACTGCCTATATCCAACGAAACCGTGTATTTCATATCCCTACACCTAACGTTACAACCCTTTAAAAGACCTCTTTGATAGTTTATCCTAGGTGCTTACGCCGTGTGGTGGAGGTTCGATCCTTTCCCAAGCCTATGGTAATCTATTTTGCTATGACAGGTAGTGAGAGATATCTTCCGTTTCCATATTGTAATTTATACTTTATTACACCCGAGAGATGTGAGTATCTAAACACTATTTGTGAGGTGCTACTGTATGACATCCGTGCTTGTCTTTGGTCTTTAGTGGAACGATTATTTGTTGTAATTACTTTTATATTAGTGTTAAATGACCCCTAACTTGTATTTTGATTAGAATAAAAGCGCATTTGCTTGAGGACAAACAAATCTCAAGTGTAAGGGTATATGATGAGGCGAAAAATGATCCATTTTTAAGGGGTCATTTAAGTCCGGAATTGAATTTATTTGATCAAATATTGCCCTAAATCGTTCCTTTTGTGATTTTAGGTACTTTGGGAGTGAAATCTGGAAAATGAAGCAATTCGGACGTTTTTGGAGCATAAAAGTGAAAAAAACGCCAAAGACTTAATTTCCATGCTGGAAACAGTGTGTGATGGCGTCAAGAGTACTTTCCTGACGGCGTCAAGAGTAAATATCATGACGACCCAGTACAGAAATGAAGGCGTCACAAGTAGAGCGTCAAGAGTTAAAAGTGTGACGGCCTGCAAAAATGGACAACATGACGGCGTTAGATGTAGATCAAGGCAGTCTGAGGATTATTTTGGCGGCGAGATGACGGCGTCACCCATTTGTTCTTGACGCCGTCAGCCTCTAATATCTATATATAGTTTTCTAATTTTCATTCATTAGAGAGGAACAAGTTTGGAGAAACCCTAAGGCCGAACCATATACGAATTTTACAGCTTTTCAAGGGTTTTCAACCCTTGAATCCTTACATGTGTTATTAAGATAAGTCTTTTCTTAATTCAATCAATATGTCTATGTGTTGGTTGTCTATATCTTGTGCTTGTCTTGATTCCACCATGCTAGGCTAGATTTATCTTGTGTTTGCTTAGATCTAATGAAACCTAGATGTTGATTATGTGTTGATTACTTGTTTATGGTTGTATTGGATGAATGATTTCAATGTTAGGCTTAAGAAAACTGGCAGATCTCCAAATGGTAACATGCTTGAACGTCTTAGGAAACATGAACCGATGTGTACTAGGTTTTATTGGTTGTATTTAATGCATGAGTAAATTCTAATGATCCCATGTTAGGAGCTTCTTGCAAGCTCGACATAGGAGTGAAGTAGGCACTCATAGGATTGGGGAAGTAAGTACGCCACCCCATGATTGGTATTAAGGAATACAATCCGTCATCCACGCAACTATAACAAGTAATTAACGTGTAAAAGATATCTAGGGAGTAGTGAAATCTAAGTAAACACATTTCTCCCACTTATTGCTCACAACCTTAGTTTAAATTAGTTTATTTTCATTTTAGTATTTTATTTTGATTGCATCTTAGTATTGGGTTAGTTGACTAGCAACTAATTCTGCCCCAAATCCTTCAAAACCCGAGATTTTAATTTGCTTTCATAAAAATATAAAAATACAAAAAGAATCATCTCTCATCTCTAGAACTAGTATTTAGGTTTTCTAATCCTAGCGACACTATTCCTAGCCGAACGATCAATCCCCCGGTACTTGTCACTATACTATACTACAACGATCAGGTACACTGCCTGGTGGGGGTTGTAAGCTTCTCAAGATCCCTTGAGAGGTAAAGCCTGGTGCGCTTCCCACGTATCAAATTTTTGGCGCCGCAGCCCGGGGAATAGTTATTGTTTAGGTTGAATTTGATTTTTATTAGGTCTACTCATTAGATTCCTATCAAGTGAGATTTTTATTTTCTTTTTATTAGCTTTCTTGTAGTCTATCTTTTTCTTTGTGCCCTTTGTTTGTGAAACCATTTTCATTTGTCTCCATGGCGGATGAAATTCCATTTAGATCATTAACTATAGAGGAACAATTAGTTTACTCGGATCGATTTGCCTCCTTCAATGCAATTTAGCAATTCAAAGCCCCACGTGATTCATTTAATTTTGACCAATACGAGATAAACCAATGATAAATTAATCACTTAATCTGTATTGACCTCATGCGCAAGACGACAGATCCATGCTCTATATGATTATTCATAACCCTTTTAATAATCAATCAATATAATACGAGGTAACTATTAACTGTACGAGATTTAAATTAAAGTATCCTACAGACTTTAATATGAACAAAAAATAATCCGATACCCAAAAATTTACGATTACTAAAACCTTGTAGAATCCTAGATCTCACGAGCCCCCTGTGCTCTGATGCCAAATCTGAACTTCTCTTTTTATCTTCATACTCCTTTAAAAGTCTTTCCTGCTCAAGTTTTTCTTGTTATGTTACAAGATCAGCAGCAAAAGTTGAAACAAGAACATCAGCATAATCATCCTTAGAAATGATTGACTCCTGCAGATGATCAGCAGCTGAATCCTGGACATCTGGATCAATAGCAACATCAGCAGATCCTTTGGTATGAGAATCAGCAGTTGTGTCATCATCACCAGTAGTCTCTTGGACAGATGTAGCATCTCTAGGAGAAACAACATATTCTTTACCAGTAACAAAGATTGTATCTACTGATTTAGTAGCACCAGCAGTGACATTATCAGCATAATCAACATGAAAGTCAGCATCAGTAGATTGGGCTCCAGCAACATCATCTCTTTGTGTAGCATTTCCAAGAACAGCATCAATAGGTTCACTAAGAAGCACCCCCGAATCAGCAGCCAAATTCTGAGCATCAACTGACACTTTTGATTTCTTGCCAATATAAGATCTAAGCTGCCTTCTCCGATACTTGATAGGTTCCTGGGGCTTAAGAGGTTTAGCAGTGGTAGGTGCAGGTGGAGGTGGTGGCTGAGCGAAAGTCACATCAGCTAAGACATGAAAAGACTCAAACTGCACATCTGCCTGCTCATCTTCTGATTCAATTACCACTTGCCTCTGTCTCTTTTGTCCTAGTTGTCTTTCCAAATCTTGAACCTTTGTTGTAAGCACATCAATTTGACCACCCAGAATTGATTTTGTGTCTTTGAGTTCTTTCTCCAAGTCATCAACCTTCTTTACATACCTGTTAAGCAAAGTAAACACCTTGGTAAGAGTAACTGGGTCCTTAGCTGTATCAGTAGGCATACCTGATGACATAGCATCCTCATTGGACCTAACAGGAGAAAGATGAAGATCATCATTAGTATGAGTCTCCTGCCTATGAAAAATCAATGGTTCAGAATGAGTATCAGACTCAAATGTAAACACAGATTCACCATGAGGTTCTTGAGGGTCAATGCTAGGCTCAAACAAGGTTTCTTCTGTGTCATGAATGGGACTGGTAGTCATGGAGTCATCTATGGGCCTAGGAGAAGGTGGTGGAGTGACAACTATATCAACACCAGCAGAAAGAGCTGGACCCTCATCAGGAGTAAGAGGCCTAGGGAATGGTAAGGGTTGGTCTCCAATATTAGCTGATGCATTTGCATCAGCAGTACTGGAAGTGCCTACATCAACAGCTGCTGGTGCACTTGCATCAGCAGCAGTGGGACTAGGTGGATTATCACCATCAGCAGCATCCCCCGCATCAACAGCTTCATTGCCAACGGGCAACATAGCAGGTAATAAAGGCCAATGATCCCCATTATAATTAGATTTCATACTAGAAAACAACTTAGCAGATAAATCTATAACAGGCCTATGAGTTCTATCTTGAGTTTCAATGCCTACAATTATCTGAAGAAACCTAGGATACATAAGAAATTTATGTTTCTTAGCACTAACATTACTAAGCAGACCATCAAATATAAACTTAGAAAAAAAAAATACCCTTAGAAAGACATACAATACCACAAGCAAGTTCAGTAGAGAATTGATCCCATCCACCTGTCTTTGGACTGAGACACTGAAGTAGAGTGTGCACAAAAAATCTCCACTTCGGACGGAGTTTGTTCTTACGCCACACCTTTAAGTTATCAGGGTGATAACCAATATCCTCCATAGCAGCAAGAATCTCATCATAGTTGGTATGATACTCCTCATCAGCATCATCCAATTGAAGTTTTGTTCTGACCAATGATTCAGTAACCACATACTCCACACCATCGATGGTAGCCATAATTTCTGTGGGATGACCTTCCCAATTTCTGGTATGAGCAGTACCCCAAAATTGTTGCACAAGAGATTCACAAATCAGAGTTGGATTATGTGTGAGAGCAAAATGAATCTTGGACCTGAGCAGGAAGTCCACCATAGGATCAAACACCTCATGACCTTCAACCTTTTACAAGAAAGCAACTTTGTTGTGATCACTCTTGAACTTTAAAGCCGCCATGTGAAGATTTGAGAGAAATGATGTAACTATGAAGTGTGAGAGATGGATTTAAAACTTGAAAGGGAATCAGCTATTTTGGACGTGGGATATGCACATTTAGGTTATATGCGGTAGTTTCCAAACGTAGAATGTAACTGGCAAAAATCGTGGAACGAATATTTGACCAATTTTGACTTTTAAGAATTTCCCAAATTAAAAACCAAATTAATTGCATCAGTGGTAACCAGAAGTCAATCAGCAGAAATCCTTGGTCAATCCATAGAAATAGCTCATCAGCAGGAACCACACTTCAGTAAAAATCTCTTGTTTTGGTCAAACTTTCTTTCCCACTTCCGTTTCAACCGCCTTGCATTAATTGTCATTAACTGTTTTGGGTTATAAATATGAGTAAAAGATCCCCAAATCACACCAATCAAAAAATTAATCCCTAATTAACCATAAAATCAATCAATCAAAATCAACCATGAGTGCTAACCCAAATTTCATTAAAATCTCATCCGATTCACCGGACTCCGAATCACTGACATCACCACCACCTTTCCGTCCTCCAACCAAACCGAGAGGACTCACCAAAGAACAGGCAAAGAAGAAAAAACATGATGTGAAACCTCCAAGTCCATCACCATCAGAGGACCCTACAAACGTTCCTTCTGATTTGGATGATTCTGATGTTGTAAGAGAATTAGAAGAAAGATGGAAAGCACGTGAAATGGGTGCACCAAGCAAAGCGCCCATTCCTGCCATATCATCAGAATCGTCAAAGGATCCCAATCTGTGGATTCCTATCCAACCACCTCCCCGAGAGCTCACATCACCTTTCATCTTTACCTCATCAGATGAAGATGAAAATGAAGATGACCCCCACTACAATCCTCCCTCAACACCTGAGAGAACACAATCATCACGACCAAGACCTTCAGCAAGAACAAAAAATCAAATCCGCCTCTAGCAAGGGCAAGAGAAGTGATTCTTGGGCTGCCTTATCCTCAGCAATATGAGTCCTTCATCAACAGGAGCAAGAAGAAGGCTGCTGAAGTGAAAGGCAAGGGCAAAGGAAAAATGGAGTAGTGGTGTCAGGGGTGATAGGTTAGTTGTTAGGTTTATGGTTGTTTTTCTTATGTCAGAATCTTGTAACTTCATCCTTTTTGTACCTGTGATGAATATGAATAAAACTCTGTTTCCCCTGTATTATCTCTTGATTTATTATTTTCCTTGTTCGATTGAAAGTCATTTGGCTCTTTTCTACTGATGAATACACATTCAACTGATATGAGCACTACTGATAGTAGCTATCAGCAGGAACACTTATCCAACTCCTTTTATGATCATTCTTTTGATATGTTCTAAGATTATCAGCAGAAAGTCAACAGCAATGGGTCAATTAGCAGGATTACTCATCAGTAGAATCTTCTTTATAGTCAACTTGGTTATTCAGTAAATATCACAAACTCAACCACCTCACATTAACTTACATTAACTCCCATTAACTCCAAATCAGGTCTATAAAGAAGCCTTCAAATCATAAGTTACCAAAATAAGATACACACTAGTACCAAACATACCAAATATCTTCACAACAATAGCAGTCATGAACCCCAAATCTGAAGTTATTGAAATTTCCTCTGATTCATCATCAACATCTTCTGACTCTTCCTATGATCTACCCCAAATCAGGAAGGCATATAACCCCAGTGGTGAGGGACTTTCTGAGGTAAATCCATCTTGTAACACCCCCATTTTTCACTGATTGCAGCGGATAAAGTGTTTGGGGTATTACTCATGAAAACAAAGACAAGATAATAGAAAATGACTCAAAAAGAGACGTTTTTGAAAAAGGTGTTATCATTCATTTATTCATCAAAGTTTTTACAGTAAAAGATGTACTTTTACCAAAAGAGAGGTCCCTAAGGTACGTTTTATGACACAAAACTGATGAATGATAACTATTCTGGACGTCCTCATGTCCAGTGGTTCTCCGTGCCAGGGTTCTTATAGTGCCTAATTACCTAAGATAACATGCTTAAAATTCAACATGTATGTTGAGTGAGAGTCATAGCTTTAAAAAGTTAAAGTATAAATACATGTTCCACAGGGTTCAGCTTAAACCCTATGTGTGGAAAAGTTTTAGTGTTAGAAGGTATATTGCACTAAGCTCATGAACCACACGTTAATGATCTGGGTCATGGGGTCTGCAGACCAAACCATGAGGGGATGAGAAAGATAACTTGCCAAAGTTAAACCTTCAGTGGGTTCAAATATAGTACTTATTGGTACCACATAGTGGGGTGTTAATACCAACGGGAGTTGTCAAACTCCAATAGATCTATCAACTATATTTGCGTTCGCGTGGGTAGAATATCCCAAACGATTAGATTCATGAATTTTGGTTATGTAATGATGGCAGTTAGTTTACTTATGCAATAACCAGAGAAAAAACTTGTATTTGGTTTTAAAGCATGTATCCCCCTCACAGGGTTTGTAAAACATTTAGAAAGCATTTAAAAGGTGTGAGGCTATGAAAACTCACCTGAGTCTCTAGATAATTAAAGTAGGGGTTTAGACAATTCACTCACGTATCCTAGGGTAGTGCGGGTGTGCGTATGTCAAGTCTTAGTCTAGGTTTTCTTAACTAATTACTATTAGGTTTTTATATACAACATAACACCGTTCGGGCCATTGTAATTCAGAAGTATATGACTCCTCACATGAAGCTCCCTACTATTGTATTATGTGATAAGCATAATACCGTTCGGGCCATCATAATTCAGAAGTTAATACTCCTCACACAAAGTTCTCTATTATTGAGTTATGTTGTTATTAGGGTTTAGTTATAACATAACACCGTTCAGGCCATCCTATCTCAGAAGTATATGCAATAATCGTTCGAGGAGTCAGGGCACTTTAATTCGTAAACCCAACAAACTCGTCAAAACGAAATATCCACATAGTACTCCTCACATGAAGCTTCCTAGTATTGTGTTATGCTTCTAACTTAAATAGGTTTTTATACTTTTATGAAAATAGTCCGTTTTTACCCCTTATATATATATTTACGTTTTCTACCCTAAACTTATAAACTTATAACAAATAAGCATATAACTTTCTAACTATTGCATATTTAGTCCCTATACTAATATATTTTAAAGAAATGATATATATAGTTCCTAAATTATACTAATTTTTGGTATTTACTCTATTTACCCTTATATTTATAATATTTGCAGTTTTAGACCTTTTAGTTTAATATTTATTTTAATAGTTTATTTTAAGGTTTAATATATTGCAAATCTAGTCCTTACACTATTATCTTATAGGAAATGTCAAAAACAGTCCCTATATTTTATAGTTTCAGGAATTTACAATATATACCCCTATGCATGTAACATTTTGGAAAACTAGTCCTAAATGTGTATAATTCTAATTCTAGCATGGCAATCTAGTTTCTAAGCTTTTAACTAACTCATATAAGTTCAAATAAGCCACATAATTCAGATTATATCAAGTAAATAAGCTATATAACATCTAAGCAAGCAATTCGATCTAACTAGGGTTTTAAAATAGAAGCATGCAAACGATTATGTTCTAGGTCCTAGCTAAGAGTCCTAAGGTCTATCTAAGTCTATTCTAAGTCTATTATACATAAATTAAAGGTTACCTAGGTCGGGGGAGGGCTTAACGAGGGTTTCTAGGGTTTCTAGGGCCCGCTCGACTTCAAACCACAACACAACTTGACCGGAGCTTTGTTACTCATTTCCTACTGCTCTTAAGGGCTTGTTACTATATAAATGTGAGGTAGAGAGGAGAGGGAGAGGTGTAAAGAAGAAATGAGGGGAGGAGGGGGTATTTATAGCTCGCATAAAGGCGGTTAGGGTGAAAATGGGCTGTAGATGTCACGGACAAGGAGGGGGAGTAAGCAAGGCTAGGTGATGGTGTGGCAGGTCTAGAGGGTGATGAGGACGAGCTATAGTAGCTAGGGGCGGAACTAGGGCCGATTATGGTGGATAGAAGCCGAGAAAGGCGATTAGGAAGAAAGGGGTGACAAGGAGGTGATGCACCTCCTAGATTGGGTGCTTGGAGGTGCTATGGTGCTAGCTTAGTTATATAGAGGTGCTAGGATGGTTGCTTGTTCATTTTAAGGTGCTTAAGTAACATGGTTTAGGTGTTTAAGTCTAATTTTAATCTAGTTTTGTTTAATATGTGTTTAAGGTTTTATCTATGTTTTAGTGTCTTATTTAAGGTCCTAATGATGTTTAGTAACTATTAGTAGCTTATACTAAGTGATGGTAGCTTATGGTAAAGATTTAACCTACTTTAGATCTAGTTTCGGGAAGTTATGACCTAATTAAGGTTTTGGGCTTATATGACTTGTACCTGAGTTTCTAGGGGTTGTACTATGTCCTAAGGGTTCTAATATATCCTAAGGTAACTATTATAACTTATATCTAAGTCCTAGGCACTTTTCATGTAAGTTCAGATAAGCAGTTAGGGTTTTAAAACTAACCGGAAACACATAGGTGCATTTAGGGTTTTCTAGCAAGTATGGGGTATTATAGTACTATTTTTCTTAGTGAAAATATGTTTATTACCTTGAATTAACATACCGGGATGTTTACCTTAAGTAAACATAGTAGTGGTTGGCATAGATGGATACGTGAGCTTATCTGAAGGTTAGTTAGGTTATAATAATATATTAAAGCAAAAATTTAGCTCGGGAAAATCCTATAGGCATTTCTAATCCTAGTGTGCTCTAATAAGGGCCTAATTTAAGTTAATAAGGCATTTCTAATCCTATTTTGCTAGTGAGGGCCTAAGTTAAGTTAATAAGGCATTCCTAACCTAAGGGGAAATTAGTGGGTTGTGACAGTCTCCCATCCTACAAGAAAATCTCATCCCGAGATTTAACTATGGTTAGTGTGTGATGGTGAGAACAAATGGGGATATTTAGCACGGATTTGATCCTCTCGTTCCCAAGTATACTCTGGTCCTTTTTGGGAGTCCCAGCGTACCTTAACGATAGGAATCCGGTGATGTTTTAGATTTTTGACCTCTTGGTCCATAATTTCCACTGGTTCTTTAGTGAAATTGAGCTTATCATCCAATTGAAGCTTGTTAATAGGAACAACAAGTGACTCGTCCAGTAGACACTTCTTAAGATTTGATACGTGAAACGTGTCGTGTATATTACTTAGTTCATCCGGTAATTCAAGTCGGTATGCCACTGGACCAATTTGTTCTAAAACCTTAAAAGGTCCAATGTATCTCGGACTAAGCATTCCTTGCTTTCCAAAATGAAAGACACCTTTCCTAGGTGAAACTTTCAACATAACCCTATCTCCAACTTGAAATTCTAAAGGCTTACATCTTGTATCGGCATAACTCTTTTGCCGATTTCTTGCAGCTTGTAAGCATTGTCGGATTTGAACTATTTTCTCATTTGTCTCATGGATTATCTCTGGACCCGTGAGTTTCACTTTGACCATCGGTTTGCGGATGATATGCCGTACTCATGTCTATCTGAGTACCCAAGGCCTTTTGCATAGATTGCCAAAATCTTGACGTGAAACGAGAATCACAGTCCGATATAATAGATATTGACACCCCATGTCGGGAAACTATTTCCTTGAGGTACAACCTAGCAAGGGTTTCCATATCATCTGTTTCTCGTATAGGAATGAAGTGTGCTGATTTCGTAAGGCGATCAACTATTACCCAAATAGCATCATGCCCGTTGAATGTTCTAGGTAGTTTGGTGATAAAATCCATCGTAATTCTTTCCCACTTCCAAATGGGAATCTTAGGCTGTTGAATAAACCAGACGGCTTTTGGCATTTAGCCTTTACTCTAGAACATGTTAAACACCAGCCCACATATCTGGCAATGGATGCCTTCATGTCAAGCCACCAATAGTGTTTCTTCAAATCCTGATACATCTTATCAGCATCTGGGTGAATTGAGTACTTAGATTTATGGGACTCGTGCATTATTATGTTCTTAAGTTACCATGATAAGGTAACCATTTTCAACCCTTAATACAACGAGTTCCGTCTGAACTTATCTCAAAAGCCTTATCCATCCCTCGTAAATTCTCAAGTTTACGATCCTTCATTTCGAGGGCTTCATTCTGAGCTTTGAGTATTTGAGAAGGTAGATTCGAATGAAGAGTCATTACTAACGACCTAACTCTAAATGGTTTGATTCGTTCCTTTTGGCTCAAAGCATCTGCTACTACGTTAGCTTTGCCAGGATGATAATGAATCTCACAATCGTAATCAGCAAGCAGTTCTACCCATCGACGTTGTCTCATGTTCAACTCTTTTTGATTAAGAATATGCTGTAGGCTTTTGTGATCAGTGAAAACCGTACACTTAGTGCCATACAGATAATGTCTCCATATTATTAGAGCGAACACTACTGCTCCTAATTCTAGATCATGTGTAGTGTAGTTTTCCTCATGTGTCGTGAGTTGTCGTGATGCATAAACGATTACTTTATCCTTTTGCATTAACACAGCTCCAAGACCTCTTCGAGAAGCATCACAGTAAACGACGAAATCATCGTTTCCCTATGGTAATGCTAAAATCGTAGCTTCACACAACTTTCTCTTCAAAAGTTGGAAAGCTATCTCTTGATCTTTTCCCTAGTCAAACTTCCTGTTTTTCTGGGTTACCTCTGTCAAAGGTTTAGCTATTTTTGAAAATCCCTCAATAAACCTTCGATAGTAGCCCGCAAGTCCTAATAATTGTCATATCTCAGTAGGATTCTTAGGTTGCGACCAATCCTTAACGGCTTTGATTTTTGTTGGATTGACACGAAGTCCTTTTTTATCTATCATGTGTCCGAGAAATTGCACAGCGCTAATCCAGAATTCACACTTAGAGAACTTTGCATAAAGTTTCTCTGTCTTAAGTAGTTCCAGGATTATTCTCAAGTGTTTAGCGTGCTCTTCCTCATTAAATGAATAGATAAGGATATCATCTATGAACACTACAACAAATTTATCCAAGTATGGTTTACACACCCGATTCATGAGGTCCATGAAAACTGCTGGTGCGTTTGTCAAATCAAATGGCATAACTTGAAATTCATAGTGCCCATATCTTGTTCTTAAAGCGGTCTTAGGGATATCTTCTTCCCTCACTCTCAGTTGATGATAGCCTGATCGTAATTCGATTTTTGAGTATACGCTCGAACCTTGTAGTTGATCAAACAGGTCATCAATCCGGGCTAATGGGTATCGATTTTTGATAGTAAGTTTATTTAATCCACGATAATTGATACACATCCTCATAGATCCGTCTTTCTTCTTTATGAATAAGGCAGGAGCTCCCCAGGGTGATGTACTTGGACGTATAAAACCTCGATCAGTTAATTCCTGGAGTTGTTCAGAGAGTTTCTTCATCTCTGAAGGGGCTAACCTATAGGGTGCTTGGGCTATAGGTATCGCTCCGGGAATTAAGTCAATTTGAAATTGAATTTGACGAATCAGAGTTAGGCCAGGTAAATCCTTAGGAAAAACTTCTGGGTATTCCCTGACTACAGGGATCTCCTCCAGTCGTTTTTCATCTGGCTTAGTCTCCGTTACTTGAACCACAAAAACTTGACAACCTTGTGACATGTATCATTTTGCTTTGATACATGAAATGAAGTTAAGTCTAGTTCTACTTTGATCTCTTCGGATAGTTAAAGTCTCACCGTTGATAGGTACATGGATGATTTTCTCGTCACAAATAATCTTTGCTTGATTCTTGGACAACCAATCCATTCCCACAACAACGTCAAAACTACCGAGTCTAATAGGTATGAGATCAATCTCAAAGTGGTGGTTAAGTAAGGTTAGGGTACAACCCTTAATGACCGTGTTAGTACTAACTAAGTTTTCGTCGGCCATTTCTATCTCATAATAATTATCTAAAGCTATGGGTTTAATCCTAAGTCTAGAGGCTAAGGGTATGGATACGAAACTTCTATCTGCTCCAGAATCAAATAATATTTTAACTAAATGATTATTTAAAAGAAACTTACCCGTGACTACGCTTGGATCTTGTGGATCATTCCTATCCCTTAACATGTACGCTCTACCCTGGCCACCATTAGTATTTTTCTTTGGGCATTTATTCATATAATGTCCCTTTTCTCCGCAAGTATGACAAATGACTGTTGCTGGTGGTGGATTTCCTCCAGTAACTGGTCTTTTGTTCTTGCAATCCCTTGGGTAATGGCCCACCTTGTTACATATGTTACATTTAATGACACAAGGCCCTGTGTAATGCCAGCTGCATCTCCTACACAGAGGGGCACTTCCAGCATACCCACTTTTCTCATTTAAAGTGGTGGCATAAGCTTTTGCATTATCTTGCCTTGGTTGAGGATAGGGATTTGTATGATTACCATTGATGTTATTACGGTTGTTACCAAAAGCTCTCCCATCGTGGAACTTTCGTTTATTATCGTAGGGCACTGGCACAGAGTTGTGCTTTGTTACTTGGTCCATTAACCTTAAGGTTATATTAATGGCCTCCTCTAACGTTTGAGGTTTAGAGGTTGTAACATTCCCTTCGATACTCCGGGGCAAACCTCCTATGAAAACTTCTATCGTCTTTTCAACAGTTGGTACCATTGTAGGACACAAAGTAGCAAACTCTTGAAATCTCCTAATATAAGTTTTAACATCGTTCCCCTTCACAGTCAAGTTATAAAATTCATCCTACATTTTCTTGACTTCTGTTCGAGGGCAGTATTTCTTAATCATAAGTTTCTTAAACTCAACCTAAGATAACTTATATGCCTCTTCTATTCCTATTGGTTGGGCATACGAATTCCACCAAGATAACGCTTCCTCAGTAAGCGTTCCCATTGCAAACTTAACTCTACAATCCTCTGTACAATTACTATGGGAAAATACCGATTCACATCTCTCAAACCAATGAATTAATCCTATGGCCCCTTCTGTCCCCTTGAAATTGAAGGGCTGACAGCTTATAAATTCCTTGTAGTTACTCTTCTTCACTACAGGGATTTAAGGGTTTCTAGCCATGTTTGCATCCCTAGCTCCTAGTGCTACAGTTACATTGTCAGTCACTAGTCGCTAGATATCTTCCTGAGTCATGGCGGGAGTAGTGGTAGTAACTAGTGTGGTAGTTCTTGTACGTGCCATTCTAAAGGTAAGATGTGGTAAGAATTTTGTTATAGTTTTTGTTTTAAGTGTTGAAAGCACTTTTATGATACCAGATGGGTATTAAAAAGGGTAAGTTCCTAGCAAGAATCGTTATAGTTCACCGAAAATAGTTTCCCCCTCCGTCTAAAGGCATAGTGATTCTAAAGGATCCTAAGTTTTTACTATTCCTAGGTATGCCTACTTGTTTTAATTTCCTATTTGTTTTAGTTTTTAAGTCCTAAGGCAATCTATAGTGTGTTCTAAGGTAATGAGGAATCTTAATACGGGATACGAGTTAAAAAAAAAAAACTTTTTTTTAAGTGAAAACCTAGCAAGTACCTGTTTAACTAAGTTATCTACCTATAACCTATATTATCTAAGACTATAACCTTATTTTTGTTCTATGTTACTCTTAAGATCCTGAATGGCCTCCAGGAGTTCATCTATGTTAGACCTATGAATATCCCTAAGATCCTCGATAATCATTTCGATAGTGGAAAGTCTAACATGTGCGGTAGTTACTTCGTCAGAGTGTCCTTCATATTTTGTTTGTAACCTAAAGATTTGATTGCGAGTTTTCTCTAATTCATTTTCTAACCTATTTTTACCTATTCTGTGGAAAACTAGAAGGGGGGGTTGAATAGTTTTACGTCCTTTTAAATTTATAAACACAAGTTTGTTTTAAAAACTTCGATTCTAGTTTATGTAAACTCAATACTTGCACTATATGAACAATTGTATGGTAACTAACTAACAAAGCTAATATAGTAAAGATAAATAAATGAGTAATGAGAAGGGTTGGAAAGATCAAACCACAACACAAGGAATTATAGTGGTTCGGCTACAAGGACACATTCCTTGTTCCTACTCCACTCCCTGAGTCACCTACTCGAGAGTTTTCTTCACTATGTCAACAAACTCCCTTTTGGCAGAGAAAACCTTACACACCAATTTACACACCACAATAACTTCACAACTTGATCACTACTTCTACACAACTTCTTCACACCAATATACTACACACCAATCTTCTACTTCACACCGATCTTCTACTTCACACCAATCTTCACAACTAACCTACTTCACTACTAATCAACTTCTACTTCCTACACAACTTCTATATCTTCTAAATAACAAGCACAACACAATATTCACAAATGAATGTATATATACACTATGCACAACTACTCTTCAACACTTCTTGAACTTGGTTGTAGAAAGAGTGTTTTTCTTTTGCACTTTGGATGAGAATGGATGATGAGGGATTGAATCACTTGAAACAAGGATTAATATACAAATGATCAAAGGGTTTTAGAGGATCTTTAGAGAATTATAGATCTGAAAATTTTGTGCAAAAGGTGAGGCAAAAATCTAGGTTTAAGGTGGTATTTATAGGCAAAAGATTCTGACAGAGGAGCGTGGCCGGTCCCCTTAAATCAAGTCCGGTCCCCTTAAAATTAAGGGGACCGCCCCTTATAATTAAGGGGGCCGCCCAGCTGAAACGGCCAGAATCCTTGTCTTTTAGTGGGGAAAGTTTATTTGGTGAAAAACTAACTAATTTTGGTTAAAAATTTGAATTCATATATTTAGTATGAATAAAACATTTTTCTTAATTACCAAAAGTGTTTTTCAAAAATATATAATATGTTTATATAATTAAATAAACTTTGTGTTAGATAATTAAATACCCCTTTGATCATGAGATGTATTAAGCACTTGTTTATCCATACCTTAAGTGATTAAGTTGGATATAGTGATATAAACTAGCTTAATACTTGTTTACGTAGTAATTATACGATTTACGATTTTACATTTTGTGATCGTCAAAATATAGAGGTATCGAAAGATATGAATAACGTTTTCACACATTATTTATTTCAACAATCTCCCCCTTTTTGATGATTACAAAATTTAAACTCATTAATCGAAAATTAGTATATATTCAAGTATTATTGTGAGTTTATATCACTTCCCCCCCCCCCTTTTTGTTAGCATCAAAAAGGTTATCCCATGTTAATGTAAGCTCCCCCTCGAAGTATACTCCCCCTTGTTTTGAGGCCAAAAGGAATCGAGATATGGATATCTTGCAAAAATATTTAGTGGCAAGCAACATATATATGTATATAGCATGCAAGAGTAGAGACTAAATATAACCATAACATTAATAATATGAAAAAGATACATCAAGCATTACATTAACAACCATAACAAGTAATGCAACTAACAAAAGCCTTAAAGGCTTAGAATCATCACTAAAATAAAAAGAAAACCAAGGCTCAAACATGAGAGTCCTCTTTAGAGCTTGCCATCCAAAAGGTTTAACACAATTTTATTTGTAAAACACCAAGCATGTTTAATTGGGAGGAATGGATGGTGAACATGGAGATGGTGATGGTGGAGGTGTGTTTGTTGATGGTGGTGGAGGTGTTGTGTTTGTTGTTGGTGGTTGATGCAACAAGTTTTCAATATGAGAAAACATGTATTGGATCTCATCTCTTAATCCGAACATAATTGTTCGGTTGTGAATGCAACAAAGGCAAGTGTCTCCATGAGCTTCAAGTAAGCTCCATGGGACGGGGTTATAGGTTGGTGGATTGATAGGAGATGATGAGAAATGTGCATCAAGATGTGTTAATGGTGATAATGAGAGAGTGAGTGCAAGAGTTGTGTTTTCATTGGTAGGTTGTGATGGTTGATCAATTGTTGGAGGAGATAAGTGGGTGTTGATGTAGTCATTTATGGATGAAGTGGATGGTATGGAGGAAGTGGAGTTTCCATTTGTTGAAGGTGTTTTGGAGGGTGCATTTGGTGCACTAGGAGATGAACATTGAGGTGGTGGAGATGGAGTGGTGTTGTCTTCATTTGTAAGATCAATGAAGAGTTGTTTGGGTGGAATGATGACAAGTTTTTGTTTCTTGGCATTGTTTGAATAGGTGGTTCTTGGTGATGACATGATGATGTTTGATGAATGTTTGAGGATGATGGAATGTGAATTTAAACATGCATGGAGATTTTATAGTGGGAAAACATGTTTAGAAGTGGAATTAATTTGAAATTGTAATGTTATATTCCAAAATCAGTTTAGTTTTTAAGGGAAATGGTAGCTGGGACTAGCAAAAGGGATCACAAGATGCAAAAGAGAACAGTGTAAAAACTGTTTCAGATGGCCGGTCCCCTTAAATGGAGGCTGGTCCCTTTAATTTTAAGGGGGCTGCCCATCTGACGACCCAGAAATCAAAAATTTTCAAAAATTTTCTGGAAAAATGTTGTGTTCTGTTTTGTATTTGCAGCAAGCACCATTTGGACATTTCATATTTGTTTTGGTCTATTATAAAGCATATATATATATATATATATATATATATATATATATATATATATATATATATATATATATATATATATATATATAAGCTAATCATGCAAGTATATATATAAATTAAGAGTTAAAGCATGCATTCATAAGCATATATTAAACATAATAAGCAAGTTAACATACTAGTCATTTATCCAAACAATTATTCCAAGAAAATAACAAGTACTTCCGAATGTATTTCGGACAAATAGCACACAAGACATAAAAATTAAATATTGTTTAACAAACATAATCCAAGTATATCATCTCTTTTTCTTCCCGAAGATACCCTTCAAAGTCTTTCCGATAGATTTGAAGCCACCTCTAACTTCTTCATGCAAACTCTTTTGTCTTCTAAGCATCTCGGTAGTTCGTTCATGAAGCACTTCTTCGGTTTGATCACTAGGAGATGGGGTAGAATATTCGGGATAGTCAAGATCCTCTAAATAGTCAACGAACTCAGAAAACGAAGGGGTACTAGCATCATGGATGTTTTCCTCCTCATCGTCATCGTCTTGCCTTGAGGATGATCCATGAAAGCTATGACGACGAGGTTTACCCTTGTCACTTCGAGTTCGTCGAGCTTGTTTTATAGCGAGAGGACGTAGAGTGGGGTAGATGGACTCATAGATACTATTGTCAAGATCGGGGTAGTACTCGATAACATGACGATAGAGACGAGTGAGGAACATTCCATATGGAAGGTTGGCTTTGGGAGTTTTTCTAGCACACTCAATCCGTTTGATAAAGAAGTAGGCCAAATTGAACGGCTTTTCGACAGCTATACAATACAACATGTGAGCAAGGCACGCCGGGAGATGGTCCCGGTGACCTCCAGTACCAAAC
The DNA here is from genome assembly GCA_030686995.1 of Artemisia argyi. Lineage (NCBI taxonomy): Eukaryota > Viridiplantae > Streptophyta > Magnoliopsida > Asterales > Asteraceae > Artemisia > Artemisia argyi. The sequence goes on from CM060696.1 coordinate 101,608,797, forward strand.
GCATTCTCACGAATGAGTTCTTCCCAACGCTTCATGTGGGGGCTTAATTCCTTGAGGAGAAGTTGGTATGGAGAGATTTGAACGTTTTTGGATTTAATTTTTCGGCTTGTGGTGGCACGTTCCACACCAAGGATTTGACGAATTTCGTCGGGATGAGGAATTTCGTCGAGATAGGGACCGAAGGTTGGTCGATAGCGATTAAGAGATTCGAGGTCCCACTCGTTTGTGAAAACGGCTTGACCTCTAAAAGGAATTTGGAGGATATGACCAAATTGTTCGAGAGTTAGGGTGATAAATTCATTTTGAATCATGAAAGAGATGGTGATGAAACCAAGATCATTGGCTTGGATGGTGACTTGGCTATAGAAATCTATTATGAAGCGAGGAATGATAGGTTCATTTATTTCATAAAGACAATTGAAGTTGATGCTTGTAAACACGCGATTTATGTAGTTGGATTGAGCAAAAGCAAGATCTACTACACGTCCTTCATGAACATTTCTATCTTCAATTTGACGATATATAAGTCCAATGGAAGGAGATGTGGTAGGGAGTTGGGAAACTTTAGGAATGTAATTTTTAGTGTGAGAAAGATCTTCGGTAGTTGCTTTTGGCATTTTCACCTAAACACATCAACAATACAAAAAAAAAATATATATATATATATATAAAGAAAGATAAAAGTATATGTATATTGTTAAGGCTTATGTTGGAACGCAAACATACTTCGTTACTAATCCTAAGAAGTAGATTACCATGTTCCTTAATATTGTTTTTAACTCGTTCTAGATATACGTTACGATGTTTAATAAGTAGTTATGAACAAATCCAAACGCCCTTTTAAACATCTTAATATATCATAAAATTTACTAGATTTACATTAGATTGTAAGACTAGCTATTTCTTGCGAGTTTCTTATGCATGTGATTTGTTTTTGAAAAAGATGGTTTGTATTTTTACTTAAAAATGTCATTTTTAGTAATAAACCAAACGCTTCCTTAACTATTGACTTATACCACTAGTATGTCAATATATATATGAATTATATATCTTGACAAGTCCGATTAGCAATTTTTAGGTTTATAATTATAACAAAGTTTTATAAAAATTATAATATCTAGGTTTCGATATTATTTAGACATAATCCAAACACTCCTATATCGTGAACCAATATAATTTTTCTTGGTCGAAAAATGTAATTTCAAGTTTTACAAGTTACAAAAGTATAATGTGATTTGTTTTAACACGTTTTCAAATCATTATTCAACAATGAGTTTGCTAAAAATTTTGAAAAGGAGTGTATGAAGTTTTTCAAAAATTTTCGACATGATAGTTTATAATTACTAGTTTCTAGTGTTGATAAACCATTCTATTCCTAGGGGAAGCATTTGGTTATGGAGTTTTAAGACTTAATTCGAAAGAAATTGTGAAATTGACGAATTTTATAAAACATGCATAATCATGAGTATGACCAAATAAGATGAAATTTGATGAAATGTGTTATGAAAAACTTACAATACGTAATGGTGATAGTGTTAGATGAATTTGCCCTTTGCGAATTAACCCGAATTATATGATTTGGAAGTGATTTGAGATGTTTTTGGGTTTTGGTTTTCGTCACAGCAGAAGCAGGGGAAGGGGAGTATGAAAAAGTGGAGTGTTTGGCAAAAGAAACAAAGGTAAAAACGGGTTTGAGCTATCAGATGGCCGGCCCCCTTACACATTAAAGGGGCCGCTCTTCATTTGGCTGTCGGTCCCATTAAACATTAAGGGGGCCGCCCTCCAAAATTTGATTTTTGTGATTTTGGTTTCTGGAAAGAACAAGAAAATATTTATATGTATGTATTAGATTTATATTTAATCAAAAATACGTTGGAGGGTATTCGCACGAATGGAATTACTTGACACTTTTACTTGACATTTTGCCAATTAAATTTTCTTGATCATTTCGGATGAAATTTATCAAGTTGTCAAGTACGCGAGAAAGTTGTGGAAGGTTCATAAGTATATGTATATATATATATATATATATATATATATATATATATATATATATATATATATATATATATATATATATATATATATATATATATATATATGTAGTATGGGCTTATAAGACGAGAATAAAGGAGGGAGACGTATGCAACGGAAACCGGGTGTTTGTTTCATCCATAGATTTTTCGACTCATCTCTCTTAATCAGCATGAGTGTTGTTGAGCGTTAAAGTTCAATAAGGCAAATGGGGAAAAGAAAAGGTTCGTAAACGAATAATTTCTAGTTTTAGAAAATCAACAAATGAATTTTCTAGGTTATAAGATCCTAGATATAGCTAAATGTATATATATATATATATATATATATATATATATATATATATATATATATATATATATATATATATAGTATAAGTAAATAAGTATATATATGTATAGAAATAAAACCTAGAGGGAATAATGAACCAATCAAAATCACATAAAAACTAGATACTAAACTAAGCATGCATTTGTTCACAAGGAAATAAAAGGAATTGTGTACCTTTTGTCTTCAATGTGTTTAACTTCAAAATCTTCAAAGGAAAGTCCGAACACGGGGTGACATCAAAGATTTCCATGTATGAATGGCGAAAATTTTTACGTTGGTCCCCATTGTCTCATTTGACCAAAGTTATTTGTCCCGAACATGTTTTGTATTTGACTTGGGTGCATATATGGTGGAAACATTCCCCATGGATTGAAGTTCCACATTTGTTGATTATTGTTAAAGTTTCGTCTATTTTGGTTTACTATTGGTTGAGGTGTTTTAGGTCTAGGGTAAGAATTATTCGATTTCCTAGGTGGTGGAGTTTTAGATCTTGTTTTAGTTTTGGACGATCCTACTTCGGTTTTTAAAGATGGTTTATAAAACGGTGTTATTTCTTCATTACTAGCAAGAGGTATTTTCTTATCATTTATGAGTATATACTTAGGATTAGATTTTAAAGGTTTTAGTTCCTTGAGTTCGCTTTAAAATTTAACATTTTTAACTTCACTTGTTGAGGCTTCGGTTGAGTTAAAACCTAGACCAGTTTTATCTCCGGATATTCTTTGAATACTTATAATTTTACTAAGTGAGTTACTACTATTTTCAAATTTATTAAGTTTGCAAATGTCTTCCTTAAGTTTGTTGTTTTCACTTCTAAGCTCTTGACATGATTTACATTCTTCAAAAGTTTCTTTACCTTTTTCAAGTTGATGTATTTTAATTTTTAGTTCAAGTACTTCATTTTCTAATTGGTTGTTTATGTATTTTAGTGATTTGTTTTTAGCCATAACTTGTTGTCCTAGTTTGCATAATCTATTGTATTCACTATCTAAATCTTTTTCATCTAATGATAGATTTTCATCACTAAAATATTCGGTTTCAGAACGTACCTCACTTGATGTTTTAGCCATAAGACACTTTTCTTCCTTTGTTGTTTCTTTCTCATCTTCATCGCTATCACTCCAAGCACCTCCAACAAATGCTCTTTGATTTTGATCTCTTGTCATCATTGGACTTTTCCAATAAGGTGATTCGGATCACCACACTTGAAACATTTTCTCTCATTCTTGCTATACTTGTCATCATTATTCTTTTGAGATGTTCTTCTTTCATCGTGTGGTTGTCTAACGAATCTTCCTCGCCTTTTGAAGAATTTCTTGAAATCTCTTACGGCCATGGCATATTCTTCGTCTTCGCTTTCGGAAGATGAGCTATCTTCGTTGTTGGATTCCTTTCTAGCTTTCAAGGAGATTGACTTGCTTTGCTCTCGTTTCCCTTTAACCAATTCGGAGTCCTTCTTTATTATTGCTTCGTAGACTTTTAAATTACCAATTAATTCATCAAGTTGTAGCGTTGACAAATTCTTTGATTCTTCAATAGCCGTCACTTTAGCTCGCCATTTTGGGTGAAGAGCTCTAAGAAACTTCCTAACAAAATTCTTACTAGAGAAATTCTCATCAAGTGCTTTTAAACTTGTGATTATAGTGTTAAATCTAGCAAAAGCATTATCAATTGATTCCTCTTCCGGAATCATGAATTGCTCATATTGTTGAACAAGTAAATCTATTTTGTTATCTTTGACTTGATTATTACCTTGGTGGGTTATTAATAAAGAGTTCCAAATTTCTTTTGTGGTTTCACACATAAAGATCCTTTCGTACTCTTTACGTGGTAGCGTATTGTAAATAACCATTTTTGCTTCATTATTTTTAGCAAGTTTTCTTTTTAAATCATCATTTTGTTTTTCAAAAGGTACGATTTCATCTTTCTTAGTTTCGGGGTTATTTTGAATAGGTAAAAAATCACCATTGGTAATAACATGCCAAAGATCTAGATCTTTTGATTTCACATAAGTTTCGAATCGATTTTTCCAATATAAAAATCCATCACTTTCAAATAGTGGTGGTCTTTGCATAGATTGCCCTTCTAAATATTTTTCAGATTCCATAGATCGTTACAAGTTTTAAAATACAATGTATTTTAAAAATCTTGCTAGACGTGGCTATGATACCAATTGTGGAAAACTAGAAGGGGGGGGGGGTTGAATAGTTTTACGTCCTTTTAAATTTATAAACACAAGTTTGTTTTAAAAACTTCGATTCTAGTTTATGTGAACTCAATACTTGCACTATATGAACAATTGTATGGTAACTAACTAACAAAGCTAATATAGTAAAGATAAATAAATGAGTAATGAGAAGGGTTGGAAAGATCAAACCACAACACAAGGACTTATAGTGGTTCAGCTACAAGGACACCTTCCTTGTTCCTACTCCACTCCCCAAGTCACCTACTCGAGAGTTTACTTCACTATGTCAACAAACTCCCTTTTGGCGGAGAAAACCTTACACACCAATTTACACACCACAATAACTTCACAACTTGATCACTACTTCTACACAACTTCTTCACACCAATATACTACACACCAATCTTCTTCACACCTATCTTCTACTTCACACCGATCTTCTACTTCACATCAATCTTCACAACTAACTTACTTCACTACTAATCAACTTCTACTTCCTACACAACTTCTATATCTTCTAAATAACAAGCACAACACAATATTCACAAATGAATGTATATATACACTATGCACAACTACTCTTCAACACTTCTTGAACTTGGTTGTAGAAAGAGTGTTTTTCTTTTGCACTTTGGATGAGAATGGATGATGAGGGATTGAATCACTTGAAACAAGGATTAATATACAAATGATCAAAGGGTTTTAGAGGATCTTTAGAGAATTATAGATCTGAAAATTTTGTGCAAAAGGTGAGGCAAAAATCCAGGTTTAAGGTGGTATTTATAGGCAAAAGATTCTGACAGAGGAGCGTGGCCGGTCCCCTTAAATCAAGGCCGGTCCCCTTAAAATTAAGGGGACCGCCCCTTATAATTAAGGGGGCCGCCCAGCTGAAACGGCCAGAATCCTTGTTTTTAGTGAGGAAAGTTTATTTGGTGAAAAACTAACTAATTTTGGTTAAAAATTTGAATTCATATATTTAGTATGAATAAAACATTTTTCTTAATTACCAAAAGTGTTTTTCAAAAATATATAATATGTTTATATAATTAAATAAACTTTGTGTTAGATAATTAAATACCCCTTTGATCATGAGATGTATTAAGCATTTGTTTATCCATACATTAAGTGATTAAGTTAGATATAGTGATATAAACTAGCTTAATACTTGTTTACGTAGTAATTATACGATTTACGATTTTACATTTTGTGGTCGTCAAAATATAGAGGTATCGAAAGATATGAATAACGTTTTCACACATTATTTATGTCAACATATTCCTAATTCCCTAATCCTAATTTCTACTTCTTCCATTCTTTCTAAAGATAGTTTATCTAGATGACTAAGTATTTCATCTATTTGTTTATCATGCCTTTTGATGCGTGGGAATTGCACCAGGCTTTACCTCTCGAGAAGCTTACAACCCCCACCAGGCAGTGTACCTGATCATTGTAGTATAGTATAGTGACAAGTACCGGGGGATTGATCGTTCAACTCAGGAATAGTGTCGCTAGGATTAGAAAGCCTAAAAACTAGGTCTAGAGGTGAGAGATGATTCTTTTTGTATTTTTATATTTTATAAAAGCAAGTAAAAATCTCGGGTTTTTAGAAGAGTGGGCGGACTTAGTTGCTAGTCAACTAACCCAGTAACTAAGATGCAATCAAAATAAAATAACAAGAATGAAAATAAAACTAATTAAACTAGTGATGTGAACAATAAATGAGAGAATTGTGTTTACTTAGATTTCACTACTCCCTAGATATCTTTTACAGGTTAATTGTTTGTTACAGTTGTGTGGATGACGGGTTATATTCCTTAATACCAAGCGTGGGGTGGCGTACGTACTTCCCCATCTCTATAAGCTCATACTTCACTCCTATGTCGAGCCTGCAAGAAGCTCCTAACATGGGATCACTAGAATTCGCTCATGCATTAAATACAACCATAAAAACCTAGTACGCATTAGTTCATGTTTCTTAAGACGTTCAAGCAAGTTACACTATGGAAGTCTGCCAGTTTTCTTAAGCCTAACATCGAAATCATTCATCCATTACAACTATAAACAAGCAATCAACCTATAATCAACATCTAGGTTTTATTACATCTAAGCAAACACACAAGAGATCTAGCCTAGCATGTTAAAATCAATACAAGCGTAAGATATATTCAAACAACACATAGACATATTGAATGAATTGAAAGGATACTTATCTCAATTGAACATGAAGGATTTTAAGGGGTGAAAACCCTTGAAAATACTGTTAAAAATGAGCTAGGGTTTATTCAAGTCAACCCTAAAATTCTCCTCTTTTAGAATGAAAATTACAAAGACTATATATAGATTTCCTAAGGTGACGGCGTCAAGAAGAAACTTCTGACGCCGTCAACCCACCGCCAAAAATATAATCGGATTGCCTAGATCCAGATCTGACGCCGTCATGTGTATTGCTGTTCTGGGCCGTCACCACTTTTACTCTTGACGACCTTGATTTGACGCCGTCACATTTCCACTGGACCGTCACCATTTTTGCACTTGATGCAGTCATCAAATTGCTCTTGACGCCGTCAGGTACTGTTCCCAGCAAGGAAAATTAAGACTTTGCCGTTTTCTTCACTTTTATGCTCCAAAAACGTTCAAAATGCTTCCTTTTCTAGAATTCACTCCAAAAGTACCTAAAATCACAAAAGGAACGATTTAGGGCATTATTTGATCAAATAAATTCAAATTCCGGCTTAAATGACCCCCTAAAATCGGATCATTTTTCGCCTCATCATATATCCTTACACTTGAGATTTGCTTGTCCTCAAGCAAATGCGCTTTTATTCTAATCAAAATACAAGTTAGGGGTTATTTAATACTAATATAAAAGTAATTACAATAAATAATCGTTCCACTAAAGACCAAAGACAAGCACGGAGGTCATACACTAGCACCTCACAAATAGTGTTTAGATACTCACATCTCTCGGGTGTAATAAAGTATAAATTACAATATGGAAACGGAAGATATCTCTCACTACCTGTCATAGCAAAATAGATTACCATAGGCTTGGGAAAGGATCAAACCTCCACCACATGGCGTAAGCACCTAGGATAAACTGTCAAAGAGGTCTTTTTAAAGGGTTATAACGTTAGATGTAGGGATATGGAATACACGGTTTTGTTGGATATAGGCAATCTTTACTGGTGGCGAGTTAATCATCTTGGTTAATTACATGTACAATATGGCGTTGCTAAGCCAAGACTCGACTCGACTTAAGCTAATAAATGAAAAATAACAAAAACATAAAATAAACATAGAATGAAACGGGATGGTAGTCCGTATGTTTTTCTCTTTTTCTTTTTCTATATATGTATGTATATTTTTTTGTCCTTTATTTTTTATTATTTTTTTTTTTTATTTTTTATTTTTTTGCATACACTCTTACCCTACCATCCAAAATAATACATCATAGGGAATGAACATTCCCCTTACACTTGAATTTTTACATACTTTACAATAAACTAATCTAATGACTCGAATTAAGATAATCAAAACACTTGGAGCACTTTTTAGATTAACATACATATGGGGGTAATAAATGATGTTCTTCCCCATTACTCTATAAATAAGTACTTTACCCATGAGTCCCAATCGTCCCAAAACAATATGTACAAGGATATGACTCGACTTAGCAACCATGTAATCAATTAGATAATTAACTAAGGGTTTAAACAAATAACAATAATGCACTAAATATGAGTGCATACATGGAAGGTTAAGGCGATTTAGGTGTACATTTAAGTGAGGTGTAACAAATTCTTCCTTTAAGTAAGATGCTTAAAGTTAGAAACGAAAAAATAGGCTCGGAGGGGTGTACTAGGGGTTTCGTGTACTAAAAATGAGTACAACGCTAAGGTGTGGGAAAAATTAATTGACTTAACTAGCCAAGTAATATGACTTAAATGGTCAAGTAATTATGATACGGGTTTAACACAAGGGTGATCCTAATGCCTTTTATCATGTAGTAAATCCAACTACACGAATGTAGTCTCACTAGCGGTCTCGGGATGCATCACTAACGCAAGTTCTAGAATCTAAATGCTACCGGTACACTCATTAGCACTAATAGTAAATACTTTTCCTATCAAATCTAAAGGCGAACCTCGCATATTTGGGTGGAAATTTTTTTGAATGATACGGTTTTGTGCAAGTCATACAATCTACTATCCATGAGACGCTTGCTATGGCTAAAGTTTTAGTCCTAAATGTTGTAAAAAAATTTAAATTTGGCGCTAAAATTAGACTAACAAGTATTTCTCATAGTTTTATTACACATCTACCATCAAACAAACAAACTCAAGCGAAAGTGTATCCTATAAGGTATCATCATTTTACCCTCCCCTTACACTTAGGATGAACATTGTCCCAAATGTTCAATTAAAGATTGTAAAAGTAAAACAGGTAAAAGAAAGAAATCAAATACTCCCCTGATTCGCTCGGTATGGATAGTGTGGTAACAAGGTTAGATCTTCCTCCAAGAAAATGAACAATCAAAGTTTCCCTTCCAGAATATAAATCATCTTCTTGTCATACATAACCTGTTAAACCTGAGAAAACAAACAAGGCAACCTCACGTAAAATCGGCGGCAATCTATATATACTAATATATCCTAGAAAAATAACATATATATCTTAAATTGCTTTCTAGGAATTAAAGGGATATAATGCTTGTGGAATGATGTTTGCAGATTTCCTGGAGTTTATAAAACTAAAGATTCAACAAAAACTTTAAGACTCCGTTAGAAAAACAAAACTAGCAAAATTTCGAGATTTTTACACATGACGCCGTCAGGAATTTCTTCCTGACGCCGTCAGAAGTGATCTGCAGAAATCTTTACGTTAAGTTTCCAAAAAATTTCTGGAAAAACTTATGTCCTACTTCCTGGAAAATTCTGCAAAACATCATTATGACTCGATACAAGCATTTGAGTCTAACAATTACTAATACACATGTTCAATTAATATCATGGAATGATCAATTTTGTTTCTTAAAAACATATTTGTGGTTTCCCCTTACACTTATCTTTTGCGAAATACCTTTGGATGAAGTTAAGACTAAGCCAAACGACAAAATAAAGTATTTTCACCATTTTAGTTTTAAAACATGATCTACCAACAATAAAAATAAAGTATGCATATGGAAACAAATAACAATCAAACAAAATAAAAATCACACAAAGCATGGGTTGCCTCCCAAGAAGCGCTTTTCTTTATTTACGAGTCTTGTAGCTAGACTCAAGGTCATGGATTACTACGTGACCTCATCGTCGGTTTCACTCTCTAGGTCATCTCCTATATTAGTTTTGTATTCCAGACCTAGTTGCAAGCATTCTTTATAGAAACCAAGTATACTATTCATAGCATACTCTACTCCTCTACGTCTATCCTCATCATTCCTATAGTAAACCGCTTGTTTGTGTTCCTTTTCTATGTTCGATAGGAGGCGGTATTGTTCAATCTTATAGGGCATTTGGTAAGCAATCTCATCATTCTCGTCCTTGAATCTAACTATGCCTAGAGTCAGATCATAACTCATATTAGAGGCCTCAACGAACGGTTTTCCGAACACTACTTGACTTAGGCAATCATCTATCACTGGACGAGTGTCTTCCGCTATCATAAAGTCGGTCTCATAAGTGAAATTTCCGACAATCACATGCAATCCTTTCACTCTACCAACAAAATTACTTAGCAAGTTCTTGTTGAGCATCATCCTATAACCAAGTTGTTTCTTCGTTACCCAATTATAATATGTCCTAGTCATGATGTTTATAGGAGACCTAGGATCTATATAAGCTTTCCATACATGCATATGCCCAATGTTGCATGGTATGTTGATGTTAGAGGGATCTCCTACTTTAATAAGGGGTGAACCAAGGATATATGGTGTCTCGGGATCATTGAATAAATCCTTGTGATATTCCCGTTCTTCCTTGGTGGGCAACTTATCAAAGTACTCTTCTACAGTCGACCTCCTCTAACTTTTCCCCCTTATTAACCTCAACTTCCTTAATTTCATCCCTAGTCTTGGTTTCTACTCCAACTTCATCCTTGTCACTTTCTTCTATGTTCTTATCTATTGGTTTAATGGTGACAACATTGATAAAGTGGACGTGTTTGGATGACGAGGGATCCTTAGTTTGGATTCCGTTATTGGCGTCCCTAGTGTCCTTCCTAGGTGTAGTTAACGCTTGGTTGTTGAGGGCTTTCAACAAGTTGTCAATCTTATTGGTCATCTCCGCTTGTTGTTGATTGAATTCGGTTTCAAACTTAGCTATGCGAGCTTCTTGAGATGCCATAAACTTGGACATCAATCCTTCAAGATTATTGGTACTACCATAGTTATTAGAAAGATTGTTGTTGAAAGTACGGTTGGAGGGTGGACCGTTTGGTTGGTAACGATTAGTCGGATTGGAAGAATTGTTTTGGTTTTGTTTCCACCTAAGGTTTGGGTGATTTTTCCAAGAAGGGTTGTAGGAATCACCGTAAGGGTTTGGCTCGGGTTTGAAAGTGTACCACTTATCTCCCGCTTCGTCGGTACGCGAGGATGCGTAGTCCGCAAAAGCTGTTCCGGGGAGTTCCACGCAATCACGAGTGTCATGGGGACCACTACATAATTCGCATGAAGAAGTGATTTTATTCACTTGGTTGAAGGCTTAGGAGCTTCGTAAATTTTCATTAGAAACTTGACTCAGTCTTCAAGTTCCATGATCCTACGGTCGGGAGTGCTAGAATTGTTCGAAGGCAAAGATATTGCCTTGACCGTTTTGTTCAAATCACGGGGATCATTCCAACTTTCGTTGTCATAGAGAGCAAGATCTTCTATGAGTTCCCATGATTCTTCTGCACTTAGATCACGTAGCTTGCCACCGGCCGATTGGTCAATGGTTCGCCTTGTGGAGAGATCGATATGGTCATAGAAGATTTGGACTTGGAGCCAAAGATCTATGCCATGATGAGGGACTTTTTGGAGTAAGTCCTTGAAACGAGTCCATGCTTCATATAAAGTTTCACCTTGACGTTGTTGGAACATCAAGATATCATTTCTAAGCTTAGTAGTTCTCCCCAGTGGGAAAAATTGAGCAAGGAAACGAGTGGTGAGATCATTCCATGAGGTGATGGATCCCGCGGGTAAACGTTCAAGCCAATGACTAGCTTGATCACGTAGAGAGAATTGGAATAGGCGTAATCGGGTTGACTCTCTAGTTGTAACATCAAGGTCTATAGAATCTACGATTTTAAGGAAGTCCTTGAGATGTTGATTAGGATCTTCGGATCGAAGTCCATGGAATGCACATCCGCTTTACATCAACCGGATGGTGTCGGATCGCAAGGGGGATACATTGGCTCCTTGGGTGAGCTCAATAGTGTTTCGATAGCCTTGGTGGCTAGGTCGGGAATATTCTCCTAGGGTTCGGGGCCTAAGAGGTTGGTTAGCTAGTGGTGGGTTTAGTGGGTGGTCTTGTTGTGGTGGGTTGATGGGTTCAAAGATGTTACCACCTTCCATGATGTCGGATGGTAAAAGTTACGAACAAAGACACGAAGAAATAGATAGACTAAAGAAAACCTAAAAATAAAAATAAAATCATGCTAGAAAGGAATCTAGCAAGTAGACCTAATAAAAAGAAATTCTAACCTAGACAATAACTATTTCCCGGGCTGCGGCGCCAAAAACTTGATGCGTGGGAATTGCACCAGGCTTTACCTCTCGAGGGATCTCGAGAAGCTTACAACCCCCACCAGGCCCTGATCGTTGTAGTATAGTATAGTGACAAGTACCAGGGGATTGATCGTTCAACTCAGGAATAGTGTCGCTAGGATTAGAAAGCTTAAAATCTAGGTCTAAAGGTGAGAGATGATTCTTTTTGTATTTTTATATTTTATAAAAGCAAGTAAAAATCTCGGGTTTTTGGAAGAGTGGGCGGAATTAGTTGCTAGTCAACTAACCCAATAACTAAGATGCAATCAAAATAAAATAACAAAAATGAAAATAAAACTAATTAAACTAGTGATGTGAACAATAAATGGAAGAATTGTGTTTACTTAGATTTCACTACTCCCTAGATATCTTTTACAGGTTAATTGTTTGTTACAGTTGCGTGGATGACAGGTTATATTCCTTAATACCAATCGTGGGGTGGTGTACGTACTTCCCCATCTCTATAAGCTCCTACTTCACTCCTATGTCGAGCCTGCAAGAAGCTCCTAACATGGGATCACTAGAATTCGCTCATGCATTAAATACAACCATAAAAACCTAGTACGCATTGGTTCATGTTTCTTAAGACGTTCAAGCAAGTTACACTATGGAAGTCTTCCAGTTTTCTTAAGCCTATCATCGAAATCATTCTCCATTACAACTATAAACAAGCAATCAACCTATAATCAACATCTAGGTTTCATTACATCTAAACAAACACACAAGAGATCTAGCCTAGCATGTTAAAATCAAGACAAGCGTAAGATATATTCAAACAACACATAGACATATTGAATGAATTGAAAGGATACTTATCTCAATTGAACATGAAGGGTTTCAAGGGGTGAAAACCCTTGAAAATACTGTTAAAAATGAGCTAGGGTTTATTCAAGTCGACCCTAAAATTCTCCTCTTTTAGAATGAAAATTACAAAGACTATATATAGATTTCCTAAGGTGACGGCGCCAAGAAGAAACTTCTGACGCCGTCAACCCGCCGCCAAAAATATAATCGGATTGCCTAGATCCAGATCTGACGTCGTCATGTGTATTGTTGTTCTGGGCCGTCACCACTTTTACTCTTGACGGCCTTGATTTGACGCCGTCACATTTCCACTGGACCGTCACCATTTTTGCTCTTGACGCCGTCATCAAATTGCTCTTGACGCCGTCAAGTACTGTTCCAGCAAGGAAAATCAATACTTTGCCGTTTTCTTCACTTTTATGCTCCAAAAACGTCCAAAATGCTTCATTTTCCAGAATTCACTCCAAAAGTACCTAAAATCACAAAAGGAATGATTTAGGGCATTATTTGATCAAATAAATTCAAATTCCGACATAATTGACCCCCTAAAAATGGATCATTTTTCGCCTCATCACCTTTCTAAATGTGTTTTATATGAACTACTACCTATGTTAAACCTAGGGGGAGGTGATGGTGGTATAAAACATATTCTCTTAAGGGGAGGTGAATCTATTTCGGGAACATAACGATCTTGACTAGTATAGTCAGGTATAGGTGGGGTAGGGGTTATAGTAGGTACAGTAGGAATGTTTCCACCATATGCCTGCATATACCCATTATATGCTTGCATATAGGGATCATTCGGGGAAAGTTCTAATCCTAGGTTAGTTAAGATATTCTGGGCTAATTCTTCCGGAGAATAAGAACCAGTAAATGAGTGAGTAGGAGTAGCCGGAGCATACTCATAACCATCGGATGAAGTATCCGTCTCATCGGTATCCAACACGATGATAGGATTGTTAAAGGATGACATATCTAACTGTAATTCCCGAAGGAATATCTTAGCATAATTCTAACCTAAATAGGCATCTTAAAGGCAATTCTAATAGTGGGGATTCTATCCTAAGGGCAATAGTGAGATATCTAATCCTGAAGGTAATTCGGGGGTTCTAATCTAAAGGCAAGTTAGTCTAAAGGCAAGTTAGTTCTAAAGGCAAGTTAGGGATTCTAACCTAAAGGTAGTTGGAGATTCTAATCTAAGGGCAGTTTGGGATTCTAATCTAAGGGCAGTTGGGGATTCTAATGGCATGGAGGAACTTTTTGAAAAAGTGATTATAGTTTTAGGAAAAATCCTTTTGTTCTCTATAACCAAGGCTCTGATGCCAATTTGTAACACCCCTATTTTTCACTGATTGCAGCGGATAAAGTGTTTGGGGTATTACTCATGGAAACAAAGACAAGATAATAGAAAATGACTCAAAAAGAGACGTTTTTGAAAAAGGTGTTATCATTCATTTATTCATTAGAGTTTTTACAGTAAAAGATGTACTTTTACCAAAAGAGAGGTCCCTAAGATACGTTTTATGACACAAAACTGATGAATGATAACTATTCTGGACGTCCTCATGTCCAGTGGTTCTCCGTGCCAGGGTTCCTATAGTGCCTAATTACCTAAGATAACATGCTTAAAAGTCAACACGTATGTTGAGTGAGAGTCATAGGTTTAAAAAGTTAAAGTATAAATACAAGTTCCACAAGGTTCAGCTTAAATCCTATACGTGGAAAAGTTTTAGTGTTAGAAGGTATATTGCACTAAGCTCATGAACCACACGTTAACGATCCGGGTCATGGGGTCTGCAGACCAAATCATGAGGGGATGGGAAGGATAACTTGCCAAAGTTAAACCTTCAGTGGGTTCAAATATAGTACTTATTGGTACCACATAGTGGGGTGTTAATACCAACGGGAGTTGTCAAACTCCAATAGATCTATCAACTATATTCGCGTTCGCGTGGGTAAAATATCTCAAACGATTAGATTCATGAATTTTGGTTATGTAATGATGGCAGTTAGTTTACTTGTGCAATAACCAGAGAAAAGACTTGTATTTGGTTTTAAAGCATGTATCCCCCTCACAGGGTTTGTAAAACATTTTGAAAGCATTTAAAAGGTCTAAGGCTATGAAAACTCACCTGAGTCTCTAGATAATTAAAGTAGGGGTTTAGACAATTCACTCACGTATCCTAGGGTAGTGCGGGTGTGCGTATGTCAAGTCTTAGTCCAGGTTTTCTTAACTAATTACTATTAGGTTTTTATATATAACATAACACCGTTCGGGCCATTGTAATTCAGAAGTATATGACTCCTCACATGAAGCTCCCTACTATTGTATTATGTGATCAGCATAATACCGTTCGGGTCATCATAATTCAGAAGTTAATACTCCTCACACAAAGCTCCCTATTATTGAGTTATGTTGTTATTTGGGTTTAGTTATAACATAACACCGTTCAGGCCATCATATCTCAGAAGTATATGCAATAATCGTTCGAGGAGTCAGGGCACTTTAATTCGTAAACCCAACAAACTCGTCAAAATGAAATATCCACATAGTACTCCTCGCATGAAGCTCCCTAGTATTGTGTTATGCTTCTAACTTAAATAGGTATTTATACTTTTATGAAAATAGTCCGTTTCTACCCCTTATATACATATATATATATATATATATATATATATATATATATATATATATATATATATATATATATATATATATATATATATATATATATATATATATATATTTACGTTTTCTACCCTAAACTTATAAACTTATAACAAATAAGCATATAACTTTCTAACTATTGCATATTTAGTCCCTATACTAATATATTTTAAAGAAATGATATATATAGTTCCTAAATTATACCAATTTTTAGTATTTACTCTATTTACTCTTATATTTATAATATTTGCAGTTTTAGTCCTTTTAGTTTAATATTTATTTTAATAGTTTATTTTAAGGTTTAATATATTGCAAATCTAGTCCTTACACTATTATCTTCTAGGAAATGTCAAAAAAGTCCCTATATTTTATAGTTTCAAGAATTTACAATATATACCCCTATGCATGTAATATTTTGCAAAACTAGTCCTAAATGTGTATAATTCTGATTCTAGCATGGAAATCTAGTTTATAAGCTTATAACTAACTCATATAAGTTCAAATAAGCCACATAAGTCAGATTTTATCAAGTAAATAAGCTATATAACATCTAAGCATGCAATTCGATCTAACTAGGGTTTTAAAATAAAAGCATGCAAACGATTATGTTCTAGGTCCCAGCTAAGAGTCCTAAGGTCTTTCTAAGTTTATTATACGTAAAGTAAAGGTTACCTAGGTCGGGGGAGGGCTTAACAAGGGTTTCTAGGGTTTCTAGGGCTCGGTCGACTTCAAACCACAACACAACTCAACCAGAGCTTCGTTACTCGTTTCCTACTGCTCCTAAGGGCTTGTTACTATAGAAATGTGAGGTAGAGAGGAGATGGAGAGGTGTGAAGAAGAAATGAGGGAGGAGGGGGTATTTATAGCCCGCGTAAAAGAGGTTAGGGTGAAAACGGGGTGAAGGTGTCACGAAGGAGGATGGGGGAGTAAGAAAGGCTAGGTGATGGTGTGGCAGGTCTAGAGGGTGATGAGGACGAGCTATAGTAGCTAGGGGCGGAGCTAGGGCCGGTTGTGGTAGATAGAAGCCGAGAAAGGCGGGTAGGAAGAAAGGGGTGACAAGGAGGTGATTCACCTCCTAGCTTGGGTGCTTGGAGGTGCTAGGGTGATAGCTTAGTTATATAGAGGTGCTAGGATGGTTGCTTGTTCATTTTAAGGTGCTTAAGTAACATGGATTAGGTGTTTAAGTCTAATTTTAATCTAGTTTTGTTTAATATGTGTTTAAGGTTTTATCTATGTTTTAGTGTCTTATTTAAGGTCCTAATGATGTTTAGTAACTATTAGTAGCTTATACTAAGTGATGGTAGCTTATGGTAAAGATTTAACCTACTTTACTCATTTCCTACTGCTCTTAAGGGCTTGTTACTATATAAATGTGAGGTAGAGAGGATAGGGAGAGGTGTAAAGAAGAAATGAGGGGAGGAGGGGGTATTTATAGCCCGCATAAAGGCGGTTAGGGTGAAAATGGGCTGTAGATGTCACGGACAAGGAGGGGGAGTAAGCAAGGCTAGGTGATGGTGTGGCAGGTCTAGAGGGTGATGAGGACCAGCTATAGTAGCTAGGGGCGGAACTAGGGCCGATTATGGTGGATAGAAGCCGAGAAAGGCGATTAGGAAGAAAGGGGTGACAAGGAGGTGATGCACCTCCTAGATTGGGTGCTTGGAGGTGCTATGGTGCTAGCTTAGTTATATAGAGGTGCTAGGATGGTTGCTTGTTCATTTTAAGGTGCTTAAGTAACATGGTTTAGGTGTTTAAGTCTAATTTTAATCTAGTTTTGTTTAATATGTGTTTAAGGTTTTATCTATGTTTTAGTGTCTTATTTAAGGTCCTAATGATGTTTAGTAACTATTAGTAGCTTATACTAAGTGATGGTAGCTTATGGTAAAGATTTAACCTAGTTTAGACCTAGTTTCGGGAAGTTATGACCTAATTAAGGTTTTGGGCTTATATGACTTGTACCTGAGTTTCTAGGGGTTGTACTATGTCCTAAGGGTTCTAATATATCCTAAGGTAACTATTATAACTTATATCTAAGTCCTAGGCACTTTTCATGTAAGTTCAGATAAGCAGTTAGGGTTTTAAAACTAACCAGAAACACATAGGTGCATTTAGGGTTTTCTAGCAAGTATGGGGTATTATAGTACTAGTTTTCTTAGTGAAAATATGTTTATTACCTTGACTTGACATACCGGGATGTTTACCTTAAGTAAACATAGTAGCGGTTGGCATAGATGGATACGTGAGCTTGTCTGAAGGTTAGTTAGGTTATAATAATAATATATTAAAGCAAAAATTTGGCTCGGGAAAATCCTATAGGCATTTCTAATCCTAGTGTGCTCTAATAAGGGCCTAAGTTAAGTTAATAAGGCATTTCTAATCCTAGTGTGCTAGTGAGGGCCTAAGTTAAGTTAATAAGGCATTCCTAACCTAAGGGGAAATTAGTGGGTTGTGACACATCTCCAGCTTCATTAGAGGAAACTTTGAATCCAACTCCCCTAGCAGTTATTCTCCCATCATTTACTCCAGTCACTGAGTTTCTCACTAGTGAGATGGAGAGAGTTGTAGCTGGCATGAGCAAAATCTCAGTCCCTGAGGAGCCTCAATCTTCCCAAAGGTGTAAGGGTCCATTGAAGGTTGTCCTAAGGCTTGCTTGTCCTAAATTGTGGGACAAAGATATGCAGGCCAGAGGGGTCCACAAGAGAATGCCTGACCCTAAGGACAAGGACATGGTTAGAGGGAAGAGGAAGATGGAATATGGAATTGAGTTTGTAGGTTGTTGGGTAGGTGTCTTTGGTGGTTGTTTTGTTGTCTTGCAGCTTGTTGATCCTATGTGTAATCTTGAAACAATGTTGTTTGTAACACTTCCTGGAATAGATGAATAAAATTTCCTGGATCTGTTTATTTCTACTCTCTTTATATGTGACAGGATGATCAGCAGAAACTCAGACAGACTCGGTCCATCAGTAGAAACAGAAACTTGCAAGACAAACACTAAAAATAGAACACAGAAAAAAGCTTATACAAAAAAATATGGTTAGTTTAAATAAAATCAAACCTGCAAAAAAAAGTAAGTTAACAAAATCACAATAGAATATAGAATTTACAACATCAATCCTCCCCAGAAGCATATGCCTCCCCTTAGGCTTATGCCTCCCCTCAAACACAACATTTAAGGGTTAACCATCCCAATGTGGACAACTAAGTAGTTAAACGTAGGTCCATCAAAAGCCTTTGTTAATAAATCAGCCACATTATCATCAGTATGAATTTTAAGCACCTAAATTAAGTGTTTCTCATTTGCATCCCTAATAAAATGGTGTCTAATTTCAATATGTTTAGTTCTTTGATGAAAGACTGAATTTTTAATAATTAAAATAGTACTTTGGTTATCAATATAGATTTTAGTGTTCATGAAGTTGAATCCATAATCAAGCATTTGATTTTGAATCCAAAGTACCTGGCCACAACAGTTAGCAGCAGCAACATACTCTGCTTCAGTAGACGAGGTAGCCACAATGGTTTGTTTCTTGCACTGCCAAGAAATTATCCTTCATCCTAGGAATTGACAACCTCCTGTTGTGGATTTCCTATCCAGGTTAGCTCCAGCATAATCAATGTCACTGTAAGCTTCCAACATAAATGGAGATTCTCTTGGGTACCAAAGACCTAACTTTGGTTAGCCTTTTAGATATTTGAAAATCTTCTTCACTGTATTCAGATGGGAAGTCAATGGAGTGACTTGATGTCTAGAACAAGCACTGACTGCAAATGTGATGTCAGGATTTGAAGCTGTTAATTACATCAGTGAACCTATCATAGATCTGTAGAGGTGAACATTCACAGCTTCATCTGGTTCATTCTGATTCTTAGGCTTTGGAGGTTCATAGGGAGTAGTTGTAGTCCTCAAATTCTCAAAATCAAATTTCTTGAGAATATCTCTCACATACTTTTCCTGATGAATGAAGATCCCTTCTGGTTGTTGCTTGACTTGTAACCTTAAGAAAAATGTAAGCTCTCCCATAGCACTCATCTGAAATTCACTCTTCATTAAAGCTTCAAACTCCCTGCACTAGGCTTCCTTAGTGGAACCGAAAATGATATCATCCACATAAACTTGGACAAGAATGATATCTCTTGAATTCTTCTTGATGAAGAGAGTCTTATCAATAGCTCCTCTTCTATAGCCATGCTCCAAAAGGAATGTGGATAACCTTGCATACCAGGCTCTAGGTGCCTGATGAAGTCCATAGAGTACTTTGACCACCTTGTACACCTTCTTTGGATGCTGTGGGTCTTCAAATCCTTTGGGATGAGCAACATAAACTTCCTCTTTAATCTTGCCATAGAGAAAGGCACTCTTCACATCCATCTGATACACCACAAAACCAATATAAGAAGCAAAGACCAAAAATAATCTAATGGCCTCAACCCTTGCAACAGATGCAAAGACCTCATCATAGTCAATTCCCTCCTCTTATCTAAAACCTTGAGCAACCAACCTTGCCTTGTTTCTAACCACAATACCCCTAGCATCCCTCTTGCATTTCAGAATCCACTTGGTCCCAATAGCAATCTTTCCTGCAGGCAGATCAACAAGTACCCATACATCTTGATTCTTGAACTGTTGCATTTCTTCCTGCATAGCCTCTACCCAACTAGGATCACTCAAGGCTTGTGCAATACTGGTTGGTTCAACTTGAGATAGAAAACAAGCAAACAAACAGTGTTGTTGATCTGTACGATTGTCCCTCTTCTGATTAGTGACATAAGTGATAAAAGCACATTGACCAAATTGTGTCTTTTTCACTGTACTCCTTGTTTGAACCATGACATTGGGATCACCAAGTATATTGGTTTAAGGATGAATGATATTTATCCTCTTAGTGGGATTAGGGTTAACCTCAACAGAAGTTTCAAGATTGGTCATAGATGGAGCAAAATCATCATCATAAGAAGCTGATTGGAAAATGCCAGCACTTTGTATATGATTGCCAAGGTCTGAGGGGCTGGGAAACCTTGTAAAAGGTTCATCTAAGCTTGTGGATGGAACAGTAGAAACAGGTACAACAGCAGAAGTGCCATCAGAAGAATTGGCATCAGCAAAAACAATAGGAGACACATCAGCAGAAACAGAACCACGATCAACAGAATCCATGTTCCTGCTGTTGTCAAGAGCAGCTTGTCTTAGTAATGCCTCAGTGTCTCTAGCAAACTCAAGACCAAGCCTCTCAGCTTCTTCATTTGCTGCATGTTCTTGCTTTTTAAGTCTAGAAAGATCTTATGCATATGTTGAGTTATCAACATCAGAAGCAACTTTTTCATCAGAGGCTACTTTGTCATCAGAACCTGCAATATGAGTAGGAAGAGAAGAAACAACAATAGTAGGTTCATCACACTCTGAGTCATAGTCTGAGTCATCATCCAGGGTACCTGCACCGTTAGTTGGTGACTCATGTGTACCTGCAGATTGGTTAGATTTGAATCTAGCATAACCCAAATGATCTGTTAAGTAATCAAGGTCAAAATACCAATCATGACCTTTACCCTGAACATTAACCTTGTCTTCAAAAAATCTCAGGTTAAAAGTCTCCTCAATCTTCTTAGCAGACAAATTGTATACCCTGTAAGCCTTACTATGAGATGAATAACCTGTCTCTGATACCAATTGTAGAAGATCGTTAAGCCCAATCTAGGATTATAGAAACAATGATTTGCACAGCGGAATAACAATAATAACAATCAAAGTTTCACAAGGTTTTTCCAATAAACAATGATCCTCTATGGATCTAATAAAAATGTTTTTCTTCAAGTGTGTTTCAAGACGTGTCTAAAACCTTACCCGTATGTTTCTTTTATAATACAAGAAACCCTAATACGGCATTAACTAGAAATATCACTTCCTAATATATTTCATGCATATCCTAACAAACTTCTAAATATACGGATAGACTATTACAATTATCCGCAGAAACAAGCTATCAGTAGAAATGAAAACTATTACATTTCAATAATTCCCAACAATCTTAGATCTTATATTTGTGTTATTGTGTATATAAACATATGCTTAAATTTATACCTAAACGTATATGTCATTGATACGTGGGAATTGCACCAGGCTTTGCCTCTCGAGGGATCTCGAGAAGCTTACAACCCCCACCAGGCAGTGTACCTGATCGTTGTAGTATAGTATAGTGACAAGTACCGGGGGATTGATCGTTCAGCTAGGAATAGTGTCGCTAGGATTAGAAAACCTAATTACTAGTGCTAAAGATGACGGAAGATTATTTTTTTGTATTTTTATATTTTTTAGAAAGCAATTAAAAATCTCGGGTTTGAAGGATTTGGGCGGAATTAGTTGCTAGTCAACTAACCCAATACTAAGATGCAATCAAAATAAAATACTAAAAATGAAAATAAACTAAATTAACTAAGGTTGTGAGCAATATGTGGAGAAATTGTGTTTACTTAGATTTCACTACTCCCTAGACATCTTTTACACGTTAATTACTTGTTATAGTTGCATGGATGACGGATTGTATTCCTTAATACCATTCATGAGGTATCGCACATAACTCCCCAATTCTATGAGCTCTTATCTCCTCCTATACCATGCCCATCACAACCATAGGGATTATAAACAGTGGCTCATGCATTAAATACAACCAATAAAGACCTAGTGCAATAGGTTCATGTTTCCTAAGACGTTCAAGCATGTTACCAATTGGAGATCTGCCAGTTTTCTTAAGCCTAACATATAAATCATTCATCCAAGACAATTATAAACAAGTAATCAACACATAATTAACATCTAGGTTTCATTAGATCCAAGCAAACACAAGATAGATCTAGCCTAGCATGATGGAATTAAGACAAGAACAAGATATAGACAACCAACACATAGACATATTGATTGAATTAGAAGAACATTTATCTTAATTACACATGAAAGGTATCAAGGGCTTGAAACCCTTGAAAAACCTGTAAAATTCGCACCAAGTTCGTACTTAGGGTTTCTCCAAAACTTCTCTTTTTTTAATGTGTGAAAATTAGAAAACTATATATAGGAAAAGAGGTCTGACGGCGTCAAGACCAAGCTTGTGACGCCGTCACCTCGCCGCCAAAACTCTTCTCGGACTGCCTTGATCTACTTTTGACGCCGTCATGTATTATGCATTTCCAAGCCGTCATGAACTTTTACTCTTGACGCCCTACTTCGTGACGCCGTCAAATCTGCACTGGATCGTCATGGAAATTTGCTCTTGACGCCGTCAGGATGTTACTCTTGACGCCGTCACCTACTGTTCCCAGCAAGAAAAATTAAGACTTTGGCGTTTTCTTCACTTTTATGCTCCAAAAACGTCCGAATTGCTTCCTTTTCCAGATTTCACTCCCAAAGTACCTAAAATCACAAAAGGAACGATTTAGGGCAATATTTGATCAAATAAAGTCGATTCCGGGCTTAAATGACCCCCTAAAAGTGGTTCATTTTTCGCCTCATCATATACCCTTACACTTGAGATTTGCTTGTCCTCAAGCAAATTCGCTTTTATTCTACTCAAAATACAAGTTAGGGGTCATTTAACACTAATATAAAAGTAATTACAACAAATAATCGTTCCACTAAAGACCAATAGACAAGCACGGAGGTCATACACTAGCACCTCACAAATAGTGTTTAGATACTCACATCTCTCGGGTGTAATAAAGTATAAATTACAATATGGAAACGGAAGATATCTCTCACTACCTGTCATAGCAAAATAGATTACCATAGGCTTGGGAAAGGATCAAACCTCCACCACATGGCGTAAGCACCTAGGATAAACTATCAAAGAGGTCTTTTAAAGGGTTGTAACGTTAGGTGTAGGGAAATGAAATACACGGTTTTGTTGGATAAAGGAATTTTTACTGGTGGCGAGTTAACAATCTTGGTTAATTACATGTACAATGTGGCGTTGCTAAGCCAAGACTGGACTCGACTTAAGCTAATAAATGAAAAATAACAAAAACATAAAATGAATATAGAATGAAAAGGGATGGTAGTCCGTATGTTTTTTCTCTTTTCCTTTTTATATATTTTTTTTTCTTTTCTTTGTTTTTTTCGATTTTTTTTTTTATTTTTATTTTTATTTATTTATTTATTTTTTTTGTGTGCATACACTCTTACCCTACCATCCAAAATAATACATCATGGGGGTTGAACATTTCCCTTACACTTGAATTTTTACATACTTTACAATAAACTAATCTAATGACTCGAATTAAGAAAATCAAAACACTTGGAGCACTTTTTAGATTAACATACATATGGGGGTAATAAATGATGTTCTTCCCCATTACTCTATAAATAAGTACTTTACCATGAGTCCCAATCGTCTAAAAACAATATGTACAAGGATATGACTCGACTTAGCAACCATGTAATCAATTAGATAGTTAACTTAGGGTTTAACAAATAACAATAATGCACTAAAGATGAGTGCATACATGGAAGGCTAAGGCGATTTGGGTGTACATTTAAGTGGGGTGTAACAAATTCTTCCTTTAAGTAAAATGCTTAAAGTTAGAAACGAAAAGATAGGCTCGGAGGGGTGTACTAGGGGTTTCGTGTACTAAAAATGAGTACAACGCTAAGGGTGTGGGAAAATTAGTTGACTTAACTAGCCAAATAATATGACTTAAATGGTCAAGTAATTATGATACGGGTTTAACACAAGGGTGATCCTAATGCCTCTTATCATGTAGTAAATCCTACCACACGAATGTAGTCTCACTAGTGGTCTCGGGATGCATCACTAATGCAAGTTCTAGAATCTAAATGCTACCGGTACACTCATAAGCACTAATAATAAATGCTTTTCCTATCAAATCTAAAGGCGAACCTCACATATTTGGGTGGAAAATTTTTTCTGAATATACGGTTATGTGCTAGTCATACAATCTCCTATCCATGAGACGCTTGCTATGGCTAAAGTTTCTAAATGTTATAAAAAAATTTAAATTTGGCGCTAAAATTACACTAACAAGTATTTCTCATAGTTTTATTACACATCTACCATCAAACAAAACAAACTCAAGCAAAAGTACATATGTAAGGTATCATCTTTTTACCCTCCCCTTACACTTAGGATGAACATTGTCCCCAATGTTCAAGTAAAGAATGTAGAAGTGAAAAAAGTAAAAAGAATGAAATCAAATACTCCCCTGATTCACTCGGTATGGATTATGGGGTGGCCAGGTTAAATCTTCCTCCAAGAAAATGAACAATCAAAGCTTCCCTTCCAGAATATAAATCATCTTCTTGTCATACATAACCTGTAAAACCTGATAAAATAGACAAGACAACCTCGCGTAAAATCGGCGGCATCCTATATAAGTTACTAAGTCCTAGAAAACAAGATAAGATATAATGCTTGTGGAATGAAGTTTGCAGACCTCCTGGAGATTATAAAACTTAATAATTCACAAAAACCATAAGACTCCGTTAGAAAAACAAAACTGGTAAAATTTCCAGATTTTTACACTTGACGCCATCAAGAGTTAACTCTTGACGCCGTCAGAAGTGGCCTGCAGAAATTCTTATGTTAAGTTTCCGGAAAATTTTTGGAAAAACTTGGTCCTACTTCCTGGAAAATCCTGCAAAACTTCATTATGACTCAATACAAGCATTTGACTCTAACAAATACGAGTATACATGCTCATTTAATATTGTGGAGAATCATGATCGGTTTGTTTCTTAAAAACATATTTGGGGTCTCCCCTTACACTTATCTTTTTGCAAAAATACCTTTAGGTGGAGTTAAGACTAGGCCAAAACAACAAAGTAAAGTATTTCCACATTTTAATTGAGAAACATGATCTACCAACAATAAAAATAAAGCATGCATACGGAAGCAAATAACAAACAAATAAACAAAATTACACAAAACATGGGTTGCCTCCCAAGAAGTGCTTTTCTTTATTTACGAGTCTTGTAGCTAGACTCAAGGTCATGGGTTACTACGTGACCTCATCGTTGCTTCCACTCTCTAGGTCATCTTCTAAACCAGTTTTGTATTCCGGACCTAGTTGCAAGCATTCTTTGTAGAAACCAAGCATTCTATTCTTTACATACTCTACTCCTCTACGTCTATCCTCCTCATTCCTATAATAAGCCGCTTGCTTGTGTTCCTTATCGAAAATTGGAGAGAAGGCGGTATTGCTCAATTTTGTAGGGCATTTGATAGGCAACCTCATCATTCTCTTCCTTAAATCTAACTATCCCTAAAGTCGGATCATAACTCATCCTAGTGGCCTCAACAAATGGTTTTCCAAATATTATTTGGCTTAGGCAAGCATCTATCACCGGACGAGTGTCTTCAACTATCATAAAGTCGATCTCATAGGTAAGATTCCCTATAATCACATGCAATCCCTTCACTTTTTTTGCAAAATTACTTATCAGATTCTTATTGGGCATCATCCTAAAATTAAGTTGCTTCTTCATCACCCAATTGTAATAAGTCCTAGTCATGATGTTCACGGGGGATCTAGGGTCGATGTAAGCTTTCCATATATGCATGTGCCCGATATTGCATGGTATGTTAATGTTAGAGGGGTATCCCATTTTGATAAGGGGTCTGCCAAGGATATATGGTCTCTCGGGACTATCGAATAAATCTTTATGGTATTCCTGTTCTTCCTTGGTGGACATCTTATCAAAGTATTCTTCTTTAGGCTCTACTTCCTCTAATTCTTCTCCCCTATTAACCTCAACTTCCTTACTCTCATCCCTAATCTCGGTTTCAACTCTAACTTCATCCTTGTCACTCTCTTCTATTTCCTTATCTATTGGTTTAATGGTGACAACATTGACAAAGTGGACATGTTTGGATGATGAGGGGTCCTTAATTTGAATTCCGTTATTGGTGTCCCTAGTGTCCTTTCTAGGTGTGACTAACGCTTGGTTGTTGAGGGCTTTCAATAAGTTGTCAATCTTGTTGGTCATCTTTGTTTGTTGTTGGTTAAATTCGGTTTCAAACCTAGCTATGCGAGCTTCTTGAGATGCCACGAACTTAGACATCAACCCTTCAAGATTGTAGGTATTACCATAATTGTTAGAAGGATTGTTGTTGAAAGTACGGTTGGAGGGTGGACCGTTTGGTTGGTAACGATTAGGCGGATTGGAAGAATTGGGTTGATTTTGTTTCCACCTAAGGTTTGGGTGATTTTTCCAAGAGGGGTTGTATGCATCACCGTAAGGGTTTGGCTCGGGCTTGAAAGTGTACCACTTATCTCCCGCTTCGTCGGTACGCGTGGATGCGTAGTCCGCAAAAGCTGTTCCGAGGAGTTCCACATAATCACGAGTGTCGTGGGGACCACTACATAATTCGCATGAAAAAGTGATTTTGTTCACTTGGCTTGAAGGCTTAGGAGCTTCGTAAGATTTCATGAGAAACTTGACTTGGTCCTCAAGTTCCATGATCCTACGGTCAGGAGTGCTAGAATTGTTCGAAGGCAAAGATATTGCCTTGACCGTTTTGTTCAAGTCACGGAGATCATTCCAACTTTCGTTGTCATAGAGAGCAAGATCTTCTATGAGTTTCCATGATTGTTCCGCACTAAGATCACGTAGCTTACCACCGGCCGATATGGTCAATGGCTCGCCTCGTGGAGATGTCGATATGGTCATAAAAGATTTGGACTTGGAGCCAAAGATCTATGCCATGATGAGGGACTTTTTGGAGTAAGTCCTTGAAACGAGTCCATGCTTCATAAAGAGATTCATTTTGACGTTGTTGGAACATCAAGATGTCATTTCTAAGCTTAATAGTTCTCCCCGGTGGGAAAAATTGAGCAAGGAAACGAGTGGTGAGATCATCCCATGTGGTGATGGATCCCGCGGGTAAACGCTCAAGCCATTGACTAGCTTGATCCCGTAGAGAGAATTGGAATAGGCGTAATCGGGTTGTCTCTCTAGTTTCAACACCTAGGTCTATGGAATCTACAATTTTGAGGAAGTCCTTAAGATGTTGGTTTGGATCTTCGGAACGAAGTCCATGGAATGCACATCCGCTTTGCACCAACCGGATGGTGTCGGATCGTAAGGGGGTCACATTGGCTCCGGTGAGCTCAATGGTGTTTCGGTAGCCTTGGTGGCTAGGTCGGGAATACTCTCCTAAGGTTCGGGGTCTAAGGGGTTCTAATGGTGGGTTTTGTTGTGGTGGGATGTCCATGATGTCGGGTGGTTACGAACAAAGACACAAAGAAATAAGATAGACTAACGAAACCTAAAAATAAAAATAAAATCTTACTAGAAAGGAATCTAGCAAGTAGACCTAATAAAAAGAAATTCTAACCTAGACAATAAATATTCCCTGGGCTGCGGCGCCAAAAAACTTGATACGTGGGAATTGCACCAGGCTTTACCTCTCGAGGGATCTCGAGAAGCTTACAACCCCCACCAGGCAGTGTACATGATCGTTGTAGTATAGTATAGTGACAAGTACCGGGGGATTGATCGTTCAGCTAGGAATAGTGTCGCTAGGATTAGAAAACCTAATTACTAGTGCTAAAGATGACGGAAGATTATTTTTTTGTATTTTTATATTTTTTAGAAAGCAATTAAAAATCTCGGGTTTGAAGGATTTGGGCGGAATTAGTTGCTAGTCAACTAACCCAATACTAAGATGCAATCAAAATAAAATACTAAAAATGAAAATAAACTAAATTAACTAAGGTTGTGAGCAATATGTGGAGAAATTGTGTTTACTTAGATTTCACTACTCCCTAGACATCTTTTACACGTTAATTACTTGTTATAGTTGCATGGATGACGGATTGTATTCCTTAATACCATTCATGGGGTATCGCACATAACTCCCCAATTCTATGAGCTCTTATCTCCTCCTATACCATGCTCATCACAACCATAGGGATTATAAACAGTGGCTCATGCATTAAATACAACCAATAAAGACCTAGTGCAATAGGTTCATGTTTCCTAAGACGTTCAAGCATGTTACCAATTGGAGATCTGCCAGTTTTCTTAAGCCTAACATATAAATCATTCATCCAAGACAATTATAAACAAGTAATCAACACATAATTAACATCTAGGTTTCATTAGATCCAAGCAAACACAAGATAGATCTAGCCTAGCATGATGGAATTAAGACAAGAACAAGATATAGACAACCAACACATAGACATATTGATTGAATTAGAAGAACATTTATCTTAATTACACATGAAAGGTATCAAGGGCTTGGAACCCTTGAAAAACCTGTAAAATTCGCACCAAGTTCGTACTTAGGGTTTCTCCAAAACTTTTTTTTTTAATGTGTGAAAATTAGAAAATTATATATAGGAAAAGGGGTCTGACGGCGTCAAGACCAAGCTTGTGACGCCGTCACCTCGCCGCCAAAACTCTTCTCGGACTGCCTTGATCTACTTTTGACGCCGTCATGTATTATGCATTTCCAGGCCGTCATGAACTTTTACTCTTGATGCCCTACTTCGTGACGCCATCAAATCTGCACTGGATCGTCATGGAAATTTGCTCTTAACGCCGTCAGGATGTTACTATTGACGCCGTCACCTACTGTTCCCAGCAAGGAAAATTAAGACTTTGGCGTTTTCTTCACTTTTATGCTCCAAAAACGTCCGAATTGCTTCCTTTTCCAGATTTCACTCCCAAAGTACCTAAAATCACAAAAGGAACGATTTAGGGCAATATTTGATCAAATAAAGTCGATTCCGGGCTGAAATGACCCCCTAAAAGTGGTTCATTTTTCGCCTCATCAGTCATCATCATGTTGTTTGCCAATAAGTGACCCACTTCTTTACGTACTACAAAACACTCTGACATATACACATAAGCTTAGACATAAAGTTAGATACATCATCAGATCTTTAGGTTTCTTAACTTTTATTTTTATTTTATTCCCCCCACCCCCCTCAATTCTCAAGTTCCGCCTCAATTCTCAAGATCCGTGGTCATATAGTTTAGTGTTGTTGTAGAGTTTGCCTTTTATTTTTGTTTCACAATACTCTTGTATAATTTTGGATTCTTCAAAGTTAGTTGAAGTACTTGTGAGAATGTGATAAGTGGAATGTGTTTGTATTATTTGATAATGATATACGTACAAATGATACATGGTATAAATAGAGACTATCCAAAAACTATTTAGGGTATTGCTAATCACCCTTTAATGTCTAGTTAATCAACAATAATCTACAACTAAGCACCTACACATCAATCTTATCCCTTAGTGGTCAATCGAACAGCTAACACTCCCTCACAATTTGAGCGGGAGGACACCGAACACTCAAACTGGAGTGAAACCCCTCAAGTAAAGATGTAGGCAAGCCTTTAATGTCCGCATACTGATAGCGGGAAGGCACATGAAGAACCCGGACTTGACCAAAAGCTACCAAATCCTGAACAAAATGAATGTCAATCTCAATATGCTTCGTCCGTTGATGCTGAACCAGATTAGAAGACAAATAAACAGCACTGACATTGTCACAGTATATAAGCGTAGCAGATGAAAAAGGAGTATGTAACTCATGCAGAAGATTCCGTAACTAACATGTCTCAGCGACTATGATTGCTCAATTATAGTATATACATTTAGTATCGAGAAAATCAGCAAGAAATACGGATTACCCGAGTCGTTTCCCAACGAAGGTTGAATGGAATCGTTGAAGTTCGATTCGTGAAATCGTGTCGTGAAAAGTGGTAAATGTGAAAATTGTGAATGAGAAACTTAAAAAATGAAAAGTAATCACAAATTATGCAGAATGTACAAGCTATGTATGTACAAATAATTAAAATCTAAAAACGGAAATTCAAACGCGATTCTAAAACGTAACGTACGATTTAAAACGTAACTTTTAATGAAAAATTATCCTACAAATGTGAATTAATTTTCTAAAAATTTTAAACAACTAAAAATAATTTTGAGAAAAAGAAAAATAATTTTTTGACTTTTTATTTATTTTCTATGATTTTATTCTTATTTTTTGTATTTTTAAATGAATTAAAAATAAAAGAAAATGTAAAAATAAAAGTGAAAAATACAAAATAAATTTTGAAAAATCTAAAATATCATAAAAGAATTATCTAAAATATATTTTTGGATTTTTAAAAGCTTTTTCTGATTTGTATTTGATTTTTATTTATTTAAAAGTATTTAAAATTGATTTAAAACTAAGAAAAATTAAGAAAAATAGTAAAACAATTCAAAAAAATCTGAAAAAATTACAGAAAATCAAAAATATTAAAATAAGCTTGAAGAAAAATTTTGAAAAGAAATTAAACTAAAAAAGTGCTTATTCAGAGTAAAACATCTTATAGCAAGTGCTTATTAATAAGCACTTGCTATGAAACTGAGTGAAACTGAAATCCCAGATGAAATATGAACTAATAAGCACTGTGAGACTAGATTCAGAACTGAAATAGCACAGGAACATAAACAGAGAGCAATAAGCAGTTTGGAAAAAAGCTAAGCTATAAGCATTTAAGCCACAAATTCAGCAAAAAGCTCAGGAACACATTAAATCACTTAAACAAACTCAATTATACTTTGAACACTCAAATATGCTAAAGTAACAAGCCAAAAAACACTAGCACAGGCCCAAGCTTCAAACAGCATACAGGCAATAAGCTACTAACTTGCAGGCCTGAATAAGCAGTCCAAATAAGTCCTAATCTAGAATATTAAGGGGGCAAAAGCTAGACTACCATGCTGAGATGCTAAAAACCTAAAAAGCCCCAACACAAACTATCAATTGCTAGTCTAATTGATGCCTAGATCAGGTGTCAAAATAACTCATGCAACTGAAATAATTTGACTTTTAAATGACATAAGAACTTTGACCAAACTCAGTTTCTATAGCCTAAATCTATTACTAAATGATATAGTGAACTAGTTTGAGCAGTAAAATCACATAAGCAAATACAAATCACTTCACATGATCAAAGGGTACATGAACAGATAACAAAATATGCAGGCAGAAAAGAGATTATTGGTTAACTTTGACTTTAGCTTATAAACTACCTATATAATACTCTTTCTGACCTATTCTTATCCTACATGAGCCTAATAATGCACAAGCAACATCACACTAACAGCTATGAAACTCAAACTAAACATATCCAAACACCCCTAATGCTACTGAAATACACTATCATCCACAGATTTAAGCTAATAACCAGTGAAATAGTGATCAATCCTTATGCAATAACAACATCAAAAACTAAATGAACAGCAAAATGCAATGATTAAGAACATAAACTAATAAATGTCTATCTACCCTTATCTAAAAGTTAATGAAGCAGTAACATGTAACAAGCTAAAACAAACTAATACATGATTATAATAGATCAAATAAGCATTAAAATAACTACACTAAGCAGAATCAAAACCATCAACAAGTAAACTAATCAGAATACAACTAAATAAGCAGAAAGAGCAATTCAAGGTGAAAATATAAAGTGAAACTTACAAATCAATCACTCAGCTGAACAAAGGGTACATTTGATCAAAGCCTATCTTTAGATAGGCTCAAATTAACACCAGAAACCATGAATCTACTAACAGTAAACCCAGAAATCATCATCATGAGCTTGATTTGACTTTCGTTGACTAGGAACAAATTTGAACAATTCAAGTAGATTTAAACTATCAATTCTCACTACAAGCTATCATGAAGCTTGAATGAGCTTATAAGAACAATTAAGGAAAGCTTAAAACATATTGACAACCAATTATTGAAAGCTAAAATAAATTTGAACAAGTAATGTTTAAGAGAAAACTGAGATTGCATTCAAAGTTAAAAATTTATTACAAGTTTTAAAGAGTAAATGACAGGAGTTAAGCTGGAAATAAAAGACAGCTAAATTTAACTCTAAAACTACACTACACTAAACCTACTCCTACTCCTAATAGCTAACAGCCTCTAAATGTGAGAGGTGAGGAGTATTTATAGCAAGCTGGAGTGAGGAGTGTAGCTTTATAAAGCTTCTGGATCTCTAATATCAGCCATAGATCAAATCCCATCATCTCATCTTAATCCTCAGCCCTTGGATAAATCTTGTAACGTGTCTCGTCCAATAAGAATGCACCGTTTGTCCACTGTGGCAATCCTGACCCTCACTCTTCTGACACGTTGGAAGATTCCAAGTACTAAGCTGGTGTGAGGGGTACGGATGGTATTTTAGTGGAAGGGGAAGAAGATGAGCAGTAACAAGCGGGGTGTTTTGGGTTTTTATAATTTTGTTTGACTTTGATTTGGGGATTTTGACTTCGGGTTAAATGGGGTGGGTTTGGATCCGGGTTTATTATTTTAAAGGGAGTTGGACTGGTTTAGTGGTGGGTTTGGAAGGTTTAATAAGGGAATGGGCTTGTGAATTTTAATGGGATAATGGGTTGGCAGATTTTGGTGTTAGTAGTTTAGGATTATTAGTAATTTAGGTTTAGGTAAAATTAAGGGACCAAATGTGTTACTTCTGATCTTGCAAGGATCCTTAATGCCATTATTGTAAACTTGTTCCAAGGCCCATTCTTGTAATTCTTTAATTCTCCAAGGATCTTTTTTGCACTTTGAGCATAATGGTGATCAAAACTTGTAAATTCCTTCCCCGGCTTCGGCTCTAAAAGCTCTATCCAAAATCCCATGCTCGTGTTTGTCGGTTTTGGCTCATTTTTATTCATTTTTCACATATACGTACCTGCACATTCAAAAACACAAAAACACTACATATTTGGCATAATTAGATTAGTTTTTGGTCTTTTTGGTCCGCCTTGGCGCCTCGGGCGATTTTTGCGCCTAGACCATATTTTGCGCCTTGGGACTTTTTTTTTTTTTTTTTTTTTTTTTTTTTTTTTTTTTTTTTTTTTAAGGATATAATGCATGGGCCTTTTAAGTCATAGGTGAGTATTTATATAATTTCTAAATTTAAATTGATTTTATGTTTATTTTATTGATTGAAATTTTCTTTAAGAAGTTATTTTGTTTCATTAAATATTTTTTTACGACATATTATCATGAAAATGTAGCATTGTGCCTTGAATATTAATATATTGCTTACTTGATATTTTGGGTTCAATTGTGAGCTTTGTTAGATGTAAGCTACAAGTGTAGGACACAAACATATTTAGTCTGATATGGATTTTAATTTCTATATAGGTCATAGAGCAAAAGAGTTGATCCGTTCTAGAAGTGACAATCAATCCATTTTAATATTTATAATGGCAATATGTGTTATGCATTAAGTATTTTAATGTTATTTTGTATTATTTAAGCTACATAAATGGTCACATATGTTATAAAAAACTTAATGTTTTTAGTGCGCCTCGCATTCATGAATCCCGCGCCTTGAAATGCGCCTCGACTCGAGGCTCTTCGACCCCCTTTGCGCCTTAGTGCGCCTTGAGCTTTTCAGAACACTGTAATATGGTACTTGCTCATAAGAGTTTTGAAAAAGTAGGTTGAAATTGTTTTGAGGATAGTTATCAAAACTCGAATCACAAGCATAAGACGTTTCAGCACTCGGGACGTAACATATACAATTGATGTATCCACATTGATTACAAAAACATTGTCCACAAGGTACTCCTTCATCAGATGGATTTCTACAATTAAAGCAAGTAAATGAAGGTGGCGGTGGTGTTGAATAGTAATCTGGAACGTTTTAAAGGATTGATCTTTGAACATACGCGGGAGAATTACAAAACCAACAAACTCCATCATGAATATCACTACCACATTGTTCGCACGTACACCAAACACATGAACCTTCAAAGAACGGTTCTCCACACTTAACACAAATCGGATCCATAAGACTTAAACATAAGATGAGATAAAGAAAGAATTATCGGTTTAGAGGATTAGAGAAGAAGAATTAAACGTTAAGAGGATAAGAAGATTATTTTTTGGTTTTTCGTAAAACAAATCAAAATAAAAGTGAAAATCAAATATGAAAAAGAAAAATATTTTTGGATTTTTATTATTTATTGAAAAACAAATCACAAACTTTTATTTTCTTTTTTAACCGTTACGTTAATTGTAATCGTTTCCTTTAAAACTACTCGCGACGAAACGGGAGAGAAGAATTTTCCCGCTTATTCGGTTGTAGATCAAAGTAATCCAACTAACAACTAATTTCACGTGTTCTCATGTTGCTATACTTATTTGGTTTACAACGCCCCCTCTTCAACGAGGGAGTCGAGGCTATAACTTTCTTTTTGTATTTTTGAAAACACTTTAAGAAAAGTGTTTTTGATTTTTTTTTAATTTTTATATTTTTATAGAAAATATTCACAAGATAGAAGAAGGTTTTTCAAAACACGATTTTTGAAAACGAAATTCAAAACTCACTTCAAACCTTCCCCGGCAGCGGCGCCAAAAATTGATAATCACATTTACAGAATATATATTTAGTATCGAGGAAATCCGCAAGAAATACGGATTACCTTAGTCGTTTCCCAACAAAGGTTGAATGGAATCGTTGAAGTTCGATTCGTGAAATCGTGTCGTGAAAAGTGGTAAATGTGAAAATTGTGAATGAGAAACTCAAATAATGAAAATTAATCACAAATTATGCAGAATGTACAAGCTATGTATGCACAAATGATTAAAATCTAAAAACGGAAATTCAAACGCGATTCTAAAAACGTAACGTACGATTTAAAACATAACTTTTAATGAAAAATTATCCTACAAATGTGAAATAATTTTCTAAAAATTTTAAACAACTAAAAATAATTTTGAAAAAAAGAAAAATATTTTTTTGACTTTTTATTTATTTTCTATGATTTTATTCTTATTTTTTTGTATTTTTAAATGAATTAAAAATAAAAGAAAATGTAAAAATAAAAGTGAAAAATACAAAATAAATTTTGAAAAATCTAAAATATCATAAAAGAATTATCGAAAATATTTTTGGATTTTTAAAGGCTTTTTCTGATTTTTATTTGATTTTTATTTATTTAAAAGTATTTAAAATTGATTTAAAACTAAGAAAAATTAAGAAAAATAGTAAAACAATTCAAAAACAATCTGAAAAAATTACAGAAAATCAAAAATATTAAAATAAGCTTGGAGAAAAATTTTGAAAAGAAATTAAGCTGAAAAAGTGCTTATTCAGAGCAAAATAGCTTATAGCAAGTGCTTATTAATAAGCACTTGCTATAAGACTGAGTGAAACTGAAATCACAGATGAAATATGAACTAATAATCACTGTGAGACTAGAATCAGAACTGAAATAGCATAGGAACATAAACAGAGAGCAATAAGCAGTTTGGGAAAAAGCTAAGCTATAAGTATTTAAGCCACAAATTCAGCAAAAAGCTCAGGAACACATTAAATCACTTAAACAAACTCAATTATACTCAGAACACTCAAATATGCTAAAGTAACAAGCCAAAAAACACTAGCACAGGCCCAAGCTTTAAACAGCATACATGCAATAAGCTCCTGACTTGCAGGGCTGAATAAGCAGTCTAAATAAGTCCTAATCTAGAATATTAAGGGGCCAAAAGCTAGACTACCATACTGAGATGCTAAAAACCTAAAAAGCCCCAACACAAACTATCAATTGCTAGTCTAATTGATGCCTAGATCAGGTGTCAAAATAACTCATGCAACTGAAATAATTTGACTTTTAAATGACATAAGAACTTTGACCAAACTCAGTTTCTATAGCCTAAATCTATTACTAAATGATATATTGAACTAGTTTGAGCAGTAAAATCGCATAAACAAATACAAATCACTTCACATGATCAAAGCATACATCAACAGATAACAAAATATGCAGGCAGAAAAGAGATTATTGGTTAGCTTTGACTTTAGCTTATAAACTACCTATATAATACTCTTTCTGACCTATTCTTATCCTACATGAGCCTAATAATGCATAAGCAACGTTACACTAACAACTATGAAACTCAAACTAAACAGATCCAAACACCCCTAATGCTACTGAAATACACTATCATCCACAGATTTAAGCTAATAACCAGTGAAACAGTGATCAATGCTTATGCAATAACAACATCAGAAACTAAATGAACAGCAAAATGCAATGATTAAGAACAGAAACTAATAAATGTCTATCTACCCTTATCTAAAAGTTAAAGAAGCAGTAACATGAAACAAGCTAAAACAAACTAATACATGATTATAATAGATCAAATAAGCATTAAAATAACTACACTAAGCAGAATCAAAACCATCAACAAGTGAACTTACAAATCAATCCCTCAACTGAACAGAGGGTACATTTGATCAAAGCCTATCTTTAGATAGGCTCAAATTAACACCAGAAACCATGAATCTACTAACAGTAAACCCAGAAATCATCATCATGAGCTTGATTTGACTTTCGTTGACCAGGAACAAATTTGAACAATTCAAGTAGATTTAAACTATCAATTCTCACTACAAGCTATCATGAAGCTTGAATGAGCTTATAAGAACAATTATGGAAAGCTTAAAACAGATTGACAACCATTTATTGAAAGCTGAAATAAATTTGAACAAGTAATGTTTAAGAGAAAACTAAGATTGCATTCAAAGTTAAAAGTTTATTACAAGATTTAAAGAGTAAATGACAGGAATTAAGATGGAAATACAAATATAGCTAAATTTAACTCTAAAACTACACTACACTAAACCTACTCCTACTCCTAATAGCTAACAGCCTCTAAATGTGAGAGGTGAGGAGTATTTATAGCAAGCTGGAGTGAGGAATGTAGCTTTCTAAAATTTCTGGATCTCTAATATCAGCCATAGATCAAATCCCATCATCTCATCTTAATCCTCAGCCCTTGGATAAATCTTGTGACGTGTCTCGTCCAATAAGAATGCACCGTTTGTCCACTGTGGCAATCCTGGCCCTCACTCTTCTGACACGTTGGAAGATTCCAAGTACTAAGCTGGTGTGAGGGGTACGAATGGTATTTTAGTGGAAGGGGGAAGAAGATGAGCAGTAACAACCAGGGTGTTTTGGGTTTTTATAATTTTGTTTGACTTTGATTTGGGGATTTTGACTTCGGGTTAAATGGGGTGGGTTTGGATCCGGGTTTATTATTTTAATGGGAGTTGGACTGGTTTAGTGGTGGGCTTGGAAGGTTTAATAAGGAAGTGGGCTTGTGAATTTTAATGGGATAATGGGTTGGCAGATTTTGGTGTTAGTAGTTTAGGATTATTAGTAATTTAGGTTTAGGTAAAATTAAGGGACCAAATGTGTTACTTCTGATCTTGCAAGGATCCTTCATGCCATTATTGTAAACTTGTTCCAAGGCCCATTCTTGTAATTCTTTAATTATCCAAGGATCTTTTTTGCACTTTAAGCATAATGGTGATCAAAACTTGTAAATTCCATCCCCGGCTTCGGCTCTAAATGCTCTTTCCAAAATCCCGTGCTCGTGTTTGTCGCTTTTGGCTCATTTTTGTCCATTTTTCACTTATACGTACCTGCACAATCAAAAACACAAAAACACTACATATTTGGCATAATTAGATTAGTTTTTGGTCTTTTTGGTCCGGTTGTGGTCATATAAAAGTGAGTGAATAAGCACTCACCAAACTGCATTTGCAACATCCTGATACTCAGCATTAGCACTAGAGCGAGAAAGCATCGGTTGACGCTTAGAGGAACATGAGAGCAGATTATTGCCAAGAAACACACAATAACCAGAAGTGGATCGCCGAGTAATAGGACAACCAGCCCAATCCACATCTGAATAAGCAACTAATAAAGTAGTAGAGGATGCAAACAACTGTAATCCGTAATCTATAGTTTCACGAACATATACCAAAACCCGTTAAAGAGCCGAGAAATGAGGCTTCAGTGGATCATGCATATGAAGACAAACCTGCTGAACTACATAGGAAAAATCAGGTCGAGTAAAAGTGAGACACTGAAAAGAAGCCGCAAGACACTGATATAATGTTGGATTAGACACTAAATCACCATCATCACCCAGTTTAGACTCAGTATCAACAGGAGTCAGACTAGGGTTACAACCCATCATGTGTACACATTTTAGGATCTCAGTAGCATACTTATGCTGAGATAAGAACATCCCTGTCGAGTCACGTGTAACAGTTGTGCGCAGAAAATAATTTAGAGATCCCAAATCCGTCATAGAAAACTCCTTATGCAAAGAAGCAATAATTCGCTGTAACAAACTCTCATAAGAAAGTGTTAGGACAATGTCATCAACATACAATAATAAAGAAGCAGTATCAGTCCCCTGTTGATAAATAAATAATGATGTGTCACAACGAATATGAGTAAATCCAACCTGAAGAACATAGGCAGCATAACTCTGAAACCAAGCCCGAGGAGCCTGCTTGAGATAGTAAAGGGAGATCTCTACAATAAACAAACATAATGAGGATGTTCCGGATCCCGAAAACTAGGAGGCTGGTGCTTGTAAACAGTCTCAGTCAAATCACTATGCAAAAAGGCATTCTTGACATCAAGCTGATAAACCGGCCAATTTAGAGAAAGAGCCAAACTAAGCATCGTCCGAATAGTACCTGGTTTAACAACTAGGCTAAAGGTCTTATCAACATCTATACCCTCAATCTGAGTACTTCCATTCGTGACAAGTCGAGCCTTGTAGCGACTAATGGTACCATCAGCTAAAAACTTGTGGCGGAATAACCACATACAACGAATAATATTGGCATCTGTAGGCCGATGTACCAGAGTCCAAGTTTTATTCTTAATAGGTGCATTGTGCTCATCGGACATAACATTTCGCCAATTGTGATCATTAAACGCAACATTATATGATTTTGGTAATGGGGAGAGGATCGACACATGAAGATTTAACCGATGAGTAAGACGAGTAGTTCCAACACGAGAATGCTTGACCATTGGATGAATCGAAACCGGATTTAGGTTAACATTTGTAGGTGGTGGATCTTGAGAAACGGAAATGAGGGTGGGCTATTAATTGATTGGACTAGTATCAGTTTCATTAGTTGGAATATGAATATGGGGAGGGGAGGTGGAGGTTTGTATCTGGGTGGTGAACATGGGTCGTTTGTAGGGGTACTGGTTTAATCTGTGATGTTTGGGTGAGGTAAATCAGTTGGTGAAGTGGTAGTAGGTGTGGGTGACAGTTTGATTGTATTTGAGATGACATTGGAGGAGTCATCCAAGAAATCATACGAGGGACTTACATTGGGTGTCATGGAACCAAACGGAAAAACTGTTTCATCAAATGTAACATGGCGTGAAATGATAATTTTATTTGTGTTTAGGTCTATGCAATGCTAACCATGGTGATTAGAGGCATGCCCCAAAAATATGAAAGGTGTAGCCCGGGCTCCAAGTTTGTGCTCGGTATCAAGGTGAGGATAATAAAGAGAACCAAAACACGTAAGAGGCTATAATTAAGGCATCCACTATGATGGTTTATAAAAAGGTTTATAAAAAGATGAAGATGTCCATAATGTTATTGTTAGCCATAGTGGACATCAATTTCATGCTTACATGGCATGAAGAGGTCCAATATCATAGACCTTTGCACAATTTAATGCATTAAGTTATGTTATATATTTATAAAGCTTTAACAAATTTATCCATAGTGGAAATAGATTTATAAATCTAAAAGGTTTATGTATATGTGATGTGGCATATTTATAAACCTTTGTAAAGGTTTATTATATTGGATGCTCTTAGGTTTGGTCCCAAAAAGGTGGGTAAAGGGAATTTCATTTTCAATGGCAAGCGATGGTAATGTTATTAATGGTGCGGATCATCCTTTCAGATTTCCTATTTTGTTGAGAGTGCGTGGACATGAGAAACAAAACTGAATTTCATTATCGGCAAATAATTTGTGGAATGCGTAGTTATCAAATTCACCACCATGTGAGAATGTGATAACAGTGGAATGTGTTTGTATTATTTGATGATGATATACGTACAAATGATACATGGTATAAATAAAGACTATCCAAAAACTATTTAGGGTAAATTGCTAATCACCCTTTAATGTCGAGTAAACTACACCGTTTGTCCTTGTGGTTTGCATTGACCACAGCCTGTGGTCCTTTGACCACAAAAATTGCACCGTTCAGCCTTA
This sequence comes from Artemisia argyi, assembly GCA_030686995.1. Taxonomy (NCBI): domain Eukaryota; kingdom Viridiplantae; phylum Streptophyta; class Magnoliopsida; order Asterales; family Asteraceae; genus Artemisia; species Artemisia argyi. The sequence goes on from CM060696.1 coordinate 101,649,654, forward strand.
ACTCAGAAACTTTATGCACCATTAGTCCATCCCTCTAACGGAGTCCACTAATGCTTGTTAACTTGTTTGCTTATGAGGGTATAATCGACATTTTGCACTATAAGGACTGTTGATAGAAATAAATGACTAAAAACGTTATTCATATCTTTCGATATCTCTATGTTTTGATAATCACAAAACGAAAACACATCAAACCAAAGATCATGATGTAAACAAGTATTTAGTAGTAAATATTCACTTTCACCATCTAATCACTTAACGTATGAATAAACATAGTGTTTAATGCATTATAAGATCAAAGGGATATTATTACAAAGTTTATTTTAATATATAAACTTATTATATATTTTTGAAAAACACTTTGGTAATAAAGAAAAATGTTTTAATCATACTAAATATATGATTTCAAATTTTTAACCAAAATTAGTTAGTTTTTCACCAAATAAACTTTCCCCACTAAAAAACAAAAAATCTGGCCGTTATAGCTGGGCGGTCCCCTAAATTTTAAGGGGGCCGGCCTTGATTTAAGGGGACCGGCCACGCTCCTCTGTCAGAATCTGTTGCCTATAAATACCACCTTAAATCTGGAATTTTTCTCACCTTTTTGCACTAGAAACTTTCTGATTCAAATCTCCATTTCAATCATAAAAATCCTTTGATCATATAATTCATAAGCCTTTGTTTCCAAGTGATCCAAAGCCTCATTCATTCAAGTACAAAGAGAAGAATACTTCTATTCATAAAGACTAGGAGTATTACAACTTAGTATCATCTTGCTATCTAAGTTGCTTGATCATTTCATCTTGTATATCATCCATTCTTTGGTGAATATAGTGTATATATTGGTTGGATAGATTTAGATATAGGATCTAGATTTATTGAAGGTGTGAAGTAGTACTAGAAGTGAAGAAGTAGAGGCGGATAAGATTAGTGATAGAAGAAATAAGTAGTGGTAGTATATTGAAGTGGAGATAGTTGTGAAGACAAAGAAGTTGAAGCTTTGAAGTTGAGAAGACCTTGAAGCCTAGAAGTTGTGAAGTAGTATATATCTTGGAGTAGTGGTTAGGACTTAGTAGTGAAGGTGTGAAGTAACAAGTGGCGTGAAGAAAAAGAGTTAGCGAATTAGTAAGTTGTGAAGAAGCTAGGAGCGAAGTAGAAAGTTGTGAAGAAGCTAGGAGTGAAGTAGAAAGGTGTGAGGAAGAATTGGTGTGACATAGATTGGTGTGAAGAAGTTGTGATTGCGTTGTGACAAAGTTGTGGTGTGTAATTTGGTGTGTAAGGTTTTCTCCGCCATAAGGGAGGCTTTTGATCTAGTGAAGAAAACTCTCGAGTAGGTGACTCGGGGAGTGCAGTAGGGCAAGGAAGCTGTCCTTGTAGTTGAACCACTATAAATCCTTTGTCTCTCGGTTTGATCTTTCCATCTCTCACTTTTTGATTACTTACTCATTAGCATTTCATACATAATCATTATTGCTTGTGTTGTGCATATATTGATTTCACATAAAGATCAAACTAAAATTCATTCATAACATTAATCTTACAAAAACAAATCAAGTACATAAACTTACATTAAAACACTTATACATACATACATACATATATATATATATATATATATATATATATATATATATATATATATATATATATATATATATATATATATATATATATATATATATATATATATATATATATATATGATATATGAAATTATAAATTCTTTCCCAACATTATAAATAAGTAGTGTTTATACAAAATCGTAAATAAACTAGTATCTACACTTTTGCATTAAAGAGTTTTGAAATTGTACATTATACATAAGTAGTGTTTATATAAAATCGTAAATAAACTAGTATCTATATTTTCGTATTAAAGTGTTTTGAAGTTTTCGTCTAATCTTTAGAAGCTACATTTTACAAAACAAATAAAACGAAAAAGACGTAAAACTATTCAACCCCCCCTTCTAGTTTTCCACAATTGGTATCAAGAGCCACGTCTAGCAAGATTTTTAAAATATATTGTATTTTAAAACTTGTAATGATCTATGGAATTTGAAAAATATCTAGAAGGGGAATTTACACAAAAACCACCATTATTTGAAAATGATCATTTTCTTGAATGGAAAAATAAATTTGAAAATTATGTGAAATCAATAGATCTTGATCTTTGGCATATCATTTCAATTGGTGATCTTAAACCAACCAAAATGGATTTTGAAAATCAATATAATAATCTTCAAACCAAAATTGATAAAAATATTAAAGCCAAATTACTTATTTTCAAAACTCTACCAAGAGTTGAATATGAAAGATTATTTCTTTGTAAAATGGCAAATGATATTTGGAAATGTCTTTTAAAGTTTCACCAAGAGAAATGTAAAACCAAAGATGATAAACTTGATATTGCACAAGAAATAGTTAATCTAGAAAATTTAATAGATAAATATTTAGTTGAAATAAACACATGTACTACTAGTTCAAATGTGATCATTGAAGGTATCAATAATGAAGAATACATGAGCCAAATCCGAAGAAAGAGCGTTAATAAATCATGGTGCAACAAGTACGAAGAAGACGATGATAATACGGCTTGTGAGAATATTCAAACAAATGTGAATACAAGTATTGATGGCAAGGACTACATGCTTATAGATCTAAACGAAACTACAAATAAAACATGGAGCGACATGGACGATTGAATTGATCAACATATAGCATGTGAAGATTATACAACTACTAATAAGGCACAATCCGAAATCGAACATTTTTGCTATGATCAATTTATATTAGAATTTTTAAAATTGGAAAACAACTTCAAACATTTTTGCAACATTGACTCAAAAATGATTCCTAAAAATAAATCTTCAATATTCATTGAAAATAATTTTGAAAAGGAAATAATTTTAGAAGATAAAATGTCTAGACTTTAAAGCAATATTGAAATTGATCTTAAATGTAAATATTGTCAAGACTATAAACATGAAATTAAAATGGAAAATGAAAAAGCAAAAATATTAGCAAAATTTGAAAATAGCTCTAGATCTTTAAAATATTTACTTAACATTCAAAAGCCATTTTATGATAAAACCGGCTTAGGATTTACCGTAAATGATCCTTCAACAAATGTATCAAAACAAATAAAATTTGTTAAACCTAGTGAAGAAATTTAGAACTAATATTATTTACACTCATTATTTATTACTCTAGTCAAGAAAGTCATTGTTTGTTGATTAAAACAAACTATTGATGAATTCTTGTACTTCTCGACGACATCCTCATCATGTGCATTTAAATGCAATGGATGTTCTCAACTAATCAACTTGGACCCATGAGAATCTGGGTACCAAGCTCTTTATCATGTTTAGGTAATTAACAAACGAAGAGACTATTACGTTTTGGATTGCTCACCTTGCTCTATTACTTTTGACGACTATTGGTTCCTATCACTATGTTTCACATTCTGCACATCATTTGCCTATGACGTTGTTGCGGTCATTTATTGTCTCGGCATTTTGTTCTTCACTCTTGGAGTATTGGTTTTATGGTGTGTCCGTTACTATTTCAAGACGAAGGCTCCAAAGCACAATTATTCTTAGTCTTCGCGACTTGTGATGATTGGTGTAATCGATTAAGCATTTCGGATCAAGCTCCCTTGATTTCTATTGCGTTGGAATGCCACTTTGCTACTTCGACATGTTTTGGGCAAACTTTTAAGATGTCTTCCATTTCTCTCATGCCTACTCTTAAAGAAAAGTTGGACCTGAGGTAAGTTTTCTTTTCAAAAACTTGCCAATATTACATTATATTAAAGTATGCTTTAATTAGTATATGAATATGATTTAATTTATAAGTTGTCATGCTTTTAGATCATTAATACTAATATATGCATATATGATATTAGGATAATTAACCTTCTTGTTGTTTAGTCTATTATCATTTTTCTTAGTCTTCATTTATATTGAAGATCCTCTATGATCTATAGTAGAATACTTACCATTTAAGCTATATGATCTTACTAGTTGCATTAATAGATGTATTATAATTAAGACTTGTTAGTAACTTAATATTATGATGTTCTTTGTATATATATATATATATATATATATATATATATATATATATATATATATATATATATATATATATATATATATATATATATACACATGTCTATCTTGTATCCATAGATGATTTACTTTGTCCCTCTCTATCTCATTGCATTTAGATCATAAATATCTACCATCTCTCTTCCATATCTTTAGTTGTCATTAGAGATGATTATATGTGACAATGGGCTTAATTGATTCTCTTGAGTATGATAAGTTTTCATTTCAAATCCTTTATTTGCAATTTCTTGATTATCTATATCAAAACATCATGTTTAAAACCTCTCTCTTTGAATAAAAATCTTTCAAATATCTATATTATTTTTTTTCTTCAAACAACATGTTTCACTATAAGCTATCATAACCTTATTTTAATCAAAATCAAGATTGAATTTTTTTTCTCATGTTATGAAACAAAACTCAATTTATTTTATTGTAATACACACTTGAATTTATTTCAAAACATTGTTGAATAAAACTAAAAATGTTTTACTTAAAACATATTTGATTATCTCACATGTGTCATACACTTCTATGGAAATGACATTCACAATTTAATCAAATCATTTCATGAGAATCATGGTTTGCCCATATGGATCTTGTTTGTAACAAGTCTTGAAGTCCATATAATCATATCTTCCTACTTGTTACTTGTAAGCAATCATCAATATGTTTGCACTAGCCTACATGTTATCATCTTCATATAGTTACATATTTAACTAATTTGCTTTATTGCTTCCTTAGTGGCATATCTTAATTGATAAACTAGTAGATAGCATGATTATTAGAAATTTATTGTCTACTTTACTTATTTCTATATCACTCTCTACATTCATGAATAGTATGCCCTATATTGCCTCAAAGAGTTGAACTTACTTGAATCCAAATCCAATAACACAACCTTTTTGAAAATTTTCTGCCAAAAACCCATTCTGGGAATCACCAGATGGGCGGCCCTCTTAATTATATAAGGCGGCCCCCTTAATTTTAAGGGGACCGGCACCTAATTAAGGGGACCGGCCATCTGATGGTCGGGGATACTGTTTTCTTTATCACTTTTTGACCCATTTCACCCTATACTTCTCAAAATTCACAAACATATTTTGTCCCATACTATCCCTCAAAATTTACCTTCCTAAACCACATTTCTCATACACTATAATTACCTTCTTCCCATCATTAACGCCATCACACCCAAACATGTCATCTCCCAACAACCAAAAACCAAAGATTTCAAGAACCACAAGGATCTCCGTCAAACCTGTTTGGAGGAGGAAACTTGATTCTTGTCATAACTCAAGTGATGTTGTTCCAAGTCAACCAACAACTAAACCTCAAACCCACACTAATGACTCATCTCACAACCTATCATCCACTCATGCCCTCATTAATGCTTCTTCTTATGATGAGCATGCTCAATCCCAAAACAACAATCCCAATCTCTCAATCAATACTTCACATGTTGCTCATTCAACAAAAACACCACTCACTCATGAAGAACCTCTTCCACCCATTTCATGTTTTCATGACTACCCAAGCTATGTTGCATGTTCAAACATTCACCCAAGACAACTATCATGTTCCACCACCATCACCTTCCTCCGAACACTTGAAGTTTGTTGAGGAGCTAAAAGAGGCTCATGAGCTTAGTGCTCTTTTAGCATTACATCTTGCTCAACGCAATTTGGATCCACCCCAATCAAGCTCACCGTCATCACCACACAACATCAACCAAATTGAGAAGCATGTTAACAATTGCCCTTGTTGCATCTTCCTTCAACAACAAACCATTGCATTGAATGAGCACTTCACTTGGATTGAGTATCTTCTTACTAGATCTCAACAAACACCATCACTTGAACAACATCAAAACCCTCAATTAACAAACCCAACTTCAAATCCACCACCTACAAGCTCCACATCTCCAAACTCACCAATATCCATGCAACCAAAAGTTTATCTCCACTAAACCACCAAGCATTTTATATGCTTATGTTTCTTATTTTCAAATAAAACTCCTCAACCATTTTGGGATTCAAGAAAGTTTGGTGACACTCCTTGTTGGCACATTAGGATGCTCTACTTAGTTTAGTATTCTATATTTATGGCCTTTGTAACAATAATTATGGATTGACATAATCATTTTCTATTAATGAATGACTTAATATGTGTTTCTAATTATCTTTTGTCATGCTTATTATTTGTTGGTATTATGATATATGTGTTTGTTTGTGCCATGCTTGTGCTTCTAATACTTTTCTTGTAAGAATTCCAATACTCGAACCCTTGGTGCCCTCAAACGAGGGGGAGCATACATCAAGGGGGAGCTTCCTTCTTATTGGCTTAAACCTTTTTGATTTTACAAAAAGAGGGAGAAGTGAATATAAACTCACTAAATACTTGTCTAAAAATTAATTTTTGGATTTAATGAGTTTAGGTTTTGTAATCATCAAAAAGGGGGAGATTGTTGATAGAAATAAATGACTAAAAACGTTATTCATATCTTTCGATATCTCTATGTTTTGATAATCACAAAACGAAAACACATCAAACCAAAGATCATGACGTAAACAAGTATTTAGTAGTAAATATTCACTTTCACCATCTAATCACTTAAGGTATGAATAAACATAGTGTTTAATGCATTATATGATCAAAGGGATATTATTACAAAGTTTATTTTAATATATAAACTTATTATATATTTTTGAAAAACACTTTTGGTAATAAAGAAAAATGTTTTAATCATAAATATATGATTTCAAATTTTTAACCAAAATTAGTTAGTTTTTCACCAAATAAACTTTCACCACTAAAAAACAAAAAATCTGGCCGTTACAGCTGGGCGGCCCCCTTAATTATAAAGGGCGGTCCCCTTAATTTTAAGGGGGGCGGCCTTGATTTAAGGGGACCGGCCACGCTCCTCTGTCAGAATCTGTTGCCTATAAATATCACCTTAAATCTGGAATTTTTCTCACCTTTTTGCACTAGAAACTTTCTGATTCAAATCTCCATTTCAATCATAAAAATCCTTTGATCATATAATTCATAAGCATTTGTTTCCAAGTGATCCAAAGCCTCATTCATACAAGTGCAAAGAGAAGAATACTTCTATTCATCAAGACTAAGAGTATTACAACTTAGTATCATCTTGCTATCTAAGTTGCTTGATCATTTCATCTTGTATATCATCCATTCTTTGGTGAATATAGTGTATATATTGGTTGGATAGATTTAGATATAAGATCTAGATTTATTGAAGGTGTGAAGTAGTACTAGAAGTGAAGAAGTAGAGGCGGATAAGATTAGTGATAGAAGAAATAAGTAGTGGTAGTATATTGAAGTGGAGATAGTTGTGAAGACAAAGAAGTTGAAGCTTTGAAGTTGAGAAGACCTTGAAGCCTAGAAGTTGTGAAGTAGTATATATCTTGGAGTAGTGGTTAGGACTTAGTAGTGAAGGTGTGAAGTAACAAGTGGCGTGAAGAAAAAGAGTTAGCGAATTAGTAAGTTGTGAAGAAGCTAGGAGCGAAGTAGAAAGTTGTGAAGAAGCTAGGAGTGAAGTAGAAAGGTGTGAGGAAGAATTGGTGTGACATAGATTGGTGTGAAGAAGTTGTGATTGCGTTGTGACAAAGTTGTGGTGTGTAATTTGGTGTGTAAGGTTTTCTCCGCCATAAGGGAGGCTTTTGATCTAGTGAAGAAAACTCTCGAGTAGGTGACTCGGGGAGTGCAGTAGGGCAAGGAAGGTGTCCTTGTAGCCGAACCACTATAAATCCTTTGTCTCTCGGTTTGATCTTTCCATCTCTCACTTTTTGATTACTTACTCATTAGCATTTCATACATAATCATTATTGCTTGTGTTGTGCATATATTGATTTCACATAAAGATCAAACTAAAATTCATTCATAACATTAATCTTACAAAAACAAATCAAATACATAAACTTACATTAAAACACTTATACATACATACATATATATATATATATATATATATATATATATATATATATATATATATATATATATATATATATATATATATATATATATATATATATATATGATATATGAAATTATAAATTCTTTCCCAACATTATACATAAGTAGTGTTTATACAAAATCGTAAATAAACTAGTATCTACACTTTTGCATTAAAGAGTTTTTGAAATTGTACATTATACATAAGTAGTGTTTATATAAAATCGTAAATAAACTTGTATCTATATTTTCGTATTAAAGTGTTTTGAAGTTTTCGTCTAATCTTTAGAAGCTACATTTTACAAAACAAATAAAACGAAAAAGACGTAAAACTATTCAACCCCCCCCTTCTAGTTTTCCACAAGGACGAACAGTGCAATTTCTCGCTTTTAGTCGCTTTTTAACGCTTTCTTCTGTTTTTTTACGTTTTTGTCTGTTTTTTTACGTTTCGCCCGTTTTCGTCCGTTTTCATCTGTTTTTTTACGTTTTCATCCCGTTTTTTACGTTTCAATCCATTTTTTTACGTTTTCGCTTGTTTATTTTACGTTTTCATCCGGTTTTTATGTTTTCGTCTGTTTTTTTTACGTTTTCGCCTGTTTATTTTACGTTTTCGCCCCTTTTTTTACGTTTTCGCTGGTTTATTTTACGTTTTTGCCCTTTTTTTATGTTTTCGTCCATTTTTTTACGTTTTCTTTCATTTTTTTACGTTTTCGTCCATTTTCACATTTTCGCCCAATTTTTTTACGTTTTTGCCCGTTTTTTATCCATACTTATCTGTTTTCATCCGTTTTTATTTTCTCTTATATGTTTTTATACATTTTTATCCGTTTTTAAATGTTTTGTCTATTTTATATGTTTTCGTATGTTTTTTTACGTTTCTGTCCGTATTTTTACGTTTTCGTCTATTTTTACGTTTTCGTCCGTTTTTTTACACTCTCGTCTGTTTTTTTTACGTTTTCATCCATTTTATATGTTGCATATTTTTTTACGTTTTCACCCATTTTATTATGTTGTCGCCTGTTTTTTTATGTTTTCATACATTTTTTTATGTTTTCGTTTGTTTTTTTACGTTTTTATTTGTTTTTTTTTATGTTTTCGTCTTTTTTTTTACGTTTCCATCCTTTTTTTACATAAAAAAAGGGCAAAAACGTAAAAAAAAACATATGAAAATGTAAAAATAACATATTAAAAAAGATGAAAACGGATAAGAATAGATAAAACCGTATAAAAACGGATAAGAAAAAAATAAAAACGGATGAAAACGGATAAGTATGGATAAAAACGTAAGAAAATGGACAAAAACGTAAAAAAAGAAAGGGCGAAAACGTGGAAAAATAGACGAAAACGTAAAAAAATTTACGAAAACGTAAAAAAAATAGACCAAAATGTAAAAAATAGACGAAAACATAAAAAAAGGGCGAAAACGTAAAATAAACAGACGAAAACGTAAAAAAAAGGAAGAGAACGTAAAATAAAAGGGCGAAAACGTAAAAAACAGATGAAAACGTAAAAACCGGACGAAAACATAAAATAAACAGGCGAAAATATAAAAAAATGGATGGAAACATAAAAAACGGGATGAAAACGTAAAAAAACAGATGAAAAAGGACAAAAACGGGCGAAAACTTAAAAAAAGGGACAAAAACGAGCGAAAACGTAAAAAACGGAAAAAAAACGCTAAAAAGGGACTAAAAGCGAAAAATTGCACCGTTCATCCTTGCACCCTTCGTCCTTAGAGTGCGAAATGACGATATACCCTCATTAGCAAACAAGTTAACGAGCGTTAACGGACCCCGTTAGAGGGAGGGACTAATGGTGAATAACGTTTCTGAGTTAAGGCTGAACGGTGCAATTTTTTGGTCAAAGGACCACAGGTGCGGTTAACGCAAACCACAAGGACGAACGGTGTAGTTTACTCCTTTAATGTCTAGCTAATCAACAATAATCTACAGCTAATCACCTATACATCAATCTTATCCGTTAGAGCACTTACAACAATCACCTAGGTTAAATCGTAACTCAGTGTCACATCAGCTTTAACACTTTCACCTTAACTCACAAAAAACACTCACATTCATAACTCAGGTTTAACTCAAATATTTTCAAATTCAACCCCTAAACTAAAACTAACAATTCATTTAATAAACCACATAACATTAAAACTTAAATATTACAATACGAAATATAAAAAAACATGAAATAACAATAACAACGACTAAAAAAACGAAACATATGAAATTAAACCAAATGATTTACAACTAATTATTCATCGTGTTCGTCTTCGGAATATTCTTTCATGTTGTTGTTGGCGTTGAAGACGTTTCTCCCAAACATGCTCCATAAGGTCGCGTTGGAGCTAAGAATGCATTTCTGAGTCGCGCAATTCCCTTAACTTGCGTTGCTGGGTATCACTTATGTCGACCCATCTTTGTTGCCCCAAATTTGATACCGGATCCACAAACAATTTGTTATAGTCACGGAGCACAAACTTTTGATCTTTCAATATCATGTTATGCAAAATAATGCATGTATACATGATTCGTTGTATCTTGACAATTTCATAAGCACGTGCCGGTTGTTGTAGTATACCCCACCATCCTTGGAGCACACCAAAAGCACGTTCGATATCCTTTCGTGCACTCTCTTGCTTCCTTTTGAAATAACTATGTTTCTCGTCAGTCGTTGCCGAGAAAGATTTGACGAAACTTGCCCACTGTGGGTAAATTCCGTCAGCCAAGTAATACCCTTGTTCATATCTTCTTCCGTTAACAATATAGGGTGCCCTTGGAGATTTGTCTTTTAGCAAGTCATCGAACAAATTAGAGTTATCCAAAACATTAATATCATTATTTGCCCCTGCCATACCAAAAAATGCATGCCAAATCCAAAAATCTTGTGAAGCAACAGCTTCAAGCATTAACGTTGGATATCTTTTATCACCCCTACCAAATTTCCCCTGCCAAGCAACCGGATAATTTTTTCACGCCCAATGCATACAATCAATGCTACCAAGCATTCCCGGAAAACCATGTTCCCGTTCATGCTTTAGGTAAATACTTTGAATGTCCGCCCATGTTGGTTTTCTTAAAAACTCAGGCATAAACAAATCTATAACACACATGTTAAAATTATCAAGACATAAACGCATAGTACTCGAACCCATTTGCAAATACTCGTCAAATGCATCGGGTGCGTTGCCGTACGCCAATTGGTGTATGACAGCTGTACACTTCATAATAACACTAATACTCCCTCGATCAGTACAATCAAGCCATGACTTAAAGTATTGAAAGTGATCTGGAATAAAATCGGATTCATAAGATTCAATACCTTTGACTATTTTTACAAATAGTTTTTTGCGCATGCGAAACCTTCTACGAAAATTACGGGGTGTATACTTACAACCCTTAACAAAATGGTCGTTTAGCAAACGTTCTTCAGCAAGCTCGCGTTCACGAAATATGTGGGTACGAGGCACCTGAGGCTGAGAATTAGCTTCTTCTTGTTCTAAGCGTTGCTGATACTCGTACGCAGTAATCATAAACTCTATATCTTCTTCGTCATCTTGGTCTGACCAAGTCCGAGATGATTCGGCATTTTCATTTGGGTCCATTGTGAATGAAGAAGGTTTTTTTTTTTTTTTTTTTTTTTTTTTTTTTTTTTTTTTTTTTTTAGAGAGTAAGTATAAAGAGTTGAGAATTAGTAGTGGATGTGTGAAGAAAAAAAACATGTGTTTAGTAGGTATTTATAGTGGTGGGTATATGATTTTGATTTTTTTTTTCTTTTTTTTCTTTTTTTTTTTTTTTTTTAATTTGAAAAATAGCCGTTTGGTAAAGTGGAAGGGGTGGAATTGATTTTTTTTTTAAACCAACTTTAGCAAAAATAGCCGTTGAGGGGCTAAGCTGATTTTTTTATTTTTTATTTATTTATTTATTTTTTTAACTCGATCTTGCCTTAACGCCAGGTTAAGCCCCTCACCCAAGGCGTTAACGCCGGTTTAACGCAACATACTCCATCGGTTAACTCGAGCTTAACGCACGTTAAAGGCACTTTAACGCCATTGTGGCGTTACCACTGTAAGTGCTCTTAGTGGACAATCGAAATGTACAGCTAACAGTACTTTTATTTATCAATATATTCTAGTTTTTTGCCAAATGAAATAAGAAAAATGAGCTAGTAGAGAGCTGATTTCAACATCCAAAGGCCCCATACTGCCACCCCAATGCAGAAATTAAACACGAGTACATAAATGCTACAATAAAATCATCTACCTATATTGTGCCACGTGTACGTGCAGGATCAGTTGACTTTTCTTATTCAAAACAGTTGGAATTTCCAACTATAATGCGGTCAATTTATGACAATACCTTCAGAAAAAGGTCAACGGCCAAAAATTATTATGGTATTTTCTATGAAGTTGTACTAAACTAAAAACACAATAAATGTTGGTTATTTTAGATCGCTTTATGTAGTCATCAGTCATCACCATTCAGAAATTCTCACTAGGTTACTTTATACTCCCTCTGTTTTAAAATTATTGTCATTAGAGAGCTCTGTTGTAAAAAATTGGTCCAGGCGACCGATTAATCCCCGCATAATCGCTGATCGTTCACTAAGCGCCTTGATTTATCATAATCGGCCTATTTAATCGCTTTGGTCAAAGATCGCTTAAAAATCGGTCAACAAACCGATTAATCGAACAAAATCGGTCTAATCTGACAAAATCGTTTAAGAATCTGTCAACAAAATCGCTTAAAAATCGGTCAACAAACCGATTAATCGGACAAAATCAATCAAAGATTGTTTAAAAATAGTCAACAAACCGAGTAATATCTATGTTTGACTTTAAATTTTGCAGAATTATGTATTATATTTATATTTGAACACTTGAAATATTTGAACTTTGATGCATTATGCTTATCTCATACATATAATATAATATAATATCTAAAATTACAATTTTGTGCATAAAAATTCCAATCCGATTAATCTCCGATTAATCTCCGCCCAACCGATTAATCGCTAGGCTCTACCCGACCGCCTCACTAGCGCCTAGCGATTTTTACAACCTTGTTAGAGAGAAAACACAAAGTTTAATAATAGTGAGGACACTTTAATTTTCAACCACTAAAATGGAATATTCTTCCACTAGATTCTCTAGTTTTTACTTAATAAGGAAAGTGGACAATTATTTTGAGACATCCTAAATATGAAATATGGACAATTATTTTGAGAAGGGGGTAGTACTTCTCATTATGGTTTAATAACAACTAAAGATAATAAGAGATGTGTCATGTGTGTGATATTGGCATTTTAGATTTGTCCCACATAGTTAGATGCTTGAATTGAAAATAACTTTATAATTGATATCAGAACTAAAATATTAGAGTCGAGGTATAGATAAATTTATCCATACAATCGACAACTTTTTTAACTCGATAATTTTGGGTTTTGGTGCTTGATGGAATGTGAGATGGAACGAATGAATGAGGGCGGTGATGGTGAAAGCGAGAGAGGTATCAAGTGACTGAGGGCAGTGAGCCAGTGATCGACATCGAAAGCGAGAGAAGAAACAAACTAGTGGTTTAGGAGAGTGTGCATGCGTGCTAAACAGGGTATCTTGTAGATGAACATGAATTTTGTCTTTGCTTAGATTTATCTACAACCACATTCTATTATGAAGCATATGTGCTAACATACTCTGGTCTAAAAATCCTGCAAAAGACACTCCATAAACCTACTTTGCACCATCATTTTTTTCACACATAATAATGCTGACACATGACATTCTTACACTATGTTTACGCGCAACAATGTCTTACTTATAATCCTCTTCTACGCAAATTGTGTTGAGAATCATCACTTGTTAATAATGACATTTTTACCAATTTTTAGAAAGAAAAATCATTTCACATCTATGTACTACATATATAATGCTTCGTATCTCGTAAATTTACACATGTCTTATAAGTTATAACAAGTCTTACACATTTGTTGATTGTTAGGTCATTTAATATTGTGTCAATTCAGTACTCAATTGTTTCTAACTAAATTTAGACATAAAATAGTATAAGTGTGAATTAGTCAACATCTTCAGAGTTCTTAGGAGAGGAAGTCAAGACACTCTAGTTTTTGATGTGGCTTCAAGCCTTCAACAGCTAGAGTTTCTAAACAAAAAGAAGATAATGAAGTTAGAGAGATCTCACAATGTCTCACTGACATTTTTATTCCTCTCGTATTAAATATTCAAACACGCGAAAATTACTGACATACCCTGCATGGAGGGGTATGCCTCAAAGTACCCCAACTTGGAGCCGTTTTTCAAAATACCCCAAGATTCCCCATAAAATGATACGCGACATGTGAAGATGACAGGTGTCAGCATGCTGGGCTCGGGACAAAAATATATATATATATATATATATATATATAAATGCATGTCGCGTATATATATACACGACATGTATATATCCATACACGACATGTACTCATTTGTTTCTCCACATTCACATGGGTAGAAAAAAAGCTGCCATCATCATGCTCGTAAACAGTATTTAGTTATTTACTATGCATTAGCTGATATATTTACTATGCAATATTGGGCAAGCTTAGAGCGTTGAGTATCATGCATACTATTAACACGTTAATGGTATGCCACCTCAGCGTCACATCATTCACTCTCAATAACACACCATTCACTCAAACACCTCTCTCTCATAACACACCACTAACACATTATTGGGTTTTACTTTTCTCATTTCCTTTTATTTAATAAAATTAAACACATTTTATTAAACACAAATTAAAATATGTTAAACACGTCAAATGGCATCACTATTAATGCTAGGATATTTTCACATACCATGTTGTTTCAACACAGTTTCATCTCAGCTTCTAAAGAATTGTTTGCATATATATGACATACATTTACATTTGCACGAACATATTGTCAAATAACTAAAATGTAACATAACGTTGAATCAAAACATATTATATAGCTAATGGTGTGGACGACCCACATAAATGTTATTTTATTTTTATTTTTTTTACTTAATGGTGTGGACGAGCTCGTGCAAATGTGGACGAGCTCGTCCACACCATTAAGTAAAAAAAATAAAAATAAAATAACATTTATGTGTTCGTCCACACCATTAGCTATATAATATGTTTTGATTCAACGTTATGTTACATTTTAGTTATTTGACAATTTGTTGGAGCAAATGTAAATGTATGTCATATATATGCAAACAACTCTTTAGAAGCTGAGATGAAACTGTGTTGAAACAACATGGTATGTGAAAATATCCTAGCTTTAATAGTGATGCCATTTGACGTGTTTAACATATTTTAATTTGTGTTTAATAAAATGTGTTTAATTTTATTAAATAAAAGGAAATGAAAAAAGTGAAACCCAATAATATGTTAGTGGTGTGTTATGAAGGAGAAGTGTTTGAGTGAATGGTGTGTTATTGAGAGTGAATGATGTGACGCTAAGGTGGCATACCATTAACGTGTTAATAGTATGCATGATACTCAACGCTCTAAGCTTGCCCAATATTGCATAGTAAATATATCAGCTAATGCATAGTAAATAACTAAATACTGTTTACGAGCATGATGATGGCAGCTTTTTTTCTACCCATGTGAATGTGGAGAAACAAATGAGTACATGTCGTGTATGGATATATACATGTCGTGTATATATATACGCGACATGCATTATATATATATATATATATATTTTTTTGTCCCGAGCCCAGCATGCTGACACCTGTCATCCCCACATGTCGCGTACCATTTTATGGGGAATCTTGGGGTATTTTGGAAAACGGCTCCAAGTTGGGGTACTTTGAGACATACCCCTCCATACAGGGGTATGTCAGTAATTTTCGCTTCAAACACTTATAAACTAAGCTTTGTTTGTCACAGTCTAATGAAAGCTTTTATAAGTCATAAGCCTCCATAATTCCCACACCAATTGAAACAAGTTTATGAGGACTTATAGTTAGTCAAATTACTTAAATATTTTTCAAAACATAGTGGATTATCACGCAAAAACTAGAAATAGAACTGAATTTATTTTGATGTATTTGTATGCAATTTTATATTAATAAGTTTCACTTCCAACTGATTCGCCGAACAACTTTATAAAAATATAAACTTCAGCTTCCGGCTTATAATATAAGCTCAAGCCCAACGTAACTCTAGCCTCAACTCAAGCCCATTTCGCCAAACATACCCTTAAAAATACTAATTATATTTAAGCATGAACTTTCTTTAAGTAAAAGCACTTTACAAGAAAGTCAAACAAATACAAGTTTGTGTGAAGATGAGAACACTTGTCAACATTGTTTTCAGAAGAAGTTTTTCACATATTTCAAGAATAAAACATTTGATGTACGTGTACTTCACGGGTAAATGTTTGACAGACACTCAAAACCTCACGAGGAACCATCATGCCTTAGCCTGTACTTCATCCGTCTCAAAATAATTGTCCACCGACAAAAAATATACAGTTTAAAAAAATCATCATCTTTCGGCTTTCTTTTTCTTACTTTTTGCAGAATGACAATTTACCCTTAACTAATTACTAGTAGTTTTTAGTTTTTTTAAAGTTTGTAATAATAACCGATGTTAATATGATAAACTTGATTTAAATTTCCCATTTATTTTTGAAAATGAATGGGACAATCCTAAAAAGAAACATGGACAATAAATATCATGTGAAGGGAGTATAAAGAAAATGTTTGTCGAATCGCTAAATCAATCTCTTGCATTCATTTGGACATTTTTAAAAGCATTTACTCTTTCTTGAACTTGCATTAGTTGAATCTTTTCGGTAGGTTTCTAAGTTCATACTTAAACTTTAACTTTGATTTTAATTAGTTTAAGTAAAGAGGAGGAACGTCATTCACCACGTTAAGTTAGCTTACTTTTTTTTTCGTATAAGCTCTAGTAATTTCTTGATTAACTTCTAATAAGAATTAGACTCGTGCCATTACTTTACTTTTCTTTAGGTAAATTGTAGCAAAGGAAAATGTAAATCAAAACCTTTTGTAGTTAAATTGTGGATAAACATATACATATCGCTAGAACAAGGACAATCCGTTTAACAAATTGACATTGCTCACTTACATAGTTTTTTTACTCAATATTTTATACAACATACGATTTAAAAGAAAACAAACAAATCCCAAGACAGCAAGTAGCCAACAGAATAACGAGTGGCGCCCATATTTTTTTGATGACACCATGCATGGTGCCTATATATACCCAACCACTTAGCACAACTCTCTCATCACATTTTGAACTCCCAACTACCTTCACAACACACACTCTATACTTTATATCTATCACCAGCATCGGCGTCAAAAACTTATCAGCAAACTTTTCGTCGAATATCAGTTCAGTTACATACGAATACATTTGGTACGTACCCAAGAAGAAAAAAACTATTCAAAATGGCGTGTTTTTGCTTTTTGGTGGATCAATCTCGACAAGTGAGGAAGTGCAAGCCCGCAGCGGGCCTTTGTTCTCGCTGCGGTGGAGGAGCAAGTGTGGCGGATATGAAAACCGCCACGAGGTTTTGCCATGTTCCATTCTACTGGAAATCATGGAAAGCCATTATGTGCACCTTTTGTGGGGCTGTTCTTAAGTCTTACCATTAATTATGGGGCTAAAAGACCTCATGTCAAGCCCATTTATTAATGATTCAGGATTGTATGAAGTTAATTTGTTGGATTTATTCTTATATTCACTGATTTCTTTTAGTTTTAGAGTTGAAATCAGTATTGATTTGGAATAATATATTTTGTTACAGTTAATAGAAATCTGTTTGTATTAAATCTCTTAGTATTGACTTTTTATTTTTATTTTCTTTTGAAGAGCAAAGATATCAATAGTTAGGCTAGTTTCTTATGAATGAAAGCTTGTCTTACTACTATGGAGAAATAAATGTTTTACGCGGTAACAAACATATGTAGTGTTTGGCATCTAGGAATCAAAGTCGTAATGGAACAAGTCATTGCAATTGAATGCATATTTGGTGTTTATTTTGAGTTTTGGAATGAAATCACTTATTCCCTGGATTCATTTAGTTACGACCTTAACCGTCATTTTCATTCCATGACTACCCACGATTTTTATTTCATTACATTCCGATCCTTGGAGTGACATTTGTCATATTTCATTCTTTTACAATGTCCAATACAACATATGAAATTATTCATTCAATTACGACATAACAACCAAACAAGACAATGAAATAGTAATGACTCATTCAATTACTATTTGCATTCAATTACATCGCTCACGCCGTTCCTTCATCGCTCAATTACTTCTGACCAAACAAACATAGGCCATAACACATTTCTCTTAATTAATTACATGGTAACAAATATTGTGAAGTTTTGTGTGAAGCCGAAATCTAATGCATAAAACAGAAGGTTAAATAAAAGAAATTGAACAGTTGCAACAAGAATCCGAAATAGAAAAAGTTAACTTGAAACCAAACGGTACAATCACCGAAATTTCCAATTTGTTTTTGGATTTTAGCATAAAACTGCCCTATGTTCATCCGGGCATTACAATAAATATGTCAATTGTACATGCACTTTTCGAAAGCGTGTATAAAGTTTAAATTTTTTTCGCATTTGGAAGTGTGTAAAAGTTTGTTACATTTATAAGCATGAAAAATTCAAAAATCATGACATGCGTCACACTTATAATCGTATAAAGATAGTTCACACTTATTAGTGCGTACAAACATAAAGTATGAACAAATTTAAAAGTGTCAAGTTGATCAATCTGTCACACCCAATTTCTTCACATTGGAGGAAGCGTTGTTGGCTGTGACAAATTGATCTCCACACTTTAAAGTGTGAACAAATTTATATTCGTGCGTACATATAAGTATGAACTATATTTCTTTACAATTTTATGAGCGAAAACGTGATAATATTTCACGCTTGTAATTATTACTGTATAAATTTATACACGTATATATGTACGAAGAATTTAACAAAAAGTTTGCACATTTTAACGGCGTATAAAAAAATTGTGAATAAGTTACAAATTTATTATCGTGGAAGATTACCCAACTCGGCGAATTGGTTAAATGGCTCAAATGAGCCAAAATAATTTTGACTCCATATAAATCAGACAAATCTTATTTAGAAAGCATTGTGTAACCTGATAAAGCTTAAATCTGAACTCGATAACTCACCTCTTAGACTTAGAGTGTTCCAAGCTTACAAACAACACCTTTGATCACTCCATTGGAGTTAGGTTGATTCTGCAAGGGAGTGTATATGAATTAAGTGTTGCAAGTTGCAACAATATTTTGCCTCAATATTTGACCAAGTCTTCATAATTACTACATCCGTCTCAATTTTATTGTGCACGTTACCAGTTTGAAGATATGGTATGCCATCTCTAGTTTTGAAGAAACATTTTTTATGTATTTCTTTATAAGAACGATTCATTTTTAATGGAAGGGTGTATACCTAACCGGATAGAAATTAGATATCGTGTGATAGTTAGTTTGATCCAAAACCATTGAATGCACAACCATGGTTATTAAGGAACTCTGATGCACCGAAACGTCTGTTAGCCCCGCGTGCCCGTTTAGGAACGGCAAGGGAACGGAAACGCGAACGAAACGTCCCCGAAACGTTTCCCCGACGTATCCCTAGCCGTTTCTGGATTTCCATGCCGTTTCCCTAGCCGTTTTTGAATTTCCAAGCCGTTTCTTATGGGTTTCCCAACCGACATATACATTAGCCGTTTCGAGTTTTCATTATTTTGCAAGTGAAAAAAAGTCAGCAAAGGTGAACGTTTCATCTTGCCGGAAAGTTATGAAAGGAAGATGATAAATGAAGATGATAATCAGTTTTCTCTTTCTTCACGTGATGTAAAGTGAATAGAAAAGGAACTCATCTATACTTTTGATACTCCCTATGCTCTTTTTTTAGTATTTCTTATGATTTTATTATTTCTTTTTCTTTTTTTTATAACTATTAACATTCATTTCACTTTCTTTTTGTGATAAAAATGTAAAAGTATAATTAAGAGATTTTACATGAATTTAAATAGTACTATAAATGGATGGTACTCAAAAGTTTTATATAATTTTATTTATAATGTTTGTTACATATTTATGAGATAACTACTATTCGTATCTATGTCATCCCGTATTTGTTTTTATTTAAAATGTTTGTTACATATTTATGTTTAGATTTTATTTAAAATTTTTGTTACATATTTATGTTTGGATTTTCTTTAATATATTTTTAATTTTTTTATATTTTTTATTGATGTATCTATGCCGTTCCCGTATCTTGAATTTTTATTTTTGCCGTTTCCCGTTCCCGTTCCCGTATCGTTCCCGTATCCCTTTGCCGTTCCCGTTTCGGTGCTACATAGTTAAGGAATGCATACTATGAAATTGGTAGAATACAACTTGTACACTTGACATCACATGCATAGTGCCAAACATAAATTCAACTACCTAACATATTTAATTCACACCATGTGAGCATTTCAACTTGCCCTTTTCAGCTTTCTTCCATCAAATCACGATGTTCCAAGTTATACAAACCATAAATGCAAACAAGTGTATAACATATGTTCCAGAGGAAAAGTGTACTAGTACTATATATACGAGGGGCTATTAATTATGTTCTATATGAACGCATTAGTTATAGAAGGTTTTAGTTTAAGAGTGCTAGGGGCAGATAATACGAGCATGTTTTAAGTGTTATCGTGTCAACTTTTATTATATAACATTTCTATAACATAAATACTGAAAAACACATTCTCAACTATAACATGTTAAATGCGCACGGGGTACCACTTTGTATTGTTATTTTTCATTTTCTTTAAAACAAACAATTTTCATCAAACTAAAAATATATTACAACTGATAAGACGTTGTTCGGCACCTACATAATCCTGCGGTATGATCGTCTGAGTGTTTGAACTAGTGACTTCATCCTTATTGAAAGATAAATAATGTTCAACGTAACCGTACAGCCATAACAATTTTCGGCCAGTTCTTCGTCGAAATAACTCATATTAAAAATGTATGTGTGAAGAATGTAAAGAGTATATATATGAAATGGGGAAAAAGCTGAGCATTTTAGGTTGTTTGTATGGTAAAGTGGGTATTTATTGAAAAAAATTAGGTATTTGGCTATTTGAAAAAAGTAGCCGTTATAGACTTTTAAAACGTTAGCTTTTAACTGCACCCATGCAAGCGTCATAGGCGCCACATTGTCACCATAATGGCCATTTTTAGGGGTTTGTTTGTCTATAACGCCCCTTATAACACACTGCACCTTGCACTCTAAGTAAGTTAAGATAAATGTACAAAAGATTCAAATTAGACTAAAAATTTAACTAAAAAGTTCAAATTGAAGATAATACATGATTAATTAAAGGAAATCATTGATTTCCTGCTATTTACATATAAAATGGAAATAAACTGAGAACATCACACAATGAGCACATTTTGGGTGGATACTTGGGGAAGGTGGAATGAATGTGCTTGTGGCCTGTTAACTGCAGACCTAGCATTAGAAGTTATGAGCTTCATTTTGATACCTTTTAAGGGCCCGTTTGGTTAAAGGTTTTGAAGATTGGTTTTGGACTCAAAGTACAAAATTGTAGTTTGGTAGAAAAAAAGTGGGACCAGGGATTGGGTTCAACTCCGAATATTCCGCATGCATTAAAGTCAAGTACTAATTGAGAATTTGTAAGCTTTTATCAAATAGTGAGCCCTTTTTTCACTAGAACTACACATTCTCTCTTTATTATTTTTTTTAACAATAAATTTTAATTTTATATAATTTATTAAATTATAAATAGTTATTTATATATTTTATAATATATTTTCTCTCTCCAAATCTAAATCCTAACTTACAATTTTACATTCAAATCAAATCCCAATCTAAACCTATCTACAAACCAAACGGGCCCTAAAAATACTCATAACACAAAAGTTTGTAGCAAGGTGCATGTTAGAAAATCAGTATTTTGTACAAAATTTTATAGCAAGCAAAGAAAAATCCATGTGGTGAACCACTCAAGGGTGGCCTAGTGGCAAAAAGGCTTGTGACTATCACTCTAAAATATGTGTGGTCTCAAGTTCAATTCATGCCAGGTGCAAACAACCTTAAAGTGGCGGCGCCAACCTCCCGAAAAGGGAGGGCTTTACCTGGTTTGAGTGCAAACAACCTTGAAGTGGCCACGCTAACCTCCTAAAAAGAGAGGGTTTTACCTGATTTGAGTCTGTGTGGTGGTGGGTTCAAACCCCATAGATTAGTTGGCCAAAAAGGACGGAAACCATGGTTAACCAAAAATAAATCCATGTGCTTCAATGGAAACCCCAGGTGTGTAGCCCCGCCGTTGAGACCTTTTCACGAGTTAGCCAGGAATATCGAACTCCTGTCAAAGCAAAAGTTATGTTTGCAAGAATATCTGCAATCTTTCATCATCGTTTCATGCATATGTCATGTTCTTGGTGTTGCATAAACGTCATCTCTTGGCTCCTTGATCTACTTTGTGTCATTTAAAGGAGGTAGATGTTACCTCCCATTGCATGTTGTCAAGTAATTAACTAATTACTGTAGGATGACGAAAAACAAAAACAAGGTGAATCAGAGAGTTTACGCTGAACTTTGCTCAGATAACTTGAATCATATACATATAATAGGAATAACAATAAGAGCAAGAGGTGCCTTGCCTTCCTCCCCCACGTTATTCCTCAATTTTCTGCGTTATCACCCACGTTAAGGTACCGTGTACCTGCGTTATTCCTGTGTTAACGCGCGGGGTTATTACAATAACGTTGCGTTATGTGGTAAAGTCAAATCGAAAGTTTCAAAACCACCCCTTTAACGTCTATATAGCTGTTGTGTTTTAAAAAAAAATCATTTTACACCCCCCAACGTTATAAAACAGCTTGTTTTATAAAAAACATAATAATAAAATAAAATAAAATATATATATATATATATATATATATATATATATATATATATATATATATATATATATATATATATATATATATATATATATATATATATATATATATATGGGGACTTTCTTACGAGAACCATTTTATCTGCGAGAACTGAGAGAACCACCAAAAACATGCATGCACGCCTTTTAAAATAAAATAAAAATACATGCAAATCATCAATAATCGTAAGCATCCACCTATGTTCTTCAATATCATTATGAACTCATCATCTTTTTTCACAAAAACCTTACCCACAGCCGCAATATTGTCGTTGCACGTTTTATAAGAACATACATGCACACCTTCAAAGAAAAATTTTGTATTTTCAATTTCTTATCAAATTCTTTAGAACAACTATGTTTTTTTTAAAACATATGTGTTGTTTTTAAAACATATGTGCAAAAATACAATTATTGAAGGCGTGCATGTATGTTTTTTGTGGTTCTCTCAGTTCTCGCAGTTAAAATGGTTCTCGTTTGAAAGTTACACTATATATATATATATATATATATATATATATATATATATATATATATATATATATATTCAAAATCACTTTTATAACACTATAAATACCCATTTTACTTCCCACTTTTTTTCACACTTCCACAACCAACTATTCTCTACACTTCTACAATATTTATACACATTCTCCATAACAAAAAAAAAAATATCCTTGTTTATTCACAATGGATCCAAATCAATTTCACTTCGAACAAATGAACTGGTCCGATGTAGATGATGCAACCGACATTGAGTTTATGGTACAAGTAGAATCATCACAAGCTCCTGTGCACCGTACTAATATCTATCGTGAACGTGAGGTTGCCGAAGAACGACTGCGTAGCGATTATTTCTATCAAGGTTGCAAGTATCCAACGCGTAATTTTCGAAGAAGATTTCGTATGAGCCGGAGACTATTTCTACAAATAGTCAAAGGTGTTGAATCCTATCATTCTGATCCTCTTCCAGAACATTTTATTTTCTTTAGGAAAGGTCCTGATGCTTGTTGTCGACCTAGCATAAGTGCTCTTATGAAGTGTACATCTGCCATACGCCAATTGGCGTACGGTACCTCACCTGACGCGCTTAATGAGTATTTGCAAATGGGTGAGCATTTGGCACGTGATTGTCTTGATACTTTTAACAAGTGTGTTATGGATCTGTTTATGTCCGAGTATCTAAGAAAACCAATTTGGTCCGATGTTCAATGTATTTATGAAAAACATGAGAGTGAACATGGTTTTTCGGGAATGCTTAGTAGCATTGACTGCATGCATTGGGTGTGGAAAAATTGTCCAGTTGCATGGCAAGGGCAATTTGGTCGAGGTGATAAAAGATACCCAACATTAATGCTTGAAGTTGTTGCTTCGTATGATTTATGGATCTGGCATGCATTTTTCGGGATAGCGGGTGCGAATAACGATCTTAACGTTTTAGATAACTCTCTGTTATTCGATGATCTTCTTGCTGACGAAGCCCCTAGAGCACCTTATATGGTAAATGGTCGAATGTATGAAAAGGGATATTACTTGGTTGATGGAATTTATCCACAATGGGCATCTTTCGTCAAATCCTTCACAGCAACAACTGACGAAAAACATGGTTACTTTAAAAGGAAACAAGAAAGTGCAAGAAAGGATGTCGAACGTGCTTTTGGTGTGCTTCAGGGACGTTGGGGTATTCTACAACAACCGGCGCGTCAAATGGAAATTGTCAAGATACAACGAATCATGTATACTTGCATTATTTTACATAACATGATTTTAAAAGATAAAAAATTTAAACTACTTGAATATGGCGAAATGTGGGTTGATCCGTCACCACGTTTTAGACGAGACAAGTGGATCGACAGATGTGACACTCGACGTCGCATTTCCAAAGAATTACGCGGCCAAGGTACACATACCCAACTCCAACAAGACCTTATGGACCATGTTTGGCAAAAACGTCTTCAACGTCAAGCAGAACAAAAAGATGAAGAATATTCCGAAGACGATGAATAAGATTCTAATGTTTCGTATGCTTTTTATTCCATTATGTAGTAGCTTGGTTTGTTTTTTTTATTGTTATTTTTTTAATTCGTAATGTTTTTTTTTTTTTTTTTTTTTTTTTTTTTTTTTTTTTTTTTTTTTTAATTTCGCTGTATTTTTTTTTTTTTTTTTTTTAATTCCGTATTGTAATATATATGTTTTAAGAATTAATGTTATGTTTTTAATAAATGTAGTATTTGTTTTAGTTTAGGGGTTGAATTTGAAAATATCTATACTATTTATAATGGAGGAAAGACTCTCTCTCCAAAAAATTCAGATGTACAAAAAATATACATGGTTTACAACACTTTAAAGCAAGCAATTTTCATAATTACAACAACCAAAGCATTGTGTACAACAAAAACTAGCATGAATCGCAATTCAGACCACTTTTCTTAGAATTCTACATTAATAGCATTAAAAACACCCCTACACTCAATATTACAATCATTTAAATACAATGTACAACCCTCATTCTACATTAATAGCATTAAAAATACCCTACACCCAATATTATAATCATCTAAACTTAATGTACAACCCTCATTCTACATTAATAGTATTAAAAACACCAATACACCAAATATTACAATCATTTAAATACAATGTACAACCCTTCTTCTAAACCTAGACATGAACCTGTGACCAAGACTCGACTCAATAAAACTCGACTCGATACACAAGGTTGTGACCAAGCAAATTTAGGTGTCGGAATGACTTTCCGTGACATTTTTATTAATTCCATTGAAAATTTTTATTTCAGGGTACCCACCACTGCAACGCGCGGGTATCCTACTAGTTTGAATAAAAGTTGAGTTAAGGTGAGTTAAAGGTAAGTTAAAATAATGAGTATTTTTTTGTGAGTTATTGTGAAATGGTTAAAGCTGATGTGACGCTGACGTGACGCTGAGTTTTTGAATAACTTGTGTCAACATACCTCTTGCGACATCTGGATAATATGTTTTCTATAATCAATTGTGTATTTGAAAAGTAAACATACATCAGTTTATTAATGAGAATTGCAACATATATAGAACGAGTGTTGTAGCCCGCGCGTTGCCGCGGGAACGCTTTGTCGATAGTGTCGAGAGTTTTTTTTTCGTGTTTATAGTTGTGCAAAAACTTGGATTAATTTTTTTATTGAGTTTAGTTTTTTTGTGCTTTTCATAGTATAACATGATGATGTTATTGTTATGTCTCGTGGTTTTACAATGAAAAGTAATTTTACTTTCACAATAAGTTACAAATTCTATTATTTATTTTTTTATATTACTACACATCTCTTTAGTTAACAATTCAACCACAACATTATCACAAAACCAATCATTTATTAAGCTTGTTATATGAAGGGTTATTACACTCCCAAATGTCACCTTTTTAAAATAAATGGGAATATTAAAAATAAAAATAAAAGAAATAATAATAAAAAAAATACTAAACTTGAAACTATACTAAACACAAAAGAGGTCGCTCCAAACAATCATTATATACCTTTTATCTGGATACCAGTATAACATAACATTTTAAAGTGGCCTGATCATCCATTCACTTCCTTGAAAGTTACATGTTAAAGCAGAGGAGGAAGGGTGGGGAGTTGGTAGCCTAACTTTGTTAAAGAAATTGCAATGCGAAGGCACCATGATCAGCATGAATATGTCATCTGATGGAGACATCACCTGTGAATATAATACATCTTGACAGCACTTCTTGACAATGTAAAGTTCCCAGATTAGTAAGTAACAAATCTAATAGCCCATATGTCAAGTACAGAAATAATTAATATAATACATCTTGACAGATTTTTAGCAACCCAACATCGTTGTAAAACCATGTTTCTGCAGAAAAATTCGACCTACCAAGCAACCCGTTTTTGGCCTTTTATTTTTACACACTTTTCTGCACAAAATATTGTGTAACTGGTTCTGGGTTTTCCATAAATATATTCTAAAGAAATATTCCTTGAAAAGGCCAGCCTCAACAGAAAAATAGACGTGAAAATATACTTACAGATTGAAGAAAAAACAATAATTGGTGTTTTTGTTTCTCACTAACTGATTCGCTAGATTGTACTTATTTGCCACTAACTGTTGGTGCCTATATATGTGAAACGATAAACGATGTGCAGCGACAAAGACATTACATATGTGAAGAGTTACCTGAGATTCGTGGTCACCGAATTGTACAGCATCACTCGTTTTAGCTGCAATTTCAGCACCAGAACCCCCTCCTATTTGAGGGCACGTTTCAGCACGCAAACGCGTCCATTCAGCCCCATTTAAGCATCTAAACCCACCCACTGCAGGTCCAATTTTAGCAACCAAACCCACCCATTGTAGACCCCATTTCAACGATAAAACGCACACATTTCAGCCCCTATTTTACGAATACAAAAGAAAAATATTAGAATGTCAATGCAAATGAATATGACAGTATTTTTTACAAAGTACTTTGACATAGAATACTAAACACCTATACCATGCACTAAAATCGTAATTTGCTTACATAATATAATATCCAGATGCAAAAAAGCTTATTTACCAGCCGAATAACCACATTTATGTCTTTGTACACCTGGAAATTATAAAAAATCTGGAAATTTTAATATAAAGAATTGTGGGTATTGTCAAATATGTTGTAATACAATAAGTCACATATTTAGAACGAACCTTGGATAAAAAAATGACAAATGACTTATTTTTTTTACTTCAGATCCAAACACCTCCAATCCAATGTGTCTGCAAAACCGAAACAACAAAATTAAAAGAGGGGAGTGGGAGTTACATCACAGTAAGAAACTTTTTTTCTACCAAAATTGTTTAATTGATATTGTGCCTGTACACGAACGTGGCTTTGGCATACATTTTACTTAATAATATAGCATTCTCTATTGTAAAACTTACTGATTAGGTAGCGGAAGAAGAGTCTTCTCTTGACCACTTATAGCTGCAATGCATTCAAAACTCAAAAACCGAGTATAACTAAAGATACATGAATACTTAAATATAGTGAACGACTTAAGAGGCTGTATTAATTAGGATTGCTTTTCTTTTGTGGTTTTGGCATATAACTAAACCCATTCAATTAGAACAAACCCATGTCTAAAGACACCATCTTTATCACATAAACATACAAAAAACACCAAAAGATCCAAGCTTTAACAAATTGTGATTCACCAATAGAGTAAATTAAGTCTAAATACCATATCAAATTTAAGTATCCATGAAAATTTCTTGAAAGTAACCATGGTCACAAACTCACAATAAAGATACTTACTGGCTTCAATTCCGAAAATCAAATCCTTCCACTTTAACCATTAATTTTCTTCTTCATCCTCCGTCACTTTCGCCACCGTGTGTTTCCTGCAAATTCAGAACGGATAAAAACCAAAACTCAAAAACATATAAAAAAAATTCTAAAAATACTTAAATGCAATGTATTTAGAGTTGATAAACTCACAAAAATGATTTAGTGTCAATTGAGAATGTAATTTCCTGATTTAGTTTTTGCAATCATCTTTTTCATCTTAAGATCCCCCAGAAACGAATCTTTGCTGCAAGCTTGTTAGAGTCTGCTATGAAGCAACTGCTGCTATTGGCCCACAACCGTCACCGTGTAACCTGCACAAATGCAATCACATTCCCATAAGTACAGCGTATTTGTGCATACATCATCATGTATAACTACAATAAGATAAAAAAATTATAATAAATTTACCTGTTTTTCTCATTCTAAACTTTTATTTCTTCAATTCGGAGTCCAACTTTCGGTTTACTTTGTCTTCTGGACGTTTCTATGAGCACAATCCTGATCTTGCATATCCACTTGTAGATTACTACACAATATATACATAGAGCTAACATCATTTTCAGTGGATAAACATATTGTCTCATCACGCACGACAACATGTTGAAGATATACACACACATTTTTGTCCGATTAATTGAATTTGACATTTTACAAATGAATCATATTCTTAATAAGTTTAGGATAATATTTAGGTGTTCTAAAAGTTTTGCATCTATATTAGTCGAGCATGTACGAAACGTGTGACTGACCAAAAATGTGTGAAAACTATTGAGTGAAGTTATATGGTATAATAATTCTTACCACAAAAAAAAGCCCAACTCGGGTCTATATAACTCCGCTGCTAACAATATATATGTAAGCTTAATTACAAACGTGTACGAACCTTGAGTTTTTTGATACAAAATGAAGGGTTGATGATCTTTCTACGTTATGCCCATAAGCCATTGATGAGTATCAGCATCTAATAGTCCTCTTGCTAACGGCACGTGGTGTGTCCGGTAAACCAACTGCCACCTATAAATGAAAAGTTAGGAGTTTTAGCTTCATATGAACCTTAAGCACTTGATAAAAAAAGACCTACCTTTGACTGCTCTAGTGACCAAGATTATTTTTCCGAAAATGTTCCTTCTTCATCTACTTTTGTTTCATCTCGCCTAATAACATAAACCTATCTATAATTCATAGTAATAGATAACAAACTAAACCCACAAATCTGAGTGATTATCATCTCGTTAAAATTGTTTTTAAGGTATAATCGAAGTCACTAAACTAAACACAAATTAATCATAAATCATCAAAAAGAGCTAAAGAATTATATACCTTCGATTAAAAAAATTTGCGGTAGCGGCACTTCATCCTTTTTAAATTCCTGTGGTCATTTCCATCAAAGCGCATATAAATCAGTTAGCTTGCTGTCATTACACACTACATCAGTAAACCTAGTATTACTATAATCAACATATCAGCATAAACACTTATATAGCGTCCTCTACCTCAAAATTCAACCAAAAGTTACATATCAATTTCAATTCTCGTATGGAAAACTACTCCAAACTAAAAAAAATTCGAAACAACAATCATCCGAACATCAAATCAATATAACAACCGATCACTACTTGAAGCTAACAAATACAAAATCTAATGGAACTAAACTAATGCTCACTCAACAAAAACCAATAACATCACACAAAACATAAACTATATGTTATATCTTCATTCACAAACCGAGAAACTGACAAATAACAGTTACTCATAGACACATTCAAACACCATATGTATATAATCTAACAAATAACAAACTAATAACAACAATCAATATATCATTTAATTATAAGCACAACAAATACATCATCATTTTTTTTCCCGAAATGCTACAAATACATCATATAATCAGCCTGCATTAACAATCTAATCAAATTACACAACCTTTATTAACACGCATGACTGGCTGTTCAAGTACAACCAAACCCCACAATTTTCATAACTCCCATTTAGCAAACAACAGTTAACAAAACTCTCAAGGTACACCAATAAAAACTGTTCTAAAGAAACTAAATAACACATGGGTATGTTAGTATATATATATATATATATATACTAGAAAGGTGCCCGCGCGATGCGGGGCAAATTGTTGGGGTGAAGAGGAGGGAGGTGGGGTAGTGGAAAGTGGTTGTTGGGGTGGTTGTTGAGGTGGTTATAAATTGTTGGGGTGGTTGTTGAGGTGCTTATAAATTGTTGGGGGTGGTTGTTGAGGTGGTTATAAATTGTTGGGGTGGTTGTTGAAGTGGTTATAAATTGTTGGGGGTGATTGTTAGGGTGGTTGTTTCTATAATTAGTAAGTAAAAGTCTGAATTTTTAAGCCTTTCTAATTATAGAATAGTCCCAAATACATTATATAGTAGTATAGATATATATATATATATATATATATATATATATATATATATATATATATATATATATATATATATATATATATATATATATAGGCATATAAAATTGTGTAGGAGGAGAGAGATATAGAAGTGAACCTTGAAGGCACCATTATATCGTCATCTTCTTCTTCTTCAGAGACTTCGATCTCTTTGTATTCTTATTCATCGGAGTCTGATCCGGCGGTCGAAGATTCATCCGGAACCGTGGAGGATGCAGGCATGGCGGTTGGAATTGATGGTGTGTGTGTGTGTCAGGGTTTGATTGAGAGCCGACTAATTTTGTTTCGTGTGTGTGTTTATGATTGGTATGTGTGGACAAAAAAGAATGGGGAAATCTAGAAAGGGGTAAATGGGACTGGGAAGAAGGTTCTGGGTTTGTGTTGCGGAGATGGGGATATATTGGATAATATCTAAGGAACGGGATGTGTGGAGGAAATTCCATGAACAGTGCGAATAACAGTAAAGCACAACCATTTCGAGCACATTTTACTGTTATTTCAACTGTTATGTACACATTTTGAAGCGCCCAAAATCCTGGGTTTTATATATATTGGATAATAAGAATACCATGTAATGTATATCTTATTAATCAGTTATGATATTATGAACCATATTCAAATATCCAGTTTTATATACTAAATTCCAACTATTTTCTGATTTGAAAAATACAATTTCACAAACTTCTGTGTGATATTAAATCGTTCATGTTCACCAACATTTTCTATGATGTTAAAAACTTAAAATATGTTATCATTGTACTATATTCATCATGCAAGTTGCCTCGTTTTATTTCAGTTTTAATAAACTGGTTTAGATGTTGATGAATTTGAGAAACATTGGTTCTGATAATCATTGTCAAGAATTGGTGAAAAAGAAAATATTCGTATTGTGTATGTCTTACATCTTGAAGGTTTAGAATTGAAATAGTTAAATATTGTACACGCAATAATCCCTTGGGGCTATAATGGTATAAAGTTGATGATATCAAGTTACAAGATAGTTGTCTTGACTTTAAAAGTTATTTAAGCCATAACAATTGTTCGGATATTTACAGCATAAATTTAACTTCGGAACTAACGCTGTGTTCTTAAGAAAAAAAATGAAGAAAGTGAAAGAAATAGGAAGTAAAGTAATAGAGAGGAAGTAAAGTCACTTTCACCCCAAAAGTGGGGTGAAAGTTTTATAACTAAAATTTTAACACTTTCACTCACTTTACTTCCTTAAAAAAACTGGAGAACACAACTTTTATCACTTTCACTTTCCTTCCTCCCTTTTGCTTAACTTGAGAACACAGTGTAAGAGTTTTGAGAGAAATTATACACGTAAAAAATGTTGCACCGACTGATATACATAACTATATTGGAAATCTAAATTCTTTCACTAATGCTTATATTCCATATAAAATAATAATAACCGTTTCGGTAACAGTTGTTCCTGCGAAAAGAAGTTTTTCAAAAGTAAAGTTCATGAAAAATAATTTAACATCGAAAATATCACAAGAAAGATTAAATGGATTGTCTTGTCTCATTAATTGAAAATGAAATATAATACCATAACGTTTTTAAAAGATAAAGTAAAGATTTTGCACAAAAAGATAAATTTCATGTAAACATTTATTCGGCAAATAACTTTGATAGATAAAAGCCACATTTTAAAGCCTCGCTTTAAGCTTCCATGAAAGTTGAGCCGCCTCTGCTTGTGGACCATGACACAGTAACCCTTTTTTATCCACGTGTTTATCGCGGCTGTATATAATAAGGGCTACGAATGGTTCGGCTATTAAACGTTTGACTACAAAGTGACAGGTACACCCTCTTTTTTTGTTATGACGTTCGGCTGATGTTTTCTTTGGTATGTAACTAGCTCTGCCAGGTCTAACCACACCTCCTTTTCTTTGCTCACCTAGACCAAACGAACACCAATACCTATAAAATGATAAATGTGAGGATCAATGTAACTAACGTGCATGTTTTTGAAATCTTAAGGTGGTACAAAGTATTTGGAGGTGTGTTTGGGAAATGATTATTAGATAATTAATAGTAGGTATTAGATATGCAAATGTAATAAAGCAGTATTAAAGATACTGTTATAATGTAATTTTTGCTGTTAAATGTTGTAATAATCAGATGTCAAGTAGTAGGCAAATGCAAATAGAGATTCAGACGGATTTTGAGATAAACAAACCTAAAATGGCAATATAATGACATTATTTTACAAAATTGAGGTTTTGTTAAGTGGGAGCAACGCAAATTAGTTTGAAAAAGGGGTAAGTAGATTACATTATAATTTTATGCTCGGATAATCACTTTTGTTGCAGTCGGTACGAAACTGATTATTTAACCCTTACAAGGGTGTTTGGCATTGTGTTTTGAAAGTGGTTATCTGATTCGTTGATAATCATTTTCTAGTGTTTGGAAATGGTGAAATGGATGTTAATAGGGATCTAATAATCAGTATTCAAGTAGATTTAACAAAAGTGGTTGGCACTTTCTGATCATTTATGGTTCAATATATTACATGCGAATTCTTAATAACTAAAATCTTCCAAAAACTTAGAGTTGATTGTTTTATTATCACTACTTTATAAAGCAAATTAGCAGAAGCACATTCAAAACACAATGACAAACACCCCCTTAATAACCAAATTATCAAAAGCAGAACATGTTTATCCAAACTAAAATTATAAACAGAATGTAAGTCTAAACATGAGTGAAGATGAAAAACTTACAGAATATATTCAAGAATGCCATCAACTTTAGGCTTGTATGGCATTTTAGCATGGCGTCTTCTCCTACCTTTAATATGAAATCTTGTGGGGCAATCTTTGTTGTTAGATTCACCACGGACAAAGTCATCAAGTCTATGAAAGGGAATCAATGCAAGTCGGTCCAGATTCTCACAAGGACCTTGTATTTTAGACCAGACAAGATCACATGATGCAAATTCCATGGTTGAAGGGTTTTGTACAGGAAGGGACAGTATTTCATCCCATCTCGTCATCTATGTTAGCGAGAACAATAAAAATAATGAATAGTTAGCAAACCTTTCCATATTATGTCGCTTTATGTTTAGTTGTTTCTTCATAATTTATCTTTGGTTATTAGAAGCAAAATGGCAAAGGGCACAAAAACAATGGCGCAGCGACATGGGGGGCGCCCCACCCCCGAATTTTTTTTTGCGATGTATGGGTATATAGTTTTCGTGTAGAAAAATTTCGGTATATTCGGTTTCGACCCCCCAAAATTTAGGTATTACCCGAAAAATAGCGTTAGGAAAAAAAAATTTAGATCCCGACCCCCCTCTGAAAATTTTCTAGCTTCGCCACTGCACAAAAATGTATCTAACTTGCCACTTTTTGCTTTGTTGTGTAGCCATCTTTATTTTTTTTATGATAAAAGTGGCAAGTTATATACATTTTTTTTCCCTTTTGCCCGAAGCAAAACAATTGTTTTCTTTTTAGTCAACCCTCACAAAATGTACCGATTTATAAAATCAATAAGGGTGTGTTTGGTAGAGAGAAATGGAGCCAAAGAAATGGAAATCACATTATTTCTCTTGTTTGGTACATCAAGGAAATACAAAAGCGGAGAAATCTGATTTCTCGAGATTTTGTTGCTTTGTAAATTGATTTCTACTCGCTTAGGTGAAGAAATGGAGAGAATTGGATTTTGTTGCTTTGTAACTTGATTTAAAAAATAAGTTTATAATTTTTTTTAAATATATATTTTTTAGAATTGTTATTTAGAAAAAATATTTTTTTTAAATAATTTTTTTTTAAAATAAATTTAAAAAAAATATATATATTTAAAAAAAAATAAGTTTTTTAAAAAAATAAATTAAAAAAAAATATAATTAAATTTTTTTAATATATATTTTTTAGAATTGTTATTTAGAAAAAATATTTTTTTAAATAATTTTTATAAAAAATAAATTTTAAAAAAAATAGAATTTTAAAAAACTATTTTTTTTAAAATATATATTTTTTAGAATTGTTATTTAGAAAAAATATTTTTTTTTAATAATTTTTATAAATTTTTTTTTTTTTAAATTTAAAAATTTAAAAAAAAAAATTGTAAGATTTTAAAAAACTATTTTTTTTTAAAATATATATTTTTTAGAATTGTTGTTTAGAAAAAATAATTTTTTTAAAAAAAATCAACAAATATTTTTTTTTTTCATTTCTCGGATCAAGTCTCTGCTGTTACCAAACATTATAATTAAACAAAATTCTCTACTGATTTCTATTCTCTGAATTTCTATTATCTACTTCATTTCTTTTCTCTGAAATTCTCTCTACCAAACGTGCCCTAAGAATATGTCATACGCATCCATTGTTCTAACTAACTCTCTCATATCGCGTGGTAAGGACATTTTTTAAACTATTGCCTGAAATGCACAACTTTCTTAAACTATTGCTAAATACCGGTCAATAAGGACATACTTCAACGTCACACAAGCATTCTTACTAAAATGCAAACCAAGCAGGGAATCTTTTCGTTAACGTGGCCTTCAACGTATATTAGTGCCACATCAAAAAATAAATAAATAAATGAATAAATAAAAATAAAAAAAATAAAAAAAATCCCCTATATGGCATCTATGTAAGCACAAAACACCCACGCCATCACGCCAAGTACGTGCTTAATGTAAAATAAACACAAGTTACCAATAGTTTTACCGGTTGGTGTAAACTGAGAGCAATTTAAGGACTTTAATGTACCAAACTTCCGTTCATAAATTTTTAGTTCAAAATGAAAAGCTTTTTATCCAACTCGCAGAATATAATGATTTATAGTCACTAGTTCTACTTCTAGGCCTTGCCTTTAATATATATATATGTATCATAACATAAAGCAACACTAAACACATACAACTCTTATTAAAGATAACTACATATGAATAATAGCTTAAAATCAATAAGCAAACAAGAACAACAAACATAATGAATAGTTATAAAAATAACAACTTCCATGTTTCGAGTGTTGCTTACTTGCTTATCATGTTTAAATGTTTCTTCATGAAATATCTTTGGTTGCGATAGGCATAACAAGTGTTATCTTTCTAGTCTACCCACACAAAAACGAAAAGGATTTCCAATATCAATGTATATCCGATTTCTGATATCAATATATATGCGTCCATTGTTTTCAATAATCTAATACATGGTAAAAACTCCCCCCCCCCCCCCCCCCCCCCCACTTCCAAAAAAAAAAAAAAAAAAAAAAAAAAAAAAAAAAAAAAAAAAAAACCTTCATACTTCATTATCATTCAGAAAGCAATGTAGTAGATTATCCAACAAATTAGTCAAAGATAAGATACTCGAGAACATAACTTTTTTAGTAAGGAAAGGTAAAGAAATAGGAAGTAAACATTATTAGCTCGATTTTGATAGTAAACATTTTACTTTAGCCCAATTTTGGTAGTAAACATTTTACTTTAGAATCAACCAAATCAACCTTTTTTTCATTCCTTTTCATTTTCTTTCTCTCATTAAGTGATACTCGAGAACATAACTTTTTTTTGTTTCTCTTTATTTTTTGCCTTTCTTTCATTAAGTTATACTCGAGAGCAGAGTGTTAGAAAATAAGTTAATATTATAGAAACCAACATACTTTCTCATTTTGCATGGTAAAGTCTCTCAACCTGTTACACTAAAATCCTCAAACTTGTCTAAAAAACGCAAATCTATGAAACCAATGCTAAATATACGCCAATAAGTACTTAGAAGTTACATAAGCCTTTTTACTAAGATAGATGACACATACAATTGTTCTAGTTGATGTGACAACAAAACATGCTTTAAATACATTGTAGGTCATGCATTCAAAATATGTATTTTGTGTATATATAATATTTTGATGTTTAGATCACGTATATACGAAATTGTCCCAATACTTGATGTATATTATTATATTATATTATCTTCGCCACAACGTCAAGTAACAAGCCCACTATGTGTCGTCTACGTAAGCACAAAAGAGCTATGTGACGTCAAAATACAAACCATGATTTACCAATAATTTTAATTGCCGGGAAGAGTAAATTAAACGCGCTTTAAGGACTTTAATACAACAGACGTCCATTAAGGACTTTTTCATGCAAAATGAGTAATTTTTATCAGGTGCGAAAAAATAATTATTTATGTGACTAGTTCTACTTATACGCCTTGCTCTAAAACGAAAAAGAAAAAAACACAAACAATTGTCATATCATCATAACTTAAAGCAAGACTAAAACACATATAATTCTTGTTAATGATAATTACATATGACTAATAACTTAAAATCAGTTAGCAACCAATTACATTAAATTCCACAATTTAAATAGAATTCTAAATTCATAGATCATGAAGTGAACAGCAGGAAAAGAATATAAAGATAGTATATAGCAAAATCAAAAAGTATTATTAAATAGTTACCTTAAAAAACGATGAAAGTAAAAGGGGACTACTATAATAACGGGGGACAAGAGTGGCAGGCAACTTGTCTCCCTCTTTGTCCCCTATTTTTTTTCCAGTGCAGCCCAGTTTTTGTCAATTTCTGTTCCGTATTTTTGACAGTTTTAAGCGTTTGACATATTAAACTTTATATTTTCTATTCCGCACTTTCAGGTTTATAGCTTTTTAATATAAACAAAATTAAAAAATAAAATAAAAATAAAAATAAATAAAAAAATAGGGGGGTCAATACAAAAAAAGCACCCCGTCCTTATAACCAGTAAAAAACGAAGAAATGGTAGAAAAATTCCCCAAACAATGTGTTTTCTGACCTACAAAAGTTGGGCTATATGTGTTAGATATAGGCTTTTTGTAGTTTATGGATTGCAAGCCCATTTAAAATATCGAATGTTACGTGAAGGCATGAAGCGAGATATTTTGATACAGTATAATGAATGTTTTAAAGCGAGATATACAGCTAGGTATTACTTTACGTAGAATCGGTGTTCAAACCAAGGTTTTCAAGATCGGGATTCTACCCATGATCGTTTTCGTCTTTGCAAGATCGTAATTATAAGATCGGATCGGGATCTTAATATTCTACTATAATGTAGTTTTCTTAATAGTTTTGTAATATTATACAAATTTACAAATTATTATATATCATAAACACAAAATTATATGAATGTTCCATCGAATAGTTGTCCTAAATTATGATTATGAAATGTTTAATAAGATTAACATGTTGTTTTTTAAATTTTACAAAAAAATAATCCAGAAATTTGCAGTTTTTTAGTTTGTTATCCGAGAAAAGTAGGATCGGATCGGATTAGATCTTAAGATCATATGGTTAAGATCGAGATCCTATAATATCTTAAGCTTTCAAAGATCCTATGTAAGATCCGGATCGTTTTTGCTTTGCAATATCGTAAAATCGTAAGATCCTAAAATCAGGATCGGGATCCTGACAACCATGGTTCATACTTCATTAGTTTGGGTTTAGCCTTTTGGGATCTGAAATTAATATATATATATATATATATATATATATATATATATATATATATATATATATATATATGATCAAATAAGAAGAATAATAAAAATAAGAATGATAAGAAGTAATCACAACCACACATTTATATGCACCTACAAAAATAGATGCATCTTCATTCAAATTTTCCCTCACAAATTAAAATGTGTGGCTAGAATTACTTCTTACCCTTCTCATTTTAATTATTCTT
The DNA here is from genome assembly GCA_030686995.1 of Artemisia argyi. NCBI lineage: Eukaryota > Viridiplantae > Streptophyta > Magnoliopsida > Asterales > Asteraceae > Artemisia > Artemisia argyi. The sequence continues at coordinate 101,688,219 of CM060696.1, forward strand.
CTTATTCGATCCCTTCCCTATATATATATATATATATATATATATATATATATATATATATATATATATATATATATATAGTGTGAGGTTATTTTCAGAACCAAATAAATTGCGAGAACTGCGAGAACCAATATAATGCGTTGATAATTTAGATCAATGGTTCAAATTAGTTATGGCATGACTGTAATTAAATGAAATATTATGTAATATTCTTTAACTAGTTGCAGGGTATTATTGGTATTCTACAACAACTAAAAATCCAACCCTCATTTAAAGGGAAATTTATTGTCATGCATGGATCAGTTACAACTTACAACCTTCAACCCCTCTCTCCTATTTTCTAGTAGAACGTCGGCCCCCTCACCCTATTTTCTCTCGGCAACCGGAAAATGATGAACATCGACATCCGCAGATCTGTGTTTATCATAACAAAGGTAACGATTTATTGTTTAAAAGTGTTTCTTTAGCATATTTTGAAGTTTTTTAATTGGCTTCTTTTTACATTTTCTTAGTTCTTTTATCATGATTGTTGTTTTGGTTTTCCAAGTTTCGTAAGAATCTTTCATACTAGGTTCATTCAAATTTCCTTTTTCGTCTTAAAATAAAAGAATAGAATATAAGATTGAGGAATCACTAGATCCAATTTAAAAGAGTATACGTACATCTTAATTTATTTAAAATAATCCTTTCATTATTTTTGTATTTAATCAAAAGTGAAACAAATAACAAAAAAAGAAAATTCATCATACACTATTATATTGTTTTAGTGGCCTTCGTTCCCTTTAAAGAATGAACTTTTGAGTTTCTAGCATGTTTATAAGTTTTGTTGTGTATAAATCTCTCATTTGATGCTGTAGGTTTCTTAAATATATTCGTTGACAAAAAACACAAATGCACTGGTGCAAGTAAATCTCATGAGTTTGTTCAAGACTATAAAGATGGTGAACGCGCATGATTCATGAAGTCAAAAATCACAAATGCATTTATGCATAAAGTTCTTGATTTGTGTTCAAGATTACAAAGATGGTGAATGCACATGTGCATACCTAGATTATGTGGATTATAAAGACGCAACACATATGCATGAGTAATTCAGTTTTGTTACGAAGATAGTGAATGCACATGTGTATGTCTAGATTATGTGGATTACAAAGACGCAACACATGTGCATGAATCATTCAGTTTTGTTGCGAAGATAGTGAATGCACATGTGTATGTCTTGATTATGTGGATTACAAAGACGCAACACATGTGCATGAATCAATTTTTTTTTTTTTTTTTTTTTTTTTTTTTTTTTTTTTTTTTTTTTGTAATAAGTTAATGGCATGATAAAGATTTTTTGTTTGTTATTTATTCTCTAAGTATATGTTCGAAGCTAGTATCAATACCATATAAAGTAAGTATTTTGGCTATTAGGTTTTCATTGTACTACTATAGATTATTTTTTAACAAGAATTTTAGTATAGTACAGGTATATCATTATGGTAAGCATGCATGCATGTGTGCATGCATCTTAGTATGACCATCCACTAAAATAATCTGCTACCAACGAATACTTTCTATGAACTCGTGTGTCGTGTACATGTGTTTCGTCTTTTCTAATGTCATAAAAAATGATTTTTTTTCCGACAATAAAACATCTCAGAAAATAGAATTATCGTATTTGTATATGTGTTTTTTTAAACGCAAGTCAAAAAGTGTTCTTAAAAAACAAAATTATTACTAAGAAAACAAAAACAAAATTGTAACAAAACAAATGAATGCATATGATTGGTTATAAAAAATTTCAAACGTAAAAATTAAAATTGTTTTGTTAAATTCAAAAAAAGAAAAAAAAAATGAAACCCCTAGAATCTGGGAACTTCTTAAAGTAAATAGGAAACTAACAAATTTGTAAAATTAAATATTATTGTAATTTTACCAATGTGCCCTTTTGAATTAAAGTTAATTGCTTAATGATTGAAAATAAATGATTGGCTCAGATCGGTTCTCGCAGTTCTCGCAATTTATTTGGTTCTGAAAATAACCCCTCCCTATATATATATATATATATATATATATATATATATATATATATATATATATATATATATATATATATATATATATATATAGAGCGTTTAATACGACGTCGTATAGTAGCTATATTGTCGTTTGGGCTCCCCGCGTTTTTTTGGCCTGCTACCTACGACCCAATCCAATGGCACGTTTCACGTTATAACAACACCGCCTTTTATACACAAAACACACACATCAACCTAGAACATTCATGAACCCTCTCGCATGAAACCCTCCATCATCCATCCACATATATGACTGTCAAACCAAAAAATTTTATCGCCTTTTCATTTTTTTCGTAATCCACAGGAACATCAAAATCTGATCTTGGGGGTTTCATTGATATTTGAAGAGTTGTTTATCAACAACAAAAAAGGTTTGTAAACCCTAATTCCCGTATCTTTTTGGTTAAAGGTTATGGGTGAAGATGCGTTCGAATGTTTGTTTTAATTATACCTTCATTTTCTTGTGTCAGGGACAGGATGTGCTGCCACGAAGTGATCCCACGTTTTTTTTTTTAAATTTAAAGATTTGGTTGAAAACACGTTTTTTTTTTCTTTTTTTTTTTTTTTTTTTTTTTTTTTTGATATCTGCTTTTGGTAGACTTAATAGGTTTTAGAAATTTTGGTCCTTTTGCTGATTTCTATTGTTGGTGAGTCTAGACGCATGAAAAAAACACTCATCTTCTGAATTTGTTTATATTTAATTTATGTTGAATTTTTATTTTTGTACTCGGTTACTTGCAGCAGTCAAATACCTGGAAAAGGAAGTCTCCGTCCAAAAATAATGAGGCAAAAACGAAGGTTGCATCGTCAGGATGTTAAGAGATATGTTGAGGTCATTGGGCTGATGTACTGTAAAGGACTTGAAGCAACAATCAACAGAGATTAAGAAACTTTAGTAAGTGTTTTAATTCAGTTTTGTTTTGATTAAATTGGTTAAATTTGTTCAATATTGTTAGTTGATGTGTTGGCTTAAATTGTTGCTATTGATGGTGGTTAATTCAAATTGTGTTTAGTGCTTCTCTTATAATGATGATGTAGACAAGAACCTCAAAGTAGTCCCAAGAACCCTCTAAGGGGCTGTTTGACGTCACATGAAAGTAGTTCCAATAACCCTCTAATATTGTTAATATTTACTTTAGATCGTGGTTGTGCAATTGCAGGCATTGATATGCGAGTTGGTTGTTGTAGTCGGGTCCAATGGGATTGGGATTTATCCTTTGACGATCTGTGCGGCATGGGCTGAGATTAACTTCAGAATGGAAAAATCACGGTTTGAGCAAGTCGTTAAACATCCAGCAAAACGATGTTCCAAGGTATACATTCTGATGGGTATTACTTTACTTTTTTTTTTCTTTTTTTTTTTCATTTGAATTAACTTTAGTCTGTCACATTAAGAAGATTTTAACTAACCTAACTAATATATGCATGCATCCCACTGGAGCGTGGGACCTAAAGAATATATTATTGATTGGATGGCGTTCTGATGTGGTTGAGATGATCTAAGATTATGATAATTATTTAGGACATGGAAGTGGTGTGGTACGTTTTGAATATCAATTAAACATTAATACATTTTGGTTATCATTGTGTTATAAGCAGAACTTGATTTAGGCATGATGTACCCAATGATTGTTGGTGGTTATTTGCCCAGAACAGGGTGAAGACAATCAATGACCTAACTACGTACCAATGAATGGTTACCGGATATCACTTGGAATCGTGTTATCACTATCCAAAGTAAATTATTCGACCCTAATGTCTGGGTATCACGAATATCTACTTGGGATAAGACCAAATGTTTGTTATTGAATTAGGCACAAATCAATAACCCTTTGCGTTTAAGTGTTATGTGTTTTCTGTGTATCTTTCATTCATGATCTGATTTCCTCTTAAATAGGAGAATATTCATAGCTATTCAAATGGAATTATGAGAATTAATCGGCCCATTAATCTCCACATAATTGCCCCCATTATAGCCAAAAATAGTAGTTACATGAACAATTAAACGTGGTAATAAGTGCAGATATAATTGTCATTTGAATAGGTCAAATCAGTTACATTCTCATCAGCATAATCTACTTAGCACTAGCAGCAGAATCATTGCTCAGCAGCAGAGTCATACTACTAGCAGTAGGATCCACTATCAGTAGAATCCTAATACTAGCAGCAGAATCCTGCACAACCACTATTGAGTCAGGGTAATCAGGGACTTGATGGGTGTACTCTCCGTACCTTCAAACCCATTTCCAAGTATGATTTGATCCCTCAAGTGCACTAAATTTTCCAACAATCCTTCCCAATTTTAGTTCACTTCCTTTGCATGAAAATCAATCATTAAACAAAACATATGCATAAACAAAAATATCCTGAGGATTGAATTTCCATCTTAGTACATTACACGTTCAAATATTCGAGAATTAGGGTGTTCTAAGAATTGAACCCTTCAACCCATTTGAATACCTGAAGATAAAATACACATACATTTTCAAACACTTAAACACTCCTGACACTATACAATCCATGTGTCCATATCATTTTCATAAATGTTGTAAAAACTAAAAGTCCATAGCTTCCTGAAGCGGCAAAACTTCAACATTCACATAGGTGGTTCCTCTTTATTCATGCTCCTGACAAGCACTTTTTCAAAGAAAATTAACCATTAAAAAGTAATGACTTCATCCTCCTTTTCCAGCAGGTCCTGAGCACAACCTTGGGATGATTGTAAAAACATGTGCTCCAGTACACTGAATGTTCAACTTTTCACATTAAACTCAGCTCCCAAGTTTCCTCAGGAGGGAGTTGGGTGTCTTAGCATTCAGTGACTAAGTTGGACTTTTAAACCCATCCCTTTAGCAGACTTTATAACCAAGTCTCTAGCCAAACCCTTCGTCAAGTGATCAGCTAAATTTTGTTAAGATCTAACAATCTCTATAGATATCACCCCATTCATGATAAGCTCACGAATCATGCTATGCATGACACCAAAGTGTCTAAACTTCCCATTGTACATCTGGCTATAAGCCTTTTCCAATGTAGCAACATTATCACAATGGATAGAAATAGGTGCTATAGGTTTAGGCCACAATGGAATCTCAAGAAGCAAGTTTCTCAACCATTCAACTTCTTTACCAGCAGCTGCTAAAGCCACAAATTCAGATTCCATTGTTGAAATAGTGATACAAGTTTGCTTCTTGGATGCCCAAGAAATTGCACCTCCACCAAGTATGAATACCCAGCCACTAGTAGACGAATTGTCTTCAGTGTTACTGATCCAACTTGCATCAGTGTATCCTTCCAACACTGAAGGATAACCAGTATATGAGAGACTATAATCCATAGTTCTCTTCAAATACTTCAGTACCCTCTGAATTGCTTGGCAGTGCTGAGCACTAGGATTACTAGTATACCTGCTCATTTTACCCACTCCAAAAGCAATATCAGGCTTTGTACAAGTCATGGCATACATCAGGCAGCCAATCACCCTAGAATACTCAAGTTGAGATACAGCTTTGTCAGTATTAGGCATAAGCTTCTCAGTGGTATCCATGGGAGTACTCACTGGAGTACAATCAAAGTAATTAAATTTTTTCAGTACCTTCTCAATATAATGAGATTGAGAAATTGATATACCATTACTTTCATGTTTGATCCTTATACCAAGGATAACATCAGCCTCCCCATGTCCTTCATGGAGAACCTTGATGACAAAAATTCCTTTGTCAGGTCAACCTGATTTTGGTCAGTGCCAAAGATCAGCATATCATCAACATATAGACAAATGATGACTCCTTTACTAGATTCATCAAATTTGCTATATACACATTTGTCAGCCTGATTAAGAACATAACCATTAGACAAGACCACTTCATCAAATTTTTGATGCAATTGCTTAGGTGCCTGTTTCAGTCCATATAAAGACTTAATCAGTTTACACACCTTGTTTTCATTGCCAGGCAAGATGAAGCCCTGAGGTTGGTTCATATAAACCTCCTCATCCAATTCACCATTCAAGAAAGCTGTCTTCACATCCATCTGATGAATAATCAGATTGTGAATTGATGCCAAAGCAATCAGCAATCTTATGGTATTGATACGTGCCACAGGGGCATAAGTATCAAAGTAGTCTATCCCTGACTTTTGTCTAAATCCCTAAATGACTAGTCTAACCTTGAACTTTTCAATAGTTCCATCAACCTTCATTTTCCTTTTGAAAATCCATTTGAAACCAAGAGGTTTGCAACCTGGTGGTAGATCAACCAACACCCAAGTGTTGTTCCCCATGATGGAGTCAATCTCATCATTTATTGCTTCTTTCCAGAAAGCAACATCCTAGGACTTCATTGCTTCTTCAAATATTTTGGGATCATCCTCAACAATGAAGCAATAGGAGTATTGGTCAGAGACCTCATTCCTTGTACCTTCAATTAAATATAATTGAAACTCAGGTCCAAATGACTTTGGATTCCTGATCCTTTTGCTCTTTCTAAGCTCAGGTTGTTGAACCACAACTTCATCAAGGGCCTGAGAAGATAATTCATCAGGGACCTCTGATACACCAATGTCATCAGTTCCATTAGGAATCCTTTGACTTGGTCTAGGCACTGATGAGAATCTATTCTCATCAAAGAGTGCATCCCTTGATTCAATTATTGAGTTAATTGAAACATATTCATTAGGTTCAATAACATAGAACCTGTATGTCTTGGAATGCTCAGCATATCTAACAAAGATGCCTTCAATGCCTCTTTCACCAAAAGTTTTTAATTTTGGATCAGGGAGTCTTACAACAGCCCTACAATCCCAAACCCTGAGGTAATTCAGGTTGGGTTTCTTTTTAGTCCAGAGTTCATAAAGGGTTACTTTGTTCCTTTTGTTGGGAACCATATTTAATAAATAGCAAGCTGTTAACATAGCTTCACCCCAGAACCCTTGACTCAGTCCTGAGTAGGACAATATGGAATTAACCATCTCCTTCAGTACCCTGTTTTTCCTTTCAGAGATACCATTTTGTTGAGGAGTATAGGGAGCAGTCATTTCATGGATTATACCAACAGACTGAAAATACAGAGTATCCATATACTCACCTCCCCTATCAGTCCTGAATCTTTTGATCAGGGACCCAAGTTGCAACTCAACTTCAGTTTTAAATACTTTGAATTTATCTAATGCTTCGTCCTTGGTATGTAATATATAGACATAACAAAACCTATAAGCATCATCAATAAATGTCACAAAGTACTTCTTATTCCCTAAAGAGGGAGTGGCATGCAAGTCACACAGGTCACTGTGTATAAGCTCCAAGAGCTCAGTCACACGTTTAACGCCCTGAAAAGGTTTCTTAGTAATTTTGGTTAACATGCAAGTCTTACACTTTTCAGTGTCCATGTCAAATGCTGGGATTTACCCATCCTTAGACATATCTTGCCTCCTTTTAAAATGTACATGGCCAAGTCTAGCATGCCACAGGGTAGAGTCATTTAGTTTAGAGGTTGACATAAAAGCTTAATTAACAATGTCAGTGACAATATTAAGCCTGAACAATTGATTACACAAATAGCCAAAACCAATAAACACACCATGTTTAGACAATATAAATTTATCAGATTCAATAACTTATTTATATCCATGATTATTCAAAACACTACTTGAAACCAAGTTCTTCCTTATATGAGGAATATGAATAACATTAAACAAAGTTACAATCTTTCCAGAACTAAAATTAAGATCTACACAACCACGACCATGCACCAAAGCTGTTGACTCATTTCCCATGTGAAGAATAGAACCATCATTCAGTGACTCGTAAGTCTTGAACCATCTTCTATCTTTGCACACATGAACAGTTGCTCCAGAGTCAACCCACCATGCAACATCATCATCCTGCACATAGTTAGATTCAGATACATAAGTAACATAATAAACCTGAAGAGATTCATTAAACATATTCTGACCTTTCAGTGAGTTGGCAGAACCACCACTCCCTGAACCACTAGTGCCTGAACCATTGGTTTTACCACCAACCTTAACACCTTTGCAATCCCTTTTAATGTGACCAGATTTGCCACATTTCCAACAAGTAGGTGTTGCCTTCTTGTTGGGATCAGCCCTTGTGTTATCCTGATGTTTACGTTTGCCTTTATTGTCATTGTACCTGGTGGAATTGTTATGTTCCACAATATTGACAACAGATGCACCAGTAGCATTGCTACTCTTTGGCTTGTCATTATCCTGCGCCATGAGGGATTCCTCAATATGCAGATGACTACCCAACTTAACAAGTGTCAGTTCTTCCTTCTTATATTTCAAGGTATGCTTGAAATCTTTGTTGGGTCACTGAATTCCCCAATCCTCCTCTTGCAAGGATTTGAACGTAAAATAACCTAAGTATAAACAAGTCACTGAGTGAACAGTAACTCAGTGAGTCACCTTCAGGATGCTAAGACCGAACCTAAGAAGAAAGGTTCTCCATTCAGTGAGGCGGAACTCAGTGAAGTGTGATCTAAGCCAAGAAGAAGGTGATGGGTTCAGTGAGGATGACAATAACTCACTGAACCCCATGACTCCTCAACGACTTCAAAGCACTGAAGACTGATGACAAGAAGACTGAAGTTTTGGCGGGACTGGGCGGGAAATTCTGAGCTGCTTTATTAAAGTGCTTTATCACTTTAATGTCAAACTTTCCCAAAATGGTTAAAACCAGTTTGTCATCAGAAAGTGCCTTTTGGACTTAACTCAATGAAGGTTCCTTGCCAGAAGAATAATATCTTTCAAGATATTGTTAAGGAAGCTTTATGTCCAATGTATAATTTGTTGTTCTATACTTGTGTATAAATAGGAAGCATATGTGAGGAGTAAAAGTTGACAAGTTTGTGCAATTAATGCAAAGCATTCACAAACCACTTTACTCCTCCAAAGAACAACGCAAGCCCCTGAGATAGCTCAGTGGGTAATTTAAGTTGTCACTCAACATAGATTGAGTTTAGTGAGGAGTCCATACAATACTTGTCGTTTTCAATCCCACGTGTTATTCCGCAAACACTTGGGTACGATTCTTTGTGATTAACTTCTAATAAAGAATTAAACGTTGGAAAATATTGTCTCTTATTTTTATGTTCTTTATTGTTAATCATTTTTATACATCTTTGTTTAAAGTCATACAACTTGGTTACTTTAGCTATTTAGTTACTGATAACCAAGTAAAAGGGACCAACAAGTGGTATCAGAGCCTCTGATTTGTAAAACTAAAACCTGTTTTCAAAACTTAAGAGTGCTCAAGTTTTTAAAATCAAGATCCCACTATGACTGACATAGATGTTCCCCAGCTTGTTGATAAAAAGGGTGGAAGTTATTCAGCAACTGCCCCTCGACTTGAAGCTGGCAAATTTAATAAGTGGAAAAAGCGAATGCTTTGCTACTTAACTGGGATGGAACCTTATTACATCAAATTGATTAATGAGGGTCCATATGTCCCAACAACTGCCCAAGGTTTAATCAAACCTGAAGCTCAGTGGACCCCAGATGAAAGGAGGGTGGTCAATCAAGACCAGCGCCTGAAAAGCATCATTATATCATGCCTTCCTGATGATATAATAGAATCAGTGATTAACTGTCCCACTGCCCAGCAGACATGGACTGACCTGGTTCATAGCTATGAAGGGCCTTCTGATACCAAAGAGAATAGAATCATGGACCTGAAGCTTGAATTCAATACCTTCAGGGCCAAGGATTCTGAAAGTCTCTCTGAGAATTATACTCGGTATAAGACCCTCCTAAATGAGCTGACCAATGAGGGTGTTATACTGTCAAAACATGAAATCAATGTTGGTTTTGTCAACAGTCTCCCTGAGAAGTGGTTAAACTTCTCTCAGGGATTGAGAAATGCAAACCACATTCAAATACTTGAGCTCCCTGCCATCTATGGGAAGTTTGTCTATGAAGACAATCTTATCACCAGGAGATACCCTGGTAAAGCTCAGGAGACCAAAAAGGCCTTGACAATTACACCCATATCAACTGCTTTCTATTCAAAAGGTGTTGTGCAGGATTTTCAGGATGGATCTGATTATGAGGTTGACCAAAGAACCAGTGAGGAGTATCTTAATGATCTTCAAATTGAATTTCATGAAAGAGCACTCCTTGCTAATTCAAAAAGGTTTTTTAAGAAAAACAAATTTCCTTCTAAAGCAAATGACAACACTGAATGCTTTAAATGTGGCAAAATGGGGCATTTTGCTAAAGATTGCTTTTCAAAAACAACCTCAGATTCATCCTTCAAATTTTCAGGAAATAACTCTTTTTCAGGCCCCAGCAAATTTCAACAAAAAATGCTTCAGTCTAGTCAAAGATTTGAAAAATTACCTCAAATTGACTTTGAAGCCAAGTACAGAAAGGCAAAAGCAAAACTTGCCCTTCTGGAATCATCCTCAACAGTCTCTCAGCCTCCTCAGGCTCCAAAGCCTATTCAAGCCAAGAACAAAGGGCTTGTTGCTGAAACATATGACTGGGATGAGGTTGAAGTGTCCTCTGATGATGATGAAGTTCACATCAGTGCCCTGATGGCTCTGTCAGAAGACAACAAACTTGTTGTGGGGAAGAGTCATGCAAGAAATGGTGAATGGGTCAACATCACTATGAGAAAGGTAAATCTTTTACTTTCTATGGATGATAATGATGATTGGAAATCTTACTTAGATTATATTAATGTTGATCTTAAGTATGTTGAAGAGCAAAGACTTAATTTGTTTTCAAAATTTAACAAATTGAGTTTTGAATTAAATCATTGTAGAGATGAACTACTTGCCTTAAAACAAGCCAAGCTTGAAAGTGTTACACTTCAAATTCAAAACTCTGAACTTGTAAAACAAAATCAAGCTCTTCAGGAAGAACTTAAGAAAGAAAAGGAAATTATTTGGAAATGGACTCAGAAAAACCCCAAACTTTATGAAACACTGAGTCTCTCACCCAGTCCCAAAAAGGCTGGTCTGGGTGATGACCAACTCACTGAAGTTTCTGGGGAGAGTAGCAATTCTACAACTTTTCTATTAACCAACATACTCTCTAGCAAAGAACTAGCTCCCAAACCCAGTGATTGGATTGAAAGAAACAATCCTGATAGTAAATTGCCAAATTTTAACACTGGAAGAATCCTGGAGCCTGAAAGTCAGGCTATCAAGGAGCTGCTAGGAGTCACTGATGAACTTAGTCCTACTGAGTCCATCACTGAGTCTAAGTCTGATTCACCACTCCCTCCACTGAAACAACTTCAGGGAGCAGAACCCAATTCTGACCTTGCACCATTAGTCTTTCAACCACATTCTCCTAAAGAGAAATCAGGATTAGGAAGGACTATTCTGAAGAGACCTACTCCTGCACCCACTGAACACCAAAAACCTTCAGTAAAAACTAAAGTGAAGCCTGAAAGCACTGATTCAAAGGTTGATCAACTTGCTGAACTTGTCAGGATGCTGAGTGAGAAAATTGAGTCTACTGAGAAAAACTCTGACTCAAAATCAACAAAGCCCTCAGTATCCTCAGGTTCCTCCAAACCAAAAACCACACCCAGACCCTCAGGGAGATGTGAACTGTGCAATTATCCAAATCACAGCACTGATAAATGCTACAGAGTCCTGTTTTGTATGATATGCAAACAAGAGGACCACAGAACTTGTGATCACATCCCCCACACTGCTTCTTTAAAAGCAAGGGGTCTATACAAAACCCAAGGCTATCAGTATGCCACTCCTTCCAAACAAAGACTGAAGGCTAAGCCTTTCTCACCATGTCCTCACTGTGGCTTCAATGATCATCTTCCTGATGATTGTATGATGAAAGAATGTTGTGACATCTGTGGAGATCCCTCCCATGAAACCAGGGGACATGACAAAGTGATTCAGTCCAGAAGGAAAAACCAGACCAACACTTCTCAGTCACCTGAGGCATCAACCTCCACAAAATGTAAAACATGTGGAAGCTCAGGTCACACAACTTCAGACCATGATTCACTAACTGAGTTCAAAAAGTCCATGAGGACCAAGCCCACTAGAAAGTGGGTCAACAAGAAAAACTAACCCAGTTTACTGTTTGTGCAGAAACACATCAAGGATCCTACTTGGCATCTAGATAGTGGATGCTCCAGAAGCATGACTGGTGTGAAAAGTTTTCTGCACAAATATGTGGAAGAACCAGGACCCAAAGTAGTATTTGGTGATAACTCATCAGCTCCCACTGAAGGTTATGGTTCAGTAAACTGCAATGGTATATTTTTTACAAGAATAGCTTATGTTAATGGTCTCAAGTACAACCTGATAAGTGTTTCCCAACTATGTGATGCCAAATACATAGTTCAGTTTGATGACAAGATAGGGACCATCTTTAATGCCAATAAGGAAGTTGTGTTGATTGCCCCTAGAAGGGATGATGTATATGTCCTTGACATGTCATCCCTGACTCAGAATGGGACTTGTCTATTCTCAAAGGCAAGTGGGACAATCAACTGGCTATGGCATAGGAGACTCTCTCATCTCAACTTTAATAACATCAACAACCTGGCCAAACAGAACAAAGTTCTGGGCCTACCATCCCTGGTGTATACCAAAGACAAGCCTTGTTCTGCTTGTGAAAAAGGAAAACACCATAGGGCATCATTTAAAACCAAACAAACCTTTTCCATCAAAAGCTGCCTACATCTTCTTCATATGGACCTTTTTGGACCTGTCAGTCCAATGTCCATTTATCATGAGAAGTATACTCTGGTCATAGTGGATGAATACTCAAGATATACTTGGGTTTACTTCCTGACCAAAAAGAGTCAGACAGCTGAAACAATCATGTCATTTGTCAGAAACATTGAAAATCAAAATGATGTCAAAGTTAAACAGATTAGGACTGACAATGGCACTGAATTCAAAAACCAAGACCTTGAGTGTTTTTGTGATGAGAAAGGAATTTCTCAAAATTTCACTTCTCCCTATACTCTTGAACAAAATGGAGTAGCTGAAAGGAGAAATAGAACACTCATTGAGGCAGCAAGAACAATGTTGAATGGCTCAGTCCTCTCAAAACATTTCTGGACTGAGGCAGTTAAAACAGCCTGCTATACTCAAAACAGGTCAATCATTGTGAAAAGGCATAATAAGACTCCTTATGAGATATTCAAAGGAAGGATTCCTGACATCAGCTATTTTCATGTATTTGGGTGTCCTGTGTTTATTCATAATCACAAGGATCACTTAGGTAAATTTGATGCCAAAGCTGATGATGGATACTTCCTGGGATATTCCCTGGTTTCTAAAGCCTTCAGGGTGTTCAACACAAGGAGACAAAAAACTGAGGAAACTTATCACATTACTGTTGATGAGAACACTGAATCCATCAGGTTCTCAAATTCCTCAGTAGAAGAAATTGGTATTGATGACTCATCAAGATATCCTCCTGATGAGTATCATCCTGAGAACAATCCCTCAACCCAATACCAAGCTGATGTTGATGTCTCCTATTACATCATCCCTCACAACCTACCCCAACCACCTATCAGTGAGTTCATAGAAACTTAGCCTGTCTCAAATGAGACTGACACAACTGAACAAATTGTTCAGGTACCCTCAGAACAGATTGTTCCTACAGTTGTCACTGGAGCACATATTGATGAGTTACCTCATGTTCCTGAGTCTGAACCTAATCAGGCTCCCTGAAGCTCAAATTCCTATCCCAAACCTCAGGATAGCTGGACTAGATCCAAAATCATTGAGCTTGTAAACATCATTGGTGAACCCACTGAAGGCATGCTCACAAGAAGCAAGGCTGCTAAACTTAAGGCTGCCACTGCCAATATATGTCTTTATGCTGACTATCTCTCAGAGATTGAGCCTAAAAATGTTAAAGAAACTCTGACTTATGAAAGTTGGGTTCAGGCCATGAGAGATGAATTGGAACAATTTGACAGAAATGATGTCATGACCCTTGTTGAATGCCCCCAGGGTGTTTTAATCATTGGTATGAAGTGGGTCTTTAAAAACAAGACCGATGAGAATGGCACAGTCATCAAAAACAAAGCAAGACTGGTTGCCAAAGGATATAATCAACAGGAAGGTATAGACTATGAGGAAACCTTTGCACCTGTTGCAAGAATGGAAGCCATCAGGATCTTCCTTGCTTATGCAACTTACATGAACTTTAAAGTTTACCAAATGGATGTTAAAAGCGCATTCCTGAATGGTAACATCAAAGAAGATGTTTATGTGCAACAGCCTCCTGGTTTCGAAAGTAGTGAATACCCTAACCATGTCTACAAGCTTAACAAAGCCCTTTATGGACTGAAACAAGCACCCAGGGCATGGTATGAAACTCTTTCAACCTTCCTGATCCAAAACAAGTTTGTCAGAGGAAGAATTGACAACACATTGTTCATCTACAGAACAAAAGATGATGTCATTCTTGTCCAAGTATATGTTGATGACATCATCTTTGGCTCAACAAGTTACAAACTTTGCAAACAGTTTGAAAAACTGATGACCACAAAGTTTGAAATGAGCATGATGGGAGAACTCACATACTTCCTTGGATTCCAAATTAAACAAACTGAAAAAGGAATACCCATTTGTCAAGAAAAATACCTCAGGAACCTACTGAAGAAGTATGAGCTCACTGACTGCTCTTCAGTAAAGACTCCTATGGTTCCTCCTAATAACCTTGGCCCTGATCTCACTGGAAAATCAGTAAATCAAACCCAGTATAGAGGAATGATTGGCTCCCTGATGTACTTACTTGCCTCAAGGCCTGATATCCAATTCTCAGTCTGCCTGTGTGCCAGATACCAGGCTGACCCTAAAGAATCACATCTCACTGCTGTCAAGAGAATCATCAGGTACCTGAAGGTGATGAGGCTAAAAATGATCCGTTTTTAGGGGGTCATTTAAGCCCGAATCCGAATTTATTTGATCAAATATTGCCCTAAATCGTTCCTTTTGTGATTTTAGGTACTTTGGGAGTGAAATCTGGAAAAGGAAGCAATTCGAACGTTTTTGGAGCATAAAAGTGAAGAAAACGCCAAAGTCTTAATTTTCCATGCTGGGAACAGTAGGTGACGGCGTCAAGAGCAAATCCTTGACGGCGTCAAGAGCAAATTTCATGAATTTCCATGACGACCCAGTAGAGTTTTGACGGCTTCACGTGAGAAGGGCGTCAAGAGTAAAAGAGTCATGACGGCCTGGAAGTGTCTAAGTCTTGACGGCGTCAGAAGTAGATCTAGGTAGTCCGAGGAGAGTTTTGGCGGCGAGGTGACGGCGTCACAAGATTACTCTTGACACCGTCAGACTTGTTTTTCTATATATAGTTTTCTAATTTTTCACAAAAAGAGGAGAAGTTTTGGAGAAACCCTAAGTACGATTTTGGTGCAACTTTTACAGGTTTTTCAAGGGTTCCAAACCCTTGATACCTTGCATTGTAATTGAGATAAGTGTTCTTCTAATTCAATCAATATGTCTATGTGTTGGTTGTCTATATCTTGTTCTTGTCTCAATTCCATTATGCTAGTCTAGATCTCTTTTGTGTTTGCTTAGATCTAATGAAACCTAGATATTGATTAGGTGTTGATTACTTGTTTATTCTTGTCTTGGATGAATGATTTATATGTTAGGCTTACGAAAATTGGCAGATCTCCAAATGGTAACATGCTTGAACGTCTTAAGAAACATGAACCGAGGCGTACTAGGTCTTTATTGGTTGTATTTAATGCATGAGCCACTATTTACAATCCCTATAGTTGTGCTGGGCATGGTGTAGGAGGAGATAAGAGCTCATAGAATTGGGGAGTTATGTATGCCACCCCATGAATGGTATTAAGGAATACGATCCGTCATCCATGCAATTATAACAAGTAATTAACGTGTAAAAGATATCTAGGGAGTAGTGAAATCTAAGTAAACACATTTTCTCCAATTACTGCTCACAACCTTAGTATAATTAGTTTATTTACATTTTTAGTATTTTATTTTGATTGCATCTTAGTTTTGGGTTAGTTGAACAGCAACTAATTCCGCCCACTCTTCCAAAACCCGAGATTTTTACTTGCTTTCTAAAAAATATAAAAACACAAAAATAATCATCCCTCATCTTTAGAACTAGTATTTAGGCTTTCTAATCCTAGCGACACTATTCCTAAGCTGAATGATCAATCCCCCGGTACTTGTCACTATACTATACTACAACGATCAGGTACACTGCCTGGTGGGGGTTGTAAGCTTCTCGAGATCCCTCGAGAGGTAAAGCCTGTTGCGATTCCCACGCATCAAGTTTTTGGCGCCGCTGCCGGGGAATAGTTATTGTCTAGGTTAGAATTTCTTTTTATTAGGTCTACTTGCTAGATTCCTTTCTAGTAAGATTTTATTTTTATTTTTAGGTTTTCTTTAGTCTATCTTATTTCTTTGTGCCTTTGTTCGTAACTCTTTACCATCCGACATCATGGAAGGTGGTAACATCTTTGAACCCGTCATCCCACCACAACAAAACCCACCATTAGAACCCCTTAGGCCCCGAACCTTAGGAGAGTATTCCCGACCTAGCCACCAAGGCTACCGAAACACCATTGAGCTCACCGGAGCCAATGTGACCCCCTTGCGATCCGACACCATCCGGTTGGTGCAAAGCGGATGTGCATTCCATGGACTTCGTTCCGAAGATCCAAACCAACATCTTAAGGACTTTCTCAAAATCGTAGATTCCATAGACCTAGATGTTGCAACTAGAAAGACTACCCGTTTACGCCTATTCCAATTCTCTCTACGGGATCAAGCTAGTCAATGGCTTGAGCGTTTACCCGCGGGATCCATCACCACATGGGATGATCTCACCACTCGTTTCCTTGCTCAATTTTTCCCACCGGGGAGAACTACTAAGCTTAGAAATGACATCTTGATGTTCCAACAACGTCAAAATGAATCTCTTTATGAAGCATAGACTCGTTTCAAGGACTTACTCCAAAAAGTCCCTCATCATGGCATAGATCTTTGGCTCCAAGTCCAAATTTTTTATGACCATATCGACATCTCCACGAGGCGAGCCATTGACCAATCGGCCGGTGGTAAGCTACGTGATCTTAGTGCGGAACAATCATAGGAACTCATAGAAGATCTTGCTCTCTATGACAACGAAAGTTGGAATGATCCCCGTGATTTAAACAAAACGGTCAAGGCAATATCTTTGCCTTCGAACAATTCTAGCACTCCCGACCGTAGGATCATGGAACTTGAGGACCAAGTCAAGTTTCTCATGAAATCTTACGAAGCTCCTAAACCTTCAAGCCAAGTGAACAAAATCACTTCTTCATACGAAATATGTAGTGGTCCCCATGACACTCGTGATTGTGTGGAACTCCCCGGAACAGCTTTTGCGGACTACGCATCCACGCGTACCGACGAAGCGGGAGATAAGTGGTACACTTTCAAGCCCGAGCCAAACCCTTACGGTGATTCATACAACCCCTCTTGGAAAAATCACCCAAACCTTAGGTGGAAACAAAATCAACCCAATTCCTCCAATCTGCCTAATCGCTACCAACCAAACGGTCCACCATCCAACCGTACTTTCAACAACAATCCTTCTAACAACTATGGTAGTACCAACAATCTTGAAGGATTGATGTCAAAGTTCATGGCATCTCAAGATGCCCGCATAGTTAGGTTTGAAACCGAATTCAACCAACAACAAACGGAGATGACCAACAAGATTGACAACTTGTTGAAAGCCCTCAACAACCAATCATTAATCACATCTAGGAAGGACACTAGGGACACCAATAGTGGAAGCCAAATTAAGGATCCCTCATCATCCAAACATGTCCACTTTGTCAATGTTGTCACCATTAAGCCAATTGATAAGGAGATAGAAGAGAGTGACAAGGATGAAGTTAGAGTAGGAGCCGAGATTAAGGATGAGAGTAGGGAAGTTGAGGTTAACAAGGAAGAGGAATTAGAGGAAGTAGAGCCTATAGAAAAATACTTTGATAAGTTGCCTACCGAGGAATAACGGGAGTACCATAAGGATTTATTCGATAGTCCCGAGAGACCATATATCTTCGGCACACCCCTTATCAAAATGGGAGACCCCTCTAACATTAACATCCCATGCAATATCGGACACATGCATATATGGAAAGCTTACATCGACCTTAGATCCTCCATGAATATCATGACTAGGACTTATTACAATTGGGTGATGAAGAAGCAACTTGATTTTAGGATGATGCCCGGTAAGAATCTGATAAGTAATTTTGCAGGAAGAGTGAAGGGATTGCATGTAATTATTGGGAATCTCACCTATGAAATCGATTTTATGATAGTGGAAGACATTCGTCCGGTGATAGATGCTTGCCTAAGCCAAATAGTATTCGGAAAACCATTTGTTGAGGCCACTGGGATGAGTTATGACCCGACCTTAGGGATAGTTAGATTTAAGGGAGAGAATGATGAGGTTGCCTATCAAATGCCCTACAAGATTGAACAATACCGCCTTCTCTCTAATTTCGAAAAAGAACACAAGCAAGCGGCTTATTATAGGAATGAGGAGGATAGACGTAGATGAGTAGAGTATGTAAAGAATAGAATGCTTGGTTTTTACAAAGAATGCTTACAACTAGGTCCGGAGTACAAAACTGGTTTAGAAGACGACCTAGAGAGTGGAACCAATGATGAAGTCACGTAGTAACCCATGACCTTGAGTCTAGCTACAAGACTCGTAAATAAAGAAAAGCGCTTCTTGGGAGGCAACCCATGTTTTGTGTGATTTTATTTGTTTGTTTGTTATTTGCTTCCGTATGCATGCTTTATTTTTATTGTTGGTTGATCATGTTTCTAAACTAAAATGTGGAAATACTTTACTTTGTTGTTTTGGCCTAGTCTTAACTCCACCTAGAAGTATTTTTGCAAAAGATAAGTGTAAGGGGAAACCCCAAATATGTTTTTAAGAAACAAACCGATCATGATTCTCCACAATAATAAATGAGCATGTATATTCGTATTTGTTAGAGTCAAATGCTTGTATTGAGTCATAATGAAGTTTTGCAGGATTTTCCAGGAAGTAGAACCAAGTTTTTCCAGAAATTTTCCGGAAACTTAACATAAGAATTTCTGCAGGTCCATTCTGACGGCGTCAGAGTTTTACTCTTGACGGCTTCAGGAGTTAAAATCTGGAAATTTTACCGGTTTTGTTTTTCTAACGGAGTCTTATGGTTTTTGTGAATTATTAAGTTTTATAATCTCCAGGAGATCTGCAAACTTCATTCCACAAGCATTATATCTTATCTTGTTTTCTAGGATTTAGTAACTTATATAGGATGCCACCGATTTTACGCGAGGTTGTCTTGTCTATTTTGTCAGGTTTTACAGGTTATGTATGACAAGAAGATGATTTATATTCCGGAAGGGAAGCTTTGATTGTTAGTTTTCTTGGAGGAAGATTTAACCTGGCCACCTATAATCCATACCGAGCGAATCAGGGGAGTATTTGATTTCATTCTCTTTACTTTTTCACTTTTACATTCTTTACTTGAACATCGGGGACAATGTCCATCTTAAGTGTAAGGGGAGGGTAAAAAGATGATACCTTACATATGCACTTTCGCTTGAGTTTGTTTTGTTTAATAGTAGATGTGTAATAAAACTATGAGAAATACTTGTTAGTGCAATTTTAGCGCCAAATTTAAAATTTTTTACAACATTTAGGAGTGAAACTTTAGCCATAGCAAGCGTCTCATGGATAGGAGATTGTATGACTAGCACAAAACCGTATATTCAGAAAAATTTTCCACCCAAATATGTGAGGTTCGCCTTTAGATTTGATAGGAAAAGCATTCATTATTAGTGCTTATGAGTGTACCGGTAGCATTTAGATTCTAGAACTTGCGTTAGTGATGCATCCCGAGACCGCTAGTGAGACTACATTCGTGTAGTAGGATTTACTACATGATAAGAGGCATTAGGATCACCCTTGTGTTAAACATGTATTATAATTACTTGACCATTTAAGTCATATTACTTGGCTAGTTAAGTCAACTAATTTTTCCCGCACCCTTAGCGTTGTACTCATTTTTAGTACACGATACCCCTAGTACACCCCTCCGAGCCTATCTTTTCGTTTCTAACTTTAAGCATTTTACTTAAAGGAAGAATTTGTTACACCCCACTTAAATGTACAACCAAATCGCCTTAGCCTTCCGTGTATGCGCTCATTTTTAGTGCATTATTGTTATTTGTTAAACCCTAAGTTAACTTTCTAATTGATTACATGGTTGCTAAGTCGAGTCATATCCTTGTACATATTGTTTTGGGACGATTGGGACTCATGGGTAAGTACTTATTTTATGGAGTAATGGGGAAGAACATCATTTATTACCCCCATATGTACGTTAATCTTAAAAGTGCTCCAAGTGTTTTGATTTTCTTAATTCGAGTCATTAGATTAGTTTAAATGTAAAGTATGTAAAGATTCAAGTGTAAGGGAAATGTTCATTCCCTATGATGTATTATTTTGGATGGTAGGGTAAGAGTGTATGCAAAAAAAAAAGAAAAAAAAAATCGAAAAATCAAGAAAAAGAAAAAAAAAATAGAAAAAAGGAAAAAGAGAAAAAAACATACGGACTACCATCCCGTTTCATTCTATGTTTATTTTATGTTTTTGTTATTTTTCATTTATTAGCATAAGTCGAGTCTAGTCTTGGCTTAGCAACGCCATATTGTACATGTAATTGACTAAGATTGTTAACTCGCCACCAGTAAAACTTCCTTTATCCAACAAAACCGTGTATTTCATATCCCTACACCTAACGTTACAACCCTTTAAAAGACCTCTTTGATAGTTTATCCTAGGTGCTTACGCCATGTGGTGGAGGTTTGATCCTTTCCCAAGCCTATGGTAATCTATTTTGCTATGACAGGTAGTGAGAGATATCTTCCGTTTCCATATTGTAATTTACACTTTATTACACCCGAGAGACGTGAGTATCTAAACACTATTTGTGAGGTGCTTGTGTATGACCTCCGTGCTTGTCTATTGGTCTTTAGTGGAACGATTATTTGTTGTAATTACTTTTATATTAGTGTTAAATGACCCCTAACTTGTATTTTGAGTATAATAAAAGCGCATTTGCTTGAGGACAAGCAAATCTCAAGTGTAAGGGTATATGATGAGGCTAAAAATGATCCGTTTTTAGGGGGTCATTTAAGCCCGAATCCGAATTTATTTGATCAAATATTGCCCTAAATCTTTCCTTTTGTGATTTTAGGTACTTTGGGAGTGAAATCTGGAAAAGGAAGCAATTCGGACGTTTTTGGAGCATAAAAGTGAAGAAAACGCCAAAGTCTTAATTTTCCATGCTGGGAACAGTAGGTGACGGCGTCAAGAGCAAATCCTTGACGGCGTCAAGAGCAAATTTCATGAATTTCCATGACGACCCAGTAGAGTTTTGACGGCGTCACGTGAGAAGGGCGTCAAGAGTAAAAGAGTCATGACGGCCTGGAAGTGTCTAAGTCTTGACGGCGTCAGAAGTAGATCTAGGCAGTCCGAGGAGAGTTTTGGCGGCGAGGTGACGGCGTCACAAGATTACTTTTGACGCCGTCAGACCTGTTTTTCTATATATTGTTTTCTAATTTTTCACAAAAAGAGGAGAAGTTTTGGAGAAACCCTAAGTACGATTTTGGTGCAACTTTTACAGGTTTTTCAAGGGTTCCAAACCCTTGATACCTTGCATTGTAATTGAGATAAGTGTTCTTCTAATTCAATCAATATGTCTATGTGTTGGTTGTCTATATCTTGTTCTTGTCTCAATTCCATTATGCTAGGCTAGATCTCTTTTGTGTTTGCTTAGATCTAATGAAACCTAGATATTGATTAGGTGTTGATTACTTATTTATTCTTGTCTTGGATGAATGATTTATATGTTAGGCTTAAGAAAACTGGCAGATCTCCAAATGGTAACATGCTTGAACGTCTTAAGAAACATGAACCGAGGCGTACTAGGTCTTTATTGGTTGTATTTAATGCATGAGCCACTATTTACAATCCCTATAGTTGTGCTGGGCATGGTGTAGGAGGAGATAAGAGCTCATAGAATTGGGGAGTTATGTATGCCACCCCATGAATGGTATTAAGGAATACGATCCGTCATCCATGCAATTATAACAAGTAATTAACGTGTAAAAGATATCTAGGGAGTAGTGAAATCTAAGTAAACACATTTTCTCCAATTACTGCTCACAACCTTAGTATAATTAGTTTATTTACATTTTTAGTATTTTATTTTGATTGCATCTTAGTTTTGGGTTAGTTGAATAGCAACTAATTCCGCCCACTCTTCCAAAACCCGAGATTTTTACTTGCTTTCTAAAAAATATAAAAACACAAAAATAATCATCCCTCATCTTTAGAACTAGTATTTAGGCTTTCTAATCCTAGCGACACTATTCCTAAGCTGAATGATCAATCCCCCGGTACTTGTCACTATACTATACTACAACGATCAGGTACACTGCCTGGTGGGGGTTGTAAGCTTCTCGAGATCCCTCGAGAGGTAAAGCCTGTTGCGATTCCCACGCATCAAGTTTTTGGCGCCGCTGCCGGGACCATATCTCTAATGGAGAAATTGAACTACATTTCATCCCCACTGAGTATCAGCTAGCTGATATCTTCACTAAACCTTTGGATGAACCCACTTTCACAAGATTGAAAGCTGAACTGGGCATGTTGGACATAGAATCAGGGAACTGATCAAAAGTGTTCCAACATGATGTAAATTCTCTAGGTCCCTGATCACACCCCTTCCTGAAAATTTTTTTGAATTATAATTCATTCAAGGGGCTCAGGATGAAAAATGGCATTGAATACCCTAACTAAATGCTCTAAATGTTTAGTTAGTTAATGTCCCAGGTAGGTAACTGAATCCTATTAAATATAGGAATATATGTCACTTACACAACTGGCATCCACTCCTTGGGCCCCCATATCTCTCTCACCAAACACCATTGAGCATTAAATGCTCCTTCACACACAAAAGTTGTGATGATTTCCACTCTGCAAAAGTGCATTATTTGCAGAAGCACCTCAAAGGGTGAGAGAAAAAAGGGTAGTGGGAATCGTGATATTTAATGCGGATCTCAAACTTATATTATTATGCCGTTTCGGTTGAATAATTTATAAATTTTTGATATCCGCAACATCACTACCCTAATTCCCACTATAAATACCCCCACAAAAGGGAAAAACACACACGCTTTTAAAAATCATAACTAAACTCTTGCAAATTGTTTTCAAAACTGCGTGTGTTTCCCTCACCAATACCATTTTTTTTCAAAAATCAGGCCTTTTTATCTAACCCAAATGGCTTCCTCTAAGGTCATACAATACGCACCCAATGTGGATTTCCAAATGGAAAGCGTAGACCTTACCAAGAATAATGTGGTGGGGAACTTTGCCTACCCTGAAGGGTTCCCTGAATACAAGGAAGTGGTGAAGTTCCTTCAGAACTGCTTTCTAACCACCGCATTCACAAAAACCCCCTCAGTCATCTACCCTGAATATTTGAGGGAATTTTGGTACACAGCAGTGGTTGAAAGCCCTGATGCGCCAAAAGAGGCCAAAATAAAGTTCACGGTAAAAAATGGAACTAAGTCCCTAACTCTTGACTATAAAACTTTTGTCAAAGCCACTGGGCTTGATTACACCCAGACCTTCATTGCCCCACCATCTGATAAAGATGTGAAGGAGGTCTTACTGACGCTAGGGCCTTATGACAAGTTTCACCCTGAAGTGTCACCTGGGGCCCTACTATCCAAAGCCCCAATCATCAAGACCTGGTTCCCAGCTCCCTGGAGGATAATAATGACCTTTGTCATTCAGGTCCTCTGGGGAAATAAATCATCTACTGAGCAATTGAACAATACTCAAGCAATGATATTGTTCAGTCTCATTGAGGGTAGATTTATTAACCTTGGAGAATTAATCTTCAAGGACCTCATAGCAAAGTTAGGGGGGAAGTCTAGGCAAAAACTCATGTCATACCCTAGATTCATTTCCTGTGCCCTACAAGACTTGCTTGGGTCTAAGTATGCAAAGCCTGAAGCAGTAGGTTTTGAGCCTGAAATGTTACACAAGGCTAATTACTCTCGTGACCCTCTAGAGGTTACACCAGTCACCCTGACACAGTACATGTGTACTGCTATCCAGGGTGACAATATAATATCACCAGTTCCCTCTCCCACCAAAAAGGTGAAGAGGAAGAAGGGACAGGGGTCCAGGAAGGTGGCTCAACCCAAGTCACTCGACACTGAGACCTCTGACCCTAAGGCTACCAAAAAGGGGAATGAAATACCACCCTTGACTGCGGACACCCTGAGAATAATAATAACCCAGTCACTAGGCCAGCAACAAAAGCCATCGGAGGGCACTGAGACATCACACTCAGTGTCCTCGGGCATACCCGTTTCCACTGACTCTACTGTCATAAACAAGACAGTTGAGCCGAAACAAACCAAACCTTCACATCCTGCTAAAGGCTCTGGCAAATCACAACCAGAGTCTCAGGGAGTAAGGGATCCTAAACCCTCGGTGGGGCATCACTACTCCATTGAGAAGGGGGTCCACAAACAATCACATCCTGCTAAAGGCTCGGGTAAATCACAACCCAAGCATCAGGGAGTTCACGTCTCTAAACCTTCGACAGGCCAGAACAAGCCTGTTGGAAAGGGAGACATAACCACTTAGGTGCCTGATGAGGGCATTCGCAAAACAACGCTTTTGTCTGAGGGCACAAAAACTCATCCCAAAGACTCAGAGGGACACTTACAACCCGCTGATAGGGACACAACATTCACGACTCCTCAGGATGACATTGAGAAAAACCCATCAGTGTCTGAAGGGGTCACGGGGGACAAAGATTCAGAGGGAAATACACCACCCGCTGATATGGAACCCATAACCACTCCCGGAGGTGCGCATTACTTGGGAACTGGCCTTAAAGACCAGGTAGGTAAAACCCAACCTACCGGATTTGAGGGGTCAGGACCTGGCCAAAACGAAGGCAAATCTTCTTATGAAGAGGAGCCGGATAACCTCCACATGTTGCAGATTACCTCCCTGGCAGATGCTCAGGCTCTCTTATTTTCTGATGATGAATTTAACAGTGGTGAGGAAGTCTTCACGGCCGGAGATGATATAGAGGTTGAGGAGACAGTCCCTGAACCTGTTACTCAGTCTCCTCAAACCTCTAACCATGCTGCAGATGAAACACATTCCGAGCCGGAAACCTCAGAAGACGCTCAAACTCCTCTCACTGAAAGAGCCTTCAAAAGATTCATCAAGAAAATGACCAATGTTTTGTACAGGGGGGTCACTGAAGAGGTGTTTGACATGAATGTTGAGCAAGCAGTCCACTATCACCTCCTCAAAGATGCTGTTGAAGATTACAATGATGATGTCAGGGAGCAAAATTCCACTGTCTCTCACTCCCTGACACAAATGGCTTCACACATCAATCAATTTTTGGAATCCTTAAAAGAGCTGGCTACAGGGGTCAAGTCAGTTCAAGAATCAGTCAAAGATGATCCTGAGCACCAAGAAAATTCTTCAGACATCTGAGACATACCAAGTCAACACGGCAGCTCTTACTGGGTTACTTGGTTTAATAAAGGGTTCCAATGTTCAGAATCTCAGCTCCACGGTGGAATCTCTCAAGTCTTCCTTCACTCAGTTGGAAGCATCAGTGACAACTCAATCCCTGAAGTCCACATCTCTGGCATGGACAATGGGGTCCAGGATGACTGCCCTTGAAAATTCTCAGGCTACACTTGACTCCAAGGTATCCCTCATCCATCAGGATACTGCGGAGATCAAGTCAATGATGACGGAAATGTTTCAAGTCTTCAAGGGCACCTCTACTTCATCTTCAGTAACTCCAACACTTGCCATCACTGCAGCTCCGGCAATTGTTGAGGGGGAGAATGTTCCTGAAACCCCTATTACTGATGAACAAGAAGATGCTGGACAGCCCTCTCACACTGAGGGGGAGTATGTCACTGAAGCCACACCAATCACCGAAGTTCCACCTCAAGAGGAACCAGTCTCCTCCACTCTCATTCAGGACAGAGGAAAAAGTATTGCCACCACCTCTGAACCTACAACAGTGCTCCAGCCTGCCTCCACAATGATCAGAGTTGATCCTGATGAACCAATCAGGGTCCCGTACGAAATCAATGGAAAAATCTATCAACTCACCCACGACCAAATACAAGACTACATGGAAAGAGTTGAGAAAGTGGCAAAGGCAGCTGAAGAAGAGAGATTGAGCAAGCCTGAACTGATACAGGTTGTTCATAAGGAAGCTGAAAAGATTGGTCTGGATGCTAAGGCACTAGCTACTGAGCAAGCTGGTGCAGCCTTTAAAAAGGCTCAGGAAGAAGAGATGAATGCTCGTAAAAGGGAAAGGGAAGCTAAGCTGAAAAGGGATGCTCAAATCAGGAAGACCAGGGTTGAAAGATATCATTGGGTGATGAAGGAAAGGTTGAAGCCTGAAACCATCACTGACATTAAGATTCACAGGAACACCAAACCCGCAATGGTCACTGTCTTCAGGGGGACGATAAAAGAGTCATTGACACTCATAACCCATTCAGATTTTCCGACTTTGGGATTACCGAACTTGATGAACTCTGTCCTATCATTCTCAAGAAAAACAATGTTGTTGTACCTGACCTTCTCAAGTCACTGAATGAAAGGTATAACAGACTGAAAGCAATGCCTGAAGCCCTCAACATTCCTTCCCTTTTTCCTGCTCCAACAATAGGAACTGCTTCATCAACAGCCACCAAGAGGAAAAGGAAGCACATTGAATCCGAGCCTGAGATCAAGGTCCCAGGATTGGATTGTGATAGGTCCGTTCCTGAAGGAATCACCTTCGTGAACAACACTGTGCTTGAAACCCCTGAAAGAGGTCTATGCTTTACGGATGAATATGGAGACCTTGCTTTCCAAAGATGGTATGATATAGACAAGGCAGGGGTCAAGGCAATGGTAACGTACCTGATGTTAGCTTCTCCTATACAAAGTGGTGCGAACCAAAGGTTCTGTAAGGACCTACGGGCCAAGATTGAGAAGCATCCTGAGAAACACCTGCTGAGATCAAAGAAAGCTAAGATTGAGGGACTTGGCTATCATCTGAACATCTGATCTGCAACAACTATCTTTATTTTGTTTGTAATTTGTAGGAAAATGTAATAGCTATGAATAAACTGATGTTTTTGTTTAAATGTTATGTCCTACTTACAATTACAACAAACATTCAGCAAGAGAAGAAGTACCCTGACAACTCATGCTGAATCAAGTAACACTTAGGCTATTTGTATGTTCAAATAGGGGGAGATTGTTGGGTCACTGAATTCCCCAATCCTCCTCTTGCAAGGATTTGAACGTAAAATAACCTAAGTTTAAACAAGTCACTGAGTGAACAGTAACTCAGTGAGTCACCTTCAGGATGCTAAGACCGAACCTAAGAAGAAAGGTTCTCCATTCAGTGAGGCGGAACTCAGTGAAGTGTGATCTAAGCCAAGAAGAAGGTGATGGGTTCAGTGAGGATGACAATAACTCACTAAACCCCATGACTCCTCAACGACTTCAAAGCACTGAAGACTGATGACAAGAAGACTGAAGTTTTGGCGGGACTGGGCGGGAAAGTCTGAGCTGCTTTATTAAAGTGCTTTATCACTTTAATGTCAAACTTTCCCAAAATGGTTAAAACCAGTCTGTCATCAGAAAGTACCTTTTGAACTTAACTCAATGAAGGTTCCTTGCCAGAAGAATAATATCTTTCAAGATATTGTTAAGGAAGCTTTATGTCCAATGTATAATTTGTTGTTCTATACTTGTGTATAAATAGGAAGCATATGTGAGGAGTAAAAGTTGACAAGTTTGTGCAATTAATGCAAAGCATTCACAAACCACTTTACTCCTCCAAAGAACAACGCAAGCCCCTGAGATAGCTCAGTGGGTAATTTAAGTTGTCACTCAACATAGATTGAGTTTAGTGAGGAGTCCATACAATACTTGTCGTTTTCAATCCCAAGTGTTATTCCGCAAACACTTGGGTACGATTCTTTGTGATTAACTTCTAATAAATAATTAAACGTTGGAAAATATTGTCTCTTATATTTATGTTCTTTATTGTTAATCATTTTTATACATCTTTGTTTAAAGTCATACAACTTGGTTACTTTAGCTATTTAGTTACTGATAACCAAGTAAAAGGGACCAACAATCTTTCCAAGAAGGAGGTAATTTGTCAATGATACAAGAGACTGAAATAGCCTCATCCATGTTCATTTTATGTTGTGTAAACCTTCCAAGTATTCCAAGAAGTTCATTGTATTGTTCCATAACTGGTCTTGAATCAGTCATTTTGTAATTTGTGAAATTACTTACAAGAAAATTTTACTTGAAGCATCCTCAGCCATATATTTGGCATCCAAGGAATCCTATAGTTCTTTTGAAGATTCAACATTCTTATAAATGTCAAAGAGAGAATCAGACATACCATTGAGAATTAAACCTCTGCAGACATAATTATCATTCTCCCATTTGCTTCGATTCCTTATCCGTTCCACAGTAGCATCATCCCCATGATCCTCAGAAATAGCAATGCTCAGGACATACACCACATTCATACTTGACAACAAGAAATGCATCTTCTTTTGCCATCTTCTGAAATTAACACCTTCAAACTTTTCCAATTTGGAAAAGTTAGCAGCCATATGCCTCATAGCAGCAGCCATTGATTATCACAAAATAATTTTGTTAGCATCGTATTTTATTTATAAAAAGTGTCGGTCATTAACGTATTGTTATAGGTTGCTTTAGAATATCATTATGATGAAATTTAGGCTTAGTATTCATGTTTTGTGAAAGTCTAAGGGCCATTAGTGTAATAATGTATAAGATAGATGATGCCCTAGACTTCATGTATAAATACTCTTGTAAACCTCATTTGAGAGGTTGGTTCTCTTAGTGATTCATTTAGTATTAACAAGGTTATTATTCCACACACTAGAGTTCCCATCCACTCTCTCTCTCTCTCTACTTACTTTCTCTCTCTAGGTTTAGGCTTGAATCATATGTGAAATAGGTTGTTCTACGGTCCTACAAGTGGTATCAATCGCCTAGGGATAATATAGGTTGTTTTAGGTTTGATTTGGTTGCAAAAACTTGGTATAAAAGTGATTTTTAAGATTTCGGTTACTGTTCATCGCAAACTTTTCGAGTTAGGAATTTTTTTTTCGAGTTAGGATATCAGTTCTATCGAGTTTGGGTCTAGTCTATCGAGTTAGGATCAGTTCTATCGAGTTTGGATCAAGTCTATCGAGTTAGGATCAGTTCTATCGAGTTTGGATCATTTTCTATCGAGTTAGGAAAGTCTGTCGAGTTAGAACTTTTCTGACTTACCGAGTTAAGATTCTTATCGAGTTAAGTTACTTATTGGCGAGTTAGCCTTTTACCTAATCGTTTATCGAGTTAGGTTCTTTGTGGCTAATACTAAGGGGAAACTCTGCCCAACTCAATTCACTTTATCGAGTTAGATACACAACATAAGTTATCGAGTTAGACTTAAAACAGGAATTGCCGAGTTTGAAAACATCTCAATACATACCGAGTTTGAGATTGTATTACCGAGTTTGAAACCTACTCATAACTTATCGAGTTTGACTGATTTATGAACATACCGAGTTTGGGTCTTGTGATCGTATCGAGTTAGACAAGCATCAAGATCAACCGAGTTAGACACCTCATGATAACTTACCGAGTTTGAAAATTTCCTGCGAGTTAGAATCTTACCGAATTTGAGTAAAATTTATTTTTCACACGAGACTTAACGTTCAATTTTTACGCGAGATTCAAGTTTTGGTATAAGGTTGAAAATTTTGGCCCGAAATTCAAATTTTTAGGCCAAAATTCAAAAAAATTCGGTAAAATTTGGCGAAAAAATTTTCAAAACTCAAAATTTTCTATTAACCTTAGAATTGGATTTTATAGTGATTTTCAAATTTTGAGAAAGAAAATTTTCATACTCAATTTTTGGCGGGAAATTACGAAATCAATCAGATCAACCGAGAACGAACTTTCATCTTCACCAAAACATCTAATCTTCAACAACAACTTTTGTTATCTTTCAAAAGATCCTCAGAACAACTTTTCACTTTGAATTCAAATCATGGCAACTCAACAAGACATTCATGCTGCCGGTGCCGAAAACCGACCTCCAATGCTTGAAAAAGGTGGATATCTTCCATGGACAAGCCGCATGCTTCGTTACATCAAAACTAAAGATAATGGCAAATTAATGATCAAATCCATAGAAAAAGGTCCATTTCAGCCAAGACAAGTTCAAATTGAAGGTAATCCAAATGAAACACCTCCTACTCAACCATTCGTGCGTGTACAAACAGAAGCAGATTACACAGATGAAGACAAGGCGCAGATCAAAGCCGATGATATGGCAATGCATTTAATCCAACTTGGATTACCACGGGAGATCTTTGCTGCGGTCGACAGCTGTGAAACTGCTCATGATATGTGGGAACGTGTTAGAAGGATATGTCATGGAACAGAGATTGGACAACAAGACGTTGAGAACAAACTTCTTACTGAATGGGAGAACTTTACATCCACCAAAGGTGAACAAATTGAATCATACTACACCAGGTTTTGCACTTTGATGAATGAGTTAATCAGAAACAAGTTGACACCTCGGCCAATTGCAACAAACATCAAATTCATCAATAACCTTCCAGAAGAATGGGGTCGTTATGTTACAATTGTCAATCAAACAAAGGATTTACACAAGGTGAATTATGATCAACTCTATGACTTTTTGAAGCAAAACCAAGCTGAGGCTAATAAAGTAAGGAAAGAAAGATTGGCTAAGAATCATGATCCTCTCACATTAATTGCTAATACACCAACACCATTACCAGTGAACACTCAACCACCATCATCATCTTCCACTCACAACTACATGCAACCATCATGCATTCTACAACCAACACCGGTCTACAAACAACAGTTCTACCCACAACAACAACAAGTTATTCCACAACAGCAACACCCACAATTCCAAGAACCGGAATTCACTGACAATGATGAAGCTACTGCAGCATTGTCCCAAGCGTTTGCTTTTCTGTCAAAGGCATTCCAAGGACGTTATTCTACACCAACAAACAACAACCAAAGGATCTCATCGAACACTCGCAACAAGCAGTTTGCTCAGCCGAGTTTCAATATGGGCAATGAAGGCCAAATGGTTGGAGTTTATGGGAATCAACAAGGATATCAGAATATGCAGAATGCAGGTCAGTTTGCAGGGAATCAGTATGGTCAGTATGCAGGGAATCAGTTGGGCCAGTTTGTTAGAAATCAAAGGGGTCAGAATGTTGGTAATCAGGCAATGGGTAATCAGAATAGAAATGTTGCAGCTCCAGTAGTTGGGAATTTGGGAAATATGAATCAGGGTAATCCGGTAAAGTGTTTCAACTGTCAGGGTGTAGGTCATATGGCAAGGAACTGTCCTACTAAGCCAAACAAGAAAGATCTAGCGTACTTGCAGAAAGCAGTGATGTTGGCACAAAAGGCAGAGGCAGGATTTCAGTTGAATGCAAAGGAGAATGACTTTATGGCTCTTATAGATGACATGGAAGACAGAGAGGATATCGATGCGAACTGCATTTTTATGGCACATCTTCAGGAGGCAAAGTATGACACAGATTCTGACACACCTCCGGTCTATGACATCAATGCAGTCTCTGAGGTATCAAACTTCAACACATGTCACAATAATGATATATTTGATATGTCTCCTCATGAGGAATCCTTCAGCAACTCCAGATGTGAATCACAATGGAGGCTTCGTTTCACAGCATGCTGAGAATGATGAGGAAACACGTGCTTTATTTGAATCATTATTAAATAACTGTGGTATTGAAATCGAAAAAGTGAAAAATGTCAATCGCGATGTTAAGGCCGCGAATGTTAAATTGACCACTGAGCTTGAGAGTTACAAGGAAAACGCTAAAGCTTTTGAGTTTCATAACAAAAGATTGTCTGAATTAGAAACTAGTTATCAAAATTCCGTTTCAAGGGAAAAACAATTGCAACTCAAGTTTGATACACTTGATGTTAATTCTTTCAAGAAGATAAAAGCTTTAAACGCGGAAATTTCTGATTTACAAAACCAACTTTCTAAACAAAAAACAGCTTATACCAATCTTGAAAAAGAAAGGGATGAGTTGAAAAAGGACTTTGCAAAGAAAGAAGACAAACTTTTGGCCGAAATCGTAGAGTCAGAACACATGATTGCACATTTAGAAGAATTAGTGGTTAAGTCGGGTCAGTCAAGTCAAACAATGAAAATGATTTCAAATCAAACTAATCCGATTTACCATACGAAACATAAAGTGGCTCTTGGTAACAACACCCCCAGTAATCTCAAGAAAGCTCAGCAAGAACAGAATGTTTTGTATAATGGTAATGTGATTTACACTAAACATGATCCTCCCGTCGTTCGAGATTCTGTGCAAACGATAGAACATGTCGAAGAGAGCATTTCTAAAATGAAACAAAAGGATTTGAAACCCATTGATTACAACAAATTTAACAAACTTTCGGGAATTACTTTTGTTCCACAAAAAGAACCATCTGTGTTTTCCATAAAACGACCATTCTCAAAAATGTTTTCTATGAAAGTAATTGTTTCAAAATCTCTTTCAAAAATGGAACAAATGTCTTCTAACAACACTTTTAATACAAGTGAGGCTAGAAACATTCTGGATGACGTTAAAAAGAGAATTCAAGAACTTCAAAACATTGTTGCTTCTAAAACTACAATCGATATTAACAACTGGCATTCCAGTTTTCATATTGAGCAGAAAAAAGTTTTTGAAAATGAAATTACTATCCCACTGAATAACATCAGTGCGAGGGTAATCCATTTTGAAAAAGCTTTCTTAAAAGAAACGGCCGACTTTGTCAAGGACCACAAATCCCTGGTAAACGAAGCTAATGATACTCGTGAAAACATGAATGTTTTGGAAAACCTAAATGATTCTCTCTTCGAAGCTGTTATGACCACTGACATTATGTCCATCATTTTACAAACATACTCTGTTCAAGACGATGAAAGACTGAGAGCTGAGACCTCCGAAATTGTTTCCAAATATGAAAATGCTCTTATAAATCTTGAAAAAGAAAATGTGTCATGTTTTAAACAACTTGATCGAAAAAAGGAAGAATGCAAGTATGACAAACTGTCGTATGAACGTGCTTTCAAGAACATGAAAGAGCAAAATGATCTTTTGAGGGCTCAGCTTGAAAGTCAAAAAAGGAAGGGTGAGGAAACTAAGTTTGCAAAACCATCGACTTCGGAGAAAACAAATGTTCCAAATATGGTTCAAAAACCAAAAATGTCTATTTCACGGTTTGCTCCAAAAGTCGATGAGAAAAAGGATTTGACAAAACCAGTCACTCCAACACCCTTGCCCAAGAAAATTGAAAATGAAAAGATTGTTGATAAAGGAAAAGCGGTTGTCGAAACACCAAAAGTTCTAGCACCTGGCCTTTTTAGGATTAGTCCCACTAATGCGTCTGCCTCCACTTCTAAGATAAATGCGTGCAAAAAGGATAATTCTAAAGAGTCTAGTGATGCTAAAAAGGACAACAATATAAATCCTAATGCGTGTGCCTCAACTTCTACAGGATTAGACAGCACCTCTAGGAGCAGCAGACTAAAGCCTAGGAGCAATACAAGGAACAATAGAGTCTCGCCTGCCTCTAAGAGTAGTTGCAAGAATAAAGTTGAAGAAGTAGAAGAACACCCTAGGAATTTATCGCTTTCTAATAAGTGACATATTTCATCTGAATGTAATGTCGAGAGTACTGGTTCTAATGCATGTAATGACACTGTTTGTTTAATATGCAAGAAATGTTTAATTAATGATGTTCATGATGAATGTGTTTCTAATAATGTGAATGGTACGTCTGAACAGAAGAGCGTTTCGAAAGGTCCTAGTGCAAAATCTAGATTTGTTGGAAACCTAATTAAAAGAATTAGGAACACCACTAATAGTCGCACACCTAGGAACTATCTTAAGCATTGTGTTTGGATTCCAACGGGTAGAGAATTTATACTCAAGGATGGCAAATTAGAAATAGTTCAAGCTAAACAAGTAGCAACTGTCTATGAGTGTGATTTAGAATGTACCCCTAACCCCATGGAACCAAATTCAAAATGGTGTCCAAATACAAATTCTTCTGTTATTGGCAGGTTATCTAAATATGTCTTTGGATCGTCGACTCGGGTTGCTCCAAGCACATGACCAGGAACTTAAAGCTGCTGATCAATTTCATATGGAAATTCATGGGAACTGTACGCTTTGGAAATGATCATGTAGCAGCTATCCTGGGTTTTGGAGATCTTCAGTTTGGGAATTTTTTGATCACTCGAGTTTACTATGTCGAAGGGTTGGGACACAACTTGTTTTCAGTTGGGCAGTTTTGTGATGCAGATTTAGAAGTTGCATTCAGGAGAAACACGGTTTTTATTAGAAATTTGGTTGGTGATGATCTCTTAACTGGTAATCGTGGTACAAACTTGTATGCCATCGACATCAACCAAATGGCTTCTACGTCACCAATTTGTCTTATGACAAGGGAAACCGAAACTAAGTCCTGGCTGTGGCATAGACGTTTATCCCATCTCAATTTCGACACCATCAACAAGTTAGACAAAGACAACATCGTCACCGGACTTCCTAAGTTCAAATACACCAAGGATCATCTATGTCCATCATGTGAACAAGGAAAAAGCAAAAGAGCATCATATAAACCCAAAACCGTACCTAGTTCGGAAGCAAGGTTACACTTGTTACACATGGACTTATGTGGCCCAATGAGAGTTGAAAGCATTAATGGGAAGAAGTATATTCTCGTTATTGTTGATGATTATTCAAGATATACTTGGGTAAAGTTTTTGAGATCAAAAGACGAAGCACCAGGCATCATCATCACCTTTCTGAAGCGTATTCAAGTTCTACTTCAAGCTCCAGTAAGGATTGTAAGAACAGATAATGGCACAGAATTCACAAATCAGGAGTTAAGAACCTATTTTGAAGATGTGGGAATCACTCACCAAACATCAGTTGTTAGAACTCCACAGCAGAATGGGGTAGTTGAAAGAAGAAATTGAACTCTTGTGGAAGCTGCTCGCACAATGCTGATATATTCTAGTGCACCACTTTTCTTATGGGCTGATGCTGTTGCCACTGCTTGTTTTACTCAAAACCGATCCCTAATCCATCCAAGATTCAATAAAACCCCATATGAGCTTGTGAATAACCGAAAACCTGACATCTCTTACCTTCACTTATTTGGCGCTTTGTGCTATCCGACGAACGACAGAGAAGATCTAGGAAAGTTGAAAGCTAAGGGTGATATTGGAATCTTCATTGGATATTCAGAAAACTCGAGGGCATTCAGGGTGTATAATCGAAGAACTAAAAGGATAATGGAGACGATGAATGTGAAGTTTGACGATATTTCACAAATGGCTTCTGAGAGATACGCTCTAGAACCCGCGCTTAATCCAATGGCTTCTAATCAAACCAGATTAGGACCCGCACCAAACAGTCAGACTTCTGGACACATCAGTTCAGGACTCGTGCCTAATGGAGCTCATTCAACAAACACGGACAAACCTTCAGAACAAGAACTGGAAAATTTCTTCGAGTTAATGTTTGATGAATATTATGGTGGAACTTCGACAAATGCATCTCAACAACATTCCGCTGCACCCGCTCAAAATCAACCACCACCACCACTACAGGATGCATCTACCACAATCGAAGCTGAAGCACCAACTACATCAACATCATCAACATCTACTCAAGCAACTCCAGTTATTGAATCTGTTCTACCAAGAGCTGATGAGCAAAACCAAAACACAAATTTTCAAGAAGAACCCTACAACTAATTCAAACGATGTTGCGTTAGAAGAAGAAGAAGCATTTGAAAACCCGTTTGCATCAGACTCTGCTGAATCTTCTTCAAGGTTACAAGAACCATCTAATACACATTCGTTCAACCAAAGGTACCCTTCTACGTTTCAATGGACAAAAGACCATCCGTTAGAAAATGTTATTGGTGAACCTTCACAGCCAGTTCAGACAAGGAGACAACTTGCCACCGATCTCGAATTGTGCATTTATATTTGCTCAATCAGCCACAAAGTACCAAAGAACATTCGGGAAGCAATGGCAGAAAACCCTTGGATTGAAGCGATGCAGGAGGAATTTCTTCAATACCTGTTACATGATAGTTGGGAACTTGTTGAACGACCACTTGATAAACGAGTTCTTGATCTCAAGTGGTTGTGGAAGAACAAACTGGATGAGGAAATGACTGTTATTCGCAACAAAGCTCGTCTCGTGGCTAAAGGATATCCACAAGAAGAAGGGATAGATTTCGAAGAATCATTCGCGCCTGTAGCTAGACTTGAAGCAGTCCGGATTTTCTTAGCCTATGCAGCTCACAAAAACATCACAGTCTATCAGATGGACATTAAGACAACTTTCTTGAATGGAACTCTGAAAGAAGAAGTGTATGTGAGTCAGCCAGAAGGATTCGTTGATAAAGAACATCCAGACTACGTCTACAAGCTTAAAAAGGCCATTTATGGTTTAAAACAAGCTCCAAGAGCCTGGTATGACGAACTCTCATCTTTCTTGCTCAATAACAATTTCACCAAAGGAACAGTTGATGACACCTTGTTTATCAAAAAATTCAAAGATGACATTTTGATCGTTCAAATTTACGTGGACGACATAATTTTTGGATCAACCAATCCTCACCATTCAAAACATTTTGAAAATCTCATGAAAAGCAAATTTGAAATGTCCATGATGGGGGAACTAAAATTCTTTCTTGGTTTACAAATACATCAATCCCCTCGTGGTATTTTTATCAATCAAGCTAAATATACATTAGAGATTTTGAAAAAACATGGAATGGAAAATTGTGATTCTGTTGGTACTCCAATGGTCACTTCACCAAAAATAGGTGCTGATTTGTTTGGGAAACCCATCGACCCGAAGAAATATCGGAGCATGATCGGTTCTCTCATGTACCAAACTGCTAGTCGACCCGATATTCAATTTGCTGTTTGTTTGTTAGCACGGTTTCAGGCAAAGCCTACCGAACTTCACCTCAAAGAGGTTAAAAGGATCTTTCGGTACCTACGAAGAACCATTAACATGGGACTTTGGTATCCGAAGGATTCGGGGTTTAATCTAACAGCCTTTTCAGATGCCGACCATGCAGGAGATCAAGTTACAGCAAAAAGTACATCAGGTGGAGCACAATTTTTGGGTGAAAAGCTAGTAAGCTAGTCGTCAAAGAAACAGGATTGTACTGCGCTATCAACCGCCGAAGCCGAGTATGTGTCTCTATCTGCGTGTTGTGCCCAAGTTCTTTGGATGAGGACACAGCTCACAGATTATGGCTTTACTTTTGACAGAATACCTATGTATTGTGACTCAAAAAGTGTCATAGCCATCTCGTGCAATCCCGTACATCACTCTAAGACGAAGCATATCAAAGTCCGCTACCATTTCATCAAAGAACACGTGCAAGAGGGTACTGTTGAATTATTTTTCGTTAAGACTGATTATCAACTCGCCGATCTATTTACTAAAGCCCTTCCAAAAGAAAGGTTTGACTATTTAGTTCGACGAATTGGCATGCGAAGCCTAACTCCTGAGGAGCTAGATCGTCTTCTCGAATCTTCTTGAAAAATGTTTTCAAAATCGCTTCGCTGTAAATATTTTTGAAAAAAACAAAATACAAAATTTGAAAAACCAACAAAAACAAAATACAAAAATATAAAATTCAAAAAAAAATACAAAAACAATATAAAATCAAAAAATCCAAAAATATTCTTCTCACGACATGTCTCTCGTATAAATCAATATTCTGTACGTTTCTAGAAATGTCATTCAAAAATGATACGGACATGTACAGATGCTTGAACGGGAGTTCTTTAAAATGTTTTTCTAAAACATGTCGTTTCTCAAAACTTTCTTCACAATGGCTTTCGTATACTTTAGTACGAAACCCGGACCCGAATGATGACTTCTGATTATTTCAAATCAAGGACTCGTATTTTCAATGACGAACTCTTTTTCAAAAAGTTCGAGTCTAAACAAACGAAAAAGAATTCAAACAAAAACTCGTTTTCAAACAGAATTCTTGAGCACTTCCTCAATATTGTTCTAAAGATTTTTCAAAATCTTTCAAATGAGTGCTCAAGATAACTCCCTCAAAACCCTTAATTGATTTTAAAATGTGCTATCATTAAGGGGGAGTACAAAAACAAAATGTTCCGAATTCATGCAAAATGAAATCTGTCTATCTCTCCAAAAAGCTTTTTCTTAATCAGTTGATATCAAAAATATCACGATATGCTATTTTTGAGGGGGAGAAGACATGATTAAAATGTGATCAAAGATGTTTAAAGCTTGTGACTGAATCTCAAAAGAGCTAGACTCAGAATATACCAATGAATTGACGAAGCTTAAAATGTCAGTGATCGAAAGGACAAGTCCTGGACGGGTAATAATTTCAAGCTAGTCTAACTAGTGATGTAAGCGTGTCTCGAATAGGACTTGTCTGAGTAGAATGTACCGTATCGAGATACTTTCTTTGGACTTGACCAGGACGGGTAATAACTTCAAGCTAGTCTAACTAGTGATGTAAGCGTGTCTCGAATCGGTAATGTTCACTGAAAGTGGATCAATTCAAAAAGTGCAAACTCCTCACGCATGTGCAAATTTCTTAAAAAATTCATAAGCACATGTGAAGGGGGAGTCCTTCAAAAGAAACAAAAACTCTCAAAGTGTCAACAAAAATGTGTTTATATTCATAAACACTTTGAGAGATTTTCAATCAAAGGTTTCATGGCAATTATAGGATTCATGGAGTTATAAGGTGACTACGGTTAGGGAAAACCGTCCTATGATCCGCCAGAGCCGTAGGGATCTACCCAAGGACAATTCCAATAGATTAGAATTAGAAGTCCTTAGGTATGATTGAAAAAAAAGGAGAAATTGAGAAAGGAGAAAGAAGGGGTTGAAGAATTAAAAAGAAAAGTTATGAAAAAGGGTGAAAAGAAATAGCCCTCCATATGTTCAACCTTAGGGCAGACACCGGGTTCAATTCATATGCTACTGGTTGTTACTAAGGTGACACCGGTATTGAAGATAAAGACGTCATGGACCCAGTGACTCACTGCACTAAACCTTCTTAACCACTCAAGTTCTCTTAAAAGAGCTTGTTTCATTCTCACGGGGAACCGGCATAATCTATCGACCTGTCTCTTAGAGATGGTTGATATTGAAGCAGGAGACCTCTCCCTAATCTCCGCATAGGAAACCAAATATGAACTTATCGAGTCTAGAGCCCCGAGATTCATCAAAAGATCTCATAGGAACACATGATATCTCTACAATGGTTGTTCATCATTAAGGACACCAGATGTAAACCTAAGAGTCCTTCGCAGATCTTAGCAATCTGCCGAGAACGTTTATGAGAGAATTTACAAATGTATTTCTCAATGATTGAACGGAAATTCCTGCCAGGGTCAACATCAAACAGCCCTGATAGCAGGTCACTTCGGTAATTCTTTATGGGTTACGCTTAGTGTTCGCGGTGGTTTCAAACGGTCTACAGTCGTGGAGTGATCCCCAGCGACTCATCCAGTCATTGAGCTACTTAGTAGGTCTCGTAAGCTCTTTCGGGAGTATCTGATATGGGAACGGCCATGGTAAGGGTTAGAAGGAGTATTCACACTATGCTGTTGACGATCTCTAATTCCTTATCTGTAAGTACCGGTTGTTTATTGCTAACTGTTTACCTGCAGCTATACATCATCTCCATGGCGAAAGATTCCACATGCTCATACATACATCACAAAGTCAAAGGAAAGTTCTCACAAAGATCAAAAGACAGCAACAGTCAAAGAAAGATTCTTCGCCAAAAAAAAAGAATCTACAAAGTAAAGTGACAAAGATCAAAGTGAAAGAACGGGGACAACAAATATATGTATCATAAAGACTTAAGACGCATGAGCATGTTGGAATGGCAGACAACCACCA
Source organism: Artemisia argyi (assembly GCA_030686995.1). NCBI lineage: Eukaryota > Viridiplantae > Streptophyta > Magnoliopsida > Asterales > Asteraceae > Artemisia > Artemisia argyi. Next base: position 101,728,504 of record CM060696.1, read on the forward strand.
CAAACACAGAAGTGACGAAAGGCAGATGACATCATTTGATCATTTCAACAACGATGAACTAAGAACAATGAACTAAGTACTATGACTCATCTAATGATTCTTAAAGACGTCAAGAGCTATGAATGTTAAAGTATTAAGACAAAGATGATGACGTCGCGCAACCTTCAATGACCAACACTTAGGGGGAGATTGTTAGCATCGTATTTTATTTATAAAAAGTGTCGGTCATTAACGTATTGTTATAGGTTGCTTTAGAATATCATTATGATGAAGTTTAGGCTTAGTATTCATGTTTTGTGAAAGTCTAAGGGCCATTAGTGTAATAATGTATAAGATAGATGATGCCCTAGACTTCATGTATAAATACTCTTGTAAACCTCATTTGAGATGTTGGTTCTCTTAGTGATTCATTTAGTATTAACAAGGTTATTATTCCACACACTAGAGTTCCCATCCACTCTCTCTCTCTCTCTCTACTTACTTTCTCTCTCTAGGTTTAGGCTTGAATCATATGTGAAATAGGTTGTTCTACGGTCCTACAAGTTTACTTTGATTGTTGGTGGTTATTTGCCCAGAACAGGGTGAAGACAATCAATGACCTAACTATGTACCAATGAATGGTTACCGGATATCACTTGGAATCGTGTTATCACTTTCCAAAGTAAACTATTCGACCCTAATGCCTGGGTATCACGAATATCTACTTTGGATAAGACCAAATGTTTCTTATTGAATTAGGCACAAATCAATAACCCTTTGCGTTTAAGTGTTATGTGTTTTCTGTGTATCTTTCATGCATGATCTGATTTCCTCTTAAATAGGAGAATATTCATAGCTAGTCAAATGGAATTATGAGAATTAATCGGCCCATTAATCTCCACATAATTGCCCCCATTAAAGCAAAAAATAGTAGTTACATGACCAATTAAACGTGGTCATAAGTGCAGATATAACTGTAATTTGAACAGGTCAAATCAATTACATTATCACCAGCAGAATCTACTTAGCACTAGCAACAGAATCACTGCTCAGCGGCAGAGTCATACTACTAGCAATAGGATCCACTGTCAGTAAAATCCTAATACTACCAGCAGAATCCTGCACAACCACTATTGAGTCAGGGTAATCAGGGACTTGATGGGTGTACTCTCCGTACCTCCAAACCCATTTGCAAGTATGATTTGATCCTTCAAGTGCTGATGCTTCTAGTAATGGTATATCAATTTGACTAGCAGTAGGATCCACTATTGAAATTGATGCAAGATATGTCTAAGGATGGGTTAATCCCAGCATTTGACATGGACACTGAAAAGTGTAAGACTTGCATGTTGACCAAAATTACTAAGAAACCTTTTCAGGGTGTTAAACGTGTGACTGAGTTCTTGGAGCTTATACACAGTGACCTGTGTGACTTGCATGCCACTCCCTCTTTAGAGAATAAGAAGTACTTTGTGACATTTATTGATGACGCTTCTAGGTTTTGTTATGTCTATCTATTACATACCAAGGATGAAGCATTAGATAAATTCAAAGTATTTAAAACTGAAGTTGAGTTGCAACTTGGGTCCCTAATCAAAAGATTCGGGACTGATAGGGGAGGTGAGTACATGGATACTCTGTATTTTCAGTCTGTTGGTATAATCCATGAAACGACTGCTCCCTATACTCTTCAACAAAATGGTATCTCTGAAAGGAAAAATAGGGTAATGAAGGAGATGGTTAATTCCATGTTGTCCTACTCAAGACTGAGTCAAGGGTTCTGGGGTGAAGCTATGTTAACAACTTGCTATTTATTAAATAGGGTTCCCAACAAAAGGAACAAAGTCACCCCTAATGAACTCTGGACTAAAAAGAAACCCAACCTGAATTACCTTAGGTTTTGGGGTTGTAGGGCTGTTGTAAGACTCCCTGATCCAAAATTAAAAACTTTGGGTGAAAGAGGCAATGAAGGCATCTTTGTTGGATATGCTGAGCATTCCAAGGCATACAGGTTCTATGTTATTGAACCTAATGAATATGTTTCAATTAACTCAATAATTGAATCAAGGGATGCACTCTTTGATGAGAATAGATTCTAATCAGTCCCTAGACCAAGTCAAAGGATTCCTAATGGAACTGATGACATTGGTGTATGAGAGGTCCCTGATGAATTATCATCTCAGGCCCCTGATGAAGTTGTGGTTCAACAACCTGAGCTCAGAAAGAGCAAAAGGATCAGGAATCCAAAGTCATTTGGACCTGAGTTTCAATTATATTTAATTGAAGGTACAAGGAATGAGGTCTCTGACCAATACTCCTATTGCTTCATTGTTGAGGATGATCCAAAAACATTTGAAAAAGCAATGAAGTCCCAGGATGTTGCTTTCTGGAAAGAAGCAATAAATGATGAGATTGACTCCTTCATGGGGAACAACACTTGGGTGTTGGTTGATCTACCACCAGGTTGCAAACCTCTTGGTTGCAAATGGATTTTCAAAAGGAAAATGAAGGTAGATGGAACTATTGAAAAGTTCAAGGCTAGACTAGTCATTCAGGGCTTTAGACAAAAGTCAGGGATAGAATACTTTGATACTTATGCCCCTGTGGCATGTATCAGTACCATAAGATTGCTGATTGCTTTGGCATCAATTCACAATCTGGTTATTCGTCAGATGGATGTGAAGAAAGCTTTCTTGAATGGTGAATTGGATGAGGAGGTTTATATGAACCAACCTCAGGGCTTCATCTTACCTGGCAATGAAAACAAGGTGTGTAAACTAATTAAGTCTTTATATGGCCTGAAATAGGCACCTAAGAAATGGCATCAACAATTTGATGAAGTGGTCTTGTCTAATGGTTATGTTCTTAATCAGGCTGACAAATGTGTATATAGCAAATTTATTGAATCTGGTAAAGGAGTCATCATTTGTCTATATGTTGATGATATGCTGATCTTTGGCGCTGACCAAAATCAAGTTGACCTGACAAAGGAAATTTTGTCATCAAGGTTCTCCATGAAGGACATGGGGGAGGCTGATGTTATCCTTGGTATAAGGATCAAACATGAAAGTAATGGTATATCAATTTCCCAGTCTCATTATATTGAGAAGGTACTGAAAAAATTTAATTACTTTAATTGTACTCCAGTGAGTACTCCCATGGATACCACTGAGAAGCTTATGCCTAATACTGGCAAAGCTGTATCTCAACTTGAGTATTCTAGGGTGATTGGCTGCCTGATGTATGCCATGACTTGTACAAGGCCTGATATTGCTTTTGGAGTGGGTAAAATGAGCAGGTATACTAGTAATCCTAGTGCTCAGCACTGGCAAGCAATTCAGAGGGTACTAAAGTATTTGAAGAGAACTTTGGATTATAGTCTCTCATATATTGGTTATCCTTCAGTGTTGGAAGGATACACTGATGCTAGTTGGATCAGTAACACTGAAGACAATTCGTCTACCAGTGGTTGGGTATTCCTACTTGGTGGAGGTGGAATTTCTTGGGCATCCAAGAAGCAAACTTGTATCACCAGTTCAACAATGGAATCTAAATTTGTGGCTTTAGCAGCTGCTGGTAAAGAAGCTGAATGGTTGAGAAACTTGCTTTTTGAGATTCCATTGTGGCCTAAACCTATAGCACCTATTTCTATCCGTTGTGATAGTGCTGCTACATTGGCAAAGGCTTATAGCCAGATGTACAATGGGAAGTCTAGACACTTAGGTGTCAGGCATAGCATGATTCGTGAGCTTATCATGAATGGGGTGATATCTATAGAGTTCGTTAGATCTCAACAAAATTTAGCTGATCACTTGACGAAGGGTTTGGCTAGAGACTTGGTTATAAAGTTTGCTAAAAGGATGGGTTTAAAGTCCAACTTAGTCACTGAATGCTAAGACACCCAACTCCCTCCTGAGGAAACTTGGGAGCTGAGTTCAATGTGGAAAGCTGAACATTCAGTGTACTGGAGCACATGTTTTTACAATCATCCCAAGGTTGTGCTCAGGACCTGCTGGAAAAGGAGGATGAAGTCATTACTTCTTAATGGTTAATTTTCTTTGAAAAGGTGCTTGGCATGAGCATGAATAAAGAGGAACCACCTATGTGTATGTTGAAGTTTTTCCGATTCAGGAAGCTATGAACTTTTAGTTTTTACAACATTTATGAATTGGATATGGACACATGGCTTGTATAGTGTCAAGAGTGTTTAAGAGTTTGAAAATGTATGTGTATTTTATCTTCAGGTATTCAAATGGGTTGAAGGGTTCAATTCTTAGAACACCCTAATTCTCGAATATTTGAATGTGTAATGTACTAAGATGGAAATTCAATCCTCAGGATATTTTCGTTTATGCATATGTTTTGTTTAATGATTGATTTTCATGCAAAGGAAGTGAAATAAATTTGGGGAGGATTGTTGGAAAATTTAGTGCACTTGAGGGATCAAATCATACTTGGAAATGGGTTTGGAGGTACGGAGAGTACACCCATCAAGTCCCTGATTACCCTGACTCAATAGTGGTTGTGCAGGATTCTGCTGCTAGTATTAGGATTCTACTGATAGTGGATCCTACTGCTAGTAGCATGACTCTGCTACTGAGCAGTGATTCTGCTGCTAATGCTAAGTAGATTCTGCAGATGAGAATGTAACTGATTTGACCTATTCAAATGACAGTTATATATGCACTTATGACTACGTTTAATTGGTCATGTAACTACTATTTTTGGCTATAATGGGGGCAATTATGTGGAGATTAATGGGCCGATTTGTTAGGTCACCATTTTGTAAACACAAGTATGATTTAGAAAGAAATAAGATGAGAAATGAGATTGGTTGATTATGAGACAATATGAAAGGTGAAAGTGCAAGAGTTTCCTTAAGATAATCAAATAACCAACAAATGAAAAGTTTACATAAGCTTACTATTTATAAGGGAGGAGTTAAGGCAACATTCCCTTCTTCCCTTATCTCTTAATTCATGGGCTTTAAGGACCATTGGTCTTAAATGCTTAAGCCTTGAAACATAGACTAGTTAGATAAAATAACTAAGCAACCTATTACAAAAGGTAATGACCGAGACTTGACTAAAATATAAAAGTATGATCCCAACAATCTCCCCCTAAGGGTCGGTCATCACGGTTGCTTGACGTCTTCATCTTTGTTGTTGACTTGTGACATGTAAAACTCTAGATGTCTTCAAAATGAGTGAATGATAATGAAAGTACTTTGCCCTTTGTCTTAGTTCATTGGTGATGATGTAGTGATTAAGTTATGAAGTTGTCTGCCGTTCGTCACTCCTGCGTCTGTGGTGGTTGTCCGCCATTCCAACATACTCATACATCTTTGGACTTTGACTTTTACGAACAAGAAGTTCCTTTTCATGCATTGAGATCTTTGTCATTATTCTTTGTAGATTCTTCTTATTGGTGTAGAATCTTTCTTTGAACTTTGTGTTGTTAAGATCTTTGGGGGAGCTTTCTTTGACTTCAAGATGTATGTATGAGCATGTTGGAATCTACCATCATGGAAGTGAGGTACCTGAGAGTAAACAGTTAGCAATAAAACAACCGGTACTTACGGATAAGGAATTAGAGCTCATCAACAGCATATTGTGAAGACTCCTTCTAATCCTTATCCAGGCCGTTCCCATATCAGATACTCCTGAAGGAGCTTACGAGACCTACTAAGTAGCTCAATGACTGGGTGAGTCGCTGGGGATCACTCCACGACTATAGACCGTAATGGAACCACCGCACACACTAAGCGTAACCCTTGTGGGGTTACCGAAGTGACCTGCTGTCAGGGCTGTTTGATGTTGACCCTGGCAGGATTTCCGTTCAATCATTGAGAAATACTTAAGTAATCCTCTCATAAACGTTCTCGGCAGATTGCTAAGATCTGCGAAGGACTCGATAGTTTACAACTGATGCCCATTGATGTAGAACACCAGTTGTAGAAATACTAAGTGTTCCTAAGAGATCTTTGATGTATCTCATGGCTCTAGACTCTATAAGTGCACACCTAGGTTTCCTATGCGGAGACTGGGGATGAGTCTCCTGCTTCAATATCAACCGTCTCTAAGAGATAGGTCGATAGGTTACGCAGGTTCCCCGTGAGAATGAAACAAGTCCTTTTAAGAGAACTTGAGTGGTTGAGAGGGTTTAGTGCATCGCGTCACTGGGTCCATGACGACTTAATCTTCAATACCGGTGTTGTCTTAAGCAACAGCCAGTAGCATACGTATTGAACCCGGTGTCTGCCCTAAGGTTGAATCATCTGGAGGGCTGTTTCTTTTCACCCTTTTCTTTACTTTTCTTTTTAATTCTTCAACTCCTTCTTTCCCTTTTCATTCTTTTCTCTTTTTTTCGTATCATACCTAAGGACTTCTACTTCTAACTATTGGTGATGTCCTTGGGTAGATCCCTCCGGCTCTGGCGGATCATAGGACGGTTATTCCTATCTTAATCACCTTATAACTCCGACAGTAGCCAAGAAACCTTTGATTGAAACTCTCTCAAAGTGTTTGTGATAATCAAATATTTTGGTTAACACTTTGAGAGTTTTGTGTACACTTTAGAAGGGCTCCCCCTGCACATGTGCTCATAAGTTTTTTAATAAATTTGCACATGCGGGAGGAGCAAGCACTTTTGAATTGATCCACTTTCCGTGAACAGGACCGATTCGAGACACGCTTACATTACTAGTTAGACTAGCTTGAAGTTATTACCCGGCCTGGTCAAGTCCACAGAAAGTTTCTCGAGACGGTACTTTTCTACTAAGACATATCCTTTTCGAGACACGCTTACGTGGTTAGTTAAAGAGTTGCATTGTCAGCTTTTAGGTGACAACTAGCTCTAGAAACTAACTTGATGTTATTACCCGTCGAGGATAAGTCCTTTCGATGTTACTAACTTGTATTATCTCGTCAATTCCTGGGTCAATACTGAGTCTAGCTCGCACATGATACAACTTTTAAGCATTGACTTCGTATATTTTAATCACTTTTTCATTTTCTCCCCCTCAAAAATAGCATATGAAATGATATTTTTGACAATCTTTTAGATTAAAATATGCCTTTTGAGTCTTACGGGGAGATTCACCAAGAACTTTTAATTTTGAGCAAAGTATTTTGTTTTGACAAGTGCTCCCCCTCAACAAGTGATTAAGTCTTATTGAGGTGAAATACTTGTCCTTTTGAGCAGAATTGTGAAAAATCATAAATGTTTGATTAATTCTACTCAAAAGTAAGAAGCCTTCGCTCCTTATATTTAGGATTGAGGCACTGATGCGTACCTCAGGGTCCTTTCTTTACAAGATCGGGTTGTGCACTGTAATGCGTGCACAAGCCATTATGAGATATAATATTGACAAATCAAATCAAATTCTTACACTGTTACTACCAATCAGGTCTCTGAAATGTCAACACCGGAAATTTTGATCTTCCTCCAACATAGCTTTCCAATCTCCTGAACTGATCCCTTCGCTTCAATCGGTTCTCAATTCTTAAGATGAATCTGCGGGCATCCCTGACCTCTGTCGTATTCCACCATTTCGATTTACCCAAAGCAATGTCATCGACTCTGCTCTTGATTCCATCTCTGACGAACTTCAATGTTTCATTACAGAACTTCTGAATTTCGGTGTAAGCCATGAAGCTTGCTTGATCAAGGTGTATTGAGGCAGATGTTGAAGGTCGGGGATGTTGAACATGTTGGGTTTGGTGAGATTGAGCTTCTTCTGATAACTTTCCACTCCTAACTGAAGATCTTCTACTCTTTCTCTGATGACTATTTGCCTGATAAATATAAGGAGAGCTTGGATAAAGGCAAGTTGTATCTCTTTTGGCAAGCCACAGAGTTTGCCTTGAACTTTGAGCAGATACAAGTCTTCGATGTCATTGAGACGTAGTCGTGGAAAGTCAGACTCGGAAATGTCGTACTCCTTTTCATCAAGTCTTTTGAGTGTGATTTTGCTGAGGAAGGGGTACACAAAGTGAGTGACAGTCGAGATGAACTGAATAGAGACTATCTTCAAATCACTTGCCACATCGCCCATCGTCTGATTCAGTCTGCTGCTTCGATAGTATTGTGCCCGGTTTTCTGGCCAATGATGAATGTCGTAAAGTGCGTTCCGGTCATATTCAACAATTTTATCAACGAATAATGCTGTAGCTTCTTCTTCGATGGCATTGTTGAGATATCGAGCTGCAAGGAGAAAGGCGAGTGAGGTAACGTACTTCTTCTCAATCGCACTACCGAGTTTTAGAAATTCCAAGTCTGTGTTGAAGAAGACCATGTACGGGATCTTCGGTTCATTAGGCCTCCCAACCATTGGTAGTGGTTTCGACCAGTCAGTAATGTAGGGTGCGGATTTCTTCGTGACTGGATCGACAAAAGATTCTGGGTTAATCCAGTCAATATCGCTTGACATGGCTCGAGCAATATTTTCCAGATGATACTCAAGCTCGATGGAGTCAGCAGACCGATCTTTGAGAAGTTTAAATGCTTCATTCTTAATTCTTCGCAGCTCTTTCTTATTCATCTTTTTCATCTGAAACTTGTGCTGAATTAATTGAGCAAATTCCACTGTTCGACCATCTTGAGGTTCCTGATTGTCTCCCAGTGGTGGTTGTGAATTGATCATCTTCTCAAACCAGGAATATTCGGCAGTCTCATCCTTTTTGAGCCATTTGAGGACGGTTTTAAGTTTCTTAGGTTCCTTTTCCATTGATGAGGTGTCAGGTTTGGGTTGATGATCCTTTCCTTTTCTTGCTTTCTTCTTCTTCTTGGATGACGGTTCTGGAACTTCATCGGTTTGAGGAATGTCGTCACCACCGGTGTATTCGAAATGGTCGTGTTCCTTGGGAGCAGAACCTGATGCCTTCGGTTGTTGTGAGGAAGTTGTTGTGGTTTGGGGGATGACCGGTGTATGAGATGAGGGTCCTTCGGCTTGTTTTTGTTTCTTTGCCTGAGAATTCGGATCCCTGTCTTCGTCATCTCTTTGACGCTTCAGCTTATCTGCCTCTGTGCTGCATGTCTCTTTGTTCATCTTGTCTTTCAATGCTTCCAGGACTTTTGCTTCTTCAGGAGTCAAGGTGAACTTGTTTGCCAGCTTTTCTAAGAGTTGAGCTTCCAAATCATCCAGAGATAGTCCTGGTAGAGGAGCAGTAGACTTGTCGACACGAAGAGTAAAGGTTGTTGATCGGATTACTTTCTTGACCGCTTGCTCTGCGAACTTGGTGAGTTCATCTCTCATGGGTGCCAGCAGATCTTTCAACTCAGCAACTAAGTATTGTGCCATGTATTCTTGTGCTTGAGCTGCTAGAGCGGCTTCCAAGTTCTCTTGTACGTCTTTAGCTAAGAAAGTATCAACTTTGTCTTGTAGCTCTTGGACGTTCGAGTTCAGCTTTGTCAATTCAGCAACTTGAGTTACAAGTGTTGCAACCTGATCTTCCAGTCTGCTTCTCTTCTTTTCATGTACTCTCTTGAAAGCTGACTTGAGTAACTTAGATGCAGCAGAGGCTTTGGAGCTTGGTTTCTTGATGGATTTGTCATGTGTTGATTCAGATGCAGGAGGTGATGACTGTGTGGATTCAATGATGGTGGTAGAGTCTTTGTCATCTCCTTTCTGTGGTTCGGGTTGTACAACTTCCTTGACTTTGGCTGCTTCTTCTTTCAACCTTTGTTCTTCAGCCAGTTTATCAGCTTTGGCCTTAAGCCTTAGTTCTTCAGCAAGCCTGGCTTCTTCTTCCTTCTTCAGTTTTTCTTCAGCCAGCTTGGCTGCCTCTTCTGCTTTCCTGCTCTCTTCCATTCTGATAGTTTCTTCCAGTTTAGCTTGAGCGAGCTCTTCAAGCCTGGCCTCTTCAGCTTCTTGTTTTCTTTTCAGTTCCTCTTCCTGAGCCCTTTCTCTGAGCTCCATTTCTTCCATAGTCATAAGCCTTGGAGCATCAGTATCCATAGGATCTTCCTCTTCTTCCTCTCCCATAGTCATTTCAATGTCGGTGGGAGACACTGAGGGATTATCATAAGCAACTAAGTCTGTGGCGATCCCTGTGGTAGGCTCAGGAATGCTGCTTGATCCGCCAGCTTCGGTGGTCTGAGAGAACACTGGAGGTGGAGGTAAATCAGCATTGAATGCATCAATTCGGCTGTGGAGGAGACCTAGATTGAGAGCCCTTTCATTTTCTTCTTCGACTAAAGGGCCTCCAGTCTCTTGTTCAGCAGTCACTTGTTCTTTCATCTTCTTTCTCCTGATCATTTCTTCTTCCAAGATAGTCTGAGCTTCGGTGAATGGTCTTTGAGTGAGATATGATGGATATACGGCATTGTCAGCAAACGCATCAATGTCTTTATCCCAATCAATGTCTTCAAGATTCTCATCTTTCTCAATATTAGCATATGCTTCCCTATACTGTGGACCTTCGTCAGATTCGGTTTGTTCAGAGTCAGACGGCTTTGGAGAAGATTGTGGTGAGGGAAACCATCCAGGTTCAGTTGTAGATGCAGGCTTCTCGGTAGGAATCCTTCTCTTAAGAGTACCCTTCTTCTTTTTAGACTGAGTGGAACTGCCGGAGCTTCCAGTCTTAGTGCCTTTCTTACCCTTCTTTTGCATGAAGGATGGTAGAACGACTTCGTCAAAGAATCCAACCTTTTCAGCTTCAAGAGCTTGCTCATAATACTTGTAGTTCTTGCAAGCCTTGACTTTGTCGGTCAAGAGACAATCGGGAAGTTTCTTTCCCTGCTTGCGTGTACTGGTGTCCATTCTCTTGACGACTCTGAGAGTATGTTCATTTCTGAATGTGTTCTTCTCTTGGTCATCGAGTCTCTGTGGGATATCATCGTACTCACGAAGAAAGCTTTCGATGAGTAGTTTTGTGAAGCGGACAAACGGGATGTTAGTAGTCTTGTGTTGAATGTGCCACACCAGGTCTTCCCAAATGATGCTGGCATAATCAACTTTCTTCATGTTAGCCACTGCCCAGAAGAGTTTGAGGTGTTGGAGCTTTGGATGTTCATGCCCAGAATCTCTGCCAGATAAGGACTTGGCAATCAGTATGTATAGGGTTCTCCATGGTTGTGGAAGATACCTAATGTTGACCCTCGAATGTCTGGTAATAACTTCTTCTGATTCGTCATACCCAATATCCCTTAACCACATTATCAACTCTTCTTCAGTGGGGACTGTAACATACTCCTCATTAGGGCCGAGTTCTGGTAAACCGAGTACATTCCTGAGCACATCAATATCCACAGAGACCTCACGGTTATGAAGTGTACAGGTGAAGGAAGCCTCCCCGAGATCTAACTGTAGTGTATGCCAAAACTGGTGGATGTAGAAGCAGGAAACCGAGGCGGACTTGGTAAACAGCAGCTTATTCGGGTGGTAAAGGAGAGCATCTATAGCCACAATACAAGAGGACTCGTTGCAGGTCATCTTGTTGAAGTTGATACGAAGGTTGTTCTTTCCAATCTTCCTGGTGTAGTCATCTGGGAAAGTCTCTTCCCATGAAAGCTTAGGTTCGGGCTCTGGTCCGTATGGAATGTCGTTGTGTTCTGCCATCTGAATAGATCATAAACAAACACAAACATGGCAATTGTTGACTAGGTTAGCAAATACATTCAATTATGAAGTACATATCAAGAATTGCATGTTATACATTGATCAGTGGGGGTTTGTGTGTTTGAAAACTTTTGATATATGACAAACTTGAGTAATAATACTTGTGAGAAACTTATAACAAATCAGTTACACCATAAGTTTATCATTACAAGAAGTTACACTTTGGAAAATTTCACAACACTTAGAAAAAATTTGGATTTTGACAAGTTTACGCGTAAGTGTGTAACTTTACGCGTAACCTGACTTAAGCGTAAGAGAAGAAATTATGCGTAAGTGCAAAAGCTACGCGTAAGTTAGAATACTACGCGTAAGGTGAATCTTATGCGTAAGTTCAATTTTATGCGTAAGATAAATCTTAGGCGTAGAAATTGAAGTTACGCGTAGGATTACCCTTAAGTGTAAAGTGTAACTTATGCGTAGGTAATGACTTATGCGTAAGTTCCAGACTTATGCGTAAGGTCAGAACTTATGCGTAAGAGTTACATTTATGCGTAAACTATGTCTTATCCAAGACACAGTTTGTCCACGTGTCGAATCTTACGCGTAAGATTCAATCTTACGCGTAGGATGACCAATTAACGCGTAGGATGAACTATTAATGCGTAAAGTTGCCTTTTCCAGAAAAATCACCTCTCTTATTAAGTGTTGTTTGATTCCTGAAAGTAAAATCACACTACCACTGATCAATAAACATACTAACACACTTAAATACCCATATTTTACGCGTAAACATGCATATTATAAAGATACGCGTAAACCCGTATGAACATTCAATCACAATCATAATCAAACATGAATCTGGGTATGTCTAAGCATGGGGCAAATGTTTCTAACAACATAAGGATCATATGGTTCAATTAGTAACACAAATCATCCACAGAATCTCAAGATTAAATCTGCTAGTGTCATACGAACCCTAAACCTTTGATTCAAGAACTTAAACACGATTAAGATGCAATTAAATCCTAACAACATGATCTAAGACATATAACAACACAATCCCCATCACTAATTTCAATCCTAATGCTCAAACTCAAGAACCCCTAAATCATACGTATGAACCCTAAGTGCCAATCAATCGATTAAGTGTTTCTGGGTGCAATTAGAGTGTGAAAACATGTTAATAATCAACCATAGACCATATCCCAACAATCAAATCAATCATAACATAACAAATTTCTGGGTTTAAAATCTATGCACAATCCTAAGAGAAATTTAATCGATTAGAAAGATTTAACCGTTGGATCGTTATGAAATGAAAAACCTTTGTTTGTTATAATGATCAAAACATGTTATCACTTACAGATTCGAAGATGGATGATTAGATCAAGAGAATGATTGTGGATCGTTAGATTGAGTAGGTGAAAGAGTAAATGTGTTTGCAGAGGTAGTAAATGTGTGGTCAAACTTTGTTTTGACTGAGGTTAATTCAAGTTATGCAAATTGACATTATAAGTCCCTTAACCTAACAAAACATTTACACCAAATGCCTAATCACATTATCACATATAGCTTTCGTTTATTAACACCAAGATATGATAAGAACAACTTGTGGTACTCCCCCTCGACCTTAGACCGTAGTAAAATACTGAACAAAATAATTATATTGGTCAAGGAGAGTAACCCGAAACACTTTTGAATCAACACTTAAAAGATGTAATTATTTTTGGTAAAATGCAAGTATAAAAGGCAAAATATTTTTGAGAAGTTTGAAAAACATTACTTTTCCTCCCCCTCAACACTTGTTTTAAATATTTGAAGACATTTGAGAAAATAGTGTTGAAAGTGGTTTATACTTGCATTTTTTTTTTTAAAGGTTTTGTATTTTTGTATTTTGTTTTTGAAAAAAAATTATTTACAAAGATAGTTTTGATGTTTGACTATCAATTGTCTTTTAAAAACTTTTCCAGATCCTCTGGAGTCAAACATCGCATACCAATTTGGTGAACTAGACTAGCAAACCTTGATGGTGCTAAGGATTTGGTAAGTAAGTCCGCCAATTGGTACTCCGTTCCAACAAAATAAAGTTCAACGGTACCCTTTTCCACATGCTCTTTGATGAAGTGATATCGGAGATCGATGTGTTTGGATTTGCAGTGATGTACTGTGTTGCAGGAGATAGCAATTGCACTTTTGGAGTCACAGTAGATTGGAATCTTGTTGAATAGGTAGCCATAATCCTTAAGTTGTGATCTCATCCAAATGACTTGAGCACAACAGGCAGACATGGCTACATATTCAGATTCTGTTGACGACAGTGATGTGCAGTCCTGCTTCTTTGATTGCCATGACACAAGTTTGTCTCCGAGAAATTGTAATCCACCAGATATGCTTTTGCGTGTGTCTAAACATCCTGCATGGTCAGCATCTGAAAAAGCAATTAGTTCAAAGCCAGAATCCTTCGGATACCAGATTCCCAAGTTAATGGTTCCCTTTATGTATCGAAGGATTCTCTTGACCTCACTGAGGTGTTTTTCAGTTGGTTTGGACTGATAGCGAGAGCACATATAGACAGCAAATACTATATCAGGTCTACTAGCTGTGAGATACATGAGGGACCCAATCATACTTCGGTATTTGGTAGGGTCAACTGGAGTCCCATGTAAATCAGCATCTAGTTTTGTTGTATAGCCCATTGGTGTATTATAAGTATCACAAGATATCATTCCATGTTTCTTTAAAATTTCAAGAGCATATTTGGACTGATTTACAAAAATTCCACGGGGTGATTGATGAACTTGTAGTCCTAGAAAGAACGAAAGTTCACCCATCATGGACATTTCAAAATTATCTTTCATTAATTTTGCAAAATCATTAGAGTAACTTCTTTGTGTTGAGGCAAAAATAATGTCATCGACATATATTTGAACAACAAGTAAGTCCTCCCCGTAGGTTTTTGTAAATAGTGTGGGATCCACCGATCCTTTAGAAAATTTATTGGCCAGCAAGAAAGTGGACAGTTTGTCATACCACGCCCGTGGGGCTTGCTTGAGTCCGTAGAGTGCCTTTTTGAGTCTGTAAACGTGATTAGGATGCTCAGGATCAACGAAGCCTTCAGGTTGGCTAACATAAACTTCTTCATGGAGTTCTCCATTAAGAAATGTTGTTTTGACATCCATTTGGTAAACCACCATGTTCCTGTGTGCAGCATAGGCCAAAAAGATTCGAACAGCTTCATGTCTAGCCACTGGAGCAAAGGATTCAGCAAAATCAAGTCCTTCCAGTTGAGAGTATCCTTTCGCTACCAGACGTGATTTGTTTCGGATGACAGTTCCTTCAGCATCAAGCTTATTCTTCCAGATCCATTTTAACCCGATGACAAAGACTCCGTCAGGTCTTTCAACTAATTCCCAGACTTCTAATCTTATGAATTGCTGAAATTCCTCTTGCATAGATTCAATCCAGTTGTCATAAGTCATTGCGTCTTTAATGTTTTTAGGTTCTTCGTGACAGACTGTGAGTGCATATATGCAAGTTTCTCCATCAGTGTGAAGTCGTTGTCTTGTCATTACTGGTGCATCTGGATGGCCAATAAT
Organism: Artemisia argyi; assembly: GCA_030686995.1. Classification (NCBI taxonomy): domain Eukaryota; kingdom Viridiplantae; phylum Streptophyta; class Magnoliopsida; order Asterales; family Asteraceae; genus Artemisia; species Artemisia argyi. The sequence goes on from CM060696.1 coordinate 101,743,639, forward strand.
ATGAACTAGTGGATGGTCTCGAGTCCATTTGTGTGTTGAAGGGTGTAGTTGATAAGTATCTCGCATGTTAGCAGGATCCAAATTGCGTGTTGACGACTCAGCTATATCAGGAACTGTAGGAGCCGGTGCAAACGGATTAAAGAACGCATCAGGATCATGCTCTGCGGGTTGTGGAACTGATTGTGGTGTTGGATCTTCAGCTGGATGGCGGGAAGTAGAACCAGTTTGTTCTGCTGTAGATGGTGATACAATTGGAGGACCGTCTCTCTCAACACTTGTAGTTGTTTGTTGAGGTGAGTCTGGTACTGGAATGTTTTCAGGTTGAGCAGTGGAATAAGGTGAGACCTCAGTAGGACGGTATTCAATTGTGTCATCAAATAGTGGAGCAAACAAGGTTTCTAATTCTTTGCGGTTGAGTGACAATGGTTCAGCTGAAGATGCCGGAGAGTGAAGACGGTTGAATTCGGGTCCTAAGCTGTGTTGCTCAGAAGCCATTTGTGTGAGCTCATCAAAGTTAGCGTGAATGGTTTCTTGAATTTCTCTTGTTCGACGATTCCATATCCGAAAACCTTTAGAATTTTCACAGTATCCAACGAACACTCCGATGTCAGCCTTAGCGTTAAGTTTACCTAAATCATCACGATCATTTTTCGGATAGCAAAGTGCTCCAAATACATGAAAGTAATCGATGTTCGGTTTCCTTTTGTGAACAATTTGATATGGTGTTTTGCGATGGCGTTTTGTGATCATGCAACGGTTTTGAGTATAACATGCGGTTGAAACAGCTTCTGCCCATAAGTAATCAGGTAATTGAGCATTAATCAACATAGTTCTAGCAGCTTCCACTAACGTCCTGTTGCGTCTTTCAACAACTCCATTCTGTTCTGGGCTTCTAGGAATAGATGTTTGATGTTCAATTCCCACTTTCTCATAGAATGACCTAAGTGTCTGATTCTTGAATTCAGTTCCATTGTCAGTTCTGACTATTCGTACCGTGTTGCGTAACTGAACTTGAATTTTTGTGAGAAAGGTGATGATCATCGAAGGAGCCTGATCTTTACTTCGTAAGAAATAAACCCAAGTCCATCTGGAAAAGTCATCGACGATTACTAGTATGTAGCGTTTACCGTTGATACTTTGAACACGCATCGGTCCACACAAATCCATATGAAGCAGTTGCAGAACATGATTCGTACTGTGCTCAGGTTTTGAAGGAAAATGAGCCCGAGTACTTTTTCCTTGTTCACAGGCAGGACATAAGTGATCTTTGGTGAAACGGAATCTTGGAAATCCATCAACAAGTTTGAACCGAGCAAGGTCAGTCATAGTTTTGAAATTCAAGTGTGAAAGACGTTTGTGCCATAACCAAGATTTAGTCGATTCCGCTTTGGAGAGAAGACATATCGGAGATGTTGCAATCATATCTGACATTGAAATTGTATAAAGATTGGAGCCACGTGAGCCAGACATGAGGTCGTTTCCTTGTAAGTCACGAACAAAGCAAGTTTTCTCACGAAATGCAACTTCTAGATCTCCATCACAAAATTGACCAACAGAGAAAAGGTTGTGTCCAAGTCCTTCCACATAGTAAACACGACTGATTTCGATGTTCCTACTTACATAGTCACCATATCCCATGATTAAAGCGTAATGATCATTCCCGAATCTGACAGTGCCAATGAACTTTGAGACAAAGTTGTGTAACAGTTTGAGATTGCCTGTCATATGTCGGGTGCATCCGCTATCAATAATCCAGAGAACAATCTGTACCACCTGCATCACCAGAAGAAGACACGGATGGAACAGAAGTAAGGGTGGAACCCAAAGAAATTGCGGGTTCCTGTTGGTTAGAAACACATGTATTCAATAATTTAGGGATCCATTTAAAGTCTGGTTTGTGTTGTAACCAACGTTGCCAATTCCAACTAGTATTTGCTTTCTTAATGTTAAATGCACTAGTAGTTGGCTCTGTCCTAGATTTGTTCTCGGCACTTATGGGGGTAACTTCAACATCATTAGAGACCGTAGAAGACGGCTTTCCTAAGTTAGACTTAGAGGCAATAGTGGGCCTAGAAGGAATGCGTGTCCTACGTTTCTTATGACGATTGAGAAGAGAATTAGCTAAACATTTTTTATGATCACCAGATGACACGCTTTTACGACAAAACACACAAGATGCATTAATATTCAAAACATTCAAAGGTTCATCATTCGTTACATTTAGATTTTGATTACAATTTGCCAGATTAGAATCTAAATCTGATGCAACATGAGTTTTATTCAAATTCCTAAGTTGGTCTTCTACTTCTTGAGCTTCTAGTTGTCCTCTCTTACGTTGCAAGATCCTATTCTTCTTTTTACTTTTTCGCTTGGGTCTGCTAACGCTATTAGTGGAGACTAGTCCTGTAGAAGTGGAGTTATCAACATTAGTGTTCTGAATGACATGATCTTTAGCAGTTTTGTCTAATTTATACATTCCTGGTGCTATCACCGTGGTGTCAACCATCTTTCCTTTTTGAATTAGCTTGATTTTCTCTTTCAAATCAATGATGATGTGATTTTTGTCCTGTATTTCAGACTCAAGTAAACCATTGCAATATTTGATGTCATCGCGGTTTTGTTGCCATTCGGCATTTTCAATTTTTAAATCCGCAATTTCTTTCTCGTATCGAAAACACAGACCTTTTAAAGACTCGTTGTTTTTGCAATTCTGAAAAGAGTTTGAAACATTTTGACTTTGAAACTTCAATTCCCTTTCAAGACTTTTAGCTTGACACCATTCAAGCCTTTGATTGAGTTGACAAATTTGTTTTGAAAATTGTTTTGTCACATCATCATTTTTAATTCTCAGCTTTTCGTTTTCCATTTTGAGTGTCTCGATTTCCTCATTCAACAGATTATTATCAACACAATGATCATTCTTAAGCATAGAAGTACCAGAATTATAAAGATCATTCATGATAACAGACAAAATATCAGCATTGAGAACTTGTTCCAAGAGTCGATCAGCATCATTTTTTAAAACTCTATTTCTTTGCTTTTGAGCCAAAATCTCATTTTCAGTTGAGTTGAAAACGTGAATCATATTTTTCACCTCGTTTTGAAGTTCCTGATCCCAACGTGTAGCACAAAGACGGAGATGTTTGACAATTGGCAGCATTTGTCTTTGAAAAATATCTCTTTTTTCTCGCTCGTAAGCGGATTGAAAAGTTTCAATTTTAATTTCAGAATTGCGTTCAATTGTTTCCTCCAAAATTTCGATGTCTTCCATAAAAGTTTTGAAATAATTTAAGACACGACATTTTTTCGGTAAAGGTGTAAGTTCACCGGATGATGGTAAAGGACCATTTATTTGTGCTACAGTTTGGACAGGGGCCGCATTGGAGGATGAAATATATGACTCAGTGATATACCATGATTTCTCAGGTAATTCTTTTTTAGTAACAAAAGATTTGGAAATTGGTGGAGCTTTTGAGTAATCATATGGTGTCCAATTTTGAACATAACTCATTTTTTATCGACTCTCGTCTTCAAGTTCTTCTTCTTCCTCAGTATCAAAAACAACAGCACGCACAATCGTATTATCAAGCAAATGATCCATACTGTAAATTTTAGGAATTTCTTTGAAAGCTGTGTGAAGAAACATAGATTTGTAATCACCAAGTGCAAAACCTTTATCGGGTCTCGGTTTTAAAGTAAATTTCTGAATTGTTGTGACTGAGTTCCCGTGTTTGTAAACAATGTTACGAAATTCTTTGAGTTGTTTTTCAAGATCAACAATATCACCGAGTAAGTCATCTATGTACTTCCTTTTTCGTATTTTATGTTCACAAAAATCCTTTTTACAACTTGACAATTCTGTTTCTGTTTTTGAAAGGTCTCTTAGAAGACGTTCAACTTGCATTTTCAATTCACACTTCTCACTTTCAAGTTTTGACATCAACTTTCCGTTTGACTCAATTAAATCTTGCATTTTGCGTTGAAGATCTTGTTCTTTGTTGTAAGAATCTTGAAAAGCTTTTTCAAAACTTTTAGCATGTTTAATCTTTTCTTCCTGATTTGAAAGCTGAATTTTATAACACTCAATATCTCTTGCAAGTGCTGCATTAGTTTCTTTTAAAACTTTGTTTTTCTCGTTGCATTTTGCAATTAGCAATTGCTGAGCATTCAGTTGTTTAGATAACATTATGAGGTCAGGGTCTGGATCAAATGATGGTTCATGTTGTTCTAAATTATCATGTTTATCATTCTCAATAGGATCATCAAATGAAACAACTGTGTCATCATCGAATATGACAACTGTGCTTATTTGTATATCTTTTTGAGATGATGAAGATGATTTAGATGGAACAACTTGCGCCATATCTGATTCAGAGGCAGAAGGTGAGGCTATTTCATGTATTAGGCATGTTTTATGATCATGTACCTGAGACAAGCCGTCAGTGTCATACACTGGACCTGAATCATTAAACTGAAGTTCTTGCATGTTGGCCATAAGCATCACAGTAGCATTGGCTTCCAGATCTTCCATGTCATCATCGTTGTTCACATATGCCATGAAGTTGTTATCCTGTTCAGGGAAATGCCCATCTTTTTCATCTTGAAGAGCCATGAGTAATGCCTGCTTGTGAAACTTACTACCCCGAGTTCTCGGTTTGGGACATGCTGTCGCTATATGACCTTGTTCATTACAATTGTAGCACCACACTGCATTCCCTGAGTTGGAGTTCCTAGTTGCAACTGGTTCAGACCTTTGCTGAGAAGATCCTGAGTTGTTCCTGAACCCTCCATTGTTACTAAACCTCTGACCATTCCCATAATTTCCTGAAGAACTTCCTGAACCGGATCGACCATAGTTACGATTCTGAATTTCCACTCTTCCATCATTGACAATAGCTTGATTCCTTGTGTTAGAAGATGAACGTTGACGGTTGTTTGTTTTGTTGGAGAATTTGCTAAAAGCACGAGCAATAAGGGCAAGTCCCTGATTCAACGTATTAAAGTCATCATCGTCATCATCATTGGAGTTGGTGTAGTACACAGCATCATTGTTGTGTGATGGAACAAGTTGAGTAGAAGCATCTTGTGGAGATGAATCATAAGGGACCATTTGGTTCGAGGTGGAAGATTGTGGATAACTGAAGTAGTTCTGCTCTTGAACATATGCATGATTTGACATTGGTGGTGGAGCATAGGGAGATTGAGCTACGAGAGCCAAAGAATTTGATGTTGGTGTGGGTGTGTATCCTCCTCGTAGAGCTCGATCTTTTTCCACTTCAGGTTCATGGTGTTTCAGAAAATCATACAACAAACCATATGGAGCATCATGAAGATTCTTCGTTTGACGAATAAATGTCACATATTTATGCCAATCAGGGCCAAGACTACCAACAAATTTGGAGTTCACAGCGATCCTTGGTACTGTGATTTTATGACGTTCCAGATCATTGACTACATTTGTGAAACGATGATAGTAGGATTCAAGTGTCTCTCCTGGTTCAATTGTGATGTCAGTGTATTCCATGTAGAGTTTGGAAGCCATGTCATCTTTGTTCAGTTGAGTGCCTTCCATTAGGAGATGAACGTGTTCCCACATAGCTTTGGCTGTTTTCTGAGCATCGACACTTCGATAGATTGGATTAGGTATACCTTGAAGTATATAAGCCATTGCATATTGATCAGCTTCACGATGTAGTTTCTGTTCTTCAGTGAGTGAAGTTTCTGGAAGAGGTCTATCACCAGGAGGACGTGGAGGATCAGCAGTTGGATCCCCAGCTTCAAATCTTGTTGGCCACTCAAATGGTCCTTCAAGTATCACTTGCTTTAAGAACTTCCCATGAGGTTTCTTCAGTTCAAGAAATCGTAAGAATCGACTTGACCATTGAACATAGTTCCCAGGTGTAAGCATTGGAGGTGTTTCAAGTGATCCTGCCTCATGCCGGGATTGTTGAGTTGTAATAACTTCACACATTCTGTCAAACCAGTGAGGTTGTTTGGAGGAAAACTGAGTGTTTTGTAGTGGCACTTGATATGGTTGTTGTTGAGGAATGATCTGATGTTGTTGCATCATTAGGTAATGATGTAGTGGATTATACGTTTGTTTTTTAGAAGGTTGTTGATTCATTTGGTGCGGAAGGTATTGTTGTTGCTGATACTGCTGATGTTGATGTTGCTGAGTATGAGGGAAGTAGTGATTAGGTGGTTGAGACATCTTAGAACACTTGTGTAGAAATGGATCTTTGTAGAAGATTGAAATGCACGTTTCTTTGAGTAAGTTCCAAAATCCTAGGGGTAAGTTCAATTCTTACGCGTAACTTTAATCTTACGCGTAAACTGTTAGGTTATGCGTAAAGAGTTAGTTTATGCGTAAACAAAAAGTTTAGGCGTAAGTTTACTCTTTACGCGTAAGCTTTGGCTTATGCGTAAGTTTAGACTTATGCGTAAGGTTTAAACAACCAAACAAATCTTCCAAACTTATCCAAGCTTGAAAGATATCCGAAGTCGAAGTAATCCACTAACTTATCCAAGCTAGGGAAGTACTGAGTCACCGGAACACAAGGAGAAGATCTTTGTTGAAGGTTAAGCGTAGAATCTGAAACTTACGCGTAAGATAAACTTATGCGTAAAGTTAAGGCGTAGGATCTGACTTGTGCGTAGGAATTCACACTTACGCGTAGAAAATGACTTTACTCGTAGGATTTAAGGCGTAGACTTCCAAGTAACGCGTAAAAACAGGGTTTTGACTAGAGTTACGCGTAAGAAAAGGGTTTTGACCTTAGTTACGCGTAAGAAAAGGGTTTTAGGCCAAAAGTTATGCGTAAAAAGGACAAAAAATACTGTTGACAGCTTTAGAATCGTACTATTCACCAAATTTACGCGTAAACTGGTCAGAAACTTGAAAAATCTCAAATTTTTGAAGAAAAAATGCTTAGAAATAAGGTACTTTTGATCAAATAACTTCACCAATACTTAGAAAACACTAACTATTGAAGATTTAGCTACCAAAAACTAGTTTTCCAATATCAAAGAAGCTATAAAACCTTAAAAAAAACCTTAAAAATCACTACTTTATGCAAAAACTAAGCTTCAAATCACTATATCAACCTTGAAACTTGTCCAAGCTTCAAGATTTGAGTGAAAGAAACAAAGAAAAATGCAAAAAGATGAAAAATAAGCACCAAATCCCCACATTAAATCAAAGAAACACACTTCAAACTCTAGTAGGCGAATGATACCACTTGTTAGGTCACCATTTTGTAAACACAAGTATGATTTAGAAATAAATAAGATGAGAAATGAGATTGGTTGATTATGAGACAATATGAAAGGTGAAAGTGCAAGAGTTTCCTTAAGATAATCAAATAACCAACAAATGAAAAGTTTACATAAGCTTACTATATATAAGGGAGGAGTTAGGGCAACACTCCCTTCTTCCCTTATCTCTTAATTCGTGGGCTTTAAGGCCCATTGGTCTTAAATGCTTAAGCCTTGAAACATAGACTAGTTAGATAAAATAACTAAGCAACCTATTACAAAAGGTAATGACCGAGACTTGACTAAAATACTAAAGTATGATCCCAACACGATTAATTCTCATAATTCCATTTGACTAGCTATGAATATTCTCCTATTTAAGAGGAAATCAGATCATGCATGAAAGATACATAGAAAACACATAACACTTAAACGCAAAGGGTTATTGATTTTTGCCTAATTCAATAACAAACATTTGGTCTTATCCCAAGTAGATATTCGTGATACCCAGGCATTAGGGTCGAATAATTTACTTTGAAAAGTGATAACACGATTCCAAGTGATATCCGGTAACCATTCATTGGTACATAGTTAGGTCATTGATTGTCTTCACCCTGTTCTAGGAAAATAACCACCAACAATGCGGACAGAGAAAAAAAATATACAAATATTTTGGTCAATGCAGGTTGAAAAACATTCAAGTAGTTCACAGGTTACCCTCTCAAAACTATCGATATTCTTCACTTCATTGCGCTCTTTAAATTTTTGTTTGTGTTCATCCTCAAGTGGTGTTTTGATTTGCGTTCTACCTAATTATTGTATGATCTTTTTATAATCTTTTATATAATAAAAGAATTCCGATTAAGATTATCTTATCATTAACGTTTTCTCATTTCAGATTATCAGATGCAAGTTGAATTGTCCACCATCTATGACCTGCATTGTGTCCAACAACTTCAAACTAAGCCTGCGATGGGAATGCAAGAGATGTGTATGCCAACAGGTTTGTTCACTTGAATGTGCTCAATGGTTCAGGATGTTGTGTGTCATATTAGTCTTTTTCCATGTGACATATACTTGTAACTTGCATTCTTGGAAATTATCGATTGCAGCAACCGTTGTTGGTCATCCAAGACCAACACCTCACAGATCACAAGTTTATCGTGCAACGGTGACAGGTGTGAAACTCTTATACATAAATGTTTCCCGAGGTTCCAACTGTATTTTGATATATGTGCAACTAATGACAGACACTTGATAATAGCAGGCACACATGTATGCTCACGGACTCTTGGGAAAAGGAAACACAGTGACTGTTTGATAGGTATGTGTACACAGTTTCAAATGTCTCTTTGTTGAAACTGTCCGCCAACGTTATCCACACCCTTGATCACCATTTTCGATAGCCAAATTTACAGGTACACAAAGCACAGCGAGACGCCGTTTGATAGCGGACGATAGTCCAGGGACCTTGCAACAGGCAGCTCTGCAATGTTAGTACCATAACTGTTTTCACTAAAGTTTATCAATTCATATTATCCCAAACACTTATTAAACTTCTTTGTAAATGTTCACTGCCTGGGTTTTTATTCATGTTATTGAACAAAACGAAGATGTAATTTGAACCACATATTTAATGATTCGTTTATGTGATTGATAATGCAGCCACACCGGCTGTGTAAAGTGACTGTCACTTCATGGACATTGGCCATTTTCCTGCCCAAATGCAAACATCTCACTCCTGTCCAACTAATTTGCCACCGGCAACATCATCAATTGTTCGTGCAGATCTGTTTACGGCATTGTACACCACACATGAGTATTAAAATGGAAATACTTTACAACCTAACAATTTCATTAACATTTTTTCATGACTGTCACATCAAACGCACAACGATCGGGTTCTATACCTGCAACAACGGTGCCTGGACATTCCGAATCAACTAGTAGACCCGTTCCTCCGCAGCGACGCCGTTCACGGACGACGACATCAGTTGGTGTATCTTCAGGTTATTTGATCCCTACAATAAAAGCTTCCTACCTCCCTGAAAACCCGTGTGTTTTCTTTGTGATATACATGAAGTTTGTCGACATCGCTATAAATAGGTTTCTTAAAAACTCTTCTCCATATATATTCATAAAATACCCTTACAAATAATAATAATAATAATAATAATAATAATAATAATAATAATAATAATAATAATAATAATAATAATAATCGACCGCTCAGGGCTGGCTTAGCGGAAAAAAGCTTGTGACTATCATACTAAAGGGAAGGTTTTACCCGGTTTGAGTTTGTGTGGTCATGAGTTCAAACCTCATGGATTTATCTGCTAACATGGTTACCCAAAAAGAAATTCAAGACAAAACCTGTTACTAGTTTTCTCTCCCATTTGCAATTATTCATCTTCAGAAATGATGTCGAATGTCAATTGACGACACAAGTACACTTCCTCAATTAACATTTCACAGTTCTTCCAGTACAATTAGTGCCTTCTTGAAAATCTACACAATTATCAATTACATATCGAACAATGCATGTGAATATGGTTTCGAAATTGCCCACAAAATGTATTTTCATCATACATTGGCTTTTAAGAAAAGTAAGCATCCATTAAACGCATGAGCACTAAAGCGGTCTCCATTTAATGTGTTTCGTAGTAATGCACTTATTTTTCTTATTCGTGAACTTTCACCTTAGTTATTCACAACATCAACACCGCGTTTTTTTAAAAACTTCATATTAATACTATTAACTTTTTCTTCTTTCAAAGATGATGTTAACGTAAAAGCAGTATATCCATTTGAACAAAGGTGAAAAAGAGATATATGTACTTTTAGATTCGAGTAGCCAACGACTAAATCTCTTCTCCTCTCGTTCGGTGAAAGACTTGATCAAACCAAACACAAAAATCACGCATCACTCCTGATGATGGTAGTGATGTTACAAATCACCCCGTGTGTCCCGACGTGTCAAATTGACGCCTGTTATAACAAGTCTTATAATAAATAGTTCATGGGAAAAAATTGAATTATTTGGGCCCGGAGGGATTGACTGCACGAACTGCTACTTTTCCAAGACGGGATATTCATCCTAGTCACTATGGGCGTATTTGCCCAATTGACACATTTGAAGGAATAAATGTTGGACTTATTGGATACTTAGCAATTCATGCGAAGATTGGTCGTTGGGGGTCTCTAGAAAGTCCGTTTTATAAAATTGATTCAACAGTGAGGTTACGTTTTGAATTTCTAGCACACAAGTGCAAGATAAACATACTGCGAAATATAGTTTGGACGAAACGTGCCAACCTTCGTTTATACAACCTTTCACGTTAACCATTGAATGTTCCCAATCCGATATTTAATAGATTTTGTAAATTGAGAAAGTGACACATTTTCAGATAAGGTTGGTGCTTGGAGTATTGTATTTAGAGCTGTCAAATTGGGTATCTGTTAGGACCTGTTAAGACCTGTTAATGGAAAAAATGTACTATGCAATTTTTTTATTTTTTAAAATAATTGTTTTTAGCATTCTAGGGTTCAATATTTAACTTTTTTGACACATAAAACGTATATCTGTCATACTCAAACCACCAAAACCAAGTGTTAAAAGAGTCGTTTTCATGTTTGAAACTTATGTTATTCGCACGCTCAGAACCTGTTAAGACCTGTTAAGACACGATTTGCCAGCTCTAATTGTATTGATCAATATTCCTTTTAGTAAACATTTGTATATTGTAAATAATCGGTGTAATTTGATTTTGGCTATGATTAGTTTTCCACATTTTTGGCCAATGCCATGATTGGCGAGGGAATCTCGGAAGAGCCAATAATTTCATTTCTCCTTTTCGTACTTATGTAATAGCTAAAAAAATAGTATTTTAAATCATATCGTATCTTAGCGGTCATCATAATTTTAACGTCTTGCTAGCTTTTATTTAGAGTTAATTGCAAAAATCATCCCTGAACTTTGGCCAGATTGCATGTTTCGTCCCAACCATTTCGAAAGTGCAAAAACCGTCCCTATGGAAAACCTTTGAGCAACTTTTGGTCCCTGATTTTAACCGGCATTAAGTGGATTTCGTTAGAATTTACACGTTAGCCCCTTTGGCTCACGACAGTTGCGGCGTTCGTCCTTTAACTAACGGCTGTTTATAATTTTATATTTTCAATTTCTTTAAAGTTTTTTTGTTTTTATATATTTTTTTTTATAAAAAAATACACGTTTTATATACGTTTTCATACTCTTTTATATACGTATTTATATATGTTTTAAATATGTTTTTATATACGTTTTTAAATAGTTTTACATACTTTTATATACGTTATTATAAAAACGTTCTTATATACTTATTTATAAGTTTTATATACGCTTTTGTATATGTTTTTCTGTGTTATAAACGGTTATTAAAAAAACGTTCTTATATACGTTTTTATATATTTTTTATATACGTTATTATAAAAACGTTCTTTTCATACGTTTTTATACACATTATTATATACTTTTTTATACATTTTATATAAGTTTTTGTATACATTTTTGTATACGTTTTTGTATATTTTATTATATAGACATTTTTGTATATGTTTTCATATGCGTTTTTTATATGTTTTTAAATACTTTATTATATACTTTTTGTATGTTTTTATACAAGTTTTGTATTCGTTATTATAGACGTTTTTTTACAAGTTATTATATACTTTTTATATACATTTTTTATATAAGTTTTTGTATACATTATTATATACTTTTTATACGTTTTTTTATACATTTTTTATATAAGTTTTTGTATAAGTTTTTAAATACTTTTTATACATTTTTTATATACTTTTTACACTATATACAAAAAAGATATATAATAACGTATATAAGAAAGTTTTTGTAATAATGTATATAAAAACCCATTTAAAAAGTATATAAAAACGTATAAAAACCCATTTAAAAAATATATAATAACATATATGAATGAATTGAGTTTTAAATGTATTTTCATTGGAATATTTTTCATCAAATTTTATACGTATAACACAAATAAAAGTATTTAAAGTCAAAGTTGCAAAATAAAGACTTCGAAAGTTAACACTAGACAATAATTATGGGACAGTGTGTATAAGAACATTTTTGTAGTAACGTATATAAAAAAGTATACAAAACATGTATAAAAACGAACAAAAATTATATAATAACGTACTTAAAAACATATAAAAAACATATACAAAAATGTCAATAATATATACAAAAACGTATACAAAAACTTATAAAATAACGTGTATAAAATCGTATGATAAGAACGTTTTTGTAATAACGTATATAAAAAATGTATAAAACGTATATAAGAATGTTTTTGTAATAACGTATATAAAAAAAACATATACAAAAGCGCATATAAAAACGTATAAATAAGTATATAAGAACGTTTTTGTAATAACGTATATAAAAAGTATATAAAAACTATTTAAAAATGTATATAAAAACGTATTTAAAAACATATATAAATACGTATATAAAAGAGTATAAAAACGTATTTAAAACATGTATTTTTTTTATAAAAACATATATATAACAATAAAAAAACTTTAAAGAAATCAAAAATATAAAATTATAAACGGCCGTTAGTTAAAGGACGGATGCTGCAACTGTCGTGAGCCAAAGAGGCTAACGTGTAAATTCTAACGAAATCCACTTAACACCCGTTAAAACCAGGGACTAAAATTTGCTCAAAGGTTTCCCACAGGGACGGTTTCTGCACTTTCGAAATAGTTGGGACGAAACATGCAATCTGGCCAAAATTCAGGGACGATTTTTGCAATTATGATTTTTGAAAAATGGAAAAACTTATTTCAAGTCTAAAATGTGTTGGTGTACATTAGAGTCTCGTCTAATAAGCTTTCTTATGATATAGAGACACTACTGATCACTAAATCAAAAAATGCACATGTCAATTGTTATGTAAATTGTTACCATTGTGGTAATTTAGATAAGCTGAGTTTAGAACGTTACAAACGTCTTGAATTCTTAATACTTATAATACATATCGAGATTACTCTATAACATTTAGCAAGAGCTAAATGTACTACTAGAGTCCAATGGTAATTTGCAACGCGCAAGCCCTAGTTACTCGTTTACAATAGTTTGGGTACTCGAATACTCAAATACCGCACATCCAAAACCTATTACCTTTGCTGATAAAATCGATTCTATTATCAGAAGTCAATCAAACTAACTGGTCGATATTACTTAATCTACTTATATATATACCTTCCATTTTGTTTAGTCATAGGCTCAAACATAACATGTAAATGTCTGATGCCAAACTCCAAGATTTACAGCTCCTCCAAAACACCATGGGTAATTTTGTGTAATTTAAACCAAAGTTTTGGAAAACACAAAGCACAATCTAAGAGTCATTAGTCAAATATGGAAACCTTAATTTACAAGTTAATGATGCTTTTATTCATACTTATACCTTACTCCACTGTTATATTCAACTAAGAAATACTATTAAAAGGTGTGTACATCGTGATGTTGTTTTCCACTTGTCCCCTTACACCTCAATAGCTCAATCTAAACTAATCCCTAATGCCGTGTAATAAGAAAAACAAATAAGTTTGTGCAGCGTAATATTAAATTTGATTGCATATACATTTTAAGAAAAACAAATAGTGAAGCACAATCTGATCATATCCAAATAATTCTATTAAATATCCAAATGACTTTATTAAAAAAAGATAGCTTGTCTACAATTTTTTGTATTCAATTGGCTACAAAAAGAACACAAGAACCTATAAAAAGCTTCAGAAACTCATAATTATAGCACAAAATTGTAACCAATTGATTGCACAAAAATTATAGCTAAGAGCATGCACATTGTTCATGCATATCGGCGTTAAGAGGCATTTAACTCGCGTTAAAGGCGAGTTAACCATTGCATGTCTCAGCGTTAAAGCCGCGCTAACATCCTGTGTTAACTCCTTAACTCAGCGTTAAGGTAGTGTTTGTAAAAATAAAAAAAATCAGTTTCCCCCTTAAATGAAGGGGTGTTTTTGTAAATTGTTGTTGAGTTAAGATTGAGTTATGATTGGGGATATCTTTTTTTTTAGTTAAGATGAAAATGTTAAAGCTGATACCGCGCTAACGTGCCACTATGTTAAACTTTAACCCGCGTTATGATCGGGAGTGCTCTAACATATTCCCAAACTTTTTATCTTTTATCCGAGTCACATAAATTGAAAATTGGTCAAACCAAATAACTCTATTAAATGAAACCAACAAACAAATACCTGCAAACTAAAATCACAAATAATTCATGTCATCAAAGTCTAATCTGGTAATCAATTTGAGTTGAAAAGAAAGAAGAAAAAAAACTCCAAACACAAACACACAATTAGTTCCTAGTTTTCATGCCCAAATTAAACTAATAAAAGCATTATATGTCTTTTAATTTAATTAGGTTTCTTGGAGAAACAAAAACAAAACAAATATCTTTGCTTCAATCCACCGAAACCCCACTTATATTTTTATGTCTTCTCTGTTTTTTCCCATTTACATTAAAACCATTGTCCTAAAAGTCAAAGATTCGTGGTTTTAGTCAACTCAGTTTCCCCACAATAACAGGTTCATTTTCATGATTTAAATTGTTTTTTTTTCAACTATTCATAAAGTTTGAATCTTTTTTATAATTGGAGACTTAATTGTCAATTTCTTGATTTAAAATTTATAAACTTTTGCTCTTTATTGGTTTTTACAACTTGGGTTTCTTTAAATTTATAAAAATTGACTGACTACAACCTTAAATTTTATAAAGTTTTGATCTTTATTGGTTTTTACAAATTGGGTATCTTTGATTTTGCAATATCTAAAGGTTTTATATTTTAAAGATTTAAAAAGTTTTGTTTTTTATTGATTTTGTGATTTTTAATGTTTTGATGTGTTGTAAGTTTATAAAGTTTGAATCTTTGATCTGATTGAAGTACTAAATGTCAATTTTTGGTAAGAATTTTAAGAAACATGCTCATAATTATTCAGGAAGGGTATACAATAGTGATAGGAAGTGGATAATTCCTTTTTTTGTGAGTTTGGTTGTATGGATTAGTTTAATTTCAGCTGCGCTTTTCGGGGTTTATTCATCTTCATCATATGAAAAAGATTTGGTAAATTTCGATGTGAAATCGGATGATTTTGAGGGTTCTTTTGATGAGATGGATGTTGATAAAGCTAGTGAATTTCCTAAGGATAAAGCCCCTAGATTAGCTTACCTTATTTCGGGTACGAAAGGTGATAGTAAAAGAATGTTGAGAACTTTGCAAGCTGTGTATCATCCTAGAAATCAGTACATTTTGCATATGGATCTCGAGGCTCCGCCTAGAGAAAGAATGGAGTTAACGATGGCGGTTAAAAATGATGAAACTTTTAGTGAAGTTGAGAATGTTAGAGTGATGGCTCAGTCGAATTTGGTGACTTATAAGGGTCCGACGATGATTGCAACAACTCTTCAAGCGATTGCGATTCTGTTGAAGGAGAGTTTGGATTGGGATTGGTTTATTAATCTTAGTGCTTCGGATTATCCTCTTGTGACTCAAGATGGTGAGTTGAGATTCTTTTGACATTAGTTGTTTCGTTTATAATCATAAAACTGCTTATATGCTTTCTTGTTGATTCTTTTTGTTTAGAAATGAATGTGATGATATGTGTTATTTCTTAATGACGGGGAAATGAAATGGAACCCAGAAAAATGTATATGGTTGTACTCACATTAGAGGCTTGTCGCATATTGGAGCACGCATGTTTCTGTTGGAAGGAAAATGAGATAATGATTCTAGACATTAGCTGAAAACATAACAAATTTTGTGATTGGAATGACAGATAAACAGTAAAAATGTACTCTTGTTTAAGTGATAGTAGAAGCACTAGTATACATTTTCTTTTTCAGATATCCTATTAGAGTTGCAATATCTTCGTTTTCGTTGAAATTTGACCTGATAAATGATCCATTTGCTTAGTTTGATAGTTACAAATTAATTTACAGCTTTTAGATTAGTTCATAAGGTTCTCTATTCGTATATTGTAAGGGCTAATTTTAGAAATTTGAGATTTTAAGCAACTAATTACTCAAGTAACTCGTATACTAGTATTAAGCATATTTTGATGATATATGTTGTGATTTTGTGAATGTCACACGGTCGGGGTTTTTTTATTGTGGCATAAATTGTTTCATAAATTTTGGATTCTCCTGTTGGTAATTCACGAAATGATCCTAGGATGGATGATATATCACAATGAAATGTAATAGTTAGGGGCGGCAAGGTAGAGAAAATTAGACTGCTATGTGCAATTGAACACATGTAAGATGACTTTGAACCTGTTCAACCTCCTCAACCCATTTGCCAGTTTCCTGTCTAGTCTTTTTTAGCTTAACCAATTTGGCCCATTATATATTAATCAAAACAAGGTTTAGCCATTTCTGTATTAAGGGGTCAAAGTGTTGAACTTGCCACCTCAAATAATAGCAGCAATGAAAATATGAAAAGTAGTGTTCATGTGGTTAGGCAGTGATAGGTATTGCTAGAGTTATATCATATTTCGTAAGCCCTGTAATAATAAATTCACGTGGAAGATTGTGCATGCACCAAATATAAGATATAGAACATGATATGTTTAAGGCTTCAAGCCGTGAAAAACAGTTGTATGCGACATGTTTAAGGCTTCAAGCCGTGAAAACAGTCTGTATGCGACATCCAGTGAATGTCGCCATTTTGTATGGTACACTTTCGCAACATTCTAATATCATGTTTATACTTTTGCAGATTTGCTTCATGTTTTCTCTAATTTGTCAAGAACCCTCAACTTCATCGAACATACAAAGCTTACTGGATGGAAATTGTAAGAAGACTCTATTTGATTTTGCTTTGTTAACACATATAAATAAATGACAATTGATCGTACATGCTCATTTTTGTAGGAATCAGAGGGCAAAGCCCATTATTGTTGATCCTGGTCTTTATTTATCCAAGAAATCTGACCTTGCAATCACTTCACAACGTAGATCTCTGCCTACATCTTTCAAATTGTTCACGGGTAAGATTTCTAATTTGTTCAACAATTATTTTGACTATTAAGGTCAAATAACTATATTTAACCTGTAAGTGACAAGGTTCTTCAGATTTACCAATAATATTTTGATAGCTCTGCCTGAACTTTATATAACTAAATATAGAATCGTTGTTGACAACTTTGGTTATGTTAGCCATATCAATCTATTATTGGAAAAGTGGTTTGTTTGACTTTGACATGCGATGTAAAAGCATACATTTCTTTAGAACGGAGGGAGTTGTGAAAGCTTTATTTTCTTTTATGGGATAAACTAGAAAATGTTTCTAAACAAACGGGAATTATTATGGGTGTGTTTAGTTGAAAGAAAACACCTTTGTTTTCTACAAAACAAGGAAAATAGAGATTGCGTTCAAATCAAACTTTTCCCAACACATTCTCTCAAAACACAAAACATGCATTTCCCAACTTAACAAGGGAAACTACAAAACACATTTTTTTTGTTTTCCTTGTAACTCCCCTTCTTTTCTTCAAAATAGAAAACAGTGTCACATGAACGTGTTTTCTATGTTTTGTGGAAAATTTAATCCTCTCCTTTTTTATTTTATTTTTATTTATTTTTTATTTTTATTTTTTTTATTTACAAAATTGAAAATAGAAAATTAAGAAATTTTTCTCCAACTAAACATGCGTTTAGTTGGGGGAAAACACCCTTGTTTTCCACAAAATTGTGGAAAACAAGGAAAACAGAGATCGCGTTCAAATTAGCGTTTTCCAACAAAATGTTTTGCAAAACACAAATCCCCTATCTCCTAACTTAACAAGGAAAATTAGAAGACAAATTTTAGTTGTTTTCCTTTATAACCCACAACCCTCCCTCCCTTTCTTCAAAATAGAAAATACAAACATCATCTAAACGCGTTTTCTATATTTTCAAGTGTTTTGCAGAGATAAATTTCGCTTCCAAATTTTTACAAAACTAGAGAGAGAAAACAAGAGGATTTTCAAGTGTTATGTGTTTCTTGTGACTCAACAGGTCAATTTAACTGTTTGTAACCTCCAAGTGATGAGGGTTCCTCAAAAATTATTATTTGATAGCTACATTTGAAATTTATATAATTTAGAGTATTGTTAGGGACAACTGTGATTGCAATAGGCCAATAGCCTTATCATTTTCTTAATCTAAAAGTAGTTTGTTTATTAGGCTTTGACACAAAAGGTCAAACATATTTTCCTTAGGAATGAAGGAACTGAAAGTTTTGTATTCTTTTCTGCGTTAAAACATTAGTATAATTTGTCACATCGATCCTGCTTTGATATGATTATTTTATGAGCTCCTTATAAATATCCGGCAGCAGGCTATATGGTGTTGTTTAAATTTGTGTTTTGAAATTGATTTTCGTATTATTGCGACTTCTAATTTGAAAGTGGTTTTTAATATTTGGGCCAACATATTAGGCTTGCTATTTTCTATTATTCCCAATAATCAGTTTCATTCAGCTGCAACAAACAATTTAAGGCTATAATTAATTACCTAATATCCCTTTTTTACAGCAGATGATCAAATTTACCAAACACTCGTAACAACATTGTATTTGACTATCACAAATTTTGAATCACGAAAGCACATCCAACACTATGTCCTGACTCCTGAGTCAACATAAAGAATGCACAAATAAAAACAAATAGTGAATTGGACAAGTATATGCTAAATAGTGGACTACTGGACTACACGGACATCTATTGTATGGATCTTGTATCAAACATTCGTACCATGTGAAAAATGTGCTTCAAAGCGTGCAAATTGGATACTTGGTGCCGAAAATCTATGCAGTGACTAGTCACCATCTTTTTTTTCACCATGTTAATTAGTTGTATATGCGTTTACAGGCTCAGCATGGGTAATATTAACACGATCCTTTGTGGAATATTGTATATGGGGATGGGATAATTTCCCAAGAACCACTTTAATGTACTACACCAACTTTGTGTCATCGCCAGAAGGCTACTTTCACACAGTTATTTGCAACACACAAGAGTTCACTACAACTGCAATAAGCCACGATCTTCATTACATCGCATGGGACTATCCTCCAAAGCAGCACCCACGGTACTTGACCATCAAAGATTTTGCTACAATGGTCAATAGTAGTGCACCCTTTGCTAGAAAATTTCCAAAGGATGATGTGGTTTTGGACAAGATTGATCAAGAACTTCTTGGCCGTACACACCGGTTTCCTCAAGGAGCATGGTGTGTTGGTAGCTCCGATGATGGGTCAGATCCTTGTTCTGTTCGTGGTGATGATTCGGTTTTCAGACCAGGCCCGGGTGCAAAAAGGTTGAATGGGCTTTTTAAGCAGCTTTTGTCGGATGATTTTAAAAGCAAAAGCTGTCCATCGTGAAGTTTGGTTGCTGTAAAAAAAACCAAAAGGTGAGTTAGATTTTGCACAAATGTACATTGTTCTTCATAGATCAAAAGCTGATGTTTTTATGTTTATTTCTTTTTCTTTTTCGTTGCATTGAAAGAAAAATTTCAACTTGTAAAGTTAAAAGAAATCAATGCAAGTTTTATATCCTCACATATAGTTTTCATACGTATAGCATAGTTACATTCTTTATGATCAGAGTACAAATGCTGGTATATATAGTTGCTAATCAAATTTGCTCTTTTGAAACTGATTTGGTTCTGGAATCTGGATGACCAAGTGTCGTAAAAGTGTTTTCAGTCGGGGGGAACACGTGATAATAAAAAAACAATGCCTTGTGTTCTTCAACATGGATAATACATCTTAAATTTACCAAATTCCATTCGTCTGATTTAATCAGATGTAACAAAGTTCAGATTTTTTTCGTTCAAAGAATACGAGTGATTGGTATGTTTGGTGGACTAATAAAAATTTGAATTTGGCTGTTTCATCTGATTAATCATATGAAATGCAAATTATCAATGAAGATGTATTATCATGTCAATGAACACGTACAAGGCATTGTTTTCACAATCATCTTCTTCTCCTTTATAAAGAGAAAGAATGACGATATCCAATTTATTCTTGTTCCATACTAAGGCAAATGCCTCTATTTATACAACATAAAAGTAGATGCAATTATTGCATCTTACACTAAGCACACTATGGCATGTCGGCCTACATTATACAAGAGTAGCAATAACGACACCGTCGTTGTCGTTATTGATGACAAATGTGCCTATAGAGTAGCACTTTTGAAAGTATACACACATGTGCCGAGATAGTGGCACTTTGTATTATTGTAGGATATCGTAAGCGCTTACATGATCACGATTGTTTATCACATCATGGGTGTATCATTGTTGGTTGAGGAGCAATATTCAGAGTTCTGTCTTGGTGCATGAATAATTTGCTTGCGTTATAATCTCTCGAGTTCTTCTGGTAATGATGCAAGTTGTCCTTAGAGTTCATAGTTGTTTTGTTGCTTCTTTGGAAGCTGTTTCTCATTGACATTTTTAATAATAATCAGTTTCTTTGTTGTGGTTGATGTTTCTGTCTCTTTGCTAGTGTCGACGAGGTCGGTGCTTCATCTCTTTTTGAGTTTTGGTCTATTAATTGTAGTGCTTGCACTAGTTCTTGTATTTCCTTCAGGAGAGAATCTTGTTGTCGCTGATAAGTAGTGATTTCTTCTTGTTTTTGTTGTAGCTGATGATGAATCCATCTTTGTAATCCGTCCATTTTCTGGCAAAAGCGTTAACAATAACATATTTATATCTATACTATATTAAAAAGTATTTGGACCTTCCCAAAAAGAAAGTCTTAAAATACTAGTATTAAGCTGATAACTACTTATTATGAAATTGTGTTGATTTTGCTATGAAATCAATAACTTGCAGCATACTCATCATAAATAAATGCAAATGTTATTAAGCATAGGCTGCATAGCTATAAAATAGCATTGCGTACAACACTTTAAAGCACTTTTCGTTGACATGTTTTTAAAAAAATAATTAAAAAGTACAATTTAATTTATATAACCATAATTACCTTTTAACATTTAAACTTTTCTAATAGATGCTTTTTTTTAAAAACCTCTAAAATAAAAAATACATGTTAATATACATATTGTACAAGTTCATAAAACACACAAAAGCTTCATAAAATTTATTTGCAAACAAGTTAATAGTACGTATGGTTTTAAAAATCCGATTGGACCAACGGGTTCAACCGGGAACCGGAGTCGTCACCGGTTCGGCTAGCTAATAAAAACCGTCTGAAAACGAACCTGAATGAAACGCCGCAACAGGTAAAAACGGTGAACCGGACCCGATTGAGATCAATTTTTTCTTGTTTTTCTCGGTATCATGCTAGCTAGTATATATATATATATATATATATATATATATATATATATATATATATATATATATATATATATATATATATATATATATATATATGAAAATGAAATACCTTAAATGCCCTTCTTTCTTGTACAACGTATCATATGATATTCAGTTAATTACCATCATGCCATGTCTATTTACATCCATCGATCAAAATATCTAACGGTTCAAATAGAGTTCTCGCAGTTCTCGCACTTAACAGGGTTCTGAAAATAAAGTTACATTATATATATATATATAAAGTATATTTTCTAATGACATGCTTGAATAAAGCATAATAGACATGGCTACGGAGGGGGCCGTGATTTGCACACAACATTCTTTTCTTTAAATAGTTGTACTAATATGTCGCATATTGTTTTGCTTGTACGTGTTATGTGCAAATCAAAATCGTGTGTGTGACTTTGCTCATCCATATTCGATCAAAAAATAGAATGTGTTAGCAATATGTTTCATCTAATTATCAAGATAAATAAGCCATTTAAAATACATCAAATCCTTGAATAGCATTTAAAAAGTACTAGTACTAAATGTAACATAAATCAGTAAATTGATAAATCAAATCAAGAAAATTACCTTATATTCTGACTGCTTCTTTTTCTCTAATAATTATAATTTAGAAATTCAAGAACATGAGAATATAAATAATTCATGAATTTGGAGAGAAAGTTGTGGATGCAAAGTACTGATCTTGTGCCTTTTCTCTTGCTTTTAAAGGGAAAATTTTGGTGTCAATTTATAAAGGTGGTGCTCGACAAATTCCAAACCGCAATTTCAACCCCCCCCCCCCTCCCCCCACCCCCCCCCCCCCCCCCCCACACACACACACACCCACCTAAAAAAAATATTGGCAAAAGACAAAAATCACTGCACTATAAATCTCAACAATTCAAATAGAATATTCTTCCGTTAAATTTTCTTTTTCTTACTTAATATGGAAAGTGGACAATTATTTTGAGACATCCAAAAAAAGAAATATGGACTATAAATTTGAGACATCGAACAATTGGTTTGTCACGTGCACATATATTATGTGCATGACTATTTAGAGTGCACGGTGTAAATCGACGAATAAATGTTATTGAGATATTTTTTATCAATGGCATGCCATAGTGCACTATTGTTGGTGTTATTGGTCCTTTTCGCTAGGCAATTGACTACCGCCATTGGTCTTCTTTTCTTTTTTTGTGTGTTTGTGAGTTAGTAAGGTATTTTTGTGGTGTATTATGAGATTCACGTGTATCAATAACAGTTATTGGCTTATTGTTGAAGAGCGTGTTTTAGTTATTGTAGTATTATTAGGTGTGTATTGAGGTGATAACGCAATAACATTTATTGGCACCTCTCTTCACCAAACTCTCTTAATGCAAATGAGACTCATTCTCACTATCCATTTGGATATCATATGAATTTTGATAATGTGTGATCACTTGACATATGACAAAGTGTAGATGAATTATTTTTTTTCCCTTTCTTTTAGAACGATGACTAGTTATCTCAGATAATATATATCACAATCTCTCTCACATATCTTAAGTTGGATTTGAACCCAGTCACCCACAATTATTTACTTGTAAAACTTCTTACACAACATGAAATACTATTATAATTAATTAAAGTAAATTATAATTATGCTTTAACACACACATTTGCAAAATTCAGACTATTTTATAGGTTACCTCTAAACTCTACTGTGTTAAGGTTATGTGATGAGAAAGTGATGTAAAAGCAAATTATGTAAAGTTGATATAGCATAGTTTAGAAAATATAAATTGGCATCACAAATTTAAATAAAAATAAATAGTGTGATTTATAAAGCACAAGGGTATGTGTGAAACTTTTATAATAAGAGAGCCGGTGCAATGGCAAACAAAACGTCATAGGGCATTTTTTCTCAATGGTGCTGCCAAACTGCACCGTTGTCTATTTGCTCGTCGTTCGTCCTTTTTGGGTAAAGGGGAGTAATCCTGCACCCGGTAAAATATATTAACCAAAACATTTAAGTACATAGGATGAGGGTGAATCCCTCATCTCAGTCCCTTAGAACACTTACAAACAACTAAATATAAGAATGACATGTCATTCTTATAACTTACAAAATAAAACATGCAAACTATAATGACTATAAAATTGGGTATAAATATGAAATTAACAGCTTCATCACAAGGATAACACCAAAAATAAAGTCATCATAGAACTTCAATCAACTTCCATGCGAATTAGCAGCCATTCGCCAACATCCACATAGAACCTGAACATACCCAATAAGCCGTAAACAAAACGGCTAAGCATAACACCAAACTACGACATGATCGAATACCTCATCTACTTAAAATTCCAATAATGAACCTTAAGCAAGAATGTAATCCAGTGTATAATGATCAATCGTAGACAAATACATAGGATTTATGAAACCCTAACTTCTAATAAACCAATTCACACGGACCCCAAGATAAGCAATATGTCCAAGCATGAAATTGATGTCAAATAGGATGAAAACCCCCCAAACCATAATAGATTACAGCAGCAACAAAGCATAGTACCAGTTTGGGATGAAAATAACATAGGAAAACACCCTAACTTCCAAACCAAGCATGTCGACCAATCCTCCATACCAAGCACACCATACACCATGATCCACTTGAAACCAGAATAAGGGACAGTGCCTGAACTCACATGATCACAATGTCATAATCGATGCATTGTCAATAACAACAAACAAGCCATATCAATTAATAACAGAAACTGCCATACGAACAACATAACCCATGCATAAAAACACTATGGAACGATCCAACACCACCAGCAACATATAGAAATCATGACAAAATAGATCGACCATAGACTTGATAAGGGTTTGAACAAACCCTAACATACATCAGTAGTCTTAATTCCCAACAGCATCATAAAAGCAAGATCCATATAGAACAGCGCATAAAGGAATCGAAACCCTAACTTCCAATTCGTCCAAAATAGCCTCTCTCCCAAAACCCACGATCAGGACACAAGAATCCAAACAGAACTTACCAAGACCAAAACCCTAGAAAATGGTTACTTGCATGTAGATAATATCGAAACCAGGAAGGTATCGATTAAACAATTCAGGATAAACCAAATCGAAACCCTAAAAAAACGATAATACAAAAGCATATTAGGGTTTCGACAACATTAGATCGACCCTTATTATATGTAGTGTCAATTAAAACCGACCCATGATAATCAAATAAGCAGTGCGATTACAGAACAGGATGCGAATTAAAACCCTAAAAAACGAATCAGAATTGATAAAGTATAGTTAGGGTTAGAAAAAATTCGCCATAAAACAAGATAAGGACGATTTCAGAAGGAGCACTCCTCTACCCAGAGATTAGAAACCATAAAAACCGATTGCATATCATCCAGAAGAATGATAGAAAGGCGGAGTTGGTTTGTTTTGGCTAGAATTTTAGGGGGAGAGGAGGCTGAAAATCGCCCCTAGTGGGAGAGAAAACTTTAGGATTTTTCTCTTAGTGCCTGACGAATTTCTTGCCGTTCGTCCTTTCGTTATGCAATTAACGATTTTTCTTTTTCTTTTTTTTTTTCTTTTTTTTAATAGTGAATAAGTGAGTATTTTTTGTGGTGTGTTATGAGACCCAATTACATATATAACATATAACTAGAGGAGGTGTTTTAGTTATAGTGTTGTTATTGGGCGTGTGCTCAGGTAAGAACTTAATAACATGATGTAGTTGCATTACATCTAACTCTTAATCTAACATTTCACAACTCACTTTTCTGTATATAAATAGTAATCTAAGTTTGTAAAACGTAAAAAAAAAAAAAAAAAAAAAAAAAAAAAAAAAAAAAAAAAAAAAAAAAAAATCCCTCGCAAATTTACATAATAATCGTAAACTCTTTAACTTTTGTTATTTGACATCTTGTTCTTTACTATCATTCAAAATTATTGCAACCAAATTATGACTTCTCATTTCAATAATGCTTTACCTTTTTCTATCCACTACTTGTTAGACTACCACCTTTAATTTCTGACTTTATGTTTGGACCCGCATACAATTTGTTTGCTAACATATTTGTGATGGGATCGGATAAGGTCATAAGGATATTTCTAAATTAGGGTTAATTACATAAAATCGTGCTTGTGGTTTACCTATAGTTGCAAGTTCGTCCTTAACTCTAAAAAATTACACCAATCATCCATGTGATTGTCCATTTTGAATTGACCGATCCTTTGACAACATAGTAGTTAGTTTTGGCCGTTAAGCGAAGGGTATGATCGTCCTTTCACATCTAAAGTAAACAACAGGGACAATTTATGAAACGATTTTTTTTATTACTTTTCTAATATTATTAATATTTAATTTAATTTTTGGGCAATAAATCGGTATATATTTGGTTGGCCGGTTCACGGTAAACCACCACCACCACCCACCACTACCATCACTCACCCCCACTGCCACCCACCACCAATCACCACCGCCACCATCACCGCCACCCATCACCAATCACCACCACCACTCACCACAACCAACTACCATCGCCACCCATCACTACCACCAATCACCACCACCATTCACCATCGCCACCCACCACCACCACCACCACTAACGCCGCCACCCATCACCAATCACCACCACCACTCACCACCACCACCCACCACCACCAACTACCACCGCCACCACTACCACCACCGCCACCCAGCACCACTGCCGCCACCTATTATCACTCATCACCACCAACTACCACCACTGCCATCCACCATCACTACTGCCACCCCACCACCACCACAACCGCCTCCCACCAACACCACCGCCACCACCCGAGGATAAATGATAGCGATGGTGGTAGTGAATGGTGGTGGTAGTTAGTGGTGGTGGTGAGTGGTGATGGGTAAGGGTGGGTGGTGGTGTTGGTAGTTCGTAGTGGTAGGTGGTGGTGGTGATTAGTGGTGGGTGGCGGTAGTGAGTGGCAATGGCAATGGGTGCCGGTGGTGAGTCGTGGTAGTGAGTGGCGGTGGCGGTGGTGGGCGTGAGTGGCGGTAGTGTTGCGTGGTGGTGGTGGTTTACCATGAGCCGACCAACAAAGATATACCAATTTAGTGTCCGAAAAATTAAATACAAATATTAATAATAAAAAAACTAAAAAATTTTGTTTCATAAATCGTCCATGTGGTTTTCTTTAGCTGTGAAAGGACGATAATTCCCCTCATTTAATGACCATCTAGTCAAAGGACCGGTAAACTCAAAATGGACAACTACATGAATGACTGGTGTAATTTTTGAGAGTTAAGGACAAAATTTGCAATTATAGTTAAACTACAAGGATGATTTATGTAATTAACTCTTTAAATTTTAACATTTATTAAACAAATGTTTTAATTTTTTATATATTGTGAGACAAATCACTATAGAACTAAAGTGGTTTTGTTTTCATTCAATAGTTATATGTAGTAAATTAGGGATGAGCACGGTACCGGTACCGTACCGAACCCGTACCGAATTGGTGGTATCGAATTTTTTCTGAGCATAAATTAGTGGTACCGGTACCGTATCGAACGGGATTCGGATACCGGTACCGGGAAATCGGGTTTTTCCCCTTTTTTTCGAGAATTTCCCGATTTGGTACCGGTCCCGTACCGAATTAGTGGTCCCGATTTTTTTCCTCCTTATTTCGTAGTACCGGTACCGTACCGTATATCGGGAACGGTACCATTTCGGTACGGTTCGGTTCCAGAATTCGGTACGAAATGCTCATCCCTACAAAGGATGGACGAAGAAGACCAAATGTGAAGTGGTGAAGTGTTGTCTTGCGTTGTTAATAAACGGAAGGTTGGGTGTTCTAACCAACAAATGACTCTCCTATATTTTTTTTTCAAGTTTTTCAAACTGACTTTTACCCCTCCGTATTTAATTTGTATGTTAAGCTTATGTACTTTACACTTGTAAAATCACAAAAGTAGAAAGTATACTTTAACAAATAACGTTATTATGTATTATTGTTTTTCCCACTGATAAGGATTTAAACATGCATTTTAGGGGGTCATTTAGTCTCTAAACTCAAACATATTTGATCAATTATTGATCTAAATCATTTCTTTTTACATTTTAGGTACTTGGGAAGCGAAAGATGAAAACCGACATGTTTTAGGCTAATTTGGATTTAAACATGCTATAATGTGACGCCGTCACTTGTATTTCAACGAGAAGATTTGATGCAAATTTTACACGTGACAGCTCAGAAATATTGCAAGCCTGGAGAGTTGACGGCGTCATAGATCCTGACAGCGTCACAAGTTACTTAGCGACGGCGTCACAACGGCGACACATCTACAGAAGAAACCCTAATGACGGCAGGATGATGGTGTCACAATCATAACTCACCTTTGTAAATCTATATATACTTTCGCATGTTTTCCTTTATAATGGTAACATCTTTGGGTATTATCTTGGGGACACTTTGGTGGACGATTTTAGCAGATTTTGTAAGGGTATTTCAACCCCCAAATCCTATGTTTAATTGAAGTTAAGTAATTCATCTTTAATCATTCAATATGTTTATGTGTTGTTTGATTATATGTGCTTATTCTCTTCTTTTTAATATGTTCGGCTAGATCTATTAGTGTGTTGCTTAGATTGAATGAAACCTAGTTATTAGTTATTGATTGTCGTCTAATGTTTAATTGGTTGCCTCGTGTTAGGAGTAGGAAAACTGGCTTAAGTCTTATATGTATTAGCTTATACATCCTACTAAACGCAACACTAGAGTGCACTAGATATTTTTCTCATTTTATTTATTTCATGAATTGCGGCTTGTTGATAGTAAGAGTTTTAATGACCCTTAAGAATCTTAAAGGAGACGTATACGTTCATAGATTTAGGGATTTCGAAACATCCGTACAACCAATATTAAGGAATACAACGCGCCAATTAAAGCAAAGACATGACAATTCGACTAATCAATAAGAGATAACTATGGAATAAAGATAATATAAGTAAGCATATTTACCTATCATAAGAGTTACCACTTTACTTTTCCGCATTAGTGGTTTAATTTAGTTTAATTAGTAGTTTTAAAAACTCACTCTTCAAACCCCGAGATATTTTAATTTGCTTTATAAAAAAATATAAAAATATAAAAAGAATTATCTCTCACCTTTAGACCTATCTCGTCTTACATTTTGGCCTTCACAACATTATTCTCCTAGAGAATGATCAATCCCCTATGTCTTGCTATACTACACTACAACGGTTAGGTACATTGTCTAGAAGAATTGTAAAACTTTTTGAGGTTTACAATATCCGCATCAAGTTTTTGGCGTCGCTGCCGGGAAATAGTTTAGGTTTCGATTTCTATATCGTTTAGGTATAATCACTAGATTCCTATTAAGTGAGATTTTTCTTTTTATTTTATAGCTTCCTTTTAGTCTATCTTTCTCTTTGTGCCCTTCGTTTGTAAAACTATTTTCATTCGTCACCATGGTGGATGAAGTTGCATTTGAATAATTAACAATAGAGGAACAATTGTACTTCACAGATATATTAGCTTCTTGTTGTTCCCATGAATATTTGAGTGATCTTAGAGATATCCAAGAGGAGATGGGGGTAAAGTTAGATGGGTTTGATGAATTATATACATGTGTGGCTTCTATTAAATAATCGTTGTTAGGATTAACTCCTTTTAGTGAGACCTTTTGGAAAAAATTTAAGGTAAACTTCCTAACCGTGAACCATAAGTTGAATGAAATGATAGGTTTGTATACATCACAACTTGAGGAAACAAATGAGGAGGATTTGTTCGATTGTAGGAACCATGAACAAAAAGACCTAGTTTTAAGTAACCATTTGTTAGTTACTTAGGGACTAAGGGTATGTTAAGATTAGGAAAGTGTTATAGCAAATTTGAAGGTGTGTTTGTTTGGGTTTGGACGTAAAAAAAAAGAAGGAAGGAGGAGGGGGAAATGATGAGGTTAAAATAATAAAACATGATTGTTTTCTTGTTTAGTATTTTAAGTGTTGAAGTATTGTGAGTATAATTTGATCCCGGGAATTATTGTGGTCAAGAATTAAATCATGAAGTTAAAAACCGGACGAGGTAAAAATATAGGATTTGTGAAAATGTCGAAACTTGTCAATATACTATAACTTAGTATATTAAATGATAGATAAGTTTATTTGAACTCGTAGATGCTGCCAAAACCTAGAATTGTAGGTTCGGGATTACGTGAAATAATAATCGTATAATGTTCCTAAGAGATGAAAAATTAAAATGTGGCCGGTGAAATATTTAAGAAATCAATTAAATGATGTAATATGACATCATAAAATGAGAAAGGTTACAAATAACTAGTAACAAACGGTGAGAGTGTTTGGTAACAAGGATTGATGGGTATGTATCGTTTTATTGGTTCATCTTTGTCCAAGCCGTGCCTTCTGGAAATGTGTAACACCCCGAAAATCGAACTGGAACAGCGGAATACTAAACGGGGTATTACTTCATAGATACATTGCCATAATCATAGAAAGCGACATAAAAGAGTCGTTTTGAGAAAATTTGTTATCATTCATCAACATAAAATCAGAGTAGCCACAACGAGTTCAATGAGTTTAGAAATACATAATGAAAATGTCTTGAATAAAAGTGAATGATAACATTTTTAAGTGAAATCAAAAGGGTTCCCTGATCCACTCCGTGCCATAGATGCTATTTAGTTACCTGAGATAAAACATGCTAAAAGAGTCAACACAAAGGTTGAGTGAATCCACAGTGTTTAAATTGTAATAGTTTGAACACAAGCCAAATAGTTGTAAAACAGTAACATCGTAACGTAAGATATTGCACTAAGCCTCATGACACGCAAACCTTAACACTGTTATGCTGCCATAAGAGATATATAAAATCGTATGGGATAAAAGCCTACACATAATAATATGATGCAGGTAATAGGGCCCTCGGGTAATTAGGAGTTTGCCAGTTCCTAAGTTATTCGAATATAGTGTATTCGGTTACCATTCCAGGCTAACTTCAAATGGGGTGTCAACTGCCAATAGATCTATTCACTATATTCGCGTTCACTCGCAAGTGATTAATGGTTCATGATATGAGGGACTTTTGGCAAAAGTGGTAACTTAGGCAATATCAATCAGGATAGCATACAGAAAAATACTTGTGTTCAGATTTATAGCATGTATCTCCCCACGGGATTTGAAAACATAGTAAAAAGTGGGACTATGAACTCACCTTGTAGTAATAGTAGTAGTAGTCTGAAAAGCAATAGAGTCAAATAGTAGGTGATAGCTCCGACGCGTGACCTAGATTAGTATGGCATAATTTAGTTAACATTTTAAGTTCAAGACTCAACAAAGTTTAATTAAACTCAAAAGTTTTAAAGTATTGCGTTATTGTTGCTTGTGTTGTAGCATTTAAGTTTGAAAATAGTTTGTTAGATATTGGCTTGCATTGGCTCTCGGAAGTGCTTAAGTATTAAAGTATCATATAGCAAAAGTATCAAGTACGAATAGGACTTTGATTCGACGATAACTGAAAGACGAAGTGTGGAAGGTAATAAATATTAGATGTTGGAAAAATGAGAATAGTTTTGCTAAATGTTTGTATGTATATATCAAAAATAAAATAAAATAAAATAAAATAAAGTTAAACCATATATTAAACTCAATAAAGTTTGTATAGGTGACAATTTCTATATGAAAGGTAAATCGTTTTGTAGTATTTTCCAAACTTGTAAGTTCTTATAATCAAAATACTTTTCGTTAAGTCTAAATGAGCCATTATAAGGAGTATTTATGATCAAAATAAGTTAGTAGTATATTTTTATTAGTTTAATATCGTCAAGAGTTTTAATGATGTGAAAATAATAAGTTTTGGTTACGAGGCACGGTTTAGAAAAATATGTTTAGTAAATTTGAGTACGTCGTGAAATAATGTCGGGTGAAATGAAAGGAGTTGGGAATAAGTCGAGTATTTAGTCGGAAAATGAGTCGAAATCAATTGGAAGCAAATGACGACCAAACTAAGACCCTAGATAACAGATTGGGCTTCGGCCCATCTTGAATAAACACACTCTATGCTGCAAATGGGCTTTAGCCCAATTCGCACACTACTGCTAACCAACGCACCCTAAAGTTTTTGACAGAAATCCCAACATTTTTGACAAAACTAAGTTGGACTCTAACCTTTTATATTTAAGATGCGTATAACAGATTTATAAAATCTTTTTAATGTTTTCAAAGTCGTTGTTGAAATGGTGATGACAGACCCCTTCTTCTATTACTTGTCAAAATGTTAGTTGTACGCAAGAAAATCAATCGTTTCGACCTCGCTGATTACTAAAACTTAAAGACCAGTTTGTGTACCCCCTTTTAGTCTAAGTACTTCTAGGATGGTAAGGTAAGCAGACCCAAATCGACACACTCAATGCCCAAATTATATTCAAAACTTTAACAAGTTCCTGGTGGTTTAGACTCTCGACTAAAACCATAACGTCAATTATGTCAAAACTCAAAAGCTTAACCACTATTACCAGGAAAGGAAGAAACACGTTAGAAAGAACATCAGCAAGCACTTCCAGTTCGAGCCAATATTTATTCCGATTCTTTGTGATTAGTTTTTCCATTTTTAGTTTTGCCACACTAACAAGAATAACAAAATATAGTCGATTGATATCAAAATCCACAACAAGATCTAATCGCAAAAACAACAAAATTACTCCACGCTGATTCACCCATAAACTTAGTTATCATCGAAAGGAAAAAGATTAAATAATGAGATTCAGTAATGGGAAAGAAAGAAGAACTCTTACAACAACAGAGACGCTTGAATATGAATCGATCAGAAAGAAAAGAAGGCAAAAACCAAGAAAAGAACTTGAATCCAAATCGGCTAGTAACACCACCACATCTTCCCTCCTGAATATTTGATTTGTTGTAATTTGTTTGAGTGGTGGGTTGCGACTGTGAGCCGATTGGGTTTAAAAAGGATTAACACAAGGGAGGTAAGGCCCTCCTCAACTCGTTGTCAGTCGACCTTGCGCCCAAAAAGGGTATAGCCTCATCACATCCTCGTCACCCTCTCGTGTTTATATGTTGGCTTCAATATCTCGACAAGAAGAAATGAATCCCGTCTGCCACGTTTAGGACCACCTGGATTGGCATTGATGGGTCGGTTCTGCCTTGACAGTGGTGGGGGTGTTTGTAGCAGAAGAGTGAGAGGGAGAAGAAGATAAGAAAAGAGGCGTGATATGCGTTAGGGATGAGGGTACGGTAGGGTAGGGGATAGATATAACGTTTTTTTTTTTTTTTTTTTTTTTTTTTTTTTTTTTTTGGTAATATATAGAGTTAGTTATGTGTATTTATTTAAAATGTGAGTTATAAGTTAAAAGGGTGAGGGTGAAATAAAAAGTGAGGTTAAAATTAAATAAAAGTGAGGTGCGGGAATGCTTTTGATCTTTGTAATACTCGGGAGGAAATAAACGAGTCTCGTGTTTTATTGAATCTCGGTATTTAATTATTAGACTTATGCCATACTATCACGGTGTCGGTACGCGTGTAGTTTTTGTAAAAGTGGAATGTGAGTTCACCATATCGTTTGTTTGGTAATAGTCATCGTTGCTTTACAGTATAAATAAAAGCAAAAGTTTAAATATGAGAATAAGTGAAACAGCTGAATATCTCATTAAATAATAAATTTTTCCGTCTTACAGGAAATAAATAACTTGAAATTTTTCGGGTTCTTACAAAATGACACCTAAACCAACCCCTCCCCCCTCCCCCCCCCCCCCCCCCCATCACCTTTGGAAAAGGGTAAGGAGTGGTGAGAGAGGTCTGTTGGTAAGGGAGATAGGTTAAGAGAGGTTATAAAAGATATATGAGATAGATTCCTCACACAAATGGCCAAAGGGTTGTATTTAAGCTTGGGAAGTAACTTGTCCTCAAAGTGTCATAAAAATGACAGGGAATTGAGTTATTATGGAGACATGACCGGATTTGTGGCTTAATGACACTTAATTAAGCATTAAAAATGATTTGGAGAGGTCAGATTCTTCCAGCCAATCGGCTACGGGGCCATGCCAATTAGCTGGATGGGTTTTGCTGAGAAGTTGGCTCCAGCCGAATCGGTTGCAGGCCCATACCGATTGGCTGGGGCATTTTGGAAAAAAAAAATGATAAACGTGAAAGTTGTAGCCCTCTCTCTTAGCTTTCCGTGGCCGTGAACGGGGGGTTAAACGGAGTTGGTATGCTCAACTTATGGCCAAAATGGTAAAGGTGTGTCGGGAACAACGAGTCTTCCAATGTTTCTTCGTTTTAGCTTCTTTTCTTCACTTCACTTCTCGTTTTCCTTCTTTTGCTTTGTTCTTGAGTCTTTGGAGTGGCAACTTCATGACTTTATCTTCTCGAATATACTCCAAGAGACTTTTATTTGTCGGGAATTCTTTGTACATGCATAAATCTTCGTTTATTGATCGTTTCTTTGTCCTTTTCTTCATTTTCTTCCTCTTCGCTAACTACAAACATGAAAACATAACTTTGTGCATATAAGTACTCAAAGTTCGTTATTTTAACCAAATAACATGTACAAAAACCATGATAACGCTCCTAAAAATATACTCAATTTGAGCGTTATCAACCTGTTTATAATTGCGTTGGCTTTATTGGAAGTAATCCTCCCACACCCTTGCTATGTACTTATTTTTAGTACAAGATACCCCTAGTTAACCCCTCTGAGTCTATCTTTTTCGTGGTTCTCATGATATTTCATTTGATTCCAAAATATTAATGAAAAGCATTGTTTACAATCTACCTCCAAATATTACACTCAAATTGCCTTAGCCTACCTTATATGCACTCATCTTTAGTGCATTATTGTTACAACATTTATGTAAACCATTTGTTAATTGTCTAGTTAATTACATGGTTGCTAAGTCGAGTCATATCTTGTAAATACAATTTTTGGACGATTGGGGCGATTGGGTTTTGTACTATTTAATATGGAGTAATGGGGAAGAAAGTCAAATTATTACCCCATATGTACGTTAATGTTTAAGTACTCCACGTGTTTTGATCTTTGCAATTCGGGTCATTAGTTAGTTTTATTTATTTAAAAGTTCAAGTGTAGAGATGCAACTATAAATCCCTTGGTTATGGATGTATATTGTATAGATGGTAGGGCAAGAGTGTATGAAAAAAAAAAAAAAAAAAAAAAAGAAAAGAAAAACATACGGACCCCCATCCTGTCTTTATCTTTTGTTTAAGTCAAGAAATAGTGAGGAAAAAAAATATACAAAAAGAGTTAAAAGTTAGTGAGTCGAGTCTTAGCTTAACAACGCCATATTTTACATGTGATTGACTTAGATAATTGACTTGCCACCAGTAAAATTCCCTATATCCACAAAATCGTGTTTTACATACCTTTACACATAATGTTACTACCCTTTAAAAGTCCTCGTTGATAGTTTATCCTACGTACTTGTGCCAAAGCGGTGGATGTTTGATCCTTTATCAAGCCTATGGTAATCTATGTGCTATGACGGGTAGAGAGTGTTTTATTTTCTCGTTTCCATACATGTTATACACCCTATACACCTGAGAGATGTGATAACCCAAACACTTAATATGAGGTGATAGTATATAATTTACGTGCTTGTTATAACTATTGTGGAACAAGTTGCATTGTAATTACTTTTAAATCAATGCTAAATGACTGATAAGGAATTTTTGGTACATTTTTAAGGGGTCATTTAAGGCCAAAATTGTATTTATATGATCAAATATTGCCTTAAATAATTTCTTTTTGTATTTTAGGTACTTAAGACAAAAAGTCTAGAATTCGGCACATTTATGGCTTATTTGGACGAAAATGTGAAGAAAACGACGAAGTCGCAAAATTCTGTCAGACAAAGGAGTCTGATGACGCCACAAGCTACAACGTGACACCGTCACTTGCAAATGGAGATGGATTTTTGGCTCAGAATTAACAAGCGGTGCCTCATAAGGATCTGAAAACCTTATATGCTGATGGCGTCAGGTGTATTTGAAGACCAAGATTTCGTACAAAGTTAACAAGTAACGGCTCAAATGAATTACAAAGGGACGGCGTCAGACAACACATGACGGCGTCAAAGATACTAAGTGACGCCGTCACAACGATGATTTGCACAAGACGAAACCCTAATTGGAGGTGAGTTGACGGCGTCACACCTATAAAGTGACGCCGCACAGTTGTAAATCTATATATACTTTCGCATGTTTTTCATAATTGGGGTAACAATTTGGAGAAGCAAACCTAGACAAATTTTATAGCTTTTGTAAGGCTTTTACAGCCTTTGAACTTCATGTTTCAATAGAGATAAGTTATTCTTTTATAGCTTTTGTGTGTTGGATCGTAGGATCGTATGATCCTACGATCAGGATTGTGATTTTGACAACTATGGTTTAAAGCACGTTTTGTAAAAAAGTTTTAAAAAAAATTAATTAAAAATACAATGTAATTTAATATAAGAAAAAAAAAATCTATAACCATAGTTACCTATTATCATTTCAACTTTTCTAATAGAGGTTACTTTTAAAAAACATCTAAAACTAAAAGTACATGTTAGTATACATATTGTACAAGTTAATAAAACACACAAAGCTTTATAAAATTCACATGCAAATAAGTTAATAGTACACATGGTTTTAAAAATCCAATCGAACCAACGGGTTTAACGGGTTTTACCGGGAACTGGAGTCTCCAACAGTTCGGCTAGCCAATAAAGCCGTCTGAAAACGAACTTGAGAGAAACATCGTAACCGGTAAAAAAAAGTGAACCAAACCGGATCGACATCATTTTCTTCTTGTTTTTCTCAGTGTCATGCTAGCTAGTATATATAAGTAATTAAAAAAAAATGATCGACATCATTAACTCTAAAAAAATTAAAAAAAAAATACAAGATTTTTTTGTCATTCTCAATGTACCTTTTAAGTGAAGTTGAGTAGATTCGCAAGTTGAGAAGCTGCCGGTTGAGTAGTTTGTGGGCCATGTGTGTTGTACTTTTGCATATGGGTATTGTACTTTTTAGGTAAAGTTGAGTAGATTCTCAAGTTGGGTAGTTTGTGTGCCATTAAAAAAAATATATTTTATTAGAAAGTGGGACACTTGTAAATATTTGGCTGGAGTTGAGTAGTTGGATAATTGAGTATGACCAATTTAGGAATATGATGAAAAAGTGACCATACATTAGACCACCAAAAAGATTTAAACCTTTTTGGTACTTCTAAAAAAAACTGCAACTTCAATATTTTTCAGCAACAACATCACCCGTATAAACTATGGCTGAGCAAACCACCCGAACGGACCGGATCGGACTGACCACATTCGGTCCGGTCCACGGTCTCAACTTTTAGGCTAATTCAGTTTCGGTTTTGGTCTGTCCGGTCCAGTCCAATTATTTTGCCTTATTAGACAGGACCGACCGAAGCCGGACCGGACCAGACCGAACTGACCACATTTTGGTCGGTCCACGGTCTCGATCTCGCCTTTTGGCTAACTTAGTCTCGATTTTGGTTGGTCCGGTCTGGTCCGGACCACTACTTGAAGTTTGACCAAACACCAATCTAAAAAATGGCGATCTACACGTGTCAGATTTCCCCTGTGTAAAATAGAAAACCACCGTCACCATCCACTTCTTCTCTATCCATCTCTCTCTCTAACCAAATAAAAAAGATGACGGTGATGAACTGTTCAACAGAAGAAGAAAAATCAACCAAAAATGATCCAAACACTAATAATGATAAAGATATAAGTATTTACAGTGTTTTTAACAACCTCATTGAATGTTTTATTATATCGGAAGAAGAAGATCCAAATATGAAAAAGAAGAAGAAATCGTTGGCTGAGTCTTTTCGCGAAGCTGTTTTTAACACTCGCCGCGATATCCTTTTATGGACTCGTCAAGGAGCCTCTCCTCTTCGATCCCTTTTTGTTCTATCGGTCAGTACTCACTTTTTTATTAATTTTTGTAAAAAAGTAGTATCGTTTTTTGGTACGTGCATCCCCCGATAATATTTGTATTTGTATTTGTGCTGCTTTTTCTCCCTTTTGATGCATCTTTGAAAATTTTATTATTTATGATAAAAGATAATTTGTACAAGACCTTCCCGAAAATTTTTGTACAACAGTAGCAAAACTCTCTGATGGGTATGTTTGGCGCAGAGTGTTTAGGAGCATTTAGGATCAGTGAACATTGTGATTTTAGTCCTCATTTGGCAACCATCAAGTAGCTTAATTTTTTTATTTTTAAATTTATTTTTTTATTTATTTATTTTTCTTTCTAAATGCTCCTTTTGCAACACTCTATGAAATAGCATTTAGGAGCGTTGAGCATTTACCAAATGTGATGATACAAAACGTCTATTTTATGGACAAAAATATCTAAACGAATCTGAAAACGATATGGTGTATCTGTGACAATTGACAAATGAAGAAACAACAACTGGTCATTCAGTATTTTCTTGTATGAAAGTTGTGTCACAAATTTAGAAGAATGTACGTTATAGAGATATGAAAGATAAGTTTCATAACCACTCAAGGGTGGCCTAGTGGCAAAAGAGCTTGTGACTATCACTCTAAAATGTGTGAGGTCTCAAGTTCAATTCCTGCTAGGTGCAAACAACCTTGAAGTGGTCACGTCAACCTCCTGAAAAGTGAGGCTTTACCTGGTTTGAGTTTGTGTGGCGGTGGGTTCAAACCCCATGGATTAGTCGGCCAAAAAGGTCGGAAACCACGGTTACCAAAAAAAAAAAAAAAAAAAAGATAAGTTTCATTTGATAAGATGTAAAAGTTAACTATGTTTAAAGTTGGTGCTACGGTGTCTTTTATTTATTTATTTATTTTACCTCTAATCATTATTTGTTAAGAGACATGGTTAATGGATGTTTCATTGTTGGCACACTATCATTATTTACACATTCTTTACTCTCATGGTTGATAATACACTATGAATGTCATACAAACCAAGACCATGTGCAATTTTTGAGGCCGTATTTTGAATCCGCACTCCCATGTTTTGCAGGCGGGCATAGTCACTCTTTTCGCTTTGACAGGAATGCTGGCGTTTATGCTCTTCGTTATTGCAGCAACTGTCAATGCAATTGTCATCTCATCCCTCATTTCATTGGCGGCAGTTGGAGGCGGCCTAGCTATTTTCTTCTTTTGTTTGACCGTAATCTACATTGCCATGTTGTTTGTTGCTGCCTTTGTTACCTTTACAGTTACAGTATCAGCAATCATAGCTGCTCTATTCGCTGCAGGTATGAGTTTTTGCCATTTTTGCCATGCTTTCAAATTTGATCCATTTGACCCGTTGGATATAGAGTATAGCCTGAATCAACTTTTTCCTTGGGTAAATAGATATAAATTCCACTATAAAGTGTTAGGTTTGTTCGACCATTTGGCTCTTGTACTGAGTGGAAAATGAAACCCATGATGTTGGTTTTCTTATCTTCGTGTGCGACACTAAATCTATGATATGATTCAGGGTGGATTGGCTTCATCTGGATGGTGTGGTTGGCGGTGTCAAAATGTGCCCATATTGCAAAGACTTATACCAGACACGCATACACACCAGCTAATGTTTCTGATGAAGGCAGCACAATTGTTAAAGAGTCGGTAGCCACGTCAAATTAGTACAATAACAACAATACCCAATCCCTCCGGAGTGAGGTATGGAGGAGGTGAGATGTAGACGGTCACACCCCTACCCGAGGGTGCTTCCAGAAAGCCACGTCAAATTAATAGTTATGGATATCTGTTGTTGTTATGGAAGTTAAATAAGTCGGTGACACTGTTACAGTTTCTGAAGCTATATATATACCTTTATGTTCTTGTGAATAATAGTCTTTGATATATTATTACTTTTACAATTCTTTCATTTCCAGCACTTACACATATGTTGGTGGTCTATGTTAAACTGTATATATCACATTTGTTAGCCTACTGTATTTGGTCATTGTAGATTAACTATATAAGTAATTGCTAAGGTCCTTGAGGATAGGCTTAAATAATTTCACGCCAAGTATCATCAGCAAAGAGCAGTCCGCCTAAATAAATGGTAATTGAATCATCCCTTTTTCTGTTGGAATTTAATATTGATAGTCTTCAAGGTATACATGTAAAGCTTTTGACTGTTTAAACCGGGAGCAAGTACTTGGATACCATTCTGAGTGAATTTGATTTGGCATTTTATATGGTACATTTCCACAACCTTCTTATACCATGTTCATGCTTTTGCAGATTTGCTTTTACTTTGGTAACACAGATAAATAAATGATTATTGATTGTATGTGCTCGTTTTTGTAGGAATCAGACCTTGCAATCACTTCTCAACATAGATCTCTGCCTACATCTTTTAATTTGCTCACTGGTAATATATCTAATCTGTTCAACAATTTTTCTCTGTTTGTTTTAACTATTTATGTCAAACTAACTATTTTTCAACCTCAAAGCTGATAAGATTATTCCTGGTAGCTTGAAGTTTATATAACTTAACAAAGTGACTTGTTGCTGTCAACTTAGGTTACATTAGGGGGGTGGCAACGTACTCGGTTTGGAGTCGGTATCACTCGGCAACGATCGGCAACACATTGCCATTGCGTCGGCATGAAGAAATCGGCGAGCCAATCGGTATTGTATACCGATTCGGTGTGGAGCTTAGGCATTAAATATGTGACCGTTGCATGCATTTAAAATCCTACCGTTTGGGTATATTTTCGAAAAAAAAATAAATAAATAAAAAAAAAATAATAAATAAATAAATAAATTTCTTTAAATACTAACCATTTTCCTTTTCATTTTCACATCTAAACTAACATCAAATCACACATGCAATTTATATTCTAAAACCATGTCATCATCAGGTTCATCCTCAAACGACATAATTATTTCCCCCGACTCATCCGAAGAATGGTTATCCGGTAGTACAATCGAAACCTTTTAGCCGCGTACGAAGCTCTTGAAAACACGGCAAGCTCTACCTTCATCCGTGGTTATATAAAACATTTTCGTGATAAAGCTTTAGAAAATTTAATGAACCAAAGTTTAACGAAGATGTTTTTCGTGATCGTTTTCGTATGAGTAAAAGATTGTATTTACAAATTGTAAATGACATTGAAGCGCAATTTGAATGGTTTCAAGAGGGTCAAGACGCGTTTGGAAAGACTAGTTTCACGGCGTTACAAAAATGCACATCGGCAATACGGCAACTCGCAACGGGTGAACCTCCGGATAGATTCGATGACTATTTAAACATGGCACAAAGAACTTCAGGTTATTAATATTTTTTTTTATTCGTTAGTTTTTTTTTTTTGTTATTTATTATTTTTATTCGTTAGTCATTTTTTTTTTTGTTATTTATTATTTTTTTGTTATTTTTTTTAGTCGTTAGTAATTTTTTTTGTTCAATATATATATATATATTTTTATAAAATAATATTTTGTTTTTTATAGGTGAATGTCTTGATAAATTTTGTGATGCGATTATAAAGTTATACGGCCGAGAGTTCTTACGTAGGCCGACAACCCATGACATTGCTCGGTTATTCGAGGTACATGAAGAAAAACATCACATTCCTGGAATGCTTGGTAGCATTGATTGTACACATTTCACTTGGCGAAATTGTCCTAAATATTTGAAAGGCCAATATAAGAGAGGTGATCACCAATACCCAACAATTATGCTTGAAGCGACGGCTTCATATGATTTGTGGATTTGGCATTTGTTTTTTGGTCCGCCCGGCTCAAACAACGATATCAATGTTTTGAATCAGTCTCCATTATATGTTACCGAGCGAAATGGTACGACGCCAAACAGTTCTTTTTATTTACGTGGACGTCTCTACAAACGTGGATATTATCTTGCCGATGGAATATATCCTAAATATTCAACTCTTGTTAAAGAATATTCGTATCCCACTGACCCGAAGGAAAAGAAGTTCAAGAAACTACAAGAGTCTGCAAGAAAGGATGTCAAGCGAGCTTTTGGTCGTTTGAAGGGAAAATGGTTTATTCTCAGTCGTCCTCTACGACCTATGACCGTCGCAAAGATTCGACAAATTGTTTATACGTGTATTATATTGGGCAATATGATTTTAAAAGACGATGGTGTGGCAATATCACCGGTTCATATAATGGATCAGCCGATCACGCCAGTTTATGACGATAGTGTGCTAGAAGAGTTACTGGACGAAGATATTCATAACCGTCTTCAATATGATCTTACGGAGCACGTAGCGGCGCAAGACTTACCATACCTCGATGACTAGTGATTTCCTATTTTTAATTTTTGTTTTGTTTTTATTTTCCTAAAGTATTATGTAACTTTTATTTGAATTATTAATGAAATTTGATGTTTTTAATTAAATTGTTAAATATAATTAAAAAAAAGGTTTAGGCATGGTTAGGCATCACATTGCTACTAAAAATATGGAATTAGGCATCATTAGGCATGAAATTAGTTGGCTTAACATGATTGGCTAATTACATTTAATGTTTAGGCATCATTAGGCACCATTGCCACCCCCCTTAGCCATATCAGAGCACAAGGTGTAGTCAAAGAGATTTATCTCCCCATTCGGGTCCCACGTGTGCCACATCACTCAACTCCTCAACTTCAACTCTTCACAACAAACACCCTCCTCACCAAACAACAAACCTCAACTTCTTCATTAGGGCCCTACCACTTACACTTTTATTTTTTTATTCATTTCATTAAATAAATTAAATTCATTTCACAAATACTTAAAAATAACACAACATACTAATTTTATTTCATCAAATAAAAAAGTTACAATACGGAAAAAAAAAAAACCATACGATTTGCGGAAAAAAAATACGATACGACACGAAAATAAAGGAATGGATAAATACGATATGCAACATCATCAATGATTTATAAAAACTTATAATTATCGATGAGTGCTGATTTTTCTTCTCAAATTTGCAATACTTGTTCTCTGACCATTCTCAATGCGATGGGCTTAGGGACTTTCACCTGTGCCATCGAGTGAGGACGATTCAAGTGCCTCCTATTCGAGTCACGAGGGCTATGTGTTTGATGATTCATTTTATTGAATTGTAGTTTTTATTATCGTATGGTAGTTTATGGTTTTTAATTTTCATTTCTTAGTTTAATGTTGTTATTGTATTTGTAAAATAATTGTATGTTGTTTCAAGTTATTTCAATCCTATGTTTAATATAGTTGCATTAGCATTTACACATTACATTCTTACAAAAAAAAAACTATCTATTTGAAACTACAAATACATTTTACTTTCACAAATATAAACATACATTTGAAAAAACATCAAATTATACAACTAATATTCAAAGGAAAAAAAAGAAAGAAAAAGAAAATGGAATGTCAGAAACTCAGCCTCTTCGTGCAGACGAAGAGGAACGCAATGGGGAAGAACGGCAAGGCTCGTTTGGTGTAGTGAAGAGGAACGGCTCGCCGTTGCCTCTTCCACGTCGGACGGCGAGGGTTCCTTCTTCGACTACACCTTGTGCTCTCAGTTTATTATTTGGAAAGTAGTTTGATTGACTTTGACCTAAAATTTCAAAGCCTGCTTTTCTTTGGAACGAAGGGAATCATGAAAGCTTTATGTTTCCTTTTTGGGACAAAAGAGTAAACTACACCATTCGTCCTTGTGGTATGCGTTGACCGACAGATTTCGTCCTTTGATCAAAAAAATTGCACCGTCCATCCTTAAGTGGGAAACGTTATGTGTGGTTCGTCCCTCACACTAACTGGGATGGATAACTGTCGTTTGTTGAGGTCCAACAGAGGGTATTTTAGTCTTTTCCCACCCAAACACTCTTCCTTCCCACATTTCATAAACTCAAACCTATCAAAAAAAAA
This sequence comes from Artemisia argyi, assembly GCA_030686995.1. NCBI lineage: Eukaryota > Viridiplantae > Streptophyta > Magnoliopsida > Asterales > Asteraceae > Artemisia > Artemisia argyi. The sequence goes on from CM060696.1 coordinate 101,787,222, forward strand.
AAAAATATATCCCCAATTCCCATTAATTACCAACCACACTCCCTCTCACCCGTCATGTTTTCCGGCTACTTTCCGACCACATCATCATGTTTTCTAGCGACCTCACCACGACGCCACCACAACATCCTTTTCCAGTGATAAAGTCTCACTGAATTAAATGTTACCAAACATTGAGGTCAAAATAAACCTTCGAATCTGAGTGAACAAACTGTTGTCTTGATTCTTTAACACAATCATCTCATACACCAGTTCAAAACATTTTTCAATTATGATTCAATCCAATTCAAAACCATACCGTAATTGGCTAATTCCCCCAAATTCTCAAAACACATTTCATACGACGTCATCACCATCCTCGTTGAATCTGAACAATTTACCGCACCATCTCCTTTACAACAACTACTTCATTCAACAACTAACAACAACTCCAATCATTCAATCAACCAAAAAAAATAAAAAAATAAAAAAAGATCTTGGTTCAAAAAGAAAAAGAAATTATTATAGATTCTTAATAGATTTCACCTCATCATCAAAGTTAACAGATTTTGAAGTTCGAATACAAAACCCATTATCAATCTTTACGATATCTTATCTCAAAACACGAGTCAAACCAAAACACGCATAAAAAGTCAAGAAACCATAACTAAAACCAATCAGTACCTACCTGTTTAGAAAATCAACAAGATTCGAAAGTTAATTCTTTTTCAAGATTACAAATCGAAAACCGTATTCGTAACAAAAACATGTTGAGGGGAAAGTGGCCTTCCCTTGCCCGAAAAGTACGTGACAGGGCAAATAATCCAAATCAAAACTAGTTAAATTTATGTAATTTTTTAATCGTAGTTATTTTATATTGCAATGTGTGTTTTTTTTATTTGTAATGTTTGTTTTTATTATTAATGAAGTTTAATTAATTTATAGTTTATATATTTTAATTTATAGTTTATAGTTTACATATTTTAATTTTAATTTAATTTATAGTTTATATAGTTAATATTGTGTATGTTTTATTTTATTTAAAAAAAAAACGGCCGACGGCACCAGAAATTCTGGTGCCAATGGATACCCCTGAAATGTGGTGCCGTGGGATTTCTGGTGCCGTGGAGCTTTTTGCTGACGTGGCAGCAAAAAAATCCCACGGCACTAGAACGACGGCACCACTGTACCCAGTGCTCTTAGTTGTATATGTGCTTTACAGGCTCAGCATGGGTAATCCTACACGTTCTTTGGTGGAATATTGTATATGGGGATGGGATAATTTCCCAAGAACCACTTTAATGTATACTACACCAACTTTGGGCCTTCACCAGAAGGCTACTTTCACAGTTATTTGCAGCACCAAATACTTCACTAAATCCGCAATAAGCCATGATCTTCATTACATTGCATGGGACTATCCTCCAAAGGATGATGTGGTTTTGGACAAGATTGATCAAGAACTGCTTGGCCGTACACACTGATTTCCTCAAGGGGCATGGTGTGTTGGTAGCTCAGATGATATCAGACGCTTGTTCTGTTCGTGGTGATGATTTGGTTTTCAGAACTGACCCGGATGCAGAAATGTTGAATGGGCTTTTTGAGCAGCTATTGTCGGGTGATTTTAAAAGCAAAAGTTGTCGATTGTGAACTTTGGTTTGTGTAAAAAAACAAAAGTTGAGTTAGATTTTGCACAAATGTACGTTGTTTATTATGTTTGTACGCGTAGCATAGTTCACATTCTTTATATTTATAGAGTACCAATGCTGGCATATATAGTTTGCTGATTAAATTTGGCCTGTTTTTTAAAGGCTAATTTGGTCTTTATGAACTGATATTGGTTCTTGATGACTATTTGTAGTGCAAGTGTTTTGAGTTTGTACAAATGCGATACAGGCACTTCATTTTAAGATCATGAAATTGGTTGTATCTTATCTTGGTCGGAGGATTCTGAACCCACTCGTCAAAGAAAACAGTCATGTTCGTTCTCACTGGTAAGTGGTAAAGACGTAATTTATTCATATCGGAGTAGAGGTGTTGAAGAAATACTTCATAAACAAGTTATGGAAAACAAAAATGGCAAGTCAATTTCAGTGGATCATAAAAGGGACTATGCAACGATTGGGCAATAGCAAATTTCCACATTGCAGGTATCACTAATGGTTATCTATGATTATTTCGTTTATGGACTAATATGCATTTTTGTTAAAACGACTATGCATTTTTGGTGTTAATTATCATCAGAGGTTAAAACGACTACTATGCATTTCATCTAGCTAGCTCGTGCACGATGACATCATTGTGAATATTGTTCAACAGCGAATAGTGACGCACCAATGATGGTTCATAATTCCGAAACTCAAGAACACACCGGGATCCAACCTTACGTTGATCAACATCTCGGATACATTAATAACTTGATCCGTAGGAGAAAAACAATTCAATGAAATCATATAATTATGTATCTTTAGAACATTTAAAAGAATGAAAACTGTTTTTCTACCACTACAAACTAAAGCACCTTTAGGGACAACATTTTTATTCGTAAAATTTAAAAGGACCCACCACTTTCAACCATCTCCACAACAATGGCCTAGTCAAACACAAATCGGGGCCCCACTCAGAGTTAGTGACGATTATGTCGTCACCAAGATTATATTATAACTAAATTATTTTCCTTTTAATTAAAATAAGTTGTTAAAATTACAAATAATGAATTTTCAAGACAAGTTTTTTTCGTAAAATAAACAGCGACGACAGTCACCAATCCTTTATTATAAATAAATTATTTTCCTTTTAATTAAAAGAAGTTATTAAAATTGCAAATAATGAATTTTCAAGACAAGTTTTTTTTTCGTAAAATAAATTGTGACGACAATGGCGTCACAAATCCTTTATTATAACTCTATTGCTTTCTTTTTAATAAAATAAAAGCCTTTAAACTTTTTTAGTAATTATCCTTTCTCTTGGTAAATAACTTAGTGACGACAAAGTCGTCACGATCATTTTAATAAGAAGGTTATAAAACTTGTGTATATTACTTTGGTAAAATTTTAATAACCCGCCAAATCCTGCCATCCACTTTGGGACACGAAAAATTATTTTGATTTAATTTATATGTAGTGACGACATAGTCGTCACCGTTATTTTATTATAGCTAAATTATTTGTATTTTATTATAAAAAGGTTTTAAAAAGTATAAATAATGATTTTTAAAATTTATAATGATTTTGGAAAAAGTAGAACGGGTGACGAGCAAAATCCCGATGACACAATGTCGCCGGGACAAAACACGAAACGACAAAAAATTAGCTTGACCGAGGCTTCAATGCGTTCAAGTTTTACGAAACAAAATGCTGACGACATGTCATAGGCCTTTTATTGGTCAACTTTGACTTTAAGCATTTCTCACATTTTTTTGCCGGTATCTTTTTACCGCCTTTAATATCCCTGCGACATGTCATCGGTACAAAAAACCATACAATTTTTTGGGAGATTGGTGTTTGATTAACGTTAATTACAAATGTGGTTTGTTAAATACTAATTATCTTAGTGTTAATTACGAAAGGTGGTTTTATTTGTAGTGTACCACACCAACATCCAAGGGTGGAGATAGGAGGGGCACTACCCCTAGCAAATTCATTCGTAGTATAAATTTTGGGATCGGATATTTGATACCCCTCTAAACTACAAGTAATGCCACTCTAATTTATTTATTTCTATAATTTTGTTTTTATTATAAAACTGTGAAATAAAAAACGGAACATAAAATATAAAGTCTGATAAGTCAAACCTGGTTAAACATAAGAAATACAGAGCAAAAAAACATAAAAAGTTGTCTTGTCCTGTTAATAAAGTGGGTAAAACTGCCGAAAAAAAGTATGGAACAAAAAATATAAAGTTTGACAAGTCAAATATAGTAAAAGATAATGAATCGGAACAAAAAATTATAAAAAAACTATCTTGTCATGTCAATAAAGCGGGTAATAGAGGGGTGGGAGGGGTAAAAATTGTACTGGGGGGTTTCCTTGGTAGAAAAAGGACTTATGAAATAGATTGCAATAACATTTTTTGCATGACATGGTCATTTTACTTCTCATTATATTTGCAGATGAAACTCTGATTGGAAATTTTAACATATGTCTTTCTGGAGTAAACTGTAAAATATGTCTCTCTAGTTTGTCTATTGTGGCTAAAACTATGTTAGTGTAATCTATTTTTAGAGAAATGATTAGGGTGCCTAAGGAGGGTGGCAGTGGTGGGCGGTATCACCATCGGCATGGCATTGCCGGCGGTGAACACCGCCGCTACCTCACCGGCAAGGCCAACGGCAAGCCTCCAACGACATATTTTGCCTCCGCGGTTTGGAAGTTTCAAAGCAAAAAAGTAACCGTTGGCAATTAATTTTTGGAACGTTGGAGCAGAAGGTGAATGGGATTCCATGTTTATTTCTTCCCCACAAATTGTTTTTCATAGTAGTGGTGACCGTTGTCCCTTTTTGTTACCGTTGGCTGGGCCAAAAAATGAAAAAGAAATGAAATTTAAAAGCTTAATCCAAAAAATGATATGGGATTTTGGTTTTGCTTGTTTCTTTCCTATTGTTAGTAAGAAAAAAGATGAAATGAAAAAGAAAATGGTGCATAATTGTGAGCATAATAAAGCATGGTTATTAGCTGAAAGTGGTGGATGTGCAGTTGGTAGTGGAGAAGAATTGAGTCTTTGGAAAGAAGCATGGTTATTTATTTATGGTGAAATATTATCTGCTACTAGGAATTTTTCCAAAGGTACTTACTTTTTTTTTTGTTTTTTTGTTTTTTTTTCAATGTGATATCTTTGACTTTTGACTTAACTGAATGCTATGAATTATGTATTTTTTAGATATAATTTTGTATTTTTTTTCCAAGTATTATGTAATGTTATTTTAATTATTAATGAATATTTATGTTTTTATTAAATTGTTTAATTTAATTTATGAAAATAAAAAATAAAAAAATAAAATTAGTTGAGAGGTATGAAAAAGGCATGGTTGCCACTAAAAAGGGGTTGGGAGGTATGAAAAAAATATGAATGAGGTGGAATGATGTGGAATGATATTATTGGTGAATTTAGGAGGTATGGGTGATTTCAGAAGCATGACTGCCACCATTCTAAATGCATACATAATTTTGTGCCTAAAATTGTGTGTCATTTACTTATTGGTTAGTGAAGCCATAGGTCCCTCATCTGCAACTGAATGCTGACACGTAGTTTTAGGCACAAAATTGACCAATGTCATGCAAAAAATGTAGAGCGAAAACTAGTATCAAATGTGGATTACCAAATCAAATTTTCTCTATATGTTTCTCAAAAAACCCACATTGAAGTGAAGCTTTATTACTTTGATGGAGGTAAAAGTAGTTACACGATCAAAGCAAGGTTGTTCTAACATGATCCGAACGTAAGTACTACTACATGTCCCTAGACCGTCTGCTAAATGATTCTAGCAATGTGCTTTGATATATACATAATCTCCTCATGATTCATTAATCCTTGTAGAAAACATATGTGAACAATTAACATTAGCATTAACAGTATTAACATTAACAGAAAACATCACCTTTATTTTTGTAATTTCTCATTTTTCCACATTTATACCAGTTTTGACTTGTCATACAAATTTAAAGATCAAAATTCAGAAGGACATGAACATGTTAAGACCGACTTAACTTTAAGTAAGTTTGAATAATATCTTCCTGAGAAAGATCTGTAAAGTAACCTTTCCCAACGGCCACTCCCTCATCTGTCGCTAACTGTTCAACGGCAGCCTGAACTTGATCACCACCAACTTCACTTGGTTCAAGAAGATTACAAGCCACCTCAATAACATCACCATGAACCAACGCCATTGATTGAACCGATTTAAGCCCACCACCTCTTCCACTTACCCTTTTGGCTATTTTACGAACTGTATTGATGTCATTGCAAAAGACGGGAACATTGTAGTTATCGACCCATTTGGTTGCTCCTATGACTATGACCCCTTTAGTTTGCACTGCCTGTGTTGGACCTTCATCTGGTTCAAGTTGTAGAAGCTTTGATTGCAGTCCACCTGACCATTGGTTTCCAGTTGCGTTTGGTTTGAAGTAACCAAGTTCCCTTCTGATGAAATCGAGTGATCTTTGGGCATTATGAGCAGCTCCATATGTGTAGGTTGGGACTGCAGGCTATGTTTATAAATGTTAGCAAGAAAACTATAGGGTCACTGTTTCAATTTCATAGTGTGGTTGGCTTTCAATTTAATAAACATGGTGTTTTATTGCAGATCAACCATAGTTTTAAGCCAAAATGCAGAAGAGAAAACTAATGTACAATAATGGAAAACTGGGAGAAATTTGGACACACCGTAAATATGTAGATAAAGGGTCAATCATTGAATCATACATGGAACATTTATCCTAAATGACTGTAAAAATGCCAAAAGTAAATTACAACAATGGGAATGTTAAGAGTCATTGTGAGCGCTTAGAAGCTTAAAACCATCATGCATGACAAATTTAATCGAAAACGCTCATTCTTGCAAAAAGCATGTTTTTCTTGAACTCTTGGAACACGCATGTTTGTGTACAAGACAAGTATGGTATGACTTACAAAGGCATGTTTTCGGTTTTCACAGTTTAATCCAAAGGCATGTTTTCCTTCTGTAGTTGGCTAATGGTTCAAGATAGAATTCAAGTGTGGCAACATAATGTGGACTTGCAGTGTGCACTCTGCAAAGCATGTATTGATACTCCATGAGCATTTATTCTTTCAATGTCCTTATGCTTAAAAGTACGGCAGAGTGTCGAGGTGAGAATGTTATTTCAAGGATTGCAAGATAATCTGAAGGATATTGTTGGTGTTATGGCAGTGTAACATTTCAAAAACAGCATATGGAGTATAGTGAACAGATTGGTTCTAGCAGCACCTGTGTATTATCTATAATGTATGGAAGGAAAGGAACTACAGGACATATAGACAAGAAACTAAAACTGAGGAAGTATTGGTTAAAATTGTCTTTGAGAATGTGCAGCATAAGCTTATAAGCCTCAGAGTAAAGAAGACCAAAGCCTTAGAAAGTCCTAGGGGAATCTAAGGCGTATAAACAAAAAGCTTGGGGGTTCTAAGTCATCACAGTAACGGTTTTTACATCAACAATTCTTAAACATTCAATATTATGAAAGAACGCAAACCTTTAAGTACAGAGCCAACATCCTTAGCAAGAGCTTTAGCAGTTCCAGCAACTTGTTCAAGAGATGTTGAAGCTAACGGATGGAAACATATATGATCAACGACACCAAGACGCGGATGACTTCCACTATGCAACTCAAAATCAATATTCTCAAAAGCTGCTTTCACCATTGAAAAAACAGCGTCTTTTAAGGGACACAAATCTGATGATAAACTTGGATCATGTTTTGAGACAAGTGTGTATCCTACTCTGTTGTAAGTCTCGTCTTCAAACTTATTGATAAGAGCCGCCTCGGGAAATAGCTTTGCAGCCCGTTCAATTGACTCCAGAGCAGACTTATTTCGTGTCTCGGATATGTAAACTTTACAGCATGAAAACATCGATTTAAGCATTTCGTTTTTCTTTCTCTGCAAACTTCTACCGAGACAAATCTGCACATCATGGAGAAAGAACCAAAATGTTCAAGGGACTCGATATTCAAAAACTAGGAGCAATTTGATACAAATACGCATGAATAACTAAAGTTAAGATACATAAGTTATGCCCGATAATTGCAAGAAAAAGTACGGAAAATTGTCAAGAAAAGTAATATAACGTATCAAATTTGTCAATGTGAGGTACCCTTAACTTTCTCGCTTATCAAAAGGTAACATCCGATCAATTTTTTACCAAAAAAGAGTGAAAGTCTCACATTAACGAATGTTAGCAGATGATAACAACAAAGTAGCCGATACCCCCACATAGCTAAATTGGGTACTTAATGTTACCTTGACATGTTCCAAAAAAAAATGTGACATTTTTTCCCTTTCATTTCAAATTTGATCACTCACTATGCTTACAAAAACTCATTGCTAGGTGGGTGTTTGGGATTCCTTATCAAAACTTCTTATCCACTAAACTGTAAGTAAAAGATATTTCAAAGGCACATAAACAGTTTTAGTAATAAGCAATCCTGAAAGCCAAACACCCTCTTAACCAAAACCTGTAACACATTTATAAAAGTAACCATTTCATTTAAGTAATGTGACTAAATTAAACCTATAGTATGAATCTTCAATCTGATAAGAACGCTCAAATTTGCAAAAATAAAAGAAAGAAATGATATAAATACGTACAGGGTCGTTCAAAGATTTATAATTCTTTTAAAAACTGAGCCTTGAAAAAGTAGGTAGAATGTGGAGGAAAAGGGAGGATTGGTGTTTGATGGGTTTGTGGGTAGAAATGGGTTTCACCATATGTTATATATCCATATATTATCTCTACACTTGTTACCAAAAGTTAGTAATTGGTTAAGTGGTGTTTTGATTAGCAAAATGAGAAATTAAGGTGGTAATTGAGTTAGGGAGAATTTGTGAGCTACTCAAATTGAGTTAAAAGATACTGTATTTGAAACTGGCTCGTATTAAGTTAAGTCAGAATTACTAGTGTCGAGTTGAGCACAAGCGTCAAAAAAGGTACTTAAAAAAAATAAAAAATGAATACCAAACTAGACTTTAACATACTTTCTTTATTAAAACGGACTAAATTTCTTCAAATTACGAAATGAACTGCAACGCACTCTAAGCTTGTGCACTTGAGCCAAGAAAACAAATAATATAGGTACACGTGTAAATACAAATACTTGGAGCGGATAGTCCTTTCATTTTTATATTATGTTACCTAACACTTTCAATACATAATCCTCGAAAGGGCTGTTTAGTTTGTTGGTAGGAATCACAATGGGTATCGAATTTGGTATGGGGTAGAATGGCAATGGATATGAAAAAGTGTATAATTACGATTGTTTATGTTTGGATGACAAAATATGGTATGAAAAAGTGTATAGATATTATCGTTCAAAAAAAATGTATAGATATTTGAATTTTGTATTAGAAAAGAGAGGGGTCCACGGAGTGGATTTCATAGACACCAAATTAGTGTTATGACTATGATATACCTATTTTATTTTCGGGCCCACTAAACCAACACCTTGAATCATAATGAAATCCATAAGTCCATTCCGATAGGGCCATACCAAACGCACCCAAAATACTATCCATTTCTTATCCTTCAAGTTCATCTTCACTAACACGATCCTCAAAGTAAAAACACAATGCAAGAATTAAAAACATACTCGATCAAATTAAAAGCACAATAAACGAAATAAAAACACGCTCCACACTTCATTGCGTATAATTATTGATTATTGACATCTTCACCAACACACTCCCGTAGTCCCCTTATAACTTCTATAGTGTATTTTCCATGAACATTTTTCCACGAAACAACAAACATTATTTATTTATTTATTTTTTTATTTTTTTAACCTAGTATTCATAGCCATCTAAAAAACATTTTTCACTGATTTGCAATAGGCATTCATCTTTTGACTTATACCAACACCCTAAAAAAACAATGATGAATCGCTATTTCTTAGGTTTTTAGGTTTGGATTCAAAAACCGGTGTTGCTTAAAAATCTCTTGGCAAGTGCTTAAAAGTATCTTTTTGCCAGTTATTAAAAAAAGTGTTTCCATTATCACGTTCCACATCATCAACATCCTTTTCCTCTTCTTCATCATCACCATCAATGTCTGGATTTCCTCGTCCTCATCATCTTCTCTATCATCTTCTTCTCTAATATCACTTGCAGATCTAAAGTAGCTATCATGGTTCGGAGTGTCATATTGTTGATTTTGGGTGTTGTAATTTCTATTTTGAGTGCCATAGTGTTGTACGGAGCTACTACCAACATTTTGAGTCTCGTGATGTTGATTTTCAAAATATGAGATATATTTAATATTATGAGAGAGTTAAATACTTTCAGTATACTGTATATACTGAAATATTTGAAAATTATGATGTTGCTGAAGATTTTTTGAAAACTGAAAATCTTGAGAAGGTTGAATGTTTAGAGAATGGGGAAAATTATTAAAAGGTTGATAATCGGTTTGAGAATGAAAGGTATGAGACGGTTGACCAGTTTGACAATATTAAAAATTTTGATAAGGATCTACTGGTGTTTCACAAAATTGATCAACATTCAATATCATTTGATCTTTATTCGTAGTTAATATAAAATTTATTAAATACCTTAACTCTTCGTCATTATTGTTATCATAAAAATGGTCGCTAGAAGGAAGATTCTATGATAAACGTATAACCCGCTAGTATCCAGAGCAAACTTATCACCAACGTATTGCCTAAAGTTACTATAACTGATCTTTTTAGACAAAAAAAAAAAAAAAAAAAAAAAAAAAAAAAAAAAAAAAAAAACGTTAGAGTGTTGACCACCATTAACAATACACAATTGAAATTTTCCTTCGGAAAAACTCGTATCCATTACAGATTTGATATTTCAAGAGTGTTTTAGTGCAATGTGAAAAATGAGAAGGATATGTTAATATCGTGACAGAATGACATGTTAATAACGTCAAAATAACGATATCCAAATAGGAACTTTATATCTTAACTTTGACAACATGTTTAAATTTGGTAAACCATGTCTTAACTTCGACAGCCAACAACTTGGTAAGTGAACATTAAATGTGAATAGCGTCAAAGTGACGATATCTAAATAGAAACTTTATGTCTTAACTTTGGCAACGTGTTTGAATTTGGTAAAACATGTCTTAACTTCGCCAGCCAACAACATTGGTCCGTGAATATTAAAATGTGAATAACGCCAAATTAATGATATCTAAATAGAAATTTATGTCCTCACTTTGACAACATGTTTGAATTTGGTAAAACATGTCTTAACTTCGCCAACAAACTTGGTCAGTGAATACTAAATGTGAATAACGTCAAAGTGAAAATATCTAAATAGGAATTTTATGTCTTAACTTTCACAACATTAAATATTTTTTAAGTGTTTAGGTGTGACTTTGCCTAAAAATTAAATAAAGCGCACACATTTAAATCCGCATCCAAGAATTGAATGCGTTTGTGTTTTGAACTTTTGTGGTTTTTTTATCTTAGAAAATGTATGCGCATAAATAAATAAAACGAAATGCGCTTATAGCTGTGCGTTTGAGATTTGTATTTTCTGATTTTTTTGTGTTTTGTTAAATTTTATTTTTAAAATTAAAAAAGAAGAAGCGACGCACTCAATTTTTAAAACTAAACGCGCTATTACTTTTGTGCGCATGATTTTTTTTTTTTTTTTTTTTGGTTTTTTAATTAAAATTTGTTCTAAGTTAACAAAAAAGCAGGCGCACTAAACAAAACGGGCTGTTACTTTATGCGCATGAGGTTTGTCTTTTTGTAGTTTTTTTGCTTTATCATATTTTAAACGAAGCGCACAAGTAGCACATTCTTATGTGGCACGTGCACAATTTTAAAAATGTATAAACTGTATGCGCATTCTAACACGTGTCAAAATTATATTCGTTGATTAATGACTTGTCTTTCATCTAACGAAGACTCACTTTCATAGACCATTTTCGTAAATTTCATACGCGCTGACGGTTTTGGTAAGATGATATAAAAAATAGCTCATTTAATTTTTATTTTTTTTATTACTTTTTTTTTTTAACTCAAATGATTGGCTCAAATGGTTGTGGGATTTCAGGTGGTGTCAATTATTTTTATGAGTTTGTTTTATATTTCTTGAAAATTTTTGGTGAGGATTTGAATGATTTAGAACTTAGCAAGCTACCAGTAATGTAAAGACGATGTCAAGGTGTTCAGGTTACAACACTCCTTCCCTCAGTGTCCCCCCTTCCGTCACCAAATGGAGGTGCTCATTTTGTTCAAAATACTGGTACAGACCATCATGGAGAGTTTGTTTTTAATGCAAACGCCCTTAGCGTGTGAGGAGGTGAGTGTTTGTGTGTATAAATTAGAAAAATAAGATATATTAATGGTGAGTGTTAACTATGAGGTATTGCTATGAGTAAACACTAGTGTGTTTATGCTAATCAAAATCTTTAGTATAAACATCTCTATATAAATTTTTGACAAAAATACATCGTTGGTTCCTAAACTTTTCCAAAAATATCGCCTGGAGTCCAAAACTTTTAAAATAGTCGTAGGGAGTCCAAAACATAAGTTTTAGTATCTGATTGTGTCCCTTTGACTGTAATCTATTAGTCAACACCGTTATTTGATGTTTTTTTTTTGTTTTTAGTGAAGGGCATAACGGTCATTTCATATATTTGGATTATTACTCATATAAATCTACTTTTCTTCCACCTTTTGTTTACCAGACCTTCACAAAATACACACACATGAGTTTTTTCATATATTTGGATGAGTTTTTTCTAAGACATCTGTAATTTTCTGTTATGGATATATAATATGTTATCAACTACTTTGGATTTTGTAGGTAGAGGTGATGAAGCATCCATCTTGTTTAACCAAATGCAGGAAGAAGGAAGAAAACCTAGGAAGGTATTATATCTTCCAACTTGTAACTGAAAACTTGCTCGAAAACTTGTATCATAATAAATGGTGAGTTGGAAACGGGTCAAAACTGGTATTTTAGTGGTGCCCGAATGGGTAAGGTTGTGTATACCCAAAACTCATTTTTGTCCAAAAATTGTAAGATCGGATATAGATATAATGTATCAAGTTAGAGTTAGGTGGTGTTTGTTTTTTAAGAGGCTATGAATCTGAATCGCACATCTGAATCTGAATCTGAGGCATAAATGTCTGAATCTGACCGCATCTAAACGGGAAAAAAAAAACTCATGTTTGAACCGCACATTTGCTTGCTTGTACTATTTTTTTTGTTTGTCAGCAAGAGGCAACAAGAGGCATTCAGACACCCCTCTCAAGTCTAGACTATTAAGATCTTACTGCCTCTAAACGCGTCTGAACGGGGAAAAAAAAACAAACGGTCTGAATGACCAAAATGTCTGACCGCCTCTGAACGGTTCAGATTAAGAGGCTGTTAAGAGCCTCTTAATGAAAAACAAACACTACCTTAGTATTGTATAGGGTGTTTAAGATTGAGTTCTAGAAAGATGATTTGATTATTGTGCCTGCATAATGCAAATAATCAAAGAATAGTGTTTAGAAAATTGTGTTTTCTTAGAGAGAGGACATAATTTTGGAAAGCAGGTTGATAGGTGACAGTCAAGTGTAGGATATTTATTAAGTTACATAATAACCTCTATGATAGAAACTGAACAGATCTATACCAATGATGAGCAATAATATTGGAAAAAATAAAAAATTCTATGTTAACAAAGAACCTTACATTGAAATATTGGAATATTGCTGGTGAGTTACAACATTATGATGAACGTGTATGGTACTGGGGGGGTTCTACAAAGAAGCAGCAGAACCTTTTAATAGCATGAAAAGAGATGGTTTCTCACCCGACTCATATACCTATCTTGCCCTTGTTTGAGCTAGTCAGAAGCTTATGGAAGCTGAAGAACTAATTACTTTGATGCAGAATGAAGAAGTTGGGATACCCCCTTCGTGTGCTCATTATAACTTACTACTCTCTGCATATGCAAAACGAGGTTTGGTGGAGGAAGTTGAGAGGGTTTATGAGCTAGTGATCACAGCTGATTAACTCCTAATGTTGGATGTTATCAAACCATGCTAAGAGTGCACATGGACTATGGATTTGTGGAAAATCTTTGTATGAAAGCTTTAGTAGCAAGTCTATAAGATTTGACAGGTTTATCATGAGTGCAGCTGAGCATTTGTACAGATTGGCAGGATTTGCCATCAAGGTTGTAGATGTTTTGAGCTGTATGAATAAGATGGGTATCCCTTTTCTCAATAATATTGGGATTAAATCCAAGATAAGGGTTGTAGATTGAATATGGCTGACTTCATAATGGTTATAAATGTTGTAGAAAATGCTTCATCCTCTAGCAACAAGCCTTATTTTGAGCTTATTCAAGTTTTGTTGTTGTTGTTGTGAATAGTAATGTAGATGATATGAAAACTATATTCTTGTAGATTGAAATTGTAGCATGTTTGTAATCCATTTGATGTGTAATGGTGTAAGAAATGTGCACAATTTGCATCTTGGTTTAATGGTTTTGTTGCGGTCCTGATTAAGACACATTAGTATCTTTGAAGGTATGGTGGTTTACGAGTTCCATTGAATCATGTAATCATGTTATCTTCACTTGTAAGGGTATTTGGTTGATTAGATCTTTGGCTTATCATGGAGTGTGGACGAGGAGAAATATTTACACAAGTGTCACTGAGATGAACAATCATGGCGTAGATAGCAGGAACCACGAAAACATTTTCTAACTATACAGTGAAGCATACATAAACTACTGTTGGAACTTAAGCTCATTATCACCCTGAATAAATTGATGTATAGATCTAATGCTTAAGAATCAAGAACAATTTGTACATATTACAAGTCTTCTTAGGCTTGTAAATGTTTACTTTAAACTATATATACAACAATTGCTGAATATGATCTCAATTATTAGCTGTTCATAAGAAATTAAACTGTTCCAAATTGGGTGACCTCTTTTCACGCTTAATATAGGCATATATATGCTGGTGTGCGAATAATAATGGTACTAAACATGAGTTCTATTGTTTCAGCGTTAGCGGTATGTGGAAGCATATCAAGTTGATTGAAAGCTTCAAAGCTTTAAGGAGAACTTCATTTCTTGACAGAATGGACAGTAGGATTAGTTGTAAGCTATTTTTTAAATAATAATCCAAATATATATGAAATGACCATTATGCCATTCACTAAAAACAAAAGAAAACATCAAATAATGGTGTTGACTAACGGATTACAGTCAAAGGGACGCAATCAGACACTAAAACTTGTGTTTTGAACTCCCTACGTCTATTTTAAAAGTTTTGGACTCCAAGCGATGCTTTTGGGAAAGTTTAGGGACCAACGGTGTATTTTTGTCTAAATTTTTATTATTTGCTTTTATGTTTTTTTACACATATATTCACACAAAGACATATGCATATTGAGTTCACATGTATGTTTTCACACACTTTTGCCGAAGACGTTCGGAAGCAGTGCCTCTACTTTCGAAAAAGAGTGTAACTTTTTACGTACTACTCCTTCCGTCCCCTATTAAATGTCCACAATAGAATCTTTAGATGTCCCAAATTAAGTGTTCAGATTCTATTTCAACTAATGAGATGAGACTTTAGTGGGTAAAAATGATATTTGATTGGTAGAGAGTATAGTTAGTGGAATTTTCTAAAACTTTGTACATGATGTAAGCGGACACTTAATATTGAACAGAGGGAGTATAATTTGGCTCCACAAAATTTGATACTATTGTGGTGCAATATTCACACGTTGGTTCAAAGTGAGATGCGAGTGAGTAGGTGAGAATGATCAACAACTCTTTCGCTTAGATAATTTTAAAATTCTGAAAACTGCATACAAGAGAATTGAGCTATAGGCCGATTCATTTTTAAGATGTAATGTAACGAAAATGTTTTACAACGCTATCATACTTTTATTTTTTGCAATAATAATACTGTTTTAAACTTTAGTAACTTTTTTGATAAAAAAAGATTCACAACTTTTATAAAAAAAACGTACCTAACTTTTAAATGTTACCACAATTGCAAGAAACTAAAACTATAATGTCATTATTAAACATTATATCTCAAAATAAAATTTAGTTTATAATATGCCAAATATGCCATATCTTTAATTGTGGAAACCTTTTTAATACGTAACAAGTTGTTCTATGATAGCTATTTTACATTTTTACGTAATATAGCCCATTTCCATTTAACCAAGTACACTAGAAAAAAAAAAAAAAAAGTACACTAGAAATAATATTTTAACATGACACAACACAAAGACTTTGGCTTTTAATAAACGAATCCAATGCTCAACAACGACACTTCACTCTCTACTCATCTACTACTGTATATAGTACAGTATCTCATTTTCATTTTCGTTTTAAACTGTTCTTCACAAATACTACGTATCTTTTTTTCTCAGATCTTGTTGACTTTTTATTTCTAGTTGAAGACCAAATCAGATATGACTTTATGTCTTTTATTATTGGACGGATGTTTAGATCTAGATAAGGGGATCTTTTTTTGTTGTTAAATTTATACTATATGTTCTTGAGTTTCAGAATAGTAGGTACCGGGTTGTTACTCTTGCCTAAGGAGTATTAGTAACGAGCGCAGGTTCTCTTGAAATGCGTTATATCCGGTATCATACATATATATGATCGGGTTGACCTTCTGGTGACACAATCAGAAGAGTCTACCATTACCGCGCAATTAAACTGTTACAAGGTACAAACTCTGGTTTTTTTTTTTTATCTATGTATTTTGTCTTTATATTTTTTATATAGTTTGGGATCTGCTTATGTTTACTGTGAATATGTTTATTTACAAGAAAGGTTTTTATTTCACATTTGATATGGTATTTTGTTTCTGCCCCAATTACTTAAAGAGTAAATTACACGGATATTCTATGTGGTTTGCGTTGATTTTCATTTTAAGTAATTTTTTTCCCTGACTGATAGTCCCCAACTCCGAAACTTTTAACACCAATAGTCCTTTGAGCAAACGATATTAGATTTTATTTTTAAACACCCTGACTTGCACATGAGGGTAGGTATAATTGTTATTTTTATCCATGTACTTTGTTTACTAGATATAATATTATTGGAATAGGCTTAAGTCATTTTGATGTTCGAAGTAAAAGGAGTGGGTGTGGCTCGTTGTTTGCCTTCATCGTTCCAACGTGGCGCTCGCCATAGCTCGCCACGATACCGTGCATAGCTCGCCACCGCTCGTTGTTTGAGTTCTCCTCGTCTGCGTGACGAGGGAGGTTGTCTGCAAATATGTTCTTTTTTTATTTTTTATTATTTTTTTTCTTTTCGTTTTTGGGTTTTATTGTTTGTGTAATTATTTTGTAGAAAATGTTAAGTGAATATGTAAATGTAAATGAAGCATGAAATTGTGAAACAACGATTAAGCATAAGACTGATATTACTTGAAACAACGACTACAACAATAACCTACGATACGATAACTAAGAAACAGAAATTCAAACCACTAAAAACGATACGATAAATAAACATAAAACTATGATTCAATAAAATGAATCATCCGACACATAACCAGCTCATATCCAGCTTATACTGTTCTTCCTCAGTCAACTGACGAATGTTGGGTTGGTTTTCAGGTGGAAAGTTTGGTGGTTGATTGTTTGGTGGTGGTATGTTTTCTGGTGGAAACATAACTGCTGGTGGAGTTGGAGGTGGTGGGTTGTCATATTGGAACACCGGAAACAGATCTTCTGGCGGAGTGTTTTGTAGGGAATTATCTTCAGGTGGTGTGTTGTACACCGATGCGTTTTCAGGTGATGCGTTGTGAGACATTGTGTTGGAAGAACAAAAGAGAATTCTTTGATGATTATGGATGTGAATTGTGTGTGTATTCAGTGTCACCCCAATAGGTATTTATAAGATGCTTTGTGGAAGTATCCCGCCCTTTATTTGAATTCAAAATTTAAAATTACCTCGCCCTCTGTTTTGAATTCAAAATTTGAAATGTATCCCGCTTTAAATAAACCCCTATTTATACCATGCAATATCATTCAATTTTACACACACTGCAATATTTACACCATTTTACAATGACAAAACGTTGGTCAATAGAAAAAGAATACTTGTTAGCTACCATTTGGCTTGAAGTTCACGATTCTACAGACGCTGTGAATGAACGTTCCTTTTGGAATGAAGTTACACAAAGGTTCAACGATCAAAGTGATGGTGCGCACCGTAATAAAAATAGTATTACGGCTCTATGGAGTAGAATGAATGCTGAATGTCGTAACTATAATGCTATTTACAAAGAGTTGCTGTGTACAAGTGATGACCCTTGTCGTCTCAGCAATGCAAACCGTATTTACTTTGAACGCTATGGGAAAAAAGGATTAAATATCAACATGTGTGGTTCGCTCTGAGAAACACGTTGGCATGGGACAGAGACGATGAGTATTTGTATTGTATTTTTTTCTCGTATCGTATTTCTTTTTCGTACTGTAACTTTTTAATTTGATGAAATAAAATTAGTATTGTGTTTTAATTTTAAGTATTTTGTGAAATGAATTTAGTTTAATTAATGAAATGAATTTAAAAAAAAAAAAGTTGTAAATGGTGGGGCCCAAATGAGTAAGTTGAGGTTAGTTATGAGTGAGGAGGGGTTAGTTGTGAATAGGTGTTGGGGTGATGTGACACTTGTGGGCCTCAAATGAGGAGGTAATTTCTCATCACCATACCCACTCCTCTAAGCTATGTCTCATCGCAAAGATTTAGGATGCTACAGTCGAGTCTGATTAAGTTGACCGGCTTTTGTATTGTCTTTTAGTATAAGTTATCCAGGGCCGTCCCATGAATTTATGAAATTTTTGAGGGCCCTGGACAAAATTAAATAAAGAGGCCTTTTCGATAAGGAATGTTATATATAAAGTGTCACTATTAATAAGATATAATGCAGAGTCATTTTATTTTGCATATTCTATTTTTGGTACATACCAAGAGACAAATCACAATCATCAATCTATTTTGATCTAATAGTGGGGATTAACCTAAGATTAAATTGGGAAACCTAAGTTCATGTTTTTTTTTTTCTTTTTCCTTTTACTTTTTGTCTTTATTATTATTTTTTTTCTTTTCCCTTCAAATAATGTACTTTTTTTTAGTTCTTTTTTTTTTCTTTCTTTTCCTTTGTACTTTCAATCACGTTTTTTTTTAATTTTTTTTTAATCCTTCAGTACGCTTTTTTTTTTTTTTTTTTTTAATTCGCCTTTTTTTAGTTCACGATTTTTTTACGTTTTCATACGTTTTTTTTACTGTTTTCATACTTTTTCGTCCGTTTTCATATATTTTCGCCCGTTTTTTTACGTTTTCGTCCGTTTTCATAAGTTTTTCGTCCGCTTTCTTATGTTTTTGCCCGTTAATATCTGTTTTCATACGTTTTCATCTGTTTTCTTACATTTTCGTCCGTTTTCATATGTTTTCGTTCGTTTAATATGTAAGGAATTAGTGAAGTCAGAATTAATACTACTGATTGATACTGCTGACAAGTTCCTGCAGAAGCTTAGAGTTGTTTCTGCTGATGACTGATTCCTGCGGACGTATAGAGATCCTACGGATAGAGTTAATCTGTGGATAGAACTTATGTAATTTAGGACAAGATATGTAGAATATATTTTATTAGTTTATTATTATTCGTTTCTTGTAAGAAAGGTTAGGGTTTCCATTAGTATATAAGGAACTCTAGGTCATTGTATTATGTACGAGTTTTCATAACATTGTTAGTTAAAGTATATTGATCTATAGAAGATCAAGTTTAGTATATAAGTTTGTTTTTATATTCCGCAATAATTACAAGCTCACAGAGATTATCTATTTAGTCTTACTGGTGATTACATTAGTAGGCTAACGATTTATTGGCTCGAGATCTATCAAGATATATATCCTAACAAGTGGTATCAGAGACACGAGATACTCTCTGTAACCTCAACACAATCACATAACTTTTCACTTAGTATCAATGGGAGACAAACCAGGCAGTGATGTCACTCTCTCAGAAGCAGGCTCTCTCACTCAACAACTACAACAGGTGACTTTCTCAAACAGCAATGCCAAGCTTCCCTTTCTCAGGAAGGATGAGTATGAGATTTGGGCGATGAAGATGCAAAACTGGATTGCGAGTGTTGACTATAACCTCTGGAATGTTATACTCAATGGCTGCCGCCCTAAAAAGCAAACTGTAGATGTTGATGGCAAAATTAAGATTGTGGAACATGTTTCTGCTGAAGAAATTCTTGCTATACAAAGGGAGAACAAAGCAAGAACTATATTGCTGCAAGCAATCCCTGATGACCACATGGGAGATTTTCATTCCATGACTGATTCAAGAGAAATCTGGTGGGCTATAAAAGCTAGATTTGGGGGGAATGAAGAATCAAAAAGGATGAGAAAGAGTATGTTGAAACAAGAATTCCAAGAATTCAGAATAACTGAAGAAGAGGGTCTCCACGAAGGCTATGACAGGTTTCAGAAGATACTGAGTCAGTTCAATCAGCTTCTAGCAAGACTTGACAATGAGGAGGTGAATTCCAGGTTTCTAAGAGCCTTACCTCCCTCATGGTCTCAGGTTAGTATATCATTGAAAACCAAAGGTGGCATGGTCTACCTCAGTTTTGATGACTTGTACAACAAACTCAGAGCTTTGGAAGGCGACATCAAGGGACACTCTCCATATGCAGCAACTCCTTCACAATCTGCATTTATCAGCTCTAACTCAAACTACATGCCACATACCTACTCAAGTCCATCCCCATTACCACAAGTTTACTCAAGTCCATCCACTCCAAGTCAAAGTCTTCCCATTACCACATTGTCTTTTTCAAACGCTAATCCAATAACTCATCCAAAGATTAGTAATGTGATGGAAGATGTACTTCATTCATTTGTTGCTGAAGTTGATAAACAGTAACAAATAGCTTATGAAGATTTTGAGCAGATTGATGAACTTGCTTTAGAAGAGTTGGACTTAAAGTGGCAAATGGCTATGCTCTCCCTCAAGGTCAGAAGATTTGAGCAAAAGGTTGGTAAAAAGCTTAATGTTGATGGTAGAGATGCAGCTCGGTTTGACAGGAGAAAAGTGAAGTGCTATGCTTGTGGAGAAATTGGCCATTTTGC
Organism: Artemisia argyi; assembly: GCA_030686995.1. NCBI lineage: Eukaryota > Viridiplantae > Streptophyta > Magnoliopsida > Asterales > Asteraceae > Artemisia > Artemisia argyi. Next base: position 101,808,034 of record CM060696.1, read on the forward strand.
AAGAGAGTGCACAACCAAGAAGGGTGAAGCTAATACCAGATACTCAACATACAAGAAGAAATAGGTGGAGGCTGGTGAATCAAAAGCCTTGGTAACTGCTATAGATGCTGGTGTTGACTGGAATGAGCATGAAGATGCAACAAGCAGTTCTCCTCAAATCTCCTGCATGGCTAATTGTGATGATGACTTCGGACTCATGGGAATCTCTCTTCAGGTATCTACTTGTGTTTGTGATTGTGATTCTAAATATACTACTCTTAAAGAAGCTTATGATGAGATGAAACCAAAATATAATGCTTGTTTTATTGAAGCTGCAACTTACAAAGAAGCTTTTAAAACCTTAGAACAACAGAAGATGTGGTTTCAGCAAAATCAATTGGCTTATGAGGAAAAGATTAGAGTTTTAAGTAGAGATTTAGAAAATACTAGCAATGAATTAAAGTTTTCTGAAAAAGAAAATGCTAGGATTCAATCTGAGAAAGATGTTTTGAAAGATAAGCTGGATAAAGAAATTGCTTTACATAAAGAGTGGCTAGTCTCAGGTGATAAGTTGTCTAGTTTTCTTTATGGAAGTCAATATGTAACTTCTGAGTTTGGTTTAGGTTTTAAGAAATATGTAGGTGTAGAGGCAAACCATCATTTTGATAAGAAAAGTAAAAATAACTCTGCACCTATAAAATTTTTGAAGGAAGGTGAGATGCATGCAGTACCAGGACGTATTAGAGGTGTATTCATGCCTACCACTAAAACCTATGACTTTGATGGTTCACACCATCTGTTTGGCAAAAAGTCTAAAGACTTGCCAAACAAGTCTGAAGACTCTCCAACCACAGGCACCCCTAAGCCTACATCCTATAAGTTGGACTTACCAGAATCTAAGGAACACACTGGCATTAGGATCAATGACTCCTCTGACTCTAGAAGTATATCTAGTAATGATTCTAATACATATGTCTCTTGTTCTTTCAGGGACAAGGCCTCAGAGACGTCTAGTTATGCCAGCTGTGACTCCAAGACCAAGTCAGACTCACCCAAGTCCTCAATAAAGCTTTCTGAAAAGTCATCTTACAAGTCTGTGGACTCTGAAGTTGCTGCTGATGAAGTTCCTTCTAAGACAGCCTCTTCTGAAGACTTGTTATTTACTTCTTTTGAAAACAATTCCTTTCAGTATTTGCAAAACAATTCTATTTCTGGTGTTTCTTTGAATAATTCTGTGTTTAATAAGACATCTTTTGGATTTAATAAATTTTCTAAGAAGAAGAAGTGTTTTGTTTGTGGTAGCAAATTGCATTTGATTAAGGATTGTTGTTAGCATTAAAAGTGACGATCATTATTGAGTCGACAAGTATTGTAATAGTTAAGTATATTGGGCTATGGACTTGGTACTTATTAAGTATATCATGTAAGCCTTATTAGAACATGTAAACCAAGTCCAAGCCCAAGCCCATAGAAAGCCTATGTATGGAACTATAAAAGGCACCTTACCTCTCATTTGTAAGGTGTGCTTGTGTGTGTTTCTCTTTAATAATATTCTCTCTTCTTTCTTTCTCTACTCTCTCTACTTTCTCTCTCTAACATACATATATATACATATCAAGTCACCATCTTCCATCTCTACTTCTTCTAAGCTTATAGTGTTGTGATAAAGTTGTGATATTTAAGGTCCTATAAGTGGTATCAGAAAGCCTAACAATGATTTAGGAGTGTTGGGAATTTGTGTTTTTTGTTTTTTTAAGCAATATACACGTTTTTTTTTTTCAAAAAAGCTCTTTACTTTTCTTGTTTTTCTTGGTTTTTAACACTTTTTTTTATTACAAACTAGTGTTACAAACCTTTTCTAACAAGAAAGTTTCAATCCTTTTGAAGATTTATAGCTTAAAAATTCGATTTTGATTTTGTACTTGTTTTTCTAAAACACAAAAACTTTTCATAAAAATCATCAAGTTTGCAACTTTTTTCAAGTTTTGGTGTTTTTATAACTAGAAGTACAAGAATCTTGAAATACAAACTTCATTTGGGTGTGCTTTTAGCAAAATCAAAATTCTAGCAAACTTTCTAGAACACAAAAAATTTTCATAAAAATCATCAAGTTTACAACTTTCTTTAAGTTTTGGTGTTTTTATACCTAGAAGTACAAGAATCTTGGAATACAAACTTCATTTGGATGAGCTTTTTGCAAATTCAAAATTCTAGAAATTTTTCTAAATCACAAAGTTTCTAAATCTCTAAAGTTTCGAGAACACACTTGGTCCCGTTGCTTACTCGGTGTTTCCCTTGCTTGTATAAGTGAGAAAACACTTCGACTCGTGGTATACTCTCTAAATTGTATAATTTAGAAAGTTTTGGTGAAAAGTTTCTAGAACACTGAAAAGTTTCTAAAACACTGAAAAGTTTCTAGAACACTGAAAATTTTCTAAAACACTGAAAAGTTTCTAGAACACTGAAAAGTTTCTAAAACACTGAAAATTTTCGAGAATACTGAAAAGTTTCTAAATCACTGAAAAGTTTCTAAAACACTGAAAAGTTTCTAGAACACTGAAAAGTTTCTAAAACACTGAAAAGTTTCTAGAACACTGAAAAGTTTCTAAATCACTGAAATTTTTTCTAGAACACCTTTTAGATTTTTTTTTTCTAGAACACTTTTAGAATTTTTTTTTTTCTAGAACTCTTTTAGAAAATCTTTTGGTGGTCAATGTTTCGAAAATTGTTGGTGGATTAAAAGTTCGTTGACTGATACGTGGGAATCGCACCAGGCTTTACCTCTCAAGGGATCTTGAGAAGCTTACAACCTCCACCAGGCAGTGTACCTGATCGTTGTAGTATAATATAGTGACAAGTACCGGGGGATTGATCGTTCAGCTTAGGAATAGTGTCGCTAGGATTAGAAAGCCTAAATACTAGTTCTAAAGGTGAGGGATGATTATTTTTGTATTTTTATATTTTTTTGAAAGCAAGTAAATATCTCGGGTTTGAAGGATTTGGGCGGAATTAGTTGCTAATCAACTAACCCAATACTAAAGATGTAATCAAAATAAAATACTAGAAATAAAAATAAACTAAATTATACTAAAGTTGTGAGCAATAAGTGGAGAAAATGTGTTTACTTAGATTTCACTACTCCCTAGACATCTTTTACACGTTAATTATTTGTTATAATTGCATGGATGACGGATCGTATTCCTTAATACCATTCATGGGGTGGCACACATAACTCCCCAATTCTATGAGCTCTTATCTCCTCCTACACCATGCCCAACACAACTATAGGGATTGTAAACAGTGGCTCATGCATTAAATACAACCAATAAAGAACTAGTGCGCGTCGGTTCATGTTTCTTAAGACGTTCAAGCATGTTACCAAGTGGAGATCTGCCAGTTTTCTTAAGCCTAACATATAAATCATTCATCCAAGACATGAATAAACAAGTAATCAACACATAATTAACATCTAGGTTTCATTAGATCTAATCAAACACAAGTAGATCTAGCCTAGCATGATGGAATTAAGATAAGAACAAGATATAGACAACCAACACATAGACATATTGATTGAATTGAAAGAACACTTATCTTAATTACAATGAAAGGTATCAAGGGTTTGGAACCCTTGAAAAACCTGTAAAAGTTGCACCAAAATTGTACTTAGGGTTTCTCCAAAACTTCTCCTCTTTTAATGTGAAAATTAGAAAACTATATATAGAAAAATGGGTCTGACGGTGTCAAGACCAACATTGTGACGCCGTCACCTCGCCGCCAAAACTATTCTCGGACTGCCTTGATCTACATTTGACGCCGTCAAGACTAAATCATTTCCAGGCCGTCATGACTTTTTACTCTTGACGCCCTACCTTCGTGACGCCGTCAAATCTGTACTGGGTCGTCATGGACTTCTGCTCTTGACGCCGTCAGAGAATTACTCTTGACGCCGTCACCTACTGTTCCCAGCATGGAAAATTAAGACTTTGGCGTTTTCTTCACTTTTATGCTTCAAAAACGTCCGAATTGCTTCCTTTTCCAGATTTCTCTCCCAAAGCACCAAAAATCACAAAAGGAACGATTTAGGGCAATATTTGATCAAATAAATTCGAATTCGGGCTTAAATGACCCCCTAAAAACGGATCATTTTTCGCCTCATCATATACCCTTACACTTGAGATTTGCTTGTCCTCAAGCAAATGCGCTTTTATTCTACTCAAAAGACAAGTTAGGGGTCATTTAACACTAATATAAAAGTAATTATAACAAATAATCGTTCCACTAAAGACCAATAGACAAGCACGGAGGTCATATAATAGCACCTCACAAATAGTGTTTAGATACTCATATCTCTCGGGTGTAATAAAGTGTAAATTACAATATGGAAACGGAAGATATCTCTCACTACCTGTCATAGCAAAATAGATTACCATAGGCTTGAGAAAGGATCAAACCTCCACCACATGGCGTAAGCACCTAGGATAAACTATCAAAGAGGTCTTTTAAAGGGCTGTAACGTTAGGTATAGGGATATGAAATACACGGTTTTGTTGGATAAAGGAAGTTTTACTGGTAGCGAGTTAACAATCTTGGTTAATTACATGTACAAGATGGCGTTGCTAAGCCAAGACTAGACTCGACTTAAGCTAATAAATGAAAAATAACAAAAATATAAAATGAACATAGAATAAAAAGGGATGGTAGTCCGTATGTTTTTTCTCTTTTCCTTTTTCTATTTTTTTTTCTTGATTTTTTTGATTTTTTGATTTTTGATAAAATAGACAAGACAACCTCGCGTAAAATCGGCGGCATCCTATATAAGTTACTAAATCCTAGAAAACAAGATAAGATATAATGCTTGTGGAATGAAGTTTGCAGATCTCCTGGAGATTATAAAACTTAATAATTCACAAAAACCATAAGACTCCGTTAGAAAAACAAAACCGGTAAAATTTCCAGATTTTTACACTTGACGCCGTCAAGAGTAAACTCATGACGCCGTCAGGATTGACCTGCAGAAATTCTTATGTTAAGTTTCCAGAAAATTTCTGGAAAAACTTGGTCCTACTTCCTGGAAAATCCTGCAAAACTTCATTATGACTCAATACAAGCATTTGACTCTAACAAATACGAATACACATGTTCATTTAATATTGTGGAGTATCATGATCGGTTTGTTTCTTAAAAACATATTTGGGGTTTCCCCTTACACTTATCTTTTGCAAAAATACCTTTAGGTGGAGTTAAGACTAAGCCAAAACAACAAAGTAAAGTATTTCCACTATTTAGTTTAGAAACATGATCAACCAACAATAAAAATTAAGCATGCATACGGAAGCAAATAACAAACAAACAAATAAAATCACACAAAACATGGGTTGCCTCCCAAGAAGCGCTTTTCTTTATTTATGAGTCTTGTAGCTAGACTCAAGGTCATAGGTTACTACGTGATACGGGTGAGTTCCTCATTGAGGACATCTTTGGGATCAAACTTAGGTTTCAACTTCCTATCGGTTTCCTTAGTATGGTATGACCTTTCAAAGTTTTCTCCATCCGGATCATACAAAGTCATCCTCATATGCCATGTTCCATCACCTTCTTTAGGTGGCTTGTCCCACCTCCATTTACACTTGTCTCCCTCTCTTTTCCACTTATTCATCTCTATATTAATAGGCATTACGCTCAAGAACTCAATCATCTTCCTAAAGACTAAGGGGTCCTCAAAGGGGTCTAGCTCTTCATCTCTAGCTATGAGTTGTTCTACCGAATGTGTCTTTTCTATGAAATCTTTCTCTAGATAAAATGGGCATTGAGGTCCTATGAAGTTCCTTTCTATCCAAGGTCCGTATCTAGATGGTCTCCTATTCATCTCTACCCAATGCGGTGTCGGTTCATCATCACAATCTTAACTATGCTTCTTTACATCGTACACCTACCAAGTATCGCCTTCACCCACTGCTATCTTAGACTCCTTACAATCAATCATGGCACTAGCGGTTGCTAAAAATCCTCTTCCTACCAATAATGGGCATGTAGTGTCACTAACCATGTCTAGGACGTGAAAATCCGCTAATATAGTTAACTTTCCTACGTGAACAACTACATCCTTAATCATTCCAACCGGGTGGGCAATACTCCCATCCGCTAGCCCTATCAATACCTCCGTTTCCTCTAACTTTCCTAGCTTAAGAGCGGTGAATAAGGATAAGGGAATCAAGTTGAGGCTTGACCCTAAATCGGCTAGTGTGTCGAAAGCTTCGGATCTTCCTATCTTACAAGGCAAAACAAATATACCCGGATCATCAAGCTTTTTAGGCAACTTGTTTTGAATGAAGGCGGTGCCATTTTTACCTAGTTTAAACTTCTCATATTTTTCTAGGAGGGCACTATAGTAAGGAGCACGTGCTAAGACATCAATGACGAGGCATTCAAGGTGAAGTTCTTTGAATTCATCGTCAAGGTCTTGCGTAAGAGGTGTTTCAACTATACTTTTGACCGGCTCTATATTGGGTGCCTTATTTGATTGGTCCTTTTGAAGAATTTGGTTTTGTTTGAAACACGTGCTTGTTGAATTGACCGAGTAGTATTGTGGACACGAAGTAGGTGACGAAACTGAAGATATGGAATTAACGTTTAGTTTCGGATTCTTGACCGTGTCGCTTGGGAGTGCTCCCATTTCTCGATCGTTGAGAACTTTCAACAATGCGTCAATTTTGGTGGTCATCTCGCTTTGCTTGTGTTTGAAATCGGTTTCAAACTTAGATATGCTAGCTTCTTGAGATGCCATAAACTTTGACATCAATCCTTCAAGATTGTTGGTACTACCATAGTTGTTAGAAGGATTGTTGTTGAAAGTACGGTTGGATGGTGGACCGTTTGGTTGGTAACGATTAGGCGGATTGGAAGAACTGGGTTGATTTTGTTTCCACCTAAGGTTTGGGTGATTTTTCTAAGAGGGGTTGTATGAATCACCGTATGTGTTTGGCTCGGGCTTGAAAGTGTACCACTTATCTCCCGCTTCGTCGGTACGTGTGGATGCGTAGTCCGCAAAAGCTGTTCCGGGGAGTTCCACACAATCACGAGTGTCGTGGGGACCACTACATAATTCGCATGAAGAAGTGATTTTGTTCACTTGGCTTGAAGGCTTAGGAGCTTCGTAAGATTTCATGAGAAACTTGACTTGGTCCTCAAGTTCCATGATCCTACGGTCGGGAGTGCTAGAATTGTTCGAAGGCAAAGATATTGCCTTGACCGTTTTGTTCAAGTCACGGGGATCATTCCAACTTTCGTTGTCATAGAGAGCAAGATCTTCTATGAGTTCCCATGATTGTTCCGCACTTAGATCACGTAGCTTACCACCGGCCGATTGGTCAATGGCTCGCCTCGTGGAGATGTCGATATGGTCATAAAAGATTTAGACTTGGAGCCAAAGATCTATGCCATGATGAGGGACTTTTTAGAGTAAGTCCTTGAAACGAGTCCATGCTTCATAGAGAGATTCATTTTGACGTTGTTGGAACATCAAGATGTCATTTCTAAGCTTAGTAGTTCTCCCCGGTGGGAAAAATTGAGCAAGGAAACGAGTGGTGAGATCATCCCATGTGGTGATGGATCCCGCGGGTAAACGCTCAAGCCATTAACTAGCTTGATCCCGTAGAGAGAATTGGAATAGGCGTAATCGGGTTGTCTCTCTAGTTGCAACATCTAGGTCTATGGAATCTACGATTTTGAGGAAGTCCTTAAGATGTTGGTTTGGATCTTCGGAACGAAGTCCATGGAATGCACATCCGCTTTGCACCAACCGGATGGTGTCGGATCGCAAGGGGGTCACATTGGCTCCGGTGAGCTCAATGGTGTTTCGGTAGCCTTGGTGGCTAGGTCGGGAATACTCTCCTAAGGTTCGGGGCCTAAGGGGTTCTAATGGTGGGTTTTGTTGTGGTGGGATGACGGGTTCAAAGATGTTCCCGTTGTCCATGATGTCGGGTGGTTACGAACAAAGGCACAAAGAAATAAGATAGACTAAAGAGAACTTAAAAATAAAAATAAAATCTTATTAGAAAGGAATCTAGCAAGTAGACCTAATAAAAAGAAATTCTAACCTAGACAATAACTATTCCCCGGCAACGGCGCCAAAAAGTTGATACGTGGGAATCACACCAGGCTTTACCTCTCAAGGGATCTTGAGAAGCTTACAACCCCCACCAGGCAGTGTACCTGATCGTTGTAGTATAGTATAGTGACAAGTACCGGGGGATTGATCGTTCAGCTTAGGAATAGTGTCGCTAGGATTAGAAAGCCTAAATACTAGTTCTAAAGGTGAGGGATGATTATTTTTGTATTTTTATATTTTTTTGAAAGCAAGTAAATATCTCGGGTTTGAAGGATTTGGGCGGAATTAGTTGCTAATCAACTAACCCAATACTAACGATGTAATCAAAATAAAATACTAGAAATAAAAATAAACTAAATTATACTAAAGTTGTGAGCAATAAGTGGAGAAAATGTGTTTACTTAGATTTCACTACTCCCTAGACATCTTTTACACGTTAATTACTTGTTATAATTGCATGGATGACGGATCGTATTCCTTAATACCATTTGATGAGTGCTCAAACACTCATCATTTTTATCGTATCTGGACTGCCAAAACATCCAAAAACACCCAAAAACGCATCAAAATACACAATTTATCCCAAAAGTGTGTTTTATATGTTTTAGATGCAAAATGTTTAAAAACAAATGAAAAACGAACAAAGTTTGCATAATTGGCAGTTTCAGTCCCTCAAGTTTCAAAATTTGGCAAAACTAGTCCCTGGAAGTTTAAAATAAAAGAAAAGTCAACCCAAGGCAAAGAAAAGTAAAAAATTATCAAAATAAGTCCTTGGGTGAAAAAGTTTGAGAAAATTACACTTTTACCCCTCAAAATCCAAAATTGACATAAATGGTCCCTGGAATTTCAGAAAATGGCAGTTTTAGTCCCTGGTGGGATATTTTTGGATGGAAAGCCAATTTTTATCCTTGGAAGTTTAAAAATATTCAAAATGGATCCTTGGATAAAAGTTTTTCACAAATGACATGAATGGTCCCTTAACTTTGAAAAATGTCATTTTTAGTCCCCGGGAAATTTTGAAAATTTGAAAAATGGAAATTTGGTTCTTGGTTCATATGGTTCTTTGCATAATTGGTCCTTGAGAGTACTTTTGGAATTTGCCAAATTCAGCCCCTCATGTTTTGGATAATTGCAAATTGGTCCTTGTATTTAAATTTCTACAAACCAATCCGGACCTTAACAATTTCTACCCACCAAAGAAACCAAGCCCACCTTATTACTCCACCCCACATCTTGGCCTAGTCCAAAACCAACCCAACACCTTTCACCCGTTTTAAATAATAACCCCTCAGCCTTTGACCCGCGTTGACCTTTCCCTCTCCCCCAACTTGTCTGCAACATTCACCAAACACACAACCCCCCCTCCTCCACTTCAGCAATCCCATAACATGTTCCCCTAGCCTCCACCAAACTCCAAAAGCAATTAATGCTTCTACAAAGCCCCCAAGTTAACTCAGATTAGGGTCAAAGGATTTTGGCGCCAAAGGCATTTGAAGGGCCAGGATTAAAGTCAGTCATCCAAGGGCTAGAATTGAGTGTGGGAAATGCTTAAGAGGTCAAGAAAACCCTAAGGGTTCCATATAAAAAGAAAGAGTGGAAGCAGAGGCCATGGTAGTTTTTAGTCTTAATTTTTAATGTCGTTTTTTTTTTTATTAATTCCATTGTAATCTCAGTTTAAAAGCAATGTATTAAGTTTTCTTAGTGTATTCGAACTTAATTTCAACAAGCAATTTCAGTGTTTCTTATTTTATTTATCTTATGTTATTTTCAACTAAAATCCCAAAATTGTCTTAAGATGCTCAAAACCTGTGGTTCAGTAGTTGTTTAGGCTCACTTAAGCTTTTTCATAAGCTTTATTGAAGCTTTTAGATCATTAGTGGACTGTTAGATTACAAACTATAAATACATAAAAAAATCAAGAAAATAACTCAAAAATAAAAAATAAAGAAGAAAGGAAGGCAGAGATGGTTGGAAGCTAAGCTTGGATTGGAATCTGGTATTAGAAGCTCATGGGAGCAATTAGGTGGTGATTGTGTTCCTTGATTCTTTGTTCTCAGTCCTGGACTCAATTGTAAGCCCATCACTCAAATTTTTGCATATCACTTTTAAGTAGAATCTGTGTTTAAATGTTTGTGTTTTTATGTTTATATGGTATAATTAAGTGTGATCATTAGTTAAAATAGATTTCTTGTTCTTTAAATTTCATAATTGCTTAGTCTTTCATTTTAACTGTGATAATGGCTTGTTTATGATTCTGTGGAATTTTGTTGTGTTCTTTGGTATTTATGTGTCTAAAATAGTTTCTTATATCATAAATAATCATCAGGGATCTGTGCTAAAGTTTAAATAAGTAAAATACTTGAGAAATCAATTGTGAGCTTGTTTAAAAGGGTGTTTGGCACAAGCTGTTCAAGGAACTCAGAGGGGTCTTGGTTGTTTGTAACTGTTTCAATAACTAAACTTAGGTCATTAGAGGTTAGATAGGTCACAAAATCAGCTCTTACATTAGGGAAAGTCAAATTTACAAAAATTACACCACCACAGTTAACTGTGGTGGTTTTTGAGTCCCAAATCTTTTCATTTCATTAGATAAGTTGGTGTTTTAACATAATTCAGTCCAAATTTAACTTACAAACATGATTTCAGTTAGTTAGATCAAGCCAAAGTTCACAAAAGTCAAAGTGCTTAGGTCTCTTTAAAAGTCAAAAGCTGACTAAGTGGATTTTGATCAATCTTTGGAGGTTTGCAACTTGTTTGGTATAAGGTTCTAGGGTCTAAGATTTTACAAGCTCAATCTTCATCACTTTGTTGATTTTTATAAATTTTTCCAGATTTTATGGAATTTGTTTAGTAGGGCCCACCAGGCCTCAAAGTGAGTTGCAGGGCAAGAAACTTGCCCTGTCTCAGCAGATCACCCTCACACCACCACCTTTTGTGGTGGTTTGTGGCCACTACAGTGGTCCAAGACCCTTGATTTTGGTTCCCATCAACCCCCCTCTTACCAGGGAGTGATTTTAAACCATTTGTTTGACCCCTAAGTCACTGGACCCCACTTGATTTAAGCTTGGAAGTTTGTCCCATAAAGTGCATCAGAATACCAATACTTAAGTGCTTATCTTGGCCTTTTGGCTTATTGAGGCTTATTTGTTGTTTGATATCTGCTTATTATTGTTCATTGGACTCAGAGAAGCCATACTCAATCATTGTGGACCCCACATCTCACCATTTGAGCTAAAAACACTCCACAGTCAACAAAAGTCAACTGTGGGTATAATAAGCACTTCAAGTGCTTATTTATTGGGTTTAAATAAAAGTGTTTTCAGTAAAAGTAGTTGTTTTTAGTTTATAATTAGTTTAGAAAAAGAAAAAAAATCCAAAAAACCAATTTTAAAAATAGTGATAGCTTCTATTTAATAGGATTTATCAATTTATTTTTCTTTTTAATTTATTTCTAAGTAATATATCAATTTTATATTTTTAGAAATTCTATTTTAGGTTAAAATAATTTTATAAATTTTTCTAGATTTTTATTTTGTCTTTTAGTGGTTTTTTCTAATTAATTTTAGTTTAATTTAGTTTTAATTAATATTAATCAATTAAATAGCATAATTAGATTTTATATAGTATAACCTAGTTTTTATAATTTTTATAGCTTTTAATTTAGTTAAAACATTTTTATAAATTTTTCTAGAATTTTTACTGTTCATTTTCTATTTTTTATAATATAATTAGTTTAATTAGTAATTAATAAGTAATTAGAATAATAATTAATTAATTAGCTTAAAAATACATAAAATTAACTTTTTATAATTTTTTAGGATTCCTGTAATGGTTAATTAGATTTGTAAAATTTTTCTTAATTTTCTAAGTCTTTTTAGTATTTTTAATAATTCTAATTAGTCTAATTAGTATTAAATAGATAATTAGTAATTAATTAATAATAAATAATTAAATAGTGTAAAAATAGTTTTTATTTTTCTTAAAATTTTCTTTAATTATTAGAATTGTAAAAATATTAATTTTACACTTTTAACCCTTCCCGTCCATCAGTTTTACTTTTTGTTTTGATCGTCTGTATACGTTTTTTTAATTAAAACGTACGTTTTTAGGTTTTAGCTCAAATCATTGTAATCTAAATTTCCGTAATCAATCACGTAGCTTTCCTAAGCTATATTTGTTTATAATTTCCAAATAATTCTGATCATAAACCCTTTCTGTGAATAAATACCTGATCACAAAGCACGCTAAAGTTACATTTCACACCTCAACGGGATTTAACGACCCGGTGATACATTATATTACCCGGAGTATTGATCTAGGCTATTTGACTTAGTTGACCATTCTTTGGTTAATTTAAGTTAGGTGGTTCGGGCTCAATCAATTTATGGTGCCGCTAGCGGGGAGGTGTGCGCGTTTCTGTAGCGTTTTTCGAGATTAGTGTTATCTCACCTCACTCATTGTACAAATACCATCACTTGTGAATATTTTCAAAATCAAAACACAAAAAAATGTCATTGACACTTTTCCTAAAGTGTTAAAACACCAAAAAAAAGTAAAAAACAACAAAACCATATCGTAACGTTTTCTAATTCGGTTTTCCTTTAAGGTGATTCTTAAGGAGAAACGAGTCTGGATTACGGGACGATAACAAAAATATTGTCCAAAAAGTTTTTATCCCTAGTGCATGCGCACTCGTTCTTCAAGGTCCACTAGCCCATTACGTGAGCTGGTTCGGAAACCTCGAAGACCTCGTAGACGTTCTGCACCAACAGTCGGATCTGAGATCCGTACTGTTCCACCTCCAGCTGTCATCATGGCAGCTGAACCCACTATGAACGAGCTTCTCCAAGCACCCGTCGAGGGTTACGGAGATGCTATCGTTGTTCCAACAATCATGGCCGATAATTTTGAGCTTAAAACAGGATTAATAAATCTGGCCACATCACGTCAATTCTACGGTTATGAGAGGGACGATCCTCAAGATCACATTCGATGGTTCAATAAAATCACTTACACCATCAAATGCAAAGATGTCCCCTGTGATGCAATCAAACTTCTTCTCTTCCCATTCTCCCTGGAGGGACAAGCCCGGATTTGGCTTGAAAAACAACCTCCACGATCTATTGAGACATGGGAAGATCTTGTGGAAAAGTTCGTGAATGAATTCTTTCCTCCTTCCAAAACCACAAGTCTCAAGAACGAGATCATGAAATTCACGCAGAAATTTGATGAATCCTTTAGTGAGGCATGGGATCGTTACAAGGAGTTGCTCCGAAAATGCCCTCACCACGGTTTCTCTGATCTCATGACACTTGATACTTTCTACAATGGTGTAAGCCAATCCGATCAAGACTCTCTAAATGCCTCCGCTGGAGGTAACTTCTTGAATCGCACCACAAAGGATGCTTTAGAGATCATTGAGAATAAATCTAAGGTCCGCATTCCCCGAAGCAGATCGGTTGTTTCCCAAAGGGATGTTGTTCCTTCTTCTTCATCGCCCGTGGCTCAGTCTAGCACCGATGCTAGACTTGATAAACTCACGGAAGCTGTCCATGCATTTGTTCTCGCCCAAAGCAAGAAAGATTCTTCTCCTTCTCCACAAGCTGAAATCAAAAAGATAGAAGTTTGTGTCACTTGTGGTGGTCCACATTCATATTATAATTGCACTGCCACCGAAGGCAATCCATTCGAAGTAAATGCAATAGCCGGCAATTCCAACCAAGGAGGTAACCAATACCGTCCTCAAGTGGAACCAAATTACCGGGCTAGCAATCAGGGTGGACCACCCGGTTTTCCTCAGAATCCAAATAGGTTTAATCCTAATCCACCAAGGGGGCCTAATTTGCAAAATCAAAATCCTGCCCCCGTCAATCAGTACCCACCCCAAAGGGGTAATCAAGGGTATTCAGCTCCAAATTATCAAGATCCCCTCCCAAATGAGCTCAATAACTACATCAAAGTTAATGAGACCAAAATGAGGGCAATGCAAAATCAAATCTCAAATTTGAAAAATGATTTCCAATCATCAATAGCCAAACAGGGTCAAGAGCTGAAGAGTGAGTTGATGCAAACAAACAACAAAATTGATCAAAATCAAGGCAAGATTGAAAATATGCTTGCCAGTCTTATGAATCATCTCACTCCACCCTCTACATCAGGAGGTCTCCCGGCTAATACAGTTGTTAACCCCAAGGGTGAACTCAAAGCTATTACTACACGAAGTGGTAAAGCTTATGAAGAGCCGCCAGTCCCTCCTATTCCTCCTATTCCTCCTCCTCTTTATCCCGAGGAAGTTGAGATTGAGCCTGAGGCAACCACGGACAAGGTGCAATTTACTAGCCCACGAAGTACCGCACACGTCCACCCTCAGGTTGTTCCAGAATTGTACCAAAATCTGGACTTGTACCAAAACAGGGAGTTGTATTTGAACCATCAACAACTCCTGGAGAGAACCCTAAATCCAAACTTTCACTACCATACCCGTCAAGACTTAATGAGCAAAAGCTCCGCGAAAAGGCTAGTCACCAAATGGATAAGTTTTATCAAATCTTTCAAGATTTGCACTTTGACGTTAGCCTTGCGGATGCTATCATCCTGATGCCCAAATTCGCATCGATGATCAAGAACTTGTTAAGCAACAAGGAAAAATTGTACGAAATGGAAAAGACTCCATTGAACAAAAACTGCTCAGCAATTATTTTAAAGAAGCTTCCCAAGAAGCTTGGAGACCCTGGGAGATTTCTCATTCCATGTGTTTTCCCTGGGATGGTTGAATGCTTCGCCTTAGCTGATCTTGGCGCTAGCATCAACCTGATGCCTTACTCAGTGTGGGAGAAACTCTCTCTTCCCCAACTTACTCCTACGTGCATGACTCTCGAGCTTGCCGACCGTTCAATCTCTCATCCTCTCGGCATTGCCGAAGATGTATTCGTGAAAGTAGGAAAGTTCCATTTCCCCGCTGACTTCGTTGTTGTTAAGTTCGATGCTGACCCACGAGTTCCTCTCATTCTTGGGAGAGGATTCTTAAGGACGGGTCGTGCGTTAATTGATGTGCACGAAGAGGAAATAACTCTTCGTGTTGGTAATGAAGCTGTAACCTTTAACCTCGATCAAACTTCGAGGTACTCCACCAATTATGACGCTGAAATGGTTAACCGAATTGATGTCATTGATGTCGCGTCTGAGGAGTACGCTCAAGAGGTTTTAGGTTTTGTCGATGATTCTCCGAGTGAAAACTTCACTCCATCTTCTCACCCCATTATTGCCAATTCTTCTCCTTCCCTCACTCCGTTTGAGGGAAGTGACTTCATCTTAGAAGAAATTGAGGCCTATCTCAACAGTGATTCGACTCCCGATGGAATCGATAACCAAGAGATTGACCTCGAGGGGGATATTCTCACACTTGAAACGTTATTAAACGAAGATCCCTCTCATCTTCCTGTTCTACCACAAACACTTCATAAGGAGGAAGTAAAAAATGTTAAGAAAACTAATGACTTTCCCGCGGTTGAACTTAAGGACTTGCCGCCTCATCTTGAATATGCATTTCTGGAGGGTGATGATAAATTACCCGTCATAATTGCTAACGACTTAAGTGTTGAGGAAAAGGCTGCTCTTATACAGGTTTTGAAGTCTCATAAACGAGCAATTGCTTGGCGTCTCTCCGACATCAAGGGCATCGACCCTGAGTTTTGTACTCACAAGATATTAATGGAGGATGACTTCAAACCTGCGGTCCAACATCAAAGAAGGGTGAACTTCTTGATGCCGGATTGATTTACCTTATCTCAGACAGTCCTTGGGTCAGCCCAGTTCACTGTGTTCCAAAAAAGGGTGGCATTACTGTTGTCACAAATGAGAAAAATGAGTTAATTCCAACTCGTTTGGTTACGGGTTGGCGCGTCTGCATTGATTATCGTAAATTGAATGATGCCACCCGTAAGGATCATTTTCCTCTGCCCTTTATGGATCAGATGCTCGAGAGATTAGCGGGGAATGAGTACTATTGCTTCATCGATGGTTTCTCGGGTTACTTTCAGATTCCCATTGACCCGCAAGACCAAGAAAAGACCACTTTTACGTGCCCCTATGGAACTTTCGCATATAAACGTATGCCATTTGGCCTATGTAATGCTCCGGGCACGTTTCAAAGATGTATGATGGCCATTTTTTCCGACATGATCGGGAAAAGTATAGAGGTCTTTATGGACGATTTCTCGGTCATTGGGGATTCGTTTAAATCATGTCTCTCCCATTTAGACAGCATGCTAAAATGTTGTGAAGACACAAAGTTATGTCTAAATTGGGAGAAGAATCACTTTATGGTCAAAGAGGGCATTGTCCTCGGCCATAAAATTTCAAAAAATGGGATGGAGGTTGACCGTGCCAAAGTGGACGTCATTGCAAAATTGCCTCATCCCACGACTGTGAAAGGTGTTAGGAGCTTTTTGGGTCACGCTGGTTTCTATCGTAGGTTTATTCAAGATTTTTCTAAAATCGCCCGGCCTATGACCCATCTCCTCGAGAAGGATGCTCCTTTTATCTTCTCCCCTGAGTGCATCGAAGCCTTTGAAACATTAAAGAAAAGGCTTACCGAGGCACCGATTCTTGTTGCCCCCGATTGGGACTTGCCCTTCGAGCTCATGTGTGATGCTAGTGATTATGCTATAGGGGCAGTCTTGGGGCAACGCAAAACAAAACATTTTCAGCCTATACACTATGCCAGCAAGACTATGACCGAGGCTCAAAGTCATTACACCACCACTGAAAAAGAATTATTAGCTGTGGTGTATGCTTTTGAAAAATTCCGGCCATACCTGATTCTGACTAAAAGCATAGTGTATACGGATCATTCGGCTTTGAAGTATCTATTTGCAAAACAAGATGCAAAGCCGAGACTCCTCCGATGGGTTCTCCTCCTTCAGGAATTTGATATCATTATTCGTGATAAAAAAGGAGCTGAGAACCTAGCTGCTGATCATCTCACCCGTCTTGAAAACCCTCACCAAAATGCTTTCGAGAAAAAGGAAATAAATGAAACATTTCCTCTCGAAACCCTCAATGTGGTTTCATTTCGTGGAGACTCGATTACCCCATGGTTTGCCGACTTTGCAAACTATCTTGCGGGTAACTTCATTGTGAAAGGGATGTCATCCCAACAAAAAAATAAATTTTTCAAAGATGTTAAACATTACTTTTGGGACGACCCCTACTTGTTCAAGATATGTGCGGATCAAGTCATCCGGCGGTGTGTGTATGGTTAGGAAGCCACTGAAATTTTAAAGGCTTGCCATGCTGGTCCCACGGGGGGCCACCACAATCCCAACTACACCGCCAAAAAGGTGTTTGATTCTGGCTTTTATTGGCCCTCGATCTACAAGGATGCCCAAGATTTGGTCAAGTCCTGTGACGCTTGTCAACGTCACGGGAATATTTCACAAAAGAATGAAATGCCTCAGAATGCAATTCAAGTTTGTGAAATCTTTGATATCTGGGGCATCGACTTTATGGGGCCATTTCCATCCTCTCACGGCAACAAATACATACTCGTGGCAGTTGACTACTTGTCAAAATGGGTTGAAGCAAAAGCTTTACCCACAAATGATGCCCGAGTAGTTGTGAAATTTTTAAAAGCTCTTTTTGCCCGATTCGGAACTCCACGTGCTATTATTAGTGATCGTGGTACGCACTTCTGTAATGACAAATTTGACAAAGTCATGCAAAAGTACGGTGTGACTCACCGTCTTTCCACTGCGTACCACCCTCAAACGAGTGGACAAGTCGAAGTGTCCAATCGGGGCATTAAAAGAATATTGGAAAGAACTGTAGGTGAGAATCGTGCATCATGGTAGGACAAATTAGATGATGCACTTTGGGCTTTCCGTACGGCTTACAAAACACCCATTAGGTGTACGCCTTATAAACTTGTGTACGGGAAAGCGTGCCATCTTCCGATCGAGCTTGAACACAAAGCCTATTGGGCTCTCAAGCATGCAAATTTCGACCTCAAAACGGCGGGTGATCATAGAAAAGTTCAACTAAATGAATTAAACGAACTTCGTGATCAAGCTTACGAGAACTCTTTGATCTATAAAGAAAAGACAAAGAAGATTCATGACTCAAAAATCAAAAACCGCGTTTTCAACGTTGGTGATCGAGTCCTTCTTTTCAACTCTAGACTCAAGATCTTCTCGGGAAAGCTCAAAACCCGATGGACTGGTCCATTCACTATCGCAAAAGTTTATCCTTATGGTACCGTCGAATTATCTCAAAATGACGGTCCCAATTTCAAAGTGAATGGACATCGGTTGAAACATTACTTTGGAGAAGACGTACCATCCATGGTCGTCCCAGATCTCCAAACTTTCCCCAAGGACAATTAAATTCGGGGATCGAGTCAAGCTAGCGACTCGGTGAACAAAAATTAGCAACATATACGGGTTTTCACCCGTATTTCTGACTTCTTTCTACTTTCTACCACCCTAGTGTGGGGGAATGGCCAACCCCCCGCTAATTTGAAAATGTATATATGTATATAAGTTCAAAAAAAAAATGTGTATGATTGTATGTACAGATAAATAAAGTGAAAAATACAAAACAAAATTCCACAGTTAGCTTCGAATATTATCTTTTTACGTTCATAGATTCGGCATAATAGCCGGGACTGTGAATATTGAGGACAATATTCATTTCTAAGTGTGGGGAGGAAATTCTAGCGAATTTTATCGCAAAATACTTTCAAGTACCCCCATTTTGGCCCAAAATTTTTCAAAAATTTTTCACTTTGTTTCAAAATTTTTTGTGGTAATCAGTCCGCCTTGTCTAAGCGATAAATGGGATTGGCTAGTCCAGGAGCAAACGGCTCTTGGTAAAGACAACTCAAATCCGTTTACGGCTTGCAATTTGCCCAAAATTGTATGGTTCCTCAACTCCCCAAAAACAAATGAGTTGGCTAGCCCGCAAGATTATGGCTTGTGGTAAAGGCCGTGGAAAAACCATAATTGGTAATCAGCTCACCAAGATGTCGACTAGGTCCATCAAGATGCTGGCTAGTCCAGGAGCAAACGGCTCCTGGTAAAGACTAATCAAATCCGTTGACAGCTGGTGGTTTGCTTAAAATCACACGGTTATCAGGTGTGCCACAGTTCTTACACCTGGCTACTCCAGAAGTGATGGATTTTGGTAAAGAGTTTCAAATCTATCAAGTTTTTCTCAAAATATTGCTAGGGACTAGCAATAGCTTAGTGTGGGGGATTGATGAGTGCTCAAACACTCATCATTTTTATCGTATTTGGACTGCCAAAACATCCAAAAACACCCAAAAACGCATCAAAATACACAATTTATCCCAAAAGTGTGTTTTATATGTTTTAGATGTAAAATGTTTAAAAACAAATGAAAAACGAACAAAGTTTGCATAATTGGCAGTTTCAGTCCCTCAAGTTTCAAAATTTGGCAAAACTAGTCCCTGGAAGTTTAAAATAAAAGAAAAGTCAACCCAAGGCAAAGAAAAGTCAAAAATTATCAAAATAAGTCCTTGGGTGAAAAAGTTTGAGAAAATTACACTTTTACCCCTCAAAATCCAAAATTGACATAAATGGTCCCTGGAATTTCAGAAAATGGCAGTTTTAGTCCCTGGTGGGATATTTTTGGATGGAAAGCCAATTTTTATCCTTGCAAGTTTAAAAATATTCAAAATGGATCCTTGGATAAAAGTTTTTCACAAATGACATGAATGGTCCCTTAACTTTGAAAAATGTCATTTTTTGTCCCCGGGAAATTTTGAAAATTTGAAAAATGGAAATTTGGTTCTTGGTTCATATGGTTATTTGCATAATTGGTCCTTGAGAGTACTTTTGGAATTTGAAAAATTCAGCCCCTCATGTTTTGGATAATTGCAAATTGGTCCTTGTATTTAAATTTCTACAAACCAATCCGGACCTTAACAATTTCTACCCACCAAACAAACCAAGCCCACCTTATTACTCCACCCCACATCTTGGCCCAGTCCAAAACCAACCCAACACCTTTCACCCGTTTCAAATAATAACCCCTCAGCCTTTGACCCGCGTTGACCTTTCCCTCTCCCCCAACTTGTCTGCAACATTCACCAAACACACAACCCCCCTCCTCCACCTCAGCAATCCCATAACATGTTCCCCTAGCCTTCACCAAACTCCAAAAGCAATTAATGCTTCTACAAAGCCCCCAAGTTAACTCAAATTAGGGTCAAAGGATTTTGGCGCCAAAGGCATTTGAAGGGCCAGGATTAAAGTCAGTCATCCAAGGGCTAGAATTGAGTGTGGGAAATGCTTAAGAGATCAAGAAAACCCTAAGGGTTCCATATAAAAAGAAAGAGTGGAAGCAGAGGCCATGGTAGTTTTTAGTCTTAATTTTTAATGTCGTTTTTTTTATTAATTCCATTGTAATCTCAGTTTAAAAGCAATGTATTAAGTTTTCTTAGTGTATTCGAACTTAATTTCAACAAGCAATTTCAGTGTTTCTTATTTTATTTATCTTATGTTATTTTCAACTAAAATCCCAAAATTGTCTTAAGATGCTCAAAACCTGTGGTTCAGTAGTTGTTTAGGCTCACTTAAGCTTTTTCATAAGCTTTATTGTAGCTTTTAGATCATTAGTGGACTGTTAGATAACAAACTATAAATACATAAAAAAATCAAGAAAATAACTCAAAAATAAAAAATAAAGAAGAAAGGAAGGCAGAGATGGTTGGAAGCTAAGCTTGGATTGGAATCTGGTATTAGAAGCTCATGGGAGCAATTAGGTGGTGATTGTGTTCCTTGATTCTTTGTTCTCAGTCCTGGACTCAATTGTAAGCCCATCACTCAAATTTTTGCATATCACTTTTAAGTAGAATCTGTGTTTAAATGTTTGTGTTTTTATGTTTATATGGTATAATTAAGTGTGATCATTAGTTAAAATAGATTGCTTGTTCTTTAAATTTCATAATTGCTTAGTCTTTCATTTTAACTGTGATAATGGCTTGTTTATGATTCTGTGGAATTTTGTTGTGTTCTTTGGTATTTATGTGTCTAAAATAGTTTCTTATATCATAAATAATCATCAGGGATCTGTGCTGAAGTTTAAATAAGTAAAATACTTGAGAAATCAATTGTGAGCTTGTTTAAAAGGGTGTTTGGCACAAGCTGTTCAAGGAACTCAGAGGGGTCTTGGTTGTTTGTAACTGTTTCAATAACTAAACTTAGGTCATTAGAGGTTAGATAGGTCACAAAATCAGATCTTACATTAGGGAAAGTCAAATTTACAAAAATTACACCACCACAGTTAACTGTGGTGGTTTTTGAGTCCCAAATCTTTTCATTTCATTAGATAAGTTGGTGTTTTAACATAATTCAGTCCAAATTTAACTTACAAACATGATTTCAGTTAGTTAGATCAAGCCAAAGTTCACAAAAGTCAAAGTGCTTAGGTCTCTTTAAAAGTCAAAAGCTGACTAAGTAGATTTTGATCAATCTTTGGAGGTTTGTAACTTGTTTGGTATAAAGTTCTAGGGTCTAAGATTTTACAAGCTCAATCTTCATCACTTTGTTGATTTTTATAAATTTTTCCAGATTTTATGGAATTTGTTTAGTAGGGCCCACCAGGCCTCAAAGTGAGTTGCAGGGCAAGAAACTTGCCTTGTCTCAGCAGATCACCCTCACACCACCACCTTTTGTGGTGGTTTGTGGCCACTACAGTGGTCCAAGACCCTTGATTTTGGTTCCCATCAACCCCCCTCCTACCAGGGAGTGATTTTGAACCATTTGTTTGACCCCTAAGTCACTGGACCCCACTTGATTTAAGCTTGGAAGTTTGTCCCATAAACTGCATCAGAATACCAATACTTAAGTGCTTATCTTGGCTTTTTGGCTTATTGAGGCTTATTTGTTGTTTGATATCTGCTTATTATTGTTCATTGGACTCAGAGAAGCCATACTCAATCATTGTGGACCCCACATCTCACCATTTGAGCTAAAAACACTCCACAGTCAACAAAAGTCAACTGTGGGTATAATAAGCACTTCAAGTGCTTATTTATTGGGTTTAAATAAAAGTGTTTTCAGTAAAAGTAGTTGTTTTTAGTTTATAATTAGTTTAGAAAAAGAAAAAAAATCCAAAAAACCAATTTTAAAAATAGTGATAGCTTCTATTTAATAGGATTTATCAATTTATTTTTCTTTTTAATTTATTTCTAAGTAATATATCAATTTTATATTTTTAGAAATTCAATTTTAGGTTAAAATAATTTTATAAATTTTTCCAGATTTTTATTTTGTCTTTTAGTGGTTTTTTCTAATTAATTTTAGTTTAATTTAGTTTTAATTAATATTAATCAATTAAATAGCATAATTAGATTTTATATAGTATAACCTAGTTTTTATAATTTTTATAGCTTTTAATTTAGTTAAAACATTTTTATAAAATTTTCTAGAATTTTTACTGTTCATTTTCTATTTTTTATAATATAATTAGTTTAATTAGTAATTAATAAGTAATTAGAATAATAATTAATTAATTAGCTTAAAAATACATAAAATTAACTTTTTATAATTTTTTAGGATTCCTGTAATGGTTAATTAGATTTGTAAAATTTTTCTTAATTTTCTAAGTCTTTTTAGTATTTTTAATAATTCTAATTAGTCTAATTAGTATTAAATAGATAATTAGTAATTAATTAATAATAAATAATTAAATAGTGTAAAAATAGTTTTTATTTTTCTTAAAATTTTCTTTAATTATTAGAATTGTAAAAATATTAATTTTACACTTTTAACCCTTCCCGTCCATCAGTTGTACTTTTTGTTTTGATCGTCTGTATACGTTTTTTAATTAAAACGTACGTTTTTAGGTTTTAGCTCAAATCCTTGTAATCCAAATTCCCGTAATCAATCACGTAGCTTTCCTAAGCTATATTTGTTTATAATTTCCTAATAATTCTGATCATAAACCCTTTCTGTGAATAAACACCCGATCACAAAGCACGCTACATTTCACACCTCAACGGGATTTAACGACCCGGTGATACATTATATTACCCGGAGTATTGATCTAGGCTATTTGACTTAGTTGACCATTCTTTGGTTAATTTAAGTTAGGTGGTTCGGGCTCAATCACCATTCATGGGGTGGCACACATAACTCCCCAATTCTATGAGCTCTTATCTCCTCCTACACCATGCCCAGCACAACTATAGGGATTGTAAACAGTGGCTCATGCATTAAATACAACCAATAAAGACCTAGTGCGCATCGGTTCATGGTTCTTAAGACGTTCAAGCATGTTACCAAGTGGAGATCTGCCAGTTTTCTTAAGCCTAACATATAAATCATTTATCCAAGACAAGAATAAACAAGTAATCAACACATAATTAACATCTAGGTTTCATTAGATCTAAGCAAACACAAGATAGATCTAGCCTATCATGATGGAATTAAGATAAGAACTAGATATAGACAACCAACACATAGACATATTGATTGAATTGAAAGAACACTTATCTTAATTATAATGAAAGGTATCAAGGGTTTGGAACCCTTGGAAAACCTGTAAAAGTTGCACCAAAATCGTACTTAGGGTTTCTCCAAAACTTCTCCTCTTTTAATGTGAAAATTAGAAAACTATATATAGAAAAATGGGTCTGATGGCGTCAAGACCAACATTGTGATGCCGTCACCTCGCCGCCAAAACTATTCTCGGACTGCCTTGATCTACATTTGACGCCGTCAAGACTAAATCATTTCCAGGCTGTCATGACTTTTTACTCTTGACGCCCTACCTTCGTGACGCCGTCAAATCTGTACTGGGTCGTCATGGACTTCTGCTCTTGACGCCATCAGAGAATTACTCTTGACGCTGTCACCTACTGTTCCCAGCATGGAAAATTAAGACTTTGGCGTTTTCTTCACTTTTATGCTCCGAAAACGTCCGAATTGCTTCCTTTTCCAGATTTCTCTCCCAAAGCACCTAAAATCACAAAAGGAACGATTTAGGGCAATATTTGATCAAATAAATTCGAATTCGGGCTTAAATGACCCCCTAAAAATGGATCATTTTTCGCCTCATCATTGACCAAGGAAAGTAACCTTCACCAAACTCAACTCCTATTTCGTTGGGACGATCCAAGAATCAACTTTATCACATATCGTTAAACAATGGTAATGAAAGTGCAAATCTAAGAGAGAGATTCAAACAAAGTGTTTACTGTGTTCAAGTCATATGTAGAGAAGTTCATCAATACTTATGGTTATGACTCAAGGTTCGATCAGGCATTTGAATACTTCATCCGAGTCCGATATCACAATTTCAAAGACAAACTCAAACAAAGCCTGAATCAACTTCAACAGCTACTTAATGAAGAAGAACTGGATATGAGTAACTGCAAGGACGCTCTTAATGTGATACAGACTCAATTTCAGAGTATCTTTAACCCTTGGATAATGGGACAGTCAGAGTTTATCGATGCATTTTACCAAAAATTTTGGGTAAGCTATACGACCTTCAGAACTAAATGCATAAATCAAATGGATGAACTCGAAAAGATACTTGAAACTGAGGAAGCTAATTTAAATGAGATTGAGAAGCTGAAACGGGAAAAAGAGCATAATGAAATAGAGATGCAGTTAAAGGAAACTGAGGTGATTGAAAAAGAGACAGAGAAAGATGTTCAAAAAGAAGAGGAAACAGTCAATGAGGGTGATGCATCAGATGTCAGTTTGGTTTTTACGGGAAGTGATTCATCATCAGAACAGCAGGTTGAAAGCAGCAGTCCTAGCTATGATTCAAATGCTGATGGTACACAAAGGAATGAAGCTGTTTGGGATACCGAGGATGATCACATCATACCTTCATCAAACACAAAGAAATTGGCTACGATACAAAATTCACATGCTCATGATAATGGTAATATCTTTGATAATGTGTTTGCTCATGATCAGACACATCCTGCGCATCCTGAGTCTATTAGTGACACTTATGTGGTGGAACAAAATGATAGTAATATCACTTTTGCTACTCCAGATATGGATCCTAATAGAGGTGAGCCTGCCCAGGATGGATCTACTTATGAACAAGATCGTGCCTTATTTGCTTCATTAATCAATAATTTCAAACATGAACTTGAAAAAAGCAAAAACGACAATCGTGAAGCTAAGCAAACGAATGTCTTATTGACAAAAGAGCTTGAGAGATTTAAAGAAATGGAAAAAGGTTTTCAAAATGTAACAAAAAGAAAAGTTGAACTTGAATTTGAAAACTCAAACCTTAAATCTCAAGCTCGGAAGTTTGAAATGAATGAAGAGTCTGTCAAACCAATTTTTAAAAGAAATGAAGAACTTGAAGTTGGTTATAGTGAAGCTGTTCTTTGTGAAAAACGTTCCATTCAAAATCTGGATGCTCAAATGGTTCTTAACAACAGAAAGGTTCAAGCACTTGTAAAAGAGAACAGTGATTTAAAAATTGAAAATTCCAGGCTTAAGACAACCACTTCAAATTTTGAGATTGTTAATACAAAACTTGAGAATGAAAATCAAGAATTTTTTAAACGAACAAACGATCTTGAAAACAAACTTCGAAAATTGGGACAAACTTCTCAGACAATCAACATGCTGCCTACTAAAGATGAGGAAGTTTCTAAACAAACATCTGGAATTGGTTTTGAAAATACTGCTCAGTTGGGAAATGGAAAACCGTGTTTTTTAAACAAAGTGAAAAAGTTGACACCTATTTTGTATAACGCTGAAGATATGGGAAAAGAATTGTCAGATGATCTTTTGTTTGAATCTCAAGATATTTTAAAATCTGAAGAGGAGAACGTTTGAAAGTTAAACAAAGAAAAACCCCATTCTCGTACCACGGCTTTGTGTATGGTTGTACACAATTGACAGATATTCCAAAAGCACCTTTCAAAAGAAAAGACACAAATGTGAAAAGATTTTTCAAAAGAAGCTCAACTTGCTACTTATGATGCTACGTTATGGCAAAATAGAGCAAGGAAACAATTTTGTAGTCTTAAACATCACATTGAGCATACGTTAAAGGCCATTTGGTTTAAGCAAGTAGACATCGATACCAGCGTTTTCTCCAATCCTCTTTCATCAGATGTACGCCTTAAGATTGAAGTCCAAAAGATTTTGAAAGATGAGATTGAACCTCATGTGAAAAATCTCAACTTAAGTTTTGAGTACTTTGAAAAACTTCTTGTCACTGAAATGAGAGAAGATTTAAAGTATGTTCATTCTCTTGAAGACGAATTTGATGAAAAATGCTTAATACTTGACATTCAAAAGGAATTTTTCACAAATCAAATAGAGTCGTTCAAGTCAGCATCTGTCAACCATGAGTATGAGAATGTGAATTTTGAACAAACATCTTCTTTGAAATCTGAAAATCTTTGTCTCAAAAAGAAAATCACCGAGCTTTCAAAAGAAGCAGCTGATGTCAAAGAAGAACTGTCAAAACGAACTACACAGTTTGAGAAAGATTTAACAAAACTCGAAGCTCAAAGTATTTCTTTCCAACTAAAACTGCAAGAGAACAATGAGAAAAAGTTTTCGGAAAACTCTTCGACATCGGTGCTTAAAGGAAAAGAAAAGATTTTTGAAGAAAACTGTGATGATACGAAAATCAAGTTTGATCTTCATGAACTTGATACTAAAAATCTTGAATTGGAACATGCTGTGGCATCATTACAAAAAGAAAATGAACATTTGAAATGAACTTACAAAAACTTGTTTGATTCAATCAAGCGGTCAAGAGTTCAGAATCAAACTTCAAACAAATCTGACTCTCAGATCACACCAAATCATCTTTTTGAAAAAGAAAAGTCTGTGCTTCAAAATAAAATTGCTGAATTGGAAAAAACGATTGCACAACAAACCAAGGATTTTGGTGATGCCAAAAATAATTTTTCAATCGAAACCGACAAATATGAAAAATATTTTGCACATCTTGAGAATCAAAATGCTTCTTTGCAAGAAAAAATGGCATCATCGGATCATCTTTCTCTTCAAAAAGAATACAATGATTTGAGAACGTCATACAATGCCTTAAAAGCAAAGTTTGATGTTCTTAACCTGTCAAAAGGAAAATCTCAAGTTTCAAACGAGTCTAAACCACAAGTAAGTGTTTCAGAAAAAGGTTTACACGGATGAATCTTCAAAACCATTTTCTAAAAGGGTTTCTCAATTTACCACCTATTCTTTGCAAAAAGGAAGGAAGTTTTCAAAGAGACCTAATTTTTCTGAAATATTTACTCCTCAAAAGGTTTCAAATGCAAGTGCTCATAAAGAAAAGAATCAAAGTTTCCAAACTCCATACTCTCGTTTTACTCCGGTAAAGCCAGTGTGGAATCCAAAGCAAAGCCGTTCAAAACATTTGACATATTCATACTTTGAAATGCTTCCGCTACAACAAAGGAATGGCTATGCTTGGAATAATCCTAATTCTGGAAGGTTTCCATTCATCTCAAAAACGAATTTTCAAAATGAAACACCGAGTTTCAACAATGGATGGAAAACTTCTTCTTCAAGTTTTAAAACTCCAAGAGAGACACCGAGTTTCTCAAACAACTTTCAAAAGCAAAAGAGTTTTAAATCACCATTGATTCCACGAGCTTTATTTCAAAATGAAACACAGGTTTTCAGTCCTCGTTGGAATTCAACTTCTTTGTCTCGGATTGACACAACTTACAAATGGATTTCAAAATATGGTAACCCAGTTGGCGCCGTGCTTAAATGGGTTCCAAAAGTTGTTGTCTAATCTAAATTCATAATGGCTTTCGTATACTTCAGTACGAAACCCGGGCTTCAATAATGACTTCTTAGTATTTCAGCTAAGGACTCGTTCTTCAAAGAAAGGAAAATGCTTAAATTCAAAACAAAGGTTTTAAATATTTTTTGAGCACTTATCCTAAAAACATAATGACTTATGCACACATAACAGTGTATAACCCGTGATTTTCAAAGAAAGGACCCTGTTGTACATGTCTGTGCAACAATCCTAAAAAATAAGAAGACTTCTCTCCAAAAAGCTTATCAAAGTCTTCTTAATTTTTTGAGCAAAATTTCAAAAAATGTTTCAAAAAGTTTTCAAAACTTTTTAGCTCAAGATATTACTCCCTCAAATCCTTAAATCGCTTAATTTAATCAAAATGTTCTATTTTTGAGGGGGAGTAATAAAAAGATGTTCCAAAAAGATCATGCTTAAAAGAAACTAATACGGAATTTACAAACATCCGTTTCTCCCATAAGCTATCTAAAAAGAAAAGGTTTTAATCAATTGGTATAAAAAAATACCATGGATATGCTATTTTTGAGGGGGAGAAGACGTGATTAAAATGTGATCAATGTGTTTAATATTGTGGCTGAATCTCATGCGAGCTCGACTCATAAATGACCCAAGAATTGACGAAACAACAAAAGTTAGTAAGCGAAAAGACTTATCCTCGACGGGTAATAACATCAAGTTAATTACTAGAGCTAGTTGTCACCTAAAAGCTGACAATGGAACTCTTTAACTAGCCACGTAAGCGTGTCTCGAAAAGGATTTATTTAAGTAGAAATGTACCATTTCGAGAAACTTTCTGTGGACTTGACCAGGCCGGGTAATAACTTCAAGCTAGTCTAACTAGTGATGTAAGCGTGTGTCAAATCGGTCATGTTCATCGAAAGTGGATCAATTCTAAAAAGTGCAAACTCCTCACGCATGTGCAAATTTCTTAACAATCCATGAGCACATGTGAAGGAGGAGTCCTTCAAATGAAATGCAAAACTCTCGAAGTGTTAACAAAGTATGTTTTATTATCATAAACACTTTGAGAGATTTTCACAAATAGTTTGATGGCAAAAATAGGATAATCATGGAGTTATAAGGTGACTAAGGTTAGGAAAAACCGTCCTATGATCCGCCAGAGCCGGAGGGATCTACCCAAGGACAATTCCAATAAAGTAGAATTAGAAGTCCTTAGGTATGATTGACAAAAGGAATAAATGAGAAAGGAGAAAGAAGGGGTTGAAGAATTAAAAAGAAAAGCAAAGAAAAGGGTGAAAAGAAATAGCCCTCCATATGTTCAACCTTAGGGCAGACACCGGGTTCAACTCATATGCTACTGGTTGTTACTAAGGTGACACCGGTATTGAAGACAAGACGTCATGGACCCAGTGACGCATTGCACTAAACCTTCTAGCCACTCAGGTATCTCTTAAAAGATATTTGTTTCATTCTCACGGGGAACCGGTGTAAACTATCAACGTATCTCTTAGAGATGGTTGATATTGAAGCAGGAGACCCATCCCTAGTCTCCGCATAGGAAAACTAAATGTGCACTTATCGAGTCTAGAGCCATGAGATTCATCAAAAGATCTCTTAGGATACACTTTCCTATGATTACACTTGTGTTCGCCAAAAAGGACACAAGTTGTAAGAGTCTTTTATGAGATCTACGGATCTTGCCTTATCTATCATGATGGTTACTATGTCTCAAATGGTCTACAGTTGTGGGGTGATCTCCAGCAACTCACTTGAATCATTGATGTACTTCGGTGGATCTAGTAAGCCCTTTCAGGGGTATCTGGTTCAGGAACGACCTTGGCAAGGGTTAGAGAGAGTTTTCACACTATGCTGTTAACGATCTCTAATTCTGAACCTGTAAGTACCGGATGCTTTATTGCTAACTGTTTTATGCAGGTACTGATGAATGTTCCTTGGAGAAAGACCGTTACCATCACTCAAAGATCCACATGCTCATACCCTGCAAAGCTCTCTTCAAAGATCAAAGCAAAGCAAAGTTCAGAACGTTTCTAAGTCAAAGTCAAAGAATCTACAAACTAAAGAAACAAAGATTAAAGTCAAAGAAAAGAGAACTTCACAAAGATTCAATGTCAAACAAAGTATGAGCATGTTGGAAAAGACGTAAAGACAACAGTGTAAAGATGTTGATCAAAGGCAAGAACGACCAATCGACATTATTCAGAGATCACAAAGCATGATTGGAACATAGGAACTATCAAAGCTATTACACAAAGACTCAAAGTTCAAAAAGAACAAGCTTCAAAGATCAAAGACCAAGGTCACAAAAGAGAGATCTCAATGATCACCCTTAGGGGGAGATTGTTAGCATTAGAAGTGTTGATCATTTATGTAATCAAAGGGAGATCTCAATGATCGTCCCTTAGGGGGAGATTGTTAGCATTAAAAGTGACGATCATTATTGAGTCGACAAGTATTGTAATAGTTAAGTATATTGGGCTATGGACTTGGTACTTATTAAGTATATCATGTAAGCCTTATTAGAACATGTAAACCAAGTCCAAGACCAAGCCCATAGAAAGCCTATGTATGGAACTATAAAAGGCACCTTACCTCTCATTTGTAAGGTGTGCTTGTGTGTGTATTGTGTGTGTTTCTCTTTAATAATATTCTCTCTTCTTTCTTTCTCTACTCTCTCTACTTTCTCTCTCTAACATACATACATATATATATATATATATATATATATATATATATATATATATATATATATATATATATATATATATATATATATATATATATATATATATATATATATATATACATATCAAGTCACCATCTTCCATCTCTACTTCTTCTAAGCTTATAGTGTTGTGATAAAGTTGTGATATTTAAGGTCCTACAATTGTGATTTTCATGATAAGAGGATGGGTGTTTGTTGTTAATAATAGACCTAGACCAAAGTGGACCAATATTTATTCCAAACCTTCATTAGTTCCACAGGCAAATTGCCCCATCAGCAGAATGAACCCTGTTCCTGCTGATTGGTCTGCTCCTGCTGATAGGTCTGTTTCTGCTAATAGATATATTAATACCAATAGAAATAGATATAGGTCAAGACCATTTTATGGATTTAATCATTGGTATGGATATAATGACCCAATGTTTTTGGGACGGGCTAATTGGGATTCTGCTGAAAAGTCCTCAGCAGATTGTTCTTGGACATATAAAAGGCCATATAACTACAAGGATTCCAGGAACAATTGTGGATCTAACTCATCTTCTTGGGTACATCATAATGATCCACAGGGCAGGCTCAAGTCTTTCATTACTTAAGTCTCTTAACATATTAATGTTGTTGTATATTAACTTTTTTTGTTGTAGGAACATCCTCTTCTTAATAAAGACTTAGGCATTGTTGATAGTGGCTGTTCAAGAAACATGTCTGGGAATCAGGAGAAGCTACATGACTTTGTATCTTTTAATGGAGGAATAGTGAGGTTTGGAAGTGGGGTAGGAAGGATCACTGGCAAAGGTACCATAAGAACTCCAAAGGTGGATTTTGAAAATGTCTACTATGTGAAGGAACTTCAAGGATTCAATTTGTTCTCAGTTTCACAAATTTGTGACAAAAAGCTTCCTGTACTTTTCACTGAAGAAGGTTGTCTCATTCTTTCACCTGAGTTCAAAATACCTGATGACAATCATGTATTGCTAAAGGCTCCAAGAAATCATAATCTTTATACATTTGACTTGAATGATGTCAAGCCAGAAGGTGATCTAACATGTTTGGTGGCTAAAGCATCCTTGGATGAATCTACAAAATGGCATAGAAGGATGGCACATGTTAATTTGAAAGTTATCAACAAACTTGCTAAAGATGGACTTGTTCATGGACTTCCTTCTAAGATATTCACTAATGAGCATAATTGTGTGGCTTGTAACAAGGGTAAGCAACACAAAGCTTCTTATAAGGCCATTACTGCTGTGAGCACAATCTCAGAACCATTGCAGCTACTTCATATGGATCTTTTTGGTCCAACATCCATCAGGAGTATTGACCATAAGTACTTCTATTTGGTAATTACTGATGCTTTCAGTAGATTCAGTTGGACATTCTTTTTGGTGACTAAAGATCAAACCTTTCAGGCCCTTAAAGAATTTATGGCTCTCATTGAAAATCAGCTTAACAAGAAGATTAAGGCCATTATTGCTGTGAGCACAATCTCAGAACCATTGCAGCTACTTCATATGGATCTTTTTGGTCCAACATCCATCAGGAGTATTGACCATAAGTACTTCTGTTTGGTAATTACTGATGCTTTCAGTAGATTCAGTTGGACATTCTTTTTGGTGACTAAAGATCAAACCTTTCAGGCCCTTAAAGAATTTATGGCTCTCATTGAAAATCAGCTTAACAAGAAGATTAAGGCCATTACTGCTGTGAGCACAATATCAGAACCATTGCAGCTACTTCATATGGATCTTTTTGGTCCAACATCCATCAGGAGTATTGACCATAAGTACTTCTGTTTGGTAATTACTGATGCTTTCAGTAGATTCAGTTGGACATTCTTTTTGGTGACTAAAGATCAAACCTTTCAGGCCCTTAAAGAATTTATGGCTCTCATTGAAAATCAGCTTAACAAGAAGATTAAGGGTATAAGGTGTGACAATGGGACAGAGTTCAAAAATGCTAATCTCATTGAACTTTGTGGTTTAAAGGGCATTAAAATAGACTATAGCACTCCTAGGACTCCACAACAGAATGGGGTTGCAGAAAGGAAGAATAGAACCCTTATAGAGGCTGCAAGATCTATGCTTGCTGACTCTAAACTTCCCACCATGTTTTGGACTGAAGCAGTTGGTGATACGTGGGAATCGCACCAGGCTTTACCTCTCAAGGGATCTTGAGAAGCTTACAACCCCCACCAGGCAGTGTACCTGATCGTTGTAGTATAGTATAGTGACAAGTACCGGGGGATTGATCGTTCAGCTAGGAATAGTGTCGCTAGGATTAGAAAACCTAAATACTAGTTCTAAAGGTGAGGGATGATTATTTTTGTATTTTTATATTTTTTAGAAAGCAAGTAAAAATCTTGGGTTTGAAGGATTTGGGCGGAATTAGTTGCTAGTCAACTAACCCAATACTAAAGATGCAATCAAAATAAAATACTAGAAATGAAAATAAACTAAATTAACTAAAGTTGTGAGCAATAAGTGGAGAAGTTGTGTTTACTTAGATTTCACTACTCCCTAAATATCTTTTACACGTTAATTACTTGTTATAGTTGCGTGGATGACGGATTGTATTCCTTAATACCATTCATGGGGTGGCGCACTTAATTCCCCAATCCTATGAGTGCCTACTTCACTCCTATGTCGAGCCGGCTAAGAAGCTCCTAACATGGGATCATTAGAATTTACTCATGCATTAAATACAACCAATAAAACCTAGTGCACGTCAGTTCATGTTTCCTAAGACGTTCAAGTATGTTACCAATTGGAGATCTGCCAGTTTTCTTAAGCCTAACATCGAAATCATTCATCCAATACAACCATAAACAAGTAATCAACACATAATTAACATCTAGGTTTCATTAGATCTAAGCAAACACAAGATAGATCTAGCCTAGCATGATGGAATTAAGACAAGAACAAGATATAGACAACCAACACATAGACATATTGATTGAATTAAAATAATACTTATCTCAATTACACATGAAAGGGTTCAAGGGCTGAGAACCCTTGGAAAACCTGTAAAATTCGTACTAAGCTCGGTCTTAGGGTTTCTCCAAAACTTCTCTCTCTTTTATGAATGAAAATTAGAAAACTATATATAGGAAATTGAGGCTGACAGCGTCAAGACCAAATTGGTGACGCCGTCATCTCGCCGCCAAAATACTTCTCGGACTGCCTTGATCTACTTCTGACGCCGTCACGTTATAATTTTTTCCAGGCCGTCACGTATTTTACTCTTGACGCTATTCCTTGTGACGCCTTCATTTCTGTACTGGGTCGTCATGAAAATTACTCTTGACGCCGTCAGGATTTTACTCTTGACGCCGTCACCTACTGTTCCCAGCAAGGAAAATTAAGTCTTTGGCGTTTTCTTCACTTTTATGCTCCAAAAACGTTCGAATTGCTTCCTTTTCCAGATTTCACTCCCAAAGTACCTAAAATCACAAAAGGAACGATTTAGGGCAAGATTTGATCAAATAAATTCAATTCCGGACTTAAATGACCCCCTAAAAGTGGTTCATTTTTCGCCTCATCATATACCCTTACATTTGAGATTTGCTTGTCTTCAAGAAAATGCGCTTTTATTCTACTCAAAATACAAGTTAGGGGTCATTTAACACTAATATAAAAGTAATTACAACAAATAATCGTTCCACTAAAGACCAAAGACAAGCACGGAGGTCATACACTAGCACATCACAAATAGTGTTTAGATATTCACATCTCTCGGGTGTAATAAAGTATAAATTACAATATGGAAAATTAAGATATCTCTCACTACCTGTCATAGCAAAATAGATTACCATAGGCTTGGGAAAGGATCAAACCTCCACCACATGGCGTAAGCACCTAGGATAAACTATCAAAGAGGTCTTTTTAAAGGGTTGTAACGTTAGGTGTAAGGATATGAAATACACGGTTTTGTTGGATAAAAGAAGTTTTACTGGTGGGAGCTAACAATCTTGGTTAATTACATGTACAATGTGGCGTTGCTAAGCCAAGACTCGACTTGACTTAAGCTAATAAATGAAAAATAACAAAAACATAAAAATGAACATAGAATAAAAAGGGATGGTAGTCCGTATGTTTTTTTTTTTTTTTTTTTTTTTTTTTTTTTTCTTGTTTTTTCGATTTTTTTTTTTTTTTTTTTTTTTTTTTTTTTTTTTTTTTTTGCATACACTCTTACCCGACCATGCAAAATAATACATCATAGGAAATAAACATTCCCCTTACACTTGAATTTTACATACTTTACAATAAACTAATCTAATGACTCTAATTAAGAAAATCAAAACACTTGGAGTACTTTTTAAGATTAACGTACATATGGGGGTAATAAATGATGTTCTTCCCCATTACTCCATAAAATAAGTACTTTACCCATGAGTCCCAATCGTCCCAAAACAATATGTACAAAGATATGACTCGACTTAGCAACCATGTAATCAATTAGATAATTAACTTAGGGTTTAAACAAGTAACAATAATGCACTAAAGATGAGTGCATACACGGAAGGCTAAGGCGATTTGGGTGTACATTTAAGTGGGGTGTAACAAATTCTTCCTTTAAGTAAAATGCTTAAAGTTAGAAATGAAAAGATAGGCTCGGAGGGGTGTACTAGGGGTTTCGTGTACTAAAAATGAGTACAACGCTAAGGGTGTGGGAAAAATTAGTTGACTTAACTAGCCAAGTAATATGACTTAAATGGTCAAGTAATTATGATACGGGTTTAACACAAGGGTGATCCTAATGCCTCTTATCATGTAGTAAATCCTACCACACGAATGTAGTCTCACTAGCGGTCTCGGGATGCATCACTAACGCAAGTTCTAGAATCTAAATGCTACCGGTACACTCATAAGCACTAATAGTAAATGCTTTTCCTATCAAATCTAAAGGCGAACCTCACATATTTGGGTGGAAAATTTTTTCTGAAAGTACGGTTTTGTGCTAGTTATACAATCTCCTATCCATGAGACGCTTGCTATGGCTAAAGTTTCACTCCTAAATGTTGTAAAATATTTTAAATTTGGCGCTAAAATTGCACTAACAAGTATTTCTCATAGTTTATTACACATCTACCATTAAACAAAACAAACTCAAGCGAAAGTGTACATGTAAGGTATCATCATTTTACCCTCCCCTTACACTTAAGATGAACATTGTCCCCAATGTTCAAGTAAAGAATGTAAAAGTGAAAAAGTAAAAAGAATGAAATCAAATACTCCCCTGATTCGCTCGGTATGGATAATTAGGTGGCCATGTTAAATCTTCCTCCAAGAAAATGAACAATCAAAGCTTCCCTTCCAGAATATAAATCATCTTCTTGTCATACATAACCTGTGAATCCTGAAAAAATAGACAAGACAACCTCGCATAAAATCGGCGGCAACCTACATAAGTTGCTAAATCCTAGAAAACAAAATAAGATATAATGCTTATGGAATGAAGTTTGCAGATTTCCTGGAGATTATAAAACTTAATAATTCACAAAAACCATAAGACTCCGTTAGAAAAACAAAACCGGTAAAATTTCCAGATTTTTACACGTGACGCCGTCAGAAGTGACCTGCAGAAATTCTTATGTTAAGTTTCCACAAAATTTCTGGAAAAACTTGGTCCTACTTCCTGGAAAATCCTGCAAAACTTCATTATGACTCAATACAAGCATTTGACTCTAACAAATACAAATATACATGTTCATTTAATATTGTGGAGAATCATGATCGGTTTGTTTCTTAAAAACATATTTGGGGTTTCCCCTTACACTTATCTTTTGCAAAAATACTTTTAGGTGGAGTTAAGACTAGGCCAAAACAACAAAGTAAAGTATTTCCACTATTTAATTGAGAAACATGATCTACCAACAATAAAAATAAAGCATGCATACGGAAGCAAATAACAAACAAACAAAATAAAATCACACAAAACATGGGTTGCCTCCCAAGAAGCGCTTTTCTTTATTTACGAGTCTTGTAGCTAGACTCAAGGTCATGGGTTACTACGTGACCTCATCATCAAACGTCACATCCTCCTCACTAATCATTTCATTGTTATTTTCTTGATAATGTTTTACACGTTATATGTTAATAGTAAATTCCCTACCTTCATCGTCTAATAACACCACGGCTCCAGTTTTAGAGGAATTCTTCACCGTAAATGGTCCATACCATCTAGACTTAAGTTTTCCCGGAAATAATCACAACCGAGAATTGTACAATAGGACTTTGTCTCCCTCTGAAAATTCTTTGGGTTTCTTAATTCTCTGGTCATGCCATCTTTTTGCTCTCTCTTTATATGTGATGGAAGATTCGTAGGTTTCTAACCTAAGCTCATCAAGCTCGTGTAATTGCAAGAACCTATTAGTTCCAGCAATTGAGTAATCTAAGTTACATGTCTTAAGCGCCCAATAAGCCTTATGTTCTAATTCCACTGGTAAGTGACATGCCTTACCATACACCATGCGAAACGGGGTTGTTCCAATATGTGTTTTGTAGGCGGTTCGGAATGCCCACAAGGCTTCGTCGAGTTTAAATGACCAGTCTTTTCTATTTTGACTAACCGTCTTTTCAAGTATTCTTTTAATAGCCCTATTGGTGTTTTCGACCTGGCCATTGGTTTGTGGATGATAGGCGGTGGATAACCGATGGGATACTCCATACCTCTTCATGACCTTTTCCATTTGTGCATTGCAAAAGTGGGTCCCCCTATCACTGATGAGAGCTTTAGGAATCCCGAATCTAGCGAAAAACTTTTTCAGGAAATGAATAACTATTCTGGCATCATTGGTCCTAAGGGCTTGTGCCTCAACCCATTTTGAAACATAATCGATGGCAACTAAAATGTATTCGTTCCCCCCTGAAGATGGAAAGGGTCCCATGAAGTCAATTCCCCAAACATCGAAGACCTCACATACTTGTATAAAATTCTGAGGTGCTTCATCCCTATGTGATATGTTCCCGGCCCGTTGACATGCATCGCATGCCTGCACCATCTCTTTGACATCACGGAAAATTGTGGGCCAATAGAATCCCGCATCGAAAATCTTTTGGGCGGTGGTGTTTATCCCATGATCCCCGCCAGAGGGACCAGAGTGACATTCCCTCATAATCTTTACTGCCTCACTTTCCGAAACACAACATCTTATAATTTGGTTTGGACAACTTCGGAATAAAAATGGTTCATCCCAAAAGTAGTATTTTAACTGAGAAAAGAACCTTTTTCTTTCGTATCTAGTCAGGTGTTCAGGAACAAGTCTACTTGCGAGATAATTAGCAAAATCGGCGTACCAAGGCTCCGAATCAATCATTAACATGAGTTGTTCATCAGGAAATGAATCCCTAATCTCACTTCTATCGTGCTTATCCAAGGGGTTTTCAAGACGAGATAGATGATCTGCGGCCAGATTTTCTGCCCCCCGCTTATCGCGAATCTCAACATCGAATTCTTGTAGCAACAAGATCCACCGAATTAGTCGTGGCTTAGCATCCTGCTTCACAAAAAGATATCGAAGAGCCGAGTGATCAGTGAAAACGACTGTCTTTGAAAGGACAAGATATTGCCGGAATTGTCGATTGCGAACGCTACGGCTAACAATTCTTTTTCGGTGGTGGGGTAATTCTCTTGAGCGGGATTCATGGTTTTGCTAGCGTAGTAAATAGGTTGAAAAAGCTTGTCACGCCGTTGGCCCAATACAGCCCCGACAGCGAAATCGCTACCGTCACACATGATTTCAAACGGTAACTCCCAGTTGGGTGTGATCATGATTGGAGCTTGTGTGAGCTCTGTTGGCATGAATATTACGATATTTAATCTAAGCATCCTCTTCATGTTTTGATAATGACAAAGATGTAAGCTACAACATATAACGTAAATGCTTAAGTTACTTGTGATCACAATTCTTCTATGCATTCTTACGTCAACAAGCCTCGACATCTCAACGTCTCGAGTTTGCCTCAACAATCACTTAAGGTATGGATAAACAAGTGCTTAATACATCTCATGATCAAAGGGATATTTAATTAACTAATACAAAGTTTATTTAATTATATAAACATATTATATATTTTTGAAAAAGACTTTTGGTAATAAAGAAAAATGTTTTAATCATACTAAATATATGATTTCAAACTTTTAACCAAAATCAGTTAGTTTTTCACCAAATAAACTTTCCCCACTAAAAGACAAGAAAATACAACGTTCTGAAAAAAAAATATTTTTTTATTAGGCGGCCCCCTTAATTATACTAGGCGGTCCTCTTAATTATTAAGGGGACCGGCCACGCTCCCAAACAGTATTTTTCCCCCTTATAAATACTTGTTCATTCCACAGATTTTTCTCACCTTTTGCACAAAAATTTTCAGATCCAATTCTCTCTAAACATCCTTCTAAAACCCTTTGATCATAAGATTATTAATCTTTGTTTCAAGTGATCCAATCTCTCATCACTCAAAGTGCAAGAGAAGAATCCTCCCTATCATAAACCCAAAGATGTATTAGGATCTAGTTAGTGCTTATGTGAAGTTGTGAGTTATGTATATGTAATAAGTAGATCAAGATGATCTTACTTAGTAGTGATTTAATGAGTGAGTAAGAAGTAGTGGGAGGAAGTAGTAGTGTGGAGAAGACATGTAGTTGTGAAGATGTAGGTGTGTGAATAAGTAGTGGAGTTTAGAAGAAGTCGTGAAGCCATGAAGCCGTGAAGAAGTTTAGAAGAAGTTGTGATGAAGTCGTGAAGTCATGAAGAAGTCATGAAGTTGTGTAGTGATTGAAGTTGTGTTGTGAGATTGGTTCTAGCTACTATTAGAACTCGACATTTAGCTTAGTGTCGTTAAATGGTGTAAGCAAAAGTTGTGTACGGTTTTCTCCGCCAAAAGGGAGCTTGTTGAGTAGTGAAGAAAACTCTCGAGTAGGTGACTCGGGGAGTGGAGTAGGAACAAGGAAGGTGTCCTTGTAGCCGAACCACTATAAATCATCGTGTCCGGTTTGCATTTCGTTTCTCTTATCTCTTTTCATTTATTCTTGCATTTATCGCTTTACATCTATGCTTGCCTATATGTCTTAGTTGTTGCTTATATAGTTGTGATGATTGATTGTGTTGTACATAGAAGTTAATATTGTGATTGTGTGTATTATTATATGATATGGTCAAATAGATTATTATTCACACTTCTCATATTAAGTTTAACTTGATAGATAATTTGATACAAAACGTTTTAAGATTTTAAAAGGAAAACGTATTCACATAAAGATCGACCAAAGCTCCATTCATGAAACTAAGTTTTTCCAAAATCTTACATATATAATTGATCGTATTGATTATATGTTGTTTTCATACTAAACTCTAATTGAAGGTTTTTCAAACAAACAATTGAATAAATTCGAATCAACGTTTTGGAAACCAAGTTTTAATAAAACGAAAAAGAGGGGAAAACTATTCAACCCCCTTCTAGTTTTTCACAATTGGTACCAGAGTCACGTCGCTCAAATTTTCAAAACAAATGGTTTTAAAAATTGAGTACGATCCATGTATCAAATTACCCATTAAGGAGGATTAAACATGAAAAGTGTTTTGTTGATTAACTTGTATTAGTTTTGATGTTATATACACTAATTATACTAGCTCGAGATAAGATTATGCTTTAAATAAGTATTATATGTTTGGTATCAAATTTAGAAAGTCTCATAACTTTTAGCAAAGTCAGAAAATAATTTTTTACAAAAAATAAAATTTTGAGTACCAGATGGGCGGCCCCCTTAAATACTGGGCGGTCCCCTTAATTATTTAAGGGGTCCGCTTATCTGTTCGAAGCTTTTTCAGAAACTTTGAAAAATCATATAAAAATAACCGTAACTCCGTAGAAGTCGCGCCACCCGGCGTTTTAAAGGTAATTGAGTCTACTTTCATTTAAAAATACTTACAAATAACCATTACATACTTCAATAAGTTAAGAAGTTAAAATACTACACGAAGGTCAAAAATTTGAGTCTTGTTTTAACGTAAAAACTTGTATTTTACCTTTTCTTTCGAGTCGAGCATTCCTAGTCGATATATCTTTGAAAAATTAAGTATTTATGCTTTCAAAATATTGATCTTAATTAAATTTTAAAATGAATAGGAAACTATTTTATTTTCAAATAAAATCGAGCTAAGTAAACATTGGTATATATAATACACAAAACGACGACAAGTGTTTTATGTGCTATGTGAACTCATTTGTGATTTTACTTTGTTAATCGTTGCTATTTGTAATTTAGCTATTTGAATATCTTAGCATATGTGCCTTGTACTCTATTAGTTTATAGCTAGTTTTCTGGCTTATACTTAACTAGATCTTATGCTAGATTTCTTGCGTTAGGATTGCAATATTATGCTTGCATTGCATATAGGTATAGATGGCTTAATGTTACTCAAACATCTTGTAAATGAGTTAAATCTAATCACCTAAATATTTAAAACAATTTAATCTATTCTTAACAACACACTTAAATATTTTCAACAAATTACCTTGTTTTACCTTAAGTTGTTTAATAAGAAAAATTGAATCTTTGTAAAACATTAGTAGTAATATAAAAGAAAAAGTATTTTCAAAATCTAAGTGTGTTTATTATAAGTAACAATGAAGAGTCTTTCACATAAACAAAACTTATAACAATCATGAAGTAATAAGTCTAATTTCAATCATTCACCAACCTCGCTCATAAATAATCTTAGGATTAATGGAACACACTATCAAAATGCCTATTTATTTTAAATGAGTGTTTGTGAGGGTCAAGAAAGATCTTGATATTATATCAATTCATTATTCAAATTATGGTTGATATATTCATCAAATCTAATTGATATGTTTTTGAGTATGGATAAGAAATTGGATTGTTATTTGTTTAGTTTCAAGATTACATCAAATTTTAACAAAGGATATAGTCTTGAATCTACATACTTAATCACACTAGATTGATATGATAATATTTACATCCTTTGTAGATGAAAAGAATATGCATTGGATCATAACTCACACTTGTGTTGATAATGCATATTGAATCTACTTGTCCAATAGTTGTGTTCCAAATATTAGAATAACATGTTTAACACATGCATAAAATATACAATGAAGTAGGATTGACGACTTGGATGTTTCATCCGAAATATTCAAGCAATTTACATTGCAAAGCAATGGATAAATGTGTCATATCCGAAAAACCAAACATGAGCAAACTAACAACATATGTAAACGTTGCTCACACTACTTAAAATCATCACTTCAAGCTAAAATACATATTTAAGAACAATACACACTATATATTATATGTATTTCATTCTCTTTGTAGCATGAATGGTTGTGTTACAAGATAATGCACTACACTTT
Organism: Artemisia argyi; assembly: GCA_030686995.1. Classification (NCBI taxonomy): domain Eukaryota; kingdom Viridiplantae; phylum Streptophyta; class Magnoliopsida; order Asterales; family Asteraceae; genus Artemisia; species Artemisia argyi. Next base: position 101,849,999 of record CM060696.1, read on the forward strand.
TCTTTTTGAAATAATTTAAGTTATTAAAATTGAAAAATAACTTGTCACAATGCATAAACAAGTAAAATTCATTTTGTTTCAAATACTAGTTAAATTATGATATATAACATTGGCAAAAATCATAGAAAATAATATTTGCTTTAGAATATATAAATGTCTAGTTTTGATATCATTTATGAATCACAATCTCATTTAAGATAACTAATCTTAATGAGATTCATTTTTCAAGATATGCTAAGGAGCATTCTTAAATCAAGCACATTTATTAAATCAAGTAATATGCCATCAAAACCAAATAACCGATTAATCATGAACAAAAGATTAAAACTTTGCGTTTACTCTTATCTAAACATTTAACACATCTCTATTGGGATAGTGAGTAAAATATATCATGTAGACTTACCTTCATTAATACTTGATGTTTGAGTCACATTAAGCCAAGAATTAGTGAACCAAGCAAACTTCATATTTGGTACTCTTCGATAGGTAAATTTAGGAACTCAATTTCTTCTAAAAAGAGAATGACTACTGGAGAATCTATTGACTAGAAATTCAATTTAACCTAACGGTTGAATTGCTTCTATGTGAGAAGTTGGGTGTGTGTAACCCGTAAAAATGGTCGTGTTTAGCCTGAATTGAGCACCACTAGTAATAGTCTCATACTCATTCTCCAACTTGATTAAATTGCTCTTCCTAAATATACCTAACGCTAGTTTACTTTTATGAACTTTGTTTCTCATTAGATGCTTTCATTCCTAGATTTATGGCATATCGCATATATGTTATTTCTAGATGATTATTTGTTCCTATGTGATTTGATTGTATGCCTTTACGTGGTTTACTATATATGTATCATTCATCTAGGCATTTTTTTTTCTTACCTTTAGATCCTACACCCTCATTTCATGAGAACCTTAGTGTCATAATCCGATAGGTCATATTAGTCTCAAAATATATCCGGATGAGCATGAATTTAATGGGAAGGGAAATCACACTCACTCACGTGTATCCTTCTACCTCACACCCAAAACCGAGTCATCCTTTGTACTACCAATCTCGAGTCATCCACCTTTTCCATGTCCTTAAGGAAACCAAGAATCAATACCATACCTCCTAAACCACTCCTCATTGAGTTAACACAAGATAACACCAACACTCCATCACCACCACCTCTATGTTCATCTCATAGTGCTCCCAATGCACCATCCAAAACACCATCAACTCAAGAAACCTCTACCTCCTCCATACCATCATCATCATCATCATCAATCAATGACTATATCAACACCCACTTGTCACCTCCAACCACCATATCCAACAAAAACTTGTCATCATACCATCAAAACAACTCTTCATTGACCTTACTAATGAAGATGACACCACTCCATCCATCAAAGAATATATCAACTCACAATTGTCTCCACCACCAAAAGTATCACCACCACCTCCTACCCAAGAAATTCCTTCCTTGAACATCACTCTTCCGCTGCCACCTAGTCATCTCCACTTGATCCTCATTTCCTATCTTCACAAGAAGATTCAACCATGTTACCATTCCCTACATTCTACTAAGTACGCCATCACCACCAAAACTTAAATCCCTGAAAGTCAAGTGAATTTCTTTATGAAATGCATCCTTTCCACTTTATAGCAAGTGAAGAACACAAAGAAGATATCCAAGCTTCAAGTGTTGTCAAGTTATCACCACCTCATCCAAGTGAATTTCATTACGAAATGTGTCATTTCCACTTTCTAGCAAGTGAAGAACACAAAGAAGATATCCAAGCTTCAAGTGTTGTCAAGTTATCACCACCTCATCCAAGTGAATTTCATTACGAAATGCGTCATTTCCACTTTCTAGCAAGTGAAGAACACAATGAAGAAATCTAAGCTTCAAGTGTTATCGACTCATCACCACCTCATTTCACATATCCACCTTCGGTCGTCAACCAACAAAACACCTAAAAATCCCATGATTCCCTATCATCCACCCTTGTCAAACGATATATTAATCTAAACCATAATTGTCAACCCTTTGTCATCACCTTCCCTTTACATTCACGCTCATCCCTCCTCATTCTCCTACATTTTCCTAGGTTCTAATCTTTGCATTAGGTTCTAATTTTTTTTTTTCGGATTTAGGTTGTTGTTTTTAAAAACAATAATTGCATGTGTCATACTTTTAGTGCATATACCTAATATGTCCATATATTGTTCCCCTATTAGTTTCATGCATATATCTATTATCATCATTATATATATGTGCACTTGTCTACTAACTTTGTTTTGAAGGATTACTTCACCACTTGATTCTTTGGTAGCCAAAACAAGTTTTGAGCATACACCAAGGGGGGGCATTGAGGTTGATAGGATCAAGGCTTCACTTACGATGATGCAAGCTCGCTTTTTACATTCTATCTCAAGTGTTCAAGCGTAGTAGAAGTCTCGTCTTAGAAGTCCACCTTTTTGCTTCGACAAAAGGGGGAGAAGAAGTGTAAACAAGTAACTTATACATTCTACTATAAGTTATAGTTTACATAGTTTGTCATCATCAAAAAGGGGGAGATTGTTGGCATGAATATTACGATATTTAATCTAAGCATCCTCTTCATGTTTTGATAATGAGAAAGATGTAAGTTACAACATATAACGTAAAATGCTTAAGTTACTTGTGATCCCAATTCTTCTATGCATTCTTACGTCAACAAGCCTCGACATCTCAACGTCTCGAGTTTGCCTCAACAATCACTTAAGGTATGGATAAACAAGTGCTTAATACATCTCATGATCAAAGGGGTATTTAATTAACTAATACAAAGTTTATTTAATTATATAAACATATTATATATTTTTGAAAAACACTTTTGGTAATAAAGAAAAATGTTTTAATCATACTAAATATATGATTTCAAAATTTTAACCAAAATCAGTTAGTTTTTCACCAAATAAACTTTCCCCACTAAAAGACAAGAAAATCCAACGTTCTGAAAAAAAAATATTTTTTTATTAGGCGGCCCCCTTAATTATACTAGGCGGTCCCCTTAATTATTAAGGGGACCGGCCACGCTCACAAACAATATTTTTTCCCCTTATAAATATTGGTTCATTCCACAGATTTTTCTCACCTTTTGCACAAAAATTTTCAGATCCAATTCTCTCTAAACATCCTTCTAAAACCCTTTGATCATAAGATTATTAATCTTTGTTTCAAGTGATCCAATCTCTCATCACTCAAAGTGCAAGAGAAGAATCCTCCCTATCATAAACCCAAAGATGTATTAGGATCTAGTTAGTGCTTATGTGAAGTTGTGAGTTATGTATATGTAATAAGTAGATCAAGATGATCTTACTTAGTAGTGATTTAATGAGTGAGTAAGAAGTAGTGGGAGGAAGTAGTAGTGTGGAGAAGACATGTAGTTGTGAAGATGTAGGTGTATGAATAAGTAGTGGAGTTTAGAAGAAGTCGTGAAGCCGTGAAGAAGTTTAGAAGAAGTTGTGATGAAGTCCTGAAGTCGTGAAGAAGTCGTGAAGTCATGAAGTTGTGTAGAAGTTGTGTAGTGATCGAAGTTGTGTTATGAGATTGGTTCTAGCTACTATTAGAACTCGACATTTAGCTTAGTGTCGTTAAATGGTGTAAGCAAAAGTTGTGTACGGTTTTCTCCGCCAAAAGGGAGCTTGTTGAGTAGTGAAGAAAACTCTTGAGTAGGTGACTCGGGGAGTGGAGTAGGAACAAGGAAGGTGTCCTTGTAGCCGAACCCCTATAAATCATCGTGTCCGGTTTGCATTTTGTTTCTCTTATCTCTTTTCATTTATTCTTGCATTTATCGCTTTACATCTATGCTTGCCTATATGTCTTAGTTGTTGCTTATATAGTTGTGAGGATTGATTGTGTTGTACATAGAAGTTAATATTGTGATTGTGTGTATTATTATATGATATGGTCAAATAGATTATTATTCACACTTCTCATATTAAGTTTAACTTGATAGATAATTTGATACAAAACGTTTTAAGATTTTAAAAGGAAAACGTATTCACATAAAGATCGACCAAAGCTCCATTCATGAAACTAAGTTTTTCCAAAAGCTTACATATATAATTGATCATATTGATTATATGTTGTTTTCATACTAAACTCTAATTGAAAGTTTTTCAAACAAACAATTGAATAAATTCGAATAAACATTTTGGAAACCAAGTTTTAATAAAACGAAAAAGAGGGGAAAACTATTCAACCCCCCCTTCTAGTTTTTCACAAGCTCCTTTTTTAAGAGATCGAATGCATCCTTGCATTCTTGGGAAAAATCGAACGGAGCATCCTTCACAAGCAATTGAGTCATTGGCCGAGCTATTTTGGAGAAGTCTTTGATGAATCTCTGATAAAACTCGGCGTGCCCCAAGAAGCTGCGTATTGCTTTAACAGTTATGGGGTATGGTAACTTAGATATAGCTTCAAGTTTAGCTTGGTCCACCTCTATTCCGTTCCCTGAGATCTTATGCCCTAACAGAATCCCTTCTTTTACCATGAAATGACACTTTTCCCAGTTTAACACCAAGTTGGTTTCCTCACAACGTTTAAGCATCTTTTCTAGATTAGCAAGATAGCGGTCGAAGGAGTTCCCGAAGACCGAAAAGTCGTCCATGAGCACTTCCATACTGTCTTCCATGAGTTCGTGAAAGATTGCGGTCATGCATCGCTGGAAAGTGGCGGGGGCATTACATAGCCCAAAAGGCATCCTTTTGTAGGCAAATGTTCCATAAGGGCAAGTAAACATGGTCTTTTCTTGGTCCTCAGGTGCTATGGGAATTTGAAAGTACACAGAGAATCCATCCAAGAAGCAATAGTACTCGTGTCCAGACAATATCTCTAACATTTGATCAATGAATGGTAAGGGAAAGTGATCTTTCCTCGTGGCATCATTGAGCTTTCGATAGTCAATGTATACCCGCCATCCAGTGACCGTTCTATGGGGCACCATCTCACCCTTGTCATTCTTAACTACATTCATTCCACCCTTCTTAGGTACAACCTGTACAGGACTGACCCATGGGCTATCCGAGATTGGGTAAATCAATCCTGCATCCAGAAGTTTGATAACTTCTTTCTTTACTACTTCCTTAATGTTAGGGTTCACCCGCTTCTGGGGTTGCACGGTAGGTTTATAATCTTCTTCCATGAGAATCTTATGTGTGCAAAAAGTTGACTCAATCCCCTTAATGTCGGCTACACTCCATGCGAGCACTCCCTTATATTTCTTTAGGACCTCTAAGAGTTTACCTTTTTATTCATGTTCCAAGGAAGAGTTTATGATTACCGGCAGTTGGTCCTCTCCCTGAAGGAAGGCATACTCTAAATGGTTAGGAAGCTCTTTAAGATCTAACTCAGGAGGTTCGATAATAGAAGGTTTAAGCTTGTTTTCGGGCTTTCGGAGCTCGAGATGCTCCGTTGCCTCTTGTCTGGGGTAGAAGGAGACTGCACCAACATCCTCCATCTTTTCCACCTCTAGCAGAGGCAGAAAACTCTCGTCCCGTAGCCAGCCTTCCTTGATTTGTTCATCGACACAACTATCAATGACATCTGTGAGTTCATCGACCTCCCCAATGAAATGGAGCCGGTTAGCTGCTTCGAGAGAGAGATCCATAGAATCCTTAACGTCGAAGGTTGTGCTATCGGTTCCCACTCACAGGGTTAATTTTCCGTCATAAACATCAATGACTGCACGAGCGGTAGCAAGAAATGGTCTCCTTAAGATGATGGGTACCAAGTCATCCTCCTCCATATCCAGGATTACGAAATCGACCGGGAATTAGAATTTCCCAACTTTGACTAGCACATTCTCGCATATCTGATGAGGCGAAAAATGATCCGTTTTTAGGGGGTCATTTAAGCCCGAATTTGAATTTATTTGATCAAATATTGCCCTAAATCGTTCCTTTTGTGATTTTAGGTACTTTGGGAGAGAAATCTGGAAAAGGAAGCAATTCGGACGTTTTTGGAGCATAAAAGTGAAGAAAACGCCAAAGTCTTAATTTTCCATGCTGGGAACAGTAGGTGACGGCGTCAAGAGTAACTCTCTGACGGCGTCAAGAGCAAAATTCCATGACGACCCAATACAGATTTTACGGCGTCACGAAGGTAGAGCGTCAAGAGTAAAAGTCATGACGGCCTGGAAATGATTAAGTCTTGACGGCGTCAAATGTAGATCAAGGCAGTCCGAGAATAGTTTTGGCGGCGAGGTGACGGCGTCACAAGGTTGGTCTTGACGCCGTCAGACCCCTTTTCCTATATATAGTTTTCTAATTTTCACATTAAAAAGAGAGAAGTTTTAGAGAAACCCTAAGTACGATTTTGGTGCGAATTTTACAGGTTTTTCAAGGGTTCCAAACCATTGATACCTTTCATGTGTAATTGAGATAAGTGTTCTTTCAATTCAATCAATATGTCGATGTGTTGGTTGTCTATATCTTGTTCTTGTCTTACTTCCATCATGCTAGGCTAGATCTATCTTGTGTTTGCTTGGATCTAATAAAACCTAGATGTTAATTATGTGTTGATTACTTGTTTATATTTGTCTTGGATGAATGATTTGTATGTTAGGCTTAAGAAAACTGGCAGATCTCCAATTGGTAACATGCTTGAACGTCTTAAGAAACATGAACCGACGCGCACTAGGTCTTTATTGGTTGTATTTAATGCATGAGCCACTGTTTACAATCCCTATAGTTGTGCTGGGCATGGTGTAGGAGGAGATAAGAGCTCATAGAATTGGGGAGTTAAGTGTGCCACCCCATGAATGGTATTAAGGAATACGATCCGTCATTCATGCAATTATAACAAGTAATTAACGTGTAAAAGATGTCTAGGGAGTAGTGAAATCTAAGTAAACACATTTTCTCCACTTATTGCTCACAACTTTAATATAATTTAGTTTATTTTTATTTCTAGTATTTTATTTTGATTGCATCTTTAGTATTGGGTTAGTTGATTAGCAACTAATTCTGCCCAAATCCTTCAAACCCGAGATTTTTACTTGCTTTTCATAAAATACAAAAATACAAAAATAATCATCCCTCACCTTTAGAACTAGTATTTAGGCTTTCTAATCCTAGCGACACTATTCCTAAGCTGAACGATCAATCCCCCGATACTTGTCACTATACTATACTACAACGATCAGGTACACTGCCTGGTGGGGGTTGTAAGCTTCTCAAGATCCCTTGAGAGGTAAAGCCTGGTGCGATTCCCACGTATCAAGTTTTTGGCGCCGCAGCCCGGGGAATAGTTATTGTCTAGGTTAGAATTTCTTTTTATTAGGTCTACTTGCTAGATTCCTTTCTAGTAAGATTTTATTTTTATTTTTAGGTTCTCTTTAGTCTATCTTATTTCTTTGTGCCTTTGTTCGTAAACTATTTCGATGGATCACAATAACATTGATCGTTTGATTCCTGTTATTCGTGTTTTTCATCGTAGGATTTTCCAAATGCCCGCCCCACTTCCTTTAGCAGAAAATGAGAACCCACCTAACCTCTCACCCAACCACCACTTTGACAATAATTTTGAGTTAGATGAGTCTGATCATGATGATGACCGTAGGGCTAGTCCTTTCTACTATTCAGACTCCGATGAGGATCTTGATGATGGTGATGTGATTAATGAGAATTGAATGGAAGACGAAATAAACCCTCTTAGGTATGTTGACCCTAGAACTAGGATTGAGTGTGATAGTTCATTTAACATGCAATTCCCTTGTAAGATCGGATTTAAGAGCTTTAACGCCTATCTCAACTCATCTCTTTCAATGAACATAATCTCACGTAATGAATACAATCAAATCATGGTAGATGAGTTAGAATACAAAGGAGAAAACATTATTGCTAAGGCAATACCATTGCATGTGTTTGTAGGAAGCTTGGTTTATCTTGTTGAGTTCATGGTTATGGAGAATCTAGGAGAGTTTATTGATAATAAGTTAACCCAAGTTGTGTTTGGAAAACCCTTCAAACGGTTGACCAACCTCGATGAAAAACTCATAGAAGGGCTAATTACATTCTCGGATGGGGATGAAGATTTTGTCTATCAAATGCCCCGCACACACCCTTGGTTCAAAGATTTTTCCATGGAAAAGTGTAGTAGGTACGCCCATGGAAACGTTAAGTGAGAATGATAAGAGAAAAGGACTTAAGTACACGCATGAAAAGAATAAAAGATACTATCGCGGATGCTTAGAGTTAGGAGACGAATATAAGAAAGATGAAGCGACTATTAGATGGCTCACACTTGGTTATGTGAGCATAAGCGATACACGTTAACCCATGACCTTGAGTCTAGCTACAAGACTCGTAAATAAAGAAAAGCGCTTCTTGGGAGGCAACCCATGTTTTGTGTGATTTTATTTGTTTGTTTGTTATTTGCTTCCGTATGCATGCTTAATTTTTATTGTTGGTAGACCATGTTTCTAAACTAAATAGTGGAAATACTTTACTTTGTTGTTTTGGCCTAGTCTTAACTCCACCTAAAGGTATTTTTGCAAAAGATAAGTGTAAGGGGAAACCCCAAATATGTTTTTAAGAAACAAACCGATCATGATTCTCCACAATATTAAATGAACATGTGTATTCGTATTTGTTAGAGTCAAATGCTTGTATTGAGTCATAATGAAGTTTTGCAGGATTTTCCAGGAAGTAGGACCAAGTTTTTCCAGAAATTTTCCGGAAACTTAACACAAGAATTTCTGCAGGTCACTTCTGACGGCGTCAAGTGTAAAAATCTGGAAATTTTACCAGTTTTGTTTTTTCTAACGGAGTCTTAGGGTTTTTGTGAATTATTAAGTTTTATAATCTCCAGGAGATCTGCAAACTTCATTCCACAAGCATTATATCTTATCTTGTTTTCTAGGATTTAGTAACTTATATAGGATGCCGCAGATTTTACGCGAGGTTGTCTTGTCTATTTTATCAGGTTTTACAGGTTATGTATGACAAGAAGATGATTTACATTCTGGAAGGGAAGCTTTGATTGTTCATTTTCTTGGAGGAAGATTTAACCTGGCCACCTTATTATCCATACCGAGCGAATCAGGGGAGTATTTGATTTCATTCTCTTTACTTTTTCACTTTTACATTCTTTACTTGAACATTGGGGACAATGTTCATCTTAAGTGTAAGGGGAAGGTAAAATGATGATACCTTACATATGCACTTTCGCTTGAGTTTGTTTTGTTTAAATGGTAGATGTGTAATAAAACTATGAGAAATACTTGTTAGTGCAATTTTAGCGCCAAATTTAATTTTTTTTACAACATTTAGGAGTGAAACTTTAGCCATAGCAAGCGTCTCATGGATAGGAGATTGTATGACTAGCACATAACTGTATATTCAGAAAAATTTTCCACCCAAATATGTGAGGTTCGCCTTTAGATTTGATAGGAAAAGCATTTACTATTAGTGCTTATGAGTGTACCGGTAGCATTTAGATTCTAGAAATTGCGTTAGTGATGCATCCCGAGACCGCTAGTGAGACTACATTCGTGTAGTAGGATTTACTACATGATAAGAGGCATTAGGATCACCTTTGTGTTAAACCCGTATTATAATTACTTGACCATTTAAGTCATATTACTTGGCTAGTTAAGTCAACTAATTTTTCCCACACCTTAGCATTGTACTCATTTTTAGTACACGAAACCCCTAGTACACCCCTCCGAGCCTATCTTTTCGTTTCTAACTTTAAGCATTTTACTTAAAGGAAGAATTTGTTACACCCCACTTAAATGTACAACCAAATCGCCTTAGCCTTCCGTGTATGCGCTCATTTTTAGTGCATTATTGTTATTTGTTAAACCCTAAGTTAACTTTCTAATTGATTACATGGTTGCTAAGTCGAGTCATATCCTTGTACATATTGTTTTGGGACGATTGGGACTCATGGGTAAGTACTTATTTTATGGAGTGATGGGGAAGAACATCATATTATTACCCCCATATGTACGTTAATCTTAAAAGTGCTCCAAGTGTTTTGATTTTCTTAATTCGAGTCATTAGATTAGTTTAATGTAAAGTATGTAAAGATTCAAGTGTAAGGGGAATATTCATTCCCTATGATGTATTATTTTAGATGGTAGGGTAAGAGTGTATGAAAAAAAAAATGAAAAAATCATGAAAAAGAAAAAAAAAAAGAGAAAAAGGAAAAGAGAAAAAACATACGGACTACCATCCCGTTTCATTCTATGTTCATTTTATGTTTTTTGTTATTTTTCATTTATTAGCTTAAGTCGAGTCTAGTCTTGGCTTAGCAACGCCATATTGTACATGTAATTAACCAAGATTGTTAACTCGCCACCAGTAAAATCTTCCTTTATCCAACAAAACCGTGTATTTCATATCCCTACACCTAACGTTACAACCCTTTAAAAGACCTCTTTGATAGTTTATCCTAGGTACTTACGCCGTGTGGTGGAGGTTTGATCCTTTCCTAAGCCTATGGTAATCTATTTTGCTATGACAGGTAGTGAGAGATATCTTCCGTTTCCATATTGTAATTTACACTTTATTACACCCGAGAGATGTGAGTATCTAAACACTATTTGTGAGGTGCTTGTATATGACCTCCGTGCTTGTCTATTGGTCTTTAGTGGAACGATTATTTGTTGTAATTACTTTTATATTAGTGTTAAATGACCCATAACTTGTATTTTGACTATAATAAAAGCGCATTTGCTTGAGGACAAGCAAATCTCAAGTGTAAGGGTATATGATGAGGCGAAAAATGATCCGTTTTTAGGGGGTCATTTAAGCCCGAATTCGAATTTATTTGATCAAATATTGCCCTAAATCGTTCCTTTTGTGAGTTTAGGTACTTTGGGAGAGAAATCTGGAAAAGGAAGCAATTCGGACGTTTTTGGAGCATAAAAGTGAAGAAAACGCCAAAGTCTTAATTTTCCATGCTGGGAACAGTAGGTGACGGCGTCAAGAGTAACTCTCTGACGGCGTCAAGAGCAAAATTCCATGACGAACCAGTACAGATTTGACGGCGTCACGAAGGTAGGGCGTCAGGAGTAAAAGTCATGACGGCCTGGAAATGATTAAGTCTTGACGGCGTCAAATGTAGATCAAGGCAGTCCGAGAATAGTTTTGGCGGCGAGGTGACGGCGTCACAAGGTTGGTCTTGACGCCGTCAGACCCCTTTTCCTATATATAGTTTTCTAATTTTCACATTAAAAAGAGAGAAGTTTTGGAGAAACCCTAAGTACGATTTTGGTGCGAATTTTACAGGTTTTTCAAGGGTTCCAAACCCTTGATACCTTTCATGTGTAATTGAGATAAGTGTTCTTTCAATTCAATCAATATGTCTATGTGTTGGTTGTCTATATCTTGTTCTTGTCTTAATTCCATCATGCTAGGCTAGATCTATCTTGTGTTTGCTTGGATCTAATGAAACCTAGATGTTAATTATGTGTTGATTACTTGTTTATATTTGTCTTGGATGAATGATTTATATATTAGGCTTAAGAAAATTGGCAGATCTCCAATTGGTAACATGCTTGAACGTCTTAAAAAACATGAACCGACGCACACTAGGTCTTTATTGGTTGTATTTAATGCATGAGCCACTGTTTACAATCCCTATAGTTGTGCTGGGCATGGTGTAGGAGGAGATAAGAGCTCATAGAATTGGGGAGTTAAGTGTGCCACCCCATGAATGGTATTAAGGAATACGATCCGTCATTCATGCAATTATAACAAGTAATTAACGTGTAAAAGATGTCTAGGGAGTAGTGAAATCTAAGTAAACACATTTTCTCCACTTATTGCTCACAACTTTAATATAATTTAGTTTATTTTTATTTCTAGTATTTTATTTTGATTGCATCTTTAGTATTGGGTTAGTTGATTAGCAACTAATTCCGCCCAAATCCTTCAAACCCGAGATTTTTACTTGCTTTTCATAAAATACAAAAATACAAAAATAATCATCCCTCACCTTTAGAACTAGTATTTAGGCTTTCTAATCCTAGCGACACTATTCCTAAGCTGAACGATCAATCCCCCGGTACTTGTCACTATACTATACTACAACGATCAGGTACACTGCCTGGTGGGGGTTGTAAGCTTCTCAAGATCCCTTGAGAGATAAAGCCTGGTGCGATTCCCACGTATCAATATCCCTACGGGGTACTTGACTGATCTATCGGCTAGTTGGATGTTCATGCGGGTAGGCTTTAATCAAGAGTATCCTAATTTAAGGAACATAGAGTGAGGCATGAGATTGATACTCGCTCCCAGATCAGCAAGAGCATTCTTTATTGATAGAGATCCTATGGAGCAAGGCAGGGTGAAGCTGCCTGGATCATCTACCTTTTTTGGTAGCCCTCGATGGGTCACCACTGAGCATTCTTCCCCCAGGGTCACAAGACCCTCGAGTTTCTTTCGGTTAGCAAGTAGTTTTTTAAAGTATGCGCCATACTTTGGCATGTGATAGCAAGCATCAAGGAGGGGTATGGTGACAACCGAGTCTTTTAGGTATGACAAGAATCTTTTATTATCATTCTCAGTTTTCTGGTTCCTTAATCAGGATGGGAACGGGATTCTCACAGGTTGGTTAGGTAGGGTTGATGGGGAAGGGGTCGTCAAGGGAGGTTGGTCGGGGGTCTTGCTGCCTACATCCTCCTCCTCCTCGCCAGATTTGTTTGGATCGGGAGCGATGAGGGACGAGCTTGGGTAAGGTGGGTCCTTGGTTGTTGTTCCAGCTCGAGTGGTTATCGCGAGCATGGGGTCTTTTTTGCTTACTGATGGCATTTCAAGGTTATCTAGGGCTGAGTTAAGCTTGTTGAAAAATTCTCCAATGTCATCCTGCTGCTCATCGACAAGTTCATTAAGACCTTTCAATTGCAAGCCTTTTTCTTGAGTGGAGTGACCAAGGTCATCTTCAAAAGTGCTCCTGATTTCGAATTCAGGGCCTTCCTCCCCTTCTTCTCTCTTTTCCAGATTTCCCCAGAGGGTGTAATCGTCATTTTGGTAAAAAGGCAAAAGGGAGGGATCAGCATAGATGTCCCCTCCTGACAAGCATGCATGTTCAGTTGTGGCTGCTCCTCCGCATTCTTCTACCTCATGCGGGCCCCCACAGTAATCGCAGATTAAGTAAGGATTCGAAAGTTGTTTAGGTAACTGCGACCCAGCTAGGTATTCCACTCTTTTGTGATTTTTTCTCAACCGGTCTGAAGTGATTTCAGAAATGCTGACAGTCGACTCAGGTTCATCCCAAGTGTCATCCTGGTCTTGAGCATATTCTTCAATCCTATCCCATCCTTCTTCGGCACTAAGATTAGCCAATCTCCCTTTTCTAGATTGGTTGATTCCGTTTCGATCATTAGAGGAGATATTGTCGTAGAAGATTTGGACCAAGAGCCAAAGCTCAATGCCATGATGGGGAACTTGTCTTATTAAATCTTTGAATCTAATCCACGATTTATGGAAGGGTTCGTCCTTCCCTTTTCGGAAACGGAGGATCCTATCTCTAAATGCTGAGGTTTTTCCAAGTGGAAAGAACTTCTCATAGAACTTGGATATGAGTTGCTCCCATGTGAAAATAGATTCAGAAGGAAGTTTACCATACCACTCTTGGGCTTTTTCATATAGGGTGAAAGGAAAAAATCACAATCGGGACGTGTCTCTAGTAGCCCCATCCGTATGGAGGGTGTCTACTATTTTCAAGAAGTCTTTAATGTGTTGAATTGGATCTTCCTCATCTAATCCACAAAACTTACACACACTTTGGACAAGCCAAACATCGTTTGCATGCAAGACCTCGTTGGTGTGTTCGTTTGGGTAGACAATGGCGTTTGAGAAGCCACGAGGGGTTGGGGAGGAGTAGTCCTTAAGGCGCTTAGGAATGGGAGTTGCGGGGGTACTCATCTCGTTGTTGGGTTGGGAGCTAGGGGTTGTAACATGATTTTCTGAATTTTCATCAGAAAGGGGTGCATCAAAATCGATGGCAACGCTAGATGGTTCAGAAGTTGAGTGATATTGTCTTAATCTACGCATTTCTCTTTCGGGTTCTGCATAAGGCAAGACAAGGTTTCGAGTGGAACTACGACTCCTAGTGATCCTAAGGTTAGAGGATTCGTCGTTTACCATGATGGCAGGTGGTGAAGAGTTACGAACAAAAACACAAAGAAATAAGATAGACTAAAGAAAACCTAAAAATAAAAATAAAATTTTACTAGAAAGGAATCTAGCAAGTAGACCTAATAAAAAGAGATTCTAACCTAGACAATAACTATTCCCCAGGCTGCGGCGCCAAAAACTTGATACGTGGGAATCGCACCAGGCTTTACCTCTCAAGGGATCTTGAGAAGCTTACAACCCCCACCAGGCAGTGTACCTGATCGTTGTAGTATAGTATAGTGACAAGTACCGGGGGATTGATCGTTCAGCTAGGAATAGTGTTGCTAGGATTAGAAAACCTAAATACTAGTTCTAAAGGTGAGGGATGATTATTTTTGTATTTTTATATATTTTAGAAAGCAAGTAAAAATCTCGGGTTTGAAGGATTTGGGCGGAATTAGTTGCTAGTCAACTAACCCAATACTAAAGATGCAATCAAAATAAAATACTAGAAATGAAAATAAACTAAATTAACTAAAGTTGTGAGCAATAAGTGGAGAAGTTGTGTTTACATAGATTTCACTACTCCCTAAATATCTTTTACACGTTAATTACTTGTTATAGTTGCGTGGATGACGGATTGTATTCCTTAATACCATTCATGGGGTGGCGCACTTAATTCCCCAATCCTATGAGTGCCTACTTCACTCCTATGTCGAGCCGGCTAAGAAGCTCCTAACATGGGATCATTAGAATTTACTCATGCATTAAATACAACCAATAAAACCTAGTGCATGTCAGTTCATGTTTCCTAAGACGTTCAAGCATGTTACCAATTGGAGATCTGCCAGTTTTCTTAAGCCTAACATCGAAATCATTCATCCAATACAACCATAAACAAGTAATCAACACATAATTAACATCTAGGTTTCATTAGATCTAAGCAAACACAAGATAGATCTAGCCTAGCATGATGGAATTAAGACAAGAACAAGATATAGACAACCAACACATAGACATATTGATTGAATTAAAAGAATACTTATCTCAATTACACATGAAAGGGTTCAAGGGCTGAGAACCCTTGAAAAACCTGTAAAATTCGTACTAAGTTCGGTCTTAAGGTTTCTCCAAAAATTCTCTCTATTTTATGAATGAAAATTAGAAAACTATATATAGGAAATTGAGGCTGACGGCGTCAAGACCAAATTGGTGACGCCGTCATCTCGCCGCCAAAATACTTCTCGGACTGCCTTGATCTACTTCTGACGCCGTCACGTTATAACTTTTTCCAGGCCGTCATGTATTTTACTCTTGACGCTCTTCCTTGTGACGCCTTCATTTCTGTACTGGGTCGTCATGAAAATTACTCTTAACGCCGTCAGGATTTTACTCTTGACGCCGTCACCTACTGTTCCTAGCAAGGAAAATTAAGTCTTTGGCGTTTTCTTCACTTTTATGCTCCAAAAACGTCCGAATTGCTTCCTTTTCCAGATTTCACTCCCAAAGTACCTAAAATCACAAAAGGAACGATTTAGGGCAATATTTGATCAAATAAATTCAATTCTGGGCTTAAATGACCCCCTAAAAGTGGTTCATTTTTTGCCTCATCAGTTGGCACTGCTTGTTATGTGTTGAATAGGGTGTTGATTACCAAACCTCATAATAAAACACCCTATGAGCTTTTGACAGGGAAGAAACCTACCATTGAACACTTGAAACCTTTTGGATGTCAAGTGACTATTCTGAACACAAGTGATCACTTAGGCAAATTTGAAGCAAAAGCTGCTGAAGGGTATATTGTTGGTTACTCAGCTCATAGCAAGGCTTACAGGGTATATAACTTGGATGCAAAAAAGATAGAAGAGACTCTTAACCTGAAATTTTTGGACGAGAATGAAAATGTTCAGGGAAAAGGTCATGAATGGTATTTTGACCTTGATTACTTAACAGATTATTTGGGGTATGCTAGACACAAAACTAACCCCTCTGCAGGTATACAAGTGTCATCTTCTAACAGTGCAAGTACCCTACAGGATGATTCAGACAGTGATTCAGAATGTGATGAACCCACTATTGTTGTAACTACTCTACCAATTCAAATAGCAGATCCTCCGAACAAAGAAGCCTCCGATGCCAAATCTGCTGATGATGTGGACAACTCAACCTATGCAGAAGATCTTGCTAGACTCAAAAATCAAGAACATGCAGCTGCTGAGGAAGCTAAAAGACTTGGTCTTGAATTTGCTCAAGACACTGAAGCACTCTTAAAACAAGCTGCTGTTGAAGAGAGCAGAAAATCTAGTTCTGCTGATGCAGCTGCTGATTCTGCTGATGGTGATTCTGCTGAAGGCATTTCTGTTGCAGTTCCTATTTCCACTGAAACATCCACATGCTTGGATGAACCTTATGGCAGGTTTCCAATTCCCTCAGATCTTGCTAATGTTGAGCAAAGTGATGGCATTTTTCAATCAGCTTCTTATGATGAAGACTTTGCTCCTACACTAACCAATCTTGATACCTCCATTGATGTTAATCCTGTTGCAACTAAAAGGATCAACACTATTCATCCACAAGATAATATACTTGGTGATCCAAATGCTATGGTTCTCACCAGGAGTGCCATTAAGAATACCAAGTTTGGGCAATGTGCATTTCTAACTTATGTATCTACTCAGAAGAGAGACAATCACACATATCAGAAGCATTGTTTGTTTGCTTGTTTCTTGTCCCAAGTTGAACCAACAAGCATTAAACAGGCTTTGAGTGAACCTAGTTGGGTTGAAGCTATGCAGGAAGAGATGCAACAATTCAAGAATCAAGATGTTTGGGTCCTTGTTGATCTTCCTGCAAGGAAAATTGCAATTGGGACCAAGTGGATATTAAAATGCAAGAGGGATGCAAGAGGTATTGTGGTGAGAAATAAAGCAAGATTGGTGGCTCAAGGTTTCAGACAAGAAGAAGGGATTGACTATACTGAGGTCTTTGCACCAGTTGCTAGGGTTGAGGCAATTAGATTATTTTTAGCCTTTGCCTCATACATGGGGTTTAAGGTCTATCAGATGGATGTCAAGAGTGCCTTCCTCTATGGCAAAATTGAATAGGAGGTATATGTTACTCAACCACAGGGCTTTGAAGACCCCCATCATCCTAAGAAGGTGTACAAAGTTGTCAAGGAACTTTATGAACTTCACCAAGCACCAAGAGCATGGTATGCTAGATTGTCTACATTTCTTTTGGAGCATGGATACAGAAGAGGAGCTATTGACAAGACCCTCTTTATTAAGAAAAACTCCAGGGACATCATTCTAGTACAGGTCTATGTGGATGACATTATTTTTGGATCCACAAAGGAAGCATGGTGCAGGGAATTTGAAGAATTAATGAAAGGTGAATTTCAGATGAGTGCAATGGGGGAATTAACCTTTTTTCTTAGGGCTACAAGTCAAACAACAACCTGAAGGGATTTTTATCCATCAGGAGAAGTATGTTAAAGACATTTTGAAAAAGTTTGACTTTGAACTCTTGAGGACTGCTACTACTCCATATGAACCACCCGAGCTTAAAAATCCAAATGAACAAGATGAGGCTGTGAATGTTCATCTCTATAGATCCATGATTGGATCACTCATGTATCTCATAGCTTCTAGGCCTGACATTACCTTTGCTGTCAGTGCTTGCTCAAGACATCAAGTCACTCTACTGACTTCCCACCTAAATGCAGTGAAGAAGATTTTCAAGTACATCAAAGGCCAACCCAAGCTAGGCCTCTGGTACCCAAGGGAATCACCATTTGTGTTGGAAGCTTATAGTGACAGTGACTATGCAGGAGCTAATTTGGACAGGAAATCCACAACAGGAGGTTGTCAACTTCTTGGTAGAAGACTCATCTCTTGGCAATGCAAGAAACAAACCATAGTGGCTACTTCTACTACTGAAGCAGAATATGTTGCTGCTGCCAATTGTTGTGGTCAGGTACTTTGGATTCAGAATCAGATGTTGGATTATGGGTTTAACTTCATGAACACTAAAATCTACATTGATAATCAAAGTACTATTTCTATTATTAAAAATCCTGTTTTTCATCAGAGAACTAAACATATAGAAATAAGGCACCATTTTATAAGAGATGCAAATGAAAAGCATCTAATTCAAGTGCTTAAAATTCATACTGATGATAATGTGGTTGATTTATTAACAAAAGCTTTTGATGGACCTAGGTTTAATCACCTAGTTGTCACCATTGGGATGGTTAACCCTTGAATGCTATGTTTGAGGGGAGGCATAAGCCTCACGGGAGGCATATGCCTCAAGGGAGGATTGTCCATGTTGTATATTATGTAGATTATTATGTTTCCTAACTTTGTTTTGCAGGTTTCTTACTAACTTTGTATATTATTATGGGTGTTCTTTTGTGTTCTGTTTGAATGTTTGGTTGCAGGTTATGTTCCCGCTGATGTACAAAGATCTACACTACTTATATCAGTGGAATCAGATGTAAAAGACATAATAAAAAGATCTTTCATTATTCAAGGAACAGAAAGTACATCAACAACACCATTGAACATCAAGATTACAAAAGACACCATTTAACAACATTCAACCTACCAACACACCACCACCTCCAACAGTCCAACCTTCTACTCCATATTTCTTTTCCATTTGCCCATGTCCTTAGGGTCAGGCATCCTCTTGTGGATCCCTCTGGATTGCATGTCCTTGTTCCAGAGTTTGGGAGCAGCAAGACCAAGGACAACCTTCAATGGACCCTTGTTCCTTTTTGAGGACTGTGGCTCTTCAAGGATAGAGATCTTCCTCATATCAGCACAAATCCTCTCCATTTCACTTGTAAGGAATGCTGTGACAGGAGTAAAATCAGGGACAACCATTGCAAGAGGAGTTGGAGCTTCCTCTGCTTCCTCTGTTTCTTCTGATGAGGTTGGAGATGGACAAAACTCAGAAGGTCCTTCACCAAGGTTGTAGTATGCTCTTTGTATTTGAGGAATGTCAAATGTGGAATCAGATGAAGAATCAGAGGAAATATCAATGATTTTGGGGTTTGGTTTCATGATTGGGGTGTTGAGAAAGGATTTGGTGTGATGTTATAAGTGTACTAATGAGTTGTGAGAAGCTTATGCCTTGAAGATTTCTTTATAAAGACTTGATTTGGGTTTAATATGAGTAAATGCAAGTTAATGGGAGGTAGTTGAGTCAGTAGCAATTACTAATTGTGCAAGTTGTCCACTTAAGTGGATTCTTCGGATGAAAGTCAATGGGTTTGACCACTTTGTTGGGTCTGAAACTGCTGCTGAGTAAAACTGCTGCTAAGTGAAACTGCTGCTCGTGGTAATGATTCTGCTGCTAATGTCAAAGTGCTGCTGAGGATAAATACTGGTGACAGAATCTGCTGCTAATGTGATAAGGATGTATACGGTTTAGATAAATATAGAATAGATTGTGTAAATATTATATTTATCTAGAATATACTTATCTTGTAGAGAAAGGTATTGTAAACCTAGTAGGACTCCTTGGCCTATAAAAGGAGGATCCTAGGGTTAGTTTATGTACGTGTTATTATTCACTTCAAGGTTGTAAAACCCTAGCATTGTTGAGTGCTCGTATTAATAATATTGAAGTGTTGAAAGAGAATCATAAGTCTTCTTAAGTTAAGCTTTTATATTCCGCGTATTAGCTTAAGTATTTATTCAAGTTAACTTCTATATAAGATCGTTTAAGCTCAACTGGGATCAACAAGTGGTATCAGAGCTTGTGATCTAGAAGTTATAATCAAGAAGATTTTGTTTCTTTAAAGTTTGCTGTTCCAAATCGTTTGCTTAAGATGGGTGATGAAACTCATATGGTGACTGCTTCAAGGGTACCTATGCTCAATCCTTCTGAGTATGAGCTATGGAAGAGGAGGATCAGACAATACATTCGCATGGTCGACTTCAACATGTGGAATGTGATTGTTAATGGTGATTCTGAACCAGAGAAGAGTGCTGATGGTAAAGAGATACCAATCAAGTCTGCTGAAGCTAATGCAACTAGGAAGCTGGAAATCAAGGCTCATAGTATTCTCTTAATGGGAATACCTAATGAATTTCAAATGGACTTTGATGATTGTGAAACAGGAAAAGCATTGATGGATGCTGTGGAATTCAGGTTTGGAGGGAATGATGCTACTAAGAAATCCAGGAAGAACATGTTGAAGCATCAGTTTGAAAACTTTACTTCTGAATCTGGAGAAAAGATAATTGGCACATACAACAGGCTAAATCAACTAGTTAGTCATCTAAAGCTTGTTGGTTATGTTGTTCCACAGGAAGATGTGAATCTCAAGTTCCTAAGAAGTCTTGCACCTGAATGGAGTATGCATACAGTGGTGTGGAGGAATAAGCCTGACTTTGAAACAATGAAGTTAGAGAGCCTCTACAACAATTTAAGGGTGTATGAATCTGAATTGGCTACTTCTTCTACTTCATCTTCTAGTGCACAAAATCTTGCTTTTGTGTCTTCAAAATCCAAAGAGACTCAAGAATCTCACTCTACTGCTTATGGAGTCTCTACTGCTGATGGATCTGCTGCTGGTTCAAATGACAAGATTTCTACTAGTGATATTGCTTTATGTGCATTCTTGGCTGAGCTTACTACTACCATAAGGTCACATGTCATAAATCAAGATATGGATCATATTGATCCAGATGATCTTGAAGAAATTGATCTCAAATGGCAAATGGCAATGTTGACTTTAAGAGCAAGAAAGTTCTGGAAAAAGACTGGAAGAGAAGTCAAATACAAGGCTAAGGAGAGTCCAGGGTTTGACAAGTCTAAGATTGAATGCTACAATTGCAACAGGAAGGGACACTTTGCTAGAGAATGTAGAGCTCCAAAGAAGAATGCTGATGCTGCAAAGAAGGTTACTGAAGAATCAAAGACTACTGCACTGGTGTCTTGTGATGGACTGGGAGATTATGATTGGAGTGATATGGCTGAAGAAGAACCAAATTTCTCTTTGGTTGCTGCTGTTCAACCCAAAGTGCATAACTTTGCACTTATGGCATATGGTTCATCATCAGGCTCTGACTCTGAGGTATCTAATGACTCTGAATCATCTGGTTGTTCTTTTAAATCTTGTTCTGACACTATAGAAGTTCTTAAGGCTAGGAATGAGAGTTTAAATAAAGAAGTTGAACACCTAAAACTTGATAACTTATGTTACAAAGTAGGTATTCAAAATGTTGAAAGAAGATTAGAATATCTTAAAGAGTGTGAGAAGGAATATGTAGATCAACTTAATCTCAGAGATATAGAAATTTTTAAGAAAAACAGTGAAGTAGAAGTTCTTAAAAATAAGTTGGTAGAAGCAGAAAAAGAAAAAGAGGAAGCTCTTGCTGAAAAAGATAAACATGTAGTAAGAGTACAAAAACAACAATTTGCTTCTGATATGGTTCATAAATCTATTGAGAATAATTTGATGAAAAAAGGTAGTGGAATTGGGTATAATGAAGTGGCTCCTCCAGCCAAAAGTGCTTTTGCTCCACCAGGAAAAGAACTATCCTTCATTCGTGAGCTAAATATTGAAAAACCTGTAGGTGAAAGTAGCATAAGTGTTAATGAGACACCTAAGGTTGAGGCTAGAAAATTTCCTGAAGCTCCTATTATAGAAGATTGGTATTCTGATAGTGATAGTGATGAGGAACAAGTTAAAAAGAATCAAAGTGTGAAAAAGGAAGAGATTCCTACAAAGTTTAAACCTAAAATTGAACAGGTTAAGTTTGTCAAACCTGTGTTAGGAAATAACTTCTCTAGAAAACTGGTAGAGTACAATGAGGTACCTAGAGAACAGATGGAAAGGTTCTATAATAAGCCTAGGGGTAACCAGAGAAACTTCAATAACCTAGTTTCAAAAAGATTAGGTGATCAGTTTCAATTACAAAAGAAGGCTTGTTATAAGTGTGGTAGCTTTGACCACTTGATTGTTAGATGCCCTGAACACCAAAAGCCTGTTTGGAATCAATACACTAGGGTGAATCACAAATATGTAACAAAACAAACTCACCCACATCCTAATAGAAACATGGTTCCAAGAGCTGTTTTGTTGAGATCTGGTGCTACTAGATCTATTTATGCTGCTAAATCAAATGGTGTTTTCAAATCAACAACTAGTTCTTCTACAGGCTCTACTGCTAGTAAGCATTCTGCTGCCAGTATGCACTCTGCTGCTAGCAAGCAACCTGCTGCTAGTACAAAACTTTCTACTTCTGAGCCAAAACATCTTCCAAATATAGTTGTTGGTAATCACTTTTATTGTTGATCCCAGTTGAGCTTAAACGATCTTATATAGAAGTTAACTTGAATAAATACTTAAGCTAATACGCGGAATATAAAAGCTTAACTTAAGAAGACTTATGATTCTCTTTCAACACTTCAATATTATTAATACGAGCACTCAACAATGCTAGGGTTTTACAACCTTGAAGTGAATAATAACACGTACATAAACTAACCCTAGGATCCTCCTTTTATAGGCCAAGGAGTCCTACTAGGTTTACAATACCTTTCTCTACAAGATAAGTATATTCTAGATAAATATAATATTTACACAATCTATTCTATATTTATCTAAACCGTATACATCCTTATCACATTAGCAGCAGATTCTGTCAGCAGTATTTATCCTCAGCAGCACTTTGACATTAGCAGCAGAATCATTACCACTAGCAGCAGTTTCACTTAGCAGCAGTTTTACTCAGCAGCAGTTTCAGACCCAACAATCCTCCCCTAAACTTATTATTTATTTCTAAATAAGTAAGTTTCTTCTAAGCTCAATTAATCACTTGGAGGATGCTTCCAAACACTTCAACTCTTGAAAATTTAGTTGATCAAATATCTTCTTATACTTTGACAACAAATTGAATGCTTGATCATCAGAATCATAATCTTTCTGCAGCTTAAGTGATCTATCACCATTAACCATCTGATTGACAATATTCCAGTATCTTACCACTGGGTAATCTACTTTAGCTAGCATATACAAAGTAATAGGTCCAATTTCTAACACATGAACTCCAGAATCTTGAAAGAGTCTCCATTTTCTTACTTTGTATTCTACTATCTCTGTCCATTCAGAATCATCCATTGATGGTTCAAACATAAGTTTAAGAGCTCTCCACATAACATTATCAGAAGCAGTTAAGATATGATCAATTTTATTTATCTCATACTTTTTACCATCAAATTTCTTAGCTCCAAACTTTGCCTTGTATAACTTCCACAAGTCTTCAACATCCTCTCTATCAAAGTAGTATAGCATCTGTTGAAATCTAAGAAACCTATGAGTCTTACCATCAGATCTCTGGACATCATGAAATGCTCCAATGTTAGTATCATACCCTGTAGTTACTTTGACAATAGGATATTTAACTCCTAATGGTTTAGCATCAACTACTTCAGGATCTTCCATCTTGCCAACCACAGTATAACCCTTCAATTGTTCTTTTTGATGCTCAGAAGGAATGTGATCAAGACCATGTTTAAACTCATCTCCTTCAGGCATAGAACTGCTTCTTTCTCCAATCTTTCTCTTCTTCTTTGCAACTGACTTATAAATAACACCTTTTCTCTTATCACCTTGCATAGAAGAAGTAGTCTTTGCTGCATCACCCTCAAGCTATTCAACAACATTAGCTTCTTGAATTTGCTCTGCTTTAGCTATCTTTTCAGATACTAACTTCTTGTTCATCTGAGCAATTTGTTCCAAATCCTCAGTACATCCCATAGCATAAAAAGTATCTGTTCTCTTCTTTGTTTGTTGATACAAGTCAAAAACTTCTTTATCAGAATAAGCTTTCAACTGCACCAATGTCCATCCTCCCATATTCTTTAGATACCTTTCATATTCTTTCCTTTGTTGTTTAACAGTTGGACCTTTGAATATCTTTATCTTTCTTCTTGCAGCATCATTTTCTTTTCTCTTCTTAGAAGTAAAGTCACTATACCAAGATTGCACATTAAAAGTTGGAACTTCATTATTTTCAGTCTTGATCAGCTTGTTTAGTTCAATATCAGCAGCAATTCTGATCTTTTCATCTACCCATTCATCATAATTCTTTAACCCTTCAGCCTCCTTCTCAGCCAGCTGTTGATCTTCCAAGTTAATCAACTCTTGTGCTTTAATAGCAGCAGCTTCATCATGTTCAACTTGCAATGGCTTAGGCCAAGAATCAAAAGGTACATCAGTAAAGTCAATCCCCTTATACATTATCCTTGGGGTTTCAATTTGCTTGCCCTTTCCTTTATCAGTAGAAGATGCAATAATAGTCTTCTTTTGTTGAGCAGCAGGTTCTTTAATAACAATTCCTTTTTTAGGTTTTCTAGAGGCTGATGATTTGATTGTTGTTGTTGTTAATTGTGATAGTGAAGGAGTTGGTAATGGTGTAGTCTTCTTGCTCAGCAATACCATAGCTTCAGCAGCAGCATTGTCACCAGACCCAGCAGCAGAGTCTTGTGCATCAGCAGATCCACTAGCAGCAGAGTTAGTAATTTCCTTAGCAGTAGATTCTTGAGCAGCAGAGTCAAGACTATCTCCCAACTTCATCAATGTTTCACCCATCAACCCTGTTGCCTTTACTAATTGCTCAGGCTCCAAAGTTGTAAGTTGTTCTACCACCTTCTCTTGTGAAGCAATCACCTCTTCCATAACAACCTCATTCCCTGATTTATCAGAAACTACAAAATCTCCAGCATCCTGAGGACTATCAACATCCATATCATCAATCACTGGAGCCTCCCCTGAAACCATTCCATCATTTAAACCCAGAGCACAATCAGCTTTTTCAACATTTGCCTCCCCTGAACCCATGGCCTCTTCATTCCTCCCCTGTTTGGAAGCATCATCTTCCAAGTGAGTAGAGACTTCAGGAGAACTAACAACCTGAGAAGTGCCCACTTTCTTCAATCTTTTCAATGAGGCCGAAGGTTTAGATTTTTGTAACTTCTTTATCTGTTTTTGCAAACTGATGATGGTCTTGTCCTGATCAGCAACAACAGATGAAAGAGTAACAACTTTGTCCTCCAAGGTAGTACATTTCAGCCCCAAGTTGGTACAAGTAACCGTCAATTCCTGAATAAGTTTCATAATAGTCTCATCACTTCGACCTGTATTACCTGGTCCGAGAGGTGAATCATGGACATTGTCATCATGTACAAGATTGTCCGTCAATTCATTGGTCACTGGTCTGTCCTCATCACTTCGACCTGTGTAACCTGGTCCGAGAGGTGAATCTTGGGACATAAACTCAGTATCAAACCTAGTTTGATCATCTGAGCCCCCTGTTTTTGCCATGTGGCTAGGGTTACCATCCTGAGAATTTGATTCAAAAGAATCATCATCTCTAGATGTTGCCTTGGTTTGGGTCTTATTTATGTTATCACTTTCCTGCTCTGCTGCTAAGCTAGAAGCAGTAGTGACAGCCCTTGCCAACATGTCCTCTCCATCACCTAGGACAGCCTCATCTGGTACAGCCATACTAACACTATCCTGAGGAAGATCAGTGTTCTTTTTGGTGTTCCTACGGGTATAGAGTATTTTAGGTTGTGTAGCAGATGCACTAAAATTGGGTGTGTGATGGGAGTCAGTGGGATTTCCTGATCCTTCACCCTGATTGTTTTGCACAAGTTGCACCATTTTAGGTGTAAGATTAGTATGTGTGCCTGAAAAACCTTTGCCATGTTTAACCAAGAAAGTAAAAGTTTTAGAAACCAATTTTGGAGCATCATAAGTAGCAATATGACCTCTAAACTTTGTAAGTTGTTTTTGAACAAAGAGGTGTATAAACCTTGGATAAAGAAAATATGAACCAGACTCTTTGATACTTTGAAACATCCCTTCTAAAATCATTCTTGAAAAATTGAATGGTTTACCTTTGCTTAGGCATACCATTGCAGAAGCAATAGCAGCACTAAACTCATGCCATCCAGAAGTTTTAGGACTCAAACAATGAAGAAGAAGATGTATCAAAAACTTATATTGAGGACAGAGGAGAGATTTTTGAAATTTTAAATTTTTATGATTCCCCTCATATCCCAAAGCTTCTAAACCAGCAAAAATAGCAGAATTGGCCAGGCAAGTGGTCTCTGTTTCATCATTTAAGAGAAGAGTTTCTCTTATTGATGATTCAGATACACGAACCTTTTGCCCATCTACTAAGGCACTAACATGTTTTTCCCCATTCAGAGTTTTGATTTTAGCGGTAAGCCAAAACTGTTTGATGTGGGAAACAAATATAGTAGGATTCACAGTGAGTGCATACCTAAGAGAAGTAGCATTCAAAAATGTTACCATGTCTGTGAATTCTTCTTTAACTGATTCAGCATCCAAAACGACCACACTGTTGTGTTGCGGTGCCCAGGTACGAACGCACTCCATGAATTAGGGTTTAGGGAAATTGGGAACAATTGACTTTGAGAGAATTAGAGTGTTAGGGTTTGTGAGAACTTCAATTTGAAATATGAGAAAACCAATTATGAAGATCAATGAGGTTTTAAACTGATTTAAGAAGTTACACATCCCACCCTCACACTTTCAACCGTAGCAGCACAATAACACTAGCAGCAGAGTTGTATAACTAGCAGTAGAGTGAAATATGCCAGCAGCAGAGTTGACTAAATAAGCTTGGTCAAAAAGTCAAAGATCCTCAGCATTTAATGTGATGATATACCGTAATCCCTATAAAAACGGACCAAAAGAGCTTGGATCCCTATTCAGCAAGCATCCCCAAAAGAGCTTGTATCCCCTTTCATCTACACATCATCAGATGAGGATGAGCCTCCGAATGAACCACCTTCCACTCCTGAGAGGCCTCAGTCATCAAGGCCACGTCCAAAGAAGTCCAACAAGGCAAAGAAGACAAGAAAGACAAACTCTCCTCTTCCAAAGGAAAGAAAGATAGTTCTTGGACTGCCATGCCCTAGGAAGTAGTAGTTGTAGTCATTTGATGTTCTTGCACACTTTTAAAGTTTCAGAAGTAGTTTTTGTAATCTCTTTTGATGTATAAACTTCTGAATTAAATGAATGATAAGTGTGCTTCTTTTGTTGTCTGAATATTGTGATTTGCAAAACATCATCTAGACTTATTCCTGCACAATATTAGACCAAACACCACAAAGCAAACAAACATATGTACTAGCAGTAGAGTTAGCAGCATAGTACATAGCAATACAAATATATGCTTTATGATAAGCAGCAGAGTAACAAGCAGCACATTCATTTTACAAACTTTAACAAAAACAAAGAGATAAGTTTTTCAAAGATTTATCATACCAATGTTTGCAATTAAAAATTGAAACCTCCCCACATCAAAATGTTTAGTGAGAAGATCAGCAACATTGTTATCAGTATGAACTTTAACAATTTGAATCAACTTCTTTTCATAGCAATCCCTTATGAAGTGATGTCTTATCTCAATATGTTTTGTTTTAGAATGAAAAACAGGATTTTTAATTATGCAAAGTGTGCTGTTGTTATCAATATGGATTTTAGTATTCATGAAATTGTACCCATAATCCAATAATTGATTCTGCATCCAGAGAACTTGTCCACAGCAACTTGAAGCAGCCACATACTCAGCTTCAGTTGTAGAATTAGCCACCACAGTTTGCTTCTTACATTGCCATGACACCAATCTGCTTCCTAGAAATTGACAACCCCCTGTTGTAGACTTTCTATCCAAAGAAGCTCCAGCATAGTCACTATCTGAATAGGAGACCAAATCAAATAGGGAATCCTTAGGATACCAAAGGCCCAATTTTGGTTGATGCCTCAGATATCTAAAAATTCTCTTCACTGCATTGAGATGTGATTCCTTGGGACACACTTGAAATCTTGCACAGGCACACACAGCAAACATGATATCAGGCCTTGATGCTGTAAGATACATCAATGAGCCAATCATAGACCTGTACAAGTGTATATCCACTTCCTTTCCATATTCATCCTTCAGCAATGGTTTACTTGTGTCCATGGTAGTCTTGGCTGGTTTAGCATCATCAAAACCAAATTTCTTCAAAATATCATTGACATACTTATCCTGACAGATAAATATACCATTTTCTTTCTGTGTAACCTGCAGACCTAAAAAGAAAGTGAGTTCTCCCATTGAACTCATAGCAAACTTGTCCTTCATAAGCTTTTCAAAACTAACACACATAGCTTTATTAGTAGACCCAAAGATGATGTCATCAACATAAATTTGAACCAGCAAAATATCATCCTTTTGTCTTTTGAGAAACAAAGTTTTATCAATCTTTCCTCTGCTGAACCCAGAGTCTAGCAAGTATGTTGACAAAGTGTCATACCAAGCTCTAGGAGCTTGATGTAGACCATACATTGCTCTATTTACCTTGTAAACTTTGTCAGGATGATCAGGGTCTTCAAAGCCTGGTGGTTGAGCTACATAAACCTCTTCTGTAATGGTCCCATACAAAAAAGCACTTTTCACATCCATTTGATACACTACAAAATCTTTGTATGAAGCATAAGACAAGAATATTCTAATTGCTTCTATTCTTGCCACTGGAGCAAATACCTCATCATAATCAAGGCCTTCTTGTTGTGTGTATCCCTGTGCTACTAACCTTGCCTTATTCCTTATGACAATTCCTCTCTCATCTCTTTTGCATCTGAAAACCCATTTTGTGCCAATCACTCTTTTTCCATTTGGCAGTTCAACCAAAGTCCAAACTTCTTGCAGCTTAAATTGTAGAAGCTCATCTTGCATTGCTTCCACCCAACTTGCTTCTTGTAAGGCTTTGTAAGTGTTTTTGGGTTCAATTTGAGAAAGAAAACATGCAAACAGGCAATTTTGAAGATCTTTATGACTATTTCTTTGATGTAGAGATCTGGCAAAGAAACTTTGATGTTGAAGATCTTTCAGTGCTTTAGTCATCTGCCTAGTTTGAATAGATGATTGTGGATCACTTAGAATTTGATCTTTTGGATGATCCTTGTGTACTCTTGTGGTAGTTGTAGGACTAACAGGAATATTGAGTTCCAAATTAGTAAAATCTGCAGCAGCTCCAAATAACTGACCATCAAGTGCATCATCATCTGTGTCATAATAAATATTCTCAAGAGGAGGCATATTTGGATCATCAGGATAGATAGATTCAGCAATAGGTCTACCCTGAGAGTCCAAATTAGGAAACATTGAAGTAGCAGTAGAGTTAGTAGGCTTGGAAGCAGAATGTGGTGGAGCAGTAGTTGTAACTTTTGGCCTAGCAGTAGAGTCTTCTGAGTCAGCAGCAGAGTCTTCTGGCTTTGTAGGAGAGACATCAACAACTACTTTGAGAGGCTCATTACTTTCTTTTTCTGCTTCAATAGGTATTTCAAAACCTTCTTCAGTTTCCTTTGGTTTCTCTTGAGTGACCACATCTTCTTTAGGACTTGAAACTGACTGAAAGGTAGGACCAACCTTTATCTTTTCAATCACAACAAATTCTTCTTGTGGTTTGTCAATACTAGCAATGACTGGTACATAGTTCATTGTTTTGGTAAGCATATCAACATTAAACAGCCATTCAGGTCCTTTTCCCTCAGAATTAGATGTGTTCTCAGAAAACTTTATATGCAAATTCTCCTCTACATGTTTGGTTCTCTTATTGTATACCCTGAAGGCTTTACTAATCACAGAGTAACCAACCAAATTCCCTTCATCAGCTTTTTCATCAAATTTGCCTAGCTGATCCTTAGTGTTCAAAATTGTAACAGGACATCCAAATGGTTTGAGAAAATCAATCAGTGGCTTCTTTCCATGAAATAACTCATATGGAGTCTTATTGTGAGGCTTGACTACCTTACTCCTGTTCTGCACAAAACATGCAGTGTTCACAGCTTCAGCCCAAAAAGGAATAGGTAGTTTTGCATCAGACAACATTGTTCTTGCAGCCTCAATAAGTGTCCTGTTTCTTCTTTCTGCAACACCATTCTGTTGTGGAGTTCTTGCTACACTATACTGTCTAAGTATTCCTTTTCCCACACAGAATTGGTTCATCTCACTGTTCTTGAACTCAGTACCATTGTCACATCTAATAATCTTCACCTTGTGATTGTGCAGGTTTTCAACTCTTGTAATGAAAGCTTTGAGTATTCCTGGAGTTTCATCTTTAGTGGCTAGAAAGAATACCCAAGTAAACCTGCTAAAGTCATCAGTGACAACAAGACAATATGACTTCTTATTCAAACTTTTTACAAATACAGGCCCAAATAAATCCATGTGTAGCAAGTGTAGTGGCTCAGTATTTGTGTTTACAGTCTTGGACTTGAATGAAACTCTGTGTTGTTTACCCTTTTGACATGCAACACAAGTTTCACAATTCTCAAAAGTCTTTGTAGGCATCCCTCTCACAAGATTTCCTTTCACCAATTTGTTCGTAGTCTTGTAGTTCAGATGTCCCAATCTCCTATGCCATAATTTGGACTCATCAACAGTGGCCTTTGCAATTACACAAGTCAAAGTCCTCTTAGGAACAATGTTCTTAATATGGTCACTGTATATATTTTCATTTCTAGGGACCCTCAAAAGCACAGATTTGTCATCTGGCAACTGATAGTCAGGAGAAAGGATCATACACTCAGTGTCTGTAAAAAGAACAAAGTTCATTTTGTCACACATTTGTGAGACACTAAAAAGGTTAAACTTAAGTCCTTTCACAAGAAACACCTTCTCAAAGTCCAAATTTCCAGTTTTAAGAGTTCCTCTTCCAACAATCTTTCCACCTTTTGGATCATTCCCAAAAGCAACATAACCACCATCAAAAGCCTCAAAGTCTTCAAGTTGAGACTCATCTCCTGTCATGTGTCCAGAACATCCACTGTCAACAATAACCATATCCTTAAGCTCATCCAGTAGATTGACCTGCACATGAAAAGTAGAGACATTAGTTCCTCTTGACGACCCAAGCCATTACTGACTTGGATCTGCCCTGTGCATCAACATAATCAAATTTCTTTAAATCACTTGATGCACTGCTATCCTTGGAAACATAATTTGAACCATTTGTTTTTGGTTTCCAAGTCCAGCAAGCTGAGGCCTTAACAGCATAAATGTGGAGTTTGATAGACTCCATGGACCGTTTTGAGCACTAGGGTTAACAATAACAATGACAATATGCAACGGAATTAAGAGTAAATCAATAGTTATTGACACAAGGTTTTTCCCAATCACCTCCAATTATTATTTGATCAGAATAATAACGTGTTACCTAACTGTAACAAGGATCTAAGACACCTCAGACCTTAGAGGATTCAAACAACACTAACTAGTTCTAGGCGTTTATAATGAACCACGCCCTAGAACACACACACACACTTTTCTAGTCGACTACATTGTGAAGACATATAAAACTACGTACCCTGCATCTCTTTATATACTAGAGAATGCTAGGGTTTACACAAAGAGATAATACCGAATAATATAAAATCTTTTCTACAGAATAAATTATTTCCTGTATCTTGATATCTTTGAAACTTTCTCTCTTTGTTACTTTAGCCCTTCATGTTTCATTCTTATATTTATTTTGTCACATCAAATCTAGAATCCCAACAATCTTCCCCTATTTGATGATGACAAAACAAACAAAGTCGTGTACGAACTTCCCTAGACGAAGTAGAGAAGTTGAGATGTAGACATCTCCCTGAATGAAACAAGTCTTGTCTTCCCCTTAAGCCATGCCATGCCACTCCAACATCTCTTCCCCTTTTTGTTATCAACAAATAGGGAACATATGAAATATGATCTTTACCACCACGAACCAATATCACAAACTTCCAATCCAAGCCTTCCAATGTTTCAAATTGCCCTTCATGAAGCACAAAACGAATAATGAACCCAAAACAATAGAAAACTCCAACTAGCAGTAGAAATAGTGATCAATAGTAGCAAACATCAAACACTTCCCCTTGAGTGGTGCATGAACATCAAATGAATAAACACATCATAAGAATAAGCTTCCCCTGAAATCAATGTGTTAATCATTTTCATGATTCTTCAAATCTGTAGGCTATATGTAATGATCACATGTGAAGAAAACCAAATATAACAAACTTGATGAAGAAGTTGAATAACCCAAACTTATGTCTTATGTCTTGTACTAACCACATGACTTGGAACGTATACGTAAACCAATGTATAAGGAGATCGCAATCCCTTGACAATAACCACTGAGCACAATAACGTAACTCCTTCAAGTGTCTGTCAATTCTTCGTCACATCTTGAATGCACAAACAAGTTACCTCCCGCTAAAAGGTATAATAAAACACAAACTTGTGAAACTCGACTACAACATCAAATAAATGATAATCAACCTTCTTCGTAATCAATTCTTCAATTAAAACGAGCCTTAAATCTTTTAAGAACATAAACCAAACCAATCTCTTTGTGTGTGTGAACCAATAACCTTCCTGTGTGTGTATAACCAATATCTTACTATCTCAAAATCAATCAAACTGCTCATAAAATTCTTTGTCGAATTACCTTAAAACCCATGTATTCTTGAAGCCTCTTCCCCTTAACAAATTAAACTTGATAAAACAAAGCTTTCAAAAAACCTTTAATGTCGACACAACTACCCTTTCTTGTTGTTGAACATGTAAAATCACAGCAGCAGTTAACAAAAACGCAGCAGCAGAAAAATAACTCGAGCAGCAGAGTACTAAAGCTAGCAGCAGAATGAATTATAATATCGAGCAGCAGAATCATAAACGCAGCAGTCCGAGCAGCAGGTTACTAAAGCTAGCAGCAGAGTAATATTCGTAGTAGCAGAGACTTTCAAACGCAGCAGTAGGATAAAAATTAAGTACAGCAGCAGAATAAAAATGCTCAGCAACAGAAACCAATTATAACGATCCTCGACCAAATAGCAATAACGCACCCTTACATCAGCAGTAACACATACGCTTTTAAATAATACTCCGTAATCCAATATAAATAAAATTCACCGACCCACAATTGATACTTGACCAATGAAATCAGATCTAGTGAACCGACAACCAATATGGAATTCTCGACAAACAGAATACGAAATTATCAAATTAATATTCATCGACCACCGATCCATCAATTATTCTTGTACTATGATATTCAATCAGGAATGATTGATTAATAAATAACCAACCAGTCCCACTCACATCATTGAATTAGTACTAGGTTAAAAGAATTTACATGCGCATGATGACAAAACCCTTTTAATACTAGACACCATATAAGTACGAGGTTATAACCAACCATTAAGATCACTTCATTAAATATTTGCCAATCACGAACAGTACGATAATTAATTCACATATACTTTCAAAAGTTGAAAAACATAATTAATATCGACCAATTGTTTATCGTTGGAATACGAATACCTTGGCAACTCTTGGATCTTTTTCGAATCTTCTATTCTTTGACAGTAACAAACCTTGACAAACCCTAGGTAACGAGCTAACCTGTCTCTGATACCAATTGTGGAGTTTGATAGACTCCATGGACCATTTTGAGCACTAGGGTTAACAATAACAATGACAATATGCAACGGAATTAAGAGTAAATCAATAGTTATTGACACAAGGTTTTTCCCAATCACCTCCAATTATTATTTGATCAGAATAATAACGTGTTACCTAACTGTAACAAGGATCTAAGACACCTCAGACCTTAGAGGATTCAAACAACACTAACTAGTTCTAGGCGTTTATAATGAACCACGCCCTAGAACACACACACACTTTTCTAGTCGACTACATTGTGAAGACATATAAAACTACGTACCCTGCATCTCTTTATATACTAGAGAATGCTAGGGTTTACACAAAGAGATAATACCAAATAATATAAAATCTTTTCTACAGAATAAATTATTTCCTGTATCTTGATATCTTTGAAACTTTCTCTCTTTGTTACTTTAGCCCTTCATGTTTCATTCTTATATTTATTTTGTCACATCAAATCTAGAATCCCAACACACTTGCTGCTGATAACATCTATTTTAATTCTAAAGTTTGTTCCTGCTGATGATGTATAAAAGATTCATTTATTCAGGGGAATACAACTATTTGAGAAGAATTAAACTCAAGTAATGACAAACAAGGCAAGATTTTTATTGATTCTTCAGAAGTACAAAACAGGAAAAAGATTGAAAGTTTAAAACAAGCAATACAAGCCTATCCATTCTAGAATTCCTATTCTACTTTGCCCTTGCCCTTGCCTTCAACAATCTTCTCATTGCCTTTGTTGGTGTTGTTGAAGATTCCTTGCCACTGAGGACAGGGCAACCCCATCACAATCTTTCTTGTCTTTGGCAATGGGGGATTTAATTTTCTTCCTCTTGATGGTCGTCTTGGACGAGAGGACTGGGGCTTCTCGGGGGTTGTGGGGTTGTAGAGTGCATCACTCTCATCATCCTCTTCATCAGAAGAAGTAAAGATGAAGGGAGACTCATTAGGATTGGGAACTCTGTTTGCCTTCTCCAATGCATTCCACTTTCTCTCCATCTCTCTCTGGTATTCAGGATCATCGATTTCAGAAGGGTATGGTGGAAGATCTTCTGATGATGATGAACTTGGAGCAGGTACATCATGTCTCTTCTTTTTGGCTTGTTCTTTTGTGAGACCCCGGGGAAGAGTTGGCATTCTGAGTGGTGATGGAGATGTTAGTGACTCTAATGATTCAGATGAGTCAGAAGCAAGGTTGATGATGCTTGGATTGGATGCCATGGTTCTTAATTGATTGGTGGAATTGTAATTAGGGATTTGTATTGTGTGGAGATATTTGGGGATAATTACCTTTTATAAGATCACCCAAACCGCGTGTCTTTATTATCATTAATGCGAGGTGGTTTGGAAATAATTAAGGGTGATTCAAAATTTGAATGAAGAGATTTTTTTTAGAGATATTTGGTTACCACTGAAAGTGTAATTCTGCTGATTGATTCTGCGGACGGTGCTGTTGAATGAATGGTTGACCGTAGTCAACGATTGACTTATTTCTGCGGATTGACTATTTGGATTCTGCCGTTTGACTTGGTTCCTCCTGGCGAGTCAGTTTCATTGGGATATTATTAAGTCGATTATTGGTCAAAGATTACTTTCCATAATTCATACCAATTTCATTCTACGTTTGGTAACTTCCATATTTAACCACGACGTGCATATCCCACTCACAATTAACTGATTCCCTCTCTCTATAAAATTTTCAAACCATTTCAACATTGTTCAGCACTCTCAACCCTAATTTCTTCTTCTCAATCAATGGCTGAATTACTTTTCAAAGGTGATCATAACAAACATGCTTTTCTTGGTCGTGGTAAGGGTGATGATGATTATGTGGGAATGATAGAATTTCTCCAAAGATCCAAGATTCATTATGCCTTGATCCATTATCCAAATGTTATTCATGAATCTCGGGTTATACAATTTTGGGAAACGGCAAGGACCAGGGCTGTTGAAGATGGACCAACAGAGATTGTTGCTATGATAGATGGGGAAGAATGTGTTGTTACTGAGTCTTTGGTCAGAACTCAACTACAATTGGATGATGAAGGTGGGGAGACTGATTTGCCTAAGGAAGAGATACTTGCAGGTCTTCGGGCTACTGGTTATAGTGGTGATGGGAAAGTGTGGTACAAGAATTTGTTTTGCCCTAAATGGAGGTTTTTGACACACACTTTGTTTGGGAGAAAGTTGTTAAATGGGAACTTGTTGATTCCCTGCTTGGTCAAGGACAAGTGAATGTCATTCATAGACAAGATGGCTCTACCAAAACATTTTCTTTTCTGAGCCAAATCTTACACATGGTGGACAAGCAAGATCTTCTCTCACTTTATGAATGGGTTATCACTTATTATCAAACTCATTCCCCTAAAGGGATTGGAATGTATTTGATGGGAGATTTACAAATTCTTTGTGATTCTCATCGTGGTGATTCTGGTGTGAAGTTTCAAGTATGGAAAGGTCAGAAGACATGGGTGGTTGATTATTGGAAGTTCTTTCCTCTTCCTAATGTTCATATGATTGTCACAACCACTGGCAAGACCTTGTACTGCTGGGATGATGTACTTTATCCAATTACCATGGAAGTAATGCATCTCATGCTAGAGGCAAAACTCTATGTTCCTCTAGATATGACTGAGAATGATCTGCATCTTGCTGAACAATTGATTAGGTTCATCAGAAGAAGTATCTTGACTAAGCAGGAACTGAAAACTAAGTATGGTATTCAAATGGAATCATATATGTAATGAGCTGGTCTTGGTATGGTACTTTGTTATATATTTTATTTCTTTTCTTTTAGTTTAGTAACAAAATAAAAAAATAAAAAATAAAAAATAAAAAATAAAAAAAAACCTAACAGATTTGTATAGTTTTGTGTATGTTGTTTGCAGGTTTGGTGTTGATTCTTATTACACTTTCTCTGGTTATCAACTTACCTGAT
Organism: Artemisia argyi; assembly: GCA_030686995.1. NCBI lineage: Eukaryota > Viridiplantae > Streptophyta > Magnoliopsida > Asterales > Asteraceae > Artemisia > Artemisia argyi. The sequence goes on from CM060696.1 coordinate 101,886,572, forward strand.
GTTGACTATTCCATCAAAAAGTTGGCTAGTCCAAAGGGTATAGCTTCGGTAAAGACTCATCAAATCTGTTGATAGCTGTAATGGTTTGCTCAAAACCATAGGGTCCTCAACTCACCCATGCTTTATTGCTGAGAGTTGAAATGGTTGTCAATTGACCATGGATTTTTCCTTTCTGGATTCCAAATAATTAGCTAGCCCATAAGAGTATGGCTTGTGGTAAAGGCAGTGGAAAACCATATTTGGTATTCAATTGACCAAGATGATTTTTCATCAATAATTGACTAGTCCTGAGCAAACGGCTACAGGTAAAGACATCTCAAATCCATTTATAGCTGATGATTTGCTAAAAATCATATTCTTTGGGTCATCAGTGTACCATACTTTATTAACTGAGAATATTTGGCTACTCCAGTAGTGATGGCTATTGGTAAAGAGACATCAAATCCATTATTTTCAATGATTCACCTCTCACAGGAGTTAACACACCTGGATGTGATGAGAATAGTATGAAACTAATTTGTTTTGATGTACATTTGGTCATGTGTTGCTGCAAAGAATGGTGTTTTCAAATACTTGCTGATCATAGAGATTCTACTTATGAAGATTCTTTGCTGCTGGAGTTCATCCTTAATCCTCTTGTTTGTGCTATTGGCGATCTATCAAGAAATCTTGAACTTAACTATGTCAAATTCAAGATTAGGGGAGGATTGTAAGGAATTAGTGAAGTCAGAATTAATACTACTGATTGATACTGCTGACAGGTTCCTGCGGAAGCTTAGAGTTGTTTCTGCTGATGACTGGTTCCTGCGGACGTATAGAGATCCTACGGATAGAGTTAATCTGTGGATAGAACTTATGTAATTTAGGACAAGATATGTAGAATATCTTTTATTAGTTTATTATTATTCGTTTCTTGTAAGAATGGTTAGGGTTTCCATTAGTATATAAGGAACCCTAGGTCATTGTATTATGTACGAGTTTTCATAACATTGTTAGTTAAAGTATATTGATCTATAGAAGATCAAGTTTAGTATATAAGTTTGTTTTTATATTCCGCAATAATTACAAGCTCACAGAGATTATCTATTTAGTCTTACTGATGATTACATTAGTAGGCTAACGATCTATTGGCTCGAGATCTATCAAGATATAGATCCTAACATAATACGTTTTCATCCATTTTCTTTCATTTTCGTCCATTTTTCATACGTCTTCGTCCGTTTTCAGATGTGTTTTTACGCTTTCATACGTTTTTGTCCGTTTTCATACATATTCGTTCGTTTTCTTACGTTTTCGTTTGTTTTCATACGTTTTCGTTTGTTTTCATACGTTTTCTTTTGTTTTCATACGTTTTCGCCCATTTTCATCCGTTTTCTTTCGTTTTCGTCCAGTTTTCAAACATTTTTATCCTTTTCATACATTTTATTTACGCTTTCATACGTTTTCATACATTTTCATTCGTTTTCGTCCATTTTTAAATGTTTTTTTTTTGCCATTTTCAGACGTTTCCATATGTTTCTAAATATCACAAGTGATATTCTGAATATCACAAGTGATATTCTGAATATCACAAGTTATATTCTTACTATCACAAGTGATATTCTAAATATCACAAGTTATATTCTCAATATCACAAGTGATATTCAGAATATCACAAGTGATTTCCTGTGATATGCAGAATATCACAAGTGATACTATGAGTACCACAAATAATATTCTGGAAATCATAAGTAGTATTCATCCATTTTTCATACGTCTTCGTCCGTTTTCATACGTGTTTACGCTTTCATACGTGTTTACGCTTTCATAAGTTTTCGTCCGTTTTCATACATATTCGTCATTTTCTTACGTTTTCGTTCGTTTTCATACGTTTTCGTCCGTTTTCATCCATTTTCTTTCGTTTTTGAATGTTTTTGTCCTTTTCATACATATTTTTACACTTTAATACGTTTTTTTCCGTTTTCATACATTTTCGTCCATTTTTAAATATTTTTTGCCATTTTCAGACGTTTTCATATGTTTCTAAATATCACAAGTGATATTATGAATATCACAAGTTATATTCTAATCACACGTGATATTTTGTAATATTCTAAACATCACAAGTTATATTATGAATATCACAAGTGATATTCTGTGATATTCGGAATATCACAAGTGATATTCTGAATATCACAAGTGATATTTTGAATATCACAAGTGATACTATAAGTACCACAAATGATATTTTGGATATCATAAGTAATATTCTTCCATTTTGCATACGTCTTCGTTCGTTTTCAGACGTTTTTTACGCTTTCATACGTTTTCGTCCGCTTTCATACATATTCGTTCGTTTTCTTACGTTTTCGTTCGTTTTTATACGTTTTCATACGTTTTCATCCTTTTTCTTTCGTCTTCGTCCAGTTTTCAAACGTTTTTGTCCTTTTCATTTTCATACGTTTTCTTCCGTTTTCATACATTTTCGTCCGTTTTCTTACGTTTTCATCTGTTTTTTCATTAATTTTTGTTCGTTTTTAAAAGTTTTTTTGCCATTTTCAGACATTTTCATATGTTTATAAATATCACAAGTGATATTCTGAATATCGCAAGTTATATTCAGAATATCACAAGTGATATTCTGTGATATTCTAAACATCACAAGTTATATTCTGAATATCACAAGTGATATTCTGTGATATTCAGAATATCACAAGTGATATTCAGTGATATTCTGAATATCACAAGTGATTTTCTATGATATGCAAAATATCACAAGTGATACTATGAGTACTACAAATGATATTCTAGATATCATAAGTAATATTATGTGATATTCAAAATTTTACAAGTAATATTCTGAATATCATAAATAATTTTCTGAATATGACAATTGATTTTCAACAAATGTTTTGTAACATGAAAATCACAAGTGATAGATATTCAGATAATCACAAGTGATATTTAGAATATCACCATTGATATTCAGAAAATCACAAGTGGTATTCTGAATATCAATTATGATATTTAGAAACATATAAAAACGAACGAAAAACGTAAAAAAACGGACGAAAACATAAAACAAAATGACTAATACGTATGAAAATGGACGAATACATATGAAAACGGACGATAATATAAGAAAATCACAAGTGATATTCAGAAAATCACAAGTGATATTCTGGATATCACTGAATATCATTTGTGATATTCAGAAATCACTTGTGATATTAAGAAACGTAAGAAAATGAGCGAAAATGTAAGAAAACGGACGGATACATATGAAAACGGACAAAAACATATGAAAGCGTAAAAATACATACGAAAACGGACAAAAACGTATGAAAAATGGATGAAAACGGACAAAAACGTTTTAAAACGAACGAAAACGTATGAAAACAGACAAAAATGGGCAAAAACGTAAGAAAACGGATGAAAACAGGCGAAAATGTATAAAATCATAAAAACAAGTCTTAAAATGGACGAAAACGAAAGAAAAATAGATGAAAACGGACGAAAACGTATGAAAATGAACGAAAATATAAGAAAACAGATGAAAATGGATGAAAACAGACGAAAATGTATAAAAATGGACGAAAACGTCTGAAAATAGACAAAAACGTCTAAACATGAGCGGAAACATAAAAAACAGACAAAAACGTCTGAAAACAGACAAAAATGTATGAAAACGGACGAAAACGTATGAAAAACGGACGAAAACATTTGAAAACAGATGAAAACGTATAAAAACAGACGAAAACGTTTGAAAAGAGACGAAAACGTAAAAAAAACGTATAAAAACGGACGAAAATATATGAAAACCAATGTTGCAAAAATCGTGAATCGGTACTGAGGCGGTCCGGGGCCGATTAGCGATTTTTTACCGATTAATCGGCCGATTTTCTTGACTCGGCTGATTTCCGTGGAATTCTCTCCAAGGTCCTGGGCCAATTACCGATTAATCGCCGATTAATCGGCCGATTTTTGCAACACTGATGAAAACAGACGAAAACGTATGAAAGTGAAGAAGAAGGGAAAAAACGTGAATAAAAAAACATGAATTAGAAAAAAATAAAAATAAAAAAAAATGCGTGAATTAGGGAAAACAATCAAAAAAGAAACTAAAAATACAAATAAGAAACAAAAAAACAAAAAAACAAAAAACAAAAAAGAAACAAAAAAAAGACAAAGAAAACAAAAAGAAAGAAAAAAAATGAATAATAAAAAAGACAAAAAAAAGAAGGAAAAAAACATGGACTTAGGTTTTAATATTTAATTTTAGGGTAATCCTCACTATTAGATCAAACTAAATAGATGGTGGGGATTTGTCCCTTAGCATGAACCAAAATAAGAGTATGCATTTGAATTTTTCTCTATAATGCAATTAGTTAGCTAAACGTTCTAACATATTACTCATTTAAGATACTTTCTCATCTATTTTTTTGAGGAAAGTTCAATGCAGAACAAGAATTATCTAAAGATCAAATCAAGAGATCTCAACCTTCCATCCATTTTAAATCTAATGGTGTAGATTAATTGTCAATTTAATATAATTCAATATAGAAGGACAGTTTTGGTATATCAATCATAATTAAAAGGGTCGGTTATCTCATTTACTCACTTCATTTCACACCCACTGTTCGTTACTCTCACCATCAATTGTTTCCCCCAAATTACAAACCCTAACCGTCCAATTCAAAATTGAACAAAATCAGTGCTAAACAATGGACATTCGAGACGAAATAGCACTATCAAAACATGATCCGGTGCTCCAATCGTCTTCGTTGCCATTTGCCGATCAAATCAGCCTCGTAATGTTTGATATTGATATACATTTGATTTTTTTTCATATTATTTTGTAAACATAACAACTCGAAGTCACTTTTTTATTTGATTTGATAGTGTAAGAGGTAAATTTTTATTTGTCTGCCTATAAATTAGTAATAAAAAGATGACTTTAGCAATAGTGTTTTGTTGGAAAATTTCAAGCAAATATATTTATTAAAGGTTTTTGGTTTACATGATGGTAAAAGAATTATTTAAGTTAGTTGGTACCTGTTGTTGAATTGTTTAAAGAAAGCTGTTTCTGAAAGTTAGTTGGTTTTATTTGTGGTTTTTAAAAATATGGTAACCAAAAGTAGAAGACAAATGATCTAAGTAGCTTTAATTTTTATATTTGGGCAACATATGAAGATATGATTGTACATATGAAGTGTTTTTGTTGATTATTGCGTGTTTTTGTTGGTGATTTTAATTTGTTATGTAATTGTTTTGATGCTTATTTTTGTGGTAGTTTTGATGTTGTTATTAAGTAGTGTGTCGTAGCCATCACCATCATCTAGTTTTAGGCTGAGTTCGAGGGTAAAAGAGGTAGGTAGTACCAGTCAAATGCATGAAAAGTATTGACATCCTTATATTTCTAGTCGGCCCGAAAATGATGCAGCTATGAGAAACAACAATAGAAGTAGGGTATTACCACCATGGATGAAGTCCCCCACGCCCGGTCCAGCAACACCGTTTAGTGGTCAGTCTAATCCTTAACGCCCTGGTGTCGTTCAAGAAACCCATGGTGATGAGAGGCTGATTTATCAAGGAGCACTTCAGGTATTAGTTTATCTGCTCTTCGGTAATTTAAGAAGACAATACTATTAAATGAGAATCTTAATCACATATACGAGAAACTTGATTACCATGGAAACTCGAAAATATTTGCTTACATGATAATAATATAGTTTGGATCAAAGATATAACTCATGGTACTGCATATATTACCTAGTTCATTTCGTTACTGGATCTTAAATCAACCAGGGACTGAAGCAACTATACCAAAAGGTCTTATTTATGTTCCTCTTTTTAGGCATCAGGTTTAAACTACACCTCATTACGATATTACTAAATTTAAATGTTAGACAGTCACCGATTTTGATGAATCTATGTGTAACAATAATTTATTTTCAGAAAATTCCATTGGCCTGGATGCTTGCAGAAGGAAAACTGTGTGGCTTGTTCTGGTGGAATTTTGGCCGATGATCCCTTTTTTTAGTGCAATAACATTATACCTATGTATAAAATTAATTCGATGTATGACATTACGATAAGTGTTAAAATTGCCATTTAACCATCTTTGTCATTATATGTTGTTTCATATTTTAATGCAACTATTCACAGGGGCCTGGGCAAGACCATTTCTGTAATGCCATTTATACAGATGTATGACAACTGAGGGCCTGTTTGGTTTGTAGACGGGTTTAAGATTTGAATTTGGATTTGGATTTAAATTAAACGAAAATTTTGAAAAAAAAAATGTCTTTTTACGAATCCCGTGGGATTTCTTTACGAATCCCATGGGGTTTTTCTGGATGGAAATTAAAAAAAAAAAATCATCTTTTAACGAATCCCGTGGGATTTTTTTACGAATCCCGTGGGATTTTTATACGAATCCCGTGGGATTTTTATACGAATCCCGTGGGATTTTTTTACGAATCCCGTGAGATTTTTTTATACGGAAATTTTGAAAAAAAAATCTTCTTTTTATGAATCCCATGAGATTTTTTTTACCTACAACCAAAGACGTCATCCTTCAAAGTGAAAACAACGAATCACCGTCTGCCACATTTTTTATGATTAGATCTAACCGTCACGTCACGTCACGACAGAGGTTTGTTGTTTGGCATCAAAACTCAAGATCCGAAGTTTTTCTTGGTCTATAATTCATTATGGCGTCATGTTTGTTAGCTGCTATGAAATGATAATGGCGTCATGTTTGTTGGATGTGATGATATGATTATGGCATCATGTTTGTTGGCTACAGCTGTGAATTAGATGAGATGATTTAAGATGTATGAAAAATTTGATGTAAAATAATGGTTGATGTGGATAAGGTATGATGATATGATTATGTGGATGCAAAAATTAGTGATGCGTAGGTGGTAGCTTTATTTGGCTGCACAGGTGGTAGGTTTATACATGAATTTTATTTTATTTTATTTTTATTTTTATTTATTTATTTTTAATCAAGGCAATGTGTTACTAGTATTTGACATTTGGTTCTAGTTTTCCCATGAGATTTATACAAAATCTTTTGGGATTCATACAGAATCCCATGAGATTATACATAATCCCATGGGATTTATACAGATCACCTAAGGGATCAAACATAATATAAGTAACAAACATTATATATTCAAAGTGAACAAGAATTTTTCTCATAACATTACATAACAAAAATAGAATCTCAAGTGATTTACAGATTTTTAAAGTTATATAAGAAATGTTAAATTTAAATATTTCAAATAGACGAGGTCTTGCTAAAAAAATAAAAGAGGTGGTGAATAGTGATGGTTGGCACATATATTTGTTTGACACCATGAAAAGTAAAACGGAGATCAGTGTGCACACTTGCAATTGTCATATACTAAAATACTAAAAAAATCCCATGAGATGCACCAAAGAATCATATGGGATTCACAATGAATCCCTTGAGATTCATACTGAATCCCATGGGATTCACAATGAATCTGTTGATATAAATAATGTTTGTGAATGTTATTAATATTTCTCAATAAACCTATGTTTTGATAATCACAAAACTTAAATCAAATTAAGTCAAAAATAAGACATAAACAAGTATTTGGTGACAAATATTTACTTCTACATCTTATATCACTTAAGGTATGCATAAACTTAGTAACTTATGCATTACATGATCAAAGGAAATCTTGTCTTAAGACATAACATTTTATAAAATGATTTTAACATTTTATATATATTTGTAAATCATTTTTGGTAAAGCTTTATTAAACCACAAAAATATGATTTCAAATTTCCAACCAAAAAGGGCAAATTTTATCCAGAGAATCTTTTCAAATGTTCAGGAGGGCGGCCCCCTTAATTTTACTAGGCGGCCCCCTTAATCATTAAGGGGACCGGCCTACAATTAAGGGGACCGGCACGCTCCCGAACAGTAAAATCTGGCCCTTTAAATACTGGATCATTTTGCACATTTTTCTCACCTTTTTGCACTATAAACTTTCTGATTCAATCTTCTTCTCTAGATCTAAAATCCTTTGATCATATATTTCATAAGTCTTTGTTTCCAAGTGATCCAAAGCTTCATTCATTCAAGTGCAAGAAGAAGAACACTTCTCTACATCCATCTTATTGTAGTGGTGTTGTGTATTGCTAGTTTCATATAGTACTAGTGATAGTTATTTGTAAAGGTGTTGTGCATATTTGTTGATTGTAGAATCTTGGTGTGTTGTAAACTAGTTTAGTAGTTGTGACTTAGTTGTGCATAGAAGAAGGTGTGAAGACGGTGTGAAGTCTTGAAGAAGTTGTGAAGGTGTGATTAAGGTGTGAAGATCACGTGGTGTGATATTTGGTGTGAGATTGGTTCTAGCTACGATTAGAACTCGACATTTAGCTTAGTGTCGTTAACTTGTGTAAGCCAAGGTGTGTAAGGTTTCTCCACCATAAGGAGTGTGTTGACATAGTGAAGAAAACTCTCGAGTGTGGTACTCGGGGAGTGGAGTAGGGCAAGGAAGGTGTCCTTGTAGCCGAACCACTATAAATTCACGTGTTGTGGTTTGATCTTTCTAACTCTATCTTTTCTTCATTATATTTCAATACTTTCAATATTAGTTTAGACTTGCTCATATTGGTTGTTGCTTGAATTCATTTAAGATCGAATCGAAAGTTTTTATAACCAACAAAATATTTTTAGAAATAAATTTTAAAAGGACATAAAACTATTCAACCCCCCCTTCTAGTTTTCCACAGAATCCCATGTGATTTCATACAGAATCCCATGGGATTCACAATGAATCCCAATTCACAATGAATCCCTTGTGATTTCATACAGAATCCCATGGGATGCACCAAAGAATCCCATGAGATTTACAATGAATCCCATGGGATTCACAATGAATCCCTTGTGATTTTATATAGAATCCATGAATCCCATGGGATGCACCAAAGAATCCCATGGGATTCACAATGAATCCCATGGGATGCACCAAAGACTCTCATGGGATTCATACTGAATCCTTTGTGATTTATCTTCTTTTTACGAATTTCGTAGGATTTCTTTACGAATCCCGTGGGATTTTTCTGGACGAAAATTTTGAAAAACAAAATTGTCTTTTTACGAATCCCATGAGATTTTTACGGACGGAAATTTTGAAAAAAAAATCATCTTTTTACAAATCTTGTGGGATTTCTTTACGAATCCCGTGAGATTTTTCTGGACGGAAATTTTGAAGAAAAAAAATCGTCTTTTTACGAATCCCATGAGATTTTTATGAATCCCAAGGGATTTTTACGAATCCCGTGGGATTTTTCTGGACGGAAATTTTAAAAAAAAAATATTCCTTTTACGAATCCTATGGGATTTTTTTACGAATCCCGTGGGATTTTTCTGGGCGAAATTTTGAAAAAAAAGTTCGTCGAAAGTATATAACAATGCATATTTATAGAAAGATAATTTTTTTCTCGTCGCGATGGTATTTTTTTCGTAGCTTGAAGATTTACCGTTTGCAAGATATGTTATTTTTTTAAAAAAGGTGGAAAGTGGGTTTTTATATAAATGAGCTAAAATGCCAATTTTGCCCTCCCTTTGTTATTTTTTGATTTGATCTTAGCCATTAGATGAAATGTGGATTGATGGTTGAGATTGGCTTATTTATTTTTTAAGTAATACTTGTTTTGCATAGATCTCACCTCCTATATATATATATATATATATATATATATATATATATATAGGGGAGGGTTATTGTGAGATATTTCTTAAAGTTATAAAATTAAGAACTAATATAGACCGTTAGATCAATTGATTAATCTTAGATGAGATTAACATTAAATGAGTGACATTATAGTCATTAAATAGAGTGTAAAGGGTATTTTAGAGAATTTAAATCTAAAAATGTTTTCACATTTTTTGTATTAATTTTGGTACATTTTATTTTCACCATTACACCAATTTAATTTATACATGATACATCATATTTCTAGTTTTTCACATCCACACTTGATACACAATGTCATTTCTTAGATAGTTAGGTTCACAACTCGTACTCGATCATAACAACTCATACAAACTAAGGGTGTTCCTAGTGTGCACGCGATACCATCTGATACCCAACCACGAGAATGTATCACCTGCTACAAATCTTGTAATCAAGAAACAATTTGATACACAACCACGAGAATGTATTTCGTGCTACAAAACTCAAAATCAAAAACCATTTGATACACCACGGGAATGTATCTCCTGCTACATTCGGAATCAAGAAACCATTTTGATACACTAGAACGACACCTTTTTTCCCCATATGTATCAACTCGAAATCCACAAAACCCAATAAAAAAAATAATAATAATCAACTTTATATAACCCACTCAGCAAACCAAAGATTACAACTGAACCAACAAATACACAAACGAAAACCAGATATGTACTTCAAACGAAATAACCATGTTTGTAAAAAAATAATAATAAAGAAAACAAAAAAAACAAAATATAATATGTGCATATATTCTTGTTACAAATTGTAAAAAAAAGGATATTGGCTATGAACGACACGATCCCTTGAAATAAAAAATAAAGTATACCTAATCTTTTATATAATACAAGAATTACATCATTTCGGAGATTTTTTGCAAAACCCTTCTCATTGAAAAAAAATTGGACTAATAAGAGAGCTCGATTTTGACACATAAGCAAAATCAAGCAATATGAATGGGCAATAAAAAGTCAAAATTTAATTGATTTTGATCAAACTTTAATAAATTTGGTAGAGAATTTTATTGATAAAAAAACACATAAAAATATAGGTGTCAAATTTATGAAAATAAAAATTTAAGAAAAGAGGAGGTAATTAATAAAACCTTAGTGGTTAAGTGTAAAATTATAAGTCTCCATGTTTTTTAATAACTTTAGATAATAAACAAATAACCCCTTACACTTCATACCCCCTATACTTTATAATGTTAATGTTGTTTAAAATTACATGATTAATAGTATTAGTTTTTTTGACTTTCATCTATTAAAATAAATTTAGTAAATATGCGAATTAGTTTTAATATACGTTAAATATTTTTTAAACTAATGTTAGTTTTAAACTTTCATCAATTAGAATATTTTTTTTTAAATAAGGACTCATGTTACTATTTAAAAGTTTAATTTATGCGTACACGGGTTTGAAATACGGTTAAATTATTAGTAACGGGAATATAAATATCAAATGGTAAGCATGAGTTACTGTGATATAAAATAAATATACGTAATTCTACTTATAACAACGACTCATGAAATTGTTATTTAAAATTTATATATGGATATCCATAAAAACATTTTAAAAACTTTACGGAACATATTTTAACTTTATCAATGCTCATTATGTGCCACTAAACTCGCACATTTTGTACAACATGATATCAATAGTTAAAGTTAAACAACAACATTAACCTCAAACTCAACATCTCTGTCAGTTAGAAATGTTATACAAAGCTAATTATTAAAAAAAACAAAAAAACAAAAACACATCGGCTAGATAGTCATTCTTTAATATAGAAGGTGTTTTTCTTAAATTATAAAAAAAATACATGCATCACAATCCTTATTTGATAAGAATCACCTCCTAAATCAAAAAAAGAAAAACTACGTAGGTGATAACCTAACTTTATTCATTGACTTGATGTTTCAAAACAATAATAATAAATAAATAAATAAATAAATAATAATAGTTGGTTGTTGTAAAGGAATTAAAAGTATGTAAATGAGAATTATTCAGCAAGAATATATAAATTTTAATTAGGTTATTACGTTACTATACTGCGATAATGTTATTGACTTGGTAATCACGGATGTAAGATACAACCATCATTTTATACTTATGATTTATGTGTAAACCCCTTTTTGCTTTTGAATAGAATTTGAAAGAGACCTCAACAGCACTTTGGCTTATGCCTTATCTAGCTGATAGTTTTTAGTAAAAATTTTTATTGTTTAACCTTTTTGTTATATATACCAACTTTTAGTAATTTTTTTTTTTTTTTTTTTTTTTTTTTTTTTTTTTTAATGTTTTATTGAAAATTTCTACACTTAATATTTGTGTTTTTACTATAAACACACTAAGCTATGATAGAATTAGTTAGGAGTTCAGGGTTTTTTTTCTAAGCTTCTCAAAAAAGGTTATAGTTTTATTATAAACTTATTGTGTTATGATAATTGAATAAGCCAATAAGCACCTTTAATAAGCATAACCAAACACCCCTTTAGTTCTAATATGAAGATTTCTGATTTGATGTTATGACTAACTTTGTTGTTATCCTCACTATAATGCAACATGTTAGTGGTTTTTGCAGTTTTATGATCTTATCGCACACACTAAAGTGTAATGCAATTTATTGTGTGCACTTTTTAGAGGAGGATTAAGTATCAACACATGATTGTCATGGAAGGTTAATGTACCAAAGATGTGTTTTAGTGCCTATATGGGGAATTTTATGGTAGAAATTCTTTTCGGAGTGTAATTTATCTTTGAATGAATTAATAAAACTTAGCAGGTGTTTGCTGTCATTAATAACGCTATGGGTGTCAACCAACGGTCTAAAATATGGGTGTGTTTTATGTTGATGATTTAGGCCAATTGTGAAGAAAGTTGCATTAAAGTGAAAGGTCGGTAAGGATTCAAACAATCCTAAAAGACTTGCGGATGTACTCTGTCATTTTTTATGCATTTATAATTTACTTATACAAGTAATAATAATTTCCTTATATAGTTCGGGTTTAGAGAAAAAATATTCTTATACATTATAAATAATCGTAAGATTAAATTTGAGTTCTACCAATTACATTTTTTTTGTTTCTCTTTATGTAATAAAGAAACTATAGTGTGAGCATTTATGTTAATTTGGTAATTTTATGATCAAACATGAGAAGTAAATAGCAAAAACTTATGAAAATACAAATTTTCAAACAAAAAGGTACATTAGTAAACATGGTATGATGGTTATTCATAATCAAGGAAATGAATCAATCTTTAAAGCTATCTAAATATGCTACATATATTAACGAAAATATAAGTAAAAGAAATACCAGAATCACAAAACACATCGTAAATTGATAGCACGGGTTTGCAAAACTAAAAGCATATATCACTAACATCTCATGCAAGTCAAGTATCATCATGTGATTTTGCTTGAATAATAAAATATAATTTTTAATCCAAAACAATTCTCCTAAAATAATAGGTAGATTATAACATATATACATATGATTTTTTTATTTTTAGTCCACTAAGTAAAACTATTTGAAACATGTTAAGTGGTTCATTTCTTAATCGATAATAATAAATAATCAAAACGAAATTTTAAAAACCCTGTACGTGCACAGGTATTATAACTAGTACAGTTAAGTAGTATGATGATAGTTTAATATGTGCTAAGGAAAAACTAATCACGTGGCTTGTAGTCAAAGTCAAAAGGTAAGAAAAGATTAAAAATTAATTAGGTAATTAAAAGATAGTATAGAAACTAGGAAAGAATCCGGTACTGGTTCTAACAAAAACGGATTTGCAAGTTCAACAAGAAAGTTTTATGGTTATAGGCGGCTTATAGCTGAGTAAAAAAAATAGATCTTTAAAGATTATGTTTATAGATTCGATTTAGAAAAGAAATATATTGCGTGTAACTGGGAAAATAAAGATGGAGATGGATAAGTTTGAGAGAGGTTAATAAAGATGGAGATAGGGGGCGTGTAAATGGGAAGAGATGGGAGGATGAAATGTAATATTGAAAAGAGAGGATGAGTGATATGTTAAATACGGAGTAGGTTAGAGAAATTTAAGGGTACGTAAATTTTCTATTTTACCCTTCTCATTTAGTTACCAAAATTTTTAATTGTAAAATTAGAATTTTCACATGGCATTTAGTGTATGGGTCTTATTTTTATAACTTTAAAGATGATCTTATTTGAACAAACTTATATATATATAGGGGATAACTTGGCTACAATTATTGTAGCCAATTGGCTACAATCCTTCCTAAAAAATACACATGAAATAAATCAGGGACCCACAGAAAAGATTCAGGACCCACAAAAAAATCAGGAACCCACATTTATTGCACAAAATTGTAGCCAATTAGCTACAATTAATTGTAGCTAATATATTCCCATATATATATATATATATATATATATATATATATATATATATATATATATATATATATATATATATATATTGTGAAAAATATGAGTACACATGCATATAATTATTAACGGGATAAATTTTGAAAGCTTTAAAAATTTTAGGACCTGTGCGGTCGCTCACCTTACACACCCTCAAAGCTGGTCCTGAAGTTATCTTGTACCTAAGTTACTACATGGCACGTTATATGTTTCCCATCAATATATTGGACTTGTTTATTTGTTTCAGAATTAGAAATGTAGATGCACGTGACCGAACTATTTGTTTTAGCAATGCATTTCTACAAATTATGAACAAATATCAATTTTAATTGTTGTATTGAGTTTTTTTTTTTTTTTTTTTTTTTTTTTTTTTTTTTTTTTTTTTTTTTCTCTTAATATACATGCATATATATTTTTTGTTATAGGTTTAGGAATGGTTTATTGTGATTTAAAATAGTGTGTTGTATTTTTTTTTAAAATCTCTCTCTCTCTCTCTATCTTTTTATTTTATTTATTTTTTTTTTTTATTTTTTTTTTTAATGTTTAATTTTTTGGGTTTTGTTTTTGGTTTTGTTTTTTTTAGATGAAACCAAGCCGTATGATGTGATTGAATTTATCGCTTGTCTTCTTGGCGATTTCCAGAACAAATTGGTAATTTTTTGTTGGTGTTGTGGTTCCTTTACGTTTGTTTTTCGTTAGTGTTTTTTGTTTCTTATCTTTTGGTTTTTGAATTTAGGAATTACCTGCTGAGCTTCTTCCATTTAATTTGCTTGAAAAGACGTACATTTGGAAGGTTACTGATGCTCGTGGTGTTGTTCGTTTTGTTACAATGGAGCGGGACGATGATTGTTATGCTTGGGCTTTAATTGGTAGTAAATGCTCCGATTTAATTGCAAGCGTGATTAATTTGGATCGTAAGTTAGTTCATTTCGATCAGATTGGTGGTAATAAGTTTTTGGTCAACTTCTATACCGCCAGTGGCGAAGAAGTTGATTATGGTTTTACTTCTGGTCATGTTTCGAAGTGTGTTGTTTTAGGCTGTAAGGATCCTCGTTTGTATCAGGTATCAATGCATTTCTACAAATTGTGAACAAATATCATTTATTTATTTTTTATTTTTTATTTTTTATTTATTTATTTTTTGTTTTAATATATATGCATATATTTTTTTGTTATAGGTTTAGGAATGGTTTATTGTGATTTAAAATGTTTCTTTAAGTGTGTTGTATTTTTTCTTAAATCTCTCTCTCTCTCTCTCTCTCTCTCTATATATATATATATATATATATATATATATATATATATATATATATATATTATGTTTATTTTTTTTTGGGTTTTGTTTTTTTGTAGATGAAACCAAGCCGTATGGTTTAGGCCTCTCTCTCTCTCTCTCTCTCTCTCTCTCTCTCTCTCTCTCTCTCTCTCTCTCTCTCTCTTATATGAAACCAAGCCGTATGGTTCAGGCCTCTCTCTCTCTCTCTCTCTCTCTTTCTCTATCTATCTGTTTTTTTTTTTTTTTTTTTTTTTTTTTTTTTTTTTTTTTTTATGTTTTTTTTTTTGGGTTTGTTTTTTTGTAGATGAAACCAAGCCGTATGGTTTGATTGAATTTATCGCTTGTCTTCATGGCAATTTCCAGAACGAATTGGTAATTTATTGTTGGTGTTGTGGTTCCTTTACGTTTGTTTTTCGTTAGTGTTTTTTGTTTCTTATCTTTTGTTTTTTGAATTTAGGAATTACCTGCTGAGCTTCTTCCATTTAATTTGCTTGAAGAGACGGACATTTGGAAGGTTACTGATGCTCGTGGTGTTGTTCGTTTTGTTACAATGGAGTGGGACGATGATTGTTATACCTGGGCTTTAATTGGTAGTAAATGCTCCGATTTAATTGCAAGCGTGATTAATTTGGATCCTAAGTTAGTTCATTTCGATTAGATTGGTGGTAATACGTTTTTGGTCAACTTCTATACCGCCAATGGCGAAGAAGTTGATTATGGTTTTACTTCTGGTCATGTTTCGAAGTATGTTGTTTTAGGCTGTAAGGATCCTCGTTTGTATCAGGTATGTACATTAACCTTGGTTTGTTTATTAGTTTTGTTTTTTATTTTTAAATTTTGGTTTTATTTTGTTTTGTGATTATATATATATTTTTGCATTTATTTGCAGCCAATTCCTTCTGAGATGATGCTTAATTCGAATGTAAATCGAAATTCTAAGTGTGTTCAGATTGAGTTTGATGGTATTGTTAGGAATATTGTTATTACGTTCCATTCTATATCTAAAGCAAAAAAGTTAATTGGTGTGGCCTTCACTGGTGATGAGTGGGAGAGTTTATGTGTATCTTTGGCGTTTTCTGAGACAAAGCTGTTGGTTATCTCGTCTAATGAAGACGTTGATTTCTTTGTTGCTAAGGTAATGGATGGGTTTGTGACTGATCTTGTAAAGATGTTTGGGTGTGCACCTCCACCACCAGGTTAGTTTGTTGTTTTTCATTTTTTTTCCATTTTCGTTTTTTTAATGTGTTGTTATTTTCTCAAAATTGCTTATGTCGATTTACGTGAGTCTTCAAATACGGTTGATTTTGTGGACTCTTCTTTTGTTTGTGACTTTACTGCTTGTATTGAGAAGAAAGAATATCTGGTTTGTTTTTTTTATTTTTTATTTATTTTTCCCCAAATTTAAATTAATCTATAAATTTTAAGTAGTAAGTTGTTATTTATTATTGTTTTCAGAACACTCCGTCCTCGTTTCACAAGCATCAAATGAAACTTGGTCATCGTGAGGTGTGGGTAAAGGCAGGAGGATTTTCGTTTTATATGTCGATTAAAATACATGCTAATAAAAGTAGGAAACCCGACTGTAATACGCATGTTTTGTTGGTTGGTGATTGGATTCGAGTGCAAGCTGTTTTGGATTTGAGCATTGGCTATAAGATGTTGTTTGATGTTGTGTCTGGTAACATTGCTTTTGTTGGTTGTTTATCTTTCCATGTATGCAAGTTGGTTTGACTGTTTGTTTCTGTAGTATGTTGATATAGTTTTTTGTGTATTGGTAAGTGGTTATCTATGTTTGTGACTTGATAAGATGATTAGTAGTTATTTATGGGGCTATGTATCCTTTTGCACCGATGTTAATTGTATGTATATAGTTCTCCTTATTTGATGTATATATTTGGGTGTATCAAATGTGTTTGCAATTGTGAATTGTTTTGTTTATTTTGTTGTTCTGAATTTAACAGTTTGAATGTTTAAGTCAAAGTCATTGTCAGGAAGAGCGTAAAGTTGATGTCCATCTTTTAGTAGATGTGGAAAACTAGAAGGGGAGTTGAATAGTTTTACGTCCTTTTAATTTGTTATAAAAGATAGTTTGAGTGTTTTCTTTATTTTCAAAAATTTAGATTCGATAGTATGTGATCACAAGACTTGCACAATATAAACAACAATAAATATGTATGATATAGCAATAATAATGTAAGTAAAGAAGTAAATGAGAGATGGAAAGATCGAACCGCGAGACAAGAGATTTATAGTGGTTCGGCTACAAGGACACCTTCCTTGCCCTACTCCACTCCCCGAGCACCTAACTCGAGAGTTTTCTTCATTATGTCAACAAGCTTCCTTATAGCGGAGAAAACCTTACACACTGATGTACACACCACAACTTCGTCACAACAAGATCACACCTTATTCACAACTACTTCACACCTATCTATCTTCACACTTATCTACTTCACACCTATCTACTTCACAACTATCTACTTCCCAACAATCTTCTTCACACCTATTTTCTACACAACTATCTACTCTCCAACAATCTTCTTCACACCTATTTTCTTCACAACTATCTTAATCTACACACTAAGCTAAACTATCTTCTACCAAATATTCACAACAAATAACACAAAGAAATATGTGTAATGAATGATGCTCTAACAACTTGGATGTGGAGGTAACAACAAGTTGTAATACTTCTTGTCTTGGAGGATAGAAGTATTCTTCTCTTGCACTTGAGAGGTTGATGTTTGGATCACTTTGAAACAAAGATTTATGAATGTATGATCAAAGAATTAAGAAAAAAGAAGTGGAGATCTAGAACATAAAGTTTTGGAGTGCAAAAGGTGAGAAAAATCTGTGAAATGAACCAGTATTTATAGGGAACAATTTTACTGTTCTGGAGCGTGGCCGGTCCCCTTAAAGATTAAGGGGGCCGCCTTATAAATTAAGGGGGCCGCCCCTCCAGAACGTTGGAATTGTTTGTCCTTTAGTGGGGAAGGTTTTTCTGGATAAAATTTGCCATTTTTGGTTGGAAATTTGAAATCATATATTTATAATGAATTAAACATATTCTTTTAATTCCAAAAGTGTTTTTATAAAAGATATAAAATGTTTATGAAATTTTATAAAAGTTCTAGTGATTTAGAAATTTTTTTCCTTTGATCATAGATTGCAATAAACACTTTCTTTATTCATACCTTAAGTGATTTGGATGTAAAGAAGATAATAATCACTAAATACTTGTTTACGTCATCAATTTTAGTTCAATGAGTTTATGTTTTGTAATTATCAAAACATAGAGATATTGATAATATGTTAACAATGTTTTTAGGCATTATTTATGTCAACAGTCTCCCCCTTTTTGATAATTACAAAACCTTAAACTCATTAGGTCTAAAAATTAATTTTTAGACAAGTATTTTTAGAGTTTAATATTCTCTTCTCCCCCTTTTTGTAAAATCAAAAAGGTTAAACAGATTAAACTTCATAAAAGAAGTTAAACGGGTAGAAAGCTCCCCCTTGATGTATGCTCTCCCTTATTTGAGAGCACCAAGGAAACGAGATATGGAAAACTTGGCTACAAAAAATATGTGATGAGAACAAGACATATATATATGCAAAGCAACAATTATGCAAATAAAAAAATAGATTCATTCAAGCATATATGAGATGATCATAGAAATGATCATCAATACAACATTCAATATGCTTGAAGCATATTGATTACAATTAAAACAAAAGAAACAACATAGTCCTAAATTGCCGAAGAGAGCACTTGGACTTGCTTGCAACCCATGGTTGAGTGTTTTATTTGCTTGAGGGGAACATAAGCATAAAGCTTAGTTGTTTGATGGAGATGGATATGGAGTGAGGTATGGAGCGGACGAGGTGGATCTCACGATGTTGTATCGTGTTAAGGGTGGTATTGGATGAGGACGAGTGAGAAGATATTCAATCCAAGAAATATCTTCACTCAAGTAGAGGATTTGTTTTTGAAGTAAGATGCAACAAGGGCAAAAGTGAGTGTGGTTTGTAACTTGATCCAAGTTGAGAGAGTGAGGTAGGCAATTTGCATAGGGTGATGATGGAGGTTGCCCTTTGTTGTGTTGTGCAAGGTGCATAGCAAGGAGATCACTAAGATCATGGATTTGGTTTATTTCATCACGGAACTTTTGCTTTTCTGTGGCAATGTGGAGAGAATCATTGTGTTGATATGGATGAATTGGGTTTGTGTAGTTGGAATTGAAATTGTTGGAAGTGTAGTTTGATGGTTGATCAAACTTGTATGGATCATTATAAGTGGTTGGAGGTTGAGATGTGTAGTTTAGCATGAAAGAAGATGTTTGGCCAATGTTGTATGGTTTGTAAAGAGGATCAAATGAATGTCCTTGTGGGTTTGGTGTAAAGTCTGGGAAGTAAGTAGTTGGAGGTGTTGAGTGATTTCCAACTTCATTGGTTATGATGGATTTGTTTCGAGGGCTTTTTCTTCACCAAACGGGTTTTTCCGTCATCCTTGCTAGCCTTGAGGCTTTTGGTTTTGGTTTGTTTGGAGAGGTCATGATGGGATGAATGGAGAGTTTTGAAGATTGGGGATATTTATAATGTAAGATTTGTGTGTTTATGGATGGATAAAGTTTGTTTGGGAGATTAGGACAAAATATGTTGGTGAAAATTGGGAAATGTAGGTTGAAATGGGCTAAAAAGCAGAAAGGATTCTGTAAACCCGACCATCAGATGGCCGGTCCCCTTAATTAGGGGGCGGTCCCCTTAATGCTTAAGGGGGCACCTTATATCATGTAAGCTGTTAAGTAGAGGGACCTTTGCTGCCACATCTCTATAGTTGTAAAGGGTGTAGGGTATATATAGTTTAATCTAGCGAGTTGCCATTTTCTATTTCATTTCACTAAAACTTTTCTCCCAAATCGCTACATCCCTCTAATCTGTCTCACTCATCAATTCGTTTAGGTAAATACTTCATGTTGTTAGTTATTGTTTACACTATGATTTCTTAATTCATGTGTGACATTAAATTGACTTTCGCACGATTTTCACCTAGGTCGCGGCTCTAATTCATGGATTTCAACTGGTTAGTGTTTGTTTGTGTGTTGTGTTTGTTGGGTTTTGTTTATCTCACTGCCTTAATGATATCCCACTTGCATTACTACCTGTTGCTCCACCCCTAGTGTGATTATGATGATGCGCGCGTGTTGGATTAAATGTGGTTAGTGATTGTTGTTTGATAGATGATCAAGGATGCCCTGAGTGTCAATATTTGTGTGTGGTTAGCAGTGACTCCTATGTTCTATAGTGGTATAATGTTATTTTTGGTATAACGATTAGGGCAGTGTTCTTATTGGCGAGTTGTTTATTATTCTTGTTTGCGAGTTGCCCTTTGTTCTTGTTAGCGAGTTGCTCTTTGTTCTTGTTAGCGAGTTACCCTTTGTTCTTGTTAGCGAGTTGCCTAGTTTTTCCTGTTAGTGAGTTGCCTAGTTTTCTTGTCAGCGAGTTGCTTACTGTGCTTGGTAGCGAGTTGCTTACTGTGCTTGGTAGTGAGTTGCTTCCTGTGCTTGGTAGCGAGTTGCTTACTACGCTCGGTAACGAGTTTCTTACAACTCTCGGTAGCGAATTGCTCACTATGCTCGGTAGCGAGTTACTCACTATGCTTGGTAGTGAGTTGCTAAAAACTATTTCTAGCGAGTTGCTAACTCTGCTTAGTAGCGAGTTGATCATTATTTTTAGTAGCAAGTTACTCACTGTGATCAGTAGCGAGTTTCTCAATGGTCTTGATAGCGAGTTGCTCTCTGTGGTTAGTAGCGAGCTACTCAAAACTACATTTAGCGAGTTGCTTACCATGTTGATTAAGCCAGTTGTTCACTGTGCTGATTAGCGAGTTGCTCACTGTGACTTATTAGCAATTTGATGTATATTCTACTTAGTGATTTTCATTTATATTTCTTATGGTGATTGTCATTCTACCTGGTTATATGGCATTTTTCTTTTCTTGTTCCTTTGTTTTTGGATGCTGGGCATGATATTTCTGGTGTGCTCTTCAGTGATGTGCGTCATATATTATGATATTTGCTTGTGTGCTTGTTATGTGTCTCCATTCTATCTAGGGTATCTTAGGTTAATATGTGGCTTAAGGGATTCCCGTGGTTAATGAATTTGATCTGGCTTCAAGTTCTCACCCACATCTGACAATATATATGTACTCGTCCTGCCTTGTGTATGTGTTTGTGTAGATATAATGGCTAACACAAACATTGACGAGTCTGCTGTACAAGCTCTTGAATCACCACCACCTACACGGACTGATGATGAGATTTTTCCTTATAGCGAGTGGGTTACCATCGGGAAGAGAAATTTTTACTTTGATACTGACAAAGCTCAGACCAATCCCATTCTCAAGATTGCTGTGGACATACTGAGGAATACCTCTTTCTTCAGAGCCTTTACTGTATCATCATCGATTCCCTCTATTTATATTCAACTATTCTGGAACACCATGACTTATGACATAGACAATGCCACCAACCGATGTCAGCTTGATGAACAATGGTTTGAGATCACCAAAGAAACACTCAGGAGTGCACTACAGATCATACCAATTCGTGTAGACAATCCATTTACAACCCCACCAAATCCTGAAGCTATCTTGAAGTTTGTCAATGATCTGGGCTACCCTAAAGAGGTCACAACTATATCTTTTGTTGCCACAAACAATATGTATCAACCTTGGAGAGTACTCATCACTCTCATCAATATGTGCCTCACGGGAAAGACATCAGGCTATGAGAGACCACGAGCTCGAGCTCTTCAGATTCTGTTGGGTATTGTCAAAGGGAAAAACATTGATTTTGCTGAACGGATCTGGGAGGAATTCGCTCACTCAATCAACACATTCCTAGAGGACAAGATGAAACTGGCAGCTCATAGAGAAAGCAAAAAGAAGAGGCTAGTACAAAGCTATTGATCCCGGGTATCAGATTCACAAAACTTAGTATACTTTATCTTCAACAAATACATAATCTCCATTCTAGGAAAGGATCGTCTATTCACATGGCATCTGATGAACATGGTGTTGGATACCTCAAGTTTGTCGCCAAAGGAACCGATCAGGAAATATTTGGAATGGATATTCCTGAGTCTCTCATCTCTAGTAACATTCGGGAAACACCTTACTATCAAAAGTACTTGGATAAAGTTGCTGAATATCATGAACACATGGCCGGTAAACAAGTGACTAAGGTTGAATCCGAAAAATCTAAAACTTCCAAGTCCAGCAAGCCATGATTCAAGAAACGTAAGGAAGCTTCAACCACTGTAGAAGCTTCGGGTAATACTAGGAAATCTAAACGGGGCGATGCTATAAGGAAACCAAGGTCGAAGAAAGCACGACCATCACAAGCTACAAGTACTAAAGCTACTAATCCTGAACAAATATCACCAGAAGAAGCTGCAAATATTCAGAAGACTATGGATGAAAGCCTGAAAGATATTGATGTGCGATTGGGTCATCCCATGACAGGGGTAAGCATCAAGGAACCTGATACTGGGAGACTGAAATCACTGCTGGAAGCTGAAGGGAAAGGGAAGGGCTTAGCAACTGATGAACAAGTTGCTCAAACACTGCTACATATCTCATCACTTGCATCTAAGTCAAAGGATCTTCAGTACATCTTCAAGAAAAGGTCCCCAGAAACATCAAAGACGAATGTGGAATCTTCTAAAGACACACAGGAGTAATTACAGTGTCAAGAGCATGTTACATAATCTAGTGACTCAGAATCAGACATGAAGGCTTATAAGGAAGAGGAGAATGCACTTGCTACAACTACCACCGGTCTTGTTCAGGAAAGGTCGGTAATGGACTCTCCTTCTCACGATAAAGAACACATGGTTGAACCTCATTCTTCCTTGCAAGATGATGGTGGCAACGATATATCTAAGTGTTCAAGTGAACCTGAAGCTAAAATCCGACGAACAAAAGCTTACCATAGAATAGGACACCTCTACAGGAACACTCTCCTCGTTTAAGCAGCTCGATCAAGACTTTACCTATGGGGATCTTGACGTCGAAGACAAACCCGCGGATACAGGAACTAAAAAGACAAGTGACGAAAAGGAAGTCATATCAATGGTGAGTGTCCCCATTGAACAAGACTCTCCTTCAATTCCCACCATGTCTATTCCAATGCCTACTACAACTCCTCCAATGGCTACTCCTACACCTACTACCACTACATCAGCAACTGCCACCACTACCACAAGAGCACCTACAACTCCAGCTACTCATGAAAGTCTCGAATCTCATGTTGAAAAGGCTCTCACTACAGCTGCAGGTGCAGCCCAAGAAAATCTGGCCATCAATGAGAAGCTTGAATAGCATAGTGTCGTACTGAAAGATCTCCAAAAGCTTAATCTTCACCAAGTAATCAAACATCACGGGACTAGACTAACTAAGCTGGAGAATCTCAATGTTGAAATGATGGTGCAAAAAGCTGTTGAGGAACAAGTGTCTGATGCGGTGAAACATACTATGGAGGCACCACTCAAAGCCCGCTTCCCAGATCTTTCCACTTATGACAAGAAAGATATGATGCACCAACGTATTTTTGAAACTCAACAACACAACAGCCATGAAGTTCATCAACGGTTAAACGAGGCTCTGGATCTGTCCATGCAACTTGACAAATCCGAACAATTCGGCAAAGATATAGCTGAGGAACGCAGTAGAAAGAAGAAGAGATTGGACACTCCGAAACCTCCATCAGGGTCTCCTCCTCAACCACCTCCTCCTCTACCACCATCTGGCTCATCGGATGCTCCAGGGTCTTCTGGGGCAGCAGGATCACAGCAGTCTCAACCACCATATGACACTCATCCATCATCTTCACAGAAAGAACAGACTGAACAAACTGCTGGACCAAGCCAGTCTAAGACAACTGAACACACCTCATATGAAGCTTGGACAACAACTGAGACCAGACTTAAGCCTACAGTTTTGTTTGTCCCGGAAGAACATGTCTTGGATGTTGACTTAGTTATGCAAGAACCAGATTCTTCTTCTACTGATGATGACGATGATGATGATGCAGCTGCTCACAACCCTAAACGGGATCAATGGTGGAAATCTTACACAAGAATGGACAGCTCACCTACCACTGCTGTTATCATTACTGAGGAGCAGAAGAAAACATGGTGGAAATCAGAGGAAGTTGAAGAAAGTCCATCCACTCCTGAACCAGAATGGACTATCACATCTGAAGATCAGCTTGTTCCTGAAAACAACTGGGATAATGCTATTGTGGCAAATTATGTACCTCCTCCAGAAAACTCCTTACTTGCCCAGACTGGAGATTTGGGAATCTTCATCAAGTGGTATTGCGAGAAAAGAGGATTAACTAGATGATGTGCTAGAGATGTGTACAAGTTTTAAAATTTATAAACACGCTTATCCGATTATCTTTTTAACACATACGAGCAAGTATACTTGTCCGTTTTAGTAAAGGTGAGTAAGTCGAGATCGCCCCAAGGGATTTTGGTGATTAAAGTATTATAAACTAGTTTGTATTAAAAAGGGTTGTCAATCCTAATTATCGAAAATTCAAGTATTCAAGAAACAATATTATCTAAAACATATACTTGTGTGAAATACTACAATCAATCATTTGGAGTATTCATGTTAAGCTTGGTGTAAACTTGTTATGATGCACAACTTTTATATGAATGACTAACAATCAATGGTATTTATCATGTTAAACCATTACTAGAATTAAATCATCTAGTTACTTCCTTTCAGCCTAAGACAACTAGAATAATAACTCCATTAACACAATGTTGTTTAAAATCAATTCTTTACTTATGAATTCCTATGAATCCTTTCGGCCTTATTTCGTGATGAAATCTTCTCAAATCCATTTTAAAGAGTAAACATGATGCTTGTCACACACCATATCCCATACTAATTCGTGCACTAACTTTTTAGAATAAAAACATTAAGAAAACCCTTTCGGCCAATATTCCCAAAGATGTTTTTATCAACAAATTAAGCAAGATTAGATATTATCCCAACAAACTCATAAATTAAGAAGAGTTTTCATGCATCACCTTTTTAAAGAAAAAGAATACTCCATGACTAATTACATCATTCACACAAGTATATACCAAATTATTCCATATCAATTATATTAAAACACAAGTAGTAAACAAAACATTCATTAAACTCAAAGTAACAATAATTCATTGTGAATAAACAAGATATACCTAGCTTGAGAATTACAAGAACTAGAATTGTGGAACTATAACAACCACGCTCCTCCAAACGACTACTAAGACAAAATAAACCGCAACTCCACACTTGAACCAAACTCTTGAGACTTTAACTCAGAGTTTCCTGGACCTTTTCAATAGTAAAGTAACCTTTTGGGAAAGTAGTAAGTACTTAGTGCAAGCCTTACTTAGATTATGTATATATTTTGTATCTAGCCATAGATATGATTATATAGCCACCAAGTAACTTATTTCCCAAGCAAAAACGTCCTCCAGGAGTTATGAGTAAGAAATGATTAGCCACTAATGATAATGAGGAGTAAAACCTTCAATAAATGCCAAATTGTAACTGCAGTCTCATTCCAACCGATCGGTATTGAATCCAACCGATCGGTTGGATCTTCTGGCAACATCCAACCGTTCCGGTTGCGGGCTCCAACCGAACGGTTGGATTGAACCTGTAACCAACTTTTTGACTTTTCTTTACTTTTCTTTGTCTCATGAATTCTCTTCCACTTTAGTGTCGATTCCCACCATAGAACTTGATATTCTTTTGATATATGAACGTAGAAATCTTAAATCTATCAAATACTTGCATCCTTGTGTGATTCTTCACTTGATTCCTTCTTGAAAATCTCCAATTGTGCATATTCTCTTCATTTCTTCATCTTTTTGTTTATCACTTTTTTCCTGTTTTTGGCTACATTTGCTTGTACAAACGCTTTTCCACGATTAAGTAACAAATACGTACAAATATGACCAAATATGATGCACAAAACTAACAATAACGCACCTAAAAACATGTATAATTTAAGCATTATCACTAGATTACCACAAAAGGAGTTGGAAGGTCCAGCTTATGAAATCGTCAAAGTCTTTCATCCTGATGTGGTCCATCTTCAGTATCAAATGAAGGAATGTCACAAGATGCTAACTGATCAGGTTAATGAGGGAATTATCAACTACAACCTCAGCAAACCACTCCCTCTCGGTGGCTCACCTGGTCACATCACCATTCAAGCTGATTTCTTCTTCAACAAAGATCTGGATTATCTTCGATACGGCAACAAACAGTCCAAATATGCACTTTCCATTACTAAGATGAAAGCAGCTCGCTATACCGATATAGGATTGGAGCAGTTAGTACCTGATCCGATATGGATTGATGAAGAATGCAAGTACAACATTGATGCGTCATTTGGAATTTCCCGCTGGTGGTTCAAGAAACGTGAGTTCTACATTGCAAGACACTCTGCCACAGGATATCGCAAGGCGGTGCGTTCGAAGAAGCAAATATTGGGAGTAGTCAGTGTTGAAATCTTCTCAATGCATGGCTATGATTACTTGAAAAAGATCGTTCTTAGACGTTCTGATTCCAAGAGCATGTCATCTCAGAAGGTGATTTCAAGCACTTGCATCCAAATGATTTCGAAGATCTCTATCTGTTGCATCTTCAGGGCAAGCTACATCACCTACTGGCCTTTGAAAAAAGGACTCTTGCTACTGCGGTCACTCTCTGGATCCGGGGGTTAGTCATCAGACAAAGGGTGAAGTATTTTAAACTTGGGATTGAAAGCTATCAGACCCAGCTCAACCTCACAAAACCTCAATGGGCAGCAACGAACATGGAATACAAGAAAGACTACACGGTTCTTGAGATCCCTAAGGCTGTGGTTTTCACTGACAAATACGGAGGTCGAATGCTCATGAGAATCAAAGAAATCCACCAGTTCAGTGATGGTACATTAGAACAGGTTGAAGCAGCTCTGGACCTGAGAATCAAAGAATACCTGATCAGACATACTAAAGCTGGGAAGCATACTTCATACTAGACAAAGATGGACTTTCAAAGACACAAGCAATTCATTCACTCCATCAGAAAGCTATTAAAGGAAAGGAGGATCTTCCGAAGTCTGGAAAGCTTTGTTGGAGGAAGAATTAGAGAAGGCGATTACAGACTATTGCAGCAAACCATATGAGTTGAGCATTATCATGCTGTGACTTGTAGTAATTTGCCTTATCTTTTGATGATTAGTAACTGTGTAATGATGTAATAAAGTGAACTAAGTACTGGTCTAGTAGTGATGAAATTATGATGTGTGTGTAGTTTTTTTTAACTCTCTCACTTACTGAGAGGGAGCAGTGTGAGCTACGCCTCAGTGCCTCATTCCTGATAAAAGGAGCGAATGCTTCTTATCTCTTTGTAAATACTTTCCTTCAGTAATTCTTCAGGAAAATATTTTTACTAAATTTGGTGGTACCATGACTTTTGAAAATCAATCAGACTTGAAATTTTGTATAAATTTTGCCGCTTAATCGATGCTAAATGATTAAACTTTTCGGTAAAATGTTTATTTGAAAATGGGTCATCGATTGAGGGGGAGAATGATTTCAAAAAATCTATATCATCAAATCAAGATCTTTGTTCATGACAAGCAGTGAATAAAATGTGATTGTTATGTGTTAGAATATGAATTTTTCATAAGTTTCTTGTTAAACTTTAAATCATTTATAAACTCATCATTTCTAACACATAACATGCTCCCTCAAGGATTGAGGGGGAGCAATGTATTGTCTCATTATCAGCATAATTCAAAATCAGACCACATTTTTCTCCCAAACTTTTCTAACTTATTTAAATCACTTGGGATCACAAATCTCAAATGGTTTGAAATTTCTTGATCGGGGGAGAAAATGTGATTTAAATATGAAATCTGATTAAAATGTGATGTTTTGGACTCACACATAAGCTCTCCCATATGTGCTAAACTCTTTCGTATATCAATGCACATATTGAGGGGGAGCAAATGGTTCGTGGAAAAAGGATCTTAGCATCTCATGTGAGCAAGACTCAGACTTCACCAATGTATTGACGAAACAAGAAATGAAAGGACTAGTCCTGTTCATGTTCACTAAAGGTTGATCAATTCAAAAAGTGCAAACTCTTCCTGACATGTGCAAATTTTCAATCAAAACATATGAGCACATGTTAAGGGGGAGCATTTAAAATTGGTAAAACTCTCAACGTGTTAACAAAATGCGTTTCTTAATCATAAACACGTTGAGAAAATTTTCAATGATTTGGTGTATGGCAACATAGGATAATCATGAAGTTATAAGGTGGCTAAGGTTAGGAAAACCGTCCTATGATCCGCCAGAGCCGGAGGGATCTACCCAAGGACAATACCGAATAGATAGTATTAGAAAGTCCTTAGGTGTGATTATGAAAAAAAGGAGTAATGTGAGAAAGGAGAAAGAAGGGGTTGCAGAATTAAAAAGAAATGAAATGAGAAAGGGTGAAAACAAATAGCCCTCCAAATTATTGAACCTTAGGGCAGAAACCGGGTTAAATTCATATGCTACTGGTGGTTACTTAAGTAACACTAGTATTGTATACAAGGCGTCATGGACCCAGTGACGCACTACACTAAACCTTCTAACCACTCAAGTTCTCTTAAAAGAACCTGTTTCATTCTCACGGGGAACCCTGCATAACCTATCAACCGCTCATTACGAGCCATGTTGATATTGAAACAGGAGACACCGCTCCAGTCTCCGACGACCAAATTATGCACTTATTAAGTCTAGAGCTGCGAGATGCATCAAAAGATCTCATAGGAATACATGTTACTTCTACACTGGTTACTCAACATTAAGGACACCAGTTGTATACTTTCGAGTCCTACATAGATCTTAGCAATCTGCCAGAACATTTATGAGGGAATCTACTAAAGTAGTTCCCAGTGATTTAATGTGTAGAAACGTAGAGGGGGGTGAATACGTTCCTCTTTAAAACTTAAAATGTTTCATATCAAATTTCTAATAAAGCGTGACTAAATGTGAATAGTAGTTATGTCACTCATAACAAACATAAATGTCACTTAATAACAAGTATGTAATCAATCACATAAACATAAACATAGAATGAGGTTTAAACGTTTTTAACCAATTCGTATTTCACTAGGGACGATCCTTAAAATGTATGGACGGTCCCTTAAATGTTTGGGGACCGTCCCTATATAAGGGACTGCCGCCAGTTGGCAGTTAGTTTCATGTGATTAAGTTTTCTTGTGTTTTGCGTTTCTAAGTTAACTAGTTAATGTCACAATTATACACACAACAAACCACACAAACGTAAATGTAATGCAAGCATAGAAAGTAAAGAGAAAGGACGAGAAAACGCAAATCGGACACGATGATTTATAGTGGTTCGGCATGAAGCACCTCTTCGTCCTACTCCACTCCCCGAGTACCACACTCGAGAGTTACTTCACTAAAAAACACGCTCCTTTTAGGCGGAACAAACCGTACACAAGCTTACTCCAAGTTTAACGTCACTAAGTGGAATGTCGAGTCCTAATCCTAGCTAGAACCACTTAGATCGACACACGATCTAAGCCTTCACATGAATGAGCACTCTTGTTCACTTGAACCTTCACCCGATTCAAGCCTTCACATTAAGATACTCTTGGATCTTCACCCAATCCACTTGACACACTTGGATCTTCACCCGAACCAAGCCTTCACACAAAAACACACTTGGATCATCACCCGATCCAAGCCTTCACACAATGACTCGACTAAGTCCTAACCTACACACTAGGACATCACTCTCCTCACAACAAATACATGAAATTGTCTAGTTACAAGACTTCTTGGATCTACATCACTATCCAAGTTCTCACACATAACTCCATCCTCGACTCACACACAAGTCAGAATTATTACAATGATTACAAAGCCTATAACCGTAACACTTATTACGTTTGTGTGTGGACACCTATAACACTTCGATTCTTGACGACTTCGAGTGTTCTTCTCTTGCACATGATGTCGTGGATGACGAGATCACTTATAAACACATACCAAAGAGTTATAGTGATCAAAGAATCAAAAGGAAAGACCATGAAATTTTTGTGCAAAGAGGACCAGTTTTTTTAGTGAGAATGGGTCAGTATTTATAGCCAGCTCGAGGAGCGCGAACGATCCCTTAAAGTTTCCAAGGTCCCATGGTCCCTTATATTTAAGGGACCGTCCTGACAGTTTTTGTCCTTTAGTGGTGAAATGTTATCTGGTGAAATTTTATCTGATTTGGGCGGGAAATGAGGCCGTTTGGACATTTTGAAATTCAAATTCAAATTTATTTTTCTTATTAAAACATTTCTTTCTAAATACAAAACTAATTTGTCTAGTTTGTTTTTGTAAAAATGTTTTGTCGCATTTATAAAATGTAAGGATTGAGGACAAAAGGTTTTACTTTGATCACTTAACAAAGTTAGTAAAGTGTTTGTACATACCTGAAGTGATACCGAGAGACATTGATGTGTGAACGAGTAACTTGTGCACTTTACGTTATGTATTACAAGTTACGTATTTGTCATCATTAATATACAAAGACATTGTCTAGATTAAACGTTGTAACGTTTGTACTAACAATCTCCCCCTTTTTGATGATGAAAAATATGTAAACCGTAACTCATAGTAAAGTGTAGAAGTTACGAGTTTACACTCCCCTCTCCCCCTTTTGTCGAAGCAAAAAGGTGTCGCCAATGTTGAGGTAGACTTGATAGATGACCCGGGAAGACAACTTAAGAGATGATTTCTAAATGTATTAGACTAACCCGACCTCCATCATTTAAAGTATTGAGCATACATCATTCTAGTGAAGCCTTGCTCCTACCGCCATGGTTTAACCAACTCAGAATCATGTACCCAACTACTTTCAAGCTCCCCCTAGCTCATTGCATCCCTAGTTTGACACTTGCAAATGCTCCCCTTGGTGTATGCTCAAAACTAGTTTTGGCTACCAAAGAATCGAGCAATGAAGTAATGCTACAAAACAAAGTTAGTAGACAAGTGCACATATATAATAATGATATATCAGACATGCATGATTCAATTATGATTATTATAAAGCATGGCATGAAAGAGATTGAAACTAAACATATAATAGTTGATTAACACACCATTCTCTAACATCTTCCAAGATAAGTGTCTAGTGTCTAGGTGATATGTGATGAGGATGATATGCTCCTAGATATGGATGAAGATGACTCTCTAATAGTGGAGAGGGATGAACCGAAATGAAGAGAGTATGCATTGAACTAAAGTTTGGCAAGGATGGTGTGAAGATGAGACGGAAGATAGGAGACATCATAATTGAAGTTGGTGGTTATAGATGTGTGTGTGGGGATAATGAAAGGAATGTTTACACTTACAATGAGTGAGGAAAGGATTCAACGGAATACGAGCATCCTTAAAAGGGCATCGTCAAATAGATCGACGAAATGGGAGACATCAAAGATGTAAATGTGACAAAGGAAGAGCGATGATACTATGGACTCTTACGAAGGAGTTTTTGAAGGAATTCTCATGGGTGGTACCAATTATATTGGATTCTCCATTAGAGGTGGATATGTTGATGACAATGAGTGTTCTAGAGGATTGAGGTTAGGATAATGGATGATTGAGAATCATGGAATTTTAAGGTGTTTTTTTTTGTTGACGACCAAAGGTGGATATGTGAAATGAGGTGGTGATGGCTTGAAAACACTTGAAGCTTGGATATCTTCTTTGTGTTCTTCACTTGCTAGGAAGTGAAAAAGACGCATTTCTTAATGAAATTCACTTGGATATGTGAAATGAGGTGGTGATGGCTTGACAACACTTGAAGCTTGGATATCTTCTTTGTGTTCTTCACTTGCTAGAAAGTGGAAAAGATGCATTTTATAATGAAATTCACTTGACTTTTGACGACATAGACAAATATGTTAATGAGTGTATGGATATGACGATTGCCCTTTGTTTCAACGAGCGACACAAGGGTGAACATAGGTTATGTATCTTGAAAGGTGGTTTGACCTCAATGGGGTAGGTTGTAGTGGTGATGACACACTTGTGTGGTTACATGGTGGAATCTTCTTGTGAAGATGACTAGGTGGAGTAATTAGTGGATGACTCTTGGTTCCTTTGAGGGCATGGAAATGGTGGATGACGCGATATTGGTATAACAAAAGATAACTCGGTTTTTCATTTTACATTGGTGGTTTGAGGTTTTAGTGATGAAAGGTTATGAGGAAGATCCTTCTTTGTGAGTTTTTGACAAGGCATGATGTAGGATAGTTCAATGTATTGCAAAAGTGGAAAAATAGTGAACCAGTTCGTGACACCTTTACTGGGGACGGTCCTTTAAATCCTTGGACGGTCCTTTAACGATAAGGGACCGCCAATGCAATAAGGGACCGCCGTCAGTAAGGTGTAGAGTCTCTCCAGTTTCTGTTTTTCCCAGATTAAAGGATAGGAGTAATAGAATGATCAAGGAATGGTTTAGGTAATAAGGCGGGATTATGACACTAGACACCCTAAAGGAAGATTCGATCTAGTGTGAGGAGGAATAAGCCTAGTTACATAAGAATAAAAGATTTAAGAATGTAAGCCATTTAAGCATGCATCACATAATAGTTAAAGATATTAGCATGTAAGAGTATATGACATCTAGGAGGTATCATGAAAGGCATATATCAAGAATATGACATTAGAAAAGCCAATTCAAAGCAAGATCTTTCTAATGAACATGCATTCAATAATTAAGCAAGCAGGCATTGAGCATTTAAGGAAGCATGAAGACATTTAATCATATAAGTGCAAGATGTTGTTTACACATATATGCAAGTAATCTAGGTTTGTTAAGAAGAATCCTAATTACTACTTGTTTAAAGTGCACTTCTAACGGGAGACAAAGATCATCCATGTAAAACATCTTTAGTTAAATGTAGGAATGGAAAATTTTTCAATTTATAGAATGGATATGAGACTATTACTAGCAGTGCTCAATTAAGGCTAAACACGACCATTTTTATGGGTTTACCACAAACCCAACTTCTCTCCCGGAAGCAATTCAACTGTTAGGTTAAATTAAATTTCTAGTGCAATAGGTTCTCCAGTAGCCATTCTCATATTAGAAGAATTGGAATTCCTATATTTTCCCATCGAAGTTTTCCAAAGATGATATTAGCCGATTCCACTAATACATGTCCTAACCATACTTTAAAGGTCGGTTAATGAAGAAAACTTGTCTTACACAACATCCTAACAAAGGCAGATGCAGTATTTAAATCATGTGTTTACGATTTATAGTTTGTTTGGTTTATATGGTGAATTACATGATCACATCTTTGTTTGTTGAGTTCTTGTTTTAACATGTGTTGGCTTCAAGAATACTCCATAGTGAATCTTGGGAAAGAGAGTCTAATAAAGATTACATACCTTTATTGATCTTGTAATCTTTTACTTTGTTATATTGAGAGAAAACATATTGTATCATTTAACAAACATGCTTATTTAAGATAATGACATTTTCACTCTTATGAGTTACTAATGAGAACAAGTATTTTAGTTATAATGTGATTTACAAATTTTACTTGTTTATGTAGTGACACACGTTGTATGAATTATCCTTTTGAGATACATGTTATCTTCTTGAAGATTGATGATGTACTATATGTGATATTCTTACTTGACATGTGATTTTGAGTCTTGACTCGTTCAAGAGCAAATGCTACATAGTTTGTATGTTTGCTTGTGTTTGGTTTTTCAGAAATGACACATTTACAAATTGCGTTGCAATGTAAATTTCTTGAATATTTTGGATGAAACATTCAAGTCGTCAATCCTACTTCGTTGTGTATTTTAATCATCTTTTAGATATATTAGTGTTTACGATTGGAACACAACCTTTGGACAAGAAGACTCAATATGACATCATTAACACAAGTGTGAGTTATGATCCGATGCATATTCTTTTTGTTTTGATAAGGATATTATTATTTTCATACCAATCGAGTGTGATTGAGTATGTAGGTTCAAGATGATATGTTATGTTATATCTTGAAGCTAAACAAATAATAACTCTAATTTCATGTCCACACTCAAAACTTGTCAATTAGATTCGATAATAATATCAATCATATATTGAACAATGAATCGATATATGATGATCCATGGAATTGAGTAAATCTTGATAATAAAATGAAGAAATAATTCATTAATATTAATTAACAAAAGTTACAAGATTACTCATACCAACTAGACTACATGATAACATCTTCAGCTTCTTGATGGGGATAATTTCGGTATATTATCCCCATTAGAATGACAATGAACTCTCATTGAGCCAAGCTAAGCTTGAGATTCAATGAGAGGGGAATCCTAACTAATACTAAGTATTACATTGTAGAATTCTCAACTATCCCTTGTAACATACAAAACATATATATAGGAAAAGTACAATTCATATGTGATGGTGGTAGGTACACCATGTGATGGATGAGTTGTCATCCACTTGGAATATGCTTTAGAATATTCCTTTTTCTTTTATACTTTTGTCTTGTTTGACTTTCTTGTAGCTTGTATTCCCAAGAAAGTTCATGCCTATATTTATCAGTATGTTGTAGAGATAGCTTCAGGGAGTTAGTGAGTTATTGTCATCACTCACTAACTCCATCACCTTCTTCTTTGGCTCAAGGATCATTCACTGAGTAGCTCCTCACTGAATGATTGAGTCTTTCTTTTCAGACCCGGTCCGAGCATCCTGAAGGTAACTCACTGAGTGACTATGCACTCAGTGGCTTATTTGTGTTTAAAGGTTAAATGTCACTCACTGAAATAGCAATTTACTATTTTATTCAGTGAGTGATTTGACTATTTTATGTTCAAATACATGTGGGTAATATTTGGGTAAAATATTGACCCAACAGTCTCCCGCTATTTGAACATACAAATAGCCTAAGGTGATTGGGTTTAAATGAAGGATCTGGTTCAATTTTGATACATCAGGGTCCACCCATCTTTTTATGGTTCAGTGACCTGGGGTTCAGGGACTTGGGTTTAGTTCCTGAGGTTCAAGGGTTCAGGGACTTGGGTTTAGTTCCTGAGGTTTAGTGACCCAGTTCAGTGAGAGAGGGGTTCAGGGATAGGGTTCAGTAGGTGAGGGTTCAGTTGGTGGGTTTAGGAAAGGAGGTTTGCTGACCAGGTTCAATGAGAGAGATTCAGTGACCTAGGGGGTCAGGGTTCAGGGACCTGGTTCAATTTTGATACATCAGGGTCCACTCTCCTTTTGTGGTTCAGTGACCATGGGTTCAGGGACCAGGGGTTCAGGTTCACTTTGACAGGTGAGGGACTTGGTTCAATTATGATACATCAATGTCCTACCTTTTAGTCACTGAACATTACATGTTGATACATGTTTTGACTCCAACATGCTGATACAATATTAGCTAATAAAGCTAATTAGGGACCTGGTTCAACTTGATACATCAATGTCCACACATTTTTCCACCTCACTTCCTAAGTATACTGAGTTAAAATTTTCAGTATACTAAGTTTCATTACAACACATTCAATGAATCACATGTGTTTTCATTGTGAGTTGCAATATTTATCACCCCTTGATGTCATGACATAATGGGCCCACCACGCTTCCACTGCGCTCTTCTAATAGACCCCATTTAGCCTGAAGTTGACAAACTGTTCCTTAACACTACCTGATACTTCAACACCCTGACTCATTCTTCTTTGCAACAACTCAGCCCGATTATTTTACCCTAACAATCTGTCCTAAAAATATAACCCCACACCTAGAGGTTCAAGGACTTAGGCTCATTGCTTTATGAGAAAATGAGTATTCCCAAGTTTTGGTGAGAGAGTAACTGGGTTCCGGTTGTGGGTGGTTCAGGGTCAGGATTTGATGTGAATGGTTTTGTGTAAGGGTTATGGGGCAATGAGTGCTTCATCTCCCCCTCAAAATTTGTGGCTCTTAACGCAACTTTTGAAATCAAGCATTCAAGGGAGGTTATGGTTCAAGGTTTGCTCAGTCCGAACACCATTTAAACCACACTCCCTGATCTTGCAACATCTCAACCCGAGATCCACTAACCACTGATCTTGACATAACTTTCACACTCCCTTTATACCATACTTGTGTTTTTCATTTGAACACTAATACATCCCACGATTCTAACTCAAGCTTAAACTCCACCTCCCCACTTTCTGATATCAATTCTTGATATCAGTCTCACCAATCTCAGGATAGACCCGAACATACCAACTTCTGATCTTTTATCACTCCAACGACAATATCACAACCAGTACACTCTTTAAGTCAATTTGACTTCATAAGAATCAGCAACACAATTGTGTTCACTGATATTAATACACACAACCTGAAACCCATTACCTCTTTCTATCACCATTAACGGCGACATCTTCAACTGAGTCCAAAAACTCATCCAATCCGATTAAACCTAATCCTTGTACTCCTAAACACAAGTTTAGTTCAAACCCGCCACCATCAAACCGACATCATCAACCAACCCATATTTTTCTGAAACCCATCAAATCCTATTTAAATCTATTTTCCATCTCAGCTCGTGACTGTGACAACCTCACGTCTGTGTTTTGTCCAGCTCTTTATGGGTTAATTTTTTCGGATCTGTGATGGATTATGAGGGTGGTGATTTGTGTCGATTTTTGTTACTGGGTTTTTGGATCGTGAAGTTTTTTTTTGGTGAGGTTGACCAAATCTGGGTTTTAGATGTGTTTGTGGATAATATATTTTTGTGAGTGTGTGGTTTTTGTGTAGATCGATTTTCGTGTGTCGTTTTTGTTTGTGATAGAAGATCTGTTTGATCTATTTTTTGTTGTAATAGATCTGGGTTGATGTGGTGTGTGTTGGGAGATGTGTGGATGATGATGGTACGGTTAAAGAGTGTGAGTGAGGATAAGGTTTTTGTGGTGGAGGTATATATTGTGGGGTTCAGGGAAAGGAAATGTATCTATTGTCACTCATAAATGTGTCTCCTCCCCCTCAAAAATTGCTACAAAAGTAGCAGTTTTTGAAGATCACATTTTTGCTTTGATGTTATCAGCAATCATTGAACGGATCTGGATTAGAGAAAAATCCACCTGCTCTGATGCCACTTGATGGTCCATGGAATTGAGTAAATCTTGATAATAAAATGAAGAAATAATTCATTAATATTAGTTAACAAAAGTTACAAGATTACTCATACTAACTAGACTACATGATAACATCTTCAGCTTCTTGATGGGGATAATTTTGGTATATTATCCCCATTAGAATGACAATGAACTCTCATTGAGCCAAGCTAAGCTTGAGATTCAATGAGAGGGGAATCCTAACTAATACTAAGTATTACATTGTAGAATTCTCAACTATCCCCTGTAACATACAAAACATATATATAGGAAAAGTACAATTCACATGTGATGGTGGTAGGTACACCATATGATGGATGAGTTGTCATCCACTTGGAATATGCTTCAGAATATTCCTTTTGCTTTTGTACTTTTGTCTTGTTTGACTTTCTTGTAGCTTGTATTCCCAAGAAAGTTCATGCCTATATTTATCAGTATGTTGTAGAGATAGCTTCAGGGAGTTAGTGAGGTCATCACTCACTAACTTCATCACCTTCTTCTTTGGCTCAGGGATCATTCACTGAGTAGCGCCTCACTGAATGATTGAGTCTTTCTTTTCAGACCCGGTCTGAGCATCCTGAAGGTAACTCACTGAGTGACTATGCACTCGGTGACTTGTTTGTGTTTAAAGGTTAAATGTCACTCACTGAAATAGCAAATTACTATTTTATTCAGTGAGTGATTTGGCTATTTTATGTTCAAATACATGTGGGTAATATTTGGGTAAAATGTTGACCCAACAATATAAGCTCGAAATCTTTCTTGACCCTCACAACCACTCTTTTTAATAAATAAAAATAAGTAAAGATTTATGAAATGTGCTCCATCAAGTTTAATACTTGTTGAATGTGTGAGGTTAATAACAATGACATGTTAACTTAATGATTCAAGATTGTCATTTATTTTTTTATGCGAAAACTATTTATTATTACATATAATATGCGTAGTTTTTTACATTTCATAAGTATAAAAATAATTATCCTAACCATTTTTATACAATACACAACTTATGAAAAAAAAGCTTATGACTACATGTTTGAAACAGTTAGTGTGTGTTTAAATACATGCAAGGTTCAAGAATACATTTTTTTTACTTAAATACTAATGTATTATTATAAACCTTTATCTTGATTAAACAACCCATGGCCAACAAAGATAAGTGCATGCAATGTTTTAGAAATCATGTTGAAGAAGTGTTACATATTTTAGGATGACTTATTTTAGCACTTGCATCTTTGGAAAGATAATTGTGTAAGACAATTGTTTTTGACATACATGATTACTCAACTTAGTCTACTTATCTAAGTGATTTACTAAAACATTATAACATAAGCAAACATCAAAAACATAAAATCATTTAGCATGGCACACACAAAGATATTCGTAATCATTTTGTATGTTGGATACGACAATGTATACATAACTTGATTGTGTTATAAAATGAAATAGTTTCCTCCTCCCCTTTTAAAAGATTAGTTAAGATTGATATTTTGAAAAGATGAAGACTCAATTTTTCAAAGATTCATTAACTAGAAGTGTCCAACTCGAAAGTAAGAGTAGAATGCAAGTTTTACGTTAAAACGTAACGAAAGGTTTTGACCACTATGTATTATCTTGCATTTACGACTTAAATAAGTTTGGAATTAATCCTTGCAAGTATTTTTAAATGAAAGTAATTTCAATTACTTTTAAAATGGCAGGTGGCACGACTCCTTCGGACTTACGGTTGATTTTATATGAATTTTCAAAGTTTGACACTATTCTGGTGGAGGTCCCTTAAATACCCGACGGTCCCTTAGTGATAAAGGACCGCCCAGAGATAAGGGACCGCCCCCAGTAAGCAAAAACTCATTTTTTGTGCAAAATTTGATCTTCTTCAAGCTAGTATACGAAGTGCATTCAACCAACAAAACTAGTACGAATTAAACAACAAAGCACACGTTCAACAACTAAACATTTTTTCATATTTAATCCCTCTTAATGAGAAATTTGATACGTGGACCGTGCTATATTTTAAAAACCATTTGTTTTGAAAACAAGAGCGACGTGACTCTGATACCAATTGTAGAACCTTAGAGAGGGGCGGGGGGGGGGGGGGGGGGTGAATACGTTCCTCTTTAAAACTTAAAATATTTCGTATCAAATTTCCAATCAAGCGTGACTAAATGTGAATAGTAGTTATGTCACTCATAACAAACCTAAATGTCACTTAATAACAAGTATGCAATCAATCACATAAACATAAACATAGAATGAGGTTTAAACGTTTTTAACCAATTCGGATTTCACTAGGGACGGTCCTTAAAATGTATGGACGGTCCCTTAGATGTTTGGGGACCGTCCCTGTATAAGGGACCGCCGCCAGTGGGCATTTAGTTTCGTGTGATTAAGTTTTCTTGTGTTTTGCGTTTCTAAGTTAACTAGTTAATGTCACAATCATACACACAATAAACCACACAAACGTAAATATAATGTAAGCATAGAAAGTAAAGAGAAAGGAAGAGAAAACGCAAACCGAACACGATGATTTATAGTGGTTCAGCACGAAGCACCTCTTCATCCTACTCCACTCCCCGAGTACCACACTCGAGATTTACTTCACTAATCAACACGCTCCTTTTAGGCGGAACAAACCGTACACAAGCTTACACCAAGTTTAACGACACTAAGCGGAATGTCGAGTCCTAATCCTAGCTAGAACCAATCTACACCAAGGCCCACGTGGCCACACGAACAAGCACTCTTGTCCCACTTAGATCGACACACGATCTAAGCCTTCACACGAACGAGTACTCCCGTTCACTTGAACCTTCACCCGATTCAAGCCTTCACATTAAGACACTCTTGGATCTTCACCCAATCCACTTGACACACTTGGATCTTCACCTGAACCAAGCCTTCACACAAAGACACACTTGGATCATCACCTAATCCAAGCCTTCACACAATGACTCAATTAAGTCCTAACCTACACACTAGGACATCACTCTCCTCACAACAAATACATGAAATTATCTAGTTACAAGATTTCTTGGATCTACATCACCATCCAAGTTCTCACACATAACTCCATCCTCAACTCACACACAAGTCGGAATTGTTACAATGATTACAAAGCCTATAACCGTAACACTTGTTACGTTTGTGTGTGGACACCTATAACACTTCGATTCTTGACGACTTCGAGTGTTCTTTTCTTGCGCATGATGTAGTGGATGACGAGATCACATATAAACACATACCAAAGAGTTATAGTGATCAAAGAATGAAAAGGAAAGACCAGGAATTTTTTGTGTAAAGAGGATCAGTTTTTCTGGTGAAAATGGGTCAGTATTTATAGCCAGCTCGAGGAGCGTAGACGGTCCCTTAAAGTTTCCACGGTCCCACGGTCCCTTATATTTAAGGGACCGTTCTGACAGTTTTTGTCCTTTAGTAATGAAATGTTACCTGATGAAATTTTATCTGATTTGGGCGGGAAATGAGGCCGTTTGGACATTTTGAAATTCAAATTCAAAATTATTTTTCTTATTAAAACATTTCTTTATAAATACAAAAATAATTTGTCTAGTTTATTTTTGTAAAAATGTTTTGTCACATTTATAAAATGTAAGGATTGAGGACAAAAGGTTTTACTTTGATCACTTAACAAAGTTGGTAAAGTGTTTGTACATACCTGAAGTGATGTCGAGAGACGTTGATGTGTGAACGAGTAACTTGTGCACTTTACGTTAAGTATTACAAGTTACTTGTTTGTCATCATTAAAACACAAAGACATTGTATAGATTAAACATTGTAACGTTTGCACTAACAGAATGGAAATTCCTGCCAAGGTCAACATCAAATAGCGCTGAAAGCAGGTCACTTCGGTAATCACTTGTGGATTACGCTCAGTGATCGTGGCGGTTTTAAAACGGTCTAAAGTCGTGGAGTGATCTCCAGCGACTCACCTAATCGTTGATCTATTTAGGAGATCTTGTAAGCCCTCTCAAGGGTATCCGGTTTAGGAACAACCTTGGCAAGGATTAAAGAAAGTTTTCACACTATGATGTTAACGATCTCGAAGTCTGAACCTATAAGTGCCGGATGATTTGTTGTTGATTGTTTGCTTGCAGGAATTTCTGACGGTTGCTGTTGAATTGCTGCAAAGATGTTGATCCATCACCACATGCTCACACTTCGATATCATAATCAAAGCAATCATGATAATTGAAAGGCCTTCAACTATGCTTCTGCAACTCTAATGCTGAAAATCATGATCCAAAAAAGTGTGAGCATGCCAATACAAAGATATCCACATCACATGGAGACGTTACTGCTCAAAGATGACTTGGATACACACATTTAGATGATAAACTCAATGAATCGTCAATGATAATCCTAGATATAAAACAAGTCATCAAAAGTCCTCTGCTGGATGCACAAAGATTATGACAATGAAGAATCAGAGACTACGAGCTATAAAGTTAACTTCTAAGATTAGAATGCTAGAATTCAAGTTGTAATTTCCGGGGTGACCTCCCTTAGGGGGAGATTGTTAGGAATATAAATATTCATATGAAAGACTCGGTCACCCCGAGTATCTAATAACATTAAGTTAGATCGTAGTCATTACTATCATTAGTTAGTATTAGTTTAGTTTAAGTAACATCGTGAAGGAAGGACGGGTCTTTACCCACTGTACACCCAATCCACAGCCCGCAGGAGGGCGTTTAGTATGTAACTATCAATACCCCTCTCCATATGTGGAGAGGGTTGGAACTTCTCATACTTTCAATCTAATACATTCATCTTTCTCTCACCAGAAATCTCCCACTCTCTTTACTTTCTCTCTCTAACTTCTCTCTTGAATTCTTACTTACATTTGATCCATATACACAAGAACCATACATGTTATTATTATGAGTATCCTACAACAAGTATCTTTCCTGAAGTACATTTTTGCGTCGTGCTCTGTTAGCCTGATCGACGCTTTGTTGGGCACACAGTTAAAGTCACTTATCATAAGTTTAACTCCTTCTTTCAGTGGTTTCTCAGATGCACGTTTGAATATTGTGTAGTAATTTGCGCACGCATGAATTTTTGTACCCTAAAATTTTGTGGGAGAATAAACGTTGTGTTTGTATCAGAATATATCATGTTGTTAGTAATTCGTTAGTAATATAAAATTAAATGCATACCTCCTCGTCCATTAAGATCATATTGATATTGTAGTTTAATAACGGTTCGCCTCATATCTGTGCGTTGATTTCGTTGGCTTTTGATGGTGCTTCCATGTAGTAACTTTTTCATACACGAATTGCTTTAACTTTTATTCTATAGGAGGTCTTTGCATTTGGTTTTAGTTCTTTAAGATAATGGATTTTCGTAGCCTGGTAGTTTTTTGGTTGATTTTTTGGGTGTTGGTGTTTTTTTTGGTTTTTGTTGATTTGGTTGATCGATCGCCCATTGTTGTTGAATTTATATATATATATATATATATATATATATATATATATATATATATATATATATATATATATATCATACTTATATAATGATGTTGTAAATATGTATTTTTTTTTATTCTTTCATAAATAGGTGTTTGAGTTTGAGTCAAACAAATTCTTACTTCAAATTATAATATTACCAAAAACCATGGGTCTCACTTCAGCTAATCGATTGATAGAATGATTGTTTAGTTTATGGGTTCCAATTATCAATTGTAGTTTGGTGCTATGATCGAATTAGTGTAAGTTTTTTTGTCCCAGGTATTTGAAGTAGTAAATTTAATTGATTAATTTGTATAAGATTATATTTGTGCTTATTATGTTTTGTATATTTGTTTTGTAATTCTATTAGGATAGGATTGTTTTTTTCTTTATCTATATAAACAATGTTTTATGTTGGGTTTTTTAGTTGACTATTGAAATTGATCGGCCGTTCTTTTTTGTTTTCTTGGTTTACATGGAGTTTGTTTGTGAATATAAGGGTCCGTTTGGTTTGTAGATGGGTTTAGGATTAGGATTTAAATTTGAATTAGGATTTGAATTTAAATTTGACGTATGAGAGAGAAAATAATATATTTAATTAATAATAATTAATTTATTAAAAAATAAATGAATTTTAATTTAAAATTATACTTTTATAATGCTAAATAAATGCAAAAAATAAAAATAGACAAACATAAAGAGGAGTAGGTCACACAATATTTAGAAAACCTAATCATGCCCCCAACTTTTACACACTCCCATGTTTGTGGTTCTCAATCCCAAATTCTAATCCATAAAGTTTATCCAACCATTGGTATTGCATATTTGCATTAATTAAATTCCAAACCCAATAAAACCCTCCATACCAAACGGGCTCTAAGTTTGTCAAAGAATATGCTGGGGCCTGGGGGTTTGGTAATATTATGTGTCTTTGTTTCGTTTTGTGTGTGTGGTTTTATTATTATTATTATTATTTTTTATTTTGTTGGCTTTTTGATTTGGTTTGGGTACTTTTTGTTTTGTGTGTGTGTTACTATTGAGGAATTTATTTCGTCATTTTGGATTTTTTCTAAAGTGATTTGTATAACATGTGCCCGTTTGGTCCGTGCCCGTTTTCTCCGGTACCCGTTTACCCTGTGCCCGTTTAGCCCGGT
The DNA here is from genome assembly GCA_030686995.1 of Artemisia argyi. Classification (NCBI taxonomy): domain Eukaryota; kingdom Viridiplantae; phylum Streptophyta; class Magnoliopsida; order Asterales; family Asteraceae; genus Artemisia; species Artemisia argyi. Next base: position 101,930,907 of record CM060696.1, read on the forward strand.
GCCCGTGCCGTTTTGCCACCTTTAGATATAAGGTTAAACTATTTTTCTGAAAATAGCAATTTTAGCATTCTGGACATAGCAATTTATGATATTGTTTTTAGTTTCATTTTGGAAACAGCAATTCTAACTTGGGTTTTAGTCTTTTCTTTTTTTGAAACAACAATTCTATATTTTCATTTATTGAGTTTTTGCAATTTGTTTTATATTTACATAATGTAATTAATGACATTATGTTACAGTAGATATGAATTTTCAAAAGCATTGTTAGTTTTCAAAACTTGATAATTCCATTATATGGTCAATAATTCTAAAATAATACCGGTATAGAAGATTTGATTTATATTTTTACAAACTTATCGTGCATATAATTGTTAAAAAAAATGATACAATTATCTAACACTTGTAGGAGTTTCGAATTTTAAACATTCAATAGACATTGTACGCGACGTACACGACTCTATACATAGACTTTTTGTGTGTGTTATATTATATACGACTAGACATAAATAACCCGACCCATTAGCCGGTTAACTAGTTGACCCCTTTAGTTTATCGTCTCGATTAAGTAAAGGAACCACCTTAGCTTTTATCCTAGGTCCGCCACTTTGTATAGAACAGAACTTTCAGCAACCACCTAAATCAATACTATAAAAGAAACTTCTCCAACAAAATGGCAGCTTTATTATGTTGATACAAGCTTCAAGAAAGGGCAAAGGATCCAAATAATTTGTGTTGCATTTGAGAAAGAAAAGCTGGGTGATCACTTCAAAAAAATGGCAAGGATCATATGTTGTAAAATACTCTCTTGTTCAGTAGGTGATATACGAAGACCATCACGAAGTGCTTCATGACGCATTTGGATATCAGCTTATTTAGTACAGAAAGCAAAGTTCCATACCCCCGTTAAGCACATGAACGTTAACTAGGAGAATATCTTTCTCATCATTTCTATTCATACGATGATACATAGATGATAAGTTACAGTCTATATCTACACTCTCACTATGTACAAATTATGTATGTGGATACACACAGATTTGAGATATCTTTAGCTTTTCTATCAAAATAAATGGATTAGGCATAAAAGCCTCGACTATAGTTCTTCACAGTAAATATATAATTTTACTCTGTCCTTTATTTCAGAATGAATAAAATTTCATATGTACTATCATACATCTCTTTAGTAATGAAAACATAAACAGAATTGTTTTCAAGGCACAATAATCAGGAAAACATAATTGACTTCTTCTACCCTTATTTTTGTTTTTCAATTCATCTTAGATGCTATTTATCAACATTGGGAACCAAATTGGGTAAAGTACGACGATAATAAGAAGGATAACAAGGAATAAGGCGATCATGGTGCATTTCCGCGAGTTCTTTTGCAACTCTCGAGCTTCGACTAGTTGTTCAGTCCCACGATGCACAAAGGAACTAGCATGAGATACGTGGCTCTCAATATCATTCAGTTGTTGGCCTTGGGCCTCAACTAGTGCAGCCATGTCCAAGAAAATCTGATGGAGTTCCATCAAGTTCTTTTCTATTTCCTTCACGGAATCGTGCCTTTCTTGAATTTCAGAGATAGTGTCCATAATCTGACCACGACCTTGATCTTGGATAGCTTTTTGCATGAAATCTTCACCTTCTCCATTAGAGATCAAGTTTTCAATCAATTCATCATTTGCTTTCTCACCAGTAATGGTAAAGTATCTTCTCGCGACAGTTTCCTTGTACTCGTCATTCATGCGGGTTCTCAAAGATTGAAAGTTGTCCATCATGGATTTGAGTTTTTTCCCTAGACCACTAACAACGGATGTACGTGTTCTGTCAGCTGACGAGCCGGGTCCACAACCAGGTAGCTTGCGGTTGGCGATATTAGCCTTATCAAGCGCCTCAATCTTTCCTTTGATGACTCTCACATGCTTTAAAACTTGCTCAATGTCAGAGTCCATCTTGGATCGAAGTTTCTTCATGGCATTCGCATTATGGACCGTTTTGCTTTCCTCATTTGCCTCTTGCAACCTTTTGTATATTTTCTCTACACTGGACATGTCTTCCTTGACATTCTCAACATCTTGAAAGAATTTTTCAAGCTCGGGTGAGTCGTTTCCCCCGCCACCACCATTACCTGCCTCCAAGTCATTATCTTGATATTGCTTAAAAGATTGGGAGAACAAATCATTCATCTTGACGTTATATGATTCACTTTATTCTAAATCGACAGTCAAAATCCAAATGAAAATGCGCGTAAATATGGACAGATCTTCCCTTCTTCTTCCTAATGGAGATTTATTTGAGGAAGAAGAAGGAGAAGAAAAGTTGAGCAAAGAGAATGTTTGTCAACAAATATATGCAATGGAGAATTGAAGTTATATTGAAGGGTCAACAAACCTTTGAAGGGTTAGTCGTTAACTTAGGACAAATTTAATATCTCTACCACTCTTCTATTTGTGGTTTTTGCACCATCAAAACTTTTTTAACATATAAATTTTGTTAAATATTTCCTTGTGTGCCTCATATTTATAGACCTTTTAACCACATTTTGTTTAATAATCAAAATAATTGAGCTATTTAAAGGTTAATCAAGATTTAAATGGAACACTATTTAAAGGGTGCATATCTATTTGTTTAGTGCCCATTCTGTTAAAAAAAAAAAAAAAAAAAAAAAAAAAAAAAAAAAAAAAAAAAAATAGTCGTTCGATAAAATTACCATATATTTGATGCTAATATCATTCTTTGAACAAGTCAAATCTTTCTCATTTTTTTTATTGGTCTCCTAAGAAACACGGACTAATAAGCTCGATTAATTACTCATCATGAGCTTAACAAGTATGCTAGCTTTCAAGATGGTCCACCTTGACAACAAACTGACAGTGACGAAAAAATGAAGGACTACTGCAGAAATGTAATCTAAAATAACTCCAACATCTGTTTCTATGTATAAAATTTATACTCGTTCAATAAAAGTTATACATTATGTGGGATGTATTCATTTTATCTATAAGAAATGTATGCTGTATGCCCTCTAGTAGGGGTTATAAGACTGATAATTAACATCTCACTGCCAATAAGAAAGAGACATGAACATGAATAATAAAGAAAACTTACTTTGACTTTCTACAAACAAAGTCAATGAAAATTGCATTGCTCCAACATTGGATGACTATAATCAACATATTTCTCCCATAAAGGCTTGTATTTTTCCATTCCGATCTTCAGCCACGGCTTTGAGTTGCCATTAAAATGCAAAACAGCTCCATTCTCTATCACCTCTGGATCGACATTTGTGTAGCCCAAACCAAGCACATGCCACATGGGATCTAGAGGCTCGGTTAGTCCATAGAATGTAAGGAGTCCAGGTGGCAATGTGCCCAATTTCCATAATGTCCTGTCAATGTTCTTTTCTTGCCAATAATGATAAATCCCCGTAACATTTCTTTTACGCCACTCAACCAAATCAAATACATTCATACCAAATGCCCATCCACAAGCATCAGGATCAAAATGTGATCTTATGAGCGGGTGAGAGTAGTTTAAGTACTTATGGTATCTATGAAACGTCTCCATACATGTTTCAACCGCACCATTCACATTTCCATTCAAATCTAATGTAAAAAGGCCCGAGAGATCCTTTTGAACCACAACATCGTCATCAAGAAACACCACCTTCCTCAATTCTGGAAAAACTTCCGGGATGTAAAATCTTATATGGTTCAACATAGACAAATATTTCGGGTTTCTAAACTTTATTGGAGTTTTTCCTCCATCGTTATTTCCTGAAAAGTAGTAGCTTTTTGTGTCAGAATCTTGAAGCTGTTTGAGAACAGGAACATATGAAGCATTCAACCAAGTAAAATCCTCAAACTTCTGCACATCAACAGTCACCCCATGATATGTGTTCATGGTAAAAAATGCCTTCATTGCAGCATAGTTCACTTCATCGGTTACTAAATGGAAGACTATCCTGTAAGGGTTTTGTGAATTTATAAACGTCGAGTTTACTACAACTGAAGTTGCAAGAATGTTATCAGAAAAGACACAGAAATGATAGAGACTATTGTCTGTCAGCTTATTGTCTTTTCGGATCATATCAGGTGCCTTTTGATGTACGTTTGATTGATTAAACCATTCGATTGTTAAACGAACTCCAAGACAAAAAAGGCTTTTTGGGACTTCTTCAGCTACGATTTGGCTATACTTGCTGCTTTTTTCGGTTACAGAACCCATTTGTTCCTCAAGTTCTTGGATTCTGGCTTTAAGTCTCATGATCATCGTTGCACTATCGTAGTGAAGCTGTTGGGCTTGAAAAAGCAAGAATGCCATGTCTCTGACAGCAGTATTGGATTCTTTAAGTGTTAATGGTGATCGTGTTGATGCAGCGTTTGAAAGAAGGATCTGAGAGTTGCGAATTTGTGCACTTAATTCCCATGCAAATTGGTGGTTGTTGCTTTCTTTAGCAATTACAACGAATGCTTTTGCTAGTGATATTTGATCAGTGAGTTGACGTGTGATTGAGTTAGGATTTAGCATTTCGTCTGTAACATTAAGGCTTTCAAAGTCTATATCACCCCTGTAAGATATCTGCAAAACACAATTTAAAAATGTAAATTGTAAATGTGTTAACATTATGAGTAAACTGTGTAACGGCGCCTAAGAAAGAAATAGCTAACTGACAATATCACATACATCTGGTAAAATGGACAGGTTTGGTAACAAAACAAAGTGGGTAATATTTATGGGTCAAAATGGGTAAGGGCACAGAGCAGCGACAGTTTTTTTTTTTTTTTTTTTTTTTTTTTTTTTTTTTTTTTTTTTTTTTTTTTTTTTTTTCTTGTCGTGAGTTCTGTAAATAAGTAATGTGTTAAATATTTATTATAGTGATAGCCTAAATCTTAAAATTAAATGATACACGATGTTTTATCAATATTTAATACACCTTGGGTAACTCTCCACTTATTTGACTTGATCAACCTGTTTAACATTTAGCTTTTTTTAGACAAATTGGTTCCAACTGACCTGTTAAAGAGACAACAGCACAAAATGAACCATTTAGCCATAAAGGGGACAAAACTTCTAGCTCTAATTATGTAACTCACACAGGCAGAAATGACAAAAATAACAAGCCTTGTGTTAAAATTGACATTTGTGAGAGTATGAACAAAGTGCTCATGTTTTCAAGTTATCTTGGAATATTTGAACAAAAGGAATTACTCTCATATGTCTAGTCAACGTATTCTCATCATGAACAAGAATCTACGTATGCCTATTGCATTGTTAATAATTCTTAGGAATATGTTTCAAACATACCGATAACTACTTGTTGACTTTTTCTGTCACCTGTTTTGCCATTATTGCATTGTTATTTATTCCGAGTACTATAAATTGTGCCATTATAGAACATCAATGGCATATGACTAACATAATGCAATAACAAACTGTTTTTTGAGTGCTTATTCATAGCGCTACTTGCTTTTTTGATGCAGCTTGGAATATAATAAAATAAACAGTTGGGATAAGCAATCCCAAACACACACGAAACGCTTTCTTCATTATATCAAAACGCGATATGCGGATAGGCAGCTCTAAGGGGTGTTTGGGATTACTTATTTCAAACTAATTTTGTATTTTGAAAAAGGCACCTACTTGCTTATATTATAGTGCTTGTTTAATATAAAATGAGCAGATAATCAGTTTCATATAAATAATCCAAACTACTTGTCTATATTGAAAATACGCAGATAAACACTTAAGAGGGTGTTTGGATTGCTTATTTCTTCTGCATATGCTTCTGAAAATTGACAGAAGCAAATGCACAGACATTCTTTAAATAAGCAATTTAGGAAAATAGTGTATGGATGAAAAAAAAAAAAAAAAAAAAAAAAAAAAAAAAAAAAAAAAAAAAAAAAAAAAAACGCAATAAACATGAAAAGAAGTATTTTGAAACTGTCAGTCGTATTAAAATCAAGGATTTTTGCTTTCATACGAGGGTTAAAGAGTAAACTTACTTCCATCTCAAATAAACATGACGAGTCTTTACTAATAGCTTATCTTAACAAATAAGAATAAACAACTTTGTATATCTAAAAACATTAAACACTCCAAACTGCTTATTAACTTCCCAAAGACCCTTTAAATAAGCTATGTCAAACACCCTCTTGGAAGTTCCAAAAATCATAATGACATATTTTACAAGCTTTTTGTGGGCTTATGTGATTTCGACTTATTTTTCAAAAGCTCCAATTTTCCAGCTTATTTTGAGATATGTGAGCTAATACAAGCTTACTATACATAAGCCCATAAGCCTTAAAATAAGCCGGAAAATTAGAGCTTACGAAAAGTAAGCCTGTAAATCACATAAGCTTAAAGCCCACAAGCTTAAACAAACATACCATCAACTACATTTCACACAATCCACACAAATCATCAATCATAAAAAACAATACACAACATGAAAACAAAATGAATAATTGATCATTACCTTAGACAACACCGATCTCGAACCAGGTTTTACGCTATCTCCACTTAAAAACAAGATCACAAACAAAACAAGAAACCCACAAAACAATAACAACAATGTCAGCCAAAACACATTTTGAAACCATTTTTTCTTAACTGACCTCCTAAACTCTTGCCTTGATCTTCTCATTTCATAAAAGATATCACATTCATTTAACAAATGAAATGGTTTTATATAAAAAGAGCAAACTTAAGGTGGTTATTGAAGAGTGTGGGGTAGAGAGAGATCTAATGTAGTTATATGTTTGAATGTTCGTTTGATTGCCAACAGCTGCTATTTAAACCTTTTTAAGTAACTCAACTAGTGATAGTGATGGATTTAAATGATGCCCATTTGTTAAAATAGTGTACTGATTTGGGAAATATTTTTTTCTTCATTACATTTTAGAGTAAAGTGAGAAAAATGTCCCTAAACTTTGTTATTTTTGCGAAAAATATCATTGAACGAAAAATTATACAAGTTGTGTACCGAACTTTTTTTTTTTTTTCTTTTTTTTAGCGAGAAATGCCCTTAAGCCGTTAAATCGCCCGTTTTTACTAACACTCGTTACTAAATCCCGTTAATTTAAACTCAAAGGCCATCTAAAATTACTAATTTACCCTCATCTCTTCACTACTCAAGAACATCAAACCCACAAACCCAAATTTTATGAATTTCAACACCTAAAACACTACCCAAATTTAACCACCATCTTTTCCGACGAATATTCCAACAACCACCAATAATTTTTAGTGATGAGATATCCATCAGAGAAGATGGTTGTTGATGGAATATTCGTCGGAAAAGATGGTGGTTAAATTTGGGTAGTGTTTTAGGTGTTAAAATTTAAAAAATCTGGATTTGTGTGTTTGATGTTCTTGAGTGTTAGTAATTTCACATGGCATTTGACTTTGACTAACGAGATTTAGTAATGAGCGTTTGCAAAAAGAGGGGAGTTAACGGCTCAAGGGCATTTCTCTCAAAAAACCAAAATAGGTACACAGCTTGCATAATTTTTCGTTCAAGGACATTTCTCTCAAAAATGGCAAAGTTTAGAGACATTTTTTGCAGTTTACTCTAAATTTTAATATCTATACTACACATGAGGAAAGTTTTTTACTCCATTAAATGTATTTTTATGTTTTAAAGAATACAAATTAATGTGCAATATTTACAAATGATTAACGCTGTGTATAATAAATTAAACAATAATTCTTTTACTACACATAATTATTTAAGACAATCATTATTGTAAGTTTAATGCCAATATTTTGTTGGGTTATGGACATTTAAGAATTCTGAAAATTGCATATTCAAAAAAAAAAAAAAAAAAAAAAAAAAAAACATTTATCATCTATGTATGTATTTTAGTACAAGTTTAGTGACTCATAATTATTTTGCTAATAAATTCGATAGAAAAAAAAAATCGTAGATGTCAAAATACGAAAAATTTTCATGTGATTTATAAACCATGAAAATGTATATTTTAATACCGTATTTTATATAATCTAATGACATATATATTATAATTATATGTTGGAAGAACTATTTATACTTCTCTATTTTACACGTTATATTATATTTTGATGAATGTTACACAACATTTACTAATTAGCAAGTAACTTTCACGCCAATCATCACAACCTTGTAATACTACTGTCTACCGTTTTCATATCGTCATTGCATCGTGATGCATAGATACTTGATATTTATATATGAAATAGGTGCGATTAAGTTATTCCGAAGTTATCGACATGCGTAAAGGCATTATCACGAAATCGAAAAACATTGCTCGCCACAATTTTTGATTGCAAGGTACTCATCATCGCAACGCGCGGATATTGCTAGTACTACAGAGTTGTTTTTTGTTGATATAAATAATGCCTAAAAACGTTATTAATATTTTTTGATATCTCTACGTTTTGATAATCATAAAGTGTAAAATCATTAAACATAAAATTATTACGTAAACAAGTATTTAATCGTAAATACTCATTTCATTAAATCTAATCACTTAAGTTATAAATAAACAAATGGCTAATGCATTTTATGATCAAATGAACTTTTATTTAATCACTAGATTTTTTATAAAATGTTACAAATATTTTATATCTATTACAAAACAGTTTTGGTAAATAAAGGAAAATGTTTAATTCATAATAAATATTTGAATTCAAATTTTCAACAAAAAATGGCAAAAATGTTCCAGAAAACCTTCCCTAGTAAAAGACAAAACTGAGGAACGTTAGAGACTGGGTGGTCCCCTTGAACTTTAAGGGGATCAGCCACACTTTAAGGGGACCGGCCCCGCTCCTCAGCTCCTCAGCTTGCCTATAAATACTGGACTGTTTTCTGGCGTGTTTTCTCACCTTTTGCACTCCAAACTTTTTGTATAAATCTTTCTCATACATCCTTCTTGTTGGGAATTCTGCTAAGTAAGAATTCTGCTGATGGTTACTGCTGAAGGTTACTGCTGAAGAGCTGGTTCCTGCTGAAGCAGTGTATCTGCTGAAGTCTAGTTTCAGCATTATTAGTTTCTGCGGATATAGTTATTCCGTGTTTTATGTAATATAGTTAGGATATGCATGAGTTTATTTAGGAAGTGATAGTACATATTGTTGGGATCATAGTTTTCACTATTTTATCAAGTCTCGGTCATTTGTAATAATGTTAGGTTGCTTAACTTTTATTTACTTTCATTTACTAAATGTATTAAGTTTACTAGGCTTAAGGTATGAAACCCATGGGCCTCAAAGCCCACGAAAATGATGAAAGGAAGGAGAGGGAGTGTTGCCCTAGCTCCTTCCCTATATATAGAAGCCTTAGGTCATTTGTAAACTTGGTTGGTTATTTGATTTCTTAAGGAAACTCTTGCACTTATATTTCTCTTATTCATATAGTCACCCAATCTCTTTTCTCATCTCATTTCTATCATTATTATACTTGTGTTTACAAAATGGTGACCTAACAAGTGGTATCATTCGCCGGAAGAAGGTGTAGTTATAGTTTTTTCATTGAATCTTTGATCTTAAACGTTTTTTTTTAATCGAATTTTTGTTAAATTTTTGCACTTTCTTGCTTGTTTCTTGGTTTTTAGCACATCTTTGCTTACAAACTTGTTCTACAAATCAAAACAATCAAAAAGTTCCAAACTTTTATCACCAAATTCGAATTAGGGTTTCTTGTACTTGTTTTCGAAAACATTTTTGTTTTTTATAAAGTTTATCAAGTTTTCAACTTTCTTCAAGAAATCTTCATTTTATACCTAAAAGTACAAGAATCTTTAAGAAAAAACGCGTTTTAGGTTAGCTTTCTTTGAAAATACCACTCGCCAAGGCTATCGAGAACTTAATTTGTCCCTATTTTGAGATCTTCTCAAAGTACTCTACATCGACTTCGGTTTTGTGAACTCAGTATTTTCTTTCTTGTATAAGAAAGAAAAGTACTTCGACTTTTGGTAAATTTTCGGAATTGTACAATTTCGAAAACTGGGATCGTGACCTTTGTGTTTTCGAAAACACCATTTTTTTTCGAAATCACATTTCTTTCGAAAACTTGTATAAGTTTCGAAAATCACTTTGTTTTTGCGAAAACTCAAAAGTATCGAAATCAACTAATTTCGATAACCTGAAATTTTCGCAATCCCAATCTGAAGTATCGCAATCATTGGAATTCAAAAGTTTCGCAATCCCTTATTCAGCAAACTTTCGCAATCCCTGTTGACCAAGGTTTCGCAATCCGAAGTTGAGCAAAGTTTTTTCGATACTCGGCTAATTCTATACCTTCTACAAGATCCATTATTACACAAGTGTTCTAAGATGTCTCAACCACCTAATTACTACTTCCCTCATTCTCAGCAACAAAAACATCAGCAGTATCAGCAACAACCGTATCAACAACCTTCCCAATCACACGTTCACCAACAACCGTTTAATCCACTACATCATTATCTCATGATGCAACAACATCAAATCATTCCTCAACAACAATCATATCAGATGTCACCACAGAACACTCAGGTCTCCTCCAAACAACCTCACTGGTTTGATAGAATGTGTGAAGTTATTACAACTCAACAATCCCGACATGAGGCAGGATCACTTGAAACACCTCCAATGCTAACACCTGGGAACTATGTTCAATGGTCAAGTCGATTCTTACGATTTCTTGAACTTAAGAAACCTCATGGGAAATTCTTGAAACAAGTGATAGTTGAAGGACCATTTGAGTGGCCAACAAGATTTGAAGCTGGTGATCCAACTGCTGATCCTCCACGTCCTCCTGGTGATAGACCTCTTCCAGAAACTGCACTCACTGAAGAACAGAAATTACATCGTGAAGCTGATGAGTATGCAATGGCTTATATACTTCAAGGTATACCTAATCCAATTTATCGCAGTGTCGATGCTCAGAAAACAGCCAAAGCTATGTGGGAACACGTTCATCTCCTTATGGAAGGCACTCAATTGAACAAAGATGATATGGAATCCAAACTTTACATGGAATACACAGACATCACAATTGAACCAGGAGAGTCACTTGAATCCTACTATCATCGTTTCACAAATGTGGTCAATGATCTGGAACGTCACAAAATCACAGTACCAAGGATAGCAGTGAACTCCAAATTCGTCGGTAGTCTTGGTCCAGATTGGCATAAATATGTGACATTTGTACGTAAAACCAAAAATCTACATGATGCACCATATGGTTTGTTGTATGATTTTCTGAAACACCATGAACCTGAAGTGGAAAAAGATAGAGCTCTACGAGGGTGATACACACCAACACCAACACCAACACCAACACCAAATTCTTTGGCTCTCGTAGCTCAATCTCCCTATGCTCCACCACCAATGTCAAATCATGCATATGTTCAAGAGCAGAACTACATCAGTTATCCACAATCTTCCACCTCGAATCAAATGGTCCCTTATGATTCATCTCCACAGAATGCTTCTACTCAACTTGTTCCAATAAACAACAATGATGCAGTGTATTACTCAAATTCCAATGACGATGACGATGATGACTTTAATACGTTGAATCAGGGACTTGCTCTTATTGCTCGTGCTTTCAGCAAATTCTCCAACAAAACAAACAACCGTCAACGTTCATCTTCTAACACAAGGAATCAAGCTGTTGTCAATGATGGAAGAGTGGAAATTCAGAATTGTAACTATGGTCGATCTGGTTCAGGAAGTTCTTCAGGAAATTTTAGGAATGGTCAGAGGTTTAATAACAATGGAGGGTTCAGGAACAACTCAGGGTCTTCTCAGCAAAGGTCTGAACTAGTTGCAACAAGGAACACCAACTCAGGGAATGCAATGTGGTGCTACAATTGTAATGAACAAGGTCATATAGCGACAGCATGTCCCAAACCAAGAACTCGGGGTAGTAAGTTTCACAAGCAGGCATTACTCATGGCTCTTCAAGATGAAAAAGATGGACATTTCCCTGAACAAGATAACAACTTCATGGCAAATGTGAACAATGATGATGACATGGAAGATCTGGAAGCTAATGCAGCTGTGATGCTTATGGCCAACATGCAGGAACTTCAGTTTAATGATTCAGGTCCAGTGTATGACACTGACGGCTTATCTCAGGTACATGACCAAAAAGCATGCCTCATACATGAAATAGCCTCACCCTCTGCTTCTGAATCAGATATGGCGCAAGTTGTTCCATCTAAATCATCTTCATCTTCTCAAACAGATGAACAAATAAGCACAGTTGTCATATTTGATGATGACACGGATGTTTCATTTGATGATCCTATTGAGAATGATAAACATGATCATTTCGAACAACATGAACCATCATTTGATCGAGACCCTGTTCTCATAATGTTATCTAAACAACTGAATGATCAACAGTTGCTAATTGCAAAATGCAACAAGAAAAACAAAGTTTTAAAAGAAACAAATACGGCACTTGTAAGAGATATTGAGTGTTATAAAATACAACTTTCAAATCAGCAAGAAAAGATTAAACATACAAAAAGTTTTGAAAAAGCTTTTCAAGATTCTTACAACAAAGAACAAGATCTTCAACGCAAAATGCAAGATTTAATTGAGTCAAACGGAAAGTTGATTTCGAAATTCGAAAGTGAAAAGTGTGAATTGAAAATGCAAGTTGAACGTCTTCAAAGAGACCTTTCAAAAACGGAAACAGAATTGTCCAATTGTAAAAAGGAGTTTTGTGAACATAAAATACGAAAAAGGAAGTATATAGATGATTTACTCGGTGATATTGTTGATCTTGAAAAACAACTCAAAGAATTTCGTAACATTGTTTACAAACACGGGAACTCTGTCACAACAATTCAGAAATTTACTTTAAAACTGAGACCCGATAAAGGTTTTGCACTTGGTGATTACAATTCAATGTTTCTTCACACGGCTTTCAAAGAAATTCCTAAAATTTACAGTATGGACCATTTGCTTGATAATACGATTGTGCGTGCTGTTGTTTTTTATACTGAGGAAGAAGAAGAACTTGAAGACGAGAGTCGATCAAAAATGAGTTATGTTCAAAATTGGACACCATATGATTATTCAAAAGCTCCTCCTATTTCCAAATCTTTTGTTACTCAAAAAGAATTACCTGAGAAATCATGGTATGTCACTGAGTCATATGTTTCATCCTCCAATGCAGCCCCTGTCCAAACTGTAGCACAAATAAATGGTCCTTTACCATCATCCGGTGAACTTACACCTTTACCGAAAAAATGTCGTGTCTTAAATTATTTCAAAACTTTTATGGAAGACATCGAAATTTTAGAGGAAACAATTGAACGCAATTCTGAAATAAAAATTGAAACTTTTCAATCCGCTTACGAGCGAGAAAAGAGAGATATTTTTCAAAAACAAATGCTGCCAATTGTCAAACATCTCCGTCTTTGTGCTACACGTTGGGATCAGGAACTTCAAAACGAGGTCAAAAATATGATAAACGTTTTCAACTCAACTGAAAATGAGATTTTGGTTCAAAAGCAAAGAAATAGAGTTTTAACAAATGATGCTGATCGACTCTTGAAACAAGTTCTCAATGCTGATATTTTGTCTGTTATCATGAATAATCTTTATAAATCTGGTACTTCTATGCTTAAGAATGATGATTGTGTTGATAATAATCTGTTGAATGAGGAAATTGAGACACTCAAAGTGGAAAATGATAAGCTGAGAATTAAAAATGATGATGTGACAAAACAATTTTCAAAAGAAATTTGTCAACTCAAACAAAGGCTTGAATGGTGTCAAGCTAAAAGTATTGAAAGGGAATTGAAGTTTCAAAGTCAAAATGTTTCAAACTCTTGTCAGATTTGCAAAAACAACGAGTCTTTAAAAAGTCTGTGTCTCCGATACGAGAAAGAACTTGCGGATTTAAAAATTGAAAACGCCGAATGGCAACAAAACCGCGATGACATCAAATATTGCAATGGTTTACTTGAGTCTGAAATCCAGGATAAAAATCACATCATCATTGATTTGAAAGAGAAAATTAAGCTAATTCAAAAGGGAAAGATGGTTGATACCACGGTGATAGCACCAGGAATGTATCAATTAAACAAAACTGCTAAAGAAAATGTCATTCAAAACACTAACGTTGATACCTCCACTTCTACAGGACTAGTCTCCACTAATAGCGTTAGCAAACCCAAGCGAAAAAGTAAAAAGAAGAATAGGATCTTGCAACGTAAGAGAGGACAACTAGAAGCTCAAGAAGTAGAAGATCAACTTAGGAATTTGAATAAAATTCATGTTGCATCAGATTTAGATTCTAATCTGGCAAATTGTAATCAAAATCTAAATGTAACGAATGATGAACCTTTGAATGTTTTGAATATTAATGCATCTTGTGTGTTTTGTCGTAAAAGCGTATCATCTGGTAATCATACAAAATGTTTAGCTAATTCTCTTCTCAATCGTCATAAGAAACGTAGGACACGCATTCCTTCTAGGCCCACTACTGCCTCTAAGTCTAACTTAGGCAAGCCATCTTCTACGGTTTCTAATGAAGTTGAAGTTACCCCCATAGGTGCCGAGAACAAATCTAGGAATGAGCCAACTACTAGTGCATTTAACATTAAGAAAGCAAAAACTAGTTGGAACTGGCAACGTTGGTTACAATACAAACCAGACTTTAAATGGATTCCTAAATTGTTGAATACATGTGTTTCTAACCAACAGGAACCCGCACTGTCTTTGGGTTCCACCCTTACTTCTGTTCCATCTGTGTCTTCTTCTTGTGATGCAGGTGGTACAGATCGTTCTCTAGATTATTGATAGCGGATGCACCCGACATATGACAGGCAATCTCAAACTGTTACACAACTTTGTCTCAAAGTTCATTGGTACTGTCAGATTCGGGAATGATCATTACGCTCTAATCATGGGATATGGTGACTATGTCAGTGGGAACATTGAAGTAAGTCGTGTTTATTATGTGGAAGGCCTTGGACACAACCTTTTCTCTGTTGGTCAATTCTGCGATGGGGATCTAGAAGTTGCATTTCGTGAGAAAACTTGCTTTGTTCGTGACTTACAAGGAAACGATCTAATGTCTGGCTCACGTGGCTCCAATCTTTATACAATATCAATGTCAGATATGATTGCAACATCTCCGATATGTCTTCTCTCCAAAGCATAATCAACTAAATCTTGGTTATGGCACAAACGTCTTTCGCACTTGAATTTCAAAACCATGACTGACCTTGCTCGTTATAAACTTGTTGATGGATTTCCAAGATTCCGCTTTACCAAAGATCACTTATGTCCTGCCTGTGAACAAGGAAAAAGTACTCGTGCTCATTTTCCTAATAAACCTGAGCATAGTACGCATCATGTTCTACAACTGCTTCATATGGATTTGTGTGGACCGATGCGTGTTCAAAGCATCAACGGTAAACGCTACATTCTTGTAATTGTGGATGATTATTCCAGATGGACTTGGACTTATTTTCTACGAAGTAAAGATCAGGCTCCTTCAATGATCATCACCTTTCTCACTAAAATTCAAGTTCAGCTACGCAACACGGTACGAATCGTCAGAACTGACAATGGAACTGAATTTAAGAATCAGACACTTCGGTCATACTTCGAGAAAGTGGGAATTGAACATCAAACATCTATTCCTAGAAGCCCAGAACAGAATGGAGTTGTTGAAAGACGCAACAGGATGTTAGTGGAAGCTGCTAGAACTATGTTGATTAATGCTCAATTACCAGATTACTTGTGGGCGGAAGCTGTTTCAACTGCATGTTATACCCAAAACCGTTGCATGATCACAAAACGTCATCGCAAAACACCTTATCAAATTGTTCACAAAAGGAAACCGAACATCGATTACTTTTATGTATTTGGAGCACTTTGTTATCCGAAAAATGATCGTGATGATTTAGGTAAACTTAAAGCAAAGGCTGACATCGGAGTGTTCGTTGGATACTGTGAAAATTCCAAAGGTTTTCGGATATGGAATCGTCGTACAAGAGAAATTCAAGAAACCATTCACGCTAATTTTGATGAACTCACACAAATGGCTTCTGAGCAACACAGCTTAGGACCCGAATTCAACCGTCTTAACTCTCAGGCATCTTCGGCTGAATCCTTGCCACTCAACCGCAAAGAATTAGAAACCTTGTTTGCTCCACTATTTGATGACACAATTGAATACCGTCCTACTGAGGTCTCACATAATTCCGCTGCTCAACCTGATAACATTCCAGTACCAGACTCACCTCAACAAACAACTACAAGTGTTGCGAGAGACGGTCCTCCAATTGTATCACCATCTACAGTAGAACAAACTGTTTCTACTTCCCACCATCCAGCTGAAGATCCAACATCACAATCAGTTCCACAACCCGCAGAGCATGATCCTGATGCGTTCTTTAACCCGTTTGCACCAGCTCCTACAGTTCCTGATATAGCTGAGTCGTCAACACGCAATTTGGATCCTGCTAACATGCGAGATACTTATCAACTGCACCCTTCAACACACAAATGGACTCGAGACCATCCACTAGTTCATATTATTGGCCATCCAGATGCACCTGTTATGACAAGACAACGACGTCACACGGATGGAGAAACTTGTATCTATGCACTCACAGTTTGTCACAAAGAACCTAAGAACATTAAAGATGCAATGACTTATGACAACTGGATTGAATCTATGCAAGAGGAATTTCAGCAATTCATAAGTTTAGAAGTCTGGGAATTAGTTGAAAGACCTGACGGAGTCTTTGTCATCGGGTTAAAATGGATTTGGAAAAATAAGCTTGATGCTGAACGAACTGTCATACGTAACAAATCACGCCTGGTAGCGAAAGGATACTCCCAACTAGAAGGACTTGATTTTGCTGAATCCTTTGCTCCAGTGGCTAGACATGAAGCTGTTCGGATCTTCTTGGCCTATGCTGCACACAGGAACATGGTTGTTTACCAAATGGATGTGAAAACTGCATTTCTTAATGGAGAACTCCGTGAAGAAGTGTATGTGAGCCAACCTGACGGCTTTGTTAATCCTGAGCGTCCTAATCACGTTTACCGACTCAAAAAGGCACTCTACGGACTGAAGCAAGCCCCACGGGCGTGGTATGACAAATTGTCCACTTTCTTACTGGCCAATAAATTTTCTAAAGGATCGGTGGATCCAACACTATTTACAAAAACCTACGGGGAGGACTTACTTGTTGTTCAAATATATGTCGATGACATCATTTTTGCCTCAACAAAAAGAAGTTACTCTAATGATTTTGCAAAATTAATGAAAGATAATTTTGAAATGTCCATGATGGGTGAACTTTCGTTCTTTCTAGGACTACAAGTTCATCAATCACCCCGTAGAATTTTTATAAATCAGTCCAAATACGCTCTTGAAATTTTAAAGAAACATGGAATGATGACCAGTGATACTTACAATACACCAATGGGCTATACCACAAAACTAGATGCTAACTTACATGGGACTCCAGTTGACCCTACCAAATACCGAAGTATGATTGGGTCCCTCATGTATCTCACAGCTAGTAGACTTGATATAGTATTTGCTGTCTACATGTGCTCTCGTTATCAGTCCAAACCAACTGAAAAACACCTCAGCGAGGTCAAAAGAATCCTTCGATACATAAAGGGAACCATTAACTTGGGAATCTGGTATCCGAAGGATTCTGGTTTTGAACTAATTGCTTTTTCAGATGCTGACCATGCAGGATGTTTAGACACACGCAAAAGTACATCTGGTGGATTATAATTTCTCGGAGACAAACTTGTGTCATGGCAATCAAAGAAGCAGGACTGCACATCACTGTCGTCTTTAGAATCTGAATACGTAGCCATGTCTGCTTGTTGTGCTCAAGTCATATGGATGAGATCACAACTTAAGGATTATGGCTACCTATTCAACAAGATTCCTATCTACTGTGATTCCAAGAGTGCAATTGCTATCTCCTGCAACACAGTACATCATTGCAAATCCAAACACATCGATCTCCGATATCACTTCATCAAAGAGCATGTGGAAAAGGGTACCGTTGAACTTTATTTTGTTGGGACTGAGTACCAATTGGCAGACTTACTTACCAAATCCTTAGCACCATCGAGGTTTGCTAGTCTAGTTCACCAAATTGGTATGCGATGTTTGACTCCAGAGGATCTGGAAAAGTTTTTAAAACACAATTGATCGTCAAACATCAAAACTATCTTTGTAAATATTTTTTTTCAAATATAAACCAATCAAAAACACAAAAAGATTTTCATATTTTTTTTACTTACTTAAAAAAAAAAATGCAAGTTTATCACTTCTCTTCAACATCTTGTCATTTTTTCTATATTTTTACAAATGTTGAGGGGGAGATAAGCTCAAAATGCTTCACATTTTTTCTCAAATTGATATACTTGCATATTTTCTAAATGATGCGGTACTTCGGATATTGTGGAAGTCTTAAGTTCATTCCCTTGTCTCATCTCGATTAAGGTTTCATTTTCAATGACGGTTACGAGTATATCTTTAAGCTACACTTGTTTGCCATTTAACTTTAGGACTTAATAATGTCAACCAAAAGTTTAGGGACCATAAGTGTCATTAACTCAAAGTTTCAATAATAACTCAAAACAAACAATCCGTTTTTTTCAAAATATCAAAATTTCTAAAACCCTAAACCCCATTTCGAAATCTATGGACCACATTCAAACGAGCAATCCACGCTAGTAATCTTCAATTTGTAAGTTTCTACGTGATCTTTACTCGATTACAAACAAAGGTTTTCATTTAATTGCAAAACTAATGGTTAGATTTCAAGATTTATCGATATAATAACCTAGGGTTTCGAAAATTTCGAAATGATACAATTCGTATTTGGGTGGCTAATTTTTGATTGGGGTTTTGTTCTATAACATGTTTCTAACATTCCTATGTCATTTAATCGTTGCTCTATACATGATTGCGTTATTTTTCGAAAACTAGGGTTTAGTTCGATTTGGGTTCTTTTGAATCTGTTGTTGTTTGTGTTATGTCATTGGTGGGATATGTTGCAATGAATACATGTATCAATATTGTGCATTTGAATTGAATCCACAACGATTTGGTCTTGATTCTCGCTAAATTTGGGTATATCGTTCATACATAAGCATCTCTTGTTCTGTGTTCATAAGCCTCGCTTGTCATGTTTTATGTTTCTTATACATGTTAGAGATATAATGGAACCAATCATCCTCATTGGTTTCTAGTTTTTCAGTTCTATCGAGAACATGTTCTTGGAGTTTTTCGAAATCACTGCTAACGTATGTATAGAAGTAGACTAATCGTGATATATCATTCTTAATGACAGGTCTGAATCCTTGGATAATTGTATTGGAAAAGAAACGTACATATGGTTCAATTTCGAAAAATTCTTGTATAAGAATTTTTTCGAAATCCCATTTTTTTCGCAAACCATGATTTTCGAAATCAAGTCATTTCGAAAACACTCTTATTTGAGTGTTTGCGAAAGTTTCTCAAACGCTTTGTGTTTTCGAAAATTTTGTTTTCGAGAATAGATACTTTGAAAATCTTTCGCAAACTCTTACATTAGTGTGTTTGCGATAAATATGTATCACTGCTCAAACGTTTTCGAGAACCATGTTTTTTCGAAATCACATATGTGAAAATCTTTCGCAATCAACCATCTTTGAACCTTTCGAAAAATATTTCACTTAAGTATGTTCTCGATAAAGTTATTATCGAGAACACACTTGGAATATTTTTCGAAAACTTTCATTATGCATGTTTGCGAAAACCTTATTTCTTATGACTGTTTTTTCGAGATCATGTTAGATTAAGTTTTTTTCGAAATCAAGTAAATTTTGTGAAAATATGATGATGGCTTGTTGTAATGTCGAATACATGTAATTATGTTGTGAGTATGTTGTAATCAACATTTGTTGTCACAAGATGAGTAAATATGCTACTTCGATCATTTTTTTTCTTAAGTATGTACTTTAATTTTTCTTAAATTGATTTAGTGAGATGAAATGATCAATGTTCTTCAAGTATGCATTATATGTCACTTCACACATAACATAATGAAACATTCGTGCTTAATTGTCTGAAGTAGATATCTATTACCAAACTCAATACTGTGCTAACACGTAACAAATTTGGATGTTTGGTTTATGATTATACTTTTCAGATTAACATGGCTGAACACAACGAGAATGTCCCTGAACAAGCTCTTCCATCACTCACCATGGATGACATCACTCCCGAAAACTACAATGTTACGATTGGCAACAACAATCCACGAGTTGATTTCGACAAATTGAAAATTACAGAGAACTCGTGCATGATTGTCAAAGATATTCTACTTGCCCATCCATGCAAACATCTGCTCATCTGTTCTACTTCAGTTCCTCTGTTCTACCTTCATCAGTTCTGGCTTACGGCTAAGGCTAACTTGGATGATGAATCTTTTACTGTTACATTGGATCGCCAAGTCTACACTATAGATCACGACGTTCTTCGTACAGTCCTTCTCCTGCCTCAAACTGACAACGAATTTGCTCCTATACTACCTGAACTGGATCTTCTTGATTTCTTCATTGAGTTAGGATATGAGGTTGATGATGACGTACCGCTAGTCAAGCTTTCCCGATTCAATGCCAAGAATATCCCTCAGCCTTGGAGAACATTCTGTCTGTTGGTTGTAAGATCGATATCAGGAAGAAAAAGTGGTCATGAACATCCTAGGCTTGAACATTTGCAAACATTCTGGGGAATGGTGACTCTGACACCTATGGACTTTGCAGTTCCTATCATGAATGATATAGTCCACAGTATTCAAACCGAACGTGTGAAGACTATGATACCATTCACAAGATTCACCAAGCTTCTTATAGAACATCTCTGCAAAGACACTCCAGAATTCATCAAGAGGATGGCTGATCCTAATGAGCCGAAGCACCTCTTCGAGGAAGATTTCACCACCTCATTCATCAAGACGACCACTTCCTCTACCAAGATCAAAGGAATGAGGCTTCTCGAATACCTTCTTGATGATAAAATCAAGAAAAGTCTGAACTACAAGCTGTATGATAATGCTTACAAAGGGGTACAGGAAGAAGCTACTATTCAGACTCGTAGCAAAGGCGGTGTAAAGTCTGGGAGTACTACAAGCACCACTGGCTCACCTCATACTAGATCTAAGGCTGCTCCTAAGTCAAAACCCAATACTTCCACCAAACCTAAACCTACATCCAAACCCAAACCTGCAACCAAGCCAAAACAGATGGTAACTCCTGAGTACACTCTTCATGATGAACCTACACCTCCACCTTCTGACACCGAATCCGAGTTCGACACGGAATCTGAAGAAGAAGAAGAGCACCTGATGAAGGATTTCCTGCAACAGAGATCGCCATACAACAAAGTCTTGAAACTTATGAAGAAGAGACAAGGAAAAGAAAAGGGATCACTATTAATGAGCCTAATGATGATGAAGACGTACCAATCATTGAACCTTTGGTCGATAAACGCAAACTGAAGAGTATAGTTGTCGACACTCGAGCTGAAGAAAAGCGACTTCGGAAAGAACAAAGGAAAGCAACTCTTGAAAGCCGACTTATGTCTCAACCTTTAACTCCACCACCTATCGATCAGTCGGAACATGAAGGAACTACTAGCAGCATGATTCCTCCCGTTGTATCCACTACGTTAGAATCAGCTCCACAGCCTGATGACACCGTTAAAGATACAGACAAAACAGGAGATGTCAATATGACAGAGACTGCAAATATAGAGGAGAATGTTGGCGGACAAGAGAACATAGCTACGGATCAGGAACATGAATATCTCATTACTCCTGAGTTTCTTGCACGAGAAGCAGAGGAAGCAGAGGAACGTCGTAGAAAAGAAAATGAAGAGAAGAACGCGTTCGACACCAACATATTTCTTAAGTCATCTTCTCAGCAGACTTCCTCAGCAAAACCTCCACCTCCTCAAGACTCTCCACCAAAGGATCTGACTCCTCCTGCTTCTTCTTCAAACTCTCACAACGAGTCATCGTCCGAATCATCACCTGAGCATTCATCTCCCACACCTTCAGAAACCGCATCAAAACAACATTCAATCAATGAACCGAAACAACCAGTTGATCTTCAGGAGCAAGTCAACAAACTTACCAACATGGTTACCAGTCTTACCCAACAAGTTGAAGACTTTCAGGAGTCAAAGCTGCTGATCGATAAGTTCTTGAACTCTGATTACACAGGATTTATCAGGACTGCCACCCATGATTTTCTCTCTGAAAATCTAGTTGAGATGATCACTCCTGAAGTAGCAAAACTTCTTGAACCTAACAAGGACAACTTGGATCACAGAATCAGAAGTGTCACCAGAAAAATGTTGTCAACTACACCATTCATGCTTCACACTGCAAAAGCTTCTACTGTTGCTCCAACCGTCCCTGAATTATCCTTCAATGAAATGCTTGCCAAACTCTTCGACAATGTTGCCTCCAAAATCACACAGACTGCTGAAGAAAAAGCACTTTATGAGGCTATGGCGGCTTACATAACCAAAGAGTCATGCAAAGATGCAGCTGGAACTCTGAAAAGGTCAAGAAAAGATGATGATCCTGACCCAAACTCAAAAGGCAAGAAACCTAAGTCTGGAACCGGTCCCTCATCTTCTCTACAACCACAAAAGGACTCCACTCCTCCTGGAAATCAACAACACCCCTCAGCTACCGGTCAAGGTCAAACTTAAGTGGAAGAAACTTTAATGGAACCTACTGATGACTACCAGGGTCAACCTGACACTGATTACCGTGCTTCACCTATTCATGATTCTCATGCTGGACCATCATCACCATCCAAGGCTAAAGACAAAGATGATACATCTAAGTCTAAGAAATCAAAGAAGAAAAGACGTCATTCATGGCTCGGCAATGATGACACTCCTCAGAATGATTGGCTGACAGAAATGGTTCAAGCTCAACCTCCTCTCGAAGAAGAAGAACCCCTTCCTAGTAATACTCTACAGTTTACCCAAGTCATAATGAAGGATCTTCAGATCAACAAACTCACAAAGGCGGAGCTCAGAAGAATCAATAGGGATGCACAAGAATTCCTCAAGAAAAGATCTGGAAACAAAGTGGAATACGAATATCATATGCAGAATATAGCTAGTGCAATGTCTGCCGACTTTGACTGGCTAAATCCTGAAGTGAATATCGATCTCAGTTCCAAGAATCATGAAAAACCTTACTTCACTGACTGGACCAAACCATTACCTTTGAAAGGATTTCCAGACAAACCTAAGATACCTTACAGCTTCTTCTTCAGCAAAGATCTTCGTAACATCCAGCTCACCCAGGAGACATCCAAGAAGAAATATGCTTCCTCACTCACAATCTCAGTACCTGCCGCAAGATACAAAATTCCTGCCATTGAAGAAACCACTCGTATTTTCAGCAACTCCATCGTAGCTTACGACAGAGATGCTCTACATGGAATTCAACACTGGCCAGAACGTCGTCGTCTCGGTTATACTAGCAGATTAGGAGAGACATCATTGGAAAATGTGAAGCAAAAATCTAAGATCATCGCCATCTTGGATATTCAAGAGTCGCAACGGTTTAACTACATATTCATGCGTGAAATTGTTGTTAAATGACAAGATGAAAAGAAGTACAAGTTCTCCGAAGCAGACTTTCCAGACCTTAATCTCAATGACATCGAAGACATGTATCTCGAAAAGGTTAAAGGACGAATGCGTGGATTCGATAGAGATGTACAGTACAACTTCATGGCATCACTACTTCTTTACATCCGACGATTGATTGTTCAAGAAAGAGTGGAAGATCTTCAGCTTGGAGTGGAAAGTTACCAACAGAAGATCAATTTGACAAAGCCGCAATTCTACTTTGATGGTATCTATCAAACACCACAGTTTACTCTCAACCAAGAACCTTTTGGTTTCACCTACATCAACAGTAAAAAGCTACAAAGTTTCATGAGGTTCGATGAGGTACACAAATTCTGTGATATCACACTCAAATCTGTTCGTGATGGGCTTGTCAAAAGGTTGAATGATGATCGCCGAAATATAGCTAAGGGGGAACAACCTAGATGGAAATCCAGCACAAGAAGACAAGTTCGTAACTTTGTCTTAAAGATTGAAGAAAGGTTATTTCGAC
The DNA here is from genome assembly GCA_030686995.1 of Artemisia argyi. Classification (NCBI taxonomy): domain Eukaryota; kingdom Viridiplantae; phylum Streptophyta; class Magnoliopsida; order Asterales; family Asteraceae; genus Artemisia; species Artemisia argyi. The sequence goes on from CM060696.1 coordinate 101,955,083, forward strand.
GGGAACAGATCAGACGACTGGAAAGCTATATCGGTGTTAGACCATCATTTCCTATCAGACTCTTCGAAAGACCAGAACCCAAGTTCACTGACTTTGATGCTCCACTTACTGATGAAGATTAACTTGGTACATTTGGTATTCTTTTCAATATCAATTGTTTCATTTGATTGAATTATTTTCACAATGGCTTGTGCACGCATTACAGTGCACAACCTAATCTTGTAAAGAAAGGACCCTGAGGTACGCATCAGTGCCTCAATCCTAAATATAAGGAGCGAAGGCTTCTTACTTTTGAGTAGAATTAATCAAACATTTATGATTTTCATAATTCTGCTCAAAAGGACAAGTATTTCACCTCAATAAGACCTAATCACTTGTTGAGGGGGAGCACTTGTCAAAACAAAATACGTTGCTCTAAATCAAAAGTTCTTGGTGAATCTCCCCGTAAGACTCAAAAGGCATATTTTAATCCAAAAGTTTGTCAAAAACACCATTTTATATGCTATTTTTGAAGGGGAGAAAATGAAAAGGTGATTAAAATATACGAAGTCAAAGCTTAAAAGCTGTATCATGTGCGAGCTAGACTCAGTATTGACCCAGGAATTGACGAGACAATAAAAGTTAGTAATATCGAAAGGACTTACCCTCGACGGGTAATAACATCAAGTTAGTTACTAGAGCTAGTTGTCACCTAAAAGCTGACAATGTATCTCTTTAACTAACCACGTAAGCGTGTCTCGAAAAGGATATGTCTTAGTAGAAATGTACCATCTCGAGAAACTTTCTGTGGACTCGACCAGGCCGGGTAATAACTTCAAGCTAGTTTAACTAGTGATGTAAGCGTGTCTCGAATCGGTCTTGTTCACAGAAAGTGGATCAATTCAAAAGTGCTTGCTCCTCCCGCATGTGCAAATTTATTAAATACTTATGAGCACATGTGCAGGGGGAGCCCTTCAAAAGTATACACAAAACTCTCAAAGTGTTAAACAAAATATTTGATTAACACAAACACTTTGAGAGATTTTCAATCAAAGATTTCTTGGCTACTGTCGGAGTTATAAGGTGATTAAGATAGGAATATCCGTCCTATGATCCTCCAGAACCGGAGGGATCTACCCAAGGACATCTCCCATAGTTTGAATTAGAAGTCCTTAGGTATGATACGAAAAAAAAAGGAGAAAAGAATGAAAGGGAAAGAATGATTTGAAGAATTAAAAAGAAAAGTAAAGTAAAGGGTGAAAAGAAATAGCCCTCCATATGATTCAACCTTAGGGCAGACACCGGGTTCAACTAATATGCTACTGGTTGTTACTAAGGTAACACCGGTATTGAAGACAAAGTCATCATGGACCCAGTGACGCAATGCACTAAACCTTCTTAACCACTCAAGTTCTCTTAAAAGAACTTGTTTCATTCTCACGGGGAACCAACGTAACCTATCGACCTATCTCTTAGAGACGGTTGATATTGAAGCAGGAGACCCCTCCCTAGTCTCCGCATAGGAAACCTAGGTGTGCACTTATAGAGTCTAGAGCCTTGAGATACTGATGCGTGGGAATCGCACCTTGCTTTACCTCTCGAGGGATCTCGAGAAGCTTACAACCCCCACCAGGCAGTGTACCTGATCGTTGTAGTATAGTATAGTGACAAGTACCGGGGGATTGATCGTTCAGCTTAGGAATAGTGTCGCTAGGATTAGAAAACCTAATTTACTAGTTCTAGAGGTGAGGGATGATTATTTTTTGTGTTTTTATATTTTTTTAGAAAGCAAGTAAAATCTCGGGTTTTGAAGGAGTGGGCAGAATTAGTTGCTATTCAACTAACCCAAAACTAAGATGCAATAAAAATAAAATAATAAAAATGAAAATAAACTAAATTATACTAAGGTTGTGAGCAGTAATTGGAGAAATTGTGTTTACTTAGACTTCACTACTCCCTAGATATCTTTTACATGTTAATTACTTGTTATACTTGTATGGATGACGGATTGTATTCCTTAATATCATTCGTGGGGTGGCATACATAACTCCCCAACTCTATGAGCTCTTATCTCCTCCTACACCATGACCCAACACAACTATAGGGATTGTAAACAGTGGCTCATGCATTAAATACAACCAATAAAGACCTAGTACGCCTCGGTTCATGTTTCTTAAGACGTTCAAGCATGTTACCAATTGGAGATCTGCCAGTTTTCTTAAGCCTAACATAAAAATCATTCATCCAAGAACAAGAATAAACAAGTAATCAACACATAATCAACATCTAGGTTTCATTAGATCTAAGCAAACACAAGAGAGATCTAGCCTAGCATAATTGAATTGAGACAAGAACAAGAGATAAACAACCAACACATAGACATATTGACTGAATTAGAAGAACACTTATCTCAATTACAATGCAAGGTATCAAGGGTTTGTAACCCTTGAAAAACCTGTAAAAGAGGCACCAAATTCGTCTTTAGGGTTTCACCAAAACTTCTCTCTTTTTTAATGAAAAAACTAGAAAACTATATATAGGAAAAGTAGGCTGACGGCGTCAAGAGTTACATGTGACGCCGTCACCTCGCCGCCATATACTTCCTCGAACGGCCTTGATCTACTTATGACGGCCTATGTGACGCCGTCACCAACCACGGTATTTTATTCTTGCCACTTTGACGCCGTCACCACCTTCGGTATTTTAATCTTCATGTCTAACGCCGTCAAGATATTACTCTTGACGCCGTCACCTTGTATCTTCAGCATGAAAATTTGGTACTTTGCCGTTTTCTTCACTTTTATGCTCCAAAAACGTCCAAAATGGCTTCTTTTCCAGAATTCACTCTCCAAACACCTAAAATCACAAAAGGAACGATTTAGGGCAATATTTGATCAAATAAATTCGGATTCGGGCTTAAATGACCCCTTAAAAACGGATCATTTTTCGCCTCATCATATACCCTTACACTTGAGATTTGCTTGTCCTCAAGCAAATGCGCTTTTATTCTACTCAAAAGACAAGTTAGAGGTCATTTAACACTAATATAAAAGTAATTACAACAAATAATCGTTCCACTAAAGACCAATAGACAAGCACGGAGGTCATACACAAGCACCTCACAAATAGTGTTTAGATACTCACATCTCTCGGGTGTAATAAAGTAATATAACATTATGGAAATGGAAGATATCTCTCATTACCTGTCATAACAAAATAGATTACCATAGGCTTGGGAAAGGATCAAACCTCCACCACATGGCGTAAGCACCTAGGATAAACAATCAAAGAGGTCTTTTAAAGGGTTGTAATGTTAGGTATAGGGATATGAATTACACGGTTTTGTTGGATAAAGGAAGTTTTACTGGTGGCGAGTTAACAATCTTGGTTAATTACATGTACAAGATGGCGTTGCTAAGCCAAGACTAGACTCGACTTAAGCTAATAAATGAAAAATAACAAAAACATAAAATAAACATAGAATGAAACGGGATGGTAGTCCGTATGTTTTTTCTCTTTTTTTTTTTTATTTTTTTTTATTTTTTTTCTATATTTTTTTTCGATTTTTTTTTCTTTTTTTTTTTTTTTTTTATACACTCTTACCCTACCATCCGAAATAATACATCATAGGGGTTTGAGCATTCCCCTTACACTTGAATCTTTACATACTTTACATTTAACTAATCTAATGACTCGAATTAAGAAAATCAAAACACTTGGAGCACTTTTAAGATTAACGTACATATGGGGGTAATAAATGATGTTCTTCCCCATTACTCCATAAAATAAGTACTTACCCATGAGTCCCAATAGTCCCAAAACAATATGTACAATGATATGACTCGACTTAGCAACCATGTAATCAATTAGAAAGTTAACTTAGGGTTTAACAAATAACAATAATGCACTAAAAATAAGCGCATAAAATTCTTCCTTTAAGTAAGATGCTTAAAGTTAGAAACGAAAAGATAGGCTCGGAGGGGTGTAGTAGGGGTATCGTGTACTAAAAATGAGTACAACGCTAAGGGTGTGGGAAAAATTAGTTGACTTAACTAGCCAAGTAATATGACTTAAATGGTCAAGTAATTATAATACGGGTTTAACACAAGGGTGATCCTAATGCCTCTTATCATGTAGTAAATCCTACCACACGAATGTAGTCTCACTAGCGGTCTCGGGATGCATCACTAACGCAAGTTCTAGAATCTAAATGCTACCGGTACACTCATAAGCACTAATAGTAAATGCTTTTCCTATCAAATCTAAAGGCGAACCTCACATTTTTGGGTGGAAAATTTTTCTGAATATACGGTTATGTGCTAGTCATACAGCCTCCTATCCATGAGACGCTTGCTATGGCTAAAGTTTCACTCCTAAATGTTGTAAAAAATTTTAAATTTGGCGCTAAAATTGCACTAACAAGTATTTCTCGTAGTTTTATTACACATCTACTATCAGACAAAACAAACTCAAGCGAAAGTGCATATGTAAGGTATCATCTTTTTACCCTCCCCTTACACTTAAGATGAACATTGTCCCCAATGTTCAAGTAAAGAATGTAAAAGTGAAAAAGTAAAGAGAATGAAATCAAATACTCCCCTGATTCGCTCGGTATGGATTTTAGGTTGGCCAGGTTAAATCTTCCTCCAAGAAAACGAACAATCAAAGCTTCCCTTCCAGAATATAAATCATCTTCTTGTCATAAATAACCTGTAAATCCTGTCTACAATAGACAAGGCAACCTCGCGTAAAATCGGCGGCATCCTATATAAGTTACTAATCCTAGAAAACAAAGTAAGATATAATGCTTGTGGAATGAAGTTTGCAGATTTCCTGGAGATTATAAAACTTAATAATTCACAAAAACCATAAGACTCCGTTAGAAAAACAAAACCGGTAAAATTTCCAGATTTTTAACTCCTGACGCCGTCAAGAGCAATACTCTGACGCCGTCAAAATGGACCTGCAGAAATTCTTATGTTAAGTTTCCGGAAAATTTCTAGAAAAACTTTGTCCTACTTCCTGGAAAATCCTGCAACACATCATTACGACTCGATACAAGCATTTGACTCTAACAAGTACTAATACACATGTCCATTTAATATTGTTGTGGTTCATGCTCAATTTTGTTCTTATAAACAAATTTGGATCTCCCTTACACTTATCTTTTGCAAAATACCTTTATATGCAATTAAGACGAAGTTAAAAACAAAATAAAGCATTTTCACAATTTACTTTGAAACATGAGCCACAAACAATAAAAATAGAACATGCATACGGAAACAAATAAAATCAAACAAACAAACAAACAAATAAAAACACACAAAACATGGGTTGCCTCCCAAGAAGCGCTTGTTTTTGTTCGAGTCACGAGCCTGACTCTACCCTTATTTAATGGAAATGGGGGAGGTTTTTTCTACACTTAGGATTAAGTGCGGGTGGAAGTAGCGATACACACCCTTAGGGTGGAAATATGCCTCATGAGGAAAGAGTGGTGGATGAATTATATGCTCAAAGGGGTGTGCTCCTATAATCATAACCTTACCTAATTCAATTGGGTTAATGGGTGGATTGAGATTTCCTCCTAGAAAGGGATCATTTTCTATCAACTTCGAGAGACTCCTAGTTGGGAATCCATCTTGACCTAATAAACCCGGTTTAAACCCATAATGTTTCTTGTGATCAGTCATAAATGGGTGATGTAAGCATGTAAGGTCATTTTCCACTCCTATATTGGCTTCCTCTCTACAAGGCTTAGGGTCCACTACCTTTGTCCTAAGATTACCCGGACTATATGATTTGATGGGTGGATCGGGACCTATTTCAATTCCTAAATTTTCATCCAAGGATGGAAGATTAGGTAACGGTTTTGGTTGAGGCTCCGGTTCATCAAAACTAGGAACTTCCCTAGAACTAAGAGTAAGGTTATCACTACAAGTGTTCAAACCTGTATCCTCTAGTGGTGCTTGGTCCAAGGGTTCTACCTCAATTGGAGTTCCTACTTCTTCCGGGTAAGTCACGGGCGGTGTATGTGCCTCAAATGATGGTAGGACTTGTGGGGTACTTTGTGGGCTTGGATTATCCACCTCATCCTCCATTGTACCAAGATTACCTATATGTTTATTTTGTACTATGATATTAGGTGCCATCCAACTAGGTATCTCAACATGAGTATATTCATCCCCAGACAAACTTCCTGTTTGCTCCTTCAAACTTGTTTTTGATTGATTTGTGATGTTGTTTGTTGGGTTGTCTACTCTATAATAATATTGGGCACAGTTTTCTATGGTATCCCACGCTTCTTCATCATTTAATTCCCTAGGGCCCCCATTGGCAAAATCATCGATGCGCATTTGGTCACATTGGCTGACACGATATTAAAAGGTTTCGGTTAGGGATGCTAAAGAGAAACTATGATGAGGGAATTTTCGAAGTAAAATTTTAAAACGAGTCCATGCATCATATATGGGTTCATCTCGATATTGTTTGAAATTCGAGATGTCAACAGGGTAGAATGGCCTTTTTGGTTGGTGGTATGGTGGATTCGCGTACTCCATAATGGTGAACGGAATAGTCAATGGAAATTACGAACAAACACACAAAGAAAAAGATAGACTAAAGAAATCCTAAAAAAAAAGAAAAAATAAAAAAATAAAAAAAAATCTTACTAGAAAGGAATCTAGCAAGTAGACCTAATAAAAAGAAATCCTAACCTAGACAATAACTATTCCCCGGGCTGCGGCGCCAAAAACTTGATGCGTGGGAATCGCACCTTGCTTTACCTCTCGAGGGATCTCGAGAAGCTTACAACCCCCACCAGGCAGTGTACCTGATCGTTGTAGTATAGTATAGTGACAAGTACCGGGGGATTGATCGTTCAGCTTAGGAATAGTGTCGCTAGGATTAGAAAACCTAATTTACTAGTTCTAGAGGTGAGGGATGATTATTTTTTGTGTTTTTATATTTTTTTAGAAAGCAAGTAAAATATCGGGTTTTGAAGGAGTGGGCGGAATTAGTTGCTATTCAACTAACCCAAAACTAAGATGCAATAAAAATAAAATAATAAAAATGAAAATAAACTAAATTATACTAAGGTTGTGAGCAGTAATTGGAGAAATTGTGTTTACTTAGACTTCACTACTCCCTAGATATCTTTTACATGTTAATTACTTGTTATACTTGTATGGATGACGGATTGTATTCCTTAATATCATTCGTGGGGTGGCATACATAACTCCCCAACTCTATGAGCTCTTATCTCCTCCTACACCATGACCTAGCACAACTATAGGGATTGTAAACAGTGGCTCATGCATTAAATACAACCAATAAAGACCTAGTACGCCTCGGTTCATGTTTCTTAAGACGTTCAAGCATGTTACCAATTGGAGATCTGCCAGTTTTCTTAAGCCTAACATAAAAATCATTCATCCAAGAACAAGAATAAACAAGTAATCAACACATAATCAACATCTAGGTTTCATTAGATCTAAGCAAACACAAGAGAGATCTAGCCTAGCATAATTGAATTGAGACAAGAACAAGAGATAAACAACCAACACATAGACATATTGATTGAATTAGAAGAACACTTATCTCAATTACAATGCAAGGTATCAAGGGTTTGGAACCCTTGAAAAACCTGTAAAAGAGGCACCAAATTCGTCTTTAGTGTTTCACCAAAACTTCTCTTTTTTTTTTAATGAAAAAACTAGAAAACTATATATACGAAAAGTAGGCTGACGGCGTCAAGAGTTACATGTGACGCCGTCACCTCGCCGCCATATACTTCCTTGGACGGCCTTGATCTACTTATGACGGCCTATGTGACGCCGTCACCAACCACGGTATTTTATTCTTGCCACTTTGACGCCGTCATGAAGGCGTTTGACGCCGTCACCACCTTCGGTATTTTAATCTTCATGTCTGACGCCGTCAAGATATTACTCTTGACGCCGTCACCTTGTATCTTCAGCATAGAAATTTGGTACTTTGCCATTTTCTTCACTTTTATGCTCCAAAAACGTCCAAAATGGCTTCTTTTCCAGAATTCACTCTCCAAACACCTAAAATCACAAAAGGAACGATTTAGGGCAATATTTGATCAAATAAATTTGGATTCGGGCTTAAATGACCCCCTAAAAACGGATCATTTTTCGCCTCATCAGATACATCAAAGATCTCTTAGGAACACATAGTATTTCTACAACTGGTGTTCTACATCAATGGGCATCAGTTGTAAACTATCGAGTCCTTCGCAGATCTTAGCAATCTGCCGAGAACGTTTATGAGAGAATTTACATAAGTATTTCTCAATGATTGAACGGAAATCCTGCCAGGGTCAACATCATACAGCCCTGACAGCAGGTCACTTCGGTAACTCCTCGTGAGTTACGCTTAGTGTTTACGGTGGTTTCTATCGGTCTACAGTCGTGGAGTGATCCCCAGCGACTCACCCAGTCATTGAGCTACTTAGTAGGTCTAGTAAGCTCCTTCGGGAGTATCTGATATGGGAACGGCCTGGATAAGGATTAGAAGGAGTCTTCACAATATGCTGTTGATGAGCTCTAATTCCTTATCTGTAAGTACCGGTTATTTATTGCTAACTGTTTACTCGCAGGTACCTCACTTCCATGATGGTAGATTCCAACATGCTCATACATACATCTTGAAGTCAAAGAAAGCTCCCCCAAAGATCTTAGCAACACAAAGTTCCAAGAAAGATTCTACGCCAATAAGAAGAATCTACAAAGAATAAAGACAAAGATCTCAATGTATGAAAAGGAACTTCTTGTACGTGAAAGTCTAAATCCAAAGATGTGTGAGTATGTTGGAATGGCGGACAACCACCACAGACGCAGGAGTGACGAACGGCAGATTACTTCATAACACAATCACTACCTCATCACCAAAGAACAAAGACAAAGAGCAAAGTACATTCATTATCATTCAAACCATTTTGAAGACGTCTAGAGATTTACATGTCACAAGTCAACGACAAAGATGAAGACGTCAAGCAACCATGATGACCGACCCTTAGGGGGAGATTGTTGGGATCATAGTTTTCACTATTTTATCAAGTCTCGGTCATTTGTAATAATGTTAGGTTGCTTAACTTTTATTTACTTTCATTTACTAAATGTATTAAGTTTACTAGGCTTAAGGTATGAAACCCATGGGCCTCAAAGCCCACGAAAATGATGAAAGGAAGGAGAGGGAGTGTTGCCCTAGCTCCTTCCCTATATATAGAAGCCTTAGGTCATTTGTAAACTTGGTTGGTTATTTGATTTCTTAAGGACACTCTTGCACTTATATTTCTCTTATTCATATAATCACCCAATCTCTTTTCTCATCTCATTTCTATCATTATTATACTTGTGTTTACAAAATGGTGACCTAACACATATCTTTTAGAAGTTTTAGAATATACGTTTCTTGGAAAACTGATGAGGCGAAAAATGATCCGTTTTTAGGGGGTCATTTAAGCCCGAATCCGAATTTATTTGATCAAATATTTCCCTAAATCGTTCCTTTTGTGATTTTAGGTACTTTGGGAGAGAAATCTGGAAAAGGAAGCAATTCGGACGTTTTTGGAGCATAAAAGTGAAGAAAACGCCAAAGTCTTAATTTTCCATGCTGGGAACAGTAGGTGACGGCGTCAAGAGCAATTCTTTGACGGCGTCAAGAGCAGAAGTCCATGACGACCCAGTACAGATTTGACGGCGTCACGAAGGAAGGGCGTCAAGAGTAAAAGAGTCATGACGGCCTGGAATTGTTTAAGTCTTGACGGCGTCAAATGTAGATCAAGGAAGTCCGAGAAGAGTTTTGGCGGCGAGGTGACGGCGTCACAAGCTTTGTCTTGACGCCGTCAGACCTATTTTTCTATATATAGTTTTCTAATTTTCACACATTAAAATAAGAGAAGTTTTGGAGAAACCTTAGGTACGATTTTGGTGTAACTTTACAGGTTTTTCAAGGGTTCCAAACCCTTGATACCTTGCATGTTTAATCAAGATAAGTGTTCCTTTAATTCAATCAATATGTCTATGTGTTGGTTGTCTATATCTTGTTCCTGTCTTAATTCTATCATGCTAGGCTAGATCTATCTTGTGTTTGCTTAGATCTAATGAAACCTAGATGTTAATTATGTGTTGATTACTTGTTTATTCTTGTCTTGGATGAATGATTTATATGTTAGGCTTAAGAAAACTGGCAGATCTCCACTTGGTAACATGCTTGAACGTCTTAAGAAACATGAACCGAGGCGCACTAGGTCTTTATTGGTTGTATTTAATGCATGAGCCACTGTTTACAATCCCTATAGTTGTGCTGGGCATGGTGTAGGAGGAGATAAGAGCTCATAGAATTGGGGAGTTATGTGTGCCACCCCATGAATGGTATTAAGGAATACGATCCGTCATCCATGCAATTATAACAAGTAATTAACGTGTAAAAGATGTCTAGGGAGTAGTGAAATCTAAGTAAACACATTTTCTCCAATTACTGCTCACAACCTTAGTATAACTAGTTTATTTTAATTTTTAGTATTTTATTTTGATTGCATCTTTAGCATTGGGTTAGTTGATTAGCAACTAATTCCGCCCAAATCCTTCAAACCCCGAGATTTTAATTGCTTTCATAAAAATATAAAAATACAAAAATAATCATCCCTCACCCTTAGAACTAGTATTTAGGCTTTCTAATCCTAGCGACACTATTCCTAAGCTGAACAATCAATCCCCCGGTACTTGTCACTATACTATACTAAAACGATCAGGTACACTGCCTGGTGGGGGTTGTAAGCTTCTCAAGATCCCTTGAGAGGTAAAGCCTGTTACGATTCCTACGCATCAAGTTTTTGGCGCCGCAGCCCGGGGAATAGTTATTGTCTAGGTTAGAATTTCTTTTTATTAGGTCTACTTGCTAGATTCCTTTCTAGTAAGATTTTATTTTTATTTTTAATTTTTCTTTAGTCTATCTCATTTCTTTGTGCCTTTGTTCGTAACCAATCGACACCATGGACAACGGGAACATCTTTGAACCCGTCATCCCACTACAACAAAACCCACCATTAGAACCCCTTAGGCCCCGAACCTTAGGAGAGTATTCCCGACCTAGCCACCAAGGCTACCGAAACACCATTGAGCTCACCGGAGCCAATGTGACCCCCTTGCGATCCGACACCATCCGGTTGGTGCAAAGCGGATGTGCATTCCATGGACTTTGTTCCGAAGATCCAAACCAACATCTTAAGGACTTCCTCAAAATTGTAGATTCCATAGACCTAGATGTTGCAACTAGAGAGACTACCCGTTTACGCCTATTCCAATTCTCTCTACGGGATCAAGCTAGTCAATGGCTTGAGCGTTTACGCGCAGGATCCATCACCACATGGGATGATCTCACCACTCGTTTCCTTGCTCAATTTTTCCCACCGGGGAGTACTAAGCTTAGAAATGACATCTTGATGTTCTAAAAACGTCAAAATGAATCTCTTTATGAAGCATGGACTCGTTTCAAGGACTTCCTCCAAAAAGTCCCTCATCATGGCATAGATCTTTGGCTCCAAGTCCAAATTTTTTATGACCATATCGACATCTCTACGAGGCGAGCCATTGACCAATCGGCCGGTGGTAAGCTACGTGATCTAAGTGCGGAACAATCATGGGAACTCATAGAAGATCTTGCTCTCTATGACAATGAAAGTTGGAATGATCCCCGTGACTTGAACAAAACGGTCAAGGCAATATCTTTGCCTTCGAACAATTCTAGCACTCCCGACCGTAGGACCATGGAACTTGAGGACCAAGTCAAGTTTCTCATGAAAATCTTACGAAGCTCCTAAGCCTTCAAGCCAAGTGAACAAAATCACTTCTTCATGCGAATTATGTAGTGGTCCCCACGACACTCGTGATTGTGTGGAACTCCCCGGAACAGATTTTGCGGACTACGCATCCACGCGTACCGACGAAGCGGGAGATAAGTGGTACACTTTCAAGCCCGAGCCAAACACATACGGTGATTCATACAACCCCTCTTGGAAAAATCAACCAAACCTTAGGTGGAAACAAAATCAACCCAATTCTTCCAATCCGCCTAACCGTTACCAACCAACCGGTCCACCATCCAACCGTACTTTCAACAACAATCCTTCTAACAACTATGGTAGTACCAACAATCTTGAAGGATTGATGTCAAAGTTTATGGCATCTCAAGAGGCTTGCATAGCTAGGTTTGAAACCGAATTCAACGAACAACAAACAGAGATGACCAACAAGATTGACAACTTGTTGAAAGCCCTCAACAACCAAGCATTAGTCACACCTAGGAAGGACACTAGGGACACCAATAACGGAAACCAAATTAAGGATCCCTCATAATCTAAACTGGTCCACTTTGTTAATGTTGTCACTATTAAGCTGATAGATAAGGAGATAGAAGAGAGTGACAAGGATGAAGTTAGGATAGAAGCCGAGACTAAGGATGAGAATAGGGAAGATGAGGTTGATAGGAGAGAGGAATTAGAGGAGGTAGAGCCTATAGAAGAATACTTTGATAAGTTGCCAACCAAGGAAGAACGGGAATACCATAAGGATTTATTCGATAGTCCCGAGAGAACATATATCTTTGGCGACCCCCTTATCAAAATGGGAGACCCCTCTAACATTAACATCCCATGCAATATCGGGCACATGCATATATGGAAAGCTTACATCGACCCTAGATCCCCCGTGAACATCATGACTAGGACTTATTACAATTGGGTGATGAAGAAGCAACTTGATTTTAGGATGATGCCTAATAAAAATCTGATAAGTAATTTTGCAGGAAGAGTGAAAGGATTGCATGTGATTATAGGGAATCTCACCTATGAGATCGATTTTATGATAATTGAGGACACTCGTCCGGTGATAGATGCTTGCCTAAGCCAAATAATATTTGGGAAACCATTTGTTGAGGCCACTAGGATGAGTTATGATCCGACTTTAGGGATAGTTAGATTCAAGGAAGAGAATGATGAGGTTGCTTATCAAATGCCCTACAAGATTTAGCAATACCGCCTTCTCTCTAATTTCGAAAAGGAACACAAGCAAGCGGCTTATTATAGGAATGAGGAGGATAGACATAGAGGAGTAGAGTATGTGAGAAATAGGATGCTTGGTTTCTACAAAGAGTGCTTGCAACTAGGTCCGGAATACAAAACTGGTTTAGAAGACGACCTAGAGAGTGGAACCAATGATGAAATCACGTAGTAACCCATGACCTTGAGTCTAGCTACAAGACTCGTAAATAAAGAAAAGCGCTTCTTGGGAGGCAACCCATGTTTTGTGTGATTTTATTTGTTTGTTTGTTATTTGCTTCCGTATGCATGCTTAATTTTTATTGTTGGTTGATCATGTTTCTAAACTAAATAGTGGAAATACTTTACTTTGTTGTTTTGGCTTAGTCTTAACTCCACCTAAAAGTATTTTTGCAAAAGATAAGTGTAAGGGGAAACCCCAAATATGTTTTTAAGAAACAAACCGATCATGATTCTCCACAATATTAAATGAACATGTGTATTCGTATTTGTTAGAGTCAAATGCTTGTATTGAGTCATAATGAAGTTTTGCAGGATTTTCCAGGAAGTAGGACCAAGTTTTTTCCAGAAATTTTCTGGAAACTTAACATAAGGATTTCTGCAGGTCAATTCTGACGGCGTCAGGAGTTTACTCTTGACGGCGTCAGGTGTAAAAATCTGGAAATTTTACCGGTTTTGTTTTTCTAACGGAGTCTTATGGTTTTTGTGAATTATTAAGTTTTATAATCTCCAGGAGATCTGCAAACTTCATTCCACAAGCATTATATCTTATCTTGTTTTCTAGGATTTAGTAACTTATATAGGATGCCGCCGATTTTACGCGAGGTTGTTTTGTCTATTTTGTCAGGTTTTACAGGTTATGTATGACAAGAAGATGATTTACATTCTGTAAGGGAAGCTTTGATTGTTCATTTTCTTGGAGGAAGATTTAACCTAGCCACCCTATTATCCATACCGAGCGAATCAGGGGAGTATTTGATTTCATTCTCTTTACTTTTTCACTTTTACATTCTTTACTTGAACATTGGGGACAATGTTCATCTTAAGTGTAAGGGGAGGGTAAAAAGATGATACCTTACATATGCACTTTCGCTTGAGTTTGTTTTGTTTAATGGTAGATGTGTAATAAAACTATGAGAAATACTTGTTAGTGCAATTTTAGCGCCAAATTTAAAATTTTTTACAACATTTAGGAGTGAAACTTTAGCCATAGCAAGCGTCTCATGGATAGGAGATTGTATGACTAGCACATAACCGTATATTCAGAAAAAATTTCCACCCAAATATGTGAGGTTCGCCTTTAGATTTGATAGGAAAAGCATTTACTATTAGTGCTTATGAGTGTACCGGTAGCATTTAGATTCTAGAACTTGCGTTAGTGATGCATCCCGAGACGGCTAGTGAGACTACATTCGTGTAGTAGGATTTACTACATGATAAGAGGCATTAGGATCACCCTTGTGTTAAACCCGTATCATAATTACTTGACCATTTATGTCATATTATTTGGCTAGTTAAGTCAACTAATTTTTCCCACACCCTTAGCGTTGTACTCATTTTTAGTACACGAAACCCCTAGTACACCCCTCCGAGCCTATCTTTTCGTTTCTAACTTTAAGCATCTTACTTAAAGGAAGAATTTGTTACACCCCACTTAAATGTACACCCAAATCGCCTTAGCCTTCCGTGTATGCGCTCATTTTTAGTGCATTTTTGTTATTTGTTAAACCCTAAGTTAACTTTCTAATTGATTACATGGTTGCTAAGTCGAGTCATATCCTTGTACATATTGTTTTGGGACGATTGGGACTCATGGGTAAGTACTTATTTTATGGATTAATGGGGAAGAACATCATTTATTACCCCCATATGTACGTTAATCTTAAAAGTACTCCAAGTGTTTTGATTTTCTTAATTTGAGTCATTAGAGTAGCTAATGTAAAGTATGTAAAGATTCAAGTGTAAGGGGAATATTCATTCCCTATGATGTATTATTTCGGATGGTAGGGTAAGAGTGTATGCAAAAAAAAAAAAAAAAAAAAAAAAAAAAAAAAATCAAGAAAAAGAAAAAAAAAATAGAAAAAGGAAAAAGAGAAAAAAACATACGGACTACCATCCCTTTTTATTCTATGTTCATTTTATGTTTTTGTTATTTTTCATTTATCAGCTTAAGTCGAGTCTAGTCTTGGCTTAGCAACGCCATATTGTACATGTAATTAACCAAGATTGTTAACTCGCCACCAGTAAAACTTCCTTTATCCAACAAAACCGTGTATTTCATATCCCTATACCTAACGTTACAACCCTTTAAAAGACCTCTTTGATAGTTTATCCTAGGTGCTTACGCCATGTGGTGGAGGTTTGATCCTTTCCCAAGCCTATGGTAATCTATTTTGCTATGGTAATCCATATTGTAATTTACACTTTATTACACCCGAGAGATGTGAGTATCTAAACACTATTTGTGAGGTGCTAGTATATGACCTCCATGCTTGTCTATTGGTCTTTAGTGGAACGATTATTTGTTGTAATTACTTTTATATTAGTGTTAAATGACCCCTAACTTGTATTTTGACTAGAATAAAAGCGCATTTGCTTGAGGACAAGCAAATCTCAAGTGTAAGGGTATATGATGAGGTGAAAAATGATCCGTTTTTAGGGGGTCATTTAAGCCCGAATCCGAATTTATTTGATCAAATATTGCCCTAAATCGTTCCTTTTGTGATTTTAGGTACTTCGGGAGAGAAATCTGGAAAAGGAAGCAATTCGGACGTTTTTGGAGCATAAAAGTGAAGAAAACATCAAAGTCTTAATTTTCCATGCTGGGAACAGTAGGTGACAACGTCAAGAGCAATTCTTTGACGGCGTTAAGAGCAGAAGTCCATGACGACCCAGTACAGATTTGACGGCGTCACGAAGGAAGGGCGTTAAGAGTAAAAGAGTCATGACGGCCTGGAATTGTTTAAGTCTTGACGGCGTCAAATGTAGATCAAGGCAGTCCGAGAAGAGTTTTGGCGGCGAGGTGATGGCGTCACAAGCTTTGTCTTGACGCCGTCAGACCTATTTTTCTATATATAGTTTTCTAATTTTCACACATTAAAATAAGAGAAGTTTTGGAGAAACCCTAAGTACGATTTTGGTGTAACTTTACAGGTTTTTCAAGGGTTCCAAACCCTTGATACCTTGCATGTTTAATCAAGATAAGTGTTCCTTTAATTCAATCAATATGTCTATGTGTTGGTTGTCTATATCTTGTTCCTGTCTTAATTCTATCATGCTAGGCTAGATCTATCTTGTGTTTGCTTAGATCTAATGAAACCTAGATGTTAATTATGTGTTGATTACTTGTTTATTCTTGTCTTGGATGAATGATTTATATGTTAGGCTTAAGAAAACTGGCAGATCTCCACTTGGTAACATGCTTGAACGTCTTAAGAAACATGAACCGAGGTGCACTAGGTCTTTATTGGTTGTATTTAATGCATGAGCCACTGTTTACAATCCCTATAGTTGTGCTGGGCATGGTGTAGGAGGAGATAAGAGCTCATAGAATTGGGGAGTTATGTGTGCCACCCCATGAATGGTATTAAGGAATACGATCCGTCATCCATGCAATTATAACAAGTAATTAACGTGTAAAAGATGTCTAGGGAGTAGTGAAATCTAAGTAAACACATTTTCTCCAATTACTGCTCACAACCTTAGTATAACTAGTTTATTTTAATTTTTAGTATTTTATTTTGATTGCATCTTTAGCATTGGGTTAGTTGATTAGCAACTAATTCCGCCCAAATCCTTCAAACCCCGAGATTTTAATTGCTTTCATAAAAATATAAAAATACAAAAATAATCATCCCTCACCCTTAGAACTAGTATTAGGCTTTCTAATCCTAGCAACACTATTTCTAAGCTGAACGATCAATCCCCCGGTACTTGTCACTATACTATACTACAACGATCAGGTACACTGCCTGGTGGGGGTTGTAAGCTTCTCAAGATCCCTTGAGAGGTAAAGCCTGTTGCGATTCCCACGCATCAAAAATGGTTTAGGGTTCCTTGTGTATAAAAGGAACACACGATTATGTATTGAGTTACGTTTTTAGAAAACACTTTCATTATTATTAAAAAGATCCATAGAGGATCAAAATTTCTTAGTATTAAAACTTGTGTTTGTTTCCGCTTTAAAATACAAGTTATAGAGATTATCTATTAGTGTGTTGGTGATTACATTGACATAACTAACGATTCTAGAGTGCTCAGAAGATCTATCAAGGTCTTTGTTTCAACAAGTGGTATCAGAGCCTCGAGAGAGTCTCTGTGATACTGAGAAAAACAAATCTTACTCCATCAAAATCCAAACCAATCAAAGAAAATGCCTGGATTAGACGATGAAGTTGATACAACCCAGAACCTAAACACCACTTCTCTCCAACAACTAAACCTCTCCAACAGTAATGCTAAATTCCCATACTTGAAGAATGTTGAAGACTATGATTTGTGGTCCATGAAGATGCAAAACTGGATTACAAATATTGACTGGAATCTTTGGGAGGTTGTCTGAAAGGGGAACAGCCTGAAGAAGCATGTTAAAGATGCTGATGGGATAGTTACAATTGTAGGTCCCAAAACTGCTGAAGAGGTTCTAGCCGTGCAAAGGGAGAATAAAGTAAGAACAATTCTGCTCCAAGCTATACCAGATGCCCACATGGGTGACTTCCACTTCATGGAGGATGCCAAGGATATTTGGATGGCAATAAAGGCTAGATTTGGTGGGAATGATGAATCAAGAAGGTTGAAGAAGTCAATGCTGAAGCAGCAGTTTCAAGAGTTTCAGATATCTGAGGAAGAAGGAATCCACAAAGGCTATGACAGGTTCCACCGGATCTTAAGTCAACTTAATCAGCTGAAGGCTAGGCTAGATAATGAGGACTGTAATGCTAAGTTTCTGAGATCTTTGCCATCATCTTGGTTGCAAGTCAACATTGCTCTCAAAACAAAGGGTGGATTGGACTTGATCTCCTTTGATGACCTCTACAACAAGCTTAAATCTCTTGAGCCTGATGTTAGAAGTCCCATTCGTCCATCCACTCACTCAGCCTTTGTCAGCACTACCACAAAACCTGTGCATCAAGCCTCAAGTTCTTACACCCCAGGAGCATCTTCTCAAACTCAGTCAAAATCAGCTCCTAAATCAAAATCCAGTAGTATAGTGGATGATATTGTTCATTCATTTGTGGCTGAATATGAACATCAGCAGTTTCTTGCTTATGAGGATTTTGAACAGGTGGATCCATTGGAGATGGAAGAGATGCACTTGAAATGGCAGCTAGCAATGATTTCTATGAACATTAAGAGGTTTGAGACTAAGTCAGGGAGAAAGTTTGGTTTTAATGGAAGAGAGGCAGCAAGGTTTGACAGAAGGAAGGTCAAATGCTACACTTGTGGTCAAGTGGGGCATTTTTCAAGAAAATGCAAGGAAAGAAAGTCTGGTGATGAAGTTAGATATGGTTCATATCCATTGGAATCAGGGACTTCTAAGGCTACACCTTCAAAAGCTTTGGTGACTCTGGATCACCAGATTGATTGGGCTGAACATGAACCTGCTAAAGAAGAAGCTTCTACTTCTACACAAGTGAATTTGTTGGCATACTCACCTTCAGAGGACAAGAAGGAACAAGTCTCTCTGATGGGAATCTCTCAGGTACACAACTGTGTGTTTGGATGTAGTGTAAGATACAATGAACTTAAACAAGAATATGATGAATTGAAACCTAAGTACAATGAGTGTTATATAGAAGTTGAGGACTATAAAAAGGCTTTAAAAACTTTAGAAAAACAAAAGGTCTGGTTTCAAAAGAATCAAGTTAAATATGATGAAAAGATAAGAGTTCTAGAAAGTGATTTAGAATGTGCTAAGATAGATTTAAGACGTACTGAAAAAGAGAAATCTGATATAAAAAAGGAAAAACAAGAATTACAAGTTAAGTTAGATAAAGAGATAGCTGGTCATATGAAATGGTAGGAAGGAACATCTAATTTGAATAAATTGATTGATGGTCGCCAATCTGTTAGGTCTAGAAAAGCATTAGGATATGACAAATATATAGATCCTGAAGAGTTAACTTATCCTGATATGTCTAGTGTTTTTTACCCTAAACCAGCCTTAGCATATCAAACACCTGTTAAATTTGTTAAGGAAGGCGGAATGAATGTTGTCCCTGGACCTATAAGAGGGGAACATATGCCAATTGACCTGTCCATACCTATTGACTTTGATGGATCACACCATCTCTATGGCAAAAAGTCATGTGACTTACCAGACCCTATTATTAAATCTACTGACTTTGTCTCTTGTTGTGACAGTGACAAATCTTCTGATGAAGGGTCTACTTCATTTGCCAGTTGTGATTCAAGTGAGAAGTCAGACCTGCCCAAGACCACTCCCAAGACCACTTTCAAGACCACACCCAAGACATCACCCAAGACTCCCCACAAGCCTTCTAGAGTTCCTGCTGATACCAAGACAGTTTCTTCTGAAGACTTGTTTTTTAATTCTTTGCAAAACAATATTTCTAGTTCTGTTAAAAACAATTCTGTTAATCATTGTGGTTTGAATGCTTTTTCATGTTATGGAACTTCCTTCAGTTTGAATAAATCTTCTAAAAGGAAGAAATTTTTTGTGTGTGGAAGTAAGTCTCATTTGATTAAGGATTGTACGTTTCATGAGCAAAGAATGGGTGTATGTTTTAGTCAAAGAAAACCTAGGCAAATGTGGAAGAATGTTAATGAAATACCCTCTTTTATTCCACATCAGCAGAAATCCAATTCTGCTGAACCACATTCTTCATGGAGAAGAACCAGTACTAGACCTTATGTTCGACCCACTAGTTCTTTCTTTTCTAATGGTTATTGGCCTAGTCACTTTGACTCAATGTATTATGGTGGAGGGTATTGGAATACTGCTGTGAAGCCCTCAGCAGGTTGTTCTTGGACTAAGAAGAGACCAAATTTGCATTACAGGCCCAAGAACAATGGTGGATCTAAAACATCTACATGGCCTATCCCTAATGATCCACAAGGCAGGCTCAAGTCAGCAATGACTTGAGTCTCCAATGTGTACTAACTTTTGTATATTTTTATTGTTGTTGTAGGATCATCCTTTGAAAAGTACTGAAGTAGGGATAGTTGATAGTGGTTGTTCCAGAAGTATGTTAGGGAACAAGGACAAGATGCATGACTTTGTGCCTATAGAAGGAGGAGGAACTGTAACTTTTGGTGGTGGAGATGGCAAAATTACTGGGAAAGGAACTATTAAGACACCTCTGTTAGATTTTGAGAATGTTTATTATGTGAAGGAACTGGAGCATTTTAATCTATTCTCTGTATCACAAATTTGTGACTCTAAGAATAAGGTTTTGTTCTCTGAGGATGAATGTCTTGTGCTCTCCAAGGACTTCAAACTTCCAGAAGACACAACTGTTTTGCTGAGAGTTCCTAGAACCTTCAACTTGTACTCATTTAATCTGAATGATGTTAAGCCAGAAGGTGATCTAACATGTTTGGTGGCCAAAGCTTCCCAGGATGAATCTACCAAGTGGCACAGGAGAATGACTCATGTTAATTAAAAGACTATCAATAAGTTGTCTAAACTTGGTCTTGTTCAGGGCCTTCCTTCTAAACTATTCACCAATGAACACAATTGTATTGCTTGCAACAAGGGAAAGCAACACAGAGCCTCTTACAAAGCCATAAAAGCTGTGAGCACCATCTCAGAACCCCTTCAGTTGCTGCACATGGATCTCTTTGGTCCAACTCCCATCAGAAGTATTGATCATAAGTATTTCTGCCTGGTTATCACAGATGATTATAGCAGGTTTTGCTGGGTATTCTTTCTAAAAACAAAAGATGAAACAACTCCTATTTTGAAAGAATTCATCACTTTAATTGAAAACCAGCTTAATAAAAAGGATAAAGGCATTAGGTGTGACAATGGGACAGAGTTCAAAAATGTTGTTTTCATAGAATTTTGTAAGTCTAAGGGGATTAGAAGGGACTATAGTACTCCAAGAACCCCACAACAAAATGGGGTTGCTGAAAGGAAAAATAGAACCTTAATTGAGGCTGCAAGATCTATGCTTGCAGACTCTAAGTTACCCACTATGTTTTGGACTGAAGTAGTAAGTACTGGTTGCTATGTCTTGAACAGGGTATCCATTACTAGACATCATGTCAAGACACCTTATGAACTTCTCACTGGGAAAGTTCCAGACATTCATTACCTTAAGCCTTTTGGTTGCAAAGTGACCATTTTGAATATTGCTGATATACTGGGTAAATTTGAAGGGAAAGCTGATGAGGGATACATTGTAGGTTATTCAGCTCATAGCAAGGCCTATAGGGTTTATAATCTAAATTCCAAAAGGATAGAGGAGACCCTTAACCTAAGATTTCTTGAAGATCAGCCTAATACTCAGGGACAGGGCCATTCTTGGTATTTTGACCTAGATTATTTGACTGATTATTTGGGGTACACTAGACATGCTTCTAATCCTAATGCAGGTACCAAAGATTCAATTTCTAACCCTGCAGGTTCCATGGATGATGACTCAGAGAGTGACTCTGAGCCAGCTGAACATACCATTGTTGTACCATCTTTTCCACCTAACCATTTTGTAGGAAATCATTCTGCTGCTGAACAAGATGATGAGTCACATTATGCAGAGGATCTTGCTAGACTTAAGAAGCAAGAACATGCTGCTACAAAGGAAGCTCAGACACTGCATGACAAGGTTACACAAGAGACTGATGCCATCCTTCACCAATCAGCACAAGCAGTCAGTGGAAACAAGGATGCTGCTGACAGTTCTGCTGAAGGCACACCTATTCCCACCGATGAGTTCAAAGCTGCTGATACTCCTGCTGCATAATATCCCATTTCTACTGAAGCTTCTACAGACTTTGAGAAGCCCTTTACAAGATTTCCAAGTCCTTCTGATCTTGGTAATCATCAGCCCAAGCCTGGCCTGTTTCACTCAGCTTCTTATGATACTGAGTTTGGGCCTACAGTCAACAACCTTGATGCCATAATTGATGTCAACCCTACAGCAACAAAGAGGATTCATAATGCTCATCCCCTATCAGAGATTATTGGAGATCCTAAAGCACCTGTTAGAACTAGAAGCACTGTCAAAAACACTAAATATGGTGAAGTTGCTTTCATTTCTAATGTCTACAATCAAAAGAGGGACAATCACACAGACTTCAAACATTGTCTGTTTGCATGCTTTCTTTCTCAGATAGAGCCAACTAGTGTTCCTCAAGCACTGGCTGATTCAAGTTGGCTTGAAGCAATGCAAGAAGAGATGCTGCAATTTAAGAATCAGCGGGTTTGGATATTGGTTCCTCTCCCTGATGGTGAATATGCCATTGGGACAAAATGGATTTTGAAGAATAAAAGAGATGCAAGGGGGATTGTGGTGAAAAATAAAGCAAGATTAGTGGCTCAAGGGTTTAGGCAAGAGGAAGGCATTGACTATGATGAAGTCTTTACACCAGTGGCTAGAGTTGAAGCCATTAGGATATTTTTGGCCTATGCCTCATACATGGGCTTTATAGTGTATTAGATGGATGTTAAAGGTGCTTTCTTATATGGTGAGATTGAAGAGGAGGTTTATGTGACTCAACCCAAGGGATTTGAAGACCCTGATCATCCTGAGTATGTGTACAAAGTAGTCAAAGCTCTCTATGGACTTCATCAGGCTCCCAGAGCTTGGTATGCTAGACTTTCCACATTTTTGCTGAAGCATGGATACAGAAGAGGTGCCATTGACAAGACTCTATTCCTCAAGAAAGATTTCAGGGATATTATTCTTGTGCAGGTTTATGTGGATGATATTATCTTTGGTTCCACCAAAGAAGCATGGTGTAGAGAGTTTGAAGAATTGATGAAGGGAGAATTTCAAATGAGTGCCATGGGGGAACTCACTTTCTTTTTGGGTTTACAGGTTCAGCAGAAACCTGATGGCATTTTTATTCATCAGGAGAAGTATGTAAAGGATATGTTGACAAAGTTTGATATGGAGAATGTCAGGGCTGCCACTACTCCCTATGAAGCTCCCAAACCAAAGAACAATCTTGATCCTGATCTTCCTGTGAATGTTCATTTATACAGGTCAATGATTGGTTCTTTGATGTATTTGACTGCCTCTAGACCTGATATTACATTTGCTGTGAGTGCATGTTCAAGGCACCAAGTCACTCCACTTACCTCTCATTTGAATGCTGTCAAAAAGATTTTTAAGTACCTGAAAGGCCAACCCAAATTAGGTCTTTGGTATCCCAAAGAATCTCCATTTCAGCTAGCAGCTTATAGTGATAGTGACTATCCTGGTGCCAATATGGATAGAAGATCCATAACTGGAGGTTGCCAATTCCTTGGAAGGAGACTGATTTCTTGGCAATGCAAGAAACAGACCATTGTTGCTACCTCTACTACTGAAGCAGAGTATGTTGCTGCTGCCAATTGTTGGGGACAGGTTCTATGGATTCAAAATCAATTGCTGGATTATGGGTATAATTTCATGAATACTACTATTTTTATTGACAATCAAAGTACCATTTGCATTGTTAAAAATCCAGTTTTTCATAATAGAACCAAACATATTGAAATCAGGCATCACTTTATCAGGGATGCTTATGAGAAACATTTAATTAAAGTGGTAAAAATTCACACAGATGAGAATGTGGCAGATTTGTTAACCAAAGCATTTGATGGACCAAGGTTTCAATATTTGGTGGTCCATATTGGTATGCTTAACCCTTAAATGCAAAGTTTAAGGGGAGGCATAAGCCTCAGGGGAGGCATATGCCTCAGGGGAGGATTGTGAGTGTAAACTTTGTAGAATTTGTATAATTTGTATACTTTTTGAGTTTTTAACACTAACCCACTAATGTTTCTGCAAGTTTGTTTGGTGTATTTGCATGTTTTATGTTTGTTTTGCAGAAGTTCTGATGTTATAAGGTATATGTTGAAAGTCACCATGAGCTGTATTCAAGGGAATGTGGTCAAGTATGCTGGACATGGTTTCTTCTGATTAGTTGATTATACTGAAGGTCATACAAAGTTGATTAATGAAGAAGAACTTTTCATTCATTCAAAGAAACAAGTTACAGCTTACATTCAAAGTTCCAACTGGATTACAAAGACCATTACTATACATTTGCCTAATCGAGTTCTACTAGCTTCTATCATCTATTACAAAATACTTGAGGCTATGACAAGTACAATGAAGAAGCTGAAGGTGAAAATGGAAAAAGAAGAGGAGGAAGAATGGATTGATCAAAACGACGATGAAGAAGCTCAAGAACCGAGTAATTTGGTCCCTGGAAACATCCCATCTTCACCTACACCATTTTCCCTTTCCCCTTACCCACGACATATGTCCTCTTCACCTCTCCTTTGCTT
Source organism: Artemisia argyi (assembly GCA_030686995.1). Lineage (NCBI taxonomy): Eukaryota > Viridiplantae > Streptophyta > Magnoliopsida > Asterales > Asteraceae > Artemisia > Artemisia argyi. Next base: position 101,979,607 of record CM060696.1, read on the forward strand.
CCATGGCATGAAGAACCAGGTCCTAGAGCAGGAAGACCTAATACCACACTTCGTGATGTTGGAAGAGATGGATTTCTCTTCCTAGGCCTTGTTTGGGGTCTCTCAGGTGTGGAAGGAGGAAGAAATGAGGGATCTTCATCTTCATCCTCTGAAGAGTCTTCATCAGATGTGAAAATGAAGGGAGAGACATCTTGCCTCTCAGCAGGAATGGGAGCATTACTTGCTTCCCCTCTCTCCAAGGCATTCCATCGCCTTTCCAACTCACGTGCATAATCAGAATCATCTATTTCTGAGGGATATGGTGGTCGATCATCAGATGAGGAGGAAGAGGAGGAGGATATGTTTATGATTTCAGGCTTGGAAGACATTATTTGAGGGAAAATTGAGGTTAATTGGGAAATTAGGGTTGTGAGATGATTTGGGGTAAATTGATGACTGAGAAGTGTTATTTGGGGTTGATTAAATAAGCCAAGTTTAGGCGTTATGATAATTAATGCGAGTTGGGTGGCACAGTAAAAATCAAGATATTCATCGAAGATATTTTTACATTTGCTTGGTTTCTGCTGATGTTGACCATTCCTCAGCAGATTTGACTTTTATTTCTGCTGAAGGGTAATTTTGAATTTGGAAGTTTTTAAATTACACGTCAGACTTGGTCAATAATTTGTTCCGATAATTTTGACCACGATTGGGGAACTTCCAAATATAACCTACTTCGCATATCTCTTCCTAAACAAAATTATTCACTTGTTACTCCATTTAAACCCATAATTCTTTGAGTGATTCATAACCGTCTCACACAAATTTGTTCAAATGGCGCAACTTGAATTGAAGAGAGATCATAACAAGTATGCTATTCTGAAAAAGGCTAAGGGACATGAAGAATTTGATTTAATGGTGGAGTTTCTACAAAGATCAAAGATTCATTATGCTTTGAAACATAGTCCTAATCTGATTTATGAATCAATGGTGAAGCAATTTTGGGCATCTGCTGCAAAGAGATCTAAAACAGAGATTGTAGCTGTAATTGAAGGTGTAGAGTATGTGGTGACAGAAGCTTTGATCAGGACAAAGCTTCAGTTGGATGTGAGAATGGTGTATTTCACTCCAACACTGCAGAGATTCTTGTTGGACTAAGGGAAGCTGGATATCAAAGTACTGATACAACTAAGTGGCACAAGAATCAATTTTGTCCTAAGTGGAGGTACTTGGTGCATTTGCTGCTCCAATGTATAAGCAACAAGTGTGGTGGATGGGACCAATTTTCTCTACAATTGGGTTGTGGTATTGTTTGTCTTTCTAAGGGTCTAACTTATAATTTTTCAAAGTTTATTTTTGAAAATATGCTAGAAAATATTGATAAACAACAACATAAGTTTTTAATGTACCCTAGGTTCTTACAAATTATTTTAGACATAACCACTGAAGATAGGACCCATGTGCCAATTAAAAGTCTTGGTTCTAAGTTGTTTGCCTCAATGAAAACAAATTATAATGGGGAACATCACCCTCTGTTAGATGCTATGTTGCCACATGGCAATGATAATGTAGTTAAGGGTGATGATGCTGGTAATGTGCCTACTCAAAATGCTGCTGATGATGGTAATCCATCATCTTCTAGTGTTGCTGCTGATGGTAATCCTTCAGTGGTAATTGAGGAAGAGCCAGCTACAACTGCTGAACCAGTACCTATTTCTTCTGACCTACCACCACCTTCCCCTGAACATATGTCACCTAGTCCTACCATTTCACCATCTCAGGTTGCTCCAGTTGAGCAAACTCATGTGTTTGAAGATACATTTCAGTCTTTTGAACCCGAGTTCACTAGAATTCCTACACCTAGCCCTATGAGAGAGCCATTTGATGAAGGCTATCCTAATGTTGTACATGAGTCTGTTTCTCCTGCTGGGTTCAATGAAGCTCCACTTACCACTGAGCAATCAGCTGGTAGAGCAGAGGACCCTATTACTCTTACTTCTGTATATGATTCACTTTGCTGATATATGAAAAAGACAGATGATCTCCAAAAAGAGCTTGCTGATACCAAGTCTACTCTTGGTAATGAAATTGAAAGGCTGAAAAGTAAGATTAAGGATTTGGAGGCACAGTTGAATCAGCAGAAGAAAAGTAAGGGTGGACTGGATACTACTGAAGTGCCTCAGGAGGAAAATTTGGATTCTCTTAAAATTTTTGCTGAAGTTGCTAGACAGTCTCATGTTGCTCCTCCTAAAGCTGCTGAAGTACTTCCATCTAAGCCAACAATTCATTTCAGAGAAGAAGAAGTAGAAGACAATATTTGGCAAAGAAAGTTGCTGAATCTTCCAAGGTATCTAGTGGTGATGATATTCTTATGGCAGAAGCTACTGATGTTCTTCAGGAGAAACAATCACCAAGTGTTATTGCTGCTGACGAATCTGCTGATAAAGTTCATGCATCAGGAGATACATTCTTTGTAGCAGGGAAAGAGTATTTTAATTCCCCTGTTCATAATTCATCTGGGAATAAGCAAGTTTCTCCTGATGACATCACTGAAACCCTCAAGCCTCAAGGATCTACTGATAACATACTTAATTCAGATGTTCAAGAATTAAATGATGACCTTATGGAAGATTTGGATGTTCCTCATGATGATTTTACTAAAGGAACTGAAGTGGCTGAGGAAGAGATTGTTACAGCTGAAGAAAGAGTTGCACAAGAAAAACTCTTCAAAGAATGGGAAGATTATAAGAAGAGTTCTGAGATGGCAGAGGCACAGCAAGCCAAGTTTGATTCAGAATACCAGTCTGCTACCACTACTAGAAAAAGGGCTATTCTTGACTCCAAATGCGAGTCAAGAAGAGGCTTTATGACGCGCAAATGCTAGTCAAGGAAGGACCCGTCATAAAGCTTCATGACACGCATTTGTGCGTCATCCCTCTATGACGCGCATTTATGACCCACGTTTTATGACTCTCCTTTTTGCGAGTCATAACTTATTATTATTTTTTTTTAATTAATTTTTTCCAGTTCCTAATTTTCTATTAAATGTCAATTAAAAACCTGATAATACAAAATTAAAAACACAAATATCAAAATAACGCATTTCATATATATATATATATATATATATATCAAAACAATGAGGTTAATTCAAGTACTAATTCAGATAAGTTACAAGTTAATTAACGACAAAAATTACATATCGATATGCCTAGTTTTTATATAGATCAAGTTTTTAAACTACCCCTGACCCCATTAAGTCACTGTTACATGTAAGCAGTATCATGTCACCATCTGCGTCTTCATATTTGAGTATAAAGCTTCAAAGACTGATCTTAAACCTTGTTGCAACCAGCTCCATTAACTGTACCAATCCATTTGAAATCGTGAACGGAAACTTTACTGTATTATCTTTGTATGTTGCCTTAATCGTCAAATTTTTCATTACCTTCGCTGCTGCTGTATTCTCGATAAACTGCTCTTTGGTGCTTGTTTCGGGCTGTGCTGATCCAGCAGTCAGATTTGTTTGTTCCTGCTGGTGGAGTACAAGTGTCGAACTTTGTTTACCATGTTTGATACGAATGGTGGGATCATGACTTACATTTGTTGTAACTAAGGGTTCATTGGAAGCCTCGACAATCGGGGTAAGTGCTCCTTCAGACGCTTGGATGGAGACTTCATCTGTTCGATTAGCCTTCAGATGGGAATCAGTCTTATCGGATCCACTCTTGTACAGCCACCTTAAAATACCATAGCTCCTACAGATGCTCTTTAATGTAGATCGGCTAACTGCATATACACAATGAATAATGTTAAGATGAGAATCTTGCAAGGAATTTATCACATGTGTATAGACATCAATGACAATAATTAAGTTTTACCAATCAGCCATTAGAAGTAGAAGTGTTCGCGATTCGGGTAAACTCAAAACAATATGAACCTAACTAAGACTCTCATCCAAAGGAAGTGAAATTATGTTTAACTTGACTAAGTTTATGATTACTATATAAGACATTTTTTAAGCACCAGGTGCTTTTAAGTACCAAACCCAAAACAAACCACACAATGAGGATACCTAAGTTCCCAAAACTAATAATCCAGAATGGCTGGTTAAACTATTTTTCAGTTAGGTGGTTCATTTACATAGCTGACAGCCCTAGGTAGCATGGGTCTAAAACAAACTGAGTTGGGTGGTCAGGCTGACCCACAAACATGTTTTTTTTTAATAAATATTATCCAATTTGCTTTCATAAAATACTTTAGAAGTTTTTCGCATTTGATTACAATTGAGATGATTTTTGACTCGTTCAACCAATTTGACCCGTTATCTGTACACTTACAAAAATGTTTTTACTTAACCAGTTTATGATTAAGCATGACCGAACCACCCATTTACAGATAAAAAGGAGTCAAAATTGCCATCTCTAACTAACAACAACAAGCTATTGAACTTACCACAAGCTATTGATTCTCAGTTATTTCTTAGTTAATTGTAAAAAAACGGAAAAGCACTCTGCAAGTCTGCTGATGCAGGCTGCACAGGGCAAAATTGCCCTTTTGCAGGCCTGGTTTTGAAGGTCTTAAAAAATTCTAAAAATTAATCTAAAAATACTAGAATGGAGATAAGCTGGGTGAGCTTATTTATCCAAAAGATCAGCTTATAACTGCTTAATATGAGTGAATTAAAAATCTGTGACCAGGCTGCAAAACTCATAAGAACTAAAAAACTAGGCTGCAAACTACTTATACAAGTATAAAAAGCTCAATCAAATTTGGCTATAATGCAAATGAACAGTGGAGGGCTGGGAATATGCAGAACCAACACCACCTATTAGGGTTGCGTTTGCAGCAAACAAATGCCCACTGTTGGGGTTGTGACACGCAAAAATAAACACCCCTTAACTGGCGTACCAAGTATAAGTGACTAAATGCTTATACAAGACTATGCACATATATGTAAAAACTATTTGGAATTCTAAAATGTGCGCTTGCATTTTGCTATGTTACTTGATTCACACAACAAAAAGATAAATCATCTACTTTAGATTACCTCTGTAAATCAGAATCTAGTAGTCAACCTTGTTCTCGTCCTTCACAAGTATATAATAACAGATGTCATTAGTAAGTTATGTTGCTAAACCAACGTAGCAAACACAGTAATTAAATAACAAGCAGTAAATACAATACCTTGTCATCGTCAAAATCATACAAATCAGCAGCTGCATATGAAAATACGTTAAAACTTTAGTGTCTTTATATTACACTAGCATAATAAAAGCTACTAATAGATGTACAAAAGCATATCTACATACTGTCGTCCATTTTGAACTTAATTGCATCTTCTGTGAACTTTTTCATCTTAGCATCAAGTTCAGCGGTCGCCTCTCTTCCTCTAGCAATGATTCTATCGATATCTTCATCTGTGATTGTACTATCCTTGGAACTAAACACCATTTCAGCACCAAACCTGACCATTTGTAGCAATTCATCCTTCTTTACAGCTGCAAAATATATAAAACAAAAATAAAAATGAGTATAAGATATAACATATAAATCTAAAGCAAGTAAACTAAAGAGGTGTGAAATGAACAAAGTATTACTCTTTTGCTCAGCTAAACGTCCTTGTTGAATAACCAAAGCATCAAGTGCTAGCTTTTTCAATGACCTTCTCCTCTATTGTGTACTGTTACAGTCAATTAGAAAACACATGTTACCATATAATTCATTTAAGATTTAAGATGCTTCCAATCAAAAGCAGCAATCACGAGAAAATATGGTTACTCCAGTGTTCTGCTACAATACTAACTCCCAAACATAAAGATTTGATAAACAAATCCAAACTTCATTTTGTAAAAACTGTCATTTTCAAGTGTTGACCAACTGACTAACCCACAGATATATCTCACAGATATACAGATTCAGGTCTCATGAACCCTAATTTCAAAAGTCAAGCAAACACGAAATTGACTCATGAACACCACGAATTGATGATTAAATTGAACATATAACACATTAAAGTACCTGATTCATGGAAATGTGGACCTGAAATCGAGAGTGGGACTGTGGTTGACTAGCAAAGAAAACCAACAAGGTATAGCGGCAAAGAAGAGATTAGGGTTATAGCAGTTGTGTTAGAAGAGAGATAAATGGGGAGTAGTGAAAATAGTGGGTGACCGAGATAAGTATGGAGATAAGTATGGAGGGATAATGAAAATCATTTGATTTTGGGGGAAAAAAGTGGGCGGGAGTTAGCCAAAAAATGTGATTATGAACCATATGTATGACGCTTCTTAAAGCGAGTCATCCCCAATAGAAAATTTACTCGTTATGACTCTTATTTTATGACTTTGCTATTTGCGCGTCATCTTGTAGCGTGCGTCATAAAATTCGAGTCAAGGATAGACCTTTTTCTAGTAGTATACTCAAAGATATGTTTCTACCTTACCTATTGAAAGACAGAAAGAATTGGATGCTGCTGTTCAAGAATTTGATGAGTCAGATTGGCAGCATATTGGAGAACAAGTGATTGGTAATCCTAATTTAGCTGCAGAAATTCTTGGTGATAGGTGGAGAAAAAGGACTGGGTTTCTGAAATTGTGAAAGAAATGAAGTTGAGGAAGAGAGTAGCAGATGAGCAAAAAGCTAAAGCTAAAAGAGACAAACCCATGACTCAAGCACAACAAAGGGATTACATGAGAACATATGTGAAAAGTCAAAGCAGTGCTTTATATAACAGTGCTTGGACTAGGAAAAAAGTGTGGGCACTTCCAGATGACAAATTGATTTAGATGTATAATAGAATCAAGTCTAGATGTGACAAAGATGGAATGGGTGATTCTAAGAATGTTCCTATCACTCTTGGTACTACTGGTTCATCTGTTAACATGGATATTCATGTTGTTGCTGAAAAGGTATCTTTACCTGCTACTTCTGCTGATGTACAACATGTTGCTGCTTCATCTTATGTGGATAAAGGTAAAGCTCAAGTGATAGCAGAAGATCCTCCATCTAGAAAGAGAACCAGGAAACAAATAGAGGAGGAAAGGTTGGGTGAAGAGGCTGCTAAAAGGTTATATGAGGAACAACAAGCTGAACTGGCAAGATTTCATGAGATTAAGGAAAGAGAGGTTGAACTTCAAGCTGCTAGAGCCAAACAGATGAGGAAGGCTATGGATGAACAATATGCATCTGCTGCACTTGAATCTTCTCAGGATTCTACTGATGAACAATTGGATAATCCATCAGTGGAAATTGATGTTGCAGAGGGTGTATCTACTGAAGCTGAAGTTCCTGATGCATCTTCTCTACCTCATGATGCTATCTATGTTCCTGGAAGAAGAGCTAAGAGAATGGCTAGAGTCAGAACTTCACATTCCATACAAAGACTAATAGACGTGAATGCTTCTGATGCTTCATTTATAAGAGAATGATCCCCTGATGATTGGCCTGAGGCAACTAGAGATGTTTTGGTTCACTGGGAGTTAACTGAAAATGGACAGTTCAATACCATTTATAGATTGGATAAAACTTCTATATCCTTTACATTTCTCCAAGAAATACTACATCTTGTTGATCATCAGGATTTGGTCACTCTAAATGATTTGGTTCACAAATTTTATGCAAATCATACTCCAACAGGGTCTGGATTGTATTTATTGGGTGATCTAAGAGTGTTGTTTGATTCTTCTACTCCCACTGGTGCTGGTTATGACATATGGAAAAACAATCAGAGATGGAAGGTTCAGAGTTGGAAGTTTTATCCTATTCCATATGTTCATGTGTTGGAAACTACAACTGGTCTAAGGCTTATTATGGATCTTGGCAAAAGATATCCTCTGAAAGTGTCTCTGATGGAGAAAATGCTGCAACAAAAGTTGGAGATTCCTCCTGATCCAGTTGGGAATGCAAGATTGTTTGCTGAATCTTTGGTGAAAGTCTTCAAACAAAGAATTAGGACTTCCAGAGCAGCTTCTGTCTGATGGTATACTGTTGTATATTTGTTTTTCTTATTTAGTATTAAAAAAAAAAAAAAAAAAAAAAAAAAAAAAAAAAAAAAAAAAAACCTAACATTTTTTTTTGTATAGTGTTGTGTATATTGTATGCAGGTTTGATGTTTCTCACACTATTCTTTGGTCATCAACTTACCTGATGTTGACTATTCCATCAAAAAGTTGGCTAGTCTAAAGGGTACAGCTTTGGTAAAGACACATCAAATCTGTTGATAGCTGTAATGGTTTGCTTAAAACCATAGGGTAATCAACTCACCCATGCTTCATTGTTGAGAGTTGAAATGGTTGTCAATTGACCATGGATTTTTCCTTTATGGATTCCAAATAATTGGCTAGCCCACATGTATATGGCTTGTGGTAAAGGCAGTGGAAAACCATATTTGGTAATCAGTTAACCAAGATGATTTTTCATAAAAATAATTGGCTAGTCCTGAGCAAACGGCTACAGGTAAAGACATCTCAAATCCGTTTATAGCTGATGATTTGCTAAAAATCATGTGGTTATCAGTGTACCTTAAAACATTTGGCTACTCCAGTAGTGATGGCTATTGGTAAAGAGACATCAAATCCATTATTTTCAATGATTCACCTCTCACAGGAGTTAACACACCTGGATGTGATGAGAATAGTATGAAACTCATTTGTTTTGATGTACATTTAGTCATTTGTTGCTGCAAAGAATGGAGTTTTCAAGTATTTGTTGATCATAGAGATCCTGCTAATGATGATTCTTTGCTAATGCTGTGTCATTTCAATCCTCTTGGTATGTAACTTCAAAGATCTATCAAGAATCTTGAACTTAACCATGTCAAATTCAAGATTAGGGGAGGATTGTTGGGAATTCTGCTAAGTAAGAATTCTGCTGATGGTTACTGCTGAAGGTTACTGCTGAAGAGCTGGTTCCTGCTGAAGCAGTGTATCTGCTGAAGTCTAGTTTCAGCATTATTAGTTTCTGCGGATATAGTTATTCCGTGTTTTATGTAATATAGTTAGGATATGCATGAGTTTATTTAGGAAGTGATAGTGCATATCTTTTAGAAGTTTTAGAATATACGTTTCTTCGAAAACGGTTTAGGGTTCCTTGTGTATAAAAGGAACACACGATTATGTATTGAGTTACGTTTTTAGAAAACACTTTCATTATTATTAAAAAGATCCATAGAGGATCAAAAGTTCTTAGTATTAAAACTTGTGTTTGTTTCCGCTTTAAAATACAAGTTACAGAGATTATCTATTAGTGTGTTGGTGATTACATTGACATAACTAACGATTCTAGAGTGCTCAGAAGATCTATCAAGGTCTTTGTTTCAACACTTCTAAATCCTTTAATCATAAGCTTTTATTTCCAAGTGATCCAAGCTTAAACCATTCAAGTGCAAGAGAAGAATACTCCTTTATCAACAAGAAAAGAAGTATTGTAGTTTAGTTGATATAAATTTGAAGTTGTGTAAATTATTCGTAGAAGTGTGGTGTAAGTAAGTAGATTATCTTAGTGTCCTCATAGTGGGGTGTTGTTGTGAAGAAGAAGTCTTGGTGTGAAGAAGTAGTGTTAAGTTGTAGAAGTCGTGAGAAGTTGTGAAGTAATTGTGGTGTGAAGTAGTAGCGTTGTGAAGTAGTTGTGGTGTGAAGTAATAGTGTCGTAAAGTTGTGAAGAAGTCGTGTAAAGTTGTGTAGTTATTAGAGTCGTGAGATTGGTTATAGCTAGGATTAGAACCCGACATTTTGCTTAGTGTCAAAAATTGGTGTTAGCAAAGGTGTGTAAGGTTTTCTCCGCCATAAGGGAGCTTGTTGACATAGTGAAGAGAACTCTCGATTTAGGTGCTCGGGCAGTGGAGTAGGGCGAAGAGGTGCTTCGTTACTGAACCACTATAAATCCTTCGTGTCGCGGTTTGATCTCTCCATCTCTTATTGCTTTACTTACATTGTATTATTTTCATACTTAGTTATAATTGTCCATATTATGCAAGAGTTGAGTTCACATAAAGTCGAATCAAAGTTTTATTGCAAAACAAAGTTTTTAATAACAAAGTTAAAAAGACGTAAAACTCTTCAACCCCCTTTTAGTTTTCCACAATTGGTTATCAGAGCCACGTCAAATAAGAATTTTAAAATATATTGTATTTAAAACTTGAATCGATCTATGGAATCGAAAAATATTTAGAAGGGCAATTTATGCAAAGATCACCGCTATTTGAAAGTGATAATTTTCTTGAATGGAAAAATAAATTTGAAAATTATGTGAAATCGATAGATCAAGATCTTTGGCATGTCATTTCAATTGGTGATTTTCAACCAACAAAAACGAATTTTGAAAATCAAGATGATTATTTCAAAAGAAAGTTTGACAAAAATATTAAAGCTAAAATAATCATTTGTAAAGCTTTACCGAGAGTTGAATATGAAAAAAAAAAATTGTCAATCGGCTAATGATATTTGAAAAAGTCTTTTAAACTTTCATTAAGAAAAATGTCAAGCCAAAGATGACAAATTTGATCTTGCATATGAATTAGTCGTCATAGAAAAATTAATAGATAGATATTTAGTTGAAATAAATACAAGTGCTACGAGTTCAAATGTTTTCAATAAAGGTACTAATGACGAAGACTGCATGAGCCAAGTTCGAAGAGAACTTATTAAAGAATCGTGGAGTGACACGGACGAAGAAGAAGATCACTATCTGGTATATGGATTGTCAAATAGATAAAACTCCAAGTGAGGTACAATCTAAAAATGAACACTTTTACTATGAGAAATTCATTTTAGAATTCTCAAAATTAGAAAATGAATTCAAACATTTTTTCAATATAGACCTAAAGACTATCTCTAAAAATGGATCCTCAAAATCTCTTGAAAGTAATTTTAAAAAAGAAATAATTTTAGAAGATAAAATGTCTAGACTTGATAATGGTATTGAAATTAATCTAAAGTGCAAAATGTGTCATGACTACAAACATGAAATTAAAAGACTAAATGAAAGGGCAAAAATGTTAGCTAAATTTGAAAAGAGTTTCAAATCTCTTAAAGATTTATTAAGTAGTCAAAAGTCTTTCGGAGATAAAACCGGCTTAGATTTTAATTCGGATGAGTCATCAACGAGTAAATCAAAGCAAATTAAATTTGTGAAACCTAGTAGACAATTCTAGAAATTATTTTCTTTATAAATAATGGTAATAAATGATAAGAGTCAAGAAAACCATTGTCTATATGTTGAAATAAATTGTTAAGGAATTCTTGTACTCCTTGTCGACCTCCTCACCATGTGCATATAAATGCAATGGATGTCTTTGACTAACCATCTCAGACCCATGAGAATCTGAGTACCAAGTTTTCTTACAAGTTAGGTTTTAAACGCACGAAGTAAAGGAACTCAAAGATGTGTTGGCATACTCACATTCGCAATATACGCGGGAAGACTAATGAATAATCAAATCTTGCATCATACAAAACATCTTTCATGATAATATATCTCAAGGATTAGCTAGTGGCAAAGTGGCGTGCTAAAGTTACGGCTATTGAGGAATCAATGTATTTATCATCTCTACCACTTGACGAATTAATCGGCAACTTTAATGTCTACGAAGTGATAGTAAAGAAATACTCAGAAACGGTCAAAAGTAAAAAGGAGCAAAGTAAGTTAATTACTTTGAAGGCTAGGAAGGAATCTATTGACAAAGATTTGTTAGACAACCATAAGATGAAAGAATAATACTCCAATGAATCATGGATGACAAAAATGGCAAGAGAAAAAGGAAGTGATTCGAATGTGGAAATTCAAATCATCTCATCGAAGTGTGTCCAAGGTTATCAAGAAATCAAAAAGTATTCGTTGGAGGAGCATGGAGTGATAGCGATGAAGATGAGAAAGAAACAAAAAATGATAAAAGGTGTATTTTGGCTAAGGCATCCAATAAGTCAAATACAAAACATGTTCGGGTCAAAATTTTTGGACCAATAAGAAAATGGGGACCAAATTGCTAAATTATCACACTTTGGTCAACTTGGAAATTCATCTATGATCCACTTCTATGAGCTCTTAAGTCATATTGGATATTATGAAGAAAATCAATTTAAGACTAAAGGTATATTGTCTCTTAAGTTTTTTTTATGCTTGATTAGTGTTTAGAAACCTATTGCTTTGTGTTATGCTTAGTCTTATAGCTAGCTTTCCTTATATATTCACACATATACTTCTTATATCCTATAAACTAGAAACCTCTTCGTCTAGATTTCTTAAAAACATTCAAAATGGAAATATTCTATTTCCACTTTTAGTAAACTCATGGAGATGAAGTTAAATGAGTTAAGTGGATTAATTATAAACATAGAAGTAGGATTAGATATTTCACATAAAGAGATCTATGGATGAAACAAGCTTTCATAGATTATGGAATTAAGTTAGATAATGTGCGATAACACAGGAGTTATAGATGTTAGTATATATCCCATTCAACACTCTCGAATAAAATATATAGAAATTCGTCATCACTTCCTTCGTGATATATATATATATATATATATATATATATATATATATATATATATATATATATATATATATATATATATATATATATATGTATGTATATATACACACACATTATATATAACAGGAGGCGTTACACGTAGATAATTCAAGAAAATGCTATGTCATTGCCCAGTAATTCATTATCAGCCATGTCATCACATTGTCGCCATGTAAGCAACTTTTTAAATTTATTTTGGCCTTTGAAAAATCCGGATTATATATATATATATATATATATATATATATATATATATATATATATATATATATATATATATATATATATATATATATATATATATATATATATATATATATATATATATATACATACATATATATATATATATATATATATATATATATATATATATATATATATATATATATATATATATATATATATATATATATATATACATATAGAAAAGGTTGCATCGGATAATAACATTGCGAACATATCAACTAAATCTCTTAAGCATGAGACCTTTAACCACCAACGTTTGGTTCTAGAATTAATGGTATATATTGTATAAAATTTAAAATTTCCAAATCTGCAAATGTTACACTATTTGTGAAAAATGATCTTTCGGATGGGTGGACCCTTTAAAGTTATAAGGGCGATCCCTTAAAGTTTAAGAGGGCCAGTTTCACTTTAAGGGGGCCGACAATCTGAATAAGCTTTCTTTCTCATTTCTCTTTTGCATAAACACACTTATAACCAAAACCCAATCCATTTTATTCAAATTATTCTCACACTTAGGAAATACATGAGAACTTATTTTCATACATTGTTGAATAATGCTATAAACGCTTGTTAAAATCATGCATTGTGATGTCATTTGTTTTATATATATATATATATATATATATATATATATATATATATATATATATATATATATATATATATATATATATATATATATATATATATGTATATATATATATATATATATATATATATATATATATACACACACACACACACATATAACATTCATTAATGAGTAAGTAAAAATCAAGGACACCTTGGATTGTTTCTTAGGAGTTTTCTTTTGCGTATAGAAGTCGAAACAATCGCAACTCCACATTTGTTGCATATATGCACACACTAGGATCACATCAACAACTTCACTACTAATTTTCTTATCTATATAGTTAAGAAAATATTTGCTAACTTCTATTGCTCTTGCTCAACAAAATTGCTTACTTGATTAATATTTTTACATGCATATCTTATTTATTAATATATTACATGCCTAATTGCCTCAAAGAGTTGGACTTGCTTAAAACTAAACCTCAAAACATAACCATTTCTGCCTATTTCTGCCAAAAAACCTATATCTGGCAATATGGGAACCAGACAATGGGCGGCTCCCTTAAATATCAAAAGTGGACCCCTTAAACATTAAGGGGACCGACCATCTGCTGGTCGAGGATCACTATTTATTTTCTGCTTTTTAGCCCATTTTATCCTACTTTAAACCTACACTTCCCAAAATTCACAAACATATTTTGTCCTAATCCATCCAACGAATTTTATCCTTCATTTATCAGATCATCCTTACACTATAAATACCTTTCCTCATCATAAATCTCCATTCATCCCATCATGTCAGCTCTTAACAACCTAAGATCTAAACCTTCAAGGGTTGCAAAGATCTCCGTAAGACCTGTTTTGAGAAGAAAGCTTGACACTTGTCACAAATGCACCTCAACAAATGATGTTGTTCTCAAAGAACCAACACCCAAACCTCAAGCTCACTCAAATGAACCCTTTCACAAACCTCATCATGATGGCCAAACAATCACCCTTGCTCCCAAAAATACACCTTCATCTCTCTCACTTTTATCAAGTGATACCTATGTAGAACATGCTCAATCATAAAACAAAAATCAACATCACATCTCCAACACCTCACATCCTTTTTCTCCTTCAAACTCACATGTTGCTCCTATGTTACATGTCCAAACATCCATCCCTAATAACAACCACACTCCACCATCATCACCTTCTTCCGACCACCTGAAATTCGTTGAAGAGCTTAAAGAAGCCCTTGAGCTTAGTGCTCTTCTTGCTATGCACCTTGTACAACGCAAATTTTAACAACCTCCCTCTTCACTCTACTCTAATTACTTACCTCACACCCTCAACTTAAATCAAGTTGAAAATCATGTCCACAATTGTCCTTGTTGCATCTATCTTCAAAATCAAACCATTTCCTTGTGTGAACATTTTACTTGGATTGAGTATCTTCTCACTAGACCTCATCTAACATCTTCATTAACCCAACACACTAACCCTCCATCAACCTCTTTCGCTCCAAACTCTCCACCTCCAAACTCTGCACCACCAAACATCTAAGCATTTTACATGCTTATGCTTCCCGCTTTCAAATAAAATCGTCCAACCTTTTGTGTCACAAGCAAGTCCAATAGCTCTCCTTGGCAATTTAGGATTTTAACTTTCTTTTAGTTATGTTGTAATCAATGTGCCCCGAGCATATTGCATGTTGTAATGATGATTATTTGTTCTACATAATTATCTTGACTAAATTAGTTGCTATTGTTCTAAAATATTTTTGCTATGTGTGTTAGATATATATGCTATGTGTGTTAGATATATATGTATGTGCCTTCGAACAAGGGGGAACACATCAAGGGGGAGTTAGTATTCCATCAATGTTCGACAAAGCCTTTTTGATTCTACAAAAAGAGAGAGAAGTGAATATAAACTCACTAAATACTTGTTTAAAATTAATTTTTGACTTAATGAGTTTAGATTCTGTAATCATCAAAAAGGGGAAGATTGTTGATATAAATAATGTCTAAAAACGTTATTAATATTTTTCGATATCTCTATGTTTTGATAATCACAAAATGTAAAATCAATAAACATAAAATTATTACGTAAACAAGTATTTAGCCGTAAATACTCATTTCAAGAAATCTAATCACTTAAGGTATGAATAAACAAATACCTAATGCATTTTATGATCAAAGAAACTTTTATTTAATCACTAGATTTTTTATAAAATGTTACAAACATTTTGTATCTTTTACAAAAAAATTTCGGTAAATAAAAGAAAATGTTTAATTCATAATAAATATTTGAATTCAAATTTTCAACCAAAAATGGCAAAAACGTTCTAGAAAAACCTTCCTCAGTAAAAGACAAAACTGAGGAACGTTAGGACTGGGAGGTCCCCTTAAACTTTAAGGGGACTGGCCACACTTTAAGGGGACCGGCCCCGCTCCTCAGCTCGCCTATAAATACTGGACTGTTTTCTGACATTTTTCCTCACCTTTTGCACTCTAAACTTTCTGTATAAATCCTTCTCATACATCCTTCTAAATCCTTTGATCATATAATCATAAGCTTTTGTTTCCAAGTGATCCAAGCTTAAACCATTCAAGTGCAAGAGAAGAATGCTCCTTTATCATCAACAAGAAAAAAAGTATTGTAGTTTAGTTGATATAATTTTGAAGTTGTGTAAATTATTCGTATAAGTGTGGTGTGTTTGTAATAAGTAGATCAAGGTATAAGTGAGTATATTATATTAGTGTCCTCATAGTGGGGTGGTGCTGTGAAGAAGAAGTCTTGGTGTGAAGAAGTTGTGTTAAGTTGTAGAAGTCGTGAGAAGTTGTGAAGTAATTGTGGTGTGAAGTAGTAGTGTTGTGAAGTAGTTGTGGTGTGAAGTAATAGTGTCATAAAGTTTTGAAGAAGTTGTGGTTGGAAGGAGTAGTGTCAAGTCGTGAAGAAGTCGTGTAAAGTTGTGAAGAAGTTGTGTAGTTATTAGACTCATGAGATTGGTTCTAGCTAGGATTAGAACCCGACATTTTGCTTAGTGTCAAAATTTGTGTAAGCAAAGGTGTGTAAGGTTTTCTCCGCCATAAGGGAGCTTGTTGACATAGTGAAGAGAACTTTCGAGTCAAGTGCTCGGGGAGTGTAGTAGGGCGAAGAGGTGTTTCGTTACACAACCACTATAAATCCTTCGTGTCACGGTTTGATCTCTCCATCTCTTACTTATTTCTTTACTTACATTGTTATTATTTTCACACCTAGTTATAATTGTCCATATTGTGTAAGAGTTGAGTTCACATAATGTCGAATCAAAGTTTTATTGCAAAACAAAGTTTTTAATAACAAATTTAAAAAAGATGTAAAACTATTCAACCTCATTCTTGTTTTCCATAGTTTTAAAACGTTACTTCTTTCGAAAAATGTTTTTAAAAATTCATTTTCATGTAAGGATCTCATAGATTATTACTCTTTGTTCTAAAGCAAAACTTGAATTAATTGATCATGTCTAAACTGTAGTTTTAAGGTCAAATTGATTGTTTACCAATCAAAACTTGCATTAATAATACATATCTTAATTTGCCCATTTTTTTTATTGGGTAAATTACACCATTGGTCCCCAAGGTTAGGGTCGATTGCACATTTGGTCTTCAGATCTAGGGTTCCGTCTAGTCCCCCACGTGGCCATTTTCACTCCCTTTCAGTCCAAAATCATAATTGACGTTAGGTTTCCTTGTTAACTCACCCACGTGACTTACAAACGATGGGGTTTTTGGTAATTACAATATTTGGTACTATTTGGCATTGTTTGAGTTAGCTCTTTGGTCCACACGATTATATTTTCTTGTTTCCCAATTAACCCTCAACCTCTACCTCTACCTCCACATCTGTATTAACATAGGTGTACTTTTGTTGTTTTTCGTATTGAAAACTTCACAAAAGCACATAAAAAACAAAAATGGTTGTGTGTACATGTGGTAGGAAAGCCGTGATCAAGACATCCTAGACTGATTGAAATCCAGATCGGTATTTCTAAGGGTGTCCTACATTTGTAAGTTAGGTTAGTTAGAAAAATATATATCAAGTTTTTTTAATATGCACGTCTTTGTTTATGTACACGATTGTGGGTTTCCAAAACTCAAGATGTAACTTTTTTGGGTGGGTGGATCCACCAATGTGTCTAAGGTTAGTTGAGATTATCCCTGGTTTGTTGAGGTCATGTAATGATCTTGAAGATGTCCTTTATATGGTTGAAGAACCACAAATCAAGTTGAAGAAATATCTCATCATCAGCTGGCTTGTGTTTGGGTTTATTTGTACTTTATAGTGTGACATTTTTGTGATCAAACATATTTTGGGCAGTTGTTGTCAGTTGCTAATGGTTGTTGTTAGTTGGTAACGGTTTAGATGTATAGGTTTAGTCTTTTGGTGAAACATTAGTGGTGATGGTTAATGTAATATTGGGTGATGAATGACAATGTAGCTAACATTTTGGTTTGCATGTGTATGTTTTCATATTGTGTTTGTATAAGAATGTGTGTTAGCCATAGTGTCTAGTTGTTTAATGGTTAATTTGTTTGACTTAGGAAAGTCAACAATCAATCGTTTGTATATGTGTTGTTGACTTACGAAAGTCACGATCAATTTTGAGAGGCAAACATTTGATTTGGTTGAAGTATTTGACAGTAAGAGTCAATAATACTTAGGTGTGTTTGGGTTGATGTCCATTGTTGCCCATTGTAGCCAAAGTCTTAGTTTGAAATATGTATCACTTAAAGGAGTGATTTGGTTTGATTCATGACATTACCAAGCTAGTAATAGTTTGGTTTGATTCGAGTTATGAACATGGTGGTCCATTTTTAACTAAAGTTTGTGAATATATTTGACTCATTTTTGTCAACATTTAAGTAAACTAAATCTGAGTTGGTAAAAGAAGCGAGTTACCACAAATGTTAATGATTCATTTTTGCCCAAAAAAGAAGTCAAACAAGTAATTAAGAAGTTAAATAAGTCACTAAGAAGTCAAATAAGTCACAAACACCTAAAATAAACCATAATTAAGTTGAGAATTACTATTTGCCACCTAAGTGGACTTGAAAATTGCCACAAAAGTAGAGTTTTAAGTTTACTTGTACAAGGACTTAGAAAATTGCCACGATTGTGGACTTTGACATTTGTCACTTATGTGGAATTTCATTACATACATAGTACTTAAACAAATAACTGTCGGTGAAGTTAAATCATGCTTATAGAATAGCCCATTCACTTTCATTTGCCTAACTTGCCTGTTTTGGTATAGCATCAAGCATTTCTCTTCCAACAGCATGATCATGTGTCACTTCTGTGACTAGTTGACTCAATGGTTGTGCAAAAGGTTGAATGCCACTAGTCTTATTTAGACTAATTCTTTCTGCTATAACTCATCTCCTTGTCCATCCTGGGATTGAAAACAAACCTAAACTTCCACTTGCAACTTATGAACTAGGACCAGCTTGAGCAGGTATATTTCTACCTTGCACAAGTCCAACACTTGACCTACCTTGCCCATAACCAACACCATCTTATTCTTGAGCAACAGCACCACTTGTTTGACCAACACGAGCATCAAGTTAACCAGCTACATGTTGCACTTGACTAGCTTTACCAACATTAGCTTCTGCTTGACCACTTCCACTCTCAGTAGTTGTTGCATTATTCACACCTACATTTCAGCTTCTGCCTGACCACTTCCACTCTCAGTTTTGAAAAGATAATTTAAACAATACTTGAAATTTAAAGGAAATGAACCAAAAGCTTATGAATGAAACAAAAAATTTACCTCTTGGTGGAGCTTCACCTTGTCCTTTCCATGTAGACTTGTTGTGCCCAAGATTACTACAAGATTGATAAGTAATAGTTATCCATCTCTTGCTTAATTTCCCATCCTTGACAAAGGGGTTCATCCTCTAATATGGACTTCTTTCTTTTCTTCCTAGGTCTGCCAATTTGGGTATGATGATACCATAGCAAAAGTGTTGTTGGACAAGTAGACTTCTCCCAAAAGTTTCTTTCACTAGTTGGTTCTATCTTGTGTGAGTATTATTAGAAGATATAAGGTGGTTAGGAATTAGGTATAATCCGATTGTCTAGCCAGAGCCGGAAGGACCTACCCAGTAACATTCCAAATAGATAGATTAGAAGTCCGTGGGTAATGGAGAAGTATGAGAAAAGGGAATAATGCTATCAATGTAAATGATATAACTGGAGCAATCACAACAAGGTGATAGTCAAGAGAATATGATACGCATTGAAGAGGTTGAAGAATGAAAAAGAAAAGTTATGAAAGGGTTAAAAGAAATGAAAACCCTCTATACACTTAGGACAGAATCTGGGTCAATACATCTGCTATCGATTATCACAAAGATGATATTGATATTGAAGACAAACATCATGGACCCAGTGATGCAATGCACAACCCTTCCCCAGCTACTCAAACTCCTCTAAAAAGGTTCTTATTTCATTTCTCACGGAGACAAACACGTAATCTATCGACCTCTCATATCCGAGATGTGTTCGTATTGAAAAAGGTAGCAGTCCGCTCCAGCCTTTGCTCACTAAAACCAAATCACATTTATCGAGTCTATAGCCATGAGATTAAACAAAAGATCTCTTAGGACACAATTTCCTAATAAATACACTTTTTGTTCACCAGTAAGAAGACAAGTCGTGTGAGAGTCCTTCGCAGATCTTAGTAATCTTGCAAGAACATTCATAGTGGATATCACAAAAGTAATCCTCGATGATTGAATGGAAACCCTGCCAGTGTCAACAATAAACAACACTAAACGCGGGTCACTTTGTTAATCCTTTATGGATAAATCTTAGTGTTTATGCTAGTTACTTTATCCCAAACGGTTGATAAGGATTTATTTGATACCTTTTTAAGGGGTCATTTAAGCCTAAAATCGTGTTTATATGATCAAATATTGCCTCAAATCATTTCTTTTTGTATTTTAGGTACTTGCGATGCGAATTCTGGAATTTCGCGCTTTTTGGATGTTTTTGGACGAAAAAGAGAAGAAAACAACAAAGTCGCCAAAAACCTTCAGAAGTAAAGCCTGATGGCGTCACGTTACACCTTGTGACACTGTCACTTGATGATTTGGAGCTGGAAGATTTTACACACGTCGCCTCAGAAAACTTTGGTGGATTATAGCCTAATAGCTTCAGGTGTATTTCAAAGAAGGGAGTCACGTTTTAAGGTTGTTAGAGACGGCTCAGAAAGGTTACAAAGGGATGGCGTCAACCATAAGCTGATGACTTCAGAGACTAAAGAGCGACGGCATCAGAGCGGCGACTTGCACAAGACGAAACCCTAAACATGGTGGTCTGATGGTGTCAGGACCTATAACCTGACGCCGTCAGCTTTGTAAACCTATATATAGTTTTCGGTTTTTATTCATTAAGTGTGACACTTTTGGAGACCAAAACCCTAGACGAATTTGCAGTTCTTATAAGGCTTTTACAGCCTCTTTTCATCCATGTTTTATTGAAGTTAAGTATTCCTTTAATCATTCAATATGTCTATGTGTTATTTGATTATATGTTTATCTTCTCTTCTCTTTAACATGCTAGCTTAAATTCCTTTGTGTTTGCTTAGATCTAATGAAACCTTTATTTTATCGAACCGCAAGCTAAAAACTACAAATTTATGTATTAAGTTTGTATAATATGAAAAACAAAAGGCTAATTGTATTGACAACTTCATAACCATAATTCTGACAGACATTTTCATGATATATGATATATAATTATATGTACATTTGCATACTTTTACAATGCGTATTAAGAAAATGACACTATAGTTAGCTATAAACATAATCTTCGGATCTCGATCCGATCTTACGATCACAATCTTGCAAACACAAAAATGATCCTAGGTAAGATCCCGATTTTAAAAAACTTGATTATTAGGTATAAGTTTTCTCTATTTACAGGATTTAGACTTAACATAAAACTAATTTTCACATTAAAAAAGAAAGAAAGAAAATATCATACAAACGGTAAATTGTTAAGTGACAAAAAGCACACCATCGAGACGATTGTTTTGTTTTTTTGTTTTTTAATCTTTAGTTGATGAACACTTCGATGTACTTTTGACGAACCTTTTTTTTCGAGTTTTTTAAGTGTTAAATTTTTTCGCCTTGAAAATTCACAAGTGATTAATTATTCTAAAAATCACATATTATTTTACAAATCACATGTGATTTGTATAATCACATGTGGTTTGTTATTTGAGAAATCCCATGTGATTTTTAAGATGAAATTTCAACTAAAAAAAATCCTCGAAAAATAGTTAGTTGGGAGCATATAGAAATGCCTCTCATAAAAATGCCTCATAGAAAGATAAGTTAATTCTCATCTCGATGATATGAATTATTTTGCATAATGATTAATGGTTTGAGAAATATTTATTTTTTTAAAATAGTTATGAAAGTGAATTTTTTTTTTTTTTTTTTTTTTTTTGTGAATAAATAAATGATAAGTATTTATTCATTTAATTTTAAAAGATTTATGATTTATGTGAACCTTTCTGTTAATCATCAAAATAATCTACATTGGCTAGTATATACTCTAAATAAATTATATAAATCATAAAAAAGAAGAAGGAGGTGGCGAGGAGGGGGGAGATGACTATCCTAAGCTAGGTGGTGACTAATGGTGCCTAGGAGGGTAATGAGGACGAGCTACATGGTAGGTAGGGGCTGCTAGGCCGGTTGTGGTGGTGGTAAGGTTGTGGGTCAAAGGTGGTGACAAGGAGGTGATCCACCTCCTTTCTTGGTTTCTATGGAGGTTTTAGGGTGCTAGCTTAGTATAAGGGAGGTGCTAGGGTGCTTGGTTGTGGTATTTAAGGTGCTAAGGTAGCTTGGCTTAAGCTTTAGGTTTAGTTTTGACCTAGTTTTGCCTAGTGAGAGTTTAGGATTTTGCCTAGGGTTTAGTGCCTATATTAGGGTCCTATGAGTGTTTAGTGACTAATATTAAGTCCTAGGAGGCTTATACTAAGAGGTGGTAGCTTTTGGGATAGTTTAGGCCCAATTCTGGGAAGTTATGGCTTAACTAGGGTTTTGTGCTTAAGGAACTTGTACTTAGGTTCTAGGGGGTTGTACTATGATCTAGGAAGTCTAATATACCCTAAAGTCACTAATGTACCTCATACCTAAGCCTTGAACACTTTCAAGTTAGTTCAGATAAGCAATTAGGGTTTAAAAGCTAACCGAGAACACATATGTGCAATTAGGGTTTTCTGATGAGTATTATGTATTAGAGTGATAGTTTACTTAGTGAAAATGTGTTTGTAACCTTGAATTGACATACCTGGATTTTTACATCAAGTAAACATAGTGGTGGTTGGCATAGGTGGATACGTGAGCTTGTCTAGAGGTTAGGAAGGCAATAGTGGTATAGCAAAGCAAAAATTTCACTCGAGAAATAGCTATAGGCCTTTATAACCTAGATTGTGCTTAGTGAGAGCCTAAGTTAAGTTAGTAAGGCATTGCTAACCTAAGGGGAGCTAGTGGGGAAGTTAGTGGGTTACTACAAAATACATCAACGTGTGATGTTCACTTAGTAATTTGACCAAAGATATGCACAATCGGCATGAACAACAAGACTCTCTGTTACGAATCAAAGATTCATATAAATTTTGCTTTGCAATCAATTCCTAAAAGTATTTTCAAATGAAAGTTGACTCAATTATGAAAACTGACAGACAAATGCACGGTACCGTTAAATATAACGGTACCATCCAATATTTAGTGGCACCGTCCACTGTTGTTACAGTTCTGTCTCAGAATAAATTTCTGTTTAACAAAACCTTCAAGCTAGTGTGACAGAGTATACTTAACCCCAAAACTTGTAAGTATTAAGCAAGTAAATACATTTCATATTTTATCCAACTTCATGGGCAATTTGATACATGGATCGTTCTCAATTTTGAAAACCATTTGTTTTAAAAATTTCAGTGACGTGGCTCTAATACCAATTGTGGAAATCGTAGGGGGGGGGGTGAATATGTTTCCATTTAAAAACTTAAAAACTTTTTTATCAAACACCCGATAAAGTGTGACATAATACGAAAAGTGTCAACACTAGTCTTACAAGAACTAGAGATAACAAAAAGCAACAAGTAAGGCATGTCACATTAACACACTTAGACATATTAGTAATAACATGCCATGACACAAACACTACCAACATAATATAAGCAACAAGAAACACAAATATAAATGCAATGCAAAGTATAAGTGTAAAGCGGTATATGCAAAAATAAACGTAAAGAGATAGGTAAAGAAAACGCAAACCCGGACTTGGCGATTTATAGTGGTTCGGTCACGAAGCTCCTCTTCCCCCTACTCCACTCCCCGAGTACCCAACTCGATAGTTACTTCACTAATCAACAAGCTCCTTTCTCGATGGAGAAAACCATACAACGTCGCTTACATTATTTTCCGACACTAAGCTAAATGTCGAGTACTAATCTTAGCTAGTACCAATCTACCACGATCTACCTGATCCTCACAAATCACACAAGCTACAAGATCCACATGATCTACACTAGATCTACCCGATCTACTCACGATCTACCCGATCCTTACTAATCACACCATTAACACGACATACACGATCTACCCGATCCTTACTAATCACACCATCAACACGACATACACGATCTACCCGATCCTTACTAATCACACCATCAACACGACATACACGATCTACCCGATCTACCCTTGATCCACTTGATCAACACACAAGCTCACTAGCTACAAGAGATCTCCAAGATCTCAACAAGATCACAATGATCCACACTCATAATACTAAACAAGAGATGATGACTACTTAATGTATATCAAGATACAACAAGCTTAACACAAGTAATGCAAGTGCACTACTCCATGATTCCAACACTTTGTATCTTCTTGATACTTAGTGTTCTTCTCTTGGACTAGAAGAGGAATGAAGGTGATCACTTGAATGGATGATTGGATTATTCTAAAACAAACTAAGACTCTCTAAGTGATAAAAGAAAGTGTTATAAATAAAAAGGAATTAGACCAAAGAAAATTGACTAGAAAAATCAAGTTGGAAGTGTAAAATGGTCCACTATTTATAGGCAAAGGGAAGTTTGACCGTTACAGGGGGACGGTACCGTCGAAGTTTGGACAGCACCACTAAATTTAGTGGTGCCGTGGGTATTTAATGGTACCGTGGGTCACAAAAACGCTCCTCCGTTTGTCTTTAGTGAGGAAGGTTTATTTGGAGCTGTTTTTTTTTTTTTTTTTGGGGGGGGGGGGGGGGGGGAATAGCTGTTGGGATTTTTGAAATAATTTTCTCAAATAAAACATTTTTTATAAGCAAAAAATAATTTGTAAAATGTATTTTTGAAAAAATGTCTTGTCACGTTTATAAAAATGTGAAGTTTAGAACAAAAAATTTATTTCTTTGATCATCCATCAAGTATTAAGTTTGTTTGTTCATACCTTGAGTGATTTACATCGGGATAGAAATTTGCAACTCTGTTGAAGCATACTTGAGACGTCGAGAGATGTTGATGTAAGTAAGTTTCGATGATTTGTGTAAACAAGTAATTTGAACATTTTACGTTATGCGTTACAAGTTACATGTTTGTCATTATTAAAACCGAAGAAACCGTTTAGTTTAAATATCGTAATATTTGCACTAACACGTCGGTTAAAACCAGGGACCAAAACGAACCAAAGTTTTCCCCACAAGGAGGCCGACTGCAATTTCAAAAGACCAAGGACTAAACGTGCAATCTGAGCAAACCATAGAGACCATTTCTGCAATTTACTCTATAAAAGATGTGGTTAACTTGTGTCTTTAAAACACAAATTAAAAAAATCTTTTATTGAATCAAGTAATTGGCCAAGGCTAACACCCGAAAAGGTGCTGCTATACATACTCTTACATTTAGAGTAGAGGGAGTGATAACTGAAGTTATGAAATAACACCGCGCCAGGTCAACGTCAAATCATCTCCGCACCAAATAACATAACACCAAAAAACACCAGGAAATCATAACACCAAATAACACCACTTTTTACAAATTTACAAATTCTACCCTCAACAAATTCATTTATTAAACATTCAAACATTTTATTAATAAAAACTAAACATTACAATACAAAATTAAAACATTACAATTAAAAAAAATGACATAATAAAATTACGAATTAAAATACGAATTGAAAAATACAATTAGTAAATAAGTAAAACTAGTCGTCATATTCTTTCACAAAATCCTCACGGTTACGCCAAATATGCTCCATAAGATTGAGTTGGAGACTAACATGAACATCTTTGTCACGGATTTCTTTTGCCTTTTGACGACGCCTATCACATCTATCAATCCATCTGTCTTGCATTTGTCTAGCCGGATCCCGGAAAATTTCTCTGTATTCACTTACATGAAACTTTTGATTTTTAGAATCATGTTATGCAATATGATGCAAGAATACATGATTCTACTTATCTTGGTAACGTGGTAAGCACATGCTGGTTGTTGTATTATTCCCCATCGTCCTTGGAAAACACCAAAAGCACGTTCAATATCCTTTCGTGCACTTTCTTGACGCCGTTTAAATAAAGTGTGTTTATCATCAACGGTATTAGTGAATGATTTGACGAAAGTAGCCCACTGTGGGTAAATCCCATCGGCTAAGTAGTACCCTTTTTCAAACCTAACTCCATTTACCTCAAACGGAGCTACAGGGGAATCATCATTTAGCAAGTCACCAAACAACGGCGAATTATCTAAAACATTGATATCATTATTCGCACCCGCTACACCAAAAAATGCATGCCAAATCCACAAATCTTGCGACACAGCAGCTTCAAGCAATATAGTCAGGTATTTTTTATGACCACTAACATATTGCCCTTGCCATGAATACAGTCATACAGTCGATGCATACAGTTGATGCTACCAAGCATTCCCGAAAAACCATGTTCCTTCTCATGTTTTGCATATAGGTTTTAACGTCATGCATATTTGGTTTTCTTAAAAACTCTCCCTTAAACAAAACAATAATGCACTTATTGAAATTATCTAGACAATCACGTCCGGTACGTGCGCTCATTTGCAAATACTCATTGAACGCATCCAGTGAGCTGCCATATGGCAATTGGCGTATGGCCATAGTGCATTTCATTAGAACACTAATACTCATCCGACCAGTAGCATCGTGTGCTTGGTTAAAGTATGAAAAATTATCCGGAAGAAGATCGGCAGTATATGATTCAATAGCGGAAACTATTTGAAGAAATAGTTCCCGGCTCATACGAAATCTTCTACGAAAGTCTCTGTTGATATAAATAATGTATAAAAACGTTATTAATATTTTTTCGATATCCCTAAGTTTTGACGATCACAAAATATAAAAACATTAAACGCAAAGCTAATACGTAAACAAGTTTTAAGCAAGTTTATATCATCTCATCCAACATAATCACTTAAGGTATGAATAAACAAGTGACTAATACATTTTATGATCAAAGGGATGTTTATTTAAATAATACAAAGTTTATAAAATTAAATAAACTTATTATATATTTTTGAAAAACATTTTTGGTAATAAAGCAAAATGTATAATTCATAATAAATATATGAATTCAAATTTTTAACCAAAATCAGTTAGTTTTTCACCAAATAAACTTTCCCCACTAAAAGACAGAAAATCTGGCCGTTTCAGTAGGGCGGCCCCCTTAATTATAAGGGGCGGCCCCCTTAATTTTAAGGGGGCCGGCACACAATTAAGGGGACCGGTCACGCTCCCCTGTCAGATTCTGTCAGAAATTTTTCTCTATAAATACCACCTCAAACCTGGAATTTTTCTCACCTCTTGCACGAAAATTTTCAGATCCAAATCTCTCTAAACATCCTCCTAAAAACCCTTTGATCATATAATTGTTAATCCTTGTTTCAAGTGATTCATTCCCTCACCTCTCATCTCTCAAAGTGCAAGAGAAGAATACTCCTTCAACATCAAGTTGTGAAGTATTGTAGATTTATGTATATAGTCTAGTTGTTGTGTACATCCATTGTAAAGGTGTGATAGTAGTGTAACTAGATTGATCTAGGGTAGAAGTTGTGAATAGAAGTAGTGAGATATAAGTAGTGTTGTGAAGAAGAGAAGTGTTAGGAAGAAGATAGGTGTGAAGAAGATTGGTGTGAAATAGATAGGTGTGAAGTAGAAAGGTGTGAAGTAGAGTAGTGTGAATAAGTTGTGTAGAAGTTGTGATCTAGTTGTGACGAAGTTGTGGTGTGTACATTGGTGTGTAAGGTTTTCTCCGCCATAAGGGAGCTTGTTGACATAGTGAAGAAAACTCTCGAGTAGGTGACTCGAGGAGTGGAGTAGGAACAAGGAAGGTGTCCTTGTAGCCGAACCACTATAAATCTTTTGTCTCGCGGTTAGATCTTTCCTTTACTTAGCTTACTTATTTACATCTCGTACATAGCTATAATTGTTTATATTGTGCATGTGTTGATCTTACATACTTAGCTTACATCTTTACTATTTCTTATACTTAGATATTGTTGTTCATATTGTTCAAGATTTGAGTTCACATAAGATTGAATCAAAGTTTTAAAAGTAAATAAGGTTTTAAAACTATACTAAATTTTCGAAAACAAAGTCTTTATAACAAACCTAAAAGAATTCACATATAATAGATCACATAGTTGTTTTTGTACTTAACTCTAATTAAAGTCTTTTTCAAATAAACAATTGAATAAACTCGTATTAATATTTTGAAACCAAGTTTTACAAAAACTAAAAAGACGTAAAACTATTCAACCCCCCTTCTAGTTTTCCACAATTGGTATCAGGAGCCACGTCAAACAAGATTTTTAAAATATATTTTATTTTAAAACTTGAATCGATCTATGAAATCGGAAAAATATATAGAAGGGCAATCTATGCAAAGACCACCGTCATTTGAAAGTGGTGGTTTTCTTTATTGGAAAAATGGATTCGAAACTTATGTGAAATCAAAAGATCTTGATATTTGGCATGTTATTACCTTTGGTGACTTTCTCCCTATTCAATATAATTTTGAAACTAAAAAGGATGAAATTGTATCTTTTGAAAAACAAAATGATGATTTGAAAAAGAAACTAGCAAAAAATAATGAGGCTAAAATGGTTATTTATAATGCGTTACCACGCAAAGAATATGAAAGAATTTTTATGTGTAAAACCGCAAAAGAAATTTGGGATTCCTTATTAATTACTCACCAAGGTAATAGTCAAGTCAAAGATAATAAAATAGATCTTCTTGTTCAACAATATGAACAATTTATGATTCTGAAAGAGGAATCAATAGATAATGCATTTGCTAGGTTTAACACTATCATCACAAGTTTAAAAGCACTTGATGAGAATTTTTCTAGTAAGAATTTTGTTAGGAAATTTCTTAGGGCTCTTCATCCAAAATGGCGAGCTAAAGTTACGGCGATTGAAGAATCGAAGAACTTGTCAACTGATGCGTGGGAATCGCAACAGGCTTTACCTCTCGAGGGATCTCGAGAAGCTTACAACCCCCACCAGGCAGTGTACCTGATCGTTGTAGTATAGTATAGTGACAAGTACCGGGGGATTGATCGTTCAGCTTAGGAATAGTGTCGCTAGGATTAGAAAGCCTAAACACTAGTTCTAAAGGTGAGGGATGATTATTTTTGTATTTTTATATTTTTTTAGAAAGCAAGTAAATATCTCGGGTTTTGAAGGATTTAGGCGGAATTAGTTGCTAATCAACTAACCCAATACTAAGATGCAATCAAAATAAAATACTAGAAATGAAAATAAGCTAAATTATACTAAAGTTGTGAGCAGTAATTGGAGAAAATGTGTTTACTTAGATTTCACTACTCCCTAGACATCTTTTACACGTTAATTACTTGTTATAATTGCATGGATGACGGATCGTATTCCTTAATTCCATTCATGGGGTGGCACACATAACTCCCCAATTCTATGAGCTCTTATCTCCTCCTACACCATGCCCAACACAACTATAGGGATTGTAAACAGTGGCTCATGCATTAAATACAACCAATAAAGACCTAGTGCGCCTCGGTTCATGTTTCTTAAGACGTTCAAGCATGTTACCAAGTGGAGATCTGCCAGTTTTCTTAAGCCTAACATATAAATCATTCATCCAAAACAAGAATAGACAAGTAATCAATACATAATTAACATCTAGGTTTCATTAGATCTATGCAAACACAAGATAGATCTAGCCTAGCATGATAGAATTAAGACAAGAACAAGATATAGACAACCAACACATAGACATATTGATTGAATTAAAGGAACACTTATCTTGATTAAACATGCAAGGTATCAAGGGTTTGGAACCCTTGAAAAACCTGTAAAGTTACACCAAAATCGTACTTAGGGTTTCTCCCAAAACTTCTCTTCCTCTAATGTGTGAAAATTAGAAAACTATATATAGAAAAATAGGTCTGACGGCGTCAAGACAAATCTTGTGACGCCGTCACCTCGCCGCCAAAACCATTCTCGGACTGCCTTGATCTACATTTGACGCCGTCAAGACAAACTCATTTCCAGGCCGTCATGACTTTTACTCTTGACGCCCTACCCTCGTGACGCCGTCAAATCTGTACTGGGTCGTCATGGACTTTTGCTCTTGACACCGTCAGGAAATTACTCTTGACGCCGTCACCTACTGTTCCCATTATGGAAAATTAAGACTTTGGCGTTTTCTTCACTTTTATGCTCCAAAAACGTCCGAATTGCTTCCTTTTCCAAATTTCTCTCCCAAACTACCTAAAATCACAAAAGGAACGATTTAGGGCAATATTTGATCAAATAAATTCAGATTCGGGCTTAAATGACCCCCTAAAAACGGATCATTTTTCGCCTCATCATATACCCTTACACTTGAGATTTGCTTGTCCTCAAGCAAATGCGCTTTTATTCTACTCAAAAGACAAGTTAGGGGTCATCTAACACTAATATAAAAGTAATTACAACAAATAATCGTTCCACTAAAGACCAATTGTCACAACTCGTAATTTCCGGTCATTTTTCCAAACCTTGACAATTTACTATTCACAAGTTACTATTCATCATTTACTATTCTTCGATCACTATTCATCGTTTTTTAGGTCAATTTGATATTCTGATAAGCGTTCAGAAATTTCACTATTCACTTGACACTATTCATTTCCGGAAGAAATTTCACTATTCACGTGCATTACTCATGTCATCGTAAAATTTAGTTTACGAGTATTTAAATTCGCGTAACCGTATTGGTTCAAGAGCGAATTCATGCATTATCGTTGGGACATCTCATACAGACTAGAAGTAGTCTATGTATCATCATTATGGCACTTGCATACTATTCCACTCATAGGATATTTAAATTAATGCTT
Source organism: Artemisia argyi (assembly GCA_030686995.1). NCBI lineage: Eukaryota > Viridiplantae > Streptophyta > Magnoliopsida > Asterales > Asteraceae > Artemisia > Artemisia argyi. The sequence continues at coordinate 102,010,382 of CM060696.1, forward strand.
TTGGTATAAATTTACTTTTTACGTATATTTATTTCTAAATAAACGAAAACGCACGACCAATAATGTGACTAACATGTCCGACACACCTGACTATGATCCCAATATATTTTTATATTCATTTTAATAATATAAAAATTATAATATTAATTTAGCCGGTGTTTTCCAATCAATTGCTACATTTTACGGTCGGAGCTTATAACTCCGTCGGTTTGCGTTATTTCAACCCGATAAATATTTTAACACCCAATTCTCATCAGGAATGTAAATTTATAATTTTTACAACGTCATCACATTTTATTTGGTATAGTTAAACTTTATTTCTAGCAAACTCGGTACCCGGTATCACCTAAAACTAATAATATATACCTAAAACTACCTAAAGTCCACCAAAATCTTACACAACCCATCCACCCCCTTGAATTTCCGCCCCCCCCCCCTCCATTCCAATCACTTACACACCTTCAATAATTCACTAACCCCATTTATTACAAGTCCTTTCTTGTCTTTGAATTATTATACAAAGCTAAAAATCAAAAAGTCACACATACATTTCTCATACTACAAAGGCAAGTAAAATTATTTTTTTCTCTTTTCTCTCAAGGGTGTGCACGGCCTAGGGTAATCCAAGAAGCAAAAACCATCATTTTTCAAAGATCAAAGTGTAATCTTGTTCATATAGTTATCCTTGTTAGAGTTTTGAAATAAAAACTCAAGGATTAGTAGGTTTTTCATCGTCTAAACTCCTTAAATCTTCAAAGTAAGTTTATAAAGTTTATTTTCATTATTTCTTCAAGTATTTATATTTATCATATGGTTTTCATACAAGATCTTATGCATTTGTTAGCTTATACCACTTCATTTTTATAAACTATTAACTTATAAATCCTAGAAATGTGTATTTTGGATTTCTTTGTTAGATCCACTTGATTTTTGATGTTTAGGAACCCATGACACCCTAAGAAGGTGTATGGTAGGATTAGACTAGTTTTGTGGTGATTGAAAGTGGTTTGGTTGAAGTTGGAACTAGATTAGAACCTTAGAAATGATTTTTGAAACATTACATATACCTACTGTTGCTATTTTTAAAACGTGGGAAACTCAGTAGGTGATGGGTAATTTTTGACCAAAGATTTAGAAAATACTTTTAAAAACGAAACTTTTGGCGAAAGAACGGATTAAAACGAGCTTATAACGAAGGAGATATGATTTTTGTAAATTTAACGACGAAAACTATTTTCTGAAAAACTGCATGCTGTTTGACAGTTTTCGACGGGCAAATAGAGGCGTTAAACGTAACCTAGAGGAGCCGAGCTATCGAAAATATATTAATACATACTAAAACGAATCCGTGGATATAAAGAACGAGGAAAATGAGCTTAAACGACCAAGTTATACGCGTTTTAAAATCGTCAAAACTATATATATATATATATATAGTCACTACTAGAAAATAATATAACTACGTACTAAATGATATATTTTCTAGATTTCTTATTCAAGGAGTTTATTTTTAACTAACGAAGTACGTGCGACTCAAGGTTTATTACACGACTACTAGACACTATTTTAAGGTTTTCTAGACGAGGAATATAACAACTAACATTTTATACAATATAATACGACAAGTTTTTATAACTCTATTTGGACTTATTTTTCCTAAGTATGGAAAGTATTTTACTATGACAATAACAAGTATTTCCAAGTCACGAGTGGTATAGGTATCATGTGCATGTGCATTCATTACATCACGTCATGATCTAAAGTAGATCGTTATTACTCATATTAGGTTGCGGTTAGAGATCGTGCCTCATTTCAGTGTATCCATTCTTGTCATCGTAGCTATCGCACCAGGTGAGTTATAGCCCCTACTTTTTTAATTATTTTGGTAAACTCTTTGGGGGAGAATACATGCTCATTTTACTTAAACGCACTACTTGTTTTACCTGGTTGATTACTCAAATATTTCCAGCTTTATCTAAATATATATTTGATCACCTGCATTCATTGGTATGTTTGATTATCTGTATTTCATGGGATTGATCATCCTTGTTTATATGACCTCATAGTCACCAATTGTTCCTATATGTTCCTTGTAATATTGTGGTATTCTCCACTTGGCTGTGATGTCAAACGTATTGTGGTATTCCCCACTTGGCTGTGATGTCAAACGTAATATTGCTGTTTTCCTACTTGACTGATTTATCATATGACCTCCTTGTAATATTGTGGTATTCCCCACATGGCTGTGATGTCAAACGTAATATTGTGGTATTCCCCACTTGGTTGTGATGTCAAACGTATTGTGGTATTCCCCACTTGGCTGTGATGTCAAACGTAATATTGTGGTATTCCCCACTTGACTGAATGTCAAACGTAATATTAATGTTTCCTTACTTGACTGAATTAAGATGTCTTTGCATCAACCTTATTACGGGTTTTCCCGCTTGACTGATTTATCATATGGCCTCATTGACTGAATTATTTATATAGCCGTTTTGCTATATTTATCTGGGAATTTGGATACCAGTATTACTTTTGTTCACGTAGACTTTAACACATTTGGCAGTGGGTTGTAAACACACAGGTTACAAGTCTCTTATGTCGGGACTTGCAACTGAGTGGATTTACAATGCCTTTGCTGGGCGATCATTTCTCTATAGGCATTATTTGTTAAACAAACTCTATGAACTTACCAACCTCGTGTTGACACTTTAGCATGTATTTTCAGGTTTTAAGCATATGGCACGCTACTGGAGGTTTTGGCAGGGCATGGCATGGTCATAGAAGACTCTGATTATTTATATGGGGACCGTTTTAAACTATTTTAAGGGCCTACTTCCGCACTACTTTTAACGATGTAAATTCAATATTTTTAATTAAACGATTATATTCTAAATGATTAAAGTGAAAACCATTTTTGTACTTGTGTTGTGATACCGATTGAGTTACACCCCAGCTACATGTATGCTTCCGCTGGACCCGATTTTGGGGGTGTGACACCAATAGACATGCACGGAGGTTATACACAAGCACCTCACAAATAGTGTTTAGATACTCACATCTCTCGGGTGTAATAAAGTGTAAATTATAATATGGAAACGGAAGATATCTCTCACTACCTGTCATAGCAAAATAGATTACCATAGGCTTGGGAAAGGATCAAACCTCCACCACATGGCGTAAGCACCTAGGATAAACTATCAAAGAGGTCTTTTAAAGGGTTGTAACGTTAGGTATAGGGATATGAAATACACGGTTTTGTTGGACAAAGGAAGTTTTACTGGTGGCGAGTTAACAATCTTGGTCAATTACATGTACAATATGGCGTTGCTAAGCCCAGACTAGACTCGACTTAAGCTAATAAATGAAAAATAAAAACATAAAATGAACATAAAATAAAAAGGGATGGTAGTCCGTATGTTTTTTCTCTTTTCTTTTTCTATTTTTTTTTTCTTGATTTTTCTATTTTTTTTCGATTTTTTTTTTTTTTTTTTTTTTTTTTTTTTTTGCATACACTCTTACCCTACCATCCGAAATAATAGATCATAGGGAATGAACATTTCCCTTACACTTGAATCTTTACATACTTTACATTTAACTAATCTAATGACTCGAATTAAGAAAATCAAAACACTTGGAGCACTTTTAAGATTAACGTACATATGGGGGTAATAAATGATGTTCTTCCCCATTACTCCATAAAATAAGTACTTACCCATGAGTCCCAATCGTCCCAAAACAATATGTACAAGCATATGACTCGACTTAGCAACCATGTAATCAATTAGATAGTTAACTTAGGGTTTAACAAATAACAATAATGCACTAAAAATGAGCGCATACATGGAAGGCTAAGGCGATTTGGTTGTACATTTAAGTGGGGTGTAACAAATTCTTCCTTTAAGTAAGATGCTTAAAGTTAGAAACGAAAAGATAGGCTCGGAGGGGTGTACTAGGGGTTTCGTGTACTAAAAATGAGTACAACGCTAAGGGTGTGGGAAAAATTAGTTGACTTAACTAGCCAAGTAATATGACTTAAATGGTCAAGTAATTATAATACGGGTTTAACACAAGGGTAATCCTAATGCCTCTTATCATGTAGTAAATCCTACCACACGAATGTAGTCTCACTAGCGGTCTCGGGATGCATCACTAACGCAAGTTCTAGAATCTAAATGCTACCGGTACACTCATAAGCACTAATAGTAAATGCTTTTCCTATCAAATCTAAAGGCGAACCTCACATTTTTTGGTGGAAAATTTTTCTGAATATACGGTTATGTGCTAGTCATACAATCTCCTATCCATGAGACGCTTGCTATGGTTAAAGTTTCACTCCTAAATGTTGTAAAAAAATTTAAATTTGGCGCTAAAATTACACTAACAAGTATTTCTCATAGTTTTATTACACATCTACCATTAAACAAAACAAACTCAAGCGAAAGTGCATATGTAAGGTATCATCTTTTTACCCTCCCCTTACACTTAAGATGAACATTGTCCCCAAAGTTCAAGTAAAGAATGTAAAAGTGAAAAAGTAAAGAGAATGAAATCAAATACTCCCCTGATTCGCTCGGTATGGAAAATAGGGTGGCTAGGTTAAATCTTCCTCCAAGAAAACGAACAATCAAAGCTTCCCTTCCAGAATGTAAATCATCTTCTTGTCATACATAACCTGTAAAACCTGATAAAATAGACAAGACAACCTCACGTAAAATCGGCGGCATTCTATATAAGTTACTAAATCCTAGAAAACAAGATAAGATATAATGCTTGTGGAATGAAGTTTGCAGATCTCCTGGAGATTATAAAACTTAATAATTCACAAAAACCATAAGACTCCGTTAGAAAAACAAAACCGGTAAAATTTCCAGATTTTAACTCCTGACGCCGTCAAGAGTAAACCCCTGACGCCGTCAGAATTGACCTGCAGAAATCCTTATGTTAAGTTTCCGAAAAATTTCTGGAAAAACTTGGTCCTACTTCCTGGAAAATCCTGCAAAACTTCATTATGACTCAATACAAGCATTTGACTCTAACAAATACGAATACACATGTTCATTTAATATCGTGGAGAATCATGATCGGTTTGTTTCTTAAAAACATATTTGGGGTTTCCTCTTACACTTATCTTTTGCAAAAATACCTTTAGGTGGAGTTAAGACTAGGCCAAAACAACAAAGTAAAGTATTTCCACTATTTAGTTTAGAAACATGATCAACCAACAATAAAAATTAAGCATGCATACGGAACCAAATAACAAACAAACAAATAAAATCACACAAAACATGGGTTGCCTCCCAAGAAGCGCTTTTCTTTATTTACGAGTCTTGTAGCTAGACTCAAGGTTATGGGTTACTACGTGATCTCATCATTGGTTCCACTCTCTAGGTCGTCTTCTAAACCAGTTTTGTATTCCGTACCTAGTTGCAAGCACTCTTTGTAGAAACCAAGCATCCTATTTCTCACATACTCTACTCCTCTACGTCTATCCTCCTCATTCCTATAATAAGCCGCTTGCTTGTGTTCCTTTTCGAAATTAGAGAGAAGGCGCTATTGCTCAATCTTGTAGGGCATTTGATAAGCAACCTCATCATTCTTTTCCTTGAATCTAACTATCCCTAAAGTCGGATCATAACTCATCCTAGTGGCCTCAACAAATGGTTTCCCAAATATTATTTGGCTTAGGCAAGCATCTATCACCGGACGAGTGTCCTCAACTATCATAAAATCGATCTCATAGGTGAGATTCCCTATAATCACATGCAATCCTTTCACTCTTCCCGCAAAATTACTTATCAAATTCTTATTAGGCATCATCCTAAAATCAAGTTGCTTCTTCATCACCCAATTGTAGTAAGTCCTAGTCATGATGTTCACGGGGGATCTAGGGTCGATGTAAGCTTTCCATATATGCATGTGCCCGATATTGCATGGGATGTTAATGTTAGAGGGGTCTCCCATTTTGATAAGGGGGTCGCCAAAGATATATGTTCTCTCGGGACTATCGAATAAATCCTTATGGTATTCCCGTTCTTCCTTGGTTGGCAACTTATCAAAGTATTCTTCTATAGGCTCTACCTCCTCTAATTCCTCTCTACTATCAACCTCAATTTCCCTATTCTCATCCTTAGTCTCGGCTTCTATCCTAACTTCATTCTTGTCACTCTCTTCTATCTCCTTATCTATCGGCTTAATAGTGACAACATTAACAAAGTGGACCTGTTTAGATGATGAGGGATCCTTAATTTGGTTTCCGTTATTGGTGTCCCTAGTGTCCTTCCTAGGTGTGACTAATGCTTGGTTGTTGAGGGCTTTCAACAAGTTGTCAATCTTGTTGGTCATCTCCGTTTGTTGTTGGTTGAATTCGGTTTCAAACCTAGCTATGCGAGCCACTTGAGATGCCATAAACTTTGACATCAATCCTTCAAGATTGTTGGTACTACCATAGTTGTTAGAAGGATTGTTGTTGAAAGTACGGTTGGATGGTGGACCGGTTGGTTGGTAACGGTTAGGCGGATTGGAGGAATTGGGTTGATTTTGTTTCCACCTAAGGTTTGGGTGATTTTTCCATGAGGGGTTGTATGAATCACCGTATGTGTTTGGATCGGGCTTGAAAGTGTACCACTTATCTCCCGCTTCATCGGTACGCGTGGATGCGTAGTCCGCAAAAGCTGTTCCGGGGAGTTCCACACAATCACGAGTGTCGTGGGGACCACTACATAATTCGCATGAAGAAGTGATTTTGTTCACTTGGCTTGAAGGCTTAGGAGCTTCGTAAGATTTCATGAGAAACTTTACTTGGTCCTCAAGTTCCATGATCCTACGGTCGGGAGTGCTAGAATTGTTCGAAGGCAAAGATATTGCCTTGACCGTTTTGTTCAAGTCACGGGGATCATTCCAACTTTCGTTGTCATAGAGAGCAAGATCTTCTATGAGTTCCCATGATTGTTCCGCACTTAGATCACGTAGCTTAACACCGGCCGATTGGTCAATGGCTCGCCTCGTGGAGATGTCGATATGGTCATAAAAAATTTGGACTTGGAGCCAAAGATCTATGCCATGATGAGGGACTTTTTGGAGTAAGTCCTTGAAACGAGTCCATGCTTCATAAAGAGATTCATTTTGACGTTGTTGGAACATCAAGATGTCATTTCTAAGCTTAGTAGTTCTCCCCGGTGGGAAAATTGAGCAAGGAAACGAGTGGTGAGATCATCCCAAGTGGTGATGGATCCCGCGGGTAAACGCTCAAGCCATTGACTAGCTTGATCCCGTAGAGAGAATTGGAATAGGCGTAAACGGGTAGTCTCTCTAGTTTCAACACCTAGGTCTATGGAATCTACGATTTTGAGGAAGTCCTTAAGATGTTGGTTTGGATCTTCGGAACGAAGTCCATGGAATGCACATCCGCTTTGCACCAACCGGATGGTGTCGGATCGCAAGGGGGTCACATTGGCTCCGGTGAGCTCTATGGTGTTTCGGTAGCCTTGGTGGCTAGGTCGGGAATACTCTCCTAAGGTTCGGGGCCTAAGGGGTTCTAATGGTGGGTTTTGTTGTGGTGGGATGATGGGTTCAAAGATATTCCCGTTGTCCATGATATCGGGTGGTTACGAACAAAGGCACAAAGAAATAAGATAGACTAAAGAAACCTAAAAATAAAAATAAAATCTTACTAGAAAGGAATCCAGTAAGTAGACCTAATAAAAAGAAATTCTAACCTAGACAATAACTATTCCCCGGCAGCGGCGCCAAAATCTTGATGCGTGGGAATCGCAACAGGCTTTACCTCTCGAGGGATCTCGAGAAGCTTATAACCCCCACCAGGCAGTGTACCTGATCATTGTAGTGTAGTATAGTGACAAGTACCGGGGGATTGATTGTTCAGCTTAGGAATAGTGTCGCTAGGATTAAAAAGCCTAAACACTAGTTCTAAAGGTGAGGGATGATTATTTTTGTATTTTTATATTTTTTTTAGATAGCAAGTAAATATCTCGGGTTTTGAAGGATTTGGGCGGAATTAGTTGCTAATCAACTAACCCAATACTAAGATGCAATCAAAATAAAATACTAGAAAGGAAAATAAGCTAAATTATACTAAAGTTGTGAGCAGTAATTGGAGAAAATGTGTTTACTTAGATTTCACTACTCCCTAGACATCTTTTACACGTTAATTACTTGTTATAATTGCATGGATGACGGATCGTATTCCTTAATTCCATTCATGGGGTGGCACACATAACTCCCCAATTCTATGAGCTCTTATCTCCTCCTACACCATGCCCAGTACAACTATAGGGACTGTAAACAGTGGCTCATGCATTAAATACAACCAATAAAGACCTAGTGCGCCTCGGTTCATGTTTCTTAAGACGTTCAAGCATGTTACCAAGTGGAGATCTGCCAGTTTTCTTAAGCCTAACATATAAATCATTCATCCAAAACAAGAATAGACAAGTAATCAACACATAATTAACATCTAGGTTTCATTAGATCTAAGCAAACACAAGATAGATCTAGCCTAGCATGATAGAATTAAGACAAGAACAAGATATAGACAACTAACACATAGACATATTGATTGAATTAAAGGAACACTTATCTTGATTAAACATGCAAGGTATCAAGGGTTTGGAACCCTTGAAAAACCTGTAAAGTTACACCAAAATCGTACTTAGGGTTTCTCCCAAAACTTCTCTTCCTCTAATGTGTGAAAATTAGAAAACTATATATAGAAAAATAGGTCTGACGGCGTCAAGACAAATCTTGTGACGCCGTCACCTCGCCGCCAAAACCATTCTCGGACTGCCTTGATCTACATTTGACGCCGTCAAGACAAACTCATTTCCAGGCCGTCATGACTTTTACTCTTGACGCCCTACCCTCGTGACGCCGTCAAATCTGTACTGGGTCGTCATGGACTTTTGCTCTTGACGCCGTCAGGAAATTACTCTTGACGCCGTCACCTACTGTTCCCGTCATGGAAAATTAAGACTTTGGCGTTTTCTTCACTTTTATGCTCCAAAAACGTCCGAATTGCTTCCTTTTCCAAATTTCTCTCCCAAAGTACCTAAAATCACAAAAGGAACGATTTAGGGCAATACTTGATCAAATAAATTCGGATTCGGGCTTAAATGACCCCCTAAAAACGGATCATTTTTCGCCTCATCATCAACTCTTCAACTTGACGAGTTAATTGGCAACTTGAAAGTCTACGAAGCAATAATAAAGAAAGATTCCGAGATGGTCAAAGGAAAAAGGGAGCAAAGCAAATCGATTGCGTTGAAAGCTAAAAAGGACTCTAGTGACGAAGAATGTTCAACCTCCGAAAGCAACGATGAAGAGTATGCTATGGCCGTACGAGATTTCAAGAAATTCTTCAAAAGACGAGGAAGATACGTTAGGCAACCATATAATAAAAGAAGGTGCTTTAAGTGTGGAGATCCAAATCATCTTATTGGAGAATGTCCGAAATTTTCAAGAAGTCAAAACCACAAGGCCTTTGTAGGAGGAGCATGGAGCGATAGTGACAATGATGAAAAAGAGACAACAAAAGATGAAAGGTGTCTCATGGCAAAGGCATCCGATAAGTTACGTTCTAAAACCGAATATTATAGTGATGAAAATTTATGTTTAGATGAAAAAAACCTAGATAGCGAATATAGTAGATTGTGTAAATTAGGTCAAAAAGTAATAGCTAAAAATAAGTCACTAAAACATATTAATAATCAATTAGAAAATGAAGTACTTGAATTAAAAATTAAACTACAACATTTGGAAAAAGAAAAAGAAGTTTTTATTGAATGTAAAACATGTTTAGAGGTCAAAAATGAAAACGAAAAACTTAAAGATGAAATTTTCAAACTTGACAAGTTTAAAGATAGTAGTAACTCACTTAAGAAAATAATAAGTGTTCAACAAACTTTGGGAGATAAAACCGGTCTAGGATTCGACTTAACTAATGTTTCAACTAGTGAAAATAAAAATGAAAAGTTTGAATGTGAATCTAGTAAACAAAAACCATTAGACTCAAAACCTAAGTATGTACCTATAAAAGATAGAAAAACACCTATTGCGAGTGATGAGGAAGTAAAAAATTTTTATAAACCATCATTAAAAGCCAAAACCGGATTTTCTAAACTAAAATTAAGATCTAAAACTCTACCTCCAAATAGACCAAATAATCCTCATCCTCGGTCTAAAACCCCTCAACATAGGAGAAATCAAGGTAGACAAAACTTTTCTAATAATAGTCACCCAATGTGGATTTATCCACATCAACCAAGCTTTAGCCCATGGGGAATACTTCCACCATACATGCATCCTAGTCAATTGCAAACCATGTTTGGTTCAAACAACTTTGGACCAATGAGACCATGGGAACCAAATGGCTAAGTTGTCACTTTTGGAAAATATTGGTATCTCATCTACAAATGACTTCTATAAGTCAACATGGCATCTTGAAGTGTTTGAAGAAAATTTATTGAAGACTAAAAGGTACGCATTTCTTTTAAATTTATCGTTAATATTTATATTCTTAGATTAATAACTAGTTAGAATAATGCTTAGTTATATAGCTAGTAATACTTACTTGCTCACACATTATGAACTCCTCTTAGTTGGCTTTCCTAGGATTTGAATTAAAATTGTTCGTTGTCGAACAACATAGAAAATGGAAATCTTCTATGTCCACTAGTAGAAAACTCATGGTGATGAAGTGAAATGAGTTAAGTGGATTAATCGTTAATATAGAAGTAAGACTAGATCCCTCGCGTAAGAAAACTATGGATGAAACAAGCTCTCGAAGACTATGGCATTAGGTTAGAAAATTTTCCTATTATGTGCAATAACAAAGGTGCTATAGATTTAAGTAAGAATCATGTTCAACACTCTAGGACTAAACATATAGAAATGCGTCATCTCTTTCTTAGGAACATTATACAAAAAGAATATATAACAATAGAGAAGGTAGCTTCGGAAGGTAACATTGCCGATATAGTCACTAAGCCTCTTAAGCGTGATTTACTTAACCACTTACGTTTAGGATTAGGAATGATGGAGCAAATTGATTAAATTCTTGGAATACTTAACATCTTCTGAAAAATCAAAGTTCTAAAAAGATTTCCTTGTCAGATGGGCGGACCCCTTAATTTATAAGGGCGGCCCCCTTAAAATTAAGGGGACCGGCCTCACTTTAAGGGGGCCGGCCATCTGAGCATAAAATTTTAAGTTTTCTTTCTTCACTAATCTGAGTCTAGGATTCTTTTTTGCACAAACTCAAGAATTGAGATATTTTGTTTTACATAAATATATTCTCAAAGAAAACCTCAATTCAACTTTTAAAATCATTCTCACGTTTAGGAAAAACTCATTGTTGTATAATGATAAAAATGTTTTTCTCAAATCATACGTAATAGTCTCACTCTTGTTATCTATATGGAGAACAAAAGTTGTTTCTTAGGAAAATTTATTTTCTCTTCATAGAAGTCGAAACAATCTTTACTCAACATTTCTCTCATAAAGGCACACACTAGAACAAAATCAAGAATTACAAAATCACATTTGTTCCATCACTAGTTTCTCACTAACTAGTTGCCTTAAACTTAGATAGGAGTTTTAGGTTGAATGATTTGCTAAATTGCTTATTTGTCTTATCGGTTATGCATGCATGCATGCTTAGTTATGACTATTTTATGTGCTTACTTGCTTGCCTATATACTTTTCATGCATGTTTCATTAAGATGATACTTGTCTTGTTGCCTAAAGAGTTGGACTTGCCCAAAACCAAACCTCATAACCTTTACACACTCAAACCTCATAACCCTTACACACTCAAACCACCAAAGTGAAATGAAAAACCAAGTCATCCCTTCCATAAACATCGCTCTCACCAATCACACCACTTGATACTCATTTCCCATCTTCACCAATAACTCCATCTAGTCATCCTCACAAAAAGATTCAACCATTCCCTACACTCTACAAAGTGTGTTATTACCAATACAACACATATTATCCTTCCATAAAAAGCCCATCGAACCAAATGATGTTGTCAAACATCCAACACCAAATTCCTCCTATATCTCCAACTTTACACACAACCCTCAAGCTCACTCAAAAGAACCCTTTCTCAATCCTCATAATGGTCAAGCATCTACCTATGCTCCCATCTACATACCTACATTTCATCTATCTCCTCGAAACAATCCTTTTATTGAAAAATATCAACCTCCAAACAATAATCAATATTACACCTCACTTTCTTTTCCACCAACATTACAAAATTCCTTCATCATCATCTTCCTTGTAAACCTTGAAGTTTCGTGAAGAACTTGACCAACTCCATGATCTTCGTGATCTCAATACTATGCACCTTACACAACGCAATTTGCATCACACACCTTCCTCACCATACTCAAATTACTTACCTCACTCATCCTCACACAATTACTCCATCCACATTCGTTTCCATCCTTACTCTCAAAAACACACTTTCATCTCACCCATATAATTCATATGAAGAGCATACTCAATCTCAAAACAACAATCCCAATCTCACTCCCAACACCTCACACTTTGGTCAAACTACCAATCCACTATACAAAACATCATTCACTCATGAAGCATCCCATTCTTCCATACATTCATCCTCATCCATTCATGATTACCCAAATAAAACCTCTCTTTTGTCTCAACAAGACAATCTCACAATCACCCTCACTAATGAAATTCCATATTCACCCAACTCATTTCTTCCAAATGACCCTTTTAAGGAACATACTCAATCTTTAAACAACAACCATCAAAACTCATCCATACATGAAACCTATGTTCCATGTTCAATCCATAATCAATAATCACAATCCAACTCCACCATCTTACGAACATAAAAAGTTCGTTGAAGAACTTAAAGAAGCACATGAGCTTAGTGCTCTTCTTGTTTTACATCTTGTTTAAAGCAATTTGGATCAACAACCTTCATCCACCAACTCATCACCACCTAACAACTTGATCCATCTTGAGAATCATGTCAACAATTGTCCTTGTTGCATTTTTCTCTAAAAACAAAACATGGCCATAAATGAACACCTCACTTGGATTGAGTATCTCCTCACTAGGTCTTCTCCAACATCATCCATAACACAATCACCACCAAACTCTCCAAACTCTACAAACACCATTCCCACAAAAGTCTACTGTAGGACCGAAAATATTGTGATTTATGTGATTCGGGAGGTCTAGGTTGGTGATTAATGATGAACTCCATATTTAGTTTTAGAGAGAGAAAGTAGAGAGAGGGTGAAGAAAATGGAATGTATTAAAAGGAAAGAACAATTACACAATTTCTCACACCCCTCATGGAGAGTCATGAGGGGTATTTATAGGCTCTATACAACATTACTTTGCCTAGTGTACATTAGTAGTCCCTGCGGGTACTACATGTTACTAATCTAGTCCAATTCACATGTGTGACGTTATCTTTATAAAAAAGCGAGGCTAACAATCTCCCTCCAAGATATCGTCACACGTGAATGGTTACAATGAGACCTATAAATACATTAACAATGTAAAATTACAACAATAGTAAACTATGTTGACATTGTTGAAGCGTAGAGTCTCTGTAGTCTAGATACTGAGGCAGACTTGAAGTTCTCTTTTCCGACGATCTCGGCGTATGATCTTTGACACTGACGGCAAAGGTATTTGTAGCTCTGAACTTCAACTATAATGGTCTAGTTAGGTTATTACTCCCTCCTAACTAGTGAGCCTTTATTCTTTTTCCTGCTCGCTCCTGAACCGACAACTCTCTTTTCATCACGCAGCGGATAAAAGTAGATTCAAAAGTGTAGGCACATGGTTGTCGTTCAGGGAGCATCTTGACAATATAACTCACATAACATTGCACAGAAGGTTGGTAATACGCTCCGATGTACACATCATTAGTACTTCTTCGATTCCAGTGTAAGCACAATTCCCTCGAACAACCAACGTACTAGAGATGAAACACTACTTCTTTTGGCATGTTCTTCTCCCTCCTGATGGTTGCGATGTATCGAAATCATCATACTATTGTGTGTACATGCCAAAATTACCCGTACTTTACACTTCTGATGCAATAGAGATAGACCGTGTAAGCATAATTTGTGAGTATATGTCGCATAAATATACTCTCAATACATTTCTCTCAAATCAACCTTTAAACGAACCTCCTTGTAATTCACCGGCTACTAGTAATGACCACATATGGAGACTGCCCGATATGACCAGCTTGAAAAATAAGTAATCATCTCATCTTGTGACTTAATGCTTGTACGATAGATGTGACTTAATACCTATACTGAGCACTACAATGTAACTCCTTTAAGTATGAGGTTGCACGAAATATTCGCCGCTTGAACAATCCACTACTTCGTGTGACACTGAGTACTACAACGTAACTCCTTTAAGTGATAGCTATACTGAGAGCACTACAACGTAACTCCTTACATCATTAATAACTAGATTGTCAAGACTGAATTTTTTACTTTGCGCAGACAAGTTATCTTCAAAAGTCGTGCATCCAACCACCCCTAGACTTTGAGATAAATAAGTACACTTTGTGAAATGCCACTTCAAAATCAAATCAATAATACCGTGCAAGAACCCCGTAGTCATTTTTCCTTAAACATAACAAATCTAGCCGTGAACGATGTATCCCCGTGAAATTTATGAGACCAAAATACCATTCTTAATACCAATAATAGCAAAATTTTGTATCCAATAGTTTTATATAAAAAACATTCGGATAACAATTTTGATTAACCAATATTCAACAGCCCATCATATTATGTTATATAATAACTCAGCTCATAACAATTCCAATAGCCCAGTCCAAATAATCTTGTCAGCCCAATATTCACAATGAAATACCCGGTTCACAAGCCCATAAAAGAAATTAAACCCGATCCAATCCAATACCGAACCGGTTAGATGTACTAGTATAACTCCAAGTCACACCAATTTGACCTAAACCAAAAATACACATATAATGAAAGGTCCGCCCCCCCACACCAATCTTTTCTCACTCCAAACTTTTATCTTCTCAAAGCAGATCACATCTCAAAAAAATGAATCATAAAGACTTCTCATCATTTAACCATCTTCAATCCGAGTGATATACTCTTTAATCCTTCATCTATAAATCAAACGAGTTACAAACACCAAACACACTACTTTCTTAATCTTGTTTGATTCGTGAGCACCGAGTAGAGATACAGCTTCAAGATCATTGAAACAAACGCAGGTAGGTGTTCGACTATATTGTTTGTTTTTTTTTTGTTTTTTTTTTTGTACGAACGTAAGGAAGGATGAAACTTGTTTAGTTTTGTTATTGCCTTAAAGAAGTTCGGATATTAAATATGAAGCATGGTCTTCAACAGGATTCAGTGATGAGTAAGGTTCCACTAAAAAATCTTTGAAAGATTAAATAACAAAGTGAACCGAATCTGAGATGTATCATTTTTGTTTTTTGATGATTGGAGATGAGGTGAACATCAGGTTGTTGTATGTACACTCGGTGTATTTTTATTTTTGGTTGATATTCTTGGACTGATGATGGTTTGAAACTGAAGTTCTCATGAGCTTGGTTTTTGGTTTGTGGTCTTGGTCTTACTTCATCTCATCTTCTCGAAATATTTTCAAAACTTATGAAACTTTTTGTCTAAAAGGTTCTCGATAATTTTTTTTAACTTTTCGAAAACTTGACACTTTATCGAGATTACTTATTTATTGAGAACCAGAATTTCGAGAACCTTTGTTATTTATCGAGAACATGTTTATCGAGAAAACAGGGTAATGTGTTCTCGAAAACCACTTGTGTTCTCGAAAACAATACATATCGAGAACCTCTTATACAAGAGATTCTGATTTTTCCGGCGATTATTTCCCAGATTCCGATGAGTTTTGATGAGTTTTCCGACCTATTATGACCAATTTTACTGGCACCTTCTTGACCACAATGTTCACGGATGGTACAAAAACAATCACAAAGTATGAGTTGTACAAAAACTGCTTAATATGACTTAACCAAAAAGACCACATAAACAGTTTGTAAACTGGTAAAAAACAGATCTGGACTGTTTGACCATAAGGATACAAGAAAATATTGTATAAAACTGCTTTACCACTTGAAGTCAAAATGGTATAAAAAACAGTTTTAACACACGAGTCGAACCACAAAAATCAAGAAAACAAACAACCTGGGTGATGATACCAATTGTAGGACCGAAAATATTGTGATTTATGTGATTCGGGAGGTCTAGGTTGGTGATTAATGATGAACTCCATATTTAGTTTTAGAGAGAGAAAGTAGAGAGAGGGTGAAGAAAATGGAATGTATTAAAAGGAAAGAACAATTACACAATTTCTCACACCCCTCATGGAGAGTCATGAGGGGTATTTATAGGCTCTATACAACATTACTTTGCCTAGTGTACATTAGTAGTCCCTGCGGGTACTACATGTTACTAATCTAGTCCAATTCACATGTGTGACGTTATCTTTATAAAAAAGCGAGGCTAACATCTACCTTTCCTAAATACCATGTTTACCATCTCCAAAAATAAAATCATTTCAAACCTTTTGTGTTCCAAGCAAGTCCAAGAGACCTCAACTTGGCAACTTAGTATTATCTAGTGTAATTTGCTAGAAAAGCATACATCTATATGCTTATGTACTAATGATTATGTTTTCAACATAATTACTTATGAATGTTTCTTTTGTTTTATTACCATGCATTCTTATTAGTTTCTTCATATCTATTGCATGCATCTATATATATATATATATATATATATATATATATATATATATATATATATATATATATATATATATATATATATATATATATATATATATATATATATATATGTTCCTTGTGCTCTAAATATTTTTGCAAGCATTCCATATCTCGATCTCTTATGACCTCAAAACGAGGGGGAGTATACTTCAAGGGGGAGCTATACATTCATCAGGATAACCTTTTTGATGCTAATAAAAAGGGGGAGAAGTGATATAAACTCACACTAAAAACTTGCATATATATTAATTTTTAGTTTAATGAGTTTAGATTTTGTAATCATCAAAAAGGGGGAGATTGTTGATATAAATAATGTATAAAAACGTTATTAATATTTTTTCGATATCCCTAAGTTTTGACGATCACAAAATATAAAAACATTAAACGCAAAGTTAATACGTAAACAAGTTTTAAGCAAGTTTATATCATCCCATCCAACATAATCACTTAAGGTATGAATAAACAAGTGACTAATACATTTTATGATCAAAGGGATGTTTATTTAAATAATACAAAGTTTATAAAATTAAATAAACTTATTATATATTTTTGAAAAACATTTTTGGTAATAAAGCAAAATGTTTAATTCATAATAAATATATGAATTCAAATTTTTAACCAAAATCAGTTAGTTTTTCACCAAATAATCTTTCCCCACTAAAAGACAGAAAATCTGGCCGTTTTAGTAGGGCGGCCCCCTTAATTTTAAGGGGGCCGGCACACAATTAAGGGGACAGGCCACGCTCCCCTGTCAGATTCTGTCAGAAATTTTTCTCTATAAATACCACCTCAAACCTGGAATTTTTCTCACCTCTTGCACGAAAATTTTCAGATCCAAATCTCTCTAAACATCCTCCTAAAAACCCTTTGATCATATAATTGTTAATCCTTGTTTCAAGTGATTCATTCCCTCACCTCTCATCTCTCAAAGTGCAAGAGAAGAATACTCCTTCAACATCAAGTTGTGAAGTATTGTAGATTTATGTATATAGTCTAGTTGTTGTGTACATCCATTGTAAAGGTGTGATAGTAGTGTAACTAGATTGATCTAGGGGTAGAAGTTGTGAATAGAAGTAGTGAGATATAAGTAGTGTTGTGAAGAAGAGAAGTGTTAGGAAGAAGATAGGTGTGAAGAAGATAGGTGTGAAGAAGATTGGTGTGAAATAGATAGGTGTGAAGTAGAAAGGTGTGAAGTAGAGTAGTGTGAATAAGTTGTGTAGAAGTTGTGATCTAGTTGTGACGAAGTTGTGGTGTGTACATTGGTGTGTAAGGTTTTCTCCGCCATAAGGGAGCTTGTTGACATAGTGAAGAAAACTCTCGAGTAGGTGACTCGGGGAGTGGAGTAGGAACAAGGAAGGTGTCCTTGTAGCCGAACCACTATAAATCTTTTGTCTCGCGGTTAGATCTTTCCTTTACTTAGCTTACTTATTTACATCTCGTACATAGCTATAATTGTTTATATTGTGCATGTGTTGATCTTACATACTTAGCTTACATCTTTACTATTTCTTATACTTAGATATTGTTGTTCATATTGTTCAAGATTTGAGTTCACATAAGATTGAATCAAAGTTTTAAAAGTAAACAAGGTTTTAAAACTATACTAAGTTTTCGAAAACAAAGTCTTTATAACAAACCTAAAAGAATTCACATATAATAGATCACATAGTTGTTTTTGTACTTAACTCTAATTAAAGTCTTTTTCAAACAAATAATTGAATAAACTCGTATTAATATTTTGAAACCAAGTTTTACAAAAACTAAAAAGACGTAAAACTATTCAACCCCCCTTCTAGTTTTCCACAGTCTCTAAGAGGATACTTACAATTTCATTAAAGTAGTCGGCCTTCAAATGCTCCTCTACAACCTCTCGTTCACGGGAAATTGGGTTACGTGTCAACCGGAGAGATGATTCGGCTTCTTCTTCTTCTATTCTCGTGTACTCATAAGTGGCAAAGATTGCTAAAGCGTTTGCTTCATCATCTATATCGGAAAGGCTCACATGCATGTGCGGCGTAAGTTGGATTATGTGGATCCATTGTGAAAGAATATGAGTGTATGAGTTTTTTTTTGCTTGTGATATAATGTTGTATAAAATTCTTGTTGTTGTTGATTTATAAAAGGTTGTATTTTTTTTATAGCAACTAGCCGTTGCAATCAAACGGATCCTTGATATATATTTTTTTCCTTTTCCCCAAAACTAGCTGTTACATACAAAACACAAGGCAAGGGTTTGTTTTGTAAACTTTTGATTCTACATATGAACGTTACAACGCACGTTGCTGCGTTAACTTGGCCATCAACGCAATAATAACGCGAGGGGGTAGGAAATGGGCTTAACGTGCGTTGAGGCGTTTCATGGTTGTCACATAAGAATAACGCAAGGGAGGTGTTATCACTCCCTTTGCTCTTAGTCAAGCCAATATCTATAACAGTTTAATACTTTCATTTATAATGATCACAATAATATTCATACATTCTTTATCTGATTGCATCTACGCATAAAGTTTTATTATTATTATTATTATTATTATTATTATTATTATTATTATTATTATTATTATTATTAACACTTTTATTAACAATAAATAGGATTTTACAAGAAATTGGTGGGGAGCCGAGAAACCAACTGGGCCCCCACACCTCTAGCAATAGCGAAACCAATCTTATTAAAAATATGAACGGCAGCCCGTGCTCCAATGTCTTGAGTCGTAGAGAAACGTCGAATACGCTTTTTATTATTATTATTATTATTATTATTATTATTATTATTATTATTATTATTATTATTATTATTATTATTATTATATTTTGTAAGTAGCTGATATCGACAGTAAATACATTTGAGAAGAAAGTAAAAGTTGGATGCTATTTTTAACAATGTATTTTCCACTAATAATAAAAGAGCAATTAGTTATTATTTTTAATTAAATCCCAGCTCCATACTTATTTACATACTGGGTAAAATGCAAAAATAGTCCATAAACTATCACGAAATCGCAATAATGGGACCGAGACAAAAAGTCACGCAAAAAAGCAACTAACGTTACGTAAATTTGCAAAAAAAAACCACCGAGAGCCATTTTCCGTTAGTTTCCTCGTTGTAGTTTCGTGTTTTTATCCCTTTCCCGCCAATAACTTCAATTGCCAGTATTTTGTTTTACAAATTTAGTCCTTTAGAACAATAGTTTATATACGTGGCTCAATTTCTTTCAAGGAGAACATTAATTTCACAAATAAAGATCTTGAGAATGGTTAAGCTTTGGCAAAATCATGCACGCAGTACCCCGATACCTGATTTAGGAATCCTTTATAGTAAGAATACTCTGTTCCATTTTAATGTTTTCCATTTAAACTTGTTATTGTTGTCGGAAGTAATTGATGTTTTATGTGTTCCACAGATTTGAATGAAAATGTGTTTTCTTTGCAAATCCATCACAATGGTGAATTTACCTCAAAACCAGGAAGAAGGTATATCTTTGGAGATACAGATTGGTTTGACGGAATTCACTCTGACGTTTTCTCCATGGAATTATTGGGCGAAATGTTATAGGATTTAGGTTACTCGGATAGTACCCTTATGTTTACTCACTTTAGGATACCTGGGGAGTCACTAGATGATGGTTTGCTACCACTAAAGTCTGACGAAGATGTGAAGACACTTGTGGAGTATGTTCCTATATTTACACAATTGGAGTTGTATATTGAAACCGGTGTTTCAATTGTTGAGTGTGAGATGATGGATCGAATGATGACTAAGGGCAAGGGTGGTGTGATAGAAGAAATAGTGGATGATGATATGAATGAGGCTACTGGAAAGGGTGTTGATGGTGAGACTAGAAACACTGTGAAATTACTATTGTTAGAGTACATAAAGAGTGGCATAAGACAAGACAACCTGAGAAGGCTGGACCTGTTTTTGATACTGATTCTAATAGTGACTTCCCACCAACATTTTGTGCCGAAAAAATGATTGCAGATCATACAAAAAGGATGAGTGATGAGTTTCAATTCAGAAGGCTATTGGAAGAGATTGACCAAGACTTTACTGTGGAGGATTCAAGTGAGGAGTCTACAGGTTTGCTCGATTTTTATGATCTCAATTTTGATGATGTGTATTATGATGACACAAGTGATGAAGAGGTTGCTCAAGGAACTAATGCTGAATGGTATGATGAAGAGGTGGATCAAGAAACTAATGTTGAATGGCATGATGATCCATACCATTTAGTTGATGTACCTGAACCTGAAGAGATGCATGCGATTGAAGAGCCTCAAGAGCCTCAAGAGATTAGTGACATGTTTGCTGAAATAGATCAAGCATTGGATGAACTCGATGACATAGTTGCAGAGAGGTGTATGCTCTTTATGCTGAACCAATTAGTTTCATTTTGGTTCCACTTGTGGATGTCGATGATGTTGATGGTGATGATGGTGAACAAAGAGTTCATGATGAGGATGTGATTCTAGATTAGCAGTGTGCTGAAGTAGTTGGAGATGGTGAACAAATAGTTTGTCATGTGGCTGTGATACCAGATGATCAGTGTGCTGTAGTAGTTGGAAATGAGGGATGTATATCAGTTGTTGAAGGAGATGTGATTAAGGACAAAGTGGTTGCTAAACAAGGAGATGAGCCATTTCAAGTGCTTGAAAAAATGGAGTTTGGCAAGATGGAGTGGTTGCAGAGGACAAGTTTGAAGACCAAGGAAGATCAATCAAGAGGCGAAGACTGATGGCTGACAAGAAACCCAAGGATGATGCTGACAAGGAACCCAAGGATGATGCTAAATAATGGTTATGCTTTTATGTTTAGGTCAATAATTTGTGGAAGATTATAACAATATTTACTTTCTTAAAGTTTATCTATCGGTTATGCAATCTTAACTAGGGTCAATGGTTGCATAACATTTTATCGAATCTAATGGAAGCAAAAAAAAAACTAGGCAATTTTGGGATGTGTATATTGGTAACCCAAACGTTTAGCATTTATTACCCAAACACGCCTAAAACACATTTTCACATGTAATTACCACGCCTATTTATTATATGCTATAACCAAAGAAAGTTCCTCATTCATCCAGTAAACAAACACAGTAAAACATAAATTGTATCAAAGGAACAAAAGAATGTCTCAATTTGTGCTTCTTGAGGATCTTGCAGCGGCTGCTAACTCAACTGAGTTACCATACCAGATGACGGTGTATTTTGATAGGGAGACACAGCGTGATGTCAAGTATGCGAAAGATGTGTTTAAGGCATATCAAGAGTTGCTTGATATTGTTATTCAAAGGAACAAGTACATGGCTAAAATGGAACTTGTGCGTCCCTCGGTGCAGATGTTCAAGTGCTTTGAGTACTTTAAGAAGCTTCAAAAGTTCGACGTTATCGAGCTTTTGGAATTGAAGAAGAAGATTGTCGAAGCGAAGCTCAAGCTTTTCAACAAGCACGCATTTGTTAAGGGACTTTAGAGTTTCTTTCAATGTTTTTTATCAACCATGTTATGTTCCTCTGAATTTTAATGTTACCCGTTATGTTTTTATCAATGTTATGTTTTGAATTTTAATGTCATGTTATGTTTTTTTTTATCAATTTTAATGTTATATTATCAATTATGTTATCTGTTTGTTGATTTATTATGTTATTTTGCTTTGTTACTTATGTTATGATGCTATGTTACAAGTCAAAACAAAGATTGTCAACGTTGATTGTCATTTACAAACGTCAAACTTGATTGTCAATTTGGGTAATTTTGGGTATTTTTATGCCTGCACATTGATTTGAATAAGGTTACACGGATAGTCAATGGTTACACGGATTTGTAATGAGGATGCTACTCAACATGGGTCAAAACAGTCAAGTCAACCTAATAACTGCAGAAACAAACACTCCTTTGTACAGAGCTTCCAAACTGGTTCAAGCATATAGAAATTGATTGCCACTTTGTGAGAGACAACATTAGAGCTGGTCAAATTCTACCCGCTATCATACCAACCAAGTCACAATTGGCTGATATTCTCACAAAGGGCCTAAGCAAACACAATTGTTTATCCAAATTGGCTCTGTGTAACCCTTACATACTGCCAATTTGCGAGGGGGATAATGAGGATGCTACTCAACATGGGTCAAAACAGTCAAGTCAAGCTAATAACTGCAGAACCAAACACTCCATTGTAGCTAAGTAGTTCTAGAAGGCTCAGTTAGTTATTAGGTAGTTAGTTTTAGCTTCCCGTCAATATTGTACAAACCATAGAGCTTACCATTCACCAAAAGAACGGTTACATCAACAACTACAAACAAAAGACAAACATTAAACAAAGAAACTAACTTAAGTGCTACAAAATGGCCAGACACCATCCTCAAACCCAACACCCTCAAACACATTGGGTTCAAACGGAACCATCACATTTCCGACATCATCCACAGGTGGAGGCGTCAGATGGCACTGGTACGCCTGGTACTCCTGGTTCTCCGGCGGAGCAAAAGTGGTATCACAATAACCCGAAGTGGTGGTGGGGTTCATGGGTTTTTTTCTTTTGTTGTTTTTTCGAGTACCACCTCCAACGGGGATGTCCCGGAGAACACCACCATGAGTCCAGTGTCTGCGGCAGCTACGGCAAAAGTGACTAGGCTGTGAAGTGCTGTAGTTGTTGTAGTAACAGAATTTTGTGTCTTCTGAATGACTAGGCACTTAACGAGGAAACTAACGGAAAATGGCTCTCGGTGGTTTTTTTGCAAATTTACGTAACGTTAGTGGTTTTTTTGCGTGACTTTTTGTCTCGGTCCCATTATTGCGATTTCGTGATAGTTTAGGGACTATTTTTGCATTTTACCCTTATATATTTTACTAGTTTTAGATCCTTGACTCCTTGTAGACGCCGAATTTTTGTTAGATTCATTTTCGCATATTATACATACGAGTTTTGATATTTAGGCCTACTTAATAGACCTACAAATAGACCTACATCATTCACATTTTGACAAGTTTCAAACACTTTTTCTCTCTTTTCATATTAACCAATCAAATTTTAAATTCTACCAATCATAGTTATAGGTTTATTTTTAGGCAAACAATTTAGGTCTACAAATTATTTTTCTATACATAAACATGACTAAAGAAAAACATGAAGCCTTTGCGTTTTCTTTGAGAATTCCATTAGACACACTTGTTTGTTGATGTATCTCCCAAGTTTTTTATCCACCCGATATTTCAGCTGGCTATGTATAATTCATTTATGATGAACTTCTTGTTGGCTTGGACCATCATCTTTGTTGATAGATCATAAATTGTCATGGCTATTGACTTGTAACCAAAAATCCTCTCTTAGTCAACAAAACCCTCCGTTTGTTTTAAAGTTTTTTCTTTTCATATTCTTGACAAATTTAATATGTTTGGCCGATTTTTAGGGGTATCGACTGATAAAAGAGTTTAATTGCAAAATTGAAAAGCCTAATTTCACAAAGTAAACGATCTCTTAATATATAAAAGATTTTAAATATTTAATAATTGTTAGTCGTTAAACGAAAAAATTACATTATCATTTAATACATGAAACCGTCATATTTTCACCATAAAAGAAATTGGTCTCTTTTGATACTTAGATTACATTATCTGTTTACCATTCACATCATGGAAACTTTCAAAATCGCTTTTATCATCATTTTGTTAACCGGTTACTGATACATTTGAAATTTTTATTTATTTGGCATTTTTAATTTATTTTTATGCTTATGTGGAATTTTTATATATATCTTATACTTTTATACTTGTATCTTTATCCTTTATTCACTTAAGGTATGACAAAGACGAACGGTAATTTGCCCTGCCATCTTCTCCTTTTGGTTATTGTGGATGCAGGTTGAATGATCAAATAGGATGTTGGTAGGGAAATGTATATTGTGAGGTTATGGTCTTGGTGCAATTATGAGTGAATTGGAGTATGCAGACTATGGGTTGGCTTGCTACTTTGCTGCTACAATATCTGATGGCTTCATTTCATGTAGCATAGGTTGTATGAATTTGGTATGGAATGTCTGTTATAGACTAATGTTTGTTGTTTGAGATCTTGTTGTGAATGTAATTATTGTTTAGTATTTTTCACTGAATAGGCATGTCTATTGAAGTTGAATTCTTGTTGTAAAAAGTTTGATGTTAATAAAATATTTCACCCTTTTGCAAAAAAAAAAAAAAAAAAAAAAAAAAAAAAAAAAAAAACGCTAATTGTGTGCAAACCCATAGGACATTATTTTGTATTTTTTTATTTTTTTTGGTAATTAACTCTAAAATAAAAGAGTTATTTCCCTATTTAACAGTCGAAGACGCAAAATTAAATTGTTGCCACTTATGTGTATAAAACGAGGATGTGTACCCGCGCGTTGCTGCGGGGTGTATGTATGTGATCGTATTGGAGGCATTATGTTCATAAGCTTTCAAGGGAAGTTAGTGTTACAAAACAGGAATGAAATGGGTCATTCATGATAATAATGAGATAATTCCTTTCCATTTCCTAGTAACACTACACATCAAATTTAAAAAGTATCAGATAGTAAGTGACTTACTAAATTTACATGGATTATGCCGCGTATCTTAGTAACAACAACAACATTTGGAATATTAACACATTTTGTAAAGCACATGTTGATGCTAAACATTAACTGCTACTTCAAAGGATTGGACATTTTCCGGCCCGAAAACCCCTTCAAAAACTTTGTTTGCGCGCGCGCTCTTCTTCTTTCTAGACTGATCATGATCATGGCAGCACATCGTGTATCTATTTGCTTGTAATCCTAAACTTCCATATGTTGTTAGGCTGCCATGTACCTAAATCGTCATTTCCTGGTCAGCAAATTAAGGCATTTTCTTCATGAATCTAATGTCATCATTCAAGTAAAACTGTTTTTTGACTTTCCAAAGTCTAGGATAATTCTATCTACTTTTATAAAGAATAAATGATTTTTTGACGAAACATATAGAAAAACGATTAAGGGTAAGAAACTACCAATGAAAGCCTACTCACCCGTTGGTTCGTTTTGCTCTGCAGATTTGATCTGAACTGTAGCAGGGGGATTTAAACATACTGTGGAAAGCCACCAGGCAAAAATTGATGACCTGCATTTGCCGACTGTACAACACTATACTGAGCAGTATGCATGATCCCTTGTTGTGCTGTAATTGCTTTTGCAGGATCAGATGTGGTTAGGCTTATTATTTCTAGATTTATCTAACCCATAAGATTCGAAAATAATGTAGACATCATACCTGGACACTCACATTTTGACATTTGACATTTTGACGTTTCAGTCCCCACTTCAGCCCCCAAATACAACCATTTCATTCCCAGTTCAGCATCCAAACCCACCCACTTCAGCCCCTACTTCAGGACCCAAACGCGCTGATTTCAGCCCCCAAACCCACCCATTTCATTACCAAAACCAACGCATTTCAAAAGCTGCTATCCGCCTCGCATTAGCTTGCGCTTCCTGTTGGCATGAGCAGGCACTTAGTATTAGATAGTTTGCCATTATTTTGAGCTTCCAAAATAGTTAAATGAGCAACAAAATAGACAACGAAGACAATTTTAAAACTTTTGGAAATACAAAAGACACCTTTAGTTATTTTTCTAATTTTGTAAAAGTAAAAAAGTATCTTTACAGTCATTCAACTAAAGAGTGTTTTGTATAAACGAAACTGTGTATACATACTCAGTTGACCAGGTTGTTTCAATAGTCGGATGGCCTCCTTATACATTATTTCTTAAACGCACCTATGTATTCGTGGGACTCACCATCAAATGGTTTTAGAGCTGAGCTATTTGAAAAACTTGTTGATGATGATCCTCCATTTCACCCTTGTAACGGCATTAGCATCTGCATGAAACCAGATATTTAATTGTGATTTTATATGACAGATTTGGTAGATGAAATAATGAGACAATAAACATTATAAAATGTGACCTTGTTTGGGTGGGCATTATCAAAAATATCAGCTTGACCACCATAATATATTGTCATTTGACAGCTCCTAGAAGCTGCACCACAATAACAGCAACGATAGGTACAATCACCTAGATCTTCATATGAAGGAGATGCATCTGCAAAAAGAAAATTTGTATATCAATATATATTTTCATAATTGGTATCTAGTGGAAATTATGATTATCTAGTAATAATCAAAGATGTTAAACAACAGAAAACAATATACAATATACAATATAAAACAAACTTCATGTCATGATTGTAGACATCCTCATCAATAAACTTGAAATATTCTTCGTCTTTTTTCTTTTGAACCTCCAATTGCGCCTGCATTAAACTTTTCTTTTCGGTCGTGTAACTTGCAAGGGTATCACGCATCGAGCTTCGGCTTGAATCTCCAGAATTCAATTTTTTTTTTTGCCTTTCGATTGACGTGATGGAGTTGGGTTCTCGTTGAGGTTCGGTAAGTCACACTCGAAATCTTCCACGTTTATACGCGTTTGAGCGCTACTTGACTCTGACGACTTTCTTTTCTTGCTCGATCCCGTGGATTCTTGAGTCTGACTAACCATCGGTTGTTCTTGCCACTTTTATTGATCTTTGAGAACGTGCCACACTTTAGAATGCGCGAAAGTTTCCCTAAATTGTTTTTCAAAATCACGATTGGCTCTCTCAAGGACTTGAAGATCGTTGCACCCACTATCTCTCAAGCGGTTCTACATATTTATAAAACAATATACAATATACAATATAAAACAATATCCAATATATATATATATATATATATATATATATATATATATATATATATATATATATATATATATATATATATATATATATATATATATATATATAATATCTAGATCAAATAAGATCAATCTTAAAGTTGTAAAAATAAGATCCAACTAAAATCTGACAAGTGACACTCTCGTTAAAATAAAATTAAAATTTTTATCGATTACAACTAAAATTGTTAAAGTTCCGATGATTTTCTTTTTTAAATTGACGAAACGAAAGTGATACACTTTGGTTCAACATGTAATGTATCAGGTTAATGTAATACACTTTGATTCGACATGTAAATTTATAGGTGTGTACCACTAATCCAAACTCATGTATCAGTTGGTTATTAGTTGCTAAAATGTTAATTCGTATTAATACTTTATTTTTTGTGTATTATTGCTAATATGGTTATTTATAAAATGGTTTTATTGGTTGTTTAGACTAGATCTTATTTTTACAACTTTAAGTTTGATCTCACATTAACCCTTCATATATATATATATATATATATATATATATATATATATATATATATATATATATATATATATATATATATATATATATATATATATATACACACACCTCTCGATTGAATTCGAGGATGAATTGCGCCTCTCGATCCACGACCACCTCTTCTAGGATCTCTATTTTTGTTGCCACGTTCCATGTTTTTTTTGCTCTCGGTATGTTGTTGTTGTTGTTTTTTTTTTTTTTTTTTTTTTTTTACGCTTTCCACCCTCAACAAACACTCCTTTATATACAATTAAAATAAATAAATAAATAAACGTTACAAGCTCCAACGGTTAGATTCCTTCCCAACGTTTCAATTTTTGTTTCCTCCCCGTGCGTGACTTCCTCACTCAACACAAACACCCCGTGCGGTAAGGGAGGGCCGGCGGCGGTGTTCCCGTGCATGAGGGATCCCGCACCGCACCTCCCCGTACTCACTCCCAGTGCTCTTATAAGTAGTATAGATTTAATCATCTAGTTTGACCATCAATCAAAATCCATCAATCAATAGTGTATGTATATTGAAGATGTCAAGTGTGAATTTTAGCCACAGCCGTGTATTTAGCCTTAGCCATATGATATGTGTCAAGATACTTCAATAAATCAAGAGTAGACGTGTCAAAATTGTATATAGTCTTGGTCATCGTTGTAGTTCCATATCTGTCATTCCTTCTGTCCAAATCCTATGACATGGTCCCTGCAATTTTTATGTAAGGGATTATTATGTGTAAAGATCTTGTGGGTTGCTATTTGCTTCGGTCGTGTTTCTTTTAATCGTCAATTATGGATGTTTTTGTTTGTAATGTTTTGTTGTTGTGTTAATATATTGCTTTTAAAAAATAAAAAATAAATAAATGCTTTTGTATTGAAATAAAATAATATATGTTCCTTAAGACTATATTTATTCACAATCTTCTCCAACCCAATCTATCATAAAATATTATTTTCTTACTCCTCCACCTATACAACTTATACATACAACCAATCTCAACTTTTTTACCATTTATCAACAACCCAACCTAAAATATAATATTATTTATTATCTATTTAATTTAATTACTTAAACTTCAAATTACTTTAACATTGAAGCCCTTATATGTTTAAACTTATATAATTAATAAACAAAATTAAAAATAAACAAAAAAAAATCTAATAAACAAAAATAAACATCGGGAACAAATGTGAACTCATGATCCTTCCACGTGTATGGCACACAAGCCACTTATATATCACAGCAATGAAGGATAAGCAGAACCTTTCTTTTTTCTTTGAAAGCATACACCAAAAGCATCTTTCTTTGAAACAGTAAAAAGAAACATTGGGAAATAAAAAGCATCTTTTTTTTTTTTTCACCTTCTTCTCCGACGAATTTATCCGGCAACTATCTTTCAGTAACATTTTATCAAACCAAAAATATGTATTTTCTTCTCTTTCTTTCAGAGAGTGACATGTGGCAAGATTGGCTCAAAAATTTGGAGGTCACATACCGACCAGGTCGTTCCATTCTCTTTCTCTCTTTTGTACTATTTTAATTTAATATTGAGTATTTTTTTGTCTTGTATACTCCGATCGGTTGGATTAGTTTGCCAATAAAGATAGTCTAATGTATACTTATTGGCGATCTTTTTAATGAGATATGTAGATCCGTTGACTAAAATATGGGCACCAATTGGTGTATCAATTACGGCAACAAGGTGGACTGAAGATGCACATGGCTTCTAACATGTGTCTTAAACGAATACGGCAACAAGGTGGTCAGAGATAGACCAATACAAATCAAATTTGGTATCTATAAATGCATATGTCAAAGTTCATATACTAGAATGTTCAAACTCCATCGACTCAATTGTAAATACAAACCGTATATATCTAAAGGGGGTTATTTATGGATTCTTATCTTTTATCTGCATACTTGGTATGATGGTATAAATAGTTGTACATTTATTACATAATTTTAGTTTTATTTTTACATAGACATGTACAACTAAAAAGTTGGTGTAAGCAAATCACACCCTTATCTAAACTTTAGTATCGTGAAACTATAATAAACTTAGAGCCAAATATCTACGATCAATAATTTTTAGTATTGCGCGATGATAGTTGTATGCGAGACACATGAAAGCTGAGTTCATTTTCATTTTTTATTTAGAAATGTAAGAAATAATCCTGCGTGAGTACATTTTCATCTAAGAACAAAGTCACTAACAGTAAAACAAAATTCTCGTTCAAGAATTCGACGATAACTTTTACTAGACAGATCAAGAAACAGCAAAAGGTAAGGTTCTTGGAATCCAATATTTTATGTAAAACTCGAAAATTGAAAACAATATTATTACGAAATAAAAAATAGGATAAGCCAACCATCCAATATCCAATCGATGACTAGATTCTAAATGTATGATTTTAATCCATCTTGAAATGTACGTACAAAAATATCCATCTCATTAGCCGGAAGCACAACACCAATTTCCAGATCATCGCTCGTTTCTCTGCAAGCGTTCATAGAAATCGAACTATTAAAATCTAGCGAAATTGTTTCGACTTTTTTGGGTTTTCCCCATCCGAAATCTATGTCGTAAGATTTGAGCTTTGGTGTTCCAGCAACGCCAACCATTGTCGTAGGCAAGCCATCTGCGAATAATTGGCCCTCGGCTTCTATATCTATAAAGACACCTTTTTTATTGGTCAAGGTGTTATGTAGACTATCTCCTAGTAATTTTGCAGCATTAACGAATCCTTCTTTTCCCGTTAACATAGCAGTCTTTTCCATCGCATAACATCCGCTAAGACAATTGCCAAAGTAGTTTGCTGGGACTGGGGGGTCAACGCGTGGTCTACAATCGATGGTGAAACCAAACAGCTGTCGTTCATCATTGCGCGTTGTTGCGAGACAATTCCACACATAAGCACATGCTACCGTAAAAGATGATGCATATGCTATGGTTGGAAGTTCGGTTAATACACTTTTCTTCAACTGATTCAACACATTTCTTGTCAAGATAAACGTGGCCCGAACCTTATCTGTCGGTCCAGACAGGGTTTTAAGTTCGAAATTTTCGGTAATAGTATCATACTTCACAAACCTTAAATAACTTTCACCTAATTTTGTGTTTTCACCCAACCTTTCATATGATGGCAAAGTTCCATTTGCCAGAAATGACTCATCATTACCAGATTTAGCTATCGATGTCCACGCCTTCAAGAAAATAAACCGAGTGCTAGCATCCCCGAGTGTATGGTGATTAGTCATACCAATAGAGAAGCCTCGGTTAGGAAAAAAAGTCACTTGAATAGCAAAAACCGGGATCTTGATGTGGTCCGATGTCTTATCAGGCTTGCCTAGTTGAGGTATAACATGGTAAAACTTGTCACACTCTCTAGGATGATTTCCAGTGAGATCATGGAAATCAAGGTTACATTCTGCAATTGTAACCGTGACAGAATCACCTTCGACATAACGTATTTCGGGCTTTTTAGGACTAGGAAATAAAACCAACTTACCAACAAAAGGGAAAAAATGTTGAAAAGTGATAGATAAAGAGTGTTTAAGAGAGGGAACTATAGTTTCAACGAACTGAGTTTTGGTGAGTGGGAACTCGTAGAAGAATACATAGTGTACAGGTGGTTCGCGTAGCCAAAAGAAGTCGAGAAAAGTAAGTGGTAACGACCTATCGATGACGGTGGCTGGTGGTGGTGATACTTGGGACTGTTCAAGAACTGTTAATATGGGATGGGAAGCCATTTGATGTAATTCCCTTCTATGTCCCAAGATGAGTCAATTTATAGAGGTTTAAAAGATTAGGGTCAAGGTCAAGGTTCTACTGTTCAAAAAGAAAATATATTAGTATCCATTTGTATTTTCATTTTTGTAATCGGATCTTGTTTTGCACTTTTCATTTCATAGCCGAACTTTGTGCAGGCCACTTTTTTATAGGGGTGTAAATTCTCGACACGATAAGATAAACGATACGAAACCGACATGAAGTTAAATATGTTTGGGTTTATGATAAATAGGTTTGAGTTAAAAACAGTTCAACTCATCTAACCCGTTTAGTAACAGGTCATGTTTGGATTGAATAAATATTAAACAGGTGAACTCGTGAGCCCGTTTGAATATATAAACTCTAAAAATAAAATATATAACCTGGTTTTTAAGTTGGATGTGGATTAAATGTATTTGTTATATATTTAATATAAGTGTATTACGATTATACCTCACATATCATTGAAATAGACGTCAGAAAATTGTAGTATTGTTATTTGTATGTTATTTTTATAATATTTTAGATCCTTATATAATTTTCTGCATTTAAACTAGTTAAATCAATAAACCACCAACTTTATTCACTACTTGACCTATTTACTTAAACGGGTTAAGCGGGTCGCAAACGGGTTACACGTGTTATGCAGGTCTGGGTTAGGGCTGAGTTTCGTGACACGATTAATAAATGGGTCGTGTTTGAGTAGAGGTTATACTAACCTGCCAACACGCAAACCCGAATAGGTTAACACGAACACGACTCAATTGCCACACCTACTTTTTTATTGTCTAGATTTAGTCCAATAATCTGGAAGTTGCTTTTCTTAATTAATTGAAACATCCGTTTCAATGGTTTCAATCTTAGTCCAAAATAGTGGTTTTGCTTAAATAAAGTCATCATTTCACGGTAAAACACCATTATAGTTGTGCCTAAAAGGAGCGCGTACCCAGCGTTTGTTTTTGCTGGTGTTATCTTAACGCAATGGGACAACGTTACCATGGTACACTGGCTTTTGTTTTCGCGTCCTGAGCCGTCGTAACCAGCGCACATCATCCCGAAAAACGCAACCGGACGGCGCCACATGGGTACCATGCCTCGCGTTTTCCCGTTTTTATTTTTTTATATTTTTTATTTTAAATTGTATACAAGTTTATGGTTCAGATGTAGCAGGAAGAAACCAAACAACTGTTTGTGCGTAGTTCATTTTGTGTTTTTGGATGAAAGAATTTTGTTTATAGCTGAGTTTGGTTATTATAGACAGATAGAAGGATGGATATGGTTTTTGTGGAATAAAATTAAGTTAGGTTATAGGCAAATTAGGGTAAAGGATGTTACTTATATAACTAGGGTTTGTGTAAGGTTTGGTTATTAAATTTGGGCAGAATTTTTTCTATCTTAATTTTGGCTGCCCGGTGCAAACAAGTTCTTTGACATAATATAAATTTATTGTATTTTTTTTATTTGAATTATTATATAATTTTTTTGGACCATTCAACATCAAAAACCGTTGAGATGGATATTGACCTAATCCGGCTTAAATATTTTGAACCAAACTAACTTAGTTTATGTATTTTTATTTTTATGTGTTGTTTTTATCAAATGTATTGGTTTATTTAAATAAATGAAATAAAAATAAAATAAAAGTGAGGGGTCCAGTATGCACGACAACAATAGAAACTGGTGTTATAAGAGGGACAGGTGTTTTTGGTATTTTGGTGTATTCTGGTGTTATGGAAAATATGCTGATGTGGTAGCAATTTTCTCATAGCATCACGCGACTGCGCCATATGCTCTAACAATGGTTCATTTCCGTATATCACATACCTTACCAACCTTTTTGGTCTTTCATTCACTTCTTTTATCAACATTCAGTTCCTACCCATCTACCGGATAAATTGAAATCATTAGAGTATCCACTATAATGGTTTGTAAAAGCTTTATAAAAAGACGAAGAGGTTCAAAAATGTATAAACCATAGTGATGTATATTTCAAGCCTATGTGGAACGAATAAGTCTACGATTTTGAAGAGGTTCAAAATTTAAGTATTTTGTAAATGTTGAAGTGTTTTATGATACGAAAATATTTATGAATAAGTTTATTTTAATAAAAATAGGTTTATAACCTGAAAAGTTTATAAATTGCTGAAATTTTAAATGTATAAATATTTCTCTAAATTTATCATAGTGGATGCCATATCAAATGCATTCATTGATTTCCACCTCATCCACCTTTTTCTGTTAAGAGCACTAGCAACTATACCTAAGTTAAAATTTAACACACTGTCACGTCAGCGTCACATCAGGTTTAACCTTTTCACCTTAACTCAAAAAAACACCTACAATCATAACTCAACTTTAACTCAATTATTTTCAAATTCAACCCTAAACTAAAACTAATATTTCATTTAATAACTAAAATAACATTTATAAAACACAAGTTATATTAATCATTAAGCTTAAACACGAATTACATTAAACATTAAAATTAAAACACGAACTACATTAAACACAAACTACGAATTAAAAAAATGAACCATCTGAGACATAGCCCTCGTCACTCGAACCTGAATACTCTGATCGAATAGGGCCTAACCTCATGGCCCAGCGGTATCGTGCTTCTCTATTTAACCGCTTCGTACGAGCTTCTTCCCGAGCCCTACGAGCAGCTGCCACACGTTATTCGGCTTCTTCAACCTCTCTCAAGACTTGCATATCTTGCTCCAAGAGTTCTTCATCAGTCAACCCAAACCTTGCCGGTGGAATGTTTGCCGGTTGATCGGCTTGTTGTTGGACAACCGATTGATTGGGTACCGGTTCATTTTTCGGAGTGAATACGAGAAAGATGTCTTCCGGTGGAGTGTTCACCGGTTCATTTGGAATCATGCTAGAGCTTGGGAATTGCTGGGAGAAGTCGTGTTCACTTGAGAAATGTTGGGAGAAGTCACGGTGACTTAGGAATTGTTGGGAGAAGTCATGGTGACTTGGGAATTGCTGGGAGAAGTCTTTGTGAGACATTGTTGTTGAGAGAATTTGTTAATAAATTTTATGTGTGTGTGTGTGTGCATCTGTGAATGGGTATTTATAGGACCCTTTTTCAATTTGAATTTTGAATTTATCCCGCTTTAAGTTTGAATTTTGAAATTTGAAAAAATCCCGCTCGGTTTTGAATTTTGAGTTTATCCCGCTTTAAGTTTGAATTTTGAAATTTGAAAAAATCCCGCTCGGTTTTGAATTTTGAATTTCAAATATCTATAACCCCCTATAAATAACATACCATAACATACTATTCTTCACACACTTCAGTTTCTAAACAATTTTACAATGACTAATCGTTGGTCAATGGAAGAAGAAAACTTGCTAGCTGAAGTTTGGCTTGAAGTTTCCTATGAAAACTACGAAAAACGCTCTTTTTGAAACAAGGTTGTAGAAAGGTTCAACAACCAGTCTGACGGTGACCACCGTAACAAAAATATGGTTACGAGTAAATGGGGAAGACTTAGCACTGAATGTAAAAAAAATCAATGACAAGCATGTGTAGCGTACTAGCCCGGATGACAATAATCGTCTCCAGACTGCAAAGAACATTTTTGAAGAACGCCTTGGTGTGAGAAGCTTCGAATATGTTCACGTGTGGTTCATTTTGAGAAACCACCCAAAATGGGACGAATGAAATGTTTTGTTTTTCGTATCGTGTTTATTCGTTTTTTTCGTATCGTGTTTATTTTCCAATATGTATACTTTTTAATATGTTGTATCATGTTTATTTTCCAATATGTTTTTGTGTTGTTTTGAACTTTGAATTATGAATTTGAATTTGGATATCCTGCTCGAAATATACCGTTTAAGAACCAAAGGGGGTGTTTTGGACTATATATTTTCTTTTAATCAAAATATCAAAAGTTTTAGAGGGGCCAAAAGTGTCAAAAAAAATTTTAAACAAACCACCCTTCATGCTGAGTTAAGGCACTCACGCCCCACGTTAACGCAATTTTAACTTCGAGACTTGTTGTGGTTAACGCAGGTTAACGCGCGTTAAACACCCCCTTACATACCCCATACGTTACCATTGCTACTGCTCTAAACGCGTCCACATGGTGCACTGGAGATGCTTTAGTTTTAACTACTTCATCAACCTCTAGTAAATGCCATGACACGCTGACATATCACGACCACAAGTTGTTTTGTATTTTTTTAAGATTATTTCTTTGATGAATTGCTATATCCAAGTGATCACATGTTGGTTTTTTGGTGCTAAATCATCGTTTAATCACTGGTTATAAGAAACTCCGGAGCTGGAACTACTCGAGCTTATATGAGCTGAATCTCAAGCTTTTATTTTCTAAAATATTTGGCCTAAACCTAAAGCTTATAGGTGTGGAAGAATTATATGCAAGTGAGTTATAGATAAATGCATTTGTGTAATTAGCCGTATAAAAGCCTTAGGCTCCTATTAATGAAATTCTTTTTAATAACTCGCAAATTCTAAAAGCTAACAGAAGCTCCTTTGTTTGTCAAACATAAAAGCTTTTATTGCAATAGCACATAAAACCTTGAACTATAAAATGAGATATCATAAGCTACTCTTCCTGATGAAGCTTGTAGCCGGTGGAAGCTTATCTTATAAGTTCCATCTCTTATAAGTTTTTCATTTAACATGTGCCACACAAGGAAACAATAGAATAGTATAAACGAGCGGGTGAGCCCACGCGTTACTGCAGGAGTGATGTGTTGATGTATGTTTAAAAAAGACCAAAGGTGCAATATACATGGACGAAAAGATGTATATGTAATGTCTTTTGTATATCAAAATTTGTCATAACTATGAAACATAGATGTAGAAATAGTATTCTTATGATACCATTTAACATAAGGCTGCATAATATCCTCAAATTAAATTAAAAAGTTTAACTAACCACCATAGGGTGGAAATTTTCCTGCCGCCATTGGTCAGATGAGCTTGGTAGTGTCAGGTTCATTTGGTCTTTTACCCTGCACAATCAAGTTCATTAGTTAATGTTAGTTTGTCACAAACCAACTATTAAGGTTAGCTTATTTGGTTGTGACTCATTGAAATAAGCTGTTTATTTTATATAACTTTATTCGCTTTGAAATAATCTTAAACGTGTTCGTCTCAACTACGAAAAACCTTAACCACCATCTCCGACACTTCATCACACGCACTTCAACCAAATCTTAACCCACCGCTTGCATACTTCCAGTTTCACTAAAATTGCAGCAATGAGATTGATTCTTTTTTTTAACAGTTACTTGACGAACCATTAGTAGTCGGTGGTTTACTTTTAAGCAAATCCAAAAATATTTAAAGTGACCAGTTTCCCCTTTAAAACCGTTGTTTGGAATCTGCCCCAAGAACCCCATAGAAAATCTTAAAATAAATACTTATTACCTTGACAGTAGGCATGAGAGAAACATTAGGTTTGTCGACGGGCATCAATGTTTCATCGGTGCTATCTTTTCCATCATTCTGAGCCATTTTAGGAACCATAAATGCAAATTGGATTACATGTCCATGTCAATGAGATGAGCAATGAATCGCTATTATATTAAACACACTATCCAAGAATCCAAATTTCTGTGGGGCAACGGGAAATTAGACCTGCCGTTTAATTGATTAGACTAAATTCAAAATGAGACACAACTGACCTCAACTACCAGAATTTGTATCTACTTTGAACACTTGTAACGTAGGTAAGAACTTAAGCATCCATTAAACTCGGTGTAATACTAGAAAACAGTATAAACTAAGTTTTAATATAAAAAGTTCTAACTTGGTCATACTGTTGTATATGTATTTCAACTTTATTCACCAACTAAAAAATTGTGAACATGTCTGCATTTCATTTTCTTCTTCCATTTACAGAGAATAAGAAGACGAAACTAAGGAAAGATTATAGACGTGATAGTAAATGTTTACAATATATGAGCCAAAAAAAGTAGCATGTTACCAATATGAGTTCAATTAAGTAAACGAATATAAAATGTACCTTGCTGCTGTTATCATTCCACGAAGGATGACATGACCCCATTGTTAATTTTGCCTTGCAAACCTAACCACAAAAGTCTGTTAATTTATGTGTTGAGTCATTATGTTTATCTGAATTGGCCATTGACCTGAAAACATTATTAGAAGCTGGTATCCATTATTCAAATAGGGTCAAAAGATAAATGTACAATATTGAGCATATATATTGTATGTATCAGATTACTAAATATGTAAAATCAAAGTTAGATACATTAGTTTTGTTAGAATAACTTTTCATCCTTGAAACCCAAATTGATCCGGATATATACTTTATTTGTGTTCAGATAAGTATCACGTTTTTGAGATGCGGCCTCTCAATTCGCAGAATATAAGTTTGTGAAAAGGGAGTGATTTAATCGGTTCACTTTCTATGACTCATTATGGGCTACACTATAGTTAGCGTGCTCGCTAACACTTTTTTCTCAATTTCCAAGAGTAACAATAACATTACAATAATACTTTAAATCTATAGATGAATGTAGTACGAGGTTGTATGCATTAAATATTGAGCTCGATCATCTTTCACCCGTATGACCCATTTGACCCGTTCTCCTTTTAGCTCACCTTATATAAGGTGTGTTGTAGCATTTTTAACTATTACCGAACTACTAAACAATCCCAAGTACTCAAAAGTTACCAATAACTCATTACGTTTGTTAAGCAATTTTGAAAGACTTACTTATCCATTCTATCCCTACAACTCCTATTAGGTGCATTACTTTTTCCCTAAGCGGTTTCTGATTATCTGACGTGTACCTAGAAGACTTGTAAGATCATGTGAAGTATGAAAGTAAGAACTGACGTGCCAATTAATGTAAGTTTAACTTAGTTTAAATAATCCTCACATTTTTTTCCGAAGAAACTGCCCTATTCGAGCTTCCCCTTGGGCAGCGTACAAACCTGTGTAAGACCTTCGTCATAAACATTTAAATTGAAACTACTATCTGACTAGAATGTATGACTCAAAAGAGTCGGCGTTTGATGGTTGTTTGGGGGTATCTATACCTCTAGAGTATGTTGTTTGCCTCTCTTCATACCAAAAGAATGCACCATGATGGCGAGGAACCTTGTCGGTGTCACCCAAATACATAAAGTCAAAAAGCATTCCTACGTATCAA
This sequence comes from Artemisia argyi, assembly GCA_030686995.1. Taxonomy (NCBI): domain Eukaryota; kingdom Viridiplantae; phylum Streptophyta; class Magnoliopsida; order Asterales; family Asteraceae; genus Artemisia; species Artemisia argyi. The sequence goes on from CM060696.1 coordinate 102,049,412, forward strand.
GCCATCATCATCAGCCATCATCACTCAAACCTACTAATAATAACAACTACAAAAGAATTAATATTTATCAAATATAGTAAACTCATCGACTGACTGACCATCTTCGGAAATTTTAAGAGTAGTTGATTTGGTCTTTATTGTTTCACCCGCACTGTATCTTCAGTAACATCTTCAGCCTTAACCTCTCCTAATCCTAAATGACCTCTCATCAATGCCAAGCTTACGATTGTTTTCAAATTTTAGTTAAGAAAAACTTTATAATAACTTGATTAAGGGTTTAACGCATACAATAGGAATGCACTTTTCTTCAAATTCCATTATCGTGTACTTTTTTCTTTCTACTTTATGCTACAAACTTCAAGTGTTGTCCCGGTATCATACTTATTAATGACATGTCAACATGACACAAAAAAGTATCATATAATCTAAGAAGTTGCAGCATATAACAATAATAGACCTTGGAACAAAGTACATTCCTCTTATATGACCTGACCTTTTTAGCTCTATAAGGGAGGCCATTTTTATCAAAACCCGTTAATTGATAAACATAGCCGCTGAAAGTATAATAAGATATATGTTACAAACTTCATTTGTTGCCCCGGTGCCATAATCTTTAATGACATGTCAACGCCCTAAAACTGAACTCTGATGTGTCATCAATAAATAACATATCGGACAAAAATCTAAAAACTTACATATATAGTGATAATAGGCCTCGAAAAAACCCTTTTATAGCTATAAGGCCGCCATTTTTATCAAAACACGTTTATTGATAAACATAGCAGCTGAAAAGTATAATAATAAGATAAATGTATGTAATAAAAAGGATATTGCCATCTTCACTCTCGTTAATAGTATTCCTAAGAAACGTATCTCTCGAAATATTACTATCACTAAAATAGAACTCAACCTGCAAATATATCATATAAGCATACAAATTAAAATATCACCAGCCAATCATTAAAAAAATTAATCATAACAATAACCTCGGCATACCTGTCTAATGACTTTCTTTACGGTCTTGTCATCTAGTTGAATCGACACCATCTTATCTTCTCTGTCTTATCTATTAATACAAAACATCTTAAATTAAGCCAAAACAGATTTTTATTGAGGGAAAAAAAGGCTTAGTAGGTATTTGACATTACTTATTTTTCTGCTTATATGGTTGTTTTTTAAAAGCCCAAAAGCTGTTTCGATATCCAAACACTTCCTGCTTTTTTTTGCTTATTTGTATCAATTCAGGAAATCCAAACACTGTTTCTAAAAGTACTTAGAATTAAGCAGTTTATGAGTACTTAAGTTTATTGATCAATATTTAGCTTATACAAAGTTATATATGAAAATATATTCATCAATAAAATAAAACAATTAAGCGGTTAATTGTAGATAATTAGTCGGTGTTTATTGTAAGTAATTGATTATACAATTGATTGAATTGATTCGATTAGAATTATTGCAATTGAAAGAATGAATCGAGTGATGAGTAGTAGATACCTGGTGATAGGATTCGAGAGGTAACTAAACCCCAGCCTTTGATGTGATTCGTTGGTGTTTAATGGAAATTTCTAGAGAGAGAGAGAGAACGAAAGAGATAAAGAGGTGGGTGTGTGATTTTTTGTGAGGAGGAAATATCTTATCCGACGAAATAACGGAACGGGAACAAGGACATAACAATGAACAGTGTTTCAAATAGTTGTCTTACGGGTAGCAACAAATAGAAATGCGTTTTGTGTATAACGGGTTTGAACGGGTTACTTCTCCACTTTTAGAATAGATATATAATGACCACAACTATAGGTTGTCTTAGATTTTTTATAAAAACAAAATTTATATTCTTTTCTTTCCATTCATACAATTGAAAGAGACATACATATACCTACAAGAAAACACCTTTGGATTCTAGTGTTAGGGATTATTCTTGTATAGAAATGATATTTCCTCCTACTACTTGTTTTTATTTATATTTCTATTCATAGAATTCTGACAAGTGTCAGAATCGACAGTTTAGATATATAAAAATAATGAGCACGGAAGAAACATATAATATTTTTGTGTGTGTAACAAAATAAATAGACATATAATTTAAGAGGATATAGCAAAGTTCTTTTGAGGTACGGAGGTACGGTCAAAGATAAATCCTTAATATAGGCAACCTATCAAACAGAGATTGACAAATGACGATCTACCTACTTTAATATACTGAACATTTGTCTTGGAATTAGGGTTAATTCTCTAAATGGACAAGTAGCCTAAAGAGTTAAATTATTTTTTGGACACGAAATTTCAAACTTATCAAAATAGACATGAGCTAATTTGGGGTTGAGCTACCATAGTTAAAATCTTGACAAGTGTCCACTTACAGTTGTCAAGATTTTAACTATGGTAGCCCAGACCTCAAAGTAGCCCATGTCTATTTTAAAAAGTTTGAAATTCGTGTCAAAAAAAGATAAACTCCTTAAGCTACTTGTCCATTTAAAAAATTAACCCCTTGAAATTATCCATCAACTCTTGGAAAAATGAGATGTTAAATTTGGTGTCTAGCTTGAGATGTTAATCGGCAACCAAATAACCATTTTCCTGCAGGCAGGCCTACCCCCTAGTAACACATATGAAATCGTAACTGAGGACCAAATTTAATACGTGATAAATAAAATAAATATGTGGTCCTAGATTTCTCTATTATGGAGCAGTAGAGATGTGGCCCTAAATTATTTAGGGCAATTTTTAAGAGTTGTGATTTTGATAGATTTAAAATATTTCTAAAATTGTGTTGCATTATCATGATAGTTGCAAGTATGAGTTCCATTATTTTATAAACAATCAGGATAATGTCACATATATGTAAGCCTAAATTTAAATATATTTTGCAAAATAAATTAAGTAGTTCTCTCTTTTCTTTCCATCTATCTGATTGAGAGATACAAATATCAACAAGAATGCAAGCAGGCAGATTAAATACATCGCTTTCACGTCAGCGTAATATTATCAAACTCACTCTAAACAGATGTTATAATCACCACTAAATAAGATATAAAAATACTTCAATTTATACAAGCATACCACACACACTTATAAACCAAAGAAATAATAAAAAATACCTCTTTTCTTGAAATCCATTAAATGGTGCAGACCATCAAAAAATAACAAAAATCCTACCACCGTGTGCGGTGGTAGTTGGCTGCTATGAAAGCCCGCGCATGATGGATTGATGGTATCAGCACTTGGTGATTCAGCACCTCTATACTGACCGACCTAACGTGATTAGCAACTCATGTATACTAACTGTTTGTCGATTAAAATGTTTTAACTTTTTGTCTTGAAGTAATCTATTTTACATACAATAGCAAAAATGTTCTTTTCTTCGATACAAAGTAAATCTTAAAATGACTATTGTGACTAAAATTGAATTTAGTCACTAAGGTTATCTACAATGTTGTTCTTCAAAGATGTATTTTTCTTTATATTTGAAAAATGAAGACACAAAACATATTCAATTATTATTATTATTATTATTATTATTATTATTATTATTATTATTATTATTATTATTATTATTATTATTATTATTATTTTGCATTTGGAGATTTTTTTAAAAGATCACTATTCATCTTCCAAATGTTTATATGTCATTGAGTTAGTTTTTACATGTACAACTTTCACCGCACATTAAGTGTTCATTATAATTTTTTAAGTCTTTTTCTTCAAATTTAACCTTAAACATATTTGTTTGTATTATATAAACTTAATAAAAATTATCCAAATGAAAATACATTTAAAAACGTAATCCATTTATATATCTGCCTCAATTATTATATAACACGAACAAAAATATTTAAAGTTAAAGTTAAATAAAAACGATTTAAAAAAGTCATAATAGACACTTAATGTGAAACGGAAAGAGTAATATATTAGATTTCTTTTAAGTTTTAAACTAGACTCGCAGGGTCTCGCGCGATGCAGCTGCGGGCACCTTGTAATTTAATTTTTTCGATTAATAATTTATTTTATTTGTAAGTTTTTTGGCAATGGCTTTACTGATTAGTTTTTTATGGCAAAAGTTTGATGAAATTTTGCTTTTTTGTATTATTTTATTTATTATTTATTTTATGTTTTTGTTTAGTAGTTTGCTTGGTTTGTACAATATGTGAACATATTTTAGTTTATTATGTTTTTTTGTTAATTAAATTTACGGATATCAAAAATTTTGTTTAGCTCGTGTCCGTTCGGGCTCGAGCCCGTTTGACCCGTGCCCTTTCGAGCTCGAGCCCATTTGGCCTATTGCCCGTTCGGGCTTAAAAATTTGTATAATATGCTTTATTATTTGTATTAGTGACATTTAATTCAGGAATTGTGTTTAATTTGGTTGTACAATATGCTTGATAATTTGTATTTCTTATGTAAGGGATGTTTTAATAAGTGTATTAATTGTATTTATTGACTATTTAACTAATTGTATTTAATATACATAATGATCAATTTTAAGTCAAAAATTTTCAATTTTAAGTAACTAATTTTAAACTTTAATGGCAAAAACAAAGTGGTGTGTACTTTAAGCTTCTAAACTTGTAAATGTATAATTATATATCATTGATGGTATTAATTGTTTAACTGTGTTTGAATCACTTATACTATAAGCTTCTAAACTTGTAAGGTTTAATTTTAAGTATTATAATTATAGTAGTCCTTTATGCATTATAAGTAAGATAGTTAGATACTTCCTATTTGGAGAACATAGTTAGAGAGAAAATATTTATTGAAGATAAATGTTGTCGTAAGATGAATTTGTCACCTTCATATTTACTGTACGTCGTTGTCGTCAGGGAATATATGTTTCTTAATTGTTTCCTTTGGCTAAAATACGGGCACCAATTGGTGTATCAGTTATGCAACAAGTTTTGCTCAAAAAAAAGTTATGGCAACAAGTTGCACACGGCTCTAGTATAACATGTATGCTAAACGAATACGGGAACAAGGTGGCCAGAGATGACCAATACAAATCAAATTTGATATATATATATATATATATATATATATATATATATATATATATATATATATATATATATATATATATATATATATATATTATATATAAACGCCCAAAATCTATCAAGCTTCATCTAGAAAGTTCAAACTCGTTCGACGCATTTCATAAATAGAAACCATATTTCTGGAATTGATTTGCACATTTACATTTTTGATATGCACACTTCATCTAATGCTATAATAATTATACATTTGTTGCATGATGCTTTTATTTGTATATTGGCGTGTACTGTTAGTGTATGTAAATCATCTCCCATATTTAAACTTAAGTGTCATGATTTATGCTATGATTTATCTTAAATGTTGAAACTTTGTAGGTTAAACTGTATTAATAAAAAATTATTTATGAAATACTAATAAAACTATAATAAACCTTCATAAACTTAATGAAATAAACGGGTTTGAGCCAAATATATATCATCAATAATTTCTAGTAGTGGCCGATGATAGTTGTATGCGAGACACATGAAAACGAAGTTCATTTTCATTTTTTCTTTAGAATTTAGAACAATATTATTCAACGATAATCTTACATGAGAACATTCTCATCCAAGAACAAAGTCACTAACATTAAAACAACATTTATTGGTCAATATTCAGAAATAGGATATGCCAACCATTCAATGGATTTCAAATGTATGATTGTAATCCATCTTGAAATGTGCGAACAAAAATTTCCATCTCATTAGCCGGAAGAACAACACCAATCTCCAGATCGTCGCTCGATTCTTTGCAAGAGTTCATAGATATCAACCCATTAAAATCTAACGAAATTGTTTCAACTTTTTTAGGTTTTCCCCATCCGAAATCTATATCGTAAGATTTGAGCTTAGGTGTTCGAGCGACACCAACCATTGTCGTTGAAAAGCTGTCTGCCAATAATTCGCCCAAGGCTTCTAAATCTATCAAGACACCTTTTTTATTGGTCAAGGTGTTATGTAGACTATCTCCTAGTAATTTTGTAGCATTAACGAATCCTTCTTTTCCCGTTAACATAGCAGTCTTTTCCATCGCATAACATCCGCTAAGACAATTGCCAAAGTAGTTTGCTGGGACTGGGGGATCAAAGCGTGGTCTACAATCGATACTGAAACCAAACAGTTGTCGTTCAACATTGTGCGATGTTGCGAGACAATTCCACACATAAGCACATGCTACCGTAAAAGATGATGCATATGCTATGGTTGGAAGTTCGGTTAATACACTTTTCTTCAACTGATTCAACACATTTCTTGTCAAGATAAACGTGGCCCGAACCTTATCTGTTGGTCCAGACAGGGTTTTAAGTTCGTAATTTTCTGTAATAGTATCATACTTCGCAAACTTTAAATAACTTTCACTTAATTTTGTGTTTTCAACCAACCTTTCATATGATGGCAAAGTTCCACTTGCCAGAAATGACTCATCATTACCAGATTTAGCTATTGATGTCCAGGCCTTTAAGAAAATAAACCGAGTGCTAGCATCGCCGAGTGTATGGTGATTAGTCATACCAACAGAGAAGTCTCGGTTAGGAAAAAAGGTCACTTGAATAGCGAAAACCGGGATCTTGACATTGTCCGATGTTTTGTCAGGCTGGCCTAGTTGAGGTATAACATGGTAAAACTTGTCACACTCTCTAGGATGATTTCCAGTGAGATCATCGAAATCAAGGTTACATTCTGATATTGTAACCGTGCAGAATCACCTTCAACATAACGTATTTCGGGCTTTTTAGGACTAGGAAATAGAACCAACTTACCTACAAAAGGGGAAAAATGTTGAAGAGTGATAGGTAAAGAGTGTTTAAGAGAGGGAACAATAGTTTCAACAAACTAAGTTTTTGGTGAGTGGGAACTCGTAGAAGAAAACATAGTGTACGGGAGGTTCGAAAAGGAAGAAGAAGTCGGAGAAAGTAAGCTATAATGATCTATCGGTGACGATGGCTGGTGGTGGCGATACTTGGGACTGTTCAAGAACTGTTAATATGGGTTGGGAAGCCATTTGATGCAATTCCCTTCTATGCCCAACATGAGTCAATTTATAGAGGGTTTAAAGAATAGAGTCAAGGTCAAGGTTCTACTGTTCAAAAAGAAAAGGGTTTTTCTAAATACACCGATATTATTACACCTTACATAATAATTGTAAGATAATTATTAGGCTATTACCATCAACTAGCAGTAATTTTTCTTTTCTCTCTCCTTGGTATCATCAATATATTTGTCTCTCTTTCATCACCATTACCATCAACCCCATTTCCGTTACCTCATTCATCTTCTCTTTTACAAATTGTACAAGTTCAACTACTGTAATAAAATTAAAGAAACAAAAAATACATAAACACAACAAAGATAAAAGATCCGTTCAACTAAAAACACATTATTCCAAACAAAGAAAAAATTCAAACAGAGAATGAACAAAATCCCTACTGATGATGGTGGCCAGATCTAGTAGGGTATAGTGTGAGACGGCAAGTAAATGACAGTGGTGATAGTAAAATTGTTCCGGTGATGTCAGATTTAGCCGGAAAACATATGATTGGAATATTCCGACCGTAGACGTCATACAACGAGTTTCACTCCGAGCGTTTTGTGAGGCCGTGAGGGTTTGGTCGGAATTTCACTCCGAGTGATTTAGCAGGAACTTCGTTCTTAGGGTTTTTTTTTTTTTTTTTTTTTTTTTTTTTTTTTTTTTTTAGATCATGCTTGTTTTGATAGAAATGGAAGAGAAGTGTGTGAGTTGGAGAGAGAGACAGAGAATACTTGAGTGTTTTAATTGTTTTTTATTTGTTTAATACTTTTGGTCTATTCGAGGTTTGACTTATCATTAAATTAACTTAGAGATTTTTACTTGATAATTGTGCTAAATAAAACTTTGGTGTGTTTAGTAGAACCCTATATTGTAGCCATTTGTATTTTCATTTTCTTTTTTGTAATCGGATCTTGTTTTGCACTTTTCATTTCATACCCGAACTTTGTGCCGGCCACTTTTTTTATAGGGTGACGATCTTGATAAGACACGATAAACGACACGAAGCCGATACGAAGTTAAATAGGTTTGGGTTGATAATAAGCAGGTTTGGGTTGATGATAAACAGGTTTGAGTTAAAAACAGTTCGACTCGTCTAACTCGATTAATAGCGGGCCGTGTTTGGGTTGAGTAAATATTAAACAGGTCAACATGTGAACCCATTTAAATATATAAACTTTTAAAATAAAATATATAACTTGGTTTTTATGTTAAATGTGAATTAAATGTATTTTGTTATATACTTAATATGAGTGGATTACGATTATACCTCACATATTATTGAAATGGACGTCAGAAAATTATAGTATAGTTATTTGTATGTTATTTTTATCATATTTTAGATCCTCATATCATTTTCTGCATTTAAACTAGTTAAATCAACAAACCACCAACCTTATTTACTGCTTGACCTATTTACTTAAACGGGTTAAACGGGTCACAAACAGGTTACACGTATTATGCAGGTCTAGGTTAGGGTTAAGTTTCTTGACACGATTAATAAACGGGTCGTGTTTGAGTAGAGGTTATACTAACCTGTCAACACGCTAACCCGAATAGGTTAACACGAACACGATTCGATTGCCACCCTTACATTTTGTCTAGATTTAGTCCATTAATTTGGAAGTTGCTTTTCTTAATTAATCAAAACATCCGTTTCAATGGTTTCAATCTTAGTCCAAAATAGTGGTTTTATTTCACGGTAAAAACCCATTATATTTGTGCCTAAAAGGAGCGCGTACCCAGCGTTTGTTTTTGCTAGTGTTATCTCAAAAAATGCAACGGGACGACGTTACCATGGTACCATGGTTTTTGTTTTCGCTGAGTCGTCGTGACCAACGCACATCGTCCGGAAAAATGCAACCGGATGGCGCCACATGGGTACCGTGCCTCGCGTTTTCCCGTTTTTATTTATTTATTTATTTATTTTCAAATTGTGTACAAGTTTATGGTTGAGCCGTTCAGGTGTAGCAGGAAGAAACCAAACAACTGTTTGTGTGTAGTTAATTTTGTGTTTTGGGATGAATGAATTTTGTTGATAGCTGAGTTTGGTTATTAGAGAAAGAAAGAAGGATGGATATGGTTTTTGCGGAATGAAATTAAGATAGGTTTTAGGAAAATTAGGGTAAAGGGTGTTACTTATATAACTAGGGTTTCTGTAAGGTTTGGTTATTAAATTTGGGGAGAATTTTTTCTATCTTAATTTTGGCTGCTCGGTGCAAACAAGTTCTTTGACATAATATGAATTTATTGTATTTTTTTTTTTTTAATTATTATGTAATGTTTTTTGGACCATTAAACATCACAAACTGTTGAGATGGATATTGACCTAAACCGGCTCAAATATTTTGAACCAAACTAGCTTAGTTTATGTATTTTTATTTTTATGTGTTGTCTTTATTAAATGTGTTGGTTTATTTAAATACATGAAATAAAAAAATGTGGGGTCCAGGATGCACAACGGCACTAGAAACTGGTGTTATAGGAGGAAGATGTGCTTTTGATATTGTGGTGTATATATTCTGGCGTTATGGAAAATGTGCTGATGTGGTAGCACTTTTCTCATAGCATCACGCGAGGACGCCATATGCTTTAACAATGGTCCTTTTCCGTATATCATATACCTTACCAACACTTTTTGTCTTTTATTCACTTCTTTTATCAACATTCAGTTCCTACCCATCCACCGGATAAATTGAAATCATTAGAGTATCCACTATAATGGTTTGTAAAAGCTTTATAAAAAGATGAAGAGGTTTAAAAATGTATAAACCATAATGGATGTATATTTCAAGCTTATGTGTAACGAATAAGTCTACGATTTTGAAGAGGTTCAAAATTTAATTATTTAGTAATTGTTCAAGTATTTTATGATATGAAAATGTTTATAAATAAGTTTATTTATAATAAAAATAGGTTTATAATATGAAAATTTTATAAATTGCTGAAATTTTAAATGTATAAATCTTTCTCTAAATTTATCATCATGGATGCCATATCAAATGCATTCAATGATTTCCACCTCATCCACCTTTTGCTATTAAACGTGTTCACATGGTGCATTGGAGATGCTTTAGTTTTAACTTCTTCATCAACCTCTAGTAAATGCCATGACTCGCCGACATATCACTACCACAAGTTTTTTTGTATTTTTTAAGATTATTTCTTTGATTAATTGCTATATCCCAATGATCACATGTCGGTTTTTGGTGCTAAATCATCGTTTAATAACTGATTATAAGAGACTCCGGAGCTGGAACTACTTGAGCTTATATGAGCTGAATCTCAAGCTTTTATTTTCTGAAATATTTGGCCTAAACCTAAAGCTTATAGGTGTGGAAGAATTATATGCAAGTGAGTTATAGATAAATGTATTTGTGTAATTAGCCGTATAAAAGCCTTAGGCTCCTCTTAATGAAATTCTTTTTAATGACTCGCAAATTCTAAAAGCTAACAAAAGCTCCTTTGTTTGTCGAACATAAAAGCTTTATTGCAAGAGCACATAAGGGTGCGTTTGGTTTGTTATGAGGAATCACTATCGGTAATGATATGATTATAGGGTGGAATGAAAATAAAGATATCGTTGTTGATATTGTTGTTTGGTTTGTTAATATGGTATGAGTGATTGATTTCAAAAAGTGAGACCATTTATTATTTTATGTAGTAATTAATAATAAAGTAAAAGGACCCGCGGGAATCTTTAAAAAACCCACATCTACCAACTTCAATGGATCTATCACTATGATATGATAGTTTGATTGTGATAGTAGTAAAACAAACATCTTTAATGCCTATCAAAGTATTACTTGATTCCGATTTTCACATACCAAACACGCCCTAAAACCTTGAACTATAAAATGAGATATCATAAGCTACTCTTCCTGATGAAGCTTGTAGCCAATGGAAGCTTATCTTATAAGTTCCATCTCTTATAAGTTTTGCATTAAACAAGTGCCACATAAAGAAACAATTGAATAGTAAAAATGACCACAACTATAGGTGGTCTTAGATTTTTTATAAAAACAAATTTATATTATTTTCTTTCCATTCATCCAATCGAAAGAGACATACATATACTCACAAGAAAACACCTTTGGATTCTAGTGTTGGGGGATTATTCTCGTAGAGAAATGATATTTCCTCCTACTACTTATTTTTTTTTATATTTCTATTCATATAATTCTAACAAGTGACAGAATTGACAGTTTAGATATATAAAAATAATGAGCAGGGAAAATATATAATATTTTTGTGTGTGTAACAAAATAAATAGACATATAATTTAAGAGGATATAGCAAATTTCTTCTGAGATACAGAGGTACGGTCAGAGATGAATCCTTAATCTAGGCAACCTATCAAACAGAGATTGACAAATGATGGTTTACCAACTCTAATATACAGAACCTTTGTCATGGAATTATCCATCTACTCCTCGAAAAATGAGATGTTAAATTTGGTGTCTAGTTTGAGATGTTAAGGCTGGTAGGAAAGGCATGGTGATGCCTTCAACATTTGCTTCACTTACGCATGATTCTTCTTGCCTTTCACCATTTGATTCATCAAACACACACAATTCAAGGCAACTTTTGATGGTCTGATCACCAAATGAAAAAGAAAAAAAGGGCCCCATTTATTACTTTTTGTTTTGTGTGTGAGTGTGTCTTAGGTATTTAGTGGTTTATATTTGTATAAAATGAGTATTTAATGAAAGGTGAAGTTAGAGGTGACCTTGACTACTAAATGATGAAGTGAGGTGAAAGAAAATGAGAGAAGAGAAAAAGCTGAAGTGACGCTGAGGTGTCAGGTGAAAAAACCGCCCCCCTTGCCAACCAGCCTAAGTGGCAACCAAATAACCATTTTCGTGCAGGCAGGCCTACCCCTAGTAACTCAACATATGAAATCGTAACTGAGGACCAAATTTAACACGTAATAAAAAATAACTCAACAAAAAAGTTATGGCAACAAGTTGCACAAGGCTCTAGTATAACATGTATGCTAACCGAATACGGGAACAAGGTGGCCAGAGATGACCAATACAAATCAAATTTGATATATATAAACGCCCAAAATCTGTCAAGCTTCATTTAGAAGGTTCAAACTCGTTCGACTCATTTTATAAATAGAAACCATATTTCTGGAATTGATTTGCACATGTACATTTTTGATATGCACACATCATCTTATGCTATAATAATTATACATTTGTTGCGTGATGCTTTTATTTGTATATTAGCGTGTACTGTTAGTGTTAGTGTATATAAACCATCTCCCATAATTAAACTCAAGTGTCGTGATTTATGCTATGATTTATCTTAAATGACAAAATTTTGTAAGTTAAACTGTACTAATAATAAATTATTTATGAAATATTAATAAAACTATAATAAATCTTCATAAACTTAAGCAAATAAACGGGTTTGAGCCAAATATCTATCATCAATAATTTCCTGTAGTGGCCAATGATAGTTGTATGCGATACATATGAAAACTAAGTTCATTTTCATTTTTATTTAGAATTTAGAACAATATTATGCAACGATAATCTTACATGAGAACATTCTCATCTAAGAACAAAATCACTAACATTAAAACAACATTTATTGGTCAATATTAGAAATAGGATATGCCAACCATTCAATGGATTTCAAATGTATGATTGTAATCCGTCTTGAAATGTACGAACAAAAGTTTCCATCTCATTAGCCGGAAGAACAACACCAATCTCCAGATCGTCGCTCGATTCTTTGCAAGCGTTCATAGATATCGACCCATTAAAATCTAACGAAATTGTTTCAACCTTTTTAGGTTTTCCCCATCCCAAATCTATGTCGTAAGATTTGAGCTTAGGTGTTCCAGCGACACCAACCATTGTCGTAGAAAAGCTGTCTGCGAATAATTCGCAAAAGGCTTCAACATCTAGCAAGACACCTTTTTTATTGGTAAAGGTGTTATGTAGACTATCTCCTAGTAATTTTGCAGCATTAACGAATCCTTCTTTTCCCGTTAACATAACAGTCTTTTCCATCACATAACATCCGCTAAGAAACTTCCCAAAGTAGTTTGCTGGGACTGGGGGATCAACGCGTGCTCTACAATTGATGGGTAAAGCGAACACTTTTCGTTCATCATCGTGTGATGTTGCGAGACAATTCCACACGTAAGCACATGCTACCGTAAAAGATGATGCATGTGCTATGGTTGGAAGTTCGGTTAAAACACTTTTCTTCAACTCATTCAAGACATTTCTTGTCAAGATAAATGTGGCCCGAACCTTATATGTCGGTCCAGACAGGGTTTTAAGTTCGTAATTTTTTGTAATAGTATCATACTTCACAAACTTTAAATAACTTTCACCCAATTTTGTGTTTTCAACCAACCTTTCATATGATCGTAAAGTTCCATTTGCCAGAAATGACTCATCATTACCAGATTTAGCTATCGATGTCCAGGCCTTCAAGAAAATAAACCGAGTGCTAGCATCGCCGAGTGTATGGTGATTAGTCATACCAATAGAGAAGCCTCGGTTAGGAAAAAAAAGTCACTTGAATAGCAAAAACGGGGATCTTGACATTGTCCGATGTTTTATCAGGCTGGCCTAGTAGAGGTATAACATGGTAAAACTTGTCACACTCTCTAGGATGATTTGCAGTGAGATCATCAAAATCAAGGTTACATTCTGCAAATGTAACCGTGACAGAATCACCTTCGACATAACGTATTTCGGGCTTTTTAAGACTAGGAAATAAAACCAACTTACCAACAAAAGGGAAAAAATGTTGAAGAGTGATAGATAAAGAGTGTTTAAGAGAGGGAACTATAATTTCAACGAACTAAGTTTTGGTGAGTGGGAATTCGTAGAAGAAAACATAGTGTACGGGAGGGTCGCGTAGCCATAAGAAGTCGAAAAAAGTAAGTGGTAACGATTTATCAGTGACGGTGGCTGGTGGTGGCGATACTTGGGACTGTTCAAGAACTGTTAATATAGGATGGGAAGCCATTTGATGCAATTCCCTTCCATGTCCCAACATGAGTCAATTTATAGAGGTTTAAATGAATACGGTCAAGTTCAAGATTACTAACTGCTCTAATTTTATTATTATTATTATTATTATTATTATTATTATTATTATTATTATTATTATTATTATTATTATTATTATTATTATTATTATTATTATTATTCTTGTTGTTGTTGTTGTTGTTGTTGTTTGCTGTTGTTGTTGTTGTTGTTGTTGTTGTTGTTGAAAGTATAATAGTCTCTTTGTCAAACAGCTGAACCTTCAGGGGTATATTATGTAACATTTTTATATTGTGTTTTCTAATCCTAATACTTTGGGTGTTTGTTGTTTAGTTCAGTTTGTGCAGGGTTCTTTATGTAAGTTTCAAGGCTATATAAGCTGGGTTTTCAGCTAGGGTTTCATTATCGCTTCTCTGCCTCTCAAAGTTTGTTACAAAAAGTTTTCTCATCATATTCTTCTAGGTGAAATAGGGTTTCTGGGTATTCTACTATTGTAAGCAAGTATATGAGATCAACTTGATCTCTAGTTTAGTTTGGTTTTAGTTTTGGTTAGAGTGTGAGTTCTTGTATTCTATTGTTGCACCTATTAGAGGGACAACAATCTTTTCTTTGTATTGTTTGGTTAGCACCTGTGTTGGGGACTAATCTGCTGTGTATATTGTTATAATAAAAGATTATCACCAAGGGGTGGTTGGTTGGGTGATTATTGGCTTTGTTCTGTACCATTTTAGCATGGTATCAGAGCTCTAGGTTGGTAATCGGTTGATCTCTTGGTGATTCTTGGTTGATTAAGAGCTCGATTGAATTAGGGTTTTTTCTTGAAACCCTAATTTTTTGGGGGTTTTCTGTTACTGAGGTTCTTGGTTCGATTGAAGGTGGTTTTAGTAGTTTTTGTGGTTGAATTGTTGGTTTCTTGGTTCAATTGGAAGAAACCCTAATTTTCCTAATTGGGGGTTTCTTGTATTCTTGGAATTTTTTGGTTCTTGGGCTATTTTCCGCTGTTGGTTTTGTCTCTATAGCACTGTAAGGTTCTTTCTTCCTTTAGGGGTAACTAGTTCTGAGTTTAGTGAGCGCAAACGGATTGACTAACTTCTTGATCTGCCTCTATAAGATGTGTGAATACCTACTCTGGTCAATCACAGCTTGCTGGCTTGGGCTAAGTTAGTCCTGGGTGTGAGTGGTTTGTTTCTTTTATGCTTTGTTGTTTTAGTCTTATTTGGTTGATTGTTTGGTCTATTAGTTGGTATCTGTTGTTTATCTGTTTCTTTAGTATTGTTTGCTTATCTGGTTTTCTGTGGTTTAGTATCTTTTATTTTTCAATATGGCTATTATGATTAGCAGTCTTGATCAGAGTAATCCTCTGCATCTTCATCCTAATGATTCTAATTGTCCATCTGTTGTGAGTATTAAATTGGCTGGTGTTGAAAATTATAGAGTTTGGGCTAGTGCTATAAAACTTGCTATGCAAATTAAAAATAAGATGGGGTTTCTTGATGGTTCTTGTGTTAGAACTGCTTATGCTGCTAGTCCTTTGTTAGAGGCTCAATGGGATAGATGTAATGCTTTTGTACTTAATTGGATTTTGAGTTCTTTAACTCAAGATGTGTATCTTGGGCATGTTTTTTCTGATAATGCTTCTGTTGTGTGGAAAGATTTAAAAGATACATATGATAGAATTAATGGTTCTGTTGTGTTTAATTTGCTTCAAAAGATTAACAGTTTTAAACAAGGTGGATTACCTGTATCTGAATATTAGCATAAGTTGAATTCTTTGTGGAGAGAGTTTGATATTCTTACTAAGTTGCCTGATTGTACTTGTGAGGCTAGACAAGAGCTTGTTGATCATGGTAAGTTGTTAAAATTGATGCAGTTCCTTATGGGTCTTGATGACATTTATCAACCCATAAGAAGTACTCTTTTGACGAGGGAAATCCTTCCTGAAGTCAAAGATGCTTTTGTCATTGTATCAAGGGAAGAATCCCATAGAGGGGTTCCAACCACAACTGTTAAAACTGAGAAGGCTCAGGTGTCTGCTTTTGTTTCTAAGACTTATGATAATAAAAATGCTAATTGGAGAAGAAACAATAATGGTAACAATTCTGGGTCTAATAACAGGGGAAACAATGATAGTTTGCTTTGTTCTCATTGTGGTTTGAAGGGGCATACTGTTGAAAGGTGTTTGAAATTATTGGTTATCCACCTGGCTTTAAAAAGAATCCTAATCTGAAACCTCCTAATAATTTCAATAAAATCAATGACATAAAAAGTGCTTCTGTGGTTAAAAATGGTACTAGTAGTATGTCTTTGAGTAATGAACAGGTTATGAAGCTTTTTAAGTTTGTTGAATGATAAGCCAGAAACCTCTGCTCATGCCAATATGGCAGGTAGGGATTCTTGTTCTTTTTTTAACTGCAGAGTTTTCTTTAATCAACATTTTTATAAGTTTTTTGGTGCTAATATTAAGTTGGATGGGGTCAATTATCATCTAGGATGGATAATTGATTCTGGTGCTAATCAACACTTAACTAATAGTCCTCTTAATATGCATAACTTGATTGATATATCTGATTTAAAGATTACTGTGGGACATCCTAATGGAACTTTAGCTAAAGTTACTCATGTTGGTAACTTAAAGCTTAATGATAATGTGGTTTTGTTTGATGTTTTAGTTGTTCCTGAGTATTGTGTTAGTCTCATGTCTGTTAATAAGTTGATTAAAGATAGCAAGTTGAGAGTTGGTTTTGATGAGACTAAATGCTATATTCAGGATTTGAATCAGCAGAGGGTGCTGGGGACTGATAGTGAATCTGGTGGTCTTTATTTGTTTGATAAGTCCAAAATTTCTTCTGCTTGTGTGATTAAAAGTGAGTTTCTTAGTTGTTTTGTTTCTAAAGATGTTTGGCATAATAGGTTGGGACATCCTGCTAATCAAGTTTTAAAACTTTTAAAAGGTTCTTTAAAATTAACTCATATTGATCATGGGGAACCTTGTGATGTTTGCCATAAGGCTAAACAAACAAGGGATCCTTTTCCTTTAAGTGAACATAAGACTTCTGTTTTTGGTGACCTTATACATTTAGATGTGTGGGGGCCTTACAAGGTGACTAGCAGGGAAGGTTTTAGATATTTCTTGACTATTGTTGATGACTTTAGCAGGTCTGTTTGGGTGTATATGCTAAAAGGAAAACATGAAGTTTTTGAGATGTTTCAAAAAAATTTTAAAATGGTTTTGACTCAGTTCAATAAGAAAATTAAGATTGTTAGGTCTGACAATGGTACTGAGTTTGTTAATAATAATATGGGTGAATTTTTTGACACTATGGGTATTATTCATCAAACTAGTGTTGCATATACTCCCCAACAAAATGGGATTGCTGAAAGGAAACATAGGCATCTGCTTAATGTAGCTAGAAGCCTTATGTTTCAAGGGGGAATTCCTCTTGTTTTATGGCCTGATTGTGTTTTAACTGCTACTTATTTGATTAACAGGATGCCTTCCTCTGTCTTAAGTGGTAAATCTCCTTTTTCTTTGGTTTATGGTAGAGAACCTAGTCTGGCACATCTTAGGAGTTTTGGGTGTCTTTGCTATGCTACTATTTTGAAGGAATCTGATAAGTTTTCTGAGAAGTCTGAAAATGTGTCTTGCTTGGATATGCAAGTGGAAAGAAAGCTTATAAGTTGTTAAGTCTGGAAAATAGGTCTATATTATACTCTAGAGATGTTAAATTTTATGAGACTATTTTTCCTTATAAATTGAAACAAAGTGATCTTTCTGAGTCTAATCTTGAAGTTAATAATTTGAATTTCTTTGATAACTTTGAGTCAAAAACCAGAACTCCTAGTCCCTCTCCCAATGATGAAAATTTGGAAGAAGTAAGAGAAAAAGTATCATCTGTTGGTAGAGAAGGTAATGCCAATCAATCTGATAGGGTTGTGGTTCATGATCATGTTGATCATTTAGAACAGATACATCAAAGTATTGATCCACAACAGTCAGTTGATTTGGATACTGCAACTCCTTTAGATGATAATAATAATTCTGAGGGAAATGCAGTTTCTGAAATATTGTGCCTAGTTTTCAAAACAGTTTTCAAAGTGGTTCTCAGAGTTAAACTAAGGAAGGAACTACTAGTCATAGAAGATCCAGTAGATCTTCTAAGCTACCTGCTAGATTAAATGACTATGTGCTTGATACTAAGCTTAAGTATGGTCTTAATAAGTATGCTAATCATACTAGGCTAAATGCTTAAAATTGTTGTTTTGTTGCTAATCTGAACAAGTCTTATGAACCTACATCTTATGAAGAAGCTTCTAAAAATGTTAATTGGATAAGTGCTATGAATGATGAAGTTTTTGCTTTACATGAAAATGATACTTGGGAAGAAATTGATCTTCCTGATGGAAGAATTCCTATTGGTTCTAAATGGGTTTGGAAAATTAAGTATAAGTATAATGGAGAAATAGAAAGGTATAAAGCTAGAGTTGTAGCTAAAGGTTTCAATTAAAAAGAGGGTTTTGATTATGATGAAACTTTTAGTCATGTGGTTAAAATGGGGTCTGTCAGATGTTTACTGAGTATTGTTGTTCAAAGAGATTGGAAAATTTTTCAAATGGATGTTAATAATGCATTTTTATATGGTGATCTAAAAGAAGAAGTATATATGTTGCCACCTCCTGGTTATTCTCTAAGTGATAGTAAGAAAGTTTGCAGATTAAAAAAGTCTCTTTATGGCTTAAAACAGACTCCCAGACAATGGAACCTTAAGTTGTCTGAGGCTTTGTTTGAAGCTGGATTTGAACAATCTAAGAATGATCATTCTCTTTTTGTTAAGACTAAAGGCAATTCTTTTGTGTACTTGCTTGTTTATGTTGATGATCTTGTGATCACTGGCAACAGTGAAAGTGAAATTGAGAATTTTAAAACTTTTCTTAGTAACAAATTTAAAATTAAAGATTTGAGAGAATTGAAATACTTTCTTGGAATTGAAGTATTAAAAACTAGTAAAGGTTTATGTTTAAATCAAAGAAAGTATTATCTTGAGTTGTTAAATGATTATAGTTTGCTTGCTTGTAGACCTGTGTTAACCTTTTTACCTGAGAATATTGTTTTAAATCATAAGGAATCTGATGACGATAAGTTGTTGAAAAATGTCACTAATTATCAAAAGCTTATTGGAAAATTGATTTATCTTACTATGACTAGGCCTGACATTTCATATGTTGTGCATTGCTTGAGTCAGTATATGCATAGTCCTTTGCAGTCTCATCTTGATATTGGCTTAAGAGTTCTTAAGTATCTTAAGCTTGCACCTGGTAATGGTCTGCATTTTAGTAAGAATAATGAAAGTTTTAAAGTTACTGCTTATTCCGATTCTGATTGGGCTAAGTGCCCAGTTACTAGGAATTCTATATCTGGTTATTGTGTTTTTGTCAATGGTAATTTGGTGTCCTGGAAGAGTAAAAAACAAGCTACTCTATCTAAGTCTTCAGCTGAGGCTGAGTATAGATGTATGGCCTCTACTACATGTGAGGTAATGTGGATTCTTAAGATCTTAAAAGATCTTGGCATTTCTGATAGTTTGTTGCCAGTTGAGTTATTTTGTGATAACAAAGCTGCTATTCAAATTGCTGCTAATCCAGTGATGCATGAGAAAACTAAACACTTTGATATTGATGTGCATTTAGTTAGAGAAAAAGTTGCTTCTGGGTTGATTAAAACAGTTAAGGTTGACTCTAAAAGTCAAACTGTTGATGTTTTAACTAAAGCACTTAGTTCTGTACAACATTGTGTTATGGTTAGAAAGCTTGGTATGATTAATATTTTTGCAGGTTCATCAGTTTGAGAGGGGGTGTTGAAAGTATAATAGTCTCTTTGTCAAACAGTTGAACCTTCAGGGGTATATTATGTAACATTTTTATATTGAGTTTTCTAATCCTAATACTTTGGGTGTTGGTTGTTTAGTTTAGTTTGTGCAGGGTTCTTTATGTAAGTTTCAAGGCTATATAAGCTGGGTTTTCAGCTAGGGTTTCATTATCGTTTGTCTACCTCTCAAAGTTTGTTACACAAAGTTTTCTCATCATATTCTTCTGGGTGAAATAGAGTTTCTGGGTATTCTACTATTGTAAGCAAGTATATGAGATCAACTTGATCTCTAGTTTAGTTTGGTTTTAGTTTTGGTTAGAGTGTGAGTTCCTGTATTCTATTGTTGCACTTATTAGAGGGACAACAATCTTTTCTTTGTATTGTTTGGTTAGCACCTGTGTTGAGGACTAATCTGCTGTGTATATTGTTATAACAAAAGATTATCATCAAGGGGTGGTTGGTTGGGTGCTTATTGGCTTTGCTCTGTACCATTTTAACAATTATTATTATTATTATTATTATTATTATTATTATTATTATATATACACATTATAAAAAGCATCACTTTCATTATAACCAAACCAAAAGGATTACAAGAAGTTGGTGGGGAGCCTCGACACTATCTGGGCCCCCACGCCTTTAGCAATAGCAAAACTAATTCTATAATATCATATTATTATTATTATTATTATTATTTTAAATTAAAAAAAAAAAAAAAAAAAAAAAAAAAAAAAAAAAAAAAACCTTAAGTCATTTGTGTTTTGTTTATGAGCTTATCATTTGTAATAGGATCTTGTTTTGCAGTATTCATTTCAAATTCGAACTTTGTACATGTCAGTTGTCACTCTGTTATTGTCTAGACTTGGTCCAATAATTTAGAAGTTGCCTATCATTATTAACTGAAATATTTGTTTTGATGGTTTCAGTCCAAAATAGTGGTTTTGTTTAAATCAACGCATCATTTCTTAGTTAAATCGATTAAATTTCTGTTTAATTAACAATGGTTCATTTCTGTATTTTAGTATTTTATATGAGAGATGATTTGCACATTTTTTCAATTGATTGAGACACTTCAATTTAATGTATTTAAACATTTATATCTTTTAAAAATGTAAAAGTAGTAAAATATATTAAATTAAACTATCTCAATCAATTAAAAAAATGTGCAAATAATCTCACATTTTATATACTTTACCATGCTTTTTGGTAACTTTAATTCACTTCTTTTTCCAACATTTTCATGCTCTTCTACCTAGTAAACTGAAATGACCTCCAATGCATTCAATGGTTTCCATGGTTTCCACATGGTGCACTGAAGATGTCCTTTTTTTTTTTTTTTTTTTTTTCAAAAGTTGAATATCTATAGAAAATTACTCAAATTAGATCAAAATGATCCTTTTTGTGTGATAAAAAGCAAAATTCATTGAAGTGCATACCAAATAACTTGAATAACATTAAATGATATTTTAGTACGAAGAAACCTACATGTGACTGGGATATAGAAATTCATTAAAGAAATAATCTTATTAGACCACGTGTATTTATAACTTCTTCGTCAAAAACAAGTAAATGCCATTACACTCTGACATATCATGACCACATGTTGTTTTTGCATTGTTGTAAGACTATTTCTTTAAGAAAAATGATATGTCGATTTACTAATTCTTATTACAAATATATTTACTCATAGGATCTTGACATGTGTAAAAATTGACAGTTTATATGCAGAGAGATAATGAGTAGAAAAAAAAAAAACAAAAAATATTAGTGTGAGCATAGAAAGACATGTAAAGAATGTATATAGTATAAGGATATAGCAAAACTCATTGATGAATTGCTATTACGGTTACATGTCGGTTTCTTGGTGCTAAAATTGATTTTGGGCTGAATTATGTTGCTAGTAAACTGTTTGAGCTCTGAAACCAAACATGCACATGGAGCAAAACCGCAAAACCAAATAAATCAATTATGTGAGTCCATTCTACGATATTTCATATCCTGTGATTAGATATAACAAGGAATGTAATGCCCGCCGCGTTGCGGCGAGGCTTTTTTTTGCAAATTCTTTTTACGATGTGTGAAGTTTACACCTGTTTTAAGAAAATTTGAGGCAAATCACCACTATTCACTTCTTCATAGTATTTTTTGCTATAGCTTTTTTCTTTCGTAAGATAATATGAAATAATTTTCATAAAACAATGAGATATACGATTGGCTAAAGAAAAACATTTAAAAATACACTTTTTTTTTGATAATTATTTACGAATAATGTTTGAGTGAGGCTTCTCGTTGTAAGATTGTGGTATGTTTTTTGTTGACACGTGTTGTATTTGTTTGGAACAAATGTTGTGTGAAGCTATATCTGTAGTTGTCGTACGACGTCCGAGCACCCGGTGTGTTGTGGAGGTGCTAATTTTGACCGTTATAGTTTAAAAAAATTTAGAATAATTTTAAAGTTATTTCATAAGTTAAGGGTGCATTCTGAAAGTTCTCTTATTTAGAAACTATATATAATACACTTTGAATTTTTTTATAAAACGGTAAGTGCATCAAAAACATATAAATATTGGGCTTGTTTTATTCGTCATCGAGAGGCCTTTTTGCTAGTATTTTTTTTTCAAGAAACCGCTAAATATCTGTTAGATATTTAGCAAATAAAGTTTGTTATTTAAAAAAACATGTAAATATTAAGAAGTTCAGGGTGTGTTTTGTAAGTTTTTCTCTTTTATTAATAGTTTGGTCATTGTGGACTCATCACATGCAAAGTCACTAAAATATACATGTAAAATATAGACTACAACATGAAACCAAAAAAATGCCAACCATGGGCTAAAAGGAGACCAAACATAAGGCCAAAAAAAAAACTATTTTTAAACACATATCAACACAATTAGTATATATAGAGAATAATAGGAGACAATTAACGTACACCAAAGAGGTGTAGGACCAATGGCGGAGCATAATAGGGGCTAGAAAGGGTAGTGGCCCCCCTAGAATTTGAGTTGCAGCTAGTACTCGCAGTGACGGATCCAGGATTTTAGGTTGTGTGTGGCATGATTCTCGGCTCGCTTCGCTTCGCGAATAATTCTTAATTCTAGTTTCATTTATTAAGGTAAAACTAATTTTTTATGGGTTTTGTTCTCTGACCCGGGTAATATAAACATTGTATATAAATAGTATAAATCTTTTAAATCATACTCCATAAAAATAGAAGTTTATGACATTTTTATAAGTAGATAATTTACAAAATATTAGGTAGATATAGTATATGAACCAATGGGCTTGTAGTCTACTGGGCATGTCTTATTCAGTTAAGTGTGCCTAGTGGAGAGTAGTACCGGTTTGGGTGACCAAACCGGGAAGTCCTCCCTTGTGGACCACTGCCCTGTCGGTACGATTTCAAAGTCCTTCAATGAAGGTTTCAACCCACAAGGGTTCGAATCTGGAGAAGGCATGGTTTACTTCAATTTAAATGTCGTGCCTTCGGGCGGCTTAAGTTGAAGATTTTCCCCCCATTGGGTTTCAAATTGGACTTGGATTTCCCCAATGAAAGTCAATTTTCAAAAAAGATATAGTATATGAAAATACATTCAGAAAACTAAATACGGAGTATAAAAGCATTCTATGTCCAGACCCCTAGATAGCTACACTAAAAAGTACTCCGTGGTAACATTAGTCAGCCAAAAGCCAAATAGTACAACACATTTATGAACATTACTGTTCATCATCCCCACCTTCCCATCTTTCTTCATCTTCTTCAAAAACACTATTCAAAACATTTTTTTCTCTAAAATGGGTATAGCATTTTAAAAAAATTAAAAAAAAAAAATCATAAAAAATTACACTTCGTCGCGAAAAACCATGTGTGGCACGTGCTACAGGTAGCTCGTATGTAGATCGGCCCCTGAGTACTTGTATGTTTTAGTGCTATACTGATATGATATATAAACAATAGTTTCATTGTAGCCCCTTAGGAGTTGTTTACAAAGCATCAAAAACCTTGAGAAATCACAATTTAGAAAAATAGCTCTTATTCATATCCTTCCCTCAAATAAATGTCTCATTGTATTTGATTATCTATATTAACTTTCATTTGTTTGCTGTTGAAGCATATTAACTTTCATTCATTTGCTAATCTAATTTTGTCTTGTTCTAAGATGAATGAAATATATATTTCGTTAATTAGGAAACCGCTTGATTAATTTATATGTACATTTTTCTTTTATAAAATGTTCGTTTTATGGTAGATGGTTTCGGCCCCCCAAATGAAATGCTCAAGCTCCGCCACTGTGTAGGACCGTAGACGTACCACAACTAAAATATAATTTTATCTTTGACAAGTCCAAAAGATCGAGTGAAAGAAAGGGGTACGGTTGCATTATTTGTTTGATATGTGTCGTATTCGATAAATTATGCTAGATCGGTAAGTGTTTGTGCTTATGTTTTTGATTTGTATGTGTCGAAGTGGTTTTGATTTTTGCTAGATCACGGGTAGGTATATTTGGCTAAAAGTAATTTGTAGGTTCATTGACGATGATGATTTATCTTGTTCCAAACCTGAGTCTTTTTGTTCATAAGCTTTGATTGACATTTTGTTTTGGTAAAGATTGATATGATTATGAGATAAGGAATCTATTGTTGTCGTGATTTGTTCTTGAATCCATAGACCAGATTGCTAAAGAGATGTAATATTTTAAATATTTTGAAAAAAACAAAAAAAATGGAATGTTTTAAAGGGTTTGTCAAACGTGTACCTATAAGGCATTTGTTTAGATGCATAAAAAAAATTAAACGTTAAGTTCATTAAACCAAAAATCACAAATAATTAAGGTAATTTATATGTTTAATTAATATGTATTAAATGCATTTATTAGGTTAAAAGTAAAGTTCGAGTTTATTTAAAAATGTCTAATCAATGCCCAATGGGCACTTATTAGACAAACCTTATTTTAAATATTTTGAAAAAACTGTGAGCACATGTACAAGATAAGAAACCATAATTTGTGTTTGATAGAAAAGAGAGAATATTTTGAAAAACAAAAATCGAAAGGACAAAAGAAATAATAAAATAATAACATAAGTAAACAAATAAAAAATATTAACTGAACCCTCCTTACAGGAGGTAAGTACAAACCCTCTCATAGGGTAGGGTATACTTGTCTTTTTTTTTAATTTTTTTTTGTCCTTTTTTGTCTTTTGTCCTTTTTTTGTCTCAAGTCCAGGTTTTTTCAAAGTAACACAAGTAACATAAGCAAACTTGTGCCAAGTCCAGGTTTTCCCAAAGCAACACAAGCAAAGACAGTCCAGGTTTTCAAGTCCAGGTTTTCTCAAGTAACACAAGCAACAAAAGTCACAAGTGCAGGTTTTGACACAATCAACACAAGTAACACAAACAAAAAGTCCAAGTCCAGGTTTTTGTCCAAGCAAAACATGTAACACAAGCAAAAAAACACAAATAGAAAAAAAAAGTCCAAAGTGCAGGTTTTCGTCATCGCCGAAAAAGGCTCGGATTTGAAAACATAATTTAAAAATAAAAATAGTTTAGTAAGGCTCGAATATGAAGGTTGCAAACATAATTGTTTGCCATCCATTCGGGGTTGAAAAACCCATTCGTCATCTCCTTTTGGACACAAGGTCCAGGTTTTGACCAAAGCAACACAAGCAACCAGCTCAGATTCACCAAAATCCCAACAAAAGCCACAAAAGCCAACACAGCTCAGATTCTGCAAATTCCCAACAAAAGCCAACACAGGTACAACAATATTCCACAACCTACCAAGTTCACAAGCTCAGCAACAGAAACACAAGCAACATAGCTCAAATTCCCAACAAAAGCCAACACAGCTCAGATAGACAACACAAGTACAACAATATTCCACAACCTACCAAGTTCACAAGCTCAACAGTATCACCACATGTTACACAAGTGAAACAAGTTTCACAAGAGGGTTAGTATATTAGAATAGGGAGGGTCAGTATATATCACCCATACAAGTAACACAAGCAAAGAAAGTCACAAGTGCAGGTTTTTTTCACCCAAGCATCAAGTTTTGTCACAAGCATCACAAGTAACACAAGCAAAGAAAGTCTAAGACAACAAATGTCGAACTCACCATTTAGCACAGAACAGGTAAAGGCTCAGATTCATATATATATATATATATATATATATATATATATATATATATATATATATATATATATATATATATATATATATATATATATATATATATATATATTGCTCATCATGTTTGGCTGCAACTTCAAAGGTTGCAAATTAATTGCCTATCCATTTGGAAATGCCATGCCAAAATCTAGTTTTTTTTTATAAAATCATCATTGCCTTTTCTGTTATTTTTAAAAAAACAGTTTCATCACAAGTCTGTGGGAAATGGGTAGGCCAGAGCAGGTATTCATACCACTCTATGGTGGCAGATCAAGGTGTTAACCTACCCACATAATCACCAAAGAACCACCATAAGGGGTAGGATATACTAACCCTCCCTACTTAATATCACATATCACATATCACAAAAACCTGCACCAATGAACCACCAAAGCAGTCACATATCACATATAATCCACCACAGAACCACAAATATTTTACATAATACACCACATAATACATCACAGAACCACAAATAATACACCACAGATTCACTCAATTTTTCAAAAACCTCCAATTTTTTTTCCAAACCCTAATTTTCGAACCACATAATCACCACAGAATCACCAATAATACACAACAGAACCACAAATATTTCACAGAACCAACAAACCCTAATTTTTAAATATTAGGCGTTTTATAAAATTAATATAGATCCGTGTTAATTAACCACAAATATTTCAATTAACAAACGTTAATTGAAATAAATCACTCAATTTTTCAAAAACCCCCAACTTTTTTTCCAAACCCTAATTTTTCAAACCACAGAATCACCACATAATACACCACAGAACCACCAATAATACACAACAGAACCACAAATATTTCACAGAACCAACAAACCCTAATTTTTAAATATTAGGCGTTTCATAAAAATAATATAGATCCGTGTTAATTAACCACAAATATTTCAATTAACAAACGTTAAATGAAATAAATCAGTCACTTTTTAAAAAAACCCCAAAATTTTTTCAAAACCCTAATTTTTAAATATTAGGCGTTTCATAAAAATACTATAGATCCGTGTTAATTAACCACAAATATTTCAATTAACAAACGTTAATTGAAATAAATCAGTCACTTTTTAAAAAACCCCCAAAATTTTTTCAAAACCCTAATATAAACATCACCAAAACAACCCAGAGAAAGTATATCAACGTACCTCAGTCACACATAACGCTCTTATCACACACACTCACATCATAAACATCACCAAAACCACCAATTTTAGATCTAAAACATGGTTTTAGATCTAAAAAATGAGACAGAGTAGAGAGAGAGAAAAGAGAGAATATGGGTGAGTGTGTGTGAGATAAGAGCGTTATGTGAGGTGTATGTGTAAGAAAAGAGAGAATATGTACGAGGACGCGTTTTTTTTTTTTTTTTTCTTTTTTTTTTTTTTTTTTTTTTTTTAATGTAATGTATATGTATATGTAAAAATGTAAAAATGTATATGTAATATGTAAAATGTATATGTAAAAATGTAATTTGTAAAAAGTAAAAAGTATATATTGTAAAAAGTTAATAAATTTTTTTTTGTATATTTTAAAAAGTTTAAAAGTTTATTTATATATTGTAAAAAGTTAAAAAAAATGTAATTTTGTAAAAGTTATTTGTAATTGTACATTTTGTTAGTAAAAACCTAATTTTTTTCATGTTTGTAAAATGTATTTGTAAAAAATTTTCGAATTGTTAAAAATGTACTTTCAGGCGTTCGGTTCAGACGAGCAATTAACTGAGTGGGTGCAAAGTATAGCCCGTCAGCTCGGTTTTGTCATTGTAAAAGATAGAACCAAAGCAGAAAAGGGTTATCTGTACGAAATAAATTATAGGTGTACAAAGGGTGGAAAATATAGACTTGAAGGTAGTGGAAAACGACAAACCAGTACCTTTAAAACGGGTTTCCCATTCAAATTATTGGCGAAATATCATTTGACGGGTGATTTTTAGATTTTGAGGGTGAAAGATGATAGCCATAATCATGATTTGGCAGATTCGTTGCATGGTTTCCCATATGCAATGCGATTAAAGGAGGATGAGTTCGGTTTGGTAGAAGAATTGGCAGGTTATAATGTACGACCACGTAATATACTTACGACAATACAGGGTCGTAATCCGGATAACGTGTCTAGCGTTAGAACTATATATAACGCAAAAGGTAAGATCCGGAAAATCAAAGAAGGTGGTCGAACTCCAATTCAAGTCCTTTACTCACATTTAAGGGATGCAGGGTATATATATTACGATAGGGTAAATGAGCAAAATCAACTTGAGGAACTATTTTTTGTTCACCCCACATCGTATGCTCTATGGTGTACATTCCCTCAAATCATGCTTATGGACTCCACGTACAATACCACAATGTTTAAATTGTCGTTATTGGAAATTGTCGGAGTAACTTCAACAAATAAAACATTCTCAATGGGGTACATCTTTTTAAACAGTGAGAAAGGGTTTAATTTTCAATGGGTATTGCAACGTGTGAAGTTAGTGATAGATCAAAGATACTACCCGCGTGTTATCGTCACCGACAGAGATTTAGCGTTGGTTGGGGCATGCAAAGCGGAATTTCCTGACGCTCACAGATTACTCTGTCGATGGCATATACAGCAAAATATTCTTCAGAATTGCAGAAATAGATGCGTTTCATTAGAAGACTATGAATCCATCAAATGGATATGGGATTATATGATTAAAGCTCCGACACGCAGAGAATTCGTGCATCATTACGAACGCCTACAACAGCGATTGGTCAATCATGCGGGTACTTAATTATTAATTCACTGATTTTTATTATTTAGTAAATAAAAACCCGAATGTCCTTTTTTAGTTCATTATTTTTTTCAGGTATTGCTCAGTATCTGAATAACTTGTTGCAAGATTACGGTAACATGTTTGTCTCGTGTATCATCGATCAATATCACTACTACATAGAGTAGAGAGTCACCACGCGTTGTTGAAATTATATTTGGACGACACACAGTCCAATTTAGACCGGTTGTTGAGTGCGGTTGATAAAATTCTCTTTGCGCAAGAACGAGAGATAAAAGAGAGTTTTAATAGGAGCAAGAACGAGAAATTCAATAAATGTGACATACCAATATTTTCAGAATTGTGGTACAAAGTTTCAAAATATGCTTTCAACCAAATGCATCAAGAACTTAACCGGGATATCGCCGTAGAAAAATGTGGCCATAAGTTGCGGACAGTTTATGGACTACCATGCTTCTGTGAATTTGAATTTTATCGAATTCATGGTAAGTATATTCATTTTATGACTATCAACTTATTTTTCCACATTAATATTAGTAACTTATAGAAGTCACTTTTAACTCATGCAGAACGGCCCGTTCCATTGGATGCAATTGATGTTTATTGGAGAACCCTATCCGTCCCGTGGCCTGTTATCAATAAGCCACCGCCTGAACATGGTCCATCTGAAGATGGTTGATGAGTGTGTAAATACTCATCATTTTTACCATTTCTGAGCTGCCAAAACATATAAAAACACTCAATATTGTACCAAAATAGTGAAAATATCCCAGGAAAGTGTTTTACATGTTTCAAATGCAAAAATGTCAAAAACAGCTGAAAAACACACAAAGATTGCATAATTGGCAGTTTCAGTCCCTCAACTTTCAAAAGTTGTCAAATCTAGTCCCTGGTTATTCTAAAAACTTGAAAAAGTCACCAAAGGTCCTTTTAAATCAAAAAGTTATACACTTAGTCCTTTGGTGCAAACTTTCATAAAATGTCAAGTTTAGTCCCTGAACTTTGAAAATTGTCAAAAAGGTCCCCGGGATATGAAAAACTTTGAGAAAAACAAATTTTGTCCTTGCACTAACCTTTTAGGGCAGGATTGGTCCTTGGTGGAAAGTTTGGTGAAAATTACACAAATGGTCCCTGAAGTTTGAAAGTTTGACGGTTTTAGTCCTTGGTAAAAATAAATTGGAAAATTCATGCCAGGACCTTATACTATTCATGGATTGGCAAATTACACCCTTGGAAACAATTTGGAAACATGCCAAATCCCACCCCTCAACTTTCGTAAAATTGCAAAAAAGGTCCTTGTGTAAACCAAAACCAAACCGGATCCTATAATTATAATACTACCTCAATTCCGTAAAAACCAATCCAATCCTAAAAGCCCACCCTTTCCTATTTTGAGCCCAATGCATACCAGCCCACCACAACCCCTAAACTAATACTGGAGTCAAATATTTGACTTTGGTCAAATACCGATCAACTCCCCTTTTCCCTCTCCCTCAGCCAAACCACAAAACCACCACACCACCCCTGGTATTGCTCCACCACCCACCACTTGCAGAGTCATCATCACCTTCCCACTCCCCTACACCTAACTATCCCACCACAATAAATGCACCACCCCCTTGTCTGATTATCAGAACCATTTGCAGAAATCATTTTGGCGCCAAAATCCAATCAAGAGCCAGGATCACTCCACCTCACAATTGATGGTTGGGATTTAATCAGAAGGTCAGAGGGAAGCTAGTGGACCATTTCTTATCTCACAAAAGAAGCAATCAGGGAAGGAACCATAGTTTTTAGGAAATTAGTATAAATAAGCAATTCATGTAAGCCAAAAAAGGGCATCTCTCTTTTCATTTTCTTTCTTGTAATTTTAGTAAAAATAGACTTAAAATCTCAGTGTACTCTTTAGTTTTCAAGTTAATGTAAGCTTTGTTCAAGTTTTATGAAATTCGAATTTTAGTTAAAAGTTTAAATTTCTTGTTATTTGTTCACAAGCAACTTATTTAATCTCAGATTGAACCTTTAATCTTGTTGAAAGTTATTTTGAAACAAAAAGCAAAACTCAGAAAAAGAAAAAAAAAAAAGGAAAAATACAAAGAAAAATTAAAAAAAAAAAAAAAAAAAAAAAAAAAAAAAAAAAGTAGCAGAAGAAGATGGAAGCAGAGGAAGCAAGGAATGAAATGGGGTATTAGTGAGTCTGTGGAGACTCTATAGGTGGTTCTAGTTCTTGCATTGCTGGGCTTGGATGGCATGAAGTAAGCCACACTTTTGATTTTTATAATTTTTAGAATCTAAGCTTATTAACTGTTTATATGTGCTTATTTATGATTATTAGATCTATTTAGGTTGCCTTAAATCTGTTTCTAAAGTTTACTCAGTGTATTGTTTTGAAAAAACCAAAACCAGTCCATATATAGGGGTGTTTGGATTAGTATGCTCAGCTGTGTTGCTGCAAGTTTCACAGATCAATAGTGGTTTAGGCATCATTCCTTAGGCCATATTAAGTCAAGCAAAGCATGAAAACAGTTGGACTTTTGGAAGATTATTCAAAATACCTTGTAATCAAATCCACAGTCCACTGTGTGGAATTTTGAGGTCTACAAACCCTCACTTCCTCTAGTCTAAATTAGCTTAATCTAAGTTTATTATATCTTATATAAGCAGCTAGGATCATCCAAATCTCATTTTAGTCAACTTAGGTGGAAATCTCAAAAGTCAAAATTTGCTTTGGTCAGAAAAAATCAAAACTTGGAAGATTTTTCATGAAATTATGGTTAGGAATCAAGGTCTGAAATTTCTTGTGCTCAAAGCCCCCCACCTCAGCTTTAGTTTCCCATAGTTGTGTTATTTTTGGGATTTTTCTGCTAGGTCCCACACAAACCCAAACTAGGTTGCAGGGCTGCAACTTCCCTTGCACCAACAGACTTCAGTCCATCACCACCACTTTGGTGGTGATTTCTGGCCAACCCAGTGGGCCCCAGTGGTTCAAATTGGTTTTTCCCAACCCCCTCCTACCAGGGAGTAAAGATTGACCCTTAGTTTGACCTAGTACCAAGTGAACCCCACCTGAAATCTACCATTAAGTCTGTCCCTATTCTGTGTTTGAATTCAGTTTGCTCAAGTGCTTATTGGCTCTCATACAACTTATTTGTGCTTACTGCTTGTTGTTTCTGGCTTAATTGAGCTTGTTTAGCTTATTTGCACCCATTTCCATCATTATGGACCCCACCTTCACTCATTTGAGCTTATTTGTCCATACAGTCAACATAAGTCAACTGTCTAGCAAAAGGGGGTGCTACTGCTCATTTATAAGCTATTTTCAAAAGTGTTTTCACAAAAGTTTTCTATTTTCAGTAGTAAAACAAGTTTGGAAAAGAAAAATCCAGAAAATCCAAAGTAATCTCAAGTGATAGTTTCTATTTAATTTAACTTAAATTTTATTTTTAATTTTTAGATTTTTGTTAAACACTTGTCATTTTTATATTTTTATTAATTACCTTATAAAGTAAAGTAAATTCAGTATTTTTCTAGATTTTTATTCTGTCATTTAGTATTTATTAGATTTAATTTTAGTTTTATTAATTATTGATTAATATTAAGTATTAAATAGCATATTTAGTTTTTATAAAGCAACACTTAGTTTTTATATTTTTCCTAGCTCTAATATAGTATAATAGACATTTAGAAAATAAATATTTAGTTTCTACTGTTCATTTTCCATTTTTCTTATTTTAATCATTTAAATTAGATTTAAGTTAATTAAAAGGTAATTAATTAGTGGAATAGTCTTAAATATAATTTTTAGAGGTTTTTATAATTGTGTAGGATTCCTGTGATGGTTAAGTAATTTTATAAATTTTCTCACAATTTTCTAAGTTAGTTTAGTATTAATAGTAATTTAAATTAGTTTAAATAGTTTAATTAAGTTAAATAGTTTTTTATTAATAAAAAATCCACAAAAAGATAAAAATATTTCTTTTTATTTTTTATACTTTCTTCAAGTTCTAATTTAAGTTTAGAAAATATTTTTGCTAATTTTTAGTTTAATTTATATCATTTGTCATTTTTAGTTAATTTAAATTAGGTTTTAATTTAGATTTTAAATAGTTTTATTAAATTAAATAATATTTAAATAATATTTCAATCACTTTTACAATTTCATTTTCATTTTCTAATTCCTTTTTAAATTTCAAGTTTCAAAAGTTTCAAAAGCACCCCTGTAGTTTGTTAATTACCAAATCCCACTTTTTCAGTCTGATTGCGTGAATCTTAATTGTAAATCTGTGCATATCCTTGTATATCTGATTTTTGTGAATATTATATCTGTTTACCAACACCAAAATAACAGTAGCAATATCAATTCCATATCATCTGGGCTACTGTCCTCAGTGCCACTCACTTATAAACGATTTCAAACGACACCATTTCAATCTCGCTGGGACTTTAACGACCCGGGGAAACACTATACTATCACCGGAGTATTGGAACGAGGCTGTCTTTGACTTGTTGACCTTGGTCAATAATATCTGACTGCTTTGGGACTAATCAAAATTTGGCGCCGCTGCCGGGGAGGTTGTTGCGTGTTTTTAAAATCATTTTTATTTTAGTGGTTTTCAAAACCCTCCCTGTACAAATTTCACACAAATTTGTAAAAACATAATCATATCAAAAAAGTTCATTAACACTTTTCCTGAAGTGTTAGAAACACCAAAAAAAAAAAAAAAAATTAAAAACAACAAAACAAACTGTGAAGTTAAATTACTTCGCTTTCTTTAAGATTACAACCTGAAACAGTTGGTTTAAGGTAAGTTCTGACATTAAATTGCGAACTGAAGAGGAAACCTATTTACTTCCTCCCGCCAGCCTGCGAGTAATCTTAAAAGAACGATTTCGGTTAACGAATTAGTTCCAAAAATATTTCCCAAGTTTTCTGCACACACACCCATAAGCCTAAAGCAGTTTTTCAAATTAATAAATACAAACCCATAATAAGTTCCCAAACTTAAGATTAAAACTTGCCTTTATATCCCTGTGAGTGGTGTACCTTTTTCAAAGAAGCCATTCACTCGTGAATTCTGGTTTAAGTTCACTGTGGTTTTGCCTCGATCTTGTTTTGAAAAATTGTTTTTAGTGCATGCGCACTCGGTCACAAACAAAACGTAAACATCAGAAAAACGTACCCGAGCTACGTTCTGACACAAAAGAACCAAAGACCGAAATGGCCGCTGGGCCACCACCACCTTTACCACCCCCTGACCCTCCCAGGGATGTGCCAGCTCCCGATCTCCGAAAGATGGAGGAGTTGTGCCAGCCTACCATGCAAGGGCGGGGTGGGCCTATTGCACCACTCACTATTGAGGCTACGGACTTTGGCCTCAAGCACCACATGATCCAACAAGTTCAGAATTCGTGTCAATTTCACGGATTACCGGGTGACGATGCCAATAAGCATCTTGAAAAATATCTCACGGTCACCCAAAGCATGAAACAGCATGGTGTCACCGATGATGCCCTCAGGCTGTACCTCTTCCCCTATTCTCTCACTCATCATGCCACTGCATGGCTTGACCGACTCCCAAAGAATTCTATTCACACCTTTGATGAAATGGTAACCAAGTTTTTAGCAAAATATTTTCCACCTTCCATGGTTACCAAGTTACGAAATTATATCATGTGGAGTTTGTTAGACTCCATGGACCGTTTTGAGCATCTAGGGTTCAACAATAACAATGATAATATATGCAACGAAATTAAGAGTAATTCAAAGTTATTGACACAAGGTTTTTCCCAATCACCTCCAATTATTATTTGATCAGAATAACAACGTGTTACCTAAATGTAACAAGGATCTAAGACACCTCAGACCTTAGAGGATACGAACAACACTAACTAGTTCTAGGCATTTATAGTTTACACGCCCTAGAACACACATACACACTTTTCTAGTCGACTACATAGTGAAAGACATAATAAAACATACGACCTGTATCCTCTTTATATATTAGAGGATTAGGTTTACAAAGAATATTTCTAAATAATAAAAAGATCTGTAGTAATCTTTTTCCTGCATTTGAAGTTTCATCCTTTGTCACATTAAGTCCCTCTTGTTTTCATTCTTTTATTTATTTTGTCACATCAAATCAAGAATCCCAACAATCTTCCCCTATTTGATGATGACAAAACAAACAAAGTTGTGTACGAACTTCCCTAGGCGAAGTAGAGAAGTTGAGATGTATGCATCTCCCTGAATGAAACAATTATGTCTTCCCCTTAATCCATGCCATGCCACTCCAAAATCTCTTCCCCTTTTTGTTATCAACAAATAGGGAACGTATGCAATATGATCTTCCCCTTGAGTGGTGCATGTAGATGAACTGATTAAACACATCATAATATGCTTCCCCTGAAATCAATGTGTTAACCATCTTCATGATTCTTCAAATCTGTAGGCTCTTATGTAATGATCACTGATGAAGAAAACTGAGTATAACGAATTTGATGAAGAAGTTGAATAACCCAAACTTGTGTCTTATGTCTTGTACTAACCACGTGACTCCAAACTTATACCCAAGAACAAATATATAAGTAGACCTCGATCCCTTGACAAAATCCTCATCTTCAATGAGACACTGAGCACTACAATGTAACTCCTTTAAGTGATAGCCAATGTCTGCATAGAGCATCATAAGAAAAATCACACATTGCTAGATTCATCAAGCTGTTGTCACCACCGTATAAAACAAACAAGTTACCTTCTGCTATAAGGTATGATAAGAACACAAACCTGTGAAACTCAACTACAACATCAACTAAGTGATAATCAACCTTCTTCGTAATCAATTAATCCAATATGAATGAGCCTTTAATCTTTTAAGAACATAAGCTAAACTCCTTCCTGTGTGTGTAAAACCAAGTAACCTTCCAATAAACGCAGCAGCAGAATAAATCTTTCGAGCAGCAGAATAATATGACTAGCAGTAGAGTCTCGAAAGTAGCAGTAGAATGCAGCAGCAGAATCACAAAGCTAGCAGCAGTTTTAAACATGTAGCAACAGAATGATTTAATGCTAGCAGCAGAATGAAGATAATACTAGCAGTAGCATAGCAGTATAGCGATCAAAGTTCATGACCATATTAGGGTATAAAGACAACACTTCAAAGTGTCGCGAAAACCCTAAAATCACCAAAAATCACTTATATACCTCCATAACTGCTTTCTTTCATGAATTATTCAATACCAAACAATGTATATCCAACTTCCATAATGAATTATAACAAGTGACACGAATTCAGGAAGTTGAAAGAACATAGAAACCCTAAAAATCGAATTACAAACCTTTTGTCTGCAGCAGTTTTCGACACGCCTGAACTTTCACATAAAAGATCAGATTGAAGATCCCTCTGGTGGAAATCTTCCTTGATATATAGAGAAGCTCCAGTAAAAATTTCAGCCCGATCCAACGGTTAACGAAGGAGAAATCGTCGTTTGAAAACAGCCCTGCAGAAAGTTACGAAAATTGAAACCAAACTCGATTTTCAGCATCATTCTTCGACTAAAAACCTTGTGAATCCCTAGGTAACGAGCTCCCCAAGCTCTGATACCAATTGTGGAGTTTGTTAGACTCCATAGACCGTTTTGAGCATCTAGGGTTCAACAATAACAATGATAATATATGCAGCGGAATTAAGAGTAAATCAAAGTTATTGACACAAGGTTTTTCCCAATCACCTCCAATTATTATTTGATCAGAATAACAACGTGTTACCTAAATGTAACAAGGATCTAAGACACCTCAGATCTTAGAGGATACGAACAACACTAACTAGTTCTAGGCATTTATAGTTTACACGCCCTAGAACACACATACACACTTTTCTAGTCGACTACATTGTGAAAGACATAATAAAACATACGACCTGTATCCTCTTTATATATTAGAGGATTAGGTTTACAAATAATATTTCTAAATAATAAAAAGATCTGTAGTAATCTTTTTCCTGCATTTGAAGTTTCATCCTTTGTCACATTAAGTCCCTCTTGTTTTCATTCTTTTATTTATTTTGTCACATCAAATCAAGAATCCCAACATATCAGCAACTTCCGGCAATGTCCCGATGAGTATCTTTTTGAGGCATGGGAACGATATAAGCTAGCTATTGATCGGTGCCCTAACCACAATATGTTGCAAGTTACCATCATAGATACCTTCTATAATGGTCTGACATTGAGGCACCGGGATATTCTAAATGCTGCTGGTGGGACCTTTATGAAAAGGCGTCCTGAGGAGTGCTATGACTTAATCGAGAACATGACTGCCCACCATAACTTTTGGGATTCCTCTGCGGAGAGGGATGCGTCATGTAATTCCGTTACTCCTTCATCACCATCTCCTGAAATAATTGCTCTTACCAAAAAGATGGATGATATTTCTACGGCTGTGTTGAGAATGAGCCAAACGATGCAAAATCAGGTTCAAAATCAGCAAGTGAAAGCCGTGGCCCGAAGTTGTGAAACTTGTGGGGGCCCCCATCTGTATTCCGAGTGTCCAGCTACTGCTGGCTTTCCTCAAGAAAAACGTATATGCTGCTCACGGTTCCTACAATACGGGGGATAATTCTTACCAACCGCAAGGGGCCCGTAATCTCTTAAGCTATCGTTCCAACAATTTTCTCGGACCTCCAGGTTTTAACCAAAATCAAAACCGTAACACGAATCAGAATTCTAACCAAGGTCAAAACTCAAATTTCCAAAACCTGAATCAAAATCAAGGCCAGTTTTAATCAAAACAATTTTCAAAATGGCAATCAAAATCAAGGTTTTCAAGGAAATTTTCAAAGAAACCAGAATCAAGGGAATTACAATCAGAGTAATTTCAATCAAAGAAAAACTTTTCAGGGTAACAACAATCAAAATCAAGGGAATTTTCAAAACAACCGTGTTCAAAATCCTCTTGTTCAAAATCAAAACGTTGTTCCACCCTCGTCTTCCTCCAATGCTGAATTCAAACAATTCATGAAAGCACAAGAGGAAACGAATCGGTTATTGCTTAGCACGATCTCTGAGCTTCAGAAGTCTTTAAATGATCGACCCTCGGGCCCGGGTACATTACCGAGCAACACGATCGCTAACCCGAGGGGCGATGTCAAAGCGATCACCACCCAAAGTGGGGCATCTTACAATGGACCCTCGATTCCTTCTACCTCTTCTTTTCCTCCTACTAAGGTAGCGGAACGTGAACCTGAGGTTACCACGGACACGGTACTTCCTACTAATAACGGAGGTATCAACAACGTCCACCCTCAAGTTGTCCCGGTCCCGGCTCGTAAGCCGAAAGTTGTATTTGATCCCCCTGTGAGTTCTGATGAAATCCCAAAGAATGATCCTAAGCCGTCAATTCCATATCCTTCACGTTTGAATGATCAAAAGAACCGCGAAAAAGCTAACCATCAGATGGAAAAGTTTTATCAAATTTTCCAAGAATTACACTTTGATATTAGCTTCGCGGACGCTCTTCTTCTCATGCCTAAATTTGCTTCAACAATCAAAAATCTGATAAGCAACAAAGAAAAACTTTGTGAAATGGCAAAAACTCCTCTTAATGAGCATTGCTCAGCAGTGCTCTTGAAAAAGCTTCCCGAAAAGCTTGGGGATCCCGGGAAATTTCTCATTCCTTTTATTTTCCCTGGGATGGTTGAATGCTTTGCCTTGGCCGATCTCGGTGCAAGCATTAACCTCATGCCTTACACAGTCTGGAAAAGACTCTCACTTCCTACTCTCACTCCGACCTGCATGACACTCGAGCTTGCAGACCATACTATATCTCGTCCTCTCGGCATTGCCGAAGATATCTTCGTGAAAGTAGGAAAGTTCCATTTTCCGGCAGATTTCGTGATTGTTGATTTCGATGCTGACCCAAGAGTTCCTCTCATTCTCGGGAGAGGATTCTTAAGAACGGGTCGTGCTTTAATCGATGTATTCGAAGAAGAAATCACTCTACGTGTTGGTGGCGAAGCCATCACATTCAATCTTGATCAGACTTCAAGATACTCCTCCAACTATGACGCTGAAACGGTTAACCGAATTGACATTATCAATGTTGCGTCTGAGGAGTATGCTCAAGAAGTCCTTGGTTTCTCATCCAGTGGCAGTCTTTCTACTGACCCTATCATTTCCGACCCTTCCCCTTCCCTCACTCCGTTTGAGGGAAGTGACTTCCTTCTGGAAGAGGTCGAGGCTTTTCTTGCTCAAGATAGCTCAATCCCAAGTGGGGTTGATGAAAACTATCCTGACCCGGAGGGGGACATTCTTCTCCTTGAAAGATTGTTAAATGACGATCCTTCACCCTCTCCGTCTCCAAAAATACTTCATAAAGCGGAAGTCAAAAATGTTGAAATAACTGAAGACTTTCCCGAGGTTGAGCTCAAGGACTTGCCTCCTCGTCTAGAATATGCATTTCTTGAGGGTGATAATAAATTGCCCGTCATTATTGCTAAAGACTTAAAAGATGAGGAAAAGGAAGCACTCCTAAAGGTTCTTAAAGCAAACAAGCAAGCAATTGCTTGGAAACTCTCCGACATTAAGGGCATAAGCCCGGACTTTTGTACACATAAAATCTTAATGGAGGATGACTTTAAGCCATCAGTGCAACAACAGAGAAGGGTAAATCCCAAAATCCACGAAGTTATCAAACAAGAAGTTCTTAAACTTCTTGATGCGGGATTGATTTACCCTATATCTGACAGTCCTTGGGTTAACTCAATTCATTGTGTCCCTAAAAAGGGTGGCATTACCGTTGTCACCAACGAGGATAACGAGTTGATTCCAACTCGTTTGGTCACGGGTTGGCGAGTATGTATTGACTATCGAAAGTTAAATGAAGCCACCCGTAAAGACCATTTTCCTCTCCCTTTTATAGACCAGATGCTTGAAAGACTTGCGGGGAATGAATACTACTTCTTCCTCGATGGTTTTTCGGGTTACTTCAAAATCCCCATTGATCCCCAGGATCAAGAGAAGACTACCTTCACATTCCCCTACGGAACTTTTGCTTACAGACGTATGCCTTTCGGCTTATGTAATGCACTAGGCACGTTCCAGAGGTGCATGATGTCTATCTTTTCCGAGATGATCGGAAAAACCATGGAGGTATTCATGGATGACTTTTCAGTCATCGGGGATTCATTCCAGTCTTGCTTCTCCCACTTGGAACAGATGCTTAAACGTTGCAAAGAAACGAATTTAAGTCTCAACTGGGAGAAGAGCCACTTTATGGTCAAGGAGGGCATTGTCCTCGGCCATAAAATTTCAAAAAACGGGATTGAGGTTGACAGAGCCAAAATCAATGTCATTGCTAAATTGCCTCATCCCACCACCGTAAAAGGTGTTAGGAGTTTTTTGGGTCATGCCGGCTTCTACCGTAGGTTTGTCCAATATTTTTCTAAGATTGCCCGGCCTATGACCCATCTCCTCGAGAAGGATGCTCCTTTCATCTTCTCTCCTGAGTGCATCGAAGCTTTTGAAACATTAAAGAAAAAGCTTACCGAGGCACCGATTCTTGTTGCCCCCGATTGGGACCTACCTTTTGAGCTTATGTGCGATGCTAGTGATTTTGCCATAGGTGCGGTCTTGGTGCAACGTAAAGCAAAATACTTTCAGCCTATACACTACGCAAGTAAAACTATGACCGAGGCTCAAGGTCATTACACCACCACTGCAAAAGAACTCCTAGCTGTAGTGTATGCCTTTGAGAAATTTCGGCCATACTTGATCCTGACCAAATGCGTGGTGTATACGGATCACTCGGCTTTGAAGTACTTATTTGCAAAGCAAGATGCAAAGCCGAGGCTTCTCCGTTGGGTTCTCCTCCTTCAGGAATTTGATATCATTATCCGTGATAAAAAAGGAGCTGAGAACCTTGCTGCTGATCATCTCTCACGATTAGAAAACCCTCATCAGGATGTGTTGGAGAAAAAGAAAATAAATGAAACATTTCCTCTCGAAACACTCAATGCGGTTGCTTTTCGTGGTGACTCTACTACCCCATGGTTTGCCGACTTTGCAAATTACCATGCGGGGAACTTCATCGTTAAGGGGTTAATGTCCCAACAGAAAAACAAATTCTTCAAAGACGTTAAACATTATTTATGGGACGACCCCTTTCTCTTCAAAATCTGTGCCGATCAAGTCATCAGGCGATGTGTATACGGACAGGAAGCCGCTGATATTCTCAAGGCTTGCCATGCTGGACCCACCAGGGGCCACCACAGTCCTAACTACACCGCCAAAATGGTGTTTGATTCCGGTTTCTATTGGCCCACGATCTATAAGGATGCCCACGAGTTAGTCAAAGCCTGTGATGCTTGTCAGCGTCACGGGAATATTTCACAAAAGAACGAAATGCCACAAAATGCTATTCAAGTTTGTGAAATCTTTGACGTCTGGGGCATTGATTTTATGGGGCCATTCCCATCTTCTCGTGGAAACAAGTATATTCTCGTGGCTGTTGACTATTTGTCAAAATGGGTCGAGGCTAAGGCCTTACCCACTAACGATGCCCGACTTGTTGTGAAATTCTTGAAATCCCTCTTTGTTCGTTTTGGAACTCCACGTGCCATCATTAGTGATCGCGGTACTCACTTTTGCAATGATCAATTTGCAAAAGTCATGCTTAAATACGGTGTTACTCATCGTCTTTCCACCGCATATCACCCCCAAACAAGTGGGCAAGTGGAGGTTTCCAACCGTGGTATAAAACGGATTCTTGAGAGGACAGTAGGTGAAAACCGTGCTTCCTGGTCGGATAAACTAGATGATGCACTCTGGGCCTTCCGTACAGCTTACAAAACACCCATCGGGTGTACTCCATACAAGCTTGTATACGGGAAGGCGTGTCATTTACCGATCGAGCTCGAGCACAAAGCCTACTGGGCCTTGAAACATGCTAACTACGACCTTCATAAAGCGGGTGATCACCGTAAGGTTCAACTCAATGAATTAAATGAACTTCGTGATCAAGCCTACGAGAACTCTTTGATCTACAAAGAAAAGACAAAGAAGATTCACGACTCTAAGATTAAGAACCGCGTTTTCAACGTCGGTGACAGAGTCCTTCTTTTCAACTCAAGATTAAAGATCTTCTCAGGGAAATTAAAAACCCGATGGACTGGACCATTCACTATTGCTAAAGTATATCCATACGGGACTGTTGAGTTATCTCAACCCGAAGGTCCCAACTTCAAAGTGAATGGTCATCGATTGAAACATTATTTTGGAGAGGACATACCACCCATGGTTGTCCCAGATCTCCAAACTTTCCCCATGAACCAATGAATTCGGGGATCGAGTCAAGCTAGTGACTCGGTGAACAAAAATTAGCAACATATATGGGTTTTCACCCGTATTTCTAACTTCTTTCTACTTTCTACCACCCTAGTGTGGGGGAGTGGCCGTCCCACCTGTTGAAAAGTATATAAGTCTCATTTCAAAAAAAAAATAAATAAAAAAAAGAAAAAAAAAATGTTTATATGTACAGATAAATAAAGTGAAAAATAAAATCGATATTTCCACAGTTAGATTCGAATATTAGCTTTTTCCGTTCAGAGATTCGGCACAATAGCCGGGACTTTGAATATTGAGGACAATATTCAATTCTAGTGGGGGGGGGGGGGGAATTCTTACGAATTTTATCACAAAACTTTCTACGTACCCCCATTTTTAGGCCTAAATTTTTCACTTTATTTCAAAATTTTTGTGGTAATCAGTCCGCCAAAGTCTAAATGACAAATGGATTGGCTAGTCCAGGAGCAAATGGCTCTTGGTAAAGACATCTCAAACCCGTTGATGGCTTGCAATTTACCAAAAATTGTATGGTTCCTCAACTCCCCAAAAACAAATGAATTGGCTAGCCCACAAGATTATGGCTTGTGGTAAAGGCCGTGGAAAATCCATAATTGGTAATCAGCTCACCAAGATGTTGACTTAGTCCATCAAGATGCTGGCTAGTCCAGAAGCAAACGACTTTTGGTAAAGACTAATCAAATCCGTTGACAGCTGGTGGTTTGCTCAAAATCACACGGTTATCAGGTGTGCCACAGTTCTTACACCTGGCTACTCCAGAAGTGATGGCTTTTGGTAAAGAGAATTTCAAATCCCTCAGGTTTTTCTCCAAAGATTGCTAGGGACTAGCAATGTTTTAGTGTGGGGGATTGATGAGTGTGTAAATATTCATCATGTTTACCATTTCTGAGCTGCCAAAACATATAAAAACACTCAATATTATACCAAAATAGTGAGAATATCCCAGGTAAGTGTTTTACATGTTTCAAATGCAAAAATGTCAAAAACAGATGAAAAACGCACAAAGATTGCATAATTGGCAGTTTCAGTCCCTCAACTTTCAAAAGTTGTCAAATCTAGTCCCTGGTTATTCTAAAAACTTGAAAAAATCACCAAAGGTCCTTTTAAATCAAAAAGTTACACATTTAGTCATTTGGTGCAAACTTTCACAAAATGTCAAGTTTACTCCCTGAACTTTGAAAATTGTCAAAAATGGTCCCTGGGATATGAAAAACTTTGAGAAAAACAAATTTTGTCCTTGCACTAACCTTTTAGGGCAGGATTGGTCCTTGGTGGAAAGTTTGGTGAAAATTACACAAATGGTCCCTGAAGTTTGAAAGTTTGATGGTTTTAGTCCCTGGTGAAAATAAATTGGAAAATTCATGCCAGGACCTTATACTATTCATGGATTGGCAAATTACACCCTTGGAAACAATTTGGAAACATGCCAAATTCCACCCCTCAACTTTCGTAAAATTGCAAAAAAGGTCCTTGTGTAAACCAAAACCAAACCGGACCCTATAATTATAATACTACCCCAATTCCCTAAAACCCAATCCAATCCTAAAAGCCCACCCTTTCCTATTTTGAGCCCAATGCATATCAGCCCACCACAACCCCTAAACTAATACCGGAGTCAAATATTTGACTTTGGTCAAATACTGGTCAACTCCCCTTTTCCC
Source organism: Artemisia argyi (assembly GCA_030686995.1). Lineage (NCBI taxonomy): Eukaryota > Viridiplantae > Streptophyta > Magnoliopsida > Asterales > Asteraceae > Artemisia > Artemisia argyi. The sequence goes on from CM060696.1 coordinate 102,093,308, forward strand.
TCTCCCTCAGCCAAACCACAAAACCACCACACCACCCCTGGTATTGCTCCACCACCCACCACTTGCAGAGTCATCATCACCTTCCCACTCCCCTACACCTAACTATCCCACCACAATAAATGCACCACCCCCTTGTCTGATTATCAGAACCATTTGCAGAAATCATTTTGGCGCCAAAATCCAATCAAGAGCCAGGATCACTCCACCTCACAATTGATGGTTGGGATTTAATCAGAAGGTCAGATGGAAGCTAGTGGACCATTTCTTATCTCACAAAAGAAGCAATCAAGGAAGGAACCCTAGTTTTTAGGAAATTAGTATAAATAAGCAATTCATGTAAGCCAAAAAAGGGCATCTCTCTTTTCATTTTCTTTCTTGTAATTTTAGTAAAAATAGACTTAAAATCTCAGTGTACTCTTTAGTTTTCAAGTTAATGTAAGCTTTGTTCAAGTTTTATGAAATTCGAATTTTAGTTAAAAGTTTAAATTTCTTGTTATTTGTTCACAAGCAACTTATTTAATCTCAGATTGAACCTTTAATCTTGTTGAAAGTTATTTTGAAACAAAAAGCAAAACTCAGAAAAAGAAAAAAAAAAAAAGGGAAAAATACAAAGAAAAAAAAAATAAAAAGTAGCAGAAGAAGATGGAAGCAAGGAATGAAATGGGGTATTAGTGAGTCTGTGGAGACTCTATAGGTAGTTCTAGTTCTTGCATTGCTGGGCTTGGATGGCATGAAGTAAGCCACACTTTTGATTTTTATAATTTTTAGAATCTAAGCTTATTAATTGTTTATATGTGCTTATTTATGATTATTAGATCTATTTAGGTTGCCTTAAATCTGTTTCTAAAGTTTACTCAGTGTATTGTTTTGAAAAAACCAAAACCAGTCCATATATAGGGGTGTTTGTATTAGCATGCTCAGCTGTGTTGCTGCAAGTTTCACAGATCAATAGTGGTTTAGGCATCATTCCTTAGGCCATATTAAGTCAAGCAAAGCATAAAAACAGTTGGACTTTTGGAAGATTAGTCAAAATACCTTGTAATCAAATCCACAGTCCACTGTGTGGAATTTTGAGGTCTACAAACCCTCACTTTAGCTTATAAGTAATTTCTCTAGTCTAAATTAGCTTAATCTAAGTTTATTATATCTTATATAAGCTGCTAGGATCATCCAAATCTCATTTTAGTCAACTTAGGTGGAAATCTCAAACGTCAAAATTTGCTTTGGTCAGAAAAAATCAAAACTTGGAAGATTTTTCATGAATTTATGGTTAGGAATCAAGGTCTGAAATTTCTTGTGCTCAAAGCCCCCCACCTCAGCTTTAGTTTCCCATAGTTGTGTTATTTTTGGGATTTTTCTGCTAGGTCCCGCACAAACCCAAAGTAGGTTGCAGGGCTGCAACTTCCCCTGCACCAACAAACTTCAGTCCATCACCACCACTTTGTTGGTGATTTCTGGCCAACCCAGTGGGCCCCAGTGGTTCAAATTAGTTTTTCCCAACCCCCTCCTACCAGGGAGTAAAGATTGACCCTTAGTTTGACCTAGTACCAAGTGGACCCCACCTGAAATCCACCATTAAGTCTGTCCTTATTCTGTGTTTGAATTCAGTTTGCTCAAGTGCTTATTGGCTCTCATACAGCTTATTTATGCTTACTGCTTGTTGTTTCTGGCTTAATGAGCTTGTTTAGCTTATTTGCACCCATTTCCATCATTGTGGACCCCACCTACACTCATTTGAGCTTATTTGTCCACACAGTCAACATAAGTCAACTGTCTAGCAAAAGGGGGTGCTAGTGCTCATTTATAAGATATTTTCAAAAGTGTTTTCACAAAAGTTTTCTATTTTCAGTAGTAAAACAAGTTTGGAAAAGAAAAATCCAGAAAATCCAAAGTAATCTCAAGTGATAGTTTCTATTTAATTTAATTTAAATTTTATTTTTAATTTTTAGATTTTTTAAGCACTTGTCATTTTTATATTTTTATTAATTACCTTATAAAGTAAAGTAAATTCAGTAATTTTTCTAGATTTTTATTCTGTCATTTAGTATTTATTAGATTTAATTTTAGTTTTATTAATTATTGATTAATATTAAGTATTAAATAGCATATTTAGTTTTTATAAAGCAACACTTAGTTTTTATATTTTTACTAGCTCTAATATAGTATAATAGACTTTTAGAAAATAAATTTTTAGTTTCTACTGTTCATTTTCTATTTTTCTTATTTTAATCATTTAAATTAGATTTAAGTTAATTAAAAGGTAATTAATTAGTGGAATAGTCTTAAATATAATTTTTAGAGGTTTTTATAATTTTTTAGAATTCCTGTGATAGTTAAGTAATTTTATTAATTTTCTCACAATTTTCTAAGTTAGTTTAGTATTAATAGTAATTTAAATTAGTTTAAATAGTTTAATTAAGTTAAATAGTTTTTAATTAATAAAAAATCCACAAAAAGACAAAAATATTTCTTTTTATTTTTTATACTTTCTTCAAGTTCTAATTTAAGTTTAGAAAATATTTTTGCTAATTTTTAGTTTAATTTATATCATTTGTCATTTTTAGTTAATTTAAATTAGGTTTTAATTTAGATTTTAAATAGTTTTATTAAATTAAATAATATTTTAATCACTTTTACAATTTCATTTTCATTTTTTAATTCCTCTTTAAATTTCAAGTTTCAAAAGTTTCAAAAGCACCCCCTGTAGTTTGTTAATTACCAAATCCCACTTTTTCAGTCTGATTGCGTGAATCTTAATTGTAAATCTGTGCATATCCTTGTATATCTGATTTTTGTGAATATTATATCTGTTTACCAACACCAAAATAACAGTAGCAATATCAATTCCACATCATCTGGGCTACTGTCCTCAGTGCCACTCACTCATAAACGATTTCAAACGACACCATTTCAATCTCGCTGGGACTTTAACGACCCGGGGAAACGCTATACTATCACCGGAGTATTGGAACGAGGCTGTCTTTGACTTGTTGACCTTGGTCAATAATATCTGACTGCTTTGGGACCAATCAATGGTCCTTCTAGTGACCATGAAGATGATATTGCTTTCGAAGAGAACATGCGAGAATTTAAAAATGTTTTTAGCAAAGCGACTTCGTTTGTCAAGAAAAGCATGTTAACGAAGGTTAGAGGGATATTCCAACCAGAATCTGTGGACATACGTCAACCTGCTGTTCAGAAAAATACCCGTGGACGTCCAAGTACAAAGGACAAAAAGTCGCAGGCTAAAAAAGTTCCGGACTTGAATGAAGTCCCGGACTTGAATGACTTGAATGATGTGCCAACCATGAATCACTGAAGAAGCACACATTTAAGGTCTACGAAGGTCCCGAAACGCGCTAAAGAACCTGCAAGACATAGTTCGTACACGGGTCAAAAAATAAGACACAGATTTTTTGTTGGAGATAAGGATAGCGAGGATTTTATTGATCGCATTCCAGAGATTTTCTGTTCACAGGTAATAAGTATTAAAAATGTGCTAGGTGACAGAAATTGTGGATTTCGGTGCATTGCCCATTGGATTTTGCAAGACCAGAATAGGTGGGCCGATACTGCAAGAGTTACAAGAACATAGTATAACTTACGTGAGTATGTGGGGCGAAGAAGACTTTTACCACCTTCGTGATACAATAAACTGGTTTAATGGACCAGCGCCTGAAGATTACTGGATGACGATGCCAAATACGGGTCTGGTCATCGCTTCAGCTATTCAACGACCTCTTGTATATATAGACCTTCAAGGTAGGTTCACATGTTTACCCCTATTTTCTGCTCCAAACTTATCACATGGAATTGACCCCATTGTGATTGCCCGTATAGGGGAGAACAGTGGTGCTCATTACATTTGTCTCAACATAGACAAAGATTCTCCACTACCACATAACCACCCACAATGGAGGTGGTTCAAACAGCCAATTGCAAACGAATGGGAAGCAATATATAACCATCGATGTATTTTGTAAATGTTGTAAATGATTATTCATTTATTTAAATGTTAATTGTTAGAAAAAGTTGTAAATGATTATTCATTTATTTAAATGTTAATTGTTTGAAAATGTTGTAAATGATTATTCATTTATTTAAATGTTAATTGTTTGAAACTTAGAAGTCTGCTTTTTTGTAGAGTGTTAGTTCTGCACCAGTTATACCCCCTGATCCCGCACTGGCACCACCTAGTCCAGAAGAGGATCCAGAGATGGATGATGATGAGATGGATCCAGAGATGGATGATGATGAGATGGATCCAGAGATGGATGATGATGATGATGAGATTGCTCCTGCAGATGATGAGATGGATGATCATGATGCTGATGATGTTGATGAGATTGCTGCTGCTGTTGATGGTGTTGATGAGATTGTTGCTGTTGCTGATGATGATGTTGCTGATGAGGAGGTTCTTCCTTTGCCACCTTCGCCAGCCATATCAGATATCATTTATAAGTTAGACACTTCAGATGCCTTAGGTCATGCACTTGAGACGGAGGTCATATCTACTTTTGAGGTTGGCGAGTCTTCGACCAGACCACGAGTTTCTCCTGCCGAACTTAGGGCAGAGTTGAGTCGTTTGAGAGATGACATCTCTTGGTGTCGGGGTCGCTATGTGTCGATGTCGAGGAAGTTGTGTGAGCGACAATCTGATGTCAAAGGATTGAGGAGGGAAGTTAAGCGTGATAGGAGAGATATAGGTGATGTGTATGTTACGTTGGATGAGCACGCATCTAGGTTGAGTGATTTAGAGAAAGCGGCTGTAGAGTTTCGAGAGCAGTTAGAGTCTTTTGAGAAGAGGATGAAAGAGATAGAGAAGTTGCTGGAGCAGGTGGACAGTGATAGTAGTTAGTATCATAATTAGTATCTTGATAGTAGTTTGCCTTTGTATGTCTTTATTTTCAATATGTATGTTATTTGACAAACCTTTGAACTCTAACTGCTTATTTATTTAATTCGAATGATTTTTTTTATTATTACTTTGTTTAAATTATTAATAACATCATTGATTGATGATGTAAATTATGCAAATTCTTTGGTCAGATGAGCCAAAGAAATCCTTTATGGTGCCGATGTAACAGAGGATTTATTGTAGAACGGAAATCCTGGCAAGATGGTAGTCGTGGGCGACTGTTTTATGCATGTCCTCTTTCAGTGGTAAATAATCATACGTTTGCTTAGTTATGTAAATAATTTGTTTGTTAAAAATAATTTTTTTTATTATTTTCTTAACATGTAACAGCCAGGTACAAAAGACTATGGGTGTTGATTCTTCGCGTGGAAAGATGAATTTGAAGCAAAGCACTTTAATCAACCCTCTTCTTCAACGCATTGCTCAAACTGCGTTGCTACAAAAAATGAGAACAAGTTGTTGAAGGCAAGAATAAAGACGCTGAAAATGGAGTTAGAAATGGCAAGAAATCCTGAGGATCACGTTTGTCAGTCAAGTGCCCGGCTCCATGATCTTTTAAATGAGATGAATAATCTTCATATGTCGTAGATTTTGTAGCTTTAAATAATATGTTAACGATGTTGTTTAATTAAATAATAACAATTGTTGTTGTAATTATTTAATGTGATAATTTTTAACGTAACCGTTGTTGTTGTTATTTAAATAAAATACATTACACGTCAATTATACAAACATTATACAAAATACATACAAATACACCCTAAAATATATTATACAAAATATTTCAAAAAAAAAAATAATAATAAATAAAATACAAAAAGTAAAAAAAAAAAAAGTACAAAATAAAAAAAAAATAAAAAAGGTACGAACTAAGGAGGGTTAGTATATGAATTTAAGGAGGGTTGTACCACTATGTCTTTATAACTTCTTCGTAAAAAACAAGTAAATGCCATTACACTCTGACATATCATGACCACATGTTGTTTTTGCATTGTTCTAAGACTATTTCTTTAAGAAAAATGATATGTCGTTTTACTAATTCTTATTACAAATATATTTACTCATAGGATCTTGACATGTGTAAAAATTGACAGTTTATATGCAGAGAGATAATGAGTAGGAAAAAAAACAAAAAATATTAGTGTGAGCATAAAAAGACATGTAAAGAATGTATATAGTATAAGGATATAGCAAAACTCTTTGATGAATTGCTATTACAGTTACATGTCGGTTTCTTGGTGCTAAAATTGATTTTGGGCTGAATTATGTTGCTAGTAGACTGTTTGAGCTCTGAAACCAAACATGCACATGGAGCAAAACCGCAAAACCAAATAAATCAATTATGTGAGTCCATTCTACGATATTTCATATCCTGTGATTAGATATAACAAGGAATGTAATGCCCCCTGTGTTGCGGCGAGGCTTTTTTTTTTTGCAAATTCTTTTTACGATGTGTGAAGTTTGCACCTGTTTTAAGAAAATTTGAGGCAAATCACCACTATTCACTTCTTCATAGTATTTTTTGCTATAGCTTTTTTCTTTCGTAAGACAATATGAAATAATTTTCATAAAACAATGAGATATACGATTGGCTAAAGAAAAACATTTAAAAATACACTTTTTTGTGATAATTATTTACGAATAATGTTTGGGTGTTTGGGTTGGGCTTCTCGTTGTAAGATCGTGGTATGTTTTTTGTTGACACGTGTTGTATTTGTTTGGAACAAATGTTGTGTGAAGCTATATCTGTAGTTGCCGTACGACGTCCGGGCACCCGATGTGTTGTGGAGGTGCTAATTTGACAGTTATAGTTTAAAAAAATTTAGAATAATTTTAAAGTTATTTCAAAAGTTAAGGGTGCATTCTGAAAGTTCTCTTATTTAGAAACTATATATAATAAACTTTGAATTTTTTTATAAAACGGTAAGTGCATAAAAAACATATAAATATTGAGCTTGTTTTGTTCGTCATTAAGAGGCCTTTTTGCTAGTATTTTTTTTTTCAAGAAACCGCTAAATATCTGTTAGATATTTAGCAAATAAAGTTTGTTATTTAAAAAAGATGTAAATATTAAGAAGTTCAGGGTGTGTTTTGTTAGTTTTTCTTTTTTATTAATAGTTTGGTCATTGTGGACTCATCACATGCAAAGTCGCTAAAATATATATGTAAAATATAGACTACAACATGGAACCAAAAAAAGGCCAGCCATGGGCTAAAAGGAGACCAAACATAAGGCCAAAAAAAAAACTATTTTTAAACACATATCAAGAGTTAGGATCAAATGAGAAGTAAACTTAAAATAAGAAGAATAAGAAACAATTTGAACCAATCATTTTTCATGTCATTGAAGGGCATATTTGTCTTATCAATGACGGGAGGCTTTTTAATTTTAATTATTATTAAATCATGACAATATTTAATTCCAGTCGATTTATGCAGTCTCGTTCTCGTCTTGATAATTACAGATGCATATATCTTTCATAATGAACTAAACTAACTGCATCTTTTTCTAACCAATAGAAAGATGCAAGATGTATGGCTTCTATTTTTTATTTGCATCTAATGATAAATTTGGTTAATGATGCATATTGCATACATGCATTTTTTAGTATCTTCAGTTACTTGTTCTCGATATTTTTTGATTGGAATTTTTCGCTCTTTTTAAAAAAAAAAAAAAAAATATGTGCACATATGCGACGTCCTACATATGATGCATCGATGCAAATATTAAATATATTTATGAAATTATAGAATGCATCTGTGATCCGTCAACCCCAAAATGCATCTAATATATTTGGTCTCGGATGCATCCGTGATTCGTCCAACATAAAAGGCATCTTATATTTGGTCCCGAATGCATCCGTGATTCGTCCAACATATAAGGCATCTGTTATTTGTTCTCGGATGCACCCGCAAATTGTCAAACTTAAAACACGTATATTATCTGTTCCTGGATGCATCCATGATTCTTAAAGCATAAAACGTATCTAAAATTTGTTATTATTATTTTTTTCTATTAAATTCGTGGCATACAATTTTCCATACATACTTACAATGATTTTTTTTTTTTTTTTTTTTTTTTTTTTTTTTTTTTTTAATTAAATCAAGTTATGTTGATGCATGCTTCGATTACTAGAAGATGCATGATTTTAGATAATAATAAAGGATGCATGATTCTGATAAGAAACAAAGGTGCAAACTGCAAAATATAAATTATGAGCATGTGTAATTAATATCTTAGGATAAAGAGATGCATATTTTATTATTAAAATCCTGATTTATGATATTGGTGCATGCATGATTTTTAGTTGTAGTTTGAATAAAATTATTTTTGTCCATGCAATATACTGGAAGGCGGTTATAGTAGGCTAGGAACATAGAAATAACTTAGGGTGCGCTTGGTTCAAAAGGGGGAATGGGAAAGGGAAAGGCAAAGAGAATGCAAAGGGAACGCAAAGGAATGGAATGAAGATTATCATTATCTTTGATGGTGCTTGGTTTAAGAAAATCACATTAACCTCCAAGGTGATGGTGGCTGGTGGTGGTGGTGATGGCGGCTGGTGGTGGTGGTGATGGCGGCGGCCGGTGGTGGTGGCTGCTGGTAGTTGGTGGCTGCTAGTGGTGGTGGTGGTGGTAGTGGTAGCTACTGGTGGTGGTGGTGGTTACTAGTGGTGATGGCGGCTGCTACTGCTGGGTAATGGTAGCTACTGGTGGTGGTGGTGGCTGGTGGTGGTGGTGGTGGCTAGTGGTAGTAGCTGGTGATGGTGGTAGCTGGTGGTGGTGGTGGTGGTTGGTGGTGGTGGTGGCTGCTAATACTGGTGGTGGCGGTGGCTAGTGGTGGTGGTGGCGGCTAGTGTTGCTGGCTGCTAATAGTGGTGGCTGGTGGTGGTGGTGGCTAGTGGTGGTGGCTGGTGGTAGTTGGTGGTGGCTGGTGGTGGTGGTGGCTGGTGGTGGTGGTGGTGGTGGCTGCTAATGCTGGTGGTGGTGGTGGCTAGTGGTGGTGGTGGTGGCTAGTGTTGCTGGCTGCTAATAGTGGTGGCTGGTGGTGGTGGTGGCTAGTGGTGGTGGCTGGTGGTAGTTGGTGGTAGCTGGTGCTGATGGTGGTGGCTGGTGGTGGTGGTGGCTGGTGGTGGTGGTGGTTGGTGGTGGTGGTGGTGGTGGTGGCTGCTAATGCTGGTGGTGGTGGTGGCTAGTGGTGGTGGTGGTGGCTAGTGTTGCTGGCTGCTAATAGTGGTGGCTGGTGGTGGTGGTGGCTAGTGGTGGTGGCTAGTGGTGGTGGCTGGTGGTAGTTGGTGGTAGCTGGTGCTGATGGTGGTGGCTAGTGGTGGTGGTGGCTGGTGGTGGTGGCTGCTAATGGTGGTGGTTGGTGGTGGTGGTGGCTGGTGGTGGTGGTGGTGGCTGCTAATGGTGGTGGCTGGTGGTGCTGGTGGTTGGTGGTGGCTACTGCTTGTGGTGGCTGCTGCTGGTGGGTAATCATTACCATACCTCCCAATTTACTGAGTAATGTCTCATTACCCCATACTAAACAATGATTGCATTACCTAGTCATAAACAGGCATGTTTAATCATTACCTTTCCCATTCCCCACCCCCATTACCCCCAACCAAGCACCCCCTTAGTTTACTCATTTACCCTCATGTCTTTCAAAAAAGTTCATGTTATTTACAAATTAGCCATTCCTCATTTTTAGCCATTGATATTTTGATCCAATGGTATAGATCTCTTCTTACTCTTCTTATTTTTATTAATCTTCTCACTAGATCCTTATATCAACACAACTAGTATATATAGAGAAAAGTAGGAAACAATTAAGGTACACCAAAGAGGTGTATGACCAATGGCGGAGCATAATAGGGGCTATAAGGGGTAGTGGCCCCCCTAGAATTTGAAGCTAGTACTCGTATGTTTTAGTGCTATACTGATATGATATATAAACAATAGTTTCATTGTAGCCCCTTAGGAGTTGTTTACAAAGCATCAAAAACCTTGAGAAATCACAATTTAGAAAAATAGCTCTTATTCATATCCTTCCCTCAAATAAATGTCTCATTGTATTTGATTATCTATATTAACTTTCATTTGTTTGCTGTTGAAGCATATTAACTTTCATTCATTTGCTAATCTAATTTTGTCTTGTTCTAAGATGAATGAAATATATATTTCGTTAATTAGGAAACCGCTTGATTAATTTATATGTACATTTTTCTTTTATAAAATGTTCGTTTTATGGTAGATGGTTTCGGCCCCCCAAATGAAATGCTCAAGTTCCGCCACTGTGTAGGACCGTAGACGTACCACAACTAAAATAGAATTTTATCTTTGACAAGTCCAAAAGATGGAGTGAAAGAAAGGGGCACGGTTGCATTATTTGTTTGATATGTGTCGTATTCGATAAATTATGCTAGATCGGTAAGTGTTTGTGCTTATGTTTTTGATTTGTATGTGTGGAAGTGGTTTTGATTTTTGCTAGATCACGGGTAGGTATATTTGGCTAAAAGTAATTTGTAGGTTCATTGACGATGATGATTTATCTTGTACCAAACCTGAGTCTTTTTGTTCATAAGCTTTGATTGACATTTTGTTTTGGTAAAGATTGATATGATTATGAGATAAGGAATCTATTGTTGTCGTGATTTGTTCTTGAATCCATAGACCAGATTGCTAAAGAGATGTAATATTTTAAATATTTTGAAAAAAAAAAAAAAATGGAATGTTTTAAAGGGTTTGTCAAACGTGTACCTATAAGGCATTTGTATAGATGCATAAAAAAATAAACGTTAAGTTCATTAAACCAAAAATCACATATAATTAAGGTAATTTATATGTTTAATTAATATGTATTAAATGCATTTATCAGATTAAAAGTAAAGTTCGAGTTTATTTAAAAATATCTAATCAATGCCCAATGGGCACTCATTAGACAAACCCTATTTTAAATATTTTGAAAAAACTGTGAGCACATATACAAGATAAGAAACCATAATTTGTGTTTGATAGAAAAGAGAGAATATTTTGAAAAACAAAAATCGAAAGGACAAAAGAAATAATAAAATGATAACATAAGTAAACAAATAAAAAATAACTTAAAAAATTAAAGGAGAAAAGTTTAAAGGAGAAAAAAATCATGAAAAGAAAAAAATTATAAATATTGAAAGGATAAAAACAGTGAAAAGATAAACATATCTTTATGTGTGACTGAAGATAACGAGAGACACTAACATTGTTAGCAAATTTGGACCCGCCACGTAATATTTTGGAGGTATTGGACACGCCAAGTGAATTTTCGCGTTTTTGGATGTCGTATGAAATCTGGCCAAACCATAGTGTCACACTCTAAAAATGGGTCGCAGTGGAATGGTAACCGGGGCGTGACGTTCATGGTACAAAGTTACAATTATGTTGAACGACCTGCATGAGTCATTTTGAAATATATGTTCGATAAAGTTTAAACAAAGTTTTGAATCAATACAACTGCAAAATCTACTATAATAAGTAAATACGCTTTTGAAAAGGTTATCGAATGATGAATAAATGCACAAGTCTTCAAAAGATGCGACTCGAATACTCATACTCCATGGTATGTTAATCAACTACTGAAACCTGAGAAATACATGCTAAAAAAGTCAACAATAATGTTGGTGAGTTCATAGGTTCAAGTATATAAAAAACAGTGTCGACCACAAGATTTCTACAACAATTGAATTCCAAATATGTTTATGAAAAGTATTACCGTTGCACTAAGCTCATGACACTGAAGCCTTGACAGTTAGTTTATGTATTCACCCTAAACATGTGCTTTGCCAAACACTTGTATGACATCAAATGAAATGCGTCCGTTTGACGAATTGGAGCGACCAACCCGGACGGGGGAGTTTACCCCCAATAGATCTATTCACAACATTCGCGCTTACAAAGTAATTAACGATTCATGATTGTAGGGAATTTAATGGCAAATGTGGTAATTTAGGTCATTCGTAAATGTTTTACGTATTTGTGTCCATATGTAAAAGCAAGCAATGTATTCTCACCCCAAAATATTTGAAAAACGAGTATAAACAGGTAAAATTGTGGCTATGAAACTCACCTCAAGTATTTAAAGTACACATGAAAGTGTAATGTAATGAAATTAATCGGGAATCCTAAAGCGACCTAGAAATACAAATCATTTTAGGAAATATGTATCACGTACTACATACGTATAAATTTTATCAAGTGTAGCACCTTTATATACTTGTAGTGAGGTTTTAACATGTTACGAAAGTCGGTCGTTTTAGTTACTTACAAATCCTAAGAATTTCAAGTCACGTAAGTCATGTTCAACCCGTCTTGGAAAGCGTGTTTCTAACTCGTTTTAAGCCCGTTTTTTCTTGTTAAACTTTCTAAACCTATATAAACGTGTTTTTCATTATTTCAAGGTTCCGGTTCGAGAAAATACGTGTTAAATGTCGGTTTTCATTAAAGCAAAATTTGGGACAATAAGGTCTTATTTTCATAAAACTTTCCTCCAAATCGGGTAATTGCTCGCTTATTTTCTAAAGAACATAATTGTTTAAAAGATCCTATGTTCATTGTTTTCGAGTCTATTTTCCAAAAATGGCAGCCTCTCGACTTGGTTCTTCACCATTTGTGGTATAAAGTCAAAAACTCAACAGGGTATCAAAACTGTTTCAAATTCAGAAAACTACATCTACGGTCTTAGGGCCGATTCTCCTTTGTTATTTATCATTAAGTTTCAAATTTACTATTCCCGGAAAGGTACAAGAGTATTCTACAAATGTCTCAACTAGTGCAAAGGCCAGAAATGCCCTTAGGTTAGGTATTTTTACACAACTAAACAGATTACAAATTTCTTTGTTGGTTTTGAGTAACTTTCTTGTACGATTTAAAAAAAAAATCAAATCAACTCCAATGACAACCAAATTTGGTAGGCATCAAGTTAAGACATGTGTATAGGTCCAAAAAATTTGGCAAGGTATATAAAAATGTCTAGGTTTGGTTACTATGTCGAAACATGTGACTGATTTTCTGGGACAAAAATAGTGAGATTTGGTCTAACTTTATACAAAATTTTATCAACACTACAAGCATATATAAGTTCCACAATGATTAACACATGCATATATAAGAGTATAGATGAGTGTTTTATGCTTAGAACAATATGATGAGAGATTTAAATACCAAAGTGTTGGGAATTAATCTAACAGTTGCCACTGCTAGGCTTGGAATAAGGAATTGCTGAAGAAATACACTAGTAGTACTAACTATGTTACCACTACTAGTATATATATAGTTTCCACTGCTTATGTAAACTGTTATGTAATTGTGTATTAGATATGTATAGAAAAGATTTAATGAATATCTTATTCTATTAGAGTTATACTTATCTTGTAAATGACTACTTGTCCTATAAAAGGAGATCCTAGGTTTAAGTTTCAATATACGTATTATTGTAAAAGCTTCAAGGTGTAACCCTAGTGATATTCAAAGATCACTCGTATTATTATTAATAATATTGAAGCTACTTGTTTGGTTAAACCTCTATGTTCATTACTTTACTTATTCATACATCATAAACAACATCTTCTAAGTGTTAACTAGTAAATTCCGCTTGCTAGTTTACATATACTCAAAGTATCAATCTTACACAAGGCGTGTGTTTAGATCCATCACAAAGTGTGCACTATATTACCCAAAACCCTAGTTTAATTTTACCAAAACTCTTGAACACTTTAGCAAAACCTTAACACACCCTTAAAACTTGTTTAGAAGCCTTGAGACCAGTAGATATTTGAGAGAAAAGAGAGTGTTTGTGTGTGTTAAATGAGGGTAAGGAGTGTGCTATTTATAAGGGGAAAAAAGAGTGAAACTAGCTAGTTACTTGTCTAGTTGGTTTGGAATGAGGACTTAGGAACAAGATATGACATGAAATCAATAGGACACATGGGGGAGTGGTCTAAACATATAAGAAGGTAAATTTTGGTGGAGATTTTATGGTTTTTGACTTAAGGTGTGGTGGGATGATTCTAAGTATACTTTATGATGTGTCTAGTAAGTAGAAATGACAAGAAAGTCAAATTTTGTTATATTTTGGTGATCTTTTAGTTATAAATAAACCGGTGGCAGATTTTTTGGTGATATAATAGAGAGAAATGAGTTAATTTGAATGTATATAATGTATAAGAGATGTACAGGGTAAGTATGCATGCGTGTAAGTATAAACGCGTAATAAGAGTGTTTTACGTGAAACTTGAAAAATAAAAAGTATAAACTTATAAAATGTGGTTGAAATAGTCATATGACATATATTTTATGTAGATTTAACTTTTTGTAATGTCGGTTTATGTTAAATGTTGTTTTCGAGATTTAATTAAATAGTTGTATGTAAAGGTAGTTGCGTAAACCTCCAAAATGAAATATTTTGAGTTTATGAAGAAAAAAAATTAACCTAAAAAATATGCGTTGTCACACACAGGGACTAATGGTGTAACTTAATATCTTTGTTATTTAAATTCAAAATAAACTACAATGTGAATTTTTCACACCAGAAAGTGTCGACTTATTTTGTTTATTTTATAAAGACTATACAATATATATACACACCCACGCGCCTAAACAAACTCTCTGTTATCTGCTCAATTCGATCAAAACCCAAACACACTTCAATTTCATCTGTCAATTTAATAACCATAACTTCTATAAATCCCTAATCGCATAACAACACTCACATAATCACCATAACTGATCAGACACTGCCATCACGCTACCTCACACAACTTCTCGCCTCCGCCGTACGAATGTTACACAATTCCGACACCACAATTAAGTTACACCATAACTAGTCAGACCATTAAACATAATACGATTTAATCACAACTTGATTCAAGCAATTTTACACTCCTTCATATATGATTTGATCGTTAATAGTTGATTCATCATTAGTTAGTTATGTGATTTGAAGGTTAGTTGATTATCAGTTCATGTGATTTTTGATGTTATGAATCGAAGAAAAGTTAGTTAATTATATTTTTTAAAGGTTAGTTGGTAGTTGTTATTAAAATCTTGGTCAGTTAATTCATCATTTGAACTTTTGTTGAGTTTATGTGACTGATTTAGCTCAATTAGGCCATTGGTTGATGAGTTAATTATTTGTTTACTTTTAGGAACAAGTTATCGAGTGAAGCCGATTTATAGAAAGTTATTAACTTTGGAGTCCTTTGAGTTAGGAAGTCTGAATATCTGCTCGTTAAGCCGGTTTTCTGTTTGGATAATTTCCCTGGTTTGTAGCTGATTATATTCTCATCGCTACTTATTTGATTTTAGATTTTCGTATTGCTTATTTGAGATATTTATATAAATAAATGAGATGTCTTAGTCTTTAGGTAAAGCTTCTTATGGGATGTTTGTCATAGCTTATTTGATTGATAGGCTTATTAACCATTAAATATGAGCTTATAAATGTCAGTTTTAGAGTAAATAACTACTTACAAATAAGTAACCAATAATTTACTTCTCGGCATTTGTATATGTATGTTATTCTCCAAACAAAAGGTGATACTGGTGACCACTCTAACCCGTTTAACAACCCGTCTATTTACTTCTCGGCAACTACTGTGATGGTTAATAATTTACTTCTCGGCATTTTGTATATGTATGTTATTCTCCAAATTTTAAAATTTTGGTTTTGTTTGAACAGGAGAGAAAACGATAATATTGACCCAATTAGGAAGCACTTTTAAGTCTTCCTTTTATCGGAATATTACAACTCTAAGGAGAAGGTCATAAAGGTAAATAAGTCTACAAGCCCATAAGTATCATTATCATTATTAGTAAAAATCAATGTTTGAATTTGAAGTGTCGAATGTGTTACTTCTTAACTATGGACTAAATTTTCTCTTAGAGTGATGCTACAAAACCTGCTGGAGAAGTGTTTGAAACCAAAGTTGTTAAGATCCCGATCCTGATCTTAGGATCTTACGATTTTACGTTACTACAAAGTAAAAATGATCCCGATCCTACATAGGATCTTTGCGAGGTAGGATCTTAATGGGATCCCTTGGCCATAGGATCTTAAGATCTCGATTGATCCGATTTTAAAATTTGTGTATTCAGTTTTGTTGATATAAATAAATGTCTAAAAACGTTATTCATATCTTTCGATATCTCTATGTTTTGATAATCACAAAACAACTCATCAAACCAAAGATCATGACGTAAATAAGTATTTAGTAGTAAATGCTCACTTTTACCATCTAATCACTTAATGTATGAATAAACAAAGTGTCTAATGCATTATAAGATCAAAGGAACATTTTTCTTAATCATTAGATTTTTATAAAATGTCACATAACATTTTATATCTTTTATAAAATATTTTTGGAATTAAAAGAATATGTTTAATTCATTATAAATATATGAATTCAAATTTTCAACCAAAAATGGCAAATATAATCCAAAAAAACCTTCCCCACAAAAGGACAATTAAGTTCAACGTTCTGGAGGGGGCGGCCCCCTTAATTTCTTAGGCGGTCCCCTTAATAATTAAGGGGACGGACACGCTCCAGAACAGTATTTTTGTGGCCTTTAAATAACGGTTCATTCCACAGATTTTTCTCACCTTTTCGCACTCAAAATATTCTGATCTAAACCCTCATTTCTATCCTCTAAAATCCTTTGATCATGTATACATAAATCTTTGTTTCAAAGTGATTCAAGCTTCAACACTCAAGTGCAAAGAGAAGAATACTTCTATCATTCAAGACTAGAAGTATTACAACTTAGTATCATCTTGCTATCTAAGTTGTTTGTTCATTTCATCTAGTAAATCATTCATTCTTTGGTGTATAAGGTATGTATATTAGTTAGTTAGATTTAGACTTGTTGAAGGTGTGAAGTGGTACAATAAGTGAAGAAGTAGAGGTGGATAGGAATAGTTGTAGGAAGTATAAGAAGTAATAATACTTTGAAGTGGTGGTGAGTAGTAAAGATATAGAAGCCGTATCATAGGGTAGAAACCTTGAAGTAGCAAAGACGTTGAAGCCTTAGAGTAGTGACGGCATAGAAGCTTTAAAGGAGTGGAAGCCTTGTTGTGGTGTATAAATAAAAGCCTTGAAGAAGAGCCATAGAAATATTGAAGTTGTGAAGACATAGAAGTATTGAAGTTGTAAGGACATAGAAGCCTAGAAGTTGTGAAGACGTAGAATCTTTGAAGTAGTGATTAGATAGAGGTTGTGAAGGCGTGAAAAAACAAGAGTTGTGAAGAAGTGTAAAAGGAGTGAAAGGGTGTGAAGAAGTTGCGGTGTGTTTGTAGTTGTGAGATTGGTTCTAGCTACGATTAGAACTCAATATATAGCTTGTGTCGTTAAATTGGTGTAAGCTAAGGTGTGTACGATTTTCTCCGCCATAAGGGATCATTTTGACTTAGTGAAGAAAACTCTCGAGCTTGGTGCCCGGGGAGTGGAGTAGGGCAACGAAGGTGTCCTTGTAGCGAACCACTATAAATCCTTTGTCTCTCGGTTTGATCTTTCTATCTCTCGTTCATTACTTAGCTTACTTACTTACATCTTGCATATAGTTATAATTGCTTATATTGTGCATATATTGATTTCACATAAAGATCAAATTAAGTTCCATTCACAACACCAATCTTATTTAAACAAACTAAAAGGATACACACACACACACACACACACACACTATCTGCTTGTATCAGGAAAACATATGCACCTTATCGTTTGTATCAGCAGTATACAACGACAGTAGTTTAACCAAAAAACAAAGAAAACAAACAAAAACACACAAAACAAACAAACAAACAAACACACAAAAACAGAAAAGATGCAAAATATACAGTAAATGCAAACAAACAAAACAAAAACAAAAGGTTAGTAAAAATAAAATCTAAAAAAAACTAAAAAAATCAAAAAGTTCAAAAACCTAATTAAAATACTAATAGATAAACAAGTTTTAACAATTCACTCCCCGGCAGCGGCGCCAAAAAAACTTGATGCGTATATTGTGTCATATGCACTATAGGGGTAATTGCCTATTTCAAGTTTTACATTTATATTTTGCCGACTTATCGTATAACACACACACACTAACGGACAGTGTATCCGATCAATATGTATATAGTGGTAAGTAGAGTGTCGATCACTAAGAGTGAAATGTAAAGCCTAATTTGTCTATCAGTAGTTTAATATCCTAAGTTAGTTTTACAATCTAATCTAACGCAAGGGGGCTTAGTCTGAGAGACTAGCACAATTTTGGTTTTATTAAATAGTAAATTAAACTAGTGAGAACGAATCAACAAATAGCAACACGTACACAGATAGATAATAGAGACTATAAAAAGACCTGTCCTGATAATTAAGTAGCTTGTCACTTGTTTTATTGCTAGTTTTATATGAAGTGTATTGTAATCTAGTCTTTCTCGTTGGATCGCTGTATATCGGCGAGTAAACCCTTAATGATCACTTATGTCTATCCTACTTATCTAAAGACGTTAGATTAAATAGGCGAGGGGCAGATATGGCAGTCCACGGGCTCAGCTAGACACAGAGGTTATCAAAGCACTAATATAAGTCACCGAAGACATCAACATATAAACTTTAATTAATGGGAAAGCAATATTAAGGGGAGTGTACGATGTTCCGTAGTCACATATCACAAGCCCATCAATCCTCATGAATTAAAGCTTACTATTACAATAAAACAAAACTACCTAATGAATTAAATACATGCAGAACCTTCTTACAGCTCTAATATCTTTGTTTGGAGTGTGTCTTGTAAAGCTTCTTCGAGTGAATTCATCTCCTTAGGGTTATGGTGCACTCAAAATTCATAACAGTCTTGGGGTATTTATACTTTCTGTCTGAGGGTTCGATGCGGCGCATTGAGTAATGAATTAACTTCGCGTGGAGTCCAAGATTAATATATTCTGGAATATTTGTACACCGCCTTGAGATGCGGCGTAACTTGATTCTTGTATGCGGCGCATGTCCTTTAGCGTCTTGGATTATATCTGGTGAAGTCTTGATAGTGATACGCCGTATGTCAAAAGTATGATGCGGCGTATCTGGAGTAGAACAAGCTTGATCTTCTTCGTTGACCAAAGTTTCATATGCGGCGCATGATATAATCAGATGCGGCGCATTCTTCAAAGTCAGGCAATGGTCTTCGAATTCATCTAAGTATGATATTGCGGTGTATCTGTCGAGAGAGATACGGCGTATCTTCTGGGTTTCAGTAGACTTTTGACATCTTGCTGGTTTTGCTCCATATTTCGTCCAAAATCGTTAAGTTTCACCAATTGCTTGTTTTTACCTGAGAATTACTAAAGTAAATGATTAAGTATCGATTCACATAAATAATATAATAAAAAAAAGTCAAATAAATAGGATAAATGATGACAATGAAATGTACTTATTTGAGTTCATCAGATGGGTATATGATTCTACCTTTATTGAAATTCTCAGTATTGGTTCATAGTCAGACAATAGTGTAAGTTTAAGTCACAAGGTCGGGTTATTTTACTTAAGTCTCAAGTTCGTTGTATTGGGTTTTCTCCATCAGTGGTTACTACAAAGACCCGTCAGAATGATAATGGGGTCGGTAAAGAGTTAGCTGAGAGGAGTATAAGAGATTAGAGATGTTATCAACAGTTGATTCTCATGGGATATTTTTAAGCTTAACAGAGATTTATGGTACTTCACACTTGTTTGATACAGGGTTACGCTGCCTCCATTTTCCATCGTAAACATAGTGTGTATGCTTCCGGTTCCGCGAACACATCGTAGGGGAAGAAAGTGGATGTTCTTGGTACTTTTTTCAACTTCTTTGCGAAAACACTCTTTCTCTATGAGTATCTGCAATCAGGGGAAGAAATGTGCGCATCGGGGACACAAAACAGGTTCACGAGATCGAGCTTACAATGTTATGACTAATGGAGAGACGTCCGCAGAGATGATCAGTGGTCCACTTTTGTGATTTTGGTGTAATCGTTTCTACTTTTGTGGGTTGTGAAGTGTGAAGTAGCCTACATATGTGAGAAAATCTTATTGATTTCTTGCATGTTACCCCCAAATGGAGTTTCCGTATTGAGTATAATTGCGATTAAGTGACTAGTAATATTTTCTTGGTTTAGTTTACAGTGTTATCTACAAATTCTGCTGCGTACTTAAAACCTCAAAAGTTAGAAGTCATGTTAACTACATCAATGTTTCAAATCTGTTGAAGACGGTTGTCAGTTTGGGGGGAAGTTGATTCAGAAACTTCGCTATAAAGAAGTATACGGAGAAGTTGCTAAAGACATGCAACATGAATTTGGGGGAAGTTAATTTAGTTCATGCATATTACATCATTTGCCTACAAGTGAAGAAAAGTTCTCAAGCCGAGGTACAAGATGAAGACAAAGAGCATCAACAGCAATCATCTGTAGCATTTTAAGAGTGTATGAAGACTTTATTTCACTTATATTTGTACTTGTAGGAAATGTTGTAAGTAATTCCTTATGTCGCCCCATTGGGGGAAGATTGTTCGAAATGCCCCTAACACATAAATGGAACGAAGTTTACGGGATTACATTAGTTATCTTGTTAAGCCGAAACACATGGACTAGTTATGCAATATTTTGATAGTTAAGCATGTATAAGGCTATATATACCTCTCCATACTTCAATAGTTCCATGGAGGAGTGTGACTTAGTGTGAAATTTACTCTTTCATTATTAATAAAACACTATCTTTCCTTTCTCTCTCTCTATAACAATGGATAACGTTTATTACCATCATCCCCTACCTCCCGTACCGCAATAATCAACCTACAACACGATCCTACAAGATTTGCATACTTTTACAACGCCTATTAAGAAAATGACACTATAGTAGGATCTTAAAATCCCGATATTGCAAAGACAAAAATGATCCTAGGTAGAATATCTATCTTAAAAACCTTGTTTGAAACAGTCAAGGCCCTTTTCACCCAATTAAGTGACAAGGTAAAACATTTTATGGATCATTGCCTAGTAAAATGCTTCTGTTTGTTATCCTCGTGCATGCCGTTGCCTAGGTGTTATCTAAGATTACATCTTCGGTCTCATCTTGAATAAAGGTAAAATATGATTGTCCTGTCTTTCGTAAAAAAAAATAAAATAAAACATGAATGTTCTAGTATGCACGTATGTTAAGATTGAATGTTCTTCTTGTAATGTGATCTGATAGTTGTTACACAATGGTTGACACCAGTTTTGGTTTTTGAGTGCTGAAACTTAGAGGGAATCAAGTTATGATCATTCAGAGTTGCGACACTAATATGATACTAGCAGGGTACCCGCACGTTGTAGAGGCGTGTACCCTGAAATAAAATTTTCCGATAAATCATGTATTTTAGTTTATTATGTTCTTTTTGACAATTTAAATTTCTGGATATCAAGAATTTCGTTTATCCCGTGCCCGTTCGGGCTAGAGCCCATTTGGCCCATGCCTGTTCGGGCTCGAGCCCTTTTGGCCCGTTGCTCTTTCGGTCTTGAATATTTATATAATGTGCTTTATTTTTTTATATTAGTTACATTTAATAATCGTGTTTGAGTTGTTTGTATAATATGCTTGATAAGTTGTACTTCTTATGTAAGGGGTGTTTGAATAACTGCATTAATTTTATTTAGACAAAAATACACCATTGGTCCCTAAACTTTCCACAAAACATCGTCATTGACCCTAACTTTCCAAAATCGTCGTGGTGCGTCCAAAAGTTGGGATTTTTAGGCCGATTGCATCCTTCGCCCCATAATAGTTACTGCAACATATTCTTGGTGATGGCAAAATCATCATTCGCTGTAGCGATCTAGTTTCTAGCCGTTGTAGAGTGTCCTAGTTCCTTATGTTACTGTGAGTCACTATTGTATTGTCACTCATCCTCCTTAATATTTCCCCCAAAACCATTCCTCCTTCAACATGATACGCTGCTGGTGTAGTAAGCAAGTTATAACACGCACTTCGTGGACATCGGCCAAACCAGGGCGTCGATTCTATGCTTGTCCTGATGAAGTAAGTGCGTTTTAAAATTTATTGTATTACCTTGCTTTCGCAAGTATCAAAGTACATTGTAAAAATGGTGGTTCATTAATGAAATGTCATATTAATGATTAGGGGACTTCTTGTCGGTGGATAGGATGGTATGATCCTGAAATGTGTTCTCGTTCACGAATGATCATACAAGGCCTTTTGAGGGGTGGGGGGAATGAGCTCGAGGAAAGATTAGAAGTTGCTCAAGGTGATATGTGGAAGTGGAAGATTTACCTGGTGCTCAGTTGGATATTGTTCTTGATTGTTTATGCACTTGGTTAACCTTTTAGCTTTAACGTATGATGGCCATGTTTTGTGTTTTGTGGAAATGTAATTACTTGTTAGGCCACCTTGGTAGTGTTAGAACCTTTACCAAAACTACTATGTGCTAGTATGTTTTAAGTTTAGATTATATTGAATGGTAGTAATATTGTCTCCAACATGGATATGAAGTTTAGTTCTTTTTATGAGTTTACGTTATGGGTATGCAGATGCTTAAAAATTTGGTTATAATTGACTTTTAATAGTCAACATTCTTTGAAGTTTTAGTTTTGGTTAGTTTTGCCTGTATCAATTTGCAGTAGCATATTATGCAGTCATACAGTTTGATATAACATACGTTGCACACAAGATACATATTTTGGACACAATTAAAATTCAGAAACATAACATGGTTTTGTAGATAATGCAATTCGATGTAATTCCAAATGCATAAAATTTCATACTTTTCAAAGAATGATAATCAAAGTACATAACTTGTTCATAGTTAATATAAATAAATGTTGTCTACTTCATTAGCATAACATAAGTGAACTATGCTGAGGGCATCATTCTATCCATTAAAGCCTGTTGCCTAGTTACTCTTCGGGTAGTATGCTGGGATGAAATAGAAACTGCTTGTACATTACTTGAATGGACCTGAGATTGAGATTGAGACTGTGATTGATCTTGTTGTTGGGATTGACAATGGGATTCATCAATAGGTTGATCTTGACTCTATATTGAACACCTGCAATTTCAACTTCTTTGTCTGTTGCAACATCTTGAGTACCTTGATCTTGAATTTCAGATTGCACACAAGTTCCTTCAACTACAACATCTTGACTTTCATTAACACTTGTACCTTCAACTTGTTTATCTGCTGCAACTTTGTTCCCTGTAGGATGTGTCTTCTTTGATGCAACCTTTTGAGGCACTTGTTTACCTTTTCCCTTAGAACTTGAACTATTTTGTTTTTTAGCGCCAATTTGACTACTTTGGGTTCCACCATAGCCAATACATGTTTTCGGTTGTGTCCAGCAATGCCACAAACACTACACCTTACACTCTTTCAAGCCTTAGACAGTTTACCATTCTTGACAATCTCTTCAGTTTCAGGAGCTAACCTTACTCTTTTTTTACTTGTTGAGCGCGCATTTGCTTGAGTCTTTGGTGGAACAATAGTTGTTGGCACAGACGATTTTTCCCAATGCTCATTGCTAGTTATGGGGGGAGACATTGTGTTTGTAGGTTGCTTCCCAAGTGTTGAGATAGTAACAAGGATGCGCCCATGTTTCAACAGCTCCTACTTGTTGTCCATTTAAAGCCATATTCAAATTGGTAGCAACAACATGTTTACATGGTAAACCTGTAATCTCCCATTGTGGTGAAATCTCATGCTAAAATCACCAGGTCGACCAACTGTTGAAACACAAAACAAAACACTGTTACGATTGTCTAACAAAAAAAAGGAAATAGCATAAAACAATATAAGATACATATGCTTGTAAACGATTATCAACAAAAACACTAACCATATTGCCTCATTGCCCGATTTCTCTCGACTTCATGTTTATCAAAGTAAGGTTCATCCCTGATTTGCCATAATGTAAATCCAAGGTTTGAGATTCTTGATTATTTACTTAAATTATTAGATTTGGTGAGTGACATTGCATTAGGATTTTTTTGGTAAGCTTCCAAAACAAGTTTGGGGATGAGCAATGAGTACTTCTACTACTTATATTAGATATAATGGCGGGAAAAAAGATTAGACATTTGCTGGGTCGTACAACGAGAGAGAGAAAAATGCGACTAGGTAAAAAGACATGTATACCCTCCAAACTAAACTTGTAACGGGGTTTTGGGAACTATAACAGGACGTTGCCGTAACTATTACGGGGGAGGGACTCAATCGGCCTCAAAATTCCAACTTTTGGACGCACCACGACGATTTTGGAAAGTTAGGATCCATGACAATGTTTTGTGGAAAGTTTAGGGACCAAAGGTGTATTTTTGTCTTGTATTTATTAACTAGTTAATTAATTGAATATATTAAATATCTTTACCACATTAATTGTGTTTTATTTGTGTGTTAATTGCATTTCTTAATATAATAAGCAATGCTGAATTAGTTGTACTTTGAGCTTAAAAACTTGTAATTATATTTATTGTTAGAAAATGTATTTTAATTACTTGTACTTTTAAATTTTAAGAGTTTCTAATTTTAGTAGGCTTTAATGCTTTATAATTTAGTAAAATTTGTTACCTTTTGGTTGCAATTATTAGGGTGGTGGCAACGCATTCGGCATGGGACTCGGCATCATCAGCATGGCTCGACATGAGCAATGCCAGTCCAGCGGTTTGGTTCTTGCGGCAGCAAATCGACAAAGATTACCGATTCGGTATTGTCTTTTGCAATCAATTTTTCGAACGTTGGCAATTAAATGAATTAGTTTTTATTTGAATTATGGTTGCCACTTAAAAAGTGTTGTAAGGTATGGTGAATCATGAAATGTGTTAGCTTGATTTGATTGTTTAAGGCTCGGCATGAGCAATGCCAGTCCAGCGGTTTGGTTCTTGCGGCAGCAAATCGACAAAGATTACCGATTCGATATTGTCTTTTGCAATCAATTTTTCAAACGTTGGCAATTAAATGAATTAGTTTTTATTTGAATTATAGTTGTCACTTAAAAAGTATGGTGAATCATGAAATGTGTTAGCTTGATTTGATTGTTTAATGACGAATTATGTTGAGACATGACTGCCACCACTCTTATATGTGGCCTAGTATTTAATTGTACTTATTATCATTTGTCAACTTTTGGAAAATTAGTTATTTCTGCATAACAGGTTCATTTAGTCCATTTGCATTCATTACGGGAAGATTTGGTCCAACAAGTTAACCTTTCAAAGTAGGGGTGTTCACGGTTCGGTTAATTAACCAAATAAACCGAAAACCAAACCGAACCGAACCGAAATAAAACCGAATCGAACATATAACCGAACCGAACTTGTTAAAACCGAACTGAACCGAATTAAAAATTCGGTTTTCGGTTTGGATATGGGTTTAGCTATCTGAACCGAAAACCGAATTAATATAAATATATATATTTTTTTATATATTTATATTATTTTAAATATAAAAAATATCTATTAAAATTTTATACTAATATAAAAAAACATTTTTTTATGCTTGAAATATTTTTTTTCCCAAAAATATATATAATTAAATTAAAAAAAATATATAAAAAGTGTAATTTAAGTAAAAAGTTCGGTTTTCGGTTTTGACCCATAACCGAACCGAACTTCGGTTCGGTTCGGTTATAGATATTTTCGGTTGGGTTCGGTTTTCGGTTATGACCCAAAAAAAATTTTTAACCGAGCAAACCGAACCGAATAAACCGATTAACCGATAACCGAACCGATGAACACCCCAATTTCAAAGTTAATTCCTATCCAATATTGTCTCCCTTAGTGTATGACATTACATCTTTAAAGTAGATTAGATACCGCAGAGTATTTTTATAGTCATGATTTTACGGGGGTAATCACTCTTTACCCAAAGTAATAATAATAATAATAATAATAATAATAATAATAATAATAATAATAATAATAATATATTTTATCCCTATCTCAATTTAATAGTTCATAAAAAAAATCAATTTAAAATATGTTCAATGAATGCAGAATACGTTGTTGACATGATATTCAAATTTTATTGATATATAATTGAAGTTGTAAAAGTGTTTTAATTTTCTAAAAATTCATATTTGTCGCTTGAAACTCAATTTTATATACTTAATACTTATATATGTTGTATGAACTTAGCTTTTTGATGTTTTAAGAAATTTAAAAATATTCAATATTTACATCTGTTAAATGAAACTCTATTTTTTTTTATCATATTATATAATAATTTATAAAAAAATATTAAAATCTTAATGAGTCACATTTATTGACTAACTCAAACTTTTAAATTGAGTTTCATATGATATTGCATGAAACTTATATATATATATATATATATATATATATATATATATATATATATATATATATATATATATATATATATATATATATATATATATATATATATATCAAACTTAAAGTTGTAAAAGTAAGATCTAGTCTAAACAACCACTAAAATCATTTTATAAATAACCATATTAGCAATAATACACAAAAAATAAAGTATTAATACGAATTAACATTTTACCAACTAATAACCAACTGATACATGAGTTTGGATTAGTGATACACAACTATAAATTTATATGTCAAATCAAAGTGTATCACCTTAACCTGATACATTACATGTCGAATCAAAGTGTATCACCTTTGGTTTCGTCAATTTATAAAAGAAAACCATCGGAATTTTAATAATTTTAGTTGTACTCAATAAAAAATTTAATTTATTTTAACAAAAGTGTCACTTGTCAGATTTTAGTTGGATCTTATTTTTACAACTTTAAGACTGATCTTATTTGATCTAGATTATATATAAGGGAGGGTTAATGTGTGATCAAACTTAAAGTTGTACAAATAAGATCTAGTCTAAACAACACTAAAAACATTTATCAATAACCATATTAGCAATAATACACAAAAAATAAAATATTAATACGAATTAACATTTTAGCAACTAATAACCAACTGATACATGAGTTTGGATTAGTGATACACAACCATAAATTTACATGTCGAATCAAAGTGTATCAACTTAACCTGATACACTTTACATGTTGAATTAAAGTGTATCACATTGGTTTTGTCAATTTTAAAAAGAAAACCATCGGAACTTTAACAATTTTAGTTGTAATTAATAAAAAAGTTAATATTATTTTAACGAGAGTGTCACTTGTCAAATTTTAGTTAGATCTTATTTTTACAACTTTAAGATTGATTTTATTTGATCTAGATTATATATATATATATATATATATATATTATCTCAAAGTTTTATTATTATATTCTACATGAAACTCAATTACGTATATTATATTATGATGTCTTCTTGTCTTTCATGTTCTCATCACATCACGGTTTCTCAATCTAATCTTCATCAAACTAATAAATGATTTGGGGATAACATCCCTGCTGTAAACAGCAGGGAGTTACCTGCTGCACACACAAAACCCACCCCCCTAATGTTACTAAATGGTCCCTGAATATTCATTTTGCAGCAAAAATGGTTCCTGACGAAGCCTTAACAGCAGCGAATGATCACTGCTGTTACAGCAGTGATCATTTTCCCAAATGATTTCTTAATGAGTGTGCACTTCATCAAACTAATAAATGATTTCTTAATGAGTGTGCACTTAAGCTATACCTATTTGATTTGATCTTGTTTTACCTATTTGGTCAATTCTAGATTGATAAATTGTATTTGATTCATCGAATCTTGAGTTTTGAAGTTATGACAACCGGTTAGGTTTGTATCTTTCTACACCTTAAAAATATCTCCGATACAAGTAGATGAATGACTTTGCTTCTTCAAATTAGTTATTAAATATCTTTTTGCATATTTGAAGCAAAGACTTGAAGCTTGTACCATCAGTCCCTCATATTATATAGATATTTTAATATAAAAATGTACTAAAAAATATTTACATTAACTTTACATTTGAAATATAGTTGATGAATAAATTTTTTATAGCTTTTCACTAAGTATTGTGAATGGCCTAAGATTCAACTTAAAACTATTAGAAGATTAATAGGCCAAAGTTCGTTTGTAGGTTTAGGCTTTTTAGAGTTTCATATGTAATTGGCATTATAAATTGTAGATCAACAAAACATAGCACTTCACGAGGATTTCAATGTTTAACATAATATCAGAGTGGGTATAATCTGCAGATTTGGGGCTAAGTTGAGCCACCTTTTTTTTGTCACCCATCAAACCTTAGCCTTCATAAACCCAAGATAAAAAAATAATAATAATAATAAAAAAAAAAAAATCTATGATTTGCATTTATTTTTGTTTCATTGCTTTTGCTTTTGATATTGCTGCATGATGAAGATTAATTTCTGTTTTCTGTCGAATAGCGTCATCAAAATTAATTATTTGCTTTAGTGCTTTTGATTTGCTACCCCTTTATTTGGTTTTGCTACTGCAGATGAAGATTTGTCTTCGTTTCTTGTTGAACGTCTTCATCAACAAAATTTTTATTGCTTTAATGTTTAATTAGTTTTCTCATCCAATCTTAACTTTCTCAATTTTGTCGCTTGAACTGCGAGGAAGTATTAGAATATAAATAGACCCAAAACCGTTTGTGAAATAAGGGTTTCTAAGATTTTATATGTAGTCGCCATTATAAATTGTTGATCAATAAGGCATAACACCTTACGGGTTTTTCAATGTTTAACAAAAACTTAATATTCATTTCAGTTCCATAATACAGAATTAGCTAGACACTCGTGATTAACTTGACGTACAATAGTTATATATATATATATATATATATATATATATATATATATATATATATATATATATATATATATATATATATATATACTAGCCTAAGGCCCGGCCGCTGGCCGGCTAGCTTTAAGAATTATTTATCAAACTTAACAAATTAGTGTAACGATAATGTTAAAATATGCATGAATGATGTTGTAGAAAAAAAAAGGATGTAAAATATATAACCTTGGATGTATTGTTTAAATGATAACATGCTATAGCAAAGATTTTAAAGAAATTCAAAAACGATTTAGGACTTCTTTGTACACAACGTTTGTTGTGTGATTACAGTGGTTCCCATCACTATCACAACACAAAACTTTGAGGCCCTTCTTGCTCTTTACCCTTGACACAACAACATATAATTGTCCATGTGAAAATACCGGTCGTTCCAAGTATAGTCCCACTTTAGATAATGTATGTCCTTGACTTTTATTAATTGTCATGGTAAAACAAATAGATATGGGGAATTGTCTCCTGTTTAGTTGAAAAGGCATCTTCTTATCGGAAGGGCTAATATTCATGCGAGGGATAGCGACGACCAATCCTAATTTACCACCGGATATGATCTTTGCCTCGATGTTATTTACCCCCATTCGAACAATTTGTAACCTTGTACCATTACAAAGCCCACCTCTTTGGTCTATGTTGCGCAGACACATTATTGGAGCCCCAACTTTCAAAACTAGCTTATGATTAGGAATACCAGACATTCTTATTGTGTTTAAGAATTCTGTAGTATACAACGACTCATCGTAGTTGAAATCCACATCTATATCCGACACAGAATCAGAGCTATAGCAAACCTTCTCCCTCCTTTCCAATTTGGACATCATTCGGTCATTGATTTTGTCCACCTCTTCGTGTGTGGGCGCAAGAATAGCTCGATCTTGAAAATATAGGGGATCCCATAAATTAGCTTCCCAGTTCTCGTAAGTATCTTTTATGATAGCACCTACATGATCATCAGAATCAGGAATAAGCATTTCTTCAGGGAATTCAACCTCAGCATGACCGTCATTCTTTCCTCCTATTTTTCCCTCGCCTATATTCAATATCCAATCAGCAAACTCATTAATTTCGGCTGCATCATTTGGATTTGACCCCACACGAAGCCTCATGTTTTGTGTAAGCTTTAAAAGTGTGCAATGCTTCCACAAATAAGACTTGTTAAGTGAAGCGTGTACCACTTCTTGCCTAGTACCATTTGGAATGACAGGAAGTATTTGGCGAAAATCTCCCCCGAATACAACTACTTTACCACCAAACACATTATCCGAATCATTGTTGTAATCGGCTGAACATATGTCCCTTAATGTTTTATCAAATGCTTCAAAAGCCAGCTTGTTAATCATTGGAGCCTCGTCCCATATTATTAGCTTAGTCTCCCTTATCAAATCAGCGAGGTCTCCATCAGCTTGAATAGAACACATAGAATCTTCAACAATATTTATAGGTATAGCAAAACGGGAATGGGCTATTCTTCCACCTTCAAGAAAAGGGATGCAATACCACTGGATGCAACATTTAAAACAATATTAAATTTAGACCTTAAAGATGCAGTCAACGTCTTGTATAAAAAAGTCTTGCCCGTGCCTCCGTACCCATATAAGAAAAACATGCCTCCGCTATTATTGTTGCATGCATCAATAATAGTTTCATAAATCCCTTTCTGCTCGTTGGTTAAACTGTTGAAAAGGATTTCTTGTTGGATGATGAGTTCCGAAATATTATAATCCAACTCATCGTAAATCAAGCGGTTGTAACCTGCCATCGTAAACTCATCTTTCGGGTAAGGCATATTGATTATTTTCTTTAAACTCTTTCCGCAACTTAACAGCTTTTCCTCAATGTACGTTAAACATATATTATATCGTTGTGTGTCCGTTAGTTGAAGATCTGCAACCAAGAAAATATATGTTCTTAAATATAAAGTAAAGGAAACTAAAGACCATGATTAAAGCTGCATGTTATTATGAATAATAGAAATGTTCAAATACCTGGATGATTTAGTTTTTTCTTTTCTATTTCTAACACATCATCAGCTAAATGAGCCCATGTTTTCTCCCATACAACCTCAGGCCGGGACATACTGTCGGTTAATATCAAACTTACAAAATAATTTCGTAAGTAATTTCCCATTCCCCATTGACTTGCTTCAATCAATCCATCGATATATTCCTTGTCCTCATCCAACAATCTACGTGCGTCACATGCTTCTTTACATGTAGGATGAACTACACCTTCAGGGAACTCCCTAAAGTCTTCCCACTTTCGAGCACCTCTAACATGATTTAACAGCCTTCGAAGATAGAACACCTCGCCCCAAGAAACAGGAACGTGATGAATGCGTCCAATGCTTTTACCTAATTAAAAAAAATACTTGCATGTTATAGGTTATGGATGGTAATAGCAGAATACTTATTTAAATTATATAAGATATTGAATAATATGATATTTTACTAATGAAAACTTACCTTTTTGTCCAAATTTTGTCCGTTTTATTCCAAACATAGAATTTAGGAATTTCAACATACAACAACTTTCTCGCTTCGACATCATGTTCATTTAAATCCATCCAAGCTAAGAACTGGGAAGTGTTTGATGAAACCTTTTCAAGTTGAAAATCAATGCTTTCTGCTGGATCAAAAATGACAGATTGCTGGTTCGGGAGGTGAAAAGGTAAGCGTTCAACAGCGGGTGACCTGTGATGTATATCAAACTTAAAAATTCTCCATGCAGCCTCACATGAAGATAGATACCGACAATCTAAGTAATCCTTAATCTCATCTTTTTCTTCATCTTCCACAGCCGCAGTAAATATACTTAAAAAGGTATTTGATTGAACCAAATTGATTGCAATATTCTACGTTGATGTGAGCTTAGTACCTTATAAAGAACAAACGATAAATGTAAAAATAAGTATACTTAAACTGATTTCAATTTAAAGAATAACAGAAAATAATTATTTGTTTTAGTACCTCTTCAATAATGTAGCATTGTATGGGACAACAAAGCAAGAGTCAAGCTCAGCTCCTTTTTTGGTGACCGTTCTACCATTATCGCTCCTTTTGTATATGCAATAACCACTTTCGTCAATGAAAGTGGACCCGTTGAATTTCTTTGGGAATTTCTTAGAACACTTATTATCAACCATACATGGGCAACTTGGATGTTCGGGACCACATGGGCCGTGCATCATAAATTCCTTGACCAATTGGTGTAGCTCGGGGTCAGACTCTTTATCTGGTATTTCAGCAGATATACACCTGTCTACATCTGACGGTAACCTCAACTTATCATCGGATTCCAACCATACACATAAATGACAATGGGGCAAACCTCGCTTCTGAAACTCTATCGTATATACTTCTGTTTAACAATAAAGAAAATACATATATGTTAATGACATTATGACATAATGATATAAACATATCATGTATATTTTATAAAGATTGTATGTTACCTGCTCGCACACGTCCAAAATTTTTTTTCTCTTTTATATCCTTTAACAATTGATCAAGCTTCATTTTAAATACCCTTGTTGTAACATCTGGTCTGTCTTCAGATTTTAGACGTCTTTTCCGAAGAAACCTTGTAATTTCAGGCCATTTCGGGTTACATGTAAATGTAATAAACAAATCGGGGTATCCATGAAACTTGCACATAGCCATGGCATCCAAGTAGTTTTGCAACATGTAACGGGGACTACCGGTGTATGATGACGGTAAGATAACTTTTGTACCACGTTTCTTTTTTTGTTGGTTGCTTGACTCTGCCGCTTGTGCTAATCTTGAATACGTTTCACACCTAAGTTCTTTGTTTTCCCTTCGCACATATCTCATCCTTTCAGCCTCAACCATGGTATAAGCGTCAACCAAAAATTGTTGGAATAATCTTCTACCATTCAAAATTGGTGAATACACGTCCGGCCGTTCTTGAATACGATAAGCAAACCATTCACGCATAGTCATATACTTTTTTTTACTGTCCGGAGTATCATCGGTAATTCCTTGGTGGTAAATGTCCGTACGATAACCATCTTCAGCATAGGGGAACAATAGCGGATACTGTAATGGAAGGAATGAAGCATGCAACTCGCTAATTGTTTTAAGTTTACCACTATTTTTGTGCACAATTATGTCTATTTCATCAGGCATAGAAGCAAAGTCGCCAACAATTAATGCTGCAACTTCGTTTAAAGTTGGTAGATCATATTGCCTTCCATCATGTGGGCGTCTACCTAAAAGCCTTATATTGACATTTTCCTTACCAGAACATAACTTAAGACCAGCATACCTATACTTTTGAACCAAAGGGTTGTTTAGATCCAACATAGTCTTTATGTCTTTTGTGAGTTGCCGGTCTATGTCTTTTGATGAGGAGGAAGATGCGTTATCTCGGGAAGTAATGGAAACAATAAAATGAGTATCAGAATATATATACTGATAGTGTAGAATATAGGTTTATTTAAATGTATGAAAAATGTGAAATACCTAACAACATTAATGCGATTTTGAACCTCATTTGTTGGATCATATATGTAAAGCTGTCCAAACTTAGGTGGTTCACCAGGTTTTGGTAACAAATCTCCCAATACATGATTGTTTTCTCCTTGAATTTTAAAACAAAAAGGACCTCGTCCAGTATTAACTGTAGTATCTTGCTTACCAGCCATCCATGTGAAAGCAAACATAGAGTTGTAACGTCGTATGTTCTCCATAAATGAGTCGCTTTTTGAGTGTTCTCCTTTTAATAGGCTTGTTAACAAAGTTGGAGGACTATTCTTTGCCACTGGTAGTTTAACTTTTCCTCGACCACAACAAATGGAAAATGCATCAGCATCTTTTGCATTATTAGAACCTCTTTTATTTTCGGCAAGCCACAACAAAGCACCACATTTGTCACATTGTTCAGTAGGATCTCCAAAGTCTAAATACTCTGATTAAATACAACAAAATGTAGTATGTTACTTAAAAATACTAATACATAGTATGCTTATTAAGTTATTAATACGTGTTATGAAAATACCTTTAGATATCCCTTGTATGCGCTCAGTATATCCATACTCATCTTCAGAAATTTCATCAGACAAATCAATCTGAGGTATATTGGCGACCGATTTGCCTTTTCGAAGTGTGGTGGCATCTGTATCAGAAGTTCTTTGTCTAATAATAGGACTACCTATTTCATGTATACGTATACTCATTAAGATTTGATTGAATGAAAAACATATAAAGATACATAATATACCACGCATCATAAAATTGAAGCTCACCAATGTCAAACTGTACTGGAGTTTTGTTTTTGAATCTTGAACGTGGGTTAATCTTTGATGCATCAACTGTATAGTGTAAATGTTGTTAAACAACTTGTATATGTTGACAATATATAGCTAAGCTAAAAAAATATGTAACTTAAAATAAGTAAACTTATTTGTACATGTGCTGTTATTTGTATTAATAGGGAGTGGTAAGTCAGGTGTGTAGAAAGAATGAGATGAAGATCCAATGCGATCGGAAAAAGGAGTAGTCTGACCATGTTGAATGCTACTACTTTTATTATGAACTATTCCAGAATCTTTTCCAAAAAAGAAACATTGTTATCATGTATGCAGTCGTTATATATGCATATCAACGTATAAAATTGTTACAATAATCAAAGTTAATGGATTTTACCTTGTGTCGAACAGTACAAACAATTTGAATCAACTGTAGATTGAATTGGTAGTTCTGATTTGCGGGGCCTGCCTCTTGGTTTTTTAATAGTGTTTGAGGTAATTGAATGCTTACGGGGCCGTCCTAATTTAACATTATTTGAAGTGTCTACGTTTTGGTTGAAGCAAGACGATGTACCTAATAAAATATAAGATGCATATGTAAGCCAAATTATGTATCTACTAATTTTGAATAAGGATTAATACAATGGTAATCGAACAAATTACTTGATGTAATATCAGACAGTGGAGATTGCTGCAAATTCGTCGTCGTAACATGGCGAACAACATTTGATGGTGTCATTACTCGGCTTTTAAGAGTGTTTGAAGTGGCTAGTGTTTGGTTTAAGCAAGACAATGTACCTAACAGAAAAATGCATATAAAAAAAATAATGTATATATAAAATTTAGTGTATAATTAAACAAATTATAATTTAGAAAATTACTTG
Source organism: Artemisia argyi (assembly GCA_030686995.1). Taxonomy (NCBI): domain Eukaryota; kingdom Viridiplantae; phylum Streptophyta; class Magnoliopsida; order Asterales; family Asteraceae; genus Artemisia; species Artemisia argyi. The sequence goes on from CM060696.1 coordinate 102,128,175, forward strand.
ATGTAATGTCAGACAATGGAGATTGATCCAAATGTGTCGTAGGAACAGGGACAGCTACATTTGACGGTGTCATTACTCGGCTTTCATTTATTGCAGGATTTCTATTCTCTTTTTTTTACGAACTTTAGGTATATTGGATATACTTGCTGTATCAACAGGTGTTTTACGTGGGCGACCTGGCTTCATTTTAAGTGGTATACTATTTTGCGATCCTGCTATAAGTGGAACATTTGCTTGGTTTGTTTGGTTCACGGATGACATTTTACCTACAAAACATAATACTCTTAGTATGAATATAAATGAGAATTTTTTAATGAAAATTGAAAGACTCAATGGAAACATGAATAAACTTAATAATTACCTGACGTTATATCTGAAAGAGGAGATCTATGAATATTGTTATTAGCATGTTGGTTCAAAACATTTGATGCCGTTGGGATGTATATCGGCTGATAGTTAAGAACATAAGGCTTAACTTGAGAAGGCGCATTATTTATCATCTTATTAGCTGTTAATAAAACATGATACAACAATAAGAGAAATACAAATATTACATGAACATGATTTTATATTAAACGACTTACATGTTATTGGGATTGAGCTGATATAACATGAAGCACGAATCGGTGTTTGATTTACCAACATGTTAATATTTGTTCCAGAACCATGAGAAGCAAAATGATATTGGTTATAGGGTAGTTGCTTATGCGCTACAGAGTGATCCAATTGCGTGTATGGCAAATAATTGTAAGATAAACCTTTGTTGTTCAATGATTTATCTAACACAATAGATTTTCCCTTCTTTCTTGACTGATCATCAATTTGAGTATTCAACATGGTCTGATCTAAAACCTGGTTCGAGCATATATTGGTAGACGAAAGATGTTGTTGAACATCGAACGTTCCTCCAATATGTTGAGGCATGTTAATATGACCTTCATTATTTTCATTATGTGATTGATTTGGTTGAAGAACCCTCTTCTTCCTATTCATTTTGGCAATACTAAAACTGATATGAATGACAAATCTTAAATGTGTGATTGATATGGTAAATCGTCTTAATGTTAACTCATAAAAAGATTTGAATTTGAATTGCCATATTTTTAGCATTCACTATAAATGAAATACGTTTCATGTTAAGTATCATTTTGGACTAATATTATTGGGCCAAGATAATTAGAAATAAGTTTCATGTTATAGCCCATTACAAAGCCATCCCTATGATACATAAGCCCAAATAGGGATAGTCGTTGTTTTGACTGTTTTTCGACGCAAAAACTACCCCTATATCATTACTTTTTCACCACTTGCTCCATACTGGTCTTTTCAAGTTAATGCAATTCATCATCATCCTTGTGAAGATACTCAAAGGTCAAGTTCCAGATTTTTTAAACTTTTTCAAAATCAGAATCAAAATAATTATTATTAGTTGTTTAAAGATAATAGTTGAATCTTATAATGCACATTCGTTATAGATTTTCACTTAAGAGAAAGGTATGAAACTTGTTATAGTTGTCGAATGCATTATCTTTTTTTTTTTTTTTTTTTTTTTTTTTTTTTTTTTTTTTTTTCTTATGATCTAAGTTACTTTGAAATAGTATAAAATGCATGTTGGTTTATATGTTTTTTTTTTTTTTTTTTTTTTTTGATGATCTGTTATGTGGCAAGGAAGATTAAACATTTGATAATTTTTGTGGTATAAGGTGCATGTTGGTTTATATGATCTAAGGTGATTTGATATGGTAGAAACTCTGTTAAAAAGGAAGATTAAACCATATGTGCCAAGGAATAATAAACATCTGATTCTTAGTTTGGTATAAAATGCATGATGTCTTTGTTGTTGTAAAAGGAGAAAAAACATGTAGCCTACTATGCATGTTGATTAATTATTTTAACACAACATAAAAAATATGATGGTTATTAATTTTTTAAGGAATGGTAAACTGATTTGGTATTTGCACAATCAATTATTTTGTAGGAAAATGCCTCCAATTGAATTTGTAGTTTGGGCGAACCGCCGAACTTACCCCAAATCACAGGTAATAATTTCATATACAGTAACTTGATCAAGCATACAGAATAATGGCATTTGATTGTTAATAGTTAAGATACAGCCATTTGATGGATATTAGTTAGGATGAGTTTAAAGAATCAATTCATATTTCAGGTTATCCCGTTAGTTTTTTGGGAAGCATACACTGGGAAGAAAGATTTATACTTGATCAGCACCGGAAGGGTTCGTACAAAAGTCAAGTATGTGAAACCGCAATGTGGATCCTTCACGCTCAAAGGTTACAAATGGACTGCATTTGCAAAGGAGAATTTTAATAAGCGTGTTAGTCTCTTGCATTTTATCCAAGAAGGGGATGATACATGGTATGTGACAAGATATGAAAGTAATGGACATGAATTTGGAGGTTACGAAGGTATAGAGGGACGTTATTCTCGGTTCCAGTGTCATGTTTGGGCTGAAGCAAATAAAGCTCAGGTATTAGTTGATACATGTCGTCAAAGTTGCGATTTTTTTAATTATTGTGTGGATGTATACTTGCATAATAACAAAATTGTAAAATTTGAACTTGATTTACAGAGAATCCCAGCTTCTTTCTTGACTGGTTTAGGGCGTGTTGGAAATATTATGATACACGTGGAAGGTAGGAGGTTTACAGTTCCTGTGAATCGTGTTAATGGTGAAGGGGTCAATTATGAATATGAACTGTTCCTTGAAGTGTGGGATGTTATTAAAGAAACGTTGCATTTGGAAGCTGGGATGATCGTGGTGTTCACCAAGGAGCAGAATAAGGTTTTTTGGATGATGGCTTTTAATGATGATGGAAGTCAGCATACCAATACACATTTCTTTGGGGCAACACAACTACGTCCAATACAACCGCAAATACCTTATGAAGACAAAGGTTAGATATATATTTTATTTATAATCAAGTCTAATTATATATCTATTTATACAATAGGTTGTGGTATTTTAATTATGTTTATACTTTTTTAAAAGATAATACCTAAGCGCAAAAATCAAACTGAGAATTATAACAGATATTAAAACTTTATAATTAAAAACATTATATTATTAAAACACATACGATTATTTGTGATAATATAATTGTACTTATTTTTAATTTAAAACAATAATAAAAAACTGATCAATAACAATAACTTATCGAACACAAAATATTATTTAGGAAAACATGGAATCAAATTGAACAATTAAGAAAAGTATCAAAAATCATCGTCGGTGTCTTCATCATCGGTGGTATCATAACCCAAGGACTCGTCATCAATAAAGCTATCTTTATCATCAGCGTCGGATGAAGATCCGACGGTTTTTGTTTCTGGATTTTTTAACTCTTCTTGAGCTTCATCATCAATGTAATTCTTATAATTAGCAAAATAATCTGAATTCCATGGGAGATCATCGATGTTGACCCACAGACCATCGTAACTTGAGTCGTTATTGTTATGAGGATCTTCATCGGATTCCTCATCAATTAGAGCATGTTTTTTACCTTTTGAGATCAAATGGCCTTGTTTTACTCCAAAAATGTCATCCTGATTAATATCATCCAAATGGGGCACATAATCATCAGATTGATTATTTTCTGGGTCATCATTTCCCCTACTTCATTAGTTGTTAAATCAACAAAATTGACAATTTCTTCAGAATTTTTCTTGTCTTTATCTTTTTTGTCATCAGTTGATTCATCAATAACTTTGAACAAATTTTTCTTTTTAATAGCAATTTGTTTATCTTTGGTTGTGCGCTTTATCCGCATTGGTGTTTCATCATCAGGTTCCTAACATAATGTTTAGACATTATTCAACAAATAAAAATTATGATGTTCATTTACTTTACCTGATATACACAATGTTAATAATGGTAAATCATAATTACTATATGTTCATACCTTGTGTAAATCATGTTGATCTTTTTCCAAAGATTGTTCAGAAGACTTACTGCCAACAACATTCTTGTTTATAAAATTACCATTTTTTACTAATCTTCATCTTTTCAAAGGGACGGGAATAGGCTGAAATAGAAACACAAAATATTATTGTAAAAAAACAAATGTATATTTTATGTAAAAAATAGTATACTATAAAACAGATACCACATCATCGTCGGATATGTCAATGATTTGTACATTTTTTGTGATAGTTACGGGAGGGTCATAAGATTTAACAATGTTACTGTCTTCTTCATTGCTTGGATTTGGTGAATTTGGCTTGGACATGTTAGTTTTTTTCTTTTTGATAATGGATGATTCTTGTTTATGATGGTTGTGAATAAGACTTGAATTTATATAGTTGGCTAATTTGCTGAAATTAGGGAAGGATATAACAAACAATATATTTTAAATAAATATGTGATATGATTTGATTTTTTTTTTAATTGACATTTTAAATGTATACATGATATGTTATGAATTTGATTTGATCACTAATTAAGGGATAACAGAATTTTGAGTTGAAATGTATGTTGACTAAGTGTATATAGTTGTAGAAATCTTTTGTAAGATAAGTTGATACTGCATGACATGTTTGGCTTAAATTTGATAAGTATTTAATTTAAATGTATGTTGACTAAGTGTATATAGTTGTAAAATTGGTGTATCAACTATTGGGACTTTTATTTCTTATTTAAAAAAAGTTGATGAATTGGAATTTTTAGTTATAACATAGTTAGATAATTAGTAACACGATACTTTGTTCAAATAAATATATATGCAGATGATGATAGAATGCATCATATATGTCGCTGGCCAGCCCATCGGGATCATTTTGGGGAAACGGCTGATGTCTTCTATAAGAAATACTCGTATATCGTCGTCATGTAAAGACTTGTAAGTAGTTTTTTTTATATAGATACTGATGTCTGATAATATATCATAAGTAATTATTTATTAAATGTCATTATGCTTATATTGCAGACCGTACCTGCTCACTTCTTGGTGCACCATCCTATGCACACGTATACTCAAGCTTTGATGAAACACCAACATGTTGAATATATGATGGAGGTGAAGATGGAGGTTCATACTGAGGATCCGGAAATGACTAATCACATAAACATATTTGGTGAATGGAGGGAGTTTGCAGGTCTTTGTCGATTTGCTTATGATAAGATGATAAGATTCAAGTTCATGTACCTCGTGTCAGATTTGAATGGAAATGCGCCGGAACCTTTTCCAGTCTTTCATGTATGTTAGAAGATCTGGTAATAGGAATGGGATGTCTTTTGGATGGTAATATGTTAAGTACTTATGTTTGATGCTTATTTAGGTTTGATATGTACGGATATTTCCTTTTCTATGTTTGTAAAAGATGGTTATGTAGTAGGATGATGATAATCCGTGTTTTGTGTGTATGCACTCCGTGAACATGTGTTAATATATTTCTAAGAACTAAATGGTATGTTTTCCAGAATGTAAAATGTATTGATGTTAATAATGGTCAGCTTTTTATGAAAATAAAATGTTAAAATTCAATTATTGTTGATTACACTTTTATACTAACTTAGTAATGCTAAATGGTTTGTGAAGAGTTTACGTATTTTGTTATATCAGATATAAATTATTAGTATTGTTTTTATATCTGAAAAGGAACAATATTATCATATATAACTTATTAGCATTATATAAAATGAAAATTTAATGAACCAAGCAACTTTAATATAAAAAAACTTAATAATAAACAACTTATGATAAATACATTTATCATAATCTTATTCAATAGAAATAAAAAAAACTTGTTGATACTAATGTCAATTCTTGACAACAGGTAAAGAATCAACATTCTCATCATCATGATTGTGAAATAGACATTCTTTGTTCACACAAATCCATTCCTCGTCCATGTTATCCATAACATCTTCTGGATTTTTTTTTTTTTTTTTTTTTTTTTTTTTTTTTTTTTTTTTTTTTTTAACTCTGATGTGTGTTCGTTTTGAACATGGAACAAACAATCTTTTTTTACACACATCAATTTGTCATTTCCTTCATCATCTTCCAAATGACCAACATTTCTTTCCACAAAAGTACCACCATTTTCAACTTTTTTTAGTTTACTTGTTGGAGAGACATCCTGCAAAATATGTAATCTTAAGAAAAGAGACATATATGGCTTGTTACTATTAGTGAATAAGGTAATGAAGATAATACCAATCCATCATCTGATGATATTACAATGACGGATGGAAGTTGAATCCAAAAATCCTTTGTTGTTCCTTCATCAACTACTGGCATTTTTTTATAAAAAAAAATGTTATAAAGATGCATAGCTAAATAAACTTAATCTAATTGTTATAATGAATGCTTACCTTTGAATCTTTCATTTGTTGATGAGCCATCTTATGTTGTTAAATTAAGCTTTACAAAGAGTATAGGCAAATGTATATGGTTTAGACTTGATAGTATATATAGTGTTTAGATATGATGACTATTGGGGAAATGATATGGCTAAGAATAAATTTTAAATGTATATTGATTCATATTCCATAAAATTGGAAGTTTGTTACTAACATTTAAGATTAAATTGATTCTTTGAATTTAAATGTTGCTAAAGATTTGAGTATTAGTTTTTTTATGTGTGTTTAATTATCAAAAGCAAACAATTGCCTAATATTTGACATTGTTTAAAATGACGTGTTTTTTATTATAATTTTTAAAACCATGTATTATTTGAAGTCGTTTTTACTTAAAATGAATAGTTTGACAAATGGTAAACCGGTTTTTAAAAGGTATTATGTTAACATTTATAAAATGCAAATAAATATTAAGTTAAATAATTCTTAAGGCTAAGTATTATGTTAACATTTATAAAACATGGTTTTTGCTTGTATCTTTGTAACACATTTTGAACATTGATTTAACTTTGATATTTAATACTTATATTAAAAAACGGAAAAACATTAGACAAATAAGCAAAAGGTAACTTGAATATATCATCCTCTTTATTAAAAAATGTTATTCTTTAGAGAACAACCCCAAAAAAACACATATGAAACCATAAATAAAATCCAAACCATACAAATGAAAATAAGTCTTAAACAGATATCTGAAATGACAAAACCAAACATTGAAGATGATATATAATAACAATATGAAGTAAATCACTCCTCAGGCTCAATTTTCACTTCAACCAACTTTGTCTTTTTGGCTTCATCATCTTCTTCATAGTCATCCAAATCAATGAATGAGCGCTTCCCACTGCCAGAACTGCTCGTATCGCCACCAGAAGCTTGAATGCCTGAATCACCAGCTGAAGATTGAGTCCCTTTAACAGAAGTGGGTGTTTCTTCAATGTTAAATGGAATGTTTTCTACATTTTTAAATTTGCTGATGTTGGTGGCAGTCATTTCTGGAGTTTGGACATCATCTCCAACATCCTAATAAAAAAAATTGCATAAGATTCAACTGGAATTAACAAATAAGTTCATTGTTTATTAGTAACGAAAAAAGTTACCTCAATAATGAAATCCTTCTTAAAGTAACTGATCATGGCTTCCTCATCAGATATCAATTTGACTTGGTAAACATGATTGTTATTGCTTACGTTGAAGTCAGTATATTCAAAGCAAAATAACACCTTCTTACCAATCAAGGTATTCAGCTCAGCAGGAAAATAGTCATCCACTTTAGGCCCATACTCTTTTATAAGACCATAACAGCTTACTCCACAAAGTTTGGATATCATATCATCAAACATCACCAACGATGCAGATCCCGTGTCATCAATCATACGGACTATCACTTTCATTCTAAAATGAAGAGTTTGTATATTAGCATCAGGTAAATTAAAACAACTAATATTCAAAACCTATAACATGTACAAAGAGAAAAATATTATGCATACTTCATCCCAACAGCAGTTATTTCCTTGTGTTTCTTACAACTCCAGGTCTGTTGTTTCTTGAATTTAGAATTACTCGAAGATGTGTGCTTTTTCTCAATTTCTTTTGCCTTACATCCACACCTCTTGCAAGCAAGGTATGCCCAGCCATGCTCTCGATGAATCTTGTGAATTTTGGCGTAGACAATACAGTTATACTCCTGCAAAGGCATATTGGTTTAAAGGATTATAATGTGAATGCTATAGTTTGTTAAAATTACTTAATGAAAACAAAATTTTATAATATAATCTTACATCCTCAGTATCACGGATACTGCCAACCATCTTCTTAATAGCACCATTGAAAAAGTCTTCTGATGTCAATTCTTTTTTGGCAGAGGAGTAAACCGAAATGCTATGTTTAGCGGGATCATAACCATCCTGACTTTCATACCTATAAAAACAAAAATTAAATATAGTTAACTACATATAAAAAAGGAAGAATGTATTGGGTAAGCAAAAATCTTTATAAAAAACGGTGGTGTTACATTTGTCTGAACGCATTGATTTCAGGAATATCCTCATTCATATAGAGTTTTGAGCCCCACATAGCATTGGTTATTGATGGCTTATCTATATAATTTACATACACAATGGCAAAATATTATTTTTTATAAAAACTAATTACAATATATTAGTAAGTTGATATGATGTTTACCACCAAAATACGACACTTTAACAAGCTGCAATATCATCACAACATGACCTACTTTCTCCCTTTGAGCGTGTAAATTATCAAATTTTGAAGCCCACGCATCAAAGAAACAGCATTGAAGCTGAATCCCTCTGTTACAGATATAATATATATAAATTAAAATGTATAAGAGTTATAAATGTATGGTTAATAAAATGTTTGGGAAAAACATACTCAACATCTTCAATAATAAGATTTCTTCTTGTCTTGTCCTTTCCATATTTGGTAAAGGGTATCAAGTCAGAAATAGAGACGATGGTTCCAATTACATCTGCATTTTTATAAAAAAAATCAAATGATAAACAACAAACTAATATGTGATTCATCATGAATTACTTGTAAGATGTAACACTAACCAACACTTTCTGATTCTGAAAACTGTCTAACATATATGTTTGAGAACGGCTCAAACTTGAATCCACGAACATTGTTGTCGAAACTTGCCAGCCTTGTGACGGAAGAGTTTTTGTAAAGATTCAACTTGTAACGATAGCTTAGTAATGGATAGTTGCCTCCATTCTCTCCTACCCCAAAGTTACCGATTTTGTAACATGATCCTTCATCGATCAAAAGCTGGAACTTGTTAATATGGTCCTTCTTGCACGTACCGTGCACACGGTTACCCTGAAATAAATATTTACCATCAAAAAATATAAGCATTCTGGTTGTGTGCATTTAAATACATGAACTGATAGCTTTATATTCAAATCATACTTATTAAAAGATATTGTGTAGTTATAAGTAACTGAAATAACAAATAAAAAATAATCAATTTAAGGAAACAACAAATTGCAAAAATTATTTACACATTCATATCGGGGATTTCAAAAGAACATCTCATTAGCAAACTATTTACACATTCTTATAGCATGATCCATTATACAAATTCATATTGATTATTGCAATAGTTAAGCAAAAAAAAAAAAAAAGTAATAGAAATAAATCAGCCAACAAACCAAGATATACTATTGTCTTATTTACACATTCATGTCATGGATTTAAAAAAAAAAAAATCTCATTAGCCTCCTATTTATAGAGTCATATAAAAAGTTCCGTTATACAAATTGATATTCATTATTGCAATAGTTAAAAACCAAAAGAAAATAATACAAATCCATCAGCCAACTATATAAATATAATATTGTCTTATTTACACATTCATATAAGTGATTTCAAAAAACACATCTCATTAGCCTCCTATTTTGATGAATCATATAAAAGGATCCATTATACAAATTAGTATCCATTATATGATTGTACATACCTGAGCATCTTGTAATATAAAGTCTAATGACCAAACATCACTGGGCTTTCCAAAAGTATGGGGTTTCCACTTGCTAGTGCAACGTGCAACAACCTTTATATCATCTAACATAGGATCTATGTCACACAATGGAGTCAGATTGTGGTCCATTATTTCTATCTACAAAACAAAATGCAAATATCAGTAATGTAGAGATTAAAGATGTATATTAAAGTGTTTATGCATAAAAAAACATACCTTTTGGTTCAGAGAATAAATGAGATGGGAGTTGTAAAAATGAGTGATTTACACTTGGTATGCTTCACCAATTTATAGAATAGTATTAGGTCAAAATGTAATTCAAATTTCAAAATTTTAGTTTATAATCAAGGCTAAAAATGTGGGGAATAATTAGTTACCGAAAATTATGCACATTTTTTAAAATTTTTGGTACACTATATCAATAATTTTCAAACTTTCCACAATTATCTTCAAATACTTTGCTATAATTACAATATATTATCATAATTAGTTACCATGAACATGTGTTGTGGCTTACACTATATCTAAAATTTTCAAACTTTCCACCATTCATTTTAGTTACTTTCCTATAATTACAATATTATCATAAATGTTTGCTTTTTATTTACACATCCAAAACAAAAATTATAAAAAGATAATAGAAAAAAAGGCTAATCAAGCATTTACCTGTAAGCAATCTGATTCATCATAAACGCATTAGAAATCCTGCCGAATTTATAATATACACTTATTGATTCATCATAATCAAGAAAAAAAAATAAAAAACATAAAATTTAAAAAGACCGCATAATCAAACATTTACCTGTATGCAATTTGATTTTTCGGTTTATGATAATAGGAATACTTATTGATTGATACAATCATCATGTGAATATTATCTATTTGATTGAATATCGATCGTTGAGATTAATTTGATTTAGGGTTACCTATTTTTAGTGTATGGATTGACGGGGCTAAATTGATTTAGGGTACGATGTGTTTGAATCATAATCATTTAGGTGATTTGATTTGCGGTTTTGATACATACGATTTGGATTTGGGGGTGAATTGATATGCGGTTTTAGATCCAAACAATTTTGATTTAAGGATAAAATTGTGTTTGTGTTTAATTGGGGTGAGAATTATTAGGGGCAAGCTGCAATATGGATCGTTGATTTATGTTAAATGCCACGTGGCGAATTTTAAGGATTTTTGAGAGTAGAAGTTTTCTAAACCCAACCTTGTTTTATATAGGTGGGATATATATATATATATATATATATATATATATATATATATATATATATATATATATATATATATATATATATATATATGTTGTTTCTGTATGTTTAGAAGGGATTTTGTATTTAATTTTTGTATGCTATCATAAATCTGAAAAAAAAATAGTTAATTATTTTTGAAGATTCTTTTATTTTGAATGCTAATTAACATGTTCCACGTTATTTAAAATGGACACTCTTGATGAAGAGGTTAAACTACTTTCCCATTCATGGATTAGTAATAGGATTAGCAGATTCAATTTCGATTGAATTGAATGGATCAACGAATCAACGATCCTATTCTTGCTTGTAATCAAATTGTGTAATTTTTTTTTTATTTTTTTTTATTATTTTTTTTTTATTTTATTTTTTTACCTTAATTGTTAGATTTATCTCTATTTTCTGTAAAAAGAAAAATCCAAAATTGAGAATAGGTCGCTGTTTTATAAGAAAAATCGAAATTGGTTTATACTTTCGTACGTCAGACATGATGTAGGTCGCTGTTTTATAAGAGGTTAAACTACTTTCCCATTCATGGATTAGTAATAGGATAAGCTTTTCAGTGGACAACATGAGTTGATTCCAATTGATAGATATCTTGAAATATATAGTAAAATAGTACTATTCTTTAAAGAATTCAAAGAAGGCGGCAAAAAGTGAATCAAACTCTGACATACGATCATTTATTTTATTTAGGAAACAGAAAATCGAGATCTCCAAACTCATTGAAAATTTGATACAATAAAAGAAAGATCTAATTAAACGTATGTCTGTAAACCACCTTGAAAAGTATGAATAAAAGTTTTCATCTCAGCAGCATTAAGACAAACACCAATCTCTAGATCGTCATATGATTCTTTGCAAGCGTTCATGGATATCGAACCATTATAATCTATAGAAACTGTTTCAACTTTTTTGGGCTTCCCCCATCCAAAATCTATGTCGTAAAATTTCAGCTTTGGTGTTCCAGCAACACCAATCATAGTTGATGGCATCCCATCAGCGAATAAATCGCTAGCCGATTCTAGATCAAGCATGACACCCTTTTTATTGGTTAACGTCTTATGTAAACTTTCACCAAGTAATTTCGCAGCGTTAATGAACCCTTCCTTTCCTGTTAACATTGTGGTTTTTTCCAACGCAAAACATCCGCTAAGACAGTTGCCAAAGTAGTTTGCTGGGACCGGGGGACTGAGGCGGGCTCTACAATCAATAGTAAAACCAAACATTTGTAAATCATCATTGTGTGCTGCTGCTATGTTACTCCAAACATAAGCACATGCAACAGTAAAAGATGATACATATGCTAAGGTTGGAAGTTCGGTTGATACACATTTCTTCAACTGATTCAAAATATTTCTAGTCAAAACAAATGTGGCTCGAACTTTATCTGTCGGCCCAGACAGGGTTTGATGTTCGTAATCCTCTTTAAGAGTTTCATACTTCGAAAACTTAAGAAGACCATCGGCTGCTTTCGGGTTTTCCTCCATCCTATCATATATCGGCAAAGTTCCATCCGATAAAAATGATTTATCAGTACCAGATCTTGCGATTGATATCCACACCTTCAAGAAAGAAAACCGAGTGCTAGCATCACCGAGTGTATGGTGATTCGTCATACCAATAGAAAAGCCGCGGTTAGGGAAAAATGTCACTTGGACAGCGAAGATAGGAAGCTTTGTGTAATCTGATGTTTTCACAGGTTGGCCAAGTAGTGGTATTAGATGATAAAACTTGTCACAATCTCTTGGGTGATTTCCAGTGAGATCATCGAAATCTAGATTACACTCTGCGAAAGTAACTGCGACAGAATCACCTTCAGCATAACGGATTTCAGGTTTTTTGGGATCAGGATATATGAACAAGTTGCTTACAAAGGGGAAAAAATATTGAAGGGTGATAGATAGAGAGTTTCTAAGACTTGGAACAATGCTTTCCAAGAACTCAGTTTTAGTGAGTGGGAGCTCATAGAAGAAAAGATTGTGAACGGGAGGAGCGCGTAACCAAAAGAAGTCGAAATAGATGAGCGGTAAAGACTTATCGTCGATGGTGGCTGGTGGTGGCGATACTTGTGTCTGTTCAAGAACATTCAAGATCGGATGGGAAGCCATTTGATGTAATTGACTTATTCTCTTCAAAGTTCCAAAATGAGTTTATTTATAGTAGAGGTTTATGAGATGTCTTGTTTACCACATAAGAATCTCTATTATTATTATTATATATTAGAAAATGGCACTCGAAGTTAATATTTGTAACCTTTTGGTTGCACTTATTATTTGTGGCCGGTGCCGGGTATTTTATTGTTTATCAATTGGCCACTTTTGGGAAAATAGTTATTTCTACATAACCCGTTTATTTAGTCCTTTTGCATTCAATTACAGGAAGATTTGGTCCAACAAATTAACCTTTCAATTTTAATTATTATCCAATATAGTCTCCCTTAGTATGGCCGGGTACTTTATTGTTTATCATTTGCCAACTTTTGGAAAAATAGTTATTTCTACATAACCCATTCACTTAGTCCTTTTGCCTTCAATTACAAGAAGATTTGGTCCAACAAATTTACCTTTCAATATTAATTCTTATCCAATATAGTCTCCCTTAGTTTATGACATTACGACGTTTAAGTTGATTAGATACCGTAGTGTAGTTTTATAGTTATGTCCTAAGATGTGCCGGTATGTTTGAATAACATATTTCATTTTAAGTTGTAGGGACCCAATCTTTTTAGCTTTTTAAACCGGCTTACCTTACAGGTATGATATTTTTTTTGTTTAATCATCTGATTTGTAAATCTCTCATATGTCCGTATCAGGTCGCGAAGCTAATGGTGATTGATCATAAGCGCGTAGTTTCACTGTTAATCATGGACACTTGATTACTCCTGCTTAAGTAGTGTCTCAACTTCTGGCTGCAAAAAAAGAATGCGATTCGAGATACTTTCTGTATGAGTATTTTCATGTGCTATTTGAAGTTAACCCTCCCACTGGCAGCAGAGATTTTCATGACATGCAGGTATGTTGAATGAGTTCAGATCAATATTCTTTTTGTTACATAAAAAACTTTCCAGCGAGGTGATAACATAAAGTCTAGTGTGTGCATTAACCATCACCGTCTCTGAATTGTTATATTAGGCCTATGAAGTCTGTTTAAAAAAAAAAAAAAAAAAAAAAAAAAAAGGATCTACTAAGTGAGCAAGTTTTGATCCTCGGAAGAATTGGGAATTGCCCTTGCTGTTATTATAGACAAACAGGGAGATATAGAAGAGGTACCCTTTTTTCTTCTTCCTTTTGGGCTTATATTATTTCAAGTATGACAACTTGCTACGTTGTTCTTCTTTGAATGCTCTGATATAACATGTTGAGCACTAATTAAAACTTGAGTAAGACTAATTTGAGATTCATGCTCTAATTTCACCAATGAGTACAACTTTATTTTTCCACAAATATATTCTTTTGAACAATTAGAACTTCCGTACACTCAAAGATCGATCTTCGACATTAGTAGCCTATCTTATTATAGTCGAGTATTTGATTCTGATTATTTAATCATGTAATTACTTTTAAAACATATATCCAAACTCCCCTGTACGAATACTAATATATTGCAATGGGATTTTTTGTTCAGATGAATAGGTACCTTTGGGTGCTAATCGATGAGCATATTAGTTTATGCAGATAAATAAAAATAATTTAACAACATTTTTTAAAGTTTTGAAAATAGTTGATGATTTCACTATGATTTTACAATTTTTGAATTAAAGTGGTTTTGGAAGCTATAAGCTTTTTAGTAAATTTTTGCTACCTTTCTATTTTAATCTGCTATGAACTCACTTGGAATGCCAGAGATTGATAACAGTGGAGGTACAAAGTTGTATCTTTATAAGTATTATAAGGCTCATATTTCCTATATTTAGTTTATCATATGTTCAAGGATTTCAGCGAGTGTGAAACTTACGATGTGATTACCATCTGATGTTAGCAAACTAAATAGTAGTATATTTGATTAGCAGTGCCAAATAGCAGGTTAAAGGTTCCAGGTCTAAAATGGGTAATACTAATGCTTTCCAATCTTACATGGGCATGTTAGATACTAATACGGTTTATATGTTAGATACTAATACATCTTCTAAGTGATGCATACCTTAAATGGCACTTTAAAGGTCAGTTTCTTGATTGAGTCCATTAGTATTCCTCATATACATCTATTTCCATGCTAATTAAAACATCGAATATGTAAGTCACATAATAGATAAAACTATGCATAATTGAATTAGTATATTTAGAGTTGAAATAATAATGCTTGCTGGATTCATGAGGAGTTATACTTGAATTGTGCTATGATTAATATTTAGTACCAGGAGCGCTCTATGTGTTCAATATATCACAACTTATTATTTGGTTATAAGTTTATAATGCTCAAGAATGCGTAATCATTTATGTTGTTTCAGTTGCTTATATTTATGTTTGAACTTGGATTTTAGATTTGGTTCTTCATGAAGCTACTGAAAAAACGGCTAAAGTATCTTAGAGAGGAGTATCCAGCAGTTGCTTACAAATGTAGCACTCAAAAGCATAAATATAATCTGGGTTGGAAATATGCAAAGGTTGCAAAAAAGTCCACCAATATTTTAAAAATGAGTGACTACCTTGGACCAAAAACTCTTTTGAAGTTCCTAAAAGACTACTTAAGAAGTCAAGAGGTGTGAATTGCTTTGAATGACTCAATCCATGTTATTTATATTTCTAATGGGCAAAACAAAGAACGTGATAGAAACAAAACATGTCATGAAGTTGCCAATGGTACACTTTTAAATTTTAATGTCCCCAACACTCTAAATCATTTTATTATGTATCTGTTGTTATATGTGTTTTTGCAAAGTCTACTTATTTAGAAAATATATAAAATGATCATGGGGAAAATGGATCTGTAGGGCAGTTGATGATATTATAGAACATATTTTCTAAATCTTTGTATGTCTCTTTAAAATCCAAAACTTTCATCATTTTCTATATATTATTTTGTTTTTGGTTAGCCGAGTTGAGGGCAATTCTATACACAATGCAAGGACATCGGAAAGTGTAGTTGTATAAGTGTGAATGAAAAATAATTAGACGGATTGAAAGTTTTTACTAATATATTTAATTTAATTTGGAACGTTTTTTTACAGATTGTTGGCTTGCCATTTTTGGATAATCTCACAAATAGCTAGGAGCTGGATACTCTTGATCTGATGGCAATGGTAGATATAGGCTATGTTTGGCGCACGACCTTATCAGAGCTTATCGTAGCATGAACTTATTTTTTTTTTAAATAAGCTACCATTTAAAATAAGTCTCGTTTGGCTGATACGGCTTGAAGGAGCTTGTTAAAAAAAATAAGCTACTAAATGAAATGTTAATTGTACTAGCATGTAAAAACAAGCTCCAGCAACCAGCTCCAGCAACCCGCTCCAGCGATCCGCTCCAGCTCCTACTTGTGCCAAACATACCCACATTATTGTATGGCTAGCCGGGTAAAGGTTATATAATTGGGTAATACTAATGCTTCCCAATCCTACAAGTGTATTTACTTTGTAATAGATAGAATGAATTGCATTATAAATATTATTTAATTGTTACAAACTCAATTGTTTGTATTATCTCATTATTTCTTTCATATGTTAATGGAACATGTTTACTTTCGTTGTGTGTAGATTAATTCTAGTGTACTTTGTAGATTACTTTTGTTGTTTTCTTTTTACCCTCAAGCACTTGAAAATAAGCAAGTTGGTACCTGCATATTTATAAATGTAGTTAGGGTCAAGCTATCGAGGTTGGTACCTGCATATTACTCCGTACTTAGGTAACCAAACAATGTTATTTACAATTTTTTTAGCATATAACCATTTTTGAGTCTTTACAAGAAAGCACATATTTTAGTGTAAGGAAATGATATGTGATGAGGCAAAAAGTGAACCACTTTTAAGGGGTCATTTAAGCCCGAATTCGAGATTATTTGTTCAAATGTTGCCTTAAATCGTTCCTTTTGTCATTTTAGGTACTTTTGGAGAGTAATCTAGAAAAGGAAGCATTTTGGACGTTTTTGCAGCATAAAAGTGAAGAAAACGGCAAAGTCTCAATTTTCCTTGCTGGGAACAGTACCTGACGGCGTCAAGAGCTTCTACATGATGGCGTCAAGAGTTACAAAAGAGGTGGATGCGGACAATACACGTGACGATCCAGAGAGTTTTGTGCATTGGAGATGACGGCGTCACCCAAGGCCGTCATGGTCCAAGTATTAGTGACGGCCCAGAAGAAATTTACACATGACGGCGTCACAATTGGATCTAGGCAATACTATTTCATTATAGGCGGCGAGTTGACGGCGTCACAACCCAAGACATGACGCCGTCACCCATTGTAATCTATATATAGTTTTCCAAATTTCATTCATTAGTGTGCAACTTTGAGGGAAAAACCCTAGGTCGAATTTTCCAGCTTTTTCAAGGGTTTCAACCCTTTGAATCTTGCATGTTCAATTTGAGATAAGTACTCTTTCAATTCATTCAATATGTCTATGTGTTGTTTAAATATATCTTACGCTTGTCTTCAATTTAACATGATCGGCTAGATTTCTTTTGTGTTTGCTTAGATGTAGTGAAACCTAGATGTTAATTATGGGTTGATTGTTTGTTTATAGTTGTTACGGATGATTGTATTCGATGTTAGGCTTAAGAAAACTGGCAGACTTCCATTGGTAACTTGCTTGAACGTCTTAAGAAACATGATCGGAGGTGTACTACGATATTTGGTTGTATTTAATGCGTAGGAGAATTCTAATGATCCCATGTTAGGAGCTTCTAACGGCTCGACATAGGAGTTAAGTAGGATCCTATAGAGTTAGGGAATATTGTACACGGCCCTACGACTAGTATTAAGGAATATGACCCGTCATCCATGCAATTGTAACAAGCTATCAACCTGTAAAAGATATCTAGGGAGTAATGAAACCTAAATAAACACAACTTTCCCCATTATTGTTACACCACATTAGTATAGTTTTATTTTCATTTTTGTCATTTTATTTTGATTGCATCCAAGTTAATTAGGTTAGTTGGCTAGCAACTAATTCTGCCCATTCTTCCAAAAACCGAGATTTTATTTGCTTTTATAAAATATAAAAATACAAAAAGAATCACCCCTCACCTCTAGACCTAGTTATTAGACTTTCTAATCCTAGCGACACTATTCCTGAGTTGAACGATCAATCCCCCAGTACTTGTCACTATACTATACTACAACAATCAAGTACACTGCCTGGTGAGGGTTGTAAGCTTCTCGAGATCCCTCGAGAGGTAAAGCCTGGTGCGATTCTCACGTATCAATATGGATTCCTTTTGTTATTTGGGCTGGTATTAAGCTTATGGTGGTGTCTAATTTTCTAAAGGAAAAGTTGATTATAAGCATGTTACGCTTGGAATCTTTTTAAATGCAATGGATCAAAATATGTCGATTTTAATACATGTTATGGTCATCATATTAATTTTTGGTACCGTTATTCTTTTTACCCATTTTCACCCATTAGATTTATATCTTTTGAACTTAAAAATTTTAATTTGTAACTACGCTTTGCAAAACATAATTTTTTCACTTGTGATATTTATATCATATTCTATGATTATTTGTGAGAAAAAAAAAGGAAATAGATAGTATTTCTAAGCTTTCAGCATGTGCATGGATCACGAGGCAATGAAAGTTTATCACACAGATATTTACGGCATTGTATTTTATACTTGCAGTCACTTATAACTTATTATTCCGTTACAAGAAAATTTTATAGTGCTTACGTTCATTGTTCTTATTTACTTTATTCACATAGTGACTTTTTTTAATCAAAAACCCTCTAAAATCCCGTGGATTTCACGGGTCTATAAGCTAGTTATTATTATATATTAGAAAATGGCACTCGAAGTTGATTTTTGTAACCTTTTGGTTGCACTTATTATTTGTGGCCGGTGCCGGGTATTTTATTGTTTATCAATTGGCCACTTTTGGGAAAATAGTTATTTCTACATAACCCGTTTATTTAGTCATTTTGCATTCAATTTAGGGGTGATCATCGGTCGGAAACCGGACCGGACCGGCCAAGACCGGACCGGACCGAAGACCGAGAACCGGAAAACCATAGACCGAGACCGGACCGAATATGGTCGGTCCGGTCTCGGTCCGGTCTCGGTCCGGTCGGTCTTCGGTCGGTCCGGTCCAATTAGGCAAGTTTTTTCGGGTTTTTGGTCGGTCCGGACCGGACCGGACCGGACCGACCGGACCGAGACCGAATTTGGCAAAAAGCTTAGACCGAGGACCGGACCGAATGTGGTCGGTCCGGTCCGGTCGGTCTCGGTCCGGTCGGTTTTGTCGGTCGGTCCGGTCCGGCCGGTCCGTTTGCTCAGCCCTAATTCAATTACAGGAAGATTTGGTCCAACAAATTAACCTTTCAATGTTAATTATTATCCAATATAGTCTCCCTTAGTATGGCCGGGTACTTTATTGTTTATCATTTGCCAACTTTTGGAAAAATAGTTATTTCTACATAACCCATTCATTTAGTCCTTTTGCATTCAATTACAGGAAGATTTGGTCCAACAAATTAACCTTTCAATATTAATTCTTATCCAATATAGTCTCCCTTAGTTTATGTTATGACATTACGACGTTTAAGTTGATTAAATACCGTAGTGTAGTTTTATAGTTATGTCTTAAGATGTGTCAGTATGTTTGAATAATATATTTCATACGTCTTAATTTAATAGTCCACTAAAAAAATTAAATATAAAATATGTTCAATGAATATAGACGTTTAAATATTAATATGACAAGTTTACACTTTAAATGCATCAAAAAATAACAAATACATTCCATACAAAATGAATGAGAGGCTAAAATTGAAAATCTAATAAATATAAATATTTTAATTACAAAAAAGAACAAGTTTTGGGATAAACAAAGGTAGTAATAAGAAGAGTTAAATTAGGAATTCTCATACTTTGGTTAAGGTGGATATCTACATGGAACCTTTTTATTTGCACACAGAAATTTAAATGAAAATGACATTTATACTCCTACCTATTTTTACTCACTTTTCCTATATCTCATCTTCTTTGTAAACTGTAGGCTCCCTTTCTATTTCTCAAAACTCTTAATCCACTTCAGAATTCAACGTTCACCTTGTTTATCACCTAAAACATTCATAAATAAATACTCCGTAATAGAGTATGGCTTTTACTTCACACAAAAAATTTATGTGTAAAGAGCATTATCCGCTCAACCCTCATCTTCTTTTTGTTTAATCTTTTCCCTACGCACATGATCAATTTTTATATAGAAAAGTCCATCATGCACCCAGTTAATCATGTGTAAAGACCACTTGAGTATTCCAAATTAATGAATCTGGCGTTGCCTCAGTTTCACCCTTCATTTGACTTTTGATGATTTTGAAACTTTAAGAATGTTTTATTGTAAAATAAAATCTACAATGTGAAACATTTGACAGAATTTCGTCGGAACGGAATGTACCTTGACTGTCGGTTGTACGACTCTTGATAGAAAATCCGGCGAACTCGGTTTTCATTGAGATTTAAGAAAAAGATTTATGATATACAGGTTAAGTAAAACTCAGATTCTAGGTTATTAATTAATAATGTAGAATAAGCACATTTTTATATGATTAACTAGACAAACTTACTCGTGTGTTATGATATAATTCATGGCATATAAGTTGTTGTTAATAGATTTGGAGGCGCGATGTCTCACCGGAAAATTTGATTAAGTATATATATAATGTAAGCTTTTTTTTCTTTTATTATTATTATTATTATTATTATTATTATTATTATTATTATTTTAATTTTTTTATAATAAAGTGATTTTTCGTTGAAACCATGGAAATTACATAAAATTTGAGGGGAGTCTAGACACAATCTGTGCTCCCACTCCTTTTTTAATACAGAAACTAACTCGATTAAAAATAAAAGCATCACTCTTAACGTTGTTAGAGTGGCTGCTGGCAATAGTCCCGACACGCGAAAGTGTATTCAAAGCTTCCACATCGAGTTCCCGAAACGTAGAAAAAGCGAAAGGGACGAATTTGCATCCATTGTCTTCACACTTGGATTCATACTTCTTCCTTTTATTTTCCACATCATTACTCAAAGCAGCCCCAGGAGCCCATGACGTCACCCCAGTCCCAGCAAATGGAGAGACCCCGGTCACATCCAGACATGCGTCCTTACCTTAGAACTAGATGAATAATAGCACATCTGCAGAACGTAATTCTCTCCATTCCTCTGAAAGAAATCCCATTGGAGCCTCTTTACCACCATGATCCCGACTTTGGAACATATATCAACAAGGATATCACGTACAAAATTATGCCTGAACTTAACACCCACTTCGCTAGCACAGTGGACCGCGTGATCCCCCATTGGTCCATACGGTGTACATTGCAACTCGGGCATAGGCTGCCTTCAGAGAACATAGGAACCGCGAGCATGTAGCAAAAGAGTTATTATTATTATTATTATTATTATTATTATTATTATTATTATTATTATTATTATTATTATTATTAAAGTTACAAAGGAGTTTTTAAGTATTTAGTAAGCCACATCCTTCACTTGAAACTTAACTTTATATCTTTAACAACTTTATATCTTTAACGAGGCATGCAGAACCCGTGCTACGCACAGGCTTTTAATCTAATTGTTAATCGCGCGTATTGTTTTTGTGTATTGTCGAGTGGATTTGTATTTTTAGTTTAGTATGTTGTATGAAACGTTTTTAGGTTGTTGTTTAAAAATATAAAAAATGGTTGATATTGTTTTGTTTTTTGGTCTTTATATTTTCTAAATGGGGTTGTCGTTATTAAATTGTCATACGCTTGATGTAATTTCCTTTGATTGTTTTGGCCTATTACGTAACCCAACAATAATTGTGCATTATATGGTTTTTGCATGGTAATACGAAGCACACTGGCTTTTTCTTATTTGTTATAGTGTAATTTACGTTAATTATTTTTTATTATTAGGTTCGTAAGTTGTGATTGTATTACATATGTTGTAAGTATGCCATTAATTGTTTGGTGATTTTTATATTTAATCTTTTATAACATATTAGTATTTATTTATAAAGTTTAAGATTAAAAACTAAAGTTAGCTTCATCTCGTTTTATTGTACAACTAATTTCATTGAAAATTAACATTGAAGTCTAACTAATAATAATAAATTTTATCAATACACTTAATTCCAAATTGTTAACCAAATGAATATTAATTAACATAATATTAATAATTCCTAAAACCTTTTGGACTCCACTATAATGTCTTAAACTTAATTTTTTTAATTTACGAATGGGTTCGAGCAAAAATTATGCACTTTTCCTTTTATATTAATTATTCAAGATGCATGCTTACATATACTAATCACGCTAAAAAGTATCATTTAATCATTTAAATGTTGTTTTACATATATGCTCGTGCACATTTTTTTGAATTAATTCACACATGTGAGCTACATCAATAGAAAACACACATAAATTACTTGTATATGAAAATGCATTAACATAATACATATATCTATATATATTGCATTAGGTTAAATCATCAATTATTCTTGCAACCTTTTCAACTTCCATCTAAATCCATAACCGACTTTTAATTCTCTACTAATTACTAAATATCATGTGATCAATTTCGGCAAGCCTTGCACTTCCATCTCGATGTTGTATATACTTCACATTAAATGCACCGGTTTTGTTTTTTGATAAAAGTTTGAACTTTTGGGTATGTTTAAAACTCAACTTTTTTATTTGATATTATAATTTACAAATGGCTTTAAGTCAAAATTATGTATTTTTTTCCTTTCTATTCGTTACTCAATGTGATATTTTTAATATATTGTATTTTGCTATTATGGCAAACTCATTTAGTGGCGTAAATATTGGTTTCTTACTAATGATTCTATATATAGAAAAAGAAAACACTTTGCGATGCGCGGACCTTCTTCTTTTCAATAATAATTCAATTGCACACAATAAATTCATTCTAATATTACTCAAAGAGCATTCCAAAGCAACTACTTACATAAACTAATCACACTAAAAAGTATCATTTAACCATTTAAATGTTGTTTTACATACATGCTCGTGCACATTTTCTTTAATCAATTCGCACATGTGAGCTACATCAATAGAAAACCCACATAAATTACTTGTATATGAAAATGCATTAACATAATACATATATCTATATATATGCTTATCTATAACAATCACCTAAATATGTATGAAACAAAAAAAAAAAAAAATAGTTGGTATCCCAGTCTTTGGTTCCATTTATCTAAGCATGCATTATCTTGTGTGAGTTCATGGTACCTGCGTATGATAACTAAATTAAGAAAAAAAGAAGGCCGGGTTAATTACAAAGATCTAAAAGATGTGTGAATTATCTCCAAAATGTTGCAATAGAGAATTTACATACCGCTACCAACAATCAAAAATCTAAAAGATGTGTGAATCTGTACATATTAAATGTGATTTTGACCGGTTTATATAGGCATGTATTAGGTTATATCATTAATTATTCTTGCAACTTTTCGCAACCCTTGCACTTCATCTAACCGACTTTAATTATATACTAGGTGCGCCACCCCATGAATGATATTAAGGAATACGATCCGTCATCCATGCAACTATAACAAGTAATTAACGTGTAAAAGATGTCTAGGGAGTAGTGAAATCTATGTAAACACATTTTCTCCACTTATTGCTCACAACTTTAGTATAATTTAGTTTATTTTCATTTCTAGTATTTTATTTTGATTGTATCTTTAGTATTGGGTTAGTTGACTAGCAACTAATTCCGCCCAAATCCTTCAAACCCGAGATTTTTACTTGCTTTCTAAAAAATATAAAAATACAAAAATAATCATCCTTCACCTTTAGAACTAGTATTTAGGTTTTCTAATCCTAGCGACACTATTCCTAGCTGAACGATCAATCCCCCGGTACTTGTCACTATACTATACTACAACGATCAGGTACACTGCTTGGTGGGGGTTGTAAGCTTCTCAAGATCCCTTGAGAAGTAAAGCCTGGTGCGATTCCCACGTATCAGACTCCATCTTGAGTATCTTGATTACTCCACATTAAAATGAATTCGATACAAAAAATGGAGCCAAAGATTACCCCTTCCTACTAATTACGACACATTCTCACTTTCATGTCCCTACCAACATTCCAAAACTCGTCATTTCATGAATAACAACATCAAATATTATACATATTTGTAAGATCAAAATTAAAACAAATAATTTGTGAACTTCAATTAATACCATATAGTAACCATTGGTAAAGAGACCTTCAAATCTCTATCAAAAAACATAGATTAAAATAAATTCTCAAAATATTAATTTTGTCTAGTTATACTTTCCATCAATTCAACTTTGATTTTGTATTATTTCTAATGTCATGGGGTGGATACATTGCAACCTCTTAAACTGCTTAAGTGGAAGGAAAAAAATAAAAATAAAAGCAAGATTCAAGCCACCATTAATATTCATCAAAGCTTTGTCACACTAATTATAAACCTTGTTTACATATGATTTTCATTTTCTTGCATGCCTAATTTTTTGACAGTTATTTCATAAACGTGGAGATATTATCCACTCCGTCTCCATCTTCCACTTTGTTTTGTTATCAACATCTTGATATACCCCGTTAGCGTCACTAACCACTTATCAATACCTGCAAGAATAACATTAATAAACTACTAACCAACCCAAAATTTTAAAATAGGTTAGCAGATCTAACCCTCGGTTCCTTCTCAGGCAACAACACATCCATTTGTCTTCCATAAACTTCAAAGCTGGACTATCAACAGACTTCACTTGCAAGAAAGTTAACCATTTGCTTACCTTTGCACGTATACCCCCTTGCGTTAATCAAGTCAATATTTCTACTTGAACCATTGCACGTAACATTAATATGCATAGTACACTTTCATTGGACGAAGAAATTTTACATTTACCAACTAAATTCAATTCCATAGGTGAGAAGCTACACCAAAAAGAACTTTATCACACTATAAGAAAAAATATGGAAAAACTATTGACAGAAAAAAAATGATCATGTCAATATTTATCTCAAAACTATTTATCTAATTTGCAAGCTTGTTAATTCACAGATCTTAAGCCATAAAAACAGATGGGGTGCATACCAAGGTTTGCCATCAATTGCTAGTATGCGATTCATTTCATTCTCATTATGTGCCTAGAAACAAAAAGTAGAGATCAAGAGGAAATTGGTTAGTTGGTACTGCACTAAATTTACACAAAAACAATAATAAGCTAACAATAAACATGTGATTCATACAAAATCATCAAACAACACATAAATTAAAGTTTCACACACACACACACACACACACATACACACATCATTAACAAAGATCAAATGGTGTTATTTATAGTATTCAATGATGGTGGTTGAAGGGTTTGTACATTTATTTGAAGGCAGATGAAAAGAGCAAATGATTAAATGAAAATAAAGGCTAGAAACACTTCGTATGGTTTCAATCATTTACATTTGAAACACTAAATATAGCTCATATGTACTTACCACTTAAGCATGAACATTAAATCAAAGTACTTATGCATGAAGCCTCCGCATAATGAATCTCTATTTTCTGCATTTAATTCCGAGCGTTAGGTAACTTGTACTCTATACAATCTTGACGCCTCCACATTAAATTTTAGGACTCAATCTTATATGTTTATAGATACTAACATATGTTGTATGAAATCAACCTTTTGATGTTATAAAAAGGTTAGAATGTTTAGTATTTACATTTCTCACATAAAGCTAACATTTAGCATATTATAAAATGGTTTAAATCTTATATTATATAAAGCTTAAGTAGCTTTATAAATGTAAATGGGTCATAATAAATGTCACAAGAATTGATTCTATCATATGAAGCTTTCAACATTAATTCCAAGCAACTCAAACATCTCAATTAGTATGTGTACATTAATTTCAAGCAACTCAAATGTCTCAATTAATAGTGGTTAGTCCTTTTAACTTCTTGTTCATGAGTTACAAATATTTTATTAACTATATAATGTGTCAAAAATCACACACAACAAACCACAACTTCCTCCACACCGCGTACACATTGGGCTACAACTTATTATGGTGGTAAAGTAAGCATCATATCGTCTTACTTATTTAGCATATTGATTTATATTGTTTTATGTAAATTTCACGTGCGTTTTGTGTGTGTAACAATGTAGGACATAAAGATGGTGCTTAGGAGGTTTGGTAGTAATATCATCTTCTCTAATGGTTTAAGAGATCTTACACATCGTTGTCTTATCAATTAAGTGGAACATGCACGAACATTTTCAATTTGATCAAAAATGCAATATATTGATTAACTGTATTTAAGTTACTAACGATCAACTATATCTAATTGTTTTTTGCAGCGCGTCAAGAAGCATTAAAGAAAGAGATTGAGAAGTCACAAAAATTGTATCAAGAACAAAAATGCAAAAGGCCAATGAACAACAATGACAAAGACAACAACAACAAAACCAACAACAACAACAACAAGAACAACGCCACGGCCACCGGTGGAATGAATACTTAGCATTCATATTAATAGTACGTTACAAATTAAACATGCAATATTTTACTTCATGTAATGCCGATAAATGGGCTAATACTATTGATTCCTTAATAAGTAAATTTATTGAAAATAATGTGACGATCATTCAATTTTTAGTCAATAATTATTACTACACTTTGTTGGTGCATTTTAATATTTTTGCTCTTAATGTAGTTTTTTGTCTTGTGTTGTGGTAATGTCACTTTCTTAATTAAACGTCTTGGAATATTGCGTAACTTTGATATCTGATATGGCTGTGTAAATTATGTCGATGTTACATATGGAAAATGGGGTAGTACATAACAAAAATATAATAAAAATATCTTCACACTATCATCTTAACAATGAGAATCTTCTAAATCGAAGAAATATATAAACGAGAAGAAAATTGTGTTTAGTTAAATGTCGGCTCTATTGATTGATTGGAGCGGGTTTATGATTTGGACTTGGGTCATTGGATCTGATTTTTTATTATACGAGTTATAATTTATACTCTTGAATATACTAATTACACAAAAGGAAATTTGTTTTATAGTTTTGTTAAAAAGGAAATTTGTTTTATAGTTCGCTTTTAATAATGTCATTTATTTGAACAACAAAGTCTGTATTTCACAAAAAATAAGAGTTTCAAACATGAACCGAAAATCAGTCCCGAACATTACGAAAAAAACAATTTGATCCAACATGTGTGCATGCATGGGTCCTGAGGCATTCCAAACCTGTGTGCATTGCACGGGGATTAATATAAAAGGTCTTCAATATTAATGTCATCGCTTTATATTTAAAATAATTTATGTAACTTATACATATTAAAAAATTACATGTGAAGAGACTCTTTTCAATGTAATATCATGAAAAAAGTCTCTTCACATATACTCTTTTTATGTCAATAAACTATTGTTGTATATTTGGGCCTCAAAATCATACTAACAACCCAACAATTTACATAATCATTTTCGCACGGGTCCTGAGGCAACCCAAGCTATTTATGACGAAAATTAGTGGCAAACATAGTTTTTGACTCGACCTCAATTAAAACTGACAGAAATAAAGGCACCATCATTTTTCATGCCATGCTAACAAAAGTTGTGGTAACATTACAACTTAGGAACTTATTGACCAACAAAATTTGTGGTAATATCACAACTTAGGAACTTATTTTCAATAAACTATTTTAAATGTGTGCCATGCTTAGAAAATGTGTGATACCATTACAATTTAAATATATAATGATGAAAATAAGTGCCGAAGCTTACATGTCAATAAACTATTTTAAATGTGTGTCATGCTTAGAAAAGGTGTGATACAATCATAACTTAGATATATAATGGCGAAACTATGTGCCGAAGATTACATATTAGTTTTATATCAAAACATAGGGATGTTACAATTTTGAGAATAAATACAAAATCTAAACTTTATAAATAACTACTAATATGTCATAAAAAGTTTAAATATAATGTTACAATCTTGAGAATAAATACAAAAATATAGACTTTATAAATAACTACTAATATGTCATAAAAAGTTTAAATATAAAATTTACCGATAAACTAAGGCCATACTTACAAAAGTCTAATAACGAAAAAAATTACTGCACATTACACTATGACCAATTAGATAGAGCCCGTGTGCAACGCACGGGTCTGAATTACTCGTAAAGATTAAATCTTAAGTAGTCAAAGTTAGTGCATGAAACTCAAACTTTTATTATTAAATTATGTAATAATCTCAAACTTTTTTTTTTTTTTTTTTTTTTTTTTTTTTTTTTTGTAAAAGGATACTTTTGGTAAATTTTATTAATTCAAAAAGAACATTTAAGTACATATGATATGGGTGAATGTCTTATCTAAACCCGTTACAAAAACGGGGAACGAACACACCAATTGTGAGTCAAACGAAAATTATGATAAGAAAGACAAACCTTACTTATGAACAACTACTAAAAGGACAAGATATAATACTAATGTTTAAAATGACCATAAAGACTAATATCCATAGCATCACAAAGCGCCTGCTATTCCGGAGTTAATCCTTGAAGGTCATAAGTGTCAAATAAATCATAGTCTTCATACTAATGTAAACTAACATCGTATGCATCTCCACTAGTCATATAATTAGATGTCTCTTCATAAACATCTTTGACTTCATCACTGTCCGAGTCTTCTCCTTGGATTTTCATAGTAGAACTAGGTCCATAGACCAATGTCACATTAGCCTCCTTTTGCATAGGAAGCAACTTCCCATCATCACCTAATAGCACAAGTTTCCCATCAAGAATTTGATTTTCTATATTATTAATCCTTTCAACAAGAGATGTAGTACATGGACTGCAAAATGAATCACTAAGTGCACGTTCCCATTCCCATTACCACCAACCGAATCATTACGAGCCCAGAGCATCCACCATAGAGCTTAGTACATCAAAAGAGTTCTAAGTGGAAGGAACTGAAGTATAAGTTATATCATTAGTTTCCTTCAGTTTGCTTGAAGCCTTTGGTATATTAGCAAACTTAGTCTTTGAACCAATTTGAACCCTACAAATATGATGCTTTGGTGTTCTTCAAAGCACCCAAGACAAGTTTCCTAGGACATTCACTAAAAACATGACAAAAAACCTTATAATTTGTGCATCTTGGAGGTGTCTGTTAGTGCAAACGTTACGACGTTTAATCTATACAATGTCTTCGTGTTTTAATGATGACAAACACGTAACTTGTAATACATAATGTAAAGTGCACAAGTTACTCGTTTACACATCAACGTCTCTCGACATTACTTCAGGTATGTACAAACACTTTACCAACTTTGTTAAGTGATCAAAGAAAAACCTTTTTGTCCTAAAACGTCACATTTTTATAAATGTGACAAAACATTTTTACAAAAATAAACTAGACAAATTATTTTTATATTTATAAAGAAATGCTTAATAAGAAAAATAAATTTGAAATTTGAATTTCAAATTGTCCAAACGTCCATATTACCCGCCCAAATCAGACAAAATTTCACCAGATAACATTTCATCACAAAAAGACAAAAACTATCGGGAAGGTCCCTTAAATAGGTGACGGTCCCTTATTGATAAGGGACCGTGCAAGGTTTAAGGGACCGTCCCTGGCATCTCGACTTGGCTATAAATACTGACCCATTTTCATCAGAAAAACTAATTGATGTGTCTCGCGACTACTAGTTTTAAATTTATAACACGAATTACCGGATAAAGCTAAGAACACACGGGCAGGTATGACCCTTTCGTATGTAGTTAGTTTTAGTTGGTAAGCCGAGGTCGTTCACTAGGATTTGGGTGTTTTCAATTGTGAAGAATCTATGTAATAGTAAGCAATAAAAAGATGGTAATAGGTTGTCACGATCCAAAATACCATATAAGCAATAAGTAACACGAAAATGATGATTATGTGAATTCAATAAGATTAAAAACTACACTTGCTTAGACTAGTTTACATCCTTGATAAGCATGATTGTGATAACTCTTCTTAACATGTTGGTTATGATGATTAGTTGGTGTTCTAATCAATTGTTCTTACAAATTAAACCTTGGCCAAGATCTTAGTTTATAAAAACAAGCATTAAGTTAAACCAATCAATTCAACATCAATTCAAGGTTCATAAGGTCGGGTTAACAATCTTAAACACAAAAATAATCTTTTGTTTTATCAAATACTCTTAAGAAATGGTCAATACAAAAGGTAACCAGTCATAGACAAAAGGTTACAATTGATTGCAAACTACTACACTTTCGACAAATTAGGTGTTTTACAATCAATCCGATTTGATAGACAAAAGTTTTCTCATTACAATCACACTTTAGTTTCTTTGTTTAACCAAGAATAATTTTGGTGGAAAACAATCATTTATAGACAAATGATTATAACTAGTTGAATAACAATTAATCTTTCGAACTATAAAATCATTAGCAACTAGTTAAACTTGATTCAACAAATGTCACTATGAAACTTAAGTACAATTGGGTTTTAGAAT
Organism: Artemisia argyi; assembly: GCA_030686995.1. Classification (NCBI taxonomy): domain Eukaryota; kingdom Viridiplantae; phylum Streptophyta; class Magnoliopsida; order Asterales; family Asteraceae; genus Artemisia; species Artemisia argyi. Next base: position 102,159,017 of record CM060696.1, read on the forward strand.
TAACTTGAAATTGAATTAAAACATGTTATCACAATCATAAGCAAACCATTAAATAATAAACATCATCTAAGCAAGTGCACAAAGGCACTAGCCACTCATAGTAAACATGAACATAAACTCAGAATTTTGAACATTAGAAATCATAATTAAAAGTCTTACAATGATTGAAATAAGATAACAAATGATGAAGTAATGATGCCACAAGTATTGGTGATGACTTCTTGATGTTTTGACCTCTAAATGATGACTTCTTGGACCTTCAAAGTTTCCTGGGATTTTATGGACGAATTTTGGTATTGAGATGGAGTAATGGTGGTAAGAGAAGTGTTCTCTCAAGTTGAGTTAGAGAGAAAATGGTAAGGGATGATTAGAAATGCATGTAAAGGTCTCTATTTATACTCCTCTCAAGACCTAGGGGTCATCAATGCTCAACTTGGTGACCAAGTAGTTTAGAAGGACCTAGAATACCAAAAAGAAGAGCCTAGAATCGAGCCAAATGAGATCTCCAAAATCTGTACGAGGGCTCCAACCGTTCGGTATCCCATCCAACCGATCGGTTAGGTAAAAGTTATAAATACAAAAGTTGTAGATCATTCTCTTAGCTTTTCGTGGCCGTGAACGGGGGGTCAAACGGAGTCCGTATGCTCAAGTTATGGCCAAAATAGTGAAGGTGTGTCAGGAACAACGAGTCTTCCATTAATTCTTCATTCGAGCTTCTTTTCTTCATTTATTTTCTCTTTTATCTTCTTGTACTTTATTCTTGAGTCTTTGGAGTGCCAACTTCATGACTTTTATCTTCTCGAATATACTCCAAAAGACTTTCATTTGTCGGGAATTCTTCACATATGCATAAATCTTCGTTTATTGATTGTTTCTTTGTCTTTTTCATCATTTTCTTGTACTTTAGCTTCCATGAACCTAAAACACGAATTATGCTCAATTAAGTACCATAAGTTCATAAAAGTGATCATAAAATCCACAATAACACTCACAAAAACATGTACAATTTGAGTGTTATCAAATCCCCCACACTTGAACTTTGCTTGCCCTCAAACAAATCTAGAAAAAGAAAAATTGAAACCATGCCTAAATGAAAAAAAAAACGAAAAGAAAATTTTGAAAACTATAAAAATTTGATATATATATATATATATATATATATATATATATATATATATATATATATATATATATATATATATATATATATATATATATATTAACATAAACAAGCGAAAATGAGATAAATAAACGAAAATGAGCGCAAACTCCCCTACACTTAAGGGTTTGCTTGTCCTCAAGCAAAAATTAAGTAAAATAGATCCACATGGTGCACAAGTATGTTTAGAAAAATGTGATGCAAATCTACCAAGCACAAGTACAAGATACGATTCATCATTTTATGCTCTAGTGGTGGAAAATCGAGATGTTTGACAATAACCAATGATTTTCTTGCTTGATTAGCATTTCTAAACACCTCACGAAAAAGGAATCAAGTATAATTCACTCAACACTCATTTATTTGTGGTGGTAGAGTATATATAAGAGAAATCACACTCATTGCTCAGTCATGATTTGTTTATTACCATAGGCTTGTACAAGAAACAAAATTCCACCGACGTAGCGTAAGCACCAAGTGTAAACATCTAAAGAGGTCTTTTATTCGGGTTGTAATGTAAGGCTTCAGGGTTTTACCAGGCTTATGTTCAAACATCTCATACAAAAACATAATAGATCGCTAGCGCGAATTCTTGATTTACTCAAACAACGGATGGTCACTAGAGGATATCTTGGATCGCTGGCGCGTTATTTACATAACGGATGGTCACCAAAATACGCACTAGATCGCTAGCGCGTCATTCAATCACTCAAAAACTCGGATGGTCACTACAATATTCATGCACTTGATATTTTCACAAAACTATTACAATATCCGGATTTACATTTACAAGTTCTAGAATAACTAAAATCACTGGCACACTCATAGCACAAGATCCAAGCATAAAAGATGTATGCTATATATGAAATAGGCTCAAATCCTCACAATTTAGTGGAAAGGGCTATAATATGCGCTAGCAAATGTTATCGATCCCAGAATGGATTGCAATATTAATCGGGACACATCTCAAGTTTTTCAAAATTATAGATTTTCACCAGTGGGATTATCCAATTATTCTAATATATTATCCTAAAAGCGTGAAAATAAATAGATCACAAGGGCAAACAAGTATACAAAAATTATTTTCAAATTGGCCCAAAAAATTGGAAAATTAAAAATGAGTTTCGTTTTTCACTATTTTACTTTCCCCCCACACTTAAGTTAGACATTGTCTTTAATGTGAAAAATAAATTTTGAAGCATGTAAAATAGGGAAAATAAATATATAGATAGTCCAAGAGAAACGAAACTTCTCGGGCCAAAGAAATCGTGATCGAACTCCATATGATAAGGTGCTAAGCAAATGCTAGCATAAGCTTCAGATCCAAGTATTCTCCTCCATCACCTGTTGCATTTATTCAAACGAAAACAAAACAAAACAAACAAATTGCACACAATTATAGATTAAACATTACGAGCATGTAACACCCCCACACTTAAGATCTTTCAAGTTTTAAAAAGAAATTTGCAAAAAGGGTGTACATGTTTATTTCAAACAACTAAAAAGGAGCTCGGGTTGCCTCCCGAGAAGCGCTTAATTTATTATCGAGTCATTAGCTAGACTCTTCCCTGGATTAGGATACTTTGACGGTACGGTTCAAATGGGGAATTTAAGTTCTTAAATGTTGAGGGTATGGGATATTTGGTATGTACCTCATAAGTGACAGAGATATGTTTGATTTGACCATGTGATAATCTCTTTTTTATATCTTGAACGCTTGATCGATTTTATTAAGAACGAGGATAGGTGGCAAATCTTTTTGATTTTTTGAAGGATCATCATACTTTCCACTCCTAGTGAATACGTCATTCATGTTCTCAATGTGAGGTGAAGGAGGTGGGTTAGTCATATTGTTTTGTTTTGAAGAAACTGAATTTTGTAGTTTAGACCATTCGTCTATCTTTCTTTCCAATTCTCCATTCCTCTTGGGTACCTTTGACATTTCTTTCTCCTGCTTCTTAATCTCTTTTTCTTTCAAGACTTCCTTTTCAACGTCTCCAATTGCATTGAGTTTCTTGTTACCAACATGATTTGACGATTCATCATGTGTAAACATCTTATCATCTACTAAGAGTTCAGTAGTCGGGATATGCACGGTGCAATCCTCAAGAAAAGGTGAAACGGTTGGTGAACTAGTAATGATTGGGGTTGGCATGGTTGTAATGGGTTGATCAATAACTTCAACATCACCCTTATCATGCTCGTTACGGATTGAGGGTGGTTTGTAGACAAATTCATGTCCTGGATTGGAATCTGTTGTTTGAGGAAGTGATTTGGTACGATGGAATTCTTGCTTCTTTTCCATGTCTTGGATTATGGCTTGGTGGTTTCTTTTTCCTTTTTCGATTTGTCGTTCCAATTCTACCACATGGTCTTTCATACTCTCATTTTCTTCCATCCATTCTCTCATCATCTCCTCCGGTGAGGTTTTGGTTTCTTTGTTTTGTCCAAAATATTGTGATGAAAGTGGTGTTTCATTTTGTGGCCATAAATGAGGATGGTTATGGTTCGGGTTTTGGCTTGAGTAGGAGTATGAATTTGTCAGATTTTGGTTGTGATATCCATCGCGATATCTTGCTTCATTAGGTTCAATCATCAGCATGTCATTATCCGTGTGGTATTCTGAAGCATTGTCATCTTCATCATCTCTACGAGCACCTCGTATCTCTTTCAGCTCTTGCCTTATCTTCTTAAATTCAACGTCAATATGTCTAGTGAGAGCTTCTAATTTCTCAATCAATATGGAATGATCGGCATTGATGTTGCTTCCACCGACGGAAACAACGTTTTTGGTTTGAGTACGATTAGAGAATTTTTCGAGAAATCAAGCTTGAGTTGGACCTTGTCCTCAAGGGTTTTGAATGCTTCCTTGGGAGTATTGTAGAGGAATATTCCTCCGGCATCAAGAGTTCCTTGAGTTGGATCGTCAAAACCATGATAGAATGTTTGAATGATCACTCCTTTGGTTAGACCGTGTCTATGACAAGTGCAAAACATATCTTTCATACAGAGCCAAGTATCAATGAGAGTTTCGTGATCGAGTTGTTGAAAGTTGTGAATGTCATTTAGGAGACGTTTAAACTTTGCGGGAGAAAAGTATCGGCTAACAAAAGCTTCTCTCATCTCTTCCCACGTGGTAACTGTTCCTTCATTTAATTCATTCAACCAAATCTTGGCTTCTCCGGACAATGAAAAAGGAAAAGTCCTCAATTTAACCGCCTCCTCTTGATTTTCACCATAATGGAATAGGTTACTAATCTCAAGAAAATCAGCTATGTGTCGGTGAGGATCGGATCGGATTCTCCCATCGAATTGATTCTCCCGAATCATTTCCATGTGGGTACCCTTGCTATGGAAATTGTTCGGAAAAGGGCTTTGAATAATAGCGGAACTAGGTGTTGCTGAAACGGTCCTAGTGCTTGACCACATGGGTTGGTCATCGGGATCAATGATGCTTACAGTTGGGGAACCGGGTTGAGTTTCAAATTTCTCTTCGAATATGTCGATTACCACAAAAAGTTCCTCGATGAATGGTGGTTTCGGATAAAGTTCGGTTTTAGTTCTCTTTTTGATTTTACGTTTAAGCTCGTAATGTGGACTAACAAGTTGTTTACCCCATGAGTGTGGGTTTATACAAACCCGGAGCGATTCGTAAAATATCACAAAAAGTAAAAATAAAACCATAATGAAAATGAACACTAAGAAAAATCTTTTGTATTTTTTTTTAAGTTGAAATAAACAAAATTAAGCTTAACTAAGATAAGAAAATCGTTACTATTATAACTACTATAAATTTAAGAAAAATAAACTAATTACGACAAAATTTTTTTAAATAGACTTTTTTTTAACTTTTAATTAAAAGACGTTCAAAAAAATCTAAAAATACAATTTTATAAAATAATTTACCAAAGAAACAAATAAGAAAAGAAAATAACAAGGACACAAGAAAAATAAATCACTCCTAAGGGTGGTGTTTGTTTCGAACTAAGGTGAAAAGGTAAAAATGGGTTTTGTAAAAAGAAAAGGTTCAGCCGATCGGTTTGGTGGACAAGCCAATCGGTTGGATTGTTATTTTTGGTTGAAAAAGGTCTAACCGAATCGGATACGGGCTCGTACCGATCGGTTGGATTGGACTTTTGGGTCTAACCGATCGGTTGGATATCTGGGACTTTTTTTTTTTCTTTTTTCGAAAGCAAAAGCGGCACAACTAGAGAATGATTAAAGCACAGATTTAAAACAAACAAAAACACAAATATATCCCCGGCAACGGGCCAAAAACTTGATGTGTCTCGCGACTACTAGTTTTAAATTTATAACACGAATTACCGAATAAAGCTAAGAACGCACGGGCAAGTATGACCCTTTCGTATGTAGTTAGTTTTGGTTGGTAAGCCGAGGTCGTTCACTAGGATTTGGGTGTTTTTAATTGTGAAGAATCTATGTAATAGTAAGCAATAAAAAGATGGTAATAGGTTGTCACGATCCAAAATACCATATAAGCAATAAGTAAAACGAAAATGATGATTTATGTGAATTCAATAAGATTAAAACTACACTTGCTTAGACTAGTTTACATCCTTGATTAGCATGATTGTGATAACTCTTCTTAACATGTTGGTTATGATGATTAGTTGGTGTTCTAATCAATTGTTCTTACAAATTAAACCTTGACCAAGATCTTAGTTTATAAAAACAAACATTAAGTTAAACCAATCAATTCAACATCAATTCATGGTTCACAAGGTTGGGTTAACAATCTTAAACACAAAAATAATCTTTTGTTTTATCAAATACTCTTAAGAAATGGTCAATACAAAAGGTAACCAATCATAGACAAAAGGTTACAATTGATTGCAAACTACTACACTTTCGACCAATTAAGCATTTTACAATCAATCCAATTTGATAGACAAAAGTTTTCTCATTACAATCACACTTTTGTTTCTTTGTTTAACCAAGAATAATTTTGGTGGAAAACAATCATTCATAGACAAATGATTATAACTAGTTGAATAACAATTAATCTTTCGACATATAAAATCATTAGCAACTAGTTAAACTTGATTCAACAAATGTCACTATGAAACTTAAGTACAATTGGGTTTTAGAATTAACTTGAAATTGAATTAAAGCATGTTATCACAATCATTAGCAAACTATTAAATAATAAACATCATCTAAGCAAGTGCACAAAGGCACTAGCCACTCATAGTAAACATGAACATAAACTCATAATTTTAAACATTAGAAATCATAATTAAAAGTCTTACAATGATTGAAATAAGATAACAAATGATGAAGTAATGATGCCTCAAGTATTGGTGATGACTTCTTGATGTTTTAACCTCTAAATGATGACTTCTTGGACCTCCAAAGTTTCCTGGGATTTTATGGACGAATTTTGGTATTGAGATGGAGTAATGGTGGTAAGAGAAGTGTTCTCTCAAGTTGAGATAGAGAGAAAATGGTAAGGGATGATTTGAAATGCATGTAAAGGTCTCTATTTATACTTCTCTCAAGGCCTAGGGGTCATAAATGCTCAACTTAGTGACCAAGTAGTTTAGAAGGACCTAGAATACCAAAAAGAAGATCCTAGAATCGAGCCAAATGAGATCTCCAAAATCTGTACAAGGGCTCCAACCGTTCGGTATCGCATCCAACCAATCGATTGGGTAAAAGTTATAAACACAAAAGTTGTAGATCTTTCTCTTAGATTTCTGTGGCCGCGAACGGGGGGTCAAATGGAGTCCGTATGCTCAAGTTATGGCCAAAATGGTGAAGGAGTGTCGGGAACAACGAGTCTTCCATTAATTCTTCGTTCGAGCTTCTTTTCTTCATTTCTTTTCTCGTTTATCTTCTTGTACTTTATTCTTGAGTCTTTGGAGTGCCAACTTCATGACTTTTATCTTTTCAAATATACTCCAAGAGACTTTCATTTGTCGGGAATTCTTCACATATGCATAAATCTTCGTTTATTGATTGTTTCTTCGTCTTTTTCATCATTTTCTTGTACTTTAGCTTCCATGAACTTAAAATACGAATTATGCTCAATTAAGTACCATAAGTTCATAAAAGTGATCATAAAATCCACAATAATACTCATAAAAACATGTACAATTTGAGTGTTATCATTGATCCTCTTTGCATAAAAATTCCCTGGTCATTCCTTTTTATTCTTTGATCACTGTAACTCTTTGGTATGTGTTTATAAGTGATCCTGTCATCCACTACATCATGTCCAAGAGAAGAACACTCGAAGTTGTCAAGAATCAAAGTGTTATTGAGTCCACACACCAACTAGTGTTATGATTTCCTCTACCTCATGGGTAAGAGAAGAACTCTCGACATAGATAAAGATTCGAGATGTTATAGGTGTCCACACACAAACGTAACAAGTGTTACGTGATAGGATATATATTATGTCATTGTTTTCCGACTTGTGTGTGACTCGAGGATGGGGATATTTGTGTAAACTTGGATGTTGATGTAGTTCCAAGTATTGTATTTGTGTGAACTTGGATGGTGATGTAGATCCAAGAAATCTGGTAACTAGAATAGGTCATGTAATTGTTGTATGGTGTGTGGTGTCCGAGTTTGTAAGCTAGGAGTTTGTTGAGTCGGTGCGTGAAGGCTTGGATCGGGTGAAGATCTAAGTGAGTCTAGTATGAAGGCTTGGATTGGGTGAAGATCCAAGTGTGCCTTAGTGTGATTTCAAGTGAATGGGAGTGCTCGTTTGTGTGAAGGCTTAGATCGTGTGTCGATCTAAGTGGGACAAGAGTGCTTGTTCGTGTGGCCGTGTGGACCTTTGTGTAGATTGGTTCTAGCTAGGATTAGGACTCGACATTCCGCTTAGTGTCGTTAAACTTGGTGTAAGCTTGTGTACGGTTTGTTCCACCATAAAGGAGCATGTTAATTAGTGAAGTAACTCTCAAGTGTGGGACTCAGGGAGTGGAGTAGGATGAAGAGGTGCTTCGTGCCGAACCACTATAAATCATCGTGTCCGGTTTGCGTTTTCTCTTCCTTGCTCTTTACTTTCTATACTTGCATTATATTTATGTTTACGTGGTTTGTTGTGTGTATGCTTGTGATATTTACTAGTCAACTTTGAAATTCAAAACATAAGTAAACTCAATCAGACGTAATGGACATGCCCACTGGTGGCGGTCCTTTATCTAGGGACAGTCCCCAAATATTTAAGGAACCGCTGGTGTATTTAAGGGACCGTTCACAGTGTTATCTGTATTAGCTAAAAACATTTAAACCCATTGTTATGTTTATGTTTGTGTGGTTGATTGCAGACATGTTCTTAAGTGACATATATGATTGATAGGAGTGAAATAACCAATATTCATATTTAGTCATGCTTGATTGGAAATTTGATACGAAACATTTTAAGTTTTAAAGAGGAATGTATTCACCCCCCCCCCCCCCTCTACGTTTCTACAATTGGTATCAGAGCCTCGTCGCTCTAGTTTTCAAAACAAATGGTTTTTAAAATAGAGTACGGTCTACGTATCAAATTTCTCATTGAAAGGGATTAAATATGAAAAGTGTTTAGTTGCTAAACGTGTGCTTTGTTGTTTAATTCGTATTAGTGTTGTTGGTTAAATGCACTTTGTATACTTGCTTAAAGGAAATGAATTTTTACGCGAAAAATGCGTTTTTACTTACTCGTGGCAGTCCTTTATCTCTGGGCGGTCCTTTATCACTAAGGGACCGTCTGGTATTTAAGGGACCTCCACCAGAACAGTGTCAAACTTTGAAAATTCATATAAAATTAACTGTAAGTCTGTAGGAGTCGTGCCACCCGCCATTATAAAGGTAATTGAATGTACTTTCATTTAAAAATAATTAAAAGGATTGATTAAAAAATTAGTTAAGTCACTAATGCAAAATACTTCATACTAGTCAAAACCGTATGTCACGTTTTAATATAAAACTACCTTTTTGCTAAAGCTCTCGAGTCGGGCATCTTAAGTAAATGAATTTTTGAAAAATGGTTTCATTGACTTGATATTACTAGGGGTGGAAACGAGCCGAGCCGCTCGTGAAAAGCTCGAGATCGGATCGGTAAAAAGCTCGAACGAGCCGAGCCTAAACGAGCTCAAGCTCGAGCTCGAGCCTATATTAGAGCTTGTTTAATAATCGAGCTCGAGCCCGAGCTCTATATACAAAGCTCGAATAGGCTCGCGAGCCCTAAACGAGCTTTGCATACACAACCCTAACCACGAACGAAAAAAAACTGATATTTTTGGTTGTTTCGTTTTATCTTTCGAGTGATCTATGATGATTTTATCTTTAAATGATATTTGTTCTAAAAACAAATTTTGTGACAACAAAGAGATATACATAGATCGTTGATCTCGTGCTTGTATGAGTCGAGTCTTGGTTTAGTCTTATTCTTAGACATGAAGATGGGAATAGAGGCGGTTAAGGTTTTGTTTCCAAAATAACTAAGAGAATCAAAACAAATAAACGAGCTTTAGATAAACGAGCTCGAACAAGGAAGCTCGCGAAGCCTAGACGCATCACAAACGAGTCGAGCCCGAGCCAGCTCGAGCTTTATAATCATATAACGAGCCGAGCTCGAGCCCAAACCTTAAGGCTCGAATAGAGCCGAGCTCGAGCTCGAGCTCCCTAAAATATAAACGAGCCGAGCTCGAGCTCTGGCAGGCTCGGGCTTGGCTCAGCTCGTTTCCACCCCTAGATATTACTTAATTCTTGAATTGGGGAGGAAAATTCTTTTCAAAAACAAAATCGAGCAAGTATATGTTGTTGTATCTAACATGCTAAACAACTACGAATACATGGGCGGTTTTGGGCCGGCGCACCATTAGCAACCGAGTTGGGCCCAACCCACTAAGGGGCACTAAAATTTTTTATACCCATTCTATGTACTAGGGCCAACCCACTTAAAAATAAATCCTATTAATCATTTAATCCAAAAAGTCAAAAACGATTGTGAAGGGAGAAAAGGGTGAAGGCCCAACCCACTTAAATATATTTTATTTTGTAGAAGTAATACTTTTGTTGCAAGAATGATTTTTGTTCGTATTTTTGTCTTTTCGTACTTGATTATAGTTTATGGATATTATAATATATGGGCAATTTTTTTTTCGGTGCCGGGCCTAACTTTTTCTTGACGTTCTCAGCACCGCTCCTGTACGAATATCGTTGTGCATAATATGCAAAATGATTATTTGCTTTTGATAGTTTGCTTATGTTATAATATTTTAGTAACTCACTTAGATATGTAGACTAAGTTGATTAATAATGTGTGATGATAACAATTGTTTTACACAATTATCCTTCCAACGGTTCTAGTGTTAAAATACGCCACCTTAAAATATGTAACTGATGCGTGGGATTGCACCAGGCTTTACCTCTCGAGGGATCTCGAGAAGCTTACAACCCCCACCAGGCAGTGTACCTGATCGATGTAGTATAGTATAATGACAAGTACCGGGGGATTGATCGTTCAACTTAGGAGTAGTGTTACTAGGATTAGAAAACCTAAAAACTAGGTCTAGAGATGAGGGATGATTCTTTTTATATTTTTATATTTTTATAAAAGCAAGTAAAATATCGGTTTTGAAGGAGTTGGGCGGAATTAGTTGCTAGTCAACTAACCCAATAACTAAGATGCAATCACAATAAACTAAATTATACTAATAGTGTGAGCAATATATGGGAGAATTGTGTTTACTTAGGTTTCACTACTCTCTAGATATCTTTTACAGGTTAATTACTTGTTACAGTTGCGTGGATGACGGATTGTATTCCTTAATACCATTCATGGGGTGGCGTACTTACTTCCCCAATCCTATAAGCTCCTACTTCACTCCTATGTCGAGCCGGCTAAGAAGCTCCTAACATGGGATCACTAGAATTCGCTCATGCATTAAATACAATCATAAAAACCTAGTACACATCTGTTCATGTTTCTTAAGACGTTCAAGTAAGTTACACAATGGAGATCTGCCAGTTTTCTTAAGCCTAACATTGAAATCATTCATTCAATACAACTATAAACAAGCAATCAACCTATAATTAACATCTAGGTTTCATTACATCTAAGCAAACACATGAAAGATCTAGCCTAGCATGTTGAAATCAAGACAAGCATAAGATATATCAAACAACACATAGACATATTGATTGAATTGGAAGAGGACTTATCTTAATTGAACATGAAAGGTTTCAAAGGGTAAAAACCCTTGAAAATACTGTTACAAACGACCTAGAGTTTATTAGGTTCGACCCTAGTATTCTTCACACAAGTTCCTCCTCTAATGAATGAAAAATAGAAAAGTATATATAGATTTTGTGAGGTGGCGACGTCAAGAGTAAATGTCTGACGCCGTCATCTCGCCGCCAATAAACTCCTCGGACTGCCTAGATCTAGATTTGACGCCGTCACGTGTAGTCCATCTTCAGGCCGTCACCAATTTAACTCTTGACGCCTTTAGGTTTTCACTGGGTCATCATGGATTTTACTCCTGACGCCGTCACAATTTCTTTCTTGACGCCGTCAGGTACTGTTCTCAGCATGGAAAATTAAGTATTTGCCGTTTTCATCACTTTTATGCTCCAAAAACGTCCAAAATGCTTCCTTTTCCAGAATTCACTCCCAAAGTACCTAAAATCACAAAAGGAACGATTTAGGGAAATATTTGATCAAATAAATTCAATTCCGGGCTTAAATAACCCCCTAAAAACAGTTCATTTTTAGCCTCATCATATACCCTTACACATGAGATTTGCTTGTCCACAAGCAAATGCGCTTTTATTCTAGTCAAAATACAAGTTAGGGGTCATTTAACACTAATATAAAAGTAATTACAACAAATAATCGTTCCACTAAAGACCGAAGACAAGCACGAAGGTCATATACTAGCACCCCACAAATAGTGTTTAGATACTCACATCTCTCGGGTGTAATAAAGTAATATCACAATATGGAAATGGAAAACATCTCTCACTACCTGTCATAGCAAAATAGATTACCATAGGCTTGGGAAAGGATCAAACCTCCACCACATGGCGTAAGCACCTAGGATAAACTATCAAAGAGGTCTTTTAAAGGGTTGTAACGTTAGGTGTAGGGATATGGAATACATGGTTTTGTTGGATATAGGCAGTCTTTACTGGTGGCAAGTTAATCATCTTGGTCAATTACATGTACAATGTGGCGTTGCTAAGCCAAGACTAGACTCGATTTAAGCTAATAAATGAAAATAACAAAAAAAACATAAAATGAACAGAGAATGAAACGGGATGGTAGTCCGTATGTTTTTTTTTTTTTCTCTTTTCTTTTTCTATATATATATTTTTTTCTTTTTCTTGATTTTTTCGATTTTTTCGTTTTTTTATTTTATTTTTTATTTTTTATTTTTATTTTTTATTTTTTTTGCATACACTCTTATCCTACCATTCAAAATAATACATCATAGGGAATGAAAATTCCCCTTACACTTGAATTTTTACATACTTTACAATAAACTAATCTAATGACTCGAATTAAGATAATCAAAACACTTGGAGTACTTTTAAGATTAACATACATATGGGGGTAATATATGATGTTCTTCCCCATTACTCCATAACATAAGTACTTTACCCATGAGTCCCAATCGTCCAAAACAATATGTACAAGGATATGACTCGACTTAGCAACCATGTAATCAATTAGACAATTAACTAAGGGTTTAACAAATAACAATAATGCACTAAAGATGAGTGCATACACGGAAGGCTAAGGCGATTTGGGTGTACATTTAAGTGGGTTGTAACAAATTCTTCCTCGGAGGGGTGTACTAGGGGTTTCGTGTACTAAAAATGAGTACAATGCAAAGGTGTGGGAAAAATTAATTGACTTTACTAGCCAAATAATATGACTTAAATGGTCAAGAAATTATAATACGGGTTTAACACAAGGGTGATCCTAATGCCTCTTATCATGTAGTAAATCCTACCACACGAATGTAGTCTCACTAGCAGTCTTGGGATGCATCACTAACGCAAGTTCTAGAATCTAAATGCTACCGGTACACTCATAAGCACTAATAACGAATGCTTTTCCTATCAAATCTAAAGGCGAACCTCACATATTTGGGTGGAAATTTTTTGAATGATACGGTTTTGTGCTAGTCATACAATCTCCTATCCATGAGACGCTTGCTATGGCTAAAGTTTCACTCCTAAATATTGTAAAAAAATTTAAATTTGGCGCTAAAATTACACTAACAAGTATTTCTCATAGTTTTATTACACATCTACTATTAAACAAACAAACTCAAGCGAAAGAGTATTTGTAAGGTATCATCATTTTACCTTCCCCTTATACTTAGGATGAACATTGTCCCCAATGTTCAAGTAAAGAATGTAAAAGTGAAATAAGTAAAACGAATGAAATCAAATACTCCTCTGATTCGCTCGGTATGGATAATAAGGTGGCCAGGTTAGATCTTCCTCCCAGAAAATGAACAATCAAAGCTTCCCTTCCAGAATATAAATCATCTTCTTGTCATATATAACCTGTAAAACCTTAGAAAACAGACAAGACAACCTCGCGTAAAATCGGCGTCAATCTATATATGCTAATAAAACCTAAAAAGCAAAGTAAGATATAATGCTTGTGGAATGATGTTTGCAGATTTCCTAGAGATTATAAAATTAAAGATTCAACAAAAACTTTAAGACTCCATTAGAAAAACAAAACTAGTAAAATTTCCAGAATTTTACACGTGACGCCGTCAGGTGTTACTTCCTGACGCCGTCAGAAGTGACCTGCAGAAATTCTTATGTTAAGTTTCCAGAAAATTTCTGGAAAAACTTTGTCCTACTTTCTGAAAAATCCTGCAAAATATCATTATGACTCGATACAAGCATTTGACTCTAACAAATACGAATATACATGTTCACTTAATATTGTGGGGATTCATGATAAAGTTTGTTTCTTGAAAACATATTTGGGGTTTCCCCTTACACTTATCTTTTGCGAAATACCTTTGGATGAAGTTAAGACTAAGCCAAACAACAAAATAAAGTATTTTCACCATTTCAGTATGAAACATGATCTACCAACAATAAAATTAAAACATGCATACGGAAACAAATAACAATCAAACAAAATAAAAATCACACAAAACATGGGTTGCCTCCCAAGAAGCACTTGTTTTTGTTCGAGTCACGAGCCTGACTCTACCCTTATTTAACGGAAATAGGGGAGGTTTTCTCTACACTTTGAATTATGTGCGGGTGGAAGTAGTGATACACACCCTTAGTGTGGAAATATGCCACGTGAGGAAAGTGTGGTGGATGAATTATATGCTCAAAAGGGTGTGCTTTTATCATCATAACCTTACCTAATTCAATCGGGTTAATGGGTGGATTAAGATTTTCTCCTAGAATAGGATCATTTTCTATCAACTTCAAGAGACTACTAGTTGGGGATCCATCTTGACCTAATAAACCCGGTTTAAACCCATATTGTTTCTTGTGATCAATCATAAATGGGTGATGTAAGTATGTAAGGTCATTTTCCACTCCTATATTGGCTTCCTTTCTACAAGGCTTAGAGTCCACTACCTTTATCCTAAGACTACCCGGACTACATGGGTTGATGGGTGGGTCGGCTCCTCTTTTGTCTCTTAGATGTATATCTAAGGATGGAAAGTTGTGTGAAGATTGAGGTTCTGGTTCATCAACACTAGGTAATTCCCTACAACTAAGAGTAAGGTTATCACTACAAGTATTCAAACCTATATCCTCTAGTGGTGTTTGGTACAAGGGTTCTACCTCTATTAGGGCTCCTATAGTCTCTTCTAATTCTTCCGGGTAAGTCACGGGTGGTGTGTATTCCTCAAGTGATGGTGGGAGTTGTGGGGTACTTTGTAGATTTGTGTTATTTACCTCATCCTTCTTTTTCTCAACATCACCTATATCCTCATCACGTGTTTTAGTAGAATCTAAACTAAATATGTTCTTAAGTATCTCAAATCCTTCTCTAGCCATTTCAAGTTCTAAGTCTGATTCATAAGAACCTTCCTCAAAAACTTGATTACAATGTTCAATTTGCCTAAAGGATTCATCTTTTTGCTCAATATGATCATGTTCGGCTAAATCCTCCTTAATTGTTTCCTCAAGTTGTGATGTTTACAAACCCATCAATTCATTGAACTCATGGTTCACGGTTAGGAGGCTTTCCTCAAAAATTTTCCAACGGGTCTTACTAAAAGGAATTGATCCTAACAATCATTGTTTACTATAGGCCACACATGCGCATAACTCATCAAACCTATCAAACTTAACACCCATCTCTTCTTGTATATATCTACGATCACTTAAAAATTCATTTGAACAACAGGAAGCAAACCTATCCGAGTAAACTAATTGTTCCTCTATAGTTAATGATCTAAATGGAATTTCATCCGCCATGGAGACAAATGAAAATGGTTTTACAAACAAAGGGCACAAAGAAAAAGATAGACTAAAGAAAACCTAAAAATGAAAATAAAATCTTACTAGAAAGGAATCTAGCAAGTAGACCTAATAAAAAGAAATTCTAACCTAGACAATAACTATTCCCCGGCAACGGCGCCAAAAACTTGATGCGTGGGAATTGCACCAGGCTTTACCTCTCGAGGAATCTCGAGAAGCTTACAACCCCCTCCAGGCAGTGTACCTGATCGATGTAGTATAGTATAATGACAAGTACCGGGGGATTGATCGTTCAACTTAGGAATAGTGTCGCTAGGATTAGAAAACCTAAAAACTAGGTCTAGAGATGAGGGATGATTCTTTTTGTATTTTTATATTTTTATAAAAGCAAGTAAAATCTCGGTTTTGAAGGAGTTGGGCGGAATTAGTTGCTAGTCAACTAACCCAATAACTAAGATGCAATCACAATAAAATACTAAAAATGAAAATAAACTAAATTATACTAATAGTGTGAGCAATATATGGGAGAATTGTGTTTACTTAGGTTTCACTACTCTCTAGATATCTTTTACAGGTTAATTACTTGTTACAGTTGCGTGGATGACGGATTGTATTCCTTAATACCATTCATGGGGTGGCGTACTTACTTCCCCAATCCTATAAGCTCCTACTTCACTCCTATGTCGATCCGGCTAAGAAGCTCCTAACATGGGATCACTAGAATTCGCTTATGCATTAAATACAATCATAAAAAACTAGTACACATCGGTTCATGTTTCTTAAGACGTTCAAGCAAGTTACACAATGGAGATCTGCTAGTTTTCTTAAGCCTAACATTGAAATCATTCATCCAATACAACTATAAACAAGCAATCAACCTATAATTAACATCTAAGTTTCATTACATCTAAGCAAACACATGGAAGATCTAGCCTAGCATGTTGAAATCAAAACAAACATAAGATATATCAAACAACACATAGACATATTGATTGAATTGAAAGAGGACTTATCTTAATTGAACATGAAAGGTTTCAAGGGGTAAAAACCCTTGAAAATACTGTTACAAATGACCTAGGGTTTATTAGGTTCGACCCTAGTATTCTCCACACAAGTTCCTCCTCTAATGAATGAAAAATATAAAAGTATATATAGATTTTGTGAGGTGACGGCGTCAAGAGTAAATGTCTGACGCCGTCATCTCGCCGCTAATAAATTCCTCGGACTGCCTAGATCTAGATTTGACGCCGTCACGTGTTGTCTATCTTCAGGCCGTCACCAATTTAACTCTTGACGCCTTCAGGTTTTCACTGGGTCGTCATGGATTTTACTCCTGACGCCGTCACAATTTCCTTCTTGACGCCGTCAGTTACTGTTCTCAGCATGGAAAATTAAGTATTTGCCGTTTTCTTCACTTTTATGCTCCAAAAACGTCCAAAATGCTTCCTTTTCTAGAATTCACTCCCAAAGTACCTAAAATCACAAAAGGAACGATTTAGGGCAATATTTGATCAAATAAATTTAATTCCGGGCTTAAATGACCCCCTAAAAACGGTTTATTTTTCGCCTCATCTGTAACACCCTTCAACATGATTTCTAAAATATTGCATGCACTTATCTTGGTTGGTCATGGGTTGTCTAATCAAGATAAAGGTTTATAACAATACATTAGTATTTAAGTAAAAGAAAATGTATTCTTGAACCTTGCATGTATTTGAACACACACTAATTGTTTCAAAAATGTAGTCATAAACTACTCGTTTTCATAAGTTATGTATTATATAAAAATGGTTAGGATAATTATTTTTATACTTATGAAATGTCAAAATTTGCGCATATTATCTTTACTACTTATAAAAGAAAAATGGTCAAAGTGAAATGTGAAAAACTGAACTTTCGGTCAATTCCGATTTTGCCCCTGCACATGTCACACGAAATTTATGGCCTGGTTAATTAATGGTGTTTGACCCATTGCTGGAATTAAACATTGAAACTGAAATTGTGTATTATAGAAAGTGAAAACTGAAACATAATGCCTTTAATTTACATGGCTCTATATTTTTTTTGGAAACTATTCAACATTCAATGTAAAAGACTGACTAAACCAATTAAAAATTCAGACAAACATACATAAAAACACACACACAACCCTCTTTTTATCTCTCTACCCCTCTCTCTAATAAAACACATATTTACCACCATCTAACCTCATCCAAACCCACCCCTCCGCCGAAACCTTCACCTCTACCGAGAGCCCAACCACCATAGAACACGACCACTGAGGCCAATGGCAACCAAAATGGTTTTTCAAGTTTAAGGTATTTTGAGTTTTTTTTAAGGTAAATATAAATATTAAACATGTCTTTAAAGTTTTCTGTTACAGATCTATAAATTTTATTAATAGATATGAGTTTTGATAAATTTTTTTGCTTTTTTTTGTTACAGCAGCCAATCGAGGCCGACGCCCCATCATTGTCTCGCCGTTATCGTTGTAGCACCGAAAGGTTTGTTTTATAGATCTGAGTTTTTATAATTTTTTTTAAACTTTTTTGTTTTTAATATTGATGTCGCGTACTCGCCGGAATCTTCTGACACATCCGCTGTTCGCCACTATATTAAGGTATTTTTGAGTTTTTTTAAAGGTCTATATATATAGAGAAAGGCTTTGAACGTTTTTTTGATAGATATGTTGATATTGTTTTTTAGATCTGAAAACTCTGCTACCGCCCTTGCTGTCCCTGCCCGCCGCCCTTGCTGTTGCCGCCCGCCGATGGAAACCTCTGCCACCGCCGTCTGATCTGCTGCTAATATTGGTGTAAATATTGTTATAAAGGTTTATGGACCGTTGTATTTTGTTGTTTACTGAAAAGTTTAAACTTTTATGTTGGATTTTGTTGTTTTGAGCATGTTATTTTTAATATATCTGTTGTGTATGTTTTGGTTGGCAAGTAAAAGTTTGGGATGAATATTTCTAAGTAACAAGTTGTGGCCAAGATGTTTCTTGATCGAAATATCATTAAGAAAGTAACCACTAATGTTGGTGACTTGCACACTTGGGCGTTGATGCTTTTTCTTTAAAATATGTCGAGAAACAAATTGTGTTCTCTTATCATTTTTTCTTTCTTTCAAACATACCATTCTAGATTTGCGACTTTTTTATTATCATTTTTTCTTTCTTTACTAGCCTTACCAATGACACAAAAAGTTCTATGAAGTTTGTAATAATTAAAATATTATATAAGTAATTAAGTAGAGTATTATACATTGATGAATTTGTGAAAAAAATGATTCTAAAAATAAAATTTTTGATTTCTGTATCAGGGAAGAAACTATGATAAAAAGAGACATGCAAGTGCTTAGGCCCATAATCTCCATCTTTAATTTTTGTCATTTTGACATTTGTTTTAGCATAACATAAAACACAAATCATAAGTGAATCACATGCTTTCGGCTGCTTTTATTTTACTAGATGATTACCGGTGCATAGAATTACATGCTTTCGGCTGCTTTTATTTTACTAGATGAGTACCAGTGCATAGTAACGAGATTTTATAGCGCTAGATAGTTATAGTAATATTTTGGTTATAAAAATAATATTTTTGTTAAGTGCTTTGTGTAACGTTTTGTGTAACCAAAATATCACTATAATTATTTGCCGCTATAAAATCCCCGTTGCTATGCACGGGTACTCGTCTAGTATGTAATAATAACTAGTTTTCGCACACAAAAATAAATGACAAACTTAAATCATTAAGTTAACATGTCATTGTTATTAACCTCACACATACAACAAGTATTAAATTTGATGGAACACATTTCATAAATATTTACAAATTTTCTTTATTAAAAAGAGTGATTGTGAGGGTAAAGAAAGATTTCGAACCTATATTGATTCATTATTAAAATTATGATTGATATAATTATCGAATCTAATTGACAAGATTTTGAGTGTGGACATGAAATTGGATTCATTATTTGCTTAGCTTCAAGATATAACAAAACATATAATCTTGAACATACATACTCAATCACACTCGATTGGTATGAAAATAATGACATCCTACTCGAGACAAAAATTTTATGTATTGGATCATAACTCACATTTGTGTTGATGATGTCATATTGAGTCTAATTGTCCAATGGTTGTGTTTCAAACATTAAACTAATATGTTTAAAAGATGATTAAAAGACACAACGAAGTAGGATTGACGACTTGGATGTTTCATCCGAAATACTCAAGCAATTTACGTTGCAACGCAATTCGTAAATGTGTCATTTTCGAAAACCCAAACACGAGCAAACAAACAACATATGCAGACTTTTCTCATGAATGAGTCAAGACTCAAAATCACATATAATATATCATCAATCTTTAAGAAGATAAAATGTATCAAAAAAGGATAATTTCTACAACGTGTGTCACTACATAAACAAGTAAAATTTGTAAATCATATTATAACTAAAAATACTTGTTTTCATTAGTAACTCATAAGAGTGAAAAGGTTTTTTCTCTTAAATAAGCATGTTCGTCAAATTATACAATATGTTTTCTCTCAGTAATATAAAGTAAAATATTACACGGTCAATTAAGGTAAGTAATCTTTATTAGACTCTCTTTCTCAAGATTTAATATAGAGTATTCTTGAAACCAAAACACGTGATTTAAATACCGTACATGCCTTTGTTAGGATGTTGTGTAAGACATGTCGTTTTCATTAACCGACTTTTAATATATTGATAGTTGAGCTATATTAGGATATGTTCTAGCGGTATTGGCCAATATCATCTTTGGAAAACCTTGATAGAAAGTATAGGAATTCCAATTTTTCTAATATGAGAATGGCTACTGGAGAACCTATTGCACTAGAAACTCAATTTGACCTAACGGTTGAATTGCTTCCGGAGAGAAGTTGGGTTTGTGGTACCCCTAAAAATGGTCTTGTTTAGCCTTAATTGAGCACCGCTAGTAATAGTCTCATCCCATTCTCTAACATG
Source organism: Artemisia argyi (assembly GCA_030686995.1). Classification (NCBI taxonomy): domain Eukaryota; kingdom Viridiplantae; phylum Streptophyta; class Magnoliopsida; order Asterales; family Asteraceae; genus Artemisia; species Artemisia argyi. Next base: position 102,179,613 of record CM060696.1, read on the forward strand.
AAAAATTTCCATTCCTACATTTGACTAAAGACATTTTACATCGATGATCTTCGTCTCCCGTTAGGATTGGACTTTAAACAAGTAACAATTAGGATATTTCTTGACAACCTAGATTACTTGCATATATGTGTTTAATATGTGTAAACAACATATGGCTCTTCTATAATATGATTAAATGTCTTCGTGACTCCTTAAATGCTCAATGCCTACTTGCTTAATTATTGAATGCATGTTCATTAGAAAGATCTTGCTTTAATTTAGCTTTTCTAATGTCATATTCTTGATATATGTCCATGATACATGCTCTTATGTGCTAAATGTCAACATGTGTTACTTAATGCTTGTCCTTATAGTAATCATGTTTTGTATGCATCTCTCTACATGGCTTACATGTTATTTGTGCACCCAAACTATGTTGGACTAGGTATGCCTTTGATGATACCTTATAGATGTCATATAGTCTTACATGCTAATATCCTTGATTGTTAAGTGATGTATGTTTAAATGACTTACATGCTTAAATTTTTGATTACTATGAAACTAGGGTTATTTATCCTCACACTAGATCATAATCTTCCTTTAGGGTGTCTAGTGTCACAATCCCACCTTATTACCTAAACCATTTCTTAATCATTATTGCCCAATTCTTCTCTTTCTTAATGGCAATATGATTTTCTCATAATCAATCCTTTGATTATTCCTATCATCTTAATCATTATTGCCCAATTCTTTTCTTTCTTAAAGGCAATATAATTTTCCCATAATCAATCATTTGATTATTACCATCATCATCATCATCATCATTGTTGCCCAATTCTTTTCTCTCTTAATGGCAAAATGATTCCTACATGATCATTCCTTTGATTACTCATATCCTTTAATCTGGGAAAAACAGAAAACTGGAGAGACTCTGCACCTCACTGACGGCGGTCCCTTATTGCATTAGCGGTCCCTTATCTTTAAAGGACCATCCCATGATTTAAAGGACCATCCCTGGTAGTGGTGTCATGAACTGGTTCACTGCTTTTCCTCTTCTGCAATACTTTGAACCATTCTACATCATGCCTTGTAAAAAACTCCTTTGTAAGAGTCCATAGTATCATTCCTCTTCCTTTGTAACACTCACCTCTTCATGATTAAGTACCCAACAAAACTAGGATAGCTTGTTTTCCGTCGTTCTCTTCGACGATGCCCTATTAAGGATGATTGTATTCCATCGATCTCTTCTCTCCAACATTGACGATGCCCTTTTAAGGATGCTTGTATTCCGTTGAATTCCTCCCTCACTCATTGTAAGTGCAAACGTTCCTTTCATTATCCCCACACACACATCTATAACTACCAACGTCAATTATGAAGTCTCCTATCTTCCGTCTCATCCTCACATCATCCTTGCCAAACTTTAGCTCAATACATACTCTTCTTATTTCGGTTCATCCCTCTCCACTATTAGAAAGTCATGTTTATCCATATCAAGGAGCATATCATCCTCATCCCATATCACCTAGACACTAGACACTTATTTTGGAAGATGTTAGAGAATGGTGTGTTAATCAACTATTATATGTTTAGTCTCAATCCCTCTCATGCCATGCTTTAGAATAATCATATTTGAATCATGCATGTCATCCTATATATATATCATCATTATTATATATGTGCACTTGTCTACTAACTTTGTTTTGTAGCATTACTTCATTGCTCGATTCTTTGGTAGCCAAAACTAGTTTTGAGCATACACCAAGGGGGAGCATTTGCAAGTGTCGGCGCATCTACATACTTTCTTGCTTGAAACTAACCCTTGATGTAGGTTAAGAAGGATGCAATGAGCTAGGGGGAGCTCATGGACATGCTAAAGTCAATAAGGATGCATTAAGCTAATGGGAGCTCGGAAGTAGTTGGGTAAATGGTTACATCATGGCGGTAGGAGCAAGGCTTCACTAGGATGACGCACGCTCAATTCATTTGATGATGGGGTTCGGGATTTTCTAATACATTGGGGGATCATCTTTCATTCTATATGCTCAAGATTGTATTCTCAAGTTCATGCTGATCTTCTTCAACTTCAACATTGACGAAACCTTTTTTCTTCGACAAAAGAGGGAGAGAGGTAGTGTAAACTAGTAACTTCTACACTCTACTATGAGTTACGGTTTACAAATTTGTCATCATCAAAAAAGGGGAGATTGTTAGTGCAAACGTTACGACGTTTAATCTATACAATGTCTTTGTGTTTTAATGATGACAAACACGTAACTTGTAATACATAATGTAAAGTGCACAAGTTACTCGTTCACACATCAACATCTCTCGACATCACTTCAGGTATGTACAAACACTTTACCAACTTTGTTAAGTGATCAAAGAAAAACCCTTTTGTCCTTAAACCTCAAATTTTTATAAATGTGACAAAACAGTTTTACAAAAATAAACTAGACAAATTATTTTGTATTTATAAAGAAATGTTTAATAAGAAAAATAAATTTGAAATTTGAATTTCAAATTGTCCAAACGTCCATATTTCCCGCTCAAATCAGATAAAATTTCACCAGGTAACATTTCACCACAAAAGGACAAAAACTGTCGGGAGGTCACTTAAATAGGTGACGGTCCCTTATTGATAAGGGACCGTGCAAGGTTTAAGGGACCATCCCTGGAATCTCGACCTGGGTATAAATACTGACCCCATTTTCATCAGAAAATCTGATCCTCTTTGCACAAAAATTCCCTGGTCTTTCCTTTTCATTCTTTGATCACTATAACTCTTTGGTATGTGTTTATAAGTGATCCCGTCATCCACTACATCATGTGCAGGAGAAGAACACTCGAAGTCGTCAAGAATCGAAGTGTTATTGAGTCTACACACCAACTAGTGTTATGATTTCCTCTACCTCATGGGTAAGAGAAGAACTCTCAACATAGATAAAGATTCGAGATGTTATAGGTGTCCACACACAAATGTAACAAGTGTTACGTGATAGGATATATATTATGTCATTGTTTTTCGACTTGTGTGTGAGTCGAGGATGGGGATATTTGTGTAAACTGGGATGGTGATGTAGTTCCATGTATTGTATTTGTGTGAACTTGGATGGTGATGTAGATCCAAGAAATCATGTAACTAGAATAGATCATGTAATTGTTGTATGGTGTGTGATGTCCTAGTTTGTAAGCTAGGAGTTTGTTGAGTCAGTGCGTGAAGGCTTGGATCGGGTGATGATCTAAGTGATTCTAGTGTGAAGCTTGGATTGGATGAAGATCTAAGTGTGTCTTAGTGTGAAGATTCAGGTGAACGGGAGTGCTCATTCGTGTGAAGGCTTAGATCGTGTGTCGATCTAAGTGGGACAAGAGTGCTTGTTAATGGAATCGGTTAGACCTAGCAAAGTAACAAAGGGGAAAGGAATGAAAAATATGATGTAGATGCTAACTTGGTAATGGAATCGGTTAAACTTTAAAAATGAACGGAAACCCACAAAGTGTCTTACGTTACAATGACAAATAAGTTGGGCAAACTAAATTAAGGGAAAAAAATGAAGTACCTTAAATTTGAATTGAGTATAAGTTTTGCATTTTTGTTCGATTTGCCCAAATATTTATGTAATTGCCTATCATGAAATCAGTAAGTTATTCTAATGTTTTAAGTTTAAAGTCATATTTTATAATTACTAATGTGACAACTGGCAAAATAGGGAGCCGTTTTATAAAACCCGCATTACATTAAAAATTATAAATTTGGAATTTTTGAATGTTTATTGTGACGAGATATTTTACGAACGTTGGTACGTGATTTTAATCGTACGATATTTATGAGATTTGATTATTTATTTATGGTTTGGTTTGATTCGGTCGTGATGATTTATTGTGAGATCGTTGTTTTGGCACTACATTGACTCCGGCACTAGGTTAACCTAACAATTTTAATTACATTTTATTATTGGATCGGATATTAGTATTTTTGGAACGGGTTCGGTTTGAAAGACATTTGGTTATTTAAGTTTCGGGTTTGGTCCGTGTATTGACACCGGGATACTAAATCCCCTACACCCATTATTATTATTATTATTTAAAAAGTTATCTTTTTATTTTATAAGAGTAAATAACATGAATCGTCCTTGTGGCTGTCACATAACAAGCAAACCATCACCAACACTTTCACCAACACTCTCTCTCTCTTCTTTTAAACATAACACCACCGCCACCTTTATACCACCATAGCGCCGCCACCGCCGCCCTCACCATAAAAACAACACCACCATCTTCACCATCTTTTCGAGATCTATCTTTTGGTACTAACCACGCGCTCTAACTCCCACCATAACACCTAATTCGATTTTAATCCTCACGAGTTCATCACCACTTTTTATTATTTCTTGAAGATCTATTCGTTTTGGCTTTGGTTTTTGAAGGTGGGTCGAGTTTTGACTCGTGTTTGTGTTCGAATCGTGACTATGGGTCACGGTTTTCATTATCTTTTCGGGTTTTCATGGATTTTGAGACATGAATCAAATGGGTTTTGTTAATAATGGTTAAATGGAGGTTTGGTATCCGGGTGTGAACTTTTCCGATGGGTCGAACCTCAACCGAGGGTTATGCTCTCGGTTTGGGTAGTTTTTGGTCGATTTTCTTGGCCATTTGATGTATTTTGATCTTGGGTTCTTGTTGGTTGCTCTCGGTTATGTTTGATCGACCCGTGTGGTCGTTGGTATTTTTGGCCGACCACCCCCAAGGGGCTGTTTTGGTTCGTTTGAGCTCAAGGAGCTAGCCGAGACTCATTAGTCTCGGGTGTGGCTCCCATTTCATGTTTCGAGCTTATGATTGACCCGGGTTGACTTGGTAACTCAACCCGTTGCTACTTGGTTTTCGGACAATATGTGTTACTTGTCATTATTATTTATATTTTTGTTATGATTGTGATGCGGGCTTTGGTATATTATTCGGACGCGATGCGGTATTTCTTGATTGTGAGTATATTTGGGGTTGTGTTGACGAGTATGGAATTGGGGACCGATTGTGAGACGGTCAATTAGATGACGGAGATAGGTTAGTTGGGTGCCGTTGTCGGACCCTCATGTTGTAGCACGTGGTTATGGGATTGTTTGGACGGAGTTGATTTATTATGGTGACTTGATTTTATTATTTGGACTTGGACTATGAGCCGAGGGTCATGACTCGGACATGTGATCAAATTCTATGACTCGATAAATATTTAAAAGTCGATAATAAAAACAATACTCGTAATAATATTATTAAGAATATAATCGTTTATATACGTATACATAGACGTGATAAACGTATATATATATATATATATATATATATATATATATATATATATATATATATATATATATATATATATATATATATATATATATATATGCGTATATTAATAATAAAACGATCACGAGTAAACGTTATAATAATATAACGATAGTTATTATGCTATGCGAATAGTATAATAAATATCGGACTATTATTATAAATAATAACTACATAAATAATGACGAATTAATAAGTCGGGTAAATAATAATTAAAAGTGTGATTTTGTTTATAAATTAAAAACTTATCGAGTTATACGAATTGTGGGTCTTTAAAGTCCAAGTGGGCTTTATATTGTGACTTTCGTGTTGTCACGGATATATGACGATTAATATAAACATTTTATATATCGAGTGACTTATTCTAGATCGAGTTAATTGACGATATAAAATGAGTATATTAATGGGCATCGTATCCCACGACGCCCATAGGATGTGGTATATATTTTAGGGTAATAAATTACTATATATCTCGTGGAATTTGGCCGATTCGACGATATATATAGGGAATTCATTGGACTACGATATATATCAAATAGAATCTTTTGTGCAATGTGCTTTAGGTTGGGTATAATTTTGGAACGATATATTACATAAATAAATATGGGAGATTATCAAATCAACGGATTTAATAAGCTTCGATAATTATTTAGATAATATGTTGGGCTAACATTAGACCTATAGTTGGTTTATTATTTTGTTTGTTGTGGCTTTCTGGTTTGAGTTGTGTCGACCCTCCACCCATATGGATACCAAACGTCGAATTTCAAATTAATATGAAGTTAATTCGAGAAATGGATATTTTTGGAAAGTAAAATGGAATACGTTCGGGAATGGGAATATTTGATTTTGAGGAAATGATTTCTGAACGAGTTTGATATTGTTAGGAAGTGCCGAGTCTGTAGTCGCCGTTACGTGAGTTTCTTGAGATTACTTACGTCTTTCTTCTATCGTTTCTTTTGAGGATTTCTGGACTTGAGGTGAGTCATAGCCCGACTTTTACTCTTGAACTTTGTTTTCAATACTTGGGGTGAGAAACGTGCAAATGTTTTATGTGGACTATTATCGCTTTATTTATTATTTTAAAACTTGCTATGCTTATAGAACTAGGTAGGATTTAGCGAGGCCTAGTCCCGAACTAGGTAAGCTATTGATTTGGTTATTGAGCGAGGCCTAGACATGAGCTAGGTAAGCTATTGTTTTGGTTATAGAGCGAGGCCTAGTCCCGTACTAGGTAAGCTATTGAATTGTTGTTTTGCGAGGCCTAGTCCCGAACTAGGTAAGCTATTGGATGGATTATAGAGCGAGGCCTAGACTTGATCTAGGTAAGCTATTAAATTGATGGATTTGAGCTATAGCGTGCACCTATAGGGTTGATTTGATTTGGTTGGATTATTCTGGTTGGATTATTTTGGTTGGATGATTGAGGCCTAGTCTAGCTAGCAAGCGTTTTGCGTATATGTCCACTATATTGAATTATGAATCTAAACATATGATCTCACCAGCGAAAGCTGACTTTTAGCGCGTTTTCTCAGGTAATTAAGTGATGCTTTATGGATGCTTGGGATTGGAGGCTTGGCATTTGGCACCGGTTATGGATCTATATTTCTAAAACTCTGATAACTATTGTGGACCTATATTTATTTCTTTTGGGCCTGACTTTAGATGATTTTGGGATAATGTAAACTTTAAAACCCCGCGTGGTTGTATTTTATTATGTTTACTTTATCTCGTTCTTTTATGTCTTGTGTTTGGATACCAATCCCCGTAGCACCCCGAAAGCTTGTTGAGTCTTCCGCTGTACCAAATTTTGGGGGTGTTACAGATTGGTATCAGATCCAAGGTTATAAAGAACTAGGTAAATAGACACCTAAACTATAACCGATTTTTATAGAAAACGATCCTCGACCATTGCCCGCCAGCCTGCCAAGCCGAAGCATCATTGTTTATTATTGAGGTATTATGAGATTATTGAGATTATTATAGATTTGGGATTTCTTGAGATGATTTGAGGTTTTGAGGTTTATTGATTTAGTGATATGATGGCGTTTTGAGGAATTATATGCGTTTTGAGGAATTATATGGCTTAACTGTTTTATGAATGGTTTTAGTAATGCGGTATTTTAAATCTTTCTTGATTATACATGATTTGGAAATTATATGATGATTTTGAGATGGTATTTTGAGTTCGCGGTTTAGTTGTTTTGAAACACTTACACCTACCCTACGCCGTTGTCACAAATCATAGCCTCCTTTGCACGTGTTGTTATTAAGAATTGTTATTGCTGGTACGCGTCGCCCCTCGTAGATCACTATGGCCCCTGATGACCCATACGTGTTGGTCATGCGTTCGGCCACTACTTTATCGTCTCATTGTCGCCCTAAGTCACCGATTTTATCGCCTCGTTATTCACCTGCTCAGAGATGACGACTGATGGAGTACCCCTCCGACGAGGAGTATGAGGAGGAGTACGAGGGTGAGCAGAATGATAACCCTCAAGATGAGGAAGAGAATGATGACCCTCAGGATGAGGAAGAGGATGATCCTCAGGAGGAGGAGATGCCTGATGATGATTGGTCGCTAGCACATTCAGCTCATTCTGCGAAGCCCGATTCACCGACACATCCGTTAGAGCCTGTTTCACCTGATCATCCATTTTGTTTGAGTTGCCACCTGGTAGTCCCGTTGAGTCGGATGCACCTTCTGAGGTTTCTGCTGAGCATGCAGAGTTAGGTGAGACTGGTAGGATGTGGGCTTAGATTACTGCACAGGGCGAGAGGATCTCGCGGATGTCTGACCGACTTGAGATGATTATTGCTGGGTTTATTGCTAAGTTTGTTGCTGAGTTGAGAGTTGATTGACTACTATCATGGGCAGGACGACAGCGATTAGGAGAGATATGATGGAGGTAGCAGACTTTAATAGAGATAATGATACTCGCAGTGTCGAGTTAGGATCGTTACGGAGAGATTTTGATGGTTTGAGATCGGAGTTGAGGAGTCTACGCCAGCTTCATGGCTAGATCAAATTTGGATTTTTGATGTTGTTGTGTTGCTTCCTAAGCCAGGGAGTGCTTGGTTAGGAGAGCTGGTTATTCTATCCCTTAAGTCTTGTTATTCGGATTGTATGTTCGTCTCGTATGGAACGATTAGTACTTATTATGTCTTTTGGTATTTTGGAACGAAGAATCGATCGCTACTTGTATGGATGATGGTGATTTCGTGTGATGTTCTATGGTTTTTGGCGTACATGGAGAATTGTGTTCCTATTTACATGGTTGATATTGTGTTGGTATTATGTTCGAATTTTGACTTTCACCAAAATCGGATTCTTGTTGGACGTTATGGCATGTGTTATTGGAGACTTATGAACCTGTATTGTGATTTCGATCAATGACTGTACGACGAAACCCTGTTAGAGCTACCAGGATTGGACCTGCAACGACTACCCCTGGTCGTCGAGGACGCCGTCCAACTCGAAATGTTGAGACACCTACTCCTGATAACCTGGACACTACTAACTGCAACAACAGGAATCAAAATGTTGATGTTCAGGGAGACAATGATCATGTTCCACTTAATGCACCTACTGTGGACCAAGCAATGATCAATCAACTTATGGAGCAACGAGTTGTGGAGCTACTAGCTGAGTTAAATCATTCCAACAATTCTGCTGGAACATTTCCACCTGTTCGTGCTAATGGATGTAACTACAAGGAGTTTAAAATTTGTGGACCTATTGAGTTTGGTGGAACTGAAGGAGTGGTTTACTTGGTTAGGTGGATTGAGAAGACTGAGTCAGTGTTTAATGTCAGTGGTTGTGCGGAGAATGCGAAGGTAAAGTTTGCTTCTTTTACCTTCAAGGATGAAGCCTTAACTTGGTAGAACAATTACCGTAACTCGGTTGGGAGTGATGTGGCTTATGCTATGACTTGGGAGCAATTTAAGTCTTTGCTGATTCAGACTTACTGCCCAAGGAATGAGATTAAGAAGCTCGAGGTTGAATTCTGGAACCACAAGGTGAAAGGTACCGATATGGCAACTTACAATCACCGTTATCGAGAGTTGGCCTTACTCTGTCCCGATATGGTTAGGACTGAGACCCAAAAGATTGAGAGGTATACCGATGGATTGCCGGTAGCCACCAGGAACGATGTGATTTCTGCTAAGCCTGCAAACATTCACGAGGCTATCACTATCGCTCAACAATTGATGGACTCTTTGGCATTGGAAGAAGCTGATAAGGATAAGAATGGAAAGAGAAAGAGGGATGATCACTCTAAGGGTAATGATCGTCGAAACAAGCGATAAACAACTACTAGAGCTTATGCCATGGGAGATGGAGACAAGAAGAACTACAATGGAGATGCACCCAAATGTAACCGATGTTACAAGCATCATTCTGGTCGATGTACTGTAATGTGCAAGAATTGCTCTAAGATGGGACACATAGCTAAGGATTGTAGAGCTCGACCACTTGCTATGGTTCAAGCTACTCCTGAAACTATGAGCAAAGCAAATGCTACTTGCTATGGATGTGGAAAGAAAGGACATTATCGGAATGAGTGTAGGGAATCGTGGAACCGAGGAAATCAAGGATCGGGTGGTAATGGGTACAATAATGGAAACCGTGGAGCTGGAGGAAACCGTGGACGACAAGATAATGGGGACCAACGTGTGGAAGCTGGAGCTGCTCATGGAAGAGTGTATGCACTTGGGAACGAGAGAGGAGAAGATCCGAACGTTGTTACTAGTACGTTCCTTCTCAATAATCGTTATGCTTCCATACTATTTGATACTGGTGCCGATAAGAGTTTTGTGTCCACTAAGTTTGCACCCTTACTTGAGAAACCCCCGATAGCCTTAGGAATTGGTTATGATGTAGAGTTAGCTAATGGGAACATAGAGAGGATTAGGACTATCATTCGCGGCTGCACGTTAAACTTTCTGAACCGTCCTTTCAACATAGATCTTCTACCCGTCACGTTAGGAAGTTTTGATGTCATTATTGGTATGGATTGGTTGTCGAAGTATCGTGCTCATATAATTTGCGATGAGAAGATCCTGTGTGTGCCATACGGCAAGGAGATTCTGAGCATACCAGGAGATAGAAAGGATTTGAGAGGCCCATCTAGGTTAGCGGTCATATCTTGCACTAAGTTGCCAAAGCTAATGGAAAGAGGAAGTTACCTTTTCTTAGCCCAAATTTTTGAGAAAGGAGAGAAGGAGAAGAAGGAAAGGTGCATTGGAGATGTACCTGTAGTTCGTGATTTTTTGGATGTGTTTCCCGATGATTTGCCGGGAATTCCGCCTACTAGGCAAGTGGAATTTCAGATTGAGTTGATACCTGGTGCTGCACCTGTAGCACGAGCGCCTTATCGTCTTGCACCTACTGAATTGGAAGAGTTGTCGAAACAATTAGCGGAGTTAGCCGAAAAGGGATTCATAAGACCAAGTTCTTCGCCTTGGGGAGCCCCGGTCTTATTTGTGAAGAAGAAGGATGGATCGTTTCGCATGTGTATTGATTATCGAGAGTTGAACAAATTAACGGTGAAGAATAGATACCCGTTACCGAGGATCGACGATTTGTTCGATCAACTTCAAGGATCGAGTGTGTATTCGAAGATCGATTTGAGATCAGGATATCATCAGCTTCGAGTTCGCGAGGAAGATATTCCGAAAACGGCTTTCAGAACCCGTTACGGGCATTACGAGTTTCAGGTGATGCCGTTTGGGTTGACTAATGCACCGGCGGTATTCATGGATCTCATGAATCGGGTGTGTAAGCCTTACTTAGATAAGTTCGTGATTGTGTTCATCGATGACATTCTGATTTATTCGAAGAGTGAGAAGGAGCATGAGGAGCATCTAAGACTTATCTTAGAATTGCTCAGGAAGGAGAAACTGTATGCCAAGTTTTCGAAATGTGAATTTTGGATTCCGACGGTACAATTTATAGGTCATGTGATTGATAGACAAAGGAGTTCATGTGGACCCGGCTAAGATTGAAGCGATTAAGGATTGGGCTGCACCTACGACCCCAACCGAAGTTCGTCAGTTTTTGGGATTAGCCGGTTATTACCGAAGATTCATTGAGGGATTTTCGAAGATAGCAAAACCGCTGACCAAATTGACTCAAAAGAGTGTTAAGTATGAATGGGGAGATAAGGAAGAGGAAGCATTTCAGTTACTTATGGAGATGTTGTGTAGTGCTCCTATCTTGGCGTTACCCGAAGGTAACGAGGATTTTGTCGTCTATTGTGACGCTTCACATAAAGGTTTAGGAGCTGTGTTAATGCAACGAGAGAAAGTGATAGCTTATGCTTCCCGACAGCTCAAGAAGCATGAGAAGAACTACACCACCCATGATTTGGAGTTAGGTGCTGTGGTTTTTACTTTGAGGATATGGAGACATTACTTGTATGGAACCAAGTGTGTAGTGTTTACTGACCACAAAAGTCTGCAACACATTCTGAACCAAAAAGAGCTTAACATGAGGCAGCGACATTGGATTGAGTTGCTAAGCGATTATGATTGTGAAATTCGCTACCATCCTGGTAAAGCAAATGTTGTTGCTGATGCTCTTAGTCGAAAGGAGAGAATTTCACCATTACGAGTTAGGTCATTAGGGATGACTATCGTGTCGCCATTACCGTCTCAAATATTAGAAGCTCAAATGGAAGCGTTGAAAGCAGAGAATCGGTCTGCTGAGAATATATTTGGGATGGCAGAAAATGAGAAGGGATTTGTTAGACGTTCTGATGGAGTATTATGTTTTGGAGAGCGAAGTTGGGTACCATTGTATGGAGGAATTCGAGAGTTGATTATGCATGAGTCGCATAAGTCAAGATACTCTATTCATCCTGGGTCTAACAAAATGTACCAGGATTTGAAAAAGTTATATTGGTGGCCAAATATGAAAGCAGATATAGCGTTGTATGTTAGTAAGTTCTTGACTTGCTCTAAGGTTAAAGCCGAACATCAAAGACCGTCAGGATTATTGACGCAGCCAGAACTCCCGGTTTGGAAATGGGAACGGAATACGATGGACTTTATTACCAAATTACCAAAGACAGCTAGCGGTTGCGACGCTATATGGGTAATTGTGGATCGTTTGACTAAGTCTGCTCATTTCCTGGCGATTAGTGAAGATGATAGTGTGGATAAACTTGCGAGGTTATATGTGAAGGAGATTGTTTCTCGTCATGGAGTTCCGATATCGATTATTTCGGATCGCGACAGCCGTTTCATGTCAGCATTGTGGCGATCACTTCAAACCGCTTTGGGGATGAGACTTGATATGAGTACTGCATATCACCCCCAAACCGATGGCCAAAGTGAGAGAACTATTCAGACTTTGGAAGATATGCTTCGTGCATGCATCATAGACTTTGGTAAAGGCTGGGAGAAATATCTACCCCTTGCGGAGTTCTCCTACAACAATAGCTACCACACAAGTCTTAAGGCTGCACCAGTTGAAGCTTTGTATGGTCGTAAATGTCGTTCACCCATTGGTTGGGCAGAAGTTGGAGATAGCCAACTCACAGGCCCTGAGCTTATTTTGGTAACTACTAAGAAAGTAACGCAAATTCGAGATCGACTGCAAGCAGCTAGAGATAGGCAGAAAAGCTACGCCGATCAGAGGCGTAAACCCCTAGAATTCCAGGTTGGAGACAAAGTGATGTTGAAAGTCTCGCCTTGGAAGGGTGTGATACGTTTTGGGAAACGTGGGAAACTTAATCCCCGCTACATTGGACCATTTCTTATTTTGGAAAGAATTGGGCCCGTAGCTTATCGTTTGGAATTACCAATGGAATTGAGTAAAGTTCATGATGTGTTTCATGTTAGCAATCTGAAGAAATGTCTTTCAGAGGAAACACCAGTTATACCAATCAAGGATATTCGTGTGGATGAGAGTTTGAATTTTGTGGAAGAGCCGATTGAAATAATGGATAGAGAGATCAAACGACTTAAGAGGAGTCGTATTCCGCTCATCAAAGTTCGTTGGAATTCGCAGCACGGACCGGAATTCACGTGGGAACGTGAGGATGAGTTTCGAAAGAGATATCCGAAGCTTTTCACTTCGTAGATGGGTTATTTCGAGAGAAACCCGGGATAGGTTCCTTCTGAGGCTGGGAGGATGTGACAACTGGCAAAATAGGGAGCCGTTTTATAAAACCCGCATTACATTAAAAATTATATATTTGGAATTTTTGAATGTTTATTGTGACGAGATATTTTACGAACGTTGGTACGTGATTTTAATCGTACGATATTTATGAGATTTGATTATTTATTTATGGTTTGGTTTGATCCGGTCGTGATGATTTATTGTGAGATCGTTATTTTGGCACTACATTGACTCCGGCACTAGGTTAACCTAACAATTTTAATTACATTTTATTATTGGATCAGATATTAGTATTTTTGGAACGGGTTCGGTTTGAAAGACATTTGGTTATTTAAGTTTCGGGTTTGGTCCGTGTATTGACACCGGGATACTAAATCCCCTACACCCACTATTATTATTATTATTTAAAAAGTTATCTTTTTATTTTATAAGAGTAAATAACATGAATCGTCCTTGTGGCTGTCACATAACAAGCAAACCATCACCAACACTTTCACCAACACTCTCTCTCTCTTCTTTTAAACATAACACCACCGCCACCTTTATACCACCATAGCGCCGCCACCGCCACCCTCACCATAAAAACAACACCACCATCTTCACCATCTTTTCGAGATCTATCTTTTGGTACTAACCACGCGCTCTAACTCCCACCATAACACCTAATTTGATTTTAATCCTCACGAGTTCATCAACACTTTTTATTATTTCTTGAAGATCTATTCGTTTTGGCTTTGGTTTTTGAAGGTGGGTCGAGTTTTGACTCGTGTTTGTGTTCGAATCGTGACTATGGGTCACGGTTTTCATTATCTTTTCGGGTTTTCTTGGATTTTGAGACAAGAATCAAATGGGTTTTGTTAATAATGGTTAAATGGAGGTTTGGTATCCGGGTGTGAACTTTTCCGATGGGTCGAACCTCGACCGAGGGTTATGCTCTCGGTTTGGGTAGTTTTTGGTCGATTTTCTTGGCCATTTGATGTATTTTGATCTTGGGTTCTTGTTGGTTGCTCTCGGTTATGTTTGATCGACCCGTGTGGTCATTGGTATTTTTGGCCGACCACCCCCGAGGGGCTGTTTTGGTTCGTTTGAGCTCAAGGAGCTAGCCGAGACTCATTAGTGTCGGGTGTGGCTCCCATTTCATGTTTCGAGCTTATGATTGACCCGGGTTGACTTGGTAACTCAACCCGTTGCTACTTGGTTTTCGGACAATATGTGTTACTTGTCATTATTATTTATATTTTTGTTATGATTGTGATGCGGGCATTGGTATATTATTCGGACGCGATGCGGTATTTCTTGATTGTGGTATATTTGGAGTTGTGTTGACGAGTATGGAATTGGGGACCGATTGTGAGACGGTCAATTAGATGACGGAGATAGGTTAGTTGGGTGCCGTTGTCGGACCCTCATGTTGTAGCACGTGGTTATGGGATTGTTTGGACGGAGTTGATTTATTATGGTGACTTGATTTTATTATTTGGACTTGGACTATGAGCCGAGGGTCATGACTCGGACATGTGACCAAATTCTATGACTCGATAAATATTTAAAAGTCGATAATAAAAACAATACTCGTAATAATATTATTAAGAATATAATCGTTTTTATACGTATATATAGACGTGATAAGTGTGTGTGTGTATATATATATATATATATATATATATATATATATATATATATATATATATATATATATATATATATATATATATATATATATATATATATATATATATATATAAATGCGTATATTAATAATAAAACGATCACGAGTAAACGTTATAATAATATAACGATGGTTATTATGCTATGCGAATAGTATAATAAATGTCGGACTATTATTATAAATAATAACTACATAAATAATGACGAATTAATAAGTCGGGTAAATAATAATTAAAAGTGTGATTTTGTTTATAAATTAAAAACTTATCGAGTTATACGAATTGTGGGTCTTTAAAGTCCAAGTGGGCTTTATATTGTGACTTTCGTATTGTCACGGATATATGACGATTAATATAAACATTTTATATATCGAGTGACTTATTCTAGATCGAGTTAATTGACGATATAAAATGAGTATATTAATGGGCATCGTATCCCACGACGCCCATAGGATGTGGTATATATTTTAGGGTAATAAATTACTATATATCTCGTGGAATTTGGCCGATTCGACGATATATATAGGGAATTCATTGGACTACGATATATATCAAATAGAATCTTTTGTGCAATGTGCTTTAGGTTGGGTATAATTTTGGAACGATATATTACGTAAATAAATATGGGAGATTATCAAATCGACGGATTTAATAAGCTTCGATAATTATTTAGATAATATGTTGGGCTAACATTAGACCTATAGTTGGTTTATTATTTTGTTTGTTGTGGCTTTCTGGTTTGAGTTGTGTCGACCCTCCACCCATATGGATACCAAACGTCGAATTTCAAATTAATATGAAGTTAATTCGAGAAATGGATATTTTTGGAAAGTAAAATGGAATACGTTCGGGAATGGGAATATTTGATTTTGAGAAAATGATTTCTGAACGAGTTTGATATTGTTAGGAAGTGCCGAGTCTGTAGTCGCCGTTACGTGAGTTGCTTGAGATTACTTACGTCTTTCTTCTATCGTTTCTTTTGAGGATTTCTGGACTTGAGGTGAGTCATAGCCCCACTTTTACTCTTGAACTTTGTTTTCAATACTTGGGGTGAGAAACGTGCAAATGTTTTATGTGGACTATTATCGCTTTATTTATTATTTTAAAACTTGCTATGCTTATAGAACAAGGTAGGATTTAGCGAGGCCTAGTCCCGAACTAGGTAAGCTATTGATTTGGTTATTGAGCGAGGCCTAGACATGAGCTAGGTAAGCTATTGTTTTGGTTATAGAGCGAGGCCTAGTCCCGAACTAGGTAAGCTATTGAATTGTTGTTTTGCGAGGCCTAGTCCCGAACTAGGTAAGCTATTGGATGGATTATAGAGCGAGGCCTAGACTTGATCTAGGTAAGTTATTAAATTGATGGATTTGAGCTATAGCGTGTACCTATAGGGTTGATTTGATTTGGTTGGATTATTCTGGTTGGATTATTTTGGTTGGATGATTGAGGCCTAGTCTAGCTAGCAAGCGTTTTGCGTATATGTCCACTATATTGAATTATGAATCTAAACCTATGATCTCACCAGCGAAAGCTGACTTTTAGCACGTTTTCTCAGGTAATTAAGTGATGCTTTATGGATGCTTGAGATTGGAGGCTTGGCATTTGGCACCGGTTATGGATCTATATTTCTAAAACTCTGATAACTATTGTGGACCTATATTTATTTCTTTTGGGCCTGACTTTAGATGATTTTGAGATAATGTAAACTTTAAAACCCCGCGTGGTTGTATTTTATTATGTTTACTTTATCTCGTTCTTTTATGTCTTGTGTTTGGATACCAATCCCGTTAGCACCCCGAAAGCTTATTGAGTCTTCCGCTGCACCAAATTTTAAGGGTGTTACAACTAACACTGCTGCTGCATATTACTAATACAATTTCAATGCATTTTGAGATGGGAGAGGTTATTTTCACCATCCATTTTTTACAAATGAAACCCCTCTCTTTTGTTTTATTTTTTTTTAATATATTTTTTATTTATAATTTTTTATATAAAATACTATAAATCTGAAAGTACAGAACATAAAATATAAAGTTTAATAGATTAAAAGCTTAAAACTGACAAAAAATATGAAACAAAAATTGATAAAAAGCTGTGTCTGAAAGAAAAAAATGAATCTTTTGTACATTTACCCCTTATGTCACATTCAAAGAAGTGGGATAACATAACCCTTTTGAAATATGAGACAACAACCATCGTTGAACCACTCTAGTTTTAAACATATACACATGCGATAACTAATGTGCATCAATCATCAATCAATAAGTGAATCACTAGGGGGTTGGCAATGCACCCCTCACCCCATCACCCTTCACTCACAAACAACCAATCCCCTTATGCCACATCACCCTCTCACTTTTCCCTTCACTCACTCACTTTTTATTGGCGGCACACCCCTCACCCTTCACTCACTTCTTTTTTTTTTCCATTTTCTTTTTTCTTTTTTAAATTCTATTAAAATTTATTAAAAACTAAAATTCATTAAAATTAAAATAAACATTACATAATATTATTAAAAAACAAAAAATACCATTACATAATACTAAAAAACTAAACTTCATCGTCCACCTCGATGTATGGTAATTGTTGAGCGTGAACATGCTCCATAAGATCAAATCTGACACGAAAATGTGTATCCTCATCTCGTATCTCGCCTAAAGCTGCTTCGTCAAATACCGGTTCAATCGGAGGATCCCGAATATGAACTGGCGAGATTGCGTTACCGGCGTTATGTATAATCATGTTATGCAATATGACACATGTATAAACTATTTTTCTAATTCTTTCTATCGTGTGTGGCCGTAAGGGTCGTTGCAGTATACTCCATTTACCCTTAAGAACACCAAATGCCCGTTCAACATCCTTTCGAGCCGACTCTTGTAATTTCTTGAACTTTTTTTCCTTCGGGTCGGTTGGAAATTTGAACGCTTTAACAAACGTAGACCATGCCGGATATATGCCATCACAAAGATAGTAGCCACGCTTGTACGTATGGCCGTTCACAACAAATGGGCACTTAGGTGCCGTACCATTACGCTCGGTGAGGAATAGCGGAGATTGCATCACAACGTTTATATCGTTGTTTGAACCCGGCGGTCCAAAGAATGCGTGCCATATCCACAAATCTTGAGACGCCACTGCCTCCATCATAATCGTGGGGTATTGATGGTCACCCCTTTTATATTGACCCCTCAATTCTATTGGACAATTCCTCCAAACAAAATGTGTGCAATCTAGGCTACCGATCATACCCGGAATGTGATGTCGGTCTTCATGCGCTTCGTACAAACATGCAACATCATGACTTGTTGGCCTACGTAGAAAATCTCGAGCATATAACTCAATAATAGTATCACAAAAGAATTGAAAGCATTCACGTGAAGTTCTTTGCGCCATTTCCAAATATTCGTCAAACTCATCCGGTGGTGCACCGGTTGCGAGTTGTTTAATGGCAGACAAACATTTTTGTATGGCTGTGAAACTTTTTTTCATTCTAGCATCGTAACCTTGCTGAGAATACTCGAATCTAGCCTCAATAGCTTGCGTTATTTTTAAAAATAAACTTTTAGGCATACGATACCTATCTTGAAAAAATTCTTCGTCGAATTTTGGATCTTCACTAAAATAATCACGATGCAATCTTTGTGTACCAGAGATCCGATTGCGTTTCACTGATTTTCGTGTCGACCCAGCCGTACCTTCTTCATCTTCGTCAATTGCGTCGGCAAAAAATTCGAGACTAGTATCGTTAGACCACTCGAACGGCTCATCTAGAAAAAAAGTCGAACCAATTTTTTTGTGCTCCATATACTTGCGGTTGAAACGGATATTATTTTTCAATCGGATGTTTTTTTTTTTTTTTTGGAACCGGAATTTTTTTTTTTTTTTTAGATCGGTTGTGTTTGGTTTTTTTTTTTTAATGTTTTGTCAATGTTTACCAAGTATATATATACACAACAAAAGAAACTAGCCGTTGTGCTCCCAACGTCCCTTTTTTGATTTCCAACGTTCAAAATCAAGCTCGGTAAGCTTCCCCGAAAATTGGGTCTCCCGTGCGGTAGGATGGAGAGGGCGGCGGTGTTCCCGTGCGGTGGGGATGCCGCACCGTGCCTCCCCGTAACCATTGCCAACCCCCTTAGGTTGTTAAATTTAAGAAAAAATAATAACTTGTCAGCATATTACCATAAGTTTAATACTAATATACATTCGTGATACCTGATGTATGAACAACAATATGAAGTAGATATCAATTTATTATCTTATATTAATATCCAGAATAAAATAGTGTTCGCTAAAGAATTCATAGAAGGCGGCAATAAAGTATACAATGTGATCAAATATGAATATAACTTTGAAAAAGAATGCTTATTATAAGCAGGAAATATCATAAACGACCGGGATTTCCAAACACATAGAAATCAAATACATTATTGGAAAATGATTTGGAGACCTAAGTTGTATGCCTAAACATATGCTTAAACATATGTGACATGATCTTGATGGTTTGTAGAAAAGTGAGTCCTCTGGCTGCAATTATCAAGATGATGCCACGTAGGCTTATGCATGGATTTAGGCACTTGTTTTAGGCCTCCCAATCACTACTCATACACTCATACAGTATATGATAGATTAAAAATTCTCACCAATGGAATCTAGACATATGCTTGTAGTCCATTTTCAAAGGTACGAACAAAAGTTTTCATCTCATCAGCCGGAAGACAAACACCAATCTCCAGATCGTCATTTGATTCTTTGCAAGCGGTCATAGACAATGTTTTAAAAATCGCGCCTAAGGTGCGCCTACTCCCTAAATCTCACGAGGCTCTAGCCTTTGGGATTTTTTTAGATCGAGGCTCACGACATGCATGAATCCCGTAAAAATCGCAGCGCCTTGGGGATTTTTACGCTTTAGCGCCTTGGGGATTTGTGCGCCTAGAAGATGTAACGGGGTTTTGGCCTTTTTTTCTTAATAGTAAGATACATTTTGAGCTTACATGTTATATACATTTGGCCTTTTAAGTTATAAAGTATCTAATAACCCTAATATATTAGAAAATAACTAAAACACACAATCAACAAAGAACTATGTTTTTTTGTAATCTAATGTCTAAGAATAGTAGCTTATTAACAGATACAAATGTTGTTTCTTTAGTGTTAAGTGTTACCAAACAACTATAGATTTTTTGTTGTTGATAGTTGATAGTTTGATACATGGTAATTTATTAAATTTTATAAGTCATAAACTCATATATTGTAATGTATATTCAGGAATTTAGGATAGTTCATGGATTTTGATATGTTGTTTGCTTAATATTTTGGGTTTAAATGCAACATTTGTTAGATGTAATAACTATTAAGTGGCATTATGCATTGAATATTGATATTTTTTGTGCTATTTAAGCTCAATAAGTTGTCACATATGTTATAAAAAAAATCAGAATGTATAGTGCGCCTCATATTTATGAATCCCGCGCCTTGGTTTGCGCCTCGACTCAAGTCTCTTTGACCCCCTTTGCGCCTTAGTGCGCCTTGAGCATTTCAGAACATTGGTCATAGATATCGAACCATTATAATCTATCGAAACTGTTTCGACTTTTTTGGGCTTCCCCCATCCGAAATCTATGTCGTAAAATTTGAGCTTTGGTGTTCCAGCAACACCAATTATTGTTGTTGGAAATCCATCAGCGAATACATCGGTATCCGATTCTAAATTTATGAAGAGACCTTTTTTATTGGTTAACATCTTATGTAATCTTTCACTAAGTAACTTTGCTGCGTTAATGAACCCTTCCTTTCCCGTTAACATTGTGGTTTTTTCTAACACCAAACACCCGCTATGACAGTAGCCAAAGTAGTTTGCGGGGACCGGGGGATTAAGGCGTGCTCTACAATCGATGCCGAAAACAAACATTTGTAAATTATCGTTGTGTGATGTTGCAATGCTACTCCAAACATAAGCGCATGCAACCGTGAAAGATGATGCATATGCTAAGGGTGGGGGGAGTGCATCACTCACTCCTCTCCCCTTCACTCACTCACAACCAATCCCCTTGCGCCACATCATCTCTCACTTTTTCCTTCACTCACCTTTCACTCACTTCATTTTTGGAGGCGGCACCTTCACTCACCCTTCACTCACTTTTTTTTTTCTTTTTTAAATTCTATTAAAATTTATTTAAAAACTAAAATTTCATTAAAAAAAAATAAACATTACATAATAATATTAAAAAACATAAAATAACATTACATAATACTAAAAAACTAAACTTCATCCGCTTCATCGTCCACCTCGAGGTATGGTAATTGTTGAGCGTGAATATGCTCCATAAGATCAAATAGGAGACGAAAATGTGTGTTCTCATTTCGTATCTCGTCTAAGGCTTCGTCGTCAAACACCGGTTCGATCGGAGGATCCCGAATATGAACGGGGGATATTGCGTTACCAGATTCATGTAGAATCATGTTGTGCAATATCACACATGTATAAACCATTTTACTAATTCTGGCTACTGTGTACGGCCGTAAGGGTCGTCTCAGTACACCCCATCTTTGCTTGAGAACACCAAATGCCCGTTCAACATCCTTTCGAGCCGACTCTTGTAGTTTTTTGAACTTTCTCTCTTGTGGGTCGGTAGGAAATTTGAACGCTTTAACAAAAGTAGACCATGAAGGATATATGCCATCACAAAGATAGTAGCCACGCTTGTATGTATGGCCATTCACAACAAATGGACACTTAGGTGCCGTACCATTACGCTCGGTGAGGAATAGCGGAGATTGCATCACAACATTAATATCATTGTTTGAACCCGGCGGTCCAAAGAACGCGTGCCATATCCACAAATCTTGAGACGCCACTGCCTCCATCATAATTGTGGGGTATCGATGATCACCCCTTTTATATTGACCCCTCAATTCGATTGGACAATTCCTCCAATCGAAATGTGTGCAATCTAGGCAACCGATCATACCCGGAATGTGATGTCGAGCTTCGTGAGCTTCATACAAACATGCAATATCATGGCTTGTTGGCCTACGTAGGTAATCTCGACTGTATATCTGAATAATAGCATCACAAAAAAATTGAAGGCTTCACGTGATGTTCTTTTAGCCATTTGTAAATATTCGTCAAACTCATCCGGTGGATTACCGGTTGCGAGTTGCTTAACGGCAGACGCACATTTTTGTATGGCTGTGAAACTTTTTTTTTTGTCTAGCATCATAACCTTCCTGAAAATACTCGAATCTAGCCTCAATAGCATGTGTGATTTTCAAAAATAAACTTTTAGGCATACGATACCTATATTCAAACACTTGCTCGTTATATCTTGGTTCTTCACAAAAATAATCACGATGCAATCTTTCTGCAGCGCTGACCCGATCACGTTTCACTGACGTACGTGTCGACCTTGCCGTATCTTCCTCTTCATCTGCGTCAATCGCGTTTGCAAAAAACTCGAGACTACTATCGTTAGACCACTCAAACGGCTCGTCTAACAATAGCGTCGACCCAATTCTTTTAGGCTCCATTTTTTTTTTATATCGGTGAGTTTTTTTTTTTTTTTTTTTTTTTTTTTTTTTTTTTTTTTTTATGGGTGATTTTTTTTTTTTTTTATGGGTTTTTTTTTTTTTTTTTTTATGGGTTTTTTTTTTTTTTTTGCTTTGTTCTTCCTCTTGTTCTTCCTCATGTATTTAAAGCAAACAAAAAAAGAGCCGTTAAAGCATACGCTCCTCCTCCAACGTTCCTTTTCCTCCCTCCCCGCATGCGTGAAGATTCCCCGATTTTCACCTCCCCGTACGGGGTTCCCCGCGAGGCGGCGGTGTTCCCGTGCGGGGTTCCACCTTCCCCGCATTCTCCCCGCACTCACTCCCTCTCCTCTAAGGTTGGAAGTTCGGTAGATACACTTTTCTTCAACTGATTTAAGATATAGCTAGTCAGCACAAACGTAGCCCGAACTTTATCTGTCGGTCCAGATAGGGTTTGATGTTCGTAATCTTCTTTAAGAGTTTCATACTTTGCAAACTTTAGAAAACGTTCAGCTGCTTTCAGGTTTTCTTCCACCCTATCATATATCGGCAAAGTTCCATTTGCTAGAAAAGATTCATCTGTGCCAGATCTAGTGATTGATATCCACGCCTTCAAGAAACAAAACCGAGTGCTAGCATCGCCGAGTGTATGATGATTCGTCATACCAATAGAAAAACCGCGGTTAGGGAAAAACGTCACTTGGACAGCGAAGATGGGGAGCTTTGTATAATCTGATGTTTTCTCTGGTTGACCAAGTAGTGGTATAAGATGATAAAACTTGTCACAAACTCTAGGGTGATTTCCAGTGAGATCGTCGAAATCAAGATTACACTCTGCAAAAGTAACAGCGATACAATCACCTTCAACATAACGGATTTCAGGTTTTTGGGATTAGGATATATGAACAAGTTACCTACAAAAGGGAAAAAATGTTGAAGGGTGATAGATAGAGAGTTTTTAAGACTTGGAACAATGGTTTCCAAGAACTCGGTTTTAGTCCGTGGGAGCTCATAGAAGAAAACATTGTGAACGGGAGGATTGCATAACCAAAAGAAGTCGAAATGGATAAGAGGTAATGACTTATCGGCCATGGTAGCAGGTGGTGGCGATACTTGAGACTGTTCAATAACAATCAAGATGGGATGGGAAGCCATTTGAAGTACTTGATTAATTCCTTTCGAAGTTCCAAAATGAGTTGATTTATAGCAATGGTTTATAAGATGAGTGGCATGTTTACCACGTAATGATCTGTTTTATTATTAATAGATAATTAAAAAATGTATTTAATACACATTTATTAAATTCTAAATTACCTTAATTAATTAAGATTTTTAATTTAATAAGTAATAAAATTTTCTTATTTAATCATCTAAAACAAATGACTTGAGGAGCATTAGTTAGATAAACTCTTAATTGATTGAGGTGGTATTTGTAAGCTTTTGGGTGCATTATTATAGAGGTGTGCTACACTCACATAAAGTTTACAAAATTTCACTCACTCGCTGACGTGGCAGAGTGCTGATTGGTTGATTTTATGTGGCCCACAGAAAACCAACCAATCAGCACTCTGCCACGTCAGCGAGTAGCTGAAATTTTGTAAAACTTAGGTGGGTCTAGCATTTTCCATTATTATATGTGGTCGAATCATTTATCTACTTATTAGTATTATGATCTTTTATCGACTTATTTCTCCTTCTCTGTCATATTAAGGGTGCGTTTGGTATGAGGGTGTGGCAATCAATGAATGGTTTGAATCATATGGTTAATTGTTTGGTTAAAGTTTTTGGTTAAAGTTTTTGGTAATTAAAGTGGGCCGGGGAATCAAAGATTGATTCATGCCTAGTAGGGTGACTTTCACAAATAATTGGACCGCACATTTATATTCACTATCACAATTTATACATAAATTAATTATTAAGAAACAAAATCATCTCACTTTCTCTCCAATAAATTATTTATCAACTATTAAAATAAACTTTTTAATAAAATATTACTTTTTTCTCTTACCTCATTTTTTATAATTCTAAACCGAATCCAAATCCGATTCCAAATCCTTTTACAAACCAAACGGGCCCTAAATGTACACTTCTGATATACACAAAGTTTGAAAAATCTCATATATAATATCTTTCCTTTAAACCCTTTTCTTATTGGTTTAAGAGCAACCACTATAAAAGTTTAAAAATAAGTTTAAACATTTATCAAGAAGTTCAAGAATTTTTAAACTATAGTGAGGAACTATTTTCTTGCTTAGGTGGCATAAAAGGAGAGGTACAAAAAGTGTTTATTATTATTTTTTTTAACTACATAATAAATGACATTTAAATGTTGGATCAATTTTATAAATCTCAAAAGGTTTACTCATAGTAAGAATAGGTTCATAAGTCAAACATAAAAAGTTTTAAAAATTAATGACATTATAATAGGGGTGGGCACAAAAAACCGAAACCAAACCGAAACTGAAAAAAACCAAACCAAAATAAATGACCGAAACTAAAAACCAATGATTTGATTTTTACATTTTCAAAAGCCAAAAACTTCGGTTCGGTTTCAGTTTTTGTCCAAAAACTGACTCGTAAAAACCGAACCGAACCGGTTATATTATATAATAACATATAACTAATATAATATAAATAAATAACTTAATAAATCAAATTTATAAATGTTAGGTAATGTAAACTCGTGGGAGATATTGCATTATTGATACATTATTTATAGAGTACAAACCCTGATGGGCCAAACCCACAACTCGGGCTTGGGCCTATTTATTCAATAATACTCCTCCGCAATTTGAGCGGCGAAATCGCGAAAGCTCAAAAAAGAAAACTAAGAAAGCAAAATAAAACAATAAACCAAAATAAAATGGGATAACCCAAAGTATCCCAAACAGTCGTCTTGGGAATAAGAACCCTAGATTCAACACCCAAAAGTCGTCTCAAGAATAAGAACCCTATATTCGACACCAACAAAATCATGTCAGTGATAAGAAACCCTAAATTCGACACCAACAAAAGTGATCTTGTGAATTAATACCCTAGATTCGACATAAAAAAAAATTATTTATTTATTTATTTATTTAAAACAAAAAACAAAACCAATTGCCAGATGATATAGTTATCCGTGTATTGCTCCAAATCTTCCATTGAACTCCAATGGTGGGCTCGTTAAATCCCATGTTTTGCTTCCTTCACCAATGTGCGTCCCTTCTTTGTTGTTTTCTACACGTAGAAACCAAACCCAAACATCATTGAAGCGTCTAAAATAAATATAATGAAAATTAGGGTTTGTCGAGGTGACATAGGAGAGGTGGCTTACCTTAGATCTGAGGATCAAAGTCGCTCCGATACTATGTTAGATAATGTAAACCCCGTGGGAGATATTGTATTATTGATACGATATTTATAGAGTAAACCCTAATGGACCCAACACACAAGACTGGCTTGGGCCTATTTATTCATTCATAATAAATTTATATTCAATTTGTGTAAATATGAGACAAACATTATTAGGCTTATATTGACAAAAAAGTAAAGAAAAATGACAAATTTTCTATTAAAAAAAAAGGTTGTTGATATAGATTGGTGACGCCAAAATATAAACGGTTAAAACCATAAAAACCGAAACCGATAATAAATAGAAAAAAATCGAACCACCAAAAATCAAACAGTTTCGATTTTGAGTTTTATAAAAATCGAATATTTCGGTTCGGTTTCGGTTTTAGCCAAAAACTGACAGAAACCGAACCTTGCACACCCCTACATTATAAGATACATCAATTTTATAAACCTTTAATAGGTTCATCTATAATGGATGATTTAAACATTGGTTAGACAACTCTTAAAGGAAGATTGGTCGAAGAAATTTACCTTTCAATGGTAGTAATTGTCATCTCATATAGTTTTCCTTTATGATATTACGTATTTAAAGTTTACTAGAAAGCGTATATTTATGATGAGTTATGCCTAAGATGTGCTGATATGTTTGAGCATTATATACACTCTAAATTAGGATGTTCATAACTTTGTTAAACTTGTTTTTTACCTGTTAACCTTGTCTCTGGTTAATATGTAATAACGACACGACGTTTAACGCCCTCATCATGAAAAGAAACAAGAACTTCTTTTGCGCAAGAAACGAACTAACATAAATAAAGTCTTACACAAATAAAAGTAGGCCCGTTTCTCTTAGCTCCTCATGTATAAAAGTTTGTTTGCATATGTTCTCACTCATTTATAATATCTTCTTTATCGTCTTTCATGTCGACCGCAAGGTTTTTCAATCTAATCTTCATCTTTTTATAACTGATTAAATGAGTGTGTATTTAAAGCTACATGAAATCTTGCTTTACCTATTTGAAACGATCAATTCCAGATTTACAGATTGTATTTGGTTTGTTGAATCTTGAGTTTTGATGTTATGAGTTATGACAACCTGTTAGGTTTGTATCTTTCTACACTTTAAGAAACGTATTAATCATTTAATCACGTGTTAACCCGTGATTAACTTGACGCACGGCTCTTGTATTTTAAAAAGGAATTCTATATTTAATTTTTGATCATACTATCGTATAAATCACAGAAATTGTTAATTATATATATATATATATATATATATATATATATATATATATATACTAGTTATAATACCCGTGCACGCACAAGGTTTTGACATAAAAATTTTATCATGTATTTAATACCGAATATATTGTTTTAAAATATTTTAAACTTTACATCTATTAATTTAGCATAAGTCAAATTTATTTTGCAATAACAATGCCTATTAAAAATAGACGCAACACTCCTGTATTCGGCTATTTTTACAGTTCCAAACATCCCTAAAATTAGCAATTTAAATAGTCCGAAACACCCTTGAATTCAGCTATCAAGGCAGTTTCAAGCACTCATCAATTCAGCTATTAAAAACAGTCACAAACGAATTCTGCAATTAAAACAGTCATAAAAACCCTTTAATAACTATTAAGACAGTCATTAAAACAATCCTAATCACCACTGAACCTAACTATTAAGACGGTTTCAAAACCCTTTAAAAACTTATTGTAATTAGTAGAAAATAACAGTCCCAAAATCTAATAACTTAAGCAAGTCCTACTTTAGTAAATCGACTCATTCTTTTCGCAACAGATTATCAAGTGAATTAGACACATTAGCTACATCTCTTTCTAGATCGTCATTATTCTATATTACAACAAATTCAAAAGCAATCAACTCATCAAATACTTGTGAGTTTTTTTTTTTTTTTTTTTTTTTTTTTTTTTTTTTTTTCAAACTTTGGAATAAGGTTAATGCAACACATATCAGTGCCTGAGACAAAGGCATTTATATAACGTTAGCTTGGGATATGTGAGTTAGCCGTTTAACTACATAAAAATTCAAGAGACAACTTGATGTTAAAATTCAATAAGCACATATACCATATAAGCAAATAATTATATCAAATTTATGTTCTAAGTAACTTTAAAAGTAAATCTGTAGTTGATGCATCAGGTGTAGTTTCGGGGGTTTTATGGTTCCTACTTTATCATACTTGGTGATGAACTTATATTCCTAGTCACTAATGTGTCAAGTTCGAATAAACAACACATAAGGACCAACTGGTATATAAAACATCCTGAAAGAAACATCAATCAGCTAATACTCAAACTATTAGCACAAAACGTACACTTTTTTTTCTTCATTTCTTTCGAACTTAACAACGCGCACAATACACTTTCTGCTAAAGTAATAAAAAATAGAAGGTGCAGCCTAATATAGCATATCACTTGTCAAAATGAGTAAATTAGCTTTCTATAACGTTTTTAACTGACAGACATGCTGAGGTTGATGTTGATGTTATTGTTTAACTTTAACTATTGATATCATATTGTACAAAATGTGCGAGTTTAGTAGCACATAATAAGCGTTAATGAAGTTAAAATATACTCCGTAAATTTTTTAAAATGTTTTTATGGATATTTATATATAAATTTTAAAAAACAATTTCATGAGTCGTTGTTATAAATAGAATCGCGTATATTTATTTTCATATTACAGTAACTCATGCTTACCATTTGATATTTATATTCCCGTTACTAATAATTCAGCCGTATTTAATATTCAAATCCGTGTACGCATAAATTAAACTTTTAAATAGAATAACACGAGTCCTTATTTAAAAAAAAATATTCTAATTGATGAAAATCTAAAACTAACAATATTAAAACTAATTCGCATATTTACCGAATTTTATTATTTTAATGGATGAAAGTCTAAAAACTAAGACTAATACTTATGTAATTTTAAACAAAGTTAATATTATAAAGTATATGGGGTATAAAGTGTAAGGGGTTATTTGTGTTTTTACTAAAGTTATTAAAAACATGGAAACTTGTAATTTTACACTTTACTCTATATAAATTATTTAAAATTCAACCACTAAAGTTTTATTAATTACTTCATCTTTTTTTAAGTTTTTGTTTTCATAAATTTGACACATATATTTTTATGCATTTTTTTTCTTAACCAAATTTCTTCATCAAATTTATTAAGTTTGATCAAAATCAATTTAATTTTGACTTTCTATTGATCAATCACGTTGCTCGATTTCGCCTACGTGGCAAAATCGAGCTCTTCTATTGGTCCAATTTTTTTTCAATGAGAAGGGATTTGCAAAAACACTCCGAAATGATGTAATTCTTTTATTATATAAAAGATATATATATATATATATATATATATATATATATATAGAGAGAGAGAGAGAGAGAGTTAGAGATAGGATCAAATAAAAAGATTATATATATGTGTAAAATAAAATAAAAAAAACACCAATTAGTGACTATATATATGTGTAAAATAAAATAAAAAAACACCAATTAGAGACTAAGTTTTATTCACGTATTGAAAGACTAAGAGATCAGATCAATATGGATTATAAATTCTCTAAAAATTCTAATGTACAAATCATATTTTTTTACCTTTCTCCATAAAAAAAAAAAAAAAGAAAAAAAAAGTCAATTTCCACCCTTTTTCTTTAAAATTACCTTGCAAACTAAATCCTTAAGCGGCAAAACATACACCATTGCGAGGGGAATTCTTTTAATCTTTCAGTAGACGGTCATTTTGGTATATTTCGATGAACTCTTTTTTCGATTTTCTTTTTTAGTGTTCAAATTTACGCCCTAAAAAAACATATATGATTTGTTCTTTTAAAATCACGTGTAATTTTCATTAATGACACGTGATTTTTAAAGGGAAATTTACCAAAATAAACTAGTAACCATACGGCTTGTCACTCTTTAGATAAAAAATAATTTTAATTTGAAATTAGACCGAGTGACCATGCTACCTGTGCAATATGCTAAGTGTTGGCTTATGAAATTCGACAAGTGTCCGGGTACATGCTAAGTGTTCGACTTATTAATTCGACAAGTGTCCCATTTTACAAATTGCCCGGTCGTTCGGTCTATTTTTGAATTAAAATTATTTCTGGTCTAAAAAAGACAAACCGCAGGTTGTCTACTTTGGTAAATATCCCTTTTTAAACTAACAAATCATCTTGGATTTTACAAATCACATGTAATTTCATAGCATAAACCTTAACACTCAAAAATAAATAAATAAATAAATAAGTTTATCAAAAGTATATAAAAGTCTCTCTCTTTGGAAGGGATGATTTAATTATCATCGTTATAGTATGATTCGTTTCGAGTAATGATTACTGGCTTGTGAAATATATAATTTAAAAAAAAATGATTAAAGTAAATTTTTTTAGTTTGGTAAAATGAAAATGAATAACAAGTATATGTTCATTGAATCTCTAAAAAATTTATGATCTATATTGAAACTTTTTTTCAAAGGACTAATCGTTACTATTAACAAGGCTTTACCCAACCCGCGCGATGCACAGGCTTTTGGTTGAATAATTATGTGTTTTTACGTAATGTTGGTGCAGACGCTATGTAACTAGTTATATGTAATGTCTTGTATTTATTTTAGTTGATTTGATTGTGATGTTATCATAACTTTTGTATTTAAATCAGTTTATATCTAACCCGTGCGTTGCACGATCTTTGGTTGAATATCTATATGTTTTGTACTTAATCTTGGTGCAAACGGTTGAATGAGCATATGTAGATCCCTTTTAGAGAAGTTTTTTTTTTTTTTTTTTTTTTTTTTTTTTTTTTTTTAGTCTATGTAATTAGTTATATCTAATGCATGACGAACCCGTGCGTTGCACGAATTGTATCTAATAGTTAGTTGTGTAATGTTTGAGTAAATTGTTGAGTTGTTGCATCAATAAAAGGTCATCCTCAATCTTGAAAAACCTTGTAATCTTAAAAAGTGAAAGAAAAAAACTTATAAAATGCTTATTGTCGTTTAGAAGTTTTATTATTATAACCAAAAAATATTAATACTTGATTGATCGAGCTTTAGAGTTTGCCATACATGAACTAAAGCACAGAAATCGATATCGTTATATTTAAAAAACTTCATCAATTCAACAAAAATCCATTATAAGCATCCAAAACTACTAATATAAAGAATAACTTATTTTTTGAGTGGTAGAATTTGGACCATTATATTGCAGTATGATTTCCTAGCTTTTATTACATTATTTTCTTGGTCATATTCCTACAAGAAAAACTGCTCTCAGTGGAAGTTATTATCCACACACCTTTGTTTGACCATGTAATTTCATAGTATGTTCTATTATGTGATCATTGCGTTGACATTGACGCACTATTAACAAATTTAGTACTTAATGTGTAAATAATATACAACTATTTATTTAAAGATACACACTGATATTAAACGCTAAAACTTACAATAAGTCTACTTAAAGGTCAAAAGTAATAACCTTTTTTTCTTATATGTAAAGAAGTTTAGATTCTCTCGCTACCTAATTTGGTGGTTTATTTTTCGATTTAGTAATAGAAAAATGCTGCTATTGGGCCGTCAATCAAGGGATGGGACCATAAAACATATAGATTTTCAACTTTCATAATTAAGGTGGCATGGAAGTGACTAGAGTCCATGTTCTTCTTTGCTTTATGTCTACAGGATAAGAGAAATAATAATCACGTATTCATATTAACAAAGTTGGCATAAAACAAAATGCTAAAAATATTGTAGATAGCAGTGGCAAGAAAATGATAAAAATATATGGATCACAGCCCAATTCAAGGTTCAAGTTATATTCGAAATATCAAGCCCATGTAATACTTTAGCAGACATACAACCATTTTGCCCTAATATTGCTCATTTGTTAACCCTAAACACATTTTGTACGCCTCCCACATTTCATTTGTGCAGCCAATACACATCAATCTCTAATCAAACTCATCCTCTTTTACATATCATCACATTTCTTTAAACCACTACAAAAGAAAGTAATGGGTAGACATGATACTCACACGAATATTTTTTCAGCTTCTTGGAAACCGAACACAAACTTACTTGCTTGGTTCGAATCTTTGGCTTCAAGATCCTTTGGAGGGTCTTAGGTAGGGTCGACTTTTTTTTCTTTTTTTTTTTCAACCGAATCAAAAGAAAGGAAGAAAATGGTTGTTTTTTCTTTCTTACTACGATTCGGATAGGGGAAAAAAAGAAGTTAAACTTCTTATCGATCGATGATGATAGTTCTTTTCGTGTATTTGATCTTTAAGGACTTAGAGTCCATTGTAACACACAAAAAAATAAGAAGGTTTTTGTTTTGATTTGTTTTGTTCTTGTCTAAACCGAATGAAAGTAAGAATGAAAACCATTTGGTTTTGTTCTTTTCTTGAGAATATTCGGATATTAAAAGAAGCTATTTGCTTATAAAGATCGATGATGATTTCGTTGTTTTGAGTCTTGAAGGTTTTGATATAAACACAAACGAAACTGAGATTTTTTAAATATGTAATTTCATCTTTAAATCTGAGATGTAACAAATCTGAGGTCGATATGATTGTGGGATAGGTTATGGTCGGTGAAGGTGGTTGTAAGGGTTTGTGATGAGATTGGTGGAGATGGGATGAGATGGGATTGTGGTTTGTGCATTTTTTATTTATAGTATTGAGATCATTATGTGTTGTAAGTGCAAAGATGGTTCATATACTCGAAACCGCAGCAACAATTCATATTCCGCATCCCTTGATATTCCACATTAATTATTTTTTGTTCTAATATCTGGACAATTGAAGGCTCGATTATAGCTTTGATGTGAGTTTAAGGTGTTGCTTTAAGCATGTTGTACCGTACTAATTTTTGTGCACAACCTCCTTGCACATTAAATTAAGGGGGTAAGCTTTAAGTATAATAGATTTGATTAGATCTAATGTTTGAGATTAAATTTATTTTTTACACTAAAGGGCATTTTCGTCCTCTATATAAACTATTTTTAAAACCCTCCCTTTTCGTATCCCTCATTTATACTAACTTTTTATGTCTCTAAAAAACCCAATCCAATCTAACCCTTACCAACCAAATCTCAAACTTTCTCCGGCGGTCAGTCTTAGCCGGCCGTCTGGACCTCCTTCTCCCATCCTTTCTTGTACTTTTCTCCTTCCTACAATAAAAACCTTCCCACAGATTTGTCATCTCCCATCTTCGTCGCTGCCGCTGTAGTTGCTGCCGCCACCGCTGTCTTCTGCTCAGATCCGTTACCATCAGGTCTCTTCTGCTCATATCTGTTGTTGTCCGTTATCGATGGCTTGTTGTTTCCTTGGGTTTCCACTTTAGATCTATTTGGTTTATGTCTGGCTCCTTTAAGAATTCTCTATTTTATCTTCTATGTATGTTTTATGTACTTTGTGTACTTTTGTCAAGCTACATCTTCATATGGTTGTGTCTAACAAAAGCTCACTTTGGTGATTCCCCCCACCCTTGTATGGTGTTGTTGTAGTCTGTCACAACTACTATGGTGTATGTCTTCTTTTGGCTTAACTTGTTGCCTTTTGTATTTTGTTTGGCAAGTCGGCTTCGATTTTGCCCATTATATTCGATGTAACTTGTTGTGTTCAAATTACCTCCATTTGTGTGGAATGAAATGAAATCTCTGTTCAAAAAAAAAAAAAAAAAAAAAAAAATACACTCACACATCCATTGTGTTTTCTCTTATCTCCCTAACTATTTCATCAAATTCAAAATTAAATTTTCAACCCTAAATTCATCATCAAATTCAACGACTCGTCATCTAATTCAACGGTTCATTATCATTCAATTTATGTATGAACCGTTAATATTCAATTTGTTCGGACTTTAATCTTTAATTAATCGAATTGATAGCTATTAAATTCGAATTTCTACAAAATATAGAGGTTATGTGTCTAAATGAACCAATTAGGGCCAAATCTAAGACTAATAGTTGTATAAGTTATGATGTTTGAAGTAGCATCCGTCCACAACTCTTGCGCAAGTCAGTTTGTTTTTCCCTTTAGAGTGAATATAACTAAGTTAATTCACTTTCCATGTAATCTGATGCAAGTTTAAAATACTAAAATACACAACAAAGTTTTCAACGTTTAAATTCTTATTAGAAAGGAAACAAAGAATTTATTATGATTGTTTGTGGAATAACAATCCAAGTTGAATGACAATGTATAGTGATCTCCTCAGGAATAACAATCAAAGTTGAATGACAATGTATAGTGATTTCCTCAGTTTCAAAAACAGAAACCAGAGTATGCATGTGTTTAAGTAAAAACTATGTTAACTCACTGAAAGGGTTTAGAGACTTAGTTCTAAAAGGAGTAAAGGCTATTGTAAATGCTAGCATATTAATTGTGCGAGGTAACATTTACTCCATTACAACATGCTCTTATATAGGCAAATTTGAGGTGAATACTAGTGTGTTAATAGCGATGTGTCAAGCATCTAACTAGGAAGGTACAGTGGTACCTTACCCTTTTCGTACCAACTCTTATACTTTATTGATTTTATTTGATAAGTAGTTATCACTTATCTTTTCAATAAAGTTCTTACCTGTTTATTTCAGAGACTTAGATACTTTTCATAAATATCTAAGTTTAAGATGTTTTTGTTGTTGAGTAGATCAAGGGGAGTTAGTGACCTATTGTTATTACTCACTGACTCCATTATCTTTTTTCAGGTTCAAGGCTTTACATGTTGAGTTCTGCCTTAGGAAGTGGTTAGACTTTCTTTAGACTCTATTGAAGATGACTCCATGAATGTTCTATCTTTCAGCTACTTCATTTACGCTTAAGTTATTTTAAGTTCAAATCCTAGTCAAGGATAAATTGGCCCAACAATCTCCCCTTATCTTGATATAGAAATATCCCAAGTGTTTTTCAGTATAAGTAAGCAAAAGAACTTCTTCTTATTAACTGAATTAATGTAAAATAAAGACCAGATTGATACTAAGAACACAAAGAAACAAAGGATCCTTATTATTCATGGATTACACAATGCTTAAACAAAAATACATAAAGTTTCTTGTTTAGTCTTGTTCTTTAGTAATCCCATCATCTCTAGATTTTCCTTCTTCGATAAGAAGATATGCATGTCATCCCTATTTTCTAATTCTTCGTCCAAGATCTTCACCAGTCTGAGAACTTTAGTGATATTTTCAGATAGTGTCATAATCTTGTAACAAAAGAGTGTTAGAGTGTCTACAATGTGCAATTCAGATACTTTCTGAAAGCCTATTCTCCAAAAGTATCAGTGAAAACTAAAGATGCCATGCTCAGGAGTTTCAATCACTCACCTTCTCTCAATGGAACTCCCCCATGAGGGATCTTGTTGTAGGGAAGGCCAGAGACAAACATTTCAGGTTCATTACCAATGTCTCTTTATCTTTTCTTCTGTTTGGGAGAAGTCTTGAGAGGGTCTTAAATATTAAGAAATATCCTTGTATTAATTCCTAGGAACTTTTCTTATTCCTAGATCTCTTCGAATGTTCTACCTTCGGCAACATTACTCCTCTCTTTTTGTTTAGGACGGCCAAAATCATTTCCAACTCTTTGTAACAAAAAAGACTCCATTTGAACTTAGTGATGAATTCAAAATTTGAGTCATCATTATCTCTGATGACAATCACTTTTAGAGGCATGGTGTTTGTAATGATTTTGATGTCTGTAATGACCCAAGATTTCCTACGTAGTCTATCCTCTTTTTGTAACTATCCCATATACTTTTCTTCTTTTCATCGTTTGCTTCCAGGTTATCCTTGGCAGCCTTAAGATCCTGAAGCTAAAGAAGTTAAAATTCCTTGGTGGTCTTGACAATTTTATTTATTGCCTCAGCTTCCGCATGTGTTATCTTAACAATTTCCTTGGCTGAGGCAACATCATCTAAGGCCTTCTTCTTCCTTTCTTCAACTTCGAGGAGTTCACTTACATCCTCTCCAGTGACTTTAACTACATTTCTAGACTCTAGTTGGTAGTCGATTTGTCAGGGCCTGATGAAGATTCAACTTTGTTGGTTGGGACTAATGATGAGGGTTGAAGCAAGGTTGAATTCAGTTGATGAAAGTTCTGTCTCAGTATGATTTGAGATCATACTGTCTTCAACACAAAAAATATTCCTTTTTCCTTTGGTGACTTATGATGGTTGTCCAACAGAAGATGTAGGAATGTCCTAAGTTGGCTTGAATGAAGAGATGGGCTTAGGGATCTCATAGTCCCATACTTTGAACCTCATTTATTTCCTTGATTCTATGTTTGCTAGTCCATTGTTTTCTATGCTAAGCTAAATCAATTAGTTTTATCTATGATTGCATGAAACTTGCTAGTGTATGATTATATCAATGGTTTTCTTGATTGGTGAATTTGTCTTACTTGTTAAAAACTAGTTAGGAATGAACGTTAACCAAGAAATAACTAATTGGACATTTAAACTAGATGTATAATTGGTTTGGATATGTATTGCATGTTTGTAGTTATTTTTTGTGTTTGCGACTATAAGGCTTGTCACATATGCTACTTGCATAGGAGTGTAATTAACCAATACACGACCGGAAAATAGCAATATTCACCATTACACCAATTAAGGTATGACAATTAAATAGGTGTAGTTAGATCTTTATTGAGGAGTAGTCACCCTAGATAAATACATTTCTCAATAATATATGTTTGCACCAATTTACTTTTCCTTGTCATTTAATTAAATTGTCATTTAGGTTAATATAAGTTTAAAATCAAAATCTCTAAACCCCGATATGTACTTGCTTTCAATTAAACCAATAAAAAATACCAAAAATAATCTTCTCTCGTCTCTTAGATCATTTTGTCATGCTTTACAAGCCTACCTCACTATTCCCCTAGATAACTATCAATCCCTGCTCTTGCCTTTACAACACTACAACGGTTAGATAAACTACATGACGGGTTTTAAAGCTTTCCTTTGTTATCCAAACATTAGTGAGACTATATTAGTGATCAAAAGAACCCGTCAAAAAAATCTAATATTACTTGCCTTTAACCAAAGGTAAATTCTTCCAGGACTGAGGTAAAGGAACCAACGACTTGGTTTTTTGGTTAGTTAAACGAATTGAAATTCTAGAAGCTAAATTCCGATCTTAGTCTCTCAAACGTCAGCATGATGATTCTCAATATGATGATCATGTTGGGGGGAAATGTGAAAAGATCGCAGGTAAATAATTCGAACTGGGGTACTTCTCAATAAGCTGGGTTTAAAGATCAAGTAGCACATAAGGGTAAACACGAGGAAATAGCTTCCAGATCATAAAGATTCAGAGTTTGAAGCAATTCTGTTAGGTCACCATTTAGTAAACACAAGCACAATAATGATAGAAATGAGATGAGAATGAGAGTGGGATGATTATGAGAAATTTAAAGAATATGAATTGCAAGAGTTTCCTTAATGTTTCAAATAACCAACCAAGTATTACAAAGACCTAAGCCATCTATTTATAGGGAAGGAGCTAGGGCAACACTCCCTCTCCTCCTATTCATGAAATCGTATGGGCCTTAAAGCCCATGGATCACCTAGCTTAAGTCTAGTAAACTTTGTAACATAAACTATATTGTAAGTAAAATAATAACTAAAGCAACCTATTATTACAAATGACCGAGACTTGATAAAATAGTAAAACTTTGGTTTCAACAATCTCCCCCTAAGGGTCGGTCATCATGGTTGCTTGACGTCTTTGTCTTAATCATTGACTTTCATAGCTTTAGACGTCTTCAGAAATGATTAGAATAATGATGGATATACTTTGCTCTTTGTCTTTGTTCTTTGATGAAGTTGTAGTGATTATGTTGTGAAGTAATCTGCCGTTCGTCACTCCTGCGTCTGTGGTGGTTGTCTGCCATTCCAACATACTCATACATCTTTGGACTTAGTCTTTCATGTACAAGAAGTTCCTTTACATGCATTGAGATCTTTGTCTTTATACTTTGTAGATTCATCTTATTGGCGTTGAATCTTTCTTTGAACTTTGTGTTGCTAAGATCTTTGGGGAAGCTTTCTTTGACTTCAAGATGTATGTATGAGCATGTTGGAATCTACGTTCATGGAAGTGAGATACCTGCGAGTAAACAGTTAGCAATAAAACAACCGGTACTTATGGATAAGGAATTAGAGCTCATCAACAGCATATTGTGAAGACTCCTTCTAATCCTTATCCAGGCCGTTCCCATATCAGGTACTCCCGAAGGAGCTTACGAGACCTACTGAGTAGCTCAATGACTGGGTGAGCCGCTGGGGATCACTCCACGACTGTAGACCGTAATGGAACCACCGCAAACACTAAGCGTAACCCTTGAGAGGTTACCGAAGTGACCTGCTGTCAGGGCTGTTTGATGTTGACCCTGGTAGGATTTCCGTTCAATCATTGAGGAATACATAAGTAATCTTCTCATAAACGTTCTCGGCAGATTGCTAAGATCTGCGAAGGACTCGATAGTTTACAACTGATGCCCATTGATGTAGAACACCAGTTGTAGAAGTACTAAGTGTTCCTAAGAGATCTTTGATGTGTCTCTAGGCTCTAGACTCTATAAGTGCAC
Organism: Artemisia argyi; assembly: GCA_030686995.1. Taxonomy (NCBI): domain Eukaryota; kingdom Viridiplantae; phylum Streptophyta; class Magnoliopsida; order Asterales; family Asteraceae; genus Artemisia; species Artemisia argyi. The sequence continues at coordinate 102,218,228 of CM060696.1, forward strand.
ACCTAGGTTTCCTATGCGGAGACTGGGGAGGTGTCTCCTGCTTCAATATCAACCGTCTCTAAGAGATAGGTCGATAGGTTACGCGGGTTCCCCGTGAGAATGAAACAAATCCTTTTAAGAGAATTTGAGTGGTTAAGAAGGTTTAGTGCATTGCGTCACTGGGTCCATGACGACTTTGTCTTCAATACCGGTGTTGTCTTTTGCAACAACCAGTAGCATACGTATTGAACCCGGTGTCTGCCCTAAGGTTGAACATATGGAGGGCTATTTCTTTTCACCCTTTACTTTGCTTTTCTTTTTAATTCTTCAACTCCTTCTTTCCCTTTCATTCTTTTCTCCTTTTTTCGTATCATACCTAAGGACTTCTAATTCTAACTATGGGAGATGTCCTTGGGTAGATCCCTCCGGCTCTGGCGGATCATAGGACGGATATTCCTATCTTAATCACCTTATAACTCCGACAGTAGCCAAGAAACCTTTGATTGAAAATCTCTCAAAGTGTTTGTGATAATCAAATATTTTGGTTAACACTTTGAGAGTTTTGTGTACACTTTTGAAGGGCTCCCCCTGCACATGTGCTCATAAGTGTTTAAATAAATTTGCACATGCGGGAGGAGCAAGCACTTTTGAATTGATCTACTTTCCATGAACAAGACCGATTCGAGACACGCTTACATCACTAGTTAGACTAGCTTGAAGTTATTACCCGGCCTGGTCAAGTTCACAGAAAGTTTCTCGAGATGGTACATTTCTACTAAGACATATCCTTTTCGAGACACGCTTACGTGGTTAGATAAAGAGATACATTATCAGCTTTTAGGTGACAACTAGCTCTAGTAACTAACTTGATGTTATTACCCGTCGAGGATAAGTCTTTTCAATATTACTAACATTTATTGTCTCGTCAATTCCTGGGTTAATACTGAGTCTAGCTCGCACATGATACAACTTTTAAGCTTTGACTTCGTATATTTTAATCACTTTTTCATTTTCTCCCCCTCAAAAATAGCATATAAAATGGTGTTTTTGACAATCGTTTAGATTAAAATATGCTTTTTGAGTCTTACGGGGAGATTCACAAAGAACTTTTGATTTTGAGCAAAGTGTTATGGTTTGACAAGTGCTCCCCCTCAACAAGTGATTAGGTCTTATTGAGGTGAAATACTTGTCCTTTTGAGCAGAATTATGAAAAATCATAAATGTTTGATTAATTCTACTCAAAAGTAAGAAGCCTTCGCTCCTTATCTGAGGATTGAGGCACTGAAGCGTATCTCAGGGTCCTTTCTTTACAAGTACGGGTTGTGCACTGTAATGTGTGCACAAACCATAATAAAAAATGATTCAATCAAATGAAACTATTGATAATGAAAAGTATAACCAAATGTACCAAGTTATTCTTCGTCCGGAAGTGGAGCATCGAAGTTAGTGAACTTAGGTTCTGGTCTTTCGAAGAGTCTGATAGGAAACGAAGGTCTGACACCGATATAGCTTTCCAGACGTCTGATTTGTTCCCGTCGAAATAACCTTTCTTCAATCTTTAAGACAAAGTTACGAACTTGTCTTCTGGAGCTGGATTTCCATCGAGGTTGTTCCCCCTTTGCTATCTTATGGCGATCATCGTTCAACCTTTTGACAAGCCCATCACGAACAGATTTGAGTGTAACATCACAGAATTTGTGTACCTCATCGAACCTCATGAAGCTTTGTAGCTTTTTGCTGTTGATGTAGGTGAAACCAAACGGTTCTTGGATGAGAGTAAATTGTGGTGTTTGATAGAGACCATCAAAGTAGAATTGTGGCTTTGTCAAATTGATCTTCTGTTGGTAACTTTCCACTCCAAGCTGAAGATCTTCCACTCTTTCTTGAACAATCAGTCGTCGGATGTAAAGAAGTAGTGATGCCATGAAGTTGTACTGTACGTCTCTATCGAATCCACGCATTCTACTCTGAACCTTTTCAAGATACATATCTTCTATGTCATTGAGATAAAGGTTTGGAAAGTCTGCTTCGGAGAACTTGTACTTCTTTTCATCTTGTCGTTTAACAACAATTTCACGCATGAATAAGTAGTTAAACCGTTTCGACTGTTGAATCTCCAAGATAGCGATGATCTTTGATTTCTGCTTCACATTTTCCAATGACGTCTCTCCTAATCTGCTTGTATAACCGAGACGACGACGTTCAGGCCAATGTTGAATTCCGTGTAGAGCATCTCTGTCGTAAGCTACGATGGAGTTGCTGAAAATACGAGTGGTTTCTTCAATGGCTGGAATTTAGTATCTAGCGGCTGGTACTGAGATTGTGAGTGAGGAAGTATATTTCTTCTTGGATGTTTCCTGAGTGAGCTGGATGTTACGAAGATCTTTGTTGAAGAAGAAGCTGTAAGGTATCTTGGGTTTGTCTGGAAATCCTTTCAAAGGTAATGGTTTGGTCCAGTCAGTGAAGTAAGGTTTTTCATGATTCTTGGAACTGAGATCGATATTCACTTCAGGATTTAACCAGTCAAAGTCGGCAGACATTGCACTAGCTATATTCTGCATGTGATATTCGTATTCGACTTTGTTTCCAGATCTTTTCTTGAGGAATTCTTGTGCATCCCTATTGATTCTTCTAAGCTCTGTCTTTGTAAGTTTGTTGATGTGAAGATCCTTCATAATGACTTGGGTAAACTGTAGAGTGTTACCAGGAAGGGGTTCTTTTTCTTCGAGAGGAGGTTGAGCTTGAACCATGTCCGTCAACCAATCATTCTGAGGAGTGTCATCATTGTCGAGCCATGAATGACGTGTTTTCTTCTTGGATTTCTTAGACTTAGATGTAGCATCTTTGTCTTTAACTTTGGATGGTGACGATGGCCCAGCATGAGAATCAGGAATAGGTGGAGCACGGTAATCAGTGTCAGGTTGACCTTGGAAGTCATCATTGTGTTCCATGAAAATTTCTTCATCTTCAGTTTGACCTTTACCAGTAGTTGAGGGTTGTTGTTGAGTTCCAGGAGAAGTGGAGTCCTTTTGTGGTTGTAGAGAGGATGAGGGACCTGTTCCAGACTTAGGTTTCTTGCCTTTGGAGTTTGGGTCAGGATCATCATCTTTTCTTGTCCTTTTCCGGGTTCTAGCAGCATCTTTGCATGAATCTTTTGACATGTAAGCCACCATAGCATCATACAGGGCTTTTTCTTCAGCTGTCTGTGTGGTTTTGGTGGCAATGTTGTCGAAGAGTTTGACAAGCATGTCATTGAAGGACAATTCTGGGACGGTTGGAGCCACAGTAGAAGATTTTGCGGTGTGAAGCGTGAATGGTGTAGTAGACAACATTTTCCTCGTAACACTTCTAACTCTGTGATCCAAGTTGTCATTGATTGGTTTGAGAAGGTTTGCTACCTTAGGAGTGATCATCTCAACCAGATTTTCAGTGAGAAAATCATGTGTTGCAGTTCTGATAAATCCTTCGTAATCAGATTTCAAGAACTTGTCAATCAACTGCGTTGACTCCTGGAAGTCCTCAACTTGTCTGGTAAGACCGTTAACTATGTTGGTGAGTTTGTTGACTTGCTCCTGAAGATCAACTGGTTGTTTTGGTTCATTGATTGAATGATGTTTAGATGCGGTTTCAGAAGGTGTGGGAGATGAGTGCTCGGGTGATGATTCAGACGATGACTCGTTGTGAGAGTCTGAAGAAGAAGCAGGAGGAGTCGGATCCTTTGGTGGAGAGTGTTGAGGAGGTAGAGGTTGTGCTGAGGAAGTCTGCTGAGAAGATGACTTAAGAAATATGTTGGTGTCGAACGCGTTCTTCTCTTCGTTTTCCTTTCTACGACGTTCCTCTGCTTCCTCTGCTTCTCGTGTAAGAAACTCTGGAGTAATAAGATATTCATGTTCCTGATCCGTAGCTATGTTCTCTTGACCGCCAACATTCTCCTCTATAGTTGCAGTCTCTGTCATAATGACATCTCCTGTTTTGTCTGTATCTTTAACGGTGTCATCAGGCTGTGGAGCTGATTCTATAGTGGTGGATACGACGGGAGGAATCATGCTGCTTGTAGCTCCTACATGTTCAGACTGATCAATAGGTGGTGGAGTTAAAGGTTAAGACATGAGTCGGCTTTCGAGAGTTGCTTTCTTTTGTTCTTTCCTAAGCTGCTTTTCTTCAGCTCTAGTGTCGACAACTATACTCTTCAGTTTGCGTTTATCGACCAAAGGTTCAACGATTGGTTCGTCTTCATCATCATTAGGCTCATTAATAGTGATCCCTTTTCTTTTCCTTGTCTCTTCTTCATAAGTTTCAAGACTTTGTTGTACGGCGATCTCTGTTGCAGGAAATGCTTCATCAGGTGCTCGGTATCTCAGTTCATAGTCTGGTTCTTCTTCTTCAGATTCTGTATCGAACTCAGACTCGGTGTCAGATGGTGGAGGAGTAGGTTCATCCCGAATAAAGTACTCAGGAGTTGCCTTCTTCTTTGGCTTGGTGACAGGTTTAGGTTTGGGTGTAGGTTTAGGCTTGGTGGAAGTCTTGGGTTTTGACTTAGGAGCACCCTTAGATCTAGTATGTGGTGAGGCAGTGGTGCTTGTAGTACTCCCAGACTTTACACCGCCTTTGCTGCGAGTCTTTATTGTTGCTTCTTCTTGTACTCCTTTGTAAGCGTTGTCATACAGCTTGTAATTCAGACTCTTCTTGATTTTGTCATTCAGTAGGTATTCAGGAAGTCTCATTCCTTTGATCTTGGTTGAGGAAGTGGTCGTCTTGATGAATGAGGTGGTGAAGTCGTCCTCGAAGAGGTGCTTCGGCTCATTAGGATCAGCCATCCTTTTGATGAATTCTGGAGAACTTTTGCAGAGATGTTCTATGATAAGCTTGGTGAATCTTGTGAATGGTATCATAGTCTTCACACGTTCGGTCTGAATACTGTGGACGATATCATTCATGATAGGAACTGCAAAGTCAATCGGTGTCAGAGTCACCATTCCCCAGAATGTTTGCAGGTGTTCGAGCGTTGGATGTTCATGACCACTTTTCCTTCCTGATATAGATCTTACCACCAACAGACAGAATGTTCTCCAAGGCTGAGGAATATTCTTGGCATTAAATCGGGAAAGCTTGACTAGCGGTACATCATCATCAACCTCATATCTTAATTCAATGAAGAAGTCAAGAAGATCCAGCTCAGGTAGTATAGGAGCAAATTCGCTGTCAGTTTGTGGCATGAGAAGGGCTGTTCGAAGAACGTCATGATCTACAGTGTATTCTTGGCTATCCAATGTAACAGTGAAAGACTCATCATCCAAGTTAGCCTGAGCCGTAAGCCAGAACTGATGAAGGTAGAACAGAGGAACTGAGGTAGAACAGGTGAGCATAGGTTTGCATGGATGTGCAAGTAGAATATCCTTGACAATCTTGCACGAGTTCTCTTTAATACTCAACTTGTCGAAATCAACTCGTGGATTGTTGTCGCCAATCGTGACGTTGTAGTTTTCGGGAGTGATGTCATCTATGGTAAGCAGTGTAAGACTTTGTTCAGTGACGTTCTCATTGGGTTCAGCTATGTTAATCTGAAAAATATCACCATAAACCAAACATCCAAATTTGTTACGTGTTAGCACAGATGTGAGTTTGGTTATAGATTACTACTTAAGACAATTAAGCACGAATGTTTCATAATGTAACAAGCATACATGAGAAATCATTGATCATTAAGAATCACGAAATCAATTATACAATGCAATGTCTTGCAAATAGGCACAATTGAAATACACAATTCATAGTTACTTCACATTACATAACAACAATGAATCACAACAAGGTAACATGTCTATGACAAGGCCTAAGCAAGATTTCGAAAAATTATACAAAAACCCATTTATCGCAAACTTGTGTAGAAAGAAGATTTCGAAAAAAATGTTACAAATCCTTTTATCGAGAAAATGAATTATCGAGAAAAATCCTTGTCTGTCAACTTTATCGAGAAAAATGAATTATCGAGAAAAATTTTCGAAAAACATCAATTCCGATAAAACGTTATCGAGAAAAATGTATTATCGAGAAAATTTTCGAAAAACATCAATTCCGATAAAACTTTATCAAGAACCTAGTGATTTCGAAATTTATTGTTCAAAAGAGTAATTTCGAAAAATAATTTCGAAAAATACTGAGTTTGAACAAAAAATTATCGAGAACCATGAGTTTCTCGATAAGTTTCATAGATTGCGAAAATATGATTTTCTCGAAAACATTCTTATACAAGAATCTTTCGAATTTGAAGTTTAACGTACGTTTCTTTTGCGATAATAGATTCCAATGATATAGACCTGTCATAAATATTGACACATACCAATCAGATATAACCAACATGCTTGATAACCAAGATCTCGATAAAAATCAAGAACAAGTATTTCGATAACTTAACAAATTTGAGCCTAATGAGAATCAATGGTACTACCATATCACAAACATATGTAGCAAGCACATTATGATAGCATTCAACACCTTTGGACTCAGATAGATGTAGATAATCAAAGAACGAGGCATACATGTCTATCGAGAACTAAGCATCCATGGTGTATGTCAACTAAACTAAATCTTACATGCATATAAGAGACCATAGAAACATATCCCACCACAGAAACACAACAAATAATCACAGAATCTCACAAACCCAAATCGACCTAACCCCTAGATTTCTAGATCGAAGCAAACATGATGGAATGTATAAATAAATGATGAGGATATGTTAGGAACATGCTTTGTAACAAAACCCTATCAAGAATTAAACACCTAAACATGTTAAGAGCGATTTTCGAAAATCTTAACCCTAGTTCTCGAAATCATGATAACAGGAGATCGAGCCGTTGATTTTCCAATTAACCAAGATCCTATGTATGTTATGCCCTAGTGATTACATAGGAACTTACAATTTTATGATCAAGTTCTTGGATGACTCGAATGAATGAGGGCGTCGGTTTTGATAAAAGGGTTTAAGAGGTTTAAAGTTTGTGGGGTTTGTGTTATCCGGTTTGTTTGTTTTATTAGTTTTTTTTTTTTTTTTTTTTTTTTTTTTTTTTTTTTTTTTTTTTTTAAATTTTAGGTTTTAGTCACTTTAGGTCCCTTAACATTTAGATATCTCTACTAGAGTCCTAAAGTTATGTCAAACTTGTGTAACATCGAGATATACATCCGTTAATCCTAACTTATGAAGTCCTTACTAAGGGATGAGACAAAGGAATGTAAAAGAATTTCCACACACTCCAAAGAACCGTAAAATACGAGAAACATGCAAGTATACCAATTAAAATTGGTAAAAGATTTAAGCGTGACTCCCCCTCAACACTTGTAAAATAAGAACAAAGTGTTGAAGTGAAGCGATATACTTGCATTTTTTTTTTAAGTAAAAAAAATATGAAAAATCTTTTTGTGTTTTGATTGGTTTATAGTTAAGAAAAAATGTTATACAAAGATAGTTATGATGTTTGACGATCAGTTGTATTTTGAAAACTTTTCCAGATCCTCTGGAGTCAAACATCTCATACCAATTTGGTGAACTAGACTCGCAAACCTTGATGGTGCTAAAGATTTGGTAAGTAAGTCCGCCAATTGGTACTCAGTTCCAACAAAATAAAGTTCAACGGTACCCTTTTCCACATGCTCTTTGATGAAGTGATATCGGAGATCGATGTGTTTGGATTTGCAATGATGTACTGTGTTGCAGGAGATAGCAATTGCACTCTTAGAATCACAGTAGATAGGAATCTTGTTGAATAGGTAGCCATAATCCTTAAGTTGTGATCTCATCCAGATGACTTGAGCACAACAAGCAGACATGGCTACGTATTCAGATTCTGTAGACGACAGTGATGTGCAGTCCTGCTTCTTTGATTGCCATGACACAAGTTTGTCTCCGAGAAATTGTAATCCACCAGATGTGCTTTTGCGTGTGTCTAAGCATCCTGCATGGTCAGCATCTGAAAAAGCAATTAGTTCAAAACCAGAATCCTTCGGATACCAGATTCCCAAGTTAATGGTTCCCTTTATGTATTGAAGGATTCTTTTGACCTCACTGAGGTGTTTTTCAGTTGGTTTAGACTGATAGCGAGAGCACATGTAGACAGCAAATACTATATCAGGTCTACTAGCTGTGAGATACATGAGGGACCCAATCATACTTCGGTATTTGGTAGGGTCAACAGGAGTCCCATGTAAATCAGCATCTAGTTTTGTGGTATAGCCCATCGGTGTATTATAAGTATCACTGGTCATCATTCCATGTTTCTTTAAAATTTCAAGAGCATATTTGGACTGATTTATAAAAATTCCACGGGGTGATTGATGAACTTGTAATCCTAGAAAGAACGAAAGTTCACCCATCATGGACATTTCAAAATTATCTTTCATTAATTTTGCAAAATCATTAGAGTAACTTCGTTTTGTTGAGGCAAAAATGATGTCATCGACATATATTTGAACAACAAGTAAGTCCACCCCGTAGGTTTTTGTAAACAGTGTTGGATCCACCGATCCTTTAGAAAATTTATTGGCCAATAAGAAAGTGGACAGTTTGTCATACCACGCCCGTGGGGCTTGCTTGAGTCCGTAGAGCGCCTTTTTGAGTCGGTAAACGTGATTAGGACGCTCAGGATCAACGAAGCCTTCAGGTTGGCTAACATAAACTTCTTCACGGAGTTCTCCATTAAGAAATGCTGTTTTCACATCCATTTGGTAAACCACCATATTCCTATGTGCAGCCAATGTTATAAATAGCGTGAGGCGTGGCGTGGCGGCGAAGCCAAGCCTCAAGCTACACGAGCTATAGCGAAGCTATAGCGTTTTTTGAGGCGTGACCAAGGCGGCATAATTTTTTATAGATTTATATATTTATATCATATTTCATATATATATATATATATATATATATATATATATATATATATATATATATATATATATATATATATATATATATATATATATATATATATAATACATCAAGTTTACAAAACGCGTTATACATAGGAAATACACTCAAAAAGCTAAACTATAATTGCATTTTTCGTCATTTCTTTAAATAAAACCTTCTCCGTGAGAGCAAACTGCTAAAAGATAAAATGTAAAAACCTAAAAACTACGGTATAAAACATCACATTCACATATTCACATTCACTTGTTATATTATCTTTTAGCATTTGATTTATAAAGTTAGCCCAAGCCCAAGTTCCTTCTAGCCCAATAATATTAAATTACTAAATTCTACAAAAGCTTCAAAATAAAGCGCCACGCTTCACGCTATAACACGCCTTACCACGCTTTTTCGCGCTTCATAACACGCTACGCATTAAGAAGACGCCTTGGCCTGTTTCGTAACGTGGAGGCCACGCCTCGCGCTATGGCGCCGCTATAGCGCCGCTATGGCGCGCTATTTAGAACCCTGTGTGCAGCATAAGCCAAAAAGATCCGAACAGCTTCATGTCTAGCCACTGGTGCAAAGGATTCAGCAAAATCGAGTCCCTCCAGTTGGGAGTATCCTTTCGCTACCAGACGTGATTTGTTGCGTATGACAGTTCCTTCAGCATCAAGCTTATTCTTCCAAATCCATTTTAACCCAATGACAAAGACTCCGTCAGGTCTTTCAACTAATTCCCAGACTTCAAGTCTTACGAATTGCTGAAATTCCTCTTGCATAGATTCAATCCAGTTGTCATAAGTCATTGCATCTTTAATGTTCTTCGGTTCTTCGTGACAAACTGTGAGTGCATAGATACAAGTTTCTCCATCTGTGTGAAGTTGTTGTCTTGTCATAACAGGTGCATCTGGATGGCCAATAATATGAACTAGTGGATGGTCTCTAGTCCATTTGTGTGTGGAAGGGTGTAGTTGATAGGTATCTCGCATGTTACCAGGATCCAAATTGCGTGTTGACGACTCAGCTATATCAGGAACAATAGGAGCCGGTGCAAACGGATTAAAGAACGCATCAGGATCTTGCTCTGCGGGTTGTGGAACTGATTGTGGTGTGGGATCTTCAGCTGGATGGCGGGAGTTAGAACCAGTTTGTTCGGCTGTAGATGGTGATACAATTGGAGGACCGTCTCTCTCAACACTTGTAGAAGTTTGTTGAGGTGAGTCTGGTACTGGAATGTTATCAGGTTGAGCAGCGGAATTAGGTGAGACCTCAGTAGGACGGTATACAATTGTGTCATCAAATAGTGGAGCAAACAAGGTTTCTAATTCTTTGCGGTTAAGTGGCAATGTTTCAGCCGAAGATTCCGGAGAGTTGAGACGGTTGAATTCGGGTCCTAAGCTGTGTTGCTCAGAAGCCATTTGTGTGAGTTCATCAAAATTAGCGTGAATGGTTTCTTGAATTTCTCTTGTACGACGATTCCATATCCGAAAACCTTTGGAATTTTCACAGTATCCAACGAACACTCCAATGTCAGCCTTTGCTTTAAGTTTACCTAAATCATCACGATCATTTTTCGGATAACAAATTGCTCCAAATACATGAAAGTAATCGATGTTCGGTTTTCTTTTGTGAACAATTTGATATGGTGTTTTACGATGGCGTTTTGTGATCATGCAACGGTTTTGAGTATAACATGCGGTTGAAACAGCTTCTGCCCACAAGTAATCAGGTAATTGAGCATTAATCAACATAGTTCTAGCAGCTTCCACTAACGTCCTGTTGCGTCTTTCAACAACTCCATTCTGTTCTGGGCTTCTAGGAATAGATGTTTGATGTTCAATTCCCACTTTCTCATAATATGACCTCAGTGTCTGATTCTTGAATTCTGTTCCATTGTCAGTTCTGATGATTCGGACCGTGTTGCGTAACTGAACTTGAATTTTAGTGAGAAAGGTGATGATCATTGAAGGAGCCTGATCTTTACTTCGTAAGAAATAAACCCAAGTCCATCTGGAGAAGTCATTCATAATTACTAGTATGTAGCGTTTACCGTTGATATTTTGAACACGCATCGGTCCACACAAATCCATATGAAGCAGTTGTAAAACATGATTCGTACTTTGCTCAGGTTTAGACGGAAAATGAGCACGAGTACTTTTTCCTTGTTCACAGGCTGGACATAAGTGATCTTTGGTAAAACGGAATCTTGGAAATCCATCGACAAGTTTATAACGAGCAAGGTCAGTCATTGTTCTGAAATTCAAGTGCGAAAGACGTTTGTGCCATAACCAAGATTTAGTCGACTCAGCTTTGGAGAGAAGACATATCGGAGATGTTGCAATCATATCTGACATTGATATTGTATAAAGATTGGAGCCACGTGAGCCAGACATGAGATCGTTTCCTTGTAAGTCACGAACAAAGCAAGTTTTCTCACGAAATGCAACTTCTAGATCCCCATCACAGAATTGACCAACAGAGAAAAGGTTGTGTCCAAGGCCTTCCACATAGTAAACACGACTGATTTCAATGTTCCCGCTGATAAAGTCACCATATCCCATGATAAGTGCGTAATGATCATTCCCGAATCTGACAGTACCAATGAACTTTGAGCCAAAGTTTTTCAACAGTTTGAGATTGCCTGTCATATGTCGGGTGCATCCGCTATCAACAATCCAGAGAACGATCTATACCACCTGCATCACAAGAAGAAGACACAGATGGAACAGAAGTAAGGGTGGAACCCAAAGACAATGTGGGTTCCTGTTGGTTAGTAACACATGTATTCAACAATTTAGGAATCCATTTAAAATCTGGTTTGTATTGTAACCAACGTTGCCAGTTCCAACTAGTTTTTGCTTTCTTAATGTTAAATGCACTAGTAGTTGGCTCAGTCCTAGATTTGTTCTCGGCACCTATGGGGGTAACTGGGATATCATTAGAAACCGTAGAAGACGGCTTTCCTAAGTTAGACTTAGAGGCATTAGTGGGCCTAAAAGGAATGCGTGTCCTACGTTTCTTATGACGATTGAGAAGAGAATTAGCTAAACATTTTGTATGAACACCAGATGATACGCTTTTACGACAAAACACACAAGATGCATTAATATTCAAAACATTCAAAGGTTCATCATTCGTTACATTTAGATTTTGATTACAATTTTCCAGATTAGAATCTAAATCTGATGCAACATGAGTTTTATTCAAATTCCTAAGTTGGTCTTCTACTTCTTGAGCTTCTAGGTGTCCTCTCTTACGTTGCAAGATCCTATTCTTCTTTTTACTTTTTCGCTTGGGTCTGCTAACGCTAGAAGTGGAGACTAGTCCTGTAGAAGTGGAGTTATCAACATTAGTGTTTTGAACAACCTTTCCTTTATCAGTTTTGTTTAATTGATACAATCCTGGTGCTATCACCGTGGTGTCAACCATTTTTCCTTTTTGAAGTAGCTTAACTTTCTCTTTCAAATCAATGATGATGTGATTTTTGTCCTGTATTTCAGACTCAAGTAAACCATTGCAATATTTGATGTCATCGCGGTTTTGTTGCCATTCGGCGTTTTCAATTTTTAAATCCGCAATTTCTTTCTCGTATCGGAGACACCGACCTTTTAAAGACTCGTTGTTTTTGCAAATCTGACAAGAGTTTGAAACATTTTGACTTTGAAACTTCAATTCCCTTTCAAGACTTTTAGCTTGACACCATTCAAGCCTTTGATTGAGTTGACAAATTTCTTTTGAAAATTGTTTTGTCACATCATCATTTTTAATTCTCAACTTATCATTTTCCTATTTAAGTGTCTCAATTTCCTCATTCAACAAGTTATTATCAACACAAAGATCATCCATAAGCATAGAAGTACCAGATTTATTGAGATCATTCATGATAACAGACAAAATATCAGCATTGAGAACTTGTTCCAAGAGTCGATCAGCATCATTTTTTAAAACTCTATTTCTTTGCTTTTGAGCCAAAATGTCATTTTCAGTTGCATTGAAAACATTTATCATATTTTTTACCTCCTTTTGAAGTTCATGATCCCAACGTGTAGCACATAGACGGAGGTGTTGAACAATTGGCTTCATTTGTTTTTGAAAAATATCTCTCTTTTCTCGCTCGTAAGCTGATTGAAAAGTTTCAATTTTTATTTCAGAATTACGTTCAATTGTTTCCTCCAAAATTTCGATGTCTTCCATAAAGGTTTTGAAATAATTTAAGACACGACACGTTTTTGGTAAAGGTGTAAGTTCACCGGATGATGGTAAAGGACCATTTATTTGTGCTACAGTTTGGACAGGGGCCTCATTATGAGATGAAACGTATGACTCTTCGATAAACCATGATTTCTCAGGTAAATCCTTTTGAGTAACAAAAGATTTAGAAAGAGGTGGAGCTTTTGAATAGTCATATGGTGTCCAATATTGAACATAACTCATTTTTGATCGACTCTCGTCTTCAAGTTCTTCTTCTTCCTCAGTATAAAAAACAACAGCACGCACAATTGTATTATCAAACATGTGATCAATACTGTAAACCTTAGGATTTTCTTTGAAAGCTTTGTGAAGAAACATTGATTTAAAATCGCAAAGTGCAAATCCTTTATCGGGTCTCGGTTTTAAAGCAAACTTTTGAATTGTTGTGACAGAGTTCCCGTGTTTGTAAACAATGTGACGAAATTCTTTGAGTTGTTTTTCAAGATCAACAATATCACCAAGTAAGTCATCTATATACTTCCTTTTTCGTGTTTTATGTTCACAAAACTCCTTTTTGCAATTGGACAATTCTGTTTCAGTTTTTGAAAGGTCTCTTTGAAGACGTTCAACTTGCATTTTCAATTCACACTTCTCACTTTCAAGTTTCGAAATCAACTTTCCGTTTGACTCAATTAAATCTTGCATTTTACGTTGAAGATCTTATTCTTTGTTGTAAGAATCTTGAAAAGCTTTTTCAAAACTTTTTGCATGTTTAATCTTGTCTTCCTGATTTGAAAGCTGAATTTTATAACACTCAATATCTCTTGCAAGTGACGCATTTTTTTCTTTTAAAACTTTATTTGTCTCGTTGCATTTGATGATTTGCAATTGTTGATCATCCAGTTGTTTAGATAACAATATAAGGTCGGGGTCTGGATCAAATGATGGTTCATGTTGTTCTAAATAATCATGTTTATCATTCTCAATAGGATCATCAAATGAGACAACTGTGTCATCATCAAAAATGACAACTGTGCTTATTTGTTCATCTGTTTGAGACGATGAAGATGAATTACCTGGAACAACTTGCGCCATATCTGATTCATAAGCAGAAGGTGAGACTATTTCATTAATAAAGCATGCATTGAGGTCATGTATCTGAGACAAGCCGTCAGTGTCATACACTGGACCTGAATCATTGAGCTTAAGTTCCTGCATGTTGGCCATAAGCATCACAGCAGCATTGGCTTCCAGATCTTCCATGTCATCATCGTTGTTCAAATTTGCCATGAAGTTGTTATCCTGTTCAGGGAAATGTCCATCTTTTTCATCTTGAAGAGCCATGAGTAATGCCTGCTTGTGAAACTTACTACCCCGAGTTCTCGGTTTGGGACATGCTGTAGCTATATGACCTTGTTCATTGCAATTGTAGCACCAAACTGCATTCCCTGGGTTGGAATTCCTTGTTGCAACTGAGTCAGACCTTTGTTGAGAAGAGCCTGAGTTGTTCCTGAACCCCGTATTGTTACTAAACCTCTGATCATTCCCATAATTCCCTGAGGAGCTTCCTGAACCAGATCGACCATAGTTACGATTCTGAATTTCCACTCTTCCATCATTGACAACAGCTTGATTCCTTGTGTTCGAAGATGAACGTTGACGGTTGTTTGTTTTGTTGGAGAATTTGCTGAAAGCACGGGCAATAAGAGCAAGTCCCTGATTCAACGTGTTAAAGTCATCATCGTCATCGTCATTGGAATTTGAGTAATACACAGCATCATTGTTGTTGAATGGAACCAGTTGAGTAGAGGCATTCTGTGGAGATGAATCATAAGGGACCATTTGGTTCGAGGTAGAAGATTGTGGATAACTGAAGTAGTTCTGCTCTTGAACATATGCATGATTTGACATTGGTGGTGGAGCGTAGGGAGATTGAGCTACGAGAGCCAAAGAATTTGGTGTAGAAGTTGGTGTGTATCCTCCTCGTAGAGCTCGATCTTTTTCCACTTCAGGTTCATGGTGTTTCAGAAAATCATACAACAAACCATATGGAGCATCATGAAGATTCTTCGTTTGACGAACAAATGTCACATATTTATGCCAATCAGGGCCAAGACTACCAACAAATTTGGAGTTCACAGCGATCCTTGGTATGGTGATTTTATGACGTTCCAGATCATTAACCACATTTGTGAAACGATGATAGTAGGATTCCAGTGACTCTCCAGGTTCAATTGTGATGTCAGTGTATTCCATGTATAGCTTGGATTCCATGTCATCTTTGTTCAATTGAGTGCCTTCCATAAGGAGATGAACGTGTTCCCACATAGCTTTAGCCGTTTTCTGAGCATTGACACTTCGATAGATAGGATTAGGTATTCCTTGAAGTATGTAAGCCATTGCATACTCATCAGCTTCACGATGTAGTTTCTGTTCTTCAGTGAGTGCAGATTCTGGAAGAGGTCTATCACCAGGAGGACGTGGAGGATCAGCAGTTGGATCACCAGCTTCAAATCTTGCCGGCCACTCAAATGGTCCTTCAAGTATCACTTGCTTCAAGAATTTCCCATGAGGTTTCTTTAATTCAAGAAAGCGTAAGAATCGACTTGACCATTGAACATAGTTCCCAGGTGTTAACATTGGAGGTGTCTCAAGTGATCCTGCCTCATGTCGGGATTGTTGAGTTGTAATAACTTCACACATTCTGTCAAACCAGTGAGGTTGTTTGGAGGAAAACTGAGTGTTTTGTTGTGGCACTTGATATGATTGTTGTTGAGGAATGATCTGATGTTGTTGCATCATTAGGTAATGATGTAGTGGATTGTATGTTTGTTTTTGAGAAGGTTGTTGATTCATTTGGTGCGGAAGGTATTGTTGTTGCTGATACTGCTGATTTTGTTGTTGCTGATACTGCTGATGTTGCTGAATGTGAGGGAAGTAGTGATTAGGTGGTTGAGACATCTTAGAACACTTGTGTAGAAATGGATCTTGTAGAAAGTGTAGATTAAACCAAGTATCGAAAAACTTAGCACAACTTCAATGATTGCGAAAAACGGTCAGGTTATCGAGAAACAAGGTTTGCGATAATAGGATTGCGAAACTTGTCAGGTTATCGAGAAACCAGGTTTGCGAAACTTTGCAGGTTTTCGAAAAACTTGAAATTTCGAAATAATCAAGGTTTTGCGAAACTTTTAGGTTTTCGAAATAATAAGATTTCGATACTTAATAAGTTTGCGATAACTTTGTGATTTCGAAAATTTTATGTTTTGCGAAAAAACACAAAATTACGATAAACAGTTTTCGAAATTATACAATTTCGAAAACTTTCCCAAAAGTCGAAGTACTTAACTTTCTTATACAAGAAAGAAAATACCGAGTCCACACAAACGAAGTCGAGGAAGTGCACTTTGAGAAGATCCCGAAATGGTAACTATATAGAATTTCGATAACTTGGTAGTTGTTGTTTTACAAAGAAAGCAATCCTAAAACTCGTTTTTCTTTCAAGATACTTGTACTTTTGTGTGTAAAATGAGTAGATCTTAAAGAAAGTAGAAAACTTTAAGAAATTTTTCAAGACTAAAAAAAATTCCGATAAAAGTACAAATGACCAAATCGAATAGTTTTGTAAAAAATTTGGAACTTTTTGGTTTGTTTTGATTTTAAACACAAGTTTGTAAGCAAATATGTGAGAAAAACCAAGAAACAAACAAGAAAGTTTAAAATTTTCACAAAAATTCGATTTAAAAAAAACGACTTTTTAAGATAGAAATCAATGAAAACAATAACTACACATTCCTCTAGCGAATGATACCACTTGTTAGGTCACCATTTAGTAAACACAAGCACAATAATGATAGAAATGAGATGAGAATGAGAGTGGGATGATTATGAGAAATTTAGAGAATATGAATTGCAAGAGTTTCCTTAATGTTTCAAATAACCAACCAAGTATTACAAAGACCTAAGCCATCTATTTATAGGGAAGGAGCTAGGGCAACACTCCCTCTCCTCCCATTCATGAAATCGTATGGGCCTTAAAGCCCATGAATCACCTAGCTTAAGTCTAGTAAACTTTGTAACATAAACTATATTGTAAGTAAAATAATAACTAAAGCAACCTATTATTACAAATGACCGAGACTTGATAAAATAGTAAAACTTTGGTTCCAACAAATTCAAGTATTAAAAATCTTAAAGTCTCCAGTAAGTTTGAATCGTAAAGGCATTGAAATGATGACATATGTTTCTTCTCTATTCTACAAAGTATTAGTAGATATCACTTGTACACTAAATTAGTTAAATGTTGAAGAAGAAAAACAACAACAACAACGTGTTGTACTTGCTGCCAAGTTTTTCATTGACATTTATCTTGAAAGTTTGGATCAAGATCAGATAAGAAGAGATATTGCATACTTAGTGAATTCAATTGATGATAATGATATTGGGTTGATCAGAGTGATTATGACCAAGTGTTTAGAAACATTTCAAAAAATCCAAAACCACATAATCATATTCAACAGTTAAAACAACAAGAACTAAAACAACAAAAGCAACAATGTCATCAAGATAAGAAATTATTGGATGACTAGGTTGGTTAGCCCAAGCCTAATTGTAGGCTCAGGGCCCACTAGGATTAGGGTTTAAGATTGATTGTTCACAAAGCTATGTATTTATTATAAATGAGGGTTGATTTGCACACCACATTTTTTTATTCGTTCACCACACCCTGCGTGTTATTGATACGTGGGAATTGCGCCCTCGCAACAGGTTTTACCTCTCAAGGGATCTTGAGAAGCTTACAACCCCCACCAGGCAATGTACCTGATCGTTGTAGTATAGTATAGTGACAAGTACCGGGGGATTGATCGTTCAACTCAGGAATAGTGTCGCTAGGATTAGAAAGCCTACTAAACTAGGTCTAGAGGTGAGGGATGATTCTTTTTGTATTTTTTTTTATATTTTATGAAAGCAAGTAAAATCTCGGGTTTTGAAGGAATGGGCGGAATTAGTTGCTAGCCAACTAACCCAATTAACTACCAATGCAATCAAAATAAAATAAAAGAAATGAAAATAAAACTAATTTACTAATGTGGTGGAAATAATAATGAGAAAAGTTGTGCTTACTTAGATTTCATTACTTCCTAGATATCTTTTACCGGTTGATTAGCTTGTTACAATTGCATGGATGACGGGTTATATTCCTTAATACTAGTCGTAGGGTCGTGTACAATATTCCCTAACTCTATAAGATCCAACTTCACTCCTATGTCGAGCCGTTAAAAGCTCCTAACATGGGATCATTAGAATTCACTTATGCATTAAATACAACCAAAAATCGTAGTACATCTCCGATCATGTTTCTTAAGACGTTCAAGCAAGTTACCAATAGAAGTCTGCCAGTTTTCTTAAGCCTAACATCGAATACAATCATCCGTAACAATTATAAACAAACAATCAACCCATAATCAACATCTAGGTTTCACTACATCTAAGCAAGCACAATAAAAGCCTAGCCTAACATGTTAAAAGAAAGATACACATAAGATAGAATCAAAAAATACATTGACATATTGAATGATTATTGAAGTACTTATCTTTATTCAAACATGGAAGAAAGAAGGGTTTGAAACCCCTTCAAGATGCAGGAAATTCGACCTAGGGTTTTTACACAACTTGTTCCACAATGTTCCACACATTACAATGAAAAATTGGAAAATATATATAGACATAGCATCCTGACGGTGTCATGTGTTAGCCTCTAACGCCATCAACTCGCCGCCAAGTTGAAATTCGTATTGCCTAGATCCACTTCTGATGTTGTCATGTAGAAATATGCTCTGGGCCGTCACTAGTATTTGGACCCTAACGGCCTTGGTGACGCCGTCAGGCTAATAACAAAGAAAATGTTCTGGGCCGTCATGTTATAAGTTCCACAACCACCTCTTTTGCCACTCTTGACGCCGTCATGTGTTGTAGCTTGACGTCGTCAGGTACTGTTCCAGCAAGGAATTTTGAGACTTTGCCATTTTCTTCACTTTTATGCTCCAAAAACGTCCAAAATGCTTCATTTTCCAGATTTCTCTTCAAAAGTACCTAGAATGAGAAAAGGAACGATTTAGGGCAATAATTGATCAAATAATCACGAATTCGGGCTTAAATGACCCCTTAAAAGCAGTACACTTTTCGCCTTATCAAATACCCTTACACTTGAGATTTGTTTGTCCTCAAGCAAATGCGCTTTTATTCTAATCAAAATACAAGTTAGGGGTCATTTAACACTAATATAAAAGTAATTACAACAAATAATCGTTCCACTAAAAACCAAAAACAAGCACGGAGGTCATACACTAGCACCTCACAAATAGTGTTTAGATACTCACATCTCTCGGGTGTAATAAAGTATATATCACAATATGGAAATGGAAAACATCTCTCACTACCTGTCATAGCAAATAGATTACCATAGGCTTGGGAAAGGATCAAACCTCCACCACTTGGCGTAAGTACCTAAGATAAACTATCAAAGAGGTCTTTTAAAGGGTTATAACGTTAGGTGTAGGGATATGGAAAACACAGTTTTATTGGATAAAGGCAATATTTACTGGTGGCGAGTTAATCATCTTGGTTAATTACATGTACAATATGGCGTTGCTAAGCCAAGACTCGACTCGACTTAAGCTAATGAATCAAAAATAACAAAAACATAAAACAAACATAGAATGAAATGGGATGGTAGTCCGCATGTTTTTCTCTTTCCCTTTTTTTTTTTTTTTTTTTTTTTTTTTTTTTTTTTTTTTTTTTTTTTGCATACACTTTTACTCTACCATCCAAAATAATACATCATAAGGAATTTGTATTCTCCTTACACTTGAATTTTTACATACTTTATAATAAACTACTCTAATGACTCGAATCTAGATAATCAAAACACTTGGAGTACTTTTTAAGATTAATGCACATATGGGGGTAATATATGATGTTCTTCCCCATTACTCCAAAACACTAGTACTTTACCCATGAGTCCCAATCGTCCCAAAACAATATGTACAAGATATGACTCAACTTAGCAACCATATAGTCAATTAGATAATTAACTAAGGGTTTAAACATGTAACAATAATGCACTAAAGATGAGTGCATACACGGAAGGCTAAGGCGATTTGGTTGCACATTTGGGGTGGGTTGTAACAAATTCTTCCTTTAAGTAAATGCTTAACGTTAGAAATGAAAAGATAGGCTCGGAGGGGTGTAATAGGGGTATCGTGTACTTAAAATGAGTACAATGCTAAGGTGTGGGAAAAATTAATTGACTATACTAGTCAAGTGATATGACTTAAATGGTCAAGTAATTATGATACGGGTTTTTAACACAAGGGTGATCCTAATGCCTCTTATCATGTAGTAAATCCTACTACATGAATGTAGTCTCACTAGTGGTCTCAGGATGCATCACTAACGCAAGTTCTAGAATCTAAATGCTACCGGTACACTCATAAGCACTAATAATAAATGCTTTTTCTATCAAATCTAAAGGCGAACCTCACATATTTGGGTGGAAAATTTTCTAAATGGTATGGTTTTATGCTAGTCATACAACTCCTATCCATGAGACGCTTGTTAAGGCTAAAGTTTCACTCCTAAATGTTGTAAAAAATTTTAAATTTGGTGCTAAAATTACACTAACAAGTATTTCTCTTAGTTTTATTACACACCTACCATCAAACAAACAAACTCAAGTGCAATTATATCCTATAAGGTATCATAATTTACCCTCCCCTTACACTTAGGATGAACATTGTCCCCAATGTTCAATTAAAGGATGTAAAAGTAAAATAGGTAAAAGAATGAAAACAAATACTCCCCTGATTCGTTCGATATGTATAGTGTGTCAACAAGGTTAGATCTTCCTCCAAGAAAATGAACGTTGAAAGCTTCCCTTCCAGAAATATAAATCATGTATCTTGTCATATATAATCTGTTAAACCTGAGAAAACAATCAAGGCAACCTCGCATAAAATCGGCGGCAATCTATATATACTAACAAATCATAGAAAGCAAATTAAGATATAATGCTTGTGGAATGAATGTTTGTAGATTTTCTGGAGTTTACAAATCTAAAGAATCAACAAAAACTTTAAGACTCCGGTTTAAAAAATAAAATTAAAAAAAAAAAAAAAAAAACTCACAAAATTTTTCAGAATTTTGGTACCTGATGCCGTCAGGTTTTAGCACCTTACGCCGTCAGAATGTTCCTGGAAAAATCTTATGTTAAGTTTCCGGAAAATTTCTGGAAAAACTCATGCCTTATTTCCTGGAAAATCCTGCAAAACATCATTATGACTCGATACAAGCATTTGACTCGAACAATTACTAATACACATGCTCATTTAATATTGTGGCGAATCATGATCATCTTCGTTCTTATAAACAAATTTGGGTTTCCTCTTACACTTAGATTTTGCAAAATACCTTTATATGAAGTTAAGACGAAGTTAAACAACAAAATAAAGCATTTTCACAATTTAATTTGAAACATGATCTACCAACAATAAAAATAAGGCATGCATACGGAAAAAAATAACATCAAAGAAATAAAAACACACAAAACATGGGTTGCCTCCCAAGAAGCGCTTTTCTTTATTTACGAGTCTTGTAGCTAGACTCAAGGTCATGGGCTATTATGTGACCACGTTATTGGTCACATTCTCTAGGTCATCCTCAATCTTAGTTTTATATTCCGGACCCGATTGTAAATGTTCTTTATAAAGACCAACCATCTTTTTCTCAATTGCTCCTATAATCCTATTGGCAAATTCCCTATCAACTTTATATTTTGGCCCTAGAGTTAAGCAATCCTTATAGAAAAGGCTCTTCTTCTCCCATACATAGTCCATGCCCTTTTTCTTATCCTCTTCATTGATGTCATCAAAAGCACCAATGTTATCCATATCAAATCGAGGCATAAAACGAAATTCCCTCATTCTATAAGGCATCCTATATGTGATCCTATCAGTTTTACAAGTAATTCGGATCGTCCCTTCTATCCCATCATATTCTAACTTGGATTCTTCAACAAATGGCTTACCTAATACAACATGGGATATGCAACAATCAATAACACTAGCTAAGTCTTCAACAACCATAAAGTCAATGATATAAGTAAAGTTCCCAACGAAGACATGTAGACCTTTAATTCTCCCGACAAAGTTACAAACTCCACTGGGATATTTGGGATCTTTTATAGGTCCGAGCCTTGTTTTCACTATATCATTATAAACACTTGAGGACATAATGTTAATTGGGGATTCAAAATCAATGTAAGCGTTGTCAATGTACTTATACACAATCATACATGGTATCTTAACATTCTTAGGATCACCTTTCTTTATCTTAGGGTCAATTCTAGCAAAAGGAGGTCGAGGATTATCAACAAGATTATTATAGTACGCAGGCTCCTCCTTAGTGGGATATAGATTGAAATAATCATCCGGTTTCGGATCTATCTCCCCTTCCTCAAGTTCCTTCACATCCTCAACAACATCCTCAAAATCGTAAGATCCTAGGTCCTTATTTGAATACAAGGCGGTCGCTAAGTCACTAAATGCATGATCGAGCTCAACATTAATTAACCTATTAAGCTCCCTAAGTTCCCAAATCTCATTCTCAATCTGTTCATGCAACAAAGCCACTTCACTAGGGGAAAGGGGTGGATTCACGTTTTCCATATTGGTCAACGGAATAGTCAATGAAATTAATTTACTAACAAAGGCACGAAGAACAAGATAGATTAAAGGAAACCTAAAAATAAAAAATCTTACTAGAAAGGAATCTAGCAAGTAGACCTAATAAAAATAAATTCTAACCTACGCAATAACTATTCCCCGGGCTGCGGCGCCAAAAACTTGATACGTGGGAATTGCGCCCTCACAACAGGTTTTACCTCTCAAGGGATCTTGAGAAGCTTACAACCCCCACCAGGCAGTGTACCTGATCATTGTAGTATAGTATAGTGACAAGTACCGGGGGATTGATCGTTCAACTCAGGAATAGTCTCGCTAGGATTAGAAAGCCTACTAAACTAGGTCTAGAGGTGAGGGATGATTCTTTTTGTATTTTTTATATTTTATGAAAGCAAGTAAAATCTCGGGTTTTGAAGGAATGGGCAGAATTAGTTGCTAGCCAACTAACCCAATTAACTACAATTTCAATCAAAATAAAATAAAAGAAATGAAAATTAAACTAATTTACTAATGTGGTGGAAACAATAATGAGAAAAGTTGTGTTTACTTAGATTTCATTACTCCCTAGATATCTTTTACCGGTTGATTAGCTTGTTACAATTGCATGGATGACGGGTTATATTCCTTAATACTAGTCGTAGGGCCGTGTACAATATTCCCTAACTCTATAAGATCCTACTTCACTCATATGTCGAGCTGTTAAAAGCCCCTAACATGGGATCATTATAATTCACTTATTCATTAAATACAACCAAAAATCGTAGTACACCTCTGATCATGTTTCTTAAGACGTTCAAGCAAGTTACCAATAGAAGTCTGCCAGTTTTCTTAAGCCTAACATTGAATACAATCATCCGTAACAATTATAAACAAACAATCAACCCATAATCAACATCTAGGTTTCACTACATCTAAGCAAACACAATAAAAGCCTAGCCTAACATGTTAAAAGAAAGATACAAATAAGATAGAATCAAACAATACATAGACATATTGAATGATTATCGAAGTACTTATCTTTATTCAAACATGGAAGAAAGAAGGGTTTGAAACCCCTTCAAGATGCAGGAAATTCGACCTAGGGTTTTTACACAACTTGTTCCACAATGTTCCACACATTACAATAAAAAATTGGAAAAATATATATAGACATAGCATCCTGACGGCGTCATGTGTTAGCCTCTGACGCCGTCAACTCGCCGCCAAGTTGAAATTCGTATTGCCTAGATCTACTTCTGATGTCGTCATGTAGAAATATGCTTTGGGCCGTCACTAGTATTTGGACCCTGACGGCCTTGGTGACGCCGTCAGGCCAATAACAAAGAAAATGTTCTGCGCCGTCATGTTATAAGTTCCACATCCACCTCTTTTGCCACTCTTGACGCCGTCATGTGTTGTTGCTTGACGTCGTTAAGTACTATTCCAGCAAGGAATTTTGAGACTTTGCTGTTTTCTTCACCTTTATGCTTCAAAAACGTCCAAAATGCTTCCTTTTCCAGTTTTCTCTTCAAAAGTACCTAGAATGACAAAAGGAACGATTTAGGGCAATAATTGATCAAATAATCATGAATTCGGGCTCAAAAGACCCCTTAAAAGCGGTACACTTTTCGCCTCATCAGTTACAGTGTTGTACGGTGTGCTATAGAGCTTGTACAAAATGGTGTTTTTATCAAAAAATTTGGTGTGCAAACCAATCCCTATTATAAATACATATACAATCTATTTTATGTAATGACAAAAACACATCAATAAATATATCTTTGCTATTTTACATGGTATTAGAGCTTTAGGTACGATCCGCCTACAAAATTTTCCATCCTCCAGACTCGTCGCTGATTTAGAGGAATCCTAGTTATTTTTGTAGGATCGTAGTTTAGATTGATTATTGTGATTCGGAAGGTCGTGTATGATGGAAGTATATGAACTCCATGGTTAGAGAGAGAGAGCAAAGAGTAAAGGGAAAAACTTTGTATTTATTGATAATGAAAAGTAAAATACACAAATGAGTCTCACCCTCCTAGTGAAGTCTAGGAGGGCTTATATAGCCTAACACAATCATACTATTGCAATATTACATAACAAGTCCTTGTGTTTTGGCTAAATGGGATAACTAATGTAATCCCGATAATGTTGTCACATTTAACTGTTAGGAGTGATCCCAACAGTCTTCCCCCAATGTGGCAACATAAGGGATTACTTACAAAATTTCCTACAAGTACAAATAAGAATAAAGAAAGGTCTTTGTAAGCTCTTCAAATGCTGAGGATGATGACAGTTGACGCTCTTTGTCCTTATCTTGTACCTCGGCTTGAGAACTTTATCATTACTTGTAGGCAAATGATGTACTATGCATGAAATATATTAACTTCCCCCCCCCCCCCAATTCATGTTGCATGTCTTTAGCTTCTCTGTACACTTCTTTTTGGCAAAGTTTCTGAATCAGCTTCCCTCCAAACTTACAACCGCCTTCAGCAGATTCGAAACTTTGATGTAGTCCGCATGTCTTCTAACTTTTGAAGTTTTCAGTACACAGCGGAATTTGTAGATGACACCGTAAACCACACTAAGCAAATCAGACTAGTCACTTAATCACAATTATGCTCTACGCGGAAGCTCCGTTCGGGGGTAACATGCAAGAAATCAGCAAGATCTTCTCGCATATGCAGGCTACTTCACACTTTACAACCCGAGAGAGTTGAAACGATTACACCAAAATCACAAAACTGAACCACTGATCATCTCTGCGGACGTCTCTCCGGTAGTAATAAAATTGTAAGCTCAATCATGTGAGTCTATTATGCGTCCCTGATGTGCACATTTCTTCCCCCTAATTGCAGATCCTCGTGGAAAATGAGTGTTTTCGCAAAGAAATCAAGAAAAGTCAAAGAAGCAAAAGAACACCCACTCTCTCTTCCCCCACGATGTCTTTGCGGAATCGGAAGCATACACACTATGTTTACGATGGAAACGGAGGCAGCGTAACCCCATATGTCCAATCAACCGATTATGTGTGAAGTATCATAAATAGCCCATAAGAATCAACTGCTGATAACATCTCTACTCTTTTATACTCCTCTCAGCTAACTCTTTACCGACCCCGTTATCAGTCTGACGGCTTTTTGTAGTGACTACTGATGGAGAAAACCAATATGACGAACTTGAGACTGAAGTAAAATAACCCGAACTTGTGACTTAAACATGCACTATTGTCTGACTATGAACCAATACTGAGAATTTCAATAAAGGTAGAATAATATACCCATCCAACCATCCTTAATTGTATATGAACTTCTCTCGAATTATCCACATCTTTTGGTGACACTTGAGCACTACAACGTAACTCCTTTAAAGTGATAGCTATACTCTGTGAGCACAACAACGTAACTCCTTTCATCAGGTATAACTAGATAACTTAAGTCTTTGTCATTCGTACGGATAAAAGCTCGAACAAGGATCTCGAAGAGTCATGCATCCAACCAACCACGATATCTTCAGATACTAAGTACACGCGCCTGTGATATCCCACTTCAACCTCAAATAAATAATAAAGAGTTATCACCGTAGTCACATCTTGCGGTTAAATGTACAATTCTAGCCTTTTGACGGTTTTAAGTGAATCTGATAATGGTTCCCGATCTTGTCAAAAAGTATCCCCGTGAAAATTTACACAACCAAAATACCACTCTTGCCAACAATTATACCAAAAATTTATACAATGTATTAAAATTGCATTATGATACTAATAACCTTTTAGCCCAATTTTTTTTTGATATTAACTATTTCGGATCATGAACAATATAAATGGATATCCCATTATTAACTTCATTTCAGCCCAACAACTCTTAGTGATATAACCAAAAGCCCAAGAGTTCGGATCTAGAAAAAACAAACAGATTCATAACCCCAATCCAGACTTATACACATACGATTTCAATTTTCAAAGGAGTAATAAAATTACCACAACCCTGATTTGTCTCACATTACATTTGACCTGATTTCACACACATATCCTTAAAACAATCTGACTCTCTCCTCATTTTTCTTCTATCATATAGCAGTCATACCCACCAACACAAATCAAGATCTAAACTCATCTAAATCATGATTCCATCTCATCTCAGCATATCACACTCAAGTATCAAGCTTACACCTCCTTCAATATACAAGCACAAACAACAATCGCAATGACCACCATCCCTCATGACCACCAATCGTCTTCCATGGTTAAATTAAAGCTGTTCGAGCATAATATGAGGCTTCAGGGTCTCGTAAAAGAGGTCTAAGGTAGGTTTGATTGATGATTACGATTACATTTTGTTGTTTGGTTTTGAACGAATCAAAGATAGCTGATAACGTAATAGTTATTGTCTTTTTCTTTAAATTCGTATATGAAAAAGAAGCAAAGCTTCAATAGTGATCGATGATGATTTTGCTTAATTGAAGTTTTTGATCTTTGGGGTCGAAACGGTTGTTATACCATTCGAAAAGCAAACCTGAGATCTTGATTTAGTTGTTTACGTTTATGTTAAGTCTAGTTCTTGCGTGGAGATGGGAATAGATTAGGAACGGTTGTGGTTTTAATGATGATGAGACAAGGGTTGATTATGGGTTTCGTTGATGTTGGCTGTGGTGGTGACTTGTTTGTGGTTTTGGTGAACATCAGTCTACATAAGTTCTTGTTTGGTTTTATGTATAATTTAAGATTCGGACTTGTGATTTTATATATATATATATATATATATATATATATATATATATATATATATATATATATATATATATATATATATATATATATATATATATATATATATATATATATTTTAACTAAAGTCCACTAAGTCATTGGTATTTGGTATTGCTCAAAGGTCCTTCTTCATCTTACATTTCTTGGTCTTTTGCGTAAATCATCTAATGCGTAAGCTTGAATCTTGGGCGTAAGCTTGGACCTTTTGCGTAAATCTTAAGCGTAAACTGGTCTTTTGTGTAAGCAAATCTTTTGCGTAAACCTTGTCTTTTGCATAAGTATTACGCATAAGACAAGGGTTTTATGCCTTAGATGAACCTTACGCTTAACTTGTCCAAGTTATGCGTAGAAAATCGAAGATTTCGCGTAGGAAGAGGGTTTTGACCCGTTGACCATGTTCCGGTGTCCTTTTCCGACTAGATTCCGACCATTTTTCCATTCATTTTTCTGGCCACAGATTTTTTAAGACCATGTTTCAGACCATGTTATTATGACCACAAAAGTCTCATGGGTTGGTATAAACAGTAAATGTAGCAGTCTATATAAAAGCAACTTGTAACTTGGACCAAGACACAAGACAATAAGCAGTTCTAACAAACTGGTAATAAAAATTAAAGTTGAGACTGATTGGACCATTCATATGCCATAAAAACTTTTCTGAAACTGTATAAGATCATGTGATAGAATAATAAAAGGTTTTGACTAGGTAAATATATGGATAAAACAGCTTCAAAAAAACAGATTCGAGACACACAAAAAATACACTTTTGACAAGATAACACAACAATAAATCAACCAAAACTAATAACCAAGGCTCTCTGATGCCACTTGTAGGATCGTAGTTTAGATTGATTATTGTGATTCGGGAGGTCGTGTATGATGGAAGTATATGAACTCCATGGTTAGAGAGAGAGAGAGAGAGTAAAGAGTAAAGGGAAAAACTTTGTGTTTATTGATAATGAAAAGTAAAATACACAAATGAGTCTCACCCTCCTAGTGAAGTCTAGGAGGGCTTATATAGCCTAACACAATCATACTATTGCAATATTACATAACAAGTCCTTGTGTTTTTGCTAAATGGGATAACTAATGTAATCCCGATAATGTTGTCACATTTAACTGTTAGGAGTGATCCCAACAATTTTCGTTTTGTTTTTATTTTTATTTGAATTTTGTTTTTCATATTCAAAATAAATAAAAAATAAAAATTGTTCGGTTGCCTTCAACCAACACTATTTTTTTCTTCCTCATCAAACTGTTTTCGTCGTTGAAGCTCATTGTCGTTTTCGCAAATAGTTGGTCGCAAAATTGTCACTCCTACCTATAGGCAAAGCAATCCATGACTTAAAAAAAATAATAACAAAAATAATAAAATAAAAAACGTCATGCAAAGGAGGAAATTGCAAACAATAAACAACTATGCCGTCAAATACAATTATGTCTCCGTTCAACCGAACAACAAAGAAGATGATAGAAGGAAAAAAGAAGTGGCTTTCAACATATGTTACAGTTTGTCCATTTGGAAGCCTCCCGTTCAAACTACGGGAGAGTGTTAGATGACTAGGTTGGTTGGCGCAAGCCTAATTGTAGGCTTAAAGCCTACTAGGGTTAGGGTTTAAGATTGCTTGTTCACAAAGCTATGTATTTATTATAAATACATATGCAATCTCTTTTATTTAATGACAATAACACGTCAGTAAATATATCTTTGCTATTTTACAGAAATAATGTTTGGTTTATATCAAGAACTGGATCTTGATGACAATTGGGACATTGTCTCGGCAGACTTTGATGATAGCAGTGTTTACAGTATATCAGAAGGAGAAGGCGATACTCATCAAAGTATCAGTATCATGGTCCAAGATACTCCTTTTGAAGAAACAGCTTTCATGGCAATAGGAGGAATTTATGAAGACGATAGCGAAGAAGAAGAAGATGATGATGACCAATATAGTCATCATGCTTTCATGTTTCACCCTGGACCACCAACAAAAATGGCAGATATGATTCAATCAGCAGGATCGTGGAGACCAAATAAAGAGCTACCAATGAAAAGCAAATAATGTGATCGCGATTGGAAGGAAAATGCGGTCACCAATTACACAATCTGCTATTACTGTGGAATACTAACCACAGATATTTCAAGACTTAACTGTCCCAAATGCCAACTCACAACATGTACTCTATGTGCAAAGAATTACCTTGGTAAAACAGTTAATGTAGAAGAAAACCATTAAAGAAATATCATTCTTTAATCAAGATTTGGATTACTTTCTTTCAAAGGACTCTAATGTTCGATGTTCGTCAAGATAGAATGCAATTAATACGTTAACAAATGTATTTGGAAGATAAGTTGATACCAATTTTCTCAAAGATAGTGGTTGATTTGGATTAAGTTACAATCAAAGGATTGAAGGCATATGGGGAGTTTTAGAAAAATGCTTATGTTCACATTACGAAGACCAGAAAACAATCAAGAGATAAAGTTTTTTTCATATCTGAAATACTTTACTTCCAAATTATTAGTAAAGAGTTTTACAATTAACTCATATCGGCTTGCACTGCGGCAAGAAAGAACTATTCTACATGTTATTATCACTGAAGTTGATTATCCAAATCTTCATGTTCATGATCGAAATAATTTTCAATCACTCTAAAGATTGGAATCATAACGAAAAGCAGATAACCGATGAAGATCATGAAGCTTATAAGCCGATTGTTCGTTTTATCAAGATCTTCCTGCCTGTTGCTTATGTTCAAGATCTACAACATGATAATGAAAGTTATCAAACAAAAGATCAATCTCACAAAACCGAATCAGTATTTGCAAGAAATCGAGAATCATCCTCTCTTATACTTTATACACTTCTCTAAAGTTTTTGGAGTTGTTTATCCGAATGAAGCAAATGAGAAGAATTTCTACAATTTCAAAAGAAAATGACAAACTTCCTCAAATTGAAAGACATTGTTTAGACAATGCTATGGAATTATTTGATGATATCATTTTCTCAAGAAATGCAATTAGAAGAATCGAATGAATACGGGAGATCGTGAAAGAACAAATGGCATTGATCAACGAACTAATATTAAAGATGAAGAGGAATAAGAAAAGAGTTCAAGAAAAAGACAAAAATAATCAAGAAAAAAATAGAATGAGTTTTATGCAAACATATTACTTACGAGACATTGTTAGGAAAAAAAAAAGCAATTAGGGCAAGTTTGTCGCGCGAACTTATCAGAGCTTATCATATTATAAGACTATGTTTATAGGTAATCCAATCCAATCGGTTGGAGGGTGTAAAGGACACAAACAATGAATATTATATTAAAAGTACATCAAAGTAAGAAAGAGAAGTGCATGAATCGGTCACTTGGTGACCTTCAATTTCTTCATCCAATCTGCCACATGTCACAATATAGTTGGCTAGCTTTTGGTACAATGATACATGGGTGGCTATGCATGTTGGTGTTGGGATTCTTGATTTGATGTGACAAAATAAATAAAAGAATGAAAACAAGAGGGACTTAATGTGACAAAGGATGAAACTTCAAGAACAAGAAAAAGATTACTACGGATCTTTTTATTATTTAGAATATATCCTTTGTAAACCTAATCCTCTATTATATAAAGAGGATACAGGTCGTAGGTTTTCATATGTCTTTCACAATGTAGTCGACTAGAAAGTGTGTGTGTGTGTCTAGGGCGTGGTTCATTGTAAACGCCTAGACTAGAGTTAGTTTGTGTTCGTATCCTCCAAGGTCTGAGAGTTCTTAGATCCCTATTACACTTAGGTAATACGTTGTATTCTGATCAAATACATATTGGAGGTGATTGAGGAAAAACCTTGTGTCAATAACATATGTTCTTATTATTCCGCTGCATATTGTCTATGTTATTGTTGAACCCTAGTGCTCTAAACGGTCCAAGGAGTCTAACAAACTCCACAATTGGTATCAGAGATTGGGGAGCTCGTTACCTAGGGATTCACAAGGTTTTTAGTCGAAGAATGAAGAAGAAAATCGAATTTTGTTTCAATTTTCGTAACTTTCTGCAGGTCAGTTTTCAAACGGCGATATCTCCTTCGTTAACCGTTGGATCGGGCTGAAATTTTTACTGGAGCTTCTCTATATATCAAGGAAGATTTCCACCAGAGGGATCTTCAATCTGAGCTTTTATGTGGAAGTTCTGGTGTGTCGAAAACCCTAATATGATTCTGTTTTTAAAAGTCGCGCTATTCACTAAACCCTAATATGGTCATGAACTTTGATCGCTATACTGCTATGCTACTGCTAGTATTATCTTCATTCTGCTGCTCAAATTTATTCTGCTGCTGCGCTTAAAGGTTAAATCATTCTGCTGCTCTATAAAATTCATTCTGCTGCTAGCATGTTTGAAACTGCTGCTAGCTTTATGATTCTGCTGCTACATTTCTGAATCTGCTGCTACGCTTATTGTACACTCTGCTGCTACGAAGTTCACTCTACTGCTACGCTATTTACTCTGCTGCTACACACTGCTGCTCAGTATTACACTCTGCTGCTGTGTTATTTATTCTACTGCTGTGTTTTGATGATTTAAGAGCAGTAAGGGGAAGTGCATATGTTTGGTTGGTTTACACACACAAAGGAAGATTTTGGTTATTTGTTCTTAAAGATTAAAGGCTCGTTCTTAATTGAAGAATTGATTACGAAGAAGATTGATTATCATTTATTTGATGTTGTAGTTGAGTTTCACAGGTTTGTGTTCTTATCATATCTCAAAGTGGGGATGTTACACTTTGAAGATAACTTGTCTGTTTTAAAAGGTGGTGACAACAGCTTGATAAATCTAGTTTCCATAGGTCAAGGGGAGGATGGACGAAGACCTAGTTAACTATCACTTAAAGGAGTTACATTGTAGTGCTCAGTGTCTCATTAAAGATGAGGATTTGTCATGGGATCGCGGTCTACTTATATATTCAGTTTTGGGTATAAGTTTGAAGTCACATGGTTAGTACAAGATATAAGGCACAAGTTTGGGTTGTTCAACTTCTTCATCAAATTCATCATACTCAGTTTTCTTCATCAGTGATCATTACATAAGAGCCTACAGAATTGAAGATTCAAGAAGATGGTAAACATATTGGTTTCAGGGGAAGCTTATTTATTAAATGTTTAACCATCTACATGCACCACTCAAGGGGAAGATTATACACGTTCCCTATTTGCTGACAACAAAAAGGGGAAGAAATTTTGGAGTGGCATGGCATGGATTAAGGGGAAGACATACTTGTTTCATTCAGGGAGATGTCTACATCTCAACTTTTCTACTTCGCCTAGGGAAGTTCGTACACGACTTTGTTTGTTTTGTCATCATCAAATAGGGGAAGATTGTTGGGATTCTTGATTTGATGTGACAAAATAAATAAAAGAATGAAAACAAGAGGGACTTAATGTGACAAAGGATGAAACTTCAAGAACAAGAAAAAGATTACTACGGATCTTTTTATTATTTAGAATATATCCTTTGTAAACCTAATCCTCTATTATATAAAGAGGATACAGGTCGTAGGTTTTCATATGTCTTTCACAATGTAGTCGACTAGAAAGTGTGTGTGTGTGTCTAGGGCGTGGTTCATTGTAAACGCCTAGACTAGAGTTAGTTTGTGTTCGTATCCTCCAAGGTCTGAGAGTTCTTAGATCCCTATTACACTTAGGTAATACGTTGTATTCTGATCAAATACATATTGGAGGTGATTGAGGAAAAACCTTGTGTCAATAACATATGTTCTTATTATTCCGCTGCATATTGTCTATGTTATTGTTGAACCCTAGTGCTCTAAACGGTCCAAGGAGTCTAACAAACTCCACAGTTGGGTTGGGTTGGGTTGTTGATAAATAGTAAAAAAATTGAGATTGGTTGTATGTATTGGTTGTATATGTGGATGAGTGAAAAATAATATTTTAATGAAAGATTGGGTTGGATGATGTGAATAAAGATAGTCTAAGCTTACATTTTTTTAGAAAAATAAGCTACCATTAAAAATAAGTCTCGTTTGGCTGACATATCTTGAAGGAGCTTGTAAAAAAAAATAAGTTAATAAATGAAATGCTAGTTGAAGGATCATGTAAAAAAAATAATAATAATAATAAAAAAATAAAAAAATAAGCTTCAGCAACCCGCTCCAGCTTCTACTAGTGCCAAACATACATCTAAATTGCTTATAAAGAGAAAACAGTTAACTGAAAAAGTAAAATGTTGAATTTTTTATGAATACCCTTATAAAACTTTCTTACGTGAATATAGCAACACAACTAGATATTTATTGGAAATTTATGATTGTAAACCTGGCACATTTACATTCAGAAAACATACAACTGGATAACACCATTCTATCTATGTTCGTTCTCTCTCTAACAGAAACCCTAACAACCCTCACCCCATTCTTTCGCTGCTACACAACTCAAACGCAAAAAGATAAAAAAAATACAACTTAAACCCAAACACAAACAAAAAAGTCCACGCCACATAACCACTACCAGTAGATTCTGCCGCCTCCACAACAACCAATACCGCCGCCACCAGCAAGTGATTTCGCCGCCAACACCACTGTATCATGCTTTAATAAGTGGTGTTTTGAGCTTAGGTGGTTTTGTGGTTTTGGTGGTGTTTTCTAGCTGTTTCGTGGGTGGTTTGACGGGATCTAAGTTGTTCTTGTTGAATCTGACCGGATTTAAATGTGGTTTTGAGTTTTTTTTTTTTTTTTTTTTTTTTTTTTTTTTTTTTTTTTTTTTATGGGTTTGGGTGACCACCGTTCATTTTGTGGTCCAAGGCCTGTTAACATCGCTATAGTGTTAGTGGATTTATTTGTTGTCACAGCTACCACTACTGATCATGTATGGCTTATATATGTGGTAGTTTCAATCGTGGTATTTGTGGTGGCGCTTTTTTTTCGATCGTAATTTGTTTTTGTTGATTGGATCGGTTTACTGTGTTGTTGAAATTGTTGTTACGAATTTATTTAGATCTATGGGTTTCTATTTTTTCTTGGTTTGGTCTTTTATTGTTGATTGACATTGAGCCTGTTTATGTTGTTAAAGAAGTGATATTTGAAATTGGTGGTGATGATGCATTTGTAAAACAAGATAGAGACGTTAGTTGCTTGGCTAGGCAAGATCAATGGATGGCTGAGTGTGAGGTCTTCTCCATTTAGCAACCTACTTTTTTTGCCGCCCTTGCATTATTACCTCTTATTGTTTATAAAAAATATGAGCCTCGACGTTAAAATTGATTCCATTTATAATCTTTATTATATGAAATGATAGAGATGTGAGGTGTTGTTTGTTATGTCGAAGTGGTAGATTTTAACTTAGTTTTGTGAATTGTGATGAAAGGTTTTTTTTTTTTTTTTTGGCTAAACATGAGGATGTAATTTTTGAATTTTGTTTATTTGATTTTTTTTTTTTTTTTTTTTTGTTGGTTGTAGGCAGTTTCTTATAATGGCAATTGTATCGGGAGGAACTACATGGGTGGCAGGGTGGCGAATTAAGCCACAAATAGTGTCCATGGGTCCTTATGCCATTGCCTCGGTGAGTACGGACGTTGCTACTGTTTGAAGTTCATTGTTATTGTTTGAAGTTTAACTACTGTGTTTGTTAACTTATAAGTTTCTTGAAAGTGGCCTTATCCAATAGTTAGATATTTTTAAAGAGCATTTGGTTTTATGCATCCGTGTCGCTAAATTCAAGTCATGTTTTCGTTACAAGAATTAAAGATTATGTTGGTTAATTAGTGATTCCATTTGAATATGTGAACCAACGCTCGGGTTTTTCTGGAACTTCTGTTGGGATTAAGAGGTGAACCGACGCAGTGTATTATAAGGAAGGTTAAGCTGCTTTTACTAATTGGCTTCAACCCATGTATTGGTGCACTTCAATTGCTAATGGAACTTAATGGTGCTTAGATGTGAGTTATAGGACTAACTGTTATGATCTCATGTTGTAAAAATGAGTTTTAGTCTTTGAATAAATGTGGTTCTAGCTATTATTATAAATTAAGTATGTACATTGTTTCATTTGTACCAATTTTTGCAATAAATTTTAACCAGTTTCCTCAATGCAATAAGAATGACACAAAAATAACATTAGTTGATGGTTGTGGCAGGTTAACAACCCTGCTAATGATGAAGTTATAGCTTCTGTTTTGTTCAAGAGCGAAAGGGAAACAAAAATTGCAATTTCTTTAGCCTACGATGCTTTTACCAGTATGGTTCTTTTTGCAAAATATTGTGGGCAATGAGATACAAACTAATAATTGACATTCTTATAAATAATTATGGGTCTGCACGTTTATGTATTTCAGTGGTTTGAATGCTAACACATGACACATTTTTAAATTCTAATTTTACTATTAGTTAGGAAATTAGTTTATGTTTCAGAACACTCGGTTTATTTATTTAGTACTTAATGTTTATAACTTGAAGTTAGGTTGTGTAAGAATGTCATCTATCGTACTTAATGTTGGTGATTTATAAATTGGGTGCAGCGTGTAAGGACATGTAACTATTAGTCTCCAAGGTTGATCTTTAACGTTGTATGACAGTTGTCGACCACATAGACATGTTTTAGCCGCCGGTTTTGAAAGGTTTGTTTATTTAGATAGTCTCAAATGATTTGTAAGAAGTAAAGATAAAGATTGTCATTGAAACTTCAACATGATAATCATGATGTTTGTATGAACTGTACACAAAAATGTAACTTTCGACCCAACCTAAAAAGTTCATGGCAATCTTTTGGGCAAGTGAGTTTGTATTAAAGATCACCTAAAAGACGTCGTAACTTTATTTAGCATTTCGCCTTTAGATTCCCGCAACAAAAACAAGTTTATTAAAGTAAAACCAAAAACTACCATATTTGCTTATGCAACTTTATGTATTCTTGTGGTTATTTTGACTATTTCTTTGATTTCACGTATATTAAGTTTCATTTGTACGAACTTTCTATTTCCAAATGCGTACTCACGTCTGTTTATTTTTACCATCTTTTGCGCAATACACAAATTATTATCAATTTTAATGGCCACCTTTTGAAATATCCATTAATGTAGAAATTAAACATAGACGGACTATTCAGCAAGAGAGAAAATAAATAGATGAATTTAAATGTATGCTTTTAACCCATCTTCGAAGATACGAACAAAAACCTGCATCTCAGTAGTCGAAAGGCAAACGCCAATCTCCAAATCTTCGTTCGATTCTTTACAAGAATTCATAGATATCGCTCCACTATAATCAATCGAAATTGTTTCCAGCTTTTTCGGCTTTCCCCAGCCAAAATCCATGTCGTAAAATCTGAGCTTTGGTGTTCCAGCAACACCAATCATTGTTGTCGGCATCCCTTCGGAAAACAAATTGCTATACGATCCTATATCTTTAACGATACCATCTTTATCGGTCAAGGTCTTATGTAGACTTTCTCCAAGCAATTTTGCGGCGGTAATGAATCCTTCTTTTCCCGTTAGGACCGTGGTTTTTGTCATCGCCATACAGCCACCAACACAATTGCCAAAGTAAGCTGGTGGGACTTGGGGATCCATGCGGGCTCTACAATCGATTGTGAAGCCAAATAGTTGTAGCTCATCGTTGCGTGCTTTTGCCATGCAACTCCATATATAAGAACATGCTACTGTAAAAGATGATACATATGCTAAGGTTGGTAGTTGGGTTGATACGGTGTTCTTCAACTGATTGATTACAGATCGCGTGAAGATGAAAGTGGCCCGAAGTTTATCAGTTGGTCCAGATAGGGTTTGATTTTCGTAATCCTCTCTAAGAGTTTCGTACCTGGCAAACTTTAGGTAACTTTCATCAAGTTTCGGTTTTTGGCCCACTCTATCATATAACGGCAAAGTTCCATTAGCTAGTAATGATTCATCTGTACCAGATCGAGCAATTGATGTCCACGCCTTCATGAAACAAAATCGAGTGCTAGCATCACCAAGGGTATGGTGATTGGTCATACCTATAGAGATGCCACAATTAGGAAAAAGCGTCACTTGAACAGAGAAGATAGGGATTTTTATGTAACCTGGTGTTATATCAGGCTCACCGAGTAGAGGTATAAGATGGTAAAACTTGGCACAGTCTCGAGGATGATTTGCTATTAATTCGCTGAAGTCAAGGTTACATTCTGCAAAGGTAACCTCGACAGAATCACCTTCAACAAAACGAATTTCGGGCTTTTCAGTAGGAAATGCAATTAAGTTACCTACAAAAGGATAAAAATGTTGCAGAGTGATTGATAAAGACTGTTTAAGATTTGGAATAACAGTTTCAATAAACCAAATTTTAGTGATTGGGAGCTCATAGAAAAAAAGATTGTGGACCGGAGGTGACCGGAGCCATAAAAAATCGAAGAAATTTAGTGGCAACGACTTGTCTCCTACGGTTGC
The DNA here is from genome assembly GCA_030686995.1 of Artemisia argyi. NCBI lineage: Eukaryota > Viridiplantae > Streptophyta > Magnoliopsida > Asterales > Asteraceae > Artemisia > Artemisia argyi. The sequence continues at coordinate 102,256,216 of CM060696.1, forward strand.
TGGTGGTGGCAATACATGAGATTTATCAAGAACAGTCAAGAGCGGAAGGGAGGCCATCTGATCCTCTTCCCTTCAAAGTCCCTATATGAGTCGAGTTATATATGTTAAAGAACAGGATATCATTGTTTCCACCGAGCTTATCCGTTGTTTTCTAGGTGTTGTTTTTTTGTTGCTGTTTTTTCTTTGTATAGTATCTCAGGGATTATTTCGAAGCTGTGTATCTTGTTCAGTAGTGTTGCTAGACTCTTGTTGGTTGTGAAATAAATCTTATTTTAGCCTTTCGAAAAAGAAAAACCTTGAGCATCCCAATCATTTGGTCCTATGGTTATTCCAAACCTGCAGATCCAGTCCAACAGTTATAGTGCATGTTCTATTTGAAATATATACTTTAAACTTTTAAAGGAGTAATTGTTTGAAAATGTATCATACTAGCCATTTTTTGTTATTATATTTTTTTTTTTTTTTTTTTTTTTTTTTTTTTGTGTACTGAATTTTCAAATTTATAGTATTATGTGTATTTTGTGACTATTTTACAACCTTAATTTTTTTTAACTTTTAAAGGGTAAAATGGTCAATTTACATGACAGAATAGTCACAAAATACACATAATAATCGATATTTGAAAGTTCAGTACAAATAATAAGAAGAAAAAAAAAAGTTAGTACACACAATAACAAAAAGTGCCAAATATCATATATTTTCAAGCAATTAACTCTAATTTAAATTGTGTACCTTGTTTTTTGCACCAGGTTTAAATTATTGAATTAATTGGTTACATGATGTCATGCTGAGTTCTGGTAGAAAATAAAATTATTTACAGTACATGTTATTGTTCTTCATCTACCACCACCTGGGGCTGGAACTAGGGCTGGCATAACAGGCACACGAACCTGTTAAGACATGAACCTGTTAAGGTCAAACATGAACACGACCTGTTAACTAATCGTGTCATTTTCCTCAAACACGAACACGACACGAAAATTAACAGGTGCACCTGTTAAGACCTGTTAAGGGACCTGTTAACAAAATTCGACTAATCTAATCCCAGGTTATAAATCCGACTATAAATGCGACAAATCTAATCCGACTAATTAAACAACAAATCCACTACAAAAAGCAGCTTGAAAGATCAATAACAGTCGAAACATAAAGTATTAAAGATCAAAATCAATAACAGTCAAAACATAAAGATCAAAATCAATATCAATCTATAAAGGTTTCTTCATCTAATAAACATCACATCTCTCTCTTTTCTTCATCTTGAGCCGCTGCCATCTGCAATCTCACGCCACCACGACACTGCCGCTCCCACTATCTCACCGCTACCACCAAACTAACCACCACCATCTCCTCTATCTTCTACTATACAACACGCGACCTAAAATGATCTCCAACACCCTCTATTTTGCTCCACCGCCACTGAAAACTGTCACCACCACCATTTTAACACCCCACACGAATAGATCTTGAATAAAAATGTGTAATGATAATATGGTATCGTTTGAGTGTTTGTGTGTGTCGAGTTGGATTCGACTGTGAGCTAAAGCTCACGGTATTCTTTCATTTTTATTGTTGTTCTTGTTTGATGTTGGTTTGAGATTTGGACTTGTATTGAAGTTGTGGGATTGGTGCAGAATGGATTTGCAGCCGAGGGTTTAGGATTTGGAATTTGGATTTGTTTTTTATTCATGTCGAAGTGTTATTGTTGTTTGTTGTTGTGGGAGAGATAGAATGATAGATCAGATTTGATATTCTTGTGGGAGAGATAAGGCAGGAGAGAGGTTGGTAAGATGGGGGGGCGGACAAATATTTAGGGTTAGGATTTTCGAACTTATATATACAATATCATAACAGGTCATAACAGGTCAGACCTGTTAAGACACGAATATTAACAGGTCTTAACAGGTCAGACCTGTTAAGACACGAAACCTGTTAAGAACAGGTCGTGTCGTGTCGTGTTAACAGGTATCGTGTCAAAATTGCCAGCCCTAGCTGGAACCATAATTAGCTACCAAAAACTCCCTAACATTTGTGATAACTTTTTCTTAGACATAAGTGTTAGTTGCTAAGTCATGTGAGAGATATGTAGAGAGCTGACATGCTATATTTGTACACTTCACGATTCATATGAAAATGTGACGACCGGTTTGAATGTGAAGTATGCTACGGGTTCGGCTGCTAGGAGTATTCTTTCACTTCATGTATTCACGTCCCTTGTATACCGTTATATTAGAATAAAAGATACTTGCAAGGTTTACTTGAGAGTTCGATTAGTTATTCAAGGAAGGATTATTTCAATAATCTATGTTACTAGGAAGAGGAATCTTTGCAAGAGGCCAAGAGGGACTTATTCTAAAAGAAACTAAAAAAAGACAGAGACCGATAAGAAGAGTCATTAGCTAAAGAATTCTTAGGAGGTGAGAAAAAAGTATGGCCTACGAGAGTTGCTTTGAAGTATTCCTTCGTCCAGTTTGTGAAGTCTCCTGATGATAAACATTGTCAACCATGGCTCCATTATTGTATCTAATAATTCGTTGAGATTTGAGTGTCGAGAATATTCAAGAGTGATAAGAGAAATGTTCATTCTTGTAATCCCGATTATATATAGTGATTTTTTTGGTGGAATAAGCCACAGGAGCCAAACCACGTCAATTGATGTCTTTGTTTTAAATTCTCTAAACAAGTTTTTAATCGGCGGTGAAATCTAGACCCCATGCACCCTTTCTAGTTTCTAGTGCTGATTGGCCCTTCTCTAAGGAGCTAGCCCTAGGCATGAGCAAATGTTCAATTTTTAGCGAGTTAGGATTAAACAAAAGACTTATTTCTCCAAAGCTCTTCGTGACCATTCAACTGGCCATTTTCATTTTACATTACTATTGACTATATCGTTTGTCTGGTCCCTTTTTGTGTACGATCCCAAGATAATTGACGCAAATAAAACTTTAGAGACGAAATTATTTTTCGTAAACACAAATATATGATAACTAAAGAAAAGTAGCATTTAACAGTTAAGCTAGGTTGTTTACAATGTTGGGTACCAATCAACTCATGCTTTTGCTCTGTTCGGATGACTCCGTTGATGATAAACGTGAAACATTCAAATTATTTGATAGTACGAAGGAGAATACAAGGAAAAACTAGCTAGGGGCTATCAGGAAGTTACAGATCGAACACCGGTGAAATTTCCCATCCATGTGCAACTCCATGTTTAGTTAGTCTAATAATAAGTGGTAATTTTGTAATTACGATGATTTTTTTTCTTTTTTTTGGTAAAAGGTTACACCGGTAAAATATTATTACTCCAAAAAATAATTAAGTACAACGGATATGGGTGAATTCCACACTTCAGCCCAAAAAAGGCAAACAAAAAGTGGCTACAGTGTTTAAGACCTAACCAAGTTTAAATGACATGTCATACTTATGCAGAACAAAATAAAAACAACCTATCTAATTTGACCACGGAGACTAATGTTATAAGTATTAGCAAACTTCAATTGAGCATCGGTCGGACCACAATCATCAAACTCATCATCATCATAAGGGTTTTGGTCATGGGTCTCTTCTTTCCATTGCTCCAATAAGCTCTTCATGCCTACTCCACTACCACCTTTAGAACCGTCAAATGACATAAAATTAGAAGTTTCATTGGAGTCATCAAGGACTTCATCATCATCACTATCCTAGATAGCTAGATCACCAACCTTAGAAAATGGATTGCCTACCTTTTTTCCTTCTTTAACCATATTAGGAGTGCTATTCGAAATACAAGGAGGAGACGCATTGGACGAACTTGGGATGCTTGCATAGTTTTCCACATTAGCGTTTTGCATAGGAAGCGGCTTCCCATAATCACTTGGAAGAACAAGTTTCCCCTCAATTAATTGACTTTGAAGCTTATTAATCTTATAAACAATAGGTGTAGCACCTGGACTGCCAAATGAATCAATACTAGAACTTCCTGTTTATCCATGTTCCCAAACATAGCTTATTAATGTTTTTATTGCTTTTGACAAATTGTACGTTTGAGTTCACTTTTAATATCCCATTATATCATGGTTCAAATCTTTTTTTTACATCGAGTCACCTCTAGTATTGATTTCGTCAGTGGAATTATTGTTATTATTATTTTTTTGAAAGGCGGCAATATATAGAACCACAAAAAGGCAATACAAACAAATGGCATTTCATATCTCTAAACAAGACGATTAAAGAGAAATGAACCCGGACAAGAACAATACAATAGAAACAACAACAAAAAAACAAACTATAATTACGAAAAAACCAAACCAAACAGCCCTATAGTGAAGCAAACAAACCATAGAACCTGGGATCAACAAAGCCAAAACCAACTAAAACCATACCCAATTGACCTATGGCAGATGACGATAAACCACTTAAGATATATTTTATCCTGAAGCTGCAGACCATTAACTTCTGAACCGCATACCACTTCCAAACTTTTCCAGCCCCTTTACAGCTCCTCGAAAACAACTTCACAAAAGCTACACACGATCTCTACCACTTGAAACCAAACAAACATATACTTTAACCTTTGGATGCATTTAGCGAATCAATGCACCAATCATTTCAGGACTTAATTTTCCATTTTGTAAAATCCAAAAATACACAAGAACTTGTACTTCGTCACATATTGTAGATAGGCTCAATACACAAGAACATGTTGGAGCCGCCACACAAAGATGCAAATCTTTCTTGGGATGTATGTGCTCCACTTAGTCTTTTGAGCTGTACCCGTGGAGTTTAGAGTAACTTCATCAATCTTTTCTCTAAGACTTTTAATAGTGAAGAGACCTTTATCATCAAGAAGCCAGGTCCATGAATCTAATTGTACATTAGGAATAAAAAATTTAGTTAACCTAGACAATTCCATGAGTTGACTTATAGCTCTACCCCTTGGATTTCTCGCCCAACTCCATTCCCACGTGCACCTATCATCCCTCCAGCATCTCTTCTCTCCGACCTAGATATCTTTATGGATTTCTAATCCAAAAAGTCTTGGAAAATTTTCACATAAAGCCACATTTTCACCAACCCATTTATCCAACCAAAAACGAGTATTAAACCCATTTCCTACTTTTCTACCAAAAGAGGAACAAAAATTCACACCCGACTGATATATGCCTCTCCCCCACTTTTACAATAATACTCCATGTACTTCCACTTTGACTAACTCCTTCATTATACTCGGTCAATCCACCATCACTTCCATACAAACTTTTAATAACTTTAACCCATAGTCGATGTTCTTCAACTCTAAACCGCCACCACCACTTGCCAAGTAAAGCCCAATTAAAGCTTTTAAGCTGCCAATATTTAACCCACCTGCTTTTATCTTCTTTACCACAACATTCCACCTAACCCATGCCATTTTCTTATTCTCGTCATTAACCCCCCCCCCCCCCCCCCCCCAAAAAAAAAAAACCGTTGTCTCACACTTTCTAACTTTTTAATGATACTCGCGGGTGCACAAAATAAAGAGAATAAGTATAATGGTAAGCTACTTAAAACCGTTTTAACCAACGTTAATCTATCACCAAAAGAGAGAGTTTTTGCTTTCCAGTTATCCAATCTTTTTTTGAATTTTTCGACCACAACATTCCAACTAGATATTCTTTCCATACACGAACCAACCGGTAATCCAAGATATGTGAATGGCAAAGACCCGGCTGTACATCTCATTCTGTGAGCTAAAGACTCCACTTCTTCTATTCCAACACCAATTCCATACAATTTGCTTTTATTAGAGTTAATCTTTAAACCAGAAGATTGTTTTATGCATTCCAGAATTCTCATTATGTTCTTAGCATTTGACATATTCCACTCCCCAAATATCAAAGTATCGTCGGCATACTGCAAATGAGATATTAGAGTTTCATCTCTGCCAATATTTACACCCTTAAATATTCCATTTGAGACTGCCTCACGTATCGTAACATTCAGACCTTCAGCCACAATAAGATAAAGAAATGGTGACAATGGGTCGCCTTGCCTAACCCCCCCTCTCCATTTTAAATTCCCGCGTAGGAGACCCATTCACTAAAATCGAAACCATTGCTGACTCTTGACATGCTTCAATCCACTTACACCATTTATCTCCAAACCCCATTTGCATGAGAGTGTGATGAATGAAATTCCAATTGACGCTGTCATACGCCTTTTCAAAATCAATTTTCTGTAAGAACACCTTCCTCTTCTTTTTCTTTAAAAATTATAAGGTTTCATTTACTATTAGACCACCATCTAAAATATATCTCCCGTTAACAAATGCATTTTGCTCCTCCCCGACAACTTTATCAATGACTTTTTTCAATCTCTCAGCAAGTATTTTTGAAACAATCTTATAATAACAACCTATTAAACTAATAGGTTGGAAATCCCTCAACGTAAGCGGGTCATTCATCTTTGGAATTAAAATAAGAAACAACGAGTTGCAGCCTTTAGATATTTGACTTGTATGCCAACACCACTCAATTGCCTTCAACAAATCTTCTTTAATAATCCCCCAAAATCTTTTAATAAGCCCGAAATTAAATCCATCAGGACCCGAGCTTTTCTACTACCACATTGTTTAATAGCGTCCCAAACCTCATTTTCCTGAATGAAACATTCCAGTTCAACCCAATCTTCGGTTGAAATGGTTTTAAAGTTACCATTGACCAACACCGGTCTGATATTATTTGGTTCACTAAAACTGTTTTTAAATAAATCAATGCTTTTTCTTTTATACTAGTTGAGTCATCACACCAAACTCCATCCACAACCAGGCCATTCAAATTTGATTTTCTGTAGTTACCACGGATACACGAACGAAAAAACTTTGAGTTTTCGTCACCCTCCAACACCCATTTAACTCTAGCCTTTTGTTTCTTCATTTCATTACACCGCCTGTCTTTCTCTAACCACCCCTTCCTAGCTTCTTTCCATCTATCTAATTCCTCCTCGTCCAACTCTCTTGATTCGGTTAACAATTCCCATTTTGTAGCTTCGGTTTTTAGATCTTCGATATCTTGGTTGTTTCTTCCAAACTTCACTTTGCTCCATTCTTTTAGACCTTCTTTTACATTTTTTAACTTATCTCTAAAAATAGAGTCGGCGTTGAATGAAAACACCAATTTTATCCAGCAATCTGCCACCACCTTCTCACATTCACTGTCATCTAGCCAAACGTCAAAGCATTGAAATGGTTTGGGACCGAAATCAACAACTTTATCAGAAAGCATCAAAGGATAATGATCTGACAATTTTCTTTCCTTTGCCACCACCACCAACGAGCTCAAAAAGTCACAAAACCGATTATTAATGAGAAATTGATCGATCTTACTAAATTTTAACCCGTTGTCACTAACTCTTGTGAATATTTTACCACCTAAAGGGATATCAATCAAATCATCACATGTTATGAAATTATTAAACAGCTCCACTCCTCTTCTATTAAAGCACAAATTTTTCTTTCATCAACGTTTCTAACTCGTTAAAATCTCCAAAAAATACACCATGCCGCATCTATAGAGTTAATTATTCTTGAAATTTTTTCCCATAGAGAACTTTTCACGACCAAATCAACTAAACCTTCTTTACCTTTCCAAGATCCAACAACCGCAAGTAACCCTTCTTCTCCCAACGCACTTATGTTAAAAAACCATGAATTGTCTCACATCATAATGATCCCACCCGAACTGCCAATGGCATCTACCTTTGCATACCCAAAAGACACCGACCCCCATATATAACGAACAACTTTTTCATCTAACTGATCCATTTTAGTTTCTTGAAGACCTAAAATTAATGGCTTATTGTTATTAATTAACTCGCTGATCCACTTTGTTTTCCCCTCGGCACCCAACCCTCTAAAATTAAGAGATATAGCCCTCATTAAACCATTATCACAAATACCCCAACCACATCAATCAATTACACCTATCGTTCCTCTCATTCAAGAGTCCGCCACTTATCACTTTCTTTTGAACCACTGGAGGATGTTGACCTTTGAGATGTGGCTGCCGCCACCTATGTATCGCCCTGCTCGTTTGTCTCTACAACCACATTGTCACCATGTATCTTTTCTTGCGTGTCATCATGATCATTAACAACCATTGAACAACCAGTTGCTTCATCCTCACCGTATTCATTCACTTCAGGTACATTATCTTGCTTGTTAACTGGATCATTAATCACCGTTGGGCCGTAAACAGTTCCATCTTCAATAATTTCATTAACTTATGATTCTAATGTTGTGTCTTTCACCAATGTTTCCTCTATAATTTTAGTATCATTCACTAGGATTTCACTAGAATTTGATCTCGATCTTCTGGGGAGGCTGAGATTTATCATTCCTGCTCGTTTTTTCAATATTTGGAAACTTAACTTACCTTTCCAGCCCTTCTTCTTCCTAATTTTTCCTCCATTAATACTTATTGTCTTCTGTTTTCTTCTCTTTAAAAAGGATGCCTCACTAACCACTTGTTTCCCATCTGTGTTTCTTATCTTCTCATGACCTGTTCCAGCATCCAAACAATCCCAATCTACTAAACTCTTTAAATTACAAGTGAACTTATTTGGCCCACAATTATGATCTCCATCTAAATCCACATCAGTTTCTGTTGTCCTTGAGCTCACATATTTTTTAGGCCCATTCCACACCTCAAAGAGTTAGTTTTAATTTGATAAGTTATGTTGAAATAGCAAGAGTTAAATAGGTTAAAAACCCTTGTGAAATAATTCGAGAAATTGTGGTTTGTTTAGTATTAATTAAGAACTAGCCAAACACCCCCTTTACTGGTAGCAAGCATTACACTAGTTCATAAAAAAGGTTATTCATATCATGAATGATTATGTATGCATGTATTATTTTTATAGGTGTAGAAAATAGTCATTCACTTAAGGAAATCACTAATTATATGGAAATATGAGTAACAATAAGTTTCAATATGTACTTGGAAAGAAGCCTCAGTGATTCTTCTTTGCAATACATTATAGGCGCTTAAATGATGCAATAAATGGACATTATGGGTGCCTAAGTGACACGCCATGAATTATTAGTGCCTTAGTGATGTATTTATATTAGTTATTTGGATGCACAAGTGACACATCAATATTATAAGCATGTATGTCATATGGTGTTATGATATTGATAAATGGTTATATTGGTTTAATTAGTATGTTTTCGTGTACTCACTTAGCGTTGTGCTTACTATACGTTACTATATAACATGTTTTGTAGGTAAGCAAAATGGGGTGCATGAGGATAAAGGGAATGAGATTATGTGATAGCTAATGGTGTATGCTCAAGGTTGGTAATTCGAGCTTCTTTCTCAAGGTTGGTAAGTCGAGCTTCTTTCTCAAATTCAATGGATATGACTAGTAACACCCTAAAGTCTTTTGGAAGTTATGTAAATTTTTGTAAACCAAATGATTAAAGGTGTTTTGGTGCCTTGAAGTTTTATGCAGTATGTTAAAAGGGTGTTTGGGTTTAAGGTATTGCACACCTATCTTTTGGTAGATTATAACTTATGATGGTTTGTAAGTACGCTATAAATGCCTAAACATTGTTTTAACATGTTATGAAGTTTGGGTTTGTAGTATAAAACTATAAATGGATAGCTTTCTAGAAAAAGAGTAAAGTACAAAAAGAAAAAAAAAAAAGTTTTGAAAGAATCAGAGAAATGAGCATAAGATTATATGGAATGTTCATACAATCGTATGAGTTAAAAAGGAGTTTTGAAATAAACAGAGAAATACCATGCAACTGTATGGTATGGTCGTATGAAATAAAAAGGAACTTTGGCAGAATCTTAGAAGTGTTCATAAAATAGGAATGTTCATAGAGTCGTATGTTAAAGAAAAAATTAAAATTTTGAGCATTTCATTTTAATGGAGAGTTCCTTTTAATATTCACCGGTTAAAGTGTTAGGTGCGTAATATACCTATTATTTATACTTATTCCTTAATGATTTATAATAGACATGGCCTTAAATGATGGACTATATTTGCATTTTATGTTAAGAAAAGCAAATTAGAGAATGATGCATTTGTATACGTTAAAGTTGATTTTTAAAAAGATTAAAATACCTCACAAACTTATGTGTTGTTGTAGGTATAAAATACGAGGCCTAATTTTACAAGAGTATGAAAGTTAGTGGACCTCGTTGTACTTCATCCCTAACCTACACAATCAGAACAGAACGTGACCTTCATAGAAGCTAAAAAGGGAAACGATTCTTAAAGGGATAATAGAGGTCGTGGCATTAGTCAAACAAAGGGGAGACACTTAAAACTACAAAAAAGACCAGGTGGTTGGAAGGAGGAGATAGTCACAAATACTCTCAACACAACACCAACATAAAAACACAAGTGAAGATCAAAGACGAGGGGCTCATCATCCGTAATTGTGATTTCTTCATCTTGTCATGAGTAGCTAATTTTATTTACTATCTAGTTAAGAGTTTTCTATGTTATGAATCCAATTAGGTTCTAAAACTTGTTGCTTGAATTATTTCAGTACTTTGAAGTGTTTGCAAATTCTCAAATTGAATTTTGTCATTTTGATTAACTGAATTTCAGTTTTTGTTATTCAATTGATGAAATACTACTTTGCTATTTAGAAATTGAAGTTCGTAATTGCTTGAATGTTCTAATACTTGTAACGATTAACAATGTTGATTATGGTCAAGTTTTCAGTTATTGTTAAGGGAATGTGTAATCTAGTTTAGATGAACCAAGCTTATGTGTTTATCAATTCGAATTCATAGTTTCTCTAAGGCCTAATGCTATCGAAAATTAAGTCTTAAGAGCTTGTTTAAGGTTGGTAGTTTGATAAGAGAATTAATCAAATAGCTTGTTTTGTTTATCGACACATAACTGAGAGACAGGTTGTTAAAGCTTGTTAACGACCATAACCAATTTATTGTTAAGTATATGAAACATTTTAGCATCGATGATTAACCATGGATTCATAGTTAGATTGCGCCTTTAACTAGATTGTATTTACTCAAAAATTATCTCTTTCAAGTGTTTAGTTTAATCAATCATCTTATTTTCTTATTATTGTTTGTCAAAATTAAAACCCACTATTAACTTGTTTGGTTAATTAAGAATTGACTAAACCAATCTGTGTGGAATCGACCCATAGTTGTTGCTATCTACAAATAATAGAAGTATGATTTATTTTTGTTGGATTCGACATCCATAATAAAGTTTTAGGGGGTGAAAGTCATGAAAGATTAATCAACTTTTAGTTTTGATCCAATTTAGTCGTTGTAACTTTTTATTTATTATAAAATAATAATCAAGTTTGAAAAGTGTTCTATTTTAGTCACTCAAACTGTTTAATAACTTCGACAAGAGCCTGTTGTCTAGCCGTGTCGTCTTTGTCACATTGTTTTTGAATATATTATAAGGATTTGTTTGATACGCTTTTTGTGACATTTCTAAAAATTCATGTCATTTATTTTAATAGTTTATTATTCAACTATTCTATTTTAACTAATTAACTTCGTCGGAAGTTATCCGTGTTTCGTCATAACACACTCAATTAATTCAACCGTGGCTAGACTACGTCCATTCTACACTTTTTATGCATCATTGTTTCCTTACAATCCTATTTTAAAAGTCACTTTTCAATTTTTCAGTTTTTACGTAAACCTTGCACCTTTCACGTTTTGCGCTATTTAAATTTACGTTATAGAGGTTTAACAAAGTGAACCAACCCGAGACTACGATAATTTACACATTTTATGAATTTTTAAACTATTTCATGTTTACAAAAGAGTTTTATACTTTTCGTGTCATTTTTATAGCTTACATCACTTTGATCAAGAACCGGAATCACCAAACGCGTTTAACCTTCATAACAACTTCATAATATTTTTAGAACACTTTTCTAAAATTCACATTTTCAGGTCACCCGGTTCTACGTAATTCACGTTTTTAAGACCGTACGCTTGAGTTAAACCCCACAAACACAATAATACACCAGATATTAATCCTATATTAATAAAATCTGATCTTTATCTATATTTTTTAAGCTTTGTTCATTCACCACTCTTCACCTTTCCAATTTATCACTTAAAACCTCTAAATACTACTTATTACCTTATATAATTGTTGGGATATAAAAGATCAAGGTATTTCTGTATGTCAAAATACTGCTGCTTGAAGATTAAAGTCAAAGTGCTGCTTGAAGATCAAAGTCAAAGTACTGCTATTTATTGAAGATTGTTCAAAGTACTTCGAAGAGTATAAGGACTTAATTGTAATATTGATAAAAGGATTATTATGTAATATTGAATGAATATTCTAGAATTAGTTAGAGATAATTACTTGTCATTCAAGATATATGATGTAAACTGACTTAAGGTTATCTATATAAGGAGCCTTATGATGGTGTTAGGGATATATGTTTTTAGTCGAAGTTCTAAGAGTTTTAGAGCTTTATAAGTCGATAATAGTTAGTGATTGTTAGTGAATCTGTGTAACAAAGCAGGTTCAAGTTTGGTTTAATATAAAATTTCTTCTTAAGCTTTGTGTTAGTAGATTCCGCATACTTTACAAGGTCAAACAGTGTTTCAATATTAATAGTGTTAAGTTTACTTAATATTATTAAACCTTTACAAGCTACAAAGTGGTTTGGTCAGAGTATATCGATCCAACAAGTGGTATCAGAGCTTGTGTTGGAAACTTTGATTAAGAAGAAAAACCCTCTAAACCGATTCTACTACAAACCCTTCAAGATTTCGACAGAGGCTACACCTGCTCCATCAATCAATGCTGTTAGAATTCCTATTGTCAAGAAGGGAGAATATGACTTATGGGCCATGAAGATGAGGCAGTACATTGCCATCACAGACCATGCACTATGGGATGTGATTGTCAATGGTAGTATGCAAATTGAAGAACCAGTGGAGATCCCTGCACAACCAACACCACCTAAGCCAACCATACCAGCTGCTACCAAAAGAAATCAAGACAAGGCTCTCAACATACTGCTCTCTGCCATTCCTGATGGGCACTTATTGAAGTTTCATGATGCCAAGGATGCAAAACAACTATGGGCTGCAATTAAGAAAAAGTTTGGAGGTAATGATGCTTCCAAGAAGATGCACAGGAACTTGTTGAAGCAAAAATTTGAAACTTTCACTGTTGGTGAAAGAGAAGGTCTTGATTCTGCTGATGAAAGATTCCAAAATCTTCTGAGTATGCTAGAACTATATGATGCTGAGGCATCAGATGAAGATGCTAATTTGAAGTTCTTGAGAAGCTTGCCATCAGCATGGCATGTAGTTGCTACTATGATCAGAGGACAACCAGGGTTGGACACAATGGACTTTGATGATCTCTACAACAATCTGAAGGTGTATGAGCATGAGATGAATGGTACTACAGGTTCAAGCACACATCAGAAACCCCAAAACATTGCTTTTGTATCTTTTGAAAATAGAAGCAGTACTTCCAATAAAGGTACTACTTATCCTATCCAAAGTATTGTGACTGAAACTCAGGTTCCATGTACAACTATGGTCACTACCACTTCATCACCATCAAACACTCCCACCTCAGATGATGTTCTATGCTAATTCTTTGCTCAACAAGCATCTCTACTTGTAACCTATCAAGAGGATGTCTTGCAAATAGATGATGATGCTTTGGAAGAGATTGATATCAGATGGCAAGTTGCCATGCTCACTGCAAGGATCAAGAAGTTTGTGAATAAGACAGGAAGAGGCATCAATTTCAAAGCTAAGCAGGGAATAACATTTGATAAGTCCAAAATTGAGTGCTTCAATTGTCAAAGGACTGGTCACTTTACAAGGGAATGCAAATTTGCAAAGTATCAAGCAAACAAGATGATTGAACAACCCAAGCCTGAAAGAAAAGAGGTCCCTATTACTGAACCAAAATCAAAAGCTTTGGTTGCTCAAGAGAATCTGTCAGAGATTGATTGGTCCAATGAGTTTGATGATGAACCTGTAACCTATTCAATGGTTACATTGGAAGACTGGAGCACAACTTTTGATGAAGAGCCTGGATATGCTGCTTTGGAGTCAAGAGATGGTCTAGGAAGCTTTGATTGGAGCATGGAGTTTGAAGAAGATCTTATTCAGATTGCTATGGTAGCTACTTCACCAAGTTCTGAGGTATGCTCTAAGTGCAATGATATGTATCAAAAGTTACTTAGTGAATATGTAGCTGAAAGAGATAAATTTCAAAGGGCTAGGTCTGAGATAGTTGGCTACCAGTTGACTTTAGAGTCAATGGAGGCCAAAATAATTACACATGAAAACAATGAAGTAGCATGGGCTGAAACATATAAGCAACAAGAGTACCAAGTAAAGTTGAGTGAATGGAAACTAGGATGTAAGGTGTCTGAACTAGAGAAAGTTACTGCTGAGAGAGATAAGTTGTTAGAAAAACTTGCTGTTTGGAATGAATCAGGTCTGTCACATGTTCAATTTTTTGAAAAGCAAAGAACATCAAACATTAAAACTGGCCTAGGTTATAATAATGATAGCACAGAAGGTATTCCATTTAAGAGTAAGGAACTAAATCTTACAGTAGATACCTCAACTAGTGATGAAGAATTCATAATTTTAGATGAAAACACTTCTAGTGATGAGGAATACCCTAGTCCAACACCTCCTGAATATAAGAATGACAAGGGATACAATGCAGTTCCTAATCCCCCAGGTAGTTTTCAACCACCTAGGAAAGATGTCTCTTGTTATGGGGTAGATAACCTAGAGTTTAGGAAAAAGCTTAAAAGTCAATCTAATCCTGAAACTTTAGAAAAATCTGTTGAAACACCTAGGGTTGATGAGAAAAAGTTTTCAAAACAAGCAATACCTTCAAACACTTTTCAAAGTACTACTGATCACTCAGCAGTACCTCCAAGAAAATACTTTCAAAATACTGCTAGTTTTAGAAAACCTTTTGGAAAGGGATTTGGGGATATTAGTCCAAAGGTCTGTTATGTATGTTATAGTCCTCACCATTTGATTAAGGACTATGATTATCACTCAGAATACTTAAGCAAATACCCAAGGACCAGGTCTGCAAATCAAAGTCACAAGGAAAATAAGCCAAGGGATAACAAACAAGTTTGGAATTACACAAATAGGGTTAACCATAGCAATTTCTCAAAAGACTATAGGTACCCTCATCAGAAAAGATCATTCTCCAAACCCTCAGTACCTTCTCAAAGTACTAATAGAAAGTTCCCTAACCAAGGTGCTGCTAACAGAAACTCAAGTGTAAGACCTAGGAGATTTAATTACTATAAACCTAGAAGGCCTTACAATACAAGAAAAGATGCTAGAACACAGAACCTAACTCCAAAAGTTACAACTAAATGGGTTAAGAAAGAAAGTACTACTGGGGAAGAACCAGTACTTTCAGAGGTTAAGGGTGAAAAAGGGAAAATTGATCATAATAAACCAACAGTTTTGGAAACAAAAACCTTAATTCTTGATCATGTTTTCAAAGACAGTGGTGATTACATACTCAAAGAATTTGAGTATGTCACTCCACAAGGGGAACACAAGTCAGTAATGGCTTGGGTTCCTAAAAGAAACTAATCTTTTTCATGTGTATGCAGGGCAACCCAAAAGAGGAGCTTAAAGATTATCTTATTGTTGATAGTAGTTGCTCTGGAAGTATAAAAGGAGAAAAGGAGCTCTTGTCAGATTTTAAAGCTTATTTTGGAGGAAAAGTTGCATTTGGGAATGATCCTGATGGAGGATGAATAACTGGCAAAGGAACTATCAAGGCAGGAAACATTGATTTTGAGAATGTTAGATATGTGCAGGAGCTTAAATTCAATCTTTTGTCAGTCTCTCAGATTTGTGATAAGAAGTATCATGTGTTATTCTTAGACACAGAATGTCTTATACTTTCTCCTGATTTTAAGTTAGAAGATAGAAACTTGGTGATGCTGAGAGCACCAAGAACTAAAGATGTATAGCATAGACTTGAAGAATATCAATTCTGCTAAAAAAGCAACATGCTTGATTGCAAGAGCAACAATGGAAGAAGCACATCAATGGCACAGAAGATTGGGGCATGTAAATTTCAAGAACATCAATAAGCTAGTCAAAGGAAATTTAGTTAGAGGTTTACCTTCTAAAACATTCAAGAATGATCACTCATGTCTTGCTTGTAATAAGGGTAAACAGCACAAGGCTTCCTATAAGAAGATTGAAGAGAAAACCATTAGACAGCCTTTAGAATTGCTGCATATGGATCTGTTTGGACATGTCTCAGTTGTTAGTTTGAACAAGAAGAAGTACTGTTTGGTTGTGACAGATGACTGTAGCAGATTTAGTTGGGTCTTTTTCTTATGTTTCAAGGATGAAACTTTTGATGCTATTAATGATCTTATAATAGCACTTGAAAATCATTTAAGACTCAAAGTTAGAGGCATTAGATATGATAATGGGACTGAATTCAAGAATCAGCTAATGGATGACTTTTGTGCCAAGAAAGGAATTAAAAGAGAGTTCAGTATTGCCAGAACTCCTCAGTAAAATGGAGTTGCAGAAAGAAAGAATAAAACTATAATAGAAGCAGCAAGGACAATACTTGCAGACTCCCAATTACCTGTTCCATTCTGGGCTGAAGCTGTAAGTGCTGCTTGTTATGTGTTGAACTGAGTATCAGTGACAAAACCTCAAATGAAGACACCTTATGAGTTACTCATGGGAAAGAAGCCTAGCATCAAGTTTATGAAACCTTTTGGATGTCCCCTGACTATTTTGAACACTGCTGATAACTTGGGCAAATTTAATGGGAAGTCAGATGAAGGATACTTATTGGGATATTGTACCAATAGCAAAGGATTCAGAGTGTACAACAGGGCTACAAAGAAAGTACAAGAATGTCTTCATGTTTATTTTCTAGAAGAGCAAGAAAATTCTAAAGGGAAAGGTCCTGATTGGATGTTTGATCTTGATTTAATGTCTTTATCTATGAATTATGTACCTGTAAGGGAAGAAAATCAAGCTGCTCCCACTGAAGAAGAAGCACAGTACATTGTTCATGATGTTAATTTAAGATCTGAAGATGAGTCTAATGATAAAGTAAATGATGAGAAGGAAAGTACTTCTGAGCCTCAAAGTACTGTTGAACCTAACAATACTGTTGATCCTCAAAGTACTGCTCCACCAAAAACCACAGTATCTGATGAAGACCAAGCCATTCAAGATGAACTTAGTAGGATGCTTTTTCAAGAAACAATGGCTAAGTCTTATGAAGATGAACAAAGGAGAGCTTATGAAGCAAAAAAGAAGAAGGCTAAAGGCACTGACAGTACTTTACCCCAAAGTACTGCTGATCCATTTGAAAGTACTTTTCAACCTTTAGATACTTCAAATTGGATAAATACCGGTGCTGTGAATGATCCAAACATGCCTGACCTAGAAGATACTGATGATTTGGATGATCCAAACAAGCTTGCCTTAGAAGACACTAATGATGAATTGGATCAAGAAGGAATTTTCTCAAATTCTAATGAAGATCCTGATTTAATTAATTTAGAAGATAATCTTGAAGTGTCACCAACTCCTACTCTAAGAATTCACAAAAATCATCCTGTTAACAACATAATTGGACCCTTAGCTTCAGGAGTGCTCACAAGAACTATAGCTAAGAATATGTCTCAACAACATACTTCTTTACTTAGCTTTATTTACAAGCAAAACAGGGTAAATCACAAGAATCAGAAGTTGTGTTTATTTCCTTGTTTTCTGTCTCAAGAAGAACCTAAGAATATAAAACAAGCATTAGCCAAGGAGAGTTGGGTTGAAGCTATGCAAGAAGAACTCTTACAGTTTAAACTTCAAGAAGTATGGGTATTATGTGATTTACTTGATGGTAAAAGACTGATTGGAACAAAATGGGTCTTCAGGGTAAAAAGAGATAAAAGAGGCAATGTTATTAAGAATAAGGCAAGGTTAGTGGCTCAAGGTTATAGACAGGAAGAAGGAGTAGACTATGATGAAGTCTTTGCTCCTGTGTCAAGGATTGAAGCCATAAGGCTATTTTTGGCTTTTGCATCTTATATGAGATTTCATGTATACCAAATGGATGTTAAAAATGCTTTTCTATATGGCACCATCACAGAAGAAGTTTATGTCAAACAACCTCCTGGTTTAGAAGATCCTGCACACCCAAACAAAGTCTACAAGGTTATCAAGGCTCTGTATGGCCTTCATCAAGCTCCAAGAGCATGGTATGAAAGACTCTCAACTTTTCTATTATAGCATGGTTATAGGAGAGGAGCTATTGATAAGACTTTGTTCATCAAGAGAGATAAGAAGGATATCATGCTTGTCCAAGTTTATTTAGATGATATCATTTTTGGTGCTACTAAGCAATCTATGGTGAAGGAATTTGAAGATCTTATGCAAAAAGAGTTTCAGATGAGTTCAATGGGAGAATTAACATTCTTCTTGGGACTTCAAGTGCAACAGTCAAACAGTGGAATTTATATTTGTCAAGATAAGTATGTTGCAGATATTCTTAAAAAGATTCAATTTCACAACTGTCAAGCCTACATCTACACCTGTGGATACTAACAAACCTTTGGGAAAAGATGAAGAAGGAGAAGATATTGATGTCACATTATACAGGTCTATGACTGGATGTCTAATGTATTTAACTACATCTAGACCTGATATTACTTTTGCTGTGTGTTTATGTGCAAGACATCAAGTTCATCCCAAGGTATCACACTTGAATGCTGTCAAAAGGATTTTTAGGTACCTTAGGCAACAACCTATGCTAGGATTATGGTATCCTAGGGAGTCACCTTTTCTTCTACAAGCCTTTTCAGATAGTGATTATGCTGGAGATAACTATGACAGAAGATCCACAACTGGAGGGTGTCAGTACCTTGGAAGTAGGTTAGTCTCATGGCAATGCAAAAAGCAAACAATTGCAGCAACATCTTCCACAGAAGTAGAGTATGTAGCTGCTGCAAGTTGTTGTGCACAAGTACTTTGGTTGCAAAATCAGCTTTTGGATTATGGATTCAACTTCAAGAATACTCCTATCAATATTGATAATGAGAGTACTATCTGTATTGTGAAGAATCCAGTTTATCACTCCAAGACCAAGCACATTCAGATTAGGCATCATTTTATTAGAGACTGCTATGAGCATAGGCTTATCAATGTGGTTAAAGTCCATACTGATGATAATGTAGCAGACCTACTCACAAAGGGCTTTGATGTTTCAATATTTACTTTTTTAGTTGTGAGTATTGGTATGATTAATAATTAAGCTACTTTTGAGGGGAGGCATTAGTAGTTAGTCATTATTTGAGGGGAGGCTACATGTATCATTCAAAAGGAAAGTTCTTTATTCATTATTCCAAGATGGGTTACATCAAACAGTTCCACAAGATACATCATGACACATACAAAGTTGAACCACAGACACTGACACGACACACTGACAACTACCAAAACACAACCTACTACCAAGCTCCACACACCCTACTCCATAGGCCTTTTTCCCTTGCCCTCATAGCTCTGCTTTCCCTTTTGAGCAGTCTTTCTTTTGTCATCAAAAGAAGCTTGCTTCCATGGGCGAGCCATGCCAAGAACTTGCTTGGGTGGTTTCTCTTTTCTTGGAGCAGGCCACTTCATGTTCTGTATTGATGATTCTAGGGCTTGAGTCAAAGCATGTGGAAGCTCATTAGCCAGAGATGAACCAGGAACAGACTTTTTCTTCTTGGGCTTTGGGTTGGTAGTACTTGCTGCATCAGTTATGGTAGAATTTGCTACACTCATAGATGAGGATGATACAGTTGGAGGAAAGTACCCCATCCATCCTGGATCCTCAAACTCTGAATCAGAATAGTAGCTTATTTCTGAGTATGTGGAACCATCTGAGTCAGAGGAGATGTACACCAATGGGAAGTGACTCATTGTTATCACTAGGGTTTTTGTATTATGATGATGAAAGAAGAGATGAATAAAGTGTGTTAGTGGAAGAGTTCCTTTTATAGGCAAGGCAAGGTATAAGGGTATTAAATGAAGTTCATTGAATTCTACTTGGCTTGGTAGCTTTGGGAATTAATTTGGGGAAGTATTAATTACTTCGGGTTGACTTACAAAGTTATTTTGGTCAAACAGTCAACTATCAAGATATTTTGCTTGGGAAGTACTTTGGTCAACATACTGCTTGGGTTTATAACTGAAAGTACTGCTCCATAATCTATGGAAAGTACTGCTTGGTGATATAAAGGGTACGCTGACGTGGCAGAATACTGTTCTAACAGTCAGATTTGCGGGTAACAAACTTTCGAAAGATATGGGGATGATCACTTCCAAAAATAACGGTAAAATAATTAATTAACCATGATTTTTTTGTATCTTATCCTTTTATAACTCATATCTTTTTCTTATTTATTCACCCGTATCCATTCACCATTCTTATTCATCAAACCCACTCACATCATCACCGATTACCATTCTTCTCTCATATCCTTATCACAATGGCAAACCGCCCAACCAACAACAAACACAACATGATAGCCAATCTTGAGAAAACGCAAAGCAACATTGATTTTCATGGTATTATTGATTTTTCTCACCGGAACCACCATCTGTTACTCACTTTTGGTCAACCCAGAGATTATTGGACCTTGGATACAGGAGTTTTGGGCTACGGCAAGGTCTGAGGTTGAAGATGGAGAGGATGTTATTCATGCTACAGTTGCTGGGAGAGCTATTCGTGTTACAGAAGCAACAATCAAGGAGGCTCTGTTGTTTGAAGATGAAGGAGGCTCTGTTTTGTTTGCTAAACAAGAGATTTGGAATGCATTAAGAGACATTGGGTATGAAGGACCTTTGGATAAGCTTAGTTTTCAGAAAGCAATGGTAAGTCCTCATTAGAAGTTTCTTATTCATGTTTTACTTCACTGCTTAAGTCTAAAGAGTACTGCTTGGGATCAATTTAGCCACGCTATAGCTTCTGCATTTGTTGGTCTCATTACCAATCAATCCTTCAACTTTTCATACATGATCCTTGATGGTATGATAACACATATTAAGGCTGGATCCCTTTTTCTGATGTATCCTAGATTTGTTCAACTTTTCTTAGAGAATCCACTTGATGGGATACAAAAACCTCAGGATTATGTACCCACTATTAGGATGCCACCTAAGGTGATCACCTTTATGTCTCTGATACGTGGGAATCACACCAGGCTTTACCTCTCAAGGGATATTGAGAAGCTTACAACCCCCACCAGGCAGTGTACCTGATCGTTGTAGTATAGTATAGTGACAAGTACCGGGGGATTGATCATTCAGCTAGGAATAGTGTCGCTAGGATTAGAAAACCTAATTACTAGTTCTAAAGATGATGGAAGATTCTTTTTGTATTTTTATATTTTTTTAGAAAGCAAGTAAATATCTAGGGTTTGAAGGATTTGGGCGGAATTAGTTGCTAGTCAACTAACCCAATACTAAAGATGCAATCAAAATAAAATACGAGAAATGAAAACAAACTAAATTAACTAAAGTTGTGAGCAATAAGTGGAGAAGTTGTGTTTACTTAGATTTCACTACTCCCTAGATATCTTTTACACGTTAATTACTTGTTATAGTTGCGTGGATGACGGATTGTATTCCTTAATACCATTCATGGGGTGGCACACTTAATTCCCCAATCCTATGAGTGCCTACTTCACTCCTATGTCGAGCCAGCTAAGAAGCTCCTAACATGGGATCATTGGAATTTACTCATGCATTAAATACAACCAATAAAACCTAGTGCACGTCAGTTCATGTTTCCTAAGACGTTCAAGCATGTTACCATTTGGAGATCTGCCAGTTTTCTTAAGCCTAACATCGAAATCATTCATCCAATACAACCATAAACAAGTAATCAACACATAATTAACATCTAGGTTTCATTAGATCTAAGCAAACACAAGATAGATCTAGCCTAGCATGATGGAATTAAGACAAGAACAAGATTTAGACAACCAACACATAGACATATTGATTGAATTAAAAGAATACTTATCTCAATTACACATGAAAGGGTTCAAGGGCTGAGAACCCTTGAAAAACCTGTAAAATTCGTACTAAGTTCGGCTTTAGGGTTTCTCCAAAACTACTCTTTTTTTATGAATGAAAATTAGAAAACTATATATAGGAAATTGAGGCTGACGGCGTTAAGACCAAATTGGTGACGCCGTCATCTCGCCGCCAAAAGAATTCTCGGACGGCCTTGATCTACTTTTGACGCCTTCACGTTATAACATTTTCCAGGCCGTCACATATTTTACTCTTGACGCTCTTCCTTGTGACGCCTTTAATTCTGTACTGGGCCGTCATGAAAATTACTCTTGACGCCGTCAGGATTTTCTTCTTGACGCCGTCACCTACTGTTCCCAGCAAGGAAAATTAAGACTTTGGCGTTTTCTTCACTTTTATGCTCCAAAAACGTCCGAATTGCTTCCTTTTCCAGATTTCTCTCACAAAGTACCTAAAATCACAAAAGGAACAATTTAGGGAAATATTTGATCAAATAAATTCAATTCCGAGCTTAAATGACCCCCTAAAAGTGGTTCATTTTTCACCTCATCAGTCTCACAAGGGAGTAAATTTTTCGGGTAAAAATACACCTCTCAATGCATACATGTTAGAGGTAGCACAGGCTGTTAGGGATGATATTGACAATAGTGGTTCTGCAAATTCTGATGATGCTGATCAACCTGATCCTTCTAAGCATTCTGCATCAGTACATATACCTACACCACCTATTGTTTCGCCTCAGCATGATGATTTAAGTGAAAGAACTCCCTCAGTATCAGCTTCTTTGGAAAAACCTATTTCTGCTGAAGGTACTTCTCCACAAAGTACTTCTTCTAAAGGTACTCCTTCAGAGCATACTCCAGTACCTTCTACCAATAATTATACTCCCACGGGTGGGCTTCAAACACCTGGAGGAGATGAGGGAGTTGGAGGTTCTATGAATAATTATGCTTTGACTAGAGAGTTGGAGAGAATGAAGAAAACTATGGATGATGAAGCTGCAGAAATCAAGAAGTTAAGGAAGAAGTTCATAAGGTTAAAGAAGTTTGTCTGGCCTCTTGTCCAAAATTTTAGGCTTTATGTGAAGGAAAAGAAACAGTCTTAGAAGCACAAGTCTAAATCTTCCAAGAAGTCTTCTAAATCCATGAAGAAGCATAAGAGGTCATCATCTATCAAATTAGGGAGAAATCAAGATGATAATTTGGATAGTGATGATGCTGAGATTCAATATTCAGAAGATGCTCACCTTTGGCAATATCCAGAAGAACCAAAGACTTTTGTGCCAGAGAAACAGGTTGAAGAAGATGTGAATATTGTACAACAAGAAGCTATTGAGCAAGAATTTGTTGAGCAAGAAGCTGTTGAGCAAGATGCTGATGCACAAAATATTCAAAGCACTCAAACTCAAAGTACTGGTGTTCAAAGTATTGTTGCTGAAAGTACAGGTCTGCAAGGTACTACTGAGCAAGGTACTGCTGCTATGAATATTGATGAAAGTGGAACTTCTGCAGCTGGACCTTCTACAATAAATTTTGAAGATGAAGCTGGTCCTTCTACATTTATACACGAAGAAGTGAAGGTGCATACAGCAAGTGATGATAAAACTATAGCTCAGATTATGATCAATTTAAATAGACCTTCAGGAGGTATACATATTGTTGAGCCTGCACAACAAGTTTCTGAAAGTACTTCTGAATCTGAAGAACTTGATCCCTGTCACAACTCACAATTTCAGGTCATTTCCCAAACTTTGACAATTTACTATTCATAAATCACAATTCATCAAAACGTTATTCATCATTTTACTATTCATCATTTTTTTGAGGTCAATATGATATTCTGAGAAGCGTTCAAAAATTTTACTATTCACCAAGTACTATTCATTTCCGGAAAGAAAACACTATTTACGTGCATTGCTCATTTCATCGTAAATTTAATTTACGAGTACTTAAATTCGCGTAACCGTATTGGTTCAGGTGCGAATTCATGCATTATCATTAGGGACACTTCATACGGACTAGAAATAGTCTACATATCATCATAATAGCATTTGCATACTATACCACTCGCAGAATATTCATATTAATATTTTTGGTATATTTAACGTTTTACGTATATTTATTCTAATTAAACATTAATACGCGATTAATAAATATAACTAACATATCTAAAAATCCCTACGATGGTTCCGATATATTTTTAAACTCATTACAATGTCATAAAAATTACAAAATTCATTTACCCGGTATTTTGGGAATTTATTAAATTTATAACTTAAGTTTAATATAATTACGACGGTTTTCGTGAAAACTAAACGATAATTATCCAAATGCTTAATTTTTGTACCCAACATATTTTTATTATTTTTATGACTTTATTAAGTCCCGGTTAACTTCGTTAAAATTTATTTCTCGCAAACCCGGTACCCAATTATAACTAAACTACAACTAAAACTATAACTAAAATCTATACTTATACATCACTACTCTCCACTAACACTTCTAAATAAATCAAAAACTCTTTTTTCTCTTTTTCTTCCTTTGAAAAACCGGCCAACCCCCCCCCCCCCCTTTTTAACCTTATGCATTAATTCATTTTAACCTTTCCAAAATTCACCAAATAATATCTCAAACCTATAAACACTTCACACTTATAATTCTTAGAATCAAAATTTGCTCTTTTTCTCTCCTTTTTCTCTCAAAACCCACGCCCAAACCAAAACCACACCAAGATCCACCATTTTTTCCAAGATCAAGCTCAAATCAAGTCCATATAGTTATCCTTGTTAGGGTTTTGTAATACAAACTCAAGGATCTTTAGGTTTTTATCATCCAAGCTTCATAATCATTCAAAGTAAGTTTACAAAATTTATTTTCATCATTTCTTCAAGTATTTATTATGATTATATGGTTTTCATACTATATTTCATGCATATGTTAGGTTGTACCATTCATAATATATACTTATGTCTTTGAAACCCTAGAAATGGATACCCTTATTAGATCCACAAGATTGATGATGTTTAAGAACCCATGACACCTTTAGAAGGTGTATGGTAGGATTAGACTAGATTTGTGGTGATTGGAAGTGATTTGGGTGGATTAGAAACTAGTTTGGAACACTAGAAATGGATTTGGAACATGTTTATAAACCTACTGTCCCAAAATGGAAATTCTGGAAAACTCAGTAACTCAGGGGAGATTTCCAACCAAAGATTTAGAAAATACTTTCAAAAACGAAGCCGTAGGCGAAAGAACGGACTAAAACGAGTTTATAACGAAGGAGATATGATTTTTGCAAGTTTATTGACGAAAACTATTTTTCTGTAAATTGTATGTTGTTGGACGATTTTTGGTGGACAAACCGAGGCGTTAGACGTAACCTAGAGAAGCCGATTTATCAAAAATATATTAGTAACTTTCTATATACGATATACTACGACTAGTTTTTACAAGTCTAGTTAAGACTTATTTTTCTAAAGTATGGAATATATTTTACTATGACTATAACTAGTATTTTCAAGTTATGAGTGGTATAGGTATCATGTGCATGCATATTCTCTACATCATTTCATGATCTAAATTAGATCATACTCATTCATCATAGGTTGCAGTTGATTTCGTTCCTTGTTGTCCTTATCATTCCATCACATTGTACTATCACTTCGAGGTGAGTTTTCATAGCCCCGTTTTTAATACAATATTTTGATTTCAAATCCCATGGGGGAGAATACATTGCATCAATTACTTTTTGTACATGCCTAAGTATTAAATTCCTTACATTTCTTAAGTTGCCTTATTACCACGTCTTGACAAGTCCCCTTTATTATCATGGACCGTTAATTAAAGTACAAGCGAGAGTGAGTGAATAGATCTATTGAGGCTGACTCCTCCATTCTTGTTTGGGTTGCTCCAACGGAATTACGAATGCATTTCATGTCTAATATATTAGAGTGTCTGGTAAACACTCATTTGGGGCCAAGTAACTATGTCTAGCTTCGGGGTCATGAGCTTAAGAGTCAATGTAGCTTTCTTTATGACATTTTTGTCACTTTACTTTACTTATGGCTAATGTACATCCGATTTAACTTATAAACCTATGATTTCTCACCAACTTTATGTTGACCATTTTAGCAATGTATTTTCAGGTAACTAAGGTATATCTCATGGCATGCATGGAGTCATTTTAGTGAGTAGCAAGGATGACGCGTCTCATTTTGGATTTTCATGCACTTATATATTATCGTTTGATTGTACCAAACTTATTTCCTTCAACTTTTAAATACTTTGGGACGTATGTTTTGTAACTCTGAATGTTTTTAAATAAATCAAACGATGTATTTTCCAAATGACACTTTAGGTCGTTCAATATAACTGTAACTGTGGTGCTATGACCGTCACCCCAGGTATTCCATTCCGCTGCCATTCAGGTATTTTGGGGGTGTGACAGATTGACATCAGAGCTAAGGTTATAGCAAACTAGGATGTATCATAGACCCTAGACTATAACCACATTATCATAGCATCTCATCATTATATCATAAGAGCATATTCATTGTTTTAGGTGATTCCATTATACCAGTTATTTATTTTCATTTCACCTTGATTATCACAGAGTTATGTCTTCAGACCCGAACATTGTCATACTTTACTCTGTCTCAGACTCTGATGTTGAGGGCTCTATGTCTTCCATTGCTGTTTCACCACCCATTCCTCCAGTACCTGTGTTGCCACTTTTGGCATCAGGTGAGGATACCGAGCCTTTTGAGGAGGAAGAGACTGCTCCTACTCCTCATATCTCTCCCATTGCACCACTTGATGTTACCCGTGTACCCACTGATATATCATCTCCCACTACTTCCATTTCCTTAGAACCAAAACTTATGTTCCCTCGTAGCAAAACAACCATAGGTGCTAGGAAGAGTGTAGGCACTACTACCTCTACCTTTAGGATTCCTGCTGTTCCTACATTACCTACACCACCAGCTATGCCCACTACTACTTCTATATCTACTTCATTTTTGCCGCTCAGGAAGCGTGCAAGGTTTACTACCCCAGCTTGACCTACTACTGAGACTTCTGACCTTTCACCACCACCAGTATACCATATAGGTGAGAGTTCGAGAGCAGCTGCTGCTAGAGGGCCAGCTTTTACTTTAGATGATCAGTTAGGGGCTCAACAGGAGCAGGTTGATAGTTTGGGCTATAGGTTAGATGAGATTATCACTACTCGACTTGAGGAGGTCGAGGAGCAGGTTGAGGGATTAATCTTAAGCAGGGTTAGCATTGACGTGTCTTATCATGGACTTGAGGCACGGCAGGAGGGACACCAGGAGCTGATTGATTAGCTTAGGGATGAGCTACCTGAGATACGGGATAGAGCTCAGATGACACAGGAGGCTCAGGGAGAGCAGGCACACCAGTTGGCAGTAGCTCAGGAGAGGATGACAGCTGCAGAGACCAGGGAGGCTGCCCTCCAGCTTCGAGTTGAGCACTTGGAGTAGATTGTTGTTGCGATGGATCGTGAGATTCGCCGCCTTAGGGGAGGACCTGGAGGATCTGGAGCACCTGGAGGTTCTAGAGCACCCGGAGGAGCCTAGACATAGACTTGTATAGTATTAGCTTTTACTATTTTCCTAGTCTCGAGGTGTGGGACATAGTTCAATAACTTGTAGTCTTTGGTTGTTGTACAAACAAATATATCAAGTGTGACTCTACTATGTTGGAATGGTTATGCTATATATATATATATATATATATATATATATATATATATATATATATATATATATATATATATATATATATATATATATATATATATATATATCGGTCCATGTAGGCTGAAATTTTCATGTGTTGTGATTATATTTATGATGTTTCGTGGTTGCTCTTTATTGTTATTGTATTTATACAGGTTGTGGTTGTACTCTTACATGTCGTGGTTGTATTTATACTTGTTGTGGGTGTATACCTTTGGTACGATGACTATTTCTATTATGATTTTCTCATGATTGTTGTCGATTATGATTTATCAGAAGTATGGCGCCAAGGAAAGGAAAGGTTGCACCAGAAACACCCGCTATGACTCAAGCCGCTATCCGCAAGTTGGCCAGGGATAGTATAGCAGAAGCTCTGGAGACTGAGAGAGCTGAGGTTGCTGCTAGGGCTGCTGAAATTGCTCCTAATACTGGGGCGGTTGAACCACCCACTACTAGGCGTGAGTGCACTTGGAAAGATTTCAAGATTAGTGATCCCGTCAAGTTTAAGGGCACTGAGGGAGCGGTTGCTTTGATCTGCTGGTTTGAAAAAACTGAGAATGTATTCCTCATGTGTAGTTGTCCTGATGTCAGCAAGGTAAAATTTGCTACAAGTATGCTTTTGGATGAAGCTATGTCATGGTGGAATTCTCATGCTCAGCCTATTGGTATGGAGAATGCCTACAAGCTCACTTGGGATCAATTCAAGAAGCTGATGACTAAGAAGTTTTGCCCTAGTACTGAGGTGAAGAAATTGGAGACAGAATTCTATGAGCTGGTAACAAAAGGTGATGACATCGAGACCTACATCAGGAGGTTTCAGGAGTTAGCTGCACTATGTCCAACTATGGTTCCTGACGATGAGAAAAAGATGGAGAACTTCACTGGTGGACTGCCTGAAAGCATCCGAGGGGATGTGATGTCTTTCGACCCACAATCAATGGAAGAGGCTATTCGCATAACTCAGAAACTTATGGTTCAGGTGGTAAAAGGAAAATATGCTGTCAACAACAACAATAACCGTTCAAACAACACCAACTACAACAACACTCGAAATAACAACAACTATAACAACAATCGAAACCGCAACTATCCCAATAACCGAAACAACAACCCAAACAATAACAACAATAACAAGAGGCGGTTTGACTACAACCAAGGTGGAAATGCTATTCAGCCAGCACCTAAGAGATAGGAAATGGCAAAGGCCTATGCTGCAGGGCCGACTGAAGAGAAAGGATATGCGGGTAATCTACCCAAGTGCGATAAGTGTCAGAAGCATCATAATCCAGGACGTTGCCCAGATTCATGTGGCAACTGCAAGAAGGTTGGTCACCACGCCAAAGATTGCAGGTTTCCAATCTTGGGTGACAATCAGAAACCACCAGTAACATGTTTTGGCTGCGGAGAAATTGGACACTATAGGAGTGAGTGCCCAAAGAAGAAGAATCAAGGAACTGGGAACCAAGGTGGAGTGGCTCGAGGAAGAGCTTATGTTATGGGAGGAGAAGATTCCCGACAGGACCCGAATGTTGTTGCGGGTACGTTCCTCGTTAATAATCGTTATGCATCCATTTTATTTGATTCAGGAGCGGATAGAAGTTTTGTTTCTATTGCATTTGCACCTTTACTTAATATAGAACCAACCACCTTAGACATTCCCTATATTTTTGAATTAGCCGATGGGTCTTTAGTTAACACCAACACCGTTGTCCGTGGTTGCACAATCAATTTCCTAAACCATCCATTCAATATAGACCTCATGCCTGTAGAACTTGGAAGTTTCAACGTTGTTATCGGTATGAATTGGTTGTCTCGACATCGTGCAAGAATTATTTGTGATGAGAAAGTGGTTCATCTTCCTTACAGTGATGAAACTTTAGTTGTTCGCGGAGAGCGAAGTGGAACTAGACTCAGTATTATATCGTGCATTAAAATCGAGAAGTACATAAAGAAGGGTTGTTATGCATTCTTGGCTCGCATCACGGAGAAGAAGTCGAATGAGAAACGACTTGAAGATGTGCCAATTGTTAAGGAATTTCCAAAAGTTTTTCCGGAAGATTTGCCAGGACTTCCGCCTACACGTCAAGCTGAGTTTCAAATTGAATTAGTGCCAGGAGCTGCACCAATTGCGCGAGCACCGTATCGACTTGCACCTTCTGAGATGCAAGAATTGTCGAACCAATTACAAGAACTTTTGGACAAAGGATTCATTAGACCGAGTTCCTCGCCTTGGGGAGCACCGGTTTTGTTTGTGAAGAAGAAGGACGGATCTTTCAGAATGTGCATCGACTATCGTGAGCTGAACAAGTTAATAGTGAAGAATCGTTATCCACTACCTAGGATCGACGACTTGTTTGATCAGCTACAAGGTTCCTGTTTTTATTCCAAGATTGATTTAAGATCAGGTTACCATCAACTTAGAGTTCGGGAAGAAGATATTCCGAAGACGGCATTTAGAACATGTTATAGTCATTATGAGTTTCAAGTAATGCCTTTCGGATTAACCAACGCACCTACGGTATTCATGGACCTCATAAATAGAGTGTGCAAACCGTATCTTGATAAGTTTGTGATCGTATTCATTGACGATATCTTGATTTATTCCAAGAGTAAGGAAGAGCACGAGGAACACCTCAGAACAATTCTGGAACTACTCAAGAAGGAGCAATTGTATGCCAAATTTTCAAAGTGTGATTTTTGGATACAAAGAGTTCAATTTCTTGGCCACGTCATTGATAGCCAAGGATTACAAGTCGACCCAGCAAAGATCGAGGCAGTAAAGGATTGGGCTACGCCCAAGTCTCCTACAGAAATTCGTCAATTCCTAGGACTTGCAGGATATTACAGAAGGTTCATTGAAGGGTTTTCCAAGATAGCGAAGTCGCTGACTAAGCTGACACAAAAGAATCAAAAGTATGAATGGGGAGAGAAGCAAGAATCTGCATTTCAGTTATTGAAGCAGAAGCTTTGTAGTGCACCGATTTTGTCAATACCAGAAGGTATTGAGAACTTTGTGGTATATTGCGATGCTTCGCATAAAGGACTTGGAGCTGTGCTAATGCAAAACAAGAAGGTGATAGCGTATGCATCTAGATAGCTTAAGACACACAAGAAGAATTACACTACACACGACTTGGAGTTGGGTGTTGTAGTTTTTGCACTCAAGATTTGGAGACACTATCTTTATGGTACCAAGTGCGTAGTTTTTACCGACCACAAGAGTTTACAGCATATACTTGATCAGAAGGAACTTAATATGAGACAACATCGTTGGCTAGAATTGTTGAGTGATTACAATTGTGAAATCCGATATCACCCAGGAAAAGCAAATGTTGTAGCAGATGCACTTAGCCGAAAGGAACGACTCAAACCTTTGAGAGTCAGGTCATTGGGAATGACTATCATTTCACCATTACCATCAAAAATTCTAGAAG
The DNA here is from genome assembly GCA_030686995.1 of Artemisia argyi. Taxonomy (NCBI): domain Eukaryota; kingdom Viridiplantae; phylum Streptophyta; class Magnoliopsida; order Asterales; family Asteraceae; genus Artemisia; species Artemisia argyi. The sequence goes on from CM060696.1 coordinate 102,287,475, forward strand.
CTCAGATTGAGGCTCTCAAGGAGGACAATCGACCACAGGAGAAACTTTATGGTATGCCAGAGAACAAAAATGGCTTTGTGAAGAGATCAGATGGAGTGTTATGCTTCAAGGACCGAAGTTGGATACCACTCTATGGTAGAGTACGAGAATTGATTATGCATGAATCACACAAGTCGAAGTACTCTATTCACCCAGGTTCTGACAAGATGTATCAGGATCTCAAAAAGCTTTATTGGTGGCCGAACATGAAAGCAGAAATAGCTACGTATGTCAGTAAATGCCTTACTTGTGCTAAAGTGAAGGCTGAGTACTAGAAACTGTCAGGACTACTTCAACAACCAGAAATTCCACAATGGAAGTGGGAGCGTATTACAATGGACTTCGTCACTAAACTTCCCAAGACGTCAGGAGGTTATGATGCTATTTGGGTAATTGTTGATCGTCTTACTAAATCAGCCCATTTCATACCCATTAGAGAGACTTATTCCATGGAACAACTTGCTAGACTTTATGTCAAGGAAATAGTTTCAAGACATGGAGCACCAATCTCCATTATTTCAGACAGAGATAGTCGCTTTACTTCAAACTTTTGGAAGTCATTACAAGATTCTTTTGGATCCAAGTTAGACATGAGCACTGCTTACCATTCTCAGACCGATGGTCAGAGTGAGAGAACTATTCAGACACTTGAAGACATGCTGCGAGCATGTGTGATTGACTTTGGAAATGCTTGGGCTAACTATTTGCCGTTGATCAAGTTTTCTTATAACAACAGCTACCATTCAAGCATAAAAGCAGCACCATTCGAGGCACTTTATGGTTGTAAGTGTCGATCTCCAGTTTGTTGGGCCGAAGTCGGTGATGTACAATGTACTGGCCCGGAGATGGTTCGAGAAACAACAGAAAAGATAATCCAAATTCGAGAGAGACTCGAAACAGCTAGAAGTAGACAGAAAAGCTACGCAGATGTTTGACGCAAACCATTGGAATTCCAGGTCGGAGACAAGGTCATGTTGAAAGTCTCGCCTTGGAAGGGCGTGATATGATTTGGGAAACGCGGAAAGTTGAACCCGAGATACATTGGTCCATTTAAGATACTGGAAAGGATTGGTCCGGTAGCTTACAAGCTTGAACTTCCATCAGAACTCAGCAACGTACATAACACATTTCATGTCTCAGACCTCAAGAAATGCCTTTCGGACGAGTCTTCCGTTATACCATTAGAAGAAATTCAACTAGATGACAAGCTTAACTTTGTGGAAGAACCAGTTAAAATCATGGACCGAGAGGTCAAACAGTTGAAGCAGATTCGAATTCCGATCGTGAAGGTTCGCTGGAATTCTCGAAGAGGACCCGAGTTTACTTGGGAACGAGAAGACCAAATGTGACGCAAGTATCCACATCTTTTCACCAAACCTATTACCGAGACCAACACTAGCTGAATTCAGGGACTGAATTCCTTTTTGGGTGGGCGACTGTCACAACTCACAATTTCAGGTCATTTCCCAAACTTCGACAATTTACTATTCACAAATCACTATTTATCAAAACGTTATTCATCATTTTACTATTCATCATTTTTGAGGTTAATTTGATATTCTGAGAAGCGTTCACAAATTTTACTATTCACCAAGTACTATTCATTTCTGGAAAGAAAATACTATTCATGTGCATTGCTCATTTCATCGTAAATTTAGTTTACGAGTACTTAAATTCGCGTAATCGTATTGGTTCAGGTGCGAATTCATGCATTATCATTAGAGACACTTCATACGGACTAGAAATAGTCTACATATCATCATAATAGCATTTGCATACTATACCACTCGTACAATATTCATATTAATATTTTTGGTATATTTAACATTTTACGTATATTTATTCTAATTAAACGTTAATACGCGATTAATAAATATAATTAACATATCTAAAAGTTCCCACGATGGTTTCGATATATTGTTAAACTCATTACAACGTCATAAAAATTATAAAATTCATTTACCCGGTATTTTAGGAATTTATTAAATTTATAACGTAAGTTTAATATAATTACGACGGTTTTCGGGAAAACTAAACGATAATTATCCAAACGCACAATTTTTGTACCCAACATATTTTTATCATTTTTATGACTTTATTAAGTCCCGGTTAACTTCGTTAAAATTTATTTCTCGCAAACCCGGTACCCGATTATAACTAAACTACAACTAAAACTATAACTAAAATCTATACTAATACATCACTACTCTCCACTAACACTTCTAAATAAAGCAAAAACTCGGCCAACCCCCCCCCCCCCCCTTTTAACCTTATGCATTAATTCATTTTAACCTTTCCAAAAATCACCAAATAATATCTCAAACCTATAAACACTTCACACTTATAATTCTTAGAATCAAAATTTGCTATTTTTCTCTCCTTTTTCTCTCAAAACCCACGGCCAAACCAAAACTACACCAAGATCCACCATTTTTCCAAGATCAAGCTCAAATCAAGTCCATATAGTTATCCTTGTTAGGGTTTTGTAATACAAACTCAAGGATCTTTAGGTTTTTATCATCCAAGCTTCATAATCATTCAAAGTAAGTTTACAAAATTTATTTTCATCATTTCTTCAAGTATTTATTATGATTATATGGTTTTCATACTATATTTCATGCATATGTTAGCTTGTACCACTCATAATATATACTTATGTCTTTGAAACCATAGAAATGGAAACCCTTGTTAGATCCACTTGATTGATGATGTTTAATAACCCATGACACCTTAAGAAGGTGTATGGTAGGATTAGACTAGATTTGTGGTGATTGGAAGTGATTTGGGTGGATTAGAAACTAGCTTGGAACACTAGAAATGGATTTGGAACATGTTTATAAACCTTCTGTCCCAAAATGGAAATTCTGGAAAACTCAGTAACTCAGGGGAGATTTCCAACCAAATATTTAGAAAATACTTTCAAAAACGAAGCCGTAGGCGAAAGAACGGACAAAAACGAGTTTATAACGAAGCAGATATGATTTTTGCAAGTTTATTGACGAAAACTATTTTTCTGAAAATTGTATGTTGTTGGACGATTTTTGGTGGACAAACCGAGGCGTTAGACGTAACCTAGAGAAGCCGAGTTATCAAAAATATATTAGTACATACTAAGACGAATCCGTGGATATAAAGAACGAAGAAAATGAACTTAAAGCGACCAAGTTATTCACGTTTCAATATCGGCAAAACTATATATATATATATATTTTGACAGCTTTTTAACTAGAAATAATAATAATACTACTTCTACGTACTAAATCCTAGATTTTCTAGAAATACTACCAAAGTTTGTTTTTACGACTATTAGACGTTACTTCAAGGTTTTCAAGGCGGAGATTATAACACTAACTTTCTATATACGATATACTACGACTAGTTTTTACAAGTCTAGTTAAGACTTATTTTTCTAAAGTATGGAATATATTTTACTATGACTATAACTAGTATTTTCAAGTTATGAGTAGTATAGGTGTCATGTGCATGCATATTCTCTACATCATTTCATGATCTAAATTAGATCATACTCATTCATTATAGGTTGCAGTTGATTTCGTTCCTTGTTGTCCTTATCATTCCATCACATTGTACTATCACTTCGAGGTGAGTTTTCATAGCCCCATTTTTAATACAATATTTTGATTTCAAATCCCACGGGGGAGAATACATTGCATCAATTACTTTTTGTACATGCCTAAGTATTAAATTCCTTACATTGCTTAAGTTGCCTTATTACCACGTCTTGACAAGTCCCCTTTATTATCATGGACCGTTAATTAAAGTACGAGCGAGAGTGAGTGAATAGATCTATTGAGGCTGACTCCTCCATTCGTGTTTGGGTTGCTCCAACGGAATTACGAATGCATTTCATGTCTAATATATTAGAGTGTCTGGTAAACACTCATTTGGGGCCAAGTAACTATGTCTAGCTTCGGGGTCATGAGCTTAAGAGTCAATGTAGCTTTCTTTATGACATTTTTGTCACTTTACTTTACTTATGGCTAATGTACATCCGATTTAACTTATAAACCTATGATTTCTCACCAACTTTATGTTGACCGTTTTAGCAATGTATTTTCAGGTAACTAAGGTATATCTCATGGCATGCATGGAGTAATTTTAGTGAGTAGCAAGGATGACGCGTCTCATTTTGGATTTTCATGCACTTATATATTATCGTTTGATTGTACCAAACTTATTTCCTTCAACTTTTAAATACTTTGGGACGTATGTTTTGTAACTCTGAATGTTTTTAAATAAATCAAACGATGTATTTTCCAAACGACACTTTAGGTCGTTCAATATAACTGTAACTGTGGTGCTATGACCGTCACCCCCAGGTATTCCATTCCACTGCCATTCAGGTATTTTGGGGGTGTGACAATCCCAAAGATAAAGGAAAAGGGATCATGAAGTAGAAGAATATTAAGAAGAAGAAGAAGAAGAAATTTACTCTTGCACAGCTTAGAGAAATAAAGATAGCAGAGGATGTAGAGGTTGCTAGAAAGCAACAAGCTGAGTATGATGCAGAGTGTTTGGCAGAGATAAGTAAGCCAATTACAAAGAAGCCAATGACCATTACTCAAGAAAGAAACTGAATGATTAGTTTCTTGAAAGGAAGAGGATACAAGAATTTACAAAGATTGAGGTATCCAGAAGTGAAAGCTCTATGGGATCAAGTACAAGAGTCTATCAGGAAAGAGTTAGAAAATTTTGTACCCATGGATGTTGATAAAGGATAGAAGTTAGAAGAAATAAGAAAAGAACAAGCTGAGAAAAGGAAACTAAAGAGAAAGAAAGCAGTTCAAGATGATCAATTGTCAAAGAGACTGAAGATGATACATGAAGATACAATTGATGAACTGAGAAACTATTTCAGAGTAGTTGATTTTGAAAATAAGAAAACAGAAGACTCTGGAAAGAAATCAAAAATAATCTCATTCTCTGTGGTTGAATCAAAAGAAGGGAACTATCTAATGTTCAACAGAGAAGATGAAAGCTTCACAGTATTCAATATGCTATGGGATGTTCTGTATTTTATTATCAGAGAAGATCTATATGACTTATACATGCAAGTGCAGACATACTATGAAGAGATTGAAGCATCAGGAGTGGGATTAATTTTGCTTGGAGATTTAATTACCATCTGGAAACAGAAGAAACAAGTGTTGATACTCTGTGGAATGATCAAGAAAAATGGGAAATTACAAGATGGAGATTATTTGAGTCATCAGGAGTTCATTCACTAGAGATGGAAGATGGTACCATGATTCACATGCTTGCTAAGAGAAGATATCCATTGATTAGAGAAATTATGCTCAGAATGCTGGATCATGAAATGGAACTTGAAGATGAATCTGATGTAGCTTTGGATGTGATCAAGCTATTTATCAGATGGACTAAGTCTGAAGAATGATATTGCAAAATACTGGTATGATTTGTTTTGTATAATAAGTATTTCTTCAAAGTACTACAAAGACAAACAGTACTTTATCAAAGTACTGCTTGCTGCATTAAACCAGTATAAGTCCTTTGTAAAATAAAATAAAAAGTTTTTGATGTTTAAAAGTGAAGTCAATAATAGGATTTGAAAAGAAACACATGGTGTTAGTATTTATACTACACAGCAAATGGTAATCAACTCACCATGTTTAACAAACAAGAAAGAGTTTGACTCATCATGAGGGTACGGCTCTGATGTGACAATCAAATCCGTTTTTAGTTGATAATTTACTAAAAATTGTATGGTTTTCAACTCACCATATCTGTAAAAGTGAAGAGTTGGCTAGCCCACAAGGAAAAATGGCTTGTGGTAAAGGCTGTGGAAAATCCATTTTTGGTAATTAGTTCACCATGGTTGAAATCAAAGAACTAACTAGTCCAAAAGCAAACGGCTATTGGTAAAGACTACTCAAATCCGTTGATAGCTGATGATTTGCTAAAAATCATATGATTATCAATGTACCATGGTTGTTCTAACCTAAACATTGGCTACTCCGGAGTTAATGGCTTTGGTAAAGAGACATCAAAATCCATTAATTTTCAATGATTCACCTCTCACAGGAGTTTACACACCTGGAAGTGATGAGAATAGTATGAAACTTCAAAAGATTTGATGACTATTGTACCAAAATGTTGCTGAGTAGCTGTGGAGATTTATTGCAGAGAAGATATCAATTGATGTTGATAAAGAGTACTTTGACACATAACAGATAAAACATAAAGAGATAAAGAAACAATCTTTCTGAATGATTAGAGATTTTGAAGATCAAAGATAACAAAGAAACTTAAAATCAAGCAAGTGGAGTTCAAGTTAGGAGAGGATTGTTGGGATATAAAAGATCAAGGTACTTCTGTATGTCAAAGTACTGTTGCTTGAAGATTAAAGTCAAAGTGCTGCTTGAAGATCAAAGTCAAAGTACTGCTGTTTATTGAAGATTATTCAAAGTACTTCGAAGAGTATAAGGACTTAATTGCAATATTGATCAAAGGATTATTATGTAATATTGAATGAATATTCTAGAATTAGTTAGGGATAATTACTTGTCGTTCAAGATATATGATGTAAACTGACTTAAGGTTATCTATATAAGGAGCCTTATGATGGTGTTAGGGATATATGTTTTTAGTCGAAGTTCTAAAAGTTTTAGAGCTTTATAAGTCGATAATAGTTAGGGATTGTTAGTGAATCTGTGTAACAAAGCAGGTTCAAGTTTGGTTTAATATAAAAGTTCTTCTTAAGCTTTGTGTTAGTAGATTTTGCATACTTTACAAGGTCAAACATTGTTTCAATATTAATAGTGTTGAGTTTACTTAATATTATTAAACCTTTACAAGCTACAAAGTAGTTTGGTCAGAGTATATCGATCCAACAATAATCCACTCCAACACTTATACATAATTACATATCATCCACACTTTATTTACTTATATTTTTACAAAAGAAATAGAGTAAATTACCCCCCTTGGGACCCCAAAACCGTGCACCCCTTTATTATAACAACACACTTCACACTTTTTCTCATTTCCAAGAAAACACACTCATTTCATTCTCTATGCAAATCTAGAGAAAACCATCCATTTCCATCTCCCCTTGGTGCTTGCTGCCGTGAACCACCAACAAAACACCACCATCTTAGTCTTCATTTTATCATATAATCATAATCACAACACCCTCTTGAAGACCCTTGAAGAAAATGACACTTTGAAGCTTAGTTTTGAAGGTTTTCTTAAAGAGTCTTGGTGATTTCTTGGAGTATTCTTGAAGTCTTCATCAAGGTTGTTAAGGGTTCTTTTCTCCAGCCCACAAGCCTCATTAGAAGTGTAGAAGAGAAGGTCCAAGCTTGTGGTGGTGACTTTTGGGTCGTTTCTATCCAAACCCTAGAAGGTTTCATTGATTTTCACTCCTAGTAAGCATATCACATCATCCTCCTTGATTTTTATCACATGCAAATGGTTTTTGTTATTTAATTAGTTATGGTTTTCTGATTTTGATGAGTTTTAGTGTTCTTGAGTTGTTTGTGATGGTTAGTGTGGCATTACATGATGATTGATGATGTTTTGGATGAGTTTAGAATAGGTTTAGTTGGATTTGATGGGATTGTTTTTTACATCAGTAGGAAAACATGGGTTTCCCCATTAATTTTTGACCTGGAGCCTATTATTAAATTACATTTTTAGATAGATATAGGTCTAAGCTTCATGTGGCGAGTTGGAGGAATTTTTATCTTCTCCGGATGATCAAGTTATACCCAAATTAGTAAAACTAGTCAAAATAGGTAACTTGCAGATTGTTTGTGTGTTAATGGTAAATTTTTGGCTTAGAGCCTACTGAAGCTTTTCATAAATGGATAGTATAATATATCAGGTCCTAGTGGCGAGTTGGCCGGATAACCAACTATTCCGCATGAAATAACTCATATGGAGTCTTGTTGTGAGGCTTAACTACCTTGCTTCTATTTTGCACAAAACATGCAGTGTTTACAGCTTCAGCCCAAAAAGGTATAGGTAACTTAGAATCAGATAACATTGTTCTTGCAGCCTCAATCAATGTCCTATTTCTTCTTTCTGCAACACCATTCTGTTGTGGAGTTCTTGCAACACTATACTATCTTAGAATACCCTTGCGTACACTGAATTGATTCATCACACTATTCTTGAACTCAGTTCATTGTCACATCTGATTATCTTAACCTTTTGATTAATCAGGTTTTCAACTCTAGTTATGAATTCCTTAAGAATCTCTAGAGCTTCATCTTTAGAAGCTAGAAAGAACACCTAAGTAAATCTACTAAAATCATATGTGACAACCAGGCAATAAGACTTCTTGTTCAAACTGTTCACAAAGACAGACCCAAATAAATCCATGTGAAGTAAATGTAAAGGCTTAGTAATTGTGTTCACTGTCTTGGACTTGAATAAAACTCTGTGCTGTTTACCCTTTTGACAGGCAACACAAGTTTCACAATTTTCAAACATCTTTGTAGGCAGCCCTCTCACAAGATTCCCTTTCACCAATTTGTTCATTGTCTTGAAATTCAGATGTCCAAGCCTTGTGTGCCATAATTTGGACTCATCAATAGTGGCCTTTGCAATTAGACAAGTCAAAGCTCTTTTGGTAACAATGTTCTTAATATGGTCATTGTATATATTTTCAGTTCTAGGGACTCTCAATAGCACAAATTTATCATTTGGCAACTGAAAATCAAGAGAAAGGATCAAACATTCAGTGTCTGTAAAAAGAACAAAGTTCTTTTTGTCACACATTTGTGAGACACTAAAGAGATTAAACTTAAGTCCTTTCACAAGGAACACCTTCTCAAAGTCCAAATTTCCTGTTTTTAGTGTACCTCTGCCAATTATCTTTCCTCCTTTAGGATCATTCCCAAAAGCAACATATCCACCTTCAAAAGCCTCAAAATCTTCAAGTTGAGACTCATCACCTGTCATATGTCCAGAGCATCCACTATCAACAATAACTATATCTTTTAGTTCATCTTGTAGATTGCCCTGCACATAAAAATAGAGAAATTAGTTTCTCTTGCGGACCCAAGCCATTACCGACTTGGATCTGTCTTGTGCATCAACATAGTCAAATTTCTTTAAGTCTATTTGATTTAGAGGAGAAACCTTAGTCTGACTTTTGCAGAAATTTTAGGGTTCCAAACCCTTTTTTCTTCCATGTTCAATTAAAGATAAGTTTTCCCTTTAATCACTCAATATGTCTGTGTTGTTTGATTAATTGTTTGTCTTTTCTTTACTTTAACATGCTAGCTAGATTTCTTAATGTTTGCTTAGATCTAGTGAAACCTAGTTATTGATTATTGATTGTTGATTTGTTATTGATTGTTTGGTTGATTGACTAGCGTTAGGCTTAAGAAAACTGGCTAAAATTCCTATACGGTAAAAAGCTTGAACGTCTTAAGAAACATAATCGGATGTGTACTACGGTTTTATTGGTTGTATTTAATGCATGAGAGACTATTAATGAGGCTATGTTAGGATACTAAACGTGTTGAAGTAAGAAGAGACAGAAACTCATAGAGTTGGGGAAGGCTGTACACACCCCCACGAATGGTATTAAGGAATACAATCCTTCATCCAACCAATCGTGACAAATCAATAAGAGTGGTATGTGTTAATTTACACATACCTTTATACTTAAATATCAGACCAAAACGACCAAAAACCCGACTATGAATGCCAAATGTGTATTGTTTTTGTGTTTGTGAAGTGCAGGTACGGTTATTACGCAAAATGACGAAAAATCAATGATAATACAACAACACGAGCACGAGAGTGGAAGACGGTCAATTAGTCAAAGTTGTGATCTAAAAAGTCAACAATGGTCCTCTAATTATCAAAGTTCGACAAGTCAAGCCCTTCATGAATCAAAAATACACAACAATGGTCCTTGGAATTATTTTGAAAGTTTGGCAGAAGTGACCCTTGCATTTTCATATTCTACACTATTGGTCCTTGTAATTTCACAATGTCAAAAATCTGAAAATAATACTAAATGCCAAGCCTGGTCAAAGAAATGATAAAGCCCAACACCAAAACAATACCAAAGCCCAATCACAAACCAATACCCGGTCCAATACCACTCCTTTGTTCAAAAGGGTCAAATAAAAATATAAAATTCACCCCTCCCCTTTTCCCCCAATTAACCCAAAAAACTACATTCACCCAAGAACCCTAAATATACCGATTCACCTAATTACAGAGAGTAAGGGTATTATAGTACAATCAATGGGTGTCAGGAGTGTCAGAACGTGTCAGAGCCAAAGAAACACACATGGGGACAGATGGCAATCAATGATTGGATGCTACACGTCATTTTACATGATCCAAGGGCTGATATTGAAGAGGCAATGATTGGAATGATCAAGCGGCTGTAAGGAGCTCTAAAGAAACACAAACGCACACGGATTGCCAGCTTGGCAATCCGTGAATCCTCACCTCACTTCTCCTATAAATATAGCATTAGTTAGCTTGTAATGGGTGGAGTTTTCGAATAGCGAAGCTCTGCCAAATTCTTTCCAGTATTGTAGCTTGTTTTTCTTAATTCCAATTGTAATTTCATCTTCATTAATACAAGTCAATTTTAATTGTTTTCATTACTGTTAGTGTAGTTTATAACCTTTAGTTTAAGCTTGCATTTCAGTTTAGTATTTTAAATCATTTAATTGTTCATTGTTTTAAAAACCTTTACTGTTCCATTAAAATAGTTTTCATTAAATTCAGAAAATAAATAAAAAATAATAGTAAAAATAGTTTAGTTGAATTTTGCTTTCAATTTAATTTGTTTTCAGTTCTGTTAATCTCACTTTAGCTTTAAAAAGCTTTTGTGAGAGTTGCTTTAATCCTGTTTGTTCAATTACCTTTTTGGTCAATATAGTCAACTGTTGAGATTTGTGGTAATTGTGGTGAATTGGACAAGTTTGAGTGGGAATTGGAAGCACTCAGCCTGTCTAAAGATAGGCAAGCAAAGTGAATCACTCCTGCTCATGCTGGAGTGAAGGTTGATTGTAAGTTTTGCTTTGAATTTTTAAATTCTGAGTTCATTTGAAATTCCTTAGAGTTTTAGATTGTTGATTAGTTGATCAATTGTGGATTACTAGATTGCAATTTGAGTTTATTTAATGAGAATTTATAGTAGTAATAGTTTTGAATTGGTGTACTATTAGTATATCGTACTGTCATGTTAGCATAATTGTGGATTTATAATTTAATTGAATCTCAGTAACTTTGTTGATTGATTTAGTATCTCTTTGTGATAGTTTAGCTGATTTGATCATTGTTTTGGTAGCTAGTAGCTTGTTGCATCATCCCATAGTGTAACTGAATAGTTTAGGGAGTGTTTGGAACAAGCTGTTTAGCTGAATAGGTGTAGAAGAACAGTTGAGAGAATTGAATCAGTAGGCAGCTAAGGGTAATCCTAGTGTTATTAGTGTTTTAGATCAGTAGGTAACTGTGAATATAGTCTAATGTTGCTTATAATTTCATTTACAATTAGTAGCTATTGAATCAGTTAGTAACTTTGTATGAGATAGATGTAATTTTGCATATACTAGCTTAATCTAGTTACATTTTAGATTAATAATTCATTTAGGACTAGATTTGATTAGTTAAATTTGAGTGTAGTCAAACTGATATTGCAACTTAATAGTCAACTCTCTAAGATTTTAAGTCTTAACTAGCTGCTGAATTAGCATAAGTTTAGAGTAGCTTTTGTAAGTTAATATTAAAGTAACTGCTAGTTTTAGATTACCAGTAGTGTAGTTGCACTCCTGCCCCCTTAATTTCTTAGATTTGAGCATATTAGGACTGATTTTTTGTGGACTGCTTATTAGTTGTTTGAGCTTGATTTCTGATTTGACATATTGGGCTGCATTTGATTGTTAAGCTTGTGATTGAGTATTCTTTGGATTTTCTGAGTTACTTAATAGTTGTATGAGTGCTGTATATGGTTTGCTTGTTCTGGCTTATTCATTTTTCTCTAACTGCTTATTCATTAGCTTGCATAAAGTGCTTATTTGATTACATTCTGAGCTTTTGTGTTTTCTCTTCTCATTTCTGAGTTTCTCTGAGTCCATTATTGCTATTTACATCTGTTTTAAAAGTTTGGTTAAGTTTCTTTGGCAAGTGCTTATAAATAAGCACTTGCCATAAGCTGTTTAGCTCAAAATAAGCACTTCTGCACATCTTTTTCTTTTCAAAAATTTTCTGCAATCTCATTATAATATTCTAGATTTTCTGTGAATTTTTCATAATTTTCTGAGTTAATTTGATATTTTTCTTAATTTTTTCTTTATTTTTAATCATTTTTAATTCATTTTTAAATAACAAAAATCCAATAAAAATCAGAAAAAGCTTTGAAAAATACAAAAATATTTTTAGAAATTCTTTTATAATATTTTAGAATTTTTAAAATTAAATTTTTATTTTTCCACTTTACTTTTCTATTTTTCTTTATTTTGAATTCATTTAAAATTCCAAAATTCAATAATAATTCATAGAAAATAAATAAAAACTCAAAAACAATATTTTTCTTTTTTTTAAAATTCTTTTTGTTAGTTTAAGATTTTTAGAAAATTGTTTTACATTTGTAGGATCATTTTTAGAATATAAGTCGCGTTTTATTTTGTACGTTACTTTTAAATATTGCGTTTGCATTTCCGTTTTTGACTTTTGTGCATATATAACTTGTACCTTGTGCATATTTCATTATTTCATTTCATATTTTGAATTCACAATCACTTTTTCACTATTCACTTACACTACACGATTCCCAATTCGATTATTCGATATTCTATTCGAACCTTCGTTGGGAGAACGACCCGGGAAATACTTTCACGAGTATTTCTTCGGAATATAATTATATACTATAATTTGACCCACATCAAATTTTTTGGCGCCGTTGCCGGGGAAGGTCAAAGTGAATTTTTGAATATCGTTTTGAAAAATCGTGTTTTGTTAAGCCTTCCTCTACTTTGTATATATATTACTATAAAAATTGAAAAATTCAAAACACTTCTCCTAAGTGTTTACAAAATACCAAAAAAATAATAAAATTTACAGCCTCGACTCGACCGAAAGGAAGGGCGTTGTAAACAAAAAAAGTCTCACAATATAACGAAAACGTAAATTAGTTGTTCATCGGATTATTTCAATTACTACAACCGATTAAGCGGGAAATACGGAAGCTAAGACATTAAATTGCTAGCTGAAGAGAGATCCATTCTTCTCCCCCGTCCCATCGCGCGTGGTTTTGAAAGAAACGGTTTTCAATTAACGTTACGTTTTAAGAAAAGAAAAAAAAAGAAATAAAAAGTTTTTGTGAAAAATATATATAAAAAAAAAAAAAAAAAAAAAAAAAAAGGATTTTCTTCTCTTTTCTTTTTCATTTTCTTTTTGCTTGTGGTGTATGCACACCCGTTCTTCTTTTGAGAGTCTTACGTCTCCGTTCTCTAACCCCGAGCGGGTTTTACGACATACGAGTCGGGTTCATTTCCTTGAAGACGAGGAGATGAACCAAAACGAACACAACGGACCCCCACCAATGGGTGGTCCGCAGCACAATGTTATCCCGCCGATGGGACAACAACCGGCATTTGATCCACATCCGATGGAAGAACAACTCCAATCACCATTCAATGGTGTAAGGAGAGCTATTGTGATTCCGGACATCAATGCCAACTTTGAGATCAATCACGGATTACTCAATTTGATCACGGGTATATCCTTTCACGGGTTCGATCACGAAGACCCCTATGCTCACATCAGAAATTTCACCGACATCGCTGAGACCATAAGAATGAACCAAGTTCCTCACAATGTGGTGAAATTGAAGTTATTTCCTTTCTCCTTAAAAGGAGCAGCCCAGACTTGGCTGGAAAAGGAACCGCCTAATTCGATTCACACTTGGAATGATCTCGCTTCCAAGTTCGTGAATTATTTCTATCCTCCCTCTAAAACTTCTAACCTACGTTCTCAAATCTTTTGGTTCCACCAAGCTTTTGATGAGACGTTTAGCGAAGCTTGGGACCGGTTCAAAGATTTGAAGGAAAAATGTCCGAACCATGGGTTCACCGACCTTCAGCAGATTGATACTTTCTATAATGGGTTATGTCATGTTGACCAAGACTCACTCAACTCTGCTGCGGGTGGTAACTTGTTGGCTAGGAACACGAATGATGTTTTCATGATAATTGAGAATTAAGCTCGTGTAAGAATGTCAAGGAATAAACCTCAAGTGTCGAATAATGGTAAAAATAATGATGAATTGGTAAATATGATTGTGGCTTTAACAAAGAAAGTTGATGCAATGTCTATTGAAAAACCAAACCATCAAGTCAATGTGGTTAGTCACGGTTGTGAGACTTGTGGTGGTCCACATTTGTATAATGAATGTCCGGCCACCGGTGCCTTTTCTCATGAGAACGCGTATGCTGCAAACACGGGTAACAACGGTTACCCACAACCTCAAGGAGACCGTAATCTCCTCAGCTATCGTTCTCCTCATTTTCTTGGACCACCTGTTCTTGAACAACAAAATCAAGTCAATCAAGTCAACCCGAATCATAATGTGCAGAATCGTAATAATCAAGGAAATCAAAATCAGAGGAGCTAATAACGGTTTTCAAAATCATAATCAAGGGTTTAATCAAAACCGGGGTTTTCAAGGTAATTACAATCAAGGCCCGCCTCAAGGGAACAATTTTCAAAACCAACAAAACTTTGGAAACCCGGGAAATTTTCAGAGCGCTAATCATGGAAATCAAAATCATGGTAATTTCCAAAACCGTAGGCAGAATTTCAACAATAATCAAAATCAAGGTGTTATTCAAAATCCGTCGTCCACGGAAGATTTGATTAAGCAATTGATTCAAAATCAACAATCTTTTATGGCAAAATATGAAGAGTCAACACGGTTGTTTGCTAATCAAATCAGTGATATTAACAAACGTTTAAATGATCGACCCTCGGGTTCGGGAATTACTTCTTTGCCAAGCAACACGATCGCAAACCCGAGGGGCAAAGTTAAGGCGATCACGACTCGCAGTGGTGCTCAATATGATGGACCCACAGCTCCTACTACCTCTTCTTCTTCGTCTCCGCCTAAGGTAGTGGACTGTGAGACCGAGGCAACAAAGGACCCGGTTCCTCCTATTAATAATGAAGGTTCCGAAAATGTCCAACCTCCGGTTGTCCAAAAGTCAAAAGATAAAGAAAAAGTCGTTTTTGAGAATAATGTGAAATATAAGTCTAATTTGCCATATCCATCACGATTTAATGATGAAGAGCTCCGTGCAAAGTCTAAAAAACAAATGGAAAATTTTTTGGATATTTTTCAAAAATTGCACTTTGATATAAGTTTTATGGATGCTCTCGTGTACATGCCAAAATTTGCTTCCACGTTCAAAAACCTCATAAGTAATAAAGAGAAATTGCTTGAATTAGCCAAAATGCCGATAAATGCTCAATGTTCTGCGATTCTTCTCAAGACGCTTCCCGAAAAGCTTGGTGACTCGGGAAAGTTTCTCATTCCATGTTCATTGAAAGATCAAGAAGTTTGTAACGCCCTGGCCGATTCAGGTACGAGTATTAATCTTATGCCATTATCGATCAATGAACAACTTGGAATGGGGGAGCTTAAACCGACGAGAATGACTTTAGAGCTTGTTAATCGATCGATAACTCATCCAGTTGGAATTGCTGAAGACGTTTTTATTCGTGTGAATTCGTGTACTTTTTCGGCAGATTTTGTTGTTGTCAATTTTGAAGCTGATCCGAGAGTTCCTCTAATACTAGGGTGACCGTTTTTACGAACCGCTAAAGCCCTAGTAGATCATTTTGAGGACACTCTAACTTTACGACACGATGACGATATAATGATTTTTAAAGCCGATGCATCAAAATTAAAAAAGTATTCCGTCAAAAGCGTTGATGTTTGCGATTATTCTTTTAATGATTTTGTAAAAACTTTTGTCTCTGACTCTTCCCCATCATTTCCTCCGACTAAGGAATATGATTCCCTTTGGGAAGAGGTCGATGAATTTCTTGCAATTGAAACGATTCCGTTTTCTGAGACTGACGAATCTTACTTTGATTAGGAGGGGGATATTATTTTTCTTAATAATTTGTTGAACGATGAACCGTCAATCCCTCCGGATAAAGTTAAGACGAAGATTGAGCTTAAAATTAACGATACTCTTGAGCCCGAGCTCGAGGAATTTTTACTTGACTTTGAGAGTTTTACTTTCGATACGACTGAGGAGATGAGTGGCAATCCCACTTATCATCCTAATTATTCTGATACGACTTATGAAGCTTTTCATTTTCATCACTCGGAAGAGATGAGTCGTGGCAGTACCACTTTTCATGCTTTTATCTCTCTTCCGGAGTATGAGTCATTTCGTTTTAATGAATTTGAATGTGAAATTGAAAAGTTTTCTAAACCTGAATATGAAAGATTCAGTTTTGATCTTGAAGTTGATCATGATCCGGGTGGTATGTTTAAAAATGAGAGTTTTAATGAAGATTTTATCCCATACCTCCCGCCCAGAAAAGATTTTAAAATGAGCATGAATGATAAAATTCATAATTCCACAATTATGAAGTTTTCTTTTGATGATGATGAGTTTTTCAAGATTGTTATCATGACTTTCTTCCCATTTGTAACATTTGGTGTGATTTATCTTATCCTTCACTCCGTGGGGAGTGAGGATGTTGTTTTTGACCCTGGTATCGTTTTTAAAAGTTTTCAACATTAAAATACCATTGGTTATCTCTTCGGGATGGAACTTTCACCTAATCATATGTTTTTCAAAATATTTTGAATGAAAGCCCGAGTGAGATTATTTTTCCACGAATTTTTCCCCAAGGACGAATTAATTCGGGGATCGAGTCAAGCTACGTGACTCGGAAATCAAAAACAAAGCGCTTCGTGGGTGGCAACCCATGCTTATCCAATTTCATCTTCTTATTTTCTATTTTCTAACAAATAACGTGAGGAGGGGGTGCCTCTTCTACTCTTGTGTTCCGTGGTTGTTTGTTTGTTAGGATTGTCCGCGATTTATGATGACTCTCGTGCTCGTTATCTTCTCTTTGCTCGAGTTTCATTCATCGGTGCTTATTGGAAATCCTATATCCGTGAATCTTATCGACTAACGTTTTCTTTGGCATAATTAATAAACGGCCTAGAATTTGGTTAGGATTACCTTAACCCATAAAACATTGAGGACAATGTTTCATTCTAGTCTGGGGGAGGGTGAATCTTCGATTCGATTTTGACCTTGCAATTTTCACAAATGTCGTGCACTCTTGCAACTCCGTTTTTCCACCAAAAATAAAAAAAAATTGAAAATTTCAAAATTTTTGGTGAAAAAGTCATGAAAAAGTACAAAAAGATGAGAAAAAGTTGAGAAAAGTTGTACAAAAATATAATAAAGTTTGAATAAGTGTTTTGACACCTTGTTGACTTTCTTGCTGGAGAGAGTAGGAATAAATATTTTGACTTGACCGGGTGTGTTGAGCCCTAGCTTGTTCCCTTAACCAATGATAATCACATAAGCTTGTGCTAGTTTTGTACACCATGAGCTATAAAATGCGAATTCTTCTTCTAGAATCTGCAAGTTCCCGTACTTGACTTTATACATGCGCAGCTTAAAAGCTTTCGCTAGTCTTTTACATCAGAAGCTAGAAAACGCGAATTCTTCTTCTAGAATTTGCAAGTTTCTGTAACTGACTTTATATATGTGTGGCTGATTATCGGCTAAGTATTCGCTGATTTCATTATTTGGAATCTTAAATTGCGAAGAGCGAGAAATGATATAGTTTATTTAGAAGTTAGATGCTAAATGTGGAGTAGTGGTTCTCTTTAGAGCTCATGAGAGGTACTTGTGGCTTTTTACTCCCATCAGAAACGTCACCCATATATAATAGATGTTCTAGGTTAATTAGTGGTATTTCGGTTTGAATAATATTTAGTTCTTTGTTTTCTTAAGAGAATTTTTGCTTTAGAAGTTGGGTACATATCAAGGAACATAAAAAATAAGAGCAAAAAAAAATGAAAAATCAAAAGTCAAAAGTTGATTATCTATGTGGTTTTGGAGCTACCCGATAAGCTTCCATTGATGTTATGAAAAAAGTCAAGAAAGAAAGAAAAAAAGTGAAAGTATAAAAAAAAGTGAAAAAAAGTGAAAAATGAAAAAAAGTAAAAGTCGAAAGTTGTATGAATAAGAGCTTGTATGTAAATAAGTTGTTGGCACGTGAGGTGCATGTGGATGATTCTGAATTGGACACATGAGGTGCACGTGTAGTATTCCGCAACTTATATTTCTAATATTGTATGTACCAAAATTCCTTGATGTGGACCGAATTTCTATTGCAGTGGTTCTTAAGAGAAAATGAATAACTACTTATCGTTTTAACTTAGGTATCACTATCGGATTAAAAATTATTGAAACGAGAAAATATGAAGCAATTCATTTCTCAACAAAATAAAATATTGAGATACAAAACTTAGGACATGGGAGTAAGGAATTTCCACAAGTAAGTTTTATGAGTAGTGTTAGCATCTAATTTGTAGATAAGCTGTGATCTCGTTTGTACGCTTAGTTTGGGGACTCGTGAAAAATCAAGAATGACAATTTTTATCCGTACGGTCACTTTTCCATGAAAAGTGTTTCTACTCGTTGACCCTAATAATTATTGCAAAATAATGAAAGTTCAACAAACCGTCACAAGTGTGAAGAATGAAAAGTACAAAAATAGAAAGTGTAAGAGAAATAAAGGAATAAAGGAAAATTTTGGAAAACGGAGCGTTTTCGGGAATAAATGATTTTACTATTTCTTTTGAACCTCCTTGCTACTTTTCAAAGTTAGTAAAAAGAGTTTTGAAATTATTTATCCCAAAAGCGTGAATTGATCACATTGCGTGAGGACACGACAATATCTTAGTCTGGGGATTTTGGTATGTGTTAATTTACACATACCTTTATACTTAAATATCAGACCAAAACGACCAAAAACCCGACTATGAATGCAAATGTGTATTGTTTTTGTGTTTGTGATGTGCAAGTACGGTTATTACGCAAAATGACAAAAAATCAATGATAATACAACAACACGAGCACGAGAGTGGAAGACGGTCAATTAGTCAAAGTTGTGATCTAAAAAGTCAACAATGGTCCTCCAATTATCAAAGTTCGACAAGTCAAGCCCTTCATGAATCAGAAATACACAACAATGGTCCTTGGAATTATTTTGAAAGTTTGGCAGAAGTGACCCTTGCATTTTCAGATTCTACACTATTGGTCCTTGTAATTTCACAATGTCAAAAATCTGAAAATAATACTAAATGCCAAGCCTGGTCCAAGAAATGATAAAGCCCAACACCAAAACAATACCAAAGCCCAATCACAAACCAATACCCGGTCCAATACCACTCCTTTGGTCAAAAGGGTCAAATAAAAATGTTAGGTCACCATTTAGTAAACACAAGTATGATTATGTAAGAAATGAGATGAGAATGAGAGTGGGATGATTATGAGAAATTTGAGAAAGTGAAATGCAAGAGTTTCCTTAATGTTTTCAAATAACCAACCAAGTTTACAAGAGGCCTAAGACTAGTATTTATAGGAAAGGAGCTAGGGCAACATCCTACTCCTTCCCTTCTTACAATTCGTATGGGCTTTGAGGCCCATGGATCACATTCTTAAGCCTAGTAAACTTAATACAAATTATAAATAATAACTAAGCAACCTAGCATTATTACAAATGACCGAGACTTGATAAAATAGTAAAACTATGGTTCCAACAATCTCCCCCTAAGGGTCGGTCATCATAGTTGCTTGATGTCTTCGTCTTAATCTTTGACTTTCATAGCTTTAGACGTCTTCAGAAATGATTATAATGATGGATATACTCTGCTCTTTGTCTTTGTTCTTTGATGATGTTGTAGTGATTATGTTATGAAGTAATCTGCCGTTCGTCACTCCTGCGTCTGTGGTGGTTGTCCGCCATTCCAACATGCTCATACATCTTTTGAATTCTGACTTATACATGCACGTAGTCCCTTTTCTTCACTTAAGATCTTTGGTCTTTATACTTTGTAGATTCTTCTTTTTGGCGTAGAATCTTACTTTGAACTTTGTGTTGCTTTGATCTTTGAGGGAGCTTTTGATGATTGCAAGATGCATGTATGAGCATGTGGAATCCGTCATCATGGAAGTGAAGTACCTGCGAGTAGACAGTTAGCAATAAATCACCGGTACTTACGGATAAGGAATTAGAGCTCATCAACAGCATATTGTGAAGACTCCTTCTAATCCTTATCCAGGCCGTTTCCATATCAGATACTCCCGAAGGAGCTTACGAGACCTACTAGGTAGCTCAATGACTGGGTGAGTCGCTGGGGATCACTCCACGACTGTAGACCGTAATGGAACCACGGCAAACACTAAGCGTAACCCTTGTGGGGTTACCGAAGTGACCTGCTGTCAGGGCTGTTTGATGTTGACCCTGGCAGGATTTCCATTCAATCATTGAGAAATACTTAAGTAATCCTCTCATAAACGTTCTCGGCAGATTGCTTAAGATCTGCGAAGGACTCGATAATTTACAACTGATGCCCATTGATGTAGAACAGCAGTTGCAGAAATACTAAGTGTTCCTAAGAGATCTTTGATGTATCTCATGGCTCTAGACTCTATAAGTGCACACCTAGGTTTCCTATGCGGAGACTGGGGAGGTGTCTCCTGCTTCAATATCAACCGTCTCTAAGAGATAGGTCGATAGGTTACGCGGGTTCCCCGTGAGAATGAAACAAGTCCTTTTAAGAGAACTTGAGTGGTTAAGAAGGTTTAGTGCATTGCGTCACTGGGTCCATGACGACTTTGTCTTCAATACCGGTGTTGTCTTTTGCAACAACCAGTAGCATACGTATTGAACCCGGTGTCTGCCCTAAGGTTGAACATATGGAGGGCTATTTGTTTTCACCCTTTTCATTACTTTTCTTTTTCATTCTTCAACCCCTTCTTTCTCCTTTTTCATTCTTTACTCCTTTTTTCGTATCATACCTAAGGACTTCTAGTTCTAACTATTGGTGATGTCCTTGGGTAGATCCCTCCGGCTCTGGCGGATCATAGGACAGATATTCCTATCTTAATCACCTTATAGCTCCGACAGTAGCCAAGAAACCTTTGATTGAAAAATCTCTCAAAGTGTTTGTGATAATCAAATATTTTGGTTAACACTTTGAGAGTTTTGTGTACACTTTTGAAGGGCTCCCCCTGCACATGTGCTCATAAGTATTTTAATAAATTTGCACATGCGGGAGGAGCAAGCACTTTTGAATTGATCCACTTTCCGTGAACAAGACCGATTCGAGACACGCTTACATCACTAGTTAGACTAGCTTGAAGTTATTACCCGGCCTGATCAAGTTCACAGAAAGTTTCTCGAGACGGTACATTTCTACTTAGACATATCCTTTTCGAGACACGCTTACGTGGTTAGATAAAGAGATACATTGTCAGCTTTTAGGTGACAACTAGCTCTAGTAACTAACTTGATGTTATTACCCGTCGAGGATAAGTCCTTTCGATATTACAGACTTTAATTATCTCGTCAATTCCTGGGTTAATCTGAGTCTAGCTCGTACAAGATACAACTTTCAGCTTAAACTTCATATATTTTAATCACTTTTTCATTTTCTCCCCCTCAAAAATAGCATATAAAATGATGTTTTTGACAAAATTTTAGATTAAAATATGCCTTTTGAGTCTTACGGG
The DNA here is from genome assembly GCA_030686995.1 of Artemisia argyi. Lineage (NCBI taxonomy): Eukaryota > Viridiplantae > Streptophyta > Magnoliopsida > Asterales > Asteraceae > Artemisia > Artemisia argyi. Next base: position 102,309,314 of record CM060696.1, read on the forward strand.
GAGATTCACCAAGAACTTTTGAATTAGAGCAAAGTATTTTGTTTTGACAAGTGCTCCCCCTCAACAAGTGATTAGGTCTTATTGAGGTGAAATACTTGTCCTTTTGAGCAGAATTATGAAAAATCATAAATGTTTGATTAATTCTACTCAAAAGTAAGAAGCCTTCGCTCCTTATGTAAGGATTGAGGCACTGAAGCGTACCTCAGGGTCCTTTAATTACAAGTACGGGTTGTACACTGTAATGTGTGCACAAACCATAATGGAAAAATGATTCAATCAATGAAACAATTGATAATGAAAAAATTATGACCAAATGTACCAAGTTATTCTTCGTCAGGAAGTGGAGCATCGAAGTTAATGAACTTAGGTTCTGGTCTTTCGAAGTTTCTGACAGGAAACGATGGTCTGGCACCGATGTAGCTTTCCAGTCGTCTGATCTGTTCCCGTCGAAATAACCTTTCTTCAATCTTTAAGACAAAGTTACGAACTTGTCTTCCGGAGCTGGATTTCCATCTAGGTTGTTCCCCCTTAGCTATCTTACGGCGATCATCATTCAACCTTTTGACAAGCCCATCACGAACTGATTTGAGTGTAACATCACAGAATTTGTGTACTTCATCGAACCTCATGAAGCTTTGTAGCTTTTTGCTGTTGATGTAGGTGAAACCAAATGGTTCTTGGATGAGAGTAAACTGTGGTGTGTTATAGAGACCATCAAAGTAGAATTGTGGCTTTGTCAAATTGATCTTTTGTTGGTAACTTTCCACTCCAAGCTGAAGATCTTCCACTCTTTCTTGAACAATCAGTCGTCGGATGTAAAGAAGTAGCGATGCCATAAAGTTGTACTGAACGTCTCTATCGAATCCGCGCATTCTACTCTGAACCTTTTCAAGATACATATCTTCTATGTCATTGAGATAAAGGTTGGGAAAGTCTGCTTCGGAGAACTTGTACTTCTTTTCATCTTGTCGTTTAACAACAATTTCACGCATGAATAAGTAGTTAAACCGTTTCGACTGTTGAATCTCCAAGATAGCGATGATCTTTGATTTCTGCTTCACATTTTCTAATGATGTCTCTCCTAATCTGCTTGTATAACCGAGACGACGACGATCAGGCCAATGTTGAATTCCGTGTAGAGCATCTCTGTCATAAGCTACGATGGAGTTGCTGAAAATACGGGTGGTTTCTTCAATGGCTGGAATTTCGTATCTAGCGGCTGGTACTGAGATTGTGAGTGAGGAAGCATATTTCTTCTTGGATATCTCTTGAGTGAGCTGGATGTTACGAAGATCTTTGTTGAAGAAGAAGCTGTAAGGTATCTTGGGTTTGTCTGGAAATCCTTTCAATGGTAATGGTTTGGTCCAGTCGGTGAAGTAAGGTTTTTCATGATTCTTGGAACTGAGATCGATATTCACTTTAGGATTTAACCAGTCAAAGTCGGCAGACATTGCACTAGCTATATTCTGCATGTGATATTCGTATTCGACTTTGTTTCCAGATCTTTTCTTGAGGAATTCTTGTGCATCCCTATTGATTCTCCTAAGCTCCGCCTTTGTGAGTTTGTTGATGTGAAGATCCTTCATAATGACCTGGGTGAACTGAAGAGTGTTACCAGGAAGAGGTTCTTCTTCTTCCAGAGGAGGTTGAGCTTGGACCATTTCTGTCAGCCAATCATTCTGAGGATTGTCATCATTGTCGAGCCATGAATGACGTGTTTTCTTCTTGGATTTCTTAGACTTGGATGTAGCATCTTTGTCTTTGGCTTTGGACGGTGATGATGGACCAGCATGAGAATCATGAGTAGATGGAGCACGGTAATCGGTGTCATGTTGATCTTGGAAGTCATCAGTTTGTTCCATGAAAATTTCTTCATCTTCGGTTTGACCTTTACCAGTAGCTGAGGGTTGTTGTTGAGTTCCAGGAGGAGTGGAGTCCTTTTGTGGTTGTAGAGAGGATGAGGGACCTGTTCCAGACTTAGGTTTCTTGCCCTTGGAGTTTGGGTCAGGATCGTCATCTTTTCTTGTCCGTTTTCGGGATCCAGCAGCATCTTTGCATGACTCTTTTGACATGTAAGCTACCATAGCATCATACAGGGCTTTTTCTTCAGCTGTCTGTGTGGTTTTGGTGGCAAGGTTGTCGAAGAGTTTGACAAGCATGTCATTGAAGGACAATTCTTGGACGGTTGGAGCCACAGTAGAAGATTTTGCGGTGTGAAGCGTGAATGGTGTAGTAGACAACATTTTCCTCGTAACACTTCTAATTCTGTGATCCAAGTTGTCATTGATTGGTTTGAGAAGGTTTGCGACCTCAGGAGTGATCATCTCAACCAGATTTTCAGTGAGAAAATCATGTGTTGCAGTTCTGATAAAACCTTCGTAATCAGATTTCAAGAACTTGTCGATCAGCTGCGTTGACTCCTGGAATTCCTCAACTTGTTTGGTAAGATTGGTAACCATGTTGGTGAGTTTGTTCACTTGCTCCTGAAGATCAACTGGTAGTTTTGGTTCATTGATCGAATGTTGTTTAGATGCGGTTTCAGAAGGTGTGGGAGATGAGTGCTCGGGTGATGATTCGGACGATGACTCGTTGTGAGAGTCTGAAGAAGAAGCAGGAGGAGTCGGATCCTTTGGTGGAGAGTCTTGAGGAGGTGGAGGTTGTGCTGAGGAAGTCTGCTGAGAAGATGACTTAAGAAATATGCTGGTGTCGAACGCATTCTTCTCTTCGTTTTCCTTTCTGCGACGTTCCTCTGCTTCCTCTGCTTCTCGTGCAAGAAACTCTGGAGTAATAAGATATTCATGTTCCTGATCCGTAGCTAAGTTTTCTTGACCGCCAACATTCTCCTCTAAAGTAGCAGTCTCAGTCATGTGGACATCTTCAGTCTTGTCTGTATCCTTAACGTTGTCATCAGGTTGTGGAGCTGATTCTGACGTTGTTGGAGGAACCATACTGCTTGTAGCCCCTACATGTTCTGACTGATCGATAGGTGGTGGTGTTGGAGGGTGTGATAGAAGTCGGCTTTCAAGACTTGCTTTCCTCTGTTCTTTCCTAAGCCGCTTTTCTTCAGCTCTAGTGTCGACAACTATACTCTTCAGTTTGCGTTTATCGACTAATGGTTCAACGATTGGTTCGTCTTTATCATCATTCGGCTCATTGATAGTGACTCCTTTTCTTTTCCTTGTCTCTTCTTCATAAGTTACAAGACTTTGTTGAACGGCAATCTCTGTTGCAGGAAATGCTTCATCAGGTGCTCTGTATCTCAGTTCATAGTCTGGTTCTTCTTCTTCAGATTCTGTATCAAACTCAGACCCGGTGTCAGAAGGTGGAGGAGAAGGTTCATCCCGAATAAAGTACTCAGGAGTTGCCTTCTTCTTTGGCTTGGTGACAGGTTTAGGTTTGGGTGTAGGTTTAGGCTTGGTGGAAGTCTTGGGTTTTGACTTAGGAGCATCCTTAGATCTAGTATGTGGTGAGGCAGTGGTGCTTGTAGTACTCCCAGACTTTACACCTCCTTTGCTACGAGTCTTAATTGTGGTTTCTTCCTGTTCCCCTTTGTAAGCCAGATCATACAACTTGAAGTTCGCCCTTTTCTTGATATTGTCATTCAGAAGGTATTCGGGAATCCTCATTCCTTTGATCTTGGTTGAGGAAGTGGTCGATTTGATGAATGAGGTGGTGAAGTCGTCCTCGAAGAGGTGCTTCGGCTCATTAGGATCAGCCATCCTTTTGATGAATTCTGGAGAACTTTTGCAGAGATGTTCAATGATAAGCTTGGTGAATCTTGTGAATGGTATCATAGTCTTCACACGGTCGGTCTGAATACTGTGGACGATATCATTCATGATAGGAACTGCAAAGTCAATCGGTGTCAGAGTCACCATTCCCCAGAATGTTTGCAGGTGTTCGAGCCTTGGATGTTCATGACCACTTTTCCTTCCAGATATAGATCTCACCACCAACAGACAGAATGTTCTCCAAGGCTGAGGGATATACTTGGCATTAAATTGGGAAAGCTTGACTAGAGGTACATCATCATCAACCTCATATCCTAATTCAATGAAGAAGTCAAGAAGTTCCAGGTCAGGTAGTATTGGAGCAAATTCGTTGTCAGTTTGTGGCATGAGAGGGGCTGTACGAAGAATGTCATGATCTACAGAGTAATCTTGGCTATCTAAGGTAACAGTGAAAGACACATCATCCAAGTTGGCCCGAGCAGTAAGCCAGAACTGATGAAGGTAGAACAGTGGAACTGAAGTAGAGCATGTGAGCAGTGGTTTGCAAGGATGTGCCAGTAGGATATCTTTCACAATCATGCATGATTTCTCTGTGATGTTCAACTTGTTGAAATCGACTCTGGGATTGTTGTTGCCAATTATGACATTGTAGTTCTCGGGAGTGATGTCATTCAAGGTGAGTAATGGAAGAGTTTGTTCAGCAACGTTCTCATTGTGTTCAGCCATGTTTATCTGAAAAGTATCACCATAAACCAAACATCCAAAATTTGTAATGTGTTAGCACAGTTTAGAGTTTGGATACAGATATCTACTTGAGACAGTTAAGCACAAATGCGTCATTTTGTTATGAGCCAAATAATGCATATTCCAAATAAGCACAACATGACAATCACAATGCACAATAATCATCACATTACACAACAATAATGAATCACAACAGTGATACATAGATATAACATGACATTGCCAAACAAGTTTACGGAAAAATATAACATGGACCATTTATCGCAAACTTGAGTAAAGGAATAGATTTCGAAAAATGTTATAGTGAAACTTTATCGAGAAAGTGACTTCTCGAAAAAAAATTCCTCATAATTGACTTTTATCGAGATTTCATTCTATTTCGAAAAAATTGCAATTTATCGAGAAAAACATTTTTCCAATTTATCGAGAACTTTTCTTCGAAAAATTGAGTTATCGAGAAACATTATTTTTCGATAAATTTTTTCGAAAATCAGATGATTTCGAAAAGTTTTAGCTCAAATAATGAATTTCGAAAAAACTAATTTCGAAAAGATAGAGTTGACCAACTTTTATCGAGAACATGAGTTTCTCGATAATTTTTCGAAAGTTTTCGATATTACACAGATTTCTCGAAAAAACATTCTTATACAAGAATCTAATCGAATTTTCATGAAGTACACGTACATTTCCTTCACACAAAAAACTTTTCCAATGATATAGGCCTGTCACCAAGATAGACAAACACTACTTAGACAAAAATCACAAAGATTTCGATAACTTTCAAGAACATGTTTTTCGATAACTACACGAATATGAGACAAGTGAGTATTACGGGGTTCTAGCATATCACAACAACAAGTATGATGCATAACAAGGCACATAGCACAGTAGACAACACTTGAGACACGTTTATCTCGATAATTTTCACGAACGAGGCATACAAGGTATATCGAGAACTAAGTATCCATGGTGTAATTCAACAAAACTAAATCAAACATGCATATAAGAGAGCAAAGAAACATATCCCACCAATAAAATCAAACACATAAGCACTGAACCATATAAACCCAATACGACCCAATATTCTGATTTCGAGAAACAACGTAAACATGATGGAATGTGAAAATAAATGATGAGAAAGTGTTAGAAACAAGCTAAGTAACTAAACCCCATCAAGAATTAAACACCACAACACGTTAATAGCATTTTTCGAAAAAAATCTAACCCTAGTTCTCGACATCAAGAAATCACAAGATCGAACCGTTGAAAAACCAATTAACCAAGAACCTATGTTTGTAATGCCCTAGTGAATACATAGGAACTTACAATTTAATGATCAAGGTCGTGGTTAACTCGAATGAATTTGAACCGTGGGTTTGGATGAAAGGGTTTAAGAGAGGTTTTTGAATTCGTGAGTATTTTGTTTGTACGGTTTGTAGTTTATTTGTTTTATTTTATTGAAAGTTTGAGTATTTAACACTTTTAGGTCCTTAGACTTTTAGATAAACAAACTTAGGTCCTAAGGTTTCTTGCAAACATAAGTACCGTTGAGATATGCATAAGTTATCCTAACTTATGAAGATTTAAAACAAATGAGACAAAGAAATGTAGAAGAAATCGTCCACACATTCTGAGAAAAACCGTAAAATATGGGAAATATGCAAGTATACCAATTAAAATTGGTAAAAGATTTAAGCGTGACTCCCCCTCAACACTTGTAAAGTATGAACAAGGTGTTTGAATGGAAGCGATATACTTGCATTTTTTTTTTTTTTTAATGAAAAATAAAATGTGAAAAATCTTTTTGTGTTTATATTAGTTTATAGAAAATAAAGAAAAAACAAACTATTATACAAAGATAGTTGTGATGTTTGATGATCAGTGGTGTTTTAAAAACTTTTCCAGATCCTCTGGTGTCAAACATCTCATACCAATTTGGTGGACTAGACTAGTAAACCTGGATGGTGCCAGAGATTTGGTAAGTAAGTCTGCCAATTGGTACTCAGTTCCAACAAAATAAAGTTCAACTGTACCCCTTTCCACATGCTCTTTGATGAAATGATAACGGAGATCGATGTGTTTGGATTTGCAATGATGCACAGTGTTGCAGGAGATAGCGATTGCACTCTTTGAATCACAGTAGATAGGAATCTTGTTGAATAGGTAACCATAATCCTTAAGTTGTGATCTCATCCAAATGACTTGAGCACAACAAGCAGACATGGCTACGTATTCAGATTCTGTAGACGACAGTGAAGTGCAGTCCTGCTTCTTAGATTGCCATGACACAAGTTTGTCTCCGAGAAATTGTAATCCACCAGATGTACTTTTGCGTGTGTCTAAACATCCTGCATGGTCAGCATCTGAAAAAGCAATTAGTTCAAAACCAGAATCCTTCGGATACCAGATTCCCAAGTTAATGGTTCCCTTTATATATCGAAGGATTCTTTTGACCTCATTGAGGTGTCTTTCAGTTGGTCTTGACTGATAACGAGAGCACATGTAGACAGCAAATACTATATCAGGTCTACTAGATGTGAGATACATGAGGGACCCAATCATACTTCGGTATTTGGTAGGGTCAACGGGAGTCCCATGTAAATCAGCATCTAGTTTTGTGGTATAGCCCATTGGCGTATTATAAGTATCACAAGTTATCATTCCATGTTTCTTTAAGATTTCAAGAGCATATTTGGACTGATTTATAAAAATTCCACGGGGTGATTGATGAACTTGTAGTCCTAAAAAGAACGAAAGTTCACCCATCATGGACATTTCAAAATTATCTTTCATTAATTTTGCAAAATCATTAGAATAACTTCTTTTTGTTGAGGCAAAAATGATGTCGTCGACATATATTTGAACAACAAGTAAGTCCTCCCCGTAGGTTTTTGTAAATAGTGTGGGATCCACCGATCCTTTAAAAAATTTATTGGCCAGTAAGAAAGTGGACAGTTTGTCATACCACGCCCGTGGGGCTTGCTTGAGTCCGTAGAGAGCCTTTTTGAGTCGGTAGACGTGATTAGGACGCTCAGGATCAACGAAGCCTTCAGGTTGGCTGACATAAACTTCTTCACGGAGTTCTCCATTCAGAAATGCAGTTTTCACATCCATTTGGTAAACCACCATATTCCTATGAGCAGCATAAGCCAAAAAGATCCGAACAGCTTCATGTCGTGCAACTGGAGCAAAGGATTCAGCAAAGTCTAGACCTTCAAGTTGAGAGTATCCTTTCGCTACCAGACGTGATTTGTTGCGGATGACTGTCCCTTCTGCATCAAGCTTATTCTTCCAGATCCATTTTAACCCGATGACAAAGACTCCGTCAGGTCTTTCAACTAATTCCCAGACTTCTAATCTTATGAATTGCTGAAATTCCTCTTGCATAGATTCAATCCAGTTGTCATAAGTCATTGCATCTTTAATGTTCTTGGGTTCTTCATGACAAACTGTGAGTGCGTAGATGCAAGTTTCTCCATCGGTGTGAAGTCGTTGTCTTGTCATAACAGGTGCATCTGGATGGCCAATAATATGAACTAGTGGATGATCACGAGTCCATTTATGTGTTGAAGGGTGTAGTTGATAAGTATCTCGCATGTTAGCAGGATCCAAGTTGCGTGTTGACGACTCAGCTATGTCAGGAACTGTAGTAGCTGGTGCAAACGGATTAATGAACGCATCAGGATCATGCTCTGCGGGTTGTGGAACTGATTGTGGTGTTGGGTCTTCAGCTGGATGGAGGGAAGTAGAACCAGTTTGTTCTGCTGTAGATGGTGATACAATTGGAGGACCGTCTCTCTCAACACTTGTAGAAGTTTGTTGAGGTGGGTCTGGTACTGGAATGTGATCAGGTTGAGCAGCGGAATTAGGTGAGACCTCAGTAGGACGGTATTCAATTGTGTCATCAAATAGTGGAGCAAACAAGGTTTCTAATTCTTTGCGGTTAAGTGGCAATGGTTCAGCTGAAGATGCCGGAGAGTTAAGACGGTTAAATTCGGGTCCTAAGCTGTGTTGCTCAGAAGCCATTTGGGTGAGTTCATCGAAATTAGCGTGAATGGTTTCTTGAATTTCTCTTGTACGACGATTCCATATCCGAAAACCTTTGGAATTTTCACAATATCCAACGAACACTCCGATGTCAGCCTTAGCTTTGAGTTTACCTAAATCATCACGATCATTTTTCGGATAGCAAAGTGCTCCAAATACATGAAATTAGTCGATGTTCGGTTTTCGTTTGTGAACAATTTGATATGGTGTTTTGCGATGGCGTTTTGTGATCATGCAACGGTTTTGAGTATAACATGCGGTTGAAACAGCTTCTGCCCACAAGTAATCTGGTAATTGAGCATTAATCAACATAGTTCTAGTAGCTTCCACTAACGTCCTGTTGCGTCTTTCAACCACACCATTCTGTTCTGGGCTTCTAGGAATAGATGTTTGATGTTCAATTCCCACTTTCTCATAATAAGACCTAAGTGTCTGATTTTTGAATTCGGTTCCATTGTCAGTTCTGACGATTCGTACCGTGTTGCGTAGCTGAACTTGAATTTTAGTGAGAAAGGTGATGATCATTGAAGGAGCCTGATCTTTACTTCGTAAGAAATAAACCCAAGTCCATCTGGAGAAGTCACCTACAATTACGAGTATGTAGCGTTTACCGTCGATACTTTGAACACGCATCGGTCCACATAAATCCATATGAAGCAGTTGTAAAACATGATTCGTACTTTGCTCAGGTTTAGACGGAAAATGAGCACGAGTACTTTTTCCTTGTTCACAGGCTGGACATAAGTGATCTTTGGTGAAACGGAATCTAGGAAATCCATCGACAAGTTTATAACGAGCAAGGTCAGTCATGGTTCTGAAATTCAAGTGCGAAAGACGTTTGTGCCATAACCAAGATTTAGTTGACTCTGCTTTGGAGAGAAGACATATCGGAGATGTTGCAATCATATCTGACATTGAGATTGTATAAAGATTGGAGCCACGTGAGCCAGACATAAGATCGTTTCCTTGTAAGTCACGAACAAAGCAAGTTTTCTCACGAAATGCAACTTCTAGATCCCCATCACAGAATTGACCAACAGAGAAAAGGTTGTGTCCAAGGCCTTCCACATAATAAACACGACTGATTTCAATGTTCCCGCTGATAAAGTCACCATATCCCATGATAAGTGCGTAATGATCATTCCCGAATCTGACAGTGCCAATGAACTTTGAGACAAAGTTTTTCAACAGTTTAAGATTGCCTGTCATATGTCGGGTGCATCCGCTATCAACAATCCAGAGAACGATCTGTACCACCTGCATCACCAGAAGAAGACACGGGTGGAACAGAAGTAAGGGTGGAACCCAAAGACAATGCGGGTTCCTGTTGGTTAGTAACACATATATTCAACAATTTAGGAATCCATTTAAAGTCTGGTTTGTGTTGTAACCAACGTTGCCAATTCCAACTAGTTTTTGCTTTCTTAATGTTAAATGCACTAGTCGTTGGCTCATTCCTAGATTTGTTCTCTGTACCTATGGGGGTAACTTCAGCTTCATTAGAAACCGTAGAAGACGGCTTTCCTAATTTAGACTTTGAGGCATTAGGGGGCCTAGAAGGAATGCGTGTCCTACGTTTCTTATGACGATTTAGAAGAGAATTAGCTAAACATTTTGTATGATCACCAGATGATACGCTTTTACGACAAAACACACAAGATGCATTAATATTCAAAACATTCAAAGGTTCATCATTCGTTACATTTAGATTTTGATTACAATTTGCCAGATTAGAATCTAAATCTGATGCAACATGAGTTTTATTCAAAGTCCTAAGTTGGTCTTCTACTTCCTGAGCTTCTAGGTGTCCTCTCTTACGTTGCAAGATCCTATTCTTCTTTTTACTTTTTCGCTCGGGTCTGCTAACGCTAGTAGTGGAGACTAGTCCTGTAGAAGTGGAATTATCAACATTAGAATTTTGAACAACCTTTCCTTTATCAGTTTTGTTTAATTGATACATCCCTGATGCTATCACCGTGGTGTCAACCATTTTTCCTTTTTGAAGTAGCTTAACTTTCTCTTTCAAATCAATGATGATGTGATTTTTGTCCTGAATTTCAGACTCAAGTAAACCATTGCAATATTTGATGTCGTCGCGGTTTTGTTGCCATTCGACGTTTTCAATTTTTAAATCCGCAATTTCTTTCTCGTATTGGAAACATCGACCTTTTAAAGACTCGTTGTTTTTGCAAATCTAACAAGAGTTTGAAACATTTTGACTTTGAAACTTCAATTCCCTTTCAAGACTTTTAGCTTGACACCATTCAAGCCTTTGATTGAGTTGACAAATTTCTTTTGAAAATTGTTTTGTCACATCATCATTTTTAATTCTCAACTTTTCATTTTCCAGTTTAAGTATCTCAATTTCCTCATTCAACAAATTATTATCAACACAATGATCATGCTTAAGCATAGAAATACCAGAATTATAAAGATCATTCATGATAACAGACAAAATATCAGCATTGAGAACTTGTTCCAAGAGTCGATCAGCATCATTTTTTAAAACTCTATTTCTTTGCTTTTGAACCAAAATGTCATTTTCAGTTGCATTGAAAATGTTTATCATATTTTGACCTCCTTTTGAAGTTCCTGATCCCAACGTGTAGCACATAGACAGAGGTGTTGAACAATTGGCTTCATTTGTTTTTGAAAAATATCTCTCTTTTCTCGCTCGTAAGCGGATTGAAAAGTTTCAATTTTAATTTCAGAATTACGTTCAATTGTTTCCTCCAAAATTTCGATGTCTTACATAAAAGTTTTAAAATAATTTAAGACACGACACGTTTTCGGTAAAGGTGTAAGTTCACCGGATGATGGTAAAGGACCATTTATTTGTGCTACAGTTTGGACAGGGGCTGCATTGTGAGATGAAACATATGACTCTTCGATAAACCATGATTTCTCAGGTAAATCCTTTTGAGTAACAAAAGATTTAGAAAGAGGTGGAGCTTTTGAATAGTCATATGGTGTCCAGTGTTGAACATAACTCATTTTTTATCGACTCTCGTCTTCCAGTTCTTCTTCTTCCTCAGTATCAAAAACAACAGCACGCACAATTGTATTATCAAACATGTGATCAATACTGTAAACCTTAGGATTTTCTTTGAAAGCTTTATGAAGAAACATTGATTTAAAATCGCAAAGTGCAAATCCTTTATCGGGTCTCGGTTTTAAAGCAAACTTTTGAATTGTTGTGACAGAGTTCCCGTGTTTGTAAACAATGTGACGAAATTCTTTGAGTTGTTTTTCAAGATCAACAATATCACCAAGTAAATCATCTATATACTTCCTTTTTCGTGTTTTATGTTCACAAAACTCCTTTTTGCAATTTGACAATTCTGTTTCAGTTTTTGAAAGGTCTCTTTGAAGACGTTCAACTTGCATTTTCAATTCACACTTCTCACTTTCAAGTTTCGAAATCAACTTACCGTTTGACTCAATTAAATCTTGCATTTTACGTTGAAGATCTTGTTCTTTGTTGTAAGAATCTTGAAAAGCTTTTTCAAAACTTTTTGCGTGTTTAATCTTTTCTTCTTGATTTGAAAGCTGAATTTTATAACACTCAATATCTCTTGCAAATGACGCATTTTGTTCTTTTAAAACTTTGTTTTTCTCGTTGCATTTTATTATTTGCAATTGTTGAGCATCCAGTTGTTTAGATAACAATATGAGGTCAGGGTCTGGATCAAATGATGGTTCATGTTGTTCTAAATTATCATGTTTATCATTCTCAATTGGATCATCAAATGAAACAACTGTGTCATCATCAAATATGACAACTGTGCTTATTTGTTCATCTTTTTGAGAGGATGAAGATGATATCGATGGAACAACTTGCGCCATATCTGATTCAGAAGCAGAAGGTGAGACTATTTCATTAATAAAGCATGCATTGAGGTCATGTACCTGAGACAAGCCGTCAGTGTCATATACTGGACCTGAATCATTGAGCTTAAGTTCCTGCATGTTGGCCATAAGCATCACAGCAGCATTGGCTTCCAGATCTTCCATGTCATCATCGTTGTTCACATTTGCCATGAAGTTGTTGTCCTGTTCAGGGAAATGTCCATCTTTTTCATCTTGAAGAGCCATGAGTAATGCCTGCTTGTGAAACTTACTACCCCGAGTTCTCGGTTTGGGACATGCTGTAGCTATATGACCTTGTTCATTGCAATTGTAGCACCAAACTGCATTCCCTGAGTTGGAGTTCCTTGTAGCAACTGAGTCAGACCTTTGTTGAGGAGATGCTGAGTTGTTTCTGAACCCGGTATTGTTACTAAACCTCTGACCATTCCCATAATTTCCTGAAGAGCTTCCTGAACCAGATCGACCATAGCTACGATTCTGAATTTCCACTCTTCCATCATTAACAACAGCTTGATTTCTTGTGTTTGAAGATGAACGTTGACGGTTGTTAGTTTTGTTGGAGAATTTGCTGAAAGCACGAGCAATAAGAGCAAGTCCCTGATTCAACGTATTAAAGTCATCATCGTCATCATCATTGGAGTTGGAGTAGTACACAGCATCATTGTTGTTTGACGGAACAAGTTGAGTAGAAGAATCTTGTAGAGATGAATCATAAGGGATCATTTGGTTCGAGGTGGAAGATTGTGGATAACTGAAGTAGTTCTGCTCTTGAACATATGCATGATTTGACATTGGTGGTGGAGCATAGGGAGATTGAGCTACGAGAGCCAAAGAATTTGGTGTTGAAGTTGGTGTGTATCCTCCTCGTAGAGCTCGATCTTTTTCCACTTCAGGTTCATGGTGTTTCAGAAAATCATACAACAAACCATATGGAGCATCATGAAGATTCTTCGTTTGACGAACAAATGTCACATATTTATGCCAATCAGGGCCAAGACTACCAACAAATTTGGAGTTCACAGCGATCCTTGGTACTGTGATTTTGTGACGTTCCAGATCATTGACCACATTAGTGAAACGATGATAGTAGGATTCAAGTGACTCTCCAGGTTCAATTGTGATGTCAGTGTATTCCATGTAAAGCTTGGATTCCATGTCATCTTTGTTCAATTGAGTACCTTCCATAAGGATATGAACGTGTTCCCACATAGCTTTGGCTGTTTTCTGAGCATCGACACTTCGATAGATCGGATTAGGTATACCTTGAAGTATATAAGCCATTGCATACTGATCAGCTTCACGATGTAGTTTCTGTTCTTCAGTGAGTGCAGTTTCTGGAAGGGGTCTATCACCAGGAGGACGTGGAGGAACAGCATTTGGATCACCAGCTTCAAATCTTGTTGGCCACTCAAATGGTCCTTCAAGTATCACTTGCTTTAAGAACTGCCCATGAGGTTTCTTTAATTCAAGAAATCTTAAGAATCGACTTGACCATTGAACATAGTTACCAGGTGTTAGCATTGGAGGTGTCTCAAGTGATCCTGCCTCATGTCGGGATTGTTGAGTTGTAATAACTTCACACATTCTGTCAAACCAGTGAGGTTGTTTGGAGGTAAACTGAGTGTTTTGTAGTGGCACTTGATATGGTTGTTGTTGAGGAATGAGCTGTTGTTGCATCATTAGGTAATGTTGTTGTGGATTGTATTTAGGAGGTTGTTGATTCATTATGTGCGGAAGGTATTGTTGTTGCTGATACTGCTGAGGTTGTTGTTACTGAGGTGTTTGTTGTTGAACATGAGGAAAGTAGTGATTAGGTGGCTGAGACATCTTAGAACACTTGTGTAGAAATGGATCTTGTAGAAAGTGTAGAATTAACCAATTATCGAGAAACTTAGCACAGCTTCAGTTTGCAAAATATGAGATTTCGATAACAGGTTTTGCGAAACTTGGCAGATTTTCGAGAAACACAGTTTTCGAAAACTTTGTGGATCTTTATCGAGAAACAAGATTTCGAAATTGGCAGGTTTATCCAAAAAACAAGGTTTTCGAAACTTTACAGCTTTTATCGAGAAACAAGATTTCGAAATGTGGCAGATTTATCGAAAAAATAAGATTTCGATACTATTAAATTAGTTTCTCGATAACTTTTGTGATTTCGAAAAAATGTAGGTTTTCTCGAAAAAACATAAAATTGCGAAACTTAGTTTTCGAAATTGTACAATTTCAAAAACTTTCCCAAAAGTCGAAGTACTTAACTTTCTTATACAAGAAAGAAAATACCGAGTCCACACAAACGAAGTCGAGGTAGTTCACTTTGAGAAGATCTCGAAGAAGGGAACTTGTAGGTTCTCGATAATGTGTAATTTTTGTTTTTTCAAAGAAAGCAATCCTAAAACTCGTTTTTATTTCAAGATACTTGTACTTTTGTGTATAAAATGAGTAGATCTTAAAGAAAGTATAAAACTTTAAGAAAGTTTTCAAACTTGAGAAGATTTCGATAAAAGTACAACTATCTAAAATCGAATAATTTAGTAAAAAGTTTGGAACTTTTTGGTTTGTTTTGATTTTAAACACAAGTTTGTAAGCAAAGATGTGAGAAAAACCAAGAAACTAACAAAAAGTTTAAAAGTTTTACAAACAATTCGAAAGAAAAAAAACGATTTGTTAAGAAAGAAATCAATGAAAAAAAAAACAATAACTACACCTTCCTCTAGCGAATGATACCACTTGTTAGGTCACCATTTAGTAAACACAAGTATGATTATGTAAGAAATGAGATGAGAATGAGAGTGGGATGATTATGAGAAATTTGAGAAAGTGAAATGCAAGAGTTTCCTTAATGTTTTCAAATAACCAACCAAGTTTACAAGAGGCCTAAGACTAGTATTTATAGGAAAGGAGCTAGGGCAACATCCTACTCCTTCCCTTCTTACAATTCGTATGGGCTTTGAGGCCCATGGATCACATTCTTAAGCCTAGTAAACTTAATACAAATTATAAATAATAACTAAGCAACCTAGCATTATTACAAATTACCGAGACTTGATAAAATAGTAAAACTATGGTTCCAACAAAAAATATAAAATTCACCCCGCCCCTTTTCCCCCAATTAACCCAGAAAACTACATTCACCCAAGAACCCTAAATATGCCGATTCACCTAATTACAGAGAGTAAGGGTATTATAGTACAATCAACGGGTGTCAGGAGTGTCAGAACGTGTCAGAGCCAAAGAAACACACATGGGGACATATGGAAATCAATGATTGGACGCTACACGTCATTTACATGATCCAAGGGCTGATATTAAAGAGGCAATGATTGGAATGATCAAGCGGCTGTAAGGAGCTCTAAAGAAACACAAACGCACACGGATTGCCAGCTTGGCAATCCGTGAATCCTCACCTCACTTCTCCTATAAATATAGCATTAGTTAGCTTGTAATGGGTGGATTTTTCGAATAGCAAAGCTCTGCCAAATTCTTTCCAGTATTATAGCTTGTTTTTCTTAATTCCAATTGTAATTTCATCTTCATTAATACAAGTCAATTTTAATTGTTTTCATTACTGTTAGTGTAGTTTATAACCTTTAGTTTAAGCTTGCATTTTAGTTTAGTATTTTAAATCATTTAATTGTTCATTGTTTTAAAAACCTTTACTGTTCCATTAAAATAGTTTTCATTAAATTCAGAAAATAAATAAAAAATAATAGTAAAAATAGTTTAGTTGAATTTAGCTTTCAATTTAATTTGTTTTCAGTTTTGTTAATCTCACTTTAGCTTTTAAAAGCTTCTGTGAGAGTTGCTTTAATCCTGTTTGTTCAATTACCTTTTTGGTCAATATAGTCAACTGTTGAGATTTGTGGTAATTGTGGTGAATTGGACAAGTTTGAGTGGGAATTGGAAGCACTCAGCCTGTCTAAAGACAGGCAAGCAAAGTGAATCACTCATGTTCATGCTGGAGTGAAGGTTGATTGTAAGTTTTGCTTTGAATTTTTAAATTCTGAGTTCATTTGAAATTCCTTAGAGTTTTAGATTGTTGATTAGCTGATCAATTGTGGATTACTAGATTGCAATTTGAGTTTATTTAATGAGAATTTATAGTAGTAATAGTTTTGAATTGGTGTACTAGTAGTATATCGTACTGTCATGTTAGCATAATTGTGGATTTATAGTTTTATTGAATCTCAGTAACTTTGTTGATTGATTTAGTATCTCTTTGTGATAGTTTAGCTGATTTGATCATTGTTTTGGTAGCTAGTAGCTTGTTGCATCATCCCATAGTGTAACTGAATAGTTTAGGGAGTGTTTGGAACAAGCTGTTTAGCTGAATAGGTGTAGAAGAACAGTTGAGAGAATTGAATCAGTAGGCAGCTAAGGGTAATACTAGTGTTATTAGTGTTTTAGATCAGTAGGTAACTGTTAAAATAGTCTAATGTTGCTTATGATTTCATTTACAGTTAGTAGCTATTGAATCAGTTAGTAACTTTGTATGAGATAGATGTAATTTTGCATATACTAGCTTAATCTAGTTACATTTTAGCTTAATAATTCATTTAGGACTAGATTTGATTAGTTAAGTTTGAGTGTAGTCAAACTGATATTGCAACTTAATAGTCAACTCTCTCAGATTTTAAGTCTTAACTAGCTGCTGAATTAGCATAAGTTTAGAGTAGCTTTTGTAAGTTAATATTAAAGTAACTGCTAGTTTTAGATTACCAGTAGTGTAGCTGCACTTTTGCCCCCTTAATTTCTTAGAATTGAGCATATTAGGACTGCTTTTTGTGGACTGCTTATTAGTTGTTTGAGCTTGATTTCTGATTTGACATATTGGGCTGCATTTGATTGTTGAGCTTGTGATTGAGTATTCTTTGGATTTTCTGAGTTACTTAATAGTTGTATGAGTGCTGTATATGGTTTGCTTGTTCTGGCTTATTCATTTTTCTCTAACTGCTTATTCATTAACTTGCATAAACTGCTTATTTGATTACATTCTGAGCTTCTGTGTTTTCTCTTCTCATTTCTGAGTTTCTCTGAGTCCATTATTGCTATTTACATCTGTTTTAAAAGTTTGGTTAAGTTTCTTTGGCAAGTGCTTATAAATAAGCACTTGCCATAAGCTGTTTAGCTCAAAATAAGCACTTCTACACATCTTTTTCTTTTCAAAAATTTTCTGCAATCTCATTATAATATTCTAGATTTTCTGTGAATTTTTCATAATTTTTTGAGTTAATTTGATATTTTTCTTAATTTTTTCTTTATTTTTAATCATTTTTAATTCATTTTTAAATAACAAAAATCCAATAAAAATCAGAAAAAGCTTTGAAAAATACAAAAATATTTTTAGAAATTCTTTTATAATATTTTAGAATTTTTAAAATTAAATTTTCATTTTTCCACTTTATTTTTCTATTTTTCTTTATTTTTAATTCATTTAAAATTCCAAAATTCAATAATAATTCATAGAAAATAAATAAAAACTCAAAAAAATATTTTTCTTTTTCTTATTTTAAGATTTTTAGAAAATTGTTTTATATTTGTAGGATCATTTTTAGAATATAAGTCGCGTTTTATTTTGTACGTTACTTTTAAATATTGCGTTTGCATTTCCGTTTTCATGTTTTTTACTTTTGTGCATATATAACTTGTACCTTGTGCATATTTCATTATTTCATTTCATATTTTGATTTCACAATCACTTTTCACTATTCACTTACACTACACGATTCCCAATTCGATTATTCGATATTCCATTCGAACCTTCGTTGGGAGAACGACCCGGGAAATACTTTCACGAGTATTTCTTCAGAATATAATTATATACTATAATTTGACCCACATCAAAGAGATAATTAGTGAGTAGTGAAATCTAAGTAAACACATTTTCCTCTTATAAGTAGTCCACCAACATTTACTTTTCTTGTTATTTATTTTTATTTTGTTAATTAGTAGCTTTTGGGTTATTTGACTAGCAACTAATTCCGCCGACTTTTCCAATAATCGACATTTAATTGCTTTCATAAAATATTAAAATAAGAAAAAAATCATCCCTCACCTTTAGACCTAGTTGACATAGTTTTTAATCCTAACGACACTATTCCCCTAGAGAACGATCAATCCTCCGGTACTTGCCACTCACTATACTGCACCGGTCAGGTACACTGCCTGGAGGATTGCAAGCTTCTCAAGATCCCTTGAGAAGTAAAACTTTTTTCGAGTTTTATAATCTCGCATCAAAGTTTTTGGCGCCGTTGCCGGGGAATAGTTATTGCTTTGGTTGAATTTTTATTTTAATTAGGTCTACTCATTAGATTCCTATCTAGTAAGATTTTTATTTTCTTTTTATTAGGTTTTCTTTAGTCTATCTTTTTCTTTGTTTCCTTTGTTTGTAAATCTTCTCGATGAATAACAATAACATTGATCGTTTGATCCCTGTTATTCGTGTCTTTCATCGGAGAGTTTTCCAACTACATATTCCGGTGCCCGTAGTGGAAAACGAGAACCCACCTGACCATCACTTTGATAATAATTCTGAGATGGAGGAATCTGACCACGACAACGACCATAGAATTAGCCCTTTTTACTACTCGGATTCCGACGAAGACCTAGGTGATGGTGATATAATCAATGTAGGTAGGAAGGAAGAGGAAGTGAATCCTCTTAAGTATGTTGATCCTAGGACAAGGATTGAAAAGGATAGCCTCTTTAACATGCAGTTTCCTTGTAAGATAGGATATAGGAGTTTTGATGCCTACCTTAACTCATCTTTGCCTATGAACATAATTTAGCGTGCTAACTATAATAAAATCATGGTAAATGAGTTAGAATATCAAGGAAATAATATTGTTGCTAGGATTGAGTCATTGCACGTGTTCATAGGAAGTTTTATGTATTTGGTTGATTTTATGGTTATGGAGAACTTAGGAGAATTCATTGATGATAAATTGACCCAAATCATATTTGGAGAACCTTTTAAACAGTTAACCAATCTTGATGAAAACTTATGGATGAGTTGATTACATTTTCGGATGGAGATGAAGATTTTGTTTACCAAATGCCACGCTCGCACCCTAGATTTATGAATCATTCAATTGATGCATGCAATAGACTTTCCCCTATCGAGTTGTTGAGCAAAAATGACAAAAGGAAAGGATTCAAATACTCCCATGAGAAAAATAAGAAATACTATCGTAGATGTCTTGAGCTCAATGATGACTATAAGAGAGATGAAGCGACAATTAGATGGCTCACACTTGGGTATGTGAGCATAAGTGATACAAGATAGGGTGTGACTTTGAGTCTAGCTACAAGACTTGTAAATAAAGAAAAGCACTTCTTGGGAGGCAACCCAAGCTTTATTTTTATTTTGTTTGTTTGTTTATTTATTTGTTTATTTATTTGTTTCCGTATGTATTTTTCATTCGATTGTTTATTGTTCATGTCTCAAATAAACTTGTAAAAATACTTTATTTTGTTTTTAAGTTCGTCTTAATTAAATATAAAGTTATTTTGCAAAATATAAATGTAATGAAAGCTCATATTTGTTTTAAAGAACGGATTGAACATGAACAATAAAAATAAGATATGAACATACATATTAGTATTTGTTTGAGTTAAATGCTTGTATCGAGTCACAATAAATGTTTTGCAGGGATTCCAGGTCTTAAAACATGGATTTTTCTAGAAAGTTTGCGGAAACAAGATATAAAAATTCTGTCAGGTCCATTCTGATGGCTTCAGAATTAAAACCTGACGACGTCAGACCTTATTTTCTGAAAATTTTTCCAGATTTTGTTTTTCTTCCGGAATTGTAAAGTTTCGTAAAGTCTTAAATTTTTGAACTCCAGGAATCTGCAAATATTTATTTTGCAAGCATTATATCTTTATTTGCTTTCTAGGATTTACTTTTATATATATAGTTTAACGCCGATTTTAAGCAAGGTTTCGTGTTTGTTTTCTTTATTGTTTAACAGGTTACATTAGACAAGATGATAATTATATCTCAGGAGTGAAGCTTTACATGCACATTTTCTTGTAGGAAGATCTAACCATGTTACCATATTTTCCATACCAAGCGAATCAGGGGAGTATTAGTTTTTTTTCATTCTCATTTATTTTTACTTTTACATCTTTTAATTGAACATTGGGGACAATGTTCGACTTAAGTGTAAGGGGGTAAATTGGCTTAGAAACTACAACTTTGCTTGATTTTTTTTAATAGTAGATGTGTAATAAAACCGAAAGAAAATACTTGTTAGGGTAATTTTGGCACCAAATTTAAAATTTTTTTGCAACATTTAGGAGTTAAACTTTAGTCTTAATAAGCGTCTCATGAATAGGAGTTATATGACTAGCACAAAAACCGTACCACTAAAAAATTTTCACTCCAAATATGTGAGGTTCGCCTTTAAATTATTAGGAAAAAGCATTTATCTTTAGTGCTTGTGATTGTACCGGTAGTATTTAGATTCTAGAACTTGCGTTAGCGATGCATTCCGAGACCGCTAGTGAGATTACATTCGTGTAGTTAGGATTTACTATATGATAAGAGACATTAGGATAACCCATGTTTTAAACCTGCATTATAATTACATTGACTTCATTTGTCAAGTAATTTTCCCAGACCTTTGCGATGTACTCATTTTTAGTACACGATACCCCTAGTGCACTATCTTTTTCGTTTCTAACTTTAAGAATCTTACTTAAAGGACGAATTTGTTTACAATCCACCCCCAAATGTACACCCAAATCCCCTTAGCCTACCTTGTATGCACTCATCTTTAGTGCATTATTGTTATTTGTTTAAACCCTCAGTTAATTGTCTAATTGATTACATGGTTGCTAAGTTGAGTCATATCTTGTACATATTGTTTTGGGACGATTGGGACTCATGTGTAAAGTACTGTTGTTATGGAGTAATGGGGAAAAACGTCATTTATTACCCCCATATATGCGTTAATGTTTTAAAATACTCCAAGTATTTCGATTCTCTTGATTCGAGTCTTTATTTGTAGTTATGTAAAAGTTCAAGTGTAAGGGGAGAAAAAAGCCCCCTTGATGTATTATTTTGGATAGTAGGGCAAGAGTGTATTAAAAAAATAAATTAAAAAAAAAAAAAAAAAAAAAAAAAAAAAAATCGAAAAAACAAGAAAAATGAGAAATGAAAAAAAAATAGAAAAAGAAAAATATAAAAAAACATACGGACTACCATCCCGTTTCTTTCATATTTATGTTGGTCATAATTAGCTTAAGTTGAGTCGAGTCGTGGCTTAGCAACGCCACATTGTACACGTAATTGACCAAGACAATTGACTTGCCACCAGTAAAATATCCCTTATCCAACAAACCGTGTTTTTTCATATCTTTACACCTAACGTTATAACCCTTTGAAAGACCTCTTTGATAGTTAATCCTATGTGCTTACGCCAAAGTGGTACAGGTTTGATCCTTTCCTAAGCCTATGGTAATCTATTTGCTATGACAGGTAGTGAGAGATATTTTTCCGTTTCCGTTTGTGATATATAAACTTATAACACCCGAGAGATGAGAGTATGCAAACACTATATGTGAGATGCTAGTGTATAATTTCCGTGCTTGTTTTGACTAAGGTGAAGCGATCATTTGTTGTAATTACTTTTATATTAATGTTAAATGACCCTAACTTGTATTTTAATTGGTATAAAAGCTCATTTGCTTGATGACAAGTAAATGTCAAGTGTAAGGGTATTTGATAAGGATTTATTTGATACGCTTTTAGGGGGTCATTTAAGCCCTAAATCGTGTTTTATGGTCAAATATTATCGTAAATCGTTTCTTTTGTCATTTTAGGTACTTGGGACATGAATTTTGGATAATGGAACATTTTGAAGCTTTTTGGACGTTTATGCTCAAGAATGAAGAAAACAAGAAAACCAAGAAAAGTCCGGAAATAAAACCAGACGGCGTCAGGCTTTGGAGCTGACGATGTCGCCCTTTGAAGAGATGCGATGGAATTTTACACTAGGCGCCCCAGAAAAGAAGTTGGAAGTTATAACGGGACGGCGTCAGGTGCAAATGAGGTGAGGCCGCCTGGCTTTACACTTACACGAGGCGGCGCATAAGAGTTACAAAGGGACGGCGTCAGAAGGTCTTTTGGGCGATACGAAACCCTAAAAGCGGCGACCTGACGGCGTCAGGAATTATAACCTAATGCCATCAACCTTGTAAATCTATATATAGTTTTGGATTTTTCATTTATTAGTGTGTAACTTTTAGAGGAGAAACCCTAGTTCGACTTTTGCAAAAATTTTAGGGTTCTAAACCCTCTTTTTTCCATGTTCAATTAAAGATAAGTTTTCCCTTTAATCATTCAATATGTCTATGTGTTGTTTGATTAATTGCATGTCTTTTCTTTATTTTAACATGCTAGCTTAGATATCTTAGTGTTTGCTTAGATCTAATGAAACCTAGTTATTGATTATTGATTTGTTATTGATTGTTTGGTTGATTGACTAGCGTTAGGTTTAAGAAAACTGACTAAATTTCATATACGGTAACAAGCTTGAACGTCTTAAGAAACGTAATCGGATGTGTACTACGGTTTTATTGGTTGTATTTAATGCATGAGGGACTATTAGTGAGGCTATGTTAGGATACTAAACGTGTCGACATAAGAAGAGATAGAAACTCATAGGGTTGGGGAAAGCTGTACACACCCCCACGAATGGTATTAAGGAATACAATCATTAATCCAACAAATCGTGACAAATTAAAAAATCAATAGGAGATAACTTGGAAGTAATGAAATCTAAGTAAACACATTTTCCTCAAGTAATCCAACAATATTTACTTTTCTTGTTATTTATTTTTATTTTGTTAATTAATTGGGATAGTTGACTACCAACTAATTCCGCTCACTCTTTCAATACCCAAGATTTTAATTGTTTTCATAAAATATAAAAATCAGTGTTGCAAAAATCGGCCGATTAATCGGCGATTAATCGCTGATAGGCCCTGGACCTTGGAGAGATTTACAAGGTAATCGGCTGATTAATCGGCCGAGTCAAGAAAATCGGCCGCTTAATCGGTTAAAAATCGCTAATCGGCCCTGGACCGCCTCAGTACCGATTCACGATTTTTGCAACATTGATAAAAATACAAAAAGAATCATCCCTTACCTTTAGACCTAGTTGACATAGTTTTCAATCCTAACGACACTATTATCCTAGAGAACGATCAATTATTCGGTACTTGCCACTCACTATACTACACTGGTCAGGTACACTGACTGGAGGATTGCAAGGTTCTCAATATCTTTTGAGAAGTAAAACTTTTGCGAGTTTTGTAATCCCGCATTAATATAATTTTGCATTTGTTTGACGTTATAGGGTAGACGACAAGTCATAATTTTGTGTTTGAATTGTGTGTTTAAAAGTGTGTTTGAGGTTGGTATTTATAAGATGTAAAGTGGTAAAGTTTTTTATTATTATTATTTTTTAATTCAAATGGTAGGATTTTTAAATGTTTTTTGAATGTTGTGTGAATTGGTATCGGTTGTAAATTCAACCGGTTGTTTGTTTTCACAAGGCTCGACCGATATTTGCTTTATCCTCCATATAGGTCACAACGATTTTGAAATCGGTCGACCCACAAGACCAACTGATATATTCAGGTCCACTGCGTATAGCCTTAAACCCTGACCTAAAGAAGAGGTAAGAAAATGTACGCAATCTTGAAATTTCATAGTCGAAGAGTTAAGAAAATGTACGCAATCTTTAAATTTCATAGTCGAAGAGTTAAGAAAATGTACGCAATCTTGAAATTTCATAGTCTACAAGCTACACATCTATTATCATCAAATCTCCTTTTGCCAGAAGCTATTTTTAATCTACATGTAGCAACTAGCAGCTATATGACCATTAGTTGCGTAGGGGACTACTTTTGTTGCGCCAAAATTTAATTCACCAAGTGATAAATTATAATAGGGACTATTTATTCGGAGAACATTCAACTATTAAACTTTTTATTTTTAGACAACTCATTTACTTAAATTAATTTATGAGTACCTCAAATATGTGTTTGTTTTCGTTTTTACTAATCTTATTCAAAATATTTTGCTGAAAATTTATACAATTTCAAAAAGAAAGGTAACTTTAACATATCAAAACAATAAAATTTAAAACTGAAACGTAAACATTAGTTAAATTATCATAAATCACTTTCGACTAAATAAGGTTGCACTTAAATAATAGCCAAAACTGATATTTTACATTTCAATAGTTATTTGTGTTGTTTTAATATGTTACATTTAGGGTGTGTTTATTTTCTCTTAGCAGTATTTGTTTTTTCAAAAATTTCTCTTAACAACATCTTAATCTGACTAATTCAGACGCGATCAGACATTTAAGTTATTAAGAGTTTTTTTTTTCTTTTTTTTTTTTTTTTTTTTTCCCCAATGCGCTAAGAGGCAATCAATATTAAGAGCGTTTTTTTTTTTATCATTAAGAGGTAATGAGTGGGTATAAACCTCTTATTGAACTAGATGTAGAGGATGTGTCTTTAACCCCTCTTAATTTTTTATTTTTTTTCACATTTGTTTTTTGTATTAAAAGTATATTTAATATAATCATTGAATATGTTTTGTTAGATAAATAGTGTATAAGATGGTATGTAACAATTCATATTTTTTCAACCATTTATTCAGATTAAAATGAAAATCAGATTCAGACTTTTTTATCATACATTCAGATTCAAACATGCGAATTAGATTCAGATTCAAAGTCTCTTAATAAACAAAAAGCACCTTACTTCAACTTATTGGAGATGGTGTGGACCTAAAACTATTAATTCCTCTTATTTGAAAGACCCATTCAAGCCTCTCTCTCTTTAGGCTAATTAAGACCCTCATCTAAAAACCACTTAATTCATTAATAATAATAATAATAATAATAATAATAATAATAATAATAATAATAAGACCCTTAGCTTAATTTTCATTGTTTTAGAGATTTTCGCAAAAAGATTATTCAAAATTGGTATAATCAAAAGCATAGATCATGTGGTATATCTTGCTTTTCCAAAGATATAAATTGAGTATAAACCTTTACTAAAAAAAACATGCAAAACGTATTCCTTATTAAGTTTTAAATAGTTTCAAATTTATATCTTGAAAGTTTAGAACTGTAAAGCTTTTGAATTTAAAATATTAGAGATTATGAAAGTTTCTAAAATTTGAAATATTTTAAGCTTTTAAAGTTTAAAAATCTTTACTTTTGAAATCTGAAAAATTTTCAGATTTTAAAAACTTCAAACTTGAAATATTTTGAATTTTCAAACAGTTCAGTTAATAAAATTATAATTATAAGTATGCTTTAACTTTTTTGAGCATTGGCACTTTTTTGGACGTGTTAATCCAAGTTTTACACAACGTTAACTCTTCCGCTTGGGTCCATGGAACTCTATTGTCTTCTTTTGTAGTCGTTTTGCCTTTTTTACGAGTTCCTATTTATGATAGAGATCTCTTCGACGAGAGTGTCGTCTTGAACGGGTTCAGATGGACCACCTGAAAGCTTGAGTCGGAGAATAATGTCAACTACCAAAAAAGGGACCCAAATCTTCTACGTCATTAAGATTAAAAGGGTGCATCGGAGAATAATGTTGAGAACCTTGAGATTGGTACGTTGGTGGTGACGATAAATAGCGGAACATAGGTGGTGATGAGGAATTATACATTTGTGGACGATACAAATTTGTTGTTGTTGTTGGTACATTTGTTGGTTAAAGGGAGGCACACACGGATTTTTTTGGGTAAGTAGGTTGTTTTTGTTGTTGTGGTTTGTATACAAAATTTGTGGGTTGATAACGGTTTGTGAGTGATCTAAGCGAAAATCGAAATTGGGTATTGGAACGTTGGCGACATGTTTTGATGGTTTGGTTTTGAGAATTTTTTGACACATTGTCTTTTAGATGAGAAGTTTAGAGTATTAATAAAAATAATGTTTTTGAAACCCTTAATAAAAATGGAACAATATTGAAGTATTTTTACTTTTTATAGGTATAATTAATATAAATTTTATTTTATTTTTTTATTCAATGCCTCTTCATTTTATTTTACCATCGCCCCTTTTCGACAATCTCACAACTTGGTCTTACGCATGACCAACATTTTCATTTTTTTTTCTTTTTCCGACGCGTCTTAATAAGGTATCCTAATAGCCTCGACGCATCGTTTGTCGCGTTGAAGACGCGCGCCGGTGGGCTAATTACCACGACTCTAACAAAAGTGAAAAAGACTCAGAAAAAAAATATCTTCGATTAAACCTTGGCTACATGTCAAATTACAAACAACTCATTCCTTTTAGATAATGGATAAGCCTCCAATCTCCAACCTCATTATTTATCCTCAACTTCCCCCCAACAATTTCAATTTTCTCAAATGAACAAAACCCATCTTTAATTCATTAAAATTTCAACATGGCTGCTATTACTTCACTATCATTCTCTGCAATCACTCAATCGTTTGAAAAAAAGATTAGCTTCCCATCTTCAGTTCGATCTGTTGTATCTAATTATGATGCTTTTAGGGTCCGTTCTATTAGTGTTAAAACTTCCAATTTGAATAAAGGGTTTGTTGTTCATTGCATGTCTACTGGATCAGGTTACTTCTTTTTTACTTTTTATTTTGATGTTTTTTTTGTGTTTATAAAGATTGAATCTTTTTGTGTTTGCGTTTGTAATGTGGTTGCCTTTTGATAGTTTTATAGAAAGTTGCTAAATAGGTAAAAAAGAGTACTTTAAGTTTAATTATTTAAATTTTCATGTATTATTGTCGATAAAGATATAATAAGGTTTAGTTTGTAACATGGATCTTTTGTATGTTTATAATGTGGTTACATTTTTAAGGTTTTTAGTGAAATTTGAATTTGATATTTACTTTTTTCTTTGATGAAAAGCAGTGAAAGTTTGAAGCTTTGATGGGTTTAGGATTAAAAACTTTATTATTTTTAAATAAATCTTTGGACCTAACTAAATATAGTTTAGTTTGATATAATAGTTCTACCGTTTTTATAGTTTACTTTGTTGGAATTTTTGGTTTTGAGATATAACTTTAAAGATTATAACATTTTAGGACACAAAGAAGAAAGGAAATTGTTGCAATATTTGTTGATGAAAGGGAGTGATTATTGTGTTTTGATATAACGTATTAGTAGTTTTCTGTATCTGTAATTATTTGTAGATAATGTGAAACTTGGAATAGCTGTTATAATAAGTTATAAACTTTTATCTTAAAGTAGGTATTTGTCCATTTTAATTGTTTAAGAAAGTGTTGATATTGAGTTGGGCCCATATGATATAAAGGTTATTAGTTAAGATGTTTGTCTCGTATTGATAACATGTACCTAAACGGGTTAATTTGTATGAGCAGGAAACTAGAGTAGTTTATTATGCATTGTTATGTTTTATCTGAATCTGTCGACGTTTGAAATGATCAAGAAACCAAAGTTTTTTGTTACTTCATAGATCCTATTATGTAATGTACTAATGGTGTCGAGATTATTCCAAATCAAGAGTACTACAATTTGAGTTTCACTTCGCCGGTTTCTATACCTATAATGAGCTCTTTATTCAAGTCTACAAGTAGCAAACTGTTGGAGTTAAGTTGCAAATTTCATGTAAATTTTCTATAGGTTTTGCAATACTAGTTTGTCTTTGACCTCAATAGTCTAGTGCAGCTCGGTGATTTCGTTTCTAATTGTTTTGACGATTAACATTTTTCATTTTGTTTGTCCCATATGTATAGAATAAGAAGAAACAGTGATTTAGCTTTTGTAACCATCATAAAGGTGGCTTAGTGGTCAGGCACCCTGACCTCCTCGCAATAGGTCTCAGGTTCAAACTTTAAAACTCACTAGGTACATATCTTGGGAGTGGCTAGGGAAAGGATCACAAACGTAATGAGGGTACCCCGGTTAGGCCTCGTACATTTAAGTCAAAGATTCGCTCTCCCCCGTAACCTGAACAGGGAAAACCTTATTCGTTTTAGTAATGTAGCTTTTGTGGAGTATTATATAGAAATGCAAATGGGACCCACAAAATCAAGATCAGACCATAAATCTATACTTTTGTGCATGTGTTTAAACCATTGTTAAATAAATGATGCTTTTACGGTTAATTTGTTAGCTATGTTTTTTCTAGACCATTTTTGTACATGTTGCTTACATCTTTTGTTGTTATTCAGAACCACCACCTGTGTCTGAGACAAAATTGAAGTTTCTAACTGCTTACAAACGTCCCATACCTAGTATCTACAACTCCGTGTTGCAAGAGCTAATTGTACAACAACATCTAATGAGATACAAGAAGACGTATCGATATGATGCTGTATTCGCTCTAGGGTTTGTGACGGTGTATGATCAACTTATGGATGGGTACCCAAGTGATGAGGACAAGGAAAACATCTTCAAAGCATATGTTAACGCACTAAACGAGGATCCACAACAATACAGGTGTGTTTATGAAATTCTCACAATGCACGCCCTTTGACTCTTTCTCGCTTTCATCTTCACTTTTGCTTTTTTATGAACATTGGTTTATGAGTCCAATTAAGCTGCCTGAGTCAAACTAGATATGAATCGTAAGCTCTTCATAAGTCATGCATTGATGTATTATGTATATGATAATTATCCAGTATGGTTTTTCTTTACTTGGGTTGGCTTACCTTATCGGTTGGGGCCTTCCATTTATTGTCGGAGCATAGCTTTGTTTATGCAGATGGTTTTTCGGTTTTGAATTGTGGGTTATGGAGATAATGGTTATTGGTCCTATTCAGGTACTAACAAGTTGCCCCACATCTACTTTTAATTGTGAAGTGTGAGCAATGCATATTTGTACTGCTTAACCGGCTTTAGAAAATGCATAAATGAACTGGTTTCATATGGTTGGACTGAACCATCAGTTTATTATAAACTGCAGGAGTGATGCACAGAAATTGGAAGAATGGGCTCGTACCCAAAGTTCTGATACACTCGTCAGCTTTTCATCTAGAGAAGGAGAAATTGAAGGGGTATTAAAGGATATTGCAGAAAGAGCTGGGGGTAACGGAAGTTTCAGCTACAGTCGGTTCTTTGCTGTTGGTCTGTTTCGTCTACTTGAGTTATCAAAGGCAACAGAACCAACCGTCTTAGAGAAGGTACAAAATATTATGCTCCTCAGCAGTAATGAGATTATAAATAGAAAACAGGTGACCAAGTGTGTGGATTGGGCAGGTTGGGAAGCGGGTTGAATTGGGTAAGCTTTTGGATCAGGTTTTATTCGGGCTTAACTCGAAATACATATACTCCATTCTGTTTTTCGTTTTTCATAAATGATTAGTGCATCCATATATGATTACAAAAGTTTAATTATTTCAGTAATTATCCTCTAGAAAATGGATTTAGAATGTTTTATGCATTGAAAAATGTGATAGTAGGTGACTGTCGACCCGTTTGACCCATTTACTCTTTTATCTAATGATACTGATATGATCCATTATAGCTAAAATGTAACCCGGATCGAACCATCCATATGAGTAAATGGGTCGAAATTATTACTTCTAATTAATAGGTAATGTTGTTTGCATCTGACATTGTATTGTTCATTTTCTTTTGGTATCTCAGCTATGTGCAGCACTTAATATCAACAAAAAGAGTGTCGACAGAGACCTTGATGTATACCGCAATTTGCTGTCAAAACTTGTTCAAGCAAAAGAACTTCTAAAAGAATACGTTGAGAGGTAAATCATATATTCCTATAAGTACAAAACACCTTATGATTGCTGAATGTTAGCATTTTATAATTTCAAAACACGTCTTATAGTAAACTGAGGACATCTGATTTCAATTCTTCCTCATTTTCAGGGAGAAGAAGAAACAAGAAGAAAGAAACGAACCTAAAAAGACAAATGAAGCTGTAATGAAGCCTTGATCACACTTGCAATCTATTTTTGAGATAGAGTTAATATGCATCTTTCTCCCTTTTCAGTTAACTGTTCTGATTCTACAAATGTAATTTGTTATGCATACATAAACCAACTAAGATGCATAGGAAAATATATATAGCATGGGATTAAAACACAAAACCCACAACATTCTCCACTTGGCACTACGTATAGATTTCCTATGACTGATACCCTTGTTTCCTTTCATTTTGTGTATGCAGTACAAAATATGTTTGTGTATGTCTGGACACAACAATGGTACTGAGTTAATTTTTTATATATATTGCCACTCCAAACGAAAATTAAAACATGTTCAATGGGTTTCTCATTCTTGCCTCAAAGGAAACTCTGCAATTCTCTGTCAAAGATAGCTATAAAAGCATCCACTTGCTTATCTGGAAGTGACAAACCAATCTCAAGATCATCGGGTGATTCCTTGCAGGCGTTAACGGTAATTGAACCATTGCGATCAATGGATACAGTCTCATATTTCTTTGGCTTCCCCCAGCCAAAATCAATGTCGTATATCTTCACCTTTGGAGTTCCAGCAACCCCAATCTTGGCAGGAATCTTTGCTGGTATTTTGAATAGCATTTCAAACCACAATTCATCATTTTTTAGCAATTCATCTTTATTTTTCACCGTTTTGCTTATAGCCTCTCCTAGTGATTCAACCGCAACAAGAAACCCTTTGTTTCCTGATAACAACAAGCTCTTAGTAACAGCAACACGTGGCGCAACACAGTTCCCAAAATAGGTTTGGGGAAGTGGCGGATCAACACGACTCCTGAAATTGGCAACACATACAAACCTTTCCAACTCGTCTTCCCCCTTTGCTCCTTCCACTTCAGCACGTGATTTTGCTATGCAACTCCATACGTAAGCACATGTTACGGAAAAAGATGATATGTATCCCAATGTTGGTGCTTGCGTAGATACCCAATTCTTGATCAAATTGATTTTTGCTTTGTTCAGGATGAACGTGGCCCGAACTTTGCAACTCGGGCCAATGAGCTCTGGAAGTTGATACTTCAAATCAAGTGTCTCAACTCCAGACTCTTTCAAAAACATTTGGTCGAAAGAATCAGGATACTGGATCAATCTATCATAGACAGGAAAATTAGATCTCTTAGCTAAGAATAACTCATCAGTACCATGTCTAGCAATGGATGTCCAAGCCATCAAGAAGTCATACTTTGTACTTGCATCACAAAGCACATGATGATTCGTAATCCCAATCGAAAACCGACGATTCTCATAAAATGTGACTTGAACTGCGAAAAGTGGAATGACCATAAAGTCGGATTCTCTAACCACATGTCCTAGGGAAGGTACAAGAGGATAAAACTTGTCACATGCACGAGGATGGTTTCCTACAAGATCATCAAAGTCAAGATCACATTCTACCAAAGTAAAAGCCACAGAATCACCTTCCACATAACGAATTTCTGGTTTTCTTGCAAAACCTGAATCATTTGGCTTAGGAAACACAAGCAAGTTGCTTGCAAATGGGAAAAAGTGCTGTAGAGTGATTGATAATGAGTGTTTAAGGTTAGGAACAGCTTTTTCTATGAAATGTGTTCTAGAGTGTGGGAACTCATAAAAGAAAAGTTGGTTTATAGGAAAGTGAGGCAGCCATATTAAGTCGAAGAAAGTGATCGGCAAGGAGCGATTGCCGATGGTTGTTGGTGGTGGAGAAATTTGGCAGCTTTCAAGAATAGTCAACATATTTTTGGTGGCGGCTATTTGCATATTTGCATTCTTCAAAAACGTTATATAATGTAGGCTTGACTTTTCAAGTCTACTAAGTATGAGTATTTGACTAATACCTTCGTTTCAAAATTATTAGTCCAGACAAAAAAACACATAATTTAAGGAATTAAACGTACGTTTGGTTTGCAAAAGGGTTTGAAATTGAATTTGAATTTGAATTTTGTTTGAAAGAAAATGAGAAGAGAAAAAAAAATAATGGTTAATTAAAAATAAATTTGTTTAATTGATAATTAAAATAAAATATAATATAAAAAATAGGAAATAAAATGAGTTTAAACATGTGGTTGAAATTTTTTGAAAAAATAAAAAAAGATATTTGATTTGACTAAATAATCAAAACCCATCAGTTTTGTGCGGCTTAAATTTTGAAAACCATGCAATATTATAACCACACATTTGATTTGAGTTTTCACTCATCCCAAACCCTCTAAAAACCACAAACCAAACGCACCCTAAAAAGAATACATTTATTACACTTTTGATTATTGCAAGTCACAAAAAGACAATTTTACCTTTTAAGTATTATTCAACGTTTTCGTATAATTTTGTAAACAACAATTTTGATTAAAGGTAATACAGTAAACTTAAGTAATTCCAACTATTATATATAGTTGTTGACTATTAATTTTGCAAATCCTTCACATATCCTAAAGTATTTTTTTTTTTTTTTTTTTTTTTTTTTTTTTTTTTTTTTAAGATTGTAGAATTGCTTGCTTGATATTAAAAGGCGGAGTAGGACAACATTTGTACAAATTGTAATACATATATCAAGGAACCCAACCTCCCCTTGGTTCACTTTTATTACTTAAAATGTTTATTACAATAAAACTAAAGGTAGAATCACAAACTGTGATCTATCAAACTAAACTGAACGATTACAACTGAGAAAATAAGACAACCAAACTGTAAGGATCACAACACAGTGATCAAACAAACGATTACAAGATAGAAACAAAGTGTTTATCTTAAGATATGAGATGAGACTGAAACTTGAGAAAGATTCTGTAAATTTTGTGAGATGAATTATGAGAGATGTATCCGGATCAACAACTTTTATAGTCCAACTTCTAGGGTTTGCCTTTTAGTCCTCAGCTACTTGCAAAATAGACTTAAGATAATTGTAATCTAGACCTACACAACATAAAACAAACAAACAAGTCCCTTAAGTAGAGAAATAGTTAGAAGCAAGAAAGAATTGTCCATGTTTAGTCTGTGGACATATGATATAAAGTTTGATAATCACAACAACATCTAATGATAACATTTGGTTAATAGTGTGATTTGTGTTCATTGTTTCTATAATATCGCACTTTTCATGAGATAGAGTATTGTTTAAAAAGTTTTATCATAGAATGATGTCAAGTCTTTCTTTTCTGTTTTCTAATACTGGATTGTTGTGTCATTAGTTCAGTTAATGACAAACCAATCAAGGTCGTTGCAATTGGTGCGGCCGTTGCTGGTGTTGCGGCTGTTGAAAATGGAACGAGAAAAGACACTCCTACTTCAGATGATGAATTAGGGAAGGATTCATACAAAATTGTTCTTCGAGAAGAACCTTTTGTTAACAGTTCCATTGTGATTGTCGGCTGATATGCGATGAGAGAAAGAGATGAGTACATGTAGATGTATGCAACATTCAAAGAACACAATAGTTTTCTTCTAGAAGCAAAAGAATTTGTTTTATACACTTTTAATTTATACTGTATCACATATGGCATACCACTAGCATAGATGGACCTTCAGGGACCGGGGGGGGGGGGGGGGGGGGGTGGCCCTCTCAAAATTTGGGGTTGATACTGCAAATGTCTTAAAACTTAAGGGTACTTTTTATAAATTTTGTGTTTGGTCCTCCCAAGAAATTTTGATCGGCCCTCCTAAAATATTGAGAAAACAAAGGCTAGGGCAGTTATCAAAAAGGGAAAATTTGGAGCGGCATTTCCCAATTCTTATGGTATCATAGGGGTGCTCACGGTCCAAAAATCGGACCGGACCGACAAAAACCGGACCGGACTGAGACCGAATCCGGCAAAAAACCTAGACCAAGACCAGACCGAATGTGGTCGGTCTAGTTTGGTCCGGTCCGGTCTCGATCCAAATAGGCTAAATGTCTGGTTTTTAAGCCGAACCGGATCAATCCGGACCGAGACCGAAATTATGAAAATCCCTAGACCGAGACCGGACCGAATGTGGACGGTCCGGTCTCGGTCCGTCCGGTCGGTTTTGTCGGTCGGTCCGGTCGGTTTTGTCGGTTGGTCCGGTCCGTCCGATCCGTTTGCTCACCCTTATGGTATCATTAATCATTCATCAATAAAAAATTACTCAACAAGTACAACAATGTCAACAAATGTTCTTCAAAGCTTCCATACTTTAATCGCATATTAAACAAAAGTTTGAACTTACCTATTAATTTATTGTCTTCTATTATTATATACATGTCATTTGCTTCACATATTAATTAATTGACCAATATATAGTACTAAACCCTTATGCTATCTAACATTCTCATTTAGCATTATTTTTTTTCTATGTGTAATTGTTAAATTTTAGTGATGTTTTTAGCTTTTTTCTATAGGTTATTAGGTGTATTAAAAATATATTAGTTGTAATGTATATCAAATTTACTTTTGTTTTTAGCTTCCTTTGATACGTTTTTAGCTTCAAAGTTCAAAAGTTCTTAGGTTCAAAGATCAAAAGTTCTGATTCTGAATGGATTCTGATTGTTAAGCATCCACGTAGATTCCAATTTTTCATGGTTTAAAGTATTTCCTAATTGGTTATAGTACTCTCCTACAACACACTCCGCTTATTGTTTTATTTGTTACTTGTTTTGTGACAAGCTAATTGTTTGTCACAGTTCGAATGCTTTTACTGTTAATGGATTTGACAAATGGAAAAAGTCAATGATAGAAAAAGATGTGCATTTCTTAAATAAGTTGGTTGTTCACAGCATAAAGATGAAGTGGCATTCAGTGAAAATTTGTTGAACCAAACAACACACATCGGAAACATGTTAGAGAAGCAAAGTACAGAGCTAGTTACGAAGAACCGCACTCGATTAAAAGCTTCAGTTGATATAGTTCGCTGGTTAGTATTCCAAGCTTGTGCTTTTCGAGGGAGTGATGAATCTTTTAATTCAAGAAATCAAGGTAATTTTATTGAACTTTTAAAACTTCTAGCTTCTTATAATTGAACTTACTAGTCTTGTGCTGGATAAGACTCCTTATAATTCAAAATATACTTTTGGAAAAGTTCAAAAAGAAATACTTGACATTATTGCAAATGAAGTAAGAAAACATATTTGTAGTGAAGTTGGAGATTCATATTTTTGTGTTATGGTTGATGAGTCGAAAAAGGAGCAAATGGCTATAGTTTTACGATTTGTTGATACAAATTAGGTCATTAGAGAAAGATTTTTGGATTTGGTTCATGTTAGTGATACTTCAGCAATACCTCTTAAAACAAACTTGTGGAACAAACTTTTGCAAATGTCTTAAAACTTAAGGGTACTTTTTATAAATTTTGTGTTTGGTCCTCCCAAGAAATTTTGATCGGCCCTCCTAAAATATTGAGAAAACAAAGGCTAGGGCAGTTATCAAAAAGGGAAAATTTGGAGCGGCATTTCCCAATTCTTATGGTATCATAGGGGTGCTCACGGTCCAAAAATCGGACCGGACCGACAAAAACCGGACCGGACTGAGACCGAATCCGGCAAAAAACCTAGACCAAGACCAGACCGAATGTGGTCGGTCTAGTTTGGTCCGGTCCGGTCTCGATCCAAATAGGCTAAATGTCTGGTTTTTAAGCCGAACCGGATCAATCCGGACCGAGACCGAAATTATGAAAATCCCTAGACCGAGACCGGACCGAATGTGGACGGTCCGGTCTCGGTCCGTCCGGTCGGTTTTGTCGGTCGGTCCGGTCGGTTTTGTCGGTTGGTCCGGTCCGTCCGATCCGTTTGCTCACCCTTATGGTATCATTAATCATTCATCAATAAAAAATTACTCAACAAGTACAACAATGTCAACAAATGTTCTTCAAAGCTTCCATACTTTAATCGCATATTAAACAAAAGTTTGAACTTACCTATTAATTTATTGTCTTCTATTATTATATACATGTCATTTGCTTCACATATTAATTAATTGACCAATATATAGTACTAAACCCTTATGCTATCTAACATTCTCATTTAGCATTATTTTTTTTCTATGTGTAATTGTTAAATTTTAGTGATGTTTTTAGCTTTTTTCTATAGGTTATTAGGTGTATTAAAAATATATTAGTTGTAATGTATATCAAATTTACTTTTGTTTTTAGCTTCCTTTGATACGTTTTTAGCTTCAAAGTTCAAAAGTTCTTAGGTTCAAAGATCAAAAGTTCTGATTCTGAATGGATTCTGATTGTTAAGCATCCACGTAGATTCCAATTTTTCATGGTTTAAAGTATTTCCTAATTGGTTATAGTACTCTCCTACAACACACTCCGCTTATTGTTTTATTTGTTACTTGTTTTGTGACAAGCTAATTGTTTGTCACAGTTCGAATGCTTTTACTGTTAATGGATTTGACAAATGGAAAAAGTCAATGATAGAAAAAGATGTGCATTTCTTAAATAAGTTGGTTGTTCACAGCATAAAGATGAAGTGGCATTCAGTGAAAATTTGTTGAACCAAACAACACACATCGGAAACATGTTAGAGAAGCAAAGTACAGAGCTAGTTACGAAGAACCGCACTCGATTAAAAGCTTCAGTTGATATAGTTCGCTGGTTAGTATTCCAAGCTTGTGCTTTTCGAGGGAGTGATGAATCTTTTAATTCAAGAAATCAAGGTAATTTTATTGAACTTTTAAAACTTCTAGCTTCTTATAATTGAACTTACTAGTCTTGTGCTGGATAAGACTCCTTATAATTCAAAATATACTTTTGGAAAAGTTCAAAAAGAAATACTTGACATTATTGCAAATGAAGTAAGAAAACATATTTGTAGTGAAGTTGGAGATTCATATTTTTGTGTTATGGTTGATGAGTCGAAAAAGGAGCAAATGGCTATAGTTTTACGATTTGTTGATACAAATTAGGTCATTAGAGAAAGATTTTTGGATTTGGTTCATGTTAGTGATACTTCAGCAATACCTCTTAAAACAAACTTGTGGAACAAACTTTTGCAATATGAGTTTTAGTAAAATTCGTGGTCAAGGCCGGTTACGATGGTGCTAGTAATATGAGAGGGAAATGTCATGGATTACAAGCACTTGTTTGTAAGAATTTCCCATATGCGTATTATGTTCATTGCTTTGCACACCGATTGCAACTTGCTTTAGTTGCAGCATCAAGAGAAGTAACTCCGGTTAATCAGTTTTTCACAAGGTTAACTTCCACTATTAATGTAGTTGGTGCTTCTAGCAAGCGTCATGATGAGTTACAAAAAGCCAAAGCATTTGAGACTACATATTTATTGGAACTTGGTGAAATCAAAAAAGGGTAAAGGAAAAAATCAAGTTGGGACATTAAGACGGGCTGGTGATACTCGTTGTGGTTCCATTTTTTCTCAGTTTCAGCTTGTTAAAGATGTTTGATGCCACTCGAGTTGTTCTTAAAGGAATAATGGATGATGTATCTTCTTATTATGCTAAAAAAGGAGATGCCGATTTAGCTTACTCTTATCTAAAGTCATTTGAGTTTGTGTTTATTATGCACTTGATGAAAGAAATAATGGGAAAGACTAACATTCTTTGTCAAGCTCTTCAAAAGAAATCCCAAGATATTTTTAATGCAATGGAGCTAGTTTCAACATCAAAGGAAACTTTAAGTGATTTCAGAAATAATGGATGGAATTCCTTCTTTGTGCAAGTGAGGTGCTTTGTGAGAAGCATCAAATTGAAATACCTGATATGAACGCTCCATATAAGTCTACCCGATATCGCCCTCGCCAACAAGATAACCATGTCACCTTTGAACATTATTATCGCGCGTGTGTGTGTCTATATATATATATATATATAGGGAGACTTTCTTACGAGAACCATTTTATCTGCGAGAACTGAGAGAACCACAAAAAACATACATGCACACTTTTTAAAATAAAATAAAAATACATGCAAATCATCAATAATCGTAAGTATCCACCTATGTTCTTCAATATCTTCATGAACTAATCCTCTTTTTTCTCCAAAAACTTGCACACGGCCGCAATATTGCCGTTGCACGCCTTATAAGAACATACATGCACACCTTTAAAGAAAAATTTTGTATTTCCAATTTCTTATCAAATTCTTTAGAACAACTATGATTTTTTTAAAACCATATATGCTGTTTTTAGAACATATGTGCAAAAATACAATTATTGAAGGTGTGCATGTATGTTTTTGGTGGTTCTCTCAGTTCTCGCAAGAAAGTCTCACTATATATATATATATATATATATATATATATATATATATTGATGATATTTGTCTTTTTGTTAAAAAATACCACCATGCAGACTTTACTGAATAAGAAATGCTACAACTTAAATATGAGCTAGAGCTTTTTTCCATTGAAAGACAAAAGACCACAAAGCTAAGTGGTGCAACAACTATTGCCGAAGTATATGAAATTCTGGTGAAAATTGAGAAGTAGGAGTCGTATTCTTTGCTTGACAGATTAATTAGACTACTCTTGACGCTTTCGATTTCAACCGCTACAACTGTGAGGATATTTTCAGCCATGAAAATGTTCAAGAATCGACTTCGAAACAAGATGGTAAATAAGTTTCTTGCAGATAGGTTGGTTGTTCACATAGAAAAAGAGATTGATGATTCTACTCAAAATCTATAATTGATGTGTTTAAAAACCTTAAAGGCCATCGAGCCGAGTTGTAACTTTTTTTTTCTTTAACGTTTATTGCATGACTTTCTTTAATGTATAACACTATGTTGATTTCTCTTTTAATATAGTTCTCTAGTTTTGAACTTTTAGTAGTCTCGGACTTTCGGCCCCTCACTAAAATTGTTCAATCCGTCTATGACCACTAGACATGGCAACTGACTCGACATGATGTAGCAATGACGTTTTTGGGATTTGATGTACCAATGAAGTTTTTGAGCCCAGTTACAACAAGTTTTCGAGGTTTAAATATGCTGGTGATTTTTAATTTCAGTTATTTACAAAGATAATCTAACAATTGTCTAAATATAATAATTAAAAGTTAAATAAGTTTATTTGTATAAAGCGTCCGAATTAGCGAAGATAATTTAGAACATCATGTACGCAATTTCAAATGCGTCCGAATTAAAAAATAAATTAATATGATTGGGTTGTCTAAGTGTCTAACCACCATGGCAACTTATTATACTATATATATAAAGATAGGAATGTGGGATGCAAAGCTGGGGTGGTTAAAAATGTCATTACAGACCGATAATCACACAGTTTGTGGTCCAAAGTTTAGCATGTTACTGTTTTGCGCACTGTTCATGACTTAATCACACAATTAGAAACAGTTAATCATCCTTAAAACCAACATGTGATTTGCAGGTTTCTGCTAAACTTCCTCTCTTGACTTCTTAGAAAAATCTAGATCCACACACATG
Organism: Artemisia argyi; assembly: GCA_030686995.1. Lineage (NCBI taxonomy): Eukaryota > Viridiplantae > Streptophyta > Magnoliopsida > Asterales > Asteraceae > Artemisia > Artemisia argyi. The sequence continues at coordinate 102,349,000 of CM060696.1, forward strand.
TTAAACAAAAATACACACAAGCTAATCAAAATCCCTCTCCATCATCGGTATTCCTGCCATGTTCATCATCAAAACCCAAAACCATCGCCACTGATATTTCCTTCACACTTCTTATTCTCCATTTTCATCGGCATAAAAAAACACACAATACACACACCATTTCATAATCACAGGTAACCCCCATCAAAACCCAAAACCATCGCCAAGGTAGCGCAAATCCAAACACCTATGAATCAAACGAAATCCTAGATGCCGGAACATCACCGCAAATCCAAACAACTTTACCGGCGGGAACATCAGCGGCTTCGCAGCAGGAATATAAACCTTTGTACAAAGAAAGAGGTGATAAAGCAACAAGCTTTTTTTTTTTTTTCTCTTTTTTTTTTTTTTTTTTTTTTTTTTTTTTTTTTTTTTTTAAGTATTGAATTGGGTTTTTTGTTTTCAGATTTTAGTAGCGATTCAGGTTATTTGCATTAGGTACCGATTCATGGATTTGGGGCTTCAATTGCAGTGGTCGTGTCATGGTGGTGTTCTTAGCTATGATCCATGGTATAAACTTTGCAATTTGTACGGTAAATTTCGCTTTCTACTGATTTACTATTAGTGAGGCTTTATTTATTTATTTATTTTTTGGGTTAGTTTACTGTTGGTGCGAAAGAGTGTCAACGAGATTAATGGTTAACAAAAAAAAAAAAAAAAAAAAAAAAAGAGACTATTTTTTTTTAATAGAAAACTTGGGTTTTGTTTGGTTGCACACCAAATGTTCGACAAAATGTTTTAAGTAAAAATTGTTGTGAGAGTTTAAGTTTGTTTTGTTTGTAGTTGTTCTTGGAAAATGAAGACGATCGAGTAAAGCAGCGGCAGAGTATTGATGCGTGGCCAGGGGACATTACTCGAATTGTGATATGTTTAGACCAAGGTATGGTTGACTACAATAGTTTCATCTAATTCATGAAACCATTATCAATAGCTGTTATTAACAAGCCTACTAAATTAGTAGATGCGGGTTCAAAACTTAAAGTTGAAACTTGATCCTCTAAGTTGGTTTGTGTCACTGTTTCTAAGGGTAAAATGTATGAAACTACTATTGAATTGTATATTTGCTTGCCTCTATTCCATACAGGATACATGGTACATATAGCTATCAATAGAGCTATTTTGGGTAAATACCCACTAATTACGCTAACTACATAAATGTGACAACTAATATAATGATTATCTACAGCTAATACAAAGCTTATCTGTATATCAACTAATACTCCCCCGCAGTTGGAGCGGGAGGAAGCTGGACGCTCAAACTGGATCGAAATTCTTCAAATAAGGCTGAAGGAAGACCCTTGGTGAAGATATCTGCATACTGATAACGGGATGGAACATGGAGGACACGAACTTGGCCGGCAGTGACCATGTCACGGACAAAATGAATGTCAATCTCAATGTGTTTGGTCCGTTGATGTTGCACCGGATTAGCAGACAGATAGATGGCACTAACATTGTCACAGTAGACAAGGGTTGCAGTAGATAATGGAGAGTGTAGCTCACGGAGAAGATTGCGAAGCTATGCAGTCTCAGCGACGACATTGGCAACGCCCCGGTATTCAGCCTCGGCACTAGAACGGGAGATAGTCTGCTGGCGTTTAGAGGACCAAGACAGGAGATTATCTCCCAAAAATACACAATAGCCTGAAGTTGACCGCCGTGTAGAGGGGCAGCCTGCCCAATCTGCATCTGTATATCCAACGAGAAAGGTGGTATTTGAAGAGTATAAGTGAAATCCAAAGTCCAAAGTCCCCCGAACATAGCGTAGGATACGCTTAAGAGCAGCAAGATGAGGCTCACGAGGGTCATGCATGTAGAGGCAAATCTGTTGAACTGCATAAGAGATATCTGGTCTGGTAAACGTGAGATACTGAAGACCACCTGCAAGACTGCGATATAAAGTAGGATCCTGAACTGGAACACCTTCGGGACCTAGTTTGAATTCTGTATCAACTGGTGTTCGTGAAGGATTACAGTTGGTCATGTGAGCACGCTCAAGAAGCTCAATAGCGTACTTCCTTTGAGATAGAAACAACCCTGTAGAATGGCGAGTAGCAGAAATACCAAGAAAATAATTAAGTTCCCCGAGATCAGTCATGTCAAACTCACTATGTAGAGAAGCAATGATCTGATGTAGTAGGACAGTAGAGGAAGCTGTAAGAATAATGTCATCAACATAGATAAGTAAATAAGCAACTTGAGAACCCTGTCGAAGGATGAATAGAGATGAGTCACAACGACTGTGGTAAAATCCAACACGAGTGGCGTAACCTGCAAATCTTTGAAACCAAGCACGGGGAGACATGATGTGGGTACCGAGAGTCAACAAATCCTGGTGGCTGATGCATGTATACTGTCTCAGATAAATCTCCATTAAGAAAAGCATTCTTAACATCAAGTTGATGAATAGGCCACTTGCGAGATACTGCGAGGCTAAGAACAGTGCGAATGGTGGCCGGTTTGACAACCGGACTAAAAGTCTCGTCACAGTCAACACCTTGTTGCTGACTACTACCATTAGCAACCAAACGAGCCTTATAACGGCTTAAAGTCCCATCAGCATGAAATTTATGCTTGAATAACCACATAGATCTCACTAAATTAACACCAGATGGCAGTGGTACAAGAATCCAAGTGCCATTTTTAACTAACGCATTATACTCATCATACATAGCATTATTCCAATGAGGGTTTTGAAGACCGAGGAAGGGAGATTTAGGTAATGGCGAGATAGAAGAAGTGTGAAGTGAGAGACGGTCAATGGGTTTGACAATGCCTGATTGTGACCGAGTGACCATGCGGTGAGTACGAGGTGGTTCGGTGGCAGGTTGCGTAGGTTGGGTTGGGGCTTCGTGGTTGAGTGTTTGTGTAGGAGGTTGTTGATTTGATGATGGTTGATGATGAGCTGCATTTGGTGGGCTGTTGGGTTGTGGTGGATCGGCGGGTCGTGGGCTATTGGGTGTAATGGGCTCATGATAGGTATTAGGAGCGTCTTGCAGTGGATTTGGTGTTGGGGCGTGAGTGAGCACTTGGTGAAGTGAAAGGGACGGTGTAGAGTCTAAAAAGGTATAGGAAGGTGGGGAGTAGGGTGTCATTGAGCGGTAAGGAAATTGGGTTTCGTCAAATGTGACATGTCGGGAAAGTAAAATTTTGTTAGTTTCAAGGTCTAGGCATCGAAAGCCACGGTGATAGGCGGGATAGCCCAAGAAAATGCACAGTGTTGCTCGTGGGGCAAGTTTGTGGGGTGAGTGAAGGTGAGGGTAGCAAAGACACCCAAATATACGTAGGTTAGAGTAGTCGGGTGCTTTGTGAAAAAGTCTCGTGTAGGGGATTTCGTTGTTGATGGCGGTAGAGGGTAAAAGATTAAGGAGATAGGCGGCCATATGGAGGGCCTCTACCCAAAAGATGGGGGGTAGGTGGGCTTGAAACAAGAGCGTACGAATGACATTGTTAATGGTTCTAATCATGCGTTCCGCCTTGCCATTTTGTTGAGAGGTTTTTGGGCAAGAAAATCTAAATTGTATACCGTGGTTAGCAAAAAGTGTATGTAGGCGGTTATTGTCGAACTCACCACTATGGTCACATTGGAAACTTTTTATTTCGCATTTAAATTGGTTCTTAACATAATTACAAAAATGCAAAAATTTATCAAGCATGTCAGATTTATTACGGAGAGGGTAAATCCACAAATAATGAGAGAAATGATCAAGAAATAATACGTAATATTTGAAACCACTTTTACTAGTAACTGGAGATGTCCATAAATTGGAATGAATAATATCAAAACAATGTTCAACAGTAGACTTGGAACTATGAAAGGGAAGCTTCACATGTTTGCCAAGTTGGCATGCATGACATACATGTGGAGACTTTTCTTTATTACATGAAATAAATTGACGAGAAACAAGAGACCGTAGCACTTCGTCACCTGGATGACCGAGGCGTTGGTGCCATGTGGAGGAGCTTGTTGAGAGAAGAGTGGTAGGGGTGACGGATGGCTTAGTAACGGGATAGAGATCTCCCGAACTATCACATCGAAGGAGGATATGACGAGTCCAGAAGTCCTTCACGGAAAAACCAAAAGGGTCAAATTCGACAGTGCAATTATTATCTTTAGTAAATTGACGTACAGAAATGAGATTTTTGATAATATTGGGGGTGACAAGGACATTATGAAGATGAAGTGGGCGATGAGCGGATGGAATAATGCTATGTCCGGTGTTAGTAACGGGAATAGAATTTCCGTCACCAACGTGTACAGATGGGAATAAACGTTTGTTAAAAATAGAACTTAAATTATTTGCATTAGAAGTTAAGTGGGAAGAAGCACCTGTATCCATGTTCCAGGTTGGATCTTGTAATGTCATAGTGCTAAATGCGCTCGGGGGGGTAGTAGGTTGTGACTGGTAGGCAACCGGGGCTGGTCCGAGAATACTAGTGGGAGCAGCGGACTGAGCTTGTTGGGCTAATGGGTAAGGTGACTGTTGTAGGGCTGGGTACACATACTGTGTTGTTGGATTAGATGCTACAGGGTATTGAAAGGTCTGGTGTAAGTATGTGGGGGTGGTGAAGGCTAATGGGCTATTGGTGGTAATCTGGTGTTGGGCCAGTCTAGATGAGGAAGTTGGCTGTTGGTGTTGTTGAGCCATACGTGTACTATATAACCCAGGAGCAGCCCATGATTGATTTTGGTATTGAATTGGCACAATAGCTGTTCGACCAAACATGCCTCCACTCTTAACAGAAGACATACTCGAATTGTTTTTAGGATTTAAACCCGACCGGTTGCGATGGTCATGAATAAACTTGCAACGGTCCCCAAACTTGCAATTACCCTTATTAAAATGATTGCACATTTGTGGTATATCTTGGGAATTAATAGAAGAGTTTGATTGGTTACCTTTGTTGTTGGATTTTGCTGCTAGTAAAACAGTAGGGGACGAAGAGGTGTGATCCAAAGCACTGGAGTGGTCCACAGCTTCTTGCAAGGTGCTTTCCTCAAGCAACAACATGTTACGTGTGGTTTCGAACGTGGGAAGAGGTTCGCGATGCCTTATGATGCGAACAATACCTTTAAAACGTTCGTCAAGTCCATTGATTGCATACATCACCATATTTTTATCACTCACCTTTTCACCAAGATTGTGCAAACGATCGACCATACCTTGTATTTTGGTACAATATGCATTAATGGATAGGTTGCCAAGCTTGATGGTGCGAAGTTCGCTATCAAGAGTAATAGCGCGTGCGTCTTTGTTATCGTGGAAGAGGTCTTTAATATGGTCCCATAGTGCTTTGGCATTCCCGGGGGTTGCGACGACTTGGTCTTGGAGGGGTTCATTTAAAGTACCTAGAATCCATACCTTCACTAGGTCTTCTTGTTTGTTCCACTCGGGATCATTGTTGCTCGCGGACGTCCCTTCAATATGTGCTTTTAAGTCTAGACTTCCAAGGTTGATCTTGAGGAAGGAACTCCACGAATTGTAATTGTGTTTTTCGAGGCTTAACTTGATAGGGATGGTATTTGGGATAGTAAATGGAATGATTTTTTCATTAGTTTTAGGGGTGTTTGTAGCAGCGGCATCATCACCAGCCATGGAAGTAGTAAGGGAAGAAGTAGGGGTAGGGTTTTATGAAAAGAAGAATAGGCAGAATGTGAAGAATGGGAGGTAGAGAGAAAGTAGGAAAGGATCAATTAGAAGACTCGTGATACCATATTGAATTGCATATTTGCTTGCCTCTATTCCATACAGGATACATGGTACATATAGCTATCAATAGAGCTATTTTGGGTAAATACCCACTAATTACGCTAACTACATAAATGTGACAACTAATATAATGCTTATCTACAGCTAATACAAAGCTTATCTGTATATCAACTAATAACTGCTAGATGAAAAGTGATAAAAAAAATGATGATCTCTATTGTGATTCATTTAATACGTTTTACGGCCATAAATTAAAAGTAGTGTTGATGTCCTATAATTGTTTGTACACACGTGGGTATCACTTGGCAGACGTTTACCTTTTTGTACTTAACTATGGCCAGCTCCTGTGTTGTTTCATTTTGTAGGAAGAAGTTACACACTGATTGAGTCAAGTAAAAGAGGTATCTGGCTTCAATAGACACGAGGCTCTTGCAAAGATACTTCAGGTACTGATTTTTTTGAAGGGCACTTCAGCAGGGCGGAGGCATGTGTAAGCCAGGGGTAGCGAGAACTTTTACCCGGTAGTGTAATTTTAGCGATTTTTGGCGATTTTTGGCAATTTTTTGGCGATTTCGCTACCCCTGAAACAAATTTTCGCTACCCCTAAACAAATTTTCGTATTTCGCTACCCCTAAACTTGGCTCCTGGCTCCGCCACTGCACTTCAGGTACTAATTACTTACACTTCAACATGCTTGCTTTATGTTGTTCCACATTGCCATTGTCCAAAGTTGTGATACAAATGTAAACCCGGGAAGCAATACATTTGATGATTGTTAATTAATATCTTCTTAATTACCGAAACATAGTCAATATCTTTTTTTTTTTCCTTTGTTTTTAAATGACAGGATGAGATGGAAAAGCAGAAAGAAACGGCCGGTAAGTACCCTCATCTAGAAATATGTAATGTAGTGTGTATATATCATATCATATACTTTAATATATATTCTCCCTAAGCATAATATTTAGCTAAATTTAATCCCTATTTGTTGATCTTTTCTGACTAGATACAAATACTAATGAGTATTACGGAGTAGTTGTTAAAAATATGTAGATATTAAATTCATCATACAGCCCTCTATTTGAGGGATATAAAATGACACTTAAAGATTGGTAGGCATTAATAAAAAGATGTTATGTTGGCTTAGTCTTTGCGCGCAAAATTAGTCAAGTGACTGAATGTTTAATACCTGTACACAATTCAAATCCAGTGTTCCAGATAAGCAAATGAAAAAAGTGGAATGTTCCAGATAAGCAAGCTGGTAAATGCCAAGACTTTTAGTCTTGAAACCTTATGTAGAGGCACGTAGTACATATGAATTTGAAAAGTTACTTTGCTCATTCCATACATCAAATATCATGAAAATTCAATTATTCAAGTATTATGCTGCATTTCATTCATAACAATTTAACTTGGGTTTAAGGTTAAACACCATGGTTGTCCTAGATTTACCCGATACAATAATGGCAAACGTGTAACAAAGTTAGAAAAGCAGAAAAGACAATTTTTTTTATTACGATTTGGTATAACCTAAAAAGTTGTGACATTTTGTTAATTGTTTAAGAGGTGTTTGGAAACATAGTTGTTTAACGAGTTTTGGGATGGTGCAGGGTCTATAAAAGATTCTGCCAACGAGAAGACTCGAAATGTTTGCGAAAGCAAAACGATGAGGGACGTTGGATCCAATCCCAAAGGGTGATGCTGCTGAATGTCAGCAAAATGTTATGCCAAGAATTGATGCTCAGGTAAATGTTATCCTAAAAATAGTGGTTAAAACTCATTATGGATAGGTGTGTCATGCAAAAAATGATGATGTTGGTCATCGAAGAAACTTTCAGTACATCATTTATGCCAATAATAGATTGGTATTCTATTAGAAAAATTAGCTCAAAAGCCATTTGGATCTCTCTCTGTTTATTTTTATTTTATTTTATTTTATTTTATTTAATCATCGTTTAAACAGGTAATTGCTCAAAAGACATTTGGAAAACAAAATTAATTAGCAATTTGACGACAAAGAAACTTGGGATGTTACCAACGGCTTTGTTTAAGTGATGACAGGATGGTAAAGATGCTTTGAGAAGATCCGGCTTATGAAGATAAAGATGCTTTGGGAAAACATGCTAATGATGGTTATCCTTTACCTGTGCAAAAGGTTTCACCTGAACAAACTCTCACGTGCTCCTTGGATAAATCAGCTACTTCAGACCTATGATAAACTACTAAGGGCCCGTTTGGTTTATACATGGGTTTAGGATTTAGATTCGGATTTGGATTAAGATTTGGATTTGGATTTGGATTGGGATTTGAATTTAATGTAGAGAGAGAAAATATATTATATATATTATTATTTGATAAAGAATAAAAAAATATAAATGTTATAAATAAAAGATAAAAAAAGCAGTGGAGCTATGACAATCCACCATTTATATCCACAAAATACATCCATGGCCCACTTTTTGTCAGTAAAAATAGAAAGAGATCAGAAAAGCAAAGGGTGATGGTAGGTTTCGTCCATTGCTCCATTTAAGGGAATTATTTACTGTTACAAAACCAAAAACTTGAAACAAACAGTTTCTATCACTTGAAATCCATTCCCTCAAACCAAAATACTCAAAACAAACGGGCCCTAAATGTGCAAATAAATATATTTTGGGTATGGTAAGGTGTACATACTAAATAAAAATGGAAACTATGAACGGTCTTTCTATATTAATAAGGCATATATTAGTGCTATCTGTCTTATGGATAATTGTAAATCCGTAATGTGATTGTTTGTTACGCGTGTGACTAATGATTTGCCAACACTTTGCTATTGTACCTTCTTAAACAAACACTCGCGTCATTAATATAAACACTTGATACACATTTACATTAAACAAGACATATAATATGTTTGGTTTCTTGGTTTGCGCTTTGTTCATGTCTTTTCAGGCATTTTTTTTTCAACCGCACTTATGTAACAAAGTTTTTTTTAGCTAAATATGTATTAACATACAAGCTCTTCTACTACCTAATACAAAACATAAGATTTATAAACAGACATAGGCCCAGCGAAGAAAGTTAATCTAATTTTTTCAACATAATAACACCAAGAAAAATTAAAACACCTTTACACATCTCGAAACTATCAACAAGGCAATCCTGCGGCAACGCGCGGGCTACCACACTCGTTATATATACTACAAAACAACGTCACTTGTGAGCTGAGCTTACATGTGTTAGTGGTCTTTCAAAAAGATAGGAACCCCATACATCGCCTACTTGAAGAGATAGGGACGTTAGATCGGAATAATTGGAATTTCTTAACGATGACATGATGATCATGGCACAGGATATTTTTTATTTTGCAATCCAACATGTACCACTCTATCTGATAGACCTATTAGATTTATCAACACGGCAATCAAATGACGATTTAATGTTACGTATCTATCTGGTTTTAGTTATATAAATCAACCAAAGAGTAATATAATCATCTAAAAATTTGACATGTAAACACCTGGAGCTAAAAAAAGGAAGATAAGGTAAAAAGAACAATTAACTTGCCCCTTTAATTATATAAAATCAAACAACTAACTATTGTAACAAAATATTTAATTTAAGACCCACAGGCAAGTAAATTACACCTTGACTTATCTCATGTATCATTGCCTATTTTCAACTTTATCATCATTACTACATTCAAATGCAAACTTTTCAGAAGCAACCATCATAAATATTTTCATTTTTGAGTTTAAAAAATGAAATTCAACTTGTTAAATTCACTAAAAAGAATTCATGTTAAGGTGGGATGTGTGTAAACTTACGACTTTCCTAATATAAATATATATTAAGGATCAAATGAAAAGAATTCTGGATAAGAGATAACTATAATTACACATTAGAGATATATTAATTTGAATTAGATGTATCTCTAATTTTTAGATACATCATAATATATTATTTTCTTGTTAAAAATTAGATGCATATACATATATTAGATACATTTCATCAAGTTAGACGAACTTGTCAAATTTGTTGCTAGTACTAGTTTGCATCGTTTTCACTAAAAATCACATTCGAAACTAATTGTGATGCATCTAAATGAATAGACACTACTACAAAAAACGTTAAATAGATCGGTTGAAACACCTCAAATAGATTGGTTCTGAACCACTCTATTTAAGGGGAACACAAATAGATCGGTTGATAACCGATCTTATTAACATCACAATGGGATCAGTTAATACATAAGAGCCGATCTTTTAAAGGAATTTTCAAACAAAAAAAAAATAATTCAGATTTTCATCGGAATGCATATATTTATAGAATTTCCATTCACTCGTAACCTCACAATGGGAGGCGCTGGTTTGTGTGTTAACCTAATAACTAAAACAAACTAATGTGTCTAATAATCTATTGGGTTTTGTGTGTCTAAAAAGCGGCTATGAACAAAGTTGTAATTTTGGTGGAGCGGCAAGTGAAAATTTGTATCCCGCATAGTTAAATAGATCGTTTATTTATTAATACCTGATCTATTTAATCCTTTTCACAACTAAATGTTAGTTAGATCGGTTTTTATACAAATAACCGATCTATTTATTACACTTCCCTCTCTTTTTCTTGTGTTAGATCGGTTTTTAAGAAAACCACTCTATTTTAAGTGATCTATTTAAGCTTTTATGTAGTAGTGAGAGATGCATCTAATTCAAGTCGATGCATCTCAAATATGATTTTATAACTATTTCTCATTCTTTTCATTTTAAGTTTTCTTCTCACTGGATCTATACCCTATAAATATAAACTATTGGTATAGTTATTTTACTTCATACATTCGTAGCCCATCTTTCAGATGAACAAAACACGTAAAATAATTGGCCTACTACACATGTCAAGTTATTTTATAAGTATATTTTATAGTTTACTTTTTTAAATAAGAGCAATGCTACGTCTAGGGCTGTAAACGAACTGAATATTTAGTGAACATTTCATGAACCATTCGGTAAAAAATTCGTTTATGTTTGTTTATTTATTAAATGAACGAACATGAACAATGTTATACGTTCGCTTAGTTAAATGAACGAAAATGAACAAAGTCATGTCCATTCATTTATGTTCATTTATTTATTTATGTTCGTATATCATATCTTTTAATTGTATAATTTTAAAATTGGTTTGTTTAAATAAAACAACACTTATAAACAATATATTTTGCATAATTATAGAGTTTATATTTGTTTGTCTATGTTCATTTATGTTCGATCGTTTGTGTTCGTTTAGCGTTCATTTAATGTCTTAATGAACGAACATGAACAACTCATTTTCTTAATAACGAACATGAACAAGAAATTTCGTCCATTTAAGCGTTCGTGTCCGTTTATTTATCCGGTTAAAATTAAATGAACAAACATGAACAAGGTTTCGTTCGTGTTCGTCCAGTTCATTTACAGCCCTAGCTACGTCCACAAAATACACTATCACTTCCATGTGATCTTAGGGGTGCTTGGTGGGGGTTAAGGGGGGTGGAGAATGGGTAAGGTATTCAAAAGGGTCTATCTCACTCATTATTTTGTGCTTGGTTAGTGAGTGCAAAGAGATTGATTACCCCGTAGTGGTTAATCAACCATTATAGAGTAAATTGGGGGGAGGGGATAAGGGATTAATTAACCACCTCACTCATTACTTTGCATTCCCTTTCTTTTTCCTCACTTTGAACCAAGCGGGCTCGTATTCTTATGAGATGTGAGTCTTTAAGTTGGTACAATAAACCTATCCTTTGACTAAAATAGCCCATATCGTGTGCTTCATAATTTCTACATTGTTGCTGCTTCTTACTTTTAGAGCCGAAACCTCAGCTTCAAGTTTTAGCACAAAACAATCTTCTCCACTGACGGCCTTCTCTCCAATACAACTCGAATTTGTGACCAAATTAGCCGTTGGCTTTGGATCAAGACCTTGTCAAAATCAAATATTGACTCTAAATAACCAATTGGCTTTAATTAGCCTATAAATTCAAACAATTAGTAGCAAAGACTTTTAACGATGTGCTCCACTCAAAATTATAGTTAGTTGATTAAAATAGGATCCACTTTTAAGAAAATTAAATTAATCAATATTGGCTGCAAAGACTTTTAACTTTCTTTACTTAAAAGTCAAAGTAAAAACCAAACACAAAGTATGCTACCTGACGGATTTACTTTTGATTTTTTTAAAAGGTTCTGGTATTTGGTTGGTGATGATGTCTTTAATGCAGTGAATCAGTTTTTCTCTTCAGGTACTTTCCCAAAAGGGTGTAATTCCTCCTTCATTACATTGATTCCTAAGGTCCATGACGCAAAGATGGTAAATGATTTTCGTCCTATAAGCCTTATCGGGTGCCAATATAAAATCATCAGTAAGATTTTGGCAAATAGATTATCTTGTGTGATTGATAGTCTCGTGAGCTTGGAACAATCAGCCTTTATTAAAGGAAGGCAAATTCTTGATGGTCCGTTTATTTTTAATGAGATGTTGTCATGGTGCAAGAAACATAAACAAAAGGCTTTGATTCTAAAGATTGATTTTCAGAAAGCGTATGATTCCGTTAGATGGGATTTTATTGATGATATTCTAGATCGTTTTGGGTTTGGTGATCGATGGCAGAAGTGGATTCAAGGATGTTTTTCATCATGTATGGGATCCGTGTTAATAAATGGATCTCCAACTAATGAATTTCAGTTCAATAGGGGATTGAGACAAGGGGATCCGTTGTCTCCCTTTTTGTTCCTTCTTGTCATGGAGAGTCTACATATAGCATTTCAGAATATTATAGAGAAAGGTCTCTTCTTACCTCTTCCGATCGGGAATTGTCAAACAGTAAAATTGTCTCATCTATTTTATGCAGATGATGCCATATTCTTTGGAAGATGGTCAAGTTCTAACAGTGATGCCCTTGTTAAACTTTTACAATGTTTTTACTTGGCATCTGGTTTAAATGTTAACTTTCACAAATCTTCGATTACGGGGTTAAATGTTTCGATTAGAGAAGTTGAGGAGTTAGCCACGTGTATCGGATGTAAGGTTGTCAAGAACCCGGGTACATAACTTGGGATCAAAGTTGGGGAAAATATGTCGCGAATTGAATCATGGCGGGAGGTGATCTCTAAAGTAACTAATAAATTATCGACGTGGAAGGTAAAAACTCTCTCAGTGGGAGGTCAGTTGACCTTATTAAAATCAGTGTTGGGTGCACTTCCAACCTACTACATGTCGATATATAAGGCTCCAAAGGCTGTGGTTACTTTCTTGGAATCGGTTCGTAACAAGTTCTTTTTAGGTGCAGACATTGATGAACGGAAAATGACTTGGATAAGTTGGAAGAAAGTGTTGGCCAATAGAAGTGATGGGGGTCTTGGAGTGAATAACATATTTGCATTGAACCATGCACTCTTATTTAAATGGATTTGGATATTTATATCTGATCCACATGCTTTATGGGTTAGGGTTGTAAAAGCAATTCATGGGGAAGAAGGGTTAATAAACTGTAACATTCGGAAGTCGTATCCAAATTCCGTCTGGGTAAATATTGTGAAGGCGATTTCTAGTCTTAAGGATCAAGGTGTAGACTTGTTGGCTTGTTGCAAAAGGAAGATTGGAGATGGCCAAACTACTACTTTTTGGACAGATATTTGGGATGGAGACAACTCCTTAAAGGATAGATTTCCTAGAGTGTATGCCTTAGAAAAAGAGAAGTACGCTACGGTTGCCTTCAAGAAAGCTCAAGAAAATTGTACAAATTCGTTACGTCGAACACCGAGAGGGGGAGTAGAAAGTGAGCAGTGGACATTGATGCAACATATGTTATCTTTGATTTGCCTCTCTCCGATGGAGGATCGCTGGACGTGGACCTTGGACGGGAGGGGTGACTTCACTGTGAAATCTGCTCGTGTGGCCATTGATAAAAAGTTGCTTATTTAAGATAGAAAGGTAACCAGGTGGAGTAAGTTAGTTCCAATTAAAGTTAATATCATGGGTTGGAGACTCTCAATTGATAAATTGCCAACTCGTGTGAACCTGGATGCTCGTGGCATTGATATTCCATCGGTTCTATGTCCTATATGTGGGGAGTGTACGGAATCAGTGAACCATCTTTTCTTTGAATGTTCATTTGTTACTCAAGTGTATAACAGGTTTGATAGGTGGTGGGATCTCCATATTCCAGTGACGAGGTGCTATCAACAATGGTTAGACTGGTTCTTGGATCTTCGGTTAAATAAGGTGCAAAAGCAGTCTTTGGAAGCAATGTTCTTATCGCTATGGTGGCATGTGTGGGGTCATAGAAACGCATGCGTGTTTGGAAAGGTGAGACCGAAGAACAATTTATTTTTTGATAAATTTGTAACGCAATCGTTTTTGTGGGTGAATAGTAGATGTAGATCCCAAAACTTGAGTTGGGTTGGTTGGCTTCAAAACCCATCTCTTCTTATTTCCGGTATGTAATTTCTGTTTGTGTTTTAGTTTCTAGCTTCTTGCTAGTTTCAATAAAATCTTCGCCGTTCAAAAAAAAAAAAAAAAAAAAAACACACACAAAGTATGCTAACGAAATTGAATTTCTACCTGTAGTGAATGACGAAGAGTGTGTGAATGGTGCCATGGTGTCTAGCGCCATGCCACTTTCCAGAATGAAAACACATAAGGTGTGTTCTTAGAATGTGTTCTTAAGTGTGTGTATTTTGATCTAAATGAGTTTGACCAAATTATGTTCCTGTAAGCAGTGAAATGACTAAAATACCCCGACTTGGAATGGTAACTAACGAGAGTTTTTAACGATCGTTAGACCAAGAGACACAATTTACAGCAAAAAGTGAACAATAGTGGCATATATACTTTGCAAAAATAACAAGACGTATAAATTCAAGAAACCAAGAAGACATTTTTTGCGGTTTACTCTATATTCGTATTCTACTATTCTTGATTATTTCTCCTGGAAATATGACATGTCCATTTAAAAAATCAATGGTGAACATGTGATATATATATATATATATATATATATATATATATATATATATATATATATATATATATATATATATTAATGGTGACTTTCATTTTTTGGATAAGAGTCGTATTACAGGTCTTGAATCTCCAGAATCGAATGATCATAACAACATTCATGTATCATAATGCAAAACAGAATCAATAAATAAGAAACAAAGAATATGGGTTGAACCCTTTATATTGATAATGAATAATTGAATGGGTTGAATGTTTACAGCAAATTCCTAATCTATTTATACATGTTGAATCGATGCTTCACAAGAGACACAACGTTTCATCAAAACGTTGCAACCCTAAATAAAACGTTACATTCCTGAATAGTCTCTAAATAACCGTTTATCCTAATGGGTTCCTGTAGGCCCAAGTCAGAAATTATACGGGCTTTTGTTCTTTGGCCATATGAGACATTAAATCGTCCAACATATTCCCCCCTAATGTCGATATGCCAAAAACTTCGATCTTCAAATCTTTAATCCTTCTTGTTTATGTCTTTTTTAATATTTTCTTCTTGTTTGCGGGGCGAATCAAACCATCTGGTTCTTTTTTCACCGGGCAAAACTTTCTTCCTTGTTTGCGGGGCGAATCAACCAACTGTCTCAGCAGTTCTTTGGTTTTCTGATTCCCGGGCAAACCTGTTGTTTCTCTTCTTTTGGTTAACCCCGGTTGGTGGTAACCATTTTCCTTTCTTTCTTTCTTTGGTCCTCTAGTTCTTGATCAAACCTGACTCGCTTGTTGATAGTCAAACTCATCTTGCCAATGATTGTCAATCCCGCCTTCTGCTAATAACAATCAATCCCGCTTCTCCCGTTTCTGACAATCAAACCTGCTTCGCTGTTGATCCTGATCAATTCTGCTTCCCTGTTGATAATCAATCCCGCCCTCTGGCTAATGATAATCTCTTAATCTTGAATGATGTAAAACATGATTTGTGTTGTTAGATCCCTTGAAGCTCTGATACCAATTATTACAGGTCTTGAATCTCCAGAATCGAATGATCATAACAACATTCATGTATCATAATGCAAAACAGAATCAATAAATAAGAAACAAAGAATATGGGTTGAACCCTTTATATTGATAATGAATAATTGAATGGTTGAATGTTTACAGCAAATTCCTAATCTATTTATACATGTTGAATCGATGCTTCACAAGAGACACAACGTTTCATCAAAACGTTGCAACCCTAAATAAAACGTTACATTCCTGAATAGTCTCTAAATAACCGTTTATCCTAATGGGTTCCTGTAGGCCCAAGTCAGAAATTATACGGGCTTTTGTTCTTTGGCCATATGAGACATTAAATCGTCCAACAAGTCGCACCTACCCAATGGTAGGCCCTCATCCACCACATACCCAGACTATGTTGTCTTAACCAGGTCCACGCTAGCGCAGTGGGGATTATTAACGGCGTCCGCCCGAAAACCGTACCGCCTCCACACGATTATAATTCGCTGGAGAATCAGATTCGAACCTGCGCAGCTAATGGCTTACAGGGTCTCCTCTTCATTGCCTAGTATCAACAAACCCTGTGGTCAAAGAGGACTTCCCGGATGATCACCCATCCAGTACTACTCTCTTTGTGGCTCACTTAACAAGTTAAGCACTCATCACTAGACCACATGGTAGTTGATGGTGAACATGTGATCTAACCTTTGTTTTCGAACATCAAACTATTCGATGCCAGAATAAATAGACGATTAGGTATACACAAATAGAATAATTTGCATCTTCTATTCAAAAAATAATGCTTTAATAAATAAAATAAAATAAAAAATGCATTGTAAATAAACAAATCATCATGAATTATTTATTATCTCCTAGTGGTATTTAGGGGTGTTATTCGGGTCGGGTTGGTCGGGTTCGGGTCAAACGGGTCGGGTCCAAGTCGGGTCGAGGGTAAAAATAATATACCCGAACCCGACCCTATTTGAACTCGGGTTAGTCGGGTTCGGGTCAAATCGGGTCGGGTCAAGTCGGGTCGGGTCAAGTCGGGTTCGGGTTTGTCCAATTTACAAAATCACATAATTTTATTTCTTAAACTTAGTAGTTAAAATGTAGTAATTTGTTGCATAAATTGTATATGAACCATAAGTCTACTTAGTTATTATATTATTCTTGTCATAGTATATATCAAAACTAGTCTTTAAAATCATTTTATGTAACAATTGTTTCTATGAACTAATAAAAGTAAGAAAACTTCGCAATTGGTAAATGAGTATTTGATTTAACGAATAGATCACTTAGATTTTAAACATATTACAGTATACAAACACATGAGCATGTAAGTAATTGCACATTGATATTTTTGTTTGACCTAAGCCAACATTGATGTCCAGGCTATACGCAACTTCTGCAAGTCAATTATAACTTTTTTTCATCTCGGAACAACAAATCAGAAACATACCATTTTGTAATATGCATTTCCATACACATTCTTATATTCTTATTATTAAAGTATACAATTCATGTGAAATGATGAGTCACGATATGATGATATAGTTTACTCTAAGATACGGTACGTCTTAGACCTACAAAGTTTTCAAGCAAAAAACATACTAAAAATTATATAGAAAATAGGCCAAGTTTACTACATGGATCACTTAATTTAACTTGGGCCTTTCAATTGAACAAAGACACAAAAAAAAAAAAAAAAAAAAAAAAAAAAAAAAGAAAAAAAAAAAAATCGTCGGGTTAGTCGGGTTGACCCGAACCCGAATAGGCACGTATTTTAAACCCGGTACCCGACCCGCGTTCGTAATCGGGTTAGTCGGGTTGACCCGATTGACCCGACTAAGATTTTGGACCCGAGTAACCCGACCCGAGTATCATTATTCGGGTTCGGGTCCGGGTCGGGTCGGGATTTATGACACCCCTAGTGGTATTACTGTATTTCTTAAACATATTTTTAATTCATTTCGAAAAAGGTGACAATTGTTCTTATTCATTTCTTAGTGTTAGTATATGTTCAAACAAGAAAAGTGGAGTTTGTTGTTGGCTCTTGTTAGCATTTCTTATTAAGGTAGAAGAAGTGCCTCACACGTCCCGTTGATGAATGATGAAGAAGTTGATAGACATTTTTGTAAGTTTAGTAAGTTAACATGCATGATATCCAACTTGTATATATATATATTGCGCAAGATTTTCAAGAAAAACAAAACTGGAATATTGAAAGGCATTATTGGGAAAAACAAATAAAAAAGTATTCAGATTAATTTTCCATGCATGTTGCTCAGCACATTTCCTGTAGTTCATTTCTAGAGATGCTAATAAACGCATCCATCTGTTTAGCAGGAAGAGACAAACCAATTTCAATGTCTTCGGGCGATTCTGCGCATGCGTTTACAGAAATAGAACCATTGTGATCAATCGATATGGTCTCATACTTTTTTGGTCTCCCCCACCCAAAGTCCGTGTCGTAAATCTTGATCTTTGGAGTTCCAGCTACGCTTAATGTTGGCACCGGATCAAACCCTCTGTCCAGCCACGTCTCGGCATCTTTTAGCATTCCATCCTTGTTCTTTACGGTTTCACTTATAGCCTTTCCAATCAATTCAAGAGCAATAAGAAAGCCTTTACTTCCAGATAGTATTATGCTTTTTGTTTTCGCTGTGTCGCATACTCCAACACAATTTCCAAAATAAGTTTGAGGTACCGGAGGATTAAGGCGAGTCCTCCAATCCACTACACAAATAAACCTTTCTAGATCATCCTCGCCCTTCTTTTCTCCAACTTCAGCACTCGATTTAGCTATGCAACTCCATACAAAACCACATGCCACCGAAAATGATGAAATATACTCGAGTGTTGGCTTTTGGATCGATACCCATTTCTTTAGCCGATTGATATGTTCTCGGGTCAAGACAAAGGTGGCCCGAACTTTATCTGGACAGCTTGCTAGATGCGGAGGCTGGTAATTTTCGTCAATACTTTTGATCTCAGGTTGATTAAAATAGATTCCATCCAACAAATCTGGGTATTTGATAGCCCTATCATAAAACGGCAAAGATCCGCTAGCTAAGAATAACTCATCCGTACCATGCTTAAAAATGGAAGTCCACGCCTTCAAGAAATCAAACCTTGTGCTTGCATCACAAAGCACGTGATGGTTGGTAAGCCCAACCGAAATTCCCTTGTTAGGGAAAAGTGTCACTTGAACCGAGAAAAGAGGGATGATCAGATGGTCCGACACATATGTTGCACGTTCTAAACGAGGTACAAGAGGATGGAACATGTCACAAGCTCTAGGATGGTTTCCTACAAGATCTTCAAAATCAAGATCACCTTCTGCAAAAGTAAGCACAAAAGAATCACCTTCAACGTAACGAATTTCAGGTTTTCTTGCAACACTTGAACTATTATTTGTCTTAGGATACAAGATTAAGTTGCTTGCGAATGGGAAAAAGTGTTGAAGAGTAATGGATAGCGAGTGTTTAAGATTGGGAACAATTGTTTCGATGAAATGTTCTCTAGAGTAAGAAAATTCATAGAAGAAGACCTGGTTTATAGGGAAAAATGGTAGCCACAACATATCAAAGAAAGTAAGTGGCAGTGATCGCTCGGTAACCGTGGCTGGTGGCGGAGAGATCCGGCAGTTCTCAAGAACCGTCAACATGTCAACCATTATATTTCTTTGAATAGAAAGGGTTGGGTAAAGAATTATGATTGGAGTGTCAACTTAATTGGCATTTATGCAAATTAATAAATAAAGAGTAAATTAGACTGTTGATCCCTGTAAAAGTGTGGGATTTCGTACGACATTAAAAAACGTGAAATCTTGTGTCGTTAGTCAATCCTTTTTAAAATATTACGCTGATAGTCCAATTTTCTAACGATCGTTAGCTTTTCTCGTTATCTAGGTCCGCACGTACAAATCTCATGAGGGCACTTTTGTCCTTACGCACTTTTTTTTTGGTCCAAACACACTGTAGCACTACTTTTTTATTTTTTTATTATTTTTTTTCTCATGTCACAAGCAAATCAATCAATCTTATCCACCATCTCACCATGGTTGATAGCTCCACCATACAAAAAATCAAAACCCACTTATTGTAGACTAGTGATACAACCACAAAACCAAATTCACAAAATTCACAAAGTGATGTGTCAATCCATTATTGGTGTATTTGTTTGTAGTTTTTCTTTCTTTCCATTTATTAGCCAATCATGGTACACATTTTGTGAATTTAGTTTTGTGGTTTTATCACTGCTTTTTATATATAGATTTACAAATATCTGGAAATATAAACACACGATCTCCTTCATTTATTGTAAATCTTTTGTTTTAGAAATGCAACATTTTATGACCACAAAAAACCAATACAAAAGAAAGACTCCCACCTCTCTAACAAGACAGTTAACGAGGCAAGAATCCAAGATACCAAAACAAGACCTACGACCAAGTAAATACTCACAAGATCCAGAACAATGGGACCACAATTTCTTAAGACCTGGCTCAACTACTAGACCATCTAAATGAAACATTCAAATTATTTCGTACGTAGGTAGCTTTTTTACCTAAGACTTGTTTAACAAGTTGTTACCTTTAATCTTCATCTTCTCTGATGACAAACCCCATATTACGGCGAGCAAACACAAATTCCGGTCTTTTTTTCTTAATGTTTTGATTATTAACAACCGATCCATGAGGAAGATGAATACAATGACTATATTTTCATTAATTTATGTTTCTTCCTATTAGTCATTCATATATCCATTCTCCTTCTAAGACATGTCTACAGCCAAACCCACCTCTGTGCTAACTACACGTCATCGGAAATCACCACATAACCACCTACCTAAATATTTTAAAACAACCACCGCAAAGCCTTATCTTCTTTGGATGAATGATGCCGCTCATCTCATCTACTGAAAGCCCTGTCACCACTGCAGTTGCTACTAACATCCCCACCACCACTGGCGTCTGCGTCATTGTAGATCAAACAAACCATGCTTTTATTGATGTTAAATGGTTAAGGCTTCGTCGTCTTTGTGATTTAATTGATTATTAATTGTTCAAGATTTAGTGGCGGCACCACTTTAGATTAGTAATAAACTTCCACACCATTAATCTACTTTTAATTGTTGAATTCGTGTCTCTAACACGGTGGTAGAACCGCCGCAACTCGCCAGAGCAGTAACATAAGCAGTACTGGCGCCGGAGTAGCAGCCTGAATCTCACCGCAACTAGCTAACTTTCAGATGAGCTTTATTTCAATATTCGAAATTAGACAGATCTGAAAGATATACCAACATTAAAACCGAAATAAAGACAGGTTTATGTTAAAAGAAAATTAACTAGTTTCAGCGAGTTGTGGTTGCGAGATCTGTAAAAACATTAAAAATGTTAAAGAGTAAAAGCTTGTTGTGAGATCTGTGAACCCGAAAACAAAAGATGGTTTATTTAGAAGGGAGATTTACATACATCCTCATGTACACATCAATATTTACATATTTTCCCAAACATAAGTTTTTAATGCATGATATACAAGGCTATTAAAGCAAGGTTTTGGAGAATATATAAATAATGATGTGTATATGAGGAGGTATGTAAATACCAATATTTAGAATGAAATATGTGTTGTGTATATATGGATTGAAATATGTGTTGTGAGATATGTAAACCCAAAAACAAAATATGTTTTGGAGAAAAGTTCATTTAGGGAGGAAGTTTTTGTTGCATACTGAGGGACAAATCCCCACCATTCATATAGTTTGATCTAATGGTGGGGATTAACCTAAAATTTAATATGTCAACCTAAGTCCATGTCTTTTTCTTGACTTTTCGTCTTTCTTATTTATTCACATTTTTAATTGTCTTGTTTTAAATTCATATTTTTTTTAATTCACGTTTTTTTTTAAATTTAAGTTTTTTTCTTCACTTTCTTACGTTTTCATACATTTACGTCTGTTTTTTTCCGTTTTCATACGTTTAAATATGTTTTCTTTCATTTTAAGACGTTTTTGTCCATTTTAATACGTTTTCGTCCATTTTTAAAGTTTCGTACATTTTTAGATGTGTTCATCAGTTTTCATACGCTTTCGTCCATTTCTATATGCTTATGTCCGTTTTCATACATTTTCTTCCGTTTTTATACGATTTCCATTTTCAGACATTTTTGTCCGTTTTCATACATTTTCGTCCGTATTTATACATTTATGTCTGTTTTCAGACGTTTTTGTCCCTATTCATATGTTTTCATCCGTTTTAATACATTTTCGTCCGTTTTTTTTTACGTTTTCATCTATTTTCATATGTTTTTGTCTGTTTTGGTCCATTTTTATACGTTTTCGATCGTTTTAGATGCTTTCGTCTGTTTTTGTACATTTTCGTCCATTTTTATCCGTTTCATACATTTATATACGTTTTCATCTATTTTTATATATTTTGTCCATTTTCATCTATTTTCATACATTTTCAGCAGTTTTTATACGTTTTTGTCCGTTTTCATACGTATTCTTCCGTTTTCTTTCATTTTCGTCCATTTTTTCTTACGTTTTCAAACGTGTTTTTACGCTTTCATACATATTCTTTTGTCTTCTTAAGTATCGTCCGTTTTCATACGTTTCTGAATATCACAATTGATATTCTTAGTATCACAAGTGATATTCAGAATATCACTTGTGATATTCAGAATCATATGAAAACGGACGAAAACGTAAGAAAGTGAAAAAAACGTGAATTAAAAAAACATAAAAATCACTTGTGATATTCAAAATATCACTTGTGATTTTCATGTTACAAAACATTAGTTGAAAATCACTTATGATATTCAGGATATCAATATTCTGAATATCACAGAACATCACTTGTGATATTCAAAAACGTATTAAGACGTCTGAAAATGGCCGAAAACATTTAAGAACGGACAAAAATGTAAGAAAACGGACGAATATGTTGGAAAACAGACAAAAACGTCTCAAAACGAATAAAAGTGTATAAAAACGGACGAAAATGTATGAAAATGGATGAAAACGTATGAAAACGGACAAAACGTATAAAAACAGACGAAAACGTATAAAAACAGACGAAAACAGATGAAAACGTATGAAAACGGACGAAAACATATAAAATATAACGAAAAAGTATGAAAACAGACGAAAACGTATGAAAACAGGAAGAAAAACGTGAGTTAAAAAAGAAAAAAAAATGAATAATTAAGAAAGACAAAAATACAAGAAAAAGATATAGACTTAGATTAACATATTAAATCTTAGATTAATCCACACCATTAGATCAAACTAGATGAATGGTGGGGATTTGTCCCTTATTATGCAACAAAAATTTATTCCCTAAAATAACTCACCTCATATGTTTTGATCTAAAAATGTTAAGCTTGCTGAAAATTGTTTGTGTTTGATGGAGTAATGTTGAGTTTTTTAATAGACCATTTGTATTTTCAAAAGTTGTACTTTTAAAAATATTTAATTTATAATTGTATTTATATTTTCTTCATTAATAAAACAGTAGAAAAAAGGAACACGAGCATATGAGCAAACTAGAGGTTCATTGTTCATATAACTTCTTCGATTGTAATGTCTTCGGGTCGTAATAACTAAGAATTGTAAATTTAGAGGTTCATTGTTCATATAACTTCTTCAATTACGAGTAAATCAATGCATCATTTCTTGTACCTTTTTCAAAATAACATTTGTAAGTACAAAAAGTTCGGATGTGTAACTAATTACTAATGTATTCTTAACATTTCTAATAATTTTGATAGTTCATCTAATGATAGTCGTGAAAAAACTAATCAGTGTGCTACCTAAGCATTATCAAAACCACTTTTCTAAGCTCTTCAATCTTTAATCATATGGACCATATTATATCAACAGCATGACTACCATAGTACTAAAGATTAACGTCTGTAGAAACTTAACTAAGTAGACGATCAACATATGATAATGATCCGACAAATTATCAACGACTATACTTTTTCTTAAGTTTCATAAGCCTAACAGAGTTTATAACAAATGACTATATATACGTACTTGTAATATCTTTGGGTGGTATACTTACAAAGTTACAAACGTGGGTGTGAAAATTTATGGTCGCAAGTGAAAAGAGTCAAATATAACATATTATTTTAAATATTGTTTAGAATACTCATTTAGTTAATTAAATTAAAAAGAAAAATACAACGGTCAATTTAAAAACTCGAGTAATGTTTGGATATTCAAAGATTACTGCGTCAAATATTGGGACAAAAGAAAATTCTTTTGGAGTTATTTTAGCAAATGAGGAAAGTTAATAGGTGGCTCCCATTGAAGATTGAATCTGTTTAGTATATTGTAAAAGTGTACTTTTGAGTTTTGAGGTTGTCGACGTGAATGCCTACGTCATTTTAATATCAAGATAGTGACATCTTCAAATAACAATCATAATGTTTTCGGTTTGGGCAGTGATATTTACACATACATTTTTACTTCATGCACATAAATTTAATAGGACCACTAGGATATGATTATACAACTAAAATTTATATGTATAAATTAAAAATGTACGTGTAGATATCACTACCTTTTCGGTTTATGCATTAATTGGTGGTGATACTTACACCCGCAAAAACTGATACACAAATCACATCATTATGCATTATTTTGTACTACCTCCGTCTCAAAATTATTGTCCATATTTCCTATTTAGGAAGTCTCAAAATAATTATCCACTTTCCTTATTAAGTAAAACCTAGAGAATCTAGTGGAGGAATATTCCATTTTAGTGGTTGAAAATTAACGTGTCCTCACTATTATTAAATTTTGTGTTTTCTCTCTCATGACAATAATTTTGAGACAGAGGGAGTACTTTGAATTTGTAAAACTCAATACAATAATCAGCTCATATGATTTGTTACCTCTTATTAATATTTTAAGTTGATAATGAATTAAAATATATTTTTAATTTGTTGTGTTTTTTGTGTTTGAATCAAAATATATTTGTGTTGTTTGATATAACAAAACTTAAAATTCATGAACATATAAAAAATCAAAAATCAAGAACAAATTGAAGTAAAAAGATAAAGATAAATGGATATGAGGTTACAGAAATTGGAAGAATAAGATGGATACAAAAATTGATAGGATAAAAAGATATATTAAAAGACAAAAAAATAAATAAAAATAAAAATATAATAAAGAAAAAAAATGCATCTGTGGATACAGAAAACTAGAAGGGGGTTGAATAGTTTTACGTCTTTTTAATTTGTTACAAAAGATTGTTTGAGTGTTTTCTTTATTTTCAAAAATTTAGATTCGATAATATGTGATTTCAAGTTTTGCACAATACGAACAACAATAAATATGTACGATATAGCAATAATAATGTAAGTAAAGAAATAAATGAGAGATGGAAAGATCGAACCACGAGACAAGAGATTTATAGTGGTTCGGCTACAAGGACACCTTCCTTGCCCTACTCTACTCCCCGAGCACCTAACTCGAGAGTTTTCTTCACTATGTCAACAAGCTCCCTTATGGCGGAAAAAACCTTACACACAAATGTACACACCACAACTTCGTCACAACTTAATCACAACTTCTACACAACCTCTTCACACCAATCTACTTCACAACTTTCTACTTCACACCTATCTACTTCACACCAATTCACACCAATTCTTCTTCACAACTTTCTACTTCACACCTATCTTCTTCACACCAATCTTCTTCACTACAATCTACTTCCTAACTTTTCTCCTTCACTACAAACTACTAACCAATCACACTATCTATAAACTTAACTAAACTATCACTACTAGAAAAAGGGCTATCCTTGACTCCAAATGCGAGTCAAGAAGAGGTCTTATGACGCGCAAATGCGAGTCAAGGAAAGACCCGTCATAAAGCTTCATGACTGGCATTTGTGCGTCATCCCTCTATGACTCGCACTTATGACACACGTAGCGTGTCATTACCCTTAAAATCATTTTGACTAACTTTTATGACAATACGCACGATTTCTACCTAAAAATGAAATTCGACACATAAATTGCCCATTCTTCTCGAATATCGTCGAAATCCGCCTCCGTGTACTCATTCCTGGGGCCACCAATCTAGTCAAATAAAACAACATTTTAGAAACAATTAATTACTACTTAAACTACTTAAAACAGTTAACTAGCTACTTACATTGTCATTTTCGAGAGCCTGAACTCCATGTTTAACTATTTCCTTCATAAACTTCAACACGAAGTACCCACATTCGGTGCATCCGGGCTGAAGTGGACACTACACAAGAAACACAAAATGATATGCAACTACAGTTGATTAACAAGAATGGTCTGCACAGGGTATATGGGCTTATTTGCAGATTAGGAATTTGGTAGCAGATTAGGAATTTGGCGCAAAACAGTGCAGATAAATAATTGCTGCAAAACAATATGTGGTAGCAGATTAGGAATTTGGCGCAAAATTTGAGCAAGACTACTCCACAGCAGACCAACTCATAGGCACTCACTTAAGCACCATTGAACTAACTAGCAAAGCCAAAATGAACTCAAATTAAGCTCAGCTTATTGCTAAGCTTATTAGGGCAGATAAGAGCTCAAAACTAAAATATCTAATGCAGACTTTAAATAACCATCAAACTGCCCTATCTTCTGATGAGAACAACTAAAATACCTTTGAATCAGTTCAATCAAACTCAGAAACTTGGCACATGAACAGTGCTTTTCAGATTATACCCAAACTAACCTATAAGCTGTCTTAAACCAAACACCCTTACACTGATCTGTATTGCAATTTTACCCTATACTAAGCTGATTAAAACTAAAAACCACTCTACACTAGTATTACTTAGACTATTAATAAGCTAGGAGATGCAAATAAGCCATAACAAATAACTAACCTTAGAATTAACCCAGTTAAGTTTAGTCCTCTTATTGGTTCCAGCTTCTACATCATACAATGCAATTGCCCTACAAAGAATTAACCCAGTTAAGTATTACATCATACATCATAAAGATTCTATAAATTTGTATTACTTATGCATCCACTATTTGCTTGAACTGATGATTGATGTCGCTAACCGATAGGGAATCAAGATAATAGCAGGTACTTGTCTTCATGTTAAGCACACCTAACACCCAATGTCTTCTACAAAAAACAAAAAAAAATCTGTTAATTAATGTTAATTTTTATTAATTAATTTAAATGTTGTCGAAAATCTAACCCGGGATTGTACGGCAATAAGATGAGGTCATTTTGCTTCCTTGTAGATAACCTTTTTGAAATAACTCGACTTGCCTCCTCGATATTCTTGGCCCTCGCTTTACGTTCATGATGCATGATCGCAGTCGGGGTCATGAAACAAACTCCATGATCTCTTTGTGACCCATTCTTGATTTGCTCATACAGGTACCTTGTAACAACCCGTAATTTTTCACGTCAACATTTATTTTCAAACTCTAATTTATTAATTTTAAGACTTTACAAAAACACTTTTTACGTATAACTTTTTAGTTAAATAAACATAAAACAAGAATAACCCTCTTGTGCACTGTGACTTTAGACTATATTTAGTCTACAACATTACGGTAATTTGCCATTACTTTAATTCATAATTTAATTGCTAGGGCATTTGCATTTTTAGTTACTCACGATTATTAATTTAATAAAAGTTTTTTTTTTCTCACAATTTAAGTGAACACCTAACGTACCCGACATTCCCAACGATTATTTTTAATACATTCTAACATTCCCTAAATTACTACAAAAAGTGCCAAGAATTATTTTCTTACACTTTTATAATTCTTTTACCAAGCCCACTTAATTATATGTATTTAACATTAACTACCAAAACTAATACCCAATACCTATTTTTTAATACCCAATACATTCAATAAATACATTTTTACACAAAAATTCAACCAACACATGTATGTTCATCACAAATGTCGCCCCTTATATTTTGTTACTAACCTATACATTAACACATTTTGACTAACTCTTGTAATAAACTAACCCCATGAAACATGGAATGGAATTTGTGTGCTTGACTAGATCTTGTCCCTTACTTTCCCATAAAATACGGACAAAGACCAAAGACCAAGAGGAAAATATGTTTGAACTATTTGAAACTTCCCCTATATATATATACATATCACACTAACACTTGCACATTCATTTTTACTTACACCAAATCTCAAAACTCACTCACTGTCAAATATATTCGATCATCATAAGGAAAAACAAATGAAGGGAGAGTTACTTTGCTATGTTCAACTGGGTTTAAAGCTTAAGTACTAAGGGTTTTAGTGAATAACTTGGGTACATTAGTGTTTTAGTTCATCACCTACACCTCTAAATCTCAAGTAAGCCACTACCCTATTTTTACAATCTCTACACAATTTACTTTGTGATAATTTCATAACTTAGTTCCATACTTGCATACACATATGTATATCACCCTTTGTACATGTTTGCAATGTTTTTATAAATATAATGAACTTATAATTATTAACTAAGCCTTAAACATATTTTCATGAACACACTAATAAATTGTTAATCTTGACAAAAATCTGTGGAAGAACTAGGATTAGTTTGGGAGTTGTTGTTAAGCGGTTTTGGGTGACTAGAAAACTAGAAAAACACATCTTTGACAATTTTGACGAGAAGCTGTCCTATTTCGACTTACACAGAAACATCAGTAGGTTATGAGTAAGATTAGACTAGAAATATAGAAAATATACTCTATAATGAAAATGTAGCCGTTTGAACGGGTTAAAACGGACTTGTAACGAAAAAGATGCGTTAGTTTTAAGTTGAGCGATGGAACTAACTTTCTGAAAATATAGTTGCTGTTAGAATTTTTCAAGGGGTAAAATCGGATTTTAAAAGTTAATTGGACTAGCCGAGGCACTAAAAATATGCTAGTATACTCAAACACGAAACTAAGGATATATAAAACTTAAGAATCGGAGCTAAAATGAGAAAGTTATGGCCTAATGAAGTTTAGATGAAAAGTAATTATTTGACAGCTTTTATTACTAATAGAAAAGCTGTTAGAAAATTTTAATATGGATTTTGGATACTTTAGAGTCGGTTTTAGCTATAATAACTTAAATAAAAATGGTAGAACGTTATGTATACTTACTAGGCGCATTAGAGGTTTTCAAAAATACTTATTAACAAGACGACCATAGTTTAATTACGAGATAAAATAGTCACTTTATATAAAAGGTATATTTTATTTTTAAACTAGCACATTAACGTAACTAAGTTTTTAACCATTAAACTCTACAACAAACATGTACGGGTGATATAACTTTCACAAATTACATACACGACATCATTTCACGACCTAAATCATACCATTCATATTAGGTTGTAGTTAGAGCATCGCGCATCGTTTTCCGTGCACACCTACTTGTAACGCACTACCTATTGTATCAGGTGAGTATTCACGAACCCCTTTTTCTAACTATTTTAATCGCTTTGGGGTGGATGCATGAATTATTACTTGAACTCTTTGAACATTGTTTTGTACCCTTTGATTATTATGAACTCTTTTGACCTAAACTCTTGAACTTTATTGCGAACGTATAACTTGTTTTGAACTTTTGAACTTAATGTACCATACGTACTATGACCTAAGTCTCACCTTATTGGTGGAGCGTGCTAAGTCTCCCATGTTCGGAGCGTTCTTAATCTTATATAATAGTTGTATGATGTACTGTTCATACATTCGCATTGTTCGACGCCTATTAGTAGTATGGATAGCGCTATTAGAGGTCGGCCAACCTCTCGTCCACCATGTTACGGGACGCATATTATTTAATTAGGGGCTTTGCATGGCATACATTATTATATATGTGGTGCTTATATTGTGACTTATTATGACCGCGGGTACTTGACTACAGGACATAATACTTGACAACGCCTTTGGCTTGTGAACTTTTTCAAATGGTTTTCTTATTATATAAAACGTTTATACTCACCAACTATTTTTATAGTTGACCGTTTTCTCTCATGCATTTCAGGTGATCGTCAGTAAGCTTGTTATCAAGGTCTTGCATAATGAAGTTTTCACATGTCACTTCTTTTCATTATGTACTTAAATACCATCTTTTGGGAATCAAACTTATGTCTTATATTTGCCAAAGTCGGCAATAACAACGTTGTAATGTTATACTTTTCCTTAATGTAAATTATGGTATTGTCTTATTTCTCTTTGGTAATGTTTATCGATTTCGTTACACCTCGTGTTTCCGCCTTCGGCGAGGGTGTGACAGATTGGTACCAGAGCCAGAGGTTATAGAGAATGCCGATTTTTCTAAAATAAAAATCGCAACTATAACCAAAGTAACATTTTTCTTAAAAAAAAAAAAAAAAAAAAAAAAAAAAAAAAAAAAAAAAAAATGATACGAGTCGACTAGTCCTAGCATTGCCTTATTAATCCTCAAGTATGCATAGCCTGATCACCTATGTATAATTCAGGAAGAATCATGCGATGAAGGGAGTAGTGGTCAAAGATCATGTTTGGTCGAGTCTAGAGAGTCTGGTCACCTGAAGTTGCATTGGTCGGGTGGGTATGCATAACCTGTTTATATGTTTCAGTTTCTGTTATCGTACCTTTTATATGCATTCATGTAGATTCTTTCTCCTTGCTACGTTACGTCCCGTGAGATTAAGCATGGCTTTGTTCCCATCATTCTGCGATCTCTATGTCACGACTATCATTATACCGTACATCATCCGTCATCGTTCACTCAACCCATTATTTTTGGTCTATCGCAGAGCCATGGCCGCAATGAACACTCGCTCAGGACGTAACAACAATGAAAACCCGAATGAGGATGCTGCTGGACGTAACAACAATGAAAACCCGAATGACAGTGCTGCTGGATTAGCTGACCTTCTCACTCAGATTGTTGCGCACATTGATGCCAAACGATCCAATAATGGTGCGGGTCCTTCGAACAATGGTCAGGGATGCAACTATAAGACTTTCATGACATGCAAGCCAATGGAATTTTATGGCACTGAGGGTGCCATTGGACTGCTATCATGGTTTGAGAATGTTGAGTCAAAACTCAGCATCACGAAATGTGCTGAAGGGGATAAGGTTGAATTCTCTGCGGGTCTACTTCAAGGTCGAGCATTGACTTGGTGGAACAACCAGCTACAGACTCGAGGAAGAGAGGCTGCAAATGGATTATCTTGGGAAGCATTTAAGAAACTACTAACTGACGAGTACTGCAGAAAAGATGAAGTGGAGAAGCTGGAAGTGGAATTTTGGAACCACTTGATGGTAGGAGTAGAGATTGACAAGTACACGGCCCGTTTCCATGAGCTAACTAAGATGGTTCCTCATATGGTCTCCACTAAGGAAAAGCTGATCGATCGATATATTTGGGGATTGATTCCTGAAATCAGGAGGGATGTCACTTCATCGAACCCAACCACTTTACAAGCCGCTGTGGGCATGGCATACCGTTTGACAAATGATGTGATCAGGTCTGGTGAACTAACAAAGGGAAATAATGAAGGACGAAAGAGACAGGAAGATCAGCAAAGAAGCCGTGATCAAGACCAACAGGACAAGAGACAACGAGTAATGGGAAACTACGGAGCAATAACTCAAGGGCCCAGAAGATATGCTGGTCCACATCCTATGTGCACTCGATGTAACTACCACCACTCAGGAGACTGCCCAAGATGCACCAAATGCGGACAGTCGGGCCACTTCATGTGAAACTGCTCAAACAGGACTGTGAACCAAGGACCAAGGCCAGCATGTTACGAGTGTGGAAGCTTGGATCATCTCAGGAACACCTGTCCTAAGTTGAAAAGGAATCTTAACCAAGGAGGCAATCGTCCAAAATTAGCAGCAGCAATTGAAGGGCCACAAGATGAGGCCGTTGAGATTCCACCCGCGCGTGGCAGAGCTTACTTCCTAGGAAATCCTATCACCCAACATGTCCACGATAGCATAACGGGTACATTCTCTTGAACGACCTCCTCACTTCACTACCCCTTAATCTTGAGTGCATGACTTATTTCCATTTCTTACCAAGTTCACGACATTGATATAATCCGAGACCTAGCGTTTTCGACCTTAGTTGCCTCATCAGATTTGACCACGATCACATACATCTATAGAATGAACGAACTGAATCTCGAGGACGAGATTCCTTTTAAGGCTGGTAGACTGTAACAACCCGTAATTTTTCACGTCAACATTTATTTTCAAACTCTAATTTATTAATTTTAAGACTTTACAAGAACACTTTTTACGTATAACTTTTTAGTTAAATAAACATAAAACAAGAATAACCCTCTTGTGCACTGTGACTTTAGACTATATTTAGTCTACAACATTACGGTAATTTGCCATTACTTTAATTCATAATTTAATTGCTAGGGCATTTGCATTTTTAGTTACTCACGATTATTAATTTAATAAAAGTTTTTTTTCTCACAATTTAAGTGAACACCTAACGTACCCGACATTCCCAACGATTATTTTTAATACATTCTAACATTCCCTAAATTACTACAAAAAGTGCCAAGAATTATTTTCTTACACTTTTATAATTCTTTTACCAAGCCCACTTAATTATATGTATTTAACATTAACTACCAAAACTAATACCCAATACCTATTCTTTAATACCCAATACATTCAATAAATACATTTTTACACAAAAATTCAACTAACACATGTATGTTCATCACAAATGTCGCCCCTTATATTTTGTTACTAACCTATACATTAACACATTTTGACTAACTCTTGTAATAAACTAACCCCATGAAACATGGAATGGAATTTGTGTGCTTGACTAGATCTTGTCCCTTACTTTCCCATAAAATACGGACAAAGACCAAAGACCAAGAGGAAAATATGTTTGAACTATTTGAAACTTCCCCTATATATATATACATATCACACTAACACTTGCACATTCATTTTTACTTACACCAAATCTCAAAACTCACTCACTGTCAAATATATTCGATCATCATAAGGAAAAACAAATGAAGGGAGAGTTACTTTGCTATGTTCAACTGGGTTTAAAGCTTAAGTACTAAGGGTTTTAGTGAATAACTTGGGTACATTAGTGTTTTAGTTCATCACCTACACCTCTAAATCTCAAGTAAGCCACTACCCTATTTTTACAATCTCTACACAATTTACTTTGTGATAATTTCATAACTTAGTTCCATACTTGCATACACATATGTATATCACCCTTTGTACATGTTTGCAATGTTTTTATAAATATAATGAACTTATAATTATTAACTAAGCCTTAAACATATTTTCATGAACACACTAATAAATTGTTAATCTTGACAAAAATCTGTGGAAGAACTAGGATTAGTTTGGGAGTTGTTGTTAAGCGGTTTTGGGTGACTAGAAAACTAGAAAAACACATCTTTGACAATTTTGACGAGAAGCTGTCCTATTTCGACTTACACAGAAACATCAGTAGGTTATGAGTAAGATTAGACTAGAAATATAGAAAATATACTCTATAATGAAAATGTAGCCGTTTGAACGGGTTAAAACGGACTTGTAACGAAAAAGATGCGTTAGTTTTAAGTTGAGCGATGGAACTAACTTTCTGAAAATATAGTTGCTGTTAGAATTTTTCAAGGGGTAAAATCGGATTTTAAAAGTTAATTGGACTAGCCGAGGCACTAAAAATATGCTAGTATACTCAAACACGAAACTAAGGATATATAAAACTTAAGAATCGGAGCTAAAATGAGAAAGTTATGGCCTAATGAAGTTTAGATGAAAAGTAATTATTTGACAGCTTTTATTACTAATAGAAAAGCTGTTAGAAAATTTTAATATGGATTTTGGATACTTTAGAGTCGGTTTTAGCTATAATAACTTAAATAAAAATGGTAGAACGTTATGTATACTTACTAGGCGCATTAGAGGTTTTCAAAAATACTTATTAACAAGACGACCATAGTTTAATTACGAGATAAAATAGTCACTTTATATAAAAGGTATATTTTATTTTTAAACTAGCACATTAACGTAACTAAGTTTTTAACCATTAAACTCTACAACAAACATGTACGGGTGATATAACTTTCACAAATTGCATACACGACATCATTTCACGACCTAAATCATACCATTCATATTAGGTTGTAGTTAGAGCATCGCACATCGTTTTCCGTGCACACCTACTTGTAACGCACTACCTATTGTATCAGGTGAGTATTCACGAACCCCTTTTTCTAACTATTTTAATCGCTTTGGGGTGGATGCATGAATTATTACTTGAACTCTTTGAACATTGTTTTGTACCCTTTGATTATTATGAACTCTTTTGACCTAAACTCTTGAACTTTATTGCGAACGTATAACTTGTTTTGAACTTTTGAACTTAATGTACCATACGTACTATGACCTAAGTCTCACCTTATTGGTGGAGCGTGCTAAGTCTCCCATGTTCGGAGCGTTCTTAATCTTATATAATAGTTGTATGATGTACTGTTCATACATTCGCATTGTTCGACGCCTATTAGTAGTATGGATAGCGCTATTAGAGGTCGGCCAACCTCTCGTCCACCATGTTACGGGACGCATATTATTTAATTAGGGGCTTTGCATGGCATACATTATTATATATGTGGTGCTTATATTGTGACTTATTATGACCGCGGGTACTTGACTACAGGACATAATACTTGACAACGCCTTTGGCTTGTGAACTTTTTCAAATGGTTTTCTTATTATATAAAACGTTTATACTCACCAACTATTTTTATAGTTGACCGTTTTCTCTCATGCATTTCAGGTGATCGTCAGTAAGCTTGTTATCAAGGTCTTGCATAATGAAGTTTTCACATGTCACTTCTTTTCATTATGTACTTAAATACCATCTTTTGGGAATCAAACTTATGTCTTATATTTGCCAAAGTCGGCAATAACAACGTTGTAATGTTATACTTTTCCTTAATGTAAATTATGGTATTGTCTTATTTCTCTTTGGTAATGTTTATCGATTTCGTTACACCTCGTGTTTCCGCCTTCGGCGAGGGTGTGACATACCTGTTAACAATTAACATACAAAGTTTACATTCAATTAGTCCTGTTAACATACAAGTACCAATTTTTTATAAACTACATTTATCACTTACATGATATAAGAAGCAACAACAGCCCCGCTTAACTCATCCATTGAAAATAGACTGTCAAAATCATTCCAATTTAAGTACGTGTAACTGGGGTGCCCAAACAAATCGTCCTCGCATTGCACTTTTATGTAATTGACCTTTGCAAATTGTCCATCAACCATCATTGCAGTCATTTTCAATCCCATCCTTTCTTCAATTCTTTTCCTTACTCTCCTCTGACCTCTCGTCATCATTTTTTTCAACGGATTTCCTTTCTCAGTCACTTTTGCAATGGAGGTGACAGTTTCTGGGCTTTTTACTTCTTCAACTGCAACTGTTTTTGGCATCGTGCCTGTTTTTAGCATCGTCACTTCTTCTTCGTTGTGGGGTTCTCTTTTTCGCTTCTTCTTTTCTTTTTTCTTGTGAATCACACTGCCCAACTCTCTTTTTTCTTCTTCTTCTTCTTCTTTTCTTTCTTCTTCTTTTCTGTTTCCTTCTTCTTCTTCTTTTCTTTCTTCTTCTTTTCTGTTTCCTTCTTCTTCTTATTTTCTTTGTTCTTTTTTTCTTTGTTCTTTTTATGTTTTTCTTCTTTTCTCCTTGTCTTGATTAGCAGCCTTTTTCTCCTTCTTTTTGGCCACTATCTTGTTCTACAAAAATATAAAAAAGTCTTACCATACCATTTTGTCCTAATGATTAAACTGTTTTATAAAAAAGTCTTACCAAACGAGAGCATGGAATGACTAGGTGACTCGGCCAGCTTAGCATGTACCCAATGGTATCTTTAACAGTCTCAACGAACTCCTCGGGAATTGGATTCGGTATCAAAGCTTCTGCTTGAACAGATGTGTCCACCGTAACTTCAATGTTCCCATCTAATATATGAACAAATAAATATTAAATATGTAAGAATATATATAAATATTGAATAAGTAATTTAACTTCAAATAAAAACCCGAGACAGTATGCTTCACTATGGTTCCTTTGGCGACTATATTTGAAGGATCGTCGACCGCAAGATAGCATGATTTATCCTACAAATGACACAATATTATTAAAACAGACAAGAATTGCAATGAATTTATAACAAATGAAGACTTACATTTGGTTCACTTGGTACATTTGGTTCTTCTTCTTCATCGTTCAACGTTGGAGAATTACTTGCACCCTCTGAAGCATTGGTACTTGCACATCTTCTTCTTTCTAACTCATCTTCAACAGCTTTTAGCCGTTTATTCATCATGTTATCATATTGTTTCAGGTATTGCTTGACATTCCTGGGTATTAAAAAATACTGGTGTGGTGTTACATATCGACCCATCCCACGTACACGCCCACGTGTTTCTTTAGTACCCAGGGCCTCTGTAAGCACATCTATTGATCCTAAAGGATCTTCTAAATAATCCTTGTCCTTCTTTAGTGTCTCCTGAGTAAACAAACATATAACTTAACATCTGTTGACTTACGGTGAAAAGTCAAAGTTTAAGTAACTGAACATCAAATAACTTAACATATGTTGACTTATGGTCAAAGTTTAACTAACTGAACATCAAAGTTTAAATAACTGAGAAATATGAATACTTACAATTTTATCGACAACTTTTTGGACAGCTGGGTCGAAACCTCCTTTTTTCATTTCTCTTGTTTTTTTCCAACATTCTGCCCTATCAATCTCCTCTTCCTCTTTGCCGGTTGCTTCCATCTAAAGCAAAAGTTAAAAAGCATCAACATAAGCAATAAAAAAGTTAACATAAGCAATAAATTCCATACTATCTCAGAAATGAGTCCGGAATATCCCTTTCGGCTCAAACGATGGTTGTACTTGTTAAGTTTATGGTTAGCTGAAGCCTTCTGATTTATTGCCTGCATAAGTATATACAATTAACATGTTAGTAACTGTTTTTGTGATAAATAACGGTTTTTGAAACTTAAACAAAACCTCAAACGAAGGCTTAATTCTTTGTGATACGAAAAGTTTCCAGTCTTTTTTTTTCACGGACGGATACTTTTCAGGAGGAGTATATAATTGCTTCTTGGCCTCCTTAGACTTGTCATCTTTTAGTGGCCTAATGAACTTCTTATAAAGATAATGTTTGAAGTTTTTCCACTTTATCCCGATTGATTGGAGAACTTGCTTCCGACTCTTTTGGTCAAGTACAAAATGTGTCTGAAACGTAAAAAATGAATCAAAACATAGTTAGAATAAAATACTAAAACTAAAACATAGTTAGAATAAAATAATAAAATACTTACCTTAACATATTGCCAACAAGCTTCCTTTGTTTCGTT
Source organism: Artemisia argyi (assembly GCA_030686995.1). Lineage (NCBI taxonomy): Eukaryota > Viridiplantae > Streptophyta > Magnoliopsida > Asterales > Asteraceae > Artemisia > Artemisia argyi. The sequence continues at coordinate 102,386,142 of CM060696.1, forward strand.
ATCTACGTTCAACCAAGAATCATAGGTTATGAGAACCATAGATCTTGCCACCAATCCCTCAAAAGTAGACAGTTTTTTGGCTCCCGATCCAGTTGGCACACATCTTTTATTATAAGTAACAACTGTTTTTTTATTCGCCTTCGCTTTTATTGTCGGGCCTCTATGCGATTTGGAACCAGAACCAGAACCAGCATCTTCTTCGCGGTCCGAATCAGAACCAGAACCACAAACTGCATCTTCTTCGCGGTCCGAGGCCATCTTTTATTACCAAAAAGTAACCTGTTTAAAATAAACAAAATAAACAGTTATTCTCATACCAAAAACTTTAAATAATAAATAATGCTTGACAGACTTTAACAAATAAACAGTTACTCCCTCCGTCCCTAAATAAATGTCCAGTTTGACTTTTCAGAGTCAAACTGGTTTAACTTTGACCTTAAATATTTTTTCTATGTTATACAATACATGATAAAAAATTATACCATTGAAAAATACACTTAAAACACAATCCATTCATATATTTTGCATCAAATATTATATAACACCAACAAAAATAGTTAAAATCAAAGTTGAACTAGTTTAACTCTGAAAAGTCAAACTGGACATTTATTTAGGGACGGAGGTAGTATTTCATACCAAAAACTAATGATCTAAAATGAATATGCCCTCGTCATCTGAGCGCGTACAGTTAAAACAATCGTCTAGGTCTTCTAAAGACAGCTTCATATTTTGTGTAACATCAAATTCAAACACATCATCAATTTCATCATTATCTCCATACTTATGCATCCTATGTGGTGTGAAGCCAACAACAGACAGGTTCCTATCTTGTTGGTCCTGAACATAAAAAACTTGTCTTGCTTGACTAGGTAATATGAAGGGTTCAGACTGTTGACCAAGCCTATCAAAGTTAACCACTGTGAATCCTAAATCATCTTTTTTTACTCCACGACTATCTACCCACTCACACATGAAAACAGGAACCGTAAATGTACGATAATCAAGATCCCATATTTCCAATATACGACCAAAGTAGGTAACAGCGCCGTACACCGGATTGGAGTCTTTTGCACTAGCAATCTGCATAGTATTTGCAACTATAGATACTCCACTACCTTGAGTGGTTTTAGATTCATCACGCTCTTTTGTATGGAATTGATACTCATTTACGGCAAACCCGGTATATTTACTAACAGAAAAATCAGGGCCTTTTGCCAACCAACGAACACTATCACCGGTATTTTCCCCGTTAGCCAAACGCCTTTCAACCTCTTTCTTAAACCAGTCAATAAACATCCGACTATGTTGGCTCTGCAACCATGTATTATTTCGACGCGGGTTAAGATCCTTCAGTTCTAACATATGTTGTTTTATGTATGGTTCAACATCGGCGGTGTTTCCTAATACATAAAGATGAGCTTGATCAAGTAGCTTAGAATTCACAACACAGATGGTAGCCTACGATAAAGGTTTACCAGTGCGGTTTCTTTCATCAGCACGATCATGAGGATTGCCAATTGATTTCATGTTTTCCAAGGAATCGGAACAGAATTCTAATGCTTCCTCTGCCACATAACATTCTGCCATGCAGCCCTCGGGTCGATAATGATTTCGTACATAACCTTTTAGTGTTTTCATGTACCTCTCAAACGGATACATCCACCTAAAGTGGGCTGGGCCACATAACCTCACCTCTCTGACTAAATGCACCATCAAGTGAATCATGACATCGAAAAACGAAGGCGGAAAATACTTCTCTAGTAAACACAAAGTTACTACAATGTCACTTTGCAGCTTGCCTAGCTTACTAACATCAACTACTTTACTACACAGCTCGTTGAAGAAGTGACACAAGCTTATAATAGTCTTCCTAACTTTCACATCTAACACCCCCTTTATTGCAAAAGGAAGAATCTGTTGCATTAGTACGTGACAGTCGTTGGACTTCAATCCATTCATCTTCGAATTATCATAGGACACGAGATTCTTGAAATTGGAGGAATACCCATCAGGCACTTTAATGTTAGACAGCGTGTCATAAAACATGCGTTTCTCCTCGCTATTTAATGTGTATATGGCAGGCGGCAGATAATGACCCTTCCCCTTTGGTTGACTTATTAACTCAGTCTTAATCCCTAACTCCTCAAGATCTTGTCGTGCCTTTAAACCTTCCTTCGTCTTGCCTTGCAAATTCAGTAACGTCCCATAAACACTCTCACATACATTCTTTTCTATATGCATAACATCTAACTGATGACGAACAAGCAAATGCTTCCAGTACTCTAGTTCAAAAAAGATTGATTTTTTACGCCAAACTTTCGATCTCGCATCAATAGTTTCTTTTTTCTTTTTGGGCCTTCTCTGCTGATGTGGCATTTTCTTCTTTGATTTATTCTTCTTCAACGTCCTCCAGATAACTTCCTTCTTTGCCTTTTTCTCCTTCCCCTATTTAGTCGTAAAACCTTCCAGATAGTCGTAAACTTCTTCACCCAATCTCGGTTTTTTCATAACATTGCTCTCTGGTTCATTATTGAAATCTTTTCTTCTTTTGCGAAAAGGATGTGTAAGTGGGAGGAATCTTCTATGCCCGAGGAAGCATACTTTTTTGGATTTTGGCAACCATTGTGAGTAGGTATCCTCTAAGCATACTGGACACGCGTTGTAACCTTTGGTAACACACCCCGACAGGTCACCATACGCGGGAAAGTCATTTATAGTCCAAAGCAAGACTGCTTTTAGATTGAAGAACTGTTTCTTATAAGCATCATACGTCTTAATGCCAGGTTTCCACAACTCTTTCAGATCCTTTATTAGTGGTGCCAAGTAGACATCAATATTGTTACCAGGTTGCCTTGGACCTAATATCAGTAGAGTCAACATCATGAACTTTCTCGACATACACAAATAAGAAGGCAGATTGTATGTTGCTAGGGTAACCGACCAACAACTATACTTTGCACTTAATGACTTATGAGGGTTTATACCATCCGCAGACAAGGTTAATCTCAGATTCATATCTTCCTTTCTAAATTCTTTCCAGTACTTGTCATCAACAAGCTTCCAAGATGGGGAATCACAAGGATGTCTTAGCTTGCCATCACTGACCCTACCTTGCGCGTGCCAAGTTAGGTCATGTGCGGTTTCTGGTGACAAGAACATTCTTCTAAATCTAGGAATGGGCGGGAAATACCAAACAACTTTTCTCGGCACCTTCTTGCTATTCTCCTTCCACCGAGAAGTGCCACAAGTTGGACATTGAGAAGCATCCTTGTGCTCATCCCAGAACAAGACACAATCATTCTCACAAGCATGATACTTAATGTATTCTATGCTTATTCCTTTTAGCAACTTCTTGGCCTCGTATATCAACTTAGGGATTGTATTATTTGAAGGCAAAACATCATTTAGCTCGCCCAATAAAGCATCAAAGCTTGTATCAGACCAGCCAAATTGACCCTTCAAATGTTGGAATTTCAGCAATCCATTTAGTGCATTATACTTAGACCCTTCATACAGTGGCTTGTCGCATTCTTCGAGGAGTGACTTTAATAAATTAGGTTCATTCTCTACATATGTGAAGGCGTCATGTAGCATCTCCTTTGTGTAGTCGAACTCGGGAGATCTAGACTCATTAAGGCATTCAGCTTCATCTATAGATGAATTTTCTCCGTGGAAGGTCCAATCAATATAATCCTCATCGAAACCGTGTTTAAACACGTGATAACGCACGTTTTTTTTATGGAAGTGTGACACAAATTGATACAATTTACACAAGGACACGGAATGGCATTGGAATTTGGGTTATTGTGTTGTGCAAACTCTAAAAAGGCATTCACACCTTCCTCGTATGCGATTGATAATCTATCAGACAAAATCCAAGATTTATCCATTACCTAAAAACTCTAAAACAGAAAACATCTCGTGTAAGTGTCGAGTCTGATACCAACCTTATTAAACTAAAACAGAAAAAGATAACCACAAACACCAGCTTACATGAGGCCTATATATACATGTTAAACAAGAACACCAGCTTACAAATCATTTAAGCAAATTACTTCAATCCTTCTGTATAGACACACTATTCACAAACACAGGCTGCACTTCCCATCTATCAAACACTTTAATCATTTGACTGGTTTTAAGTACTTATAAGCCCATTAATCTCATCCTCACTGAATCAGCTATAATCGCAATCATAGATATAATCTAGTTAAACCAGAACCCCAAACACCAGTTTACCCACAACACTAACACTTTAATCATTTGACACCAGAACCCCAAACACCAGAACCCCAAACACCAAAACCCCAAACACCAGTTTACCCACAACACTAACATGTTACATTATTTACAGTTAACTTACATGAGGCCTATAAATTATTCACAAACACCAAACACCTGGTGTGCTACATTAAAATAATGATACAAAAAACTGATACAAAAACCTAGTTACATTTTCACAAACACCTGGTGTGCTACATTAAAAATCAATAAATTGATTTTATAACCTAAATAAAACTCTACAACTACATTAAAACAGAAAACATAAAACAAAATTCGGGCAAATTATGACATACCTTTCAAAATTAGGGCAAATTAGGGCAATGTCGAGTGTTTTGAGATGGGAAATTAGAGAGGGGTTTGAGATGGGAAATTAAGGCGGGAGTGTTTTGAGAGTTTTGAGAGGGGTGTTTGATTAGGTTTTGAGAGATTGAGAGGGAAGAAATTTTTTGTGTTAGAGCGGGAGTATTTTTAGGTTTTCAGAAATTTTTAGTGTTAGCAATTTTGAGAGATTGAGAGGGAAGCGTTTTGGGGAAAAAAAACGAAGCAGAGATAGATTTTGGTAAAAAGAGTGTTTTTAATCAATTGTTTTTAACTGATTATGACCCTATGTTATGACGCTTCTGAAAACGAGTCATCCCCAATATAACATTTACTCTTTATGACTCTTATTTTATGACTTTACTATTTGCGCGTCATCTTGTAGCGTGCGTCATAAAATGGAGTCAAGGATAGACCTTTTTCTAGTAGTGTATCTACTATTAAATATTCACAACTAATTACACAAAGAGATAGATACTATTGATGATGCTCTAACAACTTGGATGTGGAGGTCACAACAAGTTGTAATACTTCTTGTCTAGCAGGATAGAAATATTCTTCTCTTGCACTTGAGAGGATAATGTTTGGATCACTTTGAAACAAAGATTTATGTATGTATGATCAAAGGATTAAGAGAATAAAAATGGAGATCTAGAACAGAAAATTTAGGAGTGCAAAAGGTAAGCAAAATCTGTGGAATGAACTAGTATTTATAGGGAGCAAAAATACTATTTTGGAGCGTGGCCGGTCCCCTTAATTAGGGGGCGGTCCCCTTAATGATTAAGGGGGCCGCCTAGTAAAATTAAGGGGGCCGCCCTCCTGAACGTTGGAGTTTTTTGACCTTTTGTGGGGAAGGTTTTTCTGGATAGAATTTACCATTTTTGGTTGGAAATTTGAAATCATATATTTATAATGATTTAAACACATTCTTTTAATTCCAAAAATGTTTTATGAAAGATAATAAGTGTTTATGACATTTTATAAAGGTTCTAGTGATTTAGAAAAATTTTCCCTTTGATCATAGATTACAATAAACACTTTGTTTATTCATACCTTAAGTGATTTGGATGTAAAGAAAATATTAATCACTAAATACTTGTTTACGTCATAAATTTTAGATCAATGGGTTTATGTTTTGTAATTATCAAAACATAAAGATATTGATAATATGTTAATAATGTTTTACATTATCTATGTCAACAATCTCCCCCTTTTTGATTATTACAAAACCTTAAACTCATTAGGTCTAAAATTTATTTTTAGACAAGTATTTTAGAGTTTATTATTCTCTTCTCCCCCTTTTTGTAAAATCAAAAAGGTTAAACCGAGTAAGCTTCATAGAAGAAGTTAAACGGGTAGAAAGCTCCCCTTGATGTATGCTCCCCCTCATTTGAGAGCACCAAGGAAACGAGCTAAGGAAAGCTTGGCTACAAAAAAAAAATGCAAGGAGGACAAGACATAGATATGCAAAGCAACAATTATGCAAATAAAAAAAGATTCATTCAAGCATATTAGAAACAATCATAGAAATGATGATCATTACATCATTCAATATGCTTGAAGCATATTGATTACAATAAAACAAAAGAAACAACATAGTCCTATATTGCCGAAGAGAACACTTGGACTTGCTTGCAACCCATGGTTGAGTGTTTTATTTGCTTGAGGGGAACATAAGCATAGAGCTTAGTTGTTTGCTGGAGAAGGATATGGAGTGGGGTATGGTGCGGAAGAGGTGGATCTCACAATGTTGTATCTAGTTAGGGGTGGTATTGGGTGAGGACTAGTGAGGATTTGTTTTTGAAGGAAGATGCAACAAGGGCAAAAGTGAGTGTGGTTTTTAACTTGATCCAAGTTGAGAGAGTGGGGTAGGCAATTTGCATAGGGAGATGATGGAGGTTGCCATTTGTTGCGTTGTGCAAGATGCATAGCAAGGAGATCACTAAGATCATGGATTTGGTTTATTTCATCACGGAACTTTTGCTTTTTCATGGCAATGTGGAGAGAATCATTGTGTTGATATGGATGAATTGGGTTTATGTAGTTGGAATTATAGTTTGATGGTTGATCAAACTTGTATGGATCATTATAAGTGGGTGGAGGTTGATATGTGTAGTTTGGCATGAAAGAAGATGTTTGGCCAATGTTGTATGGTTTGTAAAGAGGATCAAATGAATGTCCTTGTGGGTTTGGTGTAAAGTTTGGGAAGTAAGTGGTTGGAGGTGTTGAGTGATTTCCAACTTCATTGGTTATGATGGATTTGTTTCGAGGGCTTTTTCTTCGCCAAACGGGTTTTTCCGTTATCCTTGCTAGCCTTGAGGCTTTTGGTTTTGGTTTGTTTGGAGAGGTCATAATGGGATGAATGATAGTTTTGAAGATTGGAGATATTTATAGTGTAAGATTTGTGTGTTTATGGATAGATAAAGTTTGTTTGGGAGATTAGGACAAAATATGTTGGTGAAAATTAGGAAATGTAGGTTGAAATGGGCTAAAAAGTAGAAAAGATTTTGTAAACCTGACCATCAGATGGCCGGTCCCCTTAATTAGGGGGCGGTCCTCTTAATGATTAAGGGGGCCGCCTTACATAATTAAGGAGGCCGCCCATCTGGTGATTTCCAGATTGCCAGAATTGGGTTTTTGGCACAAAATTTGCAGAAAGGTTGTGTTTTTGGATTTGGATTCAAGCAAGTTCAATTCCTTAGGGCAATATAGCATCTAATCTAATCATGATATAGCATGCATGCAAAAACACTTAAGTAAAAGAGCAAACAAGCAATTAATAATAAGCTAGAGGAGACAAGCAAAGGCAAGGGCACTCAATCTTTCTAGGGCAACTATCTTAGATCAAAGGCAAAGGTAGCTAGTGAGTCAAAAACTAGTGATGAAACAAGATGATAACATAATGAGTGATATTGTCCTAGTGTGTGCCTATATGCAACAAATGTGGAGTTGTGATTGTTTCGACTCCTAAATGCAAAGAAAAATAAGTTTTCTAAGAAACAATCCAAAATCTCCTTGATTCGATTTTTGCTCGATTCATGAATGTCAATGATATATATTAGATTATATACGTTGACAATTTATGTGAGAGTTTATGCATGATAAATTTTTTTTAGCATTTGTCAACAATGCAAGGAAAATGATGTTCATGTAATTCATAGATGTGAGAATAGTTTTTAAGAAACTTTGATTGGGTTTTACAAGAGAGTATATGCAATGAAAATGAGGTTTCTCAATCTTTAATTTTGTGCGAAATAGATTCCTAGACTCAGAAATGGAGAAGTGGAAGCAAAGTAAATTTTATGCAAGAGAAAAAGTTTATGTAAATACAATAGAATTTAGTCAACTTGTTCCATCATTCCTAATCCTAAACGCAAGTGATTGAATAATTCATGCTTAAGGGGTTTAGTGAATATATCCGCAATGTTATCTTCCGATGCAACCTTTTCTATGGATATGTTTCCTTTTTGTACATTATCCCTAAGGAAGTGGTGGCGTATTTCTATGTGTTTAGTCCTAGAGTGTTGCACCGGACTTTTACTTAAATCTATCGCACCTTTGTTATCGCACATAATGGGAACATTTTCTAACCTAATTCCATAGTCTATGAGAGCTTGTTTCATCCATAGTGCTTGTTGACATGCCTTTCCAGCGCTTACATATTCGGCTTCGGTGGTAGAAATAGCAAGAGCGGTTTGCTTCTTCGAAAACCAAGATGTTAGACAACACCCCACAAACGTGCTAATACCGCTAGTGCTTTTTCTATCTACGTAGTCTCCCGCATGATCCGAATCCGCATAGACGATGGTTTCTATGCCGGATCCTTTAGGATACCATAATCCTAAGTGTATAGTGCCTTTAATGTATCGGAAGATACGCTTAACCGCTTCTAGGTGAGAGGTTTTGGGATCCTCTTAAAAACGGGCACAAAGGCAGACACTAAACATGATATCGGGTCTACTTGCCATCAAGTATAGTAAACTACCTATCATTCCTCTATACTTGGTGTTATCTACGGACTCACCTTCATCATTCTTTGTGAGTTTCACTTCCGTAGACATGGGAGTTTTCATGGGTTTTGAGTCTTCTAGGCCAAATTTCTTAAGCATTTTCTTAATGTACTTAGATTGGTTAAAGAATATTCCATCTTCTAATTGTTTTATTTGTAATCCTAGGAAGAAGTTTAGTTCACCCATCATACTCATCTCAAACTCATCATGCATGATTTTGGCAAATTCATCACACGTCATGACAAGTCGATCCAAATATAATGTCATCAACATATATTTGAACAATGATGAGATTTGGGTCTTTCTTTTTAGTGAAAAGAGTGTTATCTACCATTCCCATGGAATAATCATGTTTAATAAGGAAAGCTTTTAATCAATCATACCAAGCTTTGGGAGCTTGTTTGAGTCCATACAAAGCTTTCTTTAACTTATAAACATAATCAGGTTTTGCGAAGTCAATGAATCCTGGAGGTTGTGCCACATAAACCTCCTCATTGATAAAACCGTTAAGGAATGCACTTTTCACGTCCATTTGGAATAACTTAAAATCTAGGGCGCATGCATAGGCAAGTAATATCCTAATAGATTCTAGTCTAGCTACGGGGGCATAAGTTTCGTCATAATCAATTCCTTCTTGTTGATTATAAACTTGGGCAACTAACCTAGCTTTATTCCTAGTTACTATTCCATTTTCATCTAACTTATTCCTATATACCCATTTAGTTCCTATGATGGTCATATTCATTGGATTTGGGACTAATTCCCAAACATCATTTGCCTTAAATTGATTTAATTCTTCTTGCATAGCTATAACCCAACTTTCATCTTTTAAAGCCTCATTAATATTCTTAGGTTCTATTGCTGAGAGGAAACAAAAGAAGTTATTTTTATCTTGGGCTTGTGACCTAAGGGTTCTTTGGTTAAGATGTCCTATTATATTATCTAATGGATGTGATCTACATTCTTTAATATTTACAATTTCGTTATTTCCTAAGTCAATATCTTCATTATCATTTCCTATGGGTTTTGCTTTACTAACCTCAATAGCTTCATTTTCGACTAAGTCATCATCTTCTAAAGGTAATGTTTTAGGAGGTGGTGGTGTTTCATCAAATATTACATTTAGTGATTCTTCTACTTTCATAGAGTGTTTGTTAAGTATTATATATGCTTTACTATTTTGAGGGTACTTTAAAAATATTCCTTCATATGATTTTGGATCAAACTTAGTAAGGTAATCCTTAGTGTTTAGAATATAACATTTACTTCCAAATACCCTAAAGTAGCTCAAGTTTGGTTTTCTACCTTTTAGTAACTCATAAGGAGTTTTTCCTAGAATTCTTCTAATTGATACCCTATTAATAATATATGTTGATGTATCTACAGCGTGACACCAAAATTTTTGTGGGATGGATTGTTCATTTAACATTGTTCTACTCATTTCTTGTAGTGACATATTTTTTCTTTCTACTACGCCATTTGATTGAGGAGTACGAGGAGCTGAGAAATTGTGAGATATTCCATTTAAATCACAATATTTTCCGAATTGTACTTTGTTGTCAAATTCCCTACCATGGTCCGTCCTAATGGCTACTATTGTGCATCCTAATTTATTTTGAATCATTTTACTAAATATTTCAAATTTTTCAAAGGCTTGGGTCTTGTCACTTAAAAACCTAGTCCACGTGTATCGCGAATAGTCATCTACTATTACTAAGGTATACTTGTATCCTCCATAGCTCCGCACAGCGGATGGACCAAAAAGATCCATATGTAATAATTCTTGGCACCTAGTAGTGGATACTATATTCTTAGCTTTGTGACTAGCATGAACTTGTTTTCCAATTTTACATGCATCACAAAAATGTTTGTCATATTTTAGATTAGGCAAGTTTCTAACTAGTTCTTTAGAGGCCAAAGATTGTATTTGTTGCATGTTTGCATGTCCTAATCTCCTATGCCACAATGTGGAGTTTTCGTCTAGGGTCGTTAGGCATATCCTATCCTCAGATTTGTTTCCTAGTTTCATAACATATATGCCTCCTTTCCTAAATCCTCTACCTATAATCTTTCCATTCTTAATTATTTCGCTATCCTCTTCGGTAAAGGTAACTCTACATTTATTATCGCATATTTGGCCTATACTAAGCAAGTTATATGTTAAATTATCTACATGCTCATTTTTAATAGTAAGTGAGTCTTGAGAAATCGTACCTTTGCCAATGATTTTTCCACGCAAGTCACTACCGAAAATAACGTTACCTCCATTGTATGCCTTATATGTAGAAAATAGCTTGCGGTTCCCCGTCATGTGCCTCGAACATCCGCTATCCTTGATCCATTCATCGGGCTCCAAGTCAATTCCTAAACATATTTCGTCGGTTGCTTTTGCCACAAAACATTTTTCGTCTCTTGGTTTTTCCACTTCTTCTTTGTCACTATCACTCCATGTTCCACTAACAAAGGCGCCTTGATTTTTATAACCCGACGGCTTTAAACATTCACCAATGAGATGATTTGGACTTCCACATCTAAAGCACTTTCTTTTCCCGTAGTTATCACTTCTATTTCGTTGGAACCCTTTCTTTCGTCTCGTGGTGATCTAGTGAATCTTCCTCGTCTCTTGAAGAATTTCTTGAATTCTCTTACGGCCATTGCATATTCTTCGACTTCACTCTCGTCACTTGAGTCATCATCGTCACTAGGTTCCTTTTTGGCTTTTAGAGCAATGGATTTGGTTTGTTCTTTCTTGACTTTGACCGTTTCCGAATCTCTTATTATAATTTCTTCATGGACCTTCAAGTTGTCGATAAGTTCATCAAGTGATGACGTCATCAAATTATTTGATTCTTCAATTGCCGTGACCTTAGCTCGCCATTTTGGATGCAATGCCCTAAGAAATTTCCTAACACAATTTTTACTAGAAAATGTCTCATAAAGTGCTTTTAAACTTGTGATAATAGTGTTAAATTTAGCAAAAACATTATCAATTGATTCCTCTTCCGGAATTGTAAATTGTTCATATTGTTGTACAAGAAGAACTATTTTATTATCTTTGACTTGACTATTACCTTCGTGAGTAATAAGTAGTGATTCCCAAATTTCTTTGGCGGTTTTACACATAAAAATTCTTTCATATTCTTTACGTGGTAACGCATTATAAATTACCATTTTAGCTTCATTATTTTTAGCTAGTTTCTTTTTCAAATCATCATTTTGTTTTTCAAAATGTATAATTTCATCCTTTTTGGTTTCTGGATTTTGTTGAGTGGGAGGAAAATCACCAAAGGTAATAACATGCCGAAGATCAAGATCTTTTGATTTCACATAAGTTTCGAATCTATTTTTCCAATACAAAAATCCATCACTTTCAAATAGTGGTGGTCTTTGCATAGATTGCCCTTCTAAATATTTTTCAGATTCCATAGATCGTTACAAGTTTTAAAATACAATATATTTTAAAAATCTTGCAAAACCTGGCTCTGATACCAATTGTGGAAAACTAGAGGGGGGTTGAATAGTTTTACGTCTTTTTAATTTGTTACAAAAGATTGTTTGAGTGTTTTCTTTATTTTCAAAAATTTAGATTCGATAATATGTGATTTAAAGTCTTACACAATATGAACAACAATAAATATCTACGATATAGCAATAATAATGTAAGTAAAGAAATAAATGAGAGATGGAAAGATCGAACTGCGAGACAAGAGATTTATAGTGGTTCGGCTACAAGGACACCTTCCTTGCCCTACTCCACTCCCCGAGCACCTAACTCGAGAGTTTTCTTCACTATGTCAACAAGCTCCCTTATGGCGGAGAAAACCTTACACACCAATGTACACACCAATGTACACACCACAACTTCGTTACAACTTAATCACAACTTCTACACAACCTCTTCACACCAATCTACTTCACAACTTTCTACTTCACACCTATCTACTTCATACCAATTCTTCTTCACAACATTCTACTTCACACCTATCTTCTTCACACCAATCTTCTTCACTACAATCTACTTCCTAACTCTTCTCCTTCACTACAAACTACTAACCAATCACACTATCTATAAACTTAACTAAACTATCTACTATCAAATATTCACAACTAATTACACAAAGAGATAGATACTATTGATGATGCTCTAACAACTGGATGTAGAGGTCACAACAAGTTGTAATACTTCTTTTCTAGGAGAATAGAAGTATTCTTCTCTTGCACTTGAGAGGATGATGTTTGGATCACTTTGAAACAAAGATTTATGTATGTATGATCAAAGGATTAAGAGAATAGAAATGGAGATCTAGAACAGAAAGTTTAGGAGTGCAAAAGGTAAGCAAAAAAATGTGGAATAAACTAGTATTTATAGGGAGCAAAAATACTGTTATGGAGCACGGCCGGTCCCCTTAATTAGGGGGTGGTCCCCTTAATGATTAAGGGGGCCGCCCTCCTGAACGTTGGAGTTTTTTGACCTTTTGTGGGGAAGGTTTTTGTGGATAGATTTACCATTTTTGGTCGGAAATTTGAAATCATATATAAGAATGATCTAAACATATTCTTTTAATTCCAAAAATATTTTATGAATGATATTAAGTGTTTATGACATTTTATAAAGGTTCGAGTGATTTAGAAAAATTTTCCCTTTGATCATAGATTATAATAAACACTTTGTTTATTCATACCTTAAGTGATTTGGATGTAAAGAAAATATTAATCACTAAATACTTGTTTACGTCATAAATTTTAGATCAATGGGTTTATGTTTTGTAATTATCAAAACATAGAGATATTGATAATATGTTAATAATGTTTTACATTATTTATGTCAACAGCATCAAAAGGACAAAAAGAGTAAATTACACCATTAGTCCATGTGAAAGGACATACAGTGAAAGGACAAACGTATCCCTCATGTGTTTTGCATGTGGCTGAAGATAATGAGAAAAGTTAACGATTGTTAAAAAATTGGACCACCGGCGTAATATTTTCAAAATGATGAACTAACGACACAAGAGTTCACGTTTTCTAATGTTGTATGAAATCTGGCAGTTTTACAGAGACCGACGGTGTAATTTACTCTAAATAAATATTATTTCATCTCAAATAATTATCATGTTTTAACTTATTAAAATGTTTCTATTTCAATTTTGACATTAAAATATTTTTGTTTGTATTATTTAACATTTTTATTTAAAATTCAACTCATTTGTAAATGTTGAACCTAGTGTTGTATGCAAAAAAGTAAATAATTAAGGTTAATGTTGAAAGTTAAATTATTTAAAAAGTCAAAACATGACAATTATTTTAAGACGTATAATTACACCCTTTTTTGTGGTATATTACTGCGTATTTATGTTGTAATTAATAAAATGAACAAAAATTACATGTTTCGTCCTTATGGTTTACTTAAAATTACTACGTCTTCTATATTCGATTTTATTCACGTAAATAGCCCGTATTTTTCAAACTACTTTTATTGATAGTCCTTATTCTAGAAAAGATTATCTATGTAATAAATATAAGAACTATCCATGTAACAAAAACAATTGATTATTACATAGTTGATAAATTATGGATTATCGATGCAACTAGTTTGAGAATTAAGTATCAATGTTGTAATTAAAATCGAATAAAAATGATGCGCATGTGATTGGCCCTAAACCGTCAACTATATTGACCAAGGAATGGTCAACAAAGTCAAATAGCCTAGAGTCAATCTCCGGGTAATATAGGAAATCACCAGGTCGTTATAACCCGACGAGGTGTGAATTGTATCTGAGCGCGTTTGTGATCGGGTGATTATTCACAGAAAAGGGTGGTTATGAGAATTATTTGGAAATTATGAACAGAAATAGCTTAGGAAAGCTATGTGATTAATTACTGGAATTTAGATTAAGAAGAAGTCAACTAAAACCTAAAAACCATACGTTTGCTGAAAACGGGAACAAACGTACGTAAAATAAAAGTGAGTGAAGTGATCTGAAAAGGCTACTGGTATGAAAATGATATTTTTACAAACCTAATGATTAAAGAAAATTTTTGGAAAATTAAAATTAACTTTTGCACTATTTTTATAATTACTATTAATTAAATACTAATTTCCTATTTAATTTTAATTAAATTAAATTAACCTAAAATACAAATAATTATGAAATTAACCTAGAAAAATAAAATTTAAGCTTAGAAAAATCTAAAATACTATAAAACTAATTTTAGAACTGAAAATATATTTTTAAGACTTTTTAATTAATTATTACTAATTATTAATTACTTTTTAATTATTTAAATTAAACTAAATTCTAATTAATTATGAAATTACACTAGAAAATTGAAAATAAAATTTGGAAAAATAAAAAATAACTAAAAACTAATTTTAAAATTAAATTTATATTTTTCTGATTTTCTAATTAATTATTATTAATTATTAACTATTTAATAATTATTAAAAACTAATTTAAATTAAGAAAAATACCAAATGATGCAAGAAAAATCTGAGAAAATTACAAAAATTATTTTTATGTACCAGAAGCCTAGGAAAAATATAAAATTGAGAATATCTTATAAATAAGCTGAGGTAATAAGCCAATTGGCTTAAATAGAAGCTATTACTTCTATTAAAGTTGGCTTTTTGGGACTTTTCTGTTTCAAACTTGCTTATTAATGGTTTTTAAGCAACTTTTGTGAAGGTGATATGTTTGGAACTCAAAAATAAGCCATTTGGGTAGCTTATTAGATGACAGATGAGCTTTTTAAGCTTATTAGACCTTTGATTGAATTGAAAAGCTACCAAATGATGATGCAAACACAAATAAGCTGAAAACAGATGTACAACTACTCAAAACAATCCAATTTAAGACAATAAGCACATGAAATAAGCACTAAAATAGCAATAAGCAATCTAAACACCAAACAGTCCAACACATGTCCAAGAGGTCAACTTTGAAGGCTTGTGGGGTCCACTAGGGACCTTGGAAGTCCAAACAAAGAAATAAGTCAATAAGCTGAGCTTATTAGCTTTGTAAAAAGCTAAGACTTGGTCACTGGGTCCCACAGGTCAGGCCTGGAGGGGAGGTTGGAATATAGGTACAAAAGCTGAGTTATCAGCTTAACTCAGAGGAGGGTCAGACTTTAGGGAATTAGCAGCCCTATCAAATGGGTTCTAAACTACCAAATAAGCACAATCCCCGAAAACCTGGCTTATTAGATTTCTAATAAGCCAAAAAGTAGGGTCTAGGGCTCACTGGGTAGGCCTGTGGGGTCCACTCAAGTTGGGTGAGTAGAACTGAATTCAGTGCACAGGGTAGGTGCTTCCCCTGCAGCTCACTTTGAGCTTGTGCACAAGTCACCAAAAAAATCACAAAATTAAGCTGACCATGGGATCTTATAGATCAGCTGAGATACTATAAGCACAACAATTTTCACTTTCCCAATCCAAGCACAAAATTCTAGAAAAATCTTCCCAGAAATGGATTTCTGCGTAAGAGCACTTTTGACTATTTCATGAAAACTTGATTTTTGACTTTATTGAACTTTGATTCCTGATTTTATGACTTGTTTAAGTTATATAAGCTAAAATAAGATCAAAATAAGCAAAAACTTATACATGTGACTTGAAATGAGGTTTGTGCCTCTCTAAATCCTTCACAGAAGGTTTTTAAGCCATATTATATGAGATTTTGACTTTTTTGTTAATAAGTGACTGATTTTATGCTTGACTTGCTGTATTTAAGCAATAAGTAAGTTACATGAACCAGTCTTAAACACTGAGAACAACCAAAGTGATCCACACAGTTAAATCCAAACACCCCTTTAAAACATAGATTATGATGAAATCAAAGCAACAACTTCCCAAAACACAATTTAATGATGACAAATTATCTAATAAGCAACAATTAAGCAGAATAGACACAGACAAACCACTAGTTAACACAAAAGAGTACAAACACAGATTATGCAAGAATCTTACAAATGCCTTCCAAGCTGTTATTCAAGAACATGAACCAATGACCAATTCCTAATGACTTCCACAAGTCTCTAATCCCAAGGCCATCCAGTATATACCTTGCTCCAGCTTTCTTCAACCTTTGTCCATAACTTTTTATTTATTTTTATTTTTCTTTTATTTTAAACTAATTTTATGAAACTTGGTTAAACTGATTTCATAAGCTTAGAAAGCTTCTGAAATTGATTATATTGAGCTTATATAAACTTGTGATCAACTTATCACACCTTAATGAACCTGTTGTGATACTTGAAATATTTTTATGGAATTTGAAATTCAAAACAGAAATTAAACTTAAAAGAGACTTGCATTAACTTTGAAAATTGATTACAAAGGATAACTAAACATTAAAAATAAACTAAGATTACAATACTACACACTTCTAGGGCTCATATGAGCTTACATATATATATATATATATATATATATATATATATATATATATATATATATATATATATATATATATATATATATATATATATATATATATATATATATATATCGATCTAAATTACATCACATCTCCTTCCACATGGCTTCTTTTTGATATCTTTTTGTCGCAGTGGCCTCCCTTTTGACCCTTGACCAAATCCTCACCCTTCAATTGGGCTTTGATGAATCTGAGCCCTTGATTGTATTTTCCCGCAAAAAACCAAACGCACCAAAATTAGTGGGACGGGTGAGGCATTTATTGTGGTGGTGGTGGGGGTTGGTTTGGTTGGTGAGTAGTATTAATTGTGGGGGGCTAATGGTTGGAAAGGTGGAGAGGGGGGGATATAGTACCCTGGTTTTGCGTTGGGGTGTTGGGAGGGAAGACAGTCAAAGGGATGTTTGACCGGGGTTTTAATATTAAAAGGGGATGGGCCTGGGTGTGTTGGGCTTGGGGATTGGATTTGGATCAGGCTTGGTTTTGGGTTGGATTTGTTTTGGGGTTTAAATAATAAAAGGGGTCCGTTTGGTATTTATTGAATCACAAGGACCATTTTTGTCATTTCTCAAAAGTATGAGGGCTGAAGTTGTGTATTTCCCAAAGTGTTACCAAGGACCAACTATGCCAAGTTCCAATAATACAAGGACCACTTTTTGCCATTTTTCATTTTTCAAAATTCCCAGGGACTTAATTTGCCAGATTTGAAAGTACAGGGACCTAAACTGTAATTTTTGAAACTTTTGGACCCAAAGATCAACTTTTGTAATATTTGACTTTCAAAAGCTTGTGTTGACTTTTCTTTCAAAATAAATGCATAGGGACTATTTTTGACCAGTTTTAAAACTTGGGGGACTGAAACTGCCAATTTTGAAAACTTTGATAATTTTTCATTTGTTTTTGCTCATTTTGCTTTTAAAACATATAAAACACAATCCCTGAGATAATTTAAGTATTTTGATGACTTTTTGATTGTTTTTGTATGTTTTGGCAGTTTAAATACGACAAAAATGATGAGTGTTTGAGCACTCATCAATCCCCCACACTAAACTATTGCTAGTCCCTAGCAATCTTTTTAGAAAACTTGAAGGATTTGAAATCTCTTTACCAAAATCCGTCACTTCTGGAGTAGCCAAATGTTTCGGTTCAAGTAAGAACTATGGTCCACCTGATAACCATGTGATTTTTAGCAAACCACCAGCTTCCAACGATTTTGATTTTTCTTTACCAAGAGCCGTTTGCTCCTGGACTAGCCAACTCTTGATGGACACAGTCTACATCTTGGTGAGTTGATTACCAATTATGGTTTTTCCACTGCCTTTACCACAAGGCATAATCTTGCGGGCTAGCCAACTCTTTCACTTTTTAGGATATGACGAGTCGATATACCATACAATTTTGGGCAAATTGCAAGCCGTCAACGGATTTGAGTTATCTTTACCAAGAGCCGTTTGCTCCTGGATTAGCCAATCCCTTTGTCGGTTAGACATGGCAGACTGATAACTACAAAAATTTTGAAATAAAGTGAAAAATTTTTGAAAATTTTGGCAAAAAATGGGGGTACTCGCAAGATATATTGTGATAAAATTCGCTAGAATTCCCCCCCCCCCCTCCACACTTAGAAATGATTATTGTCCTTAATATTCAAAGTCCCGGCTATTATGCTGACTCTTTGAACGGAAAAAGCCAATATTCGAATCTAACTGTGGAAACACCATATTTCACTTAATTTCTATACATACTTTTTTTTTTGAAACTTATATACATATATAAATTTTTAAACAACGGGGGGTTGGCCATTCCCCCACACTAAGATGGTAGAAAGTAGAAAGAAATCAGAGATACGGGTGAAAACCAGTATTGTGCTATTGTTTTTGTTCATCGAGTCGCTAGCTTGACTTGATCCCCGAATTCAATTGTCCTTGGGGAAAGTTTGAAGATCCGGGACAACCATTGGTGGTATGTCTTCTCCAAAGTAATGTTTCAATCAATGTCCATTCACTTTGAAATTCGGACCGTCATTTTGAGATAATTCGACGGTGCCATAAGGATAAACCTTAGCGATAGTGAATGGACCAGTCCAACGGGTTTTTAGCTTTCCCGAGAAGATCTTGAGTCTAGAGATGAAAAGAAGGACTCGATCACCAACGTTAAAAACGCGGTTCTTGATTTTAGAGTCACGAATCTTCTTTGTCTTTTCTTTATAGATCAAAGAGTTCTCGTAAGCTTGATCACGAAGTTCATTTAATTCATTCAATTGATCTTTTCTATGATCACCCGCAGTTTTGAGGTCAAAATTTGCATGCTTGAGAGCCCAATAAGCTTTGTGCTCAAGCTCGATTGGAAGATGGCACGCTTTCCCGTACACAAGTTTGTAAGGCGGTGAGTCACACCGTACTTTTGTATGACTTTGTCGAATTTGTCATTACAGAAGTGCGTACCACGATCACTAATAATAGCACGTGGAGTTCCGAATCGGGCAAAAAGAGCTTTCAAAAATTTCACAACTACTCGGGCATCATTAGTGGGTAAAGCTTTCGCTTCAACCCATTTTGACAAGTAGTCAACAGCCACGAGTATGTATTTGTTGCCATGAGAAGACGGAAATGGCCCCATAAAATCGATGCCCCAAACGTCAAAGATTTCACAAACTCGAATTGCATTCTGAGGCATTTCATTCTTTTGTGAAATGTTCCCGTGACGTTGGCAAGCGTCACAGGACTTGACCAATTCTTGGGCATCCTTGTAGATTGTGGGCCAATAAAAGCCGGAATCAAACACCTTTTTGGTGGTGTAGTTGGGATTGTGGTGGCCCCCCGTGGGACCAGCATGGCAAGCCTTTAAAATTTCCGTGGCTTCCTGACCATACACACACCGCCGGATGACTTGATCTGCGCAAATTTTGAAAAGATAGGGGTCGTCCCATAAATAGTGTTTTACATCTTTGAAAATTTTATTTTTTTGTTGGGACGACATCCCTTTCACAACAAAGTTACCCGCATGGTAATTTGCAAAGTCGGCAAACCATGGGGTAATCGAGTCTCCACGAAATGAAACCGCATTGAGGGTTTCGAGAGGAAATGTTTCGTTTATTTCCTTTTTCTCGAAAGCATCTTGGTGAGGGTTTTCAAGACGGGAGAGATGATCAGCAGCTAGGTTCTCGGCTCCTTTTTTATCACGAATAATGATATAAAATTCTTGCAGGAGGAGAACCCAACGGAGGAGTCTCAGCTTTGCATCTTGTTTTGCGAAGAGGTACTTCAAAGCCGAGTGATCCGTATACACTATGCATTTGGTCAATATCAAGTATGGCCGGAATTTTTCAAAGGCATACACCACAGCTAATAATTCTTTTTCAGTGGTGGTGTAATGACTTTGAGCCTCGGTCATAGTTTTGCTGGCATAGTGTATAGGCTGAAAATGGTTACTTTTTCGTTGCCCCAAGACTGCCCCTATCACATAATCACTAGCATCACACATGAGCTCGAAGGGCAAGTCCCAATCGGGGGCAACAAGAATCGGTGCTTCGGTAAGCTTTTTCTTTAATGTTTCAAAAGCTTCGATACACTCGGGGGAGAAGATAAAAGGAGCATCCTTCTCGAGGAGATGGGTCATAGGCCGAGCGATTTTAGAAAAATCTTGAATGAACCTACGATAGAAACCGGCATGACCCAAAAAGCTCCTAACACCTTTTACGGTTATGGGATGAGGCAATTTTGCAATGACGTCCACTTTGGCTCTGTCAACCTCAATCCCGTTCTTTGAAATTTTAGGGCCGAGGACAATGCCCTCTTTGACCATAAAGTGACTCTTCTCCCAATTTAGACATAACTTTGTGTCTTGACAACGTCATGTTGTCTAAATGGGAGAGACATGATTGAAATGAATCCCCAATGACCGAAAAATCGTCCATAAAGACCTCCATAGTTTTCCCGATCATGTCGGAAAATATGGCCATCATACATCTTTGAAACGTGCCCGGAGCATTCCATAGGGGCACGTGAAAGTGGTCTTTTCCTGATCTTGCGGATCAATGGGAATCTGAAAGTAACCCGAGAAACCATCAAGGAAGCAATAGTACTCATTCCCCGCTAATCTCTCGAGCATCTGATCCATAAAGGGTAGAGGAAAATGGTCTTTACGGGTGGCGTCATTTAACTTACGATAGTCAATGCAGACACGCCAACCCGTAACCAAACGAGTTGGAATCAACTCATTTTCCACGTTTGTGACAACAGTAATGCCACCATTTTTTGGAACACAATGAATTGGGCTAACCTAAGGACTGTCCGAGATAGGGTAAATCAATCCGGCATCAAGAAGTTTTAAGACTTCTTGTTTGATTACCTCATGAATTTTTGGATTCACCCTTCTTTGTTGTTGGACTGCTGGTTTGAAGTCATCCTCCATTAAAATCTTGTGGGTACAAAATTCAAGGTCAATGCCCTTGATGTCGGAGAGTCGCCAAGCAATTGCTTGTTTATGTGACTTCAAAACCTTTATGAGAGCAACCTTTTCCTCAACGCTTAAATCTTTGGCTATTATGACGGGCAATTTATCATCACCCTCCAGAAATGCATATTCAAGATGAGGTGGAAAGTCCTTAAGTTCAAACTCAGGGAAGTCATCAGTTTTCTCAACATTTTTGACTTCCTCTTTATGAAGTGTTTGTGGTAGAACAGGAAGAGGAGAGGGATCTTCATTTAATAATTTCTCAAGCAGGAGAATATCCCTCTCGGGGTCAATCTCTTGGTTATCGATTCAATTGGGAATCGAATCACTTTTGAGAAAGGCCTCAATTTCTTCTAAAATGAAGTCATTTCCCTCAAACGGAGTGAGGGAAGGAGAAGAATTGGCAATGATGGGATGAGAAGATTGAGTGAGGTTTTCACTCGAAGAATCATCAATGAAACCTAAAATCTCTTGAGCATACTTCTCAGCAGCAATATCGATGACATCTATTTGGTTCACTGATTCTGAGTCATAATTGGAGGAGTATCTCGAAGTTTGATTTAGGTTGAAGGTGATGGCTTCCGTTCCAACATGCAATGTGATCTCATGCTCAAATACATCGATAAGAGCGCGCCCAGTTCTAAGGAATCCCCTTCCAAGAATGAGAGGGACCCTAGAATCGGCATCAAAGTCAACAATCACAAAATCTTCCGGAAAATGGAACTTTCCCACTTTAACGAATACGTCCTTGGCAATGCCAAGAGGACGAGCAATCGAACGATCGGCAAGCTCTAAAGTCATGCACGTGGGAGTGAGTTCGGGAAGAGAAAGTTTCTTCCACACAGAATATGGCATTAGGGTAATGCTAGCACCTAGATCTGCTAAGGCGAAGCATTCAACCATACTCGGGAAAGTACAAGGAATGAGAAATTTCCCGGGGTCTCTAAGTTTTTCAGGAAGCTTTTTCAAGAGAACTGCTGAGCAGTGCTCATTCAGAAGAGTTCTTGCCATCTCGAAGAGTTTTTCCTTATTACTTAACAGATTCTTGATTGTTGATGCAAACTTGGGCATCAAGAGAATAGCATCTGCAAAGCTAATGACAAAGTGCAAATCTTGGAAGATTTGGAAAAATTTATCCATTTGGTGACTAGCCATTTCGCGTAGCTTTTGTTCATTGAGACGTGATGGATAAGGAATAGAAGTTTTGGATTTAGGGTTGTCCACTGGAGTTTCTGGTGGTTCAAAGACAACTCCAGGCTTAAATCTGGTTTCTGGAATAACCTGAGGTTGGACGTAAGCTGTACTTCGTGAGCTAGGAGTTTGCACCTTGTCCTTTGTTACCTCAGGTTCACGTTCCACTACCTTTGGAGGAGAGGAAGAAGAGGTAGTAGGAATTAAGGGTTCATCATATGAAGCACCACTTTGTATTGTGATCGCTTTAGCATCGCCCCTCGGCTTAGCGATCGTGTTGCTCGGTAAAGTAGTACCTGAGCCCGAGGGTCGATCATTTAAAGACTTCTTGATATCAGAAATCTGGCTGACTAGCAACTTGTTCAACTCTTCTTGGGACTTCATGAATTGTTTTAAAAACTCATCAGATGAAGGCCCGGTTGGAACAATGGCTTGATTCGGATTAGGAAAATTTTGAGCTCGATTGTTCGGATTGGGACCTTGGTTGAAATTTCCTTGGTTTTGATGTTGGAAATTCCCTTGATTCTGGTGATTGTTTCCTTGAAAATTCCCGGGATTGAAATTACCCTGACCTTGGTTCCAGTTAAAGTTTCCTTGATTTTGGTGTTGGAAACCTTGATTTTGGAAACCTTGGTTTTGATTTTGGAAACCGTGACCCTGATTGAAGTTACCTTGGTTTTGAAAACCTTGGTTCACTCTATTTTGATTTTGGCCACGGTTTTGGACATTTTGTTTTTGATTAAAACCGGGAGGTCCAGGATAATGGTGAGGACGATAGTTCGGGTCCATAGGAGGGCGGTATTGATTGCCTCCGTAATTTTGGGACCCAACAATAGCATGAGCTTCATATGGAGTACCATCAGTAGTTGTGCAATTGTAGTAGGCATGCGGCCCACCACAAGTCACACAGACTTCCACTTTTTTAACCTCAGCAGGTGGAGGATGTTGTGGAAATGAAACTTTCTTTGTTTTGGCGAGAACCAAAGCTTGAATAGCTTCAGTGAGCTTGTCAAGCTTAGCATCCGTGCTAGATTGACCCACAGAAGATGAAGTGGAAGGACCCGCATTGATTTGAGAAACAATCGGTTTGCTTCGTGTAGAGCGGACCTTGGACTTGTTTTCTATGATCTGTAAAGCTTTTTTTTGTAGTTCTACTCAAGAAATTACCTCCAGCAGAGGCATTGAGAGAATCCTGATTAGCTTGGCTCATGCCATTGTAAAAAGTTTCGAGTTGCATCAACTCTGAGAAACCATGATGTGGACACTTGCGAAGTAATTCTTTGAAACGATCCCACGCTTCACCAAAAGATTCATCATATTTCTGAGTGAACTTGGTGATTTCGTTCTTAAGACTCGTGGTTTTGGAAGATGGGAAGAATTCATTCACAAATTTTTTCACAAGATCTTCCTATGTCTCAATAGATCGAGGAGGTTGTTTTTCAAGCCAAATCCAGGCTTGTCCCTCGAGGGAGAATGGGAAGAGAAGAAGTTTGATTGCTTCACAAGGGACATTCTTGTACTTGATGGTCGATGTGATTTTATTGAACCATCGAATGTGAGCATGAGGATCGTCCCTCTCAAAACCGTAGAATTGACTTGAGGTTACAAGATTGAGTAACCCGGTTTTGAGCTCAAAATTATCAGCCACGATGGTTGGAACAACAATGGCATCTCCGTAACCATCGATGGGTGCTTGGAGAAGCTCACACATAGGGCGGTCTTCTGCCATAGTGACAGTGGGTGTGGCAACAGTACGGATCTCAGATCCGACTGTTGGTGCAGAACGTCTACGAGGTCTTCGAGGTTTCCTGACAAGCTCACATAATGGGCTAGTGGACCTTGAAGAACGAGTACGCATGCACTAGGGATGAAAACCAATCAAAACAAAATCGAGGCAAATCCACAGTGAACTTAAACCAATAATCACAAGCAAGTGGCTTCTTTAAGAAAGGTACACCACTCACAGGGATACAAAGGCAAGTTTTAAATCTTTGGTTTGGGAATTGATTATGTCCACACCCCCAGTTGGTAGGTGTTCTGTCTTGGTTTGCGACGGTTTATTTTTATGTATGATTATTATTCACAAGAAAAGACGGATGTTTTTGGGTTTTTGTGTATGGGTGAAAAACTTTTGGACAATATTTTTGGTATCGTCCCGTAATTTAAAATCGTTTTTCTTTAAGAATCACCTTAAAAGAAATCCGACTCAGAAAACATTACGATCTGTTTTGTTGTTTTTTTTTTTTTTTTTTTTTTTTTTTTTGTGTTTTAACACTTTAGGAAAAGTGTTAATGACTTTTTTTGTGTTTTTATTTCAAAATTTATAAAAGTGTTGGTATTTGTACAGTGATGATGGTGAAATAACACTAATCTCAAAAGACGCTGCAGAAACGCGCACACCTCCCCGGCAGCGGCGCCAAATTTTGATTGGCCCTAAACCGTCAACTTATATTGACCAAGGAATGGTCAACAAAGTCAAATAGCCTAGAGTCAATCTCCGGGTAATATAGGAAATCACCAGGTCGTTATACCCCGACGAGGTGTGAATTGTATATGAGCACGTTTCTGATCGGGTGATTATTCACAGAAAAGGGTGGTTATGAGAAATATTTGGAAATTATGATCAGAAATAGCTTAGGAAAGCTATGTGATTAATTATTGGAATTTAGATTAAGAAGAAGTTAACTAAAACCTAAAAACCGTACGTTTGTTGAAAATGGGAACAAACGTACGTAAAATAAAAGTGAGTGAGGTGATCCGAAAAGGCTACTGGTATGAAAATGATATTTTTACAAACCTAATGATTAAATAAAATTTTTGGAAAATTAAAATTAATTTTTACACTATTTTTATAATTACTATTAATTAAATACTAATTTCCTATTTAATTTTAATTAATTAAATTAACCTAAAATACAAATAATTATGAAATTAACCTAGAAAAATAAAATTTAAGCTTAGAAAAATCTAAAATACTATAAAACTAATTTTAGAACTGAAAATATATTTTTAAGACTTTTTAATTAATTATTACTAATTATTAATTACTTTTTAATTATTTAAATTAAACTAAATTCTAATTAATTATGAAATTACACTAGAAAATTGAAAATAAAATTTGGAAAAATAAAAAATAACTAAAAACTAATTTTAAAATTAAATTTATATTTTTCTGATTTTCTAATTAACTATTATTAATTATTAACTATTTAACAATTATTAAAAACTAATTTAAATTAAGAAAAATACCAAATGATGCAAGAAAAATCTGAGAAAATTAAAAAAATTATTTTTATGTACCAGAAGCCTAGGAAAAATATAAAATTGAGAATAGCTTATAAATAAGCTGAGGTAATAAGCCAATTGGCTTAAATAGAAGCTATCACTTCTATTAAAGTTGGCTTTTTGGGACTTTTCTGTTTCAAACTTGCTTATTAATGGTTTTTAAGCAACTTAGATTCGATAATATGTGATTTCAAGTCTTACACAATATGAACAACAATAAATATCTACGATATAGCAATAATAATGTAAGTAAAGAAATAAATGAGAGATGGAAAGATCAAACCGCGAGACAAGAGATTTATAGTGGTTCGGCTACAAGGACACCTTCCTTGCCCTACTCCACTCCCCGAGCACCTAACTCGAGAGTTTTCTTCACTATGTCAACAAGCTCCCTTATGGCGGAGAAAACCTTACACACCAATGTATACACCACAACTTCGTTACAACTTAATCACAACTTCTACACAACCTCTTCACACCAATCTACTTCACAACTTTCTACTTCACACCTATCTACTTCATACCAATTCTTCTTCACAACTTTCTACTTCACACCTATCTTCTTCACACCAATCTTCTTCACTACAATCTACTTCCTAACTCTTCTCCTTCACTACAAACTACTAACCAATCACACTATCTATAAACTTAACTAAACTATCTACTATCAAATATTCATAACTAATTACACAAAGAGATAGATACTATTGATGATGCTCTAACAACTTGGATGTAGAGGTCACAACAAGTTGTAATACTTCTTTTCTAGGAGAATAGAAGTATTCTTCTCTTGCACTTGAGAGGATGATGTTTGGATCACTTTGAAACAAAGATTTATGTATGTATGATCAAAGGATTAAGAGAATAGAAATGGAGATCTAGAACAGAAAGTTTAGGAGTGCAAAAGGTAAGCAAAATATGTGGAATAAACTAGTATTTATAGGGAGCAAAAATACTGTTATGGAGCATGGCCGGTCCCCTTAATTAGGGGGTGGTCCCCTTAATGATTAAGGGGGCCGCCCTCCTGAACGTTGGAGTTTTTTGACCTTTTGTGGGGAAGGTTTTTGTGGATAGATTTACCATTTTTGGTTGGAAATTTGAAATCATATATTATAATGATCTAAACATATTCTTTTAATTCCAAAAATATTTTATGAATGATATTAAGTGTTTATGACATTTTATAAAGGTTCTAGTGATTTAGAAAAATTTTCCCTTTGATCATAGATTATAATAAACACTTTGTTTATTCATACCTTAAGTGATTTGGATGTAAAGAAAATATTAATCACTAAATACTTGTTTACGTCATAAATTTTAGATCAATGGGTTTATGTTTTGTAATTATCAAAACATAGAGATATTGATAATATGTTAATAATGTTTTACATTATTTATGTCAACAGCATCAAAAGGACAAAAAGAGTAAATTACACCATTAGTCCATGTGGAAGGACATACAGTGAAAGGACAAACGTATCCCTCATGTGTTTTGCATGTGGCTGAAGATAATGAGAAAAGTTAACGATTGTTAAAAAATTGGACCACCGGCGTAATATTTTCAAAATGATGAACTAACGACACAAGAGTTCACGTTTTCTAATGTTGTATGAAATCTGGCAGTTTTACGGAGACCGACGATGTAATTTACTCTAAATAAATATTATTTCATCTCAAATAATTATCATGTTTTAACTTATTAAAATGTTTCTATTTCAATTTTGACATTAAAATATTTTTGTTTGTATTATTTAACATTTTTATTTAAAATTCAACTCATTTGTAAATGTTGAACCTAGTGTTGTATGCAAAAAAGTAAATAATTAAGGTTAATGTTGAAAGTAAAATTATTTAAAAAGTCAAAACATGACAATTATTTTAAGACGTATAATTACACCCTTTTTTGTGGTATATTGCTGCGTATTTATGTTGTAATTAATAAAATGAACAAAAATTACATGTTTTGTCCTTATGGTTTACTTAAAATTACTACGTCTTCTATATTCGATTTTATTCACGTAAATAGCCCGTATTTTTCAAACTACTTTTATTGATAGTCCTTATTCTAGAAAAGATTATCTATGTAATAAATATAAGAACTATCCGTGTAACAAAAACAATTGATTATTACAAAGTTGATAAATTATGGATTATCGATGCAACTAGTTTGAGAATTAAGTATCAATGTTGTAATTAAACTCGAATAAAAATGATGCGCATGTGATTGGCCCTAAACCGTCAACTATATTGACCAAGGAATGGTCAACAAAGTCAAATAGCCTAGAGTCAATCTCCGGGTAATATAGGAAATCACCAGGTCGTTATAACCCGACGAGGTGTGAATTGTATCTGAGCGCGTTTGTGATCGGGTGATTATTCACAGAAAAGGGTGGTTATGAGAATTATTTGGAAATTATGAACAGAAATAGCTTAGGAAAGCTATGTGATTAATTACTGGAATTTAGATTAAGAGGAAGTCAACTAAAACCTAAAAATCATACGTTTGCTGAAAACGGGAACAAACGTACGTAAAATAAAAGTGAGTGAAGTGATCTGAAAAGGCTACTGGTATGAAAATGATATTTTTACAAACCTAATGATTAAAGAAAATTTTTGGAAAATTAAAATTAACTTTTGCACTATTTTTATAATTACTATTAATTAAATACTAATTTCCTATTTAATTTTAATTAAATTAAATTAACCTAAAATACAAATAATTATGAAATTAACCTAGAAAAATAAAATTTAAGCTTAGAAAAATCTAAAATACTATAAAACTAATTTTAGAACTGAAAATATATTTTTAAGACTTTTTAATTAATTATTACTAATTATTAATTACTTTTTAATTATTTAAATTAAACTAAATTCTAATTAATTATGAAATTACACTAGAAAATTGAAAATAAAATTTGGAAAAATAAAAAATAACTAAAAACTAATTTTAAAATTAAATTTATATTTTTCTGATTTTCTAATTAACTATTATTAATTATTAACTATTTAACAATTATTAAAAACTAATTTAAATTAAGAAAAATACCAAATGATGCAAGAAAAATCTGAGAAAATTAAAAAAATTATTTTTATGTACCAGAAGCCTAGGAAAAATATAAAATTGAGAATAGCTTATAAATAAGCTGAGGTAATAAGCCAATTGGCTTAAATAGAAGCTATCACTTCTATTAAAGTTGGCTTTTTGGGACTTTTCTGTTTCAAACTTGCTTATTAATGGTTTTTAAGCAACTTTTGTGAAGGTGATATGTTTGGAACTCAAAAATAAGCCATTTGGGTAGCTTATTAGATGACAGATGAGCTTTTTAAGCTTATTAGACCTTTGATTGAATTGAAAAGCTACCAAATGATGATGCAAACACAAATAAGCTGAAAACAGATGTACAACTACTCAAAACAATCCAATTTAAGACAATAAGCACAGGAAATAAGCACTAAAATAGTAATAAGCAATCTGAACACCAAACAGTCCAACACAGGTCCAAGAGGTCAACTTTGAAGGCTTGTGGGGTCCACTAGGGACCTTGGAAGTCCAAACAAAGAAATAAGTCAATAAGCTGAGCTTATTAGCTTTATAAAAAGCCAAGACTTGGTCACTGGGTCCCACAGGTTAGGCCTGGAGGGGGGGTTGGAATATAGGTACAAAAGCTGAGTTATCAGCTTAACTCAGAGGAGGGTCAGACTTTAGGGAACTAGCAGCCCTATCAAATGGGTTCTAAACTACCAAATAAGAACAATTCCTGAAAACCTGGTTTATTAGCTTTCTAATAAGCCAAAAAGTAGGGTCAGGAGCCCACTGGGTAGGCCTGTGGGGTCCACTCAAGTTGGGTGAGTAGAACTGAATTCAGTGCACAGGGGAGGTGCTTCCCTTGCAACTCACTTTGAGCTTGTGCACAAGTCACCAAAAAAATCACAAAATTAAGCTGACCATGGGATCTTATAGGTTAGCTGAGATACTATAAGCACAACAATTTTCACTTTCCCAATCCAAGCACAAAATTCTAGAAAAATCTTCCCAGAAATGGATTTCTGCCTAAGAGCACTTTTGACTATTTCATGAAAACTTGATTTTTGACTTTATTGAACTTTGATTCCTTATTTTATGACTTATTTTAGTTATATAAGCTAAAATAAGCTCAAAATAAGCAAAAACTTGTACATGTGACTTGAAATGAGGTATGTGCCTCTCTAAATCCTTCACAGAAGGTTTTAAAGCCATATTATATGAGATTTTGACTTTTTTGTTAATAAGTGACTGATTTTATGCTTGACTTGGTTTATTTAAGCAATAAGTAAGTTACATGAACCAGTATTAAACACTGAGAACAACCAAAGTGATCCACACAGTTAAATCCAAACACCCCTTTAAAACACAGATTATGATGAAATCAAAGCAACAACTTCCCAAAACATAATTTAATGATGACAAATTATCTAATAAGCAACAATTAAGCAGAAGAGACACAGACAAATCACTAGTTAATACAAAAGAGTACAATCACAGATTATGCAAGAATCTTACAAATGCCTTCCAAGCTGTTATTCAAGAACATGGACCAATGACCAATTCCTAATGACTTCCACAAGTCTCTAATCCCAAGGCCATCCAGTATATACCTTGCTCCAGCTTTCTTCAATCTTTGTCCATAACTTTTTATTTTTTTTTATTTTTCTTTTATTTTTAATAAATTTTATGAAACTTGGTTAAAATGATTTCACAAGCTTAGAAAGCTTCTGAAATTGATTATATTGAGCTTATATAAACTTGTTATCAACTTATCACACCTTAATGAACCTGTTGTGATACTTGAAATATTTTTATGGAATTTGAAATTCAAAACAGAAATTAAACTTAAAAGAGACTTACATTAACTTTGAAATTTGATTACAAAGGATAACTAAACATTAAAAATAAACTAAGATTACAATACTACACACTTCTAGGGCTCATATGAGCTTAAATATATATATCGATCTAAATTAGGTCACATCTCCTTCCACATGGCTTCTTTTTGATATCTTTTTATCCCAGTGGCCTCCCTTTTGACCCTTGACCAAATCCTCACCCTTCAATTGGGCTTTGATGAATCTGAGCCCTTGATTGTATTTTCCCGCCAAAAACCAAACGCACCAAAATTAGTGGGACGGGTGAGGCATTTATTGTGGTGGTGGTGGGGGTTGGTTTGGTTGGTGAGTAGTATTAATTGTGGGGGGCTAATGGTTGGAAAGGTGGAGAGGGGGGGGGGGACATAGTATCCTGGTTTTGCGTTGGGGTGTTGGGAGGAAAGACGGTCAAAGGGATGTTTAACCGGGGTTTTAATATTAAAAGGGGATGGGCCTGGGTGTGTTGGGCTTGGGGATTGGATCTGATCAGGCTTGGTTTTGGGTTGGATTTGTTTTGGGGTTTAAATAATAAAAGGGGTCCGTTTGGTATTTATTGACTCACAAGGACCATTTTTGTCATTTCTCCAAAGTATGAGGGCTGAAGTTGTGTATTTCCCAAAGTGTTACCAAAGACTAACTATGCCAAGTTCCAATAATACAAGGACTACTTTTTGCCATTTTCCATTTTTCAAAATTCCCATGGACTTAATTTGCTAGATTTGAAAGTACAGGGACCTAAACTGTAATTTTTGAAACTTTAGACCCAAAGATCAACTTTTGTAATATTTGACTTTCAAAAGCTTGTGTTGACTTTTTCTTTCAAACTAAATGCATAGGGACTATTTTTGACCAGTTTTGAAACTTGGGGGACTAAAACTGCCAATATTGTAAACTTTGATCATTTTTCATTTGTTTTTGCTCATTTTGCTTTTAAAACATATAAAACACAAGTGCAATTAGCACACAAGCACAGCAGCTCAGATTAATACGTAATCATCATCGCCGATTTAGAAAACCATTTTGCACAAGTGATTAAAAATTGTTAGGCTCGGATATGAAGGTTGCAAAGTGATAAAAATATCACTTTGCCATCCTTTCGGTTCTTATAAAACCATTCGTCATCGCCTTTTTTGAAAAATTTTTTTGTCCAAAGATTGCACACAAGTACAGATTACACCCAAGCAGATTGCACCAAAGTGCACAGATCAGATTGCACACAAGCATATTGCAACCAAGTTAGATTTCCCAAGTGCACAGATTGCAACTAAGTTAGATTGCCCAAGTGCACAGATTGCACCCAAGTTACACATGTTTCACAATTCTCACAGATTGCCGATTCCACATTACACAAGTGAAACACATGTTTCACAATTCTCACAAGGTTCACAAGCTCAGGATGTTAGGTACCAAAAGCAAAAGGAAAGATTCCCAAACTGCAGGAACTCACAAGGGGAATCTCAACTACATGAACTCACAAGGGGAGTTAGGTACAACAAAACCTCTCATGATATATTGAGCCTCACCACAAAGCAGTATCACAAAGCAATCTCAATCACAAAGCAAGTCTCTCAATCACAAATCCAACAAAGCAGATTCACAAAGTAACTCTCACCACAGACAAAGCAAAACAAGTACCTCCAAGTTACCACAAGCAGATTCTACAAGTTATAACAAGTGCAGATTCCACAAGTTACAACAAGTGCAGATTCCACAAGTTACAACAAGTTACAGATAGGGTTGAGTTATATTGACGGTGCCAAGTTTTTTAGTTTAACCCTCTCTAGTATCTAGGGTTGGGTTATAACACAAGCCAAGTGAAACACAAGATGCAAGTGAAAGCCGCAAGTAACAAACCACAAAGAAACAACAAATATCTTAGGCTGCCGATATGTCTCAATCACCATTTTACACACAACAAGTAATCACCATTTTACACATTAATAAGACATCGAAATAACATTAGGCTCAGATTATAAGCTGTTTCACATAAGCAAGTTAAATCATATATGGCTGCAACATCGAAAGTTGCAAAATTAAGTTTTTTTTTGCCGTCCAATCGGAAATGCCGCGCCAAAATCATGTTTTTTTTTTTTTTTTAAAATCATCATTGCCTTATCTCAGTTTTTTTGTTTTTTTTTTATTTTTTATTTTTTTATTTTTTTTTTATTTTTTTGAAAAAAAAAGAAAGTTTCAAATCAACTTAAAATAACAAACTGCTTATCAAGCATATAAGCAGTTTGTTATTTTCAGATTCATAAGCAGTTTCATCACCAAACCCTTTACATAATAGAGAGGGTTAAACTAAAAAACTAGCCATCGTCAAAATAACCCAACCAGTAAAGTATATAAGAACGGGGTAGGCCATAAGCACATAAGTAGTTTGCCAAGAAACCATAATCACAGAGCCTGTGGACTGGGGGGGGGGGGGGTAGGCCAGAGCAGGTATTCATACCACTCAAAGGTGGCAGATCAAGGTGTTAACCTACCCACAGCCACAGGTATTCATCACAAACTGTTTAAACATAAGCAGTAACACTTACCCATCACATAAGAACCACCAACACTTAAGAACACATAATCACCAACCTCATAATCACCAACACTTAATCACCCACCATAGAACCACCAACCACAGAACCACCAACACTTAATCACCCACCACAGAACCACCCACATCTCAAATTATCACATAATCACCCACCACAGAACCAAAAAACCCAAACCCTAATTTTTAAAATTTAGGCGTTTTATATTTTTACGATAGATCTGCTTATTTAAACAACACACAACTCAAATAATCACATAAACATCACATAATCACCCACCACAGAACCAATAAACCCAAACCCTAGTTTTTATAAATTAGGCGTTTTATATTTTTATGATAGATCTGCCTAATTAAACAACACACAACTCAAATAATCACATAAACATCTCAAATAATCAAATAATCACCCACCACAGAACCAATAAACCCAAACCCTAGTTTTTATAAATTAGGCATTTTATATTTTTATGATAGATCTGCCTAATTAAACAACACACAACTCAAATAATCACATAAACATCTCAAACAATCAAATAATCACCCATCACAGAACCAATAAACCTAAACCCTAATTTTTAATATTTAGGCGTTTTTTATTTTTATGATAGATCTGCCTAATTAAACAACACACAACTCAAATAATCACATAAACATCCCAAATAATCACCCACCACAGAACCAATAAACCCAAACCCTAATTTTTAAAATTTAGGAATTTTTTTTTATTTTTATGATAGATATGCCTAATTAAACAACACACAACTCAAATAATCACATAAACATCTCAAATAATTAAATAATCACCCACCACAGAAACAATAAACCCAAACCCTAATTTTTAAAATTTAGGCGTTTTTTTATTTTTATGATAGATCTGCCTAATTAAACAACACACAACTCAAATAATCACATAAACATCTCAAATAATCAAATAATCACCCACCACAGAACCAATAAACCCAAACCCTAGTTTTTATAAATTAGGCGTTTTATATTTTTATGATAGATCTGCCTAATTAAACAACACACAACTCAAATAATCACATAAACATCTCAAATAATCAAATAATCACCCATCACAGAACAAATAAACCCAAACCCTAATTTTTAATATTTAGGCATTTTTTATTTTTATGATAGATCTGCCTAATTAAACAACACACAACTCAAATAATCACATAAGCATCTCAAATAATCACACACCACAGAACCAATAAACCCAAACCCTAATTTTTAAAATTTAGGCATTTTTTTATTTTTATGATAGATCTGCCTAATTAAACAACACACAACTCAAATAATCACATAAACATCTCAAATAATCAAATAATCACCCACCACAGAACCAATAAACCAAAACCCTAATTTTTAAAATTTAGTTGTTTTTTATTTTTATGATAGATCTGCCTAACTAAACAACACACAACTCAAATAATCACATAAACATCTCAAATAATCAAATAATCACCCACTACAGAACCAATAAACCCAAACCCTATTTTTTTTTTTTAAATCGTTGTTTAAACAAAAGATTTTAGATCTAAAAATCTAAAACATAGTATCACAAAAAACATCACAAATTATAAGTTTAATTAAACAAAAACCATCTTCGATCTAAGAATTTTACCTAGAAAAGAGAGATAGAAAAGAGAGAGATAAAATAGAGAGAGAGAGAGAGAATAACACACACACACAAACGTGCTTTTGTGTGAGTATGTGTGAGGGTGTTAGTACATAACGTTTTTATTTTTATTTTTTTAATTGAAGTATTAAAAGTAAAATTAAAATGTAAAGTGTATAATGTTTAATAAAAATGTAAAGTGTTATAAATGTAAGTTATAAATTTTAAAATGTAAAATGTACAAAAAAAATGTTATAAAAATGTAAAAATGTTATAAATGTAAGTTATAAATTTTAAAAATGTAAAAATGTAAAAAAAAAAAAAAGTTATAAAAATGTACAAAAAAAGTTATATATCATTAGTAAAAAAAAGGGTTAAACAAAAGTTATAAAAATGTAAAAATGTAAAAGTTGTAAAAATGTATTTATAAAAATGTAAAAATGTAAAAGTTAAATAAAGGTTGTATTAAAAACTAAAACCAAAGTATTAGTTAAAAATGTGATGTATTTTCAGGTTTTCGGTTCTCACGAGCAAGTAACTGAGTGGGTGCAAAATATAGCTCAGGAACTCGGTTTTGTAATTGTTAAAAATAGAACCAAATCAGAAGATGGTCAGATGAACGAAATCAATTACAGGTGTACAAAGGGTGGGACGTATGAATCTCAAGGTACTGGAAAACGGAAAACCAATTGTCCATTCAGATTAGTTGCGAAATATCATCGAACAAAAAATTATTGGGTTTTGAGGGTGAAGGATGATACGCATAATCATGATATGCTAGAGTCGTTGCATGGTGTGGCATATGCAATGCGATTAAAGGATGATGAGTTGGGTTTGGTCAAAGAATTGACAAATTATAACGTACGACAACTTAATATACTTTCGACAATACAGGGTCGTAATTCGGATAACGTGTCTAGCGTTAGAACTATATATAACGCACAAGATAAGTTCCAGAGAGCCAGAGTAGGTGATAGAACTCCAATTCAAGTCCTTTACTCACATTTGCGGGATTCAGGGTATACATGGTACCCGAGGGTAAATGAGCATACTGACGAGCTTGAGGAGCTATGTTTTGTGCACCCCACGTCGTATGCTCTATGGTATACATTCCCTGAAATCATGCTGATGGACTCCACGTACAATACCACGATGTTTAAATTTTCGTTGTTGGAAATTGTTGGATTAACTTCAACAAATAAAACATTTTCAATGATGTATAGCTTTTTATCAAGTGAACAAGGTGTTGGGAATTATAATTAACAGTTACCACGGCTAAGTATGAAGATTACAACCGCTGAAGAATGCACTAGCAGTGGAAACTGATTACCACTGCTAGTACATATTATTACCACTGTTGTTAGGATAACTGTTAGGAAACTTGTAAAGATAAATATAGAATAGATCTTGTGTATATCTTATTCTATTAGAGTTATACGTATCTTGTAGAAGAGGACTCCTTGTGCTATAAAAGGAGGTTCTAGGTTAAGGTTAGATATACGTTTTTCTTAGAGCTTCAAGGTTGTAACCCTAGTGATACAAAGATCACTCGTATTATTATTATTAATAATATTGGAGTTAACCATTTGATACATACATTATTCTCATTCATATACAACTGTTTCATTCACAATCAAACTTCTAAGTATTACTAAGTAGATTCCGCATACTTAGTGATATAACTCATAGTATCATTCTAACACAGATCAAGGTGTTTAGATCCATCAAGTGGTATCAGAGCCAGGCTTTGATACTTTGATTTAGAAGACCCCAAGTTCACTCAGAAGATTTAATGGAGACAGAAACTAGTCAGTCCAACATTGCTGCTAAGTTTCCCAAGCTTAAGTTGAATGACTTTGAGATGCGGAGGCTTATGATCGAACAATTCTTTATGGTGCAAGACTATGTACTCTGGGAGATCATTATGTTTGGAAATTCTTTCAAACCTGGTACTACCTCAGAAACAATTGATGGAAAGGAATTACTAAAGGTCAACACTGGACCAGTCACAAATGATGAAAGACTTCAGATGAAGAATGATCTGAAGGCCAGAGGCTTGCTGTTGATGACACTTCCCAGAGATCAAATTCTAGCTTTCAGCAAGTACAAGACTGCACAAACTCTTTTTGAGGAGATCTGCAATGTTTTTGGTGGTAATGATTCCACC
The DNA here is from genome assembly GCA_030686995.1 of Artemisia argyi. Lineage (NCBI taxonomy): Eukaryota > Viridiplantae > Streptophyta > Magnoliopsida > Asterales > Asteraceae > Artemisia > Artemisia argyi. Next base: position 102,423,352 of record CM060696.1, read on the forward strand.
AAGAAAACACATAAGACCTTGTTGAAACAGACTTATGAAAACTTTGGTTCAACAAGTAATGAATCAATTGATAGTATCTTCACAAGACTTTAAAAGATTGTTACTCAACTCACAGTGTTTTGAATTGAGGTGGAAAGGGAAGACCTCAATCTAAAGTTCTTAAGAAGTTTACCCTCTGAGTTTGGTACAAATGTTGCAGTATGGGAAGACAAGCTAGAATTGGAGACTATGAAGCTTAATGATTTGTACAATAACTTTAAAGTTATTGAACATAGATTGAAGAAAGCTGGCAAACTAAGTTCAGGATCAGGGAATTTAGCACTTATATCATCATATGTTGATGATAGTTTAGATGAAGAGGGTGATAGTGATGATGATGATGCTAACATTGTTGTTTCCACTGGTAGTGGAGGTGTTTCCACTGCTAGTTCAAAGAGACAGATTGCTGGTCTTAGTGATTCTACCTTTTATGCCTTTCTGTCAAGTCAGATGAATGGTTTAATTCTCACTCATGAGGATTTGGATCAAATTGATGAGGATGACATGGAAGAGATGGACATTAAATGGCAGGTTGCATTACTAAGCTTAAAGGCAAAGAAGTTCTGGAGGAAGACTAGTAGGAAGATCACCATAAATGGCAATAAAACTGTAGGTTTTGATAAAAAGAAGGCGGAGTGCTACAACTGTCATAAGAAGGGGCACTTTGCCAGGGAATACAGGAAACCAAAGAAGCCTGATAACAGGTCAACTTGGTATAAGCAGGACAAGAAGAAAGAACCTACAACTGAAGAACCAAAGGTGCTATTGGCCATTGATGGAATAAGCTATGATTGGAGCTATATGGCTGAGGACGAGGAAGATGGTTCAGAGTCTGCAATGATTGCTACTGAGCTTGCACTTATGGCTTTTTCTGACTCTGAGGTACAAATTAATAATGCTTGTTCTAAAACTTGTAAGGCTTTAAAAGATTATCAGAAACTTAAAGAACAATATGATGAACAATTGCTAGAGTTAAATCAAACTAATTATAACTTAGCAAATCATAAAAGAGGCCTTGCTGTTTTATAAACACAATTAGAGCATTATAGAGCCAATGAATCTAAATTCAATGATAATATTGCTGTTTTAAAAAGAGACTTAGATTATAAGGTTGCAGTGAATAAGGCTCTTAGGGAATAGTTAGAGAAGGTTAAAAGGGCTAATGAGAATATATAGATAACTTGCAATACACTAGATCATCAATCCAAGTGTATTGACAAAATTTGGGAGGCCCAAGTTGTGAACAAAGCCAAATCAGGAGTAGGATATAAATGAGTTCCACCACCTCTAAGAGGTGTTCCATCACCTCCTGGTATTGACTTATCACACACAGGATTAGAAGAATTCCAGGAACCAACCATGACCTATGGACCAAAATTTGTTAAAGAAGCTGCTATTGAAAAAGTTTAGGTTGAGGTTGATACATTTGATAGTGCTAGTGACTCATCTCTTAAAGATGAATGTTTGAATGTTGAGTCTAAAACTAGTGTTCCTGAGAATGTTCATGTGGAAGTTAAAAAGAGTATTCCTGAAGTTGTCAAAGAGAAGCCTAGGTCACAAGCTAATTACACTAGGCCCACTACTAGATATGCAGAGATGTACAGAAGTAGGTCAACAACTCCTAAGGGGAATAAGAGGAGTTGGAATCATGTTAAATCTAGGCATGTTGGGTAGTGACTTTGTGTTTAACAACAAACCTTGTTACATATGTGGTAGTTTTGAACATCTTCATTATAATTGTAACTATCACATGGGTAGAAGGGAAGTGTCTGGGAATACCAGGGTGAATGGAAATAATGCTAATAACTTTACTCACCCAAATCCACTAAGCAAGATGATTCCCAGGTCTGTTTTACTTAACTCAGGCATCAAAACTCTTTCCACTACTAAATCAGCAGTTGCCACTGCCAGAAATATAAACAGAGTTTACCCTAAGTCCCTTGTTAAGAGTGCCAAACCTATTACAACTTTTGTTAAATCTGCACAAACAGGGAAAAAGACCTATTTTGAAAAGAAAGTTTACTATAACCACAAGTGGGTACCTAAAATTTCAAAACCAGCAGTTGCCACTGCTAAGCCAGCAGTTACCACTGCAAGGTCAAAAGTTTCCACTGGTGGTTCTGTAAACAACAAAAGGGTAAATGTGGGAAATGCTGTTAAGGCCTCAGCACGTTGGGAATGGAAACCCAAAGGATCTATCACCTCAAACAATCCCAATGGTGTATCAATGACCTTTGACAGATACAATTATATTGATACACGAGGCAGATCCAAGTCATTTGTAGCTTAGGTCCCCAAAAGGAACTAATTCCTTTATTTTATGTGCATGAACATTCAAAGCCTAAAGATGATAAAGGATATTCAGACAGTAGATGTTCCAGGCACATGACTGGCAATAAGTCCTATCTTTTAGATTTCAAACCTTATGATGGACAATTTGTCAGCTTTGGAGGTGGTATTGGTGGCAAAGTTTCTGGGAAAGGAACAACCAAGGCTAGAAACTTGGACTTTAAGAATGTGTATTATGTGAAAGAACTCAAGTAAAACCTCTTCAGTGTGTCACAGATGTGTGAAAAAAGTATAGAGTTCTATTCACAGAAGACGAATGTTATATCTTATCTAAGGATTATAAGCTCCCTGATGAAAGTGATATTTTGCTTAAAATCCCTAGAAAAGGCAATCTATATAGCATAGACATGAAGAATATAGTGGCTAAAGACGATGCTACTTGCTTGCTTGCAAAAGCCACTTTGGATGAATCCATGCTTTGGCATAGAAGACTTGGTCATGTTAACTTCAAGACCAATAACAAGATTGTGAAAGATGGTCTAGTCAGAGGTTTACCAGAGAAGAGATTTGAAAATGACCAAACATGTGTTGCCTGTCTTAAAGGTAAGCAACACAGAGCTTCATGCAAGTCCAAGGCATATAATTCTATTGATCATCCACTATACATGCTGCATATGGACTTGTTTGGTCCTACATCAGTGAGCAGCATAAATTTGAAGAAGTATTGTCTTGTTGCGACTGATGATTTTAGTAGATTTACATGGGTTTTCTTTTTAAGAAACAAGGATGAAACCACTGGCATCCTAAACACATTCATCACAGAAGTTGAAAACCAAGTTGATAAGAAGATCAAGATCATCAGGTGGGAGAATGGGACAGAGTTCAAGAACAAAGTTATGGATGATTTCTGTAGAGACAAAGGTCTTAAGAGAGAATTCAGTGTTGCAAGAACTCTGATGAGGAGAAAAATGAACCACTTTTAGGGGGTCATTTAAGCCCGGAATTGAATTTATTTGATCAAATATTACCCTAAATCGTTCCTTTTGTGATTTTAGGTACTTTGGGAGTGAAATCTGGAAAAGGAAGCAATTCGAACATTTTTGGAGCATAAAAGTGAAGAAAACGGCAAAGTCTTAATTTTCCATGCTGAGAACAGTACCTAACGGCGTCAAGAATAAAATCCATGACGACCCAGTGCAAACCTGACGGCGTCACAACAAGGGCGTCAAGAGTTAATTTGGTGACGGCCTGCACAAGGGGAATACATGACGGCGTCAGACCCAGATCTAGGCAGTCCGAGGAACTATTTGGCGGCGAGATGACGGCGTCAGACATTTGTTCTTGACGCCGTCACCTATCAAACTCTATATATAGTTTTCTATTTTTCATTCATTATGGGAGGAACTTGTGTGGAGAAAACTAGGGCCGAACTTTGTAAACCCTAGGTCATATTTTACAGTGTTTTCAAGGGTTTTCACCCCTTGAATCCTTTCATGTTCAATCGAGATAAGTCTTCTCTTAATTCAATCAATATGTCTATGTGTTGTTTGAATATATCTTATGCTTGTCTTGATTCCAACATGCTAGGCTAGATCTATCTTGTGTTTGCTTAGATCTAATGAAACCTAGATATTAATTATGTGTTGATTACTTGTTTATGGTTGTATTGGATGAATTTCAATGTTAGGCTTAAGAAAACTGGCAGATCTCCATTGTGTAACATGCTTGAACGTCTTAGGAAACATGAACCGATGTGTACTAGGTTTTATTGGTTGTATTTAATGCATGAGTAAATTCTAGTGATCCCATATTAGGAGCTTCTTAGCCGGCTCGACATAGGAGTGAAGTAGGCGCTCATAGGATTGGGGAAGTAAGTACGCCACCCCATGAATGGTATTAAGGAATACAATCCGTCATCCATGCAACTATAACAAATAATTAACGTGTAAAAGATATCTAGGGAGTAGTGAAATCTAAGTAAACACAATTCTCCCACATATTGCTCACAACATTAGTATAATTTAGTTTATTTTCATTCTAGTATTTTATTTTGATTGCATCTTTAGCGTTGGGTTAGTTGACTAGCAACTAATTCCGTCAAACTCCTTAAAACCCGAGATTTTTACTTGCTTTCTAAAAAATATAAAAAATACAAAAAGAATCATCCCTCATCTCTAGACCTAGTCTTTAGGTTTTCTAATCCTAGCGACACTATTCCTAGCTGAACGATCAATCCCCCGGTACTTGTCATTATACTATACTACATCGATCAGGTACACTGCCTGGTGGGGGTTGTAAGCTTCTCGAGATCCCTCGAGAGGTAAAGCCTGGTGCAATCCCTACGCATCAAGTTTTTGGCGCCGCAGCCCGGGGAATAGTTATTGTCTAGGTTAAAATCTCTTTTTATTAGGTCTACATGCTAGATTCCTTTCTAGTAAGATTTTATTTTTATTTTTAGGTTCTCTTTAGTCTATCTTATTTCTTCGTGTTTTTGTTCATGACTTTTACCATCCGCCATTATGGCAACCGACGAATTCTCTAACCTTAGGATCACTAGGAGCCGTAATTCCGCTAGAGACCTTGTCTTGCCTTATGCAGATCCCGATAGAGAAATGCGTAGGTTAAGACGATCTCACTCAACACCTGAACCATCTAGCATAGCCATCGATTTTGATGCACCCCTTTCTGAAGAAAATTCGGAAAATCACCTTACAACCCCTAGCTCCCAACCCAGCAACGAGATGAGTACCCCCGCAACTCCCACTCCTAAGCGCCTTAAGGACTACTCCTCCCCAAACCCTCGTGGCTTCTCAAATGCCATTGTCTATCCAAACGAACACACCAATGAGGTCTTACATGCGTCCGATGTTTGGCTTGTCCAAAGTATGTGCATGTTTTGTGGGTTAGATGATGATGACCCGATCCAACACATTAAGGACTTCTTGAAAATAGTAGACACCCTCTATACGGATGGGGCTACTAGAGACAACGTGTAAAACATTATCAAGAAAATAATAATGAAATGATTAGTGAGGAGGATGTCGCGTTTGATGATGAGGTCACGTAGTAACCCATGACCTTGAGTCTAGCTACAAGACTCGTAAATAAAGAAAAGCGCTTCTTGGGAGGCAACCCATGTTTTGTGTGATTTTTATTTTTGTTTGTTTGTTACTTGCTTCCGTATGCATGCTTTATTTTTATTGTTGGTAGATCATGTTTCTAAACTAAAATAGTGGAAATACTTTACTTTGTTGTTTGGCCTAGTCTTAACTTCATCCAAAGGTATTTTTGCAAAAGATAAGTGCAAGGGGAAAACCCCAAATATGTTTTTAAGAAACAAAACCGATCATGATTCTCCACAATATTAAGTGAACATGTATATTCGTATTTGTTAGAGTCAAATGCTTGTATCGAGTCATAATGATGTTTTACAGGATTTTCCAGGAAGTAGGACCAAGTTTTTCCAGAAATTTTCTGGAAACTTAACAGAAGAATTTCTGCAGGTCACTTCTGACGGCGTCACGAGTTTACTCTTGACGGCGTCACGTGTAAAAAATCTGGAAATTTTACCTAGTTTTGTTTTTCTAACGGAGTCTTAAAGTTTTTGTTAAATTATTAGTTTTATAATCTCCAGGAAATCTGCAAACATCATTCCACAAGCATTATATCTTATTTTGTTTTCTAGGTTTTATTAGCATATGTAGATTGCCGCCGATTTTATGTGAGGTTGCCTTGTCTGTTTTCTCAGGTTTTACAGGTTATGTATGACAAAAAGATGATTATTATTCTGGAAGGGAAGCTTTGATTGTTCATTTTCTTGGAGGAAGATCTAACCTGGCCACCTTATTATCCATACCGAGCGAATCAGGGGAGTATTTGATTTCATTTTTTTTACTTATTTCACTTTTACATTCTTTACTTGAACATTGGGGACAATGTTCATCCTAAGTGTAAGGGGATGGTAAAATGATGATACCTTACAGATACACTTTCGCTTGAGTTTGTTTGTTTGATGGTAGATGTGTAATAAAACTATGAGAAATACTTGTTAGTGTAATTTTAGCGCCAAATTTAAAATTTTTTTACAACATTTAGGAGTGAAACTTTAGCCATAGCAAGCGTCTCATGGATAGGAGATTGTATGACTAGCACAAAACCGTACCATTCAGAAAAATTTTCCACCCAAATATGTGAGGTTCGCCTTTAGATTTGATAGGAAAAGCATTTACTATTAGTGCTTATGAGTGTACCGGTAGCATTTAGATTCTAGAACTTGCTTTAGTGATGCATCCCGAGACCGCCAGTGAGACTACATTCGTGTAGTAGGATTTACTACATGATAAGAGGCATTAGGATCACCCTTGTGTTAAACCCATATCATGATTACTTGACCATTTAAGTCATATTACTTGGCTAGTTAAGTCAACTAATTTTTCCCACACCCTTAGCGTTGTACTCATTTTTAGTACACGAAACCCCTAGTACACCCCTTCGAGCCTATCTTTTCATTTCTAACTTTAAGCATTTTACTTAAAGGAAGAATTTGTTACACCCACTTAAATGTACACCCAAATTGCCTTAGCCTTCCGTGTATGCACTCATCTTTAGTGCATTATTGTTATATGTTAAACCCTAAGTTAATTATCTAATTGATTACATGGTTGCTAAGTCGAGTCATATCCTTGTACATTTTGTTTTGGGACGATTGAGACTCATGGGTAAAGTACTTATTTTATGGAGTAATGTGGAAGAACATAATATATTACCCCCGTATGTGCGTTAATCTTAAAAAGTACTCCAAGTGTTTTGATTTTCTTAATTCGAGTCATTAGATTAGTTTATTGTAAAGTATGTAAAAATTCAAGTGTAAGGGAAATGTTCATTCCCTATGATGTATTATTTTGGATGGTAGGGTAAGAGTGTATGCAAAAAAAAAAAAAAAAAAAAAAAAATCAAAAAAATCAAGAAAAAGAAAAAAAAAAAATAGAAAAAGAAAAGAGAAAAAACATACGGACTACCATCCCGTTTCATTCTATGTTTGTTTTATGTTTTTGTTATTTTTCATTTATTAGCTTAAGTCGAGTCTAGTCTTGGCTTATCAACGCCATATTGTACATGTAATTAACCAAGATTGTTAACTCGCCACCAGTAAATACTGCCTATATCCAACAAAACCGTGTATTCCATATCCCTACACCTAACGTTACAACCCTTTTAAAAGACCTCTTTGATAGTTTATCCTAGGTGCTTACGCCATGTGGTGGAGGTTTGATCCTTTCCCAAGCCTATGGTAATCTATTTTGCTATGACTGGTAGTGAGAGATATTTTCCGTTTCCATATTGTGATATATACTTTATTACACCCGAGAGATGTGAGTATCTAAACACTATTTGTGAGGTGCTAGTGTACGACCTCCGTGCTTGTCTTTGGTCTTCAGTGGAACGATTATTTGTTGTAATTACTTTTATATTAGTGTTAAATGACCCATAACTTGTATTTTGACTAGAATAAAAGCGCATTTGCTTGAGGACAAGCAAATCTCAAGTGTAAGGGTATATGATGAGGCGAAAAATGAACCACTTTTAGGGGGTCATTTAAGCCCGGAATTGAATTTATTTGATCAAATATTACCCTAAATCGTTCCTTTTGTGATTTTAGGTACTTTGGGAGTGAAATCTGGAAAAGGAAGCAATTCGGACGTTTTTGGAGCAGAAAAGTGAAGAAAACGGCAAAGTCTTAATTTTCCATGCTGAGAACAGTACCTGACGGCGTCAAGAGGAAGACCCTGACGGCGTCAAGAGTAAAATCCATGACGACCCAGTGCAAACCTGACGGCGTCACAACAAGGGCGTCAAAAGTTAATTTGGTGACGGCCTGCACAAGGGGAATACATGAAGGCGTTAGACCCAGATCTAGGCACTCCGAGGAACTATTTGGCGGTGAGATGACGGCGTCAGACATTTTTCTTGACGCCGTCACCTATCAAACTCTATATATAGTTTTCTATTTTTCATTCATTAAGGGAGGAACTTGTATGGAGAAAACTAGGGCCGAACTTTGTAAGCCCTAGGTCATATTTTACAGTGTTTTCAAGGGTTTTCACCCCTTGAATCCTTTCATGTTCAATTGAGATAAGTCTTCTCTTAATTCAATCAATATGTCTATGTGTTGTTTGAATATATCTTATGCTTGTCTTGATTCCAACATGCTAGGATAGATCTATCTTGTGTTTGCTTAGATCTAATGAAACCTAGATGTTAATTATGTGTTGATTACTTGTTTATGGTTGTATTGGATGAATGATTTCAATGTTAGGCTTAAGAAAACTGGCAGATCTCCATTGTGTAACATGCTTGAACGTCTTAGGAAACATGAACCGATGTGTACTAGGTTTTATTGGTTGTATTAATGCATGAGTAAATTCTAGTGATCCCATGTTAGGAGCTTCTTAGCCGGCTCAACATAGGAGTAAAGTAGGCACTCATAGGATTGGGGAAGTAAGTACGCCACCCCATGAATGGTATTAAGGAATACAATCCGTCATCCACACAACTATAACAAGTAATTAACGTGCAAAAGATATCTATGGAGTAGTGAAATCTAAGTAAACACAATTCTCCCACATATTGCTCACAACTTTAGTATAATTTAGTTTATTTTCATTCTAGTATTTTATTTTGATTGCATCTTTAGCATTGGGTTAGTTGACTAGCAACTAATTCCGCCAAACCCCTTAAAACCCGAGATTTTTACTTGCTTTCTAAAAAATATAAAAAATACAAAAAGAATCATCCCTCATCTCTAGACCTAGTCTTTAGGTTTTCGAACCCTAGCGACACTATTCCTAGCTGAACGATCAATCCCCCGGTACTTGTCATTATACTATACTACATTGATCAGGTACACTGCCTGGTGGGGGTTGTAAGCTTCTCGAGATCCCTCGAGAGGTGAAGCCTGGTGCAATCCCTACGCATCAAACTCCTTAACAAAATGGAGTTGCTGAAAGAAGAAACATAACACTAATTGAGGCTGCTAGATCCATGTTAGCTGATTCAAAGCTACCAGTAACTTTTTGGGCTGAAGCAGTTAGCATTGCTTGTTACATTCAGAACAGGGTGTTAGTGGTTAAATCAATGAACAAGACACCTTATGAGCTATTCAGAGGAAGACCCCCAACTTTGGATTTTATGAGGCCATTTGGATGTCATGTCACAATTCTAAATACCATTGATCATCTGGGAAAGTTTGAAGAAAAGTCAGATGAAGGCTTCTTTGTTGGATATTCTATGGTTAGCAAGGCTTTTAGAGTCTATAACTTAAGAAAAAAGAAGATTGAATAGAATTTGCATGTTGAGTTTCTTGAAAATAAAACTAACATAGCAGGTTCAGGACCAGAATGGTTATTTGATCTTGAAACATTATCAAATACAATGAATTATGTACCTATTACTTCAAGTTCTGGAGACAAAAATTTTGAAGAATCAGAAGAATTCATTGATGAAGATGAATCTTGCAAAGATGATGAAGATGATAAAGATCAAATTGTTATGCCACTTTGGGACTTTGTTGACAATAATGAAAACTCTCAACCTTTAAAGGATTCTGAAAAGGAAAGTGATGCAAATGCTGTGAATTTTGATGTTCTGAATAAAGAAATTCCTACTAGCAGTGGTAATTCCATTCCCACTGCTACAACAGAAGTTTCTACTGATGGCCCAAATGTGGAAAATTCAGTTCAGGAATCACCCAGTGATGATGTTGATATCTCAAACATGCCAACAACATATGATATTCCTAGCACATCACAGACTTCAATTCACAAAGTGCATCCACTTGAAAATGTTATTGGTGAATTACAATCAGGTGTCAAGACAAGAAGGCAGACAAAGAAAGATGATGTTCATGGGTTCATTAGTGAAGTTTATGAGTCCAAGAAGCATAGGAACAAGAATGAATGTTTGTTTTTCTGTTTTCTATCACAAGTGGAGCCTAAAAATGTTTATAAGGCTTTAGAAGAATCTAGCTGGGTTGAAGCAATACAAGAGGAGTTGTTGGAGTTCAAACTTCAAAAGGTTTGGGTTCTTTGTGATTTGCCTGATGGTATAAAGGTGATTGGTACTAAGTGGGTTTTCAGAAACAAGAAATATGAAAGAGGTATTGTTATCAGGAACAAAGCTAGATTGGTTGCTCAAGGATACACTCAAGAGGAGGGTATTGACTATGAAGAAGTTTTTGCTCCTGTTGCAAGGATTGAGGCTATTAGATTGTTTCAAGCCTATGCATCCTTTATGGGCTTTACTGTCTATCAAATGGATGTTAATACTGCCTTCCTGTATGGAAAGATTGATGAGGAGGTCTACGTCTCTCAACCTCCAGGCTTTGAAGATCCCCAACACCCAAATAAAGTGTATAAAGTTGTTAAGGCTCTTTATGGCTTACATCAAGCTCCAAGGAAGTGGTATGAAACCTTAGCTACTTATCTGTTGAACATTGGGTTTCATAGAGGCAAGATTGATCAAACTCTGTTCATCAAGAAAGACAAGGGTGATATTCTACTTGTTCAAGTATATGTTGATGATATCATCTTTGGATCTACTAGGCAAGAGATGTGCAAAGAGTTTGAAAAGCTGATGAAAGATGAATTTCAAATGAGTTCTATGGGAGAACTTACATTCTTTTTGGGGCTGCAAGTACAACAGAGTAAAGAGGGCATCTTTATCAGTCAAGACGAATATGTGACTGAGATTATAAGGAAGTTCAAATTTACTGATGCAAAACCTTCAAATACCCCTGCTGATAAGACTACTCATCTATTGTTGAAGAAAATGCTAGTGGAGCAGATGTTGATGTGCACACTTACAGATCTATGATTGGTTCTTTGATGTATCTTACTTCATCAAGACTAGACATTATGTTTGTTGTATGTGCTTGTGCAAGATTTCAAGTTACTCCAAAGACATCTCATATGACAGCAGTAAAGAAGATTTTCAGGTATTTGAAGACATATCCTAATCTAGGATTGTGGTATCCAAGAGAATCCCCTATGGAATTGATCACATACTCAGATAGCGATTATGCTGGTGCAAGTTTGGATAGAAGGTCAACTACAAGAGGATGTCAATTTCTTAGATGTAGATTGGTGTCATGGCAGTGCAAGAAACAAACAATGGTGGCTACTTCAACCACTGAAGCAGAATATGTAGCTGCTGCTAGCTGTTGTGCTCAGATCTTATGTCTTCAGAATCAATTGTTGGATTATGGGTACAATTTCATGAACACCATTATCTATATAGACAATAGTAGTACCATATGCATTATTAAAAATCCTGTGCACCACACTAAAACTAAACATATTGAAATTAGACATCATTTTATTAGAGATTGTTTTGAGAAAAAGCTTATTAATGTTGTCAAAATTCATACTGATTACAACTATGCTGATTTATTAACAAAAGGGCTTGATGTGGGTAGGTTTCAGTACTTGGTAACAGGTATTGGAATGCTAAATCCATAAGTCTTTGATGTCTAATACTTTTCAGTGTTGCAGGATAGTTTTTAGGTACTAATATTGTTTGTATATGGTTGTATGGTTTTCTACTAACTTGTATGCAGAGGAATTAAAGCACAGTGGAAAATATGATACTATAGTGGAAAGATTTGCTCTCTCAGTGACAAAAGAAAAAGATAAAAGTACTCTTACTAATTCATTCATATGGAAACAAAGTACATCCATTCAGAGAGTCTAACCACCAACAGAACATCACAAAACACAGGGATTCACAACCTAACACTTAAACCTTCAAACCAGCTACTCCATGGGTTTCTTCCCTTTTCCCTCATATTCATGCTTGCGCTTAGAAGCTTTCTTTCTCTTGTCTTCAATAGAAAGTTGCTTTCTTGGACAAGCAAGGCCCAACACTTGCTTGGGAGGCTTTGGAAATTGTGAAGGCTTCTCAACAGCAGGCCACTTCATGTTGACTATGGCTGACTCCAAAGCTGTAGTGAGGGCTCTTGGAAGCTCCTTGGATAAGGTATAGGTTGGATCATCATCATCAGATGAAGAGCTTGAATAAAATTCCAGTGATGGAGCAGGAGCAGCTGAAATCTTCTTGTTAGGCTTCATGTAGGAGGATGTAGCTGTTGTAGCACTTGGAGGAAAGTATCCACTCCATCCAGATGAAAGTTCTTCTGAGTCAGAGCAGTAACTGATTTCCTCATCAGAGGAATCATCTGATGAGATATAGATCAATGGAAACCAACTCATGATGATTTGTAGGGTTTGTGAAAGTGACGATTAGTTTTGATGAAGTATTATGTGTTTTGAATCCCCCTTTTATAAGTCAAGTCAAGGTCGAAGGATAATTAATGAAGGTTATTTACTCTTATCTATTTTGGTAGGTTGGAGGAGTAAATTTAGATATTATCGGGTTGAGTTTGGAGAGATATTTTTATGAATAGTAACTTGGTCAAAAAGTTACTTTGGGTTAAAATTATATTGGTTATGCTTGGTGTTTCTTACTTATGCAGAATGCAAACCAATATTGTATGGGTAATTGGTGTTATAAGGTGTGTATCTCAGACACACAACAAATGGTTATTGATTTACCATGTCTAATCAACATAAGAATCAACTAGTCCAGAGCAAATGGCTACTGGTAAAGACTTCTCAAAATCATTTATGGTTGATAGTTTAACAAAAACTATATGGTCATCAACTCACCATATTCCAAGTGATGAAGAGTTGGCTAGTCCATAGCAAACGGCTCATGGTAAAGACATATCAAATCTGTTTATAGCTGATAGTTTGCTTAAAACTATGATTAGAGCAGCTAATTTTACATGTTTTATTTACCACTGCTCTTTGATATTTTGTGAAAATTTACCACTGCTAATTCACAAGTTACCACTGCAATTGTAATTTTTACCACTGATGAACTAGCCGTTACAACTGTTGTGTCAGTAATCTTATTTTTTAACTAGCTGTTGTAAAGTAACCGTGTTTCCTTATTAATAGGGTAACTTTTTGTGAATTATCCACTTATCAATTTTAATTTATTCTTTTTCTAAAGATAAATTCTTTCTTAAGATAATTCACATTACGCATACTCCTCAAAACCCTATTAGTATAAATTATTCATCATACGGCTTGATCCTTATTATCGATTACTAACACTTTTATCTTTCTTTCACAAAATCATGGCAATTTTAAACTTTGTTGAGGAGCACAACCAAGTGGCCTATTGACAAAAGTCAAACGAAAAGAGTGGCTCTGTTTTCCATCAGATTGTGGATTTTCTCAATACAACCCATATAAGGTATGCTTTAACTGTGAATCCCACAATCTTTGTTTCTCATATCAAACAGTTCTGGAACACTATGGAGTCCATAACTATTGAACAGGGAGCCACAAACGAAACTGTGGAAGCTCTTCGAGCCACAGTGGATGGGGTAACCATTGATGTTACTGATTCATCCTTGAGGAGAGTTCTCCAATTGGATGATCTCAATGGTATCATCACATTACCCAATTCAGATATTTTCAAAAATATTGCTTCCATGGGGTATGATACATCTGATCAAAAAGTTACTTTCAGAAAAGGATGTTTTTGTCCCCATTGGAGATTTTTAATACATACTCTTTTACATTGCCTAAGTCCTAAGAAAACATCTTATGAGCAATTTGCATCAACCATGGCTTACCCTTTGGTTTGCTTGGCTACTAATAGGACTTTCAATTTTTCAAAGTTTCTTTTCAATAATATGAAAGGCAACGTAAAGAGTTCATATAAATTTTTGATGTATCCAAGGTTTGTGCAAGCAGTGTTAAATGAATTTCAACTGAAAAGTCACAAAAGAGTTTATGAAACCCCCTGTCTTAAGCCAAAAGTTTCAAAATATGTGTAAGGCTTCAGAACTTTGTAATGGGGAGGTTAAACTACTTTTTCCTGAAATGCTTTCAAAGATTCACAGGTACAGGGTGAAGATGCAACAATCCCAGTTGTATCCCATCACACACCCACTATTGTAGTTCCACCTATTCAACATACCCCTATAGTAACTCACACATATGAGAGGAGGCAAACACAGCCAACTCTTTTCATCTCAATATTACATGTTGTTGAACCTTTTGGTTTGGGAACAAGCGGTGGTGGTTCAAGGCTTCCTCCTAGTCCAACTAGAGAAGAGCCTGAATCAATGCCCTATGATTCACCTCTCTCAACAGGTCACACAGTTGGAAGTGTTGAGGGCAGTGTACAACCAAATGAATTGATGGAATTCTGTACCCAGTTAGTCAAACGGGTTACAGCTCTAGAGAAAGATCTAGCAATGACCAAGCAACAACATGCCACATAGCTTAATCAAATGAAGGCAGAGATTCAAAGGCTACAGGATGAAGTTGAAAGCCTAAAGAAGCATAGATCTTCAACTCCACCTCATAATGATGATGATTCAATCTACTTTAGTGAAGATTTGGAGAATTCTCCCAAACAGGGGAGGATTAGAACTAAAGCAGAGTTTAAGGGAGGAGATTGAATTTTGAACAGGATTTTGCTGACTTAGATGATGTTGTTAATGTTCAAGAAAAGGAAGATCCAGATGTGGGTTCTAAAGAAATTTTTGTTGAAGCAGTGGAAACTTATAAAGTCATAGTGGAAAAATATACAGATGAAATGGATGTTGCTGATGCAGAATTTCAAAGAAAAAGAGTAGAAAAAGGAAAAGTTCAAGTTGTTGATGAATCATCTGAGCAATCAAAGAAGATTTCAAAGAAAGAACAAGCTCAGATAGATTATGATGCAGAATTGGCAGCAGCTGAAATTGAAAAGAAGAAAAACTAAGAGGAGGATGAGATTGCAAGTTTCATGGAAGCTAAGAGGTTGGACAAATTGGAAACAGTGATGGAAGAACCACTTTCTGTTGTTCCACCAACAATATTACATGAGAAACCTCCAATGTTCACTTATGTGCTTATAGAAGAAGAAATTGAGTTCATGATTGCAAATGATCCAGTGATTAGAAAGAAGGCAATTGAACTCATTGCAAATACAACTCTTAATGAAAATCAAAGGTCTGCTCAATTGAAGGACTTCATTCAGATGAAGAATCAACAGGCTCTTGATGACATAATTGGCACAGTAAGAAAGGGTCAAAAGAAACCAAGACAACCTACAAAGACACTAATTATTGCTGAGATAGAGACCTATTGTTGTCATGTTGGAAATATGAAGATGGCACAATTTAAAGGAATGACACATGATCAGATTTAAGGTATTTACTACAGGGTTAAAAGACAGGATAGTAATTTCATTCCTATGGATAAAGAACCTGTAGCAATAAAGTCAAAAAGGTCAGGAGTGAGTCTTGAATCCAAAGATGCTAAGAAATTGAAGACTCGGGAGTCATCTCAAGCAAAAGAAGGTGTCAGCAAGTTGACTGAAGAACAAGTTACCAATATGGTGTATATTGAAACTGATATGCTTAATATAGAACCTTTACAAACAAGATATCCAGTAGTTGGTTGGGAAATCTATTCTGATGATTTTGGTGTAGCATGGAAGATTATCAGAACTGGAAATGTCACAAGTATTTGCAGAGATTTTGAAGATAGTGTTAGATCTTGTGATAGAGAAGACTTGGATACTTTGTGGAGGATTATTCAAGATCAGTCCAAGAAAGATGAACTTGTTGATGTCAAAGCTAAAGAGTTGTGGGTTCACTTTAGAAGATTATATAAACCTAACCCAAGTGACAGGTATTGGAGATTTGAAGCTCACAATATGAATACGCTGTGGAAATTCTATGATTCAAGTGTCGTACATCATGTTTCTACTCAAGATGGAGTTGATGTGTTTATGTTAGCTGAGAAGGATTATCCATTGAGAGCAGGAGTTCTCACTGTTATGATGTCAGTTAAACTCAGATGTTGGGAAAGAAGTGAAGTCATAGAAGATTTGTTACAGAGAATTTATGATCAAAGTGTGAGAGCTGATAAGGAGTTAAGAAAAAGAAGATAAGTGTTTGGAAGAATTCCCATATCCTCATATCTACTGACTGCTTGAAGAAACTTATTGATTTACATGTTAATCATAAGTTTAGGGGAGGATTGTTGGGAATTATACTTAACAGCTACCATGGTTAAGTATGAAGATTACAACTGGTGAAGAATGCACTAGCAGTGGAAACTCATTACCACTGCTAGTACATATTATTACCATTGCTGTTAGGATAACTGTTAGGAAACTTGTAAAGATAAATATAGAATAGATCTTGTGTATATCTTATTCTATTAGAGTTATACGTATCTTGTAGAAGAGGACTCCTTGTGCTATAAAAGGAGGTCCTAGGTTAAGGTTAGATATACGTTTTTCTTAGAGCTTCAAGTGTAACACCCCGTGAACGCTTTGACCAAAAGTTAGAACTTTTTACGCGGAAATGCTTGACTTTACGTACATTCCATCTTTCCTTTGATCATTGACTAAAATTTGTTAACGTATAGACCTTGGAACCATTTTTAGATGAAACTAGACTCAAATACCTTTAAAACAATAGGTGACACGACTTCTAACAAGTCACGGTTGATTTTCTACAAAATAAAGAAAACTGCCAAACACCTCTTGTGCACTAAGGGACCCTAAAGTGCACTATTGACCCGTAACACCTTTAAACACTAAATCAACACTTTGGACCTATATTTAAACACATGTAATCCATATTTAACTTAAAATATACATTTTACCTTGTTTCACAAAATTCTTGACCCGTTAGACCCAAAATAGGTTAAAATAGACCTTGTCCCAAACACTCCTTTTTCTGCATGACCCTTTGGTGCACTATTGACCTATTTTTCGGAAAAACGACTTTTATAGCATGACATAACACTAAAACTTCCAGAAATCATTAGAAGATTATAAACATCAAATATATGCATAAACTTGGTCATAATGACCCGCAAAAATGTGCTTTACAAAGTAACGGGTGGAAACACCCGTTTTGACCCATTTGCATACTACACTTAACCATATCACCTTTAACCATAAAATTAACAGTTTAACCGTAAACTAAACACTCATTTAACATTAAAAACCATGAAAACTTTGATCCATGACCATTGACCCGTTCACATCCCAAAATGGGTACAATTACACGTTATGCCAAACGCCCCTTTAACTTGACCGTAAACACATGAACTATACTATAACTTGTCCATTGACCACCAATTTATACACTTGACACTTGAGCTCAGTATACTACCTAGCTCCTACTATCTTACCATACCTTCTACTTCACATGTCCAACCTTACTCCATATTCGACGCCATCCATAAAAACGTGACAACCTACAACACGGTTAGACAACTAAACCGTAAGCACAAAGGCTTAGTAAGTAAAACGATCATAATAAAACATCATAACTCATTCAGACATTAAGCATCATAATCCACTTATTTCATCGCAATACTAACATAGCACATACCTTGGCCACTTCAAGCCTTATCATTATATCTCAATCTTTCCTACTCACTTACACTAGTCCAACTAAACTCTCAATCTCTTTTGCTAGTTATGCTAAACTAGCCTTACATCTACTTCTTCATCACATCATCATTTAAACACTATAAAACATCTAATCATAACAATTATATAACACAAAATGTAAGAAATCATTATAATATCAAATCATAACCGATTTACTTACCTTAGCTTTCAAAGCTAAGTTTAACAAGAACATAAGCATCCTCTTCATCATCATCACCTTGTGTAGGATCATAGCTAGGAGAGTCCATAATCATGGAGCCTTCATCTTCTTTACCTTAAGTCATCATCTAGATTTTCCCTCCCTTTCTCCTCTCACTAGAACAGGACTTCAACAACACTCTAGAATAATATGGATTTCTCTAGAAATCCCTGGATAATCTTATCTAGGCACAACTTTGGTCCTTTGGCAACTTAAACCCTTCAAGTCTCTTTCTTCTTACTTTAGCCACAACTAACTTATAACACAATTAACATATGACAAGTTAGGTCCTTGAAGTCTATCCCCTTTCTAATTGTGCCACATAACACTTTCATAACCATATAACACATTCTTTGACCACAAGATTGACTATCGGGTTTGACCATTACGCAACATTCGTTGACTAACCAATCACGTAAGGCCCTTAGTCCATTTCATCTAGGGTGGTGTCCAAGTACTCGGGAAACAGGTGTTACATCAAGGTTGTAACCCTAGTGATACAAAGATCACTCGTATTATTATTATTAATAATATTGGAGCTAACCGTTTGATACATACGTTAATCTCATTCATATACAACTGTTTCATTCACAATCAAACTTCTAAGTATTACTAAATAGATTCCGCATACTTAGTGATATAACTCAAAGTATCATTCTAACACAGATCAAGGTGTTTAGATCCATCACAAGGACATAATTTTAGATGGGTATAGCAACATGTGAAGCAAGTGATAGACGAAAGATATTACCCACGTGTTATCGTCACTGACAGAGATTTAGTGTTGGTTGGGGCAATAAGAGAAGAATTTCCTAACACTCACAAATTACTCTGTCGATGGCATATAGAGCAAAATCTGCTTAAGTTTTGCAGAAGTAAATTCACCGATGGGTTAAATGAGTATGAGTCCGTTAAACACCGATGTGATTGGATGGTTAAAGCTCCGACATTCAAATCGTTCAAGCGACATTATCAACGCCTACAACAACTATTGGTCAACCATTCGGGTACTTAATTATTAATTAATTGTTTTTAATTATTTAATAAATAAGCACCCGAATGACCTTTTATTAATTCATCGTTTTTTTTAGATGTCGCTACGTATCTAGATAACTGGTTGCAAGATTACTCACCGATGTTTGTCTCATATATTACCGACCGATATCGCTCCTACGGCCAGACAACAACGTGCAGAGTTGAGGTTCACCAAGCGTTGTTGAAATTATATTTGGACGACACACAGTCCAAATTAGACAAGTTGTTGAGGTCGATCGATAAGATTCTCATTTCGCAAGAAAATGGGATAAAAGAGAGTTTCAATAGAAGCATCAATGAGAAACTAAATAAGTGTAATATACCACTATTTCAAGAATTGTGGTATAAAGTTTCCAAACATGCTTTCAACATCATGCACAAAGAACTCCACCTGTCGATCACCCCAGAAGAATGTAGCCATAAGTTGCGGGCAAATTTCAGACTACCATGCTTTCACGATATGCAAATCTATGTATATCATGGTAAGTATATTAAATTTATAACTATCAAGTTGTTTTCCACATTAATATCAGTAATTTATACAAGTCACTTTAATTGAATTAAGGATGCCCCATTCCACTGGAACGAATTGATATTTTTTGGAGAACCCTATATGTTCCATGGCCTGTTATCAATAGGCCCCTGCCTGAAGATGGCTCTTCCAGCGAACCTGGTGATGATGATGATGATGATGATGATGATAATGATGATGATGATGATGACGATACTTCGTTTAACAATGGCGTGCGACAATTCAAGAATATTTTTAGCAAATCAACATCGTTTGTCAAGAAAAATATGTTAACGAAGTTGAGAGAGATATTCCAGCATGAATCTGTTGATACACGTGAACCAGCTATTCAAAAAAATACCCGTGGACGTCCGAGTGCAAAGGACAAAAAGGGCAAGGCTACACAAGTCCCGGACATGAATGAAGTCCCTGACTTGGATGAAGTACCAATCGTAGATCACCGAAGAAGTACAAATTCAAGATCTACAAAAGTCCCAAACTTGCGGAAAGAACCTCCAAGACATAGCTCTTACACGGGTGATAGTCTACGCCACAGATTATATTCTGGAGATAATGTGAGCAATGATTTTATTGAGCATATTCCACATATTTTCCGTCCATACGTAATAAGCATACATAATGTGCTGGGTGATGGAAATTGTGGGTTTCGGTGCGTTGCCCACAGTCTTACTCAAAACGAAAATAGGTGGGCCGAAGTCAGATATATGTTATTGCAAGAGTTAGATTATCATAGGCAAACTTACATAAGTATGTGGTAGCAACATGACTTTGACCTACTTTGGTATACAATAGACTGGTTCAATAGAGGTGCACCTATCGGTCGCTGGATGGTGATGCCACTCACGGGACTGGTTATCGCTTCAATGATTCACCAACCTGTTGTATTTATATCCCAGCAAGGTTGGAACACATGTTTTCCGCTTTTTACCGGGCCAAACTTATCACAAGGAACCGACCCCCTTGTGATTGCCCGTGTGGGGGAGAGAGACTATGCTCACTACATTTTACCGACGCTAGACAGAGATTCTCCACTTCCCCGTATCCACCCACAATGGAGGTATTTCAGAGAGCCAGTTGCTGCCGAATGGGAAACTTTGTATCAACATCGACTAATGGATCATTGATTTATGTTGTAAATAATTATACTGACAAAACAGTTGTAAATGAGTACTGATTTATGCTGTAAATAATAGAGATACCGACAAAACATAGTGACTCATATGTAAAAGTTATTTGTATTTGTAAAAATGTAATTTTTGTATTTGTAAAAGTTGTTAAATATTAAAGTTGTAGCATAACGTGGTGGATGATCAAAATCAGGTGGTGCAGCAGCAAAATGTGGTGGAGCAGCAGCAAAACGTGGTAAAGCAGCAGCAAAACGTGGTGGAGTAGTAGAATAACGTGATGGAGCAGCAGCATAACGTGGTGGAGCAACAACAAAACATGGTGGAAGAGCAGCGAACTGTGCTTTTGGACAACATGGTGGAAGAGTGAGTCTACCAGGTTATCGAGCCGCAGGAATTGTTGAATTTTGTAAGCAGGATTACGGCTCTTGAAATTTTCTATGAACAATTAAAAGAAAGGAAGGATGGGACGGAAAGGGATGCGAACAGGGAAGAGAGCTCTGGTTCGAACCGGTTGGGGGTGAAAGTTTTTAATGATTATGGTGTTTGTAATGTTTTAGTATGTTTGTAATCTGGTTTTTATCTGATGTATGGAATGGTTGCCACTTTTTACTCCTTGATTGTAGCAGTACCTTATTTAAATAATATGTTAACGTTGTCGTTTAATTAATAATAACAGTTGTTATTGGAGTTATTTAATATGGTAATATTTAACGTGCTATTATACAAACAAAATAATTAAACAAAACATTATACGTATACAAACAAAATAACAATCCCGGACTTGAATGAAGTACCAACTGTATATTCCATCGACTAAACTTGTTGTAAATGATTACTGATTTATATTGTAAATAATAGAGATACCGACAAAACATAGTGAATGATTACTGATTTATATTGTAAATAATTATACCGACAAAACATTGTAAATGATTACTGATTTATGTTATAAAGTATGTTGTTTGAGAAACCTTTGAACTCAAATGTTCATTTATGTAATTCGAATGATTTTTTTTTATTATTATTATTGCAAAAAATTAATTTGTTTAAATTCTTTGGTCAGGTGGAACGCAACAATCTTTTCTTTTGTCGATGTGAGAGAGGATTCATTGTAGAACGGCAATCCTAGAAACCAGCTACTCGTGGGCAACTGTATTATGGATGTCCTGATTCAGTGGTAAATAATCATACGTTTACTTAGTTATGTAAATATGTAAATAATCTGTTTGTTAAAAATAAATTTCTTATAATTTTTTTAACATGTAACAGCCAGGTACAGATAACTATGGGTGTCGATACTTTATGTGGAAAGATGAATTTGAAAGGAGGTACTTTAATCAACCCTCTTCTTCAGCGCAGTGCTCAAACTGCGTTGTGAAAGATAATAAGATTGACGAGCTTGAAGCAAGAAACAAGTTGTTGATGACAAGAATTAAGACACTGGAGATGGAGTTAGAATTGACAAAGAATCCTGAGGATCACGCTTGTCAATCGGGTGCAAGGCTCCATTATCTTTTAAATGAAATGAATAATCTTTATATGTCGTAGATGTTGTTGCTTTTAAATAATATGTTAGCGTTGTCGTTTAATTTAATAATAACAGTTGTTGTTGCAGTTATTTAATGTGGTAATATTTAACGTGATATTATAAAACAAAATAATTATACAAAAGATTTTACATATACAAAACATTACACAATACTTTCTATTTAAACACAAATACTTTCTATTTTAAAAAAAAAAAAAAACACAAAACGACAAAAAAGTTGAAAAGTAAAAAAAAAACAAAACAACAAAAAAGTTGAAAAGTCAAAAAAAAATAAAAAATAAAAAATAAAAAAGTACCTCCTAGTTACTAGAGATGGTTTAACTAAAAACTAGCCACCGTCAATATAACTCAACCCTTTAACAAACGTCTTGCACTAAAAAATGTGTTGTGTTATATTAACCCTCTTGCCCACATGTCCCCTACTTGTCCTCTATTTTTTTTAGTACAACACAATTTTTTGTCAGTTTCTATTTCGTATTTCTGACAGTTTTAAGCATTTAACTTATTAAACTTTATATTTTCTGTTCCACACTTTCAGGTTTATAGTTTTTTGATATAAACAAAATTATAAAAATACAAAAAAAGAAAAAAGAAAAAAAAAAGAAAAAGAAAAATAGGAGGGGTTGGGATAAAAATATAGGGGTTATTATAACCACTCCCCTAAAAAAAGTAGGGTACTAATTAACCTACAATCGATTTCTTGTGGAAAAGTGGGCGACAGGTCAAAATTTCTTTTTATGATGAAATTTGGATTGCTAACAGTAGCCTAAAAATTGCCTTGTCCTCACTCCATATGAAGTGAAGTAACGGCCCGTTTGATTTGTAAGTGTGATTTGAATTGATTAGGATTTAGAAAATGTTTCAAAGAAAACGATGAGAGAGAAAATTAAAAAATGTTTAAAAGTAAAAAAGTTTGATTGGTTGGATTAAAAAGTAAACTAAAAATTAAGTAAAAAAATTAATAATATATGGATAGAAAAATTTATCAAATAAAATAAAAATATTTAATTGGTTGGATTCATTGAAAGCCACCAAAATAGGTAGCTTTCAAATTTTTATTCCAAATACCATACCAAAGGTATAAAAAATGTACCAAACAATAGATTTAAGTAAACTTCGCCTATATCTTTAAACTAACCGGGCCTTCAATAATGAGTATTTATTAGTGGACCGTTATAATATGACTAATGGCCCAAACACTAGATGTGGGACTTGAAAAATCACAACTAAATACTCTCATGTGATCTTTTTCCTTACGTATCTGAAACCTAGATGCTTACTCGGACATAGCATCGGCGATGTATACGTTCGATAAAATTCGATTGCGTCAATATGGTGTGATTTATGTGTTTCTCATTTGTCATTTATTTGTGTAATGTCGAATAATTTAATTGTGAACTTCAGGTTCAATGTTTTTCTATTTACTTAAATGTTACCCAACAATATTATTTTTCCTATACCCAAACTCATATTGTCACAATATCATTTAACAAGAATTATATTCTTTTTGTAATAAAAGAATATTTTATAAGTTTAATTTAAATTTTTAAAATTTTTGAATAAGATATAAACAGTTGAGAATATAATAAATTACGTAATCATTAAAACATGGAGAGTTATAGTACTAACTAGCTGGGTAACCCGCGCGTTGCGGCGGGTGTTTTTTGTGTTTTGTATTTTATGGATTGTACGGTGTAATTAATAATTTTGTTATTTGAAGTATGCATATTTTTACTTGAAAGCATAATTTGTTTATATTTATGATTTTTTTTTTTTTTTTTTTTTTTTTTTTTTTTTTTTTTGCGTTCCGGTTGAAATTTTTTTGGGTTGTTTGTTTTTTCGGTATGTTTTTTTTTTTTTTTTTTTTTTTTTTTTTTTTTTTTTTTTTTAAGAAACAAATTTGTATAAGAAATTTTTTGTAAGTGTATTATTTTTTGTTTTTTTTTTTTTTTTTTTTTTTGTAATTATTTTTTTTGAAAAAATAAATTTTCATAAAGAAATTTATGTAAAAAAAAAATATACCGAGTACTCATCTATTGTTGAAGAAAATGCTAGTGGAGCAGATGTTGATGTGCACACTTACAGATCTATGATTGGTTCTTTGATGTATCTTACTTCATCAAGACTAGACATTATGTTTGTTGTATGTGCTTGTGCAAGATTTCAAGTTACTCCAAAGACATCTCATATGACAGCAGTAAAGAAGATTTTCAGGTATTTGAAGACATATCCTAATCTAGGATTGTGGTATCCAAGAGAATCCCCTATGGAATTGATCACATACTCAGATAGCGATTATGCTGGTGCAAGTTTGGATAGAAGGTCAACTACAAGAGGATGTCAATTTCTTAGATGTAGATTGGTGTCATGGCAGTGCAAGAAACAAACAATGGTGGCTACTTCAACCACTGAAGCAGAATATGTAGCTGCTGCTAGCTGTTGTGCTCAGATCTTATGTCTTCAGAATCAATTGTTGGATTATGGGTACAATTTCATGAACACCATTATCTATATAGACAATAGTAGTACCATATGCATTATTAAAAATCCTGTGCACCACACTAAAACTAAACATATTGAAATTAGACATCATTTTATTAGAGATTGTTTTGAGAAAAAGCTTATTAATGTTGTCAAAATTCATACTGATTACAACTATGCTGATTTATTAACAAAAGGGCTTGATGTGGGTAGGTTTCAGTACTTGGTAACAGGTATTGGAATGCTAAATCCATAAGTCTTTGATGTCTAATACTTTTCAGTGTTGCAGGATAGTTTTTAGGTACTAATATTGTTTGTATATGGTTGTATGGTTTTCTACTAACTTGTATGCAGAGGAATTAAAGCACAGTGGAAAATATGATACTATAGTGGAAAGATTTGCTCTCTCAGTGACAAAAGAAAAAGATAAAAGTACTCTTACTAATTCATTCATATGGAAACAAAGTACATCCATTCAGAGAGTCTAACCACCAACAGAACATCACAAAACACAGGGATTCACAACCTAACACTTAAACCTTCAAACCAGCTACTCCATGGGTTTCTTCCCTTTTCCCTCATATTCATGCTTGCGCTTAGAAGCTTTCTTTCTCTTGTCTTCAATAGAAAGTTGCTTTCTTGGACAAGCAAGGCCCAACACTTGCTTGGGAGGCTTTGGAAATTGTGAAGGCTTCTCAACAGCAGGCCACTTCATGTTGACTATGGCTGACTCCAAAGCTGTAGTGAGGGCTCTTGGAAGCTCCTTGGATAAGGTATAGGTTGGATCATCATCATCAGAGGAAGAGCTTGAATAAAATTCCAGTGATGGAGCAGGAGCAGCTGAAATCTTCTTGTTAGGCTTCATGTAGGAGGATGTAGCTGTTGTAGCACTTGGAGGAAAGTATCCACTCCATCCAGATGAAAGTTCTTCTGAGTCAGAGCAGTAACTGATTTCCTCATCAGAGGAATCATCTGATGAGATATAGATCAATGGAAACCAACTCATGATGATTTGTAGGGTTTGTGAAAGTGACGATTAGTTTTGATGAAGTATTATGTGTTTTGAATCCCCCTTTTATAAGTCAAGTCAAGGTCGAAGGATAATTAATGAAGGTTATTTACTCTTATCTATTTTGGTAGGTTGGAGGAGTAAATTTAGATATTATCGGGTTGAGTTTGGAGAGATATTTTTATGAATAGTAACTTGGTCAAAAAGTTACTTTGGGTTAAAATTATATTGGTTATGCTTGGTGTTTCTTACTTATGCAGAATGCAAACCAATATTGTATGGGTAATTGGTGTTATAAGGTGTGTATCTCAGACACACAACAAATGGTTATTGATTTACCATGTCTAATCAACATAAGAATCAACTAGTCCAGAGCAAATGGCTACTGGTAAAGACTTCTCAAAATCATTTATGGTTGATAGTTTAACAAAAACTATATGGTCATCAACTCACCATATTCCAAGTGATGAAGAGTTGGCTAGTCCATAGCAAACGGCTCATGGTAAAGACATATCAAATCTGTTTATAGCTGATAGTTTGCTTAAAACTATGATTAGAGCAGCTAATTTTACATGTTTTATTTACCACTGCTCTTTGATATTTTGTGAAAATTTACCACTGCTAATTCACAAGTTACCACTGCAATTGTAATTTTTACCACTGATGAACTAGCCGTTACAACTGTTGTGTCAGTAATCTTATTTTTTAACTAGCTGTTGTAAAATAACCGTGTTTCCTTATTAATAGGGTAACTTTTTGTGAATTATCCACTTATCAATTTTAATTTATTCTTTTTCTAAAGATAAATTCTTTCTTAAGATAATTCACATTACGCATATTCCTCAAAACCCTATTAGTATAAATTATTCATCATATGGCTTGATCCTTATTATCGATTACTAACACTTTTATCTTTCTTTCACAAAATCATGGCAATTTTAAACTTTGTTGAGGAGCACAACCAAGTGGCCTATTGACAAAAGTCAAACGAAAAGAGTGGCTCTGTTTTCCATCAGATTGTGGATTTTCTCAATACAACCCATATAAGGTATGCTTTAACTGTGAATCCCACAATCTTTGTTTCTCATATCAAACAGTTCTGGAACACTATGGAGTCCATAACTATTGAACAGGGAGCCACAAACGAAACTGTGGAAGCTCTTCGAGCCACAGTGGATGGGGTAACCATTGATGTTACTGATTCATCCTTGAGGAGATTTCTCCAATTGGATGATCTCAATGGTATCATCACATTACCCAATTCAGATATTTTCAAAAATATTGCTTCCATGGGGTATGATACATCTGATCAAAAAGTTACTTTCAGAAAAGGATGTTTTTGTCCCCATTGGAGATTTTTAATACATACTCTTTTACATTGCCTAAGTCCTAAGAAAACATCTTATGAGCAATTTGCATCAACCATGGCTTACCCTTTGGTTTGCTTGGCTACTAATAGGACTTTCAATTTTTCAAAGTTTCTTTTCAATAATATGAAAGGCAACGTAAAGAGTTCATATAAATTTTTGATGTATCCAAGGTTTGTGCAAGCAGTGTTAAATGAATTTCAACTGAAAAGTCACAAAAGAGTTTATGAAACCCCCTGTCTTAAGCCAAAAGTTTCAAAATATGTGTAAGGCTTCAGAACTTTGTAATGGGGAGGTTAAACTACTTTTTCCTGAAATGCTTTCAAAGATTCACAGGTACAGGGTGAAGATGCAACAATCCCAGTTGTATCCCATCACACACCCACTATTGTAGTTCCACCTATTCAACATACCCCTATAGTAACTCACACATATGAGAGGAGGCAAACACAGCCAACTCTTTTCATCTCAATATTACATGTTGTTGAACCTTTTGGTTTGGGAACAAGCGGTGGTGGTTCAAGGCTTCCTCCTAGTCCAACTAGAGAAGAGCCTGAATCAATGCCCTATGATTCACCTCTCCCAACAGGTCACACAGTTGGAAGTGTTGAGGGCAGTGTACAACCAAATGAATTGATGGAATTCTGTACCCAGTTAGTCAAACAGGTTACAGCTCTAGAGAAAGATCTAGCAATGACCAAGCAACAACATGCCACATAGCTTAATCAAATGAAGGCAGAGATTCAAAGGCTACAGGATGAAGTTGAAAGCCTAAAGAAGCATAGATCTTCAACTCCACCTCATAATGATGATGATTCAATCTACTTTAGTGAAGATTTGGAGAATTCTCCCAAACAGGGGAGGATTAGAACTAAAGCAGAGTTTAAGGGAGGAGATTGAATTTTGAACAGGATTTTGCTGACTTAGATGATGTTGTTAATGTTCAAGAAAAGGAAGATGCAGATGTGGGTTCTAAAGAAATTTTTGTTGAAGCAGTGGAAACTTATAAAGTCATAGTGGAAAAATATACAGATGAAATGGATGTTGCTGATGCAGAATTTCAAAGAAAAAGAGTAGAAAAAGGAAAAGTTCAAGTTGTTGATGAATCATCTGAGCAATCAAAGAAGATTTCAAAGAAAGAACAAGCTCAGATAGATTATGATGCAGAATTGGCAGCAGCTGAAACTGAAAAGAAGAAAAACTAAGAGGAGGATGAGATTGCAAGTTTCATGGAAGCTAAGAGGTTGGACAAATTGGAAACAGTGATGGAAGAACCACTTTCTGTTGTTCCACCAACAATATTACATGAGAAACCTCCAATGTTCACTTATGTGCTTATAGAAGAAGAAATTGAGTTCATGATTGCAAATGATCCAGTGATTAGAAAGAAGGCAATTGAACTCATTGCAAATACAACTCTTAATGAAAATCAAAGGTCTGCTCAATTGAAGGACTTCATTCAGATGAAGAATCAACAGGCTCTTGATGACATAATTGGCACAGTAAGAAAGGGTCAAAAGAAACCAAGACAACCTACAAAGACACTAATTATTGCTGAGATAGAGACCTATTGTTGTCATGTTGGAAATATGAAGATGGCACAATTTAAAGGAATGACACATGATCAGATTTAAGGTATTTACTACAGGGTTAAAAGACAGGATAGTAATTTCATTCCTATGGATAAAGAACCTGTAGCAATAAAGTCAAAAAGGTCAGGAGTGAGTCTTGAATCCAAAGATGCTAAGAAATTGAAGACTCGGGAGTCATCTCAAGCAAAAGAAGGTGTCAGCAAGTTGACTGAAGAACAAGTTACCAATATGGTGTATATTGAAACTGATGTGCTTAATATAGAACCTTTACAAACAAGATATCCAGTAGTTGGTTGGGAAATCTATTCTGATGATTTTGGTGTAGCATGGAAGATTATCAGAACTGGAAATGTCACAAGTATTTGCAGAGATTTTGAAGATATTGTTAGATCTTGTGATAGAGAAGACTTGGATACTTTGTAGAGGATTATTCAAGATCAGTCCAAGAAAGATGAACTTGTTGATGTCAAAGCTAAAGAGTTGTGGGTTCACTTTAGAAGATTATATAAACCTAACCCAAGTGACAGGTATTGGAGATTTGAAGCTCACAATATGAATACTCTGTGGAAATTCTATGATTCAAGTGTCGTACATCATGTTTCTACTCAAGATGGAGTTGATGTGTTTATGTTAGCTGAGAAGGATTATCCATTGAGAGCAGGAGTTCTCACTGTTATGATGTCAGTTAAACTCAGATGTTGGGAAAGAAGTGAAGTCATAGAAGATTTGTTACATAGAATTTATGATCAAAGTGTGAGAGCTGATAAGGAGTTAAGAAAAAGAAGATAAGTGTTTGGAAGAATTCCCATATCCTCATATCTACTGACTGCTTGAAGAAACTTATTGATTTACATGTTAATCATAAGTTTAGGGGAGGATTGTTGGGAATTATACTTAACAGCTACCATGGTTAAGTATGAAGATTACAACTGCTGAAGAATGCACTAGCAGTGGAAACTCATTACCACTGCTAGTACATATTATTACCATTGCTGTTAGGATAACTGTTAGGAAACTTGTAAAGATAAATATAGAATAGATCTTGTGTATATCTTATTCTATTAGAGTTATACGTATCTTGTAGAAGAGGACTCCTTGTGCTATAAAAGGAGGTCCTAGGTTAAGGTTTGATATACGTTTTTTCTTAGAGCTTCAAGTGTAACACCCCGTGAACGCTTTGACCAAAAGTTAGAACTTTTTACGCGGAAACGCTTGACTTTACGTACATTCCATCTTTCCTTTGATCATTGACTAAAATTTGTTAATGTATAGACCTTGGAATCATTTTTAGATGAAACTAGACTCAAATACCTTTAAAACAATAGGTGACACGACTTCTAACAAGTCACAGTTGATTTTCTACAAAATAAAGAAAACTGCCAAACACCTCTTGTGTACTAAGGGACCCTAAAGTGCACTATTGACCCGTAACACCTTTAAACACTAAATCAACACTTTGGACCTATATTTAAACACATGTAATCCATATTTAACTTAAAATATACATTTTACCTTGTTTCCCAAAATTCTTGACCCGTTAGACCCAAAATGGGTTAAAATAGACCTTGTCCCAAACACTCCTTTTTCTGCATGACCCTTTGGTGCACTATTGACCAATTTTTCGGAAAAACGACTTTTAGAGCATGACATAACACTAAAACTTCCAGAAATCATTAGAAGATTATAAACATCAAATATATGCATAAACTTGGTCATAATGACCCGCAAAAATGTGCTTTACAAAGTAACGGGTGGAAACACCCATTTTGACCCATTTGCATACTACACTTAACCATATCACCTTTAACCATAAAATTAACAGTTTAACCGTAAACTAAACACTCATTTAACATTAAAAACCATGAAAACTTTGATCCATGACCATTGACCCGTTCACATCCCAAAATGGGTACAATTACACGTTATGCCAAACGCCCCTTTAACTTGACCGTAAACACATGAACTATACTATAACTTGTCCATTGACCACCAATTTATACACTTGACACTTGAGCTCAATATACTACCTAGCTCCTACTATCTTACCATACCTTCTACTTCACATGTCCAACCTTACTCCATATTCGACGCCATCCATAAAAACGTGACAACCTACAACACGGTTAGACAACTAAACCGTAAGCACAAAGGCTTAGTAAGTAAAACGATCATAATAAAACATCATAACTCATTCAGACATTAAGCATCATAATCCACTTATTTCATCGCAATACTAACATAGCACATACCTTGGCCACTTCAAGCCTTATCATTATATCTCAATCTTTCCTACTCACTTACACTAGTCCAACTAAACTCTCAATCTCTTTTGCTAGTTATGCTAAACTAGCCTTACATCTACTTCTTCATCACATCATCATTTAAACACTATAAAACATCTCATCATAACAATTATATAACACAAAATGTAAGAAATCATTATAATATCAAATCATAACCGATTTACTTACCTTAGCTTTCAAAGCTAAGTTTAACAAGAACATAAGCATCCTCTTCATCATCATCACCATCCTTCATCATCACCTTGTGTAGGATCATAGCTAGGAGAGTCCATAATCATGGAGCCTTCATCTTCTTTACCTTAAGTCATCATCTAGATTTTCCCTCCCTTTCTCCTCTCACTAGAACAGGACTTCAACAACACTCTAGAATAATATGGATTTCTCTAGAAATCCCTGGATAATCTTATCTAGGCACAACTTTGGTCCTTTGGCAACTTAAACCCTTCAAGTCTCTTTCTTCTTACTTTAGCCACAACTAACTTATAACACAATTAACATATGACAAGTTAGGTCCTTGAAGTCTATCCCCTTTCTAATTGTGCCACATAACACTTTCATAACCATATAACACATTCTTTGACCACAAGATTGACTATCGGGTTTGACCATTACGCAACATTCGTTGACTAACCAATCACGTAAGGCCCTTAGTCCATTTCATCTAGGGTGGTGTCCAAGTACTCGGGAAACGGGTGTTACATCAAGGTTGTAACCCTAGTGATACAAAGATCACTCGTATTATTATTATTAATAATATTGGAGCTAACCGTTTGATACATACGTTATTCTCATTCATATACAACTGTTTCATTCACAATCAAACTTCTAAGTATTACTAAATAGATTCCGCATACTTAGTGATATAACTCAAAGTATCATTCTAACACAGATCAAGGTGTTTAGATCCATCACAAGGACATAATTTTAGATGGGTATAGCAACATGTGAAGCAAGTGATAGACGAAAGATATTACCCACGTGTTATCGTCACTGACAGAGATTTAGTGTTGGTTGGGGCAATAAGAGAAGAATTTCCTGACACTCACAAATTACTCTGTCGATGGCATATAGAGCAAAATCTGCTTAAGTTTTGCAGAAGTAAATTCACCGATGGGTTAAATGAGTATGAGTCCGTTAAACACCGATGTGATTGGATGGTTAAAGCTCCGACATTCAAATCGTTCAAGCGACATTATCAACGCCTACAACAACTATTGGTCAACCATTCGGGTACTTAATTATTAATTAATTGTTTTTAATTATTTAATGAATAAGCACCCGAATGACCTTTTATTAATTCATCGTTTTTTTCAGATGCCGCTACGTATCTAGATAACTGGTTGCAAGATTACTCACCGATGTTTGTCTCGTATATTACCGACCGATATCGCTCCTACGGCCAGACAACAACGTGCAGAGTTGAGGCTCACCAAGCGTTGTTGAAATTATATTTGGACGACACACAGTCCAAATTAGACAAGTTGTTGAGGTCGATCGATAAGATTCTCATTTCGCAAGAAAATGGGATAAAAGAGAGTTTCAATAGAAGCATCAATGAGAAACTAAATAAGTGTAATATACCACTATTTCAAGAATTGTGGTATAAAGTTTCCAAACATGCTTTCAACATCATGCACAAAGAAATCCACCTGTCGATCACCCCAGAAGAATGTAGCCATAAGTTGCGGGCAAATTTCAGACTACCATGCTTTCACGATATGCAAATCTATGTATATCATGGTAAGTATATTAAATTTATAACTATCAAGTTGTTTTCCACATTAATATCAGTAATTTATACAAGTCACTTTAATTGAATTAAGGATGCCCCATTCCACTGGAACGAATTGATATTTTTTGGAGAACCCTATCTGTTCCATGGCCTGTTATCAATAGGCCCCTGCCTGAAGATGGCTCTTCCAGCGAACCTGGTGATGATGATGATGATGATGATGACGATACTTCGTTTAACAATGGCGTGCGACAATTCAAGAATATTTTTAGCAAATCAACATCGTTTGTCAAGAAAAATATGTTAACGAAGTTGAGAGAGATATTCCAGCATGAATCTGTTGATACACGTGAACCAGCTATTCAAAAAAATACCAGTGGACGTCCGAGTGCAAAGGACAAAAAGGGCAAGCCTACACAAGTCCCGGACTTGAATGAAGTCCCTGACTTGGATGAAGTACCAATCGTAGATCACCGAAGAAGTACAAATTCAAGATCTACAAAAGTCCCAAACTTGCGGAAAGAACCTCCAAGACATAGCTCTTACACGGGTGATAGTCTACGCCACAGATTATATTCTGGAGATAATGTGAGCAATGATTTTATTGAGCATATTCCACATATTTTCCGTCCATACGTAATAAGCATACATAATGTGTTGGGTGATGGAAATTATGGGTTTCGGTGCGTTGCCCACAGTCTTACTCAAAACGAAAATAGGTGGGCCGAAGTCAGATATATGTTATTGCAAGAGTTAGATTATCATAGGCAAACTTACATAAGTATGTGGTAGCAACATGACTTTGACCTACTTTGGTATACAATAGACTGGTTCAATAGAGGTGCACCTATCGGTCGCTGGATGGTGATGCCACTCACGGGACTGGTTATCGCTTCAATGATTCACCAACCTGTTGTATTTATATCCCAGCAAGGTTGGAACACATGTTTTCCGCTTTTTACCGGGCCAAACTTATCACAAGGAACCGACCCCCTTGTGATTGCCCGTGTGAGGGAGAGAGACTATGCTCACTACATTTTACCGACGCTAGACAGAGATTCTCCACTTCCCCGTATCCACCCACAATGGAGGTATTTCAGAGAGCCAGTTGCAGCCGAATGGGAAACTTTGTATCAACATCGACTAATGGATCATTGATTTATGTTGTAAATAATTATACTGACAAAACAGTTGTAAATGAGTACTGATTTATGCTGTAAATAATAGAGATACCGACAAAACATAGTGACTCATATGTAAAAGTTATTTGTATTTGTAAAAATGTAATTTTTGTATTTGTAAAAGTTGTTAAATATTAAAGTTGTAGCATAACGTGGTGGATGATCAAAATCAGGTGGTGCAGCAGCAAAATGTGGTGGAGCAGCAGCAAAACGTGGTAAAGCAGCAGCAAAACGTGGTGGAGTAGTAGAATAACGTGATGGAGCAGCAGCATAACGTGGTGGAGCAACAACAAAACATGGTGGAAGAGCAGCGAACTGTGCTTTTGGACAACATGGTGGAAGAGTGAGTCTACCAGGTTATCGAGCCGCAGGAATTGTTGAATTTTGTAAGCAGGATTACGGCTCTTGAAATTTTCTATGAACAATTAAAAGAAAGGAAGGATGGGACGGAAAGGGATGCGAACAGGGAAGAGAGCTCTGGTTCGAACCGGTTGGGGGTGAAAGTTTTTAATGATTATGGTGTTTGTAATGTTTTAGTATGTTTGTAATCTGGTTTTTATCTGATGTATGGAATGGTTGCCACTTTTTACTCCTTGATTGTAGTAGTACCTTATTTAAATAATATGTTAACGTTGTCGTTTAATTAATAATAACAGTTGTTATTGGAGTTATTTAATATGGTAATATTTAACGTGCTATTATACAAACAAAATAATTAAACAAAACATTATACGTATACAAACAAAATAACAATCCCGGACTTGAATGAAGTACCAACTGTATATTCCATCGACTAAACTTGTTGTAAATGATTACTGATTTATATTGTAAATAATAGAGATACCGACAAAACATAGTGAATGATTACTGATTTATATTGTAAATAATTATACCGACAAAACATTGTAAATGATTACTGATTTATGTTATAAAGTATGTTGTTTGAGAAACCTTTGAACTCAAATGTTCATTTATGTAATTCGAATGATTTTTTTTATTATTATTATTGCAAAAAATTAATTTGTTTAAATTCTTTGGTCAGGTGGAACGCAACAATCTTTTCTTTTGTC
The DNA here is from genome assembly GCA_030686995.1 of Artemisia argyi. NCBI lineage: Eukaryota > Viridiplantae > Streptophyta > Magnoliopsida > Asterales > Asteraceae > Artemisia > Artemisia argyi. Next base: position 102,458,394 of record CM060696.1, read on the forward strand.
GATGTGAGAGAGGATTCATTGTAGAACGGCAATCCTAGAAACCAGCTACTCGTGGGCAACTGTATTATGCATGTCCTGATTCAGTGGTAAATAATCATACGTTTACTTAGTTATGTAAATATGTAAATAATCTGTTTGTTAAAAATAAATTTCTTATAATTTTTTTAACATGTAACAGCCAGGTACAGATAACTATGGGTGTCGATACTTCATGTGGAAAGATGAATTTGAAAGGAGGTACTTTAATCAACCCTCTTCTTCAGCGCAGTGCTCAAACTGCGTTGTGAAAGATAATAAGATTGACGAGCTTGAAGCAAGAAACAAGTTGTTGATGACAAGAATTAAGACACTGGAGATGGAGTTAGAATTGACAAAGAATCCTGAGGATCACGCTTGTCAATCGGGTGCAAGGCTCCATTATCTTTTAAATGAAATGAATAATCTTTATATGTCATAGATGTTGTTGCTTTTAAATAATATGTTAGCGTTGTCGTTTAATTTAATAATAACAGTTGTTGTTGCAGTTATTTAATGTGGTAATATTTAACGTGATATTATAAAACAAAATAATTATACAAAAGATTTTACATATACAAAACATTACACAATACTTTCTATTTAAACACAAATACTTTCTGTTTAAAAAAAAAAAAAAAAAAAAAAAAGCACAAAACGACAAAAAAGTTGAAAAGTAAAAAAAAAAAAACAAAACAACAAAAAAGTTGAAAAGTCAAAAAAAAATAAAAAATAAAAAATAAAAAATAAAAAAGTACCTCCTAGTTACTAGAGATGGTTTAACTAAAAACTAGCCACCGTCAATATAACTCAACCCTTTAACAAACATCTTGCACTAAAAAATGTGTTGTGTTATATTAACCCTCTTGCCCACATGTCCCCTAGTTGTCCTCTATTTTTTTTAGTACAACACAATTTTTTGTCAGTTTCTATTTCGTATTTCTGACAGTTTTAAGCATTTAACTTATTAAACTTTATATTTTCTGTTCCACACTTTCAGGTTTATAGTTTTTTGATATAAACAAAATTATAAAAATACAAAAAAAGAAAAAAGAAAAAAAAAAGAAAAAGAAAAATAGGAGGGGTTGGGATAAAAATATAGGGGGTTATTATAACCACTCCCCTAAAAAAAGTAGGGTACTAATTAACCTACAATCGATTTCTTGTGGAAAAGTGGGTGACAGGTCAAAATTTCTTTTTATGATGAAATTTGGATTGCTAACAGTAGCCTAAAAATTGCCTTGTCCTCACTCCATATGAAGTGAAGTAACGGCCCGTTTGATTTGTAAGTGTGATTTGAATTGATTAGGATTTAGAAAATGTTTCAAAGAAAACGATGAGAGAGAAAATTAAAAAATGTTTAAAAGTAAAAAAGTTTGATTGGTTGGATTAAAAAGTAAACTAAAAATTAAGTAAAAAAATTAATAATATATGGCTAGAAAAATTTATCAAATAAAATAAAAATATTTAATTGGTTGGATTCATTGAAAGCCACCAAAATAGGTAGCTTTCAAATTTTTATTCCAAATACCATACCAAAGGTATAAAAAATGTACCAAACAATAGATTTAAGTAAACTTTGATTCAAAACCCGCCTATATCTTTAAACTAAACGGGCCTTCAATAATGAGTATTTATTAGTGGACCGTTATAATATGACTAATGGCCCAAACACTAGATGTGGGACTTGAAAAATCACAACTAAATACTCTCATGTGATCTTTTTCCTTACGTATCTGAAACCTAGATGCTTACTCGGACCTAGCATCGGCGATGTATACGTTCGATAAAATTCGATTGCGTCAATATGGTGTGATTTGTGTGTTTCTCATTTGTCATTTATTTGTGTAATGTCGAATAATTTAATTGTGAACTTCAGGTTCAATGTTTTTCTATTTACTTAAATGTTACCCAACAATATTATTTTTCCTATACCCAAACTCATATTGTCACAATATCATTTAACAAGAATTATATTCTTTTTGTAATAAAAGAATATTTTATAAGTTTAATTTAAATTTTTAAAATTTTTGAATAAGATATAAACAGTTGAGAATATAATAAATTACGTAATCATTAAAACATGGAGAGTTATAGTACTAACTAGCTGGGTAACCCGCGCGTTGCGGCGGGTGTTTTTTGTGTTTTGTATTTTATGGATTGTACGGTGTAATTAATAATTTTGTTATTTGAAGTATGCATATTTTTACTTGAAAGCATAATTTGTTTATATTTATGATTTTTTTTTTTTTTTTTTTTTTTTTTTTTTTTTTTGCGTTCCGGTTGAAATTTTTTTGGGTTGTTTGTTTTTTCGGTATGTTTTTTTTTTTTTTTTTTTTTTTTTAAGAAACAAATTTGTATAAGAAATTTTTTGTAAGTGTATTATTTTTTGTATTTTTTTTTTTTTTGTAATTATTTTTTTTGAAAAAATAAATTTTCATAAAGAAATTTATGTAAAAAAATAATATACCGAGTACTGTAGCGACGCTTAAAAAAAAGTAACGTACTGTAGCATGTACTGTAGCATGAACAGTGGTCGTGCACTGTAGATGTACTGTAGCAAGATTTTGGCTTGTAGCGCCTGCCTTTTATATATATTGTATAATTGATAAATTAGTCACTCAATCAATCAATGAATCAATTGGAAAATATAAGAATTGATTGATTAAGTGTATTAGGTACAGTATTAATTTAGAAGTAATTTGAAAGTAAATGGGGATGACATTCAAGTGGTTAAATAATTAGTCAAAATAAGTGATTAAGGATACATTAATAAATATAGCAGGTAACTGTGAATTGCGACGGCAGCTAGCTTAAAATAAAAATTTTCGGTGGATTATGTATTTTAATGTATTATGTTATTTTTAAATAATAAATTTACGGATATTAAGAATTTCATGTGACGTATTTCAACTCTTTAACTAAGACAATGTTTTCCATTATAAAATTGTGATAATAAGTATTTTAGTGGTTAATGCTTTTTCGTCGTTTAAAATATCTATTTGATTTATATAAAAAGCGTTTTATGGATACGGGTGTTAAAAAAATGTGAAAACGACAATCCGAACCGACCCGCTTAATCCGAAACCGCAAAAAATTATAACTAAAAAATCAAATAGGAAAAAACCAAAAATCAGATAAACCGTCTTATCGCGGTTTGATTTCGATTTTATTTTAAATATCAGCAGCTAGCCGAATCGAACCACGTGTATATACATTTAGTGATAAATAAATTGCGGCTGGATTAGAAATATGTGCTTATATAGAGAAAAATATTTTGTAATTTTAGCTTTATTATTTGTATTTCTTAAATTATTGTTTTTGTGTTTGAATAGTTTGTATAATATGCTTAATTATTTGTATTAGTGACATTTTATGCATGAATTGTGTTTAAGTTGGTTGTACAATATGCTTGACAATTTGTATTTTTTATGTAAATATGTTTCTAATAATTGTATTTATTAACCAATTAATTTATGTAATTATTGTATTTATTGACCAGTCAATTTATGTATGTAATTATGCATAAGTTAATTGTACAAAATGTTTTATAACATGTATTAGTTAGAATTAAGTTTAGGAGTGGAGTAAATATTTGTACCATAAGCTTTATAACATTTAATGCTTAAAATTAAGTTTTGGAGGAGAGAAGTGCCTTTCTTTTTTATATATAGTATAGATATACTTTTCTTTTTGAGAGTTTTGAAGTAAAAATATTTTTCTCTTTATATGTAATGTACACACACATATCTATAAAGAGAAAAATATTTTCACTAAGAACTTTAGGACCATATAAACCAATCTGAGCCACCCGATGAATTTTATCAAAGGTTATAATTAATTGGGCCATTAATGTAAATAACTAAAAGATTAAACCATTGATTGTAAAGCTAAAAGGGTGAAATGGGTATTTTGTACATTATTGTTTATTTTAAAACCGTATGATAAGAAGATCCCAATACTTACGTGATCTAAAAATCAAATTAGCATTTCAGTTTCTATCTATTTCTTCCTCACCCCAAACTCTAACCGCCCCGTATTGTGTAACACCCCCAATTCATGGTTGCAGCGGAATTCGAACTGGGTGTTACTTGACGGCACAATAGACACAATAATAGAAAACGAACTCCAATTGAGTCGTTTTAAAAGATTTATCATTCAAATTGTATAAATATCAGAGATTACAAAATGAGGTCCCAGATGGTTCCATGTTTACAAATTAAATGAGTTTTGAATGATAATAAAATTTATAGCCCTCTTGAGTATCCGTGTCCTTCCGTGCCATCCTTGATCGTCATGAACCTGAAATACATGCTTGAAAGGTCAACACAAAGGTTGAGTGATATTCGTAGAGTTTAGTTAAATCGTTTGAACACAATAATCGTAGTGTGAGCTATAGACTCACACTCATAGTTAGAAAACAAAATCGTTATTTATTTCACTAAGCTCATGCAACCAAAGCATTAACATCGAACCAACAAAATTGGCATTATAGAAGCCCTACCAAGGTACTTTTGCCATTATACCGCTAAATCTCAAATATAGTGCATTTGTGTGAACTCATCGTTGCTCAACACAAATGGGATCCGTCAATCCCAATAGATCTATTCACAATATTCGCACTCACTAAAGGTAGTGACTAATGGTTCATGATATAGGGACTTCGAACATGGCAATCGTTACTTAGTGATAATAAAACATCGTCGTGAAGCATACATTAGAAAGCATTGTGTTCGAGTAGAAAAATAATAGCATGTATTCCCCCCATGGGTTTGTAAAATAGTTAAACAATAGAAAGTGGGGCTACGAACTCACCTTAAGTTATGTAGTGAGTAGTGAATGTGATGGTCGAATCGCGAAGGTTTCTACAAGCAACCTATAATAGAATGTCGCGACTTAGGATCGGAGTAAAGAATATGAAGTAGTGCCTATATATATATATATATATATATATATATATATATATATATATATATATATATATATATATATATATATATATATATATCTTGCATTTAGTCCATGATGTGGTATGATGTATAGTATAAGTCTTTGAAAGAAAAGATTCATGAAACATGTATGTTTTATATATCGTTTACTACCGTTCGGGCCGACATAATTCAGAAGTCATGTTAGTAAGCGTTCGAGGAGCCAGGACACTTTAACTCGTAAATCCACAACTCAACTCAACGGCTTACATAATGAACTCCTCACATGAGGCTCCCAACTATTGTAGTAGTTGATAAAGTATATAGATATAAGTTTTGATCCGAAAAGTTACATGTCCGATATTTGGAATAAACTTAGGAAAGTTTATTAGTACATGAAGATTGTTATTAGGGGTAGTTTCATAAGTCTTGTATGACCATTTTCTCTTTGTAATATCTCATGGTTCCTTTTAGGTGAAGTAGATCAAAATTGCTTGTTCAAATTATCGCTAATTCCTTGTTTCATGTTTACGCCTATGTAAGTTTACTTGGTCATTTCGTCATGGCCTAGCCATGACCTTTGGTCCTTGTTCCAAGGTCATGAGACACAACCTTGGCTCTAGCCATGGTGGTGGTCTTGATTATAGGTCATAAGACCTCTTGTTCCTTTTAAAGTATAACCATAATCTAGTGACTTTCGCCTAAAAATGGGCTGTTTAGAATTTGAAGAATTTTATCACTCGGAAAGCGTTTTTAGGACTTGAGCTTCTTTGTTCCTGAACGAAAACGTCGTTCCGGACAACTTTCGTGTTTTAACTTTTTGATGAATCGGACCAGAAGTGGGACTTTCAAAACCCAAATTTGATCAGAATGGTATTTGGCAGTTTGCCGCAAAGTTTTGGTAACTTCAAATGGGCGTAACTTTTGACTCGTATACTCGTTTTAGGTGGTTCAAATTGCTATGGTTTCCTTGTTAAGTCCTCTTTAACAGTAAGTAAGTGTCAAATATCATAGTTGTACTATTTTGGTCGTGGTTCTCCATAAAAGTCACTAGTTTACTTGTTTTAGTAACTTGTTGTAACAATCAATAACAATAACTTGTTTTGTTCACTTTTATACATCATGAACATAACTACAAGACATAATATAGCAAGAATAACATGTAAATAACATGAACATGATTATTTAACAAGAATCATGTTAGGGTTTGGCTTACAACTTTTGGCTTTCAAATAAAGAAAGGAAGTAACTAGTAAGGATAGGACTTTGATAGACTTGCTTCAACCCACTTCACTTCATGCAATCTTTCTACTCTTGTAATCTTGAAAGATGGATGATGAAGGTTGAGGTGACTTGAGTGGATTCAAACTCAAGAGAAATCACCAAAGTTTATGTAGTTTGGAAGTGTTTGAAGAATCAAAACCAAACTATAGTTTCAAGGTTGATGTTGCACTTGATTCTTGCATAGAATTGGAAGAAGATCAAGCAAAGGAGATGGTGTTGGTGTGTTGTGATGGTGGCGTACAAAGGAAGGGAAGGAGGGGCTATTTATAGTGAGTTGAGGAGGTTAGGAAGCTTACTAGGAAAGTGTTTCAACTTGGTGACCAAGTTGTAATTAACTAATGATCTAAGGGTAATTTCATGAGATGAAGCCACCTATGGGATGACTCCCCCCCTCCTAGGTCGGTTCATATACTTGGGGAGCAAGGGTGGACTTTTGAGGATATTATCCAAGATACTTGGTTAGTTTTGACTCCGGGAAATGCCAATCGTAAATGATTAAACCTCAAAACGTAAAACCGGGTGTCGTAAAATTATGGAACTTTAAAGTATTGTTAAACATATCCATATATTCCATAATAAAATACAAAATAAGTGGTAGGTTCTATCGGGTGCCAAAACCCTGCTAAAAACTAGAAACACGGGTCTAAAACGCGTAATTCGTAAAATGTACGAATATTGCGTAAAATTGAGAAAAGTAAAATGTTACTTTTCTAATAGGTTATAAATGATTTAAAGTGACTTATAATGTCTAGACTGGGCTCAGTCTAGTGTCGGTTGGTATTAAATGTCTTTTAGACATCAAACCGTAAGCCTAAAAATCAAGGAATGACTTATAAAATCAAGGGATGATTTTTGGTCAATGGAGGAGGGAAAAATATGTTGACTTTTTCTAATAAGTTGAAAACTCAAATCGTCTTAGAAACGCGTTTTGTGGTCTAACGGTTAATCGCCCATACGGTTAAGCGTGCTCATGCGAGAGTAGTACAGGCTTGGGTGACCTGCTGGGAAAAGTAATTAACCTGAAAATGCGAATTGTTACAGTCTCTACCCCTTACGGGGAACTTCGTCCCGAAGTTCTGTGTGTGTCATATGTTGGAGTGGTGTCGATGAAAAGGTGTGGTTACTTATGAGGACTAGAGTCTGGGATTTCCAGTGATGTAGTTTGATTTGTCTCAGAATATGGTGTGTCAATAGAGATTGATAACATGGTTGAATATCAGTAGAGATCCATATAATAGTCGAATATCAAAGAAAATTGATATAGCAGTCGATTATTAATAGAAATTGATATAGTAGTTGTACAGAAATTGATATAGTTAATAATCAAAATGGAAATTGATATAGTTGTCAAGTATCAATAGCAAATTGATATAACAGTTGAACAACAATAGCAATTTACATAGGAATCCAATAAATGGAAATTGATATAGTAGTGGAATATCAATGGAAATTGGGATAGTAGTCGCAATCATAGTCTAGTAGGTAATCGGTTGTTGTACCTAGTGTTTATGTCATGGTTTGAAGCGATGTCGGTGAAAAGATAGGATTTCTTGTGGCGAATATAATGTAGGTATCATGCCATACCCGAGCAATGTAATGTAGGTATCATGCCATACCTGAGCAATGTAATGTAGGTATCAAGCCATACCCGAGCAATGTAATGTAGGTTGACTTCATACTTATGTTATTTCGGATACAAATAAGCCCACTTGTTTATAATTCTTTATTTACATAGAGAGGCATCCCAAACAATGTAAATAGAGGAATATAAACTTATGGTTCGGTGATTTACAATTTCTTTATTTAAATGAAAAGGCATCCCAATCCATTCAAATAATTACAAATCATCCTACTTAAGAATTCCCAACCCAACATTCATACTTAGCCGGTGAGTTACAAGGTAGTGTATTACGAGATGACACTGGTGTAGCAAAAGTACAAGATGAATATTCAATCTTGTAAAGCTGATAAGGGTGCTTGTGGTGTAACTAAGGATGATTTGAGCTTTAAAAGTGCATCAAGATCTGTTAATGAGCTTGTGTTTATAACGGTTGTGAAGATAATGATGTGATATGTTGATGAACAAAAGTGTATAGTGTATGCTTAACATTAATACCCTTAGGTATAGATGTTGAGTTTGCTTTAAAAATCTTAAGAGATTTTAAAGGTTTATGATGGAATGGTATCCTTAGGACCTAAACAGGATAGTACTTCTACAGGATGAAGAGAATAATTGATAACTATCCCAGATAGTAGTTCGGATTATCTCATAAATGAAAACTTTCAAGAATGAAGTTAGGTAGTACAAATAAAATGTTAAGATTTCGCTGAGTGGTAAGGCACTATCGTGTCTCTAGATTGTTTTAATGTATTCTGGTGGTTTATCGTGTTCATGTAGGAAATCAATCTAAACATAACTCTAGTACAACTATTCTCAGTATTTGAAAATTTTAAGTCGAATATAGTTAGTCAGACTATATTCCACTGTCCCTAGGTTAAATATAGGTGACTAGTCTATATTTAGCCAAGGTTCGATAAAATTTTCAAATACCTAAATTAGGTATACTTGTGATATGTCCGTTGGTTTTGGGAAACTGTTCACTAAACAAAGGTGATGTCAACCCTTAAGTTGCAAGTCCCGTCCATACAAGACTTGTAACGTATGTTTTCATATTCCATAGCATAGAAGATAGTAAGGGTAGGTACGTATGGAAAGGAAGTTTTAAGTAGTTCTAAAATAGAACATACTTGGCCAGGATCACGAACTTTTTATAATGAAGGTTTCATAAGAAAACTTTGATGAATGTAAAGAAAGTTCAGCTTTTGTCGATGATGGATTAGTTTGTCCTTTAGAAATCTCATATTTCTTGTTTTGAAATCAATAGATTGTGACGGGTTTTTGATATCATAAGAAATGATATTGATGATGTGATGGAATAATTCTAGAGACCATTTGCACAAAACACAATGTCTCGGAAGTAGGTTAGACCATTGTGCAATTCACAATGTCTGGGAAGTAGGTTAGGCCATTGTGTGACTCAAAACATTTGAGAAATGATTAAGACCATTGTATCATACAATGTCTTGGAAAATGAATGAGACCATTGTATCTCACAATGTCTTGGAAAATGAATGAGGCCATTGTATCTCACAATGTCTTGAAAAGTGAATGAGACCATTGTATCTCACAATGTCTTGAAAAATGAATGAGACCATTGTATCTCACAATGTCTTGGAAAATGAATGAGACCATTGTATCTCACAAGGTCTTGGAAAATGAATGAGACCATTGTATCTCACAAGGTCTTGGAAAATGAATGAGGCCATTGTATCTCACAATGTCCTGAAAAGTGAATGAGACCATTGTAATTAGTTACAATGTCTTGGACATATAATGTTGGAGTAGGAACATGATTGGGAGAGTGTGGCTGTGCCGAAATGCCTTAGAATAGGCATACACAGATATGTTTAGTCCATTGTTTAGATAAATGATTGAAAATAAACCGAGTTTATATATCAATATACTAATATGTTCATGTAGTATAGAATGCCTAGTGTGCATATACCAATATACTTATATGTTCATGTAGCATAAAATGCTTACGGGGAAATGCTCAATTATGTTAAGGGTACATATATCAATATGCAATTATGTTTGTGTAGCACAAAAATGTCTACGGGGAAATGCTCAAAATGGGTATAAATGAATATACTAATATGTTTGTGTATCATAACATGCTTACTAAGTCCATAATCGTCTGGAGGATGGAAGACACGGAGAGCGGAAGGCTATAAAAATGTTTTTGCTTGTATGTGTGGTTATAGTTTAGGTCTCAATTAGACCCGTTTCTCTATAACCATGGCTCTGGTACCAATCTGTAACACCCCCAATTCATGGTTGCAGCGGAATTCGAACTGGGTGTTACTTGACGGCACAATAGACACAATAATAGAAAACGAACTCCAATTGAGTCGTTTTAAAAGATTTATCATTCAAATTGTATAAATATCAGAGATTACAAAATGAGGTCCCAGATGGTTCCATGTTTACAAATTAAATGAGTTTTGAATGATAATAAAATTTATAGCCCTCTTGAGTATCCGTGTCCTTCCGTGCCATCCTTGATCGTCATGAACCTGAAATACATGCTTGAGAGGTCAACACAAAGGTTGAGTGATATTCGTAGAGTTTAGTTAAATCGTTTGAACACAATAATCGTAGTGTGAGCTATAGACTCACACTCATAGTTAGAAAACAAAATCGTTATTTATTTCACTAAGCTCATGCAACCAAAGCATTAACATCGAACCAACAAAATTGGCATTATAGAAGCCCTACCAAGGTACTTTTGCCATTATACCGCTAAATCTCAAATATAGTGCATTTTTGTGAACTCATCGTTGCTCAACACAAATGGGATCCGTCAATCCCAATAGATCTATTCACAATATTCGTGCTCACTAAAGGTAGTGACTAATGGTTCATGATATAGGGACTTCGAACATGGCAATCGTTACTTAGTGATAATAAAACATCGTCGTGAAGCATATATTAGAAAGCATTGTGTTCGAGTAGAAAAATAATAGCATGTATTCCCCCCATGGGTTTGTAAAATAGTTAAACAATAGAAAGTGGGGCTACGAACTCACCTTAAGTTATGTAGTGAGTAGTGAATGTGATGGTCGAATCGCGAAGGTTTCTACGAGCAACCTATAATAGAATGTCACGACTTAGGATCGGAGTAAAGAATATGAAGTAGTGCCTATATATATATATATATATATATATATATATATATATATATATATATATATATATCTTGCATTTAGTCCATGATGTGGTATGATGTATAGTATAAGTCTTTGAAAGAAAAGATTCATGAAACATGTATGTTTTATATATCGTTTACTACCGTTCGGGCCGACATAATTCAGAAGTCATGTTAGTAAGCGTTCGAGGAGTCAGGACACTTTAACTCGTAAATACACAACTCAACTCGACGGCTTACATAATGAACTCCTCACATGAGGCTCCCTACTATTGTAGTAGTTGATAAAGTATATAGATATAAGTTTTGATCCGAAAAGTTACATGTCCGATATTTGGAATAAACTTAGGAAAGTTTATTAGTACATGAAGATTGTTATTAGGGGTAGTTTCATAAGTCTTGTATGACCATTTTCTCTTTGTAATATCTCATGGTTCCTTTTAGGTGAAGTAGATCCAAATTGCTTGTTCAAATTATCGCTAATTCCTTGTTTCATGTTTACGCCTATGTAAGTTTACTTGGTCATTTCGTCATGGCCTAGCCATGACCTTTGGTCCTTGTTCCAAGGTCATGAGACACAACCTTGGCTCTAGCCATGGTGGTGGTCTTGATTATAGGTCATAAGACCTCTTGTTCCTTTTAAAGTATAACCATAATCTAGTGACTTTCACCTAAAAATGGGCTGTTTAGAATTTGAAGAATTTTATCACTCGGAAAGCGTTTTTAGGACTCGAGCTTCTTTGTTCCTAAACGAAAACGTCGTTCCGGACAACTTTCGTGTTTTAACTTTTTGATGAATCGGACCAGAAGTGGGACTTTCAAAACCCAAATTTGATCAGAATGGTATTTGGCAGTTTGCCGCAAAGTTTTGGCAACTTCAAATGGGCGTAACTTTTGACTCGTATACTCGTTTTAGGTGGTTCAAATTGCTATGGTTTCCTTGTTAAGTCCTCTTTAACAGTAAGTAAGTGTCAAATATCATAGTTGTACTATTTTGGTCGTGGTTCTCCATAAAAGTCACTAGTTTACTTGTTTTAGTAACTTGTTGTAACAATCAATAACAATAACTTGTTTTGTTCACTTTTATACATCATGGACATAACTACAAGACATAATATAGCAAGAATAACATGTAAATAACATGAAGATGATTATTTAACAAGAATCATGTTAGGGTTTGGCTTACAACTTTTGGCTTTCAAATAAAGAAAGGAAGTAACTAGTAAGGATAGGACTTTGATAGACTTGCTTCAACCCACTTCACTTCATGCAATCTTTCTACTCTTGTAATCTTGAAAGATGGATGATGAAGGTTGAGGTGACTTGAGTGGATTCAAACTCAAGAGAAATCACCAAAGTTTATGTAGTTTGGAAGTGTTTGAAGAATCAAAACCAAACTATAGTTTCAAGGTTGATGTTGCACTTGATTCTTGCATAGAATTGGAAGAAGATCAAGCAAAGGAGATGGTGTTGGTGTGTTGTGATGGTGGCGTACAAAGGAAGGGAAGGAGGGGCTATTTATAGTGAGTTGAGGAGGTTAGGAAGCTTACTAGGAAAGTGTTTCAACTTGGTGACCAAGTTGTAATTAACTAATGATCTAAGGGTAATTTCATGAGATGAAGCCACCTATGGGATGACTCCCCCCCTCCTAGGTCGGTTCATATACTTTGGGAGCAAGGGTGGACTTTTGAGGATATTATCCAAGATACTTGGTTAGTTTTGACTCCGGGAAATGCCAATCGTAAATGATTAAGCCTCAAAACGTAAAACCGGGTGTCGTAAAATTATGGAACTTTAAAGTATTGTTAAACATATCCATATAGTCCATAATAAAATATAAAATGAGTGGTAGGTTCTATCGGGTGCCAAAACCCTGCTAAAAACTAGAAACACGGGTCTAAAACGCGTAATTCGTAAAATGTACGAATATTGCGTAAAATTGAGAAAAGTAAAATGTTACTTTTCTAATAGGTTATAAATGATTTAAAGTGACTTATAATGTCTAGACTGGGCTCAGTCTAGTGTCGGTTGGTATTAAATGTCTTTTAGACATCAAACCGTAAACCTAAAAATCAAGGAATGACTTATAAAATCAAGGGATGATTTTTGGTCAATGGAGGAGGGAAAAATATGTTGACTTTTTCTAATAAGTTGAAAACTCAAATCGTCTTAGAAACGCGTTTTGTGGTCTAACGGTTAATCGCCCATACGGTTAAGCGTGCTCATGCGAGAGTAGTACAGGCTTGGGTGACCTGCTGGGAAAAGTAATTAACCTGAAAATGCGAATTGTTACATATTGATCTTACCCTATAATCTCTATTTCTTCCTAACTCAAAAAGGCTAACAAAGCAATCCCAACATATCTTTAAAGGATCCAAGTTTCGGGTCATGTTTTTTTGTGCTTAAAGATTATGAAAACTTCTCATTTTTCTGTTTATATTGTTGATGAATGATGGGTTTTTGTTATGAGATCTTTAAGGAAATGTTAAACTTCAAAAACATACACAATATCTGGTTATAAAAGTCCCGGTGTAAATGTCACTAGGGGTGTCCAAAAGAACCGAGGAACCGTACCGGAACTGAACCGTATATTAGAACCATGGTATTGTTCTTGGTTCCTAAAATTCTAAATTTTATGTTCTCGGGACGGTTTGGGTCGGAACCGTACGGTTCCGGTACTTTCCCGAAAGAACCGACTACTTTAAAAATATGAAATTTTATAGGGTTTATTTGGGACATTGTGTAATGAGTATAGCATTTTAAGGAGAAAAAAAAAACTACTCATTATTAAACTTTAACATAAAAAATCTAAAACTTAAAAACATATAATAAAATTAAAACCCAAACTTTTAATCCATTCAAAGATCAGCATCATCATCATTTATCAACACGAAAGTATGTTTATCTTGAGATCATTATCATAAATTTGATCCTTACCTATAGTAATAAAAAAAATCAAGTGAATTATATAATGCAATATGTGACGAATGACGAATCTGTAGTTAACGAGTATAACAGGTTAGAAGTATGAATGCATGTCATATTATATAAAAATGTTGGTCATTTGGTGTTGGTGTACTTCATGCTTTTCGATTCACTATGATGCACAATATTTAATCAAGTATACTAAATAACTAAACCAAGTATATATGTTGTTGTTTAATTATACAACATTTAATCATGTACATTAGTTAAATACCATATGTATTTGTATTGTTATAGCATTATTAGCATGTCTTTATGAATGATCGATGACGATGAAAAGAATAAATTATTTAAACACTTAGGTTCTTGTGGGAATTACCCAAAATTCCTGTACCGGAACCGTACCGAAGAACTTGGGACGGTTCTTGGTTCCACTTTTTTCATATTTTCGGTTCTCGGTTCTTTCGAGACGGTTCTGGTTCGGGACGGTTCCAGTACCATGGACACCCCTAAATGTCACCACAAAGCCCAACCGCTTTTGGCTCCTTTTTGTGGTCTACGTTACACTATATCTTCTCATAGCCGATGCAAAAAGAAGTGTAATAGTGTCGATCACAAACTCTATATCCTGTTCTCGAGCCCAACCGCTTTTGGATCCTTTTTGTGGCCTGGTTAATTTTCATATTCAAATTGTATTTAACAGTGTTTGTTGTTACTAAGGTAAAGAACGTACGATTACTATTAGGCTTCCAACTTAGCTTTGATATTTTTTTTTTCACTTTTTCAGAAAGACATAACGTTGATGCACCAAATGTGGAACATACCGGATGAAGGAATGGATATCTAGGGAAGAAAGGTGTGTTTGGGAAAGATGCGATGAAGACGATGTTGCCATGGTGTTAGAGAGTATGGAAGAAAGAGGTCGTAAGGCAAGTTTCGGCCGAACATTTAAGATTGCAAATCGATTAGAATTGAAAAAGAAGATATAAGCTGATTGAAGAACTTGTGGAAGAATATGTGCTAGAGTTGACACATATTGTAATTTTGGCCTACACTCCCTAATTTATTACCTCCTCCCCCGTCTCAAATTAATAGTCCATATTTCCTTATTTAGATGTCTCAAAATAATTGTTCACATTCTTTTTTAAGTAAAAACTAGAGAATTTAGTGAGGGAATATTCTATTTGACTGATTAAAAATTAAAGTGGCCTCACTTTTATTAAACTTTATAATTGTTGTCTCATATTTTGAGACGGATGGAGTATAAAAGAATCATTTGTGTATTATTAATGTTATTATATAATGTTTTGCTTGTTTCCAATAATGGACAAGTTATCCACACCCTCACATAGGAAGGGTATCCAATGATTGGGTGCATCGCTGGCTTGTACGGTATGTATTGCGGGTTGTACGATTTGACCAAACCCACCTAATGTGACAAAATGGGGAGGGTATGTGATTTAGTCGTTTTAAGTATAGGTTAAGTTATCCACACCCTCACATAGGAAGGGTATCCAATGATTGGGTGCATCGCTGGCTTGTACGGTATGTATTGCGGGTTGTACGATTTGACCAAACCCACCTAATGTGACAAAATGGGGAGGGTATGTGATTTAGTCGTTTTAAGTATAGGTTTATTTTACCGAAGAAATACTTGCGAAAGTATTTCCCCGGATCGTTCTCCCAACGAAGGTAGAATGGAGTCGAGAAATTCGATTGCCAAATCGTGTCGTGAAAAGTGGAAAAGTGAAAAATAGTGAAGGTGAAATTCAAATAATAAAAAGTAATGATGAAATAAGCAGTAGTTACAAGCTATGTATGCACAAGTGTCTAAAATTGGAAATCGGAAATGCAAATGCGATATTTAAACGTAACGTACGAAATTAAACGCGACTTTTATATTAAAAATGATCCTACAAATGTGAAACAAGTTTCTAAAAATCTTAAACTATTAAAAAGAATTTTGAGAAAAAGAAAAATATTTTTTTGGTTTTTTATTTATTTTCTATGAATTTATTTTCTATTTATTGAATTAAAAAGTAATTAAAAATTAAGGAAATTGTAAAAAATAATGGGAAAAATATAAAATCTATTCTGAAAAATATAAAATATAATAAAAGAATTATCTAAAATATTTTTGTATTTTTAAAAGCTTTTTCTGATTTTTTTTATTGATTTTTGTTTATTAAAAAGGATTTAAAAATGATTAATAATAAAGGAAAATTAAGAAAAATAGTAAATCAACTAGGAAAAATCTGAAAAAATTCTGGAAAATCTAAAATATTATTCTAATACTAGGAAAAATAAGAAATTTTAAATAATCCCACTAATAAGCAGTTTGGACATAATAAGCAGTTTGAATAAGCACTTAGAATAAGCACTTCTACATAAAATCGCACCAAAAGCTTAGGGAATGTGTAATGGACTTAAAAAAACTTAACACACCTCAAAAATCTCAAATTAGCCTTGCCCGTAAGCCAGAAAGCTCAGCCGCATGTCCTATGTTACTAAAGCAAAAAGTGTGTAAACCTTCAACTTGCAGGCACAAATAAGCAGTCTAAATAAGCTCTAAACATCAAGTTAATCACAGAATCAAGATGCTAGCTGTAAAATCTATCCAACGAGCCAAAAATCACACAATTGTGAGCTTATATGAGCTTATGAGGGGCTGTTAAAACGGGCTTGTTGGGACAGTAGTGAACTGATGGAGCAGGGCACATTTGGTTCAAATGAGCTATTAAGAGACTTATGTAAGCTAACTAAACAAGCTTACAATTTAGATTTAAGCACTGCTATCTCAAACTAGCACTATGAACTTTCACCAGAAAGAATTTCACTCCATTTCAAATCCATTTGATCTCTTAAATGTAACTCTAAAGGTGACAGCATGAACACAAATTTCACCAGTAGTTTTGACTTATAAATTGCGCATAAACTTGCTACAGGGTATACTAATAGAACAATAAGCTAAAGGTACTGATTGGGAGTCCAAATAAGCAATAGTGAATCCAAAATAGGCAGATTGGAAGAAACTAAAAGCATTAAACTAAACAATCTGCTAAAGGGCTGCTGTTGGTGCAGGGGTTACTAGGCTTGGGGGGGGGGGGGGGGGACTGATAGAGCTACTCAAAAGCCTCAATAAAATTCCATAAAAATAAGAAACAACAAGTTCAACAGTTAGATAAAATGGATACCAAGCTTCAGTCAACAAAGATTAATAAAAAGCACATTAAAAATCAAAAGCAAAAACTGTTTGGGGATAGTAACTAACTGATGCAATTGGTGAAGAAGTCAATGGTGTAAAAGATTTGAACACTAAAACTATTAATGCATAAATGTTTAATACCCTATATGAACTAAGTCTATGCAATTACCTACAGCTAAATACCTCAAACAAAATTATGCAACCAATAGAATTTTAGACAGCTTGATGAAATGAATTTTGGTAAACCAATGCAACTGCTAAGATATAACTTGAAAATACTAAAAATGACTTGAAATCTACTCTAAATTACAACTACAATCTAATGCAAATTGAATCAATAGCAAAATGGATCTCAAGCACCTAAACTTCCACTGTGCCAAACACCCTTTAAAAACACATCTGAACTATCTCATTAAGATTTTAAACAACTGAAAATCAAACCAATAATCAAAATGAGTCAAACAACTATGCTAGATATAAGATAAATAGCAAATCAACAACAAACAACTACTACTACTCACTATCACTGATCTACTAAAACTAATGCATATAAGAAGCAGTTTAATGGCATAACAATTCAAATGAAACAATCAAGCTCGAACACTAACAAGTCTACTGAATTAAGATCATATTAAAACAATAAAATAGTGAAGCACTAAGTAACTCAGATTTAAACTAATAGAAGCAGAACATTAAATTTATTAAACGAAAAATGGATTGAGAACTTACAATAAAATCCCTAGCTGAACAAGGGATCATTTCAAAGCCTATCTTTGGATAGGCTTAAAAAACACCAGTAAACATGATGCTAACAACAAAAAACCAGAATCATCATCATAAATTACCCCTCTGACTTTCGTTGACTGAAACTCATGAATCAATTTAAGCTAAAACAAAGTACATGTAACACCCCCAATTCAATGATGCAGCGGAATTCAAACTGGGTGTTACTCGACGGCACAACAGTCACAATAATAGAAAACGAACTCTAATTGAGTCATTTTAAAAGATTTTTCATTCAAATTATATAAATATCAGAGATTACAAAATGAGGTCCCAGATGGTTCCATGTTTACAATTTACATTAAATGAGTTTTTGAATGATAATAAAATTTATAGCCCTCTTGAATATCCGTGCCCTTCCGTGCCATCCTTGATCATCATGAACCTGAAATACATGCTTAAGAGGTCAACACAAAGGTTGAGTGATATTCATAGAGTTTGTTTAATGTTTGAACACAATATGTTGGTAGTGTGAGTTACAGGCTCACACCAATGGTTGGAAACCAAAGATGGGCTACGTTGTTATACGCCCGGAACGGTTATTAATTCACTAAGCTTACGACACCAAAACGTTAACGGGTACCAATATCAATCGGCGGAGTTATCCCGGTAGGTACTTTGCCGTCATACCTATGTCTCAAATATTAGTGCATTTGTTTGAACTCGTAGTTGTTCAACACAAATGGGATTCGTCAATCCCAATAGGCCTATTCACAATATTCGCGCTCATTATTACTAGTGATTAAATGGTTCATAATAAAGGATCTTGGTTTGGCAAGGATGTTACTTAGTGATAATAAAACATAGTCAGATAGCATACAGTAGAAAGCATTGTGTTCGAGTAGAAAAATAATAGCATGTATCCCCCCCCCCCCATCGGTTTGTAAAATAGTTAAACAATAGAAAGTGGGGCTATGAACTCACCTTGAGTTGGATGATGTATAATGAGAAAGATGGATATGCCGTAAGAACTTCTACGAGCAACCTAGAATAATTGTTGCAACTTAGGTTTGGAATAATGTCTAAGAATATGAAGAATTGCCTATATATATGTCTTACATTTAGTCCATGATGTGGTACGATGTATATTGTAAGTCTTTGAAAAGAAATGATTCATGAAACACATATAGTTTATATATCGTTTACTACCGTTCGGGCTGACATAATTCAGAAGTCATGTTAGTAAACGTTCGAGGAGCCAGGACACTTTAATTCGTAAATCCACAACTCATCTCGACGGCTTACACAATGAACTCCTTACATGAGGCTCCCTACTATTGTAGTAGTTGATAAAATATGTATATATAAGTTTTGATCCGAAAAGTTACATGTCCAATATTTGAATAAACTTAGAAAAGTTTATCTTTACATGAAGATTATTATTAGGGTAAGTTTCTTATAACTTGTATGACAATTTCTTGTAATATCTCATGGTTCTTTTAGATGAAGTAGATCCAAATTGTATGTTTAAGTTATCGCCAACTTTTAGCTCATGTTTTCGCCTAAGTAAGTTTATATGGTCATTTAGTCATGGCATTGCCATGACCTTTGGTCATTGTTCCATGGTCTTGAGACTCAACCTTGGCTCTAGCCATGGTTGTGGTCTTGATTCTAGGTCATAAGACCTCTTTGGTCTTTTTAAACCATAACCATTATATAGTGACATATATATGTAAAATAGCTATCAATAAACGGAGAAAAATCTCATTCGTTATTGGTTTTCTGGAGACTTGCACTCGAGTTTTTGAAGAAAACGTGATTCCGGACAACTTTCGTGCTTAACTTTTTCATGAAACGGACCAGAAAGGCCTCTTTTTGCATGTTTTATGTTCTGTCACAGAAACTATTTTGGCAGTTTTGCCGCAAAGATTTGGTAACTTCAAATGGTCATAACTTTTGACTCGTATACTCGTTTTAGGTGGTTCAAATTGCTGTGGTTTCCTTGTTAAGTATTCTACTACAATATGTAATGATCCAATATCATAATTTTACCATTTTGATTAGATTTCACCAAGAAAGTCACTAGTTTACTTGTTTAAATAACTTAACTTAACAATCATTTATAATAACTTGTTTTACCCATTTTTATACATCATGGACATGATAACAAGACAATATATAGTATGAAGGAAATACAAATAGCATGAAAATGATATTTAAGCAAGGAAGTGTATTAGAGTTTGCTTACAACTTTGGCTTTCTACAAAGAAAGGTAAGTAGCATGTAAGGAAAAGGACTTTGATAGACTTTAGCTTCACCCTACTTCTTTTCATGCAATATTTCTACCCTTGTATTCTTGAAAGAGAGATGATGAAAGTTGAGGTGACTTGAGTAGATTCAAACTCAATAGAAATCACCAAAGTTTCTAGGGTTTGGAAGTAGTTTGATGAATCAAAAACAAACTAGAGTTTATATGTTGTTGTAGCACTTGATCCTTGAATAAAATTTGAAGTAAACTAGCTAAGTGTTTTATGGTTGTGTGTGTGGTATGTGGCGTACAAAGAAGGAGAGGAGGGGGCTTTTATAGTGAGTTGAGGAGGTTACATGTATGACTTAGTCAAAGCTTGGAGAGCAAGATTGTATACTTGGTTGAATCCTAATGCTTGTGGCATGAGATCAAGCCACATGGGTGGTGAATCCCCCCCTATAGGCGGTTTGCATAAGCTAGGAGGATGACTAGATCCGTGATGATATTATCCTAGAGATTTAGCTAGTTTTGACTCCGTAAAATGCTAACCGTAAGTAGTTAAGCCACAAAACGTAAAATCGGGTATCGTAAAAATACGAAACTTGGAAGAATGGTTAAACTTGTCAAAATACTCCATAATAAAATATAAAATGAGTGGTAGGTTCCATTGGGGTGCTAAAACTGGAAACACGGGTCTAAAACGCGTAATACATAAAACCTACAAATATTGTGTAAAATTGAGAAAAGTAAAATGTTACTTTTCTAATAGGATAAAAATGATTTAAAATGACTTATAATGTCTAGACTGGGCTCAGACTAGTGTCGGTTGGTATTAAATGTCTTTTAAACATAAAACCGTAAGCCTAAAAATCAAGGAATGACTTATAAAATCAAGGAATGATTTTTGGTCAAAGGAGGAAGGAAAAATATGTTGACTTTTTCCAAAAATGTGAAAACTCAAATTGTCTTGGAAACGCGGTGCAGGTATAGGCTAAGGTTACGACTGAGTAAAAACGCTTAAAAATGAAAATTCCAGTTTTTCACGGCCGAGGTTTATTTGGTCATGTTTTTCTCAGTCATGATTTATTCTCAAATAAATCATGAGTGTATCAAACATTTTTCTGATACGGGGAAAATTAATGCTGTCGAGTTTCGTTGTGCGTAGAATTTTTGAATGACGTTTTACCCTAAAACGTGTAATTCCTTAATAACTTTCGCGAAAAGGATCTGATGAGTGTCAAACTTTTAATTTGCCATGGAAATGATTTATCACTCGAGGCCAAGAAACAAAAATCAAATTTCGGGAAAATTTCAGGAAAAATGAACTGTAAAAGTGAATAGTGAAATTTTCTGAGAATAGTAATTAACCTGAAATTGCGAATTGTTACAGTCTCTACACCTTACGGGGAACTTCGTCCCGAAGTTCTATGTGTGTTATATGTTGGAGTGGTGTCGATGAAGAGGTGTGGTTACTCATGAGGAATAGGGTCTGGGATTTCGAGTGATGTAGTTTGATTTGTCTCAGAAAACGGTGTGTCAATAGAAATTGATAACATAGTTGAGTGTTACAAGAGTTTCATATAATATTCGAATGTCAAAGGAAATTGATATAGCAGTTGAATATTAATAGGAATTGATATAGTAGTTGTATATCAATGGAAATTAGGATAATAGTTGCAATCATAGTCTAGTAGGTAATCTGTTGTTGTACCTAGTGTTTATTGACTTCATACTTATGTTATTTCGGATACAAATAAGCCCACTTGTTTATAATTCTTTATTTACATAGAGAGGCATCCCAAACAATGTAAATAGAGGAATATAAACTTATGGTTTGGTGATTTACAATTTCTTTATTTAAATGAAAAGGCATCCAAATCCATTCAAATAATTATAAATCATCCTACTTAAGAATTCCCAACACAACATTCATAATTAGCCGGTGAGTTACAAGGTAGTGTATTACGAGATGATACTAGTGTTCCAAAAGTACAAGATGAATATTCAATCTTGTAAAGCTGATGAGTGATGAGGCGAAAAAAGAACCACTTTTAGGGGGTCATTTAAGCCCGGAATTGAATTTATTTGATCAAATATTGCCCTAAATCGTTCCTTTTGTGATTTTAGGTACTTTGGGAGAGAAATCTGGAAAAGGAAGCAATTCGGACGTTTTTTGAGCATAAAAGTGAAGAAAACGCCAAAGTCTTAATTTTCCTTGCTGGGAACAGTAGGTGACGGCGTCAAGAGTAAAATCCTGACGGCGTCAAGAGTAATTTGCATGATGGCCCAGTACAGAAATGAAGGCGTCACCCAAGGCCGTCACGTGTTAACTTGTCAAAACTTGCGCGCGGGGTAGCTGACATTGTTTTGGTCATAACTTTTGCATACGAACTCAGATTTAGGTGATTCAAAAGCCCACGCGAAGAGGACGAAGAGATCTACAATTTGGTGAAAAAATGGTCTTGACGGCGTCAAGAGTAACTGGCTGACGCCGTCAAGAAGGGCCTACAGAAAACATGCCTATAAATATAACATCATAACTTCACTTTTTGTAAGCCCTAAACCCTAAGGTCGATTCCTGGGTTTAGGTGGGTGTTTTTCCAGCAACTTAGAGGGTTTCAATCACTCCATAAACATCGTGTATTGGTTTGATGATTCTATCTTAATTATGTTTTCCATTATCATTGTTGTTTGCTCTTCTTTGATGATGATTTGCTAATTCACCTTGTGTCTACTTATGATTATGTGAAACTTGTATATAATTGATTAGATCTCATTAATTTCTTGTTGATGTTGTGTCTATCTCCATTAACGAGGGGCTTGTTGATGTGTGTGTCTATCTTCATCAATTAAGGCGTGACAACTTCAATAGATCTAGTTGGTTTAGTTTATAATTCTTGTTTCCTATTGATTCTTGTTTTGATTGAATGAATTTATATGTTAGGCTTAAGAAAACTGGCAGATCTCCAAATGGTAACATGCTTGAACGTCTTAGGAAACATGAACCGATGGCACTAGGTCTTTATTGGTTGTATTTAATGCATGAGCCACTGTTTATAATCCCTATGGTTGTGCTGGGCAAGGCATAGGAGGAGATAAGAGCTTATAGAATTGGGGAGTTAAGTGCGCTACCCCATGAATGGTATTAAGGAATACAACCCGTCAATTAAAACAAGGTTACAATTCAATAGGTAGGATTGGATAGCTAGCAAGGAGTAACATATCATGGGTAGACATGCTTCACTTATCTTGTAGAACCTTAGTTTATTTTCTTGTTTATTAGATTAATTAGTAGCTTTTGGGTTAGTTGATTAGCAACTAATTCCGCCCACTCTCCCAATACCCGAGATTTTTACTTGCTTTTCATAAAATATAAAAACATAAAAAGAATCATCCTTCACCTTTAAACCTAGTTAGATTAATTTCAATCCTAACGACACTATTCCTAGCTGAACGATCAATCCCCCGGTACTTGTCACTATACTATACTACAACGATCAGGTACACTGCCTGGTGGGGGTTGTAAGCTTCTCAAGATCCCTTGAGTGGTAAAGCCTGGTGCGATTCCCACGTATCAAGATTTTTTCTTTTTAGGTTTGTAGATTTTTATTATTAGGTCTACTCATTAGATTCCTATCAAGTGAGATTTTTTCTTTTTACTTTTGTAGATTTCTCGTAGTCTATCTTTTCTTTGTGATTTTGTTTGTAATTTGCTTCAAATGGACGTTACACTTAGACTTCTAAGATTGCAAGATAGGGTTGAGCGGCTAACACACCAAAGAGTTCAAAATACCTCATTTAGAGACACCTATGAATCATATGAGCCTTCTCCTAGGATAGATTCTTATGAACAACCTCCATGTTTAAGATCTAGTTTTAGTGAGGCCAATAGGAAATGCGACCTAGTTTGCCAAGGAATTATGGAGAGAGCCATTGCAAAAAATCATAAGTTGGATGAAGCACTAGGTTTGCTATTATCACTACCTAAGAAAACAATTGAGGAGGATTTAGCCGAGCATGATCACATTGATCAAAAAGACCTAGGTTTTATGATCGATGATGATGAATCTCAAGAAACAGATGATGAATCTCTTGGGCAATTTGTATATAGCAGTCAGAATATTGAAGATGATCCTTATGATTCGGACATAGAAGTTGAGATGGCTAGAGAAGCACATGAGATACTTGGGAGAATGTTAGGGCTAGATCTTGACACATGGAATGATGAGGTGAACAACATAAGCCCACAAAATACTCAACCATCATTTGAGGCACACACACCGCCCGTGACTTACCCGGAAGAAGTAGAAGAAACTTTAGGAATTCCGATGGAGGTAGAACCCTTGGACCAGGCACCACTTGAGGATATAGGTTTGAACACTTGTAGTGATAACCTTACTCCTAGTTCTAGGGAATTTCCTAGTGTTGATGAACCAGAACCTCAATCTTTACACACCTTTCCATCCTTAGATATATTTCTAGGAGACAAAAGAGGAACCGACCCACCCATCAACCAATATTATCCGGGTAGTTTTAGGATGAAGGAAGCCATTCACTCACCCCCTTCACCTCACGTGGCATATTCACGCCCTAAGGGTGTGTACCGCTACTTTCACCCACACTTAATCCTAAGTGTAGGGAGAACCTCCCCTATTTCCGTTAAATAAGGGTAGAGTCAGGCTCGTGACTCGAACAAAAACAAGCGCTTCTTGGGAGGCAACCCATGTTTTGTGTGTTTTTATTTGTTTGTTTGTTTGTTTGATTTTATTTATTTCTGTATGCATGTTTTATTTTTATTGTTTGTGGCTCATGTTTCAGAGTAAATTGTGAAAATGCTTTATTTTGTTTTTAACTTCGTCTTAATTGCATATAAAGGTATTTTGCAAAAGATAAGTGTAAGGGAGATCCAAATTTGTTTATAAGAATGAAATTGAGCATGAACCACAACAATAATAAATGGACATGTGTATTAGTATTTGTTAGAGTCAAATGCTTGTATTGAGTCATAATGAAGTTTTGTAGGATTTTCCAGGAAGTAGAACCAAGTTTTTCCAGAAATTTTCCGGAAACTTAACATAAGAATTTCTGCAGGTCACTTCTGATGGCGTCACGAGATAACTCTTGACGGCGTTACGTGTAAAAACCTGGAAATTTTACCGGTTTTGTTTTTCTAACGGAGTCTTAAAGTTTTTGTTGATTCTTTAGTTTTATAAACTCTAGGAAATCTGCAAACATTCATTCCACAAGCATTATATCTTTAATTGTTTTGTTTCTATTCCTAAGTCTGGAATTACATCTAGTTGTGAGTTATCTTTGTTCGGGTTGATGTTTCAAGTTTGTGTTTGTTTTCTCAGGATTTATAGGTTATGTATGACAAGAAGATGATTTATATTCTGGAAGGGAAGCTTTGATTGTTCATTTTCTTGGAGGAAGATTTAACCTGGCCACCTTATTATCCATACCGAGCGAATCAGGGGAGTATTTGATTTCATTCTTTTTACTTTTTTCACTTTTACCGTCTTTACTTGAACATTGGGGACAATGTTCATCTTAAGTGTAAGGGGAGGGTAAAAAGATGATACCTTACATATGCACTTTCGCTTGAGTTTGTTTTGTTTG
Source organism: Artemisia argyi (assembly GCA_030686995.1). Classification (NCBI taxonomy): domain Eukaryota; kingdom Viridiplantae; phylum Streptophyta; class Magnoliopsida; order Asterales; family Asteraceae; genus Artemisia; species Artemisia argyi. Next base: position 102,484,110 of record CM060696.1, read on the forward strand.
ATGGTAGATGTGTAATAAAACTATGAGAAGTACTTGTTAGTGCAATTTTAGCGCCAAATTTAAATTTTTTTACAACATTTAGGAGTGAAACTTTAGCCATAGCAAGCGTCTCATGGATAGGAGATTGTATGACTAGCACAAAACCGTATATTCAAAAAAAATTTCCACCCAAATATGTGAGGTTCGCCTTTAGATTTGATAGGAAAAGCATTTACTATTAGTGCTTATGAGTGTACCGGTAGTATTTAGATTCTAGAACTTGCGTTAGTGATGCATCCCGAGACCGCTAGTGAGACTACATTCGTGTAGTAGGATTTACTAAATGATAAGAGGCATTAGGATTACCCTTGTGTTAAACCCGTATCATAATTACTTGACCATTTAAGTCATATTACTTGGCTAGTTAAGTCAACTAATTTTTCCTACACCCTTAGCGTTGTACTCATTTTTAGTACACGAAACCCCTAGTACACCCCTCCGAGCCTATCTTTTCGTTTCTAACTTTAAGTATTTTACTTAAAGGAATAATTTGTTACACCCCACTTAAATATACACCCAAATCACCTTAGCCTTCCGTGTATGCGCTCATTTTTAGTGCATTATTGTTATTTGTTAAACCCTAAGTTAATTATCTAATTAATTACATGGTTGCTAAGTCGAGTCATATCCTTGTACATATTGTTTTGGGACGATTGGGACTCATGGGTAAGTACTTATTTTATGGAGTAATAGGGAAGAACATCATTTATTACCCCCATATGTACGTTAATCTTAAAAGTGCTCCAAGTGTTTTGATTCTCTTAATTCGAGTCATTAGATTAGTTTAATGTAAAGTATGTAAAGATTCAAGTGTAAGGGGAATGTTCATTCCCTATGATGTATTATTTTGGATGGTAGGGTAAGAGTGTATGTGGAAAAAAAATCAAAAAAATCTAGAAAAAGAAAAAAAAAATAGAAAAAAGGAAAAAGAGAAAAAACATACGGACTACCATTCCTTTTTATTCTATGTTTATTTTATGTTTTTGTTATTTTTCATTTATTAGCTTAAGTCGAGTCTAGTCTTGGCTTAGCAACGCCACATTGTACATGTAATTGACTAAGATTGTTAACTCGCCACCAGTAAAAACTTCCTTTATTCAACAAAACCGTGTATTTCATATCCCTACACCTAACGTTACAACCCTTTAAAAGACCTCTTTGATAGTTTATCCTAGGTGCTTACGCCATGTGGTGGAGGTTTGATCCTTTCCCAAGCCTATGGTAATCTATTTTGCTATGACAGGTAGTGAGAGATATATTCCGTTTCCATATTGTAATTTACACTTTATTACACCCGAGAGATGTGAGTATCTAAACACTATTTGTGAGGTGCTAGTGTATGACCTCCGTGCTTGTCTATTGGTCTTTAGTGGAATGATTATTTGTTGTAATTACTTTTATATTAGTGTTAAATGACCCCTAACTTGTCTTTTGAGTAGAATAAAAGCGCATTTGCTTGAGGACAAGCAAATCTCAAGTGTAAGGGTATATGATGAGGCGAAAAATGAACCACTTTTAGGGGGTCATTTAAGCCCGGAATTGAATTTATTTGATCAAATATTGCCCTAAATCGTTCCTTTTGTGATTTTAGGTACTTTGGGAGAGAAATCTGGAAAAGGAAGCGATTCGGACGTTTTTGGAGCATAAAAGTGAAGAAAACGCCAAAGTCTTAATTTTCCTTGCTGGGAACAGTAGGTGACGGCGTCAAGAGTAAAATCCTGACGGCATCAAGAGTAATTTACATGACGGCCCAGTACAGAAATGAAGGCGTCACCCAAGGCCGTCACGTGTTAACTTGTCAAAACTTGCGCGCGGAGTAGCTGATATTGTTTTGGTCATAACTTTTGCATACGAACTCGGATTTAGGTGATTCAAAAGCCCACGCAAAGAGGACGACGAGATCTACGATTTGGTGAAAAAATGGTCTTAATGGAATCAAGAGTAATGGGCTGACGCCGTCAAGAAGGGCCTACAGAAAACATGCCTATAAATATAACATCATAACTTCACTTTTTGTAAGCCCTAAACCCTAAGGTCGATTCCTGGGTTTAGGTGGGTGTTTTTCTAGCAACTTAGAGGGTTTCAATCACTCCATAAAAATCATGTATTGGTTTGATGATTCTATCTTAATTATGTTTTCCATTATCATTGTTGTTTGCTCTTCTTTGATGATGATTTGCTAATTCACCTTGTGTCTACTTATGATTATGTGAAACTTGTATATAATTGATTAGATCTCATTGATTTCTTATTGATGTTGTGTCTATCTCCATTAACGAGGGGCTTGTTGATGTGTGTATCTATCTTCATCAATTAAGGCGTGACAACTTCAATAGATCTAGTTGGTTTAGTTTATAATTCTTGTTTCCTATTGATTCTTGTTTTGATTGAATGAATTTATATGTTAGGCTTAAGAAAACTGGCAGATCTCCAAATGGTAACATGCTTGAACGTCTTAGGAAACATGAACCGATGGCACTAGGTCTTTATTGGTTGTATTTAATGCATGAGCCACTGTTTATAATCCCTATGGTTGTGTTGGGCATGCCATAGGAGGAGATAAGAGCTTATAGAATTGGGGAGTTAAGTGCGCTACCCCATGAATGGTATTAAGGAATACAACCCGTCAATTAAAACAAGGTTACAATTCAATAGGTAGGATTGGATAGCTAGCAAGGAGTAACATATCATGGGTAGACATGCTTCACTTATCTTGTAGAACCTTAGTTTATTTTCTTGTTTATTAGATTAATTAGTAGCTTTTGGGTTAGTTGATTAGCAACTAATTCCGCCCACTCTCCCAATACCCGAGATTTTTACTTGCTTTTCATAAAATATAAAAACATAAAAAGAATCATCCTTCACCTTTAGACCTAGTTAGATTAATTTCAATCCTAACGACACTATTCCTAGCTGAACGATCAATCCCCCGGTACTTGTCACTATACTATACTACAACGATCAGGTACACTGCCTGGTGGGGGTTGTAAGCTTCTCAAGATCCCTTGAGAGGTAAAGCCTGATGCGATTCCCACGTATCAATGAGGGTGCTTGTGGTGTAACTAAGGATGATTTAAGCTTTAAAAGTGCAACAAGATCTGTTAATGAGCTTGTGGTTGCAACAGTTGTGAAAATAATGATGTGATATGTTGATGAACAAAAGTGTGTAGTGTATGCTTAACATTAATATTGGTAGAGATGTCAAGTTTGCTTTAAAATTTTAAAGGTTTATGACGGAATGGTATCCTTTAGGACCTAAACAGGATAGTACTTCTACGGGATGAAGAGAATAATTGATAACTATCCAAGATAGTAGTTCGGATTATCTCTTAAATGAAAACTTTCAAGAATGAAATTAGGTAGTACAAATAAGGTGTTAAGATCTTGCTGAGTGGTAAGACACTATCGTGTCTCTAGATCGTTTTAAAGAATTCTGGTGGTTTATCGAGTTCAAGTAGGAAATCAATCTGAACATAACCCTAGCACAACTATTCTCAGTAGTTGAAAATTTTAAGTCGAACATAGTTAGTCAGACTATGTTCCACTGTCCCTAGGTTAAATATAGGTGACTAGTCTATATATAGCCAAGGTTCGATAAAATTTTCAAATACCTAAATTAGGTATACTTGACATATGTTCGTTGCTTTTGAGAAACTGTCCACTAAACAAAGGCGATGTCAAACCATTTGGTTGCAAGTCCCGCCCATACAAGACTTGTAACCTATGTTTTCACATTCCATTGCATAGAAGATTGTACGGGTAGATACGTGTGGAAAGGAAGCTTTAAGTAGTTCCAAAACAGTCCATACTTGGCCAGGATCACGAACTTTTAACAATGAAGGTTTCAGAAGAAAACTTTGATGAATGTAGAGAAAGTTCAGCTTTTGTAGATGGTGGATTAGTTTATCCTTTAGAAATCTCATATTTCTATTTGGAAATCGATAAATTGTGATGGGTTTTTGATATCATATGAAATGATATTGATGAGGTGATGGAATAATTCCAGAGACCATTGCGCAAATCACAATGTCTCGGAAGTAGATTAGACCATTGTGCAATTCACAATGTCTGGGAAGTAGGTTAGACCATTGTGTGACTCAAAACATTTGAGAAATGATTAAGACCATTGTATCATACAATGTCCAGTAAATAGAAAAGACCATTGTAATTAGTTACAATATCTTGGACATAAAATGTTGGAGTAGGAACATGATTGGGAGAATGTGGTTGTGTCGAAATGCCCTAGAATAGGCATGTGCAGATTAGTCCATTGTTTAGATAAAATGATTGAAAATAACTCGAATGTATATATATTAATATACTTATATATGTTCGTGTGGTGTAAAATGCCTAGTGTGTATATATCAATATACTAATAGGTTCATGTAGTATAAAATGCTTACGGGGAAATGCTCAATTATGCTAAGGGTACATATATCCATATGCTAACATGTTTGTGTAGTATAAAATGCTTAATAAGTCCATAATCGTCTGGAGGATGGAAGACACGGAGAGCGGAAGGCTATAAAAATGTTTTTGCTTGTATGTGTGGTTATAGTTTAGGTCTCAATTAGACCCGTTTCTCTATAACCATGGCTCTGGTACCAATCTGTAACACCCCAATTCAATGATGCAGCGGAATTCAAACTGGGTGTTACTCGACGGCACAACAGTCACAATAATAGAAAACGAACTCTAATTGAGTCGTTTTAAAAAATTTATCATTCAAATTATATAAATATCAGAGATTACAAAATGAGGTCCCAGATGGTTCCATGTTTACAATTTACATTAAATGAGTTTTTGAATGATAATAAAATTTATAGCCCTCTTGAATATCCGTGCCCTTCCGTGCCATCCTTGATCATCATGAACCTGAAATACATGCTTAAGAGGTCAACACAAAGGTTGAGTAATATTCATAGAGTTTGTTTAATGTTTGAACACAATATGTTGGTAGTGTGAGTTATAGGCTCAAACCAATGGTTGGAAAACAAAGATGGGCTACGTTGTTATATGCCCGGAACGGTTATTAATTCACTAAGATTATGACACCAAAACGTAACGGGTACCAATATCAATCGGCGGAGTTATCCCGGTAGGTACTTTGCCGTCATACCTATGTCTCAAATATTAGTACATTTGTTTGAACTCGTAGTTGTTCAACACAAATGGGATTCGTCAATCCCAATAGGCCTATTCACAATATTCGCGCTCATTATTACTAGTGATTAAATGGTTCATAATAAGGGATCATGGTTTGGGAAGGATGTTACTTAGTGATAATAAAAGATAGTCGGATAGCATACAGTAGAAAGCATTGTGTTCGAGTAGAAAAATAATAGCATGTATCTCCCCCCCCCCATGGGTTTGTAAAATAGTTAAACAATAGAAAGTGGGGCTATGAACTCACCTTGAGTTGGATGATGTATAATGAGAAAGATGGATATGCCGTAAGAACTTCTACGAGAAACCTAGAATAATTGTTGCAACTTAGGTTTGGAATAATGTCTAAGAATATGAAGAATTACCTATATATATGTCTTGCATTTAGTCCCTGATGTGGTACGATGTATAGTGTAAGTCTTTGAAAAAAAATGATTCGTGAAACATGTATAGTTTATATATCGTTTACTACCGTTCGGGCTGACATAATTCAGAAGTCATGTTAGTAAACGTTCGAGGAGCCAGGACACTTTAATTCATAAATCCACAACTCATCTCGACGGCTTACATAATGAACTCCTCACATGAGGCTCCCTACTATTGTAGTATTTGATAATATATATATATATATATATATATATATATATATATATATATATATATATATATATATATAAGTTTTGATCCGAAAAGTTACATGTCCAATATTTGAATAAACTTAGGAAAGTTTATCTTTACATGAAGATTGTTATTAGGGTAAGTTTCTTATAACTTGTATGACAATTTCTTGTAATATCTCATGGTTCTTTTAGATGAAGTAGATCCAAATTGTACGTTTAAATTATCGCCAACTTTTAGCTCATGTTTTCGCCTAAGTAAGTTTATATGGTCATTTAGTCATGGCCTTTCCATGACCTTTGGTCATTGTTCCATGGTCTTGAGACTCAACCTTGGCTCTAGCCATGGTTGTGGTCTTGATTCTAGGTCATAAGACCTCTTTGGCCTTTTTAAACCATAACCATTACAGAGTGACATATATATGCAAAATAGCTGTCAATAAACTGAGAAAAATCTCATTCGTTATTGGTTTTCTAGAGACGTGCGCCTGGGTTTTTGAAGAAAACGTGATTCCGGACAACTTTCGTGCTTTAAGTTTTTCATGAAACGGACCAGAAAGGCCTCTTTTTGCGTGTTTTATGTTCTGTCACAGAAACTATTTTGGCAGTTTTGCCGCAAAGTTTTGGTAACTTCAAATGATCATAACTTTTGACTCATATACTCGTTTTAGGTGGTTCAAATTGCTATGGTTTCCTTGTTAAGTCCTCTACTACAATATGTAATGATCCAATATCATAATTTTATCATTTTGGTCAGATTTCACCAAGAAAGTCACTAGTTTACTTGTTTAAATAACTTAACTTAACAATCATTTATAATAACTTGTTTTACCCATTTTTATACATCATGGACATGATAACAAGACAATATATAGTATGAAGGAAATACAAATAGCATGAAAATGATATTTAAGTAAGGAAGTGTATTAGAGTTTGCTTACAACTTTGGCTTTCTACAAAGAAAGGTAAGTAGCATGTAAGGAAAAGGACTTTGATAGACTTTAGCTTCACCCTACTTCTTTTCATGCAATCTTTCTACCCTTGTATTCTTGAAAGATAGATGATGAAAGTTGAGGTTACTTGAGTAGATTCAAACTCAAGAGAAATCACCAAAGTTTCTAGGGTTTGGAAGTAATTTGATGAATCAAAACCAAACTAGAGTTTATATGTTGTTGTAGCACTTGATCCTTGAATAAAATTGGAAGTAAACTAGCTAAGTGTTTTATGGTTGTGTGTGTGGTATGTGGCGTACAAAGAAGGAGAGGAGGGGGCTTTTATAGTGAGTTGAGGAGGTTACATGTATGACTTAGTCAAAGCTTGGAGAGCAAGATTGTATACTTGTTTGAATCCTAATGCTTGTGGCATGAGATCAAGCCACATGGGTGGTGAATCCCCCCCCCCCTTATAGGCGGTTTGCATAAGCTAGGAGGATGACTAGATCCTTGATGATATTATCCTAGAGATTTAGCTAGTTTTGACTCCGTAAAATGCTAACCGTAAGTAGTTAAGCCACAAAACGTAAAACTGGGTATCGTAAAAATACGAAACTCGGAAGAATGGTTAAACTTGTCAAAATACTCCATAATAAAATATAAAATGAGTGGTAGGTTCCATTGGGGTGCTAAAACCCTGCTAAAACTGGAAACACGGGTCTAAAACGCGTAATACGTAAAACGTACGAATATTGTGGAAAATTGAGAAAAGTAAAATGTTACTTTTCTAATAGGATAAAAATGATTTAAAATGACTTATAATGTCTAGACTGTGCTCAGTCTAGTGTCGGTTGGTATTAAATGTCTTTTAGACATAAAACCGTAAGCCTAAAAATCAAGGAATGACTTATAAAATCAAGAAATGATTTTTGGTCAAACGAGGAGGGAAAAATATGTTGACTTTTTCCAAAAATGTGAAAACTCAAATTTTCTTGGAAACGCGGTGCAAGTATAGGCTAAGGTTACGGCTGAGTAAAAACGCTTAAAATGAAAATTCCAGATTTTCACGGCCGAGGTTTATTTGGTCATGTTTTTCTCAGTCATGATTTATTCTCAAATAAATCATGAGTGTATCAAACATTTTTCTGATACGAGGAAAATTAACGCGGTCGAGTTTCGTTGTACGTAGAATTTTTGAATGACGTTTTACCCTAAAACGTGTAATTCCTTAATAACTTTCGCGAAAATGATCTGATGAGTGTCAAACTTTTAATTTGCCATGGAAATAATTTATCACTCGAGGCCAAGAAACAAAAATCAAATATCGGGAAAATTTCGGGGAAAATGAATAGTAAAAGTGAATAGTGAATTTTCCGGGAATAGTAATTAACCTAAAATTGCGAATTGTTGCAGTACACAACTCACTACAAGCTAATATTTAGCTTGAAATAAGCTACTAAGAGCAATAAATGAAAGCTTATAACAACTTTTAACTACTGAATTAAAGTTCAAAGTAATATGAGACAAAGAGATTAAACAGTAAACTTTTAAATTGGATTAATACTTGAAAGTAGAATTACAATATTTGAAATACAAATTTAGAAAACTGAATTAAAGCTATATAAATCTATTTTTACACTACTCCTAAGCTTCTACTATACTAAGTTTACCCCTACTCCTAATCCTAAATAACTAACAGTCTTCAAAGTGTGGTGAGGAGGGGCTATTTATAGCATGAAATGAGGAGCGTGGGTATCTCTTGAAGGCTCTAGATCTCTTCTTTCGTCCCTTAGATCAATCTCCCAATCATAAGCTTAATCATTGACCCTTGGATTGGTGTGATGACCTGTTTGGACCAATCAGGAGCTTCTATTCATCCACCTTGGCGATCCTGAGCTACTACACACCTTGCCACGTTGGAGATTCCAAGTACTAAGCTCAAGAAGGGTACGGAGGGTATTTCAAGGTGGGAGGAAGAAGGATGAACAGGATTGAGCGGGGTGGTTTTGGGTTTTTATAATTTTATTATGATTTTGACTAATATTGGGGGTTTGACCAATGGGTCGGTTTTAAAGGTGTAGTTGGACCCGGGTTAGCAGTAAAATGGGGTTGGGCTTGGTAGTGATGAAATGGATTTTGGGTTTATGTTGGATTTTTATGGCAGAATTTTGGTTTAGTAGTGTGATTGAGGATTTTTTTAAGTTTAAACCTTTAGGACCAAAATTGTAAAAATGGTAAAATTCAAGGACACTTTAGCCATTCTTCATAAAATATAACCAAGGATCTTTCCTGCTAATTTGTGATTCTTCAAGGGCTATTTTTGACACTATGAGCAAATGAGATCCATAATTGAGAATTCCTTCCCGGCTTCGGCTCTTGAACCTTCTTCCAATTCTCGTGCTCGTGTTGTCGTATTAGCTCGTTTTTTGTCCAATATTCACATATCTGTACCTGCACATGCAAAAACACAAAAATAACACATATTTGGCATTTATGGTCGAGTTTTTGGTCATTTGGGTCCAATTTTGGTCAAATAAAAGGTGTGTAAATTAATACACACCAAAATCCCCGAGACTAAGGTATTGCCGTGTCCTCACGCAATGTGATCAATTCACGCTTTTGGGATAAATAATTTCATAACTCTTCCTACTGACTTTGTAAAGTAGCAAGGAGGTTCGAAAGAAGTAATAAAATCATTTATTCCCGCAAACGCTCCATTTTCCAAAACTTTTTCCTTTATTCTACTTTCACTTCTATTTTTGGACTTTTCTTGCTTCATACTTGTGACGGTTTATTGAACTTTCATTATTTTGAAATAATTGTTAGGGTCAACGAGTAGAAACACTTTTCATAGAAAAGTTACCGTACAGATAAAAATCGTCATCCTTGATTTTTCACGAGCTCTCAAACTAAGCGTACAAACGAGAATACAGCTTATCTACAAATTAGATGCTAACACTACTCATAAAAGTTACTTGTGAAAACTTTTTACTCCCATGTCCTAAGTTTTGTATCTCAATATTTTACTTTTGTTCAGAAATGAATTTCTTCATATTTTCTCATTTCACTATTTTTTAGTCCGATAGTGACACCTAAATTTAAACGATAAATAGTTATCCATTTTCTCTTAAGAACCACTGCAATAGAAATTCGGTCCACATCAAGGAATTTTGGTACATACAATATCATTAAATATAAGTTGCGGAGTACTACACGTGCACCTCATGTGTCCAATTCAGAATTACACACATACACCTCACGTACCAACAACTTATCTACATTCAAACTCTTATTCAACATAACTTTCAATTTTCACTTTTTTCATTTTTCACTTTTTTCATACTTTCTCATATTTTTCAATTTTTTTTTTCTTTCTTGACTTTTCTCAACATCAATGGAAGCTTATCGGGTAGCTCCAAAACCACATAGATAATCAACTTTTGACTTTTGATTTTTCACTTTTTGCTCTTATTTTTTATGTTCCTTGATATGTACCGAACTTTTAAAGCAAAAATTCTCTTAAGAAAACAAAGAACTAAATATTATTCAAACCTAAATACCACTAATTAACCTAGAACATCTATTATATATCGGTGACGTATTTTATGGGAGTAAAAAGCCACAAGTACCTCTCATGAGCTCTAAAGAGATCCACTACTCCATGTTTAGCATCAAACTTTTAAATAAACTCTATCATTTCTCGCTCTTCGCAATTTAAGATTCCAAGTAATGAAACCCGCGAATACTTAGCCGATAATCAGCCACGTATATATAAAGTCAGTTATAGAAACTTGCAAATTCTAGAAGAAGAATTCGCGTTTTCTAGCTCCTTATGTAAATGACTAGCGAAAGCTTTTAAGCTGCGCATGTATAAAGTCAAGTACGGGAACTTGCAGATTCTTAAGAAAGAATTCGCATTTTATAGCTCCTGGTGTACAAGAATAGCACAAGCTTATGTGATTATCATTGGTTAAGGGAACAAGCTAGGGCTCAACACGCCCGGTCAAGTCAAAATATTTATTCCTACTCTCGCCAGCAAGAAAGTCAACAAGGTGTCAAAACACTTATTCAAACTTTATTATATTTTTGCACAACTTTCCAACTTTTTCTCATTTTTTGTACTTTTTCATGACTTTTTCATTCACTTTTCTTCAAAATTTTTGAAATTTTCAAATTTTTCAATTTTTTTTAGGAAAAACGGAGTTGCGAGAGTTCACAGCAAAGTACAAGGCAAAAATCAGATCGAAAGATCACCCCCCAGACTAAAACGAAACATTGTCCTCAATGTTTAAAAGGTAAGGGTTCTCCTACATAAATCTAAGGCCGTTTATTAATTATGCCAAAAGATAAATGTTAGTCGATAAGATTAGAATATTTGGATAAGCAACGAATGATGAAACTCGAGTAGAGAAAGGACAACACGACGAGCATGAGAGTCTTCATTATTCGGGCAAATCCTGGACATAAACAACAACAACCATGAAAAATGGAATAGATAGCCCTCCTCACGTCACGTTAGAAAGAAAATAGAAATTTAAGAAGATGAATGATAAGCATGGGTTCCTCCCACGAAGCGCTTGTTTTTGTTCACCGAGTCACATGAGCTTGACTCGATCCCCGAATTAAGTCGTCCTTGGGGAGAGCAGATGGAACGGACACCCGGCACGGTAAACAGAGATGCCAGGGTCAAAGACGGTATCCTCACTCCCGGTGGAGTGAAAGAGAGGAGAAGTCACATCGTATGTGATGGACGGCAAGAAGATTCTGATAATAATCATGATGAACTCTTCATCATCAAAAGCAAATTTCATAATTTCTTTGAGTTGAATATTCTCGTTAAAGCTCTTTTCAACAAACACCTCGGGAGGGAGGGTCGTGATCGTTTCTTCAATAATCAAACTCTTATGATAGAGTGCTCCTCCCACCGAGTCAGGATCTTCCTCCAAATGATCATACTCCGGTGGAGATATGATGTGAGCGAGTTCACCGGTGAACTCCTCGAGTTGATAATTACTCTTATGAAGTACGTCTTTTTGTTCAGGCTCCGGAAGGATATAAGGAGGCGGGACATGTGCGGTACTTTGTGAGGTATAAATTTGCACCTCGTCTGTTTCGGTTTCCGTGTCGGACTCATCACTTTCCTTAGTATAAACATCAAATATTTGATTATCAGAAATTAGAGTAAATTCAGCGTCGAAATCAAATAAAGGATTAGTGATGGTCGAATTGGAGTTTTCATGAATCGAATCAAAAGGTTTCTTAGATACCCTTTGGTTTTGAACAAAGTCATCAATGTCCTCAAGAGGATTGATTTTGACTCCTTTGTCCCCCATTGACAAGGTATCTAAAGATTCCTCAAGAGGAGCAACTTCGAGTTTAGAAACTTGGATAACCGAAGGTTGGACATTTCCGGTACTTTCCTTATCATTAGGAAGAACCATGTCCTTTGTCATCTCGGTTTCACGTTCCACTACTTTAGGAAGAGAAGAAAATGTAGTAGGAATAGTAGGTCCAGTATAAGCATAAACGTTCTCTTGAGTGTAGCCACCGGCGGCTGAACACTCGGAATAAGAATATGAATCACCATAATTATCGTAACTTGGGTTGACGCCTTGAACGGGCTCCGGTAGCCACGGTTTGTTTCGGGAAATGGGAACTCTCGATATGCTCTCGATGATCATCAACACACCTTTCGGTGTTCGAGTCATAATATTGCCACCGGCGGCAATATTAAGTGAATCTTGATCGGATGGTGTCAAAGAATTATAGAACGTATCGACTTGGTGTAATACCGAAAAACCGTGATGTGGGCATTTTCTCATTAAATCTTTGAATCTTTTCCAAGCCTCGGCGAAAGTCTCATCAAAACGTTGTTGAAAATTAATGATTTCTTTTCTAAGCTCAATTGTTTTGGAATGAGGATAAAATCGATTTACAAACTTTGACGCTAAATCATCCCAAGTGGTGATTGAATTAGGAGGTTCATAATCAAGCCATCTTTTGGCTGCTCCTTTAAGTGTTAATGGAAACAATATTAACTTCACCACATCATCAGGCACTTGATTTATTTTGATAGTTCCAGTTATTAGGTAAAATCTGTTGATGTGGGAATAAGGATCATCGTTTTCAAAACCAAAGAAGGGATCGATGAAATTAAGTAACTCGACGTTAATTTGATATTCATTCGCAAGAATCGGTGGAATAACGATGGCCTTTTCAAAACGTACGGGTATTCGTAGTAATTCCTCCATACTTCGCGTATCCGCCATAAGAATTAAACATAAGAGGGAGAAAGAAAAATAATTATCGATTTAGAGGATTAGAGAAGAAGAATCAAACGATAAGAGGATAAGAAGATTATTTTTTGGTTTTCGTATCATAAAAACAAATCAAAATAAAAGTGAAAATCAAATATGAAAAAGAAAAATATTTTTGGATTTTTATTATTTATTGAAAAACAAATCACAAACTTTTATTTTCTTTTTATAAAACGTTACGTTAATCGTAATCGTTTCCTTCAAAACTACTCGCGACGAAACGAGAGAAAAGAATTTTCCCGCTTAATCGGTTGTTGAATTGAAGTAATCCGATAAACAACTAATTTCACGTTTTTCTTATGTTGTAAGGCTTATTTGGTTTACAACGCCCACCCTTCAACGGGAGAATCGAGGCTGTAACTTTATTATTTTTTTGGTATTTTTGTAAACACTTTAGGAAAAGTGTTTTGAATTTTTCAATTTTTAAATTTTTATAGAAAATATATACAAGATAGAGGAAGGCTTAATAAAACACGATTTTTCAAAACGATATTCAAAAATTCACTTCGATCTTCCCCGGCAGCGGCGCCATTTTGATTTAGTCGTTTTAAGTATAAGTTTATTTTACCAAAGAAATACTCGTGAAAGTATTTCCCGGGTCGTGTCCCAGCGAAGGTAGAATGGAATCTTAGAATATCGATTGCCAAATCGTGTCGTGAAAAGTCGTGAATGTGAAAAATGTGAATGAGAAACTCAATGAATAGCAAGTAAACACAGAATATGCAGAATGTACAAGCTAAGTATGCACAAGTGTCTAAAATTGGAAATCGGAAATGCAAACGTGATATTTAAAGGTAACGTACGAAATTAAACGCGACTTTTATACTAAAAATGATCCTACAAATGTGAAACAAGTTTCTAAAAATCTTAAACTATTAAAAAGAATTTTGAGAAAAAGAAAAATATTTTTTTGGCTTTTTATTTATTTTCTATGAATTTATTTTCTATTTATTGAATTAAAAAGTAATTAAAAATTAAGGAAATTGTAAAAAATAATGGGAAAAATATAAAATCTATTCTGAAAAATATAAAATATAATAAAAGAATTATCTAAAATATTTTTGTATTTTTAAAAGCTTTTTCTGATTTTTTTTATTGATTTTTGTTTATTAAAAATGATTAATAATAAAGGAAAATTAAGAAAAATAGTAAATCAACTAGGAAAAATCTGTAAAAATTCTGGAAAATCTAAAATATTATTCTAATACTAGGAAAAATAAGAAAGTTTAAATAAGCCCACTAATAAGCAGTTTGGACACAATAAGCAGTTTGAATAAGCACTTCTACATAAAATCACACCAAAAGCTTAAGGAATGTGTAATGGACTTAAACAAACTTAATGCAGCTAAAAAATCTCAAATAAGCCTTGCCCGTAAGCCAGAAAGCTCAGCCGCATGTCCTATGTTACTAAAGCAAAAAGTGTGTAAACCTTCAACTTGCAGGCACAAATAAGCAGTCTAAATAAGCTCTAAACATCAAGTTAAACACAAAATCAAGAAGCTAGCTGTAAAATCTATCCAACGAGCCAAAAATCACACAATTGTGAGCTTATACGAGCTTATGAGGGGCTGTTGAAACGGGCTTGTTGGGACAGTAGTGAACTGATGGAGCAGGGCACATTTGGTTCAAATGAGCTATTAAGAGACTTATGTAAGCTAACTAAACAAGCTTACAATTTAGATTTAAGCACTGCTATCTCAAACTAGCACTATGAACTTTCACCAGAAAGAATTTCACTCCATTTCAAATCCATTTGATCTCTTAAATGTAACTCTAAATGTGACAGCATGAACACAAATTTCACCAGTAGTTTTGACTTATAAATTGCGCATAAACTTGCTACAGGGTACACTAATAGAACAATAAGCTAAAGGTACTGATTGGGAGTCCAAATAAGCAATAGTGAATCCAAAATAGGCAGATTGGAAGAAACTAAAAGCACTAAACTAAACAATCTGCTAAAGGGCTGCTGTTGGTGCAGGGGTTAC
Source organism: Artemisia argyi (assembly GCA_030686995.1). Classification (NCBI taxonomy): domain Eukaryota; kingdom Viridiplantae; phylum Streptophyta; class Magnoliopsida; order Asterales; family Asteraceae; genus Artemisia; species Artemisia argyi. Next base: position 102,499,169 of record CM060696.1, read on the forward strand.
TAGGCTTAGGGGGGGGGGGGTTGATGGAGCTACTCAAAAGCCTTAATAAAATTCCATAAAAATAAGAAGCAACAAGTTCAACAGTTAGATAAAATGGATACCAAGCTTCAGCCAACAAAGATTAATAAAAAGCACATTAAAAATCAAAAGCAAAAACTGTTTGGGGATAGTAACTAACTGATGCAATTGGTAAAGAAGTCAATGGTGTAAAAGATTTGAACACTAAAACTATTAATGCATAAATGTTTAATAACCTATATGAACTAAGTCTATGCAATTACCTACAACTAAATACCTCAAACAAAAATTATGCAACCAATAGAATTTTAGACAGCTTGATGAAATGAATTTTGGTAAACCAATGCAACTGCTATGATATAACTTGAAAATACTAAAAATGACTTGAAATCTACTCTAAATTACAACTACAATCTAATGCAAATTGAATCAATAGCAAAATGGATCTCAAGCACCTAAACTTCCACTGTGCCAAACACCCTTTAAAAACACATCTGAACTATCTCATTAAGATTTTAAACAACCGAAAATCAAACCAATAATCAAAATGAGTCAAACAACTATGCTAGATATCAGATAAACAGCAATTCAACAACAAACAACTACTACTACTCACTATCACTGATCTACTAAAACTAATGCATATAAGAAGCAGTTTAATGGCATAACAATTCAAATGAAACAATCAAGCTCGAACACAAACAAGTCTACTGAATTAAGGTCAAATTAAAACAATAAAACAGTGAAACACTAAGTAACTCAGATTTAAACTAATAGAAGCAGAACATTAAATTTATTAAACGAAAAATGGATTGAGAACTTACAATAAAATCCCTAGCTGAACAAGAGATCATTTGAACCAAAGCCTATCTTTGGATAGGCTTAAAAAACACCAGTAAACATGATACTAACAACAGAAAACCAGAATCATCATCATAAATCCCCCCTCTGACTTTCGTTGACTGAAACTCATGAATCAATTTAAGCTAAAACAAAGTACACAACTCACTACAAGCTAATATTTAGCTTGAAATAAGCTACTAAGAGCAGTAAATGAAAGCTTATAACACCTTTTAACTACTGAATTAAAGTTCAAAGTAATATGAGACAAAGAGATTAAACAGTAAACTTTTAAATTGGATTAATACTTGAAAGTAGAATTACAATATTTGAAATACAAATTTAGAAAACTGAATTAAAGCTATATAAATCTATTTTTACACTACTCCTAAGCTTCTACTACACTAAGTTTACCCCTACTCCTAAACCTAAATAACTAACAGTCTTCAAAGTGTGGTGAGGAGGGGCTATTTATAACCTGAAATAAGGAGCGTGGGTATCTCTGTAAGGCTCTAGATCTCTTCTTTCGTCCCTTGGATCAATCTCCTAATCATAAGCTTAATCATTGACGCTTGGATTGGTGTGATGACCTGTTTGGACCAATCAGGAGCTTCTATTCATCCACCTTGGCGATCCTGAGCTACTACACACCTTGCCACGTTGGAGATTCCAAGTACTAAGCTCAAGAAAGGTACGGAGGGTATTTAAAGGTGGGAGGAAGAAGGATGAACAGGATTGAGCGGGGTGGTTTTGGGTTTTTATAATTTTATTATGATTTTGACTAATATTGGGGGTTTGACCAATGGGTCGGTTTTAAAGGTGTAGTTTGGACCCGGGTTAGCAGTAAAATGGGGTTGGGCTTGGTAGTGATGAAATGGATTTTGGGTTTATGTTGGATTTTTATGGCAGAATTTTGGTTTAGTAGTGTGATTGAGGATTTTTTTTAAGTTTAAACCTTTACGACCAAAATTGTAAAAATGGTAAAATCCAAGGACACTTTAGCCATTCTTCATAAAATATAACCAAGGATCTTTCCTGCTAATTTGTGATTCTTCAAGGGCTATTTTTGACACTTTGAGCAAATGAGATCCATAATTGAGAATTCCTTCCCGGCTTCGGCTCTTGAACCTTCTTCCAATTCTCGTGCTCGTGTTGTCGTATTAGCTCGTTTTTTGTCCAATATTCACATATCTGTACCTGCACATGCAAAAACACAAAAACAACACATATTTGGTATTTATGATCGGGTTTTTGGTCATTTGGGTCCAATTTTGGTCAAATAAAAGGTGTGTAAATTAATACACACCAGTATGTATAACACATCCCTTCCAACAATCATATGGTTTTTCTCCTATTTCCATTTGTTAAGTAAAACAAATAATATCTTATCGGTCTAAATTCAGTGTCTATTGTTCCTATTAAATGTATTGATTTTAAAACATTTTTTTAAATGTTTTAATAATCATGTATGTTCTTTTCAATGTGCGATTAAAGCAAGATCAGCTGCTCACAAAAAATTGCAGCGTGCATATGCTTTTGAAATACGGGCATATCTGTTCTAATGAATTTGAAGATAAAGTGCAACGTGCACATATATGTTCTTGGAAGGGTGCACACTTGTTTTTGTATGACGTGCACATCTATATGTTCTAACGAATTTGATGAAGAAAGTGAACGGTGCATGTATGTTCTTGGAAGTGTGCACATATGTTTTTAAATGTCTAGTACATCTATATTTAACAAGATACATTTGTATTTGAATTGTATTTCATTTTATATCAAATTTTGTGTATACTATTTATGTTTTGGTTTCTTCTAAATTTAGAGGTTACATGTGTATATTTATGTTTCTGGTTATAAATTTAAAGGATTAAAGAATATACAACATAAACATATGTGCAATTACCATTTTAAACAAAACATAATTCATAGCTAAACAATTGTTTGCAAGAAATGTATATATGTAAATTTACAATATTAAAAGAAACATATATGCATCTGTTTTTCTGCAGACGTATATGTTGAAAAAAAATATATTTTCATAATTCCGAAAGTTAAGGGCCCTAAAAATGGTTTTCTTTTATTAAAAAAAATTCTAAAAAAGTGAAAATGTGTTTTACTATTATACCATTTTCATTTAATTATAAATATTTAATAATAATAAATTCTTATTGGTCGAAAGATTCTGTAAAATTCGGTACACAATAGCGGTTTTGCATTGAACGTGACCTTATATACTAATATAGGTTCACACAATAGTCTTTTATGATCAGCGACATATATTACAGTTCAGACAACGAACTTTTTATTATTTATTTATTTATTTTTAACTAAAAACATTATTTAAAGTTAGACATCCATAATTATACGATCATAGAAGATTTTTATATGAGAAAACAAGACACAGCTAGCATTATTATAAGGTTAATTACACATTGAAGTGCTCATATGAATTACTCATTCTTGCTCCAAAAGTATGCTCTCTAATTCGTTGCTGGATATGGTAAGAAAAGCATCCATTTGTTTACTAGAAAGGCACAAACCTATTTCAAGATCTCCCGGTGAATCTTTGCCCGCATTAACAGAAATCGAATCGCTGAAATCAAGTGATATAGTCTCATACTTTTGCGGCTTCCCCCACCCAAAGTCCACATCGTAAACATTGAGCTTTGGCGTTCCTGCCACACCAATTGTTGGAACCGGAAGAAACGCCATTTCTAACCATGTCTCGGCATCTTTGAAAATTCCTTGCTTAAACTTCATTGTTTCCTTTATACCGTTTCCTAGCACTTCAACAGCATGAGCAAAACCTTTGATACCTGCTATTAATAAGGTAGTTTTTGTTGGGGCCGCAATTAACCCAACACAATTGCCAAAATAAGTTTGAGGCACAGGTGGATCTAAACGATCCCTCAAATCCGCGGCACAAGCAAACCTTTCTACATCATACTCGCCCTTCTTTCCTTCAACATGAACACGCGATTTGGCTATGCAACTCCATACATATGCACAACCTACAGTGAAGGAAGATACATAATCTAGTGTTGGAAGTTGAACCAACAACCATTTCTTTAGCCGATTGATCTGGGTTCGGGTCAAGACAAATATGGCCCGAACCTTGTCGCTTTGGTGAACTAGCTCAGGTGCCTTGTACTTTTCATCAAGATTTTTTATTGGTGGTAGACTCAACAACATTTCATCTAAAGAATTAGGATATTCGATCACTCTATCATAAAACGGCAAAGAACTAGCACTAGCTAAAAACATTTCATCCGTACCATATTTCGCTATTGATGTCCATGCCATCAAGAAATCGTACCTCGACCTTGCATCACAAAGAGCATGATGATTTGTAAGCCCAATAGTAATACCAGAGTCGGGAAAAATCGTTACTTGAATAGCAAACACAGGGATTTTCACATAGTCATCAACTTTAGTGCCACTTTCCAATAAAGGTACTAGAGAGTGAAACTTATTACAATCTCGAGGATGATTTCCTTTAAGATCATTGAAATCAAGATCACATTCTGCGAATGTAAGTGCAAGTGAATCACCCTCCACGTAACGAAACTCTGGTTTTCTTGATTGACCCGAATGGTTTTCTTCAGGAAACGTGATCAAGTTGCTTGCAAAAGGGAAAAAGTGTTGAAGAGTTACGGACAACGAGTGTTTAAGGTTGGGAAAAACATTTTCAACAAAATCTGCTTTTGAATGAGGGTAGTCGTAAAAGAAAAGTTGGTGAACTGGATGAAATAGTATCCATGCCATGTCAAAGAAAGTAAGTGGTATTGATTGTTCGCGGAGTGTGTTCTGTGGTGGTGAGATTCGGCATTTTTCAAGAACTTTTAACAACCCGTCGGTGGCTGCCATTTGAGGTTTTGTTTCTGGTTTATCATGAACTTTTCAAGGCTTCTTATAGCCAATAAATTTGGGGCTGATGTTATTAAGACCTGATGATTTGAAAATATGAGATTTGCACATATTATTTTTTGATTTGCACATTCTAATGTACAAATAGTTAAAGCAAGATGTATACACAGTATAACATATTAATGCATAAGTTAGAGTGTGCCAATAAAAAAATATGAGTGTGCAAATCATTTTCCCTTGAAAATAAAGGTTTTAGTCCAAATGTACAAATCGTAATGCATGCCGCACAAACCCGTAATACCTCACGAAACCTCCCATAGAAGTGTCCGTTTAAACTCCCCATAAATTTGTGGTCAAAAGACAAAATGAGAGTTTAGATATTCAAGATCGGTGGCTCTGAAATGATTGTATTGGATCTTTTTTTTACTTGTTTATTGTTTTATTTTGGTATTTTATGTCACGTGTATGACAATAAATGCAAATCTGACCTGAATTTGATATGTCCCTCGAGCTAGTTGTCAACGTGTATGACAATAAATGCGAATCTTGTGTTAAGGCTACTCGCATTAGAGCATGCATAACAATAACGCCAATCCGGCGTTAAAACTTGTTTAACGCGCGTTAAACCCAAGTAAACCGTTGCATGCTCTTGCGTGAAGCCATCGTTAACGCCCCATGTTAAACTATGAACGTCGAGTTAAGACGTTTTGGCTTAAAAAAAAAAAAGAAAAAAAAAATCATTTTCAGCCCCTAGACTTTATATAACGGCTATATTTCCTATTTTTTTTTTAAAAAAAAAAAAAAAAAAAAAAAAATCATTTAACCACCACTATAAATACTAACTATTAACCACCACTATAAATACTAACTAAACACATAATTTTTTTTCACACATCCACTACTAATTCTCAAGTTTTTATACTTCCTCTAAAAAAAAAAAAAAAAAAAAAAAAAAAAAAAAAAAAAACCAACCTCATTCACAATGGATTCAAATCAAAGTGTCGAATTATCTCGGACCTGGTCAGACATAGATGACGAAACTGATATCGAGTTTATGATTGCCGTGTACGAGTGTCAGCAACGCTTAGAACAAGAAGAAGCTCATCCCCAAGTGCCTCATACCCACATATTTTGTAAACGTGAGCTTGCCGAAGAACGTTTGCTGAACGACTATTTCATTGAAGGCTATAAGTATACGCACCTGAAGTTTCGTAGAAGGTTTCGTATGAGCCGGAAACTATTTCTAGATATAGTCAAAGGTATTGAATCTTATGAATTCGATCCTCTTCCAGATCATTTTAAATACTTTAGTGTAGGACCCGACGCTACGGGTCGAATGAGTATTAGTGCTTTTATGAAGTGTACATCAACCATACGCCAATTGGCATATGGCAGCTCACCCGATGCGTTTGATGAGTATTTGCAAATGGGTGAGAGTACTTCACGTGCATGTCTTGATAATTTTAACATGGGTGTAATGGATTTGTTTATGCCCGAGTTTTTAAGAACACCAACATGGTCCGACATTCAAAGTATTTACGAAAAGCATGAGCGTGAACATGGTTTTTCGGGAATACTTGGTAGCATTGATTGCATGCATTGGGCATGAAAAAATTATCCAGTGGCTTGGCAGGGGCAATTTTGTAGGGGTGATAAAAGATACCCAACAATAATGCTTGAAGCTGTTGCTTTACAAGCTTTGTGGATTTGGCATGCATTTTTTGGTATGACAGGGGCAAATATTGATATTAATGTTTTAGACAACTCTAATTTGTTCGACGACCTTCTTGCTAACGAATCCCCAAGAGCATCATATATGGTAATTGGAAGAAGGTATGAACAGGGGTATTACTTAGCTTACGGAATTTACCCACAATGGGCAATCTTCGTCAAATCTTTCTCGGCAACGACTGACGAGAAACATAGTTCTTTCAAAAGGAAGCAAGAAAGTACACGAAAGGATGTCGAACGTGTTTTTGGTGTGCTTCAAGGACGTTGGGGTATACTACAACAACCGGCACGTGCACTGGAAATTGTCAAGATACAACGAATCTTGTATACCTGCATTATTTTGCATAACATGATTTTGAAAAATCAAAAGTTTACACTCCGTGAGTATGGCGAAATGTGGGTGGATCCAGCACCGCATTTGAGGCAAGAAAGGTGGGTCAACAAATGTGATACCCAGCATCGCAAGGCAATGGAAATGCGCGACTTAGAAATGCATATTCAACTCCAACGAGACCTTATGGAGCATGTTTGGCAGAAACGTCTTCAACGCCAACAACAACAGGAAGAAGAAGATTCCGAAGACGATGAATAAGTAGTTGTAATTCGTATGGTTTAAATTTACTATGTTTCAGTTTTTTTTAATCGTTGTTATTGTTATTTTAAGTTTTTTTATATTTCGTATTGTAATGTTATGTGGTTTATTAAATGAATTGTTGGTTTTAATTTAGGGGTTGAATTTGAAAATAGTTGAGTTAAGGCTGAGTTATAATTGTGGGTGTTTTTTTTGTGAGTTAAGATAAAAGTGTTAAAGCTGATGTGGAGCTGACGTAACACTGTGTTAAAAGTTAACACAAGTTATGATTGTGCATGCTCTTAATGTTGATCGCTATGATCGATCAATTGAAATGTCAGTGTATAAACGTGGCTATATTATCTACTAGTATTAATCAATCACATTTAATTATATAAATCAACATATAAGTTAGTCTCTTTTTCTCTCTTACATATGGACTAAAAAATTATATAGTTTTGACAAAATATTAGTTTTAATGTTCGTTCATATACAAGGTTTATATATACCAGTCGGATATTTACGCACAGTAGCGGCGATAAATATAGTTATATTATAAATATAGTAAATGAATTGCTAGCCTAACTCTCCCCGCAATTCCCTACTCGCTTATTGAATTCGTTTAACAACACTCCGAATGTATATATGTTAGTTGTATGTGTTTGCTTGGGTTTTCCTTAGCTTTCTCATAACATCATTATTCTTGCATATAGAAAGACCCTCGCAATCTCTTACCCGTCAAACACTCCCTCCAAAAGTATATGATTTTGACAAATCAAGATTGTATTGATTGAAATAAAAGTTAAAGTTATAAAAAAATAGAATCAAAGTATGGTAAAAAACAGTTTTACCCAACGGCTAGTTTAAAATCAGTTACTGACACAACAATTGCAACGACTAGTTTAAAAATCAGTTACTGACACAACAATTGCAACGGCTAGTTTAAAAATCAGTTACTGACACAAACTTTGCAATCACAGTAGGAACTTTGAACTAGCAGTTGGAACTTTTTCACAAAAATTTTCAAAGAACAGTAGAAACATAAAATAGGTTTAAAATAGACTGTTCATTCATAGTTTTTAGCAAACTACCAGCTATCAATGGATTTGATTTGTCTTTACCATGAGCCGTTTGCTATGGATTTGATTTGTCTTCAATTCTTGCAACTGTTGCAAACACGTCTTCATAATCTATGCCTTCCTCTTGTGTATATCCCTGAGCCACTAGCCTAGCCTTGTTCCTGATTACAATTCCTCTTTCATCTTTCTTGTTTCTGAACACCCACTTAGCTCCAATAACCTTCATGCCTCTTGGCAAATCAACAAGTACCCAAACTTTTTGAATTTTGATCTGAAGCAATTCTTATTGCATTGCTTCTACCCAGCTTGAGTATTCCATTGCCTTGAATACGTTCTTTGGCTCAATTTGTGATATAAAGCATAAAAACAGACATTCATTCTTGTCTTCATGGTCCTTTGATTCATAAACATCACTGATAAAACCATGATGATCAGGCTCTCTAGTCTGTTTTTTGGTCTTCACACCAGATTGTATGTCTCCAATTACATTATCAAGTGGATGAATCTTGTGAATTGTTGCTTGGGGAGTTTGAGGAACTTGATATTTAATAGGAATATTATGAGTCTCAACATCATTGGCTTGAGCATCCTGAGTAGCAGAAGTTGTATTTTCCACATTTGGTCCAGCAGTGGAAACTTCTGGCCTAGCAGTATTAGCCACGTTTGTACTGCTTTCATGATTTTCTTTGTTTTGAGCATCCACATTCACTACATTGTGCACATCTGCACCACCTTCCTTTCCAGCTTCATTAGAAGGTTGTGGATCTCCATTCTTTGAAACAAAGTCATCACCTGAAAAATCTCAAATTGGCATAACAATGTGATCTTGATCATCTTCTTTATCCCTGTTTGGTTCATCATCATCAATGTACTCTTCTAAACCTGCAAAATCATTAGTATATGTACCTGCAACAATTGGTACATAATTTATAGTATGGGTTAAAGAATCAAGATCAAACAGCCATGTTGGACCAGCACCTGCAATATTTGATTTATTCTCTAAAAACTCTACATGCAGGTTCTCTTTTATCTTTTTAGTCCTTAAGTTGTATACCCTAAAGGCTTTATTAACCATAGATTACCCAACAAAGTAACCCTCATCTGATTTTCGATCAAATTTACCCATATGATCTAAGGTATTGAGAATAGTGACATGACAGCCAAATGGTCTCATGAAATCTAAGGTAGGTGGTCTACCCCTAAATAGCTCATAAGGTGTCTTGTTCTTTGATTTCACAACTAAAACCCTGTTTTGCACATAACAAGCATATTAATTGCTTCAGCCCAGAAAGTGATGGGCAGCTTTGAATCAGCTAACATGGTTCTAGCAGCCTCTATTAATGTCCTATTTCTCCTTTCAGCAACACCATTCTGCTGAGGAGTTCTAGCAACACTAAATTTTCTTTTTATACCTTTTTCCATGCAAAAACCATCCATAACTCTATTTTTGAATTCTATCCCATTGTCACACCTGATGATCTTCACTTTCTTATCTACTAGGTTTTCTACTTCAGTAATAAAAGTCTTAAGGATACCAGTTGTTTCATCTTTAGTTCTAAGAAAGAAAACCCATGTGAATCTGCTAAAGTCATCAGTTATAACAAGACAATACTTCTTATGCAAAATACTACTCACTGAGGTAGGACCAAATAAGTCCATATGTAACATATATAGTGGGTGAGTAATAGATTTAAGGGCTTTGGGCTTACAAGAAGCTTTATGTTGCTTACCTTTAAGATAGGCAACACAAGTTTGGTCATTTTCAAATCTTTTCTGAGGAAATCCTCTTACCAAACCATCTTTTACAATTTTATTAATGGTTTTGAAGTTTATGTGACCAAGTCTTCTATGCCATAACATAGACTCATCCAATGTGGTCTTTGCAAGCAAGCAAGCAAGATTCTCTTTTGGAACAATATTCTTCATATCAATACTGTATAAGTTGCCTTTTTTAGGAATTTTAGTTAATACTTGACTTTCATAAGGCAACTTAAAATCCTTAGAAAGGAAAAAGCATTCCTTATCAGTAAAAAGAACTTTGTTCTTCTTGTCACACATTTGTGAGACACTAAAGAGATTGTACTTAAGATCTTTTACATAGTACACATCTTCAAAATCCAAATTTCCACTCTTTATTGTTCCTTTACTAGAAATTTTACCACCAATATCACCTCCAAAACTGGCATATTGTCCTTCAAATGGTGTGAAATTTGTAAGATAGGACATATTGCCAGTCATGTGCTTTGAACATCCACTATCAGAATAACTTTGATCTTTTTCTTTAGCATTTGGATGTCCATGCACATAAAATAAAAGAATTAGTTCCTTTTAGAGACCCAAGCCATTATTGACTTAGATATGCCCTGTGTATCAATATAATTATATCTATCAAAGGTCATTGATATACCATTGGGATTGCTAGAGGTATTAGTTCCTTTTGGTCTTCATTCCCAACGTGCTAAGGCCTTTATAGCATTTCTCATATTTACTCTGTTTTTATTTACAACACTAGCAGTGGTAACTTTTGGCCTAGCAGTGAAAACTGCTGGCTCAGATATTTTGAATTTAGGTACCTACTTTTGGTTGTAAACCACCTTTTTCTCTAAAAGGGACCTTTTACCTATTTGTGCTGTTTTAACAGAAGTTTTGATTGGTTTTGCACTTGATAAGGATTTATTTGATGCGTTTTTAGGGGGTCATCTAAGCCCTAAGTCGTGAATTTATAATAAAATATTGCTCTAAATCGTTTCTTTTCTCATTTTAGGTACTTGGGACATGATTTCTGGAATATGGAGAATTTTATATGTTTTTATGCTCAAGAATAAAAAAAACAAGAAAATCAAGAAAATTCAGGAGTTTACCACTAACGACGTCAGGCTTGGATGCTGATGTCGTCACTTGAAGACTGAAGATGGTGGAATTTAACACGTGATGCCCCAGATAGAAATTGAAAGTTTGATCAAGTGCATTTGTGTTGAGGCCGTCTGGCTTTGCAATTACATGAGACGGCCTAGAACCTTTAACAAGTGATGACGTCAGAAGGTCTCTTGGGCGATACGAAACCCTAAAAGCGGCGTTCTGACGGCGTCAAGATCTATAACCTGACGCCGTCAGCCTGTAAAATCTATATATACTTTTGAAATTTTCATTCATTAGGGTGCAACTTTGGTAGAGTAACTTTGTGTAAAACCCTAGAGACGAATTTACAAAGAATTTAAGGGTTCCCAAACCCTCTTGTCTCTCATGTTTCATTGAAGATAAGTAATCTTTTAATCATTCATCATGCTATGTGTTGTTTGATTTCTTGTTTATCTTTTCTTCTTTTTAACATGCTAGCTTAGGTTGTTTCTGTTTGCTTAGATCTAGTGAAACCTAGTTATTAATTGTTGGTAGATTGTTTATTGTTTGGTTGATTGATTAGCGTTAGGCTTAAGAAAACTGGCTAATCTCCTATACAGTAACAAGCTTGAACGTCTTTGTTGATATAAATAATGCCCAAAAATATTATTAACATTTATTGATATCTCTATGTTTTGATAATCACAAAACATAAACCCATTGAACTAAAAATCATGTCGTAAACAAGTATTTAGTGGTAAATATTCACTTAACATCCAAATCAGTTAAGGTATGAATAAACAACGTGTTTATTGCATTCTATGATCAAAGGAACATTTTTCTTAAACACTAGACTTTTTATAAAATGTCACCAAACATTTTATATCTTTTACAAAATAATTTTTGGAAATAAAAGAATATGTTTAAATCATTATAAATATATAAATTCAAATTTTCAACCAAAAATGGCAAAAATGGTCCAGAAAAACCTTCCCCACGAAAAGACAAATCTGTGCAACGTTTAAAATGGGTGGCCCTCTTAATTATTAAGAGGACCGGCCACGCTCTTGCACAATATTTTTCTCCCTATAAATACTGGATTATTCCTGGACTTTTTCCTCACCTTTTGCACTAAAAACTTTCTAATCTAAATCTCCATTTCCATTCTCTAAAATCCTTTGATCATATTATCATAAGCTTTTGTTTCCAAGTGATTCAAGCTTCAACAATTCTAGTGCAAGAGAAGAATACTTCAACTCATCAAGACAAGAAGTGTTATGTTGGGTTTTGAGATTCTACTGCTCAGAATTTAACTAAGTGTCAAACTGCTGCTGATGAGAACCTGCTGCTAAGGATAATGATTCTGCTGCTAGTGTTGTCAAACTGCTGCTAAGAGAAACTGCTGCTAAAGAATCTGCTGCTTATGAGATAGACTTGTATACATGAGTGGATAATTATAAAATAGATTGTGTGTATATCTTATACGTATAGAAAGATCTTATCTTGTGTAGAAAGTTATTATAACCTAATAGGACTCCATGGCCTATAAAAGGAGGTGCCTAGGGTTAGAATAGGTACGTATTACTTTGTTCTCGTTTCACTTCAAGGTTGTAGGACCCTAGCATTGTCGAGTGCTTGTATTATAAATATATTGAAGTGTTGATAGTTATTAAAACTGTTCTTCTTAAGTTAAGCTTTAATATTCCACGTTATAGCTTAAGTGTTAATTCAAGTCAACTTCTATAAAGATCGTTTGCTCAATTGGGATCAACAAGTGGTATCAGAGCTTGTAATCTAGAAGTTGTAATCAAGAAGAACTTGTTCCTTACAAGTTAACTGTTCCAACTCAATTGCTGAAGATGGGTGACGACACACACATGGTAACTGCTTCAAAGGTTCCCATGCTCAAGCCTGGAGAGTATGAGCTGTGGAAGATGAGGATTAGATAGTACATTCGCATGATTGACTTCAACATGTGGAATGTGATTGTGAATGGTGACTCTCTACCACAAAAAGGTCCTAATGGGAAAGAGATACCTATCAAATCTTCAGAAGAAAACTCAGTGAGAAAGATGGATATCAAGGCACATAGTATTCTCTTGATGGGGATACCGAATGAATTTCAATTGGACTTTGATGCCTGTGAGACTGCAAAAGCTTTGATGGATGCTGTAGAATTCAGATTTGGAGGTAATGATGCTACTAAGAAGTCAAGGAAGAATATGTTGAAGCATCAGTTTGAGAACTTTTCTGCTACAAGTGGAGAAAAGCTTGATGGTACATACAACAGGCTTAATCAACTTGTTAGTCACTTAAAGCTTGTTGGTTATGTTGTTCCTTAAGAAGATGTAAACCTTATGTTTCTTAGAAGTCTTGCACCTGAATGGAGTATGCATACAGTTGTTTGGAGGAATAAGCCTGATTTTTAAACTATAAAGTTAGAAAGCCTCTACAACAATTTGAAGGTGTATGAACCTGAGCTGACCTCTTCAACTACTTCATCTTCTGGTACTCAAAATCATGCACTTGTATCTTCAAAGTCTAAAGGATCTCAAGAATCCCTCTCTACTACTTATGGGGTATCTGCTGCTACATCTTATGGATCTGCTGCTAGTTCTACTGATAATAATTCCATCAGTGATGCTGCCATATGTGCATTCTTGGCTGATCTAACAACTAACACAAGGTCACAGGTTCTCAATCAAGATATGGATCATATTGATCCTGATGATCTTGAAGAAATTGATCTTAAATGGCAGATGGCCATGTTGACCTTAAGAGCAAGAAAATTCTTGAAGAGGACTGGGAGAGAAGTCAAGTACATGGCTAAAGAAAATCTGGGTTTTGATAAGTCAAAGATGGAGTGCTACAATTGCAACCGGAAAGGCCACTTTGCCAAAGAATATAGAGCTCCAAAGAAGAATGCTGAAACTCCAAAGAAGACCTCTGAAGAATCAAAGAATACCACAACTGCATTGGTTTCTTGTGATGGGTTGGGTGATTATGATTGGAGTGACATGGCTGAGGAAGAACCCAATTACTCTCTGGTGGCTCAAGTCAAGCCTAAAGTGCATAACTTTGCACTTATGGCCTATGCATCATCATCTTCTGGATCTGACTCTGAGGTATCTAATGAAATTGATCTATCTGTGTGTTCTTTTAAATCATGTACTGACACTGTAGAATAACTTAAGTCTAGGAATGAGAGCCTTATAAAAGAAGTTAAACACCTAAAACTTGATAACTTAGGTTACAAAATAGGTATTCAAAATGTGGAAAGAAGATTAGAATATCTTAAACATTGTGAGCTAGAATATGTGGATAGAATTAACCAACAGGATGTTGAGATCTATAAGAAAAACAGTGAGATTGACTTTCTCAAGAATAAGTTAGAAGAAACAGAAAAAGATAGGGATGCAGCTCTTGCTGATAAAGATAAACATATAGTAAGAGTAAATAAACAACAATATGCTTCTAATTTGGTTAATAAGTCAATTGAGAGTACTTTGATGAGAAAAGGAAGTGGAATAGGCTATAATGAAGTTGCTTCTCCAGTTAAGAGTGCCTATGCTCCACCAGGAAAAGAACTGTCTTTTATAAGTGAGTTAGACATGGAAAAACCTGTAGGTGAATCTAGTACTAGTGTCATAGAAACACCTAAGGTTGAAGTTAGAAAATTTCCTGATGCTCCTATTATTGAAGACTGGAATTCAGATAGTGATGAGGAACAGGGTGAACTAAAACAAAGTGTGAAAAAGGAAGAAATTCCTGCAAAAGTTGAACCTAAAGTTGAACAGGTTAAGTTTGTGAGACCTGTGTTAGGTAAGAGTATCTCTTGGAAAATGGTAGAATATAATGGGGTCCCTAGACATCAGATGAAAAGATTTTATAATAAGCCTAGGGGTAATCAGAGAAACTTTAATAACCTAGTTTCAAATAAGTTAGGTAATGAGTTTCAATTAAAGAAGAAGGCTTGTTATAAGTGTGGTAGCTTTGAGCATTTGATTAATAATTGTAAACACCACCAAAAGCCAGTTTGGAATCAATACTCAAGGGTGAATCATAAATATGTTTCAAAAAATACTCACCCTCATCCTAATAGAAATATGATTCCAAGGGATGTGTTGCTAAGATCTGGTGCAACTAGATCTATTTTTTTGCTGCTAAATCAAATGGTGCTTTTAAAACCACAACTGGTTCTATTGTTGGCTCTGCTGCTAGTAAGCACTCTGCTGCTAGTACAAAACTTTCTACTTCTGGGCCAAAAGTTTTAACAAATACAGTTGTTGGAAATTATTTTTATGCTCTTAAGGCCTCAGCTTGCTGGACTTGGAAACCTAAATCAACTGCTTCAAATCATGTTTCCAAAAATAGAAGTGCATCAATAGACTTAAAGAAATTTGACTATATTGATGCACAAGGCATATACAAGTCAGTAATGGCTTGGGTCCCCAAGAGAAAATAATTTCTCTATTTTCATGTGTAGGGCAATCTACAGGATGAACTAAAAGATAGTGTTGTAGTTGATAGTAGATGCTCTGGATACATGACTGGCGATGAGTCTCAACTTGAAGACTTTGAGGCTTTTGATGGTGGTTATGTTGCTTTTGAGAATGATCCAAAAGGTGGAAAGATAATTAGCAGAGGTACACTAAAAACAGGGAATTTGGACTTTGAGAAGGTGTTCCTTGTGAAAGGGCTTAAGTTTAACTCTTTAGTGTCTCACAAATGTGTGACAAAAAGAACTTTGTTCTTTTTACAGACAGAATATATGATATTTTCTCCTGATTTTCAATTGCCAGATGATAAATTTGTGCTATTGAAAGTCCCTAGAATTGAAAAGATATACAGTGACCATATTAAGAACAATGTTCCCAAAAGAGCTTTGACTTGTCTAATTGCAAAGGCCACTCTTGATTGTCCAAATTATGGCATAGAAGACTTGGACATCTAAACTTCAAGACCATGAACAAGTTAGTGAAAGGAAATCTTTTTAGAGGGATGCCTACAAAGATGTTTGAAAATTGTGAAACTTGTGTTGCATGTCAAAAGGGTAAACAACACAGAGTTTCATTCAAGTCCAAGACTGTGAACACAATTACCAAGCCTCTACATTTACTTCACATGGATTTATTTAGGCCTGTTTTTATGAATAGTTTGAACAAGAAGTCATATTGCCTAGTTGTCATAGATGGCTTTAGTAGGTTTACTTGGGTGTTCTTTCTAGCTACTAAAGATGAAACTCCAGAGATTCTCAAGGCCTTCATAACTAGAGTTGAAAACGTGAATAACCATAAGGTGAAGATAATCAGATGTGACAATGGAACTGAGTTCAAGAATAATGTGATGAATCAATTCTGTGTGGGCAAGGGTATTCTAAGACAGTATAGTGTTGCAAGAACTCCACAACAGAATGGTGTTGCAGAAAGTAGAAACAGGACACTGATTGAGGCTGCAAGAACAATGCTATCTAATTCTAAACTACCCATACCTTTTTGGGCTGAAGCTGTAACACTGCATGTTTTGTGCAAAATAGAAGCAAGGTAGTTAAGCCTCACAATAAGACTCCATATGAGTTATTTCATGGAAAGAAACCAATGATTGATTTCCTTAAACAATTTGGATGTCCTGTTACTATTTTAAACACTAAGGATCAGTTAGGCAAGTTTGAAGAAAAAGCAGACGAAGGATATTTTGTTGGTTACTCTGTAAACAGTAAAGCTTTCAGGGTTTACAATAAGAGAACCAAACATGTAGAGGAGAATTTGCACATCAAGTTTAGTGAGAACACATATAATGCTGAAGGGAAAGGACCAGAATGGTTGTTTAATATTGATATTCTTACCAAGACTATGAATTATGAGCCAGTCATTGCAAGTGTAGACACTAACAAACCTCAAGAAGAATTTGTTTTGGTTGAGAAATTGAAGATTGGTCCAACTTTACTTCCCTTTCAGAAGGTTCAAAGTTCACAAGCAGATGATGTTACTCATGAAAAACCTAAGGAAACTGAAGAAGGCATTGAGATACCTGTTGATGTTGAAAAGGTAACCAATGAAGCACTTAAAGTTGTTGAAGATGTCTCTATAACAAGGCCAAAGCAGACTACTACTACACTAGAAGACTCTACTGCTGACTCAGAAGACTCTCAGCTCACGTTTTTAGTATATCTGATCATCAGTAATTGTTCCAATAGTGTTTCTAAGTTATTTTCATTCCTCATATCTTAGTGTAAACATACAAATCACTCAAACCCCTTTTTCAGTCCAGATTCACCTGATCACGAACCCGTTTGAATACCATCCACACCTCGTCGGGACATAACGACCCGGGGAAACACTATATTCCGCGGAGCATTGAGCCTAAGGAGTTTGACCATGTTCACCACATCCGTGGTTGACTTCGGTTGACTGCTTTTGCCTCAATCAAATTTTGGCGCCGCTGCCGGGGAGGTCGTGCTCGTATTCTAAACGGTTTTACAGATTAGTGAATCTGGATATACACTCATTGTATATTTACCATCCCTTGTTCATATTTTCTTATATTCAAAACAAAACAGTTCATGAAAACTTTTTAAAATTAGTTTTCAACGAACAAAAAAACACAAAAAGATTTTCTTTCTTATAAAATGTTTATCAAAAACCCCAAAAATATCCATCTTTACCCTCCTACCTTTTTGATTCTTCATCCCTTCACCCTCTATCCTTTTGATTCTAACTTCTTCCACTTCTATTGTAATTGATTCTAATGGCATCTCTCGATGACGATTTCTTTGAACAATGGGCCTTTGAGAGCAAAATTGAAAAACTTATGGCCTTGTCAAAAATGTCGAGATGTCGTGTTGATTATGATGGACCATCGATTCATATTCCCTCTCCGGTGAGGGAAATTGAACAAGAAACCGGGGTGACAAAGGACCCTGTACTTCCCTTTGACGATGGAAGTGCTAAATACGTCCAACCTACGGTTGTCCAAAAACTTAAGCTCACAATTGCTCCTAAAACGCCAAGAATTGATCCTAACCTTTCACGATATAAGGTTATAAGGTCGTCAAGCAAACGTACAGAGCTTAGGGCAGTGACTGAAAAGAACGACTTACCCAATCTTTATCAAGAACCAAAACCCGAGACCATAACAGAAGTAATGGAAATTCCTAGCTCTAAGAGCACACCACTTGTCCCACCTCCGGATTTTATTCCTTGTGTTGGTTGTGGTGAGCCACTTTTTGGTTTACCATGTCGTTGGTGTACATGTGTACAATGTGGTAATGATATTCGAGATGGAAGTTGTTTGTTTTGTGGTTCGAGGAATTCATTTGCTTATAATCCTAATCAGAACTCATTCAACGACTCTTCAAATTTTTCCAATTACCCATCACATTCATACGAGCAAGAATCATATTATCCAAACCACAATGATGCTTCGTATCAAAATACACCAAACTTTTTGTGTGAATATTGTGGAGGTCCTCACCAAGGTTTTGATTGTCAAAATAGTCAAAATTTTGGTTATGACCAATATCCATACAACTCACCGAACCAGACTCAACAGTTTAACTGTTGTGAGTATTGTGGTGGCCCACACTACAGTTCTGATTGTCAATCGGGCAACACGCTTGTCTGTGAGCAGTTTCCTGGTAACAATTATGACTCTAGTACATACGACTCACAGCCACATCAGTTTTACTGTTGTGAATACTGTGGAGGTCCTCACTTTAACTCAGATTGTCAAACAAGGAATCCATTTCCTTGTAACAATTATGACTATTCAATTCAAGACCAACCTCCACAGTACTAAATGATCCAAGCAACTCCTCATGATACCGAGCAAGACCTTTTACTAGAGGCTCATGAAATTTTGCAAAAACTTAAGGAGGAGTTGGTTATTACATCGTTTCAAGAATCTTGTGAAAAATCAATGGCAGAATTACTTGCTGAAGAACGAGATGCTAGAAACGAAATGAGCATGGAAGAATTACTTGCTGAGCAAAGAGCCGCTAAAATACGTGCAAATCTTCACTACGCTGCTCTATATGATGACGATGATGACAGTGATGATGATGAATATAACATTGTCATTATTCAAAAAGATTCATCAGATTCATCAGTTGTAATTCCTTCCATTGAAAATCAGGGAGAAAATAATGTGACAAAGTCACTAGCCGTTGATCAAATGGAACTTGAAAATTCCATAACTGCTAGTACTTCTAAACTCCCTAAGTCTATTAATATCACACCCGAAGTTCACACTCACTCTCTAAATATGGGGGATGAACATCTTAGCACTGTTCCTCAAAAGGAGAGTCACAGGGAACTTTTGATCATGTGTGTGACCTACCTTCTTACCCTGAAAATCCAAAAGATCATTTTGAGACTTTCTCCGATTTTAATGATGATTGTACATCTTATGGAGAAGTTGAGTGTGAGGAGGCACCATTGCCTCATTCGGATGTTGACCCTCTTATTGAGGAGTTCACAAATGAACTTACTCACATCAATCCACTTCCATTGGGAAGTGATGATGGTTTCCTTGATTTTGAAGCCGATATGGGAGAAACTGAAAATCTTTTAAACTCTAATCCCAACATCGAGCTTAGTACTTCACATGCTGATGAAAATTCTTTATCTTCTAGAGACATCAGTCATGCGGAAGGATTACCTTCTGAGCTAGTTAGCCTAGAAGAAGTGAATGATGAGGCTGACACTGAAATCAAGGATGAAGCACTTCGTGCAACATTATTGAATGTCGATCTCCTCATTTCAAAAATTGAGGCTTTGAAAGAGAAACCTATTTCATCTCCTATCCCCATTAAGGATAGTGACATTTTCTCCGATGATCCTATTCCGGAGTTTGAAGCCTTTACTTTTGATCCTATAGGAGAGAAGATTAGTGGCAGTACCACTTCTCATTCTCATAATTCTCTCCCCGATTATGAATCATTTACGTTAGATGAGTTCTCCTGTGAACTCATGCACATCAATTCAGAATATGATTCATTCACATTCGAGGAGTTCTCCTGTGAACTCACTCATATCATATCTCCACCGGAGTATGATAACTTCTATTTTGATCTAGACACACCCGGGATATGTCTTGATCGCATGAGCTTAAATGATGAGATTCATGATGATGAATCCATGAATCCTCCTCCTGATGATGATGAGTTAGTCAAGATGTTTATCATGACTTTCTTTCTCTTTTTCACCAACCGGGTGACTTTTCCTGTTATTCATTCCTTCGGGAATGAAGACATTATCTTTGACCCCGGCATCACCGCTTATAGTTTATACTATTTTAAGCCAGGGTCATTATATCTCATCGGTGTGGAACTTTCACGTGCTTCAAATGTTTGTCCAGACATCTTGAATGAAAGTCTGATTGAGATTGTTTCTTCCACATCATGCTTCCCCAAGGACCAATGAATTCGGGGTCGAGTCAAGCTAGCGACTCGGTAAACAAAGACAGTAGCATGCTTATAGGGTTTTCACCCTTAGTGTGGGGGAGTTACCCCTGCTGTGGTTACAAATAAAGTGAAAAAAATGGTGTTTCCACATTTAGCTTGTAATGTTGCCCTTTTAACATTCAAAGAGTCGACATAATAGCCGGGACTTTGAATATTGAGGACAATATTCATTCTAAGTGTGTGGGGGGGGGGGGAGTATTTCGCTATTCTAGCGAATTTTATCACATTTTACTATCTAGTACCCCCGTTCTTGGCCAAAAAATCTCAAAAATTTTAAAATTTTTTCACTGAAGTTCAAAATTTTTTGTGGTTATCAGTCCGCCATGTCTGAACGACAAAAGGATTGGCTAATCCAGGAGCAAATGGCTCTTGGTAAAGATACATCAAATCTGTTGATGGCTTGCAATTTGCCCAAAATTGTATGGTAAATCAATTCGCCATATCCTAAAAAGCGAATGAGTTGGCTAGCCCGCAATATTATGGCTTGTGGTAAAGGCAGTGGAAAAACCATAATTGGTAATTAGCTCACCAAGATGTTGACTATTCCATCAAGAGTTGGCTAGTCTAGAAGCAAACGGCTTTTGGTAAAGACTAATCAAATCCGTTGACAGCTGGTGGTTTGCTCAAAATCACATGGTTATCAGGTGGACCATAGTTCTTACTTGAATCGATACATCTGGCTACTCCAAAAGTAATGGCTTTTGGTAAAGAGTTTAAAATCCATTAAGTTTTCAAAACAGTTACTGCTAGGGACTAGCAATATTTTAGTGTGGGGGATTGATGAGTGCTCAAACACTCATCATTTTTGGTCATTCTGAACTGCAAAAACATACAAAAACACTCAGTAATGCATCAAAATACTAAAAATATTTCAAAATTGTGTTTTATATGTTTTAGATGCAAAATGAGTAAAAACAAATGAAAAACGTACAAAGTTTACAAAATTGGCAGTTTCAGTCCCCCAACTTTCATAAAATTAGTCCCTGGTCATTCAAAATATGAAAAATTATCACTAAAGGTCCTTTTGAAATCACAAGTTGTCAAATTTAGTCCTTTGGTGAAAAATCTCAAAAGTTTTGGAAAATTAAAAGTTCAGTCCCTTTACTTTCAGACTTTGGCAGATTTGGTCCCTGGTGGGAAATTTTTGGAAGAAAAGTCAATTTTGGTCTTGTGGTTACTTATTGTGGCAAGTTTAGTCCTTGGATTGAAAAGTTTGGAGAAAAATACATTTTGGTCCCTCAAGTTTCAATAATTTGCAATTTTAGTCCCTGAAGGACCAAAAGTGAAAAATCTTATTTTTAAACATTGGATTATGGAACTGAGCATGTTTAACCCTTGTGGCAAGTTTGGAAAAGTGCCAAATCAGCCCCCTCCAATTTTCAGTTTTACAAAGATGGTCCTTGTGTTTTGCTACTATAACCAAACTACACCCTTTATATTAATTCCAAATCCAAACCAAACAAAGCCCAATCCAAATACCCCACCCTTTTGTAATCCATTACCCACCAGGCCCAACCAACCCTCAGCCCACCTCCTTTTGAAATAATAAAAACCCCCGGTCAAACTTTGACCTTTGACCACCTCCTCCAAAAACCACCCCGTGACCCTGCTACAAGCCTGCAAACACCAATCTTCATCATCACCATTCCACTCAACCCTCCTCCATCATTACCCCTAATCCTCCAAGCACCACAGTCCAAATTAACATCTATGGCTTCAATTATCAGTGAGAAAACTCCAAAAAGGTTAGGGCGCCAAAATCTTTGAATGGCCAAGATCATGCCCCAGTCATCCAAGGGTTGTGAAGCCAGCTGGGAAAAGACAAACAAGCCTCCCAAACCCTAATTTGAAGAGATAAAAGGAAGAAAGAGGCTAGGAAAGCAGTGTTAGTTTTTTAGTGTAATTTTAGTTTACTTAAATTATTGTAATTTATAATTTCCAATCAAAACTCAATGTTATAATTTTGTTTCTTTTTCAATAACATAAGTCCTGAGTTTGAGTAATTCCATTTTCAGTTTACATTTTAGTTTACTCAAAAATACAAAAAAAAAAGGAAATAAATAGAAATAAATAAAAAAAATACATGAAGCAGGGAAGAAAAGGTGGGATGAAATGGTTTAGAACCCCATGGGGGGTGTTAGGAGTGTGTTGTGATTGACTTTGGTTCCGCTGATTAAGCAAAGGACTATTGTAAGATCAGTTTTCATTTTTAGTTAATTTACTATAATTTTGTGATTTCCTGTAGCATTGCTTATCCTTGGTTGTATTTGTACTCTTTTGTGTGATTTAAGTTTATTTATCAGCATAAGTTAGCAACATCACTTATAAATTCTCTTTTGCTCACTTGGGACAAGTTTTTACAAATCTAAGCTTGGTACACTGCCATAATGTGCACATCAATGTAACTTGGAAATTTGGGCTTGAGATTAGCGTATTTGTGGATTAACTGACTTGAAATGTCATTGAGTGTGATTGTGATTCAGTGTTAAGGACTAAATCCACCAATCCCTTTGAAAATGCCCACACAGACTTCTGTTAAGGGGTGTTTGGCAAAAGCTTGTTTTGATTTTTAAAATTGTTTTGTCCATAATTTTCTTATTAGGTTAGCTTTAGTTTATAGTCAATAGTTATTTTCAAGCATAAAATCAGTAGGTCTTTATGTTAAAAGTCAAAGTTACTCTCAATCTCATTTATAGGCTTATATAGTGTAATTTGGAAACTGTGTTTTTACCATTTGTTAGTTCCAGGGTAGATTTAAGTTAATCAGGTATTACATTAGTTTAATATTACACCTAGAATTAGTTTTAATTTATCTAATCTTAAATTGGTCAAACTTAGGGCTAATACTCAAATAGTCAAAACTTGCATGTCTGTGAATATGGACAGATTTCTAGACCATGCATAGTGTTCAAAATGGATTGAAAATACATGATTCTTGTTGTTTTAAGTTAATTGGTAGCTTATGGATGTATTTCAGCCAACAACTTGGAATTTGAAACTCTTTTGTGCATTGAAATGTGAGCTTGAAATTGCCTGTGTGAGCACTTGCTTACCCTGCACCACAGTCTGACCCCTTTTCCCAAGCCCACAATAAGCTCACTTCTTGAGCTTATTGCCTGTTCTTGTGGGTTTTGAGAAACCCACCTTATCAAGTTGTAGTTTCTCATCTTTATTTGCATTTTATTGATTACTAAGTTTGCTTATTTTGTTCCTTGTGATTGCCTGACTCAACTTGCACACTGACTCATCAGTGTGGATTGAGTGCATTTCATAAGCTCCTTTTGAGCTCATTTGTGAGTGTTAACTTGTGTTTTTGGGCTTTTAAGAAATCTCTCATATCCCTCTTGCTAGTTCCAGGCCTGAATTTGGTTTCCAAGCTCAGTTGATAAGCCTGCAAGTGGCTTTTCAACTTGGAAACACTGCTCTTTCAGTGAGTTTGAGCTGGATTCACAAGCTTGTTGACATAAATAATGCCTAAAAACATTATTAACATGTTATCAATATCTCTATGTTTTAGTTATCACAAAATATAAACTCATAGAACTAAAACTTGTGACATAAACAAGTATTTAGTGATTAATATTTCTCTTTACATCCAAATCACTTAAGGTATGAATAAACAAAGTGTTTAGTGCATTTTATGATCAAAGGAAAGTTTAATTAAGCATTACAAAGTTTATTTAATTATATAAACATATGATATATTTTTGAAAAACACTTTTGGTAATAAAGAAAAATGTTTTATTCATACTAAATTTATGAATTCAAATTTTTAACCAAAATCAGTTAGTTTTTCACCAAAAAACTTTCCCCACTAAAAGACAAAGAATCTGGCCGTTTCAGCTGGGCGGCCCCCTTAATTACAAAGGGCGGTCCCCTTAATTTTAAGGGGGCCGGCCATGATTTAAGGGGGCCGGCCACGCTCCTCTGTCAGATTCTGTTGCCTATAAATACCACCTTAAACCTGAATTTTTTCCTCACCTTTTGCACTACTAAACTTTCTGATCTAGATCCAAATCTCCATTCTTTTATCCTTTGATCATAAGTATATAAATTCTTTGTTTCAAAGTGATCCAACCTTCATCCTCTCAAGTGCAAGAGAAGAATACTTCTATCCCTCAAGACAAGAAGTATTACAACTTGTTGTGATCTCCACATCCAAGTTGTTGGTGCATCATCAAAGATCATTTACATTATTCTTTGTAAAGATTGTTGTGAATATTTGATTGTAGATAGTTGTGTTAGATATTGATTGTGTGATTAGTTAGTAGCTTGGTGTGAAGAAGATAAGCTAGGTACTAGATTGGTGTTAAGAAGATAGGTGTGGAGTAGTTAGTTGTGAAGTAGATAGATTTGAAGAAGTTGTGTAGAAGTTGTGACTTAGGTGTGACGAAGTTGTGGTGTATAGATTGGTGTGTAGATTGGTGTGTATATTGGTGTGTACGGTTTTCTCCGCCATAACGGAGCTTGTTGATATAGTGAAGAAAACTCTCGAGTTGGGTGCTCGGGGAGTGGAGTAGGGCAAGGAAGGTGTCCTTGTAGCCGAACCATTATAAATCTCTTGTCTCGCGGTTCGATCTTTCCATCTCTTACTTATTTCATTACTTATCATCATAATATATTATGTAGTATTAATTGTTTATATTGTACTAGACTTGAGATCACATATTATCGAATCTGTGTTTTTAAAATCTAAGCAAAACTCTAAAACTAATTTTTATAACGAAGTAAAAAGACGTAAAACTATTCAACCCCCCTTCTAGTTTTTCACAATTGGTATCAAGAGCCACGTCTAGCAAGATTTTTAAAATATTTTGTATTTTAAAACTTGTAACGATCTATGGAATCTGAAAAATATTTAGAAGGGCAATCTATGCAAAGACCACCACTATTTAAAAGTGATGGATTTTTATATTGGAAAAATAGATTCGAAACGTATGTGAAATCAAAAGATCTTGATCTTTGGCATATTATTACTTTTGGTGATTTTCCTCCTATTCAATATAATGTTGAAACTAAAATGAATGAAATTGTACCTTTTGAAAAACAAAGTGATGATTTGAAAAAGAAATTAGCAAAAAATAATGAGGCTAAAATGGTAATTTATAATGCGTTACCACGCAAAGAATATGAAAGAATTTTTACGTGTAAAACCTCCAAAGAAATTTGGGATTCTTTACTAATCACTCACCAAGGTAATAGCCAAGTCAAAGATAATAAAATAGATCTTCTTGTACAACAATATGAACAATTTACGATTCCGGAAGAGGAATCAATTGACAATGCTTTTGCTAAGTTTAACACTATCATCACAAGTTTAAAAGCACTTGATGAGACAATTTCTAGTAAAAATTGTGTTAGGAAATTTCTTATGGCATTGCATCCAAAATGGCGAGCTAAGGTCACGGCAATCGAAGAATCAAAGAACTTGATGACATTATCACTAGATGAACTAATTGGCAACTTGAAGGTTCATGAAGAAATCATAAGAAGAGATTCGGAAACGGTCAAAGTCAAGAAAGAACAAACCAAATCAATTGCTCTAAAAGCCAAAAAGGAACCTAGTGATGATGATGATTCAAGTGACGAAAGTGAAGACGAAGAATATGCAATGGCCGTAAGATAATTCAAGAAGTTCTTCAAGAGACGAGGAAGATTCACTAGATCATCACGAGACGAAAGGAAAGCATTCCAAAGGAATAGAAGTGACAACTACGGGAAGAGAAAGTGCTTTAGATGTGGAAGTCCAAATCATCTCATTAGCGAATGTCTAAAGCCGCCGGGTTATGAAAATCAAGGTGCTTTTGTTAGTGGAACATCGAGTGATAGTGACAAAGAAGAAGTTGAAAAGCCAAGAGACGAAAAGTGTTTTATGGCAAAAGAAACCGACGAAATATGTTTAGGAATTGACTTGGAACCTGACGAATGGATCAAAGATAGCGGATGTTCGAGGCACATGACGGGGAATCGCAATCTATTCTCTACATACAAGGCATACAATGGAGGTAACGTTATTTTCGGTAGTGACTTACGTGGGAAAATCATTGGCAAAGGTACGATCTCTCAAGACTCACTTACTATTAAAAATGTAGAGCATGTAGATAAATTAAAGTATAACTTGCTTAGTGTAGGACAAATATGTGATAATAAATGTAGAGTCACATTTACCGAAGATGATAGCGAAATAGTTAAGGATGGAAAAATTATAGGTAGAGGAATTAGAAAAGGTAACATATATGTTATGAAACTAGGAAACAAACCTGAGGATAGGATATGCCTAACGACCCTAGATGAAAACTCTACACTATGGCATAGGAGATTAGGACATGCTAATATGCAACAAATACAATCTTTGGCCTCTAAGGAATTAGTTAGAAATTTGCCTAATCTAAAATATGACAAGCATTTTTGTGATGCATGTAAAATTGGAAAACAAGCTCATGCCAGTCACAAAGCCAAGAATATAGTATCCACTACTTGATGCCTAGAATTATTACATATGGATCTTTTTGGTCCATCCGCTGTGCGGAGCTATGGAGGAAACAAATATACCTTAGTAATAGTAGATGACTACTCACGATACACGTGGACTAGGTTTTTAAGTGACAAGACCCAAGCCTTTGAAAAATTCGAAATATTTAGTAGAATGATTCAAAATAAATTAGGATGCTCAATAGTTGCCATTAGGACGGACCATGGTAGGGAATTTGATAACGAAGTACAATTTGGAAAATATTGCGAGTTAAATGGAATATCTCACAATTTCTTCGCTCCTCGTACTCCTCAATCAAATGGCGTAGCAGAAAGAAAAAATAGGTCACTACAAGAAATGAGTAGAACTATGCTAAATGAACAATCCATCCCACAAAAATTTTGGTGTCACGCCGTAGATACATCAACTTATATTTTAAATAGGGTATCAATTAGAAGAATTCTAGGAAAAACTCCTTATGAGTTATTAAGAGGTAGAAAACCAAACTTAAGCTACTTTAAGGTTTTTGGAAGTAAATGCTATATTTTAAACACTAAGGACTATCTCACTAAGTTTGATCCAAAATCATATGAAGGAATATTTTTAGGATACTCACAAAATAGCAAAGCATATATAATACTTAACAAACACTCCATGAAAGTAGAGGAATCACTAAATGTAACATTTGATCAAACACCACCACCTCCTAAAACATTACCTTTAGAAGATGATGATTTAATCGAAGATGAAGCTATTGAGGTTAGTAAAACAAAACCAATAGGAAATGATAATGAAGACATTCACTTAGAAAATAACGAAACTGTTAATATTAAAGAATCTAGATCTCATCCATTAGATAATATAATAGGACATCTTAACCAAAGAACCCTTAGGTCACAAGCCCAAGATAAAAATAATTTCTTTTGTTTCCTCTCAGCAATAGAACCTAAGAATATTAGCGAGGCTTTAAAGGATGAAAGTTGGGTTATAGCTATGCAAGAAGAATTAAATCAATTTAAGGCGAATGATGTTTGGGAATTAGTCCCAAATCCAAAGGATATGACCATCATAGGAACCAAATGGGTATTTAGGAATAAGTTAGACGAGAATGGAATAGTTACTAGGAATAAAGCTAGGTTAGTTGCCCAAGGTTATAATCAACAAGAAGGAATTGATTATGACGAAACTTATGCCCCTGTAGCTAGACTAGAATCGATTAGGATATTACTTGCCTATGCTTGCGCCCTAGATTTTAAGTTATTCCAAATGGATGTGAAAAGTGCATTCCTTAACGGTTTTATCAATGAGGAGGTATATGTGGCACAACCTCCAGGATACATTGACTTCGCAAAACCTGATTATGTTTATAAGTTAAAGAAAGCTTTGTATGGACTCAAACAAGCTCCCAAAGCTTGGTATGATCGATTAAAAGCTTTTCTTATTAAACATGATTATTCCATGGGAATGGTAGATAACACTCTTTTCACTAAAAGGAAAGACCCAAATCTCATCATTGTCCAAATATATGTTGATGACATTATATTTGGATCGACTTGTCAAGACATGTGTGATGAATTTGCCAAAATCATGCATGATGAGTTTGAGATGAGTATGATGGGTGAACTTAACTTCTTCCTAGGATTACAAATAAAACAATTAGAAGATGGAATATTTTTTAACCAATCTAAGTACATTAAGGAAATGCTTAAGAAGTTTGGCCTAGAAGACTCAAAACCCATGAAAACTCCCATGTCTATGGAGGTAAAGCTCACAAAGGATGATGAAGGTGAGTCCGTAGATAACACCAAGTATAGAGGAATGATAGGTAGTTTACTATCCTTGACGGCAAGTAGACCCGACATCATGTTTATTGTCTGCCTTTGTGCCCGTTTTCAAGAGGATCCAAAAACCTCTCACCTAGAAGCGGTTAAGCGTATCTTCCGATACGTTAAAGGCACTATACACTTAGGATTATGGTATCCTAAGGAATCCGGCATAGAAACCATTGTCTATGCGGATTCAGATCATGCGGGAGACTACGTAGATAGAAAGAGCACTAGCGGTATTTGCACGTCTATGGGATGTTGTCTAACGTCTTGGTTTTCAAAGAAGCAAACCGCTCTTGCTATTTCTACCACCGAAGCCAAATATGTAAGCGCCGGAAAGGCATGTCAATAAGCACTATGGATGAAACAAGCTCTCGTAGACTATGGCATTAGGTTAGAAAATGTCCCCATTATGTGCGATAACAAAGGTGCGATAGATTTAAGTAAAAATCCGGTGCAACACTCTAGGACTAAACACATAGAAATACGTCACCATTTTCTTAGGGATAATGTACAAAAAGGAAATATATCTATAGAAAAGGTTGCATCGGAAGACAACATTGCGGATATATTCACAAAACCCCTTAAGCGTGAATTATTCAACCACTTGCGTTTAGGATTAGGAATGATGGAACAAGTTGACTAAATTATATTGAATTATTTCAAATTTATACTTGCATGAAATTCATTTTTCTTCCATTTCACTTATTCTGAGTCTAGGAATCTATTTTGCACAAAACTGAAGATTGAGAAAAGTTATTTTCTTTGCATAAACCGTTTTGTAAAACTCAATCAATTTTCTATATATATATATATATATATATATATATATATATATATATATATATATATATATATATATATATATATATATATATATATATATTCTCACAATCTAGGAACCCCATGAAGATCATTTTCCTTGCATTGTTGACTAATTCTAAAAAAATTCTATTTCAAAATCATGCATAAATTCTCACATATATTGTCAAGATATATAATCTAATATATGTCTTTGACATTCATGATCGAGCAAAAATTGAATCAAGGAGATTACTTGGATTGTTTCTTAGGATTGTTATTTCTTTTCGCTTCTAGGAGTCGAAACAATCACAACTCCACATTTGTTGCATATAGACACTCACTAGGACAAATTCATTAATAATGGTGTCATCTTGATCCATCATTAGTTGTTCACTCACTAATTATCCTTACCTTTAATCTAAGATAGATGCCTTAGGAAGTTTAATTATGCTTACCTTTATTTGCCTCCTCTTGATTATTATATGTTGATTATTTGATCTTGTGTTTATGTGTTTTTGCATGCATGCTATATCTTGATTAGATTAGACTCTATATTGCCTAAGACAATTGAACTTGCTTGAATTCTAATCCAAACACATAACCTTTCTGCAAATTTTCTGCCAAAAACCCAATTCTGGCAACCTGGAAATCACCAGATGGGCGGCCCCCTTAATTTTGTAAGGAGGCCCCCTTAATCATTAAGGGGACCGCCCCCTAATTAAGGAGACCGGCCATCTGATGGCCGGGTTTACAGAATCTTTTCTGCTTTTTAGCCCATTTTAACCTACATTTCCCATTTTTCACCAACACATTTTGTCCTAATCCCCCAAACAAACCTTATCCATCCTTAAACACACAAATCTTACACTATAAATATCCCCAATCCTCAAAACTCTCCATTCATCCCATCATGAACTCTCCAAACAAACCAAAATCAAAAGCCTCAAGGCTAGCAAGGATGACGGAAAAACCCGTTTGGCGACGAAAAAGCCCTCGAAACAAATCCATCATCATAAATGAAGTTGGAAATCATTCCTCACCACCAACTTCTTATTTCCCAAACTTTGCATCAAACCAACAAAGTCATTCATTTGATCCACTTTACAAACCATACAACATTGGTCAAACTTCTTCCTTCAAGCCAAACTACACCTCTTAACCTCCAACAACTTATAATGATCCATGCAAGTTTGATCAACCATCAAACTACAATTCCAACTACACAAACCCAACTCATCCATACCAAACCTATGATCCCCTCCACATTGCCACGGAAAAATAAAAGTTCCGTGATGAAATAAACCAAATCCATGATCTTAGTGATCTCCTTGCTATGCATCTTGCACAACGCAACAAAGGGCAACCTCCATCATCACCCTATGCAAATTGCCTCCCCCACTCTCTCAACTTGGATCAAGTTACAAACCACACTCACCTTTGCCCTTGTTGCATATTCCTTCAAAAACAAATCCTCTACTTGAGTGAAGATATTTCTTGGATTGAATATCTTCTCACTCGCAATCATCCAATACCACCCTTAACACGATACAACATTGAGAGATCCACTTCTTCCGTTCCACACTCCACTCCATATCCCTCTCAATCAAACATCTAAGCTTTATGCTTATGTTTCTCTTCAAGCAAATAAAACAATCAACCATGGGTTGCAAGCAAGTCCAAGTGCTCTCTTAGGAAAAATAGGACTATGTCTTTTCTTGTGTGTTACTTTTTTCACCAAATCAGTTAGTTTTTCACCAAATAAACTTTCCCCACTAAAAGACAAAGAATCTGGCCGTTTCAGCTGGGCGGCCCCCTTAATTACAAAGGGCGGTCCCCTTAATTTTAAGGGGGCCGGTCATGATTTAAGGGGGCCGGCCACGCTCCTCTATCAGATTCTGTTGCCTATAAATACCACCTTAAACCTGAATTTTTTCCTCACCTTTTGCACTACTAAACTTTCTGATCTAGATCCAAATCTCCATTCTTTTATCCTTTGATCATAAGTATATAAATTCTTTGTTTCAAAGTGATCTAACCTTCATCCTCTCAAGTGCAAGAGAAGAATACTTCTATCCCTCATGACAAGAAGTATTACAACTTGTTGTGATCTCCACATCCAAGTTTTTGGTGCATCATCAAAGATCATTTACATTATTCTTTGTGAAGATTGTTGTGAATATTTGATTGTAGATAGTTGTGTTAGATATTGATTGTGTGATTAGTTAGTAGCTTGGTGTGAAGAAGATAAGCTAGGTACTAGATTGGTGTGAAGAAGATAGGTGTGGAGTAGTTAGTTGTGAAGTAGATAGATTTGAAGAAGTTGTGACTTAGGTGTGACGAAGTTGTGGTGTGAAAAGTGGTGTGTAGATTGGTGTGTATATTGGTGTGTACGGTTTTCTCCGCCATAAGGGAGCTTGTTGATATAGTGAAGAAAACTCTCGAGTTGGGTGCTCGGGGAGTGGAGTAGGGCAAGGAAGGTGTCCTTGTAGCCGAACCACTATAAATCTCTTGTCTCGCGGTTCGATCTTTCCATCTCTTACTTATTTCATTACTTATCATCATAATATATTGTGTAGTATTAATTGTTTATATTGTACAAGACTAGAGATCACATATTATCGAATCTAAGTTTTTAAAATCTAAGCAAAACTCTAAAACTAATTTTTATAACGAAGTAAAAAGACGTAAAACTATTCAACCCCCCTTCTAGTTTTCCACAAAGCTTATTTCTAGCTTGTTAGTGGGTCCCAGTGTATGACATTTGGCTTATTAGATAGGCCTCCAGCTCATCTTGAGGGTTCAAGGTTCAATCTGGACCCCTGGACCCCCATGTGGACCCCCTATTGGCCTGAAGGTCTGCAATTTAGCCTGTCTTAGTGTAGGTTTAGGATCTAAGCTTATTCTGCTTTCTGTGGCTTATTTCTTATGCTCTTTCATTTTCTTTTGCTTATTTCAAAGTCCTATCATCTATTTGTAGCTTATTCTCCATTGTGGAATCAGATTGCTACCTTTTGGGTAGCTTTTTCAAGATTACAAAGTCCTAATAAGCTTGCAAACCCCTACTGTTAAGCTAATGTGATCCCACATTGCTTACTTTTGAGTTACAGGAAAAGTTCCTTCACAAAAGATGCTCATTGACAGTTGTTTAATAGTTGTGTAAAAGAAAATTCTAGAAAAATCAAAAATTTAATAAAGTGATAGCTTCTATTTAAGCTTTTAGCTTACTTTTTAGCTTTTTCATTAAGCACTTCTCATTTTTATATTTTTCCTAGCTTCCTGTTACTAATAAGTATTTTCAGAAAAAATTTCATAATTTTCTCTTTTCATTTAGTATTTTTAATAATTAATATTAGTTTAAATTAATTAATAATTAGTTTTTAATTAGTAATAATTATTTAAAAAGTCTTAAAAATATCTTTTCTGTTTGAAAATTAGTTTTATACTATTTTAGATTTTTCCAAGTTTAAATTTTATTTTTCTAAGTTAATTTCATAATTATTTGTATTTTAGTATATTTTAAATAATTAAAAGTAAATAGGAAAATAGTAATTAATTAATAATAATTAATTAAACAGTGTAAAAATTATTTTTCTTTTTCTAAAAATTTTCTTTTATCATTAGGATTGTAAAAATGAAATTTTCATATCCGTAGGTATTTTATTTTACAAAACTCGCGTTTTATTTCGTACGTCTACGTAACTTTAAATCAAACGAACGCGTTTTTAGACTCAACTCACGTTTTTAGTATATCTGATCATCAGTAATTGTTCCAATAGTGTTTCTAAGTTATTTTCATTCCTCATATCTTAGTGTAAACATACAAATCACTCAAACCCCTTTTTCAGTCCAGATTCACCTGATCACGAACCCGTTTGAATACTATCCACACCTCATCGGGACATAACGACCCGGGGAAACACTATATTCCGCGGAGCATTGAGCCTAAGTAGTTTGACCATGTTGACCACCTCTGTGGTTGACTTTGGTTGACTGCTTTTGCCTCAATCAAATATTGGCGCCGCTGCCGGGGAGGTCGTGCGCGTATTCTAAACGGTTTTACAGATTAGTGAATCTGGATATACACTCATTGTATATTTACCATCCCTTGTTCATATTTTCTTATTATCAAAATAAAACAGTTCATGAAAACTTTTTAAAATTAGTTTTCAACGAACACAAAAACACAAAAAGATTTTCTTTCTTATAAAATGTTTATCAAAAACCCCAAAAATATCCATCTTTACCCTCCTACCTTTTTGATTCTTCATCCCTTCACCCTCTATCCTTTTGATTCTAACTTCTTCCACTTCTATTGTAATTGATTCTAATGGCATCTCTCGATGACGATTTCTTTGAACAATGGGCCTTTGAGAGCAAAATTGAAAAACTTATGGCCTTGTCAAAAATGTCGAGATGTCGTGTTGATTATGAAGGACCATCGATTCATATTCCCTCTCCGGTGAGGGAAATTGAACAAGAAACCGGGGTGACAAAGGACCCTGTACTTCCCTCTGACGATGGAAGTGCTAAATACGTCCAACATACGGTTGTCCAAAAACCTAAGCTCACAATTGCTCCTAAAACGCCAAGAATTGATCCTAACCTTTCACGATATAAGGTTATAAGGTCGTCAAGCAAACGTACAGAGCTTAGGGCAGTGACTGAAACGAACGACTTACCCAATCTTTATCAAGAAACAAAACCCGAGACCATAACGGAAGTGGTGGAAATTCCTAGCTCTAAGAGCACACCACTTGTCCCACCTCCGGATTTTATTCCTTGTGTTGGTTGTGGTGAGCCACTTTTTGGTTTACCATGTCGTTGGTGTACATGTGTACAATGTGGTAATGATATTCGAGATGGAAGTTGTTTGTTTTGTGGTTCGAGGAATTCATTTGCTTATGATCCTAATCAGAACTCATTCAACGACTCTTCAAATTTTTCCAATTACCCATCACATTCATACGAGCAAGAATCATGTTATCCAAACCACAATGATGCTTCGTATCAAAATACACCAAACTTTTTGTGTGAATATTGTGGAGGTCCTCACCAAGGTTTTGATTGTCAAAATAGTCAAAATTTTGGTTATGACCAATATCCATACAACTCACCGAACCAGACTCAACAGTTTAACTGTTGTGAGTACTGTGGTGGCCCACACTACAGTTCTGATTGTCAATCGGGCAACACGCTTGTCTGTGAGCTGTTTCCTGATAACAATTATGACTCTAGCACATACGACTCACAGCCACATCAGTTTTACTGTTGTGAATACTGTGGAGGTCCTCAATTTAGCTCGGATTGTCAAACAAGGAATCCATTTCCTTGTAACAAATATGACTATTCAATTCAAGACCAACCTCCACAGTACCAAATGATCCAAGCAACTCCTCATGATACCGAGCAAGACCTTTTACTAGAGGCTCGTGAAATTTTGCAAAAACTTAAGGAGGAGTTGGCTACAACATCGTTTCAAGAATCTCGTGAAAAATCAATGGCAGAATTACTTGCTGAAGAACGAGATGCTAGAAACGAAATGAGCATGGAAGAATTACTTGCTGAGCAAAGAGCCGCTAAAATACGTGCAAATCTTCGCTACGCTGCTCTATATGATGACGATGATGACGGTGATGATGATGAAGATAACATTGTCCTTATTCAAAAAGATTCATCAGATTCATCAGTTGTAATTCCTTCCATTGAAAATTAGGGAGAAAATAATGTGACAGAGTCACTAGCCGTTGATCAAATGGAACTTGAAAATTCCATAACTGCTAGTACTTCTAAACTCCCTCAGTCTATTGATATCACACCCGAAGTTCACACTCACTCTCTAAATATGGGGGATGAGCATCTTAGCACTGTTCCTCAAAAGTAATCGGACGAATTCATAAAGTCTAGTGTTGAGAACCTTGTCCCAATCCCAGGAGAGTCACAAGGAACTTTTGATCATGTGTGTGACCTACCTTCTCACCCTGAAAATCCAAAAGATCATTTTGAGACTTTCTCCGATTTTAATGATGATTGTACATCTTATGGAGAAGTTGAGTATGAGGAGGCACCATTGCCTCATTCGGATGTTGACCCTCTTATTGAGGAGTTCACAAATGAACTTACTCACATCAATCCACTTCCATTGGGAAGTGATGATGGTCTCCTTGATTTTGAAGCCGATATGGGAGAAACTGAAAATCTTTTAAACTCTAATCCCAACATCGAGCTTAGTACTTCACATGCTGATGAAAATTCTTTATCTTCTGGAGACATCAGTCATGTGGAAGGATTACCTTCTGAGCTAGTTAGCCTAGAAGAAGTGAATGATGAGACTGACACTGAAATCAAGGATGAAGCACTTCGTGCAACATTATTGAATGTCGATCTCCTCATTTCAAAAATTGAGGCTTTCAAAGAGAAACCTATTTCATCTCCTATCCCCATTAAGGATAGTGACATTTTCTCTGATGATCCTATTCCGGAGTTTGAAGCCTTTACTTTTGATCCTATGGGAGAGAAGATTAGTGGCAGTACCACTTCTCATTCTCATAATTCTCTCCCCGATTATGAATCATTTACCTTCGATGAGTTCTCCTGTGAACTCACGTACATCAATTCAGAATATGATTCATTCACATTCGAGGAGTTCTCCTGTGAACTCACTCATATCATATCTCCACCGGAGTATGATAACTTCTATTTTGATCTAGACACACCCGGGATATGTCTTGATAGCATGAGCTTAAATGATGAGATTCATGATGATGAATCCATGAATCCTCCTCCTGATGATGATGAGTTAGTCAAGATGTTTATCATGACTTTCTTTCTCTTTTTCACCTACCGGGTGACTTCTCCTGTTCTTCACTCCTTCAGGAATGAAGACATTATCTTTGACCCCGGCATCACCGCTTATAGTTTATACTATTTTAAGCCAGGGTTATTATATCTCATCGGTGTGTAACTTTCACGTGCTTCAAATATTTGTCCAGACATCTTGAATGAAAGTCCGATTGAGATTGTTTCTTCCACATCATGCTTCCCCAAGGACCAATGAATTCGGGGTCGAGTCAAGCTAGCGACTCGGTAAACAAAAACAGTAGCATGCTTATAGGGTTTTTACCCTTAGTGTGGGGGAGTTACCCCTGTTGTGGTTACAAATAAAGTGAAAAAAATGGTGTTTCCACATTTAGCTTGTAATGTTGCCCTTTTAACATTCAAAGAGTCGGCATAATAGCCGGGACTTTAAATATTGAGGACAATATTCATTTTAAGTGTGGGGGGGGGGGGGTATTTTACTATTCTAGCGAATTTTATCACATTTTACTATCTAGTACCCCCGTTTTTGGCCAAAAAATCTCAAAAATTTTAAATTTTTTTCACTAAAGT
This sequence comes from Artemisia argyi, assembly GCA_030686995.1. NCBI lineage: Eukaryota > Viridiplantae > Streptophyta > Magnoliopsida > Asterales > Asteraceae > Artemisia > Artemisia argyi. The sequence goes on from CM060696.1 coordinate 102,536,067, forward strand.
TCAAAATTTTTTGTGGTTATCAGTCTGCCATGTCTGAACGACAAAAGGATTGGCTAATCCAGGAGCAAACGGATCTTGGTAAAGATACATCAAATCTGTTGATGGCTTGCAATTTGCCCAAAATTGTATGGTAAATCAACTCGCCATATCCTAAAAAGCGAATGAGTTGGCTAGCCCGCAAGATTATGGCTTGTGGTAAAGGCAGTGGAAAAACCATAATTGGTAATCAGCTCACCAAGATGTTGACTATTCCATCAAGAGTTGGCTAGTCCAGAAGCAAACGGCTTTTGGTAAAGACTAATCAAATCCGTTGACCGCTGGTGGTTTGCTCAAAATCACATGGTTATCAGGTGGACCATAGTTCTTACTTGAATCGATACATCTGGCTACTCCAGAAGTAATGAATTTTGGTAAGAGTTTAAAATCCATTAAGTTTTCAAAACAGTTACTGCTAGGGACTAGCAATATTTTAGTGTGGGGGATTGATGAGTGCTCAAACACTCATCATTTTTGGTCATTCTGAACTGCAAAACCATACAAAAATACTCAGTAATGCATCAAAATACTAAAAATATTTCAAAATTGTGTTTTATATGTTTTAGATGCAAAATGAGTAAAAACAAATGAAAAACATACAAAGTTTGCAAAATTTGCAGTTTCTGTCCCCCAACTTTCATAAAATGTCAAAACTAGTCCCTGGTCATTCAAAATATGAAAAATTATCTCCAAAGGTCCTTTTGAAATCACAAGTTGTCATATTTAGTCCTTTGGTGAAAAATTTCAAAAGTTTTGGAAAATTACAAGTTCAGTCCCTGTACTTTCAGACTTTGGCAGATTTGGTCCCTGATGGGAAATTTTTGGAAGAAAAGTCAATTTTGGTCTTGTGGTTACTTATTGTGGCAAGTTTAGTCCTTGGATTGAAAAGTTTGGAGAAAAATACATTTTGGTCCCTCAAGTTTCAATAATTTGCAATTTTAGTCCCTGAAGGACCAAAAGTGAAAAATCATATTTTTAAACCTTGGATTATGGAACTGAGCATGTTTAACCCTTGTGGCAAGTTTGGAAAAGTGCCAAATCAGCCCCTCCAATTTTTAGTTTTACAAAGATGGTCCTTGTGTTTTGCTACTATAACCAAACTACACCCTTTATATTAATTCCAAATCCAAACCAAACAAAGCCCAATCCAAATACCCCACCCTTTTGTAATCCGTTACCCACCAGGCGCAACCAACCCTCAGCCCACCACCTTTTGAAAGAATAAATACCCCCGGTCAAACTTTGACCTTTGACCACCTCCTCCAAAAACCACCCCGTGACCCTGCTACAAGCCTGCAAACACCAACCTTCATCATCATCATTCCACTCAACCCTCCTCCATCATTACCCCTAATCCTCCAAGAACACAGTCCAAATTAACATCTATGGCTTCAATTATCAGTGAGAAAACTCCACAAAGGTTTGGGCGCCAAAATCTTTGAATGGCCAAGATCATGCCCCAGTCATCCAAGGGTTGTGAAGCCAGCTGGGAAAAGACAAACAAGCTCCCAAACCCTAATTTGAAGAGATAAAAGGAAGAAAGAGGCTAGGAATGCAGTGTTAGTTTTTTAGTGTAATTTTAGTTTACTAAAATTATTGTAATTTATAATTTCCAATCAAAACTCAATGTTGTAATTTTGTTTCTTTTTCAATAACATAAGTCCTGAGTTTGAGTAATTCCATTTTCAGTTTACATTTTAGTTTAATCAAAAATACAAAAAAAAAGGAAATAAATAGAAATAAATAAAAAAAATACATGAAGCAGGGAAGAAAAGGTGGGATGAACTGGTTTAGAACCCCATGGGGGGTGTTAGGAGTGTGTTGTGATTGACTTTGGTTCCACTGATTAAGCAAAGGACTATTGTAAGATCAGTTTTCATTTTTAGTTAATTTACTATAATTTTGTGATTTCCTGTAGCATTGCTTATCCTTGGTTGTATTTGTACTCTTTTGTGTGATTTAAGTTTATTTATCAGCATAAGTTAGCAACATCACTTATAAGTTCTCTTTTGCTCACTTGGGACAAGTTTTTACAAATCTAAGCTTGGTACACTGCCATAATGTGCACATCAATGTAACTTGGAAATTTATGCTTGAGATTAGTGTATTTGTGGATTAACTGACTTGAAATTTCATTGAGTGTGATTGTGATTCAGTGTTAAGGACTAAATCCACCAATCCCTTTGAAAATGCCCACACAGACTTCTGTTAAGGGGTGTTTGGCAAAAGCTTGTTTTGATTTTTAAAATTGTTTTGTCGATTATTTTCTTATTAGGTTAGCTTTAGTTTATAGTCAATAGTTATTTTCAAGCATAAAATCAGTAGGTCTTTATGTTAAAAGTCAAAGTTACTCTCAATCTCATTTATAGGCTTATATAGTGTAATTTGGAAACTGTGTTTTTACCATTTGTTAGTTCTAGGGTAGATTTAAGTTAATCATGTATTACATTAGTTTAATATTACACCTAGAATTAGTTTTAATTTATCAAATCTTAAATTGGTCAAACTTAGGGCTAATACTCAAATAGTCAAAACTTGTATGTCTGTGAATATGGACAGATTTCTAGACCATCCACAGTGTTCAAAATGGATTGAAAATACATGATTCTTGTTGTTTTAAGTTAATTGGTAGCTTATGGATGTATTTCAGCCAACAACTTGGAATTTGAAACTCTTTTGTGCATTGAAATGTGAGCTTGAAATTGCCTGTGTGAGCACTTGCTTACCCTGCACCACAGTCTGACCCCTTTTCCCAAGCCCACAATAAGCTCACTTCTTGAGCTTATTGCCTGTTCTTGTGGGTTTTGAGAAACCCACCTTATCAAGTTGTAGTTTCTCATCTTTATTTGCATTTTATTGATTACTAAGTTTGCTTATTTTGTTCCTTTTGATTGCCTGACTCAACTTGCACACTGACTCATCAGTGTGGATTGAGTGCATTTCATAAGCTCCTTTTGAGCTCATATGTGAGTGTTAACTTGTGTTTTTGGGATTTTTAGAAATCTCTCATATCTCTCTTGCTAGTTCCAGGCCTGAATTTGGTTTCCAAGCTCAGTTGATAAGCCTGCAAGTGGCTTTTCAACCTGGAAACACTGCTCTTTCAGTGAGTTTGAGCTGGATTCACAAGCTTATTTCTAGCTTGTTAGTGGGTCCCAGTGTATGACATTTGGCTTATTAGACAGGCCTCCAGCTCATCTTGAGGGTTCAAGGTTCAATCTGGACCCCTGGACCCCCATGTGGACCCCCCCATTGGCCTAAAGGTCTGCAATTTAGCCTGTCTTAGTGTAGGTTTAGGATCTTAGCTTATTCTGCTTTCTGTGGCTTATTTTGTATGCTTTTTCATTTTCTTTTGCTTATTTCAAAGTCCTATAATCTATTTGTGGCTTATTCTCCATTGTGGAATTAGATTGCTACCTTTTGGGTAGCTTTTTCAAGATTACAAAGTCCTAATAAGCTTGCAAACCCCTACTGTTAAGCTAATGTGATCCCACATTGCTTATTTTTGAGTTACAGGAAAAGTTCCTTCACAAAAGATGCTCATTTACAGTTGTTTAATAGTTGTGTAAAAGAAAATTCAGAAAAATCAAAAATTTAATAAAGTGATAGCTTCTATTTAAGCTTTTAGCTTATTTTTTAGCTTTTTCATTAAGCACTTCTCATTTTTATATTTTTCCTAGCTTCCTGTTACTAATAAGTATTTTTAGAAAAAATTTCATAATTTTCTCTTTTCATTTAGTATTTTTAATAATTAATATTAGTTTAAATTAATTAATAATTAGTTTTTAATTAGTAATAATTATTTAAAAAGTCTTAAAAATATCTTTTCTGTTTGGAAATTAGTTTTATACTATTTTAGATTTTTCCAAGTTTAAATTTTATTTTTCTAAGTTAATTTCATAATTATTTGTATTTTAGTATATTTTAAATAATTAAAAGTAAATAGGAAAATAGTAATTAATTAATAATAATTAATTAAATAGTGTAAAAATTATTTTTCTTTTTCTATAAATTTTCTTTTATCATTAGGATTGTAAAAATATAATTTTCATATCCGTAGGTATTTTATTTTACAAAACTCGCATTTTATTTCGTACGTCTACGTAACTTTAAATCAAACGAACGCGTTTTTAGACTCAGCTCACGTTTTTAGTATATTTGTTCATCAATAATTGTTCCAATAGTGTTTCTAAGTTATTTTTATTCCTCATATCTTAGTGTAAACATACAAATCACTCAAACCCCTTTTTCAGTCCAGATTCACCTGATCACGAACCCTTTTGAATACCATCCACACCTCGTCGGGACATAACGACCCGGGGAAACAATATATTCCGCGGAGCATTGAGCCTAAGGAGTTTGACCATGTTGACCACATCCGTGGTTGACTTTGGTTGACTGCTTTTGCCTCAATCAAATTTTAGCGCCGCTGCCGGGGAGGTCGTGCGCGTATTCTAAACGGTTTTACAGATTAGTGAATCTGGATATACTCTCATTGTATATTTACCATCCCTTGTTCATATTTTCTTATTATCAAAACAAAACAGTTCACGAAAACTTTTTAAAATTAGTTTTCAACGAACACAAAAACACAAAAAGATTTTCTTTCTTATAAAATGTTTATCAAAAACCCCAAAAATATCCATCTTTACCCTCCTACCTATTTGATTCATCATCCCTTCACCCTCTATCCTTTTGATTCTAACTTCTTCCACTTCTATTGTAATTGATTCTAATGGCATCTCTCGATGACGATTTCTTTGAACAATGGGCCTTTGAGAGCAAAATTGAAAAACTTATGGCCTTGTCAAAAATGTCGAGATGTCATGTTGATTATGATGGACCATCGATTCATATTCCCTCTCCGGTGAGGGAAATTGAACAAGAAACTGGGGTGACAAAGGACCCTGTACTTCCCTCTGACGATGGAAGTGCTAAATACGTCCAACCTACGGTTGTCCAAAAACCTAAGCTCACAATTGCTCCTAAAACGCCAAGAATTGATCCTAACCTTTCACGATATAAGGTTATAAGGTCGTCAAGCAAACGTACAGAGCTTGGGGCAGTGACTGAAAAGAACGATGATGAGTGAGCAAATACTCATCATTTTTACCTTTTCTGAGCTGCTAAAACATCTAAAAACACTCAATATTGAATCAAAATAGTGAAAATATCCCAGGAAAGTGTTTTACATGTTTCAAATGCAAAATAATCAAAAACATATGAAAAACGTACAAAGTTTGCATAATTGACAGTTTCAGTCCCTCAAGTTTCATAAATTGGCAAAACTAGTCCATGAAGGTTTAAAATTAATAAAAAGTCAACTTTAGTCCATGGGAAGTCAAACATGTTCACAAATAGTCCCTGGATGGAAGTTTACACAAACTGGCAATTTTTACCCCTCAAAATCCAAAATGGGCATAAAAGGTCCCTGAACTTTCAGAACTTGACAAAACCAGTCCCTGGTGAAATATTTGTGAAAGAAAGTCAATATGGTCCTTGGGTATTCAAAATTTATAATAATTGGTCCCTGGGTATAAAGTTTGGAAAATTTCAATTTTGGTCCTCCAAGTTTGTAAAATTACAGTTTTAGTCCCAGGAGGTTTTAAAATGATAAATTGATATTTATGGTCCTTTGGTTTATCTAACTTGACAGGTTTGGTCCTTTTGATGGCTTTGGAACATTTACAAAACTAGCCTTTCAAATTCAGAAATATACAAAATTGGTCCTTGGGACTTATTTGCTACAAACCATATGGACCCTTGTTATTTTATCCAAACCACCCTAATCCTAATCCAGTCCACCCCATCTCCCAGCCCACTCCCTTTTGTTTTCTCTTAGTCCCAAAGCAACACAGCTCATCATCCCTTTAATAAAAATACGGGGTCAACGTTGACCCTGGTCAAAATACCAGTCAAACCACCCCATCTTCCCTCTCCCTCACTCACCACTCCCAAACCAGAATACCAGGGTGGTATTCCCCCCCCCCCCCTCTTGCACCACTTGCCCTATCCACCATCAACCCTTATCCCTTCCACATCCCAAGGTCAATTAATGCCACCCCCCTATGGCATCTTTTACAGATCCCAATTGCAAGAAAATCGTTTTTCCCGCCAATTTGAGTGTGAGGACTAGAGGCATTCATTGGTTGCTATTATTGGTGGGATTTGACCCTGTGGGTCCCACTAACACCCTGGGATGCTATAAAGAGAAAGATGAGCAGAAGTGAGCAATTATTAGTGTAGTTTTAATTTAGTGTAATCGTAGGTAGTATAATTTCCTTTTCAAATGTAATTTTAAGTTTAAACTTGTTGTATTCAGCTTATTTAATGCAAACAAACCTTTCTTGAACCTTTAATTCCAATATTGTTCTTTAAATTTGAATTTAGCAAATTTGGGTGGAATTGACAATTTCATCTTAAGTTGTTAACTGTTGTTGTTTCTGGTTCCAATAAGATCAATTAAGTTTACTTACAAGTTTATAAGAGGTTTTACAGCTTTTTACCATTTCTAGTTCAATTCTCACAAATATAAGAAATATGCAAAAAAAAGGTAGGAATTAACTAAAACATCCGTGCACCAGGGGCATAGAGCAAAGAGGCATGGTGAATATTGATTTCTCAGGGTAATAGTACCTCATGGGAGGTGTAGGTGATGGTTTTGGATCCCCTGGTTCATAATCTCAGCTTGAAAATCAATTTGTAAGCTCCATTTCAGTTTCTTATTATTATCTAGTGATTTTTATTTATAGTTGTATTTGGTTGTTAAATTCTGCTTATATAAGTTTAACTTTGATTATTGTATGCTTAGAAATCATATTAATAGGTTAGTTGTTTGATTTGGTTCATTAAATCACAAAACAGGCAACTATAGGGGTGTTTGGTTATGCTAGTTTGTTTATACCCTTGTGTGTTTCTGTGGTGGTAATTGGTTGTTTTATACTCCATTAGGTCTCATTAGGTCTAGGAAGTCATAAAATTAAGCGGTCACTTGAGCAAAAGTCAAAATTACCCATTCCCCACCCACACAGCTTAACTGTTAAGAGTTTAGGAGATCCAAACCTTTAAATCATCTTAGAACTAGTTTAGGTAGGTAAGTCAAGCCTCATTTAGGTCTTATATAACTTAAATAAGTAGTGTAGACCATTGGAAATTCGCAAAAGTCAAAACTAGAGTGTAATCAAAAAGTCGAATTATCATATTCTCAGATTTTTACCAAAATAGGGGGATTTGTTTTGATTTTTCTAGGAGGTTTTAGACCTTAATCTTTTCAGAATAAGCAGTCCCCCACCTCATATTTGGAGTCCCACATTGGTTTATTTTTAGGAATTTTGTTGTGGGCCCCACAACCCTCCAAAGAGGGCTGCAGGGCTGTTTGTGTGCCCTGCACCAGCAGACACAGTCCATACCACCACCTTTGGTGGTGGTTTATGGCAACCTCAGTGGGTCCCACACCTAGGTTTTGGGTTCTCCTAACCCCCCCCCCCTGGTAGGCTCTTGATTTTGACCATTAGTTTGACCCTAAGATCCCTGGGATCCACTTGGACTTGCACCAAAACCCTGTCCCAGTTCTGAGGGGAATTGGATTTTGGAAGTGCTTATGTGTGGCTTATTTGCTTATTCAGTGGTCCATATTTGCTTTTTCTTGCTCACACATGTCCACTCAACTAGTTTGAACTAGGTTTCACCATAGTGGGTCCCACTCAAGCTCAATTGAGCTTATTTGCTTAAAAAGTCAACTATGGTCAACTGTTTAGCTTATTTCTTTCCATAGTGCTTAATTTTCATTTACAAAAAAGTTGTTTTTACAAAAGTTTGTTGTCTTTAGGTGTAAAGTAAGTTTGTAAAAGAAAAACAAAGAAAAACCAATTTAAATTAAGTGATAGTTTCTATTTAATTCAATTTATCTTTTAATTTTCATTTTTACACTTTTGTTAAGCACTTAGCTTTTTTATATTTTTATTAATTACCTTATATAGTAAAGTAATTTTAGTAAATTTTTCAAATTTTTATTCTGCCATTTAGTATTTATTAGATTTAATACTAGTTTTCTTAATTATTAATTAATATTAAGTATTAAATAGCATAGTTAGTTTTTATAAAGCAAAACCTAGTTTTTATATTTTTTTATAGCTCTTATATAATATATTAGACTTTTAAAAAATATATTTTTAATTTCTACTGTTCATTTTCAATTTTTCTTATTTTAATTATTTAAATTAGATTTAAGTTGATTAAAAGGTAATTAATTAGTGGATTAGCCTTAAACATAATTTTTGGAAGTTTTTATAATTTTTTAGGATTTCTGTGATGGTTAAGTAATTTTATAAATTTTCTTATAATTTTCTAAGTTAATTCAGTATTAATTGTAATTTAAAGTAGTTTAATTAGTTTAATTAAGTTAAATAGTTTTTAATTAATAAAAAAATCCATAAAAAGACAAAAATATTTATTTTTATTTTTTATACTATCTTCAAGTTCTAATTTAAGTTTAGAAATTATTTTTGCAAGTTTTTAGGTTAATTTGTAATATTTGTCATTTTTAAGTTAATTTAAATTAGATTTAAATTAGATTTTAATTAGTTTTATTAATTAAATAATATTTAAATATTATAATAATCACTTTTATAATTTCATTTATCATTTTCAAATTTCTTTTTAATTTCAAGTTTCAAAAGTTTCAAAAGCACCCCCTGTAGTTTGTTAATTACCAAATCCCACTTTTCAGTCTGATTGCGTGAATCTTAATTGTAAATTTGTGCATATACCTGTATATCTGATTTTTGAGAATATTATATATGTGTACAAATACCAAAATAACAGTAGCAAAATCAATTCCATATCATCTGGGCTACTGTCCTCAGTGCCACTCACTCATAAACGATTTCAAATAACACCATTTCAATCTCGCTGGGACTTTAACGACCCGGAGAAACACAATACTATCCACGGAGCATTGGGATAAGCTGTTTTTGACTAGTTGACCTTGGTCAATTATATCTGACGGTTTAGCCCCAATCAAAATTTGGCGCCGCTGCCGGGGAGGTTGTTGCGTGTTTTAAAAAATCGTTTTAAGTTTAGTGGTTTTCAAAACCCTCCCTGTACAAATTTCACACAATTTTTAAAAAGTTTTTATAAAAATATAATCATATCAAAAAAAGTTCATTAACACTTTTCCTGAAGTGTTAAAAACACCAAAAAAATCAAAAACAATAAAACAAACTGTGAAGTTAAATTACTTCGTTTTCTTTAAGATTACAACCTGAAACAGTTGGTTTAAGGTAAGTTCTGACATTAAATTGCGAACTGAAGAGGAAACCTATTTACTTCCTCCCGCCAGCCTGCGAGTAATCTTAAAAGAACGATTTCGGTTAACGAATCAGTTCCAAAAATATTTCCCAAAGTTTTCTGCACATACACCAATAAGCCTAAAGCATCTTTTCAAATTAATAAATACATAAAATCTTACCACCGCAAACCAAGGCTGAACACCTACCAACTGGGGGTGTGGACATAATAAGTTCCTAAACTTAAGATTAAAACTTGCCTTTATATTCCTGTGAGTGGTGTACCTTTTTTAAAGAAGCCATTCACTTGTGATAATTGGTTTAAGTTCACTGTGGTTTTGCCTCTATTTTGTTTTGAAAAGTTGTTTTTGGTGCATGTGCACTAAACATGTTTCTCAAAAATACCAAAAATATTCACCTTTACCCTCTCACATCTTTGATTCTTCATTCCTTTACCCTCTATCCTTTTGATTCTAACTTCTTACACTTGTCCCGTAATTGATTCTAATGACATCTCTCAATGACGATTTCTTTGAACAAAGGGCCTTTAAAAGCAATCTTGAAAAACTTATGGCCTTGTCAAAGATATCGAGATGTCGTGTTGATTATGATGAACCATCTATTTATATTCCCTCTCCAATAAGGGAAATGGAACGAGAAACCGGGGTGACAAAGGACCCTGTACTTTTCTCAGAATATGGAAGTGCTAAATACGTCAAACCTACGGTTGTCCAAAAATCTAAGCTCACAATTGCTCCCAACCTTTCACGATATACGGTTAAAAGCAAAAACCAAGAGCTTAGAACTGTGACCGAAAAGAACGACTTGCCTAATCTTCACATTCAAAAACCCGAGACCATAACGGAAGTGGTGGAAATTCCTAGCTCTCAGAGCACACCATTTGTCCCACCTCCGGATTTCATTCCTTGTGTCGGTTGTGGTGAGCCACTTTTTGGTTTCCCATGTCGTTGGTGTACATGTGTACAATGTGGTAACGATATTCGAAACGGGAGTTGTTTGTTTTGTGGGTCGAGTAATTCATTTGCTTATGATCCTAATCAAAACTCATTCAACAACTCCTCAAATTTTTCCAACTACCCATCACATTCATACGAGCAAGAATCATATTATCCAAATCTCAATAATGCTTCGTATCAAAATACACCAAACCAGACTCAACAGTTTTACTGTTGTGAGTATTGTGGAGGCCCTCACTACAGCTCTGATTGTCAAATTAGGGATCAGTTTGTCTATGAACAGGTTCCTTGTAACAATCATGAATTTGGTTTTAACCAGCCCTCACAATACACAAACCCTCACCTACCGCCTCAGGACGAGTTAGCTAGAGCTGAATTGATTACTAAAATGATTATGAATCAAACTCAAGTTAACAAGACCATTCAAGATAGTATAAACTGTCTTAATGTCACAACTCACCATTTCAGGTCATTTACCATTTCAGGTCATTTTCCCAAACTTTGACTTTTTACTATTCATAAATCACTATTCATCGTTTTACTATTCATCATTTTCGAGGTCATTCTGATATTCTGAGAAACATTTGGGAAATTTACTATTCACTAAACACTATTCATTTCCGGAAAAGTTTTCACTATTCACTTGCATTACTCATTTCATCGTAAATTTAGTTTACGGGTATTCAAATTCGCGTAACCGGACTGGTTTAGGTGCGAATTCATTTCATTAGTGCTGAGGACGCTGCATACGGACTAGAGATAGTCTGCATATCATCATAACAGCATTTTCATATTATACCACTATTAGGATTTTCAAATTTATATATATGATACATTTAACGTTTTGCGTATAAGTATTTATAATAAACGTTAACACCCGGTTTATACACGACGAATTTATCTAAATATTCCCACAATAGTCCCGACATATTTTTTTATATCCATTTTATCATCATAAAAGTTATAACATTCAGTTACCCAGTATTTTGGAAATTTATTTTATTTATAACGTAAGCTTATGAATATTACCACGGTTTTCGTGAAAACTAAACAATAATCACCCGAACACTCAGCAACTGTACCCAACATATTTTTATCATTCTTATAACTTTATTTTATCCCGGTTAACTTTGTTAACATTTATTTCTATTAAACCCGGTACCCGATTTTAACTAATAACACATAATAACACATAACCTTACACAAAATTCCTAATTAAATCAAGACTACCCCAACCCCCCCCCCCCCCCCCCCCTCATCCACCATGGCCGGTCATCAAAGTCCTCTCCTAGGCAAAATGTTCAAAGTTTACTAACCTTATGCATTTATCTATTCAATATAATACATTATAACTAGTTACAAGTAATTACATAAACCACTAAACCTAAACACTTATACATTTCAAGAATCAAAAAGCTAAATCTCATCTCTTCTTCCTCTCTACCCCACGACCCAACACCAAAATACATGATCAAGTGGAGTTTTTCAAAAGTTTAAAGCATCAAAGTTGTTCCTTTTGTTAGTCTAATTAAGATTCTTGCATCATAAACACAAGTAATCCAAGGTTTCTAATCATCTCATCACCTAGAATTTCAAAGTGAGTATTCAAATTTATTTTCATGTTTTCTTCTAATTAACACACGTATCTTATAGTATTCATGTTTAATTTCATGCACAAACTAGTTATACCACTTTATTTTTGCATACTTTTTGAACATACAAACCCTAGAATTGGTTTTAGGTGTTCCTTTGTTAAATTAACTTTTTACTAGTCATTAGGAAACCATGGCACCCTAAGAAGGTGTATGGTAGGATTAGTATAGTTTTGTGAAGTTTGCAAGAGTTTTTGTTGATGTAGAAACTAGTTTTGAACCTTGAAAATGGATTTCTAACAAGTAAATATACCTACTATCCCATTTTGTAAATTCTGGAAAATCAGTAAATACAAAGTAAACTTTGGCAAAATTTTTAGAAAATACTTTCAAAAACGAATCCATAGGCGAAAGAACGGATTAAAAATAGTTTATAACGAAGAAGTTATGATTTTTGCAAGTTTGTTGACGAAAATTATTTTTCTGAAAATTACATGCTGTTGGACGTTTTTTGTCGGACAAAAAGAGACTTTAGACATAACCCAGAGGAGCCGAGCTTTCCAAAATATATTACTACATACTAAGACGTAACCGTAGATATAAAGAACAAGTAAAACGGACTTATAACGACAAAGATATTCACGTTTGAATATCGGCAAAACTCATTTCATTTTGACAGCTTTTAGTAATATTAACACTAAAACTACGTAGTAACTTTAGAATCTAGAAATAATACCAAGTACCCAATTTTATAACTAATGAAGTATTAGTTATTACAAGTATATTTTTATCACTACAAGGCGTTATTTCAAGGATTTCAACCCGAGGATTTCAACACTAACATGGAAACATACGATATATATATAAGTATATATATTGCAACTAGCTTTATTTTATCTAATAGCCATATTTTTCTTAAGTCTTGGAATATATATTTTTGATAACAACAAGTATTTTTTCCAAAGAGTAGAGTGGTATAGGAACATGTGCATGGACATTCATAACATCATTTGATGATCTAAATGAGATCGTTCATCATTCATATTAGGTTGCGGCAATTAACCGTTCATTGTTGTTCACTTCACTTCATTTCAGTATCATCAATTAAGGTGAGTTTTCATAGCCCCGTTTTCAATTACTTATTTGATTTCAAATTCCACAGGGGAGAATACATTGCATCAATTACTTTCGTACATGCCCAAGTATTACAAATTCCATATATTGCTTAAGTTGCCTTATTACCACGTCTTGACAAGTCCCCTTTATTATCATGGACCGTTAATTCTAGTACTAAGCGAGAGTGAGTGAATAGATCTATTGAGGGTGACGCCTCCATTCGCGTTTGGGTTGCTCCAACGGGACGAATGCATTTCATGTCTTATCAAGTTGAGTGTCTGGTAAACACTCTGTTGGGGCCATTACTATGTCTAGCTTCGGGGTCATGAGCTTAAGAGACAATGTAGCATTTTTGACATTTTTGTCAGTTTACTTTATACTTGTGGCTTATGTACATACGATTTAACTTATGAACCTATGATTATTCACCAACTTTATGTTGACCGTTTTCGCAATGTATTTTCATTTTCAGGTAACTAAGGCATTATCATATTACATGCATGGAGTCACATTAGGATGTGCCTGGGATGACACGCTACATTTTGGTTTTTCATGCACTTGTGTAAATTATCGTTTGACATTTTCTGAACTTGTTTCCTGTAAACGTTTCAACCTTTGGGACCTATGTTTTGTAGCACTGGATGCTTTTAAATAAATCAAACGATATGTATTTTCCAAACGACACTTTAGGTCGTTCAATATATCCTTGTTATGGTGCTATGACAGTTACACCCCCAGGCATTCCATTCCGCTGCAAGTCAGGTAGATTGGGGGTGTGACAGATTGGTACCAGAGCCAAAGTTATAGCAAACTAGGATGCATCATGATAGGTTTTATGATGTATACGATGCCTAGACTATAACCACATTATCATAGCATCTCATCATTTCATCATAAGTGCATGTTCATTGTTTTAGGTGATTTCATTATGCGAGTTATTTATTTTATTTCACCTTGATTATCACAGAACCATATCTGCAAACCCAAATGTTGTCATACTGTACTCTATCATAGACTCCGATGATGAAGGCTCTATGTCTTCCACTGCCCGTTCACCACCACCTATTCCTCTTGTACCTGTGTTGCCACTCTCGGCATCAGGTGAGGAAACAGAGCCTTTTGAGAAGGATGAGACTGCTCCTACTCCTCATGTTTCCCCTATTGCACCACCCGAGGTTACCCGTGCACCCACTGACACATCATCCTCTGCTACCACTATTCCATCAGAACCTAGACTTATGTTTCCACGTAGGAAGACTACTATAGGTCCTAGTATAAAAGTTTGCACTGCTACATCTACCTTTAAGGTACCTACTATTCCTATGTTACCTGCACCACCACCAGCCATACCCGCTACTACATGCATATCTACTTCACTATTGCCGCTTAGGAAGCGTGCGAGGTTCACTGCACCAGATTCACCTATTACAGAGTCAGAATCAGAACCACCATAAGTATACCATGTAGGGGAGTGTTCGAGAGCAGCAGCTGCTAGGGAGCCTACTGCTGTTAGGGAGCCTACTACTGTTAGGGAGTCTACAGATGCTAGGGAGCCTACAGATGTTACATTAGAGGATCAGTTAGGGGCTCATCAGGATCAGATTGATAGTTTGGATTATAGGGTTGATGTGGATATCACTACTCGACTTGAGGCGGTTGAGGAGCAAGTCGAGGGTTTGCTTTTAGGCAGAGTTAGTATCGACGTGTCATATCATGGGCTTGAGGCACGGCAGTTGGGACATCGGGAGCTGATTGACCAGCTTAGAGGTGAGCTACCAGAGATACGGGATAGAGCTCAGACTACACAGGAGGCTCAGGGAGAGCTGACACACCAGTTGGCTGTAGCACATGAGAGGTTGGCTATGATGGAGGGTAGAGATGCTGCTTTTCAGCTTCGAGTTCAGCATTTAGAGGAGATTGCAGTTATGATGGACAGGGAGATTCGTCGTCTGAGGAGTGCACCTAGAGCATCTGGAGCTCCTGGACCATCTAGGGCACCTGGAGGAGCCTAGACATAGACTAGTATTGTATTAGCTTTTACTATTTCCTAGTCCCGAGGTGTGGGACATAGTTCAAGAACTTGTAGTCTTTTGGTTGTTATACAAACAAATATATCAAGTGCGACTCTACTATATTGGAAATGTTGTGCTATATATATATATATATATATATATATATATATATATATATATATATATATATATATATATATATATATATATATATATATATATATATATCGGTCCATGTAGGCCGAAATTTTCATGTATTATATTCATGTGTTGTGATTATATTTATGATGTTTCATGGTTGCTCTTTATGGTTAACGTATTTATACTTGTTGTGGTTGTATCTATACGTGTCGTGGTTGTATTATTACAGGTTGTGGTTGTACTCGTACATGTCATGGATGTATTTATAATTGTTGTGGTTGTATATATACATGTTGTGGGTGTATATTTTTGTACGATGACTATTTCTATTATAGTTTTCTCATGGTTGTTGTCGATTATTATTTATCAGAAGTATGGCGCCAAAGAAAGCAAAAGCTACACCAGAAACACCCGCTATGACACAAGCCGCTATCCGCAAGTTGGTCAGGGATAGTATAGCAGAAGCTCTGGAGACTGAGAGAGCTGAGGTTCCTGCTTGGGCTGCTGGGGCTGCTCCTAATACTGAAGTGGTTCAACCCACTACTAGGCGTGAATGTACTTGGAAGGATTTCAAGATTAGTGATCCTGTCAAGTATAAGGGCACTGAGGGAGCGGTTGCTTTGGTCTGCTGGTTTGAAAAGACTGAGAACGTTTTTCTCATGTGCGGTTGCCAGGAGGTTAACAAGGTGCTACAGGAATGCTGCTTGATGAAGCTATGTCTTGGTGGAATTCGTATGCTCAGCCTATTGGTATGGAGAATGCCTACAAGCTCACTTGGGCTGAATTCAAGAAGCTGATGACTAAGAAGTTTTGCCCTCGTACTGAGGTGCAAAAGTTGGAAACCGAATTCTATGAGCTGGTAACAAAAGGTGATGACATTGAGACTTATATCAGGAAGTTTCAGGAGTTGGCTACACTATGTCCAACTATGGTTCCGGATGATGAGAAAAAGATGGAGAATTTTACTGGAGGACTACCCGAAAGCATCTGAGGGGATGTGATGTCTTTTGACCCACAATCAATGGAAGAGGCCATTCGTAGAACTCAGAAACTTATGGTCCAAGTGTTAAAAGGAAAGTCTGCAAACAACAACAATAACCGTTCAAACAATACCAACTACAACAACACTCGAAACAACAACAACTATAACAACAACCGAAACCGCAACTATCCCAATAACCGAAACAACAACTCAAACAACAATAACAACAACAAAAGGAGGTTTGACAATAACCAAGGTGGAAATGCTATTCAGCCACCACCTAAGAGGCAAGAAGTGGCAAGGACCTATGCTGCAGGACCTACTGAAGGGAAAGGGTATGCTGGAAATCTACCCAAGTGTGATAAGTGTCAGAAACACCGTAACCCAGGACGTTGCCCAGATCTATGTGGCAACTGCAAGAAGGTTGGTCACTACACCAAGGATTGCTGGAATCCAAACTTGGGTGGCAATCAGAAACCACCAGTAACATGTTTTGGCTGTGGAGAAATTGGACACTATAAGGGAGAGTGCCCAAAGAGGAAGAATCAAGGAGCTGGAAATCAGGGCGGAGTAGCTCGAGGAAGGGCTTATGTTATGGAAGGAGAAGATGCCCGTGAGGACCCGAATGTTGTTGCGGGTACGTTCCTCATTAATAATCGTTATGCATCCATTTTATTTGATTCAGGAGCGGATAGAAGTTTTGTTTCTATTGCATTTGCACCTTTACTTAACATAGAACCAACTACCTTAGACATTCCCTATATTGTTGAATTAGTCGATGGTTCTTTAGTTAACACCAACACCGTTATCCGTGGTTGCCCCATCAATTTCCTAAATCACCCATTCAATATAGACCTTATGCCCGTAGAACTTGGAAGTTTTGACGTTTTGATCGGTATGGATTGGTTGTCTCGACATCGTGCAAGAATCATTTGTGATGAGAAAGTTGTTCATATTTCTTATGGAGGTGAAACTTTAGTTGTTCGCGGAGAGCGAAGTGGAACTAGACTTAGTATCATATCATGCATTAAAACTGAGAAGTACATAAAGAAGGGTTGTTATGCATTCTTGGCTCACATCACGGAGAAGAAGTCGGATGAGAAATGACTTGAAGATGTGCCTATTGTTAAGGAATTTCCAGAAGTTTTTCCGGAAGAATTACCAGGACTTCCACCTACACGTCAGGTTGAGTTTCAGATTGAGTTGGTGCCAGGAGCTGCACCAATTGCAAGAGCACCATATAGACTTGCACCTTCTGAGATGCAAGAATTGTCTAACCAACTACAAGAACTTTTAGACAAAGGATTCATTAGACCGAGTTCCTCGCCTTGGGGAGCACCAGTTTTGTTTGTGAAGAAGAAGGATGGATCTTTCAGAATGTGCATAGACTATCGTGAGCTGAACAAGTTAACGGTGAAGAATCGTTATCCACTCCCTAGGATTGATGACTTGTTCGATCAGTTACAGGGTTCCTGTTTTTATTCCAAGATTGATTTAAGATCAGGTTACCATCAACTCAGAGTTCGGGAAGAAGATATCCCCAAGACGGCATTCAGAACACGTTATGGTCATTATGAGTTTCAAGTGATGCCTTTTGGATTAACGAATGCACCTGCGGTATTCATGGATCTCATGAACAGAGTATGCAAACCATATCTTGATATGTATGTGATTGTATTCATTGACGATATCCTGATTTATTCCAAGAGTAAGAAAGAGCATGAAGCACACCTCAGAACAATATTGGAACTACTCAAGAAGGAGCAATTGTATGCCAAATTTTCAAAGTGTGACTTTTGGATACAAAGAGTTCAATTTCTTGGCCATGTCATTGATAGCCAAGGATTACAAGTCGACCCAGCAAAGATTGAGGCAGTAAAGGATTGGGCTACACCCAAGTCTCCTACAGAAATTCGTCAATTCTTAGAACTTGCAGGATATTACAGAAGGTTTATCGAAGGGTTTTCTAAGATAGCGAAGTCGCTGACTAAGCTAACATAAAAGAATCAAAAGTACGAGTGGGGAGAGAAACAAGAATCTGCATTTCAGTTATTGAAGCAGAAGCTTTGTAGTGCACCGATTTTGTCACTACCAGAAGGTATTGAGAACTTTGTGGTATATTGCGATGCTTCGCATAAAGGGCTTGGAGCTGTGCTAATGCAAAACGAGAAGGTGATAGCTTATGCATCTAGACAGCTTAAGACACACGAGAAGTATTACACTACACACGACTTGGAGTTGGGTGCTGTTGTTTTTGCACTCAAGATTTGGAGACACTACCTTTATGGTACTAAATGTGTAATTTTTACCGACCACAAGAGCTTACAGCATATACTTGATCAGAAGGAACTTAATATGAGACAAGGTCGTTGGCTAGAATTGTTGAGTGATTACGATTGTGAGATCCAATATCACCCAGGAAAAGCAAATGTCGTAGCAGATGCACTTAGCCGAAAAGAACGACTCAAACCTTTGAGGGTTAGGTCATTAGGAATGACTATTATTTCACCATTACCATCAAAAATTCTAGAAGCTCAGATTGAGGCTCTCAAGGAGGAAAATAGACCGCAGGAGAAACTTTATGGTATGCCAGAAAACAAGAATGGTTTCGTTAAGAGAGCAGATGGAGTGTTATGCTTCAAGGACCGAAGTTGGATACCACTCTATGGTGGAGTACGAGATTTGATTATGCATGAATCACATAAGTCAAAGTATTCTATTCACCCAGGTTCTGACAAGATGTATCAGGATCTCAAAAAGCTTTATTGGTGGCTGAACATGAAAGTAGAAATAGCTACGTACATCAGCAAATGCCTTACTTGTGCTAAAGTGAAAGCCGAGTACCAGAAACCATCAGGATTACTTCAACAACCAGAAATTCCACAATGGAAGTGGGAACGTATTACAATGGACTTTGTTACTAAACTACCCAAGACTTCAGGAGGTTACGATGCTATTTGGGTAATTGTTGATCGTCTTACTAAATCAGCACATTTCATCCCTATTAGAGAGACTTATTCCATGGAACAGCTTGCCAGACTTTATGTCAAGGAAATAGTCTCAAGGCATGGGGCACCAGTTTCTATCATTTCAGACAGGGATAGTCGCTTTACTTCAAACTTTTGGAAGTCATTACAAGATTCCTTTGGATCTAAGCTAGACATGAGCATTGCTTACCATCCACAGACTGATGGTCAGAGTGAGAGAACTATTCAGACACTGGAGGACATGCTGCAAGCGTGTGTGATTGACTTTGGGAATGGTTGGGCTAACCATTTGCCATTAATCAAGTTTTCTTATAACAACAGTTACCATTCAAGTATTAAAGCAGCACCATTTGAGGCACTTTATGGTCGTAAGTGTCGTTCCCCAGTTTGTTGGGCAGAAGTTGGAGAGGTACAATGCACAGGTCCAGAGATGGTTAGGGAAACAACAGAAAAGATAATACAGATTCGAGATAGGCTTGAAACAGCTAGAAGCCGACAGAAGAGCTACGCAGATGTTAGACGCAAACCATTGGAATTCCAGGTTGGAGACAAGGTCATGTTGAAAGTCTCGCCTTGGAAGGGCGTGATACGATTTGGAAAACGTGGAAAGTTGAATCCGAGATACATTGGTCCATTTAAGATACTGGAAAGGATTGGTTCAGTAGCTTACAAGCTTGAACTACCATCAGAACTCAGCAACGTACATAACACATTTCACGTCTCAAACCTTAAGAAATGCCTTTCAGATGAGTCTTTTGTTATACCATTAGAAGAGATTCAGCTAGATGACAAGCTTAACTTTGTGGAGGAACCAGTTGAAATCATGGACCGAGAGGTCAAACAGTTAAAGCAGAGTAGAATTCCGATCATTAAGGTTGGCTGGAATTCTCGAAGAGGTCCTGAGTTTACTTGGGAATGAGAGGACCAAATGCAACGCAAGTATCCACATCTTTTCACCAAACCTATTACCGAGACCAACACTAGCTGAATTCAGGGACTGAATTCCTTTTTGGGTGGGCGAATGTCACAACTCACCATTTCAGGTCATTTACCATTTCAGGTCATTTTCCCAAACTTCGACTTTTTACTATTCATAAATCACTATTCATCAAAACACTATTCATCGTTTTACTATTCATCATTTTCGAGGTCATTCTGATATTCTGAGAAACATTTGGGAAATTTACTATTCACTAAACACTATTCATTCTGGAAAAGTTTTCACTATTCACTTACATTACTCATTTCATCATAAATTTAGTTTACGGGTATTCAAATTTGCGTAACCGAATTGGTTTAGGTGCGAATTCATTTCATTAGTACTGAGGACGCTGCATAAGGACTAGAGATAGTCTGCATATCATCATAACAACATTTTCATGTTATACCACTCTTAGAATTTTCAAATTTATATATATGATACATTTAACGTTTTACGTATAAGTATTTATAATAAACGTTAACACCCGGTTTATACACGACGAATATATCTAAATATTTCCACAATGGTCCCGACATATTTTTTTATATCCATTTTATCATCATAAAAGTTATAACATTCAGTTACCCAGTATTTTGGAAATTTATTTTATTTATAACGTAAGCTTATGAATATTACGACGGTTTTCGTGAAAACTAAACAATAATCACCCGAACACTCAGTAATTGTACCCAACATATTTTTATCATGGGTTAATACACAAAAAAGTTACTAAACTTTACAAAAAAGTTCGCCTAAGTTACTGAACTTTCATTTTGTTCACTTAGGTTACTGAACTTTCGGGAAAGATACACTCGAAAATTCAGTCTTAGTCCGAGTAACCTGAACATATATTTTTTGATAAGTTTAGTAACCTGATTGAACAAAGTTTAAAAGTTTAGTAACCTGATTGAACAAAGTTTCAAAGTTTAGTAACCTGATTGAACAAAGTTTCAAAGTTCAGTAACCTAAGTGAACAAAATGAAAGTTCAGTAACTTAGGCGAACTTTTTTGTAAAGTTTAGTAACTTTTTTGTGTATTAACCCTTTTTATCATTCTTATGACTTTATTTTGTCCCGGTTAACTTTGTTAACATTTATTTCTATTAAATCCGGTACCTGATTTTAACTAATAACACATAATAACACATAACCTTACACAAAATTCCTAATTAAATCAAGACTACCCCAACCCCCCCCCCCCCCCCCTCATCCACCATGGCCGGTCATCAAAGTCCTCTCCTAGGCAAAATGTACAAAGTTTACTAACCTTATGCATTTATGTATGCAATATAATACATTATAACTAGTTACAAGTAATTACATAAACCACTAAACCTAAACACTTATACATTTCAAGAATCAAAAAGCTAAATCTCATCTCTTCTTCCTCTCTACCCCACGACCCAACACCAAAATACATGATCAAGTGGAGTTTTTCAAAAGTTTAAAGCATCAAAGTTGTTCCTTTTGTTAGTCTAATCAAGATTCTTGCATCATAAACACAAGTAATCCAAGGTTTCTAATCATCTCATCACCTAGAATTTCAAAGTGAGTATTCAAATTTATTTTCATGTTTTCTTCTAATTAACACATGTATCTTATAGTATTCATGCTTAATTTCATGCACAAACTAGTTATACCACTTTATTTTTGCATACTTTTTGAACATACAAACCCTAGAATTGGTTTTAGGTGTTCCTTTATTAAATTAACTTGTTTACTAGTCATTAGCAACCCATGGCACCCTAAGAAGGTGTATGGTAGGATTAGTATAGTTTTGTGAAGTTTGCAAGAGTTTTTGTTGATGTAGAAACTAGTTTTGAACCTTGGAAATGGATTTCTAACAAGTAAATATACCTACTGTCCCATTTTGGTAAATTCTGGAAAATCAGTAAATACAAAGTAAACTTTGGCAAAATTTTTAGAAAATACTTTCAAAAACGAATCCGTAGGCGAAAGAACGGATTAAAAAGAGTTTATAATGAAGAAGTTATGATTTTTGCAAGTTTGTTGACGAAAATTATTTTTCTGAAAATTACATGCTGTTGGACGTTTTTCGTCGGACAAAAAGAGACTTTAGACGTAACCCGGAGGAGCCGAGCTTTCCAAAATATATTACTACATACTAAGACGTAACCGTGGATATAAAGAACAAGTAAAATGGACTTATAACGACAAAGATATCCACGTTTGAATATCGGCAAAACTCATTTCATTTTGACAGCTTTTAGTAATATTAA
This sequence comes from Artemisia argyi, assembly GCA_030686995.1. Lineage (NCBI taxonomy): Eukaryota > Viridiplantae > Streptophyta > Magnoliopsida > Asterales > Asteraceae > Artemisia > Artemisia argyi. The sequence continues at coordinate 102,558,415 of CM060696.1, forward strand.
CACTAAAACTACGTAGTAACTTTAGAATCTAGAAATAATACCAAGTACCCAATTTTATAACTAATGAAGTATTAGTTATTACAAGTATATTTTTATCACTACAAGGCGTTATTTCAAGGATTTCAACCCGAGGATTTCAACACTAACATGGAAACATACGATATATATATAAGTATATATATTGCAACTAGCTTTATTTTTTCTAATAGCCATATTTTTCTTAAGTCTTGGAATATATATTTTTGATAACAAGTATTTTTTCCAAAGAGTAGAGTGGTATAGGAACATGTGCATGGACATTCATAACATCATTTGGTGATCTAAATGAGATCGTTCATCATTCATATTAGGTTGCGGCAGTTAACCGTTCATTGTTGTTCACTTCACTTCATTTCAGTATCATCAGTTAAGGTGAGTTTTCATAGCCCCGTTTTCAATTACTTATTTGATTTCAAATCCCACGGGGGAGAATACATTGCATCAATTACTTTCGTACATGCCCAAGTATTACAAATTCCATACATTGCTTAAGTTGCCTTATTACCATGTCTTGACAAGTCCCCTTTATTATCATGGACCGTTAATTCTAGTACTAAGCGAGAGTGAGTGAATAGATCTATTGAGGGTGACGCCTCCATTCGCGTTTGGGTTGCTCCAACGGGACGAATGCATTTCATGTCTTATCAAGTTGAGTGTCTGGTAAACACTCTGTTGGGGCCATTACTATATCTAGCTTCGGGGTCATGAGCTTAAGAGACAATGTAGCATTTTTGACATTTTTGTCAGTTTACTTTATACTTGTGGCTTATGTACATACGATTTAACTTACAAACCTATGATTATTCACCAACTTTATGTTGACCGTTTTCGCAATGTATTTTCAGGTAACTAAGGCATTATCATATTACATGCATGGAGTCACATTAGGATGTGCCTGGGATGACACACTTCATTTTGGATTTTTCATGCACTTGTGTAAATTATCGTTCGACATTTTCTGAACTTGTTTCCTGTAAACGTTTCAACCTTTGGGACCTATGCTTTGTAGCACTGGATGCTTTTAAATAAATCAAACGATATGTATTTTCCAAACGATACTTTAGGTCATTCAATATATCCTTGTTATGGTGCTATGACAGTTACACCCCCATGCATTCCATTCCGCTACAAGTTAGGTAAATTGGGGGTGTGACACTTAAGGATTTGATTCTTAGAAAACAAAAGCCTCCTGTTAACTCATTTTATTTTGAGGATGAAAGTGATGAGGATGAACCATTTGAGGAGGTAAACCCTAAGGAAACTTCAGATATCTTGCCGATGGGGAACAAGGAAGTCAAAATCAATCCTCTTGAGGAAATTGATGACCTTGTTCCAATCCCAAAGATATCTAAGAAACCTCTTGATTTAACTTCAGTTGAAACTGTTTCAGTAGAAACACAGGGAGAAAAGAATATGATTGAATCACTAGCAGTAGAAATCATGGCACTTGTAGAAACCATGACTGCTAGTCCTTCTCAACTCCCTCAGTCTGCTGTTATCACACCCGAAGTTCACACTCACTCTCTGATCATGGGGGATGAGCATCTTAGCACTGTTCCTAATAAGGAATCAGACGAATTTATAAAGTCTAGTGCTGAGAACCTTGTCCCAATCCCAGGAGACTCACAGGGAACTTTTGATTATGTGTGTGATCTACCTTCTCACCCTGAAAATCCAAAAGATCATTTTGAGACTTTCTCCAATTTTAATGATGATTGTACATCTTATGGAGAAGTTGAGTATGAGGAGGCACCATTGCCTCATTCGGATGTTGACCCTCTTATTGAGGAGTTCACAAACGAACTTACTCACATCAATCCACTTCCTTTGGGAAATGATGATGGTCTCCTTGATTTTGAAGCCGATATGGGAGAAACTGAAAATCTTTTAAACTTTAATCCCAACATCGAGCTTAGTACTTCACATGCTGATGAAAATTCTTTATCTTCTGGAGACATCATTCATGTGGAAGAATTACCTTCTCAGCTAGTTAGCTTAGAAGAAGAGAATGATGGGATTGGCACTGAAATCAAAGATGAAGCACTTCGTGCAACATTATTGAAAGTCAATCTCCTCATTTCTAAAATCGAGGCTTTCAAAATAAAACCTATTTCATCTCCTATCCCCATTAAGGATAGTGACATTTTCTCCGATGATCTTATTCCGGAGTTTGAAGCCTTTACTTTTGATCCTATGGGAGAGAAGAATAGTGGCAGTACCACTTCTCATTCTCATAATTCTCTCCCCGATTATGAATCATTTACCTTCGATGAGTTCTCCTGTGAACTCACGCACATTAATCCAGAATATGATTCATTCACAGTCGATGAGTTCTCCTGTGAACTCACTCATATCGTGACTCCTCCGGAGTATGATGACCCGGGGGGAGATGCACTCAATCATGAGAATTTGCAAATTCCCACACACCCTCCCGGGATATTTTCGAGCTTAACCTTTGAAATCCAAAATCAGGCTAATGAGCCTGCCTTCGAGGAAGAAGATCTTATCATGATTTTCATCATGGTTTTCTTCCTTTTCTTCACCTACAGGGTGACTTCTCCTGTTCTTCACTCCTTCGGGAATGAAGACACTATCTTTGATCCCGACATTTTCATTTACCACTATTTTAAGCCGGGATTATATCTCATCGGTGTGGAACTTTCACGTGCTTCAAATGTTTATCCAAACATCTTGAATGAAAGTCCGATGGAGATTATTTCTTCCACATCATGCTTCCCCAAGGACAAATGAATTCGGGGTCGAGTCAAGCTAGCGACTCGGTAAACAAAAACAGTAGCGTGCTTATAGGGTTTTCACCCTAAGTGTGGGGGAGTCACCCATGCTATGATTACAAAAGTGAAAAAATAGTGTTTTCCACGCTTAGCTTGTAATGTTGCCCTTATACGTTCCAAGAGTCGGCATAATAGCCGGGACTTTGAATATTGAGGACAATATTCATGCTAAGTGTGGGGGGTATTTCGCTATTCTAGCAAATTTTATCACATTTTACTATCTTATACCCCCGTTTTTGACCAAAATTTTTAAAATTTTTTTCACTAAAGTTCAAAATTTTTTTGTGGTAATCAGTCCGTCAAAGTCTTAATGACAAATGGATTGGCTTGTCCAGGAGAAAACGGCTCTTGGTAAAGACATCTCAAACCCGTTGATGGCTTGCAGTTTGCCAAAAATTGTATGGTTCCTCAACTCCCCATATCCCATAAAGCAAATGAGTTGGCTAGCCCACAAGATTATGGCTTGTGGTAAAGGCCGTGGAAAATCCATAATTGGTAATCAGCTCACCAAGATGTTGACTTAGTCCATCAAGATGCTGGCTAGACCAGAAGCAAATGGCTTTTGGTAAATACTAATCAAATCCGTTGACAGCTGGTGGTTTGCTCAAAATCACACGGTTATCAGGTGTGCCACAGTTCTTACACCTGGCTACTCCAGAAGTGATGGCTTTTGGTAAAGAGTTTTTCAAATCCATCAAGTTTTTCTCAAAAGATTGCTAGGGACTAGCAATGTTTTAGTGTGGGGGACTGATGAGTATGCAAACACTCATCATTTTTACCTTTTTCTGAGCTGCCAAAACATCTAAAAACACTCAATATTGAGTCAAAATAGTGAAAATATCCCAGGAAAGTGTTTTACATGTTTCAAATGAAAAATAATCAAAAACAGATGAAAAACGTACAAAGTTTGCATAATTGGCAGTTTCAGTCCCTCAAGTTTCATAAATTGGCAAAACTAGTCCCTGAAGGTTTAAAATTAATAAAAAGTCAACTTTAGTCCATGGGAAGTCAAACATGTTCACAAATAGTCCCTGGATGGAAGGTTTGGAAAATTTCAATTTTGGTCCTCCAAGTTTGTAAAATTATAGTTTTAGTCCCTGGAGGTTTTAAAATAGTAAATTGATATTTATGGTCCTTTGGTTTATCTAACTTGACAGGTTTGGTCCTTTTGATGACTTTGGAACATTTACAAAACCAGCCCTTCAAATTCAGAAATATACAAAATTGGTCCTTGGGACTTATTTGCTACGAACCATACGGACCCTTGTTATTTTATCCAAACCACCCTAATCCTAATCCAGTCCACCCCATCTCCCAGCCCATTCCCTTTTGTTTTCTCTTAGGCCCAAAGCAACACAGCCCAGCATCCCTTTAATAAAAATACGGGGTCAGCGTTGACCCTGGTCAAAATACCAGTCAAACCACCCCATCTTCCCTCTCCCTCACTCACCACTCCCAAACCAGAATACCGGGGTGGTATTCCCCCCCTCCCTCTTGCACCACTTGCCCTATCCACCATCAACCCTTATCCCTTCCACATCCCAAGGTCAATTAATGCCACCCCTATCGCATCTTTTACAGACCCCAATTGCAAGAAAATCGTTTTTCCCGCCAATTTGAGTGTGAGGACAAGAGGCATTCATTGGTTTCTATTATTGGTGGGATTTGACCCTGTGGGTCCCACTAACACCCTGGGATGCTATAAAGAGAAAGAGGAGCAGAAGTGAGCAATTATTAGTGTAGTTTTAATTTAGTGTAATCGTAGGTAGTATAATTTCCATTTCAAATGTAATTTTAAGTTTAAACTTGTTGTATTCAGCTTATTTAATGCAAACAAACCTTTCTTGAACCTTTAATTCCAATATTGTTCTTTAAATTTGAATTCAGCAAATTTGGGTGGAATTGACAAATTCATCTTAAGTTGTTAACTGTTGTTGTTTCTGGTTCCAATAAGATCAATTAAGTTTACTTACAAGTTTTTAAGAGGTTTTACAGCTTGTTACCATTTCTAGTTCAATTCTCACAAATATAAGAAAAATGCAAAAAAAGTAGGAATTAAATAAAACATCAGTGCACCAGGGGCATAGAGCAAAGAGGCATGGTGAATATTGATTTCTCAGGGTAATAGTACCTCATGGGAGGTGTAGGTGATGGTTTTGGATCCCTTGGTTCATAATCTCAGCTTGAAAATCAATTTGTAAGCTCCATTTCAGTTTCTTATTATTATCTTGTGATTTTTATTTATAGTTGTATTTGGTTGTTAAATTCTGCTTATATAAGTTTAACTTTGATTAGTGTATGCTTAGAAATCAGATAAATAGGTTAGTTGTTTGATTTGGTTCATTAAATCACAAAACAGGCCACTATAGGGGTGTTTGGTTATGCTAGTTTGTCTATACCCTTGTGTGTTTTTGTGGTGGTAATTGGTTGTTTTATACTCCATTAGGTCTCATTAGGTCTAGGAAGTCATAAAATTAAGTGGTCACTTGAGCAAAAGTCAAAATTACCCATTCCCCACCCGCACAGCTTAACGGTTAAGAGTTTAGGAGATCCAAACCTTTAAATCATCTTAGAACTAGTTTAGGTAGGTAAGTCAAGCCTCATTTAGGTCTTATATAACTTAAATAAGTAGTGTAGACCATTGGAAATTCACAAAAGTCAAAACTAGAGTGTAATCAAAAAGTCAAATTATCATATTCTCAGATTTTTACCAAAATAGGGGGATTTGTTTTGATTTTTCTAGGAGGTTTTAGACCTTAATCTTTTCAGAATAAGCAGTCCCCCACCTCATCTTTGGAGTCCCACATTGATTTGATTTTTAGGAATTTTGTTGTGGGCCCCACAACCCTCCAAAGAGGGCTGCAGGGCTGTTTATGTGCCCTACACCAGCAGACACAGTCCATACCACCACCTTTGGTGGTGGTTTGTGACCACCTCAGTGGGTCCTACACCTAGGTTTTGGGTTCTCCCAACCCCCCCCCCCCCCCCGGTAGGCTCTTGATTTTGACCATTAGTTTGACCCTAAGATCCCTGGGACCCACTTGGACTTGCACCTAAACTCTGTCCCAGTTCTGAGGGGAATTGGATTTTAAAAGTGCTTATGTGTGGCTTATTTGCTTATTCAGTGTTCCATATTTGCTTTTTCTTGCTCACACATGTCCACTCAACTAGTTTGAACCAGTTTTCACCATAGTGGGTCCCACTCAAGCTCAATTGAGCTTATTTGCTTAAAAAGTCAACTGTGGTCAACTGTTTAGCTTATTTCTTTCCATAGTGCTTAATTTTCATTTAAAAAATAGTTGTTTTTACAAAAGTTTGTTGTCTTTAGGTGTAAAGTAAGTTTGTAAAAGAAAAACAAGGAAAAACCAATTTAAATTAAGTGATAGTTTCTATTTAATTCAATTTATCTTTTAATTTTCATTTTTAGATTTTTGTAAAGCACTTAGCTTTTTTATATTTTTATTAATTACCTTATATAGTAAAGTAATTTTAGTAAATTTTTCAGATTTTTATTCTGCAATTTAGTATTTATTAGATTTAATACTAGTTTTCTTAATTATTAATTAATATTAAGTATTAAATAGCATAGTTAGTTTTTATAAAGCAAAACCTAGTTTTTATATTTTTTTATAGCTCTTATATAATATATTAGACTTTTAGAAAATATATTTTTAATTTCTACTGTTCATTTTCCATTTTTCTTATTTTAATTATTTAAATTAGATTTAAGTTGATTAAAAGGTAATTAATTAGTGGATTAGCCTTAAACATAATTTTTGGAAGTTTTTATAATTTTGTAGGATTCCTGTGATGGTTAAGTAATTTTGTAAATTTTCTTATAATTTTCTAAGTTAATTTAGTATTAATTGTAATTTAAAGTAGTTTAATTAGTTTAATTAAGTTAAATAGTTTTTAATTAATAAAAAAATCCATAAAAAGACAAAAATATTTATTTTTATTTTTTATTCTTTCTTCAAGTTCTAATTTAAGTTTATAAATTATTTTTGCAAGTTTTTAGGTTAATTTGTAATATTTGTCATTTTTAAGTTAATTTAAATTAGATTTTAATTAGTTTTATTAATTAAATAATATTTAAATATTAAAATAATCACTTTTATAATTTCATTTTTTGTTTTCAAATTTCTTTTTAATTTCAAGTTTCAAAAGTTTCAAAAGCACCCCCTGTAGTTTGTTAATTACCAAATCCCAATTTTCAGTCTGATTGCGTGAATCTTAATTGTAAATTTGTGCATATACTTGTATATCTGATTTTTGTGAATATTATATCTGTGTACAAATACCAAAATAATAGTAGCAAAATCAATTCCATATCATCTGGGCTACTGTCCTCAGTGCCACTCACTCATAAACGATTTCAAATAACATCATTTCAATCTCGCTGGGACTTTAACGATCCGGGGAAACACTATACTATCCACGGAGCATTGGGATAAGCTGTTTTTGACTAGTTGACCTTGGTCAATTATATCTGACGGTTTAGCCCCAATCAAACGACTTACCCAATCTTTATCAAGAACCAAAATCCTAGACCATAACGGAAGTGCTGGAAATTCCTAGCTCTAAGAGCACACCACTTGTCCCACCTCCGGATTTTATTCCTTTTGTTGGTTGTGGTGAGCCACTTTTTGGTTTACCATGTCGTTGGTGTACATGTGTACAATGTGGTAATGATATTCGAGACGGAAGTTGTTTGTTTTGTGGTTTAAGGAATTCATTTACTTATGATCCTAATCAGAACTCATTCAACGACTCTTCAAATTTTTCCAATTACCCATCACATTCATACGAGCAAGAATCATATTATCCAAACCACAATGATGCTTCGTATCAAAATACACCAAACTTTTTGTGTGAATATTGTGGAGGTCCTCACCAAGGTTTTGATTGTCAAAATAGTCAAAATTTTGGTTATGACCAATATCCATACAACTCACCGAACCAGACTCAACAGTTTAACTATTGTGAGTACTGTGGTGGCCCACACTACAGTTCTGATTGTCAATCGGGCAACACGCTTGTCTGTGAGCAATTTCCTGATAACAATTATGACTCTAGCACATACGACTCACAGCCATATCAGTTTTACTGTTGTGAATACTGTGGAGGCCCTCTCTTTTGCTCGGATTGTCAAACAAGGAATCCATTTCCTTGTAACAATTATGACTATTCAATTCAAGACCAACCTCCACAGTACCAAATGATCCAAGCAACTCCTCATGATACCGAGCAAGACCTTTTACTAGAGGCTCGTGAAATTTTGCAAAAACTTAAGGAGGAGTTGGCTACTACATCGTTTCAAGAATCTCGTGAAAAATCAATGGCAGAATTACTTGCTGAAGAACGAGATGCTAGAAACGAAATGAGCATGGAAGAATTACTTGCTGAGCAAAGAGCCGCTAAAATACGTGCAAATCTTCGCTACGCTGCTCTATATGATGACGATGCTGACAGTGATGATGATGAAGATAACATTGTCATTATTCAAAAAGATTCATCAGATTCATCAGTTGTAATTCCTTCCATTGAAAATCAGGGAGAAAATAATGTGACAGAGTCACTAGCCGTTGATCAAATGGAACTTGAAAACTCCCTCAGTCTATTGATATCATACCCGAAGTTCACACTCACTCTCTAAATATGGGGGATGAGCATCTTAGCACTGTTCCTCAAAAGGAATCAGAAGAATTCATAAAGTCTAGTGTTGAGAACCTTGTCCCAATCCCAGGAGAGTCACAGGCAACTTTTGATCATGTGTGTGACCTACCTTCTCACCCTGAAAATCCAAAAGATCATTTTGAGACTTTCTCCGATTTTAATGATGATTGTACATCTTATGGAGAAGTTGAGTATGAGGAGGCACCATTGCCTCATTCGGATGTTGACCCTCTTATTGAGGAGTTCACAAATGAACTTACTCACATCAATCCACTTCCATTGGGAAGTGATGATGGTCTCTTTGATTTTGAAGCCGATATGGGAGAAACTGAAAATCTTTTAAACTCTAATCCCAACATCGAGCTTATTACTTCACATGCTGATGAAAATTCTTTATCTTCTGGAGACATCAGTCATGTGGAAGGATTACCTTCTGAGCTAGTTAGCCTAGAAGAAGTGAATGATGAGACTGACACTGAAATCAAGGATGAAGCACTTCGTGCAACATTATTGAATGTCGATCTCCTCATTTCAAAAATTGAGGCTTTCAAAGATAAACCTATTTCATCTCTTATCCCCATTAAGGATAGTGACATTTTCTCCGATGATCCTATTCCGGAGTTTGAAGCCTTTACTTTTGATCCGATGGGAGAGAAGATTAGTGGCAGTACCACTTCTCATTCTCATAATTCTCTCCCCGATTATGAATCATTTACCTTCGATGAGTTCTCCTGTGAACTCACGCACATCAATTCAGAATATGATTCATTCACATTCGAGGAGTTCTCCTGTGAACTCACTCATATCATATCTCCACCGGAGTATGATAACTTCTATTTTGATCTAGACACACCCGGGATATGTCTTGATCGCATGAGCTTAAATGATGAGATTCATGATGATGAATCCATGAATCCTCCTCCTGATGATGATGAGTTAGTCAAGATGTTTATCATGAATTTCTTTCTCTTTTTCACCTACCGGGTGACTTCTCCTGTTCTTCACTCCTTCGGGAATGAAGACATTGTCTTTGACCCCGGCATCACCGGTTATAGTTTATACTATTTTAAGCCAGGGTCATTATATCTCATCGGTGTGGAACTTTCATGTGCTTCAAATGTTTGTCCAGACATCTTGAATGAAAGTCCGATTGAGATTGTTTCTTCTACATCATGCTTCCCCAAGGACCAATGAATTCGGGGTCGAGTCAAGCTAGCGACTCGGTAAACAAAAACAGTAGCATGCTTATATGGTTTTCACCCTTAGTGTGGGGGAGTTACCCCTGCTGTGGTTACAAATAAAGTGAAAAAAATGGTGTTTCCACATTTAGCTTGTAACGTTGCCCTTTTAACATTTAAAGAGTCGGCATATTAGCCGGGACTTTGAATATTGAGAACAATATTGATTCTAAGTGTGGGGGGGTATTTCGCTATTCTATCGAATTTTATCACATTTTACTATCTAGTACCCCCGTTTTTGGCTAAAAAATCTCAAAAATTTTAAAAATTTTTCACAAAAGTTCAAAATTTTTTGTGGTTATCAGTCCGCCATGTCTGAACGACAAAAGGATTGGCTAATCCAGGAGAAAACGGCTCTTGGTAAAGATACATCAAATCTGTTGATGGCTTGCAATTTGCCCAAAATTGTATGGTAAATCAACTCGCCATATCCTAAAAAGCGAATGACTTGGCTAGCCCTCAAGATTATGGCTTGTGGTAAAGGCAGTGGAAAAACCATAATTGGTTATCAGCTCACCAAGATGTTGACTATTCCATCAAGAGTTGGCTAGTCCAGAAGCAAACGGCTTTTGGTAAAGACTAATCAAATCCGTTGAAAGCTGGTGGTTTGCTCAAAATCACATGGTTATCAGGTGGACCATAGTTCTTACTTGAATCGATACATTTGGCTACTCCAGAAGTAATGGCTTTTGGTAAAGAGTTTAAAATCCATTAAGTTTTCAAAACAGTTACTGCTAGGGACTAGCAATATTTTAGTGTGGGGGATTGATGAGTGCTCAAATACTCATCATTTTTGGTCATTCTGAACTGCAAAAACATACAAAAACACTCAGTAATGCATCAAAATACTAAAAATATTTCAAAATTGTGTTTTATATGTTTTAGATGCAAAATGAGTAAAAACAAATGAAAAACGTACAAAGTTTGCAAAATTGGCAGTTTCAGTCCCCCAACTTTCATAAAATTAGTCCCTGCTCATTCAAAATATGAAAAATTATCACCAAAGGTCCTTTTGAAATCACAAGTTGTCATATTTAGTCCTTTGGTGAAAAATCTCAAAAGTTTTGGAAAATTAAAAGTTCAGTCCCTGTACTTTCAGACTTTGGCAGATTTGGTCCCTGGTGGGAAATTTTTGGAAGAAAAGTCAATTTTGGTCTTGTGGTTACTTATTGTGGCAAGTTTAGTCCTTGGATTGAAAATTTTGGAGAAAAATACATTTTGGTCCCTCAAGTTTCAATAATTTGCAATTTTAGTCCTTGAAGGACCAAAAGTGAAAAATCATATTTTTAAACCTGGGATTATGGAACTGAGCATGTTTAACCCTTGTGGCAAGTTTGGAAAAGTGCCAAATCAGCCCCCTCCAATTTTCAGTTTTACAAAGATGGTCCTTGTGTTTTGCTACTATAACCAAACTACACCCTTTATATTAATTCCAAATCCAAACCAAACAAAGCCCAATCCAAATACCCCACCCTTTTGTAATCCATTACCCACCAGGCCCAACCAACCTTCAGCCCACCTCCTTTTGAAATAATAAAAACCCCCGGTCAAACTTTGACCTTTGACCACCTCCTCCAAAAACCACCCCGTGACCCTGCTACAAGCCTGCAAACACCAACCTTCATCATCACCATTCCACTCAACCCTCCTCCATCATTACCCCTAATCCTCCAAGCACCACAGTCCAAATTAACATCTCTGGCTTCAATTATCAGTAAGAAAACTCCAAAAAGGTTTGGGCGCCAAAATCTTTGAATGGCCAAGATCATGCCCCAGTCATCCAAGGGTTGTGAAGCCAGCTGCGAAAAGACACACAAGCCTCCCAAACCCTAATTTGAAGAGATAGAAGGAAGAAAGAGGCTAGGAAAGCAGTGTTAGTTTTTTAGTGTAATTTTAGTTTACTTAAATTATTGCAATTTATAATGTCCAATCAAAACTCAATGTTGTAATTTTGTTTCTTTTTCAATAACATAAGTCCTGAGTTTGAGTAATTCCATTTCCAGTTTACATTTTAGTTTACTCAAAAATACAAAAAAAAAAAAAAAAAAAAAAAAAAAAAAAAGGAAATAAATAGAAATAAAAAAAAATACATGAAGCAGGGAAGAAAAGGTGGGATGAACTGGTTTAGAACCCCATGGGGGGTGTTAGGAGTGTGTTGTGATTGACTTTGGTTCCACTGATTAAGCAAAGGACTATTGTAAGATCAGTTTTCATTTTTAGTTAATTTACTATAATTTTGTGATTTCCTATAGCATTGCTTATCCTTGGTTGTATTTGTACTCTTTTGTGTGATTTAAGTTTATTTATCAGCATAAGTTAGCAACATCACTTATAAGTTCTCTTTTGCTCACTTGGGACAAGTTTTTACAAATCTAAGCTTGGTACACTGCCATAATGTGCACATCAATGTAACTTGGAAATTTGTGCTTGAGATTAGTGTATTTGTGGATTAACTGACTTGAAATGTCATTGAGTGTGATTGTGATTCAGTGTTAAGGACTAAATCCACCAATCCCTTTGAAAATGCCCACACAGACTTCTGTTAAGGGGTGTTTGGCAAAAGCTTGTTTTGATTTTTAAAATTGTTTTGTCTATAATTTTCTTATTAGGTTAGCTTTAGTTTATGGTCAATAGTTATTTTCAAGCATAAAATCAGTAGGTCTTTATGTTAAAAGTCAAAGTTACTCTCAATCTCATTTATAGGCTTATATAGTGTAATTTGGAAACTGTGTTTTTATCATTTGTTAGTTCCAGGGTAGATTTAAGTTAATCAGGTATTACATTAGTTTAATATTACACCTAGAATTAGTTTTAATTTATCTAATCTTAAATTAGCCAAACTTAGGGCTAATACTCAAATAGTCAAAACTTGCATGTCTGTGAATATGGACAGATTTCTAGACCATGCACAGTGTTCAAAATGGATTGAAAATACACGATTCTTGTTGTTTTAAGTTAATTGGTAGCTTATGGATGTATTTCAGCCAACAACTTGGAATTTGAAACTCTTTTGTGCATTGAAATGTGAGCTTGAAATTGCCTGTGTGAGCACTTGCTTACCCTGCACCACAGTCTGACCCCTTTTCCCAAGCCCACAATAAGCTCACTTCTTGAGCTTATTGCCTGTTCTTGTGGGTTTTGAGAAACCCACCTTATCAAGTTGTAGTTTCTCATCTTTATTTGCATTTTATTGATTACTAAGTTTGCTTATTTTGTTCTTTTTGATTGCCTGGCTCAACTTGCACACTGACTCATCAGTGTGGATTGAGTGCATTTCATAAGCTCCTTTTGAGCTCATCTGTGAGTGTTAACTTGTTTTTTGGGGCTTTTTAGAAATCTCTCATATCCTTCTTGCTAGTTCCAGGCCTGAATTTCATTTCCAAGCTTAGTTGATAAGCCTGCAAGTGGCTTTTTCAAGCTGCAAACACTGCTCTTTCAGTGAGTTTGAGCTGGATTCACAAGCTTATTTCTAGCTTGTTAGTGGGTCCCAGTGTATGACCTTTGGCTTATTAGACAGGCCTCCAGCTCATCTTGTGGGTTCAAGGTTCAATCTGGACCCCTGGACCCCCATGTGGACCCCCCATTGGCCTGAAGGTATGCAATTTAGCCTGTCTTAGTGTAGGTTTAGGATCTTAGCTTATTCTGCTTTCTGTGGCTTATTTCTTATGCTTTTTCATTTTATTTTGCTTATTTCAAAGTCCTATCATCTATTTGTAGCTTATTCTCCATTGTGGAATCAGATTGCTACCTTTTGGGTAGCTTTTTCAAGATTACAAAGTCCTAATAAGCTTGCAAACCCCTACTGTTAAGCTAATGTGATCCCACATTGCTTATTTTTGAGTTACAGGAAAAGTTCCTTCACAAAAGATGCTCATTTACAGTTGTTTAATAGTTGTGTAAAAGAAAATTCCAGAAAAATCAAAAATTTAATAAAGTGATAACTTCTATTTAAGCTTTTAGCTTATTTTTTAGCTTTTTCATTAAGCACTTCTCATTTTTATATTTTTCCTAGCTTCCTGTTACTAATAAGTATTTTTAGAAAAAATTTCATAATTTTCTCTTTTCATTTAGTATTTTTAATAATTAATATTAGTTTAAATTAATTAGTAATTAGTTTTTAATTAGTAATAATTATTTAAAAAGTCTTAAAGATATCTTTTCTGTTTGAAAATTAGTTTTATACTATTTTAGATTTTTCCAAGTTTAAATTTTATTTTTCTAAGTTAATTTCATAATTATTTGTATTTTACTATATTTTAAATAATTAAAAGTAAATAGGAAAATAGTAATTAATTAATAATAATTAATTAAATAGTGTAAAAATTATTTTTCTTTTTCTAAAAATTTTCTTTTATCATTAGGATTGTAAAAATGTAATTTTCATATCCGTAGGTATTTTATTTTACAAAACTTGCGTTTTATTTCGTACGTCTAAGTAACTTTAAATCAAACGAACGCGTTTTTAGACTCAGCTCACGTTTTTAGTATATATGATCATCAGTAATTTTTCCAATAGTGTTTCTAAGTTATTTTCATTCCTCATATCTTAGTGTAAACATACAAATCACTCAAACCCCTTTTTCAGTCCAGATTCACCCGATCACGAACCCGTTTGAATACCATCCACACCTCGTCGGGACATAACAACCCGGGGAAACACTATATTCCGCGGAGCATTGAGCCTAAGGAGTTTGACCATGTTGACCACATCCGTGCTTGACTTTGGTTGACTGCTTTTGCCTCAATCACTGACATTAATAACATGGAACTCAATGTTCCTGTTAGTCCTACTACTACAACAAGAGTTCAAAAGAATCATCCCAAATATCAAATTCTCAGTGATCCAACATCATCTGTTCAAACAAGAAGAATGACTAAAGAGCAGAAAGATCTACAACATCAAAGTTTCTTTGCAAGATATCTTCATCAAAGAAACAGTCACAAAGATCTGCAAAATTGCTTGTTTGCCTGTTTTCTATCTCAAATTGAACCCAAAAATACTTATAAATTCTTACAAGAGCCAAGCTGGGTGGAAGCAATGCAAGATGAGCTTCTACAATTCAAACTACAAGAAGTATGGATCTTGGTTGATTTGCCAAATGGGCAAAGGGTGATTGGAACTAAATGGGTTTTGAGATGCAAAAGAGATGAAAGAGGAATAGTCATTAGAAACAAGGCAATGTTAGTAGCACAAAGATACACTCAATAAGAAGGCATTGACTATGATGAAGTATTTGCACCTGTGGCAAGGATAGAGGCTGTTAGATTATTTATGGATTGTGCTTCATATAAAGACTTTGTGGTGTATCAGATGGATGTCAAAAGTGCTTTTCTATATGGGACAATCACAGAAGAAGTTTATGTGTCTCAACCACCTGGTTTTGAAGACCCTGACCATCCTGACAAAGTTTACAAGATGAATAGAGTAATGTATGGTTTACATCAAGCTCCTAGAGCTTGGTATGATACTTTGTCAAAATATTTGTTAGTTTCTGGGTTTAGCAGAGGGAAGATTGACAAGACTTTGTTTCTCAAAAACAAAAGGATGATATTTTGCTGGTACAAATCTATGTTGATGACATCATCTTTGGTTCTACAAACAAAGCTATGTGTGTTGAGTTTGAGAAGCTTTTGAAAGATAAGTTTGCTATAAGTTCAATGGGGGAACTCACCTTCTTCTTGGGTCTGCAAGTGATACAAAAGGATGATGGCATATTTATTAGTCAGGATAAGTATGTTAATGATATTTTAAAGAAGTTTGGTTTTGAAGATGCTAAGCCTGCTGATGTGATAAAATCAAATCAAGTATATATAGTATATAGTATTACTCAAAGAAATCCGCAAGAAATACGGATAACCCGAGGTCGTAGTCCGTGTGAAGGGTGAACGGAATTTTGAATTCCCGGTTCGTGAAACGTGTCGTGAAAGTGGGAAAAAGTGCTTTCCATGAGATTTAAACTAATGAATATGAAAATGAAGCACAATTAATCACTTAAACACATAATTCAAGTAAACAAACTTAAAATGCAACTTAGAATTAAAAACGTAAGCTTAAACGTAAATAAAACGTAAAAGCGCGAAATAAAACGTGAATTTAAAGCTATACTAATCCTACGGACTTGAAAATAATTTTCCTAAGTTAAAAATGATAAAAGAAAGTTTTGAGAAAAAGAAAAATATTTTTTTGACTTTTCATTTAATTTTTTTGAATTAAAAACTAATTAAAAATTAAAATAAAATGGAAATTAAGTGAGAAAAATACAAAATAAATTTTGAAAATTCTAAAATAAATAAAAACTAATTTTAAAACTAAAAATCTATTTTTGGCTTTTTGTGTAATTTTTATGAATTAAAAACTATTTAAACTAATTAAAAAGAAATAAAAATCCTAATAAAATTGAAAATAAATGGGATAAATGCAAAATTAATTTCTAAAAATCTAAAATAATTGAAAACTAATTTCTAAAATATTTTTGGATTTTTTCTTTAGGCTTATTCTGATTTTTTTGGTATTTTTGGTAATTAAAAAGTAACAAAAATTGATTAGAAACTAAAATTAAATAAGAAAAATAGCAAATGAATTTTAAAAAATATGAAAAATTCAGGAAAATTCTAAAATATTTATCTAAACCTAGGAAAAATTTGAAAATTGAAAAATAAGCACTGGAAGTGCTGAATGGCTTAAAACAGCTTATGTAGAAGTGCTTATTAATAAGCACTTTGACCAATTTTGAACCAAACTTTGAACAAATGATGTTTAGACTCAATTAAGCTCTAATTAACAGAAGGAAAGCCAAAATGATCTCAGAAACTTAGATATAGGACAAAATAGCTCAAATAAGCACTTATGGAATAAGAAGTTGGCAAACAGCATAAGCAAAAGGCTCACAAATGATTCAAGTAACTTAGGAAAGCACAAACTAACAGAATTCAGAAAGTAAAACCTTGAGAGTAGGCTAAATAAGCAGTGCACAGTTTCAAATCTAAGACAAAAATTAGGCTTGAAGACCCTACTTGCAGCTTAATTATAAGCTATCTAATAAGCTGATTGATGCAATAAAAAGACAGAAATGGAAACCTTGCACTATGAATTTCCTAAAAAACCTAAAATCCTTAAATCTAGACCCCAATCGATGACCTGAATTTGCCCTAGATCAGCTGTGCTAAATATAGGTTTATCCCAAAGTTGACTTTTTGTTTGGAACTTGAGTTTGACCAAAATGAAATTCTGCTGCATAAATGTAAACCTAATTGATATATTAAGCTATTTCAACAATTTATTAAGCTGCATGCAACTAAATTCTATCAAAATCCAAGGGTCATTATAACAATAACACTTAAATGAAATCAGTAGTGAGACTAGAAATGGATTTTTGACTTTTGATGTTTAAATGACTAATATTATGACTAAGTTTACTAATATGAAACTACTGCAGTCTAACAAGGCAGAAATCACAGCAAGATAATAAGAAGAATTATGCAAAACTAAGTTAACCCAAACACTCCTTAACTAGCAGTAATCACTAACTTATGTTAGATTAGACCTTAAACTTCCTTCCTAATGATCTAAATACCTTACTTATCTAACTTAAAGACTGTATGATCAATAATTTTGCAAAGAAGAACACAAGAACTCAGAAACGTAGAACTCAAAGAAACAAGCAGTCCACTAGACAGAAGCATTAGATAAACAAATTCAAACTATTCAACCACTAATAAGCATCCAATTAACTTTACTACACAGAATTATTCCATCAACAAGTAAACTAAATAGAACACAACTAAATAATCAGAAAGAGCTATTCAAAATGAAAATGTAAAGAGTAAACTTACAATCTAACCCTCAGCTGAACAGAGGGATCATTTGATCCAAGCCTATCTTTAGATAGGCTCAAGCAAAAACTTCTGTAACCATAACCCTGATCTGAATCACCATTATCTCATAATAACCCCAAACTTTAACTTTCGTTGACTGCTTGTGATAATTGAACCTGAATTACACACGACTGATCTCTAAAATTAATATGAGCTTATGGAAACATGGAATGAAAGCTTGAAAACAGATTTGAAATCAATGATAAACTTGAGAATTTAAATGACAAGGAATTAAAATGAAACTAAAATTTTATTGAAAACTTAGAATTTGAGTACAAGGGTTGAAATAAGAAATACAATAAGCTAAAGCTGAAAGTAGACTATTAAGCTAATTCTAAATTTAATCTACTCCTACTCCTAATATCTACTGCTTCAATCCGTGAATGAGGAGGCTATTTATAGGATGTTGAGGAGAGAAGCCTAGGTTCTGGAAGCCTCTGGAAACGTAATCCTAGCCCTTCAATTAATCCCATCAATCATTGTGTCATCACAGCCATTGGATCGTGTGCATATGCTTTGTGAATCCTGCGTGTCTTCAATGATTGGTCCATGTATCTTTCTTTGACATACCCTGACATATGCGTGTGCTTCTAGAAGCCAAATGATTGGGTAATTTATTATTTAATCGAGGTAATTGGAGGGATGGTGAATTTAGGGTTCTAGAAACAGTACATGTTTCCGGGTTTGGTAAAAGTTTGGTGGGAGGGTAATTGGTTTGGGAGTTGTTTTTATTATAATTGACTGGATAGGATGTAGGGTTGACCGGGTATAACTGAGAT
Organism: Artemisia argyi; assembly: GCA_030686995.1. Classification (NCBI taxonomy): domain Eukaryota; kingdom Viridiplantae; phylum Streptophyta; class Magnoliopsida; order Asterales; family Asteraceae; genus Artemisia; species Artemisia argyi. Next base: position 102,576,814 of record CM060696.1, read on the forward strand.
GGATCGGGTAAATATTAGGGGGTGGGCTTATGTTGTGGTATGGGCCTGTGGGTTTTTGGGTTTAAAAGAATTTTGGATTAAATGTTATTTTGGATCCGGTTTGTAGTTTTAGGAGTAGTATTATGATTTAAGGTTTAATAAAACAACAAGGACTAAATGTGTAAAATCTAAAATTCAGGGGACCGTTGCTGCCATTCTACCAAAGTTGATCCAAGGGCCTATGTTAAATATCTTCAATAGTCGGAGGACCTTTGTTGCCATTTTCTTCAAATAATCTTCAACGGACCACTTTTGTCAATATCTAAAACTACAGGGTCTGAAGTTGCCAATTGCACCAAACTTTGACCAGGGACTTTTCTTGTAACATTATGAATCTCTGAGGACTAATCTTGACTTTTTGAGCTCTCTTTGATCATTAAGCTTCCCCGGCTCCGGCTTTTGACCTTTTTCCATTCTCGTGCTCGTTTTTGTCGGTTTGGCTTTGTTTTTGTTCATTTTTCACATATCCATACCTGCACATACACAAATACAAAAACACACATTCTCTTGGAATATTTGGTTAGTATTTGGTATTTTTGGTCTGATTTAAGGCCTAAAAAGGATGTGTGAATAAGCATACATCAAAATTCCCCCAGACGAAGGTATTGCCGTGCCCTCACGCAATTTCATCACCTCACGCTTAAGAGATAAATAATTTGAAAACCTCTCTTTACTGACGTTGTGAAGTAGCAATGATGTTCAAAAGAGATCTCAAAATCGTTTATTCTAAAAAACGCTCCATTTTCCGATTTTCATGAATAACAACTACTACTTCTCTTTTTGTACTTTTTTCATTTTTATATATGTGACGGTTTGTTTGACTTTCATTATCAATTCATATATGTTTATAATTTTCAGGGTCTGCGAGTAGAAACACTTCTCACAGAGAAGAGACCATACGGATAAAAATCGTCATCCTTGATTTTTCACAAGCTCCCAAACTAAGCGTAAAATCAAAATCATTGTTTATCCACAAGTTAGATGCTAACATTACCCACAAAAGTTACTTGTGTATTTACCTCTTGTTCCCAATTCCTAGGTTTTTTGTATCTCATGATTTTATTTTTGTGAGAAATGAATTTCTTCATATTTTCTCGTTTTGATAGTTATTAGTCCGATAAGAGCACAAAATTTGAACACTAAGTAGTTTCCAAACTTTCCCTCGAAAACCCCTGCATACAGAAATCAGGTCCACATGGAGGTCTCTGATTTAACACGATTTTGAGGGCCCCCTTTTTATTTACGATCGAAACATCCCATGTTTGAGACCCGAGAAATAAGCTTTTTATTTGGAAGCCCCCGGAGTCAAAGCTTGGCATTTTTGTATAATTATAAGCACTTTAATAATATTTGGTCCTTAGTCCTTTATTTCAATTACAACAACGGTTTGTGATCCGTCAAGATGTAAGAGCTTTATTATGACCTTGGATTTATATCCACTGCTTTTTATAGCTTTGGATTCCTCTGCCTTATTATTGGCTTTGGATTATTATTATTGATATTCATAATCATATGCCAAACCCCAAGTCCTACGGCCTTTACTAAGATCACAACATCGGCTGCGAACCGGCAAGATGCAATAGTCTATTTCACCATAACATTGGCAGTACCCTTATGTGTACCAAACCCCCATATGCAGAGATTTTCTTAGGAACAAGAAAAAACTAAGTATTGCCCAAACCCCATACACTTAATTAATCCTAGAGATCTATTATTATTGGTGTGCAATCTTGTGGGAAAAAGGAGGCCACAAGTACCTTTCGTGGGCTCTAAAGAGATCCAACTACTCCACGTTTAGCACGAAACTTCTAAATAAACTCTATCATTCCTCGATCTCTGCAAATTTAAAATCCCAAGTAATGAGATCCGCGGATGCCTAGCCGATAATCTTTTGATTATATTGATTAAGGGAGACGAGCTAGGGCTCAACACGCCCGGTCAAGTCGGAACATTTTTTTCTACTCTCGCCGGTAGGAAAGTCAAAACAAGGTGTCAAATCTTAATATTATATCATATATCATTCATTTTTTTAATAATAAAAAGGTGACAAAAATTTTAAATTTTGGTGGAAAAATGGAGTTGCGTAAGTTAACATCTCAGACGAAGGTGTCAGGTCAAATCGAATCAAAGATTCACCCCCAAACTAAAGTGAGACATTGTCCTCAATGTTTTAAGGGTACGGGTAGTCTTACGAAATATCTAAGGCCATTTATTAAGTATGCCAAGAGATAAACGTTAGTCGATAAGATTTTGGATATGGTGCATTTCCGAAAGAGCAGCGAAGAATGAGACTCGAGTGGAGAGAATGACAAAACACGAGCACTAGAGTCCTCAATCTTCGGGGAAATTCCTGGACATTCACAAATAACCATGAAAACACAAGTTTGGAAAGGGTCGCCCCCCTCACGTCACGTTACTTAAGAAAATAGAAAATAAAGAAAATGAAATGGATAAGCATGGGGTACCTCCCACGAAGCGCTTGTTTTTGTTCACCGAGTCACATGAGCTTGACTCGATCCCCGAATTAAGTTGTCCTTGGGAAGAGCAGATGGAACGGACACCTGGCATGATAAACGGAGATGCCGGGGTCAAAAACGGTATCCTCACTCCCGGTGGAGTGGAAAAGTGAAGAAATGATGGGATAAGCAAAGAATGGTTGAAACACCCGGATTACAAAAGCAAAGTCGGATTCAGAATCACGGGTGGGTTAGGTGGGTAGAATATCTTGCACAGGAACATCATGTTCAGAAATCTCGTCCACCACTCCAAAAATATCTTTATCCGTATCTGATTCAAAAATTACATCCAGTGGTTTCGCAGGTGGACGAGAATACGGAGAATCGAAGAGAAATGAGTCAGCATCGGTAAGTAAATCATCATTATGAATTTCTTCAATAACATTTCTTCTCAATACCAGGTGGTATCGAGTTATCCATAGCAAGAACTGGATCGACATCCTCTAAAAGAGGATCATGTGACGGATTATCGGAAATAAGCACAGAGTCGATCTCAAAGTCAAAATGCTCATAATCCAGAAGAGAGATATCAACATGAATAGTGGGACTGCCACTACTCGTCTTTTCAAATCGAAAAATTTCAAGCTCGGGTAAGAAATCACTATCCAAATCGGGGATAGGAGACGAAGTCGGAGGATCTTTCAATGCCTCGATCTTAGAAATGAGAAGATTGATATTCAATAATTTTTCACGAAGAGCTTCATCTTGAATTTCTATTTCAATATCTTCATCATTCTCTTCTTCTAAGCTGACGAGCTCAAAAGGTACTTCTTCAACATATTCAATGTCTCCATAAGATAAAGAATCATCATTGTCAGAATCGGAGAACATCTCATCAAGATCAATCGAATTATCAATCGGAGATAACTCGCATTCTTCTACCGTATCAAAACCATATTTCTCAAAGTTGGGTAAAGAATCCTTGAGCTTGGGCTCCAAAGGATCTGACGGCGTAACAATCTCAGTTGAAATAGAATCATTGTTATCAAGAAAAGTATCGACTTCTTCCAAAACAGGATCACTTCCCTCATCCGGTGTGAGGAAAGGATGGGAAGAATCGGGAATGATAGATTCAAGTCTCGAAAAACATCTTGAAGAATCCAGAGGTGGGACAAATGGTGTGCTTTGAGAGCTAGGAATTTCCACCACTTCTGTTAAGGCCTCCGGTTCTTGTTCGTGAAGATAAGGAAAATCGTTCTTTTTACGTATGCTTGACAAACTCTTAACCATAAATCGAGAAAGGTTAGGATCAAATTTTGACGGTTTAGGAGGAGCAATTGTAGGCCTAGATTCTTGGACAACCATAGGTTGGACGTATTTAGCACTTCCAATGTTAGTGGAAAGTACTGAGTCCTTTGTCACCTCGGTTTCTCGTTCCATTTCCCTCATCGGAGAGGGAATAGGAACCGATGGTCCATCATAATCAACACGACATTTCGAAATTTTTGACAGGGCGTGAAGTTGTTCAATTTTGATTTTAAAAGCCCTAAATTTAAAGAAATCATCGTCGAGAGATGCCATAGAACAATTTTCAACATTTAAGGGTTCACAAGACGGAGTAGGATTAATCGTAGAATTTCTTCTTTATAAGGCTCATTTTTATTACTTTTAATGGTGTTAACTTGTTCTCTTATACAAATTACCTCCTTAAAAAGATCTATTATATTTAAACACAGCTTGGTAAAGTCATTTTGAGCAGTCATCATTTTAGTGATCATTTCATTTCATATTGTGGAGGTTGGTCGTGATAATCATCGTCACAAGGAAACGATTTCCTTGTTTGACAATCGGTGCTAAAGTGTGGACCTCCACAATACTCACAACTGTTTTGTAGTTGTGAAGTCGGCGCATTTTGAAACGATTCATCATTGAAGTACGGATCTTGCTCATTTGAATTGAAATCGTTTTGAGAATAATTGGAAAAGTTCAGATTAAAACCATAAGTATAAGAACTTTCATCTTCTGAAACACAAAATGAACAAATTCCATCGATTATATTTCTTCCACATCTCTCGCACTATCGTTGTTCGAATGAAGATAAATCGGGCTGAGGTGGGTAGTCGGAAAAATTTGGAAAGTTGTTGTACGGATTTGAAACGCAAAACAAACAACTTCCGTCTCAAATATCATTACCACACCGTTCGTATGTACACCAAACACATGAACCTTCAAAGAATGGTTCTCCACACTTAACACAAGTCGGATCCATAAGAATTAAACATATAAGGGAGAAAGTGAAAGAATTATCGGTTTAGAGGGTTAAAGAAGAAGAATCAAATGATAAGAGGAAAAGAAGATTATTTTTGGTTTTTAATTATCAAAAAAGAAAATCAAAGTAGAAAAAGAAAATCTTTTTGTATTTTTAATATGTTTTTTGAAAGCAAAATTCAAGAACTTAAAACTTTTGTTCTCTTTTTTTTTTCAAAACGTTACGTTAATCTTAACCGTTTCCTTCAAATCTACTTCGCGACGGAACGGGAGAGAAGAGTGTTTCTCTCTTCAGCTTGCAATTTTATGTCAAAGCTTTCCGTATTTTCCACTTATTCGGTTGTAGAATTTAAAGTAATCCGATTAGCAACTAATTTCACGCGTTCTTATATTGGGAAGCTTATTTGGTTTACAACGCCCCCCTTCCACGGGAGAGTCGAGGCTATAACTTTCTTTTTGGTATTTTTGAAAACACTTTAGGAAAAGTGTTTTTGATTTTTCAATTTTTTTGGTTTTTATAGAAAATATATACAAAGGAAGGTTTTCAAAACACAATTTCGAAAACGAAAATCAAAAATTTACTTCAACCTTCCCCAGCAGCGGCGCCAAAATTTTGATGTGTTAAAATCAAATCAAGTATATATAGTATATAGTGTTACTCAAAGAAATCCGCAAGAAATACGGATAACCCGAGGTCGTAGTCCGTGTGAAGGGTGAGTTGAATTTTGAATACCCGGTTCGTGAAACGTGTCGTGAAAGTGGGAAAAAGTGATTTCAATGAGATTTAAACTAATGAATATGAAAATGAAGCACAATTAATCACTTAAACACGTAATTCAAGTAAACAAACTTAAAACGCAACTTAGAATTAAAAACGTAAGCTTATACGTAAATAAAACGTAAACGCGCGAAATAAAATGTGAATTTAAAGTTATACTCTTGTTAGGAATACAAATATTCCTATAAAAGACTCTGTCACATAAATGATGTAATAGCATTAAGATAGCTCGTAGTTAATTAATTAGTTAGTTAGATATTTGTTTAGTTTAGGTAACACCATGGAAGAAGGATGGGTCTTTACCCACTTTATGCCTGATGCACAGCCCGGGTGTGGGTGTTTTATCTTTTATTGTTAGGAACTATATATACCCATCTCCACATGTGGAGAGGGTTGGACCTTTCACATAGTTAATCATTTAGCTCTTGTTTTTCTCTCTCTAAAGGCTCCCATTCTCTCTCTAAAACTCTTCTCTAAACTTTCTTCCTCTTTTCTTATTTCTATAATTCGAACCATAATCAATAAAACCATACATGTTATTATTATAAGTATCTTACAAATGGTATCAGAGCCATGGTTTGATCTTTGGGATAGTGTATGCTCGGTTCTTAAGATTGGTTTTTGTGTTTCTCATTTGGTTCGAATACTAAAGCTTATTATATCTCTAATTGACTTTGCTTGTGGGTTAATTCGTATATTGCAGTTTATTTGGTTCGAATACTGTGTTTGTTTCACATTTAAAATTGGGTTGTTTGGCAATTCGTGGGATAGCATTCTTGCTAGCGATTAGTATATTGCTGTTTTTCTAGCGTTTGGTTTGCTTCTTGTCAGCAATCTGGAAGTTTACTTTTAAAAGGGATAATGACAAAAAGGAGGAGTGTGACTGGTTTGTTTTTTTTATGTGTCTAGCATTTGTCCATTTTCAATGTTGCGGTTAGCTCAACTATAATATTTGCGGTTATCTCTAAAATAGCGGTTCGTTTTTTTTCTACTTTGCGACTGCCTTTTTTATTAGCGATTAGCAACTTCTAGTTTGCATTTAGCTCTTTATAGCATTTAGCTCGGGTTAATGGTTACCTCATCACAGCTTTTACCTTTCGGATTTTAATGTACAGCCTCTACTTTTTCTTCTAGCAGCGAGTACCATTTTTTTTAAGAGTAGCGTTTACTTTTTAAGAGTAGCATTCATCAATCAACATAAGGTTTAACTAGATCAAACAACATCAACTGTCATCAACTCGTAACAGATTATAATCTCTTACCTATAACCCTCACCACTTCATCAACTCTCATCTACCTCTTACAAAATCAAGAATCGATACAAAGCAAAATAGTGAGATCTCAGTCTTCTCTTCTTCGTGTGGTTCAACATATGCAAAGACTTCAAAAAATTTAAACACGAAAGAGTAATACATCACAGATCAGTTTGGAAGTTTTAACTTCTCTTTAAATGTTCGAAGTTAATAAGCAAGATTAAAACAACTTTGTCTCATTTTCCAATATTTTTTTTCAAGATCTCAGTTTAATCTCTTTGAGCAAACAAAGTTTAGTTTTCGATCTAAACCCCAAGAGAGTTACCGTCACAGATCCTTGAGAAGATTAACTTCTTTGTAATATCCGAAAATTAAAAGAAGTACAAGCACAAGGTTGTCCCATACTTCTCTTGAATCGGTGTTAACAAAAACAAAACAAGAATATAAAACCTACCAGTCCATGATTCAAGATCGTGCATCCCTAGTCCTCGTGTGATATACTGAATTGGTCACAAAGTTTGACAAAGAATTTGTTTGTGTACTCGGACTATTGAACAAGATTACAAGGCAAGGATTATTTGGTCAATCTAATTTGTTGGGTGATAGATGCAGTTATGTGTGGCTGCGTGTTTTTGATAAAAGTGATTAGGGTTATATCTAATGAGATTAAGTGGTGCATATATACACCGAATGATTTAGAGTATGTGCTTTTGGACTGGGCCTTGATTCGTTCTTGATGCAAATCTGACTTGGGCTTTGAGTTGATGCGTTTTTTTTGGGCCGTGTGATTACATTTGGTTACCTGGGCTCATAACTCACCAAGAGCATAAATTCTTCATCCGAATTTCTGTTGGAATTTAGTTTGTCCTAACTTTTGTTGTGATATATTTTAGTTGGTCTAAAAACTTGTGAGGGTATATTCGGGTATAAGTTTTGGACGCGGTTTTTATTAAGATTCAAGTATCCGAGATTGAGAATTATTTTGGGTTGAGATTATTCAGGCTCGCGTAGAGTTAATTTTTGTGCTAGTTGTTGTGAAAGCATAATCGATTTATTGGGTCTCATTTGAAAACTCAATCTCACTCCTTTATCACCAACAAGACCTCATCTTTCTTCCCAACATCAACAATTTATCATTGACTCACGGTTTCTTCTTGATTTTGTAAAATCCCGCGAAAGAATTATTTTTTGGTTTAAATCATAGAATTGTAAATCCCGTGCACGTTTATATCATGTCAACTAATTCAGATTTTGTCATCCCTGAGATTCTCAAACTGTACGACGTGATCAATGACCATATGATTTTGAACCCTTCACAACAAATGACCGTGTTGGAATCTGAAATTACTAAAATGGAATCTTTATGCTCTAACCCACATGAGAATGAAGTGCAACAGCCACAACAAGTGCTTCACGATGTAAAGGATAGTTGCATTGAACCTTTTCGACAACTTCATTCACACCTGAAGCTTCTCTTAGAAAGACCTGGATCCATGGGAGGATACGAAAGAGCATTTCTAGCACTCTTTGGTCAAGATGTTCAGACATTCACGGGCACAATGATCCTGAACTTAGATCAACTTGAACACCAACTTGACAAAGAAGAATTTCATGAAATTGGATCTGTGGATGCTCTTCAAGTGATCAAAAGACAACATCAATCATTCATAAAGTCACGATTCACCGGAGATTATGAATTTGACAGTCAAATGACGGAAAAGAGTTTTGCTGAGTACACTGGAATGGAGGTGGACATGTTCAGAGTCACGCTACTCCAGCTCATGGGTGATGTTAAGGAGCACATTGAGGAAAGAGCACAGCACAAACTTAAGTACGATGACAAGGTGAAGGCATGTCGGTGAAATCAAGTGATGGTATTGTTGATTCGGGTAAAGCATTAGATGTTGGGACAGTTATCACTGAATGCAATGGATCAGAGACTGAAAAGCTTGACACAACCAACAGTTCAGTGACTCTTGTCACACATGATATGGATGCAGATTTGAGATCGGTTAAAGAACACGTGTCATGTGCTGAGGTACCCTCAAATGATCAACATAATGTGCTTTCTAATGAACGACAGCATACTGATCTAAATAAACCCACTTATGACACAATTTTTTTGGAAAAGACTGATAGCAATACCATTTCTAATTCAACAAATATGAATCATAAAGGGGGAGAAAGTGATCAGTATGCTGAACATGATGATGATGAGTCAAGTTCTTTGTTTACGGATGAGTCTTTCAAATCAAATAATATGGTTGATAAAGAAGCTTTTAATGAACTTTCAAAAAGATTTTTACAACTTGAAAAACATTGTATTTCACTTGAAATCGCAATGCAACAAAAGGAAGAAAGTCTTCAAACTAATCAACCATGCAAAAATCCAGAACTTCCTGATTTCCGTGAATTCTTTATGATAAATGATTTGAAAGCTCAGCTAGAAACCAAAAACTTGACAATCAACAACTTGAAAAAGCATATTTCTGAGATGTGTCATATGTGTAATGAGGTTAAGGATAATCATGTCAGTGAAACTTTTGCAACTAGAAATTTTGAATTGAAATAAAATGTGGCTGAGTTACTTAAGGAAAATGAGTCTTTGAAAATTCATTGTAAAGACTTGCATGATTCAATCAAAGAAACAAAAACTAAGATGATAGAACAAACAACCTCTTTGATTGCCAAAAATGATGAATTCAAAGATCAACTTCTAGAAAAGGGGTTCACAATAACAGCATTAAAGAACGAGCTAAGAAAAGCAACAGGGAATAGTGCGAACACTAAGTTTGCAAAACCATCAATCTTGGGGAAACCAGTTTCTCAATCAAATATAAACCAATCCGTTGTTAGGCAACCGACTGCGTTTAGATCTGAACAAGCAAAACTTTCAAAAACACGGTTTGCCTCCAAAGTTGATGCGGAACAAGTTTTGACAAAACCAGTCACTACACATTATTTGCCTAAGATTATTTCTTCTAGTTCTGCTAAACCTCAACAAGTAGTTACTCCTACACCCAGCTCCTCTACGATTAGTTCGAAAATAGTGTCCAAACCAAGCATTAAGGTTCAAAACACTTATGATATAAATGACTTGTACAAGAACTATGATCTAGAAAAGGCTAGGAAAAGGGCACTACTTCATAAGGATGGAATCTTAGGTACTCAACCCTGTATGATCCCTCCTAGGTTATTGAGGAACAATGCTAAGGTTCAACCTGTTAAGTCTAGAAATTACAGTAAGTCATCTACAATGCATAAGAAGCAAAACAAATCTAAAACTTCTCAAAGGTGGACACAAACTGCTAAATCTTTGGAGACTAGGAATATCGATAAGCCTTCCACTATGCATAAGAAGCTTAGTAATCCTAGACCTCGCCATAAGTGGATTCCAACTGGTAGAATTTTTAAGGATGCTGGACTTAAATGGATACCTACCGGAAAAATACTTACCAATGGCAATACCATGGTTGACCGTGAAAACCCCAAGGGTTTGGATACTGTTGTCACTAACCCATATATATGCAATCAAGTTTGTGATGTTAGTGCAGGTAGTCATTACTCAGTTGCAGGTACATCAATCATTCACTACATGAGAAGACTCAAAGTCTGGAGGCCTAAACCAAGCATATCTCCTGCTTCAGGAGGTTTGGCAAGTCATTGTTGATGTATGTGTGCATAATGATGTCTGTTCACATCAGTTCAGGCCTCTCTCTTCATCATTATGACATTTGAACACATCAGTTCAAGCCTCGTTCCTCAATGTCATCATTATGGTGTCTGCTGACAACACTTCAGGCTCCATTCATCAAAGAAAAAAAAAGGTGTACGATTTAGTGCACCATATCTTCGGAAGAAGAGAAATCTTCTTATTTTTTACCATTCTCAACAACATGCTTCATGCTTTCTCCATGTTCATTCAGTCATCAAGTGGATCTACTTACTGTTGATTACATTCTCATTCACTTGTTCAATCAAAAATGGCAACCTCGTTTGCAATTTTCGGAGGGGGGGGGGAGAAGGGTGAATAAACTACATGATTAATTGTATTCTTATTCACATGCTCAATCAAAAATGGCAAACTTCGTATGCAATCTTTGAGGGAGAGAAGTGTGAATAAACTACATGATTGATTGTATTCTTATTCACTTGCTTTTAATAAAAAATGGTAAACCTTGTATGCAATTTTTGAGGGGGAGAAGTGTGAATATACTGCGTGTTGATTGATGTTTGGAGAATGGTTATATGACTCTCCTCCAACACCTAATGTTCCCTTTGATATGGATGACTGGGATTTATGTTTGATTAATAGTTCCAATCTTCAACGAATGTTGATCATCTAGTTCCCATCTAGAAGTATTACTCAGACTACTCATGTAACCTAATCTCCAGTTACTCTTCAAGGTGTTGATGATGACTATCATGATATTGAAGTTGCACACATGAAGAATGATTTGTTCCTTTGTTCTATCTCATCATGGATTGTTGTTCCTCCAAATGTGCACTTTGTAAATCAACCACAAGAACATGTATGAAAATGTTGGTTAAAATGTCAAAACGGCCAACAATTTGGACATGGAATGTCAAGTGATCACGAAGTTTATTTAGCATTCCTTAATTGAGATTGAAATGTATTTTACGAAGGTGTCTACTTATTTCATCATCAGAACTTCATGTATCGATTGATGACTTGCGTGAACTCTTAAAATTTATGATTGGGACTTGGATTATCTAGTTATACCCGATGGAAGGAGTTACATTGTAGTACTCACGGGTTATAGCTATCACTTCAAGGAGTTACATTGTAGTGCTCAGTGTCACACACAGATGCGGATGTGGATAGTCTCAAGAGGTTTTGTACTTATTTTGGCTCTTTGGAAAGTGTCTAGGGTACTTAGAGGGTTTCTTCTACATCGTTCTTTAATCAACAACAGTGCAAGTTTAAGTAACGAATTTGGGGAATTCTACTTCAGTCTCAAGTTTGGTATATTGGGTTTAATTCATCTGTGGTCACTTCTAATAGCCTACAAAAGGGGTGGTAAAGATAGTCAGAGAGAGTCTTTTTGTAGCAGTTGATTCTCACCAGATCCATTTAGCAAATTTTGTTCTTCTCACAAGATTTCAAAAAGATGTACCTATAATGTGTTGCTGATTCTGAGGTATCAAAACCAGCAAGGGGGAAGGAGACATACATCCAAATGCATAATGAGTACACGTGATGAACTTAATACTTCGTCTTAATTGAAGTTATGCCGGGAAGACAAATGTCACAACCGCAGGGATAATCAGTGTCTTAACTCGTGGCGTTTGGTATATCATTCCAACTATGTGGGGGAAGTGGTCTCTTGATATTTGTGGTATGTATGACTTCAGCTTTTAGTGGGAAGAAATATGAGAAGAACAATTGAAGCGTGAGATGATATTGCTTATCGACATCTTCATATGAGCTGATATGATGTATGGTAAAGTGCTTCTGGTTAATGCTTCATGTACACAATGGTATGATGATTCTGATGAGATCGCAACCATCAGGGGAGAGATTTGTGTACATCAAGGATGCGTAACAGGTTCACGTGATCGGGCTTAATCATATATTCTGGAGGAGATATCCGCCGAGATGATCAGTGCTTCAACCTGTTACTTTGGTGTCATCGTTTCTTCTTGTGTTAGATACATGCGTACAATATGGATTAAGTTGGTATGTGTAAGATAACTGGAAAGCATTTGGTGAAATGAAGATGTTGATATCATTTCCCCCTTATAGACAACTGCTCCAAACCTCAAAGTAATGTGTACATTGGGGACGCACAACAGGGTCATGTGATCGGGCTTCATCATACATTCCTGGATTGATAACCGCAGAGATGATCCACGGTTCACCTTGTTACTTCGATGCTATCATTTTCTTTGGGACTTTGAACATCATACTATGAGACTTTTTGAAACACTTCAACTACTTGGGGAAGTGGTCTCATGAAGATGATTGTCGGTTTGGGGGGAAGCTACCAAAGCTTCACATTGAGGAGGCTAAAACTCAGCGATTTGGTGGTGTCTAGCGAGTAACTCAGTTGTGAGATTGATTGATGCTAAACCACCAACTTATATTGACCAAAGAATGGTCAACAAAGTCAAATAGCCTAGATCAATGCTCCGGGTAATATAAGGTATCACCGAGTCGTTAAATCCCGTTGAGGTGTGAAATGTAACTTTAGCGTGCTTTGTGATCGGGTGTTTATTCACAGAAAGGGTTTGTTGTGAGAATTATTAACAGAAATAGCTTAGGAAAGCTATGTGAATGATTACGGGAACTGAGGTAAAGAAGAAATCACTTAAAACTTAAAACCTGTACGTTTGCCGAAAACGTGAACAAACGTACAAGGAATAAAAGTGAACGAAGTGATCTGAGAAGGCTACTGGTATGAAAATTTACTTTTTACAATCCTAATGATGAGAGAAATTTTTGGAAATTTAAAACTAATTTTACACTAATTTTATAATTACTATTAATTAAATACTAATTTTCAAATTACTTTTAATTAACTAATTTAACCTAAATTAGAAATAAATATGAAATTAACTTGGAAAAATAAAAATTAAACTTAGAAAAATCTAAAATACTATAAAACTAATTTTAGAAATGAAAATATAATTTTAAGACTATTTAATTAATTATTACTAATTATTAACTAATTATTAATTACTTTTTAATTATTTAAAATAAACTAAATTCTAATTAATTATTAAAATATACTAGAAAAGTGAAAATAAAATTTAGAAAAATTAAAAATAACTAAAAACTAATTTTAAATTTTAATTTATATTTTTCTGATTTACTAATTAATTATTATTAATTATTAACTATTTAATAATTACTAAAAACTATTTTTAATTAAGAAAAATACTAAATGATACAAGAAAAAATTGAAAAAATTACAGAAATTATTTCTATATATCAGAAGCCTAGGAAAAATATAAAAATAAAAATTGCTTATTAATAAGCTGAGGTGATAAGCCAAATGGCTTATATAGAAGCTATCATTTCTAGAAAGTTGAGCTTCTTGGGATTTTTCTTTTTCAAACTTGCTTATTGGATGAAATTAAGCAACTTTTGTGAAGTGAGTTTGTGTGATGACCAAGAATAAGCTGTTTGATAAGCTTTTTTGAAAACAGTTGAGCTTTTTGAAGCTTATTAGAACTTGATTGATTGGCAAAAGCTTTCAAATGATATTTGAAACAGAAATAAGCTATAAACAGATGTGTAAACAGTTAAAACAAACCATGTTGAGCAAATAAGTACAAGAAATAAGCACTAGAAAAGCAATAAGCAATCCAACACCAAACAGTACACAATCAGGCTCAAGGGGTCACTTTTTAGGTTTTGTGGGGTCCACTAGGGACTCTGGAAGTCCCAACAAAGTAATAAGCCAAGTATATGGGGTGATAAGCTACCTGAAAACCCAAGCTAAACCCTCTGGGTCCCACAGATAAGATCAGGGGGAGGGATGAAAGTTGGGTGTAAAAGCTGATGGCTCAGCTTTTCTCAGACAAAGGGCAAACAACAAGTGACTTGCAGCCCTACCAAATGGGATCTAGACCACCAAATAAGCTCACAGTCTTAAAACCTAGCTTATGGGCTTTCTATTAAGCCAAAAAGCAGGACTTGGGGCCCACTAAGGATCAAGATACAGACCCTGAAAGTTGGTCTGTTTGGACAAGTTTGGTGGTGCAGGGGAGATGCCTTCCCCTGCAGGTCTCTTTGGATGGTTGTGGGTCCCACAGATAAAATCACAAAAATGTAACAACACTAGGATTCCAAAGATGAGCTGAGACACAACATAATGTATAAATTACAAGTCCTAATTCTCAACCCAAAAATCACAAGAATTCCTTGAAGTTTTGGAAAAATCTGAGGGTGCACTTTTGACTTTTTATTAAAAACTAGGTTTTTGACTTTTATGAGTTTTGAGCACTGATTTATGGATTAATTCAAGTTAATTGAGATACATGAACACTAAATTGAGCCTTGGTATCTACTTATGATCTGTTATGAAGATTTTGCTATGCTAAAACTAACTCAGACAGAACTTAGGCTAAGATTGTGATGATTTTGAATTTAACTGAGTTTAAGACTCAGAATTTGGTCATGTTGGCCCTAAAACAATCCAAGTAACTGAATGAAACACAGAGATATGTTATAAAACCACCAGAGCACTTGAAATAAGTTACAACCAAACACCCCTTTAATGAACTATAATGACAGATTATGGAGTAACTGAGCAAATTATCACATGAACTAGACTAATTACCTTATACTAATCAATAATAAGCTTTACTAAACAGAATTCACAAAGGTTCAAGCAAGCAAACAGTACATAAAAAATATGGAGTTCAAGAGCTCACAATTGCAATCCTGCCATGGATTCAGAACCAAAGATACATACCAATACCTATAGCTTTCCACAAAGCTCTAAACCCAGGGAAATCCAGATTACACCTTGCTCCAGCCCTTGTTCAACCCATATCCATGATTTTTATTTTTTTATGATTTTCCTTAATTTCTGAATAATTCCCTTAAACTTTGGTTACAGTGATTTCACAAACTTAGAAAACCTCTGGAGTTGATTATTATTAGCTTATGTGAGCTTGTGACTAACTTATAACACCAATTACAGTTGCTAAGATAATTGAAATAAACTTGTTTGAACTTGAAAACTGAAACAGAATATAAACTTAAAAGGATGTTTGCATTAACTTTTAAAAGTTGATTACATCTAATATTTGAGCATTACAAAAACTAAAAACTATCTATCTCTCTAATGCTTACATTCAGCCACTACTTATACTAGGAAACTAAAAATAATCTACCATATCTTCCACATGGCCTTCTGTTCACGTTTGAGAGTTCCCATGGCTTTCTTGTTGACCATTGACCAAATCCTCGCCGTTTAATTGAGATTTTATCAATCCAAGCCTTTGATTGTGTTTTCCCGCCAAAAATCATAACCGGCCAATATGAGTGGTGCAGTTGGGGCATTAAATGGAGTGGTGGTGGGGGTTGGTTAGGTTGGTGAGAAGTATTTATTGTGGGGGGTTGAGTTGGTGAAAAGTTTGAGGGGGGGGGGGGGAGACAAGGAGGAGGGAAAACGAGGGAGATGATGGGGAAGATGGTCTGTTTGACCATGGGTTGACCGGGGTGGTTTATTAGCAAAATGGGAGTGGGCCGGGGTATTTGGGCTTTGGGGATGTGTTGCTGGATCAGATTTGGGTGGGCTTGGTTTTGGGTTAAAATAGATAAAAGGGATCCGTTTGGTTGTAACTTTAAACACCACAAGGACCACCTTTGTAATTTTGCAAAAGTTTAGGGACTGAAATGGTAATTTTCCAAAATGTATCCAAGGACCACAATTTATATAAATCCAAAGTTCCAAAACCATTTTTCCATTTTTCAATTTTCAAAATTTCCCAGGGACTCATTTTGCCATTTTTGTATTTTCAGGGACTAAACTTGTAATTTTGGAAAATTTGTTACCCAAGTGTAATATTTTGTGAAATTTGACTTTCAAAACCTTGGGTTGACTTTTCCTTTTAAAATAAATGCATAGGGACTAAAATTGACAAGTTTTGAAACTTGGGGGACTGAAACTGCCAATATTGCAAACTTTGTACGTTTTTTCTTTGTTTTTGCATATTTTGCATTTAAAACACATAAAACACAATTCCTGGGATAATTTAAGTATTTTGATATCTTTTTGATTGTTTTGGCAGTTTAAATACGTAAAAAACGATGAGTGTTTGAGCACTCATCAATCCCCCACACTGAACTATTGCTAGTCCCTAGCAATCTTTTTAGAAAACTTGATGGATTTTAAACTCTTTACCAAAAGCCATCACTTCTGGAGTAGCCAGGTGTAAGAACTGTGGCACACCTGATAACCGTGTGATTTTGAGCAAACCACCAGCTTTCAACGGATTTGTTTAGTCTTTACCAAGAGCCGTTTGCTCCTGGACTAGCCAGCATCTTGATGGACCTAGTCAACATCTTGGTGAGCTGATTACCAATAATGGATTTTCCACTGCCTTTACCACAAGCCATAATCTTGCGGGCTAGCCAACTCATTTGTTTTTGGGGAGTTGAGGAACCATACAATTTTGGGCAAATTGCATGCCGTCAACGGATTTGAGTTATCTTTACCAAGAGCTGTTTGCTCCTGGATTAGCCAATCCCTTTGTCGGTTAGACCTAGCGGACTGATTACCAGAAAAATTTTGAAATAAAGTGAAAAATTTTTTAAAATTTTGGCAAAAAACGGGGGTACTTGAAAGATATTTTGATAAAATTTGCTAGAATTTCCCTCCCACACTTAGAAATGAATATTGTCCTCAATATTCAAAGTCCCGGCTATTATGCCTACTCTTTGAACGTAAAAAGCCAAGATTTGAATCTAACTGCGGAAATACCAAGTTTCACTTTATTTCTATATATATACAACTTTTTTTTTTTTTTTTTTGAAAGTTATATACATATATACATTTTTTCAAACAGCGGGGGCTTGGCCATTCCCCCACACTAGGTGGTAGAAAATAGAAAGAATCAGAGATACGGGTGAAAACCCGTATTGTGCTATTGTTTTTGTTCATCGAGTCGCTAGCTTGACTCGATCCCCGAATTCAATTGTCCTTGGGGAAAGTTTGGAGATCAGGGACAACCATGGATGTTATGTCCTCTCCAAAGTAGTGCTTTAAACGATGTCCATTCACTTTGAAGTTAGGACCGTCATTTTGAGATAATTCGACGGTACCATAAGGATAAACTTTTGTGATAGTGAATGGACCAGTCCATCTGGTTTTGAGCTTTCCCGAGAAGATCTTGAGTCTAGAGTTGAAAAGAAGGACTCGATCACCAACGTTGAAAATGCGGTTTTTGATTTTTGAGTCATGAATCTTCTTTGTCTTTTCTTTATAGATCAAAGAGTTCTCGTAAGCTTGATCACGAAGTTCGTTTAATTCATTTAGTTGAACTTTTCTATGATCACCCGCCGTTTTAAGGTCGAAATTGGCATGCTTGAGAGCCCAATAGGCTTTGTGCTCAAGCTCGATCGGAAGATGGCACGCTTTCCCGTATACAAGTTTATAAGGCGTACACCCAATGGGTGTTTTGTAAGCCGTACGGAAAGCCCAAAGTGCATCATCTAATTTGTCCGACCATGATGCACGATTTTCACCTACAGTTCTTTCCAATATTCTTTTAATGCCCTGATTGGAAACTTCGACTTGTCCACTCGTTTGAGGGTGGTACGCAGTGGAAAGACGGTGAGTTACACCGTACTTTTGCATGACTTTATCAAATTTGTCATTACAGAAGTGCGTACCACGATCACTAATAATAGCACGTGGAGTTCCGAATCGGGCAAAAAGAGCTTTTAAAAATTTCACAACTACTCGGGCATCATTTGTGGGTAAAGCTTTCGCTTCAACCCATTTTGACAAGTAGTCAACTGCCACGAGTATGTATTTGTTGCCGTTAGAGGATGGAAATGGCCCCATAAAGTCGATGCCCCAGATGTCAAAAATTTCACAAACTTGAATTGCATTCTGAGGCATTTCATTCTTTTGCGAAATATTCCCGTGACGTTGACAAGCGTCACAGGACTTGACCAAATCTTGGGCATCCTTGTAGATCGAGGGCCAATAAAAGCCGGAATCAAACACCTTTTTGGCGGTGTAGTTGGGATTGTGGTGGCCCCCCGTGGGACCAGCATGGCAAGCCTTTAAGATTTCAGCGGCTTCCTGACCATACACACACCGCCGGATGACTTGATCCGCGCATATTTTGAACAAGTAGGGGTCGTCCCAAAAGTAATGTTTTACATCTTTGAAAAATTTATTTTTTTGTTGGGACGACATCCCTTTCACAATGAAGTTACCCGCAAGATAGTTTGCAAAGTCGGCAAACCATGGGGTAATCGAGTCTCCACGAAATGAAAGCGCATTGAGGGTCTCGAGAGGAAATGTTTCATTTATTTCCTTTTTCTTGAAGGCATCTTGGTGAGGGTTTTCAAGATGGGAGAGATGATCAGCAGCTAGGTTCTCAGCTCCTTTTTTATCACGAATGATGATATCAAATTCCTGAAGGAGGAGAACCCATCGGAGGAGTCTCGGCTTTGCATCTTGTTTTGCAAATAGATACTTCAAAGCCGAGTGATCCGTATACACTATGCTTTTATTCAGAATCAAGTATGGCCGGAATTTTTCAAAAGCATACACTACAGCTAATAATTCTTTTTCAGTGGTGGTGTAATGACTTTGAGCCTTGGTCATAGTCTTGCTGGCATAGTGTATAGGCTGAAAATGTTTTGTTTTGCGTTGCCCCAAGACTGCCCCTATAGCATAATCACTAGCATCACACATGAGCTCGAAGGGCAAGTCCCAATCGGGGGCAACAAGAATCGGTGCCTCGGTAAGCCTTTTCTTTAATGTTTCAAAGGCTTCGATGCACTCAGGGGAGAAGATAAAAGGAGCATCCTTTTTTAGGAGATGGGTCATAGGCCGGGCGATTTTAGAAAAATCTTGAATAAACCTACGATAGAAACCGGCATGACCCAAAAAGCTCCTAACACCTTTCACAGTTGTGGGATGAGGCAATTTTGCAATGACGTCCACTTTGGCTCTGTCAACCTCAATCCCGTTTTTTGAAATCTTATGGCCGAGGACAATGCCCTCTTTGACCATAAAGTGACTCTTCTCCCAATTTAGACATAACTTTGTGTCTTCACAACGT
Organism: Artemisia argyi; assembly: GCA_030686995.1. Classification (NCBI taxonomy): domain Eukaryota; kingdom Viridiplantae; phylum Streptophyta; class Magnoliopsida; order Asterales; family Asteraceae; genus Artemisia; species Artemisia argyi. Next base: position 102,596,388 of record CM060696.1, read on the forward strand.
TTTAGCATGCTGTCTAAATGGGAGAGACATGATTGGAACGATTCCCCAATGACCAAAAAATCATCCATAAAGACCTCCATAGTTTTCCCGATCATGTCGGAAAAAATGGCCATCATACATCTTTGAAACGTGCCCGGAGCATTACATAAGCCAAATGGCATACGTTTATATGCGAAAGTTCCATAGGGGCACGTAAAAGTTGTCTTTTCTTGGTCTTGCGAGTCAATGGGAATCTGAAAGTAACCCGAGAAACCATCGAGGAAGCAATAGTACTCATTCCCCGCTAATCTCTCGAGCATCTAATCCATAAAGGGCAGAGGAAAATGATCCTTACGGGTGACGTCATTCAATTTACGATAATCAATGCAGACGCACCAACTCGTAACCAAACGAGTTGGAATCAACTCATTCTCCTCATTTGTGACAACAGTAATGCTACCCTTTTTTGGAACACAATGGATTGGGCTGACCCAAGGACTGTCCGAGATAGGGTAAAACAACCCGGCATCAAGAAGTTTTAAAACCTCTTGTTTGATAACCTCGTGAATTTTTGGATTCACCTTTCTTTGTTGTTGGACTGCAGGTTTGAAGTCGTCCTCCATTAAAATCTTATGAGTACAAAACTCAGGGTCAATGCCCTTGATGTCGGAGAGACGCCAAGCAATTGCTTGTTTATGAGACTTCAAAAACTTTATAAGAGCAACCTTTTCCTCAACACTTAAGTTTTTAGCAATAATGACGGGTAATTTATCGTCACCCTCCAGAAATGCATATTCAAGGTGAGGCGGCAAGTCCTTAAGTTCAACCTTAGGAAAGTCATCAGTTATTTCAACATTTTTGACTTCCTCTTTATGAAGTACTTTTGGAGGAAGAGGGGGAGATGGATCTTCGTTTAACAATTTTTCTAGCAAAAGAATATCCCCCTCAGGATCAAGATAGTCCTCATCAAATTTACCTGATATTGAACTATCTTGGGCGAGAAAAGCTTCGACCTCTTCCAAAAGGAAGTCACTTCCCTCAAAAGGAGTGAGAGAAGGGGAAGAGTCGGATATGATAAACTTAGAAGATGGAGTGGGACTGCCACTCGGAAGGTAACCTAGAAGTTCTTGAGAATACTCCTCAGACACAACATCAATGACATCAATTCGGTTAACCAACTCGGCGTCATAATTAGAGGAGTACCTCGAGGTTTGATCGAGGTTAAACGTTACTGCTTCATTACCAACACGAAGAGTTATTTCTTCTTCGTGCACATCGATTAACGCACGACCCGTCCTTAAGAATCCTCTTCCAAGAATAAGAGGAACTCGTGGGTCAGTGTCGAAGTCAACAATCACAAAATCCACTGGAAAGTGGAAATTTCCCACCTTTACAAATACATCCTCGGCAATGCCGAGGGGACGAGATGTCGAGCGGTCAGCCAGCTCAAGAGTCATACAGGTGGTGGTGAGTTCTGGAAGAGAGAGCTTTTTCCATATCGAATAAGGCATCAAGTTGATGCTTGCACCTAGGTCGGCCAAGGCGAAGCACGCAACCATTCCGGGAAAAACACATGGAATGAGAAACTTTCCCGAATCTCCTAGCTTCTCGGGAAGCTGTTTCAAAAGAACTGCAGAGCAGTTTTCATTGAGCGGAGTTCGTGCCATCTCGAATAGTTTCTCTTTATTGTTCAATAGATTTTTGATTGTCGATGCGAACTTAGGCATCAACAAGAGAGCATCCGCGAAGCTGATATCAAAATGAATATCTCGGAAAATTTGAAAAAACTTTTCCATTTGATGATTTGCTTTTTCGCGGAGCTTCTGGTCTTGTAACCTAGATGGATATGGTAGTGAAGGTTTGTATTTAGGGTTCTCTCCAGGAGTTGTTGATGGTTCAAACACAACTCCCGGTTTTGGTACAATTTCTGGTACAACCTGACGGTGGACGTGTGCGGTACTTCGTGGGCTAGTAATTTGCACCTTGTCCGTGGTTGCCTCAGGCTCAATTTCCACTTCCTCGGAGTAAAGAGGAGGAGGAATAGGAGGAAGAGAAGAAGAGTTAGTAGGGGCCTTGGGTCCATCATATGCAACACCGCTTCGGGTAGTGATCGCCTTAACATCGCCCCTCGGGTTAGCGATCGTATTGCTCGGAAGTTTTCCTGAGCCCGAGGGTTGATCATTTAAAGACTTCTTAATGTCTGCGATCTGAGTCATTATCACTTTGTTCATCTCCTCCTGAGATTTCATGAATTGTTTCAACAGCTCATCATTTGATGGGCCAGTTGGAACAATTGCTCGAGTTGGGTTAGGAGGAGCTGGATTTGGGATGTGCTGAGTAGTTGGAATGATGGCTTGATTTTGATTGGGAAAATTCTGGCCCCGGTTATTTTGATGGGAACCGTGGTTTTGGAAATTTCCCTGATTTTGGTTGCCATATCCATGAGAGTTGTTTCCCTGAAAGTTGTTTTGACCTTGGTTTCGATTATAGTTTCCTTGATGTTGGAAACCTTGGTTTTGGTTTTGATGGAAACGCTGGTTTTGATTGACATTTCCCGAATTTTGGTAACCTTGGTTTGTTCGATTCTGATTTTGGTTCTGGTTACGGTTGTTTTGGACATTATTGTTTTGAGTGAAACCGGGTGGTCCAAGGAAATTGTTAGAACGGTAGCTCAGAAGATTGCGGTCCCCTTGCGGTTGGTAGCCATTACCTCCCGAGTTATAGGACCCTTGAATAGCATGTACGTTCTCTTGAGTGTAACCACCGATGGTTGGACACTCGAAGTAGGGATGTGGACCTCCACAAGTTTCGCAACTTTGATTGACAGCTTTGGCTTGTTGATTTTAAACTTGTTGATTTTGCATAGTTTGGTTCATTCTCAACATAGCCGTAGAGATATCATCCATCCTTTTAGCGAGAATTGCTATTTCAGAGGATGAGGATGCTGAAGTGGCAGACTTACATGACTCTTCCCTCTCGGCTGAGGAAACCCAGAAATTATGGTGGGCAGTCATGTTCTCAATGAGGTCATAGCACTCTTCGGGACGCCTTTTCATAAAGGTCCCTCCAGCAGCAGCATTGAGGATGTCTCGGTGTCTCAAGGTCAAACCATTATAGAAGGTATCTATAATGGTGACTTATAACATATTGTGGTTGGGACATCGATCAATCGCAAGCTTATAGCGTTCCCAAGCTTCGAATAAAGATTCGTTGGGAAGCTGACGAAAGTTGCTAATGTCATTACACAACTTGGTAACCATGGATGGTGGAAAATATTTGGCTAAAAAATTAGTGACCATCTCATCGAAAGTATGAATCGAATTTTCGGAAGTCGATCAAACCATGCAGTGGCATGATGTGTTAAAGAATAGGGAAAGAGAGATAGATGAAGGGCATCATCGGAGACACCATGCTGTTTCATGTTTTGGGTGACGGTAAGGAATTTATCAAGATGCTTATTTGCATCGTCACCTGGTAAACCGTGGAATTGGCATGAATTCTGGACTTGTTGTATCATATGATGTTTAAGTCCAAAATCAGTGGCCGCAATATTAAGAGGGGCAATGGGTCCTCCCCTCCCTTGCATTGTGGGTTGACACAACTCCTCCATCGTTCGGAGATCAGGAGCTGCATCATCTTTTGGTGGTTCTTGGTTGTCGTTTCCGTCCATTTTCGGAACTGGATCCTCAACTATAGGACGTAACTCAGTTACGTTTCTTGGTTGACGATTTCGTTTTGTTTGTGAACGAGTGCGCATGCACTAGGGATAAAAACCTTTTGGACAATATTTTTGTTATCGTCCCGTAATCTAGAATCGTTTTTCCTTAAAAATCACCTTAAAAGAAAACCGAATCAGAAAACGTTACGATATGTTTTGTTATTTTTTTAATTTTTTTGGTGTTTCAACACTTTAGGAAAAGTGTCAATGACTTTTTGTGTTTTTGTTTTGATTTTGAAAATATTCACAAGTGGTGGTATTATTACAGTGAGTGAGGTGAGATAACACTAATCTCGAAAGACGCTGCAGAAACGCGCACACCTCTCCGACAGCGGCGCCAAAAATTGATTGATGCTAAACCACCAACTTATATTGACCAAAGAATGGTCAACAAAGTCAAATAGCCTAGATCAATGCTCCGGGTAATATAAGGTATCACCGGGTCGTTAAATCCCGTTGAGGTGTGAAATGTAACTTTAGCGTGCTTTGTGATCGGGTGTTTATTCACAGAAAGGGTTTGTTGTGAGAATTATTTGGAGATTATTAACAGAAATAGCTTAGGAAAGCTATGTGAATGATTACGGGAACTGAGGTAAAGAAGAAATCACTTAAAACTTAAAACCTGTACATTTGCCGAAAACGTGAACAAATGTACAAAGAATAAAAGTGAACGAAATGATCTGAGAAGGTTACTGGTATGAAAATTTACTTTTTACAATCCTAATGATGAGAGAAAATTTTTGGAAATTTAAAACTAATTTTTACACTAATTTTATAATTACTATTAATTAAATACTAATTTTCTAATTACTTTTAATTAACTAATTTAACCTAAATTAGATATAAATATGAAATTAACTTGGAAAAATAAAAATTAAACTTAGAAAAATCTAAAATACTATAAAACTAATTTTAGAAATGAAAATATAATTTTAAGACTATTTAATTAATTATTATTAATTATTAACTAATTATTAATTACTTTTTAATTATTTAAAATAACCTAAATTCTAATTAATTATTAAAATATACTAGAAAAGTGAAAATAAAATTTAGAAAAATTAAAAATAACTAAAAACTAATTTTAAAATTTAATTTATATTTTTCTGATTTACTAATTAATTATTAACTATTTAATAATTACCAAAAACTATTTTTAATTAAGAAAAATACTAAATGATACAAAAAAAAATCTGAAAAAATTACAGAAATTATTTTTATATACCAGAAGCCTAGGAAAAATATAAAAATGAAAATTGCTTATTAATAAGCTGAGGTGATAAGCCAAATGGTTTAAATAGAAGCTATCACTTCTAGAAAGTTGAGCTTCTTAGGATTTTTCTTTTTCAAACTTGCTTATTGGATGAAATTAAGCAACTTTTGTGAAGTGAGTTTGTGTGATGACCAAGAATAAGCTGTTTGATAAGCTTATTTGAAAACAGTTGAGCTTTTTGAAGCTTATTAGAACTTGATTGATTGACAAAATCTTTCAAATGATATTTGAAACACAAATAAGCTATAAACAGATGTGTAAACACTTAAAACAAACCATGCTGAGCAAATAAGTACAAGAAATAAGCACTAGAAAAGCAATAAGCAATCCAACACCAAACAGTACACAACCAGGCTCAAGGGGTCACTTTTTGGGTTTTGTGGGGTCCACTAGGGACTCTGGAAGTACCAACAAAGTAATAAGCCAAGTATATGGGGTGATAAGCTACCTGAAAAGGCAAGCTACACCCTCTGGGTCCCACGAATAAGATCAGCAGGAGGGATGAAAGTTGGGTGTAAAAGCTGATGGCTCAGCTTTTCTCAGACAAAGGGCAAACAACAAGTGACTTGCAGCCCTACCAAATGGGATCTAGACCACCAAATAAGCTCAGGGTCTTAAAACCTAGCTTATGGGCTTTCTATTAAGCCAAAAAGCAGGACTTGGGGCCCACTAAGGATCAAGATACAGACCCTGAAAGTTGGTCTGTTTGGACAAGTTTGGTGGTGCAGGGGAGATGCCTTCCCCTGCAGGTCTCTTTGGATGGTTGTGGGTCCCACAGATAAAATCACAAAAATGTAACAACACTAGGATTCCAAAGATGAGCTGAGACACAACATAATGTATAAATTACAAGTCCTAATTCTCAACCCAAAAATCACAAGAATTCCTTGAAGTTTTGGAAAAATCTGAGGGTGCACTTTTGACTTTTTATTAAAAACTAGGTTTTTGACTTTTATGAGTTTTGAGCACTGATTTATGGATTAATTCAAGTTAATTGAGATACATGAACACTAAATTGAGCCTTGGTATCTACTTATGATCTGTTATGAAGATTTTGCTATGCTAAAACTAACTCAGACAGAACTTAGGCTAAGATTGTGATGATTTTGAATTTAACTGAGTTTAAGACTCAGAATTTGGTCATGTTGGCCCTAAAACAATCCAAGTAACTGAATGAAACACAGAGATATGTTATAAAACCACCAGAGCACTTGAAATAAGTTACAACCAAACACCCCTTTAATGAACTATAATGACAGATTATGGAGTAACTGAGCAAATTATCACATGAACTAGACTAATTACCTTATACTAATCAATAATAAGCTTTACTAAACAGAATTCACAAAGGTTCAAGCAAGCAAACAGTACATAAAAAAATATGGAGTTCAAGAGCTCACAATTGCAATCCTGCCATGGATTCAGAACCAAAGATACATACCAATACCTATAGCTTTCCACAAAGCTCTAAACCCAGGGAAATCCATATTACACCTTGCTCCAGTCCTTGTTCAACCCATATCCATGATTATTATTTTTTTTATGATTTTCCTTAATTTCTGAATAATTCCCTTAAACTTTGGTTACAGTGATTACACAGACTTAGAAAACCTCTGGAGTTGATTATTATTAGCTTATGTGAGCTTGTGACTGACTTGTAACACCAATTACAGTTGCTAAGATAATTGAAATAAACTTGTTTGAACTTGAAAACTGAAACAGAATATAAACTTAAAAGGATGTTTGCATTAACTTTTAAAAGTTGATTACATCTAATATTTGAGCATTACAAAATGTAAAAACTATCTATCTCTCTAATGCTTACATTCCGCCACTACTTATACTAGGAAACTAAAAATAATCTACCATATCTTCCACATGGCCTTCTGTTCACGTTTGAGAGTTCCCATGGCTTTCTTGTTGACCATTGACCAAATCCTCGCCGTTCAATTGAGATTTTATCAATCCAAGCCTTTGATTGTGTTTTCCCGCCAAAAATCATAACCGGCCAATATGAGTGGTGCAGTTAGGGCATTAAATGGAGTGGTGGTGGGGGTTGGTTAGGTTGGTGAGAAGTATTTATTGTGGGGGGTTGAGTTGGTGAAAAGTTTGAGGGGGGGGGAGACAAGGAGGAGGGAAAACGGGGGAGATGATGGGGAAGATGGTCTGTTTGACCATGGGTTGACCGGGGTGGTTTATTAGCAAAATGGGAGTGGGCTGGGGTATTTGGGCTTTGGGGATGTGTTGCTGGATCAGATTTGGGTGGGCCTGGTTTTGGGTTAAAATAAATAAAAGGGATCCGTTTGGTTGTAACTTTAAACACCACAAGGACCACCTTTGTAATTTTGCAAAAGTTTAGGGACTGAAATGGTAATTTTCCAAAATGCATCCAAGGACCACAATTTATATAAATCCAAAGTTCCAAAACCATTTTTCCATTTTTCAATTTTCAAAATTTCCCAGGGACCTATTTTGCCATTTTTGGATTTTCAGGGACTAAACTTGTAATTTTGGAAAATTTGTTACCCAAGTGTAATATTTTGTGAAATTTGACTTTCAAAACCTTGGGTTGACTTTTCCTTTTAAAATAATTGCATAGGGACTAAAATTGACAAGTTTTGAAACTTGGGGGACTGAAACTGCCAATATTGCAAACTTTGTACGTTTTTTCTTTGTTTTTGCATATTTTGCATTTAAAACACATAAAACACAATCCCTGTGATAATTTAAGTATTTTGTTATCTTTTTGATTGTTTTTGTATGTTTTGGCAGTTTAAATACGTCAAAAACGATGAGTGTTTGAGCACTTATCAGAGATTCTAGTGATTTGTTAACTACTTGCATTTGGTGAATTGTTGTGACTTAAGTCATTTCGATTAGTCTAATTGTAATTTGATGTTGTGAGTTAATCTTTACGACTTGAGTTATTACGATCGGATCTATTGTAACTTGACTTGTCGCGACTTGACACTTAATGCTAATTGTCACTTATCCAAGATCTCTTTCTAAGTTTAACTCACATATTACATCTTTCGGTTTCTTTTGTTGACTTTAGTAAAATCCCGGGAGAGAATCGATCTCTTGGTTTAAGTCACAAGAGTTGTAAAATCCCGATTAAGATTATATCATGGCATCTACGGATTCAGACGATTATTCAGGAGCCTCGAAAGCTTTGTTGGTGAAAGTTTAAGAGATATTGACTACATACTTCTACAACGAGCTGAACGATAATCTCATTTTGATGCTCATGTCAACATCTCCTTAAACTGTTTGGTATCCTTTGTACATATCTTATACCAATACGTAAATAGAAAAATATAAAACCTATAAAAACTATAAAAATCTGAAAAATTATAAAAAATACAAAATATTCTTCTCACGACATGTCTCTTGTGTAATCAATATTATGTACGTTTATAGAAATGTCATTCAATAATGACACGGAATCATACATATGCTTGAGCAAGAGTTTTTCGGTTCCAAATAAAGTTTTTTCTAAAACATGTCGTTTCTCAAAACATTCTTAAAACTTGGTGGTACCATGAGATTTTGATTGAAAATCAAATTTAACTCAAAATTTTGACAAAATTTTTCACTCAATCAATGACATCATTTATTTAAGCTTTAACATCCGTCATTGATTGAAGGGGAGAGTGATTTCTCAAAATTTTATGTATCATCAAAACTCTCCATACTTTGTACAAAAACCTTGAAACAAAACGATTTGTGATAGTTATGTGTCAGAATGAGAACATTTTCAAAGAGTTTTCGTTAAAACTTCAAATATCTTGTAAACTCATCAAATCTGACACATAACAACCTCCCTCACAGATTGAGGGGGAGCAAGTAAAAGGTTCCTCTTTTATCAGAAAATATTAAAACTAACCGCATTTCTCCCCCTAAAGTTTCATAACTTATTTAAATCAATTGAGATCCAAAATCTCGAAAGATTTGAAATTTTTGATCGGGGGAGAGAATGTGATTTAAATATGAAATCTGATAATCAAAAGTGATCTTTTGGACTCAATAAATAGGCTCCCACATATGTGCTAAACACTTTCGAATAGCGATGCACTTATTGAGGGGGACCAAATGGCGTTTGTGGAAGTAATACCAAAGACCGACCATTTATCTTTATGCATGGAGTTATAAGGATGGTTAAGATTAGGTATGAGTTCCCATGATCCACCAGAACCGGAAGGATCTTCCCAGGGATAATCCATAGATAGATTAGAAGTCCTTAGGAATGATTGAAAAAAAAGGAGAAAAGTGAGAAAGGGAAGAGTACGGACTGAGATAGAGGTAGGACTGGAACAAACCCAACAAGGTTCTAGTGATGAAGTCTTGGTAAGCACTGAAGGGGTTGAAGAATTAAAAAGAAATGAAATGAGAAAGGGTGAAAAGAAATAGCCCTCCATATATTCAACCTTAGGGCAGAAACCGTGTTCAATTCATAATCTACTGGCGGTTACTAAGGTAACACCGGTATTGAAGACAAGACGTCATGGACCCAGTGACGCACTGCACTAAACTTCCCAACCACTCAAGTTCTCTTAAAATAGCTTGTTTCATTCTCACGGGGAATCCTGTGCAATGTATCGACCGCTCATTGCGAGCTATGTTGATACCTAAAACAGGAGACGCCTCCCCAGTCTACAGGAGCGGATCAAAATGCACTATTGAGTGTAGAGCCAAAGAGATCATCCATAAATCTCAAATAGGACACACTTCCAAATATGCTTATTGTTTCACACAATGTGGAAAATAAGATAAAATATTTAGAGTCCTACGCATTATCCTTGTGGTATTGCTAGAACATCTGAGTGATATGAAAATATTCACAATGAAGATGGAAATCCTTCTAGAGCGAACATCACTTAAGCTCTTGGTAGGTGACATGTGAGATCCATCTTGGATCAATGATCAAGTGACAACTGGAAAGCAACAATGGTGCGATTCAAAATTGAATCAAATTTGTTCCAGGATATAGATTGACGGATACTTTTGCTAAAACCTTTCAATGTGCTCACAAACTAATTTTTCGAGCACATTTATTGTGTAAAATCTTTCAAACAAAAGTATTTTTTATGGAAATGTGATTCAAAGTATAAAACTCTCATCATGTCAAATGTTTATCATAGGACACGAGAGTGATTTCTATAAATCAATTTCTCATCAATCCATGAATATTTATTCACCGATTCACTCTATCGTGCTGTCTGCTTTGAGACGTTCCGGTATAAGAACATGCTAAGTATGAAGATTCCGAAGTGGATTCTTTGGAAAATTCATTACTACAAGCTGGAAATTCCTGTCAAGGAGAGTCTTCTTTAAAAGAGACTCTACCTGATCACAGGTCGGTTTTCACAAAACCGGAGGGTAGTCTGTCCTCGCAGAACGAATGACAAAGCCATATTCGTTCTCTATCTTTATTGCTAACTGTTTTATTTCAAGGACACATATAAAGATGGCATTGATGGCTCCTATTTCCAGCTGAATCGGGTCAATCCATACCTCATGCTCACACATCCTCCTCACTATCAATAACGATGGGAGACTTGCTACAACAAATGTTAAGAGACTACCAACAACGTTTACGCAACTCTGATGAAAAAGTCTCCTGATCCACAACTCTAATGTAATGTCTCTAGATCCAGAAGGGTGTGAGCATGATGGTCCTTAAGTCACTACATCACATGAAGGCGATACTACTATGGATGAGCTTGGAGATTTACTGTGGCTGATGATCTCAAAGAAAGCTCAAAGATCACACATCACAAAGGAATCCAAATTCACAAGTTCATTGCTTGAAGTACAAAGTGTGCTGAAAAGTGAAGAATCAGAACCTACGAGCTACAAAGACTAAAGAATGCTTGAAGATCAAAGAGCTTAATTTCCAAGGTGACCTCGCTTAGGGGGAGATTGTTAGGAATACAAATATTCCTATAAAAGACTCGGTCACCTAAATGATGTAATAGCATTAAGATAGCTTGTAGTTAATTAATTAGTTAGATAGATATTAGTTTAGTTTAAGTAACACCGTGGAAGAAGGACGGGTCTTTACCTAATGTATGCCTGATCTACAGCTCGGGTGTGGGCGTTTTATCTTTTGTTGTTAGGAACTCTATATACCCCTCTCCACATGTGGAGAGGGTTGGACCTTTCATATAGTTAATCATTTAGCTCTTGTTTTTCTCTCTCTAAAGGCTCCCAATCTCTCTTTCTTTCTCTCTCTAAAACTCTTCTCTAAACTTTCTTCCTCTTTTCTTATTTCTATAATTCGAACCATAATCAATAAAACCATACATGTTATTATTATAAGTATCTCACAACTCATCCTACGGACTTGAAAATAATTTTCCTAAGTTAAAAATGATAAAAGAAAATTTTGAGAAAAAGAAAAATATTTTTTTGACTTTTCATTTAATTTTTATGAATTAAAAACTAATTAAACTAATTAAAAATTAAAATAAAATGGAAATTAAGTGAGAAAAATACAAAATAAATTTTGAAAATTCTAAAATAACTAAAAACTAATTTTGAAACTAAAAATCTATTTTTTGGCTTTTTGTGTAATTTTTATGAATTAAAAACTATTTAAACTAATTAAAAAGTAATAAAAATCCAAATAAAATTGAAAATAAATTTGAAATATGCAAAATTAATTTCTAAAAATCTAAAATAATTAAAAACTAATTTCTAAAATACTTTTGGATTTTTTTAGGCTTTTTCTGATTTTTTTGATATTTTTGGTAATTAAAAAGTAATAAAAATTGATTAAAAACTAAAATTAAATAAGAAAAATAGCAAATGAATTTAGAAAAATATTAAAATTCATGAAAATTCTAAAATATTTATCTAAACCTAGGAAAAATTTGAAAATTGAAAAATAAGGACTGGAAGTGCTGAATGGCTTAAAACAGCTTATGTAGAAGTGCTTATTAATAAGTACTTTGAACAATTTTGAACCAAACTTTGAACAAATGATGTTTAGACTCAATTAAGCTTTAATTAACAGAAGGAAAGCCAAAATGATCTCAGAAACTCTGATATAGGACAAAATAGCTCAAATAAGCACTTATGGAATAAGCAGTTGTCAAATAGCATAAGCAAAAAGCTCACAAATGATTCAAGTAACTTAGGAAAGCACAAACTAACAGAATTCAGAAAGTAAAATCTTGAGAGTAGGCTAAATAAGCAGTGCACAGTTTCAAATCTAAGACAGAAATTAGGCTTGAAGACCCTACTTGCAGCTTAATTATAAGCTATCTAATAAGCTGATTGATGCAATAAAAAGACAGAAATGGAAACCTTGCACTATGAATTTCCTAAAAAACCTAAAATCCTTAAATGTAGACCCCAATTGGTGTCCTGAATTTGCCCTAGATCAGCTGTACTAAATATAGGTTTATCCCAAAGTTGACTTTTTGTTTGGAACTTGAGTTTGACCAAAATGAAATTCTTTTGCATAAATCTAAACCTAATTGATATATTAAGCTATTTTAACAATTCATAAAGCTACATGCAACTAAATTCTATCAAAATCCTAGGGTCATTATAACAGTAACACTTATATGAAATCAGTAGTGAGACTAGAAATGGATTTTTGACTTTTGATGTTTAAATGACTAATATTATGACTAAGTTTACTAATATGAAACTACTGCAGTCTAACAGGGCAGAAATCACAACAAGATAATAAGAAGAATTATGCAAAACTAAGTTAACCCAAACACTCCTTAACTAGCAGTAATCACTAACTTATGTTAGATTAGACCTTAAACGTCCTTCCTAATGATCTAAATACGTTACTTATCTAACTTAAAAACTGTATGAACAATAATTCTGCAAAGAAGAACACAAGAACTCAAAAATGCAGAACTCGAAGAATCAAGCAGTCCACTAGACATAAGCATTAGATAAACAAATTCAAACTATTCAACCACTAATAAGCATCCAATTAACTTTACTCAACAGAATCATTCCATCAACAAGTAAACTAAACAGAACACAACTAAATAATCAGAAAGAGCTATTCAAAATGAAAATGTAAAGAGTAAACTTACAATCTAACCCTCAGCTGAACAGAGGGATCATTTGATCCAAGCCTATCTTTAGATAGACTCAAGCAAAAACTTCTGTAACCATAACCCAGATCTGAATCACCATTATCTCATAATAACCCCAAACTTTGACTTTCGTTGACTGCTTGTGATAATTGAACCTGAATTACACACGACTGATCTCTAAAACTAATATGAGCTTATGAAAACATGGAATGAAAGCTTGAAAACAGATTTGAAATCAATGATAAACTTGAGAATTTAAATGACAAGGAATTAAAATGAAACTAAAATTTTATTGAAAACTTAGAATTTGAGTACAAGGGTTGAAATAAGAAATACAATAAGCTAAAGCTGAAAGTAGACTATTAAGCTAATTCTAAATTTAATCTACTCCTACTCCTAATATTTACTGCTTCAATCCGTGAATGAGGAGGCTATTTATAGGATGTTGAGGAGAGAAGCCTAGGTTGTGGAAGCCTTTGGAAATGTAATCCTAGCCCTTCAATCAATCCCATCAATCATTGTATCATCACAGCCATTGGATCATGTGCATATGCTTAGTGAATCCTGCGTGTCTTCAATGATTGGTCCATGTATCTTTCTTTGACATACCCTGACATATGCGTGAGCTTCTAGAAGCCAAATGATTGGGTAATTTATTATTTAATCGAGGTAATTAGAGGGAGGGATGGTGAATTTAGGGTTCTAGAAACAGTACATGTTTCTGGGTTTGGTAAAAGTTTGGGGGGCAGGTAATTGGTTTGGGAGTTGTTTTTATTATAATTGACCGGGTAGGATGTAGGGTTGACCGGGTATAACTGAGATGGATTGGGTAAATATTAGGGGGTGGGCTTATGTTGTGGTATGGGCCTGTGGGGTTTTTGGGTTTAAAAGAATTTTGGATTAAATGTTATTTTGGATCCAGTTTGTAGTTTTAGGACTAATATTATGATTTAAGGTTTAATAAAACAACAAGGACTAAATGTGTAAAATCTGAAATTCAGGGGACCGTTGCTGCCATTCTACCAAAGTTGTTCCAAGGGCCTATGTTGAATATCTTCAATAGTTGGAGGACCTTTGTTGCCATTTTCTTTAAATAATCTTCAATGGACCACTTTTGTCAATATTTGAAACTACAGGGACTAAAGTTGCCAACTTTACCAAACTTTGACCAGGGACTTTTCTTGTAACATTATGAATCTCTGGGGAATAATCTTGACTTTTTGAGCTCTCTTTGATCATTAAGCTTCCCCGGCTCCGGCTTTTGACCTTTTTCCATTCTCGTGCTCGTTTTTGTCAGTTTTGGCTTTGTTTTTGTCCATTTTTCACATATCCGTACCTGCACATACACAAATACAAAAACACACATTCTCTTGGCATATTTGGTTAGTATTTGGTATTTTTTTGTCTGATTTAAGGCCTAAAAAGGATGTGTGAATAAGCATACATCACCTGCAAAGACAACCATGGAATCTAATAAACCATTATTGAAAGATGAAAATGGCAAAGAAGTAGATGTTCACTTGTACAGATCAATGATTGGTTCATTGATGTACCTTACAGCTTCAAGGCATGATATTATGTTTGCTGTATGTGCATGTGCAAGATTCCAAGTATGTCCCAAAGAATCATATCTCAATGCAGTGAAGAAAATTTTTAGGTATCTGAGGCATCAACCTAAATTTGGGCCTCTGGTATCATAAAGATTCACCTTTTGATTTGGTAGCATACTCAGATAGTGACTATGCTGGAGCTTGCTTGGATAGAAAGTATACAACAGGAGGTTGTCAATTTCTGGGAAACAGATTGGTGTCATGGCAATGCAAGAAACAAACAGTGGTGGCTAATTCTACAACTGAAGCTGAGTATGTGGCTACTTCAAGTTGTTGTGGTCAAGTGCTTTGGATGCAAAATCAACTACTGGATTAAGGGTATAATTTCATGAACACCAAGATTCATATTGATAATAAAAACACACTTTGCATCATTAAAAACACTGTTTTTCATTCTAAAACAAAACATACAAGACATCACTTTATAAGGGATTGTTATGAAAAGAAGTTGATTCAAATTGTCAAGATTCATATTGATAACAATGTTGCTGATCTACTTACAAAACATTTTGATGTGGGGAGGTTTCAATTTTTAATTGCAAACATTGGTATGATCAATCTTTGAAAAATTATCTCCTTATGCTTTTGTAAAGTTTTGTAAAGTAACTGTGCTGCTGTTTAAGATGTTTCTATTGCTTCTTATGAAGTATTTTGCTAGTTAGATTTTACTCTGCTGCTACATGACATCCTACTGATGAGTATAACTAGTACATATGCAACATGTGTTTGTGTGTTTTGGTTTTTGGACTAACATTTTGCAGGATAAGTTCAAATTGATGATTGTTGCTGTTTATACACAAGTCTAAAGAAACAAGAACAGAACAATGTCATTCATTCCATGGTGAAGCCAAAAGATAACAAACATTTGTCAACCGAAAAAGACTACCAAAGATTACAAGAGATTGCTACATCAACAGACAACTATCAAAGACTACATCAACATCTAGGACAGGGTAGACCAATAACCACTTCTTTTGACTTTGGCAGAGGAGGGTTTGACCTTCTTGTTCTGGTTGGTGGCCTTGGTCTTGATGATTGAGGTCTCTCAGAAGTTGACGGAGGATTGCTTTGTGGTTCATCCTCGTCTGATGATGTGCAGAGGAATGGTGATATGAGCTCTCTTGGAGGTGGTTGGATTGGGATCCTCTGATGATTTTGATGAAGCTGAAGACTTAGGGGACATCAAACCTTTACTTCTTGAAGTGCTTGGAGTTTGATTGAGATTCAAACAATCCTTGAACACACGGAGGTCATGTTTCCTCTTTCTTGCTTGTTTTTTGGTTCTGCATCCGTCATAGGGTGAACGGAATGGTGGAACGTATAGAGGGAGTGGTGTGGAATCCTCAGAAGAATAATCGGATGATATGTTGATGATTTCGGGAATGGATTTCATTTTGATTGTGATTTTATTTGATTAATTGATGATTTTGGAAGATATTAGGGTTTGTGATTGATGAATTAGGGAAATATTAGTTCCCTTTTTATATTGATCAAGGAGTGATACTGGGCATTAATGACGAAGGTTTTTGACTTTTTGACCAAGAATATCTTAAGAATAGTCAACTCTGCTGCTGGCCAAATCAATCTGCTACTAATTGTATTACTTTGGTGATAGTTCTGCCGATATACAGGGTTCTGCTACTTCTCAAGGGACCTTGAGAAGCTTGCAATCCCCACCAGGCAGTGTACCTGACCGTTGTAGTATAGCATAGTGACAAGTACCGGGGGATTGATCGTTCAACTCAAAAAATAGTGTTCGCTAGGGTTAAAACGCAATTAAACTAGGTCTAGAGATGAGGGATGATTCTTTTTGTATTTTTATATTTTAAATAAAAGCAAGTAAAATCTCAGTTTTGGAAGGAGTGGGCGGAATTAGTTGCTAATTAACTAACCCAAATAACTAAAGATGCAATCAAAATAAAATAAACTAAACTTAAACTAAATATAGCGAAAACAATAATGAGAGAAAATGTGTTTACTTAGATTTCACTACTCCCTAGCTATCTTTTACCAGTTGATTAGTTTGTTACAATTGCATGGATGACGGGTTATATTCCTTAATACCATTCGTAGGGTCGTGTACGATCTTCCCTAACTCTATAAGCTTCTACCTCTTCCTATGTCGAGCCGACTACTAGCTCATAACATGGCCTCATTAGTAGTTACCTACACATTAAATAAAACCAATATATCTTAGTACACCTCCAATCATGTTTCTTAAGACGTTCAAGCAAGTTACCAATTGGAAGTCTGCCAGTTTTCTTAAGCCTAACATCGAATTCATTCATCCACAACAATTATAAACAAAGAACCAACCCTTAATCAATATCTAAGTTTCATTACATCTAAGCAAACACAAAGAAAACCTAGCCTAGCATGTTAAAGAGAAGACAAGCGTTAGATATAATCAAACAACACATAGACATATTGAATGATTTGATGAAAGACTTATCTTCAATTAAGCATGGATGAAACAAGGGTTTGAAACCCTCAAAATATTTGTAAAATTCGTCTAGGGTTATCTCCCTTCAAAGTTGCACACAATGAATGAAATCTAGAAAACATAGATTTTACATCCTGACGGCGTCAAGAGTTAGATCTGACACTGTCAACTCTCCGCCAAAATAATACTCGTATTGCCTAGATCCACTTCTAATGCCGTCACTCTTTGTGGACTCTGGGTCGTCTCTCTTTGGGTTATACGTGACGGCCTTGGGATTTAATAACGTGACGCCATCACGAAATCTTTAGAAAACCTTCTGGCGTGTCACGTGTAACTGATTTATCCACCTCTTTGTCAAGTCTTGACGTCGTCACTAGCAACCTATGACGCCGTCATGTGCAATTTCTAGCATGATTTTGAGACTTTGTCGTTTTCTTCACTTTGTCGCTCCAAAAACGTCCAAAATGCTTCCTTTTGTAAATTTCCTCTCAAAAGTACCTAAAATGACAAAAGAAACGATTTAGGGCAATATTTGATCAAATAATCTCGACTTTGGCCTTAAATGACCCCCCCAAGCGGTACACTTTTCACTTCATCAAATACCCTTACACTTGAGATTTGCTTATCCTCAAGCAAATGCGCTTTTATTCTAATCAAAATACAAGTTGGGGGTCATTTAACACTAATATAAAAGTAATTACAAACAAATAATCGTTCCACTTCAACCAAAAACAAGCCCGGAAATTATACACTAGCACCTCACAAATAGTGTTTAGATACTCACATCTCTCGGGTGTAATAAAGTATATATCACAATATGGAAATGGAAAACATCTCTTACTACCTGTCATAGCAAATAGATTACCATAGGCTTGGGAAAGGATCAAACCTCCACCACTTGGCGTAAGCACCTAGGATAAACTATCAAAGTGGCCTTTTAAAGGGTTATAACGTGAGGTGTAGGGATATAATAAACACGGTTTTGTTGGATAAAGGCAATATTTACTGGTGGCAAGTTAATCATCTTGGTTAATTACATGTATAATGTGGCGTTGCTAAGCCAAGACTCGACTCGAGTTAAGCTAATCAAAAACTAATCAAAAACATAAAAAGAAACGGGATGGTAGTCCGTATGTTTTTTCTCTTTTTCTTTTTCTATTTTTATTTCTTGATTTTTTTGTTTTTTTTTTTTTTAATTTTTTTTTTTTTTTTTGCATACACTCTTACCCTACCATCCAAAATAATACATCATAGGGGATTTGCATTCCCCTTACACTTGAACTTTTACATACTTTACAATCAACTATTCTAATGACTCGAATTAAGATAATCAAAACACTTGGAGTACTTTTTAAGATTAATGCATATATGGGGGGTAATATATGATGTTCTTCCCCATTACTCCATAACAATTGTACTTTACCCATGAGTTCCAATCGTCCCAAAACAATATGTACAAGATATGACTCGACTTAGCAACAATGTAATCAATTAGATAATTAACTAAGGGTTTAAACATGTAACAATAATGCACTAAAGATGAGTGCATACACGGATGGCTAAGGCGATTTGGGTGTAAATTTGGGGTGGATTGTTAACAAATTCTTCCTTTAAGTAAAATGCTTAAAGTTAGAAACGTAAAGATAGGCTCAGAGGGGTGTACTAGGGGTATCGTGTTCTAAAAATGAGTACAACGCAAAGGTGTTGGAAAATTAATTGACTTTACTAGTCAAATAATTATGACTTTATTGGTCAAGTAATTATGATACGGGTTTAACACAAGAGTGATCCTAATGCCTCTTATCATGTTGTAAATCCTAACTACACGAATGTAGTCTCACTAGCGGTCTCGGGATGCATCACTAACGCAAGTTCTAGAATCTAAGTACTACCTGTATACTCATAAGCACTAATAATGAATGATTTTCCTAATAAATCTAAAGGCGAACCTCACATATTTTGGTGGAAAATTTTTTTGAGTGGTATGGTTTTGTGCTAGTCATACAACTCCTATCCATGTGATGCTCATTAAGACTAAAGCTTCACTCCTAAATGTTGTAAAAAATTTTAAATTTGGCGCTAAAATTGCCCTAAAAAGTATTTCTCTTAGTTTTATTATACACCTACTATTGAACAAACAAACTCAAGTGTAATTGTATTCTCTAAGGTATCATCATTTACCCTCCCCTTACACTTAGGCTGAATATTGTCCCCAATGTTCACTAAAAATGATGTAAAAGTAATGAAGGTAAAAGAATGAAAACAAATACTCCCCTGATACGTTCGGTGTGGATACATGGATAACAAGGTTAAATCATCCTCAAAGAAAATGAACGTTGAAAGCTTCCCTTCCGAAATATAAATCATCTTCTTGTCCAATATAACCTATTAAACCTGAGAAAACAATCATGGCAAACCTCGCGTAAAATCGGCAGCAATCTATATATATAAGGATATAATGTTTATGGAATGAATGTTTGCATATTTCCAAGAGTTTATAAAACTAAAGAATTAACAAAAACTTTAAGACTCCGTTAGAGAAACAAAACTTGCAAAATTTTTCAGAATTTTTACACCTGACGCCGTCAGGTTATGATCTTGACGTCGTCAGAGTGTTCTGACATAATTCTCATATTAAGTTTCTGAAAAATTTCTGGAAAAACTTATGCCTTAATTGCTGGAAAATCCTACAAAACATCATTATGACTTGATACTAGCATTTGACTCAAAGAAATACTAATATACATGTTCATTTAATATTGTTGTGGTTCATCTTCAATTCTCGTTCTTAAAAACAAATTTAGATTTCCCTTACACTTAACTGTTGTGAAATACCTTTTTATGAAGTTAAGACAAACAACAAGGTAAAGCATTTTCATAATTTATTAAGAAACATGATCCACAAACAATAAAAATAAAGCATGCAAACGGAAGCAAATAAAATCAAACAAACAAACAAACAAACAAAATAAATAAATAAAACAAATAAAACATGGGTTGCCTCCCAAGAAGCGCTTTTCTTTATTTACGAGTCTTGTAGCTAGACTCAAGGTCATGGGCTATTACGTGACCTCGTTGTCGGTCCCGGTTCCTAGGTCATCCTCGATTTTAGTTTTGTATTTCGGACCTAGTTGCAAGAATTCCTTGTAAAAACCTTATATGGTGCAAATTGTTGTAGAAGTATTCCTTGGTCATCCTCGATTTTTATGAAGTAGTTGAAGAGGTCAGCTCAAGTTCATACACCTTCAAATTGTTGTAGAAGCAGTTTGACACTTACTTACAAAATGTTTACTTTCTTACTTAAAAATGGAAAAGGATTTTCAGGCACACTTACATCTCTTACACCTTATATGGTGCAAATTGTGCAAAATACTCAGGGTGAAGGATCAAGAACTCCCACTGATTCCCATCACACACCCAATTTTACTGCATCTATCACTCAATCTAGAATACTCTACACCCGTAGGAAAGCCAACAAGAACACTGAGCAACCTCAGGCTAGTGTTAGGATGGATGTACCAGATGAGGTTGTCCTAGGTGATGGAGGGGACACGTTGGCAAGGGTTGTCACTACTGCTACTAGCTTAGCAGCAAAGCAGGACAGTGACAACATAAGTAAGACCCAAACCAAGGCAACATCTAGTGAGGAGGGTTCTGATGAATCTGATTCCAATGATGGTAAACCTAGCCACATGGAAAATACAGGGGAGGAATGCAGAACAGGTTACCTCTCGGACCAGGTTTGATGCTGGGTTTAAGTCTCAAGATTCACCTCTCGGACCAGGTTACACAGGTCGAAGTGATGAGGACAGATCAGTGACTAATGAATTGATGGATGATACTGTACAAAATGACAATGTCAGTGATTCACCTCTCGGACCAGGTCACACAGGTCGAAGTGATGAGACTAGTATGAAACTTATAAATAAATTGATGGCTACTTGTACCAATCTGGAGCTTAAGTGTGATACTTTGGAGGATAAGATTCTTGGTCTTCAAACAATTTCTGATGAACAAGTTAAAAAGATCAAAAAGTTAAAGAGGAAGATAAAGACTTTAAGGAAATCAAGATCTTCAACCTCCTTCAAAAGATTGAAGAAAGTGGGCACATCTCAAGTGGTTAGTTCTCCTGAGCACTCTGTCACTTTGGAAGAGGATGCTTCCAAACAGGGGAGGAATGCATAACAGAATGTGGAAATGGGTTCAGGGGAGGTAAATTTGGTGAGAGATGATGATGATGCTCAAGATGTGGATACTGGTAAGGTTTCTGGGGAGGTTCAAATGAATGATGACATGGAGGTAGAAATTCCTCAAGATATGGATGGTTTTGTGGTTACAGACAAGCAGGGAAATGAAGCTGTAATGGAAGAATTGGTTTGTGTTCAAGAGAAAGTGGTGGAGAAACTCAAAACTTTGGGGCCCGAGCAATTGGTAAAGGCTACAGGGTTGATGGGTGAAGCTTTGAAAAGTTTGGGTGATTCTGTGGCTAAGGATTTGGATACTGCTACTACTACTGACAAGACAAATGACTATGCTGTTACACAAAATTTTGATGCTCAGGATTCTGCTGCTTATGAACATGTTGCTGATCCTGCTGCTAGCGAGAAACTCAATTCTACTGATGCACAAGGATCTACTGCTAGATCTAGTGACAAAGCTGCTGCTGAGGCCATGGTGTTGTTAAGTAAGAAGACAACACATGTTTAACCCAAATCACTCTCTCAACCAACAACACAACAATCAACACAACCAAGTCAATCACAACCACAACAACCAACATCCACTATAACATCTCCATTATCGAGATTACCTGTAAAGGGAGTAGTAATCAGAGAACCTGCTGCTTCAAGAAGACATTCAAGTTCAATTTCATCATCTGTTGCTACTGATAAAGGGAAGGGCAAGGTTACTGAAGAACCTGTGCTAGATTCTGATGATGATGAAGTAAATTGCTCCCAGATTTCTTTAGATTATTGGTCTAAAGAGTTACAAATTGAGCATGATGCAGCTTTTGCAAGGAAAGAACAAGAGCAAATTGATATTGAAGAGCAACAACTGCTACAACAACAAAAAGAAAGGACTGATAAGGAAGCTGAGAATTTGAAGAGGTATGAGGAATGGGTTGATGAGAAAATAAGGATGGATGCTGACATTGAATTCTCCAAGTTAGTTAAAATTGAAGAACAAGAAGTTCCAGAATTTGATGTTAAAGCTTGGATGAAAGAATTCACAGCAAGGAAAAAGAAAGAAGTTGTTGCTGTAAGAAGGAAGAGGAAAGTTCTCAGGGGACCAACTCCACTTCAACAGAGAAGATAGCAAGAGAGATACCTTAAGAATATGAAGAGTTGGCAATTGGTGCAATTAAAACACAAGTCAGATCAAGAAGTGTTTAACTTGTATCAACAGGCTAAAAAGGAAATGGATACCTTCTATCCTATGGGTTGTGCAAAAGATCAAGAACATTTTGCTCAAATGAATAAAAAGTTGGTGCCTGAGAAAGCTAGCAAAGCAGAGATTACTATCGCAGAGGCTATTGAAAAAGGAATGAATTCTTCTAGCAGAGGTACAAAAAGAAAAAGCATAAGGAAGACAACTTTTGCTAGGAAAAAGCAGAGTATAACAGCACAAAGAAATTATGAATCTGAAGATAATGATGAGTATGTGGAAGATTTAGAACATATTCCTCCTGAGCATCTGATTGATGTTAAACCACCAACTTATATTAACCAAGGAATGGTCAACAAAGTCAAATAGCCTAGATCAATGCTCCGGGTAATATAAGGTATCACCAGGTCGTTATGTCCCGTTGAAGTGTGAATTGTAACTTTAGCGTACTCGTGATCGGGTGATTATTCACAGAAAAGGGTTGTGATCAGAATTATTTGGAAATTATTAAAAAATATAGCTTAGGAAAGCTACGTGATTGATTACGGGAGTTAAGATTACAAAGATTTGAGCTAAAACCTAAAAATGTACATTTTAATTAAAAAACGTATACAGACGAACAAAACAAAAAGTACAACTGATGAACGGAAAGGGTTACAAGTGTAAAATTATTATTTTTACAATCCTAATAATTAAAGAAAATTTTAAGAAAAATAAAAACTATTTTTACACTATTTAATTATTTATTATTAATTAATTACTAATTATCTATTTATTACTAATTAAACTAATTAAAATTATTAAAAATACTAAAAAGGCTTAGAAAATTAAGAAAAATTTTACAAATCTAATTAACCATCATGGGAATCCTAAAAAAATTATAAAAAGTATCTTTTATGTATTTTTAAACTAATTAACTAATTATTAATCTAATTACTTATTAATTTCTAATTAAACTAATTATATTATAAAATATAGAAAATGAGTAATATAAATTCTAGAAAATTTTGTAAAAATGTTTTAACTTAAATAAAAGCTAGAAAAATTATAAAAACTAGGTTATACTTTATAAAATATAATTATGCTATTTAATTACTTAATATTAATTAAAACTTAATTAAACTAAAATTAATTATAAAAACCACTAAAAGACAAAATAAAAATCTGGAAAAATTTATAAAATTACTTTAACCTAAAAGAGAATTATTGAAAATATAAAAATGATATATTGCTTATAAATAAGCTAAAAAGAAAATTAAAATGATAAATCCTATTAAATAGAAGCTATCACTATAATTAAAGTTGATTTTTTTTTGGTTTTTTCTTTTTCCAAACTGATTATACACTAAAAACAAAAACTTTTTATGAAAACACTTTTAATGTAACCAAGAAATAAGCACTTTGAGTGCTTATTGATCCCCACAGTTGACTTTTGCTGACTGTGGAAGGATTTTAGCTCAAATAGAATGATGTGGGGTCCACAATGATAGATATAGGTTTCTCTGAGTTATTTGAACAAATATAAGCAAGTTTCAATCACTTAAGTTGCCTAAATAAGCCACAAATCTCAAACAAGCTGTTTGCTTATTGAGATTCTGAGTCAGATTTGGGACAAGGTTCAGGAGTCAATCCAGATGGGGTCCACTAGTCTAGGGGTCAAACAAAGGGTCAACAGGTCAACTCTGGTAGGAGGGGGTTGAAAGAACCCAAGGGTGAAGTGTGGGACCCACTGGGTTCCCCACAAAATACTACCAAAGGTGACTGAGTGGTTTGGGTCTGCTGAGACAAGGCAGTTACTTTGCCCTGCAGGTAACTTCCAAGGGCAATATTGTCCAATAAAAAAAATCAAAAAAATGTACAAACTATGAAATTCACAAGTTCAGCTGGTAAGGTTTACTCACAACAAATTTCAGATCCCAAATCACAACACAAAATTCATGAAAATTATTGCCATTTTGATGAAAATTTGAATTTGCAATTTTTGACTTTTATGGAAAACAAGCAAGGTTGACTTTGATGAAATTCTGATGATCACTACTTGTCTTAAATGTAATAATAAGCTTAAATAAGTCTGAAATAAGTTGAGGTAACTAATTATAAAGCTGAGGACATGATGATGAACACCTAACTGTTAACAGGGGTGAAATTATGTGAGCTTGAAGTGAGATTTGACTTTTCTGCAAAGACTGGCTGGTTTTTATGGTATAAATGATATGTTAGATCATATGGTGACATGCATGAACCAAGAATAGCAAAAAGGACAAACTTTAACACAGTGAAACTGCTTAAACCAAACACACCTTTATTTCACTGATAATGAGAATTTTAGTTCAAGACATTGATTCAGACCATGTTTCACACACATACTGATTTATCATGATCAAATGAACCTATTTAAGCTCAAATATTCAGATTCTAACACCACTTACTCACAAATCATCAACATGCTATTTGAATCAGTGGACTTTGAAATTTAAGAACCCATGAATCCTATTGAACAACTATGTGAAATTAAGCATTAACCTGACTAACTTAAACCAAATGAGCATAAAAGTACAAGTATAAGCAGGGTATGATTATTAATTCAATAAAAAGCTAATATGAAGAAAATTCCTTACAAAAGCTTCCAAGCTACAAGCATGAACTAGTGACCCAGAACCCAATCCTAAGTGGTCTCCACAGACCTCTATTACCCAATTCACATCCAAGCTCAGCTCCAAACCATCTCTGCTTTCCTTTCTTCTTTATTTTTTTATTTTTCTTGATTTATTTTTGATTTTTGAGGAATTATTCTGACAATGAGTTTGAGACAGATTCAAGAGCTTATGAAGCTTTTGAACTCAACTGTGGAATATTAATGAACTTAAAATGAGCTTATACTACTTTATAACTTGAAATCACAATTTGAACAACTTAGGTAAATTTTGAAAACTGAAAAAAAAAACAAGAAATAATCTAAACTTAAACCTTCATTACTTGAAAAATGAGTACATATAAAAGAAAATACACTGAATTACAATTACATACTAGTCTACATAGCCACATTGGCTTACAAAAAGCTTATATATACTCCATGACCTAAAACTGCCTCTCCCTTGACTTTTTTTCTAAATTATTGACCTCCTTGACTTGTGGCACTTTCTTAAGCAAATCCCACCCATTGGATTAGGTGGGAATAATCTTACCCGTTCAAAGATATTTTTGGCGCCATTTTTCTTTAACTGCTCCTTGGGTTTCTTGGAGGAATTTGAGATCAATAAATGATTATTGGATGTTAGCTAAGGAGGGGAGGGAACAAGGGATGGTGAGCATTAATTAGAGGTGAGGAGGGGGGTTGTGTGTTTGGTGAGGTTGCAGGCAAGTTGGGGGAGAAGGATAGGTCAAACATGGTTTGACCGGTTGGGATTATTTAAAACGGTTTGTAAGGTTTTTCTTATTAGGTATGGGCCGGTGGTGAGGTGGGCTTGGGTTTAGGATTAGTTTGGTTTGGGTTGTGTTTTGTTGTTGGGTAATAAAAACTAAAAAGGTCCGTTTGGTTTTTTATGTTAATCACAAGGACCTATTTTGAAATTCCACAAAACACAAGGACTGAAATTGTCATTCTCCCAAAGTACCAATAAGGACCAATGTTGCCAAGTTCAGTATTCCACAAACCAATTTTGCAAATTTTTTTTATTTTCAAAATTCCCAGGGACTGAATTCGCAAATTCCCAAACTCCAGGGACCAAATATGTAATTTTTCCAAATTTATCACCCAAAGTCCGTTTTTGATAACTTTTGATTTTTTAGGGACTTGGGTTGACTTTTATTTCAAAATAAATGCATAGGGACTATTTCTGACAAATTTTGAAACTTAGGGGACTAAAACTGCCAATATTGCAAACTTTGATCGTTTTTCGTTTGTTTTTGCTCGTTTTGCATTTAAAACACATAAAACACAATCCCTGGGATAATTTAAGTATTTTGATTACTTTTCGATTGTTTTTATACGTTTTGGCAGTTTAAACACGATAAAAATGATAAGTGTTTGCGCACTCATCAATCCCCCACACTAAACTATTGCTAGTCTCTAACAATATTTTTGGAAAACTTGATGGATTTTAAACTCTTTACCAAAAGCCATCACTTCTGGAGTAGCCAGGTGTAAGAACTGTGGCACACCTGATAACCGTGTGATTTTGAGCAAACCACCAGCTGTCAACGGATTTGATTTGTCTTTACCAGGAGCCGTTTGCTCCTGGACTAGCCAGCTCTTGATGGAATAGTCAACATCTTGGTGAGCTGATTACCAATTATGGTTTTTCCACGGCCTTTACCACAAGCCATAATCTTGCGGGCTAGCCAACTCATTAGCTTTTGAGGATGATGGGGAGTTGAGGAACCATACAATTTTAGGCAAATTGCAAGCCGTAAACGGATTTGAGTTATCTTTACCAAGAGCCGTTTGCTCCTGGATTAGCCAATCCCTTTTGTCGGTTAGAGAAGGCGGACTGATTACCACAAAAATTTTGAAATAAAGTGAAAAATTTTTGAAAATTTTGGCCAAAAATGGGGGTATTTGAAAGTATTTTGCGACAAAATTCGCTAGAATTTCCCCCCCACACTTAGAAATGAATATTGTCCTCAATATTCAAAGTCCCGGCTATTATGCCGAATCTATGAACGTAAAAAGTTAATATTCGAATCTAACTGTGGAAATACCAAATTCACTTTATTTCTATATATACACACACATTTTTTTTTTACTTATATACATATATACATTTTCAAATTAGCGGGGGGTTGGCCATTCCCCCACACTGGGTGGTAGAAAGTAGAAGGAAATCAGAGATACGGGTGAAAACCCGTATTGTGCTATTGTTTTTGTTTATCGAGTCGCTAGCTTGACTCGATCCGCGAATTCAATTGTCCTTGGGGAAAGTTTGGAGATCCGGGACAACCATGGATGGTACGTCCTCTCCAAAGTAGTGCTTTAAACGATGTCCATTCACTTTGAAATTAGGACCGTCATTTTGAGATAATTCTACGGTGCCATAAGGATAAACCTTAGCGATAGTGAATGGACCAGTCCATCGGGTTTTGAGCTTTCCCGAGAAGATCTTGAGTCTAGAGTTGAAAAGAAGGACTCGATCACCAACGTTGAAAACGCGGTTTTTGATTTTTGAGTCATGAATCTTCTTTGTCTTTTCTTTGTAGATCAAAGAGTTCTCGTAAGCTTGATCACGAAGTTCGTTTAATTCATTTAGTTGAACTTTTCTATGATCACCCGCCGTTTTGAGGTCAAAATTGGCATGCTTGAGAGCCCAATAGGCTTTATGCTCAAGCTCGATCGGAAGATGGCACGCTTTCCCGTACACAAGTTTATAAGCCGTACACCCAATGGGTGTTTTGTAAGCTGTACGGAAAGCCCAGAGTGCATCATCTAATTTATCCGACCACGATGCACGATTTTCACCTACAGTTCTTTCTAAAATTCTTTTGATGCCCCGATTGGAAACTTCGACTTGTCCACACGTTTGAGGGTGGTACGCAGTAGAAAGACGGTGAGTCACACCGTACTTTTGCATGACTTTGTCAAATTTGTCGTTACAGAAGTGCGAACTTCGATCACTAATAATAGCACGTGGAGTTCCGAATCGGGCAAAAAGAGCTTTTAGGAATTTCACAACTACTCGGGCATCATTTATGGGTAAAGCTTTCGCTTCAACCCATTTTGACAAGTAGTCAACTGCCACGAGTATGTATTTGTTGCCGTGAGAGGATGGAAATGGCCCCATAAAGTCGATGCCCCAGATACAAAAAATTTCACGAACTTGAATTGCATTCTTAGGCATTTCATTCTTTTGTGAAGTATTCCCGTGACGCTGACAAGCATCACAGGACTTGACTAATTCTTGGGCATCCTTGTAAATCGAGGGCCAATAAAAGCCAGAATCAAACACCTTTTTGGCGGTGTAGTTGGGATTGTGGTGGCCCCCCGTGGGACCAGCATGGCAAGCCTTTAAGATTTCAGCGGCTTCCTGACCATACACACACCGCCGGATGACTTGATCCGCACAGATTTTGAAGAGGTAGGGGTCGTCCCAAAAGTAATGTTTTACATCTTTTAAAATTTTATTTTTTTGTTGGGACGACATACCTTTCACAATGAAGTTACCCGCAAGATAGTTTGCAAAGTCGGCAAACCATGGGGTAATCGAGTCTCCACGAAATGAAACCGCATTGAGGGTTTCGAGAGGAAATGTTTCATTTATTTCCTTTTTCTCGAAAGCATCTTGGTGGGGGTTTTCAAGACGGGAGAGATGATCAGCAGCTAGCTTCTCAGCTCCTTTTTTATCACGAATAATGATATCAAATTCCTGAAGGAGGAGAACCCAACGAAGAAGTCTTGGCTTTGCATCTTGTTTTGCAAAAAGGTACTTCAAAGCCGAGTGATCCGTATACACTATGCTTTTGGTCAGTATCAAGTATGGCCGGAATTTTTCGAAAGCATACACCACAGCTAATAATTCTTTTTCGGTAGTGGTGTAATGGCTTTGAGCCTCGGTCATAGTTTTGCTGGCATAGTGTATAAGCTGAAAATGTTTTGTTTTTCGTTGCCCCAAGACTGCCCCTATAGCATAATCACTAGCATCACACATGAGCTCGAATGGCAAGTCCCAATCGGGGGCAACAAGAATCGGTGCCTCGGTAAGCCTTTTCTTTAATGTTTCAAAGGCTTCAATGCACTCAGGGGAGAAGATAAAAAGAGCATCCTTTTCGAGGAGATGGGTCATAGGCCGGGCGATTTTAGAAAAATCTTGAATGAACCTACGATAGAAACCGGCGTGACCCAAAAAGCTCCTAACACATTTCACAGTTGTGGGATGAGGCAATTTTGCAATGACGTCCACTTTGGCTTTGTCAACCTCAATCCCATTTTTTGAAATTTTATGGCCGAGGACAATGCCCTCTTTGACCATAAAGTGACTCTTCTCCCAATTTAGACATAACTTTGTGTCTTCACAACGTTTTAGCATGCTGTCTAAATGGGAGAGACATGATTGGAACGAATCCCCAATGACCGAAAAATCGTCCATAAAGACCTCCATAGTTTTTCTGATCTTGTTGGAAAAAATGGCCATCATACATCTTTGAAACGTGCCCGGAGCATTACATAAGCCAAATGGCATACGTTTATATGCGAAAGTTCCATAGGGGCACGTAAAAGTGGTCTTTTCTTGGTCTTGCGGGTCAATGGGAATTTGAAAGTAACCCCAGAAACCATCGAGGAAGCAATAATACTCATTCCCCGCTAATCTCTCGAGCATCTGATCCATAAAGGGCAGAGGAAAATGATCCTTACGGGTGGCGTCATTCAATTTACGATAATCAATGCAGACGCGCCAACCCGTAACCAAACGAGTTGGAATCAACTCATTCTCCTCATTTGTGATAACAGTAATGCCACCCTTTTTTGGAACACAATGGATTGGGCTGACCCAAGGACTGTCCGAGATAGGGTAAATCAATCCGGCATCAAGAAGTTTTAAAACCTCTTGTTTGATAACCTCGTGAATTTTTGGATTCACCCTTCTTTTTTGTTGGACTGCAGGTTTGAAGTCGTCCTCCATTAAAATCTTGTGTGTACAAAATTCAGGGTCAATGCCCTTGATGTCGGAGAGTCGCCAAGCAATTGCTTGTTTATGAGACTTCAAAACCTTTATGAGAGCAGCCTTTTCCTCATCATTTAAGTCTTTGGCAATTATGACGGGTAATTTATCGTCACCCTCCAGAAATGCATATTCAAGATGAGGCGGCAAGTCCTTAAGTTCAACCTCAGGGAAGTCATCAGTTTTCTCAACATTTTTGACCTCTTCTTTATGAAGTTGTTGTGGTAGAACAGGAAGATGACAGGGATCTTCGTTTAATAGTTTTTCAAGCAGGAGAATATCCCTCTCGAGGTCGATCTCTTGGTTATCGACTCCATCGGGAATCGAGTCACTTTTGAGAAACGCCTCCATTTCTTCTAAAATGAAGTCACTTCCCTCAAACGGAGTGAGGGAAGGAGAAGAATTGGAAATGATGGGGTGAGAAGACTGAGTGAGGTTTTCACTCGCAGAATCATCAATGAAACCTAAAATCTCTTGAGCATACTCCTCAGCAGCAACATCGATGACATCTATTTTGTTCACCGATTCACAGTCATAATTGGAGGAGTATCTCGAAGTTTGATTTAGGTTGAAGGTTATGGCTTCCGTTCCAACACGTAATGTGATCTCATGCTCAAATACATCGATAAGAGCTCGCCCAGTTCTAAGAAATCCCCGCCCAAGAATGAGAGGGACCCTTGAATCGGCATCAAAGTCAACAATCACAAAATCTGCCAGAAAATGGAACTTCCCCACTTTAATGAATACGTCCTCAGAAATGCCAATGGGACGAGAAATCGAACGATCGGCAAGCTCTAAAGTCATGCACGTGGGGGTAAATTCGGGAAGAGAGAGTTTCTTCCACACAGAATATGGCATTAAGTTAATGCTAGCACCTAGATCGGCCAAGGCGAAGCAATCAACCATACCCGGGAAAGTACAAGGAATGAGAAATTTCCCGGGATCTCCAAGCTTTTCAGGAAGCTTTTTCAAAAGAACCGCAGAGCAGTTCTCATTCAGAGGAGTTCTTGCCATCTCAAATAATTTTTCTTTATTACTCAACAGATTTTTGATTATCGATGCAAACTTGGGCATCAAGAGAATAGCATCCGCGAAGCTGATATCAAAATGCAAATCTTGGAAGATTTGAAAAAATTTATCCATTTGGTGATTAGCTTTTTCGCGGAGCTTTTGTTCACTGAGACGTGATGGATAGGGAATAGAAGTTTTGGATTTAGGATTGTCCACTGGAGTTTCTGGTGGTTCAAAGACAACTCCAGGCTTACATCTGGTTTCAAGAATAACCTGAGGTTGGACGTGTGCTGTACTTCGTGGGCTAGGAATTTGCACCTTGTCCTTTGTCACCTCAGGTTCACGATTCACTACCTTTGGAGGAGAGGAAGAAGAGGTAGTAGGAATCGCGGGTTCATCATATGAAGCACCACTTCGTGTTGTGATTGCCTTAGCATCGCCCCTCGGGTTAGCGATCGTGTTGCTCGGTAAAGTAGTACCCGAGCCCGAGGGTCGATCATTTAAAGACTTCTTGATGTCAGAAATCTGGCTGACCAGCAACTTGTTCAACTCTTCTTGGGACTTCATGAATTGTTTCAACAACTCGTCAGATGAAGGCCCGGTTGGAACAATGGCTTGATTCGGATGAGGAATATTTGGAGCTCGATTGTTCGGATTGGGACCTTGATTTTGAAAATTACCCTGATTAGGGTTGTTGTTCCCATGAAAATATCCCGGATTGAAATTACCCTGACCTTGGTTCCGATTAAAGTTTCCTTGATTTTGATGTTGGAAACCCTGATTTTGGAACCCTTGGTTTTGATTGTGAAAACCGTGACCCTGATTGAAGTTACCTTGGTTTTGATAACATTGGTTCGCTCTATTTTGATTTTGGCCACGGTTTTGGACATTTTGGTTTTGATTAAAACCGGGAGGTCCAGGATAATGATGTTGAGGACGATAGCTAGGGTCCATAGGAGGGCGATATTGAGTGCCTCCTTGATTTTGGGACCCAGCTACAGCATGAGCTTCATATGGAGTACCATCAGTAGCTGTGCAATTGTAGTAGGCATGCGGCCCACCACAAGTTACACAGACTTCCACTTTTTTAACCTCAGCAGGGGGAGGATTTTGTGGAAATGAAACTTTCTTTGTTTGGGCGAGAACCAAAGCTTGGATCGCTTCAGTGAGCTTGTCAATCTTAGCATCTGTGCTAGATTGACCCACAGAAGATGAAGTAGAAGGTCCCGCATTGATTTGAGAAACAATCGGTTTGCTTCGTGTAGAGCGGACCTTGGACTTGTTTTCTATGATTTGCAAAGCTTCTTTTGTGGTTCTACTCAAGAAATTACCTCCCGCGGAGGCATTGAGAGAATCCTGATCAGCTTGGCTCACGCCATTGTAAAAAGTATCGAGTTGCATCAACTCAGAGAAACCATGATGTGGACACTTGTGAAGTAATTCTTTGAAACGATCCCACGCTTCACCAAAAGATTCATCGTATTTTTGAGTGAACTTGGTGATTTCGTTCTTAAGACTCGTGGTCTTGGAAGGTTGGAAGAATTCATTCACAAACTTTTTGACAAGATCTTCCCAAGTCTCAATAGATCGTGGAGGTTGTTTTTCAAGCCAAATTCGGGCTTGTCCCTCCAAGGAGAATGGGAAGAGAAGAAGTTTTATTGCTTCACACTGGACATTTTTGTACTTGATGGTCGATGTGATTTTATTGAACCATCGAATATGAGCATGAGGATCGTCCCTCTCAAAACCATAGAATTGGCTTGAGGTTACTAGATTGAGTAACCCGGTTTTGAGCTCAAAATTATCAGCCACGATGGCTGGAACAACAATGGCATCTCCGTAACCCTCGATGGGTGCTTGGAGAAGCTCACACATGGGGCGGTCTTCCGCCATGGTGACAGTGGGTGTGGCAACAGTACGGATCTCAGATCCGACTGTTGGTGCTGAATGTCAACGAGGTCTTCTAGGTTTCCGAACAAGTTCACGTAATGGGCTCGTTGACCTTGAAGAACGAGTGCGCATGCACTAGAGATAAAAACCAATCAAAACAAAAATCGAGGCAAATCAACAATGACCTTAAACAATAATCGCAAGTAAGTGGCTTCTTTAAGAAAGGTACACCACCTACAGGGATACAAAGGCAAGTTTTTATCTTTCGTTTGGGAACTTATTATGTTCACACCCCCAGTTGGTAGGTGTTCTGTCTTGGTTTGCGACGGTTGGTTTTTATGTAATTATTATTATTCACAAGAAAAGACGGATGTTTTTGTGTTTTGTGTATGGGTTCAAAAACTTTTGGAAAATATTTTTGGTATCGTTTCGTTTACCAAAATCGTTTCTCTTTAAGAATCACCTTAATAGAAAACTGATTCAGAAAACGTTACGATCTGTTTTGTTGTTTTTAATTTTTTTTTTGGTGTTTTAACACTTTAGGAAAAGTGTTAATGACTTTTTTGTATTTTGATTTAAAATTTACCAAACTGGTGGTATTTGTACAGTGAATGAGGTGAGATAACACTAACCTCAAATAATGCTATAGAAACGCGTACACCTCCCCGGCAGCGGCGCCAAAAATTGATTGATGTTAAACCACTAACTTATATTGACCAAGGAATGGTCAAAAAAGTCAAATAGCCTAGATCAATGCTCCGGGTAATATAAGGTATCACCAGGTCGTTATGTCCCGTTGAAGTGTGAATTGTAACATTAGCGTACTCGTGATCGGGTGATTATTCACAGAAAAGGGTTGTGATCAGAATTATTTGGAAATTATTAACAAATATAGCTTAGGAAAGCTACGTGATTGATTACGGGAATTAAGATTACAAAGATTTGAGCTAAAACCTAAAAACGTACGTTTTAATTAAAAAACGTATACAGACGAACAAAACAAAAAGTACAATTGATGAATGGAAAGGGTTACAAGTGTAAAATTATTATTTTTACAATCCTAGCAATTAAAGAAAATTTTAAGAAAAATAAAAACTATTTTTACACTATTTAATCATTTATTATTAATTAATTACTAATTATCTATTTATTACTAATTAAAATAATTAAAATTATTAAAAATACTAAAAAGGCTTAGAAAATTAAGAAAAATTTTACAAATCTAATTAACCATCATGGGAATCCTAAAAAATTATAAAAAGTTTATTTTATGTATTTTTAAACTAATTAACTAATTATTAATCTAATTACTTATTAATTTCTAATTAAACTAATTATATTATAAAAAATAGAAAATGAGTAATATAAATTCTAGAAAAATTTGTAAAAATGTTTTAACATAAATAAAAGCTAGAAAAATTATAAAAACTAGGTTATACTTTATAAAATATAATTATGCAATTTAATTACTTAATATTAATTAAAACTTAATTAAACTAAAATTAATTATAAAAATCACTAAAAACAAAATAAAAATCTAGAAAAATTTATAAAATTACTTTAACCTAAAAGAGAATTACTGAAAATATAAAAATGATATATTGCTTATAAATAAGCTAAAAAGAAAATTAAAATGATAAATCCTATTAAATAGAAGCTATCACTATAATTAAAGTTGATTTTTTTTTTTTTTTTGGTTTTTTCTTTTTCCAAACTGATTATACACTAAAAACAAAAACTTTTTATGAAAACACTTTTAATGTAACCAAGAAATAAGCACTTTGAGTGCTTATTGATCCCCACAATTGACTTTTGTTGACTGTGGAAGGATTTTAGCTCAAATAGAATGATGTGGGGTCCACAATGATAGATATAGGTTTCTCTGAGTTATTTGAACAAAGATAAGCAAGTTTCAACCACTTAAGTTGCCTGAATAAGCCACAAATCTCAAATAAGCTGTTTGCTTATTGAGATTCTAAGTCAGATTGGGGACAAGGTTCAGGAGTCAATCCAGATGGGGTCCACTAGTCTAGGGGTCAAACAAAGGGTCAACAGGTCAACTCTGGTAGGAATGGGTTAAAAGAACCCAAGGGTGAAGTGTGGGACCCACTGGGTTCCCCACAAAATACTACCAAAGGTGACTGAGTGGTTTGGGTCTGCTGAGACAGGGCAGTTACTTTGCCCTGCAAGTAACTTCCAAGGGCAATATTGTCCAATAAAAAAAATCACAAAAATGTACAAACTATGAAATTCACAAGTTCAGCTGGTAGGGTTTACTCACAACAAATTTCAGATCCCAAATCACAACACAAAATTCATGAAAATTATTGCCATTTTGATGAAAATTTGAATTTGCAATTTTTGACTTTTATGGAAAACAAGCAAGGTTGACTTTGATGAAATTCTGATGATCACTACTTGTCTTAAATGTAATAATAAGCTTAAATAAGTCTGAAAGAAGTTGAGGTAACTAATTATAAAGCTGAGGACATGATGATGAACACCTAACTGTTAACAGGGGTGAAATTATGTGAGCTTGAAGTGAGATTTGACTTTTCTGCAAAGACTGGCTGGTTTTTATGGTATAAATGATATGTTAGATCATATGGTGACATGCATGAACCAAGAATAGCGACAAGGACAAACTTTAACACAGTGAAACTGCTTAAACCAAACACACCTTTATTTCACTGATAATGAGAATTTTAGTTCAAGACATTGATTCAGACCATGTTTCACACACATACTGATTTATCATGATCAAATGAACCTATTTAAGCTCAAATATTCAGATTCTAACACCACTTACTCACAAATCATCAACATGCTATTTGAATCAGTGGACTTTGAAATTTAAGAACCCATGAATCCTATTGAACAACTATGTGAAATTAAGCATTAACCTGACTAACTTAAACCAAATGAGCATAAAAGTACAAGTATAAGCAGGGTATGATTACTAATTCAATAAAAAGCTAATATGAAGAAAATTCCATACAAAAGCTTCCAAGCTACAAGCATGAACTAGTGACCCAGAACCCAATCCTAAGTGGTCTCCACAGACCTCTATTACCCAATTCACATCCAAGCTCAGCTCCAAACCATCTCTGCTTTCCTTTCTTCTTTATTTTTTTATTTTTCTTGATTTATTTTTGATTTTTGAGGAATTATTCTGACAATGAGTTTGAGACAGATTCAAGAGCTTATGAAGCTTTTGAACTCAACTGTGGAATATTAATGAACTTAAAATGAGCTTATACTACTTTATAACTTGAAATCACAATTTGAACAACTTAGGTAAATTTTGAAAACTGAAAAAAAACAAGAAATAATCTAAACTTAAACCTTCATTACTTGAAAAATGAGTACATATAAAAGAAAATACACTGAATTACAATTACATACTAGTCTACATAGCCACATTGGCTTACAAAAAGCTTATATATACTCCATGACCTAAAACTGCCTCTCCCTTGACTTTTTTTTCTGAATTATTGACCTCCTTGACTTGTGGCACTTTCTTGAGCAAATCCCACCCTTTGGATTGGGTGGGAATAATCTTGACCGTTCAAAGATATTTTTGGCGCCATTTTTCTTTAACTGCTCCTTGGGTTTCTTGGAGGAATTTGAGATCAATAAATGATTATTGGATGTTAGCTAAGGAGGGGAGGGAACAAGGGATGGTGAGCATTAATTAGAGGTGAGGAGGGGGGTTGTGTGTTTGGTGAGGTTGCAGGCAAGTTAGGGGAGAAGGATAGGTCAAACATGGTTTGACCGGTTGGGATTATTTAAAACGGTTTGTAAGGTTTTTATTATTAGGTGTGGGCCGGTGGTGAGGTGGGCTTGGGTTTAGGATTAGTTTGGTTTGGGTTGTGTTTTGTTGTTGGGTAATAAAAACTAAAAAGGTCCGTTTGGTTTTTTATGTTAATCACAAGGACCTATTTTGAAATTCCACAAAACACAAGGACTGAAATTGTCATTCTCCCAAAGTACCAATAAGTACCAATGTTGCCAAGTTCAGTATTCCACAAACCAATTTTGAAAATTTTTTTATTTTCAAAATTCCCAGGGACTGAATTTGCAAATTCCCAAACTCCAGGGACCAAATATGTAATTTTTCCAAATTTATCACCCAAAGTCCGTTTTTGATAACTTTTGATTTTTTAGGGACTTGGGTTGACTATGTTATGTAATATAAAGCTGTAAAAAGGTAAAATAGGAACTTACATACATTCTCCACAGCGTGAACAGAGGAGATCTCCTAGTAGCCTATCTTTAGATAGGCTAAGTGTAAAACCCTAAAATTACGTTTAATATTTTTTACGTCTAATTCAAAATTTTGTAAACTATTGTGTCAATTATGTAAATACCTAAAACCTATAAGACAAGTACTTATGATAATACTTTTGATATAATATGCAACATTTGAAAAATACAAATTATACAAATAGCCTATGAGATATATGCATAATAAATAAAATAAAATTCTACAAAGCTAAACTTTCCTAATCCTAATTATCTACTAATTTTCGCCAATATGTCCCCCTCTTCTTTTGAGAACCGAAAATACATCAAAGAGATAAATACAAAATATATTGTTTCCATAGCAAGATTTATTTGGGTTTTAATCACCTCCCTAAAATACAAACACGTTTTGCCTTCTTCAAATATACGGCTTCCATTTTTTTCTTTCTTTCTCCACATTCGAACCATACAACCTATCCAAATTCAAGAAGAGGAGAATAGTAGCAGCTTGGTGATCGGGAGTATAGCGAGTCGCGGGATTTCATTCGTGTGTCTTGTTTTTCTATGGTCTCTCGTTTTCTGCCAAAGGTACACATGCGTTTCACTTGTTGCACGACTTATACTATACGACTAAACCACATAGAACCTAATTATAATCATGCAAAACTACTCGTTTTAACCATGTTGTGTTGTGACTTAGTTGTCTCGTTAATATAGGTATGCATGTTAAAAGTTAGCGCCACATAAATAACTAAAGAGGGTCGATATATGGTATAACGCGGGGAGGGTTTTGAGGTTTGTTATGTATGTCGCGTTGCATGCTAAAAGGGTGATCGATCATGTCGCGGAGTGTGCGTCTTGTGTCGAATCATGTTTAAAACTTGTATAAACACGCTTGCATGATGGGGTGAAGGAATAAGGTGTGTGATGTATGTGTGTCTCGTGATATCAGGTTGCCTCATTAATCTGTGAGTCTTGTTTAATGTCGATTCATCTAAGTTTTTGTGTATAGAATGGGTCGCGTTAATTTAACATGAGTGTGTGTCGATTTAAGTTAACAATTTCTCCATTTCGAATCTGTTGTGATATGACCTCTAATATATGCACTAAAACCTGGTGTAAACTTAAGAATAAAAGAAAGGGATGCTTATTAATTGAGTATAATGTATCATATCTAGAATGGCTGTAAGCATGCATATAATCGAAGTTAGAGAATTGACTTGTAGTTATACGTGTGATATCATGCATGAATCATGTGGCGTTGTGTGTGTTGTTTGTGTCTTCGACCCATTTGTTGAAGTAAAAACAAAGTATTGTTACATCGTATGAATCATGTAGCTTATTATATTTAAACTTGCTATATTTAAACATGCATGCGATACGGAAAATTGTTATTGTGTTAAAAAGAGAGTGTGTCGAGTATAAATACGAGTCATGCATGTCTTAATAGTATTTTTGGTCGTCGCGGTATAAATTTTAATGTCAAGGGTACATTAAATAAATCGTGAATAACAGGACCTAAAATTCTCATTTTGATTTAAATTATAGTATAAACCTTAAAATAATTTTATTTGACATTTTTAATATCTAATTTTGATAATTTACGTTTATTACCTTAAACTTTACTAAATTGACATAATTAACTCTAAACTATTATAATTGTCATTTTAACCCTTAAATATTATTAATTGTCCATCATAACCTTAAGAGTATTAAGTTACTATTCTGGGAAACTTACTAAACTTAAAAACTTGCTAATTCGGGAAACCTATTAAAATAGAAAGTTACTTAAAATGACTAAGTTACTAAAAATGGAAAGCCAACTAAAATGAATAATCCGACTTAAAATAAGTTATTGATAATAAAACGATCATGAATTCGTGTAGATTCGCTGAAGAAAGAGTTTGCTTCCGATCTTTATGTTTTCTGTTATGTTGCACTTGCGGTGTAGGTACATATATTCTAACCTTTCAGTAAGGTTTCCTATGACACATGATCCGTTCCATTGCCACTATGATTTCTGATCTTTATACGCCTGATATCCTTGGTTCATTTGATAGTATGACTTCGTATGACGACCCTTTTAAAAATATAACCTGATGACTTTTGAGAAAAAAAAAAAAAAAAAACTATTTTTGAAATAATTTCTGTGATTACGATACGATGTCAGTTTTATATGAAGGTTTTAATGACTTTTATGAAACGTGTTTTTAAAGGAATACTATTACGATAAAAAGGTTTTAAATAATTTTCAAAAGTCCTTAATCTGTTTTATTCTCGAAGATTTCTCATTACTTTCTTTAACATCTTTTGATGATTTAACTTCAAATTTTGAACATTTGCTATGAACCCTTTTGTTATTATGAACCTTTGATTTGAACCTCATGATATGAATCCTTGATTTGGACATTTAACATGAACCATTGCTATGATCCCTTTGTATGATCCACATTTGATCGATCCATTTCTGTTATGATTTGCTTGATATTTGTTGTATGCTATGCTCCACTGATGCACCAGTGGTATTGACACTATCTGTGGAGGTGGGTTTTTGTCCACAACGTTCCCTATTATGCTATAGCACCATGGCCAATATTATTATTGTATGTATGCTTAGCCTAGAGCTTGGTACATATATATATATATATATATATATATATATATATATATATATATATATATATATATATATATATATATATATATATATATATATATATATATATATATATTTGTTTTGCAGGGAGCGTATGGATGCATCCTGGGTACTTCGTCCACAACGTTCAAATGTTGTATGCCTTGCCACTGATGCACCAGTGGTATTAACACTATCTGTTGAGCTAGGTTTTTGTCCACATCGTTCCCTATTATGCTATACCATGGCCATTATTATTATTGTATGTATGCTTAGCCTAGAGCTTGGTATGTATATATATATATATATATATATATATATATATATATATATATATATATATATATATATATATGTTTTGCAGGGAGCGTATGGATGCATCCTAGGTACTTCGTTATGTTTTGATTTTCGTGAATGGGTATGTGTGTGCAATACACTCCATTTCACATTTGGTACATCGAGCTAGCTACTCTACGTACAATTTGATATATGATTGTTGGGCATTTCTGTTACTCTACTATGTATGTGATACTTGTTGTTCTATCCTCTCTATTGATAGTGACTTGTGCTTGTCTTATTTTTTTTTGGTTACACACATGATTCGTTTTATTTTCCTTCGATTCACTTGATATTCCTTGTACGTATTTCCCCTTTGATCATATTCTATGTTTCCATATTCTTGATTTCTATCTCAGCAGGTTCGCTTGGACTTATGTCTTATTCACCTTCGTTTTCCTTTTGTTATTAGTTTTCGTTTGTTTATATCTGTTTACTGGGCTTTTTAAGCTCAGTCGCATTTCTTTTCCTACGGCAGCTTTTAGAAGGAAGCTGGGTTGAGTGAAGGGTGCTTAGGATCTCTTAGTAGACTACATTGTTGATACCCTTCCATGGATTAGATTTTTGACTTAAAGTTTTCCTTTTGGTTCCTAGCTTGTTATTACTCTTGGAAATTGTAATGTTTAGAATTAGTCATTTATCTTTTCATTAGAACTGCATTGTAACCCTTGTTTTAGTAATGTATTTCCGTTTACTTGTGTTCTGATTTGACTCCAAATGTTACACTTTAGCCTTTTCGGGTTGGGGTGTTACACTAAGCACATCCCTTGCTTGCTTAACATATCAATCTTACCCTCAGCAATCATCATCTCTGCCTCAGTTGACTTTCGTTGACTGAGGTAACCTTTGATGGATCTGATCAAATACTCACTGCAAGCTATATGAGCTTGAATAAGCTTATGTAAACAATAAAAGACTAGTTGCAGCCGGATTTGTTTGAACTAAAACTATATATATATATATATATATATATATATATATATATATATATATATATATATATATATATATATATATATATATATATATGTATATATATATATATATATATATATATATATATATATATCTTTTACATGTTAATTACATGTTATAGTTGCGTGGATGACGGATTGTATTCGTTAATACCATTCATGGGGTGGCATACTTACTTCCCCAATCCTATGAGCGCCTACTTCACTCCTATGTCGAGCCGGCTAAGAAGCTCCTATCATGGGATCACTAGAATTTGCTCATGCATTAAATACAACCAATAAAACCTAGTACACATCGGTTCATGTTTCCTAAGACGTTCAAGCATGTTACACAATGGAGATCTGCCAGTTTTCTTAAGCCTAACATTGAAATCATTCATCCAATACAACCATAAACAAGTAATCAACACATAATTAACATCTAGGTTTCATTACATCTAAGCAAACATAAGATAGATCTAGCCTAGCATGTTGAAATCAAGACAAGCATAAGATAAATTCGAACAACACATAGACATATTGAATGAATTAAGAGAAGACTTATCTCAATTGAACATGAAAGGATTCAAGGGGTGAAAACCCTTGAAAACACTGTAAAATATGACCTAGGGTTTACAAAGTTCGGCCCTAGTTTTCTCCACACAAGTTCCTCTCTAATGAATGAAAAATAGAAAACTATATATAGATTTTGATGGGCGACGGCGTCAAGAACAAAAGTCTGACGCCGTCATCTCGCCGCCAAATAGTTTCTCGGACAGCCTAGATCTGGGTCTGACGCCGTCATGTATTCACCTTATGCAGGCCATCACCAAAATTAGTCTTGACGCCCTTGTTGTGACGCCGTCAGGATTTCACTGGGTCATCATGGTTTTTACTCTTGACGCCGTCAGGATCTTCCTCTTGACGCTGTCAGGTACTGTTCTCAGCATTGAAAATTAAGTCTTTGCCGTTTTCTTCACTCTTATGCTCCAAAAACGTCCAAATTGCTTCCTTTTCCAGAATTCACTCCCAAAGTACCTAAAATCACAAAAGGAACGATTTAGGGCAATATTTGATCAAATAAATTCAATTCCGGGCTTAAATGACCCCCTAAAAGTGGTTCATTTTTCGCCTCATCATATACCCTTACACTTGAGATTTGCTTGTCCTCAAGCAAATGCGCTTTTATTCTAGTCAAAATACAAGTTAGGGGTCATTTAACACTAATATAAAAGTAATTACAACAAATAATCGTTCCACTAAAGACCAAAGTCAAGCACGGAGGTCATATACTAGCACCTCACAAATAGTGTTTAGATACTCACATCTCTCGGGTGTAATAAAGTAATATCACAATATGGAAATGGAAAATATCTCTCACTACCTGTCATAGCCAAATAGATT
This sequence comes from Artemisia argyi, assembly GCA_030686995.1. Classification (NCBI taxonomy): domain Eukaryota; kingdom Viridiplantae; phylum Streptophyta; class Magnoliopsida; order Asterales; family Asteraceae; genus Artemisia; species Artemisia argyi. The sequence continues at coordinate 102,638,991 of CM060696.1, forward strand.
ACCATAGGCTTGGGAAAGGATCAAACCTCCCCCACATGGCGTAAGCACCTAGGATAAACTATCAAAGAGGTCCTTTAAAGAGTTGTAACGTTAGGTGTAGGGATATGGAATACACGGTTTTGTTGGATATAGGCAGTCTTTACTGGTGGCGAGTTAACAATCTTGGTTAATTACATGTACAATATGGCGTTGCTAATCCAAGACTAGACTCGACTTAAGCTAATAAATGAAAAATAACAAAAACATAAAATAAACATAGAATGAAACGGGATGGTAGTCCGTATGTTTTTTCTCGTTTCTTTCTCTAACTTTTTTTTTTCTTTTTTTTTTTTTTACATACTCTTACCCTACCATCCAAAATAATACATCATAGGGAATGTAAATTCCCCTTACACTTGAATTTTTACATACTTTACAATAAACTAATCTAACGACTCGAATTAAGAAAATCAAAACACGTGGAGTACTTTTAAGATTAACGCACATATGGGGGTAATAAATGACGTTCTTCCCCATTACTCCATAAAATAAGTACTTTACCCATGAGTCCCAATCGTCCGAAAACAATATGTACAAGGATATGACTCGACTTAGCAACCATGTAATCAATTAGATAGTTAACTTAGGGATGCACTAAAGATGAGTGCATACACGGAAGGCTAAGGCGATTTGGGTGTACATTTAAGTGGGGTGTAACAAATTCTTCCTTTAAGTAAGAAGTTTAAAGTTAGAAACGAAAAGATAGGCTCGGAGGGGTGTACTAGGGGTATCGTGTACTAAAAATGAGTACAACGCTAAGGTGTAGGAGAAATTAGTTGACTTAACTAGCCAAGTAATATGACTTAAATGGTCAAGTAATTATGATACGGGTTTAACACAAGGGTGATCCTAATGCCTCTTATAATGTAGTAAATCCTACTGCACGAATGTAGTCTCACTAGCGGTCTCGGGATGCATCACTAACGCAAGTTCTAGAATCTAAATGCTACCGGTACACTCATAAGCACTAATAGTAAATGCTTTTCCTATCAAATCTAAAGGCGAACCTCACATATTTGGGTGGAAAATTTTTCTGAATGATACAGTTTTGTGCTAGTCATACAATCTCCTATCCATGAGACGCTTGCTATGGCTAAAGTTTCACTCCTAAATGTTGTAAAAAAATTTAAATTTGGCGCTAAAATTGCACTAACAAGTATTTCTCATAGTTTTATTACACATCTACTATCAAACAAACAAACTCAAGCGAAAGTGTATTTGTAAGGTATCATCATTTTACCCTCCCCTTACACTTAGGATGAACATTGTCCCCAATGTTCAAGTAAAGAATGTAAAAGTGAAATAAGTAAAACGAATGAAATCAAATACTCCCCTGATTCGCTCGATATGGATAATAAGGTGGCCAGGTTAGATCTTCCTCCAAGAAAATGAACAATCAAAGCTTCCCTTCCAGAATAATAATCATCTTCTTGTCATACATAACCTGTAAAACCTGAGAAAACAGACAAGGCAACCTCGCATAAAATCGGCGGCAATCTACATATGCTAATAAATCCTAGAAAACAAAATAAGATATAATGCTTGTGGAATGATGTTTGCAGATTTCCTGGAGATTATAAAACTAATAATTCAACAAAAACTTTAAGACTCCACTAGAAAAACAAAACTGGTAAAATTTCCATATTTTTACATGTGACGCCGTCAAGAGTAAACTCGTGACGTCGTCAGAAGTGACCTGCAGAAATTCTTATGTTAAGTTTCCGGAAAATTTCTGGAAAAACTTCGTCCTACTTCCTGGGAAATCCTGCAAAACATCATTATGACTCGATACAAGCATTTAACTCTAACACTTACTAATATACATGTTCATTTAATATTGTTGCGGATCTTGTTCAATTTCGTTCTTATAAAAAAATTTGGGTCTCCCCTTACACTTAGCTTTTGCAAAATACCTTTATATGTAATTAAGATGAAGTTAAAAACAAAATAAAGCATTTTCACAGTTTACTTTGAAACATGAACCACAAACAATAAAAATAAAGCATGCATACGGAAACAAATAAAATCAAATAAACAAACAAACAAATAAATAAATAAATAAAGCTTGGGTTGCCTCCCAATAAGCGCTTGTTTTTGTTCGAGTCACGTGCCTGACTCTACCCTTATTTAACGGAAATAGGGGAGGTTTTCCCTACACTTTAAATTAAGTGCGGGTGGAAGTAGCGATACACACCCTTAAGGTGGAAATATGCCTCGTGAGGAACGTGTGGTGGGTGAATTATATGCTCAAAGGGGTGTGCTATCATCATAACCTTACCAAATTTAATCGGGTTAATGGGTGGATTAAGATTTTCTCCTAGAAAGAGATCATTTTCTATCAACTTCAAGAGACTACTAGTTGGGGATCCATCTTGACCTAATAAACCCGGTTTAAACCCATAATGTGTCTTGTGATCAATCATAAATGGGTGATGTAAGCATGTAAGGTCATTTTCCACTCCTATATTGGCTTCCTTTCTACAAGGCTTAGACTCCACTACCTTTATCCTAAGACTAACCGGACTATATGGTTTGATGGGTGGATCGGAACCTATTTCAATTCCTAAATTTTCATCCAAGGATGGAAGATTAGGTAACGGTTTTGGTTGAGGCTCCTGTTCATCAAAACTAGGAACTTCCCTAGAACTAAGAGTAAGGTTATCATTATAAGTATTCAAACCTATATCCTCTAGTTGTGTTTGGTTCAAAGGTTCTACCTCAATTGGGATTCCTAAAGTCTTTTCTGCTTCATCCGAATAAGTCACGGGCGGTGTGTATTCCTCAAATGATGGTAGGACTTGTGGGGTATTTAGCGGCTTATGTTACTTACTTCATCGTTCCTTGTGTCAAGACCACCTATATCCTCAACATGTGTTTTATTATAATCCAACCCTAACATTTTCCCAAGTATCTTAAGTGCTTCTCTAGGCATCTCAACTTCTATATCCGAATCATAAGGATCATCCTCAATATTATGACTACTATATACAAATTGCCCAAAAGATTCATCATCTGTTTCTTGAGATTCATCATCATCGATCATAAAACCAATGTCTTTTTTATCAATGTGATCATGTTCGGCTACATCCTCCATCATATCAAGGTCACCTATGTGTTCATCCTATATTATGGTAGGGCCTAACCATGACATGCAGCTAGGTGGCTCATACGAAACTATCCTAGGTGAAGGCTCATATGGTGCATAGGTTTCACTAAGTGAGGCATTTTCTGGGGTTGATGGAGCTCCTAAGGTGAATTCTTTAAAAGTCTTATGCACTTGGCCTCTTTTCTCAAAGTACTCAATAAAATCAATATAAGATCCTGTCCGCCTCATTTCATTCGTCCATCTTGGTATATCCAAACTGGTGTAATTATATTTTTTCTGGTAAAACTCTAGTGTCGGACTTGGTGGATTCACATTCTTCATAATGGGGAATGGAATAGTCAATGAAAATTACGAACAAACATACAAAGAAAAAGATAGACTAAAGAAAACCTAAAAAATAAAAATAAAATCTTACTAGAAAGGAATCTAGCGAGTAGACCTAATAAAAAGAGATTCTAACCTAGACAATAACTAATCCCCAGGCTGCGGCCCCAAAAACTTGGTAGCGTAGGGATTGCACCAGGCTTTACCTCTCGAGGGATCTCGAGAAGCTTACAACCCCCACCAGGCAGTGTACCTGATCGATGTAGTATAGTATAATGACAAGTACCGGGGGATTGATCGTTCAGCTAGGAATAGTGTCGCTAGGATTAGAAAACCTAAAGACTAGGTCTAGAGATGAGGGATGATTCTTTTGTATTTTTATATTTTTATGAAAGCAAGTAAAAATCTCGAGTTTGAAGGAGTTTGCCGGAATTAGTTGCTAGTCAACTAACCCAATACTAAAGATGCAATCAAAATAAAATACTAAAAATGAAAATAAACTATATTAAACTAAAGTTGTGAGCAATATATGGGAGAATTGTGTTTACTTAGATTTCACTACTCCCTAGATATCTTTTACATGTTAATTACTTGTTATAGTTGCGTGGATGACGGATTGTATTCCTTAATACCATTCATGGGGTGGCGTACTTACTTCCCCAATCCTATGAGTGCCTACTTCACTCCTATGTCGAGCCGGCTAAGAAGCTCCTAACATGGGATCACTAGAATTTGCTCGTGCATTAAATACAACCAATAACACCTAGTACACATCGGTTCATGTTTCCTAAGACGTTCAAGCATGTTACACAAATTGAAATCATTCATCCAATACAACCATAAACAAGTAATCAACACATAATTAACATCTAGGTTTTATTACATCTAAGCAAACACAAGATAGATCTAGCCTAGCATGTTGAAATCAAGACAAGCATAAGATAAATTCAAACAACACATAGACATATTGAATGAATTAAGAGAAGACTTATCTCAATTGAACATGAAAGGATTCAAGGGGTGAAAACCCTTGAAAACACTGTAAAATATGACCTAGGGTTTACAAAGTTCGGCCCTAGTTTTCTCCACACAAGTTCCTCTCTAATGAATGAAAAATAGAAAACTATATATAGATTTTGATTGGTGACGGTGTCAAGAACAAAAGTCTGACACCGTCATCTCGCCGCCAAATAGTTTCTCGGACTGCCTAGATCTGGGTCTGACGCCGTCATGTATTCACCTTATGCAGGCCGTCACCAAAATTAGTCTTGACGCCCTTGTTGTGACGCCATCAGGATTTCACTGGGTTGTCATGGTTTTTACTCTTGACGCCGTCAGGATCTTCCTCTTGACGCCGTCAGGTACTGTTCTCAGCATTGAAAATTAAGTCTTTGCCGTTTTCTTCACTTTTATGCTCCAAAAACGTCTAAATTGCTTCCTTTTCCAGAATTCACTCCCAAAGTACCTAAAATCACAAAAGGAACGATTTAGGGCAATATTTGATCAAATAAATTCAATTCCGGGCTTAAATGACCCCCTAAAAGTGGTTCATTTTTCGCCTCATCACATAACAATACGAAAAACCTACACACTTTACTAATGGGGAGGGGGTATTTATACGCTGATAAGAGGAGCTTGGGGATGCTTCTAGGTTGTCCAGCTCACCAATCCGTGTGAGATTGTGTTTGTTTGAGTCCCTCTTAACCATTAGATCACCCTTGGCCTCCAATCTTCAATTTTCGACCCTTGGTTAAATTCCCCAATCATTTAGGCACTTACTCTCACATGGATTGCTGACATGGCAAGCCTGCCATGACAGGGTCTTCTAGAAACGTGCGTGATTTTACTATACTGCCCTTAAAAGCTGTCAATTAGGGTGAATAGTAACTAGGGTTCTAGGCTGGGTAAATTGGGGGTAATTTGGGCGCGGGTAACTTTAAACGGTATTAATGTTTGGGTTTGACCGGGTGTGGGTGAGGGTTGACCTGGGTATGGTGGGGAGTGGATCGGGTCATGTATTAAGGGGTTGGGCTTTGGTTTCTATTTGGGCTTGAGTATTGCTTTTGGACTAAATAAATAAATAGGATCCGTTTGGTTTGTATTTAGGATTTAGGATTAGATATTTAACATAAGGACCAAAATTGTAATTCTGAAAATCCGGGGACCAAAACTGACTTCCTTCAAAACTTTATTCCAAGGGCCTTTATTGTCCATTTCTGATTTGTGGAGGACCTCATTTGATTTTTCTTCAAATATTTCTTCAAAGGACTAAAGTTGACAATTGTTGAAAGTTTAGGGACTAGAGTTGTCAGTTTCTCCAAACTTTGACCATGGACCTGGACCTTTCTTGTAACCTTATGAATCTCTAAGGACTTTCTTAGTCATTTTGAGCTTATTTCCTTCCCTAGCTCCGGCTTTTGACCTTTTTCCATTCTCGTGCTCATTTTTGTCGGTTTTGCTTTGTTTTTGCCCATTTTTCACATATTTGTACATGCACATACACAAATAAAAAAACATACATTCTCTTGGCATATTTGGTTAGCATTTGGTATTTTGGTCTGATTTTGGGTCTAAAAAGGATGTGTGAATAAGCACACATCAAATATCTATGTCATAGGCTAAGGAGGGATCAACGATTTGTCCCTCATGAAAGTGACGAGTCTCAACATTCACATAGGGACGAATATGACTTCCCAGAGTGGTTGGTTCAAGAGAAATTCTAGGAGTATAAGAGTCGGTGTTGAGATGATCAAAATCATATATGTGTGACATTATGTTTCCAATGAAAGAAAGAATCACAAGATTATTGTTAGAGTTTTATCTTACTTAGAATTTGTTTTGATTGTCACATTGAACTAATGTTTTTGACATGTATTAACCAATGTAAAGTACAAATATATATATACATACATATATATTTTAGATCATCATGTTAATGATATCTTCCCATCTTGTAAATTATCATATTTGTATCTTGTATACAAGAAAACATTACAATTAACTTATGATTGTACTAAATAATATCACTATTTATCTATTATTGACTTTAGATTACAATTGTACTTAATTTGGAAAAGTTGTTTAAGATCCCCAATTTCAATTTTATAATAACTTCTAATTGTTTATCTTAAAGAAAGAATTAGATGAGTTTGACTTACAATTGATGATAAATATGTAGGAGTAGTTTATGATTATGCGCTTGAAGCCTTGGATTAAAATCTTAATGTAATGGGTGAAAGCTTGATCATGTTTCTCAGCAGCACATCAGTCAAAATAAGTGTTGATATGTTTTACAGGTATGTATAGAATGAGAGAAGTGTTTAGCACAAAAAGTCACAAACGGTCCTTTATCAATTAGGGACCGCCGATCACACGGGGACCGTCGCTAGTAGCATTTGGTTTCTGGTGGTTTTTAGTATATTGGTCTTTATGAAAAGCCTTTGGTTTTAGAACATAACACTTTGAATTTTAAGACACGAAAATGACTCAATACGCACGAGTGGACTAAGGAATGGGTATGGAGTGGAATTGGGACCCAAGAAGAATGAAAGACTCAATACGCTTGATTAAAGAGTGGATTTTGAGTCGAAACAGAAGAAAAGAGAGAATGAGATTTGCATCGAGGAAGCTAGAAGTCAATCAAGTAAGTTTCAAGAAATGTCATAGACGAGAACTAGAGAGAAAACAAAGAGTAAAGCAAGTGTGCATCGTCTATAGTGATTGATTGACACCATTGTTTTTCCAAATAATTTGCTTGAATCCAAAGAAGGATAAGCATTTAGACAAAGCGTCTAATCAACACAAAGCATCTAGCACATATTGGCATACAAACATCATCAAGCATATAAGCAAGTAATCTCTTATCATGTAGTTATGTGAACGTATAGCAAGCAATCAAATAGCAATCATAATAGTCAAGATTTGGTAAGAAGACTTACCTTGGCCTTTAGCAATCCTTAATAGCACATAACCAAAAACATGTGTTGTTGGTGATGCAAGACTAGGTGATACTCACTTGGCTATTAGTCCATAAGATTAGTAATGCAATCGGCTTGGTAAGATGACCATTAGGTTGTCTACATGCTTAAGGTGCATATTGTCTTCTTAGCTACCTATCCACATTGCACATAAAACCGCACATTGTCTTCTTAATATTCATTACATCAAAACAAGTAGATTGGTACACCAACAAGGTTGCTCAAGAAATTCTTGTCGGCAACATTACCTACAATAAAGACACTCAAACTAGTAGTATATGATTCCACTAAAACTAAGTGTCTTTCAAATATTACATTTTTATCATCTTTGGCTAGAACATTTCCTTGATGAATGTTTAAACTTATTTTACCAAATGCTATTTGCCATTAGACAAAAAAAAAATTGTTTTATCAACTAAATTTTCGGCAAAGATTCATAAATCAACATTTTTGATTCAAATATTTCACACAAGTTATTTATGAAAAACTTATTAGTAACACTTCCTATTATTGATTATACATCATCAATAGAAATGACATGCCAAAGATTATGATCTATTGATTTCACATACCTATCAAATTTATTTTTCCAAATGACAAAATTTTCATTTTCGAAAAATGGTAGCTCATTCAAATGGCGCCCTTCTAGATATCATTTTGATTCCATAGAACAATTCAAGTTTTAAAGTACAATATACTTTAAAGATCTTGATAAACGAAGCTCTGATACCAATTGTAGAAGCTAGAGGGGGGGGGGTGAATAGTTTCACCGCTTCTTTTTAATTTTCTAAAGCATTTCGCCATTTTAGGTCCGGTTATTTTTCATTTACAAATTTGTTGAATCTTACTAGTTATATGATATCAATTTGGTTACTAACAAACATAAATAAACAAGTAAAGTAAAGAGTAAAGAAAAAGCACAACCAAGAGACGCGGCGATTTATAGTGGTTCGGCACGAAGCTCACTCTTCGTCCTACTCCACTCCCCGAGTACCACACTCGAGGTTATCAATCACTATATCAACACACTCCTTCAGGCGGAGCAATCCGTACACATGCTTACACAAGGCTTAACGAAACTAAGCATAATGTCAAGTTCTAATCATAGCTAGAACCAATCTATTCCAAAGGCCCTCATGGCCACACGAACAAGCACTCTTGTCCATCTTGAATCTTCACCCGATCCAAGTCTTCACTTGTTAGACATACTTGGTTCTTCACCCGAACCAAGCCTTCACACACACGACACACTTGATTTTTCACCCGAATCAAGTCTTTACACATTTATCACACTTGATCATCCCCGATCCAGGTCTTTACATAATGATTCAACAATTCCTAACCTACACTTTAGGACATCACTCTCCTCACAACAAATACATGAACTAATCTAGTTACAAGACTTCTTGGAACTACATCACCATCCAAGCTCACACAAATACAATACTTGGAACTACATCACCATCCAAGTTTATACCCCAACCTCGACTCACACACAAGTCGAAAAACAATGACATGATATGAATCCTATCACGTAACACATGTTACGTTTGTGTGTGGAAACCTATAATATCTTGAATCTTCATAGTTGTCGAGAGTTCTTCTCTTGCACTTGACGGAAGAGGAAATCACTTATAAACATATACTGACCTGTTATAGTGATCAAAGAATAAAAGGAACAAAGACCAGAAAGTTTTGTATGTGTGAAAAGTCTTATTCTGAAAGAGAACAGTCCAGTATTTATAGACGACACAAAAGAGCAGACGGTCCCTTAAATAGGCGACGGTCTTTTATCACTAAGGGACCGTCGACCCCTTTACGGGACCGCCACGACAAACGCTCCCTTTTTTGTCCAAACGTGGTGAAAAACTATCTGATGAAGGTTGGAGGGAAAACTAGTTGTTGTAATGTTTGAATTTGAATTTATTTTCTTTATAAAACATTTCTTTTAAAAACACAAAAATACTTTTGTGAAAATGTTTTGTCAAACTTAAATGTAAGTCTAGGTGAAAATAAAATTCTTTCATCACTTAACTAATGATGGTATAAAGTTTGTTCATACCTGAAGTGATGTTGAAGCAGCTACGTGGAAGTAACGAGTTTCCTTGATTAAAAACTTATAAACCGTAACTTTACGTAACATGTCTTTATATTTTGTGATTATCAAAACACGAGAAGACCGAATAATGCGAATAACGTTTTTGACATTATTTGTATTAACAAACGTCTTTAGAAACGTAATCGGATGTGCACTACGGTTTTATTAGTTATATTTAATGCGTCAGTAGATGTTAATGATTCTATGATAGGGTACTGAACGTGTCGTTATAAGAAGAAATAGATATTCATAGAGTTGGGAAAGGTTGTGCACACCCCCACGACTGGTATTAAGGAATACAACCCTTCAACTAAACAATTGAACTGTGACACTCAAGTTACCAACAAGAGATAACTAGGGAATAAGGAAATCTAAGTAAACACATTTGTCTCTGTATAAGAAGTTCACCACATTTACTTTTCTTGTTATTTTTATTTTATTGACTAGCAACTAATTTCGCCCACTCTACCAATACCCGATATTTTTAATGCTTTCATAAAACATAAAAAGACCAAAAAGAATCATCCTTCACCTTTAGACATAGTTGACCTATAATTCCATCCTAATGACACTATTCCCCTAGAGAACGACCAATCCCCCAGACCTACCATTTACTACACTACAACGGCCAGGTAAAATGTCTAGAGGATTGCAAGCTTCTCAAGATCCCTTGAGAAGTAAAACCTTTTGCAAAGGTCTTGTGATCCCACATCAGCACTTAAAACAGGTTGTTTTGGGTAAGCAGTCTTAATTGGTCTAGCACCTGCAAAAGATTTGATGCCAGACTTCATTTGTACTGCTCTGGAAATCATGTTGCTATTTCCATTAGGGTGATTATTTCTTTGAAAATTATTTTCATTCATCCTTGTTTTTCTAAAAAACTTCCCTTCATCCCTGATGGTAGCCACATTTAGCATGTAAATGATCAAAACTTCCACAGATATGACATGCTTTATTATTAATTACAAAATCACTACCAAGCTGTTGAGATTTTAGATTGTTCCAGTTCCTCTGGTTACCCCTAGGAACTGGTGACCTATTTTTATACATCTCAGCATATTTAACTATTGGCCTAGATTGATTTACTTGTTTTCTAGGTGACACAGTTTCATCTTTAACTACCTTAGGAACTGTAGTTTCCTCTTTTACCTTAACAACTTCATCAACTAGAGATGAGTCACTAGCACTTTCAAATGCTTCACTCTCTAGTTTAACCTGTTCATCATTAGCACTCTTAACAAATTTAGGGCCATATTCAAAAGTTGGTTCTTGAAATTTTTCTAACCCTGTGTATGCTACGTTTATGCCTGGAGGTGATGGAACACCTCTTAGTGGTGAAGGAACTGAGTTGTATCCTACACCAGACTTAGCCCTATTAACAACCTGTACTTGCCAAATTTTGTTTATTCCCTTATACTGATAAGCTAGTGTATCAACAGTTACTTGAACATTTTCATTAAACTTCTTAAGTTTCTCTAGCTCTTCTCTAAGGGCCTCATTAACAACAATTTTATAGTCTAAATCTCTTTTTAGAATAGCTATATCATCATTATATTTAGACTCATTAGCCCTATAGTGTTCTAACTGTGCCTCTAAAATAGATATACCTCTTTTATGATTAGCTAAATTATAGTTGGCATCATTTAACTTTGTTCTTTGATTATCAAACAGTTCCCTAAGTCTTTCACATTCTTTTAAAGCTTTGCAAGATTTAGAACAACTTTCTATAGAATGTACCTCTGAGTCTGAGAAAGCCATTAGAGCAAATTATGCTGCCACCATTGTTTCTTCTGAAGGTGCTTCCTCTTCATCTGCCATGAAAATCCAATCATAGCTAACACCATCAATAGCTAGCATGGCCTTTGGCTCTTCCACTGACGGCTCTTTCTTCTTTTCCTGCCTGTACCATGTGGACCTATTATCCTGCTTCCTAGGTTTTCTGCACTCTCTAGCAAAATGTCCCAACTTATGTCAATTGAAACATTCTACTTTCTTTTTATCAAAACCAGCAATTTCATTACCATTTATGGTAATCTTCTTTCTAGTTCTCTACTAAAATTTCTTAGCCCTCATGCTAAGAAGAGCAACCTACCACTTGATGTCCATCTCTTCCAAGTCATCATCATCAACCTGCTCCAAGTCTTCATGAGTTAAAGGAGATCCACTAGTATGACTTGAGATGAAAGCATAGAATGTAGGGTCTCCAAGTCCAGCAACCTTCTTCTGTGAATTAGTGGTGACATCACTTTGACTAGCAGGGGAAACTGCCAAACCAGCAGTAGAATTATCTTCATCACTATCATCATCATCTGACTTGTTAGCAATGAAAGATGATATAAGTGCCATGTTCCCAGAACTTGTACTCAATCCTCCAGACTTCTTTAATCTTTTTTCAACAATTTTGAAATTATTGTAAAGATATTAAGCTTCATGGTTTCAATTTCTGGCTTGTTTTTCCAGACGACCACATGAGTGTGAAACTCTGAAAGGTAGACTTCTTAAGAACTTTTGATTGAGATCTTCCTTGTCAACTTCAATGCCAAACACAATCAACTGAGTAACTATCTTCTGTAGGCTTGCAAATATGCTATCAATAGACTCAATGCTAGTTGCAGAGAAGTTTTCATAATTTTGCTTCAGTAATGTTTTCTGAGTCTTTTCGGTAGCATCATTACCACCAAACACTGAGCAAATTTCTTCAAACAATTGCTTTGTTGTAGTATACTTGCTAAAAGCAAGTATTTGATCCTTGGGTAGAGTCATCAGAAGCAAACTTCTGGCCTTCAAATCATTCTTCTTTTGAAGTTTTTCATCATTAATGATAGGACCAGTATTTTGCTTCACCACAGGCTAGCCATCAATTGTTCATGTTGTAGTTCCAAGCTTGAAAGAATCACCATAAAGAATAGGGCTGAGCATCGGGACGGATCCTGACCCGACCGACCCGTCCTGACTAATCCCGATCCCGAAAGTCACCTAAATCATAAAGCAAATACCGACTCGAAAGTAGTCGGTTTTTTGGCCCGTCCTGACCCATCCAGAAAGTAGTCGGTTTTTGCTTGTATTTTGTCGGTTTTTGGCCCGTCCTGAATCCCGAAAATGCTAAAAATCCATCCCGACTCCCGACCCGAGAAGCTAGTATTCGGTTTCGGGACTATCGATTTATGTCGGGATCGGGTCGGTTGTCGGGACTCAGGTGGTTTTGCTCACCCCTAATAAAGAATGATCTCTCAAAGAGCATAATCTTGAACAAGGAAGTACTGCTCTATCATAATCCTCCACATCTCAAACTCATTGAGTTTAAGCTTTGGAAGTCTTGCACGACTGACTGTTTTCCATCTCCATCTGCTTAGTTGAAGTGAATGAGTTTCTTCTTTGGATCTTTTAATTTCAAAGTATCCGAACCTGTCTCTGATACCACTTGAGAAGGATCTAAATACACACCTTATGTTAGATTGGTACTTTGAGTATATGTAAACTAGCAAGCGAAATTTACTAGTTAACACTTAGAAGATGTTGTATGTATCATATGTTTGAGTGTATGATCAAAGAAAGCAATAAACATAGAAGTTAACCAAACAAGTAGCTTCAATATTATTGAGAATAATACGAGTGATCTTAATATCATTAGGGTTACACTTTGAAGATTTCACAATGATACATATATAAAACCTAAACCTAGGATCTTCTTTTATAGAACAAGGAGTCCTTTACAAGATAAGTATGACCTACTTGATATTCGTATATTACTAACAGAATAGGATATTTACTAAATCCTTTCTATACTTATCCTATTACACAGTTACATAACAGTTAACTTAACATAAGCAGTAGAAACTATTTGTGCTAGCAGTACTAACTGAGTTAGTACTGCTAGTGTAATCTTCAGCAGTTCCTTCTTGAAAGCCTAGTAGTTACAACTGTTAGTTTAATCCCAACAAATACCAGCCCTAAACTCTGCATTTGATACAACTTTTCTCACCACACAAGTCAGAGACGAAGGGGGCATTTAGATAGGCTTTTTACATCAACATACGGAGCTATTCCAAAGAAGAGATCACGCTTACAACAACATAAGTTTTAGCTTTTCATTTTTTAATTCACATTTAGAATTCATGTCTTATTTAAACATCGATTTGAGTGTTGCTATTAATATGATTGGCTAAGCATCTCTGGTGCTAGCCTAGTTATGATTCCTTTATTGTTTTGATTATATTTTCGTACTTTTCATAATGCTTCTAGTGTGTGCATGCTTAGTTTACCATAGATCCTTTAGTTATAGTAGTTTTGATGAACCGGTTATACCTGGTATGCTAGACGAATTGACCAAAAGACCCTAGCGTAGTTGGGTTACTAGGGAAATCGTTGGGATGACAACTAGCCATTTGCCTTGTGTACAAATTAACCATAGGACCACTTTCCGGGTTTTATAAACTTAAGTAATTAGAGTATGGCCTAAGATCCGAGAGGTCGAGCCATACAAGGATAATCTAGCATGTAGTGGTACTTAGTGAATCAAACTAGTCTACCGTATGTCGGCTTATTACAACGGGTAGTGCCTTTGGTTCCCAGCATGATCCTAAGCATAAGGGAACTTGACCATATGAACCTAATGATACATGTCTGCCCCATTTGAAGCGTTAGAATAGTTTAATAGAGAACATTATTATAAATAGTTTAGGATGACTAACTAGGCTAGTACACTTCTCTCCCACTGTTCACAAAACTTTAATTAATCAATCCAATTTCAAACCAGCTTTAAAATGTGAAATAGACTCAAAAAGGATCCACACCACATAGCTCTTGGGACGACCTCGGTTTTACCAGTTACTAATCTACACACAATTGGATTCATTGTCCGTTGGTGCATTGAGGTAGACCTTAGGTAATCGAGACTATATAAATTTAAAACCAAGTCAGTAAAACCTGCATCAAATCCCCACTTTAAATAGTAACCCACACAAAAGACCATACATAATAAATTTCTTAATCCTCATCCAAAGATCACACTATTTCAACCTATTCAAAAACCAACCCATAAACCAAAATTTCCAAAAATGACCCATTTTCACAAAACTTTGTAAAAACTTAAAAATGCTCCATCTTTTTAACAATAACCTTAGGAGACCGTGTCCAAGATTTAGGTGCCAGTTCGCAGGAGATCCAAGCCAAAAGTGATCATAAAAATATTTGGTAAGTCAAATTCAAGGTCCTAACTGTGTCATTATGTATTCGCTACATTTTCACTCTTCCTTTTTGCCTCGTTAACCTAATTATTCCCAATCTCACTCTGTACCTAACAGTCCCTACTGCTGCACTAAACTCAGTACCAAACAGTCCCTTCTGCAGCAGTAAACTCAGTAAAAAACAACCCCTTGCTCACATTCTCACCCAACTAACGGTTTATTACTTTTATGTATCAAATTGCAGATAATTGGTTTCTAATACTTAACTACAATCTAACTTATTCTATGGTTTCTAGTACAATATACCTTTAAGTAAACTTCAAAATGACTTTAATATAGAATGAGAACTTACACGATCTTGAAATTGTTGTAGCAATTGAGACATCTTCTTCATCTCCTCCAACAAGAAATCCACTTTTTCATTAGTACCTTTAGTTTCCTCCTTTAGTTTGATGTATGATACCTTCATAACCTTCAACTCTGATCTTAAGTTCACAGTTTCCAAGATTTGCTTAGTAGATGCAGAACGTCCTTTTATATGTCCAGGAAGATGACCAAGATGTTTCAAGCATATCTCTGCTAGTGTGCATGATGAACTGGCTTCCTCAGCTTGTATCTCATTCTGCATCATTATATATCATATAATTTCACCCACACATTATTTATAAGTTTAAGATTTATTCAAGTATGTAAATTAAAATTACCCAAATGGTATCTGCCTTCTCATTAATCATTCCTTCTCTCTTTTTTGAATAGTGTGCCATTATCCACTGTTTAGTTTCTGGAACTTCTTTTCCAGCTCTCCTACTTTGTTTCATATAAATACCACATAACACATTACAAGAATGCACATAAATAAGAAATATTGATTTTCTTATTTAACGAATTCACCGTATCAACTGTTCTAGCAAGCGAGTGTGAGTCAATTGTGGGTGGAATTTCATTCATTGCTCGATTTTTCTTATTTTTAATGCAGGAGTTAATTAAGAAATTTTTTTATACATTAGTGAAATAACACACACACACACACAAATGTACGTGCGTACGTACATACATGCACCTTCGACAACTAGAGTAGATTACGGTCCTAATTAATGGTTCCTAAAATCCTATTCTTATACGCGATATGCCTTTCATCCCAAGTGACGACCTAAGTCTTTCATCGTCCTTTATCATCACATGTGAAACACAAAACTTTAACCAACTAACTGTGGAAATTACCAAAGAATGAACTCCATACTTCTATTTCTTATAGTTAAGGTAGTACCCTACATGAACCCCTATTTTATAATCTTCTAGCACTATTCTGCCACACTCACCGAGTTTTCAAACCTCAACAATAGCTATATTGGGTTTCAATATGTTCTTATTACAGAATAACTATAACTATTTCAAAAAGATGACTTATTTACACCCCCAAGGTTCATTGACACCTTGGGTCTGTTTTAGACTAGAAACATGATATCGCATCCCAAGTTATGACATTAATATAAACGGTTTCTTACATTACAATGAATGCTTATACCATAACTAGATTAACAAAAATACTTAACCAACAAAATATAGACATTATCAAAGAATGAATCCAATATCGTCTAGAACTTAGTCTTTGATCTCGTTATAATAATTAAGTTGAAACCTTAGTTTTCAGCTCAAGACATAAATTTTAGTCTAAATATAGACATAGATAGACATGATCATTTTTAACAGAGTGCAGGAGGCTCATACCATAGTTAGAGTAACTCAACACATTAACCAACCAATTAACCAACCATAAAAATCATCAAAGAATGAAATTGATATCTACTAGAACTTACTCTTAGAACTCTATATGATCTCAAAGCAAATAACTCGATGCACACTAATTTACTCATAAAAATAGTCCTGGGTAACTGGCTAACATTTAGGTCGCCCTATCAAATGTGTCGCAATACCCAAACATAACATAAAGCATCTGCACAACAACATAAGTATCTATCTGATATCATATAACAATTATTCAAATCCTATTTGGCATCACTTTCATAAAAATAATTATTCTGTAAATTTCAGCTAAATAACAAGTAATTCACTAACATATAGAAATCAACTTCATCATAAGCAGACTTCATATCAATATCACTAATCGATTATCATTCTCTAAAACTACAGCCTAAAATAATATATATCACATTCACTTAATTCTAGTTAAATCTACTCAAACAAGCCCCAATTTTAACATAACAAGCCATAATTTTAACATAACAATCAAATGAGAGCTTGAGAGCCAAACCGTAACACAAATGTGAGCTTAGATCCGAACCGTAACACAAATGAGAGCTTGAAAGCCGAATCGTCACACAAATGAGAGCTTGAGAGCCGAACCGCAACACAAATGATAGCTTGAGATCCAAACCGTAAAATTGATGTCAACTGATTTCAACCGAGCAATGAGTACGAAGATGATGTTAGAAAATAGTGGGATAATGAATAAGTGAGAGCGATGAATTTTCATGGTGAATTTTAGTGATGATGATGATGATGATGATGATGATGATGAGGATGATGATGATAAACAGTGTTTGGATAATGAAACAGTTTATTTTGAGATCTAGTATAGTGTTATTCCAAACGAGATCGGGTCGGGTGTTGACGTGTAATTAATTTTGACGAAGTTTGATTATTATTTTGAGTTACTCCCTCCGTCTTAAAACTATTGTCTCTTTTTAAACTTTTTCGGTCTTTTTCTCAACTTTGATTATAAATATTTTTGTTTGTGTTATACAATTTTTTATAAAAATTATACCAATGAAAATAAATTTAAAACTCAATTCATTCATATATTTTGTATCAAGTATTATGTAATATAAACAAAAATATTTAAGGTCAAAGTTAAAAAGTAAAGACAGAAAAATTAAAATGGGAAAATAATTTTGGAACGGAGGTAGTATTTTTTATATGTTATTATTATTTTTAAATGTTTGATATGCAAATTTTGTTTATTTTATTTTATTTTTTTAACATATTGAAATTTGAAAGTTTATGTTCAAACAGTGTTTAAAAATCTGGTTCGACTCGGCCGGTTCAACCGGTCAAACCGGGTGGCTAAAAAGACGGGAAAAAAAAACCAGGTTTTTAGAAACTGCTTAACCAGTTAGACCCGTCGGGTTTTAAGTGACCTGGGTCGACCTGATCTCGAAATCCGGCTTGGTTTTTTCATCTTTTTTTATAGAAAACCGGGTTGACCCGGTGGTCGAACCGCTGAAGAAAAAAATAGCTTTTTTTTAATAGAAAACCGAGTTGACCTGACGGTCGAACCGATAACCCGGTGACTTGTCCAGGTTAATTAAAAAACCCGGTTTCAAAACATTGGTTTCAAATAATATGTTTAGAGAAGAATACATCAAAGAAAGTTAAATATATGCAATTTTGCATATTTCTCTATAATACAAGTTTTTTATCCGTAATATTTGATAGTGTTTATGATTTTTGGATTAATATACGAATATGCAAGTTTTAATAAGTACATATCTAAATGCCCTTATTCTTAATCATTAATTATAGAATTTGCAATGCGAAGTGATTGACACACTCCCAATAGTTATTGGCACACTCAACTGTACAAGCTGTTAAAAGAAGGATATACGTAAAGTACAACTGTCTATGCACTGAGTAAAGTGTGCCAATAAATTTTGAAAGTGTGCAAATCACTTTCCATTTGCAATATATGAATTAGTGACCAAAATTTCGTCATTAATACTTAATGACAAAATTTCTCGTCACTATTCATGTAATTTAGTGACTAAATAGTGACCACTTACAAGTTTCGTCACTAACTTTCTACCGATGACCAAAAATAATGACGAAAAATTATATCGTCACTATTTTCATTTAAATGGTGACCAAAAAATATTTTCGTCACTGAATTCTCGTCACTAAAGCTACTTTTTCTTGTAGATCTGCAAATAATAAACCCAAAGAAAACAAAACCAGTGTACCATTTATTTAAAATCCTTAACCCACCTGCACCTAAATGATAAACCTGTTGTGGCCAATGAAGGAGAACAAGAACTCATACACCCATATGATAAACTGGTTGTGGCCAATGATGGCTTTTAAATCGAAAAGCACCATGAACTGATAAACCCATAAACAAGAAACACTAAAATAAAAGATCAACCATAATCTGAAAATGGGTCAAAACCCAAAACTTACCAGGAATTGTCGTTTCGATAAGTTACGACTATAAGCTAGGTTCATTCTTGCTGTTTGAAAATTATCCGGATTACATTTGATCGGAATTGGTGTAAACGAAGATAAATACATAATTTGGTCACCTATAAGTTACTTTCAAAAAATGAGTGGCTTATATGAGAAAATTTTAAAAGTTTAGTGGCCTTCCGATATATTATCCCTAAATTAATAAAGAAAAAGAAAACGTAAACAAAAGGTACGTGTTATACAAAATTGGCGCTTTAAACTATTACAAAATTGAACACTGTTTAAGGAAAAAGCAGTCGGCTTCAAGATTCAAGATTTATTACATCGGACTGGCTTGGGCTCCAGAGTTACTATACAACTTGAACTAAACTTTGAGGCCTCTATAGGATATTAGGCCCTGTGCCACATTGATCAAATTTGCACGATCCAATATCCAGCCCTGGCGGTTACTAAAGCAAGTAGGGGTGTTCATCGGTTCGGTTATCGGGTTAATCGGTTTATTCGGTTTGAATTGTTCGACTAAAATTTTTTTTGAGTCATAACCGAAAACCGAACCGAACCGAAAATATATATGACTGAACCGAACCGAAGTTCGGTTCGGTTATAGGTCAAAACCGAAAACAGAATTTTTTACTTGAATTACACAATTTATATATATTTTTAATTTAATTATAAAGATTTAAAAAAAAAAAAAAAAAAAAAAAAAACTATTTCATGTATAAAAAGTGTTTTTTATATTAGGGTAAAATTTGAATTGTTTATATATATATATATATATATATATATATATAGGGTACCATTCATGTGAGAAATCTAATTTTTGTGAGAACACGAGAAGAGATCCTACCCATCCATCTAATCCCTCTTTTTTTTAGATTTAATGACCAAGATTAATCCACCATTTGCACTAAGTATACAATAAACACGGGTACTTTTGTAAATAAATCCAAACAATTGATATATAAACAAAAAAACACACACAACTCTCACAATTACGGTGAAATCTAACTACAATCCTCTCCGATTAAACCACTGAAAATCACTGCCGACTAAACCACCATTCAAACACCACTACACCACCGTAGTCATAGCACTAGTAACCGTTGAAATCAAAACCTTCTATCAACGTCTACTACTGTCTACTACCAGAATCACCACCGGAATCATAACAGTAACAAAGATAACCATTAAAAACCTAAAAAATCAAAATCGATAAATTTAATAAAAGTGACTGAAGAAGAAGCTGGAGTTGATGAAGTTCAGACAACTGAAAATGAGATTAATGAAGAAGACAAATTCTCATATCAGATTACACATAATTATCGAGTAAGTGTTCTTTTTAATAAATTTTTTATGTTGAATTGTGAATTTTTAATGTCACATGTGAAAGTATAGATTATGAATTAGGTCTTGATTGTTATAGGTGCGTTTATTAAAGTTTATTAATAGTATATAATATGAATGAATATGCGGAAATATAGACGATGAATGAAAATTTGATGATCAGAGATCAAAGTTTGTGTAAAGTATAATACAGCAGAGATTAAGTGTAGTAAAAGTATCTTAACAGGTGAAGAATATCACTAGGAATGAAGTTTTGACATATTGATAAGAGTATATTCGCCCGTGAAAAGTTTAGTAAGATTATCTTCGTGCATGAAAAGATAGGATGTATTTTCTTCCCACGCGAAAATATAGGATATATTTTTCTTCGCGCGTGAAAATATAGGAGATATTTTTCTGTGCACGTGAAAAGTTTAGTATCTGATATTTTTCTTCGCGCGTGAAAATATAGGAGATATTTTTCTTCGCACGCGAAAATATAGGTGATATTTTTCTTCACACGTGAAAATATAAGAGATATTTTTCTGCGCGCGTGAAAAGTTTAGTAAGTATCTGATATTTTTCAGTCCCCGACCAACATGTGAGAAGTAAATTGATCCCTTAAAAGAAGAGAAAAAAAACACAGATAACCAAATTCAGTTTAGTTGGTTCAAAGTTTCACACTGTAATGATATTGATCTAGTTTTAAGATGTGACGTCTTATTATGAAGTTAATTTTAGAAAAATAATTCCTAAAGTGATTTACAGTTTTGGTGGAATTGGTTGTTTGATCGTAAGATGATGAAATTTTATATTTTGGGTACGGAAATTACATTGTGATATGTGAGACTTATATATAATTTGAATTGAGCAACCAAACGCCAGTTTTAAGCAGGTCAAAATAATGATCCATAACGCTGAATGTGGCTTCATAGTTCATACGTCATACTTGTAATGTTGATGCATTTTACAAACTTTAAGCCTTTATTAATATTTAGTAGCTCCGACCGAATGTAAGGGGGCCGCAAGCTCATTATTTTGTGCTGCCCCCCATCAAAATTCCTGGATACACCACTAAGCATAAACAAATCCAAACACTATTCTGTACTATCATTTTTTAGTTGCTTATCCGCTTCTCCTTATAAGTAGAAGCTTAAGCAGAAAAAATGAGCAGTGCCAAACACCCTCTTATAAATTCTGCTTATTTTACCTGATAACTCCTTGAATAAGCAGAATTGTTTAACACGTAAACAAGTGCTTATCTTATTATTGTGTTTTGTTACATCATAAGGAAATACAAGCACTAACTAATGTGTTGAGTTTTATTACAGCTGATTATCTGTTTCCGCTTAGTTCAAAAAGCATAAGCATTTATAATAAGCAAATCCTAAACACAGTCATACAATGTGTATTGGTCAACCGTTAGTCCGTTATGTGCCTTGATTTCACTTTTAACATGATCTGATTTTAGCATAGCTAGCATTTTCGGTTAAGGGATATCGAACGCAAGGGATTCACATTCACAGCAACTCAAGAGATGAACTCAAGCATGGTGAAACTGTTAGTGCTCCAGCAACCCCAATATCAAGTCTAACAAAGTCTCCAACAACGAGCAAAACCGATATAACAAGAAATCTTGATCATTATCGGGCGATGCTTGGGAGGTGTATACATGGTTTTGATGGTTCACCTGTTCATAGCCCTCAAAAAAGAATCAAAAGTCCTAGGTCATCAAGCGCTCCATTGCATAAGAGTTCACCCATTGGAAGTCCAATGAGTCTACACGACAGCAATGCACATGCCACAATGACTAGCAATAAACCTGACTCGCTGACAAAGACACCAAGACAGAGTCGATGGCAAAAGGGAAAGCTTATAGGTCTTGGGACATTTGGAAGTGTTTATGTTGGATCTAATAGGTATATATATGTAAACTTCAACATCATTTACTCGGCATTTGCTCTCATATGGTTCACATACACTAATAGTATTTCATCCTTTGACAGAGAGACCGGAGCTTTATGTGCAATGAAAGAAGTTGAAATATTACCAGATGACTTAAAATCTGCAGAGTGTATAAAGCAATTAGAGCAGGTTGGTAGCTTTTTTTATTCATTCTCCACTCCACCTGGAATGACTTTTTTGTTTATACCTTCCGTTTTCTTTTTTCAGGAGATTGTTGTCTTAAGCCAGCTTAAACATCCAAACATTGTCCAATACTATGTAGCGAAATAGTAAGTTATATTTCATGATTCAAATTATAATAATTGAAGCAATTGTAGATAATTAAGAGTAAGCTCGTGCAGGTTGAGGATCGGTTTTACATATACCTGGAATATGTACATCCTGGTTCAATCAATAAGTATGTTCGCGAGCATTGTGGAGGAATGACAGAGTCTATTGTAAGAAACTTCACACATCATATTGTGTCCGGGCTGGCCTACTTGCATAGCACAAAGACTATACACAGGTAACAGATACACACTTATATGGTTTATTACATTTTGAACTTTTGGGCAAAAATTTCTTATGCAATTTTTATATACCATGCCTGGCTCAAAGGGAACCTAATATTTATCAGCAATACAACTTATTGCCATTATTTCTATGTTTTAAACATCTTCTTTCTCTAGAATTTTGAACGCAATCTTATCATGCAGGGATATTGAAGGGGCTAATTTGTTAGTTGATGCATATAGGGTTGTAAAGCTTGCTGACTTTGGGATGGCTAAACATGTAAGATCATACCCGTATTATATCGTGTTCTTCTGCTTTCTATATTAAATGTTGTGATAGAGGTGGAAAAATTGACCCATATATTAAAAACTGAATTCATTTGGGATGTTAAAGGAACTAGTCAAATTGTCAAATGGGTCAAACGGGTTGAAAATCCTTTTAAATCTATATTCAATGCATAATGCCTCCATCATTTTATTTAAAGAACTGGAAAATAACAATATACTCTTCTTACATGAACTAACGCTTTTATTATACACAAAAAGTTTAACAGGTCAACCCGGCCCTGTCTTGCTCGAGCCCATGCTAAAACTGACCTGTTTTAACCTCAGCCTGGTTTGACCGTTTAACCTAGACCAACCTGTGGACCCAACAACCTTTCTACCTCAGTGTTGTAGTAATAATTGTTGAGTGTGTTACTTCGACAAAGTACTTGCTGAAACTGTAATCTTGTTGCACAGCTTGATGGACAAGTTAATCTTTCTTTGAAAGGAAGTCCCTACTGGATGGCTCCCGAGGTACTGTTCTACTCCAACATTGGCAACTTTTACTAGTTTAAACCAACCATTGTCGTTTCCTTATTGGGATCATTGTCTTTCCTGCAGCTCTTACAGAGCGAGTCACAAAAGGAAACTCCATGGAGTGAGTTTGAAGGGGTAAGAAACAATTAATGGTTTCGTTTTCAATTACTCAAGGTTTCAATCTTTACATACAATTCATCATCACCATTTGAAATATCTGCTATGCAGCCTGCAGCAATGTTCAAGGTCATGAAGGAAACTCCACTGATACCTAAAACAATGTCACCAGATGGCAAAGATTTTCTGCGTTGTTGCTTTGTTAGAAATCCTGCAGAAAGGCCAACTGCTAGCATGTTACTTACACATAGGTTTTTGAGCAACTTAACCCACCAAGACGTTTCAGCTTCTACCAGTTTAATCAATAGGATGACATTGCTGGTAATTTTTCTTTCTATATTTAGTGTTTCTGTTAATATATCATCACGTCCTTAAACATTAAATTTTCATCTATTTAGGCGCAAAACAGAAGAGAACATTCGAGATGACACAGTAACCCAAATTGCCAATACCATTCCTTACATGGGTCTCTTTCTATTAGACAATTAAGTTGTATTTATATATTATTATATTAGAGGGATTAGAGTGTAATTATCTCTTCTATATAATCCCCTGGATGTAATCGTGATTTACATAATATATACAATACACAATATTACGTTTCTCTTTACCAAGTTTATCTTGGTATCAGGGCTAGGGTTTTTTCTTTTCACAGCTAGGTTTTTTTTTTTTTTTTTTTTTTTCTGCCACCCTCATTGCCAATCAGCACTACAGTGCTCCCTCCACAAGTCGTCCATAACAACAATAGCAACACCTGCTATCGATTCTCCACTACAAGGTATCCTCTCTTCTAATTTACAACAGCCGCCGCTGAAATCCCAATGGCAATTACAGCCTTTACTTCCGCCGAGAAAACCCTCCACTGTCACCATAAATTTGGTTTTACATTATCTCCTAACAATTATGGCTACTGGAAAGCCATGCTTCAGCCCTTTCTTGTTACCAATAACCTGTTTGGTTATATTGATGGTTCAATTCCCTGCCCACCGGTTACTATTACCCCTTCGTCATCAGGAAAAGACACAATACCTGCCCCACAACCAAATCCAGATTACACAACATGGATTTCCAATGATGCTCACGTACGTATGTTACTTGTCTCTACCATCTCCGAGGCATCATTCCAACATGTTCAAGGGAACACTTCCCGTGATCTTTGGCTATCTCTTGAACGTGCTTATGCACCTCACACGGCTTCTAGAGAATATACTCTGAAAACTCAACTTTTAAAGTTGGAGATGAAAGCTGATGAAACTTCCTCTGCATACCTGACTAGGGCTCAGGAATATTCTGATGCTCTTGCTAATATTGGCGAACCTGTGAAAGAAAAAGACTTGGTGATGTTGGTTATCTCTGGTCTTCGAGAAGAGTACAATGGCCTGAAATCCACCCTCCTTGGCCGCCAATTTGCCACTGCCTTTGCTGAACTCCATGGTCTGTTATCAGATCATGACTACATGATTAAGAAATCAGCCACTGAAATCCCACCAGCTCAAGCATTCACCGCCGCTGTCAACACTCGTACCACAACAGGATCTGTATCCACCTCATCCACTTCTCAACCGGATCAGTTAAAGGCTGTCCAGCAACTTCTGTCACAACTTGGTCTTCAAGTTCAGCCATCTACCCAACAACCTGCTCAAGCTTTTTATACCAACAGATCTGGGAATAATCGTGGCCGTGGTCGTGGACGTGGTAATGGTCGCGGAAATTATACCAACAGGAATCAAGGAGGAAATTACACTAACAGGAATCAAGGAGGTAACCAAACTCAGTTTAGTTGGGCTTCTAATCAAAATGTTGTTTTTGGTACTTGCAATAGGTGTGGGATTGGTCATATCCCGTCTCTCTGCCCTAATCGTGATCCTGCTACCATAAGATCAAGACAATCACCTTCAGCCAACTTCACCAATTACGGGTCACAAGCGTCAAACTCTGGGCTTTGGGATACAGGTTCTAGCCACCATGTTGCACCAGACCTCTCTAGCTTTGATAACGCCGAGGCCTACTATGGTGAGGACAATCTTCATGTTGGCAATGGTAAGGGTTTACCCATTTTACACATAGGTTCCTCGCGCCTTTATTCACCAACAAAAACCTTTTCCCTTAATAACGTACTCCATGTACCTCAAATAAAACAAAATCTACTTTCTGTTCAAAAATTCTGTCTTGATAATCATGTGTATTTTGAATTTCACTCATCTTTCTTTGCTGTGAAGGACGAGTCTACACACACTATCCTCCTCATGGGTCCCAGCAATGACGGTCTCTACTCCTTTCATCTACCTCAGAGTCACTTCGTTTCCAACAAAGTCGCTTTTTCAACAGCTCGTGCCTCGTCCAACACATGGCATCAAAGACTTGGACATCCACATCCACAGCTTTTGAAGTCTATGTTATCTAAATATAGTTTACCTTTACAAAACAATTGTTCTAGTACTTTCTGTGATTCGTGTTCCGTTGGAAAATCTTCAAAACTGCATTTGTTGCCATCTATTTATAAGAGTTCTCACATTTTGGATTTAGTTTTCTGTGATGTGTGGGGCCCTGCGCCTGTTCCTTCTTTTGATGGTCACAATTATTTTTTGTTGTGTGTTGATCACTATTCTCGCTTTATGTGGATTTTTCCTCTGAAATTAAAATCTGATGTCTTTAACACCTTTAAGCGTTTTTTGGCTATGGTTGAACGACAGTTTAATACCAAACTTAAATCTGTTCAAAGTGACTGGGGAGGTGAGTTTAGAAATCTTTCTCAGTTCTTCTCTCCTCTTGGAATAACTCACCGTCTTTCTTGCCCTCATACTAGCGAACAAAATGGTTTTGTTGAACGTCGACATCGACATGTGGTTGAAACTGGTCTTACTTTACTTGCTCAATCTCATGTTCCACAACGTTTCTGGCATTTTGCTTTTGAAACAGCAGTTTATCTCATTAATCGTATGCCATCCAGAACAAACTCGAACACCTCACCCTTTGAGCATGTATTTCATCGTCAACCCGATTTTTCGTTTCTTCGTGTCTTTGGTTGTCGATGCTTCCCTCATCTTCGTCCATATAACAAACACAAAATGGATTTTCGCTCAACTCCTTGTGTGTTTCTGGGGTATAGCACCGCCCATCACGGCTACAGGTGCTATGATCCACAATCTGATCGCATCTATGTTGCCCGTCATGTTCGATTTAATGAACAATCTTTCCCTTTCCAGGTTCCTCCTCCTCCTACTCCCACACCCACTACCACTTCCAACCCCTATGTCTCCACTTACCCATCTCCTGTTCCACCATGTGATCCACAAGACCAGACTACTACCACTCCTGATCCACAAGACCAGACTAATACCACTCCTCCTGATGTTCCTACGACCCAACAAACTGAACCACCACCTACACACCAACCTTCTAATTTACCTACAGCCCCACCACCTCTGCGACACACCTATCACCGTCGACCCAAAGTTCACCCCACCACACCTCAACCTACGCCCTCTACTACTGAGTCTTCTCGTCGTCGTCCAGCCAATCTTCGGCCAAATCCCAAACAAACCAAACCCTTTAATGCCACCTCATATCATATCCACTCTCAACCAGATACTGAACCCACAACCTTTACCATTGCTAACAAGGACCCTCATTGGCGTAATGCCATGGTTGAAGAATATTTGGCGCTTATGAGGAATGGCACTCGGTCTCTAGTTCCACGTGCTCCGAATTCCAATGTGGTTGATTGCAAGTGGGTTTACAAATTAAAACGTGACCAAACAGGGGCCATTACAAAGTACAAGGCACGATTAGTTGCCAAAGGATTTCGACAACAACCGGGCATTGACTATCAAGAAACGTTTAGCCCTGTGGTTAAATCAACAACCATTCGTGTTGTTCTCTCTTTGGCTGTCACTCAAAAGTGGCCTCTTCGCCAGTTGGACGTGCAAAATGCTTTCTTACATGGTCACCTCACCGAGACTGTTTACTTACAACAACCCCCTGGATTTGTTGACCCAGCAAAACCAGATCATGTTTGCCTACTTCATAAATCCCTGTATGGATTAAAGCAGGCCCCTCGAGCATGGTTTCATCGATTGTCTACGGCTCTTCATTCTCTTGGTTTTCAGGGTTCTAAAACTGATCCCTCATTGTTTATTTACTCTCATGGGGGCACTCTTTTGTATATGTTGGTCTATGTTGATGACATTATTTTGACAGGAAACAACTCTCAAGCTATTAATAAAGTGGTCAAGAGTCTAAATCAATCCTTTGCTGTCACGGATATGGGCTCTCTGTCTTACTTTCTTGGTCTTGAGGTCACCAAAAAGGGTACCGATATTGTTCTATCTCAAAGAAAATACATACTTGAAATCTTACAACGAGCAGGTTTGTCCGATGCTAAGCCGGTTTCCACACCAATGGCCACTAATGCGAACCTTGCCCAGGATGATAGTGATGTGTTTGATAATCCAGTCAAGTATCGCCAGGTTGTGGGTGCTCTCCAGTATGTCACATTGTCTCGGCCTGAAATTACCTTTGCGGTCAACAAAGTGTGTCAGTTTATGCACTCTCCTACCGTGAATCATTGGACAGCCGTTAAAAGAATTCTTCGTTACTTGCGGGGCACTTCTGACTATGGTTTACGGCTCATGCATGCTTCTAGCAACATCCTTCATGCTTATACTGATTCATCAGATTATAACTCACTCACGGGTTTCTCTGATGCTGACTGGGCTGGTTGCCCAGACGACCGTCGATCCACGGGGGGATATGCTATATATCTAGGTTCTAACCTAGTCTCATGGTCTGCACGAAAACAAAAGACAGTCTCTCGGTCGTCAACAGAAGCCGAATACAAGGCTCTTGCCAATACTGTTGCAGAACTCACATGGCTCCAAGATCTTCTACATGAGCTTCGTGTGCCAGTTAAGTCGGTACCCACTTTATGGTGTGATAATCTTGGCGCCACGTACCTTTCAGCGAATCCTGTCTTTCATGCACGTACAAAGCATGTAGAAGTTGATTTTCATTTTGTTCGAGAAAGAGTAGCACAACGACAGCTTTCAGTTCAGTTCATAACTACTGATGATCAGATCGCAGATGTGTTTACCAAGCCCCTATCCTCACAACGGTTTTCTCTCTTACGGTCCAAGCTACAGGTCGTTCCCCGGCCTTAGCTTGAGGGGGAATATTAGACAATTAAGTTGTATTTATATATTATTATATTAGAGGGATTAGAGTGTAATTATCTCTTCTATATAATCCCCTGGATGTAATCGTGATTTACATAATATATACAATACACAATATTACGTTTCTCTTTACCAAGTTTATCTCTTTCTTAGTTCCTTAAAAGAGTATACTGTTGGAGAAAAGATACATACACGGTTTGCAGCCATTCTTGAGAAACAAGTTCGTCCATCCCAATGTCAAAGCCAAAAGGTAATGCCGCTTTGCTGCTGTTGTTCGTAGCAATAACCATGCTTTGATTTATACCATATGTAGTAAAAGTTGTATATTTCTGTGAACTTGCCCTTTTTTATGGGTTTAGTTGCAGGCATAGGATTTCCTTGAATTTTTTTCGGGTGTTTAGATTCTGTTTCTTTTTCTTTTTTGTATTTTTTGAGTTGTTGGTGCCTTTTTTGTGGGTAACTGTTTGATAAATCTATGTACCCCCATTACATTGTTAGTTAATTATAATATATACTAATAGCTCGTATTAATCAAGCTTCCATTTCTGTTTAAAAGCTCATATTAAACTCACACATAGCTTGTCTTTCCATTTTGTAGCCTAGATCTAGTTTTTGTTTTGAAAATTTCCAACAGATTCACCCTTAAAGGGGTGTTTGGAATTAGCATTTTTTCTAAGTTTAAGTTATTTTTAGTTTCAAAATCTACTTGTTTCAGTTATGGCTCAGTAAATGTAGAAGTTTGAAGTTTGTTTCAGCTTAGTTTACTAGTTCCTAAGTCTCAAACCTTAGCTCCCAAATTTGTATTCTACTAAGTCCTTTATAGCAGCCTAGGTTAAATTAATAGGATCTAGGTGCTTGAGTAGTTGATTTCACTTGGAATTAGTTCCCTATAGGATTTAGAAGTTGTTCACCATCTGATATTGTAGGTTCATAGGCCAACTTTCTTTTTTTTACCCATTTTACTTCACTGATGCATCTGCCCAAAACAGTCCTCACACTTTTTTTTTTATCTAACTGTAGATGTGCTTAAGTTAGAGTTAGGTTTTGATTTGTGTTATATAAGCATTTAGTAATATAGCCTTTAGTTTTTATAGCTCAAACTTCATTTTCAAATTCATTTTGTTGCTTATTTCCAGCCTGCAAAACCCCACTGCAGGTCTGCACATCAGTCCACCATTATCCTTTTTTTTTGTGCTTTTTAGTTTTTTTAGTGCTTAATTTAGATTCCCTTATGCTTAATAGGTTCCCCCCTCTAAATCCTTAGCTTATACCTCCCCTAGGATAGCTTGATTAGTCGCTTTTTATAGCTTTTAGGATTCCCTTTTTATGCCTTGGTTAGTTTTAGAGTAAACTGCTTATTTGTTCCCTACTTAATATGCTTATTATTGCTTTTCAGTAGGGTTGTAGTTTTGAAAAATATTTATTTTCATGTGTTTGATTAGTAGTTTGTGTAAAAAATTTTGAAGAAAAAAAAATGTTTTTTGAAAAAATCTGGTGGTTCCATCTATAATAATAAGCATCATCTCTTATATGAACCGATGTATTGTAGACCTTACATTGTTGATGGATGCAAGTCTTACATGACATCTTATATACACGTTAGGTTATAGACTCACTTCTAAGTTTCTTTTCTTCAACGTGTTGTCACATCATGGATGTAGGACTCTGATAATAAATGTTCACATGTCATACTCTTTGCCAGAGTAGATGCACTTGACTCCGACTCAATTATATCCGGCGTTGACTCCGTCATCTCTTCCGCCTCAATAATATTCTGAATATGTCATGTCAATCACCTAACTACTCTCTCAACCTTCATCAACACCAATTTCCACCACATTCCTCGCCGATCACCACTGTCCACCGCTGTAATCATTTATAATAACCACCTTCCACCGCCGTAATCATCGCTGATCACCACCATCCTCCATTGATTATCATCATCATTAGTAAGTGAATTAAGCTTTTGATTCATAATGTCTTTTGATTCAATGAGTATAGATAAATTATTTTTTTGTTCTATATATTTAGTAATTACTTATATATTTTATGAACTGTTGATGAAATTGAAGATATAGATCTAGATGAATGTGTCTTTCAAGATTTAGGATTTAATTTTCACATGTGCACAAGTTGTTCCAATTTAATTTTCACATGTGCACAAGTTGTTCGAATTTAATTTTCAAGGAGAATTAAGTTTATTCGAATGTTTGATCTAGATAAATTCTTTTCCGTGCTTTATATGTTTTATGTTAGCTATTAGTTATGTTGATGTGTAATTTAGATGATTATGTATACTTGATGAAGAAATTGAAAGTTGAATTTGTTTTCTTCTCATTGTTTGTCAATGAACACTAGGTGTTCGCTGAAATGTTTTTCTTCACATGTGAAGATAGGTTGATGTTTTTAATTGGCTCCTATAATTAGCTTAATTCATGTAATAAAACCTCCCGAGTTTCAAGGTCTTGTATATTACTTTTGTATAAAGAGAAACTTGTGGCGGTTGAAACTGATATATCCTACCTCATTTAGTAGTTTGGTCTGAATGGTCACTGGTAGTGGTCCTTTTTTTCTTCACACGTTCAATTTTTTCTAATACACATTAGGTGTTTGATGAAATGTATAAGCTTTCTTCACATGTGCAATTTTTTTAATGCACGTTAGGTATTCAATGAAATATGTAGTGTTTCTTCAGTTGTGCAATTTTTTTAATGCACATTAGGTGTTGAATGAAATATGTAATTTTTCTTCACACGTGCAATTTTTATTTAGCCCACAAACATAACATCTGATGTGCAATTTGTCTGGACGGTTTTCTGATAAATT
The DNA here is from genome assembly GCA_030686995.1 of Artemisia argyi. Classification (NCBI taxonomy): domain Eukaryota; kingdom Viridiplantae; phylum Streptophyta; class Magnoliopsida; order Asterales; family Asteraceae; genus Artemisia; species Artemisia argyi. The sequence continues at coordinate 102,670,618 of CM060696.1, forward strand.
TTTGATGTGTTTTATAATTGTTATGTTCCAGTTCTATCAACATGATATTATTGATTTTGATTCAATTTGATTATCAATTCACACAACTAAGTGTGTGATGCTTTGTTGTTGTTTACTACTTTTTATGATTGCACTGATTTAATGGCATTAAATATGCAGGTTTCCAAGTGTGCCATTCTCTTGGGGGTGGGACTGGTTCTGGTATGGGTACACTTTTGATCTCAAAGATCAGGGAAGAGGGAAGAGTATCCTGACCGAATGATGATGACCTTCTCTGTATTTCCATCTCCTAAGGTTTCCAACACTGTTGTGGAGCCCTACAATGCCACCCTCTCTGTCCACCAGCTCGTGGAAAATGCTGATGAGTGTATGGTTCTTGATAATGAAGCGTTGTACGATATCTGCTTCAGAACTCTGAAGTTGACTATCCCAAGCTGTAAGTAGTTTCAATAAAAACTTGATTTCTTTCTAGTAAATGGTATATAATAATCATTGCTTGAGGTAAACTAACATTGTAAATTTTTGTAACAGTTGGTGATCTAAACCATCTCATTTCTGCAACAATGTCTGGAGTGACCTGCTGTTTGAGGTTTCCTGTTCAGCTCAACTCTGATCTTCGAAAACTTGCACATGTGAAGAAAAACTTGCACAATGTCTGGAGTGACCTGCTGTATGTGCAAGTTTTCATATGACACCTTTAATAGAATTTATCCATGTTTCCTAGTGTCCTCACTAAACAGTTTTATATTTTAATTAATTTAACTTTATAGTGTCCTCAAGACCTCAACTTGTTCAAATATTAGTTTTAGGATAGTTATATCTGATGCGTGTAAACACAAAACGGAGGTGTAGTTGGTAAAATCAAGGTATCACATTAGGTGCATGCACGTTCGGTTATAGTGTCAACTTTTCTAGCTAAAGTCGAGTTCATGAACCCTTATTGCACAAGTCATACACAAGTTGTAGCATAGTTTATAAGCAATGTAAAAGCCTATTAGGTTCATCACATGTTTCAAATGTAAACTAAATGGTGCATTTGCTTTTTGCTGGTATATGGCAGGTAAAGAAAATGGTGCTGTATGCATTGGATGCTACTGTTAAAGACTTGACAGATCCAAATAGAACCAAGTAAGTTTAAAGCATTCTATATGTATCGTGTTAGTTTCTTGGCTCCATATAATATAATACATCGCCCGCTTTTTAAAGTCATAGAAATATATCTGTAGCATAAAGCAAAACGTCTGGGTGCAAATGGAGTATTATGTAGTGTTGAAAGTAATCCAAACTCCTTTATGTACTAGTGTCAACAAAATGGTTGCCAAAGCTATGTTTTTTCTATGTGAACAAGCTTTCTTTTCACATGTGGGCACCCTTCATAGGATTTACCCTGGGATGCATAGAGGTTGTAATTGTGCTTAACTGTGCTTCATATATTGATATACGTTTGTTGCAGTTGACTTGATATGGAATTAATGAGTTGACCTATAGCAAAAGTAGGTTACCGAAACTAGCCCCTTTCATACCCTCGTGAGGCTGCCAGCCTCTATTGGAAATATGAATATTGTGCCGTCTGACCTCATACATGCTTCCATATTTCTTAGATAACACTCTAGTTATATGTCCAAAAAAAATTAAAGTATCATAAAAAGATGTTTCTGCTTGTAGAATGTTTGTACTTAGATATTGTTGAACTACTTATTTACTCAAGCCTCTTCTAAAAAGTGGCAAGTTTGATGGCGACTCGATTATTCTCACATATCGACTTGAAATGACCATTTTACTTTTTGTAGGACCGATTCATCTGAACCTAATGCTTATGATTGCAGGTTGATATACTTAAGTTCTTGAGGAATTCTAGCTACTGGCAAAAGAATTTTAGAAGAGACCATGTAATTCCAATACACCATCCCAATGCTTTCAGATTTCTTCGAGAAGAGGTGAATGAATTTATTCTTAATTTCTTATAGTTTCAGACTTTGGGCGATACTCCAAAAGCTTGTCAAATTTATGCAAAGACGTACTAGCACTCCAAACCCTTTCAAGTTGTGCAAGATGCTCCTTTTCTTCATGTACTACCAAACAAGAATAAGTTTCCATGGTACATTTTTTTTAGGCAAGTTTAAGGTTTAATTCCGATTCACCCTTCATCATCAGCTATTTGGTAATATACCAGTATACTGCTATTAGTTGCGGTTAGAGGTGGCAATTTTGACCCAATCACAAAATTATGTATAAATGGGTTGATTTGGGTCATTTATATTCTAATGGGTCAAATGGGTAACATACGAATGGGTCAACTGGGGTTATACTGAATCTCTATAGGTCGGGTAAGTAGAATGAAAAAGAACTCGTAGCGGGAAGGAAAATGTCAAATTGGCCTAACGGGTTGAAAAGTGCCAAAATGGATTTTTACTACATAAAACTTTTAAATCATTTATTAAAAATATTCAGATTTTTACTGAAATAGCATAAACTTTGTAATCGTATCTGACACAATCTATGGTTTTACCTGTCTATGCAGGGAATGCGGTCGTCAAAATTCTGTTTACATCCAGCAGGAGACACTCCTTCCTCTAACCGTCTGTTTGATGTTTGCGTGAGCCACTGTGTCCCTTTGATTGTGAGCGACCATAGTGAGCTCCCGTTTGAGTCTGAGCTACACTACTCAAAGTTCGAACTATTTATTTCTGTAAAAGAAGCATTGATTCCTGGCTATATGGTTGAACACCTCAGGAAAATACCTCAAGATAGATGGCTTAAAATGTGGAAGCGGCTCAAAGCAATCAAACATCATTTTGAATATCAGTACCCTCCAAAGAAAGATGACGCAGTTAATATGATATGGAGACAGGTTACGACAAAAGTGCCTGCTGAAAGACTTGTTATTAATAGAAATCAGAGATTAAAAACATACCTGATTGGTGGTAATTAAAATGACAAATTGGTCATAACAATTTGATGTCGTCATGAACTTCAGTTCAAGGTTTTGAGAAAGTAATAGAACCATAAACGTTAGTTAAGTTTGAGCTCGTGATGCCTGCATGAAGTTGAAAGAGTTTTGACTACTTGGGTGAATCCGGCTGACTTTTTTATCACGTCGGATGGCTGGTACTCCTTTTCTTTCATTTCTTGTAGCGATTTTGGAAAATTCATTAATATCTATATACATCTTATAGTTGCATTGTATACCTTATTAGATGCAGAAATAGTCTCTTTTCAATCTGAGGATGTTTGATCTTTCCTGCATATTAAATCGTATTAGCTAATTGGAACCCGACTTGCACAAATAGGAGGCGAAAGCAATATGTTAGTTGAAAAGAGTGATTTGTTTTTTAAAATGTAGTTTCGTGATTAAGTAACGAGACCTTTGCTTATAAATAACTTAACAAAGTACACTTATGAGCCTTTCTAACGTTTATAAACCTCTTTGTCTCAACCTTTTGTATATCCGATTCTGACTTTAACATAACATTTTATAGGCATTCAAGAAATTTTCTGTACACGTTAGATCATTATGAGATATTTTACTAATTAGATTCAGAACCTTTGGATACTGTAGAAGGTCTTAGCTATTTGACTTTGGTATCCAAATAATATTAAATTCAAAATCTTTTGATACATCGAAAGGTTTCATTTAAAGTTTAAACAAGTTGAAAATTAACTTAAAAAAAAAAAGTTTGTTAGATTGAATAGGCAGATCCAGGTATTCTTGATTACACTCACGGGAAGGACAACAAAAATGCAGGTTAGATCCAGGGACATGGAATAGTGGATGAATCGCTGAAAATTGCCTTCTGACTTGATTAAAAGAGTTCGTCATTTTGAGAACCAAAGATGGTCCGCTTTGGGAGGTCAAGATGCTATGGAAATGGTTAAAATCTCCCTAAAGGAAGCGGATGAGATATCAAGCGTTATCTTGCTTGGACATAGTAAAAAAGGTATTACTCACTTTGAGTTTTTATTCTTTATGCTGACCAGGGATACTTAGATATTGACTTGAATGATGTTGGAAAGACAGCAAGTAGTTGCAGTAAGTTGCACCTTATATCTTTTGGGGGAAATGTGGATCTTTCTATATTAATTTAGTTGCTGGGTTATTATCTACTATGCTTAGTGGGCATTGGTGCTGCTTGCACACTTGCACGCCTTTGCATCATTTTATCATTGTTCATTAACAAATATTCTACTTTATCTTTCTGTTATTATATTCAACCAGTATAGTAACCCAAAATTGTTTGATCTTGTTGAAGGTGGCTGAAAGATTATTGGGAGAGTCTAAAATTTCTGCCATATATTCTTCTGACCTAAAAAGAGCTCTTGAGACTGCTAAGACAATAGCCAGCAGATGTGGGGGGCTTCAGGTATGAATCTAATGTCCTTTCATGATTTCTCAATAATATGACCCATTAGACTAATAGAATGGTGAAAGAGTGCAGTTGGAAGCTGATGTCCAGTAAATGAGATTTAGTGTAGATTGGGTGATAGAACTATGAAACAAGCCGGTCTTTTCTTTTTCATTAACACTTTATGAAACTGGTTATTGGTTTTACATGCACCAAAGGTTGTTGCGGCACCAGCAAAGAAGGAAGAAGGTGAGGCCTCAAGCAGCGCCACACGAGCAGAGGAAGAGAAGAAAGAAGAACAGAGTAAGGATGCTGCTCCTCGTAGAAGGGCAACAAGGCGTGACAACTGATTAATCAATCACGAATGGAAGTGCGGGCTTGTTTTGAATTTAGATTCACATGTGATAGAATCTAGTGTTTAGTTGGTATCTGCTCTAATTACATGTTTTGTTCTTTTTTTGGGTTAAAACACATTAAAGTTTTTGTGGTTTAGAATGAAACGAAAACCTTGTATGTCGTTGTAAATGAGAGATTTTTATCTATTCATTTATGTGTTCTTATTGGCCCACGATAACCGCATGTAATGTTTCTTCAGCTATTCTTGCCAAAATGAGCTATTTTCAACAAGTTGTTAGGTTAGCTTAACTGTTAAATTATAGTTCTAATTGCAATCAGACCAAGTTATTTTGTAAAAGTTGAACAAATTTCAAGAGAGGTGCCTGGCCGACTCGCTTGAAATCGGTCTCTGTTACCCCTCAAGGGGTGTCCAGTTGTCGCATTTTGTTGGCCACATATATATTCGGTTTGACGCTGTTTGATATCTGATTTGTTTTATCAGGTACTTTTTGTTTCGCAAAAATTTTCACATGTGAAAATTTTCAATTTTCGGAAAAAAAAAATTCCGATTTTTTTTTTCGAATTTAAAATTTTCGAAATTTTTTTTCTTCACATGTGAAATTTTTTCGATTTTTTTTTTTTTTTTAAATTTTCGATTCACAAAAGTACCCATAGAATTGTAGGGCACTTATTCCTTGATTGATCTATATAGGACCAACTACTTTAAATGTAAGCTTGGTGCAATACAAAAATACATCTTCAATTTTCACATGTGAAAAACAAAATTCACAAATTTGCACATGTGAAAATTTTCAATTTTCACATGTGAAAATTAAAAAATTTCAAAAAAAAAAGAATTTCCGATTTTTTTTTTCGAATTTAAAATTTTCAAAATTTTTTTTTCTTCACATGTGAAAAAAAAAAATTTCGTCACATGTGAAAATTTTTCGAATTTAAAAAAAAAAAATCGATTCACACAAGTACCCAAAGAATTGTAGGGCACTTATTCCTTGACTGATCTATATAGGACCAACTACTTTAGATGTAAGCTTGGTGCAATACAGAAATACATCTTACTAGCATATTTTTTATACAAGAAGTGCAAAAATAGAAGATATTGATGTTTAATAGATAATTATTTATGTTTTGTAAGAATATCTTCACATGTGAAAAATTATGAGCAAGGATTGAGGCTTTGATCTTACTAGCATATTTTTTATACTATAAGTGCAAAGATATGAGATATTGATGTTTAATAGACGATTATTTAAGTTTTGTAAGAATATCTTTACATGTGAAAAATTATGAGCAATGATTGAAGCTTTGATCTTACTAGCATATTTTTTATGCTAGAAGTGCAAAAATAGGAGATATTGATGTTTAATAGACGATTATTTAAGTTTTGTAAGTATATCTTCACATGTGAAAAATTATGAGCAAGGATTGAAGCTTTGATCTTATTTACATATTCTTTATACGATTATTTAATTTTTGTGAGAATATATTCACATGTGAAAATTATGAGCAAAGCTTTTTAAGAATATCTTCACAATTTGGTCATATGTGAAAATATTTATGTCTTAGATTTTTAAGATGCGTAAAAAACTTATTCACATGTGAAAATATATGTCTCGTAACTTAGTCACATATAAAAATATATGTCTTGTAGCTTTTTAAGATACATGAACAACTTCATCACATGTGAAAATATACGTCTCATAGTTTGGTCACATGTGATAGCATATGTCTCGTACCTTTTAAAGATGAACAACATGGTCAATTGGTCACTTGAGAATATATGTCCCGTAACTTGGTCATATGTAAAGACATATGTCTTGTAGCTTTTAAGATGCGTGAACAACCTGGTCACATGTGAAAATATGTGGTCACATGAAGAATTTTTTTATTCACGTGTGAATAAACTTTCTTCATTACTATACACTTACATTTATACATGAGCATATATTTTTTCTTCACTTGTGAATAAAATTTCTACATTAGTAAATACACGTACATAGACTTTCTTCACTAGAAAATACACGTACATTTATATATGCTCAAATACTTTTTTCTTCACATGTGAAAATATATGTCTCGTAGCATTTTAAGATATGTGAACAACTTGGTCACATGTGAAAATATGTCTCGTAGCTTGGTCACATGTGAGTATATATGTCTCGTAGCTTTTAAGATGCGTGAACAAATTGTTCACATGTGAAACTATATGATTCATACATGTCTTGTAGATTTTAAAGTTGCATAAAAAACAGTCACATGTGAAAAAATATGTCTCATAACTTAGTCACATGTGAAACTATATGTTTCACACCCTTTAGTTGAAAGATGTGTGAACAGGTAATTGTCAACGTTTCATCCACTGTTCCATTAGCCCTTAGTATAAATAGGAATTTAAGTGTTCATTTTCAAGTGCAACTCACAACTAATCTCACTTTGTGAAATCATTACTTTCATTTATCAATAAACATACACTTCCATATGCTCTCTCCTATTACACACACTTGACATTCCAATCTCTTGATACATTAAGACTAACATAGACTCTTTTGAATTAATTAAGCTTCCATTTCGTTTATCCATTTAGTTTGTTTGTTTCGGCCTTTGATTACCGACACACATAAAACTCAAGACGAGTAAAAAATGTCAAATGGCATACAAATCGAGAGCCTACTATTGCATATCGAGCTAAACCACATTCAGACCTCACTACAAAAAACGCATAATATATACACGAAGTAAATACATTTGAATAAACTTTTTTCACTAGTAAATACATAAACATTTAAATGAGCATGTAAATTTATCTCCGCACGTGAATACATTTTCTTCAATAGTAAATACACCTAATTTATACATGAGCATATATTTTTTTCTTTGAATGTGAATAAACATTCTTCAATAGTAAACACATGTATTTATACATGAGCATATAAATTTTTCTTCACATGTGAATAAACTTTTTTCACTCGTAAATATATGAACATTTATAAATAAGCGTATACATTTATCTTCGCATGTGAATACATTTTCTTCACTAATAAATGCATGAATATATAAATGTGAGTATATACATTTATCTTCGCATGTGAAGAAACTTTCTTCACTAATAAATACACGTACATTTATACATGAGAATATGTTTTTTTCAACGCGTGTGAATAAACATTCTTCACTAGTAAACACATGGACAATTGAGCATGGGCACATATATTTATCTGCACATGTATATTTATAATAATATTTTAGTTTCACTAGTAAAAACACGTATATTTTATACATGAGCATATATTTTTTTCTTCGTGTGTGTATAAACATTATTCACTAGTAAACACATGTATTTATACATGAGCATATACATGTTTCTTCGCATGTGAATAAACTTTCTTCACACGTAAATATATGAATATTTATAAATGAGTATATACATTTATTTTCGCATGTGAATAAACTTTCTTCACTAGTAAATATAAGAACATTTATAAATGAGCATATACATTTATCTTCGCATGTGAATAAACTTTTCACTAGTAAAAGAACGTACATTTATACATTAGCATATATTTTTTTTTCTTTGCGTGTGAATAAACATTCTTCACTAGTAAACACATGTATTTATACATGAGCATATACATGTTTCTTCGCATGTGAAAAAACTTTCTTCACATGTAAATACACGTACATTTATACATGAGCATATATTTTTTCTTCGTGTGTGAATAAGCATTCCTCACCAGTAAACATATAAATGAGCATATACATTTATCTTCGCATGTGAATAAACTTTCTTCACTAGTAAATACATGAACATTTATAAATGAGCATATACATTTATTTTCGCATGGGAATAAACTTTCTTCACATGTAAATACACGTACATTTATACATGAGCATACATTTTTCTTCACATGCGTATAGACTTTTTTCTTCGTGTGTGAATAAACACTAATAAATATATGTACATGTATACACGAGTATATACTTTTTATTCACTAGTAAATATACGTACATTTATACATAAGCATATATTTTTTTCTTCGCATGTGAATAAACTTTTATTCACTAGTAAATACACGTACATTCATAAATGAGCATATATATATTTTTCTTCGCGTGTGAAGAAACACTAGTATAAGACACGTAGTTTTCTACATGAGCATATATATTTTTCTTCACGTGTAAAGAAACACTAGTCAAGACACGTACATTTATACATGAGCGTATATATTTTTCTTCGTATGTCAATGAACTTTCTTCACAAGTAAATATGCGCACATTTATAAATGAGCATATACTTTTTTCTTCACATGTGAATAAACACTCGTAAATACACATTCATTTATACATGAGGAAATATTTTTTTCTTCGCATGTGAACAAACTTTCTTTAGTAGTAAATACACGTACATTTATATATGGGCATATATTTTTTTTGTTCGCATGTGAATAAACTAAATACATGTACATTTACTCATAAACATATATTTTTTTTGTTCGCGTGTGAATAAACTTTTCTCGCTAGAAAATATATGTACATTTAATAATGAGCATATACTTTTTTCTTCGCATGTAAATAAACACTAATAAAAACATGTACATTTATACATGAGCATATATATATTTTTCTTCGCGTGTGAAGAAACACTAGTAAAGACACGTACTTTTATACATGAGCATATTTTTTTTCGCGTGTGAATGAATTTTCTTAACTAGTAAATGTATGATCATTTATGAGTGAGCATACATTTTTTTCTTCACGTGTGAATAAACTTTCTTCACTAGTAAATACACGCACATTTATACATAAGCATATATTTTTTCTTCGCGTGTGAATAAAATTTCTTCACCAGTAAGCATATATTTTTTTCTTCGCATGTGAATAAACTTTATTTATTAGTAAATACACGTACATTTATAAATGAGCATATAATTTTTTTCTTCGCGTGTGAATAAACACTAATAAAAACACGTACATTTATACATGTGTATATATATTTTTCTTCGCGTGTGAAGAAACACTAGTAAAGACAAGTGCATTTGTACATGAGCATATATATTTTTCTTCGTGTGTCAATGAACTTTCTTCAATAGTAAATATACACACATTTATACATGAGCCTATATTTTTTTCTTCACGTGTGAATAAACTTACTTCACTAATAAATAAACGTACATTTATATTTTTTTTCTTCGCGTATGAATAAATTTTTTTGCTAGTAAATGAACATTTAAACCTGAGAGTACTTTTTCTTTACGTGTGAATCAACTTTCTTCACTAGTGAATAAACGCACATTTATACATGAGCATATACTTTTTTTAGCGTGTCAATAAAAATTTTTCATTAGTAAATACACGCACATTTATATATAAGCATATAATTTTATCTTCGCGTGTGAAATAACTTTTCACTAGTAAATACACGTAAATTTATACATAAGCATATATATTTTTCTTCACGTGTGTATAAACTCTCTTCAATAGTAAATACATGTACATTTCTACATGAGTTTATACAATTATCTTCGCTTGTGAATAAATTTATGTCACTAGTAAATACACGTACATTTTTTTTCGCATGTGAATAAACTTACTTCACTAGTAAATACACGTACATTTACATGAGCATATACATTTATCTTCACATGTGAACAAATTTTCTTCACTAGTAAATACACGTAAATTTATATATACTTTTTTTCGCATGTGAATAAACTTTCTTCACTAGTATATAAAAGTATATTTATACATGAGCATATACAATTATCTTCACGTGTGAATAAACTTTATTCACTAGTAAAGAAATGTACATTGATACATGAGCATTTACAATTATCTTCGCGTGTGAATAAACTTTTTCACTAGTAAATACACACACATTTATATATGAGTATATACATTTATCTTCGCCTGTGAATAAACTTTCTTCACTTCTTGCTTTTGTCTCAGCAGAGTGCGTGGATGGGACGCCGGGGACGGTGCCCCTTCCTCTGTAGGTACTACGGCCTAGCCCAAACTTTTAGACTGATTTGGGCTAAGCAAGTTTATACGCCTTCGCAGCCCCTACTTCAATTAAGGCAAGCTTTCCTTTATTAGTAAAGGGGTCTAGTGCATGGAGATTGACCCAGCTCTTAGCCTGAGCTTGCTGGCTAGCTCTATTACATTTATCTTCGCATGTGAATAAACTTTTTTCACTAGTCAATACATGTACATTTATGTATACTTTTTTCTTCGTATTTAAATAAAATTTCTTTACTAGTAAATACACGTACATTTATACATGAGCATATACAATTATCTTCGCGCGAGAAAAAACTTTCTTCACTATTAAATACACGTACATTTATACATGATCATATACATTTATCTTCGCATGTGAATAAACTTTCTTCACTAGTAAATACACGTACATTTATACATGAAATATACATTTATCTTCGCATGTAAATAAGCTTTCTTCACTACTAATACACGTACATTTATATATATAATTATCTTCGCATGTGAATAAACTTTCTTTACTAGTAAATACATGTACATTTATTCTTGAGCATAAACTTTTTTCTTTGTATGTGAATAAACTAAAGTAAATACACGTACATTTATACATGAGCATGTATTTTTTTTCGCATGTGAATAAACTTTCTTTACTAGTACGCACATGTACGTTTGTACGTAAGCATACATCTTTTTTATCGGATACTAATAATAAACTCTCTTCACTAGTAAATACATGTTCATTTATAATTGGGCAGGTACATTTATTTTCGCGTATGAATAAATTTTCTTCACTAGCAAAAACAAGTACATTTATATACTTTTTTCTTTGTGTGTAAATAAACTTTTTTAACTAGTAAATAAATGTACGCTTATACGTGAACATATACAATTATCTTCGTATGTGAATAAAATTTAGTCACTAGTAAATACACGTACATTTATACATGAGCATGTACATTTATCTTCGCATATGAATAAAGTAATAAAATTTCTTCACTAGTAAATACATGTACGTTTACATATACGTTTTTCTTCGCATGTGAATAAATCGTATGTTTCATTAATCAATAATGAGTACAATAGAGTGTATAAATAATATGCTAATGCGCCACTAATACAATACAAGCCAAGCTAAATAACCAATGGGCTCAGCCCTTGCAAATCGTCTGCTATCATCCACGACATTGACATGCTCATATTCAACTAGTGATAAATAATATGCATGTGACCTCAACATGTCCCCACTTGTCCACAGCAAGCCTCATTAATCCCCTGAACATTTCGATTTTTGCATTGCGCAAAATTATTGTAATATCAGCTTTCATCAGGTCAACTACATCATACATTTAAAAAAATTAGGATAATCGACATCAAGGAACATGCTTGCAAAATTTCCTGACTCTACATTTGTGTAAATTTACTTGCATGATGCTGTTTAGCATTACCTCGTGTAGTTCCTATATGGAACACAAATTATGAATGGAGGTAAAAATACAAAAGGCATGTAGGATGAGCTGGATAATGGATCAAAACCGGTCAAATTTGATTCAAATGACACCAAACAGAGGCAAAGCCCAATTCCCCCTATTTAACATCTGTTCATAGATTTAATTTAAAAAAGTTGTAATGTAGATGCTCAAAATTCTTGGCATTTAACTCAAAAAAGGAATTCCTTTCAAAAATTGAATTCCTTTAACTCTTTTTATTTATTTATTTATTTTTGCAGCTTGAAATACCTATTTCACTAGCAACATAGATATCCATATTCTTCTTAGGTGTGTCTGTGTGTTATGTTCGCCTTTAACTAAGTTATCGGCGAAAAGTTACATGCTCAGTGCTTTTAGTGACATTTCTTGACATAATTGCTCAAAGAACTAGACGACTTATGCTGCCAAAGGCTGACTGAGGGTTTTCCAACTGATCCATAGTGACTCCCACCTTTTATACTTTCTCCTCTTCTTCAACACGTCCACACGAGCAATTTTTTGAAAGCTTTTCTTGTGCTCCCAACTTCACAATCCCCAACTGCAAAAAGCTCATCAGAGTATGTAATTAGAAACAACTATCTCAACTTTATTATTGCAATAAACCAGCTCATTACAACTACATGACGGCCAATTCGATAGTTTACATCCATATCCTCAAAATGTGAACATAATTTTTGGCAATTACAAGGTGGGAGTTAGGTTTTCTTCATAGTTATCTCAAAACTCTATGTCATAGTTAGCGTTGCATGTGAATGCTATTATGCAAATTGGGTTATATCTGTTTAGAAGTGTGGTACAATCAGATTTTCTTGTGAAACCTATTATTTTTGCAGGAGTAAACAGGCTAAAAAAATACAAAACACATAAATTGGAAATGGAATACGAGAACTACTTTACAGATGAATTGAAATCCATCTCATCTTCCGATAAAACTTTGCCCTGTTGACTGTAGTATCTGCCTCGACTTTGCAAATGACCATGTCGTCACTATTTTCGGTCACATTTATTGCTGGCCTTGCATCTACAAACGGATATCGTTTCAAACCACTTCAATCGATTCAAGTGACACTCCACAAATGTCCTGTTTGCAAATCTAAAATAAACAAAAGTGAAAAAAAAAAAAAAAACAACTATGGGTTCAAACGCGCAGTCAGGTGGTACCTTACTTGTGTGGTCTACCTCTACGTTTACAAGAGTTGGAGGCTTTACAGGTAATCACTATTCTGGAGTTATTGATAACTGGGTCAATATTTAACATCGCATATATTTCATAAACATTTACGGGCCACAACAAGAGTCTAAAAAAGATGACCTATGGGCTGATCTTATTAACTTGATAAATTTGATGGAGTTATATGGGTCATTTTTGGTGATCTAAATGTAGTTCGATCGTAGTAGTCAGTTTTTAACATATGAGTTTTAAGAATTCATAGCTCATGCTGGTCTTCATGATTTCCCACTAAGTCGAAGGCGATTTACTTGGTTCAATAAAGCCGGATCAAGAATGAGCAAGCTGGATCACCTCCTTGTCTCTCAAAACTTCTTTGATGTGTAGCCTAATGCTTTATTGACTGCCATGGTAAGGGTCATCTCTGACCATAACCCAATTTATTTACTGGTTAATAACATACCACTCAAACTGAGGCCATTGAGAATGTTTGATTATTAATTGAAATTGCTGGAATTTAACTAGCATCCTCATGGAACTCGAGATCATATAATGGAGTTGCTGATATTATTCTCAAGATTAAGATCAAGCAACTTAACTTTGGATATCAAAACATGGTGTGAAGATAAAAAAGCAAGGGACCAGCAGCTTAGAAACATGGGAGAATAAAGCAGAGGAGGGCCTAATAACTCAAGATGATGTAAAGAATCGATACGAAGCAGCTATGGACCTTATTATTTTGCATTGAACTATTGTTGTCAAGCTTCAATCTCAATTCGGATAAACGACTGTCCTCATCAATGAGATCCATATCATCGTCAATCAAAACTTTGGGTAAGCTTTTGGAAAGAAAAGGTATAGCAAGCGGTAACAGCAGAAACTGAGTCATAGATTATCTCATAACAAATTTAAATGAATTTATACCTCTAAAAACTGAGCTAAGATCGTCAACAAAATTAGAGGTGGAGGATGCTTTCCTCAAGTTGGAGGGTACACCAGTGGTTGAAGTCCTGTGGGCTCCTTCTATTCCTCGTCTGTTCTTAGACAGTGGATCAGACGCAGAGTCCTAAATTGAGAAGCAAACATAGGCTCAAAATATCAACAACAGAAACTTTTAAAATATTGAAGAATTTTCATTTGTATGATTTACAATTAACTCACAAAGGAAGTTGTCCTTGGTCTTGGAGCACTGTTTGGTCGGGAACTAGTACTAAAAAAGATAACACGTCCTCTGTTTTTGGTTTTTTTTCCTAGTGTTGTATAGTTTAGCTACTTAAACATGCTTTTAGTGCGACACTTGTCAGCGGCATGACCTATTTGCTTATATGCTGTCATCAATGACACGTGTTGCTTACGAATGAACATACTTGTGGTTGGTGTCTCACTCTTTACCCAGTTATCTTCACGAGTCATTTTTGAGTAACCAACTACAGTATAACAGTATGACCTCCTGGTTTGGTGTCTTCACAACAAGATTCAATTTGCATCCATTTTCTTCTGATACATGACACCACTTCTTCTTTACTTTAAGTCAGTCCTTTCAGCATTTAAGGTTGTCTAAACGGGTTCATCAAGAGTCCAAGTTGTCTCGAGGGATATTGAATCTAGAATATATGAATTAAGGCTACAGTTGAACCTCGCTAGTAGTTAAGACTTGAGAGCAACATATTTGTTTAGGTTATTTGTAATGAGAGTCATTACTTCTTGTTGCCCATCCTAAATGGAATTCCAACAGACGAAACTGGAAGTATATAAATTAACTTATATTTATTCTACTCCCAAACGTGATTATAACTTTCTTGTTGCCCATCCTAAATCACATATTTTCCCTATCTTACGTCCAGCATCATGATGATCATGTAAAGATAAGTATCTTAACATGAAAACTATCCCAAATGAAATTTTGCGATTTTCATGGGATGGATAGCATATACATATAATGGGAATGAAGTGATCAAAGATTATAGCTGCTTTTAAGATATTTTCTTTAATATGGATAACATATAACATACACGGCTGTTTGCGAAAATATTTTGTATGTCACTTCATGCCCAAGAATAGCCAGTTTTGATATTTTATCCATATTTACACTACAAACTGTGCAGAGCAGATAGTTATGAAGCAGATGTTGATGGTTTTGAAACTTACCCGTGAAATTGCTGTTGTTGTTACTCAAATACATCTGAATTATTGCATCGTTCGGAAAATTCGGCTCTGTGGCAATCTTTTTGCAAACTCTCATTTGCCAAGCTTCATTATTCTTTTGTTCCTTTTCTTTCTTACCCTGTCAGTCACAAAGCAACATATATAAAATCAGCGGATTAAATCGACAATAAGTTCACTAATATAAAATCAAAGAAATGTAGGCTATCAGGAGAAAAAATCATTGCAAGCTCAAATAGTTGTACTTAAGATGAAAATTCTACTCAGGATCTGGATCAACAACCTTATAAAAACGATACGCCCGGTGTTATTTTCTATAAAAAAAACGCACAAGAGTATGGTGGAAACATACCTGATCACATGATAAGCAATCACATTTAAACCCAATTGGCTTCTGCACACAGCCTTCACCTGCAATCGAACTACAATGTCACAAGAATCCTTGAGATGAGATCTCTTGATGTGTCCTGGTGGACAAGTATGTCTATTAAACAAACTGTCTACTCAAATGTTACAATTTTCAAGCAACAGAGAAGCCAAAAACATGAAGATAATAAGATATTTGTTTGTTATTAAGGAACATGTCTGTGGAAACAGTGTGCAGAGTGTGAACAAACATAAACTTCTGTTTATTTGTACTCCACTGGGATTTTAAACTTGCTAACACAACATGTGTTAAGTATGGTCTCTGATTTGTTGCCTTCATGGTCAAGCCGCCGCTTTGAAGCGGGGTCAGAAGGTGCATCAGTATCTGACCATACGGTTATTTCTGCCGGGTTTCTCCTATATTTAATATATCCCTACCGTAACTGTAAATCCTAATTCAAGATTAATAATTATGACCCTAGTGCAGTCATTCCCTTTTGACCGAACCTCGTAATCCTGTGTGTCATTTACTTTCACGAGACTGCAGTTGTACCAGATCGTGGTTGATGTACACAACGTGATCAGTGGTTTCCAAACAAGATCCATCAGACAACAAGAAATCAAACCTCATACAATTATATGTTAAAGTAACCACCATCTAGATCTTTGAGTAATCATGATATTCCACATAACACAGACAAAGATTCCAAGCATGAATGACATTTTTAAATGGTGAAGTAGTAATGTGTAACCAATAAACTTTCAAAAGTGTAAAAAGAAACCTCGAGCTGGAAAAAATGCTGGAAAATAACCACTACAGTTGAAAAAACGTCATAATTATTGACTTCTGTCAAATTTCCGACACTTTTACTAATAACTTTTATTTTGCAATTTTTTAAGGGCTAATTGTTTAAAATAGCAGCCCGCTTTCATTCAATTCCTATTATAGGCCCTTTTGCAGAAATTGAGCTTGAAGTAGGCTACTATTTCATGTTAAGAAAATCATAAAGTATGTTCTGTAAGATGGGAGAGACGAGCAGTATGTTGCTATTAATTATTTTAAAAATGGTAAACTGCCTCATCGTAAGAATTAAACAAGAGTGGTATGAAGTTTTATGCATTTTGCATTTCTGTAAAAAATGCCGCTTAGCGAACATGTCCATATCATGTGCAATGGTCGGAAATGCTATTCACTTGATATTCTAAACCCACAAATGAAAGTACATATTACCTGTCTCAGAAGAGCTAGATTGTTTCCATTTTCCCCATAAACCGAACCAATGACATTTTGAGGTACTACAATTTTGACACTCATATTTTTCGCTATAGCTGATCTACCTCCCCTGCAAAACATCATCAAGAAAAATTTGGTAAATAAAGATGAAAAAAATTGCTTATAAATTAAAGTTAAATTATATGCATATAGTTGATCTTGATTTATGTTTGTATAAATTAATGCAAATTAAACTGGTATAAAAACACATCACAAAGTCCGATCCGGTTCAATTCAATCTTATAGTGTCGCAGACCGCCTTACATACATGTTACATGGTATTAATGACCGACGATGACATTAAAGTGATTAAACAAATACGCTCACTTCAGTATAACTATTTTCGCAAATGACTTAGGCAGGTCAAAGTAGCCCACAAAATGAATATGTATATTTCATAAAACTAACCAACATTCATAAAAAGCACCACTATTCCTTTAGGAAAATATCTAGACGTAATACTAGTAACAAGACATGCAACTCTCACTTACCAATATCTATGGAGGGGCTTCCCTAATACATACTATGAAATTCACGGTTAATACATGACTTTACTTTTTACCATATAATATACACTTTAATATATAATTTTCTCAACGATGTATATTAAGGGTTTTGTCTCTAAAAGCAATAAACTACATTCCTTTATCTAACAAATTAAATAAATGAGGCGGTATTTGATGCAAACCTGCCAAGCTCAATGCCACCCTTTAACAGAAGTTGATTCCTTACCAACATTCTGTCCCGCCATCGGATTACCCACTACTATCTGCAATCAATCCACAATTAAGGATATGAAAAAGTTCTCAAATATGGGAATAATAAAAGAGAACAATATGTTAACTGAGATTGCCTTTGTGCAGGTGTTGGAAAGATGATCTGTATTACTTGATAACTTGAGACTATCCATACTCTGATTTAAATTTGCATGCTTATTATAATGACGACCATTCCCACGAGGATGTGTGCCCCTAGCTCCATGGTCATTCGAAATTTTACCATAAAATAAGTTGTTTCGCAGCCTGCCAGTAACACTGAATAAGGCATCACGCACGCTTACAAATTCTCCTGTCATCTTTAAACGAAGATGGTTCAATTTTTAGAAAAGCAAACAGATGCACAGTAAATAACATAAATGGAAACAAATGTGCATAGAATGATATAAACGTACTAAAACTGTGTAAATTAGACTGAGTAAATGTACTAAAACTATGTTTTATAGTAGGCGTGTCATTACTATATGTTAGAAAATGTTTTAACATTCTGCGCTTGTGGAGGTTTTAACAGTCTTCAATAGTTTAAAAGTCTGTACTCGTATGAATATGACGTTAAACACCCACTCGTATGAATTCCCAACTTGTGACTGAAAATTGCAGCCTTTTGCCACCTATTGGTGAGTGACTTATAGTCTGAAATATGCATATGTGATGTTGCGTTTTTGCGCGTATCAAATTAATATACAAAGTAGACGTGAGTGGAATTCACTAATCAACCTTTAGGAAAAGGAAGACTTGCGAAAACTCGTGAATACAATATATATATGTGATACCGGGTAAGTGATTACCCGGGTCGTGTCCCAACGAGGTGTGAATGGGCAATATCGTGTGAGATTCGAGATTAAAATGCTTGTAAGAAATGGTTTTGATTATTTGGTATTGTTGAATTACGCTAAATTGCAAATAACGTGCGAAAAATAAAATAAACGAAACTAAATCATGAATTCAAACAAGGAATGAAAGTTAAAACTTAAAAACTATTTAAAATACTACGGGAATGATAATAGGGAATAGGGGAAACCTAAAACGTAATCTAATTTAAAAACGCGAAAGTTAATTTAACAAAAAAAAACGCGAGTGCGCGAAATAAAAAGTGATTTTAATGCTACGCTAATCCTACGGGCATAAAAATGATTTTTCTACTTTTCTAATGATAAAAGAAAATTTTTGAAAAAAAAGAAAAATATTTTTTTGCTTTTTAATTAATTATTATGATTTAATAACTAAAATAAAGAGACTAAATTAGGAAAAATAGTAAAACGTATTGGAAAAATATGAAACTTTTTAGGAAAGTCTAATACGCTAATAGGTAGCTAGGGAAAAAAAAAAAAAAAAAAAAAAAAAAAAAAAAAAAAAAAAAACTCGACATAAGCAGTTAAAGATAAGCAGAAATAAGCACTTAATAGCTTACTAGTTTAAATAACAAAGTAGACAACTACATTAAATACAAACTAAAGGAAACCACAACAAGATCAACTAGTGAGCTCAGTTGGTGGGGGTTTGTTTGGTGTTTTTTCGTGTGACTGGTGACCAGGGTTTGAATCCTGGGTCACACCAATTTTTTTGCAAAACCCCCCTTTTTTTTTCTTTTTTCTTTTTTAATTTTTCTTTTTGCACGACAAAATAACACAACTTTTGTGAAAAAGATTTAAATGAAGAGCTTTTAATAAGCATATGCAGGCCTTTAAGATGCAACAGTTTGATAATAAACACAAAAGGCAAAAGCTAAATGTACACAAACACAAGCACCATAAATTAAGTAAAAAAAAAAACATCATATCAACAAGCTTAAATCAAGCAGAAACAAAGGGTCTAACAAGCTCAATGGTTAACTGTAAGCAAATTCACAACGCAATCACAAACAATCACAACAATAACAAACTGCAAAAAATAAGCAAGGATCCAGCAGATTGCAAAGCACATAGATTCAATTGGAACTGCTATGCACACCAGCAGCCTAAGGGTCCAAAATTGTGCAACTAACGGACACGATAAACTGCTCTAAGTTAGACTATAGCTAAGGGGGACCTAAACAAAGCCATGAACCAAGAAACCTACACTACTTTTGCTAAAATTTAAGTTGACGTGGGCTGTTTGTGACAGCAAAACAGCAGGCCTAAATGGGTCCAATGGGGCACTTTCGAGGCTGGAAAAAGCTGTCAAAGAAATTTTGGAAAAATCAACAAAAAATACAGGCCATTAGATAAGCTGGAGAACAAGCTCTAAACTAATTTTCACGACGATTGAACAAGTAACGAAGAAACTAAAAATGCCATCCTAGTAGCTGTTGGGACCAAGAAACATAAAGAAAAGAGCAGGTCTGATAGTGATTAGTCAATTTGCAGCCTACAATCAAACCATGTAATGAGTTTGAAAATGAAACTTAATCTACAAATATTACACGCTACAATGCCAAATACTGGTGCAATCAATTCCTAAGGCTCGATCTACCCTAAGCACGGCTAATACATGGACTAAAATGGGGGCTGCAAGCTGCTAGTTAACTAAAAATCCTAAGTTGAAGTCTACTGTGGCTAAGCTAATTTAAGATCCAAAGGGGCTGATGTAGATGGTTTCATGAGTTGAAAATATGAAATCTATACAAGTAACTAATTGCGCATCTAATTGCGAACACTAATTTTAACTACGGCTAACCTTAAATGAGATCAAGAGGGAGCATAGGGGGCTGCTGATGCAGCGGGTGCAAATGGTTGTATGGACTAGAAAGGTAAATTACACACACCAACAACTTATACAATCCTAATGGGAACTAAAGAGAAGAACAAACTAACAACTAAAAGGGAGTATTCTAACATTCTACCTATGCACTCTACCAAAACAGTTATATAAAAGATTTTAGAAATCCTTCTTAAAAGCTTAAAGACTAGTTGGGACTGAGAAAACTTGATTACAAGATACTAAAAACCATCAAAGTAAACTGATCCAAGATTGAAAAAAAAATGGTTTTTAAAGAACATCTCTTGTGCCAAACACCATTTAAAGCTACGATTTTACTAACTAAGCAACAACAATAAGTGACTAAGCAATAGAAGCAGTATAAATAAGCAGTTAGCGAAACAATGTTAACTAAAATTTTTAGATTTTCATTGAACTAATTTGAGAGTACAAAAACTTAAAACATAAAAACATTGAAAACCTAAAACTGAAAACCAAATTCAAGACTACAACATACATAAAAACTTGACTACTAAAAACCTAATTTCAGACTGCGAATAAGAACCTAAAAAAAACTGACTTATTTAAAACTAAAGAAAACGACTGCCCCCTTAGGCTTACACGACCCCATCTATTTATACCACTCCCATTATGGTTTCCCTTGAGCTCTTTTTGTCCACTTCTGTCATGTGTTTGTTCAGTGAGTAAATTGAGCTTTGGATTCCACCTTGTGCTTTTCATGAGCCTTCACAACCATAGGATGAGACTTGGAGACCACATCTTCTAATTATAACCGTTTGATCTTTTGTGGGTGCCTAGGATTGCCAGCGTGGCTATGGGTAGGTATAGTTTTGTGAGGAGGGGGAATGTTAGTGGGATTGGGAGATGGTGTGGAGGACAAAGGGGATGGTGATGGGTGGATGGTGATAGTTGTGTTTGGCGGTTAATGGGGGAAGCAGGTCACGGGTAGGAGATAAGATGAAAAGGAAAGGGATGGTTTGACCATAGTTTGACTCAAACACGTTTTATCATCAAAACGTATAACATGTTTTATGGTGTTGGGCTTTAGATCATTTTGGGCCAAAGGGAAGGATAAGGTGGATTTGGTTTGTTGGATTTGGATTTGGCAATTGTTAAAAAGGGCCCAAACTGGAATGTTTATTAATCCGTTTAGTATTATCATAAGGACTAATCTTGTAATTTAATGAAACTCCAAGGACCATTGTTGAACATCTTTCAACTTCAAGCAAGGGTTAATCCTGTCAAGTTAGATAAATCAAAGGACCAAAATCACAGTTTTCCAAATTTA
This sequence comes from Artemisia argyi, assembly GCA_030686995.1. Taxonomy (NCBI): domain Eukaryota; kingdom Viridiplantae; phylum Streptophyta; class Magnoliopsida; order Asterales; family Asteraceae; genus Artemisia; species Artemisia argyi. The sequence continues at coordinate 102,692,527 of CM060696.1, forward strand.
AAAACATCAGGGACCAAAACTGCCAATTTGCCAAAGTACAAGGACCAATTGTGTAATTTTCCAAAACTTTTTACCCAAAGATCATTTGTGATTTCTTTTGACTTTTAAGAAACTTGGGTTGACTTTTCATTTGAAATAAACGCTCAGGGACTAGTTTTGATAATTTTTTAAAGTTGGGGGACTGAAACTGCCAATTATGCAAACTTTGTTCGTTTTTCGTATGTTTTCGCTCGTTTTGCATCAGGAACATATAAAATACGATCTTTGGGATTTTCTTCGCATTTTTGTGCGTTTTTGAGTATTTTTGATCGTTTTGCAGCTCAGATTTGACTAAAAATGATGAGTATTTACACACTCATCAATCCCCCACACTAAACTATTGCTAGTCCCTAGCAATCTTTTTGAGAAAAATTAATGGATTTGAAGTCTCTTTACCAAAAGCCATCACTTCTGGAGTAGCCAGGTGTAAGAACTGTGGCACACCTGATAGCCGTGTGATTTTGAGCAAACCACCAGCTTTCAACGGATTTGATTTGTCTTTACCAGGAGCCGTTTGCTCCTGGACTAGCCAACTCTTGATGGAACAGTCAACATCTTGGTGAGTTGATTACCAATTATGGTTTTTCCACAGCCTTTACCACAAGCCATAATCTTGCGGGCTAGCCAACTCATTAGCTTTTGAGGATGATGGGGAGTTGAGGAACCATACAATTTTTGGCAAATTGCAAGCCATAAACGGATTTGATATATCTTTACCAAGAGCCGTTTGCTCCTGGATTAGCCAATCCCTTTTGTTGGTTAGACAAGGCGGACTGATAACCACAAAAATTTTGAAACTTTAGTGAAAAATTAAAAAAAAAAAAAAAAAAAAAAAAAAAAAAAAAAAAAATTTGCCAAAAACGGGGGTATAAGGTAGTAAAATGTGATAAAATTCGCTAGAATAGCGAAATAACCCCCCCCCCCCCCCCCACACACACACACACACTTAGAATTGAATATTGTCCTCAATATTCAAAGTCCCGGCTATTATGCCGACTCTTTGATCGTAAAAGGGCAACATTACAAGCTAAGCGTGGAAAACACCATTTGTATTTTCACTTCATTTGTAACCACAACATGGGGGACTCCCCCACACTTAGGGTGAAAACCCTATAAGCATGCTACTGTTTTTGTTTACCGAGTCGCTAGCTTGACTCGACCCCGAATTCATTTGTCCTTGGGGAAGCATGATGTGGAAGAAACAATCTCAATTGGACTTTCATTCAAAATGTTTGGACAAACATTTGAAGCACGTGAAAGTTCCACACCGATGAAATATAATCCCGGCTCAAGATAATGATACATGAAAATGCCGGGATCAAATATAGTGTCTTCATTCCCGAAGGAGTGAAGAACAAGAGAAGTCACCTTGTAGGTGAAGAAAAGGAAGAAAACCATGATAAAAATCATGATTTGATCTTCTTCCTCGAGAGCAGGCTCATGAGCCTGAATTTGGATATCAAGGGTTAAGCTCAAAAACATCCCGGGAGGGTAGGTGGGAATTTGCAAATCCTCATGATTGAGTGCATCTCCCCCCGGGCTATCAAACTCCGGAGGAGTCATGATATGATGAGTGAGTTCACCGGAGAACTCCTCATGAAGTGAATCATTCACGAGATGTGAATCCGTGAATTCATGTTCCGATATAAACTCATCACTATCCTCGTTCTGAACACAAAAGATTGGGTTATCAGAAATCCAAGTGAATTCGGATTCGAATTCAAATAGAGGATTGGTGAGAGTCGTATTAAATGTTTCGGGAACACGATGATCAATATTCTCTATTGGACTGTTGGGATAAGAAGTGAGTGACGGATCATGATATAGGAGACTTTCAATTTCTTCAAGATCGGCTTCGAAATCAAAGAGACCATCATCACTTCCCAGTGGAAGTGGATTGATGTGAGTGAGTTCATCGGCGAACTCCTCAAGAAGATGATCAGTATCAGAATGCGGAACTGATGCCTCAACATACTCGATGTCTCCATAAGATGTATAATCATCGCTAAAATCAGAGAAAGACTCAATTTGATCTTCTGGACACTCAAGAGGGGAAGGTAAATCACACATATGGCCCAAAGTTCCCTGTGACTCTCTCGGGATTGGGACAAGGTTCTCAACATTAGACTTTATGAATTCGTCCGATTCCTTATCAGGAACAGTGCTAAGATGCTCATCCCCCATGTTTAGAGAGTGAGTGTGAACTTCGGGTGTGACAACAACAGACTGAGGGAGTTGAGAAGAGCTAGCATTCATGGATTGTACGAGTTCCATTTGATCATCTGCTAGTAATTTCCCCGTCTCATTATTTTCTCCCTGATTTTCAATGGAAGGAATTACAACCGATGAATCTGATGAATCTTTTTGAATAATAACAATGTTATCTTCATCATCATCACTGTCATCATCGTCATCATATAGAGCAGCATAGCGAAGATTGGCACGTATTTGAGCTGCTCTTTGCTTAGCAAGTAATTCTTCCATGCTTATTTCGTTTCTAGCATCTCGTTCTTCAGCAAGTAATTCTGCCATGGATTTCTCACGAGAATCTTGAAACGATGTAGTAGCAAACTCCTCCTTAAGTTCTTTCAATATTTCAAGAGCCTTTAGATAAGGTTCTTGCTGAGTTTCTTGAGAAGTTGTGTGAATCATTTGGTACTGTGGAGGTTGGTCATGATACGGATAGTCATAATTGTAACAAGGAAAGGGATTCCCTGTTTGACAATCCGAGCTAAAGTGAGGACCTCCACAATACTCACAAGAAATATTCGGTGCATTTTGAAATGATGTATTATTGAAATAGCACGGTTCTTGTTCAAAGGAATTATGAGGAGGGTAACTGAAATCGTTTTGAAAGTTTGGAAACGTGAATGTATTTTCGATTTCAAAAGTGCAACAAGTACAAAGTCCATGGGTAAACCCACATTCCTTGCAAAAACATCGGTTACAAAGTGAACCATCTTCTAAGAGATCTCTACAAACATAACAATAGTGTTGATCAAACGAAGATAGTTGGGGTTGTGGAGGGTGGTCGGGAAGACTTTGAGAATCATCGAAAGCATTCGGATTTGCTGTGCACCATTTACAAAATCCATCACTAATATCACTCCTGCACCGCCTACACGCGCACTTGTAACAACGATGATTGTCATCCACTGGACCTTTATACTGAAAACAATTGTAGTCGAGTGATGACATGAGAATTAAACATTAACGAGGGATAAGAAGATAAGAATTAAACGTAAAGGAGACGAAGATTATTTTTGGGTTTTTTCGAAAAACACATCAATTAAAACGAGACCAACTCAAAAAGACAATTGTGAACTTAAACCAATAATCACAATGTAAATGGCTTATTTGAAAAAGGTACATCACTCACAAGGATACAATGGCAAGTTTTAATCTGTTGTTTGGGAACTTATTAATGTTCACACCCCCAGTTGGTAGGTGTTCAGCCTTGGTTCTCGGCGGTGTGTTTTATGCTTATTTTTTTATTTAACAAGAAAAACGGAAAATGTTTTTGTATTTTTTTTTATATGATAGATATATATACAAAAGAAAAGGAAAATATTTTTGTGTTTTATAAGTTTTTGAAAACGATAACTTCTTGGCGAAGGTTCTACAAGTCACTAATCGTTGAAATCATAACGATATTGTCGCGACACAGCCTCCTCGGCAGCGGCGCCATTTTGATATTGCGTTTTTGCGCGTATCAAATTAATATACTAAGTAGACGTGAGTGGAATTCACTAATCAACCTTTAGGAAAAGGAAGACTTGCGAAAACTCGTGAATACAATATATATATGTGATACCGGGTAAGTGATTACCCGGGTCGTGTCCCAACGAGGTGTGAATGGGCAATATCGTGTGAGATTCGAGATTAAAATGCTTGTAAGAAATGGTTTTGATTATTTGGTATTGTTGAATTACGCTAAATTGCAAATAACGTGCGAAAAATAAAATAAACGAAACTAAATCATGAATTCAAACAAGGAATGAAAGTTAAAACTTAAAAACTATTTAAAATACTATGGGAATGATAATAGGGAATAGGGGAAACCTAAAACGTAATCTAATTTAAAAACGCGAAAGTTAATTTAACAAAAAAAAATGCGAGTGCGCGAAATAAAAAGTGATTTTAATGCTACGCTAATCCTACGGGCATAAAAATGATTTTTCTACTTTTCTAATGATAAAAGAAAATTTTTGAAAAAAAAGAAAAATATTTTTTTGCTTTTTAATTAATTATTATGATTTAATAACTAAAATAAAGAGACTAAATTAGGAAAAATAGTAAAACGTATTGGAAAAATATGAAACTTTTTAGGAAAGTCTAATACGCTAATAGGTAGCTAGGGAAAAAAAAAAAAAAAAAAAAAAAAAAAAAAAAAAAAAAAAAAACTCGACATAAGCAGTTAAAGATAAGCAGAAATAAGCACTTAATAGCTTACTAGTTTAAATAACAAAGTAGACAACTACATTAAATACAAACTAAAGGAAACCACAACAAGATCAACTAGTGAGCTCAGTTGGTGGGGGTTTGTTTGGTGTTTTTTCGTGTGACTGGTGACCAGGGTTTGAATCCTGGGTCACACCAATTTTTTTGCAAAACCCCCCCCTTTTTTTTTTTTTTTTTTTTTTTTTTTTTTTTTTTTAATTTTTCTTTTTGCACGACAAAATAACACAACTTTTGTGAAAAAGATTTAAATGAAGAGCTTTTAATAAGCATATGCAGGCCTTTAAGATGCAACAGTTTGATAATAAACACAAAAGGCAAAAGCTAAATGTACACAAACACAAGCACCATAAATTAAGTAAAAAAAAAAAACATCATATCAACAAGCTTGAATCAAGCAGAAACAAAGGGTCTAACAAGCTCAATGGTTAACTGTAAGCAAATTCACAACGCAATCACAAACAATCACAACAATAACAAACTGCAAAAAATAAGCAAGGATCCAGCAGATTGCAAAGCACATAGATTCAATTGGAACTGCTATGCACACCAGCAGCCTAAGGGTCCAAAATTGTGCAACTAACGGACACGATAAACTGCTCTAAGTTAGACTATAGCTAAGGGGGACCTAAACAAAGCCATGAACCAAGAAACCTACACTACTTTTGCTAAAATTTAAGTTGACGTGGGTTGTTTGTGACAGCAAAACAGCAGGCCTAAATGGGTCCAATGGGGCACTTTCGAGGCTGGAAAAAGCTGTCAAAGAAATTTTGGAAAAATCAACAAAAAATACAGGCCATTAGATAAGCTGGAGAACAAGCTCTAAACTAATTTTCACGACGATTGAACAAGTAACGAAGAAACTAAAAATGCCATCCTAGTAGCTGTTGGGACCAAGAAACATAAAGAAAAGAGCAGGTCTGATAGTGATTAGTCAATTTGCAGCCTACAATCAAACCATGTAATGAGTTTGAAAATGAAACTTAATCTACAAATATTACACGCTACAATGCCAAATACTGGTGCAATCAATTCCTAAGGCTCGATCTACCCTAAGCACGGCTAATACATGGACTAAAATGGGGGCTGCAAGCTGCTAGTTAACTAAAAATCCTAAGTTGAAGTCTACTGTGGCTAAGCTAATTTAAGATCCAAAGGGGCTGATGTAGATGGTTTCATGAGTTGAAAATATGAAATCTATACAAGTAACTAATTGCGCATCTAGTTGCGAACACTAATTTTAACTACGGCTAACCTTAAATGAGATCAAGAGGGAGCATAGGGGGCTGCTGATGCAGCGGGTGCAAATGGTTGTATGGACTAGAAAGGTAAATTACACACACCAACAACTTATACAATCCTAATGGGAACTAAAGAGAAGAACAAACTAACAACTAAAAGGGAGTATTCTAACATTCTACCTATGCACTCTACCAAAACAGTTATATAAAAGATTTTAGAAATCCTTCTTAAAAGCTTAAAGACTAGTTGGGACTGAGAAAACTTGATTACAAGATACTAAAAACCATCAAAGTAAACTGATCCAAGATTGAAAAAAAAATGGTTTTTAAAGAACATCTCTTGTGCCAAACACCATTTAAAGCTACGATTTTACTAACTAAGCAACAACAATAAGTGACTAAGCAATAGAAGCAGTATAAATAAGCAGTTAGCGAAACAATGTTAACTAAAATTTTTAGATTTTCATTGAACTAATTTGAGAGTACAAAAACTTAAAACATAAAAACATTGAAAACCTAAAACTGAAAACCAAATTCAAGACTACAACATACATAAAAACTTGACTACTAAAAACCTAATTTCAGACTGCGAATAAGAACCTAAAAAAAACTGACTTATTTAAAACTAAAGAAAACGACTGCCCCCTTAGGCTTACACGACCCCATCTATTTATACCACTCCCATTATGGTTTCCCTTGAGCTCTTTTTGTCCACTTCTGTCATGTGTTTGTTCAGTGAGTAAATTGAGCTTTGGATTCCACCTTGTGCTTTTCATGAGCCTTCACAACCATAGGATGAGACTTGGAGACCACATCTTCTAATTATAACCGTTTGATCTTTTGTGGGTGCCTAGGATTGCCAGCGTGGCTATGGGTAGGTATAGTTTTGTGAGGAGGGGGAATGTTAGTGGGATTGGGAGATGGTGTGGAGGACAAAGGGGATGGTGATGGGTGGATGGTGATAGTTGTGTTTGGCGGTTAATGGGGGAAGCAGGTCACGGGTAGGAGATAAGATGAAAAGGAAAGGGATGGTTTGACCATAGTTTGACTCAAACACGTTTTATCATCAAAACGTATAACATGTTTTATGGTGTTGGGCTTTAGATCATTTTGGGCCAAAGGGAAGGATAAGGTGGATTTGGTTTGTTGGATTTGGATTTGGCAATTGTTAAAAAGGGCCCAAACTGGAATGTTTATTAATCCGTTTAGTATTATCATAAGGACTAATCTTGTAATTTAATGAAACTCCAAGGACCATTGTTGAACATCTTTCAACTTCAAGCAAGGGTTAATCCTGTCAAGTTAGATAAATCAAAGGACCAAAATCACAGTTTTCCAAATTTAAAAACATCAGGGACCAAAACTGCCAATTTGCCAAAGTACAAGGACCAATTGTGTAATTTTCCAAAACTTTTTACCCAAAGATCATTTGTGATTTCTTTTGACTTTTAAGAAACTTGGGTTGACTTTTCATTTGAAATAAATGCTCAGGGACTAGTTTTGATAATTTTTTAAAGTTGGGGGACTGAAACTGCCAATTATGCAAACTTTGTTCGTTTTTCGTATGTTTTCGCTCGTTTTGCATCAGGAACATATAAAATACGATCTTTGAGATTTTCTTCGCATTTTTGTGCGTTTTTGAGTATTTTTGATCGTTTTGCAGCTCAGATTTGACTAAAAATGATGAGTATTTACACACTCATCAATATGTCAAGGCTCTTTCTCTCCTAATGACCGCCTCCACTTTATTTTACGATCTTGCATCTCTTTCCTCTTTCGTAATCGAACTGTCATCCCAGTATTCATCGCCCATTTCCGACTACATCCAATCAATAAGTCACACATGGATATGTTAACACAAGTGTCTAACCTCTATAACAAACAAGCACTATAAACGTATATAGGGATTCTTTGTCTAATGATCATTCTCACGCAGTGTCAAAATTATCATTACAAACTATACTGTGACTTTGAAAGTTTCCATGAATACCTAAAAATGGGATTGTAAAAATTCTTTTGGGTTTCATACTCCTATAGACTTCCATCAGGAACACATAGTTTGTTTCCTCCATCAAGAAACCTTTAACCAAAACACTTTAAATCAAGCTCAAAGTTTCTCAGTCAGAACCCACCTTTGGAGACACGAAGGTTGAACATGTGAAAAAATGAAAGTTCTTAAGTGTTTTTTTGTGCAATCTTAATGGAGTATCCAATGCAAAAACAGGGGTGGCCAAATATAAGCATGCATTTTTAGAATGAAAAGCTTAATAAGTTGATGTAGAAAATACGAAAAGTCTTACTCGCTTGTTGCCAAGTGAAGTCTACGATCTTTTATCATTGTTGTTGTTGGCTTGTCGTTTGAGTGCTTGGTTATCCAACGTTTGGATTCTTCGTGACTGAATTTGTGTTTGGACTCTGACCACAAGCTGCATCTGCTTCATGGCATTGACTGTTTGTCGCTTTACATTTTGACCTCTTACAACTCCTTGAAGCCTCACAAGTCTTGTCAAACCTTTAATGTTCCTCCTTACCTGCATCATCACATCATGGGCTTGAGTTGACATCAGCAAAGGTTGTGTTCAAGAAGCGACAACAAGACTGTTCCAATAGAATGAAAATCAACTCACAAGTTATTCAATCACCTAATGTGCACTAATAGACCACCATCAAAGACAACTACATTCACATGTGAAGAAAAACTATACAACTATATTCACTTATGAAGAAAAACTATACAACTATATTCACTTGTGAAGAAAAACTATATTCACATGTGAAGAAAAACTATACAACTATATTCACTTGTGAAGAAAAACTATACAACTATATTCACATGTGAAGAAAAACTATATTCACATGTGAATAAAAACTATACAACTATATTCACATGCGAAGAAAAACTATACAACTATATTCACATGTGAAGAAAAACTATATTCACATGTGAAGAAAAATAGCAGTCAACTATCGAGTTTGGTGGCGCCAATTAGTGTTTATAGAATCTTAACCCCGATTTGCAAGCCTAATGACACTCACCTATCGAGTTCGGTGGTGTGAATTGTATTTCACATATAAAAAATAGCTAGGCATTTTATCAAACACTTGGTGTGCAATAACAAACCACCAGCTAAAGACAAGCTCATATGGATCTATATCATCATTAGCTTCTACAAAGTCATCTAAATTATTCATCAAAATAACTAAAAAGCATATAAACTAACTCATATTACAAACAATTCAGAAGTTTAGCACTGGACACTTAGATTTGAGTGATTAAAGTGTGAGAATTTGACCTTTTACGGACTAATTTCAACAAAACAACTGTCAAATTGCAAAATTCAGCACCAATGAATGTAGTCCTGGATGGCGAGTGTAACGCATAAGCTGCTCGTAGTCAATCGTCTTCTTCCTTAACTGATCTGATTGGTGATGATTATCATGGTGATTGTGCTTAACGGGGTGAATGGTGGTGATCGGTGGTTATGGTGGTGATCGGTGGTGATGATGATGGTGGTGGTTATGGTGGTGATCAGTGGTGATGATTGTGATGGTAGTGATGGTGGTGATAGTAGTGATGGTGGTTATGGTGGTGATCGGTGGTGGTGGTGGTTATGGTAGTGATGGTGGTTAATATTCAGTTGTGGTTGCTGTGTTTGTGTATGTGTTTTTTTCTTGTGTGTGTTTGAAGGACAGAGAGAAAATTGGGTTAATTTTTTAGGGTGTGGAAGCAAATGACAATAATTCACTTAGACCCTTACAATTTTTAGTCAATATTTACAAAAATGCCATTCCGCCCAAATTCATATTATGATGAGATTGATTTGATCCTACGGTCCAGATCTCTTCTCGCGTTCTCACAAAAATAAGCCTTCTCATTTGAACGCTTGACTATATATATATATATATATATATATATATATATATATATATATATATATATATATATATATATATATATATATATATATATATATATATATATATATAAAATAATAATATAAATATATAAAAAATATATCTATATTTATATAAATTCGGTTTTCGGTTCGGTTTTCGGTTCAGATAGCCAAAACCATATTCAAACCGAAAACGGATTTTTAGTTCGGTTCTGTTTTGACAAATTCGATTCAATTATAAGTTCGGTTCAGAGTTTTTTCAGATCGGTTCGGTTCGGTTTTCGGTTTATTATCCGAACCATGAACACCCCTAAAAGCAATCTCAAAATTTTTATTTTGTTTACTGCTTTTGTACTTTACGGATTGTAAGCGCATTTTCTTGTGAGAATATTATCTAAAGGTGGTAATTGCTAAATCGAGGTATGACCATTTTTATAACAAGAGTTATAAAATAAAAGATGTTAGAATATTAGTGTGTAATAGTTAGGATATAAATTTAGAGGGTTAATTGTATTTTAGCTCAAACTTAAGGAGGTTAGTCATGTATTAGGAAAGTTCCTAACCTCCTCAATTGTAGAATCCTTGTTCACCAAGGATTAGGTTTCTCCCCCCTCATTCTCTATAAATAGGGATGAGGGGGTGATGTTTTATTTGTACCTTCTTTTCTTGCTCACGTTTAATAAACGTTTGAGTGTAAATATCTCGTGTGTGTTGGTGCCACTCGGCATTAAGGGATCATAACCCTTTGCCGAGGTCTTGTTGGAGTAGTTCTTGATTCGTGGTTCTGCTCTAGAAATCGGTTTGTTAGATTTCTTCCAACAATTGGTATCGGAGCCTTGTTCGAGAAGAACGAATCACACAACGTGGTTAGAGCCAAAACAAAAGAAACGAGTGAACCGGGTTTGGTTCGTCGGTTACTGCACAGTCGTGGGAAAATTGGCCCTGCGGGTTCGTTAACCGTTGGATTTCTACAAAATTCGAACCGTAGGTTGAAGACACATAGATCTAGGATCTCACCGGAGGGATCTTGCATCGGAGTTTCCAGGAAAGATCTATAGGCTGTCGAATTTTCTGGTGCGGTTGTTGTGTTCTTTGTCGTTTTCAGTTATTGTTTGGCTATCGTTGTGTAGATTACACGGTTCAAGGTTTCTAGGTTTTCGAGTCAAGATTACTTGGGCAACAAGGTTCTTGAAGTTGTCTTGCAAGGAGGTGGATCGAATCTCCTAGGGTTATAGGAAATCATTTTATTTTGTCACAAGGTTCTTGAAGTTTCGGTTTTGAGCTTCAAATGTGACAAGGTTTTGCAAGAATTTTCAACTTCAAGTTTTTCAGTTTCTTGGAATTCAAGTCTTGGTGATTCTTGGAAGACAAGTAAGGTTTAGCTTTGTCTTGGGATTCAAGAAAAGTGATTGCTTGGAGTACAAGGTATATCAAGGTTGTAGACTTGAGGTGGAAAGATCGAAGCTTTAGGGTCTTTCTAAAGGTTAGTAGATCAATTATTACAAGAAAACGGGTTTAGCACACGGCTTGTGAGGCTTGTCGGTAAAGTTGGTTAATAAACAACTTGACAAGGTTTTTAGCAAGGTAAAAGAAGAATGGCTAGTTCGATAACTAGGTTTGACATCGAGAAATTCGATGGGAAGAATGACTTCGGGTTATGGCAAATAAAGATGCGTGCTTTAATGGTACAGCTGGGATGTGATGCTGCATTAGAGACATTACCCGCGGACATGGAAGCAGGTGAAAAGGCTGCTTTGATGAAGAAGGCATACAGTACCTTGATTCTATGCTTGGGAGACCGGGTTTTACGGGAAGTTACCAAGGAAACATCTGCTGCAGGAATTTGGTCGAAGTTAACTAGTCTGTATATGACTAAGTCCTTAGCAAACAGACTGTATCTAAAGAAGAAGCTGTACACATACTATATGAGTCCAGGTACGAAACTGGGTGATCATATAGATGAGTTTAATAAGTTGATACTTGATTTGGCGAATATTGATATCGAGATTGAGGATGAGGATCAGGCACTTATGTTACTTACGTCGTTGCCATCGTCTTACGAAAACTTTGTGGAGACATTGTTGTATGGGAGGGAATCCTTGACAATGGAGGATGTTCTCGCGACTCTGAATTCAAGGGTGTTGAAGAAAAGAACTGAAGGCAAAGGAAGAAACTGGTGACGGGTCATACGTAAGGGGGGGGGGGGTCAGATCATTCAAGGAAAGCTCATTCTGGTAGAAGTTCGCGGTTTAAGTCAAGGGGTGAAACTGGTAAACTCAAGTGCTTCATATGTCATTCAGAGGATCATCTGAAAAGAGACTGTCCAAAGAAGAAGTCAAGTGGGTTCGTCAGGAAGGGTAAGCATGATCAGGATTCTGATTCTTCTGATGACGAGGGTAACGCCTACTTTAGAGAAGCCTTGGCGGTGGTCGGGAATGATGAGATGACTGAATTGGTAATGGATTCAGGTGGGTCTTATCATATGACACCTAGGAGGGATTTCTTGTACGACTTCAAGGATATTGATGGTGGTTCGGTTCAGTTAGGTGATAATAGGACATGCACTATCAGAGGGACAGGAAAAGTGAAGATGCAGTTGCATGATGGTTCAAGCTTTATACTGGAAGATGTCAGGTATGTTCCAGGGTTAAGAAAAAGCTTGATTTCATTGGGTACTCTTGAAAAAGAGGGTTATACTGTGATGATGCAGATGGGTAGAGTCAAGGTGATCAAAGGTCGTCGGGTTATGATGACCGGGATCAGGAAAGAGAACGGTGTGTATACTTTGGAAGCAAAAGTGAAGACTTTTGGTGTACAAAAGCATGGAGGTTCAAAACAAGTTGGATTCAAACAACTTGGTCATAAACAAGTTGGGTTCAAACAACTTGGTCATAAACAAGTTGGTCTCAAACAACTTGGTCATAAATAAGTTGGGTTTAAACAACTTAGTCCTGGTCTTAAAACAGGAGTTCATGGAGTACAGGTTGATGAACGTGTTTGGTTTGAGGTGGAACTGCAGGGAGCTCAAGAAAATCGTGAAGCTGAGGTAATTCAGGAGAGTAACGATCATGCTGCAGTGGCTCAAAGAAAGTTGGAGGTTAAACAACTCGAAGGAAAAACAAACACGGACTGCTTGGTAAAAGAGCAGGAAAAGTTACACCTTGGTATAAAGGTGGGGGAGGACATTACGGTAACCGGAGTACCTGGTCAAGAGGGTGCAGAGGGTAATGTTGCTGAAAGGTATAGAGGTGACAGTAATATGGCTGCTTTAGGAGTTGCTGAAGTGATGAAAGAAGATGCACATGAGTCATTGACTTTCATGGATGCAGTTGCTTGTGAGGTAATTTCCAAGTGGATGGTTGTAATGAAAGAAGATATGGATACTCGGTCTGGTATGTGTATGCTCAGCAACGGTTTCAGGCGAAGCAGTGACGACAATAACATATATTACTGGAGCTATGCACAAGGTATGTTCATATATCTATTCCTCTATATAGATTATACGGGGTTTACTTGTGAAAGCAAGGCTGAGATCTGGGTTACCAAGGGTTTGCTGGATGAAGCAAAGGAAATTATACTTGGTATGGAGATCTTCAGGACTCAGAGTGGTAATACTCTGAGGGTGTCACGATTCAGGTTTTCCAACAAGATGTCGGTTCGGATATTGTTGGGGGGACAATCTACGCTGTCGTTAGAGGATGGTCTATCAAGGAATCGTGATGAAGAAAAGAAGAGTAAGGGGTCATGTATATATGCAGTTGGAAGTCATGAGTATCAAGTGGTCTGCACGAGACCTGACATAACATCTGCGGATGTGGGAATGTTAGATAGGTTTGATCGTGGATTACAGACAGACGTACAAGCTTTTGTGGATTATGACTACGCCATGGGTAGATCAATCACAATGTACGGGTTTATGATACAGGAATGTGCTGTAAGCTGGGAAGCTATGTTGCGACACATGATGACTTTGATAACAACTGAAGCGGAGTATATGACACTTGTTGGAGAACTGAAGGAGAATACATGGCTAAAGGGACTCTCTACAGAGTTAGGATTTGAGCTAAGGTTAGTAGCGGGTATTGCTACTGGTGCCTTGACGAAGGCGGTCCCCGGTCCGAGGTTCCAACACTGTTTGAAGCTGCTGCGTATCGGAGAAGGCTAACTATTACCACTAAGGTGGAAATTGTTAGAATATTAGTGTGTAATAGTTAGGATATAAGTTTAGGGGGTTAATTGTATTTTAGCTCAAACTTAAGGAGGTTAGTCATGTATTAGGAAAGTTCCTAACCTCCTCAATTGTAGAATCCTTGTTCACCAAGGATTAGGTTTCTCCCCCCTCATTCTCTATAAATAGGGATGAGGGGGTGATGTTTTATTTGTACCTTCTTTTCTTGCTCACATTTAATAAACGTTTGAGTGTAAATATCTCATGTGTGTTGGTGCCACTCGGCATTAAGGGATCATAACCCTTTGCCGAGGTCTTGTTGGAGTAGTTCTTGATTCGTGGTTCCGCTCTAGAAATCGGTTTGTTGGATTTCTTCCAACAAAAGAAAACTAATACAAAAGTGTGCTGGAAAACTAACCATTTGCCACCCTACGTCTTTTTTATGAGCATTCACACTTTGTATTTGGCAATACACGCAGTCCAACGATGCAAATTATTATTTGGCAATTTTTTTGTTGCGCGTTCATTCCAACGAACCATGAAACTAATCATGATACATGATGTTTTAGGAAAACACTTAGAACCTTTTTCTTTTTTTTTGAAAGGCGGAAAACACTTGAACTAACCCTCTCATGAAATCTTAAAGAACATGACTGATGAAGTAATGCAACGATTGTATATCATCGCAACTAAAGCCTGATCAGTATCAAAGACATCAGTTAGGCAAGTCAACCAAGCTTGCACCTAATGAAATTTTTTGATATGAAATTTTGCTTCAATTAAAGACATCGCAGCCGCTGACTGTGAACTTTTTTTTTACACTACTATTGTTATGTATTTAGTTGCTATGCTAAATGAGTCAACATTTGGCATTTTTATTGGAAATTTATGAGGCTTGTAGAACGGTAGAGGGGGGTGAATACTGTTTCTTCGGCTTTTTAGAACGTTTAAAAACTTTAAGCCACGAAGACAACCAAGTGGTTTAAGTAGGAACAACAACAAACACAACCACAAGTATATAAAGCTAGTAAAGAACACCACGATATATACTGGTTCGGGATGGGGTGGTTTATACAATTCGTATGTCTAGTTGCGAATCCACGACACGATATTATTCACTAGTATAATCCTTTCAGTGGACTACAAACCATTACAATTCACTCCACCGATATTCGCCAATATCGATGCTCACAAAGAAGGAGTTACTCCCACGGTATTCCGCCCTCGGAAACCACCCTAAAGAATCTCGTGATTCGAGTTACACTTGGTCACCTAGACCACAACCAAAACTTCCACCCGGAAGTATCAAACCCCAACTAGATCCCCAATGATCTAGGCTTGGTCACCAAGACACAAGACTTCCCTTACAAACAATTGAATGAATGAATAATTGTTTGTTCAACCAAACCCTAACCTAACCTAGAGACTCGATTGTAATAGAAAGGGTATAAGGAAGAAGACCCTCGACACAATCACAAGAGTGGATTAGGTTCTTGTGTTTCTTCCCTTGCAATGAGATGTGTTCTTTCAAAGAATGTTAGTATGTTTAACTAAGAACACAAGAGAGAATAGAGAGATTAGAGAGAAAGAATGTAGAGAGAAAGAATAATGGCAAGGGGTGAGGAATACAAGAGGCAAGGGGGTATTTATAGGCCAAGACCCAAACTTGAGAAAAATTTACCGAGGCCGGCGCGTCACCCACGCGTCGACGCGTGGGCAGCATGCCAGGACTCTGTCTCAAGTTTTTCCAAAACTTGGGTGTTGGTCCTTTAAATACCTTACTTTGCTAAACCCCCAATTGTACTTCACACTAAACCTTAACATTAATCAATCTAAGGTTTACCAACTCAAATAGCCAATTTGGAAAATGTTTTTGTGAAGTGTTTATGAGAAAACCAAATACCAAGGTTCGAAGAGTAGAAAGGGTAATTTGGTAGGGGTATAAATGGTATTCCTCAAATGGCATAATAGAGAAGAGAATATGCCATGGGATATTCCTCCATAGGGAAGAGTGTGTGAGGTTTAGTTAGAAAGTAACCATGGTTAGGTTAGAGATAGAATATTTCAAAGGTATATTCCTTTGCTTGGGGGGAAAGAATGAGATGGAGGGTTGAGATGGTTTTGTTTGAAATGGATGATGGAGATCAAAGGGAGCCTCTTTTGAATTTCAAACTATTTGGCATGTGGGAAATATGGAGGGTTGAGATGTGTTTATTTGAAATGGATGGCTAGGATCAAAGAGAGCCTATGTTTGGATTTCAAATTTATTCCCATGTGATGAAATAGAGGGGAGGTGAGTTGTATGTGAGTTGATGTGCGTAAGGAATATGGATTGTGTAAGGGATTTGGATATGATAGGATATGGTGAATCTTGGTGAGTTGGCAAGTGTGTGTAGAGAAGAGTTGGATGTGAGTAGTGTGTGTAGAGAAGAGTTGGATGTGAGTAGTGTGTGTAAACTTGAAATCTAGTGTATGTAAAGAAGTATGTGTACAAATGTACAAGGTATGTATATGTGTGTGTACACAAGGTATATAAGTGTGTATATAGGATTGTACGGGAAGTTGGTAGATTGAGAGAATATTGTGTGGGAGTATGTGCAAGTTTTGTGTGAGTAAGGGGAGACACAAGGTACACATTGTAAGAGAGTGTAAGGAAATGTTGTAAGAGAATGTTGGAGAGGGATATTTTGGAAGGATTGTGGGAGATATGGTTTTGTTGACTTTTGTAAAATGAGATTAAGAGGAAGATTAAGATATAATCTAATTGTCATTAAGAAGAGAAAGTTTAGATAATTAAGATTATGAGTTGAGAAAATCATAAGTTACTTATAGGTTCAAGTAACACAACGTCGAGAATCCATAGTTTCATATCTCGTGACTTTCCATGACTCGACGTTCTCAACTAATACCTTGGTTCAAACAAGTTAAGTGCTTTGCCTTGATGTAAAGCATAACCCAAGTGGGAAAGGATGCGTTTACGCAAAGTGACCTTTGACTTAGTTTGACCAATAAGGGAGTAAACCCATTACGTAATTAGAAGACGTAAGCACGGGATATGAGCATATGGATGCTTTCACATGATGTTACGTGAAGTATATAAGCTCCCTAAGTTTAGAAAAGCCTTGGCTAGAGGCGATAGTTAGAAAACATGAGTTGGCGTTTTCCCGTAAATGGGTGCTTTAAAAGTTGGATCTCTCTAATCCCAAAACTCGTTTCGAGTGTTCTCAATTAAGCACATAACATATTCATATCTGTATTGAAAGATCCACATTTTTCGGGTAAGGGGAAATCCGACTTTCAAAATTCGCCCGGAGCAATACAGACTACTGGCGCGTCACTCGCAGCGCGCCAGCAGCAACTCTTGGCTCCGGCGATTTTAGGCTACCGTTTGTTATTTTATGTGTTCCAAAGGTTCATTTGTCATTATCAAAACATTAGGAGATCTTGATCATGTTGCCTCAACAATCTCTCCCTTTTTGATGATGACAAATAAAATCCGAAAGCAAATAAAATTACCAAACGTAGCGAAGACAAAGTGCGCCATTGGTGTAGCTTGCTTCTTGACCTTTTCCTTGTAATTTGGTAAAACCTTTGTTTCTTTAGACTTGAATAGGTCTTCTGATGAGGCGAAAAGTGTACCACTTTTAAGGGGTCATTTAAGCCCGAATTGGTGATTATTTGATCAATTATTGCCCTAAATCGTTCCTTTTGTCATTTTAGGTACTTTTGAGGAGAAATCTGGAAAAGGAAGCGTTTTGGACGTTTTTGGAGCATAAAAGTGAAGAAAACGGCAAAGTCTCAAATTCCTTGCTGGGAACAGTACCTGACGACGTCAAGGATTAACACATGACAACGTCAAGAGTGATAAAAGATGTGGAAGTGGAAATTATAACGTGACGGCCCAGAGTATTTTCAGTGTTAATGACCTGACGGCGTCACCAAGGCCGTCAGGGTCAAAATGCATGTGACGGCCCAGAGTCTATTTCTACATGATGGCGTCAAGACTGGATCTAGGCAATACGAATTTTAACTTGGCGGCGAGTTGACGGCGTCAGAAGCCAATACATGACGCCGTCAGGATGCTCTGTCTATATATATTTTTCCAATTTTTCATTGTAAAGTGTGGAACAAGTTGTGGAATACTAAAACAAAAACCCTAGGTCGAATTTACTGCTTATTGAAGGGGTTTCAAACCCTTCTTTCTTCCATGTTTGAATAAAGATAAGTCTTCCAATAATCATTCAATATGTCTATGTGTTGTTTGATTCTATCTTATGCTTGTCTTTCTTTTAACATGTTATGCTAGGTTTTTATTGTGTTTGTTTAGATGTAGTGAAACCTAGATGTTGATTATTGGTTGATTGTTTGCTTATAATTGTTATGGATGATTGTATTCGATGTTAGGCTTAAGAAAACTGGCAGACTTCCATTGGTAACTTGCTTGAACGTCTTAAGAAACATGATCGGAGGTGTACTACGATTTTTGGTTGTATTTAATGCATAAGTGAATTATAATGATCCCATGTTAGGAGCTTTAAGTCGGCTCAACATAGGAGTGAAGTAGGATCTTATAGAGTTAGGGAATATTGTACACTGCCCTACGACTAGTATTAAGGAATATAACCCGTCATCCATGCAATTGTAACAAGCTAATCAACCGGTAAAAGATATCTAGGGAGTAATGAAATCTAAGTAAACACAACTTTTCTCATTATTGTTTCCACCACATTAGCACATTAGTTTATTTTCATTTCTTTTATTTTAATTTGTTTGCAATTGTAGTTAATTGGGTTAGTTGTCTAGCAACTAATTCCGTCCACTCCTTCAAAACCTGAGATTTTACTTACTTTCATAAAACATAAAAAATACAAAAAGAATCATCCCTCACCTCTAGACCTAGTTTAGTAGGCTTTCTAATCCTAGCGACACTATTCCTAAGTTGAACGATCAATCCTCCGGTACTTGTCACTATACTATACTACAACGATCAGGTACACTGCCTGGTGGGGATTGCAAGCTTCTCAAGATCTCTTGAGAGGTAAAACCTGTTGCGAGGGCGCAATCCCGCGCATCAAGTTTTTGGCGCCGCAGCTCGGGGAATAGTTATTGTCTAGGTTAGAATTTCTTTTTATTAGGTCTACTTGCTAGATTCCTTTCTAGTAAGATTTTTATTTTTATTTTTTGGTTTTGTTTAGTCTATCTCATTTCTTTGTTCCTTTGTTCGTAAACTATCTCGATGGATAACAATAGCATTGATCGTTTGATTCCTATTATTCGTGTTTTTCGTTGTAGGATTTTCCAAATGCCCGCCCCAATCCCTTTAGTGGAAAATGAGAACCCACCTAACCTCTAGCCTAACCATTACTTTGACAATAATTCTGAGATGGAGGAGTCTGACCATGATAATGACCATAGGGCTAGTCCTTTTTACTATTCGGACTCCGATGAGGAACTAGATGATGGTGATGTAATTAATGAGGATAGGATGGAAGATGAGGTGAACCCTCTTAGGTATGTCGACCCTAGGACAAGGATTGAGAATGATAGCTCATTTAATATGCAGTTTCCCTGTAACATTGGATTTAGGAGCTTTGATGCCTACCTTAACTCATCTCTACCAATGAATATAATCTCGCGTAGTGAATACAATAAAATTATGGTAGATGAGTTAGAATACAAAGGAGATAATATTGTTTCTAGGGCAATGACATTGCATGTATTTGTAGGAAGCTTTGTTTTTCTGGTTGAGTTTATGGTTATGGAGAATCTAGGAGAATTTATCGATAGTAAGTTAACCTAAGTCGTGTTTGGAAAACCCTTCAAAAGGTTAACCAACCTTGATGAAAAACTTATGGAAAGGTTAATTATATTTTCGGATGGGGATGAAGATTTTGTTTACCAAATGCCCCGGGCACACCCTAGGTTCAAGGATTTTTCTATGGAGAAATGTAATAGGTATCCACCCCTTGAAATGCTAAGTGAGAATGATAAAAGGAAAGGGCTTAAATATCCTCACAAAAAGAATAAAAGGTATCATCGCGGATGTTTAGAGCTAAGTGATAATTATAAGAATGACGAAGCGACTATTAGATGGCTCACACTAGGGTATGTGAGCATAAGTGACACACGGTAGCCCATGACCTTGAGTCTAGCTACAAGACTCGTAAATAAAGAAAAGTGCTTCTTAGGAGGCAACCCATGTTTTGTGTGTTTTTATTTGTTTGATTTTATTTGTTTTTGTATGCGTGTTTATTTTTATTGTTGGTTCAAAGTAAATTGTGAAAATGCTTTATTTTGTTTTTAACTTCGTCTTAATTACATATAAAGGTCTTTTGCAAAAGCTAAGTGTAAGGGAGATCCAAATTTGTTTCTAAGAACGAAAATGAACATGATTCGCTACAATATTAAATGAGCATGTATATTAGTATTTGTTAGAGTCAAATGCTTGTATCGAGTCATAATGATGTTTTGCAGGATTTTCCAGGAAATAAGACATAAGTTTTTCCAGAAATTTTCCGGAAACTTAACATAAGATTTTTCCAGGAACATTCTGACGGCGTCAGGAGTTACAACCTGACGACGTCAGGTACCAAAATTCTGAAAAATTTTGCGAGTTTCGTTTATACCGGATTCTCAAAGTTTTTATAGATTCTTTAGTTTTATAAACTCCAGCAAATCTGCAAACATTCATTCCACAAGCATTATATCTTAAATTATTTTCTAGGATTTGTTAGTATATATAGATTGCCGCCGATTTTACGCGAGGTTTGCCTTGATTGTTTTCTCAGGTTTAACAGGTTATATATGACAAGAAGATGATTTATATTTCTGGAGGGAAGCTTTCAACATTCATTTTCTTGGAGGAAGATCTAACCTTGTTGACACACTATCCACACCGAACGAATCAGGGGAGTATTTGTTTTCATTCTTTTACCTGCTTTACTTTTACATTCTTTAATTGAACATTGGGCACAATGTTTATCCTAAGTGTAAGGGGAGGGTAAATGATGATACCTTATAGGATACAATTGCACTTGAGTTTGTTTGTTTGATTGTAGGTGTGTAACAGAACTAAGAGAAATACTTGTTAGTGTGATTTTAGCGCCAAATTTAAAATCTTTTACAACATTTAGGAGTGAAACTTTGGCCTTAATAAGCGTCTCATGGATAGTAGTTGTATGACTAGCACAAAAACCATACCACCCCAAAAAATTTTCCACCCAAATATGTGAGGTTCGCCTTTAGATTTGATATGAAAAGCATTCACTATTAGTGCTTATGAGTGTACCGGTAGCATTTAGATTCTAGAACTTGCGTTAGTGATGCATCCCAAGACCGCTAGTGAGACTACATTCGTGTAGTAGGATTTACTACATGATAAGAGGCATTAGGATCGCCCTTGTGTTAAACCCGTATCATAATTACTTGACCATTTAAGTCATATTACTTGACTAATAAAGTCAATTAATTTTTCCCACACCTTAGCGTTGTACTCATTTTTAGTACACGAAACCCCTAGTACACCCCTCCGAGCCTATCTTTTCGTTTCTAACTTTAAGCATCTTACTTAAAGATAGAATTTGTTTATAATCCACCCAAATGTGCAACCAAATCGCCTTAGCCTTCCGTGTATGCACTCATCTTTAGTGCATTATTGTTACATGTTTAAACCCTTAGTTAATTATCTAATTGATTACATGGTTGCTAAGTCGAGTCATATCTTGTACATATTGTTTTGGGACGATTGGGACTCATGGGTAAAGTACTAGTGTTATGGAGTAATGGAGAAGAACATTATATATTACCCCCATATGTGCGTTAATATCTAAAAAATACTCCAAGTGTTTTGATTATCTTAATTCGAGTCATTAGAGTGGTTTATTGTAAAGTGTGTAAAAATTCAAGTGTAAGGGGAATGTAAATTCCCTACGATGTATTATTTTGCATTGTAGGGTAAGAGTGTATGCAAAAAAAAAAAAAAAAAAAAAAAAAAAAAAAAAAAAAAAAAAAAAAATCGAAAAATCAAGAAAAAAAAAAGTAGAAAAAGATAAAAAAAAAATATATATAGAAAAAAAAAACATACGGACTACCATCTCGTTTCATTCTATGTTTATTTTTAAGTTTTTGTTATTTTTTATTTATTAGCTTAAGTCGAGTCGAGTCGAGTCTTGGCTTAGCAACGCTAAATTGTACATGTAATTAACCAAGATGATTAACTCGCCATTAGTAAATATTGTCTTTATCCAACAAAAACCGTGTTTTTCATATCCTTACACCTCACGTTATAACCCTTTAAAAGACCTCTTTGATAGTTTATCCTAGGTGCTTACGCCAAGTGGTGGAGGTTTGATCCTTTCCCAAGCCTATGGTAATCTATTTGCTATGACATGTAGTGAGAGATGTTTTCCATTTCCTTATTTTGATATATACTTTATTACACCCGAGAGATGTGAGTATCTAAACACTATTTATGAGGTGCTAGTGTATAACCTCCGTGCTTGTTTTTTGGTTATTAGTGGAACGATTATTTGTTGTAATTACTTTTATATTAGTGTTAAATGACCCCTAACTTGTATTTTGATTAGAATAAAAGCGCATTTGCTTGAGGACAAGCAAATCTCAATTGTAAGGGTATTCGACGAGGAGAAAAGTGTACGGCTTTTAAGGGGTCATTTAAGCCCGAATTCGTGATTATTTGATCAATTATTGCCATAAATCGTTCCTTTTGTCATTTTAGGTACTTTTGAGGAGAAATCTGGAAAAGGAAGAGTTTTGGACGTTTTTGGAGCATAAAAGTGAAGAAAACGGCAAAGTCTCAAATTCCTTGCTGGGAACAGTACCTGACGACGTCAAGGATTAACACATGACGGCGTCAAGAGTGATAAAAGAGGTGGAAGTGGAAATTACAACGTGACGGCCCAGAGTATTTTCTGTGTTAATGACCTGACGACGTCACCAAGGCCGTCAGGGTCAAAATGCATGTGACGGCCCAGAGTCTATTTCTACATGAAGGCGTCAAGACTGGATCTAGGTAATACGAATTTTAACTTGGCGGCGAGTTGACGGCGTCAGAAGCCATACATGACGCCGTCAGGATGCTCTGTCTATATATATTTTTCCAATTTTTCATTGTAAAGTGCGGAACAAGTTGTGGAATACTAAAACATAAACCCTAGGTCGAATTTACTGCTTATTGAAGAGGTTTCAAACCCTTCTTTCTTCCATGTTTGAATAAAGATAAGTCTTCCAATAATCATTCAATATGTCTATGTGTTGTTTGATTCTATCTTATGCGTGTCTTTTTTTAACATGTTAGGCTAGGTTTTTATTGTGTTTGCTTAGATGTAGTGAAACCTAGATGTTGATTATTATTTGGTTGTTTGCTAATAATTGTTACGGATGATTGTATTCGATGTTAGGCTTAAGAAAACTGGCAGACTTCCATTGGTAACTTGCTTGAACGTCTTAAGAAACATGATCGGAGGTGTACTACGATTTTTGGTTGTATTTAATGCATAAGTGAATTCTAATGATCCCATGTTAGGAGCTTTTAGTCGGCTCGACATAGGAGTGAAGTAGGATATTATAGAGTTAGGGAATATTGTACACGGCCCTACGACTAGTATTAAGGAATATAACCCGTCATCCATGCAATTGTAACAAGCTAATCAACCGGTAAAAGATATCTAAGGAGTAATAAAATCTAAGTAAACACAACTTTTCTCATTATTGTTTCCACCACATTAGCACATTAGTTTATTTTCATTTCTTTTATTTTAATTTGATTGCATTTGTAGTTAATTGGGTTAGTTGACTAGCAACTAATTCCGCCCACTCCTTCAAGACCTGAGATTTTACTTGCTTTCATAAAACATAAAAAATACAAAAAGAATCATCCCTCACCTCTAGACCTAGTTTAGTAGGCTTTCTAATCCTAGCGACACTATTCCTGAGTTGAACGATCAATCCCCCGGTACTTGTCACTATACTATACTACAACGATCAGGTACACTGCCTGGCGGGGATTGCAAGCTTCTCAAGATCCCTTGAGAGGTAAAACCTGTTGCGAGGGCGCAATCCCGCGCATCATCTTCACTTGCTTTCTTTCTCCCCTTTTGTCAAATCAAAAAGGTGGGACTTCCATTAAATGGGAAAGTAGCTTGTTCCAATAGCACCCGAACGTGCTCCCCCTTGAACATAGCTCCCCCTAGATCGTTGCTCCCCCTTGTTTCAAGGCGGGGATCCATGGGTCAAGAGCCTCACCTTTGCGGTGGTCTAGCTACATAAAAAGCACAACATGCAACAAACAAGTAATCCTCACATGTGAAAGTTCCAAAATCGGTTAGGTTACCATTTGGATTCTTGCAACATGGGTTAGTCCACAATAATTTGACAAATTATATAAGTTCCAAGAGATTGCATTTCATTCCAAGCATACATGAACAAAATATGCTACACATTTTATTATACAATAACTATCCTAGTACTTTATCTAAAATCACTATACTAGTACTTGATGGCAACATAAAAGTGTGATGTCTAGATTCCTAGGTTTATGCCTAGGTTGAACTCTTCTTTCACCATCTTCCCTTTCCCTGTCACCTTATCATCTTCCAACTTCCTATTCATCTTGGACATAGTGGTTAGCAATTCCATGATTCCTTCATGGATGGATAAGAGCATCACCCTAAACTCAATCCTTGATTCTTTGAGAGCATTGACCATGTGTGCGGTGTTTTCACAACAAATTACATGGTTCCCTTCACGAAGTTTTGGGCTTAAGGGCTTCCTTATCTTTTCCCAAACTTCTTCATCACCAATTCCCCTAGATGGGGATGTTGTGACTTGAACATTTTGTGGATTGCTCCAAACATCATCTTGCATTAGTTTTTTAAGGTTGATCCTAGGATATTGTTGTTGGTTGTTTTGCATAAATCACCCATTTCCCATCCCAACACTCTTAGTTGGAGCTTGAGGGACATCATTGTTGTTAACAATTTCTTCACTTCCATTGTTTGCAATCAATGAATTGGTGTCACTACTTTGGAGGATGAAATTGTCAAGAACATTGTTTGGAGAAGGTGGTTGGTTATTCATTTTTAACTTAGATTGAGATTTTAGGTGTAATGCTAAGTCAAGATCGCTAATCCTTAAATAATAGTAGAGTGAGGTTTAGATATGGGTAATGACTCCTATTATCCAACGGGTATTAAGGAAATTAGTACTAAGATTCCTCATTAGGTGACAAGTTGTGAAGATCAAGAGGAAGAGAATATATAGGAATGGTAAATATGCTTTGATCACATGGTCATGGGAAGAGTTATTCAAAGAACAGTGAGTGTTTTAGTTGATCTTAATTTATCACACTTTTGATTAAATAATTTAATCATGCAACATGTATTGATCACATAAGATGAACAAGTAGAATTAGATATAATATTTTCAACACAAGTGAAAGTTGTGATCAATATTATATCTAGTCTTGGAATTTTGACAAAGTCAATATTATCGAGATTAAACAAGATAATTTTGTGTCAAATTTTCTTATTCAATGCACATAGTATAGACAAGTAGAATCTTGGATATTATCAATCATTGTTTGAATAATGAGTTGATACATATCTTTCCTCTTGGAAGACATTTATTTGGGCTTCCATTCATGCCTCCATATAAGCCTTAATCATATAAACACATAAGCTCTAATAGCACCTAAATGGCTTGCAAACAACACATAGACATTTTATTTTGGCTTAAAGATTGTTCTCCTAAGATGCATGTTATCCATGAACATCCAAACCTATCCTGAAAGCAATTTGGATTTTTGAAAAATGTCATGCCAAGACTTAAACTTGTTTGTTTGTGACCTAAGTGTCCATTTATTCAAGTCACCAATGACTTGTTGTATAGGATGACCCCTCTCTTCTCTCACTTCCTTAGGATTGCCTTCATCCGAGACATTAACTTGTAATGTCGGCGACCTTTCTTGATCTTGAACTAGAGATTCATTGATCACATCATCTTCTACCGAAGGAGATGATTTATGCTCGGGCATGCTCTCATCAAAGGTCACATTGAAAGATTCCTCAATCTTCATTGTTTCCTTGTTAAGCACTATGTATGCTTTACTAGATTGAGAGTATCCTAGGAACACACCTTCAGATGACTTTGGGTCGAATTTGGTGAGATATTCTTTGGTGTTAAGTATAAATACTTTGCAACCAAATACTCTAAAATACTCTAAGGAAGGCTTCCTATTTCTAAGTATTTCATATGGAGTTTTATTAATGACCTTTCTTATATGAACTCTATTAAAGATATAACATGCGGTATCTAGGGCATGACACCAAAACTTTTGTGGGATGGATTGCTCGTCAAGCATTGCACGACTCATCTTTCTTAACTTACGATGTGTTCTTTCAACAATCTCAAGCGATTCAGAAGTGAACGGGCCCGATAAGTTATAAGATATTCCATGTTGTTCACAAAAGGTTCCAAATTGCATTTTATCAAATTCACTACTATGATTTGTTTTAATTGAGACAATTGAACAATCAAGTAGGTTTTCAAGTTTCTTTCTTAAAATGTTGAATTTATTCAAGACTCCATCCTTGTTTTCTAAGAATAATATCCGAGTGTAATTTGAATAATCATCTATAATCATTAAAGTGTAGAAGTTTCCTCCATAACTTTGGATCAGAGATGGACCATACAAATCCAAATGAATCAACTCTAAAACCCTATTAGTTGTCACTTCCTTTTTTATTCCTATTATTAGTTTGTCCTTGACTCCCTAGACATGTATCACAATAATGCCTTTCAAAGCTCAACTTTGGTAAATTCCGTACTAGCTCGTTAGAAGCTAGGTTTTGAACTAACCTCATATTGGCGTGACCTAACCTCCTGTGCCAAAGCGTTGAGTTGTCCACCATGGACGTAAGACATATGTGTTGCTTAGAGTTATCACCCAACTTGCATGTATATAAGTTATTTCTCCTATGACCTTTTGCTAACACAACACCATTTTTACTAATAGTACAATCTACCTTAGTAAATTTAACTTCACAACCATCATCAATTAATTGACTCACACTAATCAAATTAAAGTTTAAACCTCTAACATGCTCAACGTTTGTAATTTCAATGGAGTCATGAAGGACATTACCTTTGCCGACAATTTTGCCGTTAAGTTCGCTCCCAAAAATGACATGATTCCCATTATACGCCGTGTATGATGTGAACAATCTTCTATTCCCGGTCATGTGTTTAGTGCAACCACTATCCACTACCCACTCATCCGGTTGTAGATCACTTTTCAGACAAACCTACAACAAAAGTACAACTCATGCCTTTGATACCCATTGTTTCTTGGGTCCATTTTGGTTAGCATTTAATGTGCCCAAGTTAAAAATTCTTGGGTCTTGAAGCAAGACACATAATTTCTCAATACCAAATTTAGAGAAAGCGGGCCAAGGATTATTTTGATAGTCATTTTGAATTTGATAACTTGGTCTATAGTTATGATATACTTGAGGTCTAAAGAAGTTTTGGTTTGAATAGGAGTTGTCTCTCCTTTGGTAATTGTTATATTGGTATTGAGAAGACTTTTGACCATAGTTAGAGAAATTTCTTCTTTGGTTATTTTAAAAAAATGGTCTTTGGTTGTATGAGGTAGAAGATCTCATATTGGGTGTAGGCAAAAATGGTCTATGATTTACTCGAGGTTGTGAGTATCCAAGTCCATTGCGAGAGCTTGAGTTAGAAAATTGTTTTGGTTTTTCTCTTCTTGCAATGGGAACTTGATTACCTCGAGAACTTACAAGAGGAGCTTGAGGAGTAATTGGTTTAATGACATTGTTTGATGAAGATCCAATTTTCCTCAGAGGCCTGGCGCGCTGATGGCGCGTTGACGCGTCAGCCAGCGCGTCAGCCTCGAGGATTTTTGGGGCCTCATTTTCTTTAGCCTTTACAAATGCATGTTATTGGTTTTGTTAGGCTTATGGGAGTGGTTGTTCCTTATTTAAAAAATCCAAGACCTCCCTTATCTTGAGACACCTTTTGGAGACTTATTATTTCTTCTAAATCATTTGTGCTTTTTCTGCATTTAGAGAAACTTAAAGACTCCTTTTGAAGTTCCGACACTTTTCCATTCAAAGAGTTAACCTCAAGTGTGAGTGCTTCACAACTTTTACAAGGTCCAACCACCTCTTTGCAATGTTCTAGTATTTTCACTTTACTTTCAAGTTCACAAACCCTTTCTTTAGATTTAACATTTTCTAACTCAAGGAGACGTTTTTCTTTAAGGACTCTTTCATGGGTTTTTCTAAAATCATCATTAAATTTAGCTAGTTCCTCATTCTCCTTGTGCAAATTGATAATATCTAAGTTATTAGAAGAAGAAGGGTTTAGAGATACCTCAAATTTTTCTTTAGCCATGAGACACGTAGCGTCATTTGTTGGTTGTTCTTCATCTTCACTATCACTCCATGCTCCACCCACGAATGCCTTGTTTTCCTTTGGCTTAGGACACTCATTAATAAAGTGACCCTTTTACCACAATTGTAGCATCCTTGGGTTCACCATGAGCTCTCACCAACCTTGTTGTCAGCACCTCGGTTTCCACTAAAGTTATTTCTTCCACCATTTCCTTGGTTACCAAACCTATTACCTCGCCTAAAGTTTCCACCTCTTCTAAAGAACTTCCTAAAGTTCTTTGCCATAAGGTTGTACTCCTCGTCGTTAACATTGTCTTCTTTATCACTACCATCTTGACTATCACTATCATCACTAGCTTGGCTATTAGTGACTTTAGCTTTAAGAGCCAAAGACTTAACCTTCTCCTTCTTGTCTTTGGTACTTATCTTGTTGTTCTCAAGAATCATCTCATAGACTTTGAGATTCCCAATAAGCTCGTCAAGGGGAAGTTTTGCCAAATTCTTGGCTTCTTCTATGGCCGTCACCTTTGGCCTCCATTTTACCAGAAGTGCTCGAAGAAACTTTCTGACATGGTTCTTGTTATAGAAGCTAGGATCTAGAGCCGTGAGGCTAGTGATAATAGCATTGAACCTTGTGTAACCATTATCAATGGTTTCTTCATCCGAGACCGTAAACTTCTCATATTATTGTATGAGTAAGTCAATCTTGCAATCCTTCACTTGAGAGTTTCCTTGATGAGTGATGATGAGAGAGTGCCAAATTTCCTTGGCGGTCTTGCAAACATGAACCCTCTCGAACTCCCTTCGAGGTAGAGCATTATAGATCAAAATCTTGGCTTCATCATTCTTACCAATCTTTCTCCTCTCATCATCATTAAGATCCAAATGTGGCTTTTCCACTAACAATTTTGTTTCGGGGTCTTTCACCATGAACACAAAGTTGCCATTTTGGATGATTTCCCACAAATCAAGATCTTTAGACCTAACATAGGTCTCAAACCGGGTTTTCCAAAAACAAAACCCATTGGTTTCTAGCAAAGGTGGTCTTAGCATAGAACACCCTCAACATAGTTCTCTTGAGCCATGGATCTATACTCTACCTTACCAAAAATCTTAGTTATGATTTTAGATTTTTGGGAAAGAAGTTTTTGACTTAAAACGACTTCTCGGAAAGGCTTTAACGCTAAAAAACTTGAGTATTCCGCTCTGATACCAATTGTAGAACCGTAGAGGGGGGGGGTGAATACGGTTTCTTCTGCTTTTTAGAACGTTTAAAAACTTTAAGCCACGAAGACAACCAAGTGGTCTAAGTAGGAACAACTACAAACATAATCACAAGTATATAAAGCTAGTAAAGAACACCACGATATATACTGGTTCGGGATGGGGGGTTTATACCATCCGTACGTCCAGTTGCCAATCCACGACACTATACTATTCACTAGTATAATCCTTTCGGTGGACTACAAACAGTTACAATTCACTCCACCGATATTCGCCAATATCGATGCCACAAAGAAGGAGTTACTCCCACGGTATTCCGCCCTCGGAAACCACCCTAAAGATTCTCGTGATTCAACTTACACTTGGTCACCTAGACCACAACCAAAACTTTCACCCGGAAGTATCAAACCCTAACTTGATCCCCAATGATCTAGGATTGATCACAAAGACACAAGACTTCCCTTACAAACAATTGAATCAATGAATAAGTGTTTGTTCAACCAAGCCCTAACCTAACCTAGAGACTCGATTGTAATAGAAAGGGTATAAGGAAGAAGACCCTCGACACAATCACAAGAGTGGATTAGGTTCTTGTGATTCTTCCCTTGCAAGGAGATGTGTTCTTTCAAAGAATGTTAGTGTGTTTAACTAAGAACACAAGAGAGAATAGAGAGATTAGAGAGAAAGAATGTAGAGAGAAAGAATAATGGCAAGGGGTGAGGAATACAAGAGGCAAGGGGGTATTTATAGGCCAAGACCCAAACTTGGGAAAAATTTACTGAGGCCGGCGCGTCACCCACGCGTCGACACGTGGGCAGCGCGCCAGGACTCTGTCTCAAGTTTTACTAAAACTTGGGTGTTGGTCCTTTAAATACCTTACCTTGCTAAACCCCCAATTGTATTTCACACTAAACCTTAACATTAATCAATCTAAGGTTTATCAACTCAAATAGCCAATTTGGAAAATGTTTTTGTGAAGTGTTTATGAGAAAACCAAATACCAAGGTTAGAAGAGTAGAAAGGGTAATTTAGTAGGGGTATAAATGGTATTCCTCACATGGCATAATAGAGAATAGAATATGCCATGGGATATTCCTCCATAGGGAAGAGTGTGTGAGGTTTGGTTAGAAAGTAACCATGGTTAGGTTAGAGATAGAATATTCCAAAGGTATATTCCTTTGCTTGGGGAGAAAGAATGAGATGGAGGGTTGAGATGGTTTTGTTTGAAATGGATGGTGGAGATCAAAGGGAGCCTCTTTTGAATTTCAAACTATTTGGCATGTGGGAAATATGGAGAGTTGAGATGTGTTTATTTGAAATGGATGGCTATGATCAAAGGGAGCCTATGTTTGGATTTCAAATTTATTCCCATGTGATGAAATAGAGGGGAGGTGAGTTGTATGTGAGTTGATGTGTGTAAGGAATAAGGATTGTGTAAGGGATTTGGATATGATAGGATATGGTGAATCTTGGTGAGTTGGCAAGTGTGTGTAGAGAAGAGTTGGATGTGAGTAGTGTGTGTAAATTTGAAATCTAGTGTGTGTAAAGAACTGTGTGTACAAATGTACAAGGTATGTATGTGTGTGTGTACACAAGGTGTATAAATGTGTGTATAGAATTGTATGGGAAGTTGGTAGATTGAGGGAATATTGTGTGGGAGTATGTGAAGGTTGTGTGTGAGTAAGGGGAGACACAAGGTACACATTTTAAGAGAGTGTAAGGGAATGTTGTAAGAGAATGTTGAAGAGGGATATTTGGGAAGGATTGTGGGAGATTTGGTTTTCTTGTCTTTTGTAAAATGAGATTAAGAGGTAGATTAAGAAATAATCTAATTGTCATTAAGAAGAGAAAGTTTAGAAAATTAAGATTATGAGTTGAGAAAATCATATGTTACTTATAATTTCAAGTAACACAACGTCGAGAATCCATAGTTTAATATCTCGTGACTTTCCACGACTCGACGTTCTCAACTAATACCTTGGTTCAAACAAGTTAAGTGCTTTGTCTTGATGTAAAGTATAACCCAAGTGGGAAAGGATGCGTTTACGCAAAGTGACCTTTGACTTAGTTTGACCAATAAGGGAGTAAACCCGTTACGTAATTAGAGAAGACGTAAGCATGTGATATGAGCATATGGATGCTTTCACATGATGTTACGTGAAGTATATAAGCTCCCTAAGTTTAGAAAAGCCTTGGCTAGAGGCGATAGTTAGAAAACATGAGTTGGCGTTTTCCCGTAAATGGGTGCTTTAAAAGTTGGATCTCTCTAATCCCAAAACTCATTTCGAGTGTTCTCAATTAAGCACATAACGTATTCATACCTGTATTGAAAGATCCACATTTGTCGGGTAAGGGGAAAGCCGACTTTCAAAATTCGCCCGGAGCAATAAAGACTCCTGGCGCGTCACCCGCGCGTTGACGCGCGAGCAGCGCGCCAGCAGTAGCTATTGGCTCCGGCGATTTTAGGCTACCGTTTGTTATTTTATGTGTTCCAAAGGTTTATTTGTCATTATCAAAACATTAGGAGATCTTGATCATATTGCCTCAACAAGGCTGATTGATATTACTTTGGGAAAGCATATATTTAGCAAGTCTATTGTAGTGCAGAAATTTACTTATAATGATCGATCACTACTTTCGAAAGTAGTAATGTAAATATGTTCACCAACTATTAGTAATGTTTTATATGCTGTTTATCGCCATGTGAGGGTTAGTAAATTGATTTTAGTATCATTATCCCATGTTTATCACCTTGTTTTATAATGTTTTATATGAATTTTGGTACATAATCACTTCATATTTGCAGAATTGGTCATAAAGAGGCGTTGGACAGAATGATGCGAAGAACTTGATTTGAAGATAATTGGGGAAAACGGCTACAAGCCTACAAGTGAATTTTACGGCCTAAAAGAAGCAATATATCTACGCCGTAGATAGTATGAAGAACTTGGCATATTTGAGACGTAGCGTATACGACGTAGGAAGGACTTTATGCCTAAGCCGTAGCCAAGAGGAAGATTCAAGGATTTGCTTGACGTAGCATATACGATGTGGAGGGTCACCTATGTCTAAGCCATATAGTGCGTGGTTGAGGCTGATTTAGATGAAGGACGTTGCTGCACTAATTTGATCATAACTTCTTCTTACGAGATTTATTTTTGTTGATTCAAAAGGCGAGAAAAGAGAGAGCTACATGATTAAACAATAAAGTGCACGAAAATCAGAAGTTAGTTCTTGGTTTTATCTGCTTCAAATAAACAACTCATGGACTATTTTTACTACATAATTGGGCCTAGTTATATTATTTTGAGCTTAAGGAGTTAAGGATGTACACTAAAGAAGTAAAGAGATCCTGGGCCCCTGCTGGGTTGTTGACTGATCGAGCAAAGCAGGAATAAAGGAGGAAAGCCTTTGGGCTTAGACGCAGAGCACAAGGGAATTATCTAGGGGTGTTCATCGATTCGGTTCTCGGTTAATCGGTTTATTTGATTCGTGTTGTTAGATTAAAAAAAAAAATTTGAGTCATAACCGAAAACCGAACTGAACCGAAAATATCTATAACCAACCGCACCGGAAACCGAACCGAAGTTCGGTTCGGTTATGAGTCAAAACCGAAAACCAAATTTTATACTTGAATTACACTATTTATTTTTTTTTAAATTTAATTATATATATTTTTGAAAAAAAAATATATTTCAAGCATAAAAAAGTATTTTTTATATTAGTATAAAATTTTAATAGACATTTTTTATATATAAAATAATATAAATATATAAAAATATATATATATTTATATAAATTCGGTTTTCGGTTCAGATAGCCAAACCCATATCCAAACCGAAAACCGAATTTTTAATTCGGTTCGGTTCATTTTTTACAAATTCGGTTCGGTTATATGTTCGGTTCGGTTTTTTTTCGGTTCGGTTCGGTTCTGTTCGATTTTCGGTTTATTCGGTTTATTACCCGAAGCATGAAAACCCCTAGAATTATCCTTTGTGATATATGTGATGAGATCAACAAAACACTTCTTTTTTTAAAAACAAAGAGTTGACTCCAGTAATGGCCATCTATTTTTTCATAAAAAAAAATAAAAATAAAAATAAAAATAAAATAAACCCTCATTTTTCACTTTTTTTAAGCATATCTTGAAAAGGTAAATATTCAAGCTACAAAAAATACGTTATTGCGACGAAAATTAAATTATCTTTATATAGATATGCACTTCTATATACTTTAAACGATTTTTTTTTTAAAAAAAATTTCCAAAATTTTCGCCCAGAAAAATTACACATAATTTATAAATCGCTTGTAATTTGTTATTTTTCGGATTTGTAAAATCACTTGTGATTTGTTATTTTTCACAAGGCCCTTGTGATTTTTAAATTAATAAATCACATGTGATTTTTCGAATCACATATGATTTTTCTAGGCAAAATTTTTTGGAAAAAAAGTTTGTCGAAAGTATATAGAAGTGCATATCTATAAAAAGATAATTTAAGTTTTGCCATGATGGTATAATTAATTTCGCGTAATGATTAACGGTTTGCAAAGTATTTTAATATAAAAAATAATGAAAGTAAGGGTTTTTTTTTTTTTTTTTTTCTTTTTTCTTTTTTTTTCTTTTAAAAGATGGATAGCTGAGATTGCATGGTTTGTTCTTTAGATAAAAATTGTTATTATGGAACTTTTGTCAAATAATAGGGGATTCCCTTTTCTTATTATTGTTGGGCGACACACGACAGAAAGAAGTAGGGCACGAGCAAAAAACGTTCGAAGGTTTGCGGTTGCCATGGCATTCAGTTAGGAGGAGACATGAACGAAAAGGTGTGATGGTCTTGTATAGAAGAAGCACGATAATAACAATATTTAAGTTTGGTTTGGTCTTTTTATCCCTTACTAACACATTGAACTTATACGTTTTATTGTTGCATCATGTTATTTGTTATGATTGAAGTAAATTGCATTTTTAGTCCTTTTGGTTTGGTCAAATTGCAGGTTTGGTCTTAATCCTTTCGAAAGTGCAGTGGTAGTCCCTATTTGAAGTTTGGATTGCATGTTTGGTCCTTGGCCAAAGTTAAATAACTAAAACACCCTTTTTTCATAAATAAGAAGCCAAGGGTAATTTGGTCATTTCACATTAATTAAGGACTATTTTCGAAATCCAAACTTCAAGATGAGGACTACCGCTGCACTTTCGAAAGGATTGGGACCAAACTTGCAGTTTAGCCAAACCACAAGGACCAAAAATGCAATTTACTCTTATGATCGGCTATTATGTTTGTTTGGTTGATGATTCTATGTTTTTGTTAATTTAATCTTATAGTTTAATTTATGATCTTTTTGGATAGTTTGTATGTCGTAAATTCTTATGCTTTAGTATTAGTTGCGGATTTGTAATTGATTATGTGCTAGGGAGTATGCCACAAACTAAAACCTCGCGCGTTTGATTGACTAATGGACGACAAATTCCTCTTAGTTCATGAACGTTGACTGGCCTACAGTAGAAGTAATTGATTAAAAAGTGTAAGACAATATTAGTAAACTAGCAACTTATATATATTGAATGTTACACATCTTATAGATTAGTTGGTAATGATTGAAAACTAAATAAGCTATTCTCTTAAAGCTTAGGTTTAGATATCTGTTGATCATAGGTTAGATTGCAACTACAGATTAAATCTGTTCGACCTTAGAGCCTCTATTACATTTGTAATACCTCAAATTATAAAACATGCAAAATTACCAAAATACCCCTAAGTTTAAAAAAATTTGCAATAACACTTAAAGAATACCAAATAAGCCCTAGAAATTTAGAATTTGGCATCATATGATCAAAATAAATTTAGTATACATAAGATTTGTCACTTTTGTAAAAGTAAAAATAATTTCTTGTATTTATTTAATTATATATATGTATTTATATTAAAGAAATAAATCCTAAATACAATAGGAGACTTGTATAATAATTTAATTTGGACTTATCACAGAAATCTCAGCCCAAGATAAGTATTATACCCATTCTATATATATTATACACGTTTTATATTTTTAGTATATCCCTAAATCGACTTTTTAAAACAAACAGAATCCCTAAAATCACATTCAGTCGAATATAAACTTTCCACTGCTTCTAAACAATTTTCCTAATCTCTAAGACGTTCAAAGAAGTTGAAAAAATATTGGTTCAAGTCTGGGTAGATCGTGTGAAGCTAGAGGAATTTTTTGAGTCGGTTTTATCCCATCGAGAAGAAAGAATTGTTCTGCTCTAATCCATATGTTCTAAAATCATTCTGGTATTTTTCTAGCATCCTAAATATCCTATATGATCTATATAAAATAGTTGAATTGAACCATGCAAGCTAATGTGATCATACGAATTTATATAAGTAACTAAACCCTAAATCGAACTATAATTAAGAAAACAGCCATGCGATTTTTGTAAACTTTGTAAATATTTTTCTCTGGTCCTATGAGCTTCATATAACATCAGTAAAATAATTTCTATAAATTTCAAGATCTGGAAAGTAAGTTTGGATTTATTTTAATTTTGGATTATTAAAGAAAAAGAAAATAAAAGGAAAAAGGTAATCTTATGAACTAGGGTTAGGGTTTTGGTGTTGAACCTAGTGTAATAAATGTGTTTTTAAGGTTATCATTAATGTTGTAAATATTGGGTAAATTAGGGTTAAGGTTTGATAATTTTTAATATAAACCGATTTTTTTAAATAGTACAGGGGTGTGTTTTGTAATTTTATAAACATGTGGGGTATTTTTGTATTTTTTATAAAACTTGTGGTGAGTTGGGAAAAATATTTAATGAGGGTTCCATATGTTAGATTTGCAACTAAAAGGGTTTAAATGGTAATTTATGTAATTATATAATTCGATTTGTAATTAATTAAAGTTAAGGGGTTAAACTTGTAAATTATGGAAGTTAAGGGCTGTTTAGTATAAATCTGATATTAAAGGGTTTTTATGTGAAAATTTGGATAATTAAAGGTTAATGTGAAAATATGAAAACCATAAGGATTAAATTATAATTTAATTAAGTAAAAGGTTTAATTTGTAACATTATTAAAACTAAAGGATTGGAATTGTAAATATGGAAAATTTATAGGTTATATAATGTGAAAAATGTAATATTTACACTTTAGACCTTAACTTTGGAATAAATATATATTAAACCCTAAATTATGGAAAGTTAACATATGAACCCTAAACTTTTGAGAGTTGACATGTTTTACATTAAACTATAATTATTTGTCATAATGAAACCCTAATTCCATAATATGATTTACCTAAACCTTAAACCTAATTTAATGTATAGATTTTCTAATTAAAGAAACCTGCGAATTTGGGAAACCTACTTAATATGGAAAGTTGACTAAAAGGAGGAATCTGATTTAAAACAAAGTTATTAATGATAAAATGAACTCTAATTCAGGTATAAATATATTGAAGAAGAAGTGAACTCTTCCCTTATTTGAATCTTTCTTGTGATTTCATTGCTTTGCTAAGGTACGGATATTCTGACCTTACTTTTAAGGTTTCCTTCGTGATTAAAACCTCTGTTATGAACTTTCTGTTTTAAACCTTTACTATGAAGTATGAACCTTCTGTTTTTGAACCTTTGACATGAAAACGTTGCTATTAAACTTTCTAATATTAAAATTATGTTTTGAACCTTTAAATATGAGCCTTTTATTACATGAGCTTCACTAGGCATGGGGTTCCATGTCCTTGTCAGGGATGCACCTCTGACATAACTTTAGGGCAGTACAGTGATGTTCTGCCACGTCCCTTTGATTGGTCTGCATGTGAATGGGTAGGGGCGTATAGATGCATCCTATATCTATTTCTGTTTCTGATATGATATGATATGATATTGTCTGGTGAATGTGGCTGTGTGTGCAATACACGTCCTTCACATTTCTGGGAGCTAGCTACTCCATCCATATGAGAACAGATCTGAGAGGTCTCCCCTCTATATGTTTATGAAGATATGTGATTATGATATGATATGATATGTTTCTGAGCTTATGGTATTATTTTGGTTCTGACTCTGTTTATACAGGTGACTGTATGAATTCCTTACCTAACCTACACATTTTTATTTCCATATTATCCATTATACCTAAATATGTTTTCCCAAAATATATCACTTGTACTTCAGCATTTATATTTTGTTTCATTTTATTATATATATGTTCACTAGGCTTTTTAAGCTCAGCCGCATTTCTTTCATTGCGGCAGGTATTCAAGTTAGCTTTGGGATAGCTTTCTGGGATTGAGAGTAGAGTTGAATTGAAGATTTTGACCATAGTCATTTAAAGTAAGTTATTTATTTAAGACTTCCGCTTTTGATCTATTCTGTTTGTTCTGATGTAGCACCATATTATTGTGACATTTTTACCCTTTTCGGGTTGGAGTGTTACAACATTGGAAGTTAAACATATTGACTTGGTGAACGCGTTCATTCCTCTTGGTTGTTTGATATTCATTTTATTTTATTGTTTTTAGGTCATTTAGTTTAATTCTAAAGCACAAATTGATATTTTAATTGCTTTCTTAGGTAGTTAGTTATATTAATTAGACAACTACAAATTACACACCATTCTTAGGATTTGACACCTAGATTTACCTAAGCTATACTACTGCACTATAAGATACACTGCTCTTTAGCATGTAAGATTAGATCTAAGTAAGATAGGTTTATAAATTTAAAACCTAATTCTAAGCACATCAGTTCCATTGATGTTGATGTTGCTTCCAATAAAGGAGTAATGTTGATTATGAATCCATGTAAACATTTGGCTTAATAAACCAGATTATCAATGTAACTTTTAAAAAGGTTTTTTTATAGGCTTTAAATATTAGGATTTTTTGTTTTTTATTTTTTCCTCTACAATCTTTCATATAAGATATTTACATTTAAGTTTTCCTTCATTCGGTAACCATATACTTGGATTCTTATAAAGTGAACTCAAATATAGCCCGCATGTGCGGGCAGGTTATGAAGCTAGTTTTTTCATATAGGGTAAATTGCAAATTTGGTCCTTTAACTATCATGAATGCGCAAGGATCACACCGAGTCCTTTTTTTTATTTTTTTTATTTTTATTTTTATTTTTTTCTTTTTGCAAAACAAACATACATTCCAAATTTTTGCAAAAACGCCACTGAGAGTGACTTTTTGCTAACGCTCTTTATTTATCTCATTAAGTGCCACGTTAGTAAGGGTAGTAGTGTCATTTCACTCCCTTTCCCGCCAACCAGGTCACTTGCAGTGTATTGTTTTACAAATTTAGTCCTTCAAAGCAATGGTTTATATTGTGTTTCAATTTCTTCCACGAACATTAATTTCACAAGTAAAGATCTTGAGAGTTGTTAAGTTTTGGCAAAATCGTGCACACAGTACCCCAATCCCTGATTTAGGAATCCTTTGTGGTAAGCATACTTTGTTCCATTTTCGTGTTTCCATTTAAACTTGTTACTGTTTTTGATTCAAACATTGTAAATTCTAAAACCTGATGTTTGAGTTGTATTTCATAATGTATAATGCAAAAAATTTAGGAGTATTTATGTTTTATATTAAAACTTGTTACTGTGTTCATACACACCTTAAATAACCAAAACTTCAAAAGCTATGAAATTGAAGTTATTAATGTTTTATGTGTTGCACATATTTGAATGAAGCCATGTTTACTTTGTAAATCCATCATGATGGTGAATTTAACTCACCACCAGAAAGAAGACATCTTTTTGGAGATACAGATTGGTTTGACGGAGTTTACTGTGAAATTTTCTCCATGAATTTATTAGATAAAATGTTACAGGATTTAGGTTACATGGATTGTATGCTTATGTTTACTCACTTTAGAATACCTTGGGAGTCATTGGATGATGGTTTGCTACCACTAATGTCTGACAAAGATGCGAGACTTGTGGGGTATGTTCCTAGATTTAGAGAATTGGAGTTGTATATTGAAACTGGTGTTTCATTGGTAGAATGTCAGATGATGGAGCGAATGATGAGTAAGGGCAATGGTGTGGTCATAGAAGAAATTGTGGATCATGATATCAATGATGTTGTGGGAAAGGATCTTGATGGTGTGACTGGAAACAGTGGGAAATTATCATTGTTAGAGTGGCATAAGATAAGCCAACATGGGAAGGCTGGAGCTGTTGATGATACTGATTCTGAAAATGAGTTCCCACCAACATTGTTTGTAGAAAAAATGCTTAAAAATCATACAAGAAGGCTGAGTAATGAGTTTGAATTTAGAAGGTTATTGGGAGAGATTGGCCAAGAGTTTGGGGTGAAGAATTCAAGTTAGGATTCCTTAGAGTATACAGATGTGCTGGATTATGATGATGCAGATTATGACACAAATGATGGTGTTACCATTAGTGGAAAGGAAGGGGATCTTGAGACTTGGATTAGTGATGAAGATGTGGATTAAGGAATAGATGTTGAATGGCAAGATGATCTGTACCATTTAGTTGATGAACCATAAAATCCTGAAGAGATTAGTGACATGTTTATTGAAATTGACCAAGCATTGGATGAACTTGATGATGTAGTTGCAGTTGAAGAAGCAACAGAGTTGTATGATATTTTTGATGAATCAATTAGTTTTTGTGTGGTTCCACTTGAGGTCCTTGCTGTAAGCATGTTTGCAACATAGGTTGTTCATGGTGATGATGGTGAACAATTAGTTTTTGATGGTGTTGATGGTGCTGAAGTAGTTGGAAAGGAAGGATTTATCTCAGCTATTGATGGAGATGTGATTACAGATAAAGTGGTTGCTAAATAGGGAGATGAGCATGATGAAGTGCTTGCAAAAAATGGATTTGGGCAAGATGGAGTGGTTGCAGATGAAAAGTTTGGAGACAAAAGAAGATCAATCAAGAGGAGAAGACTGATGGCTGACAAGAAATTAAAGATAATGCTGAATAATGCTTATGCTTTTATGTTTACTTCAATAAACTGTTATACATCTGCTATGGTGTTGTATTGGAAGATTATAACAATATCTAGTTGTTCTAAACTTTATCTACTGGTTGTGTAAGAATTTACTAGGATAAATGCTCGCATAACCTTTTCTCTAATCTAACGGAAGCCAACAAATGAGGCAATTTTGGGTAATTTTGTGCATGTACATTCATTTACAAAAGTCAAACAGGATTGTCAATTTGAGCAATTTTGGGTAGTTACTGCTAAAAGATAACAAGTAACCAAAAGATCAGTTAAATTTACATCCATACAGTTAACCATTCACCAAAAGATAGGGTATTGATGAGTGTTTAAATACTCATCATTTTATACTAATCTGAGCTACCAAAACATACAAAAACACTCAAATATGCATCATAATACTTAAAATATCTTAGAAGTGTGTTTTATATGTTTCAAATGCAAAATATGCAAAAACAGATGAAAAACGTACAAAGTTTGCATAATTGGCAGTTTCAGTCCCTCAAGTTTCATCAATTGGCAAAACTAGTCCCTGGTTATTCTAAAAACTTGAAAAAGTCATCAAAGGTCCTTTTTAATCATAAAGTTACATATTTAGTCCTTTGGTGCAAAGTTTCATAAAATTACAAGTTTAGTCCCTATACTTTGGAAATTGACATAAATGGTCCCTGGGATGTTAAAAACTTTGAGAAATTCAATTTTGGTCCTTGTGCTATTAATCTTTTGCAGGAATGGTCCTTGGTGTGAAGTTTGGTGAAATTGCATAAATGGTCCCTGAAGTTTGGTGAATTGGCAATTTTGGTCCCCGGATATTAAATATGAGAAATTATTATTATTTGTCCTTGGGGTATTCAATCATGGCAAGTTTAGTCCTTAATTAAACTTTGGAAAAGTCACACATCAGCCCCCCCAAACTTTCAGCTAATTACAACTTTGGTCCTTGTGTAATTCCTAAAACCAAATCGGACCCTATTATTATTATTACCTAAAACCTAATCCAACCCAACACTAAAAGCCCACCCTACTCTTTTACCCAAGCCCATGTGACTCCCAGCCCAATCCACCACTTAAATAATACGGGGTCAACCCCCTTGTTTGACCAAAACCACCCAGCCACCCCTTTCCCTCCCAAACCATACCACCACCACACAGACCACCAATACCACTCCACACCCACAGGTTTCACTTCCACCTCACCTCCTATTCACCCTACCCACTCTCCTCCACCTCCACAACATTCCAAAACCCTGAAAAACCTCTCCACGTTATCTACAGTACTCAAAGAATACTTTGCCTCCAAGTTATAATTTAAACGGTGGAGATGTGTTTGACCAATCGAAGGGCTAAGGAGTGGTGGGAAATGTCAAAGTGGGTCCCAAAAACTCAGAAATTATCTATATAGCAGAGGAGAAGTAGTGGTGATGAAATATTAGTTTAGTTTTAGTTTAGCTTAATCGTAGGTAGTATAATTTACTCATTCAGTTGTATTTTCAATTAAAAAAGCTTGTACTCAGTTAATTTCATGTATTTCAATCCTTAATTCAAGTTAATTTCAAGTTTCAGTTGCTATTTCAGTTTATGCCATTTTCAAGTTTGATCAAAATCACAAAAAGTTCAAGTGTTGTTATTAGTTGTTGTTAAGTCAATTCATAAGCTTGTATAAGCTCTGACAAAGCTTTAATAAGTTTGGGAAAACCTTAGTTGTCTGTTTAGTTCATAAACAGAAAAATCCAAAAAAATCAAGTAAAATAGTAGAAAAATAAAAAATCATTAAAAGAAGAAGGAAAAGCATGGAGCATGTTGGTTTCTGGATGAACATGGTTTAGAGTCCTATGGGGGACACTAGGTTATGATTTGGTCCTTGGTTCACTTACTTCTCAGCTTATTTCATTTGTAAGCTTTTATATCCATTTTTACTATTTTACTGTTTGAGTATTTAATCAGCTTAGATCTTGTTAATTTTAGGTTTCTGTATTGTTTATTAGTTATAATATAGCTTAAAATAGTTTGCTTATTCATTAGATTTACTTGTTGCTAAAAAATCAAAATCTCACAGTTAAAAACTCAAGCTTGACAAACCTGTGTAATATGCTTGTGGCATGGTTGATTTGTGCTTTGTTATTCTTAAATAATCATAAATTAGTGTTAGGAATCTGTATTGTGGCTTAAATTCATCATTAGCTTTGAAAATCAATAATTGATAAAGTTAAAGGAGTGTTTGGATTATCTATTTTAGCCATGTTCATGGCTGTTATTATCGTTGTTTGTTAATGCAGTATGTTAGTTCAAGTCTAATTAGGTCTTATCAGTCATAAAAATAGTACCTCATTAGTTAAAAAGTCAAAATACTCATTTACAATACATAAGCAGTTAACTGTTTGGGATTGACACTCCCAATTCAGTCATACATGCTCACATCTTGTTGTAAGTGCATAAATTAGTCTTATTATATCATATTACATCAATCTCAGTTAGTTTAGAAGGATCAAAGTTCATAATAGTCAAACTAGTTCATTTTCATCAAAAGTCAAATTTACATCTCTCATATTTTCTCAAATCTTGTGGGATTTTTGTTGAATTTTGTATTAGGTTCTAGGTTCTGAAACTTTCACAAATAATAGTCTACCAGCTCTAGTTTTAGATTCCATATAGCTTATATTTTTAGAAATTTTCCTCTGGGCCCCACTCACCCTCAAACTCACTTGCAGGGAAGACTTCTTCCCCTGCACCAGATACACAGTCCCATCACCACCACTTTGGTGGTGATTTGTGACCACCACAGTGGGCCCCAGACCTCAAATCTTGTTCCATTGAACCCCCCCCCTCCTAGTAGACTCTTAGGATTGACCAATTGATTGACCTGGTACCCAGTGGACCCCACCTGTATAAGCCCATCAAGTTTGTCCCTATTCTGAGTTGAAATTGGTTTTTGGAATAGCTTAATCTTGCTTATCAGCTTATCTACTGAGCTTATTTAGCAAAATTTAGCTTAGACAAGTCCAAAATACTTATTAGAATTAGAATAAACCAAGGTGGGTCCCACATAAGCTCATTTGAGCTTATTTGCCTTTTCAGTCAACCAAAGTCAACTGTGGTAGCATTAAGCTTCCACAGTGCTTAATTTTAGCTTATAAAATAATTGTTTTTTATTAAAGTTGTCTATTTTTAGATATAATATAATTCTGTAAAAGAAAAATCCAGAAAAGACAACATAAAAATAAGTGATAGTTTCTATTTAATTTAATTTAGTTTTAATTTTCATTTTTAGAATTTTATTAAGTGAGTTGTGTTTTTATATTTTTATTAATTTCCTATTATATTAAAGTATTTTTAATAATTTTCTCAGATTTTTATTCTGTCTTTTAGTATTTATTATAATTAAAATTAGTTTTATTAATAATTAATTAATAATTAAATTATAAATAGCATAATTAGTTTTTATAAAGCAACACCTAGTTTTTATATTTTTTCTAGCTTTTATAAGTTATAAAATAGTTTTATTAATTTTTCCATAATTTTCTAAGTTAGTTTAGTATTATTTGTTATTTAAAATAGTTTAATTAGTTTAATTAATATAAATAGTTTTTAATTAATAAAAAGCTCATAAA
Source organism: Artemisia argyi (assembly GCA_030686995.1). Taxonomy (NCBI): domain Eukaryota; kingdom Viridiplantae; phylum Streptophyta; class Magnoliopsida; order Asterales; family Asteraceae; genus Artemisia; species Artemisia argyi. The sequence goes on from CM060696.1 coordinate 102,736,570, forward strand.
AAGAAATAAAAGATTTATTTTTATTTTTTATACTTTCTTCAAGTTCATTTTTAAGTTTAGAAATTATTTTTTGCAAATTTTTAGTTTAATTTGTAGTGTTTATTATTTTTAGTTTTTTATTTAAATTAGTTTTAATTAAATAGTTAAATAGTTTTTAATTAAATAATTAATAATAAATAATAAAATAATCAAAAATATAATTTTCTTTTTAATTTAATTTTCTTTTAAGTTTAAGTTTATAGAATTTTCATTTTTAACCCCTGTAGTTTTTTTCCTTAAAACTCACCTTTTTCTCAGTACGCAATCGCGTCTAATTTTAATTTGGTGTACTTTTAAAACGCTTTAGATATCTAGCTTTGACGTAATAGTTAATATAGTTTATTTAAGTTATTTTATTTTATAAAACCTTAGTGTAATCACACACACACACACTTTATAACCTTTCCTGTTCACATTCACTCGATCACAGATTCGTTTTTAATAAAACATCGCACACCTCGTTGGGACATTACGACCCGGGGAAACACTGTATTCCACGGAAGCATTTGCTTTAGACATTTGACTTGGTTGACCATTCACAAGTAGTAAACTTAGTTGACCGTTTGAGGCGAATCAAAATTTGGCGCCGCTGCCGGGGAGGTTGTGCGCTTATTCTAAACGATTTTGCGTATTAGTGAACCTGAATACACACTCATTTGTATATTTATCCATCCTTATTCGTATTATTATCATATAAAACCAAAAACAGTTCCCGAAAACTTTTTAAAATCAGTTTTCAACGAACACAAAAAAACCAAAAATATTTTCCTTCTTATTAGTACTACAAAAATATTCAAAATACCAAAAATATTCATCCCTTTACCCTCTATCCTTTTGATTCTACCTTCTTCCACTTGTCCCATAATTGATTCTAATGACATCTCTCAATGACGATTTCTTTGAACAAAGGGCCTATGAGAGCAACATCGAAAAACTTATTGCCTTGTCAAAGATATCGAGATGTCATGTTGATTATGATGGACCATCGATTCATATTCCCTCTCCAGTGAGGGAAATGGAACGAGAAACCGGGGTGACAAAGGACCCTGTACTTTCCTCTGACTATGGAAGTGCTAAATACGTCCAACCTACGGTTGTCCAAGAATCTAAGCTCACAATTGATCCTAACCTTTCATGGTTTACAGTTAAAAGTTTGTCAAGCAAACGTACAGAGCTTAGGGCAGTGACTGAAAAGAACGATTTGCCTAATCTTCACATTTATCAAAAACAAAAACCAGAGACCATAATGGAAGTGGTGGAAATTCCTAGCTCTCAAAGCACACCACTTGTCCCACCTCCAGATTTTGTTCCGTGTGTCGGTTGTGGTGAGCCGCTTTTCGGTTTTCCATGTCGTTGGTGTACATGTGAACAATGTGGTAATGATATTCGAGACGGGAGTTGTTTGTTTTGTGGATCGAGTAATTCATTTGCTTATGATCCTAATCAAAACTCATTCAACGACTCCTCAAATTTTTCCAACTACCCATCACATTCATACGAGCAAGAATCATATTATCCAAATCTCAATGATGCTTCGTATCAAAATACACCAAGCCAGACTCAACAATTTTACTGTTGTGAGTACTGTGGAGGTCCACACTTTAGCTCTGATTGTCAAACAAGGAATCCATTTCCTTGTAACAATTACGACTATTCGTTTCAAGACCCACCTCCACAGTGCCAAATGATTCAAGAAACTCCTCATGTCCAGCAAGACCCTTATATAGAGGCTCTTGAGAAACTCAAAGATCTTAAGGAGGAGTTAGCTAATATTTCGTTTCACAATGCACCAAGTTTTTCTTGTGTACATTGTGGGGGTCCTCATGATGATTTCCAATGTCAACCGTATTATAAACCCGAACATTGTTCTAGTTCTAATACATCCGGTTTTGACACATTCACACCCCCACAGTTTCCACTCATTCCATATTCTCGTGATAAATCTATCACGAAATTACTTGCTAAAGAACATGCTGCTAGAGACGAAAGAAGCATGGAAGAATTACTACAAGCAGCTATAACACGTATCAAATTTCAAAATGCTGTTCTTCTCGATGAAGATGATGAAAGTGATGATACCTCATCAAGTTCATCAGTTGAGACTTCTTCCATGGAAATACAGGGAGAAAAGAATATAACTGAATCACCAGCAGTAGAAATAATGGAACTTGTAGAATCCATTACTGCTAGTCCTTCTCAACTCCCTGAGTCTACTGTTATCACACCCGAGATTCCCACTCACTCTCTGAGCATGGGGGACGAGCATCTTGACACTGTTCCTAATAAGGAATTGGACGAATTCATAAAGTCTAGTGTTGAGGACCTTGTCTCAATCCCAAGTGAGTCACAGGGAAGTCTTGATCATGTGTGTGATATCCCTCCCCCTCTTGTCTTTCCAAATGATCATATTGAGATGTTCTCTGATTCTGATGAGGACTATTCTTTATCTTGTGGAGACATAAGTTATGTGGGGGAATTACCTTCTGAGCTTGTCAACTCAGAAGAAGAGAATGATGAAGAAATAATCCAAGACGAATCTCTTCGTCTTACATTATTAAATGCTAATCTTCTCATTTCTAGAATTGAGGCTTTTAATGAAAGGCCTATTTCATCTCCTATCCCCGTCAAGGATAGTGAGCTTTTGATCAATGATTCTATTCCGGAATTGCAAACGTTCCATTTTGATCATACGGAAGAGAAGATAAGTGGTATTACCACTTCTCATTCTTATAATTCTCTTCCCGTTTATGAATCATTTACTTTTTAGGAGTTCCCCAATGAACTCACTCAATTCAATCCCGAATACGAATCATTCACCTTTGAAGAGTTCTCCGGTGAACTCACTCATATCATATCTCCACCGGAGTATGATAACTTTTATTTTGATCTAGACATACCCATAATATGTCTTGATCAAACGAGCTTAAAAGAGGAGATTGATGAAACAATGAATTCTCCTATTGAAGATGAGGAGTTAGTCATGATTTTCATCATGACCTTCTTTCTTTTCTTCATATATCCCGTGGCTTCTCCTGTTCTTCACTCTTTCGGGAGTGAAGACATTATCTTTGACCCCGGCATTCTCATTTATAAATTTTGAGCCGGGTACTTATCTCATCGGTGTAGAACTTTCACGTACTTCAAATGTTTATCCAAATATCTTGAATGAAAGTCCGATGTAGATTGTCTCTTCCACATCATACTTCCCCATGGACAAATGAATTCAGGGTCGAGTCAAGCTAGCGATTCGGTAATCAAAAACAGTAGCATTTACTTAGGGTTTTCACCCTAAGTGTGGGGGAAATACTAACCCACATGTTTTATATATGTGTATATTTAAAAAAAAAAAAAAAAAAAAAATGTGTGTACATAAACTTAAATAAAGGCTATAGAGTATTTTTCTTCTTACGTTCTAAGTGTTGGTTTAACACCCGGTACTTTGAATATTGAGGACAATATTCAGTTCTAAGTGTGGGGGGAGATTCGTTATTCTAACGAATTTAAACACATGTTCCATCAAGAACCCCCATTTTAGCCAAAATTTTAAAATTTTTTCTCACTTAGAACGCAATAAATGGTTATCAGTCCGCCATGTCTAACCCACATAAGGATTGGCTAATCCAGGAGCAAACGGTTCTTGGTAAAGATATCTCAAACCCGTTGATGGCTTGCAATTTGCCAAAAATTGTATGGTACCTCAACTCGCCATATCCTAAAAAGCGAATGAGTTGGCTAGCCCGCAAGATTATGGCTTGTGGTAAAGGCAGTGGAAAAACCATAATTGGTAATCAGCTCACCAAGATGTTGACTATTCCATCAAGAGTTGGCTAGTCCAGAAGCAAACGGCTTTTGGTAAAGACAAATCAAATCCGTTGACAGCTGGTGGTTTGCTCAAAATCACACGGTTATCAGGTGTACCACAGTTCTCACACCTGGCTACTCCAGAAGTGATGGCTTTTGGTAAAGAGTTTTTCAAATCCATTAAGTTTTTTTCAAAAGATTGCTAGGGACTAGCAATAGTTTAGTGTGGGGGATTGATAAGTGTCTAAATACTCATCATTTTATACTAATCTGAGCTGCCAAAACATACAAAAACACTCAAATATGCATCATAATACTTAAAATATCTTAGAAGTGTGTTTTATATGTTTCAAATGCAAAATATGCAAAAACAGATGAAAAACGTACAAAGTTTGCATAATTGGCAGTTTCAGTCCCTCAAGTTTCATCAATTGGCAAAACTAGTCCCTGGTTATTCTAAAAACTTGAAAAAGTCATCAAAGGTCCTTTTTAATCATAAAGTGACATATTTAGTCCTTTGGTGCAAAGTTTCATAAAATTACAAGTTTAGTCCCTATACTTTGGAAATTGACATAAATGGTCCCTGGGATGTTAAAAACTTTGAGAAATTCAATTTTGGTCCTTGTGCTATTAATCTTTTGTAGGAATGGTCCTTGGTGTGAAGTTTGGTGAAATTGCATAAATGGTCCCTAAAGTTTGGTGAATTGGCAATTTTGGTCCCTGGATATTAAATATGAGAAATTATTATTATTTGTCCTTGGGGTATTCAATCATGGCAAGTTTAGTCCTTAATTAAACTTTGGAAAAGTCACACATCAGCCCCCCCCCAAACTTTCAGCTAATTATAACTTTGGTCCTTGTGTAATTCCTAAAACCAAACCGGACCCTATTATTATTATTACCTAAAACCTAATCCAACCCAACACTAAAAGCCCACCCTACTCTTTTACCCAAGCCCATGTGACTCCCAGCCCAATCCACCACTTAAATAATACGGGGTCAACCCCCTTGTTTGACCAAAACCACCCAGCCACCCCTTTCCCTCCCAAACCATACCACCACCACACAGACCACCAATACCACTCCACACCCACAGGTTTCACTTCCACCTCACCTCCTACTCACCCTACCCACTCTCCTCCACCTCCACAACATTCCAAAACCCTGAAAAACCTCTCCACGTTATCTACAGTACTCAAAGAATACTTTGCCGCCAAGTTATAATTTAAACGGTGGAGATGTGTTTGACCAATCCAAGGGCTAAGGAGTGGTGGGAAATGTCAAAGTGGGTCCCAAAAACTCAGAAATTATCTATATAGCAGAAGAGAAGCAGTGGTGATGAAGTATTAGTTTAGTTTTAGTTTAGCTTAATCGTAGGTAGTATAATTTACTCATTCAGTTGTATTTTCAATTAAAAAAGCTTGTACTCAGTTAATTTCATGTATTTCAATCCTTAATTCAAGTTAATTTCAAGTTTCAGTTGCTATTTCAGTTTATGCCATTTTCAAGTTTGATCAAAATCACTAAAAGTTCAAGTGTTGTTATTAGTTGTTGTTAAGTCAATTCATAAGCTTGTATAAGCTCTGACAAAGCTTTAATAAGTTTTGGAAAACCTTAGTTGTCTGTTTAGTTCATAAACAGAAAAATCCAAAAAAATCAAGTAAAATAGTAGAAAAATAAAAAATCATAAAAAGAAGAAGGAAAAGCATGGAGCATGTTGGTTTCTGGATGAACATGGTTTAGAGTCCTATGGGGGACACTAGGTTATGATTTGGTCCTTGGTTCACTTACTTCTCAGCTTATTTCATTTGTAAGCTTTTATATCCATTTTTACTATTTTACTGTTTGAGTATTTAATCAGCTTAGATCTTGTTAATTTTAGGTTTCTGTATTGTTTATTAGTTATAATATAGCCTAAAATAGTTTGCTTATTCATTAGATTTACTTGTTGCTAAAAAATCAAAATCTCATAGTTAAAAACTCAAGCTTGACAAACCTGTGTAATATGCTTGTGGCATGGTTGATTTGTGCTTAGTTATTCTTAAATAATCATAAATTAGTGTTAGGAATCTGTGTTGTGGCTTAAATTCATCATTAGCTTTGAAAATCAATAATTGATAAAGTTAAAGGAGTGTTTGGATTATCTGTTTTAGCCATGTTCATGGCTGTTATTATTGTTGTTTGTTAATGCAGTACGTTAGTTCAAGTCTAATTAGGTCTTATCAGTCATAAAAATAGTACCTCATTAGTTAAAAAGTCAAAATACTCATTTAAAATACATAAGCAGTTAACTGTTTGGGATTGACACTCCCAATTCAGTCATACATGCTCACATCTTGTTGTAAGTGCATAAATTAGTCTTATTATATCATATTACATCAATCTCAGTTAGTTTAGAAGGATCAAAGTTCATAATAGTCAAACTAGTTCATTTTCATCAAAAGTCAAATTTACATCTCTCATATTTTCTCAAATCTTGTGGGATTTTTGTTGAATTTTGTATTAGGTTCTAGGTTCTGAAACTTTCACAAATAATAGTCTACCAGCTCTAGTTTTAGATTCCATATAGCTTATATTTTTAGAAATTTTCCTCTGGGCCCCACTCACCCTCAAACTCACTTGCAGGGAAGACTTCTTCCCCTGCACCAGATACACAGTCCCATCACCACCACTTTGGTGGTGATTTGTGACCACCACAGTGGGCCCCAGACCTCAAATCTTGTTCCATTGAACCCCCCTCCTAGTAGACTCTTAGGATTGACCAATTGTTTGACCTGGTACCCAGTGGACCCCACCTGTATAAGCCCATCAAGTTTGTCCCTATTCTGAGTTGAAATTGGTTTTTGGAATAGCTTAATCTTGCTTATCAGCTTATCTACTGAGCTTATTTAGCAAAATTTAGCTTAGACAAGTCCAAAATACTTATTAGAATCAGAATAAACCAAGGTGGGTCCCACATAAGCTCATTTGAGCTTATTTGCCTTTTCAGTCAACCAAAGTCAACTGTGGTAGCATTAAGCTTCCACAGTGCTTAATTTTAGCTTATAAAATAATTGTTTTTATTAAAGTTGTCTATTTTTAGATATAATATAGTTCTGTAAAAGAAAAATCCAGAAAAGACAACATAAAAATAAGTGATAGTTTCTATTTAATTTAATTTAGTTTTAATTTTCATTTTCAGATTTTTATTAAGTAAGTTGTGTTTTTATATTTTTATTAATTTCCTATTATATTAAAGTATTTTTAATAATTTTCTCAGATTTTTATTCTGTCTTTTAGTATTTATTATAATTAAAATTAGTTTTATTAATAATTAATTAATAATTAAATTATAAATAGCATAATTAGTTTTTATAAAGCAACACCTAGTTTTTATATTTTTTCTAGCTTTTATAAGTTATAAAATAGTTTTATAAATTTTTCCATAATTTTCTAAGTTAGTTTAGTATTATTTGTAATTTAAAATAATTTAATTAGTTTAATTAATATAAATAGTTTTTAATTAATAAAAAGCTCATAGAAAGAAAAAAGATTTATTTTTATTTTTTATACTTTCTTCAAGTTCATTTTTAAGTTTAGAAATTATTTTTTGCAAATTTTTAGTTTAATTTGTAGTGTTTATTATTTTTGGTTTTTTATTTAAATTAGTTTTAATTAAATAGTTAAATAGTTTTTAATTAAATAATTAATAATAAATAATAAAATAATCAAAAATATAATTTTCTTTTTAAGTTAATTTTCTTTTAAGTTTAAGTTTATAGAATTTTCATTTTTAACCCCTGTTGTTTATTTTTCCTTAAAACTCACCTTTTTCTCAGTACCCAATCGCGTCTGATTTTAATTTGGTGTACTTTTAAAACGCTTTAGATATCTATCTTTGACGTAATAGTTAATATAGTTTATTTAAGTTATTTTATTTTATAAAACCCTAGTGTAATCACACACACACACACACACACACTTTATAACCTTTCTTGTTCACATTCACTCGATCACAGATTCGTTTTTAATAAAACATCGCACACCTCGTTGGGACATTATGACCCGGGGAAACACTGTATTCCACGGAAGCATTTGCTTTAGACATTTGACTTGGTTGACCATTCACAAGTGGTAAACTTAGTTGACCGTTTGAGGCGAATCATGTATATAAACCACTACAATCAAAAGACATATATTAAGCTAAGACATTACATTAACTGCCACAAAAAGGCCAAACGCCATCCTCAATTCCCATCAACCTCCAAGAGCGACATAAACCCATTTCTTTCAAACGGAACCACCATATTTCCGGCAGCATCCACAGGTGGAGGCGGCACCAGGCTCTGGTACTCCACTGGAGCAGAAGTGGTAACATAAGTACATAACCCAAAGTGGTGGAGTTGATGAGCTTTTGTCTTTTAGTGTTTTTACGATTACCAGCCCCAACAGGGATGTTACGGAGAACGCCACCATGAGTCCAATGTCTACGACAACTTTTGCAAAAGTGATGAGGCTGTGAAGTGGTGTAATTGTTGTAGTAACAGAATTTTGTGTCTTGTGATTGACAATGTGGACATGGACGTTGTTGTAGCCTTGTGGGAGTTATTTTTTCATGGTGGTGATCAAAGTTGATGTTTCTTGGTAGTTGTGGTTATGGTGGTGGTGATCAGTGCGGTGTTTGGTGAATGTGGTGGTGATTGCATTTTGAGATACCGTGTTTTTTTTGTTGCCGAGCCGTGGTTTCAAAGCTAGGTTGTATGGGTGTTTATGGGTGCAAACATGAAAATTTACTTTGCAAATTTATCCATTGAGGTCATCTCGCATTAATATTGCAAGTTTGGCGACAACATAATATTTGTGAACAGTGAAATGACACTAGTACCCTCACTAACGTGGCAAACTAACGAAAGTTAGTGAACAATGAGTCTCGGGGGCGTTTTTCCAAAATTTTGGAACATTAATATTTGTTTTGCAAAAAAAAAATCGTCTCGGTATGATCCTTGCGTAATCATGATAGTTAAGGGACCAAATTTGCAATTTACCATTTTATATATTTAAATGCATAATAGAACAATTAAAACTCTTTTCTAATATAAATATTACATTTTTAAAGTTCAAATAACTTTTTTACAAAAACGATATAATTAAATGAAAAAGTATTTAAATTGTGTAATTCGAGTTATTCGGTTAAACCTGAAACCGGACCGAATTGAAATTTGATTTTAGGTTTTATTAAGAAAAAAAAAATTTAACCAAACTAACTGAACAACCTGATAACCGAAACGATGAACACCATTACAATAAAAGGGTGTGAGGAATAAAAAGTGGAAGAAAGAATTGAAACCAAGACGCACAACACACTAATAATCGAAATACTAAAACTGCTGGAACAAGCCATTATTAAGCTGGTTTAATAACCAAATGTAAACTTTTATTTAGTTATTTTTTTAACTCTAACTTTTAATACTAGTATAAATTAATAGACTAATGATGTATCAATATCGATCAACAAAGAGCATGCATATTTCCACGCATGATATCATCATGCAGACACGTATCTACATGAAGTCAAACCACATAAGTTGCCAATGTCTAAACAAATACTACAATGAAAATTGCATTCTACTAATAAAAATGAAAAGCCTGAAAATCATAACCAAATGGCCAAAAATTTTTTTTTATAATATTTCATTTTTAACTGCTACGAATTCAATGTAAACTAAACTATTACGACGGAATATAGAATATCAGCATTTGCTGGTGAACAAAAATAATGTTAAATAAAGTTACGTGTGCTCAAAAAGTAATATGAGCATGAATAATATACGAAACAAAATTCATCGAACCTTCTTGTTATATCATCTGAATTCCTACAGAGCATAAACAAATGAATATCAAAATGCATAGTTTACCAAATGCAGTATTGCATCCACATGCATGGATCTCTTACGAACTACCATGCACATAAATAAATATTTTGTTATATATAGAAATATAAATTTGGATATGAGCTCACCAAATCTTGTAAATAAATACATGAAATAATGAAGAAAAATGGCATACGTAGACTTTTAGTCAAATTAACTAATTCATAAACGAGTATTTTAAATAAAAGTTCGTTTTAAGATTTTATATTATATTATGTGGAGACTAATTAAGGGAATTCCGACACGGAACAATGCAGATTGTCTGACAACTAATTACCTTATTAAGATACCTTATGTAAGCATAATCAACAATAATATATATAATTTTGTATTCCATGAACATGAAACTAATCTCGTGTTTCGCAGCCACCTGTGAATTCAAAAAGAAGAAGAATTAATAATATTCACAAATAATTTTTATGTATGGTACATACACGTACACTCAAAATCATTTTATTAATGACAATTAAATGTTTGATTTATTTAGTGATGCAAACAAGGGAACACCCAATATTATACACTATGATCTTGAGTAGAGGTGTAGTCGAATAAAAAAATATTAGGTAATTTTAATTAGATTTCCCAAGAGGGGTTTAGATTTATATCATGAATAATAGGAAATTTATTCAAAGAAATACAAATTCATATGTGTATGTATTCCAATTATAAAGAAACGCTTATTTACATAGATCAATCATAATTATTTAATTTGCATGATTAGCAATATATGTGCATAGAATTATTTTGCAAATACCCCTTGCAACTTCAAAAAAAGTTATTTGGGTTCCGACATAGTTCATACGACTATATTTGAGAATTAAAATTTTGTATTAACTTTGACAGATCAAGTTTGCTGAGGTGATCATCATCTAAATGTTTAAAATAGTTATCATCAGGAATGTCCTAGAAATCACTTAACTCTATTTAAATTTAAAAGTGCAGATATAGCTCGATCCAAAAGAATAAACTGTCAACAAAATATAATGATGGAGTATCTGTTTTTCCTAACAAAGTTTAAACAGCAAGACTCATTTTCAACGTATTCCGTATACTCTCTCGTATTATATATATACGATGTTATCGTTGTTTCTCTACGCGTGTATATTTTGTTCTTAATAACTGACTTAAATGTCCTCCTCGATCTTTACCAAACGTTGAAATAAAAATGGCATCCTCTTTTATTAAAGTTACCTAAAGGCTTGCGTGCATTGACATAGTTAACTTGCTAGAAAAAAATTCAACACTATGAGAATAAAATAGTATTTGACCTCAATCCATAATTAGATGGATAGTTGCTGGAAATGAGCACCTGGTCTTTACCGACTTTGAAAATTTGTATCGTGCAAAGTTCAATCCACACATAAAAGAAAAAACGAAGAAGTTACTCGTATAATTTAACACCTAAGAAATTGTCAACTTACAACACGTGGGTAAATTTATACCAATTAACCTGCATTGCCAATTAACTTTAATCATAAAATCAGAAGGGATAAAAATGAGTCGCCGTGAGAATAAAAAGTAAATGACTATCATTTTATTTACCTAAGAAAATTATAGTATAGTCAGGGGGGCTATTAGGTTAAATATTAGTCGTGTTCTTTCTACCAGATTTCATATCTTTGTAATTCGACTGCTTTATTATCTATAGATTAGTTCACGCATTGAGCTGCTATTCATTATATTTTTTTTAGAAATTAATAGTGAGGGAGATGTGAACAAAAAGAAAAACAAAAGCAATAATATATATGCTGACCTAGATATAAACATTTAATTGATATTGTAATTTGTTGTTTGGATATCTGCTTGAAATAATTTAATAGCATGCACCCATGCACGTACGTGCATGAAACAAATGAATTATTCAATGAATTCCTTCAAAACATCACAAGTTGGCGTAGACAACCAATTATTCGAACATGTACATATATTCTACAGAACGATTACTCCGCCCTTTTAAGAAAATATGATGCTAGTTTTTAAGTTAAATTTCTATATTCCTGAGGTTTTATTTCATTTACCAATTACGGCGTAAACTAATAATATGTTGAAAATGTAACATATCTAATCTTTAACAAATCAACAAGTGCTATTCAATAAAACTGTTTAGAAATATAGAACACATCTAAGTTTCCATTAAGTGGGATTTGTACATGTGGTATGGAGAAATTAAACGGGAATTGCGACATTACTATACTACCACGTGTTCGCTTTGCTGTTTGTGTGTGTGCAAAATCGTATCAGCGTAAAACAAATTATATAATTTTCGTAACAAGGACACTTGTCTATGCTTACGTGTTGCATCCGAAAGAGTTGACTATTTCAATGGTCCCCAACATTTGAAAAATTAACGACTAATGCTGGACCACGTGGCAACTGACACCTTGCACCCATCTAGTTATTTGACTTATTTCAGCTCTTCATAAAAAAATATTCTCAGTTTTGCTTCACTTAAACAAAAGCAAAGAAAATGAGAACTGTAAATAATGTATACTAGTAATTTAATTTTTTCCCCCCTAAAAGACGAAAACACCTAAAAGAGATATGCAGTATTTGAGATGCTATTATCACACTTCTCAGCAACGAAATATAATTTTCACAATTTTAACTGGTTAAAAGTTAAAATTTTGGTATAGTATTTATCTCGATACAAAAATAGAAACTTAAACATTATCTTCCAATTGAGAGAGTATAGATTATATCTTCCAAATTAAATTATTTATGAATGATAATTAACATGATATTTACTCATTTACTTTTAGTTATGTTAGTCATCTTACAAAATAAATAATTTAGTCATATCTATTATATTGGTGAAGATAATAATTATTTATACTATTATTAGTTAGAACTTATAAGAAGAATACAAATCCAAATGTGGAAGCATGCATTGCGTGTGCTAATGCTATCTTGTATTGCATGAAATTGTCGTGTTTTTTAAATCTTAATCAAATCTAGGTTGACTTTTGTTTCATGGCTAGAAAACTAGCTAGTGTATTTCAATATCAATAATTGTTTTCTTTTATCCGAAGAAACAAGATCACATTAAACCGACCTTTTAATTGGTCAAATCAAACTTAGACAAATTTAAATAGCGGAAATACAAGTTAAGTTACAAACCGTACGGTCATCACACCAGCGCTTGAGAAACCCTAATGTGGGACATAGTTTAAAAGTATAGATTTATTATAGAGAAATCTTGTTATATTTTTGAAAAGTTTGAATTGAGTTCGGTTAAGTAAACAGATGATAAATTATACTATTAAAAAACAACTAAACAGATGATATTAAGTTCTCAAAATTATGTGAGATTAGAACATAACCAAAAATAATAATAATTAAAAAAAAAAAAAAAAAAAAAAAAATTGGATAATTAGTGAAGTGTAATTTAGAAAGGACATGAATTTGAGTTTAAAGGTCAGTTAAAACATAGCTCTTTTCATCATATATGTAGGCTTTCGGTATCATTAGTCGTCGTATGAAACCAAAACTCACTCTCAATATGGATTATACATTGTAGTAGCAAAATGCGTTCACTTTGATCGATTGGATCTTAAATCATATCTCCAGTTCCCCTGTCTAGTTTCTTCGTAGATCAGATGTTTATAAATTAAATTTCTGCCGTTAAAAGAAATTGCATCAACCCTTCCAGTCTTGAAGCTTCATTGAAAATAATAGCTGTTTGAAGTTGTTTGAGATAATTTCCTAATTGCTTCTCTTGTTTTTGCTACTCCATAAACGGACATATATATATTTACATTGTGTCGATGATCAATTGTAGAGGCAAACATGTTTGGAGCTATGAGCTGAGGTCGCTCTGTATATGACGAGCTATAACATAAGTCAAGATACTCACAGATAAACGTCGTCACATTAGGTCTTGTAGCTAACACAATGTCGTATTGATACTCTGTATGTAACTATTGTATCATATGATATCCTATCATGTAATTGTAGTCTTCAAAAGGAGTAAATAAAGAAGTGTTGTTAAGAGGTCACTCTCTTGCATGTTTTTCTATACTATAACATTTTGTGAGCTTTGAACTCCTTCAATGCATGCATTAATACAATATAAATGTTTTATATGTTAGACTCACTACACTTATCATCAACTAAACAACCCAATGAGTCATTTGCTTAAAGTACAATATCGCAATGTTCTAGAATATTAAAACATATGAATTGCTATTAACCACTGATTAATTAATAATACATGTTCTTTAACGCGAACGAGCACACTGAGGTACTACGATTATGCCGTATACATTTGATTCAAAAAATTTCCCTCTTCGAGTAACCTTAACAGGTAAAATCACATCCATTTACTCGTTTACATGTTTTTCAACACAAAAGGAAAAAATAAATCACTCTTAACATATAAAGCATTCATGTTGTATTAATGCAATAATGAAGAGTAATGTTAAGAGCTTCAATCACAATAATAAAGAGAAACGGAGATAAAAGGTCATACATAAGCCTTTTTGAATCTTGAAACTCTTTAGGCGACACGTTTACAAGTACCGAGCCGTATGCCGAATTGAGACATCCTCTTATTCATTTCCTTCAGTTTTTACTAAAACCCATCTTTTATATAATAAAACAAAACCTCTAGTGGGTACTTTGAAAAAAAAATATTTCTTTATTAGGTAATATTTTAATTATTATTTTTTAATTTAAAATTTTAAAAATTTGTTTTATTGATATACTACACAAGTAAAAGATAAATACAAAAAAATATAGATAAGATGCAATACTACATAAGTAGAAGATATATACAAAAAAATATAGATAAGATGCGATTAAATTATTAATTGATTATCTTTAATAATAAATAAATATAATTAAAAATCATAAATCAAACAAACAAAAAGATCAAAATTATTTGTTTTTTAATAAATAAAAATATATTATTAAAAAAAATTAAAAAAAAAAATCGCGCGTTTAGTTTGTTCTATATAGTATGATTAAGGAAGTTCCAATCAAGTGAATCAAAAGATTTTTCAAAATCTACTTTTAAGATGAAGAGACGCTCTTTCTTTTTCAAAGCCCAAGATATTATCTCATTGACAATTAATAAACCATCAATAAGTTACCTACCTTTAATGTAATCCGTTTTGCACCTCACTAATCATCGAGTGGACAACTTTCATGAGCCTATTGGCAAGGACTTTAACAATAACCTTGTATCGACATTCTATGACGCTAATGGATCTAAAGTCTTCAATTCTATGCAAAGAAGATGTTGAATTTTAGAAACAAGAGCAATAAAAGAAGGGTTACACGCTTTAAGAATAAGGTCATCAACTGGAAACAAGATTTGCCGTGAGGACTTCCCTAACTAGTAACTATAATTTTCAACTCCTTCAATGCATGCATTAATACAACATGAATGTTTTATATGTTGCTCACTGCACGTCTACACGTACACCAAATAAACAACTAAGAGTCATTTGCTTAACGTACAATATGGCAATGTTCTAGAATATTACAACATATGAATTGATATTAGGCACTGAATCCACTGATTATGTCATTATACATGTTTTTTTAACGCAAATGATCACACAGAGATACTGCGCTTATGCCACATACATCTGAGTAAAAGTTTTTCCCTCTGCCGAGTAACCTTAAC
This sequence comes from Artemisia argyi, assembly GCA_030686995.1. Classification (NCBI taxonomy): domain Eukaryota; kingdom Viridiplantae; phylum Streptophyta; class Magnoliopsida; order Asterales; family Asteraceae; genus Artemisia; species Artemisia argyi. The sequence continues at coordinate 102,751,948 of CM060696.1, forward strand.
AAGGAAAATTATGACCGTTTTCCTGTTTACATGTTTTTCAACACAAAAAGGATAAAAAAAAATTATCTTGTTTTATTTATTGCATTTAAACCTCATAATGTGGTCTCAGTATAGGTATCAAAGGTATATTAAAGTTGACACGTTGATGTATATTTGGGTCCCTAGTGATGAAATTCAAACGTAAAACAATTTTTGACTTCTCACAGATGAGTTCAAAACCTTATTTTATGTGGGAAGCACAAAGAAGAAACCATGGAAGAAACATTTCATCACAACTGGTAGAAGATATAACAACCTTACCCACCATAAAATCATCATATTTTTAAAGGTCAAACATGAACACAAAGTCAATACCATCAATCACTAGACATCTGTCATCAGTATCCAATCATACATTTCCAAATTTTAATTCTTAGTTTTTTTTACTTTTTACCATTAATTATGCAAACTAAGAGATAGAGAGAGGTTGACTGTAGAGCCGGGCGGCACCAAATAATTTTGACTTCATGACATTTATAGGATTACTTCTCCACATCTATATATATGCCGCAAGTTATCTTCACTTTTCATTATCTGTCTTCAATACATCTTTCAACTCATCACCTATTTATTTTCTCCTTACAAAGAACATCTAGAAACACTAAACGTAAACAACAAGAAATGGGTAGATCGCCGTGTTGTGATAAAAATGGACTTAAAAAAGGTCCGTGGACACAAGAAGAAGATCTCAAACTTACCGAATATATTCAACTACATGGACCAGGCAATTGGCGAACGTTGCCCAAGAACGCTGGTAAGTGTTTGCATGTGATGAATAAATCTTTATTTGTTTGTGTCAATGAGAGTTTTAGATTTGTTTTCGCTAATAGATAAACCCTTTTATCTATACAGGACTTCAACGGTGTGGAAAAAGTTGTCGTCTTCGATGGACAAACTACTTGAGGCCAGATATCAAGAGAGGGAGATTTTCATTTGAAGAAGAAGAAACTATAATTCAACTGCATAGTGTGTTGGGGAATAAGTAAGTTCATCTTTCATGTGATCATGTTCTTATCATTTCCAATATTAATCTTTTGGACCAATAAGTTTAACATGTTGGATAGTTCACGGAACAAATAATTTCATGTACTTACAATGAGTAGTTTTCAGAAAGTAAAGGCCAATTATAATTAAATTATGGATAACATAGAACATGTTTGGCTCATAAAACATATCAATTTATTATATTAAAATCTGAGGATATACCATTTGAATAACTTGTCTTCATTTTTTCTGTAACTTTTGTAAGTCATATCTCATAACTTATGTTTTGTTAAATCATGTAGATGGTCATCAATTGCCGCTCGCTTGCCTGGAAGAACCGATAATGAAATTAAGAACTACTGGAACACTCACATTCGGAAAAGGCTACTCAGGAATGGAATTGATCCAGTTACACATACTCCTCGCCTCGATTTGATGGACCTTTCTTCCATACTCAACTCAGCTCAGCTCAATCTCTCAAACCTATTGAACCTCCACACACTCGTAAATCCAGATGTTTTAAGGCTTGCTACTCTATTAGCATCATCATCAAATAACGAAAGCAACGAGTTGTTTCTCAATAACCAATTGATCAATCCATTGAACCAAACCTTTAATCAGCAGCTTCCTATCTCAACTTCCATGCCTACAAATTTTCAAAGCACACAGCTTTTGAATCAGCAGGGTCACAATGAGTATTTTTCAAACAATTTGGATAACATAAACTGCCAACTTATCAACGAAAATATTATGCCCACATGCATACCTGAAAATCATGTTGTCGCCCATAGTCAAAGTGATCAATTTAAGGCACAGTCATCAGACACCTCAAGTTTCCAGACATCCGATATAGAAACTAAATACAACCCCACAAACCAGAATTTTAACTTTGATTCAGTTTTATCGACGCCCATGTCAAGTCCTACACCATTAAACTCATCATCAACCTTGGTCAACAGCAGCAGCACCGATGACGACAGAGAAACTTACTGCAGTATGTTTAAATTTGAGATTCCAGAGAGCTTTGAATTTGACGATTTCATGTAATTGTTAGTGTTATTACAATGTGAATGGAACCATATGGTTGGTTTTTAGTATGGTCCCTTCGGGCTTTTAGCATGTGGTGGTCTTTTGCTATAAGTTTTTGTGCATAATACAGCTTTGTATTACTGAGATAGTTTTATATAAATAATGGTTATATTGTATATTTTTTGTATTATAATATCTTTTGGTTCTATTGCATGCCCACCATTTATCAAACAAATATTGCTTATAAAATATTACACAAAATGTGATGTAAAGGACCATACATTCAGATTAATAGTTTAAGAACTCAACTTAGATCAACAATACTTCTGTCACCAGCCTAAATGATGCTATCAACCTAGCCGATAAACTCTCATCACTAACCAAGTTTTTAAAGGTCTTTGACGTCGTGTTTCAAGCCACCCACTGGTTCTATTGGAATTCAATTAAGAGTGAAAGGTTTTACATCATCAAGAATTAGATTTTTCTTTAGCCTGTTTGTTGAAAAGTATATATATTCATTCGGAAAATGCCATAGAATCCATAAACATTAGGGTGGTAATTTTTGACATGACAAGATAAACGACATGAACCGGACACGAAGTTAAACAGGTTTGGATTGAGGATAATAAGGTTTGAGTCAAAAGCGGGTCAACCCGTCTAACCCGTTTAATAAACGGGTCGTGTTTGGGTTGAGTAAGTATTAAACATGTCAACTTGTGAACCTATTTAAATATATAAGCCTCTAAAAATAAAATATATAACTTGTATTTTATGTTGGATGTGGATTAAATGTATCTTTTATGTCTTAATATGAGTGAATTATGATTATAACTCCTATATAATTGAAATTGGCGCTTACAACTTAGATATCATTGAAATTGTCGTATAATTATTCGTATGTTATTTTATCATATTTTAGATTCATATATTTTTGCATTTAAATAGTTAAATCAACAAACCAACAACCTTATTCACCGTTTGACCAATTTACTTAAACATATTAAATGGTTCACAAACGGGTTACATGTGTTATACAGGTTTAGGTTAGGGTTGAGTTTTTTTACATGATTAGTAAATGGGTCGTGTTTTGTTAAAGGTTATACTAACTCGCCTACTTGCGAACCTGAATAGGTTAATCCGAACACAACTCGATTGTCACCCCTGGTAAACATATAGAAAAGATATAAGATTACTCCTTCCATAATTATCTTAATATGCGATGGGATACACACGCAACCGATCTCAGTTCCATACTTTCATACATTTAGAAGCAATTAATATGATGTGCTTATTAATATCATTCATACTATTTAGGTCTTATAATAAGTTTTTACTTTTATAATATACTACTCGTACAAAATTTTAAGAAATCAAGCTAAATACATTTTCATCAATTAAATATAATAACTACCTACTAAGGTATTTTCTCATTGTTTAAAATACAAAATAGACATTTATTAGAAAGACATCCCAAAATAATAAAAATAACAATGTAAACATTTAATATAGAAGGAGTATTACTTTCCCGTTTTCCATTTTCCCTTTTTGTAAACTTGACTTTAAACATTAAGTTCGTTCATAAAGTGCATATTTGTCTTGGCATGCATTATTCCATAACCATAGTTGAATGCTTTGGTGTGGAGCATGAGAGACCACATTTATGATTTATGTGCAACATTTGAAACGTGATGGATGTGCTATGATAAGAAAGAAAATTTGGACATGCTTAACTCTTCTCCATTTCAATATAACCTTTTTTCCTTTTTTTTTTTTCTTTTTATAAACAACAAATAAGATTTCATTATTCCGTAATATACTCCCTTCATCACAAAAATAATAATAATAATAATAACAGTAAAATAAAATAATAATAATAATAATAATAATAATAATAATAATAATAATAATAATAATAAAATCCAACTTACTATTTATGTTTTTACTAAAATAAGTGTCCAGTTTTTATATATAAACTATAATTATTACTCTTTTTCCTAATTAACTCTTCTAATCAAACTTGCATTAATTTTTTATTTTTTATTTCTATATTAACTCTTCTAATCAAACTTGCCCTGTCGGTACGATTTCAAAGTCCTTCAATGAAGGTTTCAACCCACAAGGGTTCGAATCTGGAGAAGGCAGGGTTTACTTCAATTTAAGTGTCGTGCCTTCGGGCGGCTTAAGTTGAAGGTTTTCCCCCCATCGGGTTTCAAATTGGACTTGAATTTCCCCAATGAAAGTCAATTTTCAAAAAAAAAAAAACTAGCATTAATTAAACATATAAGAATTTTTATATTTTTTGTTTGTGGACACTTTTTTTTAGACGAAGAGAGTAGTTAGCAAGGAGTTAGAAAATACAAAGCTGTCAAAGTGATGCTAAAATACCAAGCTTAAGAACCTATCTAGGGTGGTAGAAATATATTTAAAAGATATAAGCAGGATGGAGCCAGTGAAGGGGCTGACGGGAGCACGACCATCCTGAACCGGCCTAATTAGCTCACTTTATCTCCTGATTTCCATGCCATGTGTCGCATACTCTTCAACTCGGTCATTACCACGATGACAACCCAACACGTCAAACAAATGAGAGGCATCAAATTAGGTTTTGTTTGTGATTGAGATTGGAGAACATTTACTGTATAAGCTAATGAGCTTACTTTTATTTAAAACCTTAAAAAAACAAAGCATGTTTTTTTTTTTTTTTTTTTTTTTTAGATGAAAAAAGAGAATAAAAAGAAAAGAAAAAAATCATTTTGATAAAAAACCGCTATGAAATAAGATGTATACCCTAAATATTACTATTTTCACACCCCTAAAAACCGAGTTAGCTAATTCTCTTATTTTTAATGGCCCGTTGAAAAAATAAATTTAAGTATGCCAAAATTATCATATATATAACGTTGATAAGTTATTTCACACAATTTGTTATAATTACATTTTAAATTTGATTGTATGTTACTATTATATACAAAGGGTTTTGGTAATCTCTGCCCACTAGGCAAAGGATTAACTATATGTATAAGGAATGTTGAAGTTAATTAATATCAAAATGATAATTAATTACGGTAATTTTAAAGATAAATAAATGTTCATTAAATGCATTTTTTAAATTAAAAGGAAATTTTGTCTTCAATAAATGTGATTAATCCTTTGCCCAGTGGGCATAGATTAGCAAAACCATAATTACAGCCCTTTTTAAGTTAAATTCTTAGCTCTGGATATAAGATTACTCCTTCCATAATTATCTTAACATACGACGACACACACACGCAACCAATCTCGGTTCCATACTTCCATAAATTTAGAAGCAATATATGTAATGCGCTTATTAAATGTCTTTCATATTACTTTCCCGTTTTCCATTTTCTCTTTTTGTAAACTTGACTTTGAACATTAAGTTTGTTCAAAAAGTGCATCTTTGTCTTGGCATGCATTATTTCATTAACAATGAATTGAATGCTTTGGTGGAGCACAAGAGACCACATATATGCTTTGTGTGCAACATTTGAAACGTGATGGATGTGCTATGGTAAGAAAGAAAATGTGGACACGCTCTATCCCCAAATCATCCATGCTTTAACTCTTCCCCATTTCAGTTTTATTTTTTTTTCTTTTCATTTTTTATAATTCCTATGTTATTTTTTCTTTTTATGAACAACAAATAAAATTTTCACTACTCGGTAAAATAGTGAGCAAGCAGCTAGAAAATACAAAGCAATATAAGTGATAAAGGGCGGAGCCAGGATATTATCCGGAGGGGGGCAATTTTTTATTTTTTTTATTTTTTTTTGCCGCGAGCCGTGAAAGAAACAGATTTGCGCATGAGTGTCGTAAAACAAAAACTTTGTCCAAACCAATAAGTAAACTAGATACCTCAAATTAAACCAAATCAAACCGATAATCTTACATTACCGATAAAAATAATATCCGGCTTGATATTACTACCTCCGTCTCATATTAATTTTTCAGTTTTTTCAACTCTGACTTTAAATATTTTTATTTGTGTTACATAATATTTGATGAAAATTATACAAATAAAAATACATTTAAAATACAGTCCATTCATATATTTTGCATCAAATATTATATAACATAAACAAAGATATTTAATGTCAAAACTAAAAAAGAAATACTACAAAAAGTCAAAATGTACAATTAATATAAAACGGATGGAGTATATATTATAAACAAAAAACGATAGTCTTTAAGTGATTTAAGACACAAACAAAAATATCAAGTAAACAAAACTTAAGTTTTAAACAAATATTAGTTAATTATCGCATAAATATGTAACTAACAATTCAAATAAAATTATGTGAGACACTATATAAAACTTTTGAAAAAATCTTAATATAGTTTACTACTCATCAGTTTACAAATTCATATAGAATTAAGAATCTACTGATTATACATTTATATTTTTATCACTCATATCATTTGTTTTCAATGATTTTTAACAAAAAGAAAGACAACTAAATGTGACAAAAATACACCGTTGGTCCCTAAACTTTCCACACATCACCATACACCTTAAGTTTTGAAAATCATCGTGGTGCGTCCAAACCTCAAGGTTTTGAGGCCGATTGCGTCCTTTGACCTGAAATTCTAAGGTCAACGCTCATTTTTAGTTATATCATCAAGGGTATAATAGACCAAACATATTTTCTACTATATTTGAGTTAAATCTAACCCAAACACCTTTAATGGAGTTGCTTCGGATATTCAGTTCACTGTGTTGAGTTGGTGATAGCCATATTAAAACATGTACCCATTAGTTACAAAGGATATTCAGTTATTAATTTTTCAAGGAATGCTTGACTCAAGCATGTGACTTCTGTCGAAGGGCTTATGTAATGCTTCTGCGTGAAATGAGATGTTACATTGTATGTACAGTGGTTTAAGTAATTATAGCAAGTAATGGAAAGACACAAACAACGTACATGATAAACTAATGGTTTCGTAAATTATAATAAAATACAAGAATGGGATTAGTGGTATGCACCAATGCTAATTGGTGACAAATAAGCTGAGAAACATGCCAATAACCAAGTTTGTCTTTGTTTGTGGTTGGAAACTCCAATGCTAATATGTGTTTAAAGTAATGGAAATACCAGTATAACTTCGGAGTAAAAGTTGTGGTTAACTTTTGGTGTATTGATGAAATTTGGATCTAAAACACCATCAATATGGCCTTAAAGGTCTCAGTGATAATTGATTTATACTAATTTACAATGCTTGTGTGGGTGTTACTCATATCTTTTGGGTCTAATATTCAGTCTCTTAACTGATTAGCTGTCGCTAAGGAAACTAAGAAGATTGGTTTGGTTTAGTGTAAATTAATATCAAGTCCTGCCTTGCTTCCCTCGTTATTCTTTATTTTATTATGAGTTTGTTTTTAACTGTATTAATTGCAGATCAAGGATATAGTGTTGTACTCCCAGAAAAAATAAATTCCGGAAAATGGAATGTATACAGGTCATTAGCTATATTCTATCACAGTCAAAAGAGAGAAAAACACAAGTTTATGCATATAGACTTCCTGACTATTGGTAGTGAAACTGTGGAAGTCTGTAACAGTAGTTTCACACCGGACATAGATACGTTGTAGTAAAAGGGCTCAGTTAACCCCACTAGATATATGCTATTACTAACATAGTGTGAGGTTCTTTTCAGAACCAAATAAATTGCGAGAACTACGAGAACCAATTTTAACCTTCTAATTTTTTATCAATGGCCATAAATAATGATGGTATAAAAGTAATAAACTTGAACATTAAGTTAAATTATGTAAATAATAAAAGGGTTATTATGGAATATTGGCTCCCTGATCTTAACCTAAGCCACTCTCTTCATTTCATCTCATCAGCCGTTATTATTTTTTCTCCAAACCTCTCTCTATAACCACATCCACGGACTGAACATGCACATCCACCAAATAAACCGGATGCAATCCTCATTTTCCGTTTTGAGGGCGCTACCTCTCATGGTGGATTCGCAATTTCATTTTGTGATTTTCTCCTCGAAAACAAAAACAGATCTTCGACTATTCTTCTTCTATCGCGTGATTATGTTATGAAGGTTACAATTTTTTTTTCTTTAACTTTATGTGTAGTTTTATTTATAAATGTTTTTTTTTAATTTTGTATTATTTTTAATTTCACGTTAAGGATTTGATTTGGGGTGTCATTGTTTAGTACAAACCAAGGTTATAAATAGCTTGAGGTGTGGCGTGACGGCATGGTCAAGCCTCAAGCCGTAAGACGACGCCTTGGTTTATTGCGTGGCGTGGAGGTGACGCCTCGCACCTTTGCGAGGCCTTTGTGACGCCAAGGCATGCCTTTTAGAACACTGGTACAAACTCATACATATATAAGTTTTTGGTAGTCATCAGGTTTCAAACAAGAGATGATGTGCTATATTTTTAAAAAGTTATGGAAGGCTACATAAATGCTTTCCTTTGTATATCTGCACATGGGATTAATTAATTAATTAATTTGTTTATGTATACTAGTCATTTAGACCCGTGCGATGCACACGGGCTCGATCTAAATGTTCATAGCATATTGTTCGGCACTAATTTTCGTCATTTTGATCATGGATGTATTTTGTTGGTCAATAAGTTTCTAAGTTGTGTTTGTTAGCATGACATGAAAAATGTTGATGCTGTTATTTCGTTACTTTTAATTGAGGTCGAGTCAAACACTCAAAATACAATATATAACTCGGAACATATTTTTATCATTATATATATAAGTTGTCATGGTAGCATACATTTTGTAAGCTTAAGACGTATTTAAAATAGTTTAAGATGTATTTTTTACGTAATATTGGAACTAACTAATATTAATACATCCGGCTAAGTTATAACTATTTCTTATGATAGTCAACAATGCCCATGCGATGCACATGGGCTGTATAGAAGTTTTCATAGATTTAAAATACGTGCGATGCACATGGGCTGTGTAGAAGTTTTCATAGCGTAATATTCGGCATTTATTTTCATCATTTTATATTTAAGTTGTATGGTGTCACACATTTGCTAAGCTTTATACATATTTAAAATACTTTATTGATTTGCACATGGGCTGTATATAAGTTTTTATATCGTAATCTTCGGCACTTATTTTCGTCATTATATATCTAAGTTGTGATGGTATCACATTTTCAAGCATTACACACATTTAAAATAGTTTATTGATATTAAAAGAGTATATGTGAAGAGATTTTTTTTCAAGATGTTACATTAAAAAGAGTCTCTTCACATGTAATATTTTAATATATATAAGTTACATAAATTATTTTAAATATGAAGCGATGATGTTAATGTTGTAGACCTTTTATATTCATTCTCATGCGATGCACACATGTTTGGACTGCCTCAGGACCTATGCGATGCACACAGGTTGGATCTAATTGTTTTTTTCGTAATGTTCGGGACTAATTTTCGGTTCATGTTTTAAACTCTCATTTTTTGTGAAAGACGAACTTCGTTGTTCAAATAAATTACATTATTAAAAAAGAACTATAAAACAAATTTTCTTTTTAACAAAACTATAAAAACATAAAACATTAAAGTAATTAGTATATTCAAGAGTATAAATTATAATTCGTATAATAAATTATAATTCGTATAGTAAAATATTGCATATTTAATTTGTAACGTACTATTAATATGAATGCTAAGTATTCATCTATATTGACACCGGTGGCCGTGGCGTTGTTTTTGTTGTTGTTGTTCTTGTTATTGTCTTTTTCGTTGTTGTTCATTAGTATTTTGCATGTTTTGTTCTTAATATAATTTTCGTGACTTCTCGATATTTTTCTTTAATGTGAAGAGGTTTTTTGCAAAATGTTATATTTAAATGAGGCTTTTCGTATGTAATCTTTTAATATGAGTAAGTTACATAAATTATTTTTTAATCAATGCATTATTAAAACATTTTTCCATCTATATATAATACTATAAGATTCAGTCCCTAAATTTAATGTGGAGTTATGATGATAGAGTTTTAGAGTTAGAAACAAGTTGGATTCGTTTAGTAGTTGCATAGAGTACAAGATAGCTAATGCTCGGAATTCAATGCAGCCTCATAATATCTATACAATCATGAAAGGAGGTGAAGTGCAAGGGTTTCCCGAGTTGATCACATAGCATTTAGTATAGAATTAAAAGTCGGTTAGATGAAGCGCAAGGGTTGCGAAAAGTTGCAAGAATAATTAATGATTTAACCTAATTCATGCCTATATAAACCGGCCAAAATCACATTTAGTATGTACATTTGAAGATGATTCACACATCTTTTAGATATTTGATTATTGGTAGCGGTATATAAATTCTCTTTTGCAACATTTTGGAGATGATTCACACATCTTTTAGATCTTTGTAATTAACTTGGTCTTCTTTTTTTCTTAATTTAGTTATCATACGCAGGTACTATGAAAATCACACAAGATCATGCATGCTCAGATAAATGAAACCAAAGATTGGGATACCAACTATTTTCTTTGTTTCATACATATTTAGGTGATTGTTATAGATAAGCATATATATATATATATATATATATATATATATATATATATATATATATATATATATATATATATATATATATATTTATATATATAGATAGATATATGTATTATTTTAATGTATTTTTATATACAAGTAATTTATGTGCGTTTTCTATTGATGTAGCTCACATGTGCGAATTAATTCAAGAAAATGTGCACGAGCATGTATGTAAAGCAATATTTAAATGGTTAAATGATACTTTTTATCGTGATTAGTTTATGTAAGTAGTTGCTTTCTAATGCTCTTTGAGAAATATTAGAATGAATTTATCGCGTGCAATTGAATTATTATTGAAAAGAAGAAGATCGCGCATCGCAAAGTGTTTTCTTTTTTCTATATGTAGAATCATTAGTGAGAAACCAATATTTACGCCAATTAAATGAGTTTGCCATAATAGCAAAATACGACATATTAAAAATATCACATTGAGTAATGAATAGAAAGGAAAAATGCATAATTTTGACTTAAATCCGTTTTTAAATTATAATATCAAATAAAAAAGTTGAGTTTTAAACATAAGCAAAAGTTTAAACTTTTATCAAAAAACAAAACCGGTGCATTTAATATGAAGTATATTCAACATCGAGATGGAAGTGCAAGACTTGCCAGAATTTATCACATGATATTTAGTAATTAGTATACAATTAAAAGTCTGTTATGAATTGAGATGAAGTTGAAAAGGTTGCAAGAATAATTGATGATTTAACCTAATGCAATATATATATATATATATATATATATATATATATATATATATATATATATATATATATATATATATATATATATATATATATTATGTTAATGCATTTTCATATACAAGTAATTTATGTGTGTTTTCTATTGATGTAGCTCACATGTGCGAATTGATTAAAGAAAATGTGTACGAGCATGCATGTAAAGCAACATTTAAATGGTTAAATGATACTTTTAAGCATGATTAGTTAGTTAGTTAGGTTTTTTTTTTTTTTTTTTCTGGTAACATGGGTTTTCGACTCGACATTGCGAGCCGACTAATCCCACGGCAACTACCCTTAAGCATGATTAGTTTATGTAAGCATGCAACTTGAATAATGAATATAAAAGAAAAAGTATATAATTTTTGCTCAAACCCATTTGTAAATTAAAAAAATTAAGTTTAACACATAATAGTGGAGTCCAAAGGTTTTAGGTATTATTAATTGTGTGTTAATTAATATTTATTTAGTTAGCTATTTAGAATTGAGTTTATTGATAAAATTTATTAATATTAGTTAGACTTCAATGTTAATTTTCAATAAAATTAGTTGTACAATAAAATTAGATGGAGCTAAAAAGGTTTGTAACAATTTTTATACAGTTTATATGACATTATTATACATACATTATTACACAAACTTTAACTTACAAACTTAATAACGAAAATATTTAACGCACATTAAACTATGACCAATTAGATAGACCCGGTGTGCTTTATATTACCATGCAAAAATCATCTAATAGACAAGTATTGTAGGGCTAAGTAATAGACCAAAAGAAACAAAGTCATCACAACTTAATAGCCAAAAGCCCATATATAGAATACAACACCACAAAACCAAAACAACATCAAACACTTTTAAATTTTTATACAAGCATTTATTAGTAACTCACATGATCTCAAACTCAAATGAATACTCCTTACCTCATGATAGGTGTAGTATAACATTTGAAATACAATTTTCTTCTCCTTTATATACTTCTTCGATTTAGAAGATTTTTATTATTAAGATGATAGTGCGAAGATATTTTTATTATATACTGCCATTTTCAATATGTAACATCGACATAATTTACACAGTCATATCAAATATCAAAGTCACGCAATATTTCAAGACATTTAATTAAGAAAATGACATTAACACACCGCAAGACAAAAAACTAGATTAAGAGCAAAAATATTAAAATGCACCAACAAAGTGTAGTAATAATTATTGACTAAAAATTGAATGCTCGTCACATTATTTTCAATAAACTTACTTGCTAACGAATCAATAGTATTAGCTCGTTTAGAGGTATTACATGAAGTAAAATATTGCATGTTTAATCTGTAACGTACTATTAATATGAATACTAAGTATTCATCCCACCGGTGGCCGTGGCGTTGTTGTGTTTGTTGTTGTTGTCTTTGTCGTTGTTGTTCATTGGCCTTTTGCATGTTTTGTTCTTGATACAATTTTTTTGACTTCTCGATCTCTTTCTTTAATGTTTCTTGACGCGCTAAAAAAATAATTAGATATAGTTGATCATTAGTAATTTAAATACAGTTAATCAATATATTGCATTTTCGATCAAAGTAAAAATGTTCGTGCATATATAATGACGAAAATAAGTGCCGAAGATTACGCTATAAAAACTTATATACAGCCCATGTGCAACTCAATAAAGTATTTGAAATACGTATAAAGCTTAGCGAATGTGTGACACCATACAACTTAAATATAAAATGACAAAAATAAATTTCGAATATTACGCTATGAAAACTTCTATACAGCGCATGTGCATCGCACGTGCATTGTTGACTATCATAAGAAATAGTTATAACTTAGCCGGATGTATTAATATTAGTTAGTTCCAATAAAAAACGATAGAGTCAATACCAAAATAAATAGACAAAAAATATTACGTAAAAAATACATCTTAAAAGATTACATGTTAATAAACTATTTTAAATACATATCATGATTACAAAATGTATGCTACCATGACAAATTATATATATAATGACTAAAATACGTATTGAATATAAAATGATGAAAATAAAAGACGGATGTTAAACTTTGAAAACTTCTATATAGCCCATGTGCATCGCACAATAAAAATTAGTTTTTGACAATACTAAGAGTTAGAATTTCTAATGGTAAACAAAAACAATGCATCGCATGGGTAAGTGAGTTTTAGTACATCCGATTTGAACAGATAAATTAAAAGGTTTGCTAAAATAACAAAATACGGCATTTTAAAAATATCACATTGAATAATAAATAGAAAGGAAAAATTACATAATTTTGGCTCACAGTTATTTATAAATTATAATAACAAATAAAAAAGTTGTGGGCATCGCACAGGTCATGAGGCAGCCCGAGTTAGATATTGTATTTTGAGAGTTTGACTTGACCTCAATTAAAAGTAACGAAATAACGGCATCAACATTTTTCATGTCATGCTACCAAACACAACTTAGAAACTTATATTGTTGTTGTCTTTTTCGTTGTTGTTCATTAGTATTTTGCATGTTTTGTTCTTAATACAATTTTCGTGACTTCTCGATCTTTTTCTTTAATGTGAAGAGGTTTTTTTTGCAAAATGTTATATTTAAATGAGGCTTTTCATGTGTAATCTTTTAATATGAGTAAGTTACATAAATTATTTTTTAATTAATGCATTATTAAAATATTTTTCCATTAACTATAATATCGAATTTGGAGCATTCATTAGTAACTCACTCTAAGTATTTACAGTATGATGACATGAATCACATGATCTCAAACTCAAATGAATAATCCTTACCTCGTGATATGTGTAGGATAACATTTGAAATACAATTTTCTTCTCCTTTATATACTTCTTTGATTTAGAAGATTCTTATTGTTAAGATGATAGTGCGAAGATATTTTTATTATATACTGCCATTTTCAATATGTAACATCGATATAATTTACACAGTCATATCAAATATCAAATGGTCTATAACAAAAAGTTTTTTTTTTTTTTTTTTTTTTTTTTTTTTTTTTTTTTTTTTTTTTTTTGTAACATCGACATAATGTTTTAACAGTTTTCTAAAAACAGTTTTTTTTTTTTGTTTTTTGTATCCAAATGGTCTATAACAAAAAGTCTTGTGCTTTTATGTCTAACTGATGACTGTTTTTTGTGTCGATTTGGCCACATAACAGTTTTTAGTTAACTGTCCTTCTATGACTTTTTTGTTGTACCATATCGTGTGAAAAAAATGGTCATAAACATGGTCTCAAAAGCTGGAATGAAGCTGGACGGAATTTTTGGTCGGAACAATCGCCGGAAAAAGTCGGACTTTCTTGTAAAGAAAGTTTCGAAATGTTCATATCCTATATTTTCGAAAACTAATTTTTCGAGAAGATAAATCCCTCAGGTTCTCGAAACTCAGGTTCTCGAATTCTGGTTCTCGAAAAATGTTGATCTCGATAAATCATGTTTTCGATAAGTTGGAAAAATTCTCGATAAGTTGACAAAATTATCGAAATCTTTTTGATAGAAAACTTTCGAAATTTTTTTTGGTCAAGCTAAGTTTCGAAAATGAAAGGTGATAAATTTCGAAAAGTGACTGAAGACCAGCGACCACAAACCAAATACCAAACTCAAGACCTCAGTTTAATACCTCATTGGTCTAAAAAGTTTAAAACGCAAAAGAAAGGATTGATGAAAAATATCAGATATATATCTACTACCATCAACCCAACTTCTGCTACAACAACAAATCCATCACTACATATTCCCATCCTCCTCATTTACCAGTAACATCATCAAACAAGATACAATATGAAAAAATAAGATCTCAGTTTGTACAACTTTTCTCAATCTTTCAAAGATTTTTTTTTAGTTGTATATACACCATCATGGATCTACATTCTGAAGCCTAGCTTCATGTAATATCCGAATCATAACAAGAAAGTACACAACTACCCGTTTAATACTTCCTTTGATTAGTTTATCAGTAATCGTAAAGACACAACATAAACCTACCCGAGACCTACAATTAGATCTTGAAGCCATTCTGATGCTGTCTTGATTCGAACTAAGCTGGATGTTATACCAAGGTAAAGGTAAGGTTGTGAGTTTGTGATACTTCAAATGGGAAGGATTAGTATTCGATTATAATGACTGATGGAAGATGACGATGAATCTGAGATGAGATGAGTCGGTTTGATGAGTTTGATGAGGGAGTGAAATTTTAGGTGAGAGGAGTTGGGAGCGTTTAGGTGAAACAGATGTGATGGGGGCGGATCTTTGAAGAGAAGTGTTTGTAGGGTTAGGTTACACAAGTGATTATGTAGTATCACACTATCACATGCGGGTGTGTGTTTGTTTGCACCAGGATTATCACTTTGGGCCTTATAATTGAATGGTTTGCTTTGGAATGGAATGGGCTGCAAACGACTGGACTAGGCTGATGGATCAAAACAATTCGCCAACTGTGTACTCATTGGTATCCAAAATTTAGTTTTTGGATATTTAAAACCTTTAATAATTCTTGGTATAATTGGACGTTGAGTGGTACTTTGGTATACAAATTTTCACGGGGATACATCATTCACGGCTAGAATTGTTTCGGTCAACAAAAATGACTACGGGGTTTTTGTACGGTATTATCGATTTGATTTTGAAGTGGTGTTTCATAAAGTGTACTTATTTATCTCAAAGTCTAGGGGTGGTTGGATGCACGACTTTTGAAGATAACTTGTCTGCGCAAATTAAAAAATTCAATCTTGACAATTTGGTTATTACTGATGTAAGGAGTTACGTTGTAGTGCTCATAGTATAGCTATCACTTAAAGGAGTTACGTTGTAGTACTCAGTGTCACACGAAGTAGTGGATTGTTCAAGTGACGAATATTTCGTGCAACCTCATACTTAAAGGAGTTACATTGTAGTGCTCAGTATAGGTATTAAGTCACATCTATCGTACAAGCATTAAGTCACAAGATGGGATGATTACTTCTTTTTCAAGCTGGTCATATCGGGCAGTCTCCATATGTGGTCATTACTAGTAGCCGATGAATTACAAGGAGGTTCGTTTAAAGGTTGATTTGAGAGAATAGTATTGAGAGTATATTTTTACGACATATACTCACAAATTATGCTTACACGGTCTATCTATATTGCATCAGAAGTGTAAAGTACGGGTAATTTTGGCATGTACACATAATAGTATGATGATTTCGATACATCGCAACCATCAGGAGGGAGAAGAACATGCCAAAAGATGTAGTGTTTCATCTCTAGTACGTTGGTTGATCGAGGGAATTGTGCTTACACTAGAACCGAAGAAGTACTAATGATGTGTACATCAGAGCGTATTACCAACCTTCTGTGCAATGTTATGTGAGTTATATTGTCATGATGCTCCCTGAACGACAACCATGTGCCTACACTTTTGAATCTACTTTATCCGCTGCGTGATGAAAAGAGAGTTGTCGGTTCAGGAGGGAGCAGGAAAAAGAATAAAGGCTCACTAGTTAGGAGGGAGTAATAACCTAACTAGACCATTACAGTTGAAGTTCAGAGCTACAAAAGAGCTACAAAGACCTTTGCAGTCAGTACGCCGAGATCGTCGGAAGAGAGAACTTCAAGTCTGCCTCAGTATCTAGACTACAGAGACTCTGCGCTTCAACAACGTCAACATAGTTTACTATTGTTGTAATTTTACATTGCTAATGTATTTATAGGTCTCATTGTAACCATTCACGTGTGACGATATCTTGGAGGGATATTGTTAGCCTCGCTTTTTTATAAAGATAACGTCACATACGTGAAATGGACTAGATATGTAGCAAGTTGTGCCAACAGGGACTACTTATGTTAACTAGGCAAACTTGTGATGTGTAGAGCCTATAAATACCCCTCATGACTCTCCATGAGGGGTGTGGGAAATTGTGTATCTTTACTTTCATTGTTAATAAACTTCCATTTTCTCCACCCTCTCTCTACTTTCTCTCACTAGAAACATGTATTCTTTCATCATGTTTGATCAACCAAGACCTCCCGAACCACATAAAATCATACATATCTTCGGTCCTACAATATTTGTTTCAAGGTTAGTATAAAATTAGTGTAATGATGCATATGTGTTTTTATTGTTGGTATAAAATTTCTGAAAGAGTGTGCATATGTGTTTTATGGTTGCAGGTTACATGACATTTGTGGCTGTCGGCAAAGACTTATATCAGTGAATATGAGCGAGACGATAAAAACACATGTGCACAAGGATTAAAAACGCATGGGCAGATTTCATGGGTTCTTGAACTAGGCGAGGAATACATGTGCACACATAAAAGATGAACCAACTATTAAAGACATTGTATTAAACACATGTGCACACTTCATATATATGTAATAAAATTGAATAAAAGTGTAAACATAATGGTTTGTGACATCTTGTTAATTTTGCCGGGGCTATTAGTTCCCCTTTTCCAAAAAAAATAAAAAAAAAATAAAAATAAAATAAAATAAAATAAAATAAAAAAACTTGTAAATTTTGAAATTGCATAAATCTAATAATAAAGTTATGTTCTTTGTATTGATATTTATGTAATATTTTTTAAAGATACATGTGCAGATGCAAAACATCTATGCATAAACGAAAAATACAATTGTCATAACGTAGTTAGTAATTAAGCTTCTTTTTTACAAAACACATGTGCACATAACGTTTTTCTTAAACATTTACAATGAAAAAAAAAATCCTTGAATTTAGGAATTAAAAAAAAAAACGTTTTTTTTTTCTAAAAAATTCAAAATAAAATAAAAAAAGTAATTTTACCATTATACCCTTTTGAATTAAAAAACAAAATTTAAATTTAAAAAAAATCTTATTGGTCGATGCTGGTTCTGGCAGTTCTCGTAATTTATTTGGTTATGAAAAGAACCCCACCCTACTAACATATGCCTTAATGTTCAGTTATAATCTCACTAAAATACTTAAATGACTCAACTAAATTGTGCTAATACAAGAATCAATTGTTATATAAGTTATAAATCTATTGCTTGTATGAAAAACTAGTATGAGCTATGAGCCTTCAGATGAATTCTTTAAACTCCATCCCTACCAGCAATTCAATCTTACACACCAGTAAAATCAGAGTTCCAGATTTTTACTAAATCCCTTTATACATTAGAATTGCAGACTAAATGGCTAAAACACATAAAAATTGCCTTTAATTATTGAAATTGAAATTAAAATTTTCTAACAAGCGTAGCAATTGGCACTTTCTGTCCTTAAGTCACAAAAGCTGAAACACAAATAGAAATAGAAATAAAATTTTTTGTTTGGGTGCAAAAATATCATCAATGCTCATATACTGAGCTGCCCCCTCTCATTCCTTATATAAATTGACCAATTATTGAGTCATAAGCACATTTCAGTTCCTTCTTTTTGTTCTCTATCACCTCGATTTCTACTAGCTTATTTATTTTAAGCCAATCCCATGCCTCATAAACCAGATCATCCATCTTTCTCATATCTTCTTGACTTAGTTGTTGCCTGATGTTGTCATCATTCACTTTAGTTTTGATGACATAAACGTAATCTTCCAATGCATTATACGCTTTTATCTTCTTTATGTAGTCTTGATCATCATCTTTGTATCTCTTTGCATCTTGTAACATCCTGCCCACTTCTATATCTGAAAGTCTTCTTTTATCTTTGGTAATTGTAATGGTGCCTATTTGACCAATTGATGTTTCCTCAACAGGCACTTTCAGTATGCCATCAGCATCAATGACAAAACGGACGTTAGCTTTTGTAACATCATCAGGTCTTACACCAACATCCTGCATATACGAAAATAACTCCAAACCTTCCTTAAACTCCCCACAACAAACATAACAATCAATAATCGTATTCCACGCAACCAAGTTCGGTTCAAGCATTTCATCAAACAACTTACGCGCTACCTTAACCTATTTCACCATTCCATACATATGACCAATGTTTTCCTCACATGTACATGCTACTCAAACCCATATTTCATCACACAACAATGCACTTGTCTCCCTAACAAAACATACCCGTTTGATGATAAGAATAGACCTTAGAAGACTACTTTGATGATGTTAAAGGTGTTTGGGTTAGATTTAACTCACATATAATAGAAAATGTGTTTGGTCTATTATACCCTTGATGATATAACTAAAAATGGGCATTGACCTTAGAATTCCAGGTCAAAGGACGCAATCAGCCTCAAAACCTTGAGGTTTGGACGCACCACAACGATTTTCAAAACTTAAGGTGCATGGTGATGTTTTGTGGAAAGTTTAGGGACCAATGGTGTATTTTTGTCACTAAATGTCAAAAATCAAAAGGAAGTAACTAAAAAAGATGATAAAAGCATAATTGTAAAAAGATAAAATAATTCATTTTCCATTCAATCTATATCACGTGACTAGTCACATGTCAAGAGAGAGAGAAATACTTTATCATCTTCCTTTGTTTTCTTGTCTTTTTTTCCTTACCGCCAAACACTACAATCAGACTTTTTCCGGCAATATCATTTTTTCTTCCATTTTTCTCTTCTTTCTATTCTTTCATGAATGTTTAGATTTTCTGACTTTGTTTCACTTACTTGTAAGGGGGGCACGATGATGAAAAACTAGAGAATCTATGAAATAATTACACTACGCCAGAAAGTTTGGAGGAGGCACTTGCCCACTGTGCCCCCTCCGTAGCTCCACCTCTGTAAGTGATACTAAAATACCAAGCTTAAGAACCTATCACAAGCAAAAGATTATACTAAAATACCAAGCTTAAGAACCTATCATCCAGATTAGAACCTAACTCCTAAAGAAACGTCACATCTAAGGCCGGTGACAGTGGTGACAAGACACAACTATGCGACATCAGCTTTCTCTCTCTGGTGACATGACAATAACTAAGTTGCCACAGTGGTGACCAAGTTATTTTTTTTTTCTTTTTTAATTCAAATATTTTAAACAACAAATTTAAACTTCATTAATAATAAAAACATTACATAAATTATTCAAATAACATTATAAACATTACATAAATTATTCAATTTTAAACAACAAATTCGTCATCATCATCGTCACTTGTGTCTTCGTCTTCACTCTCTTGATTGACTTTATTTCCACGATTTTCCAAAACGTGTCCAATCAAATTAGCTTTTAAATGTAGATGAGTTGTTCAGTCCATTATCTTCTGAGTAATTACTAACGATTGTTCATGCGATCTTAAAGGATCATGATCGCGGCGGCCCTCATCTTTAAACCATGTAGGACATATCGCCCGCTTCTTGTGTCAAATGATCATATTATGTAATTTGATACATGTGTACACAATATCTTGGAGATCACGTTTGAACATCCCTAAGCCGGAACTTTAAGCATTTTTCACTTCTTCTTCAACACACCAAAAGCTCGTTCCACATCTTTCCTTGCTATTTTAGGCTTCCTCTTGTACAATATTATTTTATCATCACCCGTGAGAGTATTTGAAATAGACTTAATAAGAACGGCTCAGTCCGGATATATCCAGTCAGTAAGAGAATATCCCCTTTTACAAGCTACACCGTTAACCTCGAATGGAAGTTTCGGTGCTCTCCCAGATTTGATATCATTGAAAACAGGGGAAAGATGTAAAACGTTTATTTCGTTATTCAACCCAGAGACACCAAAGAACGCATGCCAAATCCATAAATCTTGAGAGGCAATCGCTTCCAATAAAATGAATGGATGTGGCCCGTGATCACCCCTAGCAAATTGACCTCTCAAACTATTTGGGCAATTCTCCCACTCGCAACTTGTACAATCAATGCTTCCTATCATCCCAGGAAACCCATGCTTATGCTCGTGATGAGCATATATTCTTTCAAGGTCATAATACGTAGGCTTTCGCAGAAAATTAGCACCATGATAGCAGTACAAAACTTATGGAGACAATCACGGGCTGTTGTTACATCCATTTGCAGATACTCGTCAAGAGAATCACAAAAGACCGCATATCCCAATTGACGAATTGCCGCAGTACACTTGATTAATGGAGAAATACCAAGTACGCCCCTACAATCAGGATTTTGTTGAAAATAAGGTGAATAATCGGTTACTTCTTGAACAATTTATGTGAATAGTACTCGGCTCATTCAGAACCGTCAATGGAATGTTATTTCGTCATACATCGGGTTTTCGGAGAAGTAAGCCGCCACTAAAAGATTATGAGCACCCTGTTGATCCCTAACTACGTAGTTTTGTTGAGCTTTTGGCAGTGACGTTTGGTACTCGTTTCAAGCAAACTGCGTAAACTTTGTAAGCTTGCTCATAACTTCTTCATCAGAACCATCGACGGAATGTTATTTCGTCATACATAGGGTTTTCGGAGAAGTAAGCCACCACTAAACGATTATGAGCACCCTGTTACCTCTTGAACAATTTGTGTAAATAGTTCTCGGCTCATTCGGAACCGCTGACGGAATGTTATTTCGTCATAAACCGGGTTTTCAGAGAAGTAAGCCGTCACTAAATGATTATGAGCTCCTTGTTGATTCCTAACTACGTTGTTTCGTCGAGCTTTTGGCAGTGACGCTTGGTACTCATCCCAAGCAAACTGCGTAAACTCCACAAGCTCGCTCATAACTTCTTCTTCATCGTCAGAAAATGAAGAATTAAAAAATAGCTCGTAAGACATAATTGTGTTTGAAATGATGAATATGGATGAAAAGTTTTTTGAATTGTGTGTTAAAAAGTGTGTTTGAGGTTGGTATTTACTATTTATAATGTTGTAAAAGTGGTAATTTAAAAAAATAGTTTTTTTTTAAATGGTAACAATTAATTGTTTGTTAGGCAAATTAGAAAGAAAATAAATGAAAAAAAAAATAGAGAACACCGTCGCAAGGCAAGTGTAGACTTTCTAAACAAAATCCAAAACCGCGTTGTGGCGTACACCACAAACATGGTATGCGTTATGGCTCGTATGAGGTGCGGTGCGTTGACGCGACTAGAACGCCAACCACGTAAGCATAACACAGCCAACCTCTGTTCTTATATAACCAACTCGGCTAACTCAGTTGGCCACCAAGGTTTTCTTAAGGTGCCTTGGGGAGGGGATGTTTGGCTAAGGGAGGTCTCAAGTTCGAATTCCACCCTGAACTTTTACCCCTTCAGGCGATAAAGGAGTAGCAGATGGGTCTTAGGGATAGCATACTACATAATTGAATGTAATTGTTGGACCTGAACCACTAACAACTAAAAATCCGTTAAAAAAATACCTTTATAAATGTCATCCTCCAAATCCTTCAAACAATGTTACGTTGATCAAATATTTAGGCCATATGTGTAACACCCCGTGCCCGCTTTGGTCAAAAAATTAAAACTTTACGCGCGGAAACGCTTGACTTTTATGGATATGCTGTCACTCTTTGGAAAACTGACAAAAATCTATACATATTCGGGACATGAGACTATTTTTAAATGAAAGTAGACTCAATTACCTTCAAAAAGACGGGTGGCGCGGCTCTTATCGACTTACGGATTAAAAGATATGATTTTTCAAAGTTTACCAAAATCTGTCCGGATCAAACCGAAATTTAGGAATTTGGTACCAAATTTCGGTATGAACCGAAATTTGGGATATCCAAACCGAAATTTGGCCCTTTTTCACAATAATCGACCCATGCTACCTTATATCCACACCAAACTCACTCAAAGCCATTAACATATCATACAAAATCATTTACATACTCAACTAACCCGAAATAGTACTTTAAAAATTAGACGGTTATGCAATAAACCCGTTTTGACCCATTTACACATCAAACTACTCATACCACATCCGTTTTGCACCAAACTTTACCAACTTCAATAATTTAACATATCAAACATTTTCCTACGACACTTGACCCGTTTACACATCAAATGGGTACATTTACCCTTTTGCCAAACACCCCCCCCCCCCACCCCCTTAAACATTGACCATAAACCATTTAACACACTTAAAAACACCGTTGACCACCCAAACTTTACCAAAAGCATTAGATTAACATAACAAACATGTTCCAAGGGCACTTGACCCGTTTACAACCCAAAATGGGTATTTTCATACATAAACCAAACACCCCTTTATACTTGACTATAAACACTTCAAACTCACTTTGACATACCAAATGACTACCAAGTCGTTTGAACGACCTTAACATACAACTTGCCATTCGGCTACACGCTACCAACCCATAAAGGACCAACGGGGGTACAAACTTACACATGCGCCCGGTATTCTACCTAAGCTCCTACACGTACTACCTTAATCTCGCATATTCAAATCCTTAATCACTATATCCAAGCCATCCATACAAGCATCCCAACATACAAAAAGGGTTAGACAACTAAACCGTAAGCACAAAGGCTTAGTAAGTAAAACGACCATAACATAACATTATACTTCAATCCACATAAGCATCATAAACATAAATACTTACTTTATAGCTTATTACTCAAATCACAACTAGCACATAACATCAACATATCCATAGCATCATCTTCTCACATAAGCCATAAACATGGCATAGCATCATCTTCTCACATAAGCCGTAAACATGGCATCACATAGGCATAACCCAAGCTCATCTCCTCAACATAAACATACATAACACATAATGATAGAAATCCATATAACTTATGCTATCATCATTTTACTTACCTTAGCTCCAAGCTAAGCACATCAAGAACATCAACAACACAATGATCCATCATCATCATCCTTCATAAATAATCACAACCTAACAACATAATAATCAAATACATAACAAGGGTTATCAAAACCCATCAAAACATAATCATCTATCTTTCTACATCATCATATGATCATATCTTGATCATATGATGATTTCCCACTTTCCTCTTAATCCAAAGCTTCAATAACAACAAGAACATAAAGACTTACTTGTGATGATCATAACTAAGGGAGACTATAAACATAGAGATTTGATCATCTTCTTCATCTTAGATCATCACCCAACTTTCCCTCTCTTTTCTTCTCTCTAAAAGATCCGGCCTTCTCACTCTCTCTCAATAATGAGAGAAATGTCTAGAATAAACTAGATATACTAGTTAGATGGTGACGTTGGGCAATTGGCAAGAATGGCCCTTCAAGTCTCTTTCCTTCTATTTAAGCCACAACTAACTTTATAACATATATAACACTTGGCAACTTAGGCCCCTTTAGGTATGCATTACATTTATATAACCATATTAGTCATACTTTGACTATTAATTGGCTATCGGGTTTGACCATTACGCAACTTTCGTTGACTGGCCAATCACATAAAGTCTTTATTCGCTTTCATCTAGGGTAGGGTCCCAACACCCGGGAAACGGGTATAACAATATGATATACTCTTGTTTTAGGAAATATTTTGACCATATGATATACTCTTTTTTTAGGCAAAGCATATGATATCTCAAAACCATCATTTTATATTATCACTAATCTATCAAGTAGATTGGAAATAACTTTTAGAGGGCGTTTAGTATTTATATGGGAATGACTATAAATATTGGTATGGAATAGGTTTGTAAACCCCCCTCCCCCATAGATGCGTACGAGAAATGTATATTTTTATGTGTTTTCATACCTATTTTTAGAAATCAAACCCGTAAACCAAACAACTATTTTAAGAATGAAAGTATTCCTTCATTCCAATATCTTCAAACCAAATGTCGCCTTATTTTTTTTAGCAAAAACATATGATTTTCTCATTTCCTGTAAAAAAAACAAGCGAATGCATCGTTTAAAAAACTCTAAATCTGATTATTGCACATAATTATTGTTACAAATAAAAAAATATTAGTTATTCATTATATAATTCTTTAACATTATGTAGCTATATAATTAACGTATTTTAGAGGCCCACAACAATTGTAACTTCAGACGAGAGGTATTGGTCACCAAAATTAGATCTTCACATCACTCACACCTTACAATTCAATACATCATCAAATCCACAACCAAATAGATGTAATAGTTGTCACAAAACTCAACATTAAACTCAATTTTTTATAACAAATTTAAATAAAAACTAAATGAAGTTTTCATTAATAACTAAAAAACATACACTTACAATATTAAAATATAGACTAATAATCTAAATTATATTTCTCATTAACTTTCTTCTTCAGCTACAACACTTTTTTCGATGTAGATTTCACTCATCTGATCAACGAACTTCTATTGTTTAGTTCGTCTTTTTGTCGTTGTTTTCATTGTAAGTTGAACATTAATTGTTGTAGTTGGAACTTCCTTTGTTCTATTTTCATTTCCTGCCTCTTTACGTGCAAAAATGCATTACGATATGATTTTTTCATTCACAAAAACGATTATTAAGCACTTGTAAATTCGTTCACTAATAACTTCACCAATGGTTCATCTCCACTTGCACCTGACGATGCTGATGGAATGGATGATTATGATGACGCTATACTTTTCGCTTTGACCTTGCCCATTGGTAGAACTTCATGCACGTCCTCTATCTCATCTTCTTCATGAATTAGATTGTTGAGATTGAAAACATCTTCTGCCAACTCCGATGACTTAAATTTTTTAAAGGCTTAGCTTTTTGCTTTCTCAAATTTCAAAAGTTCCACATGTTTCTATTTTTGATGATCTTTTAAAATTCTCTACGCATGAAGAAGTGTGAAATTTACTCCATACCCATAACAATATTCATCAAGTGCCTTTTGGAGGACCACCTCGTCATTGGATGCACTATCGTTTTTTTGAACCACATTAGTGTAACACCTGAAATTTTATAGATTTGATTAGAAATATATTATAATGCTTTTTGCATATTAGAAAAGTCTGTCCATTAAGTTTTATTAGAAATAAAGACATTCGGTGTAAATATTTAACAAAATAGGACTAACGACACAAAATATTTAACGACATGGACCAACGATGTAAAGCTGAATTTAAGAGTTGAAATTACAGAATTGCCCTTATGTTTAGATAATGTATAATCTCATAACTTAATATCAATCTCATGCGTGTAGGTATGTATGTTTTAAGGTGGGATAAAACTATGAAAACTTTATCATGAAGTAATCATCCCTAAGATGATTTAGGATAAATTTTGAAATTCTCATGCTAGCCACAAGATGATATGATCTTCCTTAACCTATTCTTCATCAAATTTATGAGCTAAGTTCAAGTTTTGATTTCATGATTATGGAAGAAATAAGAGATTTTGGTTAATAAGTATATTAGAGATGATTTTTATATATTTATGAAGTTCTACATAAGTTATATAATTATAGATGATGATACCATGAATCATGAATTATGTTAGCATGCTTTGGGAATCATAGATAGTTATGTTTATGAATTTTCAAGAGTTTATGTGTAATACCTAAAAATCCTAAACGTGTAAAATGACCAAATTGCCCTTACATTTAAAAATATTAATAATTAAATATAAGATACCAAATAAACCCTAACAAGTTTGTAATTCACCACATATGATCTAAAATAATTAGAAACCTAAGATAAAATACGAGAACTATTCTACATAATACCAATATAGTTTTTGGGCCGTTTTCTTTTAATTTTTAATAACTAATGACAACAAGGATCCAATAATAATAAATAAACCCAAGTAAACTTGAGCCCATGTGATTCCTTTGGTTTCTTGGCCCATATTTGATCCACACCAACATATATATATATATATATATATATATATATATATATATATATATATATATATATATATATATATATATATATATATATATATATATATATATATATATATATATATATATATATATATATATATATATATATATATATATCCGGTCTTATTCTTTTCCTGCAATTATACGCTTCAAAGCAAAATCCAAAAACCCTAAGCTCACTAAAACAATCGATCTTCTCTTTTACTTGGGCATTAGTCGAACTTCTTCAAGGTTTCATGGAGTGTGGTTCTTGTTTCTTGTTCCATTCGACCTATACAAGTTTAGGTATCATCTTGTTTCTTGTTTTCTTCAATTTATTTTACATACGTATGATTATTTAAGATAAACATGGATCGATCATAAACATATGACATAAAATAATGATGAATTGGTTTAGGGTTTTGATGGAAATCTTGTGGGGTAATTTTGTGAGGTGTTGGAAGTGTTTTTGATGAGTTAATTCTGTAAATAATAAGTATGTTGATCACCTAATTTATTGGATTAAAGAGGATTGAATGAATTAGGGTTTATAAGAATTCTGAAATCTGGACAGCATGTATACCTGAATATGTGAACGTGATAGGTCATGATATATAATGATTTTATTCAGTTTCTTTTAATGAAAACTTAGTTTTATATCTTAGTTAAGTTTTTCAATTGGCGGGGAGTGATTTCAAGTTGTTTTGGTCGTGTTTTTTATTTTTGTGTGATTAAGTGTCAAAGTTGAGTAAATCGGGTCTGAAAATCAGTAGCAGTTTTTGATTTTTCATTTTCAAACCGTAAGGAGTTAGGAGGTATCCTTTGACGGGAGTAATATTTGGGTTATGTGTGACTTTTTGGAATTTTTGGTAAATTTTTCTGAAGTGTTAAAATGAGTGTGATAAATGTAAACTTTTGGGGTGTTTCTGCAGATCCGAAATCTGAACTAGTTTTGAAAATGAATTTTTTGTCTATAGTTCTACTACCTGGAAAATTCTACAAAAATTACACAAAGTAGTCAACATATATATATATATATATATATATATATATATACATATATATATATATATATATATATATATATATATATATATATATATACATGGGGAAATTTTGTTAAGGCCCCAGTAGATGCACAAGTATACTTTAAAAATCCGGAAATATGATACATGTTTTGGTAATATAAGCTGAATTTTCTTAAAAGGTGAATTACACACTTAAAACCTATTATATCATTAATATGTGTAACATAATCATGATGAATCTTTAATTAAGTGTTTAATACAGTAAATGAACTACCTATGATCTCTATATAACTAAATATGTTATATAATTTGACTACTACATGTTTAAGTACGTTAAAAACCCTAATTTACTACTGTTGGAAATTATAATCAAATTAATCATGAACACTTGATTATTAATTCGTATAGGTTTCGTGAAGCGGGAGTGATCCGTGAATCTTCTTGTGTGACTTTTCTTTCTTTGTCATTTGCATTTAAATAAGGTACATATATTCTGACCTTTTCAGTAAAGGTTTCTCATGATTCTTTTCATTTGTTATCTTTCATTCTAACTAGGGTTCCCTAAGCCATTGCTATGAAACCCTTTGTTTTCTGAACCTTCTCTGTATGAACTTTTGTTTCTGAACCTTTTCTGTGATGGACCTCTGTTTTATCTGAACCTTCTGATTTGACCTTCTGATATAACCTTTTAATTTGACCCTTTGAATTAAACTTATGATATGAACCTCTGATATGATATGAATCTCTGATATGTATTTCTGATCTGATTATTATGACCTTAGTTCTGTATCATTTTATGATATTCTGTAAGACCTATTCTAGTTTGACACCCGAGCCAAATTTATTTCACTAGGCATGGGGGTTCCATGTCCATGTCAGGGATGCACCTCTCACATGACTCTAGGGGAGTAGAGTGATGTTCTGCCATGTCCCCTTTCTGTTATATTATGTGCACACTTTATGATATGATTTATTATGGCCAATCTGATTTCTGTGGGGGAGTATGGATGCATCCTAGATCTGTTTCTGTTTCTGATATGATATTGTCTGGTGAATGTGGTTGTGTGTGCAATACACGTCCTTTACATTTCTGGGAGTTAGCTACTCCACCCATATGAGGACACCCCTCATTATTGTCTGATTATCTGAGAGGTCTCCCCTCTATATGTTTATGAAGATATATGAATTATGATTATGATATGATATTTGTTTCTGGGCTCATGGTAGATGACTATCCTTTACCTTTACCTTTATTTCTGTTTCAGTTACTTTGGTTATATTTCAGTTATTTCCGTTACACTATATTCTATATTCGTTTCTGTTTCATATTGCTTTGCTGTTATATCTGTTCACTGGGCTTTTTAAGCTCAGCCGCATTTCTTTTCTTCCGCGGCAGGTATCTAAGCTAGGAGCTGGGGTTTGCTTAAGGGATTGAGTGAAGAGTGGACTTACCTTAGATCATCTTAGCTTTGGATATTGATACTATGTTTAAGACTTAGTTTATTTCCGTTTATTTTTCTGTTGGAGATTTCATTTTGGAACTTATGTAACTTTAAGTCATGTTGACTTACTCTCTTTTGGTTAATTATGATAAGACTTCCTTTTATTTATATTTATGTATGTTTCTGATATGACACCATATTTGTAATACTTTTACCCTTGTCGGGTTGGGGTGTTACATTATGTGTAGAAAACTTAGCTTGTTCATGGCTTATGATAAAGATGATGTTTAGTTCATAAATTGAAATGAGAGTTTGGCACAAGGCCAAAATCATGTTTAGAATAGCGATATTGCTTATAGACCGATTGGAAAATGATCCTAACAGGTTTAATAAGCTGAGATATAAGTTTGGTAAAGAGTAGAATAACTTATTTTTTGGTTTTGCGTCGTTTTAGTGATATATGGATTTAGGAAAACAAGTTGTGCAGAAATTGAGTCAACTTTGAAAAGTCATAGAGAACAAATTGGTGTAAAATGCGAATTAGTGCAACAAGGTCAGATTTTGAAAAAGTTTAGTAGCTAGAACTTTAAAAATTCATACCAGATCAATTGTAGCTCCCTTGAGAGTGTGCCATACCTTTTCTGGAAATTAAAAGAGTATACTTTAATAGAAAATTAGCCTCATGAGCTAGTTTAGAATTTAAGTCAGTCAAAAATAGGAAAGTGCAGGCTGTTGCAGAATTGAGAACCTTATTTAGCTATGTGCTTTAATGTCTAAGTGTTGTTATGTGTTTATACATGTTTGACTAGATTATAGTTTATGTTTCCAGCGTATATATGATCATGTTTATGTGTTAGATATGTGTTAATAGTCTATGTGTGCATTTATGATGATATAGGTACTCGAGGTGTATTCGTAATCATTCTTTTTGCATTATATGGCCCGTGTAACACCCAGTCTTACGCAGACCACAATATTGTCCGCTTTGCCCGCAGGCTCACGGCTTTGTTTTTGTGGCCTCATTTGAAGACTTCCCGGCAGGTCCCCCAAGCCAGTACTACTCTCACATGAGCACGCTTAACTGCCAGTTCCTAAGAACCCCACTCGCAGTAGACCATAAAACGCGTTGTGTCATTGTAAGACGAATGTTATCTTATGAGCCCAGCATCTCTCCAGGCCACAGCCGATGTGGGATTTGCCTAGGGTGTTACAATCACTCCCCCTTAGGGACTCATCGTCCTCGATGAGGTTTGCCCCACCATCCCGAACGGCTCAGGAGTGGCTCTGATACCACTTGTAACACCCAGCCTTACGCAGACCACAATATTGTCCGCTTTGCCCGCAGGCTCACGACTTTGTTTTTGTGGCCTCATTTGAAGACTTCCCGGCAGGTCCCCCAAGCCAGTACTACTCTCACATGAGCACGCTTAACTGCCAGTTCCTAAGAACCCCACTCGCAGTAGACCACAAAACGCGTTGTGTCATTGTAAGGCGAATGTTATCTTATGAGCCCAGCATCTCTCCAGGCCACAGCCGATGTGGGATTTGCCTAAGGTGTTACAGCCCGAGTGAGTAATGGAGTATTAGCTTCATGTTATTAGATTTGACATTAAGTTAGAGTATATGTATAGCTTCGGATATACCCGAAGATTTCCATGTTCATATACTCACAAATAGCCGATTTTTACTTATTATGTTATGATTCAGATATAACCGAAAACAAGTCATGTTAAGGATGCTCATAAGAAGCATCATTTGTCAAGTCAAAGGTGCTTACAAGAAGCTTCATTAATCATGTCATTTATGCCTAGTAAATGAACCATTAGTTATGTAGCGTGCCTAAGAAGTGCATGATGTGCCCAATAAGTGCACAATATAGAACTCCCGTACAAGCGTCCTTTGTGGATAACCCGTGCTTAACATAGTATTTACATCCTTTGTGGATGACCAATGTTTAGAATTGGAATATCAAGTTTACATGTTTAAGCGTCCTTTGTGGATGACCCGAGTTTACCGTTCTCAATTTCATGTTTTGCAGGGTAAGATGAGACCCATCTATGTGTTAAATGTAGCTTAATTGGTCAATATGGTGTAGCTCGTGGGTTGGGTAACGAGCTTCTCATTCCCATAATTTGTTATTAGTTTGGAATGCACCAAAATAAGAGTCTTTTGTAACAAGTTTGTATAGTCAAGGATACGTACGTTTATAGTTACAAGTTTTAAAGGGGCGTTTGGAATAAGCCCGTTTTATGTAGAATATTATGCTTCCGCTTACGAAACTCATTTAAAGTTGTTATTTATTTTAATTATGAAATATAATTCCTAGTTTACATGTTATCAGAAACGGGTTTAATTCAGAATTTAGTTTTTGCAAATTTCCATACTGTAGGTCAATATGGCATATAGAGCAGACCCTGTACGCGTATGATTCGTTGTGTTTTGGTGTGTGTAAACAACAATTTATCAAAATATCAACAAACGTGAGGTTTAACTTTTCGTGAGACAAATAAACGTGAAGTAATACAAGTAAACCGTTTAGGAAAACGATTACCTCGCAAAACATGTGAAAGTGATATTCAAATTGTGAGACCGGGAAGTGATTTCCTGGGTCGTACCCCAACGAGGTGTGAATGGAAAGCTTCGAGTGAGATTGGGATTAAAATCTTGTATGATTGGAAAGGTTATTTGGTTTTGTTGTACGTTAAATTAACGTAAATTACGATTTAACGAACGAAAATGGAATAAACGCAACCTAAGTGGGAAATTAAACTAAGGAATATTAAGTACTGTTTAAAATAACCTAAAATACTACGGGAAACAAGAAATAGGTATCGGGAATCCTAAAAATCACAAATTTCACAAAAACGTGACGTTTATTCTAAATAAACGTCAACGCGCAAATAAAAACGTAAATTTTGAGCTACGCTAGTCCTACGGGTGTCCAAATAATTTTCTTACGCATTAAATAACAAAAGAAAATTTTGAGAAAAAGAAAATTAATTTTTCAATGAAAATTCTATTTATTACGAATTAATAACTAATTAACACTAATTAAATTATAATAAATATTAAAACTATTCTAAAAATTCTGAAAATTATTTTGCAATTAAATAACCTTAAAACTAACCTAAGAAAAATAGAAAGGTAAAATAAGCAGTCACAAATAAGCACAAAATAAGCAATCTAAAACTGTTAAGCTTATTTAGGTCTTAAACAAACTACAAGGGTTAAGTAATTAATTGTGCAAGCTATAACCGAAAAAGACCCAAGGGCAAGTTGGTGTTGTGTGTGTGATGTGAGGCTGTCAGTTGTGAGAAGGCTGACCAGGGTTCGATCCCCCTTGGCACCTTTTTGCAAAACTTTATTTTTTTTTTTCTTTTTCTACTGCTTGTTTGACAGACCCATAAATTCACACCCAAGTTACAAACTTTCCTACATTCTTTAAAAAGCAAATTACAGCAACAAATTTTCAATCAAGATCATAACAGATTGATAATTCAAAACTTCTTTGTTTTCTTTTTGTGATCTCTTGTATGACTGCCAACTACACCCTAAGTTTAAATAAGCTTAAACAGTAAAATAACCACAAACAACAACCCCTATAAACAACAATAAGCTCAACAACAACAATTACAACTACAAGTAACAAGAACAATCAAAAATCAACGAGCTCAGAGTAAAAAAAATTAACAAGAAAGATAGCAGCAGACCAGTGGTAAAAGGGCCAAAAGATGGCTTAATTAGAAGTACTAGACAAGCAGTACACCCTAAAGTAAAATCAATTATCTATTGTCTACCTAAGTGACTTTCTAAAACACCAAACCTCAAGGGATTACACCTACAGTTGAATCATCTAGGTAAAATTGAATCTTGGCCAAAAACTGAGGTACATGGTAGTGGTCTGTTCCTGCAGGCAACTTTCAAGGTAATTTTTAATGATCAATCCAACTCTAAATTCCACTTTTCTTTTTGAATCAAGTGCACAATCTGTCAAAGATTTCAAATCAACAAACCTTTTCTATTTTCATCCAGTATTGAGTCCTAGAGATAACCTTGAAAATCATTAAAAAACTGGATGTGCAAGCTTTGACTTTTTTGAGAAATTTACCTAAGTTGACTATGGTGAGTTTTAATTACCACTAATTGATTACTTATACTGTATTTAACCTAATAGAAACTGATTTGAACAACCTAAGTAGATTCTAAGTGGAATTGAAGCTATGGGGTACCTTTACTCTCAACAGTCAACTGTTGTAGGGAATTAGGAAGGAATTTTGACTTTTTGTTTGAAAATTACCAACTAAACAATTAAATTACACTAGATTGATGTCTACTAAATCTGTTTAATCAGGTTTTGCCCAATAAAACTCAAAAGACAAGGGCAGAATGGACAGTTCCAAACACCCCCTTATGTAACAGATTTTCAGTATTTCAAAGTAAATGGCACAATTAACAACTAAGCTTGATCATGAAACTTATACTAAGCTAAGTTAACCTAAAGTAAACAGCTTCCAACAATGAATAACAGCTAAGAACACTTAACTCACATTAGCAAGAAATTTGATATAAAACCTTACTTGTCATCCAAAGCTTGTAGCTAACTGAAAATTATTTCCAAGACACAACCTATTGCTCCCCATGGAGCTCTAAACCAGGTTTCTTTCATCCATGCTCTGCTACAATACTTCTTCCTTCTTTTTTATACTTTGATTTTTCTTACTTTTCTTTTGTATTTTTCTGTTTTTCTTTTCTCTTTTGATTTTCTGCTTCCTTTTGATTTAGTTAACTCAAATAAATGTAAAGTAACTTTCTCAGATCACATAAACAACCTTTGTAATAGTAAACTAGTAATTTGAAAAGTTGAATAAAAATACGAATTTTCTTAAACTGAATTGGAATTTAAATTAAACTTGAAAGTTGGAATTACAATTAGAGACTAACTTAGAATACAGAAAAGAATACAAAGAAAAGGTGCCCTTAAAGGCTTACATTGATTGCCTATTTATACTACAACTAAGATTAGGGTTTCTCTTCACTTGTGTGCTTCTTTGGTGAAAGAACTTGATGCAGAAATGTATCTTGTGACCCTCTGAGTAAATCCCCACCATCTAATTGTATTCAAATCGATCATGGCCTCTTATTCATTTTTGGCGCCAAGGTGTAGCTTGAGTGGATTGGTGAGCTGGACAGGTTAGGTACGGGTTTTGTGAGTGGGAATGGTTAGGTATGGTTAGGGAGTAATGAAAGTGGGGAGTTTTTGAGGTGGTAGGGGAGGGTTGCAGAGGTGGAGTGTGGTGGTGGAGATGGACTGGGTAAACTGGGTGAAGAGGGAAAGGGGGGTTTGACTTAGTTTGACTAGGTTGACCTTTTGACTGGATTAATATTAGCGGGGTGGGTAGGTTTGGGCTTGGGGTGATTGGGCTTATGGGATCAGTGGTATGAAATGGTTTTGTTTTTGGATTGGGTTTTAAAATGTTTGTAGGATCCGTTTGGTTTATTAACACAAGGACTAAACATGAAAAATCTGAGTTCTTCAAGGACCAAATCTGCAAATATTCCAAACCCATCCAAGGACTAAATCTGACAATCTTTCATTTCCTGAGGACCTCAAATAATTTGTTCCATGAGTTAATCACCAGGGACCAAAATTGACAATTTCTGAAAGTATAGGGACCAAAATTGTACAATCTCCAAACTTTTTTTTCTCTTTGTTTATTTTTTTTTTGAAAACTTTTTACCTAAAGATCGTTTTTGACTACTTTTGATTTTTAAAGAACTTGGGTTGACTTTTCTTTGAAAATGACTGACCAGGGACTAGTTTTGTAAAATTTTGAAAGTTGGAGGACTGAAACTGCCAATTATGCAAACTTTGTTCGTTTTTCGTTTGTTTTTGATCATTTTGCAATTGAAACATATAAAACGCGATCTTTGGGATATTTTTATTATTTTGATGCATTCTTGAATGTTTTCACGCGTTTTGGCAGTTAAAATACGGTAAAAATGATGAGTATTTACACACTCATCAATCCCCCACACTTGAGTATTGCTAGTCCCTAGCAATCTTTTGTGAAAAACTTGATGGATTTGAAGTCTCTTTACCAAAAGTCATCACTTCTGGAGTAGCCAGGTGTAAGAACTGTGGCACACCTGATAACCGTGTGATTTTGAGCAAACCACCAGCTGTCAACGGATTTGATTTGTCTTTACCAAAAGCCGTTTGCTTCTGGACTAGCCAGCTCTTGATGGAATAATCAACATCTTAGTGAGCTGATTACCAATTATGGTTTTTCCACAGCCTTTACCACAAGCCATAATCTTGCGGGCTAGCCAACTCATTAGCTTTTGAGGATGATGGGGAGTTGAGGAACCATACAATTTTTGGCAAATTGCAAGCCATAAACGGGTTTGAGTTATCTTTACCAAGAACCGTTTGCTCCTAGATTAGCCAATCCTTTTTTTCGTTTAGACTTGGCGGACTGATTACCACAAAAATTTTGAAATAAAGTGAAATTTTTTTTTTAATTTTGGCCAAAAACGGGGGTACTAGACGATATAGTTTGATAAAATTCGCTAGAATTTTCCCTTCCCCCACACTTAGAGTTGAATATTGTCCTCAATATTCAAATTCCCGGCTATTATGCCGAAATTTTGAACGTAAGAAGAAAGTATTAAAAGCTAATTGTGGAAGTGTCATTTTTTTCATTTTTCACTTTATTTATATAACAACACATTTTTTTTTTGTTATTTTCATTTTTTTTTTTTTTTTGAATATGATATATACATTGCAAACAATTGCCGGGGGTGGCCATTCCCCCACACTTAGGTGTTAGAAAATAGAAGGAAATCAGATACACGAGTGAAAACCCATGTTTGTTGTTACTTGTTTTTGTTTGTCGAGTCGCTAGCTTGACTCGATCCCCGAATTCATTGGTCCTTGGGGAAGCAATATGTGGAAGAAACAATCTCCATTGGACTTTCATTTACGATATTTGGATAAACATATGAAGCACGAGAAAGTTCCACTCCGATGAGATAACCGCAGGTATTCAAATAGTAAAAACTAGTAGCAAGAATACCGGGGTCAAAGATAGTGTTCTCACTCCCGAAGGAATGAGAAAGAAGAGAGATCACACAAAATGTGATGAGGGAAACAAAGACATTAGAATCTTTGTTCATGAACTTGAGCTTACTTTGCGAGATTGGAATTTTAACATGTAAGCTTATAGAAAGCCCGGGAGGGAGAGTTGGTATGAATTTATCATTAAGACATTTCTCATGATAAAATACATCTTCCCCCAGGTCATGATCAAAATAATCATGAGTGAGATCATTGTTGAGACAGAATAGAGGGGATTCACTTTTCTCCAGAATTAAAAGTTTCTCGGATGAGATTGGTGACTTGAAATTCTTCTCAGGAGTCTTTTTCATTGTAAAAGGAGTTTTTACATCATCGAGTATTCCTGGATTGAATACTTTGTTTTCACAAAAAAAAATGATGCTCAATGGAAGACTCGGAAAGGGAGAGTGAATCACCCTCTAAAAGGGAGAAATCATGAGAAACAATTGACGGTTCATCAGTTACATTTTCCATTTTTGGTTTCTTTTCATCAAATGTGTTGTCATCACAAAATTCGCCATACAAAAGATTTTTCCATTCATTTTGATTGGCTTCAAAGTCAAAGAGATCATCATCACTTTGAGAATCACTAAGGTCGGAGTTAGGATTAAGTGATGGATCATGATACAAAATACTTTCAATTTCTTTGAGATCGGATTCAAAGTCAAAAAAATCGTCGTCACTTCCCGATGGAAGTGGATCGATGTGAGCGAGTTCATCGGAGAACTCCTCAAGAAGAAAGTCAACATTAGAAGTGGTACTGCCACTGCTAGGTTCTTTGGATTTGGGGAACACAGAAGAATGACCATTGGAGGAGAAATCCATGACATCGATGCTTTTAACCGAAAGTTTCTTATGCTTGGAAGCATCGGTGTGAAAAATCATTTTTTCATTATCAATCCTCAAGGTCAAAGTATTCTCATAATGATCAACTAGGGCTTTTGCTGTACGCAAAAATGGTCTCCCTAGGATGAGAGGAACTCTCGAGTCAGCTTCATAATCAACCACCACAAAGTCGGCAGGGAAGATAAACGTATTCACATGAACAAATACATCTTCAGCTATACCGACTGGGTGAGTAATAGAGCGATTAGCTAACTCTAAGGTCATACGACTCGGTTTGAGTGTTCCCATTCCAAGTTGTTCATAAATTGACAAAGGCATGAGGTTTATGCTAGCCCCTGAATCGGCTAGAGCATTAGAAACCTCTTGATCATCTTTCAAAGAACAAGGAATGAGAAATTTTCCAGAATCTTCAAGCTTCTCGGGAAGCTCTTTGAGAAGAACTGCTGAACATTGAGCATTAATCGGTGTTTCAGCAAGTTCAAGCAATTTTTCTTTATTGCTAATGAGATTCTTGAATGTGGAAGCAAATTTCGGCATGTAAAGAAGAGCATCCGCAAAACTAATGTCGAAGTGAATTTTTTGAAAGATTTCAAGAAACTTCTTCATTTGGATATCAGTTTTATCACGGAGTTTTTGATCATTAAGCCTCGAAGGATATGGAATTGAAGGCTTAGAAATGCTCTTTGGAAAAACAAACTCGAGAATTGACGTTTGGACGACCGAAGGTTGGACGTGTGCGGTACTTCGTGGGCTTAAGGATTGCACCTTGTCCTTTGTCGCCTTCGGTTCACGTTCCACTACCTCAGGAGGAGAAGAAGATGAGGCAGTAGGAATCGCGGGTCTATCATAAGAAACACCACTACGGGTTGTGATCGCCTTTACTTCGCCCTTCGGGTTGACGATCGTGTTGCTAGGTAGCGTTCCCGATCCCGAAGGTCGATCATTTAAAGACTTCTTTAGTTCAGAAATCTGACCGATCAACAACCTGTTTGTTTCTTCATGAGCTTTCATAAATTGTTTCAATAACTCATCGGTTGGTGATGGAGTTTGAACAACGGCTTGATTTTGAGAAAAATTTTGAGCTCGGTTGTTTTGATTGAAACCTTGATTTTGAAATTTTCCATGGTTTTGATTACCATGAAAATTGTTTCCTTGATTGAAATTACCATAACCTTGGTTTCTATTCAAGTTGCCTTGATTTTGAGAACCTTGGTTGTAATTTCCCCTTGATTGTGATATTGGTTCACAGGGGCTTGAAATTGGTTTTGAACATTCGGGTTTCTTTGTTGTTGATTTTGATTGAATCGATTTGGATTATTGGGTTGAGAAAAACCGGGTGGACCACTTTGATTGTTAGCACGGTAATTTGGTTCCATTTGAGGACGGTATTGGTTACCTCCTTAGTTAGAACTACCGGCTATAGCATTAACTTCAAATGGATTGCCATCGGTGGCAGTACAATTGTAGTAAGCGTGTGGACCACCACAAGTAACACAAACGTCAACCTTTTTGACTTCAGCAGGTTGAGAAGAAACTTTTTTTGTTTTGGTGAGAACCAAAGCATGAATAGCTTCCGTGAGCTTGTCAAGTCTAGCATCGGTGCTAGATTGAGCCACGGGTGATGAGGAAGAAGGACCGACATTAATTTGTGAAACAACCGATTTGCTTCGTGGAATGCGGACCTTAGATTTATTTTCAATGATCATCAAAGCATCTTTGGTGGTGCGATTCAAGAAATTACCTCCCGCGGAGGAATTGAGAGAGTCTTGATCGACTTGGCTCACACCATTATAGAAAGTGTCGAGTTGCATCAACTCGGAAAAACCCTGATGAGGACATTTACGAAGCATGTCCTTGTAACGATCCCATGCCTCACCGAATGATTCATAAAATTTTTGAGTGAATTTCATGATCTCATTCTTGAGGGCGGTGGTTTTAGATGGAGGAAAGAATTCGTTCACAAACTTCTTGACTAAATCTTCCCACGTTTCAATCGATCGAGGGGGTTGTTTGTCTAGCCAATTTTTGGCAGCCCCATCGAGGGAAAACGGGAAGAGAAGAAGTTTGATAGCTTCCTCAGGGACATTTTTGCATTTAATGGTAGACGTGATTTTGTTGAACCATCGAATGTGATCTTGAGGATCGTCCCTCTCGAAACCATAGAATTGACGCGAGGTGACTAAGTTAATCAACCCCGTCTTAAGCTCGAAATTGTCAGCCACGATGGCTGGGATGATGATAGCATCTCCGTAACCCTCGATGGGTGCTTGGAGAAGCTCATTCATAGTGGGCTCGGCCGCCATGATTGGAATAGCACGAAGCTCGGGTTCGGCTATTCGGTTGGTACGTCGTCGATTACGCCTTCTTCTTGGAATGTTATTAAGCGATTGCAAAGGACTTGTTGACGTAGACGAACGTGTGCGCATGCACCACAAAAATATCAATTAAAACAATACCACTTTAAAGACAAGGGAACTTAAACCAATAATCAAAAACGCAAGGTTAACTTCTAAAGAAAAACGCACAAAGGAGCAGGAGAGAAGAATGGATCTCTCGCTGGGCGAAGTTCATTGGATCGCCACATACCGTTTCGACTCCTCTTAAAGTGTGTTTCTCGTTTAAAAATTTTCCAATACGCAAGTGATACAAAGGCAAGTTTTGATCTTTGGTTTGGGAACTTATTATGGTCACACCCCCAGTTGGTAGGTGTTCTGCCTTGGTTTGCGGTGGTAAGATTTTAACGTTGTATTTATTAAACAATGAAACGGGAAAATCTTTTTGTGTTTTTCTTTATCTTATATAGATATAATACATATACTAGAAACAAAAGAAAAATATTTTTAGTTTTTTATAAGTTTTATAAAAGCGTAACTTCTTGCGAAGGTTTTACAAGACTAATCGTCTAAACCTTATCGAGACTTTCGACACACAGCCTCCCCGGCAGCGGCGCCATTTGATTCGTTGTGTTTTGGTGTGTGTAAACAACAATTTATCAAAATATCAACAAACGTGAGGTTTAACTTGTCGTGAGACAAATAAACGTGAAGTAATACAAGTAAACCGTTTAGGAAAACGATTACCTCGCAAAACTTGTGAAAGTGATATTCAAATTGTGAGACCGGGAAGTGATTTCCCGGGTCGTACCCCAACGAGGTGTGAATGGAAAGCTTCGAGTGAGATTGGGATTAAAATCTTGTATGATTGGAAAGGTTATTTGGTTTTGTTGTACGTTAAATTAACGTAAATTACGATTTAACGAACGAAAATGGAATAAACGCAACCTAAGTGGGAAATTAAACTAAGGAATATTAAGTACTATTTAAAATAACCTAAAATACTACGGGAAACAAGAAATAGGTATCGGGAATCCTAAAAATCACAAATTTCACAAAAACGTGACGTTTATTCTAAATAAACGTCAACGCGCAAATAAAAACGTAAATTTTGAGCTACGCTAGTCCTACGGGTG
The DNA here is from genome assembly GCA_030686995.1 of Artemisia argyi. Taxonomy (NCBI): domain Eukaryota; kingdom Viridiplantae; phylum Streptophyta; class Magnoliopsida; order Asterales; family Asteraceae; genus Artemisia; species Artemisia argyi. The sequence goes on from CM060696.1 coordinate 102,792,905, forward strand.
TCCAAATAATTTTCTTACGCATTAAATAACAAAATAAAATTTTGAGAAAAAGAAAATTAATTTTTCAATGAAAATTCTATTTATTACGAATTAATAACTAATTAACACTAATTAAATTATAATAAATATTAAAACTATTCTAAAAATTCTGAAAATTATTTTGCAATTAAATAACCTTAAAACTAACCTAAGAAAAATAGAAACGTGAAATAAGCAGTCACAAATAAGCACAAAATAAGCAATCTAAAACTGTTACGCTTATTTAGGTCTTAAACAAACTACAAGGGTTAAGTAATTAATTGTGCAAGCTATAACCGAAAAAAGACCCAAGGGCAAGTTGGTGTTGTGTGTGTGATGTGAGGCTGTCAGTTGTGAGAAGGCTGACCAGGGTTCGATTCCCCTTGGCACCTTTTTGCAAAACTTTATTTTATTTTTTTCTTTTTCTACTGCTTGTTTGACAGACCCACAAATTCACACCCAAGTTACAAACTTTCCTACATTCTTTAAAAAGCAAATTACAGCAACAAATTTTCAATCAAGATCATAACAGATTGATAATTCAAAACTTCTTTGTTTTCTTTTTGTGATCTCTTGTATGACTGCCAACTACACCCTAAGTTTAAATAAGCTTAAACAGTAAAATAACCACAAACAACAACCCCTATAAACAACAATAAGCTCAACAACAACAATTACAACTACAAGTAACAACAACAATCAAAAATCAACAAGCTCAGAGTAAAAAAAAATTAACAAGAAAGATAGCAGCAGACCAGTGGTAAAAGGGCCAAAAGATGGCTTAATTAGAAGTACTAGACAAGCAGTACACCCTAAACTAAAATCAATTATCTATTGTCTACCTAAGTGGCTTTCTAAAACACCAAACCTCAAGGGATTACACCTACAGTTGAATCATCTAGGTAAAATTGAATCTTGGCAAAAAACTGAGGTACAGGGTAGTGGTATGTTCCTGCAGGCAACTTTCAAGGTAATTTTTAATGATCAATCCAACTCTAAATTCCACTTTTCTTTTTGAATCAAGTGCACAATCTGTCAAAGATTTCAAATCAACAAACCTTTTCTATTTTCATCCAGTATTGAGTCCTAGAGATAACCTTGAAAATCATTAAAAAACTGGATGTGCAAGCTTTGACTTTTTTGAGAAATTTACCTAAGTTGACTATGGTGAGTTTTAATTACCACTAATTGATTACTTATACTGTATTTAACCTAATAGAAACTGATTTGAACAACCTAAGTAGATTCTAAGTGAAATTGAAGCTATGGGGTACCTTTACTCTCAACAGTCAACTGTTGTAGGGAATTAGGAAGGAATTTTGACTTTTTGTTTGAAAATTACCAACTAAACAATTAAATTACACTAGATTGATGTCTACTAAATCTGTTTAATCAGGTTTTGCCCAATAAAACTCAAAAGACAAGGGCATAATGGACAGTTCCGAACACCCCCTTATGTAACAGATTTTCAGTATTTCAAAGTAAATGGCACAATTAACAACTAAGCTTGATCATGAAACTTATACTAAGCTAAGTTAACCTAATGTAAACAGCTTCCAACAATGAATAACAGCTAAGAACACTTAACTCACATTAGCAAGAAATTTGATATAAAACCTTACTTGTCATCCAAAGCTTGTAGCTAACTGAAAATTATTTCCAAGACACAACCTATTGCTCCCCATGGAGCTCTAAACCAGGTTTCTTTCATCCATGCTCTGCTACAATACTTCTTCCTTCTTTTTTATACTTTGATTTTTCTTACTTTTCTTTTGTATTTTTCTGTTTTTCTTTTCTCTTTTGATTTTCTGCTTCCTTTTGATTTAGTTAACTCAAATAAATGTAAAGTAACTTTCTCAGATCACATAAACAACCTTTGCAATAGTAAACTAGTAATTTGAAAAGTTGAATAAAAATACGAATTTTCTTAAATTGAATTGGAATTTAAATTAAACTTGAAAGTTGGAATTACAATTAGAGACTAACTTAGAATACAGAAAAGAATACAAAGAAAAGGTGCCCTTAAAGGCTTACATTGATTGCCTATTTATACTACAACTAGGATTAGGGTTTCTCTTCACTTGTGTGCTTCTTTGGTGAAAGAACTTGATGCAGAAATGTATCTTGTGACCCTCTGGGTAAATCCCTACCATCCAATTGTATTCAAATCGATCCTGGCCTCTTATTCATTTTTGGCGCCAAGGTGTAGCTTGAGTGGATTGGTGAGCTGGACAGGTTAGGTACGGGTTTTGTGAGTGGGAATGGTTAGGTATGGTTAGGGAGTAGTGAAAGTGGGGAGTTTTTGAGGTGGTAGGGGAGGGTTGCAGAGGTGGAGTGTGGTGGTGGAGATGGACTGGGTAAATGGGGTGAAGAGGGAAAAGGGGGGTTTGACTTAGTTTGACTAGGTTGACCTTTTGACTGGATTAATATTAGCGGGGTGGGTAGGTTTGGGCTTGGGGTGATTGGGCTTATGGGATCAGTGGTATGAAATGGTTTTGTTTTTGGATTGGGTTTTAAAATGTTTGTAGGATCCGTTTGGTTTATTAACACAAGGACTAAACATGAAAAATCTGAGTTCTTCAAGGACCAAATCTGCAAATATTCCAAACCCATCCAAGGACTAAATCTGACAATCTTTCATTTCCTGAGGACCTCAAATAATTTGTTCAAATGATTAGTTCATAAATCTGACAATCTTTCATTTCAGATGTATGAACTAATCATTTAAAAAATGCAATCTCTTCTTCCACGGTCCATGAAATGTTACGATGTTCATCCGAATCGTCTTTTTTAGACGTCTTTCTTTGACGTCTTTTTTGCGGCTTCTTCTTTAGGGGAGAGACTACTTCGACGAGAGAGTCATCATCAACTGGTTTCGACGAAGAATAAGCTTGAGGTTGATAAATTGTAAAATGATCAAAATCATGAACATTGAAGGGCTGAACGGGAGAAAAAGGTTGAGATTAGTTCGGAGGTGGTGATGAAGAATCATGGTACATTTGTGGTGATGTAGGATCATGATACATTTGTGGCTGTGCATTAATTGTTTTTGGTACATTTGTGATTGATATATAAGTTGTTGTTGTTGTTGTTGTTGTTGTTGTTGTTGTTGATGTTGTGGAGTTACGAATGGTAGGTTATTGTATTGTTGTTGTTGTTAGTGTTGTGGTTGTCGTGTTCCGTAGACAAAAGTTGGGCTCGAAAATTAACCGGTGGTGAGTTACTGAGACGAAAATTTGAATTGGGTGGTTGGATGTTTGGTTGTCAACATTGTTTTGGGGTTTCATTTTTAGAAGTGTTTTGAGATATTTTGTATAAAAATAAAATGAGAAGTTGTAAAGTATAAAGTATAAATATAAAACAAAAAGTTGTTAATAAAAATGAACAGGTATGAGGCTATTATAAATAAATAAAATGATTAAATTCTATTTTTTTATAATTCCCAAAAACTAGCCGTTTTGGATGATTTTTAGCAACTGTGGATTTTTTCTCCCGAGTGTTCGGTGGTCTGCACCACCAAATAACAACCAAAATGAGGTTACCACACGTTTTTTTAGGAGAGGGGGAGGGGTTAGGGGTTGTAAAGTTGGATAATACATGGATGGTCACCACCACAGGGTGATTTGGTGACCAATACACTTGGTCTTTTAGGGGTGCTCATCTCGTGCACTACAGTTTAGCGGTTATGGTCAATCTCTGGCTCATGATGGCTGATGGGTTGTAAAATAAGTAGGTCCGGTCTGCAGCCATCAAGATGATGCCAAATGTTTTTATGTTCACGATTAAGTATACAGTTAGGTCCATGTATTATTTCTCTAAATATATATGCATAAATAAACATTACATCAACAGAAATTGTGTTAGATTATAAGAATGTTGATTGTGACAATAGCTAACGTACATCTCAATATAGGCGTTTGAATTATTATTCTTCATCGTAAAAGTTTTCATTTTGCACAACAAATGAACAAAATAAGAAGAAACACTTGCATCAGCAAGCCGCAATGTTAAACGGAAGTGGACTATCTTATATTGGGCTCAAGGTTGGGTTTGAAGATCAATAAAAGCAAAAAGCTGGGTTTATATATAGAGTATTGCTAGAACCACAAAGAGTTTATAAAACAAAATTCACAAAAAAAGACTTGTCATATTTTGATTGGTGAATTTTAAAATATTTTCTCTCTCTTCACTTTGCTACAACCAATCACACAAAGACAAATCCTTTTGTGAATTTTGTTTTGTAAACTCTTTGTGGTTCTAGCAAGACTCTTATATATATGGGCTAATCGCTGTTATATGTACGATAACCTTTTTTTTTTTTTTTTTTTTTTTTTTTTTTATTTCTTTTTTTCTTTTTTTTTTCTTGAACGATCGATAACCCATTTATTTCATCTCAATACTTATAAATCCGTAAGTATATATAGTTTTAAGTGTAAGGATTAATTTTATCTAATTATGATGATAATAAAAATAAAAGAACATACGCACACTATGCATTCAAGCCAAAAGTTCTTTATATATCTAATTTTTACCACAGAACTCATCAAGCAATCTTAGTCACTCATTTTTTTTTATTAAAATAAAAAAAACAAACTTTCACCTTTTTTTAAAACTTAAAAATCTCGTAAACCGTAAATCGTCAAGCTACAAAAAAAAAAAAAAAAAAAAAAAAAAAAAAAAAAAAAAAAAACTGTCGCGACGAGAATTAAATTATCTTTCTATAGACATGCATTATTATATACTTTCGACGAACTTTTTTTTTTGATAATTTTTTTTCAAATTTTTTGCCCAGAATCATATATGATTCGTTAAAATCATATATGATTCGTTAAAATCAAATCATATATGATTCTTACGAATCATATATGAATTTTAAAAATCATATATGATTCGTAAGAATCATATATGATTTGATTTTAACGAATCATATATGATTTTAACGAATCATATATGATTTTTCTGGCCGGAAATTTAAAAAAAAAATTCGTCGAAAAATAAAGTTCGTCGAAAGTATTTAACAATGCATATCTAAAGAAAGATTATTTAATTCTCGTCGCGATAGTATTTTTTTTTGTAGCTTTACGATTTACCGTTTGCAAGATATTTTGTTTTAACAAAAGGTAGAAAATAAAAATAAGTGAGTATTATTGGTTCATTGGTTTTATGACAAATATTAGATCTATATTGATCTCATCTCATGCATTCAAATGTTGTATTTTAAAAAAATTATTCAAATTTCATTGGGTGATAATAATAATAACAATAACAATAGTATATAATATTTTACTAGCAGGCTTCTCGCGCGATGCAGCTGCGTGCACCTTGTAATTTAATTTTTTCGATTAATAATTTATTTTATTTGTATGTTTTTTGGCAATAGCTTTACTGATTAGTTTTTTGACAAAAGTTTGATGAAATTTTGCTTTGTTTGTATTATTTATTTATTATTTATTTTATGTTTTTGTTTAATAGTTTGCTTGGTTTGTACAATATGTGAACATATTTTAGTTTATTATGTTTTTTTGACAATAAATTTACGTATATAAAAAATTTCGTTTAGCTCGTGTCCGTTCGGGCTCGAGCCCGTTTGACCCGTGCCCGTTCGGGCTCGAGCCCATTTGGCCCATTGCCCGTTCGGGCTTAAAAATTTATATAATATGCTTTATTATTTGTATTAGTGACATTTAATGCAGGAATTGTGTTTAACTTGGTTGTACAATATGCTTGATAATTTGTACTTTTGATGTAAGGGGTGTTTTAATAAGTGTATTAATTATATTTATTGAGTATTTAGTTAATTGTATTTAATATACATAATGATCAATTTTAAGTCATTAATTTTTAATTTTAAATTATTAATTTTAAACTTTAATGGCAAAAACAAAGTGATGTGTACTTTAAGTTTCTAAACTTGTAAATGTTTAATTATATTTCATTTATGGTATTAATTGTCTAATTGTGTTTGAATCACTTGTACTTTAAGCTTCTAAAATTATAATACTTAATTTTAAGTATTATAATTATAGTAGTCCTTTATGTATTACTACCTCCGTCCCATAAAAACTGTCCAGTTTGACTTTTCAGAGTCAAACTGGGTCAACTTTGACCTTATCTATTTTTGTGAGTATTATATAATACTTTATGAAAAATATATGAATTGATTGAGTTTTAAGTGTGTTTTTCATTGGTATAATTTTTCATCAAGTATTATATAACACATAAAAAATATTTAAGGTCAAAGTTGAACCAGTTTGACTTTGAAAAGTCAAACTGGACAGTTTTTATGGGACGGATGGAGTATAAGATAGTTAGATAGGGTATCTGGATTTCGAAATTTATTAAAAATCATGAAAGCTAAAAAGTTTATACTTGATTCATAGAACTGAATGTAGGATTAGACCATTTTCTAAAGTTTTAACTTAATTATAAATTATATTAATGTTATTTTACGTCTGAGTGATAAAGTTTTATAAATTATCCTCGGCCCCTTTTCAAGTTTTTCTTTTACTCCAATATTTAAAGTTTGAAACACATGTATTTGTTGTTGTTGTTTCGGTCATTCAATTTGCAAAATGAGTTTTAGATAGTTTTGAATAAATTAGATTTCAAATTTGATTTTTATCGTTACTTAAGTGGCTTTGTTTTGTTATGCGGCCAAATCAAAATTTAATGTTAGTGTATTTGGATTTGGTCAAAATCTTAATTTTCTGAAATGGTTCAGATCGATATACCGTTTTCGTTTATCATATAAGAGCGAGAGGTTTGGGCTCGCCGTTGGAGCTCGTCGTCCGATGTGGAGCTCGCTGTAGCTCGCCACCACACCGTTTGAAGCTCGCCGTGGCTCGTTGAAGCCCTCCTCCTCACCCAGACGACGAAGCAAAAACCTGACACCATTGTAAGAGTAGCATGCATTTAATATTACAAACGGTAATATTACCGTTTAAAACAAACGGTCTTTTTTTTTCTCTCTTTTTTTGATTTTAAAAATTTTACAACCCCTACAAATACTAAACCATTTTCACATAATTTTATCACTACAATTCAACAATATGTATCTTCTCAACTCAACAAATATATAAGTTTCATCACTATGCCTCAAAACCCGAACGAACCCGGTTATTTCAAAACCCTCCTAACCTCAAACCAACGATACGGGGGATCGTCAAACACTTCTACTCCCTCGTCGCAAAATTTCCCACAACCTTCATCGCCATATGGTTCACAACCTTTCAATCCGATGGACGTTTATACTAATCAACAAATTGCGTTGCAACAAGCGGGGTTCGTAATTCATTCTCAACGAATGTTGCCACCACAATTTTTTAACCCGTCTCAAGCATCCTCGTTCCCAGCTCATCAATCACAACCGCAAGTCGAACCACAACCCCAGGTCGAACCCCAACCTCAGGTCGAACCCCAGTTTAAAGTTCCAAAAGCACGGTCACCGGCCAAAGGTAGAGGCAAGAAAACTAAGGCCGTTAAAGGAAAAAAAAAATCGTAAATTTAGATGCCGACGATGACGACGACTTGGAACTTGCAGGTTAAACGCGTGTGAATCGGAAATGGTCCAAGGCCGAAGAAAAGCTTCTTGCGGAAACTTGGATAGAATTTTCGCGAAACAAAGAAATGGGCAATTCCAAAACCGACGATTTCTTTTGGAATGAAATTGCAGAATCGTTCAACAAGCATACTGTGGATGACCCTAGAAGCAAGAATATGCTTACCGGTAAATGGACGAGGATGAACGGCGACTGCCAAAAGTTAAACGCTATATATAAGCATTTGGGGCGTCGAAGTGGTGAGAATGAGCATGATCAAATCAACAATGCCAAGGCGAGTTTCGCAGAACGCTTTGGTGCGAGGGGTTTCACGTACGAGCATGTTTGGGAGTTTTTGAGAAATTACCCGAAATGAAATGTTGAGGATCCGTTGGACATTTCTTGTCTCGAGGATATATTCGGGCCGGACGCACGACCTCGTCCCGAAAGAGCCAACAAACGAGCTGGAAAGTAACAAAAGTCGACGGATACGTCGAGCGCTGCGAGCTCCGGTGGAAGTCAAACGAGTACTTTTTCGGGACAATTATCCGAAAAGTATACGCAAGCCAAAGACGCTCAAACGGCTTGTTACGAGGCGAGGAGGAGGAAGGAAGAAAGGGCATTGGAAATGCAGGAAATGCAGATGCTCATGCTAGATCCCAGCTTGGTTACTAACCCGGTCAGAGCCGAAATCATTCGCAGGAGGCAAGCAAAAATAACGTAGAAATACCAACAACTCGATGAGGATGTCGATGAATAAAATGTTTAATATGCATGTAGTGTCGTTTTTTATATTTTCTTATTGTTTTTTTATTTAATTTTCGTATCGTTATTTTTTTCCTGTATTGTAACTTTTTTAATTTGAAGAAATAAATTTAGTTTGGTGTGTTATTTTTAATTTTTGTGTAATGAATTTAATTTATTTAGTGAAATAAATAAAAAAATAAAAGTGTAAATGGTGAGCCTCAAATGAGTAAGTTGAGGTTAGTTATGAGTGAGGAGGGGTTAGTTGTGAAATGGTGTTGGGATGATGTGGCACCCGTGTGCCCCAAATAAGGAGGTAAAGGTTTGTCACCACACCTCTTGCTCTAAAACATTAAACAATAATTTTAGTTTGAAAATGAAGATGGTTTCGATTGAAGCTAAACGAACTATTAGGAGGGATAAATCAAAATGAGAAAAGTAATATAGTAACACAAAAATAACAAAAACTAGTGTTAATTAGAGTAGTTCCTAAGTAACTCGATTAAAATTTTCTTATATGTATTTCCTCATGAGCACACATATATGAATTTTAAATTTTATAGAACCACAGTTCAGCTCATTGTTTATGTAAGAGCACAAGGTGCAAAGATGAGCACTTGCCTCCCCATTTGGGTCCCACCATGCCAAATCACCAAAACACCTCAACTTCAACTAACCACAACAAACCCTACCTCACCAAACAACAAACCTCAACTTCCCCATTAGGGCCCCACCTCTTACACACTTATTTTTTTATTCATTTCTTTAAATAAATTAAATTAATTTCACAAATACTAAAAAATAAAAAAACATACTAATTTTATTTCATAAAATAAAAAGTTACAATACAGAAAAAAAATACGATACGTGAAAAATGGTTGTGAACCGTATGGCGGTGAAGGGTTTGGACTTTGAGACGAGGGACTAGAAGAGTTTGAGGCTCCCCGTATTGACGTTGGTTTGACGTTAGGAAGTTCGTGAAATAACCTCCTTCGTTCGGGTTTTGAGACATTTTTATTTTGCTTAGGAGAAGAGGTATAGAAATATTTAGATTAGATTGTTGAATGTAGTGAAGAGAATGAAAGAAGAAGGTTGTATTTATAGTTGTAAAAGAGGGTAGGAAAAAAAATAAAAAATAAACAAACAAACACAACCGTTGGTGTATAAACGGTTATGTCCCCATTTTAGCACAAATAAACAAACAAACCTAAACGTAAACCTGCAAGATTGTCAAACGTTTGCTTCGCCGTGGCCACGGGAAGTTGGCCAACGGTGAGCAACGGCGAGGGTGTTCCGGTGTGGCGGCGAGCAACGGCTCGCCGTTGTCCATGCCGCATCGGACGGCGAGGTAGCAAAAATCATCTGCACCTTGTGCTCTAATACCAAGAAATATCATATCATCATCCTGTCACCAGAACGTAAATAGTTGACAATTTGTCTCATGATATTCAATTGATGTTATCCGTACGTAATCACTGTCAACATCTTTGAACGATATTTTTGGGTGCTATTATACTAGATTGTTCTGTACACTTTCTTTAATAGTAAAAAACATCAGGCCTTTCAGGTCTTTTCTATTCTTGGCATCACTGGCAAAGAGGTCGGATCAACTTAAATTGATGGAAAAAATATCATCACCGAACCGTATAATAAAATTTGCATGCTCCTATAGGAACAAATAAAAGCATTTGCATTTAATAAGCTAATTAATGCTGAATCTCAATTTTACAATGAGGATCTTTATAATGTCATCCAGATTTTTGTTTACCGGTTATAAATCTTTGTAAGTGACGTAAAATACTTATATAAAAGAATAGGTGATTGAATTAATATTCTTTTTTTTAACGGTAAAATTTTAGAACCTGCACAATTTATCTCACAAGTTTTAGCTCATATGTCTCCAACGAGACTTGAACCCATAACCTCTAGTTATTGGGCCCTTTACATACCACTAAGCCAAGAGGCATATGATTAATTGAATTAAATATATGATTGACATTTGAAATCATTTATCCAGAAATGAACATTAATAAATCCCAAAATAACGATTCAATGTGTTGCACAAAGAATTTTGAGTTGGAAACATGGTTGGGCCGTGAAACCGCCTTACGTTAGTTTTCGGTCAAACTTGCTGATGCTGAGACAATAAATTGCAGATTAATGGTTGGCGCCGCAGTCTATAATCCTATCCAGTTACAAACTGTGGATCTGAGACTCATTTTCAAGCAATCAGGTTCTTACTTCCTAGTGCAACGACTTCCTACCAATTTATAGTAATGTGCTTAAATTGTTGTATATATCGGGTAAGGTTGACTTATGTTTCTTTATACCTAACGTTTTGAAGTTGAAACTACGCGATATATGAATGATCTCATCGACTTCAAAAGGTTTTCTGTTGTGTGAAAAGAAGACTTATGCGTCAACCTTCTAGAAGCTAGTGCAAGATTTATGAGTCACGTATATAGGATTAGAAAATGAATAAAAGTCACCATTTTTTGTGTAGTCATGAAAAACTCAAAATAAAGGAAATGACAATAACTCGCATCAGTTTAGATAAGTGGATAATCATTTGAGGTTTTGAACAAGATAAAAAAATGTTTTTAATTACGCAATAACTGAAAACTAATTTCTGATTCTATAGTAAAAGACAACACTTGTACATCATCCCCTTGAGTCCTAGACAGTTTATCTTCTCAGTCTTTTTTTAGTCGAAGGTGATTCCATTTCAAATTTATGCGTCCAAAACATGCATAGGGCTCTGAATATCACATCAAGACACAGTTCGAAGCCTGCTGGTGCGGAATTGAGTCTGCACATATCTATTATAGAACTTGAAAATGGAATATTCATTATATCTATTTTGGAATGTTTTCTCCTGCAGTACATATCGTACTTGTAAACACTACTGAGATGGATTTAGTACTTTCGACGAAGACTAGTGAATTAAACAAAATACTCTTCTCCGAATAATACGTCTTTTGATCAATTAAAGCTAATTAATGGACGAGTTGTTTAATTTCAAATAATAAACTCAAATTTATGCAAGTTTGTATATATATAATTATTTGCATTCATCCAAACGAATATTTAAAATTGCCATGATTGATACTGCAGAATTTACATATCAACAAATAAATACCAGATATGGTATTGTGATTAAATCAAAGTTTACAGGTTAACAGGCCCGGAAGTATATCAAGGGTTTAAGAACTGTTAATATCAACGGAATATTGTTTAATAGAGTGCATATATTCTGATGAATATCCTAAATTCTTAGTGATATTTAACGATTTAATTACTGTAAAGGATATAGATATGTACCGATTAATACTTAACGATGGTTAACGTTGTAACTATCTTACTTACTGTGATGAATAATGAAAGTAAATGTTTAACCGACGTGGAAGTTATGGCCGGATCGTACATATCTACCAACAAATACTCTAAGTTTGTTTAACGGTTTGTGATGAAATCCAATATAGAAAAGGTAACCGCCCTAGATACAAATTCAAGTGTATGTGAAATCCTTCCAACCTTTTCAAGCAACGGGATAAGCAAAGAACACCAAGCCTGAGCTCATAGGTTCACTTTAGGCGATCGTCATTCAATACGACACAATTTTGATAAAATTCAACACCTTATTTATTACATTAACAACAACAAACAAACACCTTCCCTTCTCATCACAACATGCTCCACCACTTTGATTATAAATAGACATATACCACCTAAATTGCTAGATACTTGAATCCAAAGCTTTAAGATAATTATAACCATATATTGTATATCCTTTTTGTTTTACACATTTAAACCTATACAAGAACTGACAAAATGGGAAGCCTTCCTTCTGATTTTATCACCATGTCAAAATCAACAGATACAAATGAGTTTAAGCCACTAGACCCTGAAGAGTTTCGTGAAAAAGCTCATAAAATGGTTGATTTCATTGCAGATTACTACAAGAACATTGAAAAATACCCTGTGCTCAGCCAAGTTCAGCCTGGTTACCTAAGAAACCAACTACCCGAAGCTCCACCAGATACACCAGAATCATTTGATACAATTTTAGCAGATGTCCAAAAAGATATTATTCCTGGTATGACTCATTGGCTAAGTCCAAACTTCTTTGCATTCTTTCCCTCTACTGTAAGTTCAGCAGCATTTGTTGGTGAAATGTTATGTACTTGTTTCAATGCGGTTGGATTCAACTGGCTTGCATCACCGGCTGCAACCGAGCTTGAGATGGTGGTGATGGATTGGCTAGCTACCATGCTCAAACTCCCAAAAAGCTTCATGTTTTCTGGTACTGGAGGTGGAGTTTTACAATCCACAACGAGCGAGTCAATTTTGTGCACGCTTGTTGCTGCCAGGGATCGTGCATTAAATGAAATCGGACTTGAGCATATTGGAAAATTAGTCGTGTATGGATCGGATCAAACTCACTCAACGTATATGAAAGTATGCAAGTTAGCCGGTATTCATCCACAAAACATACGGTCTATACCAACAAGTGTCAAGGATGAGTTTTCTCTTTCCCCTAAGTTGCTTCGAAAAGTCATTGAGGCTGACGTGGCAGAGGGCATGGTCCCACTTTATCTATGCTCTACCATGGGAACCACTTCCACAACAGCCGTGGACCCCATAAAAGAACTTGCTGACGTCGCAAAAGAGTATGGAATTTGGGTCCATGTTGATGCTGCTTATGGCGGAAGCGCGTGTATATGTCCAGAGTATCGACATTTTCTTGATGGCGTCGAGCTAGTCGACTCACTGAGTTTGAGTCCCCATAAGTGGTTACTAACTTACTTGGATTGTTGTTGCCTATGGGTGAAAAACCCAAATTTGATTGTCAATTCACTTAGTACCAATCCCGAGTACTTGAGGAACAAAATTAATGAATCAGACTCGGTGGTAAATTACAAAGATTGGCAAGTTGGGACTGGCCGAAGGTTCAAGTCCCTGAGATTATGGTTCATTCTACGTAGTTATGGTGTAAAAAACCTCCAAGATCACATTAGGTCAGATATTCAAATGGCAATAACATTTGAACATCTTGTAAAATTGGACCACAGGTTTGAAATTGTGGTGCCGCGACGGTTTTCCCTAGTATGTTTTCGTTTAAAACAATTTAATGGGTTAGAATTGAGCTACACTGAGTTGCTAAACAAAAAGCTACTTGAGAGAGTCAACTCAACAGGTCGAGTTTACATGACTCACACGGTGGTTGGTGGTATTTACATGCTTAGGTTCGTGGTGGGAGCGACCCTCACGGAAGAATGCCATGTGATTGCTGCTTGGGAATTAATAAGGGAGCTGGCGGATGCTTTGGTCAAAGAGTGCTACTCTTCAATAACTGCAAATTGTATATAAGTATCAATATCAATTATTTGATTGTATGCACTTATCAAATATATTACACTATTGTAATGTATTTTTAAATACTTGTATGTAATTAACTTATAAATAATGGAAAGTACACATGTTTGTTTAATATAATTTCATTCAAATAGTTAGTTGTTTTGGTAATATATATTGATGTGAAATACACAGCATTACCGGTTGATTTTTATATCATAGATAATTGTTTATACTACAAACAATGTCAAGAAACAATATACCAGACGGCTCAAAATAAGTCCCATAATTTACAGTAAGATACTTATTATTTCAAAAGTACAGTCTTTCAGTTTAACAAGAAACGATAATTATTAGTTCAAAAGTAGAGTCTTTCAGTTTAACAAGAAACAAATTACATGGGCGTTTATAGGACCATGTTAGAAGAGTCGTTACCAAAGTTCAAACGACTTGTAGTTGACATGTGCGCTTTGTATTGCTTAACGTGTCTAATTTGGTAGTTGGAGGGTCGTGCAGGGAGGTTAGCGTGCGTCAGTTTTCGACAGGAAAAGATAAATAGATTGACCTTCCGGTGTATTGAAAACCAAATATTTGATATACGTACTCATATACTCTAAGCAACATGATGGAAGGTCTAATTGCACTGTATGCCCAAATTCATTCGACAACTTTAGGATTTTATCTAGATCTGTTCATACACCTTTGATATTGATATGTGCATCTTTCTCCTTGTTAAACACATACTGTAAATGGTTGTCCTATGTTGGGATGTACTATTAAAACCTAAATTGGGGTTATCGGCTAAAAACTACGGTAGAGTTGTTTATGAATGTCTACGTGGTGGCCTTAATTTTACTAAAGATGATAAGAACGTGAACTCCCAACCATTTATAATCAATTCTTATAATTAAATAAAATAATTTAAAAAAAAAAAAAAAATTGAACCAAGTTTTACAGAGTGGCCCAAGACTATGTTTTCGTCTGTTAGCAATGCAAACCGGGTGGTCCGGGTCTAATGGGCCTTTAAAAAAAATCCATCGTTTTGGTCCTGTGGTATTGCCTACTTTCACATTTAGTCCTCACAACGAAAAATTACTGCATTCCTCCTTTAAGTTTTTATTTTTGCTTGCTCTTGGTCCAAACCTAATGCTTGTTAAATGGCTCGTTTAATATGAGGGTAGCTTGGTCTTTTTGCCACTTCCTTTTTGAATGTGTTGCGTGTGTTTTGTAAGACTACATTGAGGGGTGTTTGGAATATAAATATGAAAAGACAAAAATTGCCCTCACACTTAGATTTTTGGATCTACAATGAACAAAAATTGAAACGTTGGGGAGGACTGCACTGATTTTTTCGTAGTGAGGATTAAACGTGAAATTGGACAAACCCACATGAACCAACGTTGTAATTTGTCTTTTGATAAGGACACAAGAGGAATAGTTAATGTTGGAAGAGCTAGGCCACTATATATCCCACAACTCCACAACATTCCTAAAGCCCATTTCATCTATAGAAAAAGATGGTTACAGGAGAATGGAAATTAAGTGAATAAAAATGAAAGAAGTATATTGCAAATTGTTGCGATGAACGCTTGATTGAAGGGTCAATCATGTGGTTTAGGTTTTCAGGAAATGATGAACCAATCTTATTATACGAGAGTATGAACATGAGCATAATGTTGGATTAATCGTTTATGTCAATGATTCATGTATGCATGACATGAGTTTTATTTAATAACTCTTTATGTTTCTAGTTAATAATTTATTGTTAGTTTGAATTAGTAAAAGGTCTGACCGAATCTTATGTATTTGCATTTGCACGTTGGGTAGAAGTGGTCATGTTTACCTGGTTTTTAAGTGCTACTTTCATGTTTAAGTTGTTACTTTTGAAGGCTATATATAGGCCTTGTTTTCACATGAATAAAGCAAGTACTTAGAAGTTCTTTTCAATAAGTCTCATACATCAATTTCATATTATTTGTTTCATTTATAGCAAGTTCTTTCTTCTTTATCAGTGAGTTAGTGAGAGTATTGCAATCTGAGTTTTTTCATTTGGTATCAGGGCTTCGTTCGATTAAAGGGCGGGTTTGAGAGTCGACTTTCGAAGGTGAGGAGCCTTCGAGTGCGGGGCTGTCATCGGGACTGTTTTACAACAGAAGAAGGAGACCAAAAAGGTGTTTCGGGACTACGTTTTCGTGGGAGAGACGGGGAATACCGTTTAAGACAACGGGGGTGACCGGTGATGAACATAGGTGGTTAGCTGCTATTCTTGATTAAAGGGTTGTGATCAAATCTGGCGGTAGGTTGTAGGTCACCGGAAAATGGAGAGATTAGCCTGTTCGCGGGATAAACGGACAAGAAGAGTCATGAAAAGCAGGGAGCTTTGATTCGGTTCGTTTGGCGGGTGAAAGAAAACGGTAGAAGCGGGTGGCTTTGTTTTCTTGATCGGTGGAATAATGCTCTCATGTCATAGAAGTGTTATGAGCAAACGGGTTATGTGTGGTGACAACAATAGTCGGGTGGTTGGACACTTTGGACGGGACCAAGGTAGAGGTCATGAGTCCGAGAAAATTTGGGAACAACGGAGAAACAACACAGTGTGAACGTTATGGCGGTTGGATTTCAAATTGGGTGGCCTTGGATGTAGCCAGGGAAGAGGTCGTTGATCCGTGAAAAGTCAAGATGTTAATGAACGGTTCTGTGAAAAACTAAAAGGGGGGGTTGAATAGTTTTACGTCATTTTAATTTATTGTAAAAACATTTGTTTACTTTTCAAAACTTAGATTCGATCTTTATGTGAATTCAACACTTGAACGATATAAACAATTATATGCAAGTAAATGAAGACAATGCAAGTAAAGTAGTGAGAGAAAATAGATGGAAAGATCTAACCGCGACACAAAGGATTTATAGTGCTTCGGCTACAAGGACACTGATGAGTGTGTAAACTCATCATTTTTGTCGTACGTGAATTGCCAAAACATCCAAAATCACTCAAATATGCATCAAAATACTGAAAATATCCCAGGTTTATGTTTTATATGTTTCAGATGCAAAATGATTGAAAATAGATGAAAAACGAACAAAGTTTACATAATTGGCAGTTTCAGTCCCTCAACTTTTAAAACTTGTCAAAATTAGTCTTGAGCACTTATTTTGGAAGAAAAGTCAACCAAAGTCCTTGGAAAATCAAAAGTTGTCACAATTGGTCCTTTGGTGGAAAATTTCAAAAGTTAACAAAACTAGTCCCTGAACTTTGCAAAATTGTCAAAATTAGTCCCTAGGATTTAAAACTTTGGAAATTATCAATTATGGTCCTTGCGTTATTAAAATTTGGCAAAAATGGTCCTTGGGTGAAAAGTTTAGAGAAATTACAAGTTTGATCCCTCAACTTTGAAGAATTGGCAGAAAATATCCCTGAGAATTTCAAAAATGGAAAAACCAAATGAGGTCCTTGTACTATTGAAGTTTGGAAAGATTAGACCCTTGGACAACTTTGGAAAACTTACACTTCAGCCCCTCAAAGTTTCAGTAGTTTACACTTTTGGTCCTTGGGCTTACATTGCTACAAACCAAACGGATCCATTTTTATTACTAATAAAACCCAAAATTCAAATCCAATCCAACCACCCCTGATCCAACTTCCTAATCCTAGGCCCAACCTTTCCCCAAGCCCAAAACAAACACCCCGTTTTAATACTTCCCAGGTCAACGATTGACCCTGGTCAAACAGTCAGACAAACACCACCCCTTTCCCTCTTCCTTCCCCAACTTGCTTCTGCAACCATCACCTCACACCCCCAACATGACAGTCCCATCCCACCGCCCCTTCCACTACCCACCTAACAGGACAACCACAATAAATGCTCCACCCCCTAATTGCAAGTTATCAGAGCAATTTGCATATATGGGATTTTGGCGCCAAAACCATTCAAAGGCTGAGATTGGATATAAGCCATCCAATGGCTCATTTTAATGCTGGGAAAGATCAAGTGGGACCCAAGGAACCCTTCAAGTCACTATAAAATGAAGAAGAAGCAAGAGAAGGTGGTATGTAGTCAATTAGTTAAAATTGTATGTCGAATTGTTAAGTATTTAAATTCTAGTGTATTTCAAAGCTTCTCAGTTGTAATCTAAGTGTTTTCATTGTATTTTAAACCTTTTTCATCAATCAATTTCATTATTTCACTTTGAATTAAGTTTATGCTTGTTCAAATATTCAAAAATCTCAATTTAGGTAAATGTTGTTTCTAGTTGTTGTATTAGATTCATAAGTTCACATAAGCTCCTAGATAGCTTCTAAAAGCTATTAGATACCTTAAAAGTCAGTGTAGTAACATCAATAAAAAATACAAAAAAAATTCAGAAAAATAGAAATAAAATAAGAAATTACAGGTTAATGGTGAAGATGGCTGGAGCATTGTAAATCAGGGATGGCAATGGGTTAGTGAACCTATGGGGGTTCTATAGGATAAGTTCTTTGGTCTTGGTTTCATGTTCTCAGCTTGGAAGCATTTTGTAAGCCAAATTCCATTTTATGCTTTTCACTGTAGCTTTGCTTATCTAGTATTTGTATGTGTTTTTTGTGCTTCTTTGGTTAAGTTTAGTGAAGTTATAGCTTGAAATTTGGAACTTGTTTAATATATATTGTTGTTGCTTATTTTGTCACTTAAACTACCATAATTAGTATAATGATAATATTAGGTAATTGTTGTTCTTGTTGATGTTTATCTGCTCATTTAAGCTTATCATGTCATAATATGCCTTTGTGATTTAGTAGCCTAGGATAAATTAGTGTTTTACCTTGTAAAATCTCATTTTCAGTCTTTAATAGGAGTGTTTGGATTAGTGGTTCTCACCATTGAACCCTGTGTTTCAGTTTGTGAAATCGTAGGGGGGGGGGGGGGGGAATACGATTCCATTTAAAACTCTTTAAACTTGTTGTATCAAATATAATATAAACCATTGAGTCAAGTTTCGCCATTATTAGTCCGGTTTGTTTTTCTTTTCTAAAAACATCCATATGACAAATTTCCGATCAAGTTTGTTGTAATATGAGAAATGCTAATAATAGTCTTATGACTAATATAAAGCATATGATATAACAAGTTGTCACACAAGCATAAACATCAAGTCACAACATAAACAATAATATAGTGCAAGTATAAAAGTAAAAGGAAAGATCAAACCGAACACGAGGATTTATATTGGTTCGGTCACGGATCTCCTTTCCCCCCTACTCCACTCCCCGAGTACCCAACTCAAGAGTTACTTCACTAGATCAACAAGCTCCCTTCTTGGCGGAGAAAACCTTACAATCGTCGCTTACACTTTTTCTGGTACAAAGCTACATACCGGGTTCTTTTACAAGGGTACAACTACTCCCGCTAGTTCTTTTACAAGGATACAACAACTCCCGCTAGTTCTTTTACAAGGGTACAACAACTCCCGCTATGTTTTGTGGCCCAACATAGAAACCTTGTATTTTAAGGCACAAACACATAAACCATCTAACCTATACTAATGAGTACAATGATGATCCAAGACATAAATGTCTAATGGATATGAATGACTAATCTAAAAGAACTTCCATTGATAGAAAGCCTTCAATGAATGAAGATCACAAGTTCTCCAATCTTGTTGTGATGGATCTTCATATATGTATGCATGTGGTGGATGATGATGGCAAGATCTCCAAGCTTCTTTGGTGGATCAAGATGTATGATATGCTTACAACAAAAATGAATGTTAGAAGCATTATGATCATGATAATGAGGGTGATTGATTGTGTTTTCTACACGGTTTTCTATTAATCTAAGATCTATGCAAAGTGTAGAGAAGTGTGTGTTTTTATTTTTCAAGTTTCATCAAGTTGTTTCAAAAACCATGAGCTACTATTTATAGGAAACAAGTAAAGAGGTTTTTCCAAACCATGTTCCAAAACCATGTTCTAAATATCTTACGATATTTATCTCTAGTCACATCAAGATCTTCTAATGTCAACTACAACATTCTTTTACAAAATCTATGACATTTCTTACAGGGTCATTTGGAAAGATATACATTGTAGAAGACACTATTCATGAGGTAATAAAAGAGTGTTTTCCATATTATGAAAAAAATACATTTAGACAAATGTATATACTAACTTAAAAAGGTAAGTTACACGTATATGAAAAATATATTAGCTAGCTATATAATATTTAGCAAGTTACTAAAATTGTTTTATGTACTTATGTTGTTATAAGACACATTTTTATATATTGGAAACTTACTAATATTATCTAGACACATAATATGGCACTTATTCTATTTAACACCTAAAGTGTATTTTAACACCTAAAATACTTAAAGACCCTCAAAGTATTTTACTCATTCTAAATGGGTGGTCAAGGGGTTTGATCATAATGCCACGTAACAAACATGTACAAACCTGTGTTGTAGCATACGATGACTCGAGACGTTGACAGGTGTTGAATGTATGTTGAGACAAAATAAGATTACAAGTAACTTGTACATTTTACGTTATGTATCAAGTTATATGTTTGTCATCAATCAAAACAAACGAGACTGTGTAGATTAAATATCGTAATATTTGCACTAACACAGTTGTTATTTTTGGTTCTTACAAATTGCCTTAGGTCTTATTAGGACTCTTAAACCATAAAAACTAGTTGTGTT
This sequence comes from Artemisia argyi, assembly GCA_030686995.1. NCBI lineage: Eukaryota > Viridiplantae > Streptophyta > Magnoliopsida > Asterales > Asteraceae > Artemisia > Artemisia argyi. Next base: position 102,813,238 of record CM060696.1, read on the forward strand.
TTGGGTAGAAAGTCAAAACTCACCCCAAGCCCCTTGATTTTGTTCACTGTTAAGGTATCAAGTGCATTAATCATAGATTTTATCTCAGTAGATGTTTAGATTGCATGAATCAGTTTCATTTTAGCATATAACAACATAATCAATCAATAGATTAGGCTCAAAGTTCACAAAAGTCAAAACAAGAGTGATAATCAAAAAGTTAATATTGCATTGTTGTCAGAAAACCAAATATTGGATGAATTTTTATGATTTTTGTGTTTGGATTTAGACCCTGAGCTTTTTACATATTATAGTCCATCAGCTAGTCTCTAGAAATCCACCATCAGCTTAATTTTCAGATTTTTATTTGTAGCTTATTTAAGGGTTTAAAGAGGCCTGCAGGGCCTCAGTATACCCTGCACCAGGGGATCAGTCCAAAACCCCAACTTTCAATAGACCATAGTTTGTTCATTAGTGGGCCCCACCTTCTGATTATTGGCTTTTTGGAAAGCCAATAAGCTCTTCTCTAAGGATCAGGACTTATTTTGCCATTTCTAGCTTATTTACTAGGGCTGCTAGTAGCTTTTTGTTTGTCCCATTTTTAGTGAACACTGAGTCATCAGTGTACTCTAACTTTTTCACGAACTTTCATAAGCTCACACAGAGCTTAATAGTGGGCCCCATTGCATGGTTCTTGGTTTTTTGAGAAGCCCTCCAGGTTGGCTTATTGGGTCAAAAGCCTTTTTTACTCCTAAGCTTGTTTGTGGGCCCCACAGAGGCCTGTATTTGGCCTGTCAAGTGAGCCTAGTGGTTATTTGTGAATTGTGGCTTATTAAGTGTGCTTATTTGGTTCCCTTGTGTTTATAACTGTTTTTTTTATCATTAGTAGTTGTGCTAATTTTGATATGTGGTTCGTTAGTTTAGCTTATTAAACACATTCAAAGTCCTAATAAGCTTAAAAGCCAACTGTTAAGCACTTTAGTGTCCAAATTGCTTATTTTTAAGTTTTATAAAAAGTGTTTCCACAAAAGTTGTTTGTTTTCAGTGTATAATTAATTCTCGAAAAGAAAAAAACCAGAAAAGGTCCACTTTAATTTTAGTGATAGCTTCTATTTAATTGAATTTATCTATTTAAATTTTCTTTCAGCTTATTATTAAGCACTTTTTCATTTTTTTTTATATTTTTCTTTGATTTCTTTTATATAACAGTATTTTTAGTAATATTTTCAGATTTTTATATTTTCATTTAGTATTTATTATAATTAATATTAGTTTAAATAATAATTAAGTAATATTAGTATAATAAATAGTTTTATTAATTTTTATTTGACAACAGTACTTTTTTATATTTTTCCTAAGTTTATATATCATAAAATAATTTTAGGAATTTTTCATAATTTTCACTGTTCATTTTCTATTTTTCTTAGTTAATTTAGTTTAAATAGTTTTTAACTAATAAATAAGTAAATAATTAGTAAAATAGTTTTAAAATATTTTTTATAAACTTTTTATTATTTTATAGGATTCCTGTGATGGTTAATTAGTTTTATAAAAGTTTTCATAATTATCTAAGTCATTTTAGTATTTTTAGTAATTTAAATTAGTTTAATTAGTTTAATTAATATAATTAGTAATTAATTAATATTAAATCCATAAAAAGACAAAAAAAATACGTTTTTAGTTTCTAAATTTGTTTTAAGTCATTTTAGAATTTTAAAAATTAAATTTGCAATTTTCTAGCTTAATTTTGTATTATAAAGCTTTTTATTATAAGTTAAATAGTTTTAACTAAATAATTAAATAGTTTTTATTTAAATAATTAATATTAAATAATAAATTAATTAGAATAATAATTTTCTTTTTAATTAAATTTTCTTTTAATATTAAGTTTATAAAAGTTTCATTCTAGAAGATCATTTGGAAAGATATACATTCTAGAAGACACTATTTATAAGGTAATAAAAGAGTGTTTTCCATATTATGAAAAAAATACATTTAGACAAATGTATATACTTACTTAAAAAGGTAAGTTACTTGTAAATGAAAAATATATTAGCTAACTATATAATATTTAGCAAGTTATTAAAAATGTTTTATGTACTTATGTTGTTATAAGACACATTTTTATATATTGGAAACTTACTAATATTATCTAGACACCTAATGTGGCACTTATTCTATTTAACACGTAAAGTTTATTTTGACACCTAAAATACTTAAAGACCCTCAAAGTATTTTACTCATTCTAAATGGTTGGTCAAGGGTTTGATCATAATGCCACATAACAAACATGTACGAACCTGTGTTGTAGCATACGAGGACTCGAGACGTTTAGAGGTGTTGAATGTATGTTGAGACAAAATAAGATTACAAGTAACTTGTACATTTTACGTTATGTATCAAGTTATATGTTTGTCATCAATCAAAACAAACGAGACTGTGTAGATTAAATATCGTAATATTTGCACTAACAATCTCCCCTTTTTTGATGATGACAAAATATGTAAACGCGATAGATAGTAAAATGTAAAAAGTTACTTGTGTCCGTATTACTTACTTGTATCCGTAACACCTTCTACATTTCCTTCTCCGTTTACACTCTTCTCCACCTTTTGTCGAAACAAAAAGGGTGTGTCCTTGGAGTTAACTTCATTTCTCCCCAAAATGGCGAGCTTGCATCATCCCTAGTGAAGTTTAGTCTTCAACTCCAATTTCCTAAGGTTGTTGCATCGTTTAGGTTGTTAGCGGATTGATATGTCGGGATCGCACCCTCGTAACAGGTTTTACCTCTCAAGGGATCTCGAGAAGCTTACAACCCCCACCAGATAGTGTACCTGATCGTTGTAGTATAGTATAGTGACAAGTACCGGAGGATTGATCGTTCAACTCAGGAATAGTGTCGCTAGGATTAGAAAGCCTAATAAACTAGGTCTAGAGGTGAGGGATGATTCTTTTTGTATTTTTATATTTTATGGAAAGCAATTAAAAATCTCGGGTTTTGAAAGAGTGGGCGGAATTAGTTGCTAGCCAACTAACCCAATTTACTAAAGATGCAATCAAAATAAAATAAAATAAATGAAAATACAACTAATTATACTAATGTGGTGGTAACAATAATGAGGAAAGTTGTGTTTACTTAGGTTTCATTACTCCCTATATATCTTTTACAGGTTGAAAGTTGTTACAATTGCATGGATGACGGGTCATATTCCTTAATACTAGTCGTAGGGCCGTGTACAATATTCCCTAACTCTAAAGGATCCTACTTCACTCCTTTGTCGAGCCGTTAGAAGCTCCTAACATGGGATCATTAGAATTCTCCTACGCATTAAATACAACCAAAAATCGTAGTACACATCCGATCATGTTTCTTAAGACGTTCAAGCAAGTTATCAATGAAAGTCTGCCAGTTTTCTTAAGCCTAACATCAAATACAATCATCTGTAACAATTATAAACAAACAATCAACTCATAATCAACATCTAGGTTTTACTACATCTAAGCAAACACAAAAGAAATCTAGCCTAGCATGTTAAATAGAAGACAAACGTAAGATATAATCAAACAATACATAGACATATTGAATGATTTGAAGGGATACTTAACTTTAATTGAACATGAAAGATTCAAGGGATTGAAACCCTTGAAAAGCTGATAAAATTCGGACTAGGGTTTATTCCCTAAAAGTTGCACACTAATGAATGAAATTTGCAAAACTATATATAGAATACACATCCTGATGGCGTCATGTATTGGGTTGTGACGCCGTCAACTCGCCACCATAATAAAACCGTATTGCCTAGATTTATTTGTGACGCTGTCATGTGTAAAAATGCTCTGGGCCATCACTAATGTTTGGACCCTGACGGCCTTGGGTGACGCCGTCATCTCCTATGCTTAAAAACTCTCTGGATCGTCATGTGTATTTATCACATCCACCTCTTTTGTAACTCTTGACGCCATCATGTGGAGAGTCTTGACTCCGTCAGGTACTGTTCCAGCAAGGAAAATTGAGACTTTGCCGTTTTCTTTTCTTTTATGCTCCAAAAATCTCCAAAATGCTTCCATTTCCAGATTTCTCTCCAGAAGTACCTAAAATGACAAAAGGAATGATTTAGGGCAATATTTGATAAAATAATCACGAATTCGGGCTTAAATGACCCCCTATAAGCAGTACACTTTCCGCCTCATCAAATACCCTTACACTTGAGATTTGCTTGTCCTCAAGCAAATGCGCTTTTATTCTAATCAAAATACAAGTTATGGGTCATTTAACACTAATATAAAAGTAATTACAACAAATAATCGTTCCACTAAAAACCAAAGACAAGCACGGAGGTCATACACTAGCACCTCACAAATAGTGTTTAGATACTCACATCTCTCGGGTGTAATAAAGTATATATTACAATAAGGAAATGGAAAACATCTCTCACTACCTGTCATAGCAAATATATTACCATAGGTTTGGGAAAGGATCAAACCTCCACCACTTGGGGTAAGCACATAGGATAAACTATCAAAGGTATTTTAAAGGGTTATAACGTTAGGTGTAGAGATATGGAGTACACGGTTTTGTTAGATAAAGACAATATTTACTGGTGGCGAGTTAATCATCTTGGTTAATTACATGTACAATATGGCGTTGCTAAGCCAAGAGTAGACTCGACTTAAGCTAATGAATAAAAAATAACAAAAACATAAAACAAACATAAAATGAAACGGGATGGTAGTCCGTATGTTTTTCTCTTTTTCTTTTTCTATTTTTTTTTTATTTATTTATTTATTTTTTTTTTTGCGTACACTCTTACCCTACCATACAAAATAATACATCATAGGGAATGTACTATTCTAATTACTTGAATCAAGATAATCAAAACACTTGGAGTACTTTTTAAGATTAACGCACATATGGGGGTAATAATTTGGTGTTCTTCCCCATTACTCCACAACATAAGTACTTTACCCATGAGTCCCAATCATCCTAAAATAATATGTACAAGATATGACTCGACTTAGCAACCATGTAATCAATTAGATAATTAACTAAGGGTTTAAACATATAACAATAATTCACTAAAGATGAGTGCATACACGGAAGGCTAAGGCGATTTGGTTGCACATTTGGGTGGGTTGTAACAAATTCTTCGTTTAAGTAAAATGCTTAAAGTTAGAAACGAAAAGATAGGCTCGGAAGGGTGTACTAGGGGTTTCGTGTACTAAAAATGAGTACAACGCTAAGGTGTGGGAAAAATTAATTGACTTTACTAGTCAAGTAATATGACTTAAATGGTCAAGTAATTATGATACGGGTTTTGATACAAGGGTGATCCTAATGCCTCTTATCATGTAGTAAATCCTACTACACGAATGTAGTCTCACTAGCGGTCTCGGGATGCATCACTAACGCAAGTTCTAGAATCTAAATGCTACCGGGACACTCATAAGCACTAATAATGAATGCTTTTCCTATCAAATCTAAAGGCGAACCTCACATATTTGGGTGAAAAAATTTTCTGAATGGTACGGTTTTGTGCTATCATACAACTCCTATCCATGAGACGCTTGCTAAGGCTAAAGTTTCACTCCTAAATGTTGTAAAAAAATTTAAATTTGGCGCTAAAATTACACTAACAAGTACTCCGTATTTCTCTTAGTTTTATTACACACCTACCATCAAACAAACAAACTCAAGTGCAATTGTATCCTATAAGGTATCATCATTTACCCTCCCCTTACACTTAGGATGAACATTGTCCCCAATGTTCAATTAAAGGATGTAAAAGTAAAACAGGTAAAAGAATGAAAACAAATACTCCCCTGATTCGTTCGGTGTGGATAGTGTGTCAACAAGGTTAGATCTTCCTCCAAGAAAATGAACGTTCAAAGCTTCCCTTCCAGAAAATTAATCATCTTCTTGTCATATATAACCTGTTAAACCTGAGAAAACAAACAAAGCAACCTCGCGTAAAATCGGCGGCAATCTATATATACTAACAAGTCCTAGAAAACAATTAAAGATATAATGCTTGTGGAATGAATGTTTGCAGTTTCCTGGAGTTTATAAAACTAAAGAATTAACAAAAACTTTAAGACTCCGTTAGAAAAACAAAACTCGCAAAATTTCCAGAATTTTACATGTGACGCCGTCAGGTGTTAATTCCTGATGCCGTCATAAGTGACTTGCAGAAATCTTTACGTTAAGTTTCCGGAAAATTTCTGGAAAAACTTATGTCCTACTTCCTAGAAAATCCTGCAAAACATCATTATGACTCGATGCAAGCATTTGACTCTAACAAATACTAATATACATGTTCATTTATTATTGTGGCGAACCATAATCAATTTTGTTCTTAGAAACAGATTTAGGGTTTCCCCTTACACTTAGCTTTTGCAAAATACCTTTATTTGAAGTTAGGACGAAGTTAAACAACAAAATAAAGCATTTTCACAATTTAGTTGAAACATGATCTACCAGCAATAAAAATAAAGCATGCATACGGAAGAAAATAACAATCAAACAAATAAAAATCACACAAAACATGGGTTGCCTCCCAAGAAGCGCCTTTCTTTATTTACGAGTCTTGTAGCTAGACTCAAGGTCATGGGCAATTACGTGACCTCATCATTGGTCTCATTCTCTAGGTCATCTCCAATCTTACTTTTGTATTCCGGACCTAGTTGCAAACATTCCTTTTAGAAACCAAGTATTCTACTCATGACATAATAAACTGCTTGCTTGTGTTCCTTTTCTATGTTTGATACAAGGCGGTTGTCACAACTCACCATTTCAGGTCATTTCCCAAACTTCGACATTTTACTATTCATAAATCACTATTCATCAAAACACTATTCATTGTTTTACTATTCATCATTTTCGAGGTCAATTTGATATTCTGAGAAACTTTTGAGACATTTACTATTCACTGAACACTATTCATTGCCTAAAAAGTTTTCACTATTCACTTGCATTACTCATTTCATCGTAAATTTAGTTTACGGGTATTCAAATTCGCGTAACCGGATTGGTTTAGGTGCGAATTCACTTCATTAGTACTAAGGACACTGCATACGGACCAGAGACAGTCAGCATATCATCATAACAGCATTTTCATGTTATACCACTCTTAGGATTTTCAAATTTATATATTTGATACATTTAACGTTTTACGTATAAGTATTTATAATAAACGTTAACACCCGGTTTATAAACACGACGAATATATCTAAATATTCCCACAATGGTCCCGATATATTTTTATATCCATTTTATCATCATAAAAGTTATAACATTCATTTACCCAGTATTTTGGAAATTTATTTTATTTATAACGTGAGTTTATAAATATTACGACGGTTTTCGTGAAAACTAAACAATAATCACCCGAACACTTAGTAATTGTACCTGATACGTGGGAATCTGATGCGTGGGAATCGCAACAGGCTTTACCTCTCGAGGGATCTCGAGAAGCTTACAACCCCCACCAGGCAGTGTACCTGATCGTTGTAGTATAGTATTGTGACAAGTACCGGGGGATTCATCGTTCAGCTTAGGAATAGTGTCGCTAGGATTAGAAAGTCTAAATACTAGTTCTAAAGGTGAGGGATGATTATTTTTGTGTTTTTATATTTTTTTTAGAAAGCAATTAAAATCTCGGGTTTTGGAAGAGTGGGCGGAATTAGTTGCTATTCAACTAACCCAATACTAAGATGCAATCAAAATAAAATACTAAAAATGAAAATAAACTAATTATACTAAGGTTGTGAGCAGTAATTGGAGAAAATGTGTTTACTTAGATTTCACTACTCCCTAGATATCTTTTACACGTTGATTACTTGTTATAATTGCATGGATGACGGATTGTATTCCTTAATACCATTCATGCGGTGGCATACATAACTCCCCAATTCTATGAGCTCTTATCTCCTTCTACACCATGCCCAGCACAACTATAGGGATTGTAAACAGTGGCTCATGCATTAAATACAACCAATAAAGACCTAGTACGCCTCGGTTCATGTTTCTTAAGACGTTCAAGCATGTTACCATTTGGAGATCTGCCAGTTTTCTTAAGCCTAACATATAAATCATTCATCCAAAACAAGAATAAACAAGTAATCAACACATAATCAATATCTAGGTTTCATTAGATCTAAGCAAACACAAAAGAGATCTAGCCTAGCATGATAGAATTAAGACAAGAACAAGATATAGACAACCAACACATAGACATATTGATTGAATTAGAAGAACACTTATCTTAATTAATCATGCAAGGTATCAAGAGGTTGGAACCCTTGAAAAACCTGTAAAGTTACACCAAAATCGTCTTTAGGGTTTCTCCCCAAAACTTCTCTCTCTCTCCTTCAATGTGAAAAACTAGAAAACTATATATAGGAAAATAGGGATGACGGCGTCAAGAACAAAGGTGTGACGCCGTCATCTCGCCGCCAAATACTTCCTCGGACGGCCTTGATCTACTTCTGACGCCGTCAAGGCCTAGGCCGTCACAAAAATTCCTCTTAACGCCCTGTGTGTGACGCCGTCATCAATTACGGATTTTAATTCTTGGGATTTTGACGCCGTCAGGAAGAACTCGTGACGCCTTCATGTACTGTTCCCAGCATGGAAAATTGAGACTTTGCCGTTTTCTTCACTTTTATGCTCCAAAAACGTCCAAAATGGCTTCTTTTCCAGAATTCACTCTCCAAGTACCTAAAATCACAAAAGGAACGATTTAGGGCAATATTTGATCAAATAAATTCGGATTCGGGCTTAAATGACCCCCTAAAAATGGACCATTTTTTGCCTCATCAGAATCGCACCAGGCTTTACTTCTCAAGGGATCTCGAGAAGCTTACAACCCCCACCAGGCAGTGTACCTGATCGTTGTAGTATAGTATAGTGACAAGTACCGGGGGATTGATCGTTCAGCTAGGAATAATGTCGCTAGGATTAGAAAACCTAAATATTAGTTCTAAAGGTGAGGGAAGATTCTTTTTTGTATTTTTATATTTTTTAGAAAATAATTTAAAATCTCGGGTTTGAAGGATTTGGGCGGAATTAGTTGCTATTCAACTAACCCAACACTAGGATGCAATCAAAATAAAATACTAGGAAATGAAATTAAACTAAATTATACTAAAGTTGTGAGCAGTAATTGGAGAAAATGTGTTTACTTAGATTTCACTACTCCCTGGACATCTTTTACACGTTAATTACTTGTTATAATTGCATGGATGACGGATCGTATTCCTTAATACCATTCATGGGGTGGCACACTTAACTCCCCAATTCTGTGAGCTCTTATCTCCTCCTACACCATGCCCAGCACAACTATAGGGATTGTAAACAGTGGCTCATGCATTAAATACAACCAATAAAGACCTAGTGCGCGTCGGTTCATGTTTCTTAAGACGTTCAAGCATGTTACCAATTGGAGATCTGCCACTTTTCTTAAGCCTAAGATATAAATCATTCATCCAAGACAAGAATAAACAAGTAATTAACACATAATCAACATCTAGGTTTCATTAGATCTAAGCAAACACAAGATAGATCTAGCCTAGCATGATGGAATTAAGATAAGAACAAGATATAGACAACCAACACATAGACATATTGATTGAATTAAAAGAACACTTATCTTGATTACACATGCAAGGTATCAAGGGGTTGGAACCCTTAAAAAACCTGTAAAGTTACACCAAAATCGTACTTAGGGTTTCTCCCCAAAACTTCTCTCTTTAAATGTGAAAAATTAGAAAACTATATATAGGAAAAGGGGTCTGACGGCGTCAAGACCAATTTGGTGACGCCGTCACCTCGCCGCCAAAACTAATCTCGGACTGCCTTGATCTACATTTGACGCCGTCAAGTATTAATCATTTCCAGGCCGTCATGACTTTTACTCTTGACGCCCTACCTTCATGACGCCGTCAAATCTCCACTGGACCGTCATGGAATTTGCTCTTGACACCGTCAGGAAATTACTCTTGACGCCGTCACCTACTGTTCCCAGCATGGAAAATTAAGACTTTGGCGTTTTCTTCACTTTTATGCTCCAAAAACGTCCGAATTGCTTCCTTTTCCAGATTTCACTCCCAAAGTTCCTAAAATCACAAAAGGAACGATTTAGGGCAATATTTGATCAAATAAATTCGAATTCGGGCTTAAATGACCCCCTAAAAACGGACCATTTTTCGCCTCATCATATACCCTTACACTTGAGATTTGCTTGTCCTCAAGCAAATGCGCTTTTATTCTAGTCAAAATACAAGTTAGGGGTCATTTAACACTAATATAAAAGTAATTGCAACAAATAATCGTTCCACTAAAGACCAATAGACAAGCACGGAGGTCATATACAAGCACCTCACAAATAGTGTTTAGATACTCACATCTCTCGGGTGTAATAAAGTGTAAATTACAATATGGAAACGGAAGATATCTCTCACTACCTGTCATAGCAAAATAGATTACCATAGGCTTGGGAAAGGATCAAACCTCCACCACATGGCGTAAGCACCTAGGATAAACTATCAAAGAGGTCTTTTAAAGGGTTGTAACGTTAGGTGTAGGGATATGAAATACACGGTTTTGTTGGATAAAGGAAGTTTTACTGGTGGCGAGTTAACAATCGTGGTTAATTACATGTACAATATGGCGTTGCTAAGCCAAGACTAGACTCGACTTAAGCTAATAAATGAAAAATAACAAAAACATAAAATGAACATAGAATGAAACGGGATGGTAGTCCGTATGTTTTTTTCTCTTCTTTCCTTTTTCTATTTTTTTTTCTTTTTCTTGATTTTTCGATTTTTTGATTTTTTTTTTGATTTTTATTTTTTATTATTTTTTTTTGCATACACTCTTACCCTACCATCCAAAATAATACATCATAGGGAATGAACGTTCCCCTTACACTTGAATTTTTACATACTTTACAATTAACTAATCTAATGACTCGAATTAAGAAAATCAAAACACTTGGAGCACTTTTAAGATTAATGTATATATGGGGGTAATAAAATGATGTTCTTCCCCATTACTCCATAAATAAGTACTTTACCCATGAGTCCCAATCGTCCCAAAACAATATGTACAAGGATATGACTCGACTTAGCAACCATGTAATCAATTAGAAAGTTAACTTAGGGTTTAACAAATAACAATAATGCACTAAAAATGAGCGCATACACGGAAGGCTAAGGCGATTTGGTTGTACATTTAAGTGGGGTGTAACAAATTCTTCCTTTAAGTAAGATGCTTAAAGTTAGAAACGAAAAGATAGGCTCGGAGGGGTGTACTAGGGGTTTCGTGTACTAAAAATGAGTACAACGCTAAGGGTGTGGGAAAAATTAGTTGACTTAACTAGCCAAGTAATATGACTTAAATGGTCAAGTAATTATGATACGGGTTTAACACAAGGGTAATCCTAATGCCTCTTATCATGTAGTAAATCCTACCACACGAATGTAGTCTCACTAGCGGTCTCGGGATGCATCACTAACGCAAGTTCTAGAATCTAAATGCTACCGGTACACTCATAAGCACTAATAGTAAATGCTTTTCCTATCAAATCTAAAGGCGAACCTCACATATTTGGGTGGAAAATTTTTCTGAATATACGGTTATGTGCTAGTCATACAATCTCCTATCCATGAGACGCTTGCTATGGCTAAAGTTTCACTCCTAAATGTTGTAAAAAAATTTAAATTTGGCGCTAAAATTGCACTAACAAGTATTTCTCATAGTTTTATTACACATCTACCATTAAACAAAACAAACTCAAGCGAAGGTGTACATGTAAGGTATCATCATTTTACCCTCCCCTTACACTTAAGATGAACATTGTCCCCAATGTTCAAGTAAAGAATGTAAAAGTGAAAAAGTAAAAAGAATGAAATCAAATACTCCCCTGATTCGCTTGGTATGGATAATAAGGTGGCCAGGTTAAATCTTCCTCCAAGAAAATGAACAATCAAAGCTTCCCTTCCAGAATATAAATCATCTTCTTGTCATACATAACCTGTAAAACCTGACAAAATAGACAAGACAACCTCACGTAAAATCGGCGGCATCCTATATAAGTTACTAAATCCTAGAAAACAAGATAAGATATAATGCTTGTGGAATGAAGTTTGCAGATCTCCTGGAGATTATAAAACTTAATAGTTCACAAAACCATAAGACTCCGTTAGAAAAACAAAACCGGAAATTTCCAGATTTTTACACCTGACGCCGTCAAGAGTAAACTCCTGACGCTGTCAGAATTGACCTGCAGAAATTCTTATGTTAAGTTTCCGGAAAATTTCTGGAAAAACTTGGTCCTACTTCCTGGAAAATCCTGCAAAACTTCATTATGACTCAATACAAGCATTTGACTCTAACAAATACGAATATACATGTTCATTTAATATTGTGGAGAATCATGATCGGTGTCTTAAAAATATATTTGGGGTTTCCCTTTACACTTATCTTTTGCAAAAATACTTTTAGGTGGAGTTAAGACTAGGCCAAAACAACAAAGTAAAGTATTTCCACTTTTTAATTAAGAAACATGATCTACCAACAAAATAAAACATGCATACGGAAACAAATAACAAACAAACAAAAATAAAATCACACAAAACATGGGTTGCCTCCCAAGAAACGCTTTTCTTTATTTACGAGTCTTGTAGCTAGACTCAAGGTTATGGGTTACTACGTGATCTCATCATTGGTTCCACTCTCTAGGTCGTCTTCTAAACCAGTTTTGTATTCCGGACCTAGTTGTAAGCATTCTTTATAGAAACCAAGCATTCTATTCTTTACATACTCTACTCCTCTACGTCTATCCTCCTCATTCCTATAATAAGCCGCTTGCTTGTGTTCCTTTTCAAAATTAGAGAGAAGGCGGTATTGCTCAATCTTGTAGGGCATTTGATAAGCAACCTCATCATTCTCTTCCTTAAATCTAACTATCCCTAAAGTCAGATCATAACTCATCCTAGTGGCCTCAACAAATGGTTTTCCGAATATTATTTGGCTTAGGCAAGCATCTATCACCGGACGAGTGTCCTCAACTATCATAAAATCGATTTCATAAGTGAGATTCCCTATAATCACATGCAGTCCCTTCACTCTTCCTGCAAAATTACTTATCAGATTCTTACCGGGCATCATCCTAAAATCAAGTTGCTTCTTCATCACCCAATTGTAATAAGTCCTAGTCATGATGTTAACGGGGGATCTAGGGTCGATGTAGGCTTTCCATATATGCATGTGCCCGATATTGCATGGTATGTTAATGTTAGAGGGGTCTCCCATTTTGATAAGGGGTTTGCCGAAGATATATGGTCTCTCGGGACTATCGAATAAATCCTTATGGTACTCCCGTTCTTCCTCGGTGGGCAACTTATCAAAGTATTTTTCTATAGGCTCTACCTCCTCTAATTCCTCATCCTTATTAACCTCAACTTCCCTACTCTCATCGTTAATCTCGGCTTCTACTCTAACTTCATCCTTGTCACTCTCCTCTATCTCCTTATCTATCGGCTTAATGGTGACAACATTGACAAAGTGGACATGTTTGGATGATGAGGGATCCTTAATTTGGATTCCACTATTGGCGTCCCTAGTGTCCTTCCTAGGTGTGATTAACGCTTGGTTGTTGAGGGCTTTCAACAAGTTGTCAATCTTGTTGGTCATCTCCGTTTGTTGTTGGTTGAATTCGGTTTCAAACCTAGCTATGCGAGCTTCTTGAGATGCCATGAACTTTGACATCAATCCTTCAAGATTGTTGGTACTACCAAAGTTGTTAGAAGGATTGCTGTTGAAAGTACGGTTGGATGGTGGACCGTTTGGTTGGTAACGATTTGGCGGATTGGAAGAATTGGGTTGATTTTGTTTCCACCTAAGGTTTGGGTGATTTTTCCAAGAGGGGTTGTATGAATCACCGTAAGTGTTTGGCTCGGGCTTGAAAGTGTACCACTTATCTCCCGCTTTATCGGTACGCGTGGATGCGTAGTCCGCAAAAGCTGTTCCGAGGAGTTCCACACAATCACGAGTGTCATGGGGACCACTACATAATTCGCATGAAGAAGTGATTTTGTTCACTTGGCTTGAAGGCTTAGGAGCTTCGTAAGATTTCATGAGAAACTTGACTTGGTCCTCAAGTTCCATGATCCTACAGTCGGGAGTGCTAGAATTGTTCGAAGGCAAAGATATTGCCTTGACCGTTTTTTTCAAATCACGGGGATCATTCCAACTTTCGTTGTCATAGAGAGCAAGATCTTCTATGAGTTCCCATGATTGTTCCGCACTTAGATCACGTAGCGTACCACCGGCTGATTGGTCAATGGCTCGCCTCGTGGAGAGATCGATATGGTCATAAAAGATTTGGACTTGGAGCCAAAGATCTATGCCATGATGAGGGACTTTTTGGAGTAAGTCCTTGAAACGAGTCCATGCTTCATAAAGAGATTCATTTTGACGTTGTTGGAACATCAAGATGTCATTCCTAAGCTTAGTAGTTCTCCCCGGTGGGAAAAATTGAGCAAGGAAACGAGTGGTGAGATCATCCCATGTGGTGATGGATCCCGCGGGTAAACGCTCAAGCCATTGACTAGCTTGATCCCGTAGAGAGAATTGGAATAGGCGTAAACGGGCAGTCTCTCTAGTTGCAACATCTAGGTCTATAGAATCTACGATTTTGAGGAAGTCCTTAAGATGTTGGTTTGGATCTTCGGAACGAAGTCCATGGAATGCACATCCGCTTTGCACCAACCGGATGGTGTCGGATCGCAAGGGGGTCACAATGGCACCGGTGAGCTCAATGGTGTTTCGGTAGCCTTGGTGGCTAGGTCGGGAATACTCTCCTAAGGTTCGGGGCCTAAGGGGTTCTAATGGTGGGTTTTATTGTGGTGGGATGACGGGTTCAAAGATGTTCCCGTTGTCCATGATGTTGGGTGGTTACGAATAAAGGCACAAAGAAATAAGATAGACTAAAGAAAACTAAAAATAAAAATAAAATCTTACTAGAAAGGAATCTAGCAAGTAGACCAAATAAAAAGAAATTCTAACCTAGACAATAACTATTCCCCGGGCTGCGGCGCCAGAAACTTGATACGTGGGAATCGCACCAGGCTTTACCTCTCGAGGGATCTCGAGAATCTTACAACCCCCACCAGGCAGTGTACCTGATCGTTGTAGTATAGTATAGTGACAAGTACCGGGGGATTGATCGTTCAGCTAGGAATAGTGTCGCTAGGATTAGAAAACCTAAATATTAGTTCTAAAGGTGAGGGAAGATTCTTTTTTGTATTTTTATATTTTTTAGAAAACAATTTAAAATCTCGGGTTTGAAGGATTTGGGCGGAATTAGTTGCTATTCAACTAACCCAATACTAGGATGCAATAAAAATAAAATACTAGAAAATGAAATTAAACTAAATTATACTAAAGTTGTGAGCAGTAATTGGAGAAAATGTGTTTACTTAGATTTCACTACTCCCTAGACATCTTTTACACGTTAATTACTTGTTATAATTGCATGGATGACAGATCGTATTCCTTAATACCATTCATGGGGTGGCACACTTAACTCCCCAATTCTATGAGCTCTTATCTCCTCCTACACCATGCCCAGCACAACTATAGAGATTGTAAACAGTGACTCATGCATTAAATACAACCAATAAAGACCTAGTGCGCGTCGGTTCATGTTTCTTAAGACGTTCAAGCATGTTACCAATTGGAGATCTGCCAGTTTTCTTAAGCCTAACATATAAATCATTCATCCAAGACAAGAATAAACAAGTAATCAACACATAATCAACATCTAGGTTTCATTAGATCTAAGCAAACACAAGATAGATCTAGTTTAGCATAATGGAATTAAGACAAGAACAAGATATAGACAACCAACACATAGACATATTGATTGAATTAAAGGAACACTTATCTTGATTACACTTGCAAGGTATCAAGGGGTTGGAACCCTTGAAAAACCTGTAAAGTTACACCAAAATCGTACTTAGGGTTTCTCCCCAAAACTTCTCTCTTTAAATGTGAAAAATTAGAAAACTATATATAGGAAAAGGGGTCTGACGGCGTCAAGACCAATTTGGTGACGCCGTTACCTCGCCGCCAAAACTAATCTCGGACTGCCTTGATCTACATTTGACGCCGTCAAGTATTAATCATTTCCAGGCCGTCATGACTTTTACTCTTGACGCCCTACCTTCATGACGCCGTCAAATCTCTACTGGACCGTCATGGAATTTGCTCTTGACGCCGTCAGGAAATTACTCTTGACGCCGTCACCTACTGTTCCCAGCATGGAAAATTAAGTCTTTGGCGTTTTCTTCACTTTGATCAAATAAATTCGAATTCGGGCTTAAATGACCCCCTAAAAACGGACCATTTTTCGCCTCATCAGTACCCAACATATTTTTATCATTTTTACAACTTTATTTTGTCCCGGTTAACTTTGTTAACATTTATTTCTATCAAACCCGGTACCCGATTTTAACAAATAACGCATATCCTACACTAACTTCCTAATTACATCAAGACTACCCCAACCCCCCCCCCCCCCCCCCTCATCCACATGAACCAGCCCCTAAAGTCCTCACTAGGCCAAATTCTTACACATTTTTAACCCTTGGCATTTATGTGCTAATATTATACTATATACTTACATCTAAATATCTACAAACATGAAATACACAACACTTGTATAATTTTTAGAATCAAAAAGTTCATCTCATCTCTTCTCCATCACCAAACCCACGACCAAACTCATACACCATGATCAAGTGAAGATTTTTGAAAAGTTAAAGCATAAAAGTTGTTCATTTTACCTTCGTAATCAAGAATCTTACAACAAAAACACAAGTAACACAAGGTTTCTCACCATCTAATCACCTATTATTTCATAGTGAGTTATCAAATTTATTTTCATGTTTTCATCTAATTAACACTTGTATCTTATGGTTTTCATGCTTAATTTCATGCACAAGTAGCTATACCACTTTATTTTTGTAGACTTTTTGAACATACAAACCCTAGAATTTGTTTTAGGTACTCCTTTGTTAAATTAACTTGTTTAGTGATCATTAGGAACCCATGGCACCCTAAGAAGGTGTATGGTAGGATTAGTATAGCTTTGTGGAGTTTGCAAGAGTTTTGGTTGAGGTTGAAACTAGTTTTGAACATGAAAAATGGGTTTGTAACAAGTAAATATACCTACTGTCCCATTTTGGTAAATCCAGGAAAATCAGTAAACATAAAGGAAACTTTGGCAAAAATTTTAGAAAATACTTTCAAAAACGAATCCGTAGGCGAAAGAACGGATTAAAAAGAGTTTATAACGAAAAAGTTATGATTTTTGCAAGTTTGTTGAAGAAAAGTATTTTTCTGAAAATTACATGCTGTTGGACGTTTTTCGTCAGACAAAAAGTGGCTTTAGACGTAACCCGGAGGAGCCAAGCTTTCCAAAATACATTACTACATACTAAGACGTAACCGTGGATATAAAGAACAAGTAAAACGGACTCATAACGACAAAGATATTCACGTTTGAATATCGGCAAAACTCATGTTATTTTGACAGCTTTTAGAAATAATAACGCTAAAACTACGTAGTAACTCTAGATTTCTAGAAATAATACCAAGTACCCAAATTCATAACTAATGAAATATTAGTGATTACAAGTATATTTTTATCACTACAAGGCGTTATTTCAAGGATTTCGAACCGAGGATTTTAACACTAACATGGATACTTACGATATAATATATATTACAACTAGTTTTATTTTTCTAATAGCCATATTTTCCTAAGTCTTGGAAAATGTATATATTTTATAACAAAAAGTATTTTCCAAAGAGTAGAGTGGTATAGGAACATGTGCATGGACATTCATAACATCATTTGGTGATCTAAATGAGATCGTTCATCATTCATATTAGGTTGAGGCAGCTAACCGTTCATTGTTGTTCATTTCACTTCATCACAGTATCATCAGTTAAGGTGAGTTTTCATAGCCCCGTATACATTTTATTATTGTTTTCAAATCCCACGGGGGAGAATACATTGCACAATTTTAGTACGAGCCCAAGTATCAAAACCTATGTACATTGCTTAAGTAGCTTGTCTGCCTTGTGATAAGTCCCCTGTTATTATCACGAACCGTTAATTTGCCAATTAAGCGAGAGTGAGTGGATAGATCTATTGAGGGTGACGCCTCCATCCGTGGTAGTATTTACCAACAGTAAGCGGATGCATTTCATGTCTGTTACATTTGAGTGTTTTGGCAGAACATTCAGGAGGGGCATAATTTCATCAGTCTAGCTTCGGTGTCATGAGCTTAAGGTCTATTATACTATTTTTACGTGACTTTTGTCATGCGCTTATACTTGTGGTGGCCGTACAACATTACATTTTATAAACCTATGATTATTCACCAACTTTATGTTGACCGTTTTCGCAATGTATTTTCAGGTAATTAAAGGCATTATCATATCATATGCATGGAGTCACATTAGGGTGTACCAGGGATGACGCACTACATTTTGGATTTTTCATGCACTTGTATTTCATCGTTTGATCATACCAGATTTATTTTCCTTAAACTTGTTCAGACTTTGGGACCTATGTTTTGTAACACTGGATGTTTTTAAATAAATCAAACGATGTGTTTTCCAAACGACACTTTAGGTCGTTCAATATATCCTTGTTATGGTGCTATGACAGTTACGCCCCCAGGCATTCCATTCCGCTGCAAGTCAGGTAAATTGGGGGTGTGACAGCGGTATTGTTCAATCTTATAGGGCATTTGGTAAGCAATCTCATCGTTTTCTTCCTTGAATCTAACTATCCCTAGGGATGGGTCATAACTCCTTTTAGAGGCCTCAACAAACTGTTTTTCGAACACTACTTGACTTAGGCAACCATCTATTACCGGACGAATATCCTCTACAGTCACAAAGTCGGTAACATAAGTGAAGTTTCCTACAAAGACATGTAATCCTCTCACTCTTCCTACAAAGTTGCTCATTCGATTCGTGTTAGGCATCATCCTATACCCAAGTTGCTTCTTCATTACCCAATTATAATAGGTCCTAGTCATGATGTTTATAGGAGACCTAGGATCGATATAAGCTTTCCACACATGCATATGCCCAATGTTGCATGGTATGTTGATGTTAGAGGGATCACCTACTTTAATAAGGGGTGAACCAAGGATGTATGGTGTCTCGGGATCATCAAATAGATCCTTGTGATATTCACGTTCTTCCTTGGTGGGTAACTTATCAAAGTATTCTTCTACGTTTTCTACTTCCTCTAACTTTTCTCCCTTATTATCCTCAACTTCCTTAACCTCATCCCTAGTCCCGGTTTCTACTCCAACTTCATCCTTGTCACTTTCTTCTATATTATCTATTGGCTTAATGGTGACAACGTTGACAAAGTGGACTTGTTTGGATGACGAGGGGTCCTTAATTTGGATTCCGCTACTAGTGTCCCTAGTGTCCTTCCTAGGTGTAGTTAGCACTTGGTTGTTGAGGGCTTTCAACAAGTTGTCAATCTTATTGGTCATCTCCGTTTGTGGTTGATTGAATTCAGTTTCAAACTTAGCTATGCGAGCTTCTTGAGATGCCATAAACTTGGACATCAATCCTTCAAGATTACTGGTACTACCATAGTTATTGGAAGGATTGTTGTTGAAAGTACGGTTAGACGATGGACCGTTTGGTTGATAACGATTAGGTGGATTGGAAGAATTGTTTTGGGGCATGTTTTGATTTTTTTTCCACCTAATGTTCGGGTGATTTTTCCAAGAAGGGTTGTAGGAATCACCGTAAGGGTTTGGCTCGGGTTTGAAAGTGTACCACTTATCTCCCGCTTCGTCGGTACGCGAGGATGCGTAATCCGCAAAAGCTTGTCCGGGGAGTTCCACGCAATCACGAGTGTCATGGGGACCACTACATAATTCGCATGAAGAAGTGACTTGGTCCTCAAGTTCCATGAGAAAATTGACTTGGTCCTCAAGTTCCATGATCCTACGGTCAGGAGTGCTAGAATTGTTCGAAGGGAAAGATATTGCCTTGACCGTTTTGTTCAAATCACGGGGATCATTCCAACTTTTGTTGTCATAGAGAGCAAGATCTTCTATGAGTTCCCATGATTCTTCCGCACTTAGATCACGTAGCTTACCACCGGCCGATTGGTCAATGGTTCGCCTTATGGGGAGGTCGATATGGTCATAGAAGATTTGGACTTGGAGCCAAAGATCTATGCCATGATGAGGGACTTTTTGGAGTAAGTCCTTGAAACGAGTCCATGCTTCATAGAAAGTTTCACCTTGACATTGTTGGAACATCAAGATAACATTTCTAAGCTGGGTAGTTCTCCCTACTCGGAAAAATCAAGCAAGGAATTGAGTGGTGAGATCATCCCATGAGGTGATGGATCCCGCGGGTAAACGTTCTAGCCATTGACTAGCTTGATCACGTAGAGAGAATTGGAATAGGCGTAATCGGGTCGACTCTCTAGTTGCAACATCAAGGTCTATGGAATCTACGATTTTAAGGAAATCCTTGAGATGTTGATTAGGATCTTCGGAACGAAGTCCATGGAATGCACATCTGCTTTGCACCAACCGGATGGTGTCGGATCGCAAGGGGGACACATTGGCTCCTTGAGTGAGCTCAATAGTGTTTTGATAGCCTTGGTGGCTAGGACGGGAATAATCTTCTAAAGTTCGGGGCCTAGGAGGTTGGTTTGCTAGTGGTGGGTTTTGTGGGTGGTTTTGTTGTAGTGGGTTGATGGGTTCAAAGATGTTACCACCTTCCATGATATCGGATGGTAAAGGTTACGAACAAAGAGACGAAGAAATGAGATAGACTAAAGAAAACCTAAAAATAAAAATAAAATCTTACTAGAAAGGAATCTAGCAAGTAGACCTAATAAAAAGAAATCCTAACCTAGACAATAACTATTCCCCGGGCTGCGGCGCCAAAAACTTGATACGTGGGGATCGCACCCTCGCAACAGGTTTTACCTCTCAAGGGATCTCGAGAAGCTTACAACCCCCACCATGCAGTGTACCTGATCGTTGTAGTATAATATAGTGACAAGTACCAGGGGATTGATCGTTCAACTCAGGAATAGTGTCGCTAGGATTAGAAAGCCTAATAAACTAGGTCTAGAGGTGAGGGATGATTCTTTTTGTATTTTTATGTTTTATGGAAAGCAATTAAAAATCTCGGGTTTTGAAAGAGTGGGCGGAATTAGTTGCTAGCCAACTAACCCAATTTACTAAAGATGCAATCAAAATAAAATAAAATAAATGAAAATACAACTAATTATACTAATGTTGGTGGTAACAATAATGAGGAAAGTTGTGTTTACTTAGGTTTCATTACTCCCTAGATATCTTTTACAGGTTGTTAGCTTGTTACAATTGCATGGATGACGGGTTTTATTCCTTAATACTAGTCATAGGGCCGTGTACAATATTCCCTAACTCTATAGGATCCTACTTCACTCCTATGTTGAGCCGTTAGAAGCTCCTAACATGGGATCATTAGAATTCTCCTACGCATTAAATACAACCAAACATTGTAGTACACCTCCGATCATGTTTCTTAAGACGTTCAAGCAAGTTACCAATGGAAGTCTGCCAGTTTTCTTAAGCCTAACATCGAATACAATCATCCATAACAATTATAAACAAACAATCAACCCATAATCAACATCTAGGTTTCACTACATCTAAGCAAACACAAAAGAAATCTAGCCTAGCATATTAAATAGAAGACAAGCGTAAGATATAATCAAACAACACATAGACATATTGAATGATTTGAAGGGATACTTATCTTTAATTGAACATGAAAGATTCAAGGGGTTGAAACCCTTGAAAAGCAGATAAAATTCGGACTAGGGTTTATTCCCTCAAAGTTGCACACTAATGAATGAAATTTGGAAAACTATATATAGATTACACATCGTGACGGCGTCATGTATTGGATTGTGACACCGTCAACTCGCCGTCATAATAAAATCGTATTGCCTAAATCCATTTGTGACGCCGTCATGTGTAAAAATGCTCTGGGCCATCACTAATGTTTGGACCCTGACGGCCTTGGGTGAGGCCGTCATCTCCTATGCTTAAAAACTCTCTGGATCGTCACGTGTATTTTCCACATCCACCTCTTTTGTAACTCTTGACGCCGTCATGTGGAGAGTCTTGACGCCGTCAGGTACTGTTCCAGCAAGGAAAATTGAGACTTTGCCGTTTTCTTCACTTTTATGCTCCAAAAACGTCCAAAATGCTTCCTTTTCCAGATTTCTCTCCAAAAGTACCTAAAATGACAAAAGGAACGATTTAGGGCAATATTTGATCAACTAGTAACGAATTCGGGCTTAAATGACCCCCTAAAAGCGGTACACTTTTCGCCTCATTACGGATCCATGGATTAAATTAAGTACCTTAACTTACATCAAGGTTAGTGTTGTGCAACATAAAAATTATACGAAAAATGCATGATGAATGAACTGAATGTTGGACTATGTTGACTTATCTCGAAACACATAAGTGTGTCAAAGAATGAGAATAAATATGAAAGCGTGTATGCTTCCCCTATATTGTAGCTCCCCCTTGATCAATACTCCCCATTGCTAGGGTTCCAATGTATAAGATACAAGAAATAAGAAAGGTACACAAGAATAAAGGTTAGTTCATGATTATCTCCCCCTTGATCAATACTCCCCGTTGCTAGGGTACCAACGTATAAGATGCAAGGATGAAGAATCCTACAAAATAATGGTTAGTGTAAGACAATGATTGTCCTATAATGAGTATATGATATATAACAATGTGTGTGTATGATGCATAAAAAAAACTTGACGGAAGCTCCCTCCAGCTTCAGGGCGTCAATAAGAACCTACAAAACAAATATTAGTATACTAGAATCTTTGTTAGTAGACACGTATGTCATATACAACTAAGTGTATAGACGATGCAATAAGAGTGCTTGGTGAAGATTCCTCATTGTTCGAAGGTGCAAAGAAGCATCTAAAATAAGAAAATAATTGATGCAAACAACATCCCTTGATGAGTATGCTATATACGAAGAAGTATATATATGATGAACCTACGATGAAAAGATTAGTGCAATATATTTTATTTTAAAGAAAAATAAGAAAACTAAGGTGCATTCTTCTAATAAGAAATACAATAAAAGAAAAATGTGAATATAATATGATAAAATCCTATAAGATAGTGCCTCGAAGGAAGATATAAAGCGAGGTTGGAATATTGAGAGTTAGAGTGAGTAGTGCTAGTGTTGGTTTTGGTTTACTAGAAGGATTCATGTGATGATAAGTCGATAGATGAAGGGTTGATAAAAGCATATTTTCGCTAATTCATGGTTGTGATGATTAGTGAAAGTGATGATGAAAGGTGGTGGTGATAACGTAGATAACTATTTAAAGAATTAGAAACTCATATGTATAGCAAATGCTATAACGACTAAAGATTGAACATATGGACTTATGCAATCTAAAATTCACAACTTAAAGGGATAAAGGAATACGACTTACGTAATGTTAAGAAAAAAGGAAAATGTGAATGGACATTGATATTTAATGACGGCTACGGGTTATGATTTGATCGATTAGGATTGATGCTAATGAAAACTAAACACGTTTAGAAATAATGACCTATATCGAAAGACAATGGATGAAGGAGTACTAACATTGTTTGGTTCTACATGACCTTTAATGACATTATCATCTACCAAAGATGATGTATCATGCCATAATGTATGCTTGAATGGATTCAAAAAAAAAATGAAGACAATCAGCACCTAGGAACAAACATTTCGTAGGAAATGAATAAAGAATACTAAGAGCCTATATGAGGATGAGAATGACATTATGAGATGGGAGAGTGTTGATTAAACTGATGTGTTGAGAAAGTGTTGGGAATGACGGTTTTGATTAATATATCGTTTGTACTGACAATGACGTGCATGTTATGTGTTGAGTACGAAAGGATGAGATCCTATGGTGTTCTAGAAAATGAAGTTGTGAAGTCCTAGTTTAAGAAAGATCCTAGACTCCATTAGTTGTTGGTTGTGGATATGAAGAACTTTGTCAAACACATGATATTGGTACAAACTAGTGATGTTGGGTTAAAAGGGCTTGAAACACTTGTGGTTTTGTGAACCAATTTGAACTAAATGGTGTGTACCTATGTGTTGGTATTTTAGGGTGCAGGAAACATGAGTAGATGTTCTTTAAATACAATTTGACAAAATACAAATATGTGAATGAATTTCCCTCCGCCTTAATCGGTGGACATCCAACATATTGTGTAATGCATCGTATAAATAATGATGATGAAGTGTTTGGGAGATTGTATTGTTAAGGCTAAATAGTGATGGAAGTGATTTTTGGAAAGCGGAAGCAATAATGCGAATTAGAAAGAGGTTGATTGAAAGATATCCAAACACAAATTTCAAATCTCTAAGACTCAATCCTAGCTATGAGCTTAGTAGTGTTTTTGCGGATGTTGGTTAGCATACAAAGAACTTTATCCTTGAAGTCATGTAGCTCTTCTTTATCAATGCGAGATAATCGCATGACAAGGCATGTGGTTTTCTCAAAGGAGGTGGAAAGGATTAGAGTATTGTTATCCTCAATCCTTATAAAACTATATGCACGTGTAGGGATTACAGTTATGCGAGATGAGCATATAAAAGCTAGAACAAAATATTCATGTAAACTGTGTTTAAAAGATAACATTTTGGAGCATGCATCATTAAAACATCCTACATATATATTTAATAAGTGTCAACAAAAGACAAGAACATTAAAACATAGATACAAAAGAATCATGTATCAAAATTGCATATCATAAGTTAATAAGCAACATGTTAATCTTGCAAAGTATCATACAAATCATGCTAACATTTAGTTGCATGAAACACATAAGCATGCAGACAAAACCTTTCCCAGGTTTACATATTAATCAATCAAATAGATATTATGTCATACTAAACAAATAACATTTACAAATTTTAACCTATGTAATTAATTTGTATGATAAAACGACTTCTAAGTGTTTATCATACCAAAAGTATTTTGACAAATTATAAGTGCACATGTAGTGAACACATAGTGTGACAAAGAAACACGATGAAAAATTTATGCGACCCATGTTTAAATGATAACATTTTAGAGCATGTATTATATAGACCATCCTAAGCATGGATCTAATGAATGATCGAAAAAGACACAAGCATTCAAATACATACATATCATATAAAGATATCATGTCTCAAAATGACATACCATGAGTTAACAAGTAACACGTTAATCATGCAAAACATCATATACATAAAGAATAAAAATATCATATAAATCATGTTAATATATAGTAACACGAAATATATAAGCATGCAGACATGAGAAATAAATAACCAAGGTTTACACATGAATCAATCCAATAGTTATCATGGTTATGTAAGATGTCCAGTCATATCAAACAAATAAAATGTAAATGACGGTTGAATGATCTAAAAGGTGACATCTTTAAGCATGTGTTACGCAAGTGATTTGGTCATCCAAGACCAAGAGACGAGTTTTAGTGTGATAATGGAATAAGATAAGAACGTTCTCAAGAAAGCTCTTTGGAACAGGAATATAAGTGAAGTTACCAACTTCAATGGATCGTGTGTATGCTCTAGAGATAGGGTTTGAACAAGGTTATGAGCAAGGTTTGGTTATAATGAACGCTTGAAAGGAAATAGACACATATAGTGTCTTTCAATAAGTAGAATTATTACGTGGAATAAAGTCATCATGCTTATGAAAACAAGAATGACAAGATGATGAGAAAGCTCTAGTTCATAGAACTTGCAGATGTTTATTTAAGATCATTAACCCGATGAGGTGTAATGAAATCTCATGTAACACAACTGTTCATGTTTCAAGGAGAGAATGATGCATATGATATACAATATCCTTTTAACAGGATGAAAACTTAACGCATGATTTCTTAGGCATAATGTCTTCCAAAACATTATGTTTTCCTAAATGAATATATGAAGCCAAAGTGTTTGAGTCGGATAGTGCTATTTAAATAGACTTGGTCTCAAGATTATACTAGATGATGACAAGAGGAATTAACTCGAGTTTCTTATGTATACATCTCAAGAGTCATTGTTGCTTGGGCTACATGAGTTTGACTTTGAGATTGCATTTTAACATATGTTGTTAAGATGTTGATTTGAGGTTTAATGAAACTTATGCAAAAGTTAAAAGTATTACCAATACTTTGATAACTTGTGAAAGTGGTACTACCTAAAGGTCCTAAACCTAGTGAAATTGAATGTGAGCTTCATGCTCATTTGATGGTAAAGGTTCTAATCCTATTGTTGGTAAGGTATGGTTGAGTGTTTGGACAAAGGGCTTTTTGAGCAATGCACTCAATGAATTCAAACGATGGTTGATTGAGGTGGTAGGTCTTCTAATGTTTCTTAATAAAGATGTGGTAATGTAGAGGTTTGTTGTGCTATGGAAGAACTTAAGTTTCATAGATGTTGAAAGTAAAATGGATGGATACTAAGCCTTGTGGTCCATAACTCGTGAGTGAAGTTCTTGAGGTTTTGGTTATGTTTGTGAAGCTTAGGGGCTGAGATATATCATAGAAGTACATGAGATGATGGTGAAGGAACAAGTGAACTTAAGTACTCAATGTTCAATGATGAAGACCTATTGTCATTTGTTTTATCCCTATTGATTGAGAGAGTGTTAGGATAAGTGTTTTAACATATGTTGTTAAAATACTTGGGTGTAAATTCTTTCGGATGTGACTTTTAATGACTACAATTGTAAGTCATATTTATTTGAATATTTCAGAAGAAATACTTAAGTTGTCAATCCTACTTTGTTGAGATTAGATAGTACTAAAGGATAGCAAGACTTGATAATACATCTATAACTTAAGTGTAAGTTATGACTTGATGTAAATCCTAAAAAACTTAGTTATGACTTGATGTAAACCCTGCTACTCTTGTAGGAGCATTAAACTTAGTTATTCAAATCCTGAAAAACACTTAATGCAAATATTAAAAGTATATGCCGCGAATTGCAACATATAAAACCTAATGAAGTAAAAGATTAGCGTGAAGCAATATATAGTACATAGCATGTGAAATTAACACATAAGAGAAGTACTAGTGCGAATTACACCTATCGTGAGGTTTTACAAACTACATAAATAATGAATTGTTGTTTCAATCGCACCGTGACCGTGACCGCGACTAATAGTTCAATCACACGCATAGACGCAGATGGATGTATCGTGACCACATAGACCCGAACGTGTTAGGATGATCGCAGATGAGCATAACATGACCACGGCTCTTGTCCATGTCCAGACTAGCATCGTGGCCCAGTCCACACTATGCGCTCATGGCGATTGACTAGCATCGTGGTGCCTGTTCGTAGCTAATATGCGAAGATGTCCGAACGCACGACCTCACGCGGGTAGACTCATCGTGACTACGTTGTGCGCGAATTAATTCGCGACAAAAAGATAAAGTAGGTCCGATCATGCGGACTTAGTGCAACTATAGATAAAATCGTGTTTACCAAGTTAAAAGATTTACATAAAATCTTATGAATATTTAAAAGATAACATATTTTAACACATGAATACCGCATCAGCCGGGTTTTAAAGTGCAACCCAAAAAAATACAAAGTTTTAAAGTTATCGGCTTTTGAACTCAATGATTGCTTTCCTGTGATGTGAGAACACGAAACTTGTCGTAGTCATGTCCCACGGATGGCGCCACTTGTTGATGCATAATCTGGCGCGGGCTAGATCCAACGACTCTCGTTGGGCCATTCTTCGTCTTCTCGAGCCCTGAGTAGACCTGTCAACAAAGAGAACCCGTCAAGTGTGGACCCGAGGCCGTAGCCCCGGGATCCACCTCCGACGGTCAAGTCAGTATTGATGCGATATAGCATATTAGAGTTAGGTTTAGAGTAACCTGTTGTGTTCTGTCCCCAAGAAGGGAATCCCAACCCTATATTTATAGGGCATGGAATAGGGTTTAGGCATAGAGTGGGCCACTGTTTGCCGGGCCTGGCCCATTCCAGACTATACGTCCACACTTATCGTCTTGAAGGATGACACATTACTTTCATGTTAACAAAGAGAGGTAACATATATAGATACAAGACAATATATATAGTCAAAAGTTAGACTTGCGATTTTGATATTATATGTAATCTATGTAAGTAACAAGTCCGGATTATTTAGGAAGTTGTCAAGTCACCAAATAAGTGAAGCTAATGGATGAAGGATGAGTTAAGGATGGAAGAATGTAGTAACCATTGGTAATGCAAGATTTTGGAGATGGTGTTGAAGTAGCAAGGTTGAGGACGTTTGTATCTTTGAAAGGTGAGGAAATGTTGAGTGATGAATCACTTGATGATGATGAGCTTAGTTGAATGGTTTTGTTAAAGCAACATGGTTTTACACTAATCCTAGCGGTTTTCCTAATAGTTCTAGATGATTCGGATGAGGTGTTAGATTAAGTCATTTCAAGACTTTGGTTAGCTAGAATTATAAGAATAAGAGAAGTGATGGTGATGGTGTGAATTGGAATAATGAATGTTTGTCAATTTATAGGAAGAACATGTTATGAAAAGTAGTGTTTGGATTAGATGTTGTTTCATACACATTTGTAGGTTCCTAATCATTTGGAAGAGTTCAAATCATTTGAAGTCAATCCAATGGAGTTGGGTGAAGTGAAAGACTAAGTGGAGAAGTAAATGCTATGTGATCATGAAGGATATATGTTGTCAGGTTATTCGACGGATTTGGAGGAACCAAAGGAAGGGTTCCTTCCTTGTATCAGAAAGGTTCCTTGGGTTAGTTTAGGAAAATTTGAAATTTTGGCGGGAATGATGATCCTATTGTTTAAAGTGTGCTAAGAAAGCTCTAGAATTATTGATAAACACTAACTAGCATGTAGGAAGCAAGTTTGGAACCTAAGGATTACTAGAAAAATTCAAAAAATTTAAAGATGAAAATTTGCTGTAGGACTGAAGGAACCAAACGACAACACGGGCTGAACCAATTTTTGGGTTCCGCCGTATCCGCTGGAAAAACTTGGTGGAACCAAGTTTCTGAACGGACGGAACCAAACATTGGGTTCCGCCGTTTCCATAGAGGCTCATAATCGAGACAGAGTACTTTTTTCGAGGGCAAGACGTTTTCCGATTTTCCAAATATTTCTTAAAACTTAAGTAATCAATTATTTGTAGGTAGAAGATACAGAAATTGAAGGTAGAAACATGCTTACTGATAAAGTTTACAAGAGCGATCCTAGCTTTCATATATTTAGCCGAAAATGGAAAATGGCAAAGTACTAAAAGGTTATCCCCTGCAAATATTGTTAGTACAAACGTAATCCACACACATGGTATCATCCAACAACATCTTAAAAACATAAAATAACATTGTTTCAACGACCAAATAGTTCAAATGCACCCTTTTCCCAAACACTCCTTACAAGGGATAATTATCGACTTCCGAAACCCGTTAAAACATCCTAATAATACTTGAAACATATGCACCTAATTAGATGTGATAGATTAAAACCAAAAACACATATTCTAACACATGTTTGCATATAGATCAAGCCGAGGATTATAATCTTACCATAAATGAAAATTAATCCAAACACGAAAAATTGATAACACCAAAGTGTTATCGTCCAAACATGACATGGTTACTTAACATGATCAAACAAAGATGACAATCTATCATATAGCACGACTCATTCATTAAACGTCATAGTAGAAGCATATATATATATACCAAACACCATTTTATAAGACTACTATATGTTTAAAAATGTATTGACTCATTTAGACACTTGACCATATTTTAAGATACTTTATTAGCATCACTCAATACTCATTCCTAAGTGAATTAAGCAAAATAATCACTTAAAATATGCAAAGATGAAAATCAAAGACTATAAGTAATACAAAAGCATTTTATCAACTTGGTGCACAAGATCTAATCAAAAGTCCTATCAAACAAGCAAATAGAATATCAAGGCAAGAATGACACTTATGCATCACAAATAAGCAAGTGTAATCCCAACTTAAAACAAGCAAACAACATGTATGCAAACAACTAAAACAAGTAGTCATATTAGCATAGCATAATTAGCGAAACATTTTTTATATTATATTCCTCTTCAATGGTAATTTGATACACGGATCGTGCTCCATTTTAAAAACCATTTATTTTGAAAATAAGAGCTACGAAGCTCTGATACCAATTGTGAAATCATAGAGGGGGGGGGGGGTTGAATACGATTCCGTTTAAAACTCTTTAAAATTGTTGTATCAAATATAGTATAAACCAGTGAGTCAAGTTTCGCCATTATTAGTCCGGTTTGTTTTTCTTTTCTAAAAACATCCATATGACAAATTTCCGATCAAGCTTGTTGTAATATGAGAGATTCTAAGTCTTATGACTAATATAAAGCATATGCTATAACAAGTTGTCACACAAGCATAAACATCAAGTCACAACACAAACAATAATATAGTGCAAGTATAAAAGTAAAAGGAAAGATCAAACTGAACACGAGGATTTATAGTGGTTCGGTCACGGATCTCCTTTCCGCCCTACTCCACTCCCCGAGTACCCAACTCGAGAGTTACTTCACTAGATCAACAAGCTTCCTTCTTGGCAGAGAAAACCTTACAATCGTCGCTTACAATTTTTCTGGTACAAAGCTACATACCGGGTTCTTTTACAAGGGTACAACCACTCCCGCTAGTTTTTTATAAGGGTACAACCACTCCCGCTAGTTCTTTTACAAGGGTACAACAACTCCCGCTAGTTCTTTTACAAGGGTACAACAACTCCCGCTATGTTTTGTAGCCCAACATAGAAACCTTGTATTTTATGGCACAAACACATAAACCATCTAACCTATACTAATGAGTACAATGATGATCCAAGACATAAATGTCTAATGGATATGAATGACTAATCTAAAAGAACTTCCATTGATAGAAAGCCTTCAATGAATGAAGATCACAAGTTCTCCAATCTTGTTGTGATGGATCTTCATAAATGTATACATGTGGTGGATGATGATGGCAAGATCTCCAAGCTTCTTTGGTGGATCAAGATGTATGATATGCTTACAACAAATATGAATGTTAGAAGCATTATGATCATGATATTGAGGGTGATTGATTGTGTTTTCTACATGGTTTTCTATTGATCTAAGATATATGCAAAGTGTAGAGAAGTGTGTGTTTTTCTTTTTTAAGTTTCATCAAGTTGTTAGAAAAACCATGAGCTACTATCTATAGGAAACAAGTAAAGAGGTTTTTCCAAACCATGTTCCATAACCATGTTCTAAATGTCTTACTATATTTATCTCTAGTCACATCAAGATCTTCTAATGTCAACTACAACATTCTCTTACAAAATCTATGACATTTCTTACAAGATCATTTGGAAAGATATACATTCTAGAAGACACTATTCATGGGGTAATAAAAGAGTGTAGAGAAGTGTGTGTTTTTCATATTATTGTAAATCAGGGATGGCAATGGGTTAGTGAACCTGTGGGGGTTCTATAGGATAAGTTGTTTGGTCTTGGTTTCATGTTCTCAACTTGGAAGCATTTTGTAAGCCAAATTCCATTTTATGCTTTTCACTATAGCTTTCTTTATCTAGTATTTGTATGTGTTTTTTGTGCTTCTTTGGGTAAGTTTAGTGAAGTTATAGCTTGAAATTAGGAACTTGTTTAATAGATATTGTTGTTTCTTATTTTGTCACTTAAACTGCCATAATTAGTATAATAATAATATTAGGTAATTGTTGTTCTTGTTGATGTTTATCTGCTCATTTAAGCTTATCATGTCATAATATGCCTTTGTGATTTAGTAGCCTAGGATAAATTAGTGTTTTACCTTGTAAAATCTCATTTTCATTCTTTAATAGGAGTTTTTGGATTAGTGGTTCTCACCATTGAACCCTGTGTTTCAATTGTTATTTTTGGTTCTTACATGTTGCCTTAGGTCTTATTAGGACTCTTAAACCATAAAAACCAGTTGTGTTTTAGATAGAAAGTCAAAACTCACCCCAAGCCCCTTGATTTTGTTCACTATTAAGGTATCAAGTGCATTAATCATAGATTTTATCTCATTAGATGTTTAGATTGCATGAATCAGTTTCATTTTAGCATATAACAACATAATCAATCAATAGATTAGGCTCAAAGTTCACAAAAGTCAAAACAAGAGTGATAATCAAAAAGTCAATATTGCATTGTTGTCAGAAAACCAAATATTGGATGAATTTTTATGATTTTTGTGTTTGGATTTAGACCCTGAGCTTTTTACATATTATAGTCCATCAGCTAGTCTCTAGAAATCCACCATCAGCTTACTTCTTAGATTTTTATTTGTAGCTTATTTGAGGGTTCAAAGAGGCCTGCAGGGAATAATCAGTGATCGTGGCACACACTTTTGCAATGATCAATTTGCAAGAGTGATGCAGAAGTACGGTGTAACTCACTGTCTTTCCACTGCATACCACCCCCAAACAAGTGGGCAAGTGGAGGTTTCGAATCGTGGTATAAAGAGGATTCTAGAGAGGACAGTTGGCGAAAACCGTGCCTCTTGGTCGAATAAGCTAGATGACGCACTCTGGGTTTTCCGCATAGCTTACAAAACACCCATCGGGTTTACTCCATACAGGCTGGTGTACAGGAAAGCGTGTCATATCCTGATTGAGTTAGAGCACAAAGCCTACTGGGCCTTAAAACATGCTAACTTCGACCTCCAGACAGCGGGTGATCACTGCAAGGTTCAAATAAATGAATTAAACGAACTTCGTGATCAAGCTTATGAGAATCCTTTGATTTACAAAGAAAAGACCAAGAAGATACATGACTCAAAGATCAAGAACTGCATTTTCAACGTTGGTGATAGAGTCCTTCTTTTCAATTCAAGATTGAAGATATTCACAGGAAAGCTAAAAACCTGCTGGTCTGGGCCATTCACCATTACAAAAGTGTTTCCATATGGGACTGTTGAGTTATCTCAACCCGACGGTCCTAACTTCAAGGTGAACGGTCATCGGTTGATACAATACTTTGGAGAGGACATACCACCCGTGGTTGTCTCGGATCTCCAAACTTTCCCCATGGACTAATGAATGCGGGGATCGAGTCAAGCTAGTGACTCGGTGAACAAAAATTAGCCCAACATGGGTTTTCACCCATATCTCTGACTTCTTTCTCTTTTCTAAAACCTAAGTGTAGGGGAGTTGCCCATGCTGTTGTATATAAAGTAATCTCAAAAAAAAAAAAAAAAAAAAAAAAAAAAAAAAAAACTGTTCCCACACTTGCCCAAATCTAAAAATTTTCAACTCTAAGCTTTTCAAAATATCGGCATAATAGCCGGTACTTTGAATATTGAGGGCAATATTCAATTATAGTGGGGGGGGGGTAATTCTGGCGAATTTGATCACATTTGTACCTTTTAGTGCCATAATACCCCCGTTTTGGCCAAAAATGTTTTTTAGTGGAAGTGCTTTGCACTAAACACAACAAATGGTAATCAGTCCACCATGTCTAAATCACATAAGTACTGGCTAAGCCAAGAGCAAACGGCTCTTGGTAAAGATATCTCAAAACCGTTGATGGCTGACAATTTTCCAAAAATTATATGGGATTCAACTCACCATATCTTTAATCGTGAAGAGTTGGCTAGTCCAGAAGCAAACGGCTTTTGGTAAAGACAAATCAAATCCGTTAACAGCTGATGGTTTGCTCAAAATCATTTGGTTATCAGTGTACCAAAGTATCACATACTAAAACACTTGGCTACTCCAGAAGTAATGGATTTTGGCAAAGAGACATCAAATCCATTAAGTTTTCATAAAAGATTGCTAGGGACTAGCAATATTTTAGTGTGGGGAATTGGTGAGTGTGTAAATACTCATCATTTTTGTCGTATTTGAACTGCCAAAACATCCAAAAATACTCAAATATGCATCAAAATACTGAAAATATCACAGGATTGTGTTTTATATGTTTCAGATGCAAAATGATTGAAAATAGATTAAAAACAAACAAAGTTTGCATAATTGGCAGTTTCAGTCCCTCAACTTTCAAAACTTGTCAAAATTAGTCCCTGAGTATTTATTTTAGAAGAAAAGTCAACCAAAGTCCTTGGAAAATGAAAAGTTGTCACAATTGGTCTTTGGTGGAAAATTTAAAAAGTTTACAAAACTAGTCCTTGAACTTTGCAAAATTGTCAAAATTAGTCCCTGGGATTTAAAACTTTGGAAATGATCAATTATGGTCCTTGTGTTATTAAACTTTGGCAAAAATGGTCCTTGGGTGAAAAGTTTGGAGAAATTACAAGTTTGGTCCCTCAACTTTGAAGATTTAGCAGAAAAGGTCCCTGAGAATTTCAAAAATGGAAAAACCAAATGAGGTTCTTGTACTATTGAAGTTTTGCAAGATTAGACCCTTGGACAACTTTGGAAAACTTACACTTCAGCCCCCTCAAAGTTTCAGCAGTTTACACTTTTGGTCCTTGGGCTTACATTGCTACAAACCAAACGGATCCCTTTTTATTACTAATAAAACCCAAAATCCAAATACAATCCAACCACCCCTGATCCAACTTCCTAATCCCAGGCCCAACCTTTCCCCAAGCCTAAAACAAACACCCCGTTTTAATACTTCCCAAGGTCAACGATTAACCCTGGTCAAACAGTCAAACAAACACCACCCCTTTCCCTCTTCCTTCCCCAACTTGCTTCTGCAACCATCACCTCACACCCCACCATCACAGTCCCATCCCACCGCCCTTCCACTACCCACCTAACAGGACAACCACAATAAATGCTCCACCCCCCCTAAATTGCAAGTTATCAAAGCAATTTACATTTATGGGATTTTGGCGCTAAAACCATTCAAAGGCTTAGATTGGATATAAGCCATCCAATGGCTCATTTTAATGCTGGGAAAGATCAAGTGGGACCCAAGGAACCCTTCAAGTCACTATAAAATGAAGAAGAAGCAAGAGAAGGTGGTGTATAGTTAATTAGTTAAAATTGTATGTCGAATTGTTAAGTATTCAAATTCTAGTGTATTTCAAAGCTTCTCAGTTGTAATCTAAGTGTTTTCATTGTATTTTAAACCCTTTTCATCAATCAATTTTAGTATTTCACTTTGAATTCAGTTTATGCTTGTTCAAATATTCAAAAGTCTCAATTTAGGTAAATGTTGTTTCTAGTTGTTGTATTAGATTCATAAGTTCACATAAGCTCCTAGATAGCTTCTAAAAGCTATTAGATACCTTAAAATTTAGTGTAGTATCATAAATCAAAAATACAAAAAAAAATTCAAAAAAATAGAAATAAAATAAGAAATTGCAGGTTAATGGTGAAGATGGCTGGAGCATTGTAAATCAGGGATGGCAATGGGTTAGTGAACCTGTGGGGGTTCTATAGGATAAGTTCTTTGGTCTTGGTTTCATGTTCTCAGCTTGGAAGCATTTTGTAAGCCAAATTCCATTTTATGCTTTTCACTATAGCATTGCTTATCTAGTATTTGTATGTGTTTTTTGTGCTTCTTTGGTTAAGTTTAGTGAAGTTATAGCTTGAAATTAGGAACTTGTTTAATAGATATTGTTGTTTCTTATTTTGTCAATTAAACTGCCATAATTAGTATAATAATAATATTAGGTAATTGTTGTTCTTGTTGATGTTTATCTGCTCATTTAAGCTTATCATGTCATAATATGCCTTTGTGATTTAGTAGCCTAGGATAAATTGGTGTTTTACATTGTAAAATCTCATTTTCAGTCTTTAATAGGAGTGTTTGGATTAGTGGTTCTCACCATTGAACCCTGTGTTTCAATTGTTATTTTTGGTTCTTACATATTGCCTTAGGTCTTATTAGGACTCTTAAACCGTAAAAACTAGTTGTGTTTCGGGTAGAAAGTCAAAACTCACCCCAAGCCCCTTGATTTTGTTCACTATTAAGGTATCAAGTGCATTAATCATAGATTTTATTTCATTATATGTTTAGATTGCATGAATCAGTTTCATTTTAGCATATAACAACATAATCAATCAATAGATTAGGCTCAAAGTTCACTAAAGTCAAAACAAGAGAGATAATCAAAAAGTCAATATTGCATTGTTGTCAGAAAACCAAATATTGGATGAATTTTTATGATTTTTGTGTTTGGATTTAGACCCTGAGTTTTTTACATATTATAGTCCATCAGCTAGTCTCTAGAAATCCACCATCAGCTTAATTTTCAGATTTTTATTTGTAGCTTATTTGAGGGTTCAAAGAGGCCTGCAGGGCCTCAGTATACCCTGCACCAGGGGATCAGTCCAAAACCTCAACTTTCAATAGACTATAGTTTGTTCATTAGTGGGCCCCGCCTTCTGATTATTGGCTTTTTAGAAAGCCAATAAGCTCTTCTTTAAGGATCAGGACTAATTTTGCAATTTCTAGCTTATTTACTAGGGCTGCTAGTAGCTTTTTGTTTGTCCCATTTTTTAGTGAACACTCAGTCATCAGTGTACTCTAACTTTTTCACCAACTTTCATAAGCTCACACGAAGCTTAATAGCGGGCCCCATTGCATGGTTCTTGGTTTTTTGAGAAGCCTTCCAGTTTGGCATATTGGGTTAAAAGCCTTTTTGACTCATGAGCTTGTTTGTGGGCCCCACAGAGGCCTGTATTTGGCCTGTTTTGGCCTAATTGGCCTGTCAAGTGAGCCTAGTGCTTATTTGTGAATTGTGGCGTATTAAGTGTGTTTATTTGGTTCCCTTGTGCTTATATCTGTTTTTTATCATTAGAAGTTTAACTAATTTTGATCTGTGGTTCATTAGTTTAGCTTATTCAGTACATTCAAAGTCCTAATACGCTTAAAAGCCAACTGTTAAGCACTTTAGTGTCCAAATTGCTTATTTTTAAGTTTTATAAAAAGTGTTTTCACAAAAGTTGTTTGTTTTCAGTGTTTAATTAATTCTCAAAAAGAAAAAAATCAGAAAAAGCCCACTTTAATTTTAGTGATAGCTTCTATTTAATACAGTTTATTTATTTAAATTTTCTTTCAGCTTATTATTAAGCACTTTTTCATTTTTTATATTTTTCTTAGATTTCTTTTATATAATTGTATTTTTAGTAATATTTTCAGATTTTTATCTTTTCATTTAGTATTTATTATAATTAATATTAGTTTAAATAATAATTAAGTAATATTAGTAAAATAAATAGTTTTATTTATTTTTATTTAACAACAATACTTTTTTATATTTTTTCTAGGTTTTATATTTCATAAAATAATTTTAGGAATTTTTCATAATTTTCACTGTTCATTTTCTATTTTTCTTAATTAATTTAGTTTATATAGTTTTTAATTAATAAATAAGTAAATAATTAGTAAAATAGTTTAAAAATAGTTTTTATAAACTTTTAATAATTTTATAGGATTCTTGTGATGGTTAATTAGTTTTATAAAAAAATTTCATAATTATCTAAGTCATTTTAGTATTTTTAGCAATTTAAATTAGTTTAATTTGTTTAATTAATATAATTAGTAATTAATTAATATTAAATCCACAAAAAGACAAAAAAAAATTAGTTTCTAAATTTGTTTTAAGTCATTTTAGAATTTTAAAAATTAAATTTGCAATTTTCTAGCTTAATTTTGTATTGTAAAGCTTTTTATTATAAGTTAAATAGTTTTAATTAAATAATTAAATAGTTTTTATTTAAATAATTAATATTAAATAATAAAAGAATCAAAAAAATAATTTTCTTTTTAATTAAATTTTCTTTTAATATTAAGTTTATAAAAGTTTCATTTTCACCCCTGTAGTTATAAATTGTTTAAAACTCACTTTTTTCTGTCTGTAAACATTTCTGATTTTTAATTTGTTTACATTTGATTATATTTGTGATTCTGTAATTGTTAATACTGTTTTATTATCTTAATACCAAGCAATTAGTAGTGTAAATCAATCCAAATCTTTATCTGGTTACTTTCCCGATCACTAAATCATTCAAATGTTTCCCAAAACACAATTTCAATCTCGCTGAGACATAACGACCCGGAATACACTGTGCTTACACCGGATTATATATTTTGCACTTTCTCCTTCCTGTTTGACTTTATTTGACCAAGCACACTTGGTTAACTTAGTTTGACTATTTGGAGCTAGTCAGACACCTTCCTTGCCCTACTCCACTCGCCGA
This sequence comes from Artemisia argyi, assembly GCA_030686995.1. NCBI lineage: Eukaryota > Viridiplantae > Streptophyta > Magnoliopsida > Asterales > Asteraceae > Artemisia > Artemisia argyi. The sequence goes on from CM060696.1 coordinate 102,851,569, forward strand.
GCAGCTAACTCGAGAGTTCTCTTCACTATGTCAACAAGCTCTCTTATAGCGGAGAAAACCTTGTACACTTTCGCTTACACCAATTTAAAGACACAAAGCTAGATGTCGAGTTCTAATCCTAGCTAGAACTAATCTCACACCATTAGTTTCTTCAAAACTTCTTTCACGACTTCTTCACAACTTCTTTCACGACTTCTTCACAACAACTTCACAACTATACAACACTACTTCTTCACACCTTCACTAACTAAACACCTTAGCTTCTTTACACCTTTGCTACTTGCACACCATAATTAATTTACACACTTATGTTCTCAACTATCTACCTAGTTTACAAAACTTATACACAAAAGAATGAATTATTTACAAAGAATTGTACACTAATAACTTGAGTGGAAGGATCACACAAAGTTGTAATACTTCTAATCTTGAAGGATAGAGGTATTCTTCTTTTGCACTTGAATGGTTGAAGCTTGGATCACTTGGAAACAAAAGCTTATGATTATATGATCAAAGGATTTAAGAAAATAGGAATGGAGATTTAGATCAGAAAGTTTAGAGTGCAAAAGATGAGAAAAAAGTCCAGAAATGAACCAGTATTTATAGGCAAAAATTATAGCTAGAGGAGCGTGATCGGTCCCTTTAATTATGGGCCGGTCCCCTTAATAATTAAGGGGACCACCTAGTAAATTAAGGTGGCCGCCCCCTGAACGGCTATAATTTTTGTCTTTTACTAGGGAAGGGTTTTCTGGAATATTTTTGCCATTTTTAGTTGAAAATTTGAATTCATATATTTATAATGGATTTAATATATTATTTAATATCAAAAATGATTTTCTAAAAGATATAAAATATTTATAAGATTTTATTAAAAATCTAGTGGTTAAAAAAAATGTTCCTTTGATCATGAAATGCATTAGACATTTTGTTTATTCATATCTTAAGTGATTAAGTTGTTGAAATAAATTTTTACAACTAAATACTTGTTTACGTACTAATTTTTGCGTTTATTAATTTTATATTTTGTGATTATCAAAACGTAGAGATATCAATAAATATTAATAATGTTTTTATACATTATTTATATCAACAATCCCCCCATTACTCCATTACACTAGTACTTTACCCATGAGTCTTAATCGTCCCGAAACAATATGTACAAGATATGATTCGACTTAGCAACCATGTAATCAATTAGACAATTAACTAAGGGTTTAAGCATGTAACAATAATGCACTAAAGATGAGTGCATATAAGGAAGGCTAAGGCGATTTGGGTGTATATTTGGGGATGGATTGTAAACAAATTCTTTCTTTAAGTAAAATGTTTAAAGTTAGAAACGAAAAAAGATAGGCTCTGAGGGGTGCACTAGGGGTATTTGATGTGCTATTTGTTAGTGCAAGTTTTAAATTTATAAGAATGAGTTACCAAATCTAGAAACAACACATACGAGCAAGTGTACTCGTCCGTTATAGCAAGATATGATGGTAAGTCGGGATCGTTCGCAGGGATTTGTGAGTGAATCGAAATATAAGTCTAAAAGTAAATCTCTAATGTACGCAAATATGATAATAAGCAAATTTAATAAATTAAAAACTACACTTGTTTAGACTATTTTTCTACTTAATGACACACATGATTGTGATAACTTTTGATAACATGTTGGTTGAGATAATTAGATGTTGATCTAATCTATTGTTTCTACAAGTTAAACTTCGGCCAAGAGTTTAGTTCATAAAAACAAGCTTTAGGTGTAAACCAATAAATTCAAGATCTATCCAAGGTTCATAAGATATGGTGGATATCTTAAACACAAGACAAACTTTTATTACCAATCAAATACTCTTAGGAAATGGTCAATACAAAAGGTAACCTCTTCATAGACAAAAAGGTCACAATCGTTTATAAACATTTAAACTTTCGTCCTACTAAAGGTTTACAAACAATCCGATTTGATGTTATAAAAGAATTCTCATTTCAATCATACTTCTTGTTTCTTTGTTTAGTCAAGAATAATTATGGTGAAAAACAATCATTCATAGACAAATGATTATAACTAGTTGAGTAATAACAAATCTTTCGACCTTTGAAACTATTATTAATTAGTTAACCTTGGCTAAACAAATGTCACGATGAAACTTAAGGTACAATTGGTTCTTAGGATTGACTTGAAATTGAATTAAAACATGTTATCACAATCATCACTATCACTAAGTATAAAACATCATCAAAACAAGTGTAAAAAGATTACTAGCCACTCATGGCAAACATGCAAATAAACTCAGAATATTTAACATAAGAATCCATGGTTATAAGTCTTACAATGCTTTGAAATTGATAACAAATGACAAGGTTTTGATAACTTAAGAGTTGGTGATGATTTCTTGAGATTTTCGGATTCCAAATGTTGCTTCCTTGGTCCTCCAAAGTTCCTGGTTCTTTCTGCATGAATTTTTCTCCTTAGAGAGCTAGAAGATGATAATAATTGTGTGTAGTAATAAGAGTAAATGGTATCTTCAATTGTGTGTTGAGTTATGCACTTTTGAGGTCTCTTATAGGCTTGTCCAACACTCTTGGTAATAAATAGGAACTTATATGCTTGAACTTGGACAATAAGACACTAAAAAGGGCCGAGAACCATGGGACAAAAGACCAAGATTCGTGCACAAAAGTTGGCAAAATCATGCAGTGTTGACCATCCGATCGGTTGCGGGTTGGTACCGATTGGATGGAGAGAGGTAATTATGGCAATCCGATCGGTTTCACACCAACCGATCGGATGGTAATTTCTGGCAGATTTGGACTTTGACTTTGACTTGTGTAGTTCTTTATGTACTATCCAAACTTGATTAACTTCTGAACTTGGAACTTTGAGATGACAAAACTTAGGTTCTCATATGAATTACTTCATGATTGGACTTTTGATCTCGGGAATCTTCGTGTAATCGCGTATACTTCATTTTCTTCACTTTTTCTCCATTTTTCCTGCATTTGGCTACATATCCTACAAAAAAATACTTTGATACGATTTAGTGGCAAAAGCATATAAAAACAACCAAATAACATACACAAAAACACAAATAACGCTTATAAAAACATGTTAACTTTGAGCGTTATCAAATCCCCCACACTTAAACTTTGCTTGTCCTCAAGCAAATCTAGAAGAAAACTAAATATCCACATGGTATCCAAAAATGATTAGAAAAAAATGTGATGCAAATCTACCAAGTACAAGTACAAGATGAGATTCATCCTTTTTTAAGCTTTAGTGGTGAAAATTCGAGATGTTTGACAATACCCAATGATTTCTTGCTTGATTAACATTTCTAAACACCTCACGAAAAAGGAACGAAGTATAATTCACTCAATCACTCATTTATTTAAGAAGTGGAGTAAATATAAGAGAAATCACACTCATTGCTCAGTCATGATCTAATTATTACCATAAGCTTGTACAAAAAACAAAACTACACCGCAATGGCGTAAGCACCAAGTTTACATATCAAAGAGGTCTTTTATTCGGGTTATAATGTAAGGCTTAGGGTTGTACCAGGCTTATGTTTAAACATCTCATACAAAAACACAATAGATTACTGGCGCGAGTTCTTGATTACTCAAAAACCGGATGGTCACTACAATATTCTTGCATTTGACATTCTCACCAAGCCATTACAATATCCGGATAGATAAAGTAATTTGGTAAGGGTAGGGATAAGGCATGGGAATATTTATGAAATTGGTTTTAAAGAAAAATAAAATAAAGTCTAAGTCCCATTGTTGCTAGTCACCAAACAAACCACGAACCCGTAAATGATTATAGTTACAATCTTCCTCTTCTTCAAATAACGATACATCGATTCGCCATAACAATATTCTTCATACTTAGCACATTATCTAACAACATATCACAAGGTTTCCTTTATTCACATATATAGCACATTTGCTATAATTGTCACCTTACAGTTACGATGATTTTTTTTTTTTTTTTGAAATAGTAAACTCCCCCACACTTTGCATAAGCATCACCTCAACAATACAAATAAGAAGCTGCAGTCTCCGTCTTTGTCGGAATGGCACACACATAATTGGTAAAGTGTGGCTAACTAATAATCATCAGAAACTATCCAACAACCAAGCAACTAGCAACCCACCATTTGGACTTTGACAAGGGTTAGGCTAAGGTTTAAAGTGTACAATATTTTTGTATTTTTCTGGATTTATCAAAAACGAAAAGGATGGCTCAAAGGGTGTAACTAAGGGTATCTAGCGTTAAAAATGAACGCTAACAAAAGGTTAAAAATTGGAGATTAACTAATCAATGTGACTAGCTAAAAATCAATAATGAAGGCTATTTGGTTAAAATCCTAAGGTTGCCTATTATCACGTATGTATACTTATATTACAAAAATGTAATCTCACAATGGTCTCGTAATGATTTACAAGCACAAGTTCTAGAATAAATAAAATCACCGGCACACTCATAACAAAAGATTCAAGCATAAAAGATGTATGCTATATATGAAATAGGCTCAAATCCTCACAATTTAGTGGAAATGGTTATAATATGTGCTAGCAAATGTTATCAATCCCAGAAATGGATTGCAATATTAATCAGGACACATCTCAAATTTTTTCAAAAATTACTAATTTTACCAGTGGATAGATCCAGTTATTCTAATAAATTATTCCTAAAAGCGTGAAAACAACTAGATCACAAGAACAAACAAAATTTAAAAATTAAATAGATATTTAGACTTAATTTCTTATTTTACCTACTCACCCCCCCCCCCCCCACACTTAAGTTAAACATTTTCCTCAATGTGATAAATGAAAAAGCATGAAAGTAGGGAAAATGAGAAAGTAAACCATGATATCCGGTGTTGTCCACTCTTCTGTTAATTGTAGTCAACACCTGTATTATTAGAAACAAAAACAAACAAACAAAAAGCACTGCAGTTTCATTCAAATTAGTGGCACACCCCCACACTTAAGTTCTACCAAGTAGTAAAACTTTGGGGTATAAACACTAAAAATCAAAAACAAAAATAAAAATAAAAATAAAACACACAGGTTGCCTCCCGAGAAGCGCTTGTTTTATTAACGAGTCCTCAGCCAGACTCAAACTTCGAAATAGATTATGAAGTTTTAGTGTTATGTTTCCTTTTAGGGATATACAACACATTACCTATCACAATTCCCTATCCTGTTTAATCTATGTTTTCCAATTTAACATTTTCCCATGCTCTAGGAAGAGCATCATAGATAAAACCATTATTGTGTGCCTAAGGAACCATTTCCTTGTGTGGAGCCATGAATGTGATAGCTTCATATTCAAATTCGGATGAAATTTCCTCATTAGAAATCACGTTTAATTGCTCCTTATCATAATAGAGTTTAATTCGGTGCCCATTTACAATGAAACTTCCACCATGTTTGTCATAAAGTTCAACATAACCTGAAGGAAATCCATGTTTCACTATATATGGTCCAAACCATTTTGGCTTGAGTTTCAGAGCTTTAAACTTGTATTTCATGTTGAAAAGCAAAACTTTATCTCCAGCTTTGAATTGTTTTCGAATTCTTAGCTTTCTATCGTGATATGCTTTGGTTCTTGCTTTGTATAGCTTGGAGTTTTCATAAGCTTGAAGTCTTAACTCATCAAGTTCATGTAATTGCAAAAATCTCTTTTCTCCAGCTATTTTTAAATCAGGATTACAGCTTCTTAATGCCCAGTAAGCACGGTGTTCAAGTTCAAACGGTAAATGACATGTTTTCCCATACAAGAGTTTGTACGGTGTCGTACCAATTGGTGTCTTATATGCCGTACGAAATGCCCATAGAGCGTCATCTAATTTCCTTGACCAAACGGAAGGATTGTCTTTAACCGTTTTTTCAAGTATTCTTTTTATAGCTCTATTAGTATTTTCGACTTGACCACTAGTTTGTGGATGATAAGCTGTAGCAAAACGATGATGAACTCCATATCGTTTCATTACTTTCTCCATTTGTTTATTACAGAATTGGGATCCTCTATCACTTATTAAAGCTTTAGGAATTCCATAATGAGCAAAAAGCTTTTTGAGAAAGTTGACAACAACTCGTGCATCGTTAGTAGGAAGAGCTTCAGCTTTAACCCATTTGGAAACATAATCGATTGCAACGAGGATATATTCGTATTTGTGTGATTTAGGTAAGGGTCCCATAAAATCAATTCCCCAAATATCAAATATTTCATAGACTTGAATGCTCTTTTGAGGCATTTCGTCTCTTCGAGAAAGGTTACCGGATTTTTGGGACGCATCACAGTTTTGAACAAGAGTATACGCTTCTTTGAAAATTGTAGGCCAATAGAATCAAGCATCAAAAACTTTTCTAGCTGTAGTGAAAGGACCATAATGTCCCCCAGTTGGGCCATGATGACATTCATCAAGAATTTTTCTTGTTTCGGCACCCGAAACACATCTACGTATCATTCCATCCTTGCACATCTTAAAAAGGTAAGGTTTCTCCCAATAATAGTTTTTTAGTTCTGAAAAGAACTTACTACGTTGGTAGTGACTCATTCCTTTTTTAAGAATGTCTCCTGCAAGATAATTTGCGTAATTTGCAAACCAGTGTATTTCCTCATCATCATCTTTATCTATCGTCATGAGAGTTTCTTCTGGAAAATAATCATTAATTTCATTTTCTTTTAATTCTTCCAAATCTGGATTCTTGAGACGTAATAAATGATCTGCTGCAAGATTTTCTGCTCCTTTCTTATCTTTTATTTCTATATCAAATTCTTGCAGTAACAAAATCCATCTGATAAGACGTGGTTTTGCATCTTGTTTGGTAAACAAATATTTGAGTGCGGAATGATCGATAAAAACTATCGTTTTTGAAAGCACAAGATAAGATCTGAATTTGTCGAATGCAAAAACTACGGCTAATAATTCTTTCTCAGTAACCGTATAGTTTTGTTGAGCATTGTTGAGTGTTTTACTAGCAAAATAAATAGACGAAAATGTTTTCCTTCACGTTGTCCTAAAACAGCTCCAACAGTGAAATCGCTTGCATCACACATGATTTCAAATGGTTGTGACCAATTAGGTGCAACCATAATTGGGGCACTAGTCAATTGACTTTTCAATGTTTCGAAAGCTTTAATGCAGTCAGCATTGAAATCAAATACATAATCCTTTTCTAAAAGTTTAGTCATAGGACGTGATATTTTTAAAAAATCTTTGATAAATCGGCGGTAAAAACCGGCATGTCCTAGAAAACTTCTAACGGCTTTAACGTTAGTTGGTGGTGGTATTTGGTGATAACATCTATTTTAGCTGTGTCTACTTCCATCCCTGAACTTGATATCTTGTGTCCTAACACAATTCCTTCAGTTACCATGAAGTGACATTTTTCCCAATTAAGAACTAGATGTGCAGCTTCACATCTTTCAAGCATTTTATCGAGATTGGAAAGACAAGTTTCAAAAGAATCACCAAAAACTGAAAAGTCATCCCTGAAAACTTCCATAGATGTTTCAAGCATGTCTTGAAATATTGCGATCATACACCTTTGAAAAGTTGCAGGTGCATTACATAGACCAAAAGGCATACGCCGGTAAGCGTAGGTTCCAAAAGGACATGTAAATGTGGTTTTCTCTTGATCGGCTAGATCGATAGGAATTTGGAAATATCCCGAAAAACCATCAAGGAAGCAAAAGTATTTGTTCCCTGCTAATCTTTCGAGCATCTGATCCATGAAGGGTAAAGGAAAATGATCTTTCCTGGTGGCTTTGTTAAGTTTTCTGTAATTAATACATACTCGCCATCCAGTGACAGTTCTAGTAGGAACTAACTCATCCCTTTCATTTGTTACTACAGTCATTCCTCCTTTCTTTGGAACACAATGAACTGGACTTACCCATGGGCTATCCTCGATAGGATAAATAATTCATGCGTCAAGAAGTTTAATGATTTCCTTCTTAACAACCTCTTTCATATTCGGGTTGAGTCGACGTTGTCTTTCTACAACGGGTTTAGAACCTTCTTCACAATTGATTTTGTGTTTGCAAAAATCAGGACTAATTCCTGGAATATCAGAAGTTTTCCACGCAAAAGCGCGTTTATGCTTCTTAAGAACAGAAACGAGTCTTTCTTTTTGATTTGTTTCGAACAACGACGATATGACTACTGGAAGAAGTGAATTTTCTTCTAAGTAAGCATATTCGAGATTATTGGGAAGGGTTTTGAGTTCCAAATCAGTGGGTGGTTCTTCTAGAGATGATTTGATTTTCAATTGATCTTTCTCAATGATATCTTCAAATTTCTCTTCTTGCTCTTCTTCTAATTTAATTTCCATGAATTCCTCAAATTCTTTATCAGAATCTGTTTCACTGATCTTTTATGAAGTAGTCATGAATGGTTTCAAATTGTCAAGTAATGCATCCAATTCTTCTTCAGTGACTTCATCAATTATATCGATGTTATAGCATGTGTCATCACTGGAATTTGGATATTTCATTGCTTTATCGATTAATAATGTGATTCGATCTTCTCCTACTCCAAGATTGAGTTCTTTACCTTTAACTTTAATCATTGCATCAGCAGTGTTTAAGAAAGGTCTTCCTAAGATTAAGGGTACTCGACTATCTTCTTCCATTTATAAGATGACAAAATCCACAGGAAAAACAAATTTACCAACTTGAACAAGCATATTTTCAGCAACCCCAACAGGATATTGGTATGTATGGTTGGCTAATCGTATACTCATCTTAGTAGGTTTCAATGTATTGATGGAAAGTTTAGAATACAACGAATAGGGCATCAAATTGATACTTGCACCTAAATCGGCTAAAGCATCACATGTGATGTTGTTTCCTAATGTACATGGTATAAGAAAACTTCCGAGATCTCCAAGTTTTGGTGGAATTCTTTTTTGAATTATAGCAGAGCATTCTTCATTAAGAACGGTAGCGGAAATTTGTTCTAACTTGTTTCGATTATTAAGAAGTTCTTTCAAAAATTTCCCATAATTGGGCATTCCAGCTAAAACATCAACGAGGGGTACGTTAATTCTAACTTCTTTGATCATCTCTAAAAACTTCTTATTTCGCTCCTCTCTTTTCTCTTTTCTTAGGGCTTGTGGATATGGTATTTTTGGTGTATAAGGCTTTATTGGTGGAACGATTGGTTTTTGGGTTGGTTCTTTTTCAATTGCTTCTTCCTCAGCTTCTTCCTCCTCATCTTGAATAAGAGTATTATCGGTCGGAATGGGTGGTGGATCATATGAGAGACCACTTTGAGTGAATACAGCATTGATATGCTCATTTCTGTTGTGTGGTGGACGATAATTCTTATCGTTTGATCCAGATGGTTTTGGATTGGATTGGGTGTTACTTGGTAATGTACCAGGAATTCGAGAAGAAAATTGATCAGAAAGTCTACCAAATTTTTGTTCAAGATCCTGAATAGAAGCTTGATGATTTTTCTGACCTTGCTCAACTTTGGTTTTGAGGTTGAAAAATTGAGTTTTTACAAACTCGTTTGTAGTTCTTTGAGCATTTACGAATTCTTGCATCATTTTTTCGAAATCAGATTCTTCTTTTTTATCTGAATTTGTTGGGATTGGATTTTCTGTTCGAGGTTGAAAATCACGGTTGTTATCCCTTTGTTGGCGATCTTGCCAATTTCCAGAACTTCTTCCATAATAATTACCACGAAAACCTCCTCCACAATATCCTCCTTGGACATAATTGGCTTCCCCTTCGTTGGGTCCATTCATAGGTTGGTCATCACACTCGGATGATGTATGATTTCCTCCACGATTATTACAGCCATCTCGCATTTCTTTCATTTCTCCTTTTATATCTTTGTATTGCGAGTCCATTTTAGAAGACAAGGCTTCTAGTTTGTCCATGAGTTTTGAATTATCTGAACTTTCGGCAAAAGCAACGGTTTTTCGTAAGGGTTTGGTTTTGGAATCTATTGACCAATCGAGTTTAAGAAGTACTCGATCTTCAAGAAGTTGATATGCCTCATTTGGTGTTTTGTAAAGGAAAATTCCTCCGGCATCAAGGATTGCTTGAGATGCTTCATCAAGACCATGATAAAAGATTTGGATTATTGTTCCTCTTCCTAAATTATGTCCATGACAACTTCGAAGAAAATCTTTCATGCGAAGCCAAGCTTCAACAAGAGATTCATTAGGATTTTGTGAAAAAGCACGGATTTCTCCCATTAGTCTATCATACATGGCAGGTGGAAAGAATCGGCTTACAAAAGCTTGCCTCATCTCCTCCCAAGTATTAATAGTTCCTGGGGTTAATTCGTTATACCAGACTTTGGCATCTCCGGCGAGTGATGATGGAAAAAGTTTGAGCTTGATAGCATCGACATTAGTGTCTCCATAACGAAACATGCCACAAATTTCAATGAATTCGGCAATGTGTTTATGCGGATCGGCCTGCGAACGGCCATCGAATTGACGGTCTTTGATCATAGAAAGATGGTGACCTTTAACGGTAAAGTTTTCACCAAGGTCGGCGACAACAATAGCAGCTCCAGGAGTGGGTGCTACGGTTCTATTGGCGGCCCACATGGGTAAATCGTCAGCCATGGGTATTGGTTCAAAAAGATTAGAAATTGGGTGTTCTTCGGAAAGATTATCAAACCAATTAAGAATAGTTGAAGATCTCTTCTTACGAAACAAACTTTTGGGATCGGATAAAGGTGTACTAAGCTTTTTAGTAGTAGAACGAGTGTTCATACAACTATCAAGAGAATCGAGTTGATTACCTAAACAAAAGAACAAGAAAGAAAAAAAAAATATATATATATATATATATATATATATATATATATATCAAACCGAATCGGTTGGGAACCAAACCGATCGGTTGGACGCTACGGTAAAAATTAAAATGTGGGAAACCGATCGGTTGGATGTGAATCCGATCGATTGGTTGCTATGGATTTTTTTTTTTTTTAAATGAACACGAAAAGAAACGGACTTTTAAAACTTAAAGAAACACGATCAAAATCTCCGGCAACGGCGCCAAAAACTTGATGTGCTATTTGTTAGTGCAAGTTTTAAATTTATAAGAATGAGTTACCAAATCTAGAAACAACACAAACGAGCAAGTGTACTCGTCCGTTATAGCAAGATATGATGGTAAGTCGGGATCGTTCGCAGGGAATTGTGAGTGAATCGAAATATAAGTCTAAAAGTAAATCTCTAATGTAAGCAAATATGATAATAAGCAAATTCAATAAACTAAAAACTACACTTGTTTAGACTAGTTTTCTACTTAATGACACACATGATTGTGATAACTTTTGATAACATGTTGGTTGAGATAATTAGATGGTGATCTAATCTATTGTTTCTACCAGTTAAACTTCGGCCAAGAGTTTAGTTCATAAAAACAAGCTTTAGGTGTAAACCAATCAATTCAAGATCTATCCAAGGTTCATAAGATATGGTGGATATCTTAAACACAAGACAAACTTTTATTATCAATCAAATACTCTTAGGAAATAGTCAATACAAAAGGTAACCTCTTCATAGACAAAAAGGTCACAATCGTTTATTAACATTTAAACTTTCGTCCTACTAAAGGTTTACAAACAATCCGATTTGATGTTATAAAAGAATTCTCATTACAATCATACTTCTTGTTTCTTTGTTTAGTCAAGAATAATTATGGTGAAAAACAATCATTCATAGACAAATGATTATAACTAGTTGAGTAATAACAAATCTTTCGACCTTTGAAACTATTATCAATTAGTTAACCTTGGCTAAACAAATGTCACGATGAAACTTAAGGTACAATTGGTTCTTAGGATTGACTTGAAATTGAATTAAAACATGTTATCACAATCATCACTATCACTAAGTATAAAACATCATCAAAACAAGTGTAAAAAGATTACTAGCCACTCATGGCAAACATGCAAATAAACTCAAAATATTTAACATAAGAATCCATGGTTATAAGTCTTACAATGCTTTGAAATTGATTACAAATGACAAGGTATTGATAACCTAAGAGTTAGTGATGATTTCTTGAGATTTTCGGATTCTAAATGTTGCTTCCTTGGTCCTCCAAAGTTCCTGCTTCTTTCTGCACGAATTTTTCTCCTTAGAGAGCTAGAAGATGATAATAATTGTGTGTAGTAATGAGAGTAAATGGTATCTTCAATTGTGTGTTGAGTTATGCACTTTTGAGGTCCCTTATAGGCTTGTCCAACACTCTTGGTAATAAATAGGAACTTAAATGCTTGAACTTGGACAATAAGACACTAAAAGGGGCCTAGAACCATGGGACAAAAGACCAAGATTCATGCACAAAAGTTGGCAAAAACATGCAGTGTTGACCATCCGATCGGTTGCGGGTTGTTACCGATCGGATGGAGAGAGGTAATTATGGCAATCCGATCGGTTTCACACCAACCGATCGGATGGTAATTTCTGGCAGATTTGGACTTTGACTTTGACTTGTGTAGTTCTTTATGTACTATCCAAACTTGATTAACTTCTGAACTTGGAACTTTGAGATGAAAAAACTTAGGTTCTCATATGAATTACTTCATAGATTGGACTTTTGATCTCGGGAATCTTCGTGTAATCGCGTATACTTCATTTTCTTCACCTTTTCTCCATTTTTCCTGCATTTGGCCACATATGCTACAAAAACATACTTTGATACGATTTAGTGGCAAAAGCATATAAAAACAACCAAATAACATACACAAAAACACAAATAACGCTTATAAAAACATGTTAACTTTGAGCGTTATCAGTATCGCGTACTAAAAATGAGTACACCGCAAAGGTGTGGGAGAATTACTTGACCAATGAAGTCAATGTAATTATATTATATGCTTAAAACATGGGTTATCCTAATCCCTCTATTGGTTTCGGCCATTTCGAATTCCGGTGTTATGTATGTTTTGAGGGCTTCCAAAAGTTCAACTACCGCTCTTAATGTTCTAAGCCTAAGGTCCTCGTAAATAAGCATGAAAGTGGTCTCTCGAGTTTTTGTTCAATACTTTAAAAGAAACCTTTAAAATAAACTTATAAACCTTCAAGTTTATCTAGTTGTTTTAAGCCTTTTTTTTTTTTTTTTTTTTTTTTTTTTTTTTTTTTTTTTTAAATGAAGGTGAACCTGTCTACTTTAGTTATTTCTAAGTTTTGGTTCTGAAAATAAGTTTCGGGTGCCGTTTTATATTAAAACATTTTATCGGCCGCTGTTACAAATTTTCAAAAAAATTCATCGTATTTGGGTTATTTCTCACTCATTTTCTAAAGAAAATACTTGTTTCAAAGGCCTAGATTTATCATTTTTGAGTCTACTTTCCAAAAGTGTAAGCCACTCAGCTTGGTTCTTCACGAATTATCTTAGAAAATAAAAAACGTACATGGGTGTCAAGGCTGGTAAAAATTAGAATATTTGACATTACGATGTGATTTTTCCGTTTACAGAAAGGTCTAAGAGTGCTCTACAATATCTATTCACATTATTTTTATAAAACTAGGCCTTAGGGTGGTCGTTTTCTCATAATACAAATGGTACTCAGATTTGTGTTGGTATTGACTAACTTTTTTTATGTGATTTATTAAAAATTCTAAATCAACTCAAAAAATTATGAAACAATTCAGGGAACAAGTTAAGACATATATGTAAGTATACAAAAGTTTGCAAGGTCCATAAAAATGCTTTAGATAGGTTTCTAGGTTGAAACTTATTGCTCGAACATAGGTACAGATTCTAAGGTAAAAAGTCTAAATGAAATGAATGTTCCTCAACATCACTAGTATATACAAGGGCTAATATGAACATGGCATGCATGATATATGTAAATATAAGTGTGGAAAAAGGTTATTGAAGCTTACAAGTTGTTGTGGATAATTTTTGCAAAAGATTACTAAGAACAACTACTAAAAACCCAATTTAACTTTCAAAACCCCAACTTAATAATCAAACTCTTAAATCAACTTTGAACAAAGATAAACCAAACTTGAAACCACCCTTGTGGGAGCTTATAATATGCTGAAAATAAATGTGTGGGTGAGTGGTGTGTTTTGTGTTTGAAATGGTATATATTGGACTTGCTTAAATAGAGTTATTTTGGGCACTTTAAATGGTAGAAGTAAGCAAGGGGATATATGTGACTTGATCAAGCCTTGTTAAGGGGTTAGTATGAGAAGGTAATGTTATGTTATTAAGGCTAGAAAGGGTTTGTTTGTGTACCAACCATAGGAGGCCGATTTTATAAGCTTAGGAGGCGGAAGAAAATGTTTTTTTAAGTGTATAAATGAGTGTACAATTGTATAATGTAAAGGTGTTGAGTTAATTAAGTATTGCTTGCATGAGACCTAAATGCAAGACGTAAGTGTTTTACGTAAAACTTGAAAAATAGAATGCTTGGACTAATAAAACATGATTGTAAAAGTCATATGACATGTATTTAATGTAGACATAACTTTCTCTGATTCCGGTTTACGCTAAATATCATTTTCCGGTTTATGCGATTTAACCTAACAGACAACAGTTATACGTTTAAGTAAAGATTTAAATGTTCGAAGTAAACTGGTTTGAATTTATGGTCAAGTTTTGCCCTAAAAATGCCAGTTGCTACAGTCTACCCTAGGTAAAATAATTTTGTCCCGAAATTTAGTTATTGTCATCAATAGTTTTATTCTTACTAAAAGGGCTGAGAATATTTGTGCGTCATATAATCATTATGTTCTCGTGTCCACGGTTTGAGTTCCAACTAAATTCATAGTCAGAATCTTATCTCGTCTAAGTTACTTAGCTTCCTTAATGAGGGTTTTAGTTTGTTCTCCCAATGCATGAAATCAATCATCAAACTGACTTCTTGTGGGGTGATAACCAGTTAATCACCAGCTAGCCTTTTCTTGAGGCGCAACACATATTAACCACTTAAATCCAGAGGTTGCTCGTAGATCTAGATGACCGATTTTGCTAACGAAACTATTAGTCCAGTGCAAACAATCTAGCTAGCTATATTAGAATCAACAAGACCACTACTTGTACGTAGAACTCAATGGAGGTCAAAGTCGTAACGAAAGAACTAGAAGTCAAATCAAGCTTTCAGTGTTGTGGTCCCAGCTTGTACTGCAAGGATAAATACTACCAAAAAATTGTAACTTATGATAACTTTATCTGAGCTCGTCCTTCTAAGCGTAATGCAATCCTCATCCTCATTTCCAGGGTTCAACATCCATGAGTGAGGCTTTAAACTTTTAATATGTGTTAAGTAAATGAGTTGGTTTAGGCAGAAAACAAGTCATATTGAGCAAATGGGTCGGTTAGGTTGTTTGTATGTTTACGATATTTTAATATTGTAGGCAATTCGGTTGGAAGAAAGATGGAGCTACAAAAATAAGAACATGTTACTCGTGAAAGTGCTCAAAGGGGGAAATTCGAGGATCGTGAAGCAGCAATAAATAAACAACGAGAGGAGGATTGTCGTGAAAGGCAAGATAACCTTGGAGTTTCAAAAGATTATGCTTGGAAGATCATCACATCCCCCTTCTACCTAGCAACCTTTAAATCTTTGTATAAGGAAATCAGATTTTAGCATCGTAGACATTTTATCTTGAAGTTGTAACTCTAATATTTGATCTATATTTTACGGATTTTACTATGAATTTAAATGGGTGTACTTTCAAATTTTGAATCATTATGCAAATTATTTTTCTATCTACACAACAATTTGTAACTAGTTATTGTGGTAAATGTGCCATTAATATTTTACCCCGTTGGAAATCAAATTTAGCGACAGAAAGTTTGTCTCCAAGCTATCACTTGATGGTCGAATCAAATTTAATTTAGTTAACTTTGAAAAGGCTCTTATGAAGGACTGGAGACTGAAAATCCTTAGTCAAAACTCTAAAACTTCTATCACAAAAGTTGTCGCTAAACTTTTACGGGGCCCTTTTTGTGACGAAATATATCTGTCACAATTCCGTCGTTGAAGGGTTTTTGTGACAAAACAGTGATGCAAACTTTCGTTGCTGATGCCTGATTTTCTAGTAGTGTGCACATTTACGATGTCAAATTTGTGCATAAATATAAAATATATTATGGTTGAAAAGGACTACAAAGTTTCGTGAATTACCAAGCCCTATAAGTCCGGTATATGAAAAATGTAGCAAAACGGCACAGAAGAGCCCTATAGGGCATATAGGGTCATATTTTAAAATAATAATAATAATAATAATAATAATAATAATAATAATAATAATAATAATAAAACAAAACTCCTATTGGGAATTTTCCATTTCAAAAAAATAGATTCATACCTTATTCAGCAATAATTTTATTTAAAAAAAAAAAAAAAAAAAAAAAAAAAAAAAAGGATTATTTTCTTATTATGTAACATTTTACATTTATCCATAACACAAGTAGAAGATAAATACAAAAAATATAGATGAGATGCAATTAATAATAGGATTAAAATTTTTAAATAATTATCTTTAATAATAAAAAACTATAACTAAACATCATAAATCAAACAAAACAAAAATTAAATTATTTATTTTTAATATATAAAAATATATGATTCAAAAAATTTTAAAAACCCCGCGCGTGCGCATGCATTATAACTAGTAATAATAATAATAAATCTGGTTTGGGGCGTTTCAATTGTGTCATCCAAGCGTCTCATTTAACACTTCTCAAACTGGCACACGCCTGCCAAAAGTCAAAACTGGTATGTATCATGCTCTGTCAATACACAATTATATATCATAAAACACTCACACACACGTACAAAACACAAATGGGCACCACACCTCTCGTCACCAAACCGAAGAGATCCAAACGAATGCACCACCGATGAGGCGGTGCCATCGGCATCACAAAACCGATGCTCGTCAGTTGACAAACCGACAAGACCGTTGGCACTACTCTTAGGGCAACGACAAATCTATGCAAATAATCAATTTAGCAGCATATGATAGAAATTAAAAAGCCCGCATACTGATTTTGGATACGTGGGATGATTTAATTATGTCTAGTTTGGGTTATACGACACCCAATTAATTCATTCCAACAAATAAACAATCACATAAATTGTGGATTGAAATTGGAAACACTTGAGTGTTTTAGAATAAAAAAACTAAACAACCCTGAATGCCAAATCTAGTCAACGCATTTTAAGAAATTTTCTAACGCACATGAAACTAAATAGCCATAAATTGAAACACAACCAGAGTGCAGCAACTACTGGTGTAATATGTATGGAACTACTGAATCAAATATAAAGCACGACCTACTTTATGGGCGGAACCATTACTGATATTAATCATCAAACACAATATGATCGAGTGAAGTATATTATAAAACATACCCATGTATAATTGAATATACTACGTGACACTGTTTCTTACTAGAATCATCTTTAGTGATCCATTTATGTACACATAATACCAACAAGAATGCACATTTGGTGCTCATGACATAAATAATACTAATGCTATATATCTTCAATACAATATAACCTTATTCAGTGGAAAAAAAAAAGAAGAAAAAAACCCTTTACCTAGTCGATGTCGTGCTCTTAGTATGAGAAACTCCACTCGATGGATTGCTATTAGTTTGTGAACTTTGGCTTGCGGATGACTCGGTGAAGAAGACAACTTCATCGTTGTTATCCACAAATAACTTGAGAGATTGTGGCATTGGAGGCATGTTAACGTCCAAAACCCCATCAAGAATCTGTTCCACTTGACTCATTGCGGGACGTCGATCTTCATCATCTTGTATACACCAACAAGCAACTTTGCATAGTTTAGCGACTTCTTCGACAGTTGCTTCCCTGTGTAATCTAGGGTCTAATAGGCTAAGAATATCGTCACCTCCTAGAAGTGCATTTGCGACTTGCATTGGAAAGAATTGCTTCTTCCCATCTTGAGATTGTTCTGAATTTCTTTTGCCGCTTATGAACTCAAAAATCATCATTCCATAGCTGTAAACATCTGCTTTCATTGTGATGGCCACTCCTGATAACCATTCTGGGGCTAGATAACCTCTCGTTCCCCTCATTGTTGTCAAGGCCCTGCTAAAATCTCGTCCAATTAACTTTGCAAGACCAAAATCTGCAACTTTTGGACACAAATCACCATCTAAAAGAATGTTTTCTGGCTTTATATCACAATGTATTATACAGTCGCGGCATTTCTCATGCAGATAAACCAAACCTCGAGCTGTTCCTACGGCAATCTGATACCTCGTTTTCCAGTCCAGAAGCTTGTCAGCGCTGAAAAGATGGGCGTCTAGAGACCCATTTGGCATGTAATCATACACCAAGACTTTATTCTTACCTTCTGAACAAAACCCACGAAGGCGTACCAGATTCATATGTTGGATGGTGCCAATTGTGCTCACTTCTGTTCGAAATTGCTTCTCTCCTTGACTAACACTTTCGAGCTTTTTCACTGCCACGATGCTAGAATCAGGTAACGTGCCCTTGAACACCGAACCGAACCCACCTCCTCCTAATTTCTCTGAGAAATTCTTCGTGGCTGCTTGTAGATCTCTATAAACAAAGGATATCAACGTACCTTCCACGGATGTTTTCCCAACAAGTCTCCTCTTATTTCTTCGTATAAGAAGCAAGACCAAGCCCATGATCAAGACCAAGCCTACCACTGAACCAACAACCGCACCTATAATAATCCCTTTATTCTTCTTTTCACTTGGAAGATCTCTCGATGCAACTTTGACATTAACTGTTATCTCGTTACCATTATCCTCCGAAAGATCCAATAGGTTCCCATTCCAAATCGAACAATTGTTGTTGACATAAGAGTAAGCGTTACATGAGCAATTATTCAAACAAAAACGCTCACATTCTTCCAAGCTCCCAAGTGTAAAAGAAGTAGAATTTTGAGGCTTCCTGTTGTTTGAAGTTGATATCGGAAGGAACCCGAATTTTTCCGAGGTTCTTCCGCACACCAAATCGGTTTTTCTAACACAGCCACCAGAGAAATCATTTAAATTCCAATCGCTTTGTGATCTGGGGGTGAAACCAGTTAAACAATTACAAAATGGCAATCTAGAATCTCTACACGAACCAAAAGCTCCACAATAATCATAAACCTCACATTGTGTTCTTGGTTGTGACCAAAACAAATTCCATTGTTGTGAAGCATCTAACCATGAAAGTTGCTTGATTTGGCCCGAAACATCCATCACAAAACGCGATATAGTCTCAGGATTATACAACGAATAAGTGAAATAACTCTCGTTCTCATTCGTAACATAACTAAAATTATAGATGTAATTCAGCCTCATTTCAGGAACCAGCGCAAAAATTTTATTTTTTTCATCCCAAGATCCACTAGTCCAATATTGTGTAGTTTTATTCCATTTAATCAAATACTGTCTTTCAACTGGATCAAGCTCAAGAGAAAACAACCCTTCAGCAGGATCTTCGTCACTTTTCCATGAAGTAAGAAGCTGTTTCTTTCCAGTTTTACTATTATACGCTATTCGACCACCCGGTAACCATGTATGAGCTGGAAAATCGAAACTTTGCCAAATGTTTTCTGTCGAATTTGACCCATTTCTCAAAACTAGATTACCATCTTTAAGAAGTATAGCAATAACAGAATTTAAGTTCGAGTTCGTGTAATTCACTTGTGTCGACCAGATTGTCGAATTCGACTCATTTAACAGAACTAGATTACCATTAATGATTTTCAATTCAGACTTAAATCTATCTTTAACAGGAGTTGCTCTATTTGCTACCCAAGCAATGGTTTTTTCTGAAACTTTTTTATACCATAAACCTATATAATAGTTTGATGACTTACCTGCTTCGAAGAACCCCAACTCAAAATGTTGACCGTTTGATATAATTGTTTCATCCCCAGATAATGATTGGTTTGCAGTGATAGTATCAGCTCCTGATGAGATAGATATGATGAGAGAAAAACATAACAATAATAGAAATGCCATTTAAGATGTTTTTCTTGGAAGAAATGAATTCTGAGAATTTTGGGTTGATGAAGAGATTTAAGGTTTGTGTATATGTGTTCATAAGATCTAACTTGAAAAATGTGAGTTATGATTGAGTCAGGTCTCAGATGTCAAAGTCAGTAAAAGAAAATTGGGTTGACAAGTCGCATGAATTGGTCAATCAAACCATCCAGATAATACATGATTGGAGGGAGTTACTTCAAATTTAGAATCAATAAAAATTGGAAATAAACTCAAATAAACGTACAGTATCTTATAAATACGACCATATTTGTCATGATAAAATACCACAACCGAAATCAGCTTTTATTTATTATATGTGCCTTTTTGTTATTGGTTTGTTTGGGTACAGGTTTAATGTTAGAAAATACAACTTTTTTTAAGGTGAGAATTGAATTGCAGTTAATACATAAATATATACATAATTTTAGACTTCTAGGTATTTTCTAAAGCAATTTAGCAAAAAGTTTACTAAACATATGAAACGAATATGACAGTGGATTAGATCATGTTGGTGATCACATGGTTGCCAAGTCTCGCCATCTCACCCATGCGTTTCCACCATGAATATGAAAACAAACTATACTTTTGGACTTTGGGTAGGACCGAATTTAAGATTATAAACGATCGACTGTTAATTTACACGAGTTACTTTTTTGAAAAATTTAGTGATATATTTGTCTATTAACCCTTCCTAATTCAAACAACTATGTTTTAGTTTAACCTCATTTTTTGGTGATAGTACTTCCAAATACCGAAAATCAACATCTCTTCCTCAATTAGGCCTAAATTTCTTTCACATGGAAGTTCAGTTAACATGTATACAATACATTAAAAGTATCGTTTAGACTCTTTTTTTTTTTATTTAAATATTCATAATATAAAAAATAGAGAGAAACTCAAAATATATTACTAATAGATTCATGCGTAAACAGACAGTATACAATGGTTTATGTTAACATCAAAACCCCAAGAGCAAACAAGAGAACTAACTGGTATGATCTCGTACGGGCTTGTGGCCATTTAAGCTAACATCTAAATAAATAAATAAATTTATTGAAAGTATAAAGTTGCAAAAGATGTAAGTTTATAAGCACAAAAGTTAATAAAACATCATAAAATATTTTTCTTTTATAATCGAATAAAAGATGTTCGAGATTATAAGTGCTAGCATACACAAAAAAATTTCGACATTAAGAAATCTACTCTAGGTGCGAAAATTTTGTATAAAATTCATTAATAATTTGTTCACATGAAGTACACTGAAATGAAAGGATATTACTAATCTATGATTTCTTAAATGCACAAACATTTAGCTACCTAATATTTTTTAAATCGTTAGGTTGGTAGGTGGACTTTAATGGACGCGAGAGTGACGTATCATATATCTAGAATAAAAAGGAAAAGAAGAAGAAAAATTATCATTCGTCTGTTTCATTATCTTGTACTGTTTCAAATGAATTTATTATAGGTACTTGTAATAATGTTACTCCATTTCAACCGCGTGTTTGCCACTTTGCGCGATAAAATATAATCGTTAATGTTGCAAAAAGCTCTTCACTATCAAAAAATGGCTTTGTCAAAAAATTCCTCTAAGGCACTAAAGTCTAGTCCAAATGATGGTGTTTCTAGAAAAGTAGAAATCATACACGACTTCCGGCTAACGTGCTATCTGTGCCAGGAAATTAGAATGTGTACAATTATTTTATTTTCGTTGATAAAGACTTGCACGACACTTAGTTTGGAGAGGTGAATTGCACACTCCTCTTTTTTATTAGCATATTCACAGTACAAGTAATTAAAGCATGCTGTAAATATGATACAACTGTCTGATGCAGTCTTAAGAGTGTCCCAATAAAAAACAAAAGTGTGCAAATCAATTCTTCTTAATCTGTATTAGTCTAGGAAATTTAGCCCGGATTATATTTAGTATGGGACTAGCCCACTTATTGATTTAGACTTGCTAAACATCATATATGCACTGTCTATTGATTCGATGATGTTATATTATGTGGAGGGGAATAATATTAAAGTTAATATAGTAACCAGAGCCCTAAACACCCATCACAAAAAATTATCAACCGAAGATAAATCTTAAACACCGCCGATCTCTCTCTCTCTTTCCCCCTCCTGTATTTGCTTGCTGCCATCAGTTGCTTGCTATGCATGCAATATTTTAATTGCCTTTGCCACCCAAAGATTGTTTGTACCAGCCAATATTTTAATCGCTTGCTGCCGTAGCATTTGCTTTCATGTCTTTCTTATTATTTTTTTGGTATCGGTCAACAATTGTTGAGTAAAATACATAATTTATTGTTCTTTATTGCTTGCTACATCACGAATTTACCTTTGCATTCCGACACTTGCGTTTACGTTCAAATTTCTTTCTTTATCGTTTGCTACGTCAACATATATATACACGATGATTGGTGCGCCTTATAATTCACCGGCCCCATTGTATATTCGTTGGCCCAACAATCCCAATTACATGCACAACAAGGCTAATTACATGCACAACAGGAGGTAATTTTTATGTATTGGGGAAGGAATTATACATACGGTGTACCACATGCTTTTCAGCCTCAAGCCACCATGCTTCCACAAGTATTTCAGACTATGACACTACAAGATCTCGTGTGGAATTTGAGTATTGGGACCTCTTCTCATTTAGCTGACAACACAAGTATCCTCACTTCTGTAATTCAAGCATTTACCCATCTGTATTTGTTGGCAATAGTCACTCTATCTCCTTGACTCATACATGACATAGCTTATTGCACACATCACACAACCCACTTCATCTTAATCATATTTTTGTCACGCCACACATAATTAAAAATTTAATATCTGTTCGTAAATTTACACGTGATAATGATGTTTGTGTTGAGTTTGATGCATATGGTTTTTCTGTAAAGGATTACCATACATGCAAGCTTCTTCTTTATTGTGATAGTACGGGAGATCTTTACCCGGTTACTCAGTCACCTCCGTCTACACCTCCTTTTTCCCTATTTTCATTTAGTTTTACTACGTGGCTCAAATGCCTCGGTCATCCCGAAGAAGATGTGGTTCATCGTTTAGAGTCAAGTAATTTAATTTCGTATGATAAATCAAAGTTGTCCGCTTTGTTTCATGCTTGTCAATTAGGTAAACATATAAGTTTCCTTTTTATAGTTCTGAGTCTAATGTTGAGTCTACTTTTGATGTTATCCACTTGGATTTGTGAACATCTCCAATTTCGAGTGAAAGTGGAATTAAATATTATGCTATTCTCTTGAATCATTTCTCACATTTTGTTTGGGTTTACCGCTTGCATAAGAAATTTGACTTGTTTAATGCTTTCGCTGCTTTTCGTGCTTTTTGAAAATAAACAATTTAATGCTGACATCAAGGCTTTGCAATGTGACCATAGGGGTGAATATAACAACACCCGTTTCCATGACCTTTTTGCAAAAATGAAATGCAATTTAAGTTTTCTTGCCCGCGCACCTCACAACAAAATGGCAAATCCGAACGTAAGCTTCGTACCATTAATAACCTTATTCATGCCTTAGTTTTTCAAGCTCAAATGCCTCCCTCTTATTAGGTGGAAGCTTTTAATATGGCCGCATACCTCTTGAATATAATGCCCTCTACCGCCATTAATAACGAGATACCATTCAATAAACTTTTTCACCAAACATCCACATATGAACATTTGCGTGTTTTTGGATGTATTTGCTATCCTCACATAGATGTTGCCCATAAACTTCAACCTCATTCCAAACCTTGCGTGTTTTTTGGCTACCCCGCAAACCACCGTGGCTCTAGGTGTCTTGACTTGTCTTCTAATAAGATAATTACTTCAAGACATGTTCGCTTTGATGAGGATGAATTCCTATCCGAGACTATGACATCTTCTCAAAAATCTGCCTATGACTTCCTTTTGCCTCCACTTATACCACCTGCTCAAACCATAACGCCACTCCCTGGCCCAACCCTTGAGCCCACTGCACTACTATCGACTGAACCAAATAGTCTTGCTCATATATCGTCCCCACCTGGCCCATTAGCCCACTTCACTACCTTCACCTATCACAACTAAGCCCACTTCCCCACTACCTTCTAGCCAAATGCAATCTACACAACAGTCAAACCAACCTGCTTCACCGGCCCCACACAATTCAGCCCACCCTTCCTTAAATACCCAAAACCTGTCCATACATCCTATGGTCACTCGTGCTAATGCCAGCATTTTTAAACCTCTTAAACGTATGACTTGTCACGTTACTACCACTTCACCCATTATGCGGTCTCATATACATGCCCTTCGTGACCCTCATTGAAAAAAGGCTATGTTAGATGAGTATATTGCTTTAATTACTAACGGAACATGGGTTCTTGTGTCCCGTCCAGCTAACATTAATGTTGTTCGTTATATGTAGCTATTTAGACATAAGTTTCATGCAGATGGCTCGTTAAGCAGGTATAAGGCTCATCTTGTTGCCAGCGGACGTAGTCAACAACATGGTATTGATTGTGATGAGATATTTAGTCCAGTGGTTAAACCGGCTACCATTCATAATGTTTAGAGTCTCGCGATTTCTCGTAACTGAGCTATTCATTAGCTGGATGTGAAGAATGCTTTTCTTTATGGTCATTTATATACAACGTTCTTTATATTGGCTTAAGCAAGCCTCGCATGCTTGGTTTCAGCGGCTTTGCTGGTTATGCTACTCGCGTTGGTTTTCAACATATTAAAACCGACTCTTCTTTATTTATATTTCATTGTGGTTTTGACATTGCTTGCTTGCTACTTTACATGAATGATATCATACTTACAGCTTTGTCTCCAGCTTTCTTACAGAGGGTTATTGCTTCGTTACATGGTGAGTTTGCTATGACGGACCTTGGTTCGTTGAATTATGTTCTTGGCATTTCTACTTAGCTGTCATCAACAGGTCTATTTTTAACCCGGACTACATATGCCGGGGAAATTCTTAAGTGTGCACATATGCAGAAATGTAATCCATGCATGACTCCTGTGGATACTGAATCTAAATTAAGAGCTGATGGTGATCCTGTCAGTGATCCTATGTTACATTTTAGCATAGCTGGTGTGCTTCAGTATCTCACATTTACCCGGCCTGCCATTTCTTACGCAGTTTAGCAGATTTGTCTTTACATTCATGATCCACAGAAACCACATTTGGCTACTTTAAAGCGGTACTATTAATAATGGCCTTCAGCTTCATGTCTTCATGTATCATCTATATGGAAAACTAGAAGGGGGGTTGAATAGTTTTATCGGTTTTTCGTTTAATTATCTTTTGAAACTTTCCGTTTAATCAAAGATATGAACTCAAAGACAATATGTAACATGAAAGTATAAAGAAAGAAACAATCAAACCACAACATGAGTATTTATCGTGGTTCGGCTACAAGGACTCTTTTTCCTTGCCCTATGTCCACGCCCCGTGTATCCAACTCGAGAGTTTCTTTCACTAGTCAACAAGCTCCTTTCACCGGCGGAGAAAACCTTACACGTCGCTTACACGATTACCGACACTAAGCTAGATTTCGAGTTCTTTTACAAGGCTACAACTACTCCCGTTAGTTCTTTTACAAGGGTACAACAACTCCCGTCACACTATGTATTTTAAGGCCTAAAATACTAACCGATCACAACTGAAAACACACAATCAAATGAAGTGTAAACTACACAAAGTCTACACGATGCTAAGCTAACAAGTCTTGCAACGTTGTGTTGAATACTTGTAACTTTATATGAACTTGTGAACTTCTTTGCTACAAAAGAAACTTCACATCAAAATGAAATGTTAAGGGGTTAGATGAATGATATGAATGTATGTGTGTGAAATGTAATGAGAAGTGATAAAGCCGAAATTCAAACAAATGGTTTGGTATTTATAGCAAAACCTTCAGCAGGTCTGGCGGATACGGCGGAACCCTCAGATGGGTTCCGCCCGTGTACCTCCAGGGTTCCGCCAGGCTGACAGAAGGTTTTGCAATAAATCTTTCCAAACCAACCAAGGTCACATCAACTTATTTCTAGTCAAACACACATTGAATCAAAGTAGAATGCTTCCAAAAAGGTGTAAGAGCTTATGGTAAGTCAAACACACAAACTTACCATAAATGCATGATGTGATGTTAACATTTTTCTATTTTAAGAAATATAAAAAGTGTTGTGTTTTATATGAAATGTAAATGTAGCAAATGTCTAATTATGCAAGTCTTTAAACTAAAATTATGTTTTACTAGAAACTAGAGTTTACGTTTTGTCGTTAACAAAACTTAGCAAAGATTGTAAAATATAAATAACGTTTTAGGCGATATTTGTATTAACAATCTCCCCCTTTTTGTTGATGACAAAACATAAACTTTGTTTTTAAGTAACTCACAAAATTTTAGTGTTTAAAAACTTTAAAAAAATGTTATATTAAACTTGTTTTACTTAAGTGATGAAAATCATTTTAAGTTTATAAGTTTATATATCATTCTCCCCCTTTTTGTCGAAACAAAAAGTAGAGTAGCGAAGCGGAACTATGCACTTGCTCCCCCTTGGTCGATACTCCCCCTAAAAGGAGTGCCAAGATGGGAAACATGGATTTTGAACCTACAAAAAAATGGTTAGTTGGTGATAATGACACAAAATCAAGCTTGTAGTTACCACACTATATGAGAATATAAGCAACCACAATCACAAGTCATATATGATCAACCAACAATGCAAATAAGATAGTAGTAAAAGATGTCATTCCAAGTAAAATTTGACTTTATAAAAGTCAAAGACAAGAAATGAAAAATATCCTCCTACTTCTAAAAATAAAAATAAAAGATAAAAAAAATAACCAAGAGAAAGAAAAAAAAAAGAAAATCCTACTTCTATAAGTAGAAGTCATTCAACACATTTCCTAAATGGGGTAAAAGGCCTCCAAAGTTGGTCTAGGATTGGTTTGGGTGGGAAAGAGCATCCAAACGCTCTATGATGTGTTGTATAGCAAAGCGGGTTTCATCTTGAAATTGGTGAAGCAACATCTTGATGCTTTCACCTATTTTGAGCAATTGCTCACATTGTGAGAAAACATGGTGATGAGTGGGTGGAAACGGGTCGTTTGATGATGGTGGTGGTGGTGGGTTGGTGTTGGTTTCTTGAGTTGAGGATGGGTTTGGTATGGAGTCAAGCAACGTCGTTTGAAATTCCATTGCGTGATGGAGGTGATTTTCGACCATACTTTGAATTTCCTCGTAGGAAGGAAAGAGAGACTCAAAGAATTGTGATTGGGAATGTGGTGGTGTTGGGTGATCATTTTGTTCAAAGTTAGGTTCTCCATATAGAGGACAGTGGATGTCTTTGAATATAGGGTGAAACAACAATGGTTTTGGGTGGTGGTGCTCTTGTTGTGGTGGTTGGTTGTGGACAAAAGGCTCATTTTGGTCAAGCAATGGCCTTGGGTTTTGATTTGTCAAAGGTGGTGGATTTGTTGATCTTGGTGGAAGATCATTGAGATCTTGGACAAAAGGATGTGGTGATGTTGGAGGAGACCCAAATAACTCCATTGGTTCAAGTTTAGGTAGTGTTGATGGTGATGGAGTTTTGGATGTTTGGATTGGTGCACTTGGTGGAGTTGGGTCAATGGGTGATTTTGTTGGTGGTGGAGTAGTGAGCTCATTAGGTCCTTTGGGTGATGGAGAAGGAGATGCAAGGTTTAGAAAATGTTCATTTTCGATGGGTGAGGAGAATTCATCCGAGGATGAGGAACTTAAGTTGATTGTGTGGTTTGACCAAAGTGGTTTGACACTTATGCGTGCGGTTCTTCGAACGGGTCGAGATGGTTGAGAGGTTATTGTTGACTTTGTCATTGTAAAAATGGTTGATTAGAGGTTTAGGATCAGAGATTGTGATGGTGATGGTGTGATTTGAGGGTGTTCTAAGATGGTTAAATTTATAGAGGTGAAGAAGTATGGGAAGGAGTGTTTGGATTTGATGTTTAACCATACAAAAATGGAGGTTGCTAATGATTTGGAAGATTAATGAGGGTTGTCAAATCATTGGAAGTCAATCCAATAAAAATGGTGAAAGAAGAAGACAAAGATTTGCACTAAATGCTTAGTGGTTTTGGCAAATTGGTTCAAGGTATACGTTTCACGGATTGCAAGGAACCTTTGGAAGGGTTCTTTCCTTTATGGGTGAAGGTTCCTTGAGGTGGTTATGGTTAAGTTTGAAATTTGGCGGGAAATGGTTTTCTATGAGTTCTAGAGGATGAGAAAGACCCTAATGTGCTTAACAAATAGTAGGGAATGGATTTCTATCTAAAAAGGATGATTTGTGTTGAGTGGAAGTTGAAATGTCGAGAAAGAAGAAAAAAAAATTTGCAAGTTTTCTGGCGGAACCCTGAGACTACACAGGCGGAACCCTCCTCAGGGTTCCGTCTGATCCGTTGGGCAAATTCTGGAATTCCAGAAAAATACACTGGCGGAACCCATTTTAGGGTGCCGCCAGTTCCGCCAGGACTGAAAAATGAGGCAGTCCACCGTTTTGACCCGCGAGACGATTTTCAAATTTTTCGAAAACTCCTAAAAACAAAAATATAATTCATATCTGGTTAGGAAATGCAAAAATTGGACATGTAAACGCGCATACCATTGGACTTTGACCGGGGGCTAGCGAATTTCACTATACTTAGTGAAATTTTCATAAACTTGAAAAATTGACAACATGCCAAATGTTGTCGTCCTACATCATAGTTAGTTAATACATGTTCCATATTGTACCAAATATCCTACCAACACACAAATTCATGACAAACATTGTTTAAATGACCAAATTGTTCAAATAGCACCTTGTGCCAAACACTCCTACACACCCGCTCTCATTGACAGTCAATCTTCTTCTTGAGCTTTCCAAGTAATCTCCCAAGATTCTTGAACATCCCCTTTGTTTGCTTGAACTCCGCCGACTCATTTGGAATATTCGGAAGTTGGGAAAGGTATTCTAGAGGCGGGAGCCTAGAGTTGGGCAAAGTCTCATCTTCACTCATTGAGGATGATGATGAGGAGGTAGGAGGATGAGGAAATTTTCCTTGGGCTTTGTAGACTCTCTTATCACTTAGTGGGACAAAAGTGTGTGGAATGAGAGAGTAGTCTAGGCGAAGACCTCTATGTGTTGGTGGAATGGGAGAGATGAACCTAAAGTGACGGGTCAAGAGCATTCCATACGGCATAGCCGTTGTGCCTTGCACGGGAATGTCGGCCATTCTCTTGGCCATGTAGTAGACAAGGTTGATGGGTTGCCTAACGGACAAGGAGTAGAGCATGTAGCAAAGGCAAACATTGATATGATCCCGGTTTCCTATGGTGCTAATGACATTGGCTCTAACTAGTTCTTCCCATTTCTTGAATTGGGGGTTGAGTTCATTGAGTTCCATACCATATGGGTCCTTGTTAACCTCATTTCTGGTTCGGGTTCTCCTAGTGTTGGTGGTCCTAATGAAGAGGTGGTCACGGAGTTCATCCTTGGACACAAGAAGGGTATCATAGGGATGGATTCGGTCAATGAGTGTGTCAAAAGTTGAGAGGGAATGCTTGTCGGAGTAGATGCAAGTACCACGGTTTGGGACACCTAGGATTTGAGCAAATTCCTCGAGAGTGAAGGAGTATTCATGACTACTAGCCCTAAAGTTAATAGACATGCGACCATACTCATCCGTGAAGAGATTGACGGATGCATAGAACTCTAAAATAAACCTAGGACAAATAGGCTCATTGATTTCTAGGAGACAATCAAAGTTGATGGTTGCTAGTTCCATAGGTAGGTTTGTACCTTCTATGAAAGATGGGTCAATGGTTCTACCCTCGTGGACATAACGCTTTTTTAGGGCTTTGAAAACTTCGATTTGAGTTGGAGTAAGACCTTTGGTTTTGTGGTGTTTGGGTAGGTACTTAATGGTGTCCTTGTGGTCGTAATGGGTTAGAGGAGGCATGATGATTCCTAGAAAAACAAAATTGCACATTTTAGTCTAAGTAAACGACTATTGTAATGTGGATGTTCTAGTGTGTGCCTATAAGAAAAAAAATGTGGAGGTGCGGTTATCTTGACTCATTTTGATGCTCAAAACGTTTTAGAATGCAAGTTTAGTTATACAACAAAAGATAACCCAAGCGCTCCTAGTTCAATGTAGCTTCGTTTGAATGTACCCGAAAATACATATTGGTTATGTATTCCCTTTAGCATTCAAGAGACATTATGCAAGTGATGTTTTTGAACATAATGTTTTGATTTTGTATTTACAATGTGAGACGAAAAAAATATTTGTCCTATTTGTGAGAAATTTTTGCAAGAATTTGACATGGGTGTTTTAGTAAACATGTTAATAACTTATAATAACGCAATTCCGAACTATTGGAAACATGATTAGTTTTGTTAAACACCTAATTTCATGCATGGGTTTCTCAAGTTAATGCATAACCCAAAGTTTTTGTTTTTGTGCAAAAATAGAATTCCTAGACTCAGATCAGGAGTGTAATCATATTTAGAATACTTACAATGATGATTGATGAGCAATGTGAATGAAGGAAGGATCAAAAATTCGTAGTTGTGGATGAGTGGTGAAGTAAATAGTGGCAGTTTAGAAGTGGTGGTATGAGATAATGGGTGCTTGGTTTAATATAAACTAAGAAAAAGGTTCTGCAGGTCGGCGGATACGACGGAACCAAAAAGGGGGTTCCGCCCGTTATGGCTGAGAGTTCCCCCGACACTGCTGAGAAAAATACTTATTGGTTTGTTTTGATTTTTGTGATTTTTTTCTAATGTCTAGAACTACAATGTAGGTTCCATGAGTCCTAAGCCTAGCCTAAGAAGGTTAAAAGGTTCTCGTTTAAGAGGTTTTGTGAGAATGTCGGTTATGTTGTCTTCCGAAGAAACTTTCTCAATTGAGATGTTTCCTTTTTGAACGTTATCACGAAGGAAATGATGACGGATTTCAATATGTTTGGTACGAGCATGTTGAACTGGATTTTTGCTAAGATCAATGGCTCCTTTGTTGTCACAAAGAATGGTTTATGAGGCGAAAAATGAACCGTTTTTAGAGGGTCATTTATGCCCGGAATTTAATTTATTTGATCAAATATTGCCCTAAATCGTTCCTTTTGTGATTTTAGGTACTTTGGGAGTGAATTCTGGAAAAGGAAGCATTTTGGACGTTTTTGGAGAATAAAAGTGAAGAAAACGGCAAAGACTTAATTTTCCATGCTGAGAACAGTACCTGACGGCGTCAAGAAGGAAAAGCTGACGGCGTCAGGAGCAAACTCCATGACGACCCAGAGAAAACCTGAAGGCGTCATATGAAGGACGTCAAGAGTTATTTTGGTGACGGCCTGAAGATGGATTGCACGTGATGGCGTCAGACCCAGATCTAGGCAGTCCGTGAACTTTATTGGCGGCGAGATGACGGCATCAGACATTTACGCTTGACGCCGTCACCTCAAAAAATCTATATATACTTTTCTATTTTTCATTCATTAGGAGAGGAACTTGTGTGAAGAATACTAGGGTCGAACCTAATAAACCCTAGGTCGGTTGTAACAGTATTTTCAAGGGTTTCACCCCTTGAAACCTTTCATGTTCAATTAAGATAAGTCCTCTTTCAATTCATTCAATATGTCTATGTGTTGTTTGAATATATCTTATGCTTGTCTTGATTTTAACATGCTAGGCTAGATCTTTTGTGTGTTTGCTTAGATGTAATGAAACCTAGATGTTGATTATAGGTTGATTGCTTGTTTATAGTTGTAATGGATGAATGATTTCAATGTTAGGCTTAAGAAAACTGGCAGATCTCCATTGTGTAACTTGCTTGAACGTCTTAAGAAACATGAACCGATGTGTACTAGGTTTTTATGATTGTATTTAATGCATGAGCGAATTCTAGTGATCCCATGTTAGGAGCTTCTTAGCCGGCTCGACATAGGAGTGAAGTAAGAGCTTATAGGATTGGGGAAGTAAGTACGCCACCCCATGAATGGTATTAAGGAATACAATCTGTCATCCACGCAACTGTAACAAGTAATTAACCTGTAAAAGATATCTAGGGAGTAGTGAAATCTAAGTAAACACAATTCTCCCATATATTGCTCACACCACTAGTATAATTTAGTTTATTTTCATTTTT
The DNA here is from genome assembly GCA_030686995.1 of Artemisia argyi. Taxonomy (NCBI): domain Eukaryota; kingdom Viridiplantae; phylum Streptophyta; class Magnoliopsida; order Asterales; family Asteraceae; genus Artemisia; species Artemisia argyi. Next base: position 102,883,741 of record CM060696.1, read on the forward strand.
GTCATTTTATTTTGATTGCATCTTAGTTATTGGGTTAGTTGACTAGCAACTAATTCCGCCCACTCCTCTAAAAACCGAGATTTTACTTGCTTTTATAAAAATACAAAAAGAATCATCCCTCACCTCTAGACCTAGTTCTCAGGTTTTCTAATCCTAGCGACACTATTCCTAAGTTGAACGATCAATCCCCGGTACTTGTCACTATACTATACTACAAAGATCAAAAACTAACCAATTATGCCAAATATACGTTGTTTTTGTGTTTTTTAATATGCAGGTACGGATATGAAAGAAATAGACGAAAATTACGAGAAAATAACGAAACCGAGCACGAGAGTGGAAAAAGAATCAAAAGCCGAGGCCGGGAAGCATTTTTCAAGTCCGGATCAATATTTGAGCTCAAAGTGTCAAATCAATCCTTGAAGATTTATCAGTTGTCATATTTAGCCCTTGGAATTATTTTACAAGAATGGCAGAAGTGGTCCTCATGATTTCAGATTTGGCACAAATGGTCCTTGATTTATATCACTACAAAAAACTGAAAATAATTTTACAAGACCTGGTCCAAAGTTTTACCCAATCCATATCAAGCCCAAAGCCAAATTTCAAGCCCAAATATAAATCCCCTACCCGAGCCCACCTTTATACCCGGTCAAAACCCAAACCTCAAGTCAAATAAATATATAAAAATTACCCCGTACACTCCCGCCCCTTTTACCTCTAATACCCAGAAATAACTATTCACTGAATAGTAACTATGAACCCTAATCCCCCAATTCAATTAATTACTACAATTAAGGGTATAATTGTCAATTCATGGGGCTTCTAGATGATTGTCAGATGTGTCAGGACTTGTCAGAGTTCAAGAAGCACACGCATAGCTACGTGGCATCATCTTATTAGACAGAACGCGTCACCAAAGAAGATCCAAGGGCTGGAAATGATTGGACAATCATTGGGATTGATCTGATGATTGAGAATAGGTGTGAAGAAACACACCACACGGATTGCCAAGCTGGCAATCCGTGACCTCTCTCCTCACTAGAACCTTCACTCTTGTAATATAAATAGATGCTTAGGGTGCTTGTAATAGGTGGTGAGTTTCGAATAGCGAAGCTCTGCCCATTTTATTACTCAGTTTTTAGTTGTAATCTCAATTTCATTTGAAATGCTTTAAGTTTTAATGAAATCAATTTTTTCCTTTAATCTTTTTAGTTAAATGTTTTAGTTAAATCTCATTTAATTTCAGTCACATATCAGTTTTTGAATCAATTTGTTTAATAATTCATTGCTTATCAGTTTTAGTCATTTACAAAATTTCATATAAAAAAAGCTCAAAAACAAAAACAAAAAATAGGTTGAGTTTTGATTCAACTTTTAGTTTAACTTTTCAATAGTTTAAATACAGTTTATAATCAGTATTCTCTCTTGGAGAGTTGGATGTTTCAGTTTATCATAATCTTTGTTCATATTTCATTTGGTCAAACTTTGGTCAACAGTTGAGATTGGTAGTAATTTGTGGTGTATTGGACAAGTTTGAGTGGGATTTGGATGCACTCAGCCTGTCAAAAGACAGGCAAGCATAGTGAATCACTCCTTTTCATGCTGGAGTGAATGATCATTGTAAGTACTGATTCAAGTTTTATTGTTCTTAGTTCAATCACTAGATTCTGTGTTGATCAATTAGTTGCTAGTTTGCTGTTATTATAGAATAAATGGGTTGAGTTTGAATCTAGTTTAGTAGATTTGTTAGCTGTAACAATTTGGAGTTTATATTTTTTATAGCTCATTGAAATCTGTTTTAATTAGATACTTGTGAATCTGAATTTCTGATAGTTTCAGTTGTTTTGATTGTTTAATCAACTTCTAATTGTGTTTTTGTAGCTTGTTGAATCAGTAACTTGGTAGTTTGTGGTTAGTTGTATCATTTCATAGTTATTAGTAGTAGTTATAGGGGTGTTTGGATTTTGCATTTGTTGTGTAATGCTGTTGTTGTAGTGTTGTTTAACTGTCACATTTAGACTTCGTTAGTATAGTAATAGAGTTTAGGTTCATAAAATAGTAGGGTAGTTTTCATAAAAGTCAAATCAAGGTTTAAAATTAGCTATCTGATTAGCATAGTTGAATACAGTTAGTATAATAGTAAGAGTAGTTGCATATTAGATCATAGTAGCTAAATTTAGCTTAATAACAGCTTATTACTTCATTAAGACATAGTTGTGATTAGTTAAATTTGGATTTGGTCAAAGTTTTTTTGTGTAAATTCAATAGTCAACACTAGTGCTACTCAGTTTTTGGTCTGATTTTTTATTGCACTTGTAGGACTCATTTTTAGTTGGAAATAACTTTGGCTTGTTGATTTGAGTTTTTTAGTTGCTAGTATAACATAATAAAAAATAAAATTTAGGTTTAGATCCTTTTAGCTTATTAGAATAGTAGATTGAAGTTGGCTGTTTGAGCTCTTTATTCCCCTGCACCATATTGCTTAGACAGCTTTCAAGGCAACTTTAAGATTAGTATTTGCTAGTTTTAGCATTAGCTCTTTGTTTTATAGCTACTCAGTTTGGTAGTCTAGTAATTGCCCCCATAACCTTGTAGTTCTTAGCTTATTAGGACTGCTTTTTGTGGACTGCTTATTAGGTGTTTTAACATTGATTTCTATTTTGAGCTATTGGGCTGCTAGTGCTAATTTGAGCTTGTGATTGTGTTAAATTGGTTCTTCTGAGTTTTTTAGTAGTTGGTTTAATGTTGTGAATGGTCTTCTTATTCTACTCATGCTTTAGCTTATTCATTAGTTGCTTTAGTAGCTTATTAGCTTGCAGATTGTGTTTCTGTGTTTCATATGATCATTTCTTAGCTTATTTTAGTTCATAATAGTATAATACATCTGTGGTATCAGTTTGGTGAATTTTTGTGGCAAGTGCTTATCAATAAGCACTTGTCATAAGCTGTTTTGGTGCTTATAAGCTCTTCTGCTTAATTTTTCTTTTCTAAAATTTTTCTGCAAGCTTTCTATAATATTTTAGAATTTCTGTAAAATTTTCATAATTTTCTGAGTTCATTTACTATTTTTCTTAATTTCTTTTAGTTTATAATCATTTTTAAATCAATTTTAATAATCAAAAATCAATTTAAAATCAGAAAAAGCTTTGAAAAATACTAAAATATTTTAGGAAATTCTTTTATAATATTTTAGATTTTTCAGATTTGATTTTATAATTTTCCCATTATTTTTACATTTTCTTTTATTTTTAATCACTTTTTAATTCAATAAATAGAAAATTAATTCTAGAAAATAAGTAAAAAGTCTAAAAAATATTTTTCTTTTTCTCAAAATTCTTTTTATTAGTTTAAAGATTTTTAGAAACTTGTTTCACATTTGTAGGATCATTTTTTGTATATAAGTCGCGTTTTATTTCGTACGTTACGTTTATTTTCGCGTTTGCATTTTCGTTTTTACGTTTTTAACATTTGTGCATACCTAGCTTGTACATTCTTCATATTTCACTATTTCTTATCATAATTTGAATTCCAAAATCATATTTTTCATTTTACCACTTTTCACAACACGATTTCGCGATTCGATTATTCACGACTCCATTCTACCTTCGTTGGGAAAACGACCCGGGAATTACTTTCACGAGTATTTCTTCGGAATAATTATATACTACAAAAAGACAATATCAAAATGGCGCCGCTGCCGGGGAAGGTCGAAGTGAGTTTTTGAATATTCGTTTTGAAAAAATCGTGCTTTGATAAGCCTTCCTCTATCTTGTATATATTTTCTATAAAAAAAATAAAAAATTGAAAAATCAAAAACAAAAATAATCTTCTTATCCTCTAAAATTTGATTCTTCTTCTCAAACCCTCTTATGTTTAATTCTTATGGATCCAATTTGTTTTAATTGTGGAGAACCGTTCGTCGGAGGGTTGTGTGTGTGGTGTACGTGCGACCAATGTGGCGATAATATTCATGATGGCGTTTGTTTGAATTGTAATTCCCACACGTATGATCAAAATTCGTTCAATAATCCGTCAAACGTTCCCGATTACTTTACACCACCACCACCTTCGTTTTATTGCTATAATTGTGGAAACCCTTCCGAAGAAGGAGTGCCGTGTGGGCAATGTTTTTGTGATGTATGTGGATACACCGATTGTAAATGCTATGCCCCGAGTGCTAACACGTCTTACGCTTACGATCCGAGCTTTGATTTTTATCCTCAAAACTTTTATGAGCAAGACCCGTATTACAATGGTGATTCATTTCAAAATACATCAAATTTTGAACATTGTGGGGGATCGTCTGAAAATTTTTATGAGCCGAATTTATATTCTCATGGTTTTAACCAACCCCCACAAACTTCTGAATTTACTAATCAAATTTTTGAAATTAAATCCATTATTGAGACGTTAAAAGAGATGGTGATTAATCGTTATACATCTACTCCCGAGCCTAATGAGAAATCGATGGAAGAACTTCTTGCCGAAGAAAGAAAATTCCAATTTTGTGAGTGTTGTATGTACGATGATGATGATTCCACGATTACAATCGTTCTTAATCCTCAAAATGAATCTATCTCTCCTTCCGTAGAACCCGAAGACTCTCTAACAATGGGGGACGAGCATCTAAACACTATTCCGGCAATGAAATCGGACGAATTCAATAAGTCTAGTGTTGAGAACCTCGTCCCAATCCCAAGTGAGTCCGATGAGATTTCTAACGATGTTGAAAATAATCCTTTTAATGATCATATTGATACGAATGATATACCGTTTGATGAAAATCGTGTTGAAATATTCTCCGATTCTGACGATAACGATTCTATATCTTGTGGAGAAATTGAATATATTGATGAAGAATCTCCTGAGCTAGCTAGCTTAGAAGGAGAGAATGAAGAAGATGTTGATACGGAAATACAAGATGAAGTTCTTCGTGAAACATTGTTGAATGTCAATCTTCTTATCCGTATTGAGGCATTGAATGATCCACCGATTTTTTCTCCTATCCCCGATATGGATTGTGATTTTTTTACCCAAGCTTCAGATTTTTCGATTTGAAGAGACGAGTAGTGGCAATCCCATTCTGAATGCTTTACTTTTGAGATTGATTCTGTGCTTATTTCTGAAAATCCGTCACATGACCCTCTTTTAGAGGATGTCGATCGATTTCTTGCTGCGGATGACTCGATACCACCGGGTATTGAGAATGACGAGAATGATATTCTTTCCAATTTACTTTCTTCTCGTCCACCCGCGAAACCACCCGATGTAGATTGTGAATTCAGAACGAATGAAGATATTTTTGGTGTGGTGGACGAGATTTCCGAACATGATGTTCCTATGCTTGATATTTTACCCACCCAACCCACCCGTGATTCTGAACTTGACTTTGCTTTTACCATCCGGGTGTTTAAACCGTTCTTTGCTTATCCCATTATTTCTTCACTTTTCCACTCCACCGGGAGTGAGGATACCGTCTTTGACCCCGGCATATCCGTTTATCATGCCGGGTGTCCGTTCCATCTGCTCTCCCCAAGGACGAATTAATTCGGGGATCGAGTCAAGCTCATGTGACTCGGTGAACAAAAACAAGCGCTTCGTGGGAGGCACCCCATGCTTATCCATTCATCTTCTTAAATTTCTATTTTCTTTCTAATGTGACGTGAGGAGGGCTACCTCTTCCATTTCTTGTGTTTCGTGCTTGTTGTTGTTTATGTCCAGGATTTGCCCGAATAATGAAGACTCTCGTGCTCGTGGTTTTGCTTTTCTCCACCCGAGTTTCATCATTCGTTGCTTATCCAAATATCCTAATCTTATCGACTAACATTTATCCTTTGGCATAATTAATAAACGGCCTTAGATTTATGTAGGAGAACCCTTACCTTTTAAACATTGAGGACAGTGTTTCGTTTTAGTCTGGGGGGGGGGGGGGTGATCATTCGATCTGATTTTTGCCTTGCACTTTGTCGTGTTCTCTTGCAACTCCGTTTTTCCACCAAAAATGAAAAAATTTAAAATTTCAAAAATTTTGAAGGAAAATGAATGAAAAAGTCATGAAAAAGCACAAAAAATGAGAAAAAGTTGAAAAAGTTGTGCAAAAATATAATAAAGTTTGAATAAGTGTTTTGACACCTTGTTGACTTTCTTGCTGGCGAGAGTAGAAATAAATATTTTGACTTGACCGGGCGTGTTGAGCCCTAGCTTGTTCCCTTAACCAATGATGGTCATATAATCTTGTGCTAGTTTTGTACACAAGGAGCTATAAAATGCAAATTCTTTCTTAAGAATTTGCAAGTTCCCGTACTTTACTTTATACATGCACAGCTTAAAAGCTTTCGCTGGTCTTTTACATCAGGAGCTAGAAAATACGAATTCTTCTTCTAGAATTCGCAAGTTTCCGTATCTGACTTTATATATGCGTGGCTGATTATCGGCTAAGTATTCGCGGGTTTCATTACTTGGAATCTTAAATTGCGAAGAGCGAGAAATGATAGAGTTTATTTAGAAATTAGATGCTAAACGTGGAGTAGTGGTTCTCTTTAGAGCTCATGAGAGGTACTTGTGGATTTTTACTCCCATCAGAAACGTCACCCATATAAAATAGATGTTCTAGGTTAATTAGTGGTATTTCGGTTTGAATAATATTTAGTTCTTTGTTTTCTTATGAGAATTTTTGCTTTAGAAGTTGGGTACATATCAAGGAACATCAAAAATAAGAGCAAAAAGTGAAAAAAATCAAAAGTCAAAAGTTGATTATCTATGTGGTTTTGGAGCTACTCGATAAGCTTCCATTGATGTATGAAAAAAGTCAAGAAAGAAAAAAAGTGAAAAGTAAGAAAAGTGAAAAAAGTGAAAAATGAAGAAAAGTGAAAGTTGAAAGTTGTATCGAATAAGAGCTTATGTATAAATAAGTTGTTGGCGCGTGAGGTGCATGTGTTTGATTAGTAATCAATTACATGAGGTGCACGTGTAGTACTCCGCAACTTATATTTCTGATATTGTATGTACCAAAATTCCTTGATGTGGACCGAATTTCTATTGCAGTGGTTCTTAAGAGAAAATGAATAACTACTTATCGTTTTAACTTAGGTATCACTATCGGACTAAAAATTATTTAAACGAGAATATATGAAGCAATTCATTTCTCAACTAAATAAAATATTGAGATACAAAACCTAGGAAATGGGAGTAAGGAGTTTCCACAAGTAACTATTATGAGTAGTGTTAGCATCTAACTTGTAGATAAGTTGTGATCTCGTTTGTACGCTTAGTTTGGGGACTTGTGAAAAATCAAGGATGACGATTTTTATCCGTATGGTCACTTCTTAAATAGAAGTGTTTCTACTCGTTGACCCTAATAATTATTGCAAAAAGAATGAAAGTTCAACAAACCGTCACAAGTATCAAGTATGAAAAGTTTAAAAATAGAATAAAGTGGAATAAAGAAAAGTTTTTGGAAAACGGAGCATTTTCGGGAATAAATGATTTTGTAATCTCTTTTGAACCTCCTTGCTACTTTTCAAAGTTAGTAGAAAGAGTATCGAAATTATTTATCCCAAAAGCATGAATTGATCACATTGCGTGAGGACACGGCAATACTTTAGTCGGGGGGATTTTGGTGTGTATTAATTTACACACCTTTTCTTTACCAAATACCGGAACGAAAAGATCAAAAACTAACCAATTATGCCAAATATACGTTGTTTTTGTGTTTTTGAATATGCAGGTACGGATATGAAAGAAATGGACGAAAATTACGAGAAAATAACGAAACCGAGCACGAGAGTGGAAAAAGAATCAAAAGCCGAGGCCGGGAAGCATTTTTCAAGTCCGGATCAATATTTGAGCTCAAAGTGCCAAATCAATCCTTGAAGATTTATCAGTTGTTATATTTAGCCCTTGGAATTATTTTACAAGAATGGCAGAAGTGGTCCTCATGATTTCAGATTTGGCACAAATGGTCCTTGATTTATATCACAACAAAAAACTGAAAATAATTTTACAAGACCTGGTCCAAAGTTTTACCCAATCCACAACAATCCATATCAAGCCCAAAGCCAAATTTCAAGCCCAAATATAAATCCCCTACCCGAGCCCACCTTTATACTCGGTCAAAACCCAAACTTCAAGTCAAATAAATATATAAAAATTACCCTGTACACTCCCGCCCCTTTTACCTCTAATACCCAGAAATAACTATTCACTGAATAGTAACTATGAACCCTAATCCCCCAATTCAGTTAATTACTACAATTAAGGGTATAATTGTCAATTCATGGGGATTCTAGATGATTGTCAGATGTGTCAGGACTTGTCAGAGCTCAAGAAGCACACGCATAGCTACGTGGCATCATCTTATTGGACAGAACGCGTCACCAAAGAAGATCCAAGGGCTGGAAATGATTGGACAATCATTGGGATTGATCTGATGATTGAGAATAGGTGTGAAGAAACACACCACATGGATTGCCAAGCTGGCAATCCGTGACCTCTCTCCTCACTAGAACCTTCACTCTTGTAATATAAATAGATGCTTAGGTTGCTTGTAATAGGTGGTGAGTTTCGAATAGTGAAGATCTGCCCATTTTATTACTCAGTTTTTAGTTGTAATCTCAATTTCAATTGAAATGCTTTAAGTTTTAATGAAATCAATTTTTACCTTTAATCTTTTCAGTTAATTGTTTTAGTTAAATGTTTTAGTTAAATCTCATTTAATTTCAGTAGCATATCAGTTTTTGAATCAATTTGTTTAATAATTCATTGCTTATCAGTTTTAGTTATTTACAAAATTTCATATAAAAAAACCTCAAAAAAAAATAGCTTGAGTTTTGATTCAACTTTTAGTTTAACTTTTCAATAGTTTAAATACAGTTTATAATCAGTATTCTCTCTTGGAGAGTTGGATGTTTCAGTTTATCATAATCTTTGTTCATATTTCATTTGATCAAACTTTGGTCAAAAGTTGAGATTGGTAGTAATTTGTGGTGTATTGGACAAGTTTGAGTGGGATTTGGATGCACTCAGCCTGTCAAAAGACAGGCAAGCATAGTGAATCACTCCTTTTCATGCTGGAGTGAATGATCATTGTAAGTACTGATTCAAGTTTTATTGTTCTTAGTTCAATCACTAGAATCTGTGTTGATCAATTAGTTGCTAGTTTGCTGTTATTTTAGAATAAATGGGTTGAGTTTGAATCTAGTTTAGTAGATTTGTTAGCTGTAACAATTTGGAGTTTATATTTTTTATAGTTCATTGAAATCTGTTTTAATTAGATACTTGTGAATCTGAATTTCTGATAGTTTCAGTTGTTTTGATTGTTTAATCAACTTCTAATTGTGTTTTTGTAGCTTGTTGAATCAGTAACTTGGTAGTTTGTGGTTAGTTGTATCATTTCATAGTTATTAGTAGTAGTTATAGGGGTGTTTGGATTTTGCATTTGCTGTGTAATGCTGTTGTTGTAGTGTTGTTTAACTGTCACATTTAGACTTCATTAGTATAGTAATAGAGTTTAGGTTCATAAAATAGTAGGGTAGTTTTCATAAAAGTCAATTCAAGGTTTAAAATTAGCTATCTGATTAGCATAGTTGAATACAGTTAGTATAATAGTAAGAGTAGTTGCATATTAGATCATAGTAGCTAAATTTAGCTTAATAACAGCTTATTACTTCATTAAGACATAGTTGTGATTAGTTAAATTTGGATTTGGTCAAAGTTTTTTGTGTAAATTCAATAGTCAACACTAGTGCTACTCAGTTTTTGGTCTGATTTTTTATTGCACTTGTAGGACTCATTTTTAGTTGGAAATAACTTTGGCTTGTTGATTTGAGTTTTTTAGTTGCTAGTATAACATAATCAAAAATAAAATTTAGGTTTAGATCCTTTTAGCTTATTAGAATAGTAGATTGAAGTTGGCTGTTTGAGCTCTTTATTCCCCTGCACCATATTGCTTAGACAACTTTCAAGGCAACTTTAAGATTAGTAGTTGCTAGTTTTAGCATTAGCTCTTTGTTTTATAGCTACTCAGTTTGGTAGTCTAGTAATTGCCCCCATAACCTTGTAGTTCTTAGCTTATTAGGACTGCTTTTTGTGGACTGCTTATTAGGTGTTTTAACATTGATTTATGTTTTGAGCTATTGGGCTGCTAGTGCTAATTTGAGCTTGTGATTGTGTTAAATTGGTTATTCTGAATTTTTTAGCAGTTGGTTTAATGTTGTGAATGGTCTTCTTATTCTGTTGCTTATTCTGCTCATGCTTTAGCTTATTCATTAGTTGCTTTAGTAGCTTATTAGCTTGCAGATTGTGTTTCTGTGTTTCATATGATCATTTCTTAGCTTATTTGAGTTCATAATAGTATAATACATCTGTGGTATCAGTTTGGTGAATTTTTGTGGCAAGTGCTTATCAATAAGCACTTGCCATAAGCTGTTTTGGTGCTTATAAGCTCTTCTACTTAATTTTTCTTTTCCAAAATTTTTCTTCAAGCTTTCTATAATATTTTAGAATTTCAGTAAAATTTTCATAATTTTTTGAGTTCATTTACTATTTTTCTTAATTTCTTTTAGTTTATAATCATTTTTAAATCAATTTTAATAATCAAAAATCAATTAAAAATAAGAAAAAGCTTTGAAAAATACAAAAATATTTTAGGAAATTCTTTTATAATATTTTAGATTTTTCAGATTTCATTTTATAATTTTCCCATTATTTTTACATTTTCTTTTATTTTTAATCACTTTTTAATTCAATAAATAGAAAATTAATTCTAGAAAATAAATAAAAAGTCTAAAAAATATTTTTCTTTTTCTCAAAATTCTTTTTATTAGTTTAAAGATTTTTAGAAACTTGTTTCACATTTGTAGGATCATTTTTTGTATATAAGTCGCGTTTTATTTCGTACGTTACGTTTATTTTCGCGTTTGCATTTCTGTTTTTAAGATTTTAACATTTGTGCATACCTAGCTTGTACATTCTTCATATTTCACTATTTCTTATCATAATTTGAATTCCAAAATCATATTTTTCATTTTACCACTTTTCACAACACGATTTCGCGATTCGATTATTCACGACTCCATTCTACCTTCGTTGGGAAAACGACCCGGGAATTACTTTCACGAGTATTTCTTCGGAATAATTATATACTACAAAAAGACAATATGAGGGGTTGTAAGCTTCTCGAGATCCCTCGAGAGGTAAAGCCTGGTGCAATTCCCACGCATCAAGTTTTTGGCGCCGCAGCCTGGGGAATAGTTATTGTCTAGGTTAGGATTTCTTTTTATTAGGTCTACTTGCTAGATTCCTTTCTAGTAAGATTTTATTTTTATTTTTAGGTTCTCTTTAGTCTATCTTATTTCTTCGTGTTTTTGTTCGTAATCTTTACCATCCGACATCATGGAAGGTGGTAACATCTTTGAACCCATCAACCCACCACAACAAGACCACCCACAAAACCCACCACTAGCAAACCAACCTCTTAGGCCCCGAACCCTAGGAGAGTATTCCCGACCTAGCCACCAAGGCTATCGAAACACTATTGAGCTCACCGGAGCCAATGTGTCCCCCTTACGATCCGACACCATCCGGTTGGTGCAAAGCGGAAGTGCATTCCATGGACTTCGTTCCAAAGATCCAAATCAACATCTCAAGGACTTCCTTAAAATCGTAGATTCTATAGACCTTGATGTTACAACTAGAGAGTCAACCCGATTACGCCTATTCCAATTCTCTCTACGTGATCAAGCTAGTCAATGGCTTGAGCGTTTACCCGCGGGATCCATCACCTCATGGGATGATCTCACAACTCGTTTCATTGCCCAATTTTTCCCACCGGGGAGAACTACCAAGCTTAGAAATGATATCTTGATGTTCCAACAACTTCAAGGTGAAACTCTATATGAAGCATGAACTCGTTTCAAGGACTTACTCCAAAAAGTCCCTCATCATGGCATAGATCTTTGGCTCCAAGTCCAAATCTTCTATGACCATATCGATCTCTCTACAAGGCGAACCATTGACCAATCGGCCGGTGGCAAGCTACGTGATCTAAGTGCGGAAGAATCATGGGAACTCATAGAAGATCTTGCTTCTATGACAACGAAAGTTGGAATGATCCCCGTTATTTGAACAAAACGGTCAAGGCAATATCTTTGCCTTCGAACAATTCTAGCACTCCCAACCGTAGGATCATGGAACTTGAGGACCAAGTCAAGTTTCTCATGAAATCTTACGAAGCTCCTAAGCCTACAAGCCAAGTGAACAAAATCACTTCTTCATGCGAATTATGTAGTGGTCCCCATGACACTCGTGATTGTGTGGAACTCCCCGGAACATCTTTTGCGGACTACGCATCCTCGTGTACCGACGAAGTAGGAGATAAGTGGTACACTTTCAAACTCGAGCCAAACCCTTACGGTGATTCCTACAACCCTTATTGGAAAAATCACCCGAACCTTAGGTGGAAACAAAACCAAAACAATCCTTCCAATCCGCCTAATCGTTACCAACCAAACGGTCCACCCTCCAACCATACTTTCAACAACAATCCTTCTAACAACTATGGTAGTACCAACAATCTTGAAGGATTGATGTCCAAGTTTATGGCATCTCAAGAAGCTCGCATAGCTAGGTTTGAAACCGAATTCAACCAACAACAAACGGAGATGACCAATAAGATTGACAACTTGTTGAAAGCCCTCAACAACCAAGCGTTAACTACACCTAGGAAGGACACTAGGGACGCCAATAGCGGAATCCAAACTAAGGACCCCTCGTCATCCAAACACGTCCACTTTGTCAATGTTGTCACCATTAAACCAACAGATAAGGGGATAGAAGAAAGTGACAAGGATGAAGTTAGAGTAGAAACCGAGACTAGGGATGAAATTAGGGAAGTTGAGGTTAATAAGGGAGAAGAGTTAGAGGAAGTAGAGACTGTAGAAGAATACTTTGATAAGTTGCCTACCGAGGAAGAACGGGAATATCATAAGGATTTATTCGATGATCCCGAGACACCATATATCCTTGGCTCACCCCTTATCAAAATGGGAGACCCCTCTAACATCAACATACCATGCAACATTGGGCATATGCATATATGGAAAGCTTATATCGATCCTAGATCTCCTATAAACATCATGACTAGAACTTATTATAATTGGGTAATGAAGAAACAACTTGGTTATAGGATGATGCCCAGTAAGAATTTAATAAGTAATTTTGTAGGTAGAGTGAAAGGATTGCATGTGATTGTCAGAAATTTCACTTATGAGATCGATTTTATGATAGTAGAGGATACTCGTCCGGTGATAGATGCTTGCCTAAGTCAAGTAGTGTTCGGAAAACCATTCGTTGAAGCCACTAAGATGAGTTATGATCCGACTCTAGGGATAGTTAGGTTCAAGGAAGAGAATGATGAGATTGCCTACCAAATGCCCTTTAAGATTGAGCAGTACCACCTCCTGTCAAACATAGAAAAGGAACACAAACAAGCGGCTTACTATAGGAATGATGAGGATAGACGTAGAGGAGTAGAGTATGTGATGAATAGGATGCTTGGTTTCTACAAACAATGCTTGCAACTAGGTCCGGAATACAAAACTGGTATAGGAGATGACCTGGAGAGTGAAACCAACAATGAGGTCACGTAGTAACCCATGACCTTGAGTCTAGCTACAAGACTCGTAAATAAAGAAAAGCGCTTCTTGGGAGGCAACCCATGTTTTGTGTGATGTTTATTTTGTTTGATTGTTATTTGTTTCCGTATGCATGCTTTATTTTTATTGTTGGTAGATCATGTTTCAAAACTAAATGGTGAAAATACTTCACTTTGTTGTTTGGCTTAGTCTTAACTTCATCCAAAGGTATTTCGCAAAAGATAAGTGTAAGGGGAAAACCCCAAATATGTTTTTAAGAAACAAACTCGATCATGATTCTCCACAATATTAAGTGAACATGTATATTCGTATTTGTTAGAGTCAAATGCTTGTATCGAGTAATAATGATGTTTTTCAGGATTTTCCAGGAAGTAGGACAAAGTTTTTCCAGAAATTTTCCGGAAACTTAACATAAGAATTTCTGCAGGTCACTTCTGACGGCGTCAGGAAGAAATTCCTGACGGCGTCACGTGTAAAATTCTGGAAATTTTACCAGTTTTGTTTTTCTAACGGAGTCTTAAAGTTTTTGTTGAATCTTTAGTTTTATAATCTCCAAGAGATCTGCAAACATCATTCCACAAGCATTATATCTTACTTTGTTTTCTAGGATTTGTTAGCATATATAGATTGCCGCCGATTTTACGCGAGGTTGCCTTGTCTGTTTTCTCAGGTTTAACAGGTTATGTTTGACAAGAAGATGATTTATATTCTGGAAGGGAAGCTTTGATTGTTCATTTTCTTGGAGGAAGATCTAACCTTATTACCTTATTATCCATACCGAGCAAATCAGGGGAGTATTTGATTTCATTCTTTTTACTTATTTCACTTTTACATTCTTTACTTGAACATTGGGGACAATGTTCATCCTAAGTGTAAGGGGAGGGTAAAATGATGATACCTTACAGATACACTTTCGCTTGAGTTTGTTTGTTTGATGGTAGATGTGTAATAAAACTATGAGAAATACTTGTTAGTGTAATTTTTGCGCCAAATTTAAAATTTTTTACAGCATTTAGGAGTGAAACTTTAGCCATAGCAAGCGTCTCATGGATAGGAGATTGTATGACTAGCACAAAACCGTATCATTCAGAAAAATTTTCCACCCAAATATGTGAGGTTCGCCTTTAGATTTGATAGGAAAAGCATTCATTATTAGTGCTTATGAGTATACCGGTAGCATTTAGATTCTAGAACTTGCGTTAGTGGTGCATCCCGAGACCGCTAGTGAGACTACATTCGTGTAGTAGGATTTACTACATGATAAGAGGCATTAGGATCACCCTTGTGTAAAACCCGTATCATAATTACTTGACCATTTAAGTCATATTACTTGGCTAGTTAAGTCAATTAATTTTTCCCACACCTTAGCTTTGTACTCATTTTTCGTACACGAAACCCCTAGTACACCCCTCCGAGCCTATCTTTTCGTTTCTAACTTTAAGCACCTTACTTAAAGGAAGAATTTGTTACACCCCACTTAAATGTACACCCAAATCGCCTTAGCCTTCCGTGTATGCACTCACCTTTAGTGCATTATTGTCATTTGTTTAAACCCTTAGTTAATTATCTAATTGATTACATTGTTGCTAAGTCGAGTCATATCCTTGTACATATTGTTTTGGGACGATTGGGACTCATGGGTAAAGTACTTATTTTATGGAGTAATGGGGAAGAACATCATTTATTACCCCCATACGTACGTTAATCTTAAAAGTACTCCAAGTGTTTTGATTATCTTAATTCGAGTCATTAGATTAGTTTATTGTAAAGTATGTAAAAATTCAAGTGTAAGGGGAATGTTCATTCCCTATGATGTATTATTTTGGATTGTAGGGTAAGAGTTTATGCAAAAAAAAAAAAAAAAAAAAAAAAAAAAAAAAAAACGGGACTACCATCCCGTTTCATTTTATGTTTTCGTTATTTTTCATTTATTAGCTTAAGTCGAGTCTAGTCTTGGCTTAGCAACGCCATATTGTACATGTAATTAACCAAGATTATTAACTCGCCACCAGTAAAGACTGCCTATATCCAACAAAACCGTGTATTCTATATCCCTACACCTAACGTTACAACCCTTTAAAAGACCTCTTTGATAGTTTATCCTAGGTGCTTACGCCATGTGGTGGAGGTTTGATCCTTTCCCAAGCCTATGGTAATCTATTTTGTTATGACAGGTAGTGAGAGATGTTTTCCATTTTCATATTGTGATATTACTTTATTACACCCGAGAGATGTGAGTATCTAAACACTATTTGTGAGGTGCTAGTGTATGACCTTCGTGCTTGTCTTTGGTCTTTAGTGGAACGATTGTTTGTTGTAATTACTTTTATATTAGTGTTGAATGACCCCTAACTTGTATTTTGACTAGAATAAAAGCGCATTTGCTTGAGGACAAGCAAATCTCAAGTGTAAGGGTATACGATGAGGCGAAAAATGAACCGTTTTTAGGGGGTCATTTAAGCCCGGAATTGAATTTATTTGATCAAATATTGCCCTAAATCGTTCCTTTTGTGATTTTAGGTACTTTGGGAGTGAATTCTGGAAAAGGAAGCATTTTGGACGTTTTTGGAACATAAAAGTGAAGAAAACGACAAAGACTTAATTTTCCATGCTGAGAACAGTACCTGACGGCGTCAAGAAGGAAAAGCTGACGGCGTCAGGAGCAAAATCCATGACGACCCAAAGAAAACCTGAAGGCGTCAGATGAAGGGCGTCAAGAGTTATTTTGGTGACGGCCTGAAGATGGATTGCACGTGACGGCGTCAGACCCAGATCTAGGCAGTCCGAGAACTTTATTGGCGGCGAGATGACGACGTCAGACATTTACTCTTGACGCCGTCACCTCACAAAATCTATATATACTTTTCTATTTTTCATTCATTAGGAGAGGAACTTGTGTGGAGAATACTAGGGTCGAACCTAATAAACCCTAGGTCGGTTGTAACAGTATTTTCAAGGGTTTTCACCCCTTGAAACCTTTCATGTTCAATTAAGATAAGTCCTCTTTCAATTCATTCAATATGTCTATGTGTTGTTTGAATATATCTTATGCTTGTCTTGATTTTAACATGCTAAGCTAGATCTTTTGTGTGTTTGCTTAGATGTAATGAAACCTAGATGTTGATTATAGGTTGATTGCTTGTTTATAGTTGTAATGGATGAATGATTTCAATGTTAGGCTTAAGAAAACTGGTAGATCTCCATTGTGTAACTTGCTTGAACGTCTTAAGAAACATGAACCGATGTGTACTAGGTTTTTATGATTGTATTTAATGCATGAGCGAATTCTAGTGATCCCATGTTAGGAGCTTCTTAGTCGGCTCGACATATAGGATTGGGGGAGTAAGTACGCCACCCCATGAATGGTATTAAGGAATACAATCCGTCATCCACGCAACTGTAACAAGTAATTAACCTGTAAAAGATATCTAGGGAGTAGTGAAATCTAAGTAAACACAATTCTCCCATATATTGCTCACACCACTAGTATAATTTAGTTTATTTTCATTTTTGTCATTTTATTTTGATTGCATCTTAGTTATTGGGTTAGTTGACTAGCAACTAATTCCGCCCACTCCTCTAAAAACCAAGATTTTACTTGCTTTTATAAAAACATAAAAATACAAAAAGAATCATCCCTCACCTCTAGACCTAGTTCTTAGGTTTTCTAATCCTAGCGACACTATTCCTAAGTTGAACGATCAATCCTCCGGTACTTGTCACTATTCTATACTACAACGATCAGGTACACTGCCTGGTGGGGGTTGTAAGCTTCTCGAGATCCCTCGAGAGGTAAAGCTTGGTGCAATTCCCACGCATCAATGGTGATGTCTTTAAGTTGAATTCAGTAGTCGACAAGAGCTTGCTTCATCCAAAGAGCTTGTTGACAAGCCTTTCTGGCCGAAACGCATTCGGCTTCCGTTGTTGAGATAGCGAGAGCCGTTTGATTCTTAGAGAACCATGAGGTAAGACAATGTCCAACAAAAGTACAAATACCACTTATGCTTTTTCTATCAACATAGTTACCGGCATGATCCGAGTCGGCATACACTATGGTGTCTATTCCCGTTCCTTTGGGATACCATAAACCTAAATGTGTAGTGCCTTTAATATATCTAAAAATCCTTTTAACGGCTTCGAGATGAGTTGTCTTAGTATCTTCTTGAAAACGAGCACATAGACAAACACTAAACATAATGTCGGGTCTACTAGCCGTTAGGTAAAGTAGACTTCCAATCATACCTCTATATTTAGTGCTATCTACGGATTCACTTTCCTCATCCTTGGTGAGTTTTGTTTCCGTGGACATGGGTGTTTTGATTGGTTTCGAATCTTCTAATCCAAATTTCTTAAGCATGTCCTTAATATATTTAGATTGGTTAAAGAAGATACCATCTTCTAGTTGTTTAATTTGGAGTCCTAGGAAAAAGTTGAGTTCTCCCATCATACTCATTTCAGACTCGGCATGCATGATTTTTGAGAAATCTACGCATAATTCTTGACAAGTTGATCCGAATATAATGTCATCAACATAGATTTGGACTATGATAATATGTGAACCTTTCTTCCTAGTGAAGAGAGTATTATCAACTAAGCCCATGGTATACTTATGGTCAACTAGGAAGGTTTTAAGTCGATCATACCATGCTTTTGGAGCTTGCTTAAGTCCGTAAAGAGCCTTTTTAAGTTTGTAAACGTGATTAGGTTTTTCAAAATCGATGAAGCTCGGTGGTTGAACAACATACACTTCTTCATTTATAACCCCGTTTAGGAATGCACTTTTGACGTCCATTTGAAAGAGTTTAAAATTGTGTGCACATGCATATGCAAGTAAGATTCTAATTGACTCGAGCCTAGCAACCGGAGCAAAAGTTTCATCGTAGTCAATGCCTTCTTGTTGATTATATCCTTGTGCTACTAGCCTAGCTTTGTTTCTAGACACAATTCCATTTTCATCCATTTTATTACGAAAAACCCATTTTGTTCCAATTATTGTTTGACTCCTTGGTTGAGGAACTAATGTCCATACATCATTCCTAACAAATTGGTTTAACTCTTCTTGCATGGCTATTACCTAAGACTCATCATTTATGGCTTCGTTAATGTTTTTCGGTTCAATGGTTGACACGAAACAAAAGTAGTTACTTTCATTTTTGGCTTTAGATCTTAGTGTTCTCTCATTAATTTTTCCTATGACATTATCTAATGGATGACTTTTGGATTGTTTAACATTAACAATTTCTTTGCTTAATGGTTCATCTTCCTTGTCATTTTCTAAGATTACTTGGTTTTCAATAGCTTGACTTTCAACTAAGTCATCATCTACCAAAGGTGATGTCTTAGAGGGAGGTGGACTCTGGTCGAATGTTACGTTCAACGATTCCTCGACTCTTAAGGTTTCTTTGTTTAAAACAATGTAAGCTTTACTATTTTGTGAATATCCAAGAAATACACCTTCATAAGACTTTGGGTCAAATTTGGTGAGATAGTCCTTGGTGTTAAGAATAAAGCATTTACTCCCAAACACTCTAAAGTATCCTAATGTAGGCTTTTTACCTTTATATAGTTCATAAGGAGTTTTATTCAAAAATGGTCTAATTAAGACTCAATTTAAAATGTACGTTGATGTGTCAACGGCGTTACACCAAAACTTTTGTGGAATGTTTTGTTCATTAAGCATTGTTCTACTCATCTCTTGTAAAGTCCGGTTTTTACGTTCTACTACACCATTAGATTGAGGAGTGCGTGGAGCCGAAAAGTTATGAGTAATACCATTTTTATCACAAAAGTTTCCAAATTGAAATTAATTATCAAAT
This sequence comes from Artemisia argyi, assembly GCA_030686995.1. Taxonomy (NCBI): domain Eukaryota; kingdom Viridiplantae; phylum Streptophyta; class Magnoliopsida; order Asterales; family Asteraceae; genus Artemisia; species Artemisia argyi. The sequence goes on from CM060696.1 coordinate 102,903,212, forward strand.
TCACGACCGTGATCCGTTCTAATAGACACAATACTAGACCCTACTTGATTTTGAGTTTTCTTACTTAGAATCTCAAATTTATCAAAAGCTTCATTTTTACTTTTCAAAAATTTTGTCCAAGTATATCTTGAGTAATCATTTACTATGACCAAAATATAGAAGCTACCTCCATAACTTTGTATAGCGGATGGACCAAACAAATCCATATGCAAAACTTCTAGACACCTAGATGTAGAAACCAAGTTTTTAGCCATATGGCTACTATGGACTTGTTTACCGACTTTGCAAGCGTCACAAAAGTGTTGGTCATATTTCAACTTAGGTAGGTTTCGAACTAGGTCTTTGGAGGAGAGGTTTTGTATAAGTCTCATGTTAGCGTGTCCTAAACGTCTATGCCATAAAGTTGAAGATTCATCTAATGAAGTAAGACAAAGTTTGTCTCTAGATGTTTGATCCATCTTCATGACATACACGTTATTATTAAGAACACCTTTGGCTATGGTTATGCCATCTTTAAGTATTTTACTTCCATTTTCACTAAAAAGGATGTTATACTTATTACGGCAAAGTTGACTAATACTAAGGAGATTAAAACCTAAGTTATCAACATGAGCTACATCATCTATAAAAAGAGAGTCATGAGAGATAGTACCTTTTTCCGATGATTTTGCTCTTAGCTTTACTACCAAACGTAACGTTACCTCCATCACATTTGTGATAAGTTGAGAAGAGGCTTTTGTTACCCGTCATGTGCCTTGAACAACCGCTATCTTTAATCCATTCATCCGGTTCCAAACATACTTTGAGGCACACCTCATTTGAGTCGTGAGCCATGAGAGCAATTTCATCATTCTTCGGCTCATCGTCATCTTCTTCATAGTCACTCCAAGCACCACCCACAAAAGCTTGTTGAGACTTGCTTTTGGGTGGTTTTGGACATTCTCCTATGAGATGACTTGTGTCTCCACACCTAAAGCATTTCTTTTCAACCTTTCCTTTCCTATCATCAAGATCTTTTCAGAAGGTTTTCTTGTCATCTTTAGGTTGCCTTACAAAAAGATTCTTCAATTGTCGTCACTTTTGCTCTCCACTTCGGATGGAGTGCTCTAAGGAATTTCCTGACAAAATTCTTGCTACAAAAAGATTCATCAAGTGCTTTAAGTGAAGTACTAATAATGAGATTAAAAAAAACCCTAAACGACTCTCAAGGTGGCGACTAAGGCGATTTTCTAAAACCCTCTACACTAATCGATCCTTCACAATCTGTCTATTCTCTTCAGTTTCTTGCACGTTTCTGATTCTTTGGATTCGTATTTGATTCTCAAGATCTAGCAGACTACTGATTTTCATTTCTAGGGTTTGTTAATCGATTTTTTCCAACCGACCTAGGGATACTCTTTGATTTTCTTTATTCTAAGTCGGTTGATTCATTCGATCAGGTCCTGTTCTTGTCATCTTATCACATAACTTGATCGAATTCATGGAGGGTGGTTAGTTTTTTGGGCGTTTAAACTCAAAACCCTAAGCGATTAGGGTTTTTATTCTTTGATCCTGTTTGCATGCGTGCTAGTGGTTATTTGGGTTTCTGTTTGTGGGTTGTTGAGAGATGATTAATAAAGGTTTTTTGAATCACAAGAGCAAGAACACATCGGATGGTTCTTCTAGCTTGATGGGTGCTACTTTTAAGGGTAGTGATGTTGTTGGGGATTCGATTTATGCACATGATGAAGGTAATTCTCAAAGAGGTTCGATTGAGGTGGGAAACGTTGGTTTAGGTGATGATGTCTCACCACTCCTACGTACTCAGGAAGTGGAGCCGATTCCACTTACGAAAGCTACACCACATGGTGATGATTTGGAGCAGGTTACAAGTGCTGTCACTGTAAAGCACTTGCTCTCTACTGCACATAAGAATTTTGATGAAGCCATGACTAATATTCAACGTGATATTGTTGCTAATAAGGCTTCCTCTTCAAGTGGTATTGGGCATAATTCTAATTCGAATGCTTCTGGTCCTAATGCTTCTATGGATGATACTACTAGTGGAGTGAAGTTGGTTTCTTACGCGGGTGCTACTTCTAATGAACCTCAGAAACACATGTCTAATTTTCGGAGGTTGGAATGTAGCAAAAAAAAGGATGATGTTGACCTTTCAGTTCCACTGAAAGTAGTGGAAGAGGTAAACACGAGGTTTGAGAATACTCTCTATGGTTATTTTCTTGGTCAGCGCCTTGCTTTTCCTGTTGTTGATTACTATGTCCGTAATGCATGGGCTAAGTTTGGTGTGCAAAAGGTAATGATGAATGCAAAGGGGTTCTTCTTCTTTAAGTTCAATTCGAAGAAAGGTGTTGATGATGTGCTTGAAAACGGTCCTTGGTTGATCAGAAATGTTCCTATTATTCTTAAACCATGGACTTTGAACACTAACCTTCTTAAAGAGGATTTGACTAACATCCCTGTCTGGGTTAAATTCCATGATGTCCCCCTTGCAATGTTTTCTGATGATGGCCTCAGTCTTCTAGCCACACTAATTGGTACGCCCAAAAGGTTAGATGCTTTTACAAGCAATATGTGCAAGGAATCGTGGGGCCGTAGTAGTTTTGCTAGATGCATGATAGAAGTGAAGTCGGATGAGGTGCTGCGGGACAGCCTCACTGTTGAGATACCGTTACTTGACGGTTCGGGTTCGACTATTGAGAAGATAAGGGTTGAATATGAGTGGAAACCACCTCGTTGTGACAAGTGTAAGATATTTGGTCATACTCTGACTGACTGCCCTAAGGTTGTTATACCTCCTGTTCAGCCTACTAAGCCTGTTGATGATAGTTTCAAGACTGTCAATAACAGAAAGAAAGGCAAACAAGGTGGTTCTACAATTCCGGGGAAAGGAGGGTTTACTAAACCTGTTGTGGGTAAGAAGTTTCAGTATCAACCCAAACAGACTCCTCCTGAACCCAAGAATGTTGGTGGCAATAAGAAGAAGACTCCTGATGTGGCTAGCTCTAGTGGTACAACGATCTCTACATCTAACCAGTTTGATGCTCTTAATATGGATGATACGGATTCGTTTGGTATTCCTACTGATGTCACCAACATGGATGTGGATGCTGGCTGTACTATGGAAGTTAATGTGGATGCGTTGGTTAAGACTGGTACTACATCACAAGAACCCCTTGTGAGTGATTTAATGGGAACTAAGGAAGGTGGTTCTACTCCTGTAGTTGAGAAAATTAGTAAGCTCGAAAAGCTACTTATCGATGGGAAAGCTACCCTCTTGGATGATAAAGGTGTTCCTATTCCGTCTGCATCTGCCAATAAGAGGGCTAATCCATTCTCTAAGGTGGGTGATATTGTGGTTACTGATAGTGATGATGAGGAGGTTCTTAACACGTTCGACGAATCAGCAAATCTTTTTGGTGGAGGTCATGAGCGTGAAGATGAGTTGGATGACTATGATGATTACTCGAAGCAAGTTTCTGATCTTCCAGGGGAATTGGATGCTCTTAACGCCATTTATGGCTTTAATCTCCAAGGTCGTAGGAAGTAGATTATAGTTTTGTCCGAGTCTTTTAATGGTTTGTTTTCTTGTCTAGAAAATTGGAAGTATCTTGTTATGTAAGCATTTCGCCTATGTAACGGGCTGAGATATGAGAATCACTCATATCCGTTGTACTTAAATGTTTTTTGGAGTAATATATTTACCGGGTCGTTGACCTTTTACCCAAAAAAAAGAAGTACTGATAGTGTTAAACCTAGCAAATGCATTATCAATAGTCTCATCTTCGGGAATAGCAAATTGTTCATATTGTTGAACAAGACGATCAATTTTGTTATCCTTAACTTGTGAGTTTCCTTGATGAGTGACTATTAAAGATTTCCAAATTTCTTTGGCGGTTTTACACATAAAGACTCTTTCATATTCTTTCTTAGGCAAAGCAGTGTAAAGCATCATTTTAGCTTCATTATTTTTAGCAATTAATTTCTTTTGATCTTCATCTTTACTATTCGTAACTATATTATCATCATCAATGATTATATACCATAAATCTATATCTTTAGATTTCACGTAAGTTTCAAATCGGTTTTTCCAATATATAAAACCATTTGCTTCAAAAAGTGGTGGTCTTTGCATAGATTGCCCTTCTTTAAAATTTTCAAAATCCATGGATCGTTTCAAGTTTTAAAACACAACATATTTTAAAAGCTTGAGTAACGTAGCTCTGGATGCTAATTGTGGAAAACTAGAAGGGGGGTTGAATAGTTTTACCGGTTTTTCGTTTAATTATCTTTTGAAACTTTCCGTTTAATCAAAGATATGAACTCAAAGACAATATGTAACATGCAAGTATAAAGAAAGAAACGATCAAACCACAACACGAGTATTTATCGTGGTTCGGCTACAAGGACTCTTTTTCCTTGCCCTACGTCCACGCCCCGAGTATCCAACTCGAGAGTTTCTTTCACTAGTCAACAAGCTCCTTTCACCGGCGGAGAAAACCTTACACGTCGCTTACACGATTACCGACACTAAGCTAGATGTCGAGTTCTTTTACAAGGGTACAACCACTCCCGTTAGTTCTTTTACAAGGGTACAACAACTCCCGTCACACTATGTATTTTAAGGCCTAAAATACTAACCGATCACAACTGAAAACACACAATCAAATGAAGTGTAAACTACACAAAGTCTACACGATGGTAAGCTAACAAGTCTTGCAACGTTGTGTTGAATACTTGTAACTTTATATGAACTTGTGAACTTCTTTGCTACAAAAGAAACTTCACATCAAAATGAAATGTTAAGGGGTTAGATGAATGATATGAATGTATGTGTGTGAAATGTAATGAGAAGTTATAAAGCCAAAATTCAAACAAATGGTTTGGTATTTATAGCAAAACCTTCAGCAGGTCTGGCGGATACGGCGGAACCCTCAGATGGGTTTCGCCCGTGTACCTCCAGGGTTCCGCCAGGCTGACAGAAGGTTTTGCAATAAATCTTTCCAAACTAACCAAGGTCACATCAACTTATTTCTAGTCAAACACACATTGAATCAAAGTAGAATGCTTCCAAAAATGTGTAAGAGCTTATGGTAAGTCAAACACACAAACTTACCATAAATGCATGATGTGATGTTAACATTTTTCTATTTTAAGAAATATAAAAAGTGTTGTGTTTTATATGAAATGTAAATGTAGCAAATGTCTAAATATGCAAGTCTTTAAACTAAAATTATGTTTTACTAGAAACTAGAGTTTACATTTTGTCGTTAACAAAACTTAGCAAAGATCGTAAAATATAAATAACGTTTTTAGGCGATATTTGTATTAACAATCTATGTCCCAGCTTACTGCTTATAATGATGCTGACTGGGCAGGTTGCCCAATCACTACACAGTCGACTTCTAGGTATTGTGTTTTTCTTGGGGATAATCTACTGTCATGGTCTGTTAAATGACAGGTTACTTTATCTTGTTCTAGTGCAGAGGCTGAATATCAGGGTGTTACTAATGTTGATGCTAAGACTGACTGGATATGAAATCTCTAACATGAACTTCATGCTCCACTTTTTACTTCTACACTGGTTTACTGTGATATTGTAAGTGTTGTTTATATTTTTACTAACTCGGTTCAACATCAACGCACAAAGCACATTGAGATAGAAATACATTATGTTCGTGATTTTGTTGCTTCTAGTCAAGTTTGTGTGCTGCAAATTCCTTCTCGATTTAAGTATGCTGACATCTTCACCAAAGGTCTTCCAAGTGTTTTGTTTCTCAACTTTCGCTCCAGCTTGAACGTTCGAAGACCTCCCACTCAAACTGCAGGGGAGTATTAGTCTAGGACATTTAACCCATCTTATATTTAGTTTGGGCCTAGCCGAATGATTTCTTTAGACTTGCAAAACACGATATATGCACTGTATATGGATTCGATGACATTATATTGTGCGGAGGGGAATAATATTAAAGTTAATAGTTTGAAGTAAAACTTGAACCCCCAACTTAATTATTAACGCCTTTTGGTACGATTTGTACTAAGATATCAATTAATCTACTCAAATTAATTAACAAAACTCAAAGCATTAAAGCTCTGGTTCAATTAAATAGGATGGTTATTGCTCAATCTGAAGGCGATCAACTAATCATACTATAGTAACGAGCCATTCCAAAGAACATAGAAATAAAATTGTTGTAAATGTAAAGAACAAGAATAAGAGATGAAGAGAATAATGAGAGGATGAGAGAACTCTTATTATGATATGTATAAGGATTCACTCAATTTTATAACAAAAAAATAAAATAAAATAAAAATAAAATAAAAAATAAAAAATCTTGAGAACTTTATTAGTTGCTTCTAGAGGTTGAAGTTGCTTAAACATGCTTGAGGCATTATAAATCTTTTATGGAATACGAGAGCTCTAATAAACTCATTTAAGTCGAATTAAATACTTCTATATTTCCTATCTCCTAAAATATCAATAAAATATTTAGATCCACCTTGAGACAACATGTCTCTTAATAATCAATTTTATGTTTTTGTGAATTTATTTATTCCACAATTCATGTCATAAAGCATATAACTTTAGAGCTCTTATTTCGGTTTCGCAAAAAAGCCGATGTATATTCGATAGATTTTACACATTGACGTATATGAACTTCACGTTCCAGTACTTTTCGTATTTGCAAGAGAATATCTTTTTATTGATTTTGGATCCTCATCATGCGTAATAACAATAATAAAAAGACGTTTGGTGCTCATACGCGGGAAGCTACCAATTTTTAGTTAATCTGCCACCAGATTAAACAAACATTGAGAAATACAGAGCATGCCGTTGAAAAAGGAAAATGCAACTCATTTGGTCATGACATACTTCCATGGTTTTTTTTTTTTTTTTGGTCATGACATACTTCCATGGTTTCATGGAGTAGAATCGGATATATGATGTCTTTCATTTTGGAAGAGAAAATGATTGTTCAAAGAATCAAACAGCATTCAGTGAAGTGAATGCATATGGCTCACTCACAAGCAGTGTTCTAAAAGGCGCCGCAAAGGCACGAGACGTGGTCTCGCGGCCACGAAATGGACCTTGGCAGCTGATCTAGGCGTGGCGCAAAAAGACGTGAAATAAGGCGAGAAAAGACGCGCCTTTTGATAAGGTGTGACACCACTTTTTAAACCAGTTAATTCTTTATTATTTTTATAATTTTTTTATTATTATCACCATCAAATGGCCTAATTGTAAAGTACATGGTTGTCAACCTAGAGGTAAAGGGTTCAAACCTTGCTAAATGTGTTCATTTGATGATGGTCAGAGAATGGTCGAAAACGGTCTCGGAATTAACCCCGTGAAGCAGGTACATCTGAGTTAAAAAGACTCACCATTGCACATACATTAAATTATGAAAATGTTCAAGATCATAAACATCTTCACGTCACCTGTGCATGAAATATGAACTCACTATAACTAAAACAAAATATAATCATTTTGATGTGTTTTAAACATTTTCTTAAACCTCCATTAAAGATGCGCTTAGCATTAGATGATTAGATCACTAGTGATAATTTTTTTAAACCTTCAATTCTTGTAAACTTCTTTCTGAACTTGGTGGAAGTGAAAGAACTAGCTGGGACAAAAATGTAATAACTAGAAACATTGGAGGTTAAAGAAAACTACTCGTACGACACAAAAATACCATCTTCTTGTAAGATTACATGATAAAGATAATGGAAGAATGATTGAATTGTTTTTTGTGTGTCATTCCATACAAACTGATATCCTATATATAGGATTATTGAGTTTTTTGTTAGACACTTGCAATTTAAAAACATAAATACATAAATGTAGTACTTTAAAAAATAATTACACAATACTCTTTTTTCCTATCTCAAATATCAACTACTAAAACTAATAACTGTTGTATTATTTTTTTTGACTAATGATCATTTTTCAGTTGCAAGGTTTTCCCTAGCCAAGTGTATATTTACTTTAAATCTCTTTGGTCCAGATTACTAGCTAGATTATCCCCAAATTTATCAGATCTAGTTTATTTCAAAATTTAATATTAGTGGGTCAAATAATATTCAAGCCCAAAAGTTCATTTTGGAACTGAATGGGACGGAGGTCGCATTTTGCACAGCCATGGTTAGAAATAGTATACAATGCACAACTCAAGCTGTTTTTTCATGAATGTCACCTTTATGTTATATGTGCGTAGTTTTGCACTACAACAAAATAGAGAAGAAAATACAAGCTAATAAGCCTATCTACTTTTTTTCTTGTTAAAGGAGGATTTCCTTATAGAGAACATATGGTTATATTAAATTAGTCCAAGTTCTTAGGTTGTGGCGAAAGGTACATCGTTAGTAGATGTTAAGAAAAAAACGTTAGTATATTTATAGATCAACAAATTTCAGTTCGTTCAACTTAATTAATTAAAGACCCAGATAAACCCCATTCGGCTTGACATTCGATCGGTCAAATTGAGAACTGGTTTGGTTACCAGGCCTTTAGTAATTAGTAGAAAACTTATTGGCGACATATACATAATGTGATCAAACCGTTGACTTTTATAAAGACAATATATAATGGTTGGTGTTTGAACAATTTATCTTTACATTCATGAAGTTTAAAACTTGCATGATTGTTGGCTTGTATGCATTTGGTATTGTTTGTATGTTTGTGAATTTATTGTGTGTTTAGCATTTAATTTTTCAGGTCTTACATGTGTTTAGTGTTTATTTTCTTGTCTGACATGCTACATTTTTCATATTTTTTTGGTCAAGGAATCTACGATTTTACTGGTCGAATTAAGAACTCCAACAACACAACAAAAAAATTGGGTTTTCAAAAACTTGGTTCATTTTTTATAGTTCTATGATAAATGATATTGATAAATGTCTATAAGCGCTTGGCATGTGATATAGAAAGAAACTAGCTACCCTAACGTTATTGATGTGCAATTTTTTCAACCTCGAGACAATGTATCTAATTGTTGTAGAATAGTATATGCAAGCATCAAGAGGAAGTTCGTTCTCTAAGAGAATAGTGAATAGTGAAGAGGATATGCATGTGGCGTCCTAATGTCCTAACAGGTGGAACTATCTTGATATTTTATGGTCTTAACGAAAAGCAGTAAATTCTCATTTTTTGATGATTGATTAAACATAATAATAATAATAATAATAATAATAATAATAATAATAATAATAATTGGGGCAATAAAATAAAGGACGAACTACTATGGGAGATACAAGCAATTACTTAAGGACAATCTATCTAGATATCAGATAAACAAACAACTACCTAATCATGCAACCACGAATAATCTTAAGTGTTATGCCCTCAACTTGGACGGTCGAGGAACATCACCTATGGATAGATACAGTCAGGGGTGGAACAGCTAACCCAACCTTTCTATACATGCATTAAGCCTAATTCACAAATGAGGTGAGATCTATGCGAAACAAGTATCACTTAAAAAACAAATAAGTCAATCTCAACCATCCATCCACTTTTCATCTAATAGCTAATATCAAATAAAAAAATAACAAAGGGAAGGCAAATTTGACAATTTATTTCATTTAATATAAAAACCCACTTTCCACCTTTTTTAAAAAAAACAACATATATTGCAAATGGTAAATCTTCAATCTACGAAAAATATACTATGGCGACGAGAAAAAAATTATCTTTCTATAGATATGCATTGTTATATACTTTCGACGAACTTTTTTTTTCAAAATTTCGTCCAGAAAAATCCCACAGGATTCGTAAAAAATCCCATGGGATTCGTAAAAAGACAATTTTTTTTTTCAAAATTTCCGTCTAGAAAAATCCCACGGGATTTGTAAAAATCCCATGGGATTCGTAAAAAGACGATTTTTTTTTTTCAAAATTTCCGTCCAGAAAAATCTCACGGGATTCGTAAAAAATCTCATGGGATCCGTAAAAAGACGATTTTTTTTTCAAAATTTACGTCCAGAAAAATCCCACGGGATTCGTTAAAATCCCATGGGATTCGTAAAAATCCCATGGGATTCGTAAAAAAATGATTTTTTTTCTTCAAAATTTTCGTCCAGAAAAATCCCACGGGATTCGTAAAAATCTCATGGGATTCGTAAAAAGACGAATTTTTTTTTTCAAAATTTCCTTCCAGAAAAATCCCATGGGATTCGTAAAAATCCCATGGGATTCTTAAAAAGACGATTTTTTTTTTTCAAAATTTCCGTCCAGAAAAATCACACGGGATTCGTAAAGAAATCCCATGGGATTCGTAAAAAGACGATAAATCACAAAGGATTCAGTATGAATCCCATGGGATTCTTTGGTGCATCCCATGGGATTCGTAAAAATACGATTTTTTTTTTTCAAAATTTTCATCCAGAAAAATCCCACGGGATTCGTAAAGAAATCCCACAGGATTCGTAAAAAGATGATTTTTTTTTTCAAAATTTCCGTCCAGAAAAATCCAATGGGATTCGTAAAAATCCTATAGGATTCGTAAAAAGTCGAATTTTTTTTCTTCAAAATTTCAATCCAGAAAAATCCCACGAGTTTCGTAAAAAGACGATAAATCACAAAGGATTCAGTATGAATCCCATGGGATTCTTTGGTGCATCCCATGGGATTCATTGTGAATCACATGAGATTCTGTATGAATCCCACGGGATTCTTTGGGGCATCCCATGGGATTCATTGTGAATCCCATGGGATTCTGTATGAAATCACAAGGGATTCATTGTGAATCCTATGAGATTCATTGTGAATCCCATGGGATTCTGTATGAAATCACAAGGGATTTATTGTGAATCCCATGAGATTTATTGTGAATCCCATGGGATTATGTATTAATTCATTTTCTCGGGTAACCTTTTTAAACTTTTTAAAGAACATGTTCATTGTGAAGCCCATGGGATTATGTCTATTTAAACTTTTTAAAGAACATGTTCATAGATTTAATTACTTTATGTACATGGGATTCGTAAAAAGACGATTTTTTTTTTCAAAATTTCCACAGGATTCGCAAAGAAATCTCACAGGATTCGTAAAAAGATGATTATTTTTTTCAAAATTTTCGTCCAGAAAAATTCCATGGGATTCGTAAAAAGATGAATGTTTTTTTTCAAAATTTTCGTCCAGAAAAATCCCACGGGATTCGTAAAAAGACTATAAATCACAAAGGATTCAGTATGAATCCCATGGGATTCTTTGGTGCATCCCATGGGATTTATTGTGAATCCAATGGGATTCTGTATGAATCCCACGGGATTTGTAATAAGACGAATTTATTTTTTCAAAATTTCCATCCAGAAAAATCCCACGGGATTTGTAAAAAGACGATTTTTTTTTTTTTTTTTTTTTGAAAATTTTTGTCTATCCCACGGGATTCGTAAAAAGACTAACTTAATATTAAAATATAATCACACTCACTTCCCTAAAAACCAAACTCCATATCCTTGCTCATCAAACGGAGCTAATTTCAACATTAGTAGAATTTTTTAAGAAAACCATAATCCAAAAAGAGCTAATTTATACGCAAAAGTTAAATCGAATGGGATTCTGTATAAATCCCATGGGATTCAGTATGAATCTCAAGGGATTCATCGTAAATCCCATGAGATTCTTTGGTGCGTCATATGCAATTTTTTTCAACATCAAAACACTTAATATTAAAATATAATCACACTCACTTCCCCAAAAACCAAACTCCATATCCTCGCTCATCAAAAAGAACTAATTTCAACATTAATAGAATTTTTTAAGAAAAATCCCACGGGATTCGTAAAAAAATCACTTGTAATTTGTTATTTTTAAAAAATCACAAGTGATTCGTAGAAAATCCCATGGGATTCGTAAAAAGACGAACTCTTTTTTCAAAATTTCCGTCTAGAAAAATCCCACGTGGTTCGTAAAAAAATCCCACGGGATTCGTAAAAAAAATACGTGTGATTTGTTATTTTTAAAAAATCACAAGTGATTTGTAAAACTGTACGTTCAAAATCACATGAGATTCTGTATGAATCTCAAAGGATTCTGTATGATTTATCTTGTCGATAAATTACAAAGGATTCTGTGTGAAATCACAAAGGATTCAATTTGAATCCCATGAGATTCAGTATGAATCTCAAGGGATTCATTGTCAATTCTATGAGATTCTTTGGTGCATCACATAAGATTTTTTTAGTATTTTAGTATACGACAAATTGTTCAAAAAAATATACACAGCAAAAAAAATATACACAAACATTTTCAATTACACTTGAAACAAAACTTACAGTAAACTATATTTGTGTATTGAATGGCAAACAAAACTTACAATAAACTTACATTTTAAAAGTAAAAAAAGAAAAACTAAAATAAAAAGTAAAAAAAAAAAAAAAAAAAAAAAAAAAAAAAAAAAAAATCAATTGCTTCCATGGAGTGTTAAAGTAACACAGAAAACAATCACGTGTATTGTCTTGAAAGTTGAAACTATACATGCTTACTTTGACCACATTTCTACACTTTCACTTCCTACCCCACATTTCTACACTTTTACTTCCTACCTCATGAATTATTACCCCACCACCACATATACAATCAACTGCAGTATATAAATCAAATATGATTCGGTACATATGATTTATATACAGTATACAATCAACTACATTATATAAATCTCATCAAATCAAAATATTATTCCTACCTTCTTCTTCATCATCTAGATCCTTCTTTCTAACCGAATAAAATTTTCTTTTTTAAAATATCATCATCAGGTAATAATACAATAATCTAATTGCAGTAAACAATTCAGAATTGAATTGAACGATTAGGAGGCAAACTCGAGCTCTCAAACGGATCTAAACTTCCAGCCGACGGATGCGAACCGGTGACCGGCGCCGGAGAAGATGATTCGGTAGTTTGTGGTGGTGACGGTTTCACGATGGTTTATGGTTACTGTTTGGGGATATGAGTTTGGGGAGAGAGATTTTGTGTGTGTGTTTTGGTGTTAGTGTGTGTGATAAAAAGTGTTTTATTATGAAACATAAAGTGACTAAAATGCCCCTCCGAATATTTTAATTTTAAAATGATAATTAATTTAAACCGTTGGATGAAAGAATGATGGATGGTTGAGATCTTGTGATTTGTTCCTTAGATAAATGTTGTTTCGTATGGAACTTTTCTCATTCACCAATTCACAGAAAATGAAATCATGAACTAATAGTGGTTCACCTAACACTAGAATTAAACCCCTGATGAACCTAATTCAATTGAAAATTACTATGAACCAGATATGACATGTTTTTACGAATTACAATAGGTCTTATCCCGATTTAAATACTCAGCCTTGTCTTAATTATAGACTTAGAACTGACTAAACTTATGAAGTAATCAATCTCGTATTAGGAAAGGATAATGATAGAAACAATACAAGACTACAGTACTTGCAAAGATTAAGTTGTCACTAGTTCTTAACTCAGCCTAATTTAGGTTTCATGCATCTAAGTAATTACTAACATGTTAGCCGAGTATATTAATGATGATCACATAAGTAAACATGACAAACGTTGAAGTAGAAGACATGATCAACCAGATATATAATTGAATTGATAAACAAGTGTTGTACTTGTAGGATGATCACATATTATCTACAGATGATATAAATGAACGAAAGAGCTTGAAAAACCCAAAAACAATGATAATGTTTCATTCCCTAACTCTAAATATAGAAAAGCATGAAAAATATGAAAACAAAGGTGAAATGCCCTAATTTTGTTCTATTTTTTAAACACCAGATGACTTATACGGTGTATAGACCTTTGGTCTATACAGCATATAAGGGGTCTAGTGTTTTTTTTAGAAAAAAAAATTTGGCGTTTCAAGGAGAAGTGAAGGTTGCTTTACAAAAGATAGGTAGAAACAAAGCAGTAGGCCCGGATCAAATTCCCATAGAAGCTTGGAAGAGCCTAGGAGAGGAGGGGGTTAAATGGTTGACCTGTCTCTTCAACAAGATTTTCTCCGGTGCTAAGATGCCAGAAGAATGGAGACTTAGCGAAGTCATCCCCATATTTAAGAACAAGGGTGACGCTCAAGTGTGTAGCAACTATAGAGGTATTAAGCTACTTGGTCACACAATGAAGCTCTGGGAGAGAGTTATTGAGAGGAGGTTAAGAAGGGAGACCAGGGTGTCAGAGAACCAATTTGGTTTTATGCCAGGGAGGTGCTCAGTAGAGGCTATCCACCTCCTTAGAAGTCTCATGGAGAAGTTTAGAGAAAGACAAAAAGATTTGCATATGGCTTTCCTTGATCTAGAAAAGGCATATGATAGTGTCCCACGGGAGTTGATTTGGAGGACTCTAATAGATAAAGGGACCCCAAGGAGATACTTAAGAGTCATTAGGGATATGTACGAGGGGGCGAAGACCCGTGTATGGTCCACGGTGGGGACCACTGAGTTTTTCCCGGTGGAAGTTGGACTTCACCAAGGATCAGCCATTAGCCCTTACCTCTTTGCCTTGATTCTAGATGAGATATCTCAAGGGATTCAAGAGAATATTCCTTGGAGCATGATTTTCGCAGACGATATTGTGTTGGTTGCAGAATTGGCGGAAGGGCTAAATTACAGACTGGAGCACTGGAGAGAAGCACTGGAAGACAATGGCCTCCGGGTTAGCAGAGAGAAGACTGAATATATGAGATGTGATTTCGGTAGCAACGAGATCGGCCTCAACGAGGAGATAGAAGTTCGGGTCGGCGACCAGATTCTCCAACCAAAGGAGTCTTTTAGATATTTGGGCTCGGTGATTCACAAGTCAGGGAGGATAGATGATGACGTCACCCACCGTATTAGAGCTGGTTGGGCGAAATGGAGGGCGTCGTCAGGAGTACTCTGTGATAAGAAAGTTCCCTTTAAGTTAAAGGGAAAATTCTATAAGGTGGCGATTAGACCAACTATCTTGTACGGGTCAGAGTGTTGGCCTATCACGAAAGCTCAAGCTAACAGAGTGGAAGTGGCAGAACTGAGAATGCTAAGGTGGATTCGTGGTAAGACTAGGCTTGACATGATTCCGAACGGAGTTTTTAGAGCAGAACTCGAAGTTGAAACTATTATCTCGAAGATGCGAGAAGGAAGGTTGAGGTGGTTCGGTCATGTCAGGAGGAGGCCACAAACAGCGCCAGTAAGGAGAGTAGAAGCGCTAATGGTCGACGGTTTACGAAGGAGGGGTAGGCCTAAACTTAGGTGGGAGGATAGACTTAGACAAGACATGAAGGAGCTTCTCTTGTCCGAGGACATGATCTCAGATAGGAAAGCTTGGAGAGCCAGGATTAGAGTTTGCGACTAGTTTCGGGCTAGGTGGTAGTTGTAGGCCCTTTGAGTTTGCCTTAGCTGTAGGCCCCTTGCGTTTGCCTTGCCTTTGTTTAGGTCTCTTCCCCTTAGTTGTAGGCCCTTTGCGTTTGCCTTAGCTGTAGGCCCCGTGCGTTTGTCTTGCCTTCGTTTAGGGCTCTTTCCCTTAGTTGTAGGCCCTTTTGCCCGCTTGCTTGTCCCTTGCCCTTTTTTTTTTGCCTCTTGTCGTTTGTGTGGTGTGCTGCTTTGCTTTGTCTTCTTTTTGTTCCTTGTTTGTTGGCTCATGCGTTTTGCTTTTTTGTTTGCAGGTGTCTCTTTTTCTATCACTCGCACTTTTGCACTTGCCGGAGGTCTCCTGGAAGCAGTCTCTCTACTCCCAGTTTTGCTGGGGTAGGGGTAGGATCTGCCTACATTCTACCTCCCCCATACCTTGCTCCCGCGGGATTGGGTATTGTTGTTGTTGTTGTTGTTGTTGTTGTAATAGGGTCATATATACCGATTTTACCTAGTCGACGACATGTGCCCCTTTGGCGATGTTGTCGCCATTCGATTAGGGTTCTTATATCAGATAAGCTATCATTTGGAGACGACGTCTAGTCTTGTTGTGACAGTATCATGAGTCAGGAGACGACGCCTTGAAATGTTGGCTATAACATTGTGATCATAGAGTTTGGCCCATCACCAATTTTGGTGATGATGTGTGAGGGGCGTCGTCACTTCTTATCAAATCTCTGGATCCACCGTCGCCAAATGGCGCGGGGTAGCCATTCTAATATTTTTAAAAAATGGGTAAGTAGATTTGGGCCGTCGCCAAAGTGGCAACCATGTCTACTCTGAGTCACCAAACAAATTTCGTCCATTTCTTCCATTTTTTAGTTATTTTCAAGTGCAATTCCATTTTAGGTCCATAATTTATCAACTAACTCTAATGATATTGTAATGAATAAATAAACAAGGGTAACAAACCCAAAGTTGTATAATAATAAAATGCCTCAAAATTAGTGTATTTTGGGTCTCATCAGTTATCAAGCTTAACTAAATAGATCTTTTAAGATTTGACAACAATTGACCATAAGACACGTTGTATTTAGTTAAACCAAGATATTACTTATATCTCAAACATGTCACTTGTATATCAACCAATGTGTGGATGACTATCTTTATCATACATGACTCTCGTTGTGATCTGCTACAAGAATACCTCATCAGAATTGTACAGTTAAGCATGCTCTTATGAGAGTAATAACAATTCCAGTGATGTGCCGGAAAGTCTTCACATGAGATCTATAAAACAAAACCGTGAGCCTAAGGCAAAGCAGGTAATATTATGGTCGGGATAAGTCTGATGTTAGGAGTGGTATCAGACCGACTCTTGGTCAGATGTCAGGGTTTGTGGTGCCACAAAATTAGGACATTGAGTTCTGTTAAAGGGGTGCAAAAAGTGGTATCATAAAGATAGTCATCCACACGTGAGATAAAACACAAAGGAGATGTGAGACATAAGAAACATCTTGGCCTTACTAGAGACAACGTATTTTTTGGTAAAATGTGACCATGTCTTATACGAACTATTTAGTTAAGCATACTCATGTGAGAGTAATATCATTTTTGGTGACTCATATAGAGTTATGATTTCCGCAAAAGCAAATTTGTGAACGTGTAGGTAAACCCAGAAAATATTGTGGTATGAGAAAGCAAGATATTACAAAGTGTTTTCAGAACAACAATTGAACGGATGTCGGTGTATGTGACGCCACTCAATGAGGAAATTGAGCTTTGTTGAGGGGATGAGATGAGCGGCGTATTTATAATAATAGCCACCCACAGATTGGCTTACACACGAAGGAGATGTTTGGGACATAAGTACTCTATTAGCCATAGCAAACACAATGCGTTTATGCTCAGTCATGGGAAAATCCCATAAGAACATTGTAGTAAACTGTGCTCAAGTAAAGTATTTCCAGTTTAAGCAATCTACCAGCAGTTAAGTGCAGACAAAGTTGTGAATCATATGACACAATCTCTTACATGCTGGTAATTTCCAACCGCTAGCAACTACTAACCGCTATTTTTTATTGTTGTTTTATTGCACAAATATCCTACCAATATAAATTGAGCGTTGTTTATGTTATGTTTATATATGTGTATGATAAAAAAAGACAAATGTTCCCTTCGAAAATCAATTTGCTTACTTAATCACCTAAAGTTTTCTCCACTCTTTAATCAAAATTTAGCTCGTCACCTATTTTGCCTCTTAATGAGTTTTTTGCTTCATAATTTAATGATCAACGATGCAAGGGTTCCTGGCCGGACAATTATTAGTCTGAGGCCAACGATAGACAATAACTCCCCCCCCCCCCCCCCCCCCTCCCAGAACACAGCTTACAACTTTTATCGTATTGTGCTCTCCAAAGAGTAACTTTTCTCAAAATCTCACTTAAAAGTTGCTGAAGTGGAATCCTATTCCAATTCTAACCAAGGATTCTTGTGGTTCTGGAGGATCCAACTATAGGAGAACGAGGAACGGTGAGCTTTCCCCCATTTTTTGCCGATTCTTTGACGCTGGTTTTAGAATGATTGATTGCCCTTCTCCGACCCTTATTGCCCGACCTAAGAGTGGACAACTAATACGTTCACATTAGCTCCTAGTTTTATTCTGTTTATCCATTAGAAATAATCTTTAATTAAGACACTTGAACCTAAATAATAAAGATATTTATTCATATGTTAAGTTGCTCATCAACCAGATTTAAAAATGCAAGTACCCTTATCAAAGTGTTTAGTTAATACGGTAAATAATAGCACAATGTTTTTTAAAATATATAAATATCATACGTGAACTTTAAAAAAATACTAATATCATGCGCGTACTTGCAGAATTCGTCTCTATATCATACCTTAATTGATGTGGCGTAACTAGTCACCAATTAATTTAGTTACATGATATTGTTGATAATTTTTATTGATGATGTGGAGATTACTCTAAGTGTTTATTATATCTTACTTAAACTTTTGTATATATCGTTACAAACACTTTATATACACAACTATGTATCCTGATAATCATAAATCATTGCGATCAAGAAATTGAAGAAGAAAATAGTTGATATTCTTGCTTAACGATTATCCAGTTGTTTATCATTCGCTTGAATAAGTTTAATACTCCGTAGCAAATTTTTCTCATCTTATTTATTTGTTCAATAATTATTACTTTGTAGTAAATCAAGTTCCACTACGTTATTAAAATACACTTCCGATACAAAAAATAAAATAAAATAAATAAATAAAAAAAAATAAAAAAAAATAAAAAAAAAAATGATGCACCTCAGAAGCATAAGTAGATGAGGAAGCAAATTAAATAATGTAACTAAATATACACTAAACAAGAATTCAATATAACAGTGAATGATTGACATATAATGACGTGTCATGTACATATAATGACTTTTGCGTATTAAGATAAATTTTTGATGGTAATAGAATGGATTTTGAAAGTATGTACTTGTACGATATATTTTTTTTTTTTTTTTTTAAAGTTCACGTATAATATTTGTAAATTTTTAAAAGTCTTAACCCATTTTGTAGGTGATAGAAAATAAAAATGGATGTCACAATTTTGGTCGATCAATATCATGCAAAAAGGCTCATCATCATTTCATGGACAATATTTACATGATCATAGTTGAAAAATCTAAAAACGGTTTGAGAATCGTATTGTCATCGATGGATATATATATCACTTTCCGGGAACAAAATTGGTGGCAAAAGCCCATGCATTGTTGCTAACTGGATCAGCAAGGTGGTCTGCAAGGTTTTCTAAAGGTCCCTTTCCTGTAACTATGGCTTGAACGAAAAACCCAAACATCGAAAACATAGCCAATCTTCCGTTCTTGATCTCCTTTACCTTCAACTCGGCAAAAGCCTCGGGATCGTCAGCTAAACCAAGAGGATCAAAGCTTCCTCCTGGGTACAAAGGATCCACCACCTCGCCAAGGGGTCCTCCTGCGATTCTGTAACCTTCAACGGCACCCATCAAGATCACTTGGGTGGCCCAAATAGCTAAAATACTTTGTGCATGTACTAAGTTTGGGTTCCCCAAATAGTCAAGGCCACCCTCACTAAATATTTGAGATCCAGCCTTAAACCACACGGCCTCACCAAACTTGACACAATTACGAGCAAGAAGCTCTGGAAGTACATCCTAGTGCCCCAAGCAAGGCCCACCTCGAGTGAATAACCTCTAGTTCACGGTTCTTAGCGAATGTCTCTGGGTCAGCTGAAGTCCAGCGGTGTCCCAACCGTAGTCACCAGGGAATTCTCCTGTAAGGTAGGATGGAGCCTCACCTGATAATGGGCCCAGGTACTTGACTCTATCCGGACCATACCAAGGGCTGACATAACTTTCTTTGGCTTTGCTGCGGTTTTCCTCATTGTAACTCTTCCTTCACCAAACAAGCTTGGGGTCGATGAAACGACATTTACTGCCTGTCCAGCCAAAGAAGGAGATGAGAGAGACATGGTTGAAGAAGCCATTGTTTTCTTTTGATTGTACTTGTAAGAAACAAAGAAGAAAGTGTGAAATGGTGATGGCTAAGAATGTTTTCTCGTGCTGGTATAGTGGTATATATAGGTGAGTTAGGGATTGAAGTGCTTATCACTTGAGATCGATATATCATCTCTTATTGGTTTAAAAGTTGTTCTAAGATTTTCATATTTTGATAAACTTCCCCGCATATATGTCTACTGTATTATATTGGCTGTTGATGATGTAGAAAACTAATATTCTTGACTTTTAGTGTAACAAGATAAGGTTGAACCGATCAAAGACCAAGTAATGTCTCCGTTAGCCACGTTGAAAAAAGTAGATGCCAAACAAAACCTATATGTCATTAACGGGGAGTACTACTTTTATAATTTTCTCTATTCCGATCCCAAAAATGAAATTAAAACAAATTTACATTTATACTTTGTTAGCCATAAGTTTTGAAACATAATTTATTCGTTTGGAGATTTGAAGAGTACCATTTGATGCCAGGACACCACTTTTCACATTAAATTTTACATAATAGATGATTACATGTAAAAATCTGATGTACACAATAATATAGAAAGTCAGTTTACTTATCTGGAGGGTGGCACAAAAAGGTTTAGTCACTCGCGTACTTTGGATGCTCGTGATATTCAGTGATCGGTGTCAATAATTTGCTTAGTGTGGAGAGTATTTCTCACCTACCCAGTTAAAAGATGTAGATACGTTTATCTTATATATAGGTAAGGTTGCGGAAGGGAGCGCTTCTGGCAAAAGGTAAGCCAATAAGCCATTCAGTGATATATACACATGGAAGAACATAAATAGGATCAGTGGGATATATTCGAAAATATCTTATGTCAAACTTATTAAACATTGAGGGGTTAATATGAAAAGTTTCTTAGTCTTATTTTACTAATGCCTAACTTTGGTGTTAGTATTGTTAGTTTTGTATGTGCAGGGACTTATGTGTAACATTGGGCTATATAAAGATTGAGATGGAGCTAGGGTTTTATATCTCTTGGCTCATTCGTTTCTCTGATCTCTCACAGAGTTTTATCCTCCCAACTGTTGTTTAGCATCTGGGTTTAGTAGTAGTTTGGTTTAGTTATACATCAAGATCTTCTTGATTGTAGGTTTATATCTTTGATATAGTTTGGTTTACTGGGTTTGGTTTAGTGAGTGAGTTTTGTAAGTAGCACCTAATAGAGGGACTACTAGTTTTCAGTTGTATTGTTCTTGACTTGAATCCGTGTTGGGGACAAGTCTTCTTGTGTATATTGTTATAATAAAAGTTCACTAAGGGGTGGTTGGTTGAGTGATTATATCTTGTGTTAGTAGTTTTGATACCATTTTTACATGGTATCAGAGCCCTAGGTTCTGATTTGGTTTGGGTTCTGAGTGGTTCTTGATTTTATTGATTTTAGGGTTTTCTCTTGAAACCCTAATTTTTGGGGGTTTTTGGTTCTTGGTTTAATTGGAAGCAATTGGTGGTGGTTTCTTGGAGAATCAACTGTTTATTGTTGATTCTTGGGTTTGATTTCACAAAACCCTAATTTGGAATTTGGGGGTTTTTTGAAATCTTGATTGGTTGATTGATTCTGGGTTGATTCTTGGATCAATTACTCTAGACTAAGTGAATCTAGAGTGATTGATTGGTTCTCCGCTGCATTTTCCGTATAGCACTGTAAGTTTTTTGGTTTCTTCTCTTAAGATTAACTAGGTTTTAGCTAAGTGGGTGCAAACGAGTTGATTAACATCTTGATCTGCCATCATTGAATGGTGTGAATACCTGCTCTGGTCAGCTCTAGTTCACTTGGCTAGGCCTAAGTTAGTTCTTGGGTGTGTGTTTAGTTTAGAGGTTTTCTTTTCTTTTTTGGTTATCTGTTTGTTGGTTATTTGTTTGGTTTTGTTTTCTATTGGTTTGTGGCTATCTGTTCTTGTTTTGTTTGTTCATCATGGCTATTATGATTAGTAGTTTGGATCAGAGTAATCCTCTGCATCTTCATCCAAATGATTCTAATTGTGCTTCTATAGTAACTGTTAAATTGACTGGAGTTGAGAATTATAGGATCTGGGCTAGTGCTATTAAATTAGCCATACAAATTAAGAATAAAATGGGGTTTCTTGATGGTACTTGTCTTAGGTCTGCTTATGTTGCTAGTCCTTTGTTAGAAGCTCAATGGGATAGGTGTAATGCTGTTGTGTTAAATTGGATATTAACTTCTTTATCTCAAGATGTGTATCTTGGTCATGTGTTTTCTGATAATGCTTCTGTTGTTTGGAAAGATTTGAAAGATACTTATGATAGAATTGATGGTTCTGTTGTGTTTAATTTGCTTCAAAAGATTAACAACTTTAAACAAGGTGGTTTACCTGTTTTTGAGTATTATCACAAATTGAATTCTTTATGGAGAGAATTTGATATTCTCACCAAGTTACCTGATTGTTAAAACTTATGCAATTTCTTATGGGTCTTGATGACATTTATCAACCTATAAGAAGTAGTCTGTTAACTAGGGAAGTTCTTCCTGAAGCTAAAGATGCTTTTGTCATAATTTCTAGAGAAGAATCTCATAGAGGGATTCCTAGTACCTCTATGAAATCTGAGAAGCCTCAGGTTTCTGCTTTTGTATCTAGACCAAATGGGAATAATAAGAGAAATTTTAATAACAATTGGCCTAGTAACAATGTGAATGGTAATAGAGGAAATTATGATAATTTGATTTATAAGCATTGTGGTTTAAAAGGTCACACTATTGATAGATGTTTTGAGCTAATTGGTTATCCACCTGGGTTCAAAAAGAATCCTAACTTGACACCAATTAATGGGTTTAATAAAAGCAATAATGTTGATGTTAATAATGATGGTAAAAATGCTAGTACTCTGTCCTTCACTAATGAACAGGTGTTAAAGTTGATGAGTCTTTTAAATGACAAAACCAGTACCTCTGCACATGCCAATATGGTGTGAGTTATCATTTGGGTTGGATTATTGATTCTGGTGCTAACCAACATATGACTAATAATATTGATAAAATGTTTGGGGTTGTTGATATATCAGGATTATTGATTCTGGTGCTAACCAACATATGACTAATAATATTGATAAAATGTTTGGGGTTGTTATTATAGTAGTGCTTCTTATTCCTTTTTTAATTGCAATGTGTTTTTTAATCAAAATTTCTATAGGTTCTTTTGTGCCAATTTAAAGGTTAATGGTGTGAGTTATCATTTGGGTTGGATTATTGATTCTGGTGCTAACCAACATATGACTAATAATATTGATAAAATGTTTGGGGTTGTTGATATATCTGACTTGAACATGACTGTTGGACACCTTAATGGTACTTTGGCCAAAATTACCCATGTGGGAAATTTAAGATTAAATAATAATGTTGTGTTGTTTGATGTGTTAGTTGTTCCTGAATATTCTGTTAGTCTTCTATCTGTTCATAAAATGATTAAAGATAGTAAGCTGTGTGTTGGTTTTGATGAAACTAAATGTTACATTCAGGATTTGAAAAAGGAGAAAGTTCTGGGGACTGGTAGTGAATTTGGTGGTCTTTACATGTTTGACAATGAATGTGTTAGTTCTGCTGTTATGAATAAGAGTAAGTTTTTTATATGCTATGTGTCTAAGGAAGTTTGGCATAATAGGCTTGGGCATCCTGCTAATCAGGTTTTGAAACTCTTAAAATCTTCTTTAAACTTGACTAATGTGAATCATGAAGGTCCTTGTGAGGTTTGTCATAAGGCAAAACAAAGCAGGGATCCTTTTCCTTTAAGTGAAACTAAGTCTATTATTTTTGGACAACTTATACATCTTGATGTATGGGGTCCTTACAAAGTGATTAGCAGGGAGGGTTTTAAGTATTTTCTTACTATAGTTGATGACTATAGCAGGTCTGTATGGGTGTATATGCTTAAAACTAAAGATGAGGTGTTTGGAATGTTTGTGAACTTTTATAACCTGGTTTTAACACAGTTTGATAAGAAAATCAAAATGATCAGATCTGATAATGGAACTGAGTTTATAAATCATAAAATGACTGATTTTGTTAATACTATGGGTATTATTCATCAAACTTCTTGTGCATACACACCACAACAGAATGGTATAGCTGAAAGGAAACATAGACATCTATTAAATGTTGCTAGAAGTCTTATGTTTCAGGGAGGGATTCCTCTTGTGTTTTGGCCTGAGTGTATTCTAACTGCTACATATTTGATTAACAAGCTTCCTTCCTCTGTTCTAAATGGCAAATCTCCTTCCTATATGGTTTATAAAAGAGAACCTAATCTGTCTCATCTTAGAAGTTTTGGGTGTTTGTGTTTTGTTACCATTTTAAAAACATCTGATAAGTTTTCTTCAAGGTCTGAAAAATGTGTTTTAATTGGATATGCTAGTGGTAAAAAGGCATATAAACTTTTGAGTCTTGAGAATAGAAATGTTTTATATTCCAGAGATGTTAAGTTTTATGAGACTGTGTTTCCTTATAAAGTAAGTAAAAATATTGTTTCTGAATGTGAATCTGAGATTTCAAGTTTAAACTTTTTTGATAATGTTGAGTCTGAAACTACACCTAAAACTTCTATTCCTGGTCCTCCCAATGATGATGATAATAATAGAGAAGGAAATACATCTGTTGGTAGAGAAGGTAGGGATCATCAGCCAGAGGAGACTGTGATTACTCAGTCACCTGGAATGGTTGAACAGATACATTTTCCAGATTCTGAGAATGACCCACAGTCATCTGGATATGATGAGACACACCCTGCAACTCCCTTAGGTGAAAATATAAGATCTGAGGGAAATGTTGGTTCTGAAAATGTTTTTGAAAATAATGAGGAAGTTAGTCATAGAAGGTCTAAAAGAACTTCAAATTTGCCTGCTAAGTTAAATGATTATGTGCTTGATACTAAAGTTAGATATGGTTTAAACAAGTATGCAAATCATACTTTATTAAGTGCTGAGAATTGTTGTTTTGTATCTAATCTGAATAAATCTGTTGAACCAAGTAGTTATAATGAGGCTAACAAAAATCCTAGGTGGATTAATGCTATGAATGAGGAAGTTCATGCTTTACTTGAAATGATACTTGGGAAGAAACAGAGTTACCAGCTGGTAGAAAACCAATTGGTAGCAAGTGGGTTTGGAAAATCAAGTTAAAATCTAATGGTGAAATTGAAAGGTATAAGGCTAGAGTGGTAGCTAAAGGTTATGGACAAAAAGAAGGAATAGATTATGAGGAAACATTTAGTCCTGTGGTTAAAATGGGAACAGTTAGATGTTTAATTAGTTTAACTGTTCAAAAGTCTTGAAAACTTTTTCAAATGGATGTGAATAATGCTTTTTTGTATGGTGACCTAAAAGAGGAAGTATATATGCTTCCTCCACCAGGTTATTTTAATGAAGATAATAACAAGGTTTTGAGATTGAAAAAGTCTTTGTATGGGCTTAAACAAGCTCCTAGACAATGGAATCATAAGTTGTCTGAAGCTTTGTTTGAAGACGGGTTTGTACAGTCTAAGAATGATCATTCCTTGTTTATTAAAAGGAATGACAAGACTGTTGTTTTCTTACTTGTTTATGTTGATGATTTGGTTATTACTGGTGATTGTGATATTGAAATTGAAAATGTTAAACAGTTTTTAAAAACCAAGTTTAAAATTAAAGATTTGGGAGAGCTTAAATATTTTCTTGGAATTGAAGTTTTAAGAACTAAAACTGGATTGTGTTTAAATCAAAGAAAATATTGTCTTGAATTGTTAAATGAGTTTGGATTGTTAGCTTGCAGACTTGTGTTGACTCCTTTGCCTGAAAACATTGTTTTAGAACATAAAGAGTCTAGTGATGATAAGTTTTTGAATAATATTACTAGTTATCAAAAACTGGTAGGAAAACTTATTTATCTCACTTTAACTAGACCTGATATATCTTATGCTGTTCACTGTTTGAGTCAACATATGCATGCTCCTTTACAATCTCATCTAAATCTTGGTTTAAGAGTTCTTAAATACTTGAAACTTGCTCCTGGAAGTGGAATTGGTTTTAATAAATGTAGTCATGGGTTCAAAATGGTTGCTTATTCTGATTCAGATTGGGCTAAGTGTCCTATAACAAGGAAATCTGTTTCAGGATATTGTGTGTTTGTTAATGATAATTTGGTTTCTTGGAAAAGCAAGAAGCAAGCCACACTTTCTAAATCTTCTGCTGAAGCAGAATATAGAAGTATGGCCTCTGTTACTTGTGAGGTTATGTGGATGTTAAAGGTTTTAGAAGACCTGGGTGTGACTGAGTTACTTCCAGTTGAGTTGTTGTGTGATAATAAGTCTGCTATTCAAATTGCTGCTAATCCTGTAATGCATGAGAAAACTAAACATTTTGATATTGATGTTCACTTGGTTAGAGAAAAGGTTGCTTCTGGTCTTATTAAAAATGTGCATGTTGACTCTAAAAGTCAAATTGCTGACATTTTCACTAAGGCTCTTGGTTCTGCACAACACTCTGTTTTGGTTAAAAAGCTTGGCATGTTAAACTTGTTTGTTTAATAAGTTTGAGGGAGGGTATTGGAAAATATCTTATGTCAAACTTATTAAACATTGAGGGGTTAATATGAAAAGTTTCTTAGTCTTATTTTACTAATGCTTAACTTTGGTGTTAGTATTGTTAGTTTTGTATGTGCAGGGACTTATGTGTAACATTGGGCTATATAAAGATTGAGATGGAGCTAGGGTTTTATATCTCTTGGCTCATTCGTTTCTCTGATCTCTCACAGAGTTTTATCCTCTCAACTGTTGTTTAGCATCTGGGTTTAGTAGTAGTTTGGTTTAGTTATACATCAAGATCTTCTTGATTGTAGGTTTATATCTTTGATATAGTTTGGTTTACTGGGTTTGGTTTAGTGAGTGAGTTTTGTAAGTAGCACCTAATAGAGGGACTACTAGTTTTCAGTTGTATTGTTCTTGACTTGAATCCGTGTTGGGGACAAGTCTTCTTGTGTATATTGTTATAATAAAAGTTCATTAAGGGGTGGTTAGTTGAGTGATTATATCTTGTGTTAGTAGTTTTGATACCATTTTTACAGATAAAACCACCAAACCAATGGAAGAAAAAACCTTGGACACTACTAATCGTGGTTTATTAACCGTTGATAGTTATAGTTATTAAAACTGCAACTTACAATGCATGTTGAGAGTAAAAAGTACAATATTCGTTTATATAGAATTTGTTGATGAGATACTATAGTAACCAACGGTTTATTGTCATCATAACTCTTAAGCAAATTGTCGAACTTATAGCATGTTCAAGAATATATCTTGCACTTCTCATGTTAAGTGTAGAGTTAAAGTAATTGACAGTTGAGCATTATTTTTTTATTTTTTTTTTCTTCAGAATAAAATGAGCAAGTCCTGAAGTAAAATACAAATGAAATGACATGTCCAACTTGTATGAAAAAGTTTAATTTAGAGAAAATCTATAAACAATGATGATGAATAAAGAGATGGGTGGGCCAATTAGATTACCGAAAATGGAAAATCTTGGATCACATTATCAACCAATAAGAGTTAAGATTCTGATCTCTAGGATAAGGACTTGGTTGTCTCTTTGAATCTATATATACTTGTACAAAATCAATCTCAAAGGCAATCCATTTCACCACAAACTTCTTCACTCTTCTTTGTCTTACAACTCGAGAAATTCAAATGGCTGCTTCAACGATGACTCTTTCGCCTTCTTCATTGGTTGGAAAGGCTGTCAAGGTTGCACCTTTAACATCTGAGTTGTTCGGTGAAGGAAGAGTCACCATGAGAAAAACTGCAGCCAAGCCGAAAAATGTATCATCTAGCAGCCCGTGGTACGGTCCTGACAGGGTCAAGTACTTGGGTCCATTTTCCGGTGAAGCTCCATCATATCTTACTGGAGAATTTCCTGGTGACTACGGTTGGGACACTGCTGGACTCTCAGCTGACCCTGAGACTTTTGCTAAGAACCGCGAGCTAGAGGTCATCCACAGCAGGTGGGCCATGCTTGGAGCTCTAGGATGCATATTTCCTGAGCTTTTGGCTCGCAATGGAGTCAAGTTTGGTGAGGCAGTGTGGTTTAAAGCCGGATCCCAAATCTTTAGCGAGGGCGGTCTTGATTATTTGGGGAACCCGAACTTGGTACATGCACAAAGCATATTAGCAATCTGGGCTACCCAAGTGATCTTGATGGGCGCGGTTGAGGGTTACAGAATTGCCGGTGGACCACTTGGAGAGGTTGTTGATCCCTTATACCCTGGAGGAAGCTTCGACCCATTGGGATTAGCTGACGATCCTGAGGCTTTTGCTGAATTGAAGGTGAAGGAACTAAAGAATGGAAGATTAGCTATGTTTTCGATGTTTGGGTTCTTTGTTCAAGCTATTGTCACTGGAAAGGGCCCACTAGAAAACTTGGCTGACCACCTAGCCGACCCGGTTAGCAACAATGCATGGGCTTTTGCCACCAACTTTGTTCCGGGAAACTAAGATTAACAGAAGTAGATATGATAATTGTTTTATGCACAACGAACATGAGTTTGTACATTTATTAGGATTGTCAAATGAAAGATGATTTTATTTCATTGTATTGTGTAAAATTAATCTATTTATGCATTATAAAATTTGTTGCGGATGGGCTCATGTTACATCTGATGAACTATGATAACCTTTCCTAACTATATATATATCCACTGCACGTTCCCTTGACAATTCGTATGTATTTGGTGCACATATGCTACGGTGATGACCCAAACAAGTGGTTCAATCGAGTTAAACAGTTTTTATAATATTAAGGCACACCCGAGTTTTTATAATATTAAGGAAGCTAATCAATGGTTACGTTGGGCCTACAAAGAAGAAGGGAAACTGGTAACATGGGAAGTGTTTGTTGAGGAATTATTGGTCTTACCAAAGGTAAAAACTTCGATGAATCCTTAGAGTGCTAGGTGTAGATGGCAAGCTCTTCCTCCTCATTCGGGCCCCACATGTGCCACATCACCTCAACACCTTTTCACAACTAACCCCTTCTCACCAAACAACAAACCTCAACTTACTCGTTTGAGCCCCACCACTTACAACTTACTCACAACTAACACCTCCGCATCAGAAAAAGCTACAAACCTTACAATATTTAGCCTCGCCGTGCTCACGATGAACTGCCCAACGAAGAAGAACGGCAAAGGAGCGGGGGCGGTGTGGCAACTAAGAATGGTGAGCCGTTGGACTTGCCACCTAGGAACGGCGAGCACCAATGGTAAGCTGCACCTAGCACTCTTAGCAAATTTCAATGCAAGTTGGTTCATACAAGGAATATCAAAAGGAGTTTGAGAGGCTAGGAAATCTGGTACAAAGATGGACACAAATGATCTAAGTGGGGAAGTTTATGGGTGGGCTCAAACAGGAGATGGTATACGGGATTTGTATGTTCAAGCCGAAGATATTGAAGGACTCCATCAACTTGGCAAGAATGCAAGACAAGCAGTTGAGTCGACTATCATTAAGAATTACCGAGCTCGTCACACAATCAACCTTGGGAACACCAACACAGAACACAACTATGAAGCGGCTAATTATAACTTGATGCGAGAAGCAAAATAGAGAGCTCAAGGTCTATGTTTCAATTGCGATGAAAATTCATCACGGGTCACAGGTGCAAAGGACCACAACTACTTCTTACCGAAGGCTCACACAAAGGCTGTTTGAAACATTTGCTTATCAACGTGAACCTTGAGGACTAGGTTCAAGCCTAAGGGGACAGTAATGACAAAAGATGTTTGAGTTGAATTGGTCTCACACATGAATTAAGGCTGGCAGAATTCTTGGAGCTAGTTTGATGGTCTTCTTTGTACTAGTAGTTTAATTTAGTTATTGGTCATGGCTATTTTGTAGCCTCTGTTAATCGTAGGTAGTCTTTTCCTTTTGGTTAGTTTTTATTTACGGAACATGAAGAATAGAAGCGGACGCCGAATTGAAAAACAACATTTTCTTCTTGATAAAGTTGACAACGTGGAAAAACATATTTTTTATGCCAAGGACTTTCAAAATGAGTGTCAACCTTCTTGTTGATAACTTGAAATTCTTTTATACTCACTACACAAACCTGTTTCCCGTTCTCCACATCCTAAGCTTGCCAAGTAAATAAGGTGCCATGGGAGGAAGATTGCAGTGTGGCCGAGCATACAATCGGCGGGTTGGTAGTAAACACATTTCAAAGTGAAGGCATTCCATAATTTTGGAGATGCCGATTTGAGCGGTGGATAAGCACTCCATAATTTTTTGAAATTTTTGGACATAAATGCATTACGCAAGAATTTTGACATACATGAATTACGCAAGAATCATAGTTCTCCACACTTTGCGACAGACATGTTTTTACGAAATTTTACTCCATAATAGTTTATGCATTTATGAATATAACACTTACAATCACGAAAGTAACTACACGGTTGTTGGCTGCAAAATAAATCTCACATCTGGAAAATAAACAAATAAATGCTTACATATAAGCTTGATGGGCCACGCCATCTATTTCCAATTGGTTTAGTACACATATTCTCATATGTTTTATACATGTTTTAACGTTACTTAGTTACTTGCAAATGTTGATTATAGGTTTTTGATGGAGAGTCAAAGAATAAATGTTTAAAAGTTCAAGTTATGTTGCCAAAAGATATAAAAGAAGATTAAAGGACTCAAAGCATAAATAAGTGGTAAAAGAATTAGAATTCTTGAAAAGGAAGAATTGTGACACAATAACCACGCTAACGTCGCGACGAATGATACAATGATTTTTGTGTACCTTCCGAGCAATTAGTACAAGATGAAAGCATATTCGCTTCACGTCAAGAAATTGGTTTCTGGCAAGAGACCCAAACTTTTCCCTTATAAATACAAGGCAACCTCTAATCATAAGAAGCAACTTTCACCCTCAAAATAAACAAATACTCCATCCGTCCCATATTAAGTGTCCATAATGGAATCTCTGAATATCCAAATTAAGTGTTCATATTCTATTTCAATCAATGAGATGAGACTCTAGTGGGTAAAAATAATATTTGATTGGTGAAGAGTGTAGTTAGTGGAATTTTCTAAAACTTTATGCATAATGTAAGCGGACACTTAATATGGGACGGAGGGAGTAAATGCTTACATATAAGCTAGAATGGCCACACCATCCATTTCCAATTGGTTTGGTACACCCATGCAGACTTATACTGTTGGGCATTTGACAACTCGTATTTTAGGCATATGTTTCTACACTTGTTCTGATGTGTTTTATACATGTTTTAATGTTACTTAGTTACTTGCAAATGTTTATTATAGGTTGATGATGGAGAGTCAAAGAATAAATGTTTAAAAGTTCAAGTTATGTTGTCAGAAGATATAAAAAAATATTAAAGGACTCAAAGCATAAATAAGTGGTAAAAGAATTAGAATTCTTGAAAAGGAAGAATTGTGACAAAATAATCACGCTAACGTTGCGACGAATGATACAATGATTTTTGTGTACCTCCCGAGCAATTAGTACAAGATGAAAGCATATTCGCTTCACGTCGAGAAACTGGTTTCCGGCCAGAGACCCAAACTTTTTCCTTGTAAATACAAGGCAACCTCTAATCATAAGAAGCAACTTTCACCCACAAAAATTCACTGCGAATAAGGAGGTTTCTAGAGGTCTGAAAAGGGTAACGAAGATCCCAAGCATCTCGTTGTACTATGTTCGTGTTCCAAGAATTCCTTACTCGTGTAAAACCATTTACTTTTATTTATTTTCAATATCTTGTATTCACGCAATGAATTCTACCACAAATATGAGTTTGAATGTTTGCTTTATGATGATTGTTGACTAATATGTTTGGCAAAAGTAGCTGTGAACAGTAGCAGTGAGCAGTAGCAGTTAGGTGTGAGCAGTAGCTCTGAGCAGTAGCCAAAAAAGCTCACAGCTTCATAAAGAAGCATTGGGAAAATGAGCTTTCCTAAAAAATAGCAAAGCCCACAGCTCTCATGCCAAACGAACACTTAAAATAAAAAAGCTCATTGTTCACCGCTCATTGCCCAAAAAAGCTCCAAAAAGCTTTGTGCCAAACATAGCCTAAATTACTTTGTGCATTCCTTTGAATATGTAAAGTAGTTGTAGATATAAGAGCAAACGATACAACGACGAAAGGGCTCGCTGAACCAACGTCGTGGCATTTCATTCGGCGCCGCCGAACCAACGCCACTATTAGTCGATACTATGTTATTGGCCCGACTCCTTTGTATTTAGGCCTAGCCCATTTGTAGCTATTCTAGAATCATCACTTGTAACCTATATATATGTATCATGTTTATGGAATAGATCAATCAATCAGTTATACCATTCAATATGGTATCAGGCTAAATAATACTACGATCCACAAAATATTCTCTCCCCTATTCTCCCTCCCATCTCACGTCTATCCGTTCTCCCTAAAACACCGTACCTTCTGAAACTAAACCCTAGTCTCCAATCAATCCAATCAGATGGCTGGTGATGACACCGTTATAAAAAACACGACACATAAATCTACTAATAAAATCATTCCATTTAATATAACTATCAAGTTGAGCCTTGAAAAACATAACTATACCTCTTGGTGTTCTTTCCTCAAAATCCATCTCGAAAGTCTTGGATTAAAGGCTCATATCGAGGGCTCTTCTACAAGCTCCAATGACCCTAAATGGAACAAACAAGATGACTTAGATGGAACAAACAAGATGACTTAGTAAAGGTATGGATCCTCGGTACTCTAAACGAATCTCTTCAAGACCAAGTTGTTGCAACTCCTGGGAATGCAAAAGCTTTGTGGGATCATATTAAGGATCTATTTCATGACAACAAAGACGCACATGCAATAACTCTTGATAGTGAGCTTCGGTCTATCAAGCTTGGTAGCCTCACCATCAACCCATACTGCACCAAAATAAGAGCTATGGCAGACCGATTGGCTAATCTAGGTGAAAAGGTCAGTGACAAAAACCTAGTCATGTATCCACTAAATGGCCTTGACGCGCGTTTTAAAGGTATAGCTCGACTCATACGTCATCGCGAACCTTTACCCACATTTGAAACAGCCCGCAACATGTTGTTGCTTGAAGAATCGAACTTGCAAAAAACCACGGACCGGGGCAACATTTATGATAGCAGCAGTTCGTCCCCTAATGCTCTTTTGGCAACCAAACCTGATTCAAAAGGTAACCACACTATGGCTCAATCTTTACCTCAACTTTGTAACCATTTCAACAAGGGCTCGTGCAAATTTGGTGACCGATGTAAGTTCATTCACGACCTTAGAAATAGGTCAAGTTTGGTTGGAAAAACTAATAGTGGTCGACTGTCAACCATAAACCAGAATACCTGGACTCCACCAGGTTACTATGATACACGACTAAACAACAACCACACTTCTCTTTACCCACAACCCAACGTAACCCAATCCCTCGCCTGGCCCTACACACTTCACCCTATCCCAACCCCACTACTTTTGCTACAGCTACATACCAGCCACATGCCCAAGCCTATACGCCTTATCCACCATAGGCCCATTTTGCTCAGCCTGCATATGCAACCCCTCAACCAAATCCGAACAGGGGGATTCTCGGACCCACACCTGGGTATTATCCTTCTCAGGCAACAACTTTACCAAGCGCCTTCAGCACAATGACCTTGCAAGACGCTGCGTGGAACATGGACACAAGTGCTTCTTTGAGGTGTGAGTGTTAAAAGTGAGAATGCTGATGTGGCACTCAGTGGGGCCTAAATGGCTAAGTTGTGTTAGTTGCCATACCTTTTGCTCTAATGGTTAGGGTTTATTGTTGTTAAACTGTCGCACATGAAAATGGTTATCCAAATATCCAATCATATGTGTTCTTATGTTCTTAATTTGAGTTGTTTGGTTATTGTGAAGTTATTACTAGGACAAGTTAGTAGCATTGCTCTTGTCTATATTCTAAGAACGCCTACTGTAATTGCATGGTTTTATACATATGCCTTTTATCTTGAAATAGATAGAAGAAACGCTAATTGTTAGTAGAATAGTTGTATTGTTGGTAATTACATGGCTTAGTTCCACCGAGTTAAGCATAAACCTCTCTCACACCCAGGGGCGGAGCCACATGGTGAGTAGTGGGGGGAGATGCCCCCGACAAAGCTCTCGCATAGACACATATTATGAAGGAAAAAATATCATATTTGTAAGAAAAAAATTGAATGCCCTCAGCAAAACTATCCGAGTGCCCTCTGCACTTTTGAAGACAAACAATGAAAGAGTCAAAATGGAGATGAAATGTTTTCCACATTTTATAGATCGGAAAAAATGGAGCCATAAGGAGTAAGGAAGTGAGATGCATGTTGGGGACTTGGGGATGAGGAAGTGGGGTACCAAGAGTTTATAAATAAAATAATCTATTAAATTAGTTAAAATAATACATTTTAATAATACTTGTAACATTTTACAGTACTATCTACTGTGTCTATCTAGCATATTGACTCTATTGATATCTTTATAATATTAGCAACATATATAGCTGAGTATACGAACGGAACTTGCGATGCTTACAACATATATAGCTAAAGAAAACAGTATCCATTGGTATGTTTATATTTTATAATATTTACAGTAACCATTAAGCTTTTGTTGTTGACATGAATTTCGAACAATTTACAAATTTACGCTGCGTTCTCGAGTTTTTCTAGGTGGGAATAGAAATAATGTGAAAAGAAGAGAAAAGAAATGAAAAGGAAAGGAAAGAAAGTTGATTTTAGATTTCGTGTTCTTGAGTTGAAATGAAAGGAAAGGAAATGAAATAATGTTGTGTTCTCGAGTTGAGAAGAAAAGAAAGAAAAAGAGACATAATTACATTTATGCACTTTTAGATATGTTCATTTTATCATAAGAGTCGAATATGAGTAAATATTGAAAGTTATATTGGTCATTATATACTAAATAGTGCGAGTGTAAAATACTTTCCGTCCAAATCCGCCCATATTTGGGCGGAAAATTCTTATAGGAAAATCACTAGAATTTTCCTATCATTTCCTTCCTGTTTCCTTTCCTTTCTGCCCAAAAAAAACTCGAGAACACAATAAAATTTCAATTTCCTATCATTTCCTTTCCTTTCCTTTTAAAAAATAACTCGAGAACGGAGCGTTAGTAACAAAAATGTTTAGAGACGAAAAAATGTGCTGCAATATCTTTTTTCTATCACCCCTGACACGCATATCGCAAAACCTTGAAATATTTCTATAGCATGTTTTCTTAATATAAAAACTTTTTCCTCATCGAAAACTTTAGTGGTAATCTAGTCTATTATATTTTGTTGTTGAACCTTTAACGTACTCCTTTTACGAAGATTTTTTTTTTTTTTTTGCCCTCCATGTTCAGTTTTTCTGGCTCCGCCACTGCTCACACCTGGTAATTACATGTATTAGCTAGGGGTTAAGCATGGATTTTTCTCAATACTTTAACAATATACTGATAAATCGAACATGACAAAGAGACCGATTAGGACACTTAGCATAGTAGCACATAAACTTGATTAATCAAACATAGGATTCTAGAAAACAAACTTAATAAACTTATAAATTATTCGTTAATGACTCAACAACAATAAAACGGGATAATTATTATTTCATGCAAATGGAGAGCATATCAGACAAGTGCCCATTCGATTATTAATTTTGTTTGCAAAGCTACAACATTTCACTATTCTCATTAAAAGATTATATATTTTAAGTATTGAGAACTAAGGGTGTTATCGGGTCGGGTTTTGAATTTTTTAAAAGTAACCCGCAACCCGGCCTGATTAAGAATCAGTTTATCGGGTTCACGTCGGTTATACCGGGGCGGATGATTCGGGTTATCGGGTACAGAGTAATAATTCCATCTTGTGTTTGGACCGGTTTGTTAACTTAAATCATTATAAACCTTAAAAGTAGGTATAAAACATGTCAATATGTACAAACTATCTCTTAGTCAACTTAATCATCATAAAATAGTTTTACTACAAGATCATTTTTTTGTTAAAAGATCTTCATTTCTTACGAGTCAAATATGAGTTATCTTAAGTCACACAATCACATTGTTTTTGTGTTACTCATTGCTAGTAACAGTAAATATAAAACATGTCAACATCTTCGTATTTAACTTGATTATTTCACGTATTTCATCATTATAAATTTAAACTTTACGGATCAATTATCAAACATATGATTCACAAAATATAACCACACAATATGTTATATGTAAAGATTCAAATGTGTAATTCGTATAAGAGGCGGAGCCAGGATTTAGTGTTAAGGAGGGTCATAATTATTTAGTGTATAATAGTAACATACAACTCATAGAACGGTTAACATATGGATTCAATAGTTCAACCATCCTAATTGATCTTAAACGTTGATGGCATTACAGTTACGTCTTTAGATGAGTGTATATGACCTTTAATTAACAAAATACCAAACATGGTTATCAAATATTCAAATCACAACACTTTAAATTAACTAGGTGTGTGCTTTGTTAGATTTTGATACATTATCTCAAGGTTTTCAAGATCGGGATCCTACCCAGGATCGTTTTCGTCTTTGCAAGATCGTGATCGTAAGATCGGATTGGGATCTTAAAATCCTACTATAATGTCATTTTCTTAATAGTTTTTGTAATATTATACAAATTTACAAATTATTATATATTATAAACACAAAATTATATAAATGTTTCATCGAAATGTTGTCCTAAATTATGATTATAAAACGTTTAATAAGATTAACATTTTGTTTTTTAAATTCTACAAAAAATAATCCAGAAAATTGCAGTTTTTTAGTTTGTTATCCGAGAAAAGTAGGATCGGATCGGATTAGATCTTAAGATCCTATGCTCAAGATCGGGATCCTATAAGATCTTAAGCTTTCAAAGATCCTATGTAAGATCCGGATCGTTTTTGCTTTACAATATCGTAAAATCCTAAGATCAGGATCGGGATTCTAACAACTATGCATTATCTCAATAACAAATTTAAACAACTAAAAACATTCAAAAACTATAAATGAACAAATGAACAAATAAAAGTAAACAAGGAAAATGAGTCCCATGCTATCTAGGGGTGTTATCGGGTCGGGTTGTCGGGTTATCGGGTGTATCGGGTCGGGTTGTATCGGGTTTTGGACTAAAAAAATATGACCCGCAACCCGACCCTATAAGGATTCGGGTTATCGGGTTCGGGTCTTATCGGGTTCGGGTTATGTTATCGGGTCAATTCGGGTTATATCGGGTTATTGTGTAACTTAACATATAAACACAAGATAATACGTTTTGACAATAATGGACTTGTTCAAAACGTAAAGTAGCATAAAGCCATAAACAAATAGCACTATTTATTTTTTATAATTCAAGTTGTGTGACGTAAAGTTAAAGTACAAAGACTTGAATAAGTGGACGTTTTTATAAGATGCAACTTACAAATTGCTACGAGTTAAAAATCAATGCCCAACTTCATTAGCTTCCCATTTATAATTCAAAACTGCTGTTGCTAATGATTTGTTTATATAAATACGTGTAATGAGTATGGATATTTTTAGGGTTGTTTGTTCTTTAATAACAAAAGCCAAAACCAGTTTTAACAACTTTGTTAGTAGCCAAAGTGAAAGGTTTCTATAAAAGTGAAAGGGACCCAAGGAAGCAAATACCACATGACCAAACACACAGCTTCAATACTCACTTTAAAATTATGACCATATGCACGAACTTGCAGCAGACCACAAACTGGGGTGTTAAGTCTTACTGGGCTTAAAATGAAAATAAAAACGAAGAAACCTTATACATATATCGGGTTATCGGGTTGAACCCGAACCCGATAACGTATGAAAATATAACCCTAACCCGACCCTATAAGGCTATCGGGTTGGTCGGGTTGACCCGATAGACCCGATAAGCCGAGTTGGACCCGAATTAACCCGACCCTATAAGGCTTTATCGGGTTCGGGTCGGGTTCGGGTCGGGTCGGGTCAACCCATTTGACACCCCTAATGCTATCTGACAAAAAAGTGTAAATTACTACTCCCTCCGTCCCAAATTTATTGTCCACTATTGACTTTTTTAGTATTTCTTTTTCAACTTTGACCTTAAATATTTTTGTGGGTGTTATATAATATTTGATAAAAAAAATATATAAATGGGTTGGGTTATAAGTGTACTTTTCAATGGTATAAATTTTCATCAAGTATTATATAACAAAAAATTATATATTTATGGTCAAAGTTTAACTAGTTTAACTTTGAATATTCAAAGTGGACAATAAATTTGGGACGGATGGAGTATTATACAATATACACACAAACCGATCAATTTTA
The DNA here is from genome assembly GCA_030686995.1 of Artemisia argyi. Taxonomy (NCBI): domain Eukaryota; kingdom Viridiplantae; phylum Streptophyta; class Magnoliopsida; order Asterales; family Asteraceae; genus Artemisia; species Artemisia argyi. The sequence goes on from CM060696.1 coordinate 102,941,457, forward strand.
TATTCAACTTTACCAATTCTAGTTCCTATCCCTACCAAAGTACTTCTCTGTTTCAACCACCTCTTCTTTAAACACTCAAAACCATTTAATTGTGTGAACTATGAAATACTTACTCGATTAGTTGAGTAAACAAAGACAACAGGCAAACGGTGGCTTAACTCAGTGACTACAACAAACAAATATTATCCGACAAGCGTAAATGATGATGAGGATGCTTAAATATGAGCCATTGACAGGGATAGATTGAAGGGATTATGAAACGTGGGCTGGAAATCAAGATAAAAGTTGCGCTAGTTGAGCCGGTTGGGGGTGGCCGAGCACACGCCCCCCCCCCCCCCCCCCCGATTCGTATATAAACATGTGCAGTTGTGCACCAAAGATGTTCCCTTGCTGCAACAACCAAACGCACCAAAGATGACAACATTTAGATTTTAGAATACACACTACTTATCAAGCCTATATATATAGGTCATATCTTAAGCCTATATGACCACAAAGATGACAGAATTTAGAAAAATCAATAAGACTAAGAGTAAACTGCAAAATACATCGATGTGATTTACACATTTTGGCATCTTACATCCCAGAAACTTTTGGCAAAATACATCACCCGTTAGGCAAACGTTTGCCACCCTACATCCCTCGTTAACCATGAGGACTAACGATGCAAAAAATGGATAAGAACGTACAAAAAACAGAAAAAAAAACTGACAAAAAATGGATTGTCAGAAACTTTTGGCAAAATACATCACCCGTTAGGGAAACGTTTGCCACCCTACATCCCTCGCTAACCATGAGGACTAACGATGCAAAAAATGGATAAGAACGTACAAAAAACAAAAAAAACTGACAAAAAATGGATAAAACATACAAAAAATGGATAAAACCTGTCCAAACGTACAAATAACATAGAAAAACGGATAAAACGTATAAAAAATGGATAAAAACGTACAAAAAACGGAGAAAATGTACAAAGAACGGAGAAACGTACAAAAAATGGAGATAACGTAAAAAAAAAGGACTAACGATGCAAATACCGTTAGTCCTGAAGGCTAACGGTGTAACATTATCAATCTCGTTAAGAGATAACGGAGAAAAAAATTGCATCGTTAGTCCTCATGGTTAACGAGGGATGTAGGATGGCAAATGTTTGCCTAACGGGTGATGTATTTTGCCAAAAGTTTCTGACAAAGATGTAAGATACCAAAATGTGTAAACCACAAGGATGTATTTTGCAGTTTACTCTAAGACTAATGAAAAATCATATTGCAATACACCAGTAGCATACCATTCGCCATGCACAAAAGACTAATGAAAAATCAAAAGAAATACCGGTAGCATAACAATAAGCCTTTAAAAAATATTAGGAGAAAAAACAAAATATTGACCTTCGGGTCTTATCGGGTTGACCTGATAACCCGATAACATTAATTATCTAACCCTAATCCAACCCCGATAACACTATCGGGTTATTGGTTTCGGGTCAAAACAACCCGACAAGATTTTTAACCCGATTTAACCCGGCCCAATAAGCATTATCGGGTTTTGGTCGGGTCAACCCGACCCTACTGACACCCCTAGTGACAACCAAAACCCCATAAAAATAAGTGGTATAAGCACTTTAACCCATATATTACATAGTTTGTTGTGTTCGATCATGAACCTACCACCGCTAAACTATACACGATAGGATACTCTGCCCGATTGTTTAATAGGTAGAATACTAATTCTGTTTTATAATTTTAAAACCTGAAAAACACACATCAAGTTTTTGGCACCGCTGAGGAACTAATAATAGTTTTCAAGTTTACGTGTTTTTTTGTTGATCCTTTCTTGGGGAAACCCGAGGAAATTATTTCAGAATCGTAGGTTAGTTTAATTTATGTATTTAATTAGTCTCATTTTCTTTTGTTCATCTGTTTATGAACCGGTTCCTTTAACGTTTTCTTCTAGCCCTCGTTTTTCACTTTCTTGTAGCCCTCGTTTTACAGGAATTTGGTTTTGATGATTATTAGAATACTATACGTCTTTTTGTAGAGAGGAGGAAGATGACAACATCCTGATGATTTTGCATGTTGATTTCGCAAAATAATTAGATAGTAGGAAAATTGATGAAATTATTGAGCTCAATAGGTTATTCAAAGAGGAGATGAGGCGTAGGAAGATGATTGAATTTCTAAACTTGAAGGAAGGATGAGAGAATTTATAACAACAAGAATGTTGAGATTTTACGAAATAAAGAGACTAACATCGCGGATGGAAGCGGTTAAGTTTCCGAACCAACATGTGGATCTACCTGGTAGGGGTAGAAAGTTACCGGGTGTGGGCTCAAGTTCATGCACGAGCTCACGACGCCCAAGGTCGTCATCATACTTGCAGTTACAAGTTGATGAGATGATGGTGCAACAAGTATGACTGTGGCTACAGGAACAAGCAAGTGAGGCGGATGAAGTTGCGGCAGCTATAAGGGCGGCTGAAACAAACCATACGCAAATGGGTTAACTATTGGTTCTCTTTCAAAATTACCATGGTTTGGATTTGTTCTAGGTGTTTCCTCCCCCTCTCCTTTGTGCGAATGACGGAAGCGATGATGATGACGAGTAAGGATGATGTTTGCGATAGCATCTGTATAGATGGATGAATCATTTTGTTATTTGTATGGATATATTAGTAACTGTATCCTTATTTTTAAAGCTATAACTTTGTATCATTGTTTTGGCATGTATAGAATGGACTATAGAATTAAAATAGCTTTGGATATTTGTTTTGTGAAATTTCTAGGTACTTTAAGTTTTTTTCCCCAAAAATATGATAATATACCAGAAACAAGTTAATAATAATAATAATAATAATAATAATAATAATAATAATAATAATAATAATGCATGTCCTTCCAGCAACGACATGAGTATCGCAAAAGTCTTGTTAGCACGAGACTTGCGACGACTCATGTGGTCGCTAAAAGTAATACGTAGTAACACATAAATTTGTATCACATTAATTAATTTAATTAAATCACATTGATTAATTCATATTTTATACGGAGTACTTATTTAATTTTGAATTATTAATATAACTACTTTTAACGAAGATAAGTGTCGAGACAAGTGTCGTCACTAAAAGTCTGTGGGTTCCATCTTGTTATCTTTTACTGAGAACTTTCGTGAGTCTCACTTCTTCGTCACTCCATTAACCGTCTTTATCAAAAGTTTTAGGGACGGAACTGTTGCAACGCCATCATCAAAACTTTTAGCGACGCCATTTGTGGCTTTTAGATATGACATGCGTCGTCGCTAAAAGCCCCAAACGTTGTGGTGTCGAGTGAGTAATGATCTATATGGGGCAGCTTATTGATGGATACATCACAGGTTATATGGCTTATTAGAGATCCCAACAACTAATATAAACATGCACAAATTGACATTAGAACCATGCATCGTCCGACACCTATCGTAGACAAATAGACAATTAACAAGTGCACATATATCACATTTCTTTTTGTCAAGTATAGACATAAAGTATGGCCGCCAATAAAGTATTTAAATAATTTTCAAAGAATTAAAGTAACTAACAATGCCAAAATAACGTTGACACATCAATCATAGACTTTTGACGACAAATAATTGATGTATATAGTATATTCTTCATATGCACCACACGCTCATTACAATCTTATCAAACATCGAAGCCACCATAGATATAATCATGTTCTCATCAACCACTAATATCTATACCCACAGTGAAATCATTTATTCATTTACAGTTCTCGTATGCTGTTGTTTCTACTTTTGTTCAGCTAAAGACAATATAACAACGGGAGAATCTATCAATGATGGGTTTAATTACTTAGAATCTCCCCAGAAGAAGTTCCAAATGGGCTTCTTCAAACATGAGATAACATCAGAAGTACGCCGATATGTGGGGATATGGTATACCAGGGATCCAAAGACTGTTGTGTGGGTTGCTAACCGTGATATGCCAGTCCTAGATTCCACCGGTGTATTTACAGTTAAAGAAGATGGAAACGCTGTCGTGGCAAACAAAAATGGGATCATTTACTTCTCGACTAAGATGGAAACGACAGGTAACATGCATGGGGGTCAATAATTGGCCCAAAGTACTTACTTAATTTTGTAAGAGCTAGCGAGAATTTGATGTGGAATTTAGACCATAATTCCGGGCCTTACTCTATTGACTAGTTGAGTCCATATCAGCTTCATATCATCATACCTTTCATTTCTCTCTCTAACCACTCAAACCCTTTTAATGTCAACTTTACCAACATGACTAATGATTTAAATCAAGAATACCAAAAAAAACCAAGGAAAATTATACATAATGTATATAATGTCCATTATAAGTCTTTCCTTTGTTGTCATCACCATGATCTGCATTTCAAGTATTTGAGTTATACTATCGTCAAACTTGCTAAACTTATCTTGTATGAATAAATTTTCAATGCATGTTGCATTAATTTGTAATCTTATGAGGGATGGCAGCGGGGCGGGGAATGTCAGGATTGTACTTACCATCCTCATCCCCGTTTTACACTCTCTATCCCCATCCCCATTTGGGAATTGCTTTTCATCCCCATCCCCATCCTCAATGGGGATCGGGGATCCTCACCGGGATTCGGGGATTCTCCACCCTTATGAAATAACATAAAAATTCCACTAATTCGTTGAAAATATAAAGAAGTTTGACTCATAAAGTACCTCAACAAACGTACATCGCACGTAGTTATATTAATTAGAATTTCAATTCAACTTTAAAGCATCGTAAACATTGTAACATCAAAGATAATATAAAAACAATATGAATCATATCTGTGTATTCGGACAAAATAGTTAAGTAATATGTAATCGTTGGTTCTACTTCTAAATCTAAATGTGTTTGATCCTATAAATATCAAATATGTATATAAACATACATGTCGATACTTATAAACATATGTACATGTGCATATACAAATTAATCGAGTATGGATAAAACATATAAATTTTAAATAATTATACACTAGAAAGATCAGGGTCGGGGCCGGGTTCGAGGATTTATGTTATCTCCATCCCGCCCCATCCCCGGTTTAATATTTCAGGGGATTCCCCATCCCCGTCCCCGTCCCCGGTCAACTTGGAGATTCCACAGTCAAATCGGGTTTGGAGATTGGGTCTCCATCGGATACGGAATTTTTTTGCCATCCCTAATCTTGATTGTTAAATTTAGTAATATTCCTGCTATTTTTTAACCTTCTTTCAATGTAATTGTAATATATTCCACACCTAATCTTCTGTCCTTTCTAGGAAAGCTCTATCTATCCCCTTAAGCAAGTTTCCAAAATTAGAGATTAAATAAATAGATGCCATTTTAGCTTCTTAATTTATAGACAGTGTCTTAACTCTTAACTACAAGATACTAATAATAAAATTACGCTGAAGAGCACATAAAAAGGGATCTTATCGTAAAAAGCTTAAAATTGTCTAAAACATTCAACACGGTACCGGTCTCGTACCGATCTCGTACCGATTTCGTACCAAATTAGTGGTACCGGTACCGTACCGAACGGGATTCGGATATCGGTACCGGTATTGGTACCGGTACAGGTACCGAGAAATCGGGATTTCCCCTTTTTTTGGGAATTTCCCGATTTGGTACCGGTCCCATACCGAATTAGTGGTCCCGATTTTTTTTCACCTTATTTCGTTATCCCAGTACCGTACCGTATATCTGGAATCGATACGATACCGGTACGGTTCCAGTTCGATTCTGAGATTTGATTCAAAATGCTCATCCCTATAAGAGATTTATAAAAAGATGAAAACTTATGTCAAAGTAATAATGCACTATTTTGTCCCGTGTCAAAACTGAGCCATCTCATAGTCAAAGAGAATGTCAAAATTGAAACAATTCAATTAAGACAATCTAAATTTCATATAAAAACACGTGTAATTTTGTATAAAAAAACTAAAAAATAAAGGGTTAATTAATAAAACTTTGTTCGTCAAATTTTAAATAATTCACATCAACTTAAGTAAATTTATTTCTCATGCTTTTTAATAACTTCATAAATTTAATAAATAACTTCTAAACTTTATACACTACAGACTGTATAATTTTTTTTAACAACATATTTGTTGTTGATATTTATAAATTTTAAAATAAAAGCACGAGTTACCGTGATTGGTGATTAATACACGAAATTATACATATACGAACAACTCATCTAACTCTTCTTTATGAGATTAATTAAGGATATCTATCTATATATATATATATATACACATTTTTTTACTATTTGTACATGGCTTTAAAAATTAAATGCAGCTAAAATTATTATTAACAGGAATATAAATATAAAATTGAATGCACGACCTCATGGGTTACTCTGAGATAAAAATAAATACATGAGATTGAACATATAGCAACGATGCATGTAATTTCTCTTGAAAGTTTAAATGAGGATATCCAGAAAAACGAATTTTCAAGGGGCTTTATGTTCTATTAAACATGCATAATTTCTAAAACATTATATAAATAGTTAAGTTTAAACAACATTACCCTCAATATCATACAAATTAAACAAAGTCAAATATTTCGTTCAGCAAAAATGTATACAAATTATTAATCGATATTAACACATAGTGAAAATTTATGTAAAATCCCGTGCGTGCACAACTATTATAATTGTATAAGTATATACGATTTTACATAATGCTATAGATAAATTTATTTAACAACACCATATATGCAACAGACTTGCTTTAGCATATCAAGATAGAAATTTACATCTTAACCAATTGTATTATTAAAATTAAATACTCCAATATAGTAAAAATTTAGATATATCGTGACTTATACTAAAACACATTATGTAAGATTTATGTTAAAGTATCGTGCGTGCACCGGAGTATATAACTAGTTTCTTTGATGAACATAAATTATACTTAACACTAATTATCAATATCATCCGGCTTATATAAATGTAATCCAACTGAATTAGGACACTTCTGAATATCAAGTATCAACGAGTTTTCCTGCCAGCCCAATTATACACTGTTTCCGCCAAAACAACCCACCTAGCTGACGTATAAGTGCTTCTGCCACTCAGGGTCGTTCCGTGGATTTTGTGGCCCTGTTCCGTAACCGCAAATGACGCCCCTTAAACACGAATACTAAAGCAACAAGAGACAATAGAACTAATTGTGGCTATTATTTAAATGTCATCACACATACAAAAATCGTCAATTGGCCAAGTTGTTATTTATGTTTTCATTTGGAATATTAAAGCATTAAACCCTGCAAATATCTATGTGCAAGTTAAAAGTAGGCACTTAGTTTCAACAAATTTATGGAATCACTGAAAAGAACGATGGAAAAAAGAATTCGTGCTTTAAATTATTTGGAAATTGAGCACTGCCTGAGGAAAAAACAATACACGTTCAAGATTTATTGCAGTGGACTGGGCTGGACTCTTTAAGTACTATACAAACTTGAGCTAAAACCTGAAGCCCCTTTAAGATATTGGGCCTGTTCCATTGATCACTTTTTACAACTTCTTTACAGTAATATAAATACAAAAAACCTTCCGTTTTAGAAAAAAACTAGAAGATATGACAATCTCTATGTTTTTCTCTTGTTTTTGCGCATAGAAACTTAAGCGGTAAAGTTGATTTTAGGTAACCTTAAGCAATGTTGTGTCCAAATACTCCAATCACAAAAGTGTTTCTTATACAGCCCACATGCAAAGTTAACTGAATACGAATTGTCAATTTCAACTAAAAGCATTTATATAAACAAAAATTTAAAGTTCCTGGACAATGTAAAACTGATGTTGTCATGTTGATAATTGAACACATGCAATATAAGTTTTATGATATTGTGCTTTAATTATTGATACACAAATCATGGAGGATAGAAGATGATGCAACCCACCGTATAAAAGCACGTGGGTTGAAGTGGAGGGATGCTACATGAGTACTATGTTATTGGAAAGTCCTTCTAATGCTGAAGGGTGGATTTTATAGAGTGGCAATTAGACCGGATGTGTTGTACGGGTTAGAGTGCTGGCTGATTACGAAAGCTCAAGAAAATATGGTAGAAGTGACGAAATTAAGAATGCTAAGGTGACATGTAGTAAAACCATATTTGACATGATCCCTAATAGAGTTTTTTAAAGTGGAACTTGAAGTCCATACTATTATCACAAGATGAGGGAAGGACAATTGAGATGGTTCAGACATGCGAGGAGAAGCGCAAAAACAACGCCAGTTAGGAGAGTGGAAGCTTTGGTAATTGATGACTTGAGAACAAGGGGTAGACCAAAACTAGGGTGAGAGGATAAAGTGAAGCAATACTTGAAGGAGCTTCTTTTGTCTGAGGACATAACCTCTGATAGGAACACTTGGAGAGCTAGAATTAGAATAGACAGCTAAAAGGTCTAGGTCGTTTAGGCTTTCTAGGTTATTTTTAGTAGCTTTGATGCATATCTGCCGCGTTTTTGCTTTCTAGAACATTTTACCCCGCATTTTAGGTATAGAAAGCCATTGATAATTTCCTCTATGCGTTTTAGGTATAGATAGCCTAAGGTGTAAATAGTTCCTTTGCTTTTATGTCTAGAGCCTCGTAGCTACACCTATCTACGAACTTCGTTGCACCCTTATGACATAAACTGTAATTGCAATTAGGCCTAATTTCTTTGCATACGTTTATGCTTTTATGTTTATTATGCTCGGATGCGTTTATGCTTATGTATGCCGTTTCTGTATGATTTTATTTATATCTAATCATAATGTGGGTACCACGTGCAATAACTCTTATGTGCTTTCATTCGTGTTTGCTCGTATGTCATTATTATTCTAAACTTTTATGATGGCATTTGTTGTATATATGCTTACATAGTTTATCGATCTATTTAATTTTACACACTCACACTTTCACATATATTCGAGCACTCTCACCCTTACACATACACTTGCCGAAGCTTTTCTGGAAGTAGTCTCCATACCATCGGGTTTTTCCTAAGGTATGGATTGATTTGTCTACATCCTACCTCCCCCATACCCCGCTCCAGCGGGATTGAGTACTGTGGCTGTTGTTGTTGTTGTTGTTGACTTAATTATTGATGGACAATTTACCTATTATTTGAAATTATGATGATCGCAGAAGGAGCACCTTTAAGAGCACTGAAGTTGCAGGATACTGGAAATGCTATGTTAATAGATGTAGCATCTGGAAACACATTGTGGCAGAGTTTCGATACTCCGACAGATACATTTCTTCCTGGTATGGCGATGACTGGAGATATAAAGCTTACATCTTGGAAAAATGTAGATGACCCAGGACCTGGAAGCTTTGTGTTTCAGTCCGATCCTGCAGGTACAAACAGGTACTTCATTTTAAATGGAACAACTTTTTTTTGGAAAAGTGGGAACATGTCTAGGAATAGCTTTGATGAGAACCAAATTTACTCTAAGGCATTCAACTTGCTGTCAAACTCTACAACTCAAAGACGAACAATTATCTTGTCTAATCGTACAAAATCTTACGAAACTTACATGGTGATTGAGCCTTACTCAAGGTTAGTAATGAGTTATTCAGGAAATATACTATTTTATAGTTGGCCAAAATCGAGTAACAAGTGGGTTTTAGATTGGCAGGAGCCCAAAGATAACTGTAGTGTTTATAGGGTTTGTGGGTCATTTGGGATGTGTACCCAAAATACTGGCTCATTATGTAGTTGTATGGCGGGATTTAAACATATTTCACCTGTTGATACTACGGCTGGTTGCAAGAGAACTTCTGAAATCTGTCAAAGAAGTACTACTAAAGACACCTTTTTGAATGTGACCAATATTAGTATGGATGATACAACTCTGCCCTTACATCCAGCAAAGAATGAATCAGAATGTATAAAAAGGTGCCTTGAAAACTGCCAGTGCCTGGCTTATTCTTTTAGGTCTCAAAATAAGGGAGGGATATGGAACGAAGGTCGTGATGGAAAACAAGGTTGCTGGTTCTGGAATTATGAACCGGATAATCTTAAAGAAAATGGTTCACATAATATTTCCTTCCGTATTGCTGAATCTTCAAAAGGTACTTGTTCTCACATTGCAACTTATTGCAGTAGTCTCCCATGTGAAATTGATTTGCGAAGTGTTTATACTTTATACATTTTAAAGCATTTTCATTTGCATTTCCTATAAAACATACCCACTTTTGTTTTTAATCTATGCTAAGTAAGCAAATATAAGCCTTCTGTTTCTACAGTTGTTGATCATATTTCTACCTAAATGCCAAAACCGCTATTTTTTAACAACAAAAGATATATTTTAATGAGAAAAGGCCATAGTGTGATGTAGCAGGGACAAAAGTACTGAGATCAAAACAAAAACCCCAACAAAAAAGGAGTAAAGAAAAATATTCAAACAAGCAGACATAGGTAAGTCACTAACTACTTTGACATGCCTAATTTAACCTTGGCACATAATATCAATCACTCAAACAATAAAACCTGAACAGATGGAGCATTAGTTGACTTGTTATTATTCTAGTTAAAAAATACCCCATCCATTCTGAATTAAATGTCCACCTTTCTATTTTGGTTTGTGCCAAAACACTGTAAGTATCCTTTTTAAAAGTTCGATCAACCAAAATGGTTTTGGAATGTCAAGATGACATTCTAATGGTACACGGTGTAATGGGTCTCACTTTTCTTAAACCTTGTGCAATTTGAAATTGAACATTTATATGATAATTTTGAACTCTTCCCGTCATCTTGATCCTCACCAGAAATCACTTCATTGGAGGTTGCATTGGCTGAGCATGATTAAATCATTACAACAATAACAACAATACCCAATCCCGCAATAGCGATTAAATCATTACAAAAACTGCTGATAAACTTTCCTTACTAGTTGAGAACTTTTTAACGTCTAAAATCTCCCATTTGAAGTTTATTAGCCGATTTTATAATCGCTTGACCCATTTTAATCCGATTAAAATGTTACTCTGTATGCTAATTTAACACGATGGAAACTGAGTAGTGTGTCTAAGAAAACATGTTCTTGTGTACATTATCTTCTATATGAACTCATTTTTCACCGTTTTTGTACCAAGAACCTCGGTTTACTACACCATTAGCGATACCGAAGCCTGATAATAAATCATCATCACGGGGACGAGTCTTTGCTTTTGCTATAGCTGGTTCAGCTCTGATTCTTTCCTCACTTTGTGGCATTAGCTATTGCCTTTATAAAAGATTGGGGAATCGAAGAAGTAAGTCATTAAGAATACTGAATTAATTTAAACTTTGTTCTTAAATTAGTACTGATCTTTCTTTAAGTCTTTATTTTAAGCTAACTAATGAAAGTTTTACTCATCGCCAACTTTATTATAAAGACACAGAAATAAACCAACAAAGCTTAGATATTCAGTCCAGTAATATGCGGAGACGAATGAACGAGTTACTTCATCTTGATCACTCTAAAGAAGATGACAGAGAAGGCATTGATGTTCCATATTTTGAGCTGGAAAGCATAATGGCTGCTACTGATGACTTCGCAGAGAAAAATCGGCTAGGGCAAGGAGGTTTTGGGCCTGTCTACAAGGTAACAAATATTTTTTGTCCATGTGAATTTTTATCTACAAGTGGTAGTAACTAAATTAACTTTGACTACCTGATCGATGATCGATCAGGGTATTCTTCCTGGAGGCCAAGAAATCGCTGTGAAGAGGTTATCAAGCCTCTCTGGACAAGGATTGCAAGAATTCAAAAATGAGGTCATACTGATTGCTAAACTTCAACATCGAAACCTTGTTAGATTACTAGGATATTGCATCAGTGGAGATGAAAAGATGCTACTTTATGAGTTCTTGCAGAATAGAAGCTTAGATCTGTTCATATTTGGTTTGTCTCTAAATTTATATGCTTAGGTTCTTATCAACAAAGACACTTATTATTGAAAACTTTACACAAACATTAACAAAGTAAGTGTTACTTTATTCTTTGCAAGATCCAACACTGTGCACATCATTGGATTGGGCAATGAGATTTAACATAATTACGGGAATCGCTAGAGGACTTAATTATCTTCATCATGATTCACGGCTGAGGATTATCCACAGGGATTTGAAAACAAGTAATATTTTGCTAGACGAGGATATGAATCCAAAAATTTCGGATTTTGGTTTGGCCAGAATAGTTCATGGAAAAGATATGGAGGCTGTCACCAACAGAGTTGTGGGAACCTTGTAAGTTTATAGTTATTGGTCTCTAATTTCTGTAACAAGGGAACAACAGGTACTAGCTAACTGTATTCCGGGCTTTCCAATATTGGGAACTTGTTTTTAAGAAACAGATTTAGCTATTCAGTATGTCTATAAGTGTAACATGGCTCCTCTAACAAAAACTTTATCTATTCTTCAGTGGTTATATGTCTCCAGAGTACGCACTAGATGGTTTGTTCTCTATAAAATCTGACGTTTTTAGCTTCGGAGTGGTGGTGCTTGAGATTATAAGTGGGAAAAGAAACACTGGATTCTATCAGTCTCAGAAAAATATAAGTCTATTAGCCTTTGTAAGTTCCATAAGATTTTACAGTTGTCATCTAGATTTTTTTATCATTAGTTACAGTATATAATTTGTATATCTGAAACTATCTCAGGCGTGGAGTTTGTGGACAGAAGATAAGCCATTTGAATTGATGGATCAGATACCATTGGCTTCTTGCAATTCAAGCGAGGTATTGAAGTGCATAACTGTTGGACTTTTATGTGTACAAGGAGACCCTGATGATCGTCCGACCATGACTAATGTGGTTATGATGCTCGGAGGAGATATAGTAACCCTCCCAACTCCAAAAGAACCTGCATTCATTACAAGAAGAGAGCATGTTATCTCTTCTTCCTCTAGTTCGTCTAAGCCGGATACGCTAACAAATAACATGGTGACAATTACCGAGTTTGAAGGACGCTAAAAAAGGGTATGTCTTTATAAAACCTTAAAAGTGTATATTTGTATTGATTGTAATTGTAATTGTATACAAGATACCTAATAATGCATAGGGGAAATATTAGCTACAATTAATTGCAGCCAATTTCCTACAATTAGTGCTATAAATTGTGGGTCAATGATTTATTGTGTGGGTCCCGGACTTCTTTCTACGGGTACCTGTTTCATTTTCTAGTGTATTTTGAAGGAGGATTGTAGCCATTTGGCTACAAAAATTGTAGCCAAGCTATCCCCTTAATTTAATTATAATAATATCTCAAATAAAAAGCTGCACAATAATTTAAACAAATTAAATTCTATTGCTTGATGCATAGTTGATTCTGAGTTTACATGAGATATGTTTCGAATTGGAACAAATTTCGAATAGAAGACAATGTCATCTATCAATTCTAGAGCCAAAAAATTAAAAAACCAGCAAAATTTGTGTCCCTATATATGTTCAGCTTCACTTGGATCCACCCCCATCTTCTCAGTTACATAGGAAAAGTCACCACATAAGTGAAACAATATAAACAAACTTGCTGTGCATCCTACTGATAAGCAACATGAGTCAAACAAGGATATCACAATATTTAACTACATGTGCATCCACAAGGACGGCATTAGCAATGTATGTAAAACGTCCGACACAACTCTCGGCAAGACCTATCATTACAGATTATAAGATACACTTACAGATTTAATAAAATCATGTATACAAAATCTATCATGTTATCCAAAACTAAACAAGAAATATATATGCTTCCGCAAATTGATAATCAAACCAATGTACATACCATATCCTTGTGAAAAGAGAGTACATGCCACTCTTAAAAATTCCTCAAGTCGTAAAATTAGGGAAAAATTAACAATTATTCACAATATTTAACTAAAAATTTTAGTAATTAGACCTTATCGAAGACTAGCAGGTCCAATACTCTCCAATGGAGGGGCTAATTTGTCTTGTATTCCGTGATGTTCCTCAATTTACAGTTGACATCATTGTTAATTAGTTATAACACGAGGACAAGCAAAATCAATTGAAACTTCACAAAGATTAACACATACTAGTCATAACACAGGGCATGACACCTTTTGGTAATATCAATAAACACGTAATAAAGAGAAGAAATTCATTTACCTCTTTCAGGAGGTCTGCTTCACTTGAAAATGGGGACGATTTAACCACTGCATTGATATTTATATCCCAGTCACTGTGTGATGCGCATATGCCTTTCTTCAATTCTCGACCACCTCTTTCATAATCAACCTTTTCCATTGCAATCAACATAAACACCATAGAGTCAGATGAGTGACTAAAAAATTTTCATCTCCTACAAAAGGTTACCATCTCAAGCAAATATTTCCTTCTGTTTTCTTTAAAGGAGACTATCCAATATCACATTAATGAAATACAGTTTTTTTTTTTTTTTTTTTTTTTTTTTTTTTTCTTTCACAAGCCCAACCTCTTTCCATTTTTCGCTGAGCACCGGGTAAAGACAATAACATCAGCCCCAAGCCTCAAGGTACTTGTCTTGAAACCATTACCGTCTGTCAAAAGTATGACAAAAGGAAATAAACAGCTAAAATAAAAACTTATCCTCATCCCAAAGTATAATCTTCCATCAAACGTAAAATGGATGCTTTTGATCAAATTCACGAAGTTCACTTACGTTGTCCAGTAGTGTCTGCAACCTTGCTTTCCAAAGAATATCCAAGAGACATGCATTGTCACAACCTATCTTGGTCCATCCCGCCACCATTATCTACAGAAAGTAGTTGGAAGAACGGTTAACAATAAAGAAATATGAGTGGCTAGATTAGAGGTGGAAATTTCGACCCATTTACTTATGAACAGGTCGATTTGAGTTGTGTCTTATCTGATATGGGTTAAATGTGACAGATCTAAGTGTTTAGCTAGAAGGTAAAAGGACAAATGGATCAGATAGGTTTAAATAACATTCTCTTAGTGATCATAATTAACACATTAATAATCGATAAAAAGTTTGAGAGTAATGGCGCAGTTCAACCCAACCCAACCTGTCATGTACAAAAACTGACCCATTTCAACCCGATTTGCTCTGACACCCCAACCTGTCCAGCTAGCAATCTCTAATTTCCCAACCCACGTCCTAGCACAGTAAAACCTCCTGCACAACTAACAGTACACACTAATAACCCACATATTTTGTGGATTGACTGCAATCTTCCATTTATGATTACAAAGAGACATGACACATCATTCATCACACACCAGATGAAATAAAAGGGGAAGGCCTAAACCAACAATTAATAAAAAACGACTAAAATGTTTATAATGGAAGTGTATGTACTATTGACTAAAAGTTTATGTATATGAAGTGAGTTAATAACTAACTTATAGTACATACAGGATTGACAAATCGGCTTCGAATGGCAGAAGCAATGTGAATGGCAGAATTGTAATCATCTTCATGTATAAATCATTTGAATTCCAAACATCATTTTGTAGATTTCATACTCATAAAACACATGAATGAATAGATAATGTGTGTAGCTTTAGATCAGTAATTTGATGACAACAAGGTGCAGGGTACTTTGGGTTACATATGAATTTTACAATCAACTTACGTGATCTGCTAAATAGAAACCACAACATGAGAACTGAAACTCACATGAAAATTCTGCATTTTAAACAAATCTACAAGTGCCCTTTTTTTTCTTTTTTTTTTTTTGCGACGATTGCCATACAAGAAAAATATACCAAAAATATATTATATACTACGTAGTATATAAACAGGTTGGTTCATTGTCCAGGGTTGAGGGTTCATAGTAGTACGTATATCTACGAGTGTTATTTTTTGTATTAAAAATGAGCCACTATCCCTGCTGTTATTCATTTTATACATGCTCTCTTCGGTTATGCATTTAACCTGTCACAAAAATATCGCTCAGAAAACTTGGTACCTAATTTACTTAACTGATTTACATTTGATATGTTAACTTCATTAAGTGATGCGGGATTGACCACTAAATTTGATGAGTGAAACCTCTATCAGAGCTCCGCAGTTGACGAGTGACGATGAAGGTGCTCTGCCGGAATGCGGTGATCAGAGAAAACTGGGGAAGAATAGTTGAGAGAGGGAAGTTAGGGTTTCAAACTGGGGAAAATGTGATGGAAGTGTGCTTTTTTTTTTTTTTTTTTTTTTTTTTTTTTTTTTTTTTTTAATTAAAATTGTTTTTCTTATAGTCGTGAAAATTTGGAAAAATTGCTCTAGTGATGTTTTTAGTTTCCATCACAAATGTCAAAAAGTAGTGTAGACTTGTGTCATTATTTTTTATGTTAAGTTATGGTCTAATTTAGTCACAATTTTTGTGTTGAGTCATTGGTTGATTGAGTCGTAATTTAGTGGGCAAAAGTCATGTATCTTCCTAGTCTTATGGGTAGTCATGGTAAGTGTTTCAACATTTGACTAGGTAAAGTAGTAAGTAGTGGTTTCCTAGTTTTCAGTCAAGCAATTAGTACTTCATCTTTATTTATTGTAATCTTTTTTTTTTTTTTTTTTTTTTTTGAACTTAGCATTTATTTATTGTAATCGATGCAAGTTTTAAGAACCAAAATAAAATCTCCAGTTTATAACTTTTTCTTTTCTTTGTTTAAAATCTATCCTTTCTATGATTAACCATTCCATTTTGTTATATCCTTTCAATCATTAAATGTCCCTACTTTTGTAGTGCACGTGCTTTGTGTGCGCATGAAAGATAGGATTGGCAGACAAGTATGTCGCACCTAGATAGTTGCACCATAGTATAGGATCTGAAGATGTATGAATGTCAAGCTCATAGAGAAGAGCTTGAAGCCATGTGAGTTCGGTGACATTGTCAGCAAGTGCTTTGTATTCAGCTTCTGTAGAGGAACGTGAAACTGTACGTTTCTTACTAGCGGTCCAAGATGTAAGGTTTCAACCAAGGTAGATAGCAAATCCCCTCGTGGACCGTCAATCATCTGAATCCCCAGCCAGTCAGCATCTAAGAAAGCATTAAGAGAAGCAGCGGGCTATCTTATCATAGTACATCAAGATAACGTAAAAGCTTCAAGAATAGACCCTGAAGAACGAAAAATAAGCATACCATGGTCAATTGTACCATAAAGATAACGTAAAATATGTTTGACTACCGACCAATGAGTGTCGGTTGGAGCATGCATATATAAGCATACTTGGTTGAAAAGAAAATCTATGGCAGGTCGAGAAAGGATAACATATTGTAAAGAACCTAGAATCTGCCGATATTTGATAGAGAAAGCATCATTGTCATCTAAACTGAGTGAACTCAAGGAAATAATGTGAGATGGCATTGGATTGCAGTTACCTAGAACAACCCCGTGTAAGATCTCCAAAATATACTTCTTTTGAGATAGCATAATGCATAACTTATGAGGAACAATTTCGATACCCAACAAATCACTAGGTAGCTCAAGATCTTTTAAAGAAGCAGATGGTCTAAGTTGCCAAAATATAATTTTGATAACGCCTTTATTGTTACTAGTACAGATGATGTCATCCACATAAACCAAGATTTACAAAATAGTGCTTCCATGTGAATAGATAAACAAAAAGGATATTTTTTAGAGCCTCAAAAACAAATATCATAAAGTACATTGAATAAGCGCTAAAACCATGCACATGAGGCCTGTTTTAATCCATGGATACAATTATAAAGGAAACATACATGATTTGGACGTTGTGGCTCAACAAAACCGAGAGGTTATTTCATATAAATTGTTTTCTTGAGACTGCCATGATGGAATGCATTTTGAACATCTTATTGGCGAAGCGGCCAATTATGAGTAACTACAAGGGAGATCTTAGCCGAAATAGTTGTCGAATTAAAACTAGGCTAAGCGTCTCATGAAACTCAATACGTGGTTTTTGGCAAAACCTTTTGCAAGAAATCTTGCTTTACAAGAAATAGCACCATTTTTGTCTTGTTTTAACCTATAATCCCACTTACAATCAACAACACTGGTTTTAGGAGCATGTGGTACTTGTTGGATTACATAATTCCCCGTAAGTGTAACTTTATTACTGATCGATATTTATAGATTACAAACCCTAATGACCTAACCCACAAGCGGGCTTGGCCCAAACATATTATTACCTAATACTCTCCCGCAGTTCGAGCGGCGAAATCGCGAAAGCTCGAACTGGAGTAGTAAACTAAGAAAACAAAATAAAACAATAAAGCAAAATAAAACGGGATAACCCAAAGTATCCCCTATTCTAATTTTTTATTTACGGATAACCAAAGTATCCGAAGGATAAACCAAAGTATCCTAAACAGTCGTCTCGGGAATAAGAACCCTAGATTCGACACCAACAAAAGTCGTCTCGGGAATAAGAACCCTAGATTCGACACCAACAAAAATCGTCTCTGGAATTAATACCCTGGATTCAACATAAAACAAAAACAAATAATTAAATAACTTTTGTGGATTCGACACCACCAGCGGGCTTGGCCCAAACATATTATTATTGCCTAATAGTACTAACGAATACGTACCACTTTTAACAAGAGCATCATACTCTTCTTTTATAGCTTGAAGCCACTATGGAGATTTATTGGCATTGGTAAAGGATGTTGGTTCACTAATTGTAGTGGGGGAGGTGGTGATGTGATTTGTGTATAGACAATAAGGAACATATTGTTTGGATTTGACGAAGATTTGTGGGACATTGATGACGGGGTGGTGGTGACGATATTGGTGTAGTCGACATAGGAGATGGGCGATCACTTGGAGACCAGAAAAGAGTGAATTAGAAGGACTCGATTTTGCTGATGACAACAAAGACACGCTCAACGAGTAATTAGGTAAGTTCAGAGAGCTAGATTGGAATAGAGAACCTCGAGGGGGTCATTCAACTTTATGAAGGACATGGAGATTTATGACCTGGATTATCTAAAGGGGTTTCACATTAGTTGATTCTGAACAATAATAAGGACGTTTTTATGGAGTATGTGGGATTTTGTTTTGGGTATGGCAAAAGTTAAACGTTCCTCATTAAGGAAATATGACGAGTGAGGTAAAGACGCTCAAACAATAATTCAAGACAAAGATATACATGATGGATAGGACTGCAGCCTAGAAATATAAATGAAATAGATCGAGAGTCCATTTTGTGACGATTGTAAGGAAAAGGATGGGGAAAACATTTAAACTTCATGTACGATTTGCAAAGCAAGATTTACAACCACATTGACAATGTACCTAACCATTGTAATAGAGTATAGGAAAGTCTGGAGGATTGATCGTTCTCTATAAGAATAGTGAGGCATGCTCATAAAGTATGACGAAATGATTAAGACTAAGAAGATTATTTTTGTTGTTTTGTATTTTAATCAAAAGCAGTAAAATTCGGGATTTGAGAGAGTTGGTTTTACAATAATATTAACATGAATACAATTAAATAAAAATGCGAGAAAAGTGAATGTTGTGTAAACAGTAAGTGGGAAAATGTATTGTTGATCCCAGTTGAGCAAACGATCTAATAGAAGTTGACTTAGATTTTATTGTAACTTAAACAAGAACACGGAATATTAATGTTTAACTTAAGAAGAACAATATAAACAATCAACACTTCAATATATTAATGATATACGAGCACTCAACAAGGCTATAGTTTACAACCTTGAAGTGAATCGACTCTAACAATAATACATATCTAACTCTAACCCTAGGAACCTCCTTTTATTGACTAAGGAGTCCTAGTCGATTTATGATTGGTGCTAAACGGTCAACCTAAATTGACCAAGGAAATGGTCAACAAGGTCAAACTATCTAGACCAATGCTTCCGGGTAATATAGGGTTTCCTCGGGTCGTTATGTCCTGACGAGGTGTGATGGTTATAAAACGGATCTGTGATCAGGTGAATCTGGACAGAAAGGGGTTTGAGATTGATTACACTACTGAATTTACACAGAAATAGCTTAAATAAGGTATATGAACAAGACTGGAAAATTAGAAAAACCAGAAACATTTAAAACTTAAAACGCGTACGTTTACGTTTAAAATAACGTAAGCGTACAAAATAAAACGTGAAAACTGAAATCTGAAAACCCCAAGGGGGTGAAAATGACTTTTTTACAAACTAAAGGACAAAAGAAAATTTTTAGAAAATTAAAATTAATTTTTACACTAATTAAATATTTAATATTAAAGTAGAAAAACCAGAAACGTTTAAAACCTAAAAACGCGTACGTTCAAGTTTTAAATAACGTAAGCGTACAAAATAAAACGTGAAAACTGAAATCTGAAAACCCACAGGGGGTGAAAATGACTTTTTTACAAACTAAAAGATAAAAGAAAATTTTTAAAAAAAGAAAATAAATTTTTACACTATTTAATTATTTAATATTAATTAAATACTATTTAATACTAATTATAAATATTTAAGACACTTAAATACAATATAATATTAATTAAGTACTAGAAAAATGAAAATAAAATTTCTAAAATTATAAAATAACTAAAAACAAGTTTTAAAAATAAAAATATGTATTTTTGTCTTTTTGTGGTTTTTGTATTAATTAATTACTAATTAAATATTAATTACCTAATTAAACTATTTTAAATTATTAAAAATAGAAAATGAACAGTAAAAATTATAAGAAAATTTCTAAAATTATTTTACAACTTATAAAAGCTAGGAAAAATATAAAAACTAGGGTTTACTTTATAAAAACTAATTATGCTATTTAAAACTTAATTATTAATTAATTACTAATAAAATTAATATTAAATCTAATAAATACTAAATGACAAAATAAAAATCTGAGAAAATTACTAAAATTACTTTAATATAAAAGGAATTTAAGAAAAATATGAAAAAGCTAAGTGCTTAACAAAAATTTAAAAATGAAAATTAAAATTTAAATTACATTAAATAGAAACTATCACTTATAATTAAATTGCTTTTTCTAGATTTTTCTTTTAGAAAACTATTTTATAACTAAAAATAGAAAACTTTTGTAAAAACAAATGTTGTGGAGCTTAAAAATAAGCTATGTGGAAGCTTATTGGTGTGACAGTTTGACTTTTGGTCAAACAAGCTTGAAAAAGCTCAAAATAAACTACCAAGATGGAACCAGAGATGGATTAAGATGTAAACAAGCTTATTGGACTTAAATAAAGTTAAAACAACAATTAAAGCTTACTAATTGAAGGTGACCAGGAGGGGGGTTGGGAGGAACCAAGTTATGGCCTGTGGGACCACTGAGGTGGGCTGCAGCCACCACCAAAGTGGTGGTGTTGGGTGGTCTGTCTGTGCAGCAGGGGATACACCTCCCCTACAGGTGTGTTTGATGCTCAGTGGGGCCCACAAGAAAAATACTAAAAATAAGGGGACAATGGGATCTTGGAGATGAGGTGGGGGACTGCCAAACCTCAAAAGATCAAAGTCTAAAACTCATCACAAAAATCTATAAAAATCATGCAACTTTTGGAAAAAACTGAAATGTATAACTTTGACTTTTTACATAAACTTGATAGATTGACTTTTCCCAACTTTTGATGATCCTAATTGACTGAAATAGGTGTAATATGATGAAATAAGACTAATCTAGGCTACATTATCCACTTATGAATGAAAATGGTAGGATTAGGAATCCTCCATCCTAACAGTGGGCAAACAAGGAGGAGTTTTTGTTGATTTTGACTTTAACACTCATAAACACTGGATTTTATACTTGTTATGACCTATTTATACCTAAAGAAAGCTAATGTTGCAGCAAACTTAGAACACAGATAACAAAAACCAACAAAACTAATCTAATCCAAACACCCCTTATATGAACCTGTTAGTGTGATTTTCAAATGATTTCAATGAACCAATCCACAAGTCTGATTCACAAGTCCCTATTTTAATGTTGTTTGAACATTTTAATCAGAAAAATACCAATAACAATACCATAACTCATAAATCACTAGTTATGCCATTTTGACAGTGAGATTGAAGACATGAACAACCAAAGACTATACTAAGTAAGCATGACTTATTAAGCAATATACCACTTGATATGTTCTAATTAAACACAACAGGACATAGATAAGCTATTATAAGCTAGGCTACAATAAAAATGCAAGAACATGATATTTGCTTACAAGTGATTTCCAAATAGAGAACAAGAGAACTAGTGATCCAATAACCATCCTAACACCTCCCAGAGGTTCTAAACCCACATTTAATCCAAATCACCACAGCATTCAGCTTCCTTCTTCTTTAAACACCAATTTTTTATTTTTCTTGTATTTTTGGTAATTTAAGAGAAAATGAATTAGAACAAACTGAATTGATAAAGAAACTTAGAAAAGCCTATAATTAACTTAAATAAGCTTAAACAATTAGATAAAAACAACTTTTTAACAATGTTGAGGTAACATGAGATTTCAAGGAAAAACTGCAAATTCTAAATTAGCACAAGAAACTTGAATTTAAGGTTCAAGAAAGTTAATTTTGTATTAACAACATAGATTACAATTGTCTTTTACTAGAAAATACAACTTGGAAATTAAACAATACTAAAAACGACATAAAACTACACTATATTACACTACACTCACTAACTGCTTCAATCTGCTTCCTTCTTCCATCTTTATAGCTTTTTCAAACTCCTATGGATCCCATGGTTGAATCCCACTTTCTTCTCAGCCCTAGGATGGCTTGGTTTAATCTCAACCTTTAAAAGTGGTTTTGGCGGGAAATGGTTTTTGGCAGGTTTAGGGTAACTTGGAGTATTTCATGGAGCATTTAATGGGTTTGGATGTAGTGGTATTAGGAGGGGGACAAGGTATGGGAGGATGATGTGGAGGAGGGGGTTGAGTGTTTTCTGGGATTTCAGGCTTCAAGTGGTGAGAAGGTGGGAGGTGGATGGTCAACGTGGGTGTTGACCTGGGGTTTATTATAAAACGGGGGAGGGGTTTTATATTTTAGGTAGTTTGGGCCGGTTTGTTTGGTGGGCTAGGGTAAAGGGATTGGAGGGTGTTTGTTGGATCAGGTTGTGGTTTTGGGGTGTAATATTAAACAAGGGTGCATTTGGTTAAGTAGTAAAATCCAATGTTATAAATGGCGTGAGGCGTGGCGTGGCGGCAAGGCCACGCCTCAAGCCTTACGCGCCATGGCGAAGCCATGGCGTTTTTTGCGGCGTGACTAAGGCGGCAAAAAAAATATTTATATATTTATCATTTATGTTATAATATCATATTTTATATGCATATCGAGTTTACAAAAGGTGAGTTTACAGAAGGTGAGCTTACAAAAAGTGATATGCATAAGAAATAAAGTGAAAATTTGAACTATGTTTAGAAATTACTAGGCTCAAAATTTAAGCCCACATCATCCCCTTCTAAAAATGGCGCCACGCCATACGATAAGGCGCGCCTTGGCACGCCTTTTCGCGCCTTATTCCACGCCTTTTCACACGACGCCTAGACTTTACGCCTTGATCCATTTCGTGGCGTCGAGGCCACGCCTCGCGCCTTGGCGACGCCTTGGCGGCGCCTTGGCGCGCCTTTTAGAACACTGGTAAAATCACAAGGACCTTTCTTGCAATTTATAAAAAATGCAAGGACTGAATATGCAATCTTTCCATAAATATCATAAGGACCAAACTTGCTAACTTCAATAACCCAAGGACCCAAAATGTAATTTTCCAAAATAAAACACCCGGGGACCAAATTTGTCATTTTTGAAAAGTCCAGGGACTAAACTTGCAATTTTCTCAAACTTTTCATCAAAAGGCTATTTATGATAACCTTTGAGTTTCTAAGGACCAAAAATGATTTTTCTTCCAAAAATATCCCACCAGGGACCAATTCTGCCAAAAGTGAAACTCTAGGGACCAAAACTGTAAATTCTCAAAACTTTTCAGATTTTTCACCAAAGGACTAAATATGATAACTTATGATTTTAAAAGGACCTTTGGTGATAATTTTCCATATTTTGAATGACCGGGGACTAGTTTTGTCATTTTTTGAAAGTTGAGGGACTGAAACTGCCAATTTTGCAAACTTTGTACGTTTTTCATTTGTTTTTACTCATTTTGCATCTAAAACATATAAAACACAATTTTGAAATATTTTCAGTATTTTGATGCATTTCTGAGTGTTTTTGTATGTTTTGCAGTTCAGATTTGACCAAAAATGATGAGTGTTTGAGCACTCATTAGTTTACAATAACTTTCTACACAAGATAATATCTTTTCTATATTTATCTAACCGACTATAATACATATCACTTAAGCAGCAGAATATAATACACTAGCAGCAGAATCTCAGCAGTTGTATTTTCAGCAGCAGAATGTTTTCACTAGAAGCAGAATAACACTTAGAATATTTCTGAGGCAACAGAATCTCCAAACCCAACATGTATTTTTTTAGGGTGCACTACTCTTTATTAATGACTAATTAGACTTATTGAATTTGCCATGCTTAAACTGGTGGTTATGATGAATGTCTGATTTTAGCATAGATTTCTATTGCCCAGTCTTCTACACCCTACAATAAATTGCCTCGTCTATTGATCCAGCTCCTAGCAAAATTACAAATTGTGCATTAAATGTCCAACATGTATAACATCTCACAAGCCAACACCGCTTGGTCCGTGTGTGTTGCATATAAACAAGCAAAGAACCCTAAGTGAACCATCAAAGAGAACCTAGGTAAATTCTAAGGCTCTTGTTGTTCTTAGATCAACAATTAACAGTTATTGTAGATTTTATACCTTCGTAGTGTTAGATAATAAAGGCACTATAGGCCTGGCCAGTTGGTTTAGGACTGTTTAGTATTTAGGTTAGGTTATGTTTATTTCTATTTAATGTATTGTAATCTCTCTAATTCAGTGAAACTTATCATTAATATTTTCAGTATTCCCTCTGATTTCTACATGATATCAAGAGCTAGGTCAAAGATTAAGAAGAAGAAAGCAAAAAATGATTCGATTTTTGTTACTGACTATTTGGGGGGATAGTATTGGTTCGAAATCTTTGTTCGGTTGGCAAGAAGAAAACTTTGTGGCAAGTATTAATCCATGTTTCTCTGTAGTCATCTGTTTGATAATCTAAGAAAAAGGAAAAGGTATTTGGAATGCTTGGGAAAGGGTAGGAAGAGGAACAAATAAGAAAATGAATCTAATTAACTTGTCGGTCTATTATTTTATTGTTTATGTTTGCTTATTTGAATTTGTATGGTTTGAATTAATGGTAACTGTTAGTGGGACGGTGGATATTGGTTTTGACAAACCATTAGCATTTAATTGATTTTGTTTGACTTAAGTTTGTTTGTTGTTCGATTATGTTTCACATTGGGTTTTGCAAGGAAATAGCTCTAGTATTAGTTCTTTGATTTTGGTTGGTTTTGATGATTAGGGATTCTGTTCGGTTGATCTACGTTATGGCTTAAGGAAAACATATTGCAGTTAGTTAAGTTTGTTTCGTTCGATTGTATTGGTATTGGTATTGGTATTTGTATCGGTTTTGGATCGAAATATTGTTGGCAAATAAGGTTTAGCATTGGTTTGGTGTGTGGTGATGGTGGTGAAACAATCTTAACTAATCTGATTACATCTTAAGTAGTTATGTGTTGCATCTCGATATCTTCGATTGTATTGGTATTGGTATTGGTATTTGTATCGGTTTTGGATCGAAATATTGTTGGCAAATAAGGTTTAGCATTGGTTTGGTGTGTGGTGATGGTGGTGAAACAATCTTAACTAATCTGATTACATCTTAAGTAGTTATGTGTTGCATCTCGATATCAACTTTTTTTGGTCAGACATGTGATTTTACATCTGGTTCCGCCTAGTTTTATATGTATATGTCTGTCTACATCGGTCTGCCTAAATATGCCAGTTTACATCTGCTTGTCCGGAGACACACGTGGTTCTTCCTGGTTCTGTTTGCATCTATCTGAATATGCATCTGTCTGTCTGAATCTACCTACACTTGTTTATTTGCCTATTCTCTACTCTCGTTTATCTCCGTATTTATGTTGCTCTATGTAAAACCTCGCAAAAATTTGTATAATTAACTTCGGTTAATTAAATAAATAATCTTTGACATTATTTTAATCACCATTTTTACGGGGAAATTTAAAATTTTCTTAGTATATTAAAATGGTCACGATTACGATATTGCCAAATTCGTCAAACGACAAAACAAGTTCTCGACACATTTAACGAAATATTAAAAACTTATTGACCTTAACTAATCATAATTAACAAAATTAATTAAAATCCAAATGGGCCTTTGTTTTTCTCTAAGCCCAACCGGCCCAAGAACTAAAGCCCAAATTTTCTTTTTATTTTCTAAAACAATCGATCAAGCATGCTCCAAATCACCTCGTTCATTTCTAATTTCTACACACGACATACGTATTTTATTGTCTCATTTCATTAACCTCCTAGCCAACTATTAGCGTGTCAAATCTCACGTTCATACGTTGAGTTTTGATATGTTTTTACGAGGCAAATCGTTTAGCCATCAACTAAACCAACGTTTCATATTTAATTCAAAACTTAACCATTTTGATTCCCGTTTGTTTCTAATGATTCCTAATAATATTTCCGAGATGATTCTATGCTCAAATGTCGAAGATGATCATGTATGTACAAGTAGTATACGATTTTGTAAATCATACACCAAGATATATATGGTTGTCGACATGTATAATTGAGTCACCAAACAAGTACCTCAAATTTAGCTCTCACATCCTATATTATAACCATATAATTGTCCTAAGAAGCCAAGTATCACTGACATGCATAGTTCATTGTGTTTCTTTGGATGATTTCAAACCATTCGATTCATTCAAATTGATACATATATACGTCCCATGCATGCACTTATTTCATTTCATTCTCATACACTTT
The DNA here is from genome assembly GCA_030686995.1 of Artemisia argyi. NCBI lineage: Eukaryota > Viridiplantae > Streptophyta > Magnoliopsida > Asterales > Asteraceae > Artemisia > Artemisia argyi. The sequence continues at coordinate 102,968,344 of CM060696.1, forward strand.
CACATAGTAAATTTGTCCTAAAAACTACTCCTACGAGACCTGAAGTCGATTACTATATGTTTGGAAGCAAGAAAAGTGAAATCGGGTTTAATAAATACGTATAACGTTTGGGTTATACGATTAGACAAGATTTTCTTGTGTTTCACTCGTTCCTACTCGACTCTCTACCACCTCTAAGGTGTTGTAAGTTATTTCAAATCATTTCCATTCACAATCACACGTTAAATATAATCATGCACTTTGTTATTAATTGTTTCGATCCTATATAGTTCATGCATATTTTTTTACGTATGTACACATTCGTAGCAACACCAACGTGACTAGCCTCTATCTTGGAAGGCCTAGGAGTCACGTAACACACACACTTCACATTTATTCTCACGTTACATGCATCAAATAAATCATTTTCGAACCATAATCCATCGTATGAAATTGTACCAAAAACACTTAGTAAAATTTTCCATATTTTCAAAATATATGAACGAGCCATGTAGCCAAGAAAACGCACGCATACCTTGAAATTTAATTTAACGAGCACCATATATTATTACTCGACCTAATAGACCACCTAGAAAACTATTAGTTTCGTTTACACAACTTACAAAAATAATCACGTTTTGACACACTAAACGAGCCATATTGAATCGACAATTACAAGTTTTTCAAACCAAAACTTTATATAAAAACCTTATATTTTGTCGAGTGGGCTTAACCAAGGCCCAATAAGATTTTACGATTAGACAGCCCACTGGGCCCATAAAATATATTTTTGGAATCACAAAAGAAGCCTAAGTTCAAGCCCAAAACAATTTTCATGCCCTCGCCTCCAAATTTATTAATGTGCTTTTTGTTTGGTTCGAATTAAGGCCCATAAGCTAAATAAATAAGCTTTTAATAAAATAAGCTGTTGAAATAAGCTTAGAATTAATAAAATAAGCTACGGAAATTTTTATAAAATTTTTATAACCATTTTTGTAATTTTGGACTAAAAATGTAACGCGACGACACCTAAAAGGACTAAAAATGCCAAACCGAGAAAGATAAGGACTGAAATGGTAAAAACAGAAACTATAGGTTATAAAATGACATATTATTAATTTCCAAGCTTAAATTGGAATATTGGACAAGTAGTGGACTATAAATGTAAATTTGATACGAAAAGGACTAACGGTGTGACGCTAACGCCGTTAGTATAAAAAGTGTAAAAATTAGAAAAGGACAAGGACTAAACATAATCTATTTGACATTCTTATTTTCTTTTATATTTTACGGCAACCATCACGTCATATGCATTTTATTACGTTTTATATATATATATATATATATATATATATATATATATATATATATATATATATATATATATATATATATATTATTTATTTTTACGATATCTAAAAAGTTAATATTTTTACTTATGATTAAAAATGTAAAACTACGAAGGATAATTAAAATAAAGTATTTTATTATATCATGCATGGCATAATAATTACACTGCACATCATCTATTCGTCATAACGAATAAATATTATTCGTTATTCTTTCGTATTTACCAAATAGTATTTGGTTATATTCTCAGATAAATTTTTTTTATCAGGTTCCGTATCAAAGACGTTTCCATAATCGTTCCCATAAATCTCATCCTACTTTACTTTTCATCATTTCCAAATCAATCCAGGTGAGTCATAGCCCCATTTCCAATAATTGTTTTAAACTCATTGGGGGAGATACATGCTTACATATACTTTGATAAATTGATAAGTATATGAAATAGAATACATGATTTAAATCAATTTCCTAATTGATATTTATTTAATATGATTTGTGATTTAAAATGTGATATATACAATACTTGACGAAATACTTTATTGAAATACTGATACTCATATGATAATGCTTCCCATTTGATTATTGTGGTATGTGATATATATATATATATGTTACTGGCGAAATACTTAAAATGAATTTCTGATACTCAAACGATAATATTTTCAAACTGATTTCTGTGGTATGATACTTGATTACATGATGTTATTCTGAATGATCCCATTATTACCTTGATATTGCCTAAGTTACCTTATCGCCATAAAGTCCCTCAATCATGAGCCATTAATCACATGTAAAGTGGGCGCGAATATAGTGAACAGCTTCGAAACTTGTTAAGGACTAACCTCCTGTCCCACTAATACTTGACGGAATGCCATTTGCAAATGGTTAGTCGTATTAGTCGTGATACACTATATTCGTAGACAAATAGGAATTGGCAAATCACCTATTATTAGAGGGCAAAATCTATCATTGATTTGATAGAACACCTCTTTTGGTTAAGCTTGTGTGTCATGAGGCTTGGGGCAATATCTATAAAGGAAATGTATGTTTTCAACATATATTTAGATACAGCTGTATAGGAATTTGACCATACGTGAATTGTATATCTGATTAAATTAGCATCATGAGTTTCCATCTCATGTTAAGATTATTGATTCCTTATTTGAATGTGATTGAATACTTATATGATTTATTTGTGATTATAGTCAATATACTCAATACTTGTTGCATTACTGTTTGTATTTTATCAATACCAAATAATCCTGAAATATGACAAAATAAAGGGTTTTCCATAAAACTCTATGAACTCACCAACCTTTGTGTTGACACTTTTAAGCATGTGTATCTCAGGTAATTTAACGGAGCAGGACAAGACACGGAGTAGGCATTTATTACTCTGATAAATTAAAATGGTGTAAAAATCAAATATGTCATTCTTTTAAGCTTTTATATCTTTTACTAAGATTTTAAATCAAATGGTTCATCTTTGTAACAACCCGATATTTTTCACGTCTACGTTTACTCCCAAACTTTGGAAATTCACTATTCATTGATTACTATTCATCAAAACACTATTCATCATTTTTACTATTCATTGTTTTTTATGTCCGTTTGATATTCTGAGAAACATTTAAAAATTCTACTATTCACAGAACACTATTCATTCCCGGAAGAAATTCTACTATTCACGTGCATTATCGGTAAGGACATCTCATATAGACTAGAAATAGTCTGCTTATCATCATAATGTCATTTACATGCTATACCACTCTTAGGATCTTCAAATTAATATATTTAGTATATTTTACGTTTTACGTATAAGTGTTTATAATTAAACGTAAACACGCGATTAATAAATATAACGAATATATCTAAATATTCTCACCATGGTCCCGACATATTTTTATATCCCTTCTAACATCTTAAAAGTTATAAAAATTCATTTACCCAGTATTTTGGAAATTTAATTAATTAATATCATACGTCTAATATAATTACGACGGTTTTCGTAGAAACTAAACAATAATTATCCAGACATTCAATACTTGTACCCAACATATTTTTTACAACTTTTACGACTTTATTATGTCCCGAATAACTTTGATAAAATTTATTTCTAGCAAACTCGGTACCCGACTTAAACCAAAACTAACTAAATACTACACTATACTACCACTAACTCTCTAAATAATTACCCAACATCCTCCCCCTTTTCCTCCTTTGTAAACCCCCCCCCCCCCCCCCTCCAAGGCTTCCTAGACAAGACTTCACCAACACCCATTAATGTACACCTAATTCTTGTCTAACTAAAATGATATATAACTAAAAGCTTATCACATACACCTTATCATTTCAACTAGCAAAAATCACTTTTTTCTCTCTTTTCCCTTCCAATCCCACGGCCAAACCACTAGGACCAAGAACACCATCAAAAATCCATCATTTTTCCAATATCAAGACATGTTCTAGCTCATTTGATAATCCTTGTTAGAGTTTTGAAATAAAAACTCAAGGATTCTTAGGTTTTACTCATCCAAGCACTCTAATCTTTCAAAGTAAGTTTACCAAATTTATTTTCATCATTTCTTCAAGTTATTTTCATGTTCATATGATTTTTATACAAGATTTCATGCATACACTAGTTTATACCACTCTTTTTATACATATATATCTTTTAATCTCTAGAAATAGAAACCTTTGTTAGACCTAGTGGATTGATGATATTTAGGAACCCATGACACCCTAAGAAGGTGTATGGTAGGATTAGACTAGTTTTGTGGTGATTGAAAGTGGTTTGATTGAAGTTAGAACTAGTTTAGAGACTTGAAAATAGTTTTTGAAACTACATATTGACCTACTGTCCCTATTTTTGAAACGTGGGAAAATCAGTGAATAATGGTTAATTTTTGACCAAAGATTTAGAAAATACTTTCAAAAACGAAACTTTTGGCGAAGGAACGGATTAAAACGAGCTTATAACGAAGGAGATATGATTTTTGTAAATTTAACGACGAAAACTATTTTTCTAAAAACTGCATGCTGTTTGACAGTTTTCGACGGGCAAAAAGAGGTGTTAAACGTAACCTAGAGGAACCGAGCTATCGAAAATATATTACTACATACTAAAACGAATCCGTGAATATAAAGAACGAGGAAAATGAACTTAAAACGACCAAGTTATACCCGTTTTAACATCGTCAAAAAATATATATATATATATATATATATATATATATATATATATATATATATATATATATATATATATATATATATATATATAGTCACTACTAGAAAATAATATAACTACGTACTAAATAATATATTTTCTAGATTTCTTATTCAAGGAGTTATTTTAATAAACAAAATACGTGCGACTCAAAGCTTATTACGCGACTACTAGACATTATTTTAAGGTTTTCAAGACGGGGAATACAACGCTAACATTTTTTTTATACGATATATATTACGACAAGTTTTTATAATTCCAGTTGGACTTATTTTTCCTAAGTATGGAAAATATTTTATTTTGACACTAACTAGTATTTCCAAGTTAAGAGTGGTATAGGGAAACATGTGCATGTACATTCCTTTCATCATTTCATGATCTAAAGCAGATCATATTATTCATTTAGGTTGCGGTTAAGTGCGCGTCTTACTTCAGTTCGTACCCTTTGTTATCATATCGCTTATATCAGGTGAGTATTCACGAACCCCTTTTTCTAACTATTTCAACTAATTTGGGGTGGATGCATGAATTACTTGAACTAAATTGTTTGTTACTCATTGAACTCTTTTGACTTATAAATTGTTTGGAACTATTGAACTTGTTTTGACCTTTTGAACTTGACTTGACCTTTGAAATTGACTTAAACTTTTGAACTTAATGCACCGTACGTGTTATAACCTAAAGTCTCCCATGATCGGAGCAGTGCAAAATCTCCCCTGTCTACGGAGTAACTTTGATTTATTACTATATAATAGTTTGTGAAAGATGTACCGTACGTGCATCAGCAATTGTTAGTCTCCTGCTGGTTTGCCGTTCGCACTCCAGTTTATACGTATTGTTCGTGCGGCCTCCTTGTGTGGGGCAGTAGGTAGTATGGATAGCGCTATTAGAGGTCGGCCAACCTCTCGTTCCCCTGTCTACGGAACGCATATTATTTATTTTAGGAGCCTTGCCACTTACTTTATTATATACTATGTATCCATATTGTGAACTATATTGACCACTTGTGCTTGACTACTAGACACATAACTTTTAGGCAGTGGGTTGTAAACACACAGGTTACAATTCTCTTATGGCGGGACTTGGAACTGAGTGGATTTGCAATGCCTTTGCCTGGCGAACTTTCTCAAATGGTTTTCCTATTATTTAAAACGTTTGTACTCACCAACTATTTTCATAGTTGACCCGTTTTCTCTCATGCATTTCAGGTGATCGTCAGTAAGCTTGTCATCAAGGTCTTGCATAATGAAGTTTTCACATGTCACTTCTTTTCATTATGTACTAAAATACCATCTTTTGGGAATCAAACTTATGTCTTATATTTGCCAAAGTCGGAAATAACAACGTTGTAATGTTATACTTTTCCTTAATGTAAATTATGGTATTGTCTTATTTCTCTTTGGTGATGTATATCGATTTCGTTAAACCTCGTGTTTCCGCCTTCGGCAAGGGTGTGACAGATTGGTATCAGAGCCAGAGGTTATAGAGAATGCTGATTTTTCTAAAATAAAAATCGCAACTATAACCAAAGTAACATTTTTCTTAAAAATTTAAAAAAAAAAAAAATAAAAATAAAAAAGATAAAAAATAAAAAAATAAAAATAAATAATAAAAATGATACGAGTCGACTAGTCCTAGCATTGCATTATTAATCCTCAAGTATGCATAGCCTGATCACCTATGTATAATTCAGGAAGAATCATGCGATGAAGGGAGTAGTGGTCAAAGATCATGTTTGGTCGAGTCTAGAGAGTCTGGTCACCTGAAGTTGCATTGGTCGGGTGGGTATGCATAACCTGTTTATATGTTTCAGTTTCTGTTATCGTACCTTTTATATGCATTCATGTAGATTCTTTCTCCTTGCTACCTTACGTCCCGTTAGATTAAGCATGGCTTTGTTCCCATCATTCTGCGATCTCTATGTCACGACTATCATTATACCGTACATCATCCGCCATCGTTCATGTATCGTTCACTCAACCCATTATTTTTGGTCTATCGCAGAGCCATGGCCGCAATGAACACTCGCTCAGGACGTAACAACAATGAAAATCCGAATGACGATGCTGCTGGACGTAACAACAATGAAAACCCGAATGACAGTGCTGCTGGATTAGCCGACCTTCTCACTCAGATTGTTGCGCACATTGATGCCAAACGATCCAATAATGGTGCGGGTCCTTCGAACAACGGTCAGGGAACTATAAGACTTTCATGACATGCAAGCCAATGGAATTTTATGGCACTGAGGGTGCCATTGGACTGCTATCTTGGTTTGAGAATGTTGAGTCGAAACTCAGCATCACTAAATGTGCTGAAGGAGATAAGGTTGAGTTCTCTGCGGGTCTGCTTCAAGGTCGAGCATTGACTTGGTGGAACAACCAGCTACAGACTCGAGGAAGAGAGGCTGCAAATGGATTATCTTGGGAAGCATTTAAGAAACTACTAACTGACGAGTACTGCAGAAAAGATGAAGTGGAGAAGCTGGAAGTGGAATTTTGGAACCACTTGATGGTAGGAGTAGAAGTTGACAAGTACACGGCCCGTTTCCATGAGCTAACTAAGATGGTTCCTCATATGGTCTCCACTAAGGAAAAGCTGATCGATCGATATATTTGGGGATTGATTCCTGAAATCAGGAGGGATGTCACTTCCTCAAACCCAACCACTCTGCAAGCTGCTGTGGGCATGGCATACCGCTTGACAAATGATGTGATCAGGACTGGTGAACTAACAAAAGGAAATGATGGAGGATGAAAAAGACAGAAAGATCAGCAAAGAAGCCGTGATCAAAACCAACAGGACAAGAGGCAGCGGGTAGTTGGAAACTATGGAGCAACAAATCAGGAGCGCAGAGGATATGAAGGCTCACATCCTAAATGTACCCGATGTAACCTTCACCACTCCGGAGAATGCCCAAGGTGCATCAACTGCAAACGGACAGGCCATCTTAGTCGGAATTGCCGAAATGGAAATGGAAACCAAGGACAAAGATTAGCATGTTACGAGTGTGGGAGCTTGGATCATCTTCGGAATACTTGTCCAAAGTTGAAAGGAACTCCCAACCAAGGACAAAATCGTCCAAACCTGGCAGCGGCAACTGAAGGCCCCCAAGATCAGAACATTGAAATTCCCCCTGCACGTGGTCGAGCTTACTTCCTAGGGAATCACTTAACCCCACCGAATCAGGACAACATGCCGGGTATATTCTTTTGAACAACCTCCTTACTTCTTAATCTTGAGTGCTTAACTTATCTTTATTTCTCACCAAGTTCACGACATTGATATAATCCGAGACCTAGCGTTTTCGACCTTAGTTGCTTCATCAAATTTAACCGCGATCACATACACCTATAGAATGGACGAATTGAATCTCGAGGACGAGATTCCTTTTAAGGTTGGTAGAATGTAACAACCCGATATTTTCCACGTCTACGTTTACTCCCAAACTTTGGAAATTCACTATTCATCAATTACTATTCATCAAAACACTATTCATCATTTTTACTATTCATTGTTTTTGATGTCCGTTTGATATTCTGAGAAACATTTAAAAATTCTACTATTCACAGAACACTATTCATTCCCGGAAGAAATTCCACTATTCACGTGCATTATCGGTAAGGACATCTCATATAGACTAGAAATAGTCTGCTTATCATCATAATGTCATTTACATGTTATACCACTCTTAGGATCTTCAAATTAATATATTTAGTATATTTTACGTTTTACGTATAAGTGTTTATAATTAAACGTAAACACGCGATTAATAAATATAACGAATATATCTAAATATTCCCACCATGGTCCCGACATATTTTTATATCCCTTCTAACATCTTAAAAGTTATAAAAATTCATTTACCCAGTATTTTGGAAATTTAATTAATTAATATCATACGTCTAATATAATTACGACGGTTTTCGTAGAAACTAAACAATAATTATCCAGACATCCAATACTTGTACCCAACATATTTTTACAACTTTTACGACTTTATTATGTCCCGAATAACTTTGATAAAATTTATTTCTAGCAAACCCGGTACCTGACTTAAACCAAAACTAACTAAATACTACACTATACTACCACTAACTCTCTAAATAATTACCCAACATCCTCCCCCTTTTCCTCCTTTGTAAACCCCCCCCCCCCCCCCTCCAAGGTTTCCTAGACAAGACTTCACCAACACCCATTAATGTACACCTAATTCTTGTCTAACTAAAATGATATATAACTAAAAGCTTATCACATACACCTTATCATTTCAACTAGCAAAAATCACTTTTTTCTCTCTTTTCCCTTCCAAACCCACGGCCAAACCACTAGGACCAAGAACACCATAAAAAATCCATCATTTTTCCAAGATCAAGACATGTTCTAGCTCATTTGATAATCCTTGTTAGAGTTTTGAAATAAAAACTCAAGGATTCTTAGGTTTTACTCATCCAAGCACTCTAATCTTTCAAAGTAAGTTTACCAAATTTATTTTCATCATTTCTTCAAGTTATTTTCATGTTCATATGATTTTTATACAAGATTTCATGCATACACTAGTTTATACCACTCTTTTTATACATATATATCTTTTAATCTCTAGAAATAGAAACCCTTGTTAGACCTAGTGGATTGATGATATTTAGGAACCCATGACACCCTAAGAAGGTGTATGGTAGGATTAGACTAGTTTTGTGGTGATTGAAAGTGGTTTGATTAAAGTTAGAACTAGTTTAGAGACTTGAAAATAGTTTTTGAAACTACATATTGACCTACTGTCCCTATTTTTGAAACGTGGGAAAATCAGTGAATGATGGTTAATTTTTGACCAAAGATTTAGAAAATACTTTCAAAAACGAAACTTTTGGCGAAGGAACGGATTAAAACTAGCTTATAACGAAGGAGATATGATTTTTGTAAATTTAACGACGAAAACTATTTTTCTAAAAACTGCATGCTGTTTGACATTTTTCGACGGGCAAAAAGAGGTGTTAAACGTAACCTAGAGGAACCGAGCTATCGAAAATATATTACTACATACTAAAACGAATCCGTGAATATAAAGAACGAGGAAAATGAACTTAAAACGACCAAGTTATACCCGTTTTAACATCGTCAAAAATATATATATATATATATATATATATATATATATATATATATATAGTCACTACTAGAAAATAATATAACTACGTACTAAATAATATATTTTCTAGATTTCTTATTCAAGGAGTTATTTTAATAAACAAAATACGTGCGACTCAAAGCTTATTACGCGACTACTAGACATTATTTTAAGGTTTTCAAGACGGGGAATACAACGCTAACATTTTTTTTATACGATATATATTACGACAAGTTTTTATAATTCCAGTTGGACTTATTTTTCCTAAGTATGGAAAATATTTTATTTTGACACTAACTAGTATTTCCAAGTTAAGAGTGGTATAGGGAAACATGTGCATGTACATTCCTTTCATCATTTCATGATCTAAAGCAGATCATATCATTCATTTAGGTTGCGGTTAAGTGCGCGTCTTACTTCAGTTCGTACCCTTTGTTATCATATCGCTTATATCAGGTGAGTATTCACGAACCCCTTTTTCTAACTATTTCAACTAATTTGGGGTGGATGCATGAATTACTTGAACTAAATTGTTTGTTACTCATTGAACTCTTTTGACTTATAAATTGTTTGGAACTATTGAACTTGTTTTGACCTTTTGAACTTGACTTGACCTTTGAAATTGACTTAAACTTTTGAACTTAATGCACCGTACGTGTTATAACCTAAAGTCTCCCATGATCGGAGCAGTGCAAAATCTCCCCTGTCTACGGAGTAACTTTGATTTATTACTATATAATAGTTTGTGAAAGATGTACCGTACGTGCATCAGCAATTGTTAGTCTCCTGCTGGTTTGCCGTTCGCACTCCAGTTTATACGTATTGTTCGTGCGGCCTCCTTGTGTGGGGCAGTAGGTAGTATGGATAGCGCTATTAGAGGTCGGCCAACCTCTCGTTCCCCTGTCTACGGAACGCATATTATTTATTTTAGGAGCCTTGCCACTTACTTTATTATATACTATGTATCCATATTGTGAACTATATTGACCACTTGTGCTTGACTACTAGACACATAACTTTTAGGCAGTGGGTTGTAAACACACAGGTTACAATTCTCTTATGGCGGGACTTGGAACTGAGTGGATTTGCAATGCCTTTGCCTGGCGAACTTTCTCAAATGGTTTTCCTATTATTTAAAACGTTTGTACTCACCAACTATTTTCATAGTTGACCCGTTTTCTCTCATGCATTTCAGGTGATCGTCAGTAAGCTTGTCATCAAGGTCTTGCATAATGAAGTTTTCACATGTCACTTCTTTTCATTATGTACTAAAATACCATCTTTTGGGAATCAAACTTATGTCTTATATTTGCCAAAGTCGGAAATAACAACGTTGTAATGTTATACTTTTCCTTAATGTAAATTATGGTATTGTCTTATTTCTCTTTGGTGATGTATATCGATTTCGTTACACCTCGTGTTTCCGCCTTCGGCGAGGGTGTGACAATCTTTTATCAAAAATACTATTTGAATGACAAATAACTTTCAAAACGCTTCTTTTAAGCCGTTTTATGTGGTTAAAACTTCGATCCTCCCCGTAACACCCAAATTACTTTTCCGCTGCGACAAACTTAAATTTGGGGGTGTTACACTCTATGCTCTGCACCTAGTTCTTTTGGATTGTATCAGATTGAGACTCCGTCTAGCACCGAGTTTGCACTCTAGGACACTCTGCTGTTGTTTGCTTTTCAATTTTAATTTATTTTTTTGTTTAACAAACTCTCAATGTTTACCGTTGCAGCATTGCGAGTTTGAAAGGGGATGTTAGATAAAAAAGGCCCTATTGGTCCAATCCATTGGTTTAGGCCCATTTAGTATTTAGGTTAGGTTATGTTTATTTCTATTTAATGTATTGTAATCTCTGTAATTCAGTAAATCTGATCATTATTATTTACAGTATTCCCTCTGATTTCTACGTAGAACTATTCAATACTCAAGTAATAGATAAACACAATCACCAATCAAGAAAATCAGTGAGATCTAATTAATTATTAACATGTTTCATGTAATCTTAGATAAGTGCAAAGTGATCTAGACTATCATAGCAAACAAAGAAAATTTGAAACATGTAGAGAAATTTTTGAGGATTTTCTCATATGACATGAAGTAGATAAATTTGTATATGTGATGGGAAGAGAAAATCTGAAACCTTGGAATTCAAATGACATTGATGAGGATGACCTAGCAGCCTATACCAAATGGTAAAGGATGCATGATTATCCTAAAAACAACTTTATTAATTAGCTCATTTGTGGAAGACATGATGAATAAAGACCATGTTCACTAGGTAGTAAGCATGGTAGTGTATGTAGATTCTTTTACAACATAAAAGGTCGAGTGGAACTCAAAAAACACATTATCATCATCACACAAAAATTTGAACGGGAAGGGGATTTTTTTTCAGCTACATGAAGAATTTTTGTATGAGTGCAAGTTTTGTGTGGTGAGTAGAATTTTGGATATGAAAATTAGGAAGACCCTTACCATTATGGCGCACATCATTGCCATTGTATACCTTTAAGTAGTGAATGCTCGCTAAATTAAGGGTAACGTGATGGTTTGCACCTGTGTCTTGATTCTAAGTTGCGCAATGAAGAAGGAGTGCAAGAAAATTTGGCTGATGATTTGATGAGGAAGTTTTTAACCTCTAGGAAGTATACCTAATCATTGTAGAGTAGTATAGGCAAATACCCGGAGGAAGCTCGTTCTCTAGGGGAACGACTAGGACGAAATGAACGCGGCTTCCTGGTGCTCTAAGGGATGGGGCTAGTTTTGGTATTACTATGATTTTATGAAAGCAATAAATATATGGGGTTTGAGATTAATTACAAGAAATGAAAATGATAATAAAATAAAGTAGGATAACAATCAAGAGGATAAAGGAAACTACATAGGGACAATCTACCTAGAGTTACGATAAACTAACAATAACTTAATCCTATCAAGCACATGCAATGATCTTAATTGTGATATCTCCGATTTGGTTGATCGAGAGAAACCACCTATGGATAGACTAAGGCAAGGACTGAATGAACATATTCTAACCAAACCAAAACATGCAATACACAAATTCCCAATTCAGATAAATCAAACCTCTAGCATAAAGTAGATAACCAAACGTGGGAACTAAGCCTAGACATGAAATTATTAGTACGGGTGTCACAACTGGCTTGGGTTTACTAAAGGGTCATTAGCTAACCCTAATTCAACTGCATCTATTTCTTAATTGAAAATATATGATTTACTGAATGTAAAGGTCTCTTAGTGATTTACTTCCCTAGATATGATCAAATCTAGGTGTCAAACAAATGATGAACTACATAGATTAATGGTAGTAAACTTTAAAGCAATAGATCATAGATTCAACATTGATATTGAACTAAACAATAAAAGCTAATTACTTGCACATATCAAGGTGCCACTAGTTGTTAATCCATCCTAATCTAGGTTTCATGCATCCTAAGTAGTTACTAACAAGTTTAGCCTAGCATATTAGTGATGGTTACACAAATAAACATTGTAAAATTGATAGTAATGATAGATAAAACAAAGGATTGAATTAATAACGCATGTTATGATAATCACTTGATGTTTACACTTGATAAAAAGATTAAAAGATTAAAAAATTGTCAAAGTTCGTCCTTTAAACCACATCTCCTGAGTTGCATGAAAATAATAAAATCCCTAGGCTTGTATACCTAGATTTTGGGGGTTAGACGGTGTCAGGGGTAACCAGACGGCGTATGAGGTCTTAGGTTTTTATGTTGGTTCCAAAATCGGTGGTAGACGACGTCTGATGGCTTTTTAGATGCCGTCACGCTTTCTCATACATCACTAGGTGAGATGACATTTGAAAGGTATTGCGATGGTTTTGGGCCTTATATGTTAAATTTCAAGGTTTATTAGAAAGGTCATCTCATTTCCCATATGACGTATTGGGTCGCCTCGTTGTAATTGGCCGTCTGGGTCAAGTCTAGATGGGTCTGACATCATCAAAAGTGATATCTTTTTTTCCATCTTTAATCCACTTTCGAGCATAAGTCTACATTTCAGTCCAGAATCATCAGCTACATGCACTTAAAAAGATTCGGGCAAATATATAAGGAAAAACAAACCAGAAACCATATAAAATCAGTCATAAAAAGCACCGGAAATTTGTGCATTATATGCCTCATAATGATCAAGCACGAATATCAAATGGGTCATGATTAAGGCATTATGATGTGATGTGTCAAATACCACATTGATTACATGTGTCGTATATTGTTTTTAGGAGTAGATGCCCACTTTCAGTGAAGATTATCTGTGGTTGTGGTGGTTGTTTCCAAGAAAGTTACTAACCTATGATTGCCACAATTGTTGTTTTGAGATGGTTGGTCACTATAAAAGGTTTGTGAACCTAATGGTGTTGTCGATAGGAGCTTTGATGAGGCGAAAAGTGTACCGCTTTTAAGGGGTCATTTAAGCCCGAATTCGAGATTATTTGATCAAATATTTCCCTAAATCGTTCCTTTTGTCATTTTAGGTACTTTTGGAGAGAAATCTGGAAAAGGAAGCATTTTGGACGTTTTTGGAGAATAAAAGTAAAAAAAACGGCAAAGTCTCAATTTTCCTTGCTGGAACAGTACCTGACGGCGTCAAGACTCTCCACATGACAGCGTCAAGAGTTACAAAAGAGGTGGATGTGAAAAATACACGTGACGATCCAGAGAGTTTTTAAGCATAGGAGATGACGGCGTCACCCAAGGCCGTCAGGGTCCAAACATTAGTGACGGCCCAGAGCATTTTTACACATGACGATGTCACAAGTAGATATAGGCAATACGAATTTATTATGGCGGCGAGTTGACGGCGTCACAGGCTAACACATGACGCCGTCATGATGTGTAATCTATATATAGTTTTCCAAATTTCATTCATTAGTGTGCAACTTTGATGGAATAAATCCAAGTCCGAATTTTATCACTTTTTCAAGGGTTTCAACCCCTTGAATCTTTCATGTTCAATTAAAGATAAGTATTCCTTCAAATCATTCAATATGTCTATGTGTTGTTTGATTATATCTTACGCTTGTCTTCTATTTAACATGCTAGGCTAGATTTCTCTTGTGTTTGCTTAGATGTAGTGAAACCTAAATGTTAATTATGGGTTGATTGTTTGTTTATAGTTGTTACGGATGATTGCATTCGATGTTAGGCTTAAGAAAACTGGCAGACTTCCATTGGTAACTTGCTTTAACGTCTTAAGAAACATGATCGGAGGTGTACTACGATTTTTGGTTGTATTTAATGCGTAGGAGAATTCTAATGATCCCATGTTAGGAGCTTCTAACGGCTCGACATAGGAGTGAAGTAGGATCCTATAGAGTTAGGGAATATTGTACACGGCCCTACGACTAGTATTAAGGAATATGACCCGTCATCCATGCAATTGTAACAAGCTATCAACCTTTAAAAGATATCTAGGGAGTAATGAAACCTAAGTAAACACAACTCTCCTCATTATTGTTCTACCACATTAGTATAATAGTTGTATTTCATTTCATTTATTTTATTTTGATTGCATCTTTAGATAAATTGGGTTAGTTGGCTAGCAACTAATTCCGCCCACTCCTTCAAAACCCGAGATTTTACTTGCTTTCTATAAAATATAAAAATACAAAAAGAATCATCCCTCACCTCTAGACCTAGTTTAGTAGGCATTCTAATCCTAGCGACACTATTCCTGAGTTGAACGCTCAATCCCCCGGTATTTGTCACTATACTATACTACAACGATCAGGTACACTGCCTGGTGGGGGTTGTAAGCTTCTCGAGATCCCTTGAGAGGTAAAACCTGTTGCGAGGGTGCGATCCCCACGTACATCAAGCTTAAAACCAACCATTGGTACAATGTATTGCAGTTGATCAATTACCGGTTGTTGAGTAGGAGATAGAGTCACTGTGAGTTTTTTCATCTTCCTTTTTTTAACTTGAGTTGGCTGCCGTTAACAAACGTTGACCAGGTTTGACCTGCGTTGACCAAAATTGACACTGACGTTTTTTATGTAGATTATTGTAATGTATACAAAAGTACAAACGGTAATAACTTAATCCTCACGACTTGATGTAGATCTATAAAAGTAGCAAAGAAAGTCTAGCAGCTTATTGCAGTACGTGGTTGCACGTCAGAGCAGTAGTGAGGACAACTTCAGTGTCGTTTTGTTCGGAATTTTAATACGAAACTATGGGCACTAACGGCATAAGTAAATTCAAATGGTAAAGAAGTTATGGTTATAAAAGTGAATAATTGTGATTTTGGACGATAACTATATTTTGAGTTAAAAGAATAGCCAGATTTGTTACAGGAAATCAAGTGTACTAGGCCTGTGACTGGATTCATGTATTCTTTAGGAATTGTGAAACCTAAGATGTGATACTTAGGGGTGTTCAGTGTTTGGTTTGACACCGAACAAACCTAAAAACAAACAAAACCATAATCGAAAAAAACCAAACCAAAAATTTTAATTGGCGTATGATTTGGTTTGAAACAAAACCGAAGTATTTAATTGGTGTTTGGTTTGGTTTATGGTTTGACAAAAATATAACCAAACCAAAGAAACCGAATATCTCTATCTACATTATATATATATATATATATATATATATATATATATATATATATATATATATATATATATATATATATATATATATATATATATATATATATATATATATATATAGTTTCTATCTTATCACCTTAAATAATAATCATGATATTCAACTAGGTTTGGATGTTTGAAGATAGAATATTCAAGCAAATAAGACTTCTAAAGAATTTTGTTGAAGGAAAATTTATCTTATTTCGCTTTCATTTACTTACTTTTTAGTTGTTAAACCTTTTGATATCTTAAACTCTTATTTTGTTGATTTAATTAAACAATATGTGAAATCTTTTGATTTGTTAATTTTATCATAACTCTGAAACATTTATAGGTTGAAACAAACACTAGTAGGGTGCTAGAAATTAATAGTATATTGCAATTTGAAACACGAGTTTATGGTCTGGGAGTTCTTCAATCTTCTATAATAAACATGAACCCTTGATTCACGTGGGAATGGGAATTTTGGTAGTATTGTAGTTCTCGGAAACATGTTAGTTTCCAATAAATTGGGCATGGAGATGTATAGATAAAACGAGGAGGTTTGTTTGCACTTTGCGAAAACTCTTAAAATACACTTATTTACTAATCACAACTATAAAAACTCGGGTTTAGGTCACTAAATAGCAATAACTATTTTTGAAGTATCGTTTTGGTACACGAACTATAAAGTGTACAATTAAATATTACAAAATTTTCAAAAGTGTTCAAATATGCATATTTATGTGACTTAGTAGCGAACTTTCTCCAAAATATTAGTTTCATACGTGAGCTATAAAATATTCCATTAAATATTACAAAAAGTGTTCAAATATGCATATTTATGTGACGTGTCACATAAAAAGAGTGGCACGTGTTACATTATGGGTATCACACGTTATCCAAATGTGCATATTTGAACAGTTTTCAAAAATTTGTAACATTTACTGAAACACTTTTTAATTCACCGACCAAAACTTGAAAAAATTTATTTTGTTATTTAGTTACATAAACCATAAAAACTATCTAACATAAAACAAATGTTATTTGTATGAGATATAAATATTGTCCTACCAATGTTAATTTTGGGTACGTGCGACTTGAAAGAAGTAATAACGAATTGAAATAAACTAGATATTATTTGGTTTCTATGTTGGCTAGTCGGCTTTTTATTCTAGCACAACCTTTGACACATAAGAAAAGGGTTGATTCCAAAAACCAGAACCCAACAGAACCGGTTGTTGGTTCCAATTCCAACCGGTTATGTCCGGTTCTTGCATTGTGCTCTCACCCTACGGAAGAACATAATATCACAACCTCAAAACCGTACCAGAAGAAAAGAATAATAGCACTAACAATAAAATGCACCAATAGAAAACACGAAAATACAATTGAAAAAGTCACACTTGTTTGTTGAATAAAAAATGTAATCACCTCCACTGATCATATCCCAAGCTACTAATAATAAGCTCCAACAGAAACATGCATTGTCATGTTAATTTAATTACTATAAGTAATCTATTCTACTAGTATGTATTTATTATACGATACAAAAACACTACTAGCTAGTACCTAAAAGAGTCGATAATTGAGATCGACTATGGCAATGAGTTCAAGTCCAAATCAAAAGTTCTTGTTGACTTTCTCGAGCCACATATTACATCGTGTTGACATATTCTCTTCGTGTTCCTTGTGGTCGTCTCCGAGCTCGACAACACTGAGTTAAATGAAGTGGTTTGGTTTATGTTCACAGATGAACCATCGACATCGTCCTGAATATAATATGTGACAAATTATTAGCTTCGCTATAATCAGAACCTATGACTAGCTAGAGAGAATAGAGTAGAACGTATAAAACTGTATATATCTTATGTTGAAATATGAGATTTAGGAAACATAAACCAAAAGTTCAATCAAATATAAAGTAACACGTTTACTGCCAATTCACCGGAGATTATTTTAGTTATTCCACATCATTGTATCAGAAACTGAACGTGACAATTATAAGTTTTGTCATGTTGAAACTCGAATGACTTCATTCATAATGAACTGTATTTTATGGTGATGATAAACATAGTCTAAATCATTAAACTTCTTATATATATCATCTTCAAAAATCAGAATTCCGGTAAGTCTACAAAATAATAATGGTTTTGTTAACCGCAACCCTTATTTAACGAAAAATTATTGCATAGCATATGTGTGTGAATTTATTTCAAGAACGCATTTGATGACTCGGCTTTGAAATGATTATACAAAAAGATTTGCTAGAACCAAATAAAATTTACATGAAACTTCTAGAGTTTGTTACTATATGTTTTTAAAGACCTTTACCGTTTTGCTAACCACAACCTTGTTTATTCGAACAAAACATATGCAAAAGTTTCCGGAGTTAAAATACCTCAGAATTTAGGTCCGGGAGAACATTACGACGCTTTCGCTTCATCGAAACACCTTTGTCACCCGTAGAAACCTCTTCGCTGCTAGACGAACTTGCTGCGGGTGGCACAACTTTATTATCAATCACTAAACCATCCGTATAGCTTGTACCATCATTACAACCAACTTTTTCTTCTTTATCATCATTAGAAACTACACCTTTAACAACACAAGTACGACAAACCGACACCGTGGACGATGAAAGCTTCTCACCAGAAGCTGTCCACGGTGTAGGGGAGTGGCATACATGACAAAGAAGGTTTCTTAAATGTTTTGCTACTAAAAAGTTTGCTGAATGAACGGTTGCATCGCATGTCCAACATAAGTTTGCCCGGTCTGAATCGCAGTGGATCGTAGCAGTTGATTTACAAAGCTCACATTTCTTCATCTTGTTCAACAATTTCATGTTTCTTTGTTTTCTTTTTTTTTTTCTCTTTCTCTATATAAAAAATATACAATTGGTTTGGAAAGCAATGGAAGGAAATAATATAAGGGAAACTTTGTGATTTGTAGACGAATGGAAAAAAAGAAACACTTGCTATCATCTATTGAAACCACCCTGCCTTTCCATATAAATAACAAATATGCCACTGTATTATTCTGTGGAAGAAATTTTAGTTTGTAGACTTTTCGTACCAACTTCATGTTTAGGATTATGTAACGTGCTTAAGCATGCATATATGTTTGATGACGAGGCATGCAATTATTTTTGGCTTCAAATTTTCTAAAGACCCAAATTTTGCAATAAATTTATATCTTGGGCATCAAATACTTATACACAAATAGAAAATGTTAAAATTTTTAGATATATTTAAGGTTTTACATAAAATCTACTCGTACTAAACATCAATGTACGCTTACAAAAGTAACATGTTTTCATGGTCCGTTTAACATGATGTGTTAATGTTTTATTTCAATGGCCTCACTTTTATTAATTGAGATTAGCTAACAATAACCTTATAAGTTTTCTATAAGCATTTTATATTTACATTATTAACATCTTGTATTAATACATATCTAACTTGACACCTTTTATATGATGTCATTTCTTTAGGCTAGTGACAGTAAGGGGCCTCGGTCGACTTACTCGATCGATTTCAGTCGATCGAACTTATTGTGGCTATTCGGTCGAGTGACGAAAAAAGAGGAAATAGGTC
Organism: Artemisia argyi; assembly: GCA_030686995.1. Classification (NCBI taxonomy): domain Eukaryota; kingdom Viridiplantae; phylum Streptophyta; class Magnoliopsida; order Asterales; family Asteraceae; genus Artemisia; species Artemisia argyi. The sequence goes on from CM060696.1 coordinate 102,988,245, forward strand.
GCATACTCGTTCGAGTTAAATTTTCATTTGCTTTTCATTTTTGATCCATGCGACCGTTGTGGAAGTGAACGTTAGAGGTAAAAAAAATAATAATAATAATAAATCCTACCGTTTTATTTGGAGCCGTTTGAAAAAAAAAAAAAAAAAAAAAAAAAAAAAAAAAAAAAAAACCCTTATAGATACACAACATAAACACACTCCAATTAACAAATCCCATTCTCTATATTTAATCACACTATGAATTCTTTCAAGATATTTTTTGCCGATTCGTCTTCGGATGATGAAAATGAAGCTAGTACCTAGTTTAGTCATTTTATTATTATAATATTTTTAATGTTATTTGAATTCTATTGTAATGTTTTTATTTTATTTGAATTATTATGTAACGTTTTAATTATTAATGAAATTTGAGTTTGTGTTAAAAAATTAAGGAAAAAAAATGAACTTGGTCGCTCTTTTTGGGGCATCCAATCACTTGCAGGTCGCTAGAGAGAGAAAGCTGACGTTGCAGAGAAAAAGAGTGAGATTGAATCTCCTTACTGTGGCCAGCCTTAGTTTCTACTTAATAACCGAAGTCATCACTTTAGTTTTTTGCTAGTTACCTTACTAGTTCGTGATAAATAAAGTGTCTTACTTTATGTTTTCCGTGTCTGAGGTATTTTATCTTTGAAATTTAACAAACAAAATGTTTCTAAACTATGAAAATAAAGGTTTTTCAAAAAGAAGACATCTCTCATATTAAACCGCGTGAAAACAAGAAGTGAACATTAGTTAAACACGGATGAAGTATCAAATTAAAGATACAGTGTAAGACACTACTAGCTAGTCAAATGCCCTCTATAATTAAGAAAAATAAGTCAAGGAAAATCACTAGAATTGAAAGGGTCTTACTAGGTTGATGATGCTAGGGGTATACTCGTCTTTTCATGATTCGAAAGACAAGAAATTTCAAAGACGTCAACAACCAGAATTAGTGGTTGTTAATGAGAGGTGGTTGTGAACACGTTTACGAATTTAAGGGCTCGGTGGAGATTTTTATTATTCGTATAAACAATGCTTTTCTTGTGGCTAAGAATTAGAGTTTGGTAGAATACGACATAGAGATATTTTTTGGGAAATAATGACGTAACGTTCTACGTGGATGCATGGTGGCCTTTGGAAAGATCTTCATTTGCTGACATGGATAATTATCCCTCCACGTAGAGTGTAGTGTATTCTATAATTTGCTCATGTGGATATATGATGAAAAACTTAATGAGAATCCGTCCATAAGATAGCATGTTCGAACCATTAGATATCATGTTTAATATTAATAGAATAGCTACATTACGATGTTACAAATATATTTTTTTTCACTGATTGTGTGACATTGTTGTCATTGTTTTACTAAAACCGGTAAACCAAATTCGGCATAACTATCATCGACAAAGAGAAAGTGGTGGAAATAACGAGTTGCTTGTCTTTTTATTTCCTTTTTGAGATATTCTAATTTATATTGGTGTAAGATACATGTTTTAATGAAGAAATTGTGATGATGAAATTATAATGTAAATGTAGACAATCTTTGGTTAAAAAAGATGTTAATGTGTTACTGATATGACAACAATAAAGGAAGTAATCACGCAACATGCGATAACCATACTTTAATTGGAATTTGTAAATTTACTTTCCAGTAAGTGCTGATAAATCTGAAGTCATGCTTGGTAGAGGGTTATAAAGGGTGAAAAATAAGAAAGATAATAAAAAAGTATGCTTGGTAAAGTATAAAACAATAACTCATTACTCAATAATGGATAATGGGTTATTACCCAATAAATGAGGAAGATTGATTTTCTTTACATTTTCCTTTCCCTACCATTAACTTTCTCTTTCCCTTTCACGAGTTGAACCAAGCGCACCCTAAGATTATGTATTTCATCAACGATGTAACGAGACTTGTTAAGTGTTGTCAATTACTTGAATGTGTTTCAAAAGAGATAGGTTATAACTAGGGGTGGAAACGAGCCGAGCCGCTCGTGAAAAGCTCGGGATCGGATCGGTAAAAAGCTCGAACGAGCCGAGCCTAAACGAGCTCGAGCCTAAGTTTGGGCTCATTTAATAATCGAGCTCGAGCCCGAGCTCTATAAAAAAAGCTCGTTTGGGCTCGCGAGCCTAAACGAGCCCTAGAATTGTATACGTATATATAATATCTATACGTATAACCGTGTTAACGAGCTCGAACCTTGTGTTAACGAGCCGAGCTCGAGCCTTGTATTAACGACTCGAGCTCCCTTTGAACTTTACACATCATATAAATTAGTCGAGCCCGAGCCGAGCTCGAGCTTATGAAAAATTTCACGAGCCGAGCTCGAGCTCAAAATGTGAGGCTCGAAACGAGCTCGAGCTCGAGCTTTTTATATATAAACGAGCCGAGCTCGAGCTCTGGCAGGCTTGGGCTCGGCTCGGCTCGTTTTCACCCTTAGTTATAAGGACCATATCTTTTTACAAGTTGTACCCCCACAACCCCCCCCCCCCCCTTTCTCGGATTTTCTAGTTTTTTTAATTTTTATAATTTTATTTATATTAAAAAACTATAAACCTGAAAGTACGGAACATAGAATATAACAAGGTTATAAAAGGCGTGAGGCATGGCGTAGCGGCATGCCCGCGCCTCAAGCCTTACGCGTCATGTTGGAGCCTTTGCGATTCATAAAACGTCACTAAAGTGGCAAAAAAATATTTATTGATCAGCCGCCAAGGTCTATTTGGTGGCGGTATGGCCACGCCTCGGGCCTTGGCGCGCCTTTTAGAACACTGGAATATGATTAAGAGAACATAATCATTAGTACTTACTTTTTGTTAAATAATAGCTTTTTATTATAATTATATATTAATGATTTCTTTTTAATTTTTGTTATAATTTTTTTAAGTAGATGTAAATGTTAAAAATAAGTAAATGATAACACGCGCGTTGCAACGGAATATTCTCAAATAGATTATTTATGATGTAATCACCAAACAATGTTTAGTTCTCTTTCTTCCCTTCTTATATTTTTCAGTATGTGTAGCGGTAGACTGAAAACCCAAAAACCCGAAGATAAATCTAATAAAAGATTGGAAATCATGAATATCAAACAAAATAAAATTAGAATAAGTTTTATTCAAAGTGAGAACTAAAAAATTGAACTAGCCTTGAATTATGTTTAAAATGCTCTTGCTACGTATGAAATCATGCAAAAATTATAAATATTGTCACATCGGTTTATTCATTACAAATTAATTTTAGAGTGGAACCCTGTGTGAGGTTATATGGTTAACAACTTATATAATAATAATAATAATAATAATAATAATAATAATAATAATAATAATAATCTATTCGTGTTTGAAAAACCTTTTTCGCTTTGTAATTTTTTTTGAAAGTATATATTTAATTGCGTTTTTTGTTATTTATTTTGTTAAAGTTATACTTTTTCTTTTTTGAAAAAGCTTGTGAAAATCATACTTCAAATTGTAATTTTTTATTTATTTATTTTTTATTTGTTAGTTACAAAAGTATCATTTGGAGGATGTTTAAAGAAAGCTAATTGCTATTTTATAAATGAGGTCGTTTTACTACTTTATGTACATTTTGAGGGGGTGTTTTTAGGATGTGTTATGAAAATAAATTACTATTTTAGGGGGTTTCACGATGTTATGTATATTTTGAGGGAGTTTTGTGGAAATTAAATATAACGGAATGAGAATTATTGAATAATAACCCACCAAATGTATGTTAGTTTTTTTTTTGAAAATTGACTTTCATTGGGGAAATCCAAGTCCAATTTGAAACCCGATGGGGGGAAAACCTTCAACTTAAGCCGCCCGAAGGCACGACACTTAAATTGAAGTAAACCCTGCCTTCTCCAGATTCGAACCCTTGTGGGTTGAAACCTTCATTGAAGGACTTTGAAATCGTACCGACAGGGCAGTGGTCCACAAGGGAGGACTTCCCGGTTTGGTCACCCAAACCGGTACTACTCTCCACTAGACACGCTTAACTGAATAAGACATGCCCAGTGGACCACAAGCCCACTGTATATTAGTTAAATTAAATGTAGACATGTCAAGTCTATAGCAAGTTGATAGACAATCAATTTGAAATAATTTTAAAAGGGTTGTACTATATTGACGGGGGACAAGGGTGTCAGGCCCCTTGTCTCCCTCTTTGTCCCTTATTTTTTTTCAGCGCAGCCTAATTTTTGTCAGTTTCAATTTCGTATTTTTGACAATTTTAAACGTTTGACATATTAAACTTTATATTTTCTGTTCCGCACTTTCAGGTTTATAGCTTTTTAATATAAACAAAATTATAAAAATAAAATAAATAAATAAATAAAAATAAATAGGAGGGTCATTATAAAATTATAGGGGGTTATTATAACCCATCCCTTTTAAAAATATAAATTATAAATGATTAGACACAAAGAAAATGTTGGTTTATTTTTGAAAAAGAAGGTTTAGAATAATGATTAATGTAAACTAGCATTAAATGACTGATTATTTTAAGAAAGAAAGGGAAAAAAAATACTGTTTTGAATTTATATCAACGTGTATTACGAAAACGAGTAAATTGCAAAAATCGTCCCTAAAGTTTGACCAATTTGCATGTTTCGTCCTACAAATTTTGAAACTGCAAGGATCGTACCTAAAGTTTGACCAATTTGGGACGATATATGCCCCAAAAGGACGATATATGCCCCAAAAGGACGATATTTGCCCCAAAAGTTTGCCACAGGGACGATTTTTGCAGTTTCAACAGTTCTGGGACGAAACATGCAAATTGGCCAAAGTTTAGGGACGATTTTTGCAATTCCCTCTTACGAAAACGGTTGTTTAGTTCATACATTACCATTACAGATTACAACACATGTCACACAAAAGATGGTGCACACATTCATTCTACGTGTCCCTACTTTCTAAGTGTCTTTCTCCAAAAATGTAAGCGGGGTCTACAAAAATTACAGGATGTTTGAAAAATATTAGTGTTATTCCTTTAATTCCATTTCAAGACATGTGTCATTATGTGAGGTTCATTAAAACGACAAGCAGCAGGCGTCCCGTTCAAGTGCGGTAGGTTCAAGTTCGTAAACTTAAAAATCTAGTTTGTTTTCATATAACAAGTTGCGTGTTGGTTTAGATTTGTAATTAGCTTTCATTTTTGATGTATTTAATTTGTTTCTCTCTAAACTCTAAGGTTGTTTACTTTGTTTTTAATTAAGTGGTTTTTAGATATAAGTGTTTTAAGAGGTATTTTTAATTCACTAAATGAATGAGCTCAATCATTTTTTTTTTTTTTTTTTCATCTTAGTAAGCAGGTCTATATAAACTTTTTTAATTTTTTTTAAATTAAGTGACTAATCTTATAATATCCTTTAAATCATAATTTAATTTAGTAAACAACCTCTTAATTATTTTTTTTATTTATTTTTTTAAATAGATACATACCTTGGTGAGTCTCTTAATTAAAAAGAGCAAAAAATTTGAACTCAACTTCATCCACTAAAAGTAAAGTAAACAACAACCTCTAAATTCTTTTATCAAGAGCAATAATAAATCTAAATTAAATCTAAAGGCTCCTTTTATGAGATGATAGATGTTGATACGTAAACCAAGTGTATGGTTGAAACTTGGATGGATGAAAATCTCCCCAGTTTTCAACCACTGGATCCAATGATCAAGGTGAGTGGTAAGTGCTAGTGACACGTGTACGGTCGTTGAGGTATTGATTGGTCTTTTCTATTTGTACGAAATACTTTCTATATTTGTGGCTTAAAATTTTGTGCTGTTTGTTGCCATATTTTTATAGGGTTTTGGTGGTCTGTGCATGAAGTATCACCTTGACGTACTTGCCAGATGTCAACTTTGTTTACTTGCTTCATTACTTGTGGTCATACTTTTATCTTTTTTTCAAAAATATATTTACTTACGGAGTATTTGTTATCTTAGCCTCACATGTTAAGCGTTTTAAAAGTGATCGCAAACATGCTACACGCAGAACTTGTCGATACGAGGACGGAACTTGGAAGATATCAAAAGGGTTGTAGCTAGCCTCATTAAATTTTTTTATTTTTTGTACATTTTGTATCATTTTATATACGGTTTGAATCATTTTTAATACAAAATTTTCAGCATACTATATATCAACAACTTAAAATAAATATTTTTCAAATTGGTGTCTCTATCAACAAAATTCAAGTTCCGTCCTTGTCGATACGAGATACTAGTTTCTCGATTGATACATAAAACAATTTTTATTTTTTTTTTTTTGGAACGAATGAATAAAATAATTTAAGGTGCACCGTTACTAGTGATATCGAAACTAGGAAGATTGCTGACTTTATTAGAAGGCGTATAGCCGGTAAAGATTTTTCGTTTTATGGAATGGTTTGATCAAGTCATCAAGATCAAGATGGCAATTTCATTTTGGATTTTCGTTTTTCCAAATAAGAATCGAATAATACAAACCAGTATCTTCCTTGAAGGAGAGTGAGATTAATTGGCGGTCCCTGCAGTCACCAAATTTTAAGTTTTACTTCATAAAAAGTGGAGCCAAACACTATGAAAATAAGTGGAAGGTGACAAGGCAATAATGTTGAAAGGAAGAAGGTGACAAAGTCTAAGGAGCTAAGCTTTAGATTTTACTAAGGTACAAGGTCTCGTGAACAAGGTGAGCTAGAGTTTGAGGTTCCAATATTGAATGAAAATGTTGAATATTGGTATAAGACTATAAGCTAAGTATCACTACTACTATAGGTGAAAATTGTTACGGTATATAATAGTAATCATAGTATCAATACTTGGTGAGTTGGTGAGGTAAAGTGTAACTTTGTCGAGTACGGGTTTCATTTGACCTAGTTAAGTAGAGTTTAGGATAAGATACAAACTTTAGTTTTGCTTGACTTGCAAACCGAACAAAAGCCTTAAGGTCGGTCGAACTTAAAGGATAAAGGGCTTTAAAGGGTTTTCTTTTTTGATATCTTGAGTATATCCACATTAGAAGGGTTTAAAGTTAAAAGGTTTAATTGATTTTAAATGCTTGTCTAAATCAAGTTGTGAGAGCTTCTGTTGGATAAAACCTTTTCTTTAACAAAAGAAAAAGAACCCTCACGTTCCTCTGGACGACCGATCGCCACACTCGGCACCTCGAACTAGCACTCGAACTTTGATGACCACAATAACTGTGGCTCTTGACTTCCTCAATTGTAAAAGCTTTATTGGTTTTAATAAAGGGTTCGTTGAGGGTATAACGTGTGCATATTCGGTTCTTTGTTGTCTCTCGTGTTTGTTACGCGTGCTCGATACAACTCACGATTTAGCGTTCCGCGATCTTACTTCGGTTTGTTTTCGTCGAGGTTTTATCCAACAGCTTCCATAGTTTTAAGGCGTGACACTTTTTATGTCTATCATTCTTAGTGGTCATATTCTTAATTTTTACTACGCCTGCATAAACTCAGAAATATCACTGAAACCAACTTCCTCTAAGAGAACATACGACACAAATTCATCTTTTTTTAATGTTGAAAATTTTATTAATACTGGCAAGAATCAAAAAGAGCAATTTACATACAATAAGTGCACTGTGCATACACACATTAAATGGATCACGAATCAAATCATCCACATTGGGTCTACATTCCTATTCCTATTCCTATTCTTATTCCAACTTGTTATCCAACAAGGAATATAATGCCCATCGCGTTGCGGCGGAGTTTTTTTTTTTTTTTTTTTTTTTTTTTGCAATTTTTTTTACGAATAATGCTGGGTGAGGGTTCTCGTTGTAAGATTGTGGTATGTTTTTGGACGACACGTATTGTATTTGTTTCGAACAAATGTTGTGTGAAGCTATATTTATAGTTGTCGTACGACGTCTTTTTTGGAATGAATGTTGTGTCGGGCAACAATGTGTTGTGACGGATCTAATTTTAACCGTTATAGTTTTAAAAAAATTTATGATAAGTTTAAAGTTATTTGATATGTTAATGATGCATTTTGAAAGTTCTTTTATTTATAAACTATGTATATATTAAACTTTAACATTTTTTATAAAACTGTACGTACGTCAAAAGTATATTTATATTGGGTTTGTTTTGTTCATTATCGAGATGCCTTTTTTCCAGTATTTTTTTTATTCAAGAAACCGATAAGTATATGTTAGATATTTAACAAATAAAGTTTGTTATATAAAAAAGTTGTAAATATTAAGAAGTTCAGGGCGTGTTTTGTAACTAAAATTTATATTAAATAAATGTTTGTTACATTTTTTAATTGTGAACCAATAGGATTCATAAAAATTGCAGTACCATGCAATACATATACATGACACTTGTTCTTAACTGGGATTAAACGGACAAACTTCCATATTGGGCCTCAGCTGCACGAATGGGCTAATCAGCAAATCCAAACAAAAAATAGTTTTTTTATTACAGAAATTGTTTTTTAATGTACTGCTTATTATTTAGGCAGCCATCAACGCTTTTAGTAGTATATGAGCCTAATATTGATATACTTTTGACATACGCATAACATACTAAATAACTTTTAGAACTGTCATAAATTTTTGTAATAATCTACGCAACTACCCTAAACTTTCAAAATGATTAAAAAATAGTTTAAAAGCTCGGCCACGACATTCAAAACCGAACTACAAAAAAGATAAGTCAGACGAAAATAAAATTTTCGCCAGCCTCGCCACAACGCACGGGTGCTATTGATATACTTTCGACATACGCACGATTTTATAAAAATTGTTGAAGTGTGATATATATTAGCAAATTGGGAAAACTATCCTTGACTTTTTGTTATTTACGACCTTTTTTTTATAACAAATTTTATACATTACATTGAGTATGCCTCTATTTAATCGACAAAATATTCGAACAACAAATGGACTGAATCAGAATTGGCGCAAAAGAGACCAGCCGCAACGCGGCGGGCTCTCACACCTTGTTAGTAGTATATAGAATATACAAGGCAATCTTGATCAAATTCATTCGCTGGTACCATCTTCACGTGGCTTTGATATATTTCTTTTCATTTGTTTATTTCGTATGCAAAAGAGGATAAGCAGCCCACGCCTTTGATATTGCAATGATACTGGGCTAATAAGGAGCCCAATAAAAACAATATTTTAAGAAAAATAGCCAACCTCAACGCTTTTAGTAGTATATAGAATGATGGGAAGAACATTGAGATGAAAACAAGCTGGATTTCTATGCCTCAAATCATTTAATTCCATCAAATTCGCCCAAGTACATCAAACATATTTGGCCCAAACACTTGTTGGGCCCAACTAAAAAATAGCCCGACAGATGAATTTTTGCATAAAATTTGACAGATGAGATCAGAGACGGTAATAAGAAACAGGTGGACAGAGAATTTAGAGATATTGTTGTTACGTAAATGTTTAAGAACAATAATAAGCACAAAGGAAATAAATAAAAAGTAGGTAGAATCACACAAGTGACAAGAAAGGAAATAAATAAAAAGTAGGTAGAATCACACAAGTGACAAGACCATCGGAAGACAATTGGGAGAGAAAAAAAATTAAATAAAAAAAAATGACAAAAGATAAGTTTATTTTCATAAAAAAGAAATATCACTATAAATTCGTTAAATAGGGAGTATAATTCATTATGTACATTTGTCAGAGTGGAGTGATAAACAATTCTCTCTTATTACACTAATACTAATAGGTGAATATGATGTGACACTAATTATTATGCTTAAACTCTTTGTTAGTGCTTAATTCGCATTACTATTGGTTCACAGAGTCATTTTATCATGAGTCAAAGGGCCAATAGTGTTAAGATGATAGTTTGGCAAAAGCTCATTGGCCAAGAAACGTGTGGGTTTTTCCTGTTCATAGATTAAAATCGCTAATGACTTTCATCATACAGTTAGTGGGTTCATTAAGCACCTATGGCAGACCTAATATTGTACAACTGAATATCAAGCAACCATGTGTCACCTAAATTGTACGTGACCATGTACACTACAGTTTATGAAGCTTCTTGAACTAAGGTCTAAGAACCCAATAAAAGATTAAAACAAAACCACCACTTTGGTAGATAAACAATGCTTGCAAGAAGAAAAAGTTACAACCAGAAGGCACAAAACCCTGAAAAAAAGAGAAAAAAAACAAAACAAGGAAGAAGAAACAACAGATCTGAACAACACCCTTCTCAAGGTATGTTTTCTAACATGTTTGTAGTATTTTCCTTTCATGGGTGGCTTATTTGAATTCTGAAAAAAACTTAGATGCTAACTATTTTGAAGTTATGAGGGTGTTAATTTTAACTTATGCCTTGCCATAAGGTGAAGATGATATGCTCATAAGCTGAAAAACTTAACTTATGAGCTTTTCCAGATTCGGAAAAGCCATCCATAACCCGGCAAATAATCTGGGATTGGGGAGTAATTAAGTTGGTATTTGATGGGTTTGAATTTGGTTGTGTTTAAGTTTGTGGGTTCTAAAATGGGTTGGGATTGGGGCCTAAAATAGGGGCTCAAATAATCAAAATTTGATTATTGATATTGGGGATTAATAAAGTTGGTATTTGATATGTTATTTTGCAGCAGGCGGAATTGGTGTCTCTGCTCATGATATACGTGCAACTGGAAGTTACATACGTGGAACAAATGGAACATCTAATGGTATTGTTCCAATGCTATGTGTGTTCAATGATAATGTCCGCTATGTTGACCATGGAGGCGGCAAGAGGAAGGGTATGTGATTTTATTTTGCTTATTTTTATTTTATTTATTTATTTATTTATTTATTTATTTATTTTATTATTATTATTTGTTTTTAATGAAGCTGCAACGTTGTATTAACTCGTTTAATTGAATTAGGTGCTTTTGCTGTATATTTGGAGCTGTGGCATGCTGATATCTTTTCTTTTCTGGAATTGAGAAAGAATCATGGAAAGGTAATATTGACCTATCTTACATACTAATTATGTTGTTGTTAATGTCACAACACTAAGAATTTTAATAAATTCTTTTTCCTTTTCCTCCAAACTTGAGAATGCAGTGTTAAAGTTGTTCTTTTGTAAATTTTGAGGTTGAACTTCATGGGGATGGTTGGTTTCTTAGTCAAGAGTTTATGATTTACTAACATTTCATAGATCTGCGCCTGTGCAAGCTACTTAATGCAGGAAGAGCAGCGAGCCCGGGATCTGTATTATGCTCTTTGGATACATGACCTTTTCATGGAAAGAGTCGAGAGTAATGGGCAGTGGTATTTGTTTTGTCCTAATGAGGCTCCAGGTTTAGCTGATTGTTGGGGCCAAGAATTTGAAACCCTGTACACCCAGTATGAAAACAGGTAATGCTCGGAGGCTGAATGCATGTGGTTGTGTGAGTTATCACAGATTTATGATAACAAAGCAGCTTAATATGTAAATTAAGTTTCTTGGTTGTTATCTTAATCCATTTTCACCATTAATGGCAAGAAAAACGCCAAAATGCCCGCCCACAATTGAAGCCAATCAATGCGGTTGTGCGTGGAGCTTTAGTGGTATGTTTAACCACAACCATGAACGTTCTCACCGGAAATTGCTATTAAATGTGACCCATGGGAGCAAAAATATTCAGGGTGAGTTCGCTTAATGGTGATTATATTCTTTTACTATTCCGTTAGATGAACTTTACATACTAGTCTTAATCCATTGGCGATATGAAGTTATTATATTTTTTACAGTTATTAATTTAGATTAACTTGGTCACAATGTGAAGTTGCATTGTCATATTGACTAAGAAGTCAATCCGACTGATATAAAATCCTTGCATTTATACGAGTACTTATGTTTACTGAGAATAACTTGCATAATACAAATAGGAAAAGTTAGTACCAAATTTGTTAACGCATTCTTAGGAATTTGATATTTGAAAAAACATATGTTGAGTTTAGAAATCAAACTGAATGTTGCGATTTCTTGCTTTAGGAGCAGGCAATGCAAGGAGCCAAGTACAAATGCTTACATTTGATGAACAACTTAAAAGAATCAATGTAAGTATGCATTTCTACTTCTGATTTTGAGATGTAGCGTGTATCTTTGGATTAGATTTTGAATGCATATCCAGTTTTTTCCTTCGTATTCAATCAAAGAAGAAAACCGCAAGCATGAACCAATCTGCAAGAGGGGAAGCAAGTTCTTCAAATCAAACACGAAAGGATGACAAGGTTTGGAAGAACACGTACAACATAGACTTATCTTTTTGGAAAAAGATAAAATCACGATATGATAACCCGAACAAGAAAAAGGAAAGCACAAGCTTTGTAGATAGAATATTGGTTTTGAAGCCAAGTCAACGTGTTGTAGAATGTCCAGTTGATACTGGATGTAGGTGCTCATTGCATAAACAACAACTCATGTAACACCCCCAAAATCGTCACGTCAGCGGAAGACTTAAAATGTCAGCGGAAGACTTTTTGGGTGTTACTTCGAGGATCTTTGTCACAATCATAGAAAACGACACAAAAGTGACGCTTTAAAGTTTAATTCATTCAAAATACCAAATATTCGAGACATCAAGATGTTTCATAGTTTAAACAACAAGTTTATTTGAAATATGTCAAAATGTTTATTTAAGCCCATGCCGGGTTACAAGCCCACTCCGTGCCTTCAAGTTCCTTCTCGTATAGTTACCTGAGATAAACACATGCTAAAAAGTGTCAACACAAAGGTTGGTGAGTTCATAGAGTTTATAGTTTCGAATATCGATTTCCAAAATCAAAGAGTTTATAAGTTCACAGTGTTTATAATAAGAGCTGATTATCCAAAATTAAAGTGTGAGGAAAATCCATAGTGTTCATGGTTTAAATCGTTGATTTATCAAAATCAGAAAATGAGTGATTTCCTTATTAATTCAAAAATAGTCAGTTGGGTTACCCTTCACCGGGTCAACACCCAAAATAGTTGGTTTATAAATCCATTTAACATGAGGTTCGAATCACAAGTTAAGAGTGTATTGTAATCACATACAATCAATAAGTTTAAATCAATGTTCCTGTTATTGCCTTAAGCTCATGATACTCAACGATTAACAGCCAATCATAATCTCAAGTTATGACGGTAAGTAGTAGGCCCTCAAGATAGGTATTTGCCAATAACCTATTTATAAGAACAATAAAGTGCGCCTGGTGTTTTCTCTAACAACCAAACGAGGATTGTCAATCACTAATAGTACTATCCACATTTATTTACGTTCACCCTTCAAGTGATTAAGGTTCATGATCGAGGGACTTTCGGCAATAGTAACTTAAGCAAATAACATTGGCCTGACGGTATTTCAATACCCGGTATAAAAGACTTGTGATTGAGTTTTAAGCATGTATCTCCCCCACGGGAAAATAGTTAAAGAGTGGGCTATGAAATCATAGTAATATGTAAATAGTTAACGAGTACTTGTAAAAGTATAAAACAATAGTTAAGCATGTATCTCCCCCAAAAATGTTTATAAAACATTATAAAACAATTAAGAGTAGGGGCTATGACTCACCTGAGAACTCATGATAGGCATGGATAACGTAATGTCAGAGATAGAATGGAAATGACTTCAAAGATAACCTGAATGTTTATGAGATAAGTTCGACTTATCGAGAATAGTGCTTTGAATAGTGTTAGATGACATGATGATTTATGGCAGAGGTGGCTTGCGTGGCAAAACGCTTAAAGTTCAACAACAAAGTTATATACTATATAACTTGTCTGTTATGTATAAAGTGTCGTTAGTTTAATGTTTATGTTCCTTGTTATGAATAGTAACATGTGTAATTTATCAAGAGTTGCTGGACGATAAATTGTAGAATATCTTTAGTTAAATGAATCGATGATTTTCATAAAAACAATCATTCTCTGATATATATATTCAAGTTAACCGATAATAACGTTAATTTATATACTTTATAATTCAAGTTATCCAGAAATATTATTTCTTTATAGTCTAAAAAAAAATGTAGATATCGGTATAGTCGTAAAATATTAACTTGTCAAAACGTAATTAAGTTTCTATGTAAACCTTTAAGTTATGCAAAAGTTAATCTTTTAACCCCAATATTTAAATGATTACATATTCAGTCCAAAATAATATTAAAGTTTTTAAGAAAACGATGTATGTTTCTAAATTGAAGGGGTGAGAGTGTAAAATAAATATTAGTTTTAAAACTTTTAAAAGTTGTAAGAGAAATGTCAATTTTGTTCAAGTTTAGGGGCTAAAATTGTTCAAAAGGCGAATGTGGCAAAAATAACAAAAATTTGGCAAGTGCCACTGCCATGAATCGAACAATGGACCTTCTAGCTCACAACCAGCGGCACAACCAACTAAGCTAGGGAGTCATTTGATAAACATCCTCATAAAACTATATTAAAGATTAGCTTCATGTGCTAATGATTTATGTTATATTACCTGATGAAAACTGTGTCGTGGGTTTGTTTATATTTACAAAATCGTTTGTGGTTCATCATGTTTTCATGTAGTTTCTATAGTGAGTTATCAGTAATGTTACTATCATGTTCAAGATTTTCAAATAGGTTTGACATGAGCTTGTGGCATGAGAAGTTTGGAGGTTTATGAGTTTATAAATGTTGTACAACTAGTTACCCTCCACACAAGTTTTTAGACACAACATGGTTATATGAAATTTAAGTCGAAACTGGATGTGTACGTGTATAAGCTTACTGTTCTTCGTTACATGGCCACACGAGATCAATGATAAGTTTAAAGTGAGTTTCTCGAGGTAGCTTATTTACTTGACTATATCAAGTAGTTTAAAGGTTGTACCAACATATAATTCACAAGGGTTGTTTGAAAACAGTTTACATGATCAATACATTCTAAGTGTCTAGTATAATTAGAATGGTACAAGTTACTTCGAATCGTTTTATAAAAACTTGTCATATGTTATCAGTAGTTATATATATGTTTGGGTAATTTCATGCATAGCCACACAAGGAGTTGTGATGCCACATCAATATCCAAAAATGATTACGAGGGTTCATAAATTAAGGGTGCAAGTTAGAGTGATTATACACGTATGATGAGAGTAGAAGAGACTTACGACACTAGATGGTTGTGATGAGTAGAGGTACGAGAGTGCATATGATCGAGAACAAACGAGGCAAAGGTGGACGAGGGATCAAACAAGTCGACTCCAAAGCTTCCACAGCTTACATTCCGTCTTGTTGCAACATTAAGAGAGCTTGGGAACTTGATCAAATCTAATGGAACACCTCCCTGTTCCTTCTTTTCTTCTCGCTCAACAGGAAACAAAAGAAAGTGAAACGTTTGATGTGTTGGTGTGTGTGTGAACTGTTGATTAGCCTGTATCTATATATATACGAATATGATAGTGATAATGATAGAGTGTTTGCATGTTCATTGATTGGGGAGGCATTGAGGTGGGAAGATGATGATGTGAGCGAGCTGCCAAATAACATGTTACTTCATTTACTGACCAGTCGAGATTTACCAAGTAGTATGGACAAGAGATTTGGAGGGATTGTGTCTAAATATTCCTGACATTCGTATATGATCTTTCTAGTTTTGCTTGGGTCATTTCTGGGATAGTGAACGAGTGGGGGAGGTTATAAGTTTTATCATTCTTGATTCTTAGTTAGGTGGTCAATGGAGTGGTAATATATAATGGTCATGTCGTGCGTTGAACTTAAGAAATATGGGGGTGGTTTTGGTGCCTTGGTCTCGATAGGAACATATAGAAAAGAAAAGATATAAGGGTCGTGTGAACTGGGTTTGATTAGATCAGTTTTGCATATAGTAACATGGATGATTTTTGGATGATAAATGGTATTTGTTGAAACTCAGTAGTATGTCATATGATAGGTGAAATAAGTACGTTGTTTGTCAAATTTGAAATATATTTGTCTAAGTGAATGTTATTCGTAACTGCCAAAATAACAACAACAAGGGTGCGTTTTGAGCTTATGTTGGGCTTCGTTGGTGATCAGGCCCAAAGAAAAGGGAACAAGTTAAAAGGGTCCATTCGGTTTATAGTGTATCACAAGAGGAAGCAAAACGAAAGTATATTTGAAGGCGAAATGTCGTATGCTAGCCTGCTTGTGCAACATTTACAAGGAAACAATTTAGTTTTTGTGGTATATTGGAAATGTGGTATGTACTTGGGATATTTAGGAGCTCGGTGATGATATGATTTGGTTTATGTTGTAACATATCAAATGATAACTATGATTTATATGTATGTTAGATACGAGGGGAAGTCAAATGATAATCGTACTAATATGATGAATAATTGTTAGTTATTTGGAACTTATACGAAGTAATTCGCTTGGCAAAATATATCCTTAGGTTGTTTGGACTTGAATAGTGACGGTTTAGGTTTGATTAACGAAGTGTACACTTATTAAATATAAGTGTTTTCAGTTATTAGCTATATTTAGATTTTTAAATATAAATGTGAGTACCGTTTCAAGGTAGATGGTAAAAATATTGTGATGTCAAAAGTATAAAAAAAAATTTTGTCATGGGTAAAAATGGTTATAATAATGTGTTAATCGTAGGAAATTTTACGGGGTGTTATAACTCATTAAACGCACTCATTGAAAAATGCAAAGAAGATGAAGAACAGTCGAAAGATTAAATCTTTTGAGGCTTCCGAAAGTTGTGAAATTGATTCAAAAATGGAGAAATTATTGATTGTACCCTTCTCAAAGAAACAGGAATCTGAAGTGTAGTTTTGGTAGCCTGTAATTTATGGACAGTATTGTCCCCGTAGGAGCACTGTCAAAACAACTATTTCTTGGATATATCACTGTTACAACAAATGTATAACATACTTATTCTTGCATCGTGGTTGGTGAAATCGACCCGTATCTTGCCACAACAACACTGTATTGTGTTTGCAGCCATGGTGTTTCGGATACCTTTTGTTGATGTTATGCTGATGCTATATTGCATTTGCTAACGGTTGCTAGGGCCGGTGAAAGAGACACATATCTTGGCAGGGCATCACAACATCAGTTTTTCAGCCGTGGTTTGTGTCACTTTTTATTCCCAGAGATTCAATCATATGAGTAGGAACAAAGGTTTTATTGTAGGTTTCTGCATTTTTTGCTTAAACTATTCCAAATTCTTCGTTGTTGATATCATATTCAAGCATAAATCAATTATGGCTGTATGCCGTTACAGATTAGATCAGCTCTAACGAAGCTCTTTTAAGATGGTGTGATCAAGCAAGAAGAAAACTCACAACCCCCTTGCATAGTTTAGTTCTGTTGTGGCAACAGGAAGCTCATTAGGAGAGAAAATCAAAACCCAAAATGTTGTAAAGAAGAAGAAGGAATGAGGCTGAAGACACCTAGCAACTTTTTTAATATATAGTAATACAAAGTTAGAAAAAAAAAATTGCAGTTGCCCTCATTTGTTTGCATCTCTTATATTGAGTTTGGTTATAGAATATTTATTACATGTTATGTTTCTTAATCATCTTTGCATATTGATCTAGCTTTTTGTCCCAAAACAACTATTTGGCAACTACGTTTGCTTACCATAATTAACAATCAAATATATTTAAATTTTTTCCTGTACACATGATTGTTCATCTCTTGCACACCCAACCCGACATCAACAACAACGTCGACCACATGAAATTTAACCAAAAAAAAAAAGCCGCACCGCAGCAACGCGCAGGCTATTTTGCTCGTTATTATTATTATTATTATTATTATTATTATTATTATTATTATTATTATTATTATTATTATTATTATTATTATTATTATTATTATTATTATTATTATTATTATTATTATTATTATTATAAACATCACTTTTATTAGAAACTTATAAGATTTACAAGAAATTAGTGGGGAACCGAGACACGATCTGAGCCCCCACTCCTCTAGCTATAGCAAAGCCAATCCTACTAAAAATATGAACAGCAGCCCGTGTTCCAATGTCTTGAGTCATAGAGAACTTTCGGATTCGCTTCAGTAAGGCCACCGCATCCTTCTCAAGTTCCTGAAAAGAAGAGAAAGGGAAGGGGAGAAACCCATATCCAATATTTGCGCACTTAGCTTCATACTTGACACGTTTACGTTGTGCAGCCTCAATCACCGCACGACCTGGCACAAAATCAACCATACCAGTTTGCGTCAATGGCGATGACCCTGTGAGATCAACACAAACATCAAAACCCCTGTCCCAAGAGTAGAGTAACATATCAGCCGGATGTAAGGGGTTGTCCCTTTCTCTAATAAGCCCAATATCCACTTCTTTACGAGCCGAAACCCCCGAACGTGAACATATGTCAACAAGAGTATCGCGCACCATGTTATGCCGGTGTTTAATACCAATAATACCAGCACACGATACAGCATGGTCCTCATAAATATCACCCGTAAAGACCCTGGAACAAGCTGAATACGGCATCTGAACAGAGAACAAGGGAACACCTAGCCGATAACATAAGACACACCGGTAGGTCCGAGCATTCATAGTCTGCCCCAACCCAGATATCGGAACCACCTTAAGCCAATCCGAAGTGTAGTCCTCCATTTGAGATTTCCATAACGCCATCTGTCAAGTAGATAGAGAAAAAGTGGATTCAGCCACATGGGTAACACGTGTGAAATATATATCTGCCAATTTCTTCATGAGTTTGGGGGCAGCGATCTCACTTGGATTACTCAAAACGTCAATCTCCGTTTTATCATTAAAAGCACACAAGGCATCATCAAAGGAAGGCCCAGAAGTTACAATACCAGAATGTCGGAGGAGCTTAGTTTATAGGCTAGCCGATTGGAGTCTCGACGCAAGTAATGCTTACTTCAAGACATCACCTGCAGAGTATGCACCAAGCCCCCCAAATGCAAAGGGTAAGGTGGCAAGCCTCCATTGCCAATCACCAAAACCAGGCCCAGAAGCAGTGACAATACGCTTAAGAGAAGAACGAAGAGCCACATCAAAAGAAATCTGAGCACGCTCAAAGACCCAAGGAGAACATGTGCGCATAGAAAAATATAACTTGGAAATACCGGCGTAAGCACGAAGGAGCAACAAATCACACTGAGGGTCATTAAGCTTTGCAACAGCACCCATAAGCTCAATGGTTTTAGCAACCCTTTTCATAACAAGCTCACTACTAAAATCAAAGTCCACACTAGCAGGCCCACCCAATAATTTAACACCGTGTGCAGGCCGAGCAATATTAGGCGGGAAAACACCCGCAAGCCTACTTCTAGGGTCTTCCTTTGGCCGGAAAACCTCAGTTTTACCAACATTAAGGTGCAAACCGCAATGTGGACCATCTAACATAATAAGCTCTAAAGCTTTTCCCACGACCAAAGTATCTCCAATAATAGTGACATCATCTAGATACCAAGCTTGAAAGGAAAGGTTAAAAGAGTCTCTAATCTTGCATACCAGAGGATGTAAAACTAAGGCAAAAAGTAAAGGGCCAAGTGGATCACCTTGTTGCACACCTTGGTGGGACCATAAGGTGTGTTCCCTATAATACAATCTTGCTGGGCTGGAGTAGCAAAATTCCACCCAACGTGAAATCGCAGGACAATGAAGGCGAACCTCATGTAACATAACCTCGCGATCCACCAAATTGAAGGCATTTCTGAAATCTACCAACAACATCGAAAGACCCACCTCATCTCCACGATCCTCAATCAGCCGATTCACGGCATGAAGAATAGCCTCCCCTCCTCCAGATACCCCAACACCAAACTGTAGGTCATTTAAATAACCATCCAAAGAATGGCCAATCATGGCAGCACTAACCTTGGAAACTAAACGCCTCCAAACAGTCCCCACAGCAATAGGATGGATGTCATTCCCAGTTTGACTAATGGTGTAAAAAGAGCACCAGCAATGTACTCACCCAACGCCCTGGGGCATTTGCCATCAAGAAAAAGATTAACCACTTGGGTGATAGAAACAACTAACTCATCAGAAATAGCCACAGCAGCACCACTTAAACAATCTAAAAGGTGTTGGGCTCGCAAACCATCCCGACCACAAGAAGTACCACGAGGGAAACTCTTAATCATATCAAGAACCATAGCAGGAGATGCAGTGAGGTGATGATGATCAATAGGTATATGTGACAAAAGGGGAGCAGATTTGAAAGGGTGCTTAGATTTTAAGTCCTCAAGAGTAACATCGTTGTAAGGAGCAACACCCGAAGAAGAAAGAACTCTGACAGCCGCAGTATAATGGCCATCACAAATCTTTCTCTTACACTGCTTAACATTACGCTCACACAAATCCAAGTTTTCCTCATCAATATTAGACCATGATGGGGATGATTCGGCTAAAACATCTCTCGCAAGTTGCAAACTACCACCAGGCATGTCCCAAGAACGAATGGAATTAACAATATACTCTTCCTGTCGTTGGCGCTTAATAGCAGACCTACACTCTTGATTGCTCCTCGGGCAAAAGGTTTTAAGAAGACAAAGAGGCAAGACTAACAAACTGACCCAGCAAGAAATGTCATTAGGTGTGCAGATCACCTTATCAATGGCTCCTTTCAAAACCCGAGAGAACCCTAAGCGACACTTGGGAGGGATAGATTTAACAGTACGCAACCCTTTAGAAAATAAAGCATCAAGGAGAGGTAAATCGAAACCACCATGTTGGTTATGCAAAACGTTTACAACCTGATCAAGCTGCTCAACTTGTGGTTTTGTATTATTATTATTATTATTATTATTATTATTATTATTATTATTATTATTATTTTGCAACTAAGACAAACATTTCTCAAAGCTTAGGATTTTTGCGTATTCATGTATTATTGTACTTTTCTCACATTCCACTTACTTTTTACAGAATTCACTATAAAACCAATGATTAGTTGTTTTTTTTTTTTTTTTTTTTTTTTTTTTTTTTTTTTTTAAAGACAACATTATATTAAGGATCCAAAATAAGACAAAGAAACAATACACGGCATCTCGCATCCATTAAACAAGTTAATTAATAGATGATGAGACCCATAAAACAATCAAAAATAACTTACCAACCACTATTACAAATAACACAACACACAACCGACCCACTATGACTACTTGCGCTGAGAAATAATACACCTATACATTGATTTCTATGTACCAAAGGATAATTCCCATGAGCCATAAAAGTATCAATGCACAACTTTCACATCACTTAATACATTTTCGAAAATATTTTTAAAATACTTATGTTAACACCAGTGACCCATTGAGTGATAAAAGAGATTGAACCAAAAGATAGTTGATGTATTCACTAGAAACAAACCACACAAGACACTAAAGGCTTTTAAAATCCTCCATTGTAACCCCACTTATATCACACTAGCTGTTGATGAAACTGAGACAATTGACTTGAAAATTCCTTGTACCATAGAAAATACTGTACCCACTGATCTTGTATCACTGCAAACATTTTAACCACTGATCTATTGCACTAATTGCCCAGTTGGAGCAGCCTTACCATATAAGCAGTCAGCCAGTCACAATCCATTAACAACTCACTTTGACAACTAGCACTATCCACTTGCCACTTGAATGTCGATACATCAGACCTTGCCAAACATCAAAACTTATATACACAACCTGTCCCACAGTGCGACATCCTTAAACTTGAAGCCGCATGTCGCTGACCCATATTCCGAACTAATGAAAATTGATTCGCATAAACTGACCCACTGATCTCTGACTGATACAGAAGACATACTACCTGTTATATACGACATTAGTTAGATGCTCAAATTATGGACGACGTAATACCAATTGCATGTATCTATGGTAGCGCCAAGTGACGATGCGCATCTTATATTATATAAAGCTTAAGTAGCCTTATAATTGTAAAAGGGTCATAATAAATGTCCCAAAAATTGATTCTATCATATAATAAAGCCTTAAACATTGATTCCAAGCAACTTAAACATCTCAATTAGTATGTGTACATTGATTTTAAGCAACTCAAACGTCTCAATTAATAATGGTTAGTCTTTTTACCTTCCCATCCATGAGTTACAAATATTTTATCAACTATATAATGTGTCAAAAATCACACACAATAAACCACAACTTCCTCCACACCGCATGCACATTGGGCTACAACTTATTATGGTGGTAAAGTAAGCATAATATCGTCTTACTTATTTAGCATATTGATTTATATTGTTTTATGTAAATTTCACGTGTGTTTTATGTGTGTAACTATGTAGGACATAAAGATGGTGCTTAGGAGGTTTGGTAGTAACATCATCTTCTCTAATAGTTTAAGAGATCCTACACATCGTTGTCTTATCAATTAAGTGGAACATGCATGAACATTTTCAATTTGATCGAAAATGCAATATATTGATTAACTGTATTTAAGTTACTAACGATCAACTATATCTAATTGTTTTTTGCAGTGCGTCAAGAAGCATTAAAGAAAGAGGTCGAGAAGTCACAAAAATTGTATCAAGAACAAAACATGCAAAAGGCCAATGAACAACAACGACAAAGACAACAACAACAACAACAACAACAAAAACAACACCACGGTCACCGGTGGAATGAATACTTAGCATTCATATTAATAGTACGTTACAAATCAAATATGCAATATTTTACTTCATGTAATACCGATAAACGGGCTAATACTATTGATTCGTTAGCAAGTAAGTTTATTAAAAATAATGTGACGAGCATTCAATTTTTAGTCAATAATTATTACTACACTTTGTTTGTGCATTTTAATATTTTTGCTCTTAATGTAGTTTTTTGTCTTGCGGTGTGTTAATGTCGCTTTCTTAATTAAACGTCTTAGAATATAGCGTGACTTTGATATTAGATATGACTATGTAAATTATGTCGATGTTACATATTGAAAATGGGGCAGTATATAATAATAATAAAAAATATATATTCACACTATCATCTTAACAATGAGAATCTTCTAAATCGAAGAAGTATATAAAGGAGAAGAAAATTGTGTTTAGTTAAATGTCGGGTCTATTGATTGATTAGAGCGGGTTTGTGATTCGGACTTGGGTCATTGGATCTGATTTTTTATTATACGAGTTATAATTTATACTCTTAAATATACCAATTACTTTAATGTTTTACGTTTTTATAATTTTGTTAAAAAAAGAAATTTGTTTTATAGTTTGCTTTTAATAATGTCATTTATTTGAACAACGAAGTCCGTCTTTCACAAAAAATGAGAGTTTCAAACATGAACCGTAAATTAGTCTCGAACATTACGAAAAAAAACAATTAGATCCAACATGTGTGCATTGCATGGGTCCTGAGGCATTCCAAACCTGTGTGCATCGCACGGGAATGAATATAAAAGCCTAAAAGGTCTCCAACATTAATGTCATCGCTTCATATTTAAAATAATTTATATAACTTATACATATTAAAAAATTACATATGAAGAGACTCTTTTCAATGTAACATCTTGAAAAAAGTCTCTTCACCTATACTCTTTTATTGTCAATAAACTATTGTTGTATATTTAGGCCTCACAATCATACTAACAACCTGACAATTTACACAATCATTTTCGCACGGGTCCTGAGGCAACCAAGTTATTTATAACGAAAATTAGTGGCAAACATAGTTTTTGACTCGACGTCAATTAAAACTGACAGAAATAAAGGCACCAACATTTTTCATGCCATGCTAACAAAAGTTGTAGTAACATCACAACTTAGGAACTTATTGTCAATAAACTATTTTAAATGTGTGTCATGCTTAGAAAGGTGTGATACCATCACAATTTAGATATATAATGATGAAAATAAGTGCTGAAGCTTACATGTCAATAAACTATTTTAAATGTGTGACATGCTTAGAAAATGTGTGATACAATCACAACTTAGATATATAATGACGAAAATATGTGCCGAAGATTACATATTAGTTTTATATCAAAATATAGGGATGTTACAATTTTGAGAATAAATAAAAAATCTAAACTTTTTAAATAATTACTAATATGTCATAAAAAGTTTAAATATAATGTTACAATCTTGAGAATAAATACAAAATATAAACTTTATAAATTACTATTAATATGTCATAAAAAGTTTAAATATAAAATTTACTGATCAACTAAGGCTATACTTACAAAAGTCTAATAATAAAAAAAATTACTGCACATTACACTATGACCAATTAGATAGAGCCCGTGTGCAACGCACGGGTCTGAATTACTCATTCAAGTAAAAACCTCTATACTTTTAATTATCTATTGAATATTCATTAAAGTTTGTATTTAATTACAATAATTTGTATCTTCAACTGATACTTATTAAATGCATTTGTGATTTGTAGTTTCAATATGCAAAAAAAAAAGAAATAATAATAATATAAATAAATAAATAAATAATTAAATAAATAAATCACGTTTATTAAATTGCAACCTAAAAGCCGGGCAAATGTTAGGCTAATACTAATGGGCGTTGCACCCCAACCACAACCGACGATTTCAACGCGTCTCCCCACTAGCTAAAAGAAAAGCAACGCGTCGCCAAGCAATCTTTTGATTGTTTTGGTTGCTTGACCGACCGAAAGAATTGCAACATCTCCACTCCTATTTTGAAACCTTTGTAATTAATATTTGAACGTTGGAGGCATTTTTGCCTGTTTATTTAAAAAAAAAAAAAAAAGTGTGTCTGACTCTTTGAAGAAAACATCACAATATGAAATAAGTTGTATTTGTAAGAAGTTTGTTCTAGAAAATAAGTCTAACTCTTTGAAGTGCGTATAAAAGAACTAGTTAAACTTTGATGTGGAACTAGTTAAACTTTATAAGATGCATAAAACAAATACAATACAAATACACAAACACATTTTATTAAACATATAATAATACGATACGAAATAAATAAACAAAACTTAATCTGAATACTCCCCGCATGCAAAATCGTACTCAGGATACTCCCCAAATTCGAACCTGAATCACTATGAGTATCATTTTTCTCCATAACTCTTCCAACTCTTGTTGACGCCTTGCATTTTCTGCATAGATCCTTGCTTGCTCTTCTTATAATTCTCTTAACGCGCCTTCATCTCGCATAAGATTATATAGCTGTGTTCGAGTCAATTCGTGCTTGTCAACTGGTTCCTCTGCTGGTGAAAATGAAGAAATGGGAGACATGGGTTTGTGCGTTGCTTGTTGTGATGACGAACCACCCATAGTATTTTCCTTATGCATCCAACAGATTGTGTGACTTATGTTATCGACTGTTTGTGACATACATTTCCCAACGTTTTCTTGATGTCGTCATCTTTCCAACCTTCCTCTCACAAAAATTCCTAAATGACAGCACGTCTTTCAGCCGAAATGTTAGTGCAATTCGCATACTGATTCCTCAGATCATCTTTCAAGCTACTTGCGTTGCTAAACAGCTCAGATACCTCGTAAATTTTCTCCCTGCGAAAGTTATTGCTGTCAATTCGTTTTTAAACGCCATCCTTGACTTCTTTGACGGTGTGTGAGAGATTACCAGCCATGGTTTGAAAAGAAAAAGTGTATTAAAATTGTGAATTGGGTTAAATGTATGGAAAGTGTGTTAAAATAATATGTGAAAGTAGGTATTTATCGGGTAGTTTGGAAAACTAGCCTTTAAAAAAACAATAAATAAATGGTTTACAGTTCTAAAAAGGGGTTTTTTTTTTCTTTTTTTTAAAAAAATTTAAAAAACTAGCCGATTGGGTTCGCTTTTGTGATCACCGCTAGCTAGTTATAGTTGTGGAGAGAAAGCTGATATGACAGGGTTGCTTGAGTGAAAAAGTGGTCACCTTATAGCATTAGCCTTAGAAAACCCTCATTAAAACTATTAAAACTAGGAGGAGTTAGATAGAACGCCAAAGAACCCAAGACTCTAGGTCAATAGGTGTATTATTTTTATTTATTTTTTATTTTTTGCGAGCATAAAGAAAATGAAATGGAACTAAAATATATTACTCCCTCCGTCCCAAAATTATAGTCCCCTATTGACTTTTTCGGTCTTTTTTCCTCAACTTTGACTATAAATATTTTTGTTTGTGTTATACAATTTTTGATAAAAATTATACCAAATGAAAATACATTTAAAACTCAATTCGTTCATATATTTTGTATCAAGTATTATGTAATATAAACAAAAATACTTAAGGTCAGAGTTGAAAGGTAAAGACCGAAAAAGTCAATAGGGGACTATAATTTTGGGACGGAGGTAATATTTTATTAAAGCTAGTGATATCTACACATATATGTTTACTTCATACACATAGAATATAGTGTGATTAGTGTGGGACCATTAAGCTTATACAAGCAAATTTTATGTCTATAAAGTAAATATATATGTGTTGATATCACTCGTCTTTCATTAAAACTAGTAAACAAATTAAGAAGACATACTCCCTCCGTCCCATTTTTATTGTCCACTATTGACTTTTTTAGTCTTTCTTCTTCAACTTTGACCTTAAATATTTTTGTGGGTGTTATATAGTATTTGATGCAAAATATATAAATGGATTGAGTTTTAAGTGTACTTTTCAATGGTATAATTTTTTTCATCAAGTATTATATAATAAAAAATATATTTATGGTCAAAGTTGAACTAGTTTGACTTTAAAAATTCAAACTGGACAATAATTTTGGGACGGATGGAGTATATTTTTTTTGAAATATTCGAGCCAGGTTCATTTAAAAAAATCATGATTTTTAACGAAACTTTACATTAAATAACAAATATCAATCGGATTTCCGAAAACCGTCATAAGTCCGACCCTATGCAACACCATAGCCACAAGAAACAAGTTGTACTCGAGGCCTCACTCTAACGCTGCGTTCTCGAGTTTTTCTAGGTGGGGATAGAAATGATGTGTAAAGAAGAGAAAAGAAAGGAAAAGAAAATGAAAGAAAGTTGATTTTATATTTCATGTTCTCGAGTTGAAATGAAATGAAAGGAAAAGAAATAATGTTGTATTCTCGAATTGGGAAGAAAAGAAAGAAAAAAGAGACATAATTACATTATGCACTTTTAAATATGTTCATTTTATCTTAAGAGTCGAATATGAGTAAATATTGAAAGTTATATCGGCCATTATATACTAAAAAGTGCGGGTGTAAAATTGTTTCCGTCCAAATCCGCCCATATTTGGGCGGAAAATTCCTATAGGAAAATTATAATAATTTTCCTTTCATTTCCTCTGTGTTTCCTTTCCTTTCTGTCTAAGAAAAACTCAAGAACACAATAAAATTTCAGTTTCTTATCCTTTCCTTTCCTTTCTTTCTGAAAATGAACTCGAGAACGGAGCGTAAACGATTACACGTAAGATTTTCGTTAACAAGTCGAGCCAACGTAGACTTGAAAAGTAGACATTGACTCAAATAATTGAGCTACTTTTTCCACAAACCATATTTGTCTCTTTCCTCACTTCTTCCTCTAAACACACACGTCCATATCTCTACAACAATAGCTTCCATATTTTGCATCTTATTCCAACTATTGAGTCAACGTGACACTCTAAATCACAATATCATGATATTTGCAAATACTAATACAATTATCTTCAGTTGCCTCTTGTGTATAGTCTTTCTATGTTTCTGTTTTCAATATTGTTCATGTAAAGACAATATCACAAGAGGAGAAAGTATCGATGGAACCACATATTTGGAGTCGGCGGGAAAAAAGTTTCGAATGGGGTTCTTTACACTGGGGTCTGAACGACGATACATTGGTATTTGGTATGCTATGGATCCGCAGATTGTGGTATGGGTTGCCAACCGTAATCAACCACTGCTAAATTCGTCTGTAGTTCTTACAATTACAGACGGTGGCCAAGTCAAATTGCTAGACAAAGACAACAAAACTTACTTCAACTTCAACACAGGTCAGGCAGGGTCAGTTGATAAAATTTGACTTACGTGACTGTTTTTGCAAAACTGATAATTGAAGTTATAACAAATGGTTCTTCTTTATTTGGCCCCCATGAATCTTTTGGTAATCCAAAATTTTCAAATTTCAACTGGGCGCCAAGATCATGTTTTGGGTCACCTTACGTTCACACAAGCAACACACACTAATTGAGTTGATTGTGTGGAGATAATCAAAGTTATAAATAGCGTAAAGCGTAGCGTAGCGTCATAGCCAAGCTAGCCTAAGCTTTAGCATGAATCGTTGCGTCATAGTGTTTTTTAAGCGTGATTTAAAGCGGCAAAAAATATTTATAAAGTTGTCAATATTAGTTAGCTAATAGAGTTAAAACTCAATTATGGATTTACTAAACGCGAATAAATACTTGTAAATAAGCAAGTCCAATAAATCTCTTTTTTAAAAAAAAAAAAAAAAAAAAAAAAAAAAATCTTAAAAGCTTAAAAAAAAAGGCGTCACGCCTTGCGTTATAGCGCGCTTTATCACCCCTTATCATGCTTTATTGTACGCTACGCCTAGAGACGACGCCAGCCTGTTTCCTAACGTGAAGGTCACGCCTCGCGCTAGGACACTGCTATTTCTAATTCATGCAAATAATATAATATGATTTATGTCATCTAGACAGGGCTGGAGCTTGAAAATTTTGCTCGAACAGTTACATTTTAATAATTTTTACAAACTACACTATAAATTACTAGTTTTTAGAGGGGGAAAAATCTAAATATTTTAAAAAATTTATACTACATTTTTTTTTTCACTGAGGGAAAAGGAGGCACATGACCCTTGTGACGCCCTTTGTCTCCGTCCATGCATTTAGAAACACCTATCCTCAATTAAAGTCGACATTACTCTTATAAAAATATGGACATACACATAATGTATATGAGAAAAGTTTAATGTAAACCCTAAATTAACCAATCAATATTGTTAATTTATTTTTATATCAAAACAAAAAACTCACTTTAATTCTTTTAAAAAAATTAAATATTTCACAAATATTTAATTATTACGCGAAAAGAATTATACCATCATGACAAGAATTAAATCATCTTTCTATAGGAGGGTACTTCTATATACTTTCGACCATTTTTTTGACTTTTTTTTTAGATATTGAAATTTACGTTGAAAAATCACATGTGATTTTATTAAATCACACACGTGATTTTTAACATACAAATTACATGTGATTTTTTTAGACACAAATTTTAGCAATAAACAATCTTCGAAAAAAATTTTGTCGAATGTATATCGGCGTGCCCGTCTAGTGACAGATAAAAAAATCGCGATGATGTATTTTTTGTCAATTAACGATTTACCGTTTGCAAGATATTTATTTAGGAGGAAGAAAAAGTTTTTTTTTTTTTTTTTTTTTTTTTTAATCTTAATAAAAGAATAAATGGCCAAAATTTATTAGTTGGATTTTTAGAAAATATGAGTCTATATAGAACTCAACTCGAAAGTATCTATATGCGTACAATTTATTGGTTACATTCTTTAATTTCCTCTATTATATATGTCCTCTAACTCGGGTTCCTTAGCATCCATCCATAGAGGTGAGTCTGTATTGCAGATATTTTCCAAAGATCAAAAAGACAAAATCCTTACTTTTCATTTCGATTTATTCAAGACTCCAATTAGATTTAAGTTTTACATATGAAAGACAATTTCGTTACATTTAAAACCCAAAATTCCCCGACTCAAAAACAAATTCCCTGATCCATTTCACTTTCCACCAAAAAAATGAATGCCTTGACTTTAACGAACACACACACATATACACAATTGAAATTAATCAGTAAGTCAACTTAAAAAATATTCAATAATTATTAATTTCACAATTATTCTTCGTCATTTATTACTGTATTATATTTCAAATCAGGGATTAATTTTAATTTTTCCTCGATTTTACGTTCCAAAGTTATCAAACAATTAGTTAGATATGGATTACAATCATATTATGGTGGACGAAAATCACGTTATGGCTGACGAAAATCATATTCTTGCTAAAGAAAATCGGGTTATAGTATAAACAATTTAAGAATCACATATCTAAAAGAATATGTAGCTACATTATAGATAAAATCACATATAATTCTATTCGGATGGTTGATTCACATTTGATTATATTAAAAAGGGTAAAATCTAAGACGGAACATACAAATCTAAATGAAAGGACATAAATCACTTTGCTTAATGGACTTCCAATGTTGTCATTCTATATCGCCAAACTTGTTTGATCAGTCAAAAAGAGTGATTTTGTCATTTCACACTCCTCTATCTTGCTCATCTATTATTTCCTTGATCTATATTTTCTTTTGTAACAGATAATATATTTGGCGAACATCTTAAACATATTACCGGTGAACACTTAATAATTTAATATGACAGTATCCAGTTATTAATAATTCGGTTACTCTTACATAAGATGGAACATACAAATCTAAATGAAAGGACATATATCAAAAAATTGAACCTTATAAATCAAGACATTGAAATATTGAACTGAGTTCATGTAGGAATCAGTGGGGTATAGAGATAAAAAAGAAATTTGTTATCTAGTTTTGTATGAGAATCTAAGTCTTAAATGAGTAGACCGTCGACGAAGAAAGTGAAAACAATAAAATGTGTGAAGTTTCCGACATGAGGGTCGTCAGTTACTTAAAAGTACACATATTGTTCAAAAAGTACACAAATTGCCCTAACTTGTAATTAGAAAAGTGACACTTGTCACTTGCATAGCTACATGTTGCCCTAGTCTAAATACAAAAACTCCGAATTTTTAGAAAAATAAAATAAAATAAATCAAATGGGCAATCATGACAATTTTAGGAATTATCCTTTAAATATATAAAACTTCATATAACTTTTTTAAAATTATTTTATGTATATTATTACTTGTTAATCAGATAGCAGGTAAACAAAGTACGCAATGCATAATGAGTTAATGACAACTAAACTCATACAAACTACATAGTTAAGGAGTAATTCTATACAAACACCCCTATACTCTTTTATATATATATATATATATATATATATATATATATATATATATATATATATACCTTTTTATGTATAACAATATTGTACTGTGTGCATCATTGGTGATAATTTAAGGGTGTGTGTATATGATTTTTGTACTATATGGGACACCCATAATTAAGGGGTTGTGTTATACAAACCCTCCTTACTAGGGGGTTTGTACTTTTATTCTCTTTGTCTCCTCCTTTGTCCCCCACATTTACAGTGCAACACAGTTTTTTTTATCAGTTTCCGTTCCATATTTCTGACAGTTTTAAGCGTTTAAAATATTAAACTTTATATTTTCTGTTCCGCACTTTCAAGGTTTATAGTTTTTTGATATAAACAAAATTATAAAAATAAAAACAAAAAAAAAATAAATAAAAAATAAAGGGGGTGGGGATAAAAAAATAAAGAGGGTTGGGATAACTTGTTTCTAGTTAAGTTCAATGACTATTACAAAAGGACATAAACAAAATGAGTCATTTGAAGAGTACATAGAGTATTTTTACCTCTTACCCTATTGAAAATTAAATGTGATTATACTAAAAATCACATGTGATTGCAACAAAAAGGATTAATTGAATGTGTGGTGAGGTCAAGTAATAAAGACAAGATTGCCCTTTCGTTAATAATTATTTTAATAAAATAAAGTAATAAAAAGAAAAAGTTTTAGGGTGCGTTTGTTTTCCGGGAGTAGAGGTTGGATTTGGATATAATGCTTGAATCCCATGTTTGGTTAGTTTACTGAGGCTATGAAATAGTAGTTTAATCTGGAAATAAGGGCATCTACAAATCCTGAGTCTCACTATTTGATTTTTGGCCTCACATTTACTATATTTAATATATATCTTGTCTTTTTATCTTTGATTATTACATAAATAATATTTTCTAATTACTTTCACTTACTTTAATATTTTTTTCTTTTTCTACATCAAAATTCAAATCTAAATCATAATCTAAATTCAAATCCTAATCCTAATCCAAATTCTAATTCTAAACCTATCTACAAACCAAACAGGCCCTTAGTCTACATTCTTGGATCAGGTGGATTGAATTGTTGTAATTTGATCTTTTATTCTTTAAAAAAATTGTAATCTTTAAATAACCTTCCTCTATATTTGTACTATACATCTATTCATCTTTATTTTTATTGTCCATTAACAAAAAAATCAATTAAAAATAGGAGAAATTAGTACATATCTTGATTATTGAAACACCAAATTTACCCTTAAACACAACTTACAAAATGTAGTTGACATGAAAATCTTAAAAGATTTAATAAAAATGCTAGCATAGTAATATATACCAGTCGGGTACTCGCTCGTTGCAGCTGTAAGTGATAAAGTGTGTCCCTGATTATTATTATCATAATACCGAATATAAATAGCGTACAATGACCTAGAATACATGGGCCTATCTCACTATACTAATCAGGGCTAACCCGTTACAACACACGACTAACACTCCCCCACAGTTTAAGCGGGAGGACATCAGACACTCAAACTGGTACGAAACTTCTCGAACAAAGCTGAAGGTAAGCCTTTAGTAAAAATAAATGCATAGTGATAACGAGAGGGAAGATGAAGAACGCTAACTTGATCAGCAGCAACCAGATCCCGAACAAAGTGAATATCAATCTCTATATGCTTCGTACATTGATGTTGAACAGAATTTGAGGATAAATAGATACAAGTGTAGCTGAAGACAAAGGTGTATGCAGCTCACGTAGAAGGTTCCTCAACCAACAGGTCTCAACAATAGCATTGGCAACCCCACGATACTCAGCCACTGCACTAGAATGAGAAAGCGTCGGTTGATGCTTAGAGGACCACGAGAGTAAATTGTTGCCTAAAAATACACAAAAAAGGCAGAAGTAAACCTCCAAGCAGTAGGATAACCAGCCCAATCAGCATCCGAATAAGCCACTAATGAAGAAGTAGAAGAAGAAAACAACTGCAACCCATAGTCTAAAGTATCTTGCACATACCTTAAAATCCGTTTAAGAGCCGAGAAATTAGGCTCCCACGGATCATGCATATAAAGACAAACCTGCTGCACTGCATAAGAAATGTCAGGGTGAGTAAAAGTGAGATAGTGAAGATAACCCGCAAGACTCCTATATAATGTAGGATCAGAAACCGGATCACCATCATCACCCAGTTTAGACTCAGTATCAATAGGAGTCCTACTGAAGTTACGACCAATCATATGAGCACGCTCAAGAATCTCAGTAGCATACTTACAATGAGATAAAAACATCCTTGAAGAATCACGCGTAACAGAAATACCCAAAAGTAATTAAGATACCCCAAATCAGTCATAGAAAACTCCAACGAAGCAATAATCTGCTGTAACAGAACCTTAGATGGAGCAGTAAGAACAATATCATCAACATATAGCAGCAAATATGCAGTATCCGTCCCCTGTCGATAGATAAATAAGGATGAGTCACAATAACTATGACTAAATCCAACCCGTGTAATATAAGTGGCAAAGCGCAGAAACCAAGCCCGAGGGGCCTATTTAAGACCATAAAGAGACCTCTTCAATAAAAAAAAAAACTTAATCAAGATGTGCAGAATCCCGAAACCAAGGCGGCTGATGCATATAAACAGTCTTAGCTAAATCACCACGTAGAAAGGCATTCTTGATATCTAGCTGGTGAACCGGCCAATGCCGAGAAATATCCAAACTAAGAACAATCCGTATAGTACCAAGTTTAACAACTGGGCTAAATGTCTCATCAAGATCAACACCCTCTATCTGAGTACTGCCATTCGCAACAAAGCGAGCCTTGTAGCGACTAAGGGTAACATTTGCTAAATACTTGTATCGAAACAACCACATACAACGAACAATATTGGCATCCACAGGTCTAGGCACAAGTGTTCAAGTGTTATTTTTAATAAGTGCATTATACTCATCCCACACAGCATTTTGCCAAATGGGATTATTAAATGCGACATTATACAATTTTGGTAACGGTGAAATGGAAGAGACATGAAAAGTAAGATGATTAGGAGGACGATTTGTCGCGAAATGAAAACATGTGACCATGGGATGAACAGAAACCGGGTTTGGGTTAGGTGGCGGTGTGGGAGTAGCAACGGTATCAGGTGAAGGTGTATCAACTGGAGTAATTTGTATTGGCGGAGGTTTAACAGGAAGAGTAGTAAGTATAGGAGGTGTAATTGGTGTCGAACTTGGTGAAATAGGATCAACAACTGTAGCATTTAGTGTAAGAGGTGTAGTGGGTGTAATGGGTGTCGAGCGAATAATATGAGAAATGACATCATTCGGCTCATCCAAAAAGGTATATGAGGGAGGCTTGGTGGGTGTCATAGAGCAAAATGGAATAACCATCTCATCAAAGGTAACATGTCATGAAATGATAGTTTTATTGGTGTTTAAGTCAAGACAACGATAGTCACAATGGTAAGATGCATGTCCTAAAAAATTGGAGGGTGTTGCATGGGGTTCAAGTTTATGAGAGGCATCAAGGTGAAGGTAGCAAAGACACCCAAAAGTACGTAAAAGGCTATAATCTAGGTTGGTCCAAAAAAGACGGGTAAAAGATATGTCATTATTAAGTGCTTCAACCCAATAATTGGGAGGAAAAAGAGCTTGAAAAAGCAAGATGCGAATAAGATTGTTGATGGTTCGGATCATCCTTTCAGATTTACCGTTTTGCTAGGAGGTTTTGGGGCAAGAAAAACGAAACTGGATACCATTAGATGCAAACAACTTATGGAAAGCATGGTTGTCAAATTCACCACCACGAGCACACTTGAATGACTTTATTTCACACTTAAATTGAGTGCGAACAAAGTTATGAAACAACATAAATTTAGAATAGATATCATATTTATTAACTAAATGATAAACCCAAACATATTGTGAATAATGATTCAAAAATTAAACATAGTATTAAAACCAGAAAGACTCAGAATCAGGGAAGTCCACAAATCTAAGTGAACAATGTCAGCACATGATGAAACTAAAGTACTAGAACTAACAAATGGAAGCCTCACGTGTTTACCAAGCTGACACGCATGACAAAGAACGGAAGACTTTTCTTTGTTACATGTAATAGAATTACTTGACAAAACACGACGTAACACTTTACTTCCTGGATGTCCAAGTCATTGGTGCCACGTACCGGAAAGAAAAGCATGAGGAATACTAGACAGCTGTGTGACCGGGTAAAGATCTCCAAAGGTATCACATCGGACGAGCACCCATCGAGTCTGAAAATCCTTAACAGAAAAACCAAAAGGATCAAATTCAACAGTATAATGATTATCACGAACAAACTGACGCACATAAATTAAATTTTTGACAATATTTGGAGTAATAAGAACGTTATTTAAATAAAGTGGTCGATATGGCGTAGGAAAAACACTATGGCCAGAGTTGGTAACAGGAATAGAATGCCCATGACCAATTGCGACAGACGGATAAATGCAAGAAATAAAAACATCACTAAGAATATAAACAGAATCATTTAAGTGAGAAGTCGCACCGGTATCCATATTCCAGTTACCCGCGAAAAGCATCTGGTAAAACCGTCTCTTGATCCGTGGGTCCCAAAATTCCCGGTTGATGACCCGAAATACTTGGCTGACCCGAAATACCAGGCTAACCCATTTTTACCCGACAAAATAGTTTGACCTGATTGGTCGGGTTAACTCTGTCGATAGACAATATCCGATAGTCCCTAGTTTGTGGTTGCATGAGATTAGTGGGATGGGTAGTAAACAGGATAATGAATATGTTGGGCTTGAGGTGGATAAGGGGTATGTTGGGCCTGAGGTGGACGACTAAAGCCTGGTGGGCTATGTAACTGAGCATACGAGGGTGTGGAATAAAAGACCATAGGACTATTGGTTCCAGTAGGATGTTGCACCGGTTCATTAATAACTAGTCGTGAATTAGTATTATTTCCATTACACCCAAACTTAGCTAAAAGTCCATGCAAAGTCACCATATCAGTTTTTGTCAGAGTTGATGACGATGAAACATCAGAACTAGAACAACGAGTAGATAACAAAGATACTATGAACCCCATTGTGAAGAAATTTGCAATACTCACTAAAACGACAATAGCCTTTAAATAAAACAAAGTTTGTTTACCTTTTCGGAAGCAACCGTGGTACGTCGAGCATTGGGACCGGATTTAGCCAACAAAACCATAGGAGACGACGAAGTGGAATTAATAGAGGAAGATTGATCGAGCTCGAGACTTTAACCTCATCTCTTTAGTAGTGAGCATGGAACGAACCAGTTTAAGATCCGGGAAGGGTTCCCGGTGAGCAATAATAGTCGAGATATTGTCGTACTTGTCGGGTAGTCCCTCAAGTGCAAAAGTGACAACATTGTCATTAGAAATAGGCGACCCAAGGCTTGTCAAGATCGTAGCAATAGATTCAATCTTTCGAAAATATGCATCAATACTCAAATCTCCTAGCTTCAAAGAACGTATTCGGCTTTCAATGCAATAGAGCAAGTACGCTTATTGTCATTGAAATTTTATGCTAAAAGGTTCCAAGCTTCTTTAGCCGTTTGAGGGTCTTCAACAACAAGACGTTATTGAAAATTCTGGACATGGTCATGAAGATCCAAGAAAGAATGATCGTATCAACCTTCAACTACTCGGGAGTAGGGGCAAAGGGTTACTCGTGGCTACCTCGTTAGAGGATTTACCCAAAACATGATCCAATATGTCGTACCCCTTACAAATATTCTTGAAGAAATATAGCCAAGATGAGTAATTCATCTCATTGATATCCATCTTCATCGGTACAAGGTTTGGTAGATTATTGATGGTCATTAGTTTATCGGAAAGTAGGATCACAGGTGGAGGAGGGTTGGTGTTACCAGTCATGATGGAAGATTTGGGCACGTGAATATGAATTTGATTAGGGATTATTGAAAAAGATAGAACAATAGCAATAATGGAATTGTGGCAATAATGAAAAAGGTCGGCTGGTTATATATATATCATCATCATCATTATTATTATTATGGCTATGTTTGGCAAAAGCTTTTTGGAGCTTTTTTGGGCAATGAGTGGTGAACAATGAGCTTTTTGATTTTTTATGTTCGTTTAGCATGAGAGCTGTGGGCTTTGCTATTTTTTAAGAAAACTCATTTTCTCAATGCTTCTTTATGAAGCTGTGAGCTTTTTTGGCTACTGCTCACAGCTCACTGCTACTGCTACTGCTCACAGCTATTTTTGCCAAACATAGCCTATATGTAAATCATATCATCCCCTATCTTTCTTTATTCGTTAACCCTTTATTTTCTCTCTATTGAATTTCTTTCTTCTTTTTCTTGTAAAGACATAAAAATTTCTAGTTATTGTTTTTCTAGATTTTGAGTTTTCCTATCTTTTTCTATCTTCTTATAAAGTTATCACTAGTTATAATACCCGTGGACGCACGGGGTTTTTTCAAAAAAATTAAATTATATAGTATTATTGTTTAAAAACAGAAAATCTTATATATATTTAAAAAGTCAGAGCATCAACATGTGAGAAAGTAAGAAAAATAGTTAGCAGAAATTGTAAATATAACAGTGGCATCGACCTTGCATTTGATTTTTGAGCGTGTCTCCTTATAATGTTATTGAGTCAAAGGTTCTTTGATCACATAGGTTTATACATAAATCAAATTTATTTTAAAATTTTTGTTTCTATATGGATATATAAGAATTTAACCGTGAAAATTGTGATATAAATAAAACTAATAAGTATGCAGGAGCTTTTCATTATGTATTAATATCAATTAATATTTTGTAAAATTTTTATTGGATTTAAGATTTAAATTTGTTTAGCTGACATAGATGCTAATGTTGAGGTTGATGTTGTTGTTTAACTTTAACTATTGATACAATGTTGTATAAATGTGCAAGTTTAGTAGCACATAATGAGCGTTGATGAAGTTAAAATATAATCCATAAAGTTTTTTATGAATGTTTTTCCGGATATCCGTATATAACCTTTAAATAATAATCACATGAGTCGTTATAAGTACAATCGCGTATATTTATTTTTATATCACAGTAACTCGTAGTTACCATTTGATATTTATATTACAATTAATAATAATTTAACTGTATTTAATATTCAAACCAGTGTACGTATATATTAAACTTTTAAACAGGATAACATGAGTTCTTATTTATATTTAACATTCATTGTAAAAAGATATTTTAATATATGAAAGTTTAAAACTAATATTTATTTTAAAAGTATTTAAAGTATATTAAACTAATTCATACATTTATAAAATTTTGTAAGTTTAATGGATAGAAGTCTCAAACCAATACTAATACTCATGTAATTGTAAACAAAGTTCATATTATAAAATATATGGGGTATAAAATGTAAGGGGTTATTTGTTTATTATTTAAAGTTATCAAAAAATAATGAAAATTTATAATTGTACATTTAACTCCATATAATATATTTAAAATTGAATTACTAATGTTTTATTAATTACCCACTCTTTTTTTAAGTTTTTACTTTCACAAATTTGACACATATATTTTTATGTGTTTTTTTTTCCTTGATCAAATTCTTCACCAAATTTATTAAACTTTGACCAAAATCAATTCAATTTTGACTTTTTATTGGCTAATTATATTGCTCGATTTTGCCTATGTATCAAAATTGAGCTTTCCTATTAGTCCAATTTTTTTCCACTAAAATTGTTTTGTTAAAAATACTCCGAAATGATGTAATTCCTTTATTATATAAAAGATTCTTTATATTTTGAGTTTTTCATATTGTTATTGTTATTGTATATACATGAAAGCTTTGTAGATGAATCAATGTTCCTACTGTAAACATTCAAAATTCTTAGAGCGCTAGGTACAGTTGGTGCTGTGAGGTGGGGTCATGGGAAAAAGTGGCGTCACCTCAACATCTTTTTATCTATGACACCAATTTTAGCTATAGCATCAAGGCATAACACTAGTTTTCTGGTGCCGTCATGCATGTTTTATTATTTTTTCATTTTTTGAAAAAAAACATCAAATTTAAAAAGTTTGTTTACTATAAAAATGGGCAGCACAAGATTCTAATTTCCAGTCTAGATACTATTACCTATGTCCCAAAATATAACTCCAGTTTGACTTTTCGAATCGAACTTTGACATTCAATATTTTTGTTTATATTATATAAAACTTGATGAAATTATACCAAATGAAAATACATATAAAACACTATCAATTTATATATTTTACAACAAGTATTATATATTATAAACAAAAATATTTAAGGTTAAAATTCAATTCAAAAAATTAAACTGGACTTATATTTTGCGACGAATGAAGTACATACTTGTTGCACTGAAAAGTTAGCTCTTTAAAAGATGGTCATATACTATTGGTGTAAAATGTAAAAGTAAGCACAGACAAGGCTGTAAAAATGAAAAGGTAAAAAAAAAAAATAATAAATAAAAAAACATTCATCGTCTTCTTCTAAATCTAATAGTCTCCATCACATACTTGAAAAAAAAAACGAAAACAAAAAAAAAAATTCAAGCACAAACACAGACACATCAGAAAGACACAAACACAACATACAAACACAAAAGAAACACACACCCCCTCCCCCAGAAAAAATAATAAATAAAAACACTGACCCCGTAAGCGGTGGCCAAGGCACCGGGCCGTACCAGCCCAGCTGCGGTATGCTATCTCACCTCGTAGGCTCGGGTTTTTGGCAATGGCTCAAGCTATCAGCTACCGTACCCTATGCTCTTATGGCGCCTTCATCTATACTTTATTCAAACATATTTGTTGCTTTGCTTTTCTTTTTATATTGTTCAAACAATGAAAGAACAAGTGAATCCAATATTTATACCTTTTTTTTAACAACATCATCTATATCCATCTAATATGATTAAAAATGCAAAATGATGTGAAACTTTAGAAAACTATATCAAAACATTGAATAACATTTGTTGGTAATATACTAATCTCAATATAAAACAAGAATAGTTTAGTAATTATACCGTGCTGAATTTTCAACAATTCAACAATTGTCTTCGATCATTTATATATAGTATAGAT
Source organism: Artemisia argyi (assembly GCA_030686995.1). Taxonomy (NCBI): domain Eukaryota; kingdom Viridiplantae; phylum Streptophyta; class Magnoliopsida; order Asterales; family Asteraceae; genus Artemisia; species Artemisia argyi. The sequence goes on from CM060696.1 coordinate 103,028,260, forward strand.
AGTACTATAAAAATTATCGGTATAAAAAATCAATAACGGATTTCACTTAGTTACATATTATAGTAGACACTTTAACAACCAAACGATTCTCTCCAAACATATGGTAAACTTACAAACCAAACAATTGTTGGAATTTATGTACTACTTATGACATAACAAATACATAATCATCATGAGTACGCAACGGAAAATAGATCATATAGTATAAACAATTAACCTAAAAGTAAACGTACCTTGTGAGCTTCCACGATATTCAAATACAAGATCAAAGAACAAATAAACCATAAATAAGGGTTTATATAAATCGACCCTTTATGGAGATCGACCACTTCACCACCAATAATCCTAAGTTGGATTCTTTATGATCTTGCACACACGTATTATAGCGATTCAATTAGAATGCTAGTTTCTTAGATCACAAAAACTAGCTAAACACTTTAGTTTCGTTCAAAATCAAACCCAAATCCTTGTGGGATTTTGTATTTAGTCAACTAGGACAAAAGAGGGAGAGAGAGAGAGAGAGAGAGAGAGAGAGAGAGAGAGAGAGAGAGAGAAGAGAAGATTAGCTAGCTAGGGTTTTCAAAGAGTACCTAATAATAAATACAAGGGATAGTATTTATAGTATGATACCTTGGATTCCAAGCCAAGCTTGGTTTCCTTCTTTTCTCCCCTATTCCAGTCGTCCATTAGGTTAAGGAGGGGATTCTAGATCATTCTCCTTATCTAATTACACTCTAGTCCTTCATTTTAACATTTAACGACCGTTAGCTAACTACCGTTAAGCATAACGACCGTTAGTTAGTTATTATTGTGAAGTAATAATTAATACTCCCTCCGTCTGAATATTATATTCCATATTTTCTTTTCGGGATGTTTCAAAATAATTGTTCACTTTCCTTTTTAGGTAAAAACTAGATAATTTAGTGGAGTAATATTATATTTGAATGGTGAAAATTAAAGTGACATTAGTTTTATTAAACTTGATGAGTTTTGTCTCCTGACAATAATTTTGAGATGGAGGGAGTATATAACTATTATATAGAAATGATATAATTGAATCTCATACGTAACGCGTACGATCCCGTAGGCTCGAGTTCGATCCGGACATAGGTCTATAAAATATGTTCACAATCCTACAATAATTGTCGTCGAATGGACGCAATTGTGAAAATACATTCGTACACAAGACCTCACTACGACGCTCAATGCAAAACTATCAAGATCAAAAGCCTCGATCAAGAATAATACAACACAACAAGAGCATATACAAAAATTGGGAAACACGCTATATGATGATGAGAGATCAAAAGCCTTGAATACTTGTAAACCTTAGCTATATGATGATGAGAGATCATTTAGCCGAGCAATGTACGCTTCAAGACCATACCAATTACTAAATTTTACATGTTGACACTTTATAATAAGAGTTTTGCTAATGACAACTATAACGGGAAGTTTGGTAGGAGTGATTGGAATTGAGAGAAACGGAATGAGAATGCATTCTATTGTTTGTGTGCGTCGATAATGAAAATGAGGAATGAATTTTTGATTCTCATTCCATCTTTTCATGCTTTTAAAAAAGCGCCGATAACGAAAATTAGTGGATAATTAGGCCCAAGCCCGATTTGTGAGTTTTGGGTATTAGGGTTTGACTATTATATATAGTGGTCATTAATAAAGTTATACATACGGGACCCCGTAGGTATAACTTTATTAATGACCACTATATATAATAGTCAAATCCTAATACCCAAAACTCACAAACCGGGCTTGAGCCTAATTATCCACTAATACTACCCCGCAGTTCGAGTGGCGAAATCCTGAAAGCTCGTACTAGAGTAGTAAACTAAGAAAGCAAATTAAAACAATAAACCAAAATAAAACGGGATAACCTAAAACCAAAATAAACTAAGAAAGCAAATTCGACACCAACAAAAGTCGTCTCGGGAATTGATACCCTGGATTCGATACCGACAAAAGTCGTCTCGGGAATATATACCCTGGATTCGACACAAAAAAAAGTCGTTTCGAGAATTTATACCCTTGAGTCGACACCAACAAAAGTCGTCTCGGGAACTAATACCCTGAATTCGACATAAAAAACGAAAACAAACAATTAAATAATATATATATATATATATATATATATATATATATATATATATATATATATATATATATATTAAACAAAGCATCAACCTTTTTAACAAACTTACAATCGACCCATCTCTGTTTCGCCACATATTGTAATTAAGCCAAAGGAATAATTCCCTTATGTCTTGCGCACATTCGCCGAGAAAGAAAATAACATATATCAAACCTAAATGTGGCAGCTTAATATATTTGATGACGAATCTTTGTATTAGGTAGGATGACTGCGACTGGTTTTCTTCGAGAATGATGTTGGCTTTGGCTTTTTTTTTTTTTTTTTTTTTTTTTTTTTTTTTTTTTTTGACCCGTTCTAATACCATGTTAGACAATATAAAACCCCGTAGGTTTAACTTTATTAATGACTACTATATATAATAGTCAAACCTTAATACTCAAAACCCACAAACCGGGCTTAGGCCTAATATTGTTGTCATCGTGTCAATTATATATATTGTTTAAATTCAGTTTTCTTGTATGTCTTGCCGGCTTTTGCTGTTGTGTTATGTTGGTTTTTGTGACTCTAACATAATTAAAATGTTGTTCAAAAATAAATTTACGTTTCTTTACATGTACTATACGTAATTCTCGTGTTATTGTTGAGTAGCTTCTGCAAGCTCGTAATAATATTTGCCTTCTTGACTAATATATGCATTATAAAGTATTGAGATGGTGATGCTTGGAAAATATAAAATTTCATTCTTAGTCGTACCAAACAAAGGAATAAATTCTCTCATCAATTCTAACATTTTATTCCTTGTTTTTCTCAAACAATGGAATCTCTTCTCTTGTCTCAAAGTGATTCTCTTTCTCTATCATTCCATTATGCACTGCATTTCCATTCTCTGTGATTCATTTGTACCAAACGTCCCTTAAGGGATGTAGTTAAAAGAGACGATTTTTATTACAATTGATTGTAAGAAAACAATTCATCTAATCAAACTCAAATGTTAGTTGTGTATCTAGATTTTTCAGAATTATTCTCACTTTCTCAGAATTGTTATCCAATGAGAATCATTTATAAGTGATTGTAATAAAATCATTTGCTTAACAACAACTTTTACGAATGTTGTTAGAACCCTAATAACAAAAATAAGTTCGCCAAATATTCTTATATTTCAGCAAGTAGTACTATAATTGTTAAGTTGATATTTTCTTTGACAGAGAAGAGATCCATATATATCAAAATTTCTCCAAAGATCAAATGACCAAATCTCTACCTTCGATTTCACTTTCATACAATGGCGCGCTAATTGAACTTGAGTTTTACACTTGAGGGTTTTGTTCGAAAGCCAAAAATCCCAAAACTCATTTTTCTCCACCAAAAAATTACGGTTTTGATTATTACACACATTTCAAAAACTAAATCATCAAATCGACTTCAAAAACATTCAATAATTGTTGATTTCATCATAAATCTTTGTTAGTGATCGATCACAACTTCTCAAAATTAGGGATCAATTTTTTGTTGAAATTTAGGTTTGAAATTATTAATTAACAAACGATTAGTTAGATGTGGATGATAGCTAGATTATAAAGGATGAAAATCAGGTTATTGATAACAAAATCATGTTGTTGTTGACGAAAATCACGTTATTTATGGACGAAAAAAATTTGTTATTGTAAAAACAGATGTAGATCTGGATCTTGAAGAAGATGTAGTTACTGTTACAGATAAAATCATGTGTGATTATGTTTAGATGATAAAATATTAAAAATTATGTGTGATTGTAATTGAAAGTATTTTAGATGAGTTGAATGTATGACGAAGTGTTAGGTGGGTCACATGTAATGACAATATTGCCCTTCTGTTTATAATTATTTTAGAACTACTAGGTTTAAATTAAAACCTAGCCGATCAAATTGATTGAATCGTGGAGATTTGATCTTTTGATGTTTAGAGTATTGTTGATCTTTAACGAACTTTTTTCTTAGACAATATGTGATAATAGTAAATTTGAAACAGAGAATATCATATAAATCATGAATATCTCTAACTTAACTCAGGTTCTTGATTTTCATCCACCAGACTAATTCTACACATGCCCGAATTCTATCTATAAATAACAATGATCATGCACGATATCCCGCGCCATATTTCCCCACGCAATAACTGTGAAAAACCTTCATCCACCGCCATAATCCACTTTCCAACACCACAATTATTATCAACAAGCCGAAGATCGACTAATATTCTTTTGAAAATGTTAGACTAGTTACTTAAGAATAAAGAAACATTTTTATTACGTGAGCACTTCATTTGAAGGAGTTACATTGATCTTAGTTTTACAAGTTAGTCTAGTATGAAAAATTTAAAATATGATGGTGTTCTCAGAGGGAGGTCCTCAGACGGTGTTGAAGTTGCTTGATTCTGGGAATGCGGTTTTACTAGACACTAGTTCATCAGAAGATAGATTATGGGAAAGCTTTTCTTATCCAACCGATACTTTCCTTCCTGGTATGAATATGGATTCCGGCTTCAACCTCACTTCATGGACAGGTGTGGATGACCCAAGCCCCGGAAGGTACATGTTTAAGAAATCGGAGAACATCAACCAATATGCAATTTGGTATGCAGAAAATTCAACTTTTCGTTGGATAAGTGGGTTTGGATCAATGAAAATGTTTGAACCAAACCAGGTGTACATTGATGTGTACAACTTGCTAACAAACTCCACACAAACAAAAGATAAGAATAACTGCACAATGAAAAACAAAGGAACACACAATAGTAGTTTTTCAGTTCAATGCAAGGATGTGTTGAATACCACTAATTATGTGATCTTCAATAATCACTCAAGGTTGATAATAGATCATGCTGGAAGCGTAAAATATTTTAGCTCAGCACAAAGCCAAAACCCTGATTGGGAAGAGCCAGAGAACGAGTGTAGCGTCTATGGAGTCTGTGGTAAATTTGCTCTGTGTTACGTAAGCAATCAGACTACATGTAACTGTTTGGAAAGATTTCAGCGTATTAATCCTGGAGATGCTTCATCTGGCTGTGAGCTGACATCTGATATAGGTCGCCAAGACGACGTATTCATTAATGTCCCTATGATAAAAGTTGAGAATCCAAGTCAACCATTTTTCGAAAAAGAAAATAGGACAGATTGTGAGACTATGTGTCTTCAAAACCCTCAGTGTAAGGCTTATTCGTATTCTCCTGCAAACAAAGAATTAGCAAATAGTGGACGTCTAGAAGGCAAAAACCGTTGTTGGATATGGGATACAGAACTGATGAATCTTCAAATGAATGGGACACATAATATTTCTGTACGTGTTTCAGCCTCAAAAGGTACTTAATTAATTAAACTTTCAAACTTTTGAACTGTCTTCCCTTATTCTCAGCACCTTTTCTCTGTATCCATGATATATTGATCTCTGATGCAATTTCCCGAACTGGTATAGTGTGTTCATATAATAAAGCATAAACTTTGTATAACCAAATATAATTAGCTTTTTCATTCAAGGAGCTTGAACCTATCAGAAGTTGATAGTACCTAACTGGCATACTTGGTTGCTAAAAAAATGAATGCTTTTCCCGTACAAAAATGGAGTTACGTAAATTGAAGTTCAAAAACATGGAGTTACATAAATTGCTTTTACTACAGAGATACTATTTCCAAATCTAAAAGTATATGACATTTTGGTTTGTGGAAGCTAGTAAATTTTTTAGTTCATACTTTGTACAAAAATATACAGATTTAAAATTTCTTATGCGTGTTTGCTTATAGGCGATCACAGCCCAACAAAAGAATCTTCTCCTGAGAATTCATCATCCATCCTCAGACAAACGCACGTTTTGATCTTAACAATGACAATCCTTGTGATTTTATTGTTATGCAGCCTTGGCTATATATATTACAAGAGACTAGTCACTCGTGAACAAGGTGTTAAAAGTTACGTATAAATATTAATTAGTAAATGTCTAGTATCGAACCCGAGACCTCGGGATTGCACACTTTACAAACAAGAATAATGTAAATAAATATATATATGTTAAATGTATCGTATATATATATTTATAAACACTTAAGGGACTAAATAATCATTAATATTAAACGTAAGTATTAATTATTATTAAGGGATAAGAGAACGAGGACTAGAGTGTAACTTGGGAGTCAAGAAGGATCTAGAAACACCCCAAGGGTGCCTAGGCCGGTCGAAGCCCACACCATGGGTCGATCCACCTTTGCTTGTGCTCCAAGGAATCACCTAGTATATATACAAGGCCAAGGATTAGGGTTTCACATCTCTTGTGCACACACACAAAACCCTAAAGTTTTCTTCTCCTTGTTTCTTCTCTTGGTCGATCGATCCTCACTCCCATAAGGGTTTTAGGATCGAAATTTTCATAAGCAAATTAAGTGTTTTGTTTACTTGCATCAAACCTTTATTCGTTGGTAGTTTGTGTGTACAAGAACGAGGTAATTACTTACTTTAGTAATTATCAAGAGATCGATAAACAAAACGGTAAGGGGTTTATCATTGATCTAATTGTACAAGAATCAAGGTTTATTTGAAGTGCATCGGGTATGTTTTCTATTTATGTTTTAGTTAATCTTTATACGTGTTATTACTTGATCCTAGCTTCCGCAATATGTGTACTTTGATTGTCAAACTCTAACAGTGGCATCACGAGCCATGGATAACATGTAATTGATTACTAAAACGTAATAAAAATCGGATCTTTAATTGTTTTAGATACATGTTTTTCTAGGGTTTTCTTTAAATTTTTTTAAAAATTTTTGTAACCCTAACCCTAATTTTAAAGGGGGGGGTCGATTTCCACTATAAAACCCTAATTAGGGTTTGTGGTTTTCTTGATTATATAATAATCATATAGAAACCCTAGGTCTAAACCGGTTTTTGTGAACATACTTGTGACCTATGTGCTAATTGTTAGGTTAATCCGTGACGAAACATGCATGTTAGTCATGGATCTTGTTTGTTTATTTATGTCACATGTTTTAAATAGATCTAAAATTGGGGAAGACTCCATATATATTAAAATCAATTTATATGCTATGTGGTGTGTATATTATCTTTGGCCTACGCAATTGATTCGTCAATGTATGTGGCTCCACTTCCATTAAGAAGGGAAGGCCTTAGGTGATTACATGCATAATTATACCTAGAATTGATTTTATTAGGATCTTTTAATATGGTTTGCATGTGGCTAATTGTTTCAGGTTTTATTATTAGTTGTTTATTTTCTTTAAATTACTTGTTTTATTGTTTTCTTAATTGTTTGACTTGATGTAAGCAATAAAAAGGGTGATTTTCATAAAAGAAAATAATATGGACTAATAATTTTGAAACCCTAAAGTGATAAAGTAAGAATCTTGCAAGGTCTTATTGACAATCGTGGTCCGATTCGCACGGTAATCAGCTCCCAGTCGAGACTAGCAAAATTCAAACTTTATTACTATTTTGAGATTGAATCCATAAACTTTTGCTTGAATGATGTTTTGTGCAAATATGTTTTTAAAATTAAGTCTTTTAAGATGATATTCATAACCGTGATTTGAAGGCTTAGAAAAGAGCCTTAGAGTCTGCCTTGGTTATCACAATCTTGAATATGTCTTAAACGAATTACTTTTAAAATCATATGTTGTAGAAAGTCATCTTAGGGTTTTGGCATAAACCTCAAGTAAAACTTTGTGTATTAATTTCACGAATTGGATATAAAAAGTTTTTATGAAAACTTATGTTATAAAGATGAGTGCATGCATCTTTGTACATATTTTGATTGACATATCAAAAATAAATACCCTTTATAATTTAAGCTACATGCCATCTACCTATAAGAAACACTTGGAATTTTAATTTAGTAAACGTGAGACCTAGGCTAAATTACTATAACAAGGTAAAATTCTTTTAACGCGTGAGACCATAATTGTAATTTTACAGTTTCTAAGGTAGACGACTTAATTAAGTTGTGCGTGAGACCTAGAACTTAAGGCATGAGATGGGATGAAACATGCTTACAAGGCAAATTGATGAATCAATTTGATGTAATTCCCATAATGATCTAGGAATTGGAAATCTTGTTTGCCAATTATTGTTCGACAGATTACTATCTTTTGTACTTTCACCACTAGCAGATCAACTGATGTGGTGGAACTATGTAAAGTTAGATCCTAGGTTTTCAAGAAAATTTTGGTGGTTATATGAATATAACTAATGGGTATTTTATTTTCTTGAAGATATTTATTATCGAAAATACTAATGTTTGAACTTTTATCTGTAGATATGGCTCAACCCGATACCCCATCTGTGATTTCTGCTTTCAAGAGTCATCTTGAGAGAGAGAAACTGACTGGAAAGAATTTCAATGATTGGTACCGCTCACTTAGAATTGTCTTGAGGTCGACCGGTAAAATGGACTATTTGACCGAAGAATGCCCAGCTGAGCCTGCTGCTTCTGAACCAGAAGCAGTCAAGGCGGCATGGAGGGTGGAACATGCTAAGTTTAATGAGGTTGCTTGTTTAATGCTCACTAGCATGAGTGCTCAATTGCAAAAGAAGTTTGAGTACTTTTTCCCAAAAGATATGCTTGATGTTCTTAGGCAATCTTATGAGAAACCACCAGCAGTTGAATTGTATGATGAATTGGACAAGCTACATAACTGCAAGCATGGTGATGGTAAACCAGTTGAAGATTATGTGACTGAGATGAAGGAATCTTTTGATCAGCTTCACAGAATTGGATTTGGTTACCCTGACAATGTGCAAGTGCACTTGATCAACAGGTCCCTTAACAAGGACTTTGCTGGTTTTGTGCAGAACTTCAATATGCACTGCTCGGGGAAGACAGTATCTGAATTACTCGCATTGCTTATTGAGTATGAGAAAAGTCTACCAGCCAAGGTCAAGAATCCTACCCCGCAAGTGTTGGCAATTCATGGTGGGAGAATCCAGAAGAAATCGCATGTGAACAAAGGCAAAGGGAAGGTTAACAAAGGCAAGCAGGTCATGGCCTATCAACCTGAACCCAAGATGAAGCAACATCAGCCTAAGCAGAAAAAGGTGAATCCACCAAACAAGAAGGATCAGGCATGTCACCATTGTCATGAAAAGGGCCATTGGAAGCGCAATTGTCCTCTCTATATTCATGACTTGCGACTCAAGAAGCAGGGGAATGAAGCTGGTAACCCCAGTTCATCAGGTGCGTTCTTTATGATTGAATTATTCACTCTTACTCCTAAATTGAATTCATGGGTATATGATACGGGATGTGGCATTCATATTTGCAATACCTTGCAGGGGTTTAGAGTTGAGAGAAAGCTGGCCTATGGACAACAATTCTTGCACGTTGGTAACGGAGCGCATGCAGGAGTTGAAGCTATAGGAGTTTATGATTTAGTGTTGCCTTCGGGCTTAGTACTATCTTTAAATAATTGTCATTATGCACCGTCAATTGTTAGAGGTGTAATTTCATTTTCATGTTTGTTGAACCTTGGTTTTGAGCATACTATTTCTAGCAATGGAATTTCGGTTTCTTTAAATGGTGTTTTTTATTTTAATGCTATTGCTGTGAATGGTGTCTTTGAAATTGATATGAATGATAATGATAAAGCTTTTGTTAAAAATAATTCAATGTATAGCATCAACAATAAGAGAATCAAGAAAGGTCTGGATTCATCTTATCTTTGGCATTGTCGACTTGCTCACATTGGCAAAGATCGCATGAAAAAGCTGCAACATGATGGGCTTTTAGAAAAGATCAATGATGAATCATTTGATAAATGCGAATCTTGCATTGCTGGGAAAATGACTAAGAAACCCTTTAAAAATAGGATTGAAAGGGCGAATGATCTACTTGGTCTTATTCACACAGATGTGTGTGGACCACTTAGACATGTGTCAAGGAGAGGTGCTAGCTACTTCTTAACATTTACGGATGACTACAGCCGTTATGGTTATGTTTATTTACTTAAACATAAACATGAGGTGTTTGAGACATTCAAAGTGTTTAAAGCAGAAGTAGAGTTGCAACTAGGAAAGAAGATTAAAGCTCTTCGATCCGATAGAGGTGGTGAATACCTGAGTCAAGAGTTTATAGATTACTTAGCAAAGGAGGGAATTGTCCAGCACCTTACTTCTCCATATACTCCACAACAAAATGGTGTATCTGAAAGAAGGAATCGTACATTGCAAGATATGATACGATCTATGTTTAATCTAACAACTCTTCCTTACTCGTTTTGGGATTATGCCTTGGAATCTGCAGTTCGCATTTTAAATATGGTTCCAACAAAGAAGGTTGATAAGACTCCATATGAAGTATGGACTGGGAAAGTTCCTAACTTGTCTTATCTAAAGGTCTGGGGTTGTGAGGCGTATGTTAAACGTGACTCAGCAGACAAACTCCAACAAAGATCTGTAAAGTGCATCTTCGTAGGTTACCCTAAGGAAACTATGGGTTACTACTTTTATTACCCAGCTGAAAACAAGGTTTTTGTTGCAAAGTATGGAGACTTCTTAGAAAAGGAGCTCATATCTCAAGAATTCAGTGGGAGAGTATATGATCTGGAAGACGATCATGAAGATGTGACACCTTCTGAAAACACTAGCCAACTTCCTGAAGAACCTGAAAGTTTAGGTCCTCCACCAGAAGTTGAAGTGATTCCCGTTCGCAGATCTTCAAGATCTGTGAAGGCTCCTACACGTCTATGTTTAAACATGGAGTGTGATGACAACTTGATAGGGGATCTTGATGAACCTACAAGTTATAAAGCTGCCATGAATAGTCCAGAAAAGGAAAAATGGCAGGGAGCTATGAATGGGGAAATGCAATCCATGAAAGATAATGAAGTCTGGGAAGAAGTAGACCTACCTCCGGGTGCCAAGCTAGTTGGGAGTAAATGGCTCTACAAGAAGAAGACTGATATGGATGGCATTGTACACACCTATAAGGCCCGTTTGGTAGCTAAAGGCTATACTCAAACTTTAGGTGTTGACTATGAGGAGACCTTTTCTCCTGTAGCTGACATAAGGGCAATTAGGATTCTTATAGCCATAGCCGCTTACTATGACTATGAGATTTGGCAAATGGATGTCAAAACCGCCTTCTTAAATGGTCGCCTAGATGAAGACATCTATATGGCGCAGCCTGAGGGGTTTGTAAATCCAGAATTCCCAGATCGTGTATGCAAGCTTAAGAGATCCATTTATGGATTAAAGCAAGCATCACGACAATGGAATAAAAGATTTGATAGTGAAATTAAGAAGTATGGATTCACTCAAAATCTTGATGAGCCATGTGTATATCACAAAGCTAGTGGGAGTAATGTAATTTTCCTTATATTATATGTCGATGACATATTGATCATGGGGAATGACATTCCAAGTTTACAAAAGGTTAAGGAATATCTTGGAAGTTGTTTTTCTATGAAAGATCTAGGGGAAGCTGCATTTATTCTGGGAATCAAGATATATAGAGATAGATCTCAGCGATTAATTGGATTAAGCCAAAGTGCTTACATTGATAAAATATTGAAGAGATTCAGTATGCAAAATTCCAAGAAAGGATATTTGCCGATGCAAGAGCAACATGGCTTGAGCAACAAAGTTTGTGCTTCAACACCCGAAGAGGTGCAACGCATGAAGAGAGTCCCTTATGCTTCGGCTGTGGGATCTATAATGTATGCGGTAAAAAGCACAAGGCCTGATGTTGCGTTTGCTCAGAATTTAACCAGTCGATATCAGCAGAACCCAGGTGAAAAACACTGGACTGCTGTTAAGAATATTCTTAAGTACCTTAGGGCTACTAAAGAGATGTTCTTAGTATATGGGGGTACTCCATCTGCAGAGCTTGATGTAACGGGTTACTGCGATGCTTCTTGGAAAGGTGATAAAGATGATACGAAGTCTCAGACGGGTTATGTCTTTGTCATTAATGGAGGAGCTGTTGATTGGAGGAGCAAAAAGCAGAGTGTACTGGCGATGTCTGCTACAGAAAGTGAGTATATAGCTGCTTCAGAAGCTGCAATGGAAGCTGTTTGGATTAGGAAGTTTGTTTCAGGGCTTGGGGTTATGCCTTCGATTCAGCGACCTATAAAAATGTATTGTGACAACTCAGCCGCAATTACATTTGCCAATGAACCTGGAATCATGAGAGGCACCAGACATTTCCCGATTAAGCACCACTATGTCAGAGAACAAGTTGAGATAGGTGAAATCGAAATGCTCAAAGTTCACACAGATGAAAACTTAGCTGATCAATTTACAAAGCCTTTACCTGGCACCAAGCTTTACAAGCATGCTGAAGGAATAGGACTTAAATTAGCTGATAGTTTCATGCCCATTTGTGATTAGTATTTGGATAAAGGATGTAATGTACAATTATTAATATTTACTGAGATAAAATATTGGTTATGTTTATTTATTCATTGTCTTATTAATAATATATCCTATATTTGCATGTTTAAGATCCGTGAATAATTTATTATTCTAAATAGTCCGTTGTCGATTAATGATATGGGAATATCATTAAACTAAGACAATTTTGAGTATTGGTTTAGGATATACTTGAAAGTATATTGATGCGTAGTCATACCAATTTCACATGATATTCAATGAATTGAGTATTGGACTTATCCCAACAATATGATTTAAATTTATTGTGAGAATCATATTTAATAGTTATCCTCAGACTTGAGATACCAGATAAGTGTCATGGATGTAGTGCATTTTGTGGAGCAATCTACCGCTTACCGTAATTGGAAGTCATAAGGGTTGTTTTCAGAATGTTGCAAAGTTCATGGGTTATTCTTGTAGTCAAGAGAGAATTCGCTCCTTCTGATTTGTTCAGAAGTTTAATACTGCTGGGCCCCTCGTAGGGTTGACAAAATGTTTGCGTGGCCACGCCCAAAGTCTATCTGGAATACGTTCAGATGTTTTGGTAATTTTGTTCAATCATAAAGAGACGAGAAACAGAATTTAATAAAGAACCTCACATCTTTATTAATGTAGTATTAGAGGCGAAAGGATAATAATAATGATGAATCATTAAAGGTTTTCCAGGAAACCTAGCTCAGGTCGAACTAGGGGCATTGGAGTGTTGCAAGACGCTAACCATTGTCATTTTACTATTAATAGATATACGAGTGGGAGCTGTTAAAAGTTACGTATAAATATTAATTAGTAAATGTCTAGTATCGAACCCGAGACCTCGGGATTGCACACTTTACAAACAAGAATAATGTAAATAAATATATATATGTTAAATGTATCGTATATATATATTTATAAACACTTAAGGGACTAAATAATCATTAATATTAAACGTAAGTATTAATTATTATTAAGGGATAAGAGAACGAGGACTAGAGTGTAACTTGGGAGTCAAGAAGGATCTAGAAACACCCCAAGGGTGCCTAGGCCGGTCGAAGCCCACACCATGGGTCGATCCACCTTTGCTTGTGCTCCAAGGAATCACCTAGTATATATACAAGGCCAAGGATTAGGGTTTCACATCTCTTGTGCACACACACAAAACCCTAAAGTTTTCTTCTCCTTGTTTCTTCTCTTGGTCGATCGATCCTCACTCCCATAAGGGTTTTAGGATCGAAATTTTCATAAGCAAATTAAGTGTTTTGTTTACTTGCATCAAACCTTTATTCGTTGGTAGTTTGTGTGTACAAGAACGAGGTAATTACTTACTTTAGTAATTATCAAGAGATCGATAAACAAAACGGTAAGGGGTTTATCATTGATCTAATTGTACAAGAATCAAGGTTTATTTGAAGTGCATCGGGTATGTTTTCTATTTATGTTTTAGTTAATCTTTATACGTGTTATTACTTGATCCTAGCTTCCGCAATATGTGTACTTTGATTGTCAAACTCTAACACAAGGTAACTACTAGTTACCATTAGTTACATAGTAATAAAGGGGTGGCAATTCGGGTCACGTTCAAGTTGGCGGGTAACTCCAACTCGTTTAGTTAAACACTTGGCTTGTTACACGAGTTAAACTGGTTGGCGGGTGGCCCCGTTTAACCCTTCCCCAAACTGAACACGACCTGTGTAATAAACAGGTTAGATCTAAACACAAATCAAAACCTGTGTGACCCAATCCTAATTACTGTTTATGCCATGTCGGTTTTGGGTTGTGCTTCATGTTGTGTCAGAATAGATACGTACATATACACCTAAATATATTGGCTACCATATCTTTTCCATGTAATACAAAAATGTGAATAAACTTGTGTGAGAGATTAAAAAAAAATTCACCTAAAGAGTATAACATCAATAACTTTGGATATTAATCGTACATAGAAAGGAGTCATGTGTTTCAAACGGGAAACAGTGAAAGATGGGCCATGGAGTTACTAGATATAGGTCAGTCAAGAGACAACGATACAGAAAGCATTGGAATACCATTCTATCAGTTCGAAGCCATACAATTCGCTACAGATAACTTTTCGGATGCAAATAAGCTTGGACAAGGAGGTTTTGGGCCAGTTTATAAGGTAATGATGATCCTATGCGTGTAAGTACTACTAATTTAAAAGCTATTTTCCCAAAACATATATAAGAAATTATGTAATGTTTAGGGTATGCTTCCTGGGGGACCAGAAGTGGCTGTAAAGAGATTGTCTAGCCTTTCTGGCCAAGGCTTAGAGGAGTTCAGAAATGAGGTGATACTGATTGCTAAACTTCAACACCGGAACCTTGTAAGATTGCTAGGATACTGCATGAAGGGGAATGAAAAGATACTTGTATATGAGTACATGCGTAACAAAAGCTTGGATGCCTTCATATTTGGTAGTAATTATAACAATTTCATATATCAAACTATTGACTTTAACGTATATGTTTTGGCATCAATTACTTATTGACAAATATTCTACGGCCTCTACAAGATCAATCACCAAGTATATATCTGGATTGGGAGAAAAGGTATAAAATCATTATTGGAATTGCTCGAGGACTTCTTTATCTCCACCAAGATTCTCGGCTGAGGATTATTCATAGAGATCTAAAAACAAGCAATATTTTATTGGATGAAGAACTGACTCCAAAAATATCCGACTTTGGTTTGGCAAAGATAGTTCAAGGCAGAGATATGGAAGCTAGCACCAATAGAGTCATTGGAACCTAGTAAGTACACACTACAAAATAAATGACATTTTGTGACTGATATCTATAGGGACTGATAAATGACATTTTGTGACTGATATCTATAGGGACTGATAATGCAATGTACATTCATACGCTTTTTCATTAAAAAGGAAAACACCAAGTACATAAAGTTCACAAATATTAACTTGCAATCTACATCTCATGCTCCCATGCTTCAAATTCTTAAAAAAATATAGTGAGAACATAGAAACTGTTACTGTAATAGTATTTCGGAAAAAGTATGTTGCAGCGAAAAACTTCTGGCTAGTACTTTAGCAAGACTTTTAAAAATTTGGTAACTAGAGCAAGATTTATTTTTGTTTTATCTGCTTGATATATTTGAAGACAAAACATTTTTCCAATGATATATTTAAATTAAGAAGAATACGGAGTATTACTTAGAACTACAGTGGGCTAAACCTAGAAGCATTACAAAAACGACACCATAGTCCATATACAATTAGCTACACATAATGATAATCCAACACAGAGAGAAAGAAACACGTGTTGACTAATCTTGATCTGTATCCTATATAACGTATCCTTATGCAGTGGCTATATGGCGCCAGAGTATGCACTAGATGGCTTCTTCTCCATTAAATCAGATGTTTTCAGCTTTGGAGTAGTTGTTCTGGAAATTCTGAGTGGTAAAAAGAATACAGGATCCAATCAATTCCATCAAAGCCTTCTAGGTTATGTAAGTCAATTTTAGCTTTCTCGTAGCCAATATCCTTGTGAAGTACTCCTATTTTTTCATCCATTGTCTAATCTGTATTAAATATGACAGACCTGGAATTTGTGGAAACAAGATATGCCGTTTGAGTTGATGGATCAAAGACTTTTAGAATCTAGTAAATCAAGTGAGGTATTAAAATGCATAATCATTGGGCTTTTGTGTGTGCAAGAAGATCCAGGAGACCGTCCCACAATGACGAATGTAGTTTTAATGCTTTCGGGAGATATCGCAAGCCTTCCAACTCCGAAACAACCAGCTTTTGTTACAAGGAAAACCATGTCGAGCTCTTCTTCTTCTTCATATAAACCGGATCAGACAGAAACAAACAACGCATTAACTGTCACTCTCCAAGAAGGACGGTAAAGGAAGCATTACACATGACTTTGACCATGCCAAGAATTGCAACTTTGTTACTTTAGGATGTTAGTAAGCCAGTTTTATATGGAATAATTAATGCATAGTTTTTGTTGATTACTCTACTCAACTCAAACTGTAGAAGCAAGACTGGTCCTAAATCAAAAGTTCAACAGTTTTTTTTTTTTTTTTTTTTTAAATACTACTGATAATGAACGAGCAAAACTTGAAGAAAAGGAAAACAAAAACAAGCACGGGATATGAATGGGAGGCCTGCCCATCTAGATATGGTGAACTTGAAGTCCGGAAATGAAAAACTGTTTCGTTACAGTATCAGGAAAGCTTATGCTGACATTCATGCAACCGCTTCTTTAACAGTGTTATTAATAGTTGGATTCGGCACGATCTGACAGCCCACAATTCATCTTTTAGCTAACAAATAGTTGTTTATCTGGCTTAGCGCGCTCCTTGCTTTTTTAGCCCCTTTTTTTTATAAAATAATTTCGCTATTCAAAATAGAAGCTAACAAATAAAAAGGGACAAATGGTTAAGTAAAAATATGATGAAATCGGCCGAGAGCATGTTATATTATAAAAACTCAAATCAACATTACAATAATTGTATCAACTCTAACACTCATTCTGATCACGAGATGTTTAGCGTGAGCGATGATGAAGCTAAGAATGAAAAAACAATTTGAAATGACTTTAAATTTATAGACTTTAACTATTGTGTTATGCTACTTTAGGCTAAAGTAATGAGGGTCAATCGCCTCTCATTTTATCTGTCACGTCAGCTTTCTTTCTCCGGCAACCTACAAACAATTAGTTGCAACAGCAAAGACGACATTCATTTTTCTTCAATATATATATATATATATATATATATATATATATATATATATATATATATATATATATATATATATATATATATATATATATATATATATCCAACATTATCCATCTTATATATATACGTGCATGATTATTTATATACGTGTTATCAAACTAGCATTCCAACACTCATCCTTTCTTAAATATATACGTGTTATCAAACTCACCATTTTCTAGTTTGCAAACTCACCATTGCTAGTTTGCAAACTCACCATCGTTATCAAACTGGCGAACATGCAACGCAAGAAGCTCGTCATCGTTGCAAACTCACCATTTTCTTGTTTGCAAACTCACCATCGTTCAACACGTTGCAAGTTGGGTTAAATTCATAAATGCTTAACCTACTTACAATTTTGACTCATTCTACATAATGTATTTTTTTTTTATTGTCAAAATGCTTAATTAAGTTTGTGTTTTTTTTCATTACGCATAATTAATAGGATTTGTTAAGGGTACTTTCATCATTTCTTATGTCTTCATCCCTTTGATAATAACACTAGGGTTTAGTTACCCTCTCCTCTCCAAAGCAGCTACCGCCCTCCGCCCCCCCCCCCCCCCCCCCCCCCAATAATTTCCAGCCACTTTCTGGCCACCAGAGCTTACACCGTCAACCACCACCTCTCACCGCCACCGCCACCTTACTCCTCTCAACCTCCCCGTCATTTCTACATAACACACGCGCCTTGTAACTCCCTCTAGCACCACGAATACATCACCACCGCCGCGTATATCACCACCACCATCATCCATCTTTGTCGATCTATTAATTCCCGTGTCCAAGAAGGTAATACCCACCATCATCCATCTTTGTCGCAAGGGTTTTGGTATCATTTTTATTATTCATGTTGTTGTTGCGTGGTTTTGGTCGCGTTAATGGGCACGCCGTGAGTTTTAAACTCACGGCCATGGTGTTTAGGTTGTTTGGTTTGTAGCCGTGAGTCATGGTTATGGGTTTTGCATCAAGTCGAGTGGTCATGGTCTTGTGGTGATGGGATTTGCATCAAATCGAGTATGGATTTGATGTTATTGATGGTGTTATTGATGTCGAGTTATTAATGATAAAGTGTTTTTGATGTTATTGATGGTATTGGGTTTCCAAATACCATACTCGACTTGTGCAATCCTTATTCATCTAAGTTTCCAGTTTTTGATGATAACATGACTTGTGCAATGGATTTGATGAATAAAGCTTAGATGAGTATGGATTTGATGTTATTGATGGTAGCCGAGAGTTAGGATTGGATTTAGCTTTGGTTTGGGTTTGATTATGGTTGTTGTGGTTTGGTCTCGAGTTGGCAGCTGTGACTCGAAATGAGCATTTTTAAAAATGCAAATTTTTTGTGGTGATGATGATCCAATGGTATTTAAGTCATTTTGCATAATAAAGAACCATTTGTTAAGCATTATGACAACTAATACAAACTTAATTAAGTATTTTGATAATAAAAAAAGTACATTATGTAGAATGAGTCAAAATTGTAAGTAGGTTAAGTATTTATGAATTTTTCCCTTGCAAGTTCAAGCCAACACGCAAGAAGCTCGCCATATGTTACTTTGTCTTCCCAAGTTGCAAGTTCAAGCCAAAGGTTTCTCAACTCTCGTAGAGTCGTAGTCTCGTTCGAAAAAAAAAAGAAAAAAAAAAAGGAAGTGGACAATTGAAGGTCATTTGAACGACCCACACCCAAAAAATTGTTGCGATCGATCGATTGAGAAATGGTGCCACAGTAGGGACGATCAAATGGATCGATCGATCCAACCTTACTGTGACGATCGAATGGGATTGACAAATGGATCGATCGATCCAACCTTACTGTGTGTAGCCTTAGCCAAAACACATGTCCTAAACCAAATTTCCATGTCAGCAAAAATAATGCATGTACCGTCCTTTTGCTAGTGTGCGTGAAAAAAGTTTAAGAATTTAGCCATTCAAAACACAAAGTGGTAGGACATAACTAACGTTAAAATAGTCGAATAGAACACTATGACTTAGTTTTATTTAAAAGGGTTTAAGCTACTAAATAGACACGTACTTTTAAAATTGTTCTAATATGATACGTGTACTAATTTTCGTTCAAATATTGTACGTGTACTTTTGATTTCGTACTAATATAGCTACGTTTTTACCGGCTATCGGTAAAACCGGTTACCAATTTTATTTTACTGATTTTTTGTACAAAAACGGTCCCTTGTGATTTGTTTCTTTTGCAAAATAGGTTTTTTTGTGATTTTTTCAAAAATGGTCCATTGTGATTTGTTTCTTTTGCAAAATAGATCTTTTGTGATTTTTTCAAAAATGGTCCCTTGAGATTTGTTTCTTTTGAAAAATAAGTCTCATTCGTTTTCATCTGTTCTTATACGTTTTCATTCGTTTTCGTTCGTTTTATTCCGTTTCTATATGTTTTCATTTGTTTCACCCGTTTTTATACGTTTTCATCCGTTTTTATATGTTTTCATTAGTGTTAAATGACCCCTAACTTGTATTTTGACTAGAATAAAAGCGCATTTGCTTGAGGACAAGCAAATCTCAAGTGTAAGGGTATATGATGAGGCGAAAAATGATCCGTTTTTAGGGGGTCATTTAAGCCCGGAATTGAATTTATTTGATCAAATATTGCCCTAAATCGTTCCTTTTGTGATTTTAGGTACTTTTGGAGTGAATTCTGGAAAAGGAAGCATTTTGGACGTTTTTGGAGCTTAAAAGTGAAGAAAACGGCAAAGTCTTAATTTTCCTTGCTGGGAACAGTACCTGACGGCGTCACCAAGTTCTACATGACGGCGTCAAGAGTAATACAAGAGGTGAAGTGGATAGAGTCCGTGACCATCCAGAGAGTTTTACACTAAGGGGCATGACGGCGTCACCATAGGCCGTCATGGTCCCATTACACGTGACGACCAAGATATAATTTGCTCTTGACGGCGTCAGATCTGGATCTAGGCAATCCGGTATTATTATGGGCGGCGAGTTGACGGCGTCAGATTTCTCTTCTTGATGCCGTCACGATGGAAAATCTATATATAGTTTTGTGATTTTCATTCATTGAGGGAGGACAATTAGAGGGATAACTTGGAGAAACCCTAGCACGATTTTATCAGTATTTTCAAGAGTTTTTACCCTTTGAAACCTTTCATGTTCAATTAAGATAAGTATTTTTTCAATTCATTCAATATGTCTATGTGTTGTTTGAATATATCTTACGCTTGTCTTGATTTTAACATGCTAGGCTAGATCTCTTGTGTGTTTGCTTAGATGTAGTGAAACCTAGATGTTGATTATGGGTTGATTGCTTGTTTATAGTTGTTACGGATGAATGATTTCGATGTTAGGCTTAAGAAAACTGGCAGACTTCATAATGTAACTTGCTTGAACGTCTTAAGAAACATGAACCAATGCGTACTAGGTTTTTGTGGGTGTATTTAATGCATGAGCGAATTCTAATGATCCCATGTTAGGAGGTTCTTGCAGGCTCGACATAGGAGTGAAGTAGGAGCTTATAGAGTTGGGAAAGTACGTACGCCACCCCACGAATGATATTAAGGAATATAACCCGTCATCCACGCAACTGTAACAAACTATCAACCTGTAAAAGATATCTAGGGAGTAATGAAATCTAAGTAAACACAATTTTCCCATTTATTGTTCACACCACTAGTTTAATTAGATTTATTTATATTTTTTTTATTTTATTTTGATTGCATCTTAGTTATTGGGTTAGTTGACTAGCAACTAATTCCGCCCACTCTTCCAATATCCGAGATTTTTACCTGCTTTTCATAAAATATAAAAATATAAAAAGAATCATCCCTCACCTCTAGACTTAATTTTTAGGCTTTCTAATCCTAGCGACACTATTCCTGAGTTGAACGATCAATCCCCCGATACTTGTCACTATACTATACTAAGACGATCAGGTACACTGCCTGGTGGGGGTTGTAAGCTTCTCGAGATCCCTCGAGAGGTAAAGCCTGGTGCAATTCCCACGCATCATTTATGAATTTCTATCTGTTTTAATTTGTTTTTATCCACTATTAACTTTTTATATGTTTTTTTTAACATAGGTCCCTTGCGATTTTTTCAAAATAAGAGTTTGTGCATTTTAGGGTGCATTAAGTTGGTGAAAACGAATAAAAATAGTTGAAAATGAATGAAAATGGATGTAGATGTATAAAAACGGGAAAAAACGAATAAAACGGATAAAAACGTATAGAAATAGATCAAAACGGATGAAAACGAATGAAAACGAATGAAAACGGATGAAAACATATAAAAACGAATGAAAACAGATGAAAATGTATAAAAACGGAAGAAAACAAATAAAAATGAACAAAAACATATAAAAACAAATAAAAACGGATGAAAACGAATAAAAACGGATGAAAATGGATGAAAACATTTAAGAACGGATAAAAATAGATGAAAACAAACAAAGGAAAAATATCGTCATTTTTTTAAAAAGGAAAAAATTTCACCAACTAAACGTACGCTATAAATGCACAAAGACTTATTTTGAAAAAATTGCAATGGACTTATTTTGCAAAAGAAACAAATCATAAGGGACTATTTGTGCTAAAAAAGTCACCTTTTTAACTTGTTTTTCCGGTCAAAAGTTACTCACGTACCATATTAGCACGAAATCGAAAGTACACATACGATATTGGAACAAAACTAGTATACATACTATATCGGGGCGGTTTTAAAAGTATGTGTATATTTAGTAGCTTAAACCCTATTTAAAAAGACAGAAGAGTAAGCATACATGCAGCAAAAGATTTCCTAACAACCTAATGAACAAGACGACTTGTCTTTTAATTTGGACTTTTGGAGCATCATTGTATTCTTCTACATTTTATTCTTATCTTTGTTAAAAGTTATAAGTTTACAAACTTATATTGACTGGTTCAAGTTCATGGACTAATGTTGTTATTGTCTCACAGATATAATACTTTGGTTTTGTTTTTGTTAAGTGTTACAAGGGCTGAAGTGGATCATGTGACTAAAAAAGCATCTCATCTGTATTAGGGTTTCACAACTCAGCTTTACATCTCTCTCATCTCTCATATTCTCTCTCGTTTTTCAATTGCATTCTTGATCTGGTTTTAGTTAGGTTTACATCTTGTAATCGTTTGGTTCCGAAAAGTTCTTGTAGTGTGAGTGTTGTATTTGTTGATCTCATCCGTGTTGGGGACGATCTATTTTCCTTGTATGTATTGAGTTGAACTCGTTTGAGGATCATTTTTATTGAGTTTGTAATATTAGTAAAAGGGTGGTTGATTGTATTCAAATTTCTAGTGTTGTGGTGATATTTTTTCAATCTTCCTATGCATGTGCATCTTTACACACGAGCACAAGTGATATCAATACGATAAATGTAAGAAGAAAATGTACATCTTTCTATCTTTTGTCATAAGTAAGGTTTTTTTTTTTTTTTTTTTTTTTTTTTTTTTTTTTTTAATTCATATTATTAAGGGGGTGATATGCACACAACTAATTAAAAGTGATGTACACACCACCAATCATGCATAACGGTGATGTATTGCATGCATCACTGGTGTGATTTAGTAGTGAAAGAATCAAAAAATGTGGTGTGCTTATCAACACTCATATTATTACTACTTAATGTCATAGATTAAGGAAGAAAAAAGGATATATATGTAATTTTTAAAATTTTCAATGATATATATGTAATTATGCCTAAAATAAGGGCATTTACATATATATCCTTGGAAATTTCAAAAATTACACATATATCATTTTGATGCATTAAAAGCATTACACTTTATGCATTAAAAACTAGTAAAAAGGATATATATGTAATTTTTAAAATTTTCAATGATATACATGTAATTATGCCTAAAATAAAAGGCACTTCATTGGCAATGTCTAAAAATGAAATAGAATTGAAAAACTTCTAATTTTGAAAAATGCGTAAACTTCTATGTTTATCAATCAAGTAAGTTCATCATTATCATTGTATCGTTCATCAATTTGTTTTTTCCAGCAAAACTTTCCAAAAGATTATTCAAAATTTGGGAGTAACAAAGATGAAGTTTTAATTTGAGAATGAAAAATTGTGATATTTCTTCAACTTGGTTTTTCGCATGAACAAATGGAAAATATAATGAACAAATGACTTGAGAATAAAAACTCAAAACACATTTTTGTTTACAACAAAAGAGAATTAAAACTTTTTTTTAACGAGTTTTAATGATTTTTTTTCTCCTTTTTGTTGCGAATGATATTCAAATTTTTGAAAACTTTTTTTTAAAGGGTTTTTCCGATAAAATATGTTACTCCAAAAAATAATTAATACATAGGATAAATGTGAATTTCACACCTCAATCCATTATAAGCAAACAAACACATATATTGTGCTTAAACAAAACCTACAGAGATAGGCCAATATTATGAACCTACCAAAATAAAACGCCAACAACAAAACTAGAACTACTTTCTAACTTTACCATGGACACAGATGTCCCACGCATCACAACAAGCAAGTTGTTCCTTAGTTAAGTCGTTAACATCATACTCATAACCATCATAATCTTCATACTCAAGCAGACTTGCATCATTAGCTCCTCTACCAGCACCATTTGGGTTTGCCATATATCGAGCCATGTCATCATCAATATCCTCGACTTAATCACTATCTGAATCTTCCTCTTGCTCTTCCATAGTAGTACTAGGTTCACATCCGGATGATGTCACATTAGCCTCCTTTTGCATAGGTAGCGGCTTCCAATCATCGTCCAATAGAACAAGCTTCCCATCAAGTATTTGACTTTCTAGTTCATTAATCCTTGCAGCCAGAGATGTAGTACCTGGACTAAAAGATGCTGAATATTTACGACTCTCTCCATCCTCCACATCCACCATAGAGCTTAATACATCAAAAGAGTTTGAAGTGGAAGGAATTGTAGCATCAGTTTTATCACTAGTTTCCTTTAGTTTCCTTGGTGCCTTAAGTAGATAAGCAAACTTAGTCTTCGAACCAATCTGAACCCCACAAATAGTTTGCTTTGGCATTTTCGTGTTCTTTATACATCTGAGGCAAGTTTCTTAGGACATTCATTGAGAACATGACCAAATACTTAACAACTTAAGCATCTTGGAGATGTCCACTCATACTCTATTTGGATAGTGTGTATTATACCTCTCGCCAATGGCGGAACTAGAACATTTTTCTTGGGGGGGCCGAATTTATTTTGAGGGGGCCGAATCGGAGATTTGTTTGTAACCTCAACTAAATTACCCCTAAAACCTATAATATTTGCACTAGGTGCCGCAAATTTTGGGGGGGCCGGGACCCTCCCCTGCCCCTTCATAGTTCCGCCAATGCCTCTCGCCCTCGAATTTTGGCACCGCCACCACGAGTGAGTGTTTCAACTATGCATCAGCTCTCAACTCAATCATAGCACGTGCATAACTCGACATACCCGAAGAGTCTATGCACTAGTGGACGTGTAAGAATCTAGCATCAATTAGGTGCCGAGTTTGGTTGCAATAGCACTCAATTCATCTTCTGTGAATGCGGCAATAGGAATATCATGACGCTTAACCCAAACCATCATAATTTGTGTCCTTCTCGTCTGTAGAATTAAACTTGAAGAAAAGTGCACTTTTAGAATTCATCATTGATTTAACTAGACCAAACTTGTTCCAAGTATTCTTTACCTAGTTCGCGACTACCAGGTACGCCAGACGTTTGCCCAAAAAGAAGCCATAAACTGTATCACTAAACCTTTCATTAAAAACATGAACTGATTCCATCGAGACTGCTACATATGCCTCGTTACTATCTGGTGCTAATAATGGACGAAAGTTTGCTCCTTTTTCCTACTTGTTTCACCCTTGAATAAATTATAATATGAACGAGATCCGTTATTATTGTCATTCGAAACAGAACCATTAGGATTGGGCTTAGTCGATGCGTTAGTTGGTTCAGTCGAAACCGTACTTGGATCTTTAGCCAACACAACCTCGCATCATTAGTGACCACACTTGAGATAGTTCATATCTATAATAAGTTTCGGAATTCATTAAAATAAAAATATATATAAATTAAACATTATGAGAAAGCAACATCATTGCTTTGGAATTCATATATATAATAAGTTTCGTTTGAGTAGTGTGAGATTAAGCTTGAATTTTAAAAAAAATAGGAGTTGGAAGTTTATAGGGTATTTTAAGATAAATAAAATAGTAGTAAAGAAAGTGGGGTTTTTTTTTTTTTTTTTTTTTTTAGTACGAGTTGCATAGTGGAAGGGCTATTTTTTTCACACAAACCGAGAAGTGAATTGCTGGCGTTGTGAGCCTTTTTTTTTCCCCTCACTCACGCTTTACACGAACACCTCATGATGAGCTCACTCACCTCACGAAGCTCTCACTTACCCTCACACCAGACCCGTACACACGGGTGGTCTTAGATGACTTTGTAACTATTAAGGAAATTAGAAGCTTTTTTTAAAAGATCCTAACCCCATAGGTCAGTTCATGCTTGCTTTTACAAAGTTGTGTAGCTGCCTCACTCGACTCATCATAGCAACATAACTAACACACTAACTAGCTTAGCAATCATATCATGCTTATCATGCTTATTTACACTTATGATACATAGCTCGATATGTTGGACCAACCTTTTAGCTAAGAAAAAGTGCCTACTAAAGTTTATACATATCACAATCTCCCACAGATCCTCTCATGATTACATTCTTTTACTTTTTATTACAAATGATCGACAATAACAAATTTTGCTTGTTGTCATACAAAGTACGTAACTGCTAACCTTAGCTTTGATATTTATCATAAGAGAGAGTGTTTGCTCTTTTTTTTTTTTTTTTTTTTTTTTTTTTTTCCTTTTTTTTTGGGACAGCGGACTTTTACCTCACCAAGAGTATATATGTGGATGTTCCGAATTGAAGCGCTCTCATTCCTCAATCTCCGGTTAGACCATATGGACATATGGTGTGAATGATTCTGTCATAAAAATGGATGAAGTGGACAATTTTATTTCATTTTTGTTATTTGATTCAATACAACATCCAGAGAAGTTAGGTATAGGGAATGGGAGAACTATATGTCATTGGCCTAGATTTGACCATTAATGGAGCACAGTTGTGGGTAGATTTTACGGTTGGTGGACTAGAAGGCGAAAAGGAATTCGCAATGGTGTTGGCTAAATAGTACCCACTCCCTCTTAAAATTATTGTCATGAGAAAAAAAAAAAAAAAAAAAAAAAAAAGACATAATTGTTACTGCTTATCCCTTACTTTTTTTTTTTACAGAATAACAGTTTTACCATTAACTAATTAATTAAAGTTTCTATAAAGTTTATAATATTAATTTCAACCAAAGGTACTACTGTAAACTCGATTAAAATTCTTTATCTATTTTTAGTAGTGGATAATTAAATTGGACATCCCAATAAGGAAACGTGAACTATTAATTTAGGATGGTGGGAGTATATAGATCACGCATTGGCTTTAGTAGATTTCGCAGATGGAGTTATCAATTTGCCGAAAAGTGATATGGTACATAAGGAACATGCGGATAATGAAACTTCAGAAACTAGAGAAATGAAACTTGTAAATGTCGAGGAAGGATAGCAAGCAATGGAGGAAGCAATTAGAAATGGTTGGGTGTAGTCATAGGACTACGGGTACTCACACAAAACAAAAGGTTTGCGAGAGGTTACTCAAAGTTTTAGTTTTCATTTTTAATCTTTATAGTCTTTGACTCTTTGTTTTGGTTAAATCCACCTAATATCAACGTTAACGTAATTTCTCAAATGTTATATATCACCAATAAAACCCGAAAAATACCACAATACGCTATGAACTTTGACATTTTTTACTAATATAAAACGTTTGATGATTTGTTATAATTGGTTACCGGCCAAACCAGTAATTTTTTATTATTTAGCATTTTTATTTTTATTTATTGCTTAATTACTTGATACCATTGGTCATTGTTTCTGAGTGAAGTTTGACCACCACCATTTTTATAGCTACATCACTTTCTCTTTCTGAGTGAAGTTTTAGTTTTTTTACCTTTCGAAAATATGTCGTCACCAACTCCAACCAACCTCTATCTCCGGTCAAATTCCTCTATATGCAGTCATGTGCTCAACATCTTACACGATATCAAGCCTAATTATCTAACAGCTTTGTCGCCGCACAATACCAGTCATACCCGGATCTAGAAACCAAACATAAAGTTAATGAAGTATGTGGTTGTAAATATGGTCGATTGTGTTTGTTTGGTTATTTATGGAAACAATACCCTTTGGCTGACAATTGTCATGTACGCCTGAAGCTGTTTTTTGATTTATGTTAGAAATTTGGTGTAAATGTGTGTGAATGAGATATCTATTCTGAAAGTGAGGTGTTTAGAAAAACAAGTTATGAATCTCATTTGCATGAGATAAACTTGTAACACCAAATTATTTGCAAGCTTAATTGTCATTAGAAAAATTAACTAGTCAATTTGGTTGATGGGTGTTTATGGTCATTAAACGAATTTAATGTGTGCCATACACCATATGTTACTAGTTGGTAGTATTTATTAACCTTCTTGTTGTTCTAGATTAGGGCATCTACTATGAAAAACCTTTATAAAGGTTTATAATAATGTCTTGTCATCCTAAATCATAAATTCTTAAATCTTTTTCTTGTTATAAACCTTTCTTCACTATGCAATATGCATAAACTTTTTAAAGCTTTATAAAACCTTATTAAACACAAAGCATTAAATTTAGAAGAGGTTCAAGATATTAGACCTTTTTCATTCCACATAAGCATGAAACACATTTCAACTATGGTTAATAAAATCATAAACCTCTTCATCTTTTTTAGACCTTTTTATAAACCACCATAGTGGATGCTCTTAGACTAAGAAACACACGAATGGAAACACCACACAGAAATGCGCACTTTCGTTTTCATACGAGATACACTTTTATCTAATGAGAATTTCAGGCATAGCACATCCAACAGTACAAGATACGGTTCCAATCATTGTACCTTGGGAAATAGACACCTAAAGGATGGTGAATCTGTTTTAAAGGAAGCGTGTCAAACACGTGCCTCATGAATCGGTGATATCTACTTTTTATTTCCTTTGATTGTTGTTTATGTTATTTGTACAATTTATATGTTTCACAAATGGGTTTTAATTAAAGAAAATTACTTTATATATAGGTTTTGAAAATTACTTTATATATAGGTTTTAATTTTTTTTTTGGTTGTGAAAGTGGTCAGACAATTAGAGAGTTAGTCGGAAAAAGTCGTCAGAAAATTGGAGAAGATTGTGGAAAACTAGAAGGGGGGGGGGAGATGAATAGTTTTACGTCCATTTTAAAATTTATAAAAACAAGTTTGTTTTAAAAAACTTCGATTCGATCTTATGTGAACTCAAATCTTGAACAATATGAACAACTATATCTAAGTATAACAATAATAATAATGTAAACTAAGTATGTGAAATCAACACATGCATAATATAAACAATTATAGCTATATACGAGAGATAAGTAAGTAAATGTTTATTTTATAATCCTTAGTTATATTTTGTATGAAAGCTATACTTGATCGAAATGATCAATTATATGTATGTTACCTTTTTAGTTTGATTGTAAAAAACTTTGTTTTGTGAATGAAACTTTTGTTTGATCTTTAAGTAAAATCAATACTAGCACTATATGAGCAACTATATATATATATATATATATATATATATATATATATATATATATATATATATATATATACGTCTACGTCTACAAAAGTAATAACGATATAAGTAAGATGATAAGTAAGATATGGAAAGATCTAACCGCGAGACAAAGGATTTATAGTGGTTCGGCTACAAGGACACCTTCCTTGCCCTACTCCACTCCTCGAGTCACCTACTCGAGAGTTTTCTTCACTATGTCAACAAGCTCCCTTATGGCGGAGAAAACCTTATACACCAATATACACACCACAACTTCGTCACAACTTATTCACACCTAGTCACTACTTAATCACAACTCTACTTCTTCACAACTATCTATCTTCACAACTATCTACTTCACAACAATCTACCTCCCAACAATCTTCTTCACACCACTACTTATATCTCAATACTTCTATTCGCATGATCCCCTAACTCATACTCCTCAGTATCAACATAGAAACTAAATTGATTAGGTGCACGATGCATCCTTTCGGATCTACAAATAGGAATAACCTCACTTTATGGTTCAACACTTTCATGTCCAACCACATCGTGATGTTTGCTAGTGTTTTCAGAAGGATGCGTATTTTCATCTTGAATTTATTCAAGGTCTACATTGCTCCCCCTTACTTCTTGTAAGATGAGACCACTCTCAAAAAACTCAGCATCCCGAGCAACAATAATTTTGTTCTTAGGTGGTTAGTAGAAGTAGTAACCCGTTGTTTTCTTCAGCTATCCTACAAAGATACACTTAATAGATCTAGGTACAAGTTTGCTTAGCGTGTCACACTTCACGAGTGCCTCACAACAACCCCAGACCTTTAAGTAAAACAAATTAGGGACTTTTTCATGCCATAATTCATATGGTGTCTCTTAAACCTTCTTTGTTGGAAACATATTGAGTATGCGTGTAGCAAACTTTAGAGCATAATCCCAAAAGGACATTGACATAGTTGTTTGATTCATCATGGATCGAACCATCTCAAGCAAGGTTTGATTTCTCCTTTCTAAGATACACCATTATGTTGTGGCATATATGGAGGAATGATTGTGAGACGATCCCACACTTTTAAAGACGATCCAAAAACTCTTGACTCATATATTCGCCTCCGCGATCAGACCAAAGAGCCTTTATAGTATTTCCTAGTTGATTCTCAACTTCTCTTTAAAACACTTTAAAATTTACAAAGACTTCATGTTTATGTTTAAGAAAGTAAACATAACCATAACAACTAAAGTCGTCAGTAAAGGTAATGAAGTAGCTAGCTCCTTGTTTGGGCACAGTTCTATAAGGGCCACATACATCAGTATGTATTAGTCCAAGTAGATCTTTAGCTCTTTTTGTTTTAGGCGGGAAAGGCTTTCATGCCATCTTTCTATATACACAAGAAACACATTTATCAAATGACTCATTGCTAAGTGGTTTTAAAAGCCCATCTTGTTGTAGCTTTTCAATATGTTTCTTGTTTATATGTCCAAGACGACAGTGACACAAGAAAGTAGAATCCAAGTGTTGTGCTTGATTCTTTTATTGCTAACATTATATATAGAACTCTCGTTTGAAATAAAATCATGCATATAAATTTCAAAAATACCATCACGAGGAATGGTATTAAAATAAACAATATTATTCTTAGAAACTAAAATTCCATAATCCGTAAAATAATGAATAAAACCGTTATCTTTCAAATGAGAAAGTGAGACTAAACCCCTAGTAATAGAAGGTGTGTAATGACAATTGTCTAATACAATACATAAACTACTAGGAAGAATTAAATCAAAGCTTTCTATCGCTTCAACTAATGCACGATTCTACTTCCCACGTATAGGTTCAAAGTGCCATGTTTTAGCTTTTTGCTTCCCCTAAGTTGTATTACAGATATGAGTACCACAACCAGTGTCATAAACCCAGGATTTACTACTAAAGGAGTAGAGTTCTATAACGAAGATACCCGGTGTACTAGCACCGCTAGTTTTGTTATTCTTTTTCATCAACCCAGCTAGGTATGAAGGACAGTTCCTCCTCCAATGACCCATTCACAACAATGATGGCAGTTCCTCCTCCAATGACCCATTTCACTTCTTTGGGGGCATAAAAGAGCTTACCCTTGCCATTACCATAACCCTTGCCTTGAGCAGTTCGCGGTTTCTTGTTCTTTTTATCTTTCTGGATCGTGCCTCCTCTGATCGCAAGGATAGCAGGAACAATAGGAACAGTAACAGCCTTCTTGGAAGCCCTTTTTCAGTTAGCTTAAGCATATCATGCAGCTCAGCTAATGTCTTCCCTATGTTATGCATGTTGTAATTCTGCAAAAATTAGTCAAAGCCCTTGGAAAGAGAGGTAGGTATCAAGCTCACTCCAAGTTCTTTTGTCATGGGGGAACCAAGTCATTCTAGTTGGCCCTTCATCTTTAAGATGTATGAGCTAACAGACTACCCTTCTTCCTGCTTGCAAGCATGGAATGCTTTCACAGTTTCAAGAAGTTCTTGATCAGCTTGTTTTGAGAACATAGTTTTTCAGTTCCTCGAGCATTTCATATGCATTGAAGTCCTCCAAGGTCTTTTGAAGATCTGGAGTCATACTAGCAATCATAAGACATGGAACTTCCTGCTGAGGGTCAAGACATCTAGTGTACATTAACAATTTCCACACCAACCATAGGGGCACGTTCAACGGTATAGGCTGTTCCAGATAAGCTAAAAATTTCTCGGCTTTAAGGACAATCCTTAAGTTGCGATACCAGTTGAGAAAGTTAGGACCAGAAAGTTTTTCTTTTTCAAGAATAGACATAATAGTCGAATTGTTCATGGTTTGAATAGGTAATGCCATCTACAATAAAACAAAGTTCAAAAAATTTAGTATCTTCAATAATAATTCTTTTAAAAATTAGGGACAATTTCATGTATATCCTTGAAAATTATAAAAATTTCATATATATCTTTTTTACTAGTTTTTGATGCATAAAGTACAATGCATTTAATGCATCAAAAGGATATATATGAAAATTATCCATGCTAGACCTTCCATCTTTCCACAAGATCAAGAGAATCCTCATCAACAACCATTGTTGTTCCATCCCATATACAATGACATCCACGGTCCTCTTTATGGAGAACCAAGCTTTCATCATCATGATCAACAACAACAACCACCTCATGACTTTTCCAACCGGTTTGAATCCATATTTCCTACTTATGAGGAAATTGAAGCTTCTTTGTGGACCAAATCTCCAAACACTCATGAAGAACTCAACACTCAACCGACACACCTCTCAACCATCCACCTTTGCTCCCTCACCAACAAATGTTTCAACCACTACCAATGACCCTGATGAGGTGAAAAGTGTACCGCTTTTAAGGGGTCATTTAAGCCCGAATTCGAGATTATTTGATCAATTATTGCCCTAAATCGTTCCTTTTGTCATTTTAGGTACTTTTGAGGAGAAATCTGGAAAAGGAAGCATTTTGGATGTTTTTGGAGCATAAAAGTGAAGAAAACGACAAAGTCTCAAAATTCCTTGCTAGAACAGTACCTGATGACGTCAAGATACAACACATGACGGCGTCAAGAGTGACAAAAGAGGTGGATGTGGAAATTATAACGTGACGGTCCAGAGTGTTTTCTTTGATATTGGCCTGACGGCGTCACCAAGGCCGTCAGGGTCCAAATACATGTGACGGCCCAGAGCTTATTCCTACATGACGGCGTTAGAAGTGGATCTAGGCAATACGAATTTCAACTTGGCGGCGAGTTGACGGCGTCAGAGGTTAACACATGACGCCGTCAGGATGCATAGTCTATATATATTTTTCCAATTTTTCATTGTAGAGTGTGGAACTTTTGTGGAACAAGTTGTGTAAAAACCCTAGGTCGAATTTCCTGCATCTTGAAGGGGTTTCAAACCCTTCTTTCTTCCATGTTTGAATAAAGATAAGTACTTCAATAATCATTCAATATGTCTATGTATTGTTTGATTCTATCTTTTGTGTATCTTTCTTTTAACATGTTAGGCTAGGCTTTTATTGTGTTTGCTTAGATGTAGTGAAACCTAGATGTTGATTTTGGGTTGATTGTTTGTTTATAATTGTTACGGATGATTGTATTCGATTTTAGGCTTAAGAAAATTGGCAGACTTCCATTGGTAACTTGCTTGAACGTCTTAAGAAACATGATCGGAGGTGTACTACAATTTTTGGTTTTATTTAATGCATAAGTGAATTCTAATGATCCCATGTTAGGAGCTTTTAACGGCTCGACATAGGAGTCAAGTAGGATCTTATAGAGTTGGGTAATATTATACACGGCCCTACGAATGGTATTAAGGAATATAACCCATCATTCATGCAATTGTAACAAGCTAATCGACCGGTAAAAGATATCTAGGGAGTAATGAAATCTAAGTAAACACAACTTTTCTCATTATTGTTTCCACCACATTAGTAAATTACTTTAATTTTCATTTATTTTATTTTACTTTGATTGCATTGGTAATTAATTAGGTTAGTTGGCTAGCAACTAATTCCGCCCACTCCTTCAAAACCCGAGATTTTACTTGCTTTCATAAAATATAAAAATACAAAAAGAATCATCCCTCACCTCAAGACCTAGTTTAGTAGACTTTCTAATCCTAGCGACACTATTCTTGAGTTGAACGATCAATCCCCCGGTACTTGTCACTACACTATACTACAACGATCAGGTACACTGCCTGGCTGTAACAACCGTGGTTTTAGCAGGTCAGTTTGACTGATAGTCTTGACTCGGTTGACGTTTGTTTGGTGTGTCCTAGGCGTTTGAAGTGATATAAGTGTGATATAGGTGAGTTTTAGCACTAAATCCCTTTGCGTAAATGGTTTTTATTGTGATTTGGAAAGTTTGAAATTTGGGAAAGTTCACTTTGATCGCCTTTTGTGGTGTAGAAATGACTTGTGTAGTTTCGGTGTTTTTTTGTGTTTTTGCGTAACGAGTCTTCGTTCAAGTATTTGAGTGTTAGCAAGTTACGAGGAGTTTGTTTTTATGTGTTATACATTTATAAAGAGTGAAAATTTATTTTTGGAAACTTTGTTCTGAAAATAATTGTTTTTCCAGTTGTCGTAAAAGTTAAGGTTTATCGCGAAAGACGC
Organism: Artemisia argyi; assembly: GCA_030686995.1. Taxonomy (NCBI): domain Eukaryota; kingdom Viridiplantae; phylum Streptophyta; class Magnoliopsida; order Asterales; family Asteraceae; genus Artemisia; species Artemisia argyi. The sequence goes on from CM060696.1 coordinate 103,062,364, forward strand.
TAGGATTAGTTACGGGTATTTATAAAATATGAAAAGTATGAGGTTTTGAGTGTAATAAATTAATTTAATAAAAAAAATATATAAAATATATGTATATGATATATATAAATTCGGCTAAAAGGGATAAGGGGGAAAAAGGAAACCCAATTTGAGTCCAAATATGACTCTTAGGCCCAAGGATTATCCATAATTAATATAAATACAAACCAAACAAACCTCAAACATTTTTTTTATGCTTTTGGTCGTTCAAGGGAGGCCAAGGAAGAAGAAAAAATTTAGGGTTTATAATTTGGAAGCAATAATCAAGAATCAAGGTAAAATTCTTAAAATACATGTTCAATTGTTTGATTAATTATTCAAATTCTTGTAATATTAAGTATCATGGATCTAGGGTTTGTAAGTTTCTGTAAATTAATTAATTAAAACATGTTGGGATCAATTAATGATTATATTATGATGATTGGTGAAGGGAATTAAGTGTAAAACGCGTTAGATTACGTGTTAGGGTTTGGACAGAAAATTATGGCTGTAAAGATGTGAGTGTAAATAGTAGATGGTGAAGATTTATGTAATACATCAAATTCTAAAATAAGCAAAATCACCAAAATGCCCCTAAGTTTAAGAATTTGTATTAACATTTAAATAAATACCAAATAAGCGCTAGAAAAAAAATGGAATTTTGGCAACATATGATCAAAATAAATTATATATGATAAAATATGACATTTTTGCAAAAATAGAAAAAATAAATTCTGCATAAAATTATATGGGCCGAATTATATGTATTTAATATAATTAAATATTTGTATTTATATTAAGAAATAAATCCCAAGATAAATAGGAAACATGTATAATCTTTTAATTTGGACTTATCACAATATATCCAGCCCAAGATAATTATTTTACATCATATAAACTTAGATTACACGTTTTAATTTATATATATATATATATATATCCCTAACCGACTTTTAATAAAGGTCGACAACCCCAAAAATACCTCACAGTCGAATATAATTTTCTGGAGCTCTCAGTTATTTTTCCTAAACGTGTTTCAATCTTAAGAAGACTAGAAAAATAGTGATAAGGTTTGAGGTCTGATCGTTTGAGCTTAAGGATTTTGTTGGTGTCGATTTAAGCTAACCAAGAAGAAGAATTATTCTGCTTTAATCTATACGTTCTATAATCTTTCTGGTATTTTCCTATTACTCTTTATATCATATATGATCTGTATAAAATAGTAGAATCGATTCATGCAAGCTAATATGATCATACGAAATTATATAGTTTATTAAACCCTAAATCGAGTTAAACTTAAGAATATAGCCATGCGAATTTTTAAGGTCTGGTCTATATTTTTCCCAGGTCTTATGAACTTCATATAACATCAAAAAAATAAGCTTCATAATTTTCAAGACCTAGAAACAAAGTTTGGATTTGTTTTATAATCGGCTTAATAGAGAAAAAGAGAATAAGAGAAAAAGAAATAGAAAGAGGGTTAGGGTTAGGGTTTTGATGTTGAACCTGGATTATTAATGTATTTTAAGGTTGAATTTAATGCTAGTAATGATTGGGTAAATTTAGGGTTAGGGTTTGATGAGTTTTGATATAAACCGATTGGAATTTTATAAATACAAGGGTGCGTTTTGTAAAAGATTAAACATGAAGGTTAATTTTGGAAATCATAAAATTACATGAGGAATCTGTATAAATTAAGTATGAGGGTGTAATGGGCAAATTTGGTAATTAAAAGGATTTATTTGTAATTTCTATAATTAAAAAGGTATAAATTGTATTTATTTTAATTAAGGGATTAAACTTGTAAATTATAAAAGTTAAGGGCTGTTTTGATATATAGATTATATGGAAGGGTAATATGTGTAATTTCTGATAATTAAAGGATTAAAGGTGCTAATGTGGATTCTTATGGATAAAATTGTAATTTGAATATTAATAAGGATTAAATTGTAATAAATATAAATAAAGGGTTAAAAGTGTAACATTTGTAACTTGAGGGTTTAAATAGTGAATATGGTTAACTTATGGACTATTTGTATAAAATTATGGAAAGGGTGATATTTACACTTAAGACCTTGAACTTGGGCATATTTGCATATAAAACCCTAATTTATGGGAAGTTATCATATTAAACCATAATTTTATAAGATTAACATTTTAAGTTCATAAATGATTCTAAATGATGAATATAACCTTGAATGATGAATATGGAAAGATACTTAAATGATTAAGATACTTAAAGTGGAAACTTACTAAATAAGGAAAGTCAATTAAAAAGGAGTAATCTGATTGGAGATAAAGTTGTTAACGATAAAGTGAACCCTAATTCAGGTATATAAAAGAAGAAGTGAACTCTTCCTGTAGTGATTCTTTCTTTTTGGTCTCATTGATGTGCTAAGGTACGGATATTCTGACCTTACTTTTAAGGTTTCCTTCGTGATTACAACTTTTGTTATGAACTTTATGTTTTGAAATATCTTAATTGAACCTTTGCTATGAACCTTCTGTTTTTGAACCTTGATATTTGAACCTTCTGATATGAAAATTATATTTTGAACCCTTAACTATGAACCTTTTATTACATGAGCTATTTCACTAGGCATGGGGGTTCCATGTCCGTGTCAGGGATGCACCTCTGACATGACTCTAGGGCAGTAGAGTGATGTTCTGCCACGTCCCTTGGTTTGGCTGCAAATGTTTATGTGTTGGGAAGGGGCGTATGGATGCATCCTAGATCTGTTTTTGTTTCTGATATGATATGATATGATATTGTCTGGTGAATGTGGTTGTGTGTGCAATACACGTCCTTCACATTTCTGGGAGCTAGCTACTCCACCCATATGAGGACACCCCTCATTATTGTCTGATTATCTGAGAGGTCTCCCCTCTATATGTTTATGAAGATGTATGATTATGATTATGATTATGATTATGATTATGATAAGTTATCTGTTTCTGAGCTCATGGCATTTTATGGTTCTAACTCTGTTTATACAGGTGACTGTATGAATTCCTAACCTAATCTACACATTTTTATTTCCTCACTATCTGTTATACTTAAAAGTGTTTTCCCCAAAAATATTTCACTTGTACTTAAGTATTTATATTTCGTTTCATTTTGTTATATATCTGTTCACTGGGCTTTTTAAGCTCAGCCGCATTTTTCTTTCACCGCGGCAGGTATTCAAGTTAGCTTTTGGGATAGATATCTGGGATTGAGAGTAGAGTTGAATGGAAGATTTTGACCACAGTCTTTTAAAGTAAGTTATTTATTTAAGACTTCCGCTTTTGATCTGTTCTGTTTGTTCTGATGTAACACCATATTATTGTGACATTTTTACCTTTGTTGGGTTGGGGTGTTACAATTATGGTATCAGAGACAGGTTGGATCGGCGGATTCATAATCCGTAGAGCTTAGGCTATGACCTGTGAGTATTAGGCCTTGCACCATAGGAATTATAATACAATCTTTGAGGATTTACTTTAGAATTTCTCTATATGAATCTTAAGTTATTACTGGTGAGGATTGGGTAGATTAGGATATTGATTTAAGTAGCATCGTTTCCGCATCACTCTGATTCGTGTTTCTGCCTTTAGTTAAGCTGATAAGATCATTCTTTCCGAGGTGATAAAGTTAAGCATGACCTAAAGTTCAGTAATCTAATAAGTTTAGAAGTGCCTTGAGAACTACACCATTTAAGTTTTGCTTTCTGATTTTGATTTCCATCTCTGACTTGTTGACAATTAGTTTGATGTTTCCTGACCATTCGGAAGATTATTACAACCCTAAGTGTTTGACATATTCTAAGAAATTTTCTGCTCATGATGGGTATATTAAGTTTTCTTTTGACACTATTTGATGTTCCATAAACCTTTTCTATTCCTTTGAGAGATCTGGAGGTTTTGAGTCACGAGTATAGGTTGATTTTCCTAGGTTCTTTCCGCTAATAATGATTAAGACATCACATGATAATAAGGAAGATTGACAATGGTGTGATTGAATCTTTGGACTATTAAGTTTTTTCTTTGGAAGTTTAGTATTATGACAATTCTGCGTATGTTCGCTAAGTTTACGGTTATGAGCATTTTGGTGAATTTGGAAATATTGTGTTCTATTAAGATAGATATGTTAGATTTAGGTTATTTTCTGATACGTTTCGTTTTCCATTTCAACCTCATTGATGATAATTGATTCTGCTAAATCTTAGGAAGAAGAGGAGAATTGTTAGATTGCCATTAGGTTGTTTTATTCACGACTTGAGATAAAGTATGGTCGCCATGAAGGTATATTTATATAATGCAAATATTATGACGCCTGGCCAACGTGATAATATTTCCATCATATGACGTACCCTCATTGTGAGCATGGATATTTCGGGAAGTGTTTGGGAAGCATCAGATTTCTGTCAGTTAGATTATTCACGATTAGTGAGACTTTTCGGATTCAGTCGACCTATATGTAGGTTCTGCCTTCAACGTTAGATATCTGGATATGTTTAAATTATCGTCGTATGTTTGTTGATCGTTGATCATCCGTTAAGAATTTCAGAACTCATTATAGAGTCTTCTATCGTTTGAAGTTTCGTACTCAATTCGTTTTCTGCCAGTACTTGTGAGAAGTACTTTAGTTATTTGCTACAAGTATGTAATCGTTGAATCGATTTATGAACTATTCTGAATAAGATATGAATTTATGAAAGTCCGATAAGAAAGATACGTCTGTTTGTTTGAAATATGTGGAAAGATTTCCTGAATTTAGAGTATTTCGGTAGCTGGAAAAGTTCTGTGTCTGTTTAATCCTTATGGATTCTGTAATCTGAATCGTTTTCCGTCTGCTCTGCCTATTCAATTTCCGAGGACGGAAATTTCTTTTTAGAGGGGAAGAAGTTGTAATACCTCAAATTCTAAAATAAGCAAAATCACCAAAATGCCCCTAAGTTTAAGAATTTGTATTAACATTTAAATAAATACCAAATAAGCGCTAGAAAAAAAAATGGAATTTTGGCAACATATGATCAAAATAAATTATATATGATAAAATATGACATTTTTGCAAAAATAGAAAAAATAAATTCTGCATAAAATTATATGGGCCGAATTATATGTATTTAATATAATTAAATATTTGTATTTATATTAAGAAATAAATCCCAAGATAAATAGGAAACATGTATAATCTTTTAATTTGGACTTATCACAATATATCCAGCCCAAGATAATTATTTTACATCATATAAACTTAGATTACACGTTTTAATTTATATATATATCCCTAACCGACTTTTAATTAAGGTCGACAACCCCAAAAATACCTCACAGTCGAATATAATTTTCTGGAGCTCTTAGTTATTTTTCCTAAACGTGTTTCAATCTTAAGAAGACTAGAAAAATAGTGATAAGGTTTGAGGTCTGATCGTTTGAGCTTAAGGATTTTGTTGGTGTCGATTTAAGCTAACCAAGAAGAAGAATTATTCTGCTTTAATCTATACGTTCTATAATCTTTCTGGTATTTTTCTATTACTCTTTATATCATATATGATTTGTATAAAATAGTAGAATCGATTCATGCAAGCTAATATGATCATACGAAATTATATAGTTTATTAAACCCTAAATCGAGTTAAACTTAAGAATATAGCCATGCGAATTTTTAAGGTCTGGTTTATATTTTTCCCAGGTTTTATGAACTTCATATAACATCAAAAAAATAAGCTTCATAATTTTCAAGACCTAGAAACAAAGTTTGGATTTGTTTTATAATCGGCTTAATAGAGAAAAAGAGAATAAGAGAAAAAGAAATAGAAAGAGGGTTAGGGTTAGGGTTTTGATGTTGAACCTGGATTATTAATGTATTTTAAGGTTGAATTTAATGCTAGTAATGATTGGGTAAATTTAGGGTTAGGGTTTGATGAGTTTTGATATAAACCGATTAGAATTTTATAAATACAAGGGTGTGTTTTGTAAAAGATGAAACATGAAGGTTAATTTTGGAAATCATAAAATTACATGAGGAATCTGTATAAATTAAGTATGAGGGTGTAATGGGCAAATTTGGTAATTAAAAGGATTTATTTGTAATTTCTATAATTAAAAAGGTATAAATTGTATTTATTTTAATTAAGGGATTAAACTTGCAAATTATAAAAGTTAAGGGCTGTTTTGATATATAGATTATATGGAAGGGTAATATGTGTAATTTCTGATAATTAAAGGATTAAAGGTGCTAATATGGATTCTTATGGATAAAATTGTAATTTGAATATTAATAAGGATTAAATTGTAATAAATATAAATAAAGGGTTAAAAGTGTAACATTTGTAACTTGAGGGTTTAAATAGTGAATATTATTAACTTATGGACTATTTGTATAAAATTATGGAAAGGGTGATATTTACACTTTAGACCTTGAACTTGGGCATATTTGCATATAAAACCCTAATTTATGGGAAGTTATCATATTAAACCATAATTTTATAAGATTAACATTTTAAGTTCATAAATGATTCTAAATGGTGAATATAACCTTGAATGATGAATATGGAAAGATACTTAAATGATTAAGATACTTAAAGTGGAAACTTACTAAATAAGGAAAGTCAATTAAAAAGGAGTAATCTGATTGGATATAAAGTTGTTAACGATAAAGTGAACCCTAATTCAGGTATATAAAAGAAGAAGTGAACTCTTCCTGTAGTGATTCTTTCTTTTTGGTCTCATTGATGTGCTAAGGTACGGATATTCTGACCTTACTTTTAAGGTTTCCTTCGTGATTACAACTTTTGTTATGAACTTTCTGTTTTGAAATATCTTAATTGAACCTTTGCTATGAACCTTCTATTTTTGAACCTTGATATTTGAACCTTCTGATATGAAAATTATATTTTGAACCCATGAACCTTTTATTACATGAGCTATTTCACTAGGCATGGGGGTTCCATGTCCGTGTCAGGGATGCACCTCTGACATGACTCTAGGGCAGTAGAGTGATGTTCTGCCACGTCCCTTGGTTTGGCTGCAAATGTTTATGTGTTGGGAAGGGGCGTATGGATGCATCCTAGATCTGTTTTTGTTTCTGATATGATATGATATGATATTGTCTGGTGAATGTGGCTGTGTGTGCAATACACGTCATTCACATTTCTGGGAGCTAGCTACTCCACCCATATGAGGACACCCCTCATTATTGTCTGATTATCTGAGAGGTCTCCCCTCTATATGTTTATGAAGATGTATGATTATGATTATGATAAGTTATCTGTTTCTGAGCTCATGGCATTTTATGGTTCTAACTCTGTTTATACAGGTGACTGTATGAATTCCTAACCTAATCTACACATTTTTATTTCCTCACTATCTGTTATACTTAAAAGTGTTTTCCCCAAAAATATTTCACTTGTACTTCAGTATTTATATTTCGTTTCATTTTGTTATATATCTGTTCACTGGGCTTTTTAAGCTCAGCCGCATTTTTCTTTCACCGCGACAGGTATTCAAGTTAGCTTTTGGGATAGATATCTGGGATTGAGAGTAGAGTTGAATGGACGATTTTGACCACAGTCTTTTAAAGTAAGTTATTTATTTAAGACTTCCGCTTTTGATCTGTTCTGTTTGTTCTGATGTAACACCATATTATTGTGACATTTTTACCCTTGTTGGGTTGGGGTGTTACAAGTTAAGTCATGAATTTTAGGTCTAAATTGAAGTTTAATGAAAGAGCTTTCCAAAAAGTCCAGCCACGATTGATTTCAAGGTCGGGAAGTTGGTCTTTTGATTTTTCTTTGCTAAGGTGTCAAAGCTATCAAACTGGGACAGAATTTGGGTAAAAGTTTGAGGGTGAGTTGTGGTTGTAAAAGTGGTATTTTGACTAGGCCGTCTGAAATAGTTAAGTATTAGGTTATATTAGACTACCACGAAAAGGATTCGTGATAAAAACTTGTGGTAGTATTTTGTGTTGATCAAAACTTTTTGGTGTGCGTTCAGATCCGAATTTGTGTAGTTGACAAGTTTGATTTTCTTTCGAGTATTTGTGTGTGTTACTGGTCCATGGCCTTCTGGGATTAGCTTCTATGCTTATGAGAGACCATGGTGAATTTTTGGTGTGAGTTGTTGAGCTTTATTTGTCGTGATTTTATGTGGGTGAATGTACCCAAAAATTATGCGTTTTCTGATTTTAGAGTGCAAGGGATTTAGTGAGTATTAAGTTATGGTAGTGGTTAGTATGGTGTCTAGGAGATCCATGGTAGGGCATATGAGTCTTAGACATCCATCATATGTGTATTACATGGGTTGTAGCTTTTAGCTTGACCTTGTGTAGTGTGGATTATTTTTGTGTGCTATAGATTGTGAGTTGTTTTTGTGGAAGCTGCGGAGTTTAAGATGAGTTCATAGTCCCATATTTTTAACTTGTTTTAAACTTGGGATGGGAATGATGCTTGTCTTAAATGATTTGAATTACTGTGATTATATGTATGTGTTAAAGAGCTTGGACTTATAATGTTATCGTATGTATGCTATATGTGAATGGTTATGCGATGTGGAAATGTTGTGTGATAATGCTGTGTGGTCCAATTGGGAGGGTGCTTACCCTGTTGCTCGTGCATACGACCTAATTGGAGAGTAGCATCCCTACTCACTATTTTTATGCTGTGTGGTCCGATCGGAGGGTATTAATTTACCCATTATTTGGAGCGGGGGTCACGTTCCGGCCCGAATATTATGAATTTGGATCGGTGGGCACGTTCCGCCCGATGGTTGCCTTATGTGTGATGTTGCCTTATGATACATGTAGCTTATATGATAACTATAATTATTTGTCCAGCTATATTTTATAATCACAGTGATTTTGGTTGCCTAGTGTGTTTGAGTCTTAAACCTATGAATCTCACCAACATTATGTTGACGTTTTAAGCATCATTTTCAGGTGAGCTTTCTAAGGATAAGATAGAAGGATGTGGATAGACGAGACCTTAGTTGCATTAGAAGTGGTTTATCATCTATGTTTGGATTTATGTTTTGTTTTGGTTATTTTATTTTGGGGTATTGTTACAACACTTTGTGTTTGTACATTGCTCTATTTATGTGCATATAGTTGTTCTCTATGTAGACACCAGGTGTTGTGATGATATCCACGAAGTTACACCCGCGTGTTTCCGCCGTGGCGGGGTATGACAGATTGGTATCAGAGCCTTGGTTATAGAGAATTAGGTGGTTGAACCTAGACTATAACTTAGGAGTCCCTCATATAGTTGCATTTAGGATCTATGTGTAAGTATAGTATTTTATATGTCTATTTTCCTATATTTATGAGATGTTTTATCGAGTTTCGGACGTATATTCTATTCCCTATAGGTAGTATAGTATATATCGACTTTATTATATCGTCTTCCGCGCATAAGATGCATCGTTGGACTACCATTGTTGCTATCGGATGTGAGAGAAGTGGTAGGATGAAGCGGACTATTCACAGAATCCGAGTTTCTGATAGCATGTATCCATGTTCGGACAAGGAGAGGACGTTTATGGGAAACATTGGTGGAGAAGAAGTGGAGAGGTTTGGAACCACGGTGACTTCTGGAGATGGAGCCATTACCAAATACCCTTGGTAGTGTCCTCACTTCACATGGGAAGGAGAGGTGGTTTAGTCTAAATCTCGTGATTTGTATGCATTTGTGGATCATATGGAATTGGAAAAAAGAAATAGAGATGGTTTTGTATGTTGTCGATTTCCTCAACATGTAGGAAACATGAATGAGTGGTTGAGTAAAGATGAAAGGGAGTTAGGATGGAATTGTGTGGATTCGGATCTAGAGTCCACAGCGAGTAGTAAGTTGAATTGATCTGAGTGGGGAAATAAGTGCGAGAGTGGAGTTGAGCCATTATGCGACGTCTTTTGTTTTGTATTATGTTTTGGAATTTGTATATTGTCTTTTGCCATTTGGAGCCATGTTGGAGCGTGATTACTCTTGGATATTGGATCGACCTTATCCAAGTAATTTTGATTATAGAGTTTACGTGATCGTTGGAATTGTTCCATGCGAGGTGATTGTTTGCGACGTCTTTTGTTTTTGTTTGCATGTTTGTTTGCATGATGTGTTGTCATAGGAGGGAGTACACTTATGAAAGGGGGCATAGATAATTATGGTGGCCAACATAATTATACATGCGTCACGACACAAGTGGACTTGCAAGTATGATAGCATGGATTGCATGTGTATTAGGTGTTATGTGGTATATGTGCGTTATCATTGAGATGTGTGGTTTTGGAAGTAAGTATGTGTGTGAAATAGGTCTTATAACTATGGTCGCGAACATAATTATAAGGGTATCACACACGTGTACTTGTGACCATTATTGTATTGATTGATGTTTGTTGTTATATGTTGTGGTAGATGGTATGCGGTATCATGTTGGTGATGGTTGTATGGTTAGAGAAGTATTCTCTTAACCGTTTGGGCAGTCGTTATATGTTGGGGTGTGTAGGTGGTAAGATTCCATCCTACCTATCATATGTTGATACCTCAATTATCAGTGGGTATTTATGTTGTGGTATTTAAGTTGATTCGTTTGCTAGACACTCTGTTTGTATACCTAATTCTTTGGTTGGCATTCCTATTCGTACCATGATGGTATAGATGCCATATTTTCTTTCTATTCGACGTCGTGATAGGTGTTGGGTAATCGAATTCGTTTTTATTGGATATGTGGAAAACTAGAAGGGGGGGTTGAATAGTTTTACGTCCTTTTAAAATTTATAAGCACAAGTTTGTTTTAAAAAACTTCGATTCTGGTTTATGTGAATTCAATACTTGCACTATATGAACAATTGTATGATAACTAACTAACAAAACTAATATAGTAAAGGTAAATAAATAAGTAATGAGAAGAGTTAGAAAGATCAAACCACAACACAAGGATTTATAGTGGTTCGGCTACAAGGACACCTTCCTTGTTCCTACTCCACTCCCCGAGTCACCTACTCGAGAGTTTTCTTCACTATGTCAACAAACTCCCTTATGGCGGAGAAAACCGTACACACCAATATACACACCAATCTACACACCAATCTACACACCAATCTTCACACCAATCTACACACCAATCTTCTTCACACCTAGCTTTTACACACCAATCTTCTACACACCTTCTTCTACACACCAATCTTCACAACTATCCTACTTCACTACTAATCAACTTCTACTATCTACACAACTTCTATATCTTCTAAACAAATAATAACAAGCACAACACAATATTCACAAATGAATATATATACACTATACACAACAACTCTTCAACACTTCTTGAACTTGGTTGTAGAGAGTTCTTCTTTTGCACTTAGAATGAGAATGGATGATGAGGGATTGAATCACTTGAAACAAGGATTAATATACAAATGATCAAAGGGTTTTGGATGAGTTTTAGATGATTGTAGATCTGAAAATTTCGTGCAAAAGGTGAGGAAAAATTCCAGAATTAAGATGGTATTTATAGGGGAAGAAATCTGACAGTTTCTGACAGGGGAGCCTGGCCGGTCCCCTTAAAGCATGGCCGGCCCCCTTAAAATTAAGGGGACCGCCCCTTATAATTAAGGGGGCCGCCCAACTGTAACGGCCAGAAAACTTGTCTTTTAGTGGGGAAAGTTTATTTGGTGAAAAACTAACTGATTTTGGTTAAATATTTGAAATCATATATTTAGTATGATTAAAACATTTTTCCTTATTACCAAAAGTGTTTTTCAAAAATATATAATAAGATTATATAATTAAATAAACTTTGTATTAGTTAATTAAATACCCCTTTGATCATGAGATGTATTAAGCACTTGTTTATCCATACCTTAAGTGATTAAGTTGGATATAATGATATAAACTAGCTTAATACTTGTTTACGTAGTAATCAAACGATTGACGAGTTTACATTTTGTGATCGTCAAAATATAGAGATATCGAAAAATATAAATAACGTTTTCATACATTATTTATGTCAACAATCTCCCCCTTTTTGATGATTACAAAATTTAAACTCATTAGTCGAAAATTAGTCTATATACAAGTATTAGAGTGAGTTTATATCACTTCTCCCCCTTTTTGTGAGCATCAAAAAGGTTATCCCATGTTAATGGAAGCTCCCCCTTGATGTAAGCTCCCCCTCGTTTTGAGGCCAAAAGGAATCGAGAAATGGATATCTTGCAAAAATATTTAGTAGCAAGCAACATATATATGTATATAGCATGCAAAAATATAGACTAAACATAACCATATCATTAATCAAGTGAAAATAATACATCAAGCATTACATCAACAAATGAAACAAGTAATGCTACAAACAAAAGCCCTAAAGGCTTACAATCATCACATAACAAATAAACCAAAGCTCAAACATAAAAGTCCTCTCTAGAGCTTGCCATCCAAAATGGTTTAAGGTACTTTTATTTGTGAGTCACCAAGCATGTTTAATTGGGAGGAATGGATGGTGAACATGGAGATGGTGATGGAGGAGGAGTGTTTGTTGATGGTGGTGGAGGGGTTGTGTTTATTGTTGGTGGATGCAACAAGTTCTCAATATGAGAAAACATGTATTGCATTTCATCTCTTAGTCCGAACACAATTGTTCGGTTGTGGATGCAACAAAGGCAAGTGTCACCATGAGCTTCAAGTAAGCTCCATGGGACGGGGTTATAGGTTGGTGGATTGATAGGGGATGATGAGAAATGTGCATCAAGAGGTGTTAATGGTGATAATGAGAGGGTTAATGCAAGGGTGGAGTGTTCATTGGTAGGTTGTGATGGTTGAACCATTGGTGGAGGAGATAAGTGGGTGTTTATGTAGTCATTAATGGATGAAGTGGATGGTATGGAGGAAGTAGAATTTCCATTTGTTGAGGGTGTTTTGGAGGGTGCATTTGGTGCACTAGGAGATGAACATTGAGGTTGTGGTGATGGGGTGGTGTTGTCTTCATTTGTAAGATCAATGAAGAGTTGTTTGGGTGGTATAATGACAAGTTTTTGTTTCTTGGCATTGTTTGAATGGGTGGTTCTTGGTGATGACATGATGATGGTTTATGAGTGATGAGGATGATGAATTATGAATTAAACATGCATGGGGATTATATAGTGGGAAAACATGTTTAGAAGTGGAATTATTTTGAAATTGTAATGTTATATTCCAAAATCAGTTTGGTTTTTAAGAGTAATGATAGCTGGGACTAGCAAAAGGGATCACAGGATGCAAAAGAAAACAGTGTAAAAACTGTTTCAGATGGCCGGTCCCCTTAAATGGTGGCCGGTCCCCTTAATTTTAAGGGGGCCGCCCTTTATGATATAAGGGGGCCGCCCATCTGACGACCCAGAAACCAAAAAAATTTTCAAAAATTTTCTGGAAAGATGTTATGTTCTGGTTTGAATGTGCAGCAAGCTCAATTTGGACATTTCACATTTGTTTTGGTTTATTAGAAAGCATACATGTCATATAGTTATATAACCATTAACTAATCATGCAAACATATATATATATAGATCAAGAGAAACATGCATAAAAATATCAAAGACAATCAAGTTATCATCCTAAACACATATTCAAATAACAAGTATTTCCGAATAAACTTCGGACAAATAGCACACAAGACATAAAAAATAAAACATTGTTAAACAAACATAATCCGACCATATCCTTTCTTTTTCTTCCCGAAGATACCCTTCAAAGTCTTCCCAATAGATTTGAAGCCACCTCTAACTTCTTCGTGCAAGCTCTTTTGTCTTCTAAGCATCTCGGTAGTTCGTTCATGAAGCACTTCTTCAGTTTGATCACTTGGAGATGGAGTAGAATAGTTGGGATAGTCAAGATCCTCTAAATCGTCAACGAACTCAGAAAACGAAGGGGTACTAGCATCATGGATGTTTTCCTCCTCATCGTCATCATCTTGCCTTGAGGATGATCCATGAAAGCTATGACGACGAGGTTTACCCTTGTCACTTCGAGTTCGTCGAGCTTGTTTTAGAGCGAGAGTACGTAGAGTGGGGTAGATGGACTCATAAATACTATTGTCAAGATCGGGGTAGTACTCGATAACATGACGATAGATACGAGTAAGGAACATTCCATATGGAAGGTTGGCTTTGGGAGTTTTTCTAGCACACTCAATCCGTTTGATAAAGCAGTAGGCCAAATTGTACGGCTTTTCGACAGCTATACAATACAACATGTGAGCAAGGCTAGCCGGGAGATGGTCCCGGTGACCTCCAGTACCAAACGCATTCTCACGAATGAGTTCTTCCCAACGCTTCATGTGAGGGCTTAATTCTTTGAGGAGAAGTTGGTATGGAGAGATTTGAACGTTTTTGGATTTTATTTTTCGACTTGTGGTGGCACGATCTATACCAAGGACTTGACGAATTTCGTCGGGATGAGGAATTTCGTCGAGATATGGACCGAAGGTTGGTCGATAGCGATTAAGAGATTCGAGGTCCCACTCGTTTGAGAAAACGGCTTGACCTCTAAATGGAATTTGGAGGATATGACCAAATTGTTCGAGAGTTAGGGTGATAAATTCATTTTGAATCATGAAAGAGATGGTGATGAAACCAAGATCATTGGTTTGGACGGTGACTTGGCTATAGAAATCCATAATGAAGCGAGGAATAATAGGTTCATTTATTTCATAAAGACAATTGAAGTTGATGCTTGAAAACAAGCGATTTATGTACTCGGATTGAGCAAAAGCAAGATCTACTACACGTCCCTCATGAATATTTCTATCTTCAATTTGACGATAGATAAGTCCAATGGAAGGAGATGTGGTAGGGAGTTGAGAAACTTTGGGAATGTAGTTTTTAGTGTGAGAAAGATCTTCGGTAGTTGCTTTGGGCATTTTCACCTAAACACATCAACAATACAAAAAGACCAAAATAAATATAAAGAAAGATAAAAGTATATGTTTATTGTTAAGGCTTATGTTGGAACGTAAACATACTTCGTCACTAATCCTAAGAAGTAGATTACCATGTTCCTTAATGTTGTTTTTAACTCGTTCTAGATATATTTTACGAAGTTTAATGGGTGGTTATGGACAAATCCAAACGCCCTTTAAACATCTATATATATCATGAAATTTGCTAGATTTACATTAGATTGTAAAACTAGCTATTTCTTGCGAGTTTCTTATGCATGTAATTTGTTTTTGAAAAAGATGGTTTGTATTTTTACTAAAAATGTCATTTTTAGTAATAAACCAAACGCTTCCTTAACTAGTGACTTATAACTCAAGTGCGTCAATATACATATGAATTATATATCTTGACGAGTTCGATAAACAATTTTAAGGTTTATAATTATAACAAAGTTTTATAAAAATTATAATGACTATGTTTTGATATTATTTGGACATAATCCAAACACCCCTATATTGTGAACCAACATAGTTTTTCTTAGTCGAAAAAAATGTAATTTCAAGTTTTACAAGTTACACAAGTATAATGTAATTAGTTTTAATACGTTTTCAAGACATTATTCAACAATGTGTTTACTAAAATTTTGAAAAGGAGTGTATGAACTTTGTCAAAAAAAAAATTTGACATTATAGTTTTATGATTATTAGTTTCTAGTGTTGATAAATCATTCTAATCCTATGGGAAGCATTTAGTTATGAGTATTTAAGGCTTAATTTGAAAGAAATTGTGAATTTAAAGAATTTTATAAAAACATGCATAATCATGAGTATGATCGAATATGGTGGAATTAGATGAAATGTGTCATGAAAAACTTACAATATGTAGTGGTGATTGTGTTAGATGAATTTGCTCTTTGCGAATTAACCCGAATTATGTGATTTGGATGTGATTTTAGGTGTTTTTGGGTTTTGAATTTCGTCACAGCAGAAGCAGGGAAAGAGAGGGATGAAAAAGTGGAGTGTTTGGCAAAAGGAAGAAAGGGAAAAACGGGCTTGAGCTCTCAGAGGGCCGGTCCCCTTAAACATTAAGGGGGCCGCCCTTGTATTTGCTGCCGGTCCCCTTAAACATTAAGGGGGCCGTCCTTAAAATTTTTATTTTTCAAGTTTTGGTTTCTGGAACAAACAAGAAAATATTTATATATATATATATACTAGATTTATATTTAATCAAAAATACGTTGAAGAATATACGCACGAGAGGAATTACTTGACATTTTTACTTGACATTTTGTCAATAAAATTTTCTTGATCGTTTCGGATGAAATTCATCAAGTTGTCAAGCAAACGAGAAAGTTGTGGAAGGTTTATATATATATATATATATATATATATATATATATATATATATATATATATATATATATATATATATATATATATATATATATATATATATATATTTTATATAGTATGGGCTTATAAGACGAGAAAGTAAGAGAGAGACGTATGCAACGGAAGCCGGGAGTTTGTTTCATCCATAGATTTTTCGACTCATCTCACTTCATCAGCATGAGTGTTGATTGAACATTAAAGTTCAATAAGGCAAATGGGGAAAAGAAATGTTCGTAAACGAACAATCTCTAGTTCTAGAAAATCAACAAATGAATTTCCTAGGTTATAAGATCCTAAATATAGCTAAGTTTATATATATATATATATATATATATATATATATATATATATATATATATATATATATATATATATATATATATATATATATATATATATATATATATATATGTATATATGTATATTTAGATATAGTAAAGGTAGAAAAGAAATAGAGATTAATAAATCAAGTAATATTACATAACTATAAAATACTAAACTAATCATGCATCTCTTGACAAGGAACTTAAAAGGAAATGTGTACCTTTTGTCTTTAATGCGTTAATCTTCAAAGTCTTCAAGAAGTACTCCGGACAAGAGGTGACAATGAAGAGTTCCACGTTTGGATGGCGAATATTATTTACGTTGGTGCCCATTGTTTCATTTGTCCAAAGTTATTTGGTCCGAACATGTTTTGTATTTGACTTGGGTGCATATAAGGTGGAAACATTCCCCACGGATTGAAGTTCCACATTTGTTTATTATAGTTAAAGTTTCGTCTATTTTGGTTTGTTCTTGGTTGAGGTGTTTTAGGTCTAGGATAGGAATTATTTGGTTTCCTAGGTGGTGGAGTTTTAGATCTTGTTTTAGGTTTAGATGATCCAACTTCGGTTTTTAAAGATGGTTTATAAAATGGTTTTATTTCTTCATTACTAGCGATAGGTATTATCTTATCATTTATGAGTATATGCTTAGGATTAGATTTTGAAGGTTTTAGTTCATTGAGTTCACTTTCAAATTTAACGTTTTTAGCTCCACTTGTTGAAGGTTCAGTTGAGTTAAAGCCTAGACCAGTTTTATTTCCTGATATTCTTTGGATACTTAAAATTTTACTAAGTGAGTTACTACTATTTTCAAATTTATCAAGTTTGCAAATTTCATCCTTAAGTATGTTGTTTTCACTTTTAAGTTCTTGACATGTTTTACATTCTTCAACACTTTCTTTACCTTTTTCAAGTTGATGTATTTTAATTCTTAGTTCTAGTACTTCATTTTCTAGTTGGTTGTTTATGTATTTTAGTGATTTATTTTTAGCCATAACTAGTTGTCCTATTTTACATAATCTATTATATTCATTATCTAAATCTTTTTCATCTAATGATAGATTTTCATCACTAAAGTATTCGGATTCGGAATGTACCTCACTTGATGACTTGGCCATGAGACACTTTTCATCCTTTGTTGTTTCTTTCTCATCTTCATCACTATCACTCCAAGCACCTCCAACAAATGCTCTTTGATTTTGATCTCTTGTCATCATTGGACATTTTCCAATGAGGTGATTCGGATAACCACACTTGAAACACTTTCTCTCATTCTTGCTATACTTGTCATCATTATTCTTTTGAGGTGTTCTTCTTTCATCGTGTGGTTGTCTAACGAATCTCCCTCGCCTTTTGAAGAATTTCTTGAAATCTCTTACGGCCATGGCATATTCTTCGTCATCACTATCGGAAGATGAGCAATCTTCGTTGTTAAATTCCTTTCTAGCTTTCAAGGCGATTGACTTGCTTTGTTCACGTTTTTCTTTAACCATTTCGGAGTCCTTCTTTATAATTGCTTCATAGACTTTCAAATTTCCAATTAATTCGTCAAGTTGTAGCGTTGACAAATTCTTTGATTCTTCAATGGCCGTCACTTTAGCTCGCCATTTTGGGTGAAGAGCTCTAAGAAACTTCCTAACAAAATTCTTACTAGAAAAATTCTCATCAAGTGCTTTTAAACTTGTGATGATAGTGTTAAATCTAGCAAAAGCATTATCAATTGATTCCTCTTCCGGAATCGTGAATTGTTCATATTATTGAACAAGTAGATCAATTTTATTATCTTTGACTTGATTATTACCTTGGTGAGTTATTAATAAAGAGTTCCAAATTTCTTTTGCGGTTTCACACATAAAGATCCTTTCGTACTCTTTACGTGGTAGCGCATTGTAAATAACCATTTTTGCTTCATTATTTTTAGCAAGTTTTCTTTTTAAATCATCATTTTGTTTTTCAAAAGGTACGATTTCATCTTTCTTAGTTTCAGGGTTATTTTGAATAGGTAAAAAATCACCATTGGTAATGATATGCCAAAGATCTAGATCTTTTGATTTCACATAAGTTTCGAATCGATTTTTCCAATATAAAAATCCATCACTTTCAAATAGTGGTGGTCTTTGCATAGATTGCCCTTCTAAATATTTTTCAGATTCCATAGATCGTTACAAGTTTTAAAATACAATATATTTTAAAAATCTTGCTAGACGTGGCTCCTGATACCAATTGTGGAAAACTAGAAGGGGGGGGGGGGGTTGAATAGTTTTACGTCCTTTTAAAATTTATAAGCACAAGTTTGTTTTAAAAAACTTCGATTCTGGTTTATGTGAATTCAATACTTGCACTATATGAACAATTGTATGATAACTAACTAACAAAACTAATATAGTAAAGGTAAATAAATAAGTAATGAGAAGAGTTAGAAAGATCAAACCACAACACAAGGATTTATAGTGGTTCGGCTACAAGGACACCTTCCTTGTTCCTACTCCACTCCCCGAGTCACCTACTCGAGAGTTTTCTTCACTATGTCAACAAACTCCCTTATGGCGGAGAAAACCGTACACACCAATATACACACCAATTTACACACCAATCTACATACCAATCTACACACCAATCTTCACACCAATCTACACACCAATCTTCTTCACACCTAGCTTTTACACACCAATCTTCTACACACCTTCTTCTACACACCAATCTTCACAACTATCCTACTTCACTACTAATCAACTTCTACTATCTACACAACTTCTATATCTTCTAAACAAATAATAACAAGCACAACACAATATTCACAAATGAATATATATACACTATACACAACAACTCTTCAACACTTCTTGAACTTGGTTGTAGAGAGTTCTTCTTTTGCACTTAGAATGAGAATGGATGATGAGGGATTGAATCACTTGAAACAAGGATTAATATACAAATGATCAAAGGGTTTTGGATGAGTTTTAGATGATTGTAGATCTGAAAATTTCGTGCAAAAGGTGAGGAAAAATTCCAGAATTAAGATGGTATTTATAGGGGAAGAAATCTGACAGTTTCTGACAGGGGAGCCTGGCCGGTCCCCTTAAAGCATGGCCGGCCCCCTTAAAATTAAGGGGACCGCCCCTTATAATTAAGAGGGCCGCCCAACTGTAACGGCCAGAAAACTTGTCTTTTAGTGGGGAAAGTTTATTTGGTGAAAAACTAACTGATTTTGGTTAAATATTTGAAATCATATATTTAGTATGATTAAAACATTTTTCCTTATTACCAAAAGTGTTTTTCAAAAATATATAATAAGATTATATAATTAAATAAACTTTGTATTAGTTAATTAAATACCCCTTTGATCATGAGATGTATTAAGCACTTGTTTATCCATACCTTAAGTGATTAAGTTGGATATAATGATATAAACTAGCTTAATACTTGTTTACGTAGTAATCAAACGATTGACGAGTTTACATTTTGTGATCGTCAAAATATAGAGATATCGAAAAATATAAATAACGTTTTCATACATTATTTATGTCAACAGGATACTGGTTCGTTTCTTTGGTTATTCCTTCCATTCATTCCGCGAATGAATATTGTATTGTTCTTCGAGTATTGTTGGTTCGTGACGAGCTGGTGTATTTGATCCCTCATTTACACACACCAATTGAATTTTGTGACCTGTTAGTATCGGTGTTTTTCTATGATTTTGGTTTGATTGTTGTACGAAGGAGTCTGTAAGTTCATCGTTTGGTTTGCAATGTATTTGCGTGAGTGTTCACT
The DNA here is from genome assembly GCA_030686995.1 of Artemisia argyi. NCBI lineage: Eukaryota > Viridiplantae > Streptophyta > Magnoliopsida > Asterales > Asteraceae > Artemisia > Artemisia argyi. Next base: position 103,082,751 of record CM060696.1, read on the forward strand.
GGTATGAGGTTCGTTTGATGATTATTTTGATTATGTGATTCTTCTGTGTTTTTCGCATCCAATAAAAGAGGTTGTGTTAGAGTCTTTATGGCATTTTACAAATTCGTTTTGGGTATTTCAAGGTCGTTTGATGGAAACTAATATTTTTATGGGAAATGAAGTGTGAAAAAAATGGTTATGTTGATGTCTTACATAAAATGGTTTATATGTATTTTATAAAAAAAATGTATAAGTTTAAGATATGTCTTGTGAAAAACGGTGTTCATTTGTTTTTGGGAAGGTCGAGTACGGGAATAAGAACTGTCTATGGTTCTCATTTACCAAACTTGTTATGTATTTGGTTTATCGAGTGTTTCTTTCGTTGAGGTACGCTTGGGGATGTTTTATGGGTACGTGTATTTTATATTTTCTTTGTATTGATTTTCATGAACATTTTATCCGTGTCTACTTTTATTGGGAAAATTTTCTCATTGTATTTTTCTAGCTTTGATTTTGATGTTCGTTACTTCGTTAGTCAGTAATTCGTACCCCTTTTGAGTTCGTTGATATACATTTTAGTTCGACCGGTTTCATGGTTCGCGTCGTTTACTTAGGATAGATTGTCGTTTTGATTATCAATTTGTTCGTTGAAGAAGAAGAGGATGTTGCCAAGTGTCCAAGTGAGAAGTTCAGCTTCAAGATGTACGTTTTTCAGGCATCGCGGAGGTAGAAGAAACATATGAGGAACTATGTGATACGTGACTTAGAGTTGGGGAGTAGAACTTGGAGATGATATTGGTATGGAGCAGAAATTGTTATCTACACAGATCATAAGAATCTTTAGCATATATTTGACAAGAGGATGATATTGACAGCCTAGAGAGAGAGGTTCAAGGATGAGAACATGTGAGAAGAATGATTACTTGGTTTAGACCAGTAAATGGAAAGGAACGAAGATTGAGGAATGTACTTTGCGGACCCGTTATTGGTTTCATTGAGGGGAAGCATAAGGACATCAATCATGCAAGGTATTTGATACATCCAAGAATGGATAAGATGTATTATTACCTTAGCAAGAGATGTATGGAGGAGTGAGTATGAAGGAGAATACCGATACTTTAGCAAGTGTTTGAAATGCTTGAGGGTAAAGGGTATAGTCAACAATTATTAGGGTGTTGCAACAGTCAGAGGTACCTGGAGATTTTATTAATGAGGAGTTGGCGAGACTTTTCGCTCGGTGAGTTGGTAAAGAGCCATGGGGTGTCGCGTTGATCATCAAGAAACATGATGAAATATTTACCTCGCGACTGTGGTAAATGTTTTATGGAGCCTTGAGATCGCATATGAAGATGAGTACGACTTATCGTTCTTAAAGGAATGGACTAAGTGAGTGTACAAATCAGGCGTTGGATGGTGAGCTGAGAGCATGGGTGTGTTTGATTTTGGAGGAAGCCGGGGTATACATTTACCCTTAGCTGAGTTCTCCTATATCAACAATTATCATTCTAGTATTGAGTATGTGTCGTAATGTAGGTCACTTGTTCTGTGGGCAAAGGTTGGAACAAGCCAACTAATTGGTCCTGAACTAAAACGAGAGACTACGAATAAGGGTTTCTGACTAAGGAAAGATTTAAGGTAGCAAGAGATTGCCAAAAGAGTTATGCGGATTATTGCTGTAAGCCCTTAGAGTTTGGTGTTGGTGATATTGTGAGGTCAAGAGTATCTCCTTGGAAGGGTGTTGTGCGTTTCGGTAAGAAAGGCAAGCTAGCACCGAGATACGTAGGACCATTTGAGATTTACGGAGAGGATTTGATTTGTGGCATTCCGGTTGAAGTTAGCTGAGGAATTAAGTGATGTACATGATACATTTCACGTATCTAACTGAAAGAAGTGTTTGGCGGATGCAAGTCTGCATGTGCCGTTAGATGAGAATAAGGTTGACAAGACCGTCCGTTTTGTTAAGAAACCTATTGAGATTATGGATCGAGATGTTAAGGGTTTGAAGTTTGGTGAGATAGCGTTGGTAAAGGTATGGTGGGATTCTAAGCATGGTCCTGAGTTTACTTGGGAACGTGAGGATCAAATGTAATTAATGTTTGTTTTGTGTGTATCCATTATATGTGGTATTTCCAACGGTTACCATTTGGATTTTCATTTGGTTCGAGAGTATCGTACCTATCTGTGAGAAGTCGTTCGGATCTTTGGTGTTATTGATCGGTGTAGTGTATCTATTTTCATGTATCGTTGGAGTGTTGGGAGTGTTTTCTATCGTGTGAATTCGAGTATTTAGTCGGTGCACATTTTTGTGATTCTTTCTCTGTGAATTTATGGGGTGGTATTTATCCGCTTAAATATCCATAAATTTTCTTTTGCTGTTGTGAGTGGTGACTCGTGTAGTTGAAATCTCGGGACGCGATTTCCCTAAGTGGGGGATGATGTAACAACCGTGGTTTTAGCAGGTCAGTTTGACTGATAGTCTTGACTCGGTTGATGTTTGTTTGGTGTGTCCTAGGTGTTTGAAGTGATATAAGTGTGATATAGGTGAGTTTTAGCATTAAATCCCTTTGCGTAAATGGTTTTTATTGTGATTTGGAAAGTTTGAAATTTGGGAAAGTTCACTTTGATCGCCTATTGTAGTGTAGAAATGACTTGTGTAGTTTCGGTGTTTTTTTGTGTTTTTGCGTAACGAGTCTTCGTTCAAGTATTTGTGCGTTAGCAAGTTACGAGGAGTTTGTTTTTATGTGTTATACATTTATAAAGAGTGAAAATTTATTTTTGGAAATTTTGTTTTGAAAATAATTGTTTTTCCGGTTGTCGTAAAAGTTAAGGTTTATCGCGAAAGACACTAGGATTAGTTACGGGTATTTATAAAATATGAAAAGTATGAGGTTTTGAGTGTAATAAATTAATTTAATAAAAAAATATATAAAATATATGTATATGATATATATAAATTCGGCTAAAAGAGATAAGGGGGAAAAAGGAAACCCAATTTGAGTCCAAATATGACTCTTAGGCCCAAGGATTATCCATAATTAATATAAATACAAACCAAACAACCCTCAAACGTTTTTTTTTTATGCTTTTGGTCGTTCAAGGGAGGCCAAAGAAGAAGAAAAAATTTAGGGTTTATAATTTGGAAGCAATAATCAAGAATCAAGGTAAAATTCTTAAAATACATGTTCAATTGTTTGATTAATTATTCAAATTCATGTAATATTAAGTATGATGGATCTAGGGTTTGTAAGTTTCTGTAAATTAATTAATTAAAACATGTTGGGATCAATTAATGATTATATTATGATGATTGGTGGCAGATGTGGTCACCATCATAGGTACTCAAGATATTGTGTCTGGAGAGGTGGATAGATAGGACTAAGGGAAGGGAATTGAGTGTAAAACGCGTTAGACTACGTGTTAGGGTTTGGACAGAAAATTATGGCTATAAAGATGTTAGTGTAAATAACAGATCGTGAAGAGTTAAGTCACGAATTTTAGGTCTAAATTGAAGTTTAATGAAAGAGCTTTCCAAAAAGTCCAGCTACGATTGATTTCAAGGTCGGGAAGTTGGTCTTTTGATTTTTCTTTGCTAAGGTGTCAAAGCTGTCAAACTGGGACAGAATTTGGGTAAAAGTTTGAGGGCGAGTTGTGGTTGTAAAAGTGGTATTTTGACTAGGCCTTTTGGAATAGTTAAGTATTAAGTTATATTAGACTACTACGAAAAGGATTCACGATAAAAACTTGTGGAAGTATTTTGTGTTGATCAAAACTTTTTGGTGTGCGTTCAGATCCGAATTTGAGTAGTTGACAAGTTTGATTTTCTTTTGAGTATTTGTGTGTGTTATTGGTCCATGGCCTTCTGGGATTAGCTTCTATGCTTATGAGAGACCATGATGAATTTTTGGTGTGAGTTGTTGAGCTTTATTTTTCGTGATTTTATGTGAGCGAATGTACCCAAAAATTCTGCGTTTTCTGATTTTAAGAGTGCAAGGGATTTAGTGAGTATTAGGTTATGGTAGTGGTTAGTATGGTGTCTAGGAGATCCATGGTGGGGCATATGAGTCTTAGACATCCATCATATGTGTATTACATGGGTTGTAGCTTTTAGCTTGACCTTGTGTAATGTGGATTATTTTTGTGTGCTATAGATTGTGAGTTGTTTTTTGTGGAAGCTGCGGAGTTTAAGGTGAGTTCATAGTCCCATATTTTTAACTTGTTTTAAACTTGGGATGGGAATGATGCTTGTCTTAAATGATTTGAATTACTGTGATTATGTGTATGTGTTAAAGAGCTTGGACTTATAATGTTATCGTATGTATGCTATATGTGAATGGTTATGCGATGTGGAAATGTTGTGTGATAATGTTGTGTGGTCCAATTGGGAGGGTGCTTACCCTGTTGCTCGTGCGTACGACCTAATTGGAGAGTAGCATCCCTATTTACTATTTTTATGCTGTGTGGTCCGATCGGAGGGTATTAATTTACCCATTATTTGGAGCGGGGGTCACGTTCCGGCCCGGATATTGTGAATTTGGATCGGTGGGCACGTTCCGCCCGATGGTTGCCTTATGTGTGATGTTGCCTTATGATACATGTAGCTTATATAATAACTATAATTATTTGTCCAGCTATATTTTATAATCACAGTGATTTTGGTTGCCTAGTGTGTTTGAGTCTTAAACCTATGAATCTCACCAACATTATGTTGAATTTTTAAGCATCATTTTCAGGTGAGCTTTTTAAGGATAAGATAGAAGGATGTGGATAGACGAGACCTTAGTTGCATTGGAAGTGGTTTATCATCTATGTTTGGATTTAAGTTTTGTTTTGGTTATTTTATTTTGGGGTATTGTTACAATACTTTGTGTTTGTACATTGCTCTATTTATGTGCATGTAGTTGTTCTCTATGTAGACACCAGATGTTGTGATGATATCCATGAAGTTACACCCGCGCGTTTCCGCCGTGGCGGGGTGTAACACTGGTGGGGGTTGTAAGCTTCTCAAGATCCCTTGAGAGGTAAAACCTGCTGCGAGGGCGCAATTCCCACATATCAGACCCACCAACTACAAACCAAGTTCCACAACCACCACCTCCTCGCCATGATTGCACCATGTGCGAGAGAACCGCTCACCTAAGTGAGGGATGCAACATCTTGGTTCATCAACTTCAAGATATAATGAGGTTTATCCTTAACCACATCTTGGAGCGTCTTAACGCCATCTCTCACTTGCCTCAAGCCTAGAGCTTTCTTTGGATCAAATAATGGTAGAATCTCACTTAGGACCCTTTTCATTTGTAGGTGTAGTTGTCATTTCACCTTGTTTGTTTTTTCTTCAATAGTAGATTTTTTTTCAAGTCTTTAGGTTTGACTATTTATAGTCAAAGTTTAAATTTTACTTGAAATTAAATGATTATATTTATATATTGTGTTGGTCATTCTCTTTTGGTTGATTGTTACTAAATAATTTTTTGTCATGTGATGTATGCTTATTCTCTTATACTTGGTATTATGCTCTCATCCTTATCTCTACAACAAACTAACCTTTTCTTGTAGGACCAAAATCCATGTATCCTCTATTGGCACTCCATTTAGGGAGAGTATTATCCAAGGGGGAGCATTTGGCTTGACACATTTCCGCTTCGCTACTCTTCTTTTTTGTTTCGACAAAAAGGGGGAGATAGGATATATTTTACCAAATCAACTTTAAATACATCATTTAAAATGACATACTCAAAAGTTGAAATAATCATATGAAATGTAAATTTTCAAAAGGCTCAAAATCTATAATTATCCATTTGTGTAAAATCTATGTTTTGTCGTCAACAAAAAGGGGGAGATTGTTAATACAAATATCGCCGAAAAATGTTATTTATATTTTACGATCTTTCTTAGTTTTGTTAACTACAAAAGATAAAGTTTATTTTTGGCAAATCATAAATATAATTTAAAAGTCTTTTACTTAACTTCACTCAAACTACATTTACATGTTTTCACAAAGTAATTTCTAAGTAAGTATACTTTAGTTTAAGTACATGTGTTGAAAATGTCTCTTATGTATATTTAGCAAGTTTACTAAATAGTATATCATATTAGGATATAAGCAAGCAAACTCTTTTTAGTAAAACATTCACTTGCTAAACATCTCAAACAAACATGTTTTGATTCTATACATAAACTATTTTTACAAGTATACTTTCTTTTTTAGGAATATCTAAAATTAGAAATAAAATGTTAAGTTACATCATCCCTTGCATCACACATGTCCCTTTAAGGAAACATGTGTGTAAGAAATATGTTTTATTATGTATAGATTCATACTCAAGATCTCAAAGTTGACTTTGTAAGATCATGAGAATAATGTGTTAGATTGTGAAATATTTTGTGCAGGATTCTGTCAGACATGCTGGCGGAACCCTCAGACATAACAGACGGAACCAAAGGATGGGTTCCGCCGTATCCGTGGGTTGGCCTGATTGTTTGCCTATAAATAGCAACTCACTTCTTGAGTTTTTCTTATTACTCTCTATCATAATACACTGCATATACTTTATTTCTAACTCAGTAAACTTTCATATTTGTGAGTTTTTCTTTGTAGGAAGAAGATCACGAACTTACAAGCTTCAACACGACGTTGCAAGACTTGTCTAGCATAGCATTAGTGTAAACTAGTAAAGTTTATACTTCATTGTATTGTATCCATTTGTAGTGATCGGTTAGTATTTTAGTCCTCAAAATACTTAGAGTATCAAGAGTTGTTGTACCCTTGTAAAAGAACTATCGGGAGTGGTTGTACCCTTGTAAAAGAACTCGACATCTAGCTTAGTGTCGGAAATAGTGTGTAAGTGACGTGTAAGGTTTTCTCCGCCGGATAAAGGAGCTTGTTGACTAGTGCAAGAAAACTCTCGAGTTGGATACTCGGGGTGTGGAGTAGGGTAAGAAAAAAGAGTCCTTGTAGCCGAACCACTATAAACAATCGTGTTATTGTTTGATCGTTTCTTACTTTTATTCATGCATATAATTTATTGTTTGATACGTCTTAATTGGTAATTACACGTAAAAGTATTAGAAGAAAATCAAGTTTAAAACCGGTAAACTATTCAACCCCCCTTCTAGTTTTTCACAGACACTCTGAGGCTCGTGGTACTAGAGAATGATCTACTAGTGTCATGTGGCATGTTTTGTCTCATCTTATGCCTTAGGTTAAGGGCTGACCACTCAAACTCGATTAAGTCATCCAATGCAAAAACTTGTGAAAAATTAACATAGGAGAGAAAATTCACCTTGGATTGCAGTTCACCTATGTTTGACATTGAGAAAAGCAATTACAAGTGTCCTCGCATAATTGGACGGCAAAGACTTAAATTTAAAAGGGTATAATAGATATGATAAACTATGTGTATAAAAAATGTGTACAAATAAGTATGCACACATCTTCGTAACACAAGTTAAGAAACAATTTTATTAACTTATTAGGTGGATATTTTATCACAGGAAAACATTAAAGAATAACCAAACCATAGATTGACACCCTCAAAAGGTTATTACACCTCAAGTATTTCAATCATTAATAATAATGCGCCAAATCACGTCTTATCACGAGAAAAGATTAAAGGTTATTCAAACCTTAGACCATTTGTTAAAAACAGTGTGCTTGCATGTTTTTCAGGGAGCAAATTAGTTGGTAAACCCAACCCAATGCATTTAAAAAATTTGCAAGACATTCGTTTAAGCAAACTCGGTCATTAATAAAATTAGTGCAAAAACTTCAATTTATGTATTAAAGTTCATTAAACTAAAGTACTTGCATCATGTTTTTTGCGGGAGCAAATTACGGTGTAAAACCCAACCCAATACGTTTAAAACGATGCAAAACGTTAGTTTAAATCATGTTTCAATAATTTTAGTCCCATTTAAATTTCTGAAAACAATTTTCAAATTTATACAAATCACAATGAATAATAAGGCGAAAATAAATGAAACATAAAATTAAACAAACAAGATAATCATATCATGACATGCTAACAATTAATCAATAAATTCCTATACTTGGGTCCATGAGCGATCATGAAAAACCCGAGAGGTCTTCTAAGGGAAAATTCATCAACCAAAATAGGACCCCCACTTACTTTTAGACCTCATCAAAGCAAGTAAAAAAAAAACCCTCAGCTTACTGATTTTAAATTTTTATCCACTTTAGGACCAGAAAACTCCATGAAGGAGTCTTCCCTAACTTTTGAAGTAAACTAGAAAGTTGTAGTCTACTGAGTCAAGGATTACCAAAAAAAAAAAGTCAAGGTCTAATTCGTTACAAAGCGACGGGAATTAATTGTTTAGTGCAGCAAGGTCAAGAAAACAACAAACAAAAATAAATCACACAATTATTTAGACTAGAGTTTTTATCGATTTTCATGCCTAACCAATTAACCCATTAATAATATGATTAATGCAAGAGGTTGGCTCATCATCCATGACAAATATATTACGATTAAAAACAATTAACACAACGAATACGCCAAAAAAATGAAAGATTAGCAACAAGTAGACCACCCCCCCCTTCGGCTATGTACACGAAAACCCGCAACCTAGGGTTTTCAAGAAATGTTTTTTAAGACTTATTAGGTTCCAACGTATCACAAAAAATTGCCCCAAGGGTTGTTCAACAACCGTTTTAAAGAAGACAATGAAAACATGCGTTTTAGGTTTTATGTAACCCATATCATCACACGTGGCTCGTGATGCCACTGTTAGAATTTCTTAATCATATAACATTTATAATCTCGAGTACGCAGTCGAATAAACATCCCAAAGTGATCCGTATGAAGTACATGGATTAACACATAAAACACATTGTTTACTAACCCCTTGTTATTATTCGGATCAACGAATGGATCTTGGATTCTTCTTAAGACTCACGAAACAAATCAAATCAAAGGTAGATGATCTCTATGTATATCCACACTACACATTGTAGTGTACAGTGTACTACCCGAATGCTAGTTCTTACGATTTATAAACTAAAGCATGAAACACACGGTTTTGCTCTTCTTGAACAAAATTCAACAACCCTAAAGGGTTTAGGGTATGCCGGTCGGTTTTAGGTGTGTAGGAGAGGAGATGATTTTGTTTAACTTGTTTAGGTTATGCAAAGATATCAAATAATGAATTAGGCAATTCATTATATAGGCTTTAGATGACTTGGTGAAGAAGCTAAACTCTTCAACCTCCTTTCCTACCCATGGTCGGCCAAATAATGGGTTTCCCATTCGATTTGGGCTATGATCCAATTAATTGGTCCATTACCAAATAATTTTGAAAGTGTATTAGTTATTTAAGCGTCTAACGGTATAATTAACGACCGTGATTATTTTTTGAATTATTTAACTATATAATTAATATACTTACTATAAATATGTTAATTACATTATGAAAGTAGTACTTCTGTGTATATGTATGTAACCCCATACACTCACACATTTTTAGTCGTATATTATTTAATGTGACGTGAGCATATACCAATAAATACTCCCCCATAAAAATGAGTGTTGTCCTTAAGGCACACATTTTTATACTTCGGGTCATGCGGCTTCAAGGGTGGTTCGTGCTGGGCTTGGAGAAAACAAACATGGGTGGTAAAGGTGGTGTGGCAAGGTCATAAGTATGATGAAAGATGATTGGCTGGAACATGGTTATATTACAAAATTTAGAAATTGGTATACGTAAATAGATGAACAAAAAAAGACATAATATTTTATATTTCTTTTCTTTGTCTTCATACGTTCATTTACGTTCGTTTAATCTTTTGATGAACCAACTTAAACGAACATGCCAATCGCATTTCTTAATGAGTGAAAAAAAAAAAAAAAAAAAAAAAAAAAAAAAAAAAAAAAAAAATTGTCCCCTTAAGCAAAATTGTCCAGTTAAAATTAAAAAAAATAAACATAAACAAAATTCCGTCCGTGTTTGTTCGGTTCATTTATAGTCTTACAAATGGAACAGCTATCTACTTACATGAATTTTGTCATTTTTGTTTTCTAGAATCAATGTCTCGCAACCACATGCTCTGCACGTGAATCTTTGTATTTTTAATTGTTCTATATATGTCCTACATAGTTGCATTTCTAAATTTGATATAAACTCAAGCATAATAAAACTCTCCTAATCATGTTGTTTTGGTTCAATTCCACTGATTTACTTAATATAATTGATACCATGGAGGCATGGAGCGTATAATTATAAAGAAACGTTTTTGTTTATTTTATTTTAGTCTTTGTCGTTGTCCTTTTCACTAAAGTTTATGCTTTTCTATCATTGTCCTTGGTGTAAAATGTATCACTCGCACATGTATGTATTCAGAAAACACAGCTTATGTCTTCCGAATTTCGATAATCTCCTATATTCCCGTATTTCCATATGACGACTTCAGTCAAATTTATTACCACTTTCATCTTCTCAACACTCTTGGTGGTTATACTATCCCCTCCATGTGATGCTCAGCAAGAAAAGTTAACAAAGAACGGGTTGATTAGAGACAAGAATCATGAAACACTCACTTCACCGGCAAAAGTCTTTCAAATGGGATTCTTCGGGTTGGAACCAAATCAAAGATATCTTGGAATATGGTATTACGCCGATCCAAAAACAATTGTGTGGGTTGCTAATCGCGATAACCCTGTCTCATCAAGTTCCTCATTTCTTACCATTGAAAATGATGGTAACCTAGTGGTGAAGGATAAATCTAGAACGTATTTCACCACAGGTCTACCTTCAGCTTCAGGGTCCGCTTCGTGGACCTTGAAGCTAGAAGACACTGGAAACCTGATCCTGCAAGATGGATCAGGAAAACAGATGTGGTCTAGCTTTAGTTTCCCTACGGACACTTTCCTTCCGGGAATGTACATGGAGAAGGCGATGAAGCTAACTTCGTGGAAAACCCAAAACGACCCAGGATCTGGCATGTATGTATTCCAGAAAGACACAGTTTTCGGATACAACAACTACACCATATTCGCTGGAACAAGACTTCATTGGAAAAGCGGGTTCGGACTAGAAAGCAACATAAACCCTACGAAGATGCCTATCGCCGCCATTCACTTGCTATCAAGAATAAACTCTACGAAAACACTAAACAACTCTAGGCTAGTCATGAGCAGTTCTGGTGAAATCCAGTTCTATTATTGGGATTTAACTTTCGGAAAATGGGTTCTAAACTGGTCTGAACCGAAAGACTATTGTAGCAAATACAACGCTTGCGGACAAAATAGCTATTGCAACATGAGTAAAACAAAGGAAAACGATTCATTTTGCAACTGCGTGCCTGGTTTTGACCTTATTCCTGACGTCGTTACGAATGAAAAAGTGTGCAAGCGAACTGCACCTATTTGTATTGGTAATGATACAAATTTCTTAAAGATGGAGATCGTGAAGATTGATGTAACTTTTGAGACATTCATGGAGTCTAAAAGTGAGCTAGAATGTAAAGAAAAGTGTCTTGGGCTAGATTGTTGCCAAGCTTATTCGTATAGCGCTGTAGGGAACGAAGAACTGGCTCGAGTCGGGGTTCCTGGAGGTAAACAAGGGTGCTGGATATGGTATTCAGGTTCGCAACTAGTTGATCTACAGGTTAGTGACGGAGTTGGTGGACGAATACTTTCCATCCGTAACCCTATTTCAAAAGGTGCATATTTCTTTCTGTATTTTTAACTTCTTGTTCATGTCGATAATATAATTTGGTAACACGTGCAACTTTATGGTACAAAAAATGGATTTGGTATAGACTGAAAAGGGTCGGGCCGACCATGAGCACTTGTTCCTTAATAATTACAGAAATAATTAATAGTTACCATCATCCAAATTGTACCGTTAGTATTTATTTAATCTTGTTGATAGATGAAATAAAATTCGTTTAGGCATTTAAAATAGGGCTGAGCATCGGGCGAAAACCGGACCGGACCGACCAAGACCGGACCGGACCGAGGACCGAGAACCGGAAAAATCATAGACCGAGACCGGACCGAATGTGGTCGGTCCGGTCTCGGTCCGGTCCGGTCCGGTCGGTCTTCGGTCGGTCCGGTCCAATTAGGCAAGTTTTTTCGGGTTTTTGGTCGGTCCGGACCGGACCGGACCGGACTGACCGGACCGAGGACCGAATTTTCCAAAAAGCTTAGACCGAGGACCGGACCGAATGTGGTCGGTCCGGTCCGGTCGGTCTCGGTCCAGTCGGTTTTGTCGGTCGGTCCGGTCCATCCGGTCCGTTTGCTCAGCCCTAATTTAAAATACCTTGTGCGCTACTTAAATATGCTTGCCCATTTTGATTTTAGCGTGTTCTTTTTAATTTATTTCAACATTTTGACTCATTAAGAAAAAAATGCAAACAAGATTGACCAAATTGTCACATGTGCATTTAATTTTATAATTTTGTAAACTAATGTTATCTTCATGGGTTGTATTTTATTTTTAATTTTGCTAGGACTAATTAATGTTATCTTCTATTTCAATTTTTAATCTCTTTAAGTTACTAATTAATGGCATGCATATTTTAGGCATTTTATATCGTTGGCACAGTTGTCATAAATTAATATTTAACTTAATTGATGCATGTTAGCATCTTTTATGAGAGGTGCAAGAAGAAGTTTAAAAATACTGGAAGTTCATTTTTTTAATCATTCATAGTGATTCAGTGTTTTATGTTGAGGTGACATGAAAATGTTTATTATTATCGTAGGTCGGATAAGAGTGTACTTAATTAGATAAATTAAGCTGAACATATTTATTAGCTCTAATTATCATGTTTACGTGTTATCAATTACAAATAAGTTTATAAGAAGAAAATATTTATGCCTTGACAATTTGGCATAACATGACTATATGACGCATATCCTTGAAACTTCTTAATAGCCGACGCCAAAGTATTACGAGCGCCAATAGTTGTTGACTTTAGAATTTGGTTGTCGTAAAGGTTAGGTACTTTACTGGCCACGTTTATTTAGTGTTTTTACTTAAACCACGGCACCTATTTTTTTTTTTTTTTTTTGCAAATGGTGAAATATAACCACACCTATTTATTGTTGTCTTTTAAAAACTATAATTTATAGGTCAATATATATATATATATATATATATATATATATATATATATATATATATATATATATATATATATATATATATATATATATATATATATATATATAGTTTCTTAGACCAAAGATGAACAATAATCTCTGTTGAAATCTAGTTTAATTTGAATGTTACTCACAAATAAAAAAGGATGAGAAGGACGTACCATATACAACTGACCCTTTAACAAACACTTTTACATCTTTAACTGTACGTGACAACGGTTACATATGACTCAAAAGACTTTTCGGGTTTCTGCAACGACAATTTTAGCTGCAAGAACTTAACCCATTATGCTTGTAATGTTATTTGTTTTATGTAACCCTGCATATTGCATTGAACTCATAATCGTTAAGTTTAACAAAAATGATTAAATACATTTTCTCTGGTTATAAAAGATGATGTTACACATGAAGTCTTTTCATTTGATCACGTACATATATACATTTTCATTCAGGAATTAAGCCCTCTCCAATAGCTAATGGAAAAGCAAAAAGGTCGAAGCCATTATCCCATCAACTCGTCATTTTTTCTGCAATTGTGGTTCCGGGAGTTCTGCTACTCTTATGTTGCGCCGGCTTCATTTGTTGCAGGAAGAAGAATATCAAGAAAGTTAAAGGTACCCAACAACAGCATTTCTTAGGATTTTCACTTATTGAGAATTCGACTACTTACTCAACAACTCATCATAACTTAACCACTGTTTCTTGACAAATACAGTACATAGACACTGCAAAAAAACATGTAATAGAAATAAAAAATAAAAGTTCTTTTGTAGACGTTAACTCGAAATAACCAATTTAAATGCATATAGAAACAGTTACGTAATGTAGCCATCTTTTTATTCTATGTTGTAGTTTCTATTCATGACTTAAATATTAGCCTTTCAACTACAAAGGGCTTGTGTCCAAATGGTACCCCATGTTGTATGAGAAGCTCTCCAACCGATTGGTTGCAGGTTCAAGTCGTGCTTAAGACATCTGAGATAGATTTGTAGTATAAATATTAAATAGTTAAATATGCCGTTCTAAAAAATAATAATACTACAATAAATAAATAAATAAAATTAGCCTTTCAACTATAAATCTAAGGATCTAGCATGGGGTTTTTATAATCAAATCTTTGTGATCATGAGGTGCAGTGGTATAATTTTGATCCTTCAAGTTATAACATCTAAGCCCACATATGATGTCTCTTTTAGGAACTGCTGATAGCGAATCTGTTCATAAATTCAATGAAAGTGTGAGGCAGATACAGGATTTGTTGGATCCACTTAATTCGAATGAAGACGATTCTTCAAACATAGGTATACCTTTCTTTGAATTTGAAAGAATAGCGGCTTCCACCGATGACTTTTCAGAAGAAAATAAACTTGGAGAAGGTGGTTTTGGACCAGTTTACAAGGTGAGAATTCTTACTACTTCTAAAAACGTATCAGTGTTTACTTCTTGTAATTAGTACTGTATAACAAGTAAACAAATGGGGTTCTATCCGAAGTAATTTTCTTACTATACCATTAAAATGATTGTACAACAAGTGCACTATTGATGACTTATCATATTTTTTATCCATAGCTTGTTATTGTTTTAGCCGTATATACTCACACGCACATGTATCGAATGGGACTTGAAAGTTGAAACAACAACTTAACTTGTAGTTGGTAAAACACCCAGGATACTGCTAGGCCAAAAGTCTGTTGGTTGTAGTTCGTGTTTCACTTAGTAAAGGTTCTTTACTGCTAGAGTCTTAGTCTTATATTACGTTTCTAGATCTATAAGTGTATTGAGAAACATCTATGCCAATAGATGCAGAAAAAAGTTCATGCAGTAAGTACCCAAATCATACATTACGGCATGTCTTTGGAAGGTCACACATCCAATGTTTTAGTTAATTACCTGCATTAAATTTTGTTATTTCGTTTTCAATAGCAAACTCACACACCCGCATACTCGTAAATATATGTCTTTGTTGTTTCTTATAAATGATTTGGACCACTTTTGTCAGGGTAAGTTCCCTGGAGGACTAGAAGTTGCAGTGAAGAGGCTATCCATCAACTCTGGACAAGGTTTAGAAGAGTTCAAGAACGAGGTTACGTTGATTGCTAGACTTCAGCATCGAAATCTTGTGAGGCTCTTGGGATATTGCATGAAGGGAAATGAAAAGTTGTTAATATATGAGTATATGCCTAACAATAGCTTAGATGCTATCATATTTGGTAATCTTCTTCATCCTACCCTTTATGACCAAAAGAGTGATTGAGTCTTTTTAATGTATTATACCTTTCAGAAAAGAAAAAAAGAATATTGCATGAAGGATTCAAAAAAAATAATACAGTCGGAAAAGTTGAAAATTAACTAGAATAATTTTTGACATATTTGATTTCAAGCATAGACAAATTGCCAAGAAATTGTGTTACTTATGCTTTCCAACTCTTAAGTATTAAGATTTAGGACTATTTATACTAATGCATTTTTTGTTGAACTACTTGCAAGATGGGACACAAAGTGCAATGCTAAATTGGCCGAAGAGGTTTGAAATAATTATGGGAATTTGTAGAGGTTTGATATACCTTCATCAAGATTCCAGGTTGAGGATTATTCACAGAGATTTAAAGACTAGTAATGTATTGTTGGACGAAGATTTAAATCCAAAAATATCAGATTTTGGATTGGCAAAGATCGTCAATGGGAAAGAAGTGGAATCTAATACCAAGAGAATTATAGGAACCTAGTAAGTATAGCAAAGTAAAACATTTTGAGCAAATACAGTACTGCTTATTTCGACCTGCTAAAATGACATTTTTCCCACATGTTGGTAATTCATTTTATCATTTGTCTTGATGCAGTGGTTATATGGCTCCAGAATATGCATTAGAGGGATTATTCTCAATCAAGTCTGATGTTTATAGTTTTGGAGTAGTTATTCTCGAAATTGTCAGTGGGAAAAAGAAGCACTATGAAAGTGATCATGCAATCAGTCTTCTGAACTACGTGAGTTCAATAGCTCATAAACCTTTTTTTTTTTTTTTTTTTTTTTTTTTTTTTTTTTTTTTTTTTTAATTTCTGAAGACTCAAACAATCCTGCCTTATTCGCTTGTCTGTCTATTCACGAATTTTGATTAACTTTAAGTAAATAAAAATGCAGGATTCGATAAATAGATCTGTATGTTTTCCTTAGCATGCACAACTGAGCTTAAACGTTTTTCGGTTTTTATACAAATTATCTAATTTTGGATGTATAATTTCAGGCTTGGCAATTGTGGAAGGAGGATAGGCCATTGGATCTAATGGATCGAGTTTTATTGGAAAGCTATAATTCTGATGAAGTATTAAAATGCATCATTGTCGGGCTATTATGTGTGCAAGAAGATCCTGATGATCGTCCTAACATGTCCACTGTAGTAACAATGCTTACAAGTGATATTGCTACACTTCCTGAACCAAAGCAACCAGCCTTTCTAGTAAGAAAATTACCTTCATCCTATGATAGTTGTTCTTCTTCGTATCAAGGACAAACACAAACAAACGTTGAGGTTACAATCTCCACAGTACAAGGGCGATAAGTATCGTCACTGGGTTTTCATTGTTTACCAGACAGATACTTGTAAAGTTACTTCAGAAGTCATAAAGTTACAGCAGCAATTGCATTTTCTTTACAAAACATTAGGATGAACTTTTGTGTGGATACCGTTAATTTGGAACATAAATGGGACATTTTTACGTCGATAATGCATAATGGTGTTATCTCATCTCAAGAAACTCATTTGTCACAAACTAATATGTTTTAATCTTAAAACGGAGCGCATAAGATTAAATGCCCTGCTTGAGTTGGGTTTTTTGTTTTTTACCTTGATTACTAAAACACATGGATAGTACTGTAGATAAGTACAGTTATCACTAGCAGAGTAAAAAATCCTCTATTGAGTATGTTAATTTTTAATGAATCTATTGGTTTAAGGCTTTAATCATTCTCAATTAGTGGGAAGAAAAAGTATCATATACTAATAAATAATCTGATGGTTTTAACCTAACCTATTTCTTGTGATGGATGTATAGGAGGCACAATGGGCAAAGTGGGCGGTTCAGACGGGTTGGGTAACATGTCAAACGAGGTCAGCCGTAAAGAGGTAAATTTGTACCTAAACCAAAATGGGTTGGGTTTTGGTGACCCATCAATATATATTGTTCAATTTATTCAATTGTTAAAGAGATTAATCATTAAGAATGATTAATTATTAATTATTAGAATGATGAGTTTTTGAGAAGATATTGTAAAAATGTGAGTTCATTTTGGCCAATTTTTAAATGTATGTTTATTATGTGTTTCTATTTTTACTACTTTTATTAGTTGTCGATACTCACTTCACTTGTTATAATTAAAAGTTACTTAAATCACCAATGTTAACAATTCTTGGGTAGAAGTATATTTAGTATAATGACCAAACATGCAAAAGTAAAAAAAAGATAATGGTATCAACACAAAAGAAATTCCAATACGTCAATCTTTCTCCAAGCAGAGTCAAGCTGGTCCACAAACCACGAAGTTGTGGGCTCAAGTCACAACAACGACATGTTTATGTATATGTGTGTGGTACGAAAAAGAGAAACAGCAACAAAAGAAAGGAATATGGTCCTTTCCTCAATGTGTGGGTTCATAATTAAAAAAAAAAAAAAAAAAAAAAAAAAAAAAAAAAAAAAATCCTTTTCTCATTGGTGAGAAAACACATCAAAAGGAACTTGATAAGTTTAAACGATGTAAAAAAGGTAAAAGCATGGTGTTACACCGTGCTTTTACCATTTTTACATCTTACACTTACACGATTTAACAACCCATGATAGCCATTGGAGTGGTAGGCAGGGAGCCCGGATGGCTGTCGGTTTCCCTTTCTAACATTTTAAAAGCATATAACTAGTGCTAAAACATTTTGGGCCTCGCAAAAAGGAGTTTAACAATGGTCCAAACTACTTCGGTATGTTCAAGTCCAGAAAGGTGAAATAAAGATTTCAATGTAAGAAACAATATGATGGCCTAAGGGTATGAAATTCATTAGAGCATGAAGCAAACGTGTGTTAAGTTGTGAACACTCATTGTCACATATCCTATACGACCTCCATACATCTATCCTTTTTGTGATTGTAAACCCTGACAAAATTTAAAGGATAGACTAATTTGTAAGACCATGGACCAGGTTAATCACACTTGTGTATTCTTTAATATTTGCTCGTCTTTACTTGTATGCAGCATTGCTATCATAGTTCTTTTAAGAGGTATGAGATGTTAGTTTTAACGGATAATAAATTAATATATCATGACCGGACTCGAACTCGAGACTTCGGGATTGCACACTTTACGTATGAGTTTCAATTAATTAATAATTATTGTTTTAGTGACGAATAATTATTAAATTCACGAAATGAGCATTTAACGGTACCTAACGACCGTTAGACGAAAGATGAAGGACTAGATTTGAAAAAGAGTGAAAGTAAGGTTCGGGTTGGGGTTTTGTAGCCCATGGCCGGCCACCCCACTTCCCCTTAGGGTTTGGGATAGCTTTTGCTCCAAGTTTATTGAATGCTATATAATGAGACCTCCTCTCATTCATTCATTCATCCCTTGGTTCACTTGCAAACCAAATCTCCTTCTCTTTCTCCTCTTGAGTTAGAAATCGAACTACACCCTTATAGGGTTCCTACTAGATTTCTAAGCTCAAACCATTCTTGTTTAGTTGATCAACTACACCCTTCTAGGGTTCCTACGCGATCTTCTAAACATTATGTTTGGATTGCTTGTGAATTAAGAACCTAGCTTTTCTTATTGAAACGCTACTAATACGTGTGTTCAAGAACGAAGTGTTGGCATACTTTTGCTAACAAGGTGATTTGCCCTATTCGACTAACCCTAGTCGATCCACCATTAAACCCAATTAGGGTTTATAGTTCTTGTTCCATTGGTTTCTTGTTCTTGCTAGAAATCACAAAGAGGTACGCATCCATTTATATTCGGTTAATTTATTATTTGTATTTGATCTATTCCGCTGCGTACTTTTTGATGTTTATATGTTTATTGTTTTACATTATTCATATATTCCAACATGAGATGCTCAATACTTTTTCCTGGTTATGGACAATCCGCCCTACTCCACCCACATAATCTAAATGAAAGAACTAAGTATGGTCTAAATTCCTAATAATGTGTCTTGTTACGAAACAGCTTACAGAAGTTTTTGCTTGATAGCATCAAAGCGTAAAACAAGCTATGAAACAGTGAATTTTATCTACTGATTTGTAGTATGACGGTACTTGTTTCAGTGGTTTCTCTCAAGAAATAGCAGAGTTTGACTTCTGATGTCAAACGAATCAGTTATCATCTTTGGGATTTAAACGAATACTTCATATGCTTTTTAGGAGAATTTTAATAAGCCATTTAAATTCCACAAGTTGCATACAGACTTGTAAGAGTAACAAGTCTGTCCAAAAAGTCAATGCTTTCTTTTTTCTACTGTCGCTATGTTTTCGCTGCACTGCTTTCATTGAACTAACTGAAGCACTAGGTGTAAAAGAGAAAGCCGCGAAACATGAACCAGTTTATTAACTATTAATCAAAATAAACTCCTTTCTTACACCACCTACTGATATTACATATAACTTGTTGGTGCAGCATGCAAGCAATTCTCAAATAAGAAACAAATTCAAGAAAATTCAAACATTTCCACAAAACAAAAAACAAAAAAACTTTTTCACCCTTCCACCAACAATTACATTGAAGCATAAGTAACAAACGGAATCACATTTCTGGTTTGGTTGCCAAATTGGATCAATGAAGCAACCATAGGAATGTTTTTCCATAACAGCTCATCGAATAAAAAGGAGCAATGAAACAGTACTAAAGTTTTATCTGACGAAATGTAGTTTGACAGTACTTGTTTCAAGTAGTTTCACTCGCGAAAAAACATAGTTTGACTTATTCAGGTCAAACATAACATTTTTCATCTTTCGGGTTCAAACGATCCTTCATACGCTTTTGACAATTTTAATAACCCGTTTAAAATCCCAAGAATCACAACATAATATGAGTATTCAGATCGAATTGGAAGCTCAATGCATGTCTAGTCTAAAAGAAATAACAAGTCTGACCTCAAAAGTCAATATTATATTTTTCTATAATGTGTGTGTAAAAACTCAAAATTAGATTTGATGGGTGTTCTAGAATTGGGAATTGATTCGCACACACAATTTTTTGATTAGGACATTCAACTTTGTGCACTGAACATCCTAATTTGGCTGTTTGTATATTCTTTGTACATTCGAGTGTGCAAATCAATAAACCATGTGCACAAATCATCTCCTGAATAACTATCCACAAACTGCTTATCATTAGTTCATTACAAATATAATTATCTTTATAGTATTAAATCTATAATCTATCAAATCATATATAAATCAGTAAAACCAAGTAAACAGATGAGGTTTTCCCTATTAACGTCGCCGGGGAGGTCAAGTCTTTGACTCATATGTAATCGGCCAAACCGGGTATCCCAGGACCGTTTCCGACACTTTAGCACATTAACACCGAATCATTTGACAACTCAATACATTCATCCAGATCACAAGACATTAACACAAACTAACAACAATAACCAAATTCCAACATTTTAATTCTCATAACAAAATAAATAAATTACATAAAAACAACCTAAGAATCCTTCTTAAAAAAGGTATCAATCCTACGACTACCCTTAGGCGGGGGCGGAACATCTTTACTACTCTCATCACTCTTTTTCTTCGTCTGCTCACTTTTCGACTCCACGGGCACAGGGACCGGAAGCGAATCCAGCAGAAAATCCGCAGTGGGCTGATGCCTCTTCACCGCGACACGGATATGTTCAAGCTTGATTGTTTTTCGCTTCTTCTCGATGGCGACTTGGGATGATTTCTCGGCTAAGAACTTGACGAAAAGCTCGGTGGCGTTCGAGATAACGAAGAGGGCTTCGGAGTTGATTTTGTTGATTTCGCTGTCGAGTTTCATGATTCGTTTTATTCGGCCCGTTGGGAAGGTTGAGTGGGTGGTTTCTTCTTGTTGTTGCTTTTCTTCCAGATCTGCCATTGATGTTTGGTTGTGAAATTGTGGGGTGGTTTGATGAGTTTTGTTTGGTTTATTTTGTTAGGGTTTTGGTTTTGGCGGGAGATTGAAATGTTTTTTGGCGGGAAAATGAAATGTTATTTGGGAGCGAAACTGTATATGTATATGAAAAACAGTAATCCTTGTATCCCTATATTTTTAGAGGAGTGATTTCACACACTTTTTTTATTTGTACACCAATATGTACAAGTAAGTAAAGCTTGATATGTATATACAGTATAACTGTCTAAAGCACTAATAAGTTTTTATGAGTAAAAAAAATTGGTGTGCAAATCAATTTCTATATTTTTACATTGTGTTTTTATCATTATAAACCCAATATCTTTTATAGACACAATGAATCAATTTTAGCCAACTATTATTTTATCAAAAAAAATAAATAAATAAAAAATAAAAATAAATAAAAATCAATTTCACATTTTTTTTGAAAAAAAATTATCTTTAAACGGTAAATTGTTACACGAAAAAAAAAATACAATATCTAGACGAGAATTTTTTTATCTTTCAGTAGATAAGCACTTCGATATACTTTCGACGATTTTTTTTTTTTTTTTTTTTTTTTGAGCTTTATTTTAATGTTAAAATTTGCGTCTGAAAAAATCAAATGTGATTTATATGTTAGGAATCAAGTGTAATTTCACAAATCACGTGTAATTTGTATGTTAGGAATCACGTATTATTTCATAAATCACATGTGATTTAGTAAAGTCGCATGTGACTTCATAAAATTATATATGATTTTAAAATTACAAATCACTTATGATTTCTCTAGATGTAAATTTTACACTAGCAAAAATAGAATAAAATTAAAAAAAAAATTAAAAAAAAAAAAAAAAAAAAAAAAAAAAAACATTGAAAGTATATAGAAGTTCCTGTTTATATAAGGGTAATTTGATTCTCGTCGTGATGGTATAATTCTTTTCGCATAATAATTAACGGTTTGTAAGGTATTTAATTAAAAAAATAAAAGTAGGTTTTTTTACTTTTGATGAAAAAGAAGAAGGTTTATAATTGGTTCATTGGGTTTAGGAAGAATTTGTGATTTATATTGAACTTTTATGTGTTTTCAAGTGTCTTTTGGAGAATGAAAGCGAAAGAAAGTAAAAAAAAAAATTGTTTTTTGAGTTTTTAAAAAGAGTGAAAGCATCTCATGTGATGCCTGTGGATGGCTTCCATTACTCGGCTGACTACTATTAGACATTGTGAACCCCGTAGGTGTAACTTTATTATTTATTGATTATGGACCCTAACTCATATCAGGCTTTGGCCATATTTATCATCTATACTCTCACGCATTTTGAGTGGCGAAATCGCGAAAGCTCGGACTATTGTAGTAAACTAGAAAAGAAAAGAAAAACAAAAACATTAACGTAATAAAAGCATAACTTTAGCCGACTCGTAACAAATACGTACCAATGGTCGACTTTAGTTGACTAGTACCAACGGCTGGCTAAGTTGACTGGTAACAAAACCGTACCGACGGTCAACATTAGGGATTGATACTAACGGTCAACTTTAGTTAACTGATAATAAAGCCGTATGAACAATCGACTAACAAACAAACAATGAAACAACTATAACTTCTTATTCTTTTTTTTTTTTTTCTTTTTTCTTTTCCAATAATAATAATAAAAAATAAAATAAAATAAAACAACCATATCTGTGTCGTTAAGCAGCTTCATAACTTTTGTTTCTGTTGTGGTTTAGACATGAGGAACAAAAAGAACTCCTAACCTTCACTTTGTTTATTATCATTGCACGATCGCCAAAGAACAAGAATAATATATCAATGAATACCTTGTAGTCTTTGAATAATTCAAAGAAAAGTGTCCGTTGGGAGTATTTGTGAATGATGTGTCGGCTGGGATCTCTTTTTCCTTCCAGTGGTCCACCAAAAATAACAAATGGATAATAGGTGGCGGTTAAGGTATGACGGAGGTGGCATAAAAGCAGCGATTTATGACGGCCGATTAAGTTTCGGCATCAAACATGCTCATGATACCATGTTAGACATTGTAAACCTTGTATGTGTAACTTTATTATTAATCGATTTATAGATTACAACCCTAATAGACCCTAACCCCACACCGGGCTTGACTATATTTATCATCTAATACCTATCAGCTTAAATTGGTCTCTAAAGTTATTAATATTGATTCAAAGGCTTGCCTTTTTTGCGATTCGATTGATGAGTCTCTAGGTCACTGCCTCATCTATTCTCTCCGTGTTTGTGTCATTTGGCGCAAGATTTGGGCATGGTGAAACCTTCCCCTTTTAGTGATGTTTTCATTCTTATCTATGTTAGATATTTCTTTGGCTAAAGTCGGGATCCTCAGCAACCCAGCTTGTAACATCCCGCCTTACTCATACCGCAATATTTTGCTAGTAAATAAACCGATCTATCGAATCGGTGAATAAAAATACTCGTTGAAAAATTTTCTGCTGGCCGGAATTTTGGTTGGACGGCGGAACTTGTCGGAGAAGATGACCGGAGGAGGGTGGTGATCGGCGGTGTGGGTAGAGAGAGAGAGAGAGGAGAAAGAATTAGTGAGTGTGTGTGTGTGTGTGTGTTTTTAGTGAGATAAGAAAGAAAGAAAATGAATAAAAATATTGTTTTATAAAAATCATAGGGACCAAACATGGACAAAGTGAAACTCGCGGGTGTGGATTAAAAATAAGGGGCGGAGAGGGTATTTCTGCCAATTGGGCTAAACTCTTCACAAAAACAATTCGGGACTCATTCGACATACCAAACGGACTCAAAAAATTACGAAACTTTTGCAATTGTTCACGAAATAATTTTTCCAATAAAATCAATTATAAACTTGAAAAATATTCTGGAAGTCAATTTATTTAGCAAATACGATTCGTTTCGAGTTTCTAGGTTGTGCCGGTTCTATCAAAGGATAAAGCTCTCGTTTCTTAACACATTTCACGTTTCTCAAGCTCAATTTAAATGTAAGAAAAAGTTAAAGTTCTCATGTAATGAAGAATAAAATATTTGGCTAGTAAATAGGTTTTGGAAAAGTACCGAGTGTTACACAACCTTTTTCTAAGATTCTCAATGGGTGCCTTTTTGTGATCTACGGGGATATGGAAGTGGCTCAATAAGGTAGGTTATGCTTCGGTTGCCTCCTTAGAGGATGTAAAAAACGTTGACATTTTTCCCTCTATTCAACGGCTTTCGAAGCTATGGATTTTGGCTAGATGCAAGCGCGTCTCCTTGGAATGGAGCAGATGGATTCTGAATTCTAGAGCAATTTTAGACTATGGATAGTTTGTTTTTTTTAGCTCGGCCTTGTTTGGTTTGGTACTTGTTTTTCCTTGTGTTTTCTCTTTGTACCGTCTTGTTATTACTCCTTCTTGGAGTTTTATTTCACTTTCTTAATAATGTCCGCCTTAAAAAAAATAATAAAAATAAAATAAAATAAAATAAAATGTTTTGCTTTCTTTTATATATCACGAGCGGGGGTACCCGCGCGTTGCTGCGGGAATGTTGTGTTTATTCCAAATTATTTTTATTATTTTTAATTTTTTTAAGGACTAAATTTGCAAAAGATCGCAAACGGGGGACTAACGGTGCAATTTATAGCTAACGTGAGGGACTAAAAGTGTAAAATCGTTAGCTACAGTACACATACTATTACAAACTGATTTTTACTGTAGCAGTTACTGTTTTGTACTGTAGCAACGTTATTTTCAGTTTTAGTCCCTTAACGTGGCATTCTTTGCAAAGTTAGTCCTTAGGGACTAACGGTGAAAAAAAAGTTAACCTTAGGGGCTGTTTATGTTTGTTATTTGTACAGAAAAAGCCCCTGAAGTTACTGTTCCTTTTCAAATTTAATCCTCATTTGTTAGATAACAGTCGTTAAGGACTAACTTCGCAATTGATCGCTAACCTCAGGGGCTAAAATTGGCAAACACGAAACTTGCAAAGTTACTGTTGCTACAGTAACAAATACGCCTTTTAGTATATATATAAATTATGTATAAGCGAAAACTTTATTTCACAAATATGATTTTCCAATAGTTGCAATGCACGGAGCTAGATTATAAAATTACTAATATTTTGTATTTATAAATTTATTATGATTAATTACTAGTAAAAAAATTAAAATTTCTACCTATTAATTTAATATGATAAATTACACAAGCAAATGATAAATTAGAGGATTTAGAGCAATTGAAAAAAGTCATATTATATATATTATTTAAAGGGCAGTTTTGTACTGTAGCACTGTTCATACTACAGTTGGATGAACAGTGCTCAGTTGCAAAATAGTCCCTAAAGTGAAACTATCGTTGCAAGATAGGTCCTTCGGGGACTAACGATGCAACACGCCGGGGACTAACGATGCAACGCGCAGAGAATTTTAGATATTTTTAACGTAAAAAACATATTATTTTCAGAATTATTTTGTACCTAACAAATTTACAAAAATGGTCTTTCCGGTTAGCTGTAAATAGCACCGTTAGTCCACCGTTAGCGCTCTTTTGCAAATTTAGTCCTTAATATTTTTTTCCCCGATCGTTTTATTTCGATTTTAGCTTAGACACAACATTCTCGCAACAACGCGCGGGTATCTTATAAAGTTAAAAACATTAGGTAAAAAAAAATACAAAATTCTATTACAAACAATGTAAACAAAAAAACATAAAATGTACAAATACGATATCTCAAAACACGCCCGCGGCATCGCGCGGGTTTACCCGCTCGTTAATCTCCAAAGACCAAAGTCTATTGTCAACCTAGAATCCTCGTGAAGATGCATAAAGAAGCTTCTACCTATTTCTTGATACACACATATTATCCCTGAACTTTCAAGAAATTTCTAATATACGCTAAATCCACCATCTTCCAGACTTCCACTATATATAAACCTTAAACTCCATCAAACAATCACCATCACAATTCACAACATACATACAACATAAGCTAACCAACGTTACAACCATCAACCAGGTATACCTTTGCAACATGAAGACAATTATACTATCAGCAATATTCCTATACCTATTATTCATCACCACACAATGCACCGGATCTTTATTATCATTATTCAAAAAACCTCAAAATAATAATAATAATAATAATGATCCGTTCGAAACCAGTTTACTATCTGATCTCCTTACGTCCGATATTTTCACAAACCCTTTTAAAGAGCTGGAACACATTCCATTCGAACTCGAACGTACAGACGAAGTAATCATCCCACCAGCCAGAGTCGACTGGAAGGAAACAAATGACATGCACGTCATAACTATCAACGTCCCTGGGCTTAAAAAGGAAGAGCTCAAGATTACGGTTGAGGAGAATCGAGTTTTACGAGTTACGGGAGAACGAAAAAGAGAGACCGAGAGTGGTGAGAAATGGCACGTGCAAGAAATATTGCATGGGAAGTTTTGGAGACAATTTAGGTTACCTGAAAATGTAGACTTTGATAAGGTGCATGCTAAGTTGGAAGATGGTGTTTTGGTTATTTCCATTGGGAAGTTGTCGCCCGAGATAAGAAAAGAGTCGAAAGTGGTGACGATTGGCAGTGGAGAGTCGGAGAAGATGTCGTTGGCTGAGACGAAATCGGAACTTTAACTGGCGTAAATTGGTTGTTACATGATAAAGTGAGTGTGAAATGAGATAATAATGTACTAATAACTACATCGAGAGCATGTGATTGTCTAATGTATGTATTAAGTTGATTTTGACACTGTTGTGACTAAAATGTTTTAAATTCGAATCACGTCTATGTTTCTTTAGACATATGTGCTGCTGTCCCGTTTCTGATTATATGGTCTTGGAAAAGCGCAACACCTTTTCCTTGAGCGTACACTTGCTAAATGGTGAGGATCGGGGAATGCCCCAAAATTAATCCTACATGATTAAATTAGTACAAGTGATATGGTTTAGTACGTGTAGAGATTCCTACGGCCCAGCATCTCGCCAAGTCTAACATATAAGCTCAACTGAGGTTCAATTCTAAAACCAATTAGTGATAGAAAGATTAGCTCACCAAGCTTATATGTTAACTTTGAGATTATAGTTCTACCGATGTGGGATTGGGTTTGTACACCCAACAATCCTCCCGTCAAACCCAAACCACTATGGGCCTCCCCTTCGACTATAGCTATGATCCCATCTTTTTCATACCGCCGACCTTTACCATCGGAACACACCGCCTTTTATCGACTTCCTTTCGGTACAAGGTTTACCGGGATCCACTAATACCGTCGAACCGGGGTCTAATCGAGGAAATACCATCCACATCGTCATCGGGCCCAACCTGTCTCTGATACCACTGTATAGATTCCTACGGCCCAGCATCTCACCAAGTCCAACATATAAGCCCAAATGAGGTTCAATTCTAAAACCAATTGGTAATAAAAGGAGTAGCCCACCAAGCTTATATGTTAACTTTGAGCTTATAGTTCTATTGATGTGGGATTGGGTTTGTACACTCAACACTATGTGATATTCTCATTGACATACCAATAATATATACACGTAAATTGGAGTATTACACAAGAATAGGCCCAACCTAATACAATATGGGCCTATATATGAATACAATACTAAGAGCACTGGGTGTGGTCTCACCACAGCTCCTCGTCGTCTGACGTGGAGCTCGTTGGAGCTCGCCACGGTACCACCTCACCCTCGTTGCAGCTCGTTGTTGATTGCTTCCTCGTGCAGACGATGAAGTATAACTTCTGACAATAAGTACCAATTGGAGCAAAAGGAGGAGGTGATTTTAATTAGTAAAATGAATAAAAAAAATAAAGTTGTAAGTGGTGGGCCTCAAATGAGTAAGTTGACGTTAGTTATGAGTGATGAGAGGTTAGTTGTGAAGAGGTGCTGGGGTGATGTGGCACCCGTGGGCCCCAAATGAGGAGGTGAAGGTTTATCACCACAGCCACTGCTTTAATATGGTCTATTAATGCTCCACATTGGAGTGGGAGATGGTCGATCGAACGTTTCAAACAAGAGCGAAATTCAGCAAAACAAAGAGGAGGGTAGTTCTTTGATAAAGATATTAGCATACGGTTAACGAGAGGGTATAAAAAGTACATGAACGTGACCGGTACTAACCAGATCTTAACAAAATGAATATCGGTCTCAATATGCTTAGTACGTTGGTGTGGAACCAGATTGGAGGACATGTAGATGGCACTCATGTTGTCACGATAGACAAGTGTAGCTGAAATGGCACACGTGTAGTTGGTGAGAAGATTCCGAACCTAAGTTGTCTTGGCGATTGCGTTAGCGACACCACAATATTCAGTGTCGACATTAGACCTAGATATAACGTGTTGTCGTTTGGATCACCATGAGATGAGGTTGTCGTCGAGAAAAACACAGTAGTAGCCTGATGTGGATCGTCATGTGGTGGGGTAATCGGCCAGTCGACATCTGTATATGCGATGAGGTGAAAGGTAAGGGATGCTTATAGCTGAAGACCGTGGTCTAAAGTCAAGATACCGAAGTATTCGTTTTAGGGGCCGATAAGCGTGGCTCACGAGGGTCATGCATATACAAACATACATGCTGAACTGCATACGATATGTCTGGTTGAGTTAAGGTTCTACCGGAGAGCGCCAGCTAACCTACGGTATGAGGTAGGGTCCGATACCGGGTCTTCATCGGGACTAGGGATGGCAAAAAAAACCTGAACTCGACTGCGAAATCCGAAGCCCGAACTAATTGAAGTAGGGCAGGGCATGCTTATCGTCTTACGGGGCGGGTTTTGGACGGGAGCCGGGAATAACATTCCCGCCCCGCCTGAATAATATATACCACATATACAAATATATTTATACTTATATAGTATTTTTGTTACTATTTACGCAATAAAAAAAATATTTTTCTAATATTGTTAGTTTTTTTTTTATCTTTGTAAGATTGCAAAATTGTGATTATAAAAACTTGTTTAATGTTATATTCTTAAGTTGCAATTTTTTGCGGTGTAATTTATCATTATTTACGTATAATACTATTGTTGAAAACTTAATAAGGCTTGTTTGTAATTGATTATTAATAAGTTTTTAATTCTTCAAGTTATTGGTAACAGACGAAAAACAATAATAAATGTGAAATGGTGTGGCTTTGGTCGAGAATTGAACTAAAAAAGGACACCCCGATAAGATCCCCTATTAGTACGGACGAGTTTGGGGGAACATCGCGCCGTGACGGGGCGCCCCGATTAGATCCCGTGGGGATCGGGGCGGGTTTGGGGAGAAACTTTGGTAATCGGGGTTGGGGATGGGATAGCCGTCCCGTCGCAAACCCGCCCTGCTGTCATCCCTAAATTCGGGACCAAGATTGGAGGCAGTTTAGCATGCCAACTCGTTCAAGAATCTCACGAGCGTAGGTGGTTTTGTGACAAAAATAAGTCAGATGAGGTATGCTGAGCCGAAATGCCAAAAAAATAATTAAGTGGCCCAAAATCAGTCATGAAGAACTCATTATGTAGATTAGTAGATGAGATGACCCGCTTGAATAAAGTTGCAAGAGAATGCTGTTAGTATGATGTCATCAACATAAATATGCTAGAACACATTCACGAGAATAAGCTTTATTTTAAAGTTTGTTAAAGTTGTTCTTGAAAGTGGACTAGAAAATGGGCTTGTAATTATACTAAAGTACTTTAACAAATCGTACGATCCAAGCAACAAAAGAACACATCAACAATGAAACAACCTCAACCACCATCACCAAAATGTCAAAATTTCTAAACAAAATTTCATACACATCAATCACAATAGCCACACTAACACTCTTCTTTATCCGAACACCCCCTCAAACCTGCATTAATCCTATAACACGCCCGAAATCATCATGCGAATCATCCCAACGTCGTATAACAACATTCGATCACATCCACCGCCGTCTCTGGTCCACTTCCACGTGGAAAAAATTCGTAAACTCATATACAACACTCTTTACACGCATTCAAACGTTAACTTGCGTTTTGAATGATACAAATGCTTTGATCATGTCTGCAGGTGGTGGGCAGGCTGTTATGGCGTTGAGAGAGATGGGAGTAGTTGATGTTACGGGTGTTGAAGTGGTAGAAAGTCTGCCGTTGGTTGTTAGATGTGATCCGCATCATTTGAAGTTTTTTAACGGGGTGTTTGGGTTTGTGTTTAGTGCTAATTTGGATCAGGCATTGTTTAAGGAAAAGTATGTCAAGGAGATGGAGAGGTGTGTGAGAAATGGAGGTTTGATTGTTGTTTGTGTGGATAGCAATGTGAAGGAAGTTGTGGAGTTGTTTAGGATGTCGAGGTTTTTGTTAGCGGAGAATGTGACTTTGGTGGGAACGAAAATGACTATGGTTGTTATGGAAAGAGTTGGAGGTGTTTCTTGATGTCTTTAGAGGTAGTTTTGTGTAAGTTTAATGACTATTTGTTACTATTAGTTGTATATGTTATTCATTGTTTATAATACATCGATTATATTATTATTGCAATTGTGTCTGCTTAATAATGAGTACTCGTAGTATTGATGTGGCAATTGTTGTTTGTCCCATCCTATGATTAGATTTGTTATGACCTTTAAAAGCTGAGTAAACATAGTTCGTTGAATTGAATATTTGGTAATAGTAGTTAGGTTGATTTTGAATGGATTACTAATATTGTGAAGAATTGAAGAATGTTGCACGGTAACAAATTTATGAGCTAAATGATCTAAGCAGTCGATGTGATGTTCAATTTCCGAATGCAGGAAGCTTGATTCTTGAAATAGAAAGGCATCGCTCGGTGACGATATTCAATGTTTGTCAACCAACTACATTCTTTATTTTCAGAAGTTAGTACTAACAGGTGACAATATTTTATGAGTTTTGAACTTTTGATCAACATCATGATGCTACAGCAATAGTGCTTGTAATGGATAATAATAATAATAGGTCATACACTAGTTTAGATGAGCATCAGGAAGCTTGTTATTGTGGAAGATTAGATGAGATCACAAAAAGCTATCAACAGACAGAATAAGTTAGAGTCATCTGTGGCTGCTACTCTTGGTTATAATTAAGTAGCTCCCTTTTTGAGTTAGCTACTGGTTTCACGGAGTAAGGGTATACTAGGGGTTATCAGCTCGATTTGGCCAGTTACTAGCATGATTCTAAAGGTGGTGAGATGGTCAAGATATACGAATGCTAGTTAACCATATAAACGCGTTAGTTGTGTCCTTATGTGGCAGACAGGCCGTTAAGGCGTTGGGAGAGGTTGGAGTGGTTGATGTTACAGGTTTTAAAGCGGTAGAACCGTTTGCGAGCTGATCTTCCTGATATGCATTTTTTATGGGGTGTTTGGATTTACATTTAGTGGGTGTTTAAATCAGGCTTTGTGTATCTCAATGTATGTTAGGGAATTAGAAAGGTGTATGAGAGATGGAGGTGTGATTGCTCATTGCTGTGCTTTTTAAGTTTATGTGGGGTTGATGGTGTGACAGAACTTATTGGGCTGTTTAGGATGTCGATGTTTCTGTTGGCGGAGAATGTGATGTTGGTGGGATAAAAAAATGTCGATGGTGTTATGGAAAGAGTTGGAGCTGTTTCTTGAGGTTTTGGGAGGTAGTTTATAAGTAAATTTACCATAAATTATCATTTTATTGAATTGCACTCTTATCTGTTGTAGATGATATTTAGTGTTTATAATACATTAAATACAGTTGAGATTATTGCGGTTGTGTTTACTTGTATATGAGTTTTTCATTGCTTCTTACTGATTGTATCATGGGATTAGAAATTTAGAAAGATAATGTTATAGCAATTGTTGTTCATCGCACCTATAGTTAATTAGACTCCTAACCTTGGACAGTAAAATAAATATAGTTCTTACCATTTGAGGTTGTGATAACCAATTTACCATTGGTTGAAGGTTATATTTTGAAACTTGAGGTCATAATAATTACACACTTTCAAAATGCACATCCAAACACTCCCTTAGACTCCTGAATCAGTAGCAGACATTCAGACTTCTTTCTTTTGATTTAAATTTGATAAACATAGCCAGGGCTTCTTGAAAGGATTGCTAATGAAGAGATTGTGAAGAAAAATGTTGCATTTAACATATTTTTAGCTAAAAATGCCTAAAATTAGTGAAATTTACTGTTCTAAATGTAAAGTACTGTATAAGTAGAAACTGCATCTTGAATAGATTTCTATACATGTTATATCTTGACACTGCGTGATGAGTGTTGCTTTTATGTAGATAAAATCATAAATAGAGCTCAAACAGACCAAATGAGTTAGACTCATCAGTGGCTTCTACTCTAGGTTTATCTAATGACCACCTCAAAGTAGCTCTTTAGATGGGTCAGTAACTGGTTCCTGAATCTATTATGCCTAGACCAGGGGTTCCTGAATCTATTTGGTTAGTATTCACTTTTCACATACTTACTTCAAATATTTTCTGGATGTTGTTCTAGCATGATTTTAGAGGTGGTGATATGGTAGGGATGGGAAACGGATCAAAATGGGGTTATTTTTAAATGAGTCATTTTTTAGTATGGCTTGAATTGGGCGCGTACGGGTTGAGTTTACCTAGTCAAACACAAGCAACAAGGATATTAGTACATTTAATATATAAAATCTGCGAGTAAATGCAGTTTAAGATGTACGCATTAAGGATTGACTTTGGGTTACTTCTAACCCGTTTGACCCATTTGACATGTCTCCCTTCAGCTTCTTACTGATTTTATCATGTTCGTGGGATCAAATAGCAATTCCATTTTTGATGAGCTAAAATACGCTTACAACTCCGACAAGACAAGTTTTTGCTCAGCCTGGGAATAAAAAGTAAACGAGGACCTCATCAGGTCTTACCTAAGCTGAATGTAAAAGGTTAAGTTACGAAGTATCTCGGCTGTTACAAAACCTGCTATTTCAATATCAGTTATAACTGAACACGTAATTACAGAAATCCGAAAGACTTTAATTACAATAAAAACAAGAAAAATTGTACACACTGAATGAACTGAACCCAATGAAGGAAAAAACACGAAAAGTCACTAATATGAGTATCATCCAGACATACTAGAGAGCTCATCATCTATATTCAAAGGCCGAGCAATTCCATGAACAACAAAATTCTTAGACAAAAACAAATCAGGTGCAGTTATCGCCACCCCATTAATAGAAACCGCATGAGAAATCTTCGAACTTTCAGTAATCTCAACATGTTTACCCGTAACAAGTGTTCTCAACGATGCACCAGGTGGCAAACTCGCCAACTGCTTAAAAGTACGTCTCTCAAAAACTATATGAGACCTCATGAACTTATCCAACAAAGGCGACGACATAGCCATCAAAGCAACATTCGGAGGTGTAAAAATCGTCACAGAATCCAAATCAGGAAAATCCTTAACAATCCTATCAGTCACTGAATTCAACCCAATAGCAAATGCCATAAAACCCGACGAGCCCAAAAACTTAACCACTTTCCCCCATTCATCTTTACCATTATTCTTGTTTTGACCCGTTTCACACACAGCTAAATTTATACTTTCCTGTTGACGATCAAACGAAGCAAAAGAACCCGCAAGACCATGAATAGTAACCAACCCTTTAACAAACAAATCAGGATGAGTAATCAACACATTATTGATTTCAAGCACACCTTTCTTAGCATCACTTTTCGTTATCCCGACACTCTTTCTTAGCACCAACGTAGGCAAACACGTCCTTGCCGGCTTCCTAAGCAAATCTTGCATAGTCAATTTCGAAGGACTAATATGATAAGCAAGAAAACGTTTCATCATATAAGGAGGCAGTGATAAGTTCGAGATAGTGCCATCAGGGACAGCAAATATCGTCGCTTGTGGAGTTGATGAGAAAAGACCTGGTGAAATATGGAGAAATGTAGCTACGAAGTTGAACCCGTTGGACCGGAGTAAATGTGAAGCGTTTGATGTGAAATCTGTGAATGAGGGGTTGTTTGGGTTGTGTCGGGTTTCGTGGTGGTGTGAGCGGAGTGTTGCGGTGATTATTACGGCAAGAACCATTGATGCTGAGGTGAAGAATACTCCTTTGCCCATTTTTGTGTGCTTGGTTTTGGTTGAAGAGTTAGTTAATGAATTGAGAAGTTTTGGCGGGAAACGGTTAATATTGTTAGAGTAGTTATCTTATGAGACCTCTGACTATAGGGTATGTGCAATATTGTTCTTCGATAACTTATAAATTATATAATCCATGAATTAGTAATATTTTTAAACGACAATTAACTATCACACGATATATATATTACAAATCTATCTCACATGTTTTAAGCACTACTTGAACTTACAACAATTTAACTGAAAACTTCTCGCATAACATGAAGTACCATTAGTATACAAGCATTTTGGTCGTACATGAATTAATCATATAAGCTAGTAGTATATGTATCATATACGGAGTATTAAAAGGAAACATTTGTTTTGACTTTTGATGTGTTAGCTAACTCGATCAACTTACCCATCGGTACGGTTTTATCTCGATATTGTGAATATTACAAAGTTATGGTTTTCTATTGATCTCGAACAGATTTAGTGAATATAACAAAGTTGATCATTCGTCGTGTTTTACATATCTGCTAAATATACATTCGATAGGCATGACTTGAAATAATTCATGCATCATATATTAGAGTGTCCTGATTACAAGATCAATCCTAAGTTTGTATACATAAACAAAGAACTGAATCATGTTAGTAGAAACACCCGAATAGAAGTGTAGTTTATAGCTTTATAATCACGTTCTGACTTAAACCTAGCTAAGAAATTGTTCATAATACAAACTGATAATTGACATGTAAAACATATATTGTGAATTCATGAAGCCATGGATCATTGGTAAACTAGGTTATAACTACTTTATATTAATTTCAATTTTAGGTACTCAACTTTGTTTTTATCAATTTAAGGTATTAAAGTTATTTTTTGCAATATAAGGTCTTATTCAATTTTTGGAAATAAGGTATCGTTCATAATTTTAGTTGAAATAACTTTTAAAATGCTCAATTCTAACGATACGTCACATTAATTAATCATGTTAGCTAAAAAAAATGACAGATAACATCTTTCAAAAAGTCTAGAAAACCTTAGATTACATAAAATATAACTTCGATGTCTTAAATTGAGAAAAATAAAATTGAATACTTAAAATTCAATTGATCTTAGTGTGATACAAACAAGCTAAGAAAGAAGGCAATAGAAAAAAGAAAGCAATAGTTCACTAAAGATCTAGTCCGCATGGCCTTTATAGGCCGGCCACACACGTGCTACTATGGCAATTACAATGGGAGGAGAAGGGAACCGTACGTGAGATTTCCGCATCATACGGCTCCATCCCAAGCTTCCGTCTTCGGCCTTGTCATTAGACCACTATCTATGCATGGATTAGTGTTTCCTAACCTCTTATAGCTGTGTATAGTCGAAAGATAGTACTTATTTATTCCAGGGTAAAGACACCTGATACTGATCAGGGATATCCCCAAGTTATATTTCTAGTAAGGGGCAGAGCTTGAAGAGCAAAGCGAGCTATGCTAGCATATTACGTTTTTCAGCCGCAAGCTACGGTCTAATGCTTGCCTGCAAGCTGTCTGCCCCTTAGGGCGCATAAGCCAACTAGCGAAGGGTAAGGTTTTTAGTTGTTAAGGGAGAGCTAGGGGGAACACTCGCCAGCAAGCACCTCTCTTTTGCGCGATTTGCCTTTAAAACTACTATTACGAACATAAAATTACACGATAAATATATATGTTAGGTGTAGATTTCAACCAGATCTTCAATCTGTTACTACTCATCCTTCAAACATTCCAATAGTTAAATTTTCAAAATTTTCTTGTTCTTTGAGATAATTTTAACGTTTTGGGTGTTTTGAGTTCACGTCGTATGCCAAAACATTAAGCGATAGAGTATCAAAATTGGCGCATAATTTGTTTTAGTAAAGCCTGTTTGTAAAACACGTTTTGTAAAAGTGAGCTTTAGTTTGATTTTTTTCAAAAAAAATAAAGTATTAATATACGTGTTTTAGCTTCCATAAGCTCACAAACTCCAGTTTTCAACTCTAACCAATTTGGTCAGAGTTGCCTTTTGTTACTTGGCTGATTACTTCACAACAATGATATGAACACACAAATTGAGTGGGGATCACCACTAAAGATTGTTGTCGAAAAGCAATGCGAAATCTTAATATGAATGCATATGTTACTCACTTATAGAAAGGGGATATTGGCTTTATGAAAAAGCATAAGAAATCAAGATCCAAGATTCCATTTATTGTTTATAAGCTTTCACAATGTGTGTGGTCACAAAATCCGTGTATTTACTTTTGTTTAAAAGAAATTATAAGTTCTGTATTATTTTTACACGCTCTAGTAAAGTGTTTAAAATTTGCATTTTCCTACACATATCTAAGACAAAGTATGTTACATTCAAAACTTGAAAAGATTTTATAAATTGTTGCATTTTTCACATTAATAGCGTGTACAAAATAAACTTCTTATATAAATTTGATCCTCATACCTCGGTGGCTGGGTTAAACCAACTCCTTTATGTCACCTTATCAAATTTTAGCTGCCGTCATTTATCCCTTTTCAAACTCTACCAGCATATTGTTTTTACTATAACTTTCAATCTGTTTCGAGTTAACTGACACGGTTAACGCCATTCTATTCGCTTTTCAATTCTGCACAAAACCCAACTTTGAATCACCTCCGTCAACCGCTGGAAGCTGATTGCCACAAAAAATCTATGTTTTTCTTTTGTTTATTTGCTTTTGTTGTTGCTATTTGTGCATAACGAAGATTATTTATCGCTTGCTATCGGATGTCTTCATCAATAAATTGTTTCTTTGCTTTTGTTGTTGCTATTTCTGCGTAATGAAGATTATGAATCCGCTTGTTGTCAGATTTCTTTATCAATAAATCATTGCTTTTATTGCCATAGTGAATTTCTTCTTCTTAGTTAACCTTTATATAATGTTTATTTAGTTTTCTAATCTCTGAGCTTTTGTAATTTCGTCGTTCGGATTACGGGGAGTATAGACGATAAATATGATCTACGCTCGATTGTGGGTGGTCTATTAAGGTTTCATGCTATGTGTATTCTATATATAGTTTGGATAATAATATAATACACATAAAGGGTTTGCATTATTTAACAAGGTATTATGAGCGGGTTAGATTCTAGACCTTGTTGGCCACTTTGAGCCGCCGCCTCAATGTCACCCCGTCAAATCCTAGTCACCGCCGTTTATCCTTACTAAAAAGAAAAAAAGGTGTAACCCGTTTCGGCCTTAACTCCCGAACCGTAAAGAGTTATTTGATGAACAACCACCATGGCTTCGTAATTAAATTCAAAAATTATACCAAAATAGCAACTCTAGCCACAACGACGCACCGTCACGTGCCGCAACAAGCAGTTGTATTCAGAAAACAACAATCGCTCATTGTTTTGCTTATAACTCTCAAACCGTATAGAGTTAGCTGACGCCATTAGCGGCCATTTATTCATAATTAAATTATGAAGAAAAGCATACTGGAATCACTGCCTCTACCGGCCGGACGCTCCGATACGCACTGTTATAAGTTCAGACACTTGTCCAAAAGAAAACAAAATCAATCTTGTTCGGATTATGCGACTAGATACCTATTAAAGTCTTGATTCTATATCAAGATAGCATTCTTTAGATTTGTTTTTATATTTAGTTTTACTTATTCTCTATTCGAGGGACGAGGTTATTAGATGATAGACGATCTAAGTCCGGTTGTGAGCTTTTGGTCCATTAAAGTTTTATGAATTTACAAAATATTGGGTTATTAATAAAGTTTAGCCTAAAAGGTTTACGATGTTTAACATTTTTTTTTTTTTCATTTATCTTTATTAAAAGACATCCCGGATTTAAATCTACATGTTATGCGTCTTTATTCTCAAATCAAAAACTACTATTTTAAAACCAATAAAGCATGTAATTTAATACTGCAAAAGTAAAATATATTGCTTTGATTCATTATTTTGGTGATTGTGAAAAAGTGTTTACCTTTCACAATTCTTCTGTCATAAGCAAAGGATCCCCTAATTAATCCGTATACTAGTTAATGTAATTATTACTGTTTTATGTCTATGATAATTTGGTCCGATCCGTTTGACCACAAATGATCGGTAGATTTGGATATATAATGTTACATCTCTATAGAGCTTTGCGATATCCTCTCATTCTCATTCATCCTTCTATTCACACAAAAGTACAAGTATTTTCACTCATTATCTCTTGTCACAATTAATCATGTAAATATGAGGATAAGTAGAAATACAAAGTAGCAACATAACATGTAGGCTATATTTGGCAAAAGTAGCTGTGAGCAGTAGCAGTGAGCTGTTAGCAGTAGCTGTGAGCAGTAGCCAAAAAAGCTCACAGCTTCATAAAGAAGCATTTGGAAAATGAGCTTTCCTAAAAAATAGCAAAGCCCACAGCTCTCATGTCAAACGAACACTATAAATAAAAAAGTTCATTACTCACCGCTCATTGCTCAAAAAAGCTCCAAAAAGCTTTGTGCCAAACATAGCCGTAGGCAATGTTTGGCAAAAGTAGCTGTGAGCAGTAGCAGTGAGCTGTAAGCAGTAGCTGTGAGCAGTAGCCAAAAAAGCTCACAGCTTCATAAAGAAGCATTGGGAAAATGAGCTTTTCTAAAAAATAGCAAAGCCCACAGCTCTCATGCCAAACGAATACTAAAAATCAAAAAGCTCATTGTTCACCGCTCATTGCCTAAAAAAGCTCCAAAAAGCTTTGTGCCAAACATAGCCGTAACCAACTCAATTGTGTGGAAGTTTTTTTTGTAAACTTTGAGTGAATGTAGCATATCTCATATAATATTATGCTTCAAATGAAATTAAATTAGACCTGTAACTACAGGAATTGATTCAGACTTGTCACATATGATTTATTTTTCAAAGGCAATGTTCATTTTATATAGATAAAAATAGCAAGATGCTAAATTATAATGACACCAAGGTGACCCATAAATTGGAGTCGTTTTGGGTTATTTTCTTTTCCTTTTAATTGAGTGCTCAAATTGTTTTCTCTCGAGGCTTACAAAACTTTTCTCTCTCAATTAAGAAATTATTGTTTTCTCTTATTGGGAAAGCTTACTGACTTACATACTATTCTGTCACCTTTGATAAAATCTGAAAACTATACATTCAATTACCAATTATACACTTCTGGATGAGAGCGTACAACAATTTACTAAGGGAGTTGATACTCCTATCACATTTTTTGATGCAAATATCATAACTGTGCATTGCATTATTGTACGGTACAATACTGTAATGCACAAGTTGTAGTGCAAACATCAAAAAATATGGTGGGAGTATCAACTCCCATTTACTAATGAAGAAGCTAAGGGTGTGTTTGTTTCACTAAGATGTTTTATGTCTGAATCTGACTACCACATTTTACTAGTAAGAGGTGGCTATAATGTCTGAATCTGAATGAAAAAGTGTTGTTTTTTCTTTTTTCTTTTTTTTTTTTTTTTTTTTTTTTTTTTTATAATTGTCTTAATGGTTTTAGTTGTCCGTTTTTTTAAGAATATATTAAACAATAACAAACTAGCTCGGTTTCTAATCCAATGAACTCGAATAATTCTGCCCAAAAAATTGATATAACCATTTATGCTCACAAAACTAATTTATAAGAGACAAAATTTGACCCTTTATATTGTGTTTTAAACTTGGCTCAATGAACTACTCAAAATGTCAAGCCCAACTAAACATAAACCTAAAGTAACCCTTGTATAAATACTCCCTTTTACCCTATTTTCACTAGCACACCACACTTTTTATATATGGCAGCCAACACAGCTTTTGCTGATCACTCTCACAAGTCACAATATCCAATAACTAAA
Organism: Artemisia argyi; assembly: GCA_030686995.1. Classification (NCBI taxonomy): domain Eukaryota; kingdom Viridiplantae; phylum Streptophyta; class Magnoliopsida; order Asterales; family Asteraceae; genus Artemisia; species Artemisia argyi. The sequence goes on from CM060696.1 coordinate 103,122,867, forward strand.
ATGGCATCCTGTTTGTTTCCTTGTACGAAAGTACAATTAAAATTTCAGTCAGTGTTGTTTTGTTTCATGGTGTTCTTCTCAAAACCGAATAACAGGACTACCTTCGAATCTTGAAGTGGGTTTGTTGTGATATTCGAAACTGGTCAGTGTTTCATTTATCAAAGATCGATGATGGGTTAGAGATCGATAGTCAGACATGTTCAACACCTCTAACTGAATCAGACGTAATAACTCTGACCGTGTCTGACTCGTCATGAAAAAACAAACAACAAAAACATCTGACCGCGTCTGACTGGTAAGACGTCAGAGGCAGTCAGACGTTTTTTTGTAAAAACAAACACATCCTAAGTGTTTTCACCGTAGTCAAAGCTAAGTGTTTTAGAACTTTTTGCAATAATGTACTTTCTAATTTTATGTGTAAAAAAATGTAGTTTAGCGTTTGACACTCTTATCATACAAGGATTGCATCGATGGTCATTATAAAATATACCGGTTCCAGATGTCCAAAGATTAAAACTATATAGGTCATCATAAAATATAGCTTGGCTACAATTCTTCACACAAAATACACAAACAATACCATAAAAAAGAATCGGGGACCCACAAAAAGAACAGAAGACCCATATTTATAGCACAAAATTGTAGCTAATTAGTTTTTAGCAGTACTATTAACGTTAGAGATTTTGCTACATGTATCAATAAATAAATGAAACAAGCCAATTGAACAAAGTCGTTTAAGTTGTAGCTATAGCTCATCAAGACTGTTTTTGAGGGTAGGCGAAGCCGACGATCGCCCTGGACCCCAATTTATTAGGGCGTCAAAATATATGTTTGATAATTAGGGTATCAGACACATGAAATTTTAAGTCATGTAATTTAATTTTTTATAAATATGAACAAAAATAATCATGTTCTTTATAAGTTTGCTTGAACAATGTCATATTTTACGTAAATGATTCTCATTGTATATTTGAAAAAATACGCTTTTCACCAGGGCTGGCGTCTTTGAGGGTGTACAAGGTGAGTGACCGCTCAGGGCTCTAAAATTTTTAGGGCGCCTAAATTTGTCCCCGTTAACAATTATATGCATGCGTACACATATTTTTTTACGAAGAAAAAGGTAATTAGATGAGAAAATATCTAAATGATTAAAGCGTTTAAATAACTAATTGCATTATATCTTATAAACGGTGACACTTTATATACAAGATTCATTTTCGGAAGGCCTTATTATGTAATTTCGTCCGGAACCCTCAGAAAAATATGTAATTCATGCGACGGCCCTGCTTTTCATTTATCTTTTACTTTGAGTTCTCATTTTCAATTTCCGCCCAAAGCTTCAAAAATCTCAAGAACGGCCTTGTAGCTTATTATTTTTATTCACTTAAAAGATTATCAAAATAAACTCGGATATATTCGAATCTTTTAAGTATTCATGCAAAATATTTATACTACATTATAATGTATTTGAGACTATTCTATAATTAGAAATGTTTAAAATTCAGACTTTTTTCTTGTTTATTATGGAAAGATTTCAAAATTAATTTGTTATGAAGTTTGTTAGGAAGCGGTTAGTTATTCATTTGGATTAACCATCTTTAATATCTCTACTTATAAAGCAAGAAGATAACTAAAAACCGAATAACGCAAAATATAATCACAGGGTACCCGCCTTCGCATTGCGCGGATACCGTTCTAGTATTGAAAATGTATTCAAGTAATTTGACTAAATAAAAATTTTATTAATTTCTAAGAACTAATTTTTTTAGCTTGATAAAAGCTATTATATATAGACTTGTATCAAAAACAAATTTATTTGCTTTATAAGCTAACTTATATATAGACTTACAAGTTTATTTGTTTGGCATCTCTTTCCAATATGGAATTATTTTAAACGAAATATTTTGATAATTTTGATAAAGATGTTAGATGTGACCTATACATCATCTTTTACCTCGTTTCTTATATCATCATCTTCCATCATCACGGGATGGAGATCATTATCAAAAGGGTTTTTTTTTTTTTTTTTTCCTTCCAAAAGCATCCGTAAGATAGTTATAGCAATAACCAAAATTGTTGCGGGCATAAGTCTCACGAAAGACGAAATTGAGACAATTATATTAATAAATTATAGTTAATTTGTTGTGTGAATCTGCCTTTCAAAAACCTAAAAATATATACTCTATGATGATCTGTCATTTGTAAAGCATATATGTTAACTAGCTACTTTGTTTTATCATATGATAAAATCTTACAAGTGTTGATATTTTTTATTTGCAACAGCAATTACATACGTCGTTACAGACTTAGTTATACTACTGTAGTAATCTAAATCTGTAACTAAAAATGTTTATGCATGCTAGTTATTATTAAATTTAGTAATTGCTTTTCTAGCAAAATTAGTAAGAATTTAATATGAATTCGATAACAGCTAGCTGTATGTTTCATAGTTCGGTTACGAACCAAACTGTGGTACCACTTTGTATGCCTAATATGTCCGACAACTACTTATTTTGCTTGTGAAATTATAATCTATACACTATCATAACATCATGTAAAAAATATTAATCTCTAAAACAAAATAAAGAAAAACCATTATCATATATTACTCAAATGGTAAATCTGAGACGTATATATATACTTGCATATATAAAAATCCAAATACAAAAACTTAGAACAAAACTCAAAGGTTTTAATGTTTTTCATCACCATCCTTTTTGCGCGTAACCCTAATGTAGCAATAAAGAGTTGCAAAAAAAGCCGTAGCAAGGCCACCAATGATCACACCACCACCAGCAACAGACGAGTGATGATGGTTTTCAGCCTTATGAACTTCTTGTCCACCGCTTTCCTCTTCCATTGATGACGTAGGAATTAAAGAAGACGATGAATATACAAAAGCTGATAAAGGCGGATCAGACACATGTGACACCACCGATGATGATTTACTATGAAGGTGGATTAGCCTAGCGTTACATGGTCGAAAAAACAAGATTCCAGCGAACACGAAGCAAAAACATAGAATTTTGATCGTGGGCATCATGGTTATTAATCTAAGATATGAAAATTGTAGAACTATAGTGTTTTATTATTTTGGTGCAAAGAAGGTTTTATGAGGTATAAATAGGAGAATATGGGAGTGGTTTGATTTGAAGGGTTTGGTGACACTAAAGTATAACTTAAAATGAACTAGTTTAAATACGGAGTAGTAATTTTCCATATGTTATTAACTTATTATTGTCACGCGTTTAAACCAAATTTGATTGATGATGGAGTATTTTATATTGCTTTTATTTCTAGTTTCAAATTTGGATTAAATTAGTCTAAACTAAACAAAGGTACAAAACATTGGTCAAGTTTGATACACGTACGTATGTACATTTAATTTTCTTTACTGTTAACTTTCAGAGGTGTTAAAATACAAGTTCTCGACTAGCGCTTAGCTTACTTTCACTTAATAAATGATAATTAGTAGTTTAGTACTCCCTTTGTCGTAAAATAATAGTCTATGTTTGACTGTTAAAGTCGTTCTTATTCAACTTTACAAAAGGTTTGAATTGGCGGGAACACCCTGATCCCGGATAGCACCGGCTATTTTTCACTCCACAAGAAATAACTCCAGAAACTCTGCTGGCTCAGTGAGATGCCAACTGAAGTGAGTAAGAGCCGAAACTCGAAACCTTAAACTTTTTTTCATTCAAGTTTTCGTTAATTTAATTTGCAGTTCAGTTGTGATATAATTCATGAATTAATTGTAAAGATCAATAATATAATGCACACAAAGTTATAACGATTTTGTTTATTTAATTAGCATTTAATCATAACAATAATGATGAAAGTTAAAGTAGGGTCATGTAGACTCATGCATGTGTTATGAAATTTGAGGCTACTGATTAAGAAAAGGACTGATGCAATACAAGCAAGTGGCTTTTTCAAAACAGAGGTGTATAATCTGGCTTTTGAAACGCATTGCCATTTGCCAAATTTCGGACCACTTTCACTATCTAAAGTAAAGGCTTTCAGGTTGAAACGTGACTTGAGTCAAACTAAATTTCACCTAGCTATACCGCGTCGATCTATATATATGTTCTTTGTCTAGCACGTCGATCTTTTTACTCACCATATTACATGTCTAAAAAGAAACAGAAATTTATAATAATGCTTTTGGTGCTCATCCTCAGTTTAGAAACTGTAAACTTCTTATACCTCGTCATGTCCACATCTCTTGATTTTGAATGCCCTAAGTTTTAGCAAAGCCTTTGGAAGAATAAAATGACAGGGTTGGTATCTGGTAGGATAACATTGCATTAAGTAGATCATTAATGCAATGATGTCAAGATCACGTGTTAGATCGTACGCTCTTATTATCCTATTAGCAAAACGATTGTAGGTTCTGTGCAGGATTGACCACAATGTAAGGTCGTAAGATTGACAAGCGATCCAATCTTACGAACGTTGTCCATTTTCATTTTTCAGCTTTTGGCCTTTGATTGTCACCTAAGCCCAAACAATGAAATTAGTCAATAAGTGATTCGTATTGTAGTTAAACTGAAGTACTGACACACAACGCATAAACGAATTTTGTAACCATAATGTTCATAAACGAGGATGAAACTCCAGGGAATAAAACTTTAACAAGAGATAAACTCTTAAAAACATGCAGTTTATTAATAATAATGATCAAAAGATATTATATTACAATGAAATAAATCCTATAGTTGTAGCGAAAAGGTAGATTATGGAGACAATTATCTTTCTTCTAAAGGCTCCTAATTTACCTAGAAAATAATTCGTTATTTAGCTCTAATAAAAAGAGTTATGACAAAAAAAATAGGGCAAATGTTTTATAAATGTATCACACTTGACAATATTTTTTCTGAGTATCGAACAAATTTTTTTCCTTATAGAGATACTAATCTTTCAAATTCGGTCTTTTTGAGGTATTTTTGTCACATTTTTGTCCTTCAAATTATAAAAACTCCTATTAGCTTGAACATCTTCTCAAGACGAAGCTTCTCTTCAATGGCTATACGTTTCACATTAACTCGAGAACTCTTTTCCTAGATCACTTCATGTTTTTTCGCACGTCTTCCACATTCACATTGATCCACAAACGATAATAAATGTTAGAAGAATGCCCACTCGTCATTTTCTCTCTCTTAAAAAGAACTCGCCCTCGAGTTCTCGGGATAGATATCTTGAGTTGACGAGGCTTGAAAAACTTCAAATATGTTTAAATCATTAACCATATACGTCTTCTTTTCATCAAAATTCATACAAAACTCTCGTCTGATTTCACCAATCTTCAAACTTTCAACGCGTTCTTCATCTTTCGTACCCAAAACTTTGTCTTCACAAGTCTTCAAAACCACAACTTCTTTTGTTGATTCCACTAAGGGTGATATTTTGTCTTCATGTTGCTCACTAACTTGAAGTTCTTGGATTTTCCCAACGTGTTCTACAACAACCTCTGTATTCAATATGTTTCTTCAATTTTTACCTCTTCCATTGGTACATGTACTTGCTCTTTGGATGGAATCATCGCAATTCTCTTTCCTCCACATAAAAAAGGTAGATATTATGCTTTAAATGATAAAAATCTTAAACTTCACATCGCCATGATTTTCTCAACCAAATATGATAATCCTCTATGTCATCCAATTCACAAAACACTCCACGTTTATAAGATCTACCAATAGATATCGGAATCCAACAAACTTGCGTTCCTCTAATTAAACAAAACTCTATGGGTACATTAAAATAACTAATCAATTTTCTCGACACAAAATTCCTAGCTGCATAATTGTCAATAATTAAATAAATTACCATATTATTGATCAAAACTTTTGAATAAAACCATTTGATTGTTGGTAATCGAATCTCCATCTTCATTATTTTCTCTCATTTAACAAATCTCCTATTGTTGAACGGGGACTGGTTGCACCTGCAGTTGTTAATAGATTCGTCTACGGTTGGATGAATTTTTGAACCTCCACAATTGCTACCCTCGCGATTCTTGTGAATCAATGCCCCACCTATAATCACGGGACGTAGTTTTTCTAACATAGTGTAACTCCTGTCAAGTTCTTTCATGGATTCGGTCACACCATTATCATGTACTCTCCTAACCATACCCCACCAATAGTATGGGTTTTTAAATCTTTTACACCATTCATCATCCAGGATACTAACAAGCTTTAGATGCTAATTAACACAGGACGCGAAAGTGAATTTTGTAACCCTAATCCAAGGGTTAATAGACGTGGATGAACCTTCAGGAAATGAAACCCTAACAAGAGATAAGATCTTAAAATCACATAGTTTACTAATAATAATGATCAAAATATATAAATTTTAATGATATAAACCTTATATATATAGTGAAAGTATAGATTGGGGAGAGTTATCTTTCTTCCCAAGACTCTTAATTTACCTTGAAAATTAATTCCTTAATGAGCACTAATAAAAAGTTAGGACACAAAAAATAAACTTGGCCTCTAAGTAGAACATAGATTCCAATCAAAACTACATCAAGTCCGAGGTGTTATTGACATCTATGATCTACTCAATTTCTTGTCCGCATCAAGTACATAGTAAAAATGTCGTAAATCAACATCACAATGAATAAAATAATCATGTTTTTTGGTAGTTTCGTGTCAACCTATGTCATTGTGTCACTCCAAATTCTAGATTGATGGTTTATGTATTAATCTTTTGGCATTATGGCTCATGTGTTCTGAGATGTTTATGAACTATTTAATGTTGAGTAAAAGTTTATAAAAGTTTGATTCGTTTATCCCCAGACAAATAATCTTATGATCTCGATCTTAATTTTGCAAAGATAAAATTGATATCGGATAAAATCTCTATCTTGACAGTCTTGTATTAAAGTGTTAATTACTATCATTTATAATTTGTAATTCTCTTTATGGCAATGAGTTTAAAATCTCGCCAATCTTAGGGTCCATTAAACTATGTTGATATCTTAACAAACATTTGGATAAAATGATTTAGGTCTCATCATGGACCTTTGATTTTGCCTATTTGGTCTATATGCATAGTTGTCGATTTATATTGGATGCAACGTATCTTGTGGTCACAAATTAAAGAGATTGTTGCTATGTAATAAATGATATCATTGTCACAATAATGTGTTGCGATATGAATGTAGTTGTGGAGTCATATGAATATTTTTTCGATTTGGTTGCTTGGCTCATGTCCTTTTTTGAAATATTTAGAGTTTTGGGCGTGTTTGGTGAAAGTAGTAGTACGAGTGAGCAGTAGCTATTTTATTTATAAAAATGTTTGACAACTAACGCACTTGTAGTTTTAATTATAATATATAAAACAACTTCTGTATGCTACTTAATGGAGTGATGGAAAATGACCATTCAAAAAGAATTAAAAAAAAAAAAAAAGTTAATAATTTGTTGCTTGCTAAACAAGCATTTAAAATCATAACGCTCAATACTCAGTATTTTTAAATGTTACCAAACGGTCTGCGCTAAACACACTTATATGACTTACACAGTATTATTTTTTTTTTACATATTGCTATTTAAAACATCATTTCATACCTTCAAAATAAATATTCTTTTAACGCGCGAGTAAAATTATCTTGTTTTTATCTATACTACTTATAATGGAGGAATGACACTCTCTCCAAAAAATTTAGATGTACAAACAATTATGCATGATTTACAACACTTTAAAGCAAGCATTTCATAATTACAACAATCAAAGCATTGTGTACAACAAAAACTAACATGAATCGAAATTCAGACCACTTTCCTTAAAATTCTACATTAATAGCATTAAAAATACCCCTACACCCAATATTACAATTATTTAAACACAATTTGCAACCCTTATTCTACATTAATAGCATTAAAAACACCCCTACACCCAATATTACAATCATTTAAACACAATCTACAACCCTCCATCTTAACCTATACACGAACCTGTGACCAAGACTCGACTCAATAAAACTCGACTCGATACACAAGGCTGTGAGCTCAAGCTCACGGCATCCCTTGTTTTCGCAACTCAATAACAACGACAACAACAAAAAGAAAGAAAATGATGCCAAACAATTATTTAGCTTCATATTTATTAGTTTTAATCTTTATTTAATCAAAAACTCTTGAGTTGTGGTGGGTTTTCCTACCTTCGACCGCCGGTATCAACAAAACGAGAGAGAGATGGTTTTGGTACTTAACTCGAGCTGTGGTGGTATTAATCGTGGTGTTTCTTGGAGCGTGATGTACGTCAAAATGATGGCGAGGTACGGTTGTAAAGAGTGTGGTGGTGGTGGCGGTGAGTTTAAGTGGCCGGCGGTGGTGTTTGTTTGGCCGAAAAAACGACTGAAGAAGAAGAAGAAATAGGGTGCGGCTGGTTTGAGAGAGAAAGGGTGTCAAACCCTAATACCCTATGTAGGGGTATAATGAGGTTTATATAGGAAAGTGTTTTGGACTTTGTGTGAACCCTATTGCACTTTTAGGGACTAATATTGTAAATATATGCTAGGGTGGGAAGTGTAGTTTACCAAATCTTTTAGTATTTCGTTCTCAAGGCAAATTTAGGTGTCAGAATGACTTCCCGTGACATTTTTATTAATACCATCGGAAAATTTTATTTCAGGGTATCCGCCACTGCAACGCGCAGGTACCTGCTAGTTGATATAAAGATGAGTTGGTTTTCAAAAGAGTTCAAACACTATGTTCTATTTATTATCATTAGGGTGAGATGTGAACCTGTCACTTATCAACGTTTGCTCGTTCTTGTCTTCTATGAGCCAACTGTATCTTAACCTAACGCCTAATCACCTTTAAAGAATATCTAATGTCACTCTCAATGTCGTTTTCAATTGAGAAGAGGTAACTAGCTAGCCAGTCTTGAATACTCGAATCACGTAATGCATTTAGTTAATTAATTAGAGTAAATAATTTATTAATATGTTGTATAAAGTAACCAATTATAAAAACCACCACGCACATGACCGAATATGATTCGAAGCTTACCATAATTGATTAAGTTGCTATGAGTCACAAAAAGTTGGGGTTTTGGTTCAATAAACAAAATATAAACATCACGTGATGAGTCTTTTTGAAGTTCCATTGAAGAGGCTTTTTGTTACGAGTCGCATAAAAGTTACTCAGTAAACATAGGAACTAAGTAAGAAGATCACTGTAAGAAACTTAAACCATAGGTTTTAATACAAAGATTGCGCGGACTTGTATCACAAAATATTTCTCGATTATCAACTAGTCTTTGATTCACAAAATCCGATTCGAGGAACAAGTACCTGCAATTGACATTGGAACCAGAAATGCAAATCAAGAAAGAAAAATATCAGTTAAGAAGCATATACTAGTTAATACTTTCACTAAATCGATTTGTATTTGTTTTATATCCTCAAGATTATATATGAGATCATAACAAGGATGTTCTCAAGGGTAGGCAAAGAGGCGATCGACAAAGGTTTCGAATATTTTAGAGCTTCAAAATTTATGTTTGATGTATATAAAATTATAGGTGGTGTTAAAAATTATATCAATACTAAGACTTATTATTATTATTATTATTATTATTATTATTATTATTATTATTTTTAAATAAGCGTGCTTGGTAAATGACACTTTTATGCAAATGATTCTCAATATATGTTTTTTTAAAAAATACATTTTTTATTTTTTATTTAGCTTCTACTTTGACATCCTAAATATTACGGAGTATCAATTTTCGCTTGTGGTCTTCATGATACTAAGGAAGTACATACGTTATATACATGCGTCATCACAAAAGTTACAATAATAATTTGGTCGGTCAATAAGTTGTATGAAGAGAGCTTTAACGACATGTTTAACACAAAAATTATTAGAAGATTAATATATTTTTCTAAAAAGTAAACTATTTAAAATATAAGTTCTGTTTCACTAACAAAATAAAAGAATCATTTGGTTTCATAGAACGACCAACTGATTTTTCTGCCAAAAGTAATAAACGATTTTCTAAAACTTGTCAAAATAAGCACATATATGGGATATTGATTTAGAATTTTATTTATGTTTGCCTTTTGTTTATCTTTGCATGGGTGTGTCGTGTGTTTTTTTATTGAAACGTTAATGGAGGGTGGGCTGGTTGAATGTAAGAGCATTAGATGCACTAACTTAAATCAAATTGTCATCTTAATGTCATTTCGGCTTTCTCACTTTTCACTTATCTCTCACTCACACACTCAAAAAATCATCTCGATAACTTAAGCTAAAACCCCATTTTTAGGACCTACTATTTTATTGTTTATTCAGTTTTTCAAACCTAACTAATTTTTCATTCATTAAAATAAAAATACAAATTACAATACGAAAATTAAAAGATGATAATATTAATGTAGTTCATTCTATATTTTGCTCGGATTTCTTCTTTTTGTATATTGATCATGAAAGCATCCTCCTTTGGTAATCCTGCAGTGCTAGTGTCGAGAAACTTCATTTAATTCTTCCAACTTCATTGTTGTGGGCATCCTTCGCTTTAGTTACCGCGTACATATCTTGAGTAGCCTCTCGATCGTTTAAGTCTAAATCCATTTTGTAAAGACTCCCTACAATCTTGTGGGTTCTTTCGCCGTACGTTGTTTGCCAGGGGACGTGGTTTTGGATCATCTCCAAATAGCTTGGTATGCCCGGTGACATCAACCGGATCAACGGGTTCGGCCGAATCCCACTTACGGTGTTTTCTCAAGATTTCGCATGCCCAGTCTTGAGTAAACCATCTTCCTTTTGTCTCTTCTTTAAACATACTCCTACTCCGGTTCAAAAGATCAACCTTGCTCTAAAAACATTGCTTATCTTGGTTATTTCCTAAAAACTTATCTATCCTTGGAAACCGCAACATAACACGTGGCGAATAACTCTTCTTCTTGGAGCGTCCAACGAGTGACTAGCTTTTCAGGATTTGTGGTGATGGTGGTGGTGGTTTTTTTGCGGGTCTTTTGCCTTTTCTTCACGTTTTTTCGCGGGCTTCTTGTGGTGCTTATTCGGTTTGTGGTGGTGGTTTTGGTTGTGTTTGTTGTGATGGATAGAATCGTGGTGGACTTTATTGAAGATGTTAAAATTGTTGTTGAAGTAGTAGTTGTGGTTCAAGATAATATTGTTCGGTTGTGTATGGTGGCATAGTATATTAGCTACCAAACGGAGCAAAGTGAGGTTGTAATGAGGAAGATATTAAGTTTGCGGATGAAGGTGTAGCGGGATTTGACGAAGATGATGAGTTTGGATGTTGTGACACCCCGAGAAGATTATTGAAAAAAGGATCATTTGGATGTTGAAATATTTTTTGTAATATAGTAAAGAAATGAAAGTGAAATATTTTAGTTTATGTATAAAAATAGTTGTGTAAAAATTAAATTATAAACTTTTTCTTAAAGACACGTAGCCGTTGCATTTGCATTGGTCAAAAAAATAAGCAAATTTCCCAATCTTACGCTTGCCAAAATCTTGGTGATTGGCTTGGCGAACTGCACAACTGGTGCAGTGACGAGAGTCTTGGCGAGGGACAACTTGGATTGGCGAGGCTCCCTTGCTATTGTACCCGGTGCTCTAAGGTTATGTGAATAGATGGTATCTTTTTTCCTAATATTACATGTTTACAGACGAAAACTATCCTAAGAAAGATCTCGATCTTGACTATTAAGAAAATGACATTATAGTAAGATCTTACGATCTCACTATTGAAAGACAAAAGCGATCCTAAGTAAGATCTCGATCTTTAAAACCCCCCTTTATATAAAAGACCGATTATTTAAATAACTATAGTTTCATATTGCGGTCCACCAAAAACCGAAATTTTGTCTAAATTCATTACCAAAGGCTACTCAGGCCCAAACTCGCAGTTTTTCTTAGGGCCCGTTTGTTTGCCTACTTTAGATTGGCTTTGTGTTTGACAAGACCTTAATTCATTGTTTGGTTGATATACAAGGGTTTAAAAATGAGAGTTAACCATACAATGGAGGGCATACTCAATGCCTGGCGAAGAGGCAAGGTTTTATGACAACTAGTACTCTAACTTTCTTTCTTTCTTTCTTTCTTTGTTTTCTTTCACTATTCTAATGTTAAATAATGTATTTTTATACTATTTTAATATTAAAATAAATATAAATCTCAATCTCAATTTATATCCTAACATACAAAATAAACAACTTTTAACATAATCCAAATCTAAATACAAATTTAAATATAAATCCAAATTTTAATCCTAAACCCAACTACAAACCAAACGGGCCCTTAATGGTACTTAGAAGTTAGAATTTACAACGTTATTGATATTTTATTTTATTATTTCACAGTATCACATACTAAAGTTTTTGCTTAAAAATGTGGTGTCACCTGTAGGTATGTTATGCTTATATAGTGAACAATCAAATAAAATATTCCGATCGAAGTTGTCCAATCAAACAGTTCAGTTATGCTTATATAGTGAACAATCTACGTGCAAATGTAGTGCAGAAGATTAGAGTGAAAAGTTAGTGACACGTTTCCGTAAGGGAGGTGATTTGTACACCACTAAATTGTGTTGATAATGCATATAGTACAACTATATACTTCATACTTAGTGGTGTACACACCAATTTTAGTAGTGTACAAATCACCTCCCTTTCCGTAATTGTGTGACTTGAATGAATAAAATTTTGTTAAGAGAGTAAAAATACATAAATATTGGTTGCTAAAAAAATGTAGTTGCTGTGGGATTAGTCGGCTCGCAATGTCGAATCGGAAACCCATGACAAGAGAGAGAGAGAGAAAAAAAAAAAAAAAAAAAAAAAAGTTAATACAAGTATACAACTAATCCTAGTTCTAAACACATGGGTTATTTTCCAATAACAGAATGGGCTCTAATAGTTATACACCAAATGTATAACGGGCCAGTATTACAGGAAAACTTATGGGTTATAGGCCTCTTTTCATTTACGTACATTATTTTTACTTTAACCCATATAGCACAAGAGTGCGTCAGTGCGGTAACTATTTCTAAATTCTAAGTAAATTAATCGAATTCGAGTCTCTCTATCAAGTGATAAACAAAAAACAAATATTATTACTAGAGCGTATCTAAAGTGTTATTTTGAGCGCTCCATTCCAACACTAAAGTAATTGTTACTTGAATTAAAAAGATAAACTAAAATGGACTTGCAAAAAAAAAAAAAAAAAAAAAAAAAGGAATGGTTGATGGCTTAGTGAAAGAATTTGCAAAGGATTATCGTCTTCTTGGAATTCTATATGTGATTTGCATATGAGGAGAGTTATATTAAATACTAAACTTTTCTTACATAAACAAGAGACTCATCCTCATTATATATCTAAAAAGAAATTAATGCTTGAGATTAAAAGCATTTTAATATTTCATCAATTAGATCAAATAAAGATGGAGGGTGGAGATTAGTCCCTTGTTATGTAAAAAATGTTTGGTCTTCAAATGATCTTATATCATTGCATATACTTGATATTTTGAAGAAACATGTAGTTTTCCTCTGAAAATCGGATGCAGATTCTTTTTTTTTTTTTTTTTTTTTTTTTTTTTTTTGAATGTTCACCTTTGCATTTTTGATTATGTGAACATGAAGTTCTATCAAAGAATGCATTTTGTCATTTTTTTCCCTCTAGACTGAAACACATTAGGCATTACGATCAATGTTGTCGCCTTTTTTATTGTAACCTGAGACACGCTTTCTTTTTGATGAAAATATTTTCATTAATCGTGATCAGGGTGGTCATCATCGTTGGCATCGTTATTATCACCATTTATCTCAATGATCTTTGGAAGACTGGATTCTTTTTCTTTAAATTCTTGAGGTGGAGGAGGTTTAGTGTTCTATGTTGCGGTTATTAATTCATGAAAACAAAAAAGCCTATTATGAAAAAGGGATCAATCAGATAATGTAATAGATAGTTCATGCACTCTTAGAGAATTCGTCTTGCAATTGTCAATGCTGGAAAATGTTGGGTGTAGTTGTATTTGTAAAAATGGTTCAGAACACACAAACACTTGCAATAACACCCAGCCAACCACCCCTTGGTGTTTTATTAATCAACAGCTATAGCAGATAAGTCCCCAACTAGGTTCTTACCAAACAAATTACAAAGACAAGGATTGATCTCTACTAGGTAGACACCAATCAAATCCTCACTACAAAATCACTCAGACACTCAAAACAACTCTCAAACAAGTGATTGAGAGTAATACAATACAACAATACTAAAACAAACTACAAGATATCAAAGATTGATATCAATACAGATGAGAGAAACAAACTGCAACTATATGTAAAAGTGTGTGTGTGTATAATGAATAGTAGCAAACCCTAGATCCAGAAAAGAGATTATATACAGATGGTATTTGTTGGGAATTAAATAAATCAGAAGAATCAACATAAAGGTTTAAGGAAATACATCAAGTATGTTTCTGCTGATAAAGCAAAATGCATGTTTCCACTGATGGATTCTGCTGAAGAAGGTTTCTACTGATAGTGTTTCTGCTGATGGATTCTGCTGATACTACTATGACTCATACAAACAGCTGTGTAGATAAGTATGACTTATTCTACTGATTCATATACAAGATAATATCTTTGTTGTAGTCATCAAATTGAACACTCCAAGTGAGTTGTAATCCTAGATACATGTTGTATCTTAATGACTGACATGATAAGTCATCGTCTAGCTAGAATGAAGATTAGTCATAAGCTAATAAAGATGAGTCATATAGATTGTAAAAGATTTTTTCCTTGGACTATAAAAGGAAGATCTTAGATATGACTTAAGTACGTGTATGCAAGTGCAGAAAAAAGATGTGTGTAGAGATATACATAAAGAAAAACAATAGAACAAAACACAAGATTCAAGGTCTTTGTAACCCTAGTGATAGTGAAGATCACTCGTATTATTCTGAATAATATTGAATCGTTTGGTGAAATACTTTCATTGTTCTTTGTTTAATAAACACAAGCATCACAGTTCTATTTCCAATATAAACATTCTAAGTGTGGTTAAGTAGATTCCGCATACTTAATCATATTCACTCAAAGTATAGAACAACTAGTTATACATTGGACATAAATCTTCCCTAACAATATCTTGAAAGATATTATTCTTCTGGCACGGAACCTTCATTGAGTTAAGTCCAAAAGGCACTTTCTGATGACAGACTGGTTTTAACCATTTTGGGAAAGTTTGACATTAAAGTGATAAAGCACTTTAATAATGCAGCTCAAACTTTCCCGCCCAGTCCCGCCAAAACTTCAGTCTTCTTGTCATCAGTCTTTAGTACTATGAAGTTGTAGAGGAGTCATGGGGTTCAGTGAGTTATTGCCATCCTCACTGAACCCATCACCTTCTTCTTGGCTTAGATCACACTTCACCGAGTTCTGCCTCACTGAATGGAGAACCTTTCTTCTTAGGCTCGGTCTAAGCATCTTGAAGATGACTCACTGAGTTACTGTTCACTCAGTGACTTGTTTATACTTAGGTTATTTTACGTTCAAATCCTTGTAAGAAGAAGATTGGGGAATTCAGTGACCCAACAATCTCCCCCTATTTGAACATACAAATAGCCTAAGTGTTTCTTGATTCAGTGTGAGTTGGTAGGGGTCTTCATCTCTTACTGAATGTTTGTTGTAATTGTAAGTAGGACATAACCTTTTTTTAAAAAACATCAGTTTATTCATAGCTATTACATTATCCTACAAATTACAAACAAAATAAAGATAGTTGTTGCAGATCAGATGTTCAGATGATAGCCAAGTGCCTCAAGCTTAGCTTTCTTTGATCTCAGCAGGTGTCTCTCAGGATGCTCCTCAATCATGGCCCTAAGGTCCTTACAGAACCTTTGGTTTTCAGCACTTCTTACAGGAGAAGCTAACATCAGGTACGTTAACATTGCCTTGACCCCTGCCCTGTCCATATCGAACCATCTTTGGAAAGCAAGGTCTCCATATTCATCCGTAAAGCATAGACCTCTTTCAGGGTGTTCAAGCACAACGTTGTTCACGAAGGTGATTCCTTCAGGAACGGACCTATCATAATCCAATCCTGGGACCCTGATCTCAGGCTCAGATTCAATGTGCTTCCTTTTTCTCCTGGTGGCTTTTGATTAGAGGTGGCAAAACGGGCGGACCGGGCGGGCACGGGCTAAATGGGCAACGGGCTAAATGGACTATGGGCTAAATGGGCACGGGCTAAACGGGCGCGGGCCAAACAGGCGCATTTTATACGAATCGTCTTAAAAAAGACCTAAAACAACAACAAAAATTCCTCAAACGTAACACCTCATTTATATTTAAGTAACTAAATATATTATATCCATAAGTTTTTTATTAAAAACAATTTAATGCGAGAGAAAAACATGTGCCCATTTTGCCCACTTAATTTCTAAATGGGCAATATATGCCCATTTCAAAAAAAAGAGGGGGACCAAATGTACCCAAATCTTTTAAAAATTTGCCCATTTAGCCCATTTTTTTTATTTTGGGCACAAATTGCCACCTTTACTTTTGATGGAGCAGTTCCTGTTGTTGGAGCAGGAAGAAGGGAGGGAATATTGAGGGCTTCAGGCATTGCTCTCAGTCTGTCATACCTTTCATTCAGTGACTTGAGAAGGTTGTGTACAACAACATTGTTTTTCTTGGCAATGATTGGACGGAGTTCATCAGGTTCAGTAATCCCAAAGTCAGCAAATCTGAATGGGTTATGAGTGTCAATGATTCTTTTATCAGCCCCCTGAAGACAGTGACCATTGCAGGTTTGGTGTTCCTGTGGATTTTAATGTCAGTGATGGTTTCAGGCTTCAACCTTTCCTTCATCACCCAATGATATCTTTCAACCCTGGTCTTTCTGATTTGAGCATCCCTTTTCAGCTTTGCTTCCCTTTCCCTTCTAAGAGCATTCATCTCTTCTTCCTGAGCCTTTTTAAAGGCTGCACCAGCTTGCTCAGTTGCTAGTGCCTCAGCATCCAGACCAATCTTTTCAGCTTCCTCATGAACAACCTGTATCAGTTCAGGCTTGCTCAATCTCTCTTCCTCAGCTACCTTTGCCAAGTACTCAACTCTTTCCATATGGGCTTGTATTTGGTCATTGGTGAGTTGATATACCTTTCCATTGATTTCATATGGGACCCTGATTGGTTCATCAGGATCAACTCTGATCATTGTGGAAGCAGGCTGGAGCACAGTTGTAGGTTCAGAGGTGGTAGCAATACTTTTTCCTCTGTCCTGAATGAGAGTGGAGGAGGCTGGTTCCTCTTGAGGTGGAACTTTGGTGATTGGTGTGGCTTCAGTAACATGCTCCCCCTCAGAGTGAGAGGGCTGTCCAGCTTCTTGTTCATCAGTAATAGGGGTTTCAGGAACATCCTCCCCCTCAAAAATTGTCGGAGCTGCAATGATGGCAAGTGTTGGAGTTACTGAAGATGAAGTAGAGGTACCCTTGAAGACTTGAAACATTTCCATCACCATTGACTTGATCTCCGCAGTATCCTGATGGATGATAGATACCTTGGAGTCAAGTGCTGCCTGAGAGTTTTCAAGGGCAGTCATTCTGGATCCCATTGTCCATGCCAGAGAAGTGGACTTCAGGGATTGAGCTGTCACTGATGCTTCCAACTGAGTGAAGGAAGACTTGAGAGACTCCACCGTGGAGCTGAGATTCTGAACATTGGAACCCTTTATCAGACCAAGTAACTCAGTAAGAGCTGCCGTGTTGACTTGGTATGTCTCAGATGTCTGAAGAATTTTCTTGGTGAGCTCCGGATCATCTTTGACTGATTCTTGAACTGACTTAACCCCTGTAGCCAGCTCTTTTAGGGATTCCAAAAATTGATTGATGTGAGAAGTCATTTGTGTCAGGGAGTGAGAGACAGTGGAATTTTGCTCCCTGACATCATCATTGTATTCTTCAATAGCATCTTTGAGGAGGTGATAGTGGACTGCTTGCTCAGTATGCATGTCAAACACCTCTTCAGTGACCCCCCTGTACAAAACATTAGTCATTTTCTTGATGAATCTTTTGAAGGCTCTTTCAGTGAGAGGAGTTAGAGCGTCTTCTGAGGTTTCCGGCTCGGAATGTGTTTCATCTTCATCATGGTTAGAGGTTTGAGGAGACTGAGTAACAGGTTCAGGGACTGTCTCCTCAACCTCCATATCATCTCCGGCCGTGAAGACTTCCTCGTCACTGTTAAATTCATCATCAGAAAATAAGACAGCCTGAGCATCTGCCAGGGAGGTAATCTGCAACAAGTGGAGGTTATCCGGCTCCTCTTCATAAGAAGATTTGCCTTCGTTTTGGCCAGGTCCTGACCCCTCAAATCCGGTAGGTTGGGTTTTACCTACCTGGTCTTTAAGGCCAGTTCCCAAGTATTGCGCACCTCCGGGAGTGGTTATGGGTTCCATATCAGCGGGTTGTGTATATCCCTCTGAATCTTTGTCCCCCGTGACCCCTTCAGACACTGATGGGTATTTTTCAATGTCATCCTGAGGAGTCGTGAATGTTGTGTCCCTATCAGCGGGTTGTTTGTTTCCCTCTGAGTCTTTGGGATGAGTTTTTGTGCCCTCAGACAAAAGCGTTGGTTTGCGAATGTCCTCATCAGGCACCTGAGTGGTTATTTCCCCCTTTCCAACAGGCTTGTTCTGGCCTGTCGAAGATTTAGGAACGTGAACTCCCTGATGCTTGGGTTGTGATTTACCCGAGCCTTTAGCAGGATGTGATTGTTTGTGGACCCCCTTCTCAGTAGAGTAGTGCTGCTCTACCGAGGATTTAGGATCCCTTCCTCCCTGAGACCCTGGTTGTGATTTGCCAGAGCCTTTAGCAGGATGTGAAGGTTTGGTTGGTTCCGACTCCACTGTCTTGTTTATGGCAGCAGAGTCTTTAAGAACGGGATTGCCCGAGGACACTGAGTGTGATTTATCAGTGCCCTCCGTTGGCTTTTGTTGCAGGCCTAGTGACTGGGTAATTATTCTCATGGTGTCAGCAGTCAAGGTCTATTGTGGTTGCCTCCTTATGGTAGGCTTGGGATCAGAGATCTCAGTGTCAAGTGGCTTGGGTTGAGCCACCTTCCTGGACCCCTGTCCCTTCTTCCTCTTTACCTTCTTGGTAGGAGAGGGGACTGGTGAAACTTTATTGTCACCCTGGATAGCAGAACGCATATACATTGTCAGGGTGACAGGTGTAACCTCAAGAGGGTCACGTGAGTAATTTGCCTTGTGTAAGACATCAGGCTCAAAACCTGCTATGTCAGGCTTAACATACTCAGACCCAAGCAAGTCTTGTAGGGCACAGGAAACAAATCTAGGATATGACATGTGTTTTTGCCTAGAATTCCCCCTAACTTTGCTATGAGGTCCCTGAAGATGATTTCTCCAAGGTCAATCATTTTACCCTCAATGAGACATAACACTATCATTGCCTGAGTAGTGTTTAATTGCTCAGTAGAGGATTTGTTTCCCCAGAGAACCTGAATGACAAAAGTCATTAGAATCCTCCAGGGAGCTGGGAACCAGGTCTTTATTATAGGGGCTTTGGATAATAGAGACCCTGGTGTCACCTCAGGGTGATTTTTGTCATAGGGTCCCAGTTCAAGTAAGACCTCCTTTACCTCTTTCTCAGAGGGTTGGGCAGTGAAGGTCGTGGTATAGTCAAGGCCTGTGGCTTTGACAAAAGTTTTATAGTCAAGAGTTAGGGACTTGGTTCCATTCTTGACTGTAAACTTTATTTTGGCCTCTTTTGGCGCATCAGGGTTTTCAACCACCGCTGTACACCAAAATTCCCTCAAATAGTCATGATAGATGACTGAGGGGGTTTTTGTAAATGAGGTGGTCAGGAAGCAGTTCTGGAGGAACTTCACCACATCCCTGTATTCAGAGTACCCTTCAGGGTAGGCAAAGTTCCCCACCACATTGTTCTTGGTAAGGTCTACGCTTTCCATTTGGAAATCCACATTGGGTGCATATTTTACGACCTTAGAAGAAGCCATTTGGTTTAGATAAAAGCCTGGTTTTTGAAAAAAATGGGTATCAGTGAGGGAAACACACGCAGTTTTGAAAAAGATTTGCAAGAGTTTTGTTATGATTTTAAAAGTGTGTGTGTGTGTTCCCTTTTTGTGGGGGTATTTATAGGGTGAGAATTAGGGTAGTGATGTTGCGGATACCAAAAGTTAATTTATTTAACCGAAACGGCATAATAATTTTGGTTTGATATCCGCATTAAATATCACGATTCCCATTACCCTATTTTCTCTCACATCGTGGATGAACAGTTGTGCGGCTCTGCAAATAATGCACTTTTGCAGAGTAGAAATTATCACAACTTTTGTGTGTGAGGGAGCATTTAATGCTCAGTGGTGTTTGGTGAGAGAGATGTGGGGGCCCAAGGAGTGGATGCCAGTTGTGTAAGTGACATATATTCCTATATTTAATAGGATTCAGTTACCTACCTGGGACATTAACTAACTAAATACTTAGAGCAATTTAGTTAGGGTATTCAATGCCATTTTTCATCCTGAGCCCCCTGAATGAATTATCATTCAAAAAATTTCAGGAAGGGTGTGATCAAGGACCTAGAGAATTTACATCATATTGGAACACTTTTGATCAGTTCCCTGATTCTATGTCCAACATGCCCAGTTCAGGTTTCAATCTTGTGAAAGTGGGTTCATCCAAAGGTTTAGTGAAGATATCAGCTAGCTGATACTCAATGGGGATGAAATGTAGTTCAATTTCTCCATTAGAGATATGGTCCCTGATGAAATGGTATCTGATGTCAATGTGTTTGGTTCTTTGATGAAGTACTGGATTGTTTGAGATGGCTATGGCACTTGTATTATCACAAAAGATAGGTACCATCTTATACTGAATGCCATAGTCACTCAGTTGGCTCTTCATCCATAGTACATTTTCACAACATCCTGCAGCAGCCATATATTCAGCTTCAGCTGAGGACATGGCCACTGACTGTTGTTTCTTTGTACTCCAACACACAAGTTTACCACCAAGAAATTGGCAGGATCCTGAAGTACTTTTCCTATCCATGTTACATCATGCATAGTCAGAGTCAGTGTACCCTTTGAGATCAAATCCTGAACATTTTGGGTAATACAAACCAAGGTTTGGAGTACCCTTTAGGTACCTGATGATTCTCTTGACAGCAGTGAGATGTGATTCTTTAGGGTCAGCCTGGTATCTGGCACACAGGCAGACTGAGAATTGGATATCAGACCTTGAGGCAAGTAAGTACATCAGGGAGCCAATCATTCCTCTGTATTGGGTTTGATTCACTGACTTTCCAGTGAGATCAGGACTAAGGTTATTTGGAGGAACCATAGGAGTTTTTACTGAAGAGCAGTCAGTGAGCTCATACTTCTTCAATAGGTTCCTGAGGTATTTTTCTTGGCAAATGGATATTCCTTTTTCAGTTTGTTTAATTTGGAGTCCAACAAAGTATGTGAGTTCACCCATCATGCTCATTTCAAACTTTGTGGTCATCAGTTTTTCAAACTGTTTGCAAAGTTTGTAACTTGTTGAGCCAAAGATGATGTCATCAACATATACTTGGACAAGAATGACATCATCCTTTGTTCTGTAGATGAACAGTGTGTTGTCAATCTTTCCTCTGACAAACTTGTTTTGGATCAGGAAGGCTGAAAGAGTTTCATACCATGCCCTGGGTGCTTGTTTCAGTCCATAGAGGGCTTTGTTAAGCTTGTAGACATGGTTAGGGTATTCACTACTTTCGAAACCAGGAGGCTGTTGCACATAAACATCTTCTTTGATGTTACCATTCAGGAATGCACTTTTAACATCCATATGGTAAACTTTAAAGTTCATGTAAGTTGCATAGGCAAGGAAGATCCTGATGGCTTCCATTCTAGCAACAGGTGCAAAGGTTTCCTCATAGTCTATACCTTCCTGTTGATTGTATCCTTTGGCAACCAGTCTTGCTTTGTTTTTGATGACTGTGCCATTTTCATCGGTCTTGTTCTTAAAGACCCATTTCATACCAATGATTAAAACACCCTGGGGGCATTCAACAAGGGTCATGACATCATTTCTGTCAAATTGTTCCAATTCATCTCTCATGGCCTGAACCCAACTTTCATAAGTCAGGGCTTCTTTAACATTTTTAGGCTCAATCTCTGAGAGATAGTCAGTATAAAGACATATATTGGCAGTAGCAGCCTTAAGTTTAGCAGCCTTGCTTCTGGTGAGCATGCCTTCAGTGGGTTCACCAATGATGTTCACAAGCTCAATGATTTTGGATCTAGTCCAGCTATCCTGAGGTTTGGGATAAGAATTTGAGCTTGAAAGAACCTGATTAGGTTCAGACTCAAGAACATGAGGTAACTCATCAATATGTGCTTCAGTGACAACTGTAGGAACAATTTGTTCTGAGGGTTCCTGAACAATTTGTTTAGTGGTGTCAGTCTCATTTGAGACAGGCTGAGTTTCAATGAACTCACTGATAGGTGGTTGGGGAAGGTTGTGAGGGATGATGTAATATGAGACGTCAGCATCAGCTTGGTATTGGGTTGAGGGATTGTTCTCAGTTTGATACTCATTAGGAGGGTATCTTGATGAGTCATCAATACCAATTTCTTCTACTGAGGAATTTGAGAACCTGATGGATTCAGTGCTCTCATCAACAGTAATGTGATAAGTTTCCTCAGTTTGTTGTCTCCTTGTGTTGAACACCCTGAAGGCTTTAGAAACCAGGGAATATCCCAGGAAGTATCCATCATCAGCTTTGGCATCAAATTTACCCAAGTGATCCTTGTGATTATGTATAAACACAGGACACCCAAATACATGAAAGTAGCTGATGTCAGGAATCCTTCCTTTGAATATTTCATAAGGAGTCTTGTTATGCCTTTTCACAATGATAGACCTATTTTGAGTATAGCAGGCTGTTTTAACTGCCTCAGTCCAAAAATGTTTTGAGAGGACTGAGCCATTTAACATTGTTCTTGCTGCCTCAATGAGTGTTCTATTTCTCCTTTCAGCTACTCCATTTTGCTCTGGAGTATAGGGAGAAGTGAAATTTTGAGAAATTCCTTTCTCATTACAGAAACACTCAAGATCTTGGTTTTTGAATTCAGTGCCATTGTCAGTCCTGATCTGTTTAACTTTGACATCATTTTGATTTTCAATGTTCCTGACAAATGACATGATGGTTTCAGCTGCCTGACTCTTTTTGGTCAGGAAGTAAACCCAAGTATATCTTGAGTATTCATCCACAATGACCAGAGTATACTTCTCATGGTGGATGGACATTGGACTTACAGGTCCAAAAAGGTCCATATGAAGAAGATGAAGGCAGCTTTTGATGGAAAAGGTTTGTTTGGTTTTGAATGATGCCCTGTGGTGTTTTCCTTTTTCACAAGCAGAACAAGGCTTGTCTTTGGTATACACCAGGGATGGAAGGCCCAGAACTTTGTTCTGTTTGGCCAGGTTGTTGATGCTCTTGAAGTTGAGATGAGAGAGTCTCCTATGCCATAGCCAGTTGATTGTCTCACTTGCCTTTGAGAATAGGCAAGTCCCATTCTGAGTCAGGGATGACATGTCAAGGACATATACATCATCCCTTCTAGGGGCAATCAACACAACTTCCTTATTGGCATTAAAGATGGTCCCTCTCTTGTCATCAAACTAAACTATGTATTTGGCATCACATAGTTGGGAAACACTTATCAAGTTTTACTTGAGACCATTAACATAAGCTATTCTTGTACAAACTATACCATTGCAGTTTACTGAACCATAACCTTCAGTGGGAGCTGATGAGTTATCACCAAATACTACTTTGGGTCCTGGTTCTTCCACATATTTGTGCAGAAAACTTTTCACACCAGTCATACTTCTGGAGCATCCACTGTCTAGATGCCAAGTAGGATCCTTGATGTGTTTCTGCACAAACAGTAAACTGGGTTAGTTTTTCTTGTTGACCCACTTTCTAGTGGGTTTAGTCCTCAGGGACTTTTTGAACTCAGTTAGTGAATCATGGTCTGAAGTTGTGTGACCTGAGCTTCCACATGTTTTACATTTTGTGGAGGTTGATGCCTCAGGTGACTGAGAAGTGTTGGTTTGGTTTTTCCTTCTGGACTGAATCACTTTGTCATGTTCCCTGGTTTCATGGGAGGGATCTCCACAGATGTCACAGCAATCTTTCATCATACAATCATCAGGAAGATGATCATTGAAACCACAGTGAGGACATGGTGAGAAAGGCTTAGCCTTCAGTCTTTGTTTGGAAGGAGTGGCATACTGATAGCCTTGGTTTTTGTATAGACCCCTTGCTTTTAAAGAAACAGTGTGGGGGATGTGATCACGAGTTCTGTGGTCCTCTTGTTTGCATATCATACAAAACAGGACTCTGTAGCATTTATCAGTGCTGTGATTTGGATAATTGCACAGCTCACATCTCCCTGAGGGTCTGGGTGTGGATTTTGGTTTGGAAGAACTTGAGGATACTGAGGGCTTTGTTAATTTTGAGTCAGAGTTTTTCTCAGTAGACTCAATTTTCTCACTCAGCATCCTGACAAGTTCAGCAAGCTGATCAACCTTTGAATCATTGCTTTCAAGCTTCACTTCGGTGGTTACTGAAGGTTTTTGGTGTTCAGTGGGTGCAGGAGTAGGTCTTTTCAGAATAGTCCTTCCTAACCCTGATTTCTCTTTTGGAGAATGTGGTTGAAAGACTAATGGTGCAAGGTCAGAATTGGGTTCTGCTCCCTGAAGTTGTTTCAGTGGAGGGAGTGGTGAATCAGACTTAGACTCAGTGATGGACTCAGTAGGACTAAGTTCATCAGTGACTCCTAGCAGCTCCTTGATAGCCTGACTTTCAGGCTCCAGGATTCTTCCAGTGTTAAAATTTGGCAATTTACTATCAGGATTGTTTCTTTCAATCCACTCACTGGGTTTGGGAGCTAGTTCTTTGCTAGAGAGTATGTTGGTTAATAGAAAAGTTGTAGAATGGCTACTTTCCCCAGAAACTTCAGTGAGTTGATCATCACCCAGACCAGCCTTTTTGGGGTTGGGTAAGAGACTCAGTGTTTCATAAAGTTTGGGGTTTTTCTGAGTCCATTTCCAAATAATTTCCTTTTCTTTCTTAAGTTCTTCCTGAAGAGCTTGATTTTGTTTTACAAGTTCAGAGTTTTGAATTTGAAGTGTAACACTTTCAAGCTTGGCTTGTTTTAAGGCAAGTAATTCATCTCTACAATGATTTAATTCAAAACTCAGTTTGTTAAATTTTGAAAACAAATTAAGTCTTTGCTCTTCAACATACTTAAGATCAACATTAATATAATCTAAGTAAGATTTCCAATCATCATTATCATCCATAGAAAGTAAAAGATTTACCTTCCTCATAGTGATGTTGACCCATTCACCATTTCTTGCATGACTCTTCCCCACAGCAAGTTTGTTGTCATCTGACAGAGCCATCAGGGCACTGATGTGAACTTCATCATCATCAGAGGACACTTCAACCTCATCCCAGTCATATGTTTCAGCAACAAGCCCTTTGTTCTTGGCTTGAGTAGGCTTTGGAGCCTGAGGAGGCTGAGAGACTGTTGAGGATGATTCAAGAAGGGCAAGTTTAGCTTTTGCCTTTCTGTACTTGGCTTCAAAGTCAATTTGAGGGAGTTTTTCAAATCTTTGACTAGACTGAAGCATTTTAGGTTGGAATTTGCTGGGGCCTGAAAAAGAGTTATTTCCTGAAAACTTGAAGGATGGTTCTGAGGTTGTTTTTGAAAAACAATCTTTTGCAAAATGACCCATTTTGCCACATTTAAAACATTCAGTGTTGTCATTTGCTTTAGAAGGAAATTTGTTTTTCTTAAAAAACCTTTTTGAATTAGCAAGGAGTACTCTTTCATGAAATTCAATTTGAAGATCATTAAGATACTCATCACTGGTTCTCTGGTCAACCTCATCATCAGATCCATCCTGAAAATCCTGCACAACACCTTTTGAATAGAAAGCAGTTGATATGGGTGAAATTGTCAAGGCCTTTTTGGTCTCTTGAGCTTTACCAGGGTATCTCCTGGTGATAAGATTGTCTTCATAGACAAACTTCCCATAGATGGCAGGGAGCTCAAGGTTCTGAATGTGGTTTGCATTTCTCAATCCCTGAGAGAAGTTTAACCACTTCTCAAGGAGACTATTGACAAAGCCAACATTTATCTCATGTTTTGACAGTATAACACCATCATTGGTCAGCTCATTCAGGAGGGTCTTATACCGAGTATAAGTCTCAGAGAGACTTTCAGAATCCTTGGCCCTGAAGGTATTGAATTCAAGCTTCAGGTCCATGATTCTATTCTCTTTGGTATCAGAAGGCCCTTCATAGCTATGAACCAGGTCAGTCCATGTCTGCTGGGCAGTGGGATAGTTGATCACTGATTCCATTATATCATCAGGAAGGCATGATATAATGATGCTTTTCAGGCGCTGGTCTTGATTGACCACCCTCCTTTCATCTGGAGTCCACTGAGCTTCAGGTTTAATTAAACCTTGGGCAGTTGTTGGGACAAATGGACCATCATTAATGAACTTAATGTAATATGGTTCCATCCCAGTTAAGTAGCAAAGCATTCGCTTTTTCCACTTATTAAATTTGCCAGCTTCTAGTCGAGGGGCAGTTGCTGAATAACTTCCACCCTTTTTGTCGACAAGCTGGGGAACATCTATGTCAGTCATAGTGGGATCTTGATGAGGCGAAAAATGATCCGTTTTTAGGGGGTCATTTAAGCCCGAATCCGACTTTATTTGATCAAATATTGCCCTAAATCGTTCCTTTTGTGATTTTAGGTGTTTGGAGAGTGAATTCTGGAAAAGAAGCCATTTTGGACGTTTTTGGAGCATAAAAGTGAAGAAAACGACAAAGTACCAAATTTCCATGCTGAAGATACAAGGTGACGGCGTCAAGACCACCATCTTGACGGCGTCAGACATGAGGAATTAAACACCGTAGGTGGTGACGGCGTCAGAAGGCTTCATGACGGCGTCAAAGTGGCAAGAATAAAATACCGTGGGTGGTGACGGCGTCACATAGGCCGTCATAAGTGGATCAAGGCCGTCCGAGGAAGTATATGGCGGCGAGGTGACGGCGTCACAAGTAACTCTTGACGCCGTCAGCCTGTTTTTCCTATATATAGTTTTCTAGTTTTTTCATTAAAAAGAGAGAAGTTTTGGTGAAACCCTAAAGACGATTTTGGTGCCTCTTTTACAGGTTTTTCAAGGGTTCCAAACCCTTGAGACCTTGCATTGTAATTGAGATAAGTGTACTTTCAATTCAATCAATATGTCTATGTGTTGGTTGTTCATATCTTGTTCTTTTCTCAATTCTACTATGCTAGGCTAGATCTCTTTTGTGTTTGCTTAGATCTAATGAAACCTAGATGTTGATTATGTGTTGATTACTTGTCTATTCTTGTTTTGAATGAATGATTTATATGTTAGGCTTAAGAAAACTGGCAGATCTCCAAATGGTAACATGCTTGAACGTCTTAAGAAACATGAACCGAGGCGTACTAGGTCTTTATTGGTTGTATTTAATGCATGAGCCACTGTTTACAATCCCTATAGTTGTGTTGGGTCATGGTGTAGGAGGAGATAAGAGCTCATAGAGTTGGGGAGTTATGTATGCCACCCCACGAATGGTATTAAGGAATACAATCCGTCATTCATACAAGTGTAACAAGTAATTAACATGTAAAAGATATCTAGGGAGTAGTGAAGTCTAAGTAAACACAATTTCTCCAATTACTGCTCACAACCTTAGTATAATTAGTTTATTTTCATTTTTATTATTTTATTTTAATTATATAATAGCTTTGGGTTAGTTGAATAGCAACTAATTCCGCCCACTCCTTCAAAACCCGAGATTTTACTTGCTTTCATAAAATATAAAAATACAAAAATAATCATCTTTCACCTCTAGAACTATTAATTAGGTTTTCTAATCCTAGCGACACTATTCCTAAGCTGAACGATCAATCCCCCGGTACTTGTCACTATACTATACTACAACGATTAGGTACACTGCCTGGTGGGGTTGTAAGCTTCTCGAGATCCCTCGAGAGGTAAAGCAAGGTGCGATTCCCACGCATCAAGTTTTTGGTGCCACAGCCCGGGGAATAGTTATTGTCTAGGTTAGAATTTCTTTTTATTAGGTCTACTTGCTAGATTCCTTTCTAGTAAGATTTTTATTTTTATTTTTAGGTCTTCTTTAGTCTATTTTATTTCTTCGTGCCTTTGTTCGTAACTCTTTACCATCCGACATCATGGAAGGTGGTAACATCTTTGAACCCATCATCCCACCACAACAAAACCCACCATTTGAACCCCTTAGGCCCCGAACCTTAGGAGAGTACTCCCGACCTAGCCACCAAGGCTACCGAAACACCATTGAGCTCACCGGAGCCAATGTGACCCCCTTGCGATCCGACACCATCCGGTTGGTGCAAAGCGGATGTGCATTCCATGGACTTCGTTCCGAAGATCCAAACCAACACCTTAAGGACTTCCTCAAAATCGTAGATTCCATAGACCTAGGTGTTGAAACTAGAGAGACTACCCGTTTACGCCTATTCCAATTCTCTCTACGGGATCAAGCTAGTCAATGGCTTGAGCGTTTACCCGCGGGATCCATCACCACATGGGATGATCTCACCACTCGTTTCCTTGCTCAATTTTTCCCACCGGGGAGAACTACTAAACTTAGGAATGACATCTTGATGTTCCAACAACGTCAAAATGAATCTCTTTATGAAGCATGGACTCGTTTCAAGGACTTACTCCAAAAAGTCCCTCATCATGGCATAGATCTTTGGCTCCAAGTCCAAATCTTCTATGACCATATCGACATCTCCACGAGGCGAACCATTGACCAATCGGCCGGTGGTAAGCTACGTGATCTTAGTGCGGAACAATCATGGGAACTCATAGAAGATCTTGCTCTCTATGACAACGAAAGTTGGAATGATCCCCGTGATTTGAACAAAACGGTCAAGGCAATATCTTTGCCTTCGAATAATTCAAGCACTCCCGACCGTAGGATCATGGAACTTGAGGACCAAGTCAAGTTTCTCATGAAATCTTACGAAGCTCCGAAGCATTCAAGCCAAGTGAACAAAATCACTTCTTCATGCGAATTATGTAGTGGTCCCCATGATACTCGTGATTGTGTGGAACTCCCCGGAACAGCTTTTGCGGATTACGCATCCACGCGTACCGACGAAGCGGGAGATAAGTGGTACACTTTCAAGCCCGAGCCAAACACATACGGTGATTCATACAACCCCTCATGGAAAAATCACCCAAACCTTAGGTGGAAACAAAATCAATCCAATTCTTCCAATCCACCTAATCGTTACCAATCAAACGGTCCACCATCCAACCGTACCTTCAACAACAATCCTTCTAACAACTATGGTAGTACCAACAATCTTGAAGGATTGATGTCGAAATTTATGGCATCTCAAGAAGCTCGCATAGCTAGGTTTGAAACCGAATTCAACCAACAACAAACGGAGATGACCAACAAGATTGACAACTTGTTTAAAGCCCTCAACAACCAAACATTGATCACACCTAGGAAGGACACTAGGGACACCGATAGTGGAATCCAAACTAAGGACCCCTCATCATCCAAACATGTCCACTTTGTCAATGTTGTCACCATTAAGCCGATAAATAAGGAGATAGAGGAGAGTGACAAGGATGAAGTTAGAGTAAAAGCCGATAGTGAGGATGAGAGTAGGGAAGTTGAGGTTTATAAGGATGAGGAATTAGAGGAGGTAGAACCTATAGAGGAATACTTTGATAAGTTGCCAACCGAGGAGGAACGGGAATACCATAAGGATTTATTCGATAGTCCCGAGAAAACATATATCTTTGGCGACCCCCTGATCAAAATGGGAGATCCCTCCAACATTAACATCCCATGTAATATAGGGCACACGCATATATGGAAAGCTTACATCGACCTTAGATCCCCCGTGAACATCATGACTAGGACTTTTTACAATTGGGTGATGAAGAAGCAACTCAATTTTAGGATGATGCCCGGTAAAAGTTGGATAAGTAATTTTGCAGGAAGAGTGAAGGGATTGCATGTGATTATAGGGAATCTCACTTATGAGATCGATTTTATGATAGTTGAGGACACTCGTCCGGTAATTGATGCTGACCTAAGCCAAATAATATTCGGAAAACCATTTGTTGAGTCCACTAAGATGAGTTATGATCCGACTTTAGGGATAGTTAGATTCAAGAAAGATAATGATGAGGTTGCTTATCAAATGCCCTACAAGATCGAACAATACCGCCTTCTCTCTAATTTCGAAAAGGAACATAAGCAAGCGGCTTATTATAGGAATGAGGAGGATAGACGTAGAGGAGTAGAGTATGTTAGAAATAGGATGCTTGGTTTCTACAAAGAATGCTTGCAACTAGGTCCGGAATACAAAACTGGTTTAGAAGACGACCTAGAGAGTGGAACCAATGATGAAGTCACGTAGTAACCCATGACTTTGAGTCTAGCTACAAGACTCGTAAATAAAGAAAAGCGCTTCTTGGGAGGCAACCCATGTTTTGTGTGATTTTATTTGTTTGATTGTTATTTGCTTCCGTATGCATGTTTTATTTTTATTGTTGGTTGATCATGTTTCTCTACTAAAAATGTGAAAATACTTTATTATGTTGTTTGGCCTAGTCTTAACTCCAACCTAAAGGTATTTTTGCAAAAGATAAGTGTAAGGGGAAACCCCAAATATGTTTTCAAGAAACACACCGATCATGATTCTCCACAATATTAAATGAACATGTATATTCGTATCTGTTTGAGTCAAATGCTTGTATTGAGTCATAATGAAGTTTTGCAGGATTTTCCAGGAAGTAGGACAAAGTTTTTCCAGAAATTTTCTGGAAACTTAACATAAGAATTTCTGCAGGTCCATTCTGACGGCGTCAGGGTATTGCTCTTGACGGCATCAGGAGTTAAAATCTGGAAATTTTACCGGTTTTGTTTTTCTAACGGAGTCTTATGATTTTTGTGAATCATTAAGTTTTATAATCTCCAGGAAATCTGCAAACTTCATTCCACAAGCATTATATCTTACTTTGTTTTCTAGGATTTAGTAACTTATATAGGATGCCGCTGATTTTACGCGAGGTTGCCTTGTCTACTTTTGTTTTGATTTACAGGTTATTTATGACAAGAAGATGATTTATATTCTGGAAGGGAAGCTTTGATTGTTCGTTTTCTTGGAGGAAGATTTAACCTGGTCAACCTAAAATCCATACCGAGCAAATCAGGGGAGTATTTGATTTCATTCTCTTTACTTATTTTACTTTTACATTCTTTACTTGAACATTGGGGACAATGTTCATCTTAAGTGTAAGGGGAGGGTAAAAAGATGATACCTTACATATGCACTTTCGCTTGAGTTTGTTTTGTTTGATAGTAGATGAGTAATAAAACTATGAGAAATACTTGTTAGTGTAATTTTAGCGCCAAATTTAAAATTTTTTACAACATTTAGGAGTGAAACTTTAGCCATAGCAAGCGTCTCATGGATAGGAGGTTGTATGACTAGCACATAACCGTATATTCAGAAAAATTTTCCACCCAAGAATGTGAGGTTTGCCTTTAGTTTTGATAGGAAAAGCATTTATTATTGGTGCTTATGAGTGTACTGGTAGCATTTAGATTCTAGAACTTGCGTTAGTGATGCATCCCGAGACCGCTAGTGAGACTACATTCGTGTGGTAGGATTTACTACATGATAAGAGGCATTAGGATCACCCTTGTGTTAAACCCGTATTACAATTACTTGACCGTTTAAGTCATATTACTTGGCTAGTTAAGTCAACTAATTTTTCCCACACCCTTAGCGTTGTACTCATTTTTAGTACACGAAACCCCTAGTACACCCCTCCGAGCCTATCTTTTCGTTTCTAACTTTAAGCATTTTACTTAAAGGAAGAATTTGTTACACCCTACTTAAATGTACACCCAAATCGCCTTAGCCTTCCGTGTATGCGCTCATTTTTAGTGCATTATTGTTATTTGTTAAACCCTAAGTTAACTATTTAATTGATTACATGGTTGCTAAGTCGAGTCATATCATTGTACATATTGTTTTGGGATGATTGGGACTCATGGGTAAGTACTTATTTTATGAAGTAATGGGGAAGAACATCATATATTACCCCCATATGAACATTAAAAGTGCTCCAAGTGTTTTGATTTTTCTTAATTCGAGTCATTAGATTAGTTTATTGTGAAGTATGTAAAGATTCAAGTGTAAGGGGAATTCTCATCCCCTATGATGTATTATTTTGGATGGTAGGGTAAGAGTGTATGCAAAAAAAAAAAAAAAAAAAAAAAAAAAAAAAAAAAAAAAAAAAAAAAAAAAACATACGGACTACCATCCCGTTTTCATTCTATGTTCATTTTATGTTTTTGTTATTTTTCATTTATTAGCTTAAGTCGAGTCTAGTCTTGGCTTAGCAACGCCATCTTGTACATGTAATTAACCAAGATTGTTAACTCGCCACCAGTAAAACTTCCTTTATCCAACAAAACCGTGTAATTCATATCCCTACACCTAACGTTATAACCCTTTAAAAGACCTCTTTGATAGTTTATCCTAGGTGCTTACGCCATGTGGTGGAGGTTTGATCCTTTCCTAAGCCTATGGTAATCTATTTTGCTATGACAGGTAGTGAGAGATATCTTCCATTTCCATAATGTTATATTACTTTATTACACCCGAGAGATGTGAGTATCTAAACACTATTTGTGAGGTGCTTGTGTATGACCTCCGTGCTTGTCTATTGGTCTTTAGTGGAACGATTATTTGTTGTAATTACTTTTATATTAGTGTTAAATGACCCCTAACTTGTCTTTTGAGTAGAATAAAAGCTCATTTGCTTGAGGACAAGCAAATCTCAAGTGTAAGGGTATATGATGAGGCGAAAAATGATCCGTTTTTAGGGGGTCATTTAAGCCCGAATCCGACTTTATTTGATCAAATATTGCCCTAAATCGTTCCTTTTGTGATTTTAGGTGTTTGGAGAGTGAATTCTGGAAAAGAAGCCATTTTGGACGTTTTTGGAGCATAAAAGTGAAGAAAACGACAAAGTACCAAATTTCCATGCTGAAGATACAAGGTGACGGCGTCAAGACCACCATCTTGACGGCGTCAGACATGAGGAATTAAACACCGTAGGTGGTGACGGCGTCAGAAGGCTTCATGACGGCGTCAAAGTGGCAAGAATAAAATACCGTGGGTGGTGACGGCGTCACATAGGCCGTCATAAGTGGATCAAGGCCGTCCGAGGAAGTATATGGCGGCGAGGTGACGGCGTCACAAGTAACTCTTGACGTCGTCAGCCTGTTTTTCCTATATATAGTTTTCTAGTTTTTTCATTAAAAAGAGAGAAGTTTTGGTGAAACCCTAAAGACGATTTTGGTGCCTCTTTTACAGGTTTTTCAAGGGTTCCAAACCCTTGAGACCTTGCATTGTAATTGAGATAAGTGTACTTTCAATTCAATCAATATGTCTATGTGTTGGTTGTTCATATCTTGTTCTTTTCTCAATTCTACTATGCTAGGCTAGATCTCTTTTGTGTTTGCTTAGATCTAATGAAACCTAGATGTTGATTATGTGTTGATTACTTGTCTATTCTTGTTTTGAATGAATGATTTATATGTTAGGCTTAAGAAAACTGGCAGATCTCCAAATGGTAACATGCTTGAACGTCTTAAGAAACATGAACCGAGGCGTACTAGGTCTTTATTGGTTGTATTTAATGCATGAGCCACTGTTTACAATCCCTATAGTTGTGCTGGGTCATGGTGTAGGAGGAGATAAGAGCTCATAGAGTTGGGGAGTTATGTATGCCACCCCACGAATGGTATTAAGGAATACAATCCGTCATTCATACAAGTGTAACAAGTAATTAACATGTAAAAGATATCTAGGGAGTAGTGAAGTCTAAGTAAACACAATTTCTCCAATTACTGCTCACAACCTTAGTATAATTAGTTTATTTTCATTTTTATTATTTTATTTTAATTATATAATAGCTTTGGGTTAGTTGAATAGCAACTAATTCCGCCCACTCCTTCAAAACCCGAGATTTTACTTGCTTTCATAAAATATAAAAATACAAAAATAATCATCTTTCACCTCTAGAACTATTAATTAGGTTTTCTAATCCTAGCGACACTATTCCTAAGCTGAACGATCAATCCCCCGGTACTTGTCACTATACTATACTACAACGATCAGGTACACTGCCTGGTGGGGGTTGTAAGCTTCTCGAGATCCCTCGAGAGGTAAAGCAAGGTGCGATTCCCACGCATCAGATCTTGATTTTAAAAAACTTGAGCACTCTTAAGTTTTGAAAACAGGTTTAAGTTTTACAAATCAGAGGCTCTGATACCACTTGTTGGTCCCTTTTACTTGGTTAACTATAACTAAAAAGCTAAAGT
Source organism: Artemisia argyi (assembly GCA_030686995.1). Lineage (NCBI taxonomy): Eukaryota > Viridiplantae > Streptophyta > Magnoliopsida > Asterales > Asteraceae > Artemisia > Artemisia argyi. The sequence continues at coordinate 103,157,405 of CM060696.1, forward strand.
AACCAAGTTGTATGACTTTAAACAAAGATGTATAAAATGATTAACAATAAAGTAACGTAAATATAAGAGACAATATTTTCCAACGTTTAATTCTTTATTAGAAGTTAATAAAAAAGAATCGTACCTAAGTGTTTGCGGAATAACACTTGGGATTGAAAGCGAAAAGTATGGTATGAACTCCTCACTAAACTCAATCAGTGTTGAGTAACAACTTTCAGGACCCACTGAGCTATCTCAGGGGTTGTGTTGTTATTTGGAGGAGTAAAAGTGGTTTGTGAATGCTTTGCATTAATTGCACAAAACTTGTCAACTTTTACTCCTCTCTTATGCTTCCTATTTATACACAAGTATAGAACAACTAGTTATACATTGGACATAAATCTTCCCTAACAATATTTTGAAAGATATTATTCTTCTGGCAAGGAACCTTCATTGAGTTAAGTCCAAAAGGCACTTTCTGATGACAGATTGGTTTTAACCATTTTGGGAAAGTTTGACATTAAAGTGATAAAGCACTTTAATAATACAGCTCAAACTTTCCCGCCCAGTCCCGCCAAAACTTCAGTCTTCTTGTCATCAGTCTTTAGTACTATGAAGTTGTAGAGGAGTCATGGGGTTCAGTGAGTTATTGTCATCCTCACTGAACCCATCACCTTCTTCTTGGCTTAGATCACACTTCACTGAGTTCCGCCTCACTGAATGGAGAACCTTTCTTCTTAGGCTCGGTCTAAGCATCTTGAAGATGACTCACTGAGTTACTGTTCACTCAGTGACTTGTTTATACTTAGGTTATTTTACGTTCAAATCCTTGTAAGAAGAAGATTGGGGAATTCAGTGACCCAACATAACCATTCCAAATGATCAACTTATAAACTTCAGCAAATTCAAAGATGCCAAGTCATTATTTGAGGCAATTGTTGCAAGGTATGGAGGGAATGAAGCTACAAAGAAGACCCAGAAAACCCTTCTCAAGCAGCAGTTTGAAAACTTCTCATCAACCATTAATGAATCTCTTGACCACATGTTTACAAGGCTACAGAAAATTGTGAGTCAACTTGCTGTTCTTGGGGTTGATATACCTCAAGAAGATTTAAACTCAAAATTTCTGAGAAGCTTACCAGAAGAGTGGGCTATGCATGTTGTTGTTTGGAAGAATAAACCAGACATAGACACTATGGATCTTATGGATTTGTATAGCAACTTTAAAATTGTGGAACAAGAAGTAAAGAAAACTGGTGTCTCTAGTTCATATACTGGGAACATGGCTTTTATGTCATCTCCTAGTATCTCAAACCCAGTTAAAGATGAAAAGGTTGATAGTGAAGCTGGTGCTGCTAGTTCATCAAGCAGTACTTTTGGTATATTGAATGAAAAGGCTTGTTGTGCCTTTTTCACAAGTCAGAATAATGGGTCCATGCTCACTCATGAAGATCTTCTAGAAATCAATTATGATGATTTAGAAGAGATGGACCTAAAATGGCAAATTTCTCTTCTTAGCATGAGGGCTAAGAAATTCAATCAGAGGACGGGGAAGAAACTCACCATCAGCAGCAATGATACTGCTGGTTTTGACAAGTCAAAGATAGAATGCTATAACTGTCATATGTTGGGGCACTTCTCAAGAGAATGTAGAAGGCCAAGGCAGCAAGATAGCAAGAAGAGAGGTTTTGGAAGCAAGTCCAAGACATGGGAATCAACCAATCCAAAGGCTATGGTAGTTATTGATGGATTAGGATTTGATTGGAGCTTTACAGCTGATGAAGAAGAAGAAGCTTCTCCTCAGACAGCTCTTATGGCTTTCTCTACAGAGGTACAATCTGATAAAGTTTGTTCAAATAATTGTTCTGCTCTTAAAGGTTTAGAAACCTTAACCAAACGTTATGAGAATCAAAGGACAGAGTTAATTAATACAGCTCATAGCTTAACTAATCATAAAAGAGGTATAGCTACTCTAGAGGAACAAGTCATACATTTTCGAACAAATGAATCTACCTTTACTGATGTCAAAATTCTTCTTGAAAGAGAAATAATGTTTAAAGATAATGACATTAGTAACTTGAAAGCTGAAGTAGATAGGCTTAGTAAGGCTAAAGAAAATATTCAAATGAGTGTAGAAACACTAGATTATGCATCTAAGGGTGTAACTAACTTAATTGAATGTCAAGTTATAAATAAAACTAAGTCTGGTGTTGGATACAAATCTGTTCCTCCACCATATAGAGGTATTCCTTCACCCCCAGGAATTGACCTAGAACACATAGGATTACCTGAATTTCAACTACCTGAATTCAAATATGGAGTTCAACCAAAGACTAATGTAGTTGATAATGAACCTTTGAAAGAAAGTAAAAGTTTAAGTAAAACTTCACTTCCTAAGGACAAGGTGTGTTCTTGTAGAAAGTCAGATGGTCCAATCATTGAGGACTCAACATCTGATGATAAAAAGGTTAAACAGGTTATGTCTAAACCTGAAGTGGTTAAGAAAGCAAGAACAAGAGTTCCTAAGATAGTCAAACACAATACTGATAGACCTAAAACCAATGAAAAACATGTTAGGCAACCAGTTAGATATTGTGAGCAATATAGAACCACAAACAAGCCCAGAGGTAACCAAAGAAATTGGAATAACCTCAAGTCTTACCAACTAGGTGATGACTTTGCTTTTCACAATAAAGCTTGTTTCATTTGTGGTAGTTTTGACCATCTTGCAGCTTTCTGCAACCAATGGGTATCTGGGTATGAAAGTAATAGAGTGAACTACAAAAGGCACACACCTAAATCTAATTTTCACTCTAATTCTAAAAGATCAAAACCCAAAACAGTCACAAAAGCAGTTCCTGCTGATAGAGCAAAAACTGTTCCTGCTGAAAGGAAAATGGTTTCTACTAAAAAACCGTATATGACTGTTTACCCAAAATCAACAATTAAGGGTGCAAAAACAACTTTCAAACATGCATCTAATATTGTTCAAAGGCCCATTCAAACAAAAGCAGTGGTCCAAAAACAAGTTTGGAGACCAAAGGGTACAACTACTAAGCTAGCAGTTTCTGCTAAGCATACTGCTGCTAAGGGAATCAGGGCAAATGTTGTTAAGGCCTCAGCATGTTGGATTCTTAAATCCAATGTTGCATCAACAATTCTCAAAAGATTACATCCCATTGATGCAAGAGGCGGATCCAAGTCAGAAATGGTTTGGATCCCAAAACAAAACCAATTCCTTTATTTATGTGCAGGGACATTCATCAGCAGATACTGAAGATCAAGGATTCTCAGATAGTGGATGTTCAAGGCACATGACAGGCAACAAGTCTTATCTCTCAAAATTTCAATCAGTAGATGGAGGCTATGTTACCTTTGGAGGAGGAATTGGAGGAAAAATTACTGGTAAAGGTACTATTAAAACCGGTAAACTAGATTTTGAAGATGTGTACTATGTGCAAGAGCTTAAGTATAATCTTTTCAGTGTCTCACAAATGTGTGACAAAAAGAACAAAGTTCTCTTTACTGACACTGAATGTCTTGTATTTTCTTCTGATTTTAAGATGCCTGATGAAAGTCAAGCACTTCTTAGAATTCCAAGAAAAGGCAACATGTACAGTGTTGATATGAAGAAAATTGTTCCAAAAGATTCTCTTACTTGTCTTATTGCTAAGGCCACATTAGATGAATCTATGAAATGGCATAGGAGGCTTGGTCATATTAACTTCAAAACCATAAATAAGATTGTCAAAGATGGTTTGGTAAGAGGTTTACCTCAAAAACGATTTGAAAATGATCAAACATGCATTGCTTGTCTTAAAGGCAAACAACATAAAGCCACTTGTAAGCCCAAAATTTTTAACTCTATCAATCAATCATTGTTTATGCTGCATATGGACTTATTTGGTCCTACAAATGTTAGAAGTTTGTTGCATAAGAGATATTGTCTAGTTATTACTGATGACTTTAGTAGATTTACATGGGTATTCTTTTTAGGAACTAAGGATGAAACTTCTAGCATCCTTAAGACCTTCATTACAGAGATAGAAAACCAAGTAAGCAAAAGAGTAAAAGTCATTAGATGTGATAATGGGACAGAATTTAAGAATAGAGTTATGGATGATTTCTGCAAAGAAAAAGGTATTAAAAGAGAATTTAGTGTTGCAAGAACTCCACAACAGAATGGAGTTGCTGAAAGGAAAAATAGAACACTAATAGAAGCTGCTAGAACTATGTTAGCTGACTCTAAGTTGCCTATAACTTTTTGGGCAGAAGCAGTCAACACTGCTTGCTATGTTCAAAATAGAGTTTTAGTTGTAAAACCTCACAATAAGACATCATATGAACTTTTTAGAGGTAGAACTCCTGAAATAGGATTTCTTATACCTTTTGGATGTCATGTGACAATTCTTAATACCTTAGACCATCTTGGAAAGTTTGATGGTAAAGCAGATGAAGGATTCTTAGTTGGATATTCTATCAATAGCAAAGCATTTAGAGTATACAACATGAGAACTAGAAGAGTAGAAGAAAATCTACATGTGAAGTTTTTGGAAAATAAAATCAATGTAGAAGGTCAAGGTCCCAAATGGCTATTTGATCTTGAATCTCTATCCAAATCAATGAATTATGTGCCTTTTGTTGCAGAAACTAATGAATTTTCAGGTTCACAAACTGCTGATGCAACAAATGGAGAAGGATTAGAGAATGAGGCAAATCAAGATTATGTGATGATGCCAATATGGACAAATACAAGTGTGGATTCAACTTCAATAAATTGTGAATCTTCTTCTGGGAAATCTAAAGAAGATGTTGAAGATGAATACAAGGAAGAAGGAGCTAAGGAACAAAAGTTTCAAGTCAGAAGTAACACTGCTGTTTCTGCTGATAAGCAAATCGTTCCCACTGATGAGCAAAATGTTTCTGCTGATGGACCATCAGAAGAAACACAAGCAAATCTCTCAAAAAATGAGGTGGATTTCAACAACCTTCCACCTGATTATCAAGTTCTTTCTACTCCACACTCAAGGATTCACAAAGTTCACTCCCTGGACAATGTAATTGGAGATGTACAATCAGGAGTGAAGACAAGACAACAATTGATGTCTTCAGATCAACAAGGGCTTCTTGATGCCCTTTATGCTTCAAAACAGCATGAGTTTTCAAACTCTTGCTTATTTGTATGTTTTCTCTCACAAGATGAACCAAAGAATATTCATAAAGCCCTAGAGAATTCATGTTGGTTGGAGGCTATGCAAGAGGAGCTTCTTCAGTTTAAGATTCAAAAGGTATGGGTGCTAGTTGATTTACCAAGTGGTGTAAGGGTAATTGGCACTAGATGGGTTTTTAGGAATAAAAGGGATGAAAGGGGCATAGTGATAAGAAATAAAGCTAGATTAGTAGCTCAAGGGTACACACAAGAAGAAGGGATAGACTATGAAGAAGTTTTTGCTCCAGTAGCAAGGATTGAAGCCATTAGACTCTTTTTGGCTTATGCTTCATTTTTGGGATTCATAGTTTATCAAATGGATGTCAAGAGTGCTTTCTTATATGGTACTATTGAAGAGGAGGTGTATATCTCACAACCTCCTGGTTTTGTTGATCCTGACCATCCAGACAAAGTGTACAAGGTTGTTAAAGCTCTATATGGTCTACATCAGGCACCAAGAGCTTGGTATGAAACACTGGCTTCCTACTTAATTTCAAATGGATTTCAAAGAGGCAAGATAGATCAGACACTTTTCACCAAGAAGCATAAGAAGGATCTTTTGCTAGTTCAAGTGTATGTGGATGATATCATCTTTGGATCTACAAGGAAGGAGATGTGTTTGGAGTTTGAGAAGCTTATGCGCAATAAGTTTCAGATGAGTTCCATGGGGGAACTTACATTCTTTTTGGGTCTGTAGGTTAAACAATCAAGAGAAGGAATCTTTATTAGTCAAGACAAATATGTTGCAGAGATTCTTAGAAAGTTTCAATTTGCTGATTCCAAAACAGCAAGCACAACAATGGACCCTGAGAAGCCACTTCTTAAAGATATAGAAGGAACTAATGTGGATGTACACACATACAGATCTATGATAGGCTCTTTGATGTATCTCACATCATCAAGACCTGATATCATGTTCTCTGTTTGTGCTTGTGCAAGATATCAAGTAACTCCTAAGGTTTCTCATTTAACAGCAGTCAAGAGAATTTTTAGATATCTCAAGGGTCAACCTAGGTTGGGTCTGTGGTATTCTAAGGAGTCATCTTTTGACTTGGTAGCATACTCAGATAGTGATTATGCTGGTGCTAGCTTGGACAGAAAGTCAACAACTGGAGGATGTCAATTCCTTGGGTGCAGACTTATCTCATGGCAGTGTAAGAAGCAGACAATGGTGGCTACTTCAACAACTGAAGCTGAATATGTCGCTGCTGCAAATTGTTGTGGTCAAGTCCTATGGCTTCAAAACCAACTTCTTGACTATGAGTACAATTTCTTACATACCATTATTCATATTGATAATAGTAGTACAATTTGCATTATTAAAAATCCAGTGCAACATTCTAAAACAAAACACATTGAAATAAGACATCATTTTATTAGAGATTGCAATGAAAAGAGGTTAATTCAAGTAATGAAAATTGCTTCAGAACAAAACTTTGCAGATCTTCTTACAAAAGCTTTTGATGTTGGAAGATTTCAGTACTTAGTAGTAAGTATTGGAATGCTTAATCTTTAAAATTTTTCAATATAATGTGTTCTTGTATATAGATTTTGTTAATGCATCTAACTTTGTCATCTATAACTACTATTACCAATTTAAAGTTATTCATACAGCTAGTCCTATGCATAATTCTAATTCAAGACAAGTACTTTGTACTTTGTTCTTTTGGTTTTAGACTAAAAATTTCAGGTATGAATGTTTGAGCTCAAAGGCTATTTCAAGTGAAATTTGCTGATCATAGCTGCTGATCATTGCTGATAATCATTTCTGCTGATATAATAGGTTCATGATAGAAAGAGTTTGGGATTTCAAAACTCCTTAAAACTTCTTTCTTGGAACCTGATTATGATGTTTCACTTTGAATTGATGAATTAGTTGATCAGTTAATCACTGATACAACTCACTTTCTATCATTTTATACTCTCAAGTATAATGTGACTAATCTACAGATATATGATAGAAAGAACAGCGAGCAACAGTGAATCTAACACTTGTGTTAGAGGTAACAAATGCCACAAGCTGGAAACCCTATAAAGAAAGCCTTTTGAATAAGTTTATCTGTACACAGGCAGTTATTTATAACTGAAAACATTGGTTTTCACACAACCAGAGGTTGCTTTAAACCAAAATTTTGATTAAGTGTTAGTTACCACACTTAATCCCTTCAAAATGGTTAGAAGCAGTATGATTTTTAATCAGAAAATCATGTTCATACTGCTAAGTCAAATATTTCTTAAAAAGGATTTTCAAAGAGGCTCAGAAAATCATCTAATGATGGATTATGAGTCAATGCTCAGTGATTCACCACTCATAGGAAGTTACACACCTAGAAGTGATGAGGGCAGCATTTAAACTCTTAAGGAATTGATGGCTTCATGTACAAATTGTCTGAAAACATGGAAATTGCTAGATCAGATGATTGTGATATGATATGATTGTGAGAGATCTTCCAAACAGGGGAGGAAATTGCTCAAGAGAGAAATAAATCTCAGGGGAGGTTACAAAAAGCCTTTTAAAAGGAAGATTATCCAAAGAAAAAGAAGGAAAAGATAAGAGCATACAAGATGATGACATGGTTTCTACTGATAAAGAACAAGAACAAAGCTGATAGGAGAAAGTTCTATCTAGATCAAATGATGAAAGGTTTCAAGTTCAGTTCACTACGTTTGTTCATCACTTCCAAAGACATGCTGAAAGATGATTTCTACTTCTTGGAACAAGCATCCAAGATACACAGCATCATTGCCTCTTATAATTCTTCAAGTTGAATATTGCACCATCTTTTAGTCCAAGATTGGAGCAAAGAACAGAAAGCAGATGAGTTATAGAGAAAGACATTCAATCACTCAAAAGAGAAGAAAGTTCAGATCACAGTCTGACAATGAAGTGTTTGAAAGATCTTCACAAAGTCCTCATTTAATTCAGAAAAACATGTTTGAATGTAATTCACATGTTTAGGGGAGGATTGTTGGGAATTAAATAAATCAGAAGAATCAACATAAAGGTTTAAGGAAATACATCAAGTATGTTTCCACTGATGGATTCTGCTGAAGAAGGTTTATACTGATAGTGTTTCTGCTGATGGATTATGCTGATACTACTATGACTTATACAAACAGCTGTGTAGATAAGTATGACTTATTCTACTGATTCGTATACAAGATAATATCTTTGTTGTAATCATCAAATTGAACACTCCAAGTGAGTTGTAATCCTAGATACATGTTGTATCTTAATGACTGACATGATAAGGCATCATCTAGCTAGAATGAAGATTAGTCATAAGCTAATAAAGATGAGTCATATAGATTGTAAAAGATTTTTTCCTTGGACTATAAAAGGAAGATCTTAGATATGACTTAAGTACGTGTATGCAAGTGCAGAAAAAAGATGTGTGTAGAGATATACATAAAGAAAAACAATAGAACAAAACACAAGATTCAAGGTCTTTGTAACCCTAGTGATAGTGAAGATCACTCGTATTATTCTGAATAATATTGAATCGTTTGGTGAAATACTTTCATTGTTCTTTGTTTAATAAACACAAGCATCACAGTTCTATTTCCAATATAAACATTCTAAGTGTGGTTAAGTAGATTCCGCATACTTAATCATATTCACTCAAAGTATCATATTTACACATTAAAAGGTCCAACACCTATAGTGTGTGATCAAATCAAGTGATCCTCTCGGTATTTACACTTTGGCCCTCTTACTTTCCAACTCTAGCTGAATGCAGCTGAGACTTAAAACAACTTTAGAATGTCCACCTTTAGCCCTTCTTCTTGTGTTGACCAAAAGTTTGACCAAGCAGGTTAACACCCTCCCTCAAACTGAACCTGGGCAACACACTAATACAAACTTGCACATCACTTAGAAAACATATCACATAAGCTCAATTGACCACACAACTTTTTATGTTGAGCAGTCCCAAGAGCTTTGGTTAGAATATCAGCAGTTTGATCAGCTGATTAAATTTTCTCAGTTTTTATTATACCAGCAAAAAATTTTCCCTCACAACATGAACATCAATCTCTAAATGTTTTGTCCTTTCATGAAAGACAGGATTTGCAGCAATTTGAATTGCTGAAATACTGTCACTAAAAAGACTAACAGGATACAAGTTTTTAACTTGTAAACTATGCAACACATTAGAAATCCAAACAATTTCACAAGTAGCACGAGCCATACACCTATACTCAGCCTCAGTTGATGATCTAGATATAGTAGCTTGTTTTTTACTTTTCCATAAAACTAAAGTTTTACCAAAGAATATACAAAAACCTGACACAAATCTTCTAGTCTTAAGACACTTAGCCCAATCTGAGTCAGTATAACACTTCAGCTTAAAATCATTTTCTTTGTAAACTTGTATTCCAGTTCCAGGTGAATTCTTAAGATATCTCAATACTCTTAAAACAATTTTCAAATGAGATTGTAAAGGTGAATGCATACGCTGACTAAGACAATGAACAACATATGATATATCTGGCCTAGTATGAGTCAGATATATGAGTTTCCCCAAAAGTTTTTGATATTAACCAATATCTTTAAGACATTTATCAGATTCAGTTTCTTCAATTGCTAAAACACAATTTTCAGGTAAAGGAGTAGTGACTGGCTTTGCTGCAAGAAGCCCAAACCCATGCAACAATTCCAGACAATACTTTCTTTGTAACATACAAATACCATTTTGATTTTTCAACACTGTAATGCCCAAAAAATACTTGAGCATCCCAAGATCCTTCATCATAAACTTACTACTAAGATATGATTTAAACTCATCAATAACACTCTGATTGTTACCAGTAACAACAATGTCATCCACATAAACTAACAATGCAAAAAATACATAACCAGTATGTTTGATATATAAAGAATAGTCATATTTACTTTGTTCAAAACCATGTTCAACCAAGGCAGCAGTGAGCTTAGCATTCCACTGCCTTGGAGCTTGCTTCAAGCCATACAAAGATTTATTCAATTTACACACTTTAGTAGGACTATCACTCTTAAAACCAAGAGGCAGAGTCATGTAGACTTCCTCTTCCAAGTCCTCATATAAAAAAGCATTGTTCACATCAAGTTGATATAAAGGCCAACTATTAGACACAGCAATGCACATAAGACACCTAACAGTAACCATCTTGACAACAGGACTGAAGGTTTCATCAAAGTCTATACCCTCCATTTGATTAAACCCTTTTGCAACCAACCTAGCCTTATACTTATTAATTTCACCATTAGCTTTGTATTTAATTTTTAAAATCCATTTACAAGCTATTGGTGTTCTTCCAAAAGGAAGTTCAACTACAGTCCAAGTATTATTTCTATTTAAAGCTTCAAGTTCATTATCCATAGCTTGCACCCAATTAATATCTTTAATAGCTTCATGATAAGTAGCAGGCTCAGTAGACTTATTTAAAGTAGTAGAAAAACAATAGTTCACAGAATTTAATCTAGAATAATTCACATACTTTTCAACACCATACCTAACTTTACTCTCAACAACATAGTCATTAAATCTAACAGGAAGCTTAGAAGGTTTACTAGACTTTCTAGTATCAGGTTGCTCACTATCTATCTCATCTGATTGATCTGAGTTTAATGAAAAAGGAATAGGACTTTTAGGAAAATTTCCCTCAGAGGAGTCACCATGATGGGTTGCGGACTCATCCTCTATATTCATAGTATCTGTTCTATTATCTGTTCTAGAGGATGACTGACTACCTTCCACATCAGGTATATTAAGAATGTCATCATTGGGAATTTGAGGTGTTTTTTGGTCAAAAAATATCAACTAATCAGTATCACTTGTGATCAAATCATCAAATGTATCATTGACTGTTTTAGATTTCATTTTAAATGGAAAGATTGTTTCATAAAACCTCACATCTCTAGAAAAGATAATACTTCTGTTATCAAGATTAAAAACCTTATAAGCCTTTTTAACAGAAGAATAACCAATAAGAACACATTTATTAGACCTAGATGTGAATTTATCATGATTATTCAAAACAGTTTGAAAACAAAGACATCCGAAACACCTTAAGTGATACAAATCAGGTTTTATTTTATGAACCATTTCATAAGGACTTTTCCATTTAAGACAAATGAGGGCAACCTGCTAATCAAATAAACAGCAGTAAGAACACAATTAGACCAGAAGCATAATGGAATTCCCTCTGAAACATAAGGCTCCTTGCTACATTTAGCAAGTGCCTATGTTTCCTTTCAGCTATGCCATTTGCTGAGGGGTATAAGTACAAGAAGTTTCTTGAATTATTCCCAAGTCTTTAATAAGTTCAAACATTTTCTTATTGACAAATTCAGATCCATTTTCAGATCTAATGATCCTAATAGAAGCATTAAAGTGATTATGGATCTGTTTTGTAAATGAAACAAAGACATCAAAAACCTCATCTTTAGATTTAAGCAAATAAACCCATACTGCTCTTGAGAAATCATCAACAATGGTCAAGAAATAGTTAAACCTTTCTCTACTCGAAACCCTATAAGGGCCCCACAAGTCTAAGTGAACAAGTTCATCAATAGTCTCAAACTTGTGATCACTCAAAGGAAAAGGTTCCCTTGTTTGTTTAGCCCTATGACAGGTTTCACAAGTAGTAACATGAACAAACTTGGTCAATCTTAAATCATTTTTTAGAACAGATAAAACTTGATCTGCAGGGTGAACAAGCCTGCTATGCCACAAATCTTTGGAAACATTAAAGCACATAATCATATTAGACATACTCACAGAATTGCCACTATGCATATCAAACAAGGCAACAGTGAGCTTAGCATTTCACTACCAGTCCCCAGAACAGTCTGCCTTTTCAAGTCCTGAATGTAACATTTATCCTCATCAAAACCCACAAACATTTTACTATCTTTAATAAGTTTATTCACAGACAAAAGACTAACACAATAGCCAGGAACAATTAAAACATCATATAAAACAACATTGCAAGTCAACCTAAGGTTGCCAACATGACTAATGTTAGCAAGAGTCCCATTAGGATGACCCACAATTATATTAAGACCAGAAATATCAACCATATTAAACATTCCCTTAGTGGAAACAGTAAGATGTTGATTAGCACCAGAATCAATAATCCAACCCAAAGTAATAGTTTTAACCACAAGACCAGAATTAGCAACAAAAAACTTAGAGAAGTGAAAATTAAACCAAACATAACCATTGAAGAAAGATGTACTACCTGCCATATTAGCATGTATGTTTCCAGAGGGTGATTCATTAATCAATGATAGCAGTTTCTTCATCTGTACATATGTAAAACCAGAAGAAAGATTGACAAGTGACTGCTTATCATTGTTCTTAATATCAACATTATTAGAATTATAGTTCTGTTTAGCATCAGTGTTATTAAATTTTTTGAAATTAGGAGGAAATCCAACAAGTTCAAACCGTCTATCAATAGTGTGTCCAATTTTACCACAGTGTTTACAAGTCAAATTAGGATTATGTCCTTTATTCACAGAATTACTAGTATTCCCTATGATGTTATTACTGTTATTATTATTATTAGTCCTTCTATTACTATTGTTAAAAGTTTTAGCAGCAAAAGAAGAAGCATCCAAATTTAGACTCAGTAACACCCAGAGGACTCAGGAATCCCTCTGTGGGGTTCTTCCCTGGATATAGCAGTGTATGCATCTTTCACATCAGGGAGTGGATCCCTGGTGAGAAGAGCACTTATAGTAGGTTGATAACAGTCATCAAGGCCCATCAAAAACTGCATCAGTTTCATAAGTTGTTGGTGAACCAACAACTCTTTATTAGCATCACAAGTACATTTAGGCAGTTTAGTTAAGGCATCAAATTCTCTCCAAAGAGAGTTCAATCTATGATAATAATTAGCAACAGAACTACCACCTTGTTTAATACCATTAATTTTTTTTTGTAAAAGATTAAACACAACAGAATCATCAACTTTATCATAAGTCTCCTCTAACTCTTTCCAAACAGAAGCAGCATTATCAGAATAAACAAGACGAAGATACACATCTTGAGACACAGAGTTCATAATCCAAGTAAAGACAATAGCATTACACCTATCCCACTAAGCAGATAACACATCACTAGTAACATAAGAATCTCTGACACAAGTACCATCAATAAATCCAATTTTATTCCTAGCTTGTAAAGCTAATTTCATAGCACTCGACCAGATTCTATAATTCTCTATTCCTAACAATTTAAATGGAATTAAAGTAATACTGCTATTATCATTTGTTTGAACATGTAATGGATTACCAGCATCAAGATTATTAATCAAAACAGGAACATTACTAGTTTCACCAGACATTGTAACAAATAGACAAGAACAAATAACAAACAAGAATCAACAAGAAAAAGCAACTAATAACCAAACAGAAACCAACCAAGAAACAGACAAATAACCACCAATCAACAACCAACTTCCAAGACTGCCGAAGAACCTAAACTCCAGTGACCTAGACTCAAACTTATAGCTAATAAAAAAGAAAAGAGAACTAAACCAACTCACACCCAAGAATAACGAATAATCAGTCAAGAAGACTAGGATTGGCCAGAGCAGGTTTTCGTACCGCTCAATCATGGCAGGTCAAGGTGTTAACCAATCCATTTGCACATTCTTAACTAAACTATTGTTATCTTAAAGGAGAAGAAACAATTTACAGTGGGTAATGGCAAGAACAGATGCGGAAACAAATCACAATTACACTAGATTCACTTAGTCTAGTGTAAAAGTGACCAAGAATGGTCCCAGATATCACCAACAGCAAAACCCCAAATCCAGAAAATTGGGGTTTCACAAACCCTAATCAAGAAAACCACAAATTCACCAGAGAACCAATGAAATCACCACGGCCATTAAGAAAACGACCACAATCACCACCAGAATCGATCAATTCAAGAAACCCCCAAATTGATCAAAACCCTAAAGAACCTCAAGAGATCAGAACCACCAATTAATCAGAACCAGGCTCTGATACCATGTAAAAATGGTTCATATCACACAAACACTTGCAATAACACCCAGCCAACCACCCCTTGGTGTTTCATTAATCAACAGCTATTGCAGATAAGTCCCCAATTGGGTTCTTACCAAACAGATTACAAACACAAGGATTGATCTCTACTAATCAAATCCTCACTACAAAATCACTCAGACACTCAAAACAACTCGCAAACAAGTGATTGAGAGTAATACAATACAACAATACTAAAACAGACTAAAAGATATCAAAGATTGATTATCAATACAGATGAGAGAAACAAACTGCAACTATGTGTAAAAGTGTGTGTATAATGAATCGTAGCAAACCCAAGATCCAGAAGAGAGATTATATACAATTGGTATTTACACTTTGGCCCTCTTACTTTCCAACTCTAGTTAAATGCAGCTGAGACTTAAAACAACTTTAGAATGTCCACCTTTAGCCCTTCTTCTTGTGTTGACCAAAAGTTTGACCAAGCATGTTAACAGTATCCGTGAATCTGTGGCTAATATGCGTAGTGGTTGGCTATACTTATGAAAATATTCTTTTGACAGTTTATCAAAGGTTACAATACCTGATTGGTGCTAAACAGTCAACTAAAGTCAACCACGGATGTGGTCAATATAGTCAAACTCCTTAGGCTCAATGCTCCGTGGAATATAGGGTTTCCCCGGGTCGTTATGTCCCGACGAGGTGTGGATGGTTAACAAACGGGTATGTGATCGGGTGAATTTGGATAGGAAAGGGTTTGTGAATGGTTACACTAAGGAATCTACAAGAAAATAGCTTAAACAAGCCATATGAACAAGATTGTAAAGTTTGAAAAACCAAAAACGTTTTAAACCTAAAAACGCGTACGTTTACATTTAAAATAACGTAAACGTACAAAATAAAAAGTGAAAACTGAAATCTGAAAACCCACAGGGGGTGAAAATGATTTTTTTACAAACCTAAGGATGAAAGAAAATTTTTAGAAAAAAGAAAATAAAATTTTACACTATTTAATTATTTATTATTAATTAATTACTAATTAATACTAATTATTAATATTTAAATAACTTAAATACAATATAATATTAATTAAATACTAGAAAAGTGAAAACTAATTTTATAAAATTATAAAATAACTAAAAACAAGTTTTAAAATTAAAAATATGTATTTTTGTCTTTTTGTGATTTTTCTATTAATTAATTACTAATTAAATATTAATTACCTAATTAAACTATTTTAAATTATTAAAAATACTAAAAAGACTTAGATAATTATGAAAAATTTTGTATATCTAATTAACCATCACAGGAATCCTAAAAAATTATAAAAAGTTTGTTTTATATATTTTTACACTATTTTACTAATTATTATATTAAATATTAATTAATATCTAATTAAACTATTTAAATTAAAAAAAATAGAAAATGAACAGTAAAAATTCTAGAAAAATTCCTAAAATTCTATTATATTATATAAAAGCTAGGAAAAATATAAAAACTAGGTGTTACTTTGTAAAACCTAATTATGCTATTTAACACTTAATTATTAATAAAACTAATATTAAATCTAATAAATACTAAATGACAAAATAAAAATCTAATAAAATTACTAAAATTACTTTAATATAAAAGAAATTTAAGAAAATTATAAAAATACAAAGTGCTTAATAAAAATCTAAAAATGAAAATTAAAAGATAAATTAAATTAAATAGAAACTATCACTTATAATTAAATTTGTTTTTTCTGGCTTTTTCTTTTTGAAAACTATTTTACCACTAAAATGAACAAACTTTGATGAAGACACAAAGAGTGGGACCCAGAAAATAAGCACTCCAAGTGCTTATAGCTTATGCAGTTGACTATAGTTGACCACAACTAGAAAATAGCTTAAATGACCAAGTGTGGGGTCCACATGAGTAAATTAGGGTGCAATACTGATAAGTGAACTGAAATAAGCACAAAACAACAATAGAGAACCAGTGAATAAGCCCCAAGCTCAAAATAAGCACTTAGATTTCTTATTTAGATATTGAAAATGGGACAAGGTTGATGGGTGAATTCAGTGGGGTCCACAGGGGTTTGAGCTCACTTGATTGGTTGAAATGGAGAGACAACCAGGGGGTTGAAAGGAACAAAGTGGGGGCCTGTGGGACCACTGTGGTGGCCAGAAACCACCACCAAAGTCGTGGTGATGGTTGTGACCTGCTGATGCAGGGGAATGGCTCAGTCTGCAGCTGACTTTGGAGAGGAATGGGGCCCACAGAAAAATCTTAAAAAGAGGGGGGCTTAAAGACTAACTGGGGGGTTGCTAAACCTAAAAAGCACAAGGTCTAAATCACAATATAAAAATCTAAACAATTCCTACAACTTTTGGAAAAACTGAAAAACATGCATTTTGACTTTTTATATAAACTTTGAACTTTGACTATTTTGAGTTTTGGATCCTAATTTGATGGCTGAATTGGTTGTAGTAAGCTAGAATAAGTCCAAATTAAGCTAAATTAGCAGCTTATGCACTGATATGGGTGGATTTGGATCCTAAAAATCCAACAGATAACACAATAAGGAGAATAGAAACAAGTTTTGACTTTTTGACAAATAAGGAGTGGAATTTATACTTGAACTAGCCTAATGGGACATGTTATAGCTTACTGATGCTAAAACAAATACAGAATAACAACAAGGCAACCAGGTAAAGCACTAATCCAAACACCCCTTAACTGAAATCTGTTTTTGGATTGGTGAGGTAAATGGTGATCTGAGACAAACCTGCTAATACACACCTATGAGATAAGCTATAGGGACAAGATATAAGCTATGTTGAACAGGAATTAAGCACAATATCAAGCACAAACAAAAATAAGTAATTAAAACTGCTAGGTAACCACAGGGTTGAATTGAGACAGAAATCAGAGGTGCACACCTCAAGTCAGAGTCAAAAAGCTCATGAGAGCTTATCACCAAGTTGATTAACCCAGAGACATCCACAAACACACTTGTGCATCACCTTTCCATAATCATAAACCTCAGTTGACTTTTGTTGACCTGAGGAATTTTTTAGCTAAAACCCTTTTTTTTTACTTTGCTGAGCTTATGAAAATTTATAAAGGATTCATGTGAGCTAAGATAACTATGCAACAACAAATTTTGTAACTTTACAGATGAAAATAAGTTTTCTCAAATAAAAATTGCAACTGGTAAGATACAAAAGCTTGAACTGGTTAATCTGACTTGAAACTGATTATTATTACATTAAAAACTCTTAGAAATACAACTGAAAGCTTAAATTAACACTGGAATGAAATTACATTTTATTTAAAATAACTACACTAAACTACAGCTAAGAAAAACTAACTAACTCCTTCTTTTCTGCTTTTTCTTTACTTATATAGGACCTGAAGACCTTCTCTTTCATTCCCACTCTTTCCTGACCCTTGGATGGGCTTCAAGCGATCCTGACCCTTCAAAATCAATTTGGCGGGAAAACGGGTAATAATAAACTTGGGTGGGTTAGGTTGACAGGTGAGGTATTTAATGTTTAGGGGTGAGTGGGAGACAACAGAGGGTGTGTTGGTGAGGAATTTGAGGAGAGGTGGGGGGTTGTAAGGGGGACATGGAAGCTGGTTTTGTGGGGGAAGGGGATGGGTGTACAGTGGTCATTTGACCACTTGTTTGACCGGGTTTTAATTTAGAATGAGAGTGGGCTTGATGTGGACTGGGCTTGGGTTTGGTTGTGGATTTGGATATTGGTTTTGGGGTTAAATAATAAAAGGGGTCCGTTTGGTATTTAATGGTGCACAAGGACCATATTTGTAATTATGCTGAAAATGAGGGACCAAAATTGCAACTGCTCCAAAGTTATTTCCAAGGACCATTGTTGCCAACTTCAATAGTATGAGGACCCATGATGATAATTTTCCATTTTAAAATACCCGGGGACCAATATTGACAAGTTTGCAAAGTACAGGGACCACTCTTGTAAATTCTCAAAGATTTTTACCCAAAGATCAATTTTTTAATATTTTGACTTTCAAAAGCTTTGGGTAGACTTTTCATTTAAAATATATGCTCAGGGACTGATTTTGACAAATTTTGAAACTTGGGGGACTGAAACTGCCAATTTTGCAAACTTTGTACGTTTTTCATCTGTTTTTACACTTTTTGCATCTAAAACATATAAAACATAATTTTGAAATATTTTCAGTATTTTGATGCATTTCTGAGTGTTTTTGTATGTTTTGCAGTTCAGATTTGACCAAAAATGATGAGTGTTTGAGCACTCATCAATCCCCCACACTAAACTATTGCTAGTCCCTAGCAATAAACTGTTTTGAAAACTTAATGGATTTTAATTTCTTTACCAAAAGCCATCACTTCTGGAGTAGCCAGATGTATCGATTCAAGTAAGAACTATGGTCCACCTCATAACCATGTGATTTTGAGCAAACCACCAGCTGTCAACGGATTTGATTAGTCTTTACCAAAAGCCATTTGCTTCTGGACTAGCCAACTCTTGATGGACAAAGTCAACTCATTCGCTTTTTAGGATATGGCGAGTTGAGGTACCATACAATTTTGGGCAAATTGCAAGCCATAAACGGATTTGATATATCTTTACCAAGAGCCGTTTGCTCCTGGATTAGCCAATCCTTTTGTCGTTTAGACATGGCGGACTGATAACCACATAAATTTTGAAGCACAAGTGAAAAAAATTTTAAATTTTTGAGATTTTGGCCAAAAACGGGGGTACTAGATAGTAAACTGTGATAAAATTCGCTAGAATACCCCCCACACTTAGAATGAATATTGTCCTCAATATTCAAAGTCCCGGCTATTATGCCGACTCTTGGAACGTAAAAGGGCAACATTACAATCTAAATGTGGAAACACCAGTTGTTTTTCACTTCATTGGTAACCACAGCAGGGGTAACACCCCCACACTTAGGGTGAAAACCCTAAGTACATGCTACTGTTTTTGTTTACCGAGTCGCTAGCTTGACTCGACCCCGAATTCAATTGTCCTTGGGGAAGCATGATGTGGAAGAAACAATCTCCATCGGACTTTCATTCAAGATGTTTGGACAAACATTTGAAGCACGTGAAAGTTCCACACCGATGAGATATAATCCCGGCTCAAGATAATGATACAAGAAAATGCCGGGATCAAAGATGGTATCTTCATTCCTGAAGGAGTGAAGAAGAGAAGAAGTCACCTTATAGGTGAAGAAAAGGAAGAAAACCATGATGAAAATCATGATAAGATCTTCTTCCTCGAGAGCAGGCTCATTAGCCTGAATTTGGATTTCTAGGGTTAAGCTCAAAAATATCCCGGGAGGGTGGGTGGCAATTTGCAAATCTCAAGATTGAGTGCATCTCCCCCCGGGCTATCAAACTCCGTAGGAGTCATGATATGATGAGTGAGTGTTAGGAATACAAATATTCCTGTAAAAGTCTCGGTCACCTAATGATTGTAATAGCATTAAGTTAGCTCGTAGTTAGTTTGTTTATTAGTTAATTAGTATTAGATTAAGTAACACCGTGGAAGAAGGAACGGGTCTTTACCCACTGTATGCCTGATCCACAGCCCGGGAGTGGGCGTAATATTGTAACTATAAATACCCCTCTCCACATGTGGAGAGGGTTGGACCTTTCATTAGTTTCAAGCTAATACACACATTGTTTCTCTCTCAAAAAGGCTCCCACCTTTCTTTCTACATCTCTCTAATCTCTTCATCTAATTCGATCCATATAATCACAAGAAACCATACGTGTTTAAGATTATGAGTATCCTACAATTGGTATCAGAGCCATGGTTACATCCTAGGGATTGGTTTGTGCTCGAATTTGGTGCTTGGTTTTGTGACTTTATTTGGTTCGAATGGTTCTTGGCTTGGTTTGATCTTTCTTGTGTTATTTGACATGTTAGTGATGTACTTTTATGATCATAGGTGTTAGTTGAACATTGTGTTTCAGTTGGCTATACCATATCTTTAATCTATTTGAAGTTTGGAATTGATTTTGGGCGTATTTCATAGTTGCGATTAAGTCTACTGTTGCATTGCTTATCTGCGTTTAGTTTCTGATTTCTGCGGTTAGTTTGCTGCGATTACTATTTTGGGAATACAAACAAATCGCAAGGAAAGTGACAGATTTGGATTTTTGTATACTGCGATTAGCTCTTGTGGTTAAGTGGTCTGCGGTTAGTTCATTGTGGTTAGTTTTCTGCGGTTAAGTGGTCTGCGGTTAGTTCATTGCGGTTAGTTTTCTGCGGTTAAGTGGTATGCGGTTAGTTCATTGCGGTTAGTTTTCTGCGGTTAAGTGGTCTGCGGTTAGCTCATTGTGGTTAGCTTTCTGCGATTAAGTGGTTTGCGGTTAGATCTTTGTGGTTATCTCTCCTGCGATTAACTCCCTGCGGTTAGTTGCTCCCTGCGGTTAGTTACTCCCTGCGGTTAGTCACTTCCTGCGGTTATCTCACCTTGTGGTTAACTCACCTTGTGGTTACCTTACCTGCGGTTACCTTGCCTGATCCTGCGGTTAACTCTGTTTGACCATAGTTGACTTTTTACGTCGAAACTTCAAATGGTCATAACTTTTGAACCGTAACTCCGTTTTCAGCGAATTAGCTGTCAAAACGTCCGGAACAGGCTGAATATTGTGAGGTTTCACCACGAAGTCGTGAAACGAATTTTTCGAGGCCCAAATCACCTCCGGAGTGAAGTTATTGAGGTTTTAAGTTTTCAGACCAAGAAATTTCACCGTAAAAACTTGCATCAACCAAACCAAGATCACAACTAAACAACATATAACCTTGTCAAAACAAACAATCACCACTCTTAACATACAATCACTAATATGGAATCTTCGTGCTCGAATTCTAATGATAATGTGCTTCATCAGCCAATTAAATTGCCCGATAATGCAATGAATAGTCGCATTGAATGTTTTCGATCTCTCCATTCACATCTCAAGGTTCTCTTTGCAAAACCTGGATACTTGGGAGGTTTCAATCGTGCATTCGCAACACTCTTTGGTCAAAATGTTGAGACTTTCACAGTCAAAATGACTCTACACTTAGATCAACTTCAACAACAACTTGAAAAGGGTGAATTTTCTGAAGATAGATCTATGGCTGCATTCTGTGTGATCAATAATCAACTCCAAGCGTTCATTGATTCACGATTCACTGAGGAGTATGATCATGAGAGTCAAATGACGAAAAAGAGCTTTGCCACTCATACGGGAATTGAAGTTGACGTGTTCAGAGTCACACTACTCCAACTCATGGGTAATGTGAAAGAGTACATTATGGAAAGAGCAAAGCACGAGCACAAGTATGAAGACAAAGTGATGGCATGTCGGGGGCTACCATGTGATGGTAGTGTGGATTCGGGCAAAGCATCGAATGTTGGGTCAGTTATCATCGAAGGCAGAGGATCAGAGACTGAAAAGCTTGACACAACGAACAGTTCAATGACTCTTACACGTGATGTGGATGCAGATATCAGACCGGTAAAAGAACATGTGTCATGTGCTAAGGTACTCGAACTGTGTAACATTGTTGATGAACAAAAGATTCCTAACAAAGTACAACCGACAAACAATGTTGATTCAGATGTTGACCCATGTGAACAACATATGAAACACAATGAAGTGTCTGTTGTACAATGTAGTGCATCTTCTGTTTTAAAAGATGATTGTGTCGTGCATGAGTACACTGCCTATAACCCTGATGACTCCTTGACCACTAGATTTAATATCCTTAAGGATCAAGTGGCTATGTACGAACAACGTGCTAGATTTGAACTCACTGGACGTGAGCAGAACATGGAATGGCAAATGCGTGCATATATATCTGAAAATAATCTTAAGCAAGAAACATTGAAAAAGGAGTTACAATCTTTGCAAAAACAATTGGATCAAACTATTAAACAAAAACAAGAGATTCAAAAAGGTTTAAACACACTCAAACATGATTTCAAAGAGAAGGAAACAAAACTCCTAAATGATTTCTCTAGTCTTAAAATGCTGAAAAACAAACTTGAGGATAAGTTATACACGCAAGGCCAAACCATTCAAACTGCTCAAATGATGCATAAACATAGGAAGTTGAGTGATGATCATAGTGAGAAGGATTCTACTAAGCCAAAAGCCAATTTCCTTAGAAGCGGTATCGGTGCTCAACCGGCATTATATGATGCAAACATTATGCTTGAGCCTAATCATGCCCCACCTGATGCTACATCTGATGATGAGGGCAATGAGATAGAAGATAGAACCAGAGATAAACTTGCTGAGAAATTAAGGGATCCCCAGTGCATAGCTAATAAAATCTTGTACAATTATGATTACTCTGAAGATAATCAATTAGCTATCTTTGTCCCAAAAAAGAAATTTACTCCAGAGCAAGTCTTCTGGAACATAGACATAGAAAAATTGAAAGCTGAAAGAGTTGTAGGTAACACACGCACTATGTTTAGAATTGCTCACCCAACTGCCTACCCCCTGAACACACCTAGGCACCTTGTACCTTTCACTCTTCCCACGCAAAATAATACACTAATTGCCTTATATGTCCTTGGTCAATTATTCGTTGATTTTGATAAAACATGTAAAAAGAGAATAACACCAACGGGTATTACTGAAGGGGAAAGAGGTTTTGAGCAAACAAAACAATGTTACCTAACTGAAGTCATGCCATTTTTCAAACTTCTCAAAGAACATTTTGAGGACCTTAAAAATACCATTAATGATGATGTGACTCAAATGAAAAAGGTTTTTAATGATGTGGAAAATGAGGGTAAACAATTGGCAATTGATCTTAAATGCAGTGAAGTTGCGAGGAAAAATATTCTCATCATGAATGAGAATTTGATTACTAAATGTGTTGCTCAGGATGTATTTTATACTGCTACTGATTCTACATTATCTGCCTGCCAATTTCATGAGATGTCTATTGCATTGACCGCTCTCCAGAATCGTGTTGTTGAGCTTGAGGGGGAGAATTTAAAATTGCGTGAGAAAATTCAAAACGATGACCATGATAACATGGTCAGACATTTGTCAAAACTAGAGGTTGATAATCTTAATTTGCAATTAAAGTGTCAACATTTAGAAAAAAGTACTAAAATCTCAAATGCCAAGACATCTTCGGATGCTCCTGAATTTGTTGCATATTTTGAATTAGCCAAACGTGATGAAAAGATTCAAGCTCACACTAACACGATTCGGAACCTGAGGGTCCAAATTGCCCAATTGAAGTCAAACAAGTGTGATGTGATTGGCACCCAAAAACCACAGTCTATAGATTCTCAGAATTTTCAAATTCAAGATACCATCAATAAATTGCAACATGAAAATGATTGGTTTCGTGCTGAAAATTCAAAAGTCAAACAACATTACAAAGAGTTATACGATTCAATTAAGATCACACGTGATATAAACAATGAAAAGATAACTTCTTTGCTTAAAGAGATTGAGAATCTAAAGACTCTGGCAAAAGGGAAAATGCCAATCATCAATTGTGATAAATATTGTTCAAAAGGTTTCTGCTTGTAAGAAGTATGCTTGTGATGCTGTGTATATTCCTCTTCCCCTTAGGAATAATAAGTTGGTTCATAGTGACTATCTTAAACATCTTAAGGAGTGCCTTGATTTGCTTCGTGAAACCATTGAAGAGGATAGGATAGCAAAACCACTTGATGATGCTATTGTAGGTGCCTGCTTTCTCACTAATAGATCTC
Source organism: Artemisia argyi (assembly GCA_030686995.1). NCBI lineage: Eukaryota > Viridiplantae > Streptophyta > Magnoliopsida > Asterales > Asteraceae > Artemisia > Artemisia argyi. The sequence goes on from CM060696.1 coordinate 103,181,335, forward strand.
AGGAACTCTTAGAATATGCTATTGGTACATGTCCTAAAATTGATAGCAAGCGAGATAGGTCTACTGCATCATCATCTATGACTAAGAACAAGCATGTTACCTTTAAGGTACCCTTGGAAACTTCAGATCCCAACACATCAAAACATGTTCAGCAACCGGAAGTGAATAAGACTAAAATTCCCATTAGTCAGTCTACAGGAGTAAATAGTAACACTAAAGCTAGAGAGTCTAAACCAAAGAGAAATAGAAGGAATTATAGGACTTCACCTGCTAAAAGTGTTCCTAAAAAGAAAGTAGACGACCACATGAGGAACATTAAGTCCAACTTGAGCAAAATGAGTCATAATTCAAAACCTAATTCACGTTGCAAAACATGTAATGAATGCATAATTTTGAGTAATCATGATAAATGTGTTGAGAAATTTCTGAAGTCGTTTAACAAAACCCCAGTTAAGAAAGTTTGGAGAGCTAAACAAAGTAAGCAAATTTGGAAAGCAACAGGTAAACTGTTTGCCAATGTTGGTTATCAATGGAAGCCCACTGGAAGGAAATTCACTTCAGGAGAACAGTTCCCTTTAACTAGGATAACTAATTCTAAAGTAGTGCCTATTAAGGAATGGAAGCCAACTGGTAGCACCTTCCCTTTTGAGACCCAATGTTCTTTAACTAGGCCCATTGCATCTACTAGTGAAATTTCCACCATTGAAACAAATGCACCTAAGGTCTCAGTAGCTCCAGAACTTGTTTGCACTAACCAATTGGAACCCAACTCAAATTGGGGATCCGACACTCCAAATTTTCTGCTCTCGTCTGTTTCCAAATGCAGGTCGTACTTTTCGTCCTTTGATATTTGGACTCAGGCTGCTCTAAACATATGATTGGGGATCGCTCGGGGCTCAAGAATTTCGTGAATAAGTTTCTCTGGACAGTTAGATTCGGGAACTATCATTTTGGGTTAATTAAGGGTTATGGAGATTATGTTTCTGGTGACAACTAATTTCGTGAGTATACTACATGGAAGGACTTGGGCATGATCTGTTCTCTTTTGGTCAGTATTTTGATTCCAATCTTGAAGTTGTCTTCAGAAATTACACATGCTTCGTCTGAGAATTGGATGGTTTTGATCTTCTTAAAGACTGTCATGGCACAAATCTATACACCTTTTCTATCGAAGACGTGATGCGGTCCTCTCCTATTTGCCTTCTCTCAAAGACCTTAAAGAACAAATCGTGGCTATGGAAACAAAGTTTTAATCACTTGAACTTTGGTACCTCTATGATCTTGCTCATAATCATCTTGTATGAGGTCTACCCAGATTAAAGTTCGAAAAAGAACTTCTTCATTCGGCTTGTCAACTGGGTAAACGAAAGAAGCATACTCACAAACCCAAAATTGTCAACACCAACATGGATGTTCTTTACACCCTTCACATGGACCCAGACAGACCAATAAGTGTGAAGAGTATAAATGGGAAGTAATGTGTACTTATTGTTGTCGATGAATACTCTCGGTTTACATGGGTAAAGTTTTTGAGAACCAAGGACGTGACTACTGAAGTTATCAGAAAACTCATCACACAACTGCTAGTAAGACTCACATAAGCGTCAGAATCATTCAGACTTACAATGGAACGGAGGTTATCAACAAACAACTCGTTCTACTTCTCCAAGGCACCGATGATCCTATGGGCGGAAGTAATTGCTACAGCTTGTTACACCAAAAACCGATACTTGATACATACTCTTCACAACAATACTCCATATGAGCTGATATATGGCAAGAAACCGGATCTCTCCTCTCTATTTTTGTTTGGTGCTTTATGCTACCCTACAAAATGACAGTCAAGATCTGGGAATGTTATAAGCTATTACTGGTATTGGATTCTGTGTTGGTTATGCTCCAGATAGTAAGGGATACCGAGTCTACAACAAATAAACCCGATAAATCCTGGAAACCGTTCACGTCACATTCGTTGAGCTGACTGAGCATATGGCTCCTGTACACATCTGTGCAGGACCCGCGTCTAAACTTTTGTCTCCTGAACCATTCAATTCAGGTCTTGTACAGAACCCCACTCCTGCATGTACCCTATGTACCACCTACAAGTGAGCATTTGAAGATATAGTTTGACCAAACGTTTGATGAATACTTCGAGACACCTACTGATGATTCACTCACACCACCAGCTGCCGCTGCTCCAGTTCTGTACAACTCAAATGGTCCATCAGTGTCTCTTTGAATTGATCAAGATGCTCTATCTGCAAGTTACTCACCATCATCGTCAAACCTTCAATCTCCTTCGGTTCATCAAGGCACTGCAGTCGAAAATTCTTTTGAAGTGAATTCATTAGCTCCTCTTAAAGATGCTCCGTACTAAAACCTGTTTGCTCATGAATCTTTTTCTGAGACATCCTCTTCAGGGAATACAAACACGGCTTCTTCATGTTCCTACCTACATCCACATGAACATCTTAGAATACGAATATAGGATCATCCGATTGTCAACATTATTGGATATCCTTCTCAACCGGTGTTTACACGAAGGAAACTTACCACCCATGCCTTGTGGTTAATGCGCTGCAAGATGAAGCTGCACTTTCGATCGCCTTGTAGTATGGGAATTGGTACTACCTCCAGACTGTGCAATGATAATAGCTCTAAGTGGATCTTCAAAGTGAAACTTGATGAGCATTATGTCGTTCTGAAAACAAGGCAAGGCTTGCTGCTAAGGGATATCGTCTACAGGAAAGCATTTATTTAGAGGAATCTTTTGCTCTGGTTGTTCGTATTGAAGCTATCAGAATGTTTCTCTCCAATGCTGCAAGTCAGAACATGATGGTCTATCAAATGGATATGAAAATTGCATTTCTAAATGGCGAGCTGAATAAAGTTCTTTATTTCAGTCAACCGGAAAGATTTGTATATTTTGATCGTCCTAACCATGTCTATCGTCTGAAAAGGGCTCTCTTTGGCCTAAAACAGACGCCTAGGGCATGGTTTGATACATTGTCAAAGTTTCTCCTGGGAAACGGATTCTCCTAAGGTGTGGTACAATAAGATGAGAATGGGGTAGTGGAACTTTACTTCGTGAGGACAGAATTTCGGCTGGCAGATTTCTTCACTAAGGCTCTCTCAAGAGAACGATTTCAATTTATTCTCCAGCGCTTTGGAATGAAGAGTCCTTCGCCAGTATCTCTCAAACGTCTTCCGGAAGAAAATGAGGAGAAATGGTTTTGCTTCACATATACTTGTATATATCTTATACCATAAAGAAAATAGAAAAATATAAAACCTATAAAACCCATAAAAATCATAAAAATCCAAAAATATTCTTCTCTCGACATGTCTCTTGTGTAATCAATATTATGTACGTTTCTAGAAATGTCGTTCAATAATGACACGGAAACTTACATATGCTTGAGCAAGAGTTTTTCGGTTTCAAATAAAGTTTTTTTAAAACATGTCGTTTCTCAAAATATTCTTCAAAAACCATGGCTTGCTATTACTTCAGATAGCAACCCGGTTTTCAAAATTAAGGAAAACACGTCGCCAAAAAGACGGTTGTTCCTAACAAAGGGTGCCGTTCATCCGAGCGTGAATTACTTTATATTCATGCACCCTCGATCTAATATACGCTTCAGTGCATTATTTCTTGATAAAGAAGAGAAATCTTCTTTTTATCGCCAAATACTTTCCCTTCTATGATTTTTCCGGAAAGTGTTTGTGCAAAACTTGGTGGTACCATGAAATTTTGAATGACAATCAAATTGAACTCAAAAGTTTGATAAAATTTTCACTCAATCAATGACGTTAATAGTTTATGAAAATATTTATGCTATAACATCCGTCATTGATTGAGGGGGAGAGTGATTTCTCAAAATTTTATGTATCAACAAAACTCCCCACACTTTGTACAAAACAAAAGCAATACGATTTGTGATGGTTATGTGTCAGAATGAGTAAAATTTTCAAAGAGCTTTCGCTAAAACTTCGAATCTTTTTCAAACTCTTCACATCTGACACATAACAACCTCCCTCACAGTTTGAGGGGGAGCTACTAAAAGTTCCTTTTATCAGAAAAATATTAAAATTGACCGCATTTCTCTTCCTAAAACGTTTTCTAAATTATTTAAATCAATTGAGATCAAAAATCTCAAAAGATTTGAAATTTTTGATCGGGGGAGAGAATGTGATTTAAATATGAAATCTGATATCATACGTGATCTTTTGGACTCAATAATAGGCTCCCACATATGTGCTAAACTCTTTCGTATATCGATGCACATATTGAGGGGGAGCAAAGGCGTTTGTGGACATAATACCTAAGACTGACCATTTACTTTAATGCACGGAGTTATAAGGTTGGTTAAGGTTAGGTATAAGTTCCCATGATCCACCAGAACCGGAAGGATCTTCCCAGGGATAATCCATAGATAGATTAGAAGTCCCTAGGAATGATTGAAAAAAGGAGTAAAGTGAGAAAGGGAAGAGTGCGGACTGAGATAGAGCTAGGACTGGAACAAACCCAACAAGGTTCTAGTGATGAAGTCTCGGTAAGCACTGAAGGGGTTGAAGAATGAAAAAGAAATGAAATGAGAAAGGGTGAAAAGAAATAGCCCTCCATATATTCAACCTTAGGGCAGAAACCGGGTTCAATTCATAATCTACTGGCGGTTACTAAGGAAACACCGGTATTGAAGACAAGACGTCATGGACCCAGTGACGCACTGCACTAAAACTTCCCAACCATTCAAGTTCTCTTAAAAGCGCTTGTTTCAATCTCACGGGGAACCCTGTGCAATGTATCGACCGCTCATTGCGAGCTATGTTGATACCTAAAATAGGAGACGCCTCCCCAGTCTCCAGGAGCGGATCAAAACGCACTATTGAGTCTAGAGCCATGAGATCATCCATAAATCTCGATAGGACACATTCCAAATATGCTTATTGTTTCACATAATGTGGAAAATAAGATAAAATATTTAGAGTCCTACGCATTATCCTTGTGGTATTGCCAGAACATCCGAGTGATATGAAAATATTCACAATGACGATGGAAATCCTTCTAGAGCGAATATCACTCAAGCTCTTGGTAGGTGACATGAGAGATCCATCTTGGATCAATGATCAAGTGACAACTGGAAAGCAACAATGGTGCGATTCAAATTTGAATCAAACTTGTTCCAGGATATGGATTGACGGATACTTTTGCCAAAACCTCTCAATGTGCTCACCAACTTATCTTTCGAGCACATTGATTGTGTAATATCTTTCAAACAAAAGTATTTTTGATGGAAATGTGATTCAAAGTATAAAACTCTCGTCGTGTCTCACAAATGTTTATCATATGACACGCGAGTGATTTCTATAAATCAATTTCTCATCAATCCGTGAATATCTATTCACCGATTCACTCTATCGTGCTGTCTGCTTTGAGACGTTCCAGTATGAGAACATGCTAAGTATGAAGATTCCGAAGTGGATTCTTTGGAAAACTCATTACTACAAGCTGGAAATTCCTGTCAAGGAGAGTCTTCTTTAAAAGAGACTCTACCTGATCACAGGTCGGTTTTCACAAAACCGGAGGGTAGTCTGACCTCGCAGAACGAATGACAAAGCCATATTCGTTCTCTATCTTTATTGCTAACTGTTTTATTTCAGGGACACATATAAAGATGGCGTTGATGGCTCCAGTTTCCAGCTGAATCGGGTCAATCCATACCTCATGCTCACACAACCTCCACACTATCAATGAAGATGAGAGACTTGCTACAACAAATGTTGAGAGACTACTAACAACGTTTCCGCAACTCTGATGAAAAAGTCTCCTGATCTACAACTTTAATGCAACGTTTCCAGATATAGAAGGGTGTGAGCATGATGGTCCTTAGTCATTACATCACATGAAGGCAATACAACTATGGATGAGCTTGGAGATTTACTTTGGCTGATGATCTCAAAGGAAGCTCAAAGATCACACGTCTCAAAGGAATTCATATCACAAGTTCGCTTACTTGAAGTACAAAGTATGAAGAAAAGTGAAGAATCAGATCCTACGAGCTACAAAGACTAAAGAATGCTTAAAGACCAAAGAGCTTAATTTCAAAGGTGACCTCGCTTAGGGGGAGATTGTTAGGAATACAAATATTCCTGTAAAAGTCTCGGTCACCTAATGATTGTAATAGCATTAAGTTAGCTCGTAGTTAGTTTGTTTATTAGTTAATTAGTATTAGATTAAGTAACACCGTGGAAGAAGGAACGGGTCTTTACCCACTGTATGCCTGATCCACAGCCCGGGAGTGGGCGTAATATTGTAACTATAAATACCCCTCTCCACATGTGGAGAGGGTTGGACCTTTCATTAGTTTCAAGCTAATATACACATTGTTTCTCTCTCAAAAAGGCTCCCACCTTTCTTTCTACATCTCTCTAATCTCTTCATCTAATTCGATCCATATAATCACAAGAAACCATACGTGTTTAAGATTATGAGTATCCTACAGTGAGTTCACCGAAGAACTCCTCATTAAGAGAATTATTCGCAAGATGTGAATCTGTGAACTCGTGTTCCGATATAAACTCATCACTATCCTCGTTCCGAATACCAAAGATTGGATTATCAGAAATCAAAGTGAATTCAGATTCGAATTCAAAAAGAGGATTGGTGAGAGTAGTATTGAATGTTTCGGGAACAAAATGATTATTATTCTTTATTGGGCTGTTGGGATCAGAAGTGAGTGACAGATCATGATATAGGAGACTTTCAATTTCTCCCCGATCGGCTTCAAAATCGAAGAGACCATCATCACTTTCCAATGAAAGTGGATTGATGTGAGTAAGTTCATTGGCGAACTCCTCAAGAAGAGGATCAACATCAGATTGTGGGAGTGATGCCTCAATATACTCAATGTCTCCATGAGATGTACAATCATCATTAAAATCTGAGAAAGTCTCAAAATGATTGTCTGAACACTCAAGAGGGGAAGGAAGATCACACATATGCTCAAGAATTCCCTATGACTCTCTTGGGATCGGGACAAGGTTCTCAACACTAGACTTTATGAATTCGTCCGATTCCTTTTCAGGAACAGTGTCAAGATGCTCGTCCCCCATGCTCAGAGAGTGAGTGCGAACCTCGGGCGTGATAAGAGTGGGTTGAGATGGAATCTCATCTGATGAACCTGATGAATCTTTATAAAATCTAAGGATATCAAGTGTATCCTCATCATCACTGTCATCAGGAATGAAACGAAATCGAGAGCTAGATCTAGCTGCTTTTTCTTTTGCTATTGATTTCCTAATAGATCTTTCATATGCATCTTGGGAATTTATTTTAGCAGCCTGTTCGTCAGCTAACAATTCTTCCATCGATTTTTGTTTTGGATTATCTGGGGTATGTGTAATTCCTTTCAAATCTTTCACTAAATCCAAAAGATCAAGGAGAAGACTTTGAGGAATTGGTGGAGATGGAGGTTCGTCATAATACGATGTGTCAAAAGTGTTACAAGGAAATGGATTCCTTGTTTGACAATCGGAGCTGGAGTGTGGACCTCCACAGTAATCACAACAGTAAAACTGATGTGGCTGTGAGTCGTATGTGCTAAAGTTATAATCGTTATCAGGAAACTGCTCATAGACAAGCGTGTTTCCCGATTGACAATCATAACTGTAATGTGAACCACCACAGTACTCACAACAGTAAAACTGCTGAGTCTCATGGTGTGGTAACTGATGGAATGAATCATTCGTGTCATGGTAGGAATAGGGATTCTGGTTATAGACAGACCCGTTTCCTGACTCTACCATGCCACAGCTGGGGCAATTACCACCATTGTGAGGACTACCACACCATTGGCAAGTAAGAAGGTGTGGAAGAGACATAGAAAGAATCAAAAGGTTTGGGAGGGTACGGAATGAAGAATCAAAAGGGTAGGAGGGCAAAGATGAATATTTTTGGTTTTTTGGAAAGTCATTTTATACAAATGATAAAGAAAATCTTTTTGTGTTTTTTTTGTGTTCGTTGAAAACTGATTTTAAAATGTTTTCGGGAACAGTTTTGTTTTTATATGAAAATAAGAAGATAATATGAACAAGGGTGGTAAATATACAATGGATGTATATCCCGATTCACCAATACGCAAAACCGTTTAGAAAAAACGCGCACAACCTCCCCGGCAGCGGCGCCAAAATTTGATTGGTGCTAAACAGTCAACTAAAGTCAACCACGGATGTAGTCAATATAGTCAAACTCCTTAGGCTCAATGCTCCGTGGAATATAGGGTTTCCCCGGGTCGTTATGTCCCGACGAGGTGTGGATGGTTAACAAACGGGTATGTGATCGGGTGAATTTGGATAGGAAAGGGTTTGTGAATGGTTACACTAAGGAATCTACAAGGAAATAGCTTAAACAAGTTATATGAACAAGATTGTAAAGTTTGAAAAACCAAAAATGTTTTAAACCTAAAAACGCGTACGTTTACATTTAAAATAACGTAAACGTACAAAATAAAAAGTGAAAACTGAAATCTGAAAACCCACAGGGTGAAAATGACTTTTTTACAAACCTAAGGATGAAAGAAAATTTTTAGAAAAAAGAAAATAAAATTTTACACTATTTAATTAATTATTATTAATAAATTACTAATTAATACTAATTATTAATATTTAAATAACTTAAATACAATATAATATTAATTAAATACGTATTTTTGTGTAACACCCCAACCCGACATGGGTCCGGAGCGCTACAGTATGGTGACATATCAAAGCATACAAAGCATACAACGCAAGCGGAAGACTTAAAACAAAAGATTTCAAGGGAAAAATCTAAAAGTACAAAAGAAATACTAAAACTATAAAAGAAAAGAAAATACAAACTAAACAAAAATCTAATCGAATCAAAGTCCAAAACTAGTCCAGATGTAATGGGCTTCTAGTCCATGGGGTAGTCCACTAAAGCTCCTATGCTCTCTCTTCACCCAAACCCAGCTTCCAACCTAAAACCTGCCGCAGGAAAGGAAATGCGGCTGAGCTTAAAAAGCCCAGTGAACAGATATAACAAAGCAAACGGATAAACGAAACGTATATAAGTATGAGAAACAAGACATCGTAAGCTTCTGCTGAAAAGAATATCATCTGTCAAATGCATAAGAGATCAACGAATAACTGAACGAATATCATAAGTCAAATGAAATGAAGCATCATAGATATATCAAGCATAAACAAATCATAAGAGAATCAAGAGCACGTATCAACAAAGGCGCGTCTAACGAGATACTCGAATAGACATAAGAAACATAGGAAAGCCACGAGCCGACCTACCCGAGACACTCGAATAGATCTCAAATCACATAATCACATATCCGTCAATTCATAGGGTGTACATAGAGTAGCTAGCTCCAATGTACCAGACGTGAAAGGGGTACAAGGCACGTACAGCCAGTCACCAAACCAAATCGTATCACATCATATCATATCAAAACAAATCCTAGGATGCATCCATACGCCCCCCACAAACAAATCATATACAAAGTGGCCAAGAGATCTCATATCATATCATAATCAGACGGGGACGCCGGGGACTAATCACACCGCCCCAGATAGTGTCATGCCATTGGTGCCTCAATGACACGCCCATGGTACCTCCATGAGTAGACTAAAAACTCGGGCATCAGAACAGAACATATTAGAACAACAAAGCAAGGCTATCCATAACAAAATGCTCCAGAGCATGACAGAACAGAATGCTCCCAGAGCATAATATAACAGAATCTCGCAATCACATAATCATAATCAAAGTGGATAGCAAATTAGAATCAAATCAGAACATATCAACGAATCATATCAAATGGATGATATCAATCATATCAAATAGGGAACATAGCAATGGCATAACTGAAAAGAATCTTAGCAGTGTCAAGGATCGAAAGAAAATCATGAGAAGTCCCTACTGAAAAGGGATAGAATATCTGTACCTCAAACCGTAAATGAAACCGTATGAGAAAACGTAAGGATTGAAAGTTACTCCTCCTTCAGCAAATCTACACAAATTAATGATCGGCTTATTATTAATACTTATTTTAAATCAGATTACTCGTTTTAGTCGGCTTTCCATTTTTAGTAACTTTCCTTTTTAGCAGCTTTCCAAAAATAATAACTTTTTAAAAATAGCAAGTTTCCTCTTTAAGTAGTATAACCATTTTAAGTAACTTTTTATTTTAGACAGGTTTCCAAATTAGTAAGCTTTCATATTTAACACGATTAGTCATTAGATGATTATGCTTTATAATTAATTAAGTTCAATGTTTAAATAAATATTGTTTATGATTAAAGTTTAATGTGACAATTATAATAGTTTTAGGGTTAAAAGTATAAATATTCTAAAGTTTAGGGTCTAAAGTGTCATTTTAGGAAAGTTTATATTTTAAGACATATATTATCTTGATACCGTATCGAAACGTTACTAGTACTACGTTAAAAAGATCACATATATGTTATCTTCGTGATTTCATGCAAGTTTCGAAATCGTAAAACATGCATGTTCTAATGAAAATGCCAATGATGCATATTAAACGTATTCGAAAAGTAAACATAATAGATATCCACATACAGTTTATTCAGGTTTCATTTTTCATGCTTATTATTTAACGTGATCAAATGTTTCATTCGTATTCCCATTTTATTTAGTTTATAACAGATTCATGTGTCGTGTTTATCCGATCGAGTGAAAAGGTGGATCAAAAACGACCATTCAAGAATCAAACATAAATACATATGTATATATAGATCGATTTGATAAGTTTCGAAATCGTTATTTTATGTTACGGTTCTTGTGAGTTCATGCAAAGATCTAAACGTATAAGATATATGATTAACAGGACCGTTTTATCTACATGTCATATAACATGTTTTAACATCATACTTATTACTTATATATGTGCTGAGGCTAAGAAATCAAAAGCATGATGAAGGTACCTCCGTAGGCAGAAACTAACGAGAACAGGGAGGTATATAAACGACCCACAATCGAGACACCAACACTCGATAGCACATGATCAAACGACTTCAGAATCTTCCCCCTTGTGTGATCGAGATGAAAAGAATAAGAAGCCACAAACCAAGATTAAGCCGAAACCAAACCCTCATTGTGTGATCAGATCAAGAGAAGCAAGGCACCCAACGAACCGAAACCAAACCGAATCCGGACTGAGCAATACCAACGTAAATCTTTTTGTGCAGCAACATTTATGGTTTAAATCTTGATGATTTCTTGAAGACGAAAAATGTGCCGCCACTTGTTGTATAGGGTTTTCTGTATGAGTTTGAATGTGTTATACGGTTTGGGTAAATGAGGTATAGGAGATATATGGGGTATATTCGGCAGATTGAGGGGAAGTCAAGGAAGACCAAATCTTTCCCAAATATACAAATGTATCTAGCCATTATTGGAGTAGCAAAGTTGTGTACAAAATAAATAAACCAACTGACCCTATGTATACATGTAATACGTGTGATATGTGTTACTTAAAACCAAGGAAAGTTGGCCCAAATAGAAAGCTTAGGTCGAGTGAAAGAGTAGCCCAAAACAAAAATGGAACCGGCCCAACACATGTCCAAACAAATTACAAACGCCTATTAATCCTTCGTAACATGTAAACGTCGTGTGATGGATATAAGAATTACAAAGCCGTGTCGTTATATTTTTTAGTTTAAGTTCAAAATTCAAAATCTCACGTACTCGTATCAAAATTTTAAGTGGTAGCTCATATTACATGTATTCCAATATCGTTAAATCTTTTGGGTTGTTATAATTCTTCCCCTCTAAAAATAAAATTTCGTCCGCGAAATTGTAGTCGCAAAAGTTAGACGGATACGTATCAATTCACAAAAGGAACAACATAATTAACCTCATGTTCAGGGAGGTCCTTCCAAAAGAATATTCACCAACGTAATAGTTTCTCATGACTCGATCCCAACCATAACAAATCTGATCTGATCTAACAAATGTGAAACGAATGTGTAGCAAATGACAGATGACAGATGATAGTTATAATCTTACAAGGAGTTATGATAGACATATATTCCTGTGAGGCAAGCACAAAGATGGTATTAAATGATCAAACTTCGTCAACTCCTACCGATTTCTGAACGAATAAAGGAACTTGCCAAAGTTGGAGGAGCACAAATCGAATCTTCAAACGTATCAAAAGTTTCATAAAGAGATGGGTAACATATTCGTACTGATGATCACAATCACAAATCAGATTATCAAAACGTATCGGAAGGCATAACAGAATAGGTAGGATAATCATACGGATAAGAATGAATCCAAGATCTAACGCGTTGCGAACCAAAACTTTCTCAATTGCCAAGACATCTATCTCCTCTATGCAGAAAAATCACATGTAACACACAACTCCCAGTCTAAATCCCAAATTCCTCCTCCACAATAATAACTAATCCATTAGTTGCTGAAATTGATTTTGAACCTTCAGTAAGTAGTTCTCCGACCTTATTCCAACCAAGAGTATTCCACATCTTCATTCATACAAAATCTTAAAAGAACCTCTTGTTATTTGCATGCCACCTTCCTTAGTGAACAAACACAACCAAGCTAAACACTTGTCAAATTTCCTGCTCAGCACATCTTCCAAGTTCGAATAGTTATACTGTTTGTCCATCCACCTGAAGATGAGAAGTCGTACTAACATCACGAGTCAAATTCCCATATGCCTCTATACTTTTCTGAAAGTGTGCTGCAAAACGCGATTCTCTGTCACGATCACTGCAGGTGCGCCATATAGCTTGAATAATCTTCTGCCAAAAGAAACCTCCGTCGATCTTCCAAGCAAGCCATCCAAGTCAATGCTCCACTGCAACTCCACTTGTGTTGTCTCTCCTCTTGTGTGTGGAAATCTCTGATGTATTCACCACCGTCTTCATACCATCCCGTTCAGCTCCTGCTTTAAGTCTCTATTCATCATAGTACTACTAAGATGGATAGAGTAATTAGAACTGTGCGCTTCGATCAACTGCTCCCTTTGAGTCTCTTAGCATAGATGATCTTCTGCCGTCTTCCTCCTAAGCTTCTTCATGTCTTCCTCTCTGAGTAGAACAAAATTTCCTTCCAGCTTCTCAAAATCATCCTCTTAAGCTTCCTCCAACAAAAGTTATTCTTCGAGAAATATCACATATGCTTCTTCTGACGTAGAAATGTCAACAGAAAAATACGAAGATGATTCTCGTGTTTCTCTTTCATCACTGAACATACTAATATGCCATACTATGACACATTGTCCAAGTATTCATGAAAACACGACTTAGCAAATCTATAGAAATAGTCGGAGCAGTAGCCAATACAATTGGCATCATTTATACTCATAAAGACCATAACGAATACGAAGGGTAATTCTAGAAATATCACGCTCCTTCACACAAAACATGATACGATTTAGCTTCAATCAATCAATCCACCATCTCATGCTATCATCATTCTTCTCCATGAATACAACAGATCGAACACATCAAGGATACATGGGGAACATTCCAAGCAAGTAATCCAAATAGCTCTTGAGGCGAGTCTCATTAGTGGATTATCATAGAAATAGAATAGGTAGGGCAAAATCAATACTTCAGAAAGAGCAAAGTAAGAAAGGCCACAGAATGTGTCGAACACATCGGATTCATACGTATGCAAATTCTCTAAACGGACGAAAAGGCATCTAAACGAACGATAACGAATCAAGGATCGAAGTTCAAAAGAAAAAGATAATCTTTAGGGAATGAAACCTATAAGGCATTACTACAGAATCTCAAGGCGTTTTAATCTTATGTTGCGAATCCTGATAAATCTTCTAAATCTCCGAAACGAATGATATTATGAGGGCTTAACAAAAAGCAAAGACATAAGTCAGAGTGCTGCGGAAGAAAGATAACTAATCATAATCTACCCAATCCTCACCAGTTATAACTAAGATTCTTAAGGGGAGAAACCTAAAGCAAATCCTTCCAAGGTTATTCCATAAGCTCCTAAAGTGCAAAACTAAGGGTCCAAAACTTCACAGGCCATAACTTATGTTCTACAAGTCGCAGCCTGAGCTCTGATACCATAATTGTAACACCCCAACCCGACATGGGTCCGGAGCGCTACAGTATGGTGACATATCAAAGCATACAAAGCATACAACGCAAGCGGAAGACTTAAAACAAAAGATTTCAAGGGAAAAATCTAAAAGTACAAAAGAAATACTAAAACTATAAAAGAAAAGAAAATACAAACTAAACAAAAATCTAATCGAATCAAAGTCCAAAACTAGTCCAGATGTAATGGGCTTCTAGTCCATGGGGTAGTCCACTAAAGCTCCTATGCTCTCTCTTCACCCAAACCCAGCTTCCAACCTAAAACCTGCCGCAGGAAAGGAAATGCGGCTGAGCTTAAAAAGCCCAGTGAACAGATATAACAAAGCAAACGGATAAACGAAACGTATATAAGTATGAGAAACAAGACATCGTAAGCTTCTGCTGAAAAGAATATCATCTGTCAAATGCATAAGAGATCAACGAATAACTGAACGAATATCATAAGTCAAATGAAATGAAGCATCATAGATATATCAAGCATAAACAAATCATAAGAGAATCAAGAGCACGTATCAACAAAGGCGCGTCTAACGAGATACTCGAATAGACATAAGAAACATAGGAAAGCCACGAGCCGACCTACCCGAGACACTCGAATAGATCTCAAATCACATAATCACATATCCGTCAATTCATAGGGTGTACATAGAGTAGCTAGCTCCAATGTACCAGACGTGAAAGGGGTACAAGGCACGTACAGCCAGTCACCAAACCAAATCGTATCACATCATATCATATCAAAACAAATCCTAGGATGCATCCATACGCCCCCCACAAACAAATCATATACAAAGTGGCCAAGAGATCTCATATCATATCATAATCAGACGGGGACGCCGGGGACTAATCACACCGCCCCAGATAGTGTCATGCCATTGGTGCCTCAATGACACGCCCATGGTACCTCCATGAGTAGACTAAAAACTCGGGCATCAGAACAGAACATATTAGAACAACAAAGCAAGGCTATCCATAACAAAATGCTCCAGAGCATGACAGAACAGAATGCTCCCAGAGCATAATATAACAGAATCTCGCAATCACATAATCATAATCAAAGTGGATAGCAAATTAGAATCAAATCAGAACATATCAACGAATCATATCAAATGGATGATATCAATCATATCAAATAGGGAACATAGCAATGGCATAACTGAAAAGAATCTTAGCAGTGTCAAGGATCGAAAGAAAATCATGAGAAGTCCCTACTGAAAAGGGATAGAATATCTGTACCTCAAACCGTAAATGAAACCGTATGAGAAAACGTAAGGATTGAAAGTTACTCCTCCTTCAGCAAATCTACACGAATTAATGATCGGCTTATTATTAATACTTATTTTAAATCAGATTACTCGTTTTAGTCGGCTTTCCATTTTTAGTAACTTTCCTTTTTAGCAGCTTTCCAAAAATAATAACTTTTTAAAAATAGCAAGTTTCCTCTTTAAGTAGTATAACCATTTTAAGTAACTTTTTATTTTAGACAGGTTTCCAAATTAGTAAGCTTTCATATTTAACACGATTAGTCATTAGATGATTATGCTTTATAATTAATTAAGTTCAATGTTTAAATAAATATTGTTTATGATTAAAGTTTAATGTGACAATTATAATAGTTTTAGGGTTAAAAGTATAAATATTCTAAAGTTTAGGGTCTAAAGTGTCATTTTAGGAAAGTTTATATTTTAAGACATATATTATCTTGATACCGTATCGAAACGTTACTAGTACTACGTTAAAAAGATCACATATATGTTATCTTCGTGATTTCATGCAAGTTTCGAAATCGTAAAACATGCATGTTCTAATGAAAATGCCAATGATGCATATTAAACGTATTCGAAAAGTAAACATAATAGATATCCACATACAGTTTATTCAGGTTTCATTTTTCATGCTTATTATTTAACGTGATCAAATGTTTCATTCGTATTCCCATTTTATTTAGTTTATAACAGATTCATGTGTCGTGTTTATCCGATCGAGTGAAAAGGTGGATCAAAAACGACCATTCAAGAATCAAACATAAATACATATGTATATATAGATCGATTTGATAAGTTTCGAAATCGTTATTTTATGTTACGGTTCTTGTGAGTTCATGCAAAGATCTAAACGTATAAGATATATGATTAACAGGACCGTTTTATCTACATGTCATATAACATGTTTTAACATCATACTTATTACTTATATATGTGCTGAGGCTAAGAAATCAAAAGCATGATGAAGGTACCTCCGTAGGCAGAAACTAACGAGAACAGGGAGGTATATAAACGACCCACAATCGAGACACCAACACTCGATAGCACATGATCAAACGACTTCAGAATCTTCCCCCTTGTGTGATCGAGATGAAAAGAATAAGAAGCCACAAACCAAGATTAAGCCGAAACCAAACCCTCATTGTGTGATCAGATCAAGAGAAGCAAGGCACCCAACGAACCGAAACCAAACCGAATCCGGACTGAGCAATACCAACGTAAATCTTTTTGTGCAGCAACATTTATGGTTTAAATCTTGATGATTTCTTGAAGACGAAAAATGTGCCGCCACTTGTTGTATAGGGTTTTCTGTATGAGTTTGAATGTGTTATACGGTTTGGGTAAATGAGGTATAGGAGATATATGGGGTATATTCGGCAGATTGAGGGGAAGTCAAGGAAGACCAAATCTTTCCCAAATATACAAATGTATCTAGCCATTATTGGAGTAGCAAAGTTGTGTACAAAATAAATAAACCAACTGACCCTATGTATACATGTAACAAGGATGGGGCGCCCCCTGCGTTGCAGTGGGATTTTTTTTTTAATAATATATTTTTTTTAACGTTTTCTTTGCGTGTTAACCAATATTTTGAAATCTGGGTCCGTGTGGCCGGATTAGGTGGTTGAAGTGGTCCAGTTTAAGCAAACTGGTAAAAGAAAAGGGGTTTTTAAAAACGCGTTAAATAGTTACAACTTCATTGTTTGCACAATTTTATTTTTTTATTTTTATTTATTTTTTTTTTTTTTAAGAAAACTTTTTCGTCGATTAAGAAGGTTAGATATATTTTGTTTTTATATAAGTTAAGTTATCTTCAGGCAGAAGAAACCAAATGGCCGAAAGGTAATAAAACGTTACAATGTTACATAAGGAAAAGAGCTGGTTCGGGTCAAGGCTCACATGGACTGAGTACCAAAAAACACATGGGCTACTAAAATGAGCCCAAGGTAAATCATATTTCAGGGCCAAGGGAAATCATATAATATTAGCGCCGACGTCGTGTTTTAGTATATATATATAATACGTGTGATATGTGTTACTTAAAACCAAGGAAAGTTGGCCCAAATAGAAAGCTTAGGTCGAGTGAAAGAGTAGCCCAAAACAAAAATGGAACCGGCCCAACACATGTCCAAACAAATTACAAACGCCTATTAATCCTTCGTAACATGTAAACGTCGTGTGATGGATATAAGAATTACAAAGCCGTGTCGTTATATTTTTTAGTTTAAGTTCAAAATTCAAAATCTCACGTACTCGTATCAAAATTTTAAGTGGTAGCTCATATTACATGTATTCCAATATCGTTAAATCTTTTGGGTTGTTATATTTTGTCTTTTTGTGATTTTTCTATTAATTAATTACTAATTAAATATTAATTACCTAATTAAACTATTTTAAATTATTAAAAATACTAAAAAGACTTAGATAATTATGAAAAATTTTGTATATCTAATTAACCATCACAGGAATCCTAAAAAATTATAAAAAGTTTGTTTTATATATTTTTACACTATTTTACTAATTATTATATTAAATATTAATTAATATCTAATTAAACTATTTAAATTATAAAAAATAGAAAATGAACAGTAAAACTTCTAGAAAAATTCCTAAAATTATATTATATTATATAAAAGCTAGGAAAAATATAAAAACTAGGTGTTACTTTGTAAAAACTAATTATGCTATTTAACACTTAATTATTAATTAATTATTAATAAAACTAATATTAAATCTAATAAATACTAAATGACAAAATAAAAATCTAAGAAAATTTCTAAAATTAATTTAATATAAAATAAATTTAAGAAAATTATAAAAATACAAAGTGCTTAATAAAAATCTAAAAATGAAAATTAAAAGATAAATTAAATTAAATAGAAACTATCACTTATAATTAAATTTGTTTTTTCTGGCTTTTTCTTTTTGAAAACTATTTTACCACTAAAATGAACAAACTTTGATGAAGACACAAAGAGTGGGACCCAGAAAATAAGCACTCCAAGTGCTTATAGCTTATGCAGTTGACTATAGTTGACCACAACTAGAAAATAGCTTAAATGACCAAGTGTGGGGTCCACATGAGTAAATTAGGGTGCAATACTGATAAGTGAACTGAAATAAGCACAAAACAACAATAGAGAACCAGTGAATAAGCCCCAAGCTCAAAATAAGCACTTAGATTTCTTATTTAGATATTGAAAATGGGACAAGGTTGATGGGTGAATTCAGTGGGGTCCACAGGGGTTTGAGCTCACTTGATTGGTTGAAATGGAGAGACAACCAGGGGGTTGAAAGGAACAAAGTGGGGGCCTGTGGGACCACTGTGGTGGCCAGAAACCACCACCAAAGTCGTGGTGATGGTTGTGACCTGCTGATGCAGGGGAATGGCTCAGTCTGCAGCTGACTTTGGAGAGGAATGGGGCCCACAGAAAAATCTTAAAAAGAGGGGGGCTTAAAGACTAACTGGGGGGTTGCTAAACCTAAAAAGCACAAGGTCTAAATCACAATACAAAAATCTAAACAATTCCTACAACTTTTGGAAAAACTGAAAAACATGCATTTTGACTTTTTATATAAACTTTGAACTTTGACTATTTTGAGTTTTGGATCCTAATTTGATGGCTGAATTGGTTGTAGTAAGCTATAATAAGTCCAAATTAAGCTAAATTAGCAGCTTATGCACTGATATGGATGGGTTTGGATCCTAAAAATCCAACAGATAACACAATAAGGAGAATAGAAACAAGTTTTGACTTTTTGACAAATAAGGAGTGGAATTTATACTTGAACTAGCCTAATGGGACATGTTATAGCTTACTGATGCTAAAAAAACAACAGAATAACAACAAGGCAACCAGGTAAAGCACTAATCCAAACACCCCTTAACTGAAATCTGTTTTTGGATTGGTGAGGTAAATGGTGATCTGAGACAAACCTGCTAATACACACCTATGAGATAAGCTATAGGGACAAGATATAAGCTATGTTGAACAGGAATTAAGCACAATATCAAGCACAAACAAAAATAAGTAATTAAAACTGCTAGGTAACCACAGGGTTGAATTGAGACAGAAATCAGAGGTGCATACCTCAAGTCAGAGTCAAAAAGCACATGAGAGCTTATCACCAAGCTGATTAACCCAGAGACATCCACAAACACACTTGTGCATCACCTTTCCATAATCATAAACCTCAGTTGACTTTTGTTGACCTAAGGAATTTTTTAGCTAAAACCTTTTTTTTTTTTTTTTTTACTTTGCTGAGCTTATGAAAATTTATAAAGGATTCATGTGAGCTAAGATAACTATGCAACAACAAATTTTGTAACTTTACAAATGAAAGTAAGTTTTCTCAAATAAAAATTGCAACTGGTAAGATACAAAAGCTTGAACTGGTTAATCTGACTTGAAACTGATTATTATTACATTAAAAACTCTTAGAAGTACAACTGAAAGCTTAAATTAACACTGGAATGAAATTACATTTTATTTAAAATAACTACACTAAACTACAGCTAAGAAAACTAACTAACTCCTTCTTTTCTGCTTTTTCTTTACTTATATAGGACCTGAAGACCTTCTCTTTCATTCCCACTCTTTCCTGACCCTTGGATGGGCTTCAAGCGATCCAGACCCTTCAAAATCAATTTGGCGGGAAAACGGGTAATAATAAACTTGGGTGGGTTAGGTTGACAGGTGAGGTATTTAATGTTTGGGGGTGAGTGGGAGACAAGAGAGGGTGTGTTGGTGAGGAATTGGAGGATAGGAGGGGGGTTGTAAGGGGGACATGGAAGCTGGTTTTGTGGGGGAAGGGGATGGGTGTACAGTGGTCATTTGACCACTTGTTTGACCGGGTTTTAATTTAGAATGGGAGTGGGCTTGATGTGGACTGGGCTTGGGTTTGGTTGTGGATTTGGATATTGGTTTTGGGGTTAAATAATAAAAGGGGTCCGTTTGATATTTAATGGTGCACAAGGACCATATTTGTAATTATGCTGAAAATGAGGGACCAAAATTGCAACTGCTCCAAAGTTATTTCCAAGGACCATTGTTGCCAACTTCAATAGTATGAGGACCCATGATGATAATTTTCCATTTTAAAATACCCGGGGACCAATATTGACAAGTTTGCAAAGTACAGGGACCAATCTTGTAAATTCTCAAAGCTTTTTACCCAAAGATCAATTTTGTAATATTTTGACTTTCAAAAGCTTTGGGTAGACTTTTCATTTAAAATATATGCTCAGGGACTGATTTTGACAATTTTTGAAACTTGGGGGACTGAAACTGCCAATTTTGCAAACTTTGTACGTTTTTCATCTGTTTTTACTCTTTTTGCATCTAAAACATATAAAACACAATTTTGAAATATTTTCAGTATTTTGATGCATTTCTGAGTGTTTTTGTATGTTTTGCAGTTCAGATTTGACCAAAAATGATGAGTGTTTGAGCACTCATCAATACCCATCATACAAAACCACGTGGTTTTATTTTAGGTTGCATGTCTGTTATGAAGCAGATATGCGCAATGGGGTATGCTACATTCATCTTGAAGATAAACCGATTTTAGCAACTAGTAGAAGAATCGGTTATGTATGACTCAAAGAGGATCAAGCTTTACAGGTCACTTGCACTTAAATATAGTGCCAACAGGAAATAAGCAAGAGCTGAAGGCAAGAAGAAGTAGAAACGGTTTTGTGAGACTTTATTTGTGTCTTAACTATAAGAGCTAAAGCTAAGAAGGAATTAAAACGATTTTTTTTGTTCTTTATATATACCATACTTACAAATACAAATTGTTATGTTTAGATCTATTATTAGAAGTGCGTTTGTGTCCGCAAAATTGCCAAATGCCCTCTTCTTCTGCAATAGTATTGTATACAAACATTTTGCAGTAATGAGCGGGTTGAAATTCTTGTTGTTAACATTTTTTGTTCAAAAACAGATATTTTTAAAATTGTATTTTGTTGCAATAAAATAAATATTTTTGCATCCGCTATAACTCGTGGATAGGCAACTACAATTTTTTAAGTTTAATCTCTTTTATACACGTAAACAATCCCTACATAAAATATGTATATTGAATGAGTAAACAAACCGTAACGTTTTTTGACTTTGTTTGTAACAAGAAGCCCAAATGAGTAGCGTGTAAGCTAAAATGCTAATGGGATCGACATCCATATCCATCCATGTTATCATCAACATTCCCAATGAAATATGTGCATGCACTGAAATACTTGTGCAATCATGCAATGAATAATTGTACTATACAACCTTATACAGCATTAAGTCAACAGTTACATGAATAGTCAACGTTAGAAACCGACCACTAAACCTTGAATAATCCAAATGAATGTTATGATTCAATCTAATGGTTGTGCACTTCTGCTCATGGTAATTAAAATAGGTACTTGCATATAAATATA
This sequence comes from Artemisia argyi, assembly GCA_030686995.1. Classification (NCBI taxonomy): domain Eukaryota; kingdom Viridiplantae; phylum Streptophyta; class Magnoliopsida; order Asterales; family Asteraceae; genus Artemisia; species Artemisia argyi. Next base: position 103,203,166 of record CM060696.1, read on the forward strand.
AAACCTAAAGTTTAAGATGTCATATTATTATAAGTTAAATGAATGTTTCGTAGTATATTATCAAATGATCATACGTATGTACTTTATACATGTAAATGATAATTTAAGACACAAGTTAACTTGACATAATATTTGCTTTGAAGCCATCTATGGTATCTTTTATACAACTATTTATGTGTTTGTTCTTGATAATATATATGTGAACAAAAGATCATTGAATTTGTTTGATGGGTACAAAAGAATGAGAACAAATTTTGATTCCACTAAAACAAGATGGGTGGGAAGACAGCAGGGAAAAGGACTTAACATTTCCACAAAAACCAAAAGTTAAATACAAGAGAGACACTTCATTTAAAGCCAAGTATTAAAGGAATGTACTGCTACCACTGTCTAAAGTACATAAAATTCTATAGAATTAAAATTTGCTCTTTTGTATCTTTTGATCAAGATAAAAGTTGTGAACCTTTCATTTTTCCAAAAAAACAAATACTTAGTTTGGTGTTAAAGGTTTAAAAACCCTCTTTTGGTGACAAGACTATGAATTTAGTGGTTTATGGAAACACAAAAATGAATGTGAGCTCACTAGTTTGAATTTTTGTTAAGCTTAACCATTTTTGCCAGTGTTCCTTTGGCATAGTGGATTCTGGTTGATGTTCATTTCGAGTCTCACTCGGGAGTAGGGACATAGGTGTATCATACAGTGTATACATAAAAAAAAAAAAAAAAAAAAAAAAAAAAAAAAAAAAAAAAAAAAAAACAGCACAAGTCTCTAGATTGCACAAAGATAATAACTAAAATTTCATATTATTTACCAAAACTTTTATAAAAATGTATCATGAACAAAGCCTTGGCAAGGATTTAGCACTAGATTGTCTAGACAATCTTGATTTCAACATTTTGGTCATTTGTGTTTGCATTTTTCTACAAACTTTCTCTAACTCATTCACCCTCCATTGCATCCCTTCTAAATGTGCTCTCATCTTCTCATTTTCTTTCACAATATCTACTTTTGATCCATGCGATGCAATTTGTTGAGCATACAACACAACTTGCATATGCTTCTCGTCTTGCTTATGCTTCGCGCCTTTCGTTCTAGTTTCCATGGGTTCATGAGGTGAAGAGTTGTAGCGTTTTTGTAGGTCCATGCCACTGAAAAGGTTTTCGAGTTTGACTTGTTGAGATTTGAGAGCTAATGTAGCAAATCTTGATGGGAATTTGTCGTTTTGCGTAAGATGGTTGCAACACTCTGTTGAAAGTTTGTCGTAATTTATACAGCTGCATATGCTTGTTTTTTCTTCGTCTGATAACCCTGAGTGAACCTGTGTTACAAGAAAAGAAACCATTAGATAAAACTCGACACTAAGAAGAAGCAGATCTACATGGTGCAAAAAAATCATCGACTGCTGTAGGACACTTCTCTTTCACACTAGAAATTGGCTCTATTAATTTTTGCGGGTTTACGAGAAAATATAAAAGGAGTAGAGAAACACTTTTACCTCATGTCTAATGTTGATAGACTATACAAATCTTTACTAAAACCAACTAACTTTGAAAACCATTAGTCATGCGAGCATTTTACAAGTTTCTTGGTCAACAATTAATCAAATGATCAGTTTTAAATAGAACAATGATTTCTGTAATCATTGCTATCTAGTGCAACTTGCCGAATTTTAGCTACTCCCAACATAAAAAGAAAACGAAGTATTACCTGAAGATAAATGTCAATGGCATGGTATATTTCATCATACGAATCTCTAGCAGAATCGGGAAGAGCCTTTACAAGAGCCAAAAACTTGTACGCCTTCAAACGGGGATCTGGAGCCACTTCCTTGATATATGAGTCTATCAGTCGAGCAACTCTCTTCAGCTCAGAAGCAGGAATTTCTCGGGCATTTTTGCGAGCTAAAAAGTACTTTACAAACTGTAAAACAAGATTAACATCATAAAGATAATTTGACCCGTATGGAGATGAAACAAGAAGATTGTCTAGGGTCGCTTGATCCAACTGAGAACCGATCATACACTCTAAATTGTTCTTGCAAATATTCTTAACGTTTAAATTCATAGCAACCCGTAAAATCCCAAATAAACTCTTGCAAGAAACCGCATTTTGATCTAGTAAACTAAGACTATCGATGATAGTTTCAGTTATTTCTCGTTTTTCATCTGAAGTAGCATTAATAAATCTTGATTTCTGATAGTAAAAAAGAAACCTACTTGTGACTCCATTGTCGAATTTGTAAAGAACCATTGATTTTACTAATAGTTTGACCAAATTTGGAGTCAAAATACTGACTAAATCTTCAAACCACCAAGTTGGCCGCAAGAAACCACTCCTTAGACTCTCGGTGCTTTTACTATCTGTTGATAACCGAATTCCTAAGCTGTCAGGTGATGAACTCGAAGGACAAGACGGGCTAGTTTCACTAGTGTAAATGAGCCTAGCAACCAATGAATCCATGCACTTTTGAAGGATTCCTGTAGAACTTGATATAGGGACTAAATCTTGACAATTCTTTAAAGCTGATAGAAGCTCGGGCCAACTCCAAAACTTGATTTCGTCAATAGATTTCTTCGTTTGCTCGAGCAAATTGTGGGACCCACTGATCGTTTCATTCATTTCCATATAATGTGCAGCACAGAACAAGCGAGGTGCGGTATAGGGGTTTATGTTGATATCGCCATCCTTGTAACAGAATCTTGAAACAAGCTCAAAAGTTTCGGGTCCTCCTGGAAAATCATGGAATATGACTTTAAGATTCGTTGTCGGGCCTTTGGATTTAATAAACAAATTTCTGATTCTTCCACAATACGATGAGATGATGTTCTGCAATGTTCATGAAACAAACAAGTATTATGCATCAATTAAATTAAGAACATAAAATTTGTTACTTATTTTTTTGTATTTATCTGTTTTCTTCAATGAAGTGACAAATGAAGCATTGTCTAATTATAGCAACATTACAGAGTATATATAAAGACTGTTTGTAAATAAAAATTTATGCAACTTTGAAGCGTTGAAACAATCAATTTGCCAAGAAAGTCTAATTGTATTTGTATCTCTGATCACCCTTAGCAATTATGAAAGTTTTTGAATCCTAGAAAGATGTCATTTTTGCGAAAGAGGGTCTAAATGTATCTCTAAGAGACTATGCACATTTGAATCTTAGAGGCAACTTAACTGACCAAGAAAGTCAAAAACAGAACCTAACAAAATTGCAAGATGTGTCTAAAAATTTTGAACCAAGGGTGTTTCAATAGCACAGCATGCAAGTTCTTTTTGATAGTAAACAAGCGGGGTAGCCCGCGCTTTGCCGCGGATTTGTTATTTTTTTTATGGTGTTGTATTTTTCTTTGTATTTTTGTTTTGTATTGTTTTTGTTATTTGTTTTTTTTAAACAAAAATGAATGACCGCATAATAAAATGTTTTTGTGCAAGTTTTGTATTTTTTTTATTTAAGGAAAATTATTCATAGTTTCAAAAAAAAAAAAAAAAAAAAAGTGCTACAGTACATATGCTACAGTAACGTACAACATGGGACAGCACAAATGTTACTGTTTAGTCAACTGTGCGGTACAACTCTTTGAAGCACAACTGCTACAGTAAAATCCTGGGTTTTTAATATATTTATAATTATAATGGGTTCGGATCCATTTTTTAACCGTTACAGATTTATCGAATATACATTGGTATGGTGAGATCCTCAACTCAAGGTAACTACACAAGGGCACTTTTGCAGTGCATTAAAAACATCACAAAAGGCATTGTATTTATGAAACAAGAAAAAAAAAATAGATTGGTAAGATAAAGTAGAAAAATAGGACCAGTTTGCAGCAAAGAATGGTGAAATGTCACTATATGCAATAAATTGTTTTTATAAGGGGGAGAATCTTTAGTAATTCAGTAACAACCAAATAGCAATAAATAGCAATCGCACGCCTCGTTTTGTTTTTTATCCGATACTTAACATCGTCAACATGTTAACGCAACCATCCGACGTCGTTGACATGTTACAAGTTTTTTTTTTTTTTTTTTTTTTTTTTTTTTTCTCGTTGAATCTACCTAAAAATATAAATTTGAATTACTGGTTACTAAATCTACTTATTGCATTTAATGCAACTCATAAGCAGTGTTTTAGGATTATTTTTTCTAAACAGCCTAATTATGTTCTTCAAAATCAATATATTTAAAGTTGCTAATTCCAAAAACCAATAAGGAAATAAGCAAGCCCAAAACACCATCTAAAAGCATGTTAGTCATTTATTGCAATTTGCTAAAAGAACCAGGCTTTTTTTCAAGAATTGTAAAGATTACTGATATCATTAGCCTCTCAATGCTACAATGGTACCCACATGATAAATTCACTGGTCTATCTAGTAAATGAAAAAGAGAAGTTTCAAGATTGTACCCCCACAAAACATTAATGAATACTACATTAAAACAACTATGAGTGAGACTAATAAATTTGCATACAACCTGTACATACAGTTTATACATACAATTATAAAACCACAAAGAAAATGACACTTAACTACAAATATTTCATGAAAATTTCTACTGGTATTAGAAGGGACAAAAATAATAAAGTTCACAGGAACAAGTCAACAACAACAACAACCAAAAAAAAAACTTCAATGAGTGATAAAGAAAATAACATTTATCTACTAAAAATTACTAGTAACATATAAATTAACATTAACAAAAAAACATTTTTTTCTTTTGGAAATTTTCTTATGGAAAAACAAAAAAAGGGTAAGAACAAAGATTCATTAAAGATGTAATCAAGCATTAAAATAATACAGTAAAAAACATGAACATAAATGCAGAATGTAACCCTAAACAATTAATATTGTCAGTACAATTTAATTATTTTTTTGAACAAATACTTGTCAGAACAATTAAACCAGAAAATTAACCTTAAAAAAAACATAATGACCAGCACAGAAAGACAGTTTAAACTTTAAACAAATGACAAATGAGTTATGAGAATAGCTTACATTAAAAACTTACCTTATGAATGAAGAAGGTTTGTTCACCATTAACATCAACTTCAAGATCACAAGAAGCATCCATGAATGATACCAAAAAAATGAAACCCTGAAAATGAAAATGAAGAAGAATGAAGAAGAAATAGAGGGAAAAAAGATTTAGTGGGAATCTTGTGTGGATTTAGAGAAGTGAAGATGTGAAGACAAAGAGCTAAAAATCAAAAAAATGATTCTGAAATGAGTAACAGACAAATGAAAAAGTGTTTGCTTTGGTTTAAGTAAATAAGTGTTTAGTTAGTTTAAGAGTGTGTGTGTGCATGTGTTGCTTTGGTGGGAAGATATATGAAAATGTGATTTTAATAAACAAAGAGATGGATCAGGGAAGTGACAGAGGTAGAAGAGGTTGGAGATATATAATATTATACTATTCATTTTTATTTTTTGTTTTTGTATTTTTTTAACACAAATAATTAGTTTTATCTTTGTTTAGGAAATACATGGAAATCTATGGCATATCCTAAAGACCTAAAGTGGCTGGCTAATTTACCAAATAAAAAGATATTGTATTCTAGCCAAGTAGCCAATGCTATGCAATGAAATTTTATGAAGAAGTATTTGTTTTCTTCAACGCAATAATATAAAAAAATCAGTTGGTTGTTCTAAAAAGTATTATGATGATTGAATCATATATATAACCACTGTAAAGAAGATATGAAAATGTCACTTGTCCCTTTACCCAAAAAAAATGTCACTTGTAATCGATACAAACAATCGAATAGTATCAAGTTTCTTTCTGAAACTAACAAATATGTATTTATCATCACACTTGAATGATCATTTTAAAACTAAGAAAATATAAGTATTAGATCTTCTTTTTATTTCATTAAAATAGGATTTACATATTGGTGGAAGACAAACAAATAACAAGCTGTGCCGTTAGCTGTTTTTGGATTGAAAACCAATTATTTTATAAACAATGTTTGTGGATCTGGGTGTCATAACAATATTGTTCATAACATGTGCTATGTTGAGTAGCTCCACCGCCTCAGGTGCAAGGAAACCAAGATATCAAACGCGAAAGAAATAAACACGTGCTGATTTTCAATGCATACTTTCTCATGTTTTGTCACTTTGCAAGAGACGGCTTTCAAAGTAGCATGTCCAACTTTAAAACCCCGACTACTCAAACCCACGAGAGCAGAAGCCCCGGTCAGATCCGCACAAGCATGTTTCCCTCCAACCCATTCAAAAACCAAACGTCAGTAGGTCTCAATGTGGATCTTCCATCTGACGGCTCATTCAAAAATTTCACAGGTGATTCTTTCTTGGCTGAGATCCTGGCATGCCTAACGTCTCTAACCTTATTGTGTGGTATTTGAAGCCCGGGAGCTCTTTACAATGAACCACATGTTCCCCAAAGGAATCCAAACATGCCTTGCGACAAACAAGGCATATCTCATCAACCGAAAATAATGGAATCATAAGGTGATAATTAAAGATAGTATGATATTCCACCGGTGATATCTGTTGACCTAGCCCGTCTATGGGAGTAGCTAGTAGAAAATCTTGAGCATGTGGTGCGCGTAAACACACAAAAAAAGCCTTCTGTCACACAGTCATGTCAATGTAGACTTCCATATCCTTGACCATTTCACTAAAAATGGCACTCACTAGTGTTTGTTGGGCTTTAGGGGGCGGTGTCCTTATTAGCTAACCGCTAAGATCAAAGCTTGGAATCATATCACGAAGACAAGCCATAGTACAAACATAACTATCATCCATACCACATATGCCACTTTCATGTAAGATGTAGTCTTGTAGCACTCAAGATTGGGCCCTCGAGGCCACAAAAGCATAAGAGGAAACCACTTTTGCCGAGTACAAACCCAAACCGCCAAATCAAATGGGTAAAGAAGCAAGTCGCCACTGTAAGTCTAAAAAAAAAGTCCTCCACAAACCAAAATGCTCTCAATCAACCCACACAATCCTTTGTCAAAGAACAAGGTCGCATTCTCTATGTGTACAGATTGACAAATCCTTGGACTAAAAGAAAGTTTGGCAATATCCATACATGATTGAAGCAAAAGAGCTCACTATGTGGGTCATGTAACTCTGGAAAAAAAAACTCATCAACTCAACAACATATTATTCTTTTGAAGTTTTGAGTCAAAAGCTACATAAATTTTTTTATTTTCGTAACACATGTTTATTATTATTGCAACATCAATATATATGTTGCTTGCAGTATTTATACAATCAATATTAAGTTCTGTACTTCTTAATTTTCTAAAACAAATACACTTTTTATAAGATAAGATATACATATATTAGCGGTAGAACACGGTGTTGATAAACAAACGTAAAGGCAGAAGCTAACACAAATGGGTGTTTAGTTTGATGGTTAACGCTCTTGTTTATTGGGCTAGAGGTCATAAGTTCCAATATGGTGGGTAGCACAAAAATTAAATTTGTTAGTTTTTGGTAGGAGTGGAAACGAGTCGAGCCCGAGCCTGCCAGAGCTCGGCTCGTTTAAGTTTTAAAAGGCTCGAGCTCGGCTCGTTTCGAGCCTTAAACTTTAAGCTCGAGCTCGGCTCGTGGAATATTATATAGGCTCGGGCTTGGCTCGAGCTCGGATCGTTTATACGATTTGGCCATGAAAAGTTAAAGCTTGGCTCGAGCTCGAGTTCGGCTCGTAATATATCTTTATTGAGCTCGTTAATAAGCTCGAGCTCGGCTTGTATATAAGTTAAAATATCATATTTTTGTTTAGGCTCGTTTAGGCTCGCGAGCCCAAACGAGCTTTTTATGTAAAGCTCGAGCTCGAGCTCGAACTCGATTAATAAACGAGTTGCAACTTAGGCTCGAGCTCGTTTAGGCTCAGCTCGTTCGAGATTTTTACCGATCCGATCCCGAGATTTTCACGAGCAGCTCGGCTCATTTCCACCCCTACTTTTTGGTAGCCATTCAGCAAACAGGAGAACAATTTGCTAATAAAAGAAAATTGTTATGTTTGCGCGAAGTGGCGTGAAGTTTTTGGGACGGTGAGTGGTGAACAATGAGTATTTTGAATTTTAATAGTCGCTTGGTAAAAGAGCAATGAATTGTCACTATTTTTTAAGAAGGCTAATTCTCCAATGTTTGTTTAAAAAGCATTGAGTTGTGGCTATTTTTCACGGCTACTATTGCTCACTGCTACTGTTATTTTTAACGAACACACCCTTAGGCTAGTGGTAATAAGACATCAACCCAACGAACATTACTACCGCCAATGCAGCGCCACGTGCGTCTCTCTCCACAACTAATATTACCACCAACATAGTTAATAACACAACCAACATCACCACCAAAACATATTTTACTTAAACACAAATATACTATAAAAAAATCAAAATCACCCACAAAAACAAACCTTCACAACTCGGTCATCTAAACTACTGAGTTCTTTTATTTTAGCATGAACGACACGTACTTTGTGGGTCTCTAATAGTGTACGACGCGTTTTCGGGTTGCCACGGAAGCAAAGAATGCGTTGATAATTGCTTAGACCACTGGTCTTATGCTCGTCACAAAAGATTGCCAATAATGCATTATTGCTTTTCTTTTCAAAAAATTATCAAAGTTATACACTATTAAGAAAAGATGGATTTTAACGGGATGAGTAGTTAGTGCATGCTTTCAAACCATAAAACCCAAAAACCGAACTGAATCGTTCATTGAAAACGGTTTTTGGATCGAAATCGAATCAAACCAGTAGACGAATTTTGGTTTAACCAAATGAAAACATAACCAAATCAAAAAGCGAATTACGATGAGAATTATTGCTTATATTACCGTGTAAAATATCAAAATATAAGCTACTTTTAGAAGTATCCCAATCATTTTATGCTATCATAGCATCATGTGATGTGAGCTTAGCAAAATAAAGTGATATAAATTGAGTTTTGAGCAAGGTTATAAATAGCGTAAGGCGTAGCGTGGCGGCGAAGTCAAGCCTCAAGCCTTACGAACCATAGCGAGGCTATGGCGTTTTATAATGCGTGACTCAAGGCGGCATAATTTTTTTTTATAAATTTATATAGTAATTAGAAAATTCAGCCCAAAGAGTCAAATACTACTAAATCCTTTAAAAAATAAAAAGCCCAAATTTTAGCCCAAATACTACTAAATTCTTTAAAAGCTTCTAAATAAGGCGCCACGTCTCGCGCTAAGACGCGCCTTACCACGCCTTTTCGCGCCTCATCAGGCGCCACGCCTCAAGACGACGCCTTGGTCTATTTCGTAGCGCCGAAGCCACGCCTCGCGCCTTAGCGGCGCTAAGGCGCGCCTTTTAGAACCCTGGTTTTGAGTAATCATTTGTAGTAAAAGAATGTGTATTGTATTATTGTGAGACCATGTTGTAATTATTAATTTTGTGATGCGGAGATGCCCTAAGAGCACACGGTAAGATCATTCAGGGTTAAAACTTAACGCACTGCCACATCAGCTTTTACTTTTTAACTTTAACTCTTGACTTTCAACCCCGGTAACATAACTTACATTTAACTCATCTTAACTTACTTCCACCTCAATTAGTATTTTCAATTTCAACCCCGTTAGAGGGGGTGAGATGAATTTTTTTTTTTTTTTTTTTTTTTTAGCAAACAAGTCACTTTAACGCACCAAGTTAACGTGCATTTGACCATGAACCCCGGTAAGTTAACATGGCTCATATGTGGTGCGTTAACATTTAACGCATGCTTTGCGTTACGTTACCGATCGCTCTAAACAAATAATAGTAACACTTTTGTATGGGTCATAGTTCGAAGTCATTAATTCTGCTATAGCCTATAGGTTTTACAGTTGCAGGTTTCAAATTAGCTGTTTGTGCTACAAATGTTTTATTTCTTATCTTTTATTTGAGTTAATTTGTCATTTATGATGATAAAATCAGTTGTTAACTAAAGACATTTTTCCACTTACAAAAAAATAAAACTCTATTTGCGAAAATCAGGTGATATATAAATGTGAATGAAAGAAAGTCGAGATTCATAAAAAACTTTTGGAACAAACATGATTATATTCTGGACAAAGTTGGTCAACTTTTTTTGTTTCCTTTTTCTTACGGAGCTTTTCTTTTATTATTATTAAAGATAAATGTATTGTTAAGGCTTCAAGGTACACCTACGCACATGGGCTTTAAGATGAAGCACCAAGCAAACAAGAAATCTAAAAAGAAAATTAGCAACTAAAGATCCAAAAATACGTTACCAAAACAGAAAGGAAAACTCCGAAACAAGCAAAGACATTTGATGTCGAACACCATTTGGGACTTTTCGAGACAGATCATGTCGTTCCCAAAAGTGCCATTTTGTTATCCCCAAACTTTTTTGTCACGACAGGTTGTGCAAAAAAGGGTTTGTCTCCCAAAGCTCGTGCCCAAAAGTTTTAGGGACGAGCAAATTTAACTTTGGGGGACGACCTGTGGGACCCGCAAAATTTCAACCAAAAACTTGACCAAAGTGGGCCCTGCATCTTTGGGGGACGACGGTTGTTGTCTCTAAAGCTATATTGCCATATTTTATTATTTTAAATATTTAGTTATTAAATAAATATTTATTTATTAAGCAAATTCAATAATTACAACTTTTTTTTTTTCAAAAAAAAGGGGAACCACTTTTGGAGACAACAAAATGGCGTTTCTAAAAATATGTTTCAGGGAACTGGTTGCTTTTGGGTGGGTGACTATTAGAGATGCCAAGAGATACCCTTTAGTGACGACTTTGGTGTCCTTAAAAAGTGGTTGTGCAGAAACAAAACAGCAGGAGCACTGCTGCAAATTCAGATTTTTTACGGAAAAAATCTACCAAAACCAAACCTTTAAATCATCCAAATCAATAATACAAAATGATTTCATTCATTCCTCATTCAAAACCAACCAAAAGCATGTCATAGTATGCGTTTATAAGTACAATTTCGCTAATATACTAATACGATAATGCAAAAAACATAAAAATATCCATACAAATACTAATAATCTACCCTAACGTCACTACTTGTCATCACTAGCATCATCATACTCACTACTACCATCATCAACAACATCATCATGCTCACTATTACCATCACGACCATCATCATCATCATCATGTACAATTCTGCTATTTCCTGAATCAAATGTAGTGATGTAAGAGTTTTTTGGGCTGAGACTAGAGCTAGGGGCGGAAGGAGTAGAACTAGGACCGCCAGCATCATAAGTAGAATTGGTAAACACTCGAGTAGTGTATAAATCAGGAATCTGAAACTGTAAACCAGGAGTACCTTGTTGACAGTTGAAGAATTCAACAAATTGCTTCAAGACGTTTCCTTGACTCTTATAGGCTTTTCATTGCTCGTCTAGTTCCATAGCATGCTTTTTCTACATCTCTTCAAATTCCTCCCGGGTACAAAAACCTGGGTCCACTTGTGAGCTCCGAGAACTCAAGCCCGTGCCCGTTACCACCCTGCCAACACCCGTAATATGCCCTCGATTGTTGCTCTGCAGGACTTCAGCCATGATCTCTCTATCTGTCTTAGGGTCTATCTTTTTGTCGTTGACCGCATCTTTTATTGCCTTCATTTCTGCCTATGTAGTTCAAAATAACAAGAAAGTTAATAGAAGTAGTAAGAAATTATAAAGAAATCAGATAATAAGTATAAGGTTCATTGGTTCAAAAAATCAAGATGTATCACAATGAGCGATTTTCCATTTGGGGACATTATCAAGTTAATTAATAGCATTCTCTAGATAAATCCACATTATCAAGCTAATTAATAGCATTCTCTAGATAAATCCACATTATCAAGTTAATTTGGGCTGAAAATATATGCAGAATCAAACGCCCCTTTGGGCTGAAAAATAAGCAGAAGCAAATGCCCCTTTTGGGCTGAAAAATAAGCGAAACCAAACGCCCTTTTTGGGCTGAAATATAAGCAGAAGCAAACGTACCCTTGTGATTGTAGACTACATTCTCTTTAATGTGACTGGAATTAGCGAAGAGTGAAATTTTAGCCTTTGAAGGAACAAGAGCTTGGTGAACCCAGTAATCCATGGAAATCAAAATCAGTTTTCACTGTTAACAAACTCAAAATAAAGTGGTTAAACAATCCAAAAGTGAGCATTAAAACTACTTTCATTGATAAAAATGGACCCAAGTGCTTGCGTTTAAGAATCAATGCCAAATTTAAAAAATTTGACATATCACCATTGTTCAGTCACACTAGTAAGCCGAAAGATGTAAACCGAACCTACCAGTTTGAATAATGCGCATGATATCATGGGCCCGCCGAGGGAGAAAACAAAAGCTGGTATAGCAGCAAGGGTGGCAAAGTTTCTCTCACTAGCCATCAATATATGGTGGTTCAGCTCAAGCAATTCCCTTGCCCTGTTAATTGTTATTAAAAAAAATGTATTGGCAAGGTTGCCCTATTAGTAATAGCATCATTTTAGAAAATGAGTTAACTAATGAAATGCTTGTTTTAACTCACGTTTCAACGCCAATTTTAAGCTTCTGAATCTGTCATTGGAAAAAAAAAGTCAGCTAATATTGATACCATATATTGTAGACTACATGTAACACATGATAAATAAATTAAACATATATATAAAGATATCTTACTGTTAGTTGATTTTTTAGATTACTTATGATATTGCATTGTTTGTAGACTACATTCTTTGCAAATATTATTGTAAGTTGTAACACATATTCTTTGCAAAATTACAACTGTTATTAATTTTGTAGACTACTCTAACCCATATTCTTTGCAAATAGGAAAGCTACGTCTTTTTATTTTGATTTGTAATCCACTCTGGCCTTGTAACCAACAAAGTGATTAATCAACTACAAACATAAAAGGACCTGCAGGTCACTATCCTAATGTAACCAACACACAAATACAAGACCAATGACCACACTACATTAAAGCTTTAAGCATACGATTAATTACAGCCCACTCGACTCATTATTTACTTTTCTTTTAACTGTTTCTAACTTGACCATATGAATCGCTAAAAAGATAATATATATATCCCAAGTCGACCCAAATGTATAAAGATCGGTTAAAATGCAACCTGTAGGCCTTTTAAATTTGACGCTTAACGGATCTTCTGTTTAACAGGTGATTCTAAAGAATTCGTGTCGCAAGGTATATCAGGTCATTCTCACTATGTGATGCTTAATGTACATTCTAACTATCAGGTCATTCTAAAATGCATGGGTATTATACCTAGTAAAACTAAATCACCTAAGCACATACAAACTAAATAACACAAATTTATTTCCAATATAATTAAACAAAATCCCCAAATCACATACCTTATGAAAGAGAGAAAGAGAGTAGTCCTGGCAGTGATGGTCGGCGGTGATGCTAACCAAACAAATTATAAACCAAAATTATCCAAAACAAATTATAAACCAAAATTAAATAAATCAAACTAAACTAAACAAATCAAAAAAAAAAAAAAAAAAAAAAAAAAAAAAAAAAAAAAAAAAAAAAAAAAAAAACTTTAAACTAAAGAGATGCTCCGGCTATGGTGGTCGGCAGGCGGAGGTCAGGCGAGACAGCAAGCGGAGGCGGTACTACCAAAATCAAAACACAAACATAAAAATAACCTTTAAACTAAATGTGGTTTTGGGATGGCTGTGGTGGTACGGCAGGTGGTGGCTGTGGTCAAACAAAACAAAATTAAAAAATTATAACATAAACAATTTACCTAATAAATCTGTTTCGGATGAAGATTAAACCCAAAAAAAAGGTACAGTCAAACGAATGAGATGAATGAATGCATGGATGAGATGAGTTTTTTGTGTTAATTTCATGTGTGGTGGTAGTTTTTGCAGTTTTTTTTTTTCGAGTGAAAAACGAGATAGGAGGTGCAGTACGTGTTTGGTGTTAAAGAATGAATGAGAAGTGTTAGCAAAATTTAGATCTAAGTGTTGGTCACTTTTGGGGACAACACTAAAATACCTTTGGAGTCAACATCATCGTCCCCAAATGTGTGGTCAAAGTCATTGGCGGGGTATAGTAAACGTGGTGGAGGGAAAATGAAAATTTTTTCACTATTTGGGGGACGTGGCTTCCATTCCTTAAAAAATAAATGTAGCTATATATAAATGATTTAAAATAATAATTTCATTTAAGTAAAAATGATTTAAATTAATTAAAAAAATTGATTTAAATTAAATAGAAAATATTTAAATGAATTACAAGTTATTTAAAAATTATTTAAATTAATTTAAAAAAAAATTAAAATTGATTTAAATTAACTAAAAAATATCTAAATGAATTACACGTTATTTAAAAATGATTTAAATTATTTAAAAATGAATTAAATTAAATAAAAATTATCAATTAGATTCTCAATGATACACCTGGGCCCGAGCCCATGGCCTATTTAGGTCTTAGGGTTTTACCCTAATTTGTCTTATAAATGCTCTTGTAATCATGTATTATAATCAATCAATCAAAGTTTAAGATAATCAAATCTCTAGTTCTTCTCTCTATTTCTTTAAAGAGCACACCGTTGAAAAGAAAATATATGTCATTCTACCATTAGAGAGTGAATTTGCTTCACCTAAGGCTAAAGGGTCGCTGAATGCTGATGTGTATATTGGAGTTGAAGAGGTTGTGGGTGGTGGCGAAGCGCTTAAGGTTGGCGAGGATGAGTTGAATAGAGTCATATCGATACTTAAGTATGGAGGTGGTGAATTTGGTAGTCGTTTGGATGAGAAAAATTTGAATTTAAGCGAGGAATTAGTAGACTCTCAATCTGCATATTTTTCGTATCACCTTGAGGGCAAGGTGATTTTTGAAGGAGTGAGGAGTGTTATGGCATGGGTAGCGGAAGACGGAAGAATAGTGTTGTGTTATGTCCAAGACAAAGGAATACGAAAGAAGAAAAAGACTAAGGCTGCAATTCAAAGAAGATTATGGGATCCCGGATTACGCTAATGTTTTAAGAGGACGGACTGTCCAAATGACTCAAGAAGTCTGAACGTATGGCATAAAGATGATGTCATATAATCTATCTTTATTTACATGTCTTTGTTTAGGATTGTTTTCATGTTTATTTAGGAAAGTCAATTAAGAATGTTTTAATACAACACCTTGAGGGCAATGTGGTTTTAAAGGAGTGAGGAATGATACGCCTGGGCCCGAGCCCATGGCCTATTTAGGTCTTAGGGTTTTACCTTAATTTGTCTTATAAATACTCTTGTAATCATTTATTATAATCAATCAATCAAAGTTTAAGATAAACAAATCTCTAGTTCTTCTCTCTATTTTTTCTTAAGTAGCTCGCACACGCTATAGGGTTATTATATAATGAAATGTTCCTATAGTTGAAATGTTTAATAATAGGTTTTTTGTATCACCTTTTACTCTAGCTAGTCTGTACCTACACTTCGTAAAGTATGATATCTTATTAAAACACAAAAGTGAGACTAAATCTCTGAAACCGATTAATATGCAAATATAATCACTTACTGCAAATATACAACTTTATTTTGGGGCGAATCTTATTGATTTGGGACAATGACATGGGTGAATGGAAAGTGAAAATGTTGATTGTGACATATTTTGGTCACTTTGGTAAACTATCTAAAAAAATGTTCATTCCCATAAAACCACTCACTATAACGTTCATTCTCGTAATTACTTTATTGCATCATTGATAAATAATTGAATAAATCTTTAATGACTGGAAATAAGTTATAATCTTTGTCTGGTTTGTGTTGTGGCTTAGAGCATTTAGGTGCCATTTGTCTCTTAAAACGCTTAACATCTGAGCAGTAGTTGTTGATCATCTAGACAAAGATGGTGTTTCTAATATGTGGCCTACTATCTCATTTCATTCTTATGTTATCATTTTGTATTGAAAGTTATCATGTTTATTTGAGTGAATAAATAACGAGGAGCTTGTTGTTGACGTTGTTGTTAAGTAATAAAAAACTATATTAATATGTTTTAATTGACTATCAACCAAATGATGATTCTAATATTGAACTATCTTGTTACTATTTGCTTTTTTATATGTGATATGCACCTGAAAGTCATATCGAGGCTGAAGTTAGCAACAAAAAAAGATGAACTTTAGATTGATTTGGATAGCGAACAGGTTACTGAAACACCAAATAACGAACATGTTGTTGAGAGTGATGATTAGCGGTAAACACTCAGATAATATCAACCAAGTTATGGTCAACAAGTCAAACAGCTTAGGCCAATACTCCGGTGAGTTTAGTGTTTCCCCGGATCGTTAGATCCCAACGAGGCGTGAAATCTGAAATAAAACGACTTCGAGATCATGTGAATTGAACAGGAAAAGGATTTAAGTGATTGTACCACTGAAATATAAGTGTGAATAGCTTTAATAAGTTATATCAACTAATACGTGAAATCAGATAAGTACAAGTGAAAAGGGACTGGAAAACGTAAACGTTTAATAATTAAACGTAAACAAAAACAACTTTAACTATAGTAGGAGTTTGCAAGCCTTAGGGGCTTAAATGCAAATTAAATAAACTTTAAATATTTATTTTAATATTACTAATTTATTTAAAATTTAATAAATCCTAAAAATGTAAAAAGATATAAAATATACTTTTATATTTAAGTAAACGTAAACGTATGAAATTTAAACGTGAATTCTGTAAAATATAACTTCCACAAATATGAAAATAATATTTTTGGAATCTTAAACTTAATAAAAAATTATTAGAAAATTAAAATTATTTTTATAACTATTTAATTAATTATTATTATTTAATAACTATTTTTAATTAGTTAATAATTCACTAATAAATAGAAAAATATAAAATAAGTCTAGAAATACAAAATTAAAATTTCTAAAAGTATAAAATATTATAAAACTTATTTTAAAATTAAAATTATATTTTTCACACTATTTATCTATTTATTATTAATTAATTATTATTTAATTATTATTTAACTAATTATATTGATTTAAATTATTATAAATACTAAAAAGACTTAGATAATTATGAAAAATTTTATATATCTAATTAACCATCACAAGAATCCTAAGAAATTATAAAAAGTTTATATTATGTATTTTTAATCTAATTTACTAATTATTATTCTATTTATTAATTAATTATCAATTAAACTAATTATATTATTAAAAATAGAAAATGAACAGTATAAATCCTAGAAAAATTTATAAAATTATTTTACCTTATATAAAAGCTATAAAAATTATAAAAACTATGTGGTACTTTTATAAAATATAATTATGCTATTTAATTCTTATTTATTAATTAATTATTAATTTAGCTAATATTAATTCTAAATATTACCAAATGACAAAGGAAAATTCTGGAAAAATTTATAATAATACTTTAATATATAAGAGATTTAATAAAAATATAAAATAGCAGAAGTGCTTATAAATAAGCTAAAAAGAAAATTAAATAGATAATTTCTATTAAATAGAAGCTATCACTATAATTAAGTTTGTCTTTTTCTGGTTTTTCTTTTATAAAACTAATAAAATACTTAAAATAAAAAACTTTAATAAAGGAAAATAATTATAAACTCAAAATAAGCACTAAGAGTGCTTATTACCCAAACAGTTTGACTTTTGTTGACTTTGTTAAGAAATAAGCTCAACTGAGCTTGTGTGGGGTCCACAAGGTGTATTCTGGTTTCTCTGAGTTAGTTGAACTATATTGAGCAAGATTATATCAAATAAGCAGATTCAATAAGCCACAAACAACAAATAAGCACTTTGCTTATTTCAATTCTGAGACAGAATGGGACAAAGATTGGGACCAAATTCAGGTGGGGCCCAGTGGTCAAATGGTCAAATTATTGGTTAAGTATCACTCCCTGGTAGGAGGGGGTTGGGAGAACCCAAGGGTGAAGTGTGGGACCCACTGGGTTAACCACAAAATACCACCAAAGTTGGTTGGGTGGTTTAGGTCTGCTGAGACAGGGCAACTACCTTGCCCTGCAGGTCTCTTCCAAGGGTATTTTGGTCACTCAGAAAAAATCACAAAAATGAACCAAACATGAAATTCAAGAGTTCAGCTGATAGAGTTAACACCCAAGAAGTTTCAGACCTCAAAACACAACACAAAATTCTATAAAAATCTTGCCATTTTGGTAAAAATCTGAGATCAACAATTTTGACTTTTTAGCAAAACCTTGCACTTTGACTTTTATGAGTTTAGATGCTAATTTTCTGAGTTAAGATGCACTAATAAGCTTAAATAAATTTAAACTAATGAGAATCAACCATATACAAACCTATGTGAATGCTTGTTGGACTACAAAACCCACACAGTTAACTGTGTGGGTGGATTTTGTGTGATTTTGACTTTTAGGTTAATAAGACCAAGGTTTCATGCATTACCAAACCTATATGACACTAATGTAACCTAATGGAACTAAGATGATCACCAAAAATCACCAAGAGCCCTGCTTAAAAGCTTGTTCCAAACACCCCTAGTCTAACTGCCCCTTGTGTTTTTTCAAAGAAAATGAAATTTTTAATCCAAACTACTGATTCAGAAAGTTGTTTTATGACTACTTAACCTTACTTAAACATGATTAAGTCAAAAACTTCAACAATCAACACAGATTACAACCTTATGCTAAATAGGACTAAAAATGGAAATACTTAACAACTTAGGATTTTTACAAACAACAATATAATTTTAAATTACATTACAGATAAACAACATTAAATAAGCATAAAGGAAACAATAAAAATCTCAATAAGCACTTGTACAGTTACTGATACAGAATAGAATTTTGAAACTCACAAATTGTCCAATGCTTAATTCTGATGAACTAGGAACCAAGTATCATCCTAATTCCTCCCCTGAGGATCTAAACCAATAATCCAAATCTGCTTCCCTTCCCAATCACCTTTGAATCAGAATACAAAACTCAGACTCTCAGTTTGACTTTCATTGACCAAGTTGTGATTTATGATTTTAGTGAACTAAACTAAGTTTTATGGTAACTAGAAGCACTTATGAACTTCCTGGGAGCTTATGTGAGCTTATTATGTCTGTATCATCAACTAAGAACACAATATCAAGACACATGAGAATTTTTGAAACTCAAAACTTGCATAAACTGATATTAAGGTTTACAATGTAATTGAGTACTTGAAACAGCTTAATTATAATATAAAAACACTTGACAAAGTAACTTAGAACTTAATACAACACTGAATTTGAAAACTTAACTAGTCGACATACATTATTGAAAATTAAACTAGATAGGATTCCACACTGCATCTTCCTTCAACTTTATAGACTTTTTGGGCTTCCCACATGCGTCTGAACAAATCCCATCAATATTTGTGACCATTGGATGGGTCAAAGTCATCCAAACCGTTTAAAAGTATTTTGGCGCCAAAAGTCTCATAGGCTGCTTGAGGCAGTTTTAGAACAATTAAGGAACTTTGGGGTTTAGTGGTGACTAAGGGGGAACATTTGAGATATTTCTGACAAAGTTGGGGAAGTATGGAAGAAAAATTAAGAGATTGGGTGCTACAGTGGAGGACATGGTGAAAAAAGGGTGGGAATTGCATTTAATGTGATGTGGGATGGAATGATTGTGTTTGGAGGTTGATGTGGAGGTGGACAGGTGGTGGTGGTGATACCACCTGGTATTGGGTGAAGCAGGCGTGGGGGAGACGGGCGAACAGTAGGGGAGGTATTTTGTGGGGTTTGACTTTGTTTGACCCTGGTTTTAATATAAGGGGTGCTGGGTTTTGTTTTGGTGGGCTGGGAAACAAGCTAGGCCCAAGAAAAATAAAAAGGGGGTGGGCTAGGCTAGGTATTGGACTGGATTGGATTTTGGGGTTTTATTATAAAAGGGGTCCGGTTGGTTTGGTTTAGTAAACAAGGACCAATTTTGTAATTTGACAAAAATATAGGGGCTGGATTTGCAACTTTCCCAAATATTTATAAGGACTAATTTTGTCATTATTGAATAACCCAAGGACCAAAAGTGTGATTTTTCCATTTTTCAATACCAGGGACCTTTTCTGCCAATTCCACAAACTTCAGGGACCTAACTTGTAATTTTCTGAAATTTGAAGGGTTTATTTTGTAACTTCTCAAAAGTTATCATAAGGTCCATTTTTTTCAATTAAGAATAGTACAAGGCTTATTTTTCATATTTTTCCATTTACAAAACCTTAGGGACTATTTTTGACATTTTCCAAACTTGAGGGACTGAAGTTGTCATTTTGCAATTTTTAACTTTAAAGGACTATACTTGACAACTTATGAATCCCTAAGGACCTTTGATGATATATTTCATGTTTTTGATTTACCAGGGACTAGTTTTGCCAATTTTTCAAAGTTCAGGGACTGAAACTGTAAATTATGTGAAATGTTTTGTTTTTTATCAGTTTTCAATCCTTTTGCATAAAAACACAATCCAGGGATATTTTATGTATTTTAAGGCATTCCTGTGTGTTTTCATATGTTTTTGCAGTTTAAATGTAACAGAAATGATGAGTATTTACACACTCATCAAGAGTGATAAGAAGAATGGTGGTCGAAGATTTGGATAGCGAACATGTTACTGAAACACCAAACCGCCCCATGCTCACCCCTAGTAACCCTAGCCAGTTCAAGGAGATTTCTGCCCCTCCAACCCCACTATAGTATCCCTAGCCAGTCAATATTATATCGTTATACATGAGATGTTAAACGGACGAGTCAATATTATATCGTTATACATGATATGTTAAACGGATGAGTCAATATTATATCGTTATACATGAGGTATTAAACGGATGAGTCAATATTATATCGTTATACATGAGATGTTAAACGGACGAGTCGAGATGATATCGTTATACAACTCATGTTGAACGGCCGAGTCAAGATGATATCGTTAGATGTTAAACGGACGAGTCAAGATGATATTGTTATACAAGACATGTTAAACGGACGAGTCAAGATTATGTCGTTATACATGAGATGTTAAAACGGACGAGTCGAGATGATATCGTTATACAAGACATGTTAAATGGAATAGTCAAGCTGATATCATTATACAAGAAATGTTAAACGGACGAGTCGAGATGATATCATTATATAGAAGATGTTAAACGGATGAGTCGAGATGATATCGTTATACATGAGATGTTAAATCGATAAATCGATATGATATCGTTATACATGATATGTTAAACGGATGAGTCGAGATAATATCATTATACATAAGATGATATCGTTATACATGAGATGATATCATTATACATGAGATGTTAAACAGACAAGTCGAAATGATATCTTTAAACAAGACATGTTAAACGGACGAGTCGAGATTATATCGTTATACAGGAGATGCTAAACGGACAAGTCGAGATTATATCGTTATACAAGACATGTTAAACATATGAGTAGAGATGATATCATTATACAAGACATGTTAAACGGATGAATCGATATGATATCGTTATATATGAGATGTTAAACGGATGAATCGATATGATATCATTATACAAGATATGTTAAACGGATGAGTGATAATGTCATTATACATGAGATGATAAACGGATGAGTCGAGATAACATGAAAAATCTTTATATGCAGTTGTTGTTGTTGTTTAATGTGTTGGTGTTGTTATTTAATGTGTTGATGTTTAATGTGTTATTGTTGTTGTTTAATGTGTTATATATCATCTCGACTTATCCGTTCAACATCTTATGTATATCAATATTAACTCGAATCATCCATTTAACATTTCATATATATCCATATCATCTTAACTCGCTCGTTTAACATATCTTGTATATCGATATTAATACGACTAGGGATGAGCACAGTACCAGAATGATACCGAACCCGTACCGAATTGGTGGTACGGATTTTTCCCCGAGCCTGAAGGTGGGTACCGGTACCGTACCCGCAGGATTCGGGTACCGGATCCGGTACGGGTACCGGGAAATCGGTACCTATACGGTTCTTCCCGTTTTTTGTTAAACCAAATAGGAATTCAAGAAAATGCAACAAAAAATAGGAAGAAACATGCATTTTCAAGTGATTTCAAACCACGACGTGGCACAAAACGCAACCAACAATTAAATAAATGCATCACCAAGATATGCGTAACATTCAAAAACTTATAAAATAGGTTCGGGTTTAATTTTTAGGAGCGCTTATGAAGGATCTATAGTCGTCACAATAAGTTTTTCAAACGTTAGTTTCTTTTTATATATTTTACATGACTATTGTTTGACATGGAACGGGCCACATGGGTGTTTGGATAAGTTATTTAATTCAAAAATGTGACTACTCAATTTTCGGGATTTTTTTCGGTACTTCCCGCTTTTGGTACCGGTACCGTATTAATGGTACCGATTTTTTTTGGGCTCAATTCATGGCACTGGTAACGTACCGTGTATTGGGAGTTGGTACCGTTTAGGGACAATATACGTATATATGACATAACCTTTAGGGACAATATACGGTTCCGGTTCGATACCGGGATTCGGGTCCACATGCTCATCCCGACTCATCCGCTTAACATAACATGTATATATGTATATCTTCTCAAATAATCGATTTAACATTTCGTATATATATATTTTAACAATTATAAATAATTTTAAAAAACATTTTTAGATAGAAATCCATTTACTACCTTAATAAAATATTATTTTTGTGAATAAACTAACTTTTAAAATTAATTTTAATAATTATAAATAATTTTAAAACACGTCAACTAAAAAATATTTTTTATACCTTAATAAAATATTAGTTTAGTGAAAGTAAATTTATATATTTTAAAAATTAATTTTAACAATTATAAATTATTTTTTAATTGAATTAACTTTTAGGGACTACACACGTTGTACCTAAAAGTGTGAAGTGATTTATTTATTTATTTTTAATTTTCGTTTAAAATCCAAAAAAATTATGAGCTCACTGTTAGAGACGACCTAAAATAAATGGGTCTACAAGCAAGCCAACCAAAAAATTAAAATATATGATATAGCCTTTAGGGACAATATACGTCGTCCTTCAAAGTTTGGGTCCAACAGTCAACCATTTGACAAAGAAAGAGTTGAAAATAGTGAGGCCCACTGAACCTTTAGAGACAACATCCTATCATCCCTAATGTTCTCCGTCCCTAAAAATCTTTTTTGGTGTAGTGCACTCGAACTTGTCAAATATCTGCAGCTCCACCAGGATATAAAACCAAACCGCACCACTTAAGGTTAGTACTTGAACATCTATTATATATATCTTAAAGAAGAAAGAGCCTTTGTATCGATGAGAAAATGTCTTTTGTCTAGTAGTATTCACATCATTATGGGAAGCATGCAAAACCCGTCAATATGTTGTTCAAACAATCTACACTATACATATGAGGGCTACAATTTGACGAGTATGTTGATGTTCTCCTAAGAAGTCTCAAATTTAAATAGGTTAACATTTAAAAGTGGTTGATGAACGTATGTTCAGACGGATACGTACTCTAGCTAAGCCGCTCACTATTAATCGAATATCCGCCTTTCTCAAATGTCGGAAACAGGAAACCTTGACAATTTAAATAGTGATATCTTTTTCCAAACGTTCACCATGAATTCATGAAATTTAGATTAATAAATATTGACACTCGTATGGGATTATGGGAACCATATCAAAACCGACGTATCTTCTGCTTACCTAATCACCTAAAACCACATGCATGTCCAATTTTACTCATATATTTATATGTCCCCATACGGCAAACCACATCATTGTTTTGTCCACTATAGAAAGGACTAAAAAGTGAATTTGACCTCTCACATCATGTTTCGTAAAATAGAAAGTTACTTCGTTAAGAATAATTTTCTTTATTTAAGTTACGTCATAAATTTATTTGTTCAACCTTCTACATGCATGATCACCACATAGTTCACATTTACGGAGTATTTTTTTATTCAAAGAGCCGGAAACAATCTTGTGCTTTCTAGTTTCGCATCACCGATTTAATACGTCCATTGAACTAGTACACAAAAATTGTCAAGTTAATTATCTAAGGATACAAATGCACTATATCTATTAGATCCATAATTATACTTAATACAGAGTATTATTACATTTGTTAACTTGTTTCGATTTCTCTTGGGTTGCGAGACTTCATGTCGCAAAACTTGTTTCTATTTCTCTTATACAAATCCGAATCTTGTATTGTTTACAAGACCCAGATCTGTTGCGAGAATAACCATGAAACCTTGTGATCGATACCATATGATACTCAAAGATCCAAGGTTTGACCAAGACTGTTTGACCATGACTTACAACCTTATTCAGTCCATTATATGAATGAGAAAAGAAAAAAAAAAAAATGACGAGGGCCGGGTTGGGATGAAGGAATGAGAAAGGGAATGATAATGATCATGCAATGAAATGCAATGGCTATTCCATTATATTTGATATGCTCGGTTGAAATGTTAAGAAATGAAACTAATGTTTTTTATAAAATTCTTTTAGGTAATTTAGTTCTCATATTTTAAGGTTGATGGAGCAAACAATATAAAAAGATTAATACTCGCAATACAATATCAAAATTATTTTCACTCAGTAACAAATGTAATATGGATTAAATGATAATGTATTAAATGATAACGGTATCAAATATGTTTAATTACAAGATTTTACATGTCTAATTGCATATATTGTAATCCAATTTTTTACCCACGGAAGAAGAAAAATAAGTTAAACACGACAGAAGAATACGAAATATAGTAATGTTTTATGATGCCATTGAAGATATAAACTAGAATTCTGAGATCAGCAAATTTAACAACGAAAATATGAAAAACTACAAACTAAAAATAAGAAGGGACAAAAAATAAAATAGAATAATAAAAGATAGAAAAAGAGGTTATGGAAATACTTTCATTACCTTAAAATTAGTGAGGAATGTTGTATTACTCACTATCAGCTAATGAGTGATTGAATTATATCTAACGTGTGCTTACTTTTGATTTCCTTTCCCTAGACCCTATAACACCAACAACAACGAAAGGAGTTTTTTAAATATCTTGGATCGATGATTCACAAATCCGGGAGGATAGACGAAGATGTATCCACAATATTCAAGTAGTCTGGTAGAAATGGAAGGCGGTCACAAAAGTCCTATGTGATAGAAATGTCTCTTTCAAGCTAAATGGAAAATTCTTTTGAGTGGCAATTAGACTAGTCATGTTGTACGGCTCACAGTGTTGGCCAACTACAAAAGCGAAAGCAAATAGGATGGAAGTAGCGGAATTAAAAATGCTAAGGTGGACTTGTAGTAAAACCATGTTTGTCATGATTCTGAATGGAGTCTATCGAGCAGGGCTTAAAGTTGAAATTATTATCAACAAAATGAGATAAGGACGGTTAAGATGGTTCGAACATGTCAGGAGAAGACCATAGTCAGCACCAATTAGGAGACTGGAAGCTTTGGTAGTCGAAGGCTTGCATGAGGAGAAGGGAGACTAAAACTTATGTGGTAGGACAAACTCAAACATGACATGAATGAGCATCTTTTGTCCGAAGACATGACCTCTGATAAGAAAGAGTGGAGGTCTAGAACTAGATTAGCAGGTTAGATGGTAGGTATAAACATGTATAGCTAGTTCCTTTTTATGCTTTTTAGGCATGGTTTTGTAGCCCCTCATGTACATTTTTTCCTTTGCCTTCACTTTAGGTAGAGAGCTCCATAGCTTTATTCTTTTTCGAATGTTTCTAGCCGTATCTTTGATCTTTCTGTGAGTTTCCACAAGCTCTTGGTCTTATGCATATTCGTTCATACGCTGCCATGCGTTGTATGCCTATATGTCTCTTTTTGTTTCTAACTCTTTATGATGATATTTGTCTCTTGCCCGATTTTTGTTCTTTTTGTGTCATATGCTTTCATAGCTTCTCTTGCTATGTGTCATATGCTTTCATATCTTCCTCTCCCATGTAACCTTGCATAATCATGCATTCACATATATTTTTTTTCCAGCAATGTCACACTCACACATACATTTTGCCGAAAGTCTACCTAGAATCAGTCTCCTTATCCTCGGGGTTAACCAAAGGTAAAGATATGATATGTCTACATTATATCTCCCCCATATCCCGTTCAGGCTAGATTGGGTATCGTTATTATTGTTGTTGAGGCCCTCTAACCCCCAACAAAGCAATGAAGCATACCGTAAAATTTCAAAACAGGTATTGATATTATATGTGTTAATAAGTGGCTTACATGCCCATTTATGTCCTGGCCCATTATTCTTTCTTATTAGATTTTTTCGTTTCGTCCATATTTTAAAAGACCAAAACGAGAAACGTATCATTGATTTTCCTTGTATATACGGATCGTGTAATTTTCTTATTTCGAAAACTAGAATCGGTTCTTAATTTAGCTAATGGGTTCGAAACAAAAAATGCTTTAAGTTTTTAAGAAACTTGTTTAGAATAATATGATCCAAATAAGTTTTATCATGTCGTTTATTTTATTGTTTGTAGTTTGCCCGCTAATACAAAAAAATACGTTTAGATGATTGCAGCAACAAAATAAAAAAGATACAAAGTTTCACTTGAACGAAACTTAGGATTTTTTTTTTTTTTTTTTTTTTTTTTTTTTTTTTTTTTTTTTTTTGTAAAATTAATCATAATCTCTGTGTTGGTTAGTATGAAACATAAGCTTATCTTATTCCTCAATCCAAGAGGAATTCGGTTTGTAGCATTACTGGTCTTCTGGTCATTTGATAAACGGATCCATTTTGTATATAAAATTCTTGACATTATTCGTGTTGCTCAATTGAAGATCTTAAGTGATCTCAAGCTAAAACCATCGAGGCAAATGGTGGCATTAAGAACGCTAGTGCATAGTCGTAGTTTCTTTTAGGTTTTATTTTCCTATTGTTAAAGTACTTAAAAATTAGTAGGTTGTTATAACAATGCGTATTTGAAAGATATTTTTCATGATAAAAGTAATAGCGTATACTGAATTTAAAAGGTCTTGCTAGAATTTAAAAGCTCTGGACCCGCCACTAGTTTGTTGGGTTGTGGTTATGTAATTCTCGGGCTCCACAACATTGAATTGATTACTTTGGACAATGCATAAGTGGACTAGAAATCAATCGTGAATTTGTGAATTGTGAGTATGAAGCTAATGTTGGTTTAAATATCTAAAAAAATTTAAAGCTGGTGAAGTATTTTAATAGTTCGAAGTTCATTAAACTTAACTAATATACGAACTATCACTTCCGCTCTAAGTAAATTTACGAGAGAATGTTCAAATAGGGAAGCATATTGAGTGAACCGAAAAGTAGTGAAGTTTTTAAGAAGTCGTGAATAGCATAAGCGTCTGAAGCTTATTTTGCAGTTTGTAAATGATTTACGTAATTAAGATTGGTTATATGCGCTTTTCATCGCAAACAATTTTTTTACTCCGACTCACATCAGCATCACATTATCACACATTATCTCACACATTGTGAGCATTAGTATTGACAACCAATGCTTCCATTCATGTTTAAGGGAGACATGACCACCACATTATGGATCTATGGTGGGAGATGGTGGAACTTTTATCTCGTATACTTAATTTCTTTATAATCTATAAATCTACATATACATGATATGATATGCTGTGCAAATGCAACCACTTGCATAAACGTGAGCGTTCATCCATGTGCATGTTTTATTTGCACATCAAAATCAGTCAAATCTCCAAGATATTTTTGTAGCATTAGAAACAAAGCTAATTTTCTTAACGAAAACCAACCATTTATTCGTAACGATGATAATGGTAAATAATTTTCTTTTATATTGGAATGGCACAAAGGTTATAAATTTGATATTTATTTGAAACTTATGCAGAAACAGTTGTTATCTGTTGCAACTTTAAGTAAGGCTGCTCACAGTAGAAGACCTTGATCGATTATGGCGATCGATTTCAATCGATCGTCCTTTGTGTGATGATTTGGTCGCGGGACGACAAAACCCAAATGAGTCGCAGGCTCGATCGAGTACCATTTACAATTTCTTTTACTTTTTGATCCATACTACCGTTGGAATAAATGTTTATAACCGTTTGGAACAAAAAAATAAAAAAATAAAAATAATAATAATAAAATAAAAAAAATAAAAAATCTTTTAAACTACATTATAAATACAAAACATAAACACACTCAAATTCACAAAATCTCACAACTATCTCTATTCAACATTGCGATTTTAAAAAATGTAGCAAGATGAACCTTGCTAGTTTACAACATTGCATTTTTTTTAGAAAAACTAGCATGGTTTGACCAAGGTGCACCATGTGATCTTTATAAAATCCGCAAATTATAGCACGACTTTGCTTGTTTCACGGTATAATGGCTATTTAGATTTAAAAAAATGATATTTGGTGGAGCATGCTTATAAAATTGGATTTTTTTTTTTTTTTTTTTTTTTTTTTTTTTTTTAACTGATGTGGAGTAAATGAGAGTAAAGAAAGTTAGTGGGTTAAATTATAAGTATTTAAATATCTTAATAGATTGGATTATCTTTTTTTAAATAAGAGTATTTTAGTGTAACAACATTACTCACGTTTTAAGTTTTTAAAGTATTGAACAAATACGTTTTCTCTTTATATATTGTATAGATTCACTTGAAAATGTCAAATTTATAAGTTTAGCACAGGAACGGACCTACATTGGTGCCGGGTGTGGCACGGGCTATGCCAATTTTAGGTCACGAAATGCAACAATTATCGAAAATTGTCGATTTTTTGCGTGGGCAACCCCCAATATTTTTATTTTGCGACTTGCGTTTTCTATAGTGTAACATAGTTAACTCAAATGGTAACTGTGCAACACACTCTTGAAAATCCTGGGTCTGTCCCTGGTTTAGCAAGCTCAAGCTGTAAGAAGCTTTTACCCAATCACACCCTTAACATTTGACTGGTAATTAGACACCGTGTAAAAAAATGGAGTAGTCCAAAATTTGGGCTAAAAAAGATGTCATGCATTAAAGGTCCATATTCAATGTTGGTTATGACTTATGACAAAGACTCGTTGTTGCCACCTTTTGTGGTGTGCATGCTTTCATCTTTCCCTGGGGAACATGGCATGCACTACAAACACACATATCGTTTTCTAACGCACATGCATACTACCATGTACACACATATAGGCATTTATGCATTTAGGTTGAACTTTTAAAAGACGTACGTAATTCAAACATACGTATAAGCATGCCAATAAACATATGACTAATTTATAGAAGACGTACGTAATTCAAACATACGTATAAGTGGATCTGGTACGCTTATAGGGTTCCAATTTAATTTGACGATCCTAGATACATAAGCCAAGCTTGCACGAGCTACAATTGGTAAATGGCTTATATGTGTAGTCTTGTAAGAAAATTATTTTCAACTTACGTATTAATTGCTGTGAACCCATACATGCGTTCTATTTTCTTTTACCAGATGTTGAAATATAAACCCCATGAAAAATTATTCATATGGTTTGGCTAATTTTGCACAAATCATAATTGTGAGTAACTATTGATAGAGGCTTGCATCCTCAAGATGCCAAAATGTCTAACTTTTCCATTCCTAACAGGATGGTTTTTACAAAACTTTTCATCAACCATTTTGCATAAAATCACCCTAATGGAGGATAATTATATAGTTAGACATTTGGTTTCGTACGTATGAATTATACATGCCAATGCGTTCGCACTTGGATGATTATAGCCAAATTGGACAAACCATACCTATGATGTTTAGAGTTTAATCTACTTTTATTTATGTCAGTGGTGTAAACATATTTTGCGAAAACATTACATCTTCGGTTAAGTGTCGATTTCAAGTTATTGTTTTTCTTATCGTCGCATTTCATGTCGTCTATATCATCATAAAAATCTTTGAAAAACAAGAATCGCTCAATTAAGTGTTATCGCGAATGGTCCTTGGTCCCCAGGAGTTGAATGAAACAAAACGAAATTTGGTGGAACCCTACAGACGTTAATACAGTTAGATATGAGTTTATATTGTATTGATATAAGTCATATAACCAATCAAACCTATGAATAATAAATGAAACCAAAATATGCACAAGGGACCTATCATTGTTGTTGGATGTTCTTACACCACTAGCTCCTCTGAACTAAGAGCATCCATTCATTATGTTATATGGTAGAAAAATTGTTGAAGAGAATGAAAATTATAGATCACATTTCTTTTGTGAATGCATCCATAGTAAATCTTTTGTTTCATCTGATCTATATATGTAGCTTGAAATAAAAATTGTAACAAAAATAATAAAATTCACCATCTTTATAGTTATACATTTTTCAATCTCCAAATACGTAAAGAAACGGAAATAGTTATGTGCGTGAAACTTGTTTAAAACAACAATACTCAATCCAGCTAGATTGGGATACAAATAACAACGTGCATAATCAATCTGTTTAGATTAAGATACCTGATACCTAATACAAGACGACACAACATAGCCAATTTACAAAATTGCAAAAGATTTACGGTGTGTTTGGTACTTGCCTATATAAATCGTGGAATTACAATGATACTCATCAAGTTTTTGGTTAATAAGTAAATGAATCAAGATATGGATTGATACCCATAGGGTCGTGGAAGGGAGAAGATGTGCATTTTGTTGGCCATACTGGTGGGTTCCGTTTTATTTTAACTTTTCTTTTTTGGTAAAAAGTCTTTACACCAGGTAAATTTTATTACTTCAGAAAACATTTTAAGTACATATGATGTGAGTGAATCTCACATCTTAGTCCATTACATAAGAGCAAAACAAATGCACCATTCGTGCTTTAAACCAAAACTTATCATAAGAACGACAAATCAAACTTATGAAAAACTACTCATCTTATTTAATAGAGAGAACTGCAAAATACATCTCTGTGGTTTACACATTTTGGCATCTTACATCTCTGTCAGAAACTTTTGGCAATATACATCCCCCGTTAGGCAAACGTTTGCCACAATACATCCCTCGTTAACAATAAGGACTAACGGTGCAAATTTTTCCTCCGTTATCTCTAAACGAGACTGAGAATATTACACCGTTAGCCTTCGTTAGCCTAACATTTGCACCGTTAGTCCTCTTTTTTAGAAAAAAAAAATTAAAAAAAATTAAAATTAAAAAAAAATTAAAATTAAAAAAATGAAAAAAATTAATTTTTTTTAAAGTTAATATTTTAAAAAAAATCAAAATTTTAAAAAAAATTATAAATAATAATTAATTTTTTTAAAAATGCGTATTTTTTTAAAAATAAATTTTTATATAAAAAATGCGTATTTTTAAAAAAAATTAATTTTTTTTATAAAAATTAATTTTTAAAAAAAATTAATGTTTTTATATTTTTAAAAAAATTTTGATTTTTTTTCGCAAAAATTAATTTTTTTAAATTTTTTCTTTTTTTTTAATATTTTTAAAAAATGCGTATTTATAAAAAAAATATTTTTTTTTTCTCAAATATTATTAACTTTAAAAAAATTAATTTTTTAAATTTTTTCCTTTTTTTTAATTTTAAATTTTTAAATTTTTTTTTTCTAATAAAAAGGACTAACGGTGAAAATGTTTGGCTAATGAAGGCTAACGGTGTAATATTTTCAGTCTCGTTAAGAGATAACGGAGGAAAAATTTGCACCCTTAGTCCTCATTGTTAACGAGGGATGTATTGTGGCAAACGTTTGCCTAACAGGGGATGTATATTGCCAAAAGTTTATGACAGTGATGTAAGATGCCAAAATGTGTAAACCACAGGGATGTATTTTGCAGTTCTCTCTGTTTAATATTACACAACCTGATTTTCTTCTTATTTAACACCGTATAATATGTTATGTGTGACGTACAACTCAATAAAACATGGCTATTCTTTAACTTACAAAATTATATCTTTAAGAAGCACATTTAAACAAGTATATAAACATATAAGTGGCTCATGCAAACCTCGTGTTCTACTCAACCAACCTATTTATCAAAACCAAACATTAAACTCTTTGTGTACGTGTGTGTGTTTTTTTCAGCCACATACTTGTATGCATGAAGCTTTTCATCCCAGAGTTCACTCATTGTTTTTGTGGTGCACCTGCGGTCGAGACGATAACAGTTGAGTCTCAGAGTCGTAAGCGACGTATGAGACAAAGTAACGCGACAAAACATTGGAGACCAACGCTTACAGCAATTGCAGAGGACGGAGTGGCTAGAGAAGTGAGTAGGCAGAGGGAATCGGGAGCTGGTTTTAGATCCGAGAAAAGACCATTGATTAAAAGTAAATTGGCGTGGAAAACTCGATCTGATTCATACGGATCCGATTACTGGTAATGTCTACGTACTATGTAATTATGTAAATTCGATTGGGTTACATGTATAATACTCTTTTATTGCCCATTCTATAAACTTTATAGTATACATAATACTTAATCTTTTCATCTCAAATTAGATGTTGATCTTGTAATTTTCACTAGTTTCAAAATAAGTTTATACTTTAAATTTTTTCTAATCAAATTATATATGAAACGTATACCATTTTATTACAATATATTATAATGACAACACTTTATATAGTTATATGTATTTTGTAACTAGACATATACTACCGGGAAATTTATTTTTTTTTTATTATTTTTTTTTAATGGATCAGAGAAGACAATTATAACTCATTATTTCGGTGGTGAATTGCAGGAATTCGACTCCTCAAATGGCTCTACCAGTATTCTCTCCTGCACCGTTTGTAATTTAAACTCAATGGTGTCTCCCTAAATATTATTTGTATACGTACTATGAAAATTGTAAATAATTCAATTGTGATTTTAATGTTAGCAGTATGGATCGGAATAATGAAGCAGATGTCACTTTGACATTTGTTTTTCGTAAGGTCTCAACATTTTATCATATCTTGTAATCTTCTATTGTAACGAGACTCTGTGAAATATTAATCATTAAAAAAAATGGCAACTAAATATTTCACGATATACACATGTGATTAGGTGAGAAATATGGAAGGTGATACATCTACTTAAAACTTATGACTACCCATCCTGCTACTCATAAAATTAAAATTATAACAAGCGGAATAATTTTTGTACGACACATATTATATTTTTGCGTGAATAGCCGAATGAGATAGCAATAAAATGTAGATCATAACAATGCTAAAAAAATTATACTCCTTTCGTCCTAAAATAATTGTCTCCCGATAAAAAAACACACAGTTTAAGAAAAACATAACTATTAATGTTTTCATTCTCTTGCTTATTACAGAATGATAGTTTTACTTTTAACTAATTAATTATTGTTTGTTTTTTTTAGTTTGTAATAATTATATCAAATAAAGGTATAGTAATCTACATCAAATTTTCCTATTTATTTTTAGTAGTGAACAATTAATTTAGAAAATCTAAAAAAAATATGGACAATAATGTTGGGAACACTACTACAAAATTTAGAATAGAGCCCCCTAATAGAGCCATGTTTATAGAAAAAAAGGGCTTTATAAAGGTTTCCATCAAATTCAAGAGCATAGAACCCGGTTACAAAATTAAAAAAACAGGGCTCTATTACAACCACAACATAGAGTCATGTTCTAAAGAAAATAACCGGGCTCTATTTGTTTGATTTTTCATTTTGAGGTGAGCGGGATTTCTCCCTCCTAACTTTTTCATTTTGCTTTCTTTTCTTCTTTTCACCAACCAAAGCCACATCACATACACACCCCAAACCACTTTTTACTTATTCCCATTGACTGCTTGTGTCTGAAAATTTTCAACAATCAGGTATACACTCTTGCTATAACATTCATGTAATCATAAATTCAAGGTGTTGATGGTTTAAATTAAGAGGTTGTTTGTCCGATTTTTTTAACTCCTCCGGTACCACCATTAATGGTGGTTTTAAACTCGATTGCCTATTGAATCATTTATATTATCTGTTAAATTTGTTTATTTTTTTCTCAAGGTTTGCATTTTTTATTTATTTATAGTTACAATTTTAAATTGAAATCTTAGTTTGTTTATAATTAGGGATCTGAGTAGAACATATGGTTTAATTTTATAATTTAGTTAGAAGTTAATCATATGGTGTATATCTGGGCTTTGTACACAGCTTACTACCAACTGTTTATGTTAAACACAATTATGTAACCCTGGCATTTATTTGACCTCAAATGTTTATTTATGGTCTCCCATTATTATTTCTTGTTTAGGTGATTCTTTTATTTACAGTATTGTTACTCTGATAGTTCTTTGTGTTGTTTCTTCAGCTTACAAGACACAAGTTGCCCGCAATACGAATATTGCTAAACTTCAACCTGGTTACCTCTTTCCGGAGGTGTGTACTATCACTACCACATGTGATTAATAGAAAAATTGCTAGAAAAGTTCGAGCATACATATCCATATATAATTCAAAGTGATACTTTCCTCTTTACATGTGATTAATTTGTTCAGGTACTAGAAAAGTTCGAGCATACATATCTATATATAATTCAAAGTAATCTTGAAAACGACGTTGGAAATCTATAATTGACACTGATTTCAGAATAAAGACTTAATTTCTCAATGTTTATATTGAAACGATCATGTACTTCAAGCGGAAATAATCAATTTCTGTTATAGACTACTTCTCTTCTTAACATTGGACTTTTTCCTAACCATGTCTTTTCAAGTACTCCCATAATCCAGTATTTGGTGCTTCATGGTATTTTGGATCTGGGATTTAGTTATTGCTTTAGATTTATTTCAAGTTTGTTAGCTTGAATTCTCATCATTGACTTTGTTGGAAGGTAATTCCTACCATGTATTCAATAATTGACTAGGTAACTTGACATTTAGCCAACTGAACAAATATTGGAGTTATTGATTCGGTGAATTCTCTATGATGCTAAGTTTTATATTATGTGGAACTAAACACTAAACATCTTGTTGAACTACTATTTGCTTTTCAATAGGGCTCTATGGGCTTTTATGTAGTAGTGAGCCGCACACTAGCAAAGACAAAAAATTGAAGTTTTTTTTTTTTTTTTTTTTTTTTTTTTGGTTCTTTCTACATGCTATCATCCGTTTGTTGGGGTAGATTTGGGATTTAGAGCATAAAGTGGCTTATTGCGCTTCTTGCAACCTGGGTTAGTGTTTTTGTGAGTTTACTAATTACTCCGTTTTTCTTTTAATCTTATGAATGATAGACAAAATCAGTGATTAATACAAAGAGGTGTTGATATCATTCAATAGCATGATGGTTTATGTTCTGTTGCGGGTATATCGGCTTATGGACCTCATTGTTAACAGTTTTTATAGCAACAAAGAGGTGTTTCTTGGAGCACTTGTCAGGCAAGTCTTAAATATTTACAGAAACTTTGCAATTTAGCTTACTTTTTGGTGTAATTATAATGCGTATCAAGAGTTACACACTCAGCTTTCTATGAAGTTTTTTCATGCCTTTTTGTAAATCATCTAACATTCTTTTATAATCAAAAAACTTTCGTACTTCAGCAATGCAAGCGACGCCTTGGACAAGCTGCGATTCCTTAGTGTTACTGCTTCAAAACTTCTGGAGGTTGCTCCTGAACTTCTGGAGGTGGTCGTCTCAACAATAAGTCCCAAATCTATGGATAATAAGACTATTTTGTTTTTACTCAGCGTGATGATAAAGGTTTGTACTATCAACTTGTAACTCTTATGGTATTGGGATGTCCTAGATGCAATTACAGTCGCTTATGATACTTGCTTTGCTCTCATTTTTCTGCCACACAAATATTCACCTTATAAAAGATACTTTACATCTTTTAATTTATGTAGTTTTAGAAGAAGTATTTGACAGTCAAGACTGGCTTCGAGGTTGCAATGTGGATTTTTTCGTCAATCGTCTTCTGAATTTCCTGGATTTCTCTCCACTGTTTGGGCATGTACTTGGATGGGTAAAGTCACGATTTATTATTTATTTGTCATGTGGCGTGATTCTCAATTCTAAAGGCAGGTTGGGGACGACATCAACTTCATCAAACCCCATCTGTTTGTGTCAAGTTATTCTAAGGCAGTGACAATAACGAGACTTACAGTGATGTCAATCGTGTATGTTTTACTTTCATTTATGTTCAAGTAGTTAATAAAGTTGGCTTGTATCTTTTCGGATGTATTCTTTGTAAGAGTAGTCATACGGTAGGCAAGCTAAAGGTATATCAGTAGTACTGAGTTGTAAAGTTATAATGTCAATGGATCTTCCTTATTTGAATCAATACTATGTTCATTTTGGAAAAGAACAGCAACAAATTCAGGCTGAAATTATCTGGTACAGTTTTTTTTTTTTTTTTTTTTTTTTTTTTTTTTTTTTTTTTTTTTAATTCACATAGAGCCATGATTTTAAGAACAAAACCGGGCTCTATAACAACAAATAGAGCCCGTTTTTAAAACCGGGCTCTATATGCCTTCCGAATAGAGCCCCCCCCCCCCCCCCCCCCCCTTTTGAGCCCGCAGGCAAAACCGGGCTCTATGACACTTTTTAACCGGGCTCTATGGCCATTTTTGTAGTAGTGGAAAGGAGTATTGTGCGATTGTGAAGAATCGGGAAAATTGTTCAAAAAATATCTTTACGAAAATAAAATTACTTTTGACACCAAAGTATCGTAACTTTTTAAAATCTTAAGATGTGTATATTTAATATCACATAAAATGTAATGAAGTTATCGTATCATCTTTTATCTACTTGCAACCAATTTGAACAATTATCTTTATAATGTTATCAATTAACGTCTCTATACTGTCGTAACATCATGCGGATACCTTGCTATTTTTGCATGATATAGTTTGAGGTTGCTTAAATTATTAAAACCAAAATTTCTCGCCATATATAAACTCATTTTCACATATAACATATAATCAGAAAACAATAATCACCAAAATTTTAATTACAAGATATCCGTCATCGCAACTCGCGGATGCCCTGCTAATTTATAAATAGTTGATCAATAAAAGTTATGTCTTACGGGGTTTTCAATGTTCAACATAGTATCACGTACATCGGCTCTAATCCTAAGACCTAGCCGGCCAACATAAGCAGCTGCTCGTCAAATATCTCCGATCTCAAACTTTAGTCTTTGGTCTGTCATGCAAAAAGAAAAGGCAGCCATAATTCGTTATGTATCTACTTATACATCTTGTTTATCGTTAGTATTCGTTTGTGGTATTGTTTTCTCATGCCACAACAGTTCTTTTATTTTTGTGAAGGAAAAAACATCGTTGCTCTATTTTCTTATTCGTTTTTTGTTTTGTTTAATGTTGCTCCAAAAAGGTCATGGCCAATATGTATATTATTTTGTTCAAAAAAAAATATGTATATTATTTTTTATTTTTTTTTCTTTTAAAGTAAAGCATGAAAAACAAAAGTCTTACAACCAAAATCATAAATCTTCTTTAATTGTTTTTACGAATTTTTTATTCTTGTGTACGTTTTTTTTTTTTTTTTTTTTTTTTTTTTTTTTTTCTTAATAAATAAAAAAACCTTTTTGTTTCTTTCTTGCTTTGCATTCCTTCACATTCTTGCAATTTTGTTTATAGTTATGTTCACTTTCTTTCTTTCTTTATTATTTCCAAAGTTTTAAACCCGGGTTTTTAATTGACCCAGTCAAGTTACTGATTCACCTATTACAAAAAATAGTGTTATTCTCCACACTTATTTTGCCACGGTATGGGTAACTGTAAACTTTTTTTTATATGGATAATAATTTTGCTATATTTATAGGTGTCACAAATATTTAAAAAATAATCCACATATATAAGTGTGTATAATTACAATAAAGCTACAATTATATGTATAGCAAATGTCTCCACACTTTTATTTTTGAATATTTTTTGCAAATTTGTAACACTTTTAGGTGTGGATATTCAAAGAATGTTTCCACACTTTTAACTATAGACATTTAGATAATATCTCCACACTTATATGTGTAGCAAAATTTGTCACACCCATTATTACCACACATGAGAAAAGTGTGGAATCAATAATTTTATACATTTTTAAATGTGGCATTTGGCCTTTAAAATGTAAAGAATTCAACTAGTTTTTTTTAGTGACCGGGTCACCGGTTCAACTAGTTGAACTGC
The DNA here is from genome assembly GCA_030686995.1 of Artemisia argyi. Lineage (NCBI taxonomy): Eukaryota > Viridiplantae > Streptophyta > Magnoliopsida > Asterales > Asteraceae > Artemisia > Artemisia argyi. The sequence continues at coordinate 103,241,263 of CM060696.1, forward strand.
CGGCAAACCGGTTGTATGCCAAAAACAAAAAAATGCCCATATTTGAAGTGTTTATAAAGAAAAAACGTAACAATAAAAGAACCACAAAATAAACAAGTGGTGTGCATAATATCAAACTAGTATTCACATTTTCTAGACATCCAATAAGTATGATTATGTTAATTAATTTTTTTAGAAAGAAAAGTTCATTTCGATAAATGTTTTCTATAAGTCATCAAACTATATTTTCCCCCAAAAAATCATCAACCTACGTTAGTATCACTAATTTTTTTTTTTTTTTTTTTTTTTGGCGAAAATTGTATCTTCATTGAAAATCAACAAGTGTTGAACACTATACAATGAATTACTACACTAAGTATAGATCTTATGGCAAATGAATTAGCCATTTGAAAGAAGATCTACCATAACGTAACTAAGCACAAGCTACAAATTCTACTATCGATAGCACGATTACAACACCCACAGTTGCGACACCCATATGTAATATTGGTGTGTTTGACATAAGCCAACTGCCACGGACCACTGAAAGCTTTTCAAAACCACTGATGTTGCCACCTTATCCCAACATAAGATTTTCCCGTTAAAAATTGCTTCATTTCTAGCTTTCCAAATCTCCCATATTGCACATGGTCCTATTAATGCCCAAAATTTTCTAGTCTTGAATTCCATTCCTTCGAACCAATCTTGAGCAAATTGTTCCAATGAAAAAGGAAGCGCCCACACCAGATGCCACCACGAAAACAACTTCCTCCATATGCGATGCGTCCATCCACAATGCAGTAACAAATGGTGAATCGTTTCTGATTGACGTTGACACCATATGTTAGATTATGGACATTATTTTAGTAGTCGTATGTTAGGATCGAACTCGAGATCACGGGATTGCACACAATACGTATGAAGAGAAAAATAAATAATTATTTATAAATGTTATAAGTAATTATTAATAAACACAAAACTAGTAATAGTAATTAGTATTTAATGATAAATTACTAATGACCTATTAACGAAGATTAGGAAAGTAATACTAATGAATATTTGGAAACAAAGGAAGTTTCCGGAATCCCTTTGGGGACACCTAAACCAATCGGCCAAGGAGGGTTTCCCACCTCCTTTGTGCCTTGAGCTCCAAGTTTCAATTAGTATATAAGCAAACCCAAGATGCATTATTTTCTCATAACTTGTACACACACATCTTGGTGTTTTCTCTCCTTTTCTTTGTCTAAAATCGATCTATCTAAAACAATCCTTAGGGATTCGATTTTCATAAGATCAAATAAGTTTTGTGTTTAATTTACTTGCATAAACTTTTTCTTGAATTAGTACATGTGTACAACAACGTGATTCAAACACACTATTGTTTGATTCTTGGATTGAATTACAAAAGAGGTAAGGGGTAATTCTTATAATCCACATAAACCCTAATTAGGGTTCTTGATTTGAAGATTGCAATTGATTCTTGTTCGGGCTAGAATCACAAAGGTATGTTTACTATTTATATTTGATTAATTAATTACATGTTATATGATCTTGTTATAATTGCTTCCGCTATGTTCACTTGATGTGTTTGGTTTATTTTATATGAATGTCATGATATCATAATTCCAACAGTGGCATCTAGAGCCGTTATAATGTGTAATTAATTATCGAAACGCATAAAAATTGGATCTTGATTCGTTTAGTTACATGTTTTTAGGGTTTTTTAGATTCCTAACCCTAATTTTATTTTTGGGTCGATTTGACCCTTAAGGGTTTTAGGGTTTATGGGTTTTGATTTTTTAATATGATTAGAAACCCTAGGATGTCATGTAATTTGTTATGCGTTTTAGTAAACGATCTTGGTGCAATATGTTAATTGTTAAGCTAAATCCATGAAAAAGTGCATATTTGCATGGATTTTATATTGTGTGATAATTTAAATGGCTTAAATTGTATAAATAAATTAATGGTTAAGTTATATCGAAACATGTAAATTTATTAATAGATGTCGAATTGGGGAAGACTCCAATATTAAGTAATCAATTATGTGCTATGTGGTATTTATTTTGTTTTAGCTTACGCAATCGATTTATCGATGTATGTGGCTCTTTTTCCTAGAAGAAGAAAGCCTTAATTGAATAAATACGTTATACACCTAGATTTGATTATTAATAGGACTATTGAATAAGATTTGCATGTGGCTACATGTTTTATACATATTTAATTGTTATGTTATGTATATGTTTATTTGGTTGTTTTATTTTTTATTTTATATTACTTGTTTTTGTTTATTATTGTGTTAGACATGCTTATAAACGAAAAGGGTAATTTTTTGAATAGAAAAATAATACGGACTAAATAAATGGCGAAATTATTTTGGTTTTAAGAGTAAATTTCAAATGATTGGTTGATTGATGTTTTTGTACATAGTGTGCGAAAGGCGGACCGAAGGTTGCCATCCAATGTACTTGTAGAGAGGGGTTTTTAAAGCTCATGCACCTACCGGTTCTCTACAACTGCTTGGTTGCCGACTCTAGACTTTCCTATATTACTATATTACATACACTGTCATCTTAAGGGTGAATTAACCACAATTCCACAATGATTATCCGAAACACTAAGCCTTAGGGCTTATGCAAAAGTACGATATAGTGGACGATAATTGTTGGTAATTCTTTAATTGGTGAACCCGATACCTCAATCAAAACTTTGTTGTTTTACTCTTAGCAAATTGGTAATAAAAATGTTTTGTAAAACCAATGTAATGAAGTTGTATGCATGCTTCTTCATACATTATTTTGATCACGTCAAAATTTAATACCCTTATAAAATTAAGTCGAATGCCATCTAATTAAGAACACTTGAAGTTTTAATTTACGTCATGTGAGAACTTGGCGAGATTGCAATGGAGAGGTAAATTTCATAAATTCATTGCTAGCAGATCAACTGATGTGATGGATTTGTGAGTTTGCAGTTTTTAAGTTAGACGACTTAAATTGAGTAGGAAGTGAGATCTTGGACTCAAGGCATTAAGATAGGGATCAAACATGCTTACAATACAAAGGTTTTGTGGATGTAAATCCCATAATGATCTAGGAATTGCAATATGATATTGGCAATTATTGTTCGACAATTACCTTGTTGAATACTACCATTACTAGCAGATCAACTGATGTAATGGTACTATGTCAATTAGGATCATAGCTTTAAGAAAATACTATGGTTTATATGAATATTTACCAATGGGTATTTTATTTTCTTAAATATCTAATTATCGAAAATACTGAAATTGAATTTTGTAATTCGTTTTAATGTATTAATGCAACGTTCAAACCGTAAACGCACTTTGGGCTTTGGTAAATTGATCTAGTTCTGTTTTCAAACAAATGTTTGATTAAGAAATATTTACTTAAAAGACAAAAGAAGTCTCCTTTCTATGAAGGAAGAGTGAGACACAATCCTATTCCTTTTCATGAATGAGAAAGGATAATAAGAATATTAGATATGTCTAAATTCTAATATAACTCATAGCAAATTTTTTAATAGTTAAGAAAATTGCGAATATTTTTCATATGGATTTTATCATCCTCATTCGGTGATCAAGTTCTTAGTAACAAATATGATATTTGGTTAACAGAAAATTATGTATGACATTTTATGAGTTATTATAATTAGAAGCTAGACTAATTACTGCAAAATGTTTAAAGACAAACTAGTTGTTTTGACTATTTTAAAGGTGCTACATACATTGTAGGATGGTAGACCTGTTAAGGAAGAAATTGCATGCCCAATTTTCAAGTTAATAGCATTTGGTGGATAGTCCATCATTTACGTAGCAGAATACACTTTTTAATGCATAAGTAATTGTTACGTATGGACATTTAAAGGTGTAGGAAAGTTAAAAGCACAATATTTGTTTTCACTGGATATGAAACATTTACAATGTTGTCAAATTCAGTGGAAGTATTGTGTACTTATTACTGAATAAGGAATTATTGTAATGATATTTAATTCAGTGGGAGTTACAAGCTTTGACATCTTGGTAGCTAAAGATAATTACTTTCCAAGCGTAGACACTCATACTTTTAAGGATAGTCTTGTACGTTTCCTTACTAGACATTGTTGTTTTACATATACTTGTTATGCAAAAATCTATGACACAATCATATTGAACACATAAACAAATGCATGACATGTTGTTTATCAACTATATGAGGTTGTTCCATGCACAAGTGGGAGAAATGTTATCTTTAATGTGTGCAAGAAACAACTCATAAAGATATGATTTAATGGATTCTCTTGACTACAAGGTAAGAGAATAATGTTCTAATATTAATTCAAGAAACACTTGGTGTTACAATTTATGTTATGTGAGAGCTTAACTAAATTGCAACAACAAGGTGAATTTCATATTTCATTACTAGCAGATCAACTGATGTAATTGAACTATGAGAATTTGTAGTTTCTAAATTAGAATAATGTTCTAATATGAATTATACTAAGCTAATTCAAGAAACACTTGGTGTTACAATTTATGTTATGTGAGAGCTTAACTAGATTGCAACAACAAGGTGAATTTCATATTTTCATTACTAGCAGATCAACTGATGTAATTGAACTATGAGAATTTGCAGTTTCTAAATTAGATACCTATTAGAACATGTGTCAATATGATATCAAGACTACTTTAATTTGTATATTTATGAATTCATAGAATGACATAAATTAATAAAGTAATCTAATGTTGCTTCAATTTGAATATTTATGTGTTCTTGGAATGACATAAATAAATGAATAAATAATGTTGTTTACATTATTGTGAAGTAATAAATTAACTTGAAATTACTATTGAAACCAAAAGATGGTGTTCATAATTACTTTAGTTAAACATGTTTATGTTTCATTGTAAAGATATAAATATAAAGTCTTTTAATTGTTACAAGACTTATAATAAAGTAAGACGTTATCTTGTTGTGTTTTTTAATTAAGACATATACATGAAGTTATTAAATTGTTAAATGACTTATAACGTATAGTGGGATTATAACAGTTTATGTTTTCTTGTAGAGACATAGACATGAAGTGACTTTGTAAAAAGTACTTGTGTTATAAAGCATGTAATTGGCTTGAATATTATTATACCATTAAAATGAATTAGTTGGTAAATAGACAAGTCAAAAAGAATATGGTTATCTTTAATATTGTTAGACTGTCTTACAATATTAATACTAATGAAATATCAAATGTTTATGGTATGTTCAGTTAGAAAAATCAAACTCTTGTTATATTGTTTGATTAAAGATAATTATGACTTCTTTTCTTCCAAAAGTTATCAAGGTTAGAATGTTGAGTATGACTTGGACATATTTAATAAAACTCCAACATAGAAGATTAATAAGACATTATCATATGATGGAATGTGATGAATCACATTAAGTCTTAAATTGAAGTTCTAAATTTTTTTAACTGCTTATGAAGAGGTTATTAACAAAGTTAAGTCAGGAACTATCAATAAGTATTTGTAATATCCCAAAAGAGAACATTGTATTGTTTATTTATTTGCTAAGTATTTAAAGATAGTCTTTAAATTACTAAAAGCAAGTGGGAGTTTTGATCTTTAAAAGATAAAATTACAAGATATATAATCTTCTAAAATACACTTGTAAATATCATGACGAAGTTTGATATTTGAATGTTAAATCTCAAGATAATAATAAAGTTTGACATTTAAATGTTAAATATCAAGATGATGGAATTATCATTCATAGAATAGCAATATATCTCAGATATTTGATTAATATGCTGAAGACTATGATTTACAGGATTATTGTAAACCTGATAATCATTATGATACATTACCAAATATGAAATTAGGTAAAGTATACATGATATGAATGATTAAGATGCTGTCCAAAAAGATAATCAATTTTAGAAACTTGGTTTATCTTAATAGTTAGACTAAAAAATGAAGATGAGTTTCTTCAAAGATTAGGTAATTCTTGTGGTTTAAATCTTTGTATAGAAATCATATGGACAATATTGTGCACATATTTAATGCATGTCTTATGACAAGATTATTAATCACACTTAAGCAATTAACTGTGATTGAATATTCTTTTCTAAACACATTAAATATATAAAGATTATGATTGTCATATTTATGAAATTGACAATGGAATATCAAAACTCTTTCTTGTATGATTACTTGAGCGAGGACGATAAGTAATCAAAAGGAGTTTATGAATTCAAATAAATCTTTGGAAGTGTACAAAGTGCAATAATTCATGGATGGATAAATGCATGCATCTAGAAGATTACTCTTATGTTTAATTATTAAATTCATGTTCCGATTTATAATTGAAATAAGATAATTTCTAAGTATTTCTAAAAGCTAGTGGGAGTATTATGTTTAATTTCTTAAATCATATATGTTGTAGAACATATGAAAAGTAATATTCCATATAAGTAAATGTTAAGTCTTAGAATGGAATGAAATGTTACTTGAAAGATTTAGAAAATAAGACATACAACCTTGGAATCAATGTTTATTGTTGAAACATGTGCGGTAAATAAATCTAATATAACATGATATATCATTTAGAAAGTCTAAATAGATATGTATAACATGAATAAAATCTAAGTATGACTCAAAGATTTTTTATGTATATCATGTTTTGTTGTATCATGCTTGATTACAAGATAATTTGGCAATATTAATATCTAATAAAAGGTTATTAGATAACTTGTGTAATATTCTAAAAAAAATATGTTTGATTATAGAAGTACATCCTAAATCTGGAACAGCTTTCAAATTCAACAGATGAACAATTTTCAATTGTTGTGAAAATTGTCATAGCCAACAAACTTGAAAGTTTGAAGGGCATCAAACATTACATAATAGATATTAAGGTTTACGGGAAGTTTTAATAACATATTGTTGTTGTATACAATGATGTTTTTGAAATTGAGATGACACTCAATACTAGTTATGGTAAGGATTTCGTTCTTTGCTATATGTACTAGTTGTGCTTACTAAAAGCATAAGTTGCATTATACATTAAGAGAATAAGAATATTTTAAACTTTAAAATGTTTGGAAGTTTAATTATCATAAATTGGTGGTTAAGTATGCCTCACATTTTTATGAAATATGGCATTATCAAAATAGTTGACTATGCACATATAAGAATTTCAATAGTTGAATTCTTGAAATAAGTATTCTTAAAATTCCGATAGATCAAAGTTGGATGATTTATGTCTTGTCAACAAATATGAATGTCATTGCTTGAGACATAATTCATCAACAAGAGTTATCATGCATTGATCTATTTAGTATTTGGATAAGGAATGTTAAACAATTATTATGATAAATTGAAATACATGGTATGTTTAATTTATTATATATTGTATCCTATATTTGTATGTTTAATCCATGAATAAATGTTATTATAAATTGTCCGTTGTCAGTTAATAATATGGGAATATTATTAAATCAAGACAAATCTGAAGGTTGGTATAATATACTTAAAGTATATTGATACGTAGTCATGCCATTTCAAATGATATTCAATAATACCGAATATAGGACTTATCCCAACTACATGATGTTACTTTATGGATTTTGTTATTAAGTAAATCATGAGAAGTTATCCTCAGACTTGAGATGCCAGATAAGTGTCATGAATGTAGTATATTTTTTTGGAACAACTTAACGCTATACGTAACTGGTAGTCATAAGGGTTGTTTTCGGAAGTGTTACAAAGTTTGTGGGTTTTGCTTGTAGTCAAGATAAAATTTGTTCCTTCAAATTTATTTTTGGAGTTTAATACTGTTGGGCCCCTCGTAGGGTTGTCAAGATGTTTGCATGGCCGTGCCCAAGATCTTCCCTGAATATGTTCAGATGATTTGGTAATCTTGATCAATCACTAACAACGAGAAACAGAATGGTTAATTAAGGAATGACTTTAATCCATATCCTTATTAACATGGTATTAGAAACAAAAGGATAATAATAATGAGAAATCATTAAAAGGTTTTTCCAGGAGCCTTACTCGAGATCGTACTAGAGGCATCGGCGTGTTGCAAGACGCTAACCGATGTGATTACACTGTTAAAATATGTCCAAGTGGGAGCTGTTAGATTATGGACATTATTTTAGTAGTCGTATGTTAGGATCGAACTCGAGATCACGGGATTGCACACAATACATATGAAGAGAAAAATAAATAATTATTTATAAATGTTATAAGTAATTATTAATAAACACAAAACTAGTAATAGTAATTAGTATTTAATGATAAATTACTAATGACCTATTAACGAAGATTAGGAAAGTAATACTAATGAATATTTGAAAACAAGGGAAGGTTCCGGAATCCCTTTGGGGACACCTAAACCAATCGGCCAAGGAGGGTTTCCCACCTCCTTTGTGCCTTGAGCTCCAAGTTTCAATTAGTATATAAGCAAACCCAAGATGCATTGTTTTCTCATAACTTGTACACACACATCTTGGTGTTTTCTCTCCTTTTCTTTGTCTAAAATCGATCTATCTAAAACAATCCTTAGGGATTCGATTTTCATAAGATCAAATAAGTTTTGTATTTAATTTACTTGCATAAACTTTTTCTTGAATTAGTACGTGTGTACAACAACGTGATTCAAGAACACTATTGTTTGATTCTTGGATTGAATTACAAAAGAGGTAAGGGGTAATTCTTATAATCCACATAAACCCTAATTAGGGTTCTTGATTTGAAGATTGCAATTGATTCTTGTTCGGGCTAGAATCACAAAGGTATGTTTACTATTTATATTTGATTAATTAATTACATGTTATATGATATTGTTATAATTGCTTCCGCTATGCTCACTTGATGTATTTGATTTATTTTATATGAATGTCATGATATCATAATTCCAACACCATATACATGAAATGTCTTCATCACTTGAAATTACATGTTTGTTCCTTAATACTTCCAACACAAGAATTTTTCCCTGTAGTGCCAACCACAGAAAGCAACTAACCTTTGATGGAATTGCCTTGTTCCATATTTAAGAAACCCAAAAAGCATTATTACCCGGAAGTAACTCTTGAGCCATTTGGGTTGCGTGAGCAGCTAAGTACTTTCCATTTGGAGCAGGAGTCCACCATACCTAATCCGCTTCATGAATACTAATATGGATGCTTCGAAGTTTTAACAACATAAGAGACGCTTGAATTCTTTCTTCAGCTGATAAGGATCTAGAGAAAAAAATGTTCCAATATACTTCACCGCCATCCAAGATAACGTAACTTTCAGACACCTTGGCTTTATTGTCTACAGCCAGTGCAAACAGAGCCGGGAACAGACTTTTAAAAGATTGGTTTCCCACCCATCGATCATCCCAAAAAGAGATATTATCTCCTTTACCGCAACGCCACACCCAGTTGTGATAGCCAAACACATCATTCATTGGGTAATGCCTTTGAAGTTGCACAATGCTTTTCCAAACAAAGGATAAGGTCGAACCTTTTACCTGTGATAGATCCTCCATTAACTTAAATGGGATCGTTCTTTTATGTCGGGAATAGATAACTGCCTTCCACAATGTTGTCTTGTTTGCATTGTACCTGTTCCACCACGACCTTAATAAAGTAAGGTTTTTTAACTCCAGAGACACCACCCCTAGACCTCCCTTATCCTTCGGCTTACAAACATCGCTCTATGGAACAAGAGACAATTTTATTTTCTGAATATCTCCCGACCATAAGAAATTCCGACGACACCTCTCTAGTTGTGAAATTACCTTTTTTGGAGCTTTGAATATGGACATATAGTGAATTGGTAAACTGCTAAGAACCGCATTGATCATTACTAATCTTCCACCAAATGATGCAATAGTGTTACCTCAAACAAATATTTTCTTCTTTCCCGTTATATACAAAATAAAAACCCACAAAACATAACACCCTTCACCCACACCCTGATCCCCTTTTGTAACCACCACCTCCACCGCATCATGTTTCTCTACGCCAAAATCTAAGAAAACATGATTAGAAACTGTATGCTCGATTAAAAAGCCAACATGTACTATTACATCATCTTTTGTTACGTCATTCACTTTCTTTTCCTCTCATATTGGTAGAACCAGACACTTACTAGTTTGGCGGATCGAGCCATGTTGACCAAAGCCCAGCGGTTCAATTCGATTTGGATTTCAGCAAAAAAGGCGCTTACGATGGACAAGCACCACTCTGGTTCGACCGGTTCAACCGGCCAGATCCAACCGGGTTTTAAAAGCTTATTTCTCTATTAGTTTTCACATCAAGCAAATCAAGTTTCAATAGCGTAACGAATATTTTAAAATGTTGCATTTTGAAGATTATTTCACACATGCTACAAGTCGTCTTCATCAACAAAATTAGTTTAGCAACAAGTAAGAGTTTCTACTCTTATCTCAAGCTTTCACGATTTCGTAGCTCGGATTGTGGGATTAGGGCCCGTTAGGGTTTGTGCTTCTCCTTTTGTAATCTATAAATAGTTTATCAATAAAAGTTATGTCTTATGGGGCTTTCAATTTTCAACACAATTTTCTTCACACCTTTTATGTTATTCATCTTACAAATGTTCTTAGCAGAGTTGGATCCACAAACTCTTTGTTGATTGAAAACTCGCATACCACTAGAAAAAAAGGCTTTGGGTCATTAATTTTGATGATATGCAAATGAATATACGAGAAATGTTTTTAACAAGCACAATATTCATTTGAGTATTTGAAAATTAGATTAATTAATGACAAAAATCCCTCAATACAGTAAAATCTCAATAAATTATTAGTGTTGAGACCGAGATATTTTATTAATTTAGCGAGACATTATTATATCATAAATTAATAATTTATCAATTTAAAAAGGTGTTACATATGACCTTTAAATTTCTAAGTCTAATATATTATTTATAATGTATATTAGTTAGAGATGAAAAATAAATTAGAAACAAGTTCTAATTAAAATTTTATGAATTCACATTCACAAATTAATTGAATTTGTCATTATTTTTTAATAGGTAAAAAGTTAGTTTCGTTGAGACAAATTTCAATTACGTATGGCGTTAATTGAATTTGTACAAGTTTCAATTACGTATGACCTTTATGTATATGGGGATTTTTTAGTAATTATTAATTTATATTTTCGTTGGGACCAATATATATACGTTGGAGTTTCAAAAAAATTATTATCTCATTATTTTATCGATTAGGGTTTAAATTTGTATTGATCTTTGAGACGAGTATTAATTTATAAAAGGATGTAAAGTGAGCAGCCCAAGAATTCAACATTCGCTTCCGGCCCAGAGCTACAGGCCCAAGTTTGTTATCTTCTTTCATAACAAGGCATGAACACGGGTAGGATGAATAAGAAGTTCAAAGAATTAGCAAATGTAGGGTTTAAAAACTTATGATTCTTTTTTTAGAAACTCATTTCTCTTTTTTACTATTATGTTTGAATTATTTATAGATTGTTATGGGTTGCGCCGCAATTTGGATATACACCCCACAAGGACAGTTTTTGCAATTTACTCTTTTTCGAAAAATAGGGTTATGCGCTCTTCTAAATTTGTATAAGTTTATAAGCATGGTACAGAAGCTAACTCCAAACGCCCAGTAAGAGGGTATTTAGGTATTTCTGTTCACATTGGGGTGTTTGGGATTAATTGTTATTTCTGCTTATCTGAGGGTGTTTGACTGTTTGGGATTGTTTATTTTTCCTGCTTATGTTAGGGTGTTTGGGAGTACCTATTATTTCTACTCACGTTGGGGTATTTGGGATTTATTTATTTTTCTGATTATGTTAGGGTGTTTGGGAGTGCGTATTATTTCTGCTTATATATGTTGGGGTGTATGGTTTATTCTTCTTTGTGCTTATGCTTTTCTGATTAGAAATTAAGAATTGGATTGAATTACGCCAATGTAGAACAAAAGGATGAACAGTTTAGTTGAATAATTACGTTTACAATGGAATATTTATTACAGGCCATTGAGAACAATTAATTTGATTAGTTACGCGCAAGAACAGCTTTAGTGAACTTTACACTATTTGACTTATGAGTAGCCAACTTAAGAGAATGAAAGCGTCCTTGTACACAAGTACGTGTAAGCCGCATTTGAAGTTACAAAATTGAAGAATATGGGATGTATGAGCACTTTATAGAGTTCCGTGAGTCATGAAAATGGGATTACCTCGTCTCTTCAAATGCTCATTACAGATTAAAGAAGTATATGATGATCCGTGCTCTCATTTTTATGCAGTAAGGTATATCAGCAATGCTGATGATATCGGTTGTAGATTTTTGAATTCTGCTTCATGGCATGTAATACAGAATAGCTTAGAATGATCTTTCGTATTTATTTGTTCTATGGTTAGAGTCAGTCAAATCATATAAAATGTTCTAGATTAACGCTCCATTGGGTTTTTCTATTAAGGTCTTAATAGAAGCATTTTGTCTTATTCTGTCAGAGGTTTCTCTCATCAAGTCTGTTTGATATATTTTTATGTTAAACTCTTGACTTCATGTAAAATTGTGTTTAAAAGTTTATCTCGTCATATGCAAGAACATTTGCACAATTTCTAACGTCTGTGGTTTTGAATATATCTGTCTAACACTTATACTTTTCTCCATATATTATGTCATTAAGGAAGTTTGTTATTTTCCCCATGTAGATTAATCCAAAAGATACTATCAACCTAAAAGACTTGTTGGAGGAATATATAAGCTTGAAAAAGTATAAAGCTGACTGTGAAAATGAAAAACTCCAACGACAAAGACAGAGATTGCTGTTACCATATCCGTCACCTCAGTTCCCTGTGCCTAATCCAGGTACTACATATATCTCATTCATAGTTTTTCCGATTCGTACATGCATTTTTTTTGGTTACAAATTACGTTATAAAATAGAGGTTTGGTTTCAGCAGGTTATCCGGTCTGCAGTTCAACAAGATCCATGTTTTACAACTCTACGACCCTACCCAACGTTAATATATCAACACCAACACCAACCACTATCCAACCAACAACACTAGAGCAAATGGATAATGTTGAAGATGCTGCCCTGTTAGCTTTTAAGTGACCTCGGGGACCACCTTTAGTCATGAAAGCCGAATCATCTAGTTCTCAAATGGCTTCACCAACGCCTTCAGGTAATGGGTTTAACATTGACTTTAGGGCAGAGTTAAAGTAGATTTGTGGGTAATTGTTTGACAGTAATAGGCGTCTGGAAAACGATCGTCTAATGGCTTAGTCGTATAAACAGAAGAAAAGTTCCATTCTTTGAATCAATGTAAATAAGAAAATGAAAATTTAAGTCGCGTACAAAAGATCTAAAGAAGTGCCTATGGGTTTTGCTTGAAAGTTAGGGAGGAATACGATTCTCTTGATAAGGATGACACCTTGGATTATGATTCTGATTCCATCAGTATCACATACCAAAGGTGTCTCAAAAATTGATATAGTCTTCAATTACTAAATTTCCTATGGTTATCTCTGCTTTTGTGATAGTTACATGTTATGTTCTTTTAGTAAGGGGTGGTGGGGTTTGAGCTTTTGGTGATGGTGTTGTCTTAGGTGAATGTGGTCTTTCTAGTCATGTGTGCTTATTTTTATGTTTGGTGCTTTTTATAGGTTTTTCTTCGGTGCTTTGTAATTTCTAGCTTGTTGTTAGTTTTTTGAATGAATCATCTTTGCCGTTCAAAAACCTAATAAGCTTCTGTTTGTAATAATAAGTTCTTCCTTGTTATACATATATATTAGATAGATTTAACTGGTTGTTCAATGTTGCGTATGTACATGGAACCTCAACATGAAACTAAAAAATCTCCACGGGTCAACATGACTTTGACATGTCCTGAAACTACAAGAATTGACCCGTTTACCCAACCTGCAATTTTAGCCACTTTTGTTTAAACGAATTTTTCCTACAAATGGCAATGAGTTCAAAAAGTTGTCAAATTGTTTGAGTCAAATTTCCCATCTTAAAAGCAGACGAGTATTAATTCTTTATATTTTTTCTTTTTTCAGTTATCAATTTATGCTTTTTTTTTTTTTTTTTTTTTTTTTTTTTTTTTCAGGTTGTGCGATCAAGAAGGAAAGAGACTGAAAGGAAGTTTATTCTGCTTGCTGATCCATCATGGAACACTATTTTAACCTTAGCAATCCATTTCAAACAAAGATATTAGAAGTCGGCAGTATGATATATGAAATTAAGGGATATTGTTAGAAAGAAGCCGAATTTAATTATATAATGTAGTTTTTATTTTAAGAGTCTGATGCTTTTAGTAGCTGTTGTACGTGATATTAAAAAGCTTAAGTTTAAAGCCTAATTTAGGTCCTGCATTTAGAAGAATATAGACCTGTCGTTTTTGGTTTTTGTTCTTGCTGATATAAGGTCTGTGATACGTATTCAGTTAGAGTTGCAGGTCAAAATCCTGTTTGACTTTCTTATTGGGGTTAAATATGGCTATAATATTTATATTACTTTTCGAGTTTTCTTGTGGTGCGTCAGCGACTCAGCGTTATGTAGTTGCTCGCTATAGACAATTATGAGCAGATGTGTACACCAATATGCGCAAGCTCCTTAGATAGACAATTCTGCGCAAGCTCCTTTCTTGGTACACCAATATGTGTCCTTGTAGCATAAATGAATGCCACAAAACCTTATAATATCATTGCTTTCATATCTAAAATATGTTATCAGTTCCAAAACCAGTTGCATGCCATTATAGAATCCAAGACACCGTAAAATGCAGGTGGATTTATGACTAAGAAATTCTTACAATTCCATTTTTTAATGAAGATGGATCTGTAATCTGTTGTTGATCGCGTTGACGAGAGTTTGAATGGTCTTTATATGTTACGGAGTATAACAATGCTACTAGTACATATCAATAAGACATGTTAATTTTGTTGACACTTGTTCCATTGGTTTTGATAGTAATGTATTATAACATGTTGATTTTGCTAGAGACAAATTTTGATATATCAATAATCCGATATTGTGAAATAGTGGTCTTGATTAGGTGTAACGCGAGCCACTCGTGGGTTAGTCGAGCTCGGCTTGTAAGAAGCTCGACTTGGTTTTGAGTTTTATGAACGTGAGCTGAGTTTCAGCTTTGGTTTGAACTCATTATATTATACATATATACATTTGTTGGGGGCTTTCATGGCAACCCCTACACATGCCAATGTAGAAACCACTTAGGGCGGGTCGGGTTTGGGCGGGGCGGGTCGGGTTTGGGCGGGGCGGGTCGGGGCTAACGACCGTTAGTTACTGTAGCGTTATAACTAACGGTCGTTAGATATTTAACGGTTGTTAGCTAATGATCGTTATCTTTAACATTTTCTTTAAAAATCCATACGAAATTGGTCATGCATCTCAAAAGTTCGTTGCATATTTAGTCCTCTCATAATTTACATGATTGGTCCTTCATGTTATACGTCCATTGCAAAGTCAGTCCTTAGTCACTAAATTGACGTTAAGTAGCTACCGGCCGTTATTACACTTTCCCTATTCGGAAAACACCCCGCGGCAACGCGCGGTTTTCCAACTAGTTTAATACATGCATTAAGCTCGGTTGGACCTGCTAGTTTATACAAGCTTTAGTATACAAAATTGAGATATGCAAGTCAACCTTAAAATAGCAAATAAGGTTCTACATTTTAAGGCTCAAGTTCAAATCGCACTCTTATCTCTTTTTATGTTCTGTATTCGATTTATACAAATAATGAAGAAGTGAGCCCAAGCCGAGATCATGCTACAATATATATAAGGCTCAAAACGAGCTCGAGTTTTGTCAAGTTGGCGGCTCGGCTCTTGACTTGTCTTCGGTCGATGTCTTGATCGATTAGTGGTAATTAATTCATATCCGATAATCAATGTTAAGTAATAGTAATTTACAGTAATAATTCAAAACTCGACCTCTTTCACTCCTTGTTGCCCTATTAGATGTATTTTGATTGATTTAATTGAGCTGTGGTTTTATTTTGTTTGTGTAATTAAGGTGTCACTACAAAGTCTACAAGTCAGTTTTTTTGAGATTATAATACATTTACTAGCATATTAAGTGATTATTTAGGTAACATACAAACACAACTTATCTAAATTGTGCGACTTAAATCAGTTATATCTTGTTTACATTAGTACTTTATAAAATTTCCACTTGTGGTAAAAAACCCACAAGAAGCTAGATGGAGCTCAAATAGTATTTGCTCTAGATTTTTTACCAGAAGTGACAAGTATAAAATTTGGTGTGAATTGTCTATAACACCCTTTGACAATTATTGATTGATATGGTGCTTGCTTTGCTTTCCCTCCATCTTGCAATATTTAGGTCCAAAGTTAGAGCGCCAAAATCACCCGCCCAAATGGTGTTTCTCCCCAAGCCTATAGACTATAGAGGATATTTTAACCTGTAGTCTAGATAAAGACAATAAATAATGATATGAAATCAAGGTAGCTTTAACATAGGGTAACGCACAATATATTACTTTCCCACCAATTAAAGCTAAAGTAGTCCTCTTCTCCAAACCTTCTATAATTTTGCCATTCATTAACCATTTAAAACCACCCATAATATCATTTATTTACACTTCTACCCCCTCTATGCTGCCGAAATATTTACACTCACCTCCTAATTTTCTCAATGCATAAACCACCGGTACTAGGTCGACAACGTCGAACCAACCCTGTCGTATGGTGCTTCGCAATCGTATGTTCGCTCATTGCCACCACGGTCATAATCGCGGGCATTGTTGTTTTCTCGGGTTACCTTGTGATCCGGCCTAAAATGCCACTTCTAGCTATTCGTGCATCACGTTTAGATAGGGTTTTGTACAACCAAGCAGGCGTTCTAGCCGTGAAACTAACCATTGTTATTCGAGCTGAAAACCATAATCAAAAAGCACATGCTAGCTTCTACGATACAAAGTTGTTGCTAGGTTACCATGGTGTGAATATAGCTCAATTGGTGGCGAACCCGTTTGATGTAGGGAAGAATGAGACAGCTGAGTTGAATTATGTTGTCGAGTCTTCCCCAATTCCATTGCCTCCAGAAGAACAGTATATGACACAACAATCATTGAGTAAAAGTAAGATGATGTTGTTTTTTGTGAAAGGAAGTTCCAGAACGACGTGGAGAGTTGGTCCGTTGGGATCGGTCAAGTTCATGCTGCATATGAACTGTCAGCTCAAATTGCCCACCAATGGCACCGTGGTGTATTCACATTGTAGCACAAAATCACATTGAATAGTTTTTTTTTTTTTTCTTCTCTTGCTTGATGCGTAGATTTAGAGTTTCCTTAAGTTGTTAATCTAACAATTGCTTTATACTGTTCAAATCTTTTTATGACGATATGATATAAGCTATAGTATCAGATAGAAATAAGATAGGTTAGCAGAGTTGTTCTTTACACAAATTTCAGTATAATTTCTTTTAATCCTCACATTGTAGAAGAGACCAAAGAATGTGTTACAAAACGTTAACTTGAACACTCTTGGTGGGGGAGCCAACTTGAAAAGTATTTATTTTAGAGGGCCAATATATACTACGATGAAATTTTTGTATTAAAAATGACTAGAACCATATATAAAAAGGTATAAAATGTACATAATATAGTATAGTAATTTACCACTACTAAATTTCTAAACAAGTCTATTTTCCTAAAATACCCATAGCATTTTTTGCCATTTTATTTTATCATCTAGTTTCCCTCGTACCACTTCACATTATACATCAGTGTTACATCAGTTTTCTCTGTTCTTCACCACCGTCTCACATCACACTCCACCTTTCAACACATTTTTTATTTATTTATTCAAAATTACCACTTTTATAAAAACATATACCACTAAATACCCTACATATACTCATAAATCAAATAATAAATAATAAAAACATTTAACTAGCACGGTGCCCTAAAGGAGAAGATTTCACCTTTCCTCCTCTTGGTTCTTGTATTCACGCGACAAAAAAAAAAACATGATTGTTGCGTGACCCATGCTTCCCGATGCCTCACTGAGCAACGTGGGGGTAGCCTAATGAGTTACATAAGCACAACTGGCGCGAAGCATTCAGGAGTATTTAGGATCGGTGAGCTGTAAGCGTTGTAATTTTCAATGCTTCATAAAGTAGCATTTAGGAGCGTTGAGAATTTAAGAGTTTTTTTTACATATTATGATTGCACCTACAGATACGTTACCAAACGTTTTTATATACTAAAACTGCTACTGAAATGTGTGATGCAGTGTGTTTACAAAAATGTGAAAAATTGAGCATCTCTGGGCTTGAACACCTAATCATCAGTGTAGCCAATGGCGGACCTTTTAAGGGGCAGGGGAGGGTCCCGGCCCCCCCAAATTTTGCGGCACCTAGTGTAAATATTATTGGTTTTAGAGGTAATTTAGTTGAGGTTACAAACAAATCTCCGATTCGGCCCCCCCAAAATAAATTCGGTGTAACACCCCCAATTCATGGATGCAGCGGAATTCAAACTGGGTGTTACTCGACGGCACAATAGTCACAATAATAGAAAACGAACTCCAATTGAGTCGTTTTAAAAGATGTATCATTCAAAATATATAAATATCAGAGATTTCAAAATGAGGTCCCAATTGGTTCCATGTTTACAATGAATAATAAATGAGTTTTGAATGATAATAAAATTAATAGCCCTCTTGAGTATCCGTGCCATTCCGTGCTATCCTTGATCGTCATGAACCTGAAATACATGCTTGAGAGGTCAACACAAAGGTTGAGTGATATTCATAGAGTTTGTTAAATCGATTGAACACAATATGTTGGTAGTGTGAGTTATAGGCTCACACCAATGTTTGGAAAACAAAACAGGTAGGCTACGTTATTATACGCCCGGAACATGTATTATACACTAAGCTTATGACACCATAACGTTAACGTGTACCAATATCGATCGGCAGATTTATCCCGGTAGGTACTTTGCTAACATACCTAAATCTCAAATATTATTGCATTTGTTTGAACTTAGTCAATACAAATGGGATTCGTCAATCCCAATAGGCCTATTCACAATATTTGCGCTCACTATTGCTAGTGATTAAATGGTTCATAATAAGGGATCTCGGTTTAGCAAGGATGGTACTTAGTGATAATAAAACAATCAGGTAAGCATACAATTTAAAAACATTGTGCTCGGTTATAAATAGCATGTATTCCCCCCAAGGGTTTGTAAAACAATTAAGTAATCGAAAGTGGGGCTATGAACTCACCTTAAGTAAGATAGCAAGTAATGAATGTAACGGTTGAATCGTGAAGGTTTCTATGAGCAACCTATAATAGAATGTCGCGACTTAGGATCGGAGTAAAGAATATGAAGTAGTGCCTATATATATATATCTTGCATTTAGTCCATGATGTGGTATGATGTATAATGTAAGTCTTTGAAAGAAATGATTCATGAAACATGTATGTTTTGTATATCGTTTACTACCGTTCGGGCCGACATAATTCAGAAGTCATGTTAGTAAGCGTTCGAGGAGCCAGGACACTTTAACTCATAAATCCACAACTCATCTCGACGGCTTACATAATGAACTCCTCACATGAGGCTCCCTACTATCGTAGTAGTTGATGAAATATATAGATATAAGTTTTGATCCGAAAGGTTACATGTCCGATATTTGAATAAACTTAGGAAAGTTTATTTGTACATGAAGATTGTTATTAGGGGTAGTTTCATAAGTCTTGAATGACCATTTTCTCTTGGTAAAATCTCATGGTTTCCTTTTAAGTGAAGTAGATCCAAATTGCTTGTTCATGTTATCGCCTAATTCATTGTTTCATGTTTACGCCTATGTAAGTTGTTATGGTCATTTCGTCATGGCCTAGCCATGACCTTTGGTCCTTGTTCCAAGGTCATGAGACTCAACCTTGGCTCTAGCCATGGTTGTGGTCTTGATTATAGGTCATAAGACCTCTTGTTCCTTTCAAAGTATAACCATAATCTTGTGACTTTCGCCTAAAAATGGGCTGTTTAGAATTTGAAGAATTTTATCACTCGGAAAGTGTTTTTAGGTCTCGAGCTTCTTTATTCCTGAACGAAAACGTCGTTCCGGACAACTTTCGTGTTTTAACTTTTTGATGAATCGGAGCAGAAGTGGGACTTTCAAAACCCAAATTTGATCAGAATGGTATTTGGCAGTTTGCCGAAAAGTTTTGGTAACTTCAAATGGGCGTAACTTTTGACTCGTATACTCGTTTTAGGTGGTTCAAATTGCTATGGTTTCCTTGTTAAGTCCTCTACTGTAATATGTAATGATCCAATATCATAATTTTACCATTTTTGTCGTGGTCTTACCAAGAAAGTCATTAGTTTACTTGTTTTAGTAACTTGTTGTAACAATCAATAACAATAACTTGTTTTGCTCACTTTTATACATCATGGACATGCATACAAGACATAATATAGCACAAATAATATGTAAATAACATGAATATGATTATTTAACAAGAAGCAAGTTAGGGTTTGCTTACAACTTTTGGCTTTCTACAAGAAAGGAAGTCAAGTATGGAACTAGGACACTAAACCTAAGCTTGTAAACCCTTTACCCCAACTCTTGTAACCCTTGCTAGCCTTGATCTAACCCTTGTGAAAATCATTTAACTTCAGCCCTAGTAACCTTGTGTAGCTCCTAAATCAACCATGGAATCACCAAACAAACTTAAAATTCATGTAGAGAATAACTAAGCCATGAACTTTGATATGTAACTTGTAGCTTAAAGATCAAAGGATCATGGAGCTATGATTTGTGTTGGCTCGTTTTTATGGATGAAAAGATGAAGAAGAAGGTGTTCTTGAGTGGCTATTTATAGTATGAGAAAGTTAGCTAACCATACATGGGTTAGATATTAACCATGGTTAAGTTTAGGTGAAACTTTGTGCCCAAGTTAAGATGAATGGTCAAGATTGAATCACATGGTGACTAATCCCCCCCCTAAGTCGGTTGGGGCTGTGTGGTGGCCAAGTTGGTGACTTTTGGATGATATCTAAGAGTTTAAGCTAAGTTTTGACTCCGTAAAATGCTAACCGTAAGCTGTTAAGCCACGAAACTTAAAACCGGGTATCGTAAAAATACGAAACTTGGAAGAATGGTTAAACATGTCATAATACTCCATAATAAAATATAAAATGAGTGGTAGGTTCTATCGGGTGCTAAAACCCTGCTAAAAACTGGAAACACGGGTCTAAAACGCGTAATACGTAAAATGTACGAATATTGCGTAAAATTGAGAAAAGTAAAATGTTACTTTTCTAATGTGATAAAAATGATTTAAAATGACTTATAATGTCTAGACTGGGCTCAGTCTAGTGTCGGTTGGTATTAAATGTCTTTTAGACATCAAACCGTAAGCCTAAAAATCACGAAATGACTTATAACATCAAGGGATGATTTTTGGTCAATGGAGGAGGGAAAAATATGTTGACTTTTTCTAATAAGTTGAAAACTTAAATCGTCTTAGAAATGCGGTGCAGGTATAGGCTAAGGTTACGGCTGAGTAAAAACGCTTAAAACTGAAAATTTCAGTTTTTCACGGCCGAGGCTTATTTTGGTCATGTTTTTCTCAGTCATGATTTATTCTCAAATAAATCATGAGTGTGTCAAACATTTTTCTGATACGGGGAAAATTAACGCGACCGAATTTCGTTGTACGTAGAATTTCTGAATGACGTTTTACCCTAAAACGTGTAATTCCGTGTAATTCCTTAATAACTTTCACGAAAATGAGCTTATGAATGTCAAACTTTTAATTTGTCATGGAAATGATTTATCACTTCAGCCCAAGAAATAAAAATCAAGTTTCGGGAAAATTTTCGGGAAAAATGAATAGTAAAAGTGAATAGTGAATTTTCCGGAAATAGTAATTAACCTGAAATTGTGAATTGTTACAGTCTCCACCCCATATGAGAGCTCCGTCCCGGAGATCAATTTGCGTTGGGAGTAGAAACTTTGTTGGTAAAAAGAGGTGGGTATTTCTTACGTATCTGGTCATCTCGTTTCCATGTGTATTCAGGATCACGTCGTGAGTTCCAACGAACTTGACAATTGGAATACGGCTTTGCTTGAGTTGTTTGACCTCTTGGTCCATGATTTCTACGGGTTCCTCAATAAATTGAAGATCGTCATCGAGTTGAATTTCATCGAGTGGAATCACGAGTGATTCATCTGACAAGCATTTCTTTAGGTTAGATACATGGAAAGTGGGGTGTACACTACTGAGTTCTGATGGAAGCTCAAGTCTGTATGCCACATGGCCAATCCTGGCTAGGATTTTGAATGGTCCGATGTATCTTGGGTTTAGTTTCCCTCGTTTACCGAATCGTATCAAGCCTTTCCAAGGCGATACCTTTAGCATAACCCTATCTCCGATTTGGAATTCTAGGGGTCTGCGTCGTGTGTCGGCATAACTTTTATGTAGGAAAGGTATGGTAATAGTCGAATATCAAAGGAAATTGATATAGCAGTCGAATATTAATAGGAATTGAGATAGTAATTGAATATCAAATAGAACTTGATATAGTTGTCAAATATTAATAGCAATTGATATAGGAATCGAATAATGGATTAAGTGTTGAACATGTGGTTGGACCAAGTCCTGTTTGAATTGTACGGCTGCCCATGCATATGGCTACATGGCTTCGCAATGAGTTTGGTACGACTGCGCATGCGTATGGTTACATGGCTTCGCAATGAGTTTGGTACGACTGCACATGCATATGGTTACATGGCCTCGCAATGAGTTTGTTTGTTATTGCACTATCATTATGAAAACCAAAAGGTAAACCTCGTACTAATGGAAATTGGGATAGTCGTTGCAATCATAGCCTAGTAGGTAATCTGTTATTGTATCTAGTGTTTATTGACTTCATACTTATGTTATTTCGGATATAATTAAGCCCACTTGTTTATAATTCTTTATTTACATAGAGAGGCATCCCAAACAATGTAACTAAAGGAATATAAACGTATGGTTCGATGTTTATAATTTCTTTATTTAAATGAAAAGGCATCCCAATCCATTCAAATAAGGACATTATAAATCATCCTACTTAAGAATTCCCGACACAACATTCATACTTAGCCGGTGAGTTACAAGGTAGTGTATTACGAGATGATACTGGTGTTCCAAAAGTACAAGATGAATATTCAAACTTGTAAAGCTGATGAGGGTACTTGTGGTGTAACTAAGGATGATTTGAGCTTTAAAAGTGCATCAAAATCTGTTAATGAGCTTGTGGTTCCAACGGTTGTGAAGATAATGTTATGATATGTTGATGAACAAAAGTGTGTAGTGTATGCTTAACATTAATACTCTTAGGTATAGATGTTGAGTTTGCTTTAAAAATCTTAAGAGATTTTAAAAGTTTATGATGGAATGGTATCCTTAGGACCTAAACAGGATAGTACTTCTACAGGATGAAGAGAATAATTGATAACTATCCCAAGATAGTAGTTCGGATTATCTCATAAATGAAAAATTTCAAGAATGAAATTAGGTAACACAAATAAGGTGTTAAGATTTCGCTGAGTGGTAAGACATTATCGTGTCTCTAGATTGTTTTAATGTATTCTGGTGGTTTATCGTGTTCATGTAGGAAATCAACCTAAACATAACCCTAGTACAACTACTCTCAGTATTTGAAAATTCTAAGTCGAATATAGTTAGTCAGACTATATTCCACTGTCCCTAGGTTAAATATAGGTGACTAGTCTATATTTAGCCAAGGTTCGATAAAATTTTTCAAATACCTAAACTAGGTATACTTTTGATATGTCCGTTGCTTTCGGGAAACTGTTCATTAAACAAAGGCGATGTTAAACCCTTAAGTTGTAAGTCCCGTCCATACAAGACTTGTAACGTATGTTTTCATATTCCATTGCATAGAAGATAGTAAGGGTAGGTACGTATGGAAAGGAAGTTTTTAAGTAGTTCTAAAATAGAACATACTTGGCCAGGATCACAAACTTTTAATAATGAAGGTTTCATAAAAAAACTTTGATGAATGTAGAGCTGAACTTCAGCTTTTGTAGGTAATGGATTTGTTTGTCCTTTAGAAATCTCATATTTCTATTTAGAAATTGATAGGTTGTGACGGGTTTTTGATGTCATATGAAATGATATTGATGATGTGATGGAATGATTCTAGAGACCATTGCGCAAAACACAATGTCTCGGAAGTAGGTTAGACCATTGTGTAATTCACAATGTCTGGGAAGTAGGTTAAACCATTGTGTGACTCAAAACATTTGAGAAATGATTAAGACCATTGTATAATACAATGTCTTGGAAAATAGGAAAGACCATTGCAATCAGTTACAATGTCTTGGACATAAAATGTTGGAGTAGGAACATGATTGGGAAAATGTGGTTGTGTCGAAATGCCATAGAATAGGCATGTGTAGATGTTTAGATAAAATGATTGAAAATAACTCGTATGTATATATAAATATACTTATATGTTCATGTAGCATAAAATGCTTAATAAGTCCATAATCGTCTGGAGGATGGAAGACACGGAGAGCGGAAGGCTATAAAAATGTTTTTGCTTGTAATTGTAGTTATAGTTTAGGTCTCAATTAGACCCGTTTCTCTATAACCATGGCTCTGGTACCAATCTGTAACACCCCCAATTCATGGATGCAGCGGAATTCAAACTGGGTGTTACTCGACGGCACAATAGTCACAATAATAGAAAACGAACTCCAATTGAGTCGTTTTAAAAGATGTATCATTCAAAATATATAAATATCAGAGATTTCAAAATGAGGTCCCAATTGGTTCCATGTTTACAATGAATAATAAATGAGTTTTGAATGATAATAAAATTAATAGCCCTCTTGAGTATCCGTGCCATTCCGTGCTATCCTTGATCGTCATGAACCTGAAATACATGCTTGAGAGGTCAACACAAAGGTTGAGTGATATTCATAGAGTTTGTTAAATCGATTGAACACAATATGTTGGTAGTGTGAGTTATAGGCTCACACCAATGTTTGGAAAACAAAACAGGTAGGCTACGTTATTATACGCCCGGAACATGTATTATACACTAAGCTTATGACACCATAACGTTAACGTGTACCAATATCGATCGGCAGATTTATCCCGGTAGGTACTTTGCTAACATACCTAAATCTCAAATATTATTGCATTTGTTTGAACTTAGTCAATACAAATGGGATTCGTCAATCCCAATAGGCCTATTCACAATATTTGCGCTCACTATTGCTAGTGATTAAATGGTTCATAATAAGGGATCTCGGTTTAGCAAGGATGGCACGGAAGGACATGGATACTCAAGAGGGCTATAAATTTTATTATCATTCAAAACTCATTTATTATACATTGTAAACATGGAACCAATTGGGACCTCATTTTGTAATCTCTGATACTTATATAATTTGAATGATAAACCTTTTCAAAACGACTCAATTGGAGTTCGTTTTCTATCATTGTGACTATTGTGCCGTCGAGTAACACCCAGTTTGAATTCCGCTGCATCCATGAATTGGGGGTGTTACATTCGGCCCCCCCAAAAAAAATGTTCTAGTTCCGCCACTGAGTGTAGCAACACAGAGTACAAAGCAACTAGGCCGAAACCATATCTTTGTTGAAACTTCAATTTGCTTTTATTTATAATTTCGTGGGCAAATTGAAAAACTGATATCTTCTCCGAAAAAAGCTTCCATTGTCGTAAGAAAGCTTGTGGGGGAAGCTGCCCACACTGCCCCTGCAGTCAGTAAGTCAGTAAGAGGGTATTTCTGTTCACGTTGGGGTGTTTGGGATAAATTATTATTTCTGCTTATCTGAGGGTCTTTGGTAGTACGTATTATTTCTACTTACGTTGGGGTGTTTGGGAGTGCGTATTATTTCTGCTTATATGTGTTGGGGTGTATGGTTTATTCTTCTTTTGTGCTTATGCTTTTGTGATTAGAAATTAAGAATTGGATTGAATTACGCCAATGTAGAACAAAAGGATGAACAGTTTAGTTGAATAATTACTGTTACAATGGAATATTTAATACATGATCAAATGAAAGCAATTAAATTGATTAGTTACGTGCAAGAACAGCTTTAGTGAACTTTACGCTATTTGACTTATGAGTAAGTGAGTAACTATCTTACACTAAAAATTTACTTGCTATGTATTAATGTATAATAGTTTGACACTTCACTTTTGCTAACCAACTAAACACAAGAGAAGTCAGCTTAGAAAATGAGTAGCCAACTTAAGAGAATGAAAGCGTCCTTGTACACAAGTACGTGTAAGCCGCATTTGAAGTTACAAAATTGAAGAATTTGGGATGTATGAGCATTTTATAGAGTTCCGTGAGTCATGAAAATGGGACTACCTCATCTCTTCAAATGCTCATTACAGATTAAAGAAGTATATGATGGTCCGTGCTCTCATTTTTATGCAGTAAGGTATATCAGCAATGCTGATGATATCGGTTGTAGATTTTTGAATTCTGCTTCATGGCATGTAATACAGAATAGCTTAGAATGATCTTTCATGTTTATTTGTTCTATGGTTAGAGTCAGTCAAATCATATAAAATGTTCTAGATTAACGCTCCATTGGTTTTTTCTATTAAGGTCTTAATAGAAGCATTTTGTCTTATTCTGTCAGAGGTTTTCTCATCAAGCCTGTTTGATATATTTTTATGTTAAACTCTTTACTTCATGTAAAATTGTGTTTAAAAGTTTATCTCGTCATATGCAAGAACATCTGCACAATATCTAACATCTGTGCTTTTGAATATATCTGTCTTAACACTTATACTTTTCTCCATATATTACGTATGTCATTAAGGAAGATTGTTATTTTCCCCATGTAGATTAATCCAAAAGATGCTATCAACCTAAAAGACTTGTTGGAGGAATATATAATTAAGCTTGAAAAAGTATAAAGCTAATTGTGAAAATGAGTTTCTCCAACGACAAAGACAGAGGTTTCTGCTACCATATCCATCGCCTCAGTTCCCTGTGCCTAATCCAGGTACTACATGTATATCCCTCATAGATTTTCCGATTCATACAAGCAATTTTTTGGTTTCAATTTACGTTGTAAAATAGAGGTTTGGTTTCAGCAGGTTATCCGGTCTGCAGTTCAACAAGAACCATGTTTTACAACTCTACGTCACTACCCAACCTCAATTTATCTACACCAACCTCTATCCAACCAACAACACTAGAGCAAATGGACATTTTTTAAGATGCTACCCATTTTAAGGACCACGGGGACTACCTTTGGTCATGAAAGCCAAATCATCTAGTTCTCAAATGGTTGCGTCAACATTTTCAGGTAATGGGTTTAACTTTGACGTTGGGCCAGAATTAAGTAGATTTTTGGGTAATTGTTTGACAGTAATAGGCATCTGGAAAACGATCGTCTAATGCCTTAGTCGTATAAACAGAAGAAAAGTTTCATTCTTCGAATCAATGTAAATAAGAAAATTAAAATTAAGTCGCATACAAAAGATCTAAAGAAGTGCCTATGGGTTTTGCTTGAAAGTTAGAGAGGAATACGATTCTCTTGATAAGGATGACACCTTGGACTATGATTCTGATTCCATCAGTATCACGTACCAAAGGTGTCTCAAAAATTGATATAATCTTCAATTACTAAATTTCGTATGGTTATTTGTGCTTTTGTGATACTTACGTGTTATGTTCTTTTAGTAAGGGGTGGTGGGGTTTGAGCTTTTGGTGATGGTGTTGTCTTAGGTGAATGTGGTCTTTCTAGTCATGTGTGCTTATTTTTATGTTTGGTGCTTTTTATAGGTTTTTCTTCGGTGCTTTGTAATTTCTAGCTTCTTGTTAGTTTTTTTAATGAATCATCTTTGCCGTTCAAAAACCTAATAAGCTTCTGTTTGTAATAATAAGTTCTTCCTTGTTATACATATATATTAGATAGATTTAACTGGTTGTTCAATGTTGCGTATGTACATGGAACGACCTCAACATGAAACCAAAAAATGTTAATGGGTCAACATGACTTTGACATGTCCTGAAAATACAAGAATGACCCGTTTACCCAACCTGCAATTTTAGCCACTTATGTTTAAACAAATATTTCCTACAAATGGCAATGGGTTCAAAAAGTTGTCAAATTGTTTGAGTCAAGTTTTCAATCTCAACAGCAGACGAGTATTAATTAATTTTCTTTATATTTTTCTTTCTTCAGTTATCAGCTTATGCTCATATGTTTTTTTTCAGGTTTCGTGATCAAGAAGGAAAGAGACGAAAAGGAAGTTTATTCTGCTTGTTGATCTGTCATGGAATTCTAGAAATCGATGTTACATTCTGTAACACTATTTTAACCTTAGCAATTAATGAGCTTTTTACAAAGATATTAGAAGTCGGCAGTATGATATATGGCTGTAATCAAGGGATTTTGTTAGAAAGATGCTGAATTTAGTTATACAAAGCTTGATTTTAAAGCCTAATTTGGGTCCTGCATTTAGAAGAAATATAGTAGACCGGTTGTTTTTGGTTTTTGTTCTTGCTGATATAAGGTCTGTGATACTGAATTCAGATAGAGTTGCAGGTCAAAATCCTGTTTGACTTTCTTATTGGGGTTAACTATGGCTATAATATTTATACTATTACTTTTCGAATTTTCTGGTGGTGCGTCAGCGTGCATTATGTAGTTGCTCGCTATAGACAATTATGAGCAGATGTGTATATATATTTGTGTTTCCACTTCCTCAGTTATACCGCTCTATAGATAGACAATTCTGCGCAAGCTCCTTTCTTGGTACACCAATATGTGTCCTTGTAGCATAAATGAATGCCACAAAACCTTATAATATCAAGGCTTTCATAACTAAAATATGTGATCAGTTCCAAAACCAATTGCATGCCATTATAGGGATCCAAGACACCGTAAAATGCAGGTGGATTTATGACTAAGAAATTATTACAGTTCCATTTTTTATATGAAAAGATGGATCTGTAATCTATTGTTGATCGCGTTGATGATACTTTGAATGGTCTTTATATGTTACGGAGTATAACAATGCTACTAGTACATATCAATAAGACATGTTGACACTTGTTTGGTTCTTCCATTGGTTTTGATAGTAATGTATTATAACATGGTTATATTGTCGTCTTGATTAGGTGTAACGCGAGCCACTCGTGGGTTACTCGAACTCGGCTTGTAAGACGCTCGACTCGGTTTTGACTTTTATGAACGTGAGCCAAGTTTGAGCTTTGGTTTGAACTCATTTAATACATGCATTAAGCTCGGTTGGACCTGTGAGTTTATACAAGCTTAAGTATACAAAATTGAGATATGCAAGTCAACCTTAAAATAGCAAATAAGGTTCTACATTTTAAGGCTCAAGTTCAAATCGCACTCTTATCTCTTTTTATGTTCTGTATTCGATTTATACAAATAATGAAGAAGTGAGCCCAAGCCGAGATCATGCTACAATATATATAAGGCTCAAAACGAGCTCGAGTTTTGTCAAGCTGGGGGCTCGGCTCTTGACTTGTCTTCGGTCGATGTCTTGATCGATTAGTGGTAATTAATTCATATCCGGTAATTAATGTTAAGTAATAATTTACAATAATAATTCAAAACCTGGCCTCCTTCACTCCTTGTTGCCCTATGAGATGTGTTTTGATTGATTTAATTGAGCTGTGGTTTTATTTTGTTTGTGTGGATAAGGTGTTACTACAAGTCAGTTTTTTTTAGATTATAATACATTTACTAGCAATACATCATTTTTCTATAATGTATAGCAACTAATCTCTTCGATATTAAGTGATTTTTTAGGTAACATACAAACACAACTTAACTAAATTGTGCGACTTAAACCAGTTATATCTTGTTTACATTAGTATTTTATGAAATTTCCACTTGTGGTAAATACCCAAAAGAAGCTAGATGGAGCTCACATGGTATTTGCTCTAGAATTTTTACCAAAAGTGACAAGTATAAAATTTGGAGTAAATTGACTATAACACCCTTGGACAATTATTGTTTGATGTGCTGCTTGCTTTCCCTCCATCTTGCAATATTTAGGTCCAAAGTTAGAGCGCCAAAATCACCCGCCAAATGGTGTTTCTCCCCAAGCCTATAGACTATAGAGGATATTTTAACCTCTAGTCTAGATAAAGACAATATAGTAATTTATTAACATGATTTTAATATAGGGGGCAGTTATAAGGACGGGGGTTGTTTTTTTAGATGGACGAGGGTGTTTTTTTTTTTTTTTTTTTTTTTTTTTTTTTTTTTTTTTAATAATTTTGTTTATATCAAAAAACTATAAACCTGAAAGTGCGGAACAGAAAATATAAAGTTTAATATGTCAAACGGTTAAAACTGTCAGAAATACGAAACAGAAACTGGCAAAAACTGTGTTGTACTGAAATAAAAGAGAGACAAAATGGGGGGACAAAAGGACTCCCATGTGCAGTCTATGGGGGTAGACCCCGTTAATATAGGGGACCCCTTAATATAATGTCTCAAACTAGTCCACTACTAAATTTCTAAACAAGTCTATTTTCCTAAAATACCAATATAATTTTGCCATTTTATTTTATCATCTACAGTTATATAAAAGGATCACACGCTAGTCATTGTGGTCGGTCGACCTCGATCGGTCGACTTCGGTCCCGATCGGTTGCCACCACTGTGGCTATTTTGTCTCGATCGGTCGTTGGTGGATTGAATACACAATACGGTTGTTTAAAAGACCGAATTGAATACACAAGGTTTTCAAAAAATTGTTACCGTTTGGTAAAAAAAAAAAAAAACTTTTTTTTTAAACTTTACCATTTTACAACTTTATAAATATCAACCTCAAACACACAATTCAAACGACTTCACGTCCATATTTATCATGTCAAAAAAAATACTCCCACGTCAAAAAAACGACGATCCCGACTATCCCAAAATGCCCCGAATTTGAATTTCTCGCCGGATTCAAATTTCGAATTAACCGGCATAACACCACCACAAAATTGGGGTATTGGCTTTCGTGCACCTGCTTTTAAGTATCCAACACGACTACCACAACCAAATCAAAATCAAACCCCGTTTTACGTTAATCGTCCATATGTCTCACCGTATCGTCATAATATGGATTTTCACCAAGAACCAAGTGGGTCGTCGTATCATCCTAACATGGATTTCTCGCAGTCTTCCCAGCCGTATGAAACGTATTCCCCGCTTCGGGAGCGGGGTGTTAATCTTGATATGGATTTGGAGGATTATATGCCAGAATATCCGACTCAACAATACTCGACTCAAAACTATATGAGTCAAGATGTTTCGATGGGCCAAGGTTCGGGTCACGGTTCGTACCACGGTTCAATGCCTATTGAAGACGATGACGATGTCGAAGAGACATCACCCGTGAAAGCAAATAAGCCTTCGAGACGTGCTACAAAGGCGAAGGACAAAGGCAAAAAGGTCGAACCAACCAAAAAGGCCGAACCTTGGACAAAGGCGGAAGAGATCGCGCTTTGTAGAGGTTTGTGTCATGTGTCCGAATATTCATTGAGAGGAAACGTTGTGAACATGAATGGTTTTTGGGAGGATATTATAGCGTACTTTGAAAGAGAAATTGGTTCACAAAGAAGTTACGACTCGATTATTTTCAAATGGAAGAATAAGATTCGTAGTAGGGTTGGGCAGTTTTGTGCAATTATGGATAACATCAAGGACAATCACAAAAGTAGTGAGAATGATGCAGATGACTACTCAAAAGCTCTTCAAGAATAACATGTGATTTACGGTCAATATTTTACTTTGGACGAGTGTTGGAAAATTTTGAGAATCATGAGTGTTGGAAGGATGTTGAGATGCCTGCTTTCAGAACAAAGAGTCGAAAGAAATCCAAGGCTTCTAAAACCACCTCGGGATCGACAAAAGCTCATTTGAAATTCCAAAACTTGGATGATTTTGATGATGAGGAAGAGTGATCAGTACTGAACCGTCAGATTATTATTGACCAAGGTCAATAAGTCAAAAACAGCTTAGACTAATGCTCCTCGGAGTACAATGTTTCCCCGGGTCGTTAGATTCCAACGAGGTGTGGATGGTATTAAAAACGAATTTGTGATCGGGTGAATTTGAACAGGAAATGGTATAAGTGTGAGTGAGTGATTAATCTAAGGGTTTATAAAACAAAATAGCTTAAATAAGCTATAAGAGTGATTACGTAAACCTAAATAACTTAGAAACGTTTAAAACCTAGAAACGCGTACGTTTAATTTAAATCTACGTAAACGTACGAAACAAAAACGATTTTAACCATAATAGGAATTTGCATGCCTCAGGGGCTTAAATGCATATTAAATAAACTTAAAATATTTATTTTATAATTACTTAATTATTTAATTAATTATTATTATTTAATAACAATTTTTAATTATATAAATATTACACTAATGAATAAGAAAATGTAAAATAAGTCTAGAAAATTAAAATTAAAACTTAGAAAAATCTAAAATATTATAAAACTTATTTTAAAACTAAAATTATATTTTTCACACTATTTATCTATTTATTATTAATTATTAATTATTATTTAATTATTTATTAAATATTAAAAACTAAATTAAATTAAGAAAAATAGCAAATGAACAGTGAAAAATCTAAAACTTTTTATAAAATTATCTTATAACTACAAGAAGCTATGAAAATTATAAAATTGAAAATTGCTTTTGAAATAAGCTGAGAATAAGCCAAATTGCTTAAATAGAAGCTACCACTATTTTTAATTTTGTCTTTTCGGGATTTTTCTTTTACAAAACTATTTTACTGCTTAAAATAAGCAGCTTTAACAAAGGCACTTTGGCTGAGGCTTAAAAATAAGCACTTTGGAAATCAAAGTGCTTAACAGTTGGAATTATAAGCTTATTAGGATTTTTTTTAGGCTTTGAATAAGCTTATAATAAGCCACACAGTGAGAGCCAAAGGTAAAATAAGCTACTAGTTGTATTAGTGACTAGGAATAAGCAACAATGAAGGAAATAAGCTCAGGAAATAAGCTATTACAAGCTAATAAGCAAATGGCCAAAACTGAGTATGAAACAGGCCAAATGGCCCAACTTCCAGGCCTTGGGGGGGGGGGGCCACTAGGGAACTTGGAAGCCCAAACAAAAAGTGGATCCAATAAGCTGAGCTTATTGGCTTTTCAAAAAGCCAAAGTTAGACCTCTGGGGCTCACTAATAAGCAAAGGAGGGGGTTTGGAAATTTGGTACAAAAGCTGAGTTGTATGGGAGGAAGGAGGATTTAACACTCATAACTCAGTATATCAAATGAAATGGCACCAACTTAAAGTCTTATGCAGCCCTACCAAATAAGCTAAAAAGCTTGAAATAAGCCCGGATCTAGAAAGATGAGCTGCTTGGCTTTCCAAAAAGCCAAGAAACTTAAGGTGGGGCCCACTATTGAAGTCTGTGCAAGCTTATGAAATATGGTGATTATCGTGTGCACAGGGCACACTTTCTAAAAAATGCTTAAAGTAGAGCACTAATTAAGCAGTTAAATAAGCTATCTAAAAATTAACAAAAATACCTAGTAAAGATAAGCAGCTAAATATTAAGATCCTAAAAGCACAAGTCTTGAAACTAAGTATTAAAGCCTAGGGAAAATTCTCTATTTAATTCAAAAATCCATTACCTGAAAATTTGACTTTTTAATTACCTATCTAAGTTGACTTATATGAGTTTTAATCTAATCCTAGTGACTGATTATGATGTAATAAGATAAAAGAGGACTAGATTAAGCTAGATTATCTACTTATAAGCTAATATGTAGAAAATGGACTTATAAATCCTAACAGATAACAACTTAGGTGAGATTGTAAGTCATTTTGACTTTTGATCAAATAACGATGGGATTTTATGAGTCTCTTGACCTAGTATTACCTAAGCTAACATGAAATAACCATAATTAACCAAAGAAACTCACTATTGCTCAGTGAGTTACAATGAACCAAACACCCCTTTATGAAGGTTGATTTGGAGTTTTCAAAACAATTGGTATATTAAAGCCATAACACTGATTCCAAACACTATATTATGATTATATAAGATCAAATGAGCATAAATCAACAACACCACAAGCATATAACACAGATTTGTCAAGTTTGTATTTAACACTGTGAGATTTTGATTTTTTTAGCACAAATGAATCCAAGGAACAAGCAAACTATTTTAAGCTATATTACAACTAACAAACAACACAGGAACATAAAAACATAAAGATTGAAGCAAATAAAGTAATAGAAAAGTTATATGCTAAGTTGTGCAAAAATACTTACAAGGTGAATCAAGCTGAGAGTTTAGAACCATGGACCAAATACCAACCTAACAGCTTCCCACAAAGCTACTAAACCAAGATCAATCCATAATTCAATCTGCTCCAAGCTTCTTCTTTGATTTCCACAAATTTTTTATTTTTATTCTATATTTCTTGATTATTTTTGAATTTTGGAGTTTAACCACTAAACTGAATTTTAAGATATCTAAAAGCTTTTAAAAGCTTTGTCAGAGCTTATATGAGCCTAAGATTGTCTTTATAATCCACTACAAACAATATTAAGTAACTTGAGAATTTTAAGCTAAAATTGCAAGAAACTGAATTCGTACTAAACTTTGAAATTGATTATTGAAAACACTTAAGATTACACTGAGAATGTAAAGTACAACACTTGAAAGCTTAAAATTGAGCTGGAATTAAAGTTTACACTAAAACGATTAACTAAATTACACTACTCCTAATTACTCCTCTTCTCTGCTTCTTCTCCTCTTCTTTATAGATATTTTGAAGTCCCCACTTGTTTCTGAGTCTTTCCCATCACAATTGAGAGCCATTGGATCATTGAAACTCATCTCAGCCTTTAAAATTGCTTTTGGCGCTAAAAAGTCATGGGGTTGCTTGGAGGGTTTTCAGGAGCATTAAATGCTTCCTGTTTGTAGTGGAGGTGGAGGGGACATGGTGTGAAAGTGATAGCAAGTTGGGGTGGTGAAACCAGGGAAGTGGAGGTGGTATTGGCTGTGTGAGGTGGAGGGTGAACAGTGGACGGGGAAGTGGTATTGGAGGGGGTTGACCAGGGTTTGACCCTGGTTTATATTAATAATTGTTAATACAAATATCGCCTAAAAACGTTATTTATCTTTTACGATCTTCGCTATGTTTTGTTAACAACAAAATGTAAACTTTAGTCTTTAAGCAAAACATAATCTTAGTTTTTAAGACTTGCATAAACTAGACTTTTGCTACATTTTACATTTCATAAAACACAACACAAGTTTATTTCCTAAATTAGAAATAGTCACATCACATTTATGTCAAGTTTTGTCATTATGCATTTATGGAAAGAAATGTGTTTGACTAACTTTGTTGTTGCTTGCAAGCTTTGTATTTGACTTGATTTAAGTGATGTGACATTGTTTGGTTGCTAGGAGTTATGAGACAAGACCTTGTTTAGTTTGAAGAGTTATTGCAAAAACCTACTGCAGACCCGGCGGTACCCTGGGGGTACACGGGCGGAACCCATCTGAGGGTTCCGCCTGATCCGCCAAGCATGCAGTGTGGTGTGCTATAAATACCAAGCCATAACTTGATTTTTGGCTAACCTCTAGAGATCATATTTTACACACACACTCATCTTTTCTTCTAACCTCTTTGTGGAAAACTAGAAGGGGGGGTTGAATAGTTTGCCGATTAAAATCTTTTTAACTTGTTAAGTTAGCTTTGAAACTTTCCGATTGATCAAAGATATATGCACAAACACAATATATAACAAGTAAGTAAATGAAAGAAACGATCAAACCACAACACGAGTATTTATCGTGGTTCGGCTACAAGGACTCTTTTTCCTTGCCCTACGTCCACGCCCCGAGTATCCAACTCGAGAGTTTCTTTCACTAGTCAACAAGCTCCTTTCACCGGCGGAGAAAACCTTACATGTCGCTTATACTTTTACCGACACAAAGCTAAATGTCGAGTTCTTTTACAAGGGCACAACCACTCCCGTTAGTTCTTTTACTAGGGTACAACAACTCCCAACACTCTTTGTATTTTGAGGACTAAAATACTAACCACTCACTACAGAATATACACAAACAAATGAAGTGTAAACAACACGAGTTTACACAATACTAAGCTACCAAGTCTTGCAACGTTGTGTTGGAAACTTGTAACTTTTCACGAACTTGTGAGCTTCTTTGCTACAAAGAGAAACTTCACATTAACAATGTTAAGAGGTTAGAAGAAAAGATGAGTGTGTGTGTAAAATATGATCTCAAGAGGTTAGCCAAAAATCAAGTTATGGCTTGGTATTTATAGCACAACATTCTGCATGCTTGGCGGATCAGGCGGAACCCTCAGATGGGTTCCGCCCGTGTACCCCCAGGGTACCGCCGGGTCTGCAGTAGGTTTATGCAATAACTCTTCAAACCAAACAAGGTCTTGTCTCATAAATCCTAGCAACCAAACAATGTCACATCACTTAAAAACAAGTCAAATACAAAGCTTGCAAGCAACAACAAAGTTAGTCAAACACATTTCTTTCCATAAATACATAGTGACAAAACTTGCCATAAATGTGATGTGACAATTTCTAATTTAAGAAATAAACTTGTGTTGAGTTTTATGAAATGTAAAATGTAGCAAAAGTCTAGTTTATGCAAGTCTTAAAAAGTAAGATTATGTTTTGCTTAGAAACAAAGGTTTACATTTTGTCGTTAACAAAACTTAGCGAAGATCGTAAAATATAAATAACGTTTTTAGGCGATATTTGTATTAACAATCTCCCCCTTTTTGTTGATGACAAAACATAAACTTTGTTTTTAAGTAACATGCAAAATCTTGGTTTTCAAGACTTAAAAAAAATTATATTAACCTTGTTTTACTTAATTTATGAAAATCATATTAAGTATTGAAAGTTCAATATATTTCTCCCCCTTTTTGTCAAAACAAAAAGTAGAGTGGCGAAGCGGAATAATGCTCATGCTCCCCCTTGGTTGATACTCCCCCTAAATGTAGTGCCAAGATGGGAAACAATGATTTTGGACCCTACAAAAAAATGTTAGTTGGTGATATAGATAGTTAAGAATGTAGTTACCACACACATTGCAACCACAACACAAATATGCTCAACCAACAATGTACTAAAGTGAGTAGAAAGAAATTTCATTCCAAGTAAAATTTTGACTATAAAAGTCAAAAGACAAGAAATGAGAACTATTCTTCTACTTGTACACAAAAACTAAAAAATAACCAAGAAAATAAAATAAAATCCTACATTCCTAGAGTGGGGCAAATGGCCTCCAAAAGTTGTCTAGGATTTGTTGGGGTGGGAAAGTGCATCCAAACGTTCTATGACGTGTTGGAATGCAAAGCGGGTTTCGTTTTGGAATTGGTGAAGCAAGGTTTTGATGGTTTCACCCATTTGCTCACAATTTGAGCAAGCATGGGGATGAGTGGGTTGAAATGGGTTGGTTTTGGTTTCATGGTTTGAGGGTTGGTTGGTTTGTGGTTCTTGGGTGGATGATGGGTTTGGTATTGAGTCAAGCAATGTGGTTTGAAATTGCATTGCTTGATGGAGATGGTTTTCAACCATGTTTTGGATATCCTCATAAGAAGGAAATAAAGACTCAAAGGTTTGAGGTTGAGGGTGTGGTGGATTTGGGTGATCATGGTGTTCAAAGTTTGGTTCTCCATATAGAGGACCATGAATGTCATGGTAGATGGGGTGAAACAACAATGGTGTGGGTGGATGGTACACTTGTTGTGATGGTTGGTTAAGGTTAAGATCCTCATCAAAGTCTAGAATTGACCTTGGTGATTGATTTGCAAAAGGTGGTGGTTGTGTAGGTCTTGGTGGAAGATCATTAAGATCTTGGACAAATGGGTGTGGTGATGTGGGAGGAGACCCAAAGAGTTCCATTGGCTCAATTTTGGGTAATGGTGATGGTGATGAGGTTTTGGATGGTTGAGTTGGAGCACCTGGTGGAGTTGGGTCAATAGGTGATTTAGTTGGTGGTGGAGTGAGCTCATTTGGTTGATTGGGTGATGGTGATGGAGATGCAAGGTTCAAAAAGTGTTCATTTTTATGGGTGATGTAAATTCATCCAAGGATGAGGAGGTTAGGTTGATGGGTTGATTGGACCATAGTGGTTTAACACTAATCCGGGCGGTTTTCCGGATGGGTCTTGATGGTTGAGAGGTGTTTGTTGACTTAGTCATGGTTTATAAGGTTGAGAAGTTGTGTTGAGGAAGGTGTGATTTGATGGTGTTGAGGATGGCTTAATTTATAGTGTTGATGAATTATGGAAAGGAGTGTTTGGATTTGATGTTAGTCCATACAAAAATGGAGGTTTCTAATGATTTGGAAAACTAATTGTGGGTTGTCATGTCATTGGAGTCAATCCAATGAAAATGGTGAAGTGAGAAGACAAGTTTTGCACTAAATGCTTAGTGGTTTTGGTGGATTTGTGATAGTAAAAATCTGACCTTGAGGTTGTTATGGTTGAATTTGAATTTTGGCGGGAAAGGGTTTTGGTTAAGTTTATAGAAGAAGGAGTATCCTATTTTGCTAAACACATTGCAAGTAATGGTTTTCTACCTAAAAGGATTGGATTTTGGTGTTTAGATGTTGAAATTGTGAAAATAAAAACTAAAATTCTGCAGGAGGCTGGCGGCACCCTCAGAATACACAGGCGGAACCCATTTGAGGGTGCCGCCAGGTCCGTTGGGCAAAATCTGGGATTCCCAGAAATTGTACTGGCGGAACCCAAATTTGGGTACCGCCAGATCCGCCAGGGGTGAAAAAAGTGGCAGTCCACGTTTTTTACCCGCGAGACGTTTTTCAAAATTTTCGAAAACTCATAAAATCAAAGAGATAAGGCATTTCTGGTTGGGTAATGAAAAAATTGGACACGTAAACATACGTTTCATAGGACTTTGACCTTGAGGTCGAGAATCTCACTATACTTAGTGAAAATATCATAAACTTGAAAATTTGACAACTTGCCAAAAGTTGTCTCCCTGCATCATTGTTAGTTAAAACATGTTCCAAAGTGTATCGAACATTGTACTAACACACAAATACATCACAAATATTGTTTAAACTACCAAATTATTTCAATAGCACCTTGTGCCAAACACTCCTAACACACCCGCACTCATTGACGTTCCATCTTCTTCTTCATCTTCCCGAGGAATCTCCCGATGTTTTTGAACATCCCCTTTGTTTGCTTGAACTCCTCCGACTCATTTGGAATATCCGGAAGTTGAGAAAGGTATTCTAGAGGTGGGAGCCTAGAGTTTGGCAAATTGTCATCTTCACTCATTGAGCCTTATAAACTCTCTTATCACTAAGTGGAACAAAGGTGTGTGGAATAAGAGTGTAGTCAAGACGAAGACCATTTGAAGTTGGTGGAATGGGTGAGATGAACCTAAAGAGACGGGTCAAGAGCATTCCATATGGCATAGCCGTTGTGCCATTCACGGGAATGTCGGCCATTCTCTTTGCTATGTAGTAGGCAAGATTGAAGGGTTGCCTAACGGACAAGGAGTAGAGCATGTAGCAAAGGCAAAGGTTGATATGGTCATGGTTCCCTATTGTGCTAATGACATTGGCTCTAAGGACTTCCTCCCATTTCTTGAATTGGGGCTTAAGTTCGTTCATTTCCATTCCATATGGGTCCTTATCGACCTCATTCCCCGAATGGGTTCTCCCAGTGGTGGTGGTCCTAACAAAGAGGTGGTCACGAAGTACATCTTTTGAGACAAGGGGTGTGTCATAAGGGTGGATACGGTCTTGGAGGTTGTCAAGAGTTGAGAGGGAGTGCAAGTCGGAATAGAGGCAAGTACCATGGTTTGGGACACCTAGGATTTGAGCAAACTCCTCAAGAGTGAAGGAGTATTGATGACCGCTAACCCTAAAGTTGATAGACATATGACCATAGTCATCCGTGTAGAGGACGGAGGATGCATAGAACTTTAGAATGAACCTAGGACAAATAGGCTCGTCGATATTCAAAAGACACTCAAAGTTGATTGTGGCAAAATCGGCGTAAAGATTTGTGCCTTCTAGGAAAGATGGGTCAATGGTTCTACCCTCATGGACATAGTGTTTTTCTAGGGCTTTGAAAATGTTTACTTGATTTGCGGTAAGGCCTTTGGTTTTGTGGTGTTTTGGTAGGTACTTAATGGTGTCCTTGTGGTCGTAGTGGGTTAGAGGAGGCATGATGATTCCTAGAACAACAAAATTTCACATTTTAGTTTACGTAAACCACTATTATATTGTGGAAGTTCTAGTGTGTGCCTATATGAAAACAATGTGGAGGTGCGGTTATCTTGACTCATTTTGATGCTTCAAAATCGTTTTAT
The DNA here is from genome assembly GCA_030686995.1 of Artemisia argyi. NCBI lineage: Eukaryota > Viridiplantae > Streptophyta > Magnoliopsida > Asterales > Asteraceae > Artemisia > Artemisia argyi. The sequence goes on from CM060696.1 coordinate 103,281,674, forward strand.
GCAAGTTTTGTTATAAAACAAAAGATAACCCAAACGCTCCTAGTTCAATGTAGCTTCGTTTGAATGTACCCGAAAATACATATTGATTATGTATTCCCTTTAGCATTCAAGAGACATTATGCAAGTGATGTTTTAAGCATAACGTTTTGATTTTGTATTCTCAATGTGAGACAAAAAAATATTTGTCCTACTTGTGAGAAATTTTTGAAAGGATTTGAAATGGGGTGTTTTAGCTAACATGTTTATACTAATTAAAGATGCAATTCCTAACTATAGGAAACATGATTAGTTTTATTAATTACCTAATCTCATGCATGAATTTCTTAAGTTAATGCATAACCCCAAGTTTTTATTTTTGTGCAAGAAATAGAATTCCTAGACTCAGATCAGGATTGTAATCATGTTTAGAATACTTACAATGATGATTGATTATCAATGTAAATAAATGGAGGACCTAGAATTCGTAGGTGTGGATGAGTGGTGAAGTGAATAGTAGCAGCCTTGAAGTGGTGGTATGAGATAATGGGTGTTTGGTTTAATATAAACAAAGAAAATGATTCTGCAGGTCGACGAACACGGCGGAACCCTGGGTTGGGTTCCGTCCGTTATGGCTGAGGGTTCCGCCGACCCTGCTGAGAAAAATGGTTTTGGATTTGTTTTGATTTTTGTGATTTTTGTCTAATGTCCAGAACTACAATGTAGGTTCCATGAGTCCTAAGCCTAGCCTAAGAAGATTAAAAGGTTCACGTTTAAGAGGTTTTGTGAGAATGTCAGCTATGTTATCTTCGGAAGAAACTTTCTCAATTGAGATATTTCCTTTTTGGACGTTGTCACGAAGGAAATGATGACGGATTTCAATATGTTTGGTACGAGCATGTTGAACCGGGTTTTTGCTAAGATCAATGGCACCTTTTTTGTCACAAAGAATTGTGATGTCGTTGAGTTGAATTCCGTAGTCGACAAGACCTTGCTTCATCCAAAGAGCTTGTTGACATACCTTTCCGGCCGAAACGTACTCGGCTTCCGTTGTTGAGATAGCAAGAGCCGTTTGCTTCTTAGAGAACCATGAGGTGAGACAATGTCCAACAAAAGTACAAATACCACTTGTGTTTTTTCTATCGACATAGTCACCGGCATGATCCGAGTCGGCATACACTATGGTGTCTATTCCCGTTCCTTTGGGATACCATAAACCTAAATGTGTAGTGCCCTTAATATACCTAAAAATCCTTTTTACGGCTTCGAGATGGGTAGTTTTAGGATTTTCTTGAAAACGAGCACATAGACAAACACTAAACATAATGTCGGGTCTACTAGCCGTTAGGTAAAGTAGACTACCAATCATACCTCTATATTTAGTGCTATCTACGGATTCACTTTCCTCATCCTTGGTGAGTTTAGTTTCCGTGGACATGGGAGTTTTGATAGGTTTCGAATCTTCTAGTCCAAATTTCTTAAGCATGTCCTTAATATATTTAGATTGGTTAAAGAAGATACCATCTTCTAGTTGTTTGATTTGGAGTCCTAAGAAAAAGTTGAGTTCTCCCATCATACTCATTTCAAACTCGTCATGCATGATTTTTGAGAAATCCACACATAATTCTTGACAAGTTGATCCGAATATAATGTCATCAACATAGATTTGGACTATGATAATATGTGAATCTTTCTTCTTAGTGAAGAGAGTATTATCAACTAAGCCCATGGTATACTTATGGTCAACTAGGAATGTTTTAAGTCGATCATACCATGCTTTTGGAGCTTGCTTAAGTCCGTAAAGAGCCTTTTTAAGTTTGTAAACATAATTAGGTTTTTCAAAATCGATGAAGCCCGGTGGTTGAGCAACATACACTTCTTCATTAATGACTCCGTTTAGAAATGCACTTTTGACGTCCATTTGAAAGAGTTTAAAATTATGTGCACATGCATAAGCAAGTAATATTCTAATTGACTCGAGCCTAGCTACCGGAGCAAAAGTTTCATCGTAATCAATGCCTTCTTGTTGATTATATCCTTGTGCTACTAGCCTAGCTTTGTTTCTAGACACAATTCCATTTTCATCCATTTTATTACGAAAGACCCATTTTGTTCCAATTATTGTTTGACTCTTTGGTTGAGGAACTAATGTCCATACATCATTCCTAACAAATTGATTTAATTCTTCTTGCATTGCAATTACCCAAGATTCATCTTTAATGGCTTCATTAATGTTTTTCAGTTCAATGGTTGACACGAAACAAAAGTAGTTGCTTTCCTTTTGAACTTTTGATCTAAGTGTTCTTTCGTTAATGTTGCCTATGACACCGTCTAATGGATGACTTTTAGATTCTTTGACATTGACAAGTTCTTTGTTTAATAGTTCATCTTCCTTGTCATTACCTAAGATTTCTTGACATTCAATTGCTTGGCTTTCAACTAAGTCATCTTCTACCAAAGGTGATGTCTTAGAGGGAGGTGGATTTTCGTCAAATGTTACGTTTAACGATTCCTCGACTCTTAAGGTTTCTTTGTTCAAAACAATGTAAGCTTTACTATTTTGTGAATATCCAAGAAATACACCTTCATAAGACTTTGGGTCAAATTTGGTGAGATAGACCTTGGTGTTAAGAATGAAGCATTTACTCCCAAACACTCTAAAGTATCCTAATGTAGGCTTTTTACCTTTATATAGTTCATAAGGAGTTTTATTCAAAAATCGTCTAATTAGGACTCGATTAAGAATGTATGTTGATGTGTCAACGGCATTACACTAAAACTTTTGTGGAATAGATTGTTCATTAAGCATTGTTCTACTCATCTCTTGCAATGTCCGGTTTTTACGTTCTACTACACCATTAGATTGAGGAGTACGTGGAGCCGAAAAGTTATGAGTAATTCCATTTTTATCACAAAAGTTTCCAAATTGAAATTCATTATCAAATTCACGACCGTGATCCGTTCTAATAGACACTATATTAGACCCTACTTGATTTGGAATTTTCTTACTTAGAATCTCAAATTTATCAAAAGCTTCATTTTTACTTTTCAAAAAACTTTGTCCAAGTATAACGTGAGTAATCATCTACTATGACCAAAGTATAGAAGTTACCTTCATAACTTTGTATAGCGGATGGACCAAATAAATCCATATGCAAAAGTTCTAGACACCTAGATGTAGACACCATGTTTTTAGCCTTATGGCTACTATGGACTTGTTTACCGACTTTGCAAGCATCACAAAAGTGTTGGTCATATTTCAACTTGGGTAGGTTTCGAACTAAGTTTTTGGAGGAGAGGTTTTGGATTAGTCTCATGTTAGCGTGTCCTAAACGTCTATGCCACAAAGTTGAAGATTCATCTAATGAGGTAAGACAAAGTTTGTCTCTAGATGTTGAATCCAACTTCATGACGTATACGTTGTTCTTAAGGACACCTTTGGCTACGGTTATACCATCTTTAAGTATTTTACTACCGTTTTCACTAAAAAGGACATTATACTTATTACGACAAAGTTGACTAATACTAAGAAGATTAAATCCTAAGTTATCAACATGAGCAACATCATCTATAGAAAGGGAGTCATGAGAGATTGTACCTTTTCCGATGATTTTGCTCTTAGCATTACTACCAAACGTAACATTACCTCCATCACATATGTGATATGTTGAGAAGAGGCTTTTATTACCCGTCATGTGCCTTGAACAACCGCTATCTTTAATCCATTCATCCGGTTCCAAACAAACTTTGAGGCACACCTATTTTATGAAAAACACTCAAACATTTGGTCCCCAATTTCTCATGGGTCCATTTTGGTTAAGCATGCCATTAATTTGTTCCAAGTATGAAAATAGAGCATAAGGGTTCCATGGCATGTGGTTTTGAGTTTGGTAATGTCTAGGAGTATTTTGGTTCCAAACATGTGGGTAGTTTGGTCGAGCGTTGAAGTTGCTCTTTAGAAAGGGACGTTTGGGAATAGGAGTCTTAGGTCTTGGTTGAGTAGTTTTAGCTCTAAATACATTTTTACTAAATCCTACTTCTGTTTTAAACACAGGTTTTGTTCCATTTTTGTATGTAACTTTAACAAATTTTGAACGATCCGAAGTGGATGGAGTTACTGCTGCAGCAGACCTGGCGGAACCTTCGGGACCAACGGGCGGAACCCTATTTTGGGTTCCGTCTGATCCGCAGGTTGCTGAAACAGTTTTGTTTGTTTCATGTGCATTCTTTTCTTGTTTCGTTTGACCCTTAACGGTTTCTACTTTCCTGAACCCTAGACCTGTTTTATCAAAGGGTGACTTTTGAAGTTTCATAATTTCATCCGCACACGAAATGCTCTTATCGAACGTTTTGAACTTTGTGGTTTGTTTGATTAGATCATTTTGAGTAATTTTAAGTTTCTCAACTTCAAGTTTAAGTTCTTCACATGATTTGCATGATGTGTCAATACCTTTACCCTTTTCTAATCTCTTTGCTTTTTCTTTTAACTCATAAACTTCATTTTCTAAAAACTCCTTTTTAGTTTTCAAAAATTTATTTTTGTTAATGATTTTTAAGCTTAACTCACAAAGTTTGTTATATTCATTTTGTAAAGTATCATCATCAATAGAGGAGTAAGATGATTCGGAGAGTACCTCATTTGAGTTGTGAGCCATGAGAGCAATATCATCATTCTTTGGCTCATCATCATCTCCTTCATAGTCACTCCAAGCACCACCCACAAAAGCTTGTTGAGGTTTGCTCTTGGGTGGTTTTGGACATTCTCCTACAAGATGACTTGTGTCTCCACACCTATAACATTTTCTTTCAACTTTTCCTTTTCGATCATCACGATCTTTCCGGAAGGTTTTCTTGTCATCTTTAGGTTGCCTTACAAACTTCCCTCGCCTACGAAAGAACTTCTTGAAGTCTCTCACGGCCATAGCATATTCCTCATCATCACTATCCGAAGTAGATTCTTCATCATCACTTGATTGGACTCTAGCTTTCAAGGCAATGGACTTAACTTTTTCTTTCTTGCCTCTAACTAGTTCCGAATCTTTTTCCATTACCATTTCGTGAACTTTGAGGTTTCCAATTAGCTCATCAAGTGACATGCTTGAAAGATCTTTGGATTCTTCAATTGCCGTCACTTTTTCTCTCCACTTTGGATAGAGTGCTCTAAGAAATTTCCTGAAAAAGTTCTTACTACAAAAAGATTCGTCAAGTGCTTTAAGTGAAGTAATAATGGTATTAAATCTAGCAAAAGCATTATCAATAATCTCATCTTCGGAAATAACAAATTGTTCACATTGTTAAACAAGAAAATCAATTTTGTTATCTTTAACTTGTGAGTTTCCTTGATGAGTGACAATTAAAGATTGCCAAATATCTTTGGCGGTTTTACACAAAAAGACTCTTTCATATTCTTTTTTAGGCAAAGCATTATAAAGCATCATTTTAGCTTCATTATTTTTACCTATTAATTTCTTTTGATCATCATCTTTGATGTTAGTAACTACGTAATCACCATCAATAATTATATACCACAAATCTATATCTTTAGATTTCACGTAAGTTTCAAAATGGTTTTTCCAATATATAAAACCATTTGCTTCAAAGAGTGGTGGTCTTTGCATATATTGCCCTTCTTTGTAATTTTCAAAATCCATGGATCGTTTCAAGTTTTAAAACACAATATATTTTAAAAGCTTGAGTAACGTAGCTCTTGATGCCAATTGTGGAAAACTAGAAGGGGGGTTGAATAGTTTGCCGATTAAAATCTTTTTAACTTGTTAAGTTAGCTTTGAAACTTTCCGTTTGATCAAAGATATATGCACAAACACAATATATAACAAGTAAGTAAATGAAAGAAACGATCAAACCACAACACGAGTATTTATCGTGGTTCGGCTACAAGGACTCTTTTTCCTTGCCCTACGTCCACGCCCCGAGTATCCAACTCGAGAGTTTCTTTCACTAGTCAACAAGCTCCTTTCACCGGCGGAGAAAACCTTACACGTCGCTTATACTTTTACCGACACAAAGCTAAATGTCGAGTTCTTTTACAAGGGCACAACCACTCCCGTTAGTTCTTTTACTAGGGTACAACAACTCCCAACACTCTTTGTATTTTGAGGACTAAAATACTAACCACTCACTACAGAATATACACAAACAAATGAAGTGTAAACAACACGAGTTTACACAATACTAAGCTACCAAGTCTTGCAACGTTGTGTTGGAAACTTGTAACTTTTCACGAACTTGTGAGCTTCTTTGCTACAAAGAGAAACTTCACATTAACAATGTTAAGAGGTTAGAAGAAAAGATGAGTGTGTGTGTAAAATATGATCTCAAGAGGTTAGCCAAAAATCAAGTTATGGCTTGGTATTTATAGCACAACATTCTGCATGCTTGGCGGATCAGGCGGAACCCTCAGATGGGTTCCGCCCGTGTACCCCCAGGGTACCGCCGGGTCTGCAGTAGGTTTATGCAATAACTCTTCAAACCAAACAAGGTCTTGTCTCATAAATCCTAGCAACCAAACAATGTCACATCACTTAAAAACAAGTCAAATACAAAGCTTGCAAGCAACAACAAAGTTAGTCAAACACATTTCTTTCCATAAATACATAGTGACAAAACTTGCCATAAATGTGATGTGACAATTTCTAATTTAAGAAATAAACTTGTGTTGAGTTTTATGAAATGTAAAATGTAGCAAAAGTCTAGTTTATGCAAGTCTTAAAAAGTAAGATTATGTTTTGCTTAGAAACAAAGGTTTACATTTTGTCGTTAACAAAACTTAGCGAAGATCGTAAAATATAAATAACGTTTTTAGGCGATATTTGTATTAACACTCTTAACATTGTTAAGGTGAAGTTTCTCTTTGTAGCAAAGAAGCTCACAAGGTCGTGAAAAGTTACAGGTTTCCAACACAACGTTGCAAGACTTGATAGCTTAGTATTGTGTAAACTCGTGTTGTTTACACTTCATTTGTTTGTGTATATTCTGTAGCGAGTGGTTAGTATTTTAGTCCTCAAAATACAAAGAGTGTTGGGAGTTGTTGTACCCTAGTAAAAGAACTAACGGGAGTGGTTGTGCCCTTGTAAAAGAACTCGACATTTAGCTTTGTGTCGGTAAAAGTATAAGCGACGTGTAAGGTTTTCTCCGCCGGTGAAAGGAGCTTGTTGACTAGTGAAAGAAACTCTCGAGTTGGATACTCGGGGCGTGGACGTAGGGCAAGGAAAAAGAGTCCTTGTAGCCGAACCACGATAAATACTCGTGTTGTGGTTTGATCGTTTCTTTCATTTACTTACTTGTTATATATTGTGTTTGTGCATATATCTTTGATCAAACGGAAAGTTTCAAAGCTAACTTAACAAGTTAAAAAGATTTTAATCGGCAAACTATTCAACCCCCCTTCTAGTTTTCCACAATTGGCATCAAGAGCTACGTTACTCAAGCTTTTAAAATATATTGTGTTTTAAAACTTGAAACGATCCATGGATTTTGAAAATTACACAGAAGGGCAATCTATGCAAAGACCACCACTCTTTGAAGCAAATGGTTTTATATATTGGAAAAACCGTTTTGAAACTTACGTGAAATCTAAAGATATAGATTTATGGTATATAATTGTTGATGGTGATAACATAGCTACTAACATTAAAGATGATGATCAAAAGAAATTGATTGGTAAAAATAATGAAGCTAAAATGATGCTTTACAATGCTTTGCCTAAGAAAGAATATGAAAGAGTCTTTTTGTGTAAAACCGCCAAAGATATTTGGCAATCTTTAATTGTCACTCATCAAGGAAACTCACAAGTTAAAGATAACAAAATTGATCTTCTTGTTCAACAATATGAACAATTTGTTATTTCCGAAGATGAGATTACTGATAATGCTTTTGCTAGGTTTCACACTGTTATTACTTCACTTAAAGCACTTGATGAATCTTTTTGTAGTAAGAACTTTGTCAGGAAATTTCTTAGAGCACTCCATCCGAAGTGGAGAGCAAAAGTGACGGCAATTGAAGAATCCAAAGATCTTTCAAGCATGTCACTTGATGAGCTTATTGGAAACCTCAAAGTTCACGAAATGGTAATGGAAAAAGATTCGGAACTAGTTAGAGGCAAGAAAGAAAAAGTTAAGTCCATTGCCTTGAAAGCTAGAGTCCAATCAAGTGATGATGAAGAATCTACTTCGGATAGTGATGATGAGGAATATGCTATGGCCGTGAGAGACTTCAAGAAGTTCTTTCATAGGTGAGGGAAGTTTGTAAGGCAACCTAAAGATGACAAGAAAACCTTCCGGAAAGATCGTGATGATCGAAAAGGAAAAGTTGAAAGAAAATGTTATAGGTGTGGAGACACAAGTCATCTTGTAGGAGAATGTCCAAAACCACCCAAGAGCAAACCTCAACAAGCTTTTGTGGGTGGTGCTTGGAGTGACTATGAAGGAGATGATGATGACCAAAGAATGATGATATTGCTCTCATGGCTCACAACTCAAATGAGGTACTCTCCGACTCATCTTACTCCTCTATAGATGATGATACTTTACAAAATGAATATAACAAACTTTGTGAGTTAAGCTTAAAAATCATAAACGAAAATAAATTTTTGAAAACTAAAAAGGAGTTCTTAGAAAATGAAGTCTATGAGTTAAAAGAAAAAGCTAAGAGATTAGAAAAGGGTAAAGGTATTGACACCTCGTGCAAATCATGTGAAGAACTTAAACTTGAAGTTGAGAAACTTAAAATTACTCAAAATGATCTAATCAAACAAACCACAAAGTTCAAAAAGTTCGATAAGAGCATTTCATGTGCGGATGAAATTATGAAACTTCAAAAGTCACCTTTTGATAAAATAGGTCTAGGTTCCAGGAACGTAGAAATCATTAAGGGTCAAACAAAACAAGAAAAGAACGCACATGAAACAAACAAAATTGCTACAGCAGCCCGCGGACCAGACGGAACCCAAATTAGGGTTTCGCCCGTTGGCCCCGAGGGTTCCGCCAGGTCTGCTGCAGCAGTAACTCCATCCACATCGGATCGTTCAAAATTTGTTAAAGTTACATATAGAAATGGGACAAAACCTGCCTTTAGAACTGGAGTAGGACTTAGTAAAAATGAATTTAGAGCTAAGACTACTCAACTAAGACCTAAGACTCCAATTCCCAAAAGCCCCTTTCCAAAGAGCAACTTCAACGCTCGACCAAACTACCAACAAGTTTGGAATCAAAACACTCCTGGACATTACCAAAATTCAAACTACATGCCATGGAACCCTTATGCTCTATTTTCCTACTTGGAACAAATTAATGGCATGCTTAACCAAAATGGACCCATGAGAAATTGGGGACCAAATGTTTGAGTGTTTTTCATAAAATAGGTGTGCCTCAAAGTTTGTTTGGAACCGGATGAATGGATTAAAGATAGCGGTTGTTCAAGGCACATGACGGGTAATAAAAGCCTCTTCTCAACATATCAGAAATGTGATGGAGGTAATGTTACGTTTGGTAGTAATGCTAAAAGCAAAATCATCGAAAAAGGTACAATCTCTCATGACTCCCTTTCTATAGATGATGTTGCTCATGTTGATAACTTAGGATTTAATCTTCTTAGTATTAGTCAACTTTGTCGTAATAAGTATAATGTCCTTTTTAGTGAAAACGGTAGTAAAATATTTAAAGTTGGTATAACCGTAGCCAAAGGTGTCCTTAAGAACAACGTATACGTCATGAAGTTGGATTCAACATCTAGAGACAAACTTTGTCTTACCTCATTAGATGAATCTTCAACTTTATGGCATAGACGTTTAGGACACGCTAACATGAGACTAATCCAAAACCTCTCCTCCAAAGACTTAGTTCGAAACCTACCCAAGTTGAAATATGATCAACACTTTTGTGATGCTTGCAAAGTCGGTAAACAAGTCCATAGTAGTCATAAGGCTAAAAACATGGTGTCTACATCTAGGTGTCTAGAACTTTTGCATATGGATTTATTTGGTCCATCCGCTATACAAAGTTATGAAGGTAACTTCTATACTTTGGTCATAGTAGATGATTACTCACGTTATACTTGGACAAAGTTTTTTGAAAAGTAAAAATGAAGCTTTTGATAAATTTGAGATTCTAAGTAAGAAAATTCCAAATCAAGTAGGGTCTAATATAGTGTCTATTAGAACGGATCACGGTCGTGAATTTGATAATGAATTTCAATTTGGAAACTTTTGTGATAAAAATGGAATTACTAATATTAGAACGGATCACGGTCGTGAATTTGATAATGAATTTCAATTTGGAAACTTTTGTGATAAAAATGGAATTACTCATAACTTTTCGGCTCCACGTACTCCTCAATCTAATGGTGTAGTAGAACGTAAAAACCGGACATTGCAAGAGATGAGTAGAACAATGCTTAATGAACAATCTATTCCACAAAAGTTTTAGTGTAATGCCGTTGACACATCAACATACATTCTTAATCGAGTCCTAATTAGACGATTTTTGAATAAAACTCCTTATGAACTATATAAAGGTAAAAAGCCTACATTAGGATACTTTAGAGTGTTTGGGAGTAAATGCTTCATTCTTAACACCAAGGATTATCTCACCAAATTTGACCCAAAGTCTTATGAAGGTGTATTTCTTGGATATTCACAAAATAGTAAAGCTTACATTGTTTTGAACAAAGAAACCTTAAGAGTCAAGGAATCGTTAAACGTAACATTTGACGAAAGTCCACGTCCCTCTAAGACATCACCTTTGGTAGATGATGACTTAGTTGAAAGCCAAGCAATTGAATGTCAAGAAATCTTAGGTAATGACAAGGAAGATGAACTATTAAACAAAGAACTTGTCAATGTCAAAGAATCTAAAAGTCATCCATTAGACGGTGTCATAGGCAACATTAACAAAAGAACACTTAGATCAAAAGTTCAAAATGAAAGCAACTACTTTTGTTTCGTGTCAACCATTGAACCGAAAAACATTAATGAAGCCATTAAAGATGAATCTTGGGTAATTGCAATGCAAGAAGAATTAAACCAATTTGTTAGGAATGATGTATGGACATTAGTTCCTCAACCAAAGAGTCAAACAATAATTGGAACAAAATGGGTCTTTCGTAATAAAATGGATGAAAATGGAATTGTATCTAGAAACAAAGCTAGGCTAGTAGCACAAGGATATAATCAACAAGAAGGCATTGATTACGATGAAACTTTTGCTCCGGTAGCTAGGCTCGAGTCAATTAGAATATTACTTGCTTATGCGTGTGCACATAATTTTAAACTCTTTCAAATGGACGTCAAAAGTGCATTTCTAAACGGAGTCATTAATGAAGAAGTGTATGTTGCTCAACCACCGGGCTTCATCGATTTTGAAATACCTAATTATGTTTACAAACTTAAAAAGGCTCTTTACGGACTTAAGCAAGCTCCAAAAGCATGGTATGATCGACTTAAAACATTCCTAGTTGACCATAAGTATACCATGGGCATAGTTGATAATACTCTCTTCACTAAGAAGAAAGATTCACATATTATCATAGTCCAAATCTATGTTGATGACATTATATTCGGATCAACTTGTCAAGAATTATGTGTGAATTTCTCAAAAATCATGCATGACGAGTTTGAAATGAGTATGATGGGAGAACTCCACTTTTTCTTAGGACTCCAAATCAAACAACTAGAAGATGGTATCTTCTTTAACCAATCTAAATATATTAAGGACATGCTTAAGAAATTTGGACTAGAAGATTCGAAACCTATCAAAACTCCCATGTCCACGGAAACTAAACTCACCAAGGATGAGGAAAGTGAATCCATAGATAGCACTAAATATAGAGGTATGATTGGTAGTCTACTTTACCTAACGGCTAGTAGACCCGACATTATGTTTAGTGTTTGTCTATGTGCTCGTTTTCAAGAAGATCCTAAAACTACCCATCTCGAAGCCGTTAAAAGGATTTTTAGGTATATTAAGGGCACTACACGTTTAGGTTTATGGTATTCCAAAGGAACGGGAATAGACACCATAGTATATGCCGACTCGGATCATGCCGGTGACTATGTCGATAGAAAAAGCACAAGTGGTATTTGTACTTTTGCTGGACATTGTCTCACCTCATGGTTCTCTAAGAAACAAACGGCTCTTGCTATCTTAACAACGGAAGCCGAGTACGTTTCGGCCAGAAAGGCATGTCAACAAGCTCTTTGGATGAAGCAAGCTCTTGTCGACTACGGAACTCAACTCAACGACATCACAATTCTTTGTGACAACAAAGGTGCCATTGATCTTAGCAAAAACCCGGTTCAACATGCTCGTACCAAACATATTGAAATCCGTCATCATTTCCTTCGTGACAACGTCCAAAAAGGAAATATCTCAATTGAGAAAGTTTCTTCCGTAGATAACATAGCCGACATTCTCACAAAACCTCTTAAACGTGAACCTTTTAATCTTCTTAGGCTAGGCTTAGGACTCATGGAACCTACATTGTAGTTCTGGACATTAGACAAAAATCACAAAAATCAAAACAAATCCAAAACCATTTTTCTCAGCAGGGTCGACGGAACCCTCAGCCATAACGGACGGAACCCAACCCAGGGTTCCGCCGTGTCCGTCGACCTGCAGAATCATTTTCTTTGTTTATATTAAACCAAACACCCATTATCTCATACCACCACTTCAAGGCTGCTACTATTCACTTCACCACTCATCCACACCTACGAATTCTTGGTCCTCCATTCATTTACATTGCAAATCAATCATCATTGTAAGTATTCTAAACATGATTACAATCCTGATCTGAGTCTAGGAATTCTATTTTTTGCACAAAAACAAAAACTTGGGGTTATACACTAACTTGAAAAAAACTCATGCATTAGATTAGGTGTTTAATAAAACTAATCATGTTTCCCATAGTTAGGAATTGCATCTTTAATTAGTATAAACATGCTTGCTAAAACACCCCATGTCAAATCTTTCCAAAAATTTCTCACAAGTAGGACAAATATTTTTTCGTCTCACATTGAGAATACAAAATCAAAACGTTATGTTTAAAACATCACTTGCATAATGTCTCTTGAATGCTAAAGGGAATACATAACCAATATGTATTTTCGGGTACATTCAAACGAAGCTACATTGAACTAAGAGCGTTTGGGTTATCTTTTGTTTTATAACAAAACTTGCATAAAACAATTTTGAAGCATCAAAAGGAGTCAAGATAACCGCACCTCCACATTGTTTTTAATAGTGGTTTACGTAAACTAAAATGTGAAATTTTGTTGTTCTAGGAATCATCATGCCTCCTCTAACCCACTACGACCACAAGGACACCATTAAGTACCTACCAAAACACCACAAAACCAAAGGCCTTACCGCAAATCAAGTAAACGTTTTCAAAGCCCTAGAAAAACACTATGTCCATGAGGGTAGAACCATAGACCCATCTTTCCTAGAAGGCACAAACCTTTACGCCGATTTTGCCACAATCAACTTTGAGTGTCTTTTGAATATCGACGAGCCTATTTGTCCTAGGTTCATTCTAGAGTTCTATGCATCATGCGTTCTCTCAACGGATGATTATGGTCATATGTCTATCAACTTTAGGGTTAGCGGCCACCAATACTGCTTCACTCTTGAGGAGTTTGCTCAAATCTTAGGTGTTCCAAACCGTGGTACTTGCCTCTATTCTGACTTACACTCCCTCTCAACTCTTGACAACCTTCAAGACCGGATCCACCCTTATGACACACCTCTTGTCTCAAAAGACGTTCTCCGTGACCACCTCTTTGTTAGGACCACCACCACTAGGAGAACCCGTTCGGGGAATGAGGTCGATAAGGACCCATATGGAATGGAAATGAATGAACTCAAACCCCAATTCAAGAAATGGGAGGAAGTCCTTAGAGCCAATGTCATTAGCACAATAGGGAACCGTGACCATGTCAACCTTTGCCTTTGCTACATGCTCTACTCCTTGTCCGTTAGGAAACCCTTCAATCTTGCCTACTACATGGCCAAGAGAATGGCCGACATTCCCGTGCATGGCACAACGGCTATGCCATATGGAATGCTCTTGACCCGTCTCTTTAAGTTCATCTCACCCATTCCACCAACTTCAAATGGTCTTCGTCTTGACTACACTCTCATTCCACACACCTTTGTTCCACTTAGTGATAAGAGAGTTTACAAAGCCCAAGGAAAACGCCCACATCCTCCTACCTCATCATCCTCTTCCTCAATGAGTGAAGATGACAATTTGCCAAACTCTAGGCTCCCACCTCTAGAATACCTTTCTCAACTTCCGGATATTCCAAATGAGTCGGAGGAGTTCAAGCAAACAAAGGGGATGTTCAAAAACATCGGGAGATTCCTCGGGAAGATGAAGAAGAAGATGGACCGTCAATGAGTGCAGGTGTGTTAGGAGTGTTTGGCACAAGGTGCTATTGAAACAATTTAGTCATTTAAACAATATTTGTGATGTATTTGTGTGTTAGTACAATGTTTTGATACACTTTGGAACATGTTTGAACTAACAATGTTGCAGGAAAACAACTTTTGGCAAGTTGTTAAATTTTCATGCTTATCAAATTTTCACTAAGTATAGTGAAATTCTCGACCTCAAGGTCAAAGTCCTATGAAATGCATGTTTACGTGTCTATTTTTTACATTGCCCAACCAGAAATGCCTTATCTCTTTGAGTTTAGGAGTTTTCGAAAATTTTGAAAATCATCTCGCGGGTCAAAAACGTGGACTGCCACATTTTTCACCCCTGGCGGATCTGGCGGTACCCAAATTTGGGTTCCGCCAGTACATTTTATGGGAATCCCAAAATTTGCCAACGGACCAGGCGGCACCCTCAGATGGGTTCCGCCTGTGTAATCTGAGGGTGCCGTCAGCAACCTGCAGATTTTTTGTTTTCTTTTTCGCCAATTCAACATTGAAACACCAAAATCCAATCCTTTTAGGTAGAAACCAATTACTTGCAATGTGTTTAGCATAATAGGATACTCCTTCTTCCATGAACTTAACCAAAACCAATTCCCGCCAAAATTCAAATTTAACCATAACAACCACAAGGACCCCTCAAACATAAAGGAAGGAACCCTTTTAAGGGATCCTTGAAATCCCTGAGATTTATACTACCACAAATCCACCAAAACCACTATGCATTTAGTGCAAAACTTGTCTTCTCACTTCACCATTTTCATTGGATTGACTTCCATGATTTGACAACCCACAATTAGTTTTCCAAATCATTAGAAACCTCCATTTTTGTATGGACTAACATCAAATCCAAACACTCCTTTCCATAATCCATCAACACTATAAATTAAACCATCCTAAACACTAACAAACCACACCTTCTTCATCAAAATTCTGAAACTTTAAACCATTTTAACAATGACCAAGTCAACAAACACCTCTCAACCATCACGACCCATCCGGAGAACCGCCCGGATAAGTGTGAAACCACTATGGTCAAATCAATCCATCAACCTTAGCTCCTCATCATCGGAGGAATTCACATCACCCATAAAAAATGAACATTTTTTGAACCTTGCATCTCCATCCCCAAACAACCAAATGAGCACACTCCACCACCTACTAAATCACCTATTGACCCAACTCCACCAAGTGCTCCAACCCAACCATCAAAGACTCCATCACCATCACCATTACCAAAAATTGAACCTATGGAGCTTTTCGGGTCTCCTCCAACATCACCACACCCGTATGTCCAAGATTTAAATGATCTTCCACCAAGACATACCCAACCACCAAGGTCAATTCTTGACCTTGATGAAGATCTTGAACTTACCCAACCACCACAACAAGGGTACCAACCACCCAAACCATTGTTATTTCACCCAATCTACCGTGAAATCCATGGTCCTCTTTATGGAGAACCAAATTTTGAACACCATGATCACCCAACTCCACCACCTTTTCAACCCCAAACTTTTGAGTCTTTCTTTCCCTCATATGAGGAAATCCAAAGCATGGTTGAGAACCACCTTCATCAAGCAATGGAATTTCAAACCACCTTGCTTGACTCAATACCAAATCCATCCTCAACCCAAGAACCAAAAACCAACCAACCTTCAAACCAAGAAATCAAAACCAACCCATTTCAACCCACTCATCCCCATGCTTGCTCAAAATGTGAGCAAATGGGTGAAACCATCAAAACATTGCTTAACCAATTCCAAAATGAAACCCGTTTTGCCTTCCAACACGTCATAGAACGTTTGGATGCACTTTCCCACCCCAACAAATCCTAGACAACCCTTGGAGGCCGTTTTGCCCCAACTTAAGGAAAGTAGGATTTTTTTATTTTCTTGGTTATTTTTTAGTTTTTATGTACAAGTAGAAGAAAAAGTCCACATTTCTTGTCTTTTGACTTTTATATGTCAAAATTTTACTTGGAATGATATTTCTTTCTACTTACTTTTGTGCATTGTTGGTTGATCAATCTTTGGTTTGTCAATGTGGTTGCAATGTGTGTGGTAACTACAAGCTTGACTATATATATCACCAACTAACCATTTTTTTGTAGGTCTCAAAATCCATGTTTCCCATATTGGTACTCCATTTAGGGGGAGTATCGATCAAGGGGGAGTATGGTCATTATTCCGCTTCGCTACTCTACTTTTTGTTTCGACAAAAAGGGGGAGAAATATATTAAACCTTCAAATACTTGATGCTTTTTCGTCTCTTAAGTAAAACAAGGTTAATATAAGTTTTTTGTAAGTCTTGAAAACCAAGATTTTGCGTGTTACTTAAAAACAAAGTTTATGTTTTGTCATCAACAAAAAGGGGGAGATTGTTAATACAAATATTGCCTAAAAACGTTATTTATCTTTTACGATCTTCGCTATGTTTTGTTAACGACAAAATGTAAACTTTAGTTTTTAAGCAAAGCATAATCTTAGTTTTTAAGACTTGCATAAACTAGACTTTTGCTACATTTTACATTTCATAAAACACAACACAAGTTTATTTCTTAAATTAGAAATAGTCACATCACATTTATGGCAAGTTTTGTCATTATGCATTTATGGAAAAAAATGTGTTTGACTAACTTTGTTGTTGCTTGCAAGCTTTGTATTTGACTTGATTTAAGTGATGTGACATTGTTTGGTTGCTAGGAGTTATGAGACAAGACCTTGTTTGGTTTGAAGAGTTATTGCAAAAACCTACTGCAGACCCGGCGGTACCCTGGGGGTACACGGGCGGAACCCATCTGAGGGTTCCGCCTGATCCGCCAAGCATGCAGTGTGGTGTGCTATAAATACCAAGCCATAACTTGATTTTTGGCTAACCTCTAGAGATCATATTTTACACACACACTCATCTTTTCTTCTAACCTCTTAACATTGTTAATGTGAAGTTTCTCTTTGTAGCAAAGAAGCTCACAAGGTCGTGAAAAGTTACAAGTTTCCAACACAACGTTGCAAGACTTGATAGCTTAGTATTGTGTAAACTCGTGTTGTTTACACTTCATTTGTTTGTGTATATTCTGTAGTGAGTGGTTAGTATTTTAGTCCTCAAAATACAAAGAGTGTTGGGAGTTGTTGTACCCTAGTAAAAGAACTAACGGGGGTGGTTGTGCCCTTGTAAAAGAACTCGACATTTAGCTTTGTGTCGATAAAAGTATAAGCGACGTGTAAAGTTTTCTCCGCCGGTGAAAGGAGCTTGTTGACTAGTGAAAGAAACTCTCGAGTTGGATACTCGGGGCGTGGACGTAGGGCAAGGAAAAAGAGTCCTTGTAGCCGAACCACGATAAATACTCGTGTTGTGGTTTGATCATTTCTTTCATTTACTTACTTGTTATATATTGTGTTTGTGCATATATCTTTGATCAAACGGAAAGTTTCAAAGCTAACTTAACAAGTTAAAAAGATTTTAATCGGCAAACTATTCAACGCCCCTTCTAGTTTTCCACAAATAAGAGTGTGGGCTTGGTAGGGAGTTGGGCCAGGGCAGGGATGTGGGCTGGATTGGGTGATGGTTGTGTTTGGATTGGATTTGATTTTTAAGTTTAATATTTAGGGTCCGGTTTGGTTTGTGTAATAAATAAGCCCAAGGACTAAAAGTGTATTTTCTGAATTCTTCAAGGGCTGAACCTGTAATTTCCCGTAAGTTATCAAAAGGGGCTATCATGCCAAGTTTGAATAGTACAAAGGTAACATGTGATAAATTCTAATTTTTAAACCCCGAGGACTAAAATTGCCAAACTTGAAACTTCAGGGACCAATATTGTAATTTCACCAAACTTTCCAACCAAGGATCATTCCTGCCATAGAAGATTAGTATAAGGACCAAAATTGATTTTCTCAAAGTTTTTACATCCCAAGGACCATTTTTCTCAATTTTCAAAGTACAGGGACTAAACTTGTAATTTTGTGAAACTTTGTACCAAAGGACTAAATATGTAATTTGTGATTCAAAAGGACCTTTGGTGACTTTTTCAAGTTTTAGCATAACAAGGGACTAGTTTTGACAAGTTTTGAAAGTTGAGGGACTGAAACTGCCAATTATGCAAACTTTGTTCGTTTTTTATCTGTTTTTTTTATCATTTTGCATCTGAAACATATAAAACACATTTCTGAGATATTTTCAGTATTATGATGCATATTTGAGTATTTTTGGATGTTTTGGCAGCTCAGATTAGGTAAAAATGATGAGTATTTAGACACTCATCAATCCCCCACACTAAAATATTGCTAGTCCCTAGCAATCTTTTGAGAAAAACTTAATGGATTTTATGTCTCTTTACCAAAAGCCATTACTTCTGGAGTAGCCAAATGTCTTAGTTCAAGTAAAAACTATGGTCCACCTGATAACCATGTGATTTTGAGCAAACCACCAGCTGTCAACGGATTTGATTTGTCTTTACCAAAAGCCGTTTGCTTCTGGACTAGCCAACTCTTGATGGACTAAGTCAACATCTTGGTGAGCTGATTACCAATTATGGTTTTTCCACGGCCTTTACCACAAGCCATAATCTTGCGGGCTAGCCAACTCATTCACTTTTTAGGATATGGCGAGTTGAGGTACCATACAATTTTGGGCAAATTGCAAGCCGTAAACGGATTTGATATATCTTTACCAAGAGCCATTTGCTCCTGGATTAGCCAATCCTTATGTGGGTTAGACATGGTGGACTGATAACCATTTATTGCGTTCTAAGTGAGAAAAAATTTAAAATTTTGGCTAAAATGGGGGTGCTTGATGGAACATGTGTTTAAATTCGTTAGAATAACGAATCCCCCCCCCCCCCCACACACACACACTTAGAACTGAATATTGTCCTCAATATTCAAAGTACCGGGTGTTAAACCAACACTTAGAACGTAAGAAGGAAAATACTCATAGCCTTTATTTAAGTTTATGTACATTTTTTTTAAGAGGATATTTACATATATACAATCATGTGGGTTAGTATCTCCCCCACACTTAGGGTGAAAACCCTAATGCATGCTACTGTTTTTGTTTACCGAGTCGCTAGCTTGACTCGACCCCGAATTCATTTGTCCTTGGGGAAGCATGATGTGGAAGGAACAATCTCCATCGGACTTTCATTCAAGATGTTTGGATAAACATTTGAAGCACGTGAAAGTTCCACACCGATGAGATAAGTACCCGACTCATAATTTATAAATGAGAATGTCGGGGTCAAAGATAATGTCCTCACTCCCGAAAGAGTGAAGAACAAGAGAAGCCACGGGATACATGAAGAAAAAAAAAGAAAGTCATGATGAAAATCATGACTATCTCCCCATCTTCAATAGGAGAATTCATTGTTTCATGAATCTCCTCTTTTAAGCTCGTTTGATCAAGACATATTATGGGTATGTCTAGATCAAAATAAAAGTTATCATACTCTGGTGGAGATATGATATGAGTGAGTTCACAGGAGAACTCCTCAAAGGTGAATGATTCGTATTCGGGATTGATTTGAGTGAGTTCACTGGGGAACTCCTCAAAAGTAAATGATTCATATACGGGGAGAGAATTATAAGAATGAGAAGTGGTAATACCACTTATCTTCTCTCCCGTATGATCAAAATGGAACGTTTGCAATTCCGGAATAGAATCATTGATCAAAACCTCACTATCCTTGACGGGGATAGGAGATGAAATAGGCTTTTCATTAAAAGCCTCGATTCTAGAAATGAGAAGATTAGCATTTAATAATGTAAGACGAAGAGCTTCGTCTTGGATTATTTCTTCATCATTCTCTTCTTCTGAGTTGACAAGCTCAGAAGGTAATTCCCCCACATAACTAATGTCTCCATAAGATAAAGAATAGTCCTCATCAGAATAAGAGAACATCTCAATATGATCATTTGGAAAGACAAGAGGGGGAGGGATATCACACACATGATCAAGAATTCCCTGTGACTCACTTGGGATTGAGACAAGGTTCTCAACACTAGACTTTATGAATTCGTCCGATTCCTTTTGAGGAACAGTGTCAAGATGCTCGTCCCCCATGCTCAGAGAGTGAGTGGGAACCTCGGGTGTGATAACAGCAGACTCAGGGAGTTGAGAAGGACTAGCAGTTATGGTTTCTACAAGTTCCATAATTTCTACTGCTAGTGATTCAGTTATATTATTTTCTCCCTGTATTTCTTCTGGAGCAGTTTCAACTGAAGTTGAATCAAAAGGTTTCTCAGATACCTTTGGGATTGGAACAAGGTCATTTATTTCCTCTAGAGGATTTACTTTGACTTCCTTGTCCCCCATTATCAAGATATCTAAAGGGTCCTTTGAGTTTTTGTCTTCAATTGGTTCATCCTCATCACTTTCATCCTCAAGATATAATGAGTTAACAAGAGGTTTTTGTTTCTTAAGAATCAGATCCTTAAGACTGTTTATTCCATTTTGAATGGTTTTGTTGACTTGACTTTGAGCCATAATCATTTTAGTAATCAATTCAGTTTTAGCTAACTCGTCCTGAGGAAGTGGTTGAGGGTTTGTGTACTGTGAAGGCTGGTTAAAACCAAATTCATGATTGTTACAAGGAACCTGTTCATAGACAAACTGATTCCTAGTTTGACAATCAGAGCTGTAGTGATAGCCTCCACAATACTCACAACAGTAAAACTGTTGGGTCTCATGGTGTGGAAGCTGATGGAATGATTCAGTCGTGTCATGGTAGGAATAGGGATTCTGGTTATAGACAGACCCGTTTCCTGACTCTACCATGCCACAACTGGGCCAATTACCACCATTATAAGGACTACTACACCATTGACAGACAAGAATGTGAGAATGAGACATAGAAAGAATCAAAGGGTTTAGGAGGGTGAGAAATGAAGAATAAAAAAAGTATGAGGGTAAAGGTGAATATTTTTTGTATTTTTGAAAATTTTTGTAATAATATGAAGGAAAATATCTTTGGGTTTTTGTGTTCGTTGAAAACTAATTTTAAAATGTTTTCGGGAACTGTTTTGTTTTTATATGATAATAATATAAACAAAGATGGATAAATATACAATGAGCGTGTATTCAGATTCACTAATACGCAAAATCGTTTAGAATACGCGCACAACCTCCCCGGCAGCGGCGCCAAATTTTGATCAGTACCGAACCGTCAGATTATTATTGACCAAGGTCAATAAGTCAAAAACAGCTTAGACTAATGCTCCTCGGAGTACAATGTTTCCCCGGGTCGTTAGATCCCAACGAGGTGTGGATGGTATTAAAAACGAATTTGTGATTGGGTGAATTTGAACAGGAAATGGTATAAGTGTGAGTGAGTGATTAATCTAAGGGTTTATAAAACAAAATAGCTTAAATAAGCTATAAGAGTGATTACGTAAACCTAAATAACTTAGAAACGTTTAAAACCTAGAAACGCGTACGTTTAATTTAAATCTACGTAAACGTACGAAACAAAAACGATTTTAACCATAATAGAAATTTGCATGCCTTAGGGGCTTAAATGCAAATTAAATAAACTTAAAATATTTATTTTATAATTACTTAATTATTTAATTAGTTATTATTATTTAATAACTATTTTTAATTATTTAAATATTACACTAATGAATAAGAAAATGTAAAATAAGTCTAGAAAATTAAAATTAAAACTTAGAAAAATCTAAAATATTATAAAACTTATTTTAAAACTAAAATTATATTTTTTCACACTATTTATCTATTTATTATTAATTATTAATTAATTATTTATTAAATATTAAAAACTAAATTAAATTAAGAAAAATAGCAAATGAACAGTGAAAAATGTAAAACTTTTTCTAAAATTATCTTATAACTACAGGAAGCTATGAAAATTATAAAATTGAAAATTGCTTTTGAAATAAGCTGAGAATAAGCCAAATAGCTTAAATAGAAGCTATCACTATTTTTAATTTTGTCTTTTCTGGATTTTTCTTTTACAAAACTATTTTACTACTTAAAATAAGCAGCTTTAACAAAGGCACTTTGGCTGAGGCTTAAAAATAAGCACTTTGGAAATCAAAGTGCTTAACAGTTGGAATTATAAGCTTATTAGGATTTTTTTAAGGCTTTGAATAAGCTTACAATAAGCCACACAGTGAGAGCCAAAGGTAAAATAAGCTACTACTTGTATTAGTGACTAGGAATAAGCAACAAATAAGGAAATAAGCTTCTACAAGCTAATAAGCAAATGGCCAAAACTGAGTATGAAACAGGCCAAATGGCCCAACTTCCAGGCCTTGGGGGGGGGGGGGGGGGGGGGGCACCAGGGAACTTGGAAGCCCAAACAAAAAGTGGATCCAATAAGCTGAGCTTATTGGCTTTTCAAAAAGCCAAAGTTTGACCTCTAGGGCCCACTAATAAGCAAAGGAGGGGGTTTGGAAATTTGGTACAAAAGCTGAGTTGTATGGGATGAAGGAGGATTTAACACTGATAACTCAGTATATCAAATGAAATGACACCAACTTAAAGTCTTATGCAGCCCTACCAAATAAGCTAAAAAGCTTGAAATAAGCCCTGATCTAGAAAGATGAGCTGCTTGGCTTTCCAAAAATCCAAGAAACTTAAGGTGGGGCCCACTATTGAAGTTTGTGCAAGCTTATGAAATATGGTGATTATCCTGTGCACAGGGCATACTTTCTAAAAAATGCTTAAAGTAGAGCACTAATTAAGCAGTTAAATAAACTATCTAAAAATTAACAAAAATACCTAGTAAAGATAAGCGGCTAAATATTAAGATCCTAAAAGCACAAGTCTTGAAACTAAGTATTAAAGCCTAGGGAAAATTCTCTATTTAATTCAAAAATCCATTACCTGAAAATTTGACTTTTTAATTACCTATCTAAGTTGACTTATATGAGTTTTAATCTAATCCTAGTGACTGATTATGATGTAATAAGATAAAAGAGGACTAGATTAAGCTAGATTATCTACTTATAAGCTAATATGTAGAAAATGGACTTATAAATCCTAACAGATAACAACTTAGGTGAGATTGTAAGTCATTTTGACTTTTGATCAAATAACGATTGGATGTTATGAGTCTCTTGACCTAGTATTACCTAAGCTAACATGAAATAACCATAATTAACCAAAGAAACTCACTATTGCTCAGTGAGTTACACTGAACCAAACACCCCTTTGTGAAGGTTAATTTGGAGTTTTCAAAACAATTGGTATATTAATGCCATAACACTGATTCCAAACACTATATTATGATTATATAAGATCAAATGAGCATAAATCAACAACACCACAAGCATATAACACAGATTTGTCAAGTTTGTATTTAACACTGTGAGATTTTGATTTTTTTAACACAAATGAATCCAAGGAACAAGCAAACTATTTTAAGCTATATTACAACTAACAAACAACACAGAAACATAAAAACATAAAGATTGAAGCAAATAAAGCAATAGAACAGTTATATGCTAAGTTGAGCAAAAATACTTACAAGGTGAATCAAGCTGAGAGTTTAGAACCATGGTCCAAATACCAACCTAACAGCTTCCCACAAAGTTACTAAACCAAGATCAATCCATAATTCAATCTGCTCCAAGCTTCTTCTTTGATTTTCACAAATTTTTGATTTTTTATTCTATTTTTCTTGATTATTTTTGAATTTTTTAGTTTAACCACTAAACTGAATTTTAAGATATCTAAAAGATTTTAAAAGCTTTGTCAAAGCTTATATGAGCCTAAGATTGTCTTTATAATCCACTACAAACAATATTAAGTAACTTGAGAATTTTAAGCTAAAATTGCAAGAAACTGAATTCGTACTAAACTTTGAAATTGGTTATTGAAAACACTTAAGATTACACTGAGAATGTAAAGTACAACACTTGAAAGCTTAAAATTGAGCTGGAATTAAAGTTTACACTAAAACGATTAACTAAATTACACTACTCCTAATTACTCCTCTTCTCTGCTTCTTCTCCTCTTCTTTATAGATATTTTGAAGTCCCGACTTGTTTCTGAGTCTTTCCCATCACAATTGAGAGCCATTGGATCATTGAAACTCATCTCAGCCTTTAAAATTGCTTTTGGCGCCAAAAAGTCATGGGGTTGCTTTGAGGGTTTTCAGGAGCATTAAATGCTTCCTGTTTGTAGTGGAGGTGGAGGGGACATGGTGTGAAAGTGATAGCAAGTTGGGGTGGTGAAACCAGGGAAGTGGAGGTGGTATTGGCTGTGTGAGGTGGAGGGTGAACAGTGGACGGGGAAGTGGTATTGGAGGGGGTTGACCGGGGTTTGACCCTGGTTTATATTAATAAGGGTGTGGGCTTGGTAGGGAGTTGGGCCAAGGCAGGGATGTGGGCTGGATTGGGTGATGGTTGTGTTTGGATTGGATTTGGTTTTTAAGTTTAATATTTAGGGTCCGGTTTGGTTTGTGTAATAAATAAGCCCAAGGACTAAAAGTGTATTTTCTGAATTCTTCAAAGGCTGAACCTGTAATTTCCCGTAAGTTATCAAAAGGGGCTATCTTGCCAAGTTTGAATAGTACAAAGGTAACATGTGATAAATTCTAATTTTTAAACCCCGAGGACTAAAATTGCCAAACTTGAAACTTCAGGGACCAATCTTGTAATTTCACCAAACTTTCCAACCAAGGATCATTCCTGCCATAGAAGATTAGTATAAGGACCAAAATTGATTTTCTCAAAGTTTTTACATCCCAAGGACCATTTTTGTCAATTTCCAAAGTACAAGGACTAAACTTGTAATTTTGTGAAACTTTGTACCAAAGGACTAAATATGTAATTTGTGATTCAAAAGGACCTTTGGTGACTTTTTCAAGTTTTAGCATAACAAGGGACTAGTTTTGACAAGTTTTGAAAGTTGAGGGACTGAAACTGCCAATTATGCAAACTTTGTTCATTTTTTATCTGTTTTTTATCATTTTGCATCTGAAACATATAAAACACATTCCTGAGATATTTTCAGTATTATGATGCATATTTGAGTGTTTTTGGATATTTTGGCAGCTCATATTAGGTAAAAATGATGAGTATTTAGACACTCATCAAAGAGATTAGAGAATCACAACCACAAGGTCGTGATGCATCCATGAAGAAATCATCCTCCTCCTCTCGTGATCCACTAGCATCATTTGTTAGTTCTTTAGCCCAAAGCTTATTCAAGTTCAAGTCGTCAAACCTAGGAAAAAATAGTGTAATAGAAGAGTCATACATAAGGTTGAAGGAAAAAGAGCTTGAGATGCAAGAGGCAAGGGCAATGCGAGCAGAGGAATTGCAAAAGGCAAGGGCAAGGCGAAACGAGGAGTTGAAAAGAGATAAAATTAAGCTCCAATGACAGCAGATGAAATTCATGGCCTAATCAAAACGGGAGCAAGGCTTGATTTTCTACAGTACATAAATCAACCAAAATTTGCCCACACGACAACTACAAAAACTTTTTGAGATTAAGACAGCAGTAAAGGTACGCTACAAATTAGATTACTAGTTTAAGTTTTTAATTACTATTGTAATGTTTAAGTTTTATTAGTTTGAGTTTTTAATCAGTATTGTAATGTTTTTATTTTTAATGAAGTTTAATTTTGTTGTTTAAAATATTTGAATTAAAAAATAATAATAAAAAAAAAGTGTCGGTCGACCACTGTGGCAGTTTGGTCGCCATCGCAGAGAGAAAGCTGATGTGGCAGGTCATCTGCAGGTCACCACTATGTCTAGCCTAATGAGTTACATAAGCACAATTATAGGTTGTGTTTGGCGTGAAGCATTCAGGAGTATTTAAGAGTGGTAAGTTGTAAGCATTGAGCGTTGTAATTTGTAATGCTCGTTTGACAAGCAACAAGTAGCGTTATCTATTCTTTCGGAATGCTCATTTTTCAATATCCATAAAGTAGCATTTAGGATCGTTGAGCATTTAAAATAGCAAATAAGGTTCTACAACTACATTACCAAATGTTTTATAAACTAAAATTGTTACTACTCACATCTACTGCTTATAACTACTGTTCACTGCTACTACTACTGTTACTGCTTACAACCATGTGCAATCTGTGATGTGTGACGTGTTTATTCTAGAGAAAATAACATTAAGCTTAATTGAAATTTGTGCATGTTGTTATGTCAACGAATATGAGTTATTCTTAGTTTTATTAATAAACAAAATCGTATTTATTTACAAAATATGTTAAAGACATTAAAAAAATAAAAATAAAAATAAAGATAATGAAAAAGGCATGCATGTGTGTTCATATTTCAGTTCCATAATATAATAAAAAAGTAAAAAAATGTGAATAGACGTGTTCAAAATATTAACCAAAAATACGAAAAATTGACTTTTACGTTTTTAAATACTTTGCCATATGATTTTAATTTGAACACTTTTTATGCCAATCTAGTATTTTTCTTCTTATAATAATGTGAAAAGCAGGCTTTCTTACTTTCTACTAGAAGTTGTTCCTTTTGTCCAAACCAAATCATATTAGACGGACATCTTGTAAAATTTAGAAAAGACTTTAAAATATTTCGATTAAGATTGGTTTTACAATTAAAATATTAAAACAAATGGTATCGAGAGAAAGATTGGTTTCGATTAGCTCATTTCATGTCATCATTTTATCTCGTAATTAAGTCATTTAATACATAGACCTCAAAAATCAACACATAAAATAGGAAGATTAGATAAGTTTATGTTAATTTGGATTAGTTTTTAAGTGGTAATCCACACTAAAAATACAAGTTTAAATTTATCTAATTTTTCTATATACTAAGTTTACGCAATTGCACTTATGCATATTGAGAACGGAAAATCACTGAAGTTTGGATTCAAGACAATATAAGTTTTAATGAATTCAATCTATAATTACAATACTACACATTTAGAGAAAATTATGAACGCTAAAATATTAATAAAAATATAATTGTAAACAGTAAAAAACTAATATAAAAGTTACATAAACATTCCCATTAAAAAAGACTAAAAACATTCTTTACTAATACAAAAGTTATATAAACACCTTTTAATTATGCAAAAATCCCGTAAACATTACTAATTTACTCTTTGTTATGAGATACACATTATTGATGTATTTACGATGTTTGGCACATAGGTTCTTAGACAATTATGAGAGATTTTTTTTTTTTTTTTTTTTTTTTTTTTTTTTTTTTATTATTATTATTATTTTTTAAATACGAATATCACTTGTATGTTAAAGTGTGTGCTACTAAAAAAAACAGGTTTTTATTATCATACTTTTTATTAAGTGTATTTTAAAATAAACTCCAACTAATTCGACTAAAATGAATTTTTTTTCCAATTACCTACATCTTATATGAATATAAAACTTAACAAAAAACACATATATATCCAAATATATTTTATTTCATCACGTTTTGTTTTAACTTTCTACTTCTTTTAATCAGTTGTTTCTTAAACGATAAACCAAACACAAAATTATTCTAATACTTGCTAAAATGGTAAACTTTAGTATAATACTTTATAATATATAAAAATAGATTATCGGGTTTCGGGGTGTAACATTTAGGATTACTTATTTTATGTTTATAAATAAATACTTAGGAGGTGATTAATATTTGTTTTTTTTAACAAAATAGTGTTTAATATTGTAGTTTTGATTTAAATTTCAATTAACTATTTGTTTATGTGGTTTACAATCTTTTTATGACATTGAAATTCAATGAATTAGGTTGTGAAGCAACTAAAAATATAAACTAGTACGTGGGATAGTTGGAATGGTCTTGAATTTGTCAGTATGTAATATGTTTGGTTGATATGCAGTAATACAAAATTTACAGCATAAGATATATTATTTTATAATTAATGAATATAATATAATAACGAATAACATTTATACTTCAACATATATGTATTTGAAATAATATATTTAATGTATAATATAATATAATATACATAATAGCAATATAACATAATGCAACAATATTTGATGAATTACATCTAATATTTTATAAATACAACAACGTACAATAACATTGATGATAACTATACTATTACTGTTATTATTACTATAATAATTAATAATTATAATTTATTATCATTATTATTATTATTATTATTATTATTATTATTATTATTATTATAAACATCACTTCCATTATTATTATTATTATTATTATTATTATTATTATTATTATTATTATTATTATTATACATTGTTATATTTATAAAATATTATATGCAATTTCATCAAATATTGTTGTATTATGTATATTGCTATTAATTAATTTTTATTGACAGTTAATAATTTGAAATTTACTTATTCCTGTACTTTTATGTTTAACAAATTTGGTTATACACCAACAATCAATGGATGCACATCAACACGCTATTAGATATAACTAATGCAATAACTACAAAATGGATAAAATAATATCAACTAATATGCTAATTATACATAAAGTCAATGATACAAATACGTTTACTTCAAATTATCCTAAAGGTAACAACTTTAAATTTATATCAAAATACAATATTTTAAATAAGAATAGAAGGTAAGAGATGAATAATTGTAAGACATTAAAGTTATTGTTGTCCTTTATAGTTGAAATGAAGTAATAGGCGTGCGTTTTTTTTATAACCGTAATACTAATATATGATTTTTTTCCCCATTTTGATATTAATCATTTTTGTGAGCAACTATCCTAGAAAGAATAAGTTTTGTTAGACATATAACTCAAGCATAACACTTACAAGTAATTCATGACATGAATCATCCTTAGTGCAAAATTGAACAAACTATATATAAGAACATTATATATCACCACATCAATCTCGAAAAAAACTACCATATAGGCAACATTACACTAAAATACTACTCTTTATGTCCTAAAATAATTGTCCACCGACAAAAATACACACAATTCAAGAAAAACATAATCATTAAAACTTTATATTTCTTACATTTTGCATAATAATAGTTTTACCTTTAACTAATTAATATACAACTTTAAAAAAAATTGAAATAATAACCTTAATGAGAGCAATATAGTAAACTTGATATAAATTAATTATCTATTTTTCAAAGTAAACAATTAATTTAAAACAAATCAAAAAGAAAATGTGAACCGTAAATAGTACGGAGTATAAGAGCAAAAAGTATGGTGAAGCTTCATACCTCTTCATTTAGGCTCTATCGGTTGTCACATCATTTTAACACTTCCACTTCGAAAAAACTCCCTCTTCATAACACAAAACAAACTTTTCATTTGGGCCACCCACCTCCAATTACAAACGTATACATTTAAAAAAAAAAATTGTTTGTCTTTTTGTGCTTTGTTTGAACGGCGAGGGAATAGCGAGACATGGTGGTGTGGTGGCGAGCAAGTGGCGAAGCGCCATGTTGAAACGGCGAGTTCAGGATGCCATTTGCCCTAAGGCTACTAACAGTAACACCAAGCGACCGAGATTCATGACCCAATCCCATTCAATCGCCCTTGTGTGGCTATTCGGTCGGCCAACGAAAAAAAGTGAAATGGGCCGTCTATATGACCGAGTAACATACACACATAAAAACAAAACTCACACTTTCTAATTAATATTATTAAGGTCGACTTTACTGGGACACCCAATCGCATGTAGATCGCTGGAGAGAGAAAACTAACGTTACAAGAAAAAAAAGGAGGATTGAGTCGCCTTACTGTGTGTAGTCTAAGAACCTCACACTATTATATCAAATTTTCTATTTCTCTTTAAAGCAAAAAAAAACAAGAATACTTTTTCAAAGACAATCAATCAGTAAAAATTCTATGAAATTAGCAAAAAAGAAGTAAAATTCACAAGTCCGCCAAAAGTAAAAAGACAAATCCACCCTCGCCGTTATACAATAGGTACGGTCCCTTCGTAATAAAAAGAGAGAAACAACCCCTAACCCAAAAAAAATAAAAACTTACTCCGTATTTATATTTTCCTTCGTCTCCCACACCGCAACTCTCAACCCAAAATCAATTTTTATAAATTTTTTTTTATAAAATTAACACAGATTCATCTTCTTCTTATTCATATTCACCACCTCTTGATTTAATCCCCCAATAATCAATTGATCTATTCAATTACCAAATCTCATATCCACACATTCCGATCTCATCTCATCTCATCTCACCGTAAGTTAACCATCCAAACCCTAGGGTTTTCAATTCCTATTCAATTTTGACCAGTTCTGACCAATTCAAACTATTTAATTTTCAATTGAATGCTTGCTAATACTTTTGCCCTTATTAATTTTGATGTTTTGCAGGAAATTAGGGCTTGAAAAAGTATGAGTTTGAATAGTCCTGGAGGTACAAGATATTGAAAAAGCTGTTTGTTAATTTCCATGGGCGATGGTGGAGTTGCATGTGTTTATTCGCTTCGTTTCGATACGTTTTACGGCGAAAGTAATGAGAATGTGAAAACTATGAAGAAGTTTAGTAAAAGTAATAATAATAGTAAAAAGTTTTTTAGTGCAAGTAGTGGTGGTGGTAATGTGGATTATGATAGTGAAGAGGAGGTGTTAGTTGAAGACGATAGTAATAAAAGCGCGAAAAACGGTTACGGTTATGGTAATGAGGATGATGATGAGGTGGAGGAAGGTGAGCTTGGGAGCTGGGATGAGCCGAGGAAGTTCGAGATTAGGAGCGAGATTGAGAAAGGTGAGATTACATCTGACAGGTGGCGGAAAGGCGATGGCGAGTTTGTTTCGTGGAGGTTAGGTTCGAGTGCGAGTGGAGGGAGGAGAGATTATGAGGTTTCGGATGAGGTGGAGAAAGGTGAGTTTATTCCGGATAGGTGGAATAGAAATGAAACGATGAAGAGATATGATTCTGCGAATGCGAAGAATAGTAAAGGATGGAAGACGGGGAGGAATGTGTCGTCTGGGAAGTATGAAAAAAATGGGAGTAGTCAGTTTACGAAGAAGAGTAATGCGAGGTGGGAGGGGAATAACAGCAGAGAGAGGACGCCGAGGATAAGTTCGAAAATAGTTGACGAGGAGGGGCAGATAAAGGAGGATTTTAGTAACGGCAAGAGTCATGGAACTGGAAGGGAGTTTCCGTTAGGGAACCGTTTGAAACGACCTAATGTTCATGTGGATAGTACTGACAGGAAGCATCATGGTGAGTTTAATGAATACGCTCCGTACAAAAGCAGGAGAATTTCTGATGACGGGAGCAGGTATAATGTGGAACAGTCTTATAAAAATTCTGCGTCTGCGAGGACTGTAAATTCGGAAAGATATTCTTCTAGAAACTGTGAATCTCCAGTGTCGTCTTCTAGAGGGTATGATAGGTATAATAGTAATGCCAGTCCACGCCATGTTGACCGGTCCCCACCGCGTCGTCAGTATGATTACCGTGATCATGAAAACAGGAGTCCAGTTCGTCGTGAGAGGTCTCCGTATGGTGGTAGGAACCGTCATTATGATTACAGAAATAGAAGTCCCAGTTATTCTGAACGGTCCCCACATGACCAAACTCGGGGTTATGACCGTAGGGAGCGCACTCCGAGTTATAGGGAGCGTACTCCCAGTTATTCTGAACGGTCCCCGTATGAGCAAGCCCGCGGTTATGATCGTAGGGAGCGAACTCCCAGTTATTCTGAACGATCACCGCATTATGATCGTAGAGAGCGAACTCCAAGTTATTCTGATCGTAGAGAGCGAACTCCAAGTTATTCTGATCGTAGAGAGCGAACTCCAAGTTATTCTGAACGATCCCCATATGAGCATGCTAGGGGTTATGATCGCAGAGAGCGGACACCAAGTTTAACGCCGCCTCCTCCTCCGCCGCCACCACCTAATCGTGGTAGGTCGAATAGTAAAAAGACGGGTTCAACTGAAAAACGGAAGAATCATAGTAAAAGCCAAGACGAGAAAGTGAAGTCAAGGGAGACACAAATCGTGTCTAAAGAGTCTGAGATAAAAACCGCTGTCGATGCATGCGATGTATCTGCTGAGAAAATTAACCGGCAGACATCTCAGAAAGAAGATGTTAAGCAAACCCAAGAAGTGAATGGAGCTGCTGAGGAGCTGCTTTCGATGGAAGAAGATATGGATATATGTGATACCCCACCACATGTTCCCGAGTCAGAAACATCAGTTTCAACCTCCGGAAAATGGTTTTATTTGGATCATTTTGGTGTGCAACAGGGGCCGTCGAGGCTGTCGGACCTGAAGATGCTTGTGGAAGAAGGTTTTCTTGTCTCAGACCATTTTATCAAACATCTCGATAGTCAAAGATGGGTAACTGTTGAAAATGCAGTTTCACCAGTAGTGACAACCAATTTCTCTTCCAGTTTTGTTGACTCAGTAACTGAGCTGGTTAGCCCGCCCGAAGCTCCTGGAAATTTGTTAGTAGAGGCGGGTGAGTTGGTTCCAGCTAGTAATCAGACAGATGAAGAGGTTTTACCTGTTTCTGTAGAAACTAGTGATGACTCAGAGCTGAAAGAAGATCTTCGAATTGATGAAAGAGTTGCAGCTCTATTTGACGGGTTTACCTGTGTTCCAGGCAAAGAACTTGAGACGGTTGCTGGTAATTGTTTTTTTTCCCTTCTGTATTCTCTTTTTTTATAAAAGTTTTCTGCTCTGATCTCTGTATTAACCATACGGATTTAAAATAACTTTCTGCAGAAGTGCTGCAAATCACTTTTGACCATGGTGAGCTGCAGAGATGGGGATACTCTGAAGGTACCACTTTTAGATATTTAATTCCCTTAAAAAAATTGGCAATCTTGGTTAAATCTTAAATCATAGTGATGTTACACGTGAAGTAAAACATCATCTGTCTAGAGGCCGACACACTTTGCTGATATGTTTTATATTGTCGGTTATCTTATGTGTAAACCACGTGACGTGATGGTGTTGAAACATATGACATGACATACTGTAGGTTACATATGCTAAGAAACGTGACATGATGATGTTAGGACATATAGCGTGTCCTCAGCTATATATATGCCTAATATATGTATTTTTTCCGGATATCTTGTCTTTCTTTGGCATCGTTTTCCATGTTTACTTAAAAAACCACGTTGTTCATCATCATGTATCCTCTGGTTGATTACGTTTTCTATTTCTTACGTGACTTTGATGAAAGAAAGCATTCAGGTGCCAATTCTTGCCCAATCGGTTGTGTGCATTGATAACCTAAAGAATATTTTGTATTAATTGTTTTGGTTTTGAGTTCCACATCTGCAGATTCAGATGGGTAAGAATGTAAGATATACAATGATTTTACCTGTACACCTGATACTAAGATATGTAGCCTGATAATGTTAGGATGTATGTGTTCGTAAGTGTAGATCTAGACATTAAATCTGTATCTAAGAGTACTTCAATAAAACCAGATGTAGGTTTTTCTGTATGTATGTTAAGTTTAGGCTAACATCATTAAATCCTATAGCCTATCTATGTGTATCTTGCTCTCATACTAAATTTACAGTTTCAGAAGTTTTGCAAGTTGCAACATCTAAGATGGTTCCATCTCTTTTCCTTTCTCTTGATGAAGCTTATTTGCTAGTTGATAGCAGAAAACACTCGATTTGTACATGCTATTTATTATACACCGTGTTAGTTTATCTATTCTATAAAAGCTTTTTATTAATGATTAAACACCTGAAGACTACCCTTTAACAAGATGAATCTGGGTAAATTTGTGGACTTTGGGAAAGTCTGTTACATTAGGGAACACCTGGAAATCTGGAATATCCTCACAAAATCTTCTTATTATTTCTAATGAGGAAATAAGTAATTTTTGGAAAATAATCTTTACGATAAGTTGCATTCCTTTTTTTTTTTTTTTTTTTTTTTTTTTTTTTTTTTTTTTTTTCTATATGGGATATAGGAAGTACTAGCAGCCTACCGAATGTATGTAAAAAGCCTGCGAAAAAGTGTGAAAATGATGACATGGCTTTTTCATGTATGGAGATTGGCATTATACATATTCTCTACATTTGTTGTGTAAAAGTTCTTTATCTTTATACTGCATTTAAGTAAGGAATGTAAATTCATATATTGTTTTGACAAATACATGACATGATAACTATGCTTGGATTGTGTGCATGACATTAGCTCTTTTATGACATGATTACTAATAAGTGTATTGCTTTATCTATTTACAGGTTTAACATTTCATCAGTGTGAAGTTGAGGATAGTGGAAGTCTCAAAATGAGTGACGATGTTAGTGGTCAGCCTGAGTTTCCATCTAAAGAAGGTGCAGATATAATGCCAAGTGGACCTGCACATTCCGACAAGGATTATTTGTTGGAATCTGGAGATCCCGGTGACTGGTTTTCTGACCAGTGGTCATGCAAGGGTGGGGACTGGAAGAGGATTGACGAGGCTACTCAAGATAGGTTTTGTAAAAAGAAGCATGTTCTTAATGATGGGTATCCTCTGTGTCAGATGCCAAAATCTGGGCTTGAAGACCCTCGCCGGCATCAAAAGGATGAGTTGTATCAGCCTTCTCATGGTAAGAGGCTCGATCTTCCTTTTTGGGCATTTAACCCGTTGGATGAATCTACCGAGCACAGGTCAAATCCAGCAAAAAGTTTTAATACAAGGGGAGTGAGAGGAATGATGCTTCCAGTGATCAGGATAAACACTTGTGTTGTTAAGGACCATGGTTCATTTGTATCTGAACCTCATGCGAAATCTAGAGGAAAGGAAAGATACTCTTCGAGGCCTAGTCACCGCCATGGTGCAAGTAGTGATTCTAAGAGATCATCAGAGGAAAGCGTTTCTCGCAGGAAAAGTACTCATGAACCAGGACATCATGGCTCCTGGAAGAGCATCGTCCCCATTAATACGCCCAAGGATCATCTTTCCACTAAGGATGACCTGCAGTTACATCTTGGTGATTGGTATTATCTTGATGGTGCCGGTCATGAGCGGGGGCCATTGTCTTACTCGGAAATGCAGGTCTTGGCTGATCAAGGTATCATCCATAAGCATAGTAGTGTTTTCAGGAAATTTGATAAACTTTGGGTCCCTGTTGCCTCTACTTTGGAAGGCACGAGAAAGATTGAAAATGAGAACTCTAGTGATACATCTGGAGTGTCGGTTTTGGAAACAACAGACCTTATCCAAAGTAGTAGCTCTGCAAGTTCTAGTGCATTTCATAATTTGCATCCTCAGTTTATTGGTTATACTCGAGGAAAGCTTCATGAATTAATTATGAAGTCATACAAGAGTCGGGAGTTTGCTGCAGCGATAAATGAGGTCTTAGACCCATGGATTAATTTGAGACAGCCAAAGAAAGAAATGGAGAAAAATATATATAATCCAGCCATCACTAACAAATTCTCAAGATCAGGTATTATAAACGCTTTTGAATCTCAGTATATTCTTTCTTTCTTGTTGCTATATTTAGCCATCAATTTGAGCTCATATTGCTGTACACGTGTGGGACACTTCGGCTCACCCCAGCTTCCTTTTTCAAAAAATCTATTTTGTGCCTCAAATTTCACTTGGTCAAACCCTTTGCAATCCATAGGATGTCTCTGGTTATTTGGTTTTCCAGTCAGTCAGGTCATTTGCAACCTAGTACCTACCTTTACACTAGTCAAAATGGGGAATTTGGAGGTAGTATTTTGTTGGCCAAACATTGTTAGTACCTCACTTTCTGTTTTGAGAACTCAATAATCTATACCTTGCTTGATGATGTATAATGCAGATTTCAAAATAAGTTTTATTTGAGGATACCGATTAGAGAGTTTGATCAGCATTATTTATATTTAATCGATAATTATAGTCCTCCATCAATTCTACAACGTTTCTATGTCAAACACTGTAATTTATCTGTCATTGTTGTGTATGAAGGTTCTTCTATGCGGGGAGCAACACTTAAATTTTTTTCCAGCTTTCCTTTAACTTCTTCCAACTCCTGTTATTTATCGGACTCCTTAAAATTTAATTTATGATTCTTTGCACAGATCAAGCTAGCAAAACAGCTCGGTTTATGGCTGATGGAGTTGATGGTGATTACGAGTTAGAAGATGATGCAACTCCATTGGACAAGGAAGTATGCGTGTTTGAAGATTTGTGTGGTGATGCTACATTCTGCAGAGGAAAAAGTCTGGATTCTGTGGTGGAGAATGAAAACTGGGGTCTGCTAGATGGACAGGTGTTGGCACGGGTTTTTCATTTCCTTAGAGCTGATATAAAAGCCCTTGTTTATGCCAATGTGACTTGTAAGCACTGGAGATATGCGGTAAAGTTCTACAAGGATATCTCTAGACAGGCTGACTTGTCTTCGGTGTCAAATTGCACAGACTCTATGATTCACAACATAATGGTTTGTTTATCTGACCCTTAAGAGTTTTTTCTTCTTTTTATTTTGTTTTATTTTATTTTATTTTTTAGTAATAGTTACATTTATAAGTAGGATTTTTCTAACTTGTGCCCTAAGGGCACAAGTTAAGCACACTAAAAGACACCGGGAGCCCACAGAAAAGGACATTGGGATCCACAGAAAAGTACAATTTATGTGGATCCCTATGTCCTTTTTGGTGGGGTCCCGGTGTCTTTTAGTGTGTTTAACTTGTGCCTCTGGGGCACAAGTCAGACATACCCTTATAAGTATTTCTGCTCCTATCCTTAGTGTTTTTTACAGTGAAATATTTTCTTTGTTGTTCTAAATTCTTATCTCTTCTCATGCAGAATGGTTATAATAAAGATAAAATTACTTCCTTGGTTCTACGTGGATGCACAAAAATAACTGCTAGCATGCTTGAAGAAGTTTTGGGCTTGCTCCCTTGTCTCTCATCCGTAGATATCCGAGGTTGCAGCCAGTTTGAAGACTTGGCTAGTAAGTTTTCGAATATCATATGGGTAAAGAGCCGTACTTCACATTCAGCAATGAGAAACAAGCAGTTGGCCGAAAGTAGCCATGTGGAGGATTCTAGTGGTCTTCGAGATTATTTTGAAAGTCTGGACAAGAGAGATGCGTCAAATCAGTTGTTTCGAAGAAGCTTATACAAACGTTCAAAAGTATTTGATGCTAGAAAATCATCATCAATGCTATCTAGAGATGCTCAACTGAGGCGTTTGGCGATGAAGAAATCTGAAAATGGGTACAAGAGGATGAAAGAATTTTTAGCTCTTGGTCTGAAGGACATCATGAGGGAGAATACATTTGAATTTTTCATTCCAAAAGTAAATATCATTTGCCTAATTTAAAAAAAAAGACTTTTTCCTAACGCCTATTAATCACCAGATGTGCTTTCTTATATTTTTTTTATGGCCAGGTTTCTGACATTGAAGGTAAAATAAAAAATGGTTATTATGCTGGTCGGGGTTTGGGCTCTGTGAAAGATGATATAAGACGAATGTGTAGGGAAGCAATCAAGTAAGTCCTTTTTATATATATATATATATATATATATATATATATATATATATATATATATATATATATATATATATATATATATATATATATATATATATATATATATATAAAATATACTTAAAACTTTTTCACTTTCTTGTGCATGCTCATGGATTATGTTTGTACCTACTCTACCCAAAACTAGTTCTTTAACTTTTGAGGATATTTCACTACTGTATTTTTTGTGCTTCTTATAAACATTTTATATATGAATGGACTACAATTCTTCACTCTTTTTAATGAACGATAGAATTGGAAACGGGTGGAAAGTGACTTAAAATGTAATATAGGTGTCTGGATATATAAGACAAAGCTACCAGTGTTTCAATTTCTGTAAACTTACTTTATTCACCATTTTTTGTTTGTTACTCTAGAGTGAAAGGCAAGGGGGATGCTAAAGAGATGAATCACATCATTAATTTATTTATCCGGCTCGCCACAAGTTTAGAAGACCGTTCCAAATTTTCCATTGAGAAAGATGCAATGATGAAGAATTGGAAAGACGACTCACCTCCAGGGTTCAATTCTTTTTCATCAAAGTCAAAGAAGGTCAACAGAGAGAGAAAATACACTAGTCGAAATAGCGGGTCGTTCGTCAACGGCAATAACGAACATGGATATTATGCATCTGATCGTGAAATTAAAAAACGTCTATCCAAGTTAAACAGGAAAGCGTTGGATTCTGGAAGTGATACATCTGATGACCGGTCAAGATCCTCTGAAGAGACAGAAACCGACAGTGATAGTACTTCCTCTGATTCAAATAGTGACTTGGATACACGGTCAGCAAGTGGGCAAGGGGAGTCGAGAGGGGACGGTTATGTTAGCCAAGATGATGGATTTGATTCATTTGTTGATGACCGTGAATGGGGTGCACGCATGACAAAAGCGAGTCTGGTTCCACCGGTTACCCGAAAATATGAAGTAATAGACCACTATGTTATTGTAACTGATCATGAAAATGTGCAAAGAAAAATGCAAGTTACTTTACCTGAAGATTATTCTGAGAAGCTAATTGCACAAAAGAATGGGACAGAGGAATCTGACATGGATTTCCCTGAAGTTAAGGATTATAAACCTAGAAAACAGCTTGGAGATGAAGTGATAGAACAAGAAGTTTATGGCATAGATCCATACACTCATAATCTTCTATTAGATTCCATGCCAGAGGAATCAGATTGGCATCTTTTGGATAAACATGTTTTTATCGAAGATATGCTTCTCCGTACCTTGAATAAGCAAGTTAGAGCTTTCACAGGCACTGGTAATACCCCTATGAAGTATCCGTTGAAGCCTGTTGTTGAAGATATACTAAAAAAGGCCAAAGTAGATCATGATACACGGACATTAGAACTTTGTCAGTATATGTTGAAGTCTATGAGCAGCCGTCCTGATGACAATTATGTTGCTTACAGAAAGGTACTGTTTCAGACATTTTATGTGTTACTGAGATATCTGAATCTTACCGGGATTTTTTTTTTTTTTTTTTTTTTTTTAATTATTTTTATTTATTTATTTATTATTATTATTATTATTATTATTTTAATTCAGGGGCTTGGTGTTGTTTGTAACAAAGAAGCTGGTTTTGGTGAGGATGATTTTGTTGTGGAGTTCTTAGGAGAGGTAAGGATACTATTGCTTTAGCAATTATTTCACAAAATTTGAAGCTTATATATATATTGTTTTTTAAGCATGGGTTATATTTTTATAGGTATATCCTGCTTGGAGATGGTTTGAGAAGCAAGATGGTGTCCGTGCTCTGCAAAAAGACAGTAAAGAACCGGCACCTGAGTTTTACAATATCTATCTTGAAAGGCCGAAGGTATATATTCTTAAAGAAATGTCGTTAATCAGATTCATGGTTTAACTGACTTAAAATAAGTTTACTCATCATGTTTTTTGTTGTGTTCTTTTAGGGGGATGGTGATGGTTATGACTTGGTTGTTGTGGATGCAATGCATAAAGCCAACTATGCAAGCCGTATTTGTCATTCCTGTCGGCCGAATTGTGAAGCAAAGTAAGTCTAGGCGTCTAGCACACATTTAAAATTTGAATATCAGTTATATATATCTAGTAGTGGACATGTAAATTTTCGATGTAGTATTATACGCCAAAATTCTAAATATAAGCATACCAATTTTGAAACTGAAAGTAGTTTGTTTGACTTCCAAAGTCAAAATACTAATTACAGTCTTCTTGGCTCATCTTGACATCAGAGTTACTGCTGTTGCTGGTCAGTATCAAATTGGTATCTATAGCGTGCGGCCTATCGTGTATGGAGAAGAAGTCACTTTTGATTACAACTCAGTTACAGAGGTGAGTGTCACATCATCAA
The DNA here is from genome assembly GCA_030686995.1 of Artemisia argyi. NCBI lineage: Eukaryota > Viridiplantae > Streptophyta > Magnoliopsida > Asterales > Asteraceae > Artemisia > Artemisia argyi. The sequence continues at coordinate 103,321,835 of CM060696.1, forward strand.
ATTAAAAAAATATATGTTTGTTCAGATGATGATGAGATATCTGCGTCTTATTTTGATACAGAGTAAAGAAGAATACGAAGCATCTGTCTGTTTATGTGGCAGCCAAGTTTGCCGAGGGAGCTTTCTCAATCTGACTGGGGAAGGGGCTTTTCAAAAAGTAAGTTTGACCCTTTTATTTATGAATGGGTCAATTTGGGTTACATTATATGTTAATATGGGTTAATTAAATAACATGACTAAAAATGAAATTGAAAGTTTGGTTAAATGGGTCAAAACTCGCCTAAAGTGTGTTTTTTCAAAGCATAAAACCTCCTAATTTAATCTACTGAAGAACCAGTTTTTTATTGAAATAATGTAATTTTTATAATCAAATTTGACACGCCAATTATATGAAGAAGCGGTAATAATTGATTAAAAGTGACTCTTACAATACCTAAATTGATTTACTCTTACAATTTTTTTTTTACTCGTGGTGTTGCTTCCAGATACTTAAAGAAGACCATGGAATTCTAAATCGACATCAGATGATGCTAGAAGCTTGTGAATTAAATTCTGTATCAGAAGAAGACTATATTGAATTGAGTAAAGCAGGACTCGGTAGTTGTTTGCTTAGTGGGTTGCCAGATTGGCTTGTTGCATACTCAGCTCGTGTGGTATGAACTCTCTCTATTTAACTGGTCAGTGGATAGAATACTCCTGAAAAACACCGACTCACTTGTGAACTTTCATTCTTATTGCAGGTAAGGTTCATCCATTCTGAAAGAACAAAGCTTCCAAAAGTGATTTTAGCTCATAATGTGGAAGAGAAGAAGAAATACTTTACAGATATATGCATGGATACTGAGAGAAATGAAGCTGAAATTCAGGTAGATTGGATTAACCACCATCTCAAAACAACTGTCGCGGAGGTGGCAATAGGGTTTTTTTTAATAAAAATTTTAGGATACTTTACTTGGTTGTGTGATACGATTACAAGTTTTGTGTTATTTAACTAATAGATTTCTTTTTTGAATAAAATGATTTAGGAAGTTCTATGCATTGAATATACATTTTGGCTACTTTTGATCCGTTTAACCCGTTTTCTTTTAAGCCACTCAATTTATTTTAATTGTTCGACACATTAGAGATATAATAACAAACTGATTTATACTTTTCCTTCCATTCTTCAAACTGTATATTCTTTCACTTGGCTCATGGCTACTCCTTTCTTTTTGACCGAGACAGGCTGAGGGTGTCTTTAATCAACGGATACAGAATCTGGCTCTCACACTGGACAAGGTAACTCCTTTTTCTTTATTGGAATCCTGTAACAACACTTGAACTTTTCTTGATGTTTTTATGCAAACTCTTTCTGTTTTGTTTGCAGGTACGATATGTGATGAAAACCGTGTTTGGAGATCCAAAAAGAGCACCACCGCTATTAGAGAAACTTACTCCGAAAGAAGTTGTTTCTTTCATCTGGAAAGGTGAAGGGTCGTTGGTGGACGAGCTTATGCAATGCATCGGGCCTCAAATGGAAGATGGATACTTAAATGAATTGAGGGCTAACATTCGTGCTCGTGATCCATCTTCTTCTGACGACATCCAAGGGTCACTTCGAAAATCTTTGATATGGTAAACAACAGATACTTTAAGCAGCTTTAAAGAACAGGTCAAAACGGGTACTTTTTTATACTATTCACAATGGTTTGGGTCTTGACCCGAACATTTTATGATTACAAAAGCAACATAAAATCTTTAAATGATTTAGGATGTTTTGTACATTACATACACTTTGGATTCCAACTGCGTCTATAAAAGAGCAGTTCATTGTTTTACCTCTTTGACCTTTTAGAGATAAAACATAAAACTAAGTTAACTGTGGAAAGGTATTGAGCTATGTTTGTTCTTCAGGTTGCGAGATGAGGTCCGAAGTCTTCCCTGTTCACTTAAATGTCGACATGATGCTGCTGCAGACTTGATACACATTTATGCTCACACAAAGTTCTTTTTTAGAGTTCGGGTGAGTCCTATTCCCTTTAATTGCGTGACTTTGTTTAAATAAGTCATATTCTCATGCTGTCTAAAAATTCATTGTGTAGGAATACGAGACTGTAGTATCGCCACCTGTTTACATTAGTCCTCTCGACCTTGGCCCTAAGGCCGCTGAAAAAATGGGACCCGGATTGCATGAATATCGCAAGACATATAACAAGAACTACTGTTTAGGACAGTTGATCTTTTGGCATAACCAAGCGTATGCAGAACCAGACACTAACCTGATTAGAGCGAGTAGAGGTTGCTTATCATTGCCAGAAATTGGATCATTTTATGTTAAATACCAGAAACCGTCACCAGAACGTGTTTATGGCCCAAGAACCGTGAAATCCATGCTTTCTAGGATGGTAAGTTTCATCCTTTTCCTCTCCTGGATATCCATTTTACTTCTTTTCATTACATCAGTGTCCCAGTTATTTCAGTGCAGTTCAGGCGGTTGTGTAATGGGTCAAAATGGGTTGAGATCAAGATGGTTAATTTTTGGATTTCAAATAAAAAACTTTTGTTAAGAATAAAACGATTATTGGGTGACATTGGACTGGTTTGCGTTATAGTTATTTTTAACTTATTTGTGCGACAAAATACCAACCCAAATTCATTTTTAAGGTAAACGGGTTAAATATAGGCGCCTGAAGTATTATTTATAACTGTTATAAATCTTTCTGGTATTTAATCCGTGCATTCTGAATTGTTTTTTGCAGGAGAAAGAGCCACAAAAGCCATGGCCTAAGGGCAAAATTTGGTCATTTAAGGATTCCCCAAAAGTTTTTGGTAGTCCAATGTTAGATGTTTTATTAAGCAAAGCTCCATCATTAGATGATGGCCTGATGCATTGGTTGAAACATAGACCACCTATTTTCCAGGCCATGTGGGACCGATAACAAACGACTTAACTTTCAGAAACTAGCATTAGATTCGATTCCCGACCCGTTCGACCAGCCAACAGACAGACAGGCAGTCAAAGAAGCATTATGGGCAGGCAATAGCAATACCCCCATTCTTGTGTACAGTCCCTTTTTGCCCCCTTTGTAGGTCTTGTAATATGTAATTCATTATTGGGTAGCTGAAGTATAAGTAAAATTTTCATTTTATTTCTTTTTGGTTATTACCTCACTATATGATAAGTGGAATAGGGAAGATAAAGAACAATCGCCTTTGTTGTCATTTTTTGAGGGTTTTATAACTATTTTTGTTAGTCCTCATAGTTTGACTTGTGAATATGTTGCTAATCTCCATGTTTGTATTGTTAAGCTCATAATTATGTAGGCTTATTTGTGGTACAAAATTGTGATCTCTTTTTCAGAAGAATCGATTTTTGAGCATTCTTTTTCTGTATACGAATTGCACATAAATGTAGCTTAGAAACAACATTTTCTGAAGAAGTATATGAACTTTACTGTTTGCAGCAAGATGCTTAAAATAAATTATTCCTCAAAAATACCAAATTCTGTTTGTATTGCCTGAAATCCTTGCATCTTCTTTTGATTGGCAAAAGATCCAATCCTTTGACAGATTGGAGCTACCAAAACACCTAACATCTTTATTTTTCGTTAGATCTGATACTAAAGATTAACACATATAACATAATTATTAAAGGTTAACAAATTTCTCTATGTTTATGAACATAGATCTAGATCTACAGATAACCAAGCCTCTAAAGAACATATACAATTAACCTATGAATTAGACATAAGATCCTGTATGCAGAAGTAATAATGATGCAATCAACAAGATGATAAAGATATTTCAACAAGAAAACAACATACCCTAACACATAAATGCAGTAGAGAAGAACAAAAGAGAGAAAACTATGTGAATTGTATGTGAGATAATTTGAGACTTAAATACCTAATTCTAGTGTAGGGTTTTATTTTTTTATTATTTTACAATCTGCACCCTTGTTTTTTAAGTTCCTTCTGCAAACCTTTCAGTTTCCTTTTGACAATTTCAGTAGTCCAACTTCCATAATTTACAATCTGCACCCTTGTATTTTATATCTTTTAAGTATTTGAATAGACAAAATGAAAGTTAAAGTTCCAAACCAAAAATGTCATATTTTATTAACTGACACAGTAAATTGGATTATAGATAGAATCATAACATACTAAGTAACTACGAAAATTTAGGATTGAGATCCTCTCAAGTTCATATGAACATGACTAGTAATGTTCTCTCATAAACAAAAAGAAAATTGGGTCCCTTAGTAGGCTCAACTGTCTTGTTTGTGAGAGAGTATTAACGGTCATGTTCATGTGAACTTGAAAGGATAAAAAATCCAAAAATTTATCATTGGTTTCTATTGACTAAACTGATTTTAAACTTTTTCCATCAATTTCATAACCTGGTGTTGTTAAATCTTTTACCCAAATTTGATAACTAGATTGCCTTCTTTCTTTGAAATCCAACATTTACACTTGGTTCATCGCACTTGTTCAACAAACAAGGACTCAAAGAATCATGTCATTTCACCGAAACAACAAAAATCTCACATCTGTTGTAAAACATATTTGCAAATGAAAATGTGACTATGGTCGCACTATGCAGCTAAAACTAGCACGATGACAACTGATTTTACACACTTTATGTACAATAAACTAGTTTACCTCAATACTATCTTCTTTTTTATCCTCTTCTTTTTGTGTCTTCTTTGGTAACATCTTCTTCCTTTTCGGGCATGTAAAGATGTCATCTTTGATCTTTTGTATAGTTTTATGACTTTATCTACTTGTTAGCCTCAACAATGGTCTATACCTGATAAAGTAAAACGAAAGATGTCAAAAAGAATAGTTTTGAACATATTATTTACAAAAACAAGCCGTTCAATTACTCTAGGATTAGAGGAACTATTTGTTCCGTTTTATAAAACTTGTTACATACTATTTCGTAACAAAGTGAAAATAGAAAGTATATAAGTGACTGTCATCATGTTTTATTTGTGGGTTACACTCGAGCTCCCAAGTTTCCCTGTTTCGGCCTTGTTGAAGAGCATTATAAACACGAGACCAGTAACTAAAGAGACTCGAGAGTCATATTTTTGTAGATTTCATACTTCATATTCATATAGGTATGTTAAATCACTACTCATGAAACCGTTTATAGCTAGGCTAAAGCTTACGTCACGTACAGAAGCCCAAAAATGCTAGGAATCCTGAACGTCGCTTTGCTAGAAAAAGAAATCCTGAACATTTTGTAAAACTAAATGATTTCAGACACACCAAAAAAAAAAAAAAAAAAAAAAAAAAAAAAAAAAAAGTCATTTGTGATGTTTGTTTTTACCTTTTTTTTTACATTGTCACAATTTGTTAAGAACCGCTAGTGCTTTTGCATTAACACTATCTTTTCGCATTCAAAAGTTAATCATGTTTATGTTAATGTGGCAATTTTGACCCATTTACTAATATATTTGGCTGTTCATCTTACAATTTACCAACTATCTGATTAAGCAGGTACACAAAATAGCCGAGGAAACGAGTCAAACTGGTTGCCTAGGCCAAACAGATCGAAATCTGTCCAAAGTGTATTTTTAATCCATAAAACCTCCTAAATCATTTTATTCAAAAAGCAATATATGATTTAATGATTACTATAGTTATAACATTTTGCTATGATATTTGATACATATTTTTATTCACATATTAATCTTTTTGGACAAAACGTTTTTAAGGTCAACCTGATCTGACCCACACAAAAGCTATCCATTCTTACCCGAACCATTTTAACCCACTACACATCCCGTCGGTTTTTTCATTTATACTAGTATCTATGATGATGCTAGAACTTTTTTACCTGCTCAAAGTGGAAGCAGAAAACTAAGGAGACATGTCGTCGTCATCATCTGAACTTGAATAATCCATCTTTTGTTCTTTCAAAGCCGGAAACAGTTTGTCACGTATATTTAGCCACGAATGCTGCTGAGACTTCTCACGGGACAAAGCTTCTATTTTACCATCCGGAACATTTTTCTTCTTTCTGTTAATCTCATCCATTTTCCTAATCTCAGAACAAACGTTATCCAACAATTTCAAGAAATCACGGACAATAACAAACAACCGTAACCCTTCATCCTTTGCTGAGTTCCCGTGAAAATAATCCCCCGTACTCTTGACTAGAGCCATTATCCTCTTCTCTTCATCAAACATCCATTTGATCTCGGTGTCTGCATGCTCCAGAAAACCATTCAAAGTGACACAGAACTCCTTAGCTTCTTCTGTGGAACTCAACTCATCGTTTAATAAGTCTTTTGTTTTACTCAACATGTTTCCTAATCTCACAACTGTTGATGTAATGTGATCGCCATCAATCATTGCTGCTCTTTTTACATCATGGAGCTCGTTGCTTAATTGGGAAACAACTTCGAGACCTATTTTTCGGTAATATTCCGATGATTCTTGATGTTTGGTTTGGGCAGCTTTAATTCCTTCTGAGCGGCTGATTTCTTGAACCACAAAGGTTAAGAGTGTTGTCTTACCGTCAGTGCCTTTAACGTCCGAGAGTTTTAAAAGGGTGTCGAGCTTGATAGCTTGGGCCCCACCACGATATGTACCAACGTTCATACGATTGCCTGTCTTTAGAACTGCTTCAAGAAGTTTCAGGAAGAGTCTGCTGTTTTTCAGCTTTGTGCATGCTACCTGTGAAAGATGATCATAAGATCACACAGAAAGGGTAAACACTTATTTCATCTAAATTACATCGTAAGAAATATAATCTAGTAATTAGTGGGTGTTTGGATGTGCGTTTTTATGGAACTTATGTGATATTCAAAAGTATACTCTACCGGTCTAACCTTTGCTAAATTCAGAACTGAAAATTATAAGTAAAAGCATGTTACTCAAACACAAGAAACTAGTTATTGTGACTTAAATTTGCAATAACCAGATACTTTTAAAACGCACAACCAAACATTTCGTTAACTGAAGATGACATTGCACCTCTAAAGTCACAAATGCATCTTTAAGGGGAGAAGATTCCTCGTTAAGAGAACTCATAAACAACAAAGCTTCAAGGCGTTTATAAACAAACGGGATTTCAACCACAACTTTAAGGAAACGTTCAGCAGGCCCAAGTAGTGTAAGGTCGCCATTATATAACCGAAGTTTTAGTTCTTCTTCTTGAGTTGGTGCCATCTTTATCAGAGTTGAAATCAGCTCTACCGGAAGCTCAGTACCTAATAATAATAATATAATATAAACATTAACAAAAATAAGCAATTGATCATAAAAAATAAAAATAAATAAATAAAAAAAAATAAAAAAAAAAGTTACAAAAAGGTATAACTAGAAGCATACATTTCTTATTTGATTGGTTACTAGACATTAAAAACCATTACTAAGACCACTATAGGTTTCAGAAATTATTATTTTAGGTAATTCTTACCAGAGGCCTGTTAATTGTTGACGTGGCTAATCTGTTTATTAACACTTTTTCAAAGTTTGATGGTTTCTATAGCAGTTTAGTTAAGTTTAAGAGTTTTTATAGCGGCTGACAGAGCTGGAAGTTTTTGCAAAGTCTCGTTAGGCCGTTACAAAGCCAGAAATGAAGTATCTACAATTTTTTCCAGAATCAAATAACTTTGGACCGATTGTAAACTTATCACCGATTTTTTCCAAATGCAGTGCTCCTTTTTGCTTTTTCATAACAACTAAAGTTTAGTGCAATGATAAACAAGTAGAATAATTCAAGAAGTCAATAATTTGCAATACAAATGTGCATATCAGGAGACTCCACCTTCCTTGAGGGCATAGCAGACTTTTGTTGTCGTCACGTTCAATGCTTTTAGAGTAATGGCCAAATTTTGTGCTTTTTTGGGATCAATAATCTGAATCAACTTTGGCTGAGAATTCAAATTTGCCAAGGATTTCCCACGCTCGCCCTTATTTTGAGAAGCATAACCAAACAGAGATTCCATCATCTCTTCGTTTAATCTGTCCATTAACCAAGTGTTTCAGTTTGATGTAATGGATTTGGCAATTTGAACCCATTAACATAAAAGTGGATTGATTCAGGTTATGTTTTATAGCTAACGGGTCAAACGGGTAAACTTAAAAGTAGCTAAACTGTAAACGGGTTGAAAGTTGCCCAAAGAGTACTTTTATTTCATAAAAATATCGTAACTCACTTTACTCAAAATATCATAAAGTTGAAATAATAATAAAAATGCAATCATATGTGATGACTTGAACCCGTCCGAAGATTACCCAATTTGACCCATCACCCAACCCGCCTGCCTGCCCATTTTGCAACCTACATCAAAACAATAATTATGAGTTTCGAGCCTCACTGAAACGATCCAGCCTTAACTTCGTCCCACACCATCGACTGATTAGGATTCATGTTCATTTTCTCCCAGAAAAATGGCTTTAACTTGGATTTTGAACTATTAGAACTTCCAGATGGATCATTTTCATCGCCAGAAGTGGAGCGTGTGCCAAGTGGTCTTTTCGTATTACCAGGTTTTGGTGGTTCAGGTGGGCGAGCACTGCTTCGGGACGGTGGTGGTGGAGGTGCTTTTGGGGCAGGAGGTTTAGGTGGTACTGGTGGTGGAGCAGCTGGTGGAGGTTGTGAAGATGGAGGAGCTGTTCTTCCGGGCGGAAGTGGTAATTTTCCATCTTCTGGTGTCTGAAAAGCAGCATTGCCAAACGAATTGTTCATGTCAAAATTGTTAAGCAAATCTTTATTGCCTTCTGCCTGGGATGTTTGACAAGCACCTGAAAAACGAGAACTTTGCCATTCATATACTATGCACTTATTTGTTATTCGAAAAAAAAAAAAAAAAAACAATATATACACAAAATGCAACCATGGCATATGTCCACAATGGGTTTCTCGTCATTTTCTGCAAACTCGGATCCACCTTTCCGCTCATCACCGCCAAGACAGCAAAACAATAACAAAACAAAAAGGGCCAGTGTTGCCACTGCAGTAGAAACAACAATCCCTATTAGTAGTACATGATTAGGAGGCTTTTTTTGTGATTTCGAGTCACGTCGAATTGCAGTTTTATCAAGTCGTATAGAATCTTGAAAAGATGAATGTTTATGAGAAGATTCACTTGACAGGTGTGTACGTCTTGTGGGAGTTGTAGTTGAATGAATATTACGAATATAGAGTTTAGATAGACATTCTTGACATTCATCTTGGCCAGAAACATGAGAAGGAATTTTTTTGGATTTCAAAGAGCGCAAAAGAGATCGTTTCAGTTGTGGAGGCAGATCGGTAAATGCATTATGCACAAGGGTTTTTCTTGATTGTTTTGGATTATCATGGGAGTATAGGTTAGAATCTTTGATATTTTTAGCGATTTCTTCAAGCTCTTTCCTACAATGTATCCATACTTGCTCTGCCTGGACCAAAACATTCCATTAGATAAAGTATAAATCTTATACTATTTCCTACAATTCTAGTTCTCTTGGATGCTAATTTCAAGACGGTTACATCTTCAAATCTGTCCAAAGTACAGGTGGAATCAGACTCGTCCACGGGTAAACGGGTCAAATGGGTAAAAATCTAGAAAAAAAAGGGGCTAAGATGGAGAAATGTTCAACAACTTGAGCGGGTCAAATGGGTAAAAGTAACCCAAAATGCGTTAAACCTCCTATATCGCTTTATTTTGAAAATTAGATTCATTGTAATAAAATAAATCCAAATGATATTGTAAGACTTGATTATTTGTAAATTTCAAGAAAAGAAAAGATAAAAAGTGCTTGCGGATCAGCCCGACCTGATCCAAATTGACTGTTCCAAAATTACCCATTTTGACACGTCATCCAACCCGCCCCTTACTGAAACCAAATAAGACAATAAAAATGGCCTCTATGATAGGAACTGAAGTGCATGCTCAAAATTGATGGAAGCTTAGACTAGTTTCAATTTAGGAGTTGTTGAACATGGAGCCAAACTTAGACTGATCATGGACTTAAATTCATCTAGAGTTATTCTCAAAAATATGAAATTAACATAAATTTTAAATTCCGTTCTTGAAACTCTTATTGTGTGTGATTATCGATCATAACAATGGCTTTCATAACAAGTATTCAACAAGCTACAAGAATCAATCCATTTAAGCGTTCATTTCATTTCTCATCTTCATATTATGGATCCGGACTATATGAATATACTCATGGAACCTACAAAACTAGACACTATAAACCAAATGGAACCCTCTAAACCAACTAGAACATTATAAATTCCAAGGCCTCATACACTATTAAGTAATGAGAACAAAGCTCGTCTTTCTTCAATGACTGTACTTTGTAAGATATAATAGGACTCCAAGCAGTATGTGAGTTGGCCACCAACCAAGTGGCTATGGGTTCTAGTCTTAATCCAGATAGTGCGGTAGGTGTGAAGGACTCCTAGCAAGATTCAACAATAATAATATGCTTTATACTATTTGTGTTTCTAAAATTTGATATGGCTCCGTATCTAAGCTTTTAAAGCAACTTGTATACAAATATAACCTTGAATGATCATTACTCGATAATATTCATTTACAAGAACAACAAAATCATGCATATAAACATCACAATCCAATTTAAAAGAACAACTAGGAATCATACAGTATTTTCGTCGATTTCCTGAAAAGAATCCTCCTCTTTCACGAAAATGCGACTCTCTGGAGAAAAACCAATCACCAACATGCAGAAAACGAAAAATGCAGCTAGAAGAAGAGTACCAAAAGAATGGACCCTTTTCGCGCCCATCGATTTTTTAATCTATCTTTTCATTCCATAATACCGGCCCCTTCCTCATTATCTCTTATTGATTCACACAAATCTCAGATTTTGAATGATATATAACCTAAGAATCCAATCTTTAGCAATACCCAAAAACCCAAACTTGACAAAATTCACAAAATAATCAGCAATTTTGGTAAATTCCCAATAAATATCGAAAAAAGCTCGAAAGTGAGCTTATATGAATTGATGTGAAAGAGTTGAATGCTGAAGCTGAGCTGCTAAAAAACTGAATTTGTGATATGATTTCAAGATTTTGAAACAGAAAATCTGAAAAACTTTTATATTTTTGTATTATTATTTGGCAAAGATGAATGAGGGCCAACAGAAATGTATAGGCTATAGTCCAAGACCGTTAATTCGGTTATTATGTTACATGTAAATCTCACCAACAAACAAAAAGTTAAGGTTGCCAAGTGGTACCGTCATCAAGGTATCTAGACTAACCAGACCCTCTAACCGAACGTGAATAAGCTTCTTTAGGTCGGGTTATACACATCGAAAAACATTTTCTTGAGGTTAACCGAACTCTTATTAGGGGGTTTCGAATGAGAGCTCTATTCGGGTTAACCCGAATCCGAGTAACCCTTTACCCTTATTAGGGCCGGGTTGTCTTTAATTCAATCCCATTCAATAGACAAATATATTATGTCACAATCAGGCTGCATACATTCGAGTTAAACCTTGCCCGTAAATCTCACCAAAATATTGCATGTAAAGAGCTAAATGAATTCAAAGTTAACATAGGTTCTTTTCTTTTACGTTAAGAACAGTATTTCGTGCAATTACTTAAGAAAAAATGAAAAAAGTAAAAACAAAAATTAAATTAAATAATCATTATCTTATCTTAACTACTTATAATGCAAAAATAGTCAAAGTGAAATGTGAAATACTTAATTTTTATATTACCCTTCTAAAACTCTTTGTAAAGTCAAATGTCGAATTAATACCATGCAAATATACGGAATTAACTAAAGTTGAAAAAGTCATACTACAAGTTTGCAAATATACAGCCATACAAGTTTGCTATTAACTAAGCGTGAAAATTCATACATGGCAATCAATAAAATGTATACATACCATATATCAATACCGTGTACTAAAGATAGGAAAGACACGAATTCAATTTAAAACTTGAAACTGACTTTGAGAAAACTTGAATCAAATATTAGTGGGTGCCACCAATGTATGTGTAAATCTTGTATAAAAAGTTTTTTATTTAATACTTTCCAAAACATCATCTTATTTTCTATTATATAAACACTATAATCCTCACTTTCATTTTTTAACTTGTTGTAATATATTGTGGTAATTCAAAGTAAAAGTATATGGAAATGAATAATCAAAAAAAATATTGATGATGTCCTTGAGGATAGTTCATTTTGATCTCTTATTTATCTTCATAAATTTGTTGTTTCATTGCTTTACTTCATGATTGTTTATATAACATCTACTTGTGCAATGCTTTTGTTTGTTTGTATACAACTTCATCCCCCGCCTAATCCTGCTCCAAATCCCATTCCGTTTTCAACCCGAACTTGATAAACTTGAACTGGTATGAGGTTATTGTCATCTCAAGTGATGATGATGCAAATTTCCAACGCAAACTGTTGAGAATCAAGTTTTGTTAGTTGATCGGAAAAGAATTTATGTTTCTTCCCATTTTTTTTGTTAAAACATTTTGTTTAAATAAATATAAATTATAAATAAATGATTCATTCTTCATGACTTAGTTTCCTCCTCATCTTGAATGTATTACTTATTATATGGGAAAATGATCCCTGCTGTAAACAGCAGGGACTTAACTGCAGTATAGTGCAAAAATAGTTCTTGATTCAACACAAATGGTCTCTGATAAATGGCTGATGTGCATAATTGGTTCTTGAGTCAACCCTTACAGCAGATAAGTCCCTACTGCAGGGATCATTTTCCCTTATTATATTCATGAAGTATATTGATACTTATGTTCCATGCACACCACTTGTTCCATGCAAGTGTAGCAGATATGTTCTTAAAACGGTTCTAACTTTGTCGATGTAACAACCTTCAAACTGAGCCTAACTTCAACATGTAAATAAACCTTATCGAAACCAGTTAAACATATAATATGTTCACGAAACCAAAAGAACCTTGTCTAAAAGTTGTACACTCTACAGTATAACTTCAACATGTAAATAAATCAAGTCACTATTGAAAATATCGCGGACTTTTGTTTGTTAGTAACCATAATGCTTTACGTTGCACCGGTCCTCGGAGAGATCTTGATGGAAACTCTTGGTGTCAAAGAAACGCAAAGATGTAGTTGCCACCGGACGTAATGGGAATACATAACTTGCACTAGAAGAAACATGTTTAGCTAGAGAGGATGCCATCAATCTTCGTTTAAAAAAAAAACTACAAAGGAACACTAACGAGCTAGATAATAAGTTTTATGAACTAACCTTCATTTACATAAAAAAGGTAAGATAACTAAGTACTGTATATAAAATTATACATCCATATCTTACTGTGATTTAAAACATTAGACAAGAAAGGGCTCAAATGTTTATTAATCATTTCCAAAATAAAGGCAAAAAATTGTGTAACTTAATATTTTAAAAACATTCAAACCGATATATTAGTGAAAGAATTAGTAATTAAAAATCATCACCATAGTTTCTATAATAACTTTGATATGGTGTTTTTAGTGATAATCTTTTATCTCTACTATCAATAATGGTTGCATATCATAAATATTCCTTAAACATAAAATGTTTAAAATTTAAGTAATAATAATTGCTTACAATACCCTTTAAATTTAAATGCTTTAATAACAAGTTTTACTATTATACTTTTTTAATTTTCGTTTCAAAACAAGTATAAACTGCACGGCTATTTTCCTGGCAAAGAGAAGGTTTACATTTTGATCTTTTCACTTTATGAACGTAAAACGAAATACTTACCACAATATCACATACCGTTAAGTATCTGCCGCTAGAAACCTCCGTTGCTATACATGGGTACTCGCCTAGTTTTTAATAATTGTACAAGTCTAATCCATTACACCTAAAAGCATTCTAATAAAGTAATAATAGTAAGTATTTAACAGATGATGGTCTGGCGACAAAATTATATAATCAAAACCAAAGCTAATCCATATCTCGTGTATGTCGCTTATATTTATACACGAGATCCTTTAGGGTATTTTTATTTTTTCCTTCGTCCAATAAAAATGTGACACGTATGTCTGACATGTCGCGTATAGATATACATGTGATCCTTAGGTAGATTTGTAAAAAGAAAAAAATTTGGGCTCTAATGGACACAAAACTTTAATAACAAGTTTTACTATTATACATTTTTAATTTTCGTTTCAAAACAAGTTTAAACTGCACGGCTATTTTCCTGGCAAAGAGAAGGTTTACATTTTGATCTTATCACTTTATATTATGAACGTAAAACGAAATACTTACCACAATATCACATACCGTTAAGTATCTGCCGCTAGAAACCTCCGTTGCTATGCACGGGTACTCGCCTAGTTTTTAATAATTGTACAAGTCTAATCCATTACACCTAAAAGCGTTCTAATAAAGTAATAATAGTAAGTATTTAACAGATGATGGTCTGGCGACAAAATTATAGAATCAAAACGAAAGCTAATCCATATCTCATGTATGTCGCTTATATTTATACACGAGATCTTTTAGGGTATTTTTATTTTTTCCTTTGTCCAATAAAAATGTGACACGTATGTCTAACATGTCGCGTATAGATATACATGTGATCCTTAGGTAGATTTGTAAAGCGAAAAAAGTTTGGGCTCTGATGGACACAAAGCTTGTAATAGGGGCTCTGCAGTAATTTTCGCAGAAAAAACACTATTACAGTGGTGTAGCTACATGGAATCTACGGTGGGCCATTGTCCACCTATTAAAAATTCCAATTAATCTAGTTAGCTTATTGTAGGGCTGAGGATCGTAGACCTTAAAATCGACCGGACCGACCAAAAACCAACCAAATCGAAGAATTAGCGGTTCGGTCTCGGTCTCAACTTTTTCTTTATTTCGGTCTTGGTACGGTTGTGTCCGGTCTGATCCGTCCAGTCTTACTTACAAACCGACCAATAATGCCTTCTTGGACCAGATTGATCGAAGGACCGGACCAACCCGGACAGGACCAAACACATTCGGTCTAGTCCTCGGTCCGATTTTTGTCGGTTGGTCCGGTCCGGTTTAGACCGATGCTCAGCCCTATTTTATAGTAAGTAAAAGTTAACTACTTGTAAGATTTAGCCTTAAGGGTTACCGAAAGGCAAAATATTTATAAATACGTAATAAAAATACCTCTTAAAAACTAATTTGGCAGACATAATCTTATTTGAATGAACCACTTACTCACACTCTAATTTAGCTGATCCACTTTGGTGAGTAACTAACTAGTTTCTGTTATTGTTTTGTGCCACATCTCGGCCTTTAAATATATTCAAGTTCCATGTTTTGTAGCATCAGAATTGACAAAAAATAGTTTCTAACATTGAAACACATGTTGCCTTTCGCTCATAACACTAAAACTTAGACCACTAAAACACTCGCATACACACAAAAGCACGGTGTTTAGTTTCTATCTTTTAGTTTTTTAAAATGCAAACTTTTATTAAAACCAAACAAAAACTTTTAAAACGCACACTGTTGATACAAAAGTTGGGCTTACCTTGTTTGGACTCCTGCTCTCGTACCAATTAGAACTTTAGTGCTTATGAAACCTGCGCACTAAGAAAGCAAACAACACTGTTAGGCTTATCGTGGGATTGTCTCCCACGATTAGACTCCGGCGTGAGAGTAAGTAATCGGTTTTAGGGTTTAGTTGAAGAGTTAGGGATTGTGTAAATCGTACCTTTAATGAGAATATATCATTCTATACATAGGGGCGCAGAAACCGTGTAGGTTTATTGTTCCTTACTCTTCGCATACATAGTGCTTATCCGGGGGTAAGGATATCAATTTCGTAGATAAGAGATCCTTATCCTATAACCGGGTAGTATGGTTGGGCTTTGGACTTCGTGAGTCCAAGCCCTTGGTATTATGGCCCAAGTCATTTGTCATGATAGCCCACTCGTGGTGGGTTTGGGCTCAGTAATGTCTATAATTTGGGCTCGTGGCCCAACTATAGGCTATACGTCATCATGTCCCCCCAGTCTAGTGTGCGCGGCTCGTAGCCGCGGATACTAGACTATTGAGACTAGCGGTAAGCGTGGCGGGAACGAACCAAATATTTCCCGCCCAAAAATGGGAACAATGTATCAAGTCCCAAAATATCATGATGAGTGCTTCAAAAAACGGGGAAGGTGTCCACGTGTGCCTCGAGAAAAGGGAAAAAGTGTTGTACCTTTCGCCTCCCAGCCACACGTTTTGTTAGTGGGATCCACGTGGCGTCCCTTTTAGGATTTTGGATGCGTATAAAAGACACCGCCTCCATTCACTGTGGATCACACGGTAAAAAATATTTCCACCATTTCCAAACTTTTCCAAGCTTTTCTTTCTTCAATCTTTCGTTCTGCTAGGTAACTGCGCGTGCGCAATTAAGTAGATCTTGTTTATAGTTGAAAAATGGTTGCTCAGTTACATGAGTTCTGCTCTAGGCTGGTTGAGGATGGCGTACGTCTGTTTTCTTCTGACTACTTCATTTCTCTCGACGTCCATCCTGAAGCACCAGATGTGGATGCGTGTATTGCCGATTTCCACGATGGGAAAATAGGTTTATATACACGCTTCTTTGATTACGCGAATTATCGCGTTCCCATATCTGTATTTTTGAGCAATGTGCTCAATCACTACCGACTCCATATCTCACAGCTGCACTGTATAGGTGCGGCGAAGATATCTAATTTTGAAATAAATTGTCGGTTACTTGCCATCAATCCGATAGTAGACCTATTTCGTGCGTTTTACCACACAACGTGGTCGCATGGATGAGTTTCTTTTGCAAAACGCGCAGGGCGCCTTCAATGCTATACCGATAAGGTAGATTCCTTAAGGCATTGGAGAGTACTTTTTCTGGGTTAATGATGTTGTATTTCCATCGCGCTTTGAGTTCTATACTCAAGGGTCGCTGCCAAGGGATGAGCGTCATATCCCTGGTTCTTACAGTGCCGCGGATGCGGACATAATTGATGGTAACCGCATTCCCATTAACTCCTATCCTGAGGAGTTTTTGGTGCATATGGGGCTGAGTCGCAACTATTTTGATGGTGCGGATGAGGTTCCAACCTTCATTGATGAGAACAGCCAGGGTGGGTGCTCATCCTTTCTTGCCTTTGCCTCTATAATGTAAGTGTTTGTTTATTCTTGCTTGAATAACTAAGTTGTTCTTTGTTATTTTTGTCACAGAGATGGATCTGTTCGCTGTTGTAAAGCTGAAGGAGCCCAAACGCGTGATAGTGGGGGTGTATCCGCTGAGGGAAGGTGAGCAGCCCATCCTACAGGCCACTGAGGGGCATCTAACGGTGTTTGGGCCCGCTGCACGTGAAGATTCTCCCCCCGCAGCTGCGTTTGTTACGCCGGTGCAGAGTGTGCCGCCTACTGGGGAGCAGTCTCCCGTGGAGGAGGAAACGCATGTTGAATCCTCCAACAGCATGGAGATTCTGGAACCTGTTGCGGAGGTTCGGAGGGAGAAGCGCAAGGAAGCGTCTTCTGGTGGTTATGGTACTGGTACCTCCAAGAGAAGGCGCCATCTGATTGCTGATGAGGAGTCTGCCACGCCAGATGATATGTCCACTTCTGGCGCGGAGAAGAAGCTGCCCAAGTCCCCACCTCTTGCGTAAGTATTTGCAATTTTCATTTTCATTATTTACTGTATATTCGCGCTAATTTTTCCATCTTTGTCTTGTAGTGACCATGCTGCTCATGATGATGCGGTGTTTGCTGATCGTGCAACATCACCGCAGACTGCCCATGTGGAGGAGCCCTTGAAGGCAGTGGCGCAGATGTCTGCGCATAAGTTGGTGGAGGAGCTAGCTGGTGTTGCTGCTCGCCAAGCTGAGTTGGTCACTCAGCTAAAGGCGCGGGCTGTCGTGGAGGGAGGCAGCCTTGCTCAGAGGGATGAGCAGATTGCGCAGCTCAAGGCGCAGTTGGCTGAGGCTCAGGTGTTGGCTGCCGATGAGCGCGCCAAGAAGACGACTGAGGAGAAACTGATGGTGATGGCTGAGCTGCAGCGCGAACGTGGAGAGTCGCAGTAGTACAAGGCTGACCTCGCCTGGGGGGGGGGGTAAAATACCTGGAGGAGAGGAAGCATGAGCTCTGTGGCCAGCTTGCTAAATTTGGCAAGAAGGTGGAGAGTTCTGTAGAGGCGCAGGAGGAGAAGCTGCGCAGGTTGAGTATAGAGTATGATGAGGAGTTGTATCCTCATCTTATGTCTACGATTGCGGAGCGCATGTACTTGTTGTACATTCCTCTTTAATTCTTTGTATTTTTCTTCCTTTCTAATGCATTTTTTGCTATTTGTGCAGGTGGTTGATCAGCCATGGCTTGCGACTGGCTGCCATGGGCACCTTGGAATCCCCAGAGGTCGTGGGTGCCTTTGGTAAGGTGGTGGAGTACGCCGTTGCTCGTGGCAAGGCACAAGCTGTGGAAGAGCTTGCTGAGGGTAAGCTGCTGACTGTTCTCCCCGCTGAGGTTCCTGACTACAATGCTGGTGCCTTTGATGAACTTGTCAAGGCGATGGAGGGAATGAGGCTCTTCAAGATTCCGCACATTGCGCGGCTGGAGCGCGACCAAGATTATCCTATCAGAGTGATTATGCAGGGATTAACTCTTGGGAGGCACATAGAGGAGAACGCAGAGGCTAAACCTGACTTCTTCTTGAAGCCAGATGAGTCGCAGTTGCAGGTTCCAGTGTTCGCGCAGCCGCGTGGCATGCTTAACCCTTTTGCTATTTAGACAGAGGTTCCGCTGAAGGAAGTCTTGGAGCACCATGCAGAGAGGGCAGCCAAGAAGAAAGGTCTTAAAGGGAAGGCCACTCTCTGCGGTGTGGGTGCCGCGCACCTTCCTAGGTCGGATGGTATTGCAGTAAGTATGGCGACCGTGTCACCAAAAGATGCGCTGCTGTTGAAGAAACTTCAAGAGGCTGGGAGCTCTGCTGCGCCAGAGCATTCCCCCGAGCGTTGCCATAGTGTGTAGATATGTATGTATAACTCGTAGTTGTAGCCTTGTAAAAACTCGTAGTTTTTTGGTAAATGAAATTATGGAACTTTTTTGCACGCATATATCGTTTTATACTTAGATTTTTTGTCTTTATTATGTGAAAGACTTTTCTAGAGTTACGATGTGCATATAATATCTTGTATTGAGCCCATAATTTATGCATTAAGTCTGTAACTTAATAAACGTTTGCGGTCCATAACCTTAACAAACGTGCGAGTAGATGTGTAGCGTGCTACATTTATCATTTTTAGTAACCAAGTGTCTTAGTTTCTTAGTTCGTTTAAACTTGTTGCTGCGCATTGTGGGATGTGTACTAAGGTCATAGTTTTGTATGAAGTTAGTGAGTTTGTGTTCGAACTTAGGAGTCAATTGTTTTGAATTCATATGGTGGAGTGCAGCATACTGCGAATTCCACCATGTAGGAGTCAATTGTCTTGAGTCCATGTTTTGTTAAACGAGCACAGTGTGCGATAAAGTGCATCCATCATGGGATGTACTGTTAACTTACTTCAACGTCTTGATAGTAAGGTGTTTAACATGGATACGTGATCCGATGTTGATGGGTTTGCAACCCTCTTACTCAACGAGTACTTTAGTAGGTTTACTCATCCTGTCTGCCCTCGTGTGGTCTTAATATGTGCATGCGCGCCATGTAGGCAATAATATAAACATAATTGAAACATAAATGAATTATGTAAGCAATAATGTTGAAATGTGTTGTGGAGTTAGCTAGAAACCACAACGTTTTATTAATTCTTGCAAGTGCAAAAAGACAATTTCCTAAAAAAAAAGTAAATACACAGACATTTATTGAGCGCTTACTAAGGTGCAGAGGTGTCAGTGTGTGGGCCGTAGCCTGAGGTAGCATCTCTTGAGATTGCAAATGTTCCAGGTGCGTGGTAGCTCGTGGCCTTTCATGTCACGCACTTTGTACGCACCGTCGCCTAATGCCTTTGTGACCTCGTAAGGTCCTTCCCATTTAGGTCCGAGCTTGCCCGTGTCTTCTGTGTGGCTTGCATCGTTGGCGCGGTATACAAAGTCCCCTGGTTTGAAAGAAGTGTTTCTGACTCTTGCATCATAATACTTCTTCATCTTTGATTTAGCTTTTGCTTCGTGTATAGCTGCCCTTTCACGTCGCTCCTCCAATAGATCTAAGTCAATGCGTCATTCCTCATCGTTTGTTGTGACGTTGACTTCCGATGTACGGATTTTTGGCATTCCGATCTCCGCTGGTATGACAGCTTCTGTGCCGTAGACAAGAGAAAAAGGAGTATCGCCGTTGCTGACTTTGATTTCTGTGCGGTGGGCCCACAGGACATGCGATAATTTGTCCACCCATCTTCCTTTATGTTTGTCTAGGCGCGCTTTAATTCCTTCACCCAGACTACGATTCGCGCATTCTACTAATCCATTTGTTTATGGATGTTTAACTGACGTGAAGTGCTGTGTGATGTTTAACTGCGTGCACCAGTCTTTGAATGGGTTATCACAGAATTGTTTCCCGTTGTCCGAAATAATCTCTCCAGGTAAGCCAAAGCGGCATACAATGTTATCCCAAACGAATCGTTTGACCTGGTTTCCTGTGATACTTGCCACTGCTTTTGCCTCAATCCATTTGGTGAAGTAGTCAATGGCGACAATGAGGAATTTAAGTCCTCCTGCCACGACTGGAAAGGGTCCTGCAATGTCAATTCCCCATTTATGGAACGGCCATGGTGAGGTGATGGGTGTTAGCTCATGTTGTGGTCGACGCGGAATGGGTCTGTGGACTTGGCAGTCGTTGCATCTTCTGATCATGTCTCGCGCATCGCGGTGCATGGTAGGCCAATAGTACCTGGATCGCAAAGCACGCGCTACAACAGACCGTGGTCCTGAGTGCATGCTGCAAGATCCGGCGTGGATTTCCCGGAGTACGTAGTCTGCCTGAAGAGGTCCGACACACCTAAGCCATGGTTGTAGGAATGAACGCCGATATAGGATACCATCTCGAAGTTCAAACCTCTGCGCTGTGCGCCGTATCCGTCGAGCGTCCTTTTGTTCTTGGGGAAGTGTTCCCTTGCTAATAAAATCCATGATGGGTGTCATCCATGTTGGATGTTCTTCTTCTATCACTGTGGATACTTCCATTTCAGAGATGGATTTGTTCTTCAAGGTTTCCACCAATACCTGTTTTGACAGATGTGCAAAGCTTGTGGATGCGATCTTACTTAGCGCATCTGCTTTTTTGTTTTCTCCACGTGGGATTTGTTTGATGGAAAACTTGTCAAAGTTCTTGATCAAGGACTTGGCCTTATTGAGGTATTGGATCATGTGTTCCTCTTGGGCCACATACTCTCCTAACACGTGGTTAGCTACTAATCGTGAATCCACATTAGCTTCTAGGTTGCGTACACCCATTTGATTTGCTATGCGGAGTCTAGCCAGTAACGCTTCATATTCCGCCTCATTGTTGGTGGCTATGAATTCAAAACGCAGTGCGTAAGTGTGTTCTGTTCCATCTGGGCAAGTAAGGATAAGGCCTGCGCCTGATCCTTCTGCGCACGAGGATCCATCCGTAAATAGAATCCATGGTTCTTGTAATGGTACATCACCGGTTGGTGATGGAGTATCAGCATCTGGCTTCTCAATAATGAAATCAGCCAATATCTGTCCCTTGATCGCGGTGCGCGGCATATAGGAGATATTATACTCACTCAATAACACGCTCCACTTTTGTAGCCGACCTGATGCGTCAGGTTTAGAGATAACCTGCTTGATGGGTTGGTCTGTAATTACAGCTATTGGATGCGCTTGGAAGTACCTGCGCAGTCTCTTAGCCGCGAATACTAAGGCTAGGACCAGTTTCTCCATTGCGGTGTAGTTAGTCTCTGTCTTCTTGAGAGCTTTTCTTATGAAGTATATGGGTGTTTGAACAAAGTTTCTGTCTGTCAGTAGTACCGCATTGACTGCTCCATGGGTCGCTGATAGATACATGATCAGTTCTTCCCCTTGTTGGGGTGCGACAAGCTTGGGTAGCTCTGCTAGGTTTTGTTTAATTAAGCTGTTGGAAAGCTTCTTCCGCTTCTGGAGTCCATCGAAAATCTCCCTTTTTTGTACACTTCGTGAGTGTTTTAAAGAGAGGAAGTGATTTATCCGCTGATTTGGACAAGAATCGATTTAGTCCGGCTAATTTTCCGTTTAGTGACTGGACTTCTTTTAGTGTGCGCGGTGAAGGTAGTTCGATGACCGCTTTTGTTTTTTCCGGGCAAGGTTTAATACCATCGGGTTCTATTAGGTATCCAAGAAACATGCCTTCTGTTGCTCCAAAAGTGCACTTCTTGGGATTCAGCTTCATGTTTATTCTTCCCAATGTCTTAAACGTTTCCTTTATGTCACGCACCAATTCCTCTTCGGTATGGCTTTTTATGACTAGGTCATCAACATAGACCTCCAAATTGCGGCCCACCTGCTTCTCAAATGCGTTATCCACTAACCGTTGGTATGTGGCTCCTGCATTTTTTAATCCAAAGAGCATTTTTGTGTAGCAATACACCCCTTGACTCGTGTGGAAGGCTGTTTTTTCTTCATCCTCCTTGGCCATTTGAATCTGATGGTATCCTTTGTATGCGTCTAGGAAGCATTTAAAAGGATACCCGCACAAGGATTCTACTTTCCAATCAATTTCTAGTAGCGGATAGCAATCTTGTGGACATGATTTATTGAGATCGGTGAAGTCCACGCACATTCTCCAGCTACCATCGCTCTTCTTTACCATCACTGGGTTGGAAATCCAATCGTGGTAATAAACCTCTCGCATGATACCTGCGTCCACGAGCTTGTATACCTCCTCTAGGATGGCCTTTGCGCGTTCTGGAGCCTGGCCCCGTTTTTTCTGTTGTATTGGAGGATATCCTTGTCGGATTTCTAGCTTGTGTTCCGTGATGGCTCTTGGCACTCCGGTCATGTGTTTGGGTTCCAATGCAAAGATGTTTAGGTTCTTTTGCAATAATGCGCACACAGCTGCTCTGCCCTTGTCAGACAGTGATCCCCCAATTGATATCTCTTGGTCAGGATAATCTGGGTGGATTGCAACTTCCAGGTTTGTCACCTTGGTCGTGTGCTGTTCTTGAGTGCGCGGAACTTCATCTGTCACTATGTTGCATTTTCTTGGAGATGCAGTAGTGTTGTAGAGGGTGACGATTCCTCCTTCCACTGGGAACTTGAGTATCCCATGTGCTGTGGATGGAACTGCGCGCATGGCTGATATCCCTGGTCTCCCAATGATGCCATTGTACGACGAGGGGGACCTGATTACCATGAAGTTCATCCAGGCTGTTTTGGAATGGTATTCATTACCGATTACCACAAGTATGCGTAATTGTCCCATGGGCCAAATCTTTTCACCTGTGAATCCAGTCAGTGACGTCGTGGCCGGGATTAACTGGTTTTGTATCTCAAGCTTTAGCCGTTTGAAGCAGTGTTCGTACATGATGTCCGCAGACGCTCCTCCATCGACGTACATGCGATGGATATCGTGACCCCCCGCTTGTATCTCGATGGTGAGTGGTTCTACCACTGCGTTGTCCGCAGTGAGAGTGGGGAAAGAGATTTGGTTTCCCTTGGAAAACCTTTGGCTGAATTTTTGTTTCGTATTTCGCTGCCATGATTGTATCATGTATATTGTGTCAGCCTTATTTTTTGGTATCTCCTTTTTGGCCCCGTTCTTTTGTCTATCTTTCCCCTCTTTGATGTTTTTAACAAGGTGGTCCATCTTCCCTTCTCTTACTAATTTATCAATTAGCTGACGAAGTTGAACGCACTCGTTAGTAGCGTGACCCTTCTGCCCATGGTATTCGCAGTATCCTCCTCCTATGCGCTTCTCTTCTGGAGTGCTCATAGGTGGAGGTTTTGGGAAATTTGCTCCTTCTGTCGCGAATATTTCCTTAGGGGTTTTTGTGAGTGGGACATACTTGTCGTTATCCCTTCCACTGCCTTGGTTGCGGTAATTCCTATTGCGGTTGCCACTTTGGTCATTGGATTGTCTCCTAGACTGTTCTTGTGGTTTAAAGGTTGAGTAACCTTTTTTGCTGTCTGCCGCCGCTGCTTCCCCTTGGATGAAGGATCTGGTACGCTTTGTTAGCTCATCAAAGCTTTGGGGTACTTTATCGTTTAACTTCTGTATTAGCTCTGTGTTATTGATCCCGTTCATGAACCCTGAGATTTTTAGTACTTCGGGACATGCTTTGACTTGCATGCATTCATCCTTGAAGCGCTCCATATAAGCACTTGTTGATTCCCCTTGGCGCTGTTTCACTCTGGCTAGTTCCACAGGGTTCTTTGCGCACTTCTTTCGTTGCGTGAAATTTAGGCGGAATGCCTTCCGCAACTCTTCAAACCCATTTATGCTTCGTCGAGGAAGCTTGCTGAACCATGTTCGCGCATTGCCCACTAAGGTAGAGTAAAACATATGGCACCACACAGGTTGTGGCCAGTTTTCGATAGCAGCTGCTGACTCGAAAAATTTTAGGTGATCATCAGGATCACCCGTGCCATCGTATGTTTTAACATTGGTGGGCATGCGCCTTTTCTTGTCATCTGAGAAATCGCTTATGCGTCGTGTGAACGCATCAACCTTTTGGCGACGCCAAGGAATGGAAATATCCTTGTCCTCATTGTATCGACGTCGGTTCTTAGATTTCCAATGTCCCGTCTCTCTATCCTCGTTGTCCGAGGAGCTGCTTGAGGAGGAGTTGTTCCTCCTGTGGCGTTTGCGCCGTTTTTCCTCGGAGTCCGAATTTGAAGGACTTGTACTTGGGGAGTAGTGTTTCCCCAGCCTATCTTGGATTCTTCTGCTCCCTGACCTTGAGGTGCTTACGCTTGGTGAGCGTTGTCGTCCAAGTCTATCTTGTATCCTGCGGCCACCAAGCCTAGCGTGGACATTGGTGTGCCTTGCGTTGTCTTCGTAATCCTCCGAATATTGAGAGTTAGATGTTGTACCAAGTCTATCATGAACGTTGGTGCGCCTCTCATTGTTTCTGCGCTCATAGTGGCGCGGTGGAGATTTTTCTTGGCTAAAGTCTAGCCGGTTTTGCAGGTTGCGGCTTGACCTTCTTCTTGCCTCCTCTTACATGAGACTAGTTAAGGTCTCATAATGTTGGGACACAAAATCGTTTAATGTTACCTCAGGTGCATCCTCTTCTACCGCGAGGATGTCCGTCTCCGCATGGGGTTCCTTCTCTCTATTAGGTGCTCCTGGTGGCACAGTGTTGTCCACTATGGATGCCACTTGGTGGGGAGTGGTAAAGAGAGTGCGCTGAATGTCCTCAGAGCTTGGGACTACGGTAGCGGCTCGGGTTGTCCCCAAAGGCAGATCTACCGTGGTAAGAATTGGAGTTACATTCGACTCGCGATGACTAGGCGCACTGGTTGTTCCAGAGATTGGCCTTTGAGTCGAATCTTGATGCTTCTTCCTATGTGAATCATCACGTGTTTTCTCCGGCTGCGGAGTCCGCTGGCCTGAGTTCTTATTTTTCGGCATTCTGGTCTTGAGCTCTTAGTGTAGGGTCCCACGGATGGCGCCACTTGTTGATACAAAAGTTGGGCTTACCTTGTTTGGACTCCTGCTCTCGTACAAATTAGAACTTTAGTGCTTATGAAACCTGCGCACTAAGAAAGCAAACAACACCGTTAGGCTTATCGTGGGATTGTCTCCCACGATTAGACTCCGGCGTGAGAGTAAGTAATCGGTTTTAGGGTTTAGTTGAAGAGTTAGGGATTGTGTAAATCGTACCTTTAATGAGAATATATCATTCTATATATAGGGGCGCAGAAACCGTGTAGGTTTCTTGTTCCTTACTCTTCGCACACGTGGTGCTTATCCGGGGTAAGGATATCAATTTCGTAGATAAGAGATCCTTATCCTATAACCGGGTAGTATGGTTGGGCTTTGGACTTCGTGAGTCCAAGCCCTTGGTATTATGGCCCAAGTCATTTGTCATGATAGCCCACTCGTGGTGGGTTTGGGCTCAGTAATGTCTATAATTTGGGCTCGTGGCCCAACTATAGGCTATACGTCATCACACACAATTCGATTCATATTACCAACAAGGATTTTTCTAACTCGTGCATTAGAGCACAAGTTAAGCATACCAAAAGTACTCAGGGATCCATGAAAAGGACTCAGAGACCCACACAAAATGTGGTTTTTAAATCTTTTTCATGAGTCCTTGAGTCCTTTTGGTATGCTTAACTTAATTGTGCCCCTAGATCACAAGTTATGAAAACCCTTCTAACAATCATTACTTTTAGAGTTAATTTCATAAATGGTCCTTGTAGTCTGTCGGATTTAACGAAAATAGTCTTTAAACTTTTTTAACGGGTTTGGTCCCTATGATTGTGACCCGTAATCGGGTTTGGTCCATGAGACTAACTGTCGTTAGTTTTTTTCGTTAGCTAACGACCATTTGCAACGTTAGTCCTTAATACTAACGAACGTTTATACTTAACTCAAAATTTGGTTTTCTTATAATTTTTTTTCTCTCTAAATATCTTTAAAATTTATACACATTTTTATAAACGTTTTCATACACATATTTTATTACACCTTTTCATACACACATTTTTATATACACGTTTTATACATATTTTATACACGTTTTTTTACACATATTTTTATACACACATTTTTATAGACACGTTTTTATACACATATTCTTATACACATCTCTTTATACGCCTTTTTATACACATTTTTATACACACGTTTTTATACATACATTTTTATACACGTTTTTATACACATTTAAACACATATTTTTATACACGTTTTTATACACACATTTATACACGCTTTTATACATATATTTTTATACATACGTTTTTATACACACATTTTTATACGCACATTTTATACACCTTTTAATAGACACGTGTATAAAAAGGTGTGCATAAAAACGTGTATACAAAAATATATAAAAAGATGTGTATAAAATACGTGTATAAAAATGTTTGTATAAAAAGGTGAAATAGAATATGTGTATAAAAATGTGTGTATAAAAACGTGTATATGAAAACATGTGTAAGAAGATGTGTATAAAAATGTGTGTAACAAAACGTGTATAAAAACGTGCATATAAAAATGTGTAATAAAATATGTGTATAAAAATATGTGTAATAAAATATGTGTATGAAACATGTGTGTATAAAAACGTGTGTTAAAAAAGTGTGTAAAAAATGCATGATTAAAAATGTGTGTAAAAAGGTGTGTAAAAAACGTGTATAAAAATATGTATAAAAACGTGTATATAAAAATGTGTATAAAAAATATGTATAAAAATGTGTATAAAAACGTGTGTATAAAAATGTGTGTAAAAATACGTGTATAAAAATATGTATAAAAATGTGTATATAAAAGTGTGTGTATAAAAATATGTGTAAAACGTGTATATAAAAGTGTGTATAAAATGTGTATTAAAATGTGTGTTTGAAAACATGTATAAATTTTAAAGATACTTAGAAGAAAAAAAAAATATAAGAAAACCAAATTTTGAGTTAAGTATAAATAGGGCTGTAAACGAACCGGACGAACACGAACGGAGCCCTGTTCATGTTTGTTCATTTAATTTTAGCCGGACAAATAAACGGACACGGACACTTAAACGGACGAATTTTCTTGTTCATGTTCGTTTATTAAGAAAATGAATTGTTCATGTTCGTTTATGTTCGTTCATTAAGACACTAAACGAACGCTAAACGAACATAAACGAGCGAACATAAATGAAAATAGACAAACAAACATAAACTTTATTGAATTTTTCACAATATATTGTTTTATAAGTGTTGCTTTATTTAAACAAACCAATTTTTAAAATTATAAAATTAAAATATGTGATATATGAACATAAATAGATAAATAAACATAAACGAACTTTAACGAACGCCTAATCGGACGTTCACGAACATAAATGAACGAACGAGACTTTTGTTCATGTTCGTTCATTTAACTAAACGAACGTAAAATATTGTTCATGTTCGTTCATTTAATAAACGAACGAACATAAACGAACTTTTTACCGAACCGTTCATGAAATGTTCACTGAACGTTCAGTTCGTTTACAGCCCTAAGTATAAACGGTCATTAGTATTAAAGACTAATGTTGCAAAAGTTTGTTGCAACGGTCGTTTGATAACGGAAAAAACTAATGACTGTTAGTCTCAGGGACCGAACCTGATTACGGGTCACACCCGTAGGGACCAAACCCGTTAAAAAAAGGTTTAGAGACAATTTCTGTTAAACCCGACAGACCACAGCAGGGACCATTTATGAAATTAATCTTACTTTTAACTCCTTAAGTCAGGAGGGTATTATAGTCTTTTACACGATTTGTATTTTTTATCTCTCCACTGCCATTACACTAAAGACTAGTCATGTCATGTTTCCCGCTTATTACAACTCCTTCATTTTCATCCATTCATCTTCTCACATAACACACACGCATAGGGATGGCAATGGGCGAGAAAAAACCCACAACCCGCGGGTACCCACCATAAATGGGTGGGTAAACGCGTCAATTTTCACCCACGGGTGGGTCATGGGTGAAAATCTTTACCCATTAGTGGGTGGCGGGTGGGTGACGGGTGAGGCATACCCATCGCGGGTAAACCTATGACACCCATTTAAAATACCCACGGGTATACCCGTCAAAATACCCGTAGGTGTACCTATAAACCCATGTTAAAATTTATTATATTAATTAAAATATTTATGATGTTACAAGTATACATTTAACAGTTACCACCAAGTCTAAAAAAAACACATTAATCTAAAAGTTTGTTTGAGTTTCAAGACTAAAAAGAGAGTATGAAAGATCAAATAGTCAAAGTTGTATTTGGCAAATTAATTGATATCTTATTACGCAGTTTTATAGTTAGTTTTCATCTCATAGTTTTGTAATTTTGTTGCATAACACTAACCCATGGGTTTACCCATGGGCAACAAATACCCGCGGGCAAGGGCATGGGTAGAAATTTGTACCCATTGGTGGGTGACGGGTGGGTGATGGGTGAGAAAAATACTACGTGGGTGGGTGACGGGTTAGAGGTACCCGTGCCCATTGCCCACGGGTGCCATCCCTACACACGCATGACCCCTAACATTTCTCCCAAAAAGTTAATGTAATTTTTTTCCCCCTCCAAAAAAAAGTATCTCTGGTATGAAAGCATTTAAGGCTGATTCAAATATGGGAGGTGATCATATGTTCCAATACACTATGTTGAACGATTACCTTGTTGAGTTGAAAACCAGGAATCCTAACACAACGGTTAAAGTTCAAAGAGCAGCTATTGTTTTAAAGAGACTTTACATATGTTTGGGAGCATTAAAGCAAGGGTTTAAAGCTTGTCAAAGGGATTTACTAGGGCTAGATGGGGCATTTATGAAACCGCCAGGACGGCAGGTGCTTTTAACTGCTGTAGGTCTTGATCCAAACCGTGGCATTTACCCAGTTGCTTATGCCATTGTTGAAGCTGAGAACAAAGATTCATGGATTTGGTTTCTCAAGAGTTTGGGTCATGATCTTGATTTGCATACGAACTCTAATTCACTTTTATCAGTGACAAAAAAAGGCCAGTATTTCACTTATAATCTAATAATGTTATGTTATCACTTTCACTAATTAGGGTTTCTTATCTTGTAAGGACCAAAAAAAAAAAAAAAGTTATAAATTGCGCGAGGTGTGGCGTGGCATGGCAGCATGACCAAGCCTCACGCCTAAGTGGCGAAGCTTTTGCGTTTATAAGGCATGACGTAAGCCGTCACAAAATATGAAAATATTTATATATTTATATTTCATATATATTGAGTTTAAAAAAAGATGTGCCATAAGGCACCGTAACACGTGGCGTGGCGGCCCGACCAAGCCTAACGCTTTTGCGGTGCCTTTGCGAGCCTTTTAGAACCATGAAAAAAAGACACAACGAATTCTTTTTATGTCCTTTTTGCCTTCTTATGCTCAAGATAGAAAAAAACCCACTAATTAACTTTTACAAATATTAATTTGATTTAGGGTATCATTCAAGCATTGGCAACAATTTTCCCAAGTGCAGAGCATAGGTACTGTTTTAGGCACATACATGAAAACCTGAAAAAACAATGGAATGGGAGGGCTTATAAAGACTTGCTGTGGAAATGTGCTTCTGCTACAACAGTACCAGAATTTCAAAGGGCAATGGATGAATTTAAAACATTCAACCCAGAAGCTCATGCTTGGCTGTGCAAGGTCCCACCAGTTCACTGGGCTAGATCACACTTTTCAGGTATGAGTTTGTTTTTACTTTCCATTGTCATACATCACTTGTTGTATTAGTCTGTAATAGAAAATGTCTTATAATGTATAGGGAGGGCTCATTGTGATGTGTTACTAAACGACATGTGTGAGGTTTTTAATGGAAAAATTCTAGATGTTAGAGACAAACCAATCATCACTTGTTTAGAGTATATTAGAGAGTATTGCATGAAGAGGATACCAATTCTGGTGAATATTATTGACAAGTGCAATGGACCTTTGACACCAACAGCAACCAACTTGTTTAAGGTGATCAAAGACCAAGCAAACCAATATTTGGTTATATGGAACGGTGCTGAACAATACCAGGTTAGTGTAGGTGGAATATTTGGTGATCAGTGTGTGGTTGATAGTGTTAGAAGAACATGTACATGCAGGAAGTGGGAGATAACTGGCATGCCTTGTAAGCATGCAGTGGCTGCTTATTACGATATGTGTTTGAATGGTCGACAGGTTGGTGAACCAGAATCATGGGTTCATCCATGTTATTTGCTTGAGACTTGGAAAGAAGTGTATAGGCATACCATACAACCAATTAATGATGTTCAATTTTGGGTTAAGTCTGCACCACCGGTTTATAATAAACAACCTGGGAGCGCACCAAAGAAAAGAAGAAGAGCACCTGGAGAGAATGAAGATATGGTTAAAAATGGTACTGAGGGGCACAACAAAAAATCATGTAATCAATCTCAGTTGACACAAAGTGTTGCTGCATCAGGAAGCCAAACAAATTTTGGTGTTGCAAGTAATCCATCTCAGAGAACAACAACTCAGACCCCAAATGTTGCTATTGGAAGTGAAGGAGTGGGAAATGAAAGTCAAACACAAAGATCAACTGGAATTATACCAAGATGGAGCAGAGCAAGAATCATTAGTGAAATTTCTGGCAAAGGGAAAGACAAAGTTGCCTGATCAACTTCAGTTAATGGTTTATGTATTAAAACATGTGGTACTTGTTATGTGTTTTAAATTGTATGTTTGGATTATGTTTTAAAACTTTAGTATGATCTAGGTAAGACTTAAAGGTCATAGGATTTTGATGTTATTGCAACTTCTTTGCAATGACAAGTATGGCCTTTATGTGTATGGTTTATGGTGCAATATGAAACATCTAAGTTTGCATCTAAAGTTGCATCTCTATGTGTATTCTCAAGTATTACAGGCATCAAGTCAGCCTCTAAAAACATTGTTTGGCAAATTTATTGTAAACCAAAACGACAATTTGTGCTAACAAATTAACCATTTCCAAGATGTACGAATAACTATTTGTTTTCCACACCAACAATTAACCATTGTGTGATTTTGTGGTTTTTCTTCCTAAGTGTCTTTTTTGGTTGAGTGTGTCTGTTTTCGGGTTGAGTGTAAGAAAGTCTCCGTGGTAAATCTATGTATGCAGCATGTAACATAACATTCTCAAGCTTCAAGCTATTTCATGTGAGCATCATCGACTAATGAAAAAGCTCTTTCACCATTATTTTACTTAAGTTAGGGATTACTAATGTTTTTGATAAACTGTCACGGGATACCTCGGTTAGGCCGCGATGTTTGAACTTGAAAATGTCATGACATTAGCTTGTGCAATTGCAGCCTCAGGTCCAGAAAATCTAGGATGGGACGTGCAAGTTCCGAATTGATTATAGTTCCTAGTTGGAGGCATATTTATTTTATTAATCGTACTAAATCTTTTGCATATGCTATTACATGCAAAAAATGGATGGGGACCGGACCTGTAAGCTCTGTGATGAACCTAGTGAAATAATGGTGAAAGAGCTTTTTCATTAGTCGACAATGCTCATATGAAATAGCTTGAAGCTTGAGAATCTTATGTTACATGCTGCATACATAGATTTACAAAGCCACGGGGACTTGGTATATAGTAGCCACCCTTATTTATTGATTTTGAATATGAATATAGTGACACGAGTTTCTCGTTTACAATAATATTAAATTATTAATACGACATTTGATTTGACATAGCTGCCAAATTACTCTTACACTTGCATCTAAATAGATGCATTATTTGCCATCCTTCAGCTCGTTGACTTTAGAGGAAAGGGATCATGTTCAAGAATACATCAATAAAATCATTGAGCTTACTCCTGACACTCATGTCTGTTTGATCATCAAAAGGGAATGGTTCAAGCATTTCAGTTGCTTTTAGCAGTTCCTCAATTGAAATCTCAGGTTTTGATCGCTCCAATGGGACTACAGTTGTATATTTTCGTGGATCAGAGGTGTGTGGTTGAAAAAAAAAAAATCATAGATTAATGCTTTGTGGGCTGTACTCTATGCGTAAAATAAACGTATCTTTGAGGGTGACATACCTGATCAGCATGAAGTTTTTTCACAAATACTTTGAATATTCTAAAATTAGCCTTTTTAAGTAACTCATCTCCTAATCGAAGATAAGTCAAGGCTTCCATCTTCAGTTTTGGCGGTCCGTTTTTGCTGACGCCATTAGGCCTTACATTGATAAGAATTTGATTGTAAGCAACACGATCATACCGTTCAAGTGCATTTTCACCTGCCATATAAATTTCCTCTCTTTTCACACCGCTAAACACCTGAATTTTAGAAATAAAGCATCATAAGTCAACCAGATTATATGTTACATCTATTTGTAAATGCAACTTTATCTATAATTCACCTGTTGGACAAGCTCTTGAGGTCCACTTTTTGCAGCTGCATCTTGTTCAGAGTCTTTCATCTCGAGGCAAGTGAAGTTGAAAGCACCATAATGCCTTGAAAGCATCCGTGCAATGGGTCGATACCCATCTCTATCATTTAAATTGTAGTACCCTGCAGTTAGCTCCGCAGCATGAGTATCATCCTTATACCACCAATGAATACCAGATATCTGTTTCATCATTCAATTCATCTACCATTAGCATGTGAGGAAGGTATTTTGCATGCATTTACATGATATCTTCATTTTTCTACTAAATCATGTTCTTTTCTATGTGTTTTTTCAAATGCGCACATATTAGAATCACTGAAGTTGGGTATACAGGCAAAGAATTATGTTCAAATGGGTCAATCTGGTATGTTTATACTAATAGGCTGGTTTCAAACAATTATGTTAAAATGGGTCAATTTGGGTTACATAATTTTTAATGGGTAATATTAGCTAACACGATAATGGGCGGAAGGATTAAAACTTAAAAAGTTAAAAGTCATCCCTGGAGTACTCAGTGTCTACAAATTTATTAAGTTGCTTTATAACTAATTGGGTAATTATGTTGACCTGTTTTGACCCTTTCTAACAATTTACCTGTTTCTAACCATTATGTAACCCACTTGACCCACTCATTTTGCCTCTATAGTTTACAGTGTTTTTTTCTTAGTAGTCCTTTCGCACATTTTTTGGTATCTCATGGAGAAAAGCCTTATTTATGGTATTAACACTCATTAATGATAGTTTAGTTTTTTAATATACTTTTGACAACTAAAATACTAGTAATTGTTTTCGCCGTTTTGAAAGTTTGTTAATTCACTTTGTTAGAACGATGCTACATAGTCAAAAATGGTTAATGATATTAACTTCCCATATAGTGATCATCAGTTTTCGCTACTTCTTACCAACTTTAATTCTTATCAGTTACTCGATCTATCCGAAATATGCTGGTTATAAATGTTATATGCGCCTGCCAGTTTACTATATATTGTTTTATTACCTTGGTAGCTAACTTCAGTTTACAGCCCAGGAAGGCTTTGTTGGCTTCATGCAAGATCTGATCACCATGGATTATTAACTTGTTGGAGTACCAAGTCAAGAAGAATTTCCCTTTTTCACTGAGGTAACCTTTTGATCCGAAGAAAGCTGTTGCATCTGGAGTGTCATTGTATACTCCAGCATCATCTGGCAATTCCCATTCGCGGTGGCCTGCATTTGTTGCAGCCTCTTTGAAATCTGCTCTAAGGTATTTGTCGTAGCACTGAAAATACCATTTTTTATGTTAATACATAATCAAGAAAATCTCATTTCATCATTTTGCTCACGTTAGAGGGTGTTTGGATGTGCTCTTTATAAATGATATGTGATAGTACTTAATAATCAGAATATGATAATGATAGGTAATACCGCGGACAGTAGAGAATAGTGTTTGAATAGATTTCTGATAGGAATAAAAGTCCCTCAAGTTAAGCTAAAAGAAGTAGTTAATAAGTAATTTTATTTTCGTCCTTAGATAAGTAATTCTGTTGCGGCCTAGTCTCACCTGAAATTCACCTATCCCGGGGAAAGCCCATCCTTGGTCTTGCGGGTACGAGGGGTACCTGAGCTCCCCTGCAGGACCAAGCCCAACCTCAATATCCGTAAACAATTCTGCTTCCAAAAGGTCAGACATGGTCTCTCTAAAGCTCTTCATGTAGTCGCTGTATAGCTGCGTCCATAAACATCCCACTATTGTAAGGGTAAACATTAAGTTCTTTATAAGGTGTATTTATCTATATTCTTGCTAGAACTTGTGTTGCATGGTCATTCCAAGTTACATTTTGTTGTTAAACCAAAGAGGTTTGACTTTTTGTAGCTAGTAATTAGTCGGGTTGACTTAGTACTTCACTAATAACCATATCTTTTAAACTGTAAGAAGTCTAACCTCAATAGCAGTCCGACCACGAAAAAGGGGTTGATTATCCACACCAATTGTGAGATACTCTATGTTACGTGTGCCCTTTCTGTTAGTGTAGAAGATATCTGGATCCGTTTTTCCCACATCAAGGACCCATTGTGGGATGGGAATGTTTACAACATCCCCAACATTCCCACCACATTGGTGGAATGACATCACTACTTGCATTTTCAGCTTACATTCTTGAACAAGTTGAAACAACTCCTTGTATGCACTCCAGTCATAGTCCTTTGGATTCAACAATCCCCCACCACACATCACACATCACCCCATCAACACCTGCTCCCTGCAACTGCTTTAGCTGCTTCTTAAGCCCGGTTTTGTCTTTGAGAACATTATCATTTGTAATGATATCCAACTGTTGTAAAACATGTATAAGTATGTCATTCGCGTTAAAAAAAAAAAAAAAAAAAAAAAAAAAAAAAAAAAAAAAAAAAAAAAAAAAAAAAAAAAAAAAACTTTGTTTGTAATGAACATACCTGAAGCATAACATAGATTGGAACATAGTTTGCCATCATCTTATCTTCCTCACTTAAAGGGGTTGATGTCTGCGTTTTTCTAAAGTGTTAAGAGATGAATGTATATAACCTTTAGTTGTAGTTTCCTTTGAAGGGTTGCTCAAGTGTTAAGAAATGAATGGGTATATAACTTTTAGTTGTAGTTTCCTTTGAAGGCTTCTTGGCCTTTTATATAGCATTAAAACAGTCATTTCCCTGCCTTATAAAAAAAATAAATAAGTAAATAAAAAGTCATTCTTTCTTAAAGTCCAAAACCAAATATCGGGACTGAAGTTTGTTGAAAATTGGGGTTAGGGTATCATGAAAATCTTGGATATCTTGCTTGAATCGTGTAAGGTCACTTTTCGAATAAAGTATTTCGACCCTACTGATGCCTCGTTATCGGGATAATTCAAGAAGACTTTGTTTCTAGGTTCAAGAGAACAAAGCAAAAAGTTTCTACTAAATGGTTTTTTCCAATATCAGATTATTGCATACTAGACCTTCCATCACAACATACTTGGGATTGTATAGGTCATAAGACATTTGGAATAAGAAAAATCCACAAATGGTGTAGGAGAAATTGTAGATAATGGTAGTAAAGGAAAAAAAGGAAGCTTGGAGTTATAGGTGGAAGACTTGTAGATGAAGCTAAGAAAACAAAATGATGAAATGACAGCCTTGTTAACTCTTTTGTGTTGCACCAGTAAAGGATGAAACAGTTGATGTAAAATTCTTGTGGTAATTAAAAAACTTTGGATGTATTTTGGTAATATTATGTAATGTATTTGGTTAATGGATTTGGATGGCAGATGGTCATATGGTGTCTTAGATTGTTTATCATTTTTGACCAATGTAAATCAACATAACAAAGATTTTAGTATGCAAAGGAATTACAAGGCATAAACATGCCAGGCTCAGAAGCCAATTATGCAGACCATTATAAATACGTAAATAAAGACATACTAATTTTCTTAATCACCTTTGTATACCAACCATAACATAAATACAGAAATAGCAATTGTCTTAATCTAAAACTCACAAACAAGAACATAACATAAAGAAATTGTTTATCTTAGTCATACATAAAGCCATTCAAATTGTAGCTTGTTTGGCAGCCATTCTGGCACTCTTTCTCATTTGACTACCAACCTCTTCAGCTCACTGTGATTCCTTTGTCTGAATGGCACTCTTTATCCTTCGACTAGAAACATATTTGGTTGATTGTGACTCCTTTGTCTGACTTGGTCTAGCAGTTGGTTCAACATCTGCAACACCCTCAGTTCTATCCCTTGCATGTTTCTCTCTTGGACCGGTACATGATCTTCTGTTGTGACCCTTTGTACCAGATTTAGTACCCTTTGTACCAGATTTAGTACAACTGCTAATCTTTCCCTTTCTTGAAAGCTTTCCATTCTTAAACCATTATTTTGAATGCATCTTCACTCTTCTCATCTTTGTTGACTCTCCTTTTCTTCCTTGGTCTACCAAGTGGAACATGTTAGGCTAGGGGCAATAAGATACTAGAGATGCTGCATTTGGGACAAAATGTACTATTACTAAGACCTCTAATCGTATACTTGTACGTCTCCTTCCATGTTCTTACCCAATATGCTTCATATACCAAATCCTCAGGTATACTTACATCCTTACCGCTTCCATGTCCTTACCCAATATGCTTCATTGCTGCTACAATATGTTTACATGTTATACCAGTTAGTTCCCATCCCCTACATGTACATTTCCTTAACCTCATATTGATTACATATTGGTCATTCCATGGTCCTTTACACTCGTAATCATCAGCCCCATGCCAAATAACAAAATAGGAATTAGCTTCTCGCTTAATAACTTTAAAAATGGCCGTTGTTGTTGGGGTTAAGGGACCTTCACACTTGTTTATGGCCTTTTGCACAATCACTATTCTCTTCATCAAATACTCCTTAATGTATTCTAAACACCCTAATATTAGTTGATGTCTACCATCTACCAACTTACTTTGGAATGAATCACATAGGTTGTTCTCTAGAATTTCACAGTGAGCTCTGCTTGTTTATTGATTAATGATGCATGATAAGTTTATGTGCATTAAATATACAATTAAAAAGCAATGATAAAAAACTTTATACCTTAAAAATTAGACCTTGACCAAGATTTTGGAGGTATCTTTTACAACCAATCATGAGCTTTAGGGTC
Source organism: Artemisia argyi (assembly GCA_030686995.1). Taxonomy (NCBI): domain Eukaryota; kingdom Viridiplantae; phylum Streptophyta; class Magnoliopsida; order Asterales; family Asteraceae; genus Artemisia; species Artemisia argyi. The sequence goes on from CM060696.1 coordinate 103,359,429, forward strand.
GAAGCCTTTCAGATCCTCAATTCTTCGTTGAAATTGAGCTACAGTGGTTGTTGTTGACACTTCCACAAATGATCCTTGTAAATCCTTCCTTTGTAAATCTACTTCATGTTGTCATAGACATGTCTAACACATAATAGCAGTAGAAAAAAGTTGTGATATAGCTGGTATAATACCATGTCACAAGTAACACATAGTTGATTACAATAATCCTTAATTGTAATAAATTTGATAAAACAGTTTAAATGGAATTGATTCTACCTTTCGTCTATCCGAAATCAAAGTATAGTTATAGTTTGGTTGTAAATCAAGGTCATCACCAATATTTGAAAGGAATCACAACCAAGAACTCGTACACTCAGCCTCAACAATAACATATGCAAGAGGGTAGATACCATTGTTAGTATCAATAACAATAACTGTCAAAATGTGCCTTGTATACTGTCCTTTTGTGAAAGCACCATCCAACCCAATATCTCTCTTTTTGTAGCTCTGTATCCGGCCTTTAGTGCACTAAGACACACATAAATTCTTTTGAAAACCCTTGAATTAAGAGTTAGATATGTGTTGGTTTCCACCTTGATCTTGACTGTTGTGTCTCTGTTTTTATCTTTGAGCTGCATAGCATAATCTCTAAGGAGGGCGTACTGTTGATGATAATCACCTTTCATCTTATTCAAAGAAATTTGCTTTGTCCTATAAGCTTTAGTATCTAAGATGTTTATTTGGAACTTCCTTTGCAATTCTTGATGTAATGCCTTTAAAAGGATTCTAGGATTGATAGAAACAGTTTTGGAAAACTCTTTTGACAAAAACCTACATGTTGCATTTGGTATATCTCTTGTTTGAATACATTTATGAACATCGGTCAACGATTTAACAGACCAACTTTTCTCATCCCCAACCTTTGAGACATGTAGGGTTTAGGGGCAAGGAGGTTTATGATTCTTCACTTCGTAACCTTTAGTCTTACCACTATTGCATTTCTTATCTTTAAGGCTATTTTTTTGTCCTAACTGGCCCTTAGTTTTTGAGGTGGAAGGCATATCCCTTTCTTTGGTAGGTGATGAAATGAATTGCTTTGGGCTTTTATTGGTCTTCATATAACCCAAGACAGTACCATAACACTTAACTCTCACCCTCTCAATATCACGTTTGAGAACCTTAATAGCTCCCCTTGACTGCACTGCAAGCACCTTGACCTTGTCAGTCACTTCTTTTCTAGTAGCAAAATCTTCTCCAAGAAAAAAGTCTCATTCTTTGATTTTATCCTTACCCTTGAATTCCCTTATTATTTTCTCCAGCCTTTATTTATTCTACGTAAAGGCTCCTCATAATCAACATCATCACTCTCACTCTCAAATTCATCAAGGTTAATTACCTGGGTACCAGTCAAGGTTAATTTTAACAGCTTCTTTCCTATTCTCTTCAAGATTTGGATCAACCTCAAACTTGAAGCCACACATGTCCACTGGTAGTTCTGTTTCTGGTATCATATATTGATCAGGCTCAAAATCACTCTCATCACATTCACCTCCACCTTCACCCACATCTACATATTTAGTTTCTACCACATCTTCATCACACACAGGTTCTTCCCTTTCTACAACTTCTTCATCAATCTGTTGTTGTTCATAACTATGAAAAAAACATTTTCTGATTTCCTGGATTTAACTCAGGAAACAACATCTCAAAAACGTTTTGTGATTCATCTAATCCATGGTAAGGCCAATCCATAACATTATCTTATTGGAACAAATCGTCCTCAATATATGTCTCAGCTTGTTTACCATTTTTGCTTGAATCAGGCATAAAACCACCCATATGCTCATCATCATTATGTTCCAATAAAATTAAGTAACCGAATGGTTTGGATGAGGATGCTAGTACCTCTTTTTGACAATGTAGGATTCATACATTCTCAACATTAACATTAATGGTTGAACCTTGAGTTGGCACTTCTAGATTAGTCTCCATTCCTACGACATTTGGACCATTCCACTCTAAAAACAACTTTCCTTTTTTAACACCTTCATTAACCAACAACTTTTGTTTCTTATTCATTTACCACATTCTCTTCACTGATCTCCTCAATCACAACATCCTTGGACTGGCTCTTCTCAACTACTATACTCCTCACCTCCATCAAGTGTTTCTATACCAATGATACATCAGTTTCAACATATACATCTATTTCCTTAAACTTAGGCACATATTTCAACAAGGTCACCACATCTTGATCCGACATTAAAGGTACCAACCCAAAATGTAAAGACTTACAAGGGATCCTAAAATGGGTAAACATGATCTTACCATCATCATCAGCTAAACCGAGTTCATCTAACATTCTATCCAACTCATGAACGACAAACGTCTCATAATTATTTAGGTCTACATAGTCTACAAAACCAAACTTGTATACTCTATCTGGGGGATTAGAAAACTCACCTGAGTGGTAGATTTTCAAAGTGAAGAGGGTTTCATAGGTATTTGGAAAGAAAAAACAAATAATGAAAAATAAAATAATTTAGAAAGCAACATTAATAAGTCCAAAATCAACGACAACATATTTACAAAGATAAACAACATGCAAAGCATAACCAAATCGAAGAAAAAATATCATAAAAATGAAAGGGTTACAAATCTTACCGTAAAGAAACCCAATATCATTAATGGGGTTACTGTAAGCTCGTATCTGCCAAGAAGAAGGCAAAATCATGTTGGATTTAATTGCTTAAGAACTTTGATTAGAAACCATAAGGATGTAAAACTCAATTGTACGGGTGTTCTTGTGGTTCAAATAAAGGGTTTTTGGGGATTGTAACCGGCGCGGGTCGAAGTGGGTGAGTTACAAAGGCGGAAAAAGTGAAATGACTAATATACCCCGACATGGTCCTCAAATTAATGGAATAAAATAACGATCGTTAGGCCGATGGACACAATTTGCAAGGAAACATCCACATTAATGGCATAATTTGCAGTTTTATATTTTTGGTGGCTAAATTTGCAATTCTGGATATATTCAGGGACATATTTTGCAATTTACCCTTCTAACAATCGTTACTTTATCTCTGAGGGACATTTTTTGCAATTTACCCTTCTAACTTTAGCTCGTCAAGTCAGGAGGCTATTATCTTTTTTTATATAATAAAGAATTACCTCATTTCGGAATGTTTTTGCAAAACCCTTCTCAATTGAAAAAAAATTGGGCCAATCAGATTGCTTGATTTTGACAGTAGGTGAAATCATGCGACGTGATTGGTTAATTAAAAGTCAAAATTGAATCAAATTTTGGTCAACCTTTGCTAAAAAACGTCATATATAACTGACTATAAAAGAAAACAAACAAACACATGGTTTAATAGCAATTGTTTAATTTTCAAGGGTGAATTGCAACTTCGCAGAAACAAAAACGGAACCATAGATGAGAACCTTAACACTACGATCACAATACGAAAACCTAAAATCATGAAGTTTAAAGGACAATCGGAAAACCTTAATCTTTAAAAGAAGCTATTTGTACAACATTATCGTATCCGAAATTACTCAAAACACAAATTCCTCAGTTCTTAAAGTTATGTATCAATGGTAAGTTCTTCACTTATTTATTTTTTATGATATAATCATCTTTTTATTTATAGTTGTTGTTTTATTTTTAATTTTATTGTTAGCGTATGTACCCTCCAGATATACGCCAAACGGGACACATACCCTCCGGGCCTACATCAAACAAAACATATCCAAACATGTCCAAGCAGAACAGACTAGCATCCGAAAGGAACGGGCGATATCTTCCGGATCTCAATATCCGTATGACTCAAACCCTCCGTCCATGAACCAAAGTACAAATAAGTACACTAAGTACATGATAATGGAGCATAAACAAGCAAACAATAAGGGATTAAGTACAAACAAGCCTGACACTCCATGTGAGCAACCTATAAATAGAGGAGAAATCTTCATTTAAGGTTAACTAATTCTCTCACTCTCTAAACTTTACTTATACTTTCTCTCTCTAAGAATATATACTTACTCTCACGCCGGAGGTTGGTCCTGGGATACACTCCCGGGGCAAGACTAACGGACATATCTGTTTTGTAGATATCCGAAGGGACAGACACCAACCAAAGATCACCTCGATCCCGACGGACCAGTCATAGTCCGGAGGATTCATTTCGTTTGTTTGAAGTAGAAGCAAGATTTTACTTCAACAAATTGGCGCCATCCGTGGGACACGTCATTCACTCTACTAAAGCTAAGAGATGACAAGTCCTACTCCAGTAACACCCGAAGGTAGCGAAAGAAACCAAGATAACAACGCTCACAACAACAACAACATAGAACGAATCCAAAATCACATCACTACCCTAAAAGCTTTAATCCAGGAATACAATACCACAGGGGGAACACCAATCAAACCCATACAGCTCGACTTCGATGATAGAGAGTCCCAAGATGCCGGAGCCCAGAAAACCGAAGAGGATCCAATGGACGATCTTTCCAAACCTTTCAACGCAGCATCTAAGAGTCCTTTCACCCGAAGGATCATTGACTTTTCCGGACCTAGGAACGCAAAATATCTGATGCCCTCCCATATAAAACTGTATGATGGATCCACCGATCCAGACGATCACATCACAAGGTTTGAAGGAGCAGCCAATCAACGAGCATGGCCCATGTCTATATGGTGTATGATGTTCTAGCAAACTTTGGATGGCGCAGCCAGAGGATGGTTCGATAGTCTTCCGCGAGGTAGTATTGACAATTGGGATGCCTTGTGCGAGCAGTTCGTGCAGAGATTTGCCCTCCGGAGAAAATGCGTCAGAGATCCTATGGAAATCACAAAGATCGTCTGACAAGCCAACGAGGCTTTGTCAGAGTTTAAAGAACGATGGACAGACGAAGCTAGTCGTATTTCAAGTGTCCCAGAAGTAATGCAAATATCCTCTTTCATGAACGGCAGTAAGTGTCCGGAACTAGCAAAAAGATTCTCCAAAAAGATTCCTCGAACAGTGACTGAAATGATGATAAGGGTCGATGACTTCATCCGTTTTGAGAAGGCATACCGATCAGTAGAAGTTCCAAGAGGAGAAAGGATAGACAACTACAAAAGAGATCACCATTACAGTCCGTACCATAACAGGTATGCCCAGAACACTCAACGACCCCCCTTCAGAGGAAATCGCCGACGGGATAACCAACGGGATGAATTAAGGCCTCGTCAAAACAATCACTTTATACCCTACGGTCCGACAAGGAACGATAACCAAACAGACTATCGAACGGATTATCGTCGCAACGATGCAAACCGAAGAGATACCAGACCGATAGATTTGAATGCACTAACCAAAGCTCCTAAAGAAATCTTGGCAACTGAACATCAACTTAGACTTCTGGCACCACCTCCGTTGAGAGGACGGCCCTCCAGAGAAAATATGGACAAATATTGCGACTATCATGGAGAGAAAGGCCATCTCACAAATGATTGTCACAATCTGAAGGAACAGCTTAAGAAGGCCATGGAAACGGGCAAACTCGATCATCTGATCAAGGATGTTCGGCAGAGAGACAGAGCCCCTCCGCGAGGTAATAATCAAACCAACCATGGGCGAGTCATCAATATGGTTCGATATCAAGAAAGGGGGCGAAAACGCAAAGTCTTGGACCAAGGAGAAGAATGGATGAATGCCCCTATAAGTTTCCCTCCGATACATGGAGATGTTTTAGACGAACCACTTATAGTTGAAGCAGAAGTAGAAGGATATACGGTCAGAAGAGTCTGCGTGGATCAAGGTGCTTCAGTGGAAGTAATGTATGAACACTGTTTCTTAAACTTTGATTCCTCCATCCGATCTCGACTAACACAAACAAACACACCCTTAGTCGGTTTCGCCGGAGAAGCTATCCAACCGTTGGGAAAAATTGAATTGGAAGTATGTTTCGGAAGTGAAGGACTGTATCGCCGAACAACTATGAAGTTTGCGGTAGTTAGATCTCCCTCCCCTTACAACATAATACTAGGGCGATCCGGAATCAAAGAACTGAGGGCCATCCCTTCAACAATACATTCTATGATGAAGTTCCCAACACCGAGAGGCATAGCTACTTTGGTCACACATTTAGTTATCATCTCGGAATGTAGAAGGCTGGAAGAAAAGTTCTTAATAGGAAAATAAACTAAAGTGGAGACTCCCCCGGAAACCACAACCATGAATGAAACCATGAAAGTCGAAGAAATATTGGTTCATCCGGCATACCCGGACCAATTGGTGACGATAGGAAGAAATTTCTCAAAAGAAGGACGGAGACAGTTGATAACTTTACTCAAAAACAATCAGGATGTCTTTGCATGGGAACCATCGGACATGACGGGTGTACCCCGATGGGTGGCCGAACACAAGCTCAATGTAAATGTCCAAGACAAACCTGTCGCTCAAAAGAAGAGATTCTTCTCGGAAGAAAAGAACCAAGCCATAAACAGAGATGGGGAAGAATGGTTAAAGGCCAAAATCGTTAGACCCGTCCGATATCCAACGTGGATCTCAAACCCGGTGCTAGTAAAAAAACCAGATGACAGTTGGAGAATGTGCATCGACTTTAAAAACCTCAACTCATCTTTCCTAAAAGACTACTATCCGCTGCCTGAAATCGATTGGAAAATTGAATCAATAATGGGATTCCATTACAAGTGCTTCCTAGATGCCTACAAGGGATTCCACCAAGTTCAAATGGCAAAAGAAGACGAAGAAAAAATGGCCTTCTACACGGATCACATAACATATTGTTACGTCAAGATGCCCTTCGGGTTAAAGAACGCCGGAGCAACGTATCAGAAATTGGTAGACACCGCCTTTCAGACACAGATTGGCCGATACTTAGAAGCATATGTGGATGACATGGTAATCAAGAGCCAAACAGAAAAGGAGTTGTTGGCCGATATAGCCGAAACATTTGACAACCTCCGAAAGATCAATATGAAGCTAAACCCCAAGAAGTGTTCCTTCGAAGTAGAAGAAGGAAAATTCCACGGCTACATGGTAACCTGGGAAGGAATAAGGGCAGATCCCAAGAAGACCAAGGCAATTGTTGACATGCAATCACCAAAGTAACTCAAAGAAATGCAAAGCCTAAGCGGTAAGCTCGCCGCATTAAACCATTTCCTATCCAAGTCTGTCGAAAGATCCCTACCCTTCTTCGAGACTCTTAAAAACATCACCAAGGAAAACAAAGATAAGTACCGGTGGACAGAAATGGCCGAGAAAGCTTTCCAAGAAATAAAGAAAATGATTTTAGAGCTCCCCTACACCAACACCAAAAGAAGACATGTACTTATACCTATCGGCTGCAAAAGAAGCAATAAGCGGAGTAGTGCTAGTAGAAAGGGAAGGATGACAGATTCCGGTGCACTACGTAAGCCGAACGTTGCATGAGGCAGAAAAGAAATATGCTCCGGTAGAAAAATTAGCCTTGGCTCTCCTACATTTATCCAGAAGATTGAGACGATACTTTGAAGCTCACCCTATCAAGATCATAACGGATCTGCCCATAAAACAAATATTGAACAAAGCAGAAGCCTCCGGACGGTTAGCCAAATACACCGTAGAGCTCGGAGCTTATAATATCACTTACGTACCACGAAATGCAGTCAAAAGGCAAGTCTTGGCTGATTTCATAAATGAAATACCCATCGGACCGACTGGCCAAGATCCCGAGGGGGGGGGGCAAGGAGATATGTGACATCTCTCAAACGGAAGAATGGATACTGTACACCGACGGAGCATCCAGTAAAAAGGGTACCGGAGCAGGGTTGGTCTTAATCAGCCCAAATAAAGAAGAGTATACCTATGCCCTCCGGTTGAATTTCGATGCCACTAACAACGGAGCAGAATACGAAGCACCACTAGCCGGATTAAGAATCGCAAAAAGCATGCACATAAAGGCTCTAGAAGTACGAGTGGACTCAAACTTAGTAGCAAGTCAAATCAACAGAGATTTCACAGCATATACGGAAAGCATGACGAAGTACCTCGCCAAAGCTAAAGAATACATCACCTGCTTCGACCGTTTCAAAATAAAAAATATTCCAAGAACCCAAAACCAAAAAGCCGATATACTAAGTAAGTTAGCGTCCGTAGCATTTGACCACCTGACAAAAGAAATCCTGGTAGAGGTATTGGAAAAACCATTCACCGAAGAAGAAATAGTCAATGCAATAGTAGAAGAGGAGGAAGAGAATTGGATGTCACCCATCCTCGGTGTTAAAAAAAGGGAGTCTGGCCGAAAGATCAAAACGCGGCCCGAGCCCTTCGAATGAAAATAAGCCACTATACATTGTTCTATAATGTGCTACTCAGAAAATCATATCTAGAACCAATGCTACGGTGTGTGGGACCTCTTCAGGCCAACTTATAATCCGAGAGGTGCATGAAGGGGCATGTGGAATGCATTCCGGACCACGATCCGTTGTAGCCAAGCTTATGAGACAAGGCTATTATTGGCCAACCATGCACCGAGACACCAGAGAAGTAATCCAAAAAGGCGATTCATGCCAAAAACGGTGTTGACCTCCATTATGGCACCTTGGTCTTTTTACGAATGGGCAATGGATGTGTTAGGACCCTTACCCGAAGCCCCACGAAAGGTTAAATACGTCATAGTGGCCATAGACTATTTCACAAAGTGGATGGAGGTAAAACCGTTAGCCAAAACAACCAGAAAAGAAGTAAATAAATTTGTATGGGACAACATCGTCTGTAGGTTTGGACTTCATAAAATAATCGTCACAGACAACGGAAGCAACTTCATTGGAGACCCATTCAAGAGCTGGTGCGAAAGGCTGAACATCACCCAGATCAATACAGCCGTAGCTCACCCTCAAGCCAACGGACTAGTAGAAAGGGCCAACAAAAGTTTGATGAAAGGGTTCAAGTCACGGCTAGGAAGAGAAAGGGCCGGATGGGCCGACGAATTACCAAACATACTATGGGCATTCCGCACTACTCTGAAAACCAGCAATGGAGAAACACCCTTCAGTTTGACCTACGAAAGCGAAGCAGTCATTCCGGCTGAAATCGGCATGCCAACCTTTCGGACCATAATGGCAAACCCAGAAAACAATGACGATGAGATTAATCTAGATTTGAACTTACTAGAAGAACGACGGGAAATGGCGGCAATAAGAGAGGCGAAATACAAAAAGAAAGTAGAACAATACTATAACCGAAGAGTTTGACCTGAAGCATTTAAGGTGGAAGATTTTGTATACCGGAAGAACGAAGCTAGCAGAGTGGAAGACCAGGGAAAACTATGGCCTAACTGGGAAGGTCCCTATCGAATAACGGAAGCATACCAACATGGCACCTACAAACTTCAAACCATGGACGATGTAGAAGTCCCCCGGACCTGGCACGTCATTAATTTAAAGAAGTGTTTTATGTAATAGGAAATATCCGAAAGATTTTTCTGTAAGGCTTATAAGCCATTTTCTTACTTCTAATAAAAATCATATGCAGATGCGCTCTTGACAAAGGGAGGCTGCTATTTTGCTTAACATTATTGTTGCCCAACACGTCGAACTACTAAGGCCAAGTGCCCAATGGCACAAGTTGCCCTAACGGCCAAGAGCTGAACTACTAAGGCCAAGTGCCTAACGGCCAAGAGCCGAACTACTAAGGCCAAGTACCCAACGGCACAAGTTGCCCTAACGGCCAAGAGCCGAACTACTAAGGCCAAGTGCCCAACGACACAAGTCGCCCTAACAGCCAAGAGCCGAACTACTAAGGTCAAGCGCCCAATGGCACATGTTGCCCTAACGGCCAAGAGCCGAACTATTAAAACCTAGTGCCCAATGGCACAAGTTGCCCTATCAACCAAGAGTCAAATTGCTAAATACTCACACGACTCGACAGTCGAATAACTAAGAAAAAATACCAAGTAATAAATTTCCGAATGACTACAAGTTTAGAGCATATCGGAATAACAAACACAGTGATCAACATACAACTAACGACGAACGTCTAACAAGACAAACCCAATGGACTCACACCTTTCGGCATATTAGAATCAAGTATGGCAAGACGTAGAGACAAATACATACATTCACAATCAAAAGGAAAAAGTAAAATATATATATATATATATATATATATATATATATATATATATATATATATATATATATATATATATATATATATATATATATATATATAGTTGAGTTCAAATAAGATCAATGTTAAAATTGTAAAAATAAGATCAAATAAGAAACTAATAGAATTTTGACAAGTGGCACTTAATTAATAAAAAAGGAAAAATTGTGAATATAAATAAAAGGGTAAAATAGTATTTACTACTTTTAACCCTAATAAAAACCTACCCACCCTTAGGCTAGTAGGCAAGGTGGTATTTTTTTCACCATACACATCAGCGCCACATCAGCTTTCTCTCTCCTCTCACTCCTCTTCACCACTCTTCACCAATTAGTGGGCAAGAGATATGTTTTTCACCTTAACTCTAATTTTTCTTTTAATACTTACACAATTAAAAACATAAACGTAAAAATATAAATACGTAAACTTCAAATTTAAAAACATACAACGTACGAAATTAAAACGTTACATAAACTACGATTATTAAAGACGCAATACATAAACTACGATTATTCAAGACGCAAACATAAATTATGTTATTCAAAATGTCAATAGGAATAAGGGGGGCTTGTTGCAAATGTTATTAAAAATCTAGCTTAAGGGATATATAACTAATGATAAAGTAGGTTGAATAGGGGTGGCTCAGCACCCACTAGTCACTTTACTAGCTCCGTCCCTGATTGCCGTCTTGTTTCTTTTTTATACGTTTGTGGATTATATTTAAACCTTACTGCCTTAAAAAATAAGACACAAATTTTATGATGACCAACATAAATTAAGTATAGAAATAAAGAAATTAAATCATTTCCATTGTCCAAGATAGTGTTTATAGAGCGAAGTACATATGTCCCAATACAACGCAACTTGAAATAAAATAAAAAATGTCATATAGTAGGCTTTTGTCATTTAATGAATTTTATATTGCATAAAATCTCTACAGCTGCATATAAATATAGCTACTCATTTCTTATCACAAATGGTTGTCAGATCACCAAATGATTTCTTGTTTTTCGTGTGTGGTGCGTGAACACAAAAGGAAGGCAAGGGATTTGGCGCGTGGGGTGAGCCCATTTGGTGAATCAATCACTTCCCTGCCTAATAGCCTTATCTCTCCTCAAATCTAACCGACACCCCTTTCAATACTCCCTCTCTTCCTCCCCAACAACCATAACCTATCCGGCCACCCTGCTCCTTCTCCGGCCGCCGCTCCTTCTCCATTTCTGGCCTCCGATCCTACTCTGCGGCTCCACCCTAACCCCATAGATATTGAAGTTTACAATCACCCATCAACTGGATCTCCAATCTCAACCCCAATTTAAAAAAAAAAAAAAAAAAAAAAAAATTCATATCTCAACCACAATTAAATACATCTCAGATCTGATGGAAACGAAAACCACATAAGCTGTAAAGTTTAAGCAAGATGGTACATGTTATATCATTTTTCCGGTGAGGCTTCGAGATCGTATCATGCTATTGTCGGGTTAGAAATTGATTCGAGATCGTATCGTGCTACGGGCGTTGTAGCCGCTGCTGTCGTCGGAGCGCCAACGCTTGCTGATACCGGAATCAGCTTTTGTCATGATATTTCGGTGTTGCACGTGATACCCAGAGCCATGATACATCCGATGTACCGGAATCTGCTGATTGGTTTCCAGTGTATCGGAATATGCCGCTGTTTGGTTTCGATCTGTTATTAATAAACAGATCCATTTATGTACCCGATTTTATACAAGATAAGGTAGGTAGTCCAAATGAAATATAGGTGAAATGAGTGAGGTGTAGCTAGTGATGGAGATACGTGAGGTCATTGTTTGATTTTTATCTATACTACTATATAATGTATTTGGGACTATTCTATAATTAGAAAGGCTTAAAAATTCAGACTTTTACTTACTAATTATGGAAACAATCACCCCTAACAATCACCCCAACAATTTATAACCACCTCAACAACCACCCCCAACAATTTATAACCACCTCAACAACCACCCCAACAACCACTTTCCACCACCCCCTCCTCTTCACCCCAATAATCCGCCCCCGCATCGCGCGGGCACATTTCTAGTAAAATAAAATGAAAGAAGATGAAGTTCTTTTTAGCGTGTAAAGAAATACAAGTACTACTAGTGAGGTTTTGTCTTATCCGGTGTATGATAACTTGATAAATATTTGCTAACTTACTCTAGTGTACTGAACGTTAGAGAGATTGTATGGGTTTTGTGTAGAGGTGGCAAAATGGTTGGGTTGGGTTGGGTTGGGTATTGGGTATTAGATGGGTATGGGTATAGATGGGTATGGGTATAGATGAGTCACTTGAAAGGATGGGTCTAGATGAGTTTGGGTCAAACGAGTCTTGGGTCGAGTCGGGTCGGGCTTTTTTGGGTATTTCATCTTTATCCTTTTATTCATCATTATTCATTAATTATTCGGTTTCTTTTTGTTTTCGTCCGTTTTTTACGTTTTCGTTTGTTTTTTACGTTTTCGTCAGGTTTTTTACGTTTTTGTCCGTTTTTTTACGTTTCTCCCGTTTTATTTACGTTTTCGTCCGTTTTTTTTATTTTTTCGTCTTTTTTTATGTTTTCGTCTGTTTTTTTACGGTTTCAACTGTTTTTTAACGTTTTCGACCATTTTTTTACGTTTTCAACCGTTTTTTACGTTTTCGTCAGTTTCTTTACGTTTTCGTCAGTTTTTTTACGTTTTTGTCCAATTTTTTACGTTTTCGTCAGTTTTTTTACGTTTTGTCCAATTTTTTACGTTTTCGTCAGTTTCTTTACGTTTTCGTCAGTTTTTTTTACGTTTTCGTCCAAATTTTTACGTTTTCGTCAGTTTTTTTTTACGTTTTCTTCAGTATCTTTACTTTTTCGTCCATTTTTTTACGTTTCGACAGTTTTTTTACGTTTTTTTTTTACGTTTTCGTCAGTTTCTTTACGTTTTCATCAGTTTTTTTAACGATTTTGTCCGATTTTTTACGTTTTCAACCGTTTTTTTACGTTTTCGTCTATTTTTTTACGTTTCGACAGTTTTTTACGTTTTCAACCGTTTTTTTTACGTTTTTGTCAGTTTCTTTACGTTTTCATCAGTTTTTTAACGATTTTGTCCGATTTTTTACCCTTTTAACCGTTTTTTTACGTTTTCGTCCAAATTTTTACGTTTTCGACAGTTTTTTTTACGTTTTCAACCGTTTTTTTTACGTTTTCGTCAGTTTCTTTACGTTTTCATCAGTTTTTTAACGATTTTGTCCGATTTTTTACATTTTCAACCGTTTTTTTACGTTTTCTTCAGTTTCTTTCCGTTTTGGTCATTTTTTTTAACGTTTTCGACAGTTTTTTTACGTTTTCTACCATTTTTTTACGTTTTTGTCAGATTCTTTACGTTTTCATCAGTTTTTTAACGATTTTGTCCGATTTTTTACATTTTCAACTGTTTTTTTATGTTTTCTTCAGTTTCTTTCCGTTTTCGTCATTTTTTTTACGTTTTCGACAGTTTTTTTACGTTTTCAACAGTTTTTTTACGCTTTCGTCAGTTTTTTTACGTTTTCGTCAGTCTTTTTATGTTTTCGTTAGTTTTTTTACGTTTTCTTTAGTTTCTTTACGTTTTCGTCATTTTCTTTACGTTTTGACAGTTTTTTTTACATTTTCAACCGTTTTTTTTACGTTTTCGTCAGTTTCTTTACGTTTTCAATCGTTTTTTTTACGTTTTTGTCCAATTTTTTACGTTTTTGTCAGTTTTTTTACGTTTTCGTCCATTTTTTTACGTTTTCAACCGTTTTATTTATGTTTTCGTCAGTTTTTTACGTTTTCAACTTTTTTTTACGTTTTTGAATTTTTTTTTCGTTTTCATCTGATTTTTTATGTTTTACTCCGATTTATTACTTTTTCATCAGTTTTTTACGTTTTTTGCATTTTTGTCAGGTTTTTACCTTTTCGATTGTTTTTCGGAAATGTAAAAAATCAGACTATAACGTAAAAAAACTGACAAAACGTAACAAAGCAGTTGAAAACGTAAAAAGCAGACGAAGACGTAAAAAATCAGGCGAAAACATAAAAAATGGTCGTTAACATAAAGAAACTGACAAAAACGTAAAAAAACAGTCGAAAACGTAAAGAAACTGACGAATACGTAAAGAAACGGAGGAAAACGTAAAAAAAAGGTCAAAAACGTAAAAAACTGACGAAAACGTAAAAAACAACTCGAAAACGTAAAAAACTGACAAAAACGTAAAGAAACTGATGAAGAAGTAAAGAATCGGACGAAAACGTAAAAAACGGTCGAAAACGTAAAAAAACAGACGAAAACGTAAAGAAACCGAAGAAAACATAAAAAAATAGTTGAAAACGTAAAGAAACTGACGAAAACGTAAAAAAATTGATTAAAACGTAAAAAACTGACCAAAAACTAAAAAAACTAACGAAAACGTAAAAAAATAGTTGAAAACGTAAAGAAACTGACGAAAACGTAAAAAAATTGACAAAAACGTAAAAAATCAGACAAAAACGTAAAAAAACTGATGAAAACGTAAAGAAACCGACGAAAACGTAAAAAACAGTTGAAAACGTAAAGAAACTGACGAAAACGTAAAAAAACTGACGAAAACGTAAAAAAAACTGACGAAAACGTAAAAAATCAGACGAAAACGTGAAAAAACTGACGAAAATCTAAAAAAAACTAACGAAAACATAAAAAAATAGTTGAAAACGTAAAGAAACTGACGAAAACGTAAAAAAACAGACGAAAACGTAAAGAAACCGACGAAAACGTAAAAAAACAGTTGAAAACGTAAAGAAACTGATAAAAACGTAAAAAAACTGACGAAAACGTAAAAAAATTGACGAAAACGTAAAAAACTGACGAAAACATAGAAAATCAGACGAAAACGTAAAAAAACTGACGAAAAACTAAAAAAACTAACGAAAACGTAAAAAATAGTTGAAAACGTAAAGAAACTGACGAAAACGTAAAAAAACTGACAAAAACGTAAAGAAACCGACGAAAACGTAAAAAAAACAGTTGAAAACGTAAAGAAACTGACGAAAACGTAAAAAAACTGACAAAAACGTAAAAAAACTGACGAAAACGTAAAAAATCAGAAAAAAACGTAAAAAAACTGACGAAAACGTAAAAAAACTGACGAAAACGTAAAAAATCAGACGAAAACGTAAAAAAACTGACGAAAAACTAAAAGAACTAACGAAAACGTAAAAAAATAGTTGAAAACGTAAAGAAACTGACGAAAACGTAAAAAAACTGACAAAAACGTAAAGAAACCGACGAAAACGTAAAAAAACAGTTGAAAACGTAAAGAAACTGACGAAAACGTAAAAAAACTGACGAAAACGTAAAAACTGACAAAAACCTAAAAAAAACTGACAAAAAACTAAAAAAACTAACGAAAACGTAAAAAAAACAGTCGAAAACGTAAAGGAACTGACAAAAACGTAATGAAACTGACAAAAACATAAAGAATCGGACGAAAACGTAAAAAAACAGACAAAAACGTAAAAAACAGACCAAAACGTAAAAAAACTGACGAAAACATAAAAAATCGATAAAAAACGTAAAAAAACTGACGAGAACTTTAAAAACGGTCGAAAACGTAAAGAAATTGACGAAAACGTAAAAAAACTGACGAAAACGTAAAAAAGATTCGAAAACGTAAAAAACTGATGAAAACGTAAAAAAGGACGAAAACGTTAAAAATAGACGAAAACTAGGAGTGTTTTTGAGAATTTTAGTAAATGCCCAACTTATACCCATGTTGTTGTATTATTTTACCCAACTAGACTCATCAATATTTATTAATTAAAATCATCATACCCATCTTGACCCATCTAAATTATTTAACAATACCCAACTAAACCCATCCCATTGAAAATATTTACCCAACTTTACCCAACTTTTACCCATGAGTCATAATTTGCCACCTCTAGTTTTGTGTTGAAATGAAATGAAATGCTAGTGAGGTTTTGTCTCGATTTGGTAAATGTATAATTTTATATGATTCTTAATGTATCATCTAATGTATCAGTTGTATACTTCGTTGTATCAGTTGTTTTTAGTTATCAAAAATATTTTGTTAAAGTTTATCATCTAATGTATCAGTTGTGTACTCGTTGTATTAGTTATTTTGAAGGCGTGTATTTGATGTATCAAATAAAAAATGTGTATTTGATGTATCAAATAAAAAATGTAGACTAGATTTGAATTCTCTAAAATACCCTTGAAACAATATTTAAATGCTATAATGTCACTCATTTAATGTTAATCTCATCTAACACAAATAAAAAGATCCAATAGTCTAGATTGGTTCTTACTTTTACAACTTTAAGGGTGATCTCACAATAACCCTCCCTTATATATATATATATATATATATATATATATATATATATATATATATATATATATATATATATATATATATATATATATATACACTAGATTTCTAAGCCCGCCCGATGGGCGGGCATGACTTATAATTTTTTATTTGTTAATTTTTGTTTTTAATTTTTCTATTATAATTATTGTTTTTTAATATTTAATTAATTTTAATTTTTATGTTTATTTTTTATAATTTTTTTAATATATATATTTTATAATTTATTTATTTGTTTTGTTTTTTTTTTTTAAAAAAACCCCTATATTTGGGTTTTAAATTTTTTGTCCATATTTACTTTTTAATTATTTATTTTTTTACTTCAGTTTTTTTTTTTTTTTTTTTTTTTTTTTTTTGTGTTATATAATATTTTATGCGACGTTAATAACGGTGTGAGTATAATTTTTTTAAATTTTTTTAATTTAATAACTTTTTACATTGTCACCTTGAATTAGGGGTGATCACGGTTCAAAAACCGGACTGGAACGACCAAGATCGGACCAGACCGAAGACCGAGTTAAGGAAAAACCATACCGGAATGTCACTTCTGTAAACTGCATAATATATGTAAAAAGATCAATAATTCTTCATCAGTATATAATTAGTTACATGTATGAATTAAGACAAATGTGATACGTGCCTGCACATATAATGATACCATCTTCTTTTCACAATACATTTAATCTATATTTACAGTGAACTTCTGGCAAACGGCTAACATACCCATGATCAGCTGCTTTATCAATTATCTTCATGGATATTGTGTCCTCCTTTACATACCCGCGCACCGCTGATGTTAAGTTTATTAGACAAAAGTTGGAAAGCATCGACGCAAAAGTAGAACCTGTGAGGCCAAACTTTAAGATCTTCTTCACACGGTTTGAGTAATAAATCAATTTTCGAAGTGTTGCACGTATCAGCATTGCTGCAACCCGTTTCTTCGAAGCCTTTTTAATGCTCGGAAGTGTTATCATGTCGCTTCTTTTAACTTATACCCCGTTGAAATTATCCAAAAATCTTGCTTTTAGCGTAATATTTGAAATATTCATCCACCTTTTATTATGTGCCAAAGAAACAACAGGTAAAACAACAGTACCGTCTATTAGTATACCCACAAATAGATCTATTTCCTTCCATCTGACGAAAAAGTATGCTTTTGTATACATTTCCATTTGCACCATCAGCCATTGCATCAACATCTATTAATTCTACTCTTCTTGAAGCTTTTCAGGCCCTTGTCATCAAACCACAATGACTTGTAGTATTTTCATTTGCAGGCACAGACTATAATGTGTGTCCAACCACTATTGTCTCAAATGAAATAGGTTGCCATGATTAAAAATTATTTAAACTCATATGCATATGTTACCTGTAGCAAGTTCGGGAAGCCTTACTCACTGTGGGGAATTTGTTAGGCACGATTGGTTCTTTTAGAGCGGGATGCAAGAACAGTTGTCGTTTTTTCTTTAGCGCCTGATACAACCAACAAACAAAATACAAACTGTAAGGTCAAAAATAAATATAGACCGTGAAGTAGCTCAAGCCAAACAAACCATATACAGATGCTACTGACACAAACTCTTAGGCTCGTGACTAATGTTGAGGCACTGGTTCATGGATGAATCAGCTCTCTTTAAGAGGTGATTTCAGGGACGGTTTTTCAGCTATATCAATTATTTTCACTTCTTGGACAAACACTCCCTCTTGTTGGTCCATTAAGTATTTTAAGCTGATGCGTACCAATTTCAGATTCCATCTCTCACACCTAATGTTGCAATTTACACACTTCCACACTCACACCTCCACACTGAGTTACAACACTACTTCTGCACACCTCCACACCGAGTTACTCCACTCTTTATGCCACAATCATCTCGACTTGATTCAGGTTGGTAGGTTTGGTGATGGGTTTGGTTTGAGTTAGGTTCAGGTATAGTAGTACTCAGAGATCAATGGTGATCTCTGCTCTGCTTCGCATTCGTACAGTATTATATTATTCAAAAATTGATATATTTGTTAAACGAAGTTTAATTTTAATTGAACCAACCAAATTCACATTTTAATTTATAACTATTATAACAGGTGTGCAAGCATAGTAGTTAACAATGTGTCAACTACGAAGTTGGAATGTATCATAAACTCCAAAATATAAGAATTAGCTACACCATAGCTATTACTCATCACACAGCTCCAAAAAACACAATTACCAAACCAAGCATAATTCCAGATACACATAATCGAGAACAAAAAACCTTGTAGCAATTATTTTGTATGTGGAATACCTTTTACACTGATTTCGTTGTCATTTATAAATACATATTACTGTCTTTCGTGTTCTTCTTCCAATATAGTATAACGTTATGTAGCTTGAGTTTTTAATATTTTACCTTGACCTTCCGTTCCTTTGGTGCACCATAGGCTAAGTTCCTTGTTTTCTGTATAATAAAGTGATCTCTAAATTAGATAAAATATGCAGTAGATAATGTAGATAACAATCAAATAATAGTCCAATTCTTATAACACATTCAGAGCAGTATTAAATTAATTCAACGATTTTGCATTTTGAAATCACTCACTGTAATGATAATACTATTTTTTATGTAATGAATTTAACCAATACTCACCATGTCACGCCATACTTCATTTTTTTACCCGTTTAATCCGTTTGAAAGACAGCATAACAAAAAACGATTAACTTCTAGATAAATGGAATGACTATAGGATATATTATGCAATAATTATGCAATATTCTACCCTGATTTGGCTCCACGATTATTGCTCCTAATTTATTTCCTTTCCTTTTATATAGAGGCTCTCTTTGTTATATATAGAGGCTCTCTTTTGTATTGCAGTAATAACAAAATACAATCAATAAAAACAAAACCTATAACGATTTTATTATGGTATCAGAGCGGTCTTCGTGAAGATCCTCTGACCAAAACCAAACCCTACCTATGGCCGGCGATAGTGAAAAATCAGCAGGCAAAACCAAAGAAGGAGGAATCGACCATGATTCTCCATACTATCTCCATCCCTCTGATTACCCTAGACAGATGCACGTAAACGATGTGCTTAATGACGGTAACTATGCAGATTGGTCTCAGGAGATGCTAAATTTTCTGTTCGCCAAAAACAAAGTCGGGTTCATCAATGGCTCGATCAAGAAACCGGAAGAAGAATCATCCGAGTTCATGCCCTGGATGAGATGTGATGCTATGATCAAAGGTTGGTTGCATACGGCAATGGAAAAGGAAATTCGAACCAGCGTAAAATATGCCATGACGGCTCGTGAAATCTGGGTCGACCTGAAGGAAAGGTTCGGGAAGGTGAGCGCACCTAGGGCATATGAATTGAAGCGATCACTCACGTTCACTAAGCAAGACGGAACCTCTGTCTCTGCTTATTATACGAAGCTTCGTGGGATCTGGGATGAAATCCAAAGCGTTCTACCTGTCCCAAAGTGCACCTGCAGCGGGTGTGATTGTGATATAGGGAAGAAGCTTCAACAGCTTAGGGATAAGGAGAGGCTTTATGAGTTTTTGCTTGGTCTGGATGCGGAGTACGGGACGATTCGAACGCAAATTCTTGCCATGAATCCTGTACCGTCCCTTGGAAATGCCTACCACCTCGTGGCTGAAGATGAGCAGCAGCGTGCCATTGCAGGAACCAAAAGACCCTCCTTTGATTCGGTCGCTTTTCAAGCACAAGTTACAGCTAAACGTGACCAAAGTCGCCTGAAACAGAAAGACGTGAAACGGAGCAGCAGTAAACTAGTGGGAAATTGCACAAACTGTGGAAAGGATGGGCACAACAGGGATGGTTGCTTTGAACTCATAGGTTACCCGGATTGGTGGCCGGGAAAAGGCAAGCAAGACAAGGCCAAGCCGTCGGCAGCTTGTGTTGAAGCAGAAAAGAGCCCTATTGCTGGTTTAAGCGACTTTCAATATCAACAATTCTTGAAATTCTTCGGAAACAAAGAAGGTGCGAATGCAGAAGAAAGTGGACCTAAGGCCAACCTAGCAGGTAACATAGATAAAGAAGGTAAGTGGATAGTTGACTCGGGCGCAACCGAGCATATTACTCATAATGATTCCTTACTTAAAAATAAAAGAAAAAGAGGTTACGAGCAACCAGTAACCATACCAAATGGTGAAGTTGTACCAGTCGAAGGAAGAGGAGAATGTGCTCTTCCAAGTGGGGCAATTATTACAGAAGTCCTTCATGTCCCAAAATTTAAATGGAATTTGCTTTCTGTTAGTAGATTGTCTAAGGAACTTCAATGTGCTGTTACATTTTTTCCTGAATTTTGTATCATGCAGGACTTGTATTCGAGGACATTGATTGGAGCGGGTGATTGCGAAGATGGTCTTTACAAGATGGGGATGTTTGAAAATAATCGGCATGCTATGATGACTACACAAAGTATGTGGCACAAGAGATTAGGTCACCCATCGAGTTCTAGATTACATCATTTGGATTTTATTAAAAACACTTCTTTGGATTCTAAGGTTTTTTGTGATTCATGTGTTAAAGCTAAGTTTACGAGATTGCCATTTCCAATTAGTGTCACTAAGACAAATGCTTGTTTCGAATTAATACATTGTGACATATGGGGAAAATATCGCACGCCTTCCCTTACACGTGCGAACTATTTTTTAACAATAGTTGATGATTTTAGCCGATCCGTGTGGGTTTTCCTTCTCAAGCACAAGGATCAAGCTAGCATTTGCCTTGTTGACTTTCACAAAATGGTTAAAGTCCAGTTTGAGAAAAATATCAAAAGAATAAGATGTGACAATGGTGGGGAATTTGTTTCAAACAAAATGATTGATTTTTATGCGAGGGAAGGGATTGTGCTTGAAACTTCGTGCCCACATACACCCCAACAGAATGGTGTGGTGGAACGAAAACACCGGCACCTGCTAGAAACGGCACGCGCCTTGAAATTCGAGGC
Source organism: Artemisia argyi (assembly GCA_030686995.1). NCBI lineage: Eukaryota > Viridiplantae > Streptophyta > Magnoliopsida > Asterales > Asteraceae > Artemisia > Artemisia argyi. The sequence goes on from CM060696.1 coordinate 103,380,901, forward strand.
CAATCTACCCACAAGATTTTGGGGAGAATGTGTTTTAACAGCAGCACATGTTATAAACCGTTTGCCGTCCGAAGTAATTGAGAACAAAACGCCCTATGAAATCTTGCACAACTCAAAACCTGACTATGATCACATGAAGGTTTTTGGTTGTTTAGCTTATTATCGGAACGTTGAGACCAAAGGAGACAAGTTTGAAGTAAGGGGGAGACCGGGTGTTTTCCTTGGGTATCTACCCGGAACCAAAGGATACAAAGTCTACGATCTCCAACATAGAAAAATGGTGATCTCTAGAGATGTCAAATTTTTAGAAAATATTTTCCCTTTTGCGCGAAGCATTACTGAGGAAGAGGAGATCTTTGTTTTCCCTCAAAAATGGGATGATGAAGATGATCTAGACGATAATGGGCTGAACCAAACACGGCCCAATGATAACATTGATGAACCCCCTTCTTCTCTTGATACCGAACCGCAAAAAACCCATGATGGCCCGGATTCATCTGGACCAAATGAAGAAACAAATGAGCCTGCCATGTCAGGCCCAAACCAAGACGAGCAACCTCATCCTGAAAATACCCATGAACCCGTTTGTGATGATCAAAATAAGACGGGGTTTGAAACCGTTAGTGAAACACATGGGCCTACAGTTGAACATGCAAGACCTACACGAAGCAAATCACGACCTGCACGACTTGATGGTTTTGAAGTCAACCTACCCCCATCATTAGACCATACGCAATCATCGCTCCATCAAGACTCCTCCACGGTACATCCCTTAGCACATTTTATTTCCTATGATAATTTTACTAACACTCATAAAGCTTTCTTGACGGCCATTACCACAAATAATGAGCCTAAACACTTCAAGCAAGCTGTGAAGGATGTCAGGTGGATAGAAGCCATGAAGCAAGAGATCCAAGCTCTTGAAGAAAATGAGACTTGGTCTTTAGAAGAACTTCCAGAAGGAAAGAAAGCGATTGATTCGAAATGGGTCTACAAAATCAAGTACAAGCCGAATGGAGATGTTGAGCGGTACAAGGCACGCCTTGTAGCTAAAGGCTGCACACAGAAGGAAGGGGTTGATTTCCACGAAACCTTCGCTCCTGTTGCAAAGCTAGTGACAGTGCGCACCCTCTTGACCGTCGCTATAAAGCGTGATTGGCATGTTCACCAACTTGATGTGAACAATGCTTTTTTGCATGGCGACTTGAATGAGGATGTTTATATGAAGCTTCCGCAAGGCTTTGGTAAGCAAGATGATAGTCGGGTTTGTAAACTCAAGAAGTCCTTGTACGGCCTCAAACAAGCTTCAAGAAATTGGTACCAAAAGTTCACGCATTCCTTATTAGATGTTGGTTTTAAGCAAAGCCACGCTGATCATTCTCTCTTCATTTTCAAAGAAAAAGACGCCTTCGTTGCTGCACTTATTTATGTTGATGACGTTGTTCTTGTTGGAAATGACCCGCACAAAATACAAGCTACCAAGGGATTCCTGGATAAGCGATTTAGCATCAAAGATCTTGGCCCCTTGAAATATTTTCTAGGCATCGAGGCCGCTAAAACAAAGGAAGGTATGGTGTTAAGTCAACGCAAATACACATTGGACATTCTTGAAGATGTTGGCATGACGGGCTGTAGACCGAGTCCTTTCCCCATGGAACAGAATTTAAAGCTTGACAAGTGTGACAAAGCAGCTTGTGTCGATGGTAATCAATACCGTCGATTGATTGGTAGGCTTCTTTATTTACAAGCTACGCGACCTGACATAGCTTATGCGGTCAACATCTTGAGTCAATTCGTCAGTGATCCTAGACAACCTCATATGGAAGCTGCCAATCGTGTCTTGCGTTATTTGAAAGGGACCCCGGGACAAGGCATACTCATTCCTAGAGAAGGCGGAACTAATCTTTTGGCTTATTGTGATTCTGATTGGTTAGGGTGTCCAATGACTCGACGCTCCAGAACTGGTTATTTACTTCTACTTGGAGGAGCTCCCGTTTCCTGGAAGACAAAAAAAGCAGTCCGTAGTTTCCAAATCCTCAGCAGAAGCCGAATATCGGGCCATGTCTAATGCGGTTAGTGAAATCTTGTGGATGAGGTGGCTTTTGGGTGAACTTGACATGGCACCTGTCGGACCAACTGAATTGTTTTGTGACAATCAAGCTGCCCGTCACATAGCCAACAACCCAGTCTTTCATGAACGCACCAAACACGTTGAAATGGATTGCTACTTTGTGCGGGAAAGAGTTGACTCCATGGAAATTTGTCCCATGCCCATAGCTACCAAAGATCAAATCGCTGACGTTCTTACGAAGGCTTTAGGAGCCAATTCTCTTCGTTTTCTACTGTGCAAGTTGGGTGTTCGGAATCTTCACGCTCCAACTTGAGGGGGAGTATAGGATATATTATGCAATAATTATGCAATATTCTACCCTGATTTGGCTCCACGATTATTGCTCCTAATTTATTTCCTTTCCTTTTATATAGAGGCTCTCTTTGTTATATATAGAGGCTCTCTTTTGTATTGCAGTAATAACAAAATACAATCAATAAAAACAAAACCTATAACGATTTTATTAATGACAATGTCATCTTTAGTGAAAATGGGGCCGAAAACACAAATATTATTCCTTTTTTTTTTTTTTTTTTTGGCCACTTTTCTACTTATGTGCAGAAAGTATTTCATAAGGCTCCCTCAACCGTCGTGCCCAAGAACAGCACAAAGAGCATGTATAGTGGTCACGAATGCCAAGCATCGGATGTAGAGCGCAATAAGAGCTTATGCCTGCAAAAATTGCAAAACAGCCCTTAATAACATGTTTCGGCCACCAAATGACTGCTTAAATAGCCTATCCAAACAGCCCTTATTAACATGTCAAGTCACCTTAAGGGCTGCTGTAAATAAGCTATCCAAACAACTTCGAATAAAATGTTTCGGACGCTATATGGCTGCTGAAATAGGCTATCTGAACAACCCTTAATAATTTTTTTAATGCTATCACATGTTATTAAAACCATATTTCAGGTCACCTTTTTAAGTGGAAAGTCAAAAAGTAATAACATGTTAGTCGAAGCTGCATAAATAGGCTATTCAAACAGCTCCTAACAAAGTATCAGCAAAGCAAGTATCAGTAACTTTTGTCTTGAGTATTTGTCATATCAACGGAACCAACCCACCCAATCCACGCCCTAGACCCACCCCATGAACACACCACCTGTACATACCTCCCGAACCAACCCACCAAATGCACCCCCGAACCCACCCCCTGAACACACCTCCTGAAATAATATAGGCCATACTCAAACTCAAAATTATAAAAACGACATTTGAGTAATATTATATCCCAAAAAGTCTAAAAACCTATATACAAAGCTACACATATAAAATGACTAAAGCATTATTAGGAAAACAACATTTTAGAAAAGGTGTTAATATAGATATGAACATGTAATGTTACCTGGAAAAGGTTGCACTTGCTTCCATAGCCACATCTTTAGCCAATTAGGATTTTCTCGATCCTGGAGGTCCATATAGCTCACTCTTTTCTGGTGCCTTCTTCAACTTTACATCAAATGTAATTTCTTCTGGTGTTAGATCATCTTAATCCTGAAATAACCAACCTCCAGCTACTTGTCTAAGTGATAGTTTACCTATGTTGTTTGTCTTTGCTTGAAGAATTCTTAAAGTCTTTGACTTTCCATGAAGGATCTCAAGACCCTTTTCTCTATAGCTAGGAGCAGCTATAATCTCAGAACATTTGGGTGTGACCATTGGTTAGTAACATGAATGAAAAACATTATCCATCACTTAAAAGAAGATAGAATGAATCAAAGTAACTCATGTGGTGTGGTCCTCTGAGAATCAAGAAAGTATTCGGACATTGGAAAAGATCCAGAAAGATTCCTCATATTAACAACATCTGTAAAAAAAACCAAATCAACACGAATGAAAATACCCTTTGTAGACAACCTGAAAAATTAAAACATAGACAAAATAAACAACACAAAGCCTGCATCAAACGTTCAAACTTATTGTGAGTTCTAAGGAGTCCTCATTAGGGTTTTGAGAGCGAAAAATGGCGTACCTTTTTTTTTGAACATGAATGAAAATACCTTTGATCTTCTCCATCCAGGTATCTAAAGATCATTATTTGCAAAACAATTAGTCTAACATGTGAATCTCAAATAAAAGTCGACTATCCAATTATTATTGTCTCTTTAAAAAATAATATGAATAAGAGACCTGTTCATGGTTAATGTCTTTCTGATCACGGTCATAACTGATATCATACATCAGATTTATACAAAAACCTGATCCCTGTCTTATCTTTCTGACTTCCAACAATCATTCTCCATTTTCCATCTTCTGCTAGCCAAGTGGTGGTCTGGCCTCTAAAGTCATCAGGTTGGATCCCCCTCGGGTAGGCTTATGATAGGATTGCCGGAGTACTTGACCCATTCTCAAAGATACGGGTCAGATAAGTCCTTTGGGACGGATAAGTTTTGGAGTTTTTGGTTCTTAGAGTCGATTCCAATGTATAACATAACAGGCTTGTCTCCGGGTAGGATTGTGGCAGAACCGCACAAGCAACTATTATAGTTTATCCTTATGATTTTTATAGCATAAATTTTATCTTATCAGCCTGTGATTGGGGCAGTAGCTTATCCACCATCAACTTTATATGCCTTGCCTAACACGAAAATACATCTACAGAGCGGAATGCAGAACTTGTATTACGCAGCACATCAAAAAATAATGGATTCTCCGACTTGCATTTGAATATATTTGGGCAACATATCCTGGTAGAAATTTAAGTACAGTTAGCTATTCATGTATTTTTTTTAATCAAGTATCAGCTTCTGATATAATCTTCATTATATCAAAACTCATAGCCCACCCCCAACTGATCCAAAATATGTATTCAAATAACACGTACAATGTAATTTTCACATAATATCTACTAAGAACAAAAGTAATCTCTATATGATCATCAAGATTCGAGACTTACAAATGTCACCTTTTTTCACAATTAGAATGATCAATAGAGATAATGTGTGTACATGATTTGTGCTTTGTTTAACTGTGTAAATATATATATATATAAAAAGGCATGAAATATCCTTTTATTAAGAACATCAACACCTGGGGGCATTCTTCAAAACGGTTGAGATGCTCAAACGGCCTACTGCGGGCACAACCATAATCGAGCCATGACTATAGGAAGCAGGCTTTTCTATACGCCGTTTATAATTACACTTAGAATATTAGTAACACACAAACATCAGCTTACTCACATGTAGATATATTTTCATACCTGTTACCTATATCAGAAACAACGGGAGGACTCCAAATGCATATGTTACTTAGAAAACTTTAAGCAACGCTACAGATTACGTAGAGTGTACACTTTAAAATCATATAGTTTATTTTTTATAACTGACCTTGACATGATTTTGTATTTCAGTTGGTGTAATATTATCTTCCTTCATATTCTCTATTATTTTCTTTGGAGTAGAAGCTGCAAAAAAACATTATGAAAAAGATAATATAGACGCATAGTGGTTTATTGTTTGATGAAGAATGAAGATTAGTTTCGCATATTTACGACTTTTATAATATTGTCAGACTCTGTTACATGGACCTAAAGAAGTATACGCTTCAGGAGGTCCTACAATAAACGATAGAAACATGATGGTTAATATCGAAAGGCATGGAAGTTTAAAAAAAAAAAAAAACGGTGCTAAGTTATGACCAGTGCAACATAAGAGGGACTAATGATGACAACAACAGAGAACCGTTAACATGCATCAAGCAATTACCAAACATACATTGATGAACACACCTAGATTGACCGGACTGTGTATTTGCGGTGCGAGACTGGGTATTATGCGCATTCATTTGAGCTATAACAATAATGGGTAATGATTAGTTTGTACCAGGTATTATAATTGGTATTTGAAATATACGACGTATGAAGGAATTAGAATGCATCCGTTGCTTATATAGATTGAGAAAAATGTACACCAACCAATTACCAAACATACCTTGATGAACACGCGTAAATTGACTGGCGTGCGTATTCGTATTGCGAGATCGGGTATTAGGGATGCTCATTTGAACTGTAACACTAATGGGCAACGATAAGTTATAAGTATCAGATATTAAAATCGGTATTTGAAAGATACAACGTATAAAGGAATCACAATACATCCGTTGCCAATATAGATTGAGAAATAAACATGTACAATAACCTGCATGTAGTAGACTGTCAAGCAGAATCCACATTGACCCGCAAGAGGACTGGCTCACATATGGTTTCTACGCTGGCATTTAGATAGACAACATATAAACATAGAGTGTAAGTCTACTATAGTGTGCTTGATAGAAGCTACATAGGTAAGCTATAGGAGTAGATGTACAAAAGTATAAAAAAACAACAAAATAACTCGAGAACAGCAATAATATGAAACCTCTTCTGTCACAATAACAGATATGTCATCAGCTAGTATAATTACCAATATACCTGCAGCTAGTGTACGTAAACCGCCACTTTGCAAAACCAATCCATCACATACGCAAAATATGGAGTCAGGGGTTTCGTTTCAAATCTTAAATCAATAATCAAAAACTATAAATAATCAATGAGTACCATAACGACATAAAGAATGATGTTGTTTGATGATGATGGGTATTTTTAAGAATTCTTAAAAAAAACTAATAGTTGAATCTGCATAAACGTAAAAAGAAAACATTATTAGTTAATTGTGTGAACTTCAACATATTAGGGTTTTCAGGGAAAAAATAGAGAGAGATAGAGAGAATCGACTTGTGGAGCTGATATTAGGGTTGTGAGTAAATGAAGCGGGCATTTGGCTATATTGCATAATCTGGATTAGCAACAATTTGCATAGGTTTATAGATTTGGTGTTGCAAAATATATAACAAAAAAGATATTGGTCTAGTGGTTATCAAGTGTGTTAATGTTACAAACTAAAGCAACCAGAGTTCGAACCATGGCAGTATAATTTTTTAAAAACTGAATCCGAAATTTTGACGAAATTAATTATAAAAAACAGAATTTCCGAAAAAAAAAATACAAAATAAATTATAAAAATTGCTTACATGGCGGCGATAATGTGATGACATGGCAGATGACATGCTGATAATGAATTACTGGGCAATGAGGTGGCATATTCTTCAAATGCCTCCTGTTATATATATATATATATATATATATATATAACAGGAGGCATTGACTGGGCAATGAGGTGGCATATTCTTCAAAATAAATTATAAAAATTGCTTACATGGCGATAATGTGATGACATGGCTGATAATGAATTACTGGGCATTGACTGGGCAATGAGGTGGCATATTCTTCAAATGCCTCCTGTTATATATATATATATATATATATATATATATATATATATATATATATATATATATATATATATATATATATATTCATAGTTAAAAAATTATTACATCATTTGCTCCGATTGGCCGTTAAGGCCCTATACTACAAAAAGACAAAACCCCAATACATCCATCATCTACCCTACCAATAAGGTTCAACATCAGCCAGAAAACTAAAAACTAACATCCACTCACAAAGAACTTTTGATAAATAGCTTCACAAGGAGTTCGGAGTACTTAAGCCAATAGTCAAAATGGAAGTACCCGAACCCCAACATACATGAACCAACGGAAGGAAATTTTGATGAAAGCTTCACAAAGAATCCATAATACCTGAACCCATAGTCAAAATGGGGGTACACGGATTCTCAAATAAACAACTCTTCAAACAAAGGCCGAAGCATTTTGATCCGAGGAATCCTGGGCAGAAATATTTTCGACGTGAGGTTCAGTCATAGGTCCGGAAGTCAAACCCGAAGAAGTAGGTTGTTCAGTCTTAGAAGGAGCAGGATCAGGGAAGATTGCCATCAACTCATCATACTTACGATAGATGGTCTTGCGGATCTTCTGAATGAAAGGGTAATCCTTGGAGAGTGCTTGATCATACAACCCTTGATATTTCTTATCAGCTTCCATATCAATACCCTCCACGTCCTCTAACAATTTAGCCGCCTCCTCCGGCTCATTCCCCAGATTAGCTCCGTCTATTAGCCCTGATTGATAAAACAAGTTGAATGGCTCAGCCAAAGTCGTCCTAAACTCATGACTGCTCAACAAACGACGAACAGCCTCCGAAATAAACTCGTTAACAATCCAGTTTCGGTCAACCTCTGCATTCTCAGCGGCAATGGCTATATCTTGCTTTTCCTTACAGAGCTCTTGACTCGCCATCTCCTCATCACTTAGTTTCAACCTTGTGTCCTTAAGCTGAGCTTCCAAAAGTTTGATTTTCTCTGCTTGGTCACCCGAAACCTTCCTCCACTCCTCTTTCTTCGTCTCCAGCTGAGAAACCCTATCCTCCAAACTTACATGCTCCAAACGCAGCTTCTTCACACCCTCCGGATCAACATTAGCACATTCTGCATGCTCATCTTTAACCTTCTTCAATTCCTCTGCCATTTCACCAAACTTTTTCCAGTTGTCCGCAAAGGTTTTATCACAGACCTCATGGGTGGCAGTTAGCTTCTGATGATCACCAAGAAGAGACTCATATCGGAAAATGAGATCCGCCAGAGCTGTAGCATTCTTACCCAACAACAACCAGGCCCGCTGAATAGCATCACTGTCATCATGAGTATCCAAATACTTTTCTTCCCCCGGAGTTGCCAAGTTTATCATCATATCCCTGCAAACATTGGAGCTATTCATCCGTATACCCCTCTTCACTGACCATCCGGGCACAAACGTTGCATCATCTTCATCATCCCCCTCAATGTCAACTTCAATATCATCCTCCTCAAGTGCCTCATTGCCCGGACGGGAAGAAGTACCTTTCGAACCCCCTAAAAATAAGAAATAAAAACCTTTACTAACAAATAACCAAATAACACACATGTAATAATAGTAACACAACTGACTAACAAGCTGAAGTATACAATCATACGAACAAAAAGAAAGACGTTCCCGTTAACGTACTAGCTTTAGAACCTCCAGCCTGACCACTTCGTCCCTCAACCCCAGCAGATGGAACCTCCTTCGGAAAAACTGATCTGATAGGCTCCGGATTAGAGATGCCCTCAACAGCATCCAAGTCAATGACAGTGTCATCAGCAGACAATTTGCTCTTCTTCTGAACACGAGAGGAAATGTTTCCTCCAGATATTTTGCTCGGAGGTTTCTTCAATCCCAGCTTGGTAGCTTGTTCTTTTTTCTTATCTTTGGCGGCCAAAACCTTCTCGCTCGGAACCTCAACCTTCTTCAAATCATCACTTTTCTCCGGAACCTCAGCATTGGAACCCATGGGTTTAGATACGTGCATCTCACGCACATGACCGTCCGGATATTGGTCCCCCTTCACCACATTAACCTTCTTGCGCAGGGATGGTTTCTTCAAATAGCTTGACATAGTGACACCTGCGAACAAACAAAACCCACAATTAAACAAATGAAAAAAATATATAAACGTAAAAACTTATGCTTAAAACAGAGGCTATACCCCTCCCCTGCTCGCCCCTCAAAGCCGGTCGAAAACCGGGAAACTTCCAATGACCAGACAAATCCAAGGCATAGAGAAACCCTTGTGGGACTTGCAATGGCTCAATGACCGTCTCGGCTAGCCTTTCGGCATGAGCAACATCATATTCATTCTTCGGAAATGGATCCGAAACATCCGAATCTTGATGCCTCCAAGGCATAGCGAACGGAATGGCTCGTCTATCAATCAAGAAAAACTGATACTTCCAACCTTTCAGACAAGAGGGAAAATCCCCAAAACAAACTTTCCTATCCGCATGAACACGCTTTTCAAAGGAAAACCAACAACCATGTTTACTAAGTTTATAAAAAACACGGAACAAAGGAGTGATATGAGGAATGTGCATGCTTTGGTAATACACTTCGAAAAGAGTAACACGATGCATACCAAAAGGAACCAGCTGAGAGATATGAACTTTGAAATACCTAATAACATCTAAGAGGAAAGTAGAGAAGGGAACGGTGAGACCACCCTCAAAGAAATACTCCGCGTACAAGCCAATGGCATCGTCGGGAAGTTGATTCATCGTCATACCCTTTGGAGGAACCCGCGGGTGTAAATCTATGGGTATTCTGAAAGTCACAACCAGGGCATGCACATCGTCCTCGTCCATCACGGATTGCCTCTTAGGAATGTCTTTTTTAACATAAGAATCCTCCGGCACCGAAACATCTTCATAATCAACCGAAGCCGTAGATTCCGACATAATAAATCCGAGAGAAGGAAAAGTATAGCCAAATAACAAACATACTAAAGATACACACCACGGACAAAGACGTACCTCGAAAATGATATATGCAAACTATCGCACTGAAAACCGTTCGGAATACGGACAGAAAAGATGTCAGAAAATCTGTGTGAATCTAGAGAGAGAAATTACAGTGGTGAAAATGAAATGGGATGAACTATTTATAGGCAGTAAAAAGAGGCGTGAAACAACACGTCACACGCAGGGCTGCCGTGTCATCATCCAAGCCGCACGACTCAAAATACGCACACGTGTTCCGGTCTAAAAGGCCTAGTAAAAAATGACGGCGCTCCTTAAATGACACGTTAATTACATTTGGCACTTTGCACACGACTTTAACATGACAAACCATGACTTACCCATCGGAAAACTACAAAAACAAAATTTTAGGTATCACACCATCGGCATAACCAATACTATGATACTGGGGGGACATGTCGGCGTATGTACCCTCTGAATATACGCCGAATGGGACACATACCCTCCGGGCCTACATCAAACAAAACATATCCAATAATGTCCAAGCAGAACAGACTAGTATCCGAAAGGAACGGGCGATATCTCCCGGATCTCAATATCCGTATGACTCAAACCCTCCGTCCATGAACCAAAGTACAAATAAGTACACTAAGTACATGATAGTGGAGCATAAACAAGCAAACAATAAGGGATTAAGTACAAATGAGCCCGTCACTCCATGTGAGCAGCCTATAAATAGAGGAGAAATCTTCATTTAAGGTTAACTAATTCTCTCACTCTCTAAACTTTACTGGTACTTTCTCTCTCTAAGAGTATATACTTACTCTCACGCCGGAGGTTGGTCCTGGGATACACTCCCGGGGTGAGACTAACGGGTGTATCTGTTTTGTAGATATCCGAAGGGACAGACACCAACCAAAGATCACCTCGAACCCGAAGGACCAGTCATAGTCCGGAGGATTCATTTCGTTTGTCTGAAGTAGAAGCAAGATTTTACTTCAACACATACTAAGACAGAAACGAGCTCCCTTTTTCACGATTCAGTTAAATAACATGCCAAGAAACATCTTTAGCCTTTCTTTCTTATAATCACATAAACCAAAACGCCTACGGAATGTATAAATAAGTATATAAAGGGGGAAACGATCGGTTTTTAAAGACATGTATGCATTCGGAAACTACAGATTCTACTTTTTAATTCTGAATCTACAACAATCTTATGAAGGGGCAAAAAAGCTTATTTTACCTTACACCCTAAATTACATAAAGAACACAAAAACATATGGCAACATTATCAACGATTTGAACTTGATGAAGTTACAAAGTTTAACCTAGAGAAAAGGTAACATTTTTCTTACCAATCAGGGGGTGTTTGTTTAAAGCTTATTTGTGCGGCGTATGGTCTTATTTAACTTTTGAAAAGCTAATAAGCTCAAATTTTAGGGCTTTATGAGCTTATCAACTTGAACTTATGGCTCATTTAAGTTTACGGCTTATTTAAGTTGATAAGCTCAATAAGCCCAAAAAAATTGAACTTATTAGCCTTTAAAAAGTTAAATAAGCCCATACGCCGCACATATAAGCTTAAACAAAGACCCCATTACACCAAAACTATCCATTCATACATAAAGCCATTAAACAACCTCAATTATGGAAACATAGTCATATAATGCATTGTTCAATTCAAAACTTTAAACATAAACATAGGTCAAGAAAACATACTTAGGAAAGCTGGCAGCCAACACAAGCTCCGAATTCACGAAAACCACCTCTTCTCCCCCATCTACTTCTCGTGGTGGAGACGCATTCATATCAAACAACCCCGAACCACCACCCGGTGACACCCTTCGACCACTCCGACCCTCACTCAAAACACTTCCAAACTTTTTACCTTCTTCCCTAACACCTAAACACTCAACATGAAGCCTTCTCCCACAATCACCACAAACCACCATTAAACCTTCAACTTCACCACATGAACCACACCTATGATGCTCACGTGGTGAAGGAAGTGGAGCCTCATTTAAATCAATTTCTAATGCTACTGATCTACTACTACTACTTGTTCCTTCTATCATAACCACCCACAAATTGTTTATAAAAAGTACTAAAAACTGAGTCCTTAACAAGACCCACAAATTAAATCAACTCAAATTAGTGAATTACCATTAAATAGTTATAAAAAGTAAATTTTTATAACTTAAAAAAAAATTATTCTTTAAGAAAACCCGTGAATCTTAACGACTTTTTATGAAAGACCCATATATAAAATCGAGTGTTTAACAAAACCCATGAAGCATTTTAAGTGATTTGGTTTAAAGGGAAACATTGTAAATCTTCCGGTGACGGCGATGGTGTGTGATATTTATCCGACGTAGGATGAGAGAGAAGAGAAGTGAAGTGAAAGAAAGAGTTTGAGTTTGGGTTTTTGTTGAGTTTTCATTTTGGATTATCTATTTTCATATATTTTTGGGTAAAGTGCGAAAAAGCCACCGAGTCATAAAGGTGTGCAAATTTGCCACTAATGTTACGGATAAGTGCAAAATAACCACCGAGTGCGTTTTTTGCTAACGCCCATTAGTTTTTCTGTTAGCCAAGGGTATTATCGCCATTTCACTCGTTTCCCGCCTTTGACTAGTCACACTTTATTTCAATGACCAAATTTGCAAAGTCTTAACTTAAGTTTGGAGCCAAAACACACGTGGCATTCGATGAGATTAACCTTTCCCTCCCAAAGTAACTCAGCAACCGAAGCGATTGCATAAGGACTTTTCTGTTCATCTCTATCACACTTATTTAAACATACCAAACTACACACACATTCCCCCAAAACACACATAATCCCAACGAACAAAACCATCGATGAAGGCAAACAATGGTAAAGGGAAGGATATCTACATTGGTTTCGAGGAAGAGGAATGGGACAAAGTTTTAAGAAAACTATCATCTAACTGATATAGTTCTTGATGGGTATGGTGGTGAACCAATTGATAAGTATGGTTCTTATAGGAAAATACCTAACGAGTTGAGAAAACACATTCTGACTTGGCTGAGGAAACAAGATGGCTACTATGAGATGCTTTTGGGTGAGGAGGAGGGGAAGGAGAAGAAGAACCAGACTGTGGATACCGGTTTACCAAAGTTTGATGAGTTGGAACAGAGGATTTCCCATCTTGAAGTTGTGCTTAAGCATCTAAAGGACAAGAAGGACAAGAAAGAAAAAGAAATGAAGAAAAGGAAGAAAAGGGGTGACGCATAAGGTAGCGGTTCTAACTACTAAACAAGTGTGTGTTTAGATATCGTTTTGGAAATTTGTAATGGTTGTGAACTCCTATGATCAATGAAAGTTTCGATCTTTATGTTAATGATATGTTTGTGTTTTCAATTTAGGATCTTTACGTTTGTGTTTCAATTTTAGATCTTTATATTAACTTAAGAATCCAGTATTTACACTATATATTCAAAGCAGTTTGACTTTGGAAAGTCAAAATGCAATGGGTAAAAGGGAGTCCTGAGTTAATTGACTAGCACTTGTGAGAATTTAATACTCCTTTACCTACCTCACACATAGAAAGTCAAAAAGGGTGTATTTCAAAGTAGAAAAATATGATAGCGAAGTAAATTCTCCTACCAACTAGGATAGTAAAGTAAAGTCTCCTTCCAACTTTGTCCAAAACATAGATATGGCACAACCTTCAACTCAAAAATTAATGAGAAAGAAAATGACTGGTAATGATACACGGTTAGAGGTGTTGGACGAAAGATGCATTGTCTGTTGTATGGATGTTAAGTGTTGGAGGCATGCTTACACAGGTGGAAGTGTTGTTGTAGTTGCCAAAGCTGGTTGTACAGAGGCAGACAAAGTAAGTGGTGGTGTTATAGGTCTGCATATTAGAAGTGGAAACAAATCTGCAGGGGGTGGTGCAGTGGGTGGTGTAGGTGGAAGTGGGACAACAACACCAACCAAGAAAGAAAAAGAATTGAAGAAAAGGAAGAAAAGGGGTGATGCGGAAGGTAGCGGTTCTAACTACTAAACAAGTGGGTGTTTAGATAACTTTTGGGAAATTTGTAATGGTTGTGAACTCATATGATCAATGAAAGTTTTGATCTTTATGTTACTAATATGTTTGTGTTTCAATTTTGGATCTTTATGTTTGTGTTTCAACATTCACAAGGTACAATGATGCAGCTTATGTAGAAACTATTAGATAGGGGCTTTTTGGCATGAGTGTATACATCACTCCCATTTAACATTTGCAGGTTGACTTTGGAAAGTCAAAATACAATTGGTACATTGAGAAGTTAATAAACCATATTTGAACACATAAGATCCATTTCATTCATTAAACCATAACCATAATTTTACAAAAAGTAACCCACCCTAACCTACATAAACCAACCCCCTAACGTATTCCCTCACAACAATCTCTATCTTGTTAAGAATGTTCTCGCGCATTTGCATGGCCATCCTCATCAACGCCCTCGCCTTACGCTTATCAATAGTCTGGAGTCTCCTAAGCTTGAATCTACAGGTACACGTAATCTAATCTTAGTTTTTTAATGATTTGTTTACACAAAAAAGCCCTAATGCATCATAACTCTCACAATCAATCAATCTTTTAGGATTTTAATGATATTCTTAATGTGTTTTTTGTGCATGTTGTAATTATAACATGTAACACCCCCAATTCATGGATGCAGCGGAATTCAAACTGGGTGTTACTCGACGGCACAACAGTCATAATAATAGAAAACGATATCTAATTGAGTCGTTTTAAAAGATTTATCATTCAAATTATATAAATATCAGAGATTACAAAATGAGGTCCCAGATGGTTCCATGTTTACAAATTACATTAAACGAGTTTTTGAATGATAATAAATTTTATAGCCATCTTGAATATCCGTGCCCTTCCATGCCATCCTTGATCATCATGGACCTGAAATACATGCTTAAGAGGTCAACACAATGGTTGAGTGATATTCATAGAGTTTGTTTAATGTTTGAACACAATATTTTGGTAGTGTGAGTTATAGGCTCACACCAATGGTTGGAAAACAAAGATGGGCTACGTTGTTATACGCCCGGAACAGTTATTATCAATTACTAAACCAAAACGTTAACGGGTACCAATATCAATCGGCGGAGTTATCCCGGTAGGTACTTTGCCGTCATACCTAATGTCTCAAATATTAATGCATTTGTATGAACTTAGTCAATACAAATGGGATTCATCAATCCCAATAGGCCTATTCACAATATTCGCGCTCACTATTGCTAATGATTAAATAGTTCATAATAAGGGATCTCGGTTTAGCAAGGCTGGTACTTAGTGATAATAAAACAATCAGGCAAGCATACAATTTGAAAGCATTGTGTTCGGTTAAAATAGCATGTATTCCCCCCAAGGGTTTTTAAAACAATTAAGTAATGGAAAGTGGGGCTATGAACTCACCTTGAGTTGGATGATGTTTAATGAGAATGATGGATATGCCGTGAGAACTTCTACGAGTAACCTAGAATAATTGTTGCAACTTAGGTTTGGAATAATGTCTAAGGAAACATAAACATGTCAATATATATTTTGCACTTAGTCCATGATGTGGTACTTTGTTTAGTGTAAGTATATGAAAAAAAATGGTTCATGAAACATGTATAGTTTATATATCGTTTACTACCGTTCGGGCCGACATAATTCAGAAGTCATGTAGTAAACGTTCGAGGAGCCAGGACACTTTAATTCATAAATCCACAACTCATCTCGACGGCTTACATAATGAACTCCTCACATGAGGCTCCCTACTATTGTAGTAGTTGATAAAGTATATATATATATATATATATATATATATATATATATATATATATATATATATATATATATATATATATATATATATATATATATATATATATATATATATATATAAGTTTTGATCCGAAAAGTTACATGTCTAATATTTGAATAAACTTAGGAAAGTTTATGATTACATGAAGATTGTTATTAGGGTAAGTTTCTTAAGTCTTGAATGACAATTACTTGTAATATCTCATGGTTCTTTAGATGGAGTAGATCCAAATTGTATGTTTAAGTTATCGCTAACTCTCTAGTTCATGTATTTGCCTTGGTAAGTTTATATGGTCGTTAGCTCATGTTTTCGCCTTGGTATGTTTATATGGTCTTTAGTCATGGCCTTGCCATGACCTTTGGTCATTGTTCCATAGTATTGAGACTCAACCTTGGCTCTAGCCATGGTTGTGGTCTTGATTCTAGGTCATAAGACCTCTTGGTCTTTTTAAAACATAACCATTATATAGTGACTTATATATATGTAAATAACTGTTAAGAAACTGAGAAAAATCTCATTCGTTATTGGTTTTCTGGAGTCGTGCTCCTGAGTTTTTGAAGAAAACGTGATTCCGGACAACTTTCGTGATTTAACTTTTTAATGAAACGGACCAGAAAGGCCTCTTTTTGCGTGTTTAAGGTTTCTGTAACATAAGCTATTTTGGCAGCTTTGCCGCAAAGTTTTGGTAAAATCAAATGGTCATAACTTTTGACTCGTATACTAGTTTTAGGTGGTTCAAATTGCTATGGTTTCCTTGTTAGGTCCTTTACTACAATATGTAATGATCCAATATCATAATTTTACCATTTTGATCAGATTATACCAAGAAAGTCACTAGTTTACTTGTTTAAGTAACTTAACAATCATTTCCAATAACTTGTTTTACTCATATTTATACATCATGGACATGATCACAAGACAAAATATAGTATGAATGATATGTAAATAACATGATAATGATATTTAAGCAAGGAAGTGTGTTAGAGTTTGCTTACAACTTTGGCTTTCTACAAGAAAGGTAAGTAACATGTAAGGAAAATGACTTTGATAGACTTTAGCTTCACCCTATTTCACTTCAAGCAATCTTTCTACTCTTGTATTCTTGAAGGATTTGTGATAAGGATTTAGGTGACTTGAGTGGATTTAAACTCAAGAGAATCACCAAGAATTTCTAGGGTTTTGATGTAGTTTAATGTATCAAAAGCTAACTAGGGTTTATGTGTTGATATTGCTCTTGATTCTTGCAACTTGGAAATCAAAGGATGAATTACTATAATAATTGAGTGTTTCCAGATTTTTGATGAGAAACTAAGTGAGGAATGAGTTGCCTTTTATACTAAAATGAGGAGGTTAGTTTGCAAGACTTTTTCAAAGCTTACATAGCAAGTTTTACACATGTAACCATCCTAAGTGATCAAGGCTTCATCACAAGCCAACAAGGCTTGTGAATTGATTAAAAATTTCGTGCATAGCTTATCTTGGATGACTAGGTATGATTTTTGATGTTATCCTGCTTTTACGGAGTGTGTTTTGGTTCCGTTAATCGCTAATTGTAAGCTGTTAAGCCACGAAACGTAAAACCGGGTATCGTAAAAATACGAAACTTATAGGAATGATTAAAATTGTAAAAATACTCCATAATAAAATATAAAATGAGTGGTAGGTTCCATTGGGGTGCTAAAACCCTGCTAAAACTGGAAACACGGGTCTAAAACGCGTAATACGTAAAACGTACGAATATTGCGTAAAATTGAAAAAAGTAAAATGTTACTTTTCTAATAGGATAAAAATGATTTAAAATGACTTATAATGTCTAGACTGGGCTCAGTCTAGTGTCGGTTGGTATTAAATGTCCTTTAGACATAAAACCGTAAGCCTAAAAATCAAGGAATAACTTATAAAATCAAGGAATGATTTTTGGTCAAAGGAGGAGGGAAAAATATGTTGACTTTTTCTAATAAGTTGAAAACTCAAATCGTCTTAGAAACGCGGTGTAGGTATAGGCTAAGGTTACGGCTGAGTAAAAACGCTTAAAACTGAAAATTCCAGTTTTTCACGGCCGAGGCTTATTTTGGTCATGTTTTTCTCAGTCATGATTAATTCTCAAATAAATCATGATTGTGTCAAACATTTTTCTGATGCGGGGTCACTTAACGCGGTCGAGTTTCGTTGTGCGTAGAATTTTTGAATGACGTTTTACCCTTAAACGTGTAATTCCTTATTAACTTTCACGAAAATGATCTGATGAGTGTCAAACTTTTAATTTGCCATGGAAATGATTTATCACTCGAGGCTAAGAAACAAAAATCAAATTTCAAGAAAATTTTCGGGAAAAATGAATAGTAAAAGTGAATAGTGAAATTTTTCGGGAATAGTAATTAACCTGAAATTGTGAATTGTTACAACCCCTTATGGGGAACTTCGTCCCGAAGTTCTATGTGTGTTATATGTTGGAGTGGTGTCGATGAACAGGTGTGGTTACTTATGAGGACTGGAGTCTGTGATTACTATTGATGTAGTTTGATTTGTCTCAGAAAACGGTGTGTCAATAGAAATTGATAACATCGTTGAGTGTTACTAGAGATTCATATAATATTCAAATATCAAAGAAAATTGATATAGCAGTCGAATATTAATAGGAATTGATATAGTAGTTGTATATCAATGGAAATTGGGATAGTAGTTGCAATCATAGTCTAGTAGGTAATTCTGTTGTTGTACCTAGTGTTTATTGACTTCATACTTATGTTATTTCGGATACAAATAAGCCCACTTGTTTATAATTCTTTATTTACATATAGAGGTATCCCAAACAATGTAAATAGGGAATATAAACTTATGGTTTGGTGATTTACAATTTCTTTATTTAAATGAAAAGGCATCCCAATCCATTCAAATAATTATAAAGCATCCTACTTAAGAATTCCCAACACAACATTCATACTTAGCCGGTGAGTTACAAGGTAGTGTATTACGAGATGATACTGGTTTTCCAAAAGTACAAGATGAATATTCAATCTTGTAAAGCTGATGAGGGTGCTTGTGGTGTAACTAAGGATGATTTGAGCTTTAAAAGTGCCTCAAGATCTGTTAATGAGCTTGTGTTTGCCACGGTTGTGAAGATAATGTTGTGATATGTTGATGAACAAAAGTGCGTAGTGTATGCTTAATGTTAATATTGGTAGAGATGTCAAGTTTGCTTTAAAATTTTAAGAAATTTTAAAGGTTTATGACGGGATGATATCCTTAGGACCTAAACAGGATAGTACTTCTACAGGATGAAGAGAAGAATTGATAACTATCCCAAGATAGTAGTTCGGATTATCTCATAAATGAAAACTTTCAAGAATGAAATTAGGTAGTAAAAATAAGGTGTTAAGATTTCGCTGAGTGGTAAGGCACTATCGTGTCTCTAGATTGTTTTAGAGTATTCTGGTGGTTTATTGAGTTCATGTAGGAAATTAACCTGAACATAACCCTAGCACAACTATTCTTAGTATTTTAAAATTTTAAGTCGAACATAGTTAGTCAGACTATGTTCCACTGTCCCTAGGTTAAATATAGGTGACTAGTCTATATTTAGCCGAGGTTCGATAAAATTTTCAAATACCTAAATTAGGTATACTTGTGATATGTCCATTGCTTTCGGGAAACTGTCCACTAAACAAAGGCGATGTCAAACCCTTCAGTTGCAAGTCCCGCCCATACAAGACTTGTAACCCATGTTTTCACATTCCATCGCATAGAAGATAATATGGGTAGGTATGTGTGTGGAAAGGAAGTTTTATGTAACAGTCCATACTTGGCCAGGATCACGAGCTTTTAACAATGAAGGTTTCAGAAGAAAACTTTGATGAATGTAGAGAAACTTCAGCTTTTGTAGATGATGGATTAGTTTATCCTTTAGAAATCTCATATTCTATTTAGAAAATGATAGATTGTGATGGGTTTTCGATATCATATGAAATGATATTGATGATGTGATGGAATAATTCCAGAGACCATTACGCAAATCACAATGTCTCAGAAGTAGATTAGACCATTGTGCAATTTACAATGTCTAGGAAGTAGGTTAGACCATTGTGTGACTCAAAACATTGTATAATACAATGTCTTGGAAAAAGGAAAGACCATTGCAATAAGTTACAATATCTTGGACATAAAATGTTGGAGTAGGAACATGATTGGGAGGATGTGGTTGTGTCGAAATGCCCTAGAATAGGCATACGCAGATATGTTTAGTTGCTTACGGGGAAATGCTCAATTATGTTTAGGGTACATATATTAATATGCAATTATGTTTGTGTAGCATAAAAATGTCTACGAAGAAGTGCTCAAAATGGGTATAGATGAATATACTAATATGTTTGTGTAGCATAACATGCTTACTAAGTCCATAATCGTCTGGAGGATGGAAGACACGGAGAGCGGAAGGCTATAAAAATGTTTTTGCTTGTATGTGTGGTTATAGTTTAGGTCTCAATTAGACCCGTTTCTCTATAACCTGGCTCTGATACCAATCTGTAACACCCCCAATTCATGGATACAGCGGAATTCAAACTGGGTGTTACTCGATGGCACAACAGTCATAATAATAGAAAACGATCTCTAATTGAGTCGTTTTAAAAGATTTATCATTCAAATTATATAAATATCAGAGATTACAAAATGAGGTCCCAGATGGTTTCATGTTTACAAATTACATTAAACGAGTTTTTGAATGATAATAAATTTTATAGCCATCTTGAATATCCGTGCCCTTCCGTGCCATCCTTGATCATCATGGACCTGAAATACATGCTTAAGAGGTCAACACAAAGGTTGAGTGATATTCATAGGGTTTGTTTAATGTTTGAACACAATATGTTGGTAGTGTGAGTTATAGGCTCACACCAATGGTTGGAAAACAAAGATGGGCTACGTTGTTATACGCCCGGAACAGTTATTATCAATTACTAAACCAAAACGTTAACGGGTACCAATATCAATCGGCGGAGTTATCCCGGTAGGTACTTTGCCGTCATACCTAATGTCTCAAATATTAATGCATTTGTATGAACTTAGTCAATACAAATGGGAGGAGGGAAAAATATGCTGACTTTTTCTAATAAGTTGAAAACTCAAATCGTCTTAGAAATGCGGTGTAGGTATAGGCTAAGGTTACGGCTGAGTAAAAACGCTTAAAACTGAAAATTCCAGTTTTTCACGGCCGAGGCTTATTTTGGTCATGTTTTTCTCAGTCATGATTAATTCTCAAATAAATCATGAGTGTGTCAAACATTTTTCTGATGCAGGGTCACTCAACGCGGTCGAGTTTTGTTGTGCGTAGAATTTTTGAATGACATTTTACCCTAAAACGTGTAATTCCTTATTAACTTTCACGAAAATGATCTGATGAGTGTCAAACTTTTAATTTGCCATGGAAATGATTTATCACTCGAGGCCAAGAAACTAAAATCAAATTTCAAGAAAATTTTTGGGAAAAATGAATAGTAAAAGTGAATAGTGAAATTTTTCGAGAATAGTAATTAACCTGAAATTGTAAATTGTTACATAACATCTCTGTCTGGTAATGGCCAAGAATAATTTCTGTTACAACAAAGGAGTGACAGAGGGTTGTGAGGTCAATATTAGGCATGTATGGTTATATCAGTGGGGAATTTGAGCTTGTATTAAGACTGAGTGTTTTGAGGGATGATTTAATGTGCTATATAGGAAGTGTGAGGTAGGTAGAGGCGTATTTAGTACGCAAAGGTTTTCAGTCAACGTAGTGTAGCATTCATATGGTTGTAGCATTCACAGATGGACTTTATAAGTTTGACCCATTATACTAAAAATACTCTTTCTAAGGAATGACTAGGTTATCCATTGACCCATTTTAACAGTTTCATCCCAACTCCTCAATACATATAACATGAATAAACAAAGACAGACATATAATATGTATAAACAAAGACAGACTGTTGGATCGATATACTCTGACCAAACTACTTTGTAGGTTGTAAAGATTTAATAATATTAAGTAAACTCAACACTATTAATATTGAAACACTGTTTGACCATGTAAAGTATGCGGAATCTACTAACACAAAGCTTAATGATAAGGCGAAAAATGAACCGTTTTTAGGGGGTCATTTAAGCCTGGAATTGAATTTGTTTGATCAAATATTGCCCTAAATCGTTCCTTTTGTGATTTTAGGTACTTTGGGAGTGAATTCTGGAAAAGGAAGCATTTTAGACATTTTTGGAGCATAAAAGTGAAGAAAACGGCAAAGACGTAATTTTCCATGCTGAGAACAGTACCTGACGGCGTCAAGAAGGAAAATGTGACGGCGTCAGGAGTAAAATCCATGACGACCCAGAGAAAACCTGAAGGCGTCAAGAGAAGGGCGTCACGAGTTAATTTGGTGACGGCCTGAAGATGGACTACACGTGACGGCGTCAAACCTAGACCTAGGCAGTCCGAGGAGTTTATTTGCGGCAAGATGACGGCGTCAGACATTTACTCTTGACGCCGTCACCTCACAAAATCTATATATACTTTTCTATTTTTCATTCATTAAGAGAGTAACTTGTGTGAAGAATACTAGGGTCGAACCTAATAAACCCTAGGTCGTTTATAACACTATTTTCAAGGGTTTTCACCCCTTGAAACCTTTCATGTTCAATTAAGCTAAGTCATTTTTCAATTCATTCAATATGTCTATGTGTTGTTTGAATATATCTTATGCTTGTCTTGACTTTAACATGCTAGGCTAGATCTTTCATGTGTTTGCTTAGATGTAATGAAACCTAGATGTTAATTATAGGTTGATTGCTTGTTTATAGTTGTAATGGATGAATGATTTCAATGTTAGGCTTAAGAAAACTGGCAGATCTCCATTGTGTAACTTGCTTGAACGTCTTAAGAAACATGAACCAATGTGTACTAGGTTTTTATGGTTGTATTTAATGCATGAGCGAATTCTAGTGATCCCATGTTAGGAGCTTCTTAGCCGGCTCGACATAGGAGTGAAGTAGGAGCTTATAGGATTGGGGAAGTAAGTACGCCACCCCATGAATGGTATTAAGGAATACAATCCGTCATCCACGCAACTGTAACAAGTAATTAACCTGTAAAAGATATCTAGGGAGTAGTAAAATCTAAATAAACACAATTCTCCCATATATTGCTCACACCTCTATCTTAATTTATTTTATTTTCATTTTTCAGTATTTTATTTTGTTTGCATCTTAGTAATTGGGTTAGTTGACTAGCAACTAATTCCGCCCATCTTCCAAAAACCCGAGATTTTATTTGCTTTTCTAGAAACATAAAAATACAAAAAGAATCATTCCTTATCTCTAGACCTAGTCTTTAGGTTTTCTAATCCTAGCGACACTATTCCCAAGTTGAACGATCAATCCCCCGGTACTTGTCACTATACTATACTACAACGATCAGGTATACTGCCTGGTGGGGGTTGTAAGCTTCTCGAGATCCCTCGAGAGGTAAAGCCTGGTGCAATTCCCACGCATCACTTAAGAAGAACTTTTATATTAAACCAAACTTGAACCTGCTTTGTTACACAGATTCACTAACAATCCCTAACTATTATCGACTTTGAACAACTCTAAAAACATATATCGACTAATACCTCTTAAGGCTCTTTATATAGATAACCTTAAGTCGGTTTACATCTTGAACGACAAGTAATTATCCCTAACTAATTCTAGAATATTCGTTCAATGTTACACATTAATCCTCTAACTAATATTGCACTTAAGTCCTTGTATCCTTCGAAGTACTTGAACAATCTTCATTAAACAGCAATACTTTGACTTTTATCTTCAGCAGTACTTTGACTTTATTCTTCATACAGCAGTACTTTGACATACAGAAGTACCTTGATCTTTTATATCCCAACAATCCTCCCCTAACTTGAACTCCACTTGCTTGATTTCAAGTTTCTTTGTTATCTTTGATCTTCAAAATCTTTAATCATTTAGAAAGATTGTTTCTTTATCTCTTATCTTTTATCTGTCATGTGTCAAAGTACTCTTTATCAGCATCTTCTTTGCAATAAATCTCCTCAGCTACTCAGCAACATTTTGGTACAATAGTCATCAAATCTTTGAAAGTTTCATACTATTCTCATCACTTCCAGGTGTATGAACTCCTGTGAGAGGTGAATCATTGAAAATTTAATGGATTTTGATGTCTCTTTACCAAAGCCATTAACTCTGGAGTAGCCAATGTTTTAGGTTAGAACAACCATGGTACATTGATAACCACATGATTTTTAGCAAATCATCAGCTATCAATGGATTTGAGTAGTCTTTACCAAGAGCCGTTTGCTTTTGGACTAGTTAGTTCTTTGATTTCAACCATGGTGAACTAATTACCAAAAATGGATTTTCCATAGCCTTTACCACAAGCCATTTTTCCTTGTGGGCTAGCCAACTCTTCACTTATACAGATATGGTGAGTTGAAACCATATAATTTTTAGTAAATTGTCAACTAAAAACGGATTTGATTATCACATCAGAGCCGTACCCTCATGATGAGTCAAACTCTTTCTTGTCTGTTAAACATGGTGAGTTGATTACCATTTGTTGTGTAGTATAGATACTAACACCATGTGTTTCTTTTCAAATACTTTTACTTCACTTTTAAACATCAGAAACTTTTTATTTTATTTTAAAGGACTTATACTGGTTTATATCAGCAAGCAGTACTTTGATAAAGTACTTGTTTGTCTTTGCAGTACTTTGAAAAATACTTATTATACAAAACAAATCATACCAGTATTTTGCAATATTACTCTTCAGACTTGGTCCATCTGATAAATAGCTTGATAACATCCAAAGCTACTTCAGATTCATCTTCAAGTTCTATTCCATGATCCAGCATTCTGAGCATAATTTCTTTAATCAATGGATATCTTCTCTCAGCAAGCATGTGAATCATGGTACCATCTTCCATCTCAAGTGCATGAACTCCTGATGACTCAAAGAATCTCCATATTGTGATTTCCCAATTCTCTTGATCATTCCACAGAGGATCAACACTTGTTTCTTCAGTTTCCCAGATGGTAATTAAGTCTCCAAGCAAAATTAATCCCACTCCTGATGCTTCAATCTCTGCATAGTATGTCTGCACTTGTATGTATAAATCATATAAATCTTCTCTGGTGATAAAATGCAGAACATCCCATAACATGTTGAATACTGTGAAGCTTTCATCTTCTCTGGTGAACATAAGATAGTTCCATTCTTTTGATTCAACCACAGAGAATGAGATTATCTTAGACTTCTTTCCAGAATCTTCTGTTTTCTTATTCTCAAAATCTACTACTCTGAAATAGTTTCTAAGTTCATCAACTGTATCTTCATGGATCATCTTCAGTTTTTTTGACAGTTGATCCTCTAGAACTGCTTTCTTTCTTTTCAATTTTCTTTGCTCAACCTGTTCTTTTCTAATATCTTCTAACTTCTTCTTTCTATCAACATCCATGGGTATAATATTTTCTACTTCTTTCCTGATATCCTCTTGTACTTTTTCCCACAGAGCTTTCACTTCTGGATACCTCATTTTATGCAAATTCTTGTATCCTCTTCTTTTCAAGAAACTTATCATCCAGTTTCTTTCCTGAGCAATTGTCATTGGCTTCTTTGTAATTGGATTGTTTAGCTCTGCCAAATACTCTGCATCAAATTTTGCTTGTTGCTTTCTAGCAAGCTCTGCATCCTCTGCAATCTTAAGTTCTCTAATCTGTGCAAGAGTGAATTTCTTCTTCTTCTTACTATCTTTCTGCTTCATGATTCCTTTCCCTTTGTCTTTGGGATCTAACTCTTCAGATTCAGAAGTACTTTCAGCAACTTGTTGTGCAGACTCAGAAATATGTATACCTCCAGCAGATCTATTCAAATTCATCATGATTTGAGCAATTGTTTCATCATCACTTGCAGTATGCACCTTAGCTTCTTCTTGTTGTATGAAAGTAGAAGGACCAGCTTCATCTTCAAAATTTATTGTAGAAGGTCCAGCTGTACTTTCATCAATATTCATAGCAGCAGTACCTTGCTTAGCAGTACCTTGCAGATCTGTGTTTTCAGCAACAGTACTTTGAACATCAGTACTTTGAGCTTGAGTACTTTGAATATTTTGTGCATCAGCATCTTGCTCAACATCTTCTTGCTCAACAACATCCTCTTGTGCAATATTCACATCCTCTTCAATGTATTTCTCTGGTACAATAGTCTTTGGACTTTCTGGATATTGCCAAAGGTGAGCATCTTCAGAATATTTAATCTCAGCATCATCTCTATCCAAATTATCATCTTGATTCCTCCCCAATTTGATAGATGATGATTTTCTATGCCTCCTCTTGGATTTAGAAGTCTTCTTGGAAGATTTAGACTTCTGTTTCTGAGATTGTTTTTGTTCCTTCACATAAAGCCTAAAATTCTGAACAAGAGGCCAAACAAACTTCTTCAACCTTCTGAACTTCTTTATTAACTTCTTGATTTCTGCAGCTTGATCATCAATAGTTTTCTTCATCTTCTCCAATTCTTTAGTCAAAGCATAATTACTCATAGCACCTTCAACTCCCTCATCTCCTCCAGGTGTTTGAATCCCACCTGTGGGAGTATAATCATTGGGAGAAGGTACTGGTGTATGCTCTGAAGCAGTACCTTTAGAAGAAGTACTTTATGGAGAAGTACCTTCAGCAGAAACAGGTTGATCCAAGGAAGCTGACACTGAGGGAGTCCTTTCACTAGAAACATCATGCTGAGGTGAAACAATAGGTGGTGTAGGGGTATGTACTGATGCAGAATGCTCAGAAGGATCAGGTTGATCAACAGCATCAGAATTAGCAGAACCACTATTTTCAATGTCATCCCTAACAGCTTGAGCTACCTCTAACATGTAAGCATTGAGAGGTGTATTTTTACCCAAAAAATTTACTCCCTTGTGAGACATAAAGGTGAACACTTTAGGTGGCATCCTAATTGTGGGTACATAGTCCTGAGGTTTTGGTATCCCATCTAATGGATTCTCTAAGAGCAGTTGAACAAATCTAGGATACATTAGAAAAGGGGATCCAGCCTTAATATGTGTGATCATACCATCAAGGATCATGTATGAAAAGTTGAAGGGTTGATTGGTAATAAGGCCAACAAATGCAGAAGCTATAGCATGACTAAATTGATCCCAAGCAGTACTCTTAGGACTTAAACGATGGAGTAAAACATGAATGAAAAACTTCCAATGAGGACTTACCATTGCTTTCTGAAAAGTAAGCTTATCCAATGGTCCTTCATACCCAATGTCTCTAAGTGCCTTCCAAATCTCTTGTTTAGCAAACAAAACAGAGCCTCCTTCATCTTCAAACAACAGAGCTTCTTTGATTGTTGCTTCTGTAACATGAATAGCTCTCCCAACAACTATAGCATGTATCACATCCTCTCCATCTTCAACCTGAGACCTTGCCGTAGCCCAAAACTCCTGTATCCAAGGTCCAATAATCTCTGGGTTGACTAAGATTGAGTAACAGATGGTGGTTCCAGTGAGAAAATCAATAATCCCATGAAAATCAAGGTTATGTTGCATTTTCTCAAGATTTGCTATCATGTTGTGTTTGGTGTTGGTAGGTCGATGCACCATTGTGAGAAGGTTTAGAGAGAATAGTTGTAATCGGAGAATGATATGAATGAGTTGGATGAACAAGAATGGTGGATGGGTACGAGTGAATAAATAATAAAAAGATATGAGGTATATAAGGATAATATACAAAAAATCACGGTTAATTAATAATTTTACCGTTATTTTTGGAAGTGATTATCCCCATATCTTTCGAAAGTTTGTTACCCGCAAATTTGACCGTTGGAACAGTATCTGACACGTCAGCGTACCCTTTATATCACCAAGCAGTACGTTCCATAGATGATGGAGCAGTACGTTCAGTTATAAACCCAAACAATATGTTGACCAAAGTACTTCTCAAACAAAATATCTTGATAGTTGACTGTTTGACCAAAATATCTTTGAAAGTCAACCCTGAGTAATTACTATCTCCCTAAATTAATTCCCAAAGCTACCAAGGTAAGTAAACATCAATGAACTTCATTTAATACCCTTATACCTTTACCTTGACTATAAAAGCAACTCTTCCAACAACATACTTCATTCATCTCATCTTTCATTATCAGAACACAAACCCTAGTAAAAACAATGAGTTACTTTCCTCTTGTGTACATCTCCTCTGACTCTGATGGCTCCAAAGATTCAGAAATAAGCTACTACTCTGATTATGAGTTTGAAGATCCAGGATGGATGGATTACATTCCTCCAATGGTGTCATCCTCATCAAAGAGTGTAGCAAACTCTACCATAACTGATGCAGCAAGTACTACCAACCGTAAGCCCAAGAAGAAAAAGTCTGTCCCTGGTTCATCTCTGGCTAATGAGCTTCCACATGTATTAACTCAAGCCCTGGAATCAGCAATACAAAACATGAAGTGGCCTGCTCTAAGAAAAGAGAAACCACCCAAACAAGGGCTTGGCCTGGCTTGCCCAAGAAAGCAAGCTTCTTTTGATGACAAAAGAAATACTGCTCAGAAGGGAAAGCAAAGCTATGAGGGCAAGGGAAAAAGACCTATGGAGTAGGTTGTGTGGAGCTTGGTAGTGGGTTGTGGTAGTTGTTTGTTTGTCTTGTCTGTGTCTGAATTTCATCTGTGTCTGTGTCATGATGTAGAATGGTTTGATGTAACTCCTCTTAGAATGATGAATAAAATTTCTTCTTTATGAATGATACATGTAGCCTCCCCTCAAATAATGACTAACTACTAACTACTAATGCCTCCCCTAAAAAATAGCTTAATTATTAATCATGCCAATACTCACAACTAAAAAGGTAAATCTTGAAACATCAAAGCCCTTTGTGAGTAGGTCTGCTACATTATCATCAGTATGGACTTTAACCACATTAATAAGCCTATGCTCATAGCAATCTCTAATAAAATGATGTCTAATCTGAATGTGCTTTGTCTTGGAGTGATAAACTGGATTCTTCACAATACAGATAGTACTCTCATTATCAATGTTGATAGGAGTATTCTTGAAGTTGAACCCATAATCTAAAAGCTGATTTTGCAACCAAAGTACTTGTGCACAACAACTTGCAGCAACTACATACTCTGCTTCTATAGAAGATGTTGCTGCAATTGTTTGCTTCTTGCATTACCATGAGACTAATCTACTTCCAAGGTACTGGCATCCTCCAGTTGTGGATCTTCTGTCATAATTATCTCCAGCATAATCACTATCTGAAAAGGCTTGTAGATGGAAAGGTGAGTCCCTAGGATACCATAAACCAAGCTTAAGTTGTTGCCTAAGGTACCTAAAAATCCTTTTGACAGCATTCAAGTGTGAGACCTTGGGATGAACTTGATGTCTTGCACATAAACACACAACAAAAGTAATATCAGGTCTAGATGCAGTTAAATACATAAGACATCCAATCATAGACTTGTATAATGTGACATCAACATCTTCTCCTTCTTCATCTTTTCCCAAAGGTTTGTTAGTATCCACTGGTGTAGATGTAGGCTTGACAGTTGTGAAATTGAATCTCTTAAGAATATCTGCAACATACTTATCTTGACAAATATAGATTCCACTGGTTGACTGTTGCACTTGAAGTCCCAAGAAGAATGTTAATTCTCCCATTGAACTCATCTGAAACTGTTTCTGCATAAGATCTTCAAATTCCTTCACCATAGATTGCTTAGTAGCACCAAAAATAATATCATCTACATAAACTTGCACAAGCATGATATCCTTTTTATCTCTCTTGATGAACAAAGTCTTGTCAATAGCTCCTCTCCTATAACCATGTTGTAATAGAAAATTTGAAAGTCTTTCATACCTTGCTCTTGGAGCTTGATAAAGGCCATACAGAGCCTTGATAACCTTTTAGACTTTGTTTGGGTGTGCAGGATCTTCAAAACCAGGAGGCTGTTTGACATAAACTTCTTCTGTAATTTTGCCATATAGAAAAGCACTTTTAACATCCATTTGGTATACAGGAAATCCCATATAAGATGCAAAAGCCAAAATTAGCCTTATGGCTTCAATCCTTGCCACAGGAGCAAAGACTTCATCATAGTCTACTCCTTCTTCTTGTCTATATCATTGAGCCACTAACCTTGCCTTATTCTTGATAACATTCCCTCTTTCATCTCTTTTTACACTGAAGACCCATTTAGTTCCAATCAGCCTCTTACCATCAGGTAAATCACATAATACCCATACTTCTTGAAGCTTAAACTGTAAGAGTTCTTCTTGCATAGCTTCAACCCAACTCTCCTTGGCTAATGCTTGTTTGATATTCTTAGGCTCTTCTTGAGACAGAAAACAAGCAAATAAACACAACTTCTGATCCTTGTGATTCACCCTGTTTTGTTTGTAAATAAAACTAAGTAAAGAAGTATGTTGAGACATATTCTTAGCCTTAGTCCTTGTGAGCACTCCTAAAGCTGAGGGTCCAATTATGTTGGTAACAGGATGAGTTTTGTGAATTCTTAGAGTAGGAGTTGGTGAAACTGCAAGATTATCTTCCAAATTAGTTAAATCAGGATCTTCATTAGAATCTGAGAAAATGCCTTCTTGATCCAATTCATCATTAGTGTCTTCTAAAGTAATCTTGTTTGGATCATTCAAGTCATCAGTATCTTCTAAGTCAGGCATGTTAGGATCATTCACAGTATCAGTATTGATCGAATTGGAAGTATTTAAAGGTTGAAAAGTACTTTCAAATGGATCAGCAGTACTTTGGGGTAAAGTACTGTCAGTGCCTTTAGCCTTCTTCTTTTCTGCTTCATAGGCTTTACTTTGCTCATCTTCATAAGACTTAGCCATTGTTTCTTGGAAAAGCATCCTACTAAGTTCATCTTGAATGGCTTGGTCTTCATCAGATACTGTGATTTCCGGTGGAACAGTACTTTGAGGATCAACAGTACTGTTAGGTTCAATAGTACCTTGAGGCTCAGAAGTACTTTTCTTCTCATCATTAACTTTATCATTTGGCTCATCTTCAGATCTTAAATTAACATCATGAAAAATGTACTGTGCCTCTTATTCAATTGGAGCAACTTGATTTTCTTCCCTTATAGGTACATAATTCATTGATGAAGACATTAAATCAAGATCAAACATCCAATCAGGACCTTTACCTTTAGAGTTTTCTTGCTCTTCTAGAAAATCAACATGAAGACATTCTTGAACCTTCTTGGTAGCCCTGTTGTACACTCTGAATCCTTTGCTATTGGTATAATATCCCAATAAGTATCCTTCATCTGACTTCCCATCAAATTTGCCCAAATTATCAGCAGTGTTTAAAATGGTTAGGGGACATCCAAAAGGTTTCATAAACTTGATACTAGGCTTCTTTCCCATGAGTAACTCATAAGGTGTCTTCATTTGAGGTTTTGTCACTGATACTCTGTTTAACATATAACAAGCAGCACTTACAGCTTCAGCCCAGAATGGAACAGGTAACTGGGAATCTACAAGCATTGTTCTGGCTGCTTCTATTAGAGTTCTATTCTTTCTTTCTGCAACTCCATTTTGCTGAGGAGTTCTGGCAATACTGAACTCTCTTTTAATTCCTTTCTTGGCACAAAAGTCATCCATTAGCTGATTCTTGAACTCAGTCCCATTATCACATCTAATGCCTCTAACCTTGAGTCTTAACTGATTTTCAAGTGCTATTATAAGATCATGAATAGCATCAAAAGTTTCATCTTTGAAGCATAAGAAAAAGACCCAACTAAATCTGCTACAGTCATCTGTTACAACCAAGCAGTACTTCTTCTTGTTCAAACTAACAACTGAGACAGGTCCAAACAAATCCATGTGCAGCAATTCCAAAGGCTCTCTAATAGTTTTCTCTTCAATCTTCTTACAGGAAGCCTTGTGCTGTTTACCCTTTTTACAAGCAAGACATGAGTGATCATTCTTGAATGTTTTAGAAGGTAAACCTCTAACTAAATTTCCTTTGACCAGCTTATTGATGTTCTTGAAATTGACATGCCCCAATCTTATGTGCCATTGATGAGCTTCTTCCATTGTTTCTCTTGCAATCAAGCATGTTGCCCTTTCAACAGAATTGATATTCTTCAAGTCAATGTTGTACACATCATTAGTTCTTGGTGCTCTCAGCATCACCAAGTTTCTATCTTCTAACTTAAAATCAGGAGAAAGTATAAGACATTATGTGTCTAAGAATAACACAGGGTACTTTTTATCACAAATCTGAGAGACTGGCAAAAGGTTGAATTTGAGCTCCTTCACATATCTAACATTCTCAAAATCAATGTTTCCTGCTTTGATAGTTCCTTTGCCAGTAATTCTTCCTCCATCAGGATCATTCCCAAATGCAACTTTTCCTCCAAAATAAGCTTTAAAATCTGACAAGAGCTCCTTTTCTCCTGTCATACTTCCAGAGCAACCACTATCTACAATAAGATGATCTTTAAGCTCCTCTTCTGGGTTGCCCTGCATACACATGAAAAAGGTTAGTTATTTTTAGGAACCCAAGCCATTACTGACTTGTGTTCCCCTTGTGGAGTGACATACTCAAAATTTTTGAGTATGTAATCACCACTATCTTTGAAAACATGATCAAGAATTAAGGTTTTTGTTTCCAAAACTGTTGCTTTATCATGATCAATTTTCCCTTTTTCACCCTTAACCTCTGAAAGTACTGGTTCTTTCCCAGCAGTACTTTCTTTCTTAACCCATTTAGTTGTAACTTTTGGAGTTGGGGTCTGTGTTCTAGCATCTTTTCTTGTGTTGTAAGGCCTTCTAGGTTTGTAGTAATTGAATCTCCTAGGTCTTACACTTGAGTGTCTGCTAGCAGCACCTTGGTTAGGGAACTTTCTGTCAGTACTTTGTGAAGGTACTGAGGGTTTGGAGTATGATCTTTTCTGATGAGGGTACCTATAGTCTTTTGAGAATTGTTATGGTTAACCCTATTTGTGTAATTCCAAACTGGTTTGTTGTCCCTTGGCTTATTCTCCCTGTGACTTTGATTTGCAGACTTGGTCCTTTGGTATTTGCTTAAGTATTCTGAGTGATAATTACAGTCCTTAATTAAGTGGTGAGGACTATAGCATACATAACAGACCTTTGGACCAATATCCCCAAATCCCTTTCCATAAGATTTTCTAAAATTAGCAGTATTTTGAAAGTATTTTCTTGGAGGTACTGCTGAGTGATCAGCAGTACTTTGAAAAGTGTTTGAAGGTACTGCTTGTTTTGAAAAGTTTTTCTCATCAACGTTAGGTGCTTCAACAGATTTTTCTAAAGTTTCAGGATTAGATTGACTTTTAAGCTTTTTCCTAAACTCTAGATTATCTACCCCATAATAAGAGACATCTTTCCTAGGTGGTTGAAAGCTACCTGGGGGATTAGGAACTGCATTATATCCCTTGTCTTTCTTAAATTCAGGAGGTGTTGGACTAGGTTATTCCTCATCACTAGAAGTATTTTCATCTAAACTTATGAATTCTTCATCACTAGTGGAGGTATCTACTGTAAGATTTAGTTCCTTACTTTTAAATGGAATGCCTTCTTTGCTATCATTATCATAACCTAGGCCAGTTTTAATGTTTGATGTTCTTTGCTTTTCAACAAATTGAACATGTGACAGACCTGATTCATTCCAAACAGCAAGTTTTTCTAATAACTTATCTCTCTCATCAGTAACTTTCTCTAGTTCAGACACCTTACATCCTAGTTTCCATTCACTCAACTTAACTTGGTATTCTTGTTGCTTATATGTTTCAGCCCATGCTACTTCATTGTTTTCATGTGTAATTATTTTGGCCTCCATGGACTCTAAAGTCAATTGATAGCCAGCTATCTCAGCCCTAGCCCTTTGAAATTTATCTCTTTCAGCTACATATTCACTAAGTAACTTTTGATACATATCATTGCACTTAGAGCATACCTCAGAGCTAGTGGATGAACTTGGTGAAGTAGCTACCATAGCAAGCTGAACAGGATCTTCTTCAAACTCCATGCTCCAATCAAAGCTTCCTAGACCATCTCTTGACTCCAAAGCAGCATATCCATGCTCTTCATCAAAAGCTGTGCTCCAGTCTTCCAATGCAACCATTGAATAGGTTACAGGTTCATCATCAAACTCATTGGACCAATCAATCTCTGACAGATTCTCTTGAGCAACCAAAGCTTTTGGTTTTGGTTCAGTA
This sequence comes from Artemisia argyi, assembly GCA_030686995.1. NCBI lineage: Eukaryota > Viridiplantae > Streptophyta > Magnoliopsida > Asterales > Asteraceae > Artemisia > Artemisia argyi. Next base: position 103,415,351 of record CM060696.1, read on the forward strand.
ATAGGAATCTCTTTCTTTCAGGCTTGGGTGGTTCAATCATCTTGTTTGCTTGATACTTTGCAAATTTGCATTCCCTTGCAAAGTGATCATTTCTTTGACAGTTGAAGCACTCAATCTTGGACTTATCAAATGTTATTCCCTGTTTAGCTCTGAAATTGATGCCTTTTCCTATCTTATTCACATACTTCTTGATCCTTGCAGTGAGCATGGCAACTTTCCATCTGATATCAATTTCTTCCAAAGCATCATCATCTATTTGCAAGACATCTTCTTGATAGGTTACAGGTAGAGATGCTTATTGAGCAAAGAATGAACATAGAACATCATCTGAGGTGGGGGTTATTGATGGTGATGAAGTGGTAGTGACCATAGTTGTACATGGAACCTGAGTTTCAGTCACAGTACTTTGGACAGGATAATCAGTACCTTTATTGGAAGTACTGCTTCTATTTTCAGAAGAGACAAAAGCAATGTTTTGGGGTTTCTGATGTGTACTTGAACCTGTAGTACCATTCATCTCATGCTCATACACCTTCAGATTGTTCTAGAGGTCATCAAAGTCCATTGTGTCCAGCCCTGGTTGTCCTCTGATCATAGTAGCAACTACATGCCATGCTGATGGCAAACTTCTCAAAAACTTCAAATTAGCATCTTCAACTGATGCCTCGGCATCATATAGTTCTAGCATACTTAGAAGATTTTGGAATCTTTCATAAGCAGAATCAAGACCTTCTCTTTCACCAACAGTGAAAGTTTCAAATTGTTGCTTTAGCAGGTTCCTGTGCATCTTCTTGGAAGCATCATTACCTCCAAATTTCTTCTTAATTGCAGCCCATAGTTGTTTTGCATCCTTGGCATCATGAAACTTCAATAAGTGACCATCAGGAATAGCAGAGAGCAGTATGTTGAGAGCTTTGTCTTGATTTCTTTTGGTAGGTGGTGTTGGTTGTCCAGGAATCTCCACTGATTCTTCAATTTGCATATTACCATTGACTATCACATCCCATAGTGCATGGTCTGTGATGGCAATGTACTGCCTCATCTTCATGGCCCGTAAGTCATATTCTCCCTTCTTAACAGTAGGAATTCTAACAGCAGTGATTGATGGAGCAGGTGCAGCTTCTGTCGACATCTTGAAGGTTTTATTGTAGAATCGGTTTAAAGGTTTTTCTTCTTAATCAGAGTTTCCAACACAAGCTCTGATACCACTTGTTGGATCGATATACTCTGACCAAACTACTTTGTAGCTTGTAAAGATTTAATAATATTAAGTAAACTCAACACTATTAATACTGAAACACTGTTTGACCTTGTAAAGTATGCGGAATCTAATAACACAAAGCTTAAGAAGAACTTTTATATTAAACCAAACTTGAACCTGCTTTGTTACACAGATTCACTAACAATCCCTAACTATTATCGACTTTGAACAACTCTAAAAACATATATCGACTAATACCTCTTAAGGCTCTTTATATAGATAACCTTAAGTCGGTTTACATCTTGAACGACAAGTAATTATCCCTAACTAATTCTAGAATATTTGTTCAATGTTACACATTAATCCTTTAACTAATATTGCACTTAAGTCCTTGTATCCTTCGAAGTATTTGAACAATCTTCATTAAACAGTAATACTTTGACTTTTATCTTCAGCAGTACTTTGACTTTATTCTTCATACAACAGTACTTTGACATACAGAAGTACCTTGATCTTTTATATCCCAACACAGACATATAACATTGTTCAAAAGACAATAAAGTTAAACATAGAGTACAAACATAGAATCCAAAAGACAATAAAGTGAATCATATTGTTCAAAGATCAGTGGCTAACACATGAAGAACTTGGAATTGCATGCTCATCATATGTCTTATTCTTTTTAGTTGGCCTGTCAACATGAGGTTTATGAATGGGTGGTATTATTACTGTTGTAGACTCAATTCTTGGCCAGTATTTGCGGCTAGAACAACCATTGATCTTAAATGAGTACATACGCGCCCATGTTTCTAGTATATAAGTAGCATGAACCCACTCTTCAGGTATACCAACTCCTCTTCCATCCTCATTCATGTAGTTTATTGCAGCCACATCATGTTTACATGGTATTCTAGTCAGCTCCCACTTCCTACAACCACACTCATTCCTATCCATGTTAACAACACACTGATCCTCGTTAGGCACATATACTTTATATAAAGAAGCTTCAATCCATTCAACAACGCAATCAGTAGCTTCTTTTTTTATTGCATCAAACATGGCTTTCACAGTAGGAGTAAGTTGTCCAACATTCTTTTCTATTATTTGTTGAACTACCACAATCCTCTTCATCAAGTACTCTCTGATATATTCAAGACAAGTGATGATGGTTCTATCTCTGACATCATTTAGCTGGCTATTGAACACCTTACATATGTTGTTTAAGAGTAGTCCACATAGGGCTTTTCCTGTTAAACAAATCACACATTATATATTACTATATGATCAATTATCAGTATGCTTTTGTCCAGTGCCACTTAATGAATTACCTGAAAAATGTGATATGCTCCATTGTTCAGCTGGAATCTTCAGCAACCAATCATAAGCTGCAAAATTGTTACTCTTGAGATGATCCATCTTTTTGTTGAATTCAACAACAGTAGTCGCTCTTGCAGCCTTCCAAAGCATGTCCTTGTAAACACCTCCTTTAAAATGTGACTTCATTTCCTCATGAATATGCTTAACACGTAACCTGTGTTCAACATTTGGAAACACACTAACAACGGCTTGTATCAATCTCTGTGAACATTTAACGTTATGGATGGTGTTAAATCTTTACATGTTCTCATTGTGCATAAAAAACATGATTAATTATAGAATAAAAATGTGCACCTTTTGCCTATCAGAAATGAAAGTGAACTTGCAGTTGGTTTTTATACCAAGATCCTCTCCTAGTAGTTTCAAAAACCAACACCAAGTTGCCTTATTTATTGCATCAACTACAACATATGCTACTGGATAAATCCCATTGTTTGCATCAATCCCAACTGCTATTAGTAATTGACCTGGAAAAGGACCTGACATGCATAATCCACCTAATCCTAAGAATTCTATGCCACAAGATTTGAAACCTTGTTTCAGAGCTCCCAAACACACATACATCCTTTTAAAAGTTCTTGTTGAACTCTCTGGATTTGGTTCTAGCTGTACATCAATCCTAACAGTAGTTCATGGATTTTGATTAACCAACTCTTGGGCATACACTCTAAGTAGTGCATAATGTTTCGTAAAAACAGGTATACCTGAATGATGTTCACATAGCAAATCATACTTACTTACGGGAACAACTTCAATTATCTCATCATCATCATCAAACACTTCATCATCATTTGGATTATAATCCAAATCCTCTAAATCACTCCCACCACTCGTTTATTTTGTTTCATTATCAACCTCTACTTCTTTCATATTTCTCATATGACCACCTACAATTGTGTTGGGTCACTGAATTCCCTACATCTTCTAACAAGGATTTGAACGTAAAATAACCTAAGTGCAAACAAGTCACTGAGTGAACAGTAACTCAGTGAGTCACCTTCAGGATGCTAAGACCGAGCCTAAGAAGAAAGGTTCTCCATTCAGTGAGGCGGAACTCAGTGAAGTGTGATCTAAGCCAAGAAGAAGGTGATGGGTTCAGTAAGGATGACAATAACTCACTGAACCCCAATGACTCCTCAACAACTTAATCGTACTGAAGACTGATGACATGAAGACTGAAGTTTTGGCGGGACTGGGCGGGAAAGTCTGAGCTGCTTTATTAAAGTGCTTTATCACTTTAATGTCAAACTTTCCCCAAATGGTTAAAACCAGTCTGTCATCAGAAAGTGCCTTTTGGATCTAACTCAATGAAGGTTCCTTGCCAGAAGAATAATATCTTTCAAGATATTGTTAAGGAAGCTTTAGGTCCAATGTATATTTAGTTGTTCTATACTTGTGTATAAATAGGAAGCAAATGTGAGGAGTAAAAGTTGACAAGTTTGTGCAATTAATGCAAAGCATTCACAAACCACTTTACTCCTCCAAAGAACAACACAAGCCCCTGAGATAGCTCAGTGGGTAATTTAAGTTGTCACTCACTTAGTTGAGTTTAGTGAGGAGTCCATACAATACTTGGCAATTCAACCCCAAGTGTTATTCCGCAAACACTTGGGTACGATTCTTTGTGATTAACTTCTAATAAAGAATTAAACGTTGGAAAATATTGTCTCTTATTTTTACGTTACTTTATTGTTAATCATTTTTTACATCTTTGTTTAAAGTCATATAAATTGGTTACTTTAGCTTCTTAGTTACTGATAACCAAGTAAAAGGGACCAACAAGTGGTATCAGAGCCTCTGATTTATAAAACTTAACCTGTTTTCAAAACTTAAGAGTGCTCAAGTTTTTAAAATCAAGATCCCACTATGACTGACATAGATGTTCCCCAGCTTGTTGATAAAAAGGGTGGAAGTTATTCAGCAACTGCCCCTCGACTTGAAGCTGGAAAATTTAACAAGTGGAAAAAGCGAATGCTTTGCTACTAAACTGGGATGGAACCTTATTACATCAAACTGATTAATGAGGGTCCATATGTCCCAACAACTGCCCAAGGTTTAATCAAACCTGAAGCTCAGTGGACCCCAGATGAGAGGAGGGTGGTCAATCAAGACCAACGCCTGAAAAGCATCATTATATCATGCCTTCCTGATGATATAATGGAATCAGTGATTAACTGTCCCACTGCCCAGCAGACATGGACTGACCTGGTTCATAGCTATGAAGGGCCTTCTGATACCAAAGAGAATAGAATCATGGACTTGAAGCTTGAATTCAATACCTTCAGGGCCAAGGATTCTGAAAGTCTCTCTGAGACTTATACTCGGTATAAGACCCTCCTGAATGAGCTGACCAATGATGGTGTTATACTGTCAAAGCATGAAATCAATGTTGGTTTTGTCAACAGTCTCCCTGAGAAGTGGTTAAACTTCTCTCAGGGATTGAGAAATGCAAACCACATTCAGAACCTTGAGCTCCCTGCCATCTATGGGAAGTTTGTCTATGAAGACAATCTTATCACCAGGAGATACCCTGGTAAAGCTCAGGAGACCAAAAAGGCCTTGACAATTACACCCATATCAACTGCTTTCTATTCAAAAAGTGTTGTGCAGGATTTTCAGGATGGATCTGATGATGAGGTTGACCAAAGAACCAGTGAGGAATATCTTAATGATCTTCAAATTGAATTTCATGAAAGAGCATTCCTTGCTAATTCAAAAAGGTTTTTTAAGAAAAACAAATTTCCTTCTAAAGCAAATGACAATACTGAATGCTTTAAATGTGGCAAAATGGGGCATTTTGCTAAAGATTGTTTTTCAAAAACAACCTCAGAACCATCTTTCAAGTTTTCAGGAAACAACTCATTTTCAGGCCCCAGCAAATTTCAACCAAAAATGCTTCAGTCTAGTCAAAGATTTGAAAAAGTCCCTCAAATTGACTTTGAAGCAAAGTACAGAAAGGCAAAAGCTAAGCTTGCCCTTCTTGAATCATCCTCAACAGTGTCTCAGCCTCCTCAGGCTCCAAAGCCTACTCAAGCCAAGAACAAAGGGCTTGTTGCTGAAACATATGACTGGGATGAGGTTGAAGTGTCCTCTGATGATGATGAAGTTCACATCAGCGCCCTGATGGCTCTGTCAGAAGACAACAAACTTGCTGTGGGGAAGTGTCATGCAAGAAATGGTGAATGGGTCAACATCACTATGAGAAAGGTAAATCTTTTACTTTCTATGGATGATGATGATGATTGGAAATCTTACTTAGATTATATTAATGTTGATCTTAAGTATGTTGAAGAGCAAAGACTTAATTTGTTTTCAAAATTTAACAAACTGAGTTTTGAATTAAATCATAGTAGAGATGAATTACTTGCCTTAAAACAAGCCAAGCTTGAAAGTGTTACACTTCAAATTCAAAACTCTGAACTTGTAAAACAAAATCAAGCTCTTCAGGAAGAACTTAAGAAAGAAAAGTAAACTATTTGGAAATGGACTCAGAAAAACCCTAAACTTTTTCAAACACTGAGTCTCTCACCCAGCCCCAAAAAGGCTGGTCTGGGTGATGACCAACTCACTGAAGTTTCTGGGGAGAGTAGCCATTCTACAACTTTTCTATTAACCAACATTCTCTCTAGCAAAGAACTAGCTCCCAAACCCAGTGAGTGGATTGAAAGAAACAATCCTGATAGTAAAATACCAAATTTTAACACTGGAAGAATCCTGGAGCCTGAAAGTCAGGCTATAAAGGAGCTGCTAGGAGTCACTGATGAACTTAGTCCTACTGAGTCCATCACTGAGTCTAAGTCTGATTCACCACTCCCTCCACTGAAACAACTTCAGGGAGCAGAACCCAATTCTGACCTTGCACCATTAGTCTTTCAACCACATTCTCCTAAAGAGAAATCAGGGTTAGGAAGGACTATACTGAAAAGACCTACTCCTGCACCCACTGAACACCAAAAACCTTCAGTAACTACTGAAGTGAAGCCTGAAAGCACTGATTCAAAGGTTGATCAGCTTGCTGAACTTGTCAGGATGCTGAGTGAGAAAATTGAGTCTACTGAGAAAAACTCTGACTCTAAATCTACAAAGCCCTCAGTATCCTCAGGTTCTTCCAAACCAAAAACCACACCCAGACCCTCAGGGAGATGTGAACTATGCAATTATCCAAATCACAGCACTGATAAATGCTACAGAGTCCTGTTTTGTATGATATGCAAACAAGAGGACCACAGAACTTGTGATCACATCCCCCACACTGCCTCTTTAAAGGCAAGGGGTCAATACAAAACCCAAGGCTATCAGTATGCCACACCTTCCAAACAAAGACTGAAGGCTAAGCCTTACTCACCATGTCCTCACTGTGGTTTCAATGATCATCTTCCTGATGATTGTATGATGAAAGAATGTTGTAACATCTGTGGAGATCCCTCCCATGAAACCAGGGGGCATGACAAAGTGATTCAGTCCAGAAGGAAAAACCAAACCAACACTTCTTAGTCACCTGAGGCATCAACCTCCACAAAATGTAAAACATGTGGAAGCTCAGGTCACACAACTTCAGACCATGATTCACTAACTGAGTTCAAAAGGTCCCTGAGGACTAAGCCCACTAGAAGGTGGGTCAACAAGCAAAACTAACCCAGTTTACTGTTTGTGCAGAAACACATCAAGGATCCTACCTGGCATCTAGACAGTGGATGCTCCAGAAGTATGACTGGTGTGAAAAGTTTTCTGCACAAATATGTGGAAGAATCAGGACCCAAAGTAGTATTTGGTGATAACTCATCAGCTCCCACTGAAGGTTATGGTTTAGTAAACTGCAATGGTATAGTTTTCACAAGAATAGCTTATGTTAATGGTCTCAAGTACAATCTGATAAGTGTTTCCCAACTATGTGATGCCAAATACATAGTTCAGTTTGATGACAAGAGAGGGACCATCTTTAATGCCAATAAGGAAGTAGTGTTGATTGCCCCCAGGAGGGATGATGTATATTTCCTTGACATGTCATCCCTGACTCAAAATGGGACTTGCCTATTCTCAAAGGCAAGTGAGACAATCAACTGGCTATGGCATAGGAGACTCTCTCATCTCAATTTCAAGAGCATCAACAACCTGGCCAAACAGAACAAAGTTCTGGGCCTTCCATCCCTGGTGTATACCAAAGACAAGCCTTGTTCTGCTTGTGAAAAAGGAAAACACCACAGGGCATCATTCAAAACCAAACAAACCTTTTCCATCAAAAGCTGCCTACATCTTCTTCATATGGACCTTTTTGGACCTGTCAGTCCAATGTCCATTCACCATGAGAAGTATACTCTGGTCATTGTGGATGAATACTCAAGATATACTTGGGTTTACTTCCTGACCAAAAAGAGTCAGGCAGCTGAAACAATCATGTCATTTGTCAGGAACATTGAAAATCAAAATGATGTCAAAGTTAAACAGATCAGGACTGACAATGGCACTGAATTCAAAAACCATGACCTTGAGTGTTTTTGTGATGAGAAAGAAATTTCTCAAAACTTCACTTCTCCCTATACTCCTGAACAAAATGGAGTAGCTGAAAGGAGAAATAGAACACTCATTGAGGCAGCAAGAACAATGCTGAATGGCTCAGTCCTCTCAAAACATTTTTGGACTGAGGCAGTTAAAACAGCCTGCTACACTCAAAACAGGTCAATCATTGTGAAAAGGCATAATAAGACACCTTATGAGATATTCAAAGGAAGGATCCCTGACATCAGCTATTTTCATGTATTTGGGTGTCCTGTATTTATACATAATCACAAGGATCACTTAGGTAAATTTGATGCCAAAGCTGATGATGGATACTTCCTGGGATACTCCTTGGTCTCTAAAGCCTTCAGGGTGTTCAACACAAGGAGGCAACAAACTGAGGAAACTTATCACATTACTGTTGATGAGAGCACTGAATCCATCAGGTTCTCAAATTCCTCAGTTGAAGAAATTGGTATTGATGACTTATCAAGATATCCTCCTGATGAGTATCATCCTGAGAACAATCACTCAACCCAATACCAAGCTGATGCTGATGTCTCCTATTACATCATCCCTCACAACCTAACCCAACCACCTATCAGTGAGTTCATAGAAACTCAGCCTGTCTCAAATGAGACTGACACCACTGAACAAATTGTTCAGGAACCCTCAGAACAAATTGTTCCTACTGTTGTCACTGAAGCACATATTGATGAGTTACCTCATGTTCCTGAGTCTGAATCTAATCAGGCTCCTACAAGCTCAAATTCCTATCCCAAACCCCAGGATAGCTGGACTAGATCCAAAATCATTGAGCTTGTGAACATCATTGGTGAACCCACTGAAGGCATGCTCACAAGAAGCAAGGCTGCCAAACTCAAGGCTGCCACTGCCAATATATGTCTTTATGCTGACTATCTCTCAGAAATAGAGCCTAAAAATGTCAAAGAAGCACTGACTTATGAAAGTTGGGTTCAGGCCATGAGAGATGAATTGGAACAATTTGACAGAAATGATGTCATGACCCTTGTTGAATGCCCCCAGGGTGTTTTAATCATTGGTATGAAATGGGTCTTTAAGAACAAGACTGATGAGAATGGCACAGTCATCAAAAACAAAGCAAGACTGGTTGCCAAAGGATATAATCAACAGGAAGGTATAGACTATGAGGAAACCTTTGCACCTGTTGTAAGAATGGAAGCCATCAGGATCTTCCTTGCCTATGCAACTTACATGAACTTTAAAGTTTACCAAATGGATGTTAAAAGTGCATTCCTGAATGGTAACATCAAAGAAGATGTTTATGTGCAACAGCCTCCTGGTTTCGAAAGTAGTGAATACCCCAACCATGTCTACAAGCTTAACAAAGCCCTTTATGGACTGAAACAAGCACCCAGGGCATGGTATGAAACTCTTTCAGCCTTCCTAATCCAAAACAAGTTTGTCAGAGGAAGAATTGACAACACACTGTTCATCTACAGAACGAAGGATGATGTCATTCTTGTCCAAGTATATGTTGATGACATCATCTTTGGCTCAACAAGTTACAAACTTTGCAAACAATTTGAAAAACTTATGACCACAAAGTTTGAAATGAGCATGATGGGTGAACTCACATACTTTCTTGGACTCCAAATCAAACAAACTGATAAAGGAATATCCATTTGCCAAGAAAAATACCTCAGGAACCTACTGAAGAAGTATGAGCTCACTGACTGCTCTTCAGTGAAAACCCCTATGGTTCCTCCAAACATCCTTGGCCCTGATCTCACTGGAAAATCAGTGAATCAAACCCAATACAGAGGAATGATTGGCTCCCTGATGTACTTACTTGCCTCAAGGCCTGATATCCAATTCTCAGTCTGCCTGTGTGCCAGATACCAGGCTGACCCTAAAGAATCACATCTCACTGCTGTCAAGAGAATCATCAGGTACCTGAAGGGTACTCCAAACCTTGGTTTGTATTACCCCAAATGTTCAGGATTTGATCTCAAAGGGTACACTGACTCTGACTATGCAGGATGTAACATGGATAGGAAAAGTACTTCAGGATCCTGCCAATTTCTTGGTGGTAAACTTGTGTGTTGGAGTACAAAGCAACAACAGTCAGTAGCCATGTCCTCAGCTGAAGCTGAATATATGGCTGCTGCAGGATGTTGTGCAAATGTACTATGGATGAAGAGCCAACTGAGTGACTATGGCATTCAGTATAAGATGGTACCTATCTTTTGTGATAATAAAAGTGCCATAGCCATCTCAAACAATCTAGTACTTCATCAAAGAACCAAACACATTGACATCAGATACCACTTCATCAGGGACCATATCTCTAATGGAGAAATTGAACTACATTTCATCCCCACTGAGTATCAGCTAGCTGATATCTTCACTAAACCTTTGGATGAACCCACTTTCACAAGATTGAAAGCTGAACTGGGCATGTTGGACATAGAATCAGGGAACTGATCAAAAGTGTTCCAACATGATGTATATTCTCTACGTCCCTGATCACATCTCTTCTTGAAAGTTTTTTTTGAATGATAATTCATTCAGGGGGCTGTGGATGAAAAATGGCATTCAATACCCTAACTAAATATTCCAAATACTTAGTTAGTAAATGTCCCAGGTAGGTAACTGATTCCTATTAAATATAGGAATATATGTCACTTACACAACTGGCATCCACATCTTGGGCCCCCACATCTCTTTCACCTAACACCACTGAGCATTAAATGCTCTCTCACACACAAAAAGTGATGATTTTTCCTCTGCAAAAGTGCATTATTTGCAGAGGCACCCCAAAGGGTGAGAGAAAAGGGGGTAGTGGGAATCGTGATATTTAATGCGGATCTCAAACCTATATTATTATGCCGTTTTAGTTGAATATTATAAGTTTTTGATATCCGCAACATCACTACCCTAATTCCCACTATAAATACCCCCACAAAAAGGGAAAAACACACACGCTTTTAAAATCATAACTAAACCCTTGCAAATTTGTTTTCAAAACTGCGTGTGTTTCCCTCACCCATACCATTTTTCAAAACCAGGCTTTTTATATAACAAAATGGCTTCTTCTAAGGTCGTAAAATACGCACCCAATGTGGATTTCCAAATGGAAAGCGTAGACCTTACCAAGAACAATGTGGTGGGGAACTTTGCCTACCCTGCTGGGTACCCTGAATACAGGGATGTGGTGAAGTTCCTTCAGAATTGCTTCCTGACCACCTCATTCACTAAGACCCCCTTAGTCATCTATCATGACAACTTGAGGGAATTTTGGTGCACAGCAGTGGTTGAAAACCCTGATGCGCCAAAAGAGGCCAAAATAAAGTTTACAGTCAAGAATGGAACTAAGTCCCTAACTCTTGACTATAAAACTTTTGTCAAAGCCACTGGGCTTGACTACACCACGACCTTCACTGCCCAACCCTCTGAGAAAGAGGTAAAGGAGGTCTTACTGGAATTGGGACCCTATGACAAAAATCACCCTGAGGTGACACCAGGGTCCCTATTATCCAAAGCCCCAATAATTAAGACCTGGTTCCCAGCTCCCTGGAGGATTCTAATGACTTTTGTCATTCAGGTTCTCTGGGGAAATAAATCCTCTACTGAGCAATTGAACACTACTCAGGCAATGATAGTGTTCTGTCTCATTGAGGGTAAAATGATAGACCTTGGAAAAATCATCTTCAGGGACCTCATAGCAAAGTTAGGGGGGAAGTCTAGGCAAAAACATATGTCATATCCTAGATTTGTTTCTTGCGCCCTACAAGACTTGCTTGGGTCTGAGTATGATAGGCCTGACGCAACAGGTTTTGAGCCTGATGTCCTACACAAGGCAAATTACTCACGTGACCCTCTTGAGGTTACACCTGTCACCCTGACATTGTACATGCGTACTGCTATCCAGGGTGACAATAAAGTTTCACCAGTCCCCTCTCCCACCAAAAAGGTGAAGAGGAAGAAGGGACAGGGGTCTAGGAAGGTGGCTCAACCCAAGTCACTCGACACTGAGACCTCTGATCCCAAGCCTACAATGAGGCAACCACAACAGCCCTTGACTGCTGACACCATGAAAATTATAACCCAGTCACTAGGCCTGCAACAAAAGCCAACGGAGGGCACTGAGACATCACACTCAGTGTCCTCGGGCATACCCGTTTCCAAAGACTCTACTGTCATAAACAAGACGGTTGAGCCGAAACAAACCAAACCTTCACATCCTGCTAAAGGCTCTGGCAAATCACAACCAGAGTCTCAGGGAGTAAGGGATCCTAAATCCTCGGTGGAGCAGCACTACTCCACTGAGAAGGGGGTCCACAAACAATCACATCCTGCTAAAGGCTCGGGTAAATCACAACCCAAGCATCAGGGAGTTCATGTTCCTAAACCTTCGACAGGCCAGAACAAGCCTGTTGGAAAGGGGGACTCAACCACTCATTTGCCTGATGAGGACATTCGCAAATCAAAGCTTTTGTCTGAGGGCACCCCTACTCATCCCCAAGACTCAGTAGGAAACAGACAACCCACTGATAGGGACACAACAATCACGGCTCCTAGTGATGGCACTGAGAAACACCCATCAGTGTCTGAAGGGGTCATGGGGGACAAAGATTCAGAGGGATATACACCACCCGCTGATATGGAACCCAAAACCACTCCCGGAGGTGCGCAAAACTTGGGAACTGGCCTTAAAGACCAGGTAGGTAAAACCCAACCTACCGGATTTGAGGGGTCAGGACCTGGCCAAAACGAAGGCAAATCTTCCTATGAAGAGGAGCCGGATAACCTCCATTTGTTGCAGATTACCTCCCTGGCGGATGCTCAGGCATTCTTGTTTTCTGATGATGAATTCAACAGTGACGAGGAAGTCTTCACGGCCGGAGATGATATGGAGGATGAGGAGACAGTCCCTGAACCTGTTACTCAGTCTCCTCAAACCTCTAACCATGATGAAGATGAACAACATTCCGAGCCGGAAACCTCAGAAGACGCTTCAACTCCTCTCACTGAAAGAGCCTTCAAAAAGTTCATCAAGAAAATGACTAATGTTTTGTACAGGGGGTCACTGAAGATGTGTTTGATCTGCATACTGAGCAAGCAGTCCACTATCACCTCCTCAAAGATGCTGTTGAAGATTACAATGAAGATGTCAGGGAGCAAAATTCCACTGTCACTCACTCCCTGACACAAATGGCTTCGCACATCAATCAGTTTTTGGAATCCCTTAAGGAGCTGGCTACAGGGGTTAAGTCAGTTCAAGAATCAGTCAAGGATGATCCTGAGCTCAACAAGAAAATTCTTCAGGCATCTGAGACGTATCAGGTCAACTCGGCGGCTCTTACTGAGTTACTTGGCTTGATAAGGGATTCAAATGTTCAGAATCTCAGCTCCACGGTGGAATCCCTCAAGTGTTCCTTCAATCAGTTGGAAGCATCAGTGACAGCTTAATCCCTGAAGTCCACATCTCTGGCATGGACAATGGGATCCAGGATGACTGCCCTTGAAAACTCTCAGGCTTCACTTGACTCCAAGGTATCTCTCATTCATCAGGATACTGCGGAGATCAAGTCCATGATGATGGAAATGTTTCAAGCCTTCAAGGGTACTTCTACTTCATCTTCAGTAACTCCAACACTTGCCATCACTGCAGCTCCGACAATTGTTGAGGGGGAGATTGTTCCTGAAACCCCTATTACTGATGAACAAGAAGCTGGACAGCCCTCTCACACTGAGGGGGAGCATGTCACTGAAGCCACACCGATCACTCAAGTTCCACCACAAGAGGAACCAGTCTCTTCCACTCTCTTTCAAGACAGAGGAAAAAGCATAGCCACCACCTCAGAACCTGAAGTAAGACTCCAGCCTGCCTCCAAAATTGTCAGAGTTGACCCTGACGAACCTATCAGGGTCCCGTATGAAATTAATGGAAAAATCTATCAACTTACCCATGACCAAATACAAGACTACATGGAAAGAGTTGAGAAAGCGGCAAAGGCAGCTGAAGAAGAGAAATTGAGCAAGCCTGAACTGATACAGGTTGTTCATGAGGAGGCTGAAAAGATCGGTCTAGATACTGAGGCACTAGCTACTGAGCAAGCTGGTGCAGCCTTTAAAAAGGCTCAGGAAGAACAGATGAATGCTCTGAAAAGGGAAAGGGAAGAAAAGTTGAAAAGGCAAGCTCAAATCCGAAAGACCAGGGTTGAAAGATATCATTGGGTGATGAAGGAAAGATTGAAGCCTGAAACCATCACTGACATCAAAATCCACAGGAATACCAAACCCGCAATGGTCACTGTCTTCAGGGGGGCTGATAAAAGAATCATGGACACTCATAACCCATTCAAATTCGCTGACTTTGGGATCACTGAACTTGATGAACTCCGTCCCATCATCGCCAAGAAAAATGGTGCCGTTGTTGATCAACTTCTCAAGTCACTGAGTGAAAGGTATGACAGACTGAGAGCAATGCCAGAAGCCCTCAACATTCCCTCCCTTCTTCCTGCTCCAACAACAGGAACTGCTTCATCAACAGCCACCAAAAGAAAAAGGAAGCACATTGAATCCGAGCCTGAGGTCAAGGTCCCAGGATTGGATTGTGATAGGTCCGTTCCTGAAGGTATCACCTTCGTGAACAATACTGTGCTTGAAACCCCTGAACGAGGTCTATGCTTTACGGATGAATATGGAGACCTTGCCTTCCAAAGGTGGTCTGATATAGACAAGGCAGGGGTCACGGCAATGGTATCATACCTGATGTTAGCTTCTCCTATACAAAGTGGTGCAAACCAAAGGTTCTGTAAGGACCTTAGGACCAAGATTGAGAAGCATCCTGAGAAACACCTGCTGAGATCAAAGAAAGCTAAGATTGAGGGACTTGGCTATCATCTGAACATCTGATCTGCAACAACTATCTTTATTTTTGTTTGTAATTTGTAGGAAAAATGTAATAGCTATAAATAAAATGATGTTTTGTTTAAATAGTTATGTCCTACTTACAATTACAACAAACATTCAGTAAGAGAAGATGTACCCTGACAACTCATGCTGAATCAAGTATCACTTAGGCTATTTGTATGTTCAAATAGGGGGAGATTGTTGGGTCACTGAATTCCCCACATCTTCTAACAAGGATTTGAACGTAAAATAACCTAAGTGCAAACAAGTCACTGAGTGAACAGTAACTCAGTGAGTCACCTTCAGGATGCTAAGACCGAGCCTAAGAAGAAAGGTTCTCCATTCAGTGAGGTGGAACTCAGTGAAGTGTGATCTAAGCCAAGAAGAAGGTGATGGGTTCAGTAAGGATGACAATAACTCACTGAACCCCAATGACTCCTCAACAACTTAATCGTACTGAAGACTGATGACATGAAGACTGAAGTTTTGGCGGGACTGGGCGGGAAAGTCTGAGCTGCTTTATTAAAGTGCTTTATCACTTTAATGTCAAACTTTCCCCAAATGGTTAAAACCAGTCTGTCATCAGAAAGTGCCTTTTGGATCTAACTCAATGAAGGTTCCTTGCCAGAAGAATAATATCTTTCAAGATATTGTTAAGGAAGCTTTAGGTCCAATGTATATTTAGTTGTTCTATACTTGTGTATAAATAGGAAGCAAATGTGAGGAGTAAAAGTTGACAAGTTTGTGCAATTAATGCAAAGCATTCACAAACCACTTTACTCCTCCAAAGAACAACACAAGCCCCTGAGATAGCTCAGTGGGTAATTTAAGTTGTCACTCACTTAGTTGAGTTTAGTGAGGAGTCCATACAATACTTGTCAATTCAACCCCAAGTGTTATTCCGCAAACACTTGGGTACGATTATTTGTGATTAACTTCTAATAAAGAATTAAACGTTGGAAAATATTGTCTCTTATTTTTACGTTACTTTATTGTTAATCATTTTTTACATCTTTGTTTAAAGTCATATAACTTGGTTACTTTAGCTTCTTAGTTACTGATAACCAAGTAAAAGGGACCAACAAATTGAAAGTCCATAACATTAACAACAAATACACCATTTAAAAAAAATACAAAAACACTATTCAAGTAAATAGGAAAATGCACTGTGTTCTTACCGTATCGTTCAAAGGCACGGACGATCGATGTAATCTAACCGGAACTATACGTTAATTAGAATTGTATCTGAATAGGTGTTCGGGTTAATTTGGTAAAGAGTTAGAGTGGCGGCAACAATGAGGGTTGTATCTGAAGATAAAGGGGTATATTAGTCATTTCATGCGATAATAACCTTGACTAACGGAAAAACTAACGGGCGTTAGAAAAAAACGCTCTCGGTAGCTATTTTGCACTTATCCGTAACATTAGTGTCAAATTTGCACGCCTTTATGACTCGGTGGCTTTTCTACGTTTTCGCGATACATTAGTGACCATTTTTGCATTTTACCCTATATTTTTATCTGTTCTCATACATAATATATGTATAAAAATGGATGAAAACGGATAAAAACATAAGGAAAAATGGACGAAAACGTAGAATAATAGATGAAAACGAATAAAAGTGTATGAACACGGATAAAAACGTATGAAAACGTGAGAAAACGGAAGAAACGGATAAAAATGTGAGAAAACGGATGAAAACGTAAGAAAAATGGACGAAAAAGGATAAAAGTGTAAGAATAGTCAATGAGGACTAACGATGCAAATATTTTAACTTAACGAGGACTAACGATGCAAATATTTTAACTCTATAGTCAATGAGGACTAACGATGCAAATATTTTAACTCAATGAGGACTAACGATGCAAATATTTCAACTCTTGTTAGGAGATAATGGAAAATCATTTGCATCGTTAGTCCTCATTAAGTGATATTACTAACGGAGGGATGTATTTGTGCCAGCCTTACTAACGGTGGATGATTTTGTTCCGAAAAATAGAAAAAGGATGTGAAACATGGTTAAATCCTCCTCTAAGAAAATAAATTTCAATAAAAGCTCATCATACTTCATCTTTATCTTCTTGTCCAATATAACCTATAATCCAATAATTGTTGGTTATGACACTTTCCTACTATCTAAGCAATAAACCTTACATGTCTTTGCCACACCAATATGATTATATACCCCACACGGACACACTAAAAATCCATATAGTGAAACGAAAACGTACCTTCACTTTCGGGCATTTAAACCCCTCGGGTGTTTTCGTGTTTAATTAAATCCCCGTGGAATATACCATGGATCATTCGGTTACCCATTTTGCAAGCTGCTTCTTGAAGCCTTAATAAGAGTATGGTGATTTAAGTTAACTGCAAGCACTTGCAATTCAACAAATAGCCACTTCATAAACTGGAATTTGATTTTTTTCGGACATATGCATAGCCAATAAAAGTAAAAGAATGCATGCCAAAACCGCTTCCACAATTTATGATTTCCACCAAAGAACCTTCCAAAATAAACATAGAAGCGAAACGAAGTAACAGTCATGGCACGCGCACACTGCAAATAGGACTATTTAATTAATATCTATGTGATTCAGGTATGCAAATATAGAGACATAGCCAAACACCGATCTTGGCTGCAACTATAATCTATGTCAGGTTGCCACACCAAAATACCAGTAGTAATAAATAATCCTGAATCATATATATCAAAAATCACTTGTTTTGGCCCGTTACCCTACCCACCTTGTTTTGAAAAGTAAAACATCCTTAAAACTACTTTATTACAATAAGCAGATAAGTAGTCTAATAAGCAACCCGAAACACCCCCTAATTATCTTTTTATCTATACGTCAAATAATCAGTCAGTTTGGATAATCAATTAAGGAGTAGCAACAACAAAATGATTCTATACATCTCGTCATTATGGTCATTCTACATGCAAATCATAAATAACCAGTGACTGGTGGTACTATAAACTCCAACCACAATATGCATCCCGGCTGTTTGTTTGTTGCTGATGATCACAGCGGTTTGAAGAGCTGTATGGTCGATACAAAGGCCACATAAGAAGCAAAGTTTGAAAAAAATTGAATGGCCAAGAACATAGTTAAACATTTCAGAAGTACCTGATATTGAGAGATCAAGCAGGTCAACATCAGTATCACATTCCTATAAGTTCCATAAAAAGTTAATATAAATATCCAATGATGATCTATTAGATACACATAGATAAAGAAGCGTGAAAGAATTAAAATTACATACCCTAAGAGCCAATGTTGGAACACCCCGGCCTGGCGTCCACCTAGAGTTCGACCCCATGGAATCCTTCCCCGGCTCCTAGCAACAGGGGGTGATGGTTGATTCCCAGCCAAACTTTGCCAAGACCTTAGCTTAGCTCTTTCATTCAAGTTAATGGTTGTCGAAACCGTATAAGCAACTGGCTCTTCTGCATTCTCTTTCTATACTACAGAAATTGTTCTATGGATAAAGAATAAGTTGGATAAACCATAATAATGTGTACCTCGTCAAGAAGAGTGTGCTCTCTTTCCTTTGCTTGCCTTGCGGCCATTTCTACCAAAAATTATTATGTCACGCTGCAGGATAGAAATGAACAGGCTAATTTATGTTCAGTAGTTTCACTGTAATTAGGCTGCAGGATAGAAATTCAAACTTACCATTACTTCAATTCGTGACATCAACTGTGGTTATCATTGAGGTTACCAATAGTGACTATTCTTTGCTCTAATAACCGCCATAGCTGTTGGTGGTGCAGCAGTATTTGCTATTGTACCGGAGTTATTGTCGTAGATACAACAGTGTGCGCCGATTTTCTGTTAATGGAACCATAACCTCCTTCGCTGCAGTCGCCAGTGTAAACCAAAAGATAATCTCGACATGGCTTTGAAGAAAAACGTGAAGGACCATTATTGTAGATTAGAAACTTTATAACCGCTATTCGGTTAAGTTAGTTAAGTTAGTTATAGTTAGTTATTTTCTGGAACTTTAGTGAAGGGTTGTGTCGCTTGGACAACACCCAAATCGAACAGACATGTTTTGAACCCACTCGTTACACCATCAAACACCATACCCAGAAAACCAGAAACGTGGAATGAGACACAGAAACTTGAAACAGAAACCATACGCAGAAACTTTTAGTTTCAGAAACACTTGCAATACTCTTGTACCTTGTTAACAAAAGAAGAGGTTGCCTAGATAACTTAGGAACACAAGAAAGACTTGTACAACTTTCTTAGTGTTGGGTTTTGCAAACGGAAAGGCTACAATATCGAAGTGGTGCCTTGGTTTTTTTTTGTTGTGATAATTTATACGCGACAAAAAAAAAACAGAAAGGACTTGTTGGTTTACAATAACGCAACAAGGGAAGGCAGGAAAAGGACGTCAAAGATTGTGTATCACTCGACATACACAAGGAAGAAGAAGCGCATAAAATACAAGAAGCGTTGCTTGGCAGATTTTGATAAGGTATACCGATTACATAACAATTCAAAGATTGTTTAGGAGCGTTGGCAACACTAGAACAACAACATATAACGAAGAAGGCGACTTGATCACTCGCTGCAAAGAATATCGAAAGGTATTGAAAGATTGTTGGAAGGAACACGGTGTGGACATAGAAAGAACAAAGAAATAAAGTGGTACAACGCATAGAAAGGAGACAAGCAACAGCAGAACGACAAACAAAATTCATTTTGTTTAGACGTTTGAATTTAATACCATCGGGTATTGAAGAAAAAAGGAGAAGCAACAAAGTTGCCTTCGAAGAAAAAGATTACCGAAAATCATTTGGTAAGGGACTTGGAACAAGGAAACAACGATAACAATTCAAAGTTGATCGTGGCCAAAAAACACTTAGGGTGGATTTGGAGGAAAGCCGAGACATAACAAGGGTCGTAGGCACGTAGCAATAACCAAGTCAAGAAAGAAAGAAAGGAACAACGTGAAATTTGGTTAGTATTCGATAACAACATCAATACAAATCAAGTTTGGAAGGAGACGAGGAAAGAAAAGTACGTGGTTGATAAACTTCAAAGTATCGACACACAAGTGGGAACGCAATTGTGTTTTAACACAACATACGAGGTCACAAAATTCATCATTTGGATTTCAATTATACTTTTATAGTATAGATATTTATTTCAAACTATTAGGAAATCCCGAGAACTATATATTGATCCCCGTATTACTAGGATTCCCGGATAATTATTTCTATTCCCCATAGTAGTAAGGTTATACCATACTAGTTAGATTTCCCATATAAGTCAAAAGTGAAGATCATAAACACATCTAGAATGTCGGGTGGAGATGACACTAACATCAATAGCACTATAGTAAAACCCATTACACCGCTTACACAATATCAATGTCCTAAACTCAAAACCACAAACTACACTGTTTGGGCTATACAAATTAAGGTCATATTAGAAGCACATGGTTTATGGGAGACTATAGAACCCAAAGAAAACACCCAAGCCGATGATAAGAAGGATAAGGCAACTATTGCCCTCCTATATCAAGCATTAACCGAGGATGTGATCTTACAAGTAGCAAATTGTAAAACTGCTAGAGAATTATGGGAATCATTGAAAAAGAGACACGTTGGAGAAGAAAGAGTGCAACAAGCACGATTACAATCTCTAATGATAGGATTTAATGCCCTTCAAATGAAGGATGAAGAAACGGTGGATGCATTTACAGATAAACTAAATGTTTATGCCACGAAGGCAAAAGAATTAGGAAAAACCTTGGATGAATCACTTTTAGTACGAAAACTATTAGACTCCACACCAGATAGGTTCATTCAGATAGTAGCATCCATAGAATAGACAAGTGATCTAGATGATATCACCCTAGATGAGATCACTGGAAAGTTAAAAGCATTCGAGGAAAGGATAAAACTCCGAAAAGGAATACAAGCAGAAAACCAGGATAACTTATTATTCGCACAAGGCGAACACACTAGAAATAAGAAACGATTTAACAAGTATAGGGGTAGATCAAACTACTCACGTGGAAACTGGAAAAACAAAGGAAATAGAGATAACTCGAATGGAGGAAATTCAACTCACCATGACAAGCCCAACAATAATAGAGGTGAGTGGAATAAGAATATGAAAGGAAAATGTTTCAATTGCGGGAAACATGGACACTATAAGAGAAACTGTAGAAGCAAACCAACAACTCAAGAACAGTCAAACCTTATCTATGAAGATGATGAACCATCACTGTTAATGACTACACATGAAGAAGTATTGTTAAATGATGGACAAATACAACCCGGAAAGTATGCTACAACAGATGATAGCATATGGTATTTGGATAATGGTGCAAGCAACCATATGACGGGAACGAAGAGTCATTTTAAAGATTTAGACGAAAGTATCACTGGACGCTTTTGTTTTGGAGATGGATCATATGTAGAGATAAAGGGTAGAAGTTCAATAATATTAGGATGTAGAAACAAGGAGCAGAAGGTGATAACAGATGTTTACTACATACCAAACCTCAAGAGCAACATACTTAGTCTAGGACAACTTACTGAAATAGGTTGTAAGATCATAATGGACGGAAACAAGCTGACTTTGTATGATAAGAAGAAGAAGTTGTTGATGAAGGTAGAAAGGTCAAAAAATAGACTTTACAGTATTAGATTACAGATAGAAGCACCTATATGCCTCTTAGCAAATGTGAATAATCAATCATGGTTATGGTACGCTAGATTAGGTCATCTGAACTTTGATGATATTAGCAAGATGACAAGAAAGGGTCTAGTAGAAGGAATACCAAGAATAAACCATACTGGACAAGTATGTGATGCATGTTTACTAGGAAAATATAGCAGAACACCATTTCCCAATCAAGCTAAATTCAGATCCAAGAACCCACTAGACTTAGTTTATGGAGATCTCTGTGGTCCCATAAGTCCAACAACACAATCCGGAAAGAAACTCATCTTCTTACTAGTAGATGATTGTACACGTTACATGTGGGCTTATTTTCTAACAACTAAGGATCAAGCCTTCAACATATTTAAGGAATTTAGACAAAAGATTGAGATGGAGTTGAGATTGAAGTTAAGAATGCTAAGAACAGATAGAGGTGGTGAATTTACATCAAATGAATTCACAAAGTACTGTAAAGAGAATGGAATCGCAAGAAAGTTAACAGCACCATACTCACCGCAACAAAATGGAGTAGTTGAAAGAAAGAATAGAACGGTGTTATCAACTACCAGAAGTATGATGAAAGCGATGAAGTTACCCTTAACTTTTTGGGCGGAAGCAGTAAAACATGCCATTTATATTCTAAATAGGGTATCTACACGAGCACTAGAAGATAAAACACCATATGAAGCACTCTACAAGAGAAAACCGAACCTACAAAACCTTAGAATATTCGGATGCACAGCTTATGCTAAGATAACCATACCTTACTTGAAGAAGTTAGATGATAGAAGCATACCGATGGTTTATTTAGGAGTAGAGGAAGGATCAAAAGCTTTTAGGCTATATGATCCAGTAAGAAAGAAGAAACATGTTAGTAGGGACGTAAAGTTTATGGAAACGAAACCGTGAAATTGGGATAAGAATGGAGATGATACGGATACACAAGACACATTTTGGACTAGTTTTGTGGTAGACGAAGTTGATAATGGAAATCCTACACCAATCAACATAGAAAACATTGATAACACGTATCATGAAGAAGATCAAATACTGGATCCAATACCAGATCCAATACCTGATCCAGCATCACCAACTACACCACCAACATACACTTACGAACCCAACTCAGAAAGTGAAAGACAAACTACTATTAGTTCATTAGGAAGCTCATCAGGAAGCTCAGAAAGATATGATCACCGACCAGTACGAGGTTTAAAGAATATCAATGAAATTTATCAACATGCACAACAAGTAGAAACTCCAAGTTTATTTTTCACTGAAGAAGAACCCCGTAACTACAAGGAAGCATCAAAAGATGAAAAATGGATTGAGGCCATGAAAATTGAATTAGATTTAATCAACAAGAATCACACATGGACTCTTACAGATTTGCCAGAAAATCAGAAGGCAATCGGACTCAAATGGGTTTATAAAACCAAGAGAGATGCACACGGAAAGATCATTAGATATAAAGCCAGATTAGTAGCAAAAGGTTATGTACAAGAACAAGGAATAGACTTTGATGAAGTATTCGCACCAGTTGCTAGGATTGAGACAGTTCGTTTAATATTAGCACTAGCAGCATATCATGGATGGCAAGTACATCACTTAGATGTAAAATCAGCATTTTTACATGGAGAATTAAAGGAAGAAGTCTATGTTACACAACCTGAAGGTTTTATTAAGCAAGGAAACCAAGGAAAAGTATACAAGCTAACAAAAGCATTGTATGGCTTAAGACAAGCACCAAGAGCTTGGAATGTAAAGCTTGATCAAACCTTGAAGTCATTAGATTTTAAGAAATGTAATCTAGAACAAGCAGTCTACACGAAAAGAAGCAAGAATTCAACACTTATCGTTGGAGTATATGTAGATGATTTAATAATCACGGGCACTCCAAAGAAAGAGATAGACTTGTTCAAATCCCAGATGGAAGATAAATTTGAAATGAGCGACTTAGGATTGCTAGCATATTACCTTGGGATAGAAGTTACACAGACAGGAGGAGAGATTACAATCAAGCAAACTGGATACATTAACAAGATCCTCAAAGAAACAAGTATGGCGGATAGCAATGATACGAAGATACCATTGGATCCCGGCACTAAGTTGGTCAAGGCGGAAGATGGAGAACCAGTTGACGCAACTTATTACCGAAGTTTAATTGGAAGCCTAAGATACTTATTACATACAAGACCGGATCTTAGTTACTCAGTCGGACTACTCAGCAGATTTATGCAAGACCCGAAGGATCATCACCTAAAGGCAGTGAAACAAGTAATCCGATATGTGAAAGGAACAAAAGAACATGGAATCATATACAAGAAGGAAGGCGACTGCAAGATAACAGGTTATAGTGACAGTAGTTATGGAATTAATACCGATCAAGGAAAAGGAACTACTGGAGTCGTATTTTACTTTGGAGAGTCACCTATTACCTGGTGTACTCAGAAGCAACCGACAGTGGCGCTATCATCATGTGAATCAGAATTCATGGCGGCTACTGCAGCAGCATGTCAAGCCTTATGGTTAAAACGTTTACTTAGTGAACTGACTGGAATTGAAGGAAAGAGGATAACGCTCAGAGTTGACAACGTATCAGCAATAGCACTCGTAAAGAACCCAGTATTTCATGGAAGGAGTAAACATATAGACATTCGCTATCATTTCATTCGGGAATGCGTAGAGAATGGTCATATAAATGTGGAACACGTTAGCGGAGAACTACAAAGAGCAGACATCTTAACAAAAGCTTTACCAAGACTCAAGTTTACAACTATGAGACAAATGCTCGGAGTACAAGACCTTGGACAAATAAATGATCAAGATTAAGGAGGAGAATGTAAACCAAAAAATAATCTCGACATGGCTTTAAAGAAAAACGTGAAGGACCATTATTGTAGATTAGAAACTTTATAACCGATATTCGGTTAAGTTAGTTAAGTTAGTTATAGTTAGTTATTTTCTGGAACTTTAGTGAAGGGTTGTGTCGCTTGGACAACACCCAAATCGAACAGACATGTTGGTTCGAAGACATCTATTAGCGAAGGGTTGCGACGGTTCATCATACCGTTTGGAAACCTATAAGTATTTGTAATTTTGTAACATACAATGGTTAGAAGAAATAAATAAGTTATCTTTGTTTATATTGTTTGCAAAACACATTTCTACTCATTCGATCCAAACACATATCAGAAACTTGGGACAACAGCCAGAGTGAGAATGTAATTGGTGTTTTTGATCGAGGTTGATGGGTTTCATAATGTGATGACATGGCACTCGAAAAGTGATGACATGGAGTTGACCGTGCTTATTTGGCATTATGATGGTCAAACGCCTCTTGTTATATATAAAATAAATGTTTACAAATTATTGGAAATTTAAAAATTCTGGAAAAATTCAAAAATCGAGTTCTAGCAGAAAAACAGAATCATGGAAAACTGTGCTGCTACAGTGCATGACGCCGTCAGGACTGACCTGACAGTATCTTTGCGTTTTGTTTCTGGAAAATTTATGGAAAAATATGTATAATGAAAGCCTTGGAATTCTGCAAAGCATCCGTTGTGACTCGATACAAGCATTTGACTATGACAAACACACAAACATATGTATTGTTTGGAATTAAAACACTTAACAGTTTGTAGTGATGAAGATATAAGTAACAGAGTTAGTGGTGCCAGAAGAAACTTTGTAGTGCTGAAGATTGCTATGCTTATGAAGACGTGTTTTGTGACGAGTATATAATAGATTTAATGCATATCTTATAAGTTTAGATTGATACGAATATTGTAAAGGACTCGTGTGTGCCTATAAAAGGAGGATATACATCTCCACAATATCTTTGCATACATGATTCAAGGTTGTAAACCCTAGTGACATTCAGATCACTCATATTATTTGCTTAATAAAATTGAATCGTTTTGGTGATAAATCTAGCATTACTGTTCCATTGTTCAATACAGTATGAACATTCTTCTAAGCATTAAAGAGTAGATTCCGCATACTCTTTGGTGTTAAAACAAGGTCAGCAAGTGCATTAGAGAAAGTAAGTTGTTATTTTATGACTTTTACCATGTTCTGTTGGAAAATTTAGTGCACTTGTGGGATTTGTTCACACCTGGTAATGGGCTTGGAGGTACGGAGTGTACACCCATCAGGTCCCTGAACACCCTGACTCTAATAGTGGTTGTGTAGGACTCTGCTGCTAGTATTGGTTTCCACTGATAGTGGATCCTGCTGCTATCGTCAGGATCCTGCTGATAGCAATTCTGCTGCTAGTAGTATGACTCTGCTGCTGAGCAGACATTCTGCTGCTAGTAATAAGTGGATCCTGCTGATGGTTATGTAACTGATTTGACCTATTCAAATGGCAGTTACATCTACACTTATGACCTCGTTTAACTGGTCAAGTAACCACTATTTTAGGCTATAATGGGGATAATTGTGTGGAGATTAATGGGCCGATTAATTCTCATAATTCCATTTGACCAGCCATGAGTATCTTCCTATAAATAGGAAATCATATTATGCATGTGGAGATACACAGAAAACATACAACACTTAAACACGAAGGGTTATTGATTTGTGCCTAAATCACTAACAACATTTGGTCTTATCCCAAGTAGATATTCGTGATACCCAGGCATTAGGGTAGAATAGTTTACTTTGGAAAGTGATAACACGATTCCAAGTGATATCCGGTAACCTTAATTGGTACGTAGCTAGGTATTTAATTATCTCTACCCTGATCTGGGCGAATAACCACCAACAATCAAAGTAAACTATTTTGTGATAATCAATGACTGCTGCTATGAGGCATATGGCTGCTAACTTTTCCAAATTGGATAAGTTTGAAGGTGTTGATTTCAGAAGATGGCAAAAGAAGATGCACTTCTTGCTTTCAAGCATGAATGTGGTGTATGTTCTTAGTACTGCCATTCCTGAAGATCATGGGGATGATGCTACTGTGGAACAGATAAGGAAAAGAAGCAAATGGGAGAATGATGATTATGTATGCAGAGGTTTAATCCTAAATGGTATGTCTGATTCTCTATTTGACATTTATCAAAATGTTGAATCTTCCAAAGAACTTTGGGATTCCTTGGATGCCAAATATACGGCTGAGGATGCTTCAAGTAAGAAGTTTCTTGTAAGTAATTTCACAAATTACAAAATGACTGATTCAAGACCAGTCATGGAACAATACAATGAACTTCTTGGAATACTTGGAAGGTTTACACAACATAAAATGAACATGGATGAGGCTATTTCAGTCTCTTGTATCATTGACAAACTCCCTCCTTCTTGGAAAGATTTCAAGCATGCCTTGAAACATAAGAAGGAAGAACTGACACTTGTTCAGTTGGGTAGTCATTTGCGTATTGAGGATTCCCTCAGGGCGCAGGATAATGACAAGCCAAAGAGTAGCAATGCTACTGGTGCACATGTTGTCAATATGGTGGAACATAACAATTCCACCAGGTACAATGACAACAAAGGCAAACGTAAACATCAGGACAACACAAGGGCTGATCCTAACAAGAAGGCAACACCTACTTGTTGGAAATGTGGCAAATCTGGTCACATTAAAAAGGATTGCAAAGGTGTTAAGGTTGGTGGTAAAACCAATGGTTCAGGCACTAGTGGTTCAGGGAGTGGTGGTTCTGCCAACTCACTGAAAGGTCAGAATATGTTTAATGAATCTCTTCAGGTTTATTATGTTACATATGTATCTGAATCTAACTATGTGCAGGATGATGATGTTGCGTGGTGGGTTGACTCTGGAGCAACTGTTCATGTGTGCAAAGATAGAAGATGGTTCAAGACTTACGAGTCACTGAATGATGGTTCTATTCTTCACATGGGAAATGAGTCAACAGCTTTGGTGCATGGTCGTGGTTGTGTAGATCTTAGTTTTAGTTCTGGAAAGATTGTAACTTTGTTTAATGTTATTCATGTTCCTGATATAAGGAAGAACTTGGTTTCAAGTAGTGTTTTGAATAATCATGGATATAAACAAGTTATTGAATCTGATAAATTTATTTTGTCTAAACATGGTGTGTTTATTGGTTTTGGATATTTGTGTAATCAAATGTTCAGGCTTAATGTTGTCACTGACATTGTTAATTCAGCTTTTTTATCAACCTCTAAACTGAATGACTCTACCCTGTGGCATGCTAGACTTGGCCATGTACATTTTAAAAGGATGCAAGACATGTCTAAGGATGGGTTAATCCCAGCATTTGACATGGACACTGAAAAGTGTAAGACTTGCATGTTGACCAAAATTACTAAGAAACCTTTTCAGGGTGTAAAACGTGAGACTGAGCTCTTGGAGCTTATACACAGTAACCTGTGTGATTTGCATGCCACTCCCTCTTTGGGGAACAAGAAGTACTTTGTGACATTTATTGATGATGCTTCTAGGTTTTGTTATGTCTATCTATTACATACCAAGGATGAAGCATTAGATAAATTCAAGGTATTTAAAACAGAAGTTGAGTTGCAACTTGGGTCCCTGATCAAAAGATTCAGGGTACTAAAGGAGATGGTTAATTCCATGTTGTCCTACTCAGGACTGGGTCAAGGGTTCTGGGGTGAAGCTATGTTAACAGCTTGCTATTTACTTAATAGGGTTCCCAACAAAAGGAACAAGGTTACCCCTTATGAACTCTGGACTAAAAAGAAACCCAACCTGAATTATCTCAGGGTCTGTGGTTGTAGGGCAGTTGTAAGACTCCCTGATCCAAAGTTGAAAACTTTGGGTGAAAGAGGCATTGAATGCATCTTTGTTGGATATGCTGAGCATTCCAAGGCTTATAGGTTCTATGTTATTGAACCTAATAAATATGTTTCAATTAACTCAATAATTGAATCAAGGGATGCACTCTTTGATGATAGTAGATTCTCATCAGTCCCTAGACCAAGTCAGAGGATTCCAAATGGAACTGATGACATTGGTGTATCAGAGGTCCCTGATGATTTATCATCTCAGGCCCCTGATGAGGTTGTGGTTCAACAACCTGAACTTGAGCCCAGGAAGAGCAAAAGGGTCAGGACTCCAAAGTCATTTGGACCTGAGTTTCAATTATACTTGATTGAAGGCACAAGGAGTGAGGTCTCTGACCAATACTCCTATTGCTTCATTGTTGAGGATGATCCCAAAACATTTGAAGAAGCAATGAAGTCCCAGGATGTTGCTTTCTGGAAAGAGGCAATAAATGATGAGATTGACTCCATCATGGGCAACAACACTTAGGTGTTGGTTGATCTACCACCAGGTTGCAAATGGATTTTCAAAAGGAAAATGAAGGTAGATGGAACTATTGAAAAGTTCAAGGTTAGACTAGTCATTCAGGGCTTTAAACAAAAGTCAGGGATAGACTACTTTGATACTTATGCCCCTCTGGCACGTATCAGTACCATCAGGCTGCTGATTGCTTTGGCATCAATTCACAATCTGATTATTCATCAGATGGATGTGAAGACAGCTTTCTTGAATGGTGAATTGGATGAGGAGGTTTATATGAACCAACCTCAGGGCTTCATCTTGCCTGGCAATGAAAACAAGGTGTGTAAATTGATTAAGTTTTTATATGGACTGAAACAGGCACCTAAGCAATGGCATCAAAAATTTGATGAAGTGGTTTTATCTAATGGTTATGTTCTTAACCAGGCTGACAAATGTGTATATAGCAAATTTGATGATTCTGGTAAAGGAGTCATCATTTGCCTATATGTTGATGACATGTTGATCTTTGGCACTGACAAAAATCAAGTTGACCTGACAAAGGAATTTTTGTCATCAAGGTTCTCCATGAAGAACATGGGGGAGGCTGATGTTATCCTTGGTATAAGGATTAAACATGAAAGCAATGGTATATCAATTTCTCAGTCTCATTACATTGAGAAGGTACTGAAGAAATTTAATTGCTTTGATTGTACTCCAATGAGTACTCCCATGGATACCACTGATAAGCTTATGCCTAATACTGGCAAAGCTGTATCTCAACTTGAGTATTCTAGGGTGATTGGCTGCCTGATGTATGCCATGACTTGTACAAGGCCTGACATTGTTTTTGTTGTGGGTAAACTGAGCAGGTATACTAGTAATCCTAGTGCTCAGCACTGGCAAGCAATTCAGAGGGTACTGAAGTATTTGAAGAGAACTATGGACTATAGTCTCTCATATACTAGTTATCCTTCAGTGTTGGAAGGATACACTGATGCAAGTTGGATCAGTAAAACTTAAGACAATTCGTCTACCAGTGGCTGGGTATTCCTACTTGGTGGAGGTGCAGTTTCTTGGGCATCCAAGAAGCAAACTTGTATCACCAGTTCAACAATGGAATATGAATTTGTGGCTCTAGCAGCTGCTGGTAAAGAAGCTGAATGGTTGAGAAACTTGCTTCTTGAGATTCCATTGTGGCCTAAACCTATATCACCTATTTCTATCCGGTGTGATAGTGCTGCTACATTGGCAAAGGCTTATAGCCAGATGTACAATGGGAAGTCTAGACACTTAGGTGTCAGGCATAGCATGATTCGTGAGCTTATCATGAATGGGGTGATTTCTATAGAGTTTGTAAGATCTCAACAGAACTTAGCTGATCACTTGACGAAGGGTTTGGCTAGAGATTTGGTTATAAAGTCTGCTAAAGGGATGGGTTTAAAGTCCAACTTGGTTACTGAATGCTAGGACGCCCAACTCCCTCCTGAGGAAACTTGGGAGCTGAGTTCAATGTGGAAAGCTGAACATTCAGTGTACTGAAGCACATGTTTTACATACATCCCAAGGTTTGTGCTTGGAACCTGCTGATAAGGAGGATGAAGTCACTACTTCTTAATGGTTAATTTTCTTTGAAAAAGTGCTTGGCAGGAGCATGAATAAAGAGGAACCACCTATGTGAATGTTGAAGTTTTGCCGCTTCAGGAAGCTATGGACTTTTAGCTTTTACAACATTTATGAATTGGATATGGACACATGGCTTGTATAGTGTCAGGAGTGTTTAAGTGTTGGAAAACTTGTGTGTATTTTATCTTCAGGTATTCAAATGGGTTGAAGGGTTCAATTCTTAGAACACCCTGATTCTCGAATATTTGAACGTGTAATTTACTAATATGGAAATTCAATCCTCAAGATATTTTCGTTTATGCACTTGTTTTGTATAATGGTTATTTTTCATGCAAGGGAAGTGAACTAAATTTGGGGAGGATTGTTGGAAAATTTAATGCACTTGTGGGATTTGTTCACACCTGGTAATGGGCTTGGAGGTACGGAGTGTACACCCATCAGGTCCCTGAATACCCTGACTCTAATAGTGGTTGTGTAGGATTCTGCTGCTAGTATTGGTTTCCACTGATAGTGGATCCTGCTGCTATCGTCAGGATCCTGCTGATAGCA
Source organism: Artemisia argyi (assembly GCA_030686995.1). NCBI lineage: Eukaryota > Viridiplantae > Streptophyta > Magnoliopsida > Asterales > Asteraceae > Artemisia > Artemisia argyi. Next base: position 103,446,420 of record CM060696.1, read on the forward strand.
ATTATGCTGCTAGTAGTATGACTCTGCTGCTGAGCAGACATTCTGCTGCTAGTAATAAGTGGATCCTGCTGATGGTTATGTAACTGATTTGACCTATTCAAATGACAGTTACATCTACACTTATGACCTCGTTTAACTGGTCAAGTAACCACTATTTTAGGCTATAATGGGGATAATTATGTGGAGATTAATGGGCCGATTAATTCTCATAATTCCATTTGACCAGCCATGAGTATCTTCCTATAAATAGGAAATCATATTATGCATGTGGAGATACACAGAAAACATACAACACTTAAACACGAAGGGTTATTGATTTGTGCCTAAATCACTAACAACATTTGGTCTTATCCCAAGTAGATATTCGTGATATCCAGGCATTAGGGTCGAATAGTTTACTTTGGAAAGTGATAACACGATTCCAAGTGATATCCGGTAACCTTAATTGGTACGTAGCTAGGTCTTTGATTATCTCTACCCTGATCTGGGCGAATAACCACCAACATGTTCAAATCGAAAAAATAATGTTGCAAGTGCATTGATGATGTATTAAAATTTTTAGCTAAACATGGTAAAGTTGCAAGTGCATCATCAACACAATGTGGGTAAAAACGACTCGATTTTACAAAAAGCAATTGTAAAGGGTAAAAAAAGAAAAGAAAAGAAAAGAAAAGAAAAGAAAAGAAAAAAGTCGGTTTGAAAGGGGTTATAAATAGCAGCAAATGATCGATCAATAGAATAAAGAAAACCCTAATTTTGTCTTTGCCGTATCGATAGATTCAAAAGTAACAGTAGATGCCGATTCACGAACAATCAATTCTGGTTGACAACCAGCCCGAGGTATGTTCTTCTATCTAATTGCCCTCGTGGGGGTGTTATTTTGGTGTTTTGGGGGTGGTTTTAATGGCTTAAAAAATTTTAAAAATTTTGTTAACATGCATGCAGCTTACAGTGATTTGTGTCGACAATTCTTGGTTGGTGAAAAGCTACCACGGAGGCGGTGTGTATAAAGCTCAAGCTAAAGCTATTGCATTATATTGTGAAGAAAAAATCAAAGTATGCTGCTGCTGTCCCAACTACTTTTTTATTTGTTTACATTCATTCATATTGTTTGTTTTGTTTTGCAGGCTCATCCGCTTAATAAGGTGGTCTTACTGCCAATGGGTGGTGATTATTGTTTTTCTTTTCTTGAACCTACTCGTGATCTTGACCAAATCCGTATTCAATTGAAAGGTATTTTTCTCTTTGTTTGTGTGATCGATATTTTGAATCATCAAGCTCATTAACGTTTATTTTATCCTCAGCTTTAGACTACGACGGTCTGCCATGGATACCTGCGGGATTGTTTACCATGACCGGGCTTCAGTTTCCAAATAGAAGGCTTCTTGTGTTTTCTGGAGGGCATGTTTAATTATGCTCTACACTACCATATTTTTTTAGTTTTAATCACTATATATGTTAATTTATGTCTTGTGTGTTTTAGTCGACTAGAAATGGATTCTGCCCAATTGAACTTCTCTGCACAGCTACTTAAAAAGCACAATGTGGCTGTTGATGTTGTCAACTTTGGCGTACAGTTTTCGCCGAAAACAAAGAAGAAGTTGCTAGAAGCATATGTTGCTGCTGCCGATAATAATGGCAACAGTCACTATCTTTATGCTCCATCCGGATCAAGAACCTCCCTCGGTCAACAAATATTAAGGTTTATTATATATATTTACTCAATCAATCTCTATGTCTCTTTGTTACTTATCATATGTTGCTTCAGCTCTCCGTTAGCACCTGGGGGTCTTCCAATGCAAGAGGCCATGAAAAAGGAACTAGAGGCCAAGAAAAAGGAACTAGAAGCCAGGAAAATTCAAAAGCTTATTCTCAAAATTATGGAGTTGCTTAAGTACCCCTCCATGACCACAACCCACAGCTCCCCGGTTAAGGAAACTGCTGCTCACCATATGAGCCTATTGCTTGATTACTGCATCTTCTCCACCTCTTCCGATAAGGAAAGTGCTCTTCTCCGTTTGAAGGTGTTGTATGCTTCCTACATGACCACAAACCTCAGCTCTGAGGAGAAGAAAATGAAGAAAAAGTACAAGGCTATTCTCAGAATGAAGAAAAAGGAAGACTCTATTAAAAGAAAGGAAAAAGCAGTCGAGGATTTTTTTCAAAAGCAACTTTTGTATGGCGCCTCCTACATGAACCCGACCACAATCTTCATCTCTGAGGAGGAGAAAAAGAAGAAAAATGAAAAGGCTATTCGCAGAATGAAGAAAAAGGAGCAGCAAGACGCTATTGACAGAAATCAAAAACTAGTCAAGGATTATCGGGGAAAGGAAGTTTTGGCTATGTGAAGATTATGATGAACCACCTAATCACAAGATGTATTTCATCAAGCACAGCTTCTCCTTGCATGAAATGGGTCAAGACTGCCGAGTCTTGTATCATTTACCTTTTTAGCAAGTTTTCATTATTCATGTCTTTAAGAGAGTTTTTGTTAACTTGACGTTTAGATATCAAATATTGACAGGCACGCCCTGTTCTTCATTTCCCCGACACTCACACTCGTCTTCGTCATGGATCGCCTCCCTAGATCACCAGCTCTCTAGTTAGTTTGGGTACCTTCCAGTTTTCAATGTAGCTTACAACCTAAGCTTTTTCTCCTCTGCCCCCCTTGCTGCCATTTACTTTAGTCAATTAGAAGCATGGAGCACAAACAAACCAAAATGTCGGGTTGGGTTCGGGTTAGCAGGTTGGCTGGTCAGACACCTTCAGCCCGACCATGACCTATTTCAACAGTAGCAACCTTAACCTGTACACGACCCAATGGTTTAGCGGGTTAAACTAGTTAGATGGGTTGGCAGGTCGTTCCATTTAACCCATGTAACCTAGTTAATCCAGTTACAAGTTTCATTTTTGATGTTAAAATGATTTGGTAAATGGGTTAGCGGGGCAACCTGTTTTAACTCACCCCAACCCGGACTCTAATAAACGGTTTGAGTGGGTCAACATGAAAACGACCCTAAACCTGTTTTTCACTCATCCTAAACAGTTTATTTTTGTGCTGCTCTCGGCTCGTTTTCGTGTCGTCTCGAGAATTGCTACCCCTACAAACCATATTCTTAACATAAGCGGGGAGGGCTTAGAAGCTTAATGTGAAAACATCTTAGTTTATCCTTTTGATGCTTGAAAACCCTTAGAAATTCGTTTTCTTAATTGCGTTATGCTCGTGCTCCTAATCCACTTAAGTAACACTTGTAACATATTTCCTAGAAGCATAAACTGGAACTTCTTAGTCTCTAGATAGCATCTTTTCTACTAACTGAATTTACAAGAACAAACAAAAAAAAAGCCACAAACTTCTAATTTCTATTCAGACAAATCAAGAGAAAACTGCCTCCTGGGCTGTTTCTGCCTTTAAATGTATCAATAGCACAAGGGGGTATGGAGGAAAAGCTACAGCAAGGCAATATTCATTGGAAAACTCAAATGGGAGATGCTATTACTTGGAAAGGATCCAGTGAGAAGAAAACTTATAATGAGAAGGATGAGAAATAACTATAACTACATATTTGAGATGCGTCGACTTGAATTAGATGCATCTCTATTCATTTAGATGCATCCCAATTAGTTTCGAAAGTAATTTTGAAGTAAAAACGATGCAAAGTAGTACTTGCAACAAATTTGACCCGCAGAGGACGAAAAATACATATGATTTTCCTAACTTGCTAAAATGCATCTAATATATGTATATGCATCTAATTTTCAACTAAAAAATATATTAGGATGCATCTAAAAAATTAGGGATGCATCTAATTCAAGTCGATGCATCTCTAATATGTGGTTATAGTTATTTCTCATCCTTCTCATTTTAAGAGTTCTTTTTATTTGATCCTAAGTCGTATAATAACATGTAATATGTTGCATATAGAAAATCAAAGAATATACTTCCGGCAAAAAAAAAAAAAAAAAAAAAAAAAAAAAAAAAAAAAAAAAAAAGCAGCCTTTAGAAAAAATCGGTCTCCAGATTAAAAGACAGGTTAGGCTTGAAAAGAAATTCAAGTATCATGCTCATCGTAAGGAAATTGAGCTGGTTAGTTTATGTTTTGCTGATGACTTGTTACTTTTGTGTCATGGGGATATTGATTCTGCTTCTGTGCTTAGAAGAGGTTTAGATGAGTTTACACTGTGTTCTGGTCTTTATCCTAGTCCTAGCAAATGTAACAGTTTTTTTGGTAATGAGGATTATTGGTTATGACCTACTGATTGGGCAGGACGGTTTGATGATGTGGTGAATTTACCTTGAGTTTAGTGTAAAGGAGGTATGGGAAGCTATGCAAGATGATAACCCTAAGGTTATATGGCATGAACATGTGTTGGTTCTCTCAATGTATACCTAGGCATACTTTTATTCTTTGGGTTGCTATTAAAGGTAGGTTAAAGACTAAGGTAAGGATTGCCAAATGGCAAATGGTTTAATATTCAGAATCAGTTATGTCATCTCTGCAAAATTGAAAATGAATCCCATAATCATTTATTCTTTGACTGCCCATATTCTAAGAGGTTATGGGAAAGATTAAAGCCTCTTGCTTGTTTGAATGATATGGGTAATAACTGGCCATGTATTATTATATCTGGGATTTCTAATAAGCCTGCAAAGAATTAAGTGTGGAGTATATTACAGAGACTTGTTCTTGGTGCAGCTGTGTACTTTACTTGGCAAGAAAGAAATATTAGGAGAATGTACACCGCAAGATCAGATTACTTCCTATCCTGCACAATCAAAAAATCACTAAGATCTCTTGCACCAAATCCAAAAGGTTGGGCAACAGCCCCAAACTGGAATCAGGTTTAAAAAAACGGGTCGATTTTAGTATGCTCTGGTCAGGTGCAAACACTTTCTCTCAATGTTCAAAATATACAGTAATAGTCAACAAATGCAAAGCTTATTTGTTGCGTATATACTTGGTATTTGAATAAAACTAATTTAGAAATGCTTCAAAAATATTGGGTAGCTTCTGACCAATTTGGATCAATTGACCCGCTTCCTCTTTTAGTTCCATTTTTCTTAATTTTTTTTTTTTACTAAAAAAACCCAAACTGGCCCATTTGTAAATCATAAGTAATCCAGAGTATCCATGTTTGTAGTTGCCAAAATGACAAGTATTTGACTTTTAAGGTTAAATAAGTCGATTACTTTCCTGAATCTGACACAAGATACACAAACCAACTAAACTAACTGGTTAGGGAACATAAGATTAGCTATTTATTGGATGCACATCTGTACTAATTAAGCCAACAATTTAACCTGCTCTACATTTATAGGCCTTACTCCATCTTATATGTGATAGCTCCAAGATTGTTATTTTTTATTTTTATTTTTTAGTTTTTTACGAACTAGAGTAAGATACCCTTGTTGATTTGCCCTACACACATCAACATGCACAACAATCACACCTCCATCTCTCAAACACCTCTGCAATTCCCTAAAAAGGCATATTAGGCACATCTCACAACCAGCGGCAACGATTCCACCACTTCAACACCTGTAACATCAACTACTCCGATCTCTCTCAATGCCATAACAGTCTTTCTGCCACCTGCAGACATGACTAACGCGTTTATATGGTTAACTAGCATTCATATATCTTGATACATATACATAAGTTTAAAATAACACAACTAGCAAAATAGAAGCATGAAATAGCTAGCCTAGAAAGCTGATCCTATCCATCCCAGTAAAAGCCCCACTCGGTTTCATGGTCTATACCGACATGCTGCAAGATCTGGTCTGAACCCATCTCAAGCTATACATACCACTGTTAAAAGTTTAGAGGCCAGTTAGAATAGTTAGAATAGGCACCTGCTGACTGCGTATAACCTTTCAAGTTAATCAAGGGGAGCAAATCAAATGGGTTGAACGAGTCATGAATGCGTAAATCTGGTTTGTGATCTATCTCAAATGGGTTAACTAATAACTACGTTGACCCGTTACCCAACCTGAGCATCTCACCACAGATAAGATCATGCTAGATTAAGATCCTAAAAATCTAATAAGCATCTATGTGAATTGTTAATAGTAACCCAAATTGAGCCGAGAACCCCTGATCTACCCTTAGTCCGTAAAACCAGTAACTAACACAAGAAAGGGAACTTCTTGGTTGATGAGGAACTCACATGTTGCTAGGCTAAATTTGTTCCCAAAACGAGCCGAGAACCCCTGGTCTACCTTTTTGATCTTCAATTCATTTTCTGATATTTTTGCTTTTTTTTTTTTTTGTTTCACCAGCTTCCTCTGCCAACAAATTTGTTCTCTTGTGAAGGAGTTCGCTTTCTTCCTTGTCATCATAACTGCATGTTCAATGGAATCAACCTTTATATAAGGGGAACCACTTCTCCATTTTTTGTGATTTCTTCTTAGTTTAAGCATTCAAGATGACAGCATCTGCAACCTGAAAACCTAAGGTACAGATTACTAGAATAACGATGGTTACAAAGGCGACTCCTATAGATACCTAAGGTAGCCGCAGCATTTAAGAAAACCTGTTAGTCATGGTAGATGTTTAATGCTACAATTAACCTGATGACTTCAATTCTTTCTTATTGCCATGAAATGGTGCCTCTCTTATAATGGTAAAACTAGTATCCAGGGTTTGGCCTTAGTTATGCCTGCTGATTCGGTTTTATATCTAGGAGTTGAAAATGTAAGCATATTAGGGTCCTGATCAAGGAAAGCTATCTAGGATTAAGGTTATTCACCTCTTATATCAAGCATTCAAACTGATGCATGAGGTAATAGGGTATTAACCAAGGTTCAATACCCCTTTTTTTTTTTTTTTTTTTTTTTTTTTTTTCAAAAAAAAAGTATTTGAAGTATTGAACCTTGGTTAATAGGTACTTGATTTCATTTCTAATTAAAGAAAGACGACTATACAAGGCACAGGTTTAAAATGTCCTCTTAAAACTTTGTTAACATAATGTACGTGTTAAATCATACACGAGACCCGGAAGGTGTGTGAAACAACTAATTTGACAATTTTTTAAGGGAGCTGATTTGCACACTCTAGTTTATTATTTGCACACTCTATAATACAAGCATGTAAAGCAGGATGTTAACATTGTACAAGCATTTAATACATTGTTTGAAGTGTCTCAATTAATTATGAATGTGTGCAAATCAATTCTCTTTCTATAAGCTCGACTTTCGACGTGTATACCAAGTTTTATAAATTTTGTAAATCATAGCAACAATATTTGTTTTCTCACAATTTTTACCAGCTCCCAAGTCATTGGTAGAGAGGCTGCTTCCGATTCTACCAAAGGTAGAAAAGGACCTTCAGCCTTGCAAGGACCTCCGTCTTTTGTACTTGGGTATACGTACCAAATCCGTAGTGTTATACATATTATCGATACCATAAAACAGACACATATAACCGCCAAAAAAAAAGTGTAACCAGACCAACTGCGCTTTCTAATCATACAACGTTTCCACTAAATATTCAGGCCAAATGTAAACATCTGAGAACTTGATAATAAAACAGAATCCTATCATATTCTATAATCAGTTCCGAAACGGAAACAAGATACATCAGTTCTTGTTTCTTCAATCAGCAAAATGACTTTAACAAACCACAAACAAACCAATATACATGTACAACACAAAACTACACATGTTCCGTTTTAATTTTTGTACAACTTTACCGGGCCAAATCCATGAATCTAACTACTTTTAACTGTCAGAATCCCTCATTCTCTTATTTGATCTGGTTTTAGGTCTTGAAGGCTCGGGAGGTTTTGAATCAGTGGCGGGCGAGCTGCTTGACCTTTGATTATTTTTCGGGATCGGCTTTTCAGAAGATTCTTTTGCATTTGACTTTTCGGAAGTCTTCTTTTCTGACTTGGAAGCTTTAGGTGTTTTGGGTTCTGTGGGCTCCACATTGGATGTCTGGTTTGTCGTAATAAATGGCAGCATCAAGAGCGTATATTCGTAGGGCAAGAGCTGAAAGGTTGGAAATTTTGGCAGCGGTTGCGGGTGATGACCAATACCACCATTCTTTTTTCAAGTACTCGGTTTTAATCATGTCCTCTAACATAAGTGTTGCTTGTACCATCTGAAAACAAATCATGTGTCAAGTTAGATATTATAATAGTAAATTACAGAAATAACGGAAATCATCCCTCATTGATCTCTAAAGCGTGAGAGATGAGAGACCAAAAGGTGAAAGCAAATAAGTATAAGGAAGACAATTCCGTTTACTATTTATATAGATTACATGAAATTAAGAGAATAGATAAGAACTTACGTCGTAAATTGATTGTGCTGATTTTACAAAAGCACGCCAAGCACGTATATGGTCCAAGCCTCCCTCTTGAAGGTCTAAAAGCTTCTTTTGGAAGTGCAGTTTCAATATCGAATAAATTGATTGTAAGACACAGAAAGATTTCGAGAATCCTGCCTGTTAACGGCTTCAAAGAGGATTGACAGATACGGACTGGAGTTCGGTTCTTCAATGATGATTTTCCACTTGTACCCTTGGGTTTTGATCGGTCAGCCTTAGATGGTGTCTCGTTTGTATTTTGTTTTTCCAATGGCTGAATATCTGTTGATCCACAATTAACAATGATGGAATTCCGTTTGACCCGATCAGCCCAATATTTTAAACTTCTTCTTTAAGAGAATTTCGAGTGCAAAACTTTGCTCGAATCTCTTCAAAACTGAATGGTGAATCGGTTTCGTCATAGCGAGCAGCAGTCAATGGTGGCTGTTTGACCAATGGAATAACTTTTTTGCGTTTTGAAGGGCGTTCAACTTCATGACGATTTTCACATTTTCCACCATTATGACTTTCTAGCTCCTCATTAGTTAAAAAAGTTAAGTGGCATGAAGGACAATGGTGTCGAGTAGACGCCACTACCTCTAAACAATCACACCGGTACCACTGTACCAGTCCCACGTATTGACCATTTTACCCTTGCGTCCCTGCTTCTTCACAAAAGATCCAAACTTTGTTTCCAGTACTGCTCTTGCCTTGGTGACATAGCCAGATGAAGTCACGTGATTACCTTGAGCGGGTTGAGGGGTATTATCATCATTTACTCTGTTTGATAACCAATGTTTGATGGCCTCTTTTAAATCTTTTTCTCTTGTGTCGTCATCTCTTAGCCACCCAATGAGCTCGTGAATTTCCGCATCGGATTCATAGCAAGTCCATAAAGAGTCATCAGATGGGTACATTTCAGTCATTTCACATTCTTTAATCTCGACAAGAAACTGGATGAGGCGGATGCATATGCTTTTCTTCTACTAGGTGGGCCCAACACAACAACCTGATCCGGGCTGTTAAAAATCCAGTAAAATCTTCCAACTAAATCCCTACCTATATACTATCTGCGAATAACAGGTTTTGCTATTCTCGATTCTAAAGTTGAAATCTTTTCCTGTATATTAGTAACCGAATTCTTGACTTCGGAAACAGACTCTTGATCCGGGCCCCGCATGACTATTTTCTTCATCTTCTTCATTCTGCATAGGCGTGTCTTCAACTTCTTTCGCTAAATTTGAAGATAAAAATTCTTCCTTTTTACTTTGAATTTTTAGCTCTTTGTACAGCTTCCGCAGTTGCTTTTCCAAATCCGCAGAATCAGACTCGGAACCGAGGTGGTTTCGAACAACCCCCGAACTCAAAGCCTCGTCACATAAGAACTTGAAAAGGAAAACTCTCTGCAAAGCAAATAGGTACAAACGTTATACACAAGGAAATCACTCAGAAATAGTTGTAGCAAGTTGTTTGACAATTCGCTAAATAAACAGAAACAACAATGAGCCCTTGAAATCGTTTTAATAAACAAAAAATATTGCAAAGTTCATAGGACATGAAGACGGTAACAATCTTCATCGGACTAAGAAAATAAAGGTTATACAGTTAACAAAATAACATGAGCACTGATAATATCTTGAAATCAATAAATTTAAAACACATAAAAATACTACAAACAATTTCAGCCCATTTCCTTTATAAAAAAAATAAAGTTGATTTGGGTAATATTAGAACTTTAGCTAAAGATGCAAGAAGGTTAAATTCAAACAGATCAAAAGTCAACCTAAGCGCATTTAATTGCTTAAAATACATAATAAAAGTGATATATTTAATAAGGTACCTCTTCAATGCCTAATTCCCAGTACTCCATTAACTCCATTGTATCAGCTAACGGGGCCAATTTCTAAAGATGTCGAGTGAACTCTTTCTGAAATTTCCTCTTACGACGCAAGCGAGATAAAGCTCGGGTCCCACAGCGCTCATCTTGTAAGATAGGTTGGCATGACATGCAGGAAGGGCAATACCAATTTCCATCGGGAATTCCTGGGAGTGGAGGGTCTAAACAATATGTATGGTACTCAGAATCACATTTATCACACAATAATACATTATCATCGTTTTTATCCATCCCACATACTTTGCACACACCATCCTCCCATGATGCAGCGGGAAGTGAGCCCTCACTTGTTTCAAGTGCAAGAGAGCTTAACTCTTTCTTTCCCTCTTCGCTTGATGAATCAAAACTGTTACCACTATCCATGAATTTGCTGATGAGGTTAAGTACCTAAAGTAGTACATGTGCATATTATAGTCAAATATATCATAGAATATAAAGTTTACTCATATACCAATTTCAGTATTTCGTGGACAATCTCTATTCTCTCGACAAGTCAATGAGACCTGCATAATGTGTTAAATGGCAAGTTCCGGTAGATAAGTTGGCCATTTTGACCCATTTATTAATGAATAACGAGTCAAACTGGTAAATAAAACTAAACTTGTAGAAAAAAATGGTCAAAACTTTCACATAGTGTATTTCTAATGCATCAGAATTTCATAAACGTTTTCATTTAACATATTTATTATTACAGGAATAATACTATTTTTTTAACTTATATTTGACAAACAGTTATTTATAGAAGAAAAGGTTCAGAATTGGGAAATAATGCTTTGGGTTAACCCAGCCCGACCTGTTATAACCCATTAACCCAAACGAAAAATTACCCATTTTGAACTGTACCCTTTTTACAATTTACCACTTTAACACCACTTAAATAAATACTCCGTATAAGCACAAATCCTAGTTCCTTGCCTAAAAAAGAAGAAAGGCCATTAATAGAAGTAAATTTAAACCATTTTGACACTAGAGCAGATTAGCAAATGCTATGACATATATTTGAGGATTTTCTGATTATAATATTTTAATAGCAGAAGAAAAAGATAGAAGCCACAAGGATCTCAGCTGACCTCTTCTTTATACAATTCTTCAAATTTTTCTGTTAGTTCGTCAATCAACTCAATGTAATCAGGGCTGTCACGATAAGCTATTCGTAAGTTCTGCCAAACCTGAGAAAAGACCATACATGTCAGACTGAAGACATCACAAGTATCATTAAGTTCACTTAAACAATTTCAGCAATTTAATATGTAAAACAATAATTAAGGGACACCTCATGAACATCATCAATGAAAGCTTCATGTGAAACATAGAAGCCTGCAGCCAGTCTAAGGTCGATTGTCCTGAAGTCCAATGGGTGGGAAACCATTGTTGAATACCCAAGGACGCCCGTGTCATCAGGATCATTTGGTTTCAAAGCAGGTCTTGACAAAAGATTGAAAAAAATCCGGTCTTCGTCAGTATTAGCAACAGTTCTTAACACCACATGACACCGTTTCATAACAGCATCAGACAATGTTTTCACACCAGTTTTTTCCTTTTCTTTCTTCTCAACGGGCTTCGGTTGTTGAGGATGTTCTGCTCTCACTTGCTCCAGAACCAATATAACAGCTCTCTGTTTCCGTTCCAATTGGTCAGCCGTAAATGAAGATAAATAATCTAAAAAATATTAAGAAAAAATAAACCACCTTTGTGGGTCCAGACGCATTTCCCTTATAGACTTCTTTGCTAATGGAGTGCTCCAGCATCTTTTTTGCCCATTCAGGTGGATTTCTGTCCAAAGCTTCATTAATGCATCTCCTGATTCTTGCTCCCACATTAGTTGGTAACTTTCTTGCAGGTTCTAGAGCCTGAGCCCACTCAGGGATGTCGACATTAATTATAGTTGTCCCTTTGGCAGAGTCTCCTGGATCGATATCTTTCTGATCTATGATAAAGTCGACAACTCTACTGTTCACAGAAGAAAAGATTTTCTTGGAAGCTTCGGCTAAAACCTGAAGATAACAAAATAAAAATCTTCATATTTTGATTGATAATTAAAGTATAAAAGAAAAAGGGGTCGAGCATGATAAAAGTCACCATAGTCCATAGCATACACAAGTGTTTACAAACCATTGTGACATGTTACTAAAAAAATAGATCCATCTTACCATGGCATCAGCCTCCATTGCAGCCACTCCTGTAAGTGAACCACAAAGTGTGCCACCATCACCATACAAACATTGAAACACTTTATCACTCACGAGTCATGACCTCTGAAGATTCAAGGTTGCCGTCCAAGCATAATGCAATCAGAATTAATCTCCTGGCTACTTCAGGCCAAGTAAATTCCTTCACGGGGAACATATCAAGATTTATTTTCTCAACCTCGACATCTTTCTTCCTCCCTTTTCTTGACTTTGACTCCAAACTACCAAATGGATCGAAGATTTCCTTAACTTTTGCCAACACTTCTTCTAATATCACCTTCAGTAACGTCATGTGAAATTTTGCCAGTTCAACACCAGTACATTTGCCAGCATTCTCCCCCTCGTATTCTTCTGCTGGATCAATAGAATGGTCACCAGCAATTGAGGAATTGCCATCTGGCATGGCAGGTACATAGGTGTTTATAATCATATCCTTCTGAAAATCATTCGTAGATCCTGTCACTGGCTTTAAGTCTTCAACACATGGATTCGACAACTCATGCTCCAGCACTTGTCTAGACAGCGGTGCCTCCAAGCCCAAAACTTCGTAAAAACGCAAGCAGATCTCATAGGTCTAACAAAATAAATAGCAACCTCAGGCATAGAGCTATACACCATATTTCACCAACAAATTTGGAAAACATTTAGGTGTGACATGGGATGACCCTGTGGGTAATATAAGGGATAAAAATGGTAAAAATTTTCCACGCCGCAAAAATGACAAGTTTTTGTCCATTTTGTAGTATATAAAGATAGCTATATTATCATATATGATTCCACAAGCTATTTCAATAATTAACGATTTAAAAGTTTGTAAACATTTGAATATATCTTAGGCAGTTTTTAGCCCGTTTGACCCAATTTTATTTTTAGTCAGTATTTTCCTTTTTTTACTCATTTGATCTTATTCAGACAACAACAAAAACCCTAGCCAGCCCATTTTGGTAAATGGTTGAAACTGACACTTTTACCAAAATATATATTACCTGAAGAACGTCACCCATCAAATGAGGAAGGTTTGAGTTACCTGTTCTGCCAGGTGGATTTGTTCTTTGTGTGTACTCGTGAGACTATTTGACACAGCGTCATGTTGTTAACCATCTTTACTTATAGCCCTAAAGAACCCACTTCTGACAGTTTGGGAAGTTGAGCTTTGAGATCTTGCATTCAAGGATTTAAACTTGGAGCATGCAGTAATCCCAGGAAGCTGTTCTATTAGCTCTTGGACGAATTCTGCCTCTAAACCGAATCTGTCGAGTTCTAACCATTTTCGCAGCACTTCACACGAAGCTTCAAGCTCGTCTACTTTCAGTATTTTATCCGGGATTTTGTTGATCAGACCAGATAGATAACAAAACTTCCCTAATGTGTCAAAATTGTATGATGCACCAAGATATTGATCATCGACACTATGGTTACAGCAAAAATTCAGACTTTTATTTTTGTATGCTTCATGGCATGCCTTTAGCAGTTCTACGGCTTTCTGCCACACAGACGATAAAGATCTCTCCTCCACCAAAAATTCACCGATCACATCATGTTTGCAATTGTCGTGTTGAGCTTTTTGAAGATTAATTTTGAGTTCTGCAGTCAAAACAACTTGTTATTTTATCATCATCCAGATGTGATGATGGACTATTTTCTGTAAACATCACTTGGATGTTTGTGACATCATCATCGTCAAGAAATGTTCCATCAACAACGGAATCAACATTAGTTACGCAGAGCACTTTTGAAGCGTAGGGAATTGAATGTTTAATACATGGGTACCTATGTACTCTAAAAATCGGGACAGACTCACCACCATCTAAAACATCAAACATGAAAATGGACCCTGTATATCTGTCATGCCAGATAGACCTATAACCTACAGGCCAGATTTGACCAGTATTGTGGAATGAAACCCGCGGGTCAATTTTGCCAACTGATGTAACAAAGAAATCTTCAAACTGAACTGGAAAACCATCCTGAAACGAGTTTGACCCGTTGGCCATAGAGTCCACTTCTATTGCATTTCTAGCGTTACGCAACATACTCTTATGCTCTTTGAGGGTATTAGCCTTCTTGTCCTTTGTTCTTTTAGTAGAATGTGAACCTTTCTGTAGTAATATGATGCCACTATTCTTATCTTCTGTTTCAAAGGATATCAAACCAAGATAATGAGCAACTTCTGACATTGAATCGAATCTAGTTCCATCTGGGGCAAAGTAAATTGCAGAAGTTCTGTAATTGCTTTCTGAAAATTCAAATTTAACACGCCATCCATCTCCAAGCACACCTCGTTTTTCAGATAAGTAGTCTTTAAGTGCTTGCAGATACTCCATATTACCTTTTTGTGTCACGCTTTCAAGATTTATGTGTGCAAACCGTGTCATGCTGCTTTGAGGTGGAAATCCACTCCCTGCGAACCTCATATCCGGATGGGCCATTGGAGAAGTTAAAAATCCAAGAAATGGGTTACGCCTCAAATCCTGTATTCTAGAAAGTAGAAACCAAAAGACATAGTAAGTTACAAGAATATACAAAACCCTGAATGATAACATCAATGTCAAGGATAGATATAGCTCTAATAATGTAATAATGCAAAACAATAACACAAAGTTCATAAGACATATGCTTCTTACTAAATATCACAAACAAACTCTGGTCTTGGCAGGATATATGGCACCAAAATAAACAATACCTAAAGACATGTCATAATAAGACCCAAATATGCTACATTTCTCATGCAACGGGCAGATAACATAAATTACTATGAAACAAGAAATCAAATGGGCTTGTTACTCAAACCCTAAATTAGATAAACAAAACGAAAAACATATGAAAAAATTATCAAATATCTGAATTTTGTGAAACATATTCTTTGGGTAAGGGGGACTTACCCAGGTAAAATACCAAAAAAATTGTGAAACAAATTCTAGATATAGAGAAGCAGTAAAATGAATTCTTTCCATTCACAACAAAACTAAAGATCATTCACCACAAAAAACCCCTCAATTTAATATATACTGTATTCATTACTAACAGTCGGTTATACATTGTTTAAGTAGAAAACATTTGGCATAAACATAAATATATGTCTTCAATAAGATCGGCGAGAGACCCTACTTAGGTAACCTGGCTGTTTTTACCTAAACACAACTTGGCATACTAAGACAGAAACGAGCTCCCTTTTTCGCGAATCAGTCAAATAACATGCCAAGAAACATCTTTAGCCTTTCTTTCTTATAATCACATAAACCAAAACGCCTACAGAATGTATAAATAGGTATCTAAAGGGGGAAAAGATCGGTTTTTAAAGACATGTATGCATTCGGAAACTTCAGATTCTACTCTTTAATTCTGAATCTACAACAATCTTATGAAGGGGGCAAAAAAGCTTATTTTACCTTACACCCTAAATTACATAAAGAACACAAAAACATATGGCAACATTATCAACGATTTGAACTTGATGAAGTTACAAAGTTTAACCTAGGGAAAAGATAACATTTTTCTTACCAATCAGGGGGTGTTTGTTTAAAGCTTATTTGTGCGGCATATGGTCTTATTTAACTTTTGAAAAACTAATAAGCTCAAATTTTAGGGCTTTATGAGCTTATCAACTTGAACTTATGGCTCATTTTAAGTTTACGGCTTATTTAAGTTGATAAGCTCAATAAGCCCAAAAAAATTGAACTTATTAGCCTTTAAAAAGTTAAATAAGCCCATACCCCGCACATATAAGCTTAAACAAAGACCCCGTTACACCAAAATTATCCATTCATACATAAAGCCATTAAACAGCCTCAATTATGGAAACATAGTCATATAATGCATTGTTCAATTCAAAACTTTAAACATAAACATAGGTCAAGAAAGCATACTTAGGAAAGCTGGCAGCCAGCACAAGCTCCGAATTCACGAAAACCCCCTCTTCTCCCCCATCTACTTCTCACGGCGGAGACGCATTCATATCAAACAACCCCGAACCACCACCCCGTGACACCCTTCGACCACTCCGACCCTCACTCAAACACTCAAAACACTTCCAAACTTTACCTTCTTCCCTAACACCTAAACACTCAACATGAAACCTTCTCCCACAAACCACCATTAAACCTTCAACTTCACCACATGAACCACACCTGTGATGCTCACGTGGTGAAGGAAGTGGAGCCTCATTTAAATCAATTTCTAATGCTACTGATCTACTACTACTACTTGTTCCTTCTATCATAACCACCCACAAATTATTTATAAAAAGTACTAAAAACTGAGTCCTTAACAAGACCCACAAATTAAATCAACTCAAATTAGTGAATTATAATTAAATAGTTATAAAAAGTAAATTTTTATAACTTCAAAAAAAAAAAAAAAAAAATGAATCTTTAAAAAAACCCGTGAGTCTTATTGACTATTTATGAGAGACCCATATATAAAATCGAGTGTTTAACAAAACCCATGAAGCATTTTAAGTGATTTGGTTCAAAGGGCAAGATTGTAAATTTTCCGGTGACGGCGATGGTGTGTGATATTTTTCCGTCGTGGGATGAGAGAGAAGTGAAGTGAAAGAAAGAGTTTGGGTTTTTGTTGAGCTTTCTTTTATGTTCATATAACTTATGTTTTCAATAAAAATAGATGAAAACGGATAAAAGCATAAAGAAAAATGGACGAAAACGTAGAATAATAGATGAAAACAAATAAAAGTGTATGAACACGGATAAAAACGTATCAAAACGTGAGAAAAACGAAAGAAACGAACGAAAACGTAAGAAAAACAGACGAAAAATAATAAAAGTGTAAGAATAGTCAATGAGCACCACTATTGTACGTGAAATCCTAAAAGGCTATTGCTATCCAACCTAACAAAATTATAATAATAGAGGCTGTCGTCAATGATGCTCACGGGATAAAATAATCATAACCGCATCCATCACAATGTAAAAGCGCTTCTTTTCTAAAGTATATAGTATTTGTGGTTTCGAACTCAGCTAAACTTGCTTTTGTAAACCTTAAACATTCTTTTCACAAACAAGAGTCGCTTTAATCATTTTTCTTCTGGTTTTCCACTTTCTTTGTTATCGAACTAGAGTACTAACCGACTTCGCCTTGATACAAATAATATGGGAAATAGTGATGCAAAGTATTACTGTAATACGATACTGTCTACAACTTCCAAAAAATGAATTTTTTCTTATTCGTAATTTTATAAAAAAATATCAGCTGCCTACTAAGCTTTTTTGTCTAGTCAAGAATTAGCATGTTTCCTGTTGAGCTTATTGACTTTAAAATAAGCTAATCCAAAACACCACCCAAATCGCCTAAGCAAATAATAAACCTAATTGACCCATGAAAAACAATAACATATGAAAACGATCAATAGATAAACACAAGATCGTACTGATTTTGAGGTAAAAGATTAGATCTGATAGAATTATTGAAATTTGTTGGTTTGAGTTATTAGGGGTTTGTTCAAAAAAAAGTTATTAGGGTTTCTTCGATTTGTTGGGTGGTGATTTGATGAGATTGATTCGGGGAAATGAAATGAGATGAAATGGATACGAATCGAATCTAATCTTTTGACCCGTTTGATGAAACAAAGGGCACATGTGGGCTTCTTTCTAATAGCCCATTTTAGGTATTGTGTTAATGTGTTTCTCCAAAACTCTACCCAAAATAAATATTATATTTATCCCGATGACAAGTTTTCGATGTATAAGTACCATGCTTCTTTGAAAAATATGAAATTATTATGTTTCTTTAGTGCTAACAAGAATCTTTACAACTCTTCTTAACAACAAACTTTTCATATAGGGGCAATTGCATCTATACCCACTAAAACTTGCATATTTGCATATATACCCAAAACATGTTAATTTGCATTGTACATCATGCATTAAAAACTTGTATTTTGGGTATATATGCAAGTTTGAGTTTTAGTGTGTATATATGCAATTCTCCCTTTCATATAACCTGTTGATGTTAAGATATAATTAGAAGCATGTTTAGGATTTTTCGCTTGCATGACCAATGATGAGAGTAAATTATGTTGATATTACTGTACATTTACATTTTGCACTTAAAACCTGTACTTTAAGAAAATATGCAATTTTCATTGGTTATATATGTGCAATCACCCTTTCAAAAATATTGTCTGAGGTATGAAGAAATTGGTGTTTTTTTTTTTTTTTTTCTTTTAGTTTTCCTTTTCACCCTTCATAGGTGAAAAAAAACTTATTCATTTTCATTTTGGAGATTGTTCTAGCATTTGATTATCATTTTTTTCCTTGAAGACTTACAATTTATGTATTTATTGTAATATAATTATTTCCTTGATTTTCTCCTTAGCTTGTGCCATAAGTTTAGGGTATTCCATATTTAGTTGATATTCTATGTTTAGCTGATTTACATTCTTGTATATATTGGGATGTCAATCTGCTCAATTATAATGAAAAATAATAACAACAAAAGCTGTGAAGTTATCGATTTCTATATGGTATCATAGCAGGTTTAACCACAACAACAAAATAAAACCCTAGCCGATCAACAGCCATGACAGGTGGCAGTGATGATTCGGCCCAAAAGAAGAATGAAAGAGGACCAGACGCGAACTCCCCGCTATACATCCATGCGTCTGATTACCCCAAACAGATGCATGTCAATGAAACTCTTACCGATAACAATTATGCATATTGGTCTCAAGAGATGATGAACTTTCTCTTGGCCAAGAACAAGGTGGGTTTTGTTGATGGATCTATCAATAAACTAGGAAAGGATTCAAGCGACTACATGCCCTGGATGTGCTGTGACGCCATGGTAAAAGGATGGCTAACAACAGCAATGGAGAATGAGATAAGAACCAGCGTAAAATATGTCAGCACTGCTTTAGAGATATTGTCTGATTTGAAGGAGCCGTTTAGGAATGAAAACGTACCAAGGGGATATGAATCAAAACAAAATCTTTCAATGATACATCAGAAGAGAGTTACCGTTTAAAAGCTTTCAACACAAACACTCAAGTGCTCTAATGGTTGCGAGTTTGTTATATTATTCTAGAGGTCTTGAGTTCGAGTCCCATAAGTTCCTTCTTTTTTAAGGATTACAAATTCATGCATGAAAAGTGATTATCATGTAGGCAATGACATGACATAGTGTTGAATATGTGGCGATTAGGTGTCAAATGTTAGAGGTTTGTGACGTGGCATGGTAAGCCTATTATATAGTGTAGGATATATATATATATATATATATATATATATATATATATATATATATATATATATATATATATATATATATATATATATATATATATATATATATACTAGACGAATACCCGTGCATAGCAACGGTTCCTAGCGGCAGATAATTAATATATATATATATATATATATATATATATATATATATATACTAGACGAATACCCGTGCATAGCAACGGTTCCTAGCGGCAGATAATTAACGATTTGTGATATTGTGGTGAGTGTTTTGTGTAGCGTTCAAAATAGAACGTGAATGTAGCAAAATTATTTACATGTTCATAAAAGGCCATGCCTTTTTCTTTTACTTTTACTATATACTTCGATGGCGAATAATTTAATTTTGAGAATTTGTATTTGCAGTGTTAGGGAATAAATTCCAAATAACTATTCTTTTGATGATATTGTCGCATAGCTCCAAGTCTTCAACCAATTTGGTATCTTGAATTTATGTGTAAATGTTTTTCCTATAGCGTAGTATTAAGTTGTAAATAGTCAACTAAGAGCATCAACAATGGTTAAAACACAAATAACTTTTTGCATTTAATGCAATCAATGCATACCATATTTAATACATATCACTTTGAAGAAAGACTTGAAGTATATTAAGTCTTTCTAAAAAGTTTTTCAAAAAGTTTTTCATGCAATGGGAAAAAAGCCTTTCAAAAGACTTATTTAAATAGTGAAAAATTATTTTTGTTTTTGCCATTGAAGATGCTCTAAGACTGAAAAATTATAATAATAATATTTAAGTATTTAAAATTTGAGTATCCAAACATAACAATGTTGTTGCATAGCTTACGACAAATTCCAAAAATGAAAAGGATGAATTTTTTAATAGGGTTTTTTTTTTTTTTTTTTTTTTTTTTTTTTTTTTTTTTAATTGTGTATGTGTTTTAGTTGGGTATAGTTGGTCTCAAATGGCATGTGAAAGAGATGTTTTGAGTGAAGGGGTATTTTTGTGTGCAAGTGTTAAAAGTGATGATGTGCTAATGTGGCATCAAAAGTAAGTTTTGGCATGCTATAACACCCATGCTCTAAGCTACACATAGACGGTATGGTTATGTATTGTACAAAAGCTTATGCGTCTATTCAAAAGTTTGAAATTTGAATTCATATCCCAAGCGTTATAGTTTTCAAAAGTTTGAAATTTGAATCCATATCCTAAGCGTTATTGTTTTCGAGGTTGTGGCTTCCAAAATTTAAACGGTCAATGTATTGTGTCAGATTTTTTTTAATATGTACGTTTATAGCTATCCTTCTATGAGTCTATCTACTTTTTCGGTTTTATAATCTTTTTTTATAAAACCATTGTTTTCAAATTCTAAAATACATACTTTGAAAAGACAATTACTTTTGAAATGCTTTAAAATAGAGGTAGTGGTGCATAAGACACAAGTGACTGCTAAAATTTTAAAGAAAATTTAACGAACATTGAGCCTCACACAAAATATAATAATTTTTCTTTTTCATAAGATAAAGGAAAAATAGACATATATGCAAAAGTCATAGTACTCAAAACTGAGTTGTCAGCCTCGTATTATCAACATTAGGTGGCCTCAGATTTCCAATCAAAAACTATTATCGACCTCAAAAACACGAAGGCATAAAATACAGTTAGACGGTTAATTCCCGATTTGACCGCGACAAAATTACAAACACCCCTAACCAGCAACCGATCTTAGTTTAACAACCAAAAATTACACATCTAAAACACAAACCAACAAGCGGCCACTTCTTTATAATTTTCTGTAAAGTTGCATCAACACCACCTTACAATACTCAGTCTTTCAAAGCCAATTCCATAGTCTACTCTCTATTACGAAAGATAAAAAGGCAAAACACTGTTAGTAGCAAAAAAAATAACAGTTGTTTTTGGTTCTTACGAAACCCAAATATCACAAAACCGAAAAAAAAAGTCAACTTAAAAATTGAAAAAAGATTAACAGTGTATGGTTGTGGTTCTTACAAATCTTGTTATCATGGTTTCGGTTTCCGTCGATACAACCAGATTCGGGGTGGATGAGCAGATTTTCGGCATCAGATCTATATCATAAACAATAAGAATTTTTAGATCTTGGAAAAAACATACAAAAAAAAAAAGAAAAAAAAAAGTACCTTTCGATTGTGTTTAAACATTGTTTGGTGCGAGTTTTTTAGTTGGTGCCTGTAAAGTGGCAGCAACGATATTTCCGGCAGAAAGATAGTTCCGGCGAGGGCGGAGAAGGCAGCAGAGAAGCGGCGGCTGTTAAAAATACTGTACAAACTGAGATCTATAAAATAAAACTTTAAAAACTTAATTAATATACACAGATCTATTAAAAAACTCAAAAACATACCTAAAAACTTGAAAAACCCTTGTAGTGGTCGTACGTCTTGGTGGTTCCTCTCGGTAGTCGTGGTCCGGTGGTGAGGATCTTAGTTGTGGCTTGGTTTATGTGGTCGTGGGGTTCAGAGGCGGTGATGTATGGTGGTAGTGACGTACGGTGGTCGTGGTGCTGGCGGTGGCGTAGTTAATGGTGGTGACACAGGTTTGAGAGTCAGAATGTGTGTGGGGTTTTTAGAAAGAGAAATTTGTGGTAATGTAGGTTTTAGAGAGAGAATGGGGTTATAGGTTTGAGTTTGTGTGTGTGAGTTTAGGTTTGAGAGTTGAATCTTAAATTTAGTGGTTGATGGGGATGGGGATGGGGATTGGTTGCGGGTATCCAAGGGTAAAATGGGAAATACATTAATTTCAGTTTTTCACATATTGACTTGTTGACCAAATCTCTATTATAAGTAGTTAAGATATATATATATATATATATATAGGGGAAAACATAGCTACAACACAATGTAGCCAATTGGCTACATTTCCTTTGAAAAAAAAGGTGGGGACAGGGGGAAAATATGTGTCAGGGTCTAATCGCAGGGACTGAACTGTACATTATTAAAAGTTTTTTCAAAGGAATTGTAGCCAACTAGCTACAATTAATTGTAGCTAACATTTTCCCATATATATATATATATATATATATATATATATATATATATATATATATATATATATATATATATATATATATATATATATATATATATATATATATATATATATAGGGTAGGGATTCAGTAAGAAGAAAAACTAAAATAAGAAGAATAAGAATAAATTCTAGCCACACATTTCAGATAAGGGAGAGATTTTCAAAGGGAGATGCATCTATTTTAATAGGTACATCTGAAATGTGTGGTTTCTTCTTATCATTCTTATTTTAAATTTTCTTCTTATTTGATCCTAACTATATATATATAGTGAGACTTTCTTACGAGAATTATTTTATCTGTGAGAACCGAGAGAACCACAAAAAACATATTTGCACGCCTGTAGCATGGGATTTGGAGTCAAATGATCAAAACCTCACGTTTGGTTTAAAAGTTGGATGTAAAAAGTTGTCAAAAAACCCACTTGGACCACACTTTTGAAATCTCATCTAGTATACCGGGGTTGGTTTCTTTTTGTCAGTATGATGGACCCTTTTTATTTTACTACCACTAATTATTTCTTTTAGCATATCAAAGTTATTTACAACAGTTGATTTTGTTTCAATAATATTTTTTGTTTCAATTTTATAAAATTAATTTTTATATAAATATTATTTCTCTCTCCTAAATCAAATCTAAATCCAAATCTAAAGTGCGTTTGTTATCCACCCGTGGGGTTGGTTTTGGGATACTAAAGTGAAAAACAATGTTTGGTTTAAATCTGGGAGTATGGATCGAGGTATCTAAACGTAACAGTAATACTGTTACAAACTCCATCTAAATGATGGGATTTGACAATATAGTTGGCCCGCCGGCTTTTCTCTATCTTTTTACTCATAGTTAAATATATGCTTTAAAAAAAAATTATTTATTTTATAATATATTTTATCCCTCTTACATCAAATCAAAATCCAAACCCTAATCCTAATCTAAATTCAAATCCAAATCCTAAACCCATCTACAAACCAAACGGGCCCTAAATCCAAATCCAAATCCAAATCATAAACCCATCTACAAACCAAACGGTCCCCTTACTTTTGTCACAAGAAAAAACCCTAAGTGTAACGTAGTGTTTGGTATGTTGTAATCAAAGGGAGAAAGGAAAGGATGATTACGTTGGAATGATAAAATGTTGTTTGCTTACATATATGAAATGTAATAGTTCATTACAAGGAATAACCTATTACAACAAAATCATTCCTTAAGCCCCCTTGCTTTTCTTTCATTACATCCGTAATGAAATCAAAATTACATAAAACCCCATCAATAACTACCATATTAAATAAACTTTCTATCATTAATGGGGGCATTTTATTCTTTCTATTATGATTCCTTTACGTCTTATCAAACAAACCAAACATGATTAATAATTGTAATGAATAATTACATTACACTATTTATTTCATTACGTCGTTTATTCCATTCAGTTGACATTTCATTACGTCCTACCAAATGTAGCCTAAGACTATATAACCTACAGTAAGAAAAACATAGAATGTGTTCCCAAACTTGAAACACAAACTTGCCGCTCCCCATTTACAATGGCTTCGGGCAAACGTGGCAACACAACCAACAATCAACAACACCCAGAAACACAAACACTAGACACAAGCACCACCAAGGAACCACCAGCAACCGACGACCAACTAACATCATCCAGTAGCAAAAACAAAAAACCAGAGCCAAAATTCTACGATGCAATCGATCAGACTATCCACCAAATTCACATGCTTGGCATTATTGAGTACGGGAGGATGATGGGGCTGGAAAAGAAGGAAATCGTTGATGAAGTTGAGATTTGGGTTAGGAAGATGGTGCATCCTCTCGCACAAGAAGTAAAAGATATGTTTGCAGTAGAACCAGACCAAAAAGCTTTAGTTGATGAACATGATAATTATCAGATGCTCTGCTTTGCAAGGGAAGCTAAATTTAAGTATAACCCTGAGTTGTTTAAGCGGGATAAAATACTTAATCCATCTGTCCAGTTAAGCTTGTTAAAAGACTTTCATGCTTTTATTTGGTATATCAAACAGATGATTAGGGAGGAAAGGAACAAGTTATTGGAAGAGGCGAACAAGGAAGAGTAATTATCATTTATACCTTTAATATTGTTTATTATTGTTGCTTTATGGCTTTTTGTAAGTTTATGTGCCGGGCTGACCCATTTGACTGAAAGGTTTTAAACCTATTTAATTTAGTTACTAGTTTTAATGCCCTTTTATGCACGGGGATTAGACATTAAACTTTAATTAAATATTAATTTTGCAATTGTTAATTTAATATTTAGTTTTAAAGTATTATCGAGATCATATGAAAATTTAGTATTGTATGACAGTCGGTGTCGTATATCTCTTGAGATTATAGTTGCATGAATCCTATATATTTTTTTGTATTCTTTTCGCTATGATGATTGATTTTGTCATTGGTGTTGTCGATAAGAAACTTTTATTGATAACTAAGAGTGTCAAATATAAGATGTCTGCTTTTGATTCTCATTTTACTCTACTATATGGGTACTGTTCGAACAAATTTATTTATATCAAGAGGATGGTTTAATATTCACTTTAGATTTATTAGACTTGGCTATTTTATTGTCCTCTTGCTACAATTTAGAAAAGGATTTGTGTTGATGGCTTTTTCAATTATTGTAGTCTTAGATATTCTTGTTTGTCAATTGGTTGTTGTCATAGTAGTATTTATCATATAAGTGGTTTTTCACTATTATTTTTATTTACCTGTTTGTATAAGTTTTAATTTTTGTTCACATATTTGCTAGAGGATACTTATATATATAGATAATATACTCACCTTAAGGCAACTACTCCGACCTCACTACTTGATGCACCGGATTATATTTAGGATTTTATGCTAAGCTGTACATCCAGTCTCAGTAGGATCCCAACTGCTTGACGGTGTGCCTTGTTGTAAGCAACCTATTTGTGGGACAGTAGGAGCGTATAATTCCCCAAAAGCATTCCAGCAAAACGGGTCATACATGTGGTAGCCTTTAGACGCCGGTTTGAGTTCAATGTCGGTTAACCTTACATCCATACAAGGCATGCTGTCACTACATGAGACATGAACTGGTTTTACTGTATAGGTTCCTTTAATGTTTTCATAGGCGAGATTTGAGACAGCAACTGTAGATATGTGGTTAGTGCAGGTGCTGTGGTCAACTGGTCACAATAGTACTGAATAATCATTATTGGGAATTGGACTTCCGAAACTTGAGTGTTTGAGAATAGTACTCCTTGAACTGACCGTGACCTTCCCTGTACAAGAAGGTAAAATGTATTTAATAACTTCTGTTATAAGTAAGTTTCCGGACTAAACCAACAAATGTTTTCAGAAAAGGACCATATGTGGTAAATTACAGAGATCATGTACACAATTTTCTCCATTTTTCATGTCATTTAAAATGTTTAGGGATATTATAAGCTTAATGTTGGTTCATGTACTTAGTAACTGGTATATGCTATATTTACCTGCCATATCTTGATCCTAACACCCATCATTGTGTTATGCATAATAACGTTACGGACATTGATATTGGAGACACATGCTATTGTGACATCTTTTCCTAAGCTTCCAATGCTTATTCCATGCCCTGGTCCACAATTGACATCATGTACAAATACATTTATGCATCCCGTTTGTATAGATATGCAGTCATCACCTGCACACAACCATAATTAATATTCTTACGTTCCTTAATCGTGGTTCATGTTACAATGCTAAACTGATTACTTACGTGTGTGCATACTTTTTGGTGTTTGTTTAAGTATGGATAAGGTGATAATTATCTGATTATGTGACAAAATACATTCTCTCTGTCTCTTGGTTGGTCGGGTCTATACAAAAGGCTGATACTTTTTTGTTAGATTAGGTCTATTCACATTCATGAGGTTTTGGTGGATAAATGTCGAGTAAAAACGAATGGTTGCCATGAATTAAATATGATATGAAAGGATTTAAGGATATGGTTGTGTAAAGAACCTATGATTGGTTTTCTCATGAGTCATGTTATACACTTTTCTCTTTATCTTTCTTGTCGACTTATTATTATAATCTACCGATCCTATAATTTCTAGTAATTGAACTTAGGAAAATATACGCTATTATTTACCACAAGAAAGGTCTGTCGTATGGATCAACACGTTTTGGGAGTTCTGCAAGTGAATTCCGTCAGCGTTGGGGCTGTCACCAGGAGATGAGACTCTGAGACTGTAAACTAAAACTCCGTTACAGTTGCCAAACTTGAGGTGACAGTAAGGACCAGAGAAAGAAATGGGACCCACAAGGAACTCGTAACCTGATGGCACCATCATCGTCGAGGCTTCCACTTTACAAGCATCTGCCCATGCAGCTTGAAATGCCTGCATTTTGCAACATGTACATTAATTGCGGTTAGTAACTTGTCTTTAATATTAGTTACATTAGCGGAATAAAATCATCGACTCTTTATCCTTTAAATGTTAATTTGTAAAGGCCTAAAGGGTGTGTAGTATAGTAACTAATTTCAAATGTTTTATGTAATACAGTTGGTAGTTATTTATTTGAAGTATACAATTATTGTTGAGAATCTAGACTATGAAAACTGCAGTATGCGAGTCTTTCTGAATGGTCCCCCATAATTTTGTTCTCTTTTGTCATCCTATTCTTGTTATCTTTTTTCAATCATTTAATTTCTTTCTTTCTTTATTCTTATGATTTATGCATTCTATATACTAAAGAATATATACTGATATACAGCAGAGACCAACCACCTGTCTTTTTCTACAAATGACACAAGTTGCTATAGATTCTAGAGTAAAAAATTTAAGCAATTGTAATTCTTGTGACACATGGATGTCTTTATGTTGTAAATGCCGATTTTGTAGAAGTAAATACTTTTTACGTTCCAAAACAAAATGTAAACTACTGTTATGCATGTTGTTCAATGACAATTATTTGCTATCAGTCTGTTATGCATGTTGTTCAATGTAATAATTGTCAATACTTTATAATAGCTATAAAAAAAAGTGTTTGTGGTATTTATTTTTGGAATGGGTGGAGAGAATGGTAGGTTACCTTTTAGAACTTTTTTGTGATTGCTATAGTTCATTTACAATGCTAAAAAGAAGTAAAAATGGTTAGTAAGTGACTAGGTGGCGGATATGCTAAAAGCAAGTAGTGATGCATGATATCAATCATATCATGATTCATGAATGCTTAAGTGTAGTCTTAGGTAGAGCCATTTATTTGTTACACACCAGGTAACTTTTTTCTCCATTTAATTTCATATGCATTTAGAAAGATTTTTGGCTGAATTATTAACTCTCTGCATCTATTTGACCCATTCCTCTTTAAGCTAATTAATTTACCCACCCATATGGATAAAACACAACCTAAATCGACCCAGAATCATGGGTTCATCCATGTTATTTGCTTGAGACTTGGAAACAAGTGTATAGGCAATACAACCAATTAATGGCGATCAATTTGGGGTTAAGTCTGATGTGTCAACCACTCTCACACCACCGATTTATCATAAACAGCTTAGGAGGCCACCAAAGAAAAGAAAAAGAGCACCTGGAGAGAATGAAGATACGGTTAAAAATGGTACTAAGGGGCACAACAAAAAATCATGTAATCAATCTCAGTTGACACAATGCCAATCAAGAAATGTTGCAGATGGAAGTCAATCTCAGAGAACACAAAGTGTTGCTGCATCAGGAAGTCAAACAAATGTTGGTGTTGCAAGTAATCCATCTCAGAGAACAAAAACTCAGACCCCAAATGTTGCTATTGGAAGTCAAGGAGTAGGAAATGAAAGTCAAACACAAAGGTCAACTGGAATTATACCAAGATGGAGCATAGCAAGAATCTTTAGTGAAATTTCTGGCATAGGGAAAGACAAAGTTGCCTGATCAACTTCGGTTATGGTTTATGTATTAAGACATGTAGTACTTGTTATGTGTTTTGATTTTTGAATTGTATGTTTGGATTATGTTTTAAAACCTTAGTATGATCTAGGTAAGACCTAATAAAGGTCATAGGATTTTGATGTTATTGCAACTTCTTTGCAATGACAAGTATGGCCTTTATGTGTATGGTTTATGGTGCAATATGAAACATCTAAGTTTGCATCTAAATTTGCATCTCTATGTGTGTTCAAGTATTACAGGCATCAAGCCAGCCTCTAAAAACATTATTTGCCAAATTTTTTGTAAACCAAAACAACAATTTGTGCTAACAAATTAACCATTTCCAAGATGTACGAATAACTTTTTGTCTTCCACACCAACAATTAACCATTGTGTGATTTTGTGGTTTTTCTTCCTAAGTGTGTTTTTTGTTTGAGTGTGTCTGTTTTTGGGTTGAGTGTAAGAAAGTTCCCGTGGCTTTGTAAATCTATGTATGCCGCATGTAACATAACATTCTCAAGCTTCAAGCTATTTCATATGAGCATCTTCGACTAATGAAAAAGCTCTTTCACCATTATTTCACTTAAGGTGGGAGTACTAATATTTGTTGATAAACGGTCACGGGATACCTCGGTTAGGCTGCTGTATTTGAACTTGAAAATGTCGTGACATTAGCTTGTGCAATTGCAGCCTCAGGTCCAGAAAATCTAGGATGGGACGTGCAAGTTCCGAATTGATTATAGTTTCTAGTTGGAGGCATATTTATTTTATTAATCGTACTAAATCTTTTGCACATGTAAGCTTTGTGATGAACCTAGTGAAATAATGGTGAGGGAGCTTTTTCATTAGTCAACAATGCTCATATGAAATAGCTTGAAGCTTGAGAATCTTATGTTACATGCTGCATACATCGATTTACAAAGCCATGGGGACTTGGTACATAGTAGCCACCCTTATTATTGATTTTGAATATGAATATAGTGACATGAGTTTCTCGTTTACAATAATAATAATAATAATACGACATTTGATCTTGACATAGCTGCCAAATTACTCTTACACTTGCATCTGAATAGATGCATTGTTTCCCATCCTTCAGCTCGTTGACTTTAGAGGAAAGGGATCATGTTCAAGAAACCATCAATAAAATCATTGAGCGCACCCCCGACACTCATGTCTGTTTCATCATCAAAAGGGAACGGTTCAAGCATTTCAGCTGCTTTTAGCAGTTCCTCAATTGGAATCTCAGGTTTTGATCGCTCCAATGGGACTACAGTTGTATATTTCCGTGGATCAGAGGTGTGTGGCTGAAAAAAAAAATCATAGTTAATGCTTTGTGGCTGTACTCTATGCGTAAAATAAACGTATCTTTGAGGGTGACATACCTGATCAGCATGAAGTTTTTTCACAAATACTTTGAATATTCTAAAATTAGCCTTTTTAAGTAACTCATCTCCTAATCGAAGATAAGTCAAGGCTTCCATCTTCAGTTTTGGTGGTCCATTTTTGCTGACGCCATTAGGCCTTACATTGATAAGAATTTGATTGTATGCAACACGATCATATCGTTCAAGTGCATTTTCACCTGCCATATAAATTTCCTCTCTTTTCACACCGCTAAACACCTGAATTTTGGAAATAAAGCATCATAAGTCAACCAGATTATATGTTACATCTATTTGTAAATGCAACTTTATCTATAATTCACCTGTTGGACAAGCTCTTGAGGTCCACTTTTTGCAGCTGCATCTTGTTCAGAGTCTTTCATCTCGAGGCAAGTGAAGTTGAAAGCACCATAATGCCTTGAAAGCATCCGTGCAATGGGACGATACCCATCTCTATCATTTAAATTGTAGTACCCCGCAGTTAGCTCTGCAGCATGAGTATCATCCTTATACCACCAATGAATACCCGATATCTGTTTCATCAAACAATTCATCTACCATTAGTATGTGAGGAAGGCAATTTGCATGCATCTACATGACATCTTCATTTTTCTACAAAACCGTTATCTTTTCTCTGTGTGTGTGTGTTTTTTTTTTCAAGTGCGTGCATATTAGAATCACTGAATTATGTTCAAATGGGTCAATCTGGTATGTTTATACTAATAGGCTGGTTTCAAACAATTATGTTAAAATGGGTCAATTTGGGTTACATAATTTTTAATGGGTAATATTAGCTAAAACGATAATGGACAGAAGGATTAAAACTTAAAAATTCAAAAGTCATCCCTGGCATACTCAGTGTTTACAAATTCCTAAGTTGCTTTATAACTAATTGGATAATTATTTTGACCTGTTTGACCCTTTCTAACAGTTTACCTGTTTCTAACCATTATGTAACCCCCTTGACCCACTCATTTTCCCCCTATAGTTTTACAGTGTTTGTTCTATAGCAGTCCTTTCGCATAGTTTTTGGTATCTCATGGACAAAAGCCGTATTTATGGTATTAACACTCATTAATGATCGTTTAGTTTTTTAATATACTTTTGACAACTAAAATAATTGTTTTCGCCATTTTGAAAGTTTGTTACTTCACTTTGTTAGTACGATGCTACATATAGTCAAAAATCGGTTAATGATATTAACTTCCCATATAGTGATCATCAGTTTTCGCTACTTCTTACCAACTATAATTCTTATCAATTACTCGATCTATTATATGCTGGTTATAAATGTTATATGCTCCTGCCAGTTTACTATATACTGTTTTATTACCTTGATAGCTAACTTCAGTTTACAGCCCAGGAAGGCTTTATTGGCTTCATCCAAGATCTGATCACCATGGATTATTAACTTGTTGGAGTACCAAGTCAAGAAGAATTTCCCTTTTTCACTGAGGTAACCTTTTGATCCGAAGAAAGCTGTTGCATCTGGAGTGTCATTGTATACTCCAGCATCATCTGGCAATTCCCATTCGGGGTGGCCTGCATTTGTTGCAGCCTCTTTGAAATCTGCTGTAAGGTATTTGTCGTAGCACTGAAAATACCATTTTTTATGTTAATATGTAATCAAGAAAATCTCGTTTCATCATTTTGCTCACCTTAGAGGGTGTTTGGATGTGCTCTTTATAAATGATATGTGATACTTAATAATCAGAATAAGATAATGATCGGTAATACAGCGGACAGTAGAGAATAATGTTTGAATAGATTTCTGATAGGAATAAAAGTCCCTCAAGTTAAGCTAAAAGAAGTTAATAGTAAGATAAGTAATTCTGTTGCGGCCTAGTCTCACCTGAAATTCACCTATCCCTGGGAAAGCCCATCCTTGGTCTTGCGGGTATGAGGGGTACCTAAGCTCCCCAGCAGGACCAAGCCCAACCTCAATATCCGTAAACAATTCTGCTTCCAAAAGGTCAGACATGGTCTCTCTAAAGCTCTTCATGTAGTCGCTGTATAGCTGCGTCCATAAACATCCCACTATTGTAAGGGCAAACATTAAGTTCTTTATAACGTGTATTTATCTATATTCTTGCTAGAACTTGTGTTGCATGGTCATTCCGAGTTACATTTTTTTGTTAAACCAAAGAGGTTTGACTTTTTATAGCTAGTAATTAGTCGGGTTGATTTCAGTACTTCACTAATAACCATATCTTTTAAACTGTAAGAAGTCTAACCTCAATAGCAGTCCGACCACGAAAAAGGGGTTGATTATCCACACCAATTGTGAGATACTCTATGTTACGAGTCCCCGCTCTGTTGGTATAGAAGATATCTGGATCAGTTTCTCCCACATCAAGGACCCATTTTGGGATGGGAATGTTCACAACATCGCCAACGTTCCCACCACATTGGTGGAAGGACATCACTACTTGCATTTTCAGCTTACATTCTTGAACAAGTTGAAACAACTCCTTGTATGCACTCCAGTCATAGTCCTTTGGTCCTTTGGATTCAACGATCCCCCACCACACATCGCACATCACCCCATCAACACCTGCTCCCTGCAACTGCTTTAGCTGCTTCTTAAGCCCGGCTTTGTCTTTGAGAACATTATCATTTGTAATGATATCCAACTGTTGTAAAACATGTATAAGTATGTCATTCGCGTTAAATTTGAAAAAAAAAAAAAAAAAAAAAAAAAAAAAAAAAAAAAAAAAAAAAAACACTTTATTTGTAATGAACATACCTGAAGCATAACATAGATTGGAACATAGTTTGCCATCATCTTATCTTCCTCACTTAAAGGGGTTGATGTCTGCGTTTTTCTTAAGTGTTAAGAGATGAATGTATATAACCTTTAGTTGTAGTTTCCCTTGAAGGGTTGCTCAAGTGTTAAGAAATGAATGTATATAACTTTTAGTTGTAGTTTCCTTTGAAGGGTTCTTGGCCTTTTATAGAGTTTTAAAGCATTAAAACAGTCATTCTTCCCTGCCTTTCAAAAAAAAAAAAAATCATTCTTCCTTAAAGTCCAAAACCCAAACCCGGGAGGTAAATTTCTTACCAAATATCGGGACTGAAGTTTGTTAAAAATTGGGGTTAGGGTCTTATGATAATCTTGGATATCTTGGTTGAATCGTGTAAGGTCACTTTTTGAATAAAGTATTTTGACCCTATTGATGCCTCCTTATCGGGATAATTCAAGAACACTTTGTTTCTAGGCACAAGACAACAAAGCAAAATAGAGAGGAGTTGTGTATTTTTCGTATTTTAGAATGAGACCAATAAAAACAGAAACTTGTGACAGTACAAACAGTTAAAATGGTTAAATCTCAATCGACACAACGATGACATGTTGGTTGGGTTTTTGGTGGGAAAATGTGTTAAGTTATTTAATAACAATTCATGAAAATCATTTAGGTTTTGGGACACTACCCAAACCTATCGAGGGGAGGCTTCCCCTCGACCCCTGCCTGCTCACTTGGGATCGGGACCCCAACAAGAGGCGCTGCCCCTTGACCCCACAACTTTGTTATGGTCGAAAACATATTAGCTCAACGAGTGTGCACTCCACACTTTCCTAACTTGGATTCGAGCATAGGATGAAATCTCACTAGTCCAACGAAGTTAGTTATCAGATAACTGTTATATATGATGCACAAATACAAGTTACTGTAATGTTACTCAGTCGAATATGAGTACATGACACATGGTTTATAACTTTAGAAGGATATCTGTGTTGCCAAAGTGGGGCCTTATAATTATATTATTACTACTATATTATTTTGTTTATTTTCTGTTATATTAAAACACATGCCATATAGATAGCATTGATTTTTAGGACCACTTAATCATGATAACATTTTTGTGCTCTCTCTTTCAGCTTATTTTTGCTGCATTCGAAAAGGTATAAAATTTACAGCTTATTTTTTCTAGTTTTAATTACCTTTCACACATAAATAGTTAAACTCAATGCATTAAGTGTTGTATTTCTATGCTACGTTTGACCATTAACACCCTGTAGAAAAGAAATATCCTAAAAAGGAAACCAATAAGAGTAGTATATATACCTCGGGTTCTTTAACGGAAACTTCTGCTGCCAAAGCACGGGGCTTTTTGATGATTCTGCGAAAACTGAACCCAGGGTTATCTCCAAATCCATGGCCAACTGCTTGCACACTTTTCTGCGTCGTTCTAGGGTGGAATTCTGGTTGGCAGCATAGTCGCCTTCTAGACGGAAAACCAACTAGTTTTTGACACACTATGCTTGCCATTGTGATACTTTTATAGCATTACCAGAACAACAAGAGGAAAACTAGTTTAGGTCTGTAGAGCGAAAATCGAAGAAAACAATGCATGTTTGCTAGATCATTTGTTATATCTGATTGAATTTTATGTTATATGTGGCTGTGGGAATTTGTTGAGGATCAAAAAATCCAGAAAATTGATGGTTCTTCCATGACCCTTTACTTTTTACCTTTTAAATGCATACACACGTTTGAATGTGTCCTTGTCTGCCTTTCTTTTGTTTGCCTCTCTTTTGGATCTTTTTCAAACCATGTCGACAGTCTTTTATTTTATAATTTTAGAGGTTGGTTTTAATTTTTAAAAATAGTTTACCTATTTAGAGTATGTGAACAAATAACACTGTGCATCAAAATAAACATAATTATATTGGAGTAAAGTTAAACAGATTCACGCGGTTCATGAGAACTATCCTTTGCAAATCGACCAGTAAGTTTCATGAGTTAAGGTCCATGTCCATAGTCACTAAGAAGTTGATAGCATTGAGTTTGATTCGAACCTTTAGACTGAATTACCGCCTAGGACTTATGCTTACTGTAAGATCATCACACTTACGAAAATGTGAAGAACATAGTAATTTAGTTTTCACAATCAATATATAAGCTCGTAAAAGTTGTTAATAATGGATGAACGTTCAATGATTCAGACTTGGTTCATATATTTGAAATCATTTTGGGCCTCAATATAGCTTGTTCTAGAAAATCATCATTGATGTGGGGTTATTGTCTTTTTGTCAATAGAAACTAATTGTTGTATTGTATTTACTATATATCCACATGATAAATATCATGTGTATTGTGATTTTTTGAGAAGTTTATTTTTATACACCAGTTTAACTCTCAACTACATATTCTTATCACTAATCAGTAATCACTTATCTGTGAGATTTTATCTCCAACTTATGCTTTCTCATCCACTCCTTGCTTTGATGAGTTAAGTGAAATGAAAGTCGATTTTGATCTGCCGAGCTCCACCCTGCCCGCATTTATTTATTTATTTATTTATTATTATTATTATTATTATTATTATTATTATTATTATTATTATTATTTTGAAGGGGCTGGTTTTTTCGCATGTTTTGTACCTTTATCATTCAGTAAGGACTGATCTGGTCATCGATTTTGTATCTACCGCTAAAACAAATATGCAAATGTTTAAGTCGCGAGAGGATCCTTTTTTCGAATTCTCCAAAATTGCAAAAAAAATCATGAGTTTTTGGGACCAAGCTCTATATGTCTGAGTTACAAATCAAGTTGAAAACTCAAATTTGTATTCATTTTATTCTCATCTTTAATTCTTTACCCATCTTTATACCTATATTGCAAGAAAGTGACATAAAACCAGACTCGTACGATGTCTCAGTATCATCGAATAAAAGAATCAATAATTGTTCATTCAGAAATGGCTCCACAAACTTTTTAACCTTAAAAATTGAGGTAAATGTTACATTGATGGCACAATTTCTACCACTATTTTCCACATAAGTGTAGGCGTGTGTTACATGTGTTGATAAATTTGTGTCCCCACAAAATATTTATTGTCCAATTGGATTTAAGATAGCTTTATCTCATCTCTTTGCTACACAGTAACAATTGATATCTTTTAATACCTATAAGAGCATGGGTACGGCGCGGCTGTGGGTGGCGCCATCACCACCAGCCAAAAACAACTGACGGCGCACCGTACCGGTGGGCTCGTGCCGTAGCCATGGCTCAGCGCCGGCGGGTAATTTTTTTTTCTTTTTTTTACTAGATGTATATTCGAACGTTGGCATGGTTTTTTGAAAACTCAAATGGTACCAACGGCTATATAGCCGTTTATTGTGACAATTCCAAAAAAAAAAAAACTTATAAATACCTCTTATTACTTCATACTTCAAACACACTTCCAATCTATTACATCTCTAGTATTTTCAATCATGAATCCAACCAATCCTAACCAAACAATTCTCAACGACCATAATTTCGATCCGTATGATGTTTTTTTAATGATCGAGAACGCTATCTTCAAAGTTACATGGCGTATGAACAATATGTATCTTTGTATGAAGAAGCCGAAGGATCAAGATCGGGTGAAAAGAAAACGAGGGCATACATACCTCGTGAACGAGAAGAGGCGGAACAACGTTTACTCGATGACTATTTTGGCAACGCCGATAATGATCCTAAATATCCGGAAGATAATTTTAGGCGAAGGTATCATATTAGCTCTAGACTTTTTAATAAAATTCTCAACGACATATTAACATATAACAAAGGTTATTATTTAGCCGATGGAATTTATCCAACATGGTGCGTGTTTGTGAAAACGTTTAGTGTTGCAAGGTCGGAAAAGATATTGAACTTCAAAAGGGTTCAAGAAAGTGCTAGAAAAGATATTGAACGAGCTTTCGGAGTCCTACAAGGTCGGTGGGGGATTATACGACAACCCGCACGTGCTTTTCAAGTTAACACTTTGAAACTAATCATATATTGTTGTATAATGTTACACAACATGATATTGGAAGACGAAGGATTCGAAGTGAATTTAAGAGAAACATTTGTCGATCCACGCCCGAACATGCCAGATACTTGGATCGAAAGATGTGATTTACATATTAGAAAAAATAAAGAACTTCGAGATCGAAAAGTTCACGATGACCTTCGACAAGACCTTGTGGAGCATTTATGGAACTTGAATAATTAGTTTGTATTTTTTTTTAATGTAACGTGTGTTTTTTTTATATGTAATGTTTGTTTTTAATATTGATGAAGTTTATTTTAGTTTATATTGTGTATATTTTAATTTTTTTTTTAAAAATGGCCGACGGCACCAGAAATTTTGGTGCCAACGGATACCCCTGAAATGTGGTGCTGTGGGATTTCTGGTGCCATGGAGCTTTTTGCTGACGTGGCAGCAAAAAATGCCCACGGCACCAAGCCATGGCACCAACGGTACCCAGTGCTCTAAGAGCACAAGGTGTAGATGGTAAGCATCTTCTCCTCATTCGAGTCCCACTCCTGCCACATCACCCAACACCTCAACTTCAACTCTTCACAACAAACCCCCTCCTCACCAAACAACAAACCTCAACTTCCCCATTAGGGCCCCACATCTTACACATTTATTTCTTTATTCATTTCATTTAATTAATTAAATTCATTCCACAATTACTTAAAAATAAAACAACATACTAATTTTATTTCATTAAATCAGAAAGTTACAATACCGGAAAAAAAGTTTACGATACGAGAAAAAAAAAGGCACATACAATACGGAAAAAAAAACGCATACAATATGAAAAAAAAAAAAAAAAAAAAAAAAAAAAAAAAAAAAACATGCGATACTAATATGAAAATTAAACATTTTATTCTTCATCTTCGCGGTCGATACTTTGGTATTTCTGAGTTATTCTTGCTTGTCTCTTGCGAATTATTTCGGCTCTAACCGGGTCAGTAACCGTGTTTGGATCGAGCATTAGCATCTGCATATCCTGCCACTCCAACGCCGCAGCTTCTTTCTCGAACGCCTTTTCCTCCCTTTTCCTCCGCGCCTCGTAACAAGCCGTTTAAGCGTCTTTTGCTTGATTATACTTTTCGGATAATTGTCCCGAAAAAGTACTCGTTTGACTCCCACCGGAGCTTGCCGCACTCGACGTTTCCGTCGACTTTTGTTTCTTTCCGGCTCGTTTGTTGTCTCTTTCGGGACGAGGTCGTTTGTCCGCCCCGAATATATCCTCAAGACATGTAATGTCTAGAGGTTCTTCAGCATCCCATTTCGGGTAGCGTTTCAGGATCTCCCAAACGTGAACCAAAGTGATACCCCTCTGTCCAAAACGTTGTGCGAAGTTCGTTTTGGCATTCTCGATAAGATCATGCTCATTTTCACCACTGCGATGCTCTAAATGTTTATAAATAGCGTGGAATTTTTGGCAGTCGGCATTGAGCCTCGACCATTTACCGGATAGCATGTTTTTGGTTCGAGGGTCTTCAGTAGTCCGCTCGTTGAAAAGTGCATGAATTTCATTCCAAAAGAATTCATTCTCTTTGTCATTTCCCAGCTCTTGGTCTTGGGAAATTTCTATCCACGCTTCCGTAAGAATAGTTTCTTCTTGTTTGGACCACAACTTTCGCGCACGCATATGAACAGCTTCTTCCAAGTCATCGTGTCACAACTCGTAAATTCTGGTCTTTTCCCGAACTTTCACATTTACTATTCATCGGTTACTATTCATCGATCACTATTCATCATTTTACTATTCATCATTTTTGAGGTCAGTTTGATATTCTGAGAAGCGTTTTAAAATTTTACTATTCATAAAACACTATTCACCTCCGGAGAAAATTTGTCATTTATGCGGGAGTTGCGTCATTTTTATACACGTACGATTATCAACCTAATAAACGTTATCTTACGAGCTATTATTTTGAATAATTGATCCGACAATCCCAACTATGGTCCTAACACATTTTTATACTCATTATAATAATATAAAAAATTATATTATTAATTTACCCGGTGTTTTAAAAATCAATTACTATATTTTACGGTCAGAGCTTATAACTCCGTCGGTTTGCGATATTTTCAACCCAATAATTATTTTAACACCCGATTCTCATCAGGAATATTATTTTACAACTTTTACAACTTCGTCATATTTTATTTCATCTCGTTACGATTTATTTTTAGTTAACTCGGTACCCGATTACACCTAAAACTAACCAAATACTACACAATCTTACCACTAACTCCCTAAATAATTACCTAACATAACTCCCATTTTCCCTCCTTTGTGAACCGCCCCCCCCCCCCCCCCTCCTAATCCATCTCATGTGCTTAACCTCACCTACCAAATTTAATGCAAACCTAACTTATGTCTCTAACTATATAATGAACCCTTTCATCCCATTTTTCACAATAATCATTCATAGTGCAAGTAAACTTTTCTTTCTCCTTTTCTCCTTGGTGTGCTCGGCCTAGGATCATCCAAGAAACAAGAATCATCATTTTTCAAAGATCAAAGTATAATCTTGTTCACATAGTTATCCTTGTTTGAGTTTTATAATAAAAACTCAAGGTTTCTTAGGTTTTACTCATCCAAGCTCTATAATCTTTCTTTGTAAGTTGTCAAACTCTTGTTCATAATTTCTTCATGTTATTTTTATGTTCATATCATTTCATACAAGGTTTACATGCATATGTTAGTATATACCACTCATTTATATATATATATATATATATATATATATATATATATATATATATATATATATATATATATATATATATATATATATATATATATATAACTTTTGATCCTTAGAAATGGATTATAGTTAGATCCTTGTTAGATCCCCTTGATTTATGATGTTTAGGAACCCATGACACCCTAAGAAGGTGTATGGTAAGATTAGACTAGATTTGTGGTGATTGAAAGTGGTTTGGTTGAAGTTGAAACAAGTTTGAAACTAGGAAAATGATTTTTGAAACTATATTTATACCTACTGT
This sequence comes from Artemisia argyi, assembly GCA_030686995.1. NCBI lineage: Eukaryota > Viridiplantae > Streptophyta > Magnoliopsida > Asterales > Asteraceae > Artemisia > Artemisia argyi. The sequence continues at coordinate 103,486,160 of CM060696.1, forward strand.
CCTTATTTTGAAATCGTGGGAAAATCAGTAGGTGGTGGGTAATTTTTGACCAAAGATTTAGAAAATACTTTCAAAAACGAAACTTTTGGCGAAAGAACGAACTAAAACGAGTTTATAACGAAGGAGATATGAATTTTTCAATATTAACGACGAAAACTATTTTTCTGAAAACTGCATGCTGTTTGACAGTTTTCGACGGGCAAATAGAGACGTTAGACGTAACCTAGAGGAGCCGAACTACCAAAAATATATTAGTATATACTAAAACGAATCCGTGGATATAAAGAACGAGTAAAATGAGCTTAAAACGACCAAGATATACACTTTTGAAACTAGGCGAACTATATATATATTTGACAACTTCTAATAGCACATATTCTCTTAAGTTATGGAAACACTATAAATCAACGCCAACGCTTATTTTCAAACTACGAGTGGTATAGGCTTCATGTGCATGTACATTCATCGCATCCCCTCATAATTTAAGTAGATCGTATCATTCGTTCATTATAGGTCGCGGTTAGAGATCGAACCTCATTTCTGTGTAACCACTTTTGTCTTCGTAACTATCGCACCAGGTGAGTCATAGCCCCTACTCTTTTAATTGTTTTGTCAACTTTTGGGGGAGAATACATGCTCGTTTTTAAATGAACTATTATTTGACTCTTTGAACTTGTCTTGACCTTTTGAACTTGACTTGACTTTTGAAATTGACTTAAACTTTTGAACTTAATGCACCGTACGTGCTATAACCTAAAGTCTCCCATGTACGGAGCAGTGCAAAGTCTCCCCTGTCTACGGAGCAGCATTATAAAGCCTCCCTTGTTCGGAGCAACCTAAAGTCTCCCATGTACGGAGCAGTGCAAAGTCTCCCCTGTCGACGGAGCAGCATTATAAAGTCTCCCATGTACGGAGCAACATAAAATCTCCCCTGTCAACGGAGTAACTGATTTCTATATAATAGTTTGTGAAAGATGTACCGTACGTGCATCAGCAATTGTTAGTCTCCTGCTGGTTTGCCGTTCGCACTCCAGTTTATACGTACCGTTCGTGCGGCCTCCTTGTGTGGGGCAGTAGATAGTATGGATAGCGCTATTTGAGGTCGGCCAACCTCTCGTTCCCCTGTCTACGGAACGCATATTATTTATTTTAGGAGCCTTGCCACATTCATTATTATATAGGTGGTGCTTATATTGTGACTTATTATGACCGCGGGTACTTGACTACTAGACCTAAACTATTTTAGCAGTGGGTTGTGAACACACAGGTTACAAGGCTCTTATGGCGGGACTTGTAACTGAGTGGATTTACGATGCCTTTGCTGTGTGATCATTTTCTATAAACTTTATTTGTTAAACAAACTCTATGAACTCACCAACCTCGTGTTGACACTTTAGCATGTATTTTCAGGTTTTAACTTATGGCACGCTACAGGAGGTTTTGGCAGGGCATGGCATGGTCATAGAAGACTCTGATTATTTATATGGGGACCGTTTTAAACTATTTTAAGGGCCTACTTCCGCACTACTTTTAACAATGTAAATACAATATTTTTGACTTAACTATTTTATTCTAAATGATTGAAGTGAAAACCATTTTTGAACTTGTGTTGTAATACCGATTGAGTTACACCCCAGCTACACGTATGCTTCCGCTGGACCCGATTTTGGGGGTGTGACAGATTGGTATCAGAGCTCTGGCTATAGCGAACTAAGTGTTTTTAAAACCTAGACTATAGCTACTTTTACGAAAAACTTAACCCTATGACCGTCACGTGCCTGCCTGCCAAGATGATGCCTCACTTGTGGTTTGTTGCTGACTTAGGTGATGAGATTTGTGTCTCATTATCTGGTTTATTATATTCACTTATTCTCGTTGATTACTATCATTGTCTTTCATATAAGCATGTTCACGTATCATATATGTCACCCTGTTATGTTTTTCCTTGCATAGTTTCATCTTTCGACCTCGAGTTTGGTCACCTGCCTTAGTCTTTCTGAACGTCTTGGTATTTGTGAAGGACATAGTCTTAGTATAACTGGACTGAGTATTTCAAAATTCATGGAACCTCGGTGGAATATAGACTAGTCACCTATATTCAACCCGGGATAGTGGGACATAGGCTGACTACCTATATCCAACTCAGAAGTGAATTTTGCAACACTGAGAATGGTTATAATAAAATTCTGTCTGGATTGAATCCTCTACTCAATTTTCAAATGCTTCATTTATGTGTGTGTATACCCTCGTTGTCAGAACGCTTATACTTTTCATCACTTCGTGAACCGCCGCCTAGAAACACGTCAACTGGTCATTTCATCTCATGAATCTTCACCTTTATAACACTTCGGAGACCAACGTTAACTGAACTTCGGGACGAAGTTCCTTAAGGGGTAGACACTGTCACAACTCGTAAATTCTGGTCTTTTCCCGAACTTTCACATTTACTATTCATCGGTTACTATTCATCGATCACTATTCATCATTTTACTATTCATCATTTTTTAGGTCAGTTTGATATTCTGAGAAGCGTTTTAAAATTTTACTATTCATAAAACACTATTCACCTCCGGAGAAAATTTGTCATTTATGCGGGAGTTGCGTCATTTTTATACACGTACGATTATCAACCTAATAAACGTTATCTTACGAGCTATTATTTTGAATAATTGATCCGACAATCCCAACTATGGTCCTAACACATTTTTATACTCATTATAATAATATAAAAAATTATATTATTAATTTACCCGGTGTTTTAAAAATCAATTACTATATTTTACGGTCAGAGCTTATAACTCCGTCGGTTTGCGATATTTTCAACCCAATAATTATTTTAACACCCGATTCTCATCAGGAATATTATTTTACAACTTTTACAACTTCGTCATATTTTATTTCATCTCGTTACGATTTATTTTTAGTTAACTCGGTACCCGATTACACCTAAAACTAACCAAATACTACACAATCTTACCACTAACTCCCTAAATAATTACCTAACATAACTCCCCTTTTCCCTCCTTTGTGAACCCCCCCCCCCCCCTCCTAATCCATCTCATGTGCTTAACCTCACCTACCAAATTTAATGCAAACCTAACTTATGTCTCTAACTATATAATGAACCCTTTCATCCCATTTTTCACAATAATCATTCATAGTGCAAGTAAACTTTTCTTTCTCCTTTTCTCCTTGGTGTGCTCGGCCTAGGATCATCCAAGAAACAAGAATCATCATTTTTCAAAGATCAAAGTATAATCTTGTTCACATAGTTATCCTTGTTTGAGTTTTGTAATAAAAACTCAAGGTTTCTTAGGTTTTACTCATCCAAGCTCTATAATCTTTCTTTGTAAGTTGTCAAACTCTTGTTCATAATTTCTTCATGTTATTTTTATGTTCATATCATTTCATACAAGGTTTACATGCATATGTTAGTATATACCACTCATTTATATATATATATATATATATATATATATATATATATATATATATATATATATATATATATATATATATATATATATATATATAACTTTTGATCCTTAGAAATGGATTATAGTTAGATCCTTGTTAGATCCCCTTGATTTATGATGTTTAGGAACCCATGACACCCTAAGAAGGTGTATGGTAAGATTAGACTAGATTTGTGGTGATTGAAAGTGGTTTGGTTGAAGTTGAAACAAGTTTGAAACTAGGAAAATGATTTTTGAAACTATATTTATACCTACTGTCCTTATTTTGAAATCATGGGAAAATCAGTAGGTGGTGGGTAATTTTTGACCAAAGATTTAGAAAATACTTTCAAAAACGAAACTTTTGGCGAAAGAACGAACTAAAACGAGTTTATAACGAAGGAGATATGAATTTTTCAATATTAACGACGAAAACTATTTTTCTGAAAACTGCATGCTGTTTGACAGTTTTCGACGGGCAAATAGAGACGTTAGACGTAACCTAGAGGAGCCGAACTACCAAAAATATATTAGTATATACTAAAACGAATCCGTGGATATAAAGAACGAGTAAAATGAGCTTAAAACGACCAAGATATACACTTTTGAAACTAGGCGAACTATATATATATTTGACAACTTCTAATAGCACATATTCTCTTAAGTTATGGAAACACTATAAATCAACGCCAACGCTTATTTTCAAACTACGAGTGGTATAGGCTTCATGTGCATGTACATTCATCGCATCCCCTCATAATTTAAGTAGATCGTATCATTCGTTCATTATAGGTCGCGGTTAGAGATCGAACCTCATTTCTGTGTAACCACTTTTGTCTTCGTAACTATCGCACCAGGTGAGTCATAGCCCCTACTCTTTTAATTGTTTTGTCAACTTTTGGGGGAGAATACATGCTCGTTTTTAAATGAACTATTATTTGACTCTTTGAACTTGTCTTGACCTTTTGAACTTGACTTGACTTTTGAAATTGACTTAAACTTTTGAACTTAATGCACCGTACGTGCTATAACCTAAAGTCTCCCATGTACGGAGCAGTGCAAAGTCTCCCCTGTCTACGGAGCAGCATTATAAAGCCTCCCTTGTTCGGAGCAACCTAAAGTCTCCCATGTACGGAGCAGTGCAAAGTCTCCCCTGTCGACGGAGCAGCATTATAAAGTCTCCCATGTACGGAGCAACATAAAATCTCCCCTGTCAACGGAGTAACTGATTTCTATATAATAGTTTGTGAAAGATGTACCGTACGTGCATCAGCAATTGTTAGTCTCCTGCTGGTTTGCCGTTCGCACTCCAGTTTATACGTACCGTTCGTGCGGCCTCCTTGTGTGGGGCAGTAGATAGTATGGATAGCGCTATTTGAGGTCGGCCAACCTCTCGTTCCCCTGTCTACGGAACGCATATTATTTATTTTAGGAGCCTTGCCACATTCATTATTATATAGGTGGTGCTTATATTGTGACTTATTATGACCGCGGGTACTTGACTACTAGACCTAAACTATTTTAGCAGTGGGTTGTGAACACACAGGTTACAAGGCTCTTATGGCGGGACTTGTAACTGAGTGGATTTACGATGCCTTTGCTGTGTGATCATTTTCTATAAACTTTATTTGTTAAACAAACTCTATGAACTCACCAACCTCGTGTTGACACTTTAGCATGTATTTTCAGGTTTTAACTTATGGCACGCTACAGGAGGTTTTGGCAGGGCATGGCATGGTCATAGAAGACTCTGATTATTTATATGGGGACCGTTTTAAACTATTTTAAGGGCCTACTTCCGCACTACTTTTAACAATGTAAATACAATATTTTTGACTTAACTATTTTATTCTAAATGATTGAAGTGAAAACCATTTTTGAACTTGTGTTGTAATACCGATTGAGTTACACCCCAGCTACACTTATGCTTCCGCTGGACCCGATTTTGGGGGTGTGACACATCGTCATCGTCATCGTCCGCGTCCAAATTTACGACATTTTTTCCTCTTTGGGCTTTGGTTCTTTTTCCTCGGCCTTTGCACGGTGATCGTGCCTTAGGTACTTTAAACGTACCTTGAGATGGTTGTGATGGAGGAAACGTGGATGGTTGATTCGGGTTATAAAATTGTGGTGACGAATTGAATTGTTGTTGACTTGAGAATCCTTGTTGAAACGCATATTGTTGGTTACGGTAAATTTCGTTCGGATTTAATGGTTGCGAACCGTATGGCGGTGAAGGGTTTGGACTTTGAGACGAGGGAGTAGAAGAGTTTGAGGCTCCCCCATATTGACGTTGGTTTGACGTTAGGAGGTTCGTGAAATAGCCCCCTTCGTTCGGGTGTTGAGACATTTTTGTTTTAATTTGGAGAAGATGTATAGAAATTTTTAGTTTAGTTTGTTGAAATGTAGTGAAAAGAAGTGAAAATGGGTTTAGTATTTATAGTGTTTATGTAAAAGAGTGAAGGGAGAAAAAAAAATACAAACAAACACAACCGTTGCAAACCAAACGGTCATATAGCCGTTTAACAATTCTGCAAACCCAACGTATCCCTCCTTTTTGTCAGAAATCAACTTCGCCGTGGCCACGAAGAACTCTCCAACAAAGAGCAACGGCGAGGCGTTTTTGGTGTAGTGGCGAGCTTCGGCTCGCCGTTGGAGCTTCCACGTCGGACGGCGAAAGCCAACGGCGGATCTACACCTTGTGCTCTAAGTTTTGGGGAAGAGATTGTCTTAAGTAGAAAAAATAACTTAAGTCAAGTTGGACGTTTGTGAGACATTGGATTTGATCCAATGACTTCTTTTGATTTGAGCCATTAGATCAAATCCAATGGCTCACACTTCCCCAACTTGACTCAAGTTGTTTTTACAACTTGAGACAATCTCTTCCCTTTTAAGTTTTGCCGTATGAAATTCTAAGTTTTGCCGTATGAAAAGTAAATATGTGTGTTCTGGCAACCAATATATGGTCGTTTTTCCTTGACATTTTTTGAAAACATGTAAATGTTGTATCATATGTTAGACATAGTAATGTCTCTATATGCTTTGAGTTGAGAAATTATCATTCTGGGAAATAAATTAAAGAGTGCTTTTGAATTCTACCAAACTAATGATCATGGTTATAATAGCTACCGAAACAAAGAATAGATTTTATTAGTTTCATTCTTTAACAATCCTAGTAAAATAAATCTGATTAGTTTTATACTTTGATGTTCTAGTAGAATAAAGGGTAAATTGCCGAGAAAAGTAACATAAGATACATAATTTGACAATAAAGGGTACCGGATAGTTTCTCACTTCTAAGAAGGATTGAGAAACCAATTTTATGACAAAAAAGGGTATATAATAATTAAATTGTGTTATTTAGGTGTATATTAAGCTACGGGATTTGGACCGGGTGTTTAATTTGTGTTATTTAAGGATTAAGTCCGGTTGTAGTAGTCACCACCTTCCTTACCATATACATATACCTCATTTAAACACAAAAATACCTAATAACACACTCACAAAAACACCATCACCATTTTCATTTCATTTGGTGGTCACCACCATCAAATCACCCATTTCTTTACCCGATCACCAGTGGCCTCTTCTCCATATAATGAAACTTTACTGGAAATTCTGCTAAAATCATCCGGACCAAGAGTGGGCTTAAGCATTCTTATGGCTAACCTTAACCTGATACGGGATTCATATAAAACTTTATACCACTACTACTTAGTTACGATTTACGCATTCATAAAAATATTACAACGTGGCATTTTAGCTTCGGTTTCAAGTGATTAAAAGGTAAAGTATTTCATATGACTTATATTTCATGAAAAATAATACATAAAAAAGACTAAGTTTTTTCCTAGCCTTTTATTACATAAAAATTCAAAGGTTAATGTGGAACCCGTAGAGGGGGGGTGAATACGTTTCCATTAAAAACTTAAAACTTTTGTATCAAATTACCAATCAAGTTTGATGTAATATGAGAAGTCTCAACAAAAAGTCTTGCTACAACTAGTGATAGTGGATTTACATATGTGAAGCATATTACTATGACACAAGCATTGACACACATAAATATCACACAATATATGCAATAAGCCACACACTCATAAAAGCAATGCAAGTATAAAATGATAAATGCAAAGATAAAAGGTAAAGAGATAGGTTAAGAAAACGCAAATCCGGACACGGTGATTTATAGTGGTTCAGTCACGAAGCTCCTCTTCGCCCTACTCCACTCCCCGAGTACTCAACTCGAGAGTTACTTCACTAATCAACAAGCTCCATTCTCGACGGAGAAAACCATACAACGTCGCTTACATTATTTTCCGACACTAAGCTAAATGTCGAGTACTAATCTTAGCTAGTACCAATCTACCACGATCTACCCGATCCTTAAAAATCACACAAGTTTCAAGATCCACATGATCTACACTCGATCTACCCGATCTACTCACGATCTACCAATCTACTCACGATCTACCCGATCTACCCTTGATCCACTTGATCAACACACAAGCTCACTAGCTACAAGAGATCTCCAAGATCTCAACAAGATCACAATGATCCACTCTCATAAGATTAAACAAAAGATAATGACTACTTGATGTATATCAAGATACAACAAGTTTACAACAAGTAATGCAAGTGCACTACTCAATGACTCTAACACTTTGTATCTTCTTGATACTTTGTGTTCTTCTCTTGGATTAGAAGAGGAATGAAGATGATCACTTGAATGGATGATTGGATCACTCTAAAATAAACTAAGACTCTCTAAATGATCAGAAAGTGATCTAACTAAGAAAGGATTAAAACAGAGAAAAGTGGCTGGAAAAATCAGCTTGAAAATGTAAAATGGTCCACTATTTATAGGCAAAGAGAAAAATGACTGTTAAAGGGGGACGGTACCACTAAATACCCGATGGTACCACTAAATTTAGTGGTACCGTGGTACCGTCCCAGACAGAGACGCTCCAAATTTTGTTTTTAGTGGTGAAAGTTTATTTGGGGGAGTTTGGAGCTGATTTAGGTAAAAATATAGTTGTTTGGATTTTTTAAATGATTTTCCCAAATAAAATATTTCTTTATAATTCAAAAATAATTTGTAATTTGTATTTTTGAAAAAATGTTTGTCACATTAAAATGTGAAGTTTAGAAAAAATATAATTCTTTGATTATTTGTCAAGTAGTAGATTTGTTTGTCCATACCTTGAGTGATTTAATTACGTCGGGATGGAAATCTACGATTTTGTTGAAGCATGCTTGAGACGTCGGGAGGTGTTGATGTAAGTAAGCATTGATGATATATGTTTACAAGTAACTTGCGCATTTTACGTTATGCATTACAGGTTACGTGTTTGTCATTATTAAAACCGAAGTAACCGTTAAGTTTAAATATCATACTATTTGCACTAACAATATCCCCTTTTTTTATGATGAAAAATATGTAAACCGTAACACACAGTAAAATATAAAAGTTACATGTTTACACTCCCTTCTCCCCCTTTTTCGAAGCAAAAAGGTAGTTGGCTTGAGCTCTTCCTTTAATCCATTCCCTACTCTCCCTTATTGCACTACTATCCTTTCTCCCCAGAAAGGCGAGCTTGCATCATCCCAGTAAAGTCTTCTATCACCACTTGTGAAGACGAATCTGAGCTATGTATTTAAATACCCCCGAGCTCCCCCTAGCTCAATGCTCCCCTATGGTGATTGAATCCCCTTGTTTATGTACCTTAGTATCTAACGGATCCATGGATCAAATTCTTACAAAGGTTTTTCCTACATCAAGGGTTAGCTTCGTGCAACATAATATATAAGAGTATAGGAGCAACATTATAGGGATAGAATACATATAGCAAAACATGCAATGGTTAAACTATGCGAGTGACACAGCCTAAAAGAAAGCCCAAGAAAGTTGAGCGACACAAAAAGATGAATGCATATTGTAATTCAAAGACACTTGAGTGTCACAACCCGACCAACAACCTAAGGTGTAATTGTTCAATCAATCACACTAACAAGAACGAGATTCGTTCGTTGACTGACACACAAAATGACTTCTTCCAAGTCGTCATTGGGAAGACAAGTTCTAACAAACCTTTTGAATGACATAATCATCTACCTAAGATGATTGATGTTAAGGATGGTTTGTTGATAAGACATACTCTAAATGATTACTATTATGACAAGTCATGCCATAAAGTAGACTCGATAAAAAAAATAAAAATGAGAACGGTATGCACCTATATACGAATGGAAATGATTCCATAAGATGGGAAAGTGTTGGTTTTGACCTAAAAGGAAAAGTGGGGAAAGATGGTTTAGATTAATATATCATTTGCACTGACAATGAGATGCATGATATATTTCAAAAGAGAAAAAGAAAATGTGCATGTGATCCTAACAGAATTTTTGGTGAAGATCTCTAACGGGGTTGAGGTAGCGAAGTTTTAGATTTTTAGTTTGGATGATCCTAGTTGTGTGTTAGAGATAATTTGGTGCATGAAGGGTTTCATGTAATTATAAGGATTGAAGGTTGTTGAACTAACTATCACTTATCCAAAGTGAGGAATAGTTTTAAAGTTTGAGTGTAATGATCGGTGGGTTGAAGGTTTTTAGACTAACTATCACTGTCAAGAGTGAAGTTTAGTTATAAGGGTTAAGTGTGATGATGTTAATGTGAGGTTTTAAGATGAGATGCAAGATAAGCTTGCAATGGTGAGACCTTATATAGGTAAGAGTTGTGGGATTCGAATAAAAGTTGGTGGTAGTGTCCTATGTTGTAGTGAGGAAATCTTAGGGTGTATGTGAGTTTGCAAAATTTTGCAAGTTTGAGGTTAGGGATGCAGGGAGCTAAATGAAACAATGAAAATTCGTCAAACAGGGGCACGGTACCCCCAAGATCTCAACAAGATCACAATGATCCACATTCTCAAGACCAAACAAAAGATAACGACTACTTGATGTATATAAAGATACAACAAGCTTACAACAAGTAATGCAATGTGCACTATTCAATGACTCTAACACTTTGTATCTTCTTGATACTTTGTCTTCTTCTCTTTGACTAGAAGAGGAATGAAGGTGATCACTTGAATGAATGATTGGATCACTCTAAAACAAACTAAGACTTTCTAAATGATCAAATAAAGTGATCTAAACAAGAAGGGATTAGACCAGAGAAAAGTGGCTTGAAAAATCAAATTGGAAGTGTAAAATGGTCCACTATTTATAAGCAAAGAGAAAAATGACCGTTACAGGGGGACGATACCACTGAATTTAGTGGTACCGTGGTACCGTCCCAGACAGAGACGCTCCAATTTTTTTTTTTTAGTGGTGAAAGTTTATTTGGGGGAGTTTGGAGCTAATTTAAGTAAAAATATAGTTGTTGGGATTTTTGAAATGATTTTCCCAAATAAAATATTTCTTTATAATTCAAAAATAATTTGTAAAATGCATTTTTGAAAAAAATATTTTGTCACATTAAAATGTGAAGTTTAGAAAAATATAACCTTTTGATCATTTGTCAAGTAGTAGATTTGTTTGTCCATACCTTGAGTGATTTACATCGGGATGGAAATCTACGACTTTTTTGAAGCATGCTTGAGACGTCGGGAGGTGTTGATGTAAGTAAACATTGATGATATATGTTTATAAGTAACTTGCGCATTTTACATTATGCATTACAGGTTACATGTTTGTCATTATTAAAACCAAAGAAACCGTTTAGTTTAAATATCGTAATATTTGCACTACGTCATAACTCTGTTATACACGTGTTATACCCAACTAAACAGGATCGAAGAAGAATTTTTGGAAATACCTCGTATTTGGTTAACATACAACATAAGTTTAATACCATATTCTCTTTTTTATCATAAAATTGATTTCTCAATCCTTTTTAGGAGTGAGAAACTATTATGTTCCCATTATTGTCAAATTTATATCTTATGTTAAATTTCTTAGCAATTTTCTATCTAAAATAAATACCATGATTTGATTGTGACCACATACTCTCACTTGAAACAAGTAAATACTCTCACTTGAAACAAGTAAATGAGTGAGACATCAAACTGCTCCCTCTATCTCAAAATTATATTCCTCATTTTTATTTTGAGATGTCCCAATAATAGTCATCTTCTTGTGTTAACTAATCAAAAGAGATTTTAGTGGATGGAGATGATATTTGATTGGTTGAAGAATGTAGTAGTCTTGCTTAAAAAAAATGTAGTGGCCACATACTTTTTAAACTGCGTGTTTTTTGTCTGAAGACATTAATTTTGAGATGTTAGGAGTATGAAACTAGCAAACAACATTAACATTTAACACAGGGTAGTAACTTGTTTGGTAGTTTAGATGCCAAATCTTTAAAATCAAAGGTTATTCGTATCCCAGCCTTGCTCGGCCTCGACCATTCGATATTTCTTTGCCCACTAGGCCCAATATGTGTGAAATAGTCTGGACATGCTTCGTGATTAAAAAGACAGAGCATTATGACTTGGGCCAACCCATGTACCAAATTAGTTTAACTTTCTAAGGTTTCTATGCTGGCATCATGGCAAGCTGCCAAATCGTGTAGTTTTGGACTTTTGGTTCATGTGAAGTTTGTAAACGAATAATCCTTGATGCAAACTTTAAATATCAAATACCCATTTTTGGGACTTAGTAAAAGAAAAAATGTAAACATTTTTCACATATACGATAAAATGTTATTTGAGATAAACTAGGGATTAATAATAAAGATACTCAATTCAAGGAAAAGGTTATGTCCATATTCATTTCGAAGGTGTAGTCGATTATGAAGTTTTTTTTTTGCGCTAAAGGTGAACATATATTAAACATCAATCAAAGTACAAATTACAGTAACTCTGATTAGGACATACCCATAATCAGATCAGAGAAAAAACAACATACAATTCTATATCCTCAAACAACATACTATAACAGCAACAACAAAAACAACAAAAAAAAAAAAAAAAAAAAAAAAAAAAAAAAAAAAAAAAAAACTAACCAACTCCTGTATCAGCAGACTTGATACAATACCAAAGCATCCATCTTCCAATCATACCAGAATTACTAATGCACCTTTAATAGCACCATTACCATCCAACTACATTTCCATATCAACCTCCCCTATGGCCATTCAACCAACATCCACAACAGCCTTAGAAGAGAATTGTATGGCTTCATTGGGAACCTAATCCATCCAGTCAAGGGCTCTTCCAAACCATTTACATTTCCCTCTTTACAAAAGGCTTCAAGGATTTAGAAACACACACCTTGAGGGAGATACTACATGCCCCCTTGGCAGTACACTAATTGGACCAAGTAGGGTCATCTTGCACCCCTCACTATTCCAATTATCCCATGTACCACCCTACAAGTTCATACTACCCTACACAACTGGGAAACCCACTTTATGGCCTAATTTCAACTGAGATTCATATTAATCACAATATCCTGCACTTACCTCCACCAAGGCCTAGTGAAACGGTCTATTCTGAATCAAAGTGAGTCTAAGAATCCATTAAGCCAAGATACAGGGTCATCCAGTGATATGAACTCTAATATAAAAATGCTTCCACAAGCTGTTAGAAGCATTTTTATGGTTTAAAACCATATTTTCAGCATACACATGAAAATCAACTGCTGATCCAAACACCCATATATACACCACCATGATACAACTCAGATACCAAAACATACTATCAATCATCATTTTTCCCCATGACCATTTTAACATTCCACTCTATCTGAGCTCTCAACACTGCAAGAGAAGGCTTGACTTTCATTCCTGCAAGTCTGAGTTTAATGATATCACAAAATAGCTCAAACAAATCCTCCACACTCCTTTTTTCATCTCTAAACAGCCTACGATTTCTTTCATTCCATATTAGATATACACTAGCAGCAAAGCTTAATCTCTTAATGATACTTTTAATATTGTTACCACTATCCATGACTGCATACTTGCTAACTGTCTCACCTCATTCCCATTCTTCCCATTGCAAATCAATTTTAGAGCAAACTTTCTTCCAAAACATATTTGAAAACTGACAAGTGAAGAACAAGTGTTGGTGTGAATCTATATCTTCACAACATAAAGGACATATCATTATATCATAAGATCCCCAATTCTTCAATCTATCCTGTGTCATCAACCTTTTCTGAATTGCTAGCCACAAAATGAAAGCATGTTTTGGTATATGTTGTGAAAACCATACCAACTTGCTCCATGTCACTTCATCCTCCTCATTATGCAAATCAATATAGGCTTGTTTAACAGAAAATTTCCCAACTTTACCTTTTTTGCTTTTCCATACCAGCTCATCTCTACCATCAATAAGATCCACTGCTTGTATTTGATTAAGCACTGGATATTTAACAATCCATTCTTCTGGCCAAGTCCATTCTCCATTACTTACTACATCTTTAACCACCATACTAGAACCCATTCTAGCATTATATAAGTCTCTGTGAGTAATAATAGTATGCAAAGCTCCTATTTGGCTCCAATTATCATACCAAGCAGAAGCATTACACCCATCACCAATCTTCATCACACAGTAATCTTTAACCTCATTCTTGACCTTCAATATATTCTTCCAGCTCCAACTATCACTAGCATCTTCATTAATAGCCCAAATGCTTCTGCTTTTAAGCTTAACAACATTAACCCACTTCACCCATAATGAATCTTTTTTTGAAGCCACATGCCACAGATGCTTAACTACCATTGCTTTATTCCATACTTCAATATTTTTCAAACCCAATCCACCCTGACTCTTTGGTTTGCAGACCTGACTCCAAGCTACTTTAGCAGACCCCTTAGAATCATCTCCATTATTCCACAAAAAACCTTTCAACAGCTTGTTAATATCCTTTATAATAGTTTTGGGAAGTAAAAAAACTGAAGCCCAATAGACATGAATAGATTCAAGAACTGATGCAATTAACAGCAACCCCCCAGCATAAGACAAACACCTGTTTTTCCAACTTGTGATTCTGTTTTTAACTTTATCAACCAAACATTTGCATTCTTTAATACCTATCCTTTTAGAAGTAAGAGGGATCCCAATATATTTAATAGGCAATGCTTCAACCTTAAAAGGCACAACATCAAGGATACTCTGTCTATCTTCACAACTCATGCTTCCAAAAATAATAGTGCTCTTGTTGTAGTTAGGAGATAAGCCAGTAATAGCACCAAATTCATTTATAGCTTCCATAATGATCTCCACAGATTTTTTGTTACCATGACAGAACATCAATAAATCATCAGCAAAGCATACATGGGTCAATTTCAACTTTTTGCAACCAAAATGGTATTGGAAACCATCTATACCATCAATTTTGTCTTACATTATCACATTCAGAAGCTCCATGACTAAAGTAAACAAGTAAGGGGACATTGGATCCCCTTGCCTAAGCCCTCTTCCACCTTTGAAATACCCATAGTTTTCACCATTTACACACACAAAAAATGAGGTGGTTGTGACACACTTGATAATCCAATTAACCATTGTACTATGGAACCCATAACCAGTAAGCATAGCCTCCAAAAACTTCCAGCTAACAGTATCATATGCCTTCTGAATATCTACTTTCAAAGCCACCCTTTTAGGACCCCCTTTCCTATTATATCCTTTTAATAACTCTTGAGACACTAGAATATTGTCCTGTATGTGTCTATTAGGTACAAAAGCACTTTGGTTTAGACTAACAAGCTTCCCCAAACTGTGTTTCATTCTCTCAGTAATTATTTTACTTATACTCTTGTACAAAACATTGCAACAAGCTATAGGTCTAAACTCAGTAACTTTGCTAAGAGATGGTACTTTGGGAACAAGTGTGATAATAGTGGAATTGATCTCTGTTAACATCTTGCCAATTTCAAAGAACTCTCTAACAGCAGTACACACATCCTTTCCAACTACATTCCAAGCTTTTTAAAGAAAGCAGAATTGAAACCATCAGGGCCAGGAGCTTTACTATCTTGAATATTAAACATTGCTATTTTAATTTCCTCATCACTAACAGCTTGTATCATAGTATTAGCTTCCTCCTCAGTCAGCTTTATTCTCACCATTCCAGCTAAATCCACTTCCTTCACAGGAATACTATCACCCAAAAACTTCTGGAAATGTTGAACAAATTGCTCTGCCACTTGATCACCCTCAACTCTATTCCCCATACTATCCTCAATTGAGCTTATTCTACTCTTATGATATCTACTTTTCAATGTCTTATGGAAAAAATCATTATTTCTATCCCCTAAACTCGACCATTTAATCTTTGCTTTCTGAAACAACAAGTTCTCTTCAATCTTCAAAGCCTCCATATACTTACTTAAAATATCACATTCCTCTTCTCTAAGCTGTTTATTATCTGGATCACAATCAATCATAGTTTGCACCTTCTTCAAATTTTCTCTTAAACTGGATACATTTTCAAACACATTCCCATCCTTCCAAGCTAACTTTTTCAGATGTTTTTTCAATCCTTTCAATTTCTTTACAACTTTGAACATCATACAACCCATATTGTCCACCTCCCAATATTTCTTAACCAAAGGTAAGAAATTGTCTTTTATAGCAACAAAATTAGCAAACTTGAAGGCTTTCTTTCTAACTTGTATAGCTTTAGGGATATTGAGTAAAGTAGGACAATGGTCTGATATAAGGTAAGGTAAAAAAATTGCATGAGCCTGAGTAAACATACCAATACAAGCCTCATTACCCATGATTCTCTCTAACTTCTTCAAAACTCCACTTTTATTACCAGCTTTCACCTTGTGAAGATTTTTAGTCCAAGTATAGAAAAGACTAGAACTGTTGATATCTTCTACTTCAATGCTATTGATGCACTCTCTAAATTCCTGCATATCAGTAGTCATACAAGAGCTTCCAGCAGAGTGTTCATGAGGAGCCAAAGTCACATTCATATCACCAAATATAACCCATGCCTTATCCTCTACTATTCTCTTATAAATGCACAAATCCTTCCATAGAATTCTTCTTTCAACTCCACCATTTGCAGCATAAACAAAAGTGCAGAACAATTCAATATTACCAGTAACAGTTTTTACTTTACACAACACTGATTGTTTAGCAACATGAATCATGGTAACACTGACTTTATCTTGATTCCATCCCAGCATAACTCTACACCCTTTATCACACATTCTCAGATTATCTGTCCATTCTCACATACCAAAAATTCTATCTCCAGTTCTTTGTATCTTGCTTGTTTTTAGATGTGTTTCAAGAATAGCACAAATACTAAGTTGCTCATTCTCAATAAAATTCCTAACCTCATTTTGTTTATCAGTAGTACTTAGACACCTGATATTCCAACTTCCTATCTTCAAATCCATTTAGATACAATTTTGATCTTCCAACACATTCCTGTCATTCCCATTTACAACATCATTCTCCATACACTGACCTATACCTGATTCCTCCTGATACACATCATTAACTTCCTCCTTGTTGCTATTATCCACCATTTTCTCTTTTACTTTACTCCTCATAATCTCTTTTCTCTTATTAAAATACCCTATCATATCAACATTCCATTTGGAGAATTCAATCTCTGTAGGTTCCTTTTGTAGCCTTAAAAAATCATCCACTATTTCCTTATTCCTCATATTCTCCAATTCAGATTGATCATTCACTTCATATTCTTCTAAAATTGAGTACTTATTTGCAGACCTCCTTAGTTCAGACACAAAATCATTACCAACTGACCAAGCTTTCTTTTCAGGAGTTTTATTACCCACATTCAACTCAACTTTTTTCCCTTTGTCCTTTTCCACTTTAGCATTTTCATTTTTATTATTATTGACACCATTAGTACTAGGCTTAGGTTTATAATTCTGAGTAACTGGCTTTGAATGCACTTTCTTACCATTCTCTTGGAATTGTTGTCTTCTACCATCACCTCTTTTTCCATTCTTCTTATACTTGACTTCCTCAAATCCATCATTAATATCTTTCTCACATTCACTTCCTTTTCCTTTGTATTCACTTCCACCTTGAATTTCTTACCACATGTCTTATCAGTATGTCCAAAAATACAACATTCAGCACATCTAGGTGGAATCCAGTCAAATTCAACCTTCACTTTCTTTCTGCATATATCCTCCTTTAAACCATTTCTATACACAATCTCAATTATCTCAGGTATTTCTTTTGTAGCAGACATCTCCACTAACACTCTTGCATACCCCATTCTTCATACACCCAATTGACACATTCTTGCAGTTTCATTATCCATAACTAAAGGCTTTCCAACTCTACTTGCAAGTGCACTTATCCCTTTGACAGTCCATGCCTCAATAGGAACACCACACATTTTAATCCAAACAGGCAAACTCACCATTCCTTCTTATCCAAGCACAAACTAATTTCCCATCTTTGAACAATCAGTGGTTTATTTTTTACCATCCATGGCCCATTATTTGCAACAAAATCTAACCCCTCATCCCTAAAGAACTTCATGTAATACACACCATTACAGACATCAACAATATCCTTGAATCCATGTCTACCCCACATTCTACTTAAGTTGTATCTTAACTCATTCACAGACATATTCTCACCAACAAAATACCCACACAAAGTTTTAACCCATTTCTTACTGCCTTCATTAATCAATACCTCATCAACCACAACCTCAGTACCATTTGCATCAATTTCAGTAGGAATTACAAGCAAATTTTTGTCAAACATCTGTCTATTGTTGGCAACATTAGCATAAGTTCTCTTATCATCTCTATTCTTATTCACATTTTCTTCATTATTTCCACTAGCACTCTTATTCACATCTACATTAACAATCTCAACCTTATTTTCAGTAACATGAACAGAATTAGTAGAATATATATCACAATCATATAAACTAACACATATGAAAAATATCAGCATAGACATGGATTATAAATTAGTAGAATTAGTCGATTATGAAGTTATGTTTAGTATATGCTACATAAAGTATCAGCATATTTTAGATTATAAATTAATTGATAAGTTTCAAATAGCCCTTTTCATTACATCAACATGGAAAATATAGGATGTTGCATTCTTGCTCTAATATGCATATTTGCTAAGATGTACGCTGGATAAATTCGACCTAGTTATGTCAGATCATACCATTACTAACAAACTAGATTTAATCACAACTTTACGGTTAAATACGCTCATGTGAGAGTAATATTAGAGATGGTACCACTAAGACGTCCTTAAAAGAATAAGTGACAAAGAAAATAAACAAACACGCATATGACTCTGTGTAATGGAGGCGGCGGTAAAATTTTAAGTTAGCGTCACATCATCCCTCTTTCTCGACACCTTTCCACACATTTACCCTCGTAATAGTCATCACTTTCCGTATCATTTACTTGCACATACCTCTCACTTAACACATAAATATCCCACAACACAACCACACACACACAAAATTTCTTGTCCAATTAGTGGTTTGCACCAACGATTTAGTTTCTTCAGATTTTTTTCGCGTGATTTTTCACTACCATGTAATAAGAACTGTGATCGTGTATCAGTATTTTTTTGTTTTTTTAATTTTTTTTATTGTTTTTTTTTATGCGTGATTGTATGTCACCACGTGTGCTACGCCATTGTTACACCCGATCAAACTCCGCCTTATAGTCCATTTTAAACTTATTTTGTTTTGCACAGCTTGACAAGTTGGCATCTAGCTCTTAGTTTGTGATTTAGCAAGCATCTTATCAACATACAGGGTTACATGTGTCTCGAGTTCGAATCAATAGAACTAAATAGATTGAGGTTGACAAGTTCAAGTTAAGTTTTGAATTCAGTAAAATAAGCGAGTTCAAATTTTCGCTAAACTCCAAATTTCACAAACAAGACTCGTGCCAACTCGAGCTTGAACTTTTAGAGCAACTTTAATGTTAGCACTAAAGGAGTGTTTGTTTAAGCTTATATGTGGGCTTATGAACTTATGTCATTTCGGCTTATATAACATAAGCCTCAATTTGTGACTTATTTAGACACTTATGGGCTTATATAACAATGTTGTATCACAACATTGTTATATAAGCCCATAAGTGTCTAAATAAGTCACAAATTGAGGCTTATGTTATATAAGCCAAAACACAAATAAGCTCATAAACCACATATAAGCTAAAACAAACACCCCGTAAATGTAACTTTTGCACTTATTTAGTACTAAAAGTATAAAATATCTATTCGAATGTTAGCACTAAACATGATACCATGTTAGTGCAATGTAAACAAAAAATGCATCAAATATAGTGTTAACACTATTTATTACACTAAACACTATTCATCAATTTAATTGTTTGTTACTTTTTAATCCTTTAATATTCAACTAATATAAAACCTATCTTATAAAAAGTATATTTTCATAAGTTTTCAAACAATATTATCAAATAAATCTAATATTGATATACTTTATTTCAACTATTTTTTCTTTATATTGTGTTATATACTTTGAGTTAGTTAAAAAAAATGTTTAGTGTAAAGATTTAAGGCCATGCATTGGAGCAAATTTTGTTTAGCATGTTTATCTTTTTAAAAGATGCTTTTTAGTACTAATTTACATAAAATTTTAATTACAAAATAGGAGATGCTTTTAGACTATCCGTAATGAAGGGTCGTTTGCACTTGGTCACCCTCACAATGACCAGGATCACACTTAATCACCCTTGTTACACCTCCAATTAAATACGCGTCTAACATGGTATTTTTGCAAGGACTTGGTCGACTACACGACCAGGTCGTGTGAGTTCTTGTGTTTGTAAGTGTTTTTAATAAATGGAGTTTGTGATATATATTTGTGTTTAAGTGAAATATATTTCTGATTGTGACTGCGGTCGTTTTATTACACTAAGCTGGTTGTAAAGAAAAGGCTAAGTTAAAGCTGATGTACCAATATTTAACGTGATCATGGGGCTCCCTTCGTTAAAAGTTATAAGCATTGGGATATACCCATTAGCCAAGCCATAGCCTTTTTTTTATTTCTTTTATGAAAAACGGTAGCCAGAGATGTTATATAATTTTAGTGATAAAAAGATACTCCATCCGTTACATGATTGTTGCTCACTATTGACTTTTAAAGTCTTTAGTTTTTAACTTATATTTTATATTTTATATATTTGTATTTGTATTATATATTATTTAATGAAAAATATATTAATGAATTGAGTTTTAAATATATTATTAGTATAATTTTCATTGATATAATTTTTATCAAGTATTATATAACATAAATATAAATATTTGAAGTTAAAGTTGCAAATAAAAAATTTAGAAGTCAACATTAGACAACAATTGTTAGACAGAAAGAATAGTATTTGAGTTAAATTATAAATTTCGATTTAAAAAAAAAAAAAAAAAAAAAAAAAAAAAAAAAAAAAAAAAGGACAAAGTAACAATAATTTTTGCTATAAACAAGAACCCGGCACAAACACACCTCGTGCTGTTGCGTCGTTTGTGTGAAATAGAGTGAGTTAAATTTGGATCCACGTGTTAACTCTGCCACTGCACCAAAACATTAAACAAACAAAACACTCACCACTACACTTGTCCTTCACTTCACTCTCAGTGTCAGTAAACTTTATAAAATCCATCACAAAAAAAGAAAGCCAGTTTATAAAAAAAATGTGTTACATTGGGAAAGCTACAAAAATATTCATCTTCTTAGTAACCGTTTTAATCATCACCGGTATTCTGTTAGGCTTTGGTGTCCTCCGCCGTGCCATCCACCCTCACTCTCATCATCAATGCTCCGGTTACGACGACTGTTCTCAATCCGATTCATTTCTTCCGCCGCCGGAGTTCCCGATTCCGTCTTCTCCTGAGTTCACACCACCGCCGCAATCTCCGCCGGTAAATACGAATCTAGCTCCGCTACCGCCTGCAAGTAGGAATGTAGCTCCGCCGCCACCTCCGGTAGCGTCATTTGCATCACCTCCGCCGGTAGTAACGAAGCCTCCACCGCCGCCGGTAAGTGTTGTGGCGCCGCCGCCGACGGTTGATCCGCCGCCTAGTGAGGTTACAGTGACGCCTGGTCCGGTGAAATCGTTATAGTGTGATTAGTTAAATTTTTTTAATACATATTTTGTTGATCTTATTTATATATGATGAAATTATTTAAGGCAGTTTGATGATTTTGATACTAGTAGTTGTTTGTATTATTTATTTATTTATTTATTTATTAGTTTTGATGAATTTTATGTTGAATGGTAGAAAGTAGAAACCGGTAGTAATACTATGTTTTCGAGTTGAATAAAAAGGAGTAAGTAAAATGAAAGTGAGGAAGTTTGATTTTTTAGTTTTTTTTATAAGTAAAGTTTAATAAACTAAAATGATTATATTTTAGTTATAAATCTTTAGCTATATTTATATTTTTAGAACATTTTTAAGATGAATTTTACTTTAAAGTTGGTGGATGAGTTTGGTCAAAGTAGTCAAAACAAAGTTGACTTTTGTTTAACTTGAGAATATTTGATATTTTATATCGGAAAAAGAAAATTCCATTTTTTTTTTATATAAAGTTTGTGCAACTTAAAATGCCACCAACACGTAAGTACTAAATCGAATATTTGTGGATGGAATCAAGCACGACGGAATGACTTAGTGGTAGGCATTTAACATCACCACAAGGGATTTAAAGTCAAAATCACTAGATAGATTTAGGGAGGAAAGAGAATAGTCATAGATTGCGGGATATCTCGGTTAGTATGTATATAATTAAGGTAAGGCTCGTACTCTTCGAGAAAATTAAACATAAAATACTCATTCGTTTACCCTTATATTCAAGGAGGAAACCAAGTCAGGGTCATACCTATAGGCTATAATAGGCTACGGACGTTTTAGTAAAGAGAATCATCCTTCATGAATATCCTAAACCGTAACAAACTCATCCATTTACTTGTTTTATTCATTGATTGATAAGAGAAAAAACCATATAGTTTTATTTTATTTTAAAGAGAAGTACAACAGTAACAACATACTCAATCCGATCAAGGCGGGGTATGTGCGGTGATAGAATATAGACTAATTCTACCTCTACCCCAAGATATGACAGTAAGGAGACAACTTTCAAAAAGACCTCCGACAAGTGTGTGCGGTGAGAGTGCTTAGATATAAGTGCAAGTGTGAAAGTGACCATTAACAAGGATAAGCAGACAAAATGGTAAAAACAATACATAGCAGATAGGCAGAAAACTATCAAAAGAACATAATAGAAAATGACATAAGCAAAAATAAGCAAACGCCGCAAGAAACCTAGAAAATAGAAAAGATATAGTGCAAAAGAGGCATGAGGACACGAGCAAATCATACAAGAGCAAAAGTATAAACGCATAATGAAAAAGGGCAAGGGCACAAATAAAAATATAGACAAAGAAAAGGGAGCTAAAAACAAAACAAAACCTAGGCCTAAGAAAGCATCAAAGATCTAAGCAGGGCAACGTTAAGAGGCTATAGCTAAGGCAAAGCAAAAAGAACAAGAGATACCACTAAACGCCTAAAATGCCTAAAGAGAACTAGCTAATGGGCTCTATAAACACATGGGGCATGGCTACTAAGAGACTCCTATAAGGCTAAACGCAACAACTACCTCACACCCTCAAACAACCTAGCCCAAACTACTAGTAAACTCTAATCATATCTCTCCACGCATTCTTATATGAGGTCATGTCCTCGGACAAGAGAAGCTCATTCATGTCTTGCTTAAGTCTATCCTCCCACATAAGTTTAGGTCTACCCCTACCCGTCGACTATTAGCACTTTGATTCTCCTTACTGGCTGCCTCCTCCTGACATGACTACACTACCTAAACCTTCCTTCTCTTATTTTCGAGATAAAATATTCGATTTCCAGTATAGCTCTGAAACTCCTATCAGAATTATGTCAAACGTGGTTTTACCATAAGTCCAACTTATCATTCTCAGTTCTGCCACTTTCACCCTATTTGCTTGAGCTTTCGTGATAGGCCAGCACTCTGACCAATACAAGATAGTTGGTCTAATTGCCACATAGTACTTTCTTTCTTATCACATAGTACTCCCGATGTCGCCCTCTATTTTGGCCAGCCTGTTCTAGTACGGTGGGTTAAGTCATCGTCTATCCTATTTGATTTGTGTATCACTGAACTCTAATATCTAAAAGACTCCTTTGGTTGAAGGATTTGGTCGCCGATACGAACTTTCCTTTCTTCGTT
This sequence comes from Artemisia argyi, assembly GCA_030686995.1. Lineage (NCBI taxonomy): Eukaryota > Viridiplantae > Streptophyta > Magnoliopsida > Asterales > Asteraceae > Artemisia > Artemisia argyi. The sequence goes on from CM060696.1 coordinate 103,509,838, forward strand.
GTAGACGATCTTGATCCTACCGAAATTACATCTCAGGTATTTTGACTTCTTTCTGCTAACCCGAAAGCCATTGTCTTCTAGTGCTTCCATCCAGTGCTCAAGTCTGTCATTTAACCCTTTGTAGATTCTGCCACTAACACAATAGTGTCTGCGAATATCATGCTCTAAGGGATGCACTCTTGAATCTCTCGTGATAACTTGTAACACCTAAAATCCTAAAGCATGTGAAAAGACCATATTACCCCTACAAGTTTAAAAATTTATTTAAGGCTTATAAAGTAACCAAATAATTCCCAAACTTCAAACAATGCACAAGTTATGATTCCAAATAATTTTAACAATCTTATTTAACATTTATATGTGTGGTAAAATTACTAAAATGCCCTTAGATTGGCCGATTAAATGATAAGTGAATTTATTTTGATTTATTGGAAATCAAAGAGATATACATTATCTAAAAATGGAAGATAATCTTCATGAATATTCTCCCAACCATAAATCACGAAATTCCTGGTCTTTTTCCCCTCCCCACACGTTTTCTTCATATTAAAAACAAATCCCTACCTTTTCTATTTCAAAACCCTAATACCGATCCAATATTTACACACACAAAAATTTCCACAGCCTCCATTCGACTCACACAGCACTCCTAAGCATTTTTCTGTGAGTTATCATCATCCTAAGAAGCCAAGAAAAATCCCATTCGAATTGTTGAAGCCTTACACGATCGTAGCATTGTTTTCTTTGTGTCGAGCCCTAGAACAAAGGTAAATTCGTTATGTTTCATACGACCTCTATAAAAATGATTTCTTATTTTTCTGATGTTCCTTACATCATATAAGACCCAATAAAATTGGTTTCAAGGTTGGAAGATCATCGGTGAAGTTGTGGTGATTTTGGATCGTTTTGGCTCTACGCGTGTGCTATAATTCGTACAGCCCTCTCTACACGTTCCATCCTTGATTTGGTATTTTTCTCAGGTCCCTTATACCTTATGAACACCAAATAAAATGTTATAATCGATCCATGCAAGCTCTAGAACGTTTTGGTGAATTAAACCCTAAAAACGCAACAAAACTCTATATCATTGTATATGAATTTTCTGGATATGAATGATAATTTTTATGAACTTCATATATTAATTACGATCTCATAAAAATATGGGTTTGAATTATAGAATCTTAAATCTCGTGTTGTGATTTATTTTATAAATCGGCTAATTAAGAAAACAATGAAGAAAATAAAAGAAACCCTAAATCGAATTAGGGTTAGGGTTTTTATGTTTGGATCTGGTAATTAATGCATAATGATGATCGAGTAATGATTGTATAATGATGGCATTATGATTTTATGAAATTAGGGTTTGGTTTTGGTAACTTTAAAATAAATCCGATTGGAAAATAAAGTACAAGGGTGTGTTTTGCCAACTTTGAAACATCTGGGATATTTTTGTAAGATCGTATATATCAGTAGGAATATGGGAAAAATATAACTTGAGGGTTCTAAGTGTAAATATTACAAGAAATGAGTTAATTGTATTTAATCGGTGCGATTGTAATTAATTAAAGTAGAGGGACTAAAAGTGTAATTTCTGGAAACTTGGGACTGATTTGAGTAATAAAATATATTCAGGGGGTTTTGTGCTAATTTGGTAATTTAATGGCTTAATATGTAATTATAGATAATTAAAAGTTGAAATTGTAAATTAAAAGGTTAAATATGTAACTTTGATAACTTGAGGGACTTAATGTGTAAATTATGAATACTTGAGTATCCATTCGTATTATATGATAAAATAAGTGATCATGGTGTAAAATGGATAAGATAAGGGTTTAATGTGTAACTATGAAGACTAAAAGGTTTAAAGTGTAATTTTGGAATGTAAGGGTATAAAGTGTAAAGTTGTGAAACCCTGAGGACCAAATGTGTAAATATGTTAAAAGATACTTTGATTCCATTAATAATGACTCAACTTTCTAATTATGGAAACTTTCTAAAAGTGGAAACTTGCTATTTATGAAAACCTGCTAAAAGTGGAAAGTCACTTTAAATGGAAAGTTACTAAAACTGGAAAGCCGACTAAAATGAGAAATCTGAATTGAATAAGTTATTAATAATAAGCCGATCATTAATTCGTGTAGATTCGTTGAAGAAGGAGTGTTTCCATATGCTTACGTATGTTATGATTTCGATGGCGATTGAGGTACAGATATTCTGACCTTTCTCAAAAGGTTTCTCATGATCTCTTTCATATTCTGATCCGTTAGTTCCCGAATTGATGCCATTGCTATGATCCCCTTTACTTGAACTTTCTCTGTTGATCCCACTTGATATGACCTCCATTATGAAACCATGCTATGAAAACCTTTTAATTATGCCATGGAAATGTTTTGAAAAGAACCGATTTGAAAAGATGTTTATAAATGATGTTAAATTTTCTTTTTAAAAGAAAGGTTATTTAACTTTCATGAACCCTATATTTTGAAAGACCATTTTTATGAAAACTGTTTTAAAAGATTATTTAAATTGGACTTTTAATAGAAACTTTTGAAACGGACTTTTGAACTGAACCATGAATTGATTTTTGAATATGAACCTTGACCTGATAAACTCTGAATGGACCTTGAATACTATTTCTGATATGATTTTGAGATGACTTTGAGATAAACCTTTGCTATATGACCTTTTGCATGACTTTGAGATCTGACTCTTAGTTTGATACCCGAGCCATTTATGTTTCTCCTACCTATGGAGGTACCATAGGCATGTCTGTGATGCACCACTGGCATGACTCATGTGTGGGTGAGTGATTTCTCACGCCGTCCCTTTTTATGATTACTATTATGGCCATTATGACTTTGAGTATATGACTTTGAGATTGACTTTGAGTAAGGGGCGTATGGGTTGCAATCCTAGACATGTATGCTTAGTGGATTTAACTATGACTTTGAGTTGACTTTGAGGTGATTGGTACTGTGTGCTATACATGCCCTTCAAAACCCCTGGGAGCTGATCACTCCACCCTTATGATACATGAGGACACCCCTCATATTATCTGGTTGCCTGAGAGGTATCCCCTCTGATTGTGAGATTATGAATTGAAGGCTTATGACTTTGAGATATGACTTTGAGTTTTGGGCTCGTGGTGGAGGACTATCCTATTCCTTCATTTCTATTATTCATTTGTTTATTTCTTATGATATTCCCCAATGCACTATATTTCAGTTCTGTTTCATTATCATTGCTTTGTATATGTATCTGTTCACTGGGCTTTTTAAGCTCAGCCGCATTTCCTTTTCTTGCGGCAGGTTTTAGTAGGAAGCTGGGTTATGGGAAGAGAGTGTGACTGGACTTAGAAGACTATGCTTTGGACTAGAGACGATTAGATGAAGTTTCACTTTATTAGACATAGTATTTATTGTTTTGTAACCTTGTAGTTTCAGATTTTCATTTGTAACCCTGAATTTCGTTGTATGTATGAATCACATGCTTGTGTTTGTTCTGATATGTCACTGTAATGTAATACTTCTACCCTTATCGGGTTGGGGTGTTACATAACTCATCAAGAATCAAGGCGAATAGGTAAGGGCTAATGCTTGATCCCTGGTGAAGTCCTACTTCCACAAGTAAAAACTTTGTGATACCCGTTGTGGACCGTACGCGGATCTTCGCCCCTCCTACATATCCCTAGTGACTCTTAATTATCTCCTTGGGGTTCCTTTATTTATCAGAGTTCTCCAAATCAACTCATGTGTAACACTATTATAAGCCTTTTCTAGGGCAAGGAAAGCCATTTGCAGGTCTCTTTGTCTTTCAATATACTTTTCCATGAGACTTCTGAGAAGGTGAGTAGCCTCGATCGAGGACCTTCCTGACATAAAACTAAACTGGTTCTCTGACACCCTCGTCTCCTTTCTCAGAGAGAAGACATAATATGCCTTTAAGAGCTGTAACTTAAAGAAATTGATATTTATAAATAATAACATTATGGTGGAAAAATCGATACATTCTAATGATCTCACTTAACTTGTCATCCTTACTGAAGTCAACTCGATAATGAGTACTGTAACAAAGATGAGTATAAAATTTTGGATAAAAGCTAAAAATAGTAGTGTCTATCAGATCTCATTATGTTTTCTCTTTTATTTCTAATCTTATTATACTACTTAACAATGTTTTAAATAAATTGTCGTTATGCATTACATGACTTGCTACTTTCTTAATCAGTCATTCTTAAATAAAAAATAAACAAAAACTAAGGGGTGCTTGGTGGGGGGTTGGGGGGGGGGGGGTGGAGAATGGGTAAGGTATTCAAAAAAGTCCACCTCCTTTATTATATTGTGATTGGTAAGGGAGTGTAAAAGAATTGATTACCCTAAAGTGGTTAATCAACCATTATAGAGTAAATTGGAGGGTAAGATATTGATTGTCTACCTCACTTATTCATTTATATTTCCTTTCCCTTTTTCCACTTTGAACCAAGTAGCCCCTAAATAGTAAAATTAAACTATCCCATAATTACTAAAACACCTTTGCCCATCTTCTCTGTTATTAAGACACCCTTTAACAAAACCTTCTTTTTCTTTTCACATCAATACAAACAAAACGTGATTGCTTGCCCTTACTATTTGCTAAAAAAATAAAAAAAAATAATAAAAAATAAAAAATCGATGAAGACAGAAAGAAGCCTAATCACTTGCAATCAGCCGCTAACAAACATGACTTAAACTAAAAACGAGTACTATTCCTACCTCTACCATTAATATCTCATTTTACCCACTTTATTGACAATTTAAAACAACCTTTTCATTATTTTTTTTACTGCTTTTAAACTTGTCAAATTTTATAATAAAAACTATAAAAATAAAAACAATAAAAAAAGTAAAGAAATTTAAAAGGACTATTACTATCACTTTAAGGGGATACCAATAACCTGGCCTTCAATGAAAAGCTGAAAAGAAAACTAAAATTAAGAAAAACTTAAAATGCAAAGGTAAAGCAAAATATGCATCTTTTATAGTAAAATTAGATGTTTATAGCGCATAGTGACGATTATATTTAGTAGCGTTAATTTGTGTGTGTAACTTTTTTTTTCTTTTTTTTTTAATGTATATATGGGTGTGGAGTAGTGAGAATAAATAAATATAGTAGTTGAAATTGTAATTAATTATTTAAATATTTAATATAATACGTCCACTTTTATAAATAAAGTTATTTTAATCTAACAATAATATTCATTTTTAATTTTTAAAGTTTTAACTAAATATTTTTATTTATTTATTTATCTATTTATTTATTTTTTTAATATGTGGTATAGATTTATAAGAAAAAAAGTATAGTAGTAATCTATACTACTTGTAAAAGAAAAATAGTTAAAATGAAAAGTTGAGTTTTCAACACTTGCTCATATGAGAGAGAAAAATAATGTAATTAATACTCTTATTAAAACACCTCATTACTTAAAAGTACAATGATTTATTCACATTGTACAACCAATTAAAAACTTATCTATCAAATTAAATACAACCAATGAAAACACCGCTTACTAAAAAGTACAATAAAATTTTAATAATGTACAATTTAAATAAGCTACAACATAATCCATATGAAATAATTAAACACACTAATTAATATTATTTTTAAACACCCTAAAATGAAAAGTACATGTTATTATACACATTATACAAATTAATAAAACACACAAAGCTTCATACAACCTAACAAGTTGATGGTACATATTGTTTTGAAAACTGGACGAGACAACGGGTTCAACCGGGAACCGGTGTCGCCACCGGTTCGGCTAACCAATAAAATCATCCGAAAACGAACCAGAGAGGACCCATTGAAACCGATACAAACAGGTGAATCAGGCATCATCGAGATCTATTTCTCCGGTTAATCGTCACAGGGTACCCGAAGGAAAAACTGAAAAGTGAAAAGTTGAAACTAAAAAAGAAAATGTTGAAAATATATATTTCAAAAGGAAACTATTAATACAAATCACAAACCGGGTTGACCCGGGACCTGGTTTAATTTGACCCGTTTTCTACCCAAGCTAGTAAGTTGACCCGGTTTAAATCGACCCATTTTCGATCGGAACGGTTCAACCGGTTGAACCACCCGGGTCGAACTGGGTTTCAAAACATTATATTTAGTTTCCAAATCTTCAAACTTTTATTATTTTTCGTTTATAACCTATAAAAAAAATTTTATCAATAAACTATCTGTCGTTAATATATCTCATTGCTATGCACGAGTACTCGTATATTATTTAATGTGCATTTAATGCATTTTTAATGTGCATTTAATGCATTTTTTTGTTCAAATGTAGTAATTTATTACTTTATTACTTTATTTAATGTGCATTTAATGCATTTTTTTGTTCAAAGATATGTTCTCATTCATTTAAGAGAAAATTATGTTCAAATATAGTAATTTATTACTTTATTTAATGTGCATTTAATGCATTTTTTTGATAAATTAAGAAAGTTTGTGTTTATTAACTACACACTAACTTGTGCCCAGTGGGCACTTGTTAGCAAAACCCTTATTATAAATGTCACAATCAAATTAATATTGAAAATGTCAAATTAGGTATGTCAAATAAATATTTTATTTTTATGTAATATACTTATTCAGTATCGATTGGGACATATGCGTGACTATATTTAAGACAAACAAACTAAACAACTAACCATATATAATGTGTTATTTTTGGATACGGGAAGAACCATTTCTTAATAATTTTGGTATGAGCTTATCTTCATTACTTACAAGACAAAACTCATGGAGTATGTAAATTGCTAACCTTTAAATTTTCATAATTCCAAATAATAAGGTTAAGAACTCGCATTTGTAGTGTGCAACATGGAAAAGGAAAGGAATCGAGCTAAAGTTGTACTATATATGGACATTGTCGACGTTTATAGTGTGCAGCATGCATGGAAGAAAAAAAAAAAAAAACTCGATTGCATACACTTCAACCATATAGAATGGAACTATGGGAGTATATTCTTATCTTTTCGAGTGTTTCAAATCCTTACTGCTATTGCTTTGAATCATGAGAATATAATAACCTACAATTACGCAAAACGTATGTGTTTTCGTATAACTCATAGGAAAATAAACTTCTGCTAGTTACAAGTTTCATCTTGATGAAGAGATTATTTGACCTTATCTAATACTCCCAATAATCGTGGTCAGTAATCGTCTATTTGATTATATGAATTTCGAATTAAAAAGAAAGTTTAGTTATTTGTTATGGACAAGATAAGACTGGGTGTGATAGGTGAACAAACGACGCATTCAACCCCTCACCAATGTGTTGTCGTTAAAAAACCACCCCTGGCCCATGCATCTCTGGTGAGAAAAAAAGAAGAGCCGGTCGTTTGACTTTGATTGACTGACTTGTGATTTGGGTTTGTGTGTGTGATGTTGGGTTTTTTTTGAGTATATTTGTGTATAAATGAGTATATTTGATGATTATGTTGATTGTGAGTGAAAAAATAATATGACGCTCAATTTTCGACAATGATGTTGGCTACCGCCTACCAATGCATCTAATTTAAAGTGAATAATAACTAAATGCTGAATGCTTGTTATTTATTCATTTTAATCCATCTTTAAAGAATTCATTATGTCACTAATACCAGTTACGAAGACAACAAGCTCCAAATTAAATTTGAATTAAGTTCATGTTAAAGCATGAATCATGCCATCGAATTTGTTTTATATCTTATTTACAAGGATAAGGATAGTTAAAAGTTCGTTTTATATAACACAGTCGATCAAGTTGCTAATGACAAATTCAAGTATTATTGTATAGAAACGATTTTTAATTAAGACTAACTTGCGTGTTAACAAGAAGTATGTAATACGTGTCAAGTCTATTTAAAAATGATTGCATATATATAACTGAACCAAACCTCATAGAGTCATAGCTATTGGTTTGTAATCGACACTTACTGATCTAGTGATTAGTGTCTGAGGTATTGGTTTATGATCGACGCTCACTGATCTACTGATTAGTGTCTGAGGCGTGGAGTGGGAAACTCTCCTACCTGTGCGGGAACCAAGAAAAACCCATACTCTCTTTGCGGGAAAAGCAAATATTTTTCATGTGCGGACTTGAGTCCTGAAAAATGTAGGGAAAACTATCCATAATCAGAAATCACAACAAGGATACAATACAATCAAGTGTAAAAATTCATAAACGAAAATATGAACATAAACGTTAATAAGAAGATGAAACCACATTGTAGATGAAACCGAATGCTAGAACATGATTGAGGCACGTGTTTGACACGTTTCCCTTAAAACAGATTCGCCGCTTATTCGGCGTCTATTACCCAGGGTACAACAATCAGAGCAGTTGTACTATCGGACTTGACGTTATGGCTGAAATTCTCAATGAATGTATTGTCCTTGGGGTGTATTCAGTTAGAAGGAAAAGGCTTCTTCTTACTAGAACTTGTGTGGTAATGATCATCACTAACACACTTCAATGCCCATCAAATTGAGATGTTACAAGTAAGCATTAACACCACAGTCAATGATCATTATAGAGTAATTACCAAGCCATAAGTGAATGTTACAACTCAAATAATCATTCTAAACATCTCAATATGAGACTCGATATCTCATTCACATAACTTTTACACCAAAACTTCCAACAAAAAATTAGTTAATTTTGGGGAGAGAATGTACATTAGTACATTACTGGTTGTTGCGAGGGAGTGTATGTTTGTTTTAAGTTATATTTAAAGGATGAGATATTGATGACGTAGAGGTGATGTGATGAAGGAAAACTTATTACCGCACCCTCCACCTTATATATAAACCGAAACTTTAATGTTTCCTATCATAGATTTTTTTTTTTTTTTTTTTTTTTTTTGCCGTAATACTAAATCCTTTTGGTTGATTTAAACTTTTGTTTTTGTTTCTTTTTTTGTATAGCAGCTGCCAGCTAGGGGTGTTCAAAAAATCCGAGAAATTTGTGAAAAACTAGAAGTGGGGTTGAATAGTTTACCGTTTAAAATCTTTTTAACTTGTTTAAATAGCTTTGAAACTTTCCGTTTGATCAAAGATATATATACGCAAACACAATATATAACATGCAAGTAAATGAAAAAAACGATCAAACCACAACACGAGTATTTATCGTGGTTCGGCTACAAGGACTCTTTTTCCTTGCCCTACGTCCACGCCTCGAGTATCCAACTCGAGAGTTTCTTTCACTAGTCAACAAGCTCCTTTCACCGGCGGAGAAAACCTTACACGTCGCTTATACACGTTTACCGACACTAAGCTAGATGTCGAGTTCTTTTACAAGGGTACAACCACTCCCGTTAGTTCTTTTACAAGGGTACAACAACTCCCGTCACACTTTGTATTTTGAGGACTAAAATACTAACCGATCACTACTGAAAATGCACAATCAAATGAAATGTAAACTATACAAGTCTACACAATGCTAAGCTAACAAGTCTTGCAATGTTGTGTTGAATACTTGTAACTTTTTATGAACTCGTGAATCTCTTTGCTACAAAAAAAAACTTCACATATGAGATGTTAAAGGGTTAGATGAAAGAATGAATGAATGTGTGAAATAATGTAGAGTGATAAGCCAAAAATAAAACTTGTGGCTTAGTATTTATAGCAAAACCTTCTGTAGGTCTGGCGGATACGGCGGAACCCTCAGATGGGTTCCGCCCGCGTAACCCCAGGGTTCCGCCGGGCTTGCAGTTGGTTTTGCAATAAATCTTGCAAACCAAACAATGTCACATCTCATTATACCTAGTCAAATACAAAACTTGCAAGCAAACATATGGTTAGCCAAACACACTTTCTTTCCATAAATGTATATTGACAAAACTTGCCATAAATGTGATGTGATATTTCTATTTTAAGAAATAAAAAGTGTTGTGTTTTATGAAATGTAAAATGTAGCAAATGTCTAGTTTATGCAAGTCTTTAAAACTAAGATTATGTTTTACTTAGAAACTAAAGTTTACATTTTGTCGTTAACAAAACTTAGCAAAGATCGTAAAATATAAATAACGTTTTTAGGTGATATTTGTATTAACAATCTCCCCCTTTTTGTTGATGACAAAACATAAACTTTGTTTTTAAGTAACTCACAAAATCTTAGTGTTTAAGACTTAAAAAAATTATATTAAACTTGTTTTACTTAAGTGATGAAAATCATATTAAGTTTTAAAGATTTAATATATTTCTCCCCCTTTTTGTCGAAACAAAAAGTAGAGTAGCGAAGCGGAATTATGCACGTGCTCCCCCTTGGTTGTTACTCCCCCTAAAAGGAGTGCCAAGATGGGAAACATGGATTTTGATCCTACAAAAAAATTGATTAGTTGGTGATATATATAGTCAAGCTTGTAGTTACCACACACATTGCAACCACAATGACAACACAAAAATGATCAACCAACAATGCAAGTAAGTAAGTAGAAAGAAATATCATTCCAAGTAAAATTTGACTTTTAAAAGTCAAAGACAAGAAATGGGAAAGATTCTTCTTCTTCTAAAAGAAAAACTAAAAATAACCAAGAAAATAAAAGAAAATCAAATCCTACTTTCCTAAATGGGGCAAAAGGCCTCCAAAGGTTGTCTAGGATGGTGATGGTGATGGAGTTTTGGATGGTTGGGTTGGAGCACTTTGTGGAGTTGGGTCAATGGGTGATTTAGTTGGCGGTGGAGTGAGCTCATTGGGTTCATTGGGTGATGGAGATGGAGATGCAAGGTTTAAAAAATGTTCATTTTTGATTGGTGAGGTGAATTCATCCGAGGATGAGGAGCTTAGGTTGATGGATTGGTTAGTCCAAAGTGGTTTGACACTTATCCGGGCTGTTTTCCGGATGGGTCGTGATGGTTGAGAGGTGATTGTTGACTTAGTCATCGTTAAAATGGTTTAAAAGATTAGAAATTATGATGAAGAAGGTGTGATTTGATAGTGTTTAGGATGATTTAATTTATAGTGATGAAGGAGTGTGGAAAGGAGTGTTTGGATTTGATGTTAGGCCATACAAAAATGGAGGTTCCTAATGATTTGGAAGACTAATTGTGTGTTGTCATATAATGGAAGTCAATCCAATGAAAATGGTGAAGTGAGAAGACAAGATTTGCACTAAATGCTTAGTGGTTTTGGTAAATTTGTTGAAGGATATGTCTCATGGATTTCAAGGAACGTTTGGAAGGGTTCTTTCCTTTATGTGTGAAGGTTCCTTGAGGTAGTTATGGGTATTTTTTGAAATTTGGCAGGAAATGGTTTTCTTTGAGTTATAAGGAATGAGAACTACCCTATTGTGCTTAACAAATTTCAGGAAATTGGTTTCTATCTAAAAGGATGGTATTTTGTTGATTGGATGTTGAAATGTTGAAAACTAAACAAAAATTCTGCAGGAAATCTGGCGGAACCTTCAGGATACACAGGCGGAACCCGTGTGAGGGTTCCGTCCGGTCCGTTGGGCCATTTCTGGGTTGCCCAGAAAATGCACTGGCGGAACCCATTCTAGGGTACCGCCAGATCCGCCAGGCCTGGAAAAATTGGCAGTCCGCGATTTTGACCCGCGAGATGATTTTCAAAATTTTCGAAAACTCCTAAAATCAAAAAGATAATGCATATTTGGTTAGGTAATGCAAAAATTGGACATGTAAACACACATACCATAGGACTTTGACCGGGGGGTCGAGAATTTCACAATATTTAGTGAAAATTTCATAAACATGAAAATTTGACAACTTGCCAAAAGTTGTCTACCTGCATCATTGTTAGTTAATACATGTTCCAAATAGTATCACACAATGTACCAACACACAAATACATCACAAACATTGTTTAAATGACCAAATTGTTCAAATAGCACCTAGTGCCAAACACTCCTTCACACCCGCACTCATTGACGGTCAATCTTGTTCTTGAGCTTTCCAAGGAATCTTCCAAGATTCTTAAACATCCCCTTTGTTTGCTTGAACTCCGCCGACTCATTTCGAATATCCGGAAGTTGGGATAGGTATTCTAGAGGTGGGAGCCTAGAGTTGGGCAAAGAGTCATCTTCACTCATTGAGGAAGATGATGAGGAGGTAGGAGGATGAGGACGTTTTCCTTGGGCTTTGTACACTCTCTTATCACTTAGTGGGACAAAGGTGTGTGGAATGAGAGAGTAGTCAAGGCGAATACCGTTTGGAGTTGGTGGAATGGGAGAGATGAACCTAAAGAGACGGGTCAAGAGCATTCCATACGGCATAGCCGTTGTGCCATGCACGGGAATGTCGGCCATTCTCTTGGCCATGTAGTAGGCAAGGTTGAAGGGTTGCCTAACGGACAAAGAGTTGAGCATGTAGCAAAGGCAAAGATTTATATGATCTCGGTTACCTATGGTGCTAATGACATTTGCTCTAAGGACTTCCTCCCATTTCTTGAATTGGGGCTTGAGTTCATTCATTTCCATTCCATATGGGTCCTTTTCTACCTCATTTCCCGAACGGGTTCTCCTAGTGTTGGTTGTCCTAACAAATAGGTGATCACGAAGTTCATCTTTGGACACAAGAGGGGTGTCATAAGGATGGATGCGGTCATGGAGTGTGTCAAGAGTTGAGAGAGAGTGCAAATCGGAGTAGATGCAAGTACCACGGTTTGGGACACCTAGGATTTGAGCAAACTCCTCAAGAGTGAAGGAGTATTGATGACCACTAGCCCTAAAGTTGATAGACATGCGACCATACTCATCCGTGGAGAGAGTGACGGATGCATAGAATTCTAGAATGAACCTAGGACAAATAGGCTTGTCGATTTCTAAAAGACACTCAAAGTTGATTGTGGCAAATTCGGTGTAGAGATTTGTGCCTTCTAGGAAGGACGGGTCAATGATTCTACCCTCATGGACATAATGTTTTTCTAAGGCTTTGAAAACATTGACTTGATTTGGGGTAAGGCCTTTGGTTTTGTGGTGTTTGGGTTGGTACTTAATGGTGTCCTTGTGATCGTAGTGGGTTAGAGGAGGCATGATGATTCCTAGAAAAACAAAATTTCACATTTTAGTCTAAGTAAACGACTATTGTAATGTGGTTGTTCTAGTGTGTGCCTATATGAAAACAATGTGGAGGTGCGGTTATCTTGACTCATTTTGATGCATAAAAAATGTTTTATAATGCAAGTTTTGTTATAAAACAAAAGATAACCCAAGCGCTCCTAGTTCAATGTAACTTCGTTTGAATGTACCCGAAAATACATATTGTTTATGTATTCCCTTTAGCATTCAAGAGACATTATGCAAGTGATGTTTTAAACATAACGTTTTGATTTTGTATTCTCAATGTGAGACGAAAAAATATTTGTCCTATTTGTGAGAAAATTTTGGAAAAATTTGACATGAGGTGTTTTAGCAAACATGTTTACACTTAGTAAGAATGCAATTCCTAACTATGGGGAACATGATTAGTTTTGTTAAACACCTAATTTCATGCATGAAAGTTAATGCATAACCCCAAGTTTTTGTTTTTGTGCAAAAAATAGAATTCCTAGACTCAGATCAGGATTGTAATCAAGTTTAGAATACTTACAATGATGATTGATTTGCAATGTGAGTGAAAGGAAGACCAAGAAATCGCAGGTTTGGATGGATGGTAAAGTGAATAGTAACAGTTTGGAAGTGGAGGTATGAGATAATGGGTGTTTGGTTTAATATAAACAAAAATATGGTTCTGCAGGTCGGCGGACCCTTGAATTGGGTTCCGTCCGTTGTGTTTGAGGGTTCCGCCGACCTTGCTGAGAAAAAGAGTTATGGATTTGTTTTGATTTTTGTGATTTTTGTCTAATGTCCAGAACTACAACGTAGGTTCCATGAGTCCTAAGCCTAGCCTAAGAAGGTTAAAAGGTTCATGTTTAAGGGGTTTTGTGAATGTCGGCTATGTTGTCTTCGGAAGAAACTTTCTCAATTGAGATATTTCCTTTTTGAACGTTGTCACGAAGGAAATGATGACGGATTTCAATATGTTTGGTACGAGCGCGTTGAACCGGGTTTTTGCTAAGATCAATGGCACCTCTGTTGTCACAAAGAATTGTGATGTCGTTAAGTTGAATTTCGTAGTCGACAAAAGCTTGCTTCATCCAAAGAGCTTGTTGACATGCCTTTCCGACCGAAACGTACTCGGCTTCCGTTGTTGAGATAGCAAGAGCCGTTTGCTTCTTAGAGAACCATGAGGTGAGACAATGTCCAACAAAAGTACAAATACCACTTGTACTTTTTCTATCAACATAGTCACCGACATGATCCGAGTCGGCATACACTATGGTGTCTATTCCCGTTCCTTTGGGATACCATAAACCTAAATGTGTAGTGCCCTTAATATACCTAAAAATCCTTTTAACGGCTTCGAGATGAGTATTCTTAGGATCTTCTTGAAACGAGCACATAGACAAACACTAAACATAATGTCGGGTCTACTAGCCGTTAGGTAAAGTAGACTACCAATCATACCTCTATATTTAGTGCTATCTACGGATTCACTTTCCTCATCCTTGGTGAGTTTAGTTTCCGTGGACATGGGTGTTTTGATTGGTTTTGAATCTTCTAATCCAAATTTCTTAAGCATGTCCTTAATATACTTAGATTGGTTAAAGAAGATACCATCTTCTAGTTGTTTAATTTGGATTCCTAGGAAAAAGTTGAGTTCTCCCATCATACTCATTTCAAACTCGTCATGCATGATTTTTGAGAAATCCACACATAATTCTTGACAAGTTGATCCAAATATAATGTCATCAACATAGATTTGGACTATGATAATATGTGAATCTTTCTTCTTAGTGAAGAGAGTATTATCAACTAAGCCCATGATATACTTATGGTCAACTAGGAAGGTTTTAAGTCGATCATACCATGCTTTCGGAGCTTGCTTAAGTCCGTAAAGAGCCTTTTTAAGTTTGTAAACATGATTTGGTTTTTCAAAATCGATGAAACCCGGTGGTTGAGCAACATACACTTCTTCATTTATGACCCAGTTTAGAAATGCACTTTTGACGTCCATTTGAAAGAGTTTAAAATTGTGTGCACATGCACATGCAAGTAAGATTCTAATTGACTCGAGCCTAGCAACCGGAGCAAAAGTTTCATCGTAGTCAATGCCTTCTTGTTGGTTATATCCTTGTGCAACTAGCCTAGCTTTGTTTCTAGACACAATTCCATTTTCATCCATTTTATTACGAAAGACCCATTTTATTCCAATTATAGTTTGACTCTTTGGTTGAGAAACTAATGTCCATACATCATTCCTAAGAAATTGGTTTAACTCTTCTTGCATTGCAATTACCCAAGACTCGTCTTTAATGGCTTAATTAATGTTTTTCGGTTCAATGGTTGACACGAAACAAAAGTAGTTGCTTTCATTTTGAACTTTTGACCTTAGTGTTCTTTCGTTAATGTTGCCTATGACACCATCTAATGGATGACTTTTAGATTCTTTGACATTGACAAGTTCTTTGTTTAATAGTTCATCTTCCTTGTCATTACCTAAAATCTCTTGACTTTCTATTGCTTGGCTTTCAACTAAGTCATCATCTACCAAAGGTGATGTCTTAGAGGGAGGTGGACTCTCATCAAATGTTACGTTCAACGATTCCTCGACTCTTAAGGTTTCTTTGTTCAAAATAATGTAAGCTTTACAATTTTGTGAATATCCAAGAAATACACCTTCATAAGACTTTGGGTCAAATTTTGTGAGATAATCCTTGGTGTTTAAAATAAAACATTTACTCCCAAGCACTCTAAAGTATCCTAATGTAGGATTTTTACCTTTATATAGTTCATAAGGAGTTTTATTCAAAATGGTCTAATTAAGACTCGATTTAAAATGTACGTTGATGTGTCAACGGCATTACACCAAAACTTTTGTGGAATGTTTTGTTCATTAAGCATTGTTCTACTCATCTCTTGCAATGTCCGGTTTTTACGTTCTACTGCACCATTAGATTGAGGGGTACGTGGAGCCAAAAAGTTATGAGTAATACCATTAATATCACAAAAGTTTCCAAATTGAAATTCATTATCAAATTCACGACCGTGATCCGTTTTAATAGACACAATATTAGACCCTACTTGATTTTGAATTTTCTTACTTAGAATCTCAAATTTATCAAAAGCTTCATTTTTACTTTTCAAAAATTTTGTCCAAGTATATCTTGAGTAATCATAGACTATGACCAAAGTGTAGAAGTTACCTCAATAACTTTGTATAGTGGATGGACCAAATAAATCCATATGCAAAAGTTCTAGACACCTAGATGTAGAAACCAAGTTTTTAGCCTTATGGCTACTATGGACTTGTTTACCGAATTTGCAAGCATCACAAAAGTGTTGGTCATATTTCAACTTAGGTAGGTTTCGAACTAAGTCTTTGGAGGAGAGGTTTTGAATTAGTCTCATGTTAGCATGTCCTAAACGTCTATGCCATAAAGTTGAAGATTCATCTAATGAGGTAAGACAAAGTTTGTCTCTAGATGTTGGATCCATCTTTATGACGTATACGTTGTTCTTAAGAACACCTTTGGCTATGGTTATACCATCTTTAAGTATTTTACTCCCGTTTTCACTAAAAAGGACATTATACTTATTACGACAAAGTTGACTAATACTAAGGAGATTAAAACCTAAGTTATCAACATGAGCTACATCATCTATAAAAAGGGAGTCATGAGAGATTGTACCTTTTTCGATGATTTTGCTCTTAGCTTTACTATCAAACGTAACATTACCTCCATCACATTTTTGATAAGTAGTAAAGAGGCTTTTGTTACCCGTCATGTGCCTTGAACAACCGCTATCTTTAATCCATTCATCCGGTTCCAAACAAACTTTGAGGCACACCTATTTTACGAAAAACACTCAAATATTTGGTCCCCAATTTCTCATGGGTCCATTTTGGTTAAGCATACCATTAACTTGTTCCAAGTATGAAAGTAGAACATAAGGGTTCCATGACATGTAATTTGGAGCTTGGTAATGTCCAGGAGTGTTTTGGTTCCATACATGTTGGTAGTTTGGTCGTGTGTTGAAGTTGCTCTTTGGAAAGGGGCGTTTGGGAATTGGAGTCTTAGGTCTTGGTTGAGTAGTCTTAGCTCTAAATTCATTTTTAATAAGTCCTACTCCAGTTTTAAAGGCAGGTTTTGTTCCATTTTTATATGTAACTTTAACAAATTTTGAACGATCCGATGTGGATGGTGTTACTGCTGCAGCAGACCTGGCGGAACCTTCAGGTTCAATGGGCAGAACCCTGGATTGGGTTCCGTTTGTTCCGCAGGCTGCTGTAGCAGTTTTGTTAGTTTCTTGTGCATTCTTTTCTTGTTTCGTTTGACCCTTTGAAGTTTCTATTTTCATGAATCCTAGTCCTATTTTATCAAAAGGTGACTTTTGAATTTTCATAATTTCATCCGCACAAGAAATGCTCTTATCGAACTTCTTAAACTTTGTGGTTTGTTTTATTAGATCATTTTGAGTAATTTTAAGTTTCTCAACTTTGAGTTTAAGTTCTTCACATGATTTGCAAGATGTGTCAATGCCTTTACTCTTTTCTAATCTCTTAGCTTTTTCTTTTAATTCATAAACTTCATTTTCTAAAAACTCCTTTTTAGTTTTCAAAAACTTGTTTTTGTTTATGATTTTTAAGCTCAATTCACAAAGTTTGTTATATTCTTTTTGTAGGGTGTCATCATCAATAGAGGAGTAAGATGAGTCGGAGAGTACCTCATTTGAGTTGTGAGCCATGAGAGCAATATCATCATTCTTTGACTCATCGTCATCTCCTTCATAGTCACTCCAAGCACCACCCACAAAAGCTTGTTGAGGTTTGCTCTTGGGTGGTTTTGAACATTCTCCTACAAGATGACTTGTGTCTCCACACCTATAGCATTTTCTTTTAACCTTTCCTTTCTTATCATCGCGATCTTTTCAGAAAGTTTTCTTGTCATCTTTAGGTTGCCTTACAAACTTCCCTCTTCTACGAAAGAACTTCTTGAAGTCTCTAACGGCCATAGCATATTCCTCATCATCACTATCCGAAGTAGATTCTTCATCATCACTTGATTGGACTCTAGCTTTCAAGGCAATGGACTTAACTTTTTCTTTCTTGCCTCTAACTAGTTCCGAATCCTTTTCCATTACCATTTCATAAACTTTGAAGTTTCCAATTAGCTCGTCAAGTGACATGCTTGAAAGATCTTTGGATTCTTCAATTGCTGTCACTTTTGCTCTCCACTTCGGATGGAGTGCTCTAAGGAATTTCCTGACAAAATTCCTACTACAAAAAGATTCATCAAGTGCTTTAAGTGAAGTAATAATAGTGTTAAACCTAGCAAATGCATTATCAATAATCTCATCTTCGGGAATAACAAATTGTTCATATTGTTGAACAAGGAGATAAATTTTGTTATCCTTAACTTGTGAGTTTCCTTGATGAGTGACTATTAAAGATTGCCAAATATCTTTGGTGGTTTTACACATAAAGACTCTTTCATATTCTTTCTTA
Organism: Artemisia argyi; assembly: GCA_030686995.1. Lineage (NCBI taxonomy): Eukaryota > Viridiplantae > Streptophyta > Magnoliopsida > Asterales > Asteraceae > Artemisia > Artemisia argyi. The sequence goes on from CM060696.1 coordinate 103,528,375, forward strand.
GGCAAAGCATTGTAAAACATCATTTTAGCTTCATTATTTTTAGCAATCCATTTCTTTTGATCATCATCTTTATTATTAGTAACTATATTATCACCATCAATGATTATATACCATAAATCTATATCTTTAGATTTCACGTAAGTTTCAAAACGGTTTTTCCAATATATAAAACCATTTGCTTCAAAAAGTGGTGGTCTTTGCATAGATTGCCCTTCTTTGTAATTTTCAAAATCCATGGATCGTTTCAAGTTTTAAAACACAATATATTTTAAAAGCTTGAGTAATGTAGCTCTTGATGCCAATTGTGGAAAACTTGAAGGGGGGTTGAATAGTTTACCGTTTAAAATCTTTTTAACTAGTTTCAATAGCTTTGAAACTTTCCGTTTGATCAAAGATATATATACACAAACACAAGATATAACATGCAAGTAAATGAAAGAAACGATCAAACCACAACACGAGTATTTATCGTGGTTCGGCTACAAGGATCTTTTTCCTTGCCCTACGTCCACGCCCCGAGTATTCAACTCGAGAGTTTCTTTCACTAGTCAACAAGCTCCTTTCACCGGCGGAGAAAACCTTACACGTCGCTTATACACGTTTACCGACACTAAGCTAGATGTCGAGTTCTTTTACAAGGGTACAACCACTCCCGTTAGTTCTTTTACAAGGGTACAACAACTCCCGTCACACTTTGTATTTTGAGGACTAAAATACTAACCGATCACTACTGAAAATACACAATCAAATGAAGTGTAAACTATACAAGTCTACACAATGCTAAGCTAACAAGTCTTGCAACGTTGTGTTGAATACTTGTAACTTTTTATGAACTCATGAATCTCTTTGCTACAAAAAGAAACTTCACATATGAGATGTTAAAGGGTTAGATGAAAGAATGAATGAATGTGTGAAAATATAATGTAGAGTGATAAGCCAAAAATCAAACTTGTGGCTTAGTATTTATAGCAAACCTTCTGCAGGCCTGGCGGATACGGCGGAACCCTCAGATGGGTTCCGCCCGTGTACCCCCAGGGTTCCGCCGGGCTTGCAGTTGGTTTTGCAATAAATCTTACAAACCAAACAATGTCACATCTCATTATACCTAGTCAAACACAAAACTTGCAAGCAAACATATGGTTAGTCAAACACACTTTCTTTTCATAAATGTATATTGACAAAACTTGCCATAAATGTGATGTGACATTTCTATTTTAAGAAATAAAAAGTGTTGTGTTTTATGAAATGTAAAATGTAGCAAATGTCTAGTTTATGCAAGTCTTTAAAACTAAGATTATGTTTTACTTAGAAACTAAAGTTTGCATTTTGTCGTTAACAAAACTTAGCAAAGATCGTAAAATATAAATAACGTTTTAAGCGATATTTGTATTAACAAAATTGACAAACTGAGACAAAACGCTCAATCCAAAACCAAAAAAAACCCTGAAACCTAAGAAACTGAAAAGGAAAAAAACTGAAATTGAAAAACCCACTTATCATGATTCAGTTTCGGTTTTTATTTTAATATATCCGCAGTTAACCAAATCGAAACGTGTATAATATATAATTTTTTTTTAACTAAATATTCAAACAATTGTACAAGATTATACTATTGCACAACTTATGTATAACGACTTTAGTGCTCATAATGTAAATGTCTACCAAACATCCGGTTTGTAGGTTAACACATAAAAAAACATACATTATTGGTCCTTGTGGTTTGCGTCTATTTTCACCGGTCATCCTTTAACTTTTTTTCAGTTATAAAAGTTACAATAATGGTCCTTGTGGTTTGGGTTGACTTTCACATTTGGTCCATTTTTACAAAAACAATTTTTTTTTCAATTTTTTCCAAAAAAATAAAATTCTTTTCGAAAATCTTTTAAAAAATAAAATTCTTTTTGAATTTTTTTTTTCAAAACTTTTTTTTTCTACAACTTTTTTTTTCAAAATTTTGATTTTCTAATTCTTTTTTTCGAAAGAAAATTAAAAAAAAAATTCAAAAAATAATTATCGAAAAAAAAAATTCTTAAAATATTCGAAAAATAATTTTTTTTTTGGAATTTTTTAGAAAAAAATAAATTCTAAAATATACTTTTAAAAAAAAATTCGAATAAAATTTTTTTAGAAAAATATTTGACTAAAAATATTTAAAAAAAAATATATTATTTTAAAAACTTTTTTTCTAAAAAATATTTTTATTCACATATTTTTCTAAAAAAAAATTTATTCGAATTTTTTTTATAAAATATTTTTTAGTTTTTTTAAAATTTTTTTTTCTAAAAAATATTATTTTAGAAATTTTTAGAAATTCAAAAAAAAAAAAAAATTAGAAAATTTTTCGAATTTTTTAAATTTTTTTCGAAAATATGTTTTTTAGATTTTTTTTTTTAATTTTTTTTCAAAAAATAGAGTTAGAAAATAAAATTTTGAAACAAAAAGTTGTAGAAAAAAAAGTTTCAAAAAGAATTTTATTTTTTTAAAGATTTTCGAAAAGAATTTTATTTTTTTGAAAAAAATTGAAAGAAAAATTGTTTTTGTAAAAATGGACCAAAGGTGAAAGTCAACACAAACCACAAGGACTATTATTTTAACTTTTATAACTGAAAAAAGTTAAAGGATGACCGGTGAAAACAGACGCAAACCACAAGGACCGATAATGTATGTTTTTTTATGTGTTAACCTACAAACCGGTCAAACAGGTATAAAATGGGTCAACATTGTGTATATTGTGCAAAATTTGAAAGTTTCTTAGTGATATAAGTAATAACTTTAGTATGTTACATATTTCGGTACTTTTGAGAAAGTTTATTGTGTATCTTCAAACTTAGTCATATAATATTTGATGCAAAATATATAAATGGATAGTGTTTTATATGTAATTTCATTTGGTATAATTTTCATCAAGTGATATATTATACAAACAAAAATATTTAAGGTCAAAGTTCGATGCAAAAAGTCAAACCGAACTTGTATTTTGGGACGGAGGTAGTAGTAATCTATAAACCTCAAACAATTTTTTTTTTTTTGTTAATCTGTTATATATGTTTATAATGCAATTGTTATGACGGAATAACCTAATATGGTTCTAATCTATTTAGTGTAATCTAATTTTACTAAAATGACATTTTACGTTCTAGGTCATGTTATTGCTCATACAGTTAAACTCAATTAAACGTCTAAATTTTATACCTTGACTAGAACTGCAGGTGACCGCTCATTTCGGTTACCCATATGCCCGGTTACCTGCCTGGTACGGGTTCGCTTCAGGTAGTAAATGAATTACCCACCCTGCAATAAATAATAAATCTTCTATCTAACCGAACCGAACAACCAAACACCTGCTAGCAGCAATTTTTGAATTTATAACATTATTAGTGTTTGTTCATAAATTTTCTTTCTCTTATTGATGTTAAATCGTATTAGTAGGATCAATCAATAATAGAAACTTCTAACAAAAAAATCTATTGAATTATGCATCGTCTTTTGCCCCACACCACTTTATGTATCATTGAATCACATCAACTATTAAGGTGTGTTTGGTATGAGGTGTAGACATTAGGATAAGAAGTTAAGTCATTAAGGGCCCATTTGGTATGCGGTTGTAGAATAAAAGATGAGAATTAATGTGGGCTCCACATTTAAATAATATGTTTGGTTTATGGTTTGGTTACAAACAAATGAATCATTCTATCAAAATTCATTCCTACCTAATATGATAGGATTCATTTTATTTTCATGTGGATCCCACATTTTCTACTCTATCTCTCCCTTAATAATTATTATAAACTATTATTTTTTATAAAATCTTTTACATAAAATAAACATTTATAACATTTAATTTTCCTCTCTCCATAATTAATTTTAATCCAAAACCAAATCCGAATCCGAATCCAAATCCAAATCCGAATCCGACACCCTCAACAAACCAAACGCACCCTAATTGATGTTTTTTAAGCACCTTTTGGATTTGAAATTAGGACTCATGCGAAATAATAAGTCATAAAACCTGTCAAGTAGCTATGGTTTTCTCTCTCTTCTAGCTGACATTGTGGGCCATCTCTTTTTACTGTCTATCTCTCTATCTTTTTTAGTATATTATGGTGGGTCAAATGCGATATCAAAATGCAAACAAACAATTGTTTCAACAATCCTTATTTTTCACTTTGACTCTTTACTTTGAACCCAATATTTTATCTCAGCCCCACTAATAAACCAAACAACACCTTAATTTTTTTTCCTCCGCCCCCTCTCTCTTCAAACATAAGAAATAACGTATCTATAATACTTATAAAGCATGAATGTTCAATCTTGAATATTGAAATTTTGTTAATGTAGTTTGCCTAAATTACCCCTAAGTACCGTTTAAACTTGACAACTTTTTAAAAACATGAAAAAACTTAATTATGTCTTTTCTTGATCAATTCTAAACTTGAAAACTTTTTATAAACACACACTATATGTTAAATTTTCATGCTTAGCAAAAGTAGCTTCCTTTTTATATAAACGCTTTTGGTCTTAAAAATTTTAAGACTATTGTATTTAGAATGTCCTAAACCCTTTATAAAGGAGTATAGATAATGAGTGCAAACTCTTGTTCATAGGCTTTATCTAATTTTGGATAGGAAAAAAGTGAGAAAACTTTAAATATTGTGTTTCAGAGTTCCTTTACTACAATAGAGTCAAAGAAAACGGAAAGAAAAATAACGATGTATCAATAGTCCGGTTACGAACCTGATCTATCGACACAAAACATAGTCTTCTGAGCATCACACAGTCTTTCGAAGAAACTAGTTTTGGGTAGAACCCAATCAGTTCTGGAGGTATTAGCGTCATTCGAAAGGAACAAACTATGAACCGTTGGATTTGACAAAGGAAGTAGCATCATTCGAAAAGGATAGAGCATCCATAGGACGAAACATCCTCTGAAAGGATCGAGCATCCAAAAAAGAAAACATCCTATGAAAAGAAGCAGAAAATTTTCTCGACGATATATAAACGCGTTACTTGTGCGGTGGATATATTTGTGAATTAAGTGAGAATGAAGAAAGTCCGTGGATTAAAACATAATTAATTATTTAAAAAAAAATATGAATAATTGTATTGTCTTATATAAATAATAATAGTATTTGGTAAAACAAACTTACTCATATCTAGGTTTAAAGATTTTATTATTTTTGTTATTATTTTATTATTTATTATTATTATTTTTTTAATAAGTAGTAAAGATAAAATATTTGTAGCAAGTAATTTAAAAAGAAGAAGATGCTCCCTCCTATTCTATAAACAGAAGCAGCTATCAAACGCGCGTCACACAAAACCGTTTACTTTGATAATGACAAAAAAACACTGTTCTTCCGTCATCAAAAACATAAACATATTATTATTCCCTAGCCAATTATTCATACCTTTTATTCGTTTCAAAGCAAACAACACTATCCAATCAAAAATAAAAACAAATTTATTCTTCTTCATCTTCTTCTAGACAGAAAATGGAAATTGATGAAAACTCAAACTGGCTTTTGGATTATGGATTGATGGATGATATTTCTACTGTTGTTGATTATGTTGCTCCACCTGCTGTTGTTGGCTTTTCCTGGCCTTCTGACATACCTGCTGTCAGGTTAGTTAGTTTCTCCAAATGTTTAACGAGTTGAGCTCGAGCTTATACAGATTATAAAGTTTTTTTTGGCACGTGTGATATGTGCTATTGGACTTTTTTTGTGTAGCAATAACTATTTTGTTTTTGACATTTTACCTTCTTAGTATAAGAAAAAAAAAGGTCAGATTTTATTTTTTATTTTTCATTTTTCGTTAAGGTAACTACAAATCTTTAGTGTTTGTTCCTTTTTAATCGTTGCAGTTTTCTTTGTGTTTTATGTTACTAAAAGATTTGGTGTTTTTTTAATCTCATATACGTGTATATATCGTAAGCTCAATTTTTGCGGCTTATTTTGAAACTTATCGGCTTATATAAGCTTTTATATTATAATAAGCTTATATAAGCTAATAAACTTGAAAATAAGCCAGTATAATTAAGCTTATCAAATATAAGGCGGAATGAGTAAGCTCGTAAGCCTAAAAATAAGATTAAGGGGTTGGTTATACATACCGTCAAAGGGATATTGGCACCCTTTTTTATATTTTTATTATTTATTTATTTTATTTTTATAATTTTGTTTTTATTATAAAACTACACGAAATAGAAAATATAAAGTTTGATAAGTGAAAAGTATTAATAGACAGAAAACGCGGAACAAAAAACTGTAAAAAACTGTCTTTTCTTGTCCGGATAAAAGCGGCTTAGGGGTACCCCTAACAACACCGATTAAAAAAACACCCCCTTATGTCACATTTGAGTCAGTTTGCGAAAATGTTAAAAGGTGGCTTAGTGCTTTGATGTGCTTACAAGAGGTACAAGGTTTGAATCTCTCTAGATAAACATTTTGGGTGGCTATGGAAAGTGTGATACCTTACTTAGGCCACATACATCTAAGCCAAAGACTCGCCCTCTAAGTAACGGCTGAGATGTTCAGCACATGACTGAAATGTGATAAATAAAAAAGTTAAGCTGGTATTTTCTGAAAAGGAAAACCAGATGACAAATACAATTGTTTTATGAAATTTTTAAGAAAACAGATAAGATGATTGAGACACGTGCTTAAAAAATGGAACTGAATTTAGTGATAGTTCTCGAGCTGATTACACGTCGTAATCTGGCTATGTGCTTGACCACTTGAGAGAAGTTTTTAATAGTGACATGTGTTCACGTGATAACGAAATTTCAGAAGTAATTTACTTTACATAATTTTAATTACAAAATTGTGTCTTAGATGCTTATCAAGTGTAGTTGAAAAGAAAGTACCGATAAGCAGCTTCAGCCAAACACTCAAAATTGTTGATCTGCATATAAGCAGAATTAACACTCATATAAGGTATAAGCAAATCCCAAACACCCTTTTAACCCTCTAAGTAAGATTTGACATTGACTCTATTAATTAACTAGATAAATTATACAGTAGTTACGTAATTACCAATTAAATTAGTACAAAAAAGCAAAGAAAAAAAAAATTTTTTTTTTCTAAAGGATCCTGGTCCCCTACACTTCTTTCGTGGGCACTGCTATAAAAAATCACACATCACCATCATTTAAGACCATCACCAATACTACCATTGCTAACACTAGGTACCACACTACCATGTTCGACTGTTAACGGGCCATTTTAAGTACTAGTTGAAACACACCGCACCGGGACCTGCAAGCACTATCTTGTCTGTTTTTCTTGTTCTTTAATATAAGTAATCCGCTAGTTATGATGATGAATATAACAATATAGTTTAAATGATAATCAAAATATATGAATAAAACTTTGCCTTAATAAAGACGCTGGGTCACTTTCAACCGGTTTGACCCACTCGTTTTAGTTTAAGTTTCTATTTGACCCATTTACAGACTCTAAATGGGCGGAAATTGACATCCCTATAGATTAAGGACATCAGTTTAGAAATTATGCTATTTTTCACCACGTGAGATAATTAACTTCTGGCACGTGAGATAATTAACTTCTGGCTATTGTGGTGTTGTATATTTATACTTTCATGTTTGGTAATTATTACATAGCGAACCTTCATTGTTATTTAGTTTAAGGCTCAACTCTTGTTTCAATTGGTTGTTCCACAGTTCTGAGATTGAAAGCTCATTTATCGACTTTGAAGGCCTTAAGGGGGCAGGATCACGGAAACGGTAAACATCCATTCCTTTTTTTCTGTTTCTGGTATCAAGAAGTCACTGATGAATCCCAATTAACACATGCGCAGTTGAATCTTTCAGGTTGAAGTCTGAATGCAGTAATGTATGTGTGGCCAAAGCTGGCCGTGAGAAACAGCGTAGAGATAGGATGAATGAGAGGCATGTACTTATTGCTCTTGACACTTGTTTTTCATGTAGTCATATCTTATCTTAAAGTTTAAAACTTTGACGTCAAATTTAAAAAATATTTTTAAGGTTCATGGAATTGAGTTCGATTCTGGAGCATGGAAGACCACCAAAAACAGATAAGACTGCCATCCTGAGTGATGCTATTAGGATGATAATGCAACTACGAAGTGAAGCAGAGAGGCTCAACGAGTCAAACATTGATTTGCAAGAAAAAATCAAGGAATTAAAGGTGGGTCCATGATTTGGGTGTTTATGACACGGAATAGGTACATTAGATTTAAATAGAAGGCCTCCCTCCGTCTCATGAAAAGTGCAACATTTTCCACTTTGAAATGTGAATATGAACTTGAAAAGAATTGAATCTAGAACCTATGTAGCTATCGGCATCATCACATAAGTGATGGTGTTGATTTTGGTCCCCTCACTTTTTCATTTAACTTATAGACAAACGCTTTGTCATATGAATATACATTGAAAATGAGAGTAAATTTTTTTATTCATATGTGATATGGAATTCATTACAACGTAGATATTTAATGTCGTATCTTTCTACTTTCTAGAGGGTATTGAATTTTCCATAGTTTTAGATGATACATTTATAGCTTGACTTTGACCTCAAAAGTCAAAGTAAGCGTCTCTCCATTCTTACGAGTGATATTGCTATTGACTTATTATAAATATTGTGAACTCGGTTGATAGGCTGAGAAGAATGAACTGCGTGATGAAAAGCAGAGGCTAAAAGTCGAGAAAGAAAAGCTGGAACAACAAGTCAAAGTCATGAACATTGGTCAACCAAGCTATCTGGCACATCCCACTGCAATGAGGGGTGCATTTGCTGCACAAGAACAAGCTGCTGGAAACAAGCTTATGCCTTTTGTCGGTTACCCCAGTGTTGCCATGTGGCAATTTATGCCATCTTCTGTAGTCGACACATCACTGGATCACGTCCTTCGACCTCCGGTCGCGTAATCACACGACCCTTCTGGTGTGTTCTCTATTCTTCGCCAACTTTCTGTATGATATTATGTTACACACAGTTACTGTTCTTGATTCTGTGGGGCTTGAAGAATGTTGTGAAGTAATAATGCATACAAATTGGTGAATCCATTCACCTTTCCTGCTTATATTCATGTAATGTATCCAAATAACCATTCGGTTTGAAGTGTGTGAAAACGATTTGAATTGAGCTAGTCAGTGAAATAAATTCATAATTGTGAAATATCATAGATGACACTTTTGACCCGTTTTACATATAAATGAGTTGACTTGGGAAGTGATTTATTGCTATAGAGTCAAATGGTTCAAAGTAATAAAGTTTAGCCAAAAGAGAAATGGATCACGAGTCAAACGGGTTAAAGGGCGTCCAAAGTGTATTTATTAATGCTTATAGCCTCCTACATCATTTTATTCTGAAAATCTAGATCATTATTGTAATAACATAGTTTTATATATCATTTTGGATACATCAACTAAGCTAAATATTGACAAATAATGTTTGCGGGTAAACTCAACCCTTTCGACATGCAATAGTACAGCTCATTTTGACCTGTTATCCAACACAACCAGCCCATTTTACCAGTTCTAGTCTAAATATTTTCTATCTAACTGAACAATCTTTTAAAACTAATAGTAATTGTTGTTTTCTTTCTTTTTCATGTCTCTTTAAACTTTTATATATAATGAATACCTTACAAGTTACAGCTGCAAAATTGTTATTGAAATCTTCTTCCATAAATGGAAGATGCATGGTTTATTGCAACTTGCAAGTGAAGGATGAAAGTTTTAGAATGCAAAACAAACAAAAAGCCTCAAATTTTTGCATAAATTCTTAGAGGGATGATAGTAGCATCATAACGAGGAGCTGAAACCCGAGTGTAGAACCAGCAGTCAACTTTAGTGTTATAGATGATGAAGGAGGGTTTACAGTGCGACGTGGTGGTGATTTGCTTCTAGGACCATTTATTTTTCGAGTTGGTGGTGGAGTGGCTGTTTTTGGTTGTGTTGGGGATGGAGGAGCGGTGGTCTTTGATGGTAGGGGTTTCACTACCTCAATCCGAACCATCATTCCTGGGCTACGCTTTGTACCTAAGCTTTGGATAAAATATTGGCTTCGGAATGGAGCTGTAGATCCCACTTTGTGATCCATCGCAACTGCTAAATCCACGAGCATCGTTGTAGCAGCAAACAACATTAGTACCCTCATAACCGGCACCTTAGCCATAGCCTTTCTTTTTTGAACCGAGACTGCTTGGTTTTGCAAGAAGGTACATGGATATGAGATTTTGCCTTTATGTAAACCATGTATTTATAAGAAGATAGCAAGGGAAGAACGAATCTGACCCGAGTTGTTTATTGCTCCAAATTTTCATTGAAGGTTTCATTCGTGCATTATTCAAATGGCGATAGTTGCAGGCTTGTTAGTCTGGTTTCTGATCATGGTGGTGTTGTTTTGGCAGTTGACCAATAGAGTAGTTGACTTCTCTTGTTATTTAAGAAATGTTCTTGACTTGGCTGGTAGAAGTATTTTACTAACTTATTTACATATGAACGAGGTGATTTACATTTTGGTTTATGAATTCGAACAGATATTGTTAATCATATTTACGAAGAAACTATGAATAAAGATGGGAAAAACGATGTTTGTTTGTTTGTGACCACAGTAGTTTTGACTCAAACCAAGAACATCTGGTTTTGACTTTTGAGCCATTACCCAACCCGCACATTTTGATACATCTAGTGACTCTAAACATCTTTAGCTTGTTCCATCTTCTATAACAAATTGCAATTATCAGTACTCGACGATTTTTTTTTCATGCATTTTTTTATCTCAGTTAAGTCAGAATAGATAAATATCTTAGAAGTGCACAAACATTAAGCTAAACGAAAGATACATGGTTTTATTTCAAGTTGGGAAAACAATTATAGTACGAAACCATACAAAAACACGCAAACGGATAATCTCATGATTCTTAAAGGGATAGTAGCATCATCACAAAGAGCCCAAACCCCAGCATAGAGCCAGCAGTCATCTTTAGTGCTATAGCTGATGAGGGTGGGTCTGCAGTCTCACCCCGAATAGGAGGTGGTGGTGAACTACCGCTGGGACCATTTGTTGGTGGGGTGGGGGATGAAGGAGGGGATGTTGGTGGTGGTGTTGGTGTTGGGGATGGCGGAGTGGTTTGGGGTGGTTGTGATGGTGTTGGGGATGGTGTTGGTGCTGGAGGAGGGGTGCTTTGTGGTGTTGGTGGTGTTGAGGCTGGAGGAGGGGTGCTTTGTGGCGGTGGTGGGGATGGTGTTGATGATACTTCGATCTGAACCTTCATTCCTTGGCTGCAATGTGCACCTGTGCCACAGATAAAATAACGGCTTCCTTCAGCAGTTAGTGGGAATCTAGCAGGACTTGTAACAGTCGTTGAAATTGGAGATCCGAGTCCACAAGAATCATAGTTTTCCCTAGTGACTTCAAGAACATCATGAATAGATACAAACTGGAAATCTACAAAAAATTAAGATTAATGTTAGAAAGGATTGGAAAATATTCATAGAAAAGAAAGAACAAACTTTTTTTTGATCTTTGATATGGTAATGGCACACATTGGTATAAAAGTAGACATGCAAAAATGAACAGTATGGTGGGTTGTGCGAGTGCAACGGGCTTGGATTGAGACAACTCATTTCGAGTAGGGGTCAAAAAGGCGAGTTTGCCCCACAAACATCTTTCCTTTTGATTTTTGTAAATTACTAATGAGTAATTCATGATTACAAGAACACTGGAAATGGTAAGTTTGATGTAAAATTATTTAGGATGTTGTATATTATGACTATAAAGGCTTTGGATGCCTTTCAGCTCATTCCCCCCTTTATCAAAAATTTACTATTTTACCCGTTCAAGATAATCCAATTCCACCCATTTATATGTAAACGGGACAAAACTGCTATTAATAAAAAATCTTGGATTTGCAAGTGGTTGCAAGGCTAAATTCTGTTACCTAGATTATCGCCTACTGAAAATGTTTGGGACGCAGCCCATGATGATAAATCAGTAGCCAAGTCCCACCCTCCATTTGGACGTCCGACAGTGATATCAACTGCCACCGCGATATCCACAAGCATCGCTGTAGCAGCAAACACCATTAGCATCTTCATATTCGACACTCTAGCCATTAATTATATTTTCTTAACAAAAAGTGGCTGATTTTCAAGAAACTCTTGGTTATGATATTTGTTATCGATGAACAAATCCGTCTATTTATAGATATACAGGAAGGGAAGAACAAATCCAACATAAATTGTTTATTATTCTGAACATTCTCTGAAGTTGTCATTGTGGTGTTGATTTGGTAGTTGAAAGATGTAGTAGCTGACTTTTGTAGTTACATATGAAATATTCAGTTGACTTGATTGGTTTTGTAGCTATTCCATCTATTACATACGATCGGTTGAGTTAGACTGTGATTTGGTTTTATGGAAGAAAACATTTAGGTAAAAGGGAAATAGGTCAAATGGGTTGAAATTCGTTCGGAGTGTATTAATAACGCTTATAGGTCGTAAATCGTCTCATATTAGAAAGTTGGTTTATAGTTGGACAAGCATAATCATTTGAATCTTATCTAACTAATTAACTGTTTATTCAAAAATGGACAAAAGAATGTATTATGCGGGGTCAACCAGAGCCATTTAGACCAATTCGAGACCTCTGGGACTATGTACATCTTTATCTAATTGCTCAATATTCTAAGGCAAATTGCGATTATCATTATTATTCTAAATCAAATTGCGATTATTATTATTAAGATTACTTGTGGTGGTTCCGGTGCTGCTGTTAAAACTAAATAAATATGAACTTTCAATCCCTGGCTACACTGACCGGCCTCTACCACAGCCCAGAACTAAAATAACGGCTTCCTGCAGCCATAAGCGGGATTGTAGTAGGGCTAATAGCGGTTGTTGAGATAGGATTTCCTGTTCCACAAGAACCTTAATTTGCCTCAGTGACTTTAACTTTTAAGAGCATCAGGAGTTGATATATACTGGAAACTGCATAAATTGAAGACTAATGTTAGGATGAGCATCATGAGCACACTTACTTAGAAACCATGGTATGCACATGCATACTATGAAATATTTCTTACCGTTTTGCAGTGTTAAAAAGAATAGTTTTTGCTCGTTTTAGGATCCATCGTTTTGGAATTTTGTGTTTAAGGTAATGCATGCCAAGGTACAAAATACATGGTAATGCCATATCTACAAGCATCGATGTAGCAGCAAACACAATTAGTATCCTCATAAATCATAATCCACACTTTAGCCATTATTATTTTTGCTTCACACAACTAGTTGGTTTAAAAGTAAGTACTAGGTTATGATATTCATCTTGGATGTTAACCAGCTATTTACAGTCACACCGGTAATGGGAGGTGGTGATGATGAAGTTAGAGAAGTAAGTTAGGTGCTGCTGATATCACATTCCATCTGAACCTTCATTTCTTTGCTACAATGAGTACTTATACTAACTGTTGGAATTATAATGATATCATGACAATCATATAAAATAAACCAAACACATCAAGAGAGCATATGCGGAAGCGTTATAACAAGATCATATAACATGTAATTAATTAATCAATAATAAATAGTAAACATATTTTTGTGATTCTAGCCCGAACAAGAATCAATTGCAATCTTCAATTCAAGAACTCTAATTAGGGTTTATGTGGATTATAAGAATTACCCCTTACCTCTTTTGTAATTCAATTCAAGAATCAAACAATAGTGTGTTTGAATCGTGTTCTTGTACATACGTACTAATTCAAGTAAAAGTTTATGCAAGTAAATTAAACACAAAACCTTTAGCTTAATGAAAATCGAAAACCCTTATAGGGTTTAAGTTTGGATCGACAAGGACAAGAGAAGGAGAGAAAAACACCAAGATTTGTGTGTACAAGTTATGAGAAAACAATGAATCTTGGGTTTGTTTATATACTTGAGTTTACTTGGAGCACAAGGCAAAGAGGAGGTGGAAACCACCCCTTGGCCGATCGGTCTAGGCTTCCCCCAAGGGATTCCAGAACCTTCTCTTGTTTCCAATTATTTACAAGTATTACTTTCCTAATATTCGTCTAACGGTCGTTAGTCATTCTCCGTTAAATACTAACGGTCGTTACTAGTTTTGTGTTTATTAATAATTATATATAACATTTATAAATAATTATTCTTTTACTCTTCATATGTAAAGTGTGCAATCTCACGATCTCGAGTTCGATCCTAACATACGACTACTAAAATAATGTCCATAATCTAACAGCTCCCACTTGGACATATTTTAATAGTGTAATCACATCAGTTAGCGTCTTGCAACACACCGATGCCTCTAGTACGATCTCGAGTAAGGCTCCTGGAAAAACCTTTTAATGATTTCTCATTATTATTATCCTTTTGTTTCTAATACCACGTTAATAAGGATATGGATTAAAGTCATTCCTTAATTAACCATTCTGTTTCTCGTTGTTTATGATTGATCAAGATTACCAAATCTTCTGAACATATTCAGGGGAGATCTTGGGTGCGGCCACACATACATCTTACCAACCCTACGAGGGGCCCAGCATTATTAAACTCCAAAAATAAATTTGAAGGAACAAATTCTATCTTGACTATTGATAATGCATTTTTGAGTGCGTATCAAACAAATATAAAGTAGACGTGAGTGGAATTTACCAATCAACCTTTAGGAAAAAGGAGACTTGTAAAAACTCGTGAATACAATATATATAAGTGATACCGGGTAAGTGATTTCCTGGGTCGTGTCCCAACGAGGTGTGAATGGGCAATATTGTGTGAGATTCGAGATTAAAATGCTTGTAAGGATGTTGAGAGATTATTTGGTATTGTGAAACTACGAGAAATTGCAAATAACGTACGAAAATAAAATAAACGTAACTAAAACATGAATACAAACAAGGAAATGAAAATTAGAACTTAAAAACTACCTAAAAATATACGGGAACAATAATCGGGAATAGGGGAACTCTAAACGTATTCTAAATATAAAAACGTAACAGTTAACTTAAAAACTACGTAAGTGCGCGGATTAAAACGTAAATTTAACGCTATGCTAGTCCTACGTGTACGAAATTAATTTTCCAACGTTCTAAAATGTAAAAGAAAATTTTGAGAAAAAGAAAAACATTTTTTTGGTTTTTAGATTTTTTTATATGAATTAAAAACTAAATAAAAGAAATAAATGATTTAAAAATATCTAAACTATTTGGAAAAATATGAAAAATTTTTGGAAATTACATTGAACTAATAAAAAGCTAGGAAAAATAAAAGAGAATAGGGGGGAGACCTAAATAAGCAGGAAAATAAGCAAATAAGCTGATAAGAATATAAAGTAAACTAATAACAACTAATATAAAATTTAAACTAGGGAAACTATAACAAGAAACACTCAATAGAACAGATGGTTGGGGTGTTTTGTATGTTGTGTCTGTTTGGTTTCCCTGAGGTCTGGGGTTCGAGCCTGAGCAACCCCAACTTTTTAGCAACTATTTTCTTCCTTTTTTATTTTTTATGAAAATTGTAAACCAACATAAAGAGTAATAACTTTTGAAAAGGAAGATTTTTTGAAATGGAAAAATAAGCTGGGGAAGTGGCTTAAGAAGCCATCAGTTATGACAGAAGTTTGAGAACAAGGAAAAAGAAAAAAAAACTCAACCGTCATGGGTCCATTAAGCTCAAAACAGCTCCAAGTTGTCTAAATAAGCCAAACTCGCTAATTCTAATCCTAAACTACCAAACTAACCTAAATTAAACTAAACCTTAGAGTAGATTAAAAACTCAAACTCAAAATAAGCTTGAACAAGTACCTGGTCCCAAACAGGCCTACTGCCACTACTAATGAGCTTATGAATAAGCTGAACTAGTGAAAAGTAAAGCTAAAGGAAACTAGGTGGGACCTAAAAAGCTACAGGGAACAGGAATAAGCAACCAAATCATCCAATAAGCAGTTGAACTCATCCTATAACTAGGCTGCAAATGAAGAGCAAAACAGTGGCTGATGGGGCATGTTCACGAGCTTGCACAAGCTTAAAAAAAATTCAAAAATTAATCTAAAAATATATATTAATGCTCACAAGCTGGTAGACAAGCTATGAATCAATTTTGAGGTCCTAGCATCAACTAAGGAAAAAATGAAAAATGCAACCTTGAGGGGGTTTGGGACTGATGGTAACTGATGGTTGAGACTGTACGCAGCCTCAATAACTTAACAAAATAAGCTACATACTGTCAAATAAGCTCAGAAACATAAACTCTATACTATAATCTTACTACAAAACCAAAATTCAATTACCCAAAATACCTACAGCTACCGTATTTATCATAGCGAAAAGGGACAGGTTAACGGATGCAACAATTATGAAAGTGGGTTAAATTGGTGGATTTGAGCCAAGATTTAATCTAGTAAATGGAAAATTAAGAACAAAAGGGCTTTTGAAATGTAAAAACAAGCTAGCAAAGATTAAAAAGAAACAAGAATTAAGGGTTTTGAAAAAGAACTGAAGGCTAAAAATTGAGATTAAATAAGCTTTATTGGGACAGAGGGCTGCTGTAGCAGTTGGTTCAAAATGGGTAAAAAAAAACAGATTTTTGACTAAGAATCCTATACTATCCGATGGCGCAAAGTACAATTAACCTATTTGAAGCTATAATGAAGCTAAAATAGCAACACTAGGAGCCTCAGGGGGATTCTATCCTAACTGCTATTCCTACAAAGTTTTGAACATGAATCGTGTAAGTACTAAGGAGCAAACTAAGGAACCTCGTAAAGTTACTGTATTGAACTTCCAAACTACTAATCATACCTAAACAAAGCAACATCAATTTGACAAGAATGACCAAATGGTCATGAACACACAAAATTTAATCAACCCAAACATCCCTTTAAGTTACAGAAGTGAAGAAATAAGCATACATAGACCTCGATAACAGCAACTAAACATGCATAAACAAGAATAAGCAGTTTAAATAAGCTATCTGATAATCAAATATGCGAAGAAAAAGTTCACTGATTGAAAATTTTAGAAAGCTCAAATTTAAATTGATTCAATAAAGAGTACAATAAAAGCTAAAACTAATGAATTGCAAACTAAAACCTAATCATAATTCTACCTACTGCTAATTTTTAATCTAAAGTCCTAATGCCTTCTCAAGGCTACAAGCCTGCTATTTATACAACTAATATCAAAGAAAAAACTCTTCTCTTTCTTGTCCACTTCCTGGTGTGCTTTCTTTGATCTTTCACAGCCATTGATTAAAATTTGTGCTCCACACCTTTTTATCTTAGCCGTTGGATGAGTTTGTGTGTCCATGGATTGGTGACATGGAGGAGGGATACCCGTGATGGTTTGGTAACATGTGAAGGAGGTGGCGTGTTTGCAGATTAAAGCATGGAGGAGGGGGAATGCTTAGCGGTTAATAGCAGGGAGGGAGGAAGGAGATGCGTAGTTTGCCCTGGTTTGGTTTGACTGGGTAAAAGGGGTTTTTTAGATACGTTTTATTAATAAACGTAAAAAAGGGTTTGGGTTGGGCTGAGATGGTGTTGGGCCAAGGGGTAGTGGAGTGGTTTTATTAGTGAGTTGGGTAGTAAAAAGGGTTTTGTTTGGTTTAGGTTAAGACATAACACACGGATCCAATTGGTATTAAATAGCTAAAGAGCCAAAGGACCAAAGTTGTATTATTTGATTTTTCAAGGGACCATTTTTGCTATTTTTCCAAGCTATCACTAAGGGTCATTTTTGCCAATATTTAATTCCACAAGGTCCTTTGATGTTCAAACTCCAAAATAAAATACCGGGGACCATTTTTGCAACTTTTGAAACTTGAAGGACCACGCCAAACTTTGAAACTTTTCACCAAATGACTAATAATGACAACTTATGATTTCCAAAAGACCTTTGTTGATTTTTCTTCCGAAATAAATGCATAGGGACTAATTTTGTCAAATTTTGAAAGTCGGGGGACTAAAACTGCCAATTATGCAAACTTTGTTCGTTTTTTCGTTTGTTTTCAATCATTTTACATTTGAAACATATAGAACACAATCTTTGGGATATTTTCTGTATTTTGATGCGTTTTTTGGTGTTTTTTAAACGTTTTGCAGTTTATATTTGACTAAAAACGATGAGTATTTACACTGTGAGAACCGTCACCTAACCTGGTTAGTCAACGTAAACCCTGACCTAGTTTTGATTTACACTCCTAAATTTGTATGCATTCCTAATAGACCTACCTAGTTATAACCTAAAGTAAATAAAGGAAATAAATAAAAATTGTTACATTCTTTAAGTATATGAATAGTAGTCTACACTAAACATTTATATTAGAAATTAAAAACTACAACATGAAATAACTAATCCTAAGCTTCATGTAATTGGCCCAAATATTTCATACATACTTATTGCACATTTACAAGTTAATGGGACCTAACCGATATCCATTAAAATGTGTCACCCGTTTTTAAGAAAATATATTTGAAATATATGAGATGATTAAGTCTCCAAGTCCTCCACGAGACTCGGATCTCTTTTCCAGCTTACATCACTTCTTTTCTCATTATAAATCTCAACCAAATGCACATTTTTATTAACACATCAAACCCTAAATAAACTAAGTGACGGCTGCCCTTACTCTCCAAGAAAGAACGAGGTACAAAGAGGTGAAAGTGTGGTGATTGTAACAGCTTTAGTGTGAGCGTGACAGGGTAGTAATCAGTTCGTAGCATACTAATTCTGGGTGATCGTGGTGGTGGCTATAGCCTGGGTATGATCGTGTGATTATATTCGAGGAAGGGTTGTGGATTTGGTTCTGGTATTCTCGATCCCGTTGCAATCCGTTTCTATTCGTCCTTGAGGTATTCCTAAATCGTCCTTGTGTTTCATTTGAACTCGACTTGTGAGCTAAACACGTACGTATGAAACAACAATGAGAACATAATCTATATGGTTATACGATTGTTAAAATGAGTATACATGAAATATTTGTCGCATGAAATCACGAATCTATAACTAGTGTACACTGATTCATTTCATGTTTTGAATCAGTCTAAATACGTATGTCGACTGCATGGGATGTCTCTCTTCTGTTTCAGCCTCATACGAGCCATGCCTGTTTCATTCAATTTCTACCCATGCTTTAACAGTCTCGACCTATACTTGTTAAGTGTTTTTTTTTAAACCTAAAAGGACACATTAACGACTCATTTAATGCGACTAATAAAATGATGAAAAAAAAAAAAAAAAAAAAAAAAAAAAAAACTCAATATGTATAAACGAAAGAAAGTGGTTTGGCTGCAGATTAGTTAATTCATGTGTAAGTTATTATTGCCTGTCAGCTATTATTCGTTTAGGGTGGGTCGTCTTTTATGTATGGGATCGTGTGGTATATATAACGATTATCATATGTATATGTGTGTGTCGTGTGTGTTTATATAAGCATGGGATGTGGTTCTGTGATGATATGATGTGAGATGTATGCATGGTCTAGTTACATATTATAGATGTAGCATTGTGAAGGTGGTGTGTGGTGTGCATATGCGTACATAATGTATATATATATATATATATATATATATATATATATATATATATATATATATATATATATATATATATATATATATATATATATATATATATATCTGGATGTGTGTGTGAGTCAAGTAGAGTGCATGCATGAATAATTTTTTTTTTTTTTTTTTTTTTTTTTGTCAATATATACGGTGTGCCTGGTAAACGTATGTATATATATGAGATATGAGTCATGGAGATAAATGAAAGAAATGCATGATGTAACACCCCCAATTCATGGATGCAGCGGAATTCGAACTGGGTGTTACTTGACGGCACAATAGTCACAATAATAGAAAACGAACTCCAATTGAGTCGTTTTAAAAGATTTATCATTCAAATTATATAAATATCAGAGATTACAAAATGAGGTCCCAATTGGTTCCATGTTTACAATGTATAATAAATGAGTTTTGAATGATAATAAAATTTATAGCCCTCTTGAGTATCCATGTCCTTCCGTGCCATCCTTGATCGTCATGAACCTGAAATACATGCTTGAGAGGTCAACACAAAGGTTGAGTGATATTCATAGAGTTTGTTAAATCGATTGAACACAATATGTTGGTAGTGTGAGTTATAGGCTCACACCAATGTTTGGAAAACAAAACAGGTAGGCTACGTTATTATACGCCCGGAACATGTATTATACACTAAGCTTATGACACCATAACGTTAACGTGTACCAATATCGATCGGCAGATTTATCCCGGTAGGTACTTTGCTAACATACCTAAATCTCAAATATTATTGCATTTGTTTGAACTTAGTCAATACAAATGGGATTCGTCAATCCCAATAGGCCTATTCACAATATTTGCGCTCACTATTGCTAGTGATTAAATGGTTCATAATAAGGGATCTCGGTTTAGCAAGGTTGGTACTTAGTGATAATAAAACAATCAGGCAAGCATACAATTTAGAAACATTGTGCTCGGTTAAAATAGCATGTATTCCCCCCAAGGGTTTGTAAAACAATTAAGTAATGGAAAATGGGGCTATGAACTCACCTTAAGTAAGATAGCAAGTAATGAATGTAACGGTTGAATCGTGAAGGTTCTATGAGCAACCTATAATAGAATGTCGCGACTTAGGATTGGAGTAAAGAATATGAAGTAGTGCCTATATATATATCTTGCATTTAGTCCATGATGTGGTATGATGTATATTGTAAGTCTTTGAAAGTAATGATTCATGAAACATGTATGTTTTGTGTATCGTTTACTACCGTTCGGGCCGACATAATTCAGAAGTCATGTTAGTAAGCGTTCGAGGAGCCAGGACACTTTAACTCGTAAATCCACAACTCATCTCGACGGCTTACATAATGAACTCCTCACATGAGGCTCCCTACTATTGTAGTAGTTGATGAAATATATAGATATAAGTTTTGATCCGAAAGGTTACATGTCCGATATTTGTATAAACTTAGGAAAGTTTATTAGTACATGAAGATTGTTATTAGGGTATATATCATAAGTCTTGAATGACCATTTTCTCTTGGTAATATCTCATGGTTTCCTTTTAGGTGAAGTAGATCCAATTTGCTTGTTCATGTTCTCGCCTAATTCATTGTTTCATGTTTACGCCTATGTAAGTTGGTATGGTCATTTCGTCATGGCCTAGCCATGACCTTTGGTCCTTGTTCCAAGGTCATGAGACACAACCTTGGCCCTAGCCATGGTGGTGGTCTTGATTATAGGTCATAAGACCTCTTGTTCCATTTAAAGTATAACCATAGTCTAGTGACTTACGCCTAAAAATGGGCTGTTTAGAATTTGAAGAATTTTATCACTCGGAAAGCGTTTTCAGGGCTCGAGCTTCTTTGTTCCTGAACGAAAACATCGTTCCGGACAACTTTCGTGTTTTAACTTTTTGATGAATCGGACCAGAAGTGGGACTTTCAAAACCCAAATTTGATCAGAATGGTATTTGGCAGTTTGCCGAAAAGTTTTGGTAACTTCAAATGGGCGTAACTTTTGACTCGTATACTCGTTTTAGATGGTTCAAATTGCTATGGTTTCCTTGTTAAGTCCTCTACTGTAATATGTAATGATCCAATATCATAATTTTACCATTTTGGTCGTGGTTTTCCAAGAAAGTCACTAGTTTGCTTGTTATAGTAATTTGTCTTATCAATCATGTACAATAACTTGTTTTACTCACTTTTATACATCATGGACATGAATACAAGACATAATATAGCACAAATAATATGTAAATAACATGAACATGATTATTTAACAAGAATCAAGTTAGGGTTTGGCTCACAACTTTTGGCTTTCAAAGATGAAAGGAAGTTAACATGTAAGGATAGGACTTTGATAGACTTGCTTCAACGCTTTTTCACTTCATGCAATCTTTCTACCCTTGGTATTCTTGAAAGATGGATGATGAAGGTTTAGGTGACTTGAGTGGATTCAAACTCAAGAGAAATCACCAAGTATATTAGGGTTTGGAAGATTTTTGATTATCTAAAAGAAACTAGGGTTTCAACCTTGAACTTGTACTTGAATCTTGCATGATACTTGGAAGAGAATGAGCTAAGGATGAGAAGATGGGGAGGGTGAAGGGTGGCGTTTAAATGAGGGGAGGAAGGGAGTATTTATAGTCCAAATGAGGAGGTTAGGAAACTAGTAGGAAATTACCAAAACTTGGTGACCAAGTTGTAATTTAGAGATGATCTAGGGGTAATTTCATGAGATGAAGCCACATGGGATGACTCCCCCCCTCCTAGGTCGGTTTGTAAGCTTGGAGAGCAAGGGTGTGGACTTTTCTTGGTATTATCCAAGATACTTGGTTAGTTTTGACTCCGGGAAATGCCAATCGTAAATGATTAAGCCTCAAAACGTAAAACCGGGTGTCGTAAAATTATGGAATTTGAAAGTATGGTTAAACATGTCCATATAGTCCATAATAAAATATAAAATGAGTGGTAGGTTCTATCGGGTGCTAAAACCCTGCTAAAAACTGGAAACACGGGTCTAAAACGCGTAATACGTAAAACGTACGAATATTGCGTAAAATTGAGAAAAGTAAAATGTTACTTTTCTAATGTGATAAAAATGATTTAAAATGACTTATAATGTCTAGACTGGGCTCAGTCTAGTGTCGGTTGGTATTAAATGTCTTTTAGACATCAAACCGTAAGTCTAAAAATCAAGGAATGACTTATAACATCAAGGGATGATTTTTGGTCAATGGAGGAGGGAAAAATATGTTGACTTTTTCTAATGAGTTGAAAACTCAAATCGTCTTAGAAACGCGTTTTGTGGTCTAACGGTTAATCGCCCAAACGGTTAAGCGTGCTCATGCGAGAGTAGTACAGGCTTGGGTGACCTGCTGGGAAGTCTTTGGTCATGTTTTTCTCAGTCACGATTAATTCTCAAATAAATCATGAGTGTGTCAAACATTCTTCTGATGCGGGGTCACTTAACGCGGTCGAGTTTCGTCGTACGTAGAATTTCTGAATGACGTTTTACCCTAAAACGTGTAATTCCTTAATAACTTTCACGAAAATGATCTGACGAATGTCAAACATTTAATTTGCCATGGAAATGATTTATCACTTGAGAATATCAAATAAAAATCAACTTTCGGGAAAATTTTCAGGAAAATGAATAGTAAAAGTGAATAGTGAAATTTTCCGGGAATAGTAATTATCCTGAAAAATGTGAATTGTTACAGTCTCCACCCCATATGAGAGCTCCGTCCCGGAGATCAATTTGCGTTGGGAGTAGAAACTTTGTTGGTAAAAAGATGTGGGTATTTCTTTCGTATCTGGTCCTCTCGTTCCTATGTGTATTCAGGACCACGTCGTAAGTTCCAACGAACTTTGACAATTGGAATACGGCTTTGCTTGAGTTGTTTGACCTCTCGGTCCATGATTTCTACAGGTTCCTCAATAAATTGAAGATCGTCATTGAGTTGAATTTCGTCGAGTGGAATCACGAGTGATTCATCTGACAAGCATTTCTTTAGGTTAGATACATGGAAAGTGGGGTGTACACTACTGAGTTCTGATGGAAGCTCAAGTCTGTACGCCACATGGCCAATCCTGGTTAGGATTTTGAATGGTCCGATGTATCTTGGGTTTAGTTTTCCTCGTTTACCGAATCGTATCAAGCCTTTCCAAGGCGATACCTTTAGCATAACCCTATCTTCGATTTGGAATTCTAGGGGTCTGCGTCGTGTGTCGATGAACAGGTGTGGTTACTTATGAGGACTAAAGTCTGGGATTACCGGTGATGTAATTTGATTTGTCATTTTAGTGTATGGCGTAGGATGAGGCTTACTTTTATGTAGGAAAGGTATGGTAATAGTTGAATATCAAAGGAAATTGATATAGCAGTCGAACATTAATAGGAATTGAGATAGTAATTGCAATCATAGCCTAGTAGGTAATCGGTTGTTGTACCTAGTGTTTATTGACTTCATACTTATGTTATTTCGGACACAAACAAGCCCACTTATTTATAATTCTTTATTTACATAGAGAGGCATCCCAAACAATGTAAATAGGGGAATATAAACTTATGGTTCGGTGATTTACAATGTCTTTATTTAAATGAAAAGGCATCCCAATCCATTCAAATAATTACAAATCATCCTACACAACATTCATACTTAGTCGGTGAGTTACAAGGTAGTGTATTACGAGATGATACTGGTGTTCCAAAAGTACAAAATGAATATTCAATCTTGTAAAGCTGATGAGGGTGCTTGTGATGTAACTAAGGATGATTTGAGCTTTAAAAGTGCATCAAGATCTGTTAATGAGCTTGTGGTTTCAACGGTTGTGAAGGTAATGTTGTGATATGTTGATGAACAAAAGTGCTTAGTGTATGCTTAATGTTAATATTGGTAGAGATGTCAAGTTTGCTTTAAAATTTTAAGAAATTTTAAAGGTTTATGACGGGATGGTATCCTTAGGACCTAAACAGGATAGTACTTCTACAGGATGAAGAGAAGAATTGATAACTATCCCAAGATAGTAGTTCGGATTACCTCATAAATGAAAAAAAAATTTCAAGAATGAATTTAGATCATACAAATAAGGTGTTAAGATCTTGCTGAGTGGTAAGGCACTATCGTGTCTCTAGATTGTTTTAATGTATTCTGGTGGTTTATCGTGTTCATGTAGGAAATCAATCTAAACATAACCCTAGTACAACTATTCTCAGTATTGGAAAATTTTAAGTCGAATATAGTTAGTCAGACTATATTCCACTGTCCCAAGGTTAAATATAGGTGACTAGTCTATATTTAGCCAAGGTTCGATAAAATTTTCAAATACCTAAATTAGGTATACTTGTGATATGTCCGTTGCTTTCGGGAAACTGTCCACTAAACAAAGGCGATGTCAAACCCTTAAGTTGCAAGTCCCGTCCATACAAGACTTGTAACGTATGTTTTCATATTCCATTGCATAGAAGATAGTAAGGGTAGGTACGTATAGAAAGGAAGTTTTAAGTAGTTCTAAAATAGAACGTACTTGGCCAGGATCACGAACTTTTAACAATGAAGGTTTCAAAAGAAAACTTTGATGAATGTAGAGAAAGTTCAGCTTTTGTCGATGATGGATTAGTTTATCCTTTAGAAATCTCATATTTCTTGTTTTGAAATCGATAGATTGTGACGGGTTTTTGATATCATAAGAAATGATATTGATGATGTGATGGAATAATTCTAGAGACCATTTGCACAAAACACAATGTCTCGGAAGTAGGTTAGACCATTGTGCAATTCACAATGTCTGGGAAGTAGGTTAGGTCATTGTGTGACTCAAAACATTTGAGAAATGATTAAGACCATTGTATCATACAATGTCTTGGAAAATGAATGAGACCATTGTATCTCACAATGTCTTGGAAAATGAATGAGACCATTGTATCTCACAATGTCTTGGAAAATGAATGAGACCATTGTATCTCACAATGTCTTGGAAATGAATGAGACCATTGTATCTCACAATGTCTTGGAAAATGAATGAGACCATTGTAACATACAATGTCTTGGACATAAAATATTGGAGTAGGAACATGATTGGGAGAATGTGATTGTGTCGAAATGCCATAGAATAGGCATGTGTAGATATGTTTAGATAAATTGATTGAAAATAACTCGAATGTATATATAAATATACTAGTATTTGTTCGTATAGCGGAAAATGCCTAGTGTGTATATATGAATATACTTATGTTCATGTAGCATAAAATGCTTAATAAGTCCATAATCGTCTGGAGGATGGAAGACACGAAGATCGGAAGGCTATAAAATGTTTTTGCTTGTAGTGTGGTTATAGTTTAGGTCTCAATTAGACCCGTTTCTCTATAACCATGGCTCTGATACCAATCTGTAACACCCCCAATTCATGGATGCAGCGGAATTCGAACTGGGTGTTACTTGACGGCACAATAGTCACAATAATAGAAAACGAACTCCAATTGAGTCGTTTTAAAAGATTTATCATTCAAATTATATAAATATCAGAGATTACAAAATGAGGTCCCAATTGGTTCCATGTTTACAATGTATAATAAATGAGTTTTGAATGATAATAAAATTTATATCCCTCTTGAGTATCCGTGTCCTTCCGTGCCATCCTTGATCGTCATGAACCTGAAATACATGCTTGAGAGGTCAACACAAAGGTTGAGTGATATTCATAGAGTTTGTTAAATCGATTGAACACAATATGTTGGTAGTGTGAGTTATAGGCTCACACCAATGTTTGGAAAACAAAACAGGTAGGCTACGTTATTATACGCCCGGAACATGTATTATACACTAAG
Source organism: Artemisia argyi (assembly GCA_030686995.1). Lineage (NCBI taxonomy): Eukaryota > Viridiplantae > Streptophyta > Magnoliopsida > Asterales > Asteraceae > Artemisia > Artemisia argyi. Next base: position 103,554,735 of record CM060696.1, read on the forward strand.
CTTATGACACCATAACGTTAACGTGTACCAATATCGATCGGCAGATTTATCCCGGTAGGTACTTTGCTAACATACCTAAATCTCAAATATTATTGCATTTGTTTGAACTTAGTCAATACAAATGGGATTCGTCAATCCCAATAGGCCTATTCACAATATTTGCGCTCACTATTGCTAGTGATTAAATGGTTCATAATAAGGGATCTCGGTTTAGCAAGGTTGGTACTTAGTGATAATAAAACAATCAGGCAAGCATACAATTTAGAAACATTGTGCTCGGTTAAAATAGCATGTATTCCCCCCAAGGGTTTGTAAAACAATTAAGTAATGGAAAATGGGCCTATGAACTCACCTTAAGTAAGATAGCAAGTAATGAATGTAACGGTTGAATCGTGAAGGTTCTATGAGCAACCTATAATAGAATGTCGCGACTTAGGATTGGAGTAAAGAATATGAAGTAGTGCCTATATATATATATCTTGCATTTAGTCCATGATGTGGTATGATGTATATTGTAAGTCTTTGAAAGTAATGATTCATGAAACATGTATGTTTTGTGTATCGTTTACTACCGTTCGGGCCGACATAATTCAGAAGTCATGTTAGTAAGCGTTCGAGGAGCCAGGACACTTTAACTCGTAAATCCACAACTCATCTCGACGGCTTACATAATGAACTCCTCACATGAGGCTCCCTGCTATTGTAGTAGTTGATGAAATATATAGATATAAGTTTTGATCCGAAAGGTTACATGTCCGATATTTGTATAAACTTAGGAAAGTTTATTAGTACATGAAGATTGTTATTAGGGTATATATCATAAGTCTTGAATGACCATTTTCTCTTGGTAATATCTCATGGTTTCCTTTTAGGTGAAGTAGATCCAAATTGCTTGTTCATGTTATCGCCTAATTCATTGTTTCATGTTTACGCCTATGTAAGTTGGTATGGTCATTTCGTCATGGCCTAGCCATGACCTTTGGTCCTTGTTCCAAGGTCATGAGACACAACATTGGCCCTAGCCATGGTGGTGGTCTTGATTATAGGTCATAAGACCTCTTGTTCCATTTAAAGTATAACCATAGTCTAGTGACTTACGCCTAAAAATGGGCTGTTTAGAATTTGAAGAATTTTATCACTCGGAAAGCGTTCTCAGGGCTCGAGCTTCTTTGTTCCTGAACGAAAACGTCGTTCCGGACAACTTTCGTGTTTTAACTTTTTTATGAATCAGACCAGAAGTGGGACTTTCAAAACCCAAATTTGATCAGAATGGTATTTGGCAGTTTGCCGAAAAGTTTTGGTAACTTCAAATGGGCGTAACTTTTGACTCGTATACTCGTTTTAGATGGTTCAAATTGCTATGGTTTCCTTGTTAAGTCCTCTACTGTAATATGTAATGATCCAATATCATAATTTTACCATTTTGGTCGTGGTTTTCCAAGAAAGTCACTAGTTTGCTTGTTATAGTAATTTGTCTTATCAATCATGTACAATAACTTGTTTTACTCACTTTTATACATCATGGACATGAATACAAGACGTAATATAGCACAAATAATATGTAAATAACATGAACATGATTATTTAACAAGAATCAAGTTAGGGTTTGGCTCACAACTTTTGGCTTTCAAAGATGAAAGGAAGTTAACATGTAAGGATAGGACTTTGATAGACTTGCTTCAACGCTTTTTCACTTCATGCAATCTTTCTACCCTTGGTATTCTTGAAAGATGGATGATGAAGGTTTAGGTGACTTGAGTGGATTCAAACTCAAGAGAAATCACCAAGTATATTAGGGTTTGGAAGATTTTTGATTATCTAAAAGAAACTAGGGTTTCAACCTTGAACTTGTACTTGAATCTTGCATGATACTTGGAAGAGAATGAGCTAAGGATGAGAAGATGGGGAGGGTGAAGGGTGGCGTTTAAATGAGGGGAGGAAGGGAGTATTTATAGTCCAAATGAGGAGGTTAGGAAACTAGTAGGAAATTACCAAAACTTGGTGACCAAGTTGTAATTTAGAGATGATCTAGGGGTAATTTCATGAGATGAAGCCACATGGGATGACTCCCCCTCTCCTAGGTCGGTTTGTAAGCTTGGAGAGCAAGGGTGTGGACTTTTCTTGGTATTATCCAAGATACTTGGTTAGTTTTGACTCCGGGAAATGCCAATCGTAAATGATTAAGCCTCAAAACGTAAAACCGGGTGTCGTAAAATTATGGAATTTGAAAATATGGTTAAACATGTCCATATAGTCCATAATAAAATATAAAATGAGTGGTAGGTTCTATCGGGTGCTAAAACCCTGCTAAAAACTGGAAACACGGGTCTAAAACGCGTAATACGTAAAACGTACGAATATTGCGTAAAATTGAGAAAAGTAAAATGTTACTTTTCTAATGTGATAAAAATGATTTAAAATGACTTATAATGTCTAGACTGGGCTCAGTCTAGTGTCGGTTGGTATTAAATGTCTTTTAGACATCAAACCGTAAGTCTAAAAATCAAGGAATGACTTATAACATCAAGGGATGATTTTTGGTCAATGGAGGAGGGAAAAATATGTTGACTTTTTCTAATGAGTTGAAAACTCAAATCGTCTTAGAAACGCGTTTTGTGGTCTAACGGTTAATCGCCCAAACGGTTAAGCGTGCTCATGCGAGAGTAGTACAGGCTTGGGTGACCTGCTGGGAAGTCTTTGGTCATGTTTTTCTCAGTCACGATTAATTCTCAAATAAATCATGAGTGTGTCAAACATTCTTCTGATGCGGGGTCACTTAACGCGGTCGAGTTTCGTCGTACGTAGAATTTCTGAATGACGTTTTACCCTAAAACGTGTAATTCCTTAATAACTTTCACGAAAATGATCTGACGAATGTCAAACATTTAATTTGCCATGGAAATGATTTATCACTTGAGAATATCAAATAAAAATCAACTTTCGGGAAAATTTTCGGGAAAAATGAATAGCAAAAGTGAATAGTGAAATTTTCCGGGAATAGTAATTATCCTGAAAAATGTGAATTGTTACACATGATATACGAAATGCATGATATACGAGATGCGTGTGTGATATCGTGTAACAACATATTTTGGTCGTCGCGGTCTAAAATTTTTATCTTAATATAAAAATTGTAGTATAAACTTTAAAATAATTTTATTTGACATTTAATTTTGATAATTTACATTGTGATCCTAAGTTTTACTAAATTGGCATAATTAACCCTAAATTATTATAATTATCATTTTAACCCTTAAATATTATTAATTATCAATTACAACCTTAAAAGTACTAGATTATTATTTCGGGAAACTTACTAATTATGAAAAACCTACTAATTATAGAAACCTGCAAAATATGGAAATTTACTAAAAATATAAAGAAACATCAAATGTGTAATCTGATTAAAAGGAGCTTATAAATAATACGTGGTCATTAATTCGTGTAGATCCAATGATGGAAGAGTAGCCGAGATTCTGTTATTTATTTCTTGTGATTCATTGGGATTTGGCAATTGTCTTTCTGTTAGCAAGGTGAGTTTTCGTGGCCCCTTTTTACTTATGTTTTACTTCGGGGAGAATGATACTCAAAGGTTGTTTTCCTGCTGTGCTCAAATTTTTACTTTACTTGGACAAGTTATTGTGCTTATGATTGTGCTAGCTGCATTAGTAGTTTATTGTGTGGACTCTTACTGTGTGATCTCATGTCTTGGATTCACTCCAATTGACATGGGAGTATTATGCTGTGTGGTCTCATGTCATGATTGACATGGGAGTACTCATGTGTTAGCTCCAGCTGGTAGGCATGCATGTTGTACACTATATACTTTTGGAGATGAAGAATGTGATGATTGGATTATCGGTTGGTTATGATGTACTAATTGCCCTATGCCACTTTATTGTTTGCACACTTGTCCTAAACACTTATGCATGACAAACTATGTTTACTTTAAACCTACGAACTCACCAACATTATGTTGACATTTTCGAGTATCATTTTCAGGTGAAGAGAATAAGACTGCTTAAGGAGTTGATTACTTGCATGGTTTAGCAAGAGACCTTAGGCTTTTTATCATTATGGATTTCTTTTATGGATTTCGAGACTTTGTTTTTAGTATTGGATATCATGACTATGTATGGTGTATTCTTACCCGTTTTTGGGAAGACTCTTTGATTTTATATGATTATGTTGTTATATATCGACTATCCTCAACACAAGTTCCATGCTTGTTTAGGAGTCGTCATGACATTTGATGTTGTTTCATTTAGTGCATTCTCTATTGTTATTACCATGTGTTATGACGATTCCATTTCTTGTTGCACCTCGAGTTCCGCCTTTGCGGGGTGTGACAGAATGGTATCAGAGCCTTGGTTATAGAGAATTAGGTGGTTTTACCTAGACTATAACCTAGGATTCCTCATATAGTATGCATCATAGGAACTATGTGTGCATTAATCTATGTGACTGCATTTTTGCCCTTATTTCCCCTCATTTTTTTATGAGAACTTGTTTTATAAGGGATTATTCCATGGCATACCTTATATGGAACTTGGAGGTCTTGTGAGAATTATGTTTTGGTTTACTTTTGTGGTCTCATATTTACTTGTTTAGAATGTTAACACTGACAGGTGTAACTTTGGTAATGAGTACACGTGTGAATGGATGCATATATAACTATGGGTGGCCAACGTAATTATAAATGCATCACGACACACGTGGACTTGTGAACACGGTTGCATCAAGAAGTATCAACATGTATAACTTGAAGTGGAACCATCGTATTTTGGCTCTATATTTTTATTTTATTCTGATATTATGTTCTTGTCCTATTTTCACCATTCATCTTACCAATACTAATACCTTTCCTTTTATAGAACGATGGCTCCAAAGACACGCAAATCCTCCAAACCCTCTAAACCCTCCAAACCCACTAATGAAAGCGAATCCGAAAATCCCCCAAACTATGCTACAATCGTCCAACAACAACTTAAGGCACTACTCCCAGAAATTGTCACTCAAGTGAGTGACCACGTCATTAAAAATGGTGGAAAAGGAAAAAGTCATGGTGATGGAAGTAGTGGTAGTGGTAGTGGCAAGGTGGGATGTACTTTTAAGGAGTTCACTGTTTGCGGACCGAAGGAGTTTGACGGTAAAGGAGGTGCAATTGCACTTACCCGGTGGATAGAAAAGATGGAGTCGGTTATGGATATTAGTGAATGTGCTGATCACCAAAAGGTGAAATATGCGGCTAGTTTCCTAATCAACAAAGCTCTAACCTGGTGGAATACTCAAAAACAGGCTAGGGGTGCGGATGCTGCGACTGCTATGTCATGGGAAGATTTTAAGGTGTTGATCATAGAGGAGTTTTGTCCAGATAATGAGATGCAGAAGTTGGAGACTCAGTTTTGGAATCATGCTATGGTGGGATCTGGTCACGCAACTTATACTAACAAATTCCATGATCTAGCTAGGTTGGTTCCACATTTGGTTACTCCAGAGCCCAAACGTATTGCTAGGTACATCAACGGGTTGGTTCCTCAAATTCGTGGTATGGTAAAGGCTACTGAACCAACTACTCTCCAAAGTGCCATACAGAAAGCAGGGGCACTGACTGATGAAGCGGTTAGTTGTGGGTTACTTTCGAAGAATGGTGAAAATAGGAAAGAAGAGGGCGAGTCAAGTAAGCATGGAGGTTCTTGGGCAAGCAACAAGAGGGCTAAGACAGGAAAAGGGTTCACAGCAGTCAATCCGATGGCTACAGATAATCAGGTTAAGGGAGGGTACATGGGTAATGCTCCAAAGTGTGTCACGTGTGGCTACTTTCATCCACAACATGTGCAGTGCCGTGTGTATTTCGTCTGCAACCAACCAGGTCACTTTGCAAGGGATTGCAGGTCAGTGAACAGACAGGTGACTCCGGTTAATGCGGTTAACATGGTGGGTCACGGGAGAGTTTGTTATGAATGTGGGAGTCCAAATCATCTTCGTAGCATGTGTCCTAAGCTGAACAGGGCACCTAGTCAAGCAGGAAACCGTTTGGCTATTGGGGGAGATTAGGAACAGGGGAACACTAGAAACCAACCAAGGGGAAGAGTCTTCATCACGGGCGCGAATGAGGCTCGTCAGGATCCAAAAATTGTGACTGGTACATTTTCTCTTAACAACCATTATGCTACTTTGTTATTTGATTCTGGTGCCGATTTTAGTTTATCTCCATTGAGTTTGCGAACATGCTGAACGTAGAGTCTAGTGTGTTAAAACCCAGTTATATTATTGAAGTAGCTAATGGTAAGGAGATAGAAGTTAATAGAATCATCTGTGGGTGCACTCTACTATTAGAGGATACCCCATTCACTATCGATCTTATACCTTTTGGTCATGGGAGTTTTGATGTAATCGTGGGTATGGATTGGTTAGCAAAACACAAGGCCGCAATCATCTGTCATGAGAAGGTAGTTCGAATCCCGTTAACAAATGGCTGCTTTCTCCATGTTCTAGGAGAACGTGCCAAAGAAAACCAAAAATCCCTTATGAGTGTGAAAACTAATGAACTAAAAGATATTGATGTTGTCCAAAATTTTCCTGAAGACTTGTCTGGATTACCTCCTAAACGACAAGTCGAATTTCGTATAGACCTAATTCCTGGAGCAACACCTGTTGCCAAATCCCCATATCGTTTAGCACTTTCAGAAATGCAAGAATTATCTAAACAACTCCAAGAACTTCAAGACAAGGGCATCATCCGCCCAAGTCATTCACCTTGGGGAGCACCTGTCTTATTAGTCAAAAAGAAGGATGGTTCTTTCCGTATGTGCATTGACTATCATGAGCTAAACAAGTTAACTATCAAAAATCGTTACCCTCTTCCCAGAATTGATGATCTATTCGATCAGCTGCAGGGTTCCCGATATTTCTCAAAAATTGATCTTCGTTCTGGTTACCATCAACTGAGAGTACATGAAGCAGACATCCCAAAGACTGCTTTTAGAACTCGTTACGGGCATTTCGAGTTCACTGTGATGCCTTTTGGGTTAACCAACACACCTGCCATCTTTATGGACTTAATGAACCGCGTATGTAAACCGTACCTGGACAAATTCGTTATTGTTTTTATCGATGACATCTTAATCTACTCAAAGTCGAAGGTGGAACACGAAAACCACTTGAGACTAATTCTTGAGCAACTTAAAAAGGTACAGTTGTTCGCTAAATTCTCGAAGTGTGAGTTCTGGTTACAAGAGGTTCAGTTTCTTGGGCATGTGGTGAACAGTAAGGGAATTCAAGTTGACCCCAAAAAGATTGAAGCAGTGAAGGATTGGAAACCGCCTACTACACCATCGGAGATACGTTCTTTCTTGGGTTTAGCAGGTTACTACAGACGATTCATCACTAATTTTTCCAAAATCGCCAAACCTCTTACATTGTTGACACAGAAGAATAAAAGGTATAAGTGGAAGGAAGAACAGCAGAAAGCCTTTCAAACCCTGAAAGATAACCTATGTAATGCCCCAATTTTAACACTTCCAAACGGACCGGAAGACTTCGTGGTATATTGTGATGCTTCGAACAAGGGTTTTGGATGTGTACTAATGCAAAGGGGTAAAGTGATTGCTTATGCTTCTCGACAGTTAAAGATTCATGAGAAGAACTACACCACTCACGACTTGGAACTAGGAGCAGTAGTTTTTGCTCTTAAGAGTTGGAGACATTATCTGTATAGGACGAAGAGTATTATTTATACAGACCATAAAAGTCTTCAACATATCTTCGATCAGAAGGAGCTGAATATGCGTCAGAGGCGATGGTTAGAACTACTCAGTGATTACGATTGTGATATTCGCTACCACCCAAGCAAGGCGAACGTCATGGCCGATGCCTTAAGTAGGAAGGAGCGAATTAAACCAAAGCGTGTACGGGCTATGAGTATGACTATACAGTCGGGTATTAAGGGAAAAATCTTGGAAGCACAAGTTGAAACTTGTAAGGACGAGAACATTTCACCAGAGATGCTTCGTGGGTTGGGGCAACAGATGGAAAAGAGGACGGATGGTGGATGGTACTTTTTAGATCGAATTTGGGTTCCTTTGGCGGGTAACGTAAGGTCTTTGATCATGGATGAAGCCCACACCACTAAATACTCCATTCATCCAGGATTCGACAAGATGTACTATGACCTAAGAGATGCTTATTGGTGGCCGGGAATGAAGAAAGATATAGCCACTTATGTTTCTAAATGCTTGACTTGTGCTAAGATCAAGGCCGAACACCAAAAACCCTCGGGATTATTACAGCAGCCCGAGATTCCCGAATGGAAATGGGAGAGAATCACCATGGACTTCATATCTAAGCTTCCTCGTACCAGCAGCAGGCATAATGCAATCTGGGTTATTGTAGATAGATTGATGAAGTCTGCTCATTTCCTAGCAATCCGAGATGACTATGAGATAGAGAAGTTAGCCAGGATTTACATCAACGAGATAGTGGCAAGGCATGGAGTGCCTGTATCTATCATATCTGATCGCGAAAGTCGATTTACTTCTCGATTCTGGCAATCATTACAGAAGGCTCTAGGGACACTACTAGACATGAGTACGGCATATCATCCGCAGACTGATGGGCAGAGCGAGCGAACTATTCAGACCTTGGAGGACATGCTCAGAGCATGTGTTTTGGATTTTGGGGGAAGTTGGGATACTCACCTTCCTTTAGCCGAATTTTCCTACAATAATAGTTACCACAAAAGTATTCGATGTGCTCCATTCCATATGCTCTATGGAAGAAAATGTAGATCACCAATTTTGTGGGCTGAAGTTGGAGAGAGTCAAATGATTGGTTCGGAAATTGTAACTGATACTACGATAAGATTTTTCAGATCAAGGAAAGACTTAAGGCAGCTAGGGATCGTCAAAAGAGTTATGCTGATAAACGACGTAGACCTTTGGAATTTAATGTTGGTGATCATGTACTACTCAAAGTGTCACCTTGGAAAGGAGTGGTACGTTTTGGTAAAAAAGGAAAGTTAGCACCGAGATATGTGGGTCCATTCGAGATTCTTGAGCATATTGGTCCCGTAGCTTATCGATTGAGGTTACCTCAAGAGTTGAGCAACATCCATGATACGTTTCATGTGTTAAACCTGAAGAAGTGCATGGCAGATGCAAGTTTGCATGTGCCATTAGACGAGGTGAAGATAAAAAGCAACTTATATTATGTAGAAGAACCGGTTGAGATCATGGACAGAGATGTAAAGAGTCTGAAGCGTGGCAAGATATCTTTAATCAAGGTCCACTGGAACTCGAAGAGAGGACCTGAGTTTACTTGGGAGTGGGAAGATCACATGAGGGCTAAGTACCTGCACTTGTTTAAAGAGCAGAGTTCTGGTGGTGGATCCAATTGAATTTCGGGACGAAATTCTTCTAACGGGATGATACTGTGAGAACCGTCACCTAACCTGGTTAGTCAACGTAAACCCTGACCTAGTTTTGATTTACACTCCGAAATTTGTATGCATTCCTAATAGACCTACCTAGTTATAACCTAAAGTAAATAAATGAAATAAATAAAAATTGTTACATTCTTTAAGTATATGAATAGTAGTCTACACTAAACATTTATATTAAAAATTAAAAATTACAACATAAAATAACTAATCCTAAGCTTCATGTAATTGGCCCAAATATTTCATAAATACTTATTGCACATTTACAAGTTAATGGGACCTAACCTATATCCATTAAAATGTGTCACCCATTTTTAAGTGGAGTAGTGAGATAAGACCAAAATATATTTGAAATATATGAGATGATTAAGTCTCCAATTCCTCCACGAGACTCGGATCTCTTTTCCAGCTTACATCACTTCTTTTCTCATTATAAATCTCAACCAAATGCACATTTTTCTTCACACATCAAACCCTAAATAAACTAAGTGACGGCTGCCCTTACTCTCCAAGAAAGAACGAGGTACAAAGAGGTGAAAGTGTGGTGATTGTAACAGCTTTAGTGTGAGCGTGACAGGGTAGTAATCAGTTCGTAGCATACTAATTCTGGGTGATCGTGGTGGTGGCCATAGCCTGGGTGTGATCGTGTGATTATATTCGAGGAAGGGTTGTGGATTTGGTTCTGGTATTCTCGATCCCGTTGCAATCTGTTTCTATTCGTCCTTGAGGTATTCCTAAATCGTCCTTGTGTTTCATTTGAACTCGACTTGTGAGCTAAACACGTACGTATGAAACAACAATGAGAACATAATCTATATGGTTATACGATTGTTAAAATGAGTATACATGAAATATTTGTCGCATGAAATCACGAATCTATAACTAGTGTACACCGATTCATTTCCTGTTTTGAATCAGTCTAAATATGTATGTCGACTGCATGGGATGTCTCTCTTCTGTTTCAGCCTCATACGAGCCATGCCTGTTTCATTCAATTTCTACCCATGCTTTAACAGTCTCGACCTATACTTGTTAAGTGTTTTTTTTTAAAACCTAAAAGGACACATTAACGACTCATTTAATGCGACTAATAAAATGATGAAAAAAAAAAAAAAAAAAAAAAAAAAACTCAATATGTATAAACGAAAGAAAGGGGTTTGGTTGCAGATTAGTTAATTTATGTGTAAGTTATTATTTCCTGTCAGCTATTATTCATTTAGGGTGGGTCGTCTTTTATGTATGGGATCGTGTGGTATATATAACGATTATCATATGTATATGTGTGTGTCGTGTGTGTTTATATAAGCATGGGGTATGTGGTTCTGTGATATATGATGTGAGATGTATGCATGGTCTAGTTACATATTATAGAGGTAGCATTGTGAAGGTGGTGTGTGGTGTGCATATGCGTACATAATGTATGTATGTGTATATATATATATATATATATATATATATATATATATATATATATATATATATATATATATATATATATATATATATATATATATATATATATATATATATATGGATGTGTGTGTGAGTCAAGTAGAGTGCATGCATGAATAATTTTTTTTTTTTTTTTTTTTTTTTTTTTTTTTTTTTTTTTTTTGTCAATATATACGGTGTGCCTGGTAAACGTATGTATATATATGAGATATGAGTCATGGAGATAAATGAAAGAAATGCATGATATACGAGATGCGTGTGTGATATCGTGTAACAACATATTTTGGTCGTCGCGGTCTAAAATTTTTATCTTAATATAAAAATTGTAGTATAAACTTTAAAATAATTTTATTTGACATTTAATTTTGATAATTTACATTGTGATCCTAAGTTTTACTAAATTGGCATAATTAACCCTAAATTATTATAATTATCATTTTAACCCTTAAATATTATTAATTATCAATTACAACCTTAAAAGTACTAGATTATTATTTCGGGAAACTTACTAATTATGAAAAACCTACTAATTATAGAAACCTGCAAAATATGGAAAGTTACTAAAAATAGAAAGAAACATCAAATGTGTAATCTGATTAAAAGGAGCTTATAAATAATACGTGGTCATTAATTCGTGTAGATCTAATGAAGGAAGAGTAGCCGAGATTCTGTTATTTATTTCTTGTGATTCATTGGGATTTGGCAATTGTCTTTCTGTTAGCAAGGTGAGTTTTTGTGGCCTCTTTTTACTTATGTTTTACTTGGGGGAGAATGATACTCAAAGGTTGTTTTCCTGCTGTGCTCAAATTTTTTCTTTACTTGGACAAGTTATTGTGCTTATGATTGTGCTAGGTGCATTAGTAGTTTATTGTGTGGACTCTTACTGTGTGATCTCATGTCTTGGATTCACTCCAATTGACATGGGAGTATTATGCTGTGTGGTCTCATGTCATGATTGACATGGGAGTACTCATGTGTTAGCTCCAGCTGGTAGGCATGCATGTTGTACACTATATACTTTTGGAGATGAAGAATGTGATGATTGGATTATCGGTTGGTTATGATGTACTAATTGCCCTATGCCACTTTATTGTTTGCACACTTGTCTTAAACACTTATGCATGGCAAACTATGTTTACTTTAAACCCACGAACTCACCAACATTATGTTGACATTTTCGAGTATCATTTTCAAGTGAAGAGAATAAGCTTGCTTAAGTTGTTGATTACTTGCATGGTTTAGCAAGAGACCTTAGGCTTTTTTTCATTATGGATTTCTTTTATGGATTTCGAGACTTTGTTTTTAGTATTGGATATCATTACTATGTATGGTGTATTCTTACCCGTTTTTGGGAAGACTCTTTGATTTTATATGATTATGTTGTTATGTACCGACTATCCTCAACACAAGTTCCATGCTTGTTTAGGAGTCGTCATGACATTTGATGTTGTTTCATTTAGTGCATTCTCTATTGTTATTACCATGTGTTATGACGATTCCATTTCTTGTTGCACCTCGAGTTTCCGCCTTTGCGGGCTGCGACATACACACTCATCAACTATAAGCAAAACCCACAAACTTTGTAACACTTTCGAAAACAACCCTTATGACTACCTGTTACGTATAGCGTTAAGTTGTTCCAAAAAAATGTACTACATTCATGACACTTATCTTGCATCTCAAGTCTGAGGATAACTTCTTATGATTTACTTAATGACAAGATACATAACGTAACATCATGTAGTTGAGATAAGTCCTATATTCGGTATCATTGAATATCATCTGAAATGGCATGACTACGCATCAATATACTTTAAGTATATTATACCAACCTTCAGATTTGTCTTGATTTAATAATATTCCCATATTATTAACTGACAACGGGCAATTTAAGAATAACATTTATTCATGGATTAAACATACAAATATAGGATACAATATATTATAAATTAAACATACCATGTATTTAAATTTATTATAATAATTATTTAACATCCCCTATCCAAATACTAAATAGATCAATGCATGATAACTCTTGTTGATGAATTATGTCTCAAGTAATGACATTCATACTTGTTGACAAGGCATAAATCATCCAACTTTGATCTATCGGAATTTTTAGAATACTTATTTCAAGAATTCAACTATTGAAGTTCTTATATGTGCATACCCAACTATTTTGATAATGCCATATAATATTTCATAAATGTGTGACATCCTTAACCACCAATTTATGATAATTAAACTTCCAAACCTTTTAAAGTTTAAAGTATTCTTATTCTCTTAATGTATAATGCAACTATGCTCTTATTAAGCATAACTAGTAATAGCCAAGGATGAAATCCTTTACCATAACTAGTATTGAGTGTCATCTCAATTTCATTAGCATCATTGTATGCAAACAACAACATGCTCTTAAAACTTTCCGAAACATTAATATCTATTGAGTAATGTTTGATGCCCTTCAAACTTTCAAGTTTGTTGGCTATGACAATTTTCACAACAATTGAAAAATTGTTCATCTATAGAATTTGGAAGTTGTTCCAGATTTAGGATGTGATTCTATAATCAAACATATTCTTTTTAGAATATTACACAAGTTATCTAATAACTTTTAATTAGATATTAATATTGCCATATCATCTTGTAATCAAGCATGATACAACAAAACATGATGTGCATGAAAAATCTTTGAGTCATACTTAGATTTTATTCATGTCATACATATCCATTTAGACTTTCTAAATGATATATCATGTTATATTAGATTCATTTACCGCACATGTTTCAACAATAAACATTCATTCCAAGGTTGTATGTCTTATTTTCTAAATCTTTCAAGTAAAGTTTCATTCCAAACTAAGACTTAAATTTTAACTTATATGGAATGTTACCTTTTATACGTTCTACAACATATATGATTTAAGAAATTAAACATAATACTCCCACTAGCTTTTAGGAATACTTAGAAATTATCTTATTTCAATTATAAATCAACACATGAATTTAATAATTAAACATAAGAGTAATCTTCTAGATGCATGCATTTATCTATCCATGGATTATTGCACTTTGTACACTATCAAAAATTTATTTGAATTCATAAACTCCTTTTGATTACTTATCGTCCTCGCTCAAGTAATCACTTAAGAAAGAGTTTTGATATTCCATTGTCAATTTCATAAATATGACAATCATAATCTTTATATATTTAATGTGTTTATAGTAGAATATTCAATCACAGTTAATTGCTTAAGTGTGATTAATAATCTTGTCATAAAACATACATTAAATACGTGCACAACATTGTCCATATGATTTCTATATAAAGATTTAAACCACAATGGTTACCTTATCTTTGAAGAAACTCATCTTCATTTTCTAGTCTAACTATTAAGATAAACCAAGTTTCTAAAATTGATTATCTTTATGGACATCATCTTAATCATTCATATCATGTATACTTTACCCAATTTCATATTTGATAATGTATCATAATGATTATCAGGTTTACAATAATCCTGTAAATCACAGCCCTCAGCATATTAATCAAATATCTGAGATATATTGCTAATCTATGAATGATAATTCCATCATCTTGAGATTTAACATTTAAATGTCAAACTTGATTATCATCTTGAGATTTAACATTCAAATGTCAAACTTCATCATGATATTTACTAGTATATTTTAGAATATTATGTATCTTGTAATTTTATATTTTTAACGATCAAAACTCCCACTTGCTTTTAGTAATTTAAAGACTATCTTTAGATACTTAGCAAATAAAGCAACAATACAATATTCTCTTTTGAGATATTACAAATACATATTGACAGTTTCTGACTTTACTTTGTTAATAACCTCTTCATAAGCAGTTAAACAAATTTAGAACCTCAATTTAAGACTTAATGTAATTCATCACATTCCATCATATGATGATGTATTATTAATCTTCTAGGTTGGAGTTTTATTAAATATGTCCAAGTCGTACTCAATATTCTAACCTTGATAACTTTTGGAAGAAAATAAATCATGGTTATCTTTTAATCAAACAATATAACAAGAGTTTGATTTTCCTAACTAATCATACCATAAACATTTGGTATTTCATTAGTATTATTATTGTAAGACAATCTAACAATATTTAAGATAACCATATTTCTCTTGACTTGTCTATTTACCAACTAATTCATTTTAATGGTATAATAATATTTTTCAAGCCGATTACATGCTTTATAACACAAGTACTTTTTACAAAGTCACTTCATGTCCATGTCTCTTCAAGAAAACATAAACTGTTATAATCCCATTATATGTTATAAGTCATTTAACAATTTAATGACTTCATGTTTATGTCTTAATTAAAAAACATAACAAGATAACGTATTACTTTATTATAAGTCTTGTAACAATTAAAAGACTTTATGTTTATATCTTTACAATGAAATATAAACATGTTTAACTAAAGTAATTATGAATACCATCTCTTGGTTTCAATAATAATTTCAAGTTAATTTATTATTTTACAATAATGTAAATAACATTATTTCTTCAATCATTTATGTCATTCCAAGAACACATAAATATTCAGATTGAAGTAGCATTAGATTACTTAATTAATTTATGCCATTCCATGAATTCATAAATATACTAATTAAAGTAGTCTTGATATCATATTGATACATGTTCTAATAGGTATCTAATTTAGAAACTGTAAATTCTCATAGTTCAATTACATCAGTTGATCTGCTAGTAATGAAAATATGAAATTCATCTTGTTGTTGCAATCTAGCTAAGCTCTCACATAACATAAATTGTAACACCAAGTGTATCTTGAATTATATTAGTATAATTCATATTAGAACGTTATTATCTTACCTTGCAGTCAAGAGAATCCATTAAATCATATCTTTATGAGTTGTTTCTTGCACACATTAAAGATAACATTTCTCCCACTTGTGCATGAAACAACCTCATATAGTTGATAAACAACACGCCATGCATTTGTTTATGTGATCAATACGATTGTGTCATAGATTTTAGCATAACAAGTAGTTATAGAACAACAATGTCTAGTAAGGAAACGTACAAGACTATCCTTAAAAGTACACTTGGAAAGTAATTATCTTTAGCTACCAAGATATCAAAGCTTGTAACTCCCACTGAATTAAAGATCATTACAATAATTCCTTATTCAGTAATAAGTACACAATACTCCCACTGAATTTGACAACATTGTAAATGTTTCATGTCCAGTGAAAGAAAATAGTGTGCTTTTAACTTTCCTACATCTTTGAATGTCCATACGTAACAATTACTTATGAACTAAGAGTGTATTCTACTACGTAAATGATGGACTATCCACAAAATGCTATTAACTTGAAAATTGGACATGCAATTTCTTCCTTAACAGGTCTACCATCCTACAATGTATGTAGCACCTTTAGAATAGTCAAAACAACTAGTTTGTCTTTAAACATTTTGCAGTAATTAGTCTAGCTTCTAATTATAATAACTCATAAAATGTCATACATAATTTTTCTGTTAAACAAATGTCATATTTGTTACTAAGAATTTAATCACCGAATGAGGATGATAAAATCCCTATGAAAAATATTCGCAATTTTTCTTAACTATTAAAAAATTTGCTATGAGTTATATTAGAATTTAGACATATCTAATATTCCTATTATCCTTTTCATACATGAAAAGAAAATAGGATTGTATCTCACTCTTCTTTCATAGAAAGGAGACTTCTTTTGTCTTTTAAGTAAATATTTCTTAATCAAACATTTGTTTGAAAACAGAACGAGATAAATTTACCAAAGCCCAAAGTGCATTTACGGTTTTAACGTTGCATTAATACATTAAAACGAATTACAAAATTCAATTTCAGTATTTTCGATAATTAGATCTTTAAGAAAATAAAATACCCATTGGTAAATATATACATATAAACCATAGTATTTTCTTAAAGCTAGGATCTTAATTGACATAGTACCATTACATCAGTTGATCTGCTAGTAATGATAGTATTCAACTAGGTAATTTTCGAACAATAATTGCCAATATCATATTGCAATTCCTAGATCATTATGAGATTTACTTTCACAAAACTTTTTCAAAGTAAGCATGTTTCATCCCCATCTAATGCCTTGAGTCCAAGATCTCACTTCCTACTCAATTTAAGTCGTCTAACTTAAAAACTGCAAACTCATAAATCCATTACATCAGTTGATCTGCTAGCAATGAATTTATGAAATTTACCTCTCCATTGCAGTCTAGCCAAGCTCTCACATGACGTAAACTACAACTTCAAGTGTTCTTAATTAGATGGCATTCGACTTAATTTTATAAGGGTATTAATTTTGACGTGTAATCAAAATAATGTATGAAGAAGCATGCATACAACTTCATAACATTGGTTTTATAAAACAATTTTATTACCAATTCACTAAGAGTAAAATAACAAAGTTTTGATTGAGGTATCGGGTTAACCAATTAAAGAATTACCAACAATTATCGTCCACTATATCATACTTTTGCATAAGCCCTAAGGCTTAGTGTTTCGGATAATCATTGTGAAATTGTGGTGAATTCACGCTTAAGATGACAGTGTACATGTAATGGTTGTTCGATAAGTCTAATTTACACACAAACGAGCGTTAAGACAGAGTGTTGTCTATCTAAGGCCACAATTTAATGCGAAGCCAACCTTATACCCATCTTGTAGTGTGAAAACTTCAGTCGAGCCTAGTTAACTATTACGTACAAAAACATCAACCAACAAACCTTTGAAATTTTGACTCTTAAAACCAAAACAATTTCGTCATTTATTTAGTCCATATTATTTTTCTATTCAAAAATTACCCTTTTTCGTTTATAAACATGTTTCACATAATAATAAACAAAAACAAGTAATACATAATAAAAAATAAACAACCAAATAAACATATACATAACATAACAATTAAATATGTATAAACATGTAGCCAAATACAAATTTTATTCAATAGTTCTATTAATAATCAAGTCTAGGTGTATAATGCATTTATTTAATTAAATCTTTCTTCTTCAATGGAAAAAGAGCCACACACATCGATAAATCGATTGCGTAAGCCAATACTAAACAAACACCACATAGCACAAAATTGATTACTTAATATTAGAGTCTTCCCCAATTCTACATCTATTGTAACAATTCGCAATTTCAGGTTAATTACTATTCTTGAAAATTTCACTGTTCATTTTTACTATTCACTTTTACTATTCATTTTCCGAAATTTGATTTTTATTTCATATTCTCGTGTGATAAATCATTTCCATGGCAAAATAAAAGTTTGACACTCATCAGATCATTTTCGCGAAAGTTATTAAGGAACTACACGTTTTAGGGTAAAACGTCATTCAAAAATCCTACGCACAACGAAACTCAACCGCGTTAATTTTCCCCGCATCAGAAAAATGTTTGATACACTCATGATTTATTTGAGAATTAATCATGACTGAGAAAAATGTGAACAAATAAACCATCGGCCGTGAGAAACAGAAATTTTCGTTTTTAAGCGCTTTTACTTAGCCGTAACCTTAGCCTATACCTGCACCGCGTTTCTAAGACGATTTGAGTTTTCACATTTTTGGAAAAAGTCAACATATTTTTCCCTCCTCCTTTGACCAAAAATCATTCCTTGATTTTATAAATCGTTCCCTGATTTTTAGGCATACGGTTTTATGTCTTAAAGACATTAAATACCAACCGACACTAAACTGAGCCCAGTCTAGACATTATAAGTCATTTTAAATCATTATTATCATATTAGAAAAGTAACATTTTACTTTTCTCAATTTTACACAATATTCGTACGTCTTACGTATTACGCGTTTTA
Source organism: Artemisia argyi (assembly GCA_030686995.1). Classification (NCBI taxonomy): domain Eukaryota; kingdom Viridiplantae; phylum Streptophyta; class Magnoliopsida; order Asterales; family Asteraceae; genus Artemisia; species Artemisia argyi. The sequence goes on from CM060696.1 coordinate 103,573,515, forward strand.
GACCCATGTTTCTAGTTTTAGCAGGGTTTTAGCACCCCAATGGAACCTACCACTCATTTTATATTTTATTATGGAGTATATTGACATGTTTAACCATTCTTTCAAGTTCCACATTTTTACGATACCCGGTTTTATGTTTTATGGCCTAATCATTTACGGTTAGCATTTCACGGAGTCAAAACTAACTACATAAGTTAGATATTATCAACCAAAGACCACCTCACCCTCCCTAGCCCTTGTGAACCGCCAATAGGGGGGAGTCACCCCTTGGTGTGGCTTAATCTCATGCAAAGTAACCTTAGATGTTTACATGTATACAAGCTTACTTGAGAAGCTTTGCATAGTCATGTATTGTAACCTCCTTAAACTCAAATATAACCCCTCCCCTCCCTCTTGTTGTCGTCCCATATCAACCACACCAACACCATATCCTTAGCAAATATTACTTCTAGTTTCATGCTGATGCGTGGGAATTGCAACAGGCTTTACCTCTCGAGGGATCTCGAGAAGCTTACAACCCCCACCAGGCAGTGTACCTGATCGTTGTAGTATAGTATAGTGACAAGTACCGGGGGATTGATCGTTCAGCTTAGGAATAGTGTCGCTAGGATTAGAAAGCCTAATTACTAGTTCTAAGGGTGAGGGATGATTATTTTTGTGTTTTTATATTTTTTAGAAAGCAATTAAAATCTCGGTTTTTGAAAGAGTGGGCGGAATTAGTTGCTATTCAACTAACCCAAAGCTAAGATGCAATCAAAATAAAATACTTAAAAATGAAAATAAGCTAATTATACTAAAGTTGTGAGCAGTAATTGGAGAAAATGTGTTTACTTAGATTTCACTACTCCCTAGATATCTTTTACACGTTAATTACTTGTTATAATTGTATGGATGACGGATTGAATTCCTTAATACCATTCATGGGGTGGCATACATAACTCCCCAATTCTATGAGCTCTTATCTCCTCCTACACCATGCCCAGCACAACTATAGGGATTGTAAACAGTGGCTCATGCATTAAATACAACCAATAAAGACCTAGTACGCCTCGGTTCATGTTTCTTAAGACGTTCAAGCATGTTACCATTTGGAGATCTGCCAGTTTTCTTAAGCCTAACATATAAAATCATTCATCCAAGACAAGAATAAACAAGTAATCAACACATAATCAATATCTAGGTTTCATTAGATCTAAGCAAACACAAAGGAGATCTAGCCTAGCATAATGGAATTGAGATAAGAACAAGATATAGACAACCAACACATAGACATATTGATTGAATTAGAAGAACACTTATCTCAATTACAATACAAGGTATCAAGGGTTAGGAACCCTTGAAAAACCTGTAAAAGTTGCACCAAAATCGTCTTTAGGGTTTCTCCAAAACTTCTCTCCCTAATGTGAAAAACTAGAAAACTATATATAGGAAAATCGGGGTGACGGTGTCAAGAACAAAGGTGTGACGCCGTCATCTCGCCGCCAAATACTTCCTCGGACGGCCTTGATCTACTTCTGACGCCCTGCGTGACGCCATCATGAGCTACGGATTTTAATTCTTGGGGTTTGACGCCGTCATGGGTTAACTCTTGACGCCTTCATGTACTGTTCCAGCATGGAAAATTGAGACTTTGCCATTTTCTTCACTTTTATGCTCCAAAAACGTCCAAAATGGCTTCTTTTCCAGAATTCACTCTCCAAGTACCTAAAATCACAAAAGAAACGATTTAGGGCAATATTTGATGAAATAAATTCGGATTCGGGCTTAAATGACCCCCTAAAAACGGATCATTTTTCGCCTCATCACATGCAAGAATCAAGTGCAACATCAACATAGAAACCCTAGTTTGGTTTTAAGTAATCAAAATACTTCCAAACCCTAGAAACTCTGGTGATTTTCTCTTGAGTTTAAATCTACTCAAGTCACCTCAACTTTCATCATCTCTCTTTCAAGAACACAAGTGTAGAAAGATTGCTTGAAGAGAAGTAGAGTGAAGCATAAATCAATCAAAGTCCTTACCTTACATGTTACTTACCTTTCTTTGTTGAAAGCCAAAAGTTGTAAGCAAAACCCTAACATACTTCTTGTTAAATATCATTTTCATGCTACTTATATTTCATTCCTACTATATTTTGTCTTGTGATTATATTCATGATGTATAAAAATGGGTAAAACAAGTATTGGTATATATATGTTAACTTATGTTATTTAAACAAGTAAACTAGTGACTTCCATGGTAAAATCTGACCAAAATGGTATAATTATGATATTGGACAATTACATATTGTAGTAGAGGACTTAACAAGGAAACCATAGCAATTTGAACCACTTAAAATGAGCACATAACTAAAAAGTTATGGTTATTTGAAGTTACTAAAACTTTATGGCAAAACTGCCTAAAAACCTTCTGTAACAGAACCTTAAACACGCAAAAAGAGGCCCTTCTGGTCCATTTCACGAAAAACTTAAAACACAAAAGTTGTCCGGAATGACGTTTTCTTCATAAACACGGGCGCACGTATCCAGAAAACCAATACAGAATGAGATTTTCTTTAGTTTCTTAACAGCTATTTTATATACCAAAGTTACTATATAATAGTTATGGTTTAATAAGACCAAGAGGTCTAACGACCTAAAGCCAAGACCACAACCATGGTTAAAGCCAAGGTTGAGTCTCAAGCCCATGATAACAATGACCAAGGTCACGGCGAAGCCATGACTAAAGACCATATAAACTTACCTAGGCAAAAACATGAGCTAAAGAGTTAGTGATAACTTAAACATGCAATTTAGATCTACTCCATCTAAAGAACCATGAGATCTTACAAGTAATTTCATACAAGATCTAAGAAACTCATTCTAATAACAATCTTCATCCAAAAGTAAACTTTCATAAGTTTATTCAAATATTGGACATGTAACTTTTCGGATCAAAACTTATATATATATATATATATATATATATATATATATATATATATATATATATATATATATACATATATATATATACATATATATATATATATATATATATATATACATATATATATATATATATATACATATATATATATACATATATACATATATATATATACATATATATATATATATATATATATATATATATATATATATATATATATATATATATATATATATATATATATATATATATATATATTATCAAATACTACAATAGTAGGGAGCCTCATGTGAGGAGTTCATTAAGTAAGCCGTCGAGATGAGTTGTGGATTTACGAATTAAAGTGTCCTGGCTCCTCGAACGTTTACTACATGACTTCTGAATTATGTCGGCCCGAACGGTAGTAAGCGATATATAAACTATACATGTTTCATAAGCCATTTCTTTTCAAAGACTTACACTATACTAAGTACTACATCATGGACTAAATGCAAGACATATATAGGAAATTCCTCATATTCTTTACTCCAATCCTAAGTCGCAACATTCTATTATAGGTTGCTCGTAGAAACCTTCACGATTCGACCATCACATTCACTACTTGCTATTTAACTTAAGGTGAGTTCATAGCCCCACTTTTCATTACTTAATTGTTTTACAAACCCTTGGGGGGAATACATGCTATTTTAAACCGAACACAATGCTTTGAAACTGTATGCTGCCTAATTGTTTTATTATTACTAAGTACCATCCTTGCCAATCCTAGGCCCCATATCATGAACCATTTAATCACTTGTTTTAGTGAGCGCGAGTATTGTGAATAGGCCTATTGGGATTGACGAATCCCATTTGTTTTGACTAGATTAGTTCAAACAAATGCACTATATTTGAAACATTAAGTATGACGGCAAAGTAATTACCGGGGCAACAAAACCGCCGATTGATATTGGTACCCGTTAACGTGTTGGTTGCATGAGCTTAGTATATAATAATAACTGTTTTGTTTTTCAACCATGAGTATGAGTCTAATTAACTCATACTACCAACATATTGTGTTCAACCATTAAACAAACTCTATGAATATCACTCAACTTTTGTGTTGACCTTTTAAGCATGTATTTCAGGTCCATGATAATCAAGAATGGAGCGGAGGGGCACGGACTAAAAGAAGAAGGCTATAATCTACTTTGTCATTGGATAAAACATGAAAAGACTTTATATTGATGTATTTTGTAAACATGGAACCTTTTTGGGACCTAACTATGTAAACTCTGATATATTTGAATAATTCGAATGATAACTCTTTTTAAAACGACACAGTTAGAGATCGTTTTCTATTATTATGATTGTTGCGCCGTCGAGTAACACCCATGTTGAATTCTGCTGCATCATGAATTAGGGGTGTTACAGATTGGTACCAGAGTCATGGTTATCGAGAAACGGGTCTAATTGAGACCTAAACTATAACTACAATTACAAGCAAAAACATTTTTATAGCCTTCCGCTCTTCGTGCCTTCCATCCTCCAGACGATTATGGACTTATCATGCATGTTTTGCTACATGAACATATTAGTATATTGTTATATACACACTTGTCATATTTTGAGCATTTCCCATAAACATTAGATTTATTTTGACCTCATAATACTCATTGTAGACATCATGTATGTACCTCCATCTCCCGATCATCTTCCTGCTATGCCCGCTCATTTACCATTTCTTCCCGGACCCAACGATCCTTACCTTGAAGCACTTGACTACGACGATGAGGAAGAACCTTACGAGAACCTAGGCGATGAGTACGAAGAAGATCCGGACGAGGATCCTAAAATGGACATAGACATCGAAGGCATTGACGACATGGAAGAAGTAGAGGAACCAATGGTTGTGCGACCACTATCACCATTAACATCACCACCTCCTATCTCACCAAACTCCTCTGAATCTAATCATACTACTCCAGCTCAAGTTCCAAAGTCCACTTATGAAGTCGGCGGAACATCCACATTTACACCTATATTCATAAACTCTGCCCAATATGAAATATATTCCTTAAAACAAGCCCTCGACCTAACTCAACGTAAAGTTCAAAGCATGACATGCCAAATGAATGACTATATATCCAAGGTTAATTCAGCCAAGATGGATGCCATGAACGCACAACAAGACCTCTATTGGTTTAAACTTGATATGAGCTATGTGAAGAGAGATTTGACTCATGTTGGGGACATAGTCTTGGATCCCTTGACCGGCTTGGAAGACGTCAAGGATAGACTTACATTAGTTGAAAGAGCTCAAGACCAAGATGCGGCACAAATTCCCGAACTACGAAACCGCCTAACTACAACAGAATCCGATTAGACGTTGCTAACTTTGACCGGTATCAACTCAAGAATGAGATATATGGAATGCAATCTCAAATGTGTGCCATACAACAAAGGCTATACCAGATAGATGTCAAAGAAAACCACCCCAATGAGAGTGTGGATGTGCTAGCAACATACGGAAACAACACTCCGTCCGGACTACAACAACCCTCCAACCGATGTTAGACTAGTGTTATAGTACTAGTTATCTTTTGTACTACTAAACTGATTAGTATCAGTTAGTAAATGTTATGAAATCCATGTAATAGCTAGCGATAGTAGAAACATTGTAATTACTAAACTGAAAGTATCAGTTAGTAAATTTTGAAGAAGCTTGTAATAGGTTTCGATTTTGTAAATCAATCAACGTTATATGAATAAAACTCTTGTTTTATACTATCATGTGTTATGCTTTTAAATTTCAACATTATTATCCTATCATTCTTATAAAAAATTGTGCTCATTTCACAACTCTCTAATTACGACGTATCTTTTGTACAATAGAATCATGGCGCCAAAGAAGAAGACACCACCAGCAATGACTCAAGCTGCTATTTGCAAACTAGTTAAAGACAGTGTCAACGCAGCACTCACAACAGAACGAGCAACCGTAGCTGCAGAAGCTGCAGCAGCCGCTGAAGCCGCCACCGCTGCTGAAATTGCTAGAGCTGCAGAAGCTGCCCGAATTGCCAACCTTAACACTGGAGGACCAAGCCCAACTAACCCTCCAGTGACAAATGTTGCTTCAGTACCTAAGGGTTGCTCATTCATTTCCTATTTGAAATGCGAACCCATAAAGTTTAAGGGTACTGAAGGAGCTGTAGGTTTGACCCGCTGGTTTGAAAAAGCGGAGTCGATATTTTTGGTCAGTAAATGTACTGAGAGTGATAAAGTTCAATATGCCACGAGTACACTGTTGAATGAGGCATTATCATGGTGGAATTCAATATCTCAGCCAATGGGCATTGAAAATGCTTATAAGATTTCTTGGGATAATCTGAAGAAAATGATGATCAAAGAGTACTGCCCCCACAGTGAAATGCAGAAGTTAGAGGTAGAATTCTGGGATCATTCTGTTAAGGGAAATGACATCATAACTTACAACTATTGATTCCAAGAATTGAGGATACTGTGTCCAACAATGGTTTCAATAAAAGAGAAATTGTTGGAACGGTATATCTGGGGACTTCCATCAAGTATACAAGGGAATGTAACTTCAGCCAATCAAAAGGAACTTGATGAAGCTATGCGGATGTCTCGCAGCCTCATGGATCAAGTGGTGCGTACAACAGAAACCCGAAGACAAAACAACACCAACAACACCAACAATATCAACAATACCAATAACACCAACAACTCCAACTACCGTAACAACAATAACAATAGGAACAACAACAACAACAACAACAAGCGACCATGGGATGGTAACCGTGGAAGTAACAATAACAACAACAACCAAATCCGAAACAACAACCATTATAATCAGCAAAATAAAAGACAAGAAGCTGCGACGGCTTATGTTGCTGCACCAGCCGGAGGTAAATACGTTGGTACTCTACCACAGTGTACCAAGTGCAACTACCATCATGCAGGTCCCTGCCCGGCCAAGTGCAACAAGTGTCAAAAGCCCAGACATCTTGCCAAGGATTGTAGAGGCAAGGCAGTGGCTACTGGGGCTAACACTCAGCCAATAGTTACATGTTTTGGGTGTAGAGAAAAGGGGTACTTCAAGAGCAACTATCCTCAAAACCATGGACCACAAGGCGGAGGTGCTCGCGGTAGAGCCTATGTCATGGGAAATGGAGAACCGCAACAAGACCCGAATGTGGTCACTGGTATGTTCTTACTCAATAACATTCCTGTTAAAGTCTTATTCGATTCTGGTGCTGATATGAGCTTTATATCTACTAGAATTGCGCCTTTACTTGATATTCAACCAATCACTTTAACCACTAGTTATAGTATTGAACTAGTTACCGGTGACTTAGTAAATACTAATACCGTAATCCCAGACTATACCCTTAATCTCTTAGACCACCCCTTTAACATCAATCTTTTGACAATCGAACTCGGAAGTTTTGATGTTGTCATTGGCATGGATTAGTTGTCTAAACATCAAGCTAACATCATTTGTGGTGAAAGAGTTGTGCACATTCCATGTGACAATGAAACTTTGATTATCCGTGGTGATCAAAGTGAAACTCGAATAAACATCATCTCATGTATCAAAACCATGAAGTACATTGAGAAAGGATGTTATGCTTTCCTAGCCTACGTAACCGAAAAGAAATCCGATGAAAAGCGTCTTGAAGATGTTCCTATCGCCCGTGAGTTTCCTGAAGTCTTTCCGGAAGATTTACGCGGACTACCACCAAATCGTCAAATAGAATTCAGAATTGATTTAATACCAGGAGCGGCGCCAGTTGCCCGTGCACCCTACCGGCTAGCACCGTCGGAGATGCAAGAGCTATCAAATCAATTACAAGAACTTTCGGACAAGGGATTTATTCGACCCAGTTCCTCACCTTGGGGAGCTCTAGTTTTATTCGTGAAAAAGAAAGATGGGTCATTACGAATGTGTATTGACTATCGTGAACTAAACAAATTAACCATAAAGAATCGATACCCACTACCAAGAATTGATGATTTATTCGATCAATTACAAGGTTCAACCTATTACTCAAAAATTGACCTACGATCAGGTTACCATCAAGTTAAAGTTCGTGAGGAAGACATTCTAAAAACAGCCTTTAGGACACGATATGGTCACCATGAATTCCAAGTGATGCCATTTGGGTTAACTAATGCACCGGCAGTATTCATGGGTCTCATGAATCGAGTGTGTAAGCCATATTTGGACATATTCGTGATCGTATTCATAGACGACATTCTCATATGTTCCAAAAACGAAGAGGAACACAAAGAACACCTGAGAACAATTTTAGGATTACTCAAGGAAGAGAAATTGTATGCAAAGTTTTCCAAATGTAAATTTTGGATTCAATCAGTACAATTCCTTGGACATGTGATTGATAAGACTGGTTTACATGTCGATCCCGCTAAGATTGAAGCTATCAAAGATTGGCCAACACTTACCACACCTACAGAAATTCGTCAATTTCTGGGTCTAGCCGGGTATTACCGAAGGTTTATTGAAGGATTTTCCTCAATAGCAAAACCTTTGACCAAGCTAACTCAGAAAAACAAGAAATACGTGTGGGATGAAGATGAAGAAAAAGCTTTCCAAACCCTCAAACAGAAACTTTGTAGTGCTCCTATTCTAGCATTGCCAGATGGGATCGAAGATTTTGTAGTCTATTGTGATGCATCGTACCAAGGTTTAGGTTCCGTGTTGATGCAACGTGATAAAGTCATGGCTTATGCTTCAAGACAACTCAAGGTTCATGAAGAAAATTACACCACTCATGACCTAGAGTTAGGAGCTATAGTCTTTTTCACTAAAAATCTGGAGACACTATCTGTACGGTACTAGATGTACTATGTTCACGGATCATAAAAGTCTACAACACATTTTGAACCAAAAAGAACTAAACATGAGGCAACGTCTTGGAATTACTAAGTGATTATGACTGCGACATTCGCTACCACCCAGGAAAGGCAAACGTAGTAGCCGACGCCCTACGCCAAAAGGAACGGGTTAAACCACTACAAGTCCGAGCCTTAGTTTTAACCATAAATTCAAACTTTACTACTCAAATCCTTCACGCTCAAGCTGAGGCGGTGAAACAAGAAGACAACAAAAAGGAAAAGTTGGATGGCATGATAGAGAAGAAATTCGAAACCCGTTCAGACGGAACTCTATGCTTCCAAGGTCGAAGTTAGCTACCACTTTATGGTGGCCTACGAGACTTGATCATGCATGAATCTCACAAATCTAAATACTCCATACATCCAGGATCTGATAAGATGTATCATGATCTTAAACTACTCTATTGGTGGCCAAACATGAAGGCCGATATTGCAACATACGTTAGCAAATGTCTTACATGCTCCAAAGTAAAAGTCGAACATCAAAAACCATTCGGTCCATTGCAACAACCAGAGATCCTATGTGGAAATGGGAAAGAATTACTATGGACTTCATTACCAAGCTCCCAAAGACATCAAGCGGTTATGACTCCATCTGGGTCATAGTTGATCGTCTCACAAAATCCGCACACTTTATACCAATCAAAGAGACTTACAAAATGGAACAACTAACTCGACTGTACGTCAAAGAAATAGTCTCAAGACATGCTACACCAATATCCATTATATCCGACCGAGATGGTAGATTTACCTCCAATTTCTGGCAGTCACTCCAGGACGCCTTTGGAACAAATCTAGACATGTGTACAGCGTATCATCCTCAGACTGATGGTCAGAGTGAGCGAACCATTCAAACACTTGAAGACATGCTTCGAGCTTGTATAATAGACTTTGGAAAAGGATGGGATACTCATCTACCATTAGTTGAATTTTCCTACAACAATAGCTATCATGCAAGTATCAAAGCAGCTCCATTTGAAGCACTTTACGGTCGAAAGTGTCGTTCACCTGCTTGTTGGGCTGAAGTGGGAGAAGTTCAACTCACTGGTCCAGAACTCATTCGAGAAACAACGGATAAGATTGTACAAATCAGAAGTCGACTTCAAACCGCAAGAGATCGACAGAAAAGTTATGCCGACACACGACGCAGATCCCTAGAATTCCAAGTCGAAGATAGGGCTATGCTAAAAGTATCGCCTTGGAAAGGCTTGATACGATTCGGTAAACGAGGAAAACTAAACCCAAGATACATCGGACCGTTCAAAATCCTAGCCAGGGTTGGCCCAGTGGCGTACAGACTTGAGCTTCCATCAGAACTCAGTAGTGTACACCCCACTTTTCATGTATCTAATCTAAAGAAATGCTTGTCAGATGAATCACTCGTTATTCCACTCGATGAAATTCAACTCAATGACGATCTTCAATTTATCAAGGAACCTGTAGAAATCATGGACCGAGAGGTCAAACAACTCAAGCAAAGCCGAATTCCAATCGTCAAAGTTCGTTGGAACTCACGACGTGGTCCTGAATACACATGGGAACGAGAGGACCAGATACGTAAGAAATACCCACACCTTTTTACCAACGAAGCTTCTACTCCTAACGCAAATTGATCTACGGGACGGAGCTCTCATATGGGGTGGAGACTGTAACAATTCGCAATTTCAGGTTAATTACTATTCCCGAAAATTTCACTATTCATTTTTACTATTCATTTTCCAAAATTTGATTTTTATTTCATATTCTCGTGTGATAAATCATTTCCATGGCAAAATAAAAGTTTGACACTCATCAGATCATTTTCACGAAAGTTATTAAGGAACTACACGTTTTAGGGTAAAACGTCATTCAAAAATCCTACGCATAACGAAACTCGACCGCTTTAATTTTCCCCGCATCAGAAAAAAGTTTGATACACTCATGATTTATTTGAGAATTAATCATGACTGAGAAAAATGTGACCAAATAAACCATCGGCCGTGAGAAACAGAAATTTTCATTTTTAAGCGCTTTTACTTAGCCGTAACCTTAGCCTATACCTGCACCGCGTTTCTAAGACGATTTGAGTTTTCACAGTTTTGGAAAAAGTCAATATATTTTTCCCTCCTCCTTTGACCAAAAATCATTCCTTGATTTTATAAATCATTCCTTGATTTTAAGGCTTACGATTTTATGTCTTAAAGACATTAAATACCAACCGACACTAAACTGAGCCCAGTCTAGACATTATAAGTCATTTTAAATCATTATTATCATATTAGAAAAGTAACATTTTACTTTTCTCAATTTTACACAATATTCGTACGTTTTACGTATTACGCGTTTTAGACCCGTGTTTCCAGTTTTAGCAGGGTTTTAGCACCCCAATGGAACCTACCACTCATTTTATATTTTATTATGGAGTATATTGACATGTTTAACCATTCTTTCAAGTTCCACATTTTTACGATACCCGGTTTTATGTTTTATGGCCTAATCATTTACGGTTAGCATTTCACGGAATCAAAACTAACTACATAAGTTAGATATTATCATCCAAAGACCACCTCACCCTCCCTAGCCCTTGTGAACCGCCAATAGGGGGGAGTCACCCCTTGGTGTGGCTTAATCTCATGCAAAGTAACCTTAGATGTTTACACGTGTACAAGCTTACTTGAGAAGCTTTGCATAGTCATGTATTGTAACCTCCTTAAACTCATATATAACCCCTCCCCTCCCTCTTGTTGCCGTCCCATATCAACCACACCAACACCATCTCCTTAGCAAATATTACTTCTAGTTTCATGCAAGAATCAAGTGCAACATCAACATAGAAACCCTAGTTTGGTTTTAAGTAATCAAAATACTTCCAAACCCTAGAAACTTTGGTGATTTTCTCTTGAGTTTAAATCTACTCAAGTCACCTCAACTTTCATCATCTCTCTTTCAAGAATACAAGTGTATAAAGATTGCTTGAAGAGAAGTAGAGTGAAGCATAAATCAATCAAAGTCCTTACCTTACATGTTACTTACCTTTCTTTGTTGAAAGCCAAAAGTTGTAAGCAAAACCCTAATATACTTCTTGTTAAATATCATTTTCATGCTACTTATATTTCATTCCTACTATATTTTGTTTTGTGATTATGTTCATGATGTATAAAAATGGGTAAAACAAGTATTGGTATATATATGTTAACTTATGTTATTTAAACAAGTAAACTAGTGACTTCCATGGTAAAATCTGACCAAAATGGTATAATTATGATATTGGACAATTACATATTGTAGTAGAGGACTTAACAAGGAAACCATAGCAATTTGAACCACTTAAAATGAGTACATGAGTAAAAAGTTATAGCTATTTGAAGTTACTAAAACTTTACGGCAAAACTGCCTAAAAACCTTCTGTGACAGAACATTAAACACGCAAAAAGAGGCCCTTCTGGTCCGTTTCACGAAAAACTTAAAGCACAAAAGTTGTCCGGAATGACGTTTTCTTCAAAAACTCAGGAGCACGTATCCAGAAAACCAATAAAGAATGAGATTTTCTTCAGTTTCTTAACAGCTATTTTATATACCAAAGTTACTAAATAATAGTTATGGTTTAATAAGACCAAGAGGTCTAATGACCTAAAGCCAAGACCACAATCATGGCTAAAGCCAAGGTTGAGTCTCAAGCCCATGATAACAATGACCAAGGTCACGGCGAAGCCATGACTAAAGACTATATAAACTTACCTAGGCAAAAACATGAGCTAAAGAGTTAGCGATAACTTAAACATGCAATTTAGATCTACTCCATCTAAAGAACCATGAGATCTTACAAGTAATTGTCATACAAGATTTAAGAAACTCATTCTAATAACAATCTTCATCCAAAAGTAAACTTTCCTAAGTTTATTCAAATATTGGACATGTAACTTTTCGGATCAAAACTTATATATATATATATATATATATATATATATATATATATATATATATATATATATATATATATATATATATATATATATATATATATATATTATCAAATACTACAATAGTAGGGAGCCTCATGTGAGGTGTTCATTAAGTAAGCCGTCGAGATGAGTTGTGGATTTACGAATTAAAGTGTCCTGGCTCCTCGAACGTTTACTACATGACTTCTGAATTATGTCGGCCCGAACGGTAGTAAGCGATATATAAACTATACATGTTTTATAAACCATTTCTTTTCAAACACTTACACTTTACTAAGTACTACATCATGGACTAAATGCAAGACATATATAGGAAATTCCTCATATTCTTTACTCCAATCCTAAGTCGCAACATTCTATTATAGGTTGCTCGTAGAAACCTTCACGATTCGACCATCATATTCACTACTTGCTATTTAACTTAAGGTGAGTTCATAGCCCCACTTTCCATTACTTAATTGTTTTACAAACCCTTGGGGGGAATACATGTTATTTTAAACCGAACACAATGCTTTGAAACTGTATGCTGCCTGATTGTTTTATTATTACTAAGTACCATCCTTGCCAATCCTAGGCCCCATATCATGAACCATTTAATCACTAGTTTTAGTGAGCGCGAGTATTGTGAATAGGCCTATTGGGATTGACGAATCCCATTTGTTTTGACTAGATTAGTTCAAATAAATGCACTATATTTGAAACATTAAGTATGACGGCAAAGTACTTACCGGGGCAACAAAACCGCCGATTGATATTGGTACCCGTTAACGTGTTGGTTGCATGAGCTTAGTATATAATAATAACTGTTTTGTTTTTCAACCATGAGTATGAGTCTAATTAACTCATACTACCAACATATTGTGTTCAACCATTAAACAAACTCTATGAATATCACTCAACCTTTGTGTTGACCATTTAAGCATGTATTTCAGGTCCATGATAATCAAGAATGGAGCGGAGGGGCACTGACTAAAAGAAGAAGGCTGTAATCTACTTTGTCATTCGATAAAACATGAAAAGACTTTATATTGATGTATTTTGTAAACATGAAACCTTTTTGGGACCTAACTATGTAAACTCTGATATATTTGAATAATTCGAATGATAACTCTTTTTAAAACGACTCAGTTAGAGATCGTTTTCTATTATTATGACTGTTGTATCGTCGAGTAACACCCATGTTGAATTCCGCTGCATCATGAATTGGGGGTGTTACATCTATTAATAAATTTACATGTTCATATATCCAATTTAAACAATTTAAATTAATCACACAATCAAATCCATGCAAATATGCACTTTTCATGAATTATGCTTAACAATTAACATATTCCACCAAGATCGTTTACTAAAACGCATAACCAATTACATAACATCCTAGGGTTTCTAATCATATTAAAATCAAAACCAAAAACCCTAAATAACTACCAGGTCAAACGACCCAAATAAAAAAAAAAAAAAAAAAATAGGGTTAGGAATATGAAAACCCTAAAAACATGTAATTAAACGAATCAAGATTCAATTTTTATGCGTTTTGATAATTAATTACACATTATAACGGCTAGCTCATGATGCCACTGTGGAATTATAATGATATCATGACACTCATATAAAATAAACCAAACACATCAAGAGAGCATATGCGGAAGCGTTATAACAAGATCATATAACATGTAATTAATTAATCAATAATAAATAGTAAACATACCTTTGTGATTCTAGCCCGAACAAGAATCAATTGCAATCTTCAATTCAAGAACTCTAATTAGGGTTTATGTGGATTATAAGAATTACCCCTTACCTCTTTTGTAATTCAATCCAAGAATCAAACAATAGTGTGTTTGAATCGTGTTCTTGTACACATGTACTAATTCAAGTAAAAGTTTATGCAAGTAAATTAAACACAAAACCTTTAGCTTAATGAAAATCGAAAACCCTTATAGGGTTTAAGTTTGGATCGACAAGGACAAGAGAAGGAGAGAAAAACACCAAGATGTGTGTGTACAAATTATGAGAAAACAATGAATCTTGGGTTTGTTTATATACTTGAGTTTACTTGGAGCACAAGGCAAAGAGGAGGTGGAAACCACCCCTTGGCCGATCGGTCTAGGCTTCCCCCAAGGGATTCCAGAACCTTCTCTTGTTTCCAATTATTTACAAGTATTACTTTCCTAATCTTCGTCTAACCGTCGTTAGTCATTCTCCGTTAAATACTAACGGTCGTTACTAGTTTTGTGTTTATTAATGATTATATATAACATTTATAAATAATTATTATTTTACTCTTCATACGTAAAGTGTGCAATCCCACGATCTCGAGTTCGATCCTAACATACGACTACTAAAATAATGTCCATAATCTAACACTAACATATAATACGGGCTTCCTGCAGTCATGAGTGGGAATAGGATGGTTGCAATAGGACTGCAGGATACACAAAAGCCAAAGTTCTCCTTAGTAACTTCAACAACGACCTGATTTATAATTAGACGCATACAGGAAAACCGCAACAATTGATGACTGCAGCTATAGGCTGTTGTTGCCAAGGTGGACTTCCATGGAAACCCTTCAAGAAAAATTTTGTTTTGGGGGAGAAAAACAGAATATACATGTTTTTTTCATGTCAATTTAACCTTACTTTAAGTATAATAGATGAATATCTTGCAACCGCTCAAACATTAATTTCGTAGGTAAATATAAACAGAAGATACATGGTTTTATTTCATGTCAAGACAAAAAATTATAGAATGGAACATCCAAAAGCACTCAAATGCATCATCTAATAATTCTCAAAGCCATAGCAGTATCATCATAAAGACCCCAAACCCGAGTAGAGAACCAGCAGTCATCTTTAGTGACATAGCCGATGATGGAGGGTCAACAATCACACCCCTTACTGGAGGAGGTGGTGATGCAGTGGTAGGACCATTTGCTGGTGGAGTTGAGGATGGAGGGGTGGTTTGTGGTGGTGTTGGGGATGAAGGAGGGGTAGTTTGTGGTGGTGCAGGTTCTGCTGTTGAACCTACATCGATCTGAACTTTCATTCCTTGGCTGCAATGTGCACCTCTACCGCAGATAAAATACCGGCTTCCTGCAGCCGTAAGGGCGAATCTAGCAGGGCTTGTTACAGTGGTTGAAATAGGAGATCCGAGTCCACAAGAATCATAGGTTTCCTTAGTGACTTCAAGAACATCATGAGTAGATGTAAATTGAAAATCTGCAAAAGTTAAAAATTCATGTTAGGGAGGTTGGAAAATTTTCTTAGTACAAGAATGAACAAACTTTTGTTGGTCTTTGTTATGGTAATGCATACTATGGTGAAAAGTATATATGTCAAAATGAACGGTGCGGCGGGTTGTGCGAGTGCAATGGGCTTGGATTGAGATAAGTCTTTTTTAGTAGGGGTCAAAACGCGAGGTTGCCCCACAAATACCTTTCCTTCTGATTTTTTGTAAATTATTGATAACAAAAACAATGCAATGATAATTGAAGTAAATCGATTGAGGATGGTGTATGTGTTGAATATAGGCTTTTAACACCTTTCAGCTCGTTTCCCTTATTAGCAACACTTATAGATTTGACTCGGTTAAGATAAAATACGACCCAATTTGACCCATTGATAAGTAAATGGGTAAAAATTGCTACTAGTAAAAAAAAATCACGGATTTGTAAGTGGCTGCAAGAGTGCAAGACACTAAATTTTGTTACCTAGATTATCGCCTACTGAAAATGATTGAGATGAAGCCCATGTCGACAAATTGGTAGACAAGTCACACCCTCCATTTGGACTTCCGACAGTGTAATCAACCGCCACCACCATATCTACAAGCATCGCTGTAGCAGCAAACACCATTAGTATCCTCATAATCGATACTCTAGCCATTCTTATATTTTTTTTTAAGAGCTAGCTGATTTTCAAGATAGTACTAGTTTAAGATATTTGTCTATGATGTTAACCATCTATTTGTAGAATGATACTAAGTGGAAGAATGAATCAAACCTGAATCGTAAATTGCTAGGCATTTTCTTTGAACTTTTCATTCTTGCATTATTCAAATGGTATTATATTATGATGAATGATGGAGTAGTTGACTTTTAAATGCCTTTCCAAAAAAAGCTGACTTTCATATGAAACATACATGGTTTTATTACAAGTGTTACACAATGCAAACAAACAAAAAGCCTTAAATCAGCAAATGTGCGTGTGTATGTGGGTTTTATTTTTATTTGTTTTTAATTTTTTATTTCTTTACGGTATTAATTGCAGATTTGGAACGATACTTAGTCGATCTGAACCTTCATTTTTGGCTACAACATGCAGTACCTACCCTACACATGTCATTGTATACCTGCTTCCTGCAGCCGTAAGTGGGATTCTTGTCAGGCTAAAAAGGACACTGTTAGAATATTAGTGTGCATAGTTTTTTTTTTTAAACGGTTCTTTCGGAGAAATCCTTGACCAATTCGAAACCTGATGGGGGGAAAACCTTCAACTTAAGCCGCCCGAAGGCACGACACTTAATTTGAAGTAAACCCTGCCTTCTCCAGATTCGAACCCTAGTGGGTTGAAACCTTCATTGAAGGACTTTGAAAGCCTAGTATCAACAGACCCTGTGATTAAAGAGGACTTCCCGGATGGTCACCCATCCGGTACTACTCTCTTAGTGGCACACTTAACAAGTTAAGTGTTAACCACTAGACCACATGGTTGTTGATTAGTGTGTGCATAGTTAGGATATAAGTTTAAGGGGTTAATTGTATTTTAGCTCAAACTTAAGGAGGTTCGTCATGTATTAGAAAATTTCTCAACCTCCTCAATTGTAGATTCCTTGTTCACCAACAATTAGGTTTCTCTCCCCTCATTCTCTATAAATAGAGATGAGGGGGTGAGGTTTTATTTGTACTTTCTTTTCTTGCTCACGTTTAATAAACGTTTGAATGTAAAATATCTCGTGTGTGTTGGTGCCACTCGGCATTAAGGGATCATAACACCCTTTGCCGAGGTCTTGTTGGAGTAGTTCTTGATTCGTAGTTCCGCTCTAGAAACCGGTTTGTTGGATTACTTCCAACAATTGGTATCGGAGCCTTGTTCGAAAAGAACGAATCACACAACGTGGATAGAGCTGGAACAAGAGAAACAATTGAACCGGGTTTGGTTCGTTGGTTACTCCGCAGTCGTGGGAGAATTGACGTTGCGGGTTCATTAACCGTTGAATTTCTACGAAATTCGAATCATAGGTTGAAGACACATAGATCTAGGATCTCACCTTAGGGATCTTGCATCGGAGCTTCCAGGATAAAGATATAGGTTTTCGAAGTTTCTGGTGTGGTTGTGTTCTTTATCGTTTTTCGGTTAATGTTTGGCTATCGTTGTGTAGATTACACGGTTCAAGGTTTCTAGGTTTGCGAGTCAAGATTACTTGGGCAATAAGGTTCTTGAACTTTTCTTGCAAGGAGGTGGATCGATTCTCCTAGGGTTATAGGAAATCGTTTTCTTTTGTCACAAGGTTCTTAGAGTTTCGGTTTTTAGCTTCAAAGGTGACAAGGTTTTGCAAGAATTTTCAACTTCAAGTTTTTCGGTTTCTTGGAATTCAAGTCTTGGTGATTCTTGGAAGACAAGTAAGGTTTAGCTTTCTCTTGAGATTCAAGAAAAGTGATTACTTGGAGTACAAGATATATCAAGGTTGTAGACTTGAGGTGGAAAGATCGAAGCTTTAGCGTTTTTCTAAAGGTTAGTAGATCGATAATTACAAGAAAGCGGGTTTAACACACGGCTTGTGAGACTTGTTGGTAAAGTTGGTTAAAAAGCAACTTGACAAGGTATGTAGCAAGGTTAAAGAAGAATGGCTAGTATGAATACTAGGTTAAACATCGAAAAGCTCGATGGGAATATTGTACAAAAACATGGAGGTTCAAAACAAGTTGGGTTCAAGCAACTTGGTCTTGGTGTTAAAACAAGGGTCCATGGAGTACATGTTCAAAAGCGTGTTTGGTTTGAGGTGGAACTGCTAGGAGCTCAGGGAAATCGTGAAGCTGAGGTAATTCAGGAGAGTAACGATCATGTTGCAGTGGCTCAAAGAAAGTTGGAGGTTAAACAACTTGAAAGGAAGACAAACACGGACTACTTGGTAAATAAGCAGGTACAACTTGGTGCAAAGGTAGGAGCAACCATTTTGAAAACTGGAGCACCTGGTGAAGAGGGTGCAAAGGGTAATGCTGCTGAAAGGTATAGAGGTGACAGTAATATAGCTGCTTTAGGAGTTGTTGTAGTGATAGAAGAATATGCACATGAGTCATTGACTTTCATGGATACAGTTGCTTGTGAGGTAATTTCCAAGTGGATGGCTGTAATGAAAGAAGATATGGATACTCGGTCTAGTATGTGTATGCTCAGCAGCGGTTTCAGGCGAAGCATTGACGACGACAGTAAAATATATTACTGAAAGTATGCACCAGGTATGTTCATATATCTATTCCTCTATATAGATTATATGGGGTTTACTTGCTAAAGCAAGGCTGAGATCTGGGTTACCAAGGGTTTTCTGGATGAAGAAAAGGAAAATATACTTGGTATGAAGATCTTCAGGACTCAGAGTGAGGGTGTCACGATTCAGGTTTTCCAATGGGATGTCGGTTCAGATATTGTTGGAGGGACACTCTACGCTGTCGTTAGAGGGTGGTCTGTCAGAGAATCGTGATGAAGAAAAGAAGAGCAAGGGGTCATGTATATATGCAGTTGGAAGTCATAAGTATCAAGTGATCTGCACTCTGCACGATACCTGACATAGCATCTACGAATGTGGGAATGTTGGATAGGTTTGATCGTGGATTACAGACGGACGTACATGCTTTTGTGGATTCTGACTACATCATGGGTAGATCAATCACAATGTATGGGTTTATGATACATGAATGTACGGTGAGCTGGGAAGCTATGTTGCGGCACATGATGACTTTGTTAACAACTGAAGCGGAGTACATGACACTTGCTGGAGAATTGACGAAGGATACATGGCTAAAGGGACTCTCTACAGAGTCAGGATTTGAGCTAAGATTAGTAGTGGGTATTGCTACTGGTGCCTTGATGAAGGCGGTCCTCGGTCTGAGGTTCCAGCACTGGTTGAAGCTGCTACGTATCGGAGAAAGCTAACTATTACCACTAAGGTAGAAATTGTTAGAATATTAGTGTGTAATAGTTAGGATATAAGTTTAGGGGGTTAATTGTATTTTAGCTCAAACTTAAGGAGGTTAGTCATGTCTTAGGAAAGTTTCTAACCTCCTCAATTGTAGATTTCTTGTTCACCAAGAATTAGGTTTCTCTCCCCTCATTCTCTATAAATAGGGATGAGGGTGTGAGGTTTTATTTGTACCTTTTTTTCTTGCTCACGTTTAATAAACGTTTGAATGTAAAATATCTCGTGTGTGTTGGTGTCACTCGGCATTAAGGGGATCATAACCCTTTGCCGAGGTCTTGTTGGAGTAGTTCTTGAATCGTGGTTCCGCTCTAGAAACCGGTTTGCTGGATTTCTTCCAACAGACAGTTAAAATAGGACTGCTTGTTAAGAATAAAAGATTGCCTTAGTGACTTAACAACGAAGTGAATAGACATATGCAGGAAAAGCGCACCAATTAACGACTGCTGTCAGAGGGGCGGAAATATGGTGGAAAGGAGCTGAGGTGGACTTACAGGAAAACCATTTAAAAAAAATGTTGTGTAGAAAACCAGTATATCATTCTTTTTTGTTAATATAGAGCATCCCTTTTAAAAAAGTTTTGTCTAAATGAGTCGATATACCTTATGATTTACTTCGAGAGGAGCTCGGTTCAAGAGAAAAAAAATAAAAAATAAAATAAAAAAAAGGTATGAATGAAATAGGACTAACGGGTTAAATGAGTCAAAATGGTTGAAAGTCTCCAAAACCGTAATTTTTATGATTATAGGATTAAATCATTGTGTTTTAAATACTTTACTAGATTGTAGTCTTTCTGATCATATCCAAGGAATTAACTAAGCATAAAAAATGGACAGGAAATTATTTGCAGTCAGCCCGTGTCGTCATTTAGATTGGCACTAAATACATCATGTTTTGACCCATTACCGAACTCACGTATTTGACACCTCTAGTTACTACAAACATCTTTATCAAATTAGAGTCTTCTCAAATGAAGCGCAAAGATGTTAGTACCTGTCTTACTTTTTCATGTCGAATTAATCTCATTTTATTTATAATATATGGATATCTTACAACTGCACAAACAATAATCTCGTAGATACATGGTTTATTACAAATGAAGATAAAAATCATAGAATGGTGAAGCATGAAAAAAAAAATCAAATCCATAATCTAGTAATTCTCAAAGAGATACTAGCATAATCACGAGGACCCCAAACCCGAGTACTGAACCAGCATTCATCTTTAGTGTGATAGCCGATGAGGGAGGTGGAGCTGAACTAGATGTAGGACCATTTGCTGGTGGAGTCGTAGATGTTCCTGACCCTACATCAATCTGAACCTTCATTCCTTGACTACAATGTGTACCTCGGCCACAGATAAATTAACGACTTCCTTCAGCCGTTAGTGGGAATCTAGCAGGGCTTGTGACAGTGGTTGAAATAGGAGATCCAAGTCCACAAGAATCCTAGTTTTCCCTAGTGACTTCAAGAACATCATGAGTAGATGTAAACTGGAAATCTGCATAAATTAAAAGTTAATGTTAGAAACATTCCAAATCGACCCATTTATAAGTAAATGGGTTGAAATTGTTACTAGTAGAAAACACTTGGATCTGTAAGTGGCGTCAACTAACCACTACTCTTTCGTGCAACACTAAAGAGTGAAATAGACATAAAATTTTTACCTAGATTATCGCCGACAGAAAATGTTTGGGATGAAGCCCATGATATCAAATCAGTAGACAAGTCCCACCCTCCATTTGAACTTCCGACAGTGATATCAACCGCCACCGCCATATCTACATGCATTGTTGTAGCAACAAACACCATTAGTATCCTCATAATCGGCACTCTAGCCTGTCAGGAGATATAGCCATTATTATCTTTTCTTGAAAAACTAGTTGGTTTTCAAGTAAGTACTAGGTTATGATAAATATTATGCATGTTAACCATCTATTTATATGATGAGATAAAGTGATATAATGAATCAAACTTGAATTGTTAATTGTTAGCTGATTTTCTTTAATGTTTCATACTTGCATAACAAATGATGTACTCCCTCCGTCTCATAATTATTGTCATGAGAGAGAAATCGTAAAGTTTAAGAAAAGTGGGGCCACTTTCATTTTCAACCACTAACATGGAATATTCCTCCATTCGATTCTCTAGTTTTTACTAAATAAGGAAAGTGGACAATTATTTTGAGACATCCAAAAAGAGAAATATGGACAATAATTTTGAGACAGAGGGAGTAGTATTTGATTGATATGCTTGATGTATGATGATGTAGTTGACTTTTCCTAGTTATGTATGATACGTATGTTGACTTGACTGATGAGAACATGCCTAGTTGATTAAATCTGATCTAATAAATATAACAAAGAGTAGTTGAAGTTCGTGATACGACCCTGATCATTAGTATATTATTATTATTATTTAGTATTTCTTTATTATTAATTAGTTTCCTTTTCAGTAATATCTTAGGGACCAAGTTAAGTTTAGGTCATCCTCTATTATAAATAGGGCATTAGGATTGTAATTCAGATTATGCTTAATAATATTATGGTTTATTGATTTCGTGTCAATTGGGAGAGCTTATTCGATATCTTCAACGTCGATTACTCTATCATTATTGTTCTTTTATCTCTATATCGAATTGGTTCGTATCAATTCGATTATGTTAGTTATTTTAGTTGCCGTTAAATGTTTGAAGCAAGACATGATGTTCTTGTTTATAAGGCCAGCTTGACCATATGAAAATTGATGTTGGGGAGAGACAACTATAATTATCAATTGAACACTTCACATGAGCATAAAATTTTAAAAACTGTTAGAATAAAACCAAACTATATACAAATATCAAAAGATTTTTCGAACCAAATATGTCCAACACATATTCATATTCTGTGGTTCAGAACTTATCGAAGATTCTACACTGTATTCAACTTGATGTGTTTCGAAATACTTCCTCACGAGTCACAATATAGTGACTTGTACCATTTCTTGCTCATTCTTGTTCCATATGAGCTAGCTACATACATATTTTTCGTACATATGACAGCGTATGTAAAACGCAGAAAGTTTGAACATGTAAAATACCCATAATACCCTTCAATCTGAAACTTACAAAATACGAATAATAAATTACAATATATAATAACCTAAGTATTCAAAACCTTAATACGTGAACTATGTACATTATTCTGATTAAAAAACTTATGATAAAATAGAAATGTAGTATCAAAAAAAAAGCTCCTCACACGTTGTAACATTGTGGGCCGATTCTTTTATTATTGGTACATTCGAGTGTAACTTAAATTGAGGCTAGATGCATGATAAGTCTTGATGTATTTTGGTCCACCAATTAACTCCATAATTTACGCCAATCTACCTTAAATAAAACCCCTCCCTACACGTTTGTTTATTTTACCGAATTATGCACGACTTGATATTGTGGGGATAATACCAAATATTTTGAATGAATTAAAAGATTATGGCCCCTTAAATTGCTCACTAAATTTCGGCAATTCCTATTTATTCCATTCCCTTACATACAAACCGTATATCACTTCCTTATTGGCTCTCTTTACCTAAAACCCTAAACAAGATCACACAAACGGCAGCCTCTTTTGCTTCATCTTTCTACAACCGAATACACCATGAAACTCACATAGAAAACCCTAGAAGACACAAGGGTGGCGGCATAGTATTTTCTGTCCTATTCGATTAATAAGGAGGTACGACAAGGCTCGAAGGTGATAATCAGTTTGGTCTTGGCAAGGTGTAGTGATCGTGGTAGCTTGGTTTGATCGCGAGATTTATCTTGGGTGGTTTTGGGTTTCGATAGGAGTTGCTTGTGGCCCTTTCCTGTGAACTTTGGTTTCGTCTTACTCAGCTAGAAGGTATCACTTCCTCTCTCGTTCTCTATTTCAGTCGGCATACACCTGAGTAAAAAGGTCACTTAAAATGACTAGATACAAACAATATACGTTCCATGAATCTATACGTGGCGTAAATTAATGAAACCGTTTAACTTGTGTCGACCATGCTTCTATTTACTCTTCAAATCAGTTGTTACAAGAGCTTTTAAATCTGGTCATATTAACCTTAAAACACCCATTATAACGTACCTTACAAAAAAAACCTGGTAGAAACTCAATCGAATGAGCCTGGTCGCATGCATGTTTGTAAATGATAAGGTGGTCGACTTGACTAAATAACGATTTTAAACCCGATGTGATCCGATCCATTTGATTCATTTCGACTCATGCTTTTCATGAGACTTTAATCTGGTCATTTAAACACTATATGATATCTATATTATGTTCTAAAATCTAGAAAGAGAACCTAAGAATTATAAAGAGGAGTATGCGTATACAGGCTGGAACATGCATGCATGGCTTTCATTTGTAGTTTTGTGTGAGAGTGTAACGTGAGTGTGGGTCACAAGGGCTGCCAAACTTAACATATTTTTGCTTCATTAATATATGGTCCTATGTCATGTGGTGTGAGGTGAAATTAAACAAAGGTTAAATAAACATGAAGTATACATAGTAAACAGTTCACAAATATATGAAAGGCCTAACGTGGGCTTATGTGCATGTGAGGTTATAAATATGTTTTTGGCTCAATACATGTTTGGCGTTACATATTGTGGGTCGAGGTTATTTTGGTCTCGTTGTACATGATGCCTACTTGTTAGTTTTGATGTCGAGTGTTATTGTGGTTGCGGTCTAAAAATGTGGTCGTAAATGCATGTTATAAATTATGAAACGGCGAAGTCCTAAACGGTCATTTTGATAAGAATTTACAATATAAACCTAAAGATAAACAATTGATATTTGTAAACCTCGCATTTTGATAATTTACATTTTTAACCCTAAACTACTATGTTGGTCATTTTAACCCTTAAAGATTATTAAATTGTTATTTATAATCCTAAAAGTATAAAGTTACAAATTTGTGAAACCTTACTTAATATGTAAAGTTACTAATTCGGGAAACTTACTATAAATGAAAAATTACTAAAAATGGAAAGCCAACTAAAATGAGCAATCTGATTTAGAATAAGTATTAATAAGCCGATCATTAATTCGTGTAGATTCGCCGAAGAAGGAGTTACTTCATATTCTTATGTTATGATATGGTTTCGTTAGCGGTTTAAGATACAGATATTCTAACCTTTTCGTAAGGTTTCTTATGACTCGTAATCCATTCCATTGCCACTATTATAATTTCTAATCTTTATACGCCTGATATCCTTTGTTCATTTGATAGTATGATTTCGTACGAAGACCCTTTTTAAAAATATAACTTGATGACTTTTGGAAAAAACTATTTTTGAAATGATTTCTGTGATTACGATACGATGCCAGTTGTATATGAAGGTTTTAATGACTTTTATAAAATGTGATTTTAAAGGAATACTTTTATGATAAAAAGGTTTTAAATAATTTTCTAAAGTCCTTAATCTATTTTATTCTCTAAGATATCTCATGACTTTCTTTAACATCTTTTGATTATTTAACTTCAAATTTTGAACCTTTGCTATGAACCCTTTTGCTATTATGAACCTCTGATTTGAACCTCATGATATGAATCTTTGATTTGGACCTTTGACTTGAACCATGTCTATGCTTTCCCTTTTTTTTTTATTCATAATTGATTGATCCCGTTTTGTTATGACATGCTTGATATTTGTTGCATGCTATAGTTCTTATTCTTATAGCATTCCTACGCCCTATGTGTTGCCCATTATTAGATTAATTTGTAGCCAGTCATGGGGAGTCCATGGCCTTACCACTGATGCACCAGTGGTATTGACACTATCTGTGGAGGTGGGTTTTTGTCCGCAGCGTTTCCTATTATGCTATAGCTATTAAGGCCTATATTTATTATTGTATATGTTTACTTAGCCTAGAGCTTTGTGCATATATATCTGTTTTGCAGGGAGCGTATGGATGCATCCTAGGTACTTTGTTTTGTTTTGAATTTGGTGAATGGGTACGTGTGTGCGATACACTCCATTTCATATTTGGTACATCGAGCTAGCTACTCTATGTACAATTTCTACTTTTATATGATCCTTATTATCTGGTCTTCTCCATTGTGATTGACTTATGTTTGCCTTATTTCAATTGCTTACACTTATGATCCGTTTCATTTTCCTTTGATTCGTTTGATATTCCATATTCGTATTTTCTTTGATTATACTCTGTTAGTCCTACTATATGTTCCATATTCCTTGACCTTTGTCTCAGCAGGTGGCTTGGATTCCTCCCGCATTCAGTTGCATTTTCCTTTGTTTATTAGTTTTCATTTATTTATATCTGTTCACTGGGCTTTTTAAGCTCAGCCGCATTTCTTTTCCTGCGGCAGGTTTTAGAAAGAAGCTGGGTTGGGTGAAGAGTGCTTAGGAGCTCTTAGTGGACTACACTGTTGATAGCTTCCCATGGATTAGAGAATAGAATTAGAGATTTCCTTTTTGGTTCTTAGTTTGTAATTAGTCTGGAAGTTGTAATGTTTAGAATTAGTCATTTATCTTTTCTTTAGAACTGTTTTGTGAACCTTGTATTACTAATGTATTCCGCTTGCTCATGTTCTGATTTGACCCCATAATGTTAAACTTTAGCCCTTTTTGGGTTTGGATGTAACAATTATGGTATCAGAGCCAGGTTTGATCGGCGGATTCAAAACCCGTAGAGCTTAGGCTATGACCTGCGAGTATTAGGCCTTTAATTTTTGCACCTTAGGAGTTATGAAACAACCTTTGAAAAGATGCTTTAGGATTTCCACTCTGAAACTTAAGTTATGACTGGTGAGGTTTGGGTAGTCTATAGTGCATTTGTTTAAGTATCGTTGCTTCCACATCACTCTAATTCGTGTTTTGCTTTTAGTTAAGTCCTTTTTAGATTTCTCCTCCCGGAGATTTGAACCTTATGATTCTGCACAACATGAGATTGGTGACTAAGTAAGTTTAGAACGCGTTGAGAATTCTATAGTAATGTTTGACATTACATAAACTTCATTCCCGATTGATTTCAACCTCTGATTCATTTGTTAACCATTTAGATGCCTCTTCGAGCATTCTGGGAATTCGTATGACCATGATGTGTTTGACAGGTTCTGTGATTTCTCTTACTTTTGGTGAGCTTATCTAAGTCTCCCTACACTATTAGATTTTGCCCTATTCAATTCAATTCCTATGAGAAATCTTGTGGTAATTAATCACGAGTATAGGAATGTATCCCTCACTTTTGAATGATAAGAATTGCTATGTTGATCTGTCCTTCCTTGGAATGTTAAATTCGATATTATTTTGGTATGAATTGGCTGACTGAGCATCAAGATGCTAACTACTGTCATACTACGTCTCTCCTTTGACATTTTGAACCACTCTGATGTAATTCTATCATGATTTCTGATTGTTAAATTTTTTTATCCTTGATAACCTGGAAACTCGTACGTTATTTTCGTAGCTGTAAAATTTTCCTAGCATCTATTCTTGTTCCCGTGGGATGAATCTCACCTTGAGAGTCATTGTTGCGATCTGAGATCATGGGATGACTCTCACCTTGAGAGTCATTTTGCGATCTGAGAGTTTCTGATATAATCCCTGAATGAACCATCAAGATTTACACCAGATTATGAATTTGCTTTGACCTAGCAATGAGAGATTGTTTAGTCACGACTCGAGGTTGAATATGATTTCCATAAAGGCATGTTTATATGATGCAAGTATTATGACGCCTGGCCAACGTGGTAATAATTACATCATATAACTTGAACTTATGGGGATCATAGGATTTCTTTGAGAAGTGCCTGAGAACAGTAAAGTTTGATGAGACAGAACCCAATCCGTATAGAACAACATTTTGCCTATTTTTTTTGAAACTCCCTATTGATCAACCAAAAACTATGAGGTGGGTTGTTTGTCGTAGTGTATCTCCTTGGGGTATTTTAGTTCTATCCGCGATGAAGAAGGATGGTAGCAGGAGCTAATGCGTTGACTCCCGGAAGCTGAACCGTATCATTGTTAGAAATCATCATCCCCTACCTCGAATCGAAGATGTATCTAATTAGCCTTAGTATGCGGAGTTCCATTTAGATGGAGTTATGGCTTGAAGTTATTTCTAGAAATTGTCTTTCGTATTCGTAACAACCCTTATGACTGTTAGTAATGCTAATAGTATTAGCTGATGCTTTGACTATTCCGTGGACTTGATGAATAATGTCTTTCGTGAGTGCTTAGACAGAGTTGTCATAGTATGACATCTTAGTACATTCAGAGACGAAGAAGAAACATGAGAATCATTTTCATATTAGGTTGGAAATGTGAGGATCATTTGTATATTCTAGGAGCATGATATTGGTTGGGAGATGTTCACGACTTGCGTTACTGTCGAAAAAAATTTATGAGTCGGGAAGAGAAACTTAGCTTAGAGGAGAACGGAGTTTTGGAAAAGTTGAAATTGAAATTAGCATCCATTCCTTCAATTGAGTATCAATTTCGAGACGTTTCGAGAAAAGACTTGGTTTTAGAAGGCTGGAAAGAAATCATTATGATTGAGGCACAGTTCAACCTTCTCTATCCCTCTTAGTTGTACTAAGATATATCAGGGGTCTAAAGAAGGATTTGAATTTTCATGAACCTTGGAACGAAATCTTCGCGTACACTTAAGAAGAATGACATAATTCGAGTTATGGTAGATCGTTTGAGTTAGTCATTTCATTTTGCCTCTTAGAAGGTGTATTCAGTTAACAAGTTTGGCATAAAACCTTCAGCAAAAGATTCTCCAGTTACTTAGCACATACCTGCAGTGATCGTGTCAGAGATTCGCGTTTTTGCTTCACCGTCCCAAGGAGAACTACTGAAGATTTGAGGGGCCAGACTCAAGTATAGTAATGCTTTCAGCTACAGGCTGATGGATAACCAGAACAACTATTCGGACTTGGAAGAAGTGTTGAGCGGGAAGTTGACAAGTGTGTGGTCAGATTGTAGTTGCTCATTAAAATCGATGGCATGCAAGCGACAAGTTGTCCTTTCAGATAGTGTACGAACGGAGATGTAAAACACCTTTCGGGTTGAATTAAGTCCAGAAGCTGCTCATTGAATGTTTGCAGCTGGTTACAATGAACGATGGATTTGTTGACCTTGTGAAAGAGGAAGTTTGAAATTTTAGACAGGAAAGTGTGTATTCCATATGATGTTTCAGTACGGAAGAGTTAGACATGTTGGCATTAAGGGAGATTTGGTTCGTGTTACGTTAGTCCTTAGATTCATTCTTGTCCGTTCGGTTATCCTTTTCTATCCCAGTATACTTTTCGAATCGATTCGATAATTCGGTTTGTGCTTAGTTAATCGTCAGTACGAATAGGTCACAAACCTCTTTAGGAAACTTTTGATATGTCTGAAAATTCGATATATGGTTCTCTGATTCCTTTTTGCAAGTCCCTTAGTACGTTCAGAAGCCGATTTGATTAGTGAAATTTTCTACACCCTAGTATCACTCCCGTATTTATTTCAGATTCATCTGATGTTCATGTACCTCTTTATGAGATTTCGACTATCATCTATTTCATGTTCATTTCGTATTCGTCGGATCATATTTGTTTTCTGTGGAAAGTCGGGGCTATCTTATTTTGTTCGGATAGAGTCATGAGAAATTTTTCCGTTCGTTAAAATTCTTTGGAGAAACTATTCCAAGCAAGTTAATCACTTTCTTTTCATTTTGTGAATTGGTACGTTTCCGTTTGATCTCTTCATTTCAATTTCGCGGACGAAATTTTCTTTTTAGAGAGGAAGAGTTGTAAAACGCAGAAAGTTTGAACATGTAAAATACCCATAATACCCTTCAATCTGAAACTTACAAAATACGAATAATAAATTACAATATATAATAACCTAAGTATTCAAAACCTTAATACGTGAACTATGTACATTATTCTGATTAAAAAACTTATGATAAAATAGAAATGTAGTATCAAAAAAAAATGCTCTTCACACGTTGTAACATTGTGGGCCGATTCTTTTATTATTGGTACATTCGAGTGTAACTTAAATTGAGGCTAGATGCATGATAAGTCTTGATGTATTTTGGTCTACCAATTAACTCCATAATTTACGCCAATCTACCTTAAATAAAACCCCTCCCTACACGTTTGTTTATTTTACCGAATTATGCACGACTTGATATTGTGGGGATAATACCAAATATTTTGAATGAATTAAAAGATTATGGCCCCTTAAATTGCTCACTAAATTTCGGCAATTCCTATTTATTCCATTCCCTTACATACAAACCGTATGTCACTTCCTTATTGGCTCTCTTTACCTAAAACCCTAAACAAGATCACACAAACGGCAGCCTCTTTTGCTTCATCTTTCTACAACCGAATACACCATGAAACTCACATAGAAAACCCTAGAAGACACAAGGGTGGCGGCATAGTATTTTCTGTCCTATTCGATTAATAAGGAGGTACGACAAGGCTCGAAGGTGATAATCAGTTTGGTCTTGGCAAGGTGTAGTGATCGTGGTAGCTTGGTTTGATCGTCAGATTTATCTTGGGTGGTTTTGGGTTTCGATAGGAGTTGCTTGTGGCCCTTTCCTGTGAACTTTGGTTTCGTCTTACTCAGCTAGAAGGTATCACTTCCTCTCTCGTTCTCTATTTCAGTCAGCATACACCTGAGTAAAAAAGGTCACTTAAAATGACTAGATACAAACAGTATACGTTCCATGAATCTATACGTGGCGTAAATTAATGAAACCGTTTAACTTGTGTCGACCATGCTTCTATTTACTCTTCAAATCAGTTGTTACAAGAGCTTTTAAATCTGGTCATATTAACCTTAAAACACCCATTATAACGTACCTTACAAAAAAAACCTGGTAGAAACTCTATCGAATGAGCCTGGTCGCATGCATGTTTGTAAATGATAAGGTGGTCGACTTGACTAAATAACGATTTTAAACCCGATGTGATCCGATCCATTTGATTCATTTCGACTCATGCTTTTCATGAGACTTTAATCTGGTCATTTAAACACTATATGATATCTATATTATGTTCTAAAATCTAGAAAGGGAACCTAAGAATTATAAAGAGGAGTATGCGTATACAGGCTGGAACATGCATGCATGGCTTTCATTTGTAGTTTTGTGTGAGAGTGTAACGTGAGTGTGGGTCACAAGGGCTGCCAAACTTAACATATTTTTGCTTCATTAATATATGGTCCTATGTCATGTGGTGTGAGGTGAAATTAAACAAAGGTTAAATAAACATGAAGTATACATAGTAAACAGATTCACAAATATATGAAAGGCCTAACGTGGGCTTATGTGCAAGTGAGGTTATAAATATGTTTTTGGCTCAATACATGTTTGGCGTTACATATTGTGGGTCGAGGTTATTTTGGTCTCGTTGTACATGATGCCTACTTGTTAGTTTTGATGTCGAGTGTGGTGTTATTGTGGTCGCGGTCTAAAAATGTGGTCGTAAATGCATGTTATAAATTAAGAAACGGCAAAGTCCTAAACGGTCATTTTGATAAGAATTTACAATATAAACCCTAAAGATAAACAATTGATATTTGTAAACCTCGCATTTTGATAATTTACATTTTTAACCCTAAACTACTATGTTGGTCATTTTAACCCTTAA
This sequence comes from Artemisia argyi, assembly GCA_030686995.1. Taxonomy (NCBI): domain Eukaryota; kingdom Viridiplantae; phylum Streptophyta; class Magnoliopsida; order Asterales; family Asteraceae; genus Artemisia; species Artemisia argyi. Next base: position 103,605,140 of record CM060696.1, read on the forward strand.
AGATTATTAAATTGTTATTTATAATCCTAAAAGTATAAAGTTACAAATTTGTGAAACCTTACTTAATATGTAAAGTTACTAATTGGGGAAACCTTACTTAATATGTAAAGTTACTAATTCGGGAAACTTACTATAAATGAAAAATTACTAAAAATGGAAAGCCAACTAAAATGAGCAATCTGATTTAGAATAAGTATTAATAAGTCGATCATTAATTCGTGTAGATTCTCCGAAGAAGGAGTTACTTCGTATTCTTATGTTATGATATGGTTTCGTTGGCGGTTTAAGGTACATATATTCTAACCTTTTCGTAAGGTTTCTTATGACTCGTGTTCCATTCCATTGCCACTATTATAATTTCTAATCTTTATACGCCTATATCCTTGGTTCATTTGATAGTATGGTTTCGTACGAAGACCCTTTTTAAAAATATAACCTGATGACTTTTGGGAAAAACTATTTTGAAATGATTTTTGTGATTACGATACGATACCAGTTGTATATGAAGGTTTTAATGACTTTTATAAAATGTGTTTTTAAAGGAATACTTTTATGATAAAAAGGTTTTAAATAATTTTCTAAAGTCCTTAATCTATTTTATTATCTAAGATATCTCATGACTTTCTTTAACATCTTTTTATTATTTAACTTCAAATTTTGAACCTTTGCTATGAACCCTTTTGCTATTAAGAACCTCTGATTTGAACCTCATGATATGAATATTTGATTTGGACCTTTGACTTGAACCATTGCTATGCTTTCTCGTTTTTTTTATTATTCATAATTGATTGATCCCGTTTTGTTATGACTTGCTTGATATTTGTTGCATGCTATAGTTTTTATTCTTATAGCATTCCTATGCCCTATGTGTTGCCCATTATTAGATTAATTTGTAGCCAGTCATGGGGAGTCCATGGCCTTGCCACTGATGCACCAGTGGGTGAAGGTAGGTTTTTGTCCACAGCGTTCCCTATTATGCTATAGCTATTAAGGTCTATATTTATTATTGTATATGTTTACTTAGCCTAGATCTTTGTGCATATATATATCTGTTTTGCAGGGAGCATATGGATGCATCCTAGGTACTTTGTTTCGTTTTGAATTTGGTGAATGGGTACATGTGTGCGATACACTCCATTTCACATTTGGTACATCGAGCTAGCTACTCTATGTACAATTTGATATATGATTGTTGGGCATTTTTGTTAGTTCTATTTTTATATGATCCTTATTATCTGGTCTTCTCCATTGTGATTGACTTATGTTTGTCTTATTTCAATTGCTTACACTTATGATCTGTTTCATTTTCTTTAGATTCGTTTGGCATTCCATATTCTTACTTTCTTTGATTATACTCTGTTAGTCCTACTATATGTTCCATATTCCTTGACCTTTGTCTCAGCAGGTGGCTTGGATTCCTTCCGCATTCAGTTGCATTTTCCTTTGTTTATTAGTTTTCATTTGTTTATATCTGTTCACTGGGCTTTTTAAGCTCAGCCGCATTTCTTTTCCTGCGGCAGGTTTTAGAAAGAAGCTGGGTTGGGTGAAGAGTGCTTAGGAGCTCTTAGTGGACTACACTGTTGATAGCTTCCCATGGATTAGAGAATAGACTTAGAGATTTCAATTAGTCCTTTATCTTTTCTTTAGAACTGTTTTGTGAACCTTGTATTACTAATGTATTCCGCTTGCTCATGTTCTGATTTTACCCCATAATATTAAACTTTAGCCATTTTCGGGTTGGGATGTTACAGCGTAAGGTCAAATGGGTTGAACGAGTCTGAAAGGTTTGTTGATGCTTATAAACCTAAATCATTTTTAAATTTGAGTGGCATCGTATAAACACTCAATTTGGTTTCGAAATTCATTAATACAAAGTCAGTTATGTTTTTACAGATTTGACGATACACATATTTTAATCACAAACATATACACAAGTGCACATATCATAAATTTTCGTTTGATGCACAAATCAATTTAATAAAATTACACAAGTGTTGTTTCGAGTGATACGCCATTACAAACTTAACTTATGATACATAACTAATAAAATATTAATGTAGTGCATAAAAAATTGATACATATGGTTTGTGTAATAATTGCCAAACATTTAGTTTATCACTTAACGTTAAGAACAGTGATACATATTCACAACCAGTTAAATCACTAATAGAACTAATAATAATATTGATACACAAAATTACACCATTGATTTTCGAGGAAACATTGATACACTATTATCATCTAATTGATACATAAATAATAAACTGAGTATCCACTGTTGAAGTTCTTTATCTCGTACGATCGGAAACACTTCGCCATAAAAAGGACCATCAAAAGAATTAAATAAGATATCACCAGTGATTTAGAAAATGATTGTAACCGATCTTTATCACCAAATGATCAATGGCAAATTCCTAAAGAGGCATATTTAATTGGGTTGGAGAAACAAAACGCTAGCTAGAGAGTCGAGAGGATGGGATGCGCATATGTTTTTAATTGGAGATGAGAGATGTGTCAATAGTTTTTAATTAGGGAAAAAGATTAATGTAAAAATGCTGATGTTACCCTTCTAACTTTTTTGTTAATTAGTTCAGTTTAATTTAAATTGTTATGACATTTATTTAGTGGCTTCCTACACTTCTCATTTTACCAACTAATCCAACTATCCCACATAGCGAACTCACTTATTTTGACACCTCTAGTCAGTATAAACATCTTTATCAAATTGCACAATCTTGTAAAACGAACCGCAGTGATGTTAGTACTTGTATTACTTTTTCATGTCAAATAAATCTCAGTTTATTTATAATAGATACATGGTTTATTACAAATGAAGATTAAAATCATAGAATGGTGAAACACACAAAATCAGTCAACTGTGTAATCTAATAATTCTCAAAGAGATAGTAGCATCCTCACAAGGACCCCAAAAGTGACTTAAACTATAGGAGTTATTTGGTAAATATTGTACTTTGTGAGACTTGTCCTACAAGTTTGTTTAGAAATTAGAATTATGAAACTAATCTATGACGGTTAGTTTTGCCTATAAATAGAGATTGATAACATTAGTTTTCTTTGTACCTTTTTTATTAGCAGCCAAGTCCCACCCTCCACTTGCACATCTGCCACTGTCAGGGCTATCAACCGCCACCGCCATATCTACAAGCATTGCTGTAGCAGCAAATACCATTAGTATACTCATAATCGACACTCTAGCCATTATTGTCTTTTCTTGAAAAACTAGTTGGTTTTCAAGTAAGTACTAGGCTATGATAAATGTTATGCATGTTAACTATCTATTTATATAATGAGATGAAGTGATAGCATGAATCAAACTCGAATTGTTAAATATTTACTGATTTTCTTGAATGTTTCATATTTGCATTATTCAAATGATGTAGTATTTGATAGATATGGTTGATGTATGATGATGTAGTTGACATTTCCTTGTTATGCATGATACGTATGTTGACTTTACTGATGAGAACATGTCTAGTTGACTAAATTTGATTAATATAACAAAGAGTAGTTGAAGTTCAACTCTGTAGTTATTTTGGTTGCCATTAAATGTTTAAAGCAAGACATGATGTTCTTGTTTATAAGGCCGGCTTAACCATATGAAAATTGACGTCGGGGCGAGACGACTATCATTATCAATTGAACACTTCACATGAGCATAAAATTTTACAAAATGTTAGAATATAACCAAACTATATGAGTATCAAATATTTTTTGAATCAAACTATGCCCAACACATATTCAAATTCTGTGGTTCATAACGTATCGAAGATTGTACACTCTATTCAATTTGATATGTTTTGAAATACTTCTTCATGAGTCACATTGTAGTGGCTTGTATCGGCACTTCTCATTCCTTGCTCATTCTTGTTCCATATGAGCTAAATACATATTTTTTGTGCTTATGACAGTGTAAGGTCAAATGGGTTGAACGAGTCTGAAAGGTTTATTGATGCTTATAAACCTAAATCATTATTTTATAATACTTATTAGATTATATTTATTAATTGTGATTAACGAAAAAACGATACATAAAATACGGACAGACATTATGTGCAGTCAACCCGTGTCATTTTGATTGGAACTAAATACATCATGTTTTAACCCATTAGCGAACTTACTTATTTTGGCACCTCTAGTCACTATAAACATCTTTATCAAATTGCACATTGTAAAATGAACCGCAGTGATGTTAGTAGTATTACTTTTTCATGTCAAATTATTCTCATTTTATTTATAATATAGATGAATATCTTACAACTGCACAAACAATAGATACATGGTTTATTACAACGATAAAAATCATAGAATGGTTAAACATACAAAAAACACTCAAATGCATAATCTAATAACTCTCAAAGAGATAGTAGCATCATCACGAGGACCCCAAACCCAAGTACTGAACCAGCACTCATCTTTAGTGTAATAGCCGATGAGGGAGGTGGTGGTGGACTAGTTGTAGGACCATTTTCTGGTGGAGTTGTAGATGATGGAGGGGTGGTTTGTGGTGGTGCCGGGGATGATGGAGGGGTGGTTTGTGGTGGTGCTGGGGATGAAGGAGTGGTGGGAGTAGTAGATGTTCCTGACACTACGTTAATCTGAACCTTCATTCCTTGACTACAATGGTTACCTCGGCCACAAATAAAATAACGGCTTCCTTCAGCAGTTAGTGGGAATCTAGCAGGACTTGTAACAGTCGTTGAAATTGGAGATCCGAGTCCACAAGAGTCATAGTTTTCCCTGGTGACTTCAAGCACATCATGAGTAGATGTAAACTGGAACTCTGCATAAATTAAATGTTAATGTTAGAGACAATCCAAATCGACCCATTTATAAGTAAATGGGTTGAAATTGCTACTAATAAAAAACACTTGGATCTGTCAGTGGCGAAAACTAGCCACTGTTAGTTTTATAGACATGAAATAATAGACGTGTGTTAGGATCGAACTTGAGATCACGGGATTGCACACTTTACGTAGACGAAGAAAAGGAAATAATTATAGGTGAGTTTTTGGTACGTCAAGAAGGTTCCGGAAACCTCCTTGGGCTTCCATAACCGATCGGCAAGGGAGGGGCACCTCCTTACCTTGCTTGATCTCCAAGTAAACTCAACTTATAAATACAAACTCAAGGTTATTAGTTTTCTCATCTCTTGTACACATAACCTAAAGTTTTCTCTCTTCCTTTTCTCCTTGCAAAACCGATCGAACACCCCTATAACTTTAGGGTTTTGATTTTTTGAAGCTATAGTGTTTTTGTTTTCAATTACTTGCATAACTTTAACTTGTTTTAGTACGTGTGTACAAGAACGTGATATAACCACGTTATTGGTTATATCTTTGATTGAATTACAAAATCAGTAAGGGGTAATTCTTATAATCCTATAAACCCTAATTAGGGTTCTTGATTTGAAGATTTGCTTTAACTTGATTCTTGTTCGGGTTATAATCAAAAAGGTACATTTATTATTTATTATTGGTTAATTAATTACGCATTATATAATCTTGTTATAACGCTTCCGCATGTGTACTTGATGTATATTGTTTATATTTATGCATGTCATGATTATATAATTACACCAGCCACTACTTTTTTCGTGGAACAAAAAGAGTGCAATAGACATAAAAATTGTTACCTAAATTATCGCCTACGGAAAATGTTTGGGATGAAGCCCATGATGACAAATCAGTAGACAAGTCCCACCCTCCATTTGGACTTCCGACAGTGATATCAACCGCCACTGCCATATCTACAAGCATCGCTGTAGCAGCAAACACCATTAGCATCTTCATAATCGACACTCTAGCCATTACGTAGTATTATATTTTCTTGAAAAAATATTTGGTTTTCAAGTAAGTACTAGGTTATGATATTAGTTATGCATGTTAACCATCTATTTATAGAATAATATGAAGGGGAAGAATAATCAAACTTGAATTGTTAATTTTTTGCTGATTTTCTTGAATGTTTCATACGTGCATTATTCAAATGGTGTTAGTTATATATTCGAATTGATACGCTAGATGAATAATGAATTAGTTGACTATTCCTTGTTATATATGAAACGTTTGTTTATTTGGCTTTTAAGAACATGTTTAGTTGACTGATTCTGATCAAATGAAGGTGTGTAAGTATTAGTTTAACACTGGAGTAGGTGAAGATCGAATATGTTGATTATTTTAGTTGCCGTTTAATGTTTAAAACTAGAAAATGATGATATTTCTTATAATGCCGGCTTGACTATATGACAATCTATGACAACTATCGTAAGCACTTGAACATATGGGATGAACAAAAATAATAAAATCTATAGGAGGAGAACCAAACTGCTTACAATTGTCAAAAGTACGAATGGAATAGAAGATCAGTAAGCCGCCTTTTTCAGACTGAGCTAATTGGTCAAGTTGATCCATCAAACTTTTTTTGCCAATTTCAAAATTTTATAAAAAGGCATCAAGAAAAGATGGTAACACGCAACCTACTTAGTCCTCTTTTCTTAAGTAAACGGTGATTTGGTAATTAAGAAGACAGGCATAAACATTGGTTAAGTTTTTTTTATCTCTCGCACACATATTTGCTCTCCTGTGTATATATAACAGATCTCTTTGTTCATTCTTCACTTATTCACTCATACAAGTTCCTCTCATTTCTGTTTCTCTATACAAACGCCCAAACGCTAGTCCCTTTAAAGTATAATGTATGTTCTCATAATCTATTTTAGATAAAAAGCATAAATAGTAAAAACATTATTAGGGTATTACCTTTGTTGTCTCATTTCTTGCTTGCAGTAGAAGTCCTTTTCCATAGATCATTATTTTTTGGAAAGCTTTTTCCGATCCTTCTAACTTGAGGCATTCTAAAATACTTCCCTCATGAACGTAGTAACTTGTAACGTCCCTTCTTAAGTCTTAACTACGATCTCGTGCTCTTATGATTCCGTATGAAATACATACATAGTTTTCATACTCAAGGAGTTAAGGTTCTAAAATGGATTTTGTTTCGTTCATGTTCATATAAACCATATATCATTTGATACCACGTAAAACAACTTCAGTAGCTTACAAGTCAAAGTTTCTCTTGTCTTGCATATCATACTTGTTATCTGAATATCTGATAAAAACACAAGGGTATTTACTATAAGTCTATAACTGTTGATACAAAAGTTGGGCGTACCGGGTTATTGGGCTTTTGCTCTTATATCAATCAGCTTCTTAGTACTTCGTCACCTGCGCACTAAGAAAATAAAACAACACCGTTAGGCTTATCGAGGGATTGTCTCCCCCGATTAGACTCCGGCGTGAGAGTAAGTAATCGATTTAGGGTTTAGTTGAAGAGTTAGGGATTGTGTAAATCGTACCTTTAATGAGAATCGTGTGATTCTATATATAGGGGCTAAGAAACCGTATTTCTTGCTCCTCACTCTTCGCACGCGTGGTGCTTATCCGAGGTAAGGATATCTATTCCTTGAATAGATAATCCTTATCGTTACCCGGTGGGTTAGATTGGGCCTTTGGGCTTTATGAGCCCAAAGCAATAATACTACGACCCATACCATTGTCATGGTAGCCCATTCGTAGTGGGCTTAGGTGTAAGTAATGTCTATCATTTGGGCTTGTGGCCCAAATATAGGCTATACGTCATCATGTCCCCCCAGTCTAGTGCGCGCGGCGCATAGCCGTGGGTACTAGACTTAATACCATCAGCGGTAAGCGTGGCGGGGGGTTGAACTAATTTTACCGCCTTTTTGTAGGTGCAATGCACCTAATAATTTCGAAATGGATGCCTCGAAAGTCGGGGGTGGTGTCCACGTAGTCCTTGGGATTCGGGAAAAAGTGCATGTACCTTTTGATATTCTAGCCACCCATTTACTGTGAGTGGGTTCCACGTGGAGGGAAATTAGGGTTTTACCACCCTATATAAGGGTGCCGCCCCATTTTTTAACCACACAGTAAAACACATACAACCACTATTCATCTTCTTCTTCTTTTTAGAGCATTTTTCTGCAAGAAAATCTTTTAACTCTCGTAGGTAATCTTTGTGTGCGTCCCACTTATTTTTAAGATGAAAATGGTTGCTCAATTAGAGGACTTTCGCTCCGCGTTGTCTATTGAGGACGTCACGCAGTTTTCTTCCGACTATTTTGTGCCTTTGGATGTACATCCAGAGGCTCCAGATGTCGATGCGTGTATAGCTGACTTCCCCGAAGGGAGGATAGGTCTATACACGAAATTTTTTGAGTATGCGAATTACCGCGTACCCATTTCCATTTTTCTGAGCGATTTGCTCAATCACTATCACCTTCACATCTCTCAGCTGCACTGTATAGGTGCGGCGAAGGTGTCGAATTTTGAAGTGAACTGTCGTTTACTTGCGATAGAACCAACTGTAGATTTATTCCGCTCCTTTTACCACACGACGTGGTCAAATGGGTGGGTTTCCTTTGCGAAGCGCCAGGGGGCGCTTCAGTGTTATACGGAAAAGGTTGACGCCCTCAAAAATTGGAGGGAGTATTTCTTTTGGGTGGATGACGCAGTCTTTCCCTCTCCCTTTGAGTTTTATACTCAGGAAACCTTACCAAGGGATGGGCGCCCCGCACTCGGTTCCTATAATCGCGCTGACGCGCAAACGTTAGATGCCAATCGACTGGCCATTAACCCCGATCCGGAGGAGTTTTTGGTACACGTGGGGTTGAGCCGCGCTTATTTTGGTGCTGCAGATGAGGTTCCCACTTTTTTAAGTGAGGATGGCCGGGGTGGGTGTTCATCCTTTATTCTTCCCATTTGGGTCCGAGCTTGCCTGTGTCTTCTGCGTGGCTCGCGTCATTGGCGCGGTAAACAAAGTCTCCTGGTCTGAATGAAGTGTTTTTGACTTTTGCATCATAATACCTCTTCATTTTTGCCTTAGCCTTTGCTTCACGTATAGCTGCGCGTTCGCGTCTTTCTTCCAGTATGTCTAAGTCTACGCGCCGTTCCTCGTCATTTGTTGTGACGTTGACCTCTGCCGTACGTATAGTTGGCATTCCTATCTCGGCTGGTATGACGGCTTCTGTTCCATAGACTAAGGAAAATGGCGTGTCGCCAGTACTGGTTTTGATTGTCGTGCGATGCGCCCACAAGACGTGCGAGAGCTCATCTACCCATCTTCCTTTATGTCTGTCAAGGCGCGCTTTTATGCCTTCGCCTAGACTGCGATTAGCGCGCTCAACTAGGCCATTGGTTTGTGGGTGTTTGACTGAAGCAAAGTGTTGTATGATGTTCAATTGTGCGCACCAATCTTTGAATGGGTTATCACAGAATTGTTTTCCGTTGTCTGATACGATCTCGCCTGGTAGGCCGAAGCGACAGACAATATTGTCCCAAACAAAGCGTTTGACTTGGTTTCCCGTAATGTTCACCACTGCTTTTGCTTCGATCCACTTTGTAAAGTAGTCTATGGCTACGATGAGGAACTTTATTCCTCCAGCTGCGACGAGGAAAGGTCCTGCGATGTCAATACCCCATTTGTAAAATGGCCATGGTGAGGTGATTGGTGTTAGCTCGTGCTGTGGTCGGCGCGGAATAGGCCTATGTACTTGCCAGTTGCTGCACTTTCTTATTAGATCGCGTGCGTCGCGGTGCATTGTTGGCCAATAGTATCCTGACCTTAGAGCGCTTGCCACCACGGATCGTGGCCCTGAGTGCATACTACATGACCCAGCGTGAATTTCGCGGAGTACGTAGTCTGCTTGGAGGGGTCCAACACATCTAAGCCATGGTTGTAAGAAAGATCGCCGATAGAGTACGTTGTCGCGTAATTCGAATCGTTGCGTTGTGCGCCGTATTCTTCGAGCGTCTTTATTATCTTGGGGTAGGATTCCCTTGCTAAGAAATTCGATGATAGGTGTCATCCACATAGGATCTTGTTCTTCTATCACTGTTGATATCTCCATATCCAAGATTGACTTGTTCTTTAGGGTTTCCACCAATACCTGTTTTGAAAGGTGTGCGAAGCTTGTGGATGCAATCTTGCTGAGTGCGTCCGCCTTCCTGTTATCTCCTCTAGGTACTTGTTTTATTGTGAACCTATCAAAGTTTTTTATCAAAGATTTTGTCTTTTCCAGGTATTGGATCATGTGATCATCCTTGGCTTCGTATTCCCCTAACACGTGGTTAGCGACTAGACGCGCATCTACATTTGCTTCTAGGTTGCGAACACCCATTTGGATTGCGATGCGTAGTCCGGCTAGTAGGGCTTCGTATTCTGCCTCATTGTTTGTGGCTGTGAACTCAAAGCGTAGCGCGTAGGTGAATTCCATACCTTCTGGATTTGTGAGAATAAGGCCAGCGCCTGATCCATCTGCGCATGAGGATCCATCTGTGAACAAGGTCCACGGTTCCTGTAGGTCTGTTTTTGCTGCAGAGGTCGGGTTGTCGCTATCTGGCTTCTCCACGATAAAATCGGCTAAGACTTGTCCTTTGATTGCAGTGCGCGGCCTGTACGAGATGTTATACTCACTTAGCAGTACACTCCATTTTTGTAAGCGTCCTGATACGTCAGGTTTAGAGATAACTTGTTTAATTGGCTGATCAGTGATTACCGCTATTGGATGCGCTTGAAAGTATCTGCGCAGTCTTTTGGATGCGAACACTAGAGCCAAGACCAGCTTTTCCATAGCATTGTAGTTATCCTCTGTTTTCTTTAGGGCTTTGCTTACAAAGTATATGGGTGTCTGGACGGAGTCTCTGTCTGTCAATAGTACTGCGCTAACTACTCCGTGGGTTGCCGATAAGTACATGATTAGTTCTTCCCCTGGTCGCGGTGCGACGAGTTTGGGAAGAGATGCCAGATGGTGTTTAAGTTGTTGGAAAGCTTCTTCTGCTTCGGAAGTCCAGCGAAAGTCTCCCTTTTTTGTGCACTTCGTGAGTGTTTTAAAGAGGGGGAGGGACTTGTCTGCTGACTTAGATAGGAAGCGATTCAGTCCTGCTAACTTTCCATTTAGTGACTGGACTTCTTTGAGTGTGCGTGGGGAGGGGAGATCAATAACAGCCTTTGTCTTCTCTGGGCACGATTTGATTCCATCGGGTTCTATCAAGTATCCGAGGAACATGCCTTCAGTTACGCCAAAGGTGCACTTCTTTGGATTCAACTTCATGTTTATCCTCCCCAACGTTCGGAATGTTTCCTCGATGTCGCGTACCAATTCGTCCTCTGTATGGCTTTTGATGACAAGGTCGTCAACATAGACTTCCAAGTTACGGCCTACTTGTTTTTCGAAGGCTGTATCCACCAGTCGTTGGTATGTCGCGCCAGCGTTTTTCAGGCCAAAAGGCATTTTTGTGTAGCAGTATACCCCTTGACTGGTGTGGAAAGCTGTTTTTTCTTCGTCTTCCACTGCCATCTGGATCTGGTGATACCCTTTATATGCATCCAGGAAGCATTTGAAGGGGTATCCGCACAAGGATTCGACCTTCCAGTCTATCTCTGGCAGTGGGTAGCAGTCTTGCGGACATGCTTTGTTGAGGTCAGTGAAGTCCACGCACATCCTCCAACTGCCATCGCTCTTCTTTACCATAACTGGGTTAGAAAGCCAGTCGTGGTAGTACACTTCGCGCATGATGCCCGCATCTACTAACTTGTGTACTTCTTCCAAAATAGCCTTTGCACGATCTGGGGCCTGGCCGCGCTTCTTTTGTCGTATTGGAGGGTATCCTTGTCGGATTTGTAACTTGTACTCTGTGATAGAGCGAGGTACTCCCGTCATATGCTTTGGTTCCCATGCAAAGATGTCTAGGTTCTTTTGCAAGAGTGCGCATACGGCTGCTTTACCTTTGTCAGATAAAGATCCTCCAATCGAAACTTGTTGTTCCGGATAATCTGGGTGAATAGCGACCTTTAAATTTGGCGATTTTTCCGTGCGCTGTTCTGGAATAGTCTCCGCTTCAGTTGTTACTGCGATGCATTCTCTTGGTGGTACCGTTGTGTTATAGAGAGTGACCACTCCTCCTTCAACTGGGAATTTGAGCATTCCATGTGCTGTGGATGGTACTGCGTGCATGGATGATATTCCCGGTCTTCCAATTATACCATTGTATGGTGAAGGAGACTTTATTACCATAAAATTTATCCATGTCGCGGTTGAGTGTTGTTCATCTCCTACGACCACCAATAAGCGTAACTGCCCCATGGGCCAAATCTTTTCTCCTGTGAATCCTGTTAATGACATTGTAGCTGGTATCAACTGACTTTGGATTTCAGGTCGCAGCCTTTTGAAACAGTGATCGTACAGGATGTCCGCGGATGCTCCACCATCAATGTACATGCGGTGGATGTCATGTCCCCCCGTATGTATCTCAATGGTTAGAGGTTCCACGACTGCGTTGTCCGCGGCTATGGTAGGGAAGGATATCTCTTTTTCTGGAGAGAATTTCTGGCTGACCTTTTGCTTTATCTTGCGGTGCCATGATTGTATCATGTAGATAGTATCAGCTTTTTCTTTTGGGGTTTCTTTCTTGCCCCCGTTTCTCTGCTTATCCTTTCCTTCCTTAATGTTCTTCACGAGGTGGTCCATCCTGCCTTCTCTAACTAATTTTTCAATTAGTTGTTTTAGTTGAACACACTCGTTAGTTGCATGGCCTTTTTGGCCGTGGTACTCGCAGTATCCACTACCTAGGCGCTTTGCTTCTGCTGTGCGCATTGGTGGTGGTTTTGGGAAGTTCGCACCTTCTGTTACAAATATTTCTCTCGGTGTTTTAGTGAGAGGAGTATATTTGTCGTTGTCTCTTCCACTGCGGTAGTTCCTGCTGCGGTTGTTCTGATCATTGGATTGTCTCCGCGGCTGTTCTTGTTGCCTATAGTTTGAATATCCTTTTTTGCTATCCGCAGCAGCTTCTTCTCCTTGTATAAAGGATCTAGTGCGCTTTGTTAACTCGTCAAAGGATTGTGGAACTTTGTCATTAAGCTTCCGGATGAGTTCTGGGTTATTGATCCCATTCATGAACCCTGAAATTTTTAGAATTTCAGGACATGTTTTGACTTGTATGCACTCATCCTTGAAACGTTCCATAAAAGCGCTGGTGGATTCCCCTTGGCGCTGTTTCACTCTTGCTAGCTCCACAGGGTTTTTAGCGCACTTCTTTCGCTGGGTGAAGTTGTGGCGGAATGCTTTCCGTAATTCCTCAAATCCACCGATGCTCCTACGTGGGAGTTTGCTAAATCATGTGCGCGCGTTTCCTACTAACGTGGAATTAAACATGTGGCACCACACAGGTTGTGGCCAATTTTTGATTGTTGCGGCTGACTCGAAAATTTTTAGGTGATCGTCGGGATCGCCTGTTCCATCATATGTTTTCACGTTAGCGGGCATGCGCCTGCGTTTGTGGTCTGAGTAATCGCTGATGCGCCGTGTAAACGCATCAATTTTCTGACGTCGCCATGGGAGGGACATATCTTCGTTCTCCTCCTCACGACGTCTTCCCCTTGACTTCCAGTGTCCTGTTTCTTTATCCTCGTTGTCCGAGGAGTCACTGGAAGAAGGGTAGTCTCTCTTTCGGCGCTTGCGCCTACTTCTTTCAGAAGAGGAGCCTGAGGGATCTCTGCTTGGGGATCTTCTTCTTCCCAATCTATCTTGGATCCTTCTGCTCCCAGGTTTTAAAGATACTTGGCTTGGCGAATGTTGAGGCCCTAATCGATCATGTATTCCCCGACTGCCAAGTCTGGAGTGGACATTGGTGCGCCTTTCGCTGTCTCCAGAGTACTGCGAATCAGATATTGTACCTAACCTATCATGGATAGTGGTACGTTCTGCGCGTCTTCCTCGTGGGTGACGCGGTGGTGATGGTTCACGTTCCGGAGCAAAATTGAGTCGTGCTTGTAGGCTCGTGTTTGCTCTTCTTGTTGCTTCTTCTTGCATGAGGGCAGTTAATGTTTCATAATTTTGGGATACAAAGTTCCCCAAAGTTAGATCATGTGCGCCCTCAGTTGTTGCAAGAATTTCTGCCTCAGTGTTAGGCGCCCTGTTCCGTTCAGGCGCGCCTGGCGGCACAGTGTTGTTCACTGCGGGTGTAGCCTGATGAGGAGTGGTGAAGAGGGTGCGTTGGAGTTCCTCAACGCTTGGGACCACTGAAGAGATTATAGGTAGTTCCATCGCTTGAAGTGACTGGATTGTTCCTGCCTCTTGGTGATCAGGTGCGCTGGTTGTCCCAGCAACCTGCCTAGAGGTCGAATCTTGTCGATTCTTCTTCTGATGGTCACGCTTTTCAGACTGCGGAGTCCGCTGGCCCGAATTCTTATGTTTCATCATTCTAGTTCTTAGTAGGGTCCCACGGATGGCGCCACTTGTTGATACAAAAGTTGGGCGTACCGGGTTATTGGGCTTTTGCTCTTATATCAATCAGCTTCTTAGTACTTCGTCACCTGCGCACTAAGAAAATAAAACAACACCGTTAGGCTTATCGAGGGATTGTCTCCCCCGATTAGACTCCGGCGTGAGAGTAAGTAATCGATTTAGGGTTTAGTTGAAGAGTTAGGGATTGTGTAAATCGTACCTTTAATGAGAATCGTGTGATTCTATATATAGGGGCTAAGAAACCGTATTTCTTGCTCCTCACTCTTCGCACGCGTGGTGCTTATCCGAGGTAAGGATATCTATTCCTTGAATAGATAATCCTTATCGTTACCCGGTGGGTTAGATTGGGCCTTTGGGCTTTATGAGCCCAAAGCAATAATACTACGGCCCATACCATTGTCATGGTAGCCCATTCGTAGTGGGCTTAGGTGTAAGTAATGTCTATCATTTGGGCTTGTGGCCCAAATATAGGCTATACGTCATCAATAACTATCGAGACATGACATCTTTATAATAATAAAACAGTTTATCTAAGATGATGGATAGAGCATATACCTCTGTAGATTAAATTTCATTGTATAGATCCCCAACAATTGTGTGAGCCAAAATTGGCGCATTTTTTTTTTTTTCCATGAATATCAATATGTACATGTTTTTTCTTAAATTTCGGTTTTTTATACAAAACCATTTCCTTGTACTTTACAAACTGATTGTACTTTTGTCCTTAACCAAATGTACTTCCAATGAAATTGTCTAGTCATCACATGGATGGCTTTTAGATGCGGGATTATTCCTCAAATACCCCATCCGTACAAACTCACTTACCTTAAATGCCCCACTTTTTTTTGTTTTCTCCAAATACCCCAAAGGGAGAGGGTCACCCCCAAATCTTGGGCGAATATACTAAGAAAGTGCCAAGTGTCCCTATGTGTGTCCCTATCATGTACTTACATGGTACCACTTATAGCAGGTATTTTCTTGGACGACTGAGCCCACATTTCTTGTGCGACTTGTCTTTTTTGTCTTTTTGTGAAAAAATTATTAACTACATTTTGGTCCTTGTGGTTTGCTTGGTATTTCATTTTTAGTCGTTGTATTTATTATTTATTACTATTCACAAATCTTAGGAAAAAAAAAAAAAAAAAAAAAAACCAAATCTTCATAAAAGAATCCAGATCTTCAACCAAAAAACCCGGATATGAGAAACACAAACACAAACGCAAACAAACAGATATAAAAACCCAGATCTTCATCCAAACAAATACTCCTATTAGATTTTACACATCGATTATACCACAAATACTTCTATCAGATCTTCATCCAAACAAATACTCCTATCTATCATATATAAAAACACAAACAAAATCATGAAACACAAACCTTTTATTATAGTAGTTCCAAACATAAAATTATGAAGCACAAAGTACTCCGTCAATGGCTCAATGCACCAGCAGATTTAGTCCATCCAACCTTTCTACTATTATAACACACTATTTACTTACCAATTCTCATATTACACAAGGTACAACATCCAAATAACAAGCTACAACCTCAAAATAAATACACAATTCACCAAATCTCTTATCTATTCAAAACATTACACATACCCTATTCAACAAAATCAAACACAAATATTTTTTAGTTTATAACCATTAAAACAAAAAGTTTCTTACATGATATCAACAAGACAACTAAAACTAACATCTATCATCTTCATCGTTTCTTAACCTCCAACCATTACATCCGCGGACACACCATCCACCACCACAGGCACAGATCTGGTGGCCACCATCGTCCCACCGCCTCCACAACCCAAATTCCGACATCATTTCCAAACCTCTACAACCACAGATCCGCTCAGTTGATGCCACATCACCATGTACTACCACCACACATCTGGTCGGCCGTCGCCACGCCACCATCATGCTATCCCAAGTTCATATTTTTTGGGTTAATATTTCTTACTTGGGTTGTTGTAGTGTAATGTTGTTTATGTAGATGTAGTGTTTAATAGTATGGTTTTGGGTTGCAGGTGAGATTTGGATAATTTATTTCTTAGCAAAACATTTTTTTTTTTAATGATGATTGTAAAAAGAGATGGATTTGTTTCTTTTTTGATGAGATTAAAAAAAATATCTGGATATGTGAGTGGGATGAGATGATGAGTGAGATGTAAAAATACAAACAAAAAGATATAAAAACACAAACACATACTCCTAATATTATGTTGATTTAGGTGGATCATTTTTAGTTGGTTTAAAAAACGTGTGACAAAAATGAAATACTAAGCAAACCACAAGGACCAAAAATGTACTTAACACTATTATTAATTTTTCTACAAAAAGACAAAAAAGACAAGTCGCCCAAAAAATATGGACCCAGTCGCCCAAGAAAGTACCTGCTATAAGTGGTACCATGTAAGTACATGGTAGGGACACATGTCACTATATTATACTATCCGCCCAAATTTTGGAGGCGACCCTCTCCCCTTGAGGTATTTGGAGAAAACAAGATTTTGTGGGTTATTTAGGGTGGAGACCATTGTACTTATGGGGTATTTATGGAATTTTCCCTTTAGATGTGTTTAATATAGAGTAAATTACACGTTTGGTCACACGTTTGGTCCCTAAAGATGTACCAAAATCGCACATTTAAGGCCTCTTTTCAAAATATATATATATATATATATATATATATATATATATATATATATATATATATATATATATATATATATATATATATATATATATACACCGTTAGTCTAACTATTTGCAAAAGCGCACAAACGGTCCAAAAAAGTAACGCCGGTTACTCCGTCTGGCTAAGTTGAGCCACATGTTTTACATACGAGGGTGTTATGGTTTTTTCCTTAAAAAAAACACACTTACAAGAAGAAAAAAAATAAACGACAATTCCATATTTAGTTCCGCTTGTGGTGGTGTGTTGGTGGTAGTGATCGGTTGGTGGCGACGGCTTGTGGTGGTAATGGCTGGTGGTTTCTTAATTTTTATTTATTTTTTGGATCAATTCCATATTTCTCCAATATAAACATCAAAATTCCATATTTCCTCAAATATGCATCAAAATCATTGCACATTATGCATTATCCATTTGTAAGTTGGGTAAATATGGCATTTTGATGTTTATATTGGGTAAATAGTTTAACATATACCCCAATGGTGGAGGGGTTTTATATATATTGACCAGGATACTGGAAAGGAACTCAAATGGATTCTTACCATTTTTTGCTATTTCCATATAGCTTAATACAAAACTTTCCAAACTCATCCTTATTCTTGATATCTAATTCATCTTCGAACTCTTTATGAGCATCATCTTTATGAGCAATGATTCCATATATTTTTTTGAAGACATGCATTAATACAAAACTAGCCCATGAGCACGCCTCCTCCGTTGTTTAAAAAGACATGCTATCTTCCTCATCACCTTCTTTATAATCAGGATCAGAAAATATTGTCAAAACAAAATTACATTTTCGACGCCTACTATACTATCGTATACAAACGCCCTGCTACAACGCGCGGGTCTAAAAACCTCGTTTTGATACATTAATTGACTCAAGAACAATTTGATGCAAAAATCACGTTCAATAACAGCTTCATCAATGATTAGAAAATATGATGGGTCAAAAAAATGAAGATGCAAATTTTACTTCATAAAATGTATATTGTACTAATTATTGACTGAATCAGAATAGAACAAATATTGCATCCTAAAAACATGGTAGAAGATGCATACTAGGGGTGAGGAGAAAAACTGAAATCAAACCGAAAAAAGTCAAACCAGAATAACCAACCGAAACTAAAAACCAATGGTTCGGTTTTCACTTTTCCAATAACTAAAAATTTTGGTTCAGTTTCGGTTTATGTTAAAAAAAAAAAAAAAAAAAAAAAAAAAAAAAACGAACCGATTTTATCGGTTTTCACTTTTCCAATAACTAAAAATTTTGGTTCAGTTTCGGTTTATGTTAAAAAAAAAAAAAAAAAACGAACCGATTTTATCATATATAATATATATCTAATATAATATGATATAAACAAGTGAATCAAATTTACAAATTCATATTTATTTTGGGTAGATTTGTAATATATTTGTTTTAACTTTTGCGTGCGTGCTCGACGTGTATGTGTGTTTTACTTGAAATATATCAATATGCATTTGACAATGATCATACTATGTGTGTTTGACTTGCGAGTGTGTGTGTTTCATCTATATGTGTGTATGTGTGAACACTTGGGATAACATTATTAGACTTACATTGATAATTAAAAGTAGAGAATAATAACCAATTGTTATACGTAAAACAAGTTTATTGGTACAATTTGGCCGCATTCAAATATAAATGGTTAAGAAACCAAACCAAAACCGAAAAAAACTGAAAAGTTCGATCGGTTTCGGATTTAGGTTATATAAAAACCAAATGTTTTGGTTCGGTTTCAATTTTAGCCTAAAACGACCCAAACCGGACCAATACCAAAATTAAAATATTTGGGAGATGCCGTATTTACCCTTGCTTGTAAGTAGACGTGGAAGACTTATGTGGTGTCCTAATTATTTCACGTTAAATTGGGGGGGGGGGGGGGGGGGGGGGGGGTTAAAGGGGTGTTTGGCTAAGCTCATGTATTGGGCTTATGCTTATGTTATATAAGCGACTTATGACTTTTATATCATGAACTCATAAGCCATTGCTAAGTGTTTGGCTTAGTTTAACATAATTAATAAAGTAGAGGGACAAAAAAGTACATCAATATTAATTGAGTGTAAATATTAAATGAGTGTACTGTGTATAAACGTTTTTTGTATAAAATATCCTTTATATAAGCTCACCCTTCTTAAATAAACCACAAAGTTTGGGCTTATCAAAATCCCATTATATAAGCTTATAGAGTAAACTGCAAAAAATGTCCCTTAACTTTGCAAAAAATATAAATAATATACTCTTACATAAAAAAAATTGCAAATCATGTTCCTAACTTTTCGGGTTTTTGCAAATAATGTCCTTTGGGTGTTACTGTTCATGCAAAAATGATTTTTTTTTTTTTTTTTTTTTTTTTTTTTGCTAAAATTAGTCGTGTGAAATGACTAGTTTACCCTCGCCCACTAGAGAGACGTTTTTTGCAAAAACACTTTTTGAAGATTACTATTCATTTTCTTTTTCACCTCCCCCACCACCGCCCTCTACTACCACACAACCATCACCACCACCCTTCAACTTCATCTTCTCCGATGCCAAACCCAAAATCCAGTGACTAAACAGAGATTCTGGTCACTTCTTTTTATTTATCAAAAATTGGAACTTTCAAATCACATATAAGAAGATAAAGGCAGGTCACTTTTTTTTTTTTTTAATTCAAATCACATTGCTTAGCCATGATAACTAAAGTTTGATTAAATACATCTTCTTCTATGACACCTCCACCACCACCACCACCCTCGACCCGATGCATAGCCGCTAACACCTCCATTATAAACCTATAAACTCAGCAACCCAATCGCAAGCCCAACCCAGATTATCACCGACAGTTTCACCATCTATACTACTATATAATGCATGAATAAACCAAGCCTAACTCCTAACCAAAAACTAAGATAAGGAGCTCCAATCATGAGGTGACATGTGTCACTTCTCAACTAACTACAAGCCTAACTCCTAACCAAAAATTAAGATAAGGAGCTCTAATAATAAGATGACATGTGCCAATTCCCAACTTAAAATTCACCTTTATTTTCAAATTGAAATATCTTTTTATCTATTTATTTTTTTTTTGTTATCTAATTTCACCATATTTTCTAAAATTTTGTGCCCTTTAATTCAACATCCTTTTTGATATATTTTTACAAGTTTTTAGTTTTGTAGATTTTTAGTGGGTTTTTTATTCAAAATTTTACAACTTTAACATTTATTTTAATTAATATAATCTTGATTCGTTAAAATCATATACTTTTGGATGAGTGTTTGACGGGAAAGAGATTGCGAGGATCTTTCTATATACGGTAATAATGATGTCACGAGAAAGCTACGAAAAACCCAAACAAACACATATTTCGGAGTGTTGTGAAACAAATTCACTAAGCGGGTAGGGAATTGCGGGGAGAGTTGGGCTAGCAATTCTTTTTCTAACCATATTACTATATTTTTCGCCGCAGCTGTGCGCGGGTGTCCGACTAGTCTTATATAATCCTTGTCATCAACGATCTGTGACGACAACAAAAACAACAAACAACAATGATCCCAACAAGAATCAAACAAGAACCAATCGAAACCTTATCATAAACAATCCCTGACATCAAACCAGACATAACATTAACCCCAACCCACCCAACATCAAACAAGAACCCATTGAAAACTCACCCGACCACCCACCATCAAAACGACAAAAGACCCAAACTTCGGATCCGCAAACAACATCCTAAAAGGCAAATCTAACCTTGTTGGAAGAAATCCAACAAACCGATTTCTAGAGCGGAATAACGAATCAAGAACTAATCCAACAAGACCTCGGCAAAGGGTTATGATCCCTTAATGCCGAGTGGCACCAACACACACGATATATTTTACACTCAAACGTTTATTAAACGTGAGCAAGAAAAGAAGGTACAAATAAAACCTCACCCCCTCATCCCTATTTATAGAGAATGAGGGGGAGAAACCTAATCCTTGGTGAACAGGAATCTACAATTGAGGAGGTTAGGAACTTTCCTAATACATGACTAACCTCCTTAAGTTTGAGCTAAACTATAACTAGCCCCCTAAACTTATATCCTAACTATTACACACTAATATTCTAACAATTTCCACCTTAGTGGTAATAGTTAGCCTTCTTTGATACGCAGCAGCTTCAACCAGTGCTGGAACCTCGGACTGGGGACCGCCTTCGTCAAGGCACCAGTAGCAATACCCGCTACTAACCTTAGCTCAAATCCACGTTGTGTGATTCGTTCTTCTCGAACCAGGCTCCGATACCAATTGTTGGAAGAAATCCAACAAATCGATTTCTAGAGCGGAACCACGAATCAAGAACTACTCCAACAAGACCTCGGCAAAGGGTTATGATCCCTTAATGCCGAGTGGCACCAACACACACGAGATATTTTACACTCAAACGTTTATTAAATGTGAGCAAGAAAAGAAGATACAAATAAAACCTCGCCCCCTCATCCCTATTTATAGAGAATGAGGGGGAGAAACCTAATCCTTGGTGAACAAGGAATCTACAATTGAGGAGGTTAGGAACTTTCCTAATACATGACTAACCTCCTTAAGTTTGAGCTAAACTACAACTAGCCCACTAAACTTATATCCTAACTATTACACACTAATATTCTAACAAACCTTGTAAAAGATGAAGAAGAACAAGTGGATAATTGTGGGATATGTTTGTTGGAACAAGGGGTGTCACTACGAGGTTATATAAACAGTTGTGATCAATCCTCGTCCTCAAACTCATCATCATTTTCACAATCGGATGATCGGATCGGTGGATCTGGATAAATTTGTTGTTGTTGTGGTTATGCGTGAGGAACGATGTTGGATCTAAATAAATTTGTTGTTGTTTGGTTATGGCTCTCACTGACGGATAGTTTCATTTTGTAATTTTGAGGAAGGAAAAAGTAAAGGATAAAAGATTATGTTATGGTGTTCTTGAGAAAAAAATAAAAATAAAAAACTAATATGAATTGATGATATCTTGTTGCAGAAGATATACACACTGACGGGTTGTTTTTGTACCATTAAGATAGCATAAATATGGTGACCTCCAACTTATATATAAGTTCGCATCGAAGAAGATGAAGTTAAATGGTGATGGTGGTGGTTGTGTGGTGGTAGAGGGCGATGGTGGGGAAGTGAAAAAGAAAATGAATAGTAAATTTCAAAAAGTGTTCTTGCAAAAAATGTCCCTCCAGTAGGCGAGGGTAAAATAATCATTTTACACAGGAAAAAAAAAACATTTTTGCATAAACAATAATATCCCAAGAACATTATTTGCAGAAACCCGAAACGTTAAGAACATGATTTGCAAATTTTGTTTAGACTTACTTATAAGCTAAATCACTCAGAGCCCATCATACAATCTTAAGCAAACACCCCTAACTAGAACTTAGGGCATGTTTAGTAGAAAGTATTTCAGAGAATAGAAATTAAGCAGAGAATAGAAATCAGTAGAAAATTTTATTCAATTATATTTGTTGATTTATTTTTAAAAATTTATTTTTTCTAAATAACAATTCTAAAAAAATATATTTAAAAAAATATTTTTTTATAAATTATATTTTTTTTAAAACTTATTTTTTTTTTAAAATTATTTAAAAAAATTTAATTTATTTTTTATAAAAATTATTTAAAATAAATTATTTTTTCTAAATAACAATTCTGAAGAAAAATATATTTAAAATATTATTTTAATTTATTTTTTTTAATTTATTTTAAAAAAACTTAACTTTTAAAAAAAATATTAAAAAAACTTAATTTAAATTTTTTAAATTTATTTTTTATAAAAATTATTAAAAAAAATATTTTTTTCTAAATTACAATTCTAAAAAAATATATTTAAAAAAAATATATATTGAAATCTCAACGAAATTATTTTGTTTTCTTCCCACTTCTTTTTTCTTTTCTTTTTTTTTTCAAAAATAAATCTAAGACCGCATTATTGAAATCTCAACGACCCCAAGTTAATGAAATCCAACCTCACCCACTTCTGCCCCATTTATTAAGCCCCTCACCCTCTTCTTTTATCTTCTTTAAAAAATAAATCAAAAATAAAACTAAGAAAGCATCATTGAAATCTCAACGACCCCAAGTTAATGAAATCCAAATCCCACCCACCTCTGTCCCATTTATTAAGCCCCCTAAAAATAAAACCGAGAATGCATCATTGCAATAACGATCTCAAGTTAATGAAATCCAACCCCCACCCACCTCTACCCCCATTTATTAAGCCCCCTTACCTTCTTCATTTATCTTCTTTCAAAAATAAAACTAATAACATATAATTGAAATCTCAACGACCCCAAGTTAATGAAATTCAACCCCCACCCACCTCTGCCCCATTTAATAAGCCCCTCACCCTCTTCTTTTATCAATGAAATCTGAACAACCCAAAGTTAATGAAATCCAACCCTCACCCACCTCTGCCCCATTTATTAAACCTCCATACTCTCTTCTTTTATCTTCTTCCAAAATTAAAACTAATAACCCATCATTGAATTCAACGACCCCAAGTTAATGAAATCCAACCCCCACCCACCTTTGCCCTAGCTAATCTAACCAAATGGTAATTCAAGAGTTGGAGGATTCCTTTTCCATGTTTGGAGTGCAAGCCTAGTTCTCTTCTCATACATACTACTACGTCACCTTCTAAATTCCCGAACTAATTATATCACCATCACTTTAAGTTAAAATTTTAAGACTTATGGCCTTGTTCGAACTTGGAAAATCTCATCAGCTCAATCGTTCTTTATATATATGTATGAACTTATCAAGTTGAGCTTATTGACTTAATAAAGCATAAGATCAAAGTGATAAGTTTATAAGCCAAAAAAGACCGAGATTAAAGCTTTATTTCATATTCAAATTAACTCAAAAAATAAAGTAATCCAAACACCCTTAATTCAACATCCTTAGAGCAATGATGAACCCCTACATGTTGTTTTATTAAGCTTGTGTATTTGTGTTAAATATTTCGGACAAATTATAAGAAAGAAACATAAAACTCGAGTTTGAAATAGTCATACAACCAAAGAAGTATATTATTAAACCTCCTCACCCTTTTCTTTTATCTTCTTTAAAAAATAAATCAAAAATAAAACTAAGAACCCATCATTGAAATCTCAACAACCTCAAAGTTAATTAAATCCAACTCCCACCCACCTCTTCCCTATTTATTAAGCCCTCTCACCCTCTTCTTTTATCCTTTCTAAAAAAATAAATCAAAAATA
Organism: Artemisia argyi; assembly: GCA_030686995.1. Lineage (NCBI taxonomy): Eukaryota > Viridiplantae > Streptophyta > Magnoliopsida > Asterales > Asteraceae > Artemisia > Artemisia argyi. The sequence continues at coordinate 103,629,444 of CM060696.1, forward strand.
AAAGTAAAACCCCATATTGAATGTCAACCAAACACCCCCCCCCCCCCTCCCCTCAAAAAAATAATAATAATAATGAAATCAAACCCACCCATCTATGCCCCTTTATTAAGCCCCCTACACAATCCTTCCATCATTTTTTACACATCTCACATTTTGAAACAACAAAAACACATTTCTCTTTCACCCTCCCGCCAACACAAAACCCACCCTCATGTTTAGGGTTTCTCTCACATCTCCAACCTGCTACAAATCATGACACAACCAGTGAACCACAAGCCAGATGTAGTTCCTCAAGGAAACTTTTTTTTTGGTTTGTTCTAATTCTATTTTTATTTAAGGCTTTAGCATTTTTACAACTTTATATTTCCCTATTTTAAAATTCTCGTAATAGATTTCTCAAGTTATTGTGTGTTTATGCTTAATAGCTTTTTTTTTTGTTATCAACTACAATACTAAACAGTTTAGGTGGCAATTCGGGTTAAAGGGTTCGGGTTGTCAGTATATATATTATCGACTACAATGGTTAAGGGTGTCAACGGGGCAAGTTTGGATCAAATCATGACCCGTTATTCATCCAACTAAATGGATCATGATACGACCCATGACCCTACTCAAATACTGTGAGATAAGTGGTATAGGTGTAAAAAAAATTGTCGTTCTAAAAAAAGATTACTCACTAATGATGATAATCAAGATTGATAATGTTGAATACTTATTTAATGTCGTAAACCGGTTTATAGTGATCAATGTTGCTATGTTGTGTGGGCCACAAAGCGATTTTGTTTATAAAATGTCCTCAATGTTCGGTGTACACTACATGTTTCACATAATGCTTAAATGAAATTCTTATAAAAGCTTGTGGGGTAATTTGGTTTTATTTTATAATTTCATAATTTTTAGTCTTTAGCATATTTCATTGGTTTTCTACTTGGCATCTACTTCGGATATATCCTTCAAAACACAATTCTGAAAATTTGCATATACATCTTAAAAAGTGCAGGCTATAGTTGATACACAAGATAAACGTTTTTAAACATATTTTAGGCACTTCTCAAGTATATTTTTTCATAATCGAGTGTATTTTTCTTTTGCATGGTAAAACAATTGCATTTTGACATAATCTTTTGGACCTTTTGAAAAGTTCGTTTATCTAAATTAATTGGTTTGTGCACTGCCTAGTAAGGACGCAGAATACATGTTGAAATTTTATAAGGTGCACCAGTAAGTATTTATAGGCTTGTTTTTTGTACTATAATGTAATTTTGAATTACAAATTAGATTATCTTTCAAGATTCAATTTTCAAGTTAATTACAAATATACCATGGCAACTTTTTTCCATATTTAACTTTAAATGGGTCGATCCAGGCGGATCATGGGTCGACCTAAGTAATGATCCACTTCAATGGGTCGACCTATTGGATCTCTAAATGGGTTAAACGAATTAAGTTTTTTGCCCTATTGGATCACATAAATGGGGCAGGTCACATCGGATTTGGATCCAGATCCAAGATCCGACCCATTGACAGGCCGAACAACGATAATTAACCCATAAAACTAAATAAAGATGAAATCCGAAAGTTAGAGTCATGTAACTTGCTCTTTACAAGTAAATATAGAGACTTTTAATAATAGTAGGCTAACAACTCTTTTTCACAGGTTATCTCCTTTAGCTCATACAAGGATCTTCAAAAAAGACTCAAAGAAGCTTACCCTGCTGGTATTATCAAGGTCGAGGAGTGCATCACTTCTCATTTTGCACTTAACTATCAAAGAGATAGCAATAGCACGAACCAAACGAAGGAGAACTTCACGATAAAGAGGCACCGATACGACATCACCTTTTCTTCACCGGGACCTGCCATAATTGGGTGGCAGTTAATTTTCAAACCTGGAGGTTACTTTCCCAAATTCAAAATACCCTTGCATGGTTTATCATGCATGAAGTCTAGTTGATTTTGTAGACTTATGCTCTAGGTTTGGCATAATGAAGCTTCCAGGTGGGAGAATGGTTGATTTTTTTTATATGGATGAATCTATATCAGTCAAATAAGATGAAGAAACATGGGTAAACAACAAAAGAAAAGGTTTCTATGAGGGCACACTGGCAGAGGTTATGAGGTTTATGAGGAGAGGAAATACCCTTCACAACATAAGAAAGTTGAGGCTTTCACAGATGATTGTGGTATCATATGCTTCTTTGGATGGCAAGAAGTGGATGATTATTGTTATCTTGCATTTGAAAGATGGGGATGGGATTTTGAAGTTCTTTGTCAATCATAATATGTTTTGTGACCCACAAAATACTTCACAACCACTTCGTTTGGGTATTTTCTATGACTTGTATTGTAACAAAAAAATCTAATTGGGTATTTTACAAGTTATTAAATTTACTTTGTCAATTACTAATCGCAGGGATCTAGCTCTCAAAGTTTATAGCTTACATGCATATGGAATTACTCACGGTCATCATAATCCAAAAAAGGTGTTTGTGAGGTACAATGATAAATCAAAACTAGGCGAGCCCAATTTTATGACACAGAGTGATAGAGGTGAGTATTAAAAGAATTTCAATCATTTTCACATTTTTTTACGTTTCCTAATTGTAACATCTTCAAAGTTTTTCTTCTTGTTTGTTTATGGCAGAGTATGCCCAAATCACAAACATGCAAAGTCTAGGCAAACTTATGTTTTTCTATTCAAGTGGTGGTGCGGACAACTTTGATAATGAAGTGGATGTAACACATCAACTCAATATGTGCAAGATGCCACAGCTGCGTCATTTGGTCCCAATAGTTGACAAGTTCGAGGTATAACACCTGCTAACTAGTCGCTTACGTTTGCATGTGAAATGCTAATCAGACTAATCTTTCACAACTGAACTTAAGCGACCAGTTAGTAGGTCGTGTTGTACCTCGAACTTGTCAACCTTAGGACTAAATGACGCAGCTCCGACATCTTGCACATGTTGAGTTGATGTGTCACATCAACTTCATTATCAAAGTTGTATGTACCACCACTCGAATAGAAAAGCTTAAGTTTGCCTAGACTTTCCATGTTTGTGATTTGGGCATAATCTGCCATAAACAAACAAGAAAAACTTTCAAGATGTTACAATTAGGAAATGTGAAAATGATTGAAATTTGAGTAATACTCACTTCTATCACCTTGTGTCATAAAACTCGGTAGGCCTAGCTTTGGTTTATAACTGTACCTCACAAACACATTTTTTGGATTGAGATGACCATGAGTAATTCCATTTGCATGTAAGCTATAAACTTCAAGAGTCAAATCCCTGCGGTTAGTAATTGACAAAGTAAATTTAATAACTTGTGAAAATACCCAATTTGTTACAATACAAGTTATAGAAAATACCCAAGGGAAGTGGCTATCAAGTATTTTGTGGGTCACTAAACATATAATAGAAATTCAGGCTCTTCTTATGTTCTACGAATCTAACTAATCTATACTACTACTAACTATAGTCAAGACTAGGTCTTCTAGAGTGAACTACGAAACCGTACTTATGCTTGCTGGCCTTGGTTTCAAGCGTGACACCCGTATATTTTTAGCAGGTTCACATATTTATGGTGGAAAATCAAGGTTGAATGCCTGAACGACACTTTTTCCTAATATGGTTACTAAAGAGGACCTCTTATCGTCATCTGAAATCCAACCGTTCTTGAACTATTCATCTCAGGTATTTTCAGCATATTCAGAGAGATTGTCTCTTGCAGACGGATTTATTTTAGCTAATTATTTGAATCTGTGTATTTAATTGCAGTTAGCTGCACTAGAGTTTATAACCTCTCTAGCATATGATGTTTTCGCGATGGCCGATTCTGGAAGTCAACTATCACCTTTAGTATCAGATTATAGAGTATACTATGGTGGAGAAATTCACTCTCATTCATTTATTACATTAATCTTTCACCATTTGTATGTTATACTAGGCATTCAGACCCGTGCGATGCACACGGGTTTGATCTAAATGTTCATAGTCATGAAAGCTCGTGCGATGCACATGGGCTGTATAAAAGTTTTCAAAGTTTAATATCTGTCTTTTATTTTTGTCATTTTATATTCGAGAAGTATTTTTGTCATTATATATATATATATATATATATATATATATATATATATATATATATATATATATATATATATATATATATATAAGTTGTCATTGTAGCATACATTTGGTAAGCATGATACGTATTTAAAATAGTTTATTGACATGTAATCTTTTAAGATGCATTTTTACGTAATATTTTTTGTCTATTTATTTTGGTATTAACTATATCATTTTTTATTGGAACTAACTAATATTAATACATCTGGCTAAGTTATAACTATTTCTTATGATAGTCAACAATGCTCGTGCGATGCACATGGGCTATATAGAAGTTTTCATAGATTTAAAATACGTGCGATGCACATGGGCTGTATAGAAGTTTTTATAGCGTAATATTCAGCACTTATTTTTGTCATTTTATATTTAAGTTGTCATGGTGTCACACATTTGCTAAGCTTTATACGTATTTAAAATACTTTATTGAGTTGCACATGGGCTGTATATAAGTTTTTATAGCGTAATCTTCGGCACTTATTTTCATCATTATATATTGAAGTTGTGATGGTATCACATTCCAAGCATGTAACACATTTAAAATAGTTTATTGACATTAAAATAGTATATGTAAAGAGATTTTTTCAAAATGTTACATTGAAAAGAGTCTATTCACATGTAATATTTTAATATGTATAAGTGACATAAATTATTTTAAATATGAAGCGATGTCATTAATGTTGGAGACCTTTTATATTCATCCCCATGCGATGCACACAGGTTTGGACTGCCTCAGGACCAGGGTTCTAAATAGCGCGCCATAGCGGCGCTATAGCGGCGCCATAGCGTGAGGCGTGACCTCCACGTTACGAAACAGGCCAAGGCGTCTTCTTAAGGCGTAGCGTGTTATGAAGCGCGAAAAAGCGTGGTAAGGCGTGCTATAGCGTGAAGCGTGGCGCTTTATTTTGAAGCTTTTGTAGGATTTAGTGAGTTACTATTATTGGGCTAGAAGGAACTTGGGCTTGGGCTAACCTTATAAATCAAATGCTAAAAGATAATATAACAAGTGAATGTGAATATGTGAATGTGATGTTTTATACCGTAGTTTTTAGGTTTTTACATTTTATCTTTTAGCAGTTTACTCTCACGGAGAAAATTTTATTTAAAGAAATGACGAAAAATGCAATAATAGTTTAGCTTTTTGAGTTTATTTCTTATGTATAACGCGTTTTGTAAACTTGATGTATTATATATATATATATATATATATATATATATATATATATATATATATATATATATATATATATATATATATATATATATGAAATATGATATAAATATATAAATCTATAAAAAATTATGCCGCCTTGGTCACGCCTCAAAAAATGCTATAGCTTCGCTATAGCTCGTATAGCTTGAGGCTTGGCTTCGCCGCCACGCCACGCCTCACGCTATTTATAACCTTGCTCAGGACCCATGCGATGCACAAAGGTTGGATCTAATTGTTTTTTTTTTCGTAATGTTCGGGACTAATTTTTTGTTCATGTTTAAAAAACGCTATAGCTTCGCTATAGCTCGTATAGCTTGAGGCTTGGCTTCGCCGCCACGCCACGCCTCACGCTATTTATAACCTTGCTCAGGACCCATGCGATGCACAAAGGTTGGATCTAATTGTTTTTTTTTCGTAATGTTCGGGACTAATTTTTTGTTCATGTTTGAAACTCTCATTTTTTGTGAAAGACGGATTTCGTTGTTCAAATAAATTACATTATTAAAAGCGAATTATAAAATAATTTTCCTTTTTAACAAAACTATAAAAACATAAAACATTAAAGTAATTAGTTTATTCAAGAGTATAAATTATAATTCGTACAATAAATTATAATTCGTATAATAAAATATTTCATGTTTAATTTGTGACGTACTATTAGTATGAATGCTAAATATTCATCTATATTGACACCGGTAGCCACGGCGTTGTTCTTGTTGTTGTTCTTCTTATTGTTGTTCATTGGCATTTTGCATGTTTTGTTCTTGATACAATTTTCGTGACTGATGAGTGCTCAAACACTCATTATTTTTGGTCAAATCTGAGCTGCAAAACATTTAAAAATACTCAAAAAGGCATAAAAATACTGAAAATATTCTAAAATTGTGTTTTATATGTTTTAGATGCAAAATGAGTAAAAACAGATGAAAAACGTACAAAGTTTGTATAATTGGCAGTTTCAGTCCCCCAACTTTCAGAAATTGGCAAAAATAGTCCCTGAGCACTTATTTTTAAAGAAAAGTCACCAAAGGTCCTTTTAAAATCATAAGTTGTCATATTCATTCCTTTGGTGAAAAATTTAAAAAGTTTTGAGAATTTACAAGTTTAGTCCCTAGAGTTTCAAAATTGACAAAATTGGTCCCTGGTGAAATGTTTTTGAAGAAAAGTCAATATTGGTCCTTGGTGAATCACAAGTTATCACAATTGGTCCTTGGGTGAATAGTTTGGATGAATTGCATGTTTAATCCCTGCAGTTTCACATTTGGCATTTTTGGTCCCTGAAATATTCAAAAGTGGGAAATTTTACATGTGGTCCTTGGATTATTCATATTTGGCAAGTATGACCCTTTTTATAACTTTGTGAAAATTACATTTTCAGTCCCTTGAGTTTGCAGATTTTACATGAATGGTCCTTGGAATTTTAAGCATAAAAATAACCAAATCCAATCCAAATACAATCCCTTGGCCCAAATACCACCCAAGCCCAATCCATTTCCCATTTTAATAATAAAACCCACCCTGACCAGTCAAACCAACACCCTCCACTGTACACCCTCCTTCTTCCCCGTATTTCCCTCCCTCTGTTCCCCCTCCAATCACCTCACCTTTCCACCAATTCCTCACCAACACTCCCTTGTGTCCCCTCCAACTCACCACTTCAATTAATATCCACACCTGCTCACCAAACCCACCCAATTGCAATTTGCCCCATTTCCCGCCAAATCCCATTTAAACGGCTATGATCAATTCAAGCCATCCAACGGCTCAGGAAAGAGTGGGAAAGTCAAGAAAGGACCCCAGGGCTTATTAAAGTTAGAAAAAATGAAGAATGAAGTAGTAATTAGTTTAGAATAGTGTAGTGTAGTTAATTACAAATCGTTTTAATGTAATCTCTTGTTTCAGTTGCTGAATTTAGCTAAGAACAATTGTAATCTATATTTTTAGTTATTTGTTAAGTTAATTTAGGCATACCTTCAAGGTTTCCTAGTTTGAACCCGTTTGTACCAATTTTTAGTGAAAATTTCCTTTTAACTAAAATCTTGTTGAAGTTGTTAGTTTCTAGTTCTTTTGCAATCATTTCAAGCTTATTTGTTAGTCTCTTCAAGTTATTTTGTGCCTTAGGATCAGTTTACTTTCTGATTACTAAAAATAATAAAAATATTGAAAAATAAGAAAATCAAAAAGAAGAAAAAGAATAGGAGAAAGAGTTGGATATTGGTTTAGAGTCTCAGGGAGACAGTAGGTAAAGAGTGAGTGTTTCATCTTTGGTTTTGAGCACAAGGTTGTTGTAAGTTCCATTTCATTTTCTTTTTATGAAATGCTCATAATTTGTGATCTGTAGTTATAATTGTTTTTAGCTGTTGATATCTGTTTATTCATGCTAATCTTAGGTTAGTACAATGTTTAGAATCAGTTTCATAGGTTAGTTGTTTCATTTGTTTCATTAAATCTCCAAATCATATTTTATAGGGGTGTTTGGTTTTGCTGAGATCACTGCCTTCTTGGTGGTTATTCTTGTTGATTAGAGTTGCAGCATGTTAGTCTAGGTTTAATTAGGTAATACCAACCATAAAACTTAGGTATCAATAATCAAAAAGTCAAAATCACTTGAATCATGGCCTATTCACTTTCTGTGTTGGATTTAAGTTAGCATCTTCATTATTTCAGCTCTTAAGTAGGTGTTGTAGCTTAATCTAGTCTTAGTGCAGCTTATTTAACCATTTTCATTCAATAAATCATAATCAAAATCCATTTAAGTCAAAATTTCAAGTTAAGTAAAAAAGTCAATTTTTACAATTAGCAGGAAATCCAAAAGTTCCAAGAATTGTTTAGAATTTTCTGTTTGGTTTCAGGCCTTGTGACTTTCACACATGATAATCACCCAGCTTAACTTTAGGAATCTATAAGTGCTTAATTTTTAGGATTTCTCTTGAGCTTATTGTAGCTGCTCAAAGTAGGCTGCAGGGCAATGGCTTGCCCTGCACACAGACCCTGACCAAAACCACCCTTTTCAATAAGCTGTAAGTTGTTCATTTGTGGGCCCCATAGGCTACTTATTGGCTTCTTTGAAAGCCAATAAGCCCTTCTTGTAGTACTCGTTCTTATTTTCCAATTCCAAGCTTGTTAGATAGGGCTGCACATCCCTTTTGTTTTGACCAATTTGCCCTTTTACACTGAGTAAGCTCAGCTTTTGTGCACCTTTTCCATGTCCTCCCCTGACCTCACCTGTGGGTCCCAGTGAATAAGCTTTGGCTTTTTAGAAAGCCCATAAGCTCAGCTTATTGGAACCACTTTTGATTTGGGCTTCCAAAGTCCCTAGTGGGCTCTACAGGCCTGCTAAGTAGGGTCATTTGGACTATTTGGCACTCAGGTTTGAGCCCAATTGCTTATTGCTTATTTACAGCTTATAGCTTGTGCTCAATTCTTTTCTATTGATCATTTCCTGCTCTTATAACTTAGTCATAGCTTCTTTTTGTCTGTGGGTCCCTGGTGTAGCTTATTGAGTACCTTTTTCACCACACAAAAGTCCTAATAAGCTTGTTTCATAATCTGTTAAACACTTGAGCTTGTCAAGTGCTTATTTTTAAGCTTCCAGCCAACTTCCTTTGTTAAAGTTTCATCTTTTAAGTATTTAAATAGTTTCCAAAAAGAAAATCCAGAAAAAGCTCAATTTTATGAAAGTGATAGTTTCTATTTAAGAAACTTATTGCTTATTAGCTTATTTTCCTTAAGCACTTAGTGTTTTTATATTTTTCTTAGGGTCCTGTATTTATTTAATAATTTTATAAAAAGTTTCAGATTTTTCTTAGCTTATTTAGTATTTATTAGCATTTTATTTAGTTTTAAAAGTATTTAATAAATAATTAAATAGTAATTAATTAATAATAATTAGATAATTAGTGTGAAAAATATAATTCCAGTCTTAAAATAAGTTTTATAATATTTTAGATTTTTCTAAGTCATTATTTTATTTTTCTAGGCTTATTTTACATTTTCTTATTTATTAGTGTATTATTAAATAGTTTAAATTAGTTTTTAATTAATAATAATTAGATAAAAAGTCTTAAAAATATAATTTTAATTTTAAAATTAGTTTTATAATATTTTAGATTTGTTCACATTTAATTTTCATATTTTTAGAGTAATTCCACAATTAGTTATAATTTAGGTTAATTTAAATAATTAAAAAGGAACTAATAATTAGTAATTAATTAATAGTAAATAATTGATTAGTGTAAAAATTCATTTTCTTTTTCTACAAATTTTCTTTCCTCCTTAGGTTTGTAAAAAAGTCATTTTTACCCCCTGAGGGTTTTCAGATTTCAATTTTCACTTTTTATTTTGTACGTTTACGTTATTTTAAATGTAAACGTACGCGTTTTTAGATTTTAAACGTTTTTAAGTATCTAACTTTCACGTAACCATTCATATAGCTTATTTAAGCTATTTCTTCTTATATTCCTTAGTTTAATCAATCACAAACCCTTTCCTGTCCAAATTCACCCGATCACAAACCCGTTTGAATACAATCCACACCTCGCTGGGACATAACGACCTGGTGATACCCTATATTACCCGGAGATTGACTCTAGGTTGTTTGACTATATTGACCACATCCGTGGTTGACTTTAGTTGACCATTTGAAGCCAATCAGTGACTTCTCAGTCTCTTTCTTTAATGTGAAGAGGTTTTCTTTTTGTAAAATGTTATATTTAAATGAGGCTAATCTTTTAATATGAGTAAGTTACATAAATTATTTTTTAATTAATGCATTATTACAACATTTTTTCATAAACTATAATATCAAATTTGGAGCATTCATTAGTAACTCACTCTAAGTATTTACAGTATGACGACATGAATCACATGATCTCAAACTCAAATGAATAATGCTTACCTCGTAATAGGTGTAGCATAACATTTGAAACACAATTTTCTTTTCCTTTATATACTTCTTCGATTTAAAAGATTCTTATTGTTAAGATGATAGTGTGAAGATATTTTTATTATATACTACCATTTTCAATATGTAACATCGACATAATTTACACATTCATATCAAATATCAAAGTCACGCAATATTTCAAGACGTTTAATTAAGAAAGTGATATTAACACACCGCAAGACAAAAAACTACATTAAGAGCAAAAATATTGAAATGCACCAACAAATATAGTAATAATTATTGACTAAAAATTGAATGCTCATCACATTTTTTTCAATAAACTTACTTGCTAACGAATCAATAGTATTAGCCCGTTTAGCAGTATTACATGAAGTAAAATATTACATGTTTAATTTGTAACGTACTATTAATATGAATGCTAAGTATTTATCCCACCGGTGGCCGTGTTGTTGTTGTTGTTGTCGTCGTCTTTGTCGTTGTTGTTCATTGGCCTTTTGTATGTTTTGTTCTTGATACAATTTTTTGTGACTTCTCGATCTCCTTCTTTAATGCTTCTTGACGCGCTACAAAAAACAATTAGATATAGTTGATCATTGGTAACTTAAATACAGTTAATCAATATATTGCATTTTCGATCAAAGTTAAAATGTTCGTGCATGTTCCACTTAATTGATAAGACAACGATGTGTAGGATCTCTTAAACCATTAGAGAAGATGATGTTACTACCAAACCTCCTAAGCACCATCTTTATGTCCTACATTCTTACACACACAAAACACACATGAAATTTACATAAAATAATATGAATCAATATGCTAAATAAGTAAGACGATATGATGCTTACTTTACCACCATAATAAGTTGTAGCCCAATGTGCACGCGGTGTGGAGGAAGTTGTGGTTTGTTGTGTGTGATTTTTGACACATTATATAGTTGATAAAATATTTGTAACTCATGGACGGGAAGGTAAAAAGACTAACCACTAATTAGTGTGTTTAATTTATACATTCATGGCATTTTTGGTTTGTATTCTTTGAGGTTTAGACTGGCCACAATAATACAATCGACCGACTCGGTTGACCAAAAGGAGTCGGTCGTCCTTGTTGTAAGCAGTCGGTCGCGACCGACATAAACCCAAAACACAAATCCAATCGGTCCTGACCTCGACCGATTTTGAAACTACCAAACTTTGTATTTTGATCCGTTGAACATGTATTAATTGTGTTTTTGACCGTTTGAACTAGAAACCAACCATAGTAAATATTTTTTGACCGTTTGTATTTGCAACATTCGGCTTAATATATATATATATATATATATATATATATATATATATATATATATATATATATATATATATATATACCCAACATAACAACACTTCAATTTACACTATCTCTATTAAAAATGTCTAAGAAAACACCACAAGAAAAAGGCCGAAAATCCCGAGTACCACAAAACATCCCGCAAGTATCACCGGATTCGACTTTCTGGTTAACCAGTGTGTCACCAAGCATCAATTTCCGACCTCGTTCTCTTGATTACGAATCTCAACGACCTCCACAACAACAAACATTCATTCCATTTGCTATGAATCGTGATTTAAATCGTCTGTTCATTCCACCGTATCAAAACATCCAACAACAACAACAAAACATCCAACAACCACAACAAAACTTCCAACAACCACAACAAAGCCACTCTCGTCGAAGCCAACAATCTATGTATGGCTCCCCCGAATCGGGCTATCATCCAACAATGGACTCATCAATGTCTTCATACTCTAATTATCAAAATTATTCTCCGGTTAACCACATAAATCTTGATGCGGTTGATTTTATGCAACAATTAGAAAACAATCTGGCTTTTTTTGTTGGAACCGGTTCGGGTTATCCGAGTCAACAAATGTCACCGGGTTATCAAGGTTCGGGTCACGGATCGTATCACGATTCGGTTCCAAATGATGATCTTGTTGGTGTTGACGACGACACCACTATTTCTGAAGAGATGTCACCGGTCAAACCAAAGAAGCGTGCTACAAAGGCTAAGAAGAAGGCGGTTAAGAAACAGGTTGAGAAAGAGGTTGACAAAGACAACTCGAATTGGTCAAAACAAGAATAGGTCACGTTGTGCATGGCTTGGTGTGATTCGTCGGAGGATAACGTAGTTGGAAACAACCAAAATTCTAAAGGATTGTAGGCAAAAGTGATTGCATACTTTGAAAAGGAGGTCGGTGAAGGGAGATCGTACAACTCAATTACTAGCAAGTGGAAAAATAGGATTCGTCCTAGAGTTGGTGCTTTTTGTGCCATTTACGACAATTGTTCTGAGAATTTTGGAAGTGGTGCGAATGATCTCAATATTTACCAAAGAGCGTGTGACGAATATGCAATAATGATGAAGCACGCATTTCATTTCGATCATTGTTGGGAGATTTTGAGGGAGCATCAGATTTGGAAGAAAAATGAGATGCCGATTTTTTTTTAAACCAAAATGCGGCTCGAAAAAAACCAAGGACTTCTGACACGGGCACGGATGTGCCTGGTAATGAAGAGCCTCGGAATGAGCGACCGGTTGGGCGTGATGCAGCTAAGAAAAATAAGGCTACTAAGAAGAAATCGTTGGGGTTTAGTTTGGATGGGGTAGCCGAAAAATGGCAAGCCATTACGTCAAAGGCATGGGGTAAGAAGCACGAGCTTGCAGACGGATACTATAAATTGAAGGAAAAAGAACTGGAGCAAAGGGATAAGGAGTTGGCGCAGCAGCAAAAGAAAGCGGGGCAAGAAGATAAAAGATTGGCAATTGAAGATGAAAGGCTTGAGTTTGAGCGACAAAAAGAATATCAAAAAGACATCATCTTCTATTTCAAACGAATCGACCCATCTTTGCCCGCATTTCAACGACAAAAAATGCAAGAACTCAAAGACGCGATCAAGGAACAATACAACCTTGAAGATTAGTTTTTATGTTGTTATGTTTTAATAAATGTTGTAATATTTTTATTTTAGTTGAATTAATATGTAATGTTTTAATTTATGAATGAAATTTTTAGTTTGTGTTAAAAATGGTTAAAAAAAAAAGAAAAAGAAAAAGAAAAAAAAGAACTTGGTCGCCCTTTTTGTGGCACTGAATCGCCTGCAGGTCGCTGGAGAGAAAGCTGACGTGGCAGAGAAAATAAGGGGGATTGACCCTTATTGTTGTGCCTAGTCTTAGAGATGGCTTGAAAAATGTTGTACCGTACAAACTTTTGTGCACGATTCCTTATGCAAAACATATTGTACCGTACAAACTTTTGTGCACAATGCCTCTTGCGCATTAAATTAAGCACTCCAATCTTTAGATAGTATAGAAGATATATTTTTCGTGTTGCTTAAACTACCTTGTACCGTATTATAATTTGTGCACAAATCCTCTTGCACATTAAATTAAGTCACCCAATATTGTGTATTTGATATACTTTTGATGTTGCTTAAACTACCTTGTACCGTACAAAATTTTCCAATTACTCGAATCACTAATCTTATGTACTTACCCTTATGCATGACTATTAAATCAATGTACTAACACATGAAGCCTCCACATTTCATTTTTAATTCATGAAACATTTATTGTGAGCACTTTGCATTTATAAGACAACTTAAGTTTTTAGTATATAAGATAATCAGATAGATTAAGATACAATGAATGTTAAAGTAATTTTGCCGATAATATTTATACAAAGAAATAGCACACCTCATCCATTATAAAGATTCATTGTATCACAATATCCTTCAAATTTCCCGTTAATACAATCTCACCATAGCTAAACGAATCTTGTAAGGGGTGTTTCTTTTTCCTCTTAGCTAAGAAAATGAGTAGGCTCCACGTCTATTACTTCCTCTTAACAGGGAGGAGCTCATATTTTACACCCTCCATATATAGGCTATTTTTGGCGATATGTAGCAGCAGCAGTAAGCCGTAAGCAGTAGCTGTTTGTTTAAAAAACATGTTTGGTAACGTAGCTGTGCACTAATTATAAAGTGTAAAACAAGCAAATGCTTACCGACTGTCGCTTAACGCTTCTTCAGGAAGCATTTAAGTTTGGAGCAGTTGGCCACATTTCAAACGCTTGTTGAGGTGTTGCCAAACAAGCAAATGCTTACTGCTTGTAGCTCCTAAACGCTTCTAAAACTGTGTTGCCAAACAGTCGTATATACAAGAATGCGGACCCATGATTTTGGTGAATCGTCCCTCGAACTTCATCGAGATGAGTGTTGAATTAAACGAGTCATATACTTATTACATTGCATGGTGGGTCTCGAGGTTCACAAGACATCCATCGATTTTGGTAGTGTAACGAGTATGGCCCCGGCCCGCCGCATTGCGGCGGGGCGTTGTTTCACGTCGTTGACTATTGCACGGTATTTTCTTTTTAAGTAGAAAAAGGAAAAAGCATGTTTGACCATATAGAAGGTGCGTATATTAAACGGTAAGTAAATAGTACACATATCAAAAATGTTCTAATTTGCATTCATAAATAGGCGTTGTTACATTCATAAAGCTTGTCTGCATTTGGTATTGGCTCGCGACATCAGGAATGTCAAATTAATAGTCATAAAACTTGTGCAGCGATTAAAATACACATCTAACGTTAACTTTTGTAGCTTAAAAATGACATATCAAAGTTTGCATGGTTCATTGTTAACAACCATCACACTACACTTACAAAATACAATCAACATTACCTTTGGCCAAAGCTAATACCCGACGATTCTCGACAAAATATCATCTTTAACCTGCACCACACGATATGATAATAGTGGAGCTGCAACTTCCCGAAACAAATGTTTGAAAAATTATTAACACCGCGGTTTTAAATTTGTGATTAAAATGTCAGTCAATGTTTTGCGAAGAGATAGGTTGTGGAAGAATATGGAACCTTATGGAAGAAGCTGGAAGAAAGTGTAGAATATAAAGAAAAAGGCGGCAAAATTTTGTGTTGGGATTTGTACCTGACAAAGAACATCCGCAGTACTCTGTCCACCCCGCTCCAGCAACAACACCATAAAATTCTGCACACCAATTTTCACATCTAATACTTTTAGTAAATCAATCTATTTCATGTAAACATGCTCATATTGATCGAAAAATAATACTTTCAAGTGATAATTTACTCTACAGTTGGTACGTACATAAACACTTTCATGTAAACAATCAAAACAGCTCATCTGCTATAATCAAAATAAATGGATAATCATGTTCAGTATTGCCACCACTTTGAATTAAGTACCAGACGTTGCTAGTTTTATGTACTTATTTATTCTCAAATAAGCAGATATGTCGCTTTCAATAGTTTTCAGGTTTGTTTATCTCTTATATAGGGTATTTTAGTTTTGTTTATCTCTTATCGACCCTTACGACTAACTAAATTGTAGATTGGATTTCACCTTCGGTTTGTAACATGATATACTCCGAGGGGGGACCTATGAGGTAAACAACAATGTCATAAAAAAAGTGGCCGACTTTAACATGATAGAGGAAAGGCAGTTATCATATGTGAGCAACTTACCACGACGCAGTAAGTGGCTACCACTTTCATGGACAACATCAGCCGACTACTGGTGGTTGTAACCGTGGTGGCACCCCTAAATAATAATGTAACAGTAGCGTATCAGCATAAAGTGACATGGCATATGACCAGTCTTTAAATAACATTTAAAGAGCACAACGCTAAGACATACATATTACCTCTGCCCCCGCGGCGTGGTCGGCCGTGACCCGCGTCAGCAACCTGAGAAGTCATTGCTGCAGTTTCAACCGCTACCAGAATATCCAGAGCGACGACTGTCGAGAACTCCCAACGCGGCCATGGTTCGAGTCTACAGCGGTGAAAAAATGAGTTACATGGTCAGCGATACATTATCAACAAACCAACACCCAAGAAAAAAATCAAGATGTAAAAAAAATCGAACAACAAATTTGCAACTTAAACTTCTGTCAACGGTACTGCTCACCAATACCACATAAAGACACACAATTCAAATTCAGTCGAAACCTAAATCACATTAAGAACTATGAAATTAGGGCAAAAGGGATTACGAAATTAAATCACAAATTACGAACCCTAAAATCAATGATTAAACATTAATTATAAAAGTAACTTACCATTTTCTTCCATCCCTAACTCAAAGCAAAATTCTGGTTTAATTATTTTGATGTTCTGGATTTGTGGATTTAAGGTTTTGATGTTGTTGAGCTCAAGGAAGACTCTAGACATGTTAAAACAAATAACTGAGGCAGCGAAACTTCTAGGATACTGAAGATTCTGGATCTACACTTATGTGGTGATTTTTTTGTTTTGTAATACTCCCTCCGTCCCATATTAAATGTCCACTTTTGACTTTTCGAGTCTTTTTTCTTCAACTTTGACATTAAATATTTTTGTTTGTATTATATGATACTTGATAAAAATTATGTCAATGAAAAGTACATATAAAACTCAATTCATTAATATATTTTGCATCATGTATTATATATCATAAATAAAAATATTTAAGGTCAAAGTTGATAAAACAAGACTTTGAAAATTCAAAGTGAACATTTAATATGGGACGGAGGTAGTACAAAATAGAAGCTGGACCATGCGTGTATCAAGCCGAAAAAAAAGAAGGGAGGCCCAATTGGTGGAGTGACGTCGTTTTTGATGGTAAATAATATATACGAGATTGGCGCTGGCTGCCGCGTTGCGGGCAGGCGTGTTTTTTTGGGCAAGCTTATTAGAAAAAGTTAAGGGGGTGTACAATTAGTTTTTTGCACGATTAGTTTTTTGAATCGAAATAAGGAATCTTTCCAAACACCATTTCCTAAAGTACTAAGATTACAGAAAAAGTTATTATACCGGAGCATTGAAATTCTCCATTCCGAATAGATCATAAAACTTACATGAGAAAGTTGGTCTTCATATTAGGCACATGTGATTGCATATTATTATGGTCATGGCCTGTAACTCATAAATATTCTCATTATAACATCTGATAGTTCTAATATATGAACATTCTAAGCCAAAGAATGTAGCGGGATTACAAAGTCAGTGCCTTATTTTTTCATGATAATCAGTTATATAATACATCATTAAACCTGATTACAGTTTACAAACCTAACCTTGTGTGTGAGTGGATCAAAGACTGCAATAAGTTTAGAATCATCTATGATCCAGCATAACAAAACTGTAGAATCATCCCATGAAGCCATCAACATTAGGAACAATCTGACCTTAACATGTTTGACCCGTGACTCGATCCATATGACCCACCCATTTTGCAGCCATATCATTAAGCATATAAGTGATTTCAAACTTGCCTTGCCCTCGGATATCTCCACTCGCAGCTCAACAATTTCATAAGCTTCAGCGCCATCATTTGTTCCTTTTTTGTATTCTGCAACATACAAATATATAGTTACACCACATTTAGTTCAAGTCACAACTAAATAATATTAAGCAAGCAAATCTATTAAAAAAAATCAAACCTGTATCAACAGCCTTGGTTAAGGGGACTTTAGAAGCATCACATAAGACATCAGTCAATCAGCATCAACCTACCAGCCATTATATAAGTATTAACATATTATGACCATCTATGAAAAACTATTACAAAGGTCACTCCTAATACACCTCACTCTAAAAGCATATAACACCTCTCTATTATATGTTCTAAAACCGCCTTCAATTCTACTCATTCAGTTCATGTTGAGGATATGCAGGTCCTTAAAAACCGACAACCGGATTTTTGTATGTTGAAGTTTGGTAAAAAGTAGCAAATAAATATGAGAACAAACCTTGTAAAGCCGTTGTAGACTTTTCGCAGAGAACATCATTGCAAGAGCAAGTACCGAGGATTAAATTGCGGATAACCAAAACCATATACGGCACCTAAGCACATAGATCAGAATGTTATATATAAAAAATACATTATGTGAAATACATAAAGACTATAAAAATGCAGAGACATGGAAGATCAAATTTTACCGGTCCGCCGTCTTCTTAATCACTTCAACTCTTATGATCGCCTCTAGGATTTCTCGAAATTCCTTGAACTGTCATTGCAACAAACACAAACTCAGCCTAGTTCTTATTGAAAGCTCATATCAATACTTCATACTGTTAGCATAAAAGGCTACAGATTACCATATGATGTTCCAAGAGTTCCTTGTGGCGCACGCCCGTGTCCTTCAAACCACGAACCGACCGCGTTCCTCATCCACACCCAGTTGCTTTAAACAACAGAATCATGACATCCTTTGGTGGACTTCCAAAGACAATGTGTTGCTCCAACGATAGCAATTTGTTTGCTTGAACATGCTGATATTGATGTGAAAAATAAACAAAATCAGTCAGGTTATACGTCTCAAAGGCCAAAATATTTAACTTTATTGCGGGTAATCTTTTACTTATAATATTAGCAGCCCCATAGCATCAGACCAATATGAAGTCGCAAAAGTATGTAATTAACGAAAATAATAAACGACTGATATTTTAACTACCATAGTAAAAATGGGTTCGGTTCAAAACATGTAATTTTTGGTACGGGTCAGGTCAGGCTGTCCGAAAACACTTCTTAAAATTTTTAATCCACTATAGGTAACTAATAACTACAAAGGTTACATTACATCACAGATTATCTCATTTTTTTATGCAATAAAATTAGCAAATAACACTTTCGGCGACTTTCAACCGGTCTCCTTTTTATCTGCTTTCATTCTATTTAAACAATTGATCCATTAACAGATAGAATATTGCCAAATTGGCTCATTCATAAGCCAATAGTTAAAATAGCCTGTTACAAAAATAACGTGAATTATATACGATGTTCAAAACTAATATAGTTAGTTAATAGTATACCTCCAAAATCGACTTTGCCATCACCTTAAACCTTTCCTAATCCTCGTCGTTCGGACCATCCCTATCCTCAGCCTCCTCTTTATCATCATGCTCACCAACCTCCAACTCGACCGAACTATTCCGCTTGTCATCCAACACAGTCGACTGATTCAAATAAACAATTATAGTTAGTGAAGGATTACGAAATACCATGAACATTGCTAATCAGAACTGTCAGTAAGCTACTTGAAACAACTTATTTCCAAAATAATAAATAAAATAATCAGTTCTAGAAAGCAATTCCAAACGGCCTTAATAGATTGTTATTAGAATAATATAGTTTTTATAATCATTTGATTACAAAGATGTGTTTTGGGTGAATCCAACCCGGCAGGCACTTAAAACCACTATCAGTCATGCATGCTTTTAATTGAAGGAAAACAGAAAAGAAATGGCGTTCAACTGAGTATCGCCGTTTCGACCAGTGGTACAGTGGTGCAATCTGTGATAATGGCACGTTCCTAAGATTCAGTACAATCCTACATGTTCTCTGTTGTGGTATTAATAGTTAATTTAATTTTATTCACTTCACACATTGCATATGAGTAAAATGCAACTGATGATAATACAATGTAAAAACTATAATTTGTGACTAACCCATTGAGTGACCAAACACATGAGCTTTCTTCCGACCCAAATGGTCCATTACCGCTACTACATCTTTAGCTATCATCGTAGGTCTGCATCCACAAAATAGATTGCATTATCATTTGTTTACAAATTATAAGTATCTATCATTTAGCTGAGATTTCCTATGGCCAGAAGTTTGTTCTCAGTAACCCGAAAAAAGGGTAAAAAGCTAAATAAATCAAATAGGAAAAAGAGGTATACCATGTATGCGAGTTTCCAGATTCTCGGGTCCTGATGGAAACTCGAATAGCAAGCTGTGTTTTAAGCTTGATTAGCACTATGTGTAAACCTGAAATAGAGTCATGATATCATTAGAACAAACGAATGATGATTTGTTGATTAGAAATGATGGAGTGTGCTTACGTGGAATAACCTCCCTCTATATACCTCCTTCTATATACTCGCAACTGATTTTAAACCGCTGCGACCTATTTCACATAAAAAAAAAGCCAATATGACCAATTAAAATTCAATAAGCTAATATAAACCCACTATAATAGATCAAAATCCAATTAGACCCATTATGACATGTTTCAGTTTCCACGGTTTTTTACTTTTAGGCGATGGTTAAAAAAAAGTTATTAATGAATAGAAATAACAATAGTAAATGCATAAGGTTAAAAAACGAAGAAAATACCATACTTGCAGTAAGTGCCCCTTATTTTGGTACATCGTTCCTGCATCCTTCGATCAAGCTGTTTCTAATACTATCCGTACCATTTTCTGTTAACTCCTCTGTAACATCAAGACAACAACAATATCATTAGCTATGCTCTTCTCTGTTGATAATTGATTGATACTAAACCACCAACTTATATTGACCAAGGAATGGTCAACAAAGTGAAATAGCCTAAACCAATGCTCCGGGTAATATAAGGTATCACCGGGTCGTTAAATCCCGTTGAGGTGTGAATTGTAACTTTAGCGTGCTTTGTGATATGGTGTTTATTCACATAAAGGGTTTGTTGTGAGAGTTATTTGGAGATTATTAACAGAAATAGCTTAGGAAAGCTATGTGAATGATTACGGGAATTGAGGTTGAGAAGAAATCACTTAAAACTTAAAACCTGTACGTTTGCCGAAAACGCGAACAAACGTACGAAAAAGTGAATAAGGCGATCTGGAAAGGCTACTGGTATGAAAATTAACTTTTTACAAACCTAATGATGAGAGAAAATTTTTGGAAATTTAAAATTAATTTTTATACTAATTTTATAATTACTATTAATTAAACACTAATTTTCTAATTATTTTTAATTAACTAAATTAGCCTAAATTATAAATAAATATGAAATTAACTTGGAAAAATAAAAATTAAACTTAGAAAAATCTAAAATACTATAAAACTAATTTTAGAAATGAAAATATATTTTTAAGACTATTTAATTAATTATTACTAATTATTAACTAATTATTAATTACTTTTTAATTATTTAAATTAACCTAAATTCTAATTAATTATTAAATTATACTAGAAAATTAAAAATAAAATTTGGAAAAAACTAAAATAACTAAAAACTAATTTTAAAATTTAATTTATATTTTTTTGATTTTTTAATTAATTATTATTAATTATTAACTATTTAATAATTACTAAAAACTATTTTAAATTAAGAAAAATACTAAATGAAGTAAGAAAAATCTGAAAAAATTACAGAAATTATTTTTACACACCAGAAGCCTAGGAAAATTATAAAAATAGGAATTGCTTATTAATAAGCTGAAGAATAAGCCAATTGGCTTAAATAGAAGCTATCACTTCTATTAAGTTCGGCTTATTTGAGATTTTCTTTTTCAAAACTGCTTATTATAAGTTTTTAAGCAACTTTTGTGAAGTGGGTTTGACTGTGGTCAAGGAAATAAGCACTTCAAGCGCTTAAACCCTTGACAGTTGACTTTCTTTGACCAAGAGTGGAAATAAGCTCAAATGAGCTAATGTGGGGTCCACCTTGGTGAAAACTGATGAAAATAAGTACAATGAAAAAGTTTAAACAAGTAACACACAAATAAGCTAACAGAATAAGCCACCAATCACAAATAAGCACTTTGCTTATTTAGATTCTGAGACAGAATGGGACAGATTTATGAGGCCAAACAAAGTGGGGTCCACAGGTCTAGAGGTCAAACAAAAGGTCAACCCTTAATCCCTGGTAGGAGGGGGTTGAATGGCACCAAGTTGGGTCAGTGGGACCCACTGAGGTGGCCACAATGAGCCACCAAAGTTGGTGGTGTGGCTGAGTGGTCTTTGCACAGGGCACACCTTTGCCCTGCAAGTACTTTCAAGGGGTAAAAAGGTCCATTAAAAAAAATCACAAAAATGCTCAAAGTATATGATTCAAATGTTCTACTGGTAGACTATGAGCACAACAAGTTTTAGAACTTGAAACCACCCACAAAATTCACAATAAATCATCCCATTTTTGGAAAAATCTGAGTATTGCACTTTTGACTTTTTGAAAAACTTTAGGTTTTGACTTTTATGAACTTTACTTGCTGATTTAGTGACTTAAAATGTTATGATAAGCTATATAAAGACTAACTTAAGTAAAAATACCAACTTATGAAAAGGTGTGATTGGTTTTGGACTTGAAAACTCACCACAGTTAACTGTGGTGAAAACTTTCTTGTGATTTTGACTTTTGTGTTGGAAACTACTAAACAGAGACTTGATTTTGTGTATTTAGACTTTGAATGAGCTAAGTAAACAAGCAATGACAACTGAGACCAACCACAATGGCATAGACAGCTCAATCCAAACACCCCTTTAACAGATTTTTTTGATGAAAATGTGATTTAAACAAGTACACAATGCCACCTACTGATCACAACCAATCTAATTACTAATAATAAACAATAAATAAGCAATTAAAACAATAATAAGTAACTAAACTACTAAGAAGAGTACAAGTTAAAAAGTAGGCTTACATAAGCCTTCCAAGCTCAGTTTGCAAACCAAGGACCAATTGAAACAACCTAATGACCTCCCATGAGGTCCCTAACCCACTGCCATCCACAATAAACAGTGCTCCATGCTTTCTTCAACCATTGATCACCATTTTTTTATTTTATTTTTATTTTTCTGATTAATTGCTATTTTTATAAGACTTGAACTTAATTGATACAGAAGCTGATATAGCTTTTAAAAACTTGTTATTGGAGCTTATGAAACCAAATTAAAGCTTTAGAACACTTAAGGAACTGTAAATAACAAACTTGAAATTTAAATTTTGACTTTGAAAACTGAAATTGGTATTGAACTTAGAACCTTTGAGTTACATGAACTGAAATGAAAGTACAAGTGTTAAAAGAAAAGTTACAAGACTAAAAATACATACTACTCTCCTCCAATGGCTCACATGAGCTTCTACATATATATCGAGCTAAAAATCATCCCTAGGTCTTCCCACATGGCACCTTTTTGAATTCTGAGAGTCCCAATAGCTTAGTGTTGACCTCTTGACCAAATCTCAGCCGTCCAATTAGCTTTTGATACATCTGAGCTGTTGATTAGCTTTTTGGCGCCAAAATGGAACACACCAAAATTAGTGGTTCTGGTGAGCTTCATTTATTGTGGTGGTGTGGGTTGGTGAGGTTGGTGAGTAGTATTAATTGTGGGGGGCTAGTGGGTGAAAAAGGTGAGAGGAAGGGGGAGAGTTTCCCTGGTTTTGCGCAGTGTTGTTGGGGGAAGAAGATGGGTCAAAGGGTCGTTTGACCCTTGTTGACCGTTTGACCCTGCCTTGGCTTTTTATTATTTTGGGATTGGGCTGGGCCTTAGGGGGTTCATGGATCAGGGGTGGAATTAGATTTAGGATTAGTGGTTTGGTTTTGGGTTTAGATATTAGGGTTCGGATGGTTTGTAAGTTAACAAGGACCAACTTTGTAATTTTACCAAACATGAAGGACTGAAAGTGTAACTTTTCCCAAATTATACCAAGGACCAAATTTGTTATAATTCCAAAGTTCAAAAACCATTTTTTCCAATTTTCAAAATTTCCCAGGGACCTATTTTGCCATTTTTGGATTTTCAGGGACCAAACTTGTAATTTTGGAAAACTTGTTACCCAAGTGTAATATTTTGTGAAATTTGACTTTCAAAACCTTGGGTTGACTTTTCCTTTCAAAATAAATGCATAGGGACTAATTTTGACAAGTTTTGAAACTTGGGGGACTGAAACTGCCAATATTGCAAACTTTATACGTTTTTCCTTTGTTTTTGCACATTTTGTATTTAAAACACATAAAACACAATCCCTGGGATAATTTAAGTATTTTGATATCTTTTTGATTGTTTTTGTATGCTTTGGCAGTTTAAATATGTCAAAAATGATGAGTGTTTGAGCACTCATCAATAATTCAACCTCACTTTCATCAAGGTCCCACTGCGGAAATGTAACCACTTTAATTCCAGCACCACATCTCTTAATACCTCCAACTGAAGTTACGGCTTCGTGTTCAAACATTTTTCTAGATACCTAAAAACACAAAACCAAACATCACATAAAATTCATAAATTGCCATTTATAGAAAAACTGTACTTAAATCATGGTCTCGCAATTAAATCCAATCTAGTAAGCCAAAAATATAAGCAGCTCCAAATATCCGGAACTATTCTATATCTGCCAATGTAGAAGCAATACCTGAAACCGGGCATCTATACAGCCACAATCAGAACCCTTGCTTGGTTTCGGAACCAAGTTCTCGACATTGCTGTGCGTCTGCAATTTCAGGATTTAGGTAGTAGTACGTCGCTAATGTACTTGGTAACTATAAGCCTATATCAGGTAAAACCTTTGGTAAGAGAAATGGCGGTAAAAGTATTGTCCACAGTTGTGAGCTAATGAATTTACCTTCATAAGTTTTGACCCACCATGAGCTGACCGCCACTGTTACATGTTTGTCTGCGTGGTCATAGTCTTCCATTACAAATTTTCGTGCTATTTCATTCCAAAGGATAAACCTTGCGGTATTGCCACTGCAGGAGAAAGCTTTCGTTAGTGGCAGTTCAACAAAAGTATTACATCACTTTAATACTAAACAGCCAAATAATGAACGTCAAGTTTAGACAGGAAAAGTAACACATTTGAATATCTAAAACCAAAAGTAAGTAGTAAATGGAGTCATGCTACTATATTAGTATTTCTAATATGTGCATATAGGGAGTGACAAATACCTTCATTAGGCAATTGAAAAAAAAGTGGATGCACTCGCCATGGCTACAACCCCAATAGGCTGCCTTGCCAAGATACATTCAATCTCACCTTTATTGATGGGTACCAAATCATAAAAACTATCAACATGGTTATTGGTAAATTGTGACTAACCTTGCTATTTAGCTGATGGCGTATTTCCAGATTGAGGATCTGATGTTTGATGGCCTGCAGACAACGCACCTGACCCTATATGACCACAAACATTGACTGTTTAATAACATCAACAAAAAAAAGGGTACCACATACAACGGACCACCTAATCTATCTTTTTCCGCGACTCATGATCATTCACATTTAATCTGTTCTCTAGGGGCTAATATGACAATAGTAAGCAGGGAAGCAGAAGCAAAAGGGTGTGGTTCAAAGGTTGCTAAAAACCACCATTATATTGTTCATGTTGTCTTTCATATCCTAAAAAACCTTAACGTTTGCAGGCGGAACAACTAACAAATCAAACAACTATAACTATAATACATTAAATAAGGACTATATAGCAATAATGTTCATAAAAATTCTGGATTTACATGAAAATAATTGCTGATATAAACAACAACAAAAATCTTACAACAAACCCAGTTCTCTAAAGAATTTCATCAAACACATAGCAGGCACAAAAAAAACCTTTAACCGAATTCCTGCCAAAACAAAAAAGTAAGCATCTTTTTCACCAAGTCATAAAAACAAACAGTTGGCATGCATCTATACTAAATAATATAAGTAACACCCTACTTTATCACAGCTGAGATCAACTATCAAGCACAATCAACAAACACCAATCTCAAAACCTAATTTAACATTAAATGAAATTAGGTAAACACCAATCTCAAAACATAATTATTACCTCAGCAAATCAGTAGCATAAGAGATGGATGGTCGACCTTCTTTGCTCTCATCCTCTGCTAAACACTAATAATTGAGGCGTGTGTGAGAGCTTTTAGGGTTCTCTAGGTCTTTATGGTAAACGGGCTAGGCAATAAACACACTTTGGATCACATGGGCTAGGCAAAAAGGCTAAGAATCTGGGCCATTTTTTTTGGCGGGAAAATGCTACAGTGTAGCTACAGGGACAAATGGCACCGTTTTCATCCTGTTTTAAATAAACTTATAATATAGTAATGCTAAATTTTGTAAAAAACTTCGATTTTTCACAAATACCCGGCCCCAAAAAAAAAAGGGCTGTTGTTTCGTTCATTTTTCTTAAAAGAACTTCGTCAGTTTTTCTTTCGATTCAGTCCTTTGCACACTTGGTTGTGATTACCAACCATATGCTTCATGAGTCATATAATTAACAAGATATTAACACCACGACTATCTACAAGTGAAAGTGCAAACCATATACAATGACTAAACTTAGAAATTTACAAACATAAAGAATGACTAAAATTGAAAATGTACAATGCCCTGTAGTGCAAAATTTCATTCATGGTCCTAAATTTGGAAATTTTTAGTTGCCGGATCAGCAAGCATTGTTATGTTTAGGTCAAGTGTTGTTCAAGTTATAAAGATTTATTATAAGTTGAAGTGTTAGTCAAGTTTTAAGTGTTGTTCAAGCTTCAAGGTCAAGTGTTATGTTCAAGAATAAAGTAATGTGATCAGGGTCAAGTATTAGATCATGTTAGGACCCTATGCCACAAAAAAAATTCGTTTAAGATTACACATAACTATAGAAATGGTACTATTAATGAAACGTGGCTAAGATTATACATCAACAAATGGCGTTAATTACATTTGTGATATCGGTTAGTAACCTTTAATTATATATAATTATAGCTTCAACGCTCACTTTCAAATGTGTAATCTTTATCCGTGGCATTAGCATTCTCCATGGATTCTTGTGAAGATGACACAACATAGATTCGTTTGATTCCAGGGCGCTTTCTTCATGATCCTGAAACAAAATCACAACGAATATATTGTAATGCAATAGACATACAGTTTAGTAGTTCTGAACTTTCACACACAATAGTAATTCTGAAATATATTTTTTGTGCCAATTTATCACCGACATCTCTTGTGATAATGTTCGCATAAAGCATATGATTGACAAACTCTCAAACTAACGGGTTGACTTTGGAAAGTTAACATGTATTTCATTTAAACAAAAACAATGACATGTCATTACTTCAATAGCAAAAGTCAGATTTGCAAGCGCGTAAATATCATCTACTAAGAATGTGCAGGTTAAGTTTCAATCCATAAAGTATCAGTAAAGATCAAATGATACAAATAATAGACTTTAAATTTTAAGTCATTTTTAAGACACATTTTAGATATAAAACTAACAGTAAAGTATCTTAGCTGCACATATAAATAGTCAAACATAGCATATATTTAAGAAAATTATTATTCATACGAATTACCTCATGCTTTGGAATGGGCAACACAGCTCGGGAAGATGCCTTGTTCTCTGAACGTAAAAGAGACCTATGGGCGCATCGCAATTAACTCATCGGTTTCACAACGCCGCAAAGCAATAATCATGGTTTCACTATAACGATGAAGGATTTCACAGCATTGACGACGAGATGGTGTCATCTGCACACGGTATAAATTAAGGGTCAGATGGAGTGAAATATCAACGAGTGGGTAAAACAGGCTGGTAACTTTCGTGTGGATCAAGTTCGTCGACCCAAATTACTTTTTTTTTTTTTTTTTTTTTTGAAAAAGTTACTTAATCGAATAATAATCTCTATTTTTTATATAAAATGATTTAATGAGGTTTTATGCATTAAAATTACTGTTTAGGCAATTTTTGACCCGTTTCCTTTTTAGCTAATTTATTTCCTTGACTAGTTCATGATCAAACAAAACCTGGGATAACCCATTCATATGTGAATGGGTCGCATATGTTGACTCTATTAGAAACTTAGTAAAAAATATACGCATACTTGTTCGCCATCAGCATCAAGCTTTCCAGAGAAAACTTTGATGTTCATTAAATCCTGTATCCCGTTACTTCTTGGGCAATTCTTCGACACATGTCTTTTATAGAACGTATAAGACCTTTTGCGATCTGGAACAACCCCTTCAAAGAAGAACACATCCGAGTTGTTGCACGAATCTTTACGGTAATCCTGTGTGTTGAACATATGAAGGCTTGAAAAAAAGTTCTCTTTTCTCCTCCACGAACTAAATGTTTTCTGAACCTGGATTAGATCTGGAAGTAACCGATTGCCTTCAAATACCTGAACTGCGTAACCCCACGAAACTGAAACAGTGATCGAACTGGAAGAATCATAGCAGACTGCCTGCTGAAGGATCCTAGCAGGATCGTGTTTCACTGCCTTCATAAGATGTTTAACTGCCTCAAGCTTGGTGAAACCCGGGAATATTGGATCTATAATGTCGAAGTGGTGCAGTGATAATAAGGGTGACAATGGATGTGCAGCAAGAATCCCGAACATGTCGCCTCGAACATCAACCTGGCACAAAAAAGAAATTCTAGTCAATTACCGAACTACCCGTACAGTCAAACTGGAAAAGTGAACAAATCTCCATCTACTATACAGTCCCAAATTCCTGATAGAACAAGCATAATCATGTATGCTACATATTTGAGCTTCATCATCAAAAACGAGAAACCAGCTTCTCTAGATAAAACAACATCATAGGGGCTAACACATCAACAACGACATCATGTCTCAACGAGGTATGGGAGAGGTGGAATGTAGACAAATCATACCCCTACCCTAGGGTAATCCCGAGGGTAGGGAGATTGCTTCCATGAAGACCTCTGGAAAGTTACAGGGGCTAACGGGCTTCATAATGTGTTAGACCATGGGGTACCTTTTTCATTACATGTAAAGAGGCCCCACATTATAAATGCTATATCGTTTGGATCATAACAATGAAAGCCAAGTAAATTTGCTATTTTTAAGAAGGAATGGGGGATACTTGCTTCAAAATATTTTACGAAAAGTTAAATATCCTACTATCAAGATCCATACATCAGGATAGCTAAGATCTATAACCAGGATCTAACAGTATACCAAAAATTCATGCCATGATCCAAACATCAAACTAAGCACAGATCTATACTCATGAACATGTATGTCCAAATTGTCATAACGAATACGGCAGGCAAGTGGATCATGCCTAAAAGCTAATGTATCATAAATATCATGCTTAAAACCAACTCCATGTAAAAATGCTAATTTTGAATGGGACAAGTACTTCAAAATATGTTTCAGTGTATGTTAGATATCGCAATATCTAAGATCTGTATATCAGAATCTAACTGGATACCAGCATTTGCCAAGATGATCTAAACAGAATCTAATATGTCAAGTCCCGATGTAATCAAGCACCAACATCTAATCAAGTACGAAACCCTTACACATAAGCTGCATTCTATAAGACATAAGGAAGCATGCCTAAAAGCTAGTGTCAAGATTCAAATTCATCAGATACAACAACAACATACCCAATCCCGCCGGGGAGGGTATGGGGCAAATTCATCAGATACATTGAAGTAAAAGATCATGTTTGACTTTCAAAAATCAACACAATGGTGTTACTCTAGTTCAGATATGTTAAACAACGGGGTGTTTGGACTAAGATATTTTCCGAGCTTATGGGCTTGCTTAATATTGAATACGTCAATAACTAAGCTCAGTTTTTCAAAAAGTTAACTACTAAGGTGTTTGGATTAGCTTATTTATCTGGTTTATGGGCTTACTTAATATTGAAAAGTCAATTAGCTCAATTTTTTTTGCAACATTTGAGGTTAAAAACTTGAGCTTAAGCTCATAAGCTGGTAAAGGGGTGTTTGTTTAAGCTTATTTTTGGGCTTATGAGCTAATTTGACTCGGCTTATATCACATAAGCCCATTTTTATCTATCTTATTTTCCATATTTAAGTCACAACTCATAATAAGCTCATACTTATTTTAAACAAAAAACGGAAAAATTAGCTTATAAAATATAAGAGAAGTCAAATAAGGTCATAACTCATAAGCCCAAAAAACACCCGAGAGATTAAGCCAATCCAAACACCCCCGAACTTGAAAAGGCCAAAGTTGAGGAAATTTCACCTGATGAAACCCGGGCTCATTCGTCAACTCGACGCCCAACTCAACCAAACACGAATAAACCCTCGAATCACTTCCATAAACATGAGGATACCTCATCAAACAACTATCCAAAACCCTCGCCAACACCTTGGCCAAGCTCCTACTAATCGCAAACCCCCCTCCTCCAAACGCCATATCAAACGAATGGCGAAAATTCTGCTCGTAACTCTCCGAATTACTCCCAATATAAAACCACTTCCTATAATCATACTTATTCAACATCAAAACTATATTCTCCGTCATAAAAACAGTATCATCATCACCAAACACATACCATCTCACCTCATCCGAATCAAACAGTTCTACAGTTTCCTTAACTATTCGCGCCACACGTATCGCGGATCGCAGTCCACGTGGAAAACTGTACGGAAAACGTGACGTGTCACCTGATATCACCACCGGCGGAAGATCGGAAAACTCGCCGGAAAATTTTTCTCCGGTGACCGGACGGTCGAGGAAGACGGCGGCGTTGGTGAGGTTAGGGGTGAACCAGAGACGGAGAAAGGGTTGGCGGTTGAGGTAAGATTTTGAAGAGGATGCGATTGAGTAGAAGATGTGACGGTGAGTGGTGGTGGTTGGCGGTGGTTGTACGACGGTTGTGACGGTGGTGATGGTGGTTGAGGGTGGTGAGGGGAGTGGGTGGGAGATGAGGTAGAAAAGTGAGAAAAATGAGATTATTAAACAAATGTCTTTTAGTTTTGATGGTATTATTTTGAGAATGGACATGTTTTTTTTTAATGTTATGTTCTGTTTTTTTCAGGTGAGAGTGAAATGAGTTGTGAAGGGAGGTGGTGTTTTATTTAGTACTTTGCTTGTTTGGGTCAAAAGTGAATGCCCTTTACATAAGGAGGAACTAAACTGCATGTGCTTTCAGTTAAAGATTTATATAACAAAAAGTAACCCACCACTTTGAGCCGTGCACAAGGATGCAATGCACCGCTCGTGGTGGTTGATTTTCACGCGCGGTCTCCCTTGACGGCCTTCCTCTGCCGCGTCTAGTGAGGCTTAAATGAGTTTGGTTCGGTGGTGCACACCACTTAAAGAAAAAGTCATCCTTTTATTATTATTATTATTTTTGTGAATGCGTGAGGTATTTTATGCAATATGTTTGTATAAAATGAGGTATTTTTCATGTGTCTTGTTAGGTGGTGGGTTAGGTTGTGTGCTGAAAAACTGATGTGATACTGAGATGATGAAGTGGTGACTAACATCATCATTGTCAACTCTGCACATCAAATTTTCACACACAACCAACATCACTATCAACTCAACGCCGCATCATCTTTCATTCACCATCAACATCACCAACAACAAGGTGCCAACTTCACCACCAAAAATACCCCACTTATCAATATCTTCTCAAATTTTGGCCATACGATGTGTTGGTGAAATATGGTGTTTTAATGACGACGCATTTTGGGGTGCCACCAAACTGCAAGACGCGTCTTTGCAATGCCATTACATGCAGACATGCAGTCTTATAGTAAATGGTTCGTAAGAAGATATTGAGCCATACATACGTTTATAGACATAAGTAAAAAAACAATTCTTTAGAATAAATAGAATCTCGAGTTGAGTTCAAACTGAATCTAAATATTCTTTGAAACGACCTCAAGCTTACCTCATCCACGCTTGAGCAAAGCATGTCAAACCTTTCTGTGATTGACTTTTCTGTGACTGTCAAACCTTTAAAGTTAGAGTAAAGACAGTTGACTTTTCTGTGATGCTCAAAGTGTAATAATACCCATTAAAGTTGGCAGTTTTCCAAAACACTCCACCAAAACTTTTCCACTTCAAAGCAAAGAACAAAATATTTCCTTGGTGTCTAAAAAGATTGCCATCATGGCACCATTATTTCAATATACTACTCCCTCCGTCTCAAAATTATTGTCCCCGACAAAAAACACACAGTTTAATAAAAGTGCATTTATAAAAAGTGCATTTATTACAGCTTTCTTTTTCTTACTTTTTAACAGAATGACAGTTTTACCCTTAAGTAATTAATTAAGTTATTCATTAAAGTTTGTAATAATAATTTCAATCAAGGGCAATATGGTAAACTCGATCAAACTTTCCTATCTATATTTAGTAGTGGATAATTAAATTGAGACATCCCAAAATGGTAACATGGACAATAAAAATAGGACGGAGGGAGTAAATAAGTTGCTAACAGTTAAGTATTTATAATTTATAAGATACTTATAATCAATCTCACGATATTAGTTAGCTTGGTGCCTATTGAGTATTGATTCAGTTTGTGTTGTCAAATTATTAGTTTCAGTTTATAGAATGAAAATTATATATAGATAACTAATAACTAACAAAATTGCATTGCGTCGAAGAGAAAACACAAAGCTTCACACAAACAAAATTCTACACAAATTCTGAGGCTTTTATAAGGAAGTTTCACGATTATGATGCCCCACTCAACATGTAAATGGTCTCCGTTTCTTTTGTTGTTGCATAAAACTGAGTTTCAAGTACGACGAAACAGTAGTTTCAAGATCGCAGTCATTTGTTAATTGATCTATTTCTTGCTTGAAAGATAGATACCAGTAACTATGGCTACCCCTGCAACAAGTACCCCAGCTGTTGACACAACCTTCAAAACCGAATTAGCTGGTTTCGCAGAAGGCAACTCCAGAAGTTCTCTAACCTGCATTTGCCACCAATTAAAATCAGAAGTGGTCTCATCCCATTGGTAAGTAAACTAGAAAACCTTAAAAATGGGTCAGACAGTCTGTACTTTGATACATATCACATCCTAAATCGGTTGATTCACCATAACTGTCACTTAGGTACCCAACATTACCGATCTGTCCGTTATGCTATCTTAATAAAATTCTCTATAATGTCCTCCAAGGCAAATAATATATTTTAACCCGGAAGCCATATCAAAGGGGTGAGTTTTTGCCGCCCCACACTGGAGCACACTTCTGATGCAGTGTATGTTATTTAAATTTATCTGTAAAACTTGTTTGACCAAAAACTGAAACCTTAAACTGCAACAACCGAAAAGGTACCTAAGCTCTTTACCAAATAGTCAAAAGCAATTATTCAAATTAGCCAAAAAACCGTCTTTGACTAAAAGATGGCACAGGCTGGCTAGGGACATTTTGCAATCAACAATTAGTCATATATCTTAAAAACCTTTTTGCCGATTCAATTGTTAATGCTAATAATGAGCACATAGGTAAACTTTAGTACCAAAAACTAGCAAGTAAAGACCAAAATGAGAGTTTTCAACCATGTGGGAGATAAGAGGGCAAGGCTTTCATGGTGTTCCAAGCGAAAATATCACTGACCTCAACAGGCTGCTTCCAATATTTTTGGATTCCTTGAAGGTGCCCCTTTCCGACGACTGCAACCACAGAACTACTCTCACTGGCTACTTCCAGCAAGATGGATGACATGTACCTAAATGCAAAACCACGGTAAATAAAATTGATGAAAATACCATCTTCAGCACAAGTAATAAAAAACGAAGAGGTGGGCCCAGGAGGAAAATCATCTAAAGCATGAACCTCTAGTCAATGACTTGATGCCATGACTTCCAAACTAAATTTTGATTAACCATATGGGATATTTCAATTTCATCTTTTCTCCCAACATCCCACTAACAGATATATCATATTCCAGAAAAGTAACTGTAAAATATTCTAGAGAATCATTAATGATGATAGCCTGAAATATTTTGTTTCTAGATGCCGAGGAATAAAACCAACTCACATGAAAACTATACAAGTAAATCTAACATTATATATAGGCAGAAAAGTAGCCTCTAGATAATAGCCTGCTAACCAGTGTCCAATTTGCCTACATACTACCTCTAAAGCATCAACCTCATAGGCAGAAAGATAGGGCGATTGGGTAAAAGATTAATTTTTGTGCTGGTTGGTACATAACCGAGCCAATATTGTGATATATAGGTGGCAATGAATGGAACATGGATATGTTTTGCTGCTATATTAAGTAAGTGGTTGTAATCACCGATGAGTTATTAGGTCAAGCATACAAGCATTTTTATCCTAGTTACTGTATATGTTAGATGATGAGACCTAAGCAATATTAGAATAGGGAATAGAAGGCATAAGATATCATCAATTCATCATACTTGAAAAAATGTGATTGCTAGACAGGCCGTAAAATGTATATTGTTTTTAAATTTTCATTTTTCATTTCATGAATAATTAATACGTTAAATATGTTCACGAAAATTTCTATCATTGCAATTTGAACGGTATGCATTTTAATCGTGACTTGGTACCTTTTCAGCATGTTTCCATTTAAGACAGTTTTACTTTAAATTTACCAATTAGACATTTTGATCCAGTAAAGAAAATGTTAACCCAAATTCACCCATTAACCCATAAATGGGTGAAAAGGTGACACCTGTAAAAGTAATGATAGTAGCTTAACATCAAGTCAAATCAAAATATGATATCGCATAACCGGGTGTAACAACCTTTTACCCAAAAAAAATTATGATATGCATGGAAAAGAAAATACTCACTGGTCCCTTTCATCTACAAGGGTTTCAAACAGAGTAGGGAACTCCTTTCTCATCTCTTGAATAACAAGCGTCAGCATGTCCACATCGTTCAATTCATTCAGCTGATAACAAGAAAAATATATGCTTAGAATACTCTGAATGAAATCACCGAGTTTTTCAATTGTATTCAGTTTCTTTAAAATTAATTGGGGGAAAAGATGGCGCTGATATAATAATGAGGCACCTACCATTTCTTTAAGATGCAAGGGGCTTGACATTTCTTTAAGATGCAAGGGGCTTGACATTTCTTTAAGATGCAAGGGGCTTGGTAAAAATAAAGAATAGAACATCAACAAATACATTAACTTTATCTTATGCCGTAGTGGCATTCTTGACCATGTGCGCTCTAATGTTATCTGTTCAATCATCATGTGAATATCAGAAGCGTTACAATGTTAACACATTTAATGTTACTGCACACTGAAACATTATATACAAAATAAAGCTGAAGAGTAAATTTTAATGAATACCCTAATTCCTAGATCTACAGAGCTCGCCTTAAGTCTTTCCACTAATATGCTGACATCGGTTTACAATCCCAACCCTTGCTTCGTAAGAAGAGTACCAAGAAGCAAGAAGCACAGAAAGAGAACCTGCAGTGTCCTAAAAACGGACTTTGACTTCTAAGGTGTTTATTTTCTTATATTGGAGCAACTTACAGTCCCTTAAAAGGCTAGAGCCTGCTGCCACTGAACTCTGCCCAAAACCATCACGGTAACCCACAACTTAGAGTTTTAAGACTTCCTTTTGTCTACATTATTTGCCTACACAAATATAAAAATGTCCCCTAATTTCAACATCAACCCACGCTTGTTTAAGTACAAGTCACTTAACTTACATCTGCATGTTTGCTTTATTGCTCTGCAACAGTCAAGAGCCAACACCTATTCCCTCTCTTTCATGTTACTCATCATAGTAAAAACAGACACAAAAACTCATCATGTGAAGACATATGAGCATTAACTACTTATTCTACTTTTCTATCAACTGAGACTCTTACAAGTGGATATAATAAAACTCTCTCTAACAAAAGCCATTATAGGCGCAATCCAATTCAAATTGTTCAGCTAGCCAAAATTTGTACTCACATGTACTTCAGTACTGCTCTTTCCATTCGAAAAAGAACACCCAAAACATACAAAAAACTTAATCAACCTTGGCCATCATAGAGATTCATTTTCTCAATCGACCTTGATTCCATCCAGCCCATTGCCAATTTTGATCAATGTCAACACGGGTTAATTAGAAATCTTTCTGAGATGTTGAATACTTGGAATGACATAAACCAGATATCCAACATATTAAACCAGATATCCAGAATGATTTCCTTATGCCAATAATCATAAGTCCTAACAATATGCTTCCCTAAAGACCGTAGTTATAAATTCCATTATGCTCCTAAGTCCCAACCCTAGGAAGAATGTACAGAACTTTTTCTGGAAAGTCACTGATTTTAAACGTCTAACCCAACTATTTGCCATTGTTGGAGAATGAATAGACTGCATATTGATGACATTCATTGTTTGTCTTATGTGATTATTGTGATGGTAGCGTTTCTGGGACTAAAATAATCATGTTAGTAATCAGAGCCTAGGCGGGCGGGCGGTCGACCACCTTCTAGCTAGTAATCGGCCTAGGCGGTGACTAGACGGGGCCTAGTTGGATTGCAATTATCTACTATAAACTTTGACCGCCTAGGTCCGATTTTGACCGACTAGATCCAATTTTGACAGTTTCCGACTATGTTGGCCGATTGACACTAAATCACATCTGCAAAAACCCGCCTGGCGCCTAGTCACCCCCCGCCTAGGCTGATTTTTATAATACTACGTTCAGGATTCATTTACCCACTAATGATGTCCGACTATGCAGTTGATTCTATGTTCCTGACCCTAAACAGGCTATCCTTAGTTTACATATTACCCTCACTCCTAGAACGATCAAACAAAGTATGCGGCTCGTAAGTCAGATATAACTTAACCAACAAAATAAAAGCTCTTCAGATGTTCCAAACTTTAATCATTATGATCGCAGAAGATGTATATGTTTTAATACCAAACGGAGCTTATAATGCTAAATATTCTAAAATTCATAACAAGAAAAGGGCACATAGCTAAGAAAAACAAATGCCACCAGATAAGAATTTCCACTGGGCAGGTAATTAGGAACTTCCTGAAGTAGTGATTATACAGGATATAATAATTTCTGACATCGAAATTGTGTTTATATATTAATTCCTTTATAATAAACTATTGAGGAGGAAACTAAATTCCATGATCTTACATTTACAGGACGATCACCAAGAACCACCCTGCCACCATACTTCATGGCCTCTTCATATGCGACACGGAACTCACTACCAGGGAAAACCTCAAGCTGACTAGCAACCTGAAAGCACATAATGCAAATGAAATAACTCACGCATTAAGTTTAGTCAAAATTTATAAACGTGAAAAACTGCGGGATAATGTGAACAAGAGCATACCTTAGCAAGAAACCAGCTATAAAGTATTCCAAACGCATTGTGCTTTTTCTTCCACAAATCCACCATTTCTCCCATTGTAGGTACCTGCCCAGCCTAAAAATCAGCACATCCTTGCAAGCTAAATTCTATACACAAGTAAGAAGTCCTAAATACAACGTAACAACTGCAAAAAACGTTCTTAACCATGACAGCTCTACAGAAGTATAAGCATCAGCCACAAACATTTTAAATGACACTTGACTTGTAAATACGACCCAATAACCATACAAACTACAAAATATTTACCCTTAGAGGCAGAGTAATCAAGTCTTCGGTTTCTAAAAAGAATAGCATGTCATTCATACTACGGTACTATAAATCATCAATCAAAACTGATCTCCACTATATTTGTGCAAAAATGGTAGATGGTACCATGAACCATTCAGTATAGGTAGCCCGATGGGCGATGACAAAAATACATTTAGTATGGCGCATAAGGCCTCGCTCTTTGCAGTGCTTTATTGTAAATTTTTGGACATGACATCCAATTAAAACCTAAACTTGCTAATGGTGTTTGGATTGGATCACGTCCAAACACCATTAGCAAGTTTAGGTTTTAATTGGATGTCATGTCCAAAACACCATTAGCAAGTTTAAATTTGCTAATGGTGTTTTAGACAAACAGAACAGGAAAAATTATATACAAATAAATAATCAAGGACCTTCAGCTTCTGAGGAGTGGTGAGTGCAGTCACACGACCTGAGCATAACTCCAGAAAGACAACCTGCATTTAATTACTCCGCAGTGAGATTCAAAAGCATACCATTGAACATAAAATATTACAAACAAAAGATAGCAGGCGGCTAACCTGCTAAAAGGTCATCCATCAATAAGTGTTATGAGTTATAAAGAGAAGCACCTGTGGTTTAAGAAAACTTATTACAGCTTCAACTTCTTTGCAGGACTCCTACATAAAAGATGATGAACGATCAAAATTCCACATGTGATTGCATTATGTTACAAAAATATGCATTGCTGAGGTTTACTTCAGAGTGTGCACAATCCACAGATGTTAGCAGTATGGAAAAGACATAAATTAGTGAAGTCTCATTCATCTCTTCACAAACTGAAAGTACATTGACACTTCAAAAGTTGGAAACTTGGTTTACTGATTGCACATAATTGTAGGATCAATATGGTGAATATAAGTAACTGTAATGACTCACGGCACATGGCACCAATCCAAATCATCAGATCAAGTACCATTAGCCAACACACACATTTAAAAATATGAAAAACTATTACAAAAACATTTAAATTTAATCATTCAACACCTAATTTTATTTGACAAAAAAAAATAAAAATAAAAATAAAAAAAAAATAAAAAAATAAAAAAAAGAAAAGAAAAAGAATGATGATCATTAGTTTAAACTTCAACATAAGAACAAGAATATATGAAACCAAGAATAAATTAATAGTATATATAAAATTCAACAGGTCATCACTCGTGTAATGGTGACGCACAGTTTCAGCTTTCATTTTTAGAGAATATAAAGTTTGCTTATTTGCAAGAATATATGATGATTAAGAATAAATCTGCAATACCAAGATAAATGAATACATTTTCTACTCCAATATGGAAAATTCAAAACTCAACTGGAGCTCCAGGAAAATGTAGAAGGAAAAAACGAAGAGGGTGAATGTAGAGCACGAGGAAAGAAATTGGTACAAGGGGCAGACAGATGATGGTAAAGGAGCAAAGTAAATTCACCAGAGAGAAAAGTAGAAATACATAACAAGTCCCCTTTCAGGTATATCAGAGTGTTCAACTGAAAACCCCAAGCTTTGAGACGTTTTTTTATTTATTATTATACTATTTCGATAATCAATGATTCAAAAGGATCTAATAAAAATAAAACAAATTACTGGAGGCCCCCAAAAATTCATTTGCACTATCAAAATTTGTAGTGGGTCACACAGTCACACCATAAGATTGCAGGTGGCTTAAAGATTTGATGCAGACATGGAACACTATTAGAATAAACAAGATTGATTAACAACATGCCTAAGGACTGTGATGTATTGAATAGAGATTTCTTGACACCATATTAAGTGGATTTGAACACGAATCAATCACATATAGTTTCACAGCTTTTTTTATTAAAAAAAATTTACAAACCAAAAAGTTTCTAAAGCAGCACCAATTCCTACCATGCATATTTGTAACTGATGCAGACATTAATATTCATCAACTCATTCTGGCAGCAGTGCCCATGAGACTCAATCGACATTGGATCGTTATGACCAAAGAGTTTACTTTCTACCACCTATGCTAGAAATACTCACTGGTAGCTAAATATCTTTATTCACAGGAAAAAAACAGGACAAGTTTTTTCAGCAATTTTGTCTTTAAATTATGCACAAAATGATTCTTACTAAAGGTACACCTACGAGTCTATGACAAGATGCAAAGATGTGCAGTTGTGGTGAATTTATTCCATTAAACTACTAAAGAATGAACATGACTAATTAGTTCTGAAAAAATCTACTTTAATATCACTAAGTTGCAATTTTTAAATATAATTCAAACTAATAAAGAACGTTGAGTTGTAACTGCTTCTTTCTAGCTAATAAAACACCTTTAACTTCCTTGGTATGCATCGTTCAATTATATAAACTTGCCTACCGTTTTTAGCAATAATATAATATGTATGCAGAAACTCCTAAACAAAACTGTATTTATTCTCCTTGGTATACATTCTTCAACAACACTTTGACACAAATCTAAGGGCCCGTTTGGTGTGAGGGTAGGATTTGAGATTAGGACTTAGAGTATAATACATTGTTTGGTACCCACATATGGGTTTTGAATGCGAGATATAGGGGACTCCACAAAACTACATACCTTGGATTATCTAATTTTTGGCAGCTTTTTCATCTTTTGTGGGCCCATTTATTCTCATCTCTCTTTCTCTCTCTTAATACCTTTTATTTTTTTATTATAAAATTTACTTTTTGTTAATTTCGATGTTGCAGTCAATTTATAAACAAAGAATATATATTTTCTATTATTTTACAAAACCCACTCTAAATCCAAATCTTAAACCCAATCCAAATCCAAATCCTAAAGACACCTATATACCAAACGGGCCCTAAAGGTTTAACATTTGCAACACGGGAGAACATGTTCAGTTCCTCACTGGAATTCCTCAAACTCTCTAATCTAGAAATGAATTAGAAATTAATTAAGCACAACACATGCCATGAATAGACTTCACAAAAGTCAGTTATCTATATATGATAAAAATGTTGTGTAAGTTCAAGCCATTCTTACTGAGGACACGGCCAAACTTTTCTTTTACTATTAGACAATCTGTTGTTCGCCTATTTGTAAGAATATACGAAACTAAGAATAAATCTATGATATCTACTCAAATCAGTAAGCTGATTCATGGCATACTTGGTGCTCTCAAATTGTTTACGCTTCACTTTTAGATTAGCGAGTTTGAGAAATCTCAGTGAGAAAATTGGTCTATAGTGTTGCAAGGTGAATGTGTTAAAATTTCATTGGAAGTGTTCCAAGAATTTCTTGCCCAAAAAACAGCATACAGGTTTTGTTTAAAGACATCTAGAAACACTTCATGTTTGTTATTAAGGATACACAATATTGGCAAAATTATGAAAATATAATTTGATTACACAAGGTAAAAAAGCGAACCCCAACAAGATGGTATGCTACAGAGATAGACAAGCTCATAAAATTTAATGACATCTCAACAAAGTAAGTTATCGGGGTACATATAGATATTAGCAAAGAATGATGCAGTTACAACTTCAACGTTCTTAATTAGTTTAATCTTTTTTTAGATTTCTAACACCGCTATTATAGAAGATTTTTGTGGAACTAACTTCTCTAGCCTTTTTTTCTTGAGACGCAACAGAACACTGCTCTCATCTCAAATAATCAACACATCAAATTACAAGTTAACTTTCGAGACATGAAATGCAAATACAGCAATGTCAACAACAACTAGACGTATATTCACTGTGATCACATATTCACCTTTTCTTTAATTTATTCTCACCTAAGCAACAAATAATAAAAGCTTAAAGTTTCTATGCATAACAAAGGCTAAAAAACTCAGGTGACACTAAGCATATATCACGATATAAAAGCAAATCAACTGAACAACTGCACTTGGATACCATTTTTCCTAACTTAACAGATTAACAAATCCATAAATCAAGCAAGTTAAACTAAAATAATTTGAATTACCATAGAAACATGAGAGGTTCCAACCAAATACACATCACAATTTCCTCCTTGTGCAGACGATTCACACGAAAGCTTCACAACACTCCGCCATAGCTCTTCAGGAAGCTCTCTCCTTTCATCACCTTCAACATTTTCACAATTTCAAAAAATTAACCAACAACATCTTATAATAATGACCTAGAATCAGTACACAATGCCACATTAACAAAAATAGATTTCAAACCTACAACATCTTCACAATTTCACTTATTCCTTGTAAGTCTCATATAAGCTGGAAAATATGGGCTAACCAAATATAAGCCGGAGTCAAATAAGGTTGAACAAGCACCCCCTTGATTGAGCTCATTTTAGTTATATAAGCCCCCCAAAATACAGCTAAACAAACACCCCTATAACATAAAGCTTGCAAAAAAGCCTGAAAACCGAGCTGAAGAAAAATAAGGCAAGAGTAACCAGCTGACTTAGCTCAGTTGGCCACCTGAGTTCTTTCTGGAGCTTGGGGTGGGGTTTTACCCAGGTTCGAGTCTCGCAAGTGACAAAGAAAATCCGAATTTTCCTCTTAGTGCGAAGCCGTGAGTTCTAGGGTTTCCCTTCGCGGGTATCTCCTAGTGGTTCGGGTTGCGGGGCCTGCCCGTTTGGATGGTTTAACTTGGGGGTCGGATTTCAAGTGTGGTGCCGTTCAAAAAAAAAAGGCAAGAGTCGAAAAATATGCTAAAACAAATGCCTCCCTAACATTATATAGCGTCATTTACGCTAACATCACCAAAATACAAAAATTTAAACAGGAATTTCATCAAACAGTTTGCGCGCACACACACAATTTTTTTTTTTTTTTTTTTTTTTAAATAGTAAAAGATGATTACATTGAGGTGGTTGTTCTTCTTGAGAAGCAGTAGTGACAGTTGAATAGTAGTGATGATGAAAAGTTGTTGAAATTTTGAGAGGAGGATTGTGGGGCCCATTGTGAGTAAATGATGAGTGGAAATGAATGGGTGAAGAACGGGAGGTGAAGAGGATGAGTGGGAGTAATTTTCCAAACATTTTAGGCTTCTTCTTTATCATCATCATCATCATCTTCAACTGGAGAAATCATAAGTTTTTTTGTACAAGTACACTGTATGAATGAATGAGGGGGTTTTGTTTTGTGTTTAGGACAAATTGTCCTTGCAGACGGAGCTGAGAGAAACAATGGTGACATGGCACGCTGTTGGATCATTAAAAAATCAATCTCAACCGTTTCATGCTTAGGGTGCAAGGTGTGGGTCAAAGGAAATGCCAATGGAATCAATTTTTACTTCTTTCATTTCTTGTGGGGACATGGTACCTATTGTAGCGGCAAAATCAAAAACAATTAGACTCAAGTGCTGAAAAACCAAGGAGAGAGATAAAGACAATTTTAAGAGAGAGGAAATACTTTTTTAAAAGAAAGTTTTTTTTTGTACATGTGATGTATGAATGAGAGGGTGGGGTGTGTGGGGCCGGGGGTGTTTAGGACAATTTTGAATTTTTTTTTTTTTTTTTTACATCACGCTATCCTTACCTTTCAAGTTTCAACTAACCCCTTGGATTCCGCTTCTGCAAAGTTTGTTTCTTCATGCACTAGTCATAATTGTGCCAGCTATAGCATTTGATTTTCAGAAATTTATATTTTTTTATAAATTTTCAAGTATGCCGCCCTTACTCAAAACACCAGTCCTAGATATCAACTCGAAAAATGGTGTGTGTTGTGGAACATCTGGTCTTAGTTCGTTTACATGATACTAAAAAAAACTCATGAAGAGGCATTTCAAATCAGATATCCGAGATCAGACCCTGAAAGCTTATATGCAAAATGTGTTGTTGCACATGTGAATGGGTTTTTCGAGCCTATATACCCAAAAACTATAAAAAGTTTTATGTAACGACTTTTGTTGAACAGCATACATGCACTAAACTCAAATTCACTCACATCATCGTAATGCTTCTCCAAAAGTACTTGGTCAATATTGTGATGCACCTCTCTTCCTTTTTTTCTTTTTAAAAAATGTGTTGTAGACACTTGCTAACTTAGGCCGTCTTTTTCGATCGCAGTTGGTCACTTACTACCACGCTTTAGTAGGTGTAAGGGTCTCCAATGGGTGGGCTAAATTATCACCGACCAACAAAGTACATCTCAGCCAATTAAACGGTTGTAATAAATTTTAAGCCGCCCATGGAGTTATATCTGACGGCCTTTTGAAGGCATAAACATGTGTAGCTGGGATGGTCTCGAATTTATAAGATGCTTATAATCAATCTCACGATATTAGTTAGCTTGGTGCCTATTAAGTATTGATTCAGTTTGTGTTGTCAAATTATTAGTTTCAGTTTATTTTAGAGAGAACGAAAATTATATATAGATAACTAATAACTAACAAAATTGCACTGCTTCCAAGAGAAACCACAAAGCTTCACACAAACAAAATTCTACACAAATTCTGAGGCTTTTATAAGGAAGTTTCACGGTTATGATGTCCCACTCAACATGCAAAACTGAACACAAAAATGTAAAAGTAACCACAAGTTTTTGTTGTGTATCCGTTTGATATGTTCTCCTTTCTTTTGTTGTTGCATAAAACTGAGTTTCAAGTACGACGAAAGAGTAGTTTCAAGATCGCAGTCATTTGTTAATTGATCTATTTCTTGCTTGAAAGATAGATACCGGTAACTATGGCTACCCCTGCAACAAGT
The DNA here is from genome assembly GCA_030686995.1 of Artemisia argyi. Lineage (NCBI taxonomy): Eukaryota > Viridiplantae > Streptophyta > Magnoliopsida > Asterales > Asteraceae > Artemisia > Artemisia argyi. The sequence goes on from CM060696.1 coordinate 103,673,522, forward strand.
ACTCCAGCTGTTGACACAACCTTCATAACCGAAATAGCTGGTTTCGCAGAAGGCAACTCCAGAAGTTCTCTAACCTGCAGTTGCCACCAATTAAGGTCAGAAGTGGTCTCATTCCATTGGCAAGTAATTAGTCAATTTCCAACTTTATTCTCTAGCGCATGAAAAAATAGGTAAAACTAGAAAATCTTAAAAATGGGTCAGACCGTCTGTACTTCGATATGTATCACATCCTAAATTGGTTTATTCACTATAACTGTCACTTAGGTATCCAACATTACCGATCTGTCCATTATGCTATCGCAATAAAATTCTTTATAATGTCCTCCAAGGCAAATAATATATTTTAACCCGGAAACCATATCTCAGGGGTGAGCTTTTGCAGCCCCACACAGGAGCACACTTCTGATGCAGTGTATGTTATTTAAACTTATCTGTAAAACTTGTTTGACCAAAAACTGAAACCTTAAACTGCAACAACTGAAAACATACCTAAGCTCTTTACCAAATAGTCAAAAGCAATTATTCAAATTAGCCATAAAACTGTCTTTGACTAAAAGACGGCACAGGTTGGCTAGGCACATTTTGCAATCGACAATTAATCATACATCTTAAAACATTTTTGCCGATTCAAGTCAGTCCCATTATTTCATTGTTAATGCTAATAATGAGCACATAGGTAAACTTTAGTATCAAAAACTAGCAAGTAAATAGCAAAATGAGAGTTTTCAACCAAGTGGGAGATAAGAGGGCAAGGCTTTCATGGTGTTCCAAGGGAAAATATCACTGACCTCAACAGGCTGCTTCCAATATTTTTGGATTCCTTGAAGGTGCCCCTTTCCGACAACTGCGACCACAGAACTATTCTCCTGGGCTACTTTCAGCAAGCTGGATGACATGTACCTAAATGCAAAACCAAGGTAAATAAAATTGATGAAAATACCATCTTCAACACAACTAATACAAAACAAATGGGTGATCCCAGGAGGAAAAGCACATAAAGCATGACATTGTAGTCAATGACTTGATGAAATGACTTCCAAACTAAATTTTGATTAACCATTTGGGATACTTCAATTTTCATCTTTTCTCCAAGCTTCCCACTAACAGATATATCATATTCCAGAAAAGTAACAATAAAATATTCTAGAGAATCATTAATAATGATTAGCCTGAAATATTTTGTTATGCCGAGGAATAAAACCAACTCACATACAACTAGACAAGTAAATCTAATATTATATATAGGCAGAAAAGTGGCCTCTAGATAATAGCATGCTAACCAATGTCCAATTACATACTACCCTAAAGCATAAACCTCATAGGCGGAAAGATAGGGCGATTGGGTAAAAGATTATTTTTTGTGCTGGTTGGTACATAACCGAGCCAATATTGTGATATACAGGTGGCAATGAATGGAACATGGATATATATTAAATAAGTGGTTGTAATCACCGATGAGTTATCAGGTCGAGCAAACAAGCATTTTTATCCTAGTTACTGTATATGTTAGACGATGAGACCTAATAGGAGAACAGAAGGCATAAGATAACATCATACTTGAAAAGATGTGATTGCTAGACAGGCCGTAAAATGTATATTGTTTTTCAAATTTCATTTGTCATATTATGAATAATTAATACGTTAAATACGTTCACGAAAATTTCTATCATTGCAATTTGAACTGTACGCATTTTAATCGTGACTTGGTACCTTTACAGCACGTTTCCATTTAAGACAGTTTTACTTTAAATTTACGAATTTGACATTTTGATCCAGTAAAGAAAATGTCAACCTGAATTCACCCATTAACCCATAAATGGGTGAAAAGGTGACACCTGTAAAAGTAATGATAGTAGCTTAACATCAAGTCAAAATATGATATGCATGGAAAAGAAAATACTCACTGGTCCCTTTCATGTACAAGGGTTTCCAACAGAGTAGGGAACTCCTTGCTCATCTCTTGAATAACAAGAGTCAACATGTCCACATCGTTCAATTCATTTAGCTGATAACAAGAAAAATATATGCTTAGAATACTCTGAATGAAATCACCAAGTTTTTCAATTGTATTCAGTTTCGTTAAAATTAATTGGGGGAAAAGACGACGCTGATATGATAATGAGGCACCTACCATTTCTTTAAGACGCAAGGGGCTTGGTAAAAATATAGATTGGAATATCAACGAATACATCAACTTTGTCTTATGCCATAGTGGCATTCTTGACCATGTGCGCTTTAATGTTATCTGTTCAATCATCATGTAAATATCAGAAGAGTTACAATTTTAACACATTTAATGTTACTGCACAATGAGACCAAACATTATATGTACAAAATAAAATTGAAGAGTAAAGGCGTACAACTCAGCAAGATATTTTAATGAATACCCTAATTCCTAAATCTACAGAACTCGCCTTAAGTCTCTCCACTAAGATACTGACATCGGTTTACAATCCCAGCCCTTGCTTCGTAAGAAGAGTACCAAGAAGCAGGAAGAACAGAAAAAGAACCTGCAGCGTCCTAAAAACAGACTTTGACTTCTAAGGTGTTTATTTTCTTATATTGGAGCCAGTTACAGTCGACCTTAAAAGTCTAGAGCCTGCTGCCACTGAACTCTGCCCCAAACCATCATGGTAACCCACAACTTGGAGTTTTAAGACTTCCTTTTGTCTACATTATTCGCCAACAAAAAAAAAAATAAAAAAAAATGTCCCCTAATTTCAACATCAACCCACCCTTGTTTAAGTACAAGCCAAAAACTCATCATGCGAAGACATATGGACATTGACTACTTATTCTACTTTTCTATCAACTGAGACTCTTACAAGTGGTTAGAATAAAACTATCTCTAACAAAAACCATTACAGGCACAATCCAATTCAAATTGTTCAGCTAGCCAAATTTGTACTCAAATGTAGTTCACTACTGCTCTTTACATTCGGAAAAGAACACCAAAACATACAAAAAACTTAATCAACCTTGGATATCATAAGAGATTCATTTCCAATTATATTGGCCGATTAACTCTAAATCACATCTGCAAACACCCCGCCTAGGCCGATTTTTACAACACTGCGTTCAGGATTCATTTACCCAGTAATGATGTCAGACTATGCAGTTGATTCCATGTTCCTAACCCTAAACAGGCTATCCTTAGTTTACATATTACCCTCACTCCTATAAGGATTAAATAAATTATGTGGCTCGTAAGTCAGATATAACTTAACCAACAAAATAAACGCTCTTCAGATGTTGCAAACTTTAATCATTATGATCGCTGAAGATGTATGTGTTTTAATACCAAACGGAGCTTATAATGCTTCCTCAATAAAATACTAAAATTCATAACTAGAAAAGGGCACATTGCTAAGAAAAACACGTGCCACCAGATAAGCATTTCCACTGGGCAGGTAATTAGGAAATTCCTGAAGTAGTGATTATAGAGGATATAATAATTTCTGACATCGAAATTGTGTTTATATATTAATTCCTTTATAATAAACTATAGATGAGGAAACTAAATTCCATGATCTTACATTTACAGGACGATCACCAAGAACCACCCTGCCACCATACTTCATGGCCTCTTCATATGCGACACGGAACTCCCTACCAGGGAAAACCTCAAGCTGACTAGCAACCTGAAAGCACATAATGATTAATGCAAATGAAATAACTCACACATTAAGTTTAGTCAAAATTTATAAACGTGAAAAACTGCGGGATAATGTGAACAAGAGCATACCTTAGCAAGAAACCAGCTGTAAAGTATTCCAAACGCATTGTGCTTTTTCTTCCACAAATCCACCATTTCTCCCATTGTAGGTACCTACCCAGCCTAAAAATCAGCACATCCTTGCAAGCTAAATTCTATACGCAAGTAAGAAGTCCTAAATACAACGTAACAACTGCAAAAAACGTTCTTAACCATGACAGCTCTACAGAAGTATAAGCATCAGCCACAAACATTTTAAATGACACTTGACTTATAAATACGACCCAATAACCATACAAACTACAAAATATTTACCCTTAGAGGCAGAGTAATCAAGTTCTCGGGTTTCTAAAAAGGATAGCATGTCATTCATACTACGGTACTATAAATCATCAATCAAAACTGATCTCCACCATATTTGTGCAATAAATAGTAGATGGTACCATGAATCATTCAGAAAAGATAGCCTGATGGGCGACGACAAAAATACATTTAGACGGCAAAAAAGACAGTAACGTATGTAAAGTTTCTGACATGACATCCAATTAGAACCTAAACTTGCTAATGGAGTTTTAGACAAACAGAACAGGAAAAATTATATACAATTAATTAATTAAATAAATCAAGGACCTTCAGATTCTGAGGAGTGAGTACAGCCACACGACCTGAGCATAACTCCAGAAAGACAACCTGCATTTAATTACTCTGCAGTGAGATTCAAAAACATACCATTTGAACATACATAATTACGAACAAAAGATAGCAGGCGGCTAACCTGCTAAAAGGTCATCCATCAATAAGTGTTATGAGTTATAAAGAGAAGCACCTGTGGTTTAAGAAAACTTATTACAGCTTCAACTTCTTTGCAGGACTCCTACATAAAAGATGATGAACGATCAAAATTCCACATGTGATTGCATTATGTTACAAATATATACATTGTTGAGGTTTACTTCAGAGTGAGCACAATCCACAGATGATAACAGTATGAAAAAGACATAAATTAGTGACGTCTCATTTATCTCTTCACAAACTGAAAGTACATTGGCACTCCAAAAGTTGGAAACGTGGTTTACTGATTGCACATAATTGTAGGATCAATATGGTGAATATAAGTTACTGTAATAACTCATGGCACATGGAACCAATCCAAATCATCAGATCAAGTACCACTAGCCAACACACACATATAAAAGTACGAAAAACTATTACAAAAAAAGCATTTAAATTTAATCATTCAACACCTATTTTTTATTTGACAATAAAAATAAAAATGATAATCATTAGTTTAAAATTCAACATAAGAACAAGAATATATGAAACCAAGAATAAATTAATAGTATATATAAAATTCAAAAGGACATCACTTGAATGGTGACGCACAGTTTCAGCTTTCATTTTTAGAGAATATAAAGTTTGCTTATTTGCAAGAATATATGATGATTTAGAATAAATCTGTGGTACCAAGATAAATGAATACATTTTCTACTCCAATGTTCGTTCCTAAATATGGAAAATTCACAACACAGCTGGAGCTCCGGGAAAATGTAGAAGGCAAAAACGAAGAGGGTGAATGTAGAGCACGAGGAAAGAAACTGGTACAAGGGGTGGACCAACAGATGATGGTAAAGGAGCTAAGTAATTCACCAGAGAGAAAAGTAGAAATACATACCAAGTCCCCTTTCAGGTATATCAGAGTGTTCAACCAAAAACCCCAAGCTTTGAGACATTTTTTTATTTATTATTATACTATTTAGATAATCAATGATTCAAAAAGATCTAATAGAAATAAAATAAATTACTGGAGGCCCACAAAAATTCATTTGCACCATCAAAATTTGTAGTGGGTCACACGGTCACGCCATAAGATTGCAGGTGGCTTAAAGATTTAATGCAGACATGGAACACTATTAGAAGACACAAGATTGATTAACAACAATCCTATGGACTATGATGTATTGAATAGGGATTTTATGACACCGTATTATGTGGAATTGAACACGAATCAATCACATATAGTTTCACAGCTTTTTTTGTTTTAATAATTTAGAAAACAAATAGTTTCTAAAGCAGGCACCAATTCCTACCGTGTATATTTGTAACTGATGCAGACATTAATATTCATCAACTCATTCTGGCAGCAGTGCCCTCGACTTTGGATCCTTACCACCAAAGAGTTTACTTTCTACCACCTATGCTAGAAGTACTCACTGGTACATCAACTCATTCTGGTAGCTAAAAATCTTTATTCACAGGAATAAAAACAGGACAAGTTTTTTCAGCAATTTTGTCTTTAAATTATGCACAAAATGATTCCTACTAAAGTACACCTACGAGTGTATGACTAGATGCAAAGATGTGCAGTTGTGGTGAATTTATTCCACTAAACTATTAAAGAATGAACATGACTAGTTAGTTCTGAAAAAATCTAAAATCTACTATCAGTAAGTTGCAATTTTTAAATATAATTCAAATTAATAAAGAACGTTGAGTTGTAACCGCTTCTTTCTAGCTAATATAATACCTTTAAGTCTTTAACTTCCTTGGCATGTATCGTTCAATTATATAAACTTGCTACCTTTTTTAGCAATAATATAATATGTATGCAGAAACTCCTAAACAAAACTGTATTTATTGTCCTTCAAGGTATACATTCTTCAACAACACATCCACACAAATCTAAACGTTTAACATTTGCAACACGGGAGAACATGTTCAGTTCCTCACTGGAATTCCTCAAACTCTCTAATCTAGAAATGAATCAGAAATAAATTAAGCACCACACATGCCATGAATAAACTTCACAAAAGTCAGTTATCTACATATGATAAAAATGTTGTCAGTTCAAGCCATAAAATTTAATGACATCTCAACAAAGTAAGTAAGTTATCGGGCCATAAAATGTTGTGTCAGTTCAAGCCATAAAATTATATTGTCAAAATTATGAAAATATAATTTGATTACACAAGTAAGGTAAAAAGGCGAACCCCAACAAGATGGTATGCTAAAGAGATAGACAAGCTCATAAAATTTAATGACATCTCAACAAAGTAAGTTATCGGGGTACATATAGATATTAGCAAAGAAATATGCAGTTACAACTTCAATGTTCTTAATTAGTTTGATCTTTGTTTAGATTTCTAACATCGCTATTATAGAAGATTTTTGTGGAACTAATTTCTAGCCTTTTTTTCTTGAGACGCAACAGAACACTGCTCTCATCTTAAATAATCAGCACATCAATTTCCTACAAGTTAACTTTCGAGACATACAACAATGATACAACTTTCAAAACATGAAATGCAAATACAGCAACGTTAACTACAACTAGATGTATATTCACTGTGATCACATATTCACCTTTTCTTTAATTTATTCTCACCTAAGCAACAAATAATAAAAGCTTAAAGTTTCTATGCATAAGAAATCCTAAAAACTCAGGTGGCACTAAGCATATATCACATTATCACCATATAAAAGTAAATCAACTGAACAATTGCACTTGGATACCATTTTTCCTAACTTAACAGATTAACAAATCCATAAATCAAGCAAGTTAAACTAAAATAATTCGAATTACCATAGAAACATGAGCGGTTCCAACCAAATACACATCACAATTTCCTCCTTCTGCAGATGATTCACACGAAAGCTTCACAATACTCTGCCATAGCTCCTCAGGAAGCTCTCTCCTTTCATCACCTTCAACATTTTCACAATTTCAAAAAATTAACACACGTTATAATAATGACCTAGAATCAGTACACAATGCCACATTAACACAAACATAATTCAAACCTACAACATTTTCACAATTTCACTAATTCCTCGTAATTAACAACAAATTATCACTAGAGTAGACGATGCAGTACCAACGTAAAATAATTAAATTAAATTCAAAAAACTTCCAACACTTTCACAAGTTTTGCACAAAGTAATCACAACTTACTATAAAAATGACCTAAAATCAGTATGAACACAAATATAATTCAACTTAATTTAAACCTACAGCATTTTGAAAGTATTATTATTCCTCGTCAATAAAAACTAACTATGATTATACAATACAATATCAACAAAGAACTATTAAATTAAATTCAAACATTCACTATTTAAAAACATAATACTATTTTAATTTAATTGGAACCTACAACATTTTCACGTTCTCATTAATTCCAAAAAAAATAGCAACAAATTATTACTATACGTTACATTATCAACATCAACACAAAATTATGAACTTAAATTAAAACCTTTAGCATTTTTTCACAATTTTCAACGGCTAATCACGACTTCATTAGTTCATTAAGAAACGACCTTAAAAAATAATTCTACTATCATCATTTCGTCATTATAAACAATAAATAACTAAAATTAAAATTAAACCTTCCGCTTCATGATCAATCACACGTTCATCGTTATCATTCGCATTAACAACAACACTCTGTTCTTCGACACCGGAACTCTCAAAAGCAGCATTAGAACTAGCAGCTACGTCATCTGACGTCATCACCTTCGTTACTACACAAATATAAACAATAATTAGATTAAAATTATAATAAAAATAAACAGCAAATCTTTTACTACACGATATAATATCAACGCATAATATAACTAATTTAAATCAAAACCTTCATCATTTTCACAATTACGCATATAATCTATACTACTATATAATGCATTTCGGACTATTCTATAATTAGAAAGGCTTAAAATTCAGACTTTTTTCTTGCTTATTATGGAAAGATTTCAAAATTAATTTGTTAGGAAGCGGTTGGTTGTTGAAACTAAAATTATTTGGCTTAACCATCTCTAATATCTCTACTTATAAAGCATGAAGACAACTAAACGTGTAACCAAATAATGTAAAATATAATCACACGGTACCCGCCGCCGCATTGCGCGGGTACCGTTCTAGTTAACCTAAAATGAGTGCAATATAACCTAATTTAACTCAAATTCAATCATTTCCTCAATATAAACAATAATTAATAAAAATGGCTAATGACTTGAAAATGCTTCTAACTTGTCAATTTTTGTTGTTCCGAGTTGTCATCTTTTTCTTTGCTATTAAAACACAAACCTCTCAAATTTCAGCCTTTGTGTGTATTTTGTGACTATTCTGCCCTTACTTTTTCAAATTTCAAAGGGTAAAATGGTCATTTTACATGCCCAAATTTGAGACCTTTGTTTAAAAAAAAATGCCCTAATAAAAATTAAACATTCAACATTCAAGCAATTAATCACAATTTCGTATAAAATGACCTAAAATCATTACAATTATATTTCAATTCAATTAAAATTCATCATTTTGTCATTATAAAAATCAATATTAAATAACTAAATACAAATTTAAACCTTCAGCTTCATTATCATGATTCTCATTCGCATCATCAACAACAACACTCTGTTCCTCATCAGAAGAAGAAGACCTGGCTGACGTCACCACCTCCTTCGCGGCGTCACCTTCCGTCGACAACAAATTCGAATCGGAATCCATCGCTGATAAATAACGGCAACCGTAACGGTGAGTGAGGGTTGATTTAAGTGTGTGTGTTTTGAAGGTGTGGTTAGTGTGTGTTTTTTTGTTGCCGGAATGATAATGAAGAAGGTGAGAATTTGGTGTTTTTGTAATAATGGTTGCGGGGGATTGGGAAGAGTGAGTTGACTCGGGTGAGTGAGTGAGTTGTTACTTTGTTGTTCATATACGGATCGTTCTGTTTTTGGAATGGATTTTTGGGTTTTTTATGATAAAGATGTATAGAGTTTAAAAGAAGTCATTATGTTGTGGATCAATTCTTCATAATATTATTAGACGAGTACTCGTATACAGCAACAATATTTTACACCGGCATACAGTTATAGTTGTAATATGGTGATTATTCATTTTCATCAACTATTAATTAACACAATAGTAAAAAGAAGTTAGTAATATGATGTCTTATGGAAGGGATCAAGTAAGAAGAATAATTAAAATAAGAAGGGTAAGAATTAATTCTAGCCACACATTTCAAATTAGTAGGGAAATTTTGAAGGAAGATGATCCACTTTTGTAGGTGCATCAGAAACATTTGGTTGTGGTTACTTCTTATCATTCCTATTTTAATTATTCTTCCTATTTGATGTAACTCTAGTGTCTTATATATAAAAAAAATAATAATAATAATAATATCCTCTATTCTTTAAAACTAATTTCAAAAAAAGTTATCAAAAATTGTCAAATAGCATTATGATATGCTATACAAGTTGTGATGTCAAGAAAAAAAAAAAGTATCTTACCACAAATGAAAAAATAAATTAATTTATTGAATTGTACACATAAAATAAATTGTCAAATATTCTTTTTTCACCCGAATCCAGTCCTTGTGGTTTTGAACCCATACGGGTTTAGTCCCTTGACCATAACTCTGTTAGTTTGACTGTTAAGTAGAAGGCTATTTTTGTCATTTCAATATATATTTTTTATAAAAAAAATAAACAAATCATACACTCACTTATCATTCCACCGATACCCATCACTCATTCACTCAACACACAAGAAAACACACTTATCCCAAATTTCTCTCCATCTTCTCACACTGGAATCCGGCTAGCAAGCCAGCCGTCGACACCACGGCGTCCCCAACCTCCCCAAGGCTAACACACAATAACCCGCAACCACTACCTAACCAAACTACCATTAACTCAAATAAAAACCCTAACCCTAAACACGATATTGAACCCAAGATCCCAGCGACGTGGATCTACACAGGAGAAGATCTGGAAATGAAAGAGATGGTGGTCGGAAGTAGTAAAGGACGGCAGTGGTTTCGCCGGAAGTGATGGAGGGGTTGGTGGCGGCGGCGGCGGCAAGGGTTTTCTGGTGGTGGTAGTAAAGAGAGAGGTGAGGACTTTATGGTTGTGGCAGTAGGGAGGGGGATTAGTGGTGGGTTTTGATTATGAAGGTGGGGGTTTGAAGAAAATAATGTTTTGATTATGATGGTGGTGGGTTTTGATTATCTAAGATGTTTGGTTATATTAAATGGAGACCGGTAATTTTTTTTTTTTTTTTTTTTTTTTTTTTTAGTTTAGAATTGTACATGGTAATTCTTTTGTTAAAAAGTGATAATCGGTCTTCCAATTGAATAAGCAGCGTGGCTTGTTTAAAAAAAACAAAAAAGGTGTTTGGAATTTTTTATAAAGATAAAGAATATGTTGGAGATTGATTTGTAAATTTGCAAAATGTATTTTTGTTCTGATTGTTTATCACAATTATTTATTAGAGGAAGTTTGTTTTTGGAACAACTCTTTTTGGTGGCCGGAACATGTATGTTTATTGAAGACCACAAGAAGTTACTATACTTTTTTTCACCCGAATCCAGGCCTTGTGGTTTACCGGGTCACTCGAAAATGGTCCCTATCACAATTATTTATTACAGGAAGTTTGTTTTTGGAACAACTCTTTTTGGTGGCCGGAACATGTATATCATAAATTGTCAATGTGGTTTACCGGGTCACTCGAAAATGGTCCCTATACTTTTCTTCACCCGAATCCAAACCTTGTGGTTTTGAACCCATACTGGTTTAGTCCCTTAACCATAACTCTGTTAGTTTGACTGTTAAGTAGAAGGCTATTTTTGTCATTTCAATATATATTTTTTATAAAAAAATAAACAAATCACACACTCACTTATCATTCCACCAATACCCATCACTCATTCACTCAACACACAATAAAACACACTTATCCCAAATTTCTCTCCATCTTTCTCACGCTGGAATCCGGCCGGCAAGCCCGCCGTCGACCACCACGGCGTCCCCAACCTCCCCAAAGCTAACACCACAATAACCCGCAACCACTACCTAACCAAACTACCATTAACTCAAATAAAAACCCTAACCCTAAACACGATATTGAACCCAAGATCCCAGCGACGTGGATCTACACAGGAGAAGATCTGGAAATGAAAGAGGTGGTGGTCGGAAGTAGTAAAGGACAGCAGTGGTTTCGCCGGAAGTGATGGAGGGGTTGGTGGTGGCAGCGCAAGGGTTTTCTGGTGGTGGTAGTAGAGAGAGATGTGAGGACTTTATGATTGTGGCAGTAGGGAGGGGGATTAGTGGTGGGTTTTGATTATGAAGGTGGGGGTTTGAAGAAAATAATGTTTTGATTAGATGGTGGTGGGTTTTGATTATCTAAGATGTTTGGTTATATTAAATGGAGACCGGTAATTTTTTATTTTATTTTATTTTTTTATTTATTTTTTTATTTTTTGAGAATTGTACATGGTAATTATTTTGTTAAAAAGTGATAATCGGTCTTCCAATTGAATAGACAACGTGGCTTGTTTAAAAAAAACAAAAAAGGTGTTTGGAATTTTTTATAAAGATAAAGAATATGTTGGAGATTGAGTTGTAAATATGCAAAATATATTTTTGTTCTGATTGTTTATCACAATTATTTATTAGAGGAAGTTTGTTTTTGGAACAACTCTTTTTGGTGGCCGAAAAAAGTGCAATTAAAATTGTTGGTGTTAGCCATGTATGTTTATTGAGGACCACAAGAAGTTACTAATACTAATACTAATACTATTACTAATACTACTAATAATAATAATAACACTAACACCAACACTAACACTAATAATAACAATAACACTAACAATAACAATAACAATAATAAGGGTGTTTTTGTCATTTTACACCATTAAACAAACATTTTAATGGTCAACAGACGGAATTAGTGGTCAAGGGACCAAACCCGTATCGGGTCAAAACCACAAAGACTGGATCCGGGTGAAAAAAAAGTATAAGGACCATTTTCGAGTGACCCGGTAAACGACAAGGACGATTTATGATATTTACTCAAAATAAAATACACAAGCCTGGAAAATTCACACTAAGAATTTTATATCATATGCAAACATGTTTTAATTAAGCAAGTTCAGACCGAATCTTTCATTTCTTCTTACGGTGCAATTTGAAATGACAAAACTAGACACATTATATAGATCAATGGCTACAAGTTCCTAGAAAGCGTCTAGAAAGGTGACAGTCCAGCATCAACCAAGTTCTTTATCTTTGACTGTAACATTAACTACACAGACCAAATCTATTGCACAAATCAAGCCTCATGTAATGAGAATGACATCATAAGGTACGATACCAGAAAAGCTAAATAAAGAAACATCCAAGGGACGTTGATTGGTTGCCCAAACTCAAACACTGAAAAACTGTTCCAAGGATGAAGAACTGAATACATTAGAAGCAATTCGCTCGGGTTTGACTGTCGAGATGTGAAGCTGATACTTGATGAACCTCTGTGATCACAGAATAAAGAAAATGAAAAATATAATAGGTAATTATCAGCCTTGTTAAAGTGAGCAGATGCACGACGCAAACGTAATTATTATTTGACATACAAAATCTAACAAAATAATAAGCACATGATAACATTAAAGATTAAAAGAAGCAAGAATTGACTTTTAAAATGCTGTTGTGTTCTTAGTTGTCCTTTTGGCGCAAGTTTTGCATTTTTACCACATCTTTAAAGAGAAAACATAGCACAACTTAAATTGAGTTATGTCAACTATTTTGAGGTAAAATTTGTCTAAAGCATTTCATTTTATCTAGTGTAGTTTGTTTTCAAGACCAGTGTCGAATATAATGGTTACAGATATTAATCACTCTTTTGTAATCATTAACCTGGTTTCAATAGAAGTTATGGAAAGACTGTTGATTTGGATTCTAGTTGAGTCAGGCTAGAACAAACAACTAAATTTGTAACATATTTGGATGAGCTAACATTATAATATATGCATTAGAGTTCACAAATAAACTAATGTCCATTCCGTTTGTCCCACACTCCTATAACATAGGCCTACATGGCTAAATATCTATTTAACGAACATGTCGCTTAATTCATCACTTGGTAGGACATCAACCAATTACGTCACTTTACTTCAAGTGGAAGTGTAGTCCACAATTTGGAACACTGTTTGCGCCTAGATTTTTTGGATGCTATCAAGAAATTTTTTTGAGTGATAGTCCTATAAAATACAATGAACAATTCCCCCATATAATGTGGGTTACAGGTGGAAAGATAGGAGATCGAGAGGGTTATGTAACATATCAAAATTGGTTCGGTCATAACAGGCCATCTTTTAGTACGGGCCAGGCCATTTAAGTTGACACACAAACGCTTTTTTGTTCAATATTTTAGAGAAAATATCAATAATTTGTGCGTTAATGAAGTAGGACAGCGGAAGGCTTAGTTTACATACACGTTGTAAACAGGTTAATTGCAAACGCAAGAATAACCTTGGTTGAAATTTGGCTCACTAGGAACACAAAATAGAAACGTGGAACACAAATCCAGAAAATAAAGTTGAATAATATTGAATAGAATGCATTACAATGTGCTGGAATTTAGTTTATATAGACCTAAGAATCCTAAACCGACTCAAACAAAGTTTCCTAATAGAATAATAATCCTAATCAAACAAGTAAAGATAAACCTAAAATATAACTAGACTCAAGATAGAATATAGGGAATAACTCTAAGTCAATAGTCAATAGTCTACCAAGGGAAACTACGTACTTCAAGTCAATAGTCACCTCCTTTCACCATGATAGAATATAGGGAATAACTCAAATATTAACCCCTCCCGTCCTTTTTCTTATTATGGTGACTAGAGCTATAAAAACCTCTTTTAGTTGCATAATCAGATTACCATAAATCAATGCTAACATTTCATAATTAATGTTACTTGACTTAAAAAGTGTGTAAATGTACATACCGCCAACTGTGTACTAATTTCTCGACTCGAGTCTATATGCCAATCAGGCTCCAACTGCCGAACAAACGACGTTCTTCCAATCTCTGTGCTACAAAATAGAACCTGCAATTGCACTTTGATTAGAGATATGCATCCTAGAGTAAATATACTTTTTGCCATTGATGATTGCATGTAATCCTCATGCCTAATAACCCTTTATATTGACACATGTAATGCCCTTAACCTTCTTGCTATCAACTACTAAATGATCATAAATTCATAATTACAGAACTCTCCCCCTCCCCACCCCACCCCACAAAATCCACTTTTGGCTTTGTTTGAATTTTCAGGTTCAAAGACAGACTCTAGCTATGGTACATGGAGTAGAATAGGATTATAAATACTGGTTATCAATTGGTTTTACCTTGTCTTTGACCAAGCCACCTGATGTAAAGATCCCAGCATTTTCCAATGCCGTTAAAACCTTTTTCTACAAATAGAAAGAAGCAACAATTAGCCGACGAAAGCACAAGAAATTGACAGCAAGAAAAAAAAAATCAACAAAAGGAATGTTGCGATGGTATCTAGTTGGTCAACTAAAGCATACATAATGTGATGAAATACATGTAGACTTAGATTGTATAATATATCTATCACTATTTCCCAAGTATCGGATCCATTAACTCAAGAATACATGATGATGAACCACAATAAACAAGTAAAGATATACTAAAATATGACAAGCTGATACATACTTCGCTTTCATCATCCAGAATTGTTTCCATGAGATAAAGGTCACAGAATTTTGTGATCTCTAGCAGTATATCCAAAACAGAGGATCTCACTGTTGCTTTGTTCTGCAAGATACAACTAGTTAAGTGAGTCACTTTCCAAAAGCAATATGTGGACGGGGCTACAAATTGGCGGGTAATGGATTCAGGTTGAAAGGTGTCTTTTTTCAATAGTGGATAAAATGGGGCTGGTCGCATTGACCAGCAACGACTTTGTTGTCTATGACTCTATGTAGACGATGAAAGCATTTATTATGATTACAAAAACACTATTATTACAGAAATATTTTGATCTTCGTATAAAATGATGTCCATGCTTCAATGCAATGCTGGGACTATGGGCAACTTTCAAACAGTTTGACACATTCCCTTATTAGCTAAAAAGAGCATTTGAGACAGAATTAAACAACCCATATTGGCCCATAAAGTTAATGAGTTGAAATTGACACCTCTAGAAATATGTGTGAATAAAACACTAACAAGAAAAGAACCACGACCTGAAGCTCTTCCGGAGTAGTTTCTTCAAGTATGACCCCAAGCAAACGGCAAGTTACCTTCATAAAATATCATGAAAACAGTTATATGTTAGAGATGATTATAAACAATTACTTTATCTTATATTATATATTTTCACTGGAATTCCTACTTGAATGGTTTGATAGGCGTCAAGCATGAAGCATCTAATAAATAAACTTTGTATGATACTACACCCACAAGTGAAATTGTGTTATGCAGAGTTATTTGATTAAAAAACCTACGAAATCCACATGAAAGAAGTCAAGAACTCAAACAAGGTTTTTTGTCGATATTAGGTCAAAGTAGTAATGAACTAATGATCGGCCCATAAAATAACATATCCAGTAGTCAATACATGCAAACAATTTTAGACTGTCGGTAACCATTCCCAAGGTTAGATCAAATTCAGAGTTCAACACATGATATAGTGTTCACAATTTAACCAGAAGGTTTAAAGCGTCATAAAAAGGCAAAGAGTGAGATAAAAAGAAGTCAAGTGTAAATTGCACATAACTTTTAATTTGACGAGGAAAATGGAATTTTATAGCACCCAAGGGGAATTTCAAAGAAAGTAAGAAGAACTTGGAAGGAAAAACAAAACACATAGGGATAGCCATGTGTAGCAGATAATGGGCATAGTTCGTCCCTAGGTATGTATATTGTCTAACGTTTGCTAAAGGAAGAATTTAGATGCCCCAACTTATTTGACAAGGATGTATGTTGTCTAACTACTCACTTATTATTATTTCTTCTTTACATCACACGTGCAGCCCCAACTCAATTACTGCATGTACTTATGTGTGGGGGATCTTGATGAAACTTAAGAAGTACCCAAGTGTGTATGAATAACCTGACAGGTATGTATGGATTTAGCTAACAAGAGATGACTTGTACTCTTTTTTTTCTTCAATAAACTAAATTGTTTTCTTATCCAGTTTATATTTCCCAAAATGTTAATTAACTCTGCTTCCAAATCATTTAAACTGAATTCAAAATTTGATCCATTACCGAGGAAGAAATATATTAAGATGAATGAAGAAACATTGGCTTGGAGACAAGAGTGTGGAGTGCCACTTGACTAAGTGTATATATTATGCGTTTACTCTAAGAATACTACTTTTACAAGAACCAAACAATAACATGTTAATGCTAGTAAGCCAAGGTAAGCAAGGAAAGACTAGTAGGATCAAACTGTGGCCATAAATCTCTCTTGGCATGTACAAAAATTGGCTGCTTTAGACCTATATCATATGTATCACCAAGTTCTTAAGCTCATTTTAAATTTTGTGGGCCAAATTTTCATGTCACGCAGAATTCATAGATCCAAATGATCTCAAATGCATTTTAAGAGAACCATGTTTCTTTTCTAAATAAGTGAGCTGTGAGATTGCATCATTTTACAAATACAAAAAGGATGGATATAAAGTGGTAGCACATCAAGCACTGATTTCCGATCTTATTGAGCAAGAAACAAAAATATATGCACACACATATGTGTAGATCAGATGATTCTATGATATCAAAAGCATACCTTCCTTCCATCGCTTAATCTTTGTCTGACTATTTGTCCTAAAGTAGGCTGCAGCAACAATACAAGCATTAAGTAAAAAAGACCACCACGCCGCCATCGTTTTATAAATTTTATATATTAAACTTTCAACATACCTTTACAGGCTGAAAGAACTCATCAATAACAGTTTGCGCTCTTGAATCTTCAGAAGATGAACTAACGTTAGAAGGAAACACATTTGCATCTGGATGAGTATGAACTCCAGAACTACTGGCTCCAGGAGCTTGACGTTTAGGTTGTCTTCTTCGCGGTACAGCGGGTGTTCGTAACAGTCTCCATGTGAAGATTACTGCAATAGCAAGTCCCGCTACAGCCCAAACAGACCGTATATCCTGCAGTCAGATTTCAGTATGTTAAAAAATTTGTTTGGTTAAAAACTACAAAAACAAAACGAAAGTGATCACCAGCAAACAACTAGACACAGACACAGAAATGACAAGCTTATCCATTACAAAGCATCAGCAGAAGAAAAACTGTGTATGTACTAATTGCAAAGGCGGTATGCAATGGAAATAAATAAAGAAGGCTATATTAAAATGATGAGATCCCCAATACTGCAAAATAAAATATAGAAATTCACTGCTGAACAGCTAAACCAAACTCAATGGATGTCATAACGATTTGCATAGCAACCACTTCGTTTTTCCCATAAAAATTGCAACATTTCCTTTGCTTGCAAAGATCTGAAGTCAAAGTTGACTATTTCATCAATTGTCCATTATTGAGACTACAAAAATTAAACGATGCCAATGATAAGGCGAATAAATTTCATTTTTTGGTCTGCATTAAAGGAAGATCGACATATAGGCAGATACTTTACAGGATATGTCATGTGAAACATTGTAACTTTTATAGAGACCGTATGTCTAGACTCTCTTCAATTCTAACCCCGACTCATGTACTCTAACTTCTTTTTGGCTTACACCTTTTGACTAGATGTGCATTGCTGGTTATATTATTCGAAGTTATATTATTTGATACAAATCATTTGTGCCTAGCGAGATACTACTCTATGCTTCCTAATCTCCTATAAAAACTAAGATGTTTGACCTCACTAAAAGAAGTGTTCGGCCACTGCTCTAATGTACCAACGTCCCATCAATGATTTAAACAGGGGGACTTTTTTACAAAAACACTACCATTAAGTAATTTAAATTATAACACCAGACACAAAATATATTTTAGCTTGAGATTTTAATTTTGACGGAACACCTGAAATAATAAAACTGCAACCACCGCCAAGGTGGCCGAGTGATGGTGTCCTCACAAGAGGTCTCAGGTTTAAACCTCACTTGGTACACATCTTGGGGTGGCTAGGGAAAGGGCCGGGAACGGCTGAGGATACCCAGGTTAGGCGACTTACATATGAATCAAGGACTCGCCCTTCCCGAAATCTAAAGAGGAAAAACCTCATCCTTTTACCCAAAATATATAGAACTGCAGCAGTTTTCGTGACAGAGGGAAAGTTAACACATACGTGCAAAGATATTAATGCAAACATAACTTTCCGACTTTAGTTTAACATGAATAGGAATGAGAAGGATCAAGAAAATGAAATAGATCAAAACAACAATTGGCTTTCTATATATGATGGCTGACGAAGATGATGCAATTTTCTTGGGACACCAGGATACATCAAAAGCAACTCAAAAGGTAACATATTCGTGCACAGAGATTTGTGCCTAGTTTAGCCTGCCATGAATGTGAATAAGGAGGACCAACCAGATCTTGAAAAAATAACTTTTAGACCAACTAGTATCATGCCGCATGTTTAGATCTACATGGTATTAACTATTAATGTAAGTTTTTCATCAGCTTGCCAAAGGACAATCCACCCATTAAAACATGAGTATATACACGGTAATAATTCTTGATAGAACTAAGGTATGCTGAATAGATCCAGTTTGAATGTAATAAAAAGGTTTGAATTTTACAGAGATAAGCATAAGGGATTAAGGGGTATGTGCTATAAGTCAAATTACTAAATCTAAACTAACGACATCATTATTCTACCTTCCGATTCATGAATCAGGGACAGCGATGCTGCTAGGGTGACTGAGGCAGTGGGGGATGGCGGTGTTGATGACAGATGGCGTCGAAAGTGGTCACTGAATTAGTGGTTGGTGAGAGAAAGGGTGGTGTCGGTCGTGCGTTTTTATCAGATAGGTATTATGAGAAGTTATTAAAAGCTAAGGAGTCAAGTATTTTTATTTTTTTAATAGGGGGAATTGCATATATATCCCTCCAAAGGTGAATAATTGCATATATATCCTTGGTACAAGTTTTTAATATCAAGGACATTTTTACCTCTTAATAACTTTTAAAAAAACAACCAGTCTACTTGACAGTATCTAGTTTCGCTCTATACATAAGACCTCAAAAGTTGCTTTTTCAGAAAAACAAACACCACCTAAAATAATATACCATGTGGAGACAATGTCATGTATAATTAACAAGGATGCATAAAAAGCCACGCGCCTCAACTTGCTTCGGTTGTGACCCAAGCTTAAATACCCTAATTTCTTTAGGCCCAACACTTCCAATTATATGTGCATTGTTGGTAATGATATTCCAGGTGATTTTTAGTAAAAGGTCAAAGAGATTGTATATCCTAGATGATTAGCATTTTGTGTAAGTGCCAGTCGATGCTTGTTAAAACTTAGGCTCCTAGCAGATACAACTCTACACATTCTATAAATAATTGCAATGTTTGACCTTAATCAAATGCGGAACAATTGTTCACATGTCCAAAATATCCAACAATGATATAAACGTGGTAACTTTACTAACTGAAATAAATACCATCAAATAATTCTAATTATGACGACAGTAAATAAGCAATTTTAGCTTAAAAATTAATCAAAACCAAAAATGTAGCAATTTTCACAGGACACCCGAAATAATAGAATTGTAGCAACTTTCATCAGGCTATGAGAGGATGGGAGTTATCAAAATCAGATGAAAAGGTAAAACACATGTCCAAGAAGAGTAACGTAGCCATGAATTGCGTACTTTAATTTGACAAGAATGTAAATGCGAAGTATCAAGAAAATCAATTAGATCAAAACAATGAATTGCTTTCTATATACGATCACAGAACTACTAGATAAGACAATGCTCTTTAACAAAAAGAAACAACTTTTAGACCAACAAGTAACAAGTCGCGTCTTTATATCTTCCAGGTTCCAACAAGAATTCTTGATAGCTAACCAAAGGTATTATTTCAATTTGGCTAATTGTCTATAGGGCCATGCTAAACGCAATCTCCTGAGCAAATAATGCAGTGCTCAGGCTCACACCTCACATGTAAATTTCCTCCTCCTTACGTTTAACATGAGCATACTCTATATATCTCTTTTTTGAGAAAGTCGGTACAATCTATGTATCTCTTGATGGAATTAACCTACGGTTATCGTAAATTCTTACAGTTCATATCTTGTTTCAATACTTTAAAGTTTAAAATAGTGAACGTATAACATAGTAAACCTAATTCAACCATTTTCAATATAATTACACCAACTTAAACACATAAATTTTCCAAGATTCAACCGAAAGTCCACCTGCTTATACCTACAACACACTAACGACAAGTCTTGTTATCTAACCAACGCTATCTCATCAATTTGACTAATCGTCTATCCGGGGGGATATTAAGGCAAAAACGCGAGCACTTGCAGATTCCCATTTCCCTCCTCCTTACAGCTAAAGCAAGCACACGGGCACTAAACCCGTCATCTATCACTAATACAGTTATCGGAAATTCCAAAAGTTCGCATCTTTTTCGATATTTTTCAGTAAAATTTAACCCTAATTCCATCAATTTGAGTATTTGACTAATCATCTATCCGGGGATGTTAAGGCAAAAACACAGGCACTTGCAGATTCCGGACAAACACGCGGTCACTTAACTAATCACCTATCACTAAAACTTGAGTATAATCCTAAAAGTTGGCGTCTTTTTCACTATTTCAATACAAATTACATCATAAACAGCTAAACAAACAAAACCCAAAACTAATCTTGAAACAAACATTTAATCAAACACTTGGAATGCAAAAAAGAATGAAAATTTAGACCTGGGTATTAAGAATCTTGGAAGATAAAAAAGCCCCAATTCTTTTAACAAGCTGTATAAAATCTTCCTTTGAATACTCACCCATACCGATTATTATTCTTGTTTTAAGAAGAGTTGTTTAACAAGATCTTTAATTTTTCATCATATTTAATGAAAGGGTTTCTGGGATTTGTTTGATTGATGATACAAAGAAAGATTCTTTTGATAATTTTTGGGGCTTTGAAAACTCTGTATAATGTAAAAAGTCAAAAAGTCAAAATTTCTTTTTTTTTTTTTTATTTAAAATGTTTTTTTAACACATCTATATACATCCTATTAAAAAGGAGTTTCGGCTGATGTCATATATTTGTGATTTTGCATACGTGTCGCTTAATCAGATATCAATTGAAAGTTTTGCTGATGTAATAATTGTAACTTATTTCGTTTTATTTAATAATAACAAAAATACAGTATTTTACTCATATACTTATATTTGCACACACGAAAAGAAAAAAAAAACAATGTCTGGACGTGACGATCTAAGTTTTTTAAACTTAATGGGGTTTGGAAATCCTAGCCCGAATACCGGATCTTCTTCAAATCCTAACTCACTTAATTTGACACCCGAACAACAACAACAATTGATGTTCATGTGGCAACAAAATTTCCCACAAAATCAAACCGAGCAACAAACACCGCCAACACCACGAACCCAATCCTCACAAGCAGCATCTGTGGATCCGGAAGCTACGTCTCCACGAAAACACAAACGTGGAGGTAAACGTATGTCAAAAAAGCCAAAGAACCCGAGGTGTATGATGAAAAAAATCCCGACGTTAACGGTACGACGTTACGTTGGACATCGGAGGAGGAAGTTTTACTTGCCGTGTGTTACGTGGCCGTTTTCGAGGATAAGAATTTTGGAGTTTCTCAAAAGGCCCACACATTTTGGTATCGGGTTATGAACGAGTTCAACTGGAAAAATTTTCAACTTCGTAACAAAGATATAATAACAAGCAAGTGGCATGCGTTGAACGCAAATTGCCAAAAGTTTATAGCATGTTACAAACGTGCTAAACGTTTGACAAAAAGTGGTGAAAGTGAAGTAGATGATATAAGGCATGCTAGACAAATGTATCGTGACGAGCATAAAGGTGTTTCGTTTGCTCAAGAGGATGCGTGGTTAATTTTGAAGAAGTGTTCAAAATGGGACGCGCCGGACCCGATTGACTTAACTGAAGAAGTCCTCGGTCAAACCAACCAAGAGCTATTCGGTGATGATGCACGACCACGTTCGGCCGGGAAACCACGCACCGGAAAAAAAAAGTCTGATACCTCGACTAGCACCGGGGGAAGTATGTCAAGCAATTTGGAAGCTATGTCATGCGAGCTTTGACTTAGACAGGAACCGGCCCAAGCGGCGTACGACACAGCTAGAGTGAAAGACGAGACGATAACGCGTTTGGAAGAATTTAAATTTCTCGGTATGAAAATGAGTGACATAGATCCAGCCGTGGCGTATTGGATCAAATTGGAAAAAAAAATACTCCAAGAAAAATATAATTTCCCACCACCGCCAACCAACTAGTTTAATTTATTTACTTATCGTATTTTTCATTTCGTATTTTATTTCGTAATTTCTTTTATGTCATTTTTTTTAATGTAATGTTTTTTAATTCGTATTGTAATGTTTAATTTTATTAATGAAGTGTTTGAATGTTTAATGAATAAAATTGTTGATGGTAGAATTTGTAAATTGTAGTTTTATAAAAAGGTGGGTCCCAAAAAGTAGTGTTATTGGGTGTTATGATTTTCTTGTGTTTTTTGGTGTTATGTTATTTGATGTTGAAATGATGTGGCGTTGACGTGGCGGGTATTTCGGTGTTAACTTGAGCTACCACTCCTAGTGTGTAAAACCTCGCAAAAATCTTTATAATTAATAACGATTAATTATATATAAATCTCTGTCATTATTTTAATCACTATTTTTACGGGGAAATTTAAAATTTTCTTAGTATATTAAAATGGTCACGATTACGATACTGCAAAATTCACCAAACGACAAAACAAGCTCTCGACGCGTTTAACAAAATATTAAAAACTTACTAAACTTAATTACAACTAATTTATACCAAACGGGCCCCTAATTACAAACTTCAGCCCAATGGCTCATTCACTATTCATCGGCCCAAGGCCAAAGCCCAAATTTCGTTTTATTATTTCCAAAACAATCGACTAGACCCTCTCCAAAACGCCTCGTTTATTCTCGATTCTTACACACGACGTGCCAATATTTTTATACCATCTCATTCCTCACCTAGCCAACTATTAGTGTGTCAAATCCCAAGTCCATTGGACGACGTTTGATACGTTTTTAAGAGGCAAAGTGTTTGACGAATATTCATATTAATCGATCCATATATTATTCAAAACTTAACCGTTTTGATTCCCGTTTGTTCCTAATTGTTCCTAATAACAATTCTAAGATGATTTCATGTTTAAATGTCAAAGATGATCAGTTATATCCAAGTTATACACGATTTCACAAATCGTGTATGGGTTAATATGGTTGTCGACATGTATACATGAATCACCAAACATTCACCTCAATTCTAGCTCTCACAATCAATATTATATGTTAAAATCTCATCCTATAAACCTATGTTACTGACAATGCATAGTCCTTATTGTTCCTTGAGTTAATTCACACCATACGAATCATCAAAATGATATATAGATACGTTACATGCATGCATCTGATTCCCACAATTACTTGCACTTTCACAACATCCTTTCTTCTTTAAAACTCACTTCTAGGAGTCCAGGAGTTGAAACAATATCGTTTGGAAGCAAGGGAAAAGGAACGGGTTGAATAAATTCGAATATATCTATGGGTTATAGTCGAATATCATAGTTTCTTGTGTTTCCTCCGTTCCTACTCGTTTCTTCACCACCCTAGAGGTGTAGTAAGTCATTTCAAACTACTTTCAATTCATTTCACGCGTTAAATTTAGTCCATGCATCATGTTCATATTTATTCGATCCTATATAAGCTTTATATATATTTTTACGTACGTATATATTTGTAGCAACACAAACGTGGCTAGTCTCTATCTTGGAAGGCCTAGGAGTCACGTAGCACACATATTTCACGTTGGTTTCACTCGACATGCATCAAACAAACTCATTTTTGAAACATGCTACATCGTATGAGAACTTGATAAAACACTTACAATATATTCTAAGTTTTTCACAAATATATAAACGTTCCATGTGACCCAAGAAACACACGTATAAATTGAAATATTACTTAACGAGCACCCAATATTTTTACACAACTCAATAGACCACCTAGAAAACTACCAATTTCATTTAGATAACATGTAAAAATACTCACGATTCGACACTCAAACTCACTCAATTTGATCGACAATTACCAGGTTTAAAAGGAGATTTTCATATAAAAACTTAATATTTTTTTATTGGGCTTGTTCAAGGCCCAACAAGAAATAACGAACCATAAGCCCACTGGGCCCATATGAAACATTTTTAGAATCATAAAAATAGCCCAAGTCCATGCCCAAAACAATTTTCATGCCCTCGCCTCTAAATTTCTTAACGGGCTTTTAGTTTGGCTCGTTAAGGCCCATAAGCTGGAAAATAAGCACTTTTATCAAATAAGCAGTTAAAATAAGTTTATTACCAACTTAAAAAGTCACGGAAATTTTTATAAAAATTTTATAATCATTTTTGTAATTTTGGACTAAAAATGTAACGCGACGACACTTAGGAGGACTAAAACTGTCAAGGACTGAAAAGTAGGGACTGAAATTGTAAAAACATAATCTATCGGATAAAACTTGATATTATTTGACTGAAATTGTAAAAACATAATCTATCGGATAAAGTAGGGACTGAAATTCCAAGATTAGAATGTTATTTTGGACAAATAGTGGACTATAATTGTAAATTAGATACGAAAAGGACTAACGGTGTAACGCTAACGCCGTTAGTATAAAAATTGTAAAAATGGGAAAAAGACAAGGCCTAAACATAATCTATTTGACATTCTTATTTATTTTCTATTTTCGTAAATTTATTCTGTATTGCATTTAAACTTTCGTTTATATATATATATATATATATAATAGTTAACGTAACGTAAATAATATATATAACGATATTTCAAAAATTAATATTTTTTACTTACGATTAAAAAGGTAAAACTTTGATGGATAATTTAAATAAAGTATTTTATCATATCATGCATGACATAATAATTACACTGCACATCATCTATTCGTCATAACGAATAAATATTATTCGTCATTCGTTAGTATTTACCAAATAGTATTTGGTTATATTCTCAGATAAATTTATTTATCAGGTTCCGTATCAAAGACGCTTCCATAATCATACTCATAAATCTCATCCTACTTTACTTTTCATCATTTTCATATCAATCCAGGTGAGTTATAGCCCCATTTCCAATATTTGTTTTTAACTCATTGGGGAGATACATGCTTACATATACTTTGATAATTTGATAAGTATATGAATAAATTACATGATTCAAATCAATTTCCTTATTAATAATTATCTGATATGGTTTATAATTTAAGATGTGATATATACAATACTTGACGAAATACTTAATACTGATACTCATATGATAATGTTTCCAATTTGATTATTGTGGTATGTGATACATATATTTTACTGATGAATTACTTGACTGAAATACTGATACTCATATGATAATGTTTCCAATTAGATTATTGTGGTATGTGATATATATATATGTTACTGGCGAAATACTTAAACAAATTACTGATACTCAGATAATACTGTTTCCAAATTGATTACTGTGGTATGATACTTGATTTTATGATGTTATCCTGAATGATCCAATTATTACCTTGATATTGCCTAAGTTACCTTATCGCCATAAAGTCCCTTAATCATGAGTCATTAATCACTGTTATGTGAGCGCGAATATAGTGAACAGCTTCGAAACCTGTTAAGGATTGACCTCCTGTCCCGCTAATACTTGACGGAATGCCATTTGCAAATGGTTAGTCGTATTAGGCGTGATACACTATATTCGTAGACAAATAGGAATTGGCAAATCACCTATTATAAGAGGGCAAAATTTATCATTGACTTGATAAATCACCTCTTTTGGTTAAGCTTGTGTGTCATGAGGCTTGGTGCAATATATATAAGGAAATGTATGTTTTCAACATATATTTAGATACAGCTGTATAGGAGTTTGACCATACTTTAATTGTATATCTGATTAAATTAGCATCATGAGTTTCCAGCTCATGTTAGGATTATTGATCCCTTATATGAATTTGATTGAATATTTATATGATTTATTCTGTGATTAAAATCAATATTACCAAATACTTGTTCTATCATTGTTTGTATTTATCATTACCAAATATTTCTGAAATATATCAAAATAAATGGTTTTCCATAAAACTCTATGAACTCACCAACCTTTGTGTTGACACTTTTAAGCATGTATATCTCAGGTAATTTAACGGAGCAGGACAAGACGCGGAGTGGGCATTTATTACTCTGATAAATTAAAATGGTGTAAAAATCAAATATGTCATTCTTTCAAGCCTTTATATCCTTTCATAAGATTTTAAATCAAATGGTTCATCTTTTATCAAAAATATTAGTTGAATAACAAATAACTTTCAAAACGCTTCTTTTAAGCCGTTTTATGAGATTAAAACTTCGATCCTCCCCGTAACACCTAAATTACTTTTCCGCTGCGACAAACTTAAATTTGGGGGTGTTACAGATTGCTTCAGAGATACAGTTATAGAGAATTAAATGTTTTCAAACATTAAAACTATAACTACATTTTCAAAATAATGATTTTACACCATAACATTTTATGCCCTCCGTGTCTGCAGACTGCCGTGCTCAATACCTTATATGTTGAGATTATCTTACATGCTTAATAGTTACTCTTACAGAATAATTTCATCTGTACTGTTATATTTTAACATACAAAATACTCATAAAATATTATTCTCGGTTACTACTGTAGCATGTCTTCAGGAACTCCCGTGAATATCAAAACTACTCTCCATAATACTAATACCTCATCTATCAATAAAAATTCTCCGAATACTGAAGATCCTTACGTACAAATATCACAATCTCAACCTAATATAGAACTCACTCAGAGATCACCTCCATCGTCACCTATTCGTTCACCTTCACGTCAAAGACTCAGGAGAGCTACCGAATCATACGAAGATTTGATTGGTGGCCAGGCAACATTCGAAGTTGGACAAGGTTCAAGCCAAGGGATATCATGGAAGAATGTTGAGCCAAATTCTCCATTACCTTATACTTCAGATTCCACAATACCAGATTCTCCAAATAATTTATCCTCACCTAACTCACCCGACTGCAATATAAGCACTCCTGAAACAATATGGAATCTTATTTATCGACAAGCCAGCATATTGGATGCTCACACTGAACAGTTAAAAGGGTTACGACCAACTCAATTTGAATGGTACGACCGTAACCTTGACGCATTGTTCAAAAGGGCGGATGCTGAGAGACGAACAATGTGTGAGTTAGGAATAAAGATTAATGAAATAAAGGACAACACCAACCAGGAACTTGGAAGTTTGGACTCCAGGGTTCATTGTGCAAGAAGAGAACACGGTCATACACATGTAAGAATTGAAGATATTGAGAGAACCCTATGGATGGCCAGAGATGCAGCCAGAAACCAGGGTCAAAAGATTTCCGCATTAGAGAATATGTTGGCAAATCAAATGAACATGTGTCAAAAACGTTTCTCAAACATGGAAGCTGCACAACTTGAACTTGAGAAAGAAGTTAGATATTTACATCAGAGGCGTAACTAATCTTAAGTTTACAAGTTTCCTTGTTGTTCCTACTAAACCAAATAGTTTTGGTTAGTATTTCATGTAATGTTCAATAAATCTGAAACTTCAGAACTTGTAATCAAAACATATCGTATAATAACATCATTTCTGTTATATCTCTATGTTATGAATTAATCTTTTCTTTCATATCAATCATGCATGAAATGAATCCTCATATCTTCATGCAAAAATCTCATCATTTGTTATTTTCTTGGATAACCAAATGATTCTACTCAGATCAATGAAGTATTAATAAAAGATCTTGTATCGTTTATCTTGCAAAAACAATTGGTCAAGTTATTAATATTCCATTTGCATCTGTAATGTTATTCAAATCTACCGTAAGATTTCTTACAAATTTTTAAGATTTCTTAAACTTACCATAGCTAACCCAAAATTTTAAGAATCATCTAAATACCAATTTTGAAAAGGGATTTAAAGAATGAAGAAAAGATAATTGAGTTTCAGTTTTAGTAGACAAGTCGGTTTGTTCCTTAGTAATCCCATATCAAGAGTTGATCATTGATAAATGATACAACAAAGACATATCTTGAAATTAGATTACAGTAGGGAGTCAATTCAGTCTATCACCAATGAAATAATTAACTTCATTATTTAAATTATTCTGATATTATATGGATTCTAATGTTGAGTTTCATTTATGTTTACAGAAAATGGACAACATGAACAATGCATATCAATCATCATCAGAAATCACCATGACTCCTGGAGCTATCCAGAAATTGGTAAAAGACATAGTGTCGGTGGTATTAGAAAGGACTACCGTAGTTTATCCGAGAAGAGAGATGGGTATACTTGGTAATCAACACCCTGCAAGTTTCATGAAGTATAGGCCACCTCACTTAAAGATTCAAGAAGGAATGATCAACCCTACCATCAACCATCATCAAGGAATTAGGCATGGGGTTATACCAAATGGAAATAATCAAAAGAGGAAACTCCCCGAGATAGGAACCATCAATCCCATCTACTGCAACATCATCAATGCTCAAGACCGTTATCGTAAACATCTAGAAGATCGTATGGATAATCAACGTCAGCTGGAACACAATCAGAAAGCTAATAGAAATTGCCTCGTCACACCTGTTACTGAAAGTGGTTATCGTGGGAATCTACCCTGGTGTCAAAAATGCAACCAGCATCACACCGGAATCTGCAGGGTTAAATGCACGAAATGTCAGAAAACAGGTCACCAGTCAATTAGCTGGAGGACTAAGGACAGGAAAGGACAACCAACAACAGTAGTATGCCACGGATGTGGTGGAAAAAGGCATTATATGAGTCGATGTCCAAACTACAATGTTAATTGGAAAGCCAAGACCTTTACAAGAAAATGAAGAATCTATAAAGACCTTGATAGTATCGAGGGAATGGCAACTAGATTTACACAGATGAATAAATTCCTGTTGTAGATAAATAAAATCTAGTTTAAAATTTCCTAAGTTGTATCTCTTTCCTGTATTTCACTTCAAGTTACGATGGATGTAACTTAAGTATAACAATAATCTTTCTACTGTATCGAAAAATCTCCCTTGTAATATTTCCATAATAATGATAATCTAAGTTAATTTCAATTTTTGTCCCACATAACAAATGACAATATACTATATTTACTCCATAAAATTCTGATTTATAACATGAACCCTAAAATTTTCTACTTTATTTTTTTAAAAAGGAAATACGTGTTATATTATGAAAACAACATGTTGAACACCATCTAAAACAATTTATAAAAATACGATTGAACCAAACATCGCATCATTTGGTCCTCAATTATACATAGCCTGATCAACTATGTCTAATTTAGGAAGAATTATGTTATGAAAGGAACAATGATATTTTCAAATTTTTAAATAACAATCTTCATTCCAAAGCAAAATATAGAGCTAAAATAAACTATTCATAAACAATACATTGAACAACCCATAATAAATACCTATCTTATCTCATCACCATTATGATAAGAAATCAACAAAAGTACAAGCAAGAGAACACAAATAATTCACAAAGACTGATAAGAAAACTCCAAATAGCGAAAATTTTATTAAAATCCATAAAAGTTAATACATAAACAAATAATTAGCATCGGAAGTGCTACCGTTACAATTATTACAATATACACCAAGGAATCTTCAATAGGTTGATCCGCTATGGCAAATAAGACTCCCACCAACAAAACAATAGCAAGAGCCACCACAGGATGAATCACCTAAATTATGCTAAAAAATAAATATAACCAAAACATTAAAAACAATAATGAGACAAATTCCTAAATATAAAAACAAAACGAGTTTTATTCCTTATTCGTTACAAGTACATAGAAACACAACAAGAACTTAATTTAAAACAACCCTAGCTCAAGATTTTACCCTCAGATCGGGACCAAGAATCCAAAGTCTTCATCCGTAACATACGCTAAGTAGATAGCGGCAAGGACGACATACACAATCGCTAAGATGGTAATGAGGTGCGGCATTTTGAGATGGAAAATGAGAGGAAAATGGTTGATGGAAGAAGTGGAAATTGGAAGTGGTATATATAGGCTAGAATATAGCCGTTGGGTACTATTCCCGACCGTTGGACACTATACACTAGCCGTTATTTCACTATTAATGACCACTATTTTCAATATTCACAACCTTTAAATACGTCAGTTACCTTGTCTTGTTTGGAACAAGTAAATCTAACTGAATCACGTTTCCTTAATTTTAGGAATAAAAATCTCTCAACAACCTCTGTTCAAAAATTATTTACTCAAGTAATCACATTAAATTTGAATTTCGGGACGAAATTCAGAATGACATGTGGGTACTGTAAAACCTCGCAAAAATCTTTATAATTAATAACGATTAATTATATATAAATCTCTGTCATTATTTTAATCACCATTTTTACGGGGAAATTTAAAATTTTCTTAGTATATTAAAATGGCCACGATTACGATATTTCAAAATTTACCAAACGACAAAACAAGCTCTCGACACGTTTAACAAAATATTAAAAACTTACTAAACTTAATTACAACTAATTTATACCAAACGGGCCCCTAATTACAAACTTCAGCCCAATGGCTCGTTCACTATTCAACGGCCCAAGGCCATAGCCCAAATTTCCTTTTATTATTTCCAAAACAATCGACTAGACCCTCTCCAAAACGCCTCGTTTATTCTCGATTCTTACACACGACGTGCCAATATTTTTATACCATATCATTCCTCGCCTAGCCAACTATTAGTGTGTCAAATCCCAAGTTCATTGGACGACGTTTGATACATTTTTAAGAGGCAAAGTGTTTGACGAATATTCATGTTAATCGATCCATATATTATTCAAAACTTAACCGTTTTGATTCCCGTTTGTTCCTAATTGTTCCTAATAACAATTCTAAGATGATTTCATGTTTAAATGTCAAAGATGATCAGTTATATCCAAGTTATACACGATTTAACAAATCGTGTATGGGTTAATATGGTTGTCGACATGTATACATGAATCACCAAACATTCACCTCAATTCTAGCTCTCACAATCAATATTATATGTTAAAATCTCATCCTATAAACCTATATTACTGACAATCCATAGTCCTTATTGTTCCTTGAGTTAATTCACACCATACGAATCATTAAAATGATATATATATATATATATATATATATATATATATATATATATATATATATATATATATATATATATATATATATATATATACGTTACATGCATGCATCCGATTCCCACAATTACTTGCACTTTCACAACATCCTTTCTTCTTTAAAACTCACTTCTAGGAGTCCAGGAGTTGAAACAATATCGTTTGGAAGCAAGGGAAAAGGAACGGGTTGAATAAATTCGAATATATCTATGGGTTATAGTCGAATATCATAGTTTCTTGTGTTTCCTCCGTTCCTACTCGTTTCTTCACCACCCTAGAGTTGTAGTAAGTCATTTCAAACTACTTTCAATTCATTTCACGCGTTAAATTTAGTCCATGCATCATGTTCATATTTATTCTATCCTATATAAGCTTTATATATATTTTTACGTACGTATATATCTGTAGCAACACAAACATGGCTAGCCTCTATCTTGGAAGGCCTAGGAGTCACGTACCACACATATTTCACGTTGGTTTCACTCGACATGCATCAAACAAACTCATTTTTGAAACATGCTACATCGTATGAAAACTTGATAAAACACTTAGAATATATTCTAAGTTTTTCACAAATATTAATATAAACATTCCATGTGACCCAAGAAACACACGTATAAATTGAAATATTACTTAACGAGCACCCAATATTTTTACACGACTCAATAGACCACCTAGAAAACTACCAATTTCATTTAGATAACATGTAAAAATACTCACGATTCGACACTCAAACTCACTCAATTTGATCGACAATTACCAAGTTTAAAATGATATTTTCATATAAAAACTTAATATTTTTCGATTGGGCTTATTCAAGGCCCAACAAGAAATAACGAACCATAAGCCCACTGGGCCCATATGAAACATTTTTAGAATCATAAAAATAGCCCAAGTCCAGGCCCAAAACAATTTCCATGCCCTCGCCTCTAAATTTCTTAACGGGCTTTTAGTTTGGCTCGTTAAGGCCCATAAGCTGGAAAATAAGCACTTTTATCAAATAAGCAGTTAAAATAAGCTTATTACCAACTTAAAAAGTCACGGAAATTTTTACAAAATTTTTATAATCATTTTTGTAATTTTGGACTAAAAATGTAACGCGACGACACTTAGGAGGACTAAAACTGTCAAGGACTGAAAAGTAGGGATTGAAACTATAAAAACAGAATCTATAGGATAAAACTTGATATTATTTAATATTCCAAGCTTAGAATGTTATTTTGGACAAATAGTGGACTATAATTGTAAATTAGATACGAAAAGGACTAACGGTGTAACGCTAACGCCGTTACTATAAAAATTGTAAAAATAGGAAAAGGACAAGGACTAAACATAATCTATTTGACATTCTTATTTATTTTCTATTTTTGTAAATTTATTCCGTATTGCATTTAAACTTTCGTTTTTATCTATTATAAATATATTAAAATGCTAGTTTTTCCGTTTGCCAAAAAACGCCTCCCCATTGGTTGGAACACTGTTCATCCAACTGTTCATCCGTTCCCTCTACTGTACCCGTACCGTTTCACTCCATGATAAAAACTCAACCCCTTCCCCTTACCTCCTAGAAAATTCCAGCAGCCCCTCCCCTCATCTTCTTCCCACCAAACCCATTAACCTTTAACAAAAAAACTATCCCCTAAATCTAATCAAATCAAATCAATCAATCAATCCGTTCATCCTAAACCCTAAATCCTTCTAGATTGAGTCACAACAACCACAAAGGAGACCCATGGGAAGGCAAAAAACGACCAAGGATGAGACCACCCAACCGACGCCGTAAAGCTATTGATGAAGAAGCAGTACAGGAAATGATGATTGATGGTAAGCAGTACAATCCATCTCATTTTATTCGCAAAGGAGACCACCCAAACGACGGTTTGTTTTATGTATAAGATGACACGTTTAAATAGATTTGTAAAAGTATAAGGATCGGCTGGCATTTAGAATACCTTATTAAAACTTATTATGAACTACTTAACTTTTATTTGGTATACTCATGTCGAAATTTTTTATATGGCTGCTCATTTTAGGAGTACATTATTTAGAACCTGAATTGATTCCGGCCTAATTCAATGAGCCTTGGGTGAATTGTGGTTATTTGTATGTTTATGTGATTTGATTGCTGATTTGAGTTTAGAAAGTTTATGTTTAGCGGATCGGAGTGTTGAACACAAGTTGTTTGATGAAATGCTAAAGTGAAAATTGACTATCGCGAATGAGCATATAAATGCATTTAACTAAAATGTTGTTGCGGCTTATTTAGTTGTTAAATTAAGCTGAAGATAAGTTAGTAATGAAATGCAGTTTTGTTAATTAGATTGTTAGAATGGTATGTCTTAACATGTTGGAACAATGGGATAACAAAATTGGGAGGTGAAAAAGGGAATCATTTTATATAGCTATATATTTCTTATATTTGGTGATTCCTAAGACAGTGTTTATGATTGCTTATTAAGATTGTATCTTTCTTTATTGCGAACAATTTTTCAGTTGCAATTCACTTGCAAAAAGATTTGTTATAGCAACTGATGATATGATGTTTAGTAGGTAATGTTCTTGCGGTGATCATGTTTTACAGAATCGACCATCAAGAAGCACTGACACGCAGCACGGTAATATGGATTTGCAATTGATCGTTGGAAAGCAAATGTCAGCAGGTAAAATTATTCAGGGGTGTTTTCATTTAGGTTTTGCAATTGATCATTGTGACTATGTTTGGATGTAAAAGTTATATTCCTGATTTGGGATTATTTAGTTGTCAAATAAGTAGTTTCGGATGATAAGTTTCAAAATATTATTGAATTTTACAAACACCCCAACAACTGATAGTCTGATTATTACAGTTATAAACGCCAAAATCTATTGCTAACGGTATTTTACATGTTTTTTTTTACCTAAATTGAACAGGCGTTAGGAGTCACAAGGGATACAAATCATAGACAATTTTAGAAAGCTTCCACAAGTACGTCCCCTTTTCCGTTCATTTACTACGTATCCATGTTCACTCAATTCTAATACACGTTAAAAAACATAACTAAATTAAAGAAATACATGTTTGTTGCTTATGTATGTCAGTCCAAGATGCTCCATATTTTTTTTATACAAAGATGATGCATGCATAAATGATTTATGAACTTTCAGCCTTATTAACTTTTGATAACAATATACGTTTGAAGGATAAAATCTTATATGTGCAACCTTTTTTCTGCAAGAGTCTTATCCCATTGAACCTAGATAACATGTCAAAATAAATTGGTTCTTAGAAATTTGAAACCCACTGTGACCCGCCGGGTTTTAACCCAGCAGTCAACCCAGTTCTATTTTTCCAGCCAAATTTGGCATGGAATATTTTATGTGTTCCGCATTGATTTTTACAACCTTTGAAAGACTTTAAAGGCTGTTTGGACAGTTTTGTGTGGTATTTTACACACTTTCTATATGATGTTCGTACAACAAAAAGATGGGTTGTTTGGACATGTTCAAGGTAACATGCTTAGTAATAAAAAAGGGCAATTAAACAAGTTTATCCTGAAATGATGAAGTTGTTACTGTACTTTTTTATGGGTCTATGAAATTTGAAATCACTAAATTACAAATACATATTTTCTCATGCATATCTTAAGTTCTTAACATTTAAAGATTATTTGTGTTTTTGCAGGAGCACCACAACTACAATTGTATACAGCTTTATGTTCCAAGAAGTAGATCAATGATAGAGACATTTATGTTGCAGATGCCAACCAAGGTTACTTGATGCATATTATGGACTTTTGTGTATTAAGAATAAACATGTGCATCTTCTTTAAAGTATGTTGTTGTTACTAAGCTGGGGTACAAATTGTGTAACAATGTGATAATGTACTTGAAAATAACGGGCCAAAAAATGCCTCTTCGACCCATCATTGTGCCGATACCTTTAGCCATGAAAAGCTTCAACACCCCCGCAGCAACGTGCGGGCTACCCCGCTAGTATATATATATAATAGTTAACGTAACGTAAATAATATATATAACGATATTTCAAAAATTAATATTTTTTACTTTCGATTAAAAAGGTAAAACTTCGATGGATAATTTAAATAAAGTATTTTATCATATCATGCATGACATAATAATTACACTGCGCATCATCTATTCGTCATAACGAATAAATATTATTCGTCATTCGTTAGTATTTACCAAATAGTATTTGGTTATATTCTCAGATAAATTTATTTATCAGGTTCCGTATCAAAGACGCTTCCATAATCATACTCATAAATCTCATCCTACTTTACTTTTCATCATTTCCATATCAATCCAGGTGAGTCATAGCCCCATTTCCAATATTTGTTTTTAACTCATTGGGGAGATACATGCTTGCATATACTTTGATAATTTGATAAGTATATGAATAAATTACATGATTCAAATCAATTTTCTTATTAATAATTATCTGATATGGTTTATAATTTAAGATGTGATATATACAATATTTGACGAAATACTTAATTGAAATACTGATACTCATATGATAATGTTTCCAATTTGATTATTGTGGTATGTGATACATATATTTTACTGATGAATTACTTGACTGAAATACTGATACTCATATGATAATGTTTCCAATTCGATTATTGTGGTATGTGATATATATATGTTACTGGCGAAATACTTAAACAAATTACTGATACTCAGATAATACTGTTTCCAAATTGATTATTGTGGTATGATACTTGATTTTATGATGTTATCCTGAATGATCCCATTATTACCTTGATATTGCCTAAGTTACCTTATCGCCATAAAGTCCCTTAATCATGAGCCATTAATCACTGTTATGTGAGCGCGAATATAGTGAACAGCTTCGAAACATGTTAAGGATTGACCTCCTGTCCCACTAATACTTGACGGAATGCCATTAGCAAATGGTTAGTCGTATTATTCGTGATACACTATATTCGTAGACAAATATGAATTGGCAAATCACCTATTATAAGAGGGCAAAATTTATCATTGACTTGATAAATCACCTCTTTTGGTTAAGCTTGTGTGTCATGAGGCTTGGTGCAATATCTATAAGGAAATGTATGTTTTCAACATATATTTAGATACAGCTGTATAGGAATTTGACCATACTTGAATTGTTTATCTGATTAAATTAGCATCATGAGTTTCCAGCTCATGTTAGGATTATTGATCCCTTATATGAATTTGATTGAATATCTATATGATTTATTCTGTGATTAAAATCAATATTACCAAATACTTGTTCTATCATTGTTTGTATTTATCATTACCAAATATTCCTGAAATCTATCAAAATAAATGGCTTTCCATAAAACTCTATGAACTCACCAACCTTTGTGTTGACACTTTTAAGCATGTGTATCTCAGGTAATTTAACGGAGCAGGACAAGACGCGGAGTGGGCATTTATTACTCTGATAAATTAAAATGGTGTAAAAATCAAATATGTCATTCTTTCAAGCCTTTATATCTTTTCATAAGATTTTAAATCAAATGGTTCATCTTTTATAAAAAATGTTATTTGAATGACAAATAACTTTCAAAACGCTTCTTTTAAGCCGTTTTTTGAGATTAAAACTTCGATCCTCCCCGTAACACCTAAATTACTTTTCCGCTGCGACAAACTTAAATTTGGGGGTGTTACATAGTGCTATAAGGATGTTTAGCTAGTTACTTATATATACTACTTTTTAAACAGATACCAAGGCAAATGTCAATTCGGATTAGGGCCCAAATATAGATTTTAACATGTATATAGATGACTACCATAATGATTTGATGGTTAACTTGAGAAAAAATTATTGGTAGAAATATAAGGACATAATTTATTAGCATTAATTGTAAAAATCATCTCACTATCACACTCATAAATGCGGATGATGTTTGTCTAGTGTGGCATAGGATAAAGGACGATATGTACATAACAACTCTAGGTCTTAGGAGGGGAGACACAATATACACATTTAATGCAAATATGCAAATTTTAGTAGATATATATTTGATTGCCCATTTAAGTTACTAGACGAGTACTCGTGCATATCAACAAGATTTTATAGCGGCATATAACTGTAGTGATAAAAAAGTTTATGGGTTATAAACAAAAAATAATAAAAGTATAAGAATTTAGGGATTAAACACGATTTAACCTGAATGAAAATAATATATATTATGGGTTATAAACGAAAATAATAATAAAAGTTTATTGTTTCCATGTATAGTTTTTTTAATTTTTCACTTTCAAAAATATGGGTTTTTGCTTTATATATAGCATAGATTAGTGAATCAACTAAATCTACATCGTGTATTCATCCAGGCATACACCTTTCAGGTAACATTTTAGACCTATGGTTGGGTGCATATATTTATCGCGGCACACACCTTTTGATAAACTTTTTATACCTATGGTAGGGTGCATGTATTCATTTAGACGTTCACTTTCTGATAAACATTTGATGAACAATGACATAAAACACAAGGATTGAAACAAACTTATACTTGTAACAATATTCTTTATAAATATCATGCTTAATTTACTCAAAATAACACTAACATTAAAACACATTATAAAAATTGAAATAAGGTAACTGTGAAAGGATAATGGAAAACAATGGTAAGGCGTTGGTATTGTACCCTTCATATATTGTGTGTGTCAGTGTGTGTGTGCGATGAACGGGTCTGTTTCTTTGGTGCGGTAGGGTACACTATGTGGTTAGGGGCGGAGGCAAGTAGGAATGTATGGAGGCAGTGCCCTCGATAATTCTTTTGCTGAGAGCGAATTCGTATAATTTTTTTTAAATAAACAATCAAAATATGCTAAGATTAGTAAGAGTGCCCTCATCACCATGACACGTGTGCCCTCTATATTGAAGATTGTTTTGTGTTTTTTTCTTCCA
Source organism: Artemisia argyi (assembly GCA_030686995.1). NCBI lineage: Eukaryota > Viridiplantae > Streptophyta > Magnoliopsida > Asterales > Asteraceae > Artemisia > Artemisia argyi. The sequence goes on from CM060696.1 coordinate 103,712,433, forward strand.
TCTAGTCCTTGAATTTCCAAAACCAAATGTATGTACAAATATATTTATTTATAGTACAAGTCTAACAACTAATATTAATTAACAGATGTTGTTTTGAAAGAAAATAAAGAGAAAAGAGCTAAGGGCAAGTATGTTACTAAAGTACTTGCTCGTTGCCAGTTGTGATAATATTTGTCCATATGTCAAATAGGGCTAATTGTCTGAAAATGCATCAAAATTGCCATTTTTTTCTTTTGTATACACTAAACTTTTATTTTTCCTATTCTAGCATCAAATTTTCTTAATTTTCCTATCTGGGCATCCAACTTCCTTAATCATCCTATTGTATGTATCCAACTTCCTTAATTTTTATATTCGTAGGCATCCAACATTCTTAATTTTCTTATTGTCACGTCACTTTTTCCCGCTACAGGCCTGCAATAGAAAGTCGGATGGTACGATACGAAAAATAAAAATTTAGTGCATACAAAAGAAAAAAGTGGCAAGTTTGATGCATTTTCAAACCATTAACCCTACGTAATATTTAGTACAGTATGATTTTGTAAATATTTAGGTTCGAATTACTGTATAATTTGAAGCTATATATTGGATTGTCATTTACTATTATGGTTTTGGCAACATTCCTTTATTTAAACTACTTTATATTTTTAGGCGTGATAGGTTTCTGTCACTTTTTAGTGTTGTATTCCAGGTATCGTTGTAAAACCTCGCAAAAATCCATATAATTAAAAACGTTTAATTATATATTAAATCTCTGTCATTATTGTAATCACCATTTTTACGGGGAAATTTAAAAATTTCTTATTATATTAAAATGGTCATGATTACGATATTGAAAAATTCACCAAACGACGAAACAAGTTCTCGACACGTTTAACAAAATATTGAAAATTTACTAATCCTAATTAATAATTAATACAAACTAATCGGACCCTTAATTACTTCAGCCCAACTCTTATTCTTTTTTGCGTACTATTCACCAGCCCACCAAGGGCCCAAATTTTCTTTTATTTTTCCAATTCAGTCGATCAGACCCCCTCCAAAACGCCTTTGTATTTCTCGATTTCTATACACAACATATATATATATATATATATATATATATATATATATATATATATATATATATATATATATATATATATATATATATATTTACACCTCCTAATTGTCTACCCGCCAAAGAATTAGGACGCCAAATTTTAGCTTCTAAGACGAACGTTGGATACGTTTAATAGAGGCAAAGTGTTTGGCCAAAATCCAACCCATTTGACACATATAAAAATTCCAAACTCAACCATTTTAATCCCGGATTGTTTCTTTGAGTCTCTAATAATATTTCTAGCATGAATTCATATTTCTAATCAAGTTTCATCAGCTATATACCAAGAATTCACGTTACTTCCAATTTATGTACATATATATGTACTTGTCGACATATATAAATCCACAACTCAATTCCCATTTGAATTCCTCTCATTTCTAGCTCTCACACCTTATTATTCTATTCATAAAATATCTAATATGTCTCTCATTTCACTGACATTGGCTAGTAGCTAGTGTTGTGAATTAATGAAAACTTATACGTATAACATATCCTCACATTTCACATCTCGTCTCCATCTCCTTTCCATATTCTCTCAATTCCTTTTCATTATTTAGATACCCTCAAACAAACACAAGTCTTTTTACATTGATACGAGGAGCTTTTGAAGTTCAAAAGATCAAAAGAAATCGGGTTAAGGATCTCCAAGTCGAACAAGACATTTTGGTTGATACGGGTGGTATTTTGAGCAAGTTTCTTGTTTCTGCTTATCTCCTTCGATCCCTATTCATTCTCGTTATTTTTGTAAGTCTCACAAACTTACTTTCATTTTATGTACACGACTACAATTTAACCATGCATGTTTTTCGTGTATTTGTTCAAACGTGCGTATCACAAAACATGTATACGTATGAAATTTATTGAGATAATCAGTTTTGTAAATATAAAATAAACTCAAGAACTTAAAAACATCACCACATAACTTATACAAACCCATGTAAGTTAATAACGAAGCATGCATATTCATTTCATATATATATTCGTATGTAGTACACAAACGTGGCTAGCCTCTATCTTGGAAGGCCTAGGAGTCACGTAGCACACATATTTCACGTTAGTTTTACCCAACATGCATCAAACAAATCATTTTCGAACCATACACAATCGCATGAAAATTCATATAAACGCTTAGAAATAATTCTAAGATTTTCATATATATAAACGATCCATGCATGCTACAAAACGCTCGTATAATTTGAAATATCACGTAACAAGAGTACCATATTTTTTCACGACTCAATAGACCACCTAGAAAACTATCACTTTCACTTAGATAACTTGTAAAAATACTCACGTCTCGACACTAAAAGATAGCCAATTTGATCGATAGTTACATAGTTTTAAAATGTTAATTTCATTTAAAAACTTATTATTTTCGATTGGGCTTATTCAAAGCCCAACAAGAAATAACGAACCATAAGCCCACTAGGCCCATACGAAACATTTTTAGAATCATAAAAATAGCCCAAGTCCAGGCCCAAAACAATTTCCATGCCCTCGCCTCTAAATTTCTAAATGGGCTTTTGGTTTGGCTCGTTAAGGCCCATAAGCTGGAAAATAAGCTCTTTTATCAAATAAGCAGTTGAAATAAGCTTTAATAAACTTAAATAAGCTACGGAAATTTTTCTATAATTTTTCCCACTTTTTATTACACGTTTGGACTAAAAATGTAACGCGACGACGCTTAGGAGGACTAAAATTGTCAAGGACTGAAAAGTAGGGACTAAAACTGTAAAAACAGAATCTATAGGATAAAACTTGATATTATTTAATATTCCAAGCTTAGAATGTTATTTTGGACAAGTAATGGATTATAATTGTAAATTAGATACGAAAAGGACTAACGGTGTAACGCTAACGCCGTTAGTATAAAAGTGTAAAAATGGGAAAAGGACAAGGACTAATAATCTATTTGACATTCTTATTATTTTCTATTTATTCCGTATTGCATTTAAACATTCATTATATATATATATATATATATATATATATATATATATATATATATATATATATATATATATATATATATATATATATATATATAATAGTTAACGTAACGTTAATAATATATATAACGATATTTCAAAAGTTAATATTTTTACTTACTATTTAAAAAGGTAAAACTTCGATAGATAATTTAAATAAAGTATTTTATCATATCATGCATGGCATAATAATTACACTGCATATCATCTATTCGTCATAACGAATAAATATTATTCGTTATTTATTCGTATTTACCAAATATTATTTGGTCAAATTCTCAGATAAATTTATTTATCAGGTTCCGTGTCAAAGACGTTTCCATAATCCTTCTCATAAATCTCATCCTACTTTACTTTCATCATTTCCGTATCAATCCAGGTGAGTCATAGCCCCATTTCCAGTAATTGTTTTTAACTTATTGGGGGAGATACATGCTTACATATACTTTGATAAATTGATAAGTATATGAATAAAATACATGATTCAAATCAATTTCCTAATTGATATTTAATTAATATGGTTTGTGATTTAAGATGTGATATATACAATACTTGACGAAATACTTAATAGTGATACTCATATGATAATGTTTCCAATTTGATTATTGTGGTATGTGATACATATATTTTACTGATGAATTACTTGACTGAAATACTGATACTCATATGATATTGTTTCCAATTCGATTATTGTGGTATGTGATATACATATGTTACTGGCGAAATACTTAACTGAATTACTGATACTCAGATGATACTGTTTCCAAATTGATTTCTGTGGTATGATGCTCTCTTGAATGATCCCATTATTAACTTGATATTGCCTAAGTTACCTTATCGCCATAAAGTCCCTTAATCATGAGCCATTAATCACTGTTATGTGAGCGCAAATATAGTGAACCGCTTCAAAACCTGTTAAGGATTGACCTCCTGTCCCATTGATACTTGACGGAATGCCATTTGCAAATGGTTAGTCGTATTAGTCGTGATACACTATATTTGAGTAAAAATAGGAATTGGCAAATCACCTATCACACGAGGGCGAAATTTATCATTGATTTGATAAAACACCCCTTTTGTTAACGTTTTGCGTGTCATGAGGCTTGGTGCAATATCTATAAGGAAATGTATGTTTTTAACATATATTTAGATACAGTTGTATAGGAATTTGACCATACTTGAATTGTATATCTGATTAAATTAGCATCATGAGTTTCCAGCTCATGTTAGGATTATTGATATATTACTTGATTTTGATTGAATACTTATATGATTTATTTGTGATTATACTCAACATTACTCAATACTTATTTCATTACTGTTTGTATTTATAATTACCAAATATTCCTGAAATCTTTCAAAATAAATGATTTTCCATAAAACTCTATGAACTCACCAAACTTTGTATTGACACTTTTAGCATGTGTTTATCTCAGGTCCATAATGAGCAAGAATGGTACGGAGTAGCACGAATTCTTACAAAGGCTATAAATTTTACTATTATTCGAAAACTTATTTAACAAACTTTGAAACCACTGGGACCTCATTTTGTAAACTCTGATATTCGAATGATAAATGTTTTAAAATGACTAAATTGATTATCATTTTCTACTGAAAAACTGTGAGCTATGAAGTAACACCCAATCTTTATTCCACTGCAAATATTTTAAAATTGGGGTGTTACAGATTGGCATCAGAGCCTTGGTTATAGCGAAACAGATCTAATTTAGATCTGAACTATAACCGTTTTTACAAACAAAACATTTTATAGCCTTACACTCTCCGTGCCTTTCATCTGCCAGACAATTATGGAACTTCTAGATAATTTATGCTACAACAACACTCTATTATATTGATATATACTCCTTATCTATTTCAAGTATTATACAAATCCTTCCTAATTGTCTTACTCCCATCTTTATAGATGCGTATGACATACTCTTTCCGTATCCCCAAAAATCCGCGCATGAATTACCTTGTCGATTAGTATGGATGTTAAGTCAGAATCTTAATATGATTTACAATGTCTTAATTTGAATGGATTGGGACGCCCTTATATTTAAATCAAGAAATTTTACATCATTGAACCATAAGTCTATATTTCCTTAGTTACATAGTTTGGGACGCTTCACTATGTAAATAACGAAATATAGATAAATAGGTTTAATTATATCTGAAATAACAGGCATATGAAACCAAGAACCACTAAATTTCATTAGAAACCCCGTATATCGAAACACCATGATACAATTAGCATTGGTAATGCTATTGTTACAAATATCACAAGGTAAGGCATAGAAAAACCAATTGGTTGACTTGCCAAGCCGATGAAAAATATCACTATCTCTTACCCCATATTTCATCCACACTAATAACCAAAATCACAATTAGCACAAGAAGTGCTATAATCAAATCCAAAAACTCCAAATCTTCCTTTGGGATGTGAGCCAAGAAGATGTCTTCAACAACATACAAAATTATGGGAACAGTATGGGTGTATAACATTTTAAAATCTTTGGATGAAAGAAATATGAGTGGTGAAGAGGAAAAGGTGGGATATGTAAGGCGGTAGCCGTAGACTACTATCCTACCCACAGACGTTCCCTATTCACTACACAAAGACAAAATGACTTTCATCATTCCCAAAGGCTGGTAATCCGGCAATTTTACTCTACGTCCTTATCCAAAATTTTCTTTGTAAAAATCTGTATCAACAAAGCTCTTTGTTTAACGGGTAGGTTACCCGCACAGGTTTTTATAATTCATGAGAAATATCTAAACATGATATCTAATGAGTTTTCTTCCAAGTTGTGTTCACAACGTAAACATTCAAACATCATATTATTAAAATATACTTAACATTATAATCGATACTAAAAAAAAAAAAAAAAAAAAAAAAAAAAAACTAGCAAACATAAACCTAGACTTCAAAAATAGGTTGGGTAATCCCAAGTCTGAAGGTTGTTGGAGTCATAACCATCATATTAAGGATCAAAATTCGCCAACCTCTCTTCCTCTATCTGAGCCTCCCACCTGCTCAGCTCCCGCTCCATGTCAGAAGTCCAATCACCATCACCAACATCCACATTTTCCTCAAAGCTTAGCTGGAAGTGATCTAGATGAGGCAATTGTTGTTGTTGCTCAACAACTCTTGGTGCGGATGAACTTGATGCACCATCTTGAGGTTGTTGTGGTGGTGGTGGATTTTGTTGTTGTTGTTGTTGTTGTTCAACCCTAACAACACCAAAATTTTCTTCAAGACTCCAACGAATTTTATTGGAGATCTGGGCCTGAGTCTGACCGACACAAGCCCACAACGATTCAATAACAGCGGCGTTCTTGCGGCACTCATCCTCCAAGAATTTATCAATCACCTGTTTCCTATCCGCCGATATGTCTGTGCATCTCACATAGCGTTCTCTAAGTTCTTGATTCAATTGTTTTGCCATCTCATACTGATTAATGGCCTCCACAATAACATTTTGGCGATCCACATCGCTATTCTCAGTTTCTGCCTTAATAAACAATCAAAATTGTTCAGGGGTATGTGGAAGTCTGCAAGTCATTGAGTGTTTTGTGTATGTGTGTGTGTGTGTGTGAAAAACCCAAGTATGCCAGTGGTATTTATAAGGGTTTGGAAATATTTTTCCTTTATCTTATTTTGGTAGAAATGACTGTTAGTATTTACTGCTCACTAGCCGTTATTCTACTATTCATGACCACTATTCTCAATATTCACATCTCTTAAATACATCAGTTATTTTGTCTTGTCTAGTACAGGTAAATCTAACTGAAACACGTTTCCTTAATTTTAGGAATAAAAATCCCTCGACAACCCTCTGTTCAAAAATTCTTTACTCAAGTAATCACATTAAACTTGAATTTCGGGACGAAATTCAGAATAACATGTGGGTACTGTAAAACCTCGCAAAAATCCATATAATTAAAAACGTTTAATTATATATTAAATCTCTGTCATTATTGTAATCACCATTTTTACGGGGAAATTTAAAATTTTCTTATTATATTAAAATGGTCACGATTACGATATTGCAAAATTCACCAAACGATGAAACAAGTTCTCGACACGTTTAACAAAATATTAAAAATTTACTAATCCTAATTAATAATTAATACAAACTAATCGGACCCTTAATTACTTCAGCCCAACTCTTCTTCTTTTTTGCGTACTATTCACCAGCCCACCAAGGGCCCAAATTTTCTTTTATTTTTCCAATTCAGTCGATCAGACCCCCTCCAAAATGCCTTTGTATTTCTCGATTTCTAAACACAACATATATATATATATATATATATATATATATATATATATATATATATATATATATATATATATATATATATATATATATATATATACCTCCTAATTGTCTACCCGCCAAAGAATTAGGACGCCAAATTTTAGCTTCTAAGACGAACGTTTGATACGTTTAATAGAGGCAAAGTGTTTGGCCAAAATCCAACCCATTCGACACATATAAAAATTCCAAACTCAACCATTTTAATCCCGGATTGTTTCTTTGAGTCTCTAATAATATTTCTAGCATGAATTCATATTTCTAATCAAGTTTCATCAGCTATATACCAAGAATTCACGTTACTTCCAATTTATGTATGATGAGGCGAAAAATGATCCGTTTTTAGGGGGTCATTTAAGCCCGAATCCGAATTTATTTGATCAAATATTGCCCTAAATCGTTCCTTTTGTGATTTTAGGTGTTTGGAGAGTGAATTCTGGAAAAGAAGTCATTTTGGACGTTTTTGGAGCATAAAAGTGAAGAAAACGGCAAAGTACCAAATTTCCATGCTGAAGATACAAGGTGACGGCGTCAAGAGTAATATCTTTACGGCGTCAGACATGAAGATTAAAATACCGAAGGTGGTGACGGCGTCAAACGCCTTCATGACGGCGTCAAAGTGGCAAGAATAAAATACCGTGGTCGGTGACGGCGTCACGTAGGCCGTCATAAGTGGATCAAGGCCGTCCGAGGAAGTATATGGCGGCGAGGTGACGGCGTCACATGTAACTCTTGACGCCGTCAGCCTACTTTTCCTATATATAGTTTTCTAGTTTTTTTCATTAAAAAAAGAGAATTTTTGGTGAAACCCTAAAGACGATTTTGGTGCATCTTTTACAGGTTTTTCAAGGGTTCCAAACCCTTGAAACCTTGCATAGTAATTGAGATAAGTGTTCTTTCAATTCAATCAATATGTCTATGTGTTGGTTGTTTATATCTTGTTCTTATATCAATTCCATTATGCTAGGCTAGATCTCTTTTGTGTTCGCTTAGATCTAATGAAACCTAGATGTTGATTATGTGTTGATTACTTGTCTATTCTTGTTTTGGATGAATGATTTATATGTTAGGCTTAAGAAAACTGGCAGATCTCCAAATGGTAACATGCTTGAACGTCTTAAGAAACATGAACCGAGGCGTACTAGGTCTTTATTGGTTGTATTTAATGCATGAGCCACTGTTTACAATCCCTATAGTTGTGTTGGGTCATGGTGTAGGAGGAGATAAGAGCTCATAGAGTTGGGGAGTTATGTATGCCACCCCACGAATGGTATTAAGGAATACAATCCGTCATCCATACAAGTGTAACAAGTAATTAACGTGTAAAAGATATCTAGGGAGTAGTGAAGTCTAAGTAAACACAATTTCTCCAATTACTGCTCACAACTTTAGTATAATTAGTTTATTTTCATTTTTATTATTTTATTTTGATTGCATCTTAGTTTTGGGTTAGTTGATTAGCAACTAATTCCGCCCACTCCTTCAAAACCCGAGATTTTACTTGCTTTCATAAAAATATAAAAATACAAAAATAATCATCCCTCACCTTTAGAACTATTAATTAGGTTTTCTAACCCTAGCGACACTATTCCTAAGCTGAACGATCAATCCCCCGGTACTTGTCACTATACTATACTACAACGATCAGGTACACTGCCTGGTGGGGGTTGTAAGCTTCTCGAGATCCCTCGAGAGGTAAAGCAAGGTGCGATTCCCACGCATCAATGTACATATATATGTACTTGTCGACATATATAAATCCACAACTCAATTCCCATTTGAATTCCTCTCATTTCTAGCTCTCACACCTTATTATTCTATTCATAAAATATCTAATATGTCTCTCATTTCACTGACATTGGCTAGTAGCTAGTGTTGTGAATTAATGAAAACTTATACGTATAACATATCCTCACATTTCACATCTCGTCTCCATCTCCTTTCCATATTCTCTCAATTCCTTTTCATTATTTAGATATCCTCAAACAAACACAAGTCTTTTTACATTGATACGAGGAGCTTTTGAAGTCCAAAAGATCAAAAGAAATCGGGTTAAGGAAAAACCTTTCCATTGACTATTCCGTTAGCCATTATGGAGAACGCGAATCCACCATACTACAAACCACGAAATTCACCCACTCCAAATGACATCTTGATGTTTAAACAACATGAGGATGAACCTATCTATGATGCATGGGCTCGTTTTAAATATTTACTCCGAAAAGTCCCTCATCATAATTTCGATCTGTGGTCCCAAATTGAAATATTTTACCATCGTGTCGACAACTATACCAAAATGGATATTGACCATACCGCACATGGGGACCTTTCGGGATTAAGTGCTGATGAAGCATGGGAAACCATAGAGAATTGTGCCATACTTGCCAAAAAAATGGACAACCCAACACACGTTGTTATGGATCAATTGATAGCAAGTTTAAGGGAACAAGCAAGAAGACTGTTTGGGGATAAAACTATAGATGAGATAACTGGGCATACGGGGTGGTATGATTTCACCACAATACAAATGGAAGAGATAGTAGAAAACCCAAGCCCAATAAGTACCCCACAAGTCCTACCATCACTTGAGGAATACACACCACCCGTGACTTACCCGGAAGAAGTAGAAGAGACTATAGGAGCCCCAATAGAGGTAGAACCCTTGCACCAAACACAACTAGAGGATATAGGTTTGAATACTTGTAGTGATAACCTTACTCTCAGTTCTAGGGAATTACCTAGTGTTGATGAACCGGAACCTCAATCTTCACACAACTCTCCATCTTTAGATATGCATCTAGGAGACAAAGGAGGAGCCGACCCACCCATCAACCCATGTAGTCCGGGTAGTCTTAGGATAAAGGTAATGGACTCTAAGCCTTGTAGAGAGGAAGCCAATATAGGAGTGGAAAATGGCCTTACATGCTTACATCACCCATTTATGATTGATCACAAGAAACATTATGGGTTTAAACCGGGTTTATTAGGTCAAGATGGATTCCCAACTAGGAGTCTCTCGAAATTGATAGAAAATGATCCCTTTCTAGGAGAAAATCTTAATTCACCTATTAACCCGATTGAATTAGGTAATGTTATGATGATAGGAGCACACCCCTTTGAGCATATAATTCATCCACCACTCTTTCCTCATGAGGCATATTCACACCCTAAGGGTGTGTATCGCTACTTTCACCCGCACTTAATCCTAAGTGTAGGGAAAACCTCCCCTATTTCCGTTTATTAAGGGTAGAGTCAGGCTCGTGACTCGAACAGAAACAAGCGCTTCTTGGGAGGCAACCCATGTTTTGTGTGATTTTATTTGTTTGATTGTTATTTGCTTCCATATGCATGCTTTGTTTTTATTGTTGGTTGATCATGCTTCTCAAATAAAATGTGGAAATACTTTACTATGTTGTTTGGCCTTGTCTTAACTCCAACCTAAAGGTATTTTTGCAAAAGATAAGTGTAAGGGGAAACCCCAAATATGTTTTTAAGAAACAAACCGATCATGATTCTCCACAATATTTAATGAACATGTATATTCGTATTTGTTAGAGTCAAATGCTTGTATTGAGTCATAATGAAGTTTTGCAGAATTTTCCAGGAAGTAGGACAAAGTTTTTCCAGAAATTTTCCGGAAACTTAACATAAGAATTTCTGCAAGTCCATTCTGACGGCGTCAGGGCATTGCTCTTGACGGCGTCAGGAGTTAAAATCTGGAAATTTTACCGGTTTTGTTTTTCTAACGGAGTCTTATGGTTTTTGTGAATTATTAAGTTTTATAATCTCCAGGAAATCTGCAAACTTCATTCCACAAGCATTATATCTTACTTTGTTTTCTAGGATTTAGTAACTTATATAGGATGCCGCCGATTTTACGCGAGGTTGCCTTGTCTATTGTTGTCAGGATTTACAGGTTATTTGTGACAAGAAGATGATTTATATTCTGGAAGGGAAGCTTTGATTGTTCGTTTTCTTGAAAGAAGATTTAACCTGGCCAACCTAAAATCCATACCGAGCGAATCAGGGGAGTATTTGATTTCATTCTCTTTACTTCTTAACTTTTACATTCTTTACTTGAACATTGGGGACAATGTTCATCTTAAGTGTAAGGGGAGGGTAAAAAGATGATACCTTACATATGCACTTTCGCTTGAGTTTGTTTTGTTTGATAGTAGATGAGTAATAAAACTATGAGAAATACTTGTTAGTGTAATTTTAGCGCCAAATTTAAAATTTTTTACAACATTTAAGAGTGAAACTTTAGCCATAGCAAGCGTCTCATGGATAGGAGGTTGTATGACTAGCACATAACCGTATATTCAGAAAAATTTTCCACCCAAAAATGTGAGGTTCACCTTTAGTTTTGATAGGAAAAGCATTTATTATTGGTGCTTATGAGTGTACCGGTAGCATTTAGATTCTAGAACTTGCGTTAGTGATGCATCCCGAGATCGCTAGTGAGACTACATTCGTGTGGTAGGATTTACTACATGATAAGAGGCATTAGGATCACCCTTGTGTTAAACCCGTATTATAATTACTTGACCATTTAAGTCATATTACTTGGCTAGTTAAGTCAACTAATTTTTCCCACACCCTTAGCGTTGTACTCATTTTTAGTACACGAAACCCCTAGTACACCCCTCCGAGCCTATCTTTTCGTTTCTAACTTTAAGCATCTTACTTAAAGGAAGAATTTGTTACACCCCACTTAAATGTACACCCAAATCGCCTTAGCCTTCCGTGTATGCGCTCATTTTTAGTGCATTATTGTTATTTGTTAAACCCTAAGTTAACTTTCTAATTGATTACATGGTTGCTAAGTCGAGTCATATCCTGGTACATATTGTTTTGGGACGATTGGGACTCATGGGTAAGTACTTATTTTATGGAGTAATGGGGAAGAACATAATATATTACCCCCATATGTACGTTAATTTTAAAAGTGCTCCAAGTGTTTTGATTTTCTTAATTCGAGTCATTAGATTAGTTTAATGTAAGGTATGTAAAGATTCAAGTGTAAGGGGAATTCTCATACCCCTATGATGTATTATTTTGGATGGTAGGGTAAGAGTGTATGAAAAAAAAAAAAAAAAAAAAAAAAAAAAAAAAAAAAAAAAAAACATACGGACTACCATCCCGTTTTTATTCTATGTTCATTTTATGTTGTTGTTATTTTTCATTTATTAGCTTAAGTCGAGTCTAGTCTTGGCTTAGCAACGCCATCTTGTACATGTAATTAACCAAGATTGTTAACTCGCCACCAGTAAAACTTCCTTTATCCAACAAAACCGTGTAATTCATATCCCTATACCTAACGTTACAACCCTTTAAAAGACCTCTTTGATAGTTTATCCTAGGTGCTTACGCCATGTGGTGGAGGTTTGATCCTTTCCCAAGCCTATGGTAATCTATTTTGTTATGACAGGTAGTGAGAGATATCTTCCATTTCCATAATGTTATATTACTTTATTACACCCGAGATATGTGAGTATCTAAACACTATTTGTGAGGTGCTTGTGTATGATCTCCGTGCTTGTCTATTGGTCTTTAGTGGAACGATTATTTGTTGTAATTACTTTTATATTAGTGTTAAATGACTCCTAACTTGTCTTTCGAGTAGAATAAAAGCTCATTTGCTTGAGGACAAGCAAATCTCAAGTGTAAGGGTATATGATGAGGCGAAAAATGATCCGTTTTTAGGGGGTCATTTAAGCCCGAATCCGAATTTATTTGATCAAATATTGCCCTAAATCGTTTCTTTTGTGATTTTAGGTGTTTGGAGAGTGAATTCTGGAAAAGAAGCCATTTTGGACGTTTTTGGAGCATAAAAGTGAAGAAAACGGCAAAGTACCAAATTTCCATGCTGAAGATACAAGGTGACGGCGTCAAGAGTAATATCTTGACGGCGTCAGACATGAAGATTAAAATACCGAAGGTGGTGACGGCGTCAAACGCCTTCATGACGGCGTCAAAGTGGCAAGAATAAAATACCGTGGTCGGTGACGGCGTCACATAGGCCATCATAAGTGGATCAAGGCCGTCCGAGGAAGTATATGGCGGCGAGGTGACGGCGTCACATGTAACTCTTGACGCCGTCAGCCTACTTTTCCTATATATAGTTTTCTAGTTTTTTCATTAAAAAAAGAGAAGTTTTGGTGAAACCCTAAAGACGATTTTGGTGCATCTTTTACAGGTTTTTCAAGGGTTCCAAACCCTTGAAACCTTGCATTGTAATTGAGATAAGTGTTCTTTCAATTCAATCAATATGTCTATGTGTTGGTTGTTTATATCTTGTTCTTATCTCAATTCCATTATGCTAGGCTAGATCTCTTTTGTGTCGCTTAGATCTAATGAAACCTAGATGTTGATTATGTGTTGATTACTTGTCTATTCTTGTTTTGGATGAATGATTTATATGTTAGGCTTAAGAAAACTGGCAGATCTCCAAATGGTAACATGCTTGAACATCTTAAGAAACATGAACCGAGGCGTACTAGGTCTTTATTGGTTGTATTTAATGCATGAGCCACTGTTTACAATCCCTATAGTTGTGCTGGGTCATGGTGTAGGAGGAGATAAGAGCTCATAGAGTTGGGGAGTTATGTATGCCACCCCACGAATGGTATTAAAGAATACAATCCGTCATCCATACAAGTGTAACAAGTAATTAACGTGTAAAAGATATCTAGGGAGTAGTGAAGTCTAAGTAAACACAATTTCTCCAATTACTGCTCACAACTTTAGTATAATTAGTTTATTTTCATTTTTATTATTTTATTTTGATTGCATCTTAGTTTTGGGTTAGTTGATTAGCAACTAATTCCGCCCACTCCTTCAAAACCCGAGATTTTACTTGCTTTCATAAAAATATAAAAATACAAAAATAATCATCCCTCACCTTTAGAACTATTAATTAGGTTTTCTAACCCTAGCGACACTATTCCTAAGCTGAACGATCAATCCCCCGGTACTTGTCACTATACTATACTACAACGATCAGGTACACTGCCTGGTGGGGGTTGTAAGCTTCTCGAGATCCCTCGAGAGGTAAAGCAAGGTGCGATTCCCACGCATCAATGTACATATATATGTACTTGTCGACATATATAAATCCACAACTCAATTCCCATTTGAATTCCTCTCATTTCTAGCTCTCACACCTTATTATTCTATTCATAAAATATCTAATATGTCTCTCATTTCACTGACATTGGCTAGTAGCTAGTGTTGTGAATTAATGAAAACTTATACGTATAACATATCCTCACATTTCACATCTCGTCTCCATCTCCTTTCCATATTCTCTCAATTCCTTTTCATTATTTAGATATCCTCAAACAAACACAAGTCTTTTTACATTGATACGAGGAGCTTTTGAAGTCCAAAAGATCAAAAGAAATTGGGTTAAGGATCTCCAAGTCGAACAAGACATTTTGGTTGATACGGGTGGTATTTTGAGCAAGTTTCTTGTTTCTGCTTATGTCCTTCGATCCCTATTCATTCTCGTTATTTTTGTAAGTCTCACAAACTTACTTTCATTTTATGTACACGACTACAATTTAACCATGCATGTTTTTCGTGTATTTGTTCAAACGTACGTATCACAAAACATGTATACGTATGAAATTATTGAGATAACAAGTTGTGTAAATATAAAATAAACTCAAGAACTTAAAAACATCACCACATAACTTATACAAACCCATGTAAGTTAATAACGAAGCATGCATATTCATTTCATATATATATTTGTATGTAGTACACAAACGTGGCTAGCCTCTATCTTGGAAGGCCTAGGAGTCACGTAGCACACATATTTCATGTTAGTTTTTACTCAACATGCATCAAACAAATCATTTTCGAACCATACACAATCGCATGAAAATTCATATAAACACTTAGAAATAATTCTAAGTTTTTCATATATATAAACGATCCATGCATGCTACAAAACGCTCGTATAATTTGAAATATCACGTAACAAGAGTACCATATTTTTTCACGACTCAATAGACCACCTAGAAAACTATCACTTTCACTTAGATAACTTGTAAAAATACTCACGTCTCGACACTAAAAGATAGCCAATTTGATCGATAGTTACAAAGTTTTAAAATGTTAATTTCATTTAAAAACTTATTATTTTCGATTGGGCTTATTCAAAGCCCAACAAGAAATAACGAACCATAAGCCCACTGGGCCCATATGAAACATTTTTAGAATCATAAAAATAGCCCAAGTCTAGGCCCAAAACAATTTCCATGCCCTCGCCTCTAAATTTCTAAATGGGCTTTTGGTTTGGCTCGTTAAAGCCCATAAGCTGGAAAATAAGCTCTTTTATCAAATAAGCAGTTGAAATAAGCTTTAATAAACTTAAATAAGCTACGGAAATTTTTCTATAATTTTTCCCACTTTTTATTACACGTTTGGACTAAAAATGTAACGCGACGACACTTAGGAGGACTAAAATTGTCAAGGACTGAGAAGTAGGGACTGAAACTGTAAAAACAGAATCTATAGGATAAAACTAGATATTATTTAATATTCCAAGCTTAGAATGTTATTTTGGACAAGTAGTGGACTATAATTGTAAATTAGATACGAAAAGGACTAACGGTGTAACGCTAACGCCGTTAGTATAAAAAGTGTAAAAATGGGAAAAGGACAAGGACTAATAATCTATTTGACATTCTTATTATTTTCTATTTTCGTAAATTTATTCCGTATTGCATTTAAACATTCGTTTTTATATATATATATATATATATATATATATATATATATATATATATATATATATATATATATATATATATATATATATATATATATATATATATATATATAATAGTTAACGTAACGTTAATAATATATATAACGATATTTCAAAAGTTAATATTTTTACTTACGATTTAAAAAGGTAAAACTTCGATGGATAATTTTAATAAAGTATTTTATCATATCATGCATGGCATAATAATTACACTGCACATCATCTATTTGTCATAACGAATAAATATTATTCGTTATTCGTTCGTATTTACCAAATAGTATTTGGTCAAATTCTCAGATAAATTTATTTATCAGGTTCCGTGTCAAAGACGTTTCCATAATCCTTCTCATAAATCTCATCCTACTTTACTTTCATCTTTTCCGTATCAATCCAGGTGAGTCATAGCCCCATTTCCAATAATTGTTTTTAACTCATTGGAGGAGATACATGCTTACATATACTTTGATAAATTGATAAGTATATGAATAAAATACATGATTCAAATCAATTTCCTAATTGATATTTAATTAATATGGTTTGTGATTTAAGATGTGATATATCCAATACTTGACGAAATACTTAATACTGATACTCATATGATAATGTTTCTAATTTGATTATTATGGTATGTGATACATATATTTTACTGATGAATTACTTGACTGAAATACTGATACTCATATGATATTGTTTCCAATTCGATTATTGTGGTATGTGATATACATATGTTACTGGCGAAATACTTAAGTGAATTACTGATACTCAGATGATACTGTTTCCAAATTGATTTCTGTGGTATGATACTTGATTATATGATGCTATCTTGAATGATCCCATTATTACCTTGATATTGCCTAAGTTACCTTATCGCCATAAAGTCCCTTAATCATGAGCCATTAATCACAGTTATGTGAGCGCGAATATAGTGAACAGCTTCGAAACCTGTTAAGGATTGACCTCCTGTCCCACTAATACTTGACGGACTGCCATTTGCAAATGGTTAGTCGTATTAGTCGTGATACACTATATTTGAGTAAAAATAGGAATTGGCAAATCACCTATTACACGAGGGCGAAATTTATCATTGATTTGATAAAACACCCCTTTTGTTAACGTCTTGCGTGTCATGAGGCTTGGTGCAATATCTATAAGGAAATGTATGTTTTAAACATATATTTAGATACAGCTGTATAGGAATTTGACCATACTTGAATTGTATATCTGATTAAATTAGCATCATGAGTTTCCAGCTCATGTTAGGATTATTGATTTCTTACTTGATTTTGATTGAATACTTATATGATTTATTTGTGATTATAGTCAACATTACTCAATACTTGTTTCATTACTGTTTGTATTTATAATTACCAAATATTCCTGAAATCTATCAAAATAAATGGTTTTCCATAAAACTCTATGAACCCACCAACCTTTGTGTTGATACTTTTAGCATGTGTTTATCTCAGGTCCATAATGAGCAAGAATGGTACGGAGGAGCACGAATTTTTACAAAGGCTATAAATTTTACTATCATTCGAAAACTTATTTAACAAACTTTGAAACCACTGGGACCTCATTTTGTAAACTCTGATATTCGAATGATAAATGTTTTAAAATGACTAAATTGATAATCATTCTCTACTAAAAAACTGTGAGCTATGAAGTAACACCCAATCTTTATTCCGCTGCAAATATTTTAAAATTAGGGGTGTTACAATCGTCATTTATTTAGTGCATGACATTTCATTTGTTTCGTTTATAGTAAGTATTTGTGTTTGACGCATGAATATAATGCCTAAATCAATTTATTATAAGATAAACTCGGCCCGGTTTGTTCAAGTAGCGCATTTTAACTGCCATTTATCAAACCTGGCCCGATTTGTTCAAGTCACATAAAAAATGCTTTCATTTCCCGATGCCCCCGTTAATCACATTTTTTTGCTTCGCAACTGTATGTGGCGTTGGGTGTAGTTATGGTGTATTGTCCCATATTTTGACATACATTTCCTGTTGTGCGGACTACATAAAAACAAATTAAAAAAACTTTAATAATGACAAACTAGTTTCTAAACAGTTTGTTGATGTGATCTTAATATTGTGTTAATTAAATTCGTTTCACATATAACTAGTTTTAAGCCCTGCATGCGTGGCTTTGATATAAACCGTACTAATGAAGATTATACGTAATTCAAATTTAATATATATATATATATATATATATATATATATATATATATATATATATATATATATGTGTGTGTGTGTGTGTGTGTGTGTGTGTGTGTGTGTGTGTGTGTGTGTGTGTATGGTAGTTTTAGTATAAAAGTTAATTTAGTTTCATAACAATGTTATAAAGTTTTTTACGTGTAAAAAATGAAAGTCCAAATCTCATGTATTCAAGGTGCGTTTGGTATGGGAAGAATGGACTTAAAAGAAAATAGATCATTTGGTGTGTGTCCATGTGTTTTCAAACAAGTACGCACCCCGCTTGTGGGTCTTTCAACTTAAGGTATACTCACTAAAATATGATTATTTGTATATTTTGTTTAAAATACAAGTTTTAATGCATAATGTACAATGCAATTTAAGCATGTTTTTAGTAAATATGCAGTACATACATGTGTATTTTGTAGATTAAAATAAAACATAAAACTCAAACATGAGGCTACAAGTATATTATTTTGACGGTTTGGGTGATCGAGGTGGTACTTCTTAATGAATTGGGTGTCGTCGATTAGTGACTTCCATGGTTTCGAGACCGAACGGAATTTCAATAACGACTTTACCGGAAGTTTTTTCAAATTTTGAGATTGGATATCAAAGGGAATATAGTGTGACATTCTCTGATTTTTTTAGGGTTTTGAATCAAATTTGGGGATCTGATACTGGTGTTTGATACTACTATATAGTGTTTTTTAATTGTGGTGTGGTCCATGAACCGAATTAACGTTGTGACATAGAAATTAAGGCTAACTTTTTTCTTTTAGAGCTAGGCTAGAATTTTTTAATTAAAAGGGTAAAGATTTAAAAAGAAAATGGTATTCCTCTCCAACACCCTCCTTCCTAATTGAACAAACTCTTTTACCCAAATTCTTATCTTCATACACAGTGGGTTTTGAAGCTTCACTTCGTTCAATGGATTGTCTTTTAATACCCTATTCATTGAACAAACTCTTTTACCCTAACTCTAATACCCTATTCTAATACCCCACTTGTGGCTCTTTCAACCTTCGGTTTTTGAGGCCGAATGCGTCCCTTGACCCATAATGCTCAGGTTAACGTCCCTTTTGAGTTATAGTATCAAGGGTATAATAGACCAAACACATTTTCACTATACGTTAGTTAAATATAACCCAGCGTTGTACCATAATATTGTTTCCCTCTGGCTTCAATTCAATAAATCCTAATTACCTGCAACACACATTCAACCCAAATCACTAACAATGGCACAAAACGATAAGGGGAAGGGTTTGTACAGTGAGTTGAGGAAAGAAGATTGCTCCAATGAAGTGCGTTTTGGTGTTAAGAAGGAGAAGGAAGAGGCTGCCGATATTGGGTTATCAAAGGTTTATGATTTGAAAACAAGGATTAAGAATCTTGAAGCTGTGTATAAAGATCTAAATGAAATGAAGGAAATGAAGGAACGAGATGACACTGAAAGTTGTGGTGCTAGATAATTGTATGTTTAGATGATAGGAAAGTTTGTAATGGTTGTCATGAAACCGATCAATAAAAATTTAGGTTGTTACTGAAACTGATAGTGTTTGGTTATACACTACTAAGTTAAGTCAACAATCAAAAGTTTGCTTCTTTTTGGTAATTGGTTAGTTTGACTTTTACAAGTCAATTGGGTAGGTTAAATATTATTTATAGAATTATGTATCATAAACTATGTTTTTTCCTAACATTGACGGTTTGACTATTAGATGTCTAAGCAACTAAAGGATTTGCATTTTGGAATACAGTGGGTGTTTGGATTAGCATTTGCATTTTGGAATTATATGTCAAACTATCTAAAGCATTTTCATTTTGAACACATGTAACCTTATACAATTGTTGGGTATGGTTTGAACATATGTTTCATGCATCAGATGTTATGTACCGCTGTGTTTGGTTTTGCTAATACAAAGGGGTGATCGTTTGTTCTGATTATACCATGACATTTAGTAATTGAAGTTTGACTTTATAAAGGTCAACTGACAAACTAATATGTACACACATAATATAACCTATAAGACAAACAAACACATATTGTAACATAACCAACCATTTAGCAAGTTGACTTATAATATTCAACTAGGATTCATTGTCTGATACAACATAAAAATGACTTAAAATATAGATTCATTTATGATACAAGGTTCTATTGATAATTCACAAAAATGAAAAAGATGATGTAGCTTCCACTGAACAACCTTCACTTGATGAACCTTTTAACGATCTACATACTAGTACCGGATGATCAAAACAAAAATATTGAATCTTAAACTGATGATCATACTGCAACTTGCTTGAAAAAACAAGTATCCAAATACCAAATATTCAAGTTAGATAAGGTATAATTGCAGTTTCAAAAAATAAAATAGAAGCCATGCAATTCAACATTGAAACCTCACCTAGGATGGCCTGTTGGCAAAAAGGGCATGTACGCAGTTGGTAATCCTTTCACTGCTTCTAAAAGATGTTTTAACACCACTAGCCACAAGACCACCAACACCACCAGCCCTGTTTTCAACACCAGCACCACCAGTCATGTTTTCACCATCAAAACCAATAAACTCAACCATTATAGCCTTTCCCTTCCCATCAATACCTCGCTTAAAATTTCCTACAACTTCCTTACCCGTTTTATTTTGCAAAAAATCCTCTTCCTCAATCAGCTTTCCTTTTTCCTTATTTTTCTCCCTTTTGTTATGAAAAACACCTTCTTCCTATTTGATAACAACACCACCTTTCCCTGTTTGCATTTTGGATACACTCGCCCGCATTTTGTTCTTATCTATCCCCTTTCATTTACGTCGAGTCCAGAAAGGTGTTGGACTTGACATTCGAAAGTTAGCATTTTCTTCCACCAAACCCGCAACCTCTAAACCAATGTTTTACAAGTAAAATTGTGCTAACATTTGGGGCTTATGAGCAACAAAGATATCAACTGAACTGTGTACACACTGTTTGTATGTTTTTAATTCTAAGTAAGTGTTTTGTATTTTTTATGAAATGATATTATTACTTAATCAAATTAGAAATTTTTTAATGATCATGTTAAGTTTAATGCATTGTGGAAGTTTTGTATGAATGTTGATATGTTGATATGTTGATGTGGCAATGATGTGGCAGTTTTGTGGTTATTTTAGTTAGTTTTCTCAGTTATGTTAGTTAATTAACCGTTTGAGATAAGTGTATTTATGTTTGTTAGTGTTATGCACCTCAAGGAGTCACTTAAGTCTCGTTAAAGGGTTGTTAAGCATCTCTAGGAATCACTTAAGTTTCGTTAAAGGATTGCCACAAACTTGGTACGAACCGGCCCATGAATGGTAGATATTGTCCGCTTTGACACCTCTGCCTCACGGTTTTGTTCTTCATATAATGCCCATACATTATACTAAAACGCATCCACCAATTCAAATACTAGTTCTTGTACCTTAATATCACATTCCGTGATTTTCCTCATAATTAAAAACGTTTAATTATAAATTAATCTCCGTCATTACTTCTAATCACCATTTTTACAGGAAAATTTAAAATTTTCTTTATTATATTGGTCGTTACAAACCTATATTTTCAGAATAGTTTTCAAATTTACTATTCACATGTTACTATTCACCAAACACTATTCATCATTTTACTATTCATCATTTTTAGAGTCGGTTAGTAATATTGAGATGTTTTTCCAAAGTTTTACTATTCATGAAACACTATTCACAAATCACTATTCACTCTCGGACTCACGTAAACGTTTCATTAAATCTTAAACAAACTTCTATAATCATAATCAATACCATACTAATCCTAATTATCTTCAAACGGACCCTTAATTATATCCTAAGCCCAATATTATTTTTGGCCTGTTACTATTCACAGCCCACACGAAATTGAGCCCAAACCTCTTATAATTATTTTGTAAAATGCGACTAAACCAAGTAAGAAACGCACGTCGTACTCCTAAATCTTACACACGACACATACGTATTTTTACCTTATCTCATTTCTCACCTAGCCAACTTTGAGTGTGTCGATTTTTAGCTTCCCATGTCGAGTCTAGCTACATTTTTACGAGGCCAAGTGTTGGTTCAAAAACAAACCCACCCGATTTATAAATAATCCAAAACTAAACCATTTTTGCTCTAGTTTGTTTCTATGAAATCCTAAAAATATTTCTAACACAATTTCAAGTCTAAATATTACATTTGATCAATCATCACCAAGCCTAGCCGAAGTTTACAAATCGTTTGCTTAACAAAAGATGTGTCGACGTGCATTTTAAAAACAAAGATTGTACTCCCCCTTTTCATGCACACACAACTATATATTATATGACTTTAGGCAAAGTACTAGCTCATTTTTAAAAGAAAACTACAAGTACAATCCATTTTTATAATGATCATCCACAGGTTTCTTTTGAACAAATAAGATGTCGACTAGATAAACACAAACGAGAAGGACATGTTGCGTCTTACACTTTTAAGACTTTTGATAAACACGTAAACATCCCATCTCATTAATTTTTGGTCACTAAGATACTCCAAATTTCATATATATACACTTTGCATGCATGCACTCGTTTACCACCTTCATACAAATCAAATTCCAAAAATAAACTAAGTCCTAGCTTTAGTCTTACTTCAAAACGCTTTGGTAAAAGCACAAGCTTTTCAAATCGGGTCTAGAAGAAACCAATCCTTGTTTGTGAACCTTGGTCGAGCCAACACTCACGCTACACTCTCGTACTACCCTTCCCCCAACTCTACGTTTCGTTTTACCCCACCAATTTGGTGTAGTAAGTCTCACACAAACTTTTTCCATTTTTACTTAAAAGCGTATTTTGATTATTTACGTATACAACACAAACACTTGCACTTTATTACTCGTAATCTATATACGCAACACTTACGTATTATTATCTCACCTATATATTTACTACGCTAATAATCAAGATATATAAAGATTTAAATCATAAAGTCACGTATGAACGATTTTTGAAACACGTTTGTAAATAACTTCGAACCATGCAAAACACTTAGAAATTTTCCAAGTCTTTTTCTTAAAAACCTCGTTCCATACTACCCATGAAACGAACGTATATCTTTAAATTCCACGTAACGAGCCTACCATTTTAATTCATAACCTGTTAGACCAACAAGCAGGCTATCATTTTCGTATAGAACTTTTGTAATAATACTCGCGTCTTAACCTCCCAAATGATACAAAGCATGTCGAACTTGGAACCATTTTTGAAAACAAATAAACAACGATTGGACCTTAAAGCCCAATCCTTTGAAAATAAGCTAACGAGATAAGCAGTCTTAATAAGCTGTCTCTAAATATTTTTAGTATCCTAAGATAAGCCCGAAACCAAGCCCAAAACTTTTATAAGCCCAACGGCTTTAAAATGCTTAACGGGCCTTGGTTTACTCGTTTAAAAGCCCAATAAGCTCTAAATACGCACTTTTGAAAATAAGCAGTTTTGAAAAGTTAAATAAGCTGTTTTTAGCTTAATTAGGAAATAAAAATGTTAAGTTTCGAATTTGGTAAATTTTGGACTAAATTTGCAAAAATTATAACTTTCGGGTTAAAAGTGTCACTTTTATAAAGTTTAGGTAAAAACTGTCATTTTACAAACTTGAGGATGAAAAACTGATTTTATAAACTTTTGGATGAAAAGTGTAGAAATTATAAAGTTTTAGACGTAAAACGTAAATATATTTAACTTTGGACTAACGGTGTAACGCTAACGCCGTTAGTGTAAAAAGTGTAAAAACTTGGACACGACAAGGGCCATATACTATAATTAATATTTTATTTTTACTTTTCATTTTACGATTTCATATCACGACGTTACGTTTTAATTCAAACTATTATTATTATTATTATTATTATTATTAAACTTTACATTTTATATATATATATATATATATATATATATATATATATATATATATATATATATATATATATATATAACTTAACTAAACATTAACGATACTTTATACTTAAAGACAAGTTATATAGTATATAACTTTGTTCTTGAACGCTAAGTATTTGCCACGCAAGCCACCTCTGCCACAAAACCATTTCATCATCTTTTCATCATAACGATTAATCGTTATTGTTAGAACCAAAGTTTTACTATTTTGTCAAGTCTCGGTCATTTGTAATAATAGGTTGCTTTAGTTATTATTTTACTTACAATATAGTTTATGTTACAAAGTTTACTAGACTTAAGCTAGGTGATCCATGGGCTTTAAGGCCCATACGATTTCATGAATGGGAGGAGAGGGAGTGTTGCCCTAGCTCCTTCCCTATAAATAGATGGCTTAGGTCTTTGTAATACTTGGTTGGTTATTTGAAACATTAAGGAAACTCTTGCAATTCATATTCTCTAATTTCTCATAATCATCCCATTCTCATTCTCATCTCATTTCTATTGTTATTGTGCTTGTGTTTACTAAATGGTGACCTAACAAGTGGTATCATTCGCCGGAAGAAGGTGTAGTTATAGTTTTTTCATTGAAGTTTTCATCTTATACGTTTTTTTCTTTCTCCAATCGAATTTTTTGTCAAATTTTTGCACTTTCTTGCTTGTTCCTTGGTTTTTTAGCACATCTTTGCTTACAAACTTGTTCTACAAATCAAAACAATCAAAAAGTTCAAAACTTTTATCACAAAATTCGAATTGGGTTTCTTGTACTTGTTATCGAAAACATTTTTGTTTTTTTATAAAGGTTATCAAGTTTTCAACTTTCTTCAAGTAATCTTCATTTTATACCTAAAAGTACAAGAATCTTTAAGAAAAAACGCGTTTTAGGATTGCTTTCTTTGAAAAACAAAGACTACCAAGTTATCGAGAACTTACTAGTCCCCAGTTTCGAGATCCTCTCAAAGTGCACTACCTCGACTTCGTTTGTGTGGACTCGGTATTTTCTTTCTTGTATAAGAAAGTTAAGTACTTCGACGTTTGGGAAAGTTTTCGAAATTGTATAATTTCGAAAACTGCTTTTATCGTAACTTGGTGATTTTATCGAAAACTTACAATTTTTCGAAATCACACAAGTTATCGCAAACTTTTCTAAGTTTCGAAATCCTATTTTTTCGCAAACATAAGAAGTTTCGCAAACTACTTATTTGTTGTCGAAATCTCAAGTTTTTCGAAAACCAGCTAAGTTTCGCAATCATTGAATTTTCGAAAACCTGCTAAGTATCGCAATCATTGATTTTTTTCGAAAACCTGACAAGTTTCGCAATCTGAAGTTGTGCTAAGGTTTTCGATACTTGGTTAATTCTACACTTTCTACAAGATCCATTACTACACAAGTGTTCTAAGATGTCTCAACCACCTAATCATTACTTTCCTCATATTCAACAACATCAACATCAGCAGTATCAGCAACATCAACATCAGCAGTATCAGCAACAACAATACCTTCCGCACCAAATGAATCAACAACCTTCTCAAAGACAAACATACAATCCACTACATCATTACCTAATGATGCAACAACATCGGATCATTCCTCAACAACAACCATATCAAGTGCCACTACAAAACACTCAGTTTTCCTCCAAACAACCTCACTGGTTTGACAGAATGTGTGAAGTTATTACAACTCAACAATCCCGACATGAGGCAGGATCACTTGAAACACCTCCAATGCTTACACCTGGAAACTATGTTCAATGGTCAAGTCGATTCTTAAGATTTCTTGAACTAAAGCAACCTCATGGGAAATTCTTGAAACAAGTGATACTTGAAGGACCATTTGAGTGGCCAACACGATTTGAAGCTGGTGATCCAACTGCTGATCCTCCACGTCCTCCTGGTGATAGACCTCTTCCAGAAACTTCACTCACTGAAGAACAGAAACTACATCGTGATGCTGATCAATATGCAATGGCTTATATACTTCAAGGTATACCAAATCCAATCTATCGAAGTGTCGATGCTCAGAAAACAGCCAAAGCTATGTGGGAACACATTCATCTCCTTATGGAAGGCACTCAATTGAACAAAGATGATATGGAATCCAAACTCTACATGGAATACACTGACATCACAATTGAACCAGGAGAGACACTTGAATCCTACTATCATCGTTTCACAAATGTAGTCAATGATCTGGAATGTCATAAAATCACAGTACCAAGGATCGCTGTGAACTCCAAATTTGTTGGTAGTCTTGGCCCTGATTGGCATAAATATGTGACATTTGTTCGTCAAACGAAGAATCTTCATGATGCTCCATATGGCTTGTTGTATGATTTTCTGAAACACCATGAACCTGAAGTGGAAAAAGATAGAGCTCTACGAGGAGGATACACACCAACACCAACACCAAATTCTTTGGCTCTCGTAGCTCAATCTCCCTATGCTCCAACACCAATGTTAAATCATGCATATGTTCAAGAGCAGAACTACTTCAGTTATCCACAATCTTCCACCTCGAACCAAATGGTCCCTTATGATTCATCACTACAAGATTCTTCTACTCAACTTGTTCCGTCAAACAACAATGATGCTGTGTACTACTCCAACTCCTATGATGATGACGATGATGACTTTAATACGTTGAATCAGGGACTTGCTCTTATTGCTCGTGCTTTCAGCAAATTCTCCAATAAAACAAACAACCGTCAACGTTCATCTTCTAACACAAGGAATCAAGCTGTTGTTAATGATGGAAGAGTGGAAATTCAGAATCGTAGCTATGGTCGATCTGGTTCAGGAAGCTCTTCAGGAAATTATGGGAATGGTCAGAGGTTTAGTAACAATGGAGGGTTCAGGAACAACTAAGGATCTTCTCAGCAAAGGTCTGAAACAGTTGCAACTAGAAACTCCAACTCAGGGAATGCAGTATGGTGCTACAATTGCAATGAACAAGGTCATATTGCTACAGCATGTCCCAAACCGAGAACTCGAGGTAGTAAGTTTCACAAGCAGGCATTACTCATGGCTCTTCAAGATGAAAAAGATGGACATTTCCCTGAACATGATAACAACTTCATGGCAAATGTGAACAACGATGATGACATGGAAGATCTGGAAGCCAATGCTGCTGTAATGCTTATGGCCAACATGCAGGAACTTAAGCTCAATGATTCAGGTCCAGTGTATGACACTAACGGCTTGTCTCAGGTACATGACCTCAATGCATGCTTTATTAATGAAATAGTCTCACCTTCTGCTTATGAATCAGATATGGCGCAAGTTGTTCCATGTGAATCATCTTCATCATCTCAAACAGATGAACAAATAAGCACAGTTGTCATATTTGATGATGACACAGTTGTTTCATTTGATGATCCTATTGAGTATGATAAACATGGTCATTTAGAACAACATGAACCATCATTTGATCCAGACCCTGACCTAATATTGTTATCTAAACAACTGGATGATCAACAATTGCAAATCATTAAATGCAATGAGACAAATAAAGTTTTGAAAGAAAAAAATGCGTCACTTGCAAGAGATATTGAGTGTTATAAAATTCAGCTATCAAATCAGGAAGACAAGATTAAACATGCAAAAAGTTTTGAAAAAGCTTTTCAAGATTCTTACAACAAAGAACAAGATCTTCAACGTAAAATGCAAGATTTAATTGAGTCAAACGGAAAGTTAATTTCGAAACTTGAAAGTGAGAAGTGTGAATTGAAAATGCAAGTTGAACGTCTTCAAAGAGACCTTTCAAAAACTGAAACAGAATTGTCAAATTGCAAAAAGGAGTTTTGTGAACATAAAACACGAAAAAGGAAGTATATAGATGACTTACTTGGTGATATTGTTGATCTTGAAAAACAACTCAAAGAATTTCGTCACATTGTTTACAAACACGGGAACTCTGTCACAACAATTCAAAAGTTTGCTTTAAAACCGAGACCCGATAAAGGATTTGCACTTTGCGATTTTAAATCAATGTTTCTTCACAAAGCTTTCAAAGAAAATCCTAAGGTTTACAGTATTGATCACATGTTTGATAGTACAATTGTGCGTGCTGTTGTTTTTGATACTGAGGAAGAAGAAGAACTTGAAGACGAGAGTCGATCAAAAATGAGTTATGTTCAACACTGGACACCATATGACTATTCAAAAGCTCCACCTCTTTCTAAATCTTTTGTTACTCAAAAGGATTTACCTAAGAAATCATGGTTTATCGAAGAGTCATATGTTTCATCTCATAATGAGGCCCCTGTCCAAACTGTAGCACAAATAAATGGCCCTTTACCATCATCCGGTGAACTTAAACCTTTACCGAAAACGTGTCGTTTCTTAAATTATTTCAAAACCTTTATGGAAGACATCGAAATTTTGGAGGAAACAATTGAACGTAATTCTGAAATAAAAATTGAAACTTTTCAATCCGCTTACGAGCGAGAAAAGAGAGATATTTTTCAAAAACAAATGAAGCCAATTGTTCAACACCTCCGTCTATGTGCTACACGTTGGGATCAGGAACTTCAAAAGGAGGTCAAAAATATGATAAACGTTTTCAATGCAACTGAAAATGACATTTTGGTTCATAAACAAAGAAATAGAGCTTTAAAAAATGATGCTGATCGACTCTTGGAACAAGTTCTCAATGCTGATATTTTGTCTGTTATCATGAATGATCTCTATAAATCTGGTACTTCTATGCTTATGGATGATCTTTGTGTTGATAATAACTTGTTGAATGAGGAAATTGAGACAGTTAAACAGGAAAATGATAAGTTGAGAATTAAAAATGATGATGTGACAAAACAATTTTCAAAAGAAATTTGTCAACTCAATCAAAGGCTTGAATGGTGTCAAGCTAAAAGTCTTGAAAGGGAATTGAAGTTTCAAAGTCAAAATGTTTCAAACTCTTGTCAGATTTGCAAAAACAACGAGTCTTTTAAAGGTCGGTGTCTCCGATACGAGAAAGAAATTGCGGATTTAAAAATTGAAAACGCCGAATGGCAACAAAATCGCGATGACATCAAATATTGCAATGGTTTACTTGAGTCTGAAATTCAGGACAAAAATCACATCATCATTGATTTGACAGAGAAAGTTAAGCTACTTCAAAAAGGAAAAATGGTTGACACCATGGTGATAGCACCAGGAATGTATCAATTAAACAAAACTGATAAAGGAAAGGTTGTTCAAAACACTAATGTTGATAACTCCACTTCTACAGGACTAGTCTCCACTTCTAACGTTAGCAGACCCAAGCGAAAAAGTAAAAAGAAGAATAGGATCTTGCAACGTAAGAGAGGACACCTAGAAGCTCAAGAAGTAGAAGACCAACTTAGGAATTTGAATAAAACTCATGTTGCATCAGATTTAGATTCTAATCTGGCAAATTGTAATCCAAATCTAAATGTAACAAATGATGAACCTTTGAATGTTTTGCATATTAATGCATCTTGTGTGTTTTGTCGTAAAAGCGTATCATCTGGTGATCATACAAAATGTGTAGCTAATTCTCTTCTCAATCGTCATAAGAAACGTAGGACACGCATTCCTTTTAGGCCCACTAATGCCTCTAAGTCTAACTTAGGAAAGCCGTCTTCTACGGTTTCTAATGATATCCCAGTTACCCCCATAGGTGCCGAGAACAAATCTAGGAATGAGCCAACTACTAGTGCATTTAACATTAAGAAAGCAAAAACTAGTTGGAACTGGCAATGTTGGTTACAACACAAACCAGAATTTAAATGGATTCCTAAAGTGTTGAATACATGTGTTACTAACCAACAGGAACCCGCATTGTCTTTGGGTTCCACCCTTACTTCTGTTCCATCCGTGTCTTCTTCTTGTGATACAGGTGGTACAGATCGTTCTCTGGATTGTTGATAGCGGATGCACCCAACATATGACAGGCAATCTCAAACTGTTACACAACTTTGTCTCAAAGTTCATTGGTACTGTCAGATTCGGGAATGATCATTACACTCTAATCATGGGATATGGTGACTATATCAGCGGGAACATCGAAATCAGTCGTGTTTACTATGTTGAAGGCCTTGGACACAACCTTTTCTCTGTTGGTCAATTCTGTGATGGGGATCTAGAAGTTGCATTTCGTGAGAAAACTTGCTTTGTTCGTGACTTACAAGGAAACGATCTTATGTCTGGCTCACGTGGCTCCAATCTTTATACAATATCAATGTCAGATATGATTGCAACATCTCCGATCTATCTTCTCTCCAAAGCTGAGTCAACTAAATCTTGGTTATGGCACAAACGTCTTTCACACTTGAATTTCAGAACTATGACTGACCTTGCTCGTTATAAACTTGTCGATGGATTTCCAAGATTCCGTTTTACCAAAGATCACTTATGTTCAGCCTGTGAACAAGGAAAAAGTACTCGTGCTCATTTTCCGTCTAAACCTGAGCAAAGTACGAATCATGTTTTACAACTGCTTCATATGGATCTATGTGGACCGATGCGTGTTCAAAGTATCAACGGTAAACGCTACATACTAGTAATTGTAGATGACTTCTCCAGATGGACTTGGGTTTATTTCTTACGAAGTAAAGATCAGGCTCCTTCAATGATCATCACCTTTCTCACTAAAATTCAAGTTCAGTTACGCAACACGGTACGGATAGTCAGAACTGACAATGGAACTGAATTCAAGAATCAGACACTTCGGTCTTATTATGAGAAAGTGGGAATTGAACATCAAACATCTATTCCTAGAAGCCCAGAACAGAATGGAGTTGTTGAAAGACGCAACAGGACGTTAGTGGAAGCTGCTAGAACTATGTTGATTAATGCTCAATTACCAGATTACTTATGGGCAGAAGCTGTTTCAACCGCATGTTATACTCAAAACCGTTGCATGATCACAAAACGCCATCGCAAAACACCATATCAAATTGTTCACAAAAGGAAACCGAACATTGATTACTTTCATGTATTTGGAGCACTTTGTTATCCGAAAAATGATCGTGATGATTTAGGTAAACTTAAAGCAAAGGCTGACATCGGAGTGTTCGTTGGATATTGTGAAAATTCCAAAGGTTTTCGGATATGGAATCGTCGTACAAGAGAAATTCAAGAAACCATTCACGCTAATTTTGATGAACTCACACAAATGGCTTCTGAGCAATACAGCTTAGGACCCGAATTCAACCGTCTCAACTCTCCGGAATCTTCGGCTGAACCATTGCCACTTAACCGCAAAGAATTAGAAACCTTGTTTGCTCCACTATTTGATGACACAATTGTATACCGTCCTACTGAGGTCTCACCTAATTCCGCTGCTCAACCTGATAACATTCCAGTACCAGACTCACCTCAACAAACTTCTACAAGTGTTGAGAGAGACGGTCCTCCAATTATATCACCATCTACAGCCGAACAAACTGGTTCTAACTCCCGCCATCCAGCTGAAGATCCCACACCACAATCAGTTCCACAACCCGCAGAGCAAGATCCTGATGCGTTCTTTAATCCGTATGCACCGGCTCCTATTGTTCCTGATATAGCTGAGTCATCAACACACAATTTGGATCCTGCTAACATGCGAGATACCTATCAACTACACCCTTCCACACACAAATGGACTCGAGACCATCCACTAGTTCATATTATTGGCCATCCAGATGCACCTGTTATGACAAGACAACGACTTCACACAGATGGAGAAACTTGTATCTATGCACTCACAGTTTGTCACGAAGAACCGAAGAACATTAAAGATGCAATGACTTATGACAACTGGATTGAATCTATGCAAGAGGAATTTCAGCAATTCATAAGACTTGAAGTCTGGGAATTAGTTGAAAGACCTGACGGAGTCTTTGTCATTGGGTTAAAATGGATTTGGAAGAATAAGCTTGATGCTGAAGGAACTGTCATACGCAACAAATCACGTCTGGTAGCGAAAGGATACTCCCAACTGGAAGGACTTGATTTTGCTGAATCCTTTGCACCAGTGGCTCGACATGAAGCTGTTCGGATCTTTTTGGCTTATGCTGCACACAGGAATATGGTGGTTTACCAAATGGATGTGAAAACAGCATTTCTTAATGGAGAACTCCGTGAAGAAGTTTATGTCAGTCAACCTGAAGGCTTCGTTGATCCTGAGCGTCCTAATCACGTTTACCGACTCAAAAAGGCACTCTACGGACTCAAGCAAGCCCCACGGGCGTGGTATGACAAACTGTCCACTTTCTTACTGGCCAATAAATTTTCTAAAAGATCGGTGGATCCAACACTATTTACAAAAACCTACGGGGAGGACTTACTTGTTGTTCAAATATATGTCGATGACATCATTTTTGCCTCAACAAAAAGAAGTTACTCTAATGATTTTGCAAAATTAATGAAAGATAATTTTGAAATGTCCATGATGGGTGAATTTTCGTTCTTTCTAGGACTACAAGTTCATCAATCACCCCGTGGAATTTTTATAAATCAGTCCAAATATGCTCTTGAAATTTTAAAGAAACATGGAATGATGACCAGTGATACTTATAATACACCGATGGGCTATACCACAAAACTAGATGCTGACTTACATGGGACTCCTGTTGACCCTACCAAATACCGAAGTATGATTGGGTCCCTCATGTATCTCACAGCTAGTAGACCTGATATAGTATTTGTTGTCTACATGTGCTCTCGCTATCAGTCTAAACCAACTGAAAAACACCTCAGTGAGGTCAAAAGAATCCTTCGATACATAAAGGGAACCATTAACTTGGGAATCTGGTATCCGAAGGATTCTGGTTTTGAACTAATTGCTTTTTCAGATGCTGATCATGCAGGATGTTTAGACACACGCAAAAGTACATCTGGTGGATTACAATTTCTCGGAGACAAACTCGTGTCATGGCAATCTAAGAAGCAGGACTGCACTTCACTGTCGTCTACAGAATCTGAATACGTAGCCATGTCTGCTTGTTGTGCTCAAGTCATTTGGATGAGATCACAACTTAAGGATTATGGCTACCTATTCAACAAGATTCCTATCTACTGTGATTCAAAGAGTGCAATTGCTATCTCCTGCAACACTGTGCATCATTGCAAATCCAAACACATTGATCTCCGATATCATTTCATCAAAGAGCATGTGGAAAAGGGTACCGTTGAACTTTATTTTGTTGGAACAGAGTACCAATTGGCGGACTTACTTACCAAATCTTTAGCACCATCAAGGTTTGCGAGTCTAGTTCACTAAATTGGTATGAGATGTTTGACTCCAGAGGATCTGGAAAAGTTTTTAAAATACAACTGATCGTCAAACATCATAACTATCTTTGTATAATATTCTTTTTTCTTTTTTCTTCTTAACTATAAATCAATCAAAACACAAAAAGATTTTTCACATTTTATTTCTTAAAAAAATAAATAAAAAAAAATGCAAGTATATCGCTTCACTTCAACACTTTGTTCTTACTTTACAAGTGTTGAGGGGGAGTCACGCTTAAATCTTTTACCAATTTTTTAATTGGTATACGTGCATGTTTCTCGTATTTTACGGTACTTCGGAGTGTGTGGACGTTCTTTAAACATTCCTTTGTCTCATCTCTTAGTAAGGACTTCATAAGTTAGGATTAACGGATGTATGTCTCGATGTCACACAAGTTTGTCATAACATTAGGACTCAAGTAGGTATATCATATTAAGTTAAGGGACCTAAAGTGACAAAACTTAAAATTTCTAAAATAATAAAACAAACAAACCGTATAACACACACACCACAATAGTCAAAACCCCTTAAACCCTTTTATCAAACCTACGGCCCTTATTCATTCAAGATATCCACGAGTTTGATCATCTAATTGTAAGTTCCTAAGTAATCTTTAGGGCATTACAAACATAGGTTTTCGTTTAATTGCAAATCCAACGGCTAAATTTCTTGCAAAAGCGATTTCGATATCTAGGGTTTAGCGATTTCGAAATCTGCAAAATCATGGTTTGGTAACTGATTTTTTGATAGGGTTTTGTTACATTTAGTGTCACTAAACTAACTATATCATTTTATCTCAATTCCATTCATGTTTGCTTGATTCTCGAAATCTTGATATTGGGTCGATTAGGGTTTATAAGATTCTGTGTTTGTGTGCTTTGTTTTATTGGTGGGATATGCTTCTGTGACTACTTGGATACATGTTTGACATATCTTTGATGATTTACACCATTGAAACTTGGTTCTCGATAAGCTAGTATGCCTCGTTCTTTGATAATGTCGATCTAACTGAGTCTTATGTGAGGAATACTGGCATTATGTGCTTACTACATGTACTTGTGATATGCTTGATTCAATTATACTCATTTGACTCAAAGTTGTGTCATTATCGAGAACTTGTTCTTAGCATTTATCGAAATCTTTGTTATCGAGGCTAGTGATTTTATCTAAGTGGTGTTTATCTATCT
The DNA here is from genome assembly GCA_030686995.1 of Artemisia argyi. NCBI lineage: Eukaryota > Viridiplantae > Streptophyta > Magnoliopsida > Asterales > Asteraceae > Artemisia > Artemisia argyi. Next base: position 103,747,195 of record CM060696.1, read on the forward strand.
TAATGACAGGCCTGAATCATTGGAAAAGTTCTTTGCTAAAGAAACGTACGTGTAACTTCAAAAATCGATTTGATTCTTGTATAAGAATTTTTTCGAGAAAATCAAGAATTATCGCAATCTTTGAAAAAACTTATCGAGAAACTTATGTTTTCGATAAAAGTTGTTCAACCTCAGTTTTTTTGAAATTATCTTTTCGAAATCACTTTTTTGAACTCTATTTGTCGAAATCACCAGGTTCTCGAAAAGTTTAATCGAAAATGATGTTTTTCGAAAACTTAAACTTTTCGCAAATTCTTGACAAAGGAAAGATCTCGATAAACTTTACTCATAAGGATTTTTTTTCGAGAAGTTACTTTCTCGATAAAATTTCTTTGTAACATTTTTCGAAATCTTTTCTCAACTCAAGTTTGCGATAAAAGGTTTATGATATTTTTTTTCGAAATCTTGATTTGGCCTTGTCATGTAATATCCGTGTAACCTTGTTGTGATTCATTGTTGTTGTGTAATGTGAAATTACTACGAATTGCGTATATCAATTGTGCTTATTTGCGAGTCATTGAATTGTATAGTTGATTTCGTGATTCTAAACGTATTATGACTCTTCAAGTATGCATTATGTGACTCTTCACTCATAACAAAATGACACATCTGTGCTTAACTGTCTCAAGTAGATATATGTATCCAAACTCAAAACTGTGCTAACACGTAACGAATTTGGATGTTTGGTTTATGATGATGCTTTTCAGATTAACATGGCTGAACACAATGAGAACGTCACTGAACAAAGTCTTCCACTACTCACCATGGAGGACATCACTCCCGAGAACTACGATGTCACGATTGGCAACAACAATCCCCGAGTTGATTTCGACAAATTGAATATTAAAGAGAACTCGTGCATAATTGTGAAAGATATTCTACTTGCACATCCTTGCAAACATCTGCTCATCTGTTCTACTTCAGTTCCTCTGTTCTACCTTCATCAATTCTGGCTTACTGCTCAGGCTAATCTGGATGATGAGTCTTTCACGGTTACACTGGATCGCCAAGACTACACTGTAGATCATGACGTTCTTCTTACAGCCCTTCTCCTGCCTCAAACTGACAACGAATTTGCTCCTATGCTGCCTGAACTGGATCTTCTAGACTTCTTCATTGAGTTAGGATATGAGGTTGATGATGATGTACCGCTTGTCAAACTTTCCCGATTTAATGCCAAGAATATCCCTCAGCCTTGGAGAACATTCTGTCTGTTGGTTGTCAGATCAATATCAGGAAGAAAAAGTGGTCATGAACATCCAAGGCTCGAACATTTGCAAACATTCTGGGGAATGGTGACTCTGACACCTATTGACTTTGCAGTTCCTATCATGAATGATATCGTCCACAGCATTCAAACCGAACGTGTGAAGACTATGATACCGTTCACAAGATTTACCAAGCTTCTCATTGAACATCTCTGCAAAGACTCTCCAGATTTCATCAAGAGGATGGCTGATCCTAATGAGCCGAAGCACCTCTTCGAGGATGACTTCACCACCTCATTCATAAAAACGACCACTTCCTCAACCAAACTCAAAGGAATGAGGCTTCCCGAATATCTTCTTGATGACAAAATCAAGAAAAGTCTGAACTACAAACTGCATGATAACGCTTACAAAGGGGTACAGGAAGAAGCCACCATAAAGACTCGAAGCAAAGGAGGTGTAAAGTCTAGAAGTACTACAAGCACCACAGGCTCACATCAGACTAGATCTAAGGCTGCTCCTAAGACTAAACCATCTGTTACACCCAAGTCTTCTGCCAAGCCTAAACCGACACCCAAACCTAAACCTGCTACCAAGCCAAAGAAGAAGGCAACTCCTGAGTACTTTATTCGGGATGAACCTACTCCTCCACCTTCTGACACCGAATCCGAGTTCGATACAGAATCTGACGAAGAAGAACCAGACTATGAACTGAGATACAGAGCACCTGATGAAGCATTTCCTGCAACAGAGATTGCCGTACAACAAAGTCTTGAAACTTATGAAGAAGAGACAAGGAAAAGAAAAGGGATAACTATTAATGAGCCTAATGATGATGAAGACGAACCAATCGTTGAACCTTTGGTCGACAAACGCAAACTGAAGAGTATAGTTGTCGACACTAGAGCTGAAGAAAAGCAGCTTAGGAAAGAACAAAGGAAAGCAACTCTCGAAAGCCGACTCATGTCTCAACCTTTAACTCCACCACCTATTGATCAGTCTGAACATGTAGGAGCTACAAGCAGCATGATTCCTCCCGTTGTATCCACTACGGTAGAATCAGCTCCACAGCCTGATGACACCGTTAAAGATACAGACAAAACAGGAGATGTCAACATGACAGAAACTGCTAATATAGAAGAGTATGTTGGTGGACAAGAGAACATAGCTACGGATCAGGAACATGAATACCTCATTACTCCAGAGTTTCTTGTACGAGAAGCAGAGGAAACAGAGGAATGTCGTAGAAAGTAAAACGAAGAGAAGAACGCGTTCGACACCAACATATTTCTTAAGTCATCTTCTCAGCAGACTTCCTCAGCACAACCTCCACCTCCTCAAGACTCTCCACCAAAGGATCCGACTCCTCCTGCTTCTTCTTCAGACTCTCACAACGAGTCATCGTCCGAATCATCACCTGAGCATTCATCTCCCACACCTTCAGAAACCACATCTAAACAACATTCAATCAATGAACCAAAACAACCAGTTGATCTTCATGAGCAAGTCAACAAACTCACCGACATGGTTACAAGTCTCACCAGACAAGTTGAGGACTTCCAGGAGTCAAAGCAGCTGATCGACAAGTTCTTGAACTCTGATTACGAAGGATTTATCAGAACTGCAACACATGATTTTCTCACTGATAATCTGGTTGATATGATCACTCCTGAAGTAGCAAACCTTCTTGAACCAATCAATGACAACTTGGATCACAGAATCAGAAGTGTTACAAGGAAAATGTTGTCTACTACACCATTCACGCTTCACACCGCAAAACCTTCTACTGTGACTCCAACAGTCCCTGAATTGTCCTTCAATGACATGCTTTCCAAACTCTTTGACAACATTGCCTCCAAACCCACACAGACTGCAGAAGAAAAAGCACTGTATGATGCTATGGTGGCTTACATATCAAAGGAGTCATGCAAAGAGGCTGCTAGAACCCGAAAACGGACAAGAAAAGATGACGATCCTGACCCAAACTCCAAAGGCAAGAAACCTAAGTCTGGAACAGGTCCCTCATCCTCTCTACAACCACAAAGGGACTCCACTCCTCCTGGAAATCAACAACAACCCTCAACTACTGGTAAAGGTCAAACTGAAGATGAAGAAATTTTCATGGAACACACTGATGACTTCCAGGATCAACTTGACACCGATCACCGTGCTCCACCTATTCCTGATTCTCATGCTGGACCATCGTCACCATCCAAGGCTAAAGACAAAGATGCTACATCCAAGTCAAAGAAATCAAAGAAGAAAAGTCGTCATTCATGGCTAGACAATGATGACACTCCTCAGAATGATTGGCTGACAGAAATGGTTCAAGCTCAACCTCCTCTCGAAGAAGAAGAACCACTTCCTGGTAACACTCTACAGTTTACCCAAGTCATTATGAAGGATCTTCAGATCGACAGACTCACAAAGGCAGAGCTCAGAAGAATCAACAGGGATGCACAAGAATTCCTCAAGAAAAGATCTGGAAACAAAGTCGAATACGAATATCATATGCAGAATATAGCTAGTGCAATGTCTGCCGACTTTGACTGGCTAAACCCAGAAGTGAATATCGATCTCAGTTCCAAGAATCATGAAAAACCTTACTTCACTGACTGGACCAAACCATTACCTTTGAAAGGATTTCCAGACAAACCCAAGATACCTTACAGCTTCTTCTTCAACAAAGATCTTCGTAACATCCAGCTTACTCAGGAAACATCCAAGAAGAAATATGCTTCCTCACTCACAATCTCAGTACCAGCCGCTAGATACGAAATTCCAGCCATTGAAGAAACCACTCGTATTTTCAGCAACTCCATCGTAGCTTACGACAGAGATGCTTTACACGGAATTCAACATTGGCCTGACCGTCGTCGTCTCGGTTATACAAGCAGATTAGGAGAGACATCATTGGAAAATGTGAAGCAGAAATCAAAGATCATCGCTATCTTGGAGATTCAACAGTCGAAACGGTTTAACTACTTATTCATGCGTGAAATTGTTGTTAAACGACAATATGAAAAGAAGTACAAGTTCTCTGAAGCAGACTTTCCCAACCTTAATCTCAATGACATCGAAGACATGTATCTCGAAAAGGTTCAAAACAAAATGCGTGGATTTGATAGAGATGTACAGTACAACTTCATGGCATCACTACTTCTCTACATCCGACGTTTGATTGTTCAAGAAAGAGTGGAAGATCTTCAGCTTTGAGTGGTTACCAACAGAAGATCAATTTGACAAAGCCACAGTTCTACTTTGATGGTATCTATCAAACACCACAGTTTACTCTCAACCAAGAACCTTTTGGCTTCACCTACATCAACAGCAAAAAGCTACAAAGTTTCATGAGGTTCGATGAGGTACACAAATTCTGTGATGTTACACTCAAGTCTGTTCGTGATGGGCTTGTCAAAAGGTTGAATGATGATCGCCCCAAGATAGCTAAGGGGGAACAACTTAGATGGAAATCCAGCATAAGAAGACAAGTTCGTAACTTTGTCTTAAAGATTGAAGAAAGGTTATTTCGACGTGAACAGATCAGACGACTGGAAAGCTATATCGGTGCCAGACCATCGTTTCCTGTCAGAAACTTCGAAAGACCAGAACCCAAGTTCACTGACTTTGACGCTCCACTTCCTGACGAAGATTAACTTGGTACATTTGGTTAACTTTTCATTATCAATTGTTTCATTTGATTGAATTTCACAATGGCTTGTGTACGCATTACAGTGCACAACCCGAACTTGTAAAGAAAGGACCCTGAGGTACGCTTCAGTGCCTCAATCCTCATATAAGGAGCGAAGGCTTCTTACTTTTGAGTGGAATTAATCAAACATTTATGATTTTTCATAATTCTGCTCAAAAGGACAAGTATTTCACCTCAATAAGACCTAATCACTTGTTGAGGGGGAGCACTTGTCAAACCAAAATACTTTGTTCAAAATCAAAAGTTCTTTGTGGATCTCCCCATAAGACTCAAAAAACATATTTTAATCAAAAGTTTAACAAAAACAACATCTCATATGCTATTTTTGAGGGGGAGAAAATGAAAAAGTGATTAAAATATATGAAGTTAAAGCTGAAAGTTGTATCTTGTGCGAGCTAGACTCAGATTCACCCAGGAATTGACGAGACAATTAAAGTCAGTAATATCGAAAGGACTTATCCTCGACGGGTAATAACATCAAGTTAGTTACTAGAGCTAGTTGTTACCTAAAAGCTGACAATGTATCTCTTTATCTAACCACGTAAGCGTGTCTCGAAAAGGATATGTCTGAGTAGAAATGTACCGTCTCGAGAAACTTTCTGTGAACTTGATCAGGCCGGGTAATAACTTCAAGCTAGTTTAACTAGTGATGTAAGCGTGTCTCGAATCGGTCTTGTTCACGGAAAGTGGAACAATTCAAAAAGTGCTTGCTCCTCCCACATGTGCAAATTTATTAAACACTTATGAGCACATGTGCAGGGGGAGCCCTTCAAAAGTGTACACAAAACTCTCAAAGTGTTAACCAAAATATTTGATTATCACAAACACTTTGAGAGATTTTCAATCAAAGGTTTCTTGGCTACTGTCGGAGTTATAAGGTGATTAAGATAGGAATATCCGTCCTATGATCCACCAGAGCCGGAGGGATCTACCCAAGGACATCTCCAATAGTTAGAATTAAAAGTCCTTAGGTATGATATGAAAAAAGGAGAAATGAATGAAAGGGAAAGAAGGAGTTGAAGAATTAAAAAGAAAAGCAAAGTAAAGGGTGAAAAGAAATAGCCCTCCATATGTTCAACCTTAGGGCAGACACCGGGTTCAATACGTATGCTACTGGTTGTTGCAAAAGACAACACCGGTATTGAAGACAAAGTCGTCATGGACCCAGTGACGCAATGCACTAAACCTTCTTAACCACTCAAGTTCTCTTAAAAGGACTTGTTTCATTCTCATGGGGAACCCGCGTAACCTATCGACCTATCTCTTAGAGACGGTTGATATTGAAGCAGGAGACACCTCCCCAGTCTCCGCATTGGAAACCTAGATGTGCACTTATAGAGTCTAAAGCCTCGAGATATATCAAAGATCTCTTAGGAACACTTAGTATTTCTGCAACTGGTGTTCTACATCAATGGGCATCAGGTGTAAACTATCGAGTCCTTCACAGATCTTAGCAATCTGCCGAGAACGTTTATGAGAGGATTACGTAAGTATTTCTCAATGATTGAACAGAAATCCTGCCAGGGTCAACATCAAACAGCCCTGACAGCAGGTCACTTCGGTAACCCCACAAGGGTTACGCTTAGTGTTTGCGGTGGTTCCATTACGGTCTACAGTCGTGGAGTGATCCCCAGCGACTCACCCAGTCATTGAGCTACCTAGTAGGTCTCGTAAGCTCCTTCGGGAGTATCTGATATGGGAACGGCCTGGATAAGGATTAGAAGGAGTCTTCACAATATGCTGTTGATGAGCTCTAATTCCTTATCCGTAAGTACCGGTTGTTTTATTGCTAACTGTTTACTCGCAGGTATCTCACTTCCATGATCGTAGATTCCAACATGCTCATACATACATCTTGAAGTCAAAGAAAGCTTCCCCAAAGATCTTAGCAACACAAAGTTCAAAGAAAGATTCAACACCAATAAGATGAATCTACAAAGTATAAAGACAAAGATCTCAATGCATGAAAAGGAACTTCTTGTACGTGAAAGTCTAAGTCCAAAGATGTATGAGTATGTTGGAATGGCGGACAACCACCACAGACGCAGGAGTGACGAACGGCAGATTACTTCATAACATAATCACTACAACTTCATCAAAGAACAAAGACAATGAGCAAAGTATATCCATTATTATTCTAATCATTTCTGAAGACGTCTAAAGCTATGAAAGTCAAAGATTAAGACGAAGACGTCAAGCAACCATGATGACCGACCCTTAGGGGGAGATTGTTGGAACCAAAGTTTTACTATTTTGTCAAGTCTCGGTCATTTGCAATAATAGGTTGCTTTAGTTATTATTTTACTTACAATATAGTTTATGTTACAAAGTTTACTAGACTTAAGCTAGGTGATCCATGGGCTTTAAGGCCCATACGATTTCATGAATGTGAGGAGAGGGAGTGTTGCCCTAGCTCCTTCCCTATAAATAGATGGCTTAGGTCTTTGTAATACTTGGTTGGTTATTTGAAACATTAAGGAAACTCTTGCAATTCATATTCTCTAATTTCTCATAATCATCCCATTCTCATTCTCATCTCATTTCTATTGTTATTGTGCTTGTGTTTACTAAATGGTGACCTAACAGTTATTCATTAATCGTTATTCAATTACCAATGTTAGATTCTCAGATAAATTTATTTATCAGGTTCCGTACTAAGGACGCTTCCAAAATCATTCTCATACTCTCACTCGCACTTACTTTCATCATTCCTAGTATCACTTAAGGTGAGTTCTTAGCCCCGTTTTTATAAATGTTTTGGGGGAGATACATGCTCAACTACTACTTTTACTTTCATAAGTATTTTAAACTTTTACATATTACCGTGAGTTCTTAGCCCCTTTTTTATAAATGTTTTATAAATGTTTTGGGGGAGATACATGCTCAACTACTACTTTTACTTTCATAAGTATTTCAAACTATTTACAAATTACTGTGGGACCATAGCCCACCATTTTATGCATTTTATATCTCATGGAGAGATAACTGCTATAAACATGTTTACAAGTAACTTTTCAACTGTATGCTATATCTGATTTCTATTGTCTAAGTTTGCTATTGCCAAAAAGTCCCTCATATCATGAACCTTAGTCACCCATAGGGTGAACGTAAATAATTGTGGATAGATCTATTAGGGATTGGCAATCCCCGTTTGGTCGCTCGAGAAAGCTACCAAACGCACTTTATTTGAAATCTAATAGGTTACTGGCAAGAACCTATCCCGAGGGCCCTTGTTACTATTATCCATCATTTATGATGAGATCTGTTAATCGGATGAGTGTCATGAGGCTTAGGGAAATCAAGTTGTAGTGTTGTGGGCGTATAATAACATAGCTCATTGTTTTTATCAAATTACTAATTTGTGTTCACTATATAGCAGAAAATCATTATTTTTTGGCAAAAACAAACTATTTTGGTGTTGACCCAATTAGGGCAAACCAACAAACTATTTCATGTTAACTTTGATTTTGATAAATCAATTGCTTTTGACTATAAACACTATGGATTTTACTCACACTTTGATTTTGATAATAAATCGTTTATTATGAATAGTATAAACTCACAAACTCTTTTGATTCTTGGAAATCAACTACTATACTTATAAACTCTATGAACTCACCAACCTTTGTGTTGACACTTTTAGCATGTGTTTATCTCAGGTCCATAATGAGCAAGGATGGTACGGAGGAGCACGGATTCTTACAAAGGCTATAAATTTTACTATCATTCGAAAACTTATTTAACAAACTTTAAAACCACTGGGACCTCATTTTGAAAACTCTGATATTTATAAAATTCGAATGATAAATGTTTTAAAATCACTAAATTGAAAATCATTTTCTACTGAAAAACTATGAGCTATGAAGTAACACCCAATCTTTATTCCGCTGCAAATACTTGAAAATTAGGGGTGTTACACTTAAATACCCAGCATCTCCTCTATTCATGAAAGATGTGGGACAAGGCATGTATCAATACATCCCCCTCGAAGAGATTCTTCGTCCTCGATGAATGGTCTAACGAGTTATCTCCCACATCATGACTAATTAGAGGTCGCTCTGATACCAATTGTTAACAACAATGATAATGATTTCCATATTCTATTTAAAGAATGAAGAAGAACACTAACACAATGATATTTCAAGGGATTTGTTATAGAAATATGATTTGTAGTTACAATAGATTTGATACAATGGAAATGAGAGAGAATTCTATAAACTTTTACAAAGATTGAATGCTTACAAAATGAGAGATGAGTGGTCTTTATTACAATGGAAATGAAGGTAAAAGATGAAATGCGTTGTAATAGCTTTTCCTGCCAAAAGCTGTTATTTGACTTTTTTGCTTGTTTACTTTCCAAATTTGACTTTTGCTGACCAATTGATCTTTATTCATATGAGTTAGTTACACTTATGAGTTGTTTAACTGAAACATACTTTAGTATTATTAGCGCCGCGTAGCGTTACTTTCGCTAGTTATTGTTATGTGAAGTTATGAGCTGATTTGAGTAGTTATAAGTAAAGGGTGAATTTTTTTATATAACTGATTTCTTAGTTAATTAACTGTTTAATATGTTTATGAGTTAATAACAGTTAAGTGCTTGGTAAGTGTTGACGTTCAGTAATGTTTTATTTAGCGAGTTGTAGTTATGTTAAGTTATGAGTTGATTTACGGACTTATAAGTTCATGTGATGTTGCTGATTATAAATAGATATTTATATGTAACTGTTTGAAATAATTATGTTTATGTTATTTAGTTGATTACAGTTAAGTGCTTCGGTAATCGTTGCTTGTTGTTAATGTTTTGTTAGCATCTTATAGTTATGAGATTAATGAGTTGATTTGAGAACTTAGAAGTTAATGTGAATGTTGTTTATTCAACTGATTTCGCTAATTCTATTTAATTAACTGATGTTTGTATTAGTTGATTACAGTTAAGAGCTACGGTGAGCGTCGTCGATTAGTTATGTTTTATTAACTTGTCATAGTTATGCATAATTATGAGCTGATGTTAGAAGTTAAAACTGATCAGTTACATGTTGTAACGTTTTATGCGCAAGATATAGTCATGTGAAGTTATGAGCGAATTTGAGAGGTTATAAGTTCATGTGATGTTACTTATTTAAACTCATTTTGTTTGTTACTTGTATTAAACTAATTAACTGTTTGAAGTAACTGATTTTGTTTATTTAACCCAAATACAGTGTTCTGCCACCATTGTTGAAAGAAAAAGCGTCAGTATTTGTTTGGTTCTTCCTACTAAAAAACTCACCCGGAAACCTCACTGAAAACTGAGAAACATGACTAGAAAAAAGCGAATCCCGCAGGGAAACCTGAGTGGACCAAACCAGGGAAACTTTAATAGACCAAACCGACAGGGAAACTTGAATAGACCAAGTCCACCCATAAATCCCAACCCATCTATAAACCCAAACCCACCCGTCCCTGCACCCGTAAACCGATTTGTTCCTAGCAGGTATCTTTTTTAAGTGTTGCATATGCTTTCGTTCTTTCTTTGTGATTTTATTCTAATTATATTTTTCTTTTTTTATAGGTCATAATCAACATGTTAGACTACTTGTGATTTGCCCATGTGGACGGGCTTATTTCATAAACGTTTAACTGGGTATGTTCCATTGGTACACTCAACTCGGGAACGACACATATGTGGCAAAACATGAAAAGTCATAAAATTATATTGACTTTGGCGATGAAGATAATTCATTCATTTATCACTACTCTGAAGATGCTCAACTGCATAAGGTAACTAAGATTCATATGTTATTTTGTGTCAGTTTGCATCATGGGTTTCAATTTCCATTCCATTTCATGTCATGTATTTCATGCCATGTATCTTTCTTTTAATCAAAAAAGTAAAAAATTTATAGATCTCATCATTTTTCATTACAGGAAATTGATGTGTTACCCCTTACTACTTTTTTGCTTAATGCTAATTTGGAAAAATGGGTGTTTGGGTTAGATGGAATTTTTGGGGCTTATTGTGTTATTGATGTCGGGAGAAGCTGGTAAGCTCAGTTTTTGATATGTCAGCTTGGGCATATGGTCTTAAATGAGCTATCATAAGCTGAAAAAGGAACTTATCAGTAAACTTATGAGTCCATAAAATAATCTAACTCAAAAACTCTCTTAGCAACTTCATGCTCCTCTTTTGTGTCATAATACGTTATGTTAGGATTTGTCATGTTTAAAAACCTTACTTATTTTCTTTATATTTTGTAGCTCCATTTCGAAATTGGAAAATTAAAAAGCAATCAAAATTTTGATCTTCAAAGCCTATCTACGGAAGTCTCAAAATTTTATTCTAAGGGAGACTTTAAATTGACGCGTAGTAAACGGGAATGCTTCTTAGTGGAATTTGAGAATGGAGATATTCTTGGGAGTGGTGAAACACAAAACCACTTAGATTACATGTGCGTGACTAGGGTTGACATAGAGTTAAACCATCAATTGTGGTGTTTGCGTTTTGCGATATTTGAAGCCCATGTGTCTTGTGAATGTGGTTTAAGAGACCGTGGTTTAGTAGACCATGAAGCTGATAGAGCACATCCTCGTGTTTCTTGTCGTATTCAAACTATAAAAGGTTATGCCAAGTTGAGAAAATTTACTAGAGGAATTACGCTACCACTGATCGATTTCATTGTCTTCTGAGCTAACAGGGGCTATGTGAAAACACATGGTGGTCTCTACCAGGGTATATATATAAAGTAACTGCTGAAGAGAATGTGTATGCCGATTCAGAAGCATACAAAAACCTTGAACGATTGGACGACGTACTTGTAACACCTCGTCTTATAGACTACAATATTGTCCGCTTTGCCCGTAGGCTCACAGCTTTGCTTTTGTGGCCCTCATGTGAAGACTTCCCGACAGGTCACCCAAGATGGTACTACTCTCACATGAGCACGCTTAACCATATGGGCGATTAACAGTTAGACCACAAAACGCGTTGTTGGTATATAAGGCGAATTTTAACATATGTCCCAGCATCACTCCAAGTCACGGCCAATGTGGGATTTGGCTAGGATGTTACATTCACCCCCTTAGGGGAATCCCGTCCCGGGATTCAAGTTGGGTAACAACCCTGTCTTAGGGACTTATCATCCTTGAACGATGATGAGGTTTGCCCCACATCTCGAACTGCTTGGAGTAGCTCTGATACCACCTGTAAAAGCCTGCCTTATAGACCACAATATTGTCCGCTTTGCCCGTAGCCTCACAACTTTACTTTTATAGCCCTCATGTGAAGACTTCTTGGCAGGTCACCCAGACCAGTAATACTCTCACACGTGTACACTTAACCGTATGAGCGATTAACCGTTAGACCACAAAACGCGTAGTTGGTATATAAAACGAATTTTAACATATGTCCCAACAACACTCCAAGTCACGGCAAATGTGGGATTTGCCTAGGGTGTTACAGTACTCATCTAGTTACACTAAATTAATCAAAGCAAAACTATTTATACACACGGGGTTATAAATATCAAAATGAAAACACAATTTACTATTATTTGCAAATGAGTCCAATAAAGGTGTACATAACAATGATTTTAAAAAGATATAAGGGGCACAACGATTAGCTTTTCTATAGGTGTTAAAATTTTTTATGAAATAACCATTAATTTTGCAAATCGTGTTTATATGCAAAGGTATATAACATACCAGTAACATTTCTATAAGTAGCACACGTCAATCAAAAGAAAAAAAGTATGTAATTCACTCAAATTTAAGAACACATGTCAATCAAAAGATTCAAAAGTATATAATTTGCACTTAAATCACTCTTAAGCTAAAAAGAAAAAAAAAATCAAGGATTATGTCGTACGTACCCCCGAAACCACCTGAAAGGGGGGGGGGGAGGTAAAAGTATAAAGATTCTTTTTGTCCCCTCAATTTACAGTATAATACAGTTTTTTTATCAGTTTATGTTATGTACTTTTTGCTAGTTTAATATTTTTGATTGGTTAAACTTTATATTTTTGATTGATTAAACTTTATAATTTGTAAATCAAAAACATAAATCATTTAAAAGGTTAAAAGATATTATCATTGTAGTATAAAAATAAAGAAAGGCAAGTGATGCATGGGAATTGCACCAGGCTTTACCTCTCGAGGGATCTCGAGAAGCTTACAACCCCCATCAGGCAGTGTACTTGATCGTTGTAGTATAGTATAGTAACAAGTACCGGGGGATTGATCGTTCAACTCAAGAATAGTGTCGCTAGGATTAGAAAGCCTAAAAATTAAGTCTAGAGGTGAGGGATGATTCTTTTTTGTATTTTTATATTTTTATAAAAGCAATTAAAAATCTTGGGTTTTAAAGGAGTGGGCGGAATTAGTTGCTAGTCAACTAACCCAATAACTAAGATGCAATCAAAATAAAATAACAAAAATGTAAATAAAACTAATTAAACTAGTGGTGTGAACATTAGATGGGAGAATTGTGTTTACTTAGATTTCACTACTCCCTTGATATCTTTTACAGGTTAATTGTTTGTTACAGTTCCGTGGATGACGGGTTATATTCCTTAATACCAATCGTGGGGTGGCGTACGTACCTCCCCATCCTTATAAGCTCCTACTTCACTCCTATGTCGAGCCTGCAAGAAGCTCCTAACATGGGATCACTAGAATTCGCTCATGCATTAAATACAAACATAAAAACCTAGTACGCATTGGTTCATGTTTCTTAAGACGTTCAAGCAAGTTACACTATGGAAGTCTGCCAGTTTTCTTAAGACGTTCAAGCAAGTTACACGGTGATCATTCCAACTTTTGTTGTCATAGAGAGCAAGATCTTCTATGAGTTCCCATGATTCTTTCGCACTTAGATCATGTTGCTTACCACCGGCCGATTGGTCAATGGTTCACCTTGTGGAGAGATCGATATGGTCATAGAAGATTTGGACTTGGAGCCAAAGATCTATGCCATGATGAGGGATTTTTTGGAGTAAGTCCTTGAAACGAGTCCATGCTTCATATAGAGTTTCACATTGACGTTGTTGGAACATCAAGATATCATTTCTAACCGGATGGTGTCGGATCCCAAGGGAGACACATTGGCTCTTGGGTGAGCTCAATAGTGTTTTGATAGCCTTGGTGGCTAGGTCGGGAATACTCTCTTAGGGTTCGGGGCCTAAGAGGTTGGTTAGCTAGTGGTGGGTTTTGTGGGTGGTCTTGTTGTGGTGGGTTGATGAGTTCAAAGATGTTACCACCTTCCATGATGTCGGATGGTAAAAATTACGAACAAAGACACGAAGAAATAAGATAGACTAAAGAAAACCTAAAAATAAAAATAAAATCTTACTAGAAAGGAATCTAGCAAGTACACCTAATAAAAAGAAATTCTAACCTAGACAATAACTATTCCCGGGCAGCGGCGCCAAAAACTTGATGCGTGGGAATTGCACCAGGCTTTACCTCTCGAGGGATCTCGAGAAGCTTACAACCCCCACCAGGCAGTGTACCTGATCGTTGCAGTATAGTATAGTGACAAGTACCGGGGGATTGATCGTTCAACTCAGGAATAGTGTCGCTAGGATTAGAAATCCTAAAAATTAAGTCTAGAGGTGAGGGATGATCCTTTTTTGTATTTTTATAAAAGCAATTAAAAATCTCGGGTTTTAGAGGAGTGGGCGGAATTAGTTGCTAGTCAACTAACCCAATAACTAAGATGCAATCAAAATAAAATAACAAAAATGTAAATAAAACTAATTAAACTAGTGGTGTGGACAATAGATGGGAGAATTGTGTTTACTTAGATTTCACTACTCCCTAGATATCTTTTACAGGTTAATTGTTTGTTATAGTTGCGTGGATGACGGGTTATATTCCTTAATACCAATCGTGGGGTGGCGTACGTACTTCCCCATCTCTATAAGCTTCTACTTCACTCCTATGTCGAGCCTGCAAGAAGCTCCTAACATGGGATCACTAGAATTCGCTCATGCATTAAATACAACCATAAAAACCTAGTACGCATTGGTTCATGTTTCTTAAGACGTTCAAGCAAGTTACACTATGGAAGTCTGCCAGTTTTCTTAAGCCTAATATCGAAATCATTCATCCATTACAACTACAAACAAGCAATCAACCTATAATCAACATCTAGGTTTCATTACATCAAAGCAAAAACACAAGAGATCTAGCCTAGCATGTTAAAATCAAGACAAGCATAAGATATATATTCAAACAACACATAGACATATTGAATGAATTGAAATGATACTTATCTTAATTGAACATGAAGGGTTTCAAGGGGTGAAAACCCTTGAAAATACTGTTAAAAACGAGTTAGGGTTTATTCAAGTCGACCCTAAAATTCTCCTCCCCTTAGAATGAAAATTACAAAGACTATATATAGATTTTCTAAGGTGACGTCAAGAAGAAAGTTCTGACACCGTCAACCCACCGCCAAAAATAAAATCGGACTGCCTAGATCCAGATCTGACGCCGTCGTGTGTATTGCTGTTCTGGGTCGTCACCACTTTAACTCTTGACGGCCTTGATTTGACGCCGTCACGTTTCCACTGGGCCGTCACCATTTTTGCTCTTGACGCCGTCATCAAATTGCTCTTGACGCCGTCAGGTACTGTTCCCAGCAAAAAAAATTAAGACTTTGCCGTTTTCTTCACTTTTATACTCAAAAAACGTCCAAAATGCTTTCTTTTCCAGAATTCACTCCAAAAGTACCTAAAATCACAAAAGGAACATTTTAGGGCAATATTTGATCAAATAAATTCAAATTCCGGCTTAAATGACCCTTTAAAAACGGATCATTTTCCGCCTCATCATATACCCTTACACTTGAGATTTGCTTGTCCTCAAGCAAATGCGCTTTTATTCTAGTCAAAATACAAGTTAGGGGTCATTTAACACTAATATAAAAGTAATTACAACAAATAATCGTTCCACTAAAGACCAAAAACAAGCACGGAGGTCATATACTAGCACCTCACAAATAGTGTTTAGATACTCACATCTCTCGGGTGTAATAAAGTATATATCACAATATGGAAATGGAAAATATCTCTCACTACCTGATATAGCAAAATAGATTACCATAGGCTTGGGAAAGGATCAAACTTCCACCACATGGCATAAGCACCTAGGATAAACTATCAAAGAGGTCTTTTAAAGGGTTATAACGTTAGGTGTAGGGATATGGAATACACGGTTTTGTTGGATATAGGCAATCTTTACTGGTGGCGAGTTAATCATCTTGGTTAATTACATGTACAATATGGCGTTGCTAAGCCAAGACTAGACTCGACTTAAGCTAATAAATCAAAAATAACAAAAACATAAAATAAACATAGAATGAAACGGGATGGTAGTCCGTATGTTTTTCTCTTTTCTTTTTCTTTTTTTTTTTTTTTCTTTTTTTGCATACACTCTTACTCTACCATCCAAAATAATACATCATAGGGAATGAACATTCCCCTTACACTTGAATCTTTACATACTTTACAATAAACTAATCTAATGACTCGAATTAAGATAATCAAAACACATGAAGCACTTTTAAGATTAACGCACATATGGGGGTAATAATATGATGTTCTTCCCCATTACTCCATAACATTAGTACTTTACCCATGAGTCCCAATCATCCCAAAACAATATGTACAAGGATATGACTCGAGTTAGCGACCATGTAATCAATTAGATAATTAACTAAGGGTTTATGTTCTTAAGACAGCCTCAAAGCAAAGCGGGCAAAAGATTACGTCAAAAAACAGTTCTCTAAAATTAAACATTAAAATATGAATTTATCAAAAATAGATCTAGGTAAAAATAAACACCAAATTTACACAACTTCAATTACAACAAATTTATAAATCGAACTTTATATCTACGAAGTACACAAGCTTACATGAACTTCAAAACAAAATTTACATAAACTTACAAATTACCAACGAAAAACTCATAAATACATGATAATCTTTAAAATATAAATTTACCCACTAAATTCAAGAAGAAATCATGCATTAACCGTCGACAGCAACGTGCTCCGGTTGCTGCAGCGGTGAGGAATACGGCTGCGTCAAGTGGATTCTGTGACAACGGTGGTAGCGACAGCAAACCTAAAAAATATAAAAATTGTTATAAACACTCAAAAAGGTAAAAACAATATATAGATCTATAAAAATGAACCTTCAAAACTTGAAATATTTACAGATCTAATGAAAAAAACTACAAAAGAACCTCAAAATTAGGCTGATGGTTTCGGCTATGGTGGTCCGCTTGTGGTGGGTTGATGGTGTTCGGCTTGTAGTTAGATCTAGTGGTGGTTGGCTGACTCGTTGGTGTTGGTGATTGACTCGTGGTCGGAAAGTAGGTGGCGGCTGCTATGGTCTTATGAGAGATCAGAAGAAATGGAATTAATGGAGGGAGATATATATATATATATATATATATATATAGAGAGAGAGAGAGAGAGAGAGAGGGGGGGAGATAAAGATGGTTGGTAAGTGTGTGTGTTTTTGTGGGATTGTGTTTGTGTGTATGGGTGGGGTTTAAATGTGTGTTGGTTTGGAAATTATTTTGGTTCGGATATTGGTCTGGTGTGTGTAAATTTAGATTTGTATTTTGGCATGGGTGTTGAATCTTAAAATGGAGGTTGGGTTTTTGGTTGGGGATATTGGTGTTTTATAAGGGGACTGGCAACCTTTCGGCAAATGGAGCTCGGTAAAGATTGCCGATCGGCAAGACGGGCTGCCACCCATTCGGCAAGTCCAAATCGGTGCCCCAATCGGTATGTATCACCGATTTGGTGTGATCTTTTCCAAGACAAATTGAGACGTTGGCATTCAATTTAAAAGGGAGACGTTGGGCTTGTTTCCAAAAAAAAAATCCCCTTTAAAATCTCACATTTCTTTTTAAATTACACACACAATTTTAAATTACTATTCCACAAACAATCAAATCCATCTCTTTCAAGAAAAAACAAAAAAACAATGGAGCCTAAATCCAAACGTGGTTCAAGCTCACACAAAGGTCGAGGACGTGGTGTGGAAAACTAGAAGGGGGGTTGAATAGTTTTACGTCTTTTTAATTTTATTATGAAAACTTGGTTTAGTTTTAAAACCTTGTTTGCTTTTAAAACTTTGATTCAATCTTATGTGAACTCAAATCTTGAACAATATGAACAAGTATATCTAAGTATGAACAATAATAATAATGTAAGCTAAGTATGTGAAATCAACACATGCATAATATAAACAATTCTAGCTATATACAAGAGATAAGTACGTAATCGTTTATCTTATAATCCTTAGTTATATTTTGTATGAAAACTATACTTGATCGAAATGATCAATTATATGTATGTAACCTTTTTAGTTTGATTTTAAAAACTTTGTTTTGTGAATGAAACTTTCGTTTGATCTTTAAGTAAAATCAATACTAGTACTATATGAGCAACTATATATATACGTCTACGTCTACAAATGTAATAACGATATAAGCAAGATAATAAGTAAGATATGGAAAGATCTAACCGCGAGACAAAGGATTTATAGTGGTTCGGCTACAAGGACACCTTCCTTGCCCTACTCCACTCCTCGAGTCACCTACTCGAGAGTTTTCTTCACTATGTCAACAAGCTCCTTATGGCGGAGAAACCTTACACACCAATATACACACCACTTACACACCAAAGCTTCGTCACAACGAAATCACACCTTCTTCACAACTACTTCACACCAACTAACTACACACCTATCTTCAACACACCAATAGTCTTCACTACAATCTAGTTCACGCCTATCTTCTACACACCAATAATCTTCACTACAATCTACTAGCCAATCACACTATCTATATTCCTAATCACAACTATCTACAATCAAATATTCACAACACACTACACAAAGATATATGTAGATATTCTTGATGATGCACCAACAACTTGGATGTGGAGGTCACAACAAATTGTAATACTTCTTGTCTTGGAGGATAGAAGTATTCTTCTCTTGCACTTGAGAGGATGATGTAAGAATCACTTTGAAACAAAGGATAATGTATTTATGATTAAAGGATTTGGAGAATAGAAATGAGATCTAGAACAGAAAGTTTTGGGGTGCAAAAGGTGGGGAAAAAATCCAGGTTTAAGGTGGTATTTATAGGCAAACGTTTCTGACAGAGGAGCGTGGCCGGTCCCCTTAAAGCATGGCCGGCCCCCTTAAAATTAAGGGGGCCGCCCAACTGTAACGGCCAGAAACTTTGTCTTTTAGTGGGGAAAGTTTATTTGGTGAAAAACTAACTGATTTTGGTTAAATATTTGAAATCATATATTTAGTATGATTAAAACATTTTTCCTTATTACCAAAAGTGTTTTTCAAAAATATATAATAAGATTATATAATTAAATAAACTTTGTATTAGTTAATTAAATACCCCTTTGATCATAAATTGCACTAAACACTTTGTTTATTCATACCTTAAGTGATTTGGATGTAAAGAGAAATATTAATCACTAAATACTTGTTTATGTCACAAGTTTTAGTTCTATGAGTTTATATTTTGTGATAATCAAAACATAGAGATATTGATAACATGTTAATAATGTTTTTAGGCATTAATTTATGTCAACACGTGGGTCTCGATCACAATCCGGTCAATCACAATCCACACGTCCGCAACTTCATTCACAACCAATTCGTCCCCAAATTCCACCTCAACCTTACCATCCCCAACCTCCAACTCAAAACTATTATCCTCAACATCAACCTCAATCACAACGGCAATATTATCATCAACCTCCTCCAATGAATCCGGCCAATTATAATATGTTAATGACTAGTGAATTTGATCCATTCAACGACTACCGTGACGGTCCATCAAGACGTGAACCAAGTGTAGAACGTCAACTACCGCTTTACAATAATGAAGATGACGAAATTGAATATGTCCCCGAAACTCAATTTCCAAATACAATGGGTAAGTTTTAAATTTTTTAAATTCGTTATACATTTTTTTAAGTCGTATATATATATATATATATTTTAAACTCGTAATATATATTTTTTTAAATTTTAAAATAGTAATTTGTATTTTTTTTAAATCGTTATATATATAAAATTTGTATAATCGAAATTTTTTATTTTTTTTGTTATACATAATTGTTTTGTTATAACTTTAATTTCGTTTATTTGGTATACATAATTGTTTTGTTATTAATTAGGTGGAGAAGAAAATGATGATGGTGTTGATGATGTTGAAGAAATTGAAAAAATACCAAAACCGACTAAAGCGAGAAGCATACCTTGGACGACGGAAGATGAGGTCGCTTTGGCAAAAGCTTGGGTGCATATCTCGACTTGTACAAGAGTCGGGAATCAACAAAAGTCTCTAAGCTTTTGGGGAAGAATCCTTGAACATTTCACGCATAATGTGCCAAATCATGAACGAACACACCATGGGTTGAACACAAAATGAAAAAATATAAATGCCGAAATGAATATTTTTAACGGCCTCTACATCCAATCGGTATATATTTTAAGTCTATTTTATTTTATATAGTTTGTATTTGATATGATTGTACTAATTTATATTTATTACTTTTATAATTGTAGAACCGTCTTCGAGATAGTGGTTGCGACGATCTTGATGTGATGAAAAATGCCATGGCCGATTATAAAAAAAACAAAAGGCAAGACTTTTGGACACATTGAAGCATGGGAAATTGTAAGGAAAAATGACAAATGGTTCGAACAACCAATTGTGGGTCAAACATTATCGTCTAATTCTGAGAAGCGAAAAAAGTCGTCTGAATCAAGTAACGACAATGTTGAGACAATTATTCCGGATTTGAA
The DNA here is from genome assembly GCA_030686995.1 of Artemisia argyi. Lineage (NCBI taxonomy): Eukaryota > Viridiplantae > Streptophyta > Magnoliopsida > Asterales > Asteraceae > Artemisia > Artemisia argyi. The sequence continues at coordinate 103,767,993 of CM060696.1, forward strand.
TGAAGACACTACTCCTACCCGAAAGAAACGGGGCAAAAAGAGCGTTACTAAGTCGTCCACAAGTAATAGTGTTGCTGCGACTTTCGAGATTTATGCTGCAAAGAAATCACAACTATTGGAGGAGTCGCTAGAGAAAAAACGTCCAAAGGATGAGTTGGCCGAAAAATTGATGACGGCACAACTACAAAGTGTGGAAGAAAAGGCCTTTTTACGAGCTTTAAAGTTTTTCAACGAACCGCACGATCACATAGCTGATCCGGATATGCGGGAAATTGCTCTCACCAAAAAACGTAAGTTTGCAACAAAATATGGATGTCCTTACAATTTTTAGTTTTTTTTAAGTATTATGTAATAATCCTTGAATTATTATTAATAAAATTAGTTGTTTTTTATTAATTGTTTAATTATTTTTTTTATTAAATTATATAATTAAATAAAATTTAATGCTTGAGAGGACCAAGATTGCCACTTAAAATCAATGTTGAGGCAACCTTATGCATAAAATGTGTTGGAACTAGGTGATTGGTTGTTTGCATCAAAAGTTGAGGCAACCTTAGGCAAGGTTGCCACCCCCCCCCCCCCCCTAAAGGAGTATATAGAGGTTATTCACAGATTATGAGTGTTTTGTTGTAACAAAGATGGTAACTATATCAATGCTACAACAAACGTTGTGTATAAAAAGGTTATTCACAGATTATGAGTATTTTGTTCGTTTCTATTCCTTTAACGATTATGACTGACATAAACGTATTTTTATTGTCAAGAGTATACTAAGGTTAATGATATCTTGAAGACTATGTTACTAATTTTACCTTGAAGAATTCTTGAAGGTAGCCGCCCAACGGGCGGGCCTGGAGCTAGTATATATATATATATATATATATATATATATATATGGAAACCATAAACTTTTAAAGGAAAATATATATATATATATATATATATATATATATATATATATATATATATATATATATATATATATATATATATATAAAGGAAAATCCATATTTTTAAAAGTAAAAGATTAATAAAACTATATATGGAAACCATAAACTTTTAATATTATTTTTGTTTTATAATTCATAAGCTATATTATTTTCATTCGGTTTAAAACGTGTTTAACCCCAAATTCTTAAACTTTTATTATTTTTCATTTTATAACCACAAACTTTCTTCTTATCACTACAACTATCTGCCGCTATAAAATCCGGTTGTTACGCACGTGTACTCATATAATCATATTAAATTAACCAAAACAAAACTCTTTTTACACATGGGTTATAAATATCAAAATGGAAACACAATTACTATATTTGCAAATGAGTCTGATAAAGGTATACATAACAATGATTTTAAAAAGATATAAGGGGCCATAACGAATAACTTTTCTATAGGTGTTAAAAGATTTTATGAAAAAACCATTAATTTTGCAAATCGTGTTTATACGCGAAGGTATATAAAATACCAGTAACATTTCTAAAAGTAGCACGTGCTAGCACGCGCTTTGTGTCTAGTTACTACTGAATTCACTCAAATTTAAGAGCACACGTCAATTAGAAGGTTCAAAGGTATATAATTTACACTTAAATCACTATTAAACTAATAAGAAAACATAGGGTTATGTTATACGTACCCCTGACCCCTTAACAAAACAAACGGACCCTAAGATTAACTCCAACCAAACACCAAATCCGGATCTTAATCCTAATCTAAATCAAGACCCCTTAACAAACCAAACGTACTCTAAGATTGATTAAACAAACAACCTACCCTAGCGCAGTGTTCTTGAGTTAAAGTTAAGAAAGAAAAAGAAACAAAATGAAAAGAAAATATAAGAAGTTGTGTTCTCGAGTAGCACTTAAAGAAGAAAAGAAAATGAAATGGAATGAAAGTTATTGTGATTTTTTTTTATTATTAAAGTAAAATATTTTCTCTAAATTTTAGCAAAAAAAATGTTTACTTTACATTTATTTAATTCTTTAATGAGTTAATGACTAAAGAACACAACATCTATACTACATACGAGGCTTCCCCCAATCCGTGCGATGTACGGTCTTTTGGTTGATAAATTAAGGGGTTTTTCGTAATGTTGATGCAGCCTATTGTATAAGCATATGACGGTAGATGCCTTGTAATGTTTATTTTCATGCAAAGTTTTAATTAACATAAACGGTTGAATGAGCATATGGCGGAATTTAGATTCCTTTTAGAGAAGTTTATAGGTATTTTTTTTTTTTTTTTTTTTTTTTTTTTTTTTTTTTTTTTTTAACGGTCTTTGGTTGAATATCTACGTTGTCAAACCCGTGCGATGGTGAGGATAAATATTCAACAATGTATAACTTGATTTACCATTTTTTTTGGATTTAGATATTTATTCTTCTAATTTAGGAATTACAATATTACCTTACGTATACTAATATAAAAGTCTGGATTAGCCAAGAGAAAGTACTATGAGCATACATAGCTCCTTTCCAATTTGGAATATGAGAAGTTAACCACCATTCTCGTTCTGATCTTGTCATTACAATGAAGTTATCAAGTGGGTTGTATTGTTGCTCATCATATCATACTACAATCAATACACAAATTTACAATCTCATATACAAATATCCTTTTTGATAAGTCCATGACCACAACTCGAATCACCAACAACTATTTTTTTGGTTTCTAAAGTTAAAAATGAAATAAAGTTTAAAACTTTAGAAGTAAAAAAAAAAATGTTAAAAATGAAATTTAATATAAAAAGATGCAAAAAATTGATTAATAAAGTAAAAATAGAGATTAAGTGGGAAAAACATCATTAACTAAAACATTAAGATGAAAGCTTTAGTTTAACAAAGCGTAAACATAAACTAATAATAAGTTAAACAAAGATTTATGACAAAGTTTAGTAGTTTACTAATTCAAACTAATTTCAAATAAGAAAATAACAAAGAAAAAAGAAAAGCAGAAGATAAAGATATGAAAAATGTTGCCCTCATCTTTTGCCGTTGAATCCTATATTTGTATCCAAATATTTGTGTAGCTTTCAAGCAAAAAGAAGCCTCTCATTTTATTATATTACCTTATATTCAAATAATAACTCAGAAAACTCATACATAAAAGTTTAACATATTACCACATCTAATATAAGGCCTTCTTTTACACATTACCATGGCCCAAGTTATTTTACAAACGCATAACCCATAGAAACTAATATTTACACAGAATAAAATTGCCCTATTTTCACATATCTCATCCGCCTCTCTCATTCCCCACTCTAATGACTTTCACCATCCGCCCCCTTCTCATTGTCTTATCTCATTTTGGCAAATACAGACGCAACACGGAATCAAATCATCACCCTTATGATAAACGAATCACAAATATCATTAAGAAGAAGTAACCAACCGTATTTCTTAAGTTAATTAACCCATCAGTTTCTTTGTTCTTGCATCGCGACTAAGGCAACCGATACCATACTCATCTTGTTTCTTCTCATTTAAGCTTCAAGATCTCACATGAGGTTTAAGGTAGGGTGTGGTTTTGTTTATAAGTTTTATTTTTTTTTCTTTTTTTTAACGAAACAAAGTAAGAATATAACATGTTTGTTATCATTCTTTCTTTACTTTTCGGGTATACAATGATGTAAACCTTCGAAAAGGATCTGTGATGTTTGATTTATTTTCGTGTATGTAATCTTTGAAGGTCTATTGATTGTCGTCTAAATCAATTATTATATAATATAGTAGTATAGTATCGAAATGATCCGTACAAAATACGGATCACCCGAGTCGTTTCAGAATGAAGGTGAATGGAATCAAGGAATATTGATTCGTGCAAATCGTGAATTAAAAAGTGGTGAAAATGAAAATAGTGATCAAGAAATTCAAATAATAGCAAACAAACACAAACTATGCAAATAGTACAAGCTAGATATGTACTAAAATGAAAAATGTAAAAACGGAAATGCAAACGCATTTATTAAAACGTAACTTTAATTGAAAAATGATCCTACAAACGTGAAATAATTTTCTAAAAATTTTAAACTGATAAAATGAATTTCCAGAAAAAGAAATTTATTTTCTTAACTTTTCTTTAATTTTCCATGAATTTATTTTGCTTTTTGTATTTTTTAAATGAATTAAAAATTAAGGAAAATAGAAAAATAAAAGGGAAAAATGAAATTTAATTTCTGAAATATCTAAAATATTATAAAAGGATTTCCTAAAATATTTTTGTATTTTTTATGGTTTTTTCTGATTTTTTATTGATTTTTGTTTATTAAAAACTATTTAAAAATGAATAAAATCAAAGAAAAATTAAGAAAAATATCAAATCTACTTGGAAAAATCTGAAAAATTTCCAGAAAATCAAAAATAATAAAAGTAACTTGAATAAAAATTTTGAAGCTTAAATGAACAGTTTAAGAGCTTATTACAGTCAAACTGCTTATTCACAAGTGCTTATTTTTAAGCACTTGTGAACAAATCTCTTTGAAAACTTTTTATACAGATGATATATGATATAAAATGCTTAAATGTGCCAAATTCATATCAAAATCAGCTCAGATAGTTAACAGAGTACCACAAACAACTTAATAAGCAATGAGATAAGCCAAGGTAATAAGCAGATTCTCAAACAGATTAATCCAGGTGAATTAGATCATTCAAAACACTTATTTATCATCAAACAAACTCAGAAATGCCAATGAGACTCAAGTAAAAGCTCAAAATTACACTAGCAAGCTTCAATATCCAAACAGATACTTTGTCTCAACTATGCTAATTAACAGAAGCTAAAAGCACTTAATATAAGCTCAAATGTACCAGCTTATAGGGGCAAAAGCACAAAGGTACAACTGAGAATCTAAATCAACCAAAAGCTCTGTCTCAATTAATCAAACTCAAGTCTTAAATGGATCAAGTTCAGCAGCCAATGAACCACAAACACTAATTTCAGTTGACTATTTAATGACCTCTAAACTTTGACCACTATGAATTTCACTTGATCAAATCTGAATTGAAATGCATTAACAAGCTAGAATGGAAGCTAATTATGCTAAATCAATTACTTGTGCACCTACAAATGAACTAATGCAAGTTGATTACACTAACAGATAACTATTTGTGAGAGTTATAAGCTAATTTTGACTTTTGCTATATTATCCTACTGATTTTTTTTTTTTTTGCAACTTATAAATTACTAGTACCTAAAGTAACCTAGATAAGCAACTAAAACTATGAATGAACTACCACAGATCAGCTAATCAACTAGATCCAAACACCTCTTTATATCACAATTGGACTATCAATATTAGATAAAGCAAACTTAACTCAACTTCAACCATCAAGCATCATCCAGTAACATCAAAGGAATTCAGATCATCAATTAACAACAACATTCTACAACAAAATCTCAAAATCAATCAAAATGATCAAATCAGTAGGTATTGAGGAAACAGATTCACACTAAATCAAACTCTAAAGATTAAACACTCAATATTATCTCTAATATAACAATACTATAAAATACTAAACACAATCAAACAGTAATAACACTAATTATAGCATATCTACAATAGAAACTTTGAGAGGAACAAAAATTGAGCAAAACTTACAAATCACTTCCTCATCAGCACAAATTGAGGAGGTTCACTTAGCTTGCCTATCTCTAGGATAGGCAGGAACCTTCCAAGTCTGTTCCAACTTATCCAAAACACCTCAGCAACCAATAGATCAAATACAGTTGACTTTTATTGACTATCTATGATCACCTTTGAAAATTGAATGAAAACACAACCACTAAAACTACAAAGCTTGAATGAACTATATAGAAACTAATTGAGCTTATTTGAAAGCTTATCAAAACAGTATGAAAACATTTTTATTTTTTTTCTGATTTTTATTTATTTTCTGAAAATGTTTTAACTGAATTGAAAGTAATTATGATAAAGCTGAATTAGAACATGGAAATAAGCTAGATAAAGAGATGCAAAAGCTGTAAACTAAATGTAATAAGCAATAAACTAATGGAGATTTAAAAAGAGAATTGAAATTTTTATTAAAAACAAATGAGATTCAATACAAACTCTAATCTAATTACAATAAGAAAATAAAATGGCAGAGCTTCGCTATCGTATCTCTGCACGTTCACAAACATAAAAACACACATTCTTTGGCATTTGTTAGCATAATTAGTCTATTTGGGTCAGTTTTTTTGCTATGAAAAGGTATTTGAATTAACCCATACCATCTATGGGCTTTGTTTAACCGCACGAAAAAGAAAGTAACTGAGATCTTTAAATATTTCATTTGTGAAAAAGTTTAACAAATATCTTGTTTTCTTTGACCGATGAAGATGTAACACATCTGAGGACGACATGATTGTGGGATAGGTTATGATCGGTGAATGTGTTGTGGGTTATTTATAGTTGTTAAGAAACATACGAAAAGTTTCACATTAAAGATTAACTAATAATTGTGAGCAAACTAAAAGGCATAAAACTGATTATGGCATAAAAATAAAATGCATTAAATTACGACTTATGATTTGTATTCTTTGTATTCAATTGAATTTAATTAAGAACTCATTTTTGGGTAAAAGGTCAACGACCCGGTAAATATATTACTCCGAAAAGCATTGATGTGTGCTCACGGTGTGTACAAGTTTTAAAATTTACAAACACGCTTATCCGATTAACTATTTAACACATGCGAGCAAGTATACTCGTCTGTTTTAGTAAAGGTGGGTAAGTCGAGATCATCCCAAGGGATTTGGTGATTAAAGTATTATAAACTAGTTTGTATTAAAAAGGGTTGTCAATCATAATTATCGAAAATTCAAGTACTCAAGAAGCAATATTAACCAAAACATATACTTGTGTGAAATGCCACAATCAATCATTTGGAGTATTCATGTTAAGCTTGGTGTAAACTTGTTATGATGCACAGCTTTTATATAAATGACTAACAATCAATGGTGTTTATCATGTTAAACCATTACTAGAATTCAATCATCTAGTTACTTCCTTTCGGCCTAAGACAACTAGAATAATAATTCCATTAACACAATGTTGTTTAAAAGCAATTCTTTACTTATGAATTCCTACGAATCATTTCGGCCTAATTTCGTGATGAAATCTTCTCAAATCCATTTTAAAGAGCAAACATGATGCTTGTCACAAACCATATCCCATACTAATACGTGCACTAACTTTTTGGAATAAAAACATTAAGAAAACCCTTTCGGCCAATATTCCCAAAGATGTTTTTATCAACAAATTAAGGAAAAGTAGATATTATCCCAACAAACTCATAAATTAAGAAGAGTTTTCATGCATCACCTTTTAAAAAAAAAAGAATACTCCATGACTAACTACATCATTCACACAAGTATATACCAAATCACTCCATATCAATTATATTAAAACTCATGTAAACAAAACATTCATTATATTCAAAGTAACAAGAGTTCATTGTAAATAACAAGTTGTACCTAGCTTGAGAATTACAAGAACTAAAACCGTGGAACTATAGCAACCACACGCCTCCAATCGTCTACCAAATACAATAAACAACTCCACACACTCAACCAAACTATTGAGACTTTAACTCAAAGCTTCCCCGGACGTTTTTACTACTGTAGCAACATTTTGGGTGAGAATTATTAAGATAGTAATAACTTAGTGTAAGTTATTACTTAGGATTTTGTGGTACTACTTGGTTGTAAGCTTAGATGTGATTAAATAGCCTCCAAGTCACTTAATTCTCAAGTAAAAACGTTCCCAAAAAGTTATTAGTGAGAAATGATCAGCCATCCATGATAATGAGGAGTAAAAATGCCATTAAATGCAATCTTGTCAAAACAGTCACCTTCCAACCGATCGGTTTCACATCCAACTGATCGGTTGGCTCTTCTGGTCAATTCCAACCGGATTGGTTGGATTGGACCTGTAACCAATTCTTGACTTTTTCTTTGTCGTATGCTTTCACCTACACTTTGGTGCTAATTCCTTCCATAAAACTTGATATTATCTCGACATATGAAAGTAGAAATCTTGAATCTATCAAATCCTTGAGTCCTTGTGTGATTCTTCATTCGATTCCTTCTCGAAAATCTCCAATTGTGCATATTCACTTCATTTCTGTAACACCCCCAATTCATAATGCAGCGGAATTCAAACTGGGTGTTACTCGACGGCACAACAGTCATAATAATAGAAAACGAACTCTAATTGAGTCGTTTTAAAAGATTTATCATTCAAATTATATAAATATCAGATATTTCAAAATGAGGTCCTAGATGGTTCCATGTTTACAAATTACATTAAATGAGTTTTGAATGATAATAAAATTTATAGCCCTCTTGAATATCCGTGCCCTTCTGTGGCATCCTTGATCATCATGGACCTGAAATACATGCTTAAGAGGTCAACACAAAGGTTGAGTGATATTCATAGAGTTTGTTTAATGATTGAACACAATATGTTGGTAGTGTGAGCTATAGACTCACATCAATGGTTTGAAAACAAAACAATTATTATTATACTAAGCTCATGATACCAAAACATTAACGGGTACCAATATCAATCGGCGGAGTTATCCCGGTAGGTACTTTGCTGTTATACCTAAATCTCAAATATAGTGCATTTGTTTGAACTTAGTTAATACAAATGGGATTCATCAATCCCAATAGGCCTATTCACAATATTCGCGCTCACTATTACTAGTGATTAAATGGTTCATAATAAGGGATATTGGTTTTAGCAAGGATGGTACTTAGTAATAATAAAACAATCAGGTAGCATACAATTTCAAAGCATTGTGTTTGGTTTAAAATAGCATGTATTCCCCCCAAGGGTTTGTAAAACAATTAAGTAATGGAAAGTGGGGCTATGAACTCACCTTAAGTTATATAACAAGTAGTGAAAATGATGGTCGAATCGCGAAGGTTTCTACGAGCAACCTATAATAGAATGTTGTGACTTAGGATTGGAGTAAAGAATATGAAGAGTTGCCTATATATGTCTTGCATTTAGTCCATGATGTAGTATTTAGTATAGTGTAAGTCTTTGAAAAGAAATGGTTTATGAAACATGTATAGTTTATATATCGCTTACTACCGTTCGGGCCGACATAATTCAGGGGTCATGTAGTAAACGTTCGAGGAGCCAGGACACTTTAATTCGTAAATCCACAACTCATCTCGACGGCTTACTTAATGAACCCCTGACATGAGGCTCCCTACTATTGTAGTATTTGATAAAATATATATAAGTTTTTTATCCGAAAAAGTTACATGTTCCATAATTGAATAAAATTAGGAAAGTTTACTTTTGGATGAAGATTGTTATTACAATGAGTCTCATGGTTATTTTGATGGAGTAGATCCAAATTGGATGTTTATGTTGCCATTAACTCTATAGTTCATATTTTCGCCTAGGTAAGTTTATATGGTCTTTAGTCATGGCCTTGCCATGACCTTGGTCATTGTTCCATGGTCTTGAGACTCAACCTTGGCCTTAGCCATGGTTGTGGTCTTGGATTTAGGTCATTAGACCTCTTGGTTTCATTTAATCATAACTATTACATGGTCATTTGGTATAAAAATGGGCTATTAAGAATTTGAAGAAAAATCTCACTCGGAAAGCGTTTTCAGGGCTCGAGCTTCTTTAGCCAGAACGAAAACGTCGTTCCGGACAACTTTCGTATTTTAAGTTTTTGATGAATCGGAACAGAAGTGCCAATTTCAAAAGGGTCAGATCGTTTACAGGTTATGTTTGGCAGTTTCGGCGTTTTGGTTTCGCTAACTTCTTATGGCCATAACTTTTGACTCGTGTACTCGTTTTAGGTGGTTCAAATTGCTATGTTTTCCTTTTTAAGTCCTCTATAATATTATGTAAGTGTTTCATATCATGGTTACTCTATTTTGGTCGTGGTTCTTAATATAAGTCATTAGTTTTCTTGTTATCTTAACATAAGTTGATATATATATATATATATATATATATATATATATATATATATATATATATATATATATATATATATATATATATATATACCACAACTTGTTTTACCAATTTTTATACATCATAAACATAATAACAAGACAATATATAGTATGAATGAAATATAAATAACATGAAAATGATATTGATCATGAGAGTGAGCTAGGTTTTCTTACAATTTTTGGCCTTAATGAAAAGGGATACATGAACTAGGACAAGAACTAAATCCTTCAATCGAAAACCCTAGCTTCCAATCCTTCAACACAACTCTTACAAAGCTTTGCTAGCCTTAATATAACCCTTGTAATATCCTTGTAATCTCAGCTCTAATCACCTTGTATAGTTCTTAATCCAACCATGGAATCATCAAAGTGACACTAAATTTATGTAGAGAATAACTAGGCCTTTAACTTTGGTATATTACTTGTTGCTTGAAGATTAAAGATGAATGATGTTGGTGATTTGTTGTGTTCGGTTATGGTGATGAAAAATGAAGGAGAATGAGTTTATTGGTCATAGAATGGAGTATATACAGGACTATTAGTCAAAGGAGGTGCAAAATGAAGACTTTAGGATATTTTTGGTAGCTTAACTTGTAAGACTTAACACTTGTATCATTTCTAAAGGATCAAGACTCATTACTTAGGCACATGGCATGGTGAATCACCCTTATACACGTTCATATGATGGTTAGGGTGACAAGGTACTTAGTTTTGGTATTATCTTGTTTTACGGGGGTCGTTTAGTCCCGGTAACCGCTAAATGTATATCGTTATGTCACGAAACTTAAAACCGGGTATCCTAAAAATATGAAACTTGAAATAATGACTAAACTTGTCAATATAATCCATAATAAAATATAAAATGAGTGGTAGGTTCCATTCGGGTGCTAAAACCCTGCTAAAACTGGAAACACGGGTCTAAAACGCGTAATACGTAAAACGTACGTATATTGTGTAAAATTGAGAAGTAAAATGTTACTTTTCTAATATGATAATAATGATTTAAAAAACTTATAATGTCTAGACTGGGCTCAGTCTAGTGTCGGTTGGTATTTAATGTATTTAAGACATAAAACCGTAAGCCTAAAAATCAAGGAATGATTTATAAAATCAAGGAATGATTTTTGGTCAAAGGAGGAGGGAAAAAATATGTTGACTTTTTCCAAAAATGTGAAAACTCAAATCGTCTTAGAAACACGGTGCAGGTATAGGCTAAGTAAAAGCGCTTAAAAATGTAAATTTCTGTTTCTCACGGTCGAGGGTTTATTTGGTCACATTTTTCTTAGTCATGATTAATTCTCAAATAAATCATGAGTGTATCAAACATTTATCTGATGCGGGGAAAATTAACGCGGTTGAGTTTCGTTGTGCGTAGAATTTTTGAATGACGTTTTAACCTAAACGTGTATTTCCTTAATAACTTTCGCGAAAATGATCTGATGAGTGTCAAACTTTTATTTTGCCATGGAAATGATTTATCACACGAGAATATGAAATAAAAATTAAATTTCGGAAAATGAATAGTGAAAGTGAATAGTAAAAATATGAATAGTGAAATTTTCGGGAATAGAAGTTAACCTGAAAATGCGAATTGTTACAGTCTCTACCCCTTACGGGAACTTCGTCCCGAAGTTCTATGTGTGTTATATGTTGGAGTGGTGTCGATGAAGAGGTGTGGTTACTTATGAGGACTAGAGTCTGGAATTACCAGTGATGTAGTTTGATTTGTCGTTTCAGTGTATGGCGTAGGATGAGGCTTACTTTTATGTAGGAAAGGTAGGGTAAGAGTGATTAATAGAGATTCATATAATAGTTGAATATAAAAGAAAATTGATATAGCAGTCGAATATTAATAGGAATTGATATAGTAGTTGAATATCAAACAGAAATTGGGATAGTAGTTGCAATTATAGCCTAGTAGGTAATCTGTTGTTGTACCTAGTGTTTATTGACTTCATACTTATGTTATTTCGGATACAAATAAGCCCACTTGTTTATAATTCTTTATTTACATAAAGAGGCATCCCAAACAATGTAAATAGGGGAATATAAACTTATGGTTCGGTGATTTACAATTTCTTTATTTAAATGAAAAGGCATCCCAATCCATTCAAATAATTATAAATCATCCTACTTAAGAATTCCCAACACAACGTTCATACTTAGCCGGTGAGTTACAAGGTAGTGTATTACGAGATGATACTGGTGTTCCAAAAGTACAAAATGAATATTCAATCTTGTAAAGCTGATGAGGGTGCTTGTGGTGTAACTAAGGATGATTTGAGCTTTAAAAGTGCATCAAGATCTGTTAATGAGCATGTGGTTGTAACGGTTGTGAAGATAATGATGTGATATGTTGATGAACAAGATTATGTAGTGTATGCTTAACAATAATATTGGTAGAAAAGTCAAGTTTGCTTTAAAATTTTAAGAAATTTTAAAGGTTTATGATGGAATGGTATCCTTAGGACCTAAACAGGATAGTACTTCTACGGGATGAAGAGAAGAATTGATAACTATCCCAAGATAGTAGTTCGGATTATCTCATAAATGAAAACTTTCAAGAATGAAATTAGGTAGTACAAATAAGGTGTTAAGATTTCGTTGAGTGGTAAGACACTATCGTGTCTCTAGATTGTTTTAATGAATTCTGGTGGTTTATCGAGTTCATGTAGGAAATTAATCTGAACATAACCCTAGTACAACTATTCCCAGTATTTGAAAATTTTAAGTCGAACATAGTTAGTCAGACTATGTTCCACTGTCCCTAGGTTAAATATAGGTGACTAGTCTATATTTAGCCGAGGTTCGATAAAATTTTCAAATACCTAAATTAGGCATACTTGTGATATGTCCGTTGCTTTTGAGAAACTGTCCACTAAACAAAGGCGATGTCAAACCATTCAGTTGCAAGTCCCGCCCATACAAGACCTGTAACCTATGTTTTCACATTCCATTGCATAGAAGATAGTACGGGTGAATACGTGTGGAAAGAAAGTTTTAAGTAGTTTTAAAACAGTCCATACTTGGCTAGGATCACGAACTTTTAACAATGAAGGTTTCAGAAGAAAACTTTGATGAATGTAGAGAAAATTGCTGAACTTTGATGAACGTAGAGAAACTTCAGCTTTTTTTTTAGATGATGGATTAGTTTGTCCTTTAGAAATCTCATATTCTATTTAGAAATCGATAGATTGTGATAGGTTTTTGATATCATATGAATTAATATTGATGAGGTGGTGGAATAATTCCAGAGACCATTGCACAAATCACAATGTCTCGGAAGTAGATTAGACCATTGTGCAATTCACAGTGTCTGGGAAGTAGGTTAGACCATTGTGTGACTCAAAACATTTGAGAAATGATTAAGACAATTGTATCATACAATGTCCGGGAAATAGGAAAGACCATTGTAATTAGTTACAATATCTTAGACATAAAATGTTGGAGTAGGAACATGATTGGGAGAATGTGGTTGTGTCGAAATGCCCTAAAATAGGCATACGCAAATATGTTAAGTCCATTGTTTAGATAAAATGATTGAAAATAAATCGAGTGTATATATCAATATACTTATATATGTTCGTGTAGTGTAGAATGCCTAGTGTGTATATATCAATATACTTATATGTTCATGTAGCATAAAATGCTTACGAGGAAATGCACAATTATGTTAAGGGTACATATATCAATATGCAATTATGTTTGTGTAATATAAAATGCTTAATAAGTCCATAATCGTCTGGAGGATCGAAGGCACGAAGAGCGGAAGGCTATAAAATGTTTTTGCTTGTAATTGTAGTTATAGTTTAGGTCTCAATTAGACCCGTTTCTCTATAACCATGGCTCTGGTACCAATCTGTAACACCCCCGATTCATGATGCAGCGGAATTCAAACTGGGTGTTACTCGACGGTACAACAGTCATAATAATAGAAAACGAACTCTAATTGAGTCGTTTTAAAAGATTTATCATTCAAATTATATAAATATCAGAGATTACAAAATGAGGTCCCAGATGGTTCCATGTTTACAAATTACATTAAATGAGTTTTTGAATGATAATAAAATTTATAGCCCTCTTGAATATCCGTGCCCTTCCGTGCCATCCTTGATCATCATGGACCTGAAATACATGCTTAAGAGGTCAACACAAAGGTTGAGTGATATTCATAGAGTTTGTTTAATGGTTGAACACAATATGTTGGTAGTGTGAGCTATAGACTCACACCAATGGTTTAAAAACAAAACAGTTATTATTATACTAAGCTCATGACACCAAAACATTAACGGGTACCAATATCAATCGGCGGAGTTATCCCGGTAGGTACTTTGCTGTCATACCTAAATCTCAAATATAGTGCATTTGTTTGAACTTAGTCAATACAAATGGGATTCGTCAATCCTAATAGGCCTATTCACAATATTCGCGCTCACTATTACTAGTGATTAAATGGTTCATAATAAGGGATATTGGTTTTAGCAAGGATGGTACTTAATAATAATAAAACAATCAGGTATCATACAATTTCAAAGCATTGTGTTTGGTTTAAAATAACATGTATTTCCCCCAAGGGTTTGTAAAACAATTAAGTAATGAAAAGTGGGGCTATGAACTCACCTTAAGTTATATAGTAAGTAGTGAAAATGATGGTCGAATCGCGAAGGTTTCTACGAGCAACCTATAATAGAATGTTGTGACTTAGGATTGGAGTAAAGAATATGAAGAGTTGCCTATATATGTCTTGCATTTAGTCCATGATGTAGTATTTAGTATAGTGTAAGTCTTTGAAAAGAAATGGTTTATGAAACATGTATAGTTTATATATTGCTTACTACCGTTCGGGCCGACATAATTCAGGGGTCATGTAGTAAACGTTCGAGGAGCCATGACACTTTAATTCGTAAATCCACAACTCATCTCGACGGCTTACTTAATGAACCCCTCACATGAGGCTCCCTACTATTGTAGTATTTGATAAAATATATATAAGTTTTTTATCCGAAAAAGTTACATGTTCCATATTTGAATAAACTTAGGAAAGTTTACTTTTGGATGAAGATTGTTATTACAATGAGTCTCATGGTTATTTTGATGGAGTAGATCCAAATTGGATGTTTATGTTGCCATTAACTCTATACTTCATATTTTCGCCTAGGTAAGTTTATATGGTCTTTAGTCATGGCCTTGCCATGACCTTGGTCATTGTTCCATGGTCTTGAGACTCAACCTTGGCCTTAGCCATGGTTGTGGTCTTGGTTTTAGGTCATTAGACCTCTTGGTTTCATTTAATTATAACTATTACATGGTCATTTGGTATAAAAATGGGCTGTTAAGAATTTGAAGAAAAATCTCACTCGTAAAGCGTTTTCAGGGCTCGAGCTTCATTATGCCTGAACGAAAACGTCGTTCCGGACAACTTTCGTATTTTAAGTTTTTGATGAATCGGACCAGAAATGCTACTTTCAAAAGGGTCAGATCGTTTATAGGTTATGTTTGGCAGTTTCGGCGTTTTGGTTTCGCTAACTTCTTATCGCCATAACTTTTGACTCGTGTACTCGTTTTAGGTGGTTCAAATTGCTATGTTTTCCTTTTTAAGTCCTCTATAACATTAAGTAAGTGTTTCATATCATGGTTACTCTATTTTGGTCGTGGTTCTCAATATAAGTCATTAGTTTTCTTGTTATCTTAACATAAGTTTATATATATATATATATATATATATATATATATATATATATATATATATATATATATATATATATACACACCACAACTTGTTTTACCAATTTTTATACATCATAAACATAATAACAAGACAATATATTGTATGAATGAAATATAAATAGCATGAAAATGATATTGATCATGAGAGTGAGCTAGGTTTCCTTACAATTTTTGGCCTTAATGAAAAGGGATACATGAACTAAGACAAGAACTAAATCCTTCAATCGAAAACCCTAGCTTCCAATCCTTCAACACAACTCTTACAAAGCTTTGCTAGCCTTAATATAACCCTTGTAATATCCTTGTAATCTCAGCTCTAATCACCTTGTATAGTTCTTAATCCAACCATGGAATCATCAAAGGGACACTAGATTTATGTAGAGAATAACTAGGCCTTTAACTTTGGTATATTACTTGTTGCTTGAAGATTAAAGATGAATGATGTTGGTGATTTGTTATGTTCGGTTATGGTGATGAAAAATGAAGGAGAATGAGTTTATTGGTCATAGAATGGAGTATATATAGGACTATTAGTCAAAGGACAAAATGAAGACTTTAGGATATTTTTGGTAGCTTAACTTGTAAGACTTAACACTTGCATCATTTCTAAAGGATCAAGACTCATTACTTAGGCACATGGCATGGTGAATCACCCTTATACACGTTCATATGATGGTTAGGGTGACTAGGTACTTAGTTTTGGTATTATCTTGTTTTACGGGGGTCGTTTAGTCCCGGTAACCGCTAAATGTATGTCGTTAAGTCACGAAACTTAAAACCGGGTATCCTAAAAATATGAAACTTGAAATAATGACTAAACTTGTCAATATACTCCATAATAAAATATAAAATGAGTGGTAGGTTCCATTGGGGTGCTAAAACCCTGCTAAAACTGGAAACACGGGTCTAAAACGCGTAATACGTAAAACGTACGAATATTGTGTAAAATTGAGAAGTAAAATGTTACTTTTCTAATATGATAATAATGATTTAAAAAACTTATAATGTCTAGACTGGGCTCAGTTTAGTGTCGGTTGGTATTTAATGTCTTTAAGACATAAAACCGTAAGCATAAAAAT
Source organism: Artemisia argyi (assembly GCA_030686995.1). NCBI lineage: Eukaryota > Viridiplantae > Streptophyta > Magnoliopsida > Asterales > Asteraceae > Artemisia > Artemisia argyi. Next base: position 103,784,795 of record CM060696.1, read on the forward strand.
CAAGGAAAGATTTATAAAATCAAGAAATGATTTTTGGTCAAAGGAAGAGGGAAAAAATATGTTGACTTTTTCCAAAAATGTGAAAACTCAAATCGTCTTAGAAACGCGGTGCATGTATAGGCTAAGGTTATGGCTAAGTAAAAGCGCTTAAAAACGTAAATTTCTGTTTCTCACGGTCGAGGGTTTATTTGGTCACATTTTTCTTAGTCATGATTAATTCTCAAATAAATCATGAGTGTATCAAACATTTATCTGATGCGGGGAAAATTAACGCGGTTGAGTTTCGTTGTGCGTAGAATTTTTGAATGACGTTTTAACCTAAACGTGTATTTCCTTAATAACTTTCGCGAAAATGATCTGATGAGTGTCAAACTTTTATTTTGCCATGGAAATGATTTATCACACGAGAATATGAAATAAAAATTAAATTTCGGAAAATGAATAGTAAAAATATGAATAGTGAAATTTTCGGGAATAGAAGTTAACCTGAAAATGCGAATTGTTACAATTTCTTCATCTTTTCATCACTTTTTCCTGTTTTTGGCTACATTTGCTTGTACAAACACTTTTCCATGATTAAATAACAAATACGTACAAATATGACCAAATATGATGCATAAACCGCACCTAAAAACATGTATAATTTACGTGTTATCAAACATTTAAGTACAATGGATATGGGTGAATCCCATATCTCAGCCCGTTACATAGGCAAAAAACTTACATAACAAGATACTTCCTATTTTTAGACAAGAAAACAACCGCTACTCAAATGATAACATAAGACATATCAAAATAAGACTACTTCCTAAGACCTTGAAGCTTTGTGCCATACATGACATTAAAAGCATCCAAATTCCCTGGAAGATCATAAACCTGTTTGCATAGTCATCGTAGTCATAGTCATCACAATCTTCTTCATACTCTTGTCCACCACCGAATACATTAGCAGACTTATCAAATGTGTTAAGAACCACCTCATCTTCAGAATCACAAACCACGATCTCTCCCACCTTAGAAAAAGGGTTAACCCTCTTAGTTGAAGAGATGGGCGGAGTAGAAGAATCACTAATTTTAGGAGCCACAACCGACTCCTTCTCTTTCAAATCACTCACAAGGGGTTCTTGTGATGCATTACATGTCTTAGTAGACTCATCCTCATTAACTTCCATTGTACGACCAGAATCCACATCCTTGTTGGTGTCATTAGTAGGAATACCAAAAGCATCCGTATCATCCATATTAAGAGCATCAAACTGGTTAGATGTAGAAATCTTAGTTCCACTCGAACTAGCCACATCCGAAGTCTTCTTCTTAGTGTCATCCACTTTCTTAGGTTCAGGAGGAGTCTTTTTGGGTTGATACTGAAATTGCTTACCCACAACAGGTTTAGTAAGCCCTCCTTGACCCGTAGTTGTAGAACCACCTTGCTTTCCTTTCTTCTTTTTATTGACCGTCTTGAAACCATCATTAACAGGCTTAGTAGTCTGAATAGAAGGTAGAACAACTTTAAGACAATCAATCAGATTATGACCAAAGATCTTACACTTATCAATCAGAACAACTTTAGTCGAACCCGAACCATCAAGTAAAGGTATCTCAACAGTAAGGATATCCCGAAGCACCTGATCCGACTTCACTTCAATCATGCATCTAGTAAAACTACTACGGCCCCATGATTCCTTGCACATTTAGCTGGTATAAGCATCTAACCTTTTGGGCGTACCAATCAGTGTGGCAAGAAGACTAAGACAATCATCAGAAAACATAGCAAGAGGAACATCATGGAATTTAACCCACACTGGGATGTTGGTCAAATCCTCTTTAAGCAAGTTGGTGTTCAATGTCCATGGTTTAAGAATAATAGGTACATTTCTAAGAACTCGTTTGTAGTTATTTTGGTATGCAACTTCATGTTTGTACGTTACTTTTGGTTGTGCACAACCCCATTGCACATTAAATTAAGGGGGATAAGCTTTAAGTATAATAGATAAAGCATGAATGACTCTCTTTCTAAAATTTTAAGACTTACAATAAATTAAACATGGTTTACAACACTTTAATTCACACAATTTTCAGACTTACAACAATAAGCATAGTGTACAACAAAATAAACATGGTGTAATTTTCAGACTTACAACATTAATGCTATTAAAGTGGTCAATGTTATTAATAACTACTACTTACAAGAAAAAAACCATAGCGTACAACATTTTAATGCACATAATTTGCAGACATACAAGACAAGAAGCATAATGTACAACAAAACGCCACATTAATGCTATTTAATGTAGTTAATTAATTAACTGATCAATAAATACAATTATTAAAACACCCTTTACATAAAAAAATACGAATTATCAAGCATATTGTATAACCAAATTAAACACAATTCCTGCATTAAATTCAACTAATACAAATAATAAAGCACATTATACAAATATTCAAGCCCGAACGGGTAACGGGGCAAATGAGCTTGAACTCGAACGTGCGCTGGCTAAACGGGCTCGAGCCCGAACAGGCGCGGGCCAACGGATTTGAGCTCAAACTGGCTATATGAAATTCTTGAATCCCTAAACTTATTGTCTAAAACATAATAAAGTAAAATACATGATTCACCATAAAATTTTATTTCAGTGTATCCGCCGCGCGGCTAGTAAAAAATAATTAATTAAAGATGCTAAAATTGTACTCAAAGAGGAGGGTCCTTTATTTCCCTTAATTCTCACATTTCCCCAATCCCCTTTTTTCTTCCTTGTTCCGAGATCCACTGCGCCTAACTAATTACTCCAATAAAATTAGGGTTCGGATCTCATAATTATACATCAAAACGTGTAAGTTTATCTCAACCACATTTCTATAATATCATCTTCGATCCTATATAATTATATATTATCTACTCTGTTATTGTTCAATTTTAGGTATTGTTATATTTCTGTTAGTTTTAGATGTCGATATCTTCGATCAGTAGTTGAATTAAACTTATGTGATCTGTCTTTCGGTATTCGAACCGAATGTATATATTCAACAACTGGTGTTAGTTTTTGTATGTAAGTTTGCGGCATTGCGACCTCGATATCTTAAGTTTTAGCTAGCATCTAGTTGTTGTTACGAACTTGTTGAATTTTAGGTTAGATTAGTATTAGACTACGGTGATCTGCGTTACGTTATTCGAATCGAAGGTTTAGCAGTGTATTAATGCATTTAATTTCTGTATCATTTTGATATCTTATCACAGTAGTTGTTAAGAACTTGTTGAATTTTAGGTTGAAGTGATAATAAATTGCGGTGATTAGTGATTTGATAGGTTTGCGTAGTGAATTAGTGTATTTGTTGAGCGATTGGTGTTGATTTTAATGGATGTAAGTTAATTTGACCGCATTGCCATATCGTTTTATATATTTTTATATGATAAGTATTCGTGTATGTCTTTGGTTTTAAACATCTAGTTATCATTTCGCTGGAAGTAGGAATAAACTGTGGTGATCTATATGTATTGTGAATTTGTGATTGAATATATATACAGCAAATGAAACCCTAAGTTTTATATATTGGTAGTTGATCTGACCGCATTGCGCCAACTCGGATTAGTATACGTGCAACTGTTTATGATATTGTCATTGCAAATAAAACTTCTCTGAAGTAGCTGTTAAGAAATTATTATTTTTAGCTTATAATAAGAATAAGCTGTGATGATATGTGTTTCATTAGGTTCATGTAGTCTATTGGTTCACAGTTTAGTTATTGTATGAAATATAACTTTACGTAAGTCCTGCAAATTGTGGTGCGTTTAGTCGTTGGAAAATTCCCTTTTTTTGCCACAAAAGGTACAAAACAGGGAAAATAGAAATCGCATTCAAATTGATTCTTTTCCAAAAAATACTCCATGAAACTGAAAATTTTCTCTTTCCTGAATTATCAAAGAAGATTACAAAACACAATTTTGGCGTTTTATTGGTTCCTTTGTAACCCAAAACCCCCCACTTCCATTCTTCGAATGGGAAATACAAACATTATGTTGATGTGTTTTCTAAATTTTCAACTCTTTGTAGTTTGTAGAAACAAAAACACCATTTTAAATTCCATCAAAATTAAGGATTGAAAACTAGGAAATGTTTCCTTCAACTAAACGCACCCTTAGGTTGTGTTTGTTTTTTCGGATGTTACAAAAGAAGAGGTGCATATGAAGTCTTTAAGATACAAGAAGTGATAATCAGAAAAAAAAAAAAAAAAAAAAAAAAAAAAAAAAAAAAAAAAAAAAAAAAAAAAAAAAAAAATCTACAATATTGAAGTGGAAAAATCTCATTTTAACCTCTTATGTCTAAAAATAAACAAACACATTTCTTTGATTTCCTCTTCCTGCTTGCAGACATAAGAGGAAAAAACAAACACTTCTTTCATTCCTCTTCCCACCTAGCCAAAAGTGAAAAGAGGTGCTTTTTAACAAAAACAAACAATGCCTTAGTGTTTCAAAATCTGTAAGTTGGTCTGACCGCATTTTAATCTGGTATTTGACATCTGGTGTACGTATAAATCTACTCTATAGTTTGAACATGTAGCTGTTAAGAACTTACTGATTTTTAGCTTAAGACGTGTTTCATTAGGTTTATGTAGTCAATTAACGTGTATGTGTTGATGGATTGGTGTTGATATTGCACATGGATTGTAATTGCAGATTTCGATTTTGGGGAACGGGGTTGGTATTTTATATAGTTTGTTGCACCTGCTGTTGTTGTTATCTATGTTTGGAGGTCATGTGACTGTTCCGGTTAACAGTCCACATCTACGGAAATCTGGAAGTAGACAATTGTTTTCTGACCTTGGTGAGAGGAAATAGTTGATTTAAGTGTAACAGATTGATAGTATGTCTTGATTTTATGTATGATCTTGTTGGTTTGTTTTTAAGGTTTGTATTGTTTCCTTGAATAGAGACAAGTGAAATGAAGTTGGCGGCCGGCGCACAGTTGGCAACTGCTGCAATGTTGCCATCACCTGTTTTGCTATGGAGGCTTAAGGTACCTTGCTTATCTTTTATTCTATTGTGTTTGTGTGTTGGTTGTATTATAAAAAAGGGGCTATATTTGAAGATCTGTGTTCGAAACTGATTCTTTTGTATTGATTAATTTGAACCTAATAATTAGTTTCTGACTTTTAGTGGAATGCGGATCTGCTTTTGCTACTTGAAGTTTTCATAATCATATATTCTCTTGAGTGCATGGAAAGTATTATTATCTAAGCAAGTTATACATAAAATGGGGTTATAGTAGGTATACGAGTGATTTGATCATACCCTTTGATAATTTCTTTTGTTGTTGTTAGGTTGAAACTTAAAATCTGACCCCCTAATCAGATAATAAGCAGATGTAACTTACCCGAACACTAGAAGCTGATGCACTTGCAATTATCAGATGATTACTTTACACACATCTAAGTACCTTAAAATTTCGTATCAGTACAAAATAACTATTTGAAAAAAGTGATGTTTTGATTCTTAGAGTTATAAAAATAGATACAATGAATCGTGTTTTCGTCACAGGCGTATGTAGCTCTTGTTTATGTTTTTATTGTTTAAGTGCTAATGGTCATATATTAGTTTTTGTTTACACTCTTTGATGAATATAGCACCCGATGCTTAACCCTGAATGTTGATTCTTAAAACGTTTGATCATGTTGGGTGTGATGGTCTAGAGATCCTAGCGTATTTTTGGTGCACGCCTTGGAAATTTAGTTCTCTTGCTGTTGATTCCTAATACCTGTATCCTACCATGATCTGTTTTGCCTCAGCTTCATTAGATTTAAGGTATAGTTTATGCATTCACATGCCTTTGATGATGTTTATTTTTATGGGCTATGTCAGGTAATGCTGTTCTTTTTATGGGGATTCAGCTGTTGTAAGGTTAGTTCTACCTTTATTTCTCCATTAGATATTTTGGGCTTTTGGGTACATATCTTATTGGATTGGCATTCATAACTGAAGCTGCATAACTAATACATGGATATCTATGTTAGATATCATGGGATTCTGTCATGAGGATGAGTGTGGACCTGCGAGATCTTTTTCTTTATGAGGCGTTTCTGTATTATAATCCTCTTCTTCTTGTGGTGAGTGGTAGTGTTGCATTTTGTTTTTTCAACGTAATATGCTTCTGTGGGCAATCTATCATCTGATGTATATAAACTTTTGCAGACAGCTGCAGTTTGGTTTTGGGGCGTGAACTTATGGGTGTTTGCTCAGTCTAACGTTAATTATTCCAAGATTTTTGACCTTGATCAGAACCATCTTAGCCATAAAGAGATATGGAAGGTAGATTTGAGATGAGCGTTTGTTATATACTTCATCAGTATCTTTGTCATCATTTCTGTTGAACTTATTGTTGGTTTTAATCATCAATATATATAGCTTCCTGTAGCATTTTCAGTTATGCGTAGATGCGTAGTAGTGTCCTGCATGCCCTTTTTCCAAAATTGATTCACACTTAAGGCTAGAGATAGTCAAGATTAGGTTAATTCTAAAATTGACTGGCCAACCACCCCATATGTTATTGCAATAATTTAATTAACATTTATTCTTGTCTGATTTCAGTTTTCCTACTCATGCATGTTTTTTTAGTGTTTAACCACTCCGTATGTTTGAAGAGTGGTATTCGTTATTTTGTTAAAAATGATAACACCAAGGTAGAGTGAGTATTTATAAATTTTGGTGGTTATCTTTGAGTGCTTGAGAATTGAGAAATAAATCAACAAAAAACATGAAAATCTTGCTCTCATATAATCAGAATAAGAAACCATGCATAAGATACTATAGTATAACTTATAGTTCTGACATATGAGGTATTAGTAATTTCTTAGTACATGTCATCACCATTAACGTTATTAACCAAAAGACAAGTGGTGCTTATTCTGTGATTATCTACACGCAAGTCTTTATAGATTTAGCTCAAAGTTTCTTTTCTGTAGTAATTCATATTTAAGGACTTGCTTATTGGTTTATTTTATGTTGCAGTGCGCCACATGGATGACAATCATTGTTCCGACAAGCATGACTTCATATCTATATCTATATTCTCATGGAGAAGTCTCATGGGCTGCATCTCAACCAGTGTAATAGATGCTTCTTTAACTATTTAATATACATTGCGTTTTCACTTTCAGCTAATCTTTGTTCATCCCAGTGTCTTTTCTTAACTTATTTCGTGTTCATGGTTATAACTATATGTGTGATCTCGACAAACAGCAATGTGAATGGTTGCAAGAGTGAATTAGCAAGTAGTGACATACTGACATTCTATTTTTGAAGTTTTCTATTGTATAGTTAATCTATTTCGGTAGAAGGCTTAAGGCTTTTGTTTGTTGAGTCATGACCAACTTTATTCACATCATCAGTTATATTGTAGTCACCATGGAAATGAAGTTTGAAACCCCTTCAGAACTCACCTACATATTTAAATGTAAGATAACACATAGCAATATGTGGCTGATCTATGTAGAGATAGTGAATGCTTAAATATACAACATCAGGAAAGTGAGGAAATGACATCTAATATAGCATGTAGGCATGGATATTTATATAAAATTGAAACATATGTAGACAAAATGCATACTATTAACTATTCCTTGATGTACATAAGAGCTGGAAGCAAGAAATCCTCTTATTCCCTGAACGGTTCACATGTGATAAATTTAGGTGAATGTTTTTGTGAGCCCAACACAACTTAGTGATAATGTTCTTACACTGATGTTGTGTTGACACTCAAAGAGTAAACACAGACCCACAAAGATATTTCCTTTCTTGTTCTTTTATGTATATGCGCATATTATTATGTTTCCTTGTAGATTATAGATGCTGAAGCATACGCAAACCATCCATCCGTAACTTTGTATATGATTTTAGGTTACTACTATAGAGAACAGTAAGTTTGACACATGATCTTTGCAGGTACTCTTGTATACCGCTGTGGCAGTCATCCTGATATTCCCCTTCGATATATTTTACTTGTCGACACGATTCTTTTTGTTAAGAACGCTTTGGAGAATAGTCTTCCCTTTTCAGGCAAGTCTATAGGGATAATTATTGTGATACTACTATTCTGATGTAATTTCTTATTATTCTGTTAATCAATCGATGTGGTTAACATTTTACTTGTATATCATGCTTTATCTTGAAGTTCTTAGGAAAGTAGGTATATAACGTAAAAATATATTTTATCTCCGGTGGTTTAAGCTTAGATGCCAAAATCCTTTGTAGTTTTATCCGAATTCTAACTATTTGGTCCTCTTTTCATGATCTACTGGCTTATAAATGTTATTCTATATAAAATATAGTGTGCATCTATTTTGATTGGGTAGAGTGGTGTTCTGTAGGTTTCTTGTATGTTTTGTTTTCATATGAGTGACGTTTGCCTTATATGATGTATGCAGGCAATAGCATTTGCTGATTTTTTCGTAGCAGATATATTGACCTCAATGTCAAAGGTATGTATCTGATTGTTAATGATATATTGCAACATGATTCAGTCTTTGACTTTAAACCCATTCCTTTAGTAAATATAACAAGTATGTCCAATAGTATGTGCACAAAATGTTGATGCATCAAATGCTCTCGTGTGATGTTTATGTTTGTCAAGTTAGCTGAAGTCCAAGGACTAGTCCTAAGTATGAACTTTGACTGATTCACTCTCCGATATAATTTGACTTTTTAGGTCAAGTAGGCTAACTTTAAACTCAAATATTGGTTCGCCATCATTCCATTTTGAGGACTTACAGTACTGCCTAGGACGAGATAACTGCTATATTCAGAGAGTTGGATGTTGGAGGGTGGGAATACGTCTTAAGAAAACTTAGCATTTTTAGTTATGTACTTATGTTATTTACTTTTTTTTTTTGGAAATACACCCACATTGTGTTTTTTTAGGTCTAGTTGCCAGATAAGTTCATAAATTCACCTTGGGTAAAGATTCTGTCTATTCAATTGGTCGAACTGTTCTGTTCAAAAAAAAAAATAATAATAAAAATAAAAAATGGTCGAACTGTCTTATTAGAAAGTCCAGGTGAATTTGTAGATCTAGTTGAAATTATGGCAGACTTTTGAATTAGCTAAATATCTTTAGCTAACTTATGTAGTTCAATGGTGTTTGGATGTCCGTTCGAAGTGATTTGTTGCTTTCAAGTTACAGAATTCAGTGTTGAGTGTGTGGGAATAACTGATTATAATTTTATTATTATTTAGGGTCAAAGGGGGTAGGGTAGCTGGAAGATATAAAATGACCAATTACGATACTTGCAAAATTACCTAACTTGCCTAACTCCTGCAACTGTTTATCTGATACTTTTTTTTTCTTCAAGTGGGTAATACTAACTTCATAAACGCACATTTAAACAACCTCTTGAATCTTAATAAAGACTGAAGAGTTCAAATTCAAACTGCCTCTTTCTCCAGAGTGGAAGGGGTTTAAAAGTTGGTGTGACCTTTAGTTTATGTTTACCGTGTGAAGTTACAGATAATGTTGGAAGTCTAATTTTTTACTGAGTCTATTTGTGAAAACCTTTGAGCACATGTATGTGAGGCTGTGACTTTTACTCTTATACCAATATATTCTTCTTGTGCAGGTCTTCTCAGATTTGGAACGTTCCGTTTGTAGGATGGTTCACAGGCAGGTTAGACTCTTATCTTCTTTTGATTATATTTGATATAAAGTTGCTAGTAGATGTTACTGGCTAATAGTTGACTGAATGACTAGTGCTTAATCGGTTAATGCATATTATTTGAGCAATCCAGTATGCATAAAGGATATAGTTAATACAAAATAGCCTTGTAGCTTTATTACCATGACAATAACATATATGTAAAATAACATGATAAAATATGGAATAAATTATAACATTTAGTATTCACTTGGTTCCCACAACTTTCTTGCTTTTGCAGGTTGCAACAATTGCTTGGTTTGAAGCTGATTCGGTCTGTGGCAGTCACTCTGTTGCCATCCCTATTGTTCTTGTATTGCCTTATATATTTCGTCTGTTTCAATGTTTGCGCCAATACAAGGATACGAGGGAAAAAACTTCTCTACTGAATGGTAAAACATATATTTGAGATTCTCTCTTATTTAGTTTTTGACATATAAACATTTCTTGGTCTTGCTGTCTAGGTTTTCATAATAAAAACCAAAACTCTCGTTGTAACCCCTGTATATGTGTTTTTTCCGAGTTTCTTGCTATGTGTAATAAAATCGCCGTTCAAAAATAAAATATTAGCCTACCCTGTAGGCCTGTAGTCCGTAATACCATTATAGGTATAGGACAGTATTCACGGCTTAAGCTTACTGGTAACCTATTATTTTGCTGTGTTCTAAGTAGCTCTCGTTCCTCGATGATTTCAGCATTGAAGTATTCAACTGCGGTACCAGTTATTTTTCTTTCTGCCTTGAAGTATCACGTGTTCCCTGATAATTGGATAAACTTCTACCGTCCTCTCTGGCTAATGTCGAGTTTTATAAATTCTTTGTACTCATTTTACTGGGATGTGACTCGAGATTGGGATCTAAGGTATGTCAAAGTCCGTGTGTACTGATTATCTGTTTTCTTTTTTGATCCCTTAACTTCTAATAGTCTCTACATTTTCTTTCTATCTTCCCTATTTTTCTCTTTATAACTTTGTATAGTTTTGACTTTTTTTCCCTTCTAATAACCATTTTTTTTCTACCAGCTGCTTTACTCGGATCTTCAAGTTCACAAAACCGCATATCGTCTCACAACTTATTTATGGACAAAAATGGGTAAGATGACCTAATCGTTATGAGTGGCACTTTTTTTAACTGATCGCGGCTTATCATGTCATCCACTGGTTTGTAAGATGGACACAGACACAAGACGATGAATTTACAAGGGTATCTTTATATCTAAGAGCTAGTCTGACCTTAACCATAAACTTAAAAGAAATCAAACTTGCAGCTATTATTAGATGTAAATCAGGTTTAATTGTCTTCTTAACTACAGGCATGCACCCAATAGCTAACATATTTTAATTTGCCATAAAAACCAGTTGATTTGTATATCCTGCATCATATTTAAGAAAGTAATTCAAGTTATTTTACATCTTAAGTCAAATATATGTCCTTTTCACGGGTACACACATGCATTATGGTAATGGGCACTATAGCGGGTCAATTGATTCAAACTAGCTGGAAGTTGCCCAATATTTATTTCTATTATTAATTCATTTGCTGTTTGCACCTGACCTGACCTTAAATTGACCCGGTTAGACCTGAATCCAGTTTGAAGCTGTTCACCAACACATTGGATGTGGTGCAAAATTTAAGTGATTTTATTGATTACGCAGGTATATTTCTGGGTGATAGGGAGTAATCTGATATTGCGGTGTACATGGACATACAAGTTGTCTGCCCATCTTCGCCATAATCACCTCACAGTTTTTGCAATTACCACATTGGAGATTTTCCGCAGATTCCAATGGGCGTTTTTCCGTGTGGAGAACGAGTGGAACAAAATGAGCTCTAAACAGAATATTCAGATGGGGGACATTTCTGGCGAAGAAGAAAAGTTACTCAATTCAAACAATCACAATGTATAGACAACATTACGTGAGACTAACATTTGATTTCTTGTTTCCTATTTTTTACTATTTGGTAAACTTTATTTTGTATCTTTTGGTTTTGTATGGATATCCCGGAGACTGATATCTAAAGCTAAGACTAGGTTTTAGTCATTATAATAGTAAAGGGTAGATCATTTAAATTTACTACAAAATCTTATGATTTTTTAACTTGTGTTCAAGGCTGTAACTTGCTTCTTTTGAACTATGAACTTATGGTGTGTAATGAGCCAAGCTACTCGAGGTTGACTCGCTAAAAACTTGAAACGAGCCCAAGCTTTATATATCAAGCTCGATTAGCTTGCCAGAATCTGAGATAACAAATTGTAACTTTGGTGTCGTTGACATAATAAACCCAAGCACTGGAAGCATTTTACATTCATAGATGTCGCAACTATGTCCTGGCATGTATGTTTACCTTTTGTCTATCGATACAGCATCCATGGATATGTGACTGCTTCTCATTCATCTCCCAATTAATATCAGATACAGCTGGTAAAGAAGACATCAGAGTTTTTAATATGTTCTCTCGCTATAATGATCACCAATCATTTCCTCACAGTCACACTTGCACAGTTGCACACCATCATAAATGTATAAAATTATAAGCGACTGTCCTCAAGAGAAGTTGGAAGTGAGCACGAGAAATAGAGTGATAACGAGAGCGTGTCCAACAAACAAAATGAAATTGGCATGGAATCTCCAATAAGTTCTAAAACATCTGCTATTCTTGACTTTAGCTCCTTGGTTTGTCCTTCAATTTGATATGAATGAGTGAAAACAATTATCAATTGCTGTTTTTTGCCGTCCAAAAAAAAATTATCAATTGCTGTTTTTTGAATTAACTTTTAGAAAGTCCTGTTTAGTCGTTTTGGCACCAACAATTTCCTTGTAGTCCGTAAATAACATAATTGAAACTCAAATCATCCAAATACAAACTTGCTTATTCTTCTTGCTCTTTGCTTTTTAACTTCATTCGATTTAGGCTTCACATTTCCTTGTACAATGTACAAGTACTCTTTAAGTATCCACTCTTTGTTTGTTTTCGACTAGCTGCTTTACTTGGATCTTTAAGTCCACCAAACCGTAGATGGTCCCACAACTCATTTATGGACAACAATGGGCAAGAATAACCTAACTTTCACGAGTTGCCCTAATCTTTCTTACAGATTCATCAGCTTGTCTGTGCTTATATTTACCTCATTCATCATCATCTTGAAAAACTATAATACAATTTGGCACCTCTACATTTAGGATTTTGTGCAGGATATAAGTGTGTGATTGCGCATGTATATTGCTGGGACAGAGGAAGTAATCTGAAATGGTGATGTACATGGACATACAAGTTATCTGCCCATCTTCGTCATCATCATGTCACAGTATTTGTCACATTTGAAATTTTTTGCAGACTCCGGTGGGCATATTCTTGTAGAAAACAAGTGGAACAAAATGAACTCCAAACAAAACATTAAAATGACGAAAATCTCCAAGGCGGCCTGGCGGTAATATGGCACAAAGGTCTCAGAGGAGACCTGGATTCACAGCTCGCTGAATAAACTCTTGGGATGGTAAAAAACAACCACAAAAATACCCATCATGTCACATGTACATCAAAACCATTAAAAGGTTCAACTATCCAAAGTCTTTTTGTAAGAATAACTACTTAATCTGAACAACAACGCGTTGACAACATATTTTGTGTATTTTTCATTTCTTGAAACGGTATTGCTTGTGTCGACTTATTCAATAAGCTTAGAAGCTTATACAGTTTAACTTTTGCAGAGCTCATAAGCCCGGTTTTTCCAACTTATCTATACTATTTAAAAAGAGTAAATGGTCAAAAAGTCAAGAAGTGAAAAGTGAAAAACTTAAATTAATGTTTTGCCTAAATTACCCTTAATTAATGCATTTTACACTCCTTAATACCTCTCATTTAAAACTTAATCAAAACTTATCAAAACATAGAAACTTACATTACACATTCAATTTTTTTGTCAACTTAAAAACATGGAAAGTTAAATGAATAATTAATAAATGAAAACATAAAAATGCAATGTTTTGAAAACCGGGTTCGAAATCGACCCGGTCGAGTCACCGGGCACCGGGTCAACCGGTTCGACTGCCGGGTCAACCCGGTTTTTAATTTATTATTATTTTATTTTTTTGACCGGGTCAACCGGTTCGACCACCGGGTCAACCTGGGTTTTTATTAAATTTTTTTGAAAAAATGAAACCCGGCCAGGTTTCGAGAACCGGGTTGACCCAGGTCACTCAAACCCCGGTGGGTAACACCGGTTAACCCGGTTTTAGAAACCCAGGTTGTTTTGACCCGGTTTGACCGGTTCGGCCGGAACCGGTCAAACCAGTTAATCCGGCCGGGTCGACCCGGGTTTCAAAACCTTGTAAAAATGTAAAATTGTTTTGTCAACTTAAGAATGAATCTATACTATCTATAATGGATAAATGGTCAAAAGTGAAATGTTGAGTTTTCAAGTGAAATGTTTAGTTTTTCAACAATGGTCAAATGAGAGAGAAAGTGAAATGTAATTAATACTCTTATTAAAACACCCCAATATTTAGAAGTACAATTATTTATTCACATTGTACAACCAAATTAAAGCATATCTACCAAATTAAATACAACCAATCAAACACAAATCGGGTTGACCTGGGACGCCTCAAACCCGGCGGGTTGACCCAGTTTAATTTGACCCGTTTTCGACTCAACCTAGCAAGTTGACCCGGTTTAACTCGACCCATTTTTCGACCGGAACGGTTGAACCGGTTCGAACCGGGTTTCAAACATTATCCATTACTTAAAAAAGTACAATGATTTATTCACATTGTACAACCAATTAAAAACATATCTACCAAATTAAATACAACCAATTAAAACAAAAACCGGGTTGACCCGGGACGCTTCAAACCCGGCGGGTTGACCCAGTTTAATTTGACCCGTTTTCGACCCAACCTAGCAAGTTGACCCGGTTTAAATCGACCCATTTTTTTACCGGAACGGTTCAACCGGTTGAATCACCCGGGTCGAACCAACTTTGAAAACATTATCCATTACTTAAAAGTACAATGATTTATTCACATTGTACAACCAATTAAAACATATCTACCAAATTAAATACAACTAATTAAAACACAAACCGGGTTGACCCGGGACGCTTCAAACCCGGCGGGTTAACCCAGTTTAATTTGACCCATTTTCGACCCAACCTAGCAAGTTGACCCGGTTTAAATCGACCCATTTTTCGACCGGAATGGTTCAACCGGTTGAACCACCTGGTCAAACCGGGTTTCAAAACATTATGTTTAATTCCCAAATCTTCAAACTTTTATTATTTTTCGTTTATAACATATAAACTTTTTTTTATCAATAAACTATTTGTCGCTATAAAATCCCGTTGCTATGCACGGGTACTCGTCTAGTACACACGTATATAAAAATAAACTTTTAAATACTAGATGAGTAGCCGTACATAGAAACGGAATTTTATAGCGGCAGATAGTTATAGTGATATTTTGGTTACACAAAACGTTACACAAACCACTTAACCAAAATATCATTATAATTAAATGCCGCTATAAAATCCCGTTGCTATGCACGGGTACTCGTCTAGTAAGGTTAAATTAAGCCACTGTCAGCTTGATATGCTCGTAAGCCAGAACTTTCACATAAGATCATTTTACGGGTTTTTTGAAGAATATTTGTGCAGCCAGATTTCGTAATCATTTTGCAGATTGTTCATACCTAAAAGCAAGTTTAGTGCTTCAATATAGAAACAATTTTATGACTACCAAATTGGAGACGTAAAAGGTCATCAATCAATCCGGAAACAAATTATTTTGTCATCTATATAAAACAATCTTCTAATGCTAAGTTAGTTTGTAAGTCTGAAACTGACGTCTCATCATATTTTTTTTCCCTGAAATGGTGAATTTTATTAACTTTAGAATCAGCAAAATTACATGGAATTCAACAACAGCCTTATATGAACATGCTCATATGGCTAATACAAGATTTCTGATTTCAGTAACATACAATACAAAACATTCAGGGACTTTAGCTGGTTCAAAAATCACAATTCTTCTAGACTTACCAACTACATGCTATAGGCAACCATGGAGAAATATCTTTGTTTGACCACATTTCCAATGAACAAACACCCTACCTAGTCTCAACCAAACTAAAGGCTCTTATTCAGGGCATCACCAAACAAAAGATCAAAACTCCTGTTCCAGTGCGTCTCAAGTGCATAGAGCTACATTTCCTTATTCAGCCATCACTCAAGTTGCACATACATCCTACCTTGGCTACATTTCCCATTCCTGTTTTCATAACTCCAGCACCATAAATAACACAGAATAGGCATCACCAAGTTGGCTCTCCACCATGTTTCCTGGAAACCTACTTTATGTAACTGTTTACTAGTCTGAAATGGACAGAGCAACTTACCCATGATTAGTTGCCACTCCAGAACAAAAATTACATAAGTTAAATGTCACATTTGACAGAACACAAGTTATGTCTTTAGTTTAACAATCAATAAGTCAATACTCTTTGCCGGTTATTTGAAGACCTCACCATAGAAAATGTATCATTAGATATTTAGTTCCATGTCATAATCTATATTTTTTATGCTAACAACATGGTTTAAAAATATAAAATCTGTTAACAATAAACAAATGTATGAGGTGTTTCACGATAAAAGGACATTGAAAGACCATTTATCAGGATAGCCACAAAAATTAATATGGCGTCCAAGCCATTACACCGTGAGGAACTGCTTTTTAATCCTCCAGAATTGGTAAACGGACGCCTTTTATGCAGTAAATTATACCATTTGAAAGACAAACATATTGCAATGACAAAAAATAAATAAATAAATGGAATGATAAAAAAAGCTCAGTGGAAGGAGAAGTCGTTTAAAATTGGGATCACGGCAAGATTATTAATCTTGTCCACTACCCATCTACACTCTCAAGTGCTTTGCCTCATCATAGATGTATTTTATCACTCCATTTACTATTTTAATAAAGTTAAAAATAAATCTAAAAAAAATAAAAATAATAAGAGCCTCAGTGTGTGTAACATGAGATCATTGATTAAAAATCTCTCTGAAATCCGCTAAGATAATTATTTTTTTCATCATAAGCTCTATAAAAACAAATTTATAAAAAAAGAAAAAAGAAGTAAAAATGTGCTCAGACAGCCAAGGGTTTTGTCGTCAAACTTTAATGGGAAGAAGAGCCCAAGATCAGAAACTCTAGTCCACAATATGCTTCATCACCGCACAATTTTCATTTTTATAAAAGGAAAATATAGGAAAACCAGATATTTGAAAAAAATAAAAATAAAGAGAGGATAATACAACCAGATGAAAAAATTGAGAATGAAGAAGTGGTGGTTGTTTGAAGAAGAGGCGCATGTCAACCTAATTTGTGTTTTAGAGGATTTGTTGGGTTTTATGGGCTTTTGTGAAATCCATATTCTTTGGGCTTTAAGAATTCGTTGTTTGTGAGTATTGAGTAAATTGAAAATCAGGTACACTTAATATGAACTGAAAATCGAAACGAAAAATCCAACTGAATAAAATCGAATTGAATTTGAGAACAAATTAAATATTCGATTTTCGGTTTGAATATTGTTTTGACGAAATAAAAATTGAATCAAATTGAACCGAATTAAAAACCAAATTCACATAAATATATATAATTTTTATATATTTATATAAAGAAAACCATTAAACCTTTTTCATAGTATACACGAGCATGGTAGTCCGTGCGTTGCTGCGGGACGACATGTTCATGCTTATGTGCAACCCAGTGATTTAGTTGTAGTGACTTTTCATCTTCACTTGTCTTAGGCTCAACACCCTTTAAATACTTACCACTTTCCAGTCATAACTAATTAATAACCACTTTGAAAACAGTTGAATTCCATATCAAACATAAGATATAACAGAAATACACGTCTTCGCTAGTGATAAAGCTAATGAACTCATAACACATTTGTCAACAGTCTCTAGCATCTTTTGCAATCTTTTTATTATCCGGTACCCTCTTCTTCATGATCTAACTAATACTCGCAATCGGCAAGAAGTTGTCCTGTTCCTTAGCATTCTCAACTGTAGGACTGATATCACTACCACTCTTAGGACTCCCACCACCACATGGACTTGTAGGATGCTCAACCATTTAAACCTTGAAACACAACAAACCCGCAAAACATTATAACCAAACATATAGTATGTCACGAAAACATTTTAGTTTCACTATTTACGTTATTCCTTATTAATTAATGAAGAATTCTTTTATAAATTTGGCCGCCAGAAGGAGTGTTGTTCTAACATCAAAGTTGGTTTTATACGTCGAAAGCAAATAATTCATGAAATTATTAATCTTTAAAGATAGCATACAATTGAGCTGAATTTGGCTAACTATTCTTGTCCAAAGTACATGAAACAAATGAATGTTGAATTGATGAATACAAAAAACAACACTTTGTATTGCTAACTATTCTTGTCAAAAATATATGAGTAGCTTAGTTCCTTACTACTTGGTAAAAATCTTTTACGTATGGCAGTGACAAACGCTCCTTACAGAAGAAGAACCATATAGCTTTTTTACAGTTTTGAGATGCCCTTATTAGATTAAAAATGTGTTTGGGCAAGCCTATTTGAAATTGTAAGGATAGTCATAAACACATTTTAATCCAACTGTAAAAGCAGTCTCAAACGGTCTTAATTCAGAGTAAAACAGTCCCAAATATTTTGGATCGATCGTAGAGTTAATACCTCTCCACCTAAGCTACTCAGGGTGGCATCAGAATTCGTACAACTGCCTATAATATTCTATTTATAATGGGTTAAGCTGATAAAATAAAAAGGTAAATGGGTCAGTAAGTTGTCAAAAGTGTACTATTCAGACATCTTCCCAAATTTAAAGAATTAGACTACTTTCGATGCAAGTCATATTTATGCACTAATTATTTATCCAAAAAAAATGGAGAAAAGGTGTTTCATGTCAACCTAACATGTTTTCACCTGTGCCAAAAAATATACCCGTATTGACCAATTACCCAACTGGCCACCTATGGATCTTTGTGGCATATACTTTCTTAATTTTCTATATCACATAATTACTTTCAAAATGCAATGGCACACACCCTTTATTTTTTAAAAAGGTTACTTGAAGGGTGTTTGGGTAAAAGCTTATTGCTAATTGCAGGTATAAAACAATACAAAATGTTTTGAGTACCCAAACAACCTATTACTGGCATAAGAGTTTAAGTGTTACCTGTAGTGGGATGCATCCTTCTCCAACATCAGCCAGAATTGTGGTAAAATTTGTTTCTGCTAAAAACAGTTCGGAAAAAAGAAAAAAGAGTAGTAAACAGTGCTATATATAGCAATAAGCTGAGAAATGGAAAATCAAACATATTAGATAACAACTGTGAAACTAACATTGGTGTTGCTGGAACATTTGATTCGTCGCCACACCAACCTTATTATACTCCTGCAATATCTTTGTTGATAAGATTGCTCCTACAGAAGTTGGTACATTCTGCACGAACATCGGAACCTGCACTTTCATTTCAAATCCAACAATAGACATCTTCAAATCCTTGAGGCACTACAACAAACAAAAGTGTATATTTATTCTCCGTAACAGCCTAAATTATTGTATGAAATAAATGAAAAACACAAATTGAAACTTTAATCCAGACACCGAAATTTAAGCCAGTGGTATACTTGACCAGAAAGCTCATCCAGCTGATTAAAAGATGCACCGTTTGGTTACCTGTGGGATTGTGGGTTGATTGCACATAAATTTGACCGTCTGCTTAGAAACATTATTTTAAGGTAACCCAAATACCTTTTCTCATTGTGGCCACGACGAATAACACCAAGGCCAGCCATTGTGCTAAATTTAGCCCAGTTTGCAGCCTTGCTCAACCAATCCTGAAATCACACGAAAGCAACAACACTTACAATTGCACACAATAATTATACTAATAAGTGTTAATATGCTAATAACAAATCGTGAGTGCCAGCGATATGGAATCTAAACATACAATTTAACTTACATCAGTACGATATCTGCAATTCTTTTATCTTCTGCATATTATTAGGATGTTGAACTCAGCATCTTCAGCGAAAGAAGACTTGCAGACTGCTCAGTTCCATTGTCGCTGCCTAAATCAGACTGTATCAATACAAACGGCACCGTCACTTAGTTATGGAAATGAAATATGGTAAATAATTTATAAGGATAACAATAGGAAAAGTATATACAACCTGAACCATAAGCTAGACCTTCGCAACGTTTGCTTGACTGCACGAGGAGTCAGAGTCGTAAATTCCTTTTTCTTTCATTTTTTTGTGCATCCCGTTGCTAGATGTTGCTTACACATGCCTAGGATGGATGTTATGAGCTACATAATCCGTGAGAGAACTGATGTTGTTGACGCTGCTGAAAACATCACTGCTGCAAAAAAAGATACTGCATATTATAAGAGTATATTGTATCAATATAAATACTAAAAACGTCGATACGTAAAAACACAATTAACTTACATGTGGATTCGCTGGCATCTAAAAAGTCTGGTCAAGACAATATGCGAATCATGGTATGACTTAAGCTTGCAAGGCTTCCAATTCGAGTGAATGTTTGATTAAAGTCAGAGGCATACCTACTTAACAACAAGTATGTTAATTGATGGTTGCTCGCACCCACCACCTGAACACACCCTGTGAGCAAATCCCCTGAACACACGAACATTATCCAAGCGCCTCAAGATCTAGACTAACTAAAAAAACCGTGATTAACAAAATTTTATTGAGGTTGCTTCAACCCGCCGTATCATTTCTTTATTAGGCTCAGATTTTTAAACCAAATAGGGTAAAAAAGATATAGAGTCCGCCATGGCTGCAAAGAAACACGGTTGCATAATCATGCCATCCGGTCCTTGCCCCGCCAAGTTACGAATCCAATCTTCGACGACCCGCTTCATTTGTCTCAGAAAAGCGCGGTTAATCATCATAGCCCTAGGATGAAGCAACAAAAGTCGTTTTCGCCCAAAATAAATGCAAATAAAACTGGTTACCACAAAGACCAAATAAGTTTGGTAAGGATCAAAAAAAGAGGATACGCCCACCATGGCTGCAAGTATAGTAACCTGCCCCGCCAAGATGTGGACCATCTCACCTTTAATCCCCTTACCCCGTAGACTCATCATAGCCTCTTGTATTCAATATCGCCCTCATTCTTATGGCATTAAACCCACTGAGAACGCAATAAGCAGATTGCGAAATGAAAATGATATGTCAATTTATGCATTTTGCATGGCAGAATGAGCAAAGCAAAGGTACACAGCCAAAATGGCACCCAACCGCCCATGGCTGCAAACATGACATCAAGCCATGGCTGCAAGCTCATCAAGCCTTGTCCTATTTTCGTCGAAATAAGTACAGATATCATTGCCATGGCTCCAAGCTCATCAAGCCTGCCCGCCATGGCGGAACCTGAAAACCTGGCAAACACACAAACATTTGTAAGAATTACGTTTTTGCTGAATACGCTATTAAGCACTTAAAATATTTTTTTCTAAATTACATGCCAACCTCACAAATATTAAACTACAAACACTGCCATGACATAAGATTTACGAAACACATCCAAAGTGCTTAATTTCTTTCCGAAAGTAAAATAAGCCATTAAGCTCTTAAAATAAGGTTACCCAAATTAGGCCAATTAGTAAGATAATTTTATATCATACTAACGTTTGTTGGGATTAGTATCCCCAAATCACTGCCTCCACACTTGGTAGATCCAACTACAGTTGGCTGTGTTTGGCCACACAGGAATACCAATAGTGAATTGCCACCCCCCAAATTCCTTTTTCCAGTCACTCAGAGATACAAAACATTCGATCTTTCTACCACCACAATGAATGCGATTAAAGCATCAATAAACAAAACATCATAGCAGTTGTGACAGGGGATAAAATGGTATGTGACCTGTCATGGCTGCAAGCACAATGACGTGCTGCCCCGCCAAGATACGGCCGATTTGACCCACCACAATCCGGCTACCCTAAACGCGATACTGAAATAAAAACCAAAAAATGTGTTTCAGATTATAATAATTCAATTTAACATACCCTTTGAGTTATATCCCAAATTCACAGAACCCTAGTTTGAAAAAAAATATACAGAAAATGTGTTTCAGATTATACCCCCAAATTCACACAACCCTAATTTAAAAAAAAAAAAAAAAAAAAAAAAAAAAACGTATGAAATAATTTAATAAAAATGTATTCTAATCAAAGAACCTGCTTCTTTGGACCTTAAAAGGCTTTGCTGCGAACATGATCAGGCCAAAACAAATCAACAAAAGCCCCAAATCAACGGAGCCCTAATCATCAGGATTTTTTTTTCCTCATCTTCTTGTTCATAGTATACCCCTAATTTCATAAGAACCCTAACATTTAATCGAAACCCTAAATCTTATGAACCATTTCAGGAAAATCCCTAAACAAACACGAAACCCTAATTCTTATGAACCACATATAACAAATATAACAAAAATCCCAAATTAAAAAAAATAAAAATAAATAAACCCTATTTCGATTCAATCGAAAGCAAAATTAAAAAGAATAATGAATTTGACCAAATAAATTATGAAGATACCTTCGATGATGATGCCGAATCGGTTTTTCGGTGGATTAGATAACCGGATTTGTGTCAGTTTGTTGATCCCATCTTTTTTATGATGAATCCGTTGTTTGTGTGTGTGTTTTATTCGTTGATGTGCACAAATGAGAGAAACATCGAGAAGATCCAATATATACCATGCATTAAAATATTATTATTACTGTAGATAACACTGTAGCACCATCACAAACCACTGTAGCTGCAAAGTTTTGGGGGGCAAAGCCCACTCTTTAGTATATAAGTATAATATTACATTTTTTAATTTCATTTTTTTTTTTCTGATGCTAAAAAACAATATAACTAATTGAAATAAAAATAAAAATATTGTAATTTGGGTTTCTCGGGTCAATCCAAAAACCAAACCGATTCAAATTCGAAATTCGGTTCGCTTTAATTCAATTTGACTTCGATTTGGTTCGGTTTTTGGTTCTACCTATAAATTTCCTTAACCGAACCGAATAAACCAAACATTCCAATAATCTAACCGATTAACACCCCTACATGCAATGTTGCAAAACTCGTTAGGCGTAGGCGGGGCGGTCGACCACCTTCGTGGCGGAATTTGCCTAGGCGCCGCCTAGGCGGTTTGGACTTTTCTATATAAAAAAATTAAAATTATATGTATTTGGTATAAAATATGCATAATTTATATATATTTTTAGTAATTTTATTAATGTTTTCATTATTTTTAATTATATATCTTTTATATATGTTATAAAATTTACATTATGTGTGATTTTTATTAAGTTTTGGGCTTAAAGTATACTCCAAGACTTTATTGGGCCTATGTATAAGTTTTTAATGGGCCAAAAAAACCACTAATAATATATTAGGGTTACACTAGGTTATAATTTAATACTCAGCCCCCACATATACTCATCTCTCTTCACCCTCTTGTCTCCCTTCTCCAAAATCTGAAGTTAAACCGGCGTTGACCGTCGTTGACCGGAGTTGACCGTTGCTGATCGGCGTTGACCGACCCGCCGCCTAGGCCGATTTGGCCCGCCTAGGCGGTTCGTTGACCGCCTTTTGACCAAAACACCTAGTTTGGCCGATTTGCTGCAAATCGCGACGGTGGGTGGCCGACTAGCGCCTAGGCGGCCGCCTAGGCCACTTTTTACAACACTGCCTACACGTGTGTGGTTTGTTCAGAACGCAGACACAGTTTTTGCAACTTTAAAAACGCATGTGGATTCTATACGTGAAACTTTTGATTACCTTTTCTTCCTTTCTTTAAAGATAAAGAAATGAGCTTGTGCCTAGTGTGATTAACGAGTCGAGTTTTATTTAAGGTTTATTTCCTTCAACACATCATATAAATTAGTCGATCCCGAGCCGAGCTTGATCTTGTGAAAATCTTCGCGACGCTCGAGCTCAATATATGAGGTTCGAAATGACCTTAGGCTTTATATATATAAACGAGCTGAATATCGTTAATTTGACCACCACAATTTGAATTTTCCTACCAATCACCATTACCAATTGACTTGGCGTAATGGTCACCATACCAACTACAGCCA
This sequence comes from Artemisia argyi, assembly GCA_030686995.1. Classification (NCBI taxonomy): domain Eukaryota; kingdom Viridiplantae; phylum Streptophyta; class Magnoliopsida; order Asterales; family Asteraceae; genus Artemisia; species Artemisia argyi. The sequence goes on from CM060696.1 coordinate 103,808,650, forward strand.
CCTCATTATTCACTCTCTCCTCCAAACCAAACCACTAAAAGGGGTAGTGGTTACCAACAAACTAAGCACATAAAAAAAGCACTTAAATAAAAACATGCCCCATAATAAACACCTGTTTGTGAACTGCAAAACAAATGTATGATTAAAAAACGACGTGCTTGTAATTTTTGTTAGGATATGTTAGTGTTTAAATTGACATCATTTTAATAGCGTTTTCTTCTTCATCAAAGAGAATTTTGCTTTCAAGTACAAACGGTGAGATAGTTTAGCTAGCGAAGGTCAATGTTGCATTTTGAAAAAGGCTCAAACACATGATCCTTAATCATTGTGCTGGCACCACCATCCTCTTTCGCTACATCACCAACAAAATCTTACATGTAAGAAATGTGACATGTTATGTTATGATTTTTTGACATCCCATATTGATTTGTTGGTTACCTACACTTCAATGTGTAATTAATCAAATTCAATATTATGATGAATACTCTTATTGGTTCATTATATCTTGGCCGTATCTATGTTGGCATTAATGCACATGTTAACCTAAAAGTTAAACTAGTCCTTTCTATACCTTAACACACACACAAAAAAGTAGAATCATTAATTAGCTATCCATCAAGCTCTCTACACTCAAGTGAGTCATGGAAGAGAAACTAGTTTGTGTTTAAAGTGTGCTCTACATCATGACGAGATCCACTTTAGCTTAAGTTATTCGTTCAAATGTTAATAATGTCGTTATTATCATATTATAAGATCTTTGTGGCATAATAGACTAGTTATAATACCTGTGCACGCACAGGGTTTTTAAAATTTCGTTTTAATTATGTATTATTATCGATTAAGAAATGAACCACTTAACATGTTTCAAATGGTTTTACTTAGTGGACTAAAAATAAAAAATCATATGTATATGTTATAACCTACCTATTATTTTAAGAGAATGCTTTTGGATTAAAAATTATATCTTATTATTCAAGTAAAATAACATGATGAAACTTGCCTTGCATGAGATGTTAGTGATATATGCTTTTAGTTTTGCAAACTCACGCTATCAATTTACGATATGTTTTGTAATTGTGGTATTTCTTTTACTTATATTTTCGTTAAAATATGTAGCATATTTAAATAGCTTTGAAGATTGATTCATTTCCTTAATTATGAATAACCATCATATCATTTTTACTAATGTGTTATTTACTTCTCATGTTTGATTATAAAATAAACATATTAACATAAATGCTTACACTATAGCTTCTTTATTACATAAAGAGAAATGAAAAAAGATGTAATGAGTAGAACTCAAATTTAATCTTACGTTTATGTATAATGTATAAGAATAATTTTTCTCCAAGCCCGAACTATATAATAAAATTATTATTACTTGTATAAGTAAATTATAAATGGATGGAAAAAAAAATAACAAAAAGTATATTCGCAAGTCTATTATGATTGTTTGAATCCTTACCGACATTTCACTTTAATGCAACTTTCTTCACGATTGACCTAAATCATCAAGGTAAAAGACACCCATATTTTAGACCTTTGGTTGACACCTATAGTGTTATCAATGACAACAAACACCTGCTAAGTTTTATTAACTCATTCAAAGACAAATTAAACTCCGAAAAAATTCCTACCGTAAAATTCCCCGTATAGGCACTAAAACACATCTTTGGTACATTAAAATACATTCATGTATTATCTAAATCAGCAACTCAACTAAATTATACATTCATACCTTGAGCAGGCGTAGGAAATCCTTCCAAAACAATCATGTGTTGATACTTAATCCTCCTCTAAAAAACGCATACAACAAATTGCATTACACTTTAGTGTGTGCGATAAGATAATAAAACTGCAAAAACCACTAATATGTTGCATTATAGTGAGGATAACGACAAAGTTAGTCATAACATCAAATAAGAAAACTTCATATTAGAACTAAATGGGTGTTTGGTTATGCTTATTAAGGGTGCTTATTGGCTTATTCAATTACCATAACACAATACGTGTATGATAAAGCTATAAGCTTTTTTTAGAAGCTTAGTGAAAAACCCATGAACTCACAACTAATTCTTTTATAGCTTAGTGTGTTTATAGTTAAAACACAAATATTAAGTGTAGAAGTTTTGAATAAAACATAAAAAAGAGTTACTAAAAGTTGGTGTGTATAACAAAAAAGTTCAACCATAAAAAAGGTTACTAAATACTATTAGCTAGATAAGACATATGCCAAATTTCTGTTGAGGTCTCTTTCGGATTCTATTCAGAAGCAAAAAGAGGTTTACATATAAATCATAAGTATAGAATAATGGTTGTATCTCACATCCGTGATTATCAACTCAATAACATTATCGCAGTATAGTAACGTAATAACCTGATTAAAATTATATATTCTTGCTGAATAATTCTCATGTACATACTTTTAATTCGTTTACAACGGCCAACTATTACATTTTTTTTATGAAAATCACGTCAATGAATAAAGTTAGGTTATCACATACGTTTTTTTTAGGAGGTGATTGTTATCAAATAAGGATTGTGATGCGTGCATTTTTTTATTTTTATTTTTTTTAATAATTTAAGGAAAACACATTCTACATTAAACAATGATTATCTAATACACGTTTTTTTTTTTTTTTTTTTTTTTTAATAATAATTAGCTTTGTATAACGTTTTTAATTGACAGACATGTTGAGGTTGATTTTGTTATTTAACTTTAACTATTGATATCATGTTGTACAAAATGTGTATCATGCTTACCATTTGATATTTATATTGTCGTTACTAATAATTTAGCCGTATTTTAAACCCGTTTGCGCATAAATTAAACTTTTTAATAGTAACATGAGTCCTTATTTAAAAAAATATTCTAATTGATGAAAGTTTAAAACTAACAGTAGTTTATAAAAATATTTAACATATATTAAAACTAATTCGCATATTTATCAAATTTTGTAATTTAAATGGGTGAAAGTCTAAAAACTAATAATAATACTCATGTATTTTTAAACAAAGTTAATATTATAAAGTATACGGGGTATAAAGTGTAAGGGGTTATTTGTGTTTTTTATAAAGTTATTAAAAAACATGAAAATTTGTAATTTTACACTTTACTCTATATAAATTATTTAAAATTCAAACACTAAAGTTTTATTAATTGCTTCCTTTTTTTTTAAGTTTTTGTTTTTATAAATTTTACACCTATATTTTTATGCATTTTTTTTCTTAACTAAATTTCTCCACCAAATTTATTAAGTTTGATCAAAATCAATTTAATTTTGACTTTTTATTGACCAATCACGTTGCTCGATTTCGCTTACGTGGCAAAATCGAGCTCTGCTATTGGTCTAATTTTGTTTTCAATAAGAAGAGATTTGCAAAAACACTCCGAAATGATGTAATTCTTTTATTATATAAAAGATTTATGTGTTCATCATTAATATTTGATGCTAATGTTTATACATATAATTATCGTTTTTGAATAGATAATAACCCTTATATTTTGATAGCTAAAATAGTTTATTTATGTTTTCACGTCTATAAATACGTTTGTGTGATTCAAAATGCGTCATACTATGTGTTAATGGAATCTCATCAAGCTAACATATAAAATTTGAAATGTAAGTTATCTTCTGTGATAGCCTTAAGGGGCAACAAAACTAGGGTGGAAAAAGCGGTTGGGAGGAATGTCGGTGGCTATGGGAAAGTAGGTTGATGTGATGGACTAATAGAGTCAAGGAGGATTGGAGGTGAAATGGAAGAGAAGAAAGTTGGAGGCTTTTATATCATTGTTATAACCTAGATAAGGAATAGGTGGGTTTATAAACTCCTCTATTTTAAGATATTTCTTTTGTAAAGGGCAAAAAAGAAACAACAATAAAATCAGAGTAAATTACACTGTTGGTCTTTAAACTAGGTCAAATTTTTTGGGTTTAGTCCTAAAATCGACAAAATTGCACTCATAGTCCCTAAAATCCTGTTTTTGCTTTGTTAGGGGTCCTAAACCTTAACGGTCGTTAAAAATCTCGTTAGCTGCAAAGGTTTTTTCGTCTTTTCGGCATTTCTTGTCTAAACATCCTATAACACATTTGGTCCCTGAACGATTCCAAGGCTCGATTACAAAAAAAAAAAAAAAAAAAAAAAAAAAAAAAGGTATTTTTATTACCTTTTTTTTTAGCCTTAAAAAAAACTAAAATCTTTTAAATTTCTATAAATTTCTATCCTCATCACATAAACCATCACCATAACAACTCCTATTTTTCAATACTATTATTGTTCTCTTCCACATAAGAAGTTGGAGTATTAACACAAGTTGATTAGGATATTTGTCGTTCACAAGCGATTTTCGGCACAACTGTGATCTTTGCAAACGCGAGCAAAGCTAAAACAAAGACGATTAATGCATATAAAAAATGCAAAACATTACGCAATAAAACATGTTTTTGCTCGAGACCTTTCCAAAAAAAGGAAGCTTGAGACCTTTCCAAAAAAGGAAGCTTCAAAAGATAACGATATTTCTTTTAATTTGTTTTGAATGGTGGATAAAATAAATAATCAAGTGAGAGATAAAACTATTTGGATGCATAAAATCAAACTAGACGAGTACCAGTGTATAAAGATTCAACTTTAAATTAACTGTTTTTGATAACATTTATACAATGTAAAATAATCAAAATGTGATTGAATTTTTTTTTAGAGTAAACTGCAAAATACATCCCTGTGGTTTACACTTTCTGAGACCTTACATCCCTGTCAGAAACTATTGACACATTACATCCTTAGTTAGCCAAACGTTTACCATTATACATCCTTGGACCCTAACTTCGTTAGTTTGGCTCGTTATCCAGTCCTACTAGAGGGGTATTCTTGTCTTTTCGTTTTCCTAGCTACACTCTGTCACTCTCCCCTCTCCTAAAACACACAACCACACTCTTCACTTGTAGACACACACATACCAAATCCCTTTTCTCTCTAGCTGCTCAAAACGAATCATAAATACAAACACATATGATTTTTTTCCTGCTTTAATTTACTTATGACACAATCTACCCATGGTTTCTTTTAACTAAATCCGAACATCAAACAGAAACCCTTAATTGATTCTATCTTCACAAGACCGAACCATAAATAATCCAACCCAATCTCCTTGTTTCTGCTTGAAACTCGAACCATCGGCTTCAAGATCTTTTAATTAAGGTCTCGATTCAGCTTCAAGATCTATTAAATAAGGTCTCGAGTAGGTGTGTTTTGATTTTTTGTTTCTTTGTTTCAAAAGATCAATGATGGGTTTGTTGTATAGATCTCAAATAAATTATCTTTTTTCTTGATATTAACCAACTTGAGATCTTGTTTAGTATTTGTATTTAGTTTCTAGTCTTGTTGTGGTTGTGTGAGATGAGTTTGTTAACAGATGTATTGTTTGAGTTGGGAAGGGACAAATTGTTAATGGTTATTTACTGTCTTTGACCTTTTTTTTTTTTTTTTTTTTTTTTTTTGTTCTTCAATTGACTTTTGGCTTCTTGGACTCTAGATGACTAAATGGTCTGATGTCAAAAGTTATCAAATTACTTCTTGAAAAAACGGAGTTATAAAACCAAAATACTTCTTCAAAAAACAGTTTTGAGTTATCTTGTAGAATATAAAAATTGAAATACCCTTAAAAAAACAGTTTTCGTTTATTAATACTGTAATAAAAAAATTATATATAAATAAATAAATAATAAAAAAATAAAAATATAGAGTTAATAATAATAATAATAATAATAATAATAATAAACTGCAAAATACATCTCTCTTATAAGTAAAAAGACAAAAATAGCCCTCCGTTAGACTCACGTTAAAAGTTAACGAAAAAATATTTGCACCGTTCGTCCTAAGGGATGTATGATGGTAAACGTTTGGCTAATGAAGGATGTAAGTGCCAATAGTTTCTAACAGGGATGTAAGGTCTCAAAAAGTGTAAACCAAAAAAATGTATTTTGCAGTTTACTCTTTTTTAACATAGAATAATTCAACTTAAAAAGGGTGACAACAATTACTTAGAAACATTTATTGTCTTTTGCAAAAAAGATTTCTAGATTTTTCTAGTTTAAATTGGTAGTTATAAATTACGTAGTATATAAGAGAATTGTTTATACGTCGTAAGGTTGACATAAGCAAAACATTAACGACCACAAGAATTCTAAATGATAATTGTTTGTGTTACATTCAAGTAGCAATTGAAACAAAGTTTTTAAGATCAATTATTCACGTCAGCGAATGGAGTATTATGTTTCTACCATTTCTCGGTTTGGTGTTTTCGTTAGAACCAAACTGAACCATAAGCTTCGATTTTATAATTACAAAAACAAAACCATCCGTTTTCAATTACCGTCTAAAACATAAACTTTCAGATGTCCCGGTCTGATTTATCCAACAAAATAAACAAATTTAAATTAAAAAAAAAAAAGACATTTGTGAGAAAGATGAACAAATTGCCTCATATTAGATTGTTTTCAGTGTATGAACTCAAAGTATATTTATAAACTAAGGGTGAGCAAACGGACCGGATGGACCGAACCGACCGACAAAACCGACCGGACCGAACCGGACCGGACCGACCACATTCGGTCCGGTCCGCGGTCTAGGCTTTTCTGCTAATTCGGTCCTCGGTCCGGACCGACCAAAAAACCGAAAAAACGTGCCAAAATATGCCTAATTGGACCGGACCGACCGAAGACCGGACCGGACCGAACCGGACCGAGACCGGACCGACCACATTCGGTCCGGTCTCGGTCTATGGTTTTTCCGGTTCTCGGTCTTCGGTCCGGTCTTGGCCGGTCCGGTCCGGTTTTTGGACCATGCTCACCCTTATTATAAACCATCATGGGCAATAACCAAGTAGAGTGATAGTATAAGAATTGCATCAAAGAGGTTCCATTAATATAAGATTAAAAAAATAATATAATAAAAGAATATAAATTTTGACCAAACAACAAAATAGAAATTGCAAAAATCAATAAAAAAACCAGCATCAAAAAGTCACAAACAATTGTTAAAAAACATTAAAAAGATTTGCATCAAAGAGATTCCCATCTAGACTTGATCGAACATTAAATCCAAAATAAATCTGGAGTTCTGATGTCCCTGTCTTTTTATCATCATTTGCAAATACAAACAAATAAATTTTCTTCAAATAAATGTATGAGGTGTTTCACGATAAAAGGACATTGGAAGACCATTTATCAGGATAGCCACAAAAATTAATATGGCGTCCAAGCCATTACACCGTGAGGAACTGTTTTTTAATCCTCCAGAATTGGTAAACGGACGCCTTTTCAATAAATAATAAAGGGAGTGATAAAAAAAAGCTCAGTGGAAGGAGAAGTCGTTTAAAATAGGGATCACGGCAAGATTATTAGTCTTGTCCACTACCCTTTTACACTCTCAAGTGCTTAACCTCATCATAGATGTATTTTATCACTCCATTTACTTATATCAAAATATATAAAAAAAAACACAAAACAAGAGCCTCAGTGTGTGTAACATGAGATCATTGATTAAAAATCTCTCTGAAATCCGCTAAGATAATTATTTTTTTCATCATAAGCTCTATAAAAACAAATTTATAAAAAAAGAAAAAAGAAGTTAAAATGTGCTCAGACAGCCAAGGGTTTTGTCGTCAAACTTTAATGGGAAGAAGAGCCCAAGATCAGAAACTCTAGTCCACAATATGCTTCATCACCGCACAACACAAAAGTAAAATTCTATAAAAACAAAAACAAAAATCAAAGTATACAAAAGAGAGGTTTTTTAGACCTGGTGATAGAAGAAGAATGAAGATGTGAGTGAATGAATGAGAAAGAGGCGATATGTGTTTGCATTTATAAGTGTATCTGATTATTAGGGTTTTCAATATTAGGGTTGTAGGGATTGGGTTTTTAGTCTTGTGGGCTTTTATATAATTCGTATAGTATGGGCCTTAATAGATACACATTCGGGCCTTTTCAATTGTGAAGCTAAAATTTTTATAACGAGGACGGCTGTGAGCCGCCGCAGTGGGCCGGTGATCTTGCAGCAAAATTTCGCGTCTGGTTGTCTGATAAATATAGCGTTACATAAGTGGATGAGGGACTTGTTCGTCTTTCTCTGTGTGATGTTTGAATAAATAGGTGGCAATTGTTTGGTTACGGTCGCATAGTTTCAAGCATTGTCCCTAAACCCAATATAGAGATGTTACTTACATACAAATAGAATGGCCACCATAGAAATCTTCCCGGCATCCTAGTGAACTATCGCTCCACATGGAGGTGTCCATCGCGCACTCTTTAACAAAATTGAGGAAACAACATATCATTAGTATCCAATACATGTCTTTTAATAATATACACATAGTAGGCTAGTAGAACTAAATTATGAAACAAAAACGCAAGACATGACTCCAACGACACGAACCGTTGCCTGCATCAATTGCTTCTGGTGATTGGTCTTCCAGTGCCGAAAGCGCTCCTCATAGTCTACCTTCTGCTGCAGTAACCTGTAATGAAAAGATAAAAAAAAAAAAAAAAAAAAAAAAAAAACCCTTCAATCTCGTGTTCATGCTTTGTTTCCAAATCTGCAATCTTTATTTAAGTTTGATAAAGCAATCTATTAGTTGGTTAAAGAGGTTCATGACAGCATGATAATGTAAATTACAAATGTAAATTACAAATGCTTTGTTTCCAAATCTGCAATCTTTATTTAAGTTTGATAAAGCAATCTATTAGTTGGTTAAAGAGGTTCATGACAGCATGATAATGTAAATTACAAATGTTTCTTATTATCAGTACAACATAAGTCTTAGCAGATAATGCACATAAATCTAAGATAATTAATCGAGTACCAATGTCAATTTCTTCTAATTGGATCTGTAAACTGGATTTGTGAACAAACCAAAGACGCACCTTTGTGAAAAGAAGAGAAAAAGAACTGGATCTGTAAACTTCATTTTATGAGAGACGATCATAAGAAAAAAGAATGACGAAGTCATAATAATGTCGAGACCGACAACATACCTCGGGTAGGGTGTGTGCGTCTACCAAAACGCGTATTGACATTCGCGGCCCGTCTGTGTGTAACATTTGTTTGTTGCAACAATGAAATGTCATGGTATACATGTATCAGCAATTTGAAACAGTGGCTTAACACAAAATATCACCAGACAAAAGCACATAAGAATAAGACACGAAAAGTACTCTGGCGGCTGCTCGTGGATGCGTGTGTGTATATGTGCGCTGCAGGCTGGCTGCTGGATGAACTAGGCGTGGAAGCTGTAATATTCAGAAGAGATAAATTATAAGATAAACGTACCATGCAACTCATTAGAATACAGAAACAAAGTATGCTGTGTAAGAATAATGGCCAAAGGTAAATTTGTACCCGAAAACGTGGCATGAGCACGTAACTTACATTGATAAGCACTTGTAAACGGATGTGTCTGCGTACCATTGGCATGAGAATAAGTATCAGAAATATTCATTGGACCTGTAAAAAATGCCAAACAAAGTTTTTGTTAGCTGCACTAACATCAAATTCGTTGGTGTTCGAAACATTGTTTTTGAGTGTAACAATATCAACAAAACACACAAAATAAGAATCCAAAGACAATGATTCACCATAAATCGTGAAACACATCTGAAACTGATAAGAATCCAAAGTGAAACACATCTGAAACTGATAAGAATCCAAAGACAATGATGCACCATAAATCGTTTCAGCATGCATTGGTGTTGGTTTTCTGGATCGAGACACATCAAGTTCTGTAAAAACAATACCAGAATACAAACCTTAAATCTTGCCGACCATTGATGGATGCACGGGAAAAAAAATTAAGAAGTCATGTAACAGAAGACCTGTGTTATCATCAATAACAACAACGGCCTGACACATTGAAACCGCTTGCGAGTAACTTTGCCAGGTGCAGAACACGCAGAGGAAGACGCGGCCGCAGTAGAGCAATCTATGATTGAAAAGTGCAACAAAGAAGTTATAAATAGTAATGACACAGACCCATGATGAAGAACAGTTCCAAAATGTATTAGCAAAACATTACCCGCGGATACTACTATATCATCCACCTTCCTCCTCCCTTTTCTGCTAACAGACGTTGTTAACTGAGGTCGCTGACAACTACCGGCTAGCGTCGTATGGAACGTGTCAGGTTCATTTATCGTTATACCATTCGACCGCCGAGTCACTGCCCCTTGACAAACACTTTAACTATAATCCAACAAACGGTCCACGTCCATGGAAGTATCAAGTAAAGTAGACTCTAAATTGCAAGGGCGTGGTGATGGACAACCTAAACCCACATCATCAACAGCACCAACAGACCTACCCTCGTCCAACATCTCTTCCCCATGGGTCTACGCACAACTTTACTTTTGGTTTTTAGACTTAATTAGAAGGCAACATAAAAAATAATAATAATAATAAAAAAAAAAAAAAAAAAAAAAAAACCAACAAACAACATACATATATGACCAGGTGTGTTACGCAACTCCTAACACTGAAAAAGCTTATCCAAAGAAAGCAACAGGTACCAGATATAAACATAGAACTGATAAAGCAAAAGATTGAAAAGCAGGCACCAACAAAGATACTATGAGTGATACAACACGTATTTACCTAGAACAGCGAAACGTGAGCGGCTAAGGAAAACGGAAAAGAGCATAGCGTTCGAAATTAGCAGAGGTTTGAGAAGAAACGCACGAAAAGATAACTACGAAAATCAGGCGGTGCATCGTTAATATCAAACGTCCCCAAAAAATTAGAAAAAAGAAAAATGGCCTCGGATACTGGGCTTAGACAGCTTAAGCGGGCTGGATGAAAAATGCGGAAATCAAAACGACAATCCTAGCATCGTTTTGCGTCCTCAAATTATATATATAGTAATTTTCCAAAAGCTATAGACCGTAATTTTCATTAGAATTTGTGAGGTATAGACGATGGATTGAGATTTAAGATTATTTGAGTACCAAATTTTATTTATTATTATTATTATTATTATTATTATTATTATTATTATTATTATTATTATTTTTAATCTTCACCATTTATATTTATTTGATCTAATCTATGAGATTAATTTCAATAATTTAAAAATCTTATTTTTTTTTTAAATATTAATATCTTTCAAACCGTTAATCATTAAACGAAAAAAAAAAATATACCGTTACGAAGAGCATTTAAAATAGGCATTTCGATATACTTTCGATAAATTTCATGAAAAAAATCATATGTGATTTAACATTAATATAACATGTGATTTAACACATATTACATATCATATATGATATATTACATGTGATTTTTTCATGCAAAATTTCATTAACGAAAAAAAAAAACGTTTTTTTTTTTGGTCGAAAGTATATCAAAGTGTCCGTATATAGAAAAATAATTAAATGGTTGTCGTGATGGTGTAATTTATTTTCGTTTAACGATTAACGGTTTAAGAGATTTAAATTATAAAAATATGTGAAATATTAAAATGTTTTTAATATCAACATTGATTTCTTTTTAGATGAATGGTGGAGATTAGTTCTTTGCTATATAAAAAAAGTTTGGTTGTAAAATGTTGTTACAACCATGGTTGGTTGTCAAGATCCCAATCATTATCAGGTGAGCATAAAAAAAAATAAATAAATAAAAAAAAACCCGAATAAATCGACAAAAAAATTGCCCAATTGTTTCAACATTTTCGGTAACCAAAAATTTGTTTCTTGTATAGTTTCTTATACAGTTTTATAGTTATGTGTAGTGTTTCTTGTATCTTTGATTGTTTGGCATTAATTTAAGTGAAAATGCACACCGATCTATTTGAAACCCAATGGTCCATGTCTTGCATGCATGAATTTGATTGGAGTGAGAAGGGTGCAAACAAAGAATCGGCTAGATCAAATGCATGTCAATTGTCTAGGGGGGGTTACTGACTTACTGTCTTACTGATGCGGTTCTATCAGGATAGTTGTTTCTCATGTCAGCTATCGCGACAGGGCAATTTGTCAAGAACCACATGAAATGCAACCGTTCCAATAAAGATGCATCTCCAAAAACTTTAGAGTTTTAGCATGGATTTTTTTCTTCTTCTTTTACCTTTCTGTAAAGGTTGAAATTTTGTTTAAATTAATTGGATGATAAATATTTAGGTAACAAATAGTTGATTCTTGTAAATGTAGCATTTTTTGAACCGGTGAATATATATTAACATCACAAGCACATATACAACTCAATACAGTCTTACTGTGCCATGACACAACCAAGGCTACCACAAAAGACTATATATAAAATACCAAACAACATCAGTAAACGACTATATCAACTAGTAGAAATCAGATAGACAATCTTCAAATTCACCACTATAAGCCAATACCAATTCACCCGGGATTACATTAATTTCCTTCCCATTGTGTAACATCTAAACTACTGACATAGCATGATCCTCATATCAGTAGTTTGATGAAACACCAGTGAAAGTCCTTTCCCATCCATTCAAAACATCCATCCACCATAGGTAATGTTCTAGCATATGACTACATTTTTAAGACTACATAAGCAATTCATATATTTAGACCAACAATATAAAGAAGACTGATGCAGTTTGGCATCATCAAATGCAAGACATACCCTATATATCCTCCAAAAGAATGTCCCAAATTGATTAGACTACATTTCCTTTAAGAATCTCTTTGAGCCGCTTCAATATTGCATCCTCTACATATTAAGGCAGTGGTCAAGATTCTATTAGGCGTCATGGCAAAAAACTCCGTACCCGACGGGGACCCGATCCTCAAATCCGATTTGACCGGGGAATCCTCGAGTTGACCGGGGATGGGGATGGGGACGGGGAATCCCCGAATTATAAAACTGGGGATGGGGATAACAAAAATCCCCGACCCCAAACCCGAACTTTTAATGTATAAGCATACACTGTATAAGTTATATGTATATTAATAATACATGTACTTGTATATGTATATGTTAGTGAGTAGTGACAAGTAGTATATATGTATGCATATGTGACATTCAGTGGATCAAATACTTTTAAAATGTTAAGCACTAATGCATATTATTCTACCAATATTTTATCTAAATCCACACGTACATTCGATGCGGTTTATTTTTGTATTATATGTGATGTTTGAGTATTTATGATACTTTAAAGTTGAATGACATTTTAATTAATCTAACTATGTACGATGTATGCTTTTTAAGACATTGATAGGTTAGCTCTTTATATTTTCGATTACTTATGTAATTTTTATGCTCAATTTATAAGGCCGGAAAATACCCGAATCCCCGTGGGGATCCCCGATCCCCATTGGGGATGGGGATGGGATTGTAAAACTATTCCCCGATAGGGATGAAGGCAGGGATGGAAATGAGGAGTGAGAAACGGGGATGTGGATGGTAAATACGATCCCCGATAATCCCCGCCCCCGTTGCCATCCTTAGGCGTCATCCAACCAAATGATATATCCCTGGGTAATGTAGGAGTTCATTGTACACAATGTAATAAAATGGCGTAATTAATGTTATAAGAACTAGTTTTAGAAACCGTGTACACACGAGGTTTGGGCATATAATATAACGGGTAATAATATTCGATAACTTTGTTTTGAAGTTAAATATTGTGACAATTCATAAATTAATAATTTTATAATGTTTATAATTTTTCTATAAATTTAGATTAAGTTTAGTACTTATATAGTTATAATACCCATGCACGCACGATATGCGTTAATATCGATTAATATTTTGTATGAATTTTTGTTGCTCAAATGTTTTGATTTTGTTTAACTGGAATGGTGTTTATGATGACCTTTTTTAAATTTAACTATTTATATCATACTATAGATATTATGTGTGTTTAGTAGCATATAATGATATTGAAAATATGTGTCGTCGCTATATATAAAAGTTCGTCTATTTATTTTATTTTCACAGTAACGTGTGAGGTCGTGCCTTCATTTTAATATTTATATTTCTATTAATAATAACTAAAGCTGATTTTTAAATTCGTGCTCGAGTTAAAATTATAATAGAAATAACATGAGTTGTTATTGAATGCGAATAATTAAAAAAAAAAATACTTTTTTCTGGATATCCTTATTTAATCTCATAAAGAGGAATAACATTAGTTGTTCGTATATGTACAATCTCATGCATTTTTTTACATGTCCCAGTAGCGTGTTTTTTTATATTTATAATTTTGTGCAAATATATTAGTTTAATATATACTATTAATAATATTTATAAATGACAACAACATATTATTTTATTTAGGGTTTTGCTAACTGTTTAAGAGGATGCTTTTTTTTTCTTACAATTTGATGTAATAGACTATTTCAACCAATCAGAATTAAGTGTTAGTTATGCATTCACCTTTTTCGGAATTATTTTCGCAATTTTAGTGATTTTCATCCAATCATAATAATTCATTAATAACATTGTAATAACAATTACTTGCTTAAACACAGCCCTAAGAGCTGTTGTTAGCAAAACCCTTTTATTTTTTTCATAAAATATGAAATATATGGGGTATTTATTAAATTTATAAAGTTATTAAAAAAATGAAAACTGATAAGTATACTTTAGTTAAAATTTTAGAACTAAAGTTTTATTAACTATACCCTCGTGTTTTTGCACATTTTATAAATTAGACGAAAATTTAATAGTTTGACCAAATTGGGATGCAATTTTGACTTTTATTGGCTAATCACATTGCTTGATTTTCTTTGGTATCAAAATTGATTGGTCAAATTTATTTTTTTTATAAGATTGTTTTAGCAAAATTGATTCCAAATGAAGTAATTCTTTATTATATAAAAGATACAAAAGTATACAGTTAGCAAGGCTCCTTTAATCTGAACATATAACAATTAGATTATTATTGAACACTTTATTATTCATATACTGAATGCGTAACATACACAACCATCACATATTAAAACACTTTACAGCAGTATAAATGTAAACGTAGTATTTTTTTTGAAAGGCTGTAGAAATGTATATTCGGACCAGAAAGTACTGGAATTGCTCACAACCAAGAGCTGAATGAAACCGTCCAGCAGAAGATCATGAACACAAAACGACTAGCAGAAACAAGAATAATAGAAAACTGGCCTCAGATATGACAACAAAGATCGAAAAGCTTAAGCCTTGGAAGCAAGATCTCTGGTGGAGCGGTTGTATTTCATGTGGCTTTTGACGAGTTGCCCTGCTGAAATTGCCGACATGAGAGATAACTCTCCAGCTAGAACTGCGGCTGCGACAACCTTAGCCAATTGTCGGGCATTTGATCCAGCCGATTCTTTGTTTGCACCCTTCACTCCCAACAAGTTTAGGCAAGCAGATTGCGAAGCCAACTGAGTCCCACCACCCACAGTCCCAACCTCAATTGATGGCATGGTCACAGACACGTGAAGGTCTTTGCCCTCGTTCACAGCTTCCATCATGGTGATACAATGGGAGCTTTCGATGTTCTGAGCTGGATCTTGTCCAGTAGCAAGGTACACAGCTGACACGATGTTACTTGCGTGCGCATTGAAGCCACCAAGAGCACCAGCCATAGCGGATCCTGTGAGGTTCTTGAGCATGTTCAACTCGACCAAGGAAGCTACAGTTGTTTTCAATACCTTCTTCACTACTTCTTCATTTATGATTGCCTCACAAACCACTGATTTTCCTCTCCCTTCTATCCAATTCACGGCTGCTGGTTTCTTATCAGAACAATAGTTTCCAGAGATGCCAATGACGTCCATGTCGGGGAAATCGGCTTGGAGATAGTCTAAAACATTTTGAACACCTTTCGAAACCATGTTCATCCCCATTGCATCACCAGTGCTGCAAGTAAACCTTATGTATAGATTCTTCCCGGCTATCGCACATTGGATTCTCTGAAGCCTCCCGAACCGGCTTGATCTGCAAGTATATCATTTAATTTAGGAAAATGCCAAATGTGCCTTTAGAGCTGCATTTAATAAATTTTGACATGCATAAATTGTTGAATCCACTCACCTTTTTTTAAAAATTAAATATATCACCCCTCATTATATGTTATTAACAATTAAACGTAACGCTTAAGGCTACTATCAAAATCGTTTAATTTAGGTTAGTATGCTATGACTCAATAGAAATAAACAAAGATAGAGAATAGCAACTTAGTTAGATCGACACGTGTGCAAATATTTTTCTTCCAGAAATAAATCCATGCTATCATAGGATCTATATGGTTTTACTTGTATTAATCTATACGGCATATAAAGTACACATCTTATTTCTTAAAACTTGAATTCCTTAAACTTAATGTTAACTTTATTCACTTTTGATCCGAATATTTCATATTATTTAGCCACGAAATTTTTAATATCTCAGTTACAGTAATAGTTTTTATGATTTTACAAATGACTTTTGACTCTAATTTGGTCTATTATTATATATGGTGAGATGAAAAGAATTTTTATATTTAAATTTTAGAACACACGTAACGACTTTTTTTGTTTATGTGTTGTGTCAAACTAGTCCCACAGTTTAGATATGTATTTGGACATTAGTTTGAAATATTAAAACGAGATAGTCAACTATAATAAATGAGTCAGCTAGGAGATAAGGGTGATTGAATTTTATGCGAATAACATAACTTTCATTGAAACCAATGGGAGAACAATTGCAAAGAATTTTGTTAAGGGTTAGATCACAACACCTGGGATTGCTAAGAACACTTTTCTCTAATTATTTTCTAATATTTGTAATCTTCTACAATACTAGCCATAAGCTAAGCTAGATATATATAATTATTATTTTCAAGCTCTAAATTTTTACTGATATGAATTTAAGTGCTTAAATCACAATTATTAGAATAACTTATTAGCAAAACCATGGAAAGTTGATATTAGTATAAGTTGGCAGAAATGAAACTAGAAGTATCTTACTTGTTGAAGACAGATGCAAGAGTATCAAAGTTGAGTGGTTCCTCCAAGAAGAACTTCAAATCAGCAGCCTTCTTTGCAGTCCCAAACCTAACAACCGGAGCTCGAGTCATTCCATCTTTAAGTAGGACACTGGTTGCACCACCAGATACATAAATTGCCTTACAACCCCTATTGGTACTAGCCACAAGACACCCTTCAGTAGTCGCCATGGGCACGGTAAACTCCTGTCCATCCAACAACATCGGACCAGCAATACCAACGGGTATTTGAACATAACCAACAGGCATCTCACAACACTGTCCCAATATCGATTCGTAATCAAACCCCTCTAGAGGCAAACCATCAAGAGATTTCCCAGTAATCCTCTCCAAGGCTACTCGCCTTATGAAAGCTGCACGCTTGCAATCCCCAAGCTTGGATTCCAACGAGTACGATGGTGTTTTACCCGAAACAACCGCTTTTATCACCTCCTCATCCTCTTCAGTGACAACTGTTTCTGTTGGTAAATGCTCCAAATCTTTCTTTATAACGTGTTTTACGACCTCATCTGACTCACAATCTAGGGCTGCACCACAAGAGGTCACACGACTGTCTTCCTTACGCACAATTTCATTCACGTCACCTTCTACCTCGTCTTCTTTTTCTTCATCGTCTGAATAAGGCGTAGGGTGAACAAAACTCATCCCAAAGAAGCCAATAAGGTAGATGAACGACGCCACAAACAAGAAGATTGCAGCGATTTCCGACATGGTGACAACATGGAGTGGAGTCGAGTTACGGATCTTTTCACGCCATCTAATAAGAAGAAAATACGTAACTGAAAAGAAAACAGTAAAGAAAACACCATTTGAAATCCCCAAAGAAAGTGGGACAAAACCATCCACCACTTTTGTGTCCTTGGCTTCAAACATCTTATTATCTGAAACATGATTCTTAAAAGAAGGTTTCAACGAAGATCGTCTTCGGACATCCATCTCTTTTGCTACGGTGGTACCACTCGGCAGATGGGATGAAGCCGAAGACGAGTTCTTCGAGGATGAACGGATACAAATTATGGGATTTGTTAAGTAGCTAAGTAATAATAAATAAGTAGTATAGAATAATTTGGAAAATGGTTGTAAATTTGGCGGTTTTATTTATAGATATATGGATGCACTACACGCTAACTTTGAATCTAGTATTAGTCAGCAACGGGTAGCCGATGTGTTTAAAATAATTAAAAACAGCACATCGGATGGGAAAATAGGGAGACTGGTTTCACCTTCGTATTACACGTACACATGTTTCATATAATATAAAGAATTACACTTTTAAAACCGATTTTAAATGGAGAGCGGGGTTTTTCTAAATTGGTGAATTATATTCTCATTTTTGTCATGCAAGTAAAATAAAGCAATTAGTTGATGTAAGTCAAAATTTTAGAAAACAAAAATACACAAGTGATCAGGGTGGTGGCAGTGGTGCCTCCGAAAACATACTTAACCTCCCAACCAACCAATAATATCACTCCACCTTACTTACAACTTTTTCAAACCTCCCAACCATTTTTAGTGGCAACCATACCTTTTTAAACCTCCCAAACTACCAACCTTTTTAAACCTTCCAACGTTCGAAAATTAGTATACTTTTCTCCTCCCCGCCCCGGTGAAGTTTGCCTGCGAAACTAACCTCCGAGCCAAACCGGCGAGGTGGCAATGGTGTTCACCGCCGGTTAACCCAAACCGTTGGTGAAACCGGCACCACTGCCACCACCCTCAAGAGTTTTTATTTATTTATTTATTTATTTTTAAATACTTGAACTAGACATCACTACAAGAAGCGGTTACCCATGAAAACTAATTTGTAGGTATCCACCCACCTATTTATCACAGATTACCCATGAATAGCAAATTAAAAAAACGAACAAGGCTACCCTCAAATTTCCCACTTATTTTCCCACAGGAACACCCACAATACTATATTTAGTGTGTAAATTATTGCCGCTAAAATATTCCGCACGAATTAACCACAATTTTACCATTTTTTTTATTTTTATTATTTTTTACTTTTTTTCCTTTTTTTGGGCTATTTATGTAGACTAGAAGAGTAATCGTGTATAACAATTGGATTTTCTTGTGGCATATATTTATAATGATATTTTAGTTAAGTGTTTTGTATGACCAAAATATCACTATAACTATATGCTGTTAGAAAATCTCATTGCTATGCACAAGTACTCGTCTTGTTAAATAAAATAA
This sequence comes from Artemisia argyi, assembly GCA_030686995.1. Lineage (NCBI taxonomy): Eukaryota > Viridiplantae > Streptophyta > Magnoliopsida > Asterales > Asteraceae > Artemisia > Artemisia argyi. Next base: position 103,827,839 of record CM060696.1, read on the forward strand.
AAAAATTTCCACTCTTTTGTTATGTGTTTTTTAAACTTAGGGGGGTGTATATTTAAGCTTATATATGGGCTCATGAGTTTACGTGATTTCGGCATATATTTTATAAGCTTCAATTTTTAGGCTTATTTAGAAATTTGTGGACTTATAATAATATAAAAAATTTATATAAGCCCACAAGTCTCCAAATAAGTTGAAAAATTGAGGCTTATCGTATATAAGCCGAAAAACAAATAAGCTCATAAGCCTCATATAAGCTTAAACAAATACTCCTTTTAAAAATCTCTAAATAGTTCGTGTGTTTTTAGTAAACGTGTGTTGTGTGTTACAACACAAAGTAATGATATGTTATGATCTCATTCTTTTAATAAGTGGTCTTAAAAGTCAATCCTTTGTTAACTTAGTAACTATCACCCGTGTGTTAGTCAATTACTTTGCTTCCGAATTAAGACATTCAAATGGTGTGTCAATAAGAGATTCAAATCGTTTATTTTCATTTTTAATTTTTAAGTTTTCACTTAGTTGTCCATTTTAAGTTTTTCATTTTTTACTTGACCATTTTTATTTTTTATTTTTGGTAATCATGATTTCTAACCTTTTTGCCAACTAATCCACGGGGCTTGAGCCTACCGTTACACAAAATCAAACCAGGTAAAGTCATCCCTTTTCAGAAAGTTGGTTGCCACTTAAGGTTGTTTGCACATAGCAGAAATTGAACTCGAAACCTCAAATATTTTAGAATAATAGATTTCAACTCTTGTTTTGTTTTTGATAACTTTTATCGGTTATTGCATTAAACCAGTAAGATGCTAATTTTATATATATATATATATATATATATATATATATATATATATATATATATATATATATATATATATATATATATATATATATATATAGTGTGAGGTTCTTTTAAGAACCAAATAAATTGCGAGAACCACTTTATTACTCATAATAATGCATAATGTACAAGATATCAATGCAAAATAGCATTTTTAAAAATATATGTAGCTTATCTTGAATGAAAAGTTTAAATAAGGGTAAAGTGGGTATTTTAATTCTTCCATAAAAATAGCATCCCACACACCTAAAACCGTATTTCAGTCCCGCCACTACCTTCGGTAATTGGCATCCTATCTACAGTGGGCCAACAACATCATATATAAATCGATTCAGCGTTCGGATTTTGTACAACAATCAGTGGGTAAATCTCTTTTTGTTTAATCGATTTATGTTTGATTCTATTTTTTAATATCACGATCAAATATCAACTTCCTTCAAGAAAAAAGAATGATTTTTTTATTTATTCTACATGAAACTAATGTCGCAGTTGATATACAATTAATCAATCCATCAATAATCGATTAATATTTTTTTTAATTCATCTAAGTGGGACTACAAAATGAAAACATTAAGTATGATCAAGTCTTGTACACTGTTAGCAATATCCAGATCCAATGTGAGAAAGTAAAATCATTTATATATTTATAGTTTTAAACCAATCGTAAGTTCTTAACTTTAAAGATATTACAGTAGTATTTTTCTTATTTGTTTCCTCCGTCGTATATATAAGAAGGTGTCCCCATTGAACTTTTTGTAATACTACTAATGTACATTTATATTATGCTTTTGATTTTTCTTTTAAGTATGATTATGATTAGTGTGTTGACTTTTGAATCAGTATGCATGTGCAAGGGGGTTTTATTTAATGATCGATATGAACGAAGTTTATGCTTTCGGTTTTGCACCATGTTTTATGGCCTTAATGAAAGGATATGCATATGTGTTTTTAGGGTTGTATAAAATCAAGATAAGATGTATGCATTTATGTTTTAAATTATGCATTTATATTTAAGGTTGTATAAAATCAATATAAGAGTTATGCATGTATGTACAAACTGGTTTTATGGCTGATACAATATCAATAAAAGGAGTGTGCATATGTGTTATTGAGAGTGCATATATGTTCTCATAGTTTCTTGTGAATTTGATGCCTTCTGTATATATGTGTTTTTATAGTTTCTGAGTTTAAATGTATTGAAAGTGATATGTTTTATGATATAAAGATGTGTTTTTGTTTAGTTCTGATTTAAGGGTGCACTTGTTTTTTGTGTTTTAAGGTTGTACTAATTTCTCAAAATGGTCTTTTGTGAAAAACTCAGAAATACATTATGCATATGTGTTTTGTTAGATGTTATGATTAAATTATTCGTTTATTAATTGGTTGTTGTTACAGGTACGTGTATGATAGCGATGTCAAGAGTGCACATGTGTTTTGTACATACTATCTAGCGAGAAAATAGTTATGAGAAAGAAGTAAATAGTAAAGACACAAGTGCATAAAGTTGCGAGAAGATTAGTAGACACAGGTAAACATCAATTAAACTTTCATTTATTCTTTACTTTTAGAATTTTGTATTTGAATTGTATATGACATGGTTTTTAATTTTGGGTATAATATTTTTGTTTTGAAATGCATACAATACATGTAAAAATATTTTGTTTGTCATTCAATGCACATGTGTATTTTTTTTTTACCAAAACACATTATGGGTGTAAGTAATTGAACAATAAAAATATATGTAGATTTACCTTATATTAAAAAACACATATGCATCTTACCTTTTAAAATCATGTATGCTGGAAAAAATAATTATTTCAAAAAAAAAAAAAAAAAACCTAAAATTAGGACCTTAAAAAACGTTTTTTTTATTAAAAAAATTCAAAAATAAAATAAAATGTAATTTTACCAATATACCCTTTTGAATTAAATAATAAAAACAAATATCCAAAAAATTCTGATTGGTTGATGCTGGTTCTCGCAGTTCTCGCAATTTATTTGGTTCTGAAAAGAACCCTACCTTATATATATATATATATATATATATATATATATATATATATATATATATATATATATATATATATATATAGGGATAACTTGACTACAATTTTTGTAGCCAATTAGCTATAATCCCCTTCCAAAATACACTAGAAAATAAAACAGGGACCCGCAAAAAAAAGTCAGAGACCCACAAAATAAATTAGGGACCTACAATTTGTAGCACTAATTGTAAGAAATTGGCCACAATTAATTATAGCTAACATTTTCCATATATATATATATATATATATATATATATATATATATATATATATATATATATATATATATATATATTTTAAATTGTAACTAATAATAAGCTTTTAAAATACATATAAATAAAACATGGTTAATTGATGGTTGTTTGATCATATTTATAGCTAATTATATATATTTCATTTGTAGGGTTTGATACACATTATTGATCTTGAACTAAACCAAAGCATAGAGAAAGCTGATCATGTTTGGGTAGTCCATTACAAAGGAAAGCTGTTATCATGGATAGATGGTTCCTGAATATACTTGAGATGCAACATTCTGACTTTTTGATATACATGTATTATTTTTTTAGCTTGAAAACAACAGCTACACATTTGGATGGTGTTTTTGTAATGAATAGTGGGTGAAACCCTTTACTTGTAATGGATGCAATATGAATCAATTACAATTTTCTTTTGAGATCAATTTTCTTTTGAGATCAATGTTTTGGATTATATTCGTATACATTCTCAAATCTCCTATGGATTTAGAAAAGAATTTATAATATTCTTTTGCAAATATGTAGTCACGAGCTACATATGAAAATATTAGTGGTTAGTTTAGTCACGAATTTACTCAAATGTTATATGGGGCATGTATTATATATTTACCCTCGGTGTTTACACATATTGAATTCCATGGTAAATGTTACCCATAACAATATATATGGGCATTTTTGTGGTATCTTTTAAAATCCCAATAAAAAGTTACCTGCAAATGGAGAAGATCACCCACCGAAAATATTGTGGGTAAACTTACCCACTGCTTGAATATCTCGTGGGTATAGAATTAGCCTCGAAGGTATTGCCTATGTATACATTTGTATGTGATTCGTGGTTATTAGCCAATTACCCACAGATTTAGGCCGTTTACCCAGAAATTTGGTCCATGGGTATTTGATAGAATTCTTGTAGCGACGAGTATCTGTGTATAGCAACGAGATTTTATAGTGGCATATAGTTACAAAGATATTTTGGTTAATTGTTTTGTGTAACCATATAATTATACACTTTAGCAAACTTATGAAACTCTGAGTGTTAATATGAAACTTTTCTTAGTTTGTTTTTCTTCTAATGTAACTTTTAGCTATGTTTGTTTAGTTTGTGATAGTGCAGGGTGTAATATGCAACTTTGGGCTATATAAGGAATGATTCGAGCTATGGTTTCATTATTCACTCATTCTTAGAGTTTTACACATAAAGTTCTCTCTCTCTCTCTCTCTCTCTCTCTCTCTCTCTCTCTCTCACTCATTCAAGGTGATCATCATTATCTAGGGGTCTTCTGGATTTTAGTTTAAGTTTGTGTAATTTTTAGTATACATCAAGATCCTCTTGATCTTGATTGATAGTTTGGTTTCAGTGTTTGTTTAGATTCAAGTTTGATTTGGTTTAGTATGTGAGTTGATGTATGTAGCACCTATTAGAGGGATTACTCTTTCTTTCATTTGTATTGTATTTGCTTGCACCCATTTGGGGACAAGTCTGATGTGTTATAGTTATAATAAAAGATCACCAAGGGGTGGTTTGTTGGGTGATCACCTCTTATGTTAGTTGTTTTGATACCATTTTTACATGGTATCAGAGCCTTAGGTTCTGATTGGTATTTTGGGGATCTTGGTTATAGTTGATCGATTCAACACTTATGTGTTGATTTTTGGTTGATTCTTGGTTTAATTGAAGGATTGAAGTATCAATTGAATTTTAGGATTTTTTCTTGAAACCCTACTTTTTGGGTTTTTTTTGTTTCTGGTTCGAATGGAAGCAATTGGTGTTGGTTTCTTGAAGAATTAACAATTAATTGTTAATTCTTGGAAAACCCTAGTTTGGCATTTGGGGGTTTTTGTAGAATCTTGTGGATCTGTGTTCTTAGGCTGAATCTTGGTTCAGTTACTTTAGACTAAGTGAATCTAGAGTAGTTGTTGTGGTTTCTCCACTGCATCTGGTTTAAAGTACTGTAAGTATTCTTTCTTTACCTTAAGAGACCACTATCTCAGTAAGAGTGGGTGCAAATGGGCAGATTAACATCTTAACCTACCAACATTGATTGGTACGAAAACCTGCTCTGGTCTATCCTAGTCTGCTCTGCTGGATTTTTGGTTTTTCTTGGGTGTAAGTTTTATTTTTCAGTTGTTATGTGTCTAGGTCGCAGGAGTGTAGGTATTAGGCAGTCTTGGAAGTTGAGTTGTTGGATTCTTGGATTGTTGGTGGTTTAATTTGTTGGTTCTTGGTTGTTTATTTGTTTCTTATTTTGATTAGTAGTTTGGTTCTTTTTCATTCTGTTTGTTATCTATTTCTTGTTTGATTAGTAGTTGTTATCTGTTTCTTGTTTGTTTTTCTATTTCTTGATTGTTTGCTTATTTGTTCATTATGGCTATTATGATTAGTAGTTTGGATCAGAGTAATCCTCTGCATCTTTATCCTAATGACTCTAATTATGCTTCTATTATGACTGGTAAATTGTCTAGTGTTGAAAATTATAGGGTTTGGTCTAGTGCTATGAAATTAGCTATGCAAATTAAGAATAAGATGGGTTTTCTTGATGGTAGTTGTCTTAGAATTTCCTATGCTGCTAGTACTTTGTTAGAGGCTCAGTGGAATTGGTGTAATGCTATTGTGTTAAACTGGGTTTTAAGTTCTTTATCCTAGGATGTTTATCTTGGTTATGTGTTTTCTGATAATGCTGCTGCTGTTTGGAAAGATTTAAAAGATACATATGATAGAATTGATGGTTCTGTGGTGTTTAACTTGTTACAAAAGATTAATACTTTTAAACAAGGTGGTTTACCTGTATCTGAATATTTTCATAAGTTGAATTCTCTATAGAGAGAATTTGACATTCTTACTAAATTACCTGAATGTGTTTGTGAAGCTAGCACTGAGTTAATTGATCATGCTAAATTGTTAAAATCAATGCAATTTTTAATGGGTCTTGATGACATTTATCAACCTATTAGAAGTACTATTTTGACCACCGAGGTTCTTCCTGAGGTTAAAGATGCTTTTGTTGTTATTTTTAAGGAGGAATCTCACAGAGGGATTCCTACCACTTCTGTGAAAAATGAAAAACCTTAGATATCTGCTTTTGTGTCTAGACATATTAGGAATAATAGAAATAATTTTAACAATAATAGGTCTGGTAACAATGTGAATAACAATGGTAACAATAGGGGCAATTATGATAGTTTGCTTTGTAAGAACTGTGGCTTAAAAGGACACACTATTGAAAGGTGTTTTGAACTAATTGGTTACCCTCCCGCTTTAAGAAAAACCCTAATCTTAAGCCTGCAACTGCTTTTAATAATAATAAAAGTGACAATGTTGAGGTTAAGGGTATGCCTAGTGTCAATGGTGATGTCAAAAATGTTGGTCCTGTTTATTTTACTAATGAACAGGTTTTGAAGTTGATGAATCTTTTGAATGATAAAACTTGTTTTGCTGCTCATGCCAATATGGCAGGTAGTGGTTCTTGTTCTTTTTTCAATTGTAATGTGTCTTTTAATCAACATTTTCGTAAGTTCTTTTGTGCTAATATCAATGTTAAGGGTGTTTCATATCATTTGGGCTGGATCATTGATTCAGGGGCTAATCAGCATATGACCAGTAATACAGATAAAATGTTGGGCTTAATTGATATCTCTGACTTAAAATTAACTGTTGGACACCCTAATGGTACTTTAGCCATGATTACTCATATTGGTAATCTTATACTTAACAAGAATGTGGTTTTATTTGATGTTTTGGTTGTTCCTGAATACTGTGTTAGTTTGTTGTGTATTCATAAAATGATTAAGGATAGCAAGTTAACTGTAGGTTTTGATGAGACTAAATGCTATATTTAGGATTTGAGAAAGCAAAGTGTTCTGGGGACTAGTAGTGAGTTTGGTGGATTGTATCTGTTTGATAGAGAGTATGATAAGTCTGCTAAGGTTAATCAGTGTGAGTTTTTTCTTTGTCATGTGTCCAAAGAGGTTTGGTATAATAGGTTGGGAAATCCTGCTAAGCAAGTTTTGAAACTATTAAAACAGTCTTTGAATCTGACTCATGTTGATCATGAAGGTCCTTGTGAGGTTTGTCATAATGCAAAGCAAACAAGGGACTCTTTTCCTCTAAGTAAAAATAAATCTGTTGTTTTTGGACAAATAATTTATCTTGATGTCTGGGGTCCATTTAAAGTGGTTAGCAGGGAGGGGTTTAGGTATTTCCAGACCATTCTGGATGATTATAGTGGATCTGTGTGGGTGTATATGCTTAAAACTAAGGATGAAGTTTTTGGAATGTTTGTAAGTTTTTATAATCTAGTTTTGACACAGTTTAATAAAAAGATTAAAGTGCTAAGATATGATAATGGTACTAAGTTTATAAATAACAAAATGTCTGATTCTTTTGGATACCATGGGTATTATTCATCAAACTACTTGTGCATATACACCTCAACAAAATGGTATTGTTGAGAGGAAACACATACATCTTCTTAATGTGGCTAGAAGTCTTATGTTTCAGGGGAGGATTCCTCTTGTTTATTGGCCCGAATGTGTTCTAATTGCTACTTATCTGATTAACAGGCTTCCTTCCTCTGTTTTAAAAGGTTAGTAACCTTTTTCCTTAGTATATAATAGGGAACCTAATTTGTCCCACCTTAGGAGTTTTCGATGTTTATGTTTTGCTGCCATTATTAAAGGGTCTGATAAATTTTATGAAAAATGTGTTTTAATTGGGTATGCTAGTGGGAAAAAGGCATACAAGCTTTTAAGTCTTGAAAACAGAGCTATTTTGTACTCTAAGGATGTTAAGTTTTATGAAACCATTTTTCCATAAAAGAGTCAAAACAGTGATTCTAAATCTGATTTTGAAATTTCAAATTTAAACTTTTTTGATATTGTTAAGTCTGAGTCTGGTGAGGAAGCAACACCTGTTTGTAGAGATGGTAGGGTACATCAACCAGATTTAGTAGTAAACAATGATCAGGTTGAAAATAATGAGCATATACATCAATCTGATAGTTTATTGCAATCTGTGAATGATGAGAGCCCTGCAACTCCTTTAGATGAAAATATAAATTCTGAGGGAAATGTTGGTTCAAGTTCTTCTGATGGTTTTAGGTTTCAAAATGTTTTTCATAATCAAATTGAGGAAGGGTCTGCTAGTCATAGAAGGTCTTCTAGGTCTTCTAGATTGCCTGCTAAACTGAATGATTATGTGCTAGATACTAATGTTAAATATGGATTGAATAAGTATGCTAATCATTCTGTGCTAAGTGCTGAGAATTGTTGTTTTGTTTCTAACTTGAATAAAACTGTTGAACCAAGAACTTATGAAGAAGCTAGTAAAGATCCTAGGTGGATTAATGCTATGAATGAAGAAATTTATGCTTTACATGAAAATGATACTTGGGAAGAAACTGATCTACCAATTGGTAGAAAACAAATTGATAGTAAGTGGGTTTTAAAAATTAAGTATAAGTCAACTGGTGAAGTTGAAAGGTATAAGGCTAGACTTGTTGCTCAAGGTTTTCGGCAAAAAGAGGTTATTGATTATGATAAAACCTTTAGTCCTGTTGTGAGGATGGGTATTGTTAGGTGTTTGTTAAGTGTTGTTGTTAAACATGATTAGAAAGTTTTTCAAATAGATGTTAACAATGCATTTCTGTATGGTGACCTTAATGAGGGAGTTTATATGCTTCCTCCACCTGGGTATTCCACTAAGGGTAGCAACAAAGTGTGTAGGTTGAAAAAATCTTTGTATAGGCTTAAACAAGCTCCCAGGCAGTGGAATCATAAACTGTTTGAAGCTTTGTTTGAAGCAGGATTTATTCAATCTAAGAATGATCAATCGTTTTTTATTAATTAGAAGTGATAAAACAGTTGTGTTCCTTTTGGTTTATGTGAATGATTTAATAATCACTAGTAATTGTGAAAAGGAAATTGAAAGGGTTAAACAGTTTTTGAAAACCAAGTTTAAAATCAAAGGGTTAAGTGTTGTTAAACATGATTAGAAAGTTTTTCAAATAGATGTTAATAATGCATTTCTGTAGGGTGACCTTAATGAGGAAGTTTATATGCTTCCTCCACCTGGGTATTCCATTAAGGGTAGCAACAAAGTGTGTAGGTTGAAGAAATCTTTGTATGAGCTTAAACAAGCTCCAAGGCAGTGGAATCATAAACTATTTGAAGCTTTGTTTGAAGCAGGATTTATTCAATCTAAGAATGATCAATCCTTTTTTATTAAGAGAAGTCATAAAACAGTTGTGTTCCCTTTGGTTTATGTGGACGATTTAATAATCACCAGTAATTGTGAAAAGGACATTGAAAGGGTTAAACAATTTTTGAAAACCAAGTTTGAAATCAAAGACTTGGGAGAATTAAATTCTTCCTTGGAATTAAAGTTTTAAAAACTAAAACTGGTTTATGTTTGAATCAAAGGAAATACAGTCTTGAGCTGTTGTATGATTATGGTTGCTTGCTTGTAGACATATTATGACTCCATTACCTAAAAATTATGTTTTGGCTCATAAAGAAACTGATGATGATAAGTTGTTGAAAAACATTACTAGTTATCAAAAATTAGTTGGAAAGCTTATCTATCTTACTATGACCAGACCTGATATTTCATATGTTTTTCACTGTTTGAGTCAATATATGCATGCTCCTTTACAGTCTCATTTAAACCTTGGTTTGAGAGTTTTAAAGTACTTAAAACTTGCACCTGGAAGTGGTATTGGGTTTGATAGAACTTAAAGCAAGTTTGGTGTTATTGGATATTCTGATTCTGACCGGCTAAATGTCCTTTGACAAGGAGGTCAATATCAGGATATTGTGAGTTTGTTAATGGCAATCTTGTTTCTTGAAAAATCAATAAGCAAGCCACACTTTCTAATTCTTCTGCTGAAGCAGAATATAGAAGTATGGCTTCTGCCACTTGTGAGGTTATGTGGATTTTGAAAGTGTTGGAGGATTTGGGTAAAATTAGGTTAATACCTGTTGATCTTTGTTGTGACAGTAGACCTGCAATTCAGATTGCTGCAAATCCTATTATACATGAGAAAACTAAACACTTTGATATTGATGTACATTTGGTAAGAGAAAAGGTTGTTTCATGCTTGATTAAAACTGTTAATGTTGAGTCTAAAAATCAGGTTGCTGATTGATATTTTGACTAAAGGTCTTGGGTATGTGCAACATACTTTTCTGGTTAAGAAACTTGGCATGTTAAACTTGTTTGTTTCATAATTTTGAGGAAGGGTATTAAATTATACACTTTAGCAAACTTATGAGACTCTAAGGGTTAATATGAAACTTTTCTTAGTCTGTTTTTCTTCTAATGCAACTTTTAGCTGTGTTTGTTTAGTTTGTGATAGTCCAGGGTGTAATATGCAACTTTGGGCTATATAAGGAATGATACGAGCTAGGGTTTCATTATTCACTCATTCTCACAGTTTTACACATAAAGTTCTCTCTCTCTCTCTCTCTCTCTCTCTCTCTCTCTCTCTCTCTCTCTCAAGGTTGATCATCATCATCTGGGGGCCGGTTTTCTGGGTTTAGTTTAAGTTTGTGTAATTGTTAGTAGACATCAAGATCCTCTTGATCTTGATTGATAGTTTGGTTTCGGTGTTTGTTTAGATTCAGGTTTGATTTTGTTTAGTGTGTGAGTTGATGTAAGTAGCATGATGACATCAAATAATCCTGATATTTAAGTGTCAATTTCCCCTTATTATGCTCATTTATATTACTGATTATGTGGATATATACTTTGATTCCTTTATATTTTGTATCCAGGTTACAAGTGAGCATAGGAGCTAAAGATACGAGAAAATTGGAAAGTACGTGCAAAGTTAGACAAATCCAAGTATGCTGGAAGAAGCTACGGCGTAACATCATCTCTCAACTACGCCGTAGCTAGGATTTCAACTGAGAAGACCAAGTCAACGATGATCAAGAGTTTACTGCGTAACTAATTGCATGGTTTACGCCATAACAAACACAAGTCTTATCAATCCTTAGATCTGAAGACTACGCAATAACACAACTCTGGATTTACGGCGTAGCAATGTGTACGAGAGTAGTCCTAGCTCAAGAATTAACTTACGGCGTAACATATCATTTGGATTATGACGTAATAGAGTAATATGAGATCCGAGAAATTATCTACGGCGTAACGCACATGGAGATTACGACGTAGACAGAACCCTAATATCATTGTTACAGCGTAACATTTCATCAATTACGCCATAACCTTCAGATCTGGATAAGATTACACTAGTTACGGCGTAACACATTTCTGAGTTACGCCGTAACTCTTGACGGGCCTATACATACAACCCCAATTTCTACATTTTGACATACCACTTTCTCACACACAAAGTCAGAGATCGTTGGGAGCTTTTAGGAGGCCCTTCTACAGCAGCATACAGAACCTTTCCAAGGGAGAAATCACACCTCAATCACCATAAGTTTTAGCATTTCATCATTTCATTTACATTTCGAATTCATGGCTTTTGTAAACATTACTTCGAGTGTTGAATTTAATATGATCGGCTAAGCACCTTTGGTGCTAGCCTAGTTATGATTCCTATATTGTTTTAATCATGTTTCCGTACTTTTCTTAAATGCTTTTACGTATGTGCATGCTTAGTTTATCTTGAGAACCTCTTGTTTCGGTAGTTTTGTGATGCGGTAGTATCTGTTACGCTAGCTTAAATTAGAATAAGCCCCCCGTTTAGTTAGTAGGCTAGAAGAATTGACCATATGACACTAGCATGATGGATTGCGAGGAAATGGGAGGGATGACAACTGACTATACTGCCTTGTGTGCGAATTGACCATAGGATCACCTACCGATGTTTGATGAACTTAAGAAGTTAGAGAAATGGCTTATGATCATGACAACGGGCCATTAAAGATAAGTCTAGCATGTAGTGGCACTTAATGACTCAAACTCGTCTACCGTACGTTGGCTTACTAGCATGGGGTAGTGCCTGTGGTTCCTAACAGGATTCGGGGGAGATAGGCTAGGGAAATTGACCATATGCACCTAGTGATATATGGCCGCCCCACCTAAAGCATGAGATTAGTTTAATAGGGAACATGTCCATAAGCGATATACGAAGAGTAATTAGGTTAGCACATTTCTCTCCTACTGCTCATAACCTTTACTTTAATTGCCTTTGTTTTTTCCATTTCATCTAGTTTAATCAATCAATCAATCAATTCTCTTTTTATTAGTGACATTAGACTTAGAATATAATCCGCACCACATAGTTCTTGGGACAACCTCGGAGTTACCATTACTAGCCAACACACAACCGGATTCTCTGTCCGTTAGTGCATAAGGTAGACCTAGGGTAGAAACGAGACTTTATAAATATTAAAACCTGGTCAGTAAAACCTGCATCATAGCACCTAGCACCTATTAGAGGGACTATTCTTTCTTTCATTTGTATTGTATTGGCTTGCACCTATTTGGGGATAAGTCTGCTGTATTTATAGTTATAATAAAAGATCACTAAGGGGTGGTTGGTTGGGTGATTACATCTTGTGTTAGTTGTTTTGATACCATTTTTATAATCCAAAATAACATTATAACTATATGCCGCTGTAAAATCTTGTTGATATGCACGAGTACTCGTCTAGTTTTTTTTAAAACCTTAGTATCATTTTTTAAACCATCTAGCAATAGTTGTTACCAGTTGTTACTTCTCATTTGATAAGTTTAGTTTCTTGATTTCCATTTTTAACATTGAAACATATTCAAATCGTGTGTTTTAATTAGTACTTTTATATTTTTTAGGATAGGCAAATCATTTTTAATTAGAATAGGCAAATCACATATTGAAACTGTGCGTTTATACGTAGTTTCCATTTTAACTACAGTGATTAATTTTTGTGTATTTCATTTATTAGTACTACTAGCTTATAGACCCGTGGAATCCACGAGATTTTAGAGGGTTTTTTATTAAAAATAGTTAAGTACGTGAATAAAGTAAGAAAGAACAACGAACATAAACGCTATGAAATTTTCTTGTAACGGAACAATAAATTATAAGTGACTGAAAGTATAAAGTACAATGCTTGTAAATATATGTGTACTAAACGTTCTTTGCAATCGTGCTCAGGTTAGTTGAAGATTACCATTTATTGTAATCGTGCTCAGGTTTTGATTAGGTAGTTTGCCATTTAGTCAATAGGCTTAGAATAACGATTTGAAATGGGTAAAAATGTAATAGAGCTACAGGTTGAAATGGGTGAACAAACAGGAAGTTTAAAACTCGGTCAAGTCAATTCTTAGTAGAAAATGACCTAAGGTAAAAGAGTTTCAAGTAACTACATAAATTAAAGTTATGTAACTTTGTGAGTTAAGATCTCAGATTGGTAATTTGGCTAATTTTGTTAGCTTAAAAAAAATACATATATCATCCTTACTGTGACAAAAACTAACAAATGAGCAACTGTTTCTTCTCATATCACCTAACCATTTAACCAAACACTTGTGGCCTAAAGAAAGAAAAACATTAGCCATTAAACTCATAAGATCAATGATTTATTACCGTATACAAATACTGTCAGCTCATAGCCTCGGTAATTAACTTGAAAGATACGTAAACTGATTAGTGTCTATTCTATAAGTACAGCCTTATCCGACCAACTTGTTTTGACATGTAATAGAAATTTTGTGACAGCTTTAGTAGATAATTTTTTTATGAATGCTATTTACGTCCACTGTTGTTTGTTAATTTAGTCTGAACAAACGCATTTGAACTGAAATTTTATGACAAACAAAAGCAGCTCAACTGAAACTCGTATGATAAGTTTCTGGTTTTCATTTTCCCTTAAACCATAACTGTCATTGGCTAATTTTCATATTACATATTAAAGGGTAGCTATCTAAAAGTATTAAAAGGGGTATAATAGTGGCTAAATCACAATATTAATCTTCAACCGCAAATGAAAAACATCAATTTATTGCCACTACCCATACACAACACCTGTTACAACTCTTTTCTCGATCTTCACTTGCACAAGTTGCCTTTTACCAATGGACGACTCACTGTCTGCTTCGTTATCAGTGCGTCTCTTGTTTGTTTTTTCCTTGGTCTCGGGACTCACTGTTGTACTTTTCATTGCATTGGTGGGTGTGGTGTTCTCATCTGTATGAGATTCGAAATCCTACAAAGTTTCATTTATATATTAGGTAACATATAAATGGCTATATGTTTGACAAATTAATATTTGTGTAATACTCTGTGCTTCATTCTCCGGCTTCAAAAGAAAAATGGTGTGACATTCGGGACATTTACTCTGCTTCATTCTCCGGCTTCAAAAGAAAAATATATAAATTGAAAGTTGCTGCACCAATAAGGTTATTAGACAAAAGACAATGTAATTGTATAACATTAACAACTATATTCATCACCTTCATCGGTGTCGTGGATGCACGCATAATTTCTATAATGGTCGGGTCTTTAGACATACACAAAACATTGAAGATAGGCATCAGCTTTTTAGCGTTAAAATCATCCATTGCTACTTTGAAAGCACATTTTTTTTACCAACATAGTTGGTAATCTCATGCAGGAAGATACCATTCTCCTCAGACTACATATCGTTAAAAAAATTATAAAGTTTTATAACAGTTTATAGAGATTGTTGAAGCTCATGAGTATATATGAGTGTACCTTTCCATACTTATCAAACAACTGATATGTTGATCTACCCACAATGGCCTGAACTTCCTCATTAAAAAGGAACAATGATATAGTCCCAGTTTCGTCTTGGACCCGAATTTCCAGACAGAACCTAACAATAATAATTTGCACACACAGTTGGTATGTGTTTTATGTGAACCAGTTTGTAATCTGGTTATTCATGATATAGAAAATGGAAAAACTCACTGAGTTTGATGCTAGGTATAGTTATGCAGTATTTTGTGCAATACCACTTAGTTGGGACACCATGCTATGTATGAGGTGTTTCCGATTCAATATCCACAATATCAGATGATTTTACAACCTTCTTTTTGCATTTACCACATCCGATATACCACCACCCTTTTTATTCTTGTATAGCAATAATAGACGCATCACCCTACATAGAAAAATATTTCCATTTCACGACATTAGATGCACTGTTTTTATATTTTGGTTATGGAGTTTGTACAAATGCTGTAACAGGAAATTGAATAAAATATACTGGTGAAACATTGATCATAGTCAGGAACTTATAGATCAGAGATTATATTTGTGTAGATACCTTTTACGAAAATCTTCGATGTCTCACAACTCAGGTTGTGTTATAGTGTCTTTGCCATTTAGAAGGAATAGCTTAGTTCCCCAGTATCCATTTTGGACAATCATTTTCTCTGTGTAAATAACAACATAATTAACTCTCATAATGTTATATTGTGTATGTGTTTATTGTAAGTGAATGTAAATGATTTATAGTTATTACTATTGATTAAAACTTATTGTCACATAACTTCATTAAAACCACTTGAATAACTGCAATGACTTTACCATGATCAACAGGTGAGTTAAGAATTTCATTAAACTGTTCCACATAAGATCCCCACAAAGTTACATCCAGTTCGTTGCCCCAAAAACATTATGAGAGTTAACACAAAGATGCACATACTTTGTGTGAATTTTCACGGGATTCCAAAGAAAAAAGAATGGAAAAAGGACTTACTTAGCATCCAAGAGTATCAATGGTGTCTTCTTACCTGGCTTTCCATTTTTGTCAAGTGCTTCACACGCGACAACCTGTCCTATAACATCTGCAAACATCAAGCAAGCAAAAGCATGAAGGTGTTTTAGATAACAGTTAACACAATAGCAGCCAATATATTCACTGTGATACACAATAAAGTCCGTTACTTTGATGATCCATAGTTACAACAATAGCAACCAATATATTCACCATTTTATGTTACACATAACTTTCCTATACTCACCTTATTCACTAAGATAATACTGTGAATATTGTAAATAATAGCAAAGGAATAGGATGCAAATTTACATTTTGAGGAACACAAACAGAAGCACCTTGACATGTACTCTGGTTCGGTATTGATCCTATCGGCAGAAGGACTCTCACTCCAACCTAAAGTTTTTCATTTGGGGTATAAAGAATTTATTAATAGCCAAACTCAAAAAGACAGTCATAAGAGAATTTAATGAGTTAATTCAGATACGACACTTAACTGTGTGGATTTGGAGAGTAATAGAAATCAGGACCTGTAGTAGAAAAAAACTTACACTATCAAAAACTGGTTATAAGCAATCCACACAATAAACGCAATAAACACATAAGCACACAAAAACAATAAATCAATATCTTTCATATCTTAGAAAAAGCATTTTTTACTGTAACTTGTAGCCATACCTATGACTCTATGAGACAATTATACAGGGACTTTATCTAAACGCAATAAACACATAAGTAGTTTTAAGCAATCCACACACCCCGAAGACCAAGTAGAGATCCCAAATGCAAATGGAAAAGAACTCATATTTTATTATAGAGTATTGACAATCACATGCCTTTAACACATAAACTACATATAGTTGAACATATTGAGTACAATGAAAACAAAAATACAAAGTGTATCTCATAAGAAGCCGTACCAGAAGAAGAAACTTACTGGGTCAATTAAAGTCCCTGGATAATTGCAGTGATTCGAATTTTAAACTGAGAAATCCAGTTGCCTGCCCATGAAGATGACCAAAATTAGTGGGGCTTCAGTTGTTGACAACCAAGTTACGAACTTAATAGTAAAAGGAATTACAAATAAGAAAGAAATCTTGATCAAACAACCCTATCTCTAGAATTTCACTTATCAGAAATCAAAGTCAATGTAGTTCTCTTAAGCAAAACCTAGAGTTCAATCTGTAGTGGCTCTAAAGAATATACTATATCGCGCAAAAGAGGTCTTTATGTTCATCCTTGTTTAGAGAAAACTCAATTGCTCTAAATTCTATTAACATGAAATGTATAGCATAAGCCAAAGCACTCGTGTATAGCATAAGCCAAAGCATTTCTAACCCTTGCAACTTCAAACCTAAACAGCTCACATAAGCAATTTCAATTGTTGATCCTAAGCGGACTCTATAAGCATTCTTCAATAAGCAATCCAATCATTCTTTATGAGTAGTTACTCTAATAAGCAATCACATACAACCACTATTAGTAGTTTCAATAAGCGATCTCAAATAAATCTAATTAACAATCCCTGAAGGCAATTTATAAGTGATCTTAAACCGCTATTAACATTTTAACCTGAACCTATTATGGCTTCCTCACAAATAAGAGACACGATAAAAACACAAAATCCAAATATCATAAAAAATACATTATTCAGAGAGATGCAACGCATGGTGACATTGACATTCAACTACTAAAGCAAACCAAACGAAACTTCAAGTTGATTCTTTTTTCGATTTCAATTCTTAGACCTCTACCACCAACATAATCTATAGATAACAACAATAAAAAACCAAACAAACTTTTTTTTAAAAAAAAAATCATCAAACATATAACTTTTCTAAATAATAGAAACTTCAAAAGTCACTTACCATGTGATTTCCAAAATAAAGTGTGCCTTAATAAGATCCTGAAATTCAATAAAAATCAATTAGTTCAAATGCATAAAAAAATTGAATACACATAACAGGCAAATTATAAAAGTAATTCACCTATGTGTTTTCCCCAAATTATGTCTAGGGTTCAGATATAAGACAATTAAAACGAACATAATCAAAGAAAATATATTATAAGCGAATTGAAAAAAAAAAAAAAAAAAAAAAAAAAAAATTGTAATGTGGAACTAACAAATCAAAACCCTAAATATAATATAACTGAATCACTACTTACAAATTCTTCCATGTTGATAGCATAAAAATCAAGGGCACAATGATATAACGAAAATGTTTTGTGTAGTGATCTTGAATCGGGCATGTTCATAGAACAATATGATGTTTTGACTCTTAGTGTTTATGATGGATCACTGAATCAAAGACATAAATCAAAAATCGTAACTTATTGTGGGATGCTTTTTGAGTGTGTTTTTTGAAACGATGGTGTTTTTTAATGGATATTGGTATTCGGTCTGTGATTTGAACGCATCAAAATTAATTGATTGAATTGATGGGTGAATTGAAACTGGTATTGGAAAGGATTTGAATTGGAGGTTTTGAAGAAAGTGTGTGAAAGAGGAGCGTGTAAAGGATGAGTATGAAACAGTTATGTTTGGGTGTTTTTTTTGTTCAAACCATTTAATGAGTTTTTTAAAGGGGGAGAGAGGAGCGTGTAATGGTATTTCATTATTTATCACAAATGTATTTTATATAAAATTGATGCATAAACTACTTGTATGCATTAAATCATCAACCAATCAGATTTGAGACACATCAGCGTATTAATTACAAAGGCTGCTTTATAGACTTGTAAATTATTCTGGTTTATTAGTATAGATAGATTGATGCATAAACTACTTGTATGCATTAAATCATCAACCAATCAGATTTGAGACACATCAGCGTATTAATTACAAAGGCTGCTTTATAGACTTGTAAATTATTCTGGTTTATTAGTATAGATAGATTAATAGGGGTATTAAAGAGGGTAAATTTGGCAATTAGCTTTACTCTTTTTTAAGAAAATTATCAGAAAATGAAAGCGTGGCTTGTTCCAATATCTATCCCAAAATTAAACGTATGATACACAAGTTGAATGTAGGAAAAAAATATCAACCAAAATTACTTAAACTTATACATTTGTATCAATCATGATTTTGTCACAAATTAGTAAAGTTTGAAAAAAAATTAGTCAAAAATATGGATAATGGAAAGAAATTAGTAAAGTTTGAAAACATTTAATTGAGTAAACAATGACATCTACATGTATATAATTGAGATAGACCCCTGTTAATTTATGCAAAATAGCCAAGAGTGAAGATGCAAATATGAACCTGTCGAACGAAACAAAGAAGTGCATAGTTGTAATTTACAAATGGGTACAAGAATCTGATGGAATACCCACGGAAATTACCCACACTCATCTTTTTGTGGGCATTTACCCACCCAATACCCACCTGTTACCCACGATCAGTGACTTATGAAGTCGATTTTAGTTTCCCTCGAATTTCCCATGGATTTACCCACGAAAATAGCCACACAATTATATTTGGTGTGCAATATGTGGGTAAATAATTGGCGCCAAAATATTTCCCATGGATTACCCACATCATGAATTGTTGTGGCTAGATTTGTGGGTAACTTGGTGGGTAAATGTTATTTACCCACTAAATGCAAATATCCTTTTTACCCGTGGGTGATCCTCTATGGGTATTTTTAGGGTGAGCATTTACCATGACTTTTCTTGTCTTGTTGTTTGCATGGGTAGTATTTATGAGTAATTGCGATGGGCAATTTGTGGTTACAAATACCACAATTTAGGGGTGTCAAAAGGGTCTGGTTAATTCAACCCAAACCCGAACACGATATTCCTTAAAGCATGAACCCGATATTGTTATAGGGTTGTTTAAGGTTGAGGTATTTATTTTTATTTATTTGGAAAGGTAGCAATTATATAACAAAACGAAACCAAAGTAGAATACAAATAGGGGTGTCAATAGGGTCGGGTTGACTTTACCCGAACTCGAACCCGAACATAATAAGGCTTATTGGGTTAGGTTCAATCGGGTTGTGTGAGCCGAACCGAATAACCCGACATAATTATCGGGGTTGGGTTAGGCTTGAATTATTTTTGTAATCGGGTTATCGGGTCAACCTAAAAAGACCTGAAATTTATTTTCTAATTTCACTTAATGTCTTCACTTTATGCAAGTAAGATACTTAAGCCATCCATTTTGAGGACGACCAACGTGTACAAAGTTATACAATTTCATAAAAATATGGGCTAAGTCATTTAAATTAGTAATTATTTCACGTAAGTCATTCAAATTTTTATTAGTAATTCGGTGTGTAACATGTATTACAAACCATAAATTGTTGTGAGGTGTGTAATTTTTTTTAGATACTGTTGTTTACATTGTTGCATAACATACCCATTCATCCTCTTAAGATGCACTTCATAATTTCCTAAAATGTATTATTCTTTGAATAATATATACTCAATAATCAATATACAATATAAATAAACTAGGAAAATGATGATCAATCCAAAGCCAACCCACATATACATGAGTATCTAATGCATAATTGCATATTGTCTTGTACACTCACCAGATAATACAACCAGTAGGATAGTCTTCAACACTATGAACACAGTATTGCTGGGTCATGTTAGGATTGTAACGTCTAAACCCGATTAACACGACGCGACATAACCCGACTTGATAACAACCCAAACCTGATAACCCGAGTACTTATCGGGACGAGTTGCGGGTTACTTGTGCATATTAAAAACCAATTCAACCCGATCCAATAACCCGACAAGTCGACAACCCGACCCAATAACACCCTACAACGAGGGGCATACATCAAACAAACAAACAAGGACTAACAAAAAGAGAACTACGATACAGAGAACCACAATACCATTACATGAGAAACTTTCAAGTACGAAACCCTGCCAGAAAACAAGTCAAAAGACCAGTTTATGAAAGAACCTGAACAGAACCATCAAAAAGCTAGATCCTAAACAAAAATACCCCTATTACCTGACACTATCTAATGAGTTGAGATGATGTCCAAACTGCCACATATTTCAAACATAACCTGAAAGAACAAATGCCGTATAATAAGAAGCAACATAACCGACTTAGCACAATACTAAATGTCAACCCACTAACACATTAAGAAACCACAAATACCATGAGGTACCAGCAGTGGCGCAGCTTTTAAGGGGCCGGGGGCGCCCGACCCCCCGAAATTTTTTTTGCGATGTAGGGGGTATATAGTTTTCGTGTAGAAAAATTTCGGTATATTCAGTTTCGACCCCCCGAAAATTTCGGTATACCTGAAATATAGCCTTAGGAAAAAAAAAATTTAGATCTCGACCCCCCACTTAAAAATTCCAAGCTTCGCCACTGGGTACCAGACAACCACAATGAGATAAGTGAAATAACAAACAATCCAAATAAATGTCATTAAGATTCAAATCAAATTAAATAACGATAAAAAAAAGTCTATGCTGCTAATTGCAGAGATTATAACAATATTAAATAACCTTTATATAAACACATAAACTCCAAATCAAGAAAATTGATACCAAATATCAATAACCACGTACTGAACTTAATTACAAATAATCTACTGTTAACATACTTCTAAAATATATACCAAATGAGTGAATAGATGTTCAAAAAGATTATATAAAACAAGTAGACCTTACTTACAAACTATTAATCTTAAACAGCCAAATTGGTACCATGTTTGTTTGCCTTTGATTTACGTCACTCCAAAATTTATTCTTTGAGAAGGTATTATAGTTAGATTTATTGTTTGAGTTGGGGTAAGTAGTACATGTGAATTAAAAAACTATCCCCAAAATTCAAAGATAACATACATCAATGAAATTTCATATATTTAACTAAGAGAGGCATAAGAAAATTAATTAAAACTTAGAGACCATCTTGTACCTCAATTAAGGTTGTAGGTAGGGATGAGCACGGTACCGGTACCGTACCGAATTAGAGGTACCGAATTTTTCCCGAGCATTAATTAGGGTACCGGTACCATACCGAACGGGATTCGGGAATCGGTACCGGTACCGGTACCGGTACCGGGAAATCGGGATTTTCCCGTTTTTTTTCGGGAATTTCCCGATTTGGTACCGGTACCGTACCGAATTAGTGGTTCCGAATTTTTTTCCTCCTTATTTCGTAGTACCGGTACCGTACCGTATTTCGGGATCGGTACCGTTTCGGTACGGTACCGGTACGGTTCCGGTTCGGTTCCGGTATTCGGTACGAAATGCTCATCCCTAGTTGTAGGATTGATGCTTTATCTCAATTCCATGTTAGGTCACCATTTATGTAAACACAAGTATGATATTGAAAGAAATGAGATGAGAATGAACGATGGTTGATTATAAGAAATGAGAGAAAAGTAAGAACAAAAGTTTCACTAAGATATTCAAATAACCAACAAATAAAAAGTTTACATAAGCTTACAATTTATAAGGGAGGAGTAGGGCAACACTCCCTACCTCCCTCATCTAGCTTAAAACATGGGCTTTCAAGCCCATGGGCTTACTAACTTAAGCCTTGTAACTTTAACATAGTGAATAAAATAACTAAGCAACCTATTACAAAAGGTAATGACCGAGACTTGACTAAAATATAAAAGTATGATCCCAACAATCTCCCCACAAGGGTCGGTCATCACGGTTGCTTGACGTCTTCATCTTTGTCGTTGACTTGTGACATGTAAAGCTTTAGACGTCTTCAAAAATGGATGAATGATAATGAATGTACTTTGCTCTATGTCTTTGTTCTTTGGTGATGATGTAGTGATTGTGTCATGAAGTAGTCTGCCATTCGTCACTCCTGCGTCTGTGGTGGTTGTCCGCCATTCCAACATACTCATACATCTTCGGACTTATACTTTCACATGCACGAAGTTCCTTTTCATATTCTGAGATCTTTAAGTCTTTATACTTTGTAGATTCTTCTTTATTGACGTAGAATCTTTCTTTGAACTTTGTGGTGCTGAGATCTTTGGGGGAGCTTTCTTATGCTTCAAGATGTATGTATGAGCATGTTGGAATCTACCATCATGGAAGTGAGGTACCTACAAGTAAACAGTTAGCAATAAATATCCGGTACTTACAGATAAGGATATAGAGTTTATCAACAACATATTGTGAAGACTCCCTCTAATCTTTATCCAGGCCGTTCCCATATCAGATACTCCCGAAGGAGCTTACGAGACCTACTAAGTAGCTCAATGACTGGGTGAGTCGCTGGGGATCACTCCACGACTGTAGACCGCTATGGAACCACCGCAAACACTAAGCGTAACCCTTGTGGGGTTACCGAAGTGACCTGCTGTCAGGGCTGTTGAAACACCCCCAATTCATGGACGCAGCGGAATTCGAACTGGGTGTTACTTGACGGCACAATAGACACAATAATAGAAAACGAACTCCAATTGAGTCGTTTTAAAAGATTTATCATTCAAATTGTATAAATATCAGAGATACAAAATGAGGTCCCAGATGGTTCCATGTTTACAAATTACATTAATTGAGTTTTGAATGATAATAAAATTTATAGCCCTCTTGAGTATCCGTGTCCTTCCGTTCCATCCTTGATCGTCATGAACCTGAAATACATGCTTGAGAGGTCAACACAAAGGTTGAGTGGAATTCGTAGAGTTTAGTTAAATCGTTTGAACACAATAATCGTAGTGTTTGTAGTTAAATCGTTTGAACACAATAATCGTAGTGTGAGCTATAGACTCACACCAATGTTTAGAAAACAAAATCGTTATTTATTTCACTAAGCTCATACAACCAAAGCGTTAACATCGAACCAACAAAATTGGCATTATAGAAGCCCTATCAAGGTACTTTTGCCGTTATACCGCTAAATCTCAAATATAGTGCATTTGTGTGAACTCATCGTTGTTCAACACAAATGGGATTCGTCAATCCCAATAGATCTATTCACAATATTCGCGCTCACTAAAGGTAGTGACTAATGGTTCATGATATAGGGACTTCGAACATGGCAATCGTTACTTAGTGATAATAAAACATCGTCGGGTAGCATACAATAGAAAGCATTGTGTTCGAGTAGAAAAATAATAGCATGTATTCCCCCCACGGATTTGTAAAATAGTTAAACAATAGAAAGTGGGGCTACGAACTCACCTTAAGTAAGATAGCAAGTAATGAATGTAACGGTCGAATCGTGAAGGTTTCTATGAGCAACCTATAATAGAATGTCGCGACTTAGGATAGGAGTAAAGAATATGAAGTAGTGCCTATATATATATCTTGCATTTAGTCCATGATGTGGTATGATGTATAGTATAAGTCTTTGAAAGAAAGATTCGTGAAACATGTATGTTTTGGTATATCGTTTACTACCGTTCGGGCCGTCATAATTCAGAAGTCATGTTAGTAAGCGTTCGAGGAGCCAGGACACTTTAACTCGTAAATCCACAACTCAACTCGACGGCTTACATAATGAACTCCTCACATGAGGCTCCCTACTATTGTAGTAGTTGATGAAATATATAGATATAAGTTTTGATCCGAAAAGTTACATGTCCGATACTTGAATAAACTTAGGAAAGTTTATTTGTACATGAAGATTGTTATTAGGGGTAGTTTCATAAGTCTTGTATGACCATTTTCTCTTTGTAATATCTCATGGTTCCTTTAAGTGAAGTAGATCCAAATTGTTTGTTCAAGTTATCATTAACTCTTTGTTTCATGTTTACGCCTAAGTAAGCTGGTATGGTCATTTCGTCATGGCCTAGCCATGACCTTTGGTCCTTGTTTCAAGGTCATGAGACACAACCTTGGCTCTAGCCATGGTTGTGGTCTTGATTATAGGTCATAAGACCCCTTTGGTCTTCATAAATCATAACCTATATGTAATGACTTTGTCTAAAAATGGGCTGTTTAGAATTTGAAGAAATTTATCACTCGGAAAGCATTTTTAGGTCTCGAGCTTCTTTGTTCCTGAACGAAAACGTCGTTTCGGACAACTTTCGTGTTTTAACTTTTTGATGAATCGGACCAGAAGTATGACTTTCAAAACCCAAATTTGATCAGGAAGCTATTTGGCAGTTTTGCCGGAAATCTTTGGTAATTTCAAATCGCCATAACTTTTGACTCGTATACTCGTTTTGGGTGGTTCAAATTGCTATGGTTTCCTTGTTAAGTCCTCTACTACAATTTGTAATGATCCAATATCATAATTTTACCATTTTGGTCGTGGTTTTCCAAGAAAGTCACTAGTTTACTTGTTTTAGTAACTTGTTTCAACAATCAATAACAATAACTTGTTTTGGTCATTTTTATACATCATGGACATAACTACAAGACATAATATAGCAAGAATAACATGTAAATAACATGAATATGATTATTTAACAAGAATCATGTTAGGGTTTGGCTTACAACTTTTGGCTTTCAAAGATGAAAGGAAGTTAACATGTAAGGATAGGACATTGATAGACTTGCTTCAACCCTTTTTCACTTCATGCAATCTTTCTACCCTTGGTATTCTTGAAAGATGGATGATGAAGGTTTAGGTGACTTGAGTGGATTTAAACTCAAGAGAAATCACCAAGTATATGAGGTTATGGAAGTGTTTGATGAATGATAACCTATCTAGGGTTTCAACCTTGAAGAAGCACTTGAATCTTGCATGAAACTTGGAATAAATCAAGCAAAGATGAGAGTGTTGTGGTGTGGTTTGATGGCCGGCCAAAGGAAGGGATGGGGGGCTTTTATAGGGTCTTAAGGAGGTTACAAATGTTGACTAGTCCAACCTTGGAGGCCAAGGTGAACACATGGACTAATCTTAAGGCCTTTAAGCTTGAGATCAAGCCACCTAGTGTGAAAACCCCCCCCATATGGCGGTTCATAAGCTTGGAGGACAAGGTGTGGACTTGTGATGATATTATCCAAGATATCTAGTGTTTTTTGACTCCGGGAAATGCCAATCGTAAATGATTAAGCCTCAAAACGTAAAACCGGGTGTCGTAAAATTATGGAATTTGAAAGTATTGTTAAACATGTCCATATGTCCCATAATAAAATATAAAATGAGTGGTAGGTGTCATTTGGGTGGTAAACCCTGCTAAAAACTGGAAACACGGGTCGAAAACGCGTAATACGTAAAATGTACGAATATTGCGTAAAATTGAGAAAAGTAAAATGTTACTTTTCTAATGTGATAAAAATGATTTAAAATGACTTATGATGTCTAGACTGGGCTCAGTCTAGTGTCGGTTGGTATTAAATGTCTTTTAAACATTAAACCGTAAGCCTAAAAATCACGAAATGACTTATATCATCAAGGGATGATTTTTGGTCAATGGAGGAGGGAAAATTATGTTGACTTTTTCTAATAATTTTGAAAACTCAAAATGTCGTAGAAACTCGTTTTGTGGTCTAACGGTTAATCGCCCAAATGGTTAAGTGTGCTCATGCGAGAGTAGTATAGGCATGGGTGACCTGCTGGGAAGTTTTTGGTCATGTTTTTCTCAGTCACGATTAATTCTCAAATAAATCATGAGTGTGTCAAACATTTTTCCGATGTGGGGTCACCTGACGGGGTTGAATTTCGTTGTGCGTAGAATTTCTGATTGACGTTTTACCCTAAAACGTGTAATTCCTTAATAACTTTCACGAAAATGAGCTTATGAAAGTTAAACTTTTAATTTGCCATGGAAATGATTTATCATTTGAGAATATCAAATAAAAATCAACTTTCGGGAAAGTTTCGGAAAAGAAATGAATAGTAAAAGTGAATAGTGAAATTTTCCGGGAAAAGTAATTAACCTGAAATTGTGAATTGTTACAGCTGTTTGATGTTGACCCTGGCAGGATTTCCGTTCAATCACTGAGAAATACTTTTGTAATTCTCTCATAAACGTTCTCGGCAGATTGCTAAGATCTGCGAAGGACTCGATAATTTACAGCTGGTGTCCATTGATGTAGAACATCAGTTGTAGAAATACTAAGTGTTCATAAGAGATCTTTGATGTATCTCAAGGCTCTAGACTCTATAAGTGCACACTTAGGTTTCCTATGCGGAGACTAGGGAGGGGTCTCCTACTTCAATATCAACTATCTCTAAGAGATAAGTCGATAAATTACACTGGTTCCCCATGAGAATGAAACAAGTTCTTTTAAGAGAACTTGAGTGGTTAAGAAGGTTTAGTGCATTGCGTCACTGGGTCCATGGCGACTTTATCTTCAATACCGGTGTTGTCTTTTGCAACAGCCAGTAGCATACGAATTGAACCCGGTGTCTGCCCTAAGGTTGAACATATGGAGGGCTATTTCTTTTCACCCTTTTCTTTACTTTTCTTTTTAATTCTTCAACTCCTTCTTTCCCTTTCATTCTTTTCTCCTTTTTTTCGTATCATACCTAAGGACTTCTAATTATAACTATGAGAGATGTCCTTGGGTAGATCCCTCCGGCTCTGGCGGATCATAGGACGGTTATTCCTATCTTAATCACCTTATAACTCCGACAGTAGCCAAGAAACCTTTGATTGAAAAATCTCTCAAAGTGTTTGTGATAATCAAATATTTTGGTTAACACTTTGAGAGTTTTGTATACACTTTTGAAGGGCTCCCCCTTCACATGTGCTCATAAGTGTTTAATAAATTTGCACATGTGGGAGGAGCAAGCATTTTGAATTGATCCACTTTCCGTGAACAAGACCAATTCGAGACACGCTTACATCACTAGTTAAACTAGCTTGAAGTTATTACCCGGCCTGGTCAAGTCCACAGAAAGTTTCTCGAGACGGTACATTTCTACTAAGACAAATCCTTTTCGAGACACGCTTACGTGGTTAGTTAAAGAGATACATTGTTAGCTTTTAGGTGACAACTAGCTCTAGTAACTAACTTGATGTTATTACCCGTCGAGGATAAGTCTTTTCGATATTACTAACTTTTATTGTCTCGTCAATTCCTGGATCAATTCTGAGTCTAGCTCGCACATGATACAACTTTTAGCTTTGACTACTTATATTTTAATCACTTTTTTTCATTTTCTCCCCCTCAAAAATAGCATATAAAATGATGTTTTTGAAAATCTTTTTAGATTAAAATATGCCTTTTTGAGTTTTACGGGGAGATTCACCAAGAACTTTTGATTTAGAACAAAGTATTTTGTTTTTGACAAGTGCTACCCCTCAACAAGTGATTAGGTCTTATTGAGGTGAAATACTTGTCCTTTTGAGCAGAATTATGAAAATTCATAAACATTTGATTAATTCTACTCAAAAGTAAGAAGCCTTCGCTCCTTATATTAGGATTGAGGCACTGATGCGTACCTCAGGGTCCTTTCTTTACAAGTTCGGGTTGTGCACTGTAATACGTGCACAAGCCATTATGAAGTATTATATTGACAAATCAAATCAAATTCTTACAATATTCTACCAATCAGGTCTCTGAAATGTCAACACCGGAAACTTTTGTCTGCCTCCAACATAGCTTTCCAATCTCCGAAATTGATCCCTGCGCTTCAATAGGTTCTCAATCCTTAAGATGAATCTGCGAGCATCCCTGGCCTCATTGGTATTCCACCTTTTAGATTTACCCAGAGCAATGTCATCCAATCTGCTTTTGATTCCATCTCTGACGAACTTCAAGGTTTCATCACAAAACTTATGAATTTCTTCGTAGGCCATAAAGCAGTTTTGACCGTTGACACTGCGGTAAGTGAACCCGAATGCTGGATGCCTGATCAAGGTGTATTGAGGTAGATGTTGAAGGTCGGGGATGTCGAACATGTTAGGTTTGGTGAGATTCAACTTCTTCTGATAACTTTCCACTCCCAGTTGAAGATCTTCTACTCTTTCTCTGATAACTATCTGCCTAATGAAGATTAGTAGAGCTTGGATAAAGGCAAGCTGCATCTATTTGGGCAAGTTGCAAAGCTTTCCTTGAACTTTGAGCAGGTACATATCTTCAATGTCGTTGAGGAGTAGTCGTGGAAAGTCCGACTCGGAAATATCATACTCCTTTTCATCAAGTCTTTTGAGTGTGATTTTGCTGAGGAAGGGGTACCCAAAGTGAGTGACAGTCGAAATGAACTGAATCGAGACTATCTTCAAATCACTTGTCACATCGCCCATCGTCTAATTGAGTCTGCTGCTTCGATAGTACTGTGCCCGGTTGTCTGGCCAATGATGTATACCGTAGAGTGCGTTCCGGTCATTGTCAACAATTTTATCGATGAATAAGGCTGAGGCTTCTTCTTCGATGGCATTGTTGAGATATCGAGCTGCAGGGAGAAAGGCAAGTGATGTAACGTACTTCTTCTCAATCTTGCTGCCGAGTTTCAGAAATTCCAAGTCGGTGTTGAAGAAGAACTTGTAAGGGATCTTCGGTTCCTTAGGCTTCCCAATCATCGGCAGTGGTTCAGACCAGTCAGTTATGTAAGGTGCGGTTTTCCTTGTGACCGGATCGACGTAAGATTCTGGATTGATCCAGTCAATATTGCTAGACATAGCTCGAGCAATATTTTCCAGATGGTACTCAAGTTCGATGGAGTTAGCAGACCTATCTTTCAGAAGATTGAACGCATCATTCTTGATTCTTCGCAACTCTTTCTTATTCATCTTTTTCATCTGAAACTTATGCTGAATCAATTGAGCGTATTCCACCGTTCGACCATCTTGAGGTTCTTGATTGTCTGCGAGTGGCGGTTGCGAATTGATCATCTTTTCAAACCAGGAGTAATCGGCAGTATCGTCTTGGTCTAGCCATTTGAGGACGGTTTTCGGTTTCTTTGTTTCTGTGCCTTTTGATGAGGTGTCCGGTTTGGGTTGATGATGCTTTCGTTTCCTTTCTTTCTTCTTCTTGGAGGACGGTTCTGTAACTTCATCGGGCTGAGGAATCTCGTCACCACCTGTGTATTCAAAGTGGTCGTGTGCTTTGGGAGCGGAACTAGATGCCTTAGGTTGTTGTGAGGATGTTGTTGTTGTTGGAGGGATGACCGGTGTTTTTGATTGAGATGAGGGTCCTTCGGCTTGTTTCTGTTTCTTTGCCTGAGAATTAGGATCCCTGTCTTCATCATCTCTTGGACGTTTCAGTTTGTCCGCCTCTGTGCTGCAAGTCTCTTTTGTCATTTTTGCTTTCAACGCTTCCAGGACTTTAGCTTCTTCAGGTGATAATGTGAATTTGCTTGCCAGTTTGTCCAAGAGCTGGGCTTCTAATTCGTCCATAGATAGTCCTGGTAGTGGAACAGTTGACTTGTCAGCTCGAAGAGTAAATGTGGTAGATCGGATCACCTTCTTGACTGCTTGCTCTGCGAACTTGGTGAGTTCATCTCTCATAGGTGCCAATAGCTCTTTCAACTCAGCGACTAAGTGTTGTTCCATGTATTGGTGTGCTTGAGCAGCTAATGTGGCTTCCAAGTTCTCTTGCACGTCCTTAGCTAGGAAGGTGTCAACCTTTTCTTGCAGTTCTTGGACATTTGTGTTGAGCTTTGTTAGTTCAGCAACTTGGCTAGCTAGAGATGCAACCTTATCTTCCAGTATGCTTTTCTTCTTTTCATGTACTCTTCCAAATGCTGACTTTAGCAACTTGGAGGCAGCAGA
This sequence comes from Artemisia argyi, assembly GCA_030686995.1. Classification (NCBI taxonomy): domain Eukaryota; kingdom Viridiplantae; phylum Streptophyta; class Magnoliopsida; order Asterales; family Asteraceae; genus Artemisia; species Artemisia argyi. The sequence goes on from CM060696.1 coordinate 103,858,239, forward strand.
GGCTTTGGTGCTTGTTGGTTTCTTGATTGATTTGTCGTGGGTTGATTCGGATGCAGGAGGAGATGATTGTGAAGATTCTATGTTGGTAGTAACGTCCTTATCATTTCCTCTCCGTGATTTGGGTTCTTCAACATTCTTAGCTTTGGCTGCTTCCTCTTTCAACCTCTGTTCTTCAGCAAGTTTGTCAGCCTCGGCTTTAAGCCTTAATTCTTCAGCAAGCTTGGCATCTTCTTCTCTTTTCATCTTTTCTTCTGCCAGCTTGGCTGTCTCTTTAGCCTTCCTGCTTTCTTCCATACGTATTGTCTCTTCCAGTTTGGCTTGTGCAAGTTCTTCAAGTCTAGCCTCCTCAGCTTCTTGCTTTTTTCTTAATTCTTCTTCTTGAGCCCTTTCTCTGAGCTCCATTTCTTCCATAGACATCAACTGTGGAGTCTCAGTATCCATGGGATCTTCCTCTTCCTCTTCTCTTGCTGCTGAAGCATTGATCATTTCTTCATCTGTGGGTGATACTGTGGGGGTGTTGTAGACGACCAAATCAGTATTAGTTCCTGTAGTAGGCTCAGGAATACTGCTCGATCCGCCAGCTTCGGTAGTATGAGAGAACACTGGAGGTGGAGGTAGATCATCATAGAATGCATCTATCTTGCTGTGGAGGAGACCCAGCTTGAGAGCTCTTTCATTTTCTTCTTCAACTGAAAGGCCTATATTTGAGTGAGCAGACTCTTGTTCGGCAGTCATAGGTTCCTTCATCTTCTCTCTCCTGATCCTTTCTTCTTCCAAGATTGACTCTGCTTCAGTGAACGGTCTTTGATTGAGATTTGCTGGGTATTCAGCATTATCAGCAAACTCATCAATGTTTTTCTCCCAATCTTCGAAAGTCAAGTCTTTATCATCAATGTCTTCAAGATTCACATCCTTGTCAATGTTAGCATAAGCTTCCCTATACACTGGACCTTCGTCGGATTCAGTTTCAGAGTCAGATGGTTTTGGAGAAGGTGGTAGTGGAGGTTCAGGAGTGGACTCAGGTTTCTTGACAGGAAGTCTTCTCTTGATAGTACCCTTCTTCTTTTGTTTAGACTTGGTAGAACTGCCGGAGCTCCCAGTCTTGCTGCCTTTCTTCCCCCTGAATGGTTGAACTTCATCCAAGAAACCAACTTTGTCTTCCTCAAGAGCTTGAAGGTAGTACTTGTAATTCTTGCACAGCTGCACCTTTTTGTTCAAGAGACAGTCGGGAAATTTCTTTCCTTGCTTGCGGGTGCTGGTGTCGAGTCTCTTGATAATCTTGAGAGTTTCTTCATTTCTGAAAGTGTGCTTATCTTTGTCATCAAGTCTCTGTGGAATATCGTCATACTCACGAAGGAAGCTTTCGATGAGTAGTTTGGTGAAACGAACGAATGGAATGTTGGTTGTCTTGTGTTGAATGTGCCACACAAGGTCTTCCCAGATAATGCTGGCATAATCAACTTTCTTGACGTTTGCCATGGCCCAGAAAAGTTTGAGGTGTTGGAGCTTGGGGTGTTCTTGGCCAGTGTCTCTGCCAGATAAGGACTTGGCAATCAGAATATATAGGGATCTCCATGGTTGTGGAAGATATCTGATGTTGACCCTAGAATGTCTTGTCACAACCTCTTCTGATTCGTCATAGCCAATATCCCGTAACCACTCTATCAGCTCTTCCTCGGTAGGTACTTGATCATATTCTTCATCTGGGCCAAGTTCGGGTAACCCAAGAACATTCCTAAGTAAATCAATGTCCACAGTGACTTGTCTGTTGTGAAGCATGCAAGTGAAGGAAGCTTCCCCAAGGTCAAGCTGAAGTGTATGCCAAAACTGGTGTATGTAGAAGCAGGAGACTGAAGCTGACTTAGTGAACAAGAGCTTGTTGGGGTGATATAGGAGAGCATCCACTGCAACAATACATGAGGATTCATTGCAAGTGATTTTGTTGAAGTTGATACGTAAGTTGTTCTTTCCTATCTTCCTGGTGTAATCAGCTGGAAAGGTCTCTTCCCATGAGAGTTTAGGTTCAGGTTCTGGTCTATAAGGAATGTCATTGTGTTCTGGCATCTGAATTGATCATAAACAAACACAAACATGGCGATGATTTACTTTGTTAGCACAGACATTCAATTACTTGATTGTGTATATTATGACTTGATCAGTGGGTGTTTGTGTGAAAACTTTTGTTATATGACAAACTTGTGTTATTATCACATGGCAGAAACTTCTAACAATTAAGTTACAACATTAGTTCATCATAACAAGAGATTACACATTTGAAATTTTACAACACTTAGAAAAATTACATAACTTTGACAATGTTACGCGTAAGTGGAAAAGCTACGCATAACTTATATTACGTGTAGGAAATGATATTAAGCGTAAGTGCAAAGTCCACGCATAACTTTATATTTTACGCGTAAGTTCAACTTCTGCGTAGGCTTAATTTTACGCGTAGGATTATATCTTATGCGTAAGATTAGAGCTTAGGCAAAGGATTGAACCTTAAGCGTAAGATATAACTTGTGCGTAGGTTTTGACTTACGCGTAAGATCATGACTTAAGCGTAAGAAACAACTTATGCATAAGTTAATCTTTTTATGCGTAAACATTGTCTTATCCAAGACAATGTTTGTCCACGTGTCGAATCTTACGCGTAAGATTCAATCTTACGCGTAGGATGAACAACTTGTGCGTAAAAACGTCCTTTTTCAGAAAATCACCTTTAGAAATTTGAGTTGTTTGATTCCTGAAAGTGTAAAATCACAACCACTGATCAATAATCATACCAACACACTTAAACTCACAACATTATGCGTAAATGAGACAAAATTTGAGTTACGCGTAGACATGCATGAACACATAATCACAATCCTTATCAAACATGAATCTGGGTAAGAATAGGCATAGGGCAAGTGTTCCTAACATCCTAAGGAACATTTGGTCCAAATTATAACAATAATTGACCACAAAATCATGAGATCACAACTGCTAGTGCATTCGAACCCTAAATCTTTAATTCATGATCAAGAGATGTTACTGAAACAATTAAACCATAATAACATGATCCTAGGCATACATGAACACTATCCCCATCACCAATTTCAATCCTAACGCACAAAATCAAGAACCCCTAAATCCATCGTATGAACCCTAATTCACAAATCGATCAATTGATGTTTCTGGGTGAGTTTAGAGATTAGATACATGTTTATAAACATCTTAAGAACGTTTCCCATCAATCAATTTAACCATAACAACAACAATTTTCTGGGTTCATGATTTACGCAAAACCCTAGATCCAATTAATTGATTATGACAAATTAAACCGTTGGATTGATATGAAATTTAAAACCCTTGTATATAAACATGATCAAAACCTTTTGACACTTACAGATTTGAAGATAGATAACCGGATTGATTGAATGATTGTGAGTCGTTGATTATGGTAGGTGAAAGTGATAAATGTTTTGCAGGTGGTAGTAAATGTGAGGTCAAACGTGTTTTGACCGAGGTTAAATCAAGTTTGAAAGATTGAAAAGTATGGTCCCTTAACCTTATTAACCATTTACTCTTAATGCCCAAACTAATACTCACATATAACTTATGTTAATTACACCAAGCTATGATAAGAACAACATGTTGAATTATACTCCCCCCGACCTTAGACCGTAGTCTTAAAAAATATTAAACTTTATTTATAATGGTCAAGGAGAGTATCCCGAAACACTTTTGAAGCATCATTTTGTTAGATAAAAAACGTAATATTTTTGGTAAAATGCAAGTATAAAGTAAATATTTTTGAGAAATTTGAAAAATTACTTTTCCTCCCCCTCAACACTTGTTTTTAATAATTAAAGACATTGTACAAAAATTAGTGTTGAAAAGAGTAGAATATACTTGCATTTTTTTTATTTTTTATTTATTTATTTATTTTTAAGAAAAGACCAAAAATCTTTTTGAGTTTTTGATTGGTTTTATATTTTTGTATTTTATTTTTGAAAAACATATTTACAAAGATAGTTTTGATGTTTGACGATCAATTGTGTTTTAAAAACTTTTCCAGATCATCTGGAGTCAAACATCGCATACCAATTTGGTGAACTAGACTAGCAAACCTTGATGGTGCTAAGGATTTGGTAAGTAAGTCCGCCAATTGGTACTCAGTCCCAACAAAATAAAGTTCAACGGTACCCTTTTCCACATGCTCTTTGATGAAGTGATATCGGAGATCGATGTGTTTGGATTTGCAATGATGCACTGTGTTGCAGGAGATAGCAATTGCACTTTTGGAATCACAGTAGATATGAATCTTGTTGAATAGGTAGCCATAATCCTTAAGTTGTGATCTCATCCAAATGACTTGAGCACAACAAGCAGACATGGCTACATATTCAGATTCTGTAGACGACAGTGATGTGCAGTCCTGTTTCTTTGATTGCCATGACACAAGTTTATCTCCGAGAAATTGTAATCCACCAGATGTACTTTTGCGTGTGTCTAAACATCCTGCATGATCAGCATCTGAAAAAGCAATTAGTTCAAAACCAGAATCCTTCGGATACTAGATTCCCAAGTTAATGGTTCTCTTTATGTATTAGGGCTGAGCATCGGGCGAAAACCGGACTGGACCGACCAAGACCGGACCGGACCGAGGACCGAGAACCGGAAAAACCATAGACCGAGACCGGACCGAATATGGTCGGTCCGGTCTCGGTCCGGTCGGTCTTCGGTCGGTCCGGTCCAATTAGGCAAGTTTTTTCGGGTTTTTGGTCGGTCCGGACCGGACCGACCGGACCGAGGACCGAATTTGGCAAAAAGCTTAGACCGAGGACCGGACCGAATGTGGTCGGTCCGGTCCGGTCGGTCTCGGTCCGGTCGGTTTTGTCGGTCGGTCCGGTCCATCCGGTCCGTTTGCTCAGCCCTATTATGTATCGAAGGATTCTTTTGACCTCACTGAGGTGTTTTTCAGTTGGTTTAGACTGATAGCGAGAGCACATGTAGACAGCAAATACTATATCAGGTCTACTAGCTGTGAGATACATGAGGGACCCAATCATACTGCGGTATTTGGTAGGGTCAACTGGAGTCCCATGTAAGTCAGCATCTAGTTTTGTGGTATAGCCCATTGGTGTATTATAAGTATCACAACTTATCATTCCATGTTTCTTTAAAATTTCTAGAGCATATTTGGACTGATTTATAAAAATCCCACAGGGTGATTGATGAACTTGTAGTCCTAGAAAGAACGAAAGTTCACCCATCATGAACATTTCAAAATTATCTTTCATTAATTTTGCAAAATCATTAGAGTAACTTCTTTTTGTTGAGGCAAAAATAATGTCATCGACATATATTTGAACAACAAGTAAGTCCTCCCCGTAGGTTTTTGTAAATAGTGTGGGATCCACCGATCCTTTAGAAAATTTATTGGCCAGCAAGAAAGTGGACAGTTTGTCATACCACGCCCGTGGGGCTTGCTTAAGTCCGTAGAGTGCCTTTTTGAGTCGATAAACGTGATTAGGACGCTCAGGATCAACGAAGCCGTCTGGTTGACTTACATACACTTCTTCACGGAGTTCTCCATTAAGAAATGCTGTTTTCACATCCATTTGGTAAACCACCATGTTCCTGTGTGCAGCATAGGCCAAAAAGATCCGAACAGCTTCATGTCTAGCCACTGGAGCAAAGGATTCAGCAAAATCAAGTCCTTCTAGTTGAGAGTATCCTTTCGCTACCAGGCGTGATTTGTTACGTATGACAGTGCCTTCAGCATCTAGCTTATTCTTCCAAATCCATTTTAACCCGATGACAAAGACTCCTTCAGGTCTTTCAACTAATTCCCAGACTTCTAATCTTATGAATTGCTGAAATTCCTCTTGCATAGATTCAATCCAGTTGTCATAAGTCATTGCTTCTTTAATGTTCTTAGGTTCTTCTTGACAAACTGTGAGTGCATAGATACAAGTTTCTCCATCAGTGTGAAGTCGTTGTCTTGTCATTATAGGTGCATCTGGATGGCCAATAATATGAACTAGTGGATGGTCTCGAGTCCATTTGTGTGTTGAAGGGTGTAGTTAATAAGTATCTCGCATGTTAGCAGGATCCAAATTGCGTGTTGACGACTCACCTATATCAGGAAAGGTAGGAGCCAGTGCAAACGGGTTAAAGAACGCATCAGGATCATGCTCTGCGGGTTGTGGAATTGATTGTGGTGTAGGATATTCAGCTGAATGGCGGGAGTTAGAAACAGTTTGTTCTGCTGTAGATGGTGATGCAATTGGAGGACCGTCTCTCTCAACACTTGTTGTAGTTTGTCGAGGTGAGTCTGGTACTGGAATGTTATCAGGTTGAGCAGCGGAATTAGGTGAGACCTCAGTAGGACGGTATTCAATTGTGTCATCAAACAGTGGAGCAAACAAGGTTTCCAATTCTTTGCGGTTGAGTGGCAATGGTTCAGCCGAAGATTCCGGAGAGTTAAGACGGTTGAATTCGGGTCCTAAGCTGTGTTGCTCAGAAGCCATTTGTGTGAGTTCATCAAAATTAGCGTGAATGGTTTCTTGAATTTCTCTTGTTCGACGATTCCATATCCGAAAACCTTTAGAATTTTCACTGTATCCAACGAACACTCCGATGTCAGCCTTTGCTTTAAGTTTACCTAAATCATCACGATCATTTTTCGGATAACAAAGTGCTCCAAATACATGAAAGTAATCGACGTTCGGTTTTCTCTTGTGAACAATTTGATAAGGTGTTTTGCGATGGCGTTTAGTGATCATGCAACGGTTTTGTGTTTAACATGCGGTTGAAACAGCTTCCGCCCATAAGTAATCCGGTAATTGAGCATTAATCAACATAGTTCTAGCAGCTTCCACTAACGTCCTGTTGCGTCTTTCAACAACTCCATTCTGTTCTGGGCTTCTAGGAATAGATGTTTGATGTTCAATTCCCACTTTCTCGAAGTATGACCGAAGTGTCTGATTCTTAAATTCAGTTCCATTGTCAGTTCTGACTATTCGTACCGTATTGCGTAGCTGAACTTGAATTTTAGTGAGAAAGGTGATGATCATTGAAGGAGCCTGATCTTTACTTCGTAAGAAATAAACCCAAGTCCATCTGGAGTAATCATCCACAATTACAAGAATGTAGCGTTTACCGTTGATACTTTGAACACGCATCGGCCCACACAAATCCATATGTAGCAATTGTAAAACATGATTTGTACTGTGCTCAGGTTTTGAAGGAAAATGAGCCCGAGTACTTTTTCCTTGTTCACAGGCTGAACATAAGTGATCTTTGGTAAAACGGAATCTTGGAAATCCATCAACAAGTTTATAACGAGCAAGGTCAGTCATAGTTTTGAAATTCAAGTGCGAAAGACGTTTGTGCCATAACCAAGATTTAGTCGATTCTGCTTTGGAGAGAAGACATATCGGAGATGTAGCAATCATATCTGACATTGATATGGTATAAAGATTAGAACCACGTGAGCCAGACATCAGATCGTTTCCTTGTAAGTCACGAACGAAACAAGTTTTCTCACGAAATGCAACTTCTAGATCCCCATCACAAAATTGACCAACAGAGAAAAGGTTGTGTCCAAGGCCTTCCACATAATACACACGACTGATTTCAATGTTCCCACTGACATAGTCACCATATCCCATGATTAAAGCGTAATGATCATTCCCGAATCTGACAGTACCAATGAACTTTGAGACAAAGTTTTGTAACAGTTTGAGATTGCCTGTCATATGTCGGGTGCATCCGCTATCAACAATCCAAAGAACAATCTGTACCACCTGCATCACAAGAAGAAGACACGGATGGAACAGAAGTAAGGGTGGAACCCAATGAAAGTGCGGGTTCCTGTTGGTTAGAAGCACATGTATTCAACAATTTAGGAATCCATTTAAAGTCTGGTTTGTGTTGTAACCAACGTTGCCAATTACAACTAGTTCGAGCTTTCTTAATGGTGAATTCACTAGTGGTTGGCTGATTCCTAGATTTGTTCTCTGCACTTATGGGGGTAGCTTCAACTTCATTAGAAACCGTAGAAGGCGGCTTTCCTAAGATAGACTTAGAGGCAGTAGTGGGCCTAAAAGGAATGGGTGTCCTACGTTTCTTATGACGATTAAGTAGAGAATTAGCTATACATTTTGTATGATCACCAGATGATACGCTTTTACGACAAAACACACAAGATGCGTTAATATTCAAAACATTCAAAGGTTCATCATTTGTTACATTTAGATTTTGATTACAATTTGCCAGATTAGAATCTAAATCTAATGCAACATGAGTTTTATTCAAATTCCTAAGTTGATCTTCTACTTCTTGAGCTTTTAGTGATCCTCTTTTACGTTGCCAGAGCCTATTCTTCTTTTTACTTTTTCGCTTGGGTCTGCTAACGCTATTAGTGGAGACTAGTCCTGTAGAAGTGGAGTTATCAACATTAGTGTTTTGAACAACATTTCCTTTAGCAGTTTTGTCTAATTGATACAATCCTGGTGCTATCACCGTGGTGTCAACAATCTTTCCTTTTTGAAGTAGCTTAATTTTCTCTTTCAAATCGATGATGATGTGATTTTTATCTTGCATATCAGACTCAAGTAAACCATTGCAATATTTGATGTCATCGCGGTTTTGTTGCCATTCGGCGTTTTCAATTTTTAAATCCGCAATTTCTTTCTCGTATTTGAGACACAGACTTTTGAAAGACTCATTGTTTTTGCAAAGTTGACAAGAGTTTGAAATATTTTGATTTTGAAGTTTCAATTCCGTTTCAAGACTTTGAGCTTGACACCATTCAAGCCTTTGTTTGAGTAGACAAATTTCTTTTGAAAACTGTTTTGTCACATCATCATTTGTTATTCTTAGCTTATCATTTTCCAGTTTGAGTGTCTCAATTTCCACATTCAACAAGTTATTATCAACACAAAGATCATTCATAAGCATAGAAGTACCAGATTTATAGAGATCATTCATGATAACAGACAAAATATCAGCATTGAGAACTTGTTCCAAGAGTCGATCAGCATCATTTTTTAAAACTCTATTTCTTTGCTTTTGAGCCAAAATCTCATTTTCAGTTGAGTTGAAAACGTTTATCATGTTTTTGACCTCGTTTTGAAGTTCCTGATCCCAACGTGTAGCACAAAGACGGAGGTGTTTGACAATTGGCAACATTTGTTTTTGAAAAATATCTCTCTTTTCTCGCTCGTAAGCGGACTGAAAAGTTTCAACTTTAATTTCAGAATTACGTGCAATTGTTTCCTCCAAAATTTCGATGTCTTCCATAAAAGTTTTGAAATAATTTAGGACACGACAACTTTTTGGTAAAGGTGTAAGTTCACCGGATGATGGTAAAGGACCATTTATTTGTGCTATAGTTTGGACAGTGGCTGCATTAGAGGATGAAACATATGACTCTGTGACATACCATGATTTTTCAGGTAATTCCTTTTGAGGAACAAAAGATTTAGAAATGTGTGGAGCTTGTGAATAATCATATGGTGTCCAATATTGAACATAACTCATTTTTGATCGACTCTCGTCTTCAAGTTCTTCTTCTTCCTCAGTATCAAAAACAACAGCACGCACAATCGTATTATCAAGCATGTGGTCCATACTGTAAATCTTAGGATTTTCTTTGAATGCTGTGTGAAGAAACATTGATTTGAAATCGCAAAGTGCAAATCCTTTATCGGGTCTCAGTTTTAAAGAAAATTTCTGTATTGTTGCGACAGAGTTCCCGTGTTTGTAAACAATGTGACGAAATTCTTTGAGTTGTTTTTCAAGATCAACAATCTCACCAAGTAAATTATCTATGTACTTCCTTTTTTGTATTTTATGTTCACAAAAATCCTTTTTGCAATTGGACAATTCAGTTTCAGTTTTTGAAAGTACTGTTTGAAGACGTTCAACTTGCATTTTCAGTTCACACTTTTCACTTTCAAGTTTAGAAATCAACTTTCCATTTGACTCAATTAAATCTTGCATTTTGTGTTGAAGATCTTGCTCTTTGTTATAAGAATCTTGAAAAGCTTTTTCAAAACTTTTTGCATGTTTAATCTTTTCTTCCTGATTTGAAAGTTGAATTTTATAACACTCAATATCTCTTGCAAGTGACACATTTTTTTCTTTTAAAACTTTGTTTTTCTCGTTGCATTTTATGATTTGCAATTGTTGTGCATCCAGTTGTTTAGATAACAATATTAGGTCAGGGTCTGGATCAAATGATGGTTCATGTTGTTCTATATGATCATGTTTATCATTCTCAATAGGATCATCAAATGAAGCATCTGTGTCATCATCAAATATGACAACTGTGCTTATTTGTTCATCTGTTTGAGAAGATGAAGATGAGTTAGATGGAACAATTTGCGCCATATCTGATTCAGAAGCAGAGGGTGAGGCTATTTCATGTATTAGGCATGCTTTTTGGTCATGTACCTGAGACAAGCCGTCAGTGTCATACACTGGACCTGAATCATTAAACTGAAGTTCCTGCATGTTTTCCATAAGCATCACAGCTGCATTGGCTTCCAGATCTTCCATGTCATCATCATTGTTCACATTTGCCATGAAGTTGTTATCCTGTTCAGGGAAATGTCCATCTTTTTCATCTTGAAGAGCCATGAGTAATGCCTGCTTGTGAAACTTACTACCCCGAGTTCTCGGTTTGGGACATGTTGTCGCTATATGACCTTGTTCATTACAATTATAGCACCATACTGCATTCTCTGAGTTGGAGTTCCTAGTTGCAACTGGTTCAGACCTTTGCTGAGAAGACCCTGAGTTGTTCTTGAACCCCCCATTGTTATTAAACCTCTGACCATTCCCAAAATTTCCTGAAGAACTTCCTGAACCAGATCTACCATAGTTATGATTCTGAACTTCCACTCTTCCATCATTGACAACAGCTTGATTCCTTGTGTTAGAAGACGAACGTTGACGGTTGTTTGTTTTGTTGGAGAATTTGCTGAAAGCACGAGCAATAAGAGCAAGTCCTTGATTCAAAGTATTAAAGTCATCATCGTCATCTTCATTGGAGTTGGAGTAATACACTGCATCATTGTTGTTCAATGGAACAAGTTGAGTAGAAGTATTCTGTGGAGATGAACCATAAGGGACCATTTGGTTTGAGGTAGAAGGTTGTGGATAACTTAAGTAGTTTTGCTCTTGAACATATGCATGATTTGACATTGGTGGTGGAGCATAGGGAGATTGAGCTACGAGTGCCAAAGAATTTGGTGTTGGTGTTGGTGTGTATCCTCCTCGTAGAGCTCAATCTTTTTCAACTTCAGGTTCATGGTGTTTCAGAAAATCATACAACAAACCATTCGGTGCATCATGAAGATTTTTGGTTTGACGAACAAATGTCACATATTTATGCCAATCTGGGCCAAGACTACCAACGAATTTGGAGTTCACAGCGATCCTTGGTACTGTGATTTTGTGACGTTCCAGATCATTGACCACATTTGTGAAACGATGATAGTAGGATTCAAGTGACTCTCCTGGTTCAATTGTGATGTCAGTGTATTCCATGTAGAGTTTGGATTCCATATCATCTTTGTTCAATTGAGTGCCTTCCATAAGGAGATGAACATGTTCCCACATAGCTTTGGCTGTTTTCTGAGCATCGACACTTCGATAAATCGGATTAGGTATACCTTGAAGTATATAAGCCATTGCATACTCATCAGCTTCACGATGTAATTTCTGTTCTTCTGTGAGTGTAGATTCTGGAAGAGGTCTATCACCAGGAGGACGTGGAGGATCAGCATTTGGATCACCAATATCAAATCTTGTTGGCCACTCAAATGGTCCTTCAAGTATCACTTGTTTCAAGAATTTCCCATGAGGTTTCTTTAGTTCAAGAATTCGTAAGAATCGACTTGACCATTGAACATAGTTCCCAGGTGTTAGCATTGGAGGTGTTTCAAGTGATCCTGCCTCATGTCTGGATTGTTGAGTTGTAATAACTTCACACATTCTTTCAAACCAGTGAGGTTGTTTGGAGGAAAATTGAGTGTTTTGTTGTGACATTTGATATGGTTGTTGTTGAGGAATGATTTGATGTTGTTGCATCATGAGATATTGTGGTTGTTGATTAAACGGTTGTTGATGAAAGTGTGACTGTGAAGGTTGTTGATATGATTGTTGTTGATGGTATTGTTGTTGCTGATACTGCTGATGTTGTTGCTGAGGATTAGAGAAGTAGTAATGTGGTGGTTGAGACATCTTTGAACACTTGTGTAGAAATGGATCTTTGTAGAAGATTGATATGCACGTTCCTTTGGTTAAGTTCAAAATCCCAGGGGTAAGTTGAGTTCTTACGCGTAACAATAATCTTACGCGTAAACTATAGGTTATGCGTAAAGAGTAGTTTATGCGTAAACACAGAGTTTATGCGTAAGTTTTCTCTTTACGCGTAAGCTTTGGCTTATGCGTAAGTTTAGACTTATGCGTAAGGTTAAACAACCAAACAAATCTTTCAAACTTATCCAAGCTTGAAAGATATCCAAAGTCGAAGTATTCCGCTAACTTATCCAAGCTAGGGAAGTACTGAGTCACCGTAACACAAGGAGAAGACCTTTGATGAAACTTAAGCGTAGATTTCTGAAACTTACGCGTAAGATATGATCTTATGCGTAAGAGCTGATCTTCTGTGTAGAAAGTGACTTAATCGTAGGATTCACAACTTCTTCGTAGAATCTTGAGCGTAGACAATGGACTTACGCGTAGGAATGGACTTACTCGTAGGTTTTAGGCGTAGACTTCCAAAGTTACTCGTAAGAACAGGGTTTTGACCTATGTTACTCGTAAGAAAAGGGTTTTGACCAAAACTTAAGCGTAAAAGGGACAAAAAGTACTGTTGACAGCTTTAGAATCGTACTGTTCACTAAAGTTACGCGTAAGGAGGTCAGATTCTTGAAAAATCACAAATTTTTGAAGAAAAATGCTTAGAAATAAGGTACTTTTGATCAAATAACTTCACCAATACTTAGAAAACACTAACTATTGAAGATTTTGCTACCAAAAACTAGTTTTCCAATATCAAAGAAGCTATAAAACCTTAAAAAAAACTTTAAAAATCAAAACTTTATGCAAAAAACTAAGCTTCAAATCACTATATCAACCTTGAAACTTGTCCAAGCTTCAAGATTTGAGTGAAAGAAACAAAGAAAAATGCAAAAAGAAGCAAAAGAACACCCTTATCCCCACGTTAACCCAAAGAAACTCACTTCAAACTCTATTAGGCGAATGATACCACTTGTTAGGTCACCATTTATGTAAACACAAGTATGATATTGAAAGAAATGAGATGAGAATGGGAGATGGTTGATTATAAAAAATGAGAGAAAAGTAAGAACAAGAGTTTCACTAAGATATTCAAATAACCAACAAATGAAAAGTTTACATAAGCTTACTATTTATAAGGGAGGAGTAGGGCAACACTCCCTACCTCCCTCATCTAGCTTAAAACGTGGGCTTTCAAGCCCATGGGCTTACTAACTTAAGCCTTGTAACTTTAACATAGTGAATAAAATAACTAAGTAACCTATTACAAAAGGTAATGACCGAGACTTGACTAAAATATAAAAGTATGATCCCAACATTTCACTTTGGTGAGAGGATGAATTGACATAACAAAGTTAAGGTTTTATCAAACCAACTTGGTAACTGTTGCCTCCAATTTTTATTTTGGCGGGTTATTTGTTTAACCCGATCAAAGAAACAACCAGATTAACAGTTACCTGATGCAATATGTTTCGCGGGTTATTTTGTATTGCCTTTTGACTCGTTTGATTCCTTCCATAGATAAGCACGAACCTAGTAACCCACACCAGTGGGTAGTGGGTGGGTATGGCATAAGGATCTTCATTTTACCCGCCACGTCAGTTTTCTCTCTCCGGTGATAGATGATTTTTTGCCACAGTAAGAGCGACATTCATTTTTTTTTAATTTTTTTCAAAACATTTTTAACAACAAACGTAAATTTAATTAATAATTAAAACATTATATAATAATTCAAATAAAATTAAAACATTACAATACTAACTAAAAACTTAAATTAATAATCTAAGTCGTAGTATGCCTTGATTGCATCCTTGATCGCCTGCAACTTTTTTTTGTTGGAGTACGGGCAAAGAGGAGTCAATTGGTGTGAGGTAAAATATGATGTATTTTTCCCGTCTCTTTTGTTGTGAAAATTCAAATTTTTGACGTTCTAGTTCAAATTTCATTTCCTCCAATTCCGCTGCTTCCCGAATTCTTCTTTCAGCAACTTCCAACTCATGTTTCCTCAACTCCGCTTCTTGTTTTTGGTTTTCCAACTCTTGTTTCTTTAACTCGAAATATTCGTCTGTTGCCGACTTCTTCTTTCCCTATTTTAGCGTCTTAATGGTCCTTCATTTTTCGGCTGCCCCTTCAACAAACGAAGCCTTGGATTGATCGGAGGCAGATGATTTCTTCTTATTTTTTCTTAGATTGGTCTTGACCAATTGGTATTTTGGATGTTTATCCATTCGAGTAAGAACACGATTTTGATAACTTTGGTTGTCGTCATGAGAGGTCATCGAGGCTGAGTTATACACAATGTATTAAAACCGATGTCGAGCCCCCATCATGAAAAGTCATTGAGCACGAGTTATGCATAATGTATTAAAGTCGGGCTTGAACCCTAGACATAACTTAGTTGCTCCCCAATGAATTTAAACATTTATATTATGGGTGAAATTTATTTAATCATGCTATTCAAAGATAGTAACTCATTGTAATATTAGACTAGCCCATCTAAACAAATAAGTTAATCCAGACAAATAACTTAATGAATTTTATTCACGCTATTTAAAGAGAATGAATTCCATCAATAATTTCCAAATCCAAAATTCAATCTTAACTAATGAGTAAATGAATTTATTTGGCCATTTATGTTAAGTTTCGTCATTTTTAACAAGTTGAATTCAAGAGTAACTCACAAATAGCTCGATTATTATTATGTCTATGGTTATATGAAACTTGAATTTAACCGGTAATTAAGTGTATTAAAAGCTAATCATACAATCAATTTGTAAAGAAAAAATCAACACACAACTCATGTTTGCTCTTGAACCTAACTAGACCAATCTGTTTGCTTGTAGGGTCTGATGCGGGTGCAAAAGTGATAAAAAATTGAAAGATATAAGATTTATTTAATAATTAATATTGTTAATAGAATAATAATAATAACGTCTAACTGTATGAAGCTCGAGCTCATAAAAGTTAAATCAATTAAGCTTTGAGTTAATCTTGAGCTCGAAAACTAATTAAGCTTTGAGTTAAAAGTAAAGCATGGGTTGAGCTCGTTTAACTAGAGCTCAAGTGGAGCTTAAGTCGACCTTTTAACAAGTTGAGTTTAAATATCTCACAAATAGCTTCTTTCACTTACAATTCACATGTATCGATTATTGTAATTTCTATGCTTACACGAAACTTGAAGTTAAGCTATTTAAGACATACAGTTTTGGATTTGGTTATGTTGTACAAAATGTGAAAAAACTTGGTAAACATATAAAAACCTAACGAGAGAACCTCTTTGCGAAAGAAGAAAGGTCTATACGCAACTTTGTTTGTATGTTAGTAAGTACCCTAATAAACATGTTGACCTGATTCCGACAAA
The DNA here is from genome assembly GCA_030686995.1 of Artemisia argyi. NCBI lineage: Eukaryota > Viridiplantae > Streptophyta > Magnoliopsida > Asterales > Asteraceae > Artemisia > Artemisia argyi. Next base: position 103,873,906 of record CM060696.1, read on the forward strand.
ACCGCTTAAGATAGGTCCTATTGCAAGTTAATTTCTTTTCTTTGAACATCCTATAGACCCGACAATCTAAAAGCGTGAGCAATTCTAATTCATAATAACAAAAATACTAATGAGGTAAATAACAATAACAGTAATAATAATTAGGGGTGTTACTCGGGTTGACCCAATCGGGTTCAGTTAATTCGAGTTGAGGCTAAAAAAAAACCCAAACCCGACCCTATTTAGAAATCAGGTTCGACTCAAATTGGGCCGGGTCAACTCGAATAAAAGTTAAAATGATTAAAAAATTGCTTACTTCAATATGTTAACGTTGTAAAAGTGTTAGTCAAGTTAGGTTGGTCGGGTTCAGGTCAATTCGGGTTGAGGCTAGAAAAACATATCCGAACATGACCCAATTTGAAACTCGGGTTAGTCACGTTGACACAAATGTTGACCCAAATTAACTCGAATTAACTTTTTGACCTGAATAACCCGACCTGAATAGACTTAATCAGGTTCGGGTCGGATCAGCTACACCTTGGTATTTACTTATTTATCAAACTATAGTTTTTAAGATAACTAGTCATTCAGACCCCGTGCGTTGCACACAGGCTCTATCTAATTGGTCATAGTGTAATGTGTGGCATTTATTTCCGTCATTAAGTTTGTAAGTTGTGATGATATTACAACTTTTGTAAGCATCGCATGAGTTTAAGATGAATGAGTTTAATTAGTTTGTGACTTTTATATTTAGACCGAGTGATTCATACTCGTGCGATGCACACGGGCTTAATCTAAATGTTCGTTAGTGTATTGTTCAACACTAATTTTCGTCATTACATGGGTTGTATATAAGTGTTCATAGCGTAATCTTTGGCACTTATTTTCGTCATTATATATCTAAGTTGTGATAATATCACACTTTTTCTAAGCATGACACACATTTAAATAGTTTATTGACATTAAAAGAGTATATGTGAAGAGATTTTTTTCAAGATGCTACATTTAAAAGAGCCCCTTCACATGTAATTTTTTAATATGTATAAGTTATATACTAAATGTCAAAGGGAGGTTAAACACATATGGTTCTTTCAAAATAAATGTAACCCTTATATAAAATCGTAACAAAGTGAATATTCTTTATATTTTGAGATCTAACTTGTGACAATGAATTATCCTTTTGGTTTATCATATCAAATATGGTAGCTTACATTATTACACTTAGTTATTCGAACTTTATTTTATCAACAAAAACCATTTAAGTTTCAATATTTTTTTATTGTTGTGAAAATCGATCCAATATTGTTAGTATTTAATTTGTAGCATACTTCATATATAAATATATTTGAAGACATTAATCTTAACATATAATTTTTCTACTCTTAATAACTGACATAACAATTTCATTTTGCGAAATTTGTTTGTCATTTTACAAATGAAACTAAAATCATATTAAGATAATCAATTAATCTCTATAGTGATATTAACACACCGCAAGACAAAAAACTACATTAAGAGCAAAAATATTAAAATGCACCAACAAAGTGTAAAAATAATTATTGATTAAAAATTAAATGTTCGTCACATTATTTTCAAGAAACTTACTTGCTAACGAATCAATAGTATTAGCCCGTTTATCGGTATTACATGAAGTAAAATATTGCATGTTTAATTTTTAACGAAAATTAATATGAATGCTAAGTATTCATCCCACCAATGGCTGTGGCGTTGTTCTTGTTTTTATTGTTGTTCTTGTTGTTGTTGTCTTTGTCGTTGTTCTTCATTGGCCTTTTGCATGTTTTGTTCTTGATAAAATTTTTGTGACTTCTCAATCTCTTTCTTTAATGATTCTTGACGTGCTACAAAAAATAATTAGATATAGTTGATCGTTAGTAACTTAAATACAGTTACTCAATATATTTCATTTTCGATCAAAGTAAAAATGTTCGTGCATGTTTCACTTAATTGATAAAGACAACGATGTGTAGGATCTCTTTAACCATTAGAGAAGATGAAGCTACTACCAAACCTCCTAAGCACGATCTTGATGTCCTACATTGTTACACATACAAAACACACGTGAAATTTACATGAAACAATATAAATCAATATGCTAAATAAGTAAGACGATATGATGCTTACTTTACCACCATAATAAGTTGTAGGCCAATGTGCACGTGGTGTGGAGGAAGTTGTGGTTTGTTGTGTGTGATTTTTGACACATTATATAGTTAATAAAATATTTGTAACTTATAGACGGGAAGGTAAAAAGACTAACCACTAATTGGTGTGTTTAATTTATGCATTCATGGCACCAATCACTTCATCTCCTATGTACTTATCCTTATGCATGATTATTAAATCAATGTACTAACACATGAAGCATCCACATTTCACTTTCAATTCATGAGCCATTTATTATGACCACTTACATTTATAAGGCTACTTAAGCTTTTAGTATATAAGATACTAATGAATACAGGGAATAATAAAACTATAGGTTTTACTCATTCATCAAACTTTTAACATTCCACACAACAAGAACAACGGTTATTGACTTTTGTGAAGATATTGGCGCCATTCTGTGAAATTATTTGGCGCCCATAGATATGTGGGGATTGTGGAGCAGGAATGACTCCTTCCACAGAAGGTATATGTTGCGGTTTATGAGATGCAATAGACTTTTCAGGAAGCAGTAGAAAAAGGCATGTTCATACACCATTCTCTATTTTAGATCATAATTTGTGGTAATTAGTTTTAATTTACCTTTTAATTTAATGGTAGGGTGCTTGATTCATTGAGTTCTATTGCATGATTATAGTTGATTAGGTTTATTTTTACTTTACACTTTCTTGTAAAAAACCTAGGGTTCTTTGAATTAGTATTAATAACTGTAATTGCGTGGGTAAATGAACCACATATTCTTTTGTGTTTACTATTAATTTCAATTGTGAACCCACTGCTTGAACCCACTGTTTTTATTTATAAACCCTAATATCACTGGAATTGGGAAAACTACAGAAAAAGAGATTAAAATCAGAAGTGGATAATTAACAAGATATGCTTTTGCTGTTGTAGTTGTAACAGTCAGATTAGTTATCCGATGAACTAGTTGATGCAATCAAGGGCGGAACTTCATTGGGGCAGGGGAGGATGCTGGCCCTCTCATAATTTTATAGCCGATTAATGTTGAAAATTTGATACTTTTAGGGTAAATCTAGTGCTCGTATCTAATTGTTTGACCCTCCTGCAAATTAGGCAACCAAAAGTCATTCTCAATCTTGGCACAATGGTTCCAACAAGGACTCTCATCTACTTATATTTCCACAATCCTATATTCCAATTACTTGTAGATGGATGATTGATTGTTTTGTGTCTTTTAATCGTATATATAAGTGATTTATAAATTTAAGCTATTTAAGATTTTGAGGTTTTGATTATTGTAACGAATCCACCCTGTCAAATACAACTTTGTTAATCTTGTAAACCGCTTCTATAATTTCGTTGGGCACATGTGATTCTAATTTTCTAGCTAGTCAATTCTTTCATGCTCTATTTTTTGTTAGCAGCTCATGTTGTTTCTTATTCTTTATTCAATGCATTTTTTAATCTTAGGTAATTTGGAAATTTGAGTTGGTATCTTTTGCGGTGCAGTTTTACTTGTATGAAGTCTTAAATGCATCTATTACTATTTATTTTCATCAAGGACATTGCATATTCAAGTATTTTTCTTTGTATAACCGATGATATGGCTGTTGTTGTTATATAAGAAGTACTGGTTTCTAGACTTTGCTTTCGGCCCCCCTAAGCAAAGCGTTCACGGTTCGCCACTGCACATGAGCTTGTTGCAAAATTGAAGTAGACTTTCACTTGAACTTGTAGCAGAATTGTAGACCTGTAGAAAACTATCACTTGTAAGTTGTAGATGTACTTGTACCATAATTGTAGAAACACTCACTTGTATATGTAGTAGAACTGAAGAATAAACAGACCAGACAAACAAAACACTTGCATACCATTGCACCAAACTTAAAGATATAACAGAAACTTTGAAACAGAACTGCACACCCAATGCCATCACACTTGTTGTTAGGGGTGTCAATAGGGTCGGGTTGACCCAAACCCGATAAGGTTTATAGGGTCGGGTTTTATCGGGTTAGTTTGACCCGAACCCGATAACCCGATATTGTTATAGGGTTGGGTTAGGGTTAAGTTATTTATGCTATTGGGTTATCGGGCCAACCCGATAAGACCCAAAATACATTATATTACCTTTTTTATATATATAAATTAAAAAGCTTACTGGTCATTTGGCATGAGAAGATTAATATACCAATTTTTATTAGTGCCTAATAGTTATCATTATATTACTTCCTGTTGAACTATTAGACCTTGATAGATCTTCTTGAGCACTCTAGAATCGTTAGTTATGTTAATGTAATCAAAAACACACTAATAGATAATCTCTGAAACTTGTATTTTAAAACGGAAACAAACACAAGTGTAATACTAAGAACTCTTGATCCTCTATGGATCCTTTAATAATAATGAAGGTGTTTTCTAAAAAACATTATACAATACATAATCGTGTGTTCCACAAGGAACCCTAAACCGTTTCCCAAGAAACGTATATTCTAAAACTTATAAAAGATATGCATTATCACTTCCTAAATAAACTCATGCATATCCAAACTATAATACATAAAATACGGAAATACTATATCCGCAGAAACTAATAATGCTGAAACTAGTCTTCAGCAGATACACTGCTTCAGCAGGAACCAGCTCTTCAGCAGTAACCTTCAGCAGAAACAGTCAGCAGAATTCTTACTTAACAGAATTCCCAACAATCCTCCCCTAATCTTGAATTTGACCTGGTTAAGTTCAAGATTCTTGATAGATCTTCGAAATAACATACCAAGAGGATTGTAATAATATAGCACCAGCAAAGAATCATCTTCAGCAGAATCTCTATGATCAGCAAATAAGACTTGAAAGCTCCATTCTTTGCAGCAACAAATGACTAAATGTACATCAAAACAAAGTAGTTTCATACTATTCTCATCACTTCCAGGTGTGTTAACTCCTGTAAGAGGTGAATCATTGAAAATAATGGATTTGATATCTCTTTACCAATAGCCATCACTACTGGAGTAGCCAAGTGTTCTAAGGTATACTGATAACCACATGATTTTTAGCAAATCATCAGCTATAAATGGATTTGAGATGTCTTTACCTGTAGCCGTTTGCTCAGGACTAGCCAATTATTTTGATGAAAATCATCTTGGTTAACTGATTACCAAATATGGTTTTCCACTGTCTTTACCACAAGCCATATACATGTGGGCTAGCTAATTATTCAGAATCCATAAAGGAAAAAGCCATGGTCAATTGACAACCATTTCAACTACTCAGCAATAAAGCATGGGTGAGTTGAAAACCCTATGGTTTTGAGCAAACCATTACAGCTATCAACAGATTTGATATGTCTTTACCAAAGCTGTACCCTTTGGACTAGTCAACTTTGTGATGGAATAGTCAACATCAGGTAAGTTGATAACCAAACATGCATACAATAGATACAATACTATACAACAAAATGCTATTTTTTTTTTAAATAAGAAAAAGAAATATACAACATGATACCCTTAAATAGAAGCTGCTCTGGAAGTCTTAATCCTTTGTTTGAAGACCTTCACCAAAGATTCAGCAAACAACCTTGCATTCCCAACTGGATCAGGAGGAATCTCCAACTTTTGTTGTAGCATTTTCTCCATCAGAGACACTTTCAGAGGATATCTTTTCCTAATATCCATAATAAGCCTTAGACCAGTTGTAGTTTCCAACACATGAACATATGGCATTAGATAGAACTTCCAACTCTGAACTTTCCATCTCTGATTGTTCTTCCATATGTCATAGCTAGCACCAGTGGGAGTAGAAGAATCAAACAACACTTTTAGATCACCCAACAAATACAATCCAGACCCTGTAGGAGTATGATTTGCATAATACTTGAGAACCAATTCATATAGAGTGACCAAATCCCGATGATCCACAAGATGTAGAATCTCTTGAAGAAATGTAAAGGATATGAAAGTTTTATCCAATCTATAAATGGTATTAACTTGGCCATTTTCAATTAACTCCCAGTGAACCACAACATCTCTAGTTGCCTCAGGCCAATCATCAGGGGATCCTTCTCTTATAAATGAAGCATTAGAAGCATTCACATTGATTAGGCTTTGTTTGGAATGTGAAGTTCTGACTATAGCCATCCTCTTTGCTCTTCTTCCAGGAACATAGATAGCTGCATGAGGTAGAGAAGATTCATCAGGAACTTCAGCTTCAGCAGATACACCATCTGCAGCATCAGTTTCCACTGATGGATTATCTAATTGTTCATCAGTATAATCCTGAGAAGATTCAAGTGCAGCAGATGCATATTGTTCATCCATAGCCTTCCTTATCTGTTTGTCTCTAGCAGCTTGAAGTTCAACTTCTCTTACCTTAAGCTCATGAAATCTTGCAAGTTCAGCTTTATCTAACTTCCTAGCAGCCTCTTCACCCAATCTTTCCTCCTCCAGTTGTCTTCTGGTTCTCTTTCTTGATGGAGGATCTTATGCTATCACTTGAGCTTTACCTTTATCCACATAAGATGAAGCAGCAACATGTGGTACATCAGTAGAAGTATCAAGTAAGGATACCTTTTCAGCAGCAACATGAATATTAACAGATGAACCAACATCAGCATTGAGAAGAGGAATATTCTTAGAAGCACCCATTCCAGCTTTGTCATTTCTAGCCTTGATCTTGTCATAAATCTCAACCAGTTTGTCAAATGGAAGTGCCCACACTTGTTTCTTAGTCCAAGCAGTATTATACAAAGAACTGCTTTGACTTCTCACATAAGTTCTCATATAATCCCTTTGCTGTGCTTGAGTCATATGTTTATCTCTTTTAGCTTTGGCTTTTAACTCATCTGCTACTTTCTTCCTCAACTTCAGCACTTTCACAATTTTTGAAGCCCAGTCTTGTTTCTCCACCCTTTTTCCAAGAATGTCTGTAGCTAAATCAGGAGTAGCAAGCACTTGTTGTCCAATATGCTGTCAATATGACTCATCAAACTCTTGAATAGCAGCATCCAATTCTCTTTGTCTTTCAATAGGCAAAGTAGAAACATATGTTTGAGTAACAGACTGGTATGCTTCATCAAATTTGGCTTGCTGTGCCTCAGCCATATTAGCACTCTTCTTATAATCTTCCCATTCTTGGAAGAGTTTTTCTTGTGCAGCTCTGTCTTCAGCTGTAACAAGCTCATCCAAAGCCACATCTGTTCCTTCAGCAAGATTATCATGAGGAACATTCAAATCTTCCATATGTTCATCATGTAATTCTTGAACCTCTCTATCAGGAGAAACTTGTTGATTCTCAGATGAATTATGAACAGGGGAATGCAAATACTCTTTCCCTGCTACAAAGAATGCTTCTCCTGATGTATTACCTTTATCAGCAGATTGTTCAACAGCAACACCACTTGGTGATTGTTTCTCCTGAAGTATATCAGTAGCTTCAGTCATAAGCACATCATCATCACCACTAGACACTTTGGAAGATTCAACAGCTTTCCTTGCCAAATACTGTCTTGTACTTCTTCTTCTACTGAATTGAATTTGTGGTTTAGATTTAGGTACTTCAGTAGCTTTAGGAGGAACAACATAAGACTGTCTAGCAACTTCAGCTAGAATCTTAAGAGAATCCAAATTTGCCTCCTGAGCAACTTCAGTAGTATCCAATCCATTCTTACTTTGCTTCTGCTGATTCAGCTGTGCCTCCAAATCTTGAACCTTACTTTTCAACCCTGCAATTTCATTACCAAGAGTAGTCTTGGTATCAGCAAGCTCTTTTTGGAGATCATCAGTCATTTTCATGTACCTGCAAAGTGAATCATATACAAAAGTGAGAGTAATAGGGTCCTCTACTCTACCAGCTGATTGCTCAGTGGTAAGTGAGCTTCATTGAACCCAGCAGGAGAAACAGACTCATGTACCTCATTAGGAAAGCCTTCATTAATTGGCTCTCTCATAGAACTGAGTGTAGGTAGTCTAGTGAACTCAGGTTCAAGAGGCTGAAAATTATCTTCAAACTCATGAATTTGCTCAGCTGGAGCATCCTGAGATGGTGAAATGGTAGGACTAGGTGACATATGTACAGGGGTAGGTGGTGGTAAGTCAGTAGAAATAGGTAATGGTTCAGCAGTTGTAGCTGGCTCTTCCTCCATTACCACTGAAGGATTACCATCAGCAGCAACACCAGAAGATGATGGATTACCATCATCAGCAGTATTAGGAGCAGGCACATTACCAGCATCATCACCCTCAACTACATTATCATTGCCATGTGGCAACATAGCTTCTAACATAGGGTGATGTTCCCCAGTATAATTAGTTTTCATTGAGGCAAACAACTTAGAACCAAGACTTTTAATAGACACGTGGGTTCTATCTTCAGTGGTTATTTCTAAAATTATTTGTAAGAATCTAGGGTACATTAAAAAAATTATGTTGTTGTTTATCAATATTTTCCAGCATATTATCAAAAATAAACCTAGAAAAATTATAAGTTAGACCCTTAGAAAGACAAACAATACCACAGCCCAATTGTAGAGAGAATTGGTTCCATCCACCACATTTTTTGCTTATACATTGGAGCAGCAAATGCACCAAATACCTCCACTTAGGACAAAATTGATTCTTGCGCCACTTAGATGTATCAGTACTTTGATATCCAGCTTCCCTTAGCCCAGCAAGAATCTCTGCAGTGTTGGAATGATACACACCATTCTCATCATCCAACTGAAGCTTTGTCCTAATAAAACCTTCTGTCACCACATACTCTACACCATCAATCTCAGCTACAATCTCTGTGTCAGATCTCTTAGTAGCAGATGCCCAAAATTGCTTCACCAAGGATTCACAAACCAGATTGGGACTATGTGTCAAAGCATAATGAATCTTTGACCTTTGTAGAAACTCCACCATTAAATCAAATTCTTCATGTCCCTTAGCCTTTTTCAGAATAGCATACTTGTTATGATCGCCTCTCAATTCAAGTTGTGCCATTTGAATGAACTTGCTTGAGACGGTTATGAATTACTCAGAGAATAATGGGTTTAAGTGGAGTGATAAATAAATAATTTTATTTAGGAAGAGATATGCAAAGTGGGTTATATTTGGAAGTTCCCCAATCGTGGTCAAAATTATCGGAGCTAATTATTGACCGAGTCTGACATGTAATTCAAAAACTTCCAATTTCAAAATTACCCTTCAGCAGAAATGAAAGTCAAATCTGCTGAGGAATGGTCAACATCAGCAGAAACCAAGCAAATGTAAAAATATCTCGGTGAATATCTTGATTTTACTGTGCCACCCAACTCGCATTAATTATCGTAACGCCTAAACTTGACTTATTTAATCACCCCCAAATAACACATCTCAGTCACCAATTTACCCCAAATCATCTTTCAAACCCTAATTTCCCAATTAAAACCCATTCACCACAAAAACCATGTCATCAAACCCAGAAACCTCAGATCAAAATTCCTCTTCTTCATCATCAGAAGAAGATTTACCACCATATCCATGGGAGCTTGATGATTCCGACTATGAAAGAGAACTGGAAAGACGATGGGATGCATAAGAAAGACAATGGAATGCACATAGGAAGGGTGAACCAAGCCAAGTACCCATTCCTGCTGAGAGAGAGCTTGTCTCTCCTTTCATCTGTACCTCTGATGAAGACTCTTCAGAGGAAGAAAATGAAGATCCAACCTTTTTTCCTCCTTCCACACCAGAGAGATCCCAACCAAGATCAAGTAAGAGAGATCCATCTCTTCCAACATCACAAAATGAGGTGTTGGATCTTCCTGGTCCAGGACCTAATCTTTCTTCACAAGAGCACATCGGACAGAGCAAGAAGGCAGAGATTATACGTAAGGGAAAGGAGAAGCTGAAGTAGATGATTGAGGAATGTTGCCATGGACCAAAGTTCTTGAGTATTTTCTTGACTTTGGTACTTGAGCATCTTCACAGTCTTCCTTATCTTCTTTTTCCATTTTCATCTTCAGCTTCATCATTGTACTTGTCATAGCCTCAAGTATTTTGTAATAAGTGATAGAAGCTAGTAGTACTCAATTAGGAAAATGTTTAGGAATGGTCATTGTAATCCAGTTGGAACTTTGAATGTAAGCTGTAACTTGTTTATTTGAATGAATGAAAAGATCTTCTTTATTAATCAATTGTGTAAGACCTTCAGCATAATCAACTAATCAGTAGAAACCATGTTCAGCATACTTGACCACATTCCTTTGACTTCAGCTCTTGGTGACTTTAACATACAACTTACAATCTCAGGACATCTGCAAAACATACATAAAACATGCAAATACACCAAACAACTTGCAAAAAGATTAGTGGGTTAGTGTTAAAACTCAAAAAGTATACAAATTATACACATCAACAAAGTTTACACTCACAATCCTCCCCTGAGGCATATGCCTCCCCCGAGGCTTATGCCTCCCCTTAAACTTTGCAGTTAAGGGTTAAGCATTCCAATATGGACCACCAAATATTGAAACCTTGGTCCATCAAATGCTTTAGTTAACAAATCTGCCACATTCTCATCTGTGTGAATTTTTACCACTTTAATTAAATGTTTCTCATAAGCATCCCTGATAAAGTGGTGCCTGATTTCAATATGTTTGGTTCTATTATGAAAAACTGGATTTTTAACAATACAAATTGTACTTTGATTGTCAATGAAAATGGTAGTATTCATAAAGTTATACCCATAATCCAGTAATTGATTCTGAATCCATAGAACCTATCCACAACAATTGGCAGCAGCAACATACTCTGCTTCAGTGGTAGAGGTAGCAACAATGGTCTGTTTCTTGCATTGTCAAGAAATCAGTCTTCTTCCAAGAAATTGGCAACCTCCAGTTGTGGATCTTCTATCCAAATTTGCACTAGCATAATCACTATCACTATAAGCTGCTAGCTAAAATGGAGACTCTTTGGGATACCAAAGACCTAATTTGGGTTGGCCTTTTAAGTACTTAAAAATCTTTTTGACAGCATTCAAGTGAGAGGTAAGTGGAGTGACTTGGTGCCTTGAACATGCACTCATAGCAAATGTAATATCAGGTCTTGAGGCAGTCAAATACATCAAAGAACCAATCATTGACCTGTATAAATGAACATTCACAGGGAGATCAGGATCAAGATTGTTCTTTGGTTTGGGAGCCTCATATGGAGTAGTGGCAGTCCTGACATTCTCCATAGCAAACTTGGACAACATATCTTTTACATATTTCTCCTGATGAATGAAAATACCATCAGGTTTCTGCTGAACCTGTAAACCCAAAAAGAAAGTGAGTTCTCCCATAGCACTCATTTGAAATTCTCCCTTCATCAGATCCTCAAACTCTCTACACCATGCTTCTTTGGTTGAACCAAAGATAATATCATTCACATACACCTGCACAAGAATAATATCCCTAGAATCTTTCTTGAGGAATAGAGTCTTGTCAATGGCACCTCTTCTGTAACCATGCTTCAGCAGAAATGTGGAAAGTCTAGCATACCAAGCTCTAGGAGCTTGATGAAATCTATAGAGAGCTTTGACAACCTTGTACACATACTCAGGATGATCAGGGTCCTCAAATCCTTTGGGTTCAGTCACATATACCTCCTCTTCAATCTCACCATATAAGAAAGCACCTTTAACATCCATCTGATAAACCATGAAGCCCATATAAGAGGCATAGGCCAAAAATATCCTTATAGCTTCAACTCTGGCCACTGGTGCAAAGACTTCATCATAGTCAATGCCTTCCTCTTGTCTAAACCCTTGAGCCACCAGTCTAGCTTTGTTCTTCACCACAATCCCCCTTGCATCTCTTTTATTCTTCAAAATCCATTTTGTCCCAATGGCATATTTACCATCAGGAAGAGGAACTAAAATCCAAACCTGCTGATTCTTAAATTGCAGCATCTCTTCTTGCATTGCTTCAAGCCAACTTGAATCTGCCAGTGCTTGAGGAACACTAGTTGGCTCTATCTAAGAAAGAAAGCATGCAAACAGACAATGTTTGAAGTCTGTGTGATTGTTCCTTCTTTGATTGTAGACATAAGAGATGAAAGCAACTTCACCATATTTTGTATTCATTACAGTGCTTCTAGTTCTAACAGGATCTTTAGGATCTCCAATAACCTTTGATAAGGGATGAGCATTATGAATCCTTTTTGTTGTTGTAGGGTGAACATCAATTGTGGCATCAAGGTTGTTGACTGTAGGTCCAAACTCAGTATCATAAGAGGCTGAGTGAAATAGGCCAGGCTTTGGCTGATAATTCCCAAGATCAGAAGGACTTAGAAATCTTGTAAAGGGCTTCTCAAAGTCTGCAGACACTTCAGTAGAAATGGGAGAGTGTGCATCATTAGTATCAGCATCTTTGACCTTATCAGTGGGAATAGGTGTGCCTTCAGTAGAATCGTCAGCAGTATCCTTGTTTCTACTGACTGCTTGTGCTGATTGATGTAGGATTGCCTAAGTCTCTTGTGTAACCTTTTCATTGAGTTTCTGAGCTTCCTGAGTAGCAGCATGTTCTTGCTTCTTCAGTCTTGCAAGATCCTCTGCATAATGTGACTCATCATCTTGTTCAGCAGCAGAATGATTACCTACAAAATGGTTAGGTGGAAAAGATGGTACAACAATGGTATGTTCATCTGGCTCAGATTCATAGTCTGAGTCGTCATCCATGGAACCTGCAGGGTTAGAATGTGGATCTTTGGTACCTGCATTAGGATTAGAAGCATGTCTAGTATAACCCAAATAGTCAGTCAAATAATCTAGGTCAAAATACCAAGAATGGCCTTGTCCTTGAATATTAGGCTGATCTTCAAGAAATCTTAGATTAAGGGTCTCTTCTATCCTTTTGGCATTTAGATTATAAACCCTATAGGCCTTGCTATGAGCTGAATAACTCACAATATACCCCTCATCAGCTTTCCTATCAAACTTACCCAGTATATCAGCAGTATTTAAAATGGTCACTTTGCATCCAAAAGGTTTAAGGTAATGTATGTCTGGAACTTTCCCAGTGAGAAGTTCATAAGGTGTCTTGACATGATGTCTAGTGATGGATACCCTGTTCAGGACATAGCAAGCAGTACTTACTGCTTCAGTCCAAAACATAGTGGGTAATTTGGAGTCTGCAAGCATTGATCTTGCTGCCTCAATGAGGGTTCTATTTTTCCTTTCAGCAACCCCATTTTGTTGTGGGGTCCTTGGAGTACTATAGTCCCTTCTAATCCCCTTAGACTTATAGAATTCTATGAAAACAACATTTTTGAATTCTGTCCCATTGTCACACCTAATTGCCTTAACCTTTTTATTAAGCTGGTTTTCAATTAAAATGATGAATTCTTTCAGAATAGGAGTTGTTTCATCTTTAGATTTAAGAAAGAATACCCAGCAAAACCTGCTAAAATCATCTATGATAACCAGGCAAAAGTACTTGTGATCAATACTTCTGATAGGAATTGGACTAAACAGATCCATGTGCAGCAACTGAAGAGGTTCTGAAATGGTGCTCACATCTTTGATGGCTTTGTAAGAGGCTATGTGTTGCTTTCCTTTGTTGCAAGCAATATAATTGTGTTCATTGGTGAAGAGTTTAGAAGGAAGGCCCTGAACAAGACCAAGTTTAGACAACTTGTTGATAGTCTTGTAATTCACATGAGCCATTCTCCTATGCCACTTGGTAGATTCATCCTGGGAAGCTTTGGCCACCAAACATGTTAGATCACCTTCTGGCTTGACATCATTCAGATTGAATGTGTACAAGTTGAAGGTTCTAGGAACTCTCAGCAAAACAGTTGTGTCTGCTGGAAGTTTGAAGTCCTTGGAGAGTACAAGACATTCATCTTCAGATAAGAAAACCTTATTCTTGGTGTCACAAATTTGTGATACAGAGAATAGATTAAAATGCTCTAGTTCCTTCACATAATAAACATTTTCAAAGTCTAACAAAGGTGTCTTAATAGTTCCTTTCCCAGTAATTTTGCCATCTCCACCACCAAAAGTTACAGTGCCTCCTCCTTCTATGGGCACAAAGTCATGCATCTTGTCCTTGTTCCCTGACATACTTCTAGAACAACCACTATCAACTATACCTACTTCAGTACTTTTTAAAGGATGATCCTACAACAACAACAAAAATATACAAAAGTTAGTACACATTGGAGACTCAAGTCATTGCTGACTTGAGCCTGCCTTGTGGATCATTAGTGATAGGCCATGTAGATGTTTTAGATCCACCATTGTCCTTGGGCCTGTACTGCAAATTAGGTCCCTTCTTTGTCCAAGAACAACCTGCTGAGGGCTTTACAGCAGTATTCCAATACCCACCACCATAATACATTGAGTCAAAGTTATTAGGCCAATAACCATTAGAAAAGAAAGAACTAGTGGGTCGAACATAAGGTCTATTACTGGTTCTTCTCCATGAAGAATGTGGTTCAGCAGAATTGGATTTCTGCTGATGTGGAACAAAAGAGGGTATTTCACTAACATTCTTCCACATTTGCCTAGGTTTCCTTTGACTAAAACATACACCCATTCTTTGCTCATGAAATGTACAATCCTTAATCAGATGAGATTTACTTCCACACACAAAACATTTCTTCTTCTTAGAAGATTTATTCAAACTAAAAGAAGTTCCATAACATGAAAAAGTATTCAAACCACCATGATAAACAGAATTGTTTTTAACAGAACCAAAAGTATTATTTTGCAAAGAATTTAAAAACAAGTCTTCAGTAGAAACTGTCTTGTTATCAGCAGCAACTCTAGAAGGCTTATGGGGAGTCTTGGGTGATGTCTTTGGTGTGGTCTTTGGAGTAGTCTTGGGAGTGGTCTTGGGCAGGTCAGACTTCTCACTTGAATCACAGCTGGCAAATGAGGTAGACCCTTCATCAGAAGACTTGTCACTGTCACAACAAGAGACAAAGTCAGTAGATTTAATAATAGGGTCTGGCAAGTCAGTTGACTTTTTGCCATAGAGATGGTATGATCCATCAAAGTCACTAGGTATGGACAGGTCTATAGGCATGTGTTCCCCTCTTATAGGTCCAGGGACAGCATTCATTCCCCCTTCCTTAACAAATTTAACAGGTGTTTGATAAGCTAAGGCTGGTTCAGGGTCAAAAACACTAGACATATCAGGATATGTTAACTCTTCAGGGTCTATATATTTCTCATATCCTAATGCTTTTCTAGACCTAACAGATTGGCGACCATCAATCAATTTACTCAAATTAGATTCTCCTTCCTGCCATTTCATACGACCAGCTATCTCTTTATTTAACTTAGCTTGTAATTCTTGTTTTTCCTTTTCTAGATCAGACTTCTCTTTTTCAGTACGTCTTAAGTCTATCTTAGCAATTTCTAAATCACTTTCTAGAACTCTTATTTTTTCATCATATTTAACTTGATTCTTTTGAAACCAGACTTTTTGTTTCTCTAAAGTTTTTAAATCCATTTTATAGGACTCTACTTCAATATAACACTCATTGTACTTTGGTTTCAATTCATCATATTCTTGTTTAAGCTCATTGTATCTTACACTACATCCAAACACACAGTTGTGTACCTGAGAGATTCCCATCAAGGAGACTTGCTCCTTCTTGTCCTCTGAAGGTGAGTATGCCAGCAGATTCACTTGTGTAGAAGTAGAAGCTTCCTCTCCAGCAGGTTCATGTTCAGCCCAATCAATCTGATGATCCAGAGTCACCATAGCCTTTGAAGGTGCAGCCTTAGTAGTTCCTGCTTCCAATGGATAAGAGCCATATCTGACTTCATCACCAGACTTCCTCTCCTTGCATTCTCTTGAAAAATGCCCCACTTGACCACAAGTGTAGCATTTAACCTTCCTTCTATCAAACCTTGCTGCCTCTCTTCCATTAAAACCAAACTTCCTTCCAGACTTGGTTTCAAACCTCTTAATGTTCATGGAGATCATTGCAAGCTGCCATTTAAAATGCATCTCCTCCATCTCCAAAGGATCCACCTGTTCAAAATCCTCATAAGCAAGAAACTGCTGATGTTCATATTCAGCCACAAATGAGTGAACAATGTCATCCAACACACTACTGAATTTTGATTTAGGAGTAGATTGAGTTTGGGTTTGAGAAGATGCTCCTGATGTATAAGAGCTTGAGGCATTATGCACAGGTTTTGTGGTGGTGCTGACGAAGGCTGAGTGAGTGGATGGACGAATTGGACTTCTAACATCAGGCTCAAGAGATTTGAGCTTGTTGTAGAGGTCATCAAAAGTGATTAAGTCCAATCCACCCTTTGTTTTGAGAGCAATACTGACTTGCAACCAAGATGGTGGCAAAGATCTCAGGAACTTAGCATTGCAATCCTCATTGTCAGGTCTAGCCTTCAGCTGATTAAGTTGACTTAAGATCCGGTGAAACCTGTCATAGCCTTTATGGATTCCCTCTTCCTCAGATATCTGAAACTCTTGGAACTGCTGCTTCAGCATTGACTTCTTCAACCTTCTTGATTCCTCATTCCCACCAAATCTAGCCTTTATTACCATCCAAATGTCCTTGGCATCCTCCATGAAGTGGAAGTCACCCATGTGGTCATCTGGTATAGCTTGGAGCAGAATTGTTCTTACTTTACTCTCCCTCTGCACAGCCAGAATCTCTTCAGCAGTTTTGGGACCTAGAATTGTAACAATCCCATCAGCATCTTTAACATGCTTCTTCAGGCTATTCCCCTTTTTGACGACCTCCCAAAGATTCCAGTCTATGTTTGTGATCCAGTTCTGCATCTTCATGGACCACAGATGATAATCTTCAACATTCTTCAAGTATGGAAACTTAGCATTACTGTTGAAGAGGTTGAGTTGTTGAAGAGAAGTGGTGTTAAGGTTTTGGGTTGTGTCAACTTCATCATCAGATCCAGGCATGTTTCTTGATTGGTTTGGATTCTTAATGTGTAAGATTTGTGTTTCTTAGTATAGCAGAGACTCTCTCGAGGCTCTGATACCACTTGTTGAACTATTAGACCTTGATAGATCTTCTTGAGCACTCTAGAATCGTTAGTTATGTTAATGTAATCAAAAACACACTAATAGATAATCTCTGAAACTTGTATTTTAAAATGGAAACAAACACAAGTGTAATACTAAGAACTCTTGATCCTCTATGGATCCTTTAATAATAATGAAGGTGTTTTCTAAAAAACGTTATACAATACATAATCGTGTGTTCCTTTTATACACAAGGAACCCTAAACCGTTTCCCAAGAAACGTATATTCTAAAACTTCTAAAAGATATGCATTATCACTTCCTAAATAAACTCATGCATATCCAAACTATAATACATAAAATACGGAAATACTGTATCCGCAGAAACTAATAATGCTGAAACTAGTCTTCAGTAGATACACTGCTTCAGCAGGAACCAGCTCTTCAGCAGTAACCTTCAGCAGAAACAGTCAGCAGAATTCTTACTTAACAGAATTCCCAACACTTCCACACATTACAACCTACTGCATGAAGTCTATTACTACCTTACGTATGATAGTCGATCAATTAGTGACTCGTGAACTTAGTTCATTCATTGATGCAACACATGTACAGGATGGTGAGATTCTGGGTTACTGTTGCAAATAATGGGTTCCAGTGGTCTGATTTAGTTGCTTGCTCACATTTCATTTCATAGTTTCATGGTTTGACATATTAAAAAGTTGCTTGCTATTGATCTTGTATGTGGGGACGTAAAATCAATAGTAAACTAATCTTTAGTAGATGCATGTATTCTTGTTTGTGAGTGTCAGTAAGCCATTTTGGCTTTGCTATTATGTATTTATACTTATGGTTTTAATTTAATAGAGTTGTTATCTTTTAAAATATTTATGTGAAGTTGTGCTTATTTGGTAACCTGATAACGAGCATATCATGATGTGTACTCGTTTGACTACTTTTTTCTATGCCCATACAATAAACCATATATATTGTATTTACGCTACATATAATACATCATTACTATGATCGCAATATGTATCCAAATATTTTGTTAATCTCTTCTTTTTGCATATGTGATGTAGGAATCCATATACAAGCGTCCACCTCTAGGATTTGAGCTTTTTTGCATACTTAAACCAGCGGCAATGACAAGAAAACATTTATTAATGAGAAGTCAAAAACAATCAATGTAAGTTCTGAGTTCCTCATTATACAATATCTGTTCTTTGTTCTATCATTACTCATGATTATATCTACACACTTATAGGATAAGCTGTTACGTCTAAGGCAAGAAAGGGAGGAAAATCCAGCTTCTACAGCAAGTTTGGTAGATGGAACAACACTTTACATTGCAGCAGCAGGTGGTGCAAAGAGAAGAAACATGTATGGTGTTGGGTCAAAGAGAGTTGGTTATATTAATGATATAGATTCTAGAAATAAAACAACTGCAGTTACCAAGGTAGACGACGAGTGGGAGAAAAGTCTGAAAATAAAGAGAAAGATCAGCAGATTAAATAAAGATCTTGAGAGTGTGTGCAATTGTTTCAACATAACACTTCTGGATTGTGATTCTCATAGTGGAAATTCTGATGGAGGAGATGCTCATCAAGATCTTAATACTAGTTACTCCCGAGCTGGTGGAAGAGAAGAAGATGACCATGATAGCTGCATGATCGTGAGTTGATAAGTCATATTTATCTTTATGTTAATTTTTTTGAGACATCTTTATGATGGTGGTTTGTTCTTTAGTTTATTTTATTTGTTTTGAGACATCATTAGAATGATGGTTTGTGCTAATTAGGAGACTTAATATTTATGTAAGAATGATCTATTTATTATCATGTGCTTTATATTTCAATATTTTCCATGCATTATTCATAATATGACGTAAATATTTAGCCACAATTTACTCACAAAACAGTAGTGGGTAAGTTAGCTACGAATATACCCACAAAATATTTTGGCAAAGATGTCATGTTTGCCCATGACATTTACACACGGTCATATGTGGGTAATTTTTCCCACGGATTTCATGGGCAAATTCGCCTACGCTTTTTACACACGATGGTTAATTCTATTCAAAAATTGTTGTGGGGAAGTTGACTTTTACACACGAATAGTTCTGTGGGCAATGTTACCCACACAATACCCACGAGTATATCTATGGGTGTTTTGTGGTGAGTTAGAGAATCCCACAAACAATTTACCCATGAAAGCAAAACAATCACCCGCCAAGAATGACGTGGGTAAACTTACCCCCAGTATGAAAATGTCGTGGGCAAACAATTAGCATCGGAGGTTTTACCCATCTATAGAGAGTCGTGGGTAATTTGTGGGCACTACTCAGTTACCCACGAAAATATGGCTTTTACCCACAAATATTGACCATGGCTATTTGCCTGAATTCTTGTAGTTATATAGTTTCAAAAGGATCATGTAATTGATATTTTATAAAGGACATGCCACATTAGATGGCTCAGTTGGCGCTTCTTGAAATATTAAATTAATTCATCATTTTCAAAATCGTAACTGGTCATAATCAAATCACTCAAGCAGGTATGGAAAACTGATATGCGAAAACATACACATACATACATGCACAATAAAGATATGTTGCTTGGGATGTAAAGTGACTGACATAATAGAGGAAACTCGTCGTCAATGCAAGTATCAAACACCACAAGATATTACTGAAAAAGATCACTAATTTGTAACTTTTTCATTATATTTAGCAATTAAGTTAATTTGTAAAAATTACATCAATAAATCAACTTTTTTACAAGATAAACATATCACGAAGTACCATCCAAGATTAAATAAAAAAACACTGATTCCAAATCCAACATCATGGTCAATTAACCAAAAAGCCATGCATTGGACTCTCCTTATTAAATCAAATCACACTTCAACTCGATCATTAGTTGATTAAAGCACAATGCTTCCTGATTTCACCATTCTTTCCTGTAAGAACTCCGATTTTACCCATTTTAACCATTGAATCGCTGAAATCTTTGAAGAATGTAGCTCCATGAGATTTTGCTTGAAGCTTGACATAAGCACTTGTTTGCTTGTCATTTAGAAGAGCAGCATCTGATTCAAACAAGCCTCTTCTTTTCGATACGATAGTGTAGTAATCTTCATCAAATGTTTTGACACTCCCTGGATCCATTTCAAGAAGTGTGGTTGTGTCGGTAGGCTTGCATTTACTTTTCAAATGAGGTACATACTTTGGGTCTAGAGTTGGGTCAGTGTCGCCTTTGCCAGTAAAATTGTATAACCGGGATGCGATGGTAGAACAGTGAGAAACTCCCACAGTGTGTCCTCCTATGTAAAGAGATAAAACTTTAAATGTTAGAGAAGTTCATTGACGATCCATTATCTCTGGAACTATGTAAATTTTCAATTCTTCGAATGTAAATGTTCGAGATATAATAGGTTCAGTTATGATATATGGTCGCTGTATTTATAATCCTCATCTAGAGAAATACTAATTTGATTAGATATAATTAAAAATAGTCATCTACGGAGTTGTATGTAATCTAATGACTAATATATACCAAAAGTGCTGAATTAAATATCTAAAGGTAGATCGAAAAAGGACAATATACCTGAAAGGACTACTAGGTCTTTAACGCTCAAGCCCCTAGACTTAAACTGTGATTTGAGTGTAGTTATGTTGGCAAAAGGAGCTGGCAGCGTGAAACTCTCTGATGCTATCGATACTCTTCCATCTCTTCTCCCTAATGGCACTGGCCAATATGGTCCCTTAATCTGCAAACGAACAAAAAAGGCTTTATCAAGGCCATTATGCTAGTCTATCGGTTAAAAAGCAATTGCATCACTAAAAACCACATATCTCGTTGCCATCGTGTAGCTTTTAGGCCAGCAAATTAACCTCAAGTCCTCAAGTTTGAGGGTTTGAGTGTATAGAACATGAATGCATGTCTTCATATATAGTGTAGTAAATGAACATTTCATGCTCATGCCAGTTAACATATAAAGATATATATGTACCTGCTGAATTGAATCTCGAGCTACTAGAGCTAAGATATCTGCACAAGAGACAACACCAGGACATGCGGCTTCTACAGCTGTTTTAGCAGCATCAATAACTTGAAATCCCCTAAGGGAAAGATTTGGAATTCCAGCTTTCTCCGCTTGGTTATTCTTGGTAGAGTTTAGTAGCACTGAACCATCACATCCCTGCATAAACATCATACATGTTAATTCATGATATACGTACTATATCAAATTATCAATCTTAAATTGCAATTATGAGATATCATATATATTAGCAAGTAATGTACTCAGAGCACAGACCCTAACAAAACAATCATGAAAATGCATTCGGAGCAATGGAGCCGCTAGAGAAGGAGCTCGAGAAATGAAATTTGCGGTTGTCCTCTTTACAATTGACTCAGCTCTAGGACACGTCTTTTGATAGAACCCTAACGTTAAGCCCTTGCCATTGGCGATGTTCAATAGAAGAGCGACTAGCATGAATAGGAGACCAAGTGTAATGTGTTTTTGGAATGCCATATTGCTTCTTCCACGCACATACACAAAAACTAAGAGATGATTAGGAAGGTGATGAGTGTCTTGAATTTATAGTTGAATTGTACCTTGTACGTGATGATGATAAGGTTTTATTTCAATGTTTAGATCAATGAGCTGTTCTTCTGTTAAATAATAAGCTAATCATTAAGTCGAACCTTTTCTTATTACAATCCAAGGCATAGAGTGGACTTTTAAGTGTTAAGTATTTATTTTACGTGTACATGATAAATCATGCGTGAACTTTTTTTTTTTTTTTTTTTTTTTTTTTTTTTTTTTTAAATATAGTTTATACAATACTCTTGCTAACATGGACTAGATTTTTATGTTCTATAAACATAAAATACCAGATACGAACCAAAGGTTTGTTCATTCATTTCCATTTTTGTAAACGCTTGATAAGCTGTATCTTATGCCCGTTGATCATCTTAATGAACGATAACATGTACAAAAACAAGCTCATTTTCTTGATGACCGATTATTAAAACAGAAATCCATTCATTTAGTCTTTCATTGTACCTTTAAACATATAACAAACTAACACGCATAATAACAAGCCATGCAGCGTTCATTCAAATCGTATAATCATGACATAACTCTTGGCTTGTTTCGATACGGCGATACCATGAACTCAACCCATGTTTGTAAGAGGAGATAGTTGGTTCGTTGACATTTTTGTAGTGGTTGAAACATGCTTAAAGAATCATATCTTGGTTCTTTTGGACCAGTTCCGATAATATTATATACCTGTAGTAATATAGATTGACAATTGGACCAATTGCTGTTGCAATTTTTTTTTTTTTTTTTTTTTTTTTTTTTTAATTACAAGGTTGGTGTTTTTTAAGCACTTAATTTGGCTTGTATTTCGTTCTCGTTGATATACATCAATGATTAATAACAATAAGACTAGGTGAAAGCGGCCAAAGTTATAGTTTGTATTAAACACTTCTAATCACTTATAAAAACAATATTATTATCAAAAACCATTAGTAAATCAAACAATAACAGCCAAAATATATTTTGAGAGAAAAATTCAAATGCATAATCTTATTTTGTTGCATACAAAGGGACAAATTTCCACCATTTATCTAGTTTGATTTGATGGTAGTGATTAACCTAAGATTAAATATGGAACCTAAATCCATGTTATTTTATTTATTTATTTATTTATTTTTGTCTATTTTTCTAATTAACGTTTTTTTTTTTTTTTTCATTTTTTTGTAATTCACTTTTTTCACGTTTTTTTTGTCTTTTTTACAAATTCACGTTTTTTTCTAATTCATTTTTTTTAATAATTAACGTTTTTTCCTTCCGATTTCATACGTTTTTGTCCGATTTTTACGCTTTCGTCAACTTTCAAACATTTTCGTCCAATTTTACACGTTTTCATCCGTTTTCAAACGTTTTCATTCATTTTTATACGTTTTTGTCCGTTTTCATACGTTTTCGTCCGTTTTCAAATATTTTTGTCCGTTTTCATACGTTTTTGTCTGTTTTCAAACATTTTCGTTCATTTTTTCACGTTTTCGTCTCTTTTCAAACGTTTTTGTCTGTTTTCGTCCGTTTATACGTTTTCATCCGTTTTCAAATGTTTTCGTTCGTTTATATACGTTTTCATCCGTTTTTATATGTTTTCATCCGTTTTCAGACGTTTTTGTCCCTTTACCTACCATTTCGTCCGTTTTTTATGTTTTCGTCCAATTTTTGACGTTTTTGTGTGTTTTCATACGTTTTCGTTCGTGTTAATACGTTTTCGTCCGTATTCTTACATTTTTGCCCGTCTACGTCCGTTTTCATACGTTTTTGCCTGTTTTCTTATGTTTTCGTTCGTTTTCATATGTTTTCATTTGTTTTAATACGTTTTTGTCCGTTTTTATCCATCTTCATCTATTTTTCATATGTTTTCGTCCGTTTTCAGACGTGTTTTTATGCTTTCATACATTTTCGTCTGTTTTCGTACGTTTTCGTCCGTTTTATTACGTTTTCGCCCATTTTCGTCTATTTTCATACGTTTTCGTCCGATTTCGTTCGTTCTCGCTCTTTTTCATATGTTTTCATCCGTTTTCCTTTATTATTATTATCCATTTTTTATATATTTTTGTCCATTTTTATACGTGATTTTACGCTTTCATATGTTTTTATCCATTTTCATATGTATTCGTTCATTTTCTTACGTTTTTATCTGTTTTCTTACGTTTTTGAATATTATAAGTGATACTTATAATATCACTTGTGATTTTCTAAATATCACTTGTGATATTCAGAATATCACCCGTGATTATCTGAATTTCAGTTATGATTGACTTATGTTTTCATCCATTTTCTTACGTTTTCCATATGATTTTGAATATAACAATTGATATTCAGAGTATCACTTTTGATTTTTTGAATATCACTTGTGATATTTTGAATTGTGATGTTCTGAATATCTATCACTTGTAGTATTTTGAACATCACTTGTGATTTTCATGTTAAAAAATATTAGTTGAAAATCACTTGTGATATTAAAAAAATCACTTGTGATATTCAGAAAATCACTTGTGATATTTAGAAAAAAATATCACATGTGATATTCAAAAAATCACTTGCGATATTCAAAATATCATGGAATATCACTTGTGATATTCTGAATATCACAGAATATCTCTTATGATATTCAGAAATGTATGAAAATGGCAAAACCATTTAAAAACGGACGAAAATAAATGAAATGAACGAAAACGTATGAAAGTGTAAAAACACATATGAAAAAGGATGTAAATGTATGAAAAATGGACGAAAACAAAAAAAAACGGATGAAAACGGACGAAAACGAATAAAAACGTTAGAAAATGGACGAAAACGTATGAAAACGGACAAAAGCGTAAGAAAACGGATGAAAAAGGATGAATATGTATGAAAACAGACAAAATCGTATGAAAGCGTACAAGCACGTCTGAAAATGGACGAAAACGTAGTAAAAATAGACGAAAACGAAAGAAAATGGATGAAACCCATTAAAACGAACGAAAACGGACGAAAACGTATGAAAACGGACGAAAACGTAAGAAAACAGATAAATATCACTTGTGATTTTCTTATGTTTTCATCAATTTTCTTACGTTTTCCATACATTTTGAATATCACAATTGATATTCAGAGTATCACTTGTGATTTTTTGAATATCACTTGTGATTTTCTGAATATCTATCACTTGTGCTTTTCTGAATATCACTTGTGATTTTCATGTTACAAAACATTAGTTGAAAATCACTTATGATATTCAGAAAATCACTTGTGATATACAGATTATCACTTGTGATATTCTGAATATCACTTATGATATTCAGAATATCATTTGTGGTACTCAGAATATCACTTGTGATATTCAGAAAATCAAAGAATATCACATGTGATATTCAAAAAATCACTTGTGATATTTAGAATATCACGGAATATCACTTGTGATATTCTGAATGGACGAAAAAGGACGAAATGTATGAAAAATGGATGAAAACAAAAGAAAACGGACGAAAACTTATGAAAATGAATGAAAACGGACAAAAACGTATGAAAACGGACGAAAGCGTAAGAAAATGGATGAAAACGCATTTCACACCTCGCCAAGGAGGAAACGCGAGTGTAACTTCATGGATATCATTACAACAGATGGTGTCTATATAGAGAATTACTACATGCAAATAAATAGAGCTATGTACTGACACAAAGTGTCGTAACAATACCCCAAAAGAAAATAACCAAAACAAAACTCCAAAGGTATCTTTAACAAAACATAAAGTACTAGTCGAAAAACATTAAAGTATCACAATGAAAATAAATCCAATGCATAATTCAAACATAAAGATAATTCATTCTCAAATGCAACTAAGTCTAGTTTAGTCGCTCCTTTTTATATTAGCATTAGAAAGCTCACCTGAAAATGATGCTTAAAAACGTAAACATAATGTTGGTGAAGTTCATAGGTTTAAGACACACACTATAAGAATCTGATGGAATACCCACGTCTATTACCCACACTCATCCTTTTGAGGGCATTTACCCACCTGATACCCATCAGTTACCTATGATCAGTGACTTACAAATTCGATTTTATTTTCCGTCAAATTTCTCACGGATTTACCCACACAAATAGCCACATAGATATATTTGGTGTGTAATATGTGGATAAATAATTGGCGCCAAAATATTTCTCACGGATTACCCACATCATGAGTTATTGTGGGTATATATGTGGGTAATTTAGTTGGTAGTTCTTTCCTACTAAAATTTTCCCCATGCATTACCCATGAAGACACTTATCTTGGGTAAATGTGCGGGTAATTTTTTGAATACTTAAAAAATATATTAAATCTTAGGTTAATCCCCACCATTAGATCAAACTAAATGGATGGTGGGGATTTGTCTATTAGTATGCATTAAAATAAGAGTATGCAAAATAAAGTGACTCATATTTTAAATACTTAAAAATATACCACGGTTAAAAAAAAGTAATTAATACTAAGAAGTTTAAATATTGACAAACAATATTTTAGAAATTGCCCATCCAGAAAAAAAATAAGTTTATTAGTACTAATAGTAATATTCTAAAACAAAAATATTCCCTTGCTTATAGTAATGATGATATATTTTAATATCATATAAACATGCATATTTAATTATATTTATATCTATGGCTACCCACTCCCAATTCTTGATATTCTTATTTCACGGTTCTGAATATCCACCGTTCTTCTTCACTTTTTCTGGCATTCTTCTACACTTTTTCCTGACGAGATGATCTGGAAAGGAAAGTAGACTCCATTTTTGGTTTTCCATTCTTGGAGATGAGGGCACTAAGGTGCCGTTTACTTGTAGAAAAATTTTCTTCTTTTTCTGTTTCTAAATTCCTAGATAAGGGAATGATCTTTCTTCTTTAAAGAAGAGTCAAGAATTTTGAAAATCCGTTTAGTTAGAGTTATATTTTTCTTTTTTAAAAATGCTATGAAGATTACCTCAAATTGCGACGGTGGCGGTGATGGCGGGCGATGGCGGCGACCGTCGGCTGTGGAGGATGATACGAGAGATTAGGGATAGAATGGTGTATGCGTTTTTTTTTTAGTTGAAAAAAAAATGAGAAAAAAAAAGTGAGAATAATAGAATGGACATTTAAATTTCTTAGTTAAAATTTAGAAAACGAGATTTTTTTTTTAATGAAAATTGTTGGAAAAAAATGGTGACTTAACGGATTTCAATTCTTTTATTTTCACATGAAAAATTTCCTAGAAAAATGATTTTTTTTAACAACTAAACGCACCCAAAACTTTTAAATTGAGGGCGCTTTAACATTTTATAACAAAGCAAACACATTTTACTACTAACTTAACCATTCTGCGAAGCATTTATTGGGGCCTTTCCCCCACTACTTAAAGCATGCCTCCGACCTTACATAGATATTCGCAAACACTCTCATCAAACATGCCATTGAAATTTCCTTTGGAGCGATGTGCACTTCAGGTTTACTTGAATTTGTTTTGGAAACAACATGAATTTATTTTAATAAACAACAAAACTATAATGTAATACACAATAGGCTAAACTATCACATCATATATTTCGATGTAGATAGGATTTTTTATGTTGATTTGTAACCAATAAAATGACTTTGTCTGACATACTCAAAATATCTTCTTCAAATTCGGCTCCTCATCTGAGAAATGTTTCTGGTTTCAAGTCTTCCAGATGCCCAAGCAGCTGTGAATCTGCATACCGCAAAACACTGAAGATGGAAAGGGGTATATGTTAGAACATTTAGGATCACAGTAATCTAAGAGTCGTGTAAACACTTTCAGATTGAAGTATTTCGATGGTTCTATCGAAATCTCAAATTGGATAAAACTCAGATTTAGAAACGAGATTGTGTTTTGTTGTTATGAAACAGAACCAGACATAGAGAATATGATATTGACCAACCAAAACTGAAAAACGGTTATTAGCACTATGCAGTTATTATAATCTCCAAATCAGTTAAATTGACATTCAAAATATAGGTAAAAAATTACAGGAATATTATTTCTAAGTGCGTTTTTAACATAGCACTTTATACCAAATAAAAAATTTTCCTGCTGACCTAGCAGCTCGACCCCAGCCAGGGGCACAGACCCTTGGACCCTGCTACCAACACTATAACATAGGCTGCTTTTAGCGGGGACATTTCCTCGCTTTCAGCGGGGACTTCTCCCCGCCTAACACTTTCGGCGGGGACATGTCCCCGCCAAAAGTTCCTCGGCTAAAGCCCTTCGCTATAAACTTTCGGCGGCGACGAACCTCTCTTTTGGCGGTGACACGTGGGACCCACACTGCCAACGTGGATAATTTTGGTCTGTCAAACTTGCCAGCGTGGCAACACTTTTGGCGGGGACATGTCCCCGCTGAAAGTATTTTATAAAGTAAATGTTGCACACTTTTGGCGGGGACACGTCCCCGCTGAAAGTATTTTACACATAAATGGTACTCACTTTTGGCGGGGACACTTCCCCGCTGAAAGTATTTTACACATAAATTGTACTTACTTTTGGCGGGGACGTGTTCCCGCTGAAAGTTGTGCTCACTAATAATGCAGCAACCTTTTGGCGAGGACATGTCCCCGCTAAAAGTGACTGACCCATTTTGCAGCAAATTGCTGCAAAATGGGTAATTTCCAGATTTTTTCCAGAATTTTTCTGGAAAAAATCTACATTATCACTACAAATCCACAACCTGTATAGAATCTAATTACAATACCACAAGACACTCAAGTCACAAATTCACCAAACATAATATGATACCTATCCAAATTTGTTAAAAATTAACATAATCATGTGTTTGTATCCAAATTCGCAAAATATGGTTCAAAAACCGTTATCACATGATCACTACATAAGCTAGCTATCCGCTATACGCTACAAAACTATGCGTGGGAACAATGTAGCGGGAATCCTAACACATAAACTACATAAAGACATAATAATCCATGAAACTATCCAAACATTTGTCCATAACCCAAAACAAATATAAATCAACCCAAACAACCCATACGCTACTCCTGAATCCCCCCACTCCCCCCACTAGCCCCACTCCCCTCCTCTGGGGTACCTGTAGACTCACCTGGTGAAGCCTCCTGGGATCCCGATGTCGTCGCCTGAGTCGCTAGCTCAGCGAGGAAACCTGGCTGTGTCTTAGACCACCCCAACAACATATCAATCAGTGTCCTTTTCTGGGACATCTCCTGGGTTTGCTTCAGGACTGTTTCGTGCAGGGAGGACGCGGAGGCTTGATCACGAGCTCGTGCGGCGCTCAGGGTCGTCTGACGACCACCACCGGGTAAGACTGGCCCTATGCCAGGAATATGACCTCGCTGCTTGCCACCGATCACGTGGCGCATAATATCGAGGTCAGACATGGTCGTCCCCCCGGAGGTGCTCTCCGTCCGCATCTGTATCATCTGGTTCTGTTTTACAAAAAAATAAGCAAAGTAATATATAAGTCGTGATTTATTATATTTGCATTAATGTGTGTGAGTTTTATGGAAATAAATTATACTTACATATCTAGTCTCGGACAATGTAGACTCCCAAACGCCGTCTCTCGTATGGTTGTGTCTGTACATCGCGATCAAGTCTCTACCATCCACAGCGTTGGTGGGTTCTCTCAGCTGTTTATAAATAAACTCAATAACGACTCACCAAACATCATATATATAAATGAAATGATTAAAAAGCGTCTTATGAAGTTATCGCGTATAACAGCTAACGAATGTGACCCATGAAGGCTGGCAGTCGGATTGGCGAGCCGGTTCTGCCTGTTGGTCTCCCCTCTCTTCAAATTATCCGGGTTCGACCAGTGCTTAACCTGAGTATTATAAATAATAAAAAATGTTATATAAATGAATTATTATTATTATTATTATTATTATTATTATTATTATTATTATTATTATTATTATTATTATGGCCAATGACTTAAAGAGACCACGAGAATTTTTTTTCCGCTATATAGACCAAATTTGAATTTTGGAAAAAAATTTCCAAATACAGACCTGAACAACTGAGCGACCTTTTTTTTACTCAACTCCCTTAAGATCTTGCCATGTGTGCATTATTTGCGGTAGGATTTGCATCACAAAATTTTGTGCAACTTCTTGTTAACCAGACACATTAACGGAGTTAACTCTTAAAAAAAAACACTACCTCCCTCACCAGACATACAGATCTTTAATTTTGCTAATTTTGGCATGGTAGTTCGTTGGGTTCTTGCGCCTGACATCTGATTTCGCTAAAAATAAGCAAGCCTAAACATTCCCTTTGTTACGATGTTGAATTGAATTATGCTGATTTTCAGAATAGGAGGTGTAATTGGAATGGTGTCTTGCATATGCAGCAGTATTTTTCTATTGCTGAGGTTGTTTATGCCTTGCAACAAGTTGCGGTCAGGCATAAGGAGAGGGGTGGTGGGAAGAGATCTGGTGGGGGGTTTAGGGCGGGGCATAGTTTACAGTAGATGTGGTTAATAGTTTCCCTAAAAGATGCATTTTGCTGCCACTATTTTTGTGATCCGGTAAAACGTATAAACGCATTTGAGTTTAGTTTAGGTTATGATGGTTATTAAGATCAAGTCAAATATAGAGTTACATAACTGTTTGGTCTTTTGGCAGATTATATCTAAGGATCTATTGGATCCAGTTCATTCACATAAAGATCTGGATAAAGATGCAGCACCATATTTTAGAAAGGTGGTTCAGTTTTACGAGGAACTTGCAAAGCAGATGGTCAGCCAAGGTCATGTCTTGGATCTTTTTGCTTCAGCCCTTAACCAGGTAGATCATTCATTATCTTGACCCTATTATTATTTGCTCACTTAGCCCTTTTATCTGTTCATAGATATGGATATACTATATCATGTGGTTCGATTTCTTCCATATCAACTATGTGTCGTGATTTCTGCAACTTGGTATATATGTAAGGTCATAATTCCTCTTAGGGGTGTTTGTTTTGTATATTTAGGTTGGTGTAGCAGAGATGAAAGTAATTATTGAAAGAACCGGTGGCCTTGTTGTTCTAGCAGAAAGTTTTGATCATTCAGTCTTTAAAGACTCATTTAAGCGTGTGTTTGAGAACGGGGAAGAGTCTATTGGCCTTGCTCATAAGTAAGTATCAGCATGTCCATTTCTTTACTTATAAATCACAGCTTATTATCTTTGTCAAACTCATCGTTCGTTTTCTGTTTTAAGTGGCACACTTGAGATTAACAGTTCAAAGGATATAAAAATTCAGGGGATCATTGGACCTTGTACATCGTTGGAAAAGGTCATTTATTAAATCATAATACATTACTAATTAGAATCATTATTGAAGTCGTTTTGGTAGTTATTTTATCTTTTAAAATGCTATTCTTTGCAGAAAGGACCTGCTGTTGCAAGCACAACAATTGGGCAGGGGAATACGATAGCTTGGAAGCTGTGTGGGCTTGACAAAGATACTTGCTTGACAGTTTTCTTTGATATATCATCGACTGACAAAGACCCTTCTGGGAATGTAAATCCACAGTTGTATATACAGACTGTTACAAGGTAAACTATACTTTTTTTTGTGTGCTTTTCTTCTTGAGAAGGTGGTGTGAATTTCATTCTTAGTTGTGAATGTTCTTGAACTTGCATTATGTGTAATAAGGGGACAATGTGGTATTTAAATTCACGTTTTGCAACTGATTATCGGATTACAGATACTTGAAGTAGCAAGAATCAGTTTTTGGATAAAAAGAACTCTACTTCTGACTTCCTGGTTATAAAGACCAAAATATACTTGCTATGGGTTTTTCGAAAAAAGATTTTGCATTTATTTATGTTGTTTCAAGTCTACTAAGGTCTTTGTTTCAATATATTTGTCTATTTCAGCTCTTTTAAGTCATTATACGTTGAAGGAATGGTTTTCACATCTCTAATTATCAAGCACAAGAGACATAACTTTCCGTCAATTTTGAGCTGTAAATTATGAACCTTTAAATTATTGGAGTCAAACTTACTTTTTTGTATATTTTAGATGTCAAGTCTACGTATATAACTAATGCTCCTAGGACTCGTGTGGGATCTTGTTATACTTTTGAAAAATGACATGCGGGTTAATAGGAGGCTTAGAACAGGTCTTGTTGCTCTGTATTTGGTTTTCTTATCAGTGCGGTTAGCTGGTGCAACGGGAAATGTTACCACTTGCTGGTTTAAGATAACCGTAATCCTAAAATGATTGTAAATTTATGTGGATGTGAATGTTTTATGGGCGGTTTTGAGTCTTTTGACCTGCCAATGACATCAATGATCACACGAGTTCAGCTTCTGGTGCACAGTCACATGCTTGGAATTACAGATAATGCTATTGCCACCATTGCTGATGTTTGTGCAGGGCTTACATAACTGTGCATCAGAAACTGTTTTCATGTTGCAGGAAGCAAGTGCAATTCCTTTTGCCGCTCTGACAGCATGGCGCGCTCTTAAATCTCTTGCCAGGATAACTAAGGGGTACGGTTATGCACTTGTTTGTTAATATTCTTTGTTGGTGAAAATGTTTGACATGCAATTAGAAAAATTGGAAACTGACAGAGCAGGACTAAACTCCAATAGATATTGTATCCTATGATTATGGTTTGTCACTGCAGATTTTAACTTAATGTCTTGATGTCTGAAGTAGCATGATAATTGCTCATGTGAGCTGACAACTACTGTGATTACAGATAAATAGAAAAAACACTTGCATGATCTATATGCAATAGGATAAATGTGGAAGACCTTGAACTTAATGTCTTATGTACTAATTGTAGTCGGTATTGTATTTATTTTAGGGATGATTTGCGTGCTTTTATCAATCTATCTTTTTAGTGAAATATCAAAATATGCTTTTAGCTTTTGAAACTTTCAATGTTATATCCACAGTTTTCTGCAATAATTGTATCAGATAGTTAACCAAATGAGTAATATAAAATTAGCATAGTAAACGATACTGTGAGATAAGTTACTCATTTGATATTAACAAAGACAATTCGACTCAAATCTGAAAATTGAGTGAATTTCGGTATAATGCAGACAAGCCTTCCAGCCAAGTAGTTGATTTACAGATTGTTGCATAGAGACCCAGTACAACGTTTGGACTCACATGAAAGTGCGACTGAAGTGAAAGTACATCTATTCTTTAGAGGTATCAACTGGCCTTTATTTCGTCGTCAGGTAACGCTTTAGAGAAACTATTTTCCAAGCTATTTTCTGCAGACATTGGTTACGGTTCAGGGGTGTGGTTCAGGGGTTGTGGTTCAGCGGGCTTGGTTCAGGGGGGTGTGGTTCAGCGGGTTTACAGAAACTAAAAAATAATGTATATATAACTTGAGCCTTGTTCAACGTAAGTCTACCACCCTCAGCAAAATTATAAGACTGAAACTATTTGGTTACATCGGGAGATTTTTTATCTGAAAGGTCAAATTTCATCCCTCAGCGTATGCAAACTTGTATTAGCTTTTTCGTAATAGTTGCAAAATGAGTGGCAAGGTAACGGATAATGTTTTAGTGCTGGTTGAAATGGATTGAGTGGGTCATCCCAAATCATTTTTACGATTTTTGAACTGCTTATAAATAGTATTAAGTGCATTAAGTATGATTACAAAGATATTTTCATTGCGATATAAATAATTTTCTCATAAAGATCATTTAGTAGACTGTATCATGTATATGCATAAGTAGTACACTTTCAGCAACTTTCTACCCTTTACATATATTTGACCTTTTTTAGTTTAAGTGGGTCTTTTATGTTACTCATTCAACCCGTTACAGATTAGATTCAACCAAAATCTACTCATTAATAAGTGACTAAGTCGTAGCTATCCCCTCATTTATAAGTAAATACTCTTAGTGTGATAGAACTTTTGCTTTTTCTTTTGACATATTCTTGAAAATGCAGCTTGAACAACAAATCATATTCTTGAACTTTTGCTTTTTCTTTTGACATATGCGAGGGCCCACAAGTAAGATGTAGCAAATACAATGCCCGTTTTACATACCTGGTATTATTATAGCAACCATAGTAGGTAAACAGAATAATGAACAAAAGCATGCAAAAGAAATTACTCAATGGGTCAAATCATGAGTCATAGTCTCCACTTAAAATCTAAAATAGATAAGCAATTATAGTTTTTATTGTCACATAGATATAGATGGAGAAGAGTATGCATCTAGCTTAAACCAATGAAGGCAAAGGTTTGTAAAAATTGGTAAGAAGTTATGATAGTTGCCAATGATTGCATTTCATGCTTGTGATGGAAAAAATCAGTGACAAATAGAACATTAGAAAGGTATGCATAATCAAACAAGAAGTTTTAAACTTTATGTATCTTAAGCTTAATCAGGGAAAGTTATGACATTACTGTCAAATATACAATTAATGTCTTCCAGATGCAAAAACCAAAAAGATGTTCAGGATGCACGGTGCCAGGGTTTCTTGAGAACACACAGGTTGATTTAAGGATGTTGGCAAATGCATGAATAATCATAAACGCTGTTCCAAAGATTGGATGTCAACTGGTGCTTACAGTCACAGGGTTTCTTGAGAACACACAGGTTTATTTTGATACTTTTGGCGTTAGCTATACATAGTTTATAGATTTGATGTTATACCGCTAAACTGCACTCGCTGTGAATCATAAATGCATTTGGCATTGTTGAGTATTAGGCCGATTATGCACTTTTCTCTGCAAAACGTATACTCTTTAAGGGGATGTTTAACAAAATACAAACTTTGAAGTATGTACAAGACCAGGGATGTGAAAATGAAGATTTAGATGAAGGTACAAAGAGTGCAACAACTTTTGATGGTTGGGAGTTTGATGCTTGGAAATGGCTTAAGAAGAAGGAAGTATGTCTTGTTAACTTAAGTTTAGGAGCAGATTTTGGGATTTTGACAGGTGGAAATGGCGTAAGCAGGAAAGACAGGTGGCGCAAAATGTGAATTTAGGTATAAGAAGGCGAACTTTGACATGTAGGAATGGCCATTGAGGGAAAACGATGGAATAGGATAATGTGAAAAGTTAGTGTTTTGTGGAAATGATAATACATGTTCAGTGAGGTCCGATGACAATAGGCAGGAAAGGATGTCAAAAACACGAGAGGAGATCAAAGCTGACTTTATGTTTGTATCAAAGCTGATGATAATACATGTTCAGGGGTTAAAAGGTTTGGTCATGGGAAAAAGGTCTATTCAGAAAGAAAAAGAGGTCATAGAAAATATTTGGGGGTGTTCAAATATGATCAAGCGTTTTAGGATGGTGATTAAAAAAGAATTGGTAAAACTGAGAAGTGAGTGTGATGTGTTGGCTTCAAAGATTAAAGAAGATCAACATGGTATAGATGTGTCAATTTCTTATCCATATATGCTCAGGTCTGGAATGTAATGTCATAACGTGTTACTTATCCACTCATAATTAGGGCCGTTTGGAATTGCTTATTAGGACTGAATTCCGTTTCTACTTTCACTCTGCAAGTTAAAATATGGACGGGTTGGGTAACGGGTGAAAATTGGTGAATTTCTTTAAGGGTGAGACAGATAGGGCCTGGTTGGATTCACCTAAAACACAATTTTTGTAATCAAATGATTATAAAAACTATATTATTCTAATAATAATCTAATGATCTACAGAATTAGGGCCGTTTGGAATTGCTTATTAGGACTGAATTCCGTTTCTACTTTCACTCTGCAAGTTAAAAAAAATAATATGGACAAGAATGTTTCTAACCTGTAATAAAATTGCACTAAAAAAAAAGTTGATACCTAACTGGACCGTTTTGCCACCTTCAAATATTGATAGTAGAAATTAGAGTTTATAGCATGCTTATGGATGGTTTATACCTTGCGTGAACGTGCGGTGTTGGAAGCGAGAGTAAAGCTATATGTGCTTTGCGGTTTGTTCCAGCTTATCAGAGGTATATACATTTACTCGAAACACTTGTTATTGAAGTTAGTTGCAAGTATTCTCATTAAGTGATTTTTACTCTATACTGTAATGATGGCTCATTTGGCCTTCGGTTTTTCAACCAAGCAAATAGAGCTGGTATATTTCAGGGATGTCACAACTCACTATTTCAGGTCATTTCACAAACTTTGGAAAAACACTATTCATCAGTTTACTATTTATCATATTTGGTGTCAGTTTGACATTCAGAGAAGCATTCAGAAATTTTACTATTCGCTGAACACTATTCATTCCGGAAGAAATTTCATCATTCACGTGCATTATTCATTTCATCGTAAATTTAGTTTGCGGGTATTTAAATTCGCGTAACCGTATTGGTTTAGGTGCGAATTCATTTCATTATCAGTAAGGACACTGCATACGGACTAGAGACAGTCTGCATATCATCATAACAACATTTTCGTGTTATACCACTCTTAGGATTTTCAAATTTATATATTTGATACATTTAACGTTTTCCTTATAATTATTGATAAATAAACGTTAACACCCGGTTTATAAACACGACGAATATATCTAAATATTCCCACAATGGTCCTGACATATTTTTATATCCATTTTATCATCATAAAAGTTATAACATTCATTTACCCAGTATTTTGGAAATTTATTTTATTTATAACGTGAGCTTATGAATATTACGACGGTTTTCGTGAAAACTAAACAATAATCACCCGAACACTCAGTAATTGTACCCAACATATTTTTATCATTTTTATGACTTTATTAAGTCCCGGTTAACTTCGTTAATATTTATTTCTAGCAAACCCGGTACCCGATTATAACTAATACTTACACAAAACCACAACTAATACTACACTAACTTATCCTAAGCAACTCAAAACCGATTTTGATTCTCCTTTTCACATTAAAAACCGGCCACATGCCCTCCCCTAGACACCATGTGCTTCCTTTTAACCTCATGCCTTAATGTACACTTATAATACAATAAACCTCCTAAACATAAACATAACCATTTCCTAGAATCATAACATCACAATTTCATAAGCCAAAAAGTTTTCATCTCTTCCCTTTCTCTTCTCTAACCCACGACCCAACCAAGATCTCCATGACCAAGCCATTATTTTTCAAAGTACAAAGCTACAAAGTTGTTCATTTCATCATTCTAATCAAGAATCATACAACAAAAACACAAGTAACACAAGGTTTCTCATCATCTAATCACCTATTATTTCAAAGTGAGTTATCAAATTTATTTTCGTGTTTTCATCTAATTAACACTTGTATCTTATGGTTTTCATGCTTAATTTCATGTACAAGTTAGCTATACCACATTATTTTTGTTAACTTTTTGAACATACAAACCCTAGATTTTGATTTAGGTGTTCCTTTGTAAAATTAACATGATTACTAGTGATTAGGAACCCATGGCACCCTAAGAAGGTGTATGGTAGGATTAGTATAGCTTTGTGGTGTTTGCAAGAGATTTGGTTGAAGTAGAAACTAGTTTTGAACATGAAAAATGGGTTTGTAACAAGTATATAAACATTCTGTCCCATTTTGGTAAATCCAGGAAAATCAGTAAACATAAAGTAAACTTTGGCAAAATTTTTAGAAAATACTTTCAAAAACGAATCCGTATGCGAAAGAACGGATTAAAAAGAGTTTATAACGAAGAAGTTATGATTTTTGCAAGTTTATTAACGAAAATTATTTTCCGGAAAAATACATGTTGTAGGACGTTTTTCGTCGGACAAAAAGAGGCTTTAGACGTAACCTGGAGTAGTCAAGCTTTCCAAAATATATTACTACATACTAAGACGTAACCGTGGATATAAGGAACAAGTAAAACGGACCTATAACGACAAAGATATTCACGTTTCAATATCGGCAAAAATCCTCTATAATTGGCAGCTTTCACTAGAAATAATAATAATAATACTTCTACGTACTAAATTCTAGATTTTCTAGAAATAATACCAAGTACCCAAATTCACAACTAATGAAGTATTAGTGATTACAAGTATATTTTCATTACTACAAGGCGTTATTTCAAGGATTTCAAACCGAGGATTTCAACACTAACATTGATACATACGATATATGTATATATATATATACATTTCAACTAGTTTTATTTTTCTAGTTGCCTTATTTTCCTAAGTCTTGGAAAATGTATATTTTTGATAACAACAAGTATTTTTTCAAAGAGTAGAGTGGTATAGGAAACATGTGCATGGACATTCATAACATCATTTCATGATCTAAAGTAGATCGTTCATCATTCATATTAGGTTGCGGCTAGTGTGCGCGCCTTGTTTTTCAGCTCATTACATGTTCATGGTACCATCATATCAGGTGAGTTTTCATAGCCCCATTTTCAATTCAACATTTTTGATTGTTTTCAAATCCCACGGGGGAATACATTGCATCAACATTTTAGTACGAGCCCAAGTACCAAAACATATGTACATTGCTTAAGTTGCCTTACCAACCTGTTAAAGTCCCCTATTATTATCATGGACCGTTAATTTTCCGGTAAGCGAGAGTGAGTGGATAGATCTATCGAGGGTGACACCTCCATCCGTGATAGTGATTACCAACAGTAAGCGGATGCATTTCATTTTGACATAGTTACGAGTGTTCTGGTAAAACATTCGGGAGGGGCATATAATTTCAACAGTCATAGCTTCGGGGTCATGAGCTTAAGGTCTATTGTACAATTTTCATGAGATTTTTATCTTGCACTTTTAC
The DNA here is from genome assembly GCA_030686995.1 of Artemisia argyi. Lineage (NCBI taxonomy): Eukaryota > Viridiplantae > Streptophyta > Magnoliopsida > Asterales > Asteraceae > Artemisia > Artemisia argyi. Next base: position 103,912,276 of record CM060696.1, read on the forward strand.
TTGTGGTGGCCGTACATCATTACATTTTACAAACCTATGGAATTCACCAACATTCGTGTTGACGTTTTAGCAATGTATTTCTGGTTATTAAGGTAGCTCATGTGACATGCATTTGGACCTTCATGGAGTCGTGGAGTCGACGCGTCTCATCATTATTTCATGCACTTATGTAAACATTTGATCTAGTAGGACTTGTTTTCATAAACTTGCAACACATTTTGGGGACCTCATTTTGTAAACTCTGAATTATTTCAATGATCAAACGAAGTATTTTCCAAACGACACTTTAGGTCGTTCAATGTAACTGTAACTGTGATGCTATGACAGACACCCCCATATATTCCATTCCACTGCAAGTCAGGTAAATTGGGGGTGTGACAAGGGATGCATATTAAATCTTCTTTATGTGTTTTTAGTAGAAATAATCAGCAAAAGCAGGACCAGGGACGTTGTTATGATCACTTAGCTCTGAAAATCGAAAGAATAGATGAACCTCAGAAAGTAATGCACCATTTCTTTGATGAATCGCCATACAATGGCAACGCTGATCATTACAAGAATGAAGATTCTTCCACGACTCAACTCTCAATCTCCATCCCCAGTTGTGCTCGTGACTTCTTGCTGTCCCATAATGCTAATCTCATCTCTTTGACAGTTATATTATGTGCTTGATCATGTCTGAATACTTTTAACACAAACGTTGTTAACAAATGCCCACATGTTCTGTCAAAAATCCCTGTTAATTTTGTTATCTTGGAGTGTACTAAGGATAATGAATTTCTCAGTTACTTGTTACTCTGTAGTATTTGACAACTTCTTCGAATGATTTACTGATCATAATAGTTAAGTGCTAACTTTGTCAACCGTTATGGTCAAAATTGCGGTTGATCCAGTGAAAAAGACAGACAATAGTTTTAAAGATTTTATATTTTTGAAACAATTTATTTTTAGTGTTCTCCATTCGATAATGGATAGTTGGCCCTTTTTGTGATCTTTATTTCAGAGTAATGAAGCTTAAAATATTCTTTTTGCTAATATCTAGACTGGTTAATCTTTACAGAAGAAGAGGAAGAAATTGAAATGCTACTGGAAAATTATATGCAAAGGTAATATCATGGTACCTTAAGTGCTTAAAGATCATAGTGTTTGTCATTTTGATTTGTATGATTTCGCAGATGTGAATCATGTCATAATCAAGCATAAAGGCTTCTTGAGTGTAACAATTTGCATTTTCAGGATGATTACTATTCTCGGAAAATTTTACTATTCATTTTTCCCAAAATTTGATTTTTGTTTCTTGGCCTCGAGTGATAAATCATTTCCATGGCAAATTAAAAGTTTGACACTCGTCAGATCATTTTCGTGAAAGTTAATAAGGAATTACACGTTTTAGGGTAAAACGTCATTCAAAAATTCTACGCACAACGAAACTCGACCGCGTTAAGTGACCCCGCATCAGAAAAATGTTTGACACACTCATGATTTATTTGAGAATTAATCATGACTGAGAAAAACATGACCAAAATACGCCTCGGCCGTGAAAAACTGGAATTTTCAGTTTTAAGCGTTTTTACTCAGCCGTAACCTTAGCCTATACCTACACCGCGTTTCTAAGACGATTTGAGTTTTCAACTTATTAGAAAAAGTCAACATATTTTTCCCTCCTCCTTTGACCAAAAATCATTCCTTGATTTTATAAGTCATTCCTTGATTTTTAGGCTTACGGTTTGATGTCTAAAAGACATTTAATACCAACCGACACTAGACTGAGCCCAGTCTAGACATTATAAGCAAGGCTGTCAAACTCGCGAGTTTACACGTAAGATCGTACGATCTTACGTGCACACCAGTCAAAATCGTGTAGGATCGTGGTAGGATCGCATCTGAGGTAGGATCGTAAGTAGGATCGTAGGATCGCACGTAAGATCGTAAGATCGACACGCGATCCGAGTCCACTTTTTTTTTTTTTTTTTTTTTTTTTTTTTTTTTTTTTAAATCTTTTAAGTCCATCCCACTTGCTTAGGCCAAAAAAACAAATGTGTGTTTTACTAATGTCTAATGAGTAAATCACTATTGTTTCATTTTCTAAATAGATTATAGTTTATACATAGTTTCTATTTTTCTGAATAGATTATAGTCTAAAAAGTCTTCAATAGTTTAATTTACTTTACTTCACTGTGATTAAACTAATCAAAGGGCATGTTTTGTAATGCCACTTATGAAACGTTTGTTTTCTTGAAATCATGTTGATGGCTCGTATCTTTTGAGACATTTAGGACCTATGTTATGTAATATTATTGCACTAAATCGTTAATGTAACGATTAAAACTTGACTTTTTTGTATTTTACTATTACTTTAGTGTTTGAAATTTAAACTTTGTCATTTTCAAGAGGATATTATATGAACTTATCTTTGACGTTGAGTAAAAATGTAAAACAGTTTGACTCGTATATCATTTGTTTACAAAATATGACAAACTGGTAGGATCGTAGGATCGCGATCCGATCTTACGATCTCGATCTTGCAAAGACAAAAACGATCCTGCGTGGGATCGTGATCTTGACAGCCTTGATTATAAGTCATTTTGAATCATTTTTATCCTATTAGAAAAGTAACATTTTACTTTTCTCAATTTTACGCAATATTCGTACGTTTTATGTATTACGCGTTTTAGACCCGTGTTTCCAGTTTTAGCAGGGTTTTACCACCCCAATGGAACCTACCACTCATTTTATATTTTATTATGGAGTATTTTGACAAGTTTAACCATTCTTCCAAGTTTCGTATTTTTACGATACCCGGTTTTACGTTTCGTGGCTTAACCATTTACGTTTAGCATTTTACGGAGCCAAAACTAACTCAATAACTTGGATAATATCATCTAAAAGCCAACTCTTGCTCCCCAAGCCTCATGAACCGACTTAGGGGGGGGGATTCAGCCCATAGGTGGCTTGATCTCATGCTAGGAGGCCTTAGATTGGTTACAAGTGTAGAACTTTGCCTCCAAGGGTTGACAAGTCAACATTTCTAACCTCCTCCAAGGCATATAAATACCCCCTCCCCCTCCTTGGCTGTCCCATATCACACACACACCAACACCCTTTCATTAGCTAATTTCTTCCAAGTTTCATACAAGATTCAAGTGCTACAACAACATAGAAACACTAGTTTGGTTTTGATTCATCAAACTACTTCCAAACCCTAGAAACTTTGGTGATTTATCTTGAGTTTGAATCCACTCAAGTCACCTCAACTTTCATCATCTCTCTTTCAAGAATACAAGTGTAGAAAGATTGCTTGAAGTGAAGTAGGGTGAAGCTAAAGTCTATCAAAGTCCTTTTCCTTACATGCTACTTACCTTTCTTTGTAGAAAGCCAAAGTTGTAAGCAAACTCTAATACACTTCCTTGCTTAAATATCATTTTCATGCTATTTGTATATCATTCATACTATATATTGTCTTGTGATCATGTCCATGATGTATTAAAAAATGAGTAAAACAACTATTGATATACATATGTTAACTTATGTTATTTAAACAAGTAAACTAGTGACTTTTATGGAGAACCACGACCAAAATAGTACAACTATGATATTGGACACTTACTTACTGTTATAAAGGACTTCAAAAGGAAAACATAGCAATTTGAACCACTTAAAACGAGTACACGAGTCAAAAGTTATGGCCATAAGAAGTTAGCGAAACCAAAACGGCAAAACTGCCTATACCCTACTGTTTTGCATTCTGACCTATTTGAAAGTGGCCCTTCTGTTCCGATTCATCAAAAAGTTAAAACACGAAAGTTGTCCAGAACGAAGTTTTCGTTCAGGATAAAAGAAGCTCGAGCCCTGAAAACGCTTTCCGAGTGATATTTTCTTCAAATTCTTAACGGCCCATTTTTAGACCAAAGTCGCTATATAATAGTTATGTTTTACTAAGACCAAGAGGTCTAATGACCTAAAGCCAAGACCACAACCATGGCTAAAGCCAAGATTAAGTCTCAAGACCATGGTAACAATGACCAAAGGTCATGGCAAGGCCATGACTAAATGACCATATAAACTTACTTAGGCGAAAACATGAACTAAAAGTTGGCGATAACTTTAACAAACAATTTGGATCTACTTCATCTAAAAGAACCATGAGATATCACAAGTATTTGTCATTCAAGTTATAAGAAACTTACCCTAATAACAATCTTCATGTAAAAATAAACTTTCCTAAGTTTATTCAAATATTGGACATAAAACTTTTCGGATCAAAACTTATATATATATATACTTTATCAACTACTACAATAGTAGGGAGCCTCATGTGAGGAGTTCATTATGTAAGCCGTCGAGATGAGTTGTGGTTTTACGAATTAAAGTGTCCTGGCTCCTCGAACGTTTACTAACATGACTTCTGAATTATGTCGGCCCGAACGGTAGTAAACGATATATAAACTATACATGTTTCATGAACCATTTCTTTTCAAAGACTTACACTATACATCGTACCACATCATGGACTAAATGCAAGACATACATATATAGGCAATTCTTCATATTCTTTACTCCAATCCTAAGTCGCGACATTCTATTATAGGTTGCTCGTAGAAACCTTCACGATCCAACCATTACCTTCACTACTTGCTATCTTACTTAAGGTGAGTTCGTAGCCCCACTTTCTATTGTTTAACTATTTTACAAACCCATGGGGGGAATACATGCTATTATTTTTCTACTCGAACACAATGCTTTCTACTGTATGCTACCCGACTATGTTTTATTGTCACTAAGTAACGATTGCCATGTTCGAAGTCCCTATATCATGAACCATTAGTCACTACCTATAGTGAGCGCGAATATTGTGAATAGATCTATTGGGATTGACGGATCCCATTTGTGTTGAACAACTACGAGTTCACACAAATGCGCTATATTTGAGATTTAGCGGTATAATGGCAAAAGTACCTTGATAGGGCTTCTGTAATGCCAATTTGTGGTTCGATGTTAATGCTTTGGTTGCATGAGCTTAGTGCAATAATAACGGCTTTTGTTTTCTAACTATGAGTGTGAGTCTATAGCTCACACTACGATTATTGTGTTCAAACGATTTAACTAAACTCTACGAATTTCACTCAACCTTTGTGTTGACCTCTTAAGCATGTATTTCAGGTTCATGACGATCAAGGATGGCATGGGAGGGCACGGATATTCAAGAGGGCTATAAATTTTTACTATCATTCAAAGACTTAATTAATGTAATTTGTAAACATGGAACCATCTGGGACCTCATTTTGAAATCTCTGATATTTATATAATTTTATAGATACATCTTTTAAAACGACTCAATTAGAGTTCATTTTCTATTATTGTGACTATTGTGCCGTCGAGTAGCACCCAGTTTGAATTCCGCTGCATACATGAATTGGGGGTATTATAGATTGGTACCAGAGCCATGGTTATTGAGAAACGGGTCTAATTGAGACATAAACTATAACCACAATTACAAGCAAAAACATTTTATAGCCTTCCGCTCTTTGTGCCTTCCATCCTCCAGACGATATTGGACTTGTTATGCATGTTATGCTACATAAACATATTAGTATATTGCTATATATATGCTTGCCATATTTTGAGCACTCCCCATAAATGTTAGAATTATTTTAACATTGTAATTCTTCTCATAGAAATCATGTGCGTACCCACTTCTCCCGATTATGTGCCCACTCTACCTAATAACTTCCAAGTCTTACCACCCTCACCCGAGTTTGGATTTGACTTCGTAAATGCCTTCGCTTCTGATGACGAAGAAGAACCTTTCGAAGATTCAACCGACGAAGAAGAGGAGGAACCAATGCCAACTAATTTTGCGTTGAATATTTCTAATTATTATGAAAAAAAAATGGGTTGAGGCAGACTCCGAGGAGGATAATGAGTATGAATATGTACTAGAGCCATTACCACCACCACTATCACTTCCCTTTGATATCCCTACATGTGATGATTTGGTCACTCATTATGGATCGTATCTCGACCTCCATTGATCCAACAAGAAAGTCAGCATGGAAACTACAGCTTCTCAAACTTCATCGACTCATACCTCTATGACACACTAAACCAAGAAGTTGCCGATCAATCAGGACCTTCTAACCCACAATAGACTAGTGTGATGATACTAGTTAACTTTTGTACTACTAAACTGATTAGACTCAGTTAGTAAATGTTACGAAATCTATGTAATAACTAGCGATAGTAAAAACGTTGTAATTACTAAACTGAAAGTATCAGTTAGTAAATTTTGAAGAAGCTTGTAATAGGTTTCGATTTTGTAAATCAACCAACGTTGTACGAATAAAACTCTTGTTTTATACTATCATGTGTTATGCCTTTAAATCTTCAACATAACTATTCTATCATTTCCCATAAAAAATCATGCTTATTTCACAACTCTCTACTTACGACGTATCTTTTGAACAATAGAAACATGGCGCCAAAGAAGAAGACACCACAAGCAATAACTCAAGCTGCTATTCGAAAACTAGTTAAAGACAGTGTCAACGCAGCACTCACAACGGAACGAGCAGCCGTAGCTGCAGCAGCTGCCGAAGCCGCCACAGCTGCTGGTGCTGCAGCAGCCGTTGAAGATACTACAGCTGCTGATGCTGCAGCAGCTGCTGATGCTGCAGCAGCCGCTGAAGCCGCCACTGCTGCGGAAGTTGCTATAGTTGCAGAAGCTGCCCGAATTGCCAGCCTTAACATTGGAGGACCAAGCCCAACTATCCCTCCAGTGACAAATGTTGCTTCAGTACCTAAGGGTTGCTCATTCATTTCCTATTTGAAATGCGAACCCATAAAGTTTAAAGGTACTGAAGGAGCCGTAGGTTTGACCCACTGGTTTGAGAAAGCGGAGTCGGTATTTTTGGTCAGCAAATGTATCGAGAGTGATAAAGTTCAATATGCCACTAGTACTCTGCTGGATGAAGCATTATCATGGTGGAATTCAATATCTCAACCAATAGGCATTGAAAATGCTTATAAGATATCTTGGGATAACTTGAAGAAGATGATGATCAAAGAGTACTGCCCCCGCAGTGAAATACAGAAGTTAGAGGTAGAATTCTGGGATCATGTTGTTAAGGGAAATGACATCATAACTTACAACCGTCGATTCCAAGAATTGAGGATACTGTGTCCAACAATGGTTTCAACAAAAGAAAAATTGTTGGAACGGTATATCTGGGGACTTCCACCAAGTATACAAGGGAATGTAACTTCAACAAATCCCAAGGAAATTGATGAAGCTATGCGGATGTCTCGCAGCCTCATGGATCAAGTGGTGCGTACGGCAGAAACCCGAAGACAAAACAACACCAACAACTCCAACTACAGTAACAACAATAACAATAGGAACAACAACAACAACAACAAGCGACCATGGGATGGTAACCATGGAAGTAACAACAACAACAACAACAACAACAACAACAACAACAACCAAACTCAAAACAACAACCATCATAACCAGCAAAACAAAAGACAAGAGGCCGAAAAGGCTTATGTGGCTGCACCAACTAGAGGCTCAGGGTATACCGGGAATGCTCCACTATGCAATAAGTGTAACTTCCATCACTCTGGTCCTTGCCTGGATAAGTGTCTTGATTCGTCGTGAAAACCAATTATATATAATAGTAGTATAGTATCGAAATGATCCGCAAGAAATACGAATCACCCGAGTCGTTTCCCGGTGAAGGTGAATGGAATCAAGAATATTGATTCGTGTAATCGTGATTTGAAAAGTGGTAAAAAAGGCAAATAGTGATCAAATAATTCAATTATCAACTAACAATTATTAAACATGCAAAGAGTACAAGCTAGTAATGCACTAAGGTCTAAAACGCAAAAACGGGAATGCACGCGCGATTATTACACGTAACGCGCGAAATAAAACGCGAGTTTGAAGCTATACTAATTCTACGGACTTCAAATTAATTTTAAAAAGTTACAAATGATAAAAGAAAATTTTAAGAAAAAGAAAAATATTTTTTAGACTTTTTAATAATTTTTTATGAATTAAAAACTAATTAAACTATTTAATAATTAAAAGAAAATGTAAATAAGGTGAGAAAAATGCAAATTTAATTTCTAAAATTCTAAAATAACTGAAAATTATTTTCTAAAATATTTTTGGATTTTTTTGGGGTTTTTCTGATTTTTTTGGATTTTTTGATAATTAAAAAGTATTAAATAATGATTAAAAATGAAAATTAAATAGGAAAAGTAGCAAATAAACTCAGAAAAATATGAAAATTTCAGGAAAAATCTAAAATATTATTTTAAAACTAGGAAAAATATAAAAATTAGAAAATAAGCACTGGAAGTGCTTAATGACCCAAAACAGCTTATTGAAAAGTGCTTATTAATAAGCACTTTGACCAAATCTTGACCCAAACTTAACACAAGTACTTTTCAAACTTAAATGAGCTTATAGAAACAGAATTCAGGCCAAAGGATGCTCAGAAACACAGATAAGCTATGAAAGTGGCTCAATAAGCACTATGAAGAGTAAATAAGCAAAGCAGAATAAGCCAAGGCCAAATACCCATTGAAACAAGTACAATGGACTATAATAAGCTCAGAACAATCAATAAACCAAACTTAAGATCTATAATAAAGATTTGCAGCCCTATCTAAAAACAGATTTTAGCCTAATCCTACAAACTAAATGGGCAAAATAAGCAGTCCTAATAAGCTCTGGAGTAAAAGCTAATGGGGGCAATCTCTTCCCTGCTATAGTGAGAACACAAAACAAGCAAGAAAATAGATCCTAGATGTAATCTACTAACCCAAAATTTGCCCAAGAAGTGGGTGAGGACTGGTGGTGCAGGGCACTTATAAGCTCAAACAGGCAACTGCCAACTACAATTCTGATAAGCTAAGAAAATCTAAACCTAAATTTTCTTTTTGTTATTGATTAACTAGTTACCATAGAACACAAATCAACAAACCTTTTATATTTCTAAATGATAATGAGTCCTACAGAAACTTGTAAAGAACCTACCAAAAACTGAGTGCAAGCAAGTTTGACTATTTGAATTGCAACCAAAGTTTGACTAATTCCAAATTCAGTTGATCATTACTAACTATAAATGTAAAATTAAGCTATTTTTAAGCTAACTTAAGCTAGTGTGATCTAATTTGCATCTACTCCTACCATTACACTAACTGATTCTACCTATGCTAATCAGATAAGCTAATTTGAAACCTTGGTTTGACTTTATTGAATAAGACCTACTGTTTTATTGATCCTAAACTCTATATCCACACTAATGTACCTATATGTAACAGAAATTCAGCAATCCTAACACCATTATCTTCCTCAAACCTCAGATCCAAACACCCCCTTAAACTTCTGCTATCACTACAGTTCTGTTTTATAAACTAACACCTACTGATTTTATGATCACTATAAGTTACCTAATTTGTATTAAGACTATTTAAATCACCAAACTTAGCTAAGAATACTCAGAACACCATTAAGCAGTTGATGCCAATTCAAGACAGTTAACTAGGAATATCAAACTAGAACATAGGTAAACATTTCATGAACATTCATATAACTATATTAAGCAGCAGCAAGCATAAATTAGCTACAAATTACACTAAATAAGCTACCGATTAAAGAAGAGTGTAGAGTTATAAAATTGAGAGAAACTTACAAAGCTCTCCCCCTCAGCTCAAACAGAGGGGGGTTCACTAAGCTTGCTTGTCTCTATGACAGGCCAAGTGGACACCTTTTGGCTGCCAACCAACCACCAATAAGCTGAGCTTATTGAATAAGCTCAGTTTGACTTTTGTTGACTTTTGGGAATTGAAAACTTTTAAACCACAAACCACAGTATACTTGTTTGAAAACTAATATGGACTAGCAAAACAGAAAACCAACTTGTTTGAAATTTGAATTTGAGACTGAAACTATTTTTTTTTTCTGATTTTTCCTATTTTTTGGATTTTAATGTAAGTGAAAAACATGAATAGAAACTCACACTTGATTTAACTAGTAACAGAAATAAGAAGCATCAAATGTAAATAAGAAAGAAGGTAATAAGCTGAAAAGAAGATTTATATTAATAAAAGGAAATTTAGTACAAAACTTGGAAAGGAAAAGATTACACTAAAACTGAATTTAAATGACAAGAATTTTAAAAATGACAAGAATAAAAATGGTCTAAATCTTTCTAAATACATGAAAAATTGGACAAACTAATCATGAATGAGGAGGTGAGCTTATATAGCCGAGGTGGTGTGAGCTGCTAGGGTTTCTGAAGGATCCAGAAGCTCAATTCTTAGCCACAAATCTTCAATTCTTCTCAGGATGTCGACATCCCATTAAAACTTATCCGTTAATTCGAGCCTCATCTTCATCCCATGCTTCATTGTCCAATCAGGGGGCTAGATTCTGCCATGGTGGAGGATTTATGACACCATCTGACAACGTGTCAGATGGTTTCTAGAAGCTCTAAACCTCGTACTAGAATCTTGGGTGAAAATGACTGGAGGCAGGGTAAATGGATGGGGGAGAAGCACAGTAAAACCAGGGCGCGTTTTATTTTTTTATTGTTATTTTGACTTTGGGGTGGGTTTCTTTGACCGGGTATTAATAAAAAGGGTGGACCGGGTTTCTTATAAAGTGGTGATGGGCTGGGTAAGGTTATTATTGTGGTGGGCTTGGGGATTTTGGGCTAGGAGATGTAGGGGGTATGTGTTTGTTTATTTTGGATTTAAGTAGATGTGGATCCGGTTGTGTTTGTTTTATTAACCAAGGGACCAACTTTGTAATTTCAGAAAATATGAGGACTATAGCTGCCATTCTTCAAAAGTATTATCCAAGGGCCTCTTTTGCCATTTCATAAACTTTGAGGACCAAACATATGAACATTCGAGCTTTGACTTTGACCACTAGCTTCCCCGACTTCGGCTTTTGACACTCTTCCAATTCTCGTGCTCGTTTTGTCATTTTCTCGCGATTTTTCATCTTTTTCTTAAATATCCGTTCCTGCACATTCACAAACACAAAAACACACATTCTTTGGCATTATTGGTTAGTTTTTGGTTTATTTGGTCCAATTTTGGCTTAGAAAAGGTGAGTGAGTAAGCACTCACCATGTCGCAACTGTCAAAACACTGGACACCTTGCCAGAGATTGTAGAGTCAAGGTTGTAGCTACCGGTAGTAACACACAACCAATAGTTATATGCTTCGGGTGTGGAGAAAGTGGACATTACAAGAACCGATGTCCCCAAAACCAAGGTCAACAAGTTGAAGACAACCAGGGGTGAGCATATATGATAAGAAGAGAAGGAGCTTATCAGAATCTCAACAACACTGCAGAACAATGAAGTTTAGAACTTAGCAGTCATATTTATTTATGCACTATGTTGTACTACGTGTATGTCATCCCTAGTAATGGGAGTTTTATGACTTAAGAATATTTACTGTTCAATAAACAACTCTTTGTGATAATTCTCATCTATTGTACTTTCTATCTCCAAACCAATTTGACTAATTAGTAGACTATTACCATTCTATAAGATTTACCCAGTTGTCCTATAAACCATTCCACAAATTTTACTTCAAGCTATTTTGTTACCACTTTATTGTTTCACCGTCATTATCTTCACAACCGTTGCAACCACAAGCTCATTATCCGATCTTGATGCACTTTTAAAGCTCAAATCGTCCTTAGTTACACCACAAGCAACCTCATCAGCTTTACAAGATTGAATACCATCTAAAACTTTTAAGAAACACAATACTACGTGACTAAACCGAACATCACATTATTGGTCCTAAATTATAACTAGCCTGATCACCTATGTCTAATTTAGGAGGGATCATGTTATGCTGGGAGCAGTCACATGTATGTTTTCTTAGAAACAAACTTCTCATAAGTAACCTCATCCTACGCCATACACTGAAACGACAAATCAAACTACATCACTCTAATCCTCATAAGTAACCACACCTCTTCATCGACACCACTTCAACATATAACACACACAGAACTTCGGGACGAAGTTCCCCGTAAGGGGTAGAGACTGTAACAATTCGCATTTTCAGGATAATTACTATTCCCGGAAAATTTCACTATTCACTTTTACTATTCATTTTTCCCGAAATTTGATTTTTGTTTCTTGGCCTCGAGTGATAAATCATTTCCATGGCAAATTAAAAGTTTGACACTCGTCAGATCATTTTCGTGAAAGTTAATAAGGAATTACACGTTTTAGGGTAAAACGTCATTCAAAAATTCTACGCACAACGAAACTCGACCGCGTTAAGTGACCCCGCATCAGAAAAATGTTTGACACACTCATGATTTATTTGAGAATTAATCATGACTGAGAAAAACATGACCAAAATACGCCTCGGCCGTGAAAAACTGGAATTTTCAGTTTTAAGCGTTTTTACTCAGCCGTAACCTTAGCCTATACCTACACCGCGTTTCTAAGACGATTTGAGTTTTCAACTTATTAGAAAAAGTCAACATATTTTTCCCTCCTCCTTTGACCAAAAATCATTCCTTGATTTTATAAGTCATTCCTTGATTTTTAGGCTTACGGTTTGATGTCTAAAAGACATTTAATACCAACCGACACTAGACTGAGCCCAGTCTAGACATTATAAGCAAGGCTGTCAAACTCGCGAGTTTACACGTAAGATCGTACGATCTTACGTGCACACCAGTCAAAATCGTGTAGGATCGTGGTAGGATCGCATCTGAGGTAGGATCGTAAGTAGGATCGTAGGATCGCACGTAAGATCGTAAGATCGACACGCGATCCGAGTCCACTTTTTTTTTTTTTTTTTTTTTTTTTTTTTTTTTTTTTAAATCTTTTAAGTCCATCCCACTTGCTTAGGCCAAAAAAACAAATGTGTGTTTTACTAATGTCTAATGAGTAAATCACTATTGTTTCATTTTCTAAATAGATTATAGTTTATACATAGTTTCTATTTTTCTGAATAGATTATAGTCTAAAAAGTCTTCAATAGTTTAATTTACTTTACTTCACTGTGATTAAACTAATCAAAGGGCATGTTTTGTAATGCCACTTATGAAACGTTTGTTTTCTTGAAATCATGTTGATGGCTCGTATCTTTTGAGACATTTAGGACCTATGTTATGTAATATTATTGCACTAAATCGTTAATGTAACGATTAAAACTTGACTTTTTTGTATTTTACTATTACTTTAGTGTTTGAAATTTAAACTTTGTCATTTTCAAGAGGATATTATATGAACTTATCTTTGACGTTGAGTAAAAATGTAAAACAGTTTGACTCGTATATCATTTGTTTACAAAATATGACAAACTGGTAGGATCGTAGGATCGCGATCCGATCTTACGATCTCGATCTTGCAAAGACAAAAACGATCCTGCGTGGGATCGCGATCTTGACAGCCTTGATTATAAGTCATTTTGAATCATTTTTATCCTATTAGAAAAGTAACATTTTACTTTTCTCAATTTTACGCAATATTCGTACGTTTTATGTATTACGCGTTTTAGACCCGTGTTTCCAGTTTTAGCAGGGTTTTACCACCCCAATGGAACCTACCACTCATTTTATATTTTATTATGGAGTATTTTGACAAGTTTAACCATTCTTCCAAGTTTCGTATTTTTACGATACCCGGTTTTACGTTTCGTGGCTTAACCATTTACGTTTAGCATTTTACGGAGCCAAAACTAACTCAATAACTTGGATAATATCATCTAAAAGCCAACTCTTGCTCCCCAAGCCTCATGAACCGACTTAGGGGGGGGGGATTCAGCCCATAGGTGGCTTGATCTCATGCTAGGAGGCCTTAGATTGGTTACAAGTGTAGAACTTTGCCTCCAAGGGTTGACAAGTCAACATTTCTAACCTCCTCCAAGGCATATAAATACCCCCTCCCCCTCCTTGGCTGTCCCATATCACACACACACCAACACCCTTTCATTAGCTAATTTCTTCCAAGTTTCATACAAGATTCAAGTGCTACAACAACATAGAAACACTAGTTTGGTTTTGATTCATCAAACTACTTCCAAACCCTAGAAACTTTGGTGATTTATCTTGAGTTTGAATCCACTCAAGTCACCTCAACTTTCATCATCTCTCTTTCAAGAATACAAGTGTAGAAAGATTGCTTGAAGTGAAGTAGGGTGAAGCTAAAGTCTATCAAAGTCCTTTTCCTTACATGCTACTTACCTTTCTTTGTAGAAAGCCAAAGTTGTAAGCAAACTCTAATACACTTCCTTGCTTAAATATCATTTTCATGCTATTTGTATATCATTCATACTATATATTGTCTTGTGATCATGTCCATGATGTATAAAAAAATGAGTAAAACAAGTATTGATATACATATGTTAACTTATGTTATTTAAACAAGTAAACTAGTGACTTTTATGGAGAACCACGACCAAAATAGTACAACTATGATATTGGACACTTACTTACTGTTGTAAAGGACTTCAAAAGGAAAACATATCAATTTGAACCACTTAAAACGAGTACACGAGTCAAAAGTTATGGCCATAAGAAGTTAGCAAAACCAAAACGGCAAAACTGCCTATACCCTACTGTTTTGCATTCTGACCTATTTGAAAGTGGCCCTTCTGGTCTGATTCATCAAAAAGTTAAAACACGAAAGTTGTCCGGAACGACGTTTTCGTTCAGGATAAAAGAAGCTCGAGCCCTGAAAACGCATTCCGAGTGATATTTTCTTCAAATTCTTAATAGCCCATTTTTAGACCAAAGTCACTATATAATAGTTATGTTTTACTAAGACCAAGAGGTCTAATGACCTAAAGCCAAGACCACAACCATGGCTAAAGCCAAGATTGAGTCTCAAGACCATGGTAACAATGACCAAAGGTCATGGCAAGGCCATGACTAAATGACCATATAAACTTACTTAGGCGAAAACATGAACTAAAAGTTGGCGATAACTTTAACAAACAATTTGGATCTACTTCATCTAAAAGAACCATGAGATATCACAAGTACTTGTCATTCAAGTTATAAGAAACTTACCCTAATAACAATCTTCATGTAAAAATAAACTTTCCTAAGTTTATTCAAATATTGGGCATGTAACTTTTCGGATCAAAACTTATATATATATATACTTTATCAACTACTACAATAGTAGGGAGCCTCATGTGAGGAGTTCATTATGTAAGCCGTCGAGATGAGTTGTGGATTTACGAATTAAAGTGTCCTGGCTCTTCGAACGTTTACTAACATGACGTCTGAATTATGTCGGCCCGAACGGTAGTAAACGATATATAAACTATACATGTTTCATGAACCATTTCTTTTCAAAGACTTACACTATACATCGTACCACATCATGGACTAAATGCAAGACATACATATATAGGCAATTCTTCATATTCTTTACTCCAATCCTAAGTCGCGACATTCTATTATAGGTTGCTCGTAGAAACCTTCACGATCCAACCATTACCTTCACTACTTGCTATCTTACTTAAGGTGAGTTCGTAGCCCCATTTTCTATTGTTTAACTATTTTACAAACCCATGGGGGGAATACATGCTATTATTTTTCTACTCGAACACAATGCTTTCTACTGTATGCTACCCGACTATGTTTTATTGTCACTAAGTAACGATTGCCATGTTCGAAGTCCCTATATCATGAACCATTAGTCACTACCTATAGTGAGCGCGAATATTGTGAATAGATCTATTGGGATTGACGGATCCCATTTGTGTTGAACAACTACGAGTTCACACAAATGCACTATATTTGAGATTTAGCGGTATAATGGCAAAAGTACCTTGATAGGGCTTCTATAATGCCAATTTGTGGTTCGATGTTAATGCTTTGGTTGCATGAGCTTAGTGCAATAATAACGGCTTTTGTTTTCTAACTATGAGTGTGAGTCTATAGCTTACACTACGATTATTGTGTTCAAATGATTTAACTAAACTCTACGAATTTCACTCAACCTTTGTGTTGACCTCTTAAGCATGTATTTCAGGTTCATGACGATTCAGGATGGCATGGGAGGGCACGGATATTCAAGAGGGCTATAAATTTTTACTATCATTCAAAGACTTAATTAATGTAATTTGTAAACATGGAACCATCTGGGACCTCATTTTGAAATCTCTGATATTTATATAATTTTATAGATACATCTTTTAAAACGACTCAATTAGAGTTCGTTTTCTATTATTGTGACTATTGTGCCGTCGAGTAACACACAGTTTGAATTCCGCTGCATACATGAATTGGGGGTGTTATATTGAGTCAGCAAGAGAAATGGAAGACTATATTTATTCTTTTTGCTAATATTTGGACTGGTTAATCTTTACAAAAGAAGAGGAAGAAATTGAAATGCTACTGGAAAATTATCTGCAAAGGTAATATCATGGTACCTTAAGTGCTTAAAGATCATAGTGTTTGTCATTTTGATTTGTATGATTTCGCAGATGTGAATCATGTCATAATCAAGCATAAAGGCTTCTTGAGTCAGCAAGAGAAATGGAAGACTCGATCTCAGTTAATTTACGGTTAGCATGAGTCTGCTAGTTCATGTCTTTGAGCACATTATTCTTCTTTCATTATAATATTATCTTTAAAAAGACAATTTGATTCATCTAAGAATCGTGTATGTTTCCTTACCAGCTCTCGGCGGCTTGAGGTGAGCAGATTGAATTGCATTCTTCAGGTTGGGACTTTTTGTGTTGCAGTTGGTGCTCTAGTTGCAGGTTAGATTCTATTACTTTCGCATTTCCTGAACCCCAACCATCAACCATCATACTCGCGAAGAAAAAAACTTGTTAAGGTTTGCTTCTTTTCTTTATTTTTTTCATCTTGTTGTTAGGAGTTATATACCAAATATGTAACGTTAAGTTGCCGTTTCTTTGATCGAACCAAAAACTTGTGGTTACTTTTAGCTAAGTTACTCACACTGACTTATTTGTAGAAGTCTGGAACTGAGTTACTCGCTAGTCTAGAGTTGAATCAGCAGGAAGAAGAGCATGTTCATCTTGAAGCCGCTCTAAAGGAGTTTGAGGACCAATGAAAGGAGGATCATCGTGAATGGCAAGAGAAGCTTAAAGAGTTTCTAGATATTAAGCTTCGAAGATCACCACATCCCCCTCCCACTTAATGATGGTAGTATCGTTTGGTATTTGTAGTTCAATATCCAATAATATCCTTTTAGACCTTTTGTGATGTCGAACTTGTAATTGGAATGTTAAACTTCTATGTAGATTTGCGGATTTTAAGAAATTTTTGGAATGCATTATGATATTTTTGTATAATTTTGTTGCTCATATTCATTAGGAAACCTATGGAGATTACCGACGTATATCCATTGGTAGAATTTTTAGCTTTCAGTCGAGCAAAAAACATGAATGTGGCCTTAAGTCGCACAAATTTTTAGCCTTTAGTCAAGCAAAATTATTCAAAATAACTGGATTTTTTATTTCTTTTTCATAAAAGTTCATAGAATCTTTATGGTGTTTTTGTTTTAAACATTTATAAAGAAAAAAGTATACGGGGTAGTGTGCACTTTATTTTAGTCGACCAAAAATCATGAAAGTGGTGTTAAGTCGCACAAATTTATAGCCTTCGGTCGAGCAAAATTATTAAAATTACACTTCATTTTAGTCGACCAAAAAACATGAAAGTAGCATTAAGTCGCACAAATTTTTTAGCCTTAGGTCGAACAAAATTATTCAAAATTATAAGGGGTAGTGTGCACTTTATTTTAGTTGGCCAAAAACATTAAAGTGGTGTTAAGTCGCACAAATTTTTAGCTTTCGGTCAAGCAAAATTATTAAAATTATAAGGGTGGTGTACACTTCATTTTAGTCGACCAAAAAAAATGAAAGTGGCACTAAGTCGCAAAATTTTTTAGCTTTCAATCGAGAAAAATTATTAAAATTATAAGACGTGGTGCACACTTCATTCTAGTCGACCAAAAAACATGAAAATAACATTAATTGGCATAAATTTTTAGCCTTTGGTAGAGCAAAATTATTCAAAATTATTTCGAGCTAAGTTTTCTAGAATTATTTTTGTATGCTTTCAATAATACAACACAAATTCCAGATTTTTGATACCTAAAAATCACAAACTACAAAAACTAAAAATCACAAGTCTTTTGAGTTCAACAACAAGATACATATAACCTACAAGAACTCTATTACATTGTACTATTAATTGGTGCTTCATGAGTTACTCTAGCAGCTACAATTCTACAAACGCAGCCTTCACCCATGTTATGGAACCTGCAAACACAGCTATAACCGGTTAAAAAAAATAATTAAATGAAGCACGTGGACAATTTAAGTTGAGCCTAAACTTGGTGGACAAATGACTTATATATTTTTATAAGCGATAAGTCCCTTTCTTTGTCAAGAGAGACCACTACAACACCTTAAAACCCGAATGTTGATTATACAAAAGCAAAGTGCATAAATTTGGCAATAGCTGGAGAATAATAGAATATTCATAAGTATATGCACCGCACCTATGGTTACACATGTGGGGTAAAATGGACTATTTTGACAAGTATTACTAATAATGTATAAAGATCCTAGACAAACTAATCATACTTTAATACTCAAACAAAAAGCTACCATTACATAATAGTAATGATAAGTAAGTGTACATGATCAACTTAATTACAGGCTGCAACGCTGTGAAAGCAAGAGTAGAGAGCACAACCTACACAAAACATAGGAAAATAATTAGTTACTGGAAACACCCGTATTTAGTTAGAATTATAATGTCAATTTTTGCAAAACGTACCTGAGTCAAACTCATACCAAAGGCGAATTTGGCAAGAGCTTTCAAACGCGCAAACGAAAGCTCTAAGCCCATCTCAAATAGCTGCGGGCAACAGATAAAAATCAAAGACCAGAATGTTTTGCATATAACATCAAGCCACATAAGTAAAAGGATAAAAATTTTAGTATACGTTGCCATATGTTACATAAGAAGTATAAAAGATGCATAAAGCGATGAAGTTACCAAGATACCTATAGATTGGCGCATACACATCTGATTTCTGGAAAAGACAAATAAAAAAAATTGAGTCTAACATAATATTTACATGAATATCTGTCAGGGTGGGACCTGAAAGTTTCTCGGATTCGTCTCTTACAACTGGCATTGGATTACTTGAACTTTCAGGAAATCGAGATGTAAGACTTATAACTTTCTCCTTGTTCACTTGTATAAGTCATCGAGTTTCCTTGGTTCATTTGATTAACTTATAAGTCATAACTGAAGGGGGAAGGGACATATATTTAGGTATGTACGAAGTTGTAGCTTTGAGTGCATACGGTATTCTCGGTCACAATCATATAAGTATTTGTGAAACCACAGATTACAACATGAGATGCTGTAGACCATACTTCCTTTACTGAATATGTATACCATATGTTGAAGGACATGCTAAAGTATAATGTACAAGCATTTAGAAAATATAAATAAAAACCGATAACTGAAATTAAATTCAAATTCTATTTCTTATAATGTAATACGCAGTAGGAACCTTCCATTTCATCTTAATTTCAATTTTCCTCAAGTATCTGACTGGTAGATCGTCACTAAAGATACTAATTTTGTATCGTAGAAAAAGGAGCCAATTTTAAAATATAGTTATGTGTAGGTGAATAGGAGATTGATTATTTTGTTTTCTCATCGATGTTTAGTTCGTCAGAGATGCTTGCTGGTATGAGTTCAGCAGAAGAAGGCGTCCTGAGATTGGTCTTTGCTGCTGTTTATTTAATGTTGAACAAAGGTGGAATTGATAATGATGTATCTGGGGCATCAAGGTATGATTCTTTTCTAATGATCACTGTAAATCTTAAATATGTTATTTGATTTCGATGGAGTCATTTGATTCAAGATCCTATACAGAGTTGGAGGGCATTGGAGGAGTATCTATTCCTCAAGTAGAAACTGTTTCCTTAGAATGAGAGCTATTCCTTTAGAAAATCCTAAGGATATGATTGCACGTTGGGAATCAGATAATTTAGACCAAAAAGAATATTGTGAAAGATGCCTTATTTTCTGGTCATCTTCCATTGGCAGTTCTTAAATTGCATCTTCATCTCTATATCCCACTCAGAAGGAACTTTAACATCTTTTCTAACAATCCAAATTGATTAAGCAAGACACCTACGGAGCAGAAACCAAGTATCTGAAATAGTAGCTAAGTTCAAAAAAAAAATTGAAACAACTATGCCAAACTAAATGTCATCTTTCTATTGAGTGAATGAGAGAGGGAGAGGGATCGAGATGGAGACCTATTCAGGCTTGACACCACATGCATCACGGGTGCTCTTCTCTAAATAATCTTTAGCAATATGAATTTTCTCATCAGTAATATAACCAGCAATAGGGATCATCTCCATTCTGTCCAATAGTTGACCGGATTTTCTCATCAGTAATATAACCAGCAACAGGGATTATCTCCATTATGTCCAATAGTGGACCGGGTATCGTTTCTATTACATTTCTTGTACCTACAAACAAAACCTGCACGTAAAATTTCACATATTTAGCATATTAGAGTACTCAAGTACACAAATTTTTTACACAGTAAAGGATACAATAACATTTCTTAGCAAAGAGTAAAGACCAGCATACAGATAGTGCAACACAAAAAAATCCTTTTGCATACTAAGCAAATGATTTTGGCATCTGGAAACCTAAATGTGCTTAATGAACACGAGGTAACTAAAATATGTAGGACTGGATTTCTATTCCCTTAATAACAAAGACAAACTTATATGCACAAAATGAATTAGATACATAAAACAGATAAAATCATCGTTGAACATTTAACACTAGTAGGCAGTTGCTTCAATTTGACTTGATGGAACAAAAGTAAAGAGCGTTTTAGAGAACAAATTTTGCCATTATCTTTTTATTTAAAAGCATTGTACTTACTTGTGATTCCACATACAAAGGATACACGAAAGCCATAGCTTGCTAAAGTTTAACATCACTTGTATGCTTTTTCTTGCAGAACTAATTTCATTTCCTTATTATTAATTTTGAAAAGAAGAATGGCAAAAAAGAACCACATGTTTACTGACCTTCGACAAGTCAATTGGAACATCGAAGTGGTGATCCAAAAAGTTAGCATTTTGCTCTCGATCAAGCAGCTCCAACATAGCACTTGCAGTATCACCTGCATATCCCCTTCCCAACTGCAACCAAGATAACAAAAGATTAATTACTAATAGAAATCAATAAAATGTTTCCAAGTGATGTTGATATAGATATCATAACGTGTTTTAACTCGTGACTCGGCATAACCTTCAAAATTCTAAATATACCTTATCGATTTCATCAATTAGGACAAGAGGGTTTGTTGTTCCCACACTTTTTAAACATTGCACCATTTTCTTGGGCATTGCTCAGATATTGGTGGCAATTTAGTCCCAACATAACTTTACAAGTCATACCATAACTTTATTAACTAAATCATAGTAACAACTAAACATGAAATTGGTAAACACGTACTGATAACCATTAGGAGTTTTCATTTAGGTTTAGTCCATTTACCGATTACCATGTCATCAATAAGTAATTCAAATGCAAAATTATCAAATCAGAAGCCAGAAAACAAAATAAGATACTAACCAACCTGACCTGTCACAGCAATAGCAGAGGAATTTCCTTCTTTCAATGATCTAAGGCCATTGATACTCAGACTCGATATTCTCAAACTTCACTCGTACTTCTAAAAATTCTATATAAACTTGCTATGCCTAAATCTTAAATTTTTATACATAAATTTTACGTATTGATATAAGTGTCATCATTTTTATAAGCCAATTTTACAAGTTTTTTTCCTACAAATGACAAACAGGACACATTTTTACAACTCAGATGTACAAAATACAGTACAACGACCAAAACCGGACAAATGCAGATTGCAGAAGTATGTCGGTATTTTACAAAAAAAAATGCCTTGTGATAATATATGACTTGGAATTTGCATCTAACCTGGAAAAGTTCACGAACCATACGAGCTCCCTCACCAACATACTTCTGAACCAGTTCACTACCAATTACACGAAAAAACATGCATCGGTCCTATTAGCAACCGCTCTGGCAAGAAGTGTTTTGCCACTTCCAGGTGGGCCATAACAGAGAACACTGTTGGGTGGATCGATTCAAAGCTGAACAAATTTCTCAGGGTGGAGCATAGGTAGCTCAACAACCTGCAGTAAAAAAAAAAAAAAAAACCGATGCACATACTGATACGAATGTAGCAATTGTTGCACACCTCTCTCATCTTCTCAATCTGTTCCTTACATCCACCAACATCATTATATGTCACATCAGGCTTCTCCTCCACCGTCATCATGGTCACACTAGGATCAATCTTAGGAGGCAACGAGATCTGAATATGATATTTAGTGTGATCAACACTGCAATTGACCACAAACATTATAAGGTACCCAACAAGCAGTAACAATACTGGTCACATAAATAAGTTAGAAAGATAAAACATACCCAACACGCATGCCTTCTTCAATATCAGTAGGCGAAACCTCGTCACCCAGCCCGACAACAAACTGAAAAATTACAGAAACAGTGTGTCAAATTATTAACTGGTTCAAATATAAACATAACAGACCTTGAAAAATAAAACGAACTTGAGCATCATCTAGTCGTAGGAAAAACTATAAGTAGCATTTTCAATTGTATACCTTGGCAATTTGCTTGACATTTATTACGTATTTTGCATCTTCCGTATTTGGGTTCATAATCTTTGTGCATCTAGCCATCTTTGTGCATCTAGCCATCTTTATGCATCTTCCGTATTTGGGTTCAAAAAACAACTTTAGACTTTAAAGTTCTCATGTAGTGCCCAAGATCACGCAAAAGGCCCTCCTTTTGGTCTCTCAAGAATTTTGGCTCATTTTGAATGGCGCGATCATAGCTTAGAAGGCGTTCTTTTGTTATTCCATTTGTAGTCGGTATATTCCAGTATACACACACTGATGTCCAATTAGGTAGCATAAAGTAGAACATTTTTCCGAGCCAAAGAGGCATTGAGGAACAAAAAGTTGGTCATGAAACATCAAAATACTTATAAGAGAAGGTGGCAAAATGGGGTTAGGTGGTTGTGTAACAGGTTAGAGTAGGTTTAGTCAAAAGAAGTTCTTTGAACAAGCTGAAACATATCGGATTGGGTTCACCCGAACCACTTCTATCTTTATATTTTAATTATTTATTCTTCTATTAGAATGCCTTAAGGAGTTTTATGCGTCATCTCCATGGTGGCCTAGTAGTAAGGGGTCCCGAAGATGAGATCCGAGTTCGAACATCGCTGGTTAAATTCACTAGTGTTTGAAATGCGGACTAATTAAATTCACTAACAACAAATTATACCACAAAACACATTCCAATAAATAAAAATCCCTCATTTCAAGCAACAACACATTTCATTTTCCAATTTTACTACAATCAGACCACAAAACTTAAACAAAATTTATTAAAAAAAATCCATTTACCTTGTTATAACCACAAGTGGAGAACGACAACAGGTACTGGTGGTCAGGAACGGCAGCAGCAGCGGCGGTGGAGAACAGCGATGGCAACAACGATGGGTACTACACAAGCACAAAATACACCCAAAATGCTTTTACCTTGTTATAACTACCCAATAAAATAACAGTAACTAAATTTAAAAAAAAAAAAAAAAAAAAAAAAAAAAAAATCCTAACCTTGTTGAGAAAGGAAGAGAGAAACAGAGGAAGATGTGGTGCTAGTGTGGTGGTGATCAACGGTGAAGTAAATGAGATGTGGAATATGAGAGGAAGATGCGGTGCTAGATATGGTGGTTTCGGTTGGGAGAATGAGATGAGTTTTTTGTGTGGGGTTTGGGAGCATGCTGAAGATGAGATGAGAACGAGTTTATGTGAACTCATAACTAATAGTGGTGGATAATTGGATTAATGCGATATTTTTTTTGGGTGCACAAATATTTACTGAGAACACAACACTTGTATCTTCAAGAAGTTCTGATACTTTCTCTTTAGGTTCCTATAAGCTTGTTTTCGATGATGATAGCATTCTTCGACTGCTTTACGGTGGTTCAGAGAGAGCTACTACGTACTGGCCTAATCCACATAAGCTAGCATATGAAGCTGGGAGATTTAAGTATACAGAGAGTCGAATAGCAAGCCTTGATTCTCATGGTCAGTTCAATTCATCAGATGGTTTTGACTTCACATCGGCTGATTTTGGACGGGGCCACAAAGAATAATGAAGCTTGACAAAGAAGGTAATTTAAGAGTTTACAGTTTGATTCCACATGGAAGAAAAATGAAATGGGAAGTTCAGTGGCAAGCTGTATCACATCTATGCACAATTCATGGTGTTTGTGGACCAAATAGTCTTTGTACTAATTCTCCGGATTCAGGTAGTACATGCACATGCTTACATGGACACAAGATGGTGAATCCTACAGACTATAGTTATGGGTGTGAACCTGAATTCAAGCCATGCACACACGGTGACTGTGACTTCATTGAATTTGGATGAAAAGCTGACCAAAACATTTTTTATTGTTTCATGAAGAGGTCTTTGCACAATGGGTATAAAATGGGGTTCAACTCTACAATGTATATCAAACTACCAAAGACGTTGGTATCATCCTTTGATCAGAATATCAGGATTCCATCAAGCTTAAGCTGTCCACACCCTGTCGTTGGGCCCATAATACGAGCTTTTGAGGAAAAACATAATATTTATTTTATAACTACAAATAAGAATGAGATAAATTTTAACAAAGTGTCTTTTTAAACATAAAAGCTGGTATATAATGCAAACATTAGAGGAACAAAATGTGAAAGTTTGTATAACCATACCATTCAATGGCCCAGATTCCCAGCCGGAAAAGCCTTTGCATTCGGATGGAAGTGACTTTCTTGTCAAGGTAACCTGCAAGTTTGCAGTAGTGTTAATCCTTTAAGCATAATAAGCCTAATAAGCTCAATTTAATAAAGAAACAATCCATTGCATTTAAGCCAAAAGCAAGAAAGTCTTGCAATGGCAGCAGCCTGACTTACAAACCAAACCCTACACACCACACTAATTACTCCTGAGTTTACAACTATTGACACCGCTTATGGTACAACGATGTGCTACTATGATGAACTCAACATTTCCTAATGCCAAATTACAAATACAAACTTATGTCTGCTTGTTAAAATACTCAAGAACTCTTTGGTCAATTTCTTAGTGTGGATAGCTTAGTTGCTTTCACATTGGCATTATGAAATCTTTGTCACTACATTCAACTATTATTTTTCTTAGTTTCAGCAGTGAGTTCTCAAAATCAATGATCATTCAACATACCACAAAACAACTTAAATTAGCAGCATCTACCACAAACATATATGAAAATCAGCTTCCTTAATACCTAAAATCTATAAGGAAAAGTACTCTGTACAATATTAAAATAACTATGTTCATAATTAGAAAGCAAAAATCAATTTACACTTCCAACAGATCTATAGGATAGCTATTAATGGACGTAACAGAATATGTTTCAATCAAGCACAAAGCCACCATTTAAAGACATACTTTTTTTTAATGTCATTTTTATTAATAAAACAACATTCCCAAACACTCAACACCAGTAGCTGTCAATATCTAATCATACCACCATATATGTAATGTATAATAACACATATTGCAGCATGGGTATGTAAAGTACTACCTCATCGGTGAGGAGCTTTGAGCAACTAAAGCACACGCAACGCATTATACTTAGCACACATCTTCGTAAATGTAAACTTGAAAAGCTCTAAGTAACTATATCATTTTAGAATACAAGAGACTACCTTGTAATTGCAGTAGATTGGGGGCTTTCATGAACCCTAATTCCTAAAATCACCCAAACAAGAAATTGGCTCGTGACCACCTCAAATTGATGATTATTCACATAAAGCACCTGATTTGTGAATATATAGACTTGATTACGGGAGTCGCGATGGTGAATCGCCATGGTCTGTGGTGGGTGAGGATGCAACCGACGACCGACCATGATCGATGGTGATGGTGAATCGCCATGGTCTGTGTTTGTTTGGTGAATTTGGTAAGGAGGATGAGTGAATTGTAGTTTGAAATTTTGTGAAATTGGGGCGGGTAGAAAGGAGCGGGTGGGTTAAATTTCATTTTGAAAAATTTATGTTTATCTTTTTAGTTACCTTTATATAACAACATGTTTTTATGTTATGTTTTTTATAAATCTTTATTTTTTGATTTTTCATAAATCTGAATATTTATGTTTTTGTTTAAATCGGATTTTTTAAAAGTTTTTCCTAAATTAAAATTGTTTTAAAAGTTTTTATTTGACTTTTTTATTGGTCTTAATTTTTATTTTTATAAATCTGGTTATTAAATTTAATTTTTTAGTTCTTTTTATAAAGTTTGATAAATTATTTTGTTGTAATTTAGTCATATAAAATTGGTTGTAAATTTTCTATGTAAAGTTTGATGTAGTTTTTTTAATTTTTTTAATTTTTTATTTTTAGTTTTGTTAGTAGAATTGTTATATACTTTTGGTAAATTATGTTGGATTAAAAATTTATGTAGATTATTTATCTTATAATGAGTAATTGACATGAGGTTGTTATGTTGTTTGAGAATAAAACAAGATAGCTTTTTCAAAATACATACTATATTCATTTATTGCAATTTATTACATATTTGTAGTGAAAAAATAAATTTGATTGATAGTGTTTTAGTAGATGTTGACCTATGATGGATGAGTAGGTAATGTAACTTCAAAGGAATTACTATCACGTGAAACTAATTGGCATCATTGTAGACAACAAAACTTTACTATGACACAATTTAGATAAAGAATAAAATTTGAAATGATGAAGATTTTTATCCACGGGTTTAAAACAACATTAACCTTTCAAACAAACATATACCAACAACTATACTGATAACTTGGTAACGAATTTGAAAACTAATACTAGTTATCGCTATTGAACTTTTGTTCTCTTTTTTTTTTTTCTTTTTGCTGTAAAAATAATATTTCGGAAAAAACTTGCTAGCAGTAATTATCTTTAACTACTGCAACCTGCTTCTTAAAAAGGGTGTTACTTTTCAATAGCGATAGCCTAAAAAAACAACGAAGTAGTAAGCGGTAAACAATGTATTTGTAGTGCTTAATGCATCCATGGTAGATTTTCTATGAAAAAGATGCACACTCATAAACAAAAAGTGGTGTGGCACAAATTTGTAATATGTATTTTTAATTGATTTGGGCTACGTCTGATGAACCACTAATAAATAAAACGGAATCATCGATAATTTTTATGGTTTTATGTCTTGGAAACCGTTGTATCAATTGTATGGTCGGTTTCTATGCATGCCATAACTAAAGTACTACTTTCAAAATTTAAGTGTTGAGCAAAATCAGTATTGTATTTAATATTTTCATAATTAAAGTGTCTAGCTAAACATCAATGTATTGTTCTCGATTCTCTAAGTTCTATCCAATGCATTTTGGAATTCAAAAATTTTAATATTACCGTAACAAATAAGCTCATATTCAAAAGCTGTTACAATAAAAAAAAAGTACACTACTTCCAACACAAAAAAGGTCATCATAGCTTGTCTTGTCCCTTGTAAAAGTGAGGCTCGGATATCAAAAAAGTTCACTATCTAGTCTTTGGAAATGGTGTTTGAGCATAATTCAAAAACTTGGTCTTTTACTTTGTATTAAGATGTCATTTTCTTCATTAAAAGATCAAAATTTTCAAACTTTTAAATTTTCAGAATATCTCAATTAAAAGATCAAAATTTTCAATCTCTTAAACTACTAAACTAAGAGTTCAAAATATTTCAAGCTTCACACTTTTAAAATATTTCAAATTCAAATTTATTAAACTTTAAAAATATTTTAAATTTTAAAAGTTTCACTCTTTCACTTATTTCTAAAATTTTAATATGTCAAAGTTCAAGAAACTCTATTAGCTATGTTATCTCATATGTCAATAATCCAAATTCATCCAATATTCATGTTTCGGCTTTGTCGGAGTCAACTAAGACTAGGGAGTCAAAGTAACCCGGACTTTGCACAAGTTCACAAGTCATAAATAATAAGTTTAACGTCAATCAAATTTTCGCCCCAAACATCTCAACAATAGCCATCAAAACTTCAACAAACCGTGACCGTCTACGGCTCACGTCTAACCTATCTCCGTCAACAACTAATTTCGCCATATTAACCACATATCAACTTCAACATCAATAACAACTACACCAAAACCATAATAACAACAACAACTCCAATAACTTCAACAATCCTGGCCGAGACCCTAGTGGTCTCGGTTTGTCCTACGGCAGTCCACAGCAAAACAACAATCCCAACAATAAAATCAATATCCCCTGATTTTCCGAGACCATGAGGGTCTCGGCCTAGCTCCTTCCCAGTCACAGCCGACCAAAAACAAACGGACCCTCTTGTTCCATTGTCCACAGTCATCACAGCAATATTATAGCAAGAATAATATTAATATCAACAAGAATCAAGAGACATCAAGAAACCATTAAAACAAATCACAAGCACTGCAATACCGTGAGCTTATGCTCATGGTTACTCGACTCGACACACAACAACACAACACGACACAAGGTGGATACCAAGCTTTATTTATAATCACGTTTTTATTAGCCAAAACATTAAAACTCATTAGTTTTCATCCCAAAATCTAAAATATATCACGAGTTTGACTCGAGACCGAGTCAAACCCACGTTTACTTACCGTATCTCAAAAGATCTACAAGGTTTGGGGTACGAAAATGATGATGGTAAGGTTGTGGTAGCGGTAACGATAAGACAACAAGATGGTGGTGTTGACTGGTGGCGCGTGTACTATAGCTATAGGAAGAGGAGAGTGAGAGGGTCACGTTGGAGGTGGTGGTGTTGCTCAGTGATCGGCGGTGGAGGTGGTGGAGTGGTGGCAGCCGGCGGCTGCTATGGAGAAGAGAGGGGAGGGAGATGTGTGAAGAGATGGAAATGATATATCAAAAAAAAAAAAGTTAGGGTTTACGATAGTTATATTTTTAAAAGATTGCAATTAGGTCCCTTCGTTTTGCATATTTTCGATAAGGGTGTCAATATAAGGACTTGCGGTGTAAATTATAATAAACTCTCCCAATATTACTTACTTTTAATCGTGAAAAATAACAAACATCGCCAACGTTAATTTTAATCATCACCGATCACATTAAACACCTTTTCCATTAATCTCGATAATTAATACGCTTGTAAAATAAAACGTAACCGTTTCTCATTAATTCCATATAAAATCAACGATACGAGTTAAACATATTTCACGACATATAATTCCATATAAAATCAACGTAGTGCCTAATTATCGTAACCAAACATATTTCACAACATATAATTCCATATAAAATCAACGATACGAATTAAACTCAACATAATCAATCACCAATTCCCGTAATTTCTGAAAATTTGTTTCAATAACATTACCAATTCATTTTAATCATATATCAACATTTTAAATCGGGTTCTCAAATTTACCAGTTGTCACACTATAGGGGTGTGTGTATAGCAAAGCCCATCTTAATTTTTAAGTCTGGAGTTAGGAGAGGGATATTCATGCCTTATAAGGGAGTATAGATGAAGAAAAAACAAACTTAATGACAAATAGTTAATGTATTTGTTTGCCCAGTAATATTTTGACTATTTTCATGAGTGTCGTTGAAGATGATAATTGTGGCACAGTTTGCGTTAAAAAAAACTCTAATTGCACACTCATAAATTTGATTGGAACACTCAATGTACAAACAGTTAAAATAATTGATATCGACATACATGAGATGTTAAAATGATGATATTGACATACACGAGATGTTAAACGGATTATTCGAGATGATATTGACATACATGAGATGTTAAACGAATGATTCTAAATGATATTGACATACATGATATGTTAAACGGATGAGTGGAGATGATATTGACATACTTTAGATGTTAAACGAACGAGTATATATCATATTCACGTACATGAGATGTCAAACGGATGAAGATAGATGATATTGACATACATGAGATATTAAACGGATGAGTAGAGATTATATTGACATACATGAGATGTTAAATGGATGAGTATATATGATATTAACATACATGAGATGCTAAACGGGTGAGTGGAGATGATATCGACATCCATGAGATGTTAAACGGATGATACGAGATGATATTGACATACATGAGATATTAAGCGGATAAGACGAGATGATATTGACAAACATGGGATGTTAAACGGATGAGACGACATGATATTGACATACATGAGATGTTAAACAGGTAAGTCGATATGATATTGACATACATGAGATATTAAACATATGAGACGAGATGATATTGATATACATGGGATGTTAAACGAATAAGATGACATGCTATTGACATACATGAGATGTTAAACGGATGAGACGAGATGAAATTGACAAACATGAGACGTTAATCGGATGAGTAGAGATGATATTGACATACATGAGATGTTAAACGGATGAGTTGAGATGATATTGGCATACACGAGATGTTAAACAGATGAGTAGAGATGATATTGACATACATGAGATGTTAAACGGATGAGACAAGATGATATTGACATACATGAGATATTAAACGGATAATTTGAGATGATATTGACATACATGAGATGTTAAAAGGATGAATCGAGATGATATTGACATACATAAGATGTTAAACGATTGAGTAGAGATGATATTGACATACATGAGATGTTAAACGTATGAGTTGAGATGATATTGACATACATGAGATGTTAAACGGATGAGTTGAGGTGATATTGACATATATGAGATGTTAAACGGATGAGTCTATATAATATTGACATACATGAGCTGTTAACCGGGTGAGACGACATGATATTGACATACATGAGATGTTAAACAAATGAGTCGATATGATATTGACATACATGAGATGTTAAACGAATTAGAAATGATGATATTGACATACACAAGATGTTAAACGTATGAGACGAGATGATATTGACATACATGAGATGTTAAACGGATGAGTCTAGATGATATTGACATACAAGAGATGTTAAACGGATGAGACGACATGATATTGAGATACATGAGATGTTAAACAGATGAGTCGATATGATATTGACATACATGGGATGTTAAACGGATGAGACAAGATGATATTGACATACATGAAATGTTAACGGATGAGATGAGATGATATTGGCATACTTGAAATGTTAAACGGATGAGTAGATATGATATTGACATACAAGAGATGTTAAACGGATGAGTTGACATAATATTGACATACATGAAATGTTAAACGGATGAGACGACATGATATTGACATACATGAGATGTTAACATATGAGTCAATATGATGTTAACATACATGGGATGTGAAATGGGTGAGACAAGATGATATTAACATACATGAGATATTAAGCGGATGAGACGAGATGATATTGACATACATGGGATGTTAAACGGATGAGACGACATAATATTGACATACATGAGATGTTAAACAGATAAGTCAATATGATATTGACATACATGAGATATTAAACAGATGAGACGAGATGATATTGACATACATGGGATGTTAAACGGATAAGATGACATGATATTGACATACATGAGATGTTAAACGGATGAGACAAGATGAAATTGACATACATGAGATGTTAATCGGATCAGTAGAGATGATATTGACATACATGACATATTAAACGGATGAGTTGAGATGATATTGACATACACGAGATGTTAAACAGATGAGTAGAGATAATATTCACATACATGAGATGTTAAACGGATTAGACGAGATGAAATTGACATACATGAGATATTAAACGGATGATTTGAGATGATATTGACATACATGAGATGTTAAAAGGATGAATCGAGATGATATTGACATACATAAGATGTTAAACGATTGAGTAGAGATGATATTGACATACATGAGATGTTAAACGTATGAGTTGAGATGATATTGACATACATGAGATGTTAAATGGATGAGTTGAGGAGATATTGACATACATGAGATGTTAAACAGATGAGTCTATATGATATTGACATACATGAGATATTAAGCGGATGAGACGAGATGATATTGACATACATGGGATGTTAAACAAATGAGACGACATGATATTGACATACATGAGATGTTAAACAGACAAGTCGATATGATATTGACATACATGAGATATTAAACAGATGAGACGAGATGATATTGACATTCATGGGATATAAAACGGATAAGATGACATGATATTGACATACATGAGATGCTAAACGGATGAGACAAGATGAAATTGACATAAATGAGATGTTAATCGGATGAGTAGAGATGATATTGACTTACATGATATGTTAAACGGATGATTTGAGATGAGATTGACATACATGAGATGTTAAACGGACGAGAAGATATGATATTGGCATACATGAGATGTTAAATGGATGAGACGAGATGATATTGACATAAACGGATGAGACAAGATGATAATGAAAAACATGGGATGTTAAACGGATGAGATGACATGATATTGACATACACGAGATGTTAAACGGATGAGACGAGATGAAATTGACATGCATGAGATGTTAAACGGATGAGTAGAGATGATATTGACATAAATGAGATGTTAAACGGATGAGTTGAGATGATATACATGAGATGGTAAACGGATGAGTAGAGATGATATTGACATGCAAGAGATGTTAAACGGATGATTTGAGAAGATATTGACATACATGAGATGTTAAACGGATGAGTAGATATGATATTGACATACAAGAGATGTTAAACGGATGAGTTGAGATGATATTGACATACATGAGATGTTATTGACGGACGAGTAGATATGATATTGGCATACATGAAATGTTAAACGGATGAGACGAGATGATAATGACAAACATGGGGTGTTAAACGGATGAGATGACATGATATTGACATACATGAGATGTTAAACGGATGAGTTGATATGATATTGACATACATGAGATGTTTAACGGAAGAGTTGAGATGTTATTGACATACATGAGATGTTAAACGGATGAGACGACTTGATATTGATAAACGTGAGTTGTTAAACAGATGACTCGATATGATATTGACATACATGAGATATTAAACGTATGAGACGAGATGATATTGATATACATGGGATGTTAAACGGATAAGATGACATGATATTGACATACATGAGATGTTAAACGGATGAGTAGATATGATATTGACATACAAGAGATGTTAAACGGATGAGTTGAGATTATATTGACATACATGAGATGTTAAACGAATGAGACGACATGATATTGACATACATGAGATATTAAACAGATGAGATGAGATGATATTGACATACATGGGATGTAAAACGGATAAGATGACATGATATTGACATACATGAGATGTTAAACGGGTGAGACAAGATGAAATTGACATACATGAGATGTTAATCGGATGAGTAGAGATGATATTGACATACATGACATGTTAAACGGATGAGTTGAGATGAGATTGACATACATGAGATGTTAAACAAACGAGTAGATATGATATTGGCATACATGAGATGTTAAACGGATGAGACGAGATGATATTGACATAAACGGATGAGACGAGATGATAATGACAAACATGGGATGTTAAACGGATGAGATGATTTGATATTGACATACACGAGATGTTAAACGGATGAGACGAGATGAAATTGACATACATGAGATGTTAAACGGATGAGTAGAGATGATATTGACAAAAATGAGATGCTAAACGGATGAGTTGAGATGATATACATGAGATGTTAAACGGATGAGTAGAGATGATATTGACATGCAAGAGATGTTAAACGGATGAGTTGAGATGATATTGACATACATGAGATGTTAAACGGATGAGTAGATATGATATTGACATACAAGATATGTTAAACGGTTGAGTTGAGATGATATTGACATACATGAGATATTATTGACGGACTAGTAGATATGATATTGGCATACATGAAATGTTAAACGGCTGAGACGAGATGATAATGACAAACATGGGGTGTTAAACGGATGAGATGACATGATATTGACATACATGAGATGTTAAACGGATGAGTTGAGATGATATTGACATACATGAGATGTTTAACGGCTGAGTTGAGATGTTATTGTCATACATGAGATGTTAAACGGATGAGACGACTTGATATTGACAAACATGAGATGTTAAACAGATGAGTCGATATGATATTGACATACATGAGATATTAAACGGATGAGACGAGATGATATTGATATACATGAGATGTTAAACGGATAAGATGACATGATATTGACATACATGAGATGTTAAACGGATGAGTAGATATGACATTGACATACATGAGATGTTAAACGGATGAGACGACTTGATATTGACATACATGAGATGTTAAACAGATGAGTGAATATGATGTTAACATACATGGGATGTGAAATGGGTGAGACAAGATGATATTGACATACATGAGATGTTAAACGGATGAGACGAGATGATATTGACATACTTGAGATGTTAAACAGATAAGTCAATATGATATTGACATACATGAGATATTAAACAGATGAGACGAAATGATATTGACATACATGGGATGTTAAACGGATAAGATGGCATGATATTGACATACATGAGATGTTAAACGGATGAGAAGAGATGAAATTAACATACATGAGATGTTAATCGGATGAGTAGAGATGATATTGACATACATGACATGTTAAACGGATGAGTTGAGATGATATTGACATACATGAGATGTTAAACGGACGAGTAGATATGATATTGGCATACATGAGATGTTAAATGGATGAGACGAGATGATATTGACATACATGAGATATTAAACGGATGTGACGAGATTATAATGACAAACATGGGATGTTAAATGGATGAGATGACATGATATTGACATACATGAGATGTTAAACAGATAAGTCGATATGATATTGACATACATGAGATATTAAACAGATGAGACGAGATGATATTAACATACATGGGATGTTAAACGGATAAGATGACATGATATTGACATAGATGAGATGTTAAATGGATGAGACAAGATGAAATTGACATACATGAGATGTTAATCGGATGAGTAGAGATGATATTGACATACATGACATGTTAAACGGATGAGTTGAGATGATATTGACATACACGAGATGTCAAACAGATGAGTAGAGATGATATTGACATACATGAGATGTTAAACGGATGAGACGAGATGATATTGACATACATGAGATATTAAACGGATGATTTGAGATGATATTGACATACATGAGATGTTAAAAGGATGAATCGAGATGATATTGACATACATAAGATGTTAAACGATTGAGTAGAGATGATATTGACATACATGAGATGTTAAACGTATGAGTTGAGATGATATTGACATACATGAGATGTTAAACGGATGAGTTGAGGTGATATTGACATACATGAGATGTTAAACAGATGAGTCTATATGATATTGACAAACATGAGATATTAAGCGGATGAGACGAGATGATATTGACATACATTGGATGTTAAACGGATGACACGACATGATATTGACATACATGAGATGTTAAACAGATAAGTCGATATGATATTGACATACATGAGATATTAAACAGATGAGACGAGATGATATTGACATACATGGGATGTAAAACGGATAAGATGACATGATATTGACATACATGAGATGTTAAACGGATTAGACAATATGAAATTGACATACATGAGATGTTAATCGGATGAGTAGAGATGATATTGACATACATGACATGTTAAACGGATGAGTTGAGATGAGATTGACATACATGAGATGTTAAACGGATGAGTAGATATGATATTGGCATACATGAGATGTTAAACGGATGAGACGAGATGATATTGACATAAACGGATGAGACGAGATGATAATGACAAACATGGGATGTTAAACGGATGAGATGACATGATATTGACATACGCGAGATGTTAAACGGATGAGACGAGATGAAATTGACATACATGAGATGTTAAACGGATGAGTAGAGATGATATTGACATAAATGAGATGCTAAACGGATGAGTTTTGATGATATACATGAGATGTTAAACGGATGAGTAGAGATGATATTGACATGCAAGAGATGTTAAACGGATGAGTTGAGATGATATTGACATACATGAGATGTTAAACGGATGAGTAGATATGATATTGACATACAAGAGATGTTAAACGGATGCGTTGAGATGATATTGACATACATGAGATGTTATTGACGGACGAGTAGATATGATATTGGCATACATGAAATGTTAAACGGATGAGACGAGATGATAATGACAAACATGGGGTGTTAAACGGATGAGATGACATGATATTGACATACATGAGATGTTAAACGGGTGAGTTGAGATGATATTGACATACATGAGTTGTTTAACGGATGAGTTGAGATGTTATTGACATACATGAGATGTTAAACGGATGAGATGACTTGATATTTGATACGTGGGAATCGCACCAGGCTTTACCTCCCAAGGGATATTGAGAAGCTTACAACCCCCACCAGGCAGTGTACCTGATCGTTGTAGTATAGTATAGTGACAAGTACCGGGGGATTGATCGTTCAACTCAGGAATAGTGTCGTTAGGATTGAAATTAATCTAACTAGGTCTAAAGGTGAAGGTTGATTTTTTTTGTATTTTTATATTTTATGAAAAGCAAGTAAAAATCTCGGGTATTGGAAGGAAGGGCGGAATTAGTTGCTAATCAACTAACCCAAAAACTACTAACTAAACTAATAAACAAGAAAAGTAAACTAAGGTTCTACAAGGGATGTGAAGCATGTCTACCCATGATATGTTACTCTTTGCTAGCTATCCAATCTTACCTATTGAATTGTAACCTTGTTTTAATTGACGGGTTGTATTCCTTAATACCATACATGGGGTGGCGTACTTACTTCCCCAATCCTATAATCTCCTACTTCACTCCTATGTTGAGCCGGCTAAGAAGCTCCTAACATGGGATCACTAGAATTCGCTCATGCATTAAATACAACCATAAAAACCTAGTACACATCGGTTCATGTTTCTTAAGACGTTCAAGCATGTTACCCTATGGAAGTCTGCCAGTTTTCTTAAGCCTAACATCGAATTCATTCAATCAAAACAAGAATCAATAGGAAACAAGAATTATAAACTAAACCAACTAGATCTATTGAAGTTGTCACGCCTTAATTGATAGAGATAGACACACACATCAACAAGCCCCTCATTGATGGAGATAGACACAACATCAACAAGAAATCAATGATATCTAATCAATTATATACAAGTTTCACACAATCATAAGTAGACACAAGGTGAATTAGCAAAACATCATCAAAGAAGAGCAATCAACAATGATAATGGAAAACATAATTAAGATAGAATCAACAAACCAATACATGATGTTTATGGAGTGATTGAAACCCTCTAAGTTTCTGGAAAAACACCTACCTAAACCCAGGAATCAACCTTAGGGTTTAGGGCTTACAAAAAGTGAAGTTATGATGTTATATTTATAGGCATGTTTTCTGTCGGCCCGATCTGACGGCGTCAGAATAATCCTGACGGCGTCATGACAACTTTTTTTCACCAAATTGTAGATCTCTTCGTCCTCTTCACGTGGGCTTTTGAATCACCTAAATCTGAGTTCGTATGCAAAAGTTATGACCAAAACAATATCAGCTACTTCGCGCGCAAGTTTTGATAAGTTAACACGTGACGGCCTTGGGTGACGCTGTCATGTTCTCTCTGGGCCGTCACCACTTTTACTCTTGACGCCGTCACCAAAATGCTCTTGACGCCGTCAGGTACTGTTCTCAGCATGGAAAATTAAGTCTTTGGCCTTTTATGCTCCAAAAACGTCCGAATTGCTTCCTTTTCCAGATTTCTCTCCCAAAGTACCTAAAATCACAAAAGGAACGATTTAGGGCAATATTTGATCAAATAAATTCAATTCCGGGCTTAAATGACCCCCTAAAAGTGGTTCATTTTTCGCCTCATCATATACCCTTACACTTGAGATTTGCTTGTCCTCAAGCAAATGCGCTTTTATTCTAATCAAAATACAAGTTAGGGGTCATTTAACACTAATATAAAAGTAATTACAACAAATAATCGTTCCACTAAAGACCAATAGACAAGCACGGAGGTCATACACTAGCACCTCACAAATAGTGTTTAGATACTCACATCTCTCGGGTGTAATAAAGTATAAATTACAATATGAAAACGGAAGATATCTCTCACTACCTGTCATAGCAAAATAGATTACCATAGGCTTGGGAAAGGATCAAACCTCCACCACATGGCGTAAGCACCTAGGATAAACTATCAAAGAGGTCTTTTAAAGGGTTGTAACGTTAGGTGTAGGGATATGAAATACACGGTTTTGTTGGATAAAGGAAGTTTTACTGGTGGTGAGTTAACAATCTTGGTTAATTACATGTACAATATGGCGTTGCTAAGCCAAGACTAGACTCGACTTAAGCTAATAAATGAAAAATAATAATAATGCACTAAAAATGAGTGCACACACGGAATGCTAAGGCGATTTGGGTGTATATTTAAGTGGGGTGTAACAAATTCTTCCTTTAAGTAAAATGCTTAAAGTTAGAAACGAAAAGATAGGCTCGGAGGGGTGTACTAGGGGTTTCGTATACTAAAAATGAGTACAACACTAAGGTGTGGGAAAAATTAGTTGACTTTACTAGCCAAGTAATATGACTTAAATGGTCAAGTAATTATGATATGGGTTTAACACAAGGGTGATCCTAATGCCTCTTATCATGTAGTAAATCCTACCACACGAATGTAGTCTCACTAGCGGTCTCGGGATGCATCACTAACGCAAGTTCTAGAATCTAAATGCTACCGGTACACTCATAAGCACTAATAATAAATGCTTTTCCTATCAAATCTAAAGGCGAACCTCACATATTTGGGTGGAAAATTTTTCTGAATATACGGTTATGTGCTAGTCATACAATCTCCTATCCATGAGACGCTTGCTATGGCTAAAGTTTCACTCCTAAATGTTGTAAAAAATTTTAAATTTGGCACTAAAATTGCACTAACAAGTATTTCTCATAGTTTTATTACACATCTACCATTAAACAAAACAAACTCAAGCGAAAGTGCATATGTAAGGTATCATCTTTTTACCCTCCCCTTATACTTAAGATGAACATTGTCCCCAATGTTCAAGTAAAGAATGTAAAAGTGAAAAAGTAGAAAGAATGAAATCAAATACTCCCCTGATTCGCTCGGTATGGATAATAAGGTGGCCAGGTTAAATCTTCCTCCAAGAAAATGAACAATCAAAGCTTCCCTTCCAGAATATAAATCATCTTCTTGTCATACATAACCTGTAAAAACCTGAGAAAACAGACAAAAACAACCTTGCGTAAAATCGGCGGCATCCTATATAAGTTACTAAATCCTAGAAAACAAAATAAGATATAATGCTTGTGGAATGAAGTTTGCAGATCTCCTGGAGATTATAAAACTTAATAATTCACAAAAACCATAAGACTCTGTTAGAAAAACAAAACCGGTAAAATTTCCAGATTTTTACACGTGACGCCGTCAAGAATTAATTCATGACGCCGTCAGAAGTGACCTGCAGAAATTCTTATGTTAAGTTTCCGGAAAATTTCTGGAAAAACTTGGTCCTACTTCCTGGAAAATCCTGCAAAACTTCATTATGACTCAATACAAGCATTTGACTTTAACAAATACGAATATACATGTTCATTTAATATTGTGGAGAATCATGATCGGTTTGTTTCTTAAAAACATATTTGGGGTTTCCCCTTACACTTATCTTTTGCAAAAATACTTTTAGGTGGAGTTAAGACTAGGCCAAAACAACAAAGTAAAGTATTTCCACTATTTAATTTAGAAACATGATCAACCAACAATAAAAATAAAGCATGCATACGGAAGCAAATATCAAACAAACAAAATAAAACCACACAAAACATGGGTTGCCTCCCAAGAAGCACTTTTCTTTATTTACGAGTCTTGTAGCTAGACTCAAAGTCATGGGTTACTACGTGACCTCGTCGTTGGTTCCACTCTCTAGGTCGTCTTCTAAACCAGTTTTGTATTCCGAATCTAGTTGCAAGCATTCTTTGTAGAAACCAAGCATCCTATTCTTTACATACTCTACTCCTCTACGTCTATCCTCCTCATTCCTATAATAAGCCGCTTGCTTGTGTTCCTTTTCGAAATTAGAGAGAAGGCGGTATTGCTCAATCTTGTAGGGCATTTGATAGGCAACCTCATCATTCTCTTTCTTGAACCTAACTATCCCTAGAGTCGGGTCATAACTCATCCTAGTGGCTTCAACAAATGGTTTTCCAAATATTACTTGGCTTAGGCAATTATCTATCACCGGACGAGTGTCTTCCACTATCATAAAATCGATCTCATAGGTGAGATTTCCTATAATCACATGCAATCCCTTCACTCTTCCTACAAAATTACTTATTAACTTCCTATTGGGCATCACCCTAAAATCAAGTTGTTTCTTCATCACCCAATTGTAATAAGTCCTAGTTATGATGTTAACAGGAGATCTAGGGTCGATGTAAGCTTTCCATATATGCATATGCCCTATGTTGCATGGTATGTTAATGTTAGAGGGGTCTCCCATTTTGATAAGGGGTGTGCCAAGGATATATGGTCTCTCGGGACTATCAAATAAATCCTTATGGTATTCCCGTTCTTCCTTGGTGGGCATCTTATCAAAGTAATTCTTTTTAGGCTCTACTTCCTCTAATTCCTCTCCCCTATTAACCTCAACCTCCCTACTTTCATCCTTAGTCTCGGCTTCCACTCTAACTTCATCCTTGTCACTCTCTTCTATCTCCTTATCTATTGGCTTAATGGTGACAACATTGACAAAGTGGACATGTTTGGATGCTGAGGGGTCCTTAATTTGGATTCCGTTATTGGTGTCCCTAGTGTCCTTCCTAGGTGTGGCTAACGCTTGGTTGTTGAGGGCCTTCAACAAGTTGTCAATCTTGTTGGTCATCTCCGTTTGTTGTTGGTTGAATTCGGTTTCAAACCTAGCT
This sequence comes from Artemisia argyi, assembly GCA_030686995.1. Taxonomy (NCBI): domain Eukaryota; kingdom Viridiplantae; phylum Streptophyta; class Magnoliopsida; order Asterales; family Asteraceae; genus Artemisia; species Artemisia argyi. Next base: position 103,953,557 of record CM060696.1, read on the forward strand.
ATGCGAGCTTCTTGATATGCCATAAACTTTGACATCAATCCTTCAAGATTGTTGGTATTACCATAGTTGTTAGAAGGATTGTTGTTGAAAGTACGGTTGGATGGTGGACCGTTTGGTTGGTAACGATTAGGCGGATTCGAATAATTGGGTTGATTTTGTTTCCACCTAAGGTTTGGGTGATTTTTCCAAGAGGGGTTGTATGAATCACCGTAAGTGTTTGGCTCGGGCTTGAAAGTGTACCACTTATCTCCCGCTTCCTCGGTACGCGTGGATGCGTAGTCCGCAAAAGCTGTTCCGGGGAGTTCCACACAATCACGAGTGTCGTGGGGACCACTACATAATTCGCATAAAGAAGTGATTTTGTTCACTTGGCTTGAAGGCTTAGGAGCTTCGTAAGATTTCATGAGAAACTTGACTTGGTCCTCAAGTTCCATGATCCTACGGTCGGAAGTGCTAGAATTGTTCGAAGGCAAAGATATTGCCTTGACCGTTTTGTTCAAATCACGGGGATCATTCCAACTTTCGTTGTCATAGAGAGCAAGATCTTCTATGAGTTCCCATGATAGTTCTGCACTTAGATCACGTAGCTTACCACCGGCCGATTGGTCAATGGCTCGCCTCGTGGAGAGATCGATATGGTCAGAAAAGATTTGGACTTGGAGCCAAAGATCTATGCCATGATGAGGGACTTTTTGGAGTAAGTCCTTGAAACGAGTCCATGCTTCATAAATAGATTCATTTTGACGTTGTTGGAATCAAGATGTCATTTCTAAGCTTAGTAGTTCTCCCCGGTGGGAAAAATTGAGCAAGGAAACGAGTGGTGAGATCATCCCATGTGGTGATGGATCCCGCGGGTAAACGCTCAAGCCATTAACTAGCTTGATCCCGTAGAGAGAATTGGAATAGGCATAATCGGGTTGTCTCTCTAGTTTCAACACCTAGGTCTATGGAATCTACGATTTTGAGGAAGTCCTTAAGATGTTGGTTTGGATCTTTGGAATGAAGTCCATGGAATGCACATCCACTTTGCACCAACCGGATGGTGTCGGATCGCAAGGGGGTCACATTGGCTCCGGTGAGCTCAATGGTGTTTCGGTAGCCTTGGTGGCTAGGTCGGGAATACTCTCCTAAGGTTCGGGGCCTAAGAGGTTCTAGTGGTGGGTTTTGTTGTGGTGGGATGACGGGTTCAAGGATGTTCCCGTTGTCCATGATGTCGGGTGGTGAAGAGTTACGAACAAAGACACAAAGAAATAAGATAGACTAAAGAAAATCTAAAAATAAAAATAAAATCTCACTAGAAAGGAATCTAGCAAGTAGACCTAATAAAAAGAGATTCTAACCTAGACAATAACTATTCCCCAGGCTGCGGCGCCAAAAACTTGATACGTGGGAATCGCACTAGGCTTTACCTCTCAAGGGATATAGAGAAGCTTACAACCCCCACCAGGCAGTGTACCTGATCGTTGTAGTATAGTATAGTGACAAGTACCGGGGGATTGATCGTTCAACTCAGGAATAGTGTCGTTAGGATTGAAATTAATCTAACTAGGTCTAAAGGTGAAGGATGATTCTTTTTGTATTTTTGTATTTTATGAAAAGCAAGTAAAAATCTCGGGTATTGGAAGGAAGGGCGGAATTAGTTGCTAATCAACTAACCCAAAAACTACTAATTAAACTAATAAACAAGAAAAGTAAACTAAGGTTCTACAAGGGATGTGAAGCATGTCTACCCATGATATGTTACTCATTGCTAGCTATCCAATCCTAACTATTGAATTGTAACCTTGTTTTAATTGACGGGTTTTATTCCTTAATACCATTCATGGGGTGGCGTACTTACTTCCCCAATCCTATAAGCTTCTACTTCACTCCTATGTCGAGCCGGCTAAGAAGCTCCTAACATGGGATCACTAGAATTCGCTCATGCATCAAATACAACCATAAAAACCTAGTACACATCGGTTCATGTTTCTTAAGACGTTCAAGCATGTTACCCTATGGAAGTCTGCCAGTTTTCTTAAGCCTAACATCGAATTCATTCAATCAAAACGAGAATCAATAGGAAACAAGAATTATAAACTAAACCAACTAGATCTATTGAAGTTGTCACGCCTTAATTGATAGAGATAGACACACACATCAACAAGCCCCTCATTGATGGAGATAGACAGAACATCAACAAGAAATCAATGATATGTTAAACGGATGAGACGAGATGAAATTGACATACATGAGATGTTAATCGGATGAGTAGAGATGATATTGACATACATGAGATGTTAAACGAATGAGTTGAGATGATATTGACATACATGAGATGTTAAACGGATGAGTTTAGATGTTATTGACATACATGAGATGTTAAACGGATGAGACGACATGATACTGACAAACATGAGATGTTAAACAGATGAGTCGATATGATATTGACATACATGAGATATTAAACGGATGAAACGAGATAATATTGACATACATGGGATGTTAAACGGATAAGATGACACGATATTGACGTACATGAAATGTTAAACGGATGAGTATATATGATATTGACATACAAGAGATGTTAAACGGATGAGTTGAGATGATATTGACATACACGAGATGTTAAACGGATGAGACGACATGATATTGACATACATGAGATGTTAAACAGATGAGTCAATATGATGTTAACATACATGGTACGTGAAATGGGTGAGACAAGATGATATTGACATACATGAGATTTTAAATGGATGAAACGAGATGATAATGACATACATGAGAAATTAAGCGGATGAGACGAGATGATATTGACATACATGGGATGTTAAACGGATGAGACGACATGATATTGACATACTTTAGATGTTTAACAGATGAGTCGATATGATGTTAACATACATGGGATGTGAAATGGGTGAGACAAGACGCTATTGACATACAAGAGATGTTAAACGCATGAGACGAGATGATATTGACAAGCATGAGATATTTAATGGATGAGACGAGATGATATTGACATACATGGGATGTTAAACGGATGAGACGACATAACATTGACATACATGAGATGTTAAACAGATAAGTCGATATATATTGACATACATGGGATATTAAACGGATGAGACGAGATGATATTGATGTACATGGGATGTTAAACGGATAAGATAACATGATATTGACATACATGATATGTTAAACGGATGAGACGAGATGAAATTGACACACATGATATGTTAATCGGATGAGTAGAGATGATATTGACATACATGAGATGTTAAACGAATGAGTTGAGATGATATTGACATACATGAGATGTTAAACGGATGAGTTGAGATGTTATTGACATACATGAGATGTTAAACGGATGAGACGACATGATATTGACAAACATGAGATGTTAAACAGATGAGTCGATATGATATTGACACACATGAGATATTAAACAGATGGGACGAGATGATATTGACATACATGGGATGTTGAACGGATAAGATGACATGATATTGACATACATGAAATGTTAAACGGATGAGTAGATATGATATTGACATACAAGAGATGTTAAACGGATGAGTTGAGATGATATTGACATACACGAGATGTTAAACGGATGAGACGACATGATATTGACATACATGAGATGTTAAACAGATGAGTCAATATGATGTTAACATACATGGGATGTGAAATGGGTGAGACAAGATGATATTGACATACATGAGATGTTAAACGGATGAGACTAGATTATATTGACATACATGAGATATTAAGCGGATGAGACGAGATGATATTAGACGACATGATATTGACATACATGAGATGTTAAACAGATAAGTCGATATGATATTGACATACATGAGATATTAAACAGAAGAGACGAGATGATATTGACATACATGGGATGTTAAACAGATAAGATGACATGAAATTGACATACATGAGATGTTAAACGGATGAGACGAGATGAAATTGACATACGTGAGATGTTAAACAGATGAGTCGATATGATATTGACATACATGGGATGTTAAACGGATGAGACAAGATGATATTGACATACATGAAATGTTAACCGGATGAGACGAGATGATAATGACAAACATGGGGTGTTAAACAGATGAGATGACATGATATTGACATACATGAGATGTTAAACGGATGAGTTGAGATGATATTGACATACATGAGATGTTTAACGGATGAGTTGAGATGTTATTGACATACATGAGATGTTAAACGGATGAGACGACATGATATTGACAAACATGAGATGTTAAACAGATGAGTCGATATGATATTGACATACATGAGATATTAAACGGATGAGACGAGATGATATTGACATACATGGGATGTTAAACGGATAAGATGACATGATATTGACATACATGAGATGTTAAACGGATGAGTAGATATGATATTGACATACAAGAGATGTTAAACGGATGAGCTGAGATGATATTGACATACATGAGATGTTAAACGGATGAGACGACATGATATTGACATACATGAGATGTTAAACAGATGAGTCAATATGATGTTAACATACATGGGATGTGAAATGGGTGAGACAAGATGATATTGACATACATGAGATGTTAAACGGATGAGACGAGATGATATTGACATACATGAGATGTTAAACAGATAAGTCGATATGATATTGACATACATGAGATATTAAACATATTAGACGAGATGATATTGATATACATGGGATGTTAAACGGATAAGATGACATGATATTGACATACATGAGATGTTAAACGGATGAGACGAGATGAAATTAACATACATGAGATGTTAATCGGATGAGTAGAGATGATATTGACATACATGAAATGTTAAACGGATGAGTTGAGATGATATTGACATACATGAGATGTTAAACGGATGAGTAGATATGATATTGGCATACATGAGATGTTAAATGGATGAGACGAGATGATATTGACATACATGAGATATTAAACGGATGAGACGAGATGATAATGACAAACATGGGATGTTAAACGGATGAGATGACATGATATTGACATACATGAGATGTTAAACGGATGAGACGAGATGAAATTGACATACATGAGATGTTAAACGGATTAGTAGAGATGATATTGACATACATGAGATGTTAAACGGATGAGTTGAGATGATATACATGAGATGTTAAACGGGTCAGTAGAGATGATATTGACATGCAAGAGATGTTAAACGGATGAATCGAGATGATATTGACATACATGAGATGTTAAACGGATGAGTAGATATGATATTGATATATAAGAGATGTTATACGGATGAGTTGAGATGATATTGACATACATGAGATGTTATTGACATACATGAGATGTTAAACGGATGAGACGACATGATATTGACATACATGAGATGTTAAACAGATGAGTCGATATGATGTTAACATACATGGGATGTGAAATGTGTGAGACAAGATGATATTGACATACATGAGATGTTAAACGGATGAGACGAGATGATATTGACAAACATGAGATATTATACAGATGAGACGAGTATTGTAGAACCGCCACTAATACCCATCGCCACCACCACCACCACCACCGCTTATCCTACAAGTATTATAGAATGTTCTTTAGGAGCCTATAAATCCAAAGGCTTCCTAAGCCATTCTTATAATTCTCACACAATCCCAAAAATCCTCTCCCCTCCTCCCTCTCTAGTCGATCGGTTCCAAGGAAGGGTTTTACCTTTTGGGCCGATTCCTAAAGTCGACTATACTGATCAACTTCCAGCCGATCAGTGTTACCCAGTTTATATGATTTTTAAAAAAAAAAAAATAAAGCTTGGCTCGTAATAGATCTATTTTGAGCTCGTTAATAAGCTTGTTATTGAGCTCGTTAATAAGCCACCTATAATACAAATGCATAACGTTTTATATATGTTTAATGCATAAAATATCCTAGCGTTGTTTAGGCTCACGAGCCCAATCGAGCTTTGTATGTAAAGCTCGGGTTCGAGCTCGATTAATAATAAGTCGCAACTTAGACTCGAACTCTAGCTCGTTTAGGCTCGACTCGTTCAACTTTTTTACTGATCCAATATTTAATTTTTCACAAGCGACTCAAATCATTTCCATCCTAGTTTTAATATTAGTTGGTTTTGTAAAAAATATACTGAGTAGTAATAAGATCCTGAAAAAAAAAATTCCCTCTCACATTTTCACTTGTCCCGCCTTAAGTTTCCCCAAAAATCAAACAGTCCCTCCATCCAACTATTATTATCAACTTCAGATCTCACTTCTTACCTCCTCAAAATTATCTCTTCAATCTCATCTTACATTATCTCTTTTGGTCTTCAAATCAAACCAAATTCATCTGACCGTCTCCGTAATCGATCCTTGCTAGTCACCACCCAAAGTCGTCAGCCACATCCTCACCACTCACTGACCATAGACCGTGGCAATTCATAATCCGATTTTATGTCATATATCAAAAAATGAGGTACTTTAATATGCTATATATTCAATTTACTCATCAATTAGAGGTGTTTGTTGATCAATTTCGTGTAGTCACAAATACACGTAACGTTCATTTTTGAGTTTAATAAAAAGTTAGAACCTTGTTTTAAAAAAGTAACAAAACCCATTTATAACTCTTAACAAACATTTAAGCTAGCTGTAGTCACAAACAAACCGTGAAGTAACCAAATTGTTGAAATGGAAGCAGAAACAGCACCACCACCAGCAGAACAACAAAAACCAGTGATGATCGTGGGGTTAGACGACTGTGATCACAGCTTCTACGCACTTGAATGGACGTTAGACCACTTTCTAAAACATCTGCAACAAATTCGCCTTTTAAACTCGTGGTTATTCATTCTAAACCTACACCCCCTTCTGCTATTGGTTTCGCGGGTCCTGGTATATATTTATATATCTTAAGTGATGGATCGTGTTTTTTATGAGTTTTTTATATTCGTTTGTCTTAATGATTTTGATGATTTTTTTGGTTGTTGTTTGTGAGATTAGGTGCGGCTGATGTTTATCCGTTTGTTGATACGGATTTGAAGAAAATTGCTACCAGGGTTGTCGAACGAGCCAAAGAGCTTTGTCATTCTAAATCGGTTCGTTTATGTTTGTTTATTTATTTATTGTGGCAAATTAAATGAAATGAATATAAAAGGATATGTTTGGGGGTGTTTGTTTCAGCTTATATAGCCGGCTTATGGCTTATTTGGTTTTGGGCTTATGCTTCATAAGCACATTTTTTTACTTATTTTGAAACTTTTCGGCTTATACAAACTTGTTATAACATACGAAACATGAAACATAAACCCAAAATCAAATAATCCATAAGCCGGCTTAAGAAGCCTAAGAAATAAAACAAGACTGCTCATAAACATCTTCATGTATAGGCTGCAAAGGCATCAGCAGCACCAGATTACAATGGTGTTAGTGACAACAAAGTTGCAATGTCGTCAACAACATCAAGGCTGCAGTCGAGCAGCAATAGCACCATTTTCTCAGGTTAGTTCTATATACATAAAAACCTTAACATGTCAAAGCTACAACACGTCTGCTGCCAATCTAAAAAGTGTGATAATATGGTTGAGAGGACTGGATACATAATAATGATAATGAGACCAGGTATAATTTCTATAACCAAATGTATATTATGTAATATAGAATTGAAATTCTTTTCTGCATACGTGGATGTATATGTTGCAAATATGAACAAAGAATATCTTCATTTTATGTACATGAAAACAAAGCAAGAATGCTACAGTTAGAGCATGAATATGTGATTTTACATAAGCGTTTATTTATATGAAATCTATATAAGTTTTGGGTCATAACTTATTCTTGCAATCATGATTATGGGTTCTTACAAAAGAGACCAACATTGCAAAACTCACAACTAGAGAAAACAAATAAAAATTCGCAATCTATCTTTTCATTTTACATACTTTCAAGCGGTACAAAATGATATTCACTAGTAATAGCACACATGACGTTTGGTTCACAGTTGGTCTAAAATTGCAATGTATGCAGCAAAAATAAACTCAGTGTTATAGAGTGAATAACTAGTATATATGATCTCGATGCGTAAGAACAAGAGATGTTGACTACTTAAATTTCTTCAGGTAAGAACCCAGAATCATGATTGCAAAGAGGAAAGCGGCTCATCCATACCCTCTCAAATCAAATATTCTTTATATTTGTTGTTTAAATGTGTTTTGTGTTTGTTACAGGTGGTTTTGCTGATGAAAAATCTGTGCGCTAATTTAAAGAGCCCCCAGTTTTGAGGACTATCTAAGTACTCTTCCAACATGCCCTCCGGTCTCCTAAAATACGAGCCAAGTAATGACTTTTTCCCATATGTGACTTGCATCATTAGTCTGGAAACATCTTCTTCATTGTTAGTTTTTGAAAATGGTGCTTAATTTTGCTTATTTATATGATGGGCAGAGCCAGTAGTGTTTGGAGAAAGTGTCTGAAACGGTTGGTTTTCTTAAGAAACCAGGAGAATCATACTTGATTTTACTCACAGGTAAGTCAATTACCATTCTTTCATTTACTTGCTCTTTTTTTCTCCTTTTTCTCTTTTCAAGCATAGGTCTCATGCACTTAGTATTGTCCCAAAACTGTAAACATGATTAGTGAAATTAAAATAGTTGATAACAAGGTTGTGTTTAAATATAGGTGCAGTACAGCATGATAGAGCAGCCAAACTCCTAGGGTTGTGTCCATGTGGATTTCGGCCAGAACATTCGAGCAAGCTTGGAAACGAGTTCAGGGTATTTACAAACTATGACCCTAGGCTGAGATTAGGAGGATGGGAGCAAGAGCAAGATGAGCAGTAGTAACAATATGGCCTTTTTTCCGCCCAAAGCTTTGGGTTTATTTTGTAACTTTTGATCAACATCGACACAAATATTAGTGTCTCTAGATGAACTTATGTATTTTTATCATCTTTGGAAACTGAAAGAATAAGGGGTGTTTAGAACTTTAGATATGGTCAGACACTTGGCACTTTAACTGTCCTCTCTTAAATGGTTGTTGTAATAGGTTAACCAGGTCTTGGAAGGAGTGTAAACCTAGCTTAGAGGCCTTTCTTGACTCGTTGGCCTATAATCTATTACACTATTCTAAGTGTCTCTCCTCATCTATCCATCAAGGGTTTTGGTTTTGTTATGTTTGGATTATGATTGAACTCTTTATATTTGGTTGCACTCCAAGTACTGTGATGACTTCTTTAGAGTCAACCTATCTATATGATCAAGGTCCCATCTTCTATCAATGAAGTAAATGGATTTGATTTACTTCATTATTCATGTTGCAACTCTATATAATGCTATAAGTATATGCGAACAAATCATGCAAGTATAATAATGCAAGTGTTGCAGACTTGCAATCAAATTCTATACTATAGAAGATCATCAAGCACGATACCAGTGAGTAATGAGTATATATACACGATTGTTTGCGAATGCATACTTCATAATATTACTTTGGCCTTACAGTTGGTTTACAAGTATAACAACATGGTTCCAATAGGTTAAAAGTATGATAAAACAAACACAAAGCAAATTTAGTGCGGGGAATATACATGATTTTTCAGCCTCCACTTATGGGAGGTATGATGGCTAACTCGTCTCTATTCTTGACGAGTGCAGACTCACTAGTGTACTCCTCGTTCAAAGCCAGAATCATGCATCCACAAAACTCTTTTAAGCCCGGAAGTTTAGCAATAATTTTATCTAGACACTCTCTCGCAGTTGTACCAGATGTCACTTCCAGTTTCATATCATCTATCAAGAAATCATTATACCGCTGGACTTGCACCATTTGTCAAGAAAATATCATCTGGATTAGCAGGAAAACCATCACGAGCTTCAATACCAGCAAAAATGGTATCATGCAATCCCTTAACACCTTGATGACAATGAGAAAACACGTCATTAACCTTGAATCGCAATGTACAATGTGCTTAAACTTTTTGTAAGCAAAAATCAATGTTTAATACCGACTGTGACTGTAAGCACCAGTTGCTCTTCCAGGAATCTGATCAAGGATCTCCCATGCTCGATTAATGGAATCCGCGCTGTGAACCTGTGTGTTCTCAAGAAACCCTGTGACAGTAAGCACCAGTTGACATCCAATCTTTGGAACAGCGTTTGTAATTATTCATGCATTTTCCAACATCCTTAAATCAACCTGTGTGTTCTCAAGAAACCCTGGCACCGTGCATCCTGAACATCTTTTTGGTTTTTGCATCTGGAAGACATTAATTGTATATTTGACAGTAATGTCATAACTTTCCCTGATTAAGCTTAAGATACATAAAGTTTAAAACTTCTTGTTTGATTATGCATACCTTTCTAATGTTCTATTTGTCACTGATTTTTTCCATCACAAGCATGAAATGCAATCATTGGCAACTATCATAACTTCTTACCAATTTTTACAAACCTTTGCCTTCATTGGTTTAAGCTAGATGCATACTCTTCTCCATCTATATCTATGTGACAGTAAAAACTATAATTGCTTATCTATGTTAGATTTTAAGTGGAGACTATGACTCATGATTTGACCCATTGAGTAATTTCTTTTGCATGCTTTTATTCATTATTCTGTTTACTTACTATGGTTGCTATAATAATACCAGGTATGTAAAACGGGCATTGTATTTGCTACATCTTACTTGTGGGCCCTCGCATATGTCAAAAGAAAAAGCAAAATTCAAGAATATGATTTGTTGTTCAAGCTGCATTTTCAAGAATATGTCGAAAGAAAAAGCAAAAGTTCTATCACACTAAGAGTATTTACTTATAAATGAGGGGATAGCTACGACTTAGTGATGCGTGGGAATCGCAACAGGCTTTACCTCTCGAGGGATCTCGAGAAGCTTACAACCCCCACCAGGCAGTGTACCTGATCGTTGTAGTATAGTATAGTGACAAGTACCGGGGGATTGATCGTTCAGCTTAGGAATAGTGTCGCTAGGATTAGAAAGCCTAAATACTAGTTCTAAAGGCGAGGGATGATTATTTTTGTGTTTTTATATTTTATAGAAAGCAAGTAAAAATCTCGGGTTTTGGAAGAGTGGGCGGAATTAGTTGCTATTCAACTAACCCAATACTAAGATGCAATCAAAATAAAATACTAAAAATGAAAGTAAACTAATTTATACTAAAGTTGTGAGCAGTAATTGGAGAAAATGTGTTTACTTAGATTTCACTACTCCCTAGATATCTTTTACACGTTAATTACTTGTTATAATTGCATGGATGACGGATTGTATTCCTTAATACCATTCATGGGGTGGCACACATAACTCCCCAATTCTATGAGCTCTTATCTCCTCCTACACCATGCCCAGCACAACTATAGGGATTGTAAACAGTGGCTCATGCATTAAATACAACCAATAAAGACCTAGTGCGCGTTGGTTCATGTTTCTTAAGATGTTCAAGCATGTTACCAATTGGAGATCTGTCAGTTTTCTTAAGCCTAACATATGAATCATTCATCCAAGACAAGAATAAACAAGTAATCAACACTTAATCAATATCTAGGTTTCATTAGATCTAAGCAAACACAAAAGAGATCTAGCCTAGCATGATAGAATTAAGACAAGAACATGATATAGACAACCAACACATAGACATATTGATTGAATTAGAAGAACACTTATCTTGATTAATCATGCAAGGTATCAAGGGGTTGGAACCCTTGAAGAACCTGTAAAGTTACACCAAAATCGTACTTAGGGTTTCTCCCAAAACTTCTCTTTATGTGAAAAATTAGAAAACTATATATAGAAAAATAGGTTTGACGGCGTCAAGAATAAACTTGTGACGCCGTCACCTCACCGCCAAAACAATCCTCGGACTGCCTAGATCTACTTCTGACGCCGTTAAGACTTATACACTTCTAGGCCGTCATGACTCTTTTACTCTTGACGCCCTTCCTACGTGACGCCGTCAAATCTGTTCTGGGTAGTCATGGAAATTCATGAAATTTGCTCTTGACGCCGTCAAGGTGTTGCTCTTGACGCCGTCACCTACTGTTCCCAGCATGGAAAATTAAGACTTTGGCGTTTTCTTCACTTTTATGCTCCAAAAACGTCCGAATTGCTTCCTTTTCCAGATTTCTCTCCCAAAGTACCTAAAATCACAAAAGGAACGATTTAGGGCAATATTTGATCAAATAAATTCGGATTCAGGCTTAAATGACCCCCTTACACTTGAGATTTGCTTGTCCTCAAGCAAATGCGCTTTTATTCAAATCAAAATACAAGTTAGGGGTCATTTAACACTAATATAAAAGTAATTACAACAAATAATCGTTCCACTAAAGACCAATAGACAAGCACGAAGGTCATACACAAGCACCTCACAAATAGTGTTTAGATACTCACATCTCTCGGGTGTAAAAAAGTGTAAATTACAATATGGAAATGGAAGATATCTCTCACTACCTGTCATAGCAAAATAGATTACCATAGGCTTGGGAAAGGATCAAACCTCCACCACATGGCGTAAGCACCTAGGATAAACTATCAAAGAGGTCTTTTAAAGGGTTGTAACGTTAGGTGTAGGGATATGAAATACACAGTTTTGTTGGATAAAGGAAGTTTTACTGGTGGTGAGTTAACAATCTTGGTTAATTACATGTACAATATGGCGTTGCTAAGCCAAGACTAGACTCGACTTAAGCTAATAAATGAAAAATAATAAAAACATAAAATGAACATAGAATGAAACGGGATGGTAGTCCGTATGTTTTTTCTCTTTTTCCTTTTTTCTCTTTTATATATATATATATATATATATATATATATATATATATATATATATACATATATATATATATATATATATATATATATATATATATATATATATATGTTTTTTTTTTTTGTTTTTTGCATACACTCTTACCCTACCATCCAAAATAATACATCATAGGGAATGAACATCTCCCTTACACTTGAATTTTTACATACTTTACAATCAACTAATCTAATGACTCGAATTAAGAAAATCAAAACACTTGGAGCACTTTTAAGATTAACGTACATATGTGGGTAATAATTTGATGTTCTTCCCCATTACTCCATAAAATAAGTACTTTACCCATGAGTCCCGATCGTCCCAAAACAATATGTACAAGGATATGACTCGACTTAGCAACCATGTAATCAATTAGAAAGTTAACTTAGGGTTTAACAAATAACAATAATGCACTAAAAATGAGCGCATACACGGAAGGCTAAGACGATTTGGTTGTACATTTAACTGGGGTGTAACAAATTCTTCCTTTAAGTAAAATGCTTAAAGTTAGAAACGAAAAGATAGGCTCGGAGAGGTGTACTAGGGGTATCGTGTACTAAAAATGAGTACAACGCTAAGGGTGTGGGAAAAATTAGTTGACTTAACTAGCCAAGTAATATGACTTAAATGGTCAAGTAATTATGATATGGGTTTAACACAAGGGTAATCCTAATGCCTCTTATCATGTAGTAAATCCTACCACACGAATGTAGTCTCACTAGCGGTCTCGGGATGCATCACTAACGCAAGTTCTAGAATCTAAATACTACCGGTACACTCATAAGCACTAATAGTAAATGCTTTTCCTATCAAATCTAAAGGCGAACCTCACATTTTTGGGTGGAAAATTTTTCTGAATATACGGTTATGTGCTAGTCATACAATCTCCTATCCATGAGACGCTTGCTATGGCTAAAGTTTCACTCCTAAATGTTGTAAAAAATTTTAAATTTGGCGCTAAAATTGCACTAACAAGTATTTCTCATAGTTTTATTACACATCTACCATCAAATAAAGCAAACTCAAGCGAAAGTGCATATGTAAGGTATCATCTTTTTACCCTCCCCTTACACTTAAGATGAACATTGTCCCCAATGTTCAAGTAAAGAATGTAAAAGTGAAAAAGTAAAGAGAATGAAATCAAATACTCCTCTGATTCGCTCGGTATGGATAATAGGATGGCCAGGTTAAATCTTCCTCCAAGAAAATGAACAATCAAAGCTTCCCTTCCAGAATATAAATCATCTTCTTGTCATACATAACCTGTAAAACCTGACAAAATAGACAAGACAACCTCGCGTAAAATCGGCGGCATCCTATATAAGTTTCTAAATCCTAGAAAACAAGATAAGATATAATGCTTGTGGAATGAAGTTTGCAGATCTCCTGGAGATTATAAAACTTAATAATTCACAAAAACCATAAGACTCCGTTAGAAAAACAAAACCGGTAAAATTTCCAGATTTTAACTCCTGACGCCGTCAAGAGTAAACCCCTGACGCCGTCAGAATGGACCTGCAGAAATTCTTATGTTAAGTTTCCGGAAAATTTCTGGAAAAACTTGGTCCTACTTCCTGGAAAATCCTGCAAAACTTCATTATGACTCAATACAAGCATTTGACTATAACAAATACAAATATACATGCTCATTTAATATTGTGGAGAATCATGATCGGTTTGTTTCTTAAAAACATATTTGGGGTTTCCCCTTACACTTATCTTTTGCAAAAATACTTCTAGGTGGAGTTAAGACTAAGCCAAAACAACAAAGTAAAGTATTTCCACTTTTTAGTTTAGAAACATGATCTACCAACAATAAAAATTAAGCATGCATACGGAAGCAAATAACAAACAAACAAAATAAAATCACACAAAACATGGGTTGCCTCCCAAGAAGCGCTTGTTTTTGTTCGAGTCACGAGCCTGACTCTACCCTTACTTAACGGAAATAGGGGAAGTTTTCCCTACACTTAGGATTAAGTGCGGGTGGAAGTAGCGATACACACCCTTAGGGTGGAAATATGCCTTGTGAGGAACGTGTGGTGGATGAATTATATGCTCAAAGGGGTGTGCTCCTATCATCATAACCTTACCAAATTCAAGCGGGTTAATGGGTGGATTAAGATTTTCTCCTAGAAAGGGATCATTTTCTATCAACTTCAAGAGACTACCAGTTGGGGATCCATCTTGACCTAATAAACCCGGTTTAAACCCATAATGTTTCTTGCGGTCAATCATAAATGGGTGATGCAAGCATGTAAGGTCATTTTCCACTCCTATATTGGTTTCCTCTCTACAAGGCTTAGAGTCTACTACCTTTATCCCAAGACTACTTGGACTATATGGTTTGATAGGTGGATCGGGACCTTTTTCAATTCCTAAATTCACACCTAAGGATAGAAGATTAGGTAACGGCTTTGGTTGAGGCTCCGGTTCATCAAAACTAGGAACTTCCCTAGAACTAAGAGTAAGGTTATCATTATGAGTATTCAAACCTATATCCTCTAGTTGTGTTTGGTTCAAAGGTTCTACCTCTGTTGGGGTTCCTATAGTCTCTTCTACTTCTTCCGGGTAAGTCACGGGCGGTGTGTATGCCTCAAATGATGCTAGGACTTGTGGGGTACTTAGTGGGCTTGGGTTTTCTACTATCTCTTCCATCACATCATTTGTTTCCTCAAAGTCTGACGGATACAAACTCATCAATTCATTCAACTTATGGTTCACGGTTAGGAAACTTTCCTCGAAATTCTTCCAAAGGGTCTCACTAAAAGGAATTGATCCTGATAATGATTGTCTAATTGAAATCACACATGCATAAAATTCATTATACCCATCTAACTTTACCCCCAACTCCTCTTGGATGTCATAAAGATCACACAAAAAATCATTGGAATGATAGGAATCAAATCTATTAGTGAAATATAGTTGTTCCTCTATTGTCAGTGATCTAAATGGAATTTCATCTGCCATAGTGACAAGTGAAAATGGTTTTACAAACAACGGGCACAAAGAAAAAGATAGACTACAAGAAAACCTAAAAATAAAAATAAAATCTTACTAGAAAGGAATCTAGCAAGTAGACCTAATAAAAAGAAATTCTAACCTAGACGATAACTATTCCCCGGGCTGCGGCGCCAAAAACTTGATGCGTGGGAATCGCAACAGGCTTTACCTCTCGAGGGATCTCGAGAAGCTTACAACCCCCACCAGGCAGTGTACCTGATCGTTGTAGTATAGTATAGTGACAAGTACCGGGGGATTGATCGTTCAGCTTAGGAATAGTGTCGCTAGGATTAGAAAGCCTAAATACTAGTTCTAAAGGTGAGGGATGATTATTTTTGTGTTTTTATATTTTATAGAAAGCAAGTAAAAATCTCGGGTTTTGGAAGAGTGGGCGGAATTAGTTGCTATTCAACTAACCCAATACTAAGATGCAATCAAAATAAAATACTAAAAATGAAAGTAAACTAATTTATACTAAAGTTGTGAGCAGTAATTGGAGAAAATGTGTTTACTTAGATTTCACTACTCCCTAGATATCTTTTACACGTTAATTACTTGTTATAATTGCATGGATGACGGATTGTATTCCTTAATACCATTCATGGGGTGGCACACATAACTCCCCAATTCTATGAGCTCTTATCTCCTCCTACACCATGCCCAGCACAACTATAGGGAATGTAAACAGTGGCTCATGCATTAAATACAACCAATAAAGACATAGTGCGCGTTGGTTCATGTTTCTTAAGACGTTCAAGCATGTTACCAATTGGAGATCTGCCAGTTTTCTTAAGCCTAACATATGAATCATTCATCCAAGACAAGAATAAACAAGTAATCAACACATAATCAATATCTAGGTTTCATTAGATCTAAGCAAACACAAAAGAGATCTAGCCTAGCATGATAGAATTAAGACAAGAACATGATATAGACAACCAACACATAGACATATTGATTGAATTAGAAGAACACTTATCTTGATTAATCATGCAAGGTATCAAGGGGTTGGAACCCTTGAAGAACCTGTAAAATTACACCAAAATCGTACTTAGGGTTTCTCCCAAAACTTCTCTTTTTGTGAAAAATTAGAAAACTATATATAGAAAAATAGCTTTGACGGCGTCAAGAATAAACTTGTGACGCCGTCACCTCGCCGCCAAAACAATCCTCGGACTGCCTAGATCTACTTCTGACGCCGTCAAGACTTATACACTTCCAGGCCGTCATGACTCTTTTACTCTTGACGCCCTTCCTACGTGACGCCGTCAAATCTGTTCTGGGTAGTCATGGAAATTCATGAAATTTGCTCTTGACGCCGTCAAGGTGTTGCTCTTGACGCCGTCACCTACTGTTCCCAGCATGGAAAATTAAGACTTTGGCGTTTTCTTCACTTTTATGCTCCAAAAACGTCCGAATTGCTTCCTTTTCCAGATTTCTCTCCCAAAGTACCTAAAATCACAAAAGGAACGATTTAGGGCAATATTTGATCAAATAAATTCGGATTCGGGCTTAAATGACCCCCTAAAAATGGATCATTTTTTGCCTCATCACTTAGTCACTTATTAATGAGTAGATTTTGGTTGAATCTTATCTGTAACGGGTTGAATGAGTAACATAAAAGACCCACTTAAACTAAAAAAGGTCAAATATATGTAAAGGGTAGAAAGTTGCTGAAAGTGTACTACTTATGCATATTCATGATACAGTCTCCTAAATGATCTTTATGAGAAAATTATTTATATCGCAATGAAAATATCTTTGTAATCATACTTAATGCACTTAATACTATTTATAAGCAGTTCAAAAATCGTAAAAATGATTTGGGATGACCCACTCAATCCATTTCAACCAGCACTAAAACATTATCCGTTACCTTGCCCACTCATTTTGCAACTATTACGAAAAAGCTAATACAAGTTTGCATACGCTGAGGGATGAAATTTGACCTTTCAGATAAAAAATCTCCCGATGTAACCAAATAGTTTCAGTCTTATAATTTTGCTGAGGGTGGTAGACTTACGTTGAACAAGGCTCAAGTTATATATACATTATTTTTTAGTTTCTGTAAACCCGCTGAACCACACCCCCCTGAACCAAGCCTACTGAACCACAACCCCTAAACCTCTGAACCACACCCCTGAACCGTAACCAGTGTCTGCAGAAAATAGCTTGGAAAATAGTTTCTCTAAAGCGTTACCTGACGACGAAATAAAGGCCAGTTGATACCTCTAAAGAATAGATGTACTTTCACTTTAGTTGCACTTTCATGTGAGTCCAAACGTTGTACTGGGTCTCTATGCAACAATCTGTAAATCAACTACTTGGCTGGAAGGCTTGTCTGCATTATACCCAAATTCACTTAATTTTCAGATTTGAGTCGAAATGTCTTTGTTAAAATCAAATGAGTAACTTATCTCACAGTATCGTTTACTATGCTAATTTTATATTACTCATTTGGTTAACTATCTGATACAATTATTGCAGAAAACTGTGGATATAACATTGAAAGTTTCAAAAGCTAAAAGCATATTTTGATATTTCACTAAAAAGATAGATTGATAAAAGCACGCAAATCATCCCTAAAATAAATACAATACCGACTACAATTAGTACATAAGACATTAAGTTCAAGGTCTTCCACATTTATCCTATTGCATATAGATCATGCAAGAGTTTTTTCTGTTTATCTGTAATCATAGTAGTTGTCAGCTCACATGAGCAAGTATCACGCTACTTCAGACATCAAGACATTAAGTTAAAATCTGTAGTGACTGTTGACATAAATAATGTGTGAAAACGTTATTCATATCTTTCGATATCTCTATATTTTGACGATCACAAAATGTAAAATCGTCAATCGTATAATTACTACGTAAACAAGTATTAAGCTAGTTTATATCACTATATCCAACATTATCACTTAAGGTATGGATAAACAAGTGCTTAATACATCTCATGATCAAAGGGGTATTTAATTAACTAACACAAAGTTTATCTAATTATATAAACATATTATATATTTTTGAAAAACACTTTTGGTAATTAAGAAAAATGTTTTATTCATACTAAATATATGAATTCAAATTTTTAACCAAAATCAGTTAGTTTTTCACCAAATAAACTTTCCCCACTAAAAGACAAAGATTCTGGCCGTTTCAGCTGGGCGACCCCCTTAATTATAAGGGGCGGTCCCCTTAAAATTAAGGGGACCGGCCTCGCTCCTCTGTCAGAATCTTTTGCCTATAAATACCACCTTTAACCTGAATTTTTCCTCACCTTTTGCACGAAATTTTCAGATCTATAACTCTCTAAACATCCTCTAAAACCCTTTGATCATTTGTATATTAATCATTGTTTGAAGTGATTCAATCCCTCATCATCCATTCTCATCCAAAGTGCAAAAGAAGAACACTCTTTCTACAACCAAGTTCAAGAAGTGTTGAAGAGTAGTTGTGCATAGTGTATATATACATTCATTTGTAAATATTGTGTTGTGCTTGTTATATATTGTTTAGAAGATATAGAAGTTGTGTAGGAAGTAGAAGTTGATTAGTAGTGAAGTAGGTTAGTTGTGAAGATTGGTGTGAAGTAGAAGATTGGTGTGTAGAAGATTGGTGTTTAGAAGATAGGTGTGAAGAAGATTGGTGTGTAGTATATTGGTGTGCAGAAGTTGTGATCAAGTTGTGAAGTTGTTGTGGTGTGTAAATTGGTGTGTAAGGTTTTCTCCGCCAAAAGGGAGTTTGTTGACATAGTGAAGAAAACTCTTGAGTAGGTGACTCGGGGAGTGGAGTAGGAACAAGGAAGGTGTCCTTGTAGCCGAACCACTATAAATCCTTGTGTTGTGGTTTGATCTTTCTAACTCTTCTCATTACCTATTTATTTACCTTTACTATATTAGCTTTGTTAGTTAGTTACCATACAATTGTTCATATAGTGCAAGTATTGAGTTCACATAAACTAGAATCGAAGTTTTTAAAACAAACTTGTGTTTATAAATTTAAAAGGACGTAAAACTATTCAACCCCCCTTCTAGTTTTCCACAATTGGTATCAGAGCCACGTCTAGCAAGATTTTTAAAATATATTGTATTTTAAAACTTGTAACGATCTATGGAATCTGAAAAATATTTAGAAGGGCAATCTATGCAAAGACCACCACTATTTGAAAGTGATGGATTTTTATATTAGAAAAATCGATTCGAAACTTATGTGAAATCAAAAGATCTAGATCTTTGGCATATTATTACCAATGGTGATTTTTTACCTATTCAAAATAACCCCGAAACTAAGAAAGATGAAATCGTACCTTTTGAAAAACAAAATGATGATTTAAAAAGAAAACTTGCTAAAAATAATGAAGCAAAAATGGTTATTTACAATGCGCTACCACGTAAAGAGTACGAAAGGATCTTTATGTGTGAAACCGCAAAAGAAATTTGGAACTCTTTGTTAATAACCCACCAAGGTAATAATCAAGTCAAAGATAACAAAATAGATCTACTTGTTCAACAATATGAGCAATTCACGATTCCGGAAGAGGAATCAATTGATAATGCTTTTGCTAGATTTAACACTATAATCACAAGTTTAAAAGCACTTGATGAGAATTTCTCTAGTAAGAATTTTGTTAGGAAGTTTCTTAGAGCTCTTCACCCAAAATGGCGAGCTAAAGTGACGGCTATTGAAGAATCAAAGAATTTGTCAACGCTACAACTTGATGAATTAATTGGTAATTTAAAAGTCTACGAAGCAATAATAAAGAAGGACTCCGAAATGGTTAAAGGGAAACGAGAGCAAAGCAAGTCAATCATCTTGAAAGCTAGAAAGGAATCCAACAACGAAGATAGCTCATCTTCCGAAAGCGAAGACGAAGAATATGCCATGGCTGTAAGAGATTTCAAGAAATTCTTCAAAAGGCGAGGAAGATTCGTTAGACAACCACACGATGAAAGAAGAACATCTCAAAAGAATAATGATGACAAGTATAGCAAGAATGAGAGAAAATGTTTCAAGTGTGGTGATCCGAATCACCTTATTCGAAAATGTCCAATGATGATAAGAGATCAAAATCAAAGAGCGTTTGTTGGAGGTGCTTGGAGTGATAGCGATGAAGATGAAAAAGAAACAACAAAGGAAGAAAAGTGTCTCATGGCTAAAACATCAAGTGAGGTACGTTCCGAAACCGAATATTTTAGTGATGAAAATCTATCATTAGATGAAAAAGACTTAGATAGTGAATACAATAGATTATGCAAACTAGGACAACAAGTTATGGCTAAAAACAAATCACTAAAATACATAAATAACCAATTAGAAAATGAAGTACTTGAACTAAAAATTAAAATACATCAACTTGAGAAAGGTAAAGAAACTTTCGAAGAATGTAAATCATGTCAAGAGCTTAGAAGTGAAAACAACAAACTTAAGGAAGAAATTTGTAAACTTGATAAATTTGAAAATAGTAGTAACTCACTTAGTAAAATTATAAGTATTCAAAGAATATCCGGAGATAAAACCGGTCTAGGTTTTAACTCAACCGAAGCCTCAACGAGTGAAGTTAAAAATGTTAAATTTGAAAGCGAACTCAAGGAACTAAAACCTTTAAAATCTAATCCTGAGTATATACTCATAAATGATAAGAAAATACATCTAGCTAGTAATGAAGAAATAAAACCGTTTTATAAACCATCTTTAAAAACCGAAGTAGAATCGTCCAAAACTAAAACAAGATCTAAAACTCCACCACCTAGAAAACCGAATAATTCTTACCCTAGACCTAAAACACCTCAACCAAGAGTAAACCAAAATAAACAAAACTTTAACAATAATCAACAAATGTGGAACTTCAATCCATGGGGAATGTTTCCACCATATATGCACCCAAGTCAAATACAAAACATGTTCGGGACAAACAACTTTGGTCAAATGAGACAATGGGGACCAACGTAAAAACTTTCGCCATTCATACATGGAAATCTTTGATGTCACCCCGTGTTCGGACTTTCCCTTGAAGATTTTGAAGTTAAACGCATTGAAGACGAAAGGTACGCATTTCCTTTTATTTCCTTGTAAACAAATGCATGCTTAGTTTAGTATCCAGCTTTTATGTGATTTTGATTGGTTCGTTATTCTCTCTAGCTTTTATTTCTATACATGTATATACTTATTTACTTATACTATATATATATATATATATATATATATATATATATATATATATATATATATATATATATACACACACACACACTACACTTAGCTATATCTAGGATCTTATAATCTAGAAAATTCATTTGTTGATTTTCTAGAACTAGAAATTGTTCGTTTACGAACCTTTTCTTTTCCCCATTTGCCTTATTGAACTTTAATGTTCAACAACACTCATGCTGATGAAGAGAGATGAGTCGAAAAATCTATGGATGAAACAAACTCCCGGCTTCCGTTGCATTCGTCTCCTTCCTTTATTCTCGTCTTATAAGCCCATACTATATATATATATATATATATATATATATATATATATATATATATATATATATATATATATATATATATATATATATATATATATATATATATGAACCTTCCACAACGTTCTCGTGTACTTGACAACTTGATAAATTTCATCCGAAATGATCAAGAAAATTTAATTGGCAAATTGTCAAGTAAAAGTGTCAAGTAATTCCTTTCGTGCGAATACCCTCCAACGTATTTTTGATTAAATATAAATCTAATACATACATATAAATATTTTCTTGTTCTTTCCAGAAACCAAAATAAAAAATATCAAATTTTGGAGGGCGGCCCCCTTAATGTTTAAGGGGACCGGCAGCCAAATGAAGGGCGCCCCCCTTAATGTTTAAGGGGGCCGGCCATCTGATAGCTCAAACCCGTTTTTCTCCTTTTTCCTTTTGCCAAACACTCCACTTTTTCATACTCCCCTTCCCCTGCTTCTGCTGTGACGAAAACCAAAACCCAAAAACCTCTCAAATCACTTCCAAATCACATAATTCGGGTTAATTCGCAAAGGGCAAATTCATCTAACACAATCACCATTACGTATTGTAAGTTTTTCATAACACATTTCGTCTAATTTCATCTTATTTGGTCATACTCATGATTATGCATGTTTTATAAAATTCTTCGATTTCACAATTTCTTTCGAATTAAGTCCAAAAACTCCATAACCGAATGCTTCCCCTAGGTTTAGAATGATCAATCAACACTAGAAACTAGTAATTATAAACTATCATGTCGAAAATTTTTGAAAAACTTCATACACTCCTTTTCAAAATTTTTAGTAAACTCATTGTTGAATAATGATTTGAAAACGTGTTAAAACTAATCACATTATACTTTTATAACTTGTAAAACTTGAAATTACATTTTTCGACCAAGAAAAATTATATTGGTTCACGATATAGGGGTGTTTGGATTATGTCCAAATAATATTGAAACCTAGACATTATGATTTTTATAAAACCTTGTTACAATTATAAACCTAAAAATTGCTAATCGGACTCGTCAAGATATATAATTCATATATATATTGACATACTAGGGGTATAAGTCAATAGTTAAGGAAGCGTTTGGTTTATTACTAAAAATGACATTTTTAAGTAAAAATACAAACCATCTTTTTCAAAAACAAATCACATGCATAAGAAACTCGCAAGAAATAGCTAGTTTTACAATCTAATGTAAATCTAGTAAATTTCATGATATATTAAGATGTTTAAAAGGGCGTTTGGATTTGTCCATAACTACTTATTAAACATCGTAAAGTATATCTAGAACGAGTTAAAAACAATATTAAGGAACATGGTAATCTACTTCTTAGGATTAGTAACGAAGTATGTTTACGTTCCAACATAAGCCTTAACAATATACATATACTTTTATCTTTCTTTATATTTATTTTGGTCTTTTTGTATTGTTGATGTGTTTAGGTGAAAATGCCAAAAGCAACTACCGAAGATCTTTCTCACACTAAAAACTACATTCCTAAAGTTTCCCAACTCCCTACCACATCTCCTTCCATTGGACTTATATATCGTCAAATTGAAGATAGAAATGTTCATGAAGGACGTGTAGTAGATCTTGCTTTTGCCCAATCCGACTACATAAATCGCGTGTTTACAAGCATCAACTTCAATTGTCTTTATGAAATAAATGAACCTATCATTCCTCGCTTCATAATGGATTTCTATAGCCAAGTCACCGTCCAAACCAATGATCTTGGTTTCATCACCATCTCTTTCATGATTCAAAATGAATTTATCACCCTAACTCTCGAACAATTTGGTCATATCCTCCAAATTCCATTTAGAGGTCAAGCCGTTTTCACAAACGAGTGGGACCTCGAATCTCTTAATCGCTATCGACCAACCTTCGGTCCCTATCTCGACGAAATTCCTCATCCCGACGAAATTCGTCAAATCCTTGGTGTGGACCGCGCCACCACAAGCAGAAAAAGTAAATCCAAAAACGTTCAAATCTCTCCATACCAACTTCTCCTCAAGGAGTTGAGCCCCCACATGAAGCGTTGGGAAGAACTCATTCGTGAGAATGCGTTTGGTACCGGAGGTCACCGGGACCATCTCCCGGCGTGCCTTGCTCACATGTTGTATTGTATAGCTGTCGAAAAGCCGTACAATTTGGCCTACTTCTTCATCAAACAGATTAAGTGTGCTAGAAAAACTCCCAAAGCCAATCTTCCATATGGAATGTTCCTCACTCGTCTCTATCGTCATGTTATCGAGTACTACCCCGATCTTGACAATAGTATCTATGAGTCCATCTACCCCACTCTACGTTCTCTCGCTCTAAAACAAGCTCGACGAACTCGAAGTGACAAGGGTAAACCTCGTCGTCATAGCTTTCATGGATCATCTTCAAGGCAAGACGATGACGATGAGGAGGAAAACATCCATGATGCTAGTACCCCTTCGTTTTCTGAGTTCGTTGACAATTTAGAGGATCTTGACTATCCCGAGTATTCTACCCCATCTCCTAGTGATCAAAACGAAG
This sequence comes from Artemisia argyi, assembly GCA_030686995.1. NCBI lineage: Eukaryota > Viridiplantae > Streptophyta > Magnoliopsida > Asterales > Asteraceae > Artemisia > Artemisia argyi. The sequence continues at coordinate 103,978,399 of CM060696.1, forward strand.
AAGTGCTTCATGAACGAACTACCGAGATGCTTAGAAGACAAAAGAGCTTGCACGAAGAAGTTAGAGGTGGCTTCAAATCTATAGGAAAAACTTTGAAGGGTATCTTCGGGAAGAAAAAGAAATGATATGCTTGATTTATGTTTGTTAAACAATATTTAATTCTTATGTCTTGTGTGCTATTTGTCCGAAATACATTCGGAAGTACTTGAAATTTTCTTGGAATAATTGTTTGGATAAATGATTAGTATGTTAACTTGTTTATTTTGTTTAATATATCCTTATGAATGCATGCTTTAATTCTTAACTTATATATATATATATATATATATATATATATATATATATATATATATATATATATATATATATATAGTTGCATGATTAGCTTATATATATCAATGTTCAGAAAGGCTCAAGGCGCACTAAGACGCAAAGGGGGTCAAAGAGCCTCGAATCGAGTCGCAAACCAAGGCGCGGGATTCATAAATAAGAGGCGCACTATACATTTAGGGTTTTTTTTTTATAACATATGTGACAACTTGTGTAGCTTAAATAACAGAAAAATATCAATATTCAATGCATAATGCCACTTAATAGTTATTACATCAAACAAAGGTTGCATTTAAACCCAAAATATTAAGCAGACAACATATCAGAATCCATGAACTACCCTAAATTCCTGAATATACATTACAATATATTAGTTTATGACTTATAAAATTTAACAAATTACCATGTATCAAACTATCAACTATCAACAACAAAAATTTTATAGTTGTTTGGTAACACTTAACACTAAAGAAACAACATTTATATCTGTTAATAAGCTACTATTCTTAGACATTAGATTACAAAAAAAAAAAAAAAAAAAAAAAAAAAAAAAAAAAAACATAGTTTTTTGTTGATTGTGTGTTTTAGTTATTTTCTAAAATATTAGGGTTATTAGATACTTTATAACTTAAAGGGCCAAATGTATATAACACGTAAGCCCAAAATGTATCTTACTATTAAGAAAAAAAAGGCCAAAACCCCGTTACATCTTCTAGGCGCACAAATCCCAAAGGCGCTAAAGCGCAAAAATCCCCAAGGCACTGGGATTTTTACGGGATTCATGCATGTCGTGAGCCTCGATCTAAAAAAATCCCAAAGGCTGGAGCCTCGTGGGATTTAGGGAGTAGGCGCGCCTTAGGCGCGATTTTTAAAACATTGATATATATATATATATATATATATATATATATATATATATATATATATATATATATATATATATATATATATATATATATATATATATATATATATATATATATCATGTTTACTTTATAATAGACCAAAACAAATGTGAAATGTCCAAATGGTGCTTGCTGCAAATACAAAACAGAACACAACATTTTTCCAGAAAATTTTTGAAAAATTTGGTTTCTGGGTCGTCAGATGGGCGGCCCCCTTAAATCATAAAGGGCGGCCCCCTTAAAATTAAGGGGACCGGCCTCCATTTAAGGGGACCGGCCATCTGAAACAGTTTTTACACTGTTCTCTTTTGCATCTTGTGATCCCTTTTGCTAGTCCCAGCTACCATTTCCCTTAAAAACTAAACTGATTTTGGAATATAACATTACAATTTCAAATTAATTCCACTTCTAAACATGTTTTCCCACTATATAATCCCCATGCATGTTTAATTCACATTCCATCATCCTCAAACATTCATCAAACATCATCATGTCATCACCAAGAACCACCTATTCAAACAATGCCAAGAAACAAAAACTTGTCATCATTCCACCCAAACAACTCTTCATTGATCTTACAAATGAAGACAACACCACTCCATCTCCACCATCTCAATGTTCATCTCCTAGTGCACCAAATGCACCCTCCAAAACACCTTCAACAAATGGAAACTCCACCTCCTCCATACCATCCACTTTATCCATAAATGACTACATCAACACCCACTTATCTCCTCCAACAATTGATCAACCATCACAACCTATCAATGAAAACACAACTCTTGCACTCACTCTCTCATTATCACCATTAACACCTCTTGATGCACATTTCTCATCATCTCTTATCAATCCACCAACCTATAACCCCGTCCCATGGAGCTTACTTGATGCTCATGGAGACACTTGCCTTTGTTGCATTCACAACCGAACAATTGTGTTCGGATTAAGAGATGAGATCCAATACATGTTTTCTCATATTGAAAACTTGTTGCATCAACCACCAACAACAAACACAACACCTCCACCGCCATCAACAAACACACCTCCACCATCACCATCCATTCCTCCCAATTAAACATGCTTGGTGTTTTACAAATAAAATTGTGTTAAACCTTTTTGGATGGCAAGCTCTAGAGAGGACTCTCATGTTTGAGCCTTTTTTTTTTTTTTTTTTTTTTTTTTAGTGATGATTCTAAGCCTTTAAGGCTCTTGTTAGTTGCATTACTTGTTATGGTTGTTAATGTAATGCTTGATGTATCTTTTTCATAATTATTAATGTTATGGTTATGTTTAGTCTCTACTCTTGCATGCTATATACATATATATGTTGCTTGACACTAAATATTTTTGCAAGATATCCATATCTCGATTCCTTTTGGCCTCAAAACGAGGGGGAGTATACTTCGAGGGGGAGCTTACATTAACATGGGATAACCTTTTTGATGCTAACAAAAAGGGGGAGAAGTGATATAAACTCACAATAATACTTGAGTATATACTAATTTTCGATTAATGAGTTTAAATTTTGTAATCATCAAAAAGGGGGAGATTGTTGACATAAATAATGTGTGAAAACGTTATTCATATCTTTCGATATCTCTATATTTTGACGATCACAAAATGTAAAATCGTCAATCGTATAATTACTACGTAAACAAGTATTAAGCTAGTTTATATCACTATATCCAACATTATCACTTAAGGTATGGATAAACAAGTGCTTAATACATTTCATGATCAAAGGGGTATTTAATTAACTAACACAAAGTTTATCTAATTATATAAACATATTATATATTTTTGAAAAACACTTTTGGTAATTAAGAAAAATGTTTTATTCATACTAAATATATGAATTCAAATTTTTAACCAAAATCAGTTAGTTTTTCACCAAATAAACTTTCCCCACTAAAAGACAAAGATTCTGGCCGTTTCAGCTGGGCGGCCCCCTTAATTATAAGGGGCGGTCCCCTTAAAATTAAGGGGACCGACCTTGATTTAAGGGGACCGGCCACGCTCCTCTGTCAGAATCTTTTGCCTATAAATACCACCTTTAACCTGAATTTTTTTCTCACCTTTTGCACGAAATTTTCAGATCTATAACTCTCTAAACATCCTCTAAAACCCTTTGATCATTTGTATATTAATCCTTGTTTCAAGTGATTCAATCCCTCATCATCCATTCTCATCCAAAGTGCAAAAGAAGAACACTCTTTCTACAACCAAGTTCAAGAAGTGTTGAAGAGTAGTTGTGCATAGTGTATATATACATTCATTTGTGAATATTGTGTTGTGCTTGTTATATATTGTTTAGAAGATATAGAAGTTGTGTAGGAAGTAGAAGTTGATTAGTAGTGAAGTAGGTTAGTTGTGAAGATTGGTGTGAAGTAGAAGATTGGTGTGTAGAAGATAGGTGTGAAGAAGATTGGTGTATAGTATATTGGTGTGAAGAAGTTGTGCAGAAGTTGTGAAGTTGTTGTGGTGTGTAAATTGGTGTGTAAGGTTTTCTCCGCCAAAAGGGAGTTTGTTGACATAGTGAAGAAAACTCTCAAGTAGGTGACTCGGGGAGTGGAGTAGGAACAAGGAAGGTGTCCTTGTAGCCGAACCACTATAAATCCTTGTGTTTTGGTTTGATCTTTCTAACTCTTCTCATTACCTATTTATTTACCTTTACTATATTAGCTTTGTTAGTTAGTTACCATACAATTGTTCATATAGTGCAAGTATTGAGTTCACATAAACTAGAATTGAAGTTTTTAAAACAAACTTGTGTTTATAAATTTAAAAGGACGTAAAACTATTCAACCCCCCCCTTCTAGTTTTCCACAGTGACAAACCATAATCATAGGATACAATATCTATTGGAGTTTAGTCCTGCTCTGTCAGTTTCCAATTTTTCTAATTGCATGTCAAACATTTTCACCAACAAAGAATATTAACAAACAAGTGCATAACCGTACCCCTTAGTTATCCTAGCAAGAGATTTAAGAGCGCGCCATGTTGTCAGAGCGGCAAAAGGAATTGCACTTGCTTCCTGCAACATGAAAACAGTTTCTGATGCACAGTTATGTAAGCCCTGCACAAACATCAGCAATGGTGGCAATAGCATTATCTGTAATTCCAGGCATGTGACTGTGCACCAGAAGCTGAACTCGTGTGATCATTGATGTCATTGGCAGGTCAAAAGACTCAAAACCGCCCATAAAACATTCACATCCACATAAATTTACAATCATTTTAGGATTACGATTATCTTAAACCAGCAAGTGGTAACATTTCCCGTTTCACCAGCTAACCGTACTGATAAGAAAACCAAATACAGAGCAACAAGACATGTTCTAAGCCTCCTATTAACCCGCATGTCATTTTTCAAAAGTATAACAAGATCCCACACGAGTCCTAGGAGCATTAGTTATATACGTAGACTTGACATCTAAAATATACGAAAAAAGTAAGTTTGAGTCCAATAATTTAAAGGTTCATAATTTACAGCTCAAAATTGACGGAAAGTTATGTCTCTTGTGCTTGATAATTAGAGATGTGAAAACCATTCCTTCTACGTATAAGGACTTAAAAGAGCTAAAATAGACAAATATATTGAAACAAAGACCTTAGTAGACTTGAAACAACATAAATAAATGCAAAATCTTTTTTCGAAAAACCCATAGCAAGTATATTTTGGTCTTTATAACCAGGAAGTCAGAAGTAGAGTTCTTTTTATCCAAAAACTGATTCTTGCTACTTCAAGTATCTGTAATCCGATAATCAGTTGCAAAACGTGAATTTAAATACCACATTGTCCCCTTATTACACATAATGCAAGTTCAAGAATATTCACAACTAAGAATGAAATTCACACCACCTTCTCAAGAAGAAAAGCACACAAAAAAAGTATAGTTTACCTTGTAACAGTCTGTATATACAACTGTGGATTTACATTCCCAGAAGGGTCTTTGTCAGTCGATGGTATATCAAAGAAAACTGTCAAGCAAGTATCTTTGTCAAGCCCACACAGCTTCCAAGCTGTCGTATTCCCCTGCCCAATTGTTGTGCTTGCAACAGCAGGTCCTTTCTGCAAAGAATAGCATTTTAAAAGATAAAATAACTACCAAAACGACTTCAATAATGATTCTAATTAGTAATGTATTATGATTTAATAAATGACCTTTTCCAACGATGTACAAGGTCCAATGATCCCCTGAATTTTTATATCCTTTGAACAGTTAATCTCAAGTGTGCCATTGAAAACAGAGAACAAACGATGAGTTTGACAAAGATAATAAGCTGTGATTTATAAGTAAAGAAATGGACATGCTGATACTTACTTATGAGCAAGGCCAATAGACTCTTCCCCGTTCTCAAACACACGCTTAAATGAGTCTTTAAAGACTGAATGATCAAAACTTTCTGCTAGAACAACAAGGCCACCGGTTCTTTCAATAATTACTTTCATCTCTGCTACACCAACCTAAATATATAAAACAAACACCCCTAAGAGGAATTATGACCTTACATATATACCAAGTTGCAGAAATCACGACACATAGTTGACATGGAAGAAATTGAACCACATGATATAGTATATCCAAATCTATGAACAGATAAAAGGGCTAAGTGCGCAAATAATAATAGGGTCAAGATAATGAATGATCTACCTGGTCAAGGGCTGAAGCAAAAAGATCCAAGACATGACCTTGGCTGACCATCTGCTTTGCAAGTTCCTCGTAAAACTGAACCGCCTTTCTAAAATATGGTGCTGCATCTTTATCCAGATCTTTATGTGAATGAACTGGATCCAGTAGATCCTTAGATATAATCTGCCAAAAGACCAAACAATTATGTAACTCTAGATTTGACTTGATCTTAATAACCATCATAACCTAAACTAAACTCAAATGCGTTTATACATTTTACCGAATCACAAAAATAGTGGCAGCAAAATGCATCTTTTAGGGAAACTATTAACCAAGGAGCTGGTGTGACATTTAGCATCAAGTAAAAAAGCTTTTGGACTACATTGAAGAAACAAAAACAAACATAATAAACAGGTCAAGAAAAAAAGAAAAAAAAAAACAATTTAGGTATTACAAATGTAATACTTGTATTAATAGAGTGCTTGTTAAAAGTATCAAAATAAAGGGAAACAGGGCAATATAATTTAGTATAAGAATGTTCATACTTCTCTTTTGTTGGTTGGATGTAGCACACTGCATCCATAATGGGCAGTGGTTGTCGTCTTTTGTTTATATCTTCCACCACTGCAAAAAGGAAAAACGATATCAAGTAATTAATGAGCCTGCTTTAAACCCAATACTAGAATAAAAAAAGTAAAATCCAATAAGTTAAAAGCTATCTTTGTCAAGTTTGTTCCAACATCAGGCTTGACGGCATATAGCTAAAGAGAATGGAGATACTCAAGTTATATCTTTGCTTATGCCAAGTTGTCCATCTGATGGATATGTTTATTCAAGGGATTCAATGTTTATAAAAAAACTTATCATGGGCACGTTACATATGAGAATAAAGTAGTTCGGATGCAAAAGGCTATTGGGGTATGGCTATGCAGTGCACCTGATTAAGCATCCATTTTAAGGTTGTGTTTGGAATAGCTTATTTAGAGTGCCTATTGGCTTATTTCAGTTCCAAAACACAATACACCTAAAAATTAAGCTTATTTGAGGACTTATCAGCTTATTTACGCCTAAAGGTTTTTTGGGTCATCTTAAAATGGTTTAAGCTCATCCAAATAAGCTAATTCAAACACCCCCATAAGCCAGTACTATTTTGCAAACAAATAAGGCTTTTAACTTAACCGATTTCTTCAGAGTGCACACCGGTCATAAATTTGGGCATTACATTAACATCAACATAACAAATTGTAAAAAAAAAAAAAAAAAAAGTGGAAAAACCCTAATAAATCAACTAAACCAATAAACAATTGTGGAAAAACCATACAAAAATTATATTAAAAAAAATATATAAATACGTTACCTTAATCGGTTCTTCATCTTCAATTATTTCTTTTTCTTGAATTTGCTCTTCAATTATCTTCAATTGTTTCTTTTTCTTCAATTATCCATCAGTATGTTTTGTGTGTGTTTTTTTCATTGAGCCAGCTGATAGATAATTGTTAATGGTTATACTGATGGATTTTACTGTTAATGGTTATACAAGGTTGAGACGAGGTCGAGTGGAGAACCACTAACGGTGGTTAACAGAAGAAGGTTGTGGCATTTGTGATTTGTAAAAGAAGGTCGTGCAGTCTATATAGGGGAAATAGGAAAATTTTTGGTCGATCTGGGTAATTAGCCCTTATTATTATTATTATTATTATTATTATTATTATTATTATTATTATTATTATTATTATTATTATTAACAATAACAATAACAATAACAATAACAATAACAGAAATAATAATAATAATAATAATAATAATAATAATAATAATAATAATAATAATAATAATAATAATAATAATAATAATAATAATAATAATAATAATAATAAAGTGTGGATCAAAAAATTTACATATTCTGCCCAATCCGACTCCGACATGTTCTCCGGGCGTTTTGCCTTGATCTCCTCCTGCTTCTCCATCCCACCTTGCTCAGTAAAATTTATCTTTTTGTGCCGCCACTTGTTGTCGTCGTATCGCTTTTGGAGATAATATTCAATACACTTGACAATATCCTCTCCATCAGCACTGGCAAGGTGCTCGCCGAGATCAAAATAATGCTGCAATAAAATATAATTAAAATAAATATTCAAATTTAAATAAACAATCAAATTTAAAGAAATAGCAAAGTTAAAAAAAAACCAAACACAATAATTAAAAAAATAAAAGATAAAAAAAAAAAAAACTTACGTGTAGCTGGTCGTCGATGTTGGCCTTCGCGGTAGCAGGAACAGCTGACCAGGATTTGTAATGCATAGGAATTGATTGCCGTAACAATTCCCCGACCAAGTTGGAGAACCACTTCGCGTGGTCGCCCACATGCTCCCACATCCCTTTGTCGTTCTTCCGGAATCTGATCGATACCGGACGACTAGTCTCTTTCCTCTCATTGCGGAGCCGCGTGTTCTTTGTGGGACCACGCACCGACTTCCCGCCTTTCCCAATTTTGGCATTGGGCTTGGGAGGTCTGGATTTAGATCCTACAAGTAATCAAATTCAAGTGATGATGACATAAAATAACAAGTTATCAATTTCAAATAATAATCAAGTTTAATTAAAATAATCTAGAAATTCTTACTCTGACAATCACCGCCTATCCTCGTCGGACCACGGGGTGGCTCATTGCCTCCATCGCCACCGTGGTTCCTAGCAACAACATCTGCCATATGTAAATGTACTAGTACAAGAAAATATAATTAGTGAAGAAACACATATACACATATACGCATATACACACACATTGAAATAAATAACAATTTATACAAAATAATAATAATAATAATAATAATAATAATAATAATAATAATAATAATAATAATAATAATAATAATAAATAAATAAATAATTAAATAAATAAATAAACACATTTAACCACTCAATAACAATTTCATTCAAATAAGTGTCATTTAACAAATTACAATTTGAGATCAATCTCCCTCATCACTAAGATAAAAACCCTCATTATTAGTGTCAGCTTCATCTTCACGATCGACGTAATCTTCACCATCAGATGCTAAATCATGAGGAACGTGGTCATCATAATCAATATTATCTTCGTCGTCGTTGACACAAGTGATAATTGGTTGTGGTGGTGCCTCAACTTCCGCTGGCTCAACATCTCTATTTATGGTGTCATAATTCAACGTATCCAACTCAGCAGAGAGTGTGACATGTGATGATGTGTTGTCATGTACAACATCCTGATTGTCTTCTACCACGATGATATCCGGGTTCCAAATCTTATGTTTCATAAACTAATAGCAAGTCCCCACGACACTACTTGTGTCGTGGTACACATCACGAGCACACCCCATGGTGTGTCGTGTTCCAAACCATAAGCCTAAACAAACACCCCTGTATATAAGCCTAAACAAACACCCCTGTATATAAGCCTAAACTAAACTTCTTATGACTATTTACCTAAACAAACACCCCTGTATATAAGCCTAAACAAACACCCCTGTTGTGTAAAACTTACTGTGGTCGCGGATGGACTCGGCTGTGGTTCACAGTTGGACTCGGCTATGGTCTCAGCACTCGGCTGTGCTCTCGGCTCTGTACCTAAAAAAATGCATAGTTACAATTCCAAACACCCCTTAGTGTAAAAATGCAATCTCAAACTTTTGGCGGCGACATGTCCCCGGTAGAAACATAAACACAAAAAAAAAAAAAAAAAAAATTAAACATAAAAATTTTATAATAAACCTGTGGTGGTCTCGGATTCAGGACTTGGCTTCGGGTCTCGGCTACGGGTCTTGGCTTCGGTTCTCAGCAACAACTGTACCCAAAAAAATTGATAATTTTTTTTTATAAAATAAGAAAAAATTAACATACGAAAAAATTGCAAAAATTAACACATATGAAATTAACATATGAAAAAATTAACAATGGTGAGGGTTTGGGTTCTGTAAAAATTCTCACCTGGGTTTTGTAACAATGGTGAGGGCTTGAGGGAAGAAAGAGGTGAGAAAAAGAAAGAATTAAATGAGGTGAGGGCTTGAGGAGAGAATTATACGATGAGAGGGTTTGAGGAGAGGCATCGTGCACAGTGGTGCGAGTGTGGTGAAGTGGTGGAGATGGTGGTTGCTGGGGTGTAGTGGTGGAGATGTGGTGCTGTGGCCGGTGGTGAAGTGGTGGAGATGTGGGGAAGTGGTGGTGCTGTGGTGATGAGGAAGATGGAGATGGAGGTGTAGTGCTGTGATGGGGGTTTTTTTTTTTTTTTTTTTTTTTTTTTTATTTATTTTTTATTTTTTATTTATTTTTTATTTTTTTTACAAGTCGTTTTTAGATCTGGTTAATAATTGGAGTGAGTTAGTGGTAATACTTTTAGCGGGGACATGTCCCCGCTAAAAGTTTCGTTTGTCGTCTATCAATACTTTTGGCGGGGACATGTCCCCGCCAAAAGTTTTGGTCAATCGCCAAAACTTTTGGCGGGGTAAAGTAAATGCAACGAGGGAATTACTAAAATTTTCGAGAAAACTTTTAGCGGGGACATGTCCCCGCCAAAAAGAGTTTACACAAAAATTAACATTTTATCATTTTTATTAATTTAATTAACAAATTTTAATTACTAATAAAATAAAGTTTTAAAGCACTAAAAAAAGACTTTTACATCATTTTTATGTTTTGAAACCCGGATCGACCCGACCGGGTTAACCGGTTCGACCAAATGAGTCGAGATGATACGGTTATACACGAGAAGTTAAACGAATGATTCGAGATGATACGGTTATACACGAGATGTTAAACGAATGAGTCGAGATGATATGGTTATACACGATATGTTAAACGAATGAGTTGAGATGATATGGTTATACACGAGATGTTAAACGAATGAGTCGAGATGATATGGTTATGCACGAGATGATATGGTTATACACGAGATGTGATTCGCCTCAAACAGTCAGATAATTATTGATCAGCCACTTGTGAATGGCCAACTGTAATAGTCAAACAGCTGAGGCAAATGCTTCCGAGGAATACTGTGTTTTCCCGGGTCGTAAGTCCCAACGAGGTGTGCGATGTGATATTATAAACGAATTCTGTGATTAGTGAATGTGAACAGGGAAGGTATAAAAGTGTGTGTGTGTGTTTAAACTATGATTTTATAACTTAAAATAACTTAGGAAAACTATTGGAATGATTACTTAAAAACCTAGATATCTAAAACATTTAAAACGTAATCCAATTTAAAATCAGACGCGACTGCGTACTGAGAAAAAGGTGAGTTTTAAGAAAATTAAACTACAAGGGTTAAAAATGAAAATTCTATAAACTTAAACTTAAAATAAAATTAAACTAAAAATAAAACTATTTTTTAGATTATTTTATTATTTATTATTAATTATTTAATTAAAAACTATTTAACTATTTAATTAGAAAATTATAAATACTACAAATTAAACTAAAAACTTATAAAAATATTTTCTAAACCTAAAATAGAACTTGAAGAAAGTATAAAAAATAAAAATAAATCTTTTTGTCTTTTTGTGAATTTTTTTATTAATTAAAAACTATTAATATTAATTATACTAATTAAACTATTCTAAATTACAAATAATATTAAACTAACTTAGAAAATTATGAAAATTTTTATAAACCTAATTAACCATTATAGGAATCCTAAAAAATTATAAAAACTTTATTTTATATATTTATAAACTAGTTTACTAATTATTATTCTATTTATTATTTAATATCTAATTAAACTATTTAAATTATAAAAACTATTAAATGAACAGTAAAAATTATAGAAAAATTACTAAAATTATATTATGACTTATAAAAGCTAGGAAAAATATAAAATATAGGTGTTACTATATAAAAACTAATTATGCTATTTATAACTTATTTATCGATTAATTACTAATAAAACTATTTTTAATTCTAATTAATACTAAAAGACAGAATAAAAATCTAAGAAAATTATTTAAATTACTTTAATATATAAGGAAATTAATAAAAATATAAAAACATAACTTACTTAATTAAAATCTAAAAATGAAAATTAAAATTTAATTAAATTAAATAGAAACTATCACTTGTTTTTATGTTTGTTTTTCTTGATTTTTCTTTTACCAACCTATATTATACATAAAATTAGACAACTTTTGTGAAAACAACTAATTTACAACTTATTAATAAGCACTGTGGAGGCTTATTACCTCCACAGTTGACCTTTGTTGACCAGTTTAAAGATTAAGCTCACAAGAGCTTATGTGGGGTCCACTTTGATAAAAATTAGTTCAAATAAGTTCCATGGAAATGTTTGAACCAGGATATATCAAATAAGATCTCAGAATAAGCAGATAAGCAATGAATAAGCACTTTGGTCACTTGCATGAACTCAGAAACTGGGACAAGGTTCAAGGCTAATTCAAGGTGGGGTCCACTGGGCTAGAGGTCAAACAAAAGGTCAAGGGTTCAAGCCTGCTAGGAGGGGGGTTCAAATATACTAAGGTTTACAAGTGGGGCCCACTGAGGTGGCCACAAACCACCACCAAAGTGGTGGTAGTGGCCTGGGTAACTGATGGTGCAGGGGAGGTCTTCCTCCCTGCAGTTGTCTTTGGGCAAGGGTGGGACCCACAATTAAATTACCAAAAATACAAGGGTACTGAGACCTTAAAGTTGAGGTGGTAGAGTATTACCAAAACAATTTTCAGCTCCTAAAACCTTATACAAAATTCTACAAAATTCCCCCAATATTTGAAAAAATCTGAGTTGTGCAAACTTTGACTTTTGATAGAAACTAAGATTTGACTTAAATGAACTTGTGATTGATTCTATTGATTTAAAATGAGATTATAAACTATATCTAAACTAGATTACACTAATTTAACAAACATAGTACCTAATGCAACTGATTTGAGACCCCTAACCCCTCACAGTTAACTGTGAGGGAAAATTATTTATGATTTTGACTATGGCTAAAACTTTTACCAAGATTTGAGTTGTTTAGAGTTGGTTAGGTCATAAGTGAGTTACCTAGATAGGTTCTAACCACAAATGACAGTCACAATATGACCAATCACAATATTCCAAACACCCCATTATGATTATCTATCTTTGATTTTTCAATACAAGTCACAATTTGAACTTCCAAACTGAGATTAAAAGACTTACTAGATTATATTATGCTAAGTTAAACAGAAAACACTAACAAATAAGCAGTTTTAACTAGTTAATACTTAATAAGCTAAATAAGCTAGAACCTAACAGTTTTACAAACAAAATTATTGCTACAACTACCTAAACTATTTATTTAGTTAAATTAGTTCAAAATACTAATGATAAGCATGAACACACTAAAATAAACACTAAATAAGCTGAAATACAGTGAATTACAAAAAAGTGAGATTATAACTTACAAGCTAACCAAGCATGAAACTGATGAACCAGAGCCCATGATCATACCTAACAGCTTCCAAACAAGCTTCTAATACCAGAACAACCCTCATTCACCATACTCCCAGCTTCTTTCTTTCTTCTCTTCTGATTTTCTATTTATTTCTATTTTAAATGAATTTTTCTTATTTTCTTAGAACTTGAATGATACTGAATGAAAACTTTAGAAACTTAAGCAAACTCAAAAGTGAACTTAATACAGCTTAAAGGAACATGAAACAACAACACATAACTATTTTAATTGAATTTGTCAAATTCACTTAAAATAGCTAGATATGAATTTAAGGAACAACACTGGAATTTAAGGTTTAAAAGAGCTTGAATTACATTAAAGTAACTGAGTTTAACAAGGTTTAACTTAAAATTACAACTGAAATAAGGATTACACTACCTACGATTTAGCTACACTACTCCTAAACTAATAATTCATCTCTGCTGCATCATTTCCCTTTTAAAGCTATTTTCTGAGCTTGTGGGACCCACTGGGGTGTTTCCCACCACTTTAGAGCCATTGATGTAGTCCAAATCATCCCAGCCGTTTAAATCCATAACTTGGCGCCAAAGTCCTTGTGGGTACTGTTTGTTGCGTGGAGAGGGTTTAGGGCAATTAAGGGGGCTTGGAGGGTTGTGTGAGGTGGAGGGTGAGGTGGAATGAGTGGGGAACAAGTATGGACAGGTGGTGGTGGTGGTTTGGGAATACCAGTGGTGATGGTGGTTTGGGAGGGAAGGAGTATACGGGGTAGTGGTTTTGGTTGTGGGTTGACCGGGGTTTGACCCTGCTTGGGCTGGTAGTTATTTTAGGTGGGCTGGAAAAGGGTGGGCTTGGGTTTAGTTTAGTGGATTGGGTAATAGTTTGGTTTTGGGTTTTTATTAATAAGGGTGATCCGTTTGGTTAGTTTAGAAATTACAAGGACCAAAAATGTAATTTGGCAAAAGTTTAGGGTTTGGATTGGTGACTTCTTCATAATTTAAATAAGGACTAATCTTGCCACCAATGAATAGTACACGGGTATTTTTGATGTTTTTCAATTTTTTAAACCCCGGGGACTATTTATGCCAAACCTTCAAACTTGAGGGACCAATTTGTAATTTCTCCACACTTTTCACATAAGGACCAAACCTGCAAAAGATTATTAATATAGGGACCAAAATTGAATTTCTCAAAGTTTTTACATCCCAGGGACCTTTTCTGTCAATTTCCAAAGTACAGGGACTAAACTTGTAATTTTATGAAACTTTGCACCAAAGGACTAAATATGTAATTTTATGATTAAAAAGGACCTTTGGTGACATTTTCATGTTTTTAGAATAACCAGGGACTAGTTTTGCCAATTTATGAAACTTGAGGGACTGAAACTGCCAATTATGCAAACTTTGTACGTTTTTCATCTGTTTTTGCATATTTTGTATTTGAAACATATAAAACACACCTTTAAGATATTTTAAGTATTTTGATACATATTTGAGTGTTTTTGTGTGTTTTGGCAGCTCAGATTAGTATAAAATGATGAGTATTTAGACACTCATCAATCCCCCACACTAAACTATTGCTAGTCCCTAGCAATCTATTGAGAAAAACTTAATGGATTTGAAAAAAAACTCTTTACCAAAAGCCATCACTTCTGGAGTAGCCAGGTGTAAGAACTGTGGTACACCTGATAACCGTGTGATTTTGAGCAAATCACCAGCTGTTAACGGATTTGTTTTGTCTTTACCAAAAACCGTTTGCTTTTGGACTAGCCAGGTGTGAGAACTGTGGTACACCTGATAACCGTGTGATTTTGAGCAAATCACCAGCTGTTAACGGATTTGTTTTGTCTTTACCAAAAACCGTTTGCTTTTGGACTAGCCAGGTGTGAGAACTGTGGTACACCTGATAACCGTGTGATTTTGAGCAAACCACCAGCTGTCAACGGATTTGATTTGTCTTTACCAAAAGCCGTTTGCTTCTGGACTAGCCAACTCTTGATGGAATAGTCAACATCTTGGTGAGCTGATTACCAATTATGGTTTTTCCACAGCCTTTACCACAAGCCATAAACTTGCGGGCTAGCCAACTCATTAGCTTTTGAGGATAATGGGGAGTTGAGGAACCATACAATTTTTGGCAAATTGCAAGCCATAAACGGGTTTGAGTTATCTTTACCAAGAACCGTTTGCTCCTGGATTAGCCAATCCTGTTGTGGGTTAGACATGGAGGATTGATACCATTTGTTGTATTTAGTGCAAAACACTAATACCAAATGAAAAAAAAAAATTTTAAATTTTGGCCATTTTTTGGAAAAAGGGCATAAGTGATCAAATTCGCCAGAATTCCCCCCCACACTTAGAAATGAATATTGTCCTCAATATTCAAAATCCCGGCTATTATGCCGAATTCTTGAACGTAAAAAGATAACATTTAAAACTAAGTGGGGTAACACAACAATTATTTTATTTTTCTGTATTTACAATTTTCAAAGTTTTTCAGATCTATATACAAAATGTGGGGCACACCCCCACACTTAGGTGTTAGAAAGGGTAAGAAATAGGAGTGGGGTCCACTCACAGAATTATGAAGAATTTATCAGTCTAAGGATCCTTTTTGAGCGTAGGAAACTTAGAAAAGGATACGAAGACTTTTTTTAGATTTTATATTTTATAATGTTTTTGTATTTTTAAATTTTTATATATATGTACAAAGAAAGAAAATTCCTAACAACCGCCCCTCGAAAGGGAATCTGGGTCTGACAGAGCTCAGTAACTGTAAACAGCCAACAACCAAATGTTGTAACTGAGGGACTATCAAACTGTGCAAGTTGTGTGCAAAGGAAAAATGTTTTTGTATTTTATATTGTTTATGAAATAATATAATATATGTAATCACTACCTCCCAGGCTTGTGTCAGGTTTACCACGCAAGCTAATCACTTGTGAATGATTAACTGTAATAAATTTGTCCTGACAGCCCGGAAGTTGAATGATAAAGTATAATGTACATACAAGGATAGAAAGTATTTTTGGTTTTTTTTTTGTGTTCGTTGAAAACTAATTTTAAAATGTTTTCGGGAACTGTTTATATTATAATATGAATTTTATCAAAGATAAACAACATTTAAACTAATATGCAAGATTCTAGGGTCTAACAATATCACAGTGCTCATATTGAGATAATCAAATGTCAAGTTGACTTTCTAACATGCTACACCACTTAATTGAAGCTATCACTGAGTCAAAATAATCATATATGGCATATATCAAACAAGAATAACACCCTACACAATCTCTAACACAGTTAAACCATTAGATCCAAACAACCTTTAAATGAAACCTAATTAAGTTACAAGAACATGAAACTAACAAATAACAACAATTTAACATTTATGCAAGGTTATTAGATCACACAATCTCACAGTACTCATAATGAGATCATCAATGTGTCAAATTGACTTTCTACCATGCTATACCCTTTGATTAACATTTCACTGAGTTATTTAGATCACGTATGCAGTATATCAAACAAGAACAACTACAAAAACAACCCTAACTCAGTGTAACTATCCAATCTAAACAACCCTCTAATGAAATTAAAACGAGCTTTTCAAAGCATAGAACTGTATAAACCAATTTCATCCAATCCAAAGATCATAATTTGTCAAGATTCAAATCTTTTTAAGCATAAACATGTTGTCAAGCAGCTTAAGCCTAGGATTATCAAAAATTATGTATATTGACAGTTAAAATACTATTACAAACCATAGTCAAATTCCAAAACATAAACGCCAAATATTATGTTAATTTATTAAGAAACAACAAATAAACAGGAAATGTAAAAGATGGTAAATATATAATGAGCGTACATCCATAATCACTAATACGCAAAATCGTTTAAAATAAGCGCACAACCTCCCCGGCAGCGGCGCCAAATTTTGATTCGCCTCAAACAGTCAGATAATTATTGATCAGCCACTTGTGAATGGCCAACTGTAATAGTCAAACAGCTGAGGCAAATGCTTCCGAGGAATACTGTGTTTTCCCGGGTCGTAAGTCCCAACGAGGTGTGCGATGTGATATTATAAACGAATTCTGTGATTAGTGAATGTGAACAGGGAAGGTATAAAAGTGTGTGTGTGTGTTTAAACTATGATTTTATAACTTAAAATAACTTAGGAAAACTATTGGAATGATTACTTAAAAACCTAGATATCTAAAACATTTAAAACGTAATCCAATTTAAAATCAGACGCGACTGCGTACTGAGAAAAAGGTGAGTTTTAAGAAAATTAAACTACAAGGGTTAAAAATGAAAATTCTATAAACTTAAACTTAAAATAAAATTAAACTAAAAATAAAACTATTTTTTAGATTATTTTATTATTTATTATTAATTATTTAATTAAAAACTATTTAACTATTTAATTAGAAAATTATAAATACTACAAATTAAACTAAAAACTTATAAAAATATTTTCTAAACCTAAAATAGAACTTGAAGAAAGTATAAAAAATAAAAATAAATCTTTTTGTCTTTTTGTGAATTTTTTTATTAATTAAAAACTATTAATATTAATTATACTAATTAAACTATTCTAAATTACAAATAATATTAAACTAACTTAGAAAATTATGAAAATTTTTATAAACCTAATTAACCATTATAGGAATCCTAAAAAATTATAAAAACTTTATTTTATATATTTATAAACTAGTTTACTAATTATTATTCTATTTATTATTTAATATCTAATTAAACTATTTAAATTATAAAAACTATTAAATGAACAGTAAAAATTATAGAAAAATTACTAAAATTATATTATGACTTATAAAAGCTAGGAAAAATATAAAATATAGGTGTTACTATATAAAAACTAATTATGCTATTTATAACTTATTTATTGATTAATTACTAATAAAACTATTTTTAATTCTAATTAATACTAAAAGACAGAATAAAAATCTAAGAAAATTATTTAAATTACTTTAATATATAAGGAAATTAATAAAAATATAAAAACATAACTTACTTAATTAAAATCTAAAAATGAAAATTAAAATTTAATTAAATTAAATAGAAACTATCACTTGTTTTTATGTTTGTTTTTCTTGATTTTTCTTTTACCAACCTATATTATACATAAAATTAGACAACTTTTGTGAAAACAACTAATTTACAACTTATTAATAAGCACTGTGGAGGCTTATTACCTCCACAGTTGACCTTTGTTGACCAGTTTAAAGATTAAGCTCACAAGAGCTTATGTGGGGTCCACTTTGATAAAAATTAGTTCAAATAAGTTCCATGGAAATGTTTGAACCAGGATATATCAAATAAGATCTCAGAATAAGCAGATAAGCAATGAATAAGCACTTTGGTCACTTGCATGAACTCAGAAACTGGGACAAGGTTCAAGGCTAATTCAAGGTGGGGTCCACTGGGCTAGAGGTCAAACAAAAGGTCAAGGGTTCAAGCCTGCTAGGAGGGGGGTTCAAATATACTAAGGTTTACAAGTGGGGCCCACTGAGGTGGCCACAAACCACCACCAAAGTGGTGGTAGTGGCCTGGGTAACTGATGGTGCAGGGGAGGTCTTCCTCCCTGCAGTTGTCTTTGGGCAAGGGTGGGACCCACAATTAAATTACCAAAAATACAAGGGTACTGAGACCTTAAAGTTGAGGTGGTAGAGTATTACCAAAACAATTTTCAGCTCCTAAAACCTTATACAAAATTCTACAAAATTCCCCCAATATTTGAAAAAATCTGAGTTGTGCAAACTTTGACTTTTGATAGAAACTAAGATTTGACTTAAATGAACTTGTGATTGATTCTATTGATTTAAAATGAGATTATAAACTATATCTAAACTAGATTACACTAATTTAACAAACATAGTACCTAATGCAACTGATTTGAGACCCCTAACCCCTCACAGTTAACTGTGAGGGAAAATTATTTATGATTTTGACTATGGCTAAAACTTTTACCAAGATTTGAGTTGTTTAGAGTTGGTTAGGTCATAAGTGAGTTACCTAGATAGGTTCTAACCACAAATGACAGTCACAATATGACCAATCACAATATTCCAAACACCCCATTATGATTATCTATCTTTGATTTTTCAATACAAGTCACAATTTGAACTTCCAAACTGAGATTAAAAGACTTACTAGATTATATTATGCTAAGTTAAACAGAAAACACTAACAAATAAGCAGTTTTAACTAGTTAATACTTAATAAGCTAAATAAGCTAGAACCTAACAGTTTTACAAACAAAATTATTGCTACAACTACCTAAACTATTTATTTAGTTAAATTAGTTCAAAATACTAATGATAAGCATGAACACACTAAAATAAACACTAAATAAGCTGAAATACAGTGAATTACAAAAAAGTGAGATTATAACTTACAAGCTAACCAAGCATGAAACTGATGAACCAGAGCCCATGATCATACCTAACAGCTTCCAAACAAGCTTCTAATACCAGAACAACCCTCATTCACCATACTCCCAGCTTCTTTCTTTCTTCTCTTCTGATTTTCTATTTATTTCTATTTTAAATGAATTTTTCTTATTTTCTTAGAACTTGAATGATACTGAATGAAAACTTTAGAAACTTAAGCAAACTCAAAAGTGAACTTAATACAGCTTAAAGGAACATGAAACAACAACACATAACTATTTTAATTGAATTTGTCAAATTCACTTAAAATAGCTAGATATGAATTTAAGGAACAACACTGGAATTTAAGGTTTAAAAGAGCTTGAATTACATTAAAGTAACTGAGTTTAACAAGGTTTAACTTAAAATTACAACTGAAATAAGGATTACACTACCTACGATTTAGCTACACTACTCCTAAACTAATAATTCATCTCTGCTGCATCATTTCCCTTTTAAAGCTATTTTCTGAGCTTGTGGGACCCACTGGGGTGTTTCCCACCACTTTAGAGCCATTGATGTAGTCCAAATCATCCCAGCCGTTTAAATCCATAACTTGGCGCCAAAGTCCTTGTGGGTACTGTTTGTTGCGTGGAGAGGGTTTAGGGCAATTAAGGGGGCTTGGAGGGTTGTGTGAGGTGGAGGGTGAGGTGGAATGAGTGGGGAACAAGTATGGACAGGTGGTGGTGGTGGTTTGGGAATACCAGTGGTGATGGTGGTTTGGGAGGGAAGGAGTATACGGGGTAGTGGTTTTGGTTGTGGGTTGACCGGGGTTTGACCCTGGTTGGGCTGGTAGTTATTTTAGGTGGGCTGGAAAAGGGTGGGCTTGGGTTTAGTTTAGTGGATTGGGTAATAGTTTGGTTTTGGGTTTTTATTAATAAGGGTGATCCGTTTGGTTAGTTTAGAAATTACAAGGACCAAAAATGTAATTTGGCAAAAGTTTAGGGTTTGGATTGGTGACTTCTTCATAATTTAAATAAGGACTAATCTTGCCACCAATGAATAGTACACGGGTATTTTTGATGTTTTTCAATTTTTTAAACCCCGGGGACTATTTATGCCAAACCTTCAAACTTGAGGGACCAATTTGTAATTTCTCCACACTTTTCACATAAGGACCAAACCTGCAAAAGATTATTAATATAGGGACCAAAATTGAATTTCTCAAAGTTTTTACATCCCAGGGACCTTTTCTGTCAATTTCCAAAGTACAGGGACTAAACTTGTAATTTTATGAAACTTTGCACCAAAGGACTAAATATGTAATTTTATGATTAAAAAGGACCTTTGGTGACATTTTCATGTTTTTAGAATAACCAGGGACTAGTTTTGCCAATTTATGAAACTTGAGGGACTGAAACTGCCAATTATGCAAACTTTGTACGTTTTTCATCTGTTTTTGCATATTTTGTATTTGAAACATATAAAACACACCTTTAAGATATTTTAAGTATTTTGATACATATTTGAGTGTTTTTGTGTGTTTTGGCAGCTCAGATTAGTATAAAATGATGAGTATTTAGACACTCATCAAGATGTTAAACGAATGAGTCGAGATGATATGGTTATGCACGAGATGATATGGTTATACACGAGATGTTAAACGAATGAGTCGAGATGATATGGTTATACACGATATGTTAAACGAATGAGTCGAGATGATAGGGCTATACACGATATGTTAAACAAATGAGTCGAGATGATATGGTTATACATGAGATGTTAAACGAATGAGTTGAGATGATATGGTTATATACGAGATGTTAAACGAATGAGTCGAGATGATATGGTTATACATGAGATGTTAAACGAATGAGTCGAGATGATAGGGTTATACACGAGATGTTAAACGAATGAGTCGAGATGATAGGGTTATACACGAGATGTTAAACGAATGATTCGAGATGGTACGGTTATACACGAGATGTTAAATGAATGATTCAAGATGATACGGTTATACACGAGATGTTAAACGAATGAGTCGAGATGATACGGTTATACACGAGATGTTAAACGAATGAGTCGAGATGATATGGTTATGCACGAGATGTTAAGCGAATGAGTCGAGATGATACGGTTATGCATGAGATGTTAAACGAATGAGTCGAGATGATACGGTTATACACGAGATGTTAAACGAATGAGTCGAGATGATACGGTTATACACGAGATGTTAAACGAATGAGTCGAGATGATACGGTTATACACGAAATGTTAAACGAATGATTCGAGATGATACGGTTATACACGAGATGTTAAAAAAATGAGTCGAGATGATATTGTTATACACGAGATGTTAAACGAATGAGTCGAGATGATATGGTTATACACGAGATGTTAAACGAATGAGTCGAGATGATATGGTTATACACGATATGTTAAACGAATGAGTCGAGATGATATGGTTATGCATGAGATGTTAAACGACTGAGTCGAGATGATATGGTTATGCACGAGATGTTAAACGAATGAGTCGAGATGATAGGGTTATACACGAGATGTTAAATGAATGATTTGAGATGATAGGGTTATACACGAGATGTTAAACGAATGAGTCGAGATGATACGGTTATACACGAGATGTTAAACGAATGAGTCGAGATGATATGGTTATCCACGAGATGTTAAACGAATGAGTCGAGATGATACGGTTATGCACGAGATGTTAAACGAATGAGTCGAGATGATACGGTTATACACGAGATGTTAAACGAATGAGTCGAGATGATACGGTTATACACGAGATGTTAAACGAATGAGTCGAGATGATGTGGTATTGCACAATATAAACCCACCTAACAACTTATCCTCACATATAAACTCACACACACTTATCTAACCCATATCATCTCACACACATACTCATCTCACTACATATATATCTCTCTCTCTAGCAGTTTTCGTTTTCCGGCGACACCAGCAGTTTCCGGCCGCCAGAATCTTTTTCTGGCCACCACCTTTTATCAACTTAACTTGTAGATCGGGCCACCCCGATCACGATTCTACCACACACAACTACAAACACACACTGTCAACCAGAATGCAGCGATATAATCCTTTTATGTGTACTTGTGGTGTAAGAAATATAAAAAAAGAACGTCACATCAAAAAGATACATTTGGATGGGAGTATTATGCATGTTCTCTTTCGAAGCCAAGAGAGAAAGGTCATGGATGTGGATACTTTATGTGGAAGACTGAATTTGATGAACAATTACAAGTAATATACTCTGCTTCAATATCTCACGGTTCTGGGTGCACAAACTGCCATGAAAAAGATCTTAGGATAAATATGCTGGAGGCACAAAAACAGTTGTTAGAGACAAAAGTCAGGTTGCTCGAGGCAAGACTTGCAATGGCAACGAATCCCGACAACAATGACCACGCATGTCAATCGGATGCAATACTCTGTGACTTGTTAGGTGACATGGAAAATCTTCGTATGTAATGCTGTTGTTGTTGATGTTGTTTGATGAGGCGAAAAATGAACCACTTTTAGGGGGTCATTTAAGCCCGAAATTGAATTTATTTGATCAAATATTGCCCTAAATCGTTCCTTTTGTGATTTTAGGTACTTTGGGAGTGAAATCTGGAAAAGGAAGCAATTCGGACATTTTTGGAGCATAAAAGTGAAGAAAACGCCAAAGACTTAATTTTCCAAGCTGGGAACAGTGTGTGACGGCGTCAAGAGCATTATCCTGACGGCGTCAAGAGTAAATTTCATGACGGCCCAGTACTCAAATGAAGGCGTCACAAGAAAGAGCGTCAAGAGTTAAATGTGTGACGGCCTGGAAAAATTTAATACATGACGGCGTCAGATGTAGATCAAGGCAGTCCGAGGATTCTTTTGGCGGGGAGATGACGGCGTCACAAGATTGTTCTTGACCCACAAACACGTAAATTTACGACATTTACGTAAATGAGGTACTAGATGAAGACAAAGAGCGTCAACTATAGTCATCCTCAGCAATTTGAAGAGCTTATGAAGACCTTTCTTTATTCTTATTTGCCCTTGTAGGAAATGTTGTAAGTAATCCCTTATGTCGCCCCATTGGGGGAAGATTGTTGGGATCAAAGTTTATAATCCCAACACGTAAATGGAACGGCATTTACGGGATTACATTAGTTATCTAATTTAGCCAAAACACAAGGACTAGAATCGTAATATTGTAATAGTTAGTTTGTGTTAGGCTATATAAGCCCTCATAGACTTCACTAGGAGGGTGAGACTTTGTTTTGTATTTCACTTTCTTCATTATCAATAAAACATAGTTTTTCCCTTCTCTCTCTACTCTCTCTCTCTCTAACCATGGAGTTCATTTACTTTCATATTACTCGACCTCCCGAATCACAATAATCAATCGAAACCATGATCCTACAAGTTTAGAAACATGTTTATATACATCCTAAGAACATTAAAGAAGCAATGACTTATGACAACTGGATTGAATCTATGCAAGAGGAATTTAAGCAATTCATAAGATTAGAAGTCTGGGAATTAGTTGAAAGACCTGACGGAGTCTTTGTCATCGGGTTAAAATGGATTTGGAAGAATAAGCTAGATGCTGAAGGCACTGTCATACGTAACAAATCACGCCTGGTAGCGAAAGGATACTCTCAACTAGAAGGACTTGATTTTGCTGAATCCTTTGCTCCAGTGGCTAGACATGAAGCTGTTCGGATCTTTTTGGCCTATGCTGCACACAGGAACATGATTGTTTACCAAATGGATGTGAAAACAGCATTTCTTAATGGAGAACTCCGTGAAGAAGTTTATTTTAGCCAACCTGAAGGCTTCATTGATCCTGAGCGTCCTAATCACGTTTACCGACTCAAAAAGGCACTCTACGGACTTAAACAAGCCCCACGGGCGTGGTATGACAAACTGTCCACTTTCATGCTGGCCAATAAATTTTCTAAAGGATCGGTGGATCCTACACTATTTACAAAAACCTACGGGGAGGACTTACTTGTTGTTCAAATATATGTCGATGACATTATTTTTGCCTCAACAAAAAGAAGTTACTCTAATGATTTTGCAAAATTAATGAAAGATAATTTTGAAATGTCCATGATGGGTGAACTTTCGTTCTTTCTAGGACTACAAGTTCATCAATCACCCCGTGGAATTTTTATAAATCAGTCCAAATATGCTCTTGAAATTTTAAAGAAACATGGAATGATGTCTTGTGATACTTATAATACACCAATGGGCTATACCACAAAACTAGATGCTGACTTACATGGGACTCCTGTTGACCCTACCAAATACCGAAGTATGATTGGGTCCCTCATGTATCTCACAGCTAGTAGACCTGATATAGTATTTGCTTTCTACACGTGCTCTCGCTATCAGTCCAAACCAACTGAAAAACACTTCAGTGAGGTCAAAAGAATCCTTCGATACATAAAGGGAACCATTAACTTGGGAATCTGGTATCCGAAGGATTATGGTTTTGAACTAATTGCTTTTTCAGATGCTGACCATGCAGGATGTTTAGACACACGCAAAAGTACATCTGGTGGATTACAATTTCTCGGAGACAAACTTGTGTCATGGCAATCAAAGAAGCAGGACTGCACATCACTGTCGTCTACAGAATCTGAATACGTAGCCATGTCTGCTTGTTGTGCTCAAGTCATTTGGATGAGATCACAACTTAAGGATTATGGCTACTTATTCAACAAGATTCCTATCTACTGTGATTCCAAAAGTGCAATTGCTATCTCCTGCAACACAGTACATCATTGCAAATCCAAACACATCGATCTCCGATATCACTTCATCAAAGAGCATGTGGAAAAGGGTACCGTTGAACT
This sequence comes from Artemisia argyi, assembly GCA_030686995.1. Taxonomy (NCBI): domain Eukaryota; kingdom Viridiplantae; phylum Streptophyta; class Magnoliopsida; order Asterales; family Asteraceae; genus Artemisia; species Artemisia argyi. The sequence goes on from CM060696.1 coordinate 104,003,958, forward strand.
TTATTTTGTTGGGACTGAGTACCAATTGGCGGACTTACTTACCAAATCATTAGCACCATCAAGGTTTGCTAGTCTAGTCCACCAAATTGGTATGCGATGTTTGACTCCAGAGGATCTGGAAAAGTTTGTAAAACACAATTGATCGTCAAACATCAAAACTTTGTATATATTTTTTCAAAAACAAAATACAAAAATAGAAAACCAATCAAAAACACAAAAAGATTTTTGGTTCATCTCTCAAAAAAAAAAAAAAAATGCAAGTATAAACCACCTCTTTCAACACTATTTTATAAAATGTCTTCAATTATTTAAAACAAGTGTTGAGGGGGAGGAAAAGTAATGTTTCAAAATTTTCAAATATATATTAATTTTTTATACTTGCATTTTACCAAAAATAAATACGTTTTTTTTATCTAAAGTGATGCTTCAAAAGTGTTTCGGGTTACTCTCCTTGTCCTATATAATAAATGTTTTCAGTATTTTTGACTACGGTCTAAGGTCGAGGGGGAGTACCACAAGTTGTTCTTATCGTAACTTGGTGTTATTAACGAAAGTTAAATGAGTTAGTGAGTTTAGGCATTAGGTGTGTAAGTAAAATGAGGTTAAGGGGCCATAATTGTCAATATGTGAAACATGTTTTTACTCTTGGTCAAAACCCATTTGACCAACACATTAACTGCACCTGTAAAATTACTTACACACAATTAATACTTCACCAACCATCATCTACGATCCACAATCACTTGAACAATCTGTGCATCAATCTTCGAATCTGTAAGTTGTTATACGATTTGATCATCATTACTAACGAGGGTTTTGAGTTTCCCATTAATCCAACGGTTTAATTTGTGTCAATCGCTTAATTAGATCTAGGGTTATGCGTAATCATGTACCCAGAAATTTGTGATGTTAATGGTTAAAATTGTTTGTGGGTTTTGACCCTTGAATGATATTACACATGATTCTAAACTCCAATCGTACCCAGATACACTAATCATTCGATTTGATTTTAGGGTTCATACGATGGAATTAGGGGTTCTTGATTTTGTGCTTTAGGTTTGAAATTGGTGATGGGGATTGTGTTATTACATGCCTAGGAACTCATACATGTGGTTTAATTGCAACAATTACATATCTTGTTCATGAATCAAAGTTTTAGAGATCGAACGCACTAGCAGATTTGACCTTGAGATTCTGTGGTCGATTAGTGTTATAATTTGAACCATATGCTCCTTAAGGTGTTAGAAACATTTGCCCTTTGCCTTCTCTTACCCAGAATCATGTTTGATTGGGATTTTGATTATGTGTTCATGTATGTTTACGCGTAACTCAATATTATGTCTCATTTATGCATAAGTTTGTGAGTTTAAGTGTGTTAATATGAATATTGATCAGTGGTAATGTTTTGTACACTTTCAGGAATCAAACAACACTAATTACTTAAGGTGATTTTATGGAAAATGGCATGTTTACGCACAAATTGTTCATCCTACGCGTAAGATTGAATCTTACGCGTAAGATTCGACACGTGGACAAACATTGTCTTGGATAAGACAATGTTTACGCTTAATGATAAATCTTACGCATAAGTTTTGTTCTTACGCTTAAGTCTTGAACTTACGCATAAGTCAAAACCTACGCGTAAGTTATATCTTACGCCTAAGGTTAACCCTTTGCGTAATCTCATTTCCTACGCCTAAGATTTCATCCTACGCATAAGATTGAGCCTACGCATAAGATTTACCTTACGCATAACATATAAGCTTACGCGTAGTTTTTGCTCTTACGCCTAATTTCTATTCTTACGCTTAAGTCAGGTTACGCGTAAACTTATCCACTTACGCGTAAACTTGTCAAATTCATGAAATTTTTCCTAAGTATTGTAAAATTTCCAAAGTGTAACTTCTTGTAATGATAAACTCATGTTGTAACTTAATTGTCATACGTTTCTATCATGTGATAAAACATAAGTTTGTCATATATCAAAAGTTTTCACACACACAAACACCCACTGATCAATGTATAATATGCTAATCATATATTATTATGTTTGAGCTAACACCGTAAACCATTGCCATGTTTCTGTTTGTTTATGATCAATTCAGATGGCAGAACACAATGACGTTCCATACGGACCAGAACCCGAACCTAAGCTTTCATGGGAAGAGACATTCCCAGATGATTACACCAGGAAAATAGGCAAGAACAACCTCCGAATCAACTTCAACAAAATCACTTGCAACGAGTCTTCATGTATTGTTGCAGTGGATGCTCTTCTATATCACCCCAACAAGCTGTTGTTAACCAAGTCTACCTCAGTATCCTGCTTCTACATCCACCAGTTTTGGCATACACTTCAGCTAGATCTTGGGGAGGCTTCCTTCACCTGTATGCTTCATAACCGTCAGGTCACTGTGGACATTGATATGCTTAGGAATGTACTTGGGTTACCAGAACTCGGCCCAGATGAAGTATATGATCAAGTTCCCACCGAAGAAGAGCTGATAGAGTGGTTACGGGATATTGGCTATGACGAATCAGAAGAAGTTATTACAAGACATTCTAGGGTCAACATTAGGTATCTTCCACAACCATGGAGAACCCTATACATTCTGATTTCCAAGTCCTTGTCTGGCAGAGACACTGGCCACGAACACCCAAAGCTCCAACACCTCAAACTTTTCTGGGCAATGGCTAATGTGAAGAAAGTTGATTATGCCAGCATTATCTGGGAAGACCTGGTGTGGCACATTCAACACAAGACAACCAACATTCCATTCATCCGTTTCACAAAACTACTCATCGAAAGCTTCCTTCGTGAGTATGACGATATCCCACAGAGACTTGATGACGAAGATAAGAACACGTTCAGAAATGAAGATACTCTCAGAGTCATCAAGAGACTCGACACCAGCACACGCAAGCAAGGAAAGAAACTTCCCGATTGTCTCTTGAATGCCAAAGTGAAGGCTTGCAAGAATTACAAGTATTACGAACAAGCTCTTAAGGATGACAAAGTTGGTTTCCTTGACGAAGTTGTTCTACCCTCCAGCATGCAAAAGAAGGGAAAGAAAGGCAGTAAGACTGGGAGCTCCGGCAGTTCCACTCAGTCTAAGAAGAAGAAGGGTACTCTCAAGAGAAGGACTCCTGCCAAGAAGCCTGCATCCATTCCTGAACCTGGGTGGTTTCCCTCACCACAATCTTCTCCAAAACCGGCTGACTCTAAACAAACCGAATCCGATGAAGGTCCAGTGTATAGAGAAGCTTATGCTAACATTGATAAGGATGTGAATCTTGATGACATTGACGATAAGGATTTGACGTTCGAAGATTGGGAAAAGAATATTGACGAATTTGCCGATAATGCTAAATATCCAGCATATCTCAATCAAAGACCGTTCACTGAAGCTCAAACAATTTTGGAAGAAGAAAGAATTAGGAGAGAGAAGATGAAGGAACCAGTAACTACTGAACAAGAGTCTATAGGCCTTTCAGTTGAAGAAGAAAATGAAAGGGCTCTCAATCTGGGTCTCCTCCACAGCCGAATTGATGCATTCAATGCTGATCTACCTCCACCTCCAGTGTTCTCTCAAACCTCCGAAGCTGGCGGATCAAGCAGCATTCCTGAGCCTACCACAGGGATCAACACAGACTTGGTCGCTTACGATAACCCCTCGGTATCTCCCACAGACATTGAAATGACTAATGCTACGGCAATGGGAGAAGAAGAAGAGGAAGATCCCATGGATACTGATGCTCCAAGGTTGATGACTATGGAAGAAATGGAGCTCAGAGAAAGGGCTCAGGAAGAGGAACTAAAGAGAAAACAGGAAGCTGAAGAGGCTAGGCTTGAGGAGCTTGCACAAGCCAAACTGGAAGAAGCTATCCGTATGGAAGAGAGCAGGAAGGCTGAAGAGGCAGCCAAGCTGGCTTAAGAAAAGTAAAGAAAATGGTGAAAAGAAATAGCCCTCCATATGTTCAACCTTAGGGCAGACACCGGGTTCAATACGTATGCTACTAGTTGTTGCAAAAGACAACACCGGTATTGAAGACAAAGTCATCTTGGACCCAGTGACGCAATGCACTAAACCTTCTTAACCACTCAAGTTCTCTTAAAAGGACTTGTTTCATTCTCACGGGGAACCAACGTAACCTATCGACCTATCTCTTAGAGACGGTTGATATTGAAGCAGGAGACCCCTCCCTAGTCTCCGCATAGGAAACCTAGGTGTGCACTTATAGAGTCTAGAGCCTTGAGATACATCAAAGATCTCTTAGGAACACTTAGTATTTCTACAACTGGTGTTCTACATCAATGGACTCCAGTTGTAAACTATCGAGTCCTTCGCAGATCTTAGCAATCTGCCGAGAACGTTTATGAGAGGATTACTTATGTATTCCTCAATGAATGAACGGAAATCCTGCTAGGGTCAACATCAAACAGCCCTGACAGCAGGTCACTTCGGTAACCCCACAAGGGTTACGCTTAGTGTTTGCGGTGGTTCCATAGCGGTCTACAGTCGTGGAGTGATCCCCAGCGACTCACCCAGTCATTGAGCTACTTAGTAGGTCTCGTAAGCTCCCTCGGGAGTATCTGATATGGGAACGGCCTGGATAAGGATTAGAAGGAGTCTTCACAATATGCTGTTGATGAGCTCTAATTCCTTATCTGTAAGTACCGGTTGTTTTATTGCTAACTGTTTACTCGCAGGTACCTCACTTCCATGATGGTAGATTCCAACATGCTCATACATACATCTTGAAGCAAATGATAGCTCCCCCAAGGATCTTGGCAACACAAAGTTCAAAGAAAGATTCTACGCCAATAAGAAGAATCTACGAAGTATAAAGACTAAAGATCTCAGAGTATGAAAAGAAACGTCATGCACGAGAAAGTATAAGTCTGAAGATGTATGAGTATGTTGGAATGGCGGATAACCACCACAGACGCAGGAGTGACGAATGGCAGACTACTTCGTGACACAATCACTACATCATCACCAAAGAACAAAGACAAAGAGCAAAGTACATTCATTATCATTCAACCATTTTTGAAGATGTCTAGAGATTTACATGTCACAAGTCAACAACAAAGATGAAGACGTCAAGCAACCGTGATGACCGACCCTTAGGGGGAGATTGTTGGGATCATACTTTTGTATTCAGTCAAGTCTCGGTCATTACCTTTTGTAATAGGTTGCTTTAGTATTTATTTCATTATGTTTTATGAGTACAAGGCTTAAGTGTAAAAGCCCTATGGGCTTTAAAGCCCACGTCTAAATGAAAGGAGGGAGGAAGGGAGTGTTGCCCTAACTCCTCCTCCTATAAATACTAAGCTTATGTAACACTTTTACTTGTTGGTTATTTGATTATCTTAAGGAAACTCTTGTTCTCTCACCTTTCATATTGTCTCATAATCAACCATCTCTCATTCTCATCTTATTTCTTTCAACATCATACTTGTGTTTACATAAATGGTGACCTAACAACGCCGTCAACCTCAATTTTCTATATATAGTTTTCTAATTTTCATTCATTAAAAAGGAACAAGTTTGGAGAAACCCTAAGGCCGAACCATATACGAATTTTACAGGTTTTTCAAGGGTTTTCAGCCCTTGAACCCTTACATGTGTAATTGAGATAAGTGTTCTTTTAATTCAATCAATATGTCTATGTGTTGGTTGTCTATATCTTGTGCTTGTCTTGATTCCACCATGCTAGGCTAGATTTATCTTGTGTTTGCTTAGATCTAATGAAACCTAGATGTTGATTATTTATGTATGGTTGTATTGGATGAATGATTTCAATGTTAGGCTTAAGAAAACTGGCAGATCTCCAAATGGTAACATGCTTGAACGTCTTAGGAAACATGAACCGATGTGTACTAGGTTTTATTGGTTGTATTTAATGCATGAGTAATTTATAATGATCCCATGTTAGGAGCTTCTTAGCCGGCTCGGAGGAGTGAAGTAGGCACTCATAGGATTGGGGAGTTAAGTACACCACCCCATGAATGGTATTAAGGAATACAATCCGTCATCCACGCAACTATAACAAGTAATTAACGTGTAAAAGATATCTAGGGAGTAGTGAAATCTAAGTAAACACATTTCTCCACTTATTGCTCACAACTTTAGTTTAATTTAGTTTTATTTTCATTTCTAGTATTTTATTTTGATTGCATCTTTAGTATTGGGTTAGTTGACTAGCAACTAATTCCGCCCATATCCTTCAAAACCCGAGATTTTTACTTGCTTTCTAAAAAATATAAAAATACAAAAATAATCATCCTTCATCTCTAGAACTAGTATTTAGGTTTTCTAATCCTAGCGACACTATTCTTGGCTGAACGATCAATCCCCCGGTACTTGTCACTATACTATACTACAACGATCAGGTACACTGCCTGGTGGGGGTTGTAAGCTTCTCAAGATCCCTTGAGAGGTAAAGCCTGGTGCAATTCCCACACATCAAGTTTTTGGCGCCGTTGCTGGGGAATAGTTATTGTGTAGGTTAGAATTTCTATTTATTAGGTCTACTTGCTAGATTCCTTTCTAGTAAGATTTTATTTTTATTTTTAGGTTTCTTTAGTCTATCTTATTTCTTTGTGTTTTTGTTCGTAACTTTTCACCACCCGACATCATGGACGATGGGAACATTTTTGAACCCGTCATCCCACCACAACAAAACCCACCACTAGAACCTCTTAGGCCCCGAACCTTAGGAGAGTATTCTCGACCTAGCCACCAAGGCTACCGAAACACCATTGAGCTCACTGGAGCCAATGTGACCCCCTTGCGATCCGACACCATCCGGTTGGTGCAAAGCGGATGTGCATTTCATGGACTTCGTACCGAAGATCCAAACCAACATCTTAAGGACTTCCTAAAAATCGTAGACTCCATAGACCTAGATGTTGAAACTAGAGAGACAACCCGATTACGCCTATTCCAATTCTCTCTACGGGATCAAGCTAGTCAATGGCTTGAGCGTTTACCCGCGGGATCCATCATCGCATGGGATGATCTCACCACTCGTTTCCTTGCTCAATTTTTCCCACCGGGGAGAACTACTAAGCTTAGAAATGACATCTTGATGTTCCAACAACGTCAAAATGAATCTCTTTATGAAGCATGGACTCGTTTCAAGTACTTACTCCAAAAAGTCCCTCATCATGGCATAGATCTTTGGCTCCAAGTCCAAATCTTTTATGACCATATCGATCTCTCCACGAGGCAAGCCATTGACCAATCGGCCGGTGGTAAGCTACGTGATCTAAGTGCGGAACAATCATGGGAACTCATAGAAGATCTTGCTATCTATGACAACGAAAGTTGGAATGATCCCCGTGATTTGAACAAAACGGTCAAGGCAATATCTTTGCCTTCGAACAACTCTAGCACTCCCGACCGTAGGATCATGGAACTTGAGGACCAAGTCAAGTTTCTCTTGAAATCCTACGAAGCTCCTAAGCCTTCAAGCCAAGTGAACAAAATCACTTCTTCATGCGAATTATGTAGTGGTCCCTATGACACTCGTAATTGTGTGGAACTCCCCGGAACAGCTTTTGCGGACTACGCATCCTCGCGTACCGACGAAGCGGGAGATAAGTGGTACACTTTCAAGCCCGAGCCAAACCCTTATGGTGATTCATACAATCCCTCTTGGAAAAATCACCCAAACCTTAGGTGGAAACAAAATCAACCCAACTATTCCAATCCACCTAATCGTTACCAACCAAACGGTCCACCCTCCAACCGTACTTTCAACAACAATCCTTCTAACAACTATGGTAGTACCAACAATCTTGAAGGGTTGATGTCTAAATTCATGGCATCTCAAGAAGCTCGCATAGCTAGGTTTGAAACCGAATTCAACCAACAACAAACGGAGATGACCAACAAGATAGACAACTTGTTGAAAGCCCTCAACAACCAAGCGTTAACTACACCTAGGAAGGACACTAGGGACACCAATAACGGAATCCAAGTTAAGGACCCCTCATCATCTAAACACGTCCACTTTGTCAATGTTGTCACCATTAAGCCAATAGATGAGGAGATAGAAGAAAGTGACAAGGATGAAGTTGGAGTAGAAACCGAAACTAGGGATGAAAATAGGGAAGTTGAGGTTAATAAGGAAATGGGGTTAGAGGAAATAGAAACTATAGAGACGTACTTTGATAAGTTGCCCACCAAGGAAGAACGAGAATACCATAAGGATTTATTCGATAGTCCCGAGAGACCATATATCCTTGGCACACCCCTTATCAAAATGGGAGACCCCTCTAACATTAACATACCATGCAACATCGGGCATATGCATATATGGAAAGCTTACATCGATCCTAGATCTCCTGTTAACATCATGACTAGGACTTATTACAATTGGGTGATGAAGAAACAACTTGATTTTAGGATGATGCCCAATAAGAATCTGATAAGTAATTTTGTAGGAAGAGTGAAGGGATTGCATGTGATTATAGGCAATCTCACCTATGAGATCGATTTTATGATAGTAGAAGACACTCGTCTAGTGATAGATGCTTGCCTAAGCCAAATAATATTTGGAAAACCATTTGTTGTGGCCATTAGGATGAGTTATGATCCGACTTTAGGGATAGTTAGATTCAAGGAAGAGAATGATGAGATTGCCTACCAAATGCCTTACAAAATTGAGCAATACCACCTTCTCTCTAATTTCGAAAAGGAACACAAGCAAGCGGCTTATTATAGGAATGATGAGGATAGACATAGAGGAGTAGAGTATGTGAAAAATAGGATGCTTGGTTTCTACAAAGAATGCTTGCAACTAGGTCTGAAGTACAAAACTGGTTTAGAAGACGACCTAGAGAGTGAAACCAATGATGAGGTCACATAGTAACCCATGACCTTGAGTCTAGCTACAAGACTCGTAAATAAAGAAAAGCGCTTCTTGGGAGGCAACCCATGCTTTGTGTGATTTTTATTTTGTTTGTTTGTTATTTGTTTCCGTATGCATGCTTTCTTTTTATTGTTGGTAGATCATGTTTCTAAACTAAATAGTGGAAATACTTTACTTTGTTGTTTTGGCCTAGTCTTAACTCCACATAAAGGTATTTTTGCAAAAGATAAGTGTAAGGGGAAACCCCAAATATGTTTTCAAGAAACAAACCGATCATGATTCTCTACAATATTAAATGAACATGTATATTCGTATTTGTTAGAGTCAAATGCTTGTATTGAGTCATAATGAAGTTTTGCAAGATTTTCCAGGAAGTAGGACCAAGTTTTTCCAGAAATTTTCCGGAAACTTAAAATAAGAATTTCTGCAGGTCACTTCTGACGGCGTCACGAGTTTACTCTTGACAGCGTCACGTGTAAAAATCTGGAAATTTTACCGGTTTTGTTTTTCTAACGGAGTTTTAAAGGTTTTGTTGAATTATTAAGTTTTATAATCTCCAAGAAATCTGCAAATTTCATTCCACAAGCATTATATCTTACTTTGTTTTCTAGGATTTAGTAACTTATGTAGATTGCCACCGATTTTATGCGAGGTTGCTTTGTTTGTTTTCTCAGGATTTACAGGTTATGTATGACAAGAAGATGATTTATATTCTGGAAGGGAAGCTTTGATTGTTCATTTTCTTGGAGGAAGATTTAACCTGGCCACCTTATTATCCATACCGAGCGAATCAGGGGAGTATTTGATTTCATTCCTTTTACTTATTTCGCTTTTACATTCTTTACTCGAACATTGGGCACAATGTTCATCCTAAGTGTAAGGGGAGGGTAAAATGATGATACCTTACAGATATTACTTCGCTTGAGTTTGTTTGTTTAATAGTAGATGTGTAATAAAACTATGAGAAATACTTGTTAGTGCAATTTTAGCGCCAAATTTAAAATTTTTTACAACATTTAGGAGTGAAACTTTAGCCATAGCAAGCGTCTCATGGATAGGAGATTGTATGATTAGCACAAAACCGTATATTCAGAAAAATTTTCCACCCAAATATGTGAGGTTCGCCTTTAGATTTGATAGGAAAAGCATTTACTATTAGTGCTTATGAGTGTACCTGTAGCATTTAGATTCTAGAACTTGCGTTAGTGATGCATCTCGAGACCGCTAGTGAGACTACATTCGTGTAGTAGGATTTACTACATGATAAGAGGCATTAGGATCACCCTTGTGTTAAACCCGTATCATAATTACTTGACCATTTAAGTCATATTACTTGACTAGTTAAGTCAACTAATTTTTCCCACACCCTTAGCGTTGTACTCATTTTTAGTACACGAAACCCCTAGTACACCCCTCCGAGCCTATCTTTTCGTTTCTAACTTTAAGCATCTTACTTAAAGGAAGAATTTGTTACACCCCACTTAAATGTACAACCAAATCGCCTTAGCCTTCCGTGTATGCACTCATTTTTAGTGCATTATTGTTATTTGTTAAACCCTAAGTTAACTATCTAATTGATTACATGGTTGCTAAGTCGAGTCATATCCTTGTACATATTGTTTTGGGACGATTGAGACTCATGGGTAAAGTACTTATTTTATGGAGTAATGGGGAAGAACATCATATATTACCCCCATATGTTCGTTAATCTTAAAAGTGCTCCAAGTGTTTTGATTTTCTTAATTCGAGTCATTAGATTAGTTGATTGTAAAGTATGTAAGAATTCAAGTGTAAAGGGAATGTTCATTCCCTATGATGTATTATTTTTTATGGTAGGGTAAGAGTGTATGCAAAAAAAAAAAAAAAAAAAAAAAAAAAAAATCAAAAAAAAAAAAAAAAAAAGAAAAGAGAAAAAAAAAAAAAAACATACGGACTACCATCACTTTTTATTCTATGTTCATTTTATGATTTTGTTATTTGTCATTTATTAGCTTAAGTCGAGTCTAGTCTTGGCTTAGCAACGCCATATTGTACATGTAATTAACCAAGATTGTTAACTCGCCACCAGTAAAGACTGCCTATATCCAACAAAATCGTGTATTTCATATCCCTACACCTAACGTTACAACCCTTTAAAAGACCTCTTTGATAGTTTATCCTAGGTGCTTACGCCATGTGGTGGAGGTTTGATCCTTTCCCAAGCCTATGGTAATCTATTTTGCTATGACAGGTAGTGAGAGATATCTTCCGTTTCCATATTGTAATTTATAATTTATTACACCCGAGAGATGTGAGTATCTAAACACTATTTGTGAGGTGCTAGTGTATGACCTCCGTGCTTGTCTTTGGTCTTTAGTGGAACGATTATTTATTGTAATTACTTTTATATTAGTGTTAAATGACTCCTAACTTGTATTTTGAGTAGAATAAAAGCGCATTTGCTTGAGGATAAGCAAATCTCAAGTGTAAGGGTATATGATGAGGCGAAAAATGAACCACTTTTAGGTGGTCATTTAAGCCCGAAATTGAATTTATTTGATCAAATATTGCCCTAAATCGTTCATTTTGTGATTTTAGGTACTTTGGGAGTGAAATCTAGAAAAGGAAGCAATTCGGACGTTTTTGGAGCATAAAAGTGAAGAAAACGCCAAAGACTTAATTTTTCAATCTGGGAACAGTGTGTGACGGCGTCAAGAGCATTATCCTGACGGCGTCAAGAGTAAATTTCATGATGGCCCAGTACTTAAATGAAGGCGTCACAAGGAAGAGCATCAAGAGTTAAATGTGTGACGGCCTAGAAAAATTTAATACATGACGGAGTCAGATGTAGATCAAGCAGTCCGAGGATTCTTTTGGCGGCGAGATGACGGCGTCACAAGATTGTTCTTGACGCCGTCAGCCTCAATTTTCTATATATAGTTTTCTAATTTTCATTCATTAAAAAAGAACAAGTTTGGAGAAACCCTAAGGCCGAACCATATACGAATTTTACAGGTTTTTCAAGGGTTTTCAGCCCTTAAACCCTTGCATGTGTAATTGAGATAAGTGTTGTTTTAATTCAATCAATAGACTTAGGATCAAATGAGAAATATAATTAAGATGAGAAGAATGAGAAGAAACTACAACCACAAATATTAGATGTACCCATTAAAAATAGATGCATCTCCTATTATTTCTATTTACTTATTTGAAATATGTGGCTATAATTTTTTCTCACTCTTCTCATTTGATTAATTCTTCTCACTAGATCCATACTCTCAATCAATATGTCTATGTGTTGGTTGTCTATATCTTGTGCTTGTCTTGATTCCACCATGCTAGGCTAGATTTATCTTGTGTTTGCTTAGATCTAATGAAACCTAGATGTTGATTATGTGTTGATTACTTGTTTATGGTTGTATTGGATGATTGATTTCAATGTTAGGCTTAAGAAAACTAGCAGATCTCCAAATTGTAACACGCTTGAACGTCTTAGAAAACATGAACCGATGTGTACTAGGTTTTATTGGTTGTATTTAATGCATGAGTAAATTCTAATGATCCCATGTTAGGAGCTTCTTAGCCGGCTCGACATAGGAGCGAAGTAGGCACTCATAGGATTGGGGAGTTAATTACGCCACCCCATGAATGGTATTAAGGAATACAATCCGTCATCCACGCAACTATAACAAGTAATTAACGTGTAAAAGATATCTAGGGAGTAGTGAAATCTAAGTAAACACATTTCTCCACTTATTGCTCACAACTTTAGTTTAATTTAGTTTTATTTTCATTTCTAGTATTTTATTTTGATTGCATCTTTAGTATTGGGTTAGTTGACTAGCAACTAATTCCGCCCATATCCTTCAAAACCCGAGATTTTTACTTGCTTTCTAAAAAATATAAAAATACAAAAATAATCATCCTTCATCTCTAGAACTAGTATTTAGGTTTTCTAATCCTAGCGACACTATTCCTAGCTGAACGATCAATCCCCCGGTACTTGTCACTATACTATACTACAACGGTCAGGTACACTGCCTGGTGGGGGTTGTAAGCTTCTCAAGATCCCTTGAGAGGTAAAGACTGGTGCAATTCCCACGCATCATTGTTGTTTGTTGTTTCTTGTGTTATTCTTGTTGTTTCTTGTGTTATTGTTGTTGTTTGTTGGTTGTTGTGTTATTGTTGTTGTTGTTTAATAAAATGTTGTTTGTTGTGTTGTGTTATTGTTGTTGTTGTTGCTTTACCACTAGAAATCGTAAACTTCTATCCAAACACTCAAGATTGTAATTATTAATCTAAAAAAACGTCCACAGTAAGAACCTAAGCAGTTTATAAAGGAATCCGAAACACCACACGCTTAGCTTCAAACACGAAGGCAAACATTTTATTCTAACCACACAAGAGTTGTAAACCAGATATATTTTCATACAGACTCAAACTAAACAACTCGACAAGCAAACGAAACAACTCAAACTAAACAACTCGACAACCAAACAAAACAACTCAAACGAAACAACACGACAACCAAATGAAACAACCCGTTTACTTTTTTTTGCGGCTAACTCCCACTTTGCTTGAACTCGCACCACCTCTTCTTTTCCTTGCTCTCATTTCCTTGAGATATGCAAACGTAGCTTCAAGACTTGTTATTCTATTTTCCAGATTATCAACAGCAGCAGCTTCATCAAACGTGCTTTCAGCTTCATCCTCACCTCCAAAAGCAACAGCTTGATCTTCAGCAGCACGTTGAGCTTCAGCAGTATCTACCTCTTCCAAATACTCTCTATAGTATGACTTTTTCCTCAACCATACCAGAATCCGGTCTCTCTGCCACGGTGCACAGTTCGCGTACGAACCATATTCATCAAAAATTTCAACGCCCCAATGATTTATTATTTCATTATACAAGAGCTCGTGTGATAAAGCCTTTGCCCACTCCTGTTCCGGCGTTAAACCATCCATTGTTATGTGTGTTTTGCATTTTTTTGCCGAATTTATGATTTAATATGTATTAGGTGTATGTTATAATATATATTAAAAAGTTTTTGGAAGAAAGTTGCAGCTTGGAGGGAAATTTGGCGCCTAAACTTTTAGCGAGGACATGTCCCCGCCAAAAGTTAAGCATTTCCCCGTCAAAGGTAATGGCGGGAATAATACCCAGGACAATAAAAAGCGCAACTATTTTGGTCAAACATTGTGAAATACTTTCGGCGGGGACAGTCCCCGCGAAAAGGTGGAGTTGAAATTGCGAATATTTTGGTCAAAGTTGTGATCTGCAAAAATACTTTCGGCGGGGACAAGTCCCCGCCGAAAGTTTGCGTTGAAAATGCAATGGGTGGTCAGCGAGAATTTGTGCCAGCTCAGCACAATTTTTGTCGTTTAGTGACTTTCGGCAGGGACAAGGGCGTCGCCCCAAAAACCTCGTCGCCCGTCCTCCTGTTTGTTGTAGTGCAAGGGCTGCCGCCCCTGGACCCTGCTACCGGGGCACCCGTGATTCGGGCTTTCGCCCACGAATGATAATCATAATAACGTTATACAAGTGTGCACTCTGCACAACCCCGATTTGTTGAACATTTATCAAGATTACACATTGGTCAACTAAGTCAATCCATTACACTTAAATCATATCGGTGACGCAAAATCACCAACAGTATATAGCTCCTTTATAACTGGTCTCAAGCTTCCAAGAAAACCTAATAAGTGATCAGACCTTCAGTTGAACAATAACAAATAGAGAAAATAGAGAATTACAATCAATGTCCCTTTTACGTATCTCGATTAACACAGATGGGCGGGAGTTTGTTTTTATCTGATTTGCATATAAAAATGCACACTTTTTCAGGAACTAATGAGTTCCAATGTTCCATATATATACATCAAGGGGATTTTCACATATAGAACTTGAATTCTATTTATCTAGAAGATGATAACACAAGTAACACAATGCTAGTAATGAGAAAGGTTCTATACGAAACTACATTTAGCTAAAGTACAAACCAAACGATCTCATCCATCCATCCTCATTCCATCCAACGGTGTAGATTAAATATGAATTAAAAATAAAAATAACCTGAGGGGCATTTTTGTCAGTTCACACTAACTAATAAGTCACGCTATTTTCACACACACACACACGTTATTTTCACACACACACGCCATTTTCGTTTCTCTCTCTCTCTCTCTAATACACCGTTTCCCCCAATCGTAACCCTAACCCTAACCACCATCAATCCACCGTCAATCCACCACGAAACCACCGCAAAATCATTCTATTTTGAAGGCCGTTCGTTAAAATGGACATACGTGATGAAATAGCGCAATCTAAAGAGCGTTTGTTATCGGAACCCATTGATAATGTCGAATCTGGTATATAGCTTATTTTGTGGTTTTATTAGCCTTTTTGTTACTGAATGAGAGTTTGGTTTAGTTTATGTTAGCGAGTAGATTAGATTTTAGGATTAGCTTATTTTTTTGATGTAATGACTGTTTAGGATTAGCTTATTTTTTTGATGTAATGACTGTTTGGATTAGTTTATGTTAGCGAGTAGATTAGATTTTAGGATTAGCTTATTTTTTTGATATTTTTGTGGTTTTATTTTTTTTGTTACTGAATGGATGGTTGGATTATTTTTGTTTTGTGATAAGCATAATTAGATAAGCAAATGGGATTTTGCTTATCACTGAATAATCCTATGGGATTATCACTGAATCCCATGGGATTCACATAAGAAATAGTGGTTTGTGATATAAGTAGATTAGCAAATAGGATTTTGCTTCACTGAATAATCCTATGGGATTATCACTGAATCCCATGGGATTCAAATAGAATTAAAATTATGGCAAATATCAGTTTAAGAATAATCCTATGGGATTATCACTAAATCCCATGGGATTAACATATAATGAGTGTTTATATTAGCTTTTAGGAATCAGATTATAGTTTTCTGTTTTGTTTGTTAGTTTTAGGTGTTTGTGATTAATTAGTTTTTTCTGTTGTTAGTTGCTTATAACTAATATTATTCTTTTCATCTTATAATTTATGTAGGTAAAGTATTGAACCCAACACCGTTGTCTAGGTTCAATCCGTTCGATAATTTGGGAAAGAAAACATCGCCAGTGAAGCAGCCTTGCTTCAATCCGTTTGATCTTAAAAAAAACAAATCGCCGTCAAAGACAAAACCAGCGGGTGATGTTAGTGAGGCTGCCAAACCAGTAGAGTTTGAGGTTAATGTTCAGGGGAAGGCGATTGTTGATCAGGGAAAGGAGAGTAGTGTTGTTATTGCTTCAGTTGTTGCTGATTTGGAGAAGGAGAGTCAGAAGGAGAAGGAGAAGGAGAAGGGGAAGGGGAAGGAGAAGGAGGAGAATGTTATTGAGAAGGTGGTGGAGAGTGAGGAGAACGTTATTGAGAAGGTGGTGGAGAGTGAGAATGAGGAGAGTGGGAAGTTGGTTACATATAAATCAAAAAAGGGTAAAAAGGGTTCTGTTGTTGATGATAACAAGCTTAAGAAGAATTTGAAGGTGACGGTTGTTGATGATAAGAAGCTTAAGAAGAGTGTTAAGGTGACGGAGCCAGTTGATGCGTGGGAATCGCACCTTGCTTTACCTCTCGAGGGATCTCGAGAAGCTTACAACCCCCACCAGGCAGTGTACCTGATCGTTGTAGTATAGTATAGTGACAAGTACCGGGGGATTGATCGTTCAGCTTAGGAATAGTGTCGCTAGGATTAGAAAACCTAATTAATAGTTCTATAGGTGAGGGATGATTATTTTTTGTATTTTTATATTTTATGAAAGCAATTAAAATCTCGGGTTTTGGAAGAGTGGGCGGAATTAGTTGCTAATCAACTAACCCAAAGCTAAGATGCAATCAAAATAAAATAATAAAAATGAAATTAAACTAATTAAACTAAGGTTGTGAGCAGTAATTGGAGAAATTGTGTTTACTTAGACTTCATTACTCCCTAGATATCTTTTACATGTTAATTACTTGTTACACTTGTATGAATGACGGATTGTATTCCTTAATACCATTCGTGGGGTGGCATACATAACTCCCCAACTCTATGAGCTCTTATCTCCTCCTACACCATGACCCAGCACAACTATAGGGATTATAAACAGTGGCTCATGCATTAAATACAACCAATAAAGACCTAGTACACCTCGGTTCATGTTTCTTAAGACGTTCAAGCATGTTACCATTTGGAGATCTGCCAGTTTTCTTAAGCCTAACATATAAATCATTCATTCAAAACAAGAATAGACAAGTAATCAACACATAATCAACATCTAGGTTTCATTAGATCTAAGCAAACACAAGAGAGATCTAGCCTAGCATAGTAGAATTGAGACAAGAACAAGAGATAAACAACCAACACATAGACATATTGATTGAATTGAAAGTACACTTATCTCAATTACAATGCAAGGTCTCAAGGGTTTGGAACCCTTGAAAAACCTGTGAAAGAGGCACCAAAATCGTCTTTAGGGTTTCACCAAAACTTCTCTCCCTTAATGAAAAAACTAGAAAACTATATATAGGAAAAACAGTCTGACGGCGTCAAGAGTTAATTCTGACGCCGTCACCTCGCCGCCATAAACTTCCTCGGACGGCCTTGATCCACTTATGACGGCCTATGTGACGCCGTCACCACCCACGGTAAATTATTCTTGGCCACTTTGACGCCGTCACCAGTTCGTCTGACGCCGTCACCACCTTCGATATTTAATTCTTCATATCTGACGCCGTCAAGCTTTTGGTCTTGACGCCGTCACCTTGTATTTTCAGCTTGGATTTTTGGTACTTTGCCGTTTTCTTTACTTTATGCTCCAAAAACGTCCAAAATAGCCTCTTTTCCAGAATTCACTCTCCAAAAACCTAAAATCACAAAAGGAACGATTTAGGGCAATATTTGATCAAATAAAGTCGGATTCGGGCTTAAATGACCCCCTAAAAACGGATCATTTTTCGCCTCATCACCAGTTAAGACGACTCCGAAGAAGAAGTCTGATAAAGTAATATCAGAAGCTCCTGTTTTGACATCCAATAAGTTGGTTCAGTATGATACTCCAACTCCCCCAAAGAAACGGAAATTAGCATTACCAAAAGTTGATGATAGTTCAAAGAAACAAAAGCTTAAGGTTCCGAAAGGTATAGATATGTCCCAAATCCATGAAATTTGTTTTGATTTTCATTGTTTGTTTTGATCAATTTGTGAATCTAAGCTTCTGTTGGAATTAGTTGTTATTGAGAGTTGAGATTACTTCTGTTAGTATAATTGTAGTTTATTTGATCACCAGATCTAGTTTTGTTGATTATTTCATGCATTCCTAGTTGTAACTGATATATTAGGGAGTGTTTGGCTTAACTATAATCTGAGTTGAGTAACTCCATAAAATAAGTACTTACCCATGAGTCCCAATCGGCCCAAAACAATATGTACAATGATATGACTCGACTTAGCAACCATGTAATCAATTAGAAAGTTAACTTAGGGTTTAACAAATAACAATAATGCACTAAAAATGAGCGCATACACGGAAGGCTAAGGCGATTTAGTTGTACATTTAAGTGGGGTGTAACAAATTCTTCCTTTAAGTAAAATGCTTAAAGTTAGAAACGAAAAGATAGGCTCGGAGGGGTGTACTAGGGGTATCGTGTACTAAAAATGAGTACAACGCAAAGGGTGTGGGAAAAATTAGTTGACTTAACTAGCCAATTAATATGACTTAAATGGTCAAGTAATTGTAATACGGGTTTAACACAAGGGTGATCCTAATGCCTCTTATCATGTAGTAAATCCTACCACACGAATGTAGTCTCACTAGCGGTCTCGGGATGCATCACTAACGCAAGTTCTAGAATCTAAATGCTACCGGTACACTCATAAGCACTAATAATGAATGCTTTTCCTATCAAATCTAAAGGCGAACCTCACATTTTTGGGTGGAAAATTTTTCTGAATATACGGTTATGTGCTAGTCATACAACCTCCTATCCATGAGACGCTTGCTATGGCTAAAGTTTCACTCCTAAATGATGTAAAAAATTTTAAATTTGGCGCTAAAATTACACTAACAAGTATTTCTCGTAGTTTTATTACTCATCTACTATCAAGCAAAACAAACTCAAGCGAAAGTGCATATGTAAGGTATCATCTTTTTACCCTCCCCTTACACTTAAGATGAACATTGTCCCCAATGTTCAAGTAAAGAATGTAAAAGTTAAAAAGTAAAAAGAATGAAATCAAATACTCCCCTGATTTGCTCGGTATGGATTTTAGTTGGCCAGGTTAAATCTTCTTCCAAGAAAACGAACAATCAAAGCTTCCCTTCCAGAATATAAATCATCTTCTTGTCACAAATAACCTGTAAATCCTGACAAAAGTAGACAAGGCAACCTCGCGTAAAATCGGCGGCATCCTATATAAGTTACTAAATCCTAGAAAACAAAGTAAGATATAATGCTTGTGGAATGAAGTTTGCAGATTTCCTGGAGATTATAAAACTTAATAATTCACAAAAACTATAAGACTCCGTTAGAAAAACAAAACCGGTAAAATTTCCAGATTTTAACTCCTGACGCCGTCAAGAGCAAACCCTAACGCCGTCAGAATGGACCTGCAGAAATTCTTATGTTAAGTTTCCGGAAAATTTCTGGAAAAACTTTGTCCTACTTCCTGGAAAATCCTGCAAAACTTCATTATGACTCAATACAAGCATTTGACTCTAACAAATACGAATATACATGTTCATTAAATATTGTGGATAATCATGATCGGTTTGTTTCTTAAAAACATATTTGGGGTTTCCCCTTACATTTATCTTTTGCAAAAATACCTCTAGGTTGAAGTTAAGACTAGGCTAAACAACATAATAAAGTATTTCCACTTTTTAGTAAAGAAACATGATCAACCAACAATAAAAATAAAACATGCATACGGAAGCAAATAACAATCAAACAAATAAAAATCACACAAAACATGGGTTGCCTCCCAAGAAGCGCTTTTCTTTATTTACGAGTCTTGTAGCTAGACTCAAAGTCGTTACTACGTGATTTGGGTGAGTTCCTCATTGAGGACATCTTTGGGATCGAACTTAGGTTTCAACTTCCTATTGGTTCCCTTAGTGTGGTATGACCTTTCAAACTTTTCTCCATCCGGATCATACAAGGTCATTCTAATATGCCATGACCCGTCACCTTCTTTAGGTGGCTTGTCCCACCTCCATTTATACTTATCTCCATCTCTTTTCCATTTATTCAACTCTATATTAATAGGCATTACGCTCAAGAACTCAATCATCTTTCTAAAGACTAAGGGGTCCTCAAAGGGATCTAGCTCCTCATCCCTAGCTATGAGTTGTTCTACCGAATGTGTCTTCTCAACGAAATCCTTTTCTAGATAAAATGGGCATTGAGGTCCTATGAAGTTCCTTTCTATCCAAGGTCCATATCTAGATGGTCTCCTATTCATCTCTACCCAATGCGGTGTTGGTTCATCATCACAATCATAACTATGCTTCTTAACATCATACACCGACCAAGTATCGCCTTCTCCTACTGCTATCTTGGATTCCTTGCAATCTATCATGGCACTAGCGGTTGCTAAAAATCCTCTTCCTACCAATAATGGGCATGTAGTGTCACTAACCATGTCTAGGATGTGAAAATCCGCTAATATAGTTAACCTTCCTACGTGAACAACTACATCCTTAATCATTCCAACCGGGTGGGCAATACTTCCATCCGCTAGCCCTATCAATACCTCCGTTTCCTCTAACTTTCCTAGCTTAAGAGCGGTGAATAAGGATAAGGGAATCAAGTTGAGGCTTGACCCTAAATCGGCTAGTGTGTCGAAAGCTTCGAATCTTCCTATCTTACAAGGCAAAACAAATATACCCGGATCATCAAGCTTTTTAGGCAACTTGTTTTGAACGAAGGCGGTCCCATTTTTACCTAGCTTATATTTCTCATATTTTTCTAGGAGGGCACTATAGTAAGGAGCACGCGCTAAGACATCAATGACGGGGCGTTCAAGGTGAAGTTCTTTGAATTCATCGTCAAGGTCTTGCGTAAGAGGTGTTTCAACTATGCTTTTGACCGGCTCTATAGTGGGTGTTTTAGTTGATTGGTCCTTTTGGGGAACTTGGTGTTGTTTGAAACACGTGCTCGTTGATTTAACCGAGTAGTATTGTGGACACGAAGTGGGTGACGAAACTGAAGATATGGCATTAACGTTTAGTTTCGGATTCTTGATGGTGTCGCTTGGGAGTGCTCCCATTTCTCGGTCATTGAGAACTTTCAACAATGCATCAATTCTATTGGTCATCTCGCTTTGATTTTGTTTGAAATCGGCTTCAAACTTAGCTATGCGGGCTTCTTGAGATGCCATGAACTTTGACATCAATCCTTCAAGATTGTTGGTACTACCATAGTTGTTAGAAGGATTGTTGTTGAAGGTACGGTTGGATGGTGGACCGTTTGATTGGTAACGATTAGGCGGATTGGAAGAATTTGGTTGATTTTGTTTCCACCTAAGGTTTGGGTGATTTTTCCATGAGGGGTTATATGAATCACCGTATGTGTTTGGCTCGGGCTTGAAAGTGTACCACTTATCTCCCGCTTCGTCGGTACGCGTGGATGCGTAGTCCGCAAAAGCTGTTCCGGGGAGTTCCACACAATCACAAGTGTCATGGGGACCACTACATAATTCGCATGAAGAAGTGATTTTGTTCACTTGGCTTGAATGCTTCGGAGCTTCGTAAGATTTCATGAGAAACTTGACTTGGTCCTCAAGTTCCATGATCCTACGGTCGGGAGTGCTTGAATTATTCGAAGGCAAAGATATTGCCTTGACCGTTTTGTTCAAATCACGGGGATCATTCCAACTTTCGTTGTCATAGAGAGCAAGATCTTCTATGAGTTCCCATGATTGTTCCGCACTAAGATCACGTAGCTTACCACCGGCCGATTAGTCAATGGTTCGCCTCGTGGAGATGTCGATATGGTCATAGAAGATTTGGACTTGGAGCCAAAGATCTATGCCATGATGAGGGACTTTTTGGAGTAAGTCCTTGAAACGAGTCCATGCTTCATAAAGAGATTCATTTTGACGTTGTTGAAACATCAAGATGTCATTCCTAAGTTTAGTAGTTCTCCCCGGTGGGAAAAATTGAGCAAGGAAACGAGTGGTGAGATCATCCCATGTGGTGATGGATCCCGCAGGTAAACGCTCAAGCCATTGACTAGCTTGATCCCGTAGAGAGAATTGGAATAGGCGTAAATGGGTAGTCTCTCTAGTTTCAACACCTAGGTCTATGGAATCTACGATTTTGAGGAAGTCCTTAAGGTGTTGGTTTGGATCTTCGGAACGAAGTCCATGGAATGCACATCCGCTTTGCACCAACCGGATGGTGTCGGATCGCAAGGGGGTCACATTGGCTCCGGTGAGCTCAATGGTGTTTCGGTAGCCTTGGTGGCTAGGTCGGGAATACTCTCCTAAGGTTCGGGGCCTAAGGGGTTCTAATGGTGGGTTTTGTTGTGGTGGGATGATGGGTTCAAAGATGTTACCACCTTCCATGATGTCGGATGGTAAAGAGTTACGAACAAAGGCACGAAGAAATAAGATAGACTAAAGAAGACCTAAAAAAAATAAAAATAAAAAATAAAAATCTTACTAGAAAGGAATCTAGCAAGTAGACCTAATAAAAAGAAATCCTAACCTAGACAATAACTATTCCCCGGGCTGCGGCGCCAAAAACTTGATGCGTGGGAATCGCACCTTGCTTTACCTCTCGAGGGATCTCGAGAAGCTTACAACCCCCACCAGGCAGTGTACCTGATCGTTGTAGTATAGTATAGTGACAAGTACCGGGGGATTGATCGTTCAGCTTAGGAATAGTGTCGCTAGGATTAGAAAACCTAATTAATAGTTCTAGAGGTGAGGGATGATTATTTTTTGTATTTTTATATTTTATGAAAGCAATTAAAATCTCAGGTTTTGGAAGAGTGGGCGGAATTAGTTGCTAATCAACTAACCCAAAGCTAAGATGCAATCAAAATAAAATAATAAAAATGAAATTAAACTAATTAAACTAAGGTTGTGAGCAGTAATTGGAGAAATTGTGTTTACTTAGACTTCATTACTCCCTAGATATCTTTTACATGTTAATTACTTGTTACACTTGTATGAATGACGGATTGTATTCCTTAATACCATTCGTGGGGTGGCATACATAACTCCCCAACTCTATGAGCTCTTATCTCCTCCTACACCATGACCCAGCACAACTATAGGGATTGTAAACAGTGGCTCATGCATTAAATACAACCAATAAAGACCTAGTACGCCTCGGTTCATGTTTCTTAAGACGTTCAAGCATGTTACCATTTGGAGATCTGCCAGTTTTCTTAAGCCTAACATATAAATCATTCATTCGAAACAAGAATAGACAAGTAATCAACACATAATCAACATCTAGGTTTCATTAGATCTAAGCAAACACAAGAGAGATCTAGCCTAGCATAGTAGAATTGAGACAAGAACAAGAGATAAACAACCAACACATAGACATATTGATTGAATTGAAAGTACACTTATCTCAATTACAATGCAAGGTCTCAAGGGTTTGGAACCCTTGAAAAACCTGTGAAAGAGGCACCAAAATCGTCTTTAGGGTTTCACCAAAACTTCTCTCCCTTAATGAAAAAACTAGAAAACTATATATAGGAAAAACAGTCTGACGGCGTCAAGAGTTAATTCTGACGCCGTCACCTCGCCGCCATAAACTTCCTCGGACGGCCTTGATCCACTTATGACGGCCTATGTGACGCCGTCACCACCCACGGTAAATTATTCTTGGCCACTTTGACGCCGTCACCAGTTCGTCTGACGCCGTCACCACCTTCGATATTTAATTCTTCATATCTGACGCCGTCAAGCTTTTGGTCTTGACGCCGTCACCTTGTATTTTCAGCTTGGATTTTTGGTACTTTGCCGTTTTCTTTACTTTATGCTCCAAAAACGTCCAAAATAGCCTCTTTTCCAGAATTCACTCTCCAAAAACCTAAAATCACAAAAGGAACGATTTAGGGCAATATTTGATCAAATAAAGTCGGATTCGGGCTTAAATGACCCCCTAAAAACGGATCATTTTTCGCCTCATCACCAGTTAAGACGACTCCGAAGAAGAAGTCTGATAAAGTAATATCAGAAGCTCCTGTTTTGACATCCAATAAGTTGGTTCAGTATGATACTCCAACTCCCCCAAAGAAACGGAAATTAGCATTACCAAAAGTTGATGATAGTTCAAAGAAACAAAAGCTTAAGGTTCCGAAAGGTATAGATATGTCCCAAATCCATGAAATTTGTTTTGATTTTCATTGTTTGTTTTGATCAATTTGTGAATCTAAGCTTCTGTTGGAATTAGTTGTTATTGAGAGTTGAGATTACTTCTGTTAGTATAATTGTAGTTTATTTGATCACCAGATCTAGTTTTGTTGATTATTTCATGCATTCCTAGTTGTAACTGATATATTAGGGAGTGTTTGGCTTAACTATAATCTGAGTTGAGTAACTGCTGGTTTGATGTTTTAGTACTACATATAGTTTACATTAGAGTATTGGTAGGCTTTTATAATGTAAAATCAGTAGGTTTAGTTAATTGTTGCTCATTAGTACTCATCTATTTTGTTCTTTGTCTACTGGCTGCTTTTTGTTCTGTCTATACTTTAGTGCAAACCTGCTAGTATTTTTAGTTTAAAACAGACCTGAACTAGGAAATTATTAGAATAGCAATTGGTAATATTACATAGGGATTTTTGGTTTTGAGTAATCTCAGTAGTGTAGAGATTGAATTGCACCCATAATTGTAGTCCTCAGCTTATTAGATTCAGCTTATTGCATCTGCAAGTTGTTGGTTTGAGCTTGATTTCTGTGTTGGTATTTTGTGCCGCTATTGTTTGTGTGAGCTTGTGACTGTGATATTTTAGCTTTTCAGTGTTTAGTTACAGTTATTTTAGAGTTAAATATAGTCTGCTTGTTCTAGCTTTTTCATTTACCATATCTGCTTATTGGTTAGCCTTTGTTAGATTGCTTATTGATTAGCCTTTGTGTTTCTAAGTTTCTTTTCATCATAGTTGTGCATAACTGAGTCCATTGTAGTGTTATATACTTGTGTGTTCAGTCCTGATCCCATGGGATTAATAATGAATCCCATGGGATTCACTATCAATCCCATGGGATTAATAATGAATCCCATCGGATTCACTGCCAATCCCATGGGATTATGAATACAGAATGGCATTATGAATCCCATAGGATTCATAGTGAATCCCATAGGATTCACAGTGAATCCCTTAGGATTTAATGTGAATCCCATGGGATTGTATGTGAATCCCATGGGATTTGATCATGAATATTTTTTTATCAAGTTGTTTATATTATGTTTGTATCTTTATGTAGATGCTATTCAAAAGACAGTGCAGGAACAAAGTCTTACTAAACGGAAAAAGCACAATGCTGAAAAAGGTATAAATCTGTCTTTTTTTGTTTGATTGAATTCAGTATTCCTATTTATGGCCATTTAAGCATTATATCTTAAGTTTATCTGGTTTTGAGTAAAATGTTATGCTGTTTGAACCATTTAACTAATTTAGTATTAGCTTAAAATTTCAAGGTTAGGTTGTTTATATTGTGTGTTTTTTTAATGTAGATGAGGTGAAGAGAATCAAGGGTAAGGGTCCGTTGAAGGTAAAGGACGAATCTCCCGAAGTTATTCCTGATGAGACTATGAAGAATCTTTTGAAGAACATGATGAAAAATGCTTCTGTTAAAGAATTTGTTAAAGAGGAATTTGAGGAGAAGCCGAATAAGAAAGGAAGAAGAAAGAAAAGGTGTTGTCAGAAGATGAAAAACAACATCTAGATTATTTGAAAAAAATTCCCATTCTTCATGCTAGGTCAGCTCCTACTGCTCTTCATACTGCCATCCATGGCATAAAGCATGTTGATATTGAGAAGTTTTTGGAGGAGATAGGGTTTAGCTCATTTTGCAAGTTTGATATCAGCAAAATTCCGTCAAGGTTAGGTAGGTATGTTGTTGAAAATTTTGATCCTCAGACTTGCGAGTTGATGTTGGGAGGTGAGAAGCGTATTCAGGCCAGTGTTAACAAAGTTCATGAGCTGCTAGGTATTCCGATTGGCGGCGAGACTTTGTTATCTTTAGAAAAGAGGCCGGTTGGAGATGATTTTGAAAGAGTTTGGGTTGGTCAGTTTGAGTCAAAGAATGCTAAGCAAATTAGAGTTAACGATATTGCTAGCAAGTTGATTGAGTCTAAGGAAGTTGACTTCCTTTTTAAAGTCAACTTTCTTACGTTGTTTACGAATACGATGGGAATGGTTGCGGGATTGCAGGGGGAGATAAACTTTGATGTTGTTAGGCATCTTAGGGAAGATACTGATATTCGTGGAATTGATTGGTGTGAGTACATCTTCCATTGTCTTCAAGTCAGTAGAAAACCGACAACTCTTCTAAATAAATACATGGGGCCATATACCTTACTTGCTGTAAGTTTTAAACTGTTTTTATGTTTGTGACATATTATGTTTATCATTTTACTGTGAATCCCATGGGATTCATACAAAATCCCATGGGATTCACTGTGAATCCCATGGGATTGACTGTGAATCCCATTGGATTAACTGTGACATAGTTGTATCTTTCTTACACTTTTTCGTTCCTTGTTTTTTTGTTTACAGCTGTTGTATTTAGATTCCACTAAGTACAGCAAGCTTTCTTACGTCCGCTCACGTCCGGCGATCAAATATTGGTCCTCTTTCTTAATGTCAAAAAGGGAGGAGATGGAATTAAAAGAAGAGGTTTTGGGAATGTTAGATGTTTATGATGAATCTGAGGAGCCGGAGACTAAAGGTTTTGTTGCTGGTGGTTCTAGTGAGAGTTCTTACAAGGAGGTTTGTTCATTAATCACTTTTGATAGTATACTGTTTCATATCTTTTGATCTGAGTTGTTAGTGTTTTGGACTTATTTTGCATCTGTGGATCTGTTTCTTTTCTGAGTTGCTTTACATCTGAGATCTGTGTTTAGTCTTAGTTTATTGTTGAGTGAATCATATTCAGTTGAGTTTGAAGGTTGGATTAATATTGAATTGGATGTGAGTGGATTTAGTGGTAACAGTCACTAGTAGGGGTGTTTGGATTATAGTAGGTTGCTGATATCATTGGTCTCTCAGAGATTGAAAGAGGTTTAGATTGCAAACTTAGGTTTAGTTTAGACTAGAACTTGCATAAAATTCATTAGGCATAACATAAAAGTCAAAAACAACTTTGTTTAATAAATTTTTGAGTATTAGTTAAGTAATTTTGATTGAATTTTCATAGTAGTAGTTTATTTAGTTGTTGTATTGGCTTAATTCATTCATAAAATAGTATAATATACCATTTTCAGTAATATTTTAGAAATCAAATCTCCTTTTGGTCAAAGTTTTGTGTGTCATCAAAAAGTCAAAAGAAATTGGTTGTCTGTTTTGGTCAGTTATTCAAAGAGGTGCACAATCCTCAATTTTTATTCAAAATCAATTTAGAAAGTTGTTTTGTGATCTTGGACAGGTTGTTAATAAGTTTCAAAAAGAAAAATCAGATTTGAAAAGTGTTAGCTTATTGAAAAATTATTTTCAAGTTGACTGTGTGAACTCAAACTCCCCTGCACATCAGTTACTGAGGGAGTTTATAGAGTGCTTTTAGAATAGTGATTTAGCATTATAATCAGTTCTGTTGGTATATTTAAGAACTCAGTTGGTTGGTGGAACTATTGCTCCCATAAGCTTTCATATCTGAGCTTTTTGGCTCAGCTTATTGGACTCATCAAGTAGGGTGACTGAAACCAAAGTCTGCTCATTAGAAGTAGGGCTGCAACCATTCCTTTGTGGTTAATTTCTGAGTGTAATTGAATTTCTGAGTAAATTTTGAGCTCTAAGTTACTGATTCAGTTGATAGCTGGCTATTCATAAACAATCCCATGGGATTCACAGTTAATCCCATGGGATTCATACACAATCCTATGGGATTAACTGTGAATCCCATGGGATTGTGTATGAATCCCATGGGATTCAATGTACTTATCTCATTATGAATATTCCTGTTTGTTTTTTCTCCAGGAATTTTTTAAAAAAATTGAAGAAAAGTTATCTGTTATAAGCAATGAAAGAGTTGCTGTTGAAGGATTTTTTGTTATGGGCGGTTTAGAGTTCCCTGCCGATCCAAAGCTCGTTGAACTTCATCAAAGGTATGTTCAGATCCTCGAGCATCCTGTCTCATTGAATGGTGAAGATGTTCATCGAGCTGATGATAATGGAGGTGCTGAGGGAGATGTTGATACTGTAACTGATAAACTCCAATCTGGTACCGATCCTTAATTCCGATGGGCTGTTGTGGTTCTCTTTTGTACTTGAAACTCATGGGATTTATGTAATAACTTTTTTAAATTTGTTAAATTTATAATTGTTGTAGTTCCCATTTATTGGATCTCTTTCTGACGTTTGGTTAATTTATTGGATTTGTTTTCCTTTTATTGGATCTCTTTTATTAAATCCTATGGGATTTATCTGTGAATCCCATGGGATTCATCTGTTAATTCCATGTGATTCATTTGTCAATCCCAGAAGTTTTGTTGCCTAATGTTCAAAGTGTAAACCTCATAAGTTTTGTTTTAGTTATTTCAACAGTGGTTGATCCATCTCAAATACAAGAAGAATGTGATGATGGTAATGGGGATGATAAAGATGCCGAGAAGCCAGATGATGTAGTCCCCGTGAATCAAGTTGCTGAACCTTTCTCTTTAACTCAATGGATTGAAAACAATTTAGACCTGATTGAAGAGTGGTTTAATTGTGCAGCTGCTGAGTTTTACTATGTAATATTCTTGTATAATATTAGTGTTTTAATTTAATTTATTTATTTTTAATTAATTTTTTTTTGTTTTATTCAGCTAAATAAAGTCGGTCGCTGAAGGTACTGTGGAGCCAATGGGTGGCGATATGAATCCAGGTGACATTACTCCTCAAAATATGGCTACTCGTGCCTCCGATGTAAGTTTGAGTCCTGAAAAGCGTTTGGTGAGACCGTCTTCCTATTTGTTGTCTCCATATATGAACAAGAAGACAAAGGTTCAACTTAAACTAACTAGGCCGGAGTTCGTTCTTGGGAATAGTGTTTTCGCGATGCAGGGCGAAAAAATGTAAGTTTGTGTTTTTTATATAAGTTTCATTGTTTTCTGATTCAATGCGAGGGATTGGCAGTGAATCTGATGGGATTCACATGAATCCCATGGGATTCACATGAATCCCATGGGATTCATTTATAAATCCCATGGGATTCATTTGTAAATCCCATGGGATTGTATGTGAATCCCATGGGATTTACAATTATATGATATGATTCTTAAATGATTTTTTTTCTTATATAGTGAACCAGTTTTTGAAACACGTTCTGGGGAGCCATATTCAGTTCGTTTGAATATGGAGACATTAGCACCCGGTTTGGAGGTTGATGCTAATGTAATTGATTGTTTAGCTGCAATTTTGAATCATGAAAATCGTTCTAGAGGCGCTGGTTGTCCATCGCGACACTTTTTCCCAATTGGGTGTATTGTAAGTAATTATTTTTTTATTTTGCTTAGTAAACTGTTTTCAATTCATATCGTAACATGATATTGTAAAATCGCATATACAGCCGATTACTATGTTTGATGGAACATTGGAGTCTGATGAGGATAAATTTGAAGAATTTGAGAAAGAACTTTCGGCTCATTTTAAAGATGATGTTGGTGGCATATCTCTCAATGGCATTGAATTGGTAAAATTATATTTTTTTGTTTTAATTTTTTATTTTTGTTTTTACTTTTTGTCATTTTTATTATGTTTTTTTGTTTTGTTTAAACAGGCATTTTTTCCTATTCGCAAATCGGGCCATTTCTTTGTTGTTGTCTTCAGCCTTACTAAAAGGGTTATAACAATGATGATACTGGATAACAGCAATTGTGGTGCAACGTATGAGGAAAAGTATGAAGATTCATGTGAACTTCTTGTAAGTACTTTTATGATTTATTCTGAATCCCATGGGATTAATTCTGAATCCCATGGGATTCATTCTGAATCCCATGGGATTGAAACATAATTATAGTTATTTATGCTCTCTTTTCTTAATAATTTTTGTAGAAAACATTATTTGCCCGTCATCTGGAGTTGTATGGATTCAATAGACATGCTAGCATTCGTAAAGTCAAGCCAAGAATCGCAAGCCTCAAGTGGAAGACCAAGAACAACTTCACGGATTATGGTGTTTTCGCTATGTTACATATGGATAATTATGCTGGTGAAGCTCCTGGGAAATGGGATTGTGGTTTGGTTGCTGAGTCTAAAGAGCAGTCTGACCAATTGAGGTTATTGAGATTCAAGTTTGCCACTAAGATATTGTTACACGAGATTAATGTTCATGCGGGTAAGATGTATGAATTAGCATTGGAGTTTGATAAGCTTCCTTCTCGTGAAAAGCTGTCTATAATTTTGACAGCAATTAGGAATAGGGATGCACGTGACCTCAAATTCTAGAAGTTTGTCTTTTGTTAATGGTAGAACTATAACTGTTGAAGTAATTGGTTTACACAGATGGTTTACACAGATGGATTGACTGATTAATCCCATGGGATTCACATGAATCCCATGAGATTCATTTGTATGACATTTGTATGATATTCTTTTGTATGGTTGGGATTTGTTTATGCTATTATCAGATTTTAATGATATTTTTTATAGATTTTCTTTCTATTATCTGATTTTTATGATATTTTTATTGTTGATGGTTGAAATTTTAAATGAAGTTATAAAATAATCCCATGGGATTCATTTGCTAATCCCATGGGATTAGCAATGAATCCCATGGGATTAGCAAATGAATCCCATGGGATTCTTATAAATATTCAAATAATGAAGAAAATTAAAAAAGAACCAGATTTTTCTTTTTAAATCATCTGAATAATCAAGTAAAAAGTTTGTTTTCGGCTTTCGCCTTGAATTTGGGTTATGTTGTTTTTGTTATAAGTAATTGGTTTAAACAAATTTAAATGGGATTAGGGAAATAATCACATGGGATTCATTTTCTAATCCCATGGGATTCTTAAGAATATTTTATTAAAGAATAAAAATAAACAACAAATTCAGAAATTTCAATGACTTCTGTTATAAACGAATTTCAAAGAATCTCATGGGATTAGGGAAATAATCCCATGGGATTCATTTGATAATCCCATGGGATTCATTTGATAATCCCATAGGATTCATTTGATAATCCCATAGGATTCTTATAAATATTCAATTAAAAAAATTAGAATAACACAAATTCAGAAATTTCTTTTCAAATTCAGAAATTTCTTTTCAAATAATATAAATATTCAATTAAAGAAGAAAATAACTAACAAATTCAGAAATTTCCTTTGCAAATCATCTAAATATTCAAGTAAATAATAAAAAAGAACTAACATAAAATCAGAATATAATAAGTTTCTTCAAGAAACTTTTGGTTTCGGCTTTCGCCTATTTGGGTTATCCGGACAAGTTGTTTTTGTGTGCAAGTTGGTCTTTATTCCACAAAAGCCGCACTTCCTCTCTTGTTTCTTTTTAACTCCAAGTGCTTTTTCTCTCTCACTCTTTCGCCTTTTATTGCGTTCCTTTTCTGTAATATTCCCTTTGTTTCCTACCCTTGTTGGATTGTTGACTATTGTTTCTTCAGGATTAGAAATTGCATAATGTTCACCAATCACATCTGACGTTTTACTTGAAGGAGGATTTGGAACCTCAGCCCCCACTTCTGTTTTCAAAGTCTTCAACTTTTCTACAAACTCACCCATCTTCTCTACATTATTGCTTAACCTGAATAAGCAATCGTCAACCACAGAAGTTGCTTCGTTTGTAAGTCTTTCAACTTCCACATTTTTTCCCCATATCTGTTTCTTTTCCTTCTCAATTCAGGTGGTATTATATCCCTTGTCCAACGCCTCAAAATATACTGTTTTGGAATGACGTTAATATCACGGTTCTTGAAGACAAAGAATATGTGTCGGCATAGAAAACCATATCGAGCAAAATGTCTACAATTGCATACCACCGACCCATCTTCTATTGTACGCAGTACCTGTTTTAAACAAAAATTAAAAAAAGAATTAATTTGAATTACTTTTTCCTTAAAATTCATACTGAATATCATGGATTCATAACTAATCCCATGTGATTCACATACAATCCCATGGGATTCACTGTAAATCCCATGGGATTCATTTCTCAATCCCATGACTAACAAATTCATTCTCAAAACTAATCCCATGGGATTCACTGTGAAAAATAAGAAAAGAATTACTTTGATTTACCTTTTTTTTTTTTTTTTTTTTTTTTTTTTTTTTTTTTTTTTTTTTTAAATTCATACTGAAAACCATAATTTATAAGTAATCCCATGGGATTCACTGTGAATCCCATGGGATTCACTGTGAATCCCATGGGATTCACAGTGAGTCCCATGAGATTCACAGTGAGTCCCATGAGATTCACAGTGAGTCCCATGGGATTTACAGTGAATAAAAAGCAATACACCTTATAGTCTATAAACTTTTTCTTCTCCACACTATTGTCTTCCTCTGCTTCTTCTTTTGCAGCTTCCTTTTTAGTTTTTTTATAAACCCACGGATTTTTGTCTCTTATCTTTACAATCTCACAACCTTCTTCTATCTTTAAATCTTGAATCGTACAATTCCAGCATGCTTCGTATATTTCAGCTTGAACCAGCAGAAATATCGTTCTAGTATACACTTTTGCTGCATGACGTTCAATCTCTAATTCTGTTATGCATTTTGGAGCCGCGTCAAATGTTTTAAAGTCCAAATGTTCTTGCCTATATCGTTGTCTTTCCATTGCTGATTCATAGGACATCATAAAACTAACTAGCGTTGCTCCCGGGCTTGTGAAACTTTTGAAGAATGAGTTTTCACTCTCGGATCTTGATGTGGTTCTCATCAAACAAAACAATGGCGAGTCAATGAAAAAAGCTGGAATCCACATTTCTCATAGGTTAAACATCTTGGTCATCCATTTGTGATTTTGCAAACCAAAATCCTCAATCAACTTAGCCCATTTCTCTTCAAATTCCAACGGTTCCATGTACATATTCCAAACAATCTTCCTAAAACGTCTCTTGAAATCTGTTTCTACATATATCTCTTTACAAATCTGTTTTTGATATAGTTTTAGAATCATGTTATCAGCATAAATAAGATAATTTACACATGTAAATCCCATGGGATTTATAAATGAATCCCATGGGATTAATCAGTCAATCCCATGGGATTCATCATGCAATCCCATGGGATTCATGTGAATCCCATGGGATTCATGTGAATCCCATGGGATTAATCAGTCAATCCCATGGGATTCATCATGCAATCCCATGGGATTCATCATGGGATTCATGTGAATCCCATGGGATTCATGTGAATCCCACGGGATTAATCAGTCAATCCCATGGGATTCATCATGCAATCCCATGGGATTCATTAGGCAATCCCATGTGATTTATCAGGCAATCCCATGGGATTTATTAGGAAATCCCATGGGATTCATAGTATCATACGTGAACATTTTACCTTTACTGGAATCTTTTGGTCAATATGCCACATGCAAAGTCTGAGCTTTGCTTTAGTGAAAACGGCTTCAATGGCTCTCTTCATTGCTCCATCTTGATCTGTTACCACCATTGTTGGTTCTTTTTTGAAAGCTGTCATAAATGCTTTTAGAAGCCACGTGTATGACTCGGTATCTTCATGTAATAGCATTCCTGATCCAAGTGTGACACACTTTCTGTGATTATCGACACCGGTGAATGGTACAAACACCATATTGTACCTAAAAATAACATAATTGTTAATTACACACACAATCTAAAAGGGTGAATCTCATGGGATATAATCTGTGAATCCCATAGGATTTCATGAGAATCCCATGGGATTTCATGATAATCCCATGGGATTTAATAAAGAATCCCATGGGATTCTCATTAAATCCCATGGGATTCTCATTAAATCCCATGGGATTTCATAAAGAATCTCTTGTAAAACTTACCTGTTACATCTGAATGTTGCATCAAATGAGACTATGTCTCCAAACTCCTTATAATTGCATTTCGCAACTTCATCAGCCCAAAACAAAGCAACTAACTCACTCTCTTCTACCTTATACTGAAACGTAAAGTTTGGCACATATAACTTTCTGTTTTCCATTTTATTTATAAGCATTTGTGCGTCACTTTCCCCAATGAACATATTAACATCCCGCATTTCATTCTTAAAATCATCAACTGTCCCATGAACATACTCATACCCTCCCTTCATACTCGTTAACAAGTTATGAGCCCGTGTTGGACCAATCTTGTTCTTTGCAGCTTTAACAACGAACATTTTTTCTGCTTGTGTCATTCTTCTTTGCTTTTTTGTAAAATGCTTGTACTCTTTTGGTAGGAGCATATGGTTGTGTTTTGCAATAAACTTAACAATCTGGTATTTTTGAGAAACAACATCCAATTCTAACCTTATACGAGCTTTACAACCTGTTATATAAAAAAATATTTTAAAAACATGTTATGCAAAAACAAATCCCATGGGATTCAGAAAGAATCCCATGGGATTGACAAAGAATCCCATGGGATTTACAGAAACTTATAAATATATTAGAGAGCTTTACTACCTGTCACATGCATCATTGTATTTCTTTTTTGTTTGTCACTGTCTTTAGCATCTAAAGTGTCGATATTAATATGTCTTGGAGCTCCTTCTTTATTACACATGATGTATTTGAGTTGCACTGCTCCAGATTTTGTTAATTTTTGTCCTGCTTTTTTAATTTGAAAACCTCCGGCTTCAGCGTAGTTATCATACATTTCTATAGCTTCATCTAGAGTGTTATAGAATTTTCCTTCTTCTGGTATAGGAATTCCTTCTACAAGAGGCTCCCAATATTCCGATCCGCCCGGTGTCTCAGTGTATTCATATAAAGTTGGTCTTGGTGATTTCATAGAATCTGTATATAAACAGTAGAATCTCAAGGGATTAAGAATTCTGCAAACAATGAATCCCATGGGATTTATAAAGAATCCCATGGGATTTATAAAGAATCATAAAGAATCCCATGGGATTTATAAAGAATCCCATGGGATCTTAAAGATCCCATGGGATTCTTTAATAAGTTCCTTGTGATACATTTATAAATTTCTTGTACAGAATCCCATGGGATTCACACACAATCCCATGGGATTCACACAGAATCCCATGGGATTCACATAAAATCCCATGAGATTCTTTATAAATTACTAGATTCATTTATAAAATCAAATTGATGAACCAAATGGGATTCATCTATGAATCCCATAGGATTCAGTATGAATCCCATGGGATTTATACTTCTCTTAAATTATTAAACAAAAAAATTAGATTCTGAAAGGATTTACCATGAACTTTTGTAACAGTAGCATCTTCATCAGGTAAATCACCTTCTGTAATCAAATCATCTTCTGACGTGTTTATTGAAGAATCCGGCGGGTTTGTAGAAGATTCCGATCTGATTATTGATGATTTCGACGGCGGCGGTGGTGTTTTTGATGAATTCGTTATTCCGATGATTTCCGATTGGTTTGTTGATGATTCCGATCGGATTATTGATGTTTCCGGCTGGGTTGATGATGATTCCGATGTAGGTGGTGGTGTTTTGTATGGAGGCGGTGGTGTTTTGTATGGAGGTGGTGGTGTTTTGTATGAATTAGTTGGATTCATGATTCCGATTAGATGATTTTTCCGGCGATTGGATGAATTTTCCGGCGAGAATATGGATGTTTCTCACATCTGGTTTTTCCGGCGAGAATATGGCGATTGGTTTTTCCGGCGTTGGCTGGGTTGAGATCTGGTTTTTTTGTTTTGGAGAGAGAATATGGATCTAAGTAGTTTTTTTTTTTTTTTTTTTTTTTTTTTTTTTTTTTTTTTTAATATGATTTCTAAATTACTATCTTGCCCTTGTTTGTATTTTCTTGGTTTAATCTAAGCCATTAGATGGAGGGGGAATGGATAGTTGGGATTTGTTTATTTGTACTTTAGCTACTAGTGGTTTTTGATAGATCTCACCTCTGCTAGTAATATGTATACAAAGACAGAATTCCCATTTTTGTAAACAAAACTAGGTCAATTTTTTATTGTGTCAAACTAAAAACCGCATTTGCTGGAACATAATTGTTTTATTGGTACTAATCATAGACATAAGGAAAATGTTTAGCAGTCCCAGCCTATTAAAAATAAATAAATAAATAAAATGTATGATTTTTATTGTTTAATTATCCAAAAACTTTGCATACTTGTTTTAGTGTGTATATATCGCTGAAAAGTAGTGTAGTATATATTTTTCATCAAATACATCACTCTTTTACAAAGAAAACAAACAACTTATATGAAATACAAAAATTTGACGAAGCATCCAAGTTCAATCAATAATAATTCTGGATTACAAATACAGCCCGCAGCTTGTTCAAGTAACTAAGAGGCCTCTCCTTGGACTCCCGTCAATAAATCAAATCACACGTTAGCTTAATTAATTTTGAGGCAAAAAGAATAAATATCATCATTTCACGGCATGCTTTAGTTTACTAAAGCACAAGTTCTTCGGATTTCACCAGCAGAACCAGTCAGAACACCAATTTTACCCATTTTAACCATTGACTTTGAAAAATCATTAAAGAATGTGTATCCAAATGACTTTGACTGAAGCTTGACATATGCACTTGTTTGCTTGTCGTTTAGAAGAGCGGCATCTGACTGAAACAACCCTCTCTTTCTTAAGACAACAGTGTAGTAATCCTCATCGAACGATCTGGGAGTCCTATCCATCGCAAGGACTGAAGTTGTGTCTGCAGGAGAGCATATACTTTTCAACTGAGGAATAAACTTGGGGTCTAGGGATGGGTCGGTGTCGCCTTTCCCCGTAAAATTGTACAACCGGTTCACAATGACAGGACAGTGAGAAACACCAACAGTATGTCCTCCTATTTGAAAAAAGTAAAACATAAAGTGTTAGAGGGGTTTGTTGAGAACTCTCGTTTGAACACACTATCTCAACATGATCGAGGGTATTATATGGTTGTAGGCAATCCCGTCCAACCTGGTTTATATGCTTAGTTACCTATGCTAAAAATGAACGCTGTATACATAAACCAACCCTTCTTTTCTACATCTTCTGAATAAAATGTACACTATATATTGATTTATTTTGGAGGTTTGAAAGACTTTACAAGAATATAGTGCAATTAGGATTAAGAGAGTTTTAGCCAGTCTTCTTAAGTCTCCTCTATGAGTTAATTTATACGACTACACCTTTAGCAATGTTTTGTTTCTGCACTGTTTCTTCTTTAGAGATATTTCGATGCGTAAACATAAAAATAATGGTATTTAACAACCAATAACTTTAGGAAAACCTAAATTGGTTTTGTATACTTAATTGTATACTGTAAACAGGTTTTTGATGTACTTTGAAATAAGCAAAGCCATTTAGAATTCAAAACCTAATATGTATGGTAATTCAGTTAAATATTAAGATAATATATCTTGAATATTATAAATTGTGAATGCCAAATTATGAAGGCAAAATGGTGACAATAAGTACCTGAAAGAACCACCAAGTCTTTAGTGTTCAGTCCCTTGGAGGCAAAATTAGCTTTGAGTTGTGTAATGTTTGCAAAAGGAGAAGGTAATGAAGTTAAAGCCTCATTTGCAATCGACACTCTTCCATCTCTTCTCCCTAAAGGCACTGGCCAAAATGGTCCCTTAATCTGCAAAAATG
Source organism: Artemisia argyi (assembly GCA_030686995.1). Classification (NCBI taxonomy): domain Eukaryota; kingdom Viridiplantae; phylum Streptophyta; class Magnoliopsida; order Asterales; family Asteraceae; genus Artemisia; species Artemisia argyi. The sequence continues at coordinate 104,041,753 of CM060696.1, forward strand.
ATTAAAAATATATATATATATATATATATATATATATATATATATATATATATATATATTTATATCAAATGGAATGTAATGTTCAACGACACCATTAAGATTTTTTCCCCTTACATTATTAATATACGTAACAATATTAATCTACGTAACAATATAGAGTTCTCAATTTCACATTATGGTCTTTGGCCTTAGGGTACCTTCAGTACAAATTAAAAAGTTGTCAACCCAAGGGTTCTGGGTTCAAGCTTTTTGATGAAAAGACATAACTATCAATTTCTCTACACATTCTCTCGTTCATATTAACAGACTTGAAAGAGCAGGTCATTAAAAGTTGGCCTTGAGATGCATATTTTCCGGGGATATTTATTTATATGCCATTACACTTATAGAATGTGAGGAACTTGGATTCAACCCTAAACTTAAATTGGTGGAAGAATTGCCTAGACTTCAAAACTTTTAATCTCCTCATTTCTTTCACTAATTTCAGAAAAAGCTTGAAAGTCTTTTTTGCATTAACAATCAGGATTAAAATTCTAGAATATTCTCGCTTTGTCTTAAATAAGCGATATATTTACTTTATAATGCAACTGTATTGAATGACTAGTACCTGGTAGATAGCATCTCGAGCTACTAAAGCTAAGATATCTGCACAAGAAACAACACCAGGACATGCAGCTTCTACAGCAGTTTTTGCAGCATCAACAACTTGAAATCCTCTTAGTGTTAAATTAGGAATTCCTTCTTTCTCTGCTTGATTATTCACTGTTGAGTTTAGTAGTACAGAACCGTCACATCCCTGCAGAATCTCAGCATATTTCAGTTAATGACATAAAATTGTTCATAAATAACGAAAAAGTGTTATTATATCAAATAAAAGATGGTGGATGTTACTGCACGAACCCTAACAAAACAATCATGAAAGTGCATTCGGAGCAAACCAGCAGCAAGAGAAGGAGCTCGGTGAATGTAGTTTGCTGTTGTCTTCCGGACAATGGTTTCAACTCTCGGACAAGTGTATCTATAGAATCCTAGGTCCAAACCTTTGCCATTGGCTATCTCAAAAACAAGAGCAATTAGCAGAAGCTGGAGGACAGCTATAATTTGCTTTTGGATTGCCATATTGCTTAGCTAACAAATACACAAAGAAGAAGAGATGATTTGGAAACTCAGGAGAGTTTCCAATTTATAGTTATGAAGATGAGAAAGTCACCTTTGAATGCTTCCATCAGTGAGTTGTTTTGGAGTTTGTTTATACACAAATTGTTATTAGAAAAGTGTTGAATTTTGATATAGCCATCATTTATTATATGTGTGCACGACATATGAACATTTCAGTTTTTCAAGCTACTATGTTTAATTGGAAGTTGAAACCCTGCTAAATTAATAATTTTATACGGAATTTAGTATTCTTTTTTTGTAAAACTTGGTGATGTTGGAACACCATTGCAACACCGTGCTACTAGACTGCAAAGACGATAAAACAAAAGACCTCTCCACCAAACGAGAGAAGCAAAACCCAAGTTCTCTGTCGAGCATTGCAAGTTGTTTAAAAATTAAATAAATTCAGGAATAACTAGTCTACATATTATTATAACTTTGAAACTATGTTTTAATGTAGACAGGGAGTCATTGGAAGCACGAAGGTTTCAACTTGGGTGTTTTTAAAGCTATTCACCTAACATTGAAAACCAACTTGGGCCTCTCGTTTTTTTTATTTGTTACGATCAAATATCTTTTTTAGTTGCAAGGTCGACGAACAAATTACTTAAGAAAGAAACACCATTTTGGTAAAAAGCTGGCTACACCTTTATTTGAACTTATCCTTCGAGTCGATGTGCCGTGCAAAATTTGGTATCAAGCCAAACCTAAATCTTGCTACGTTTCTCCGTTGCATAATCTTGTTCACAATTTTTTCTCCCACTCATTACAATTCTTAATTGGTTGATTATTTTATGTCATTTTACTTCTTAAAATTTCATCAACATCAACATCAACAGCTAATTTACCAAACACTTTTATTAAAAAAAAAAGAAAGAAAGATACAACTTGTAGCTCATGTTTACGGCTTACAACTTATAATTTAAAGCTTATAGCTAATTTTGCCAAATATACACTATATTATTTATAAGAGAAAATGGTTTAAAAATACATCAAACTTGTCATCTTTTTCTATTGTATACATTGAACTTTTTTTTTTTCCTGTTGTAGTCACAAACTTTATTAATCTTCCTGTTGTAGCCATGAATTTGATGTGGCATGATCTAATCAAGAGTTAATTACATAAATTTACATAAATCGTCCCTGTGGCTCAAAACAATTACACCATTCGTCCACATAAATTTATATCATTCCTTTAATAAAATCTATCTTCTACTCTCTCTCACATCCCTCTTACTACCACTCCCCCTCTCTCTAGCACCACCACACCGACACCACAACCACCTCCACCGCCTTGCCACGCTACCATCATCAAAAAGATGCAAGGTAGATCAAAGTCAAGGGATGGAAATGCCTTGCGACGCCACGTTTGCATATTTTCTTTTCGTTCTAAATCAATTGTAAACAAAGATTAAATGTGGCTCATTTAGGATTTGATTCTGATTTGTATGTAAATAATGCCAATTAACAGTATGCCAATTGAACCAAATGAAGCTGTATGGGGAGCATTGTTTTCTGCTTGCAGAATTCATGGGAATGTCGAGATAGGTGAACGAGCAGTGTATAAACTACTTGAACTGGACTGCAATGACAGTGGGAATGCCGAATTCATTATTAGAGACAAATCACACCCTCGACATCAAGAAATAAATGAATGGTTAGTCCATATAACAAAACAGCTTGAGGGTTCGAAAGATGTAGGTGGTCAATTCCTTTCAGTAACAAGTTCTTAGTCTAGATAATAGCTTCCGTTAAGAAGGATTCTTCCTGATGGAGAATCAAATTTCTGAGGTGGCATCGCCTGCCAACTCGGCAACAAAGGGTAATTTTGAATCTGGTGGCTATGAACCGAGGAACAACCGATCTGCGGGTGATAGTTTTGGTTTATAATCTTGGCTCATTGTTGTATGCAATTTATATATCCTTTAAACACCATTCTTGGTGTAATCTTTTTCATGATTCTACATTTTTTTTAGTTTAATCATTTTATATGATATGACAGGGAGTACACAAGTTTTGGATGGTGGTGGCAGCGGCGGATGGTGGCGGCAGGGAGTACACAAGTTTTGGATGTAGCATCATGAAAAAGATCAACAATAGTTACAACATATTTCATCTTCTTATAACGTTCTTGAACAACCGTGAGTGTTTTACTTAAATAAGATGAATGTTGATCTTCTTTCGGTGTCGACTTAACCGTCTTAGAAAGAAAGATTGCCATAAAATCATTTTTTTTAGTTTAATCATTTTATAGCCACAAGGACGAAATGTGTAAATTATTAGAGCCATAGGGACCTTTTATGTAATTGACTCAAGGATGAATGGTGTAATTGTTTAGAGCCATAAGGACGATTTATGTAAATTTAGGTAATTAACTCTTGGTTAAATAATGCCACGTCAAATTTATGGTCACAATAGGAAGATTAAGAAAGTTTGTGACTACAATAGGAAAAAAAAGTTCAATGTATACGTACAATAGGAAAAAGTGATAAGTTTGATGTATTTTTAGACTATTTTCCCTATTCATTAAGTCTAATAAAGGTGTTTTTATATTGTTGTTAGTCTATGCAGATGATATTGTAGTAACTGGTAATCATGTCGATGAAATAAACAAGTTTAAGCCGTTTTAAGCTCTAAATTCTTGATTAAAGATTTAGGGATATTGAAATATTTTCTTGGTATAGAAGTGCTTGAAACTGTAACTGGAATATGACTTAACCAAAGAAAATACTTCTTGAAATTGCTTTCTGAATTTGGAATGTTGGCATGTAAGCTAACTGCTATACCAGTTTGTGATAAAGAATCTGAAAAAAAAAAAAAAAAAAAAAAAAAAAACCACGTTAATGTAGACTCAATAATGATAGAAATCAATGTATAAGACTTATAGTATGTTAATTTGTGTCTGTATTTAATTTGTATAAACTTAATAGGTCGAATTGTAAACTAGTATGGGTCAAAATGGCGCCAAATAGATAAGACAGTTATATTAGTTAGGACAGTTATTTGCCAAACGTCATAACCTTTGGAAATAACTGTCACAATGAAAGTCATGTCGTTTCATGAAGCATTGTATCGTTTAGTACATGTATAAATATGTTTTTCACAGAAAAACATATTAACACATATCATTATTATCAATGAAACTTTAGTTTGCAGAATTTACTTTGTCTCAATATTTTGCATACTGTCTTCATTCAATCTCAAACCGAAATGACAAATTTTAATCACATTCTTAAGCAACCAAATGTTGGCAATAAACCTGTGAACAAATGGTATCAAAGCTACGGCTCTAATCCATGGGATATGCCAACATCACAGAACTTGGGAGGAATTCACACAGGAAAATATTTACTCAGAGAAACACCAAAACGTCTATACCAGTGGAATCACAGAAGGAAAAGCATATCACCCAAGGCAAAAGAAATGTTAGTGAAGAAGGTGTTAGAGAATGAGGCATTCAATGAAGCCAAACTGAAAGAGAAGGATATACAAGACAGAATGAAAGCCAGAAAAGAAAAGAAAAAGGAAAAGAAGAAAGCAAAAAAAGGAAGGAATGCAAAGTGCTATATTTGCAAAGAGAAGGGTCATGTTTTTTGGAACTGTGAATATAGAAAGAGATTAGCAGTTGCAGAATCAAACAAAGAAGAGATGATCAAATATCAAATCCTTGATGAAGAAGCAAAGTACACAGAAACTGTACACGTTATAGGAGATTTCATGCTTGAAGGAACACAACACAAGACATGGAATGATATATGGTATATCAGCAATCATTACAAACATCACTTCTGTCCCAGAAGAAATTTATTCAAAGGAATACACTGCAAATTCAAGATGGTGTGCAAGGAAGAAACAGATAAGAAATTTATCTTTTCATATGGTATGGGAGATGTTGCTGTAAAGATTGGAGATGAAGAAGTCATAATCAGAAATGTCCAATATACCCCTAGAGGTATCCTTAAACATTCTGAGTTATGATCTTTTGGAAGAACAAGGATTCATGGTTAAAGTTGACAACACAAAGGCTGTGATTAAGTATATGTATGAAGAAACAAAGGCTGCAAATGATGATGATACATGGACAGATAAGATGGATCAAACATGGGGACAACAGAAGGCAATCACAGATCACAACAACTACTTGGAAAAATATTTTGAATCTCTGAATCAAAATGAAGAAGAGTCTCTGGTTAAAGGTTTAGAAGATCTCAGTTGTGATGATGCAGAAGTCCATGATTATGTTGATGATGATTATATCAGTCATAATGGTACACTCTATGCGTTGAAAGTTAATTCCTTTTCTAGGTTTTTATCTTTCATAAATTTGATTAAAAGGGATAGCATAGTGTATAGAAATTGGGATGTGTTCAGGAAAAGGTACTTAGATATGATTAAATGGTTCTATCTAGTGTATCTGAATTATGAGTACTTGGATGAGATACCACCTATGGTAGGGGCTATAAAGATAGATCTGCTTGCTTTGCATAAAATTGTAGAAGAGTTAGGAGGTTATGTTGCAGTCTCTTTAGGGGACAAATGGAGCAAAATTGCACAATTACAGGGATTAACAACCGAGGATGGAGACACTATTAAAGATGTTTTTCAAAAGTTTGTGGATATGGTTGTGGTGTATCATGATACTGCTCACGTAAAATGGACAACGGAGAAGCCAATCATTGAAAGAGGGGAAAGCTGTTGGACTGCACAGACAAGGAACCCAAATGGCTTGGAAGGATTGACAGTTAGGGATGAGCATGCACAACAAGAAGCAAACCGGCTTGGTGTTATAAATGAATCAAATGAAGCAAACATGGTTGAAGAAACAAGCAGTGGCAGCAGCAATGATTTTACAGTCATTGTTTGAAGATTGGAAGAAGTACTTAGAAGAATATTTGATTTATATCATTAGGGAGGAAATGTAGACTCAATAATGATAGAAATCAATGTATAAGACTTATAGTATGTTAATTTGTGTCTGTATTTAATTTGTATAAACTTAATAGGTCGAATTGTAAACTAGTATGGGTCAAAATGGCGCCAAATAGATAAGACAGTTATATTAGTTAGGACAGTTATTTGCCAAACGTCATAACCTTTGGAAATAACTGTCACATAGAAAGTCATGTCGTTTCATGAAGCATTGTATCGTTTAGTACATGTATAAATATGTTTTTCACAGAAAAACATATTAACACATATCATTATTATCAATGAAACTTTAGTTTGCAGAATTTACGTTGTCTCAATATTTTGCATACTGTCTTCATTCAATCTCAAACCGAAATGACAAACTTTAATCACATTCTTAAGCAACCAAATGTTGGCAATAAACCTGTGAACAATTAAGAAAGATGAATTGTTAAAAGGTGTTGATAACTATCAAAAGTTGGTTGGTAAGTTAATTTATCTTACTATATCTTATTATGTTCATTGCCTAAGTCAAGTAATGCATGCTCCTTGTAGTCTAATTTGAAATATGCATTCAAAGTCTTAAGGTATTTGAAAAATTCTTTTGGTCTTTGTTCTTTGTTTGAGTTTTAACACTAGTCAGTCTATGAACTTAAGTGTTTATGTTGATTCTGATTGAGCTAAGTGTAAAATAACAAGAAAATCTGTACTGTACTTTTTGTGGGTAATAATCTTGTATCATGGAAAAGCAAGAAACAATTTGTTCTTCCAAGATCATCAGCTCAAGCTGAGTTCAGGGAAATGTGCGGTGTAACCTGTGAGGTTATGTGGATATTGAAAATTTTGATTGAAATGAAAGTTTATTGGCAATTACCTGTTTCATAGCACTGTGATAACAATGCATCTATTCAAATAGCAGCAAATCCAGTATTTCATGAAGAAACAAAACACTTTGAGATTGATTTGTACTATTTTCTTGGAGAAAACATACAGGAAGGTGTTGTGAAAACAGCAAAGGTAAAGTCTGCAGAAAATGTTGCAGTTATATTCACTAAAGGATTATCTGTAAAGAACATGAGTTCTTTTGCAAAGTGTTAAGTTTGCAGAATGTATACAAAAGTTAGCATATGGGGGAGTATTGAAACAAGATGCTTATAAGGTAACTATTGTTGAATTAAAGTACAGTACGCATTCCAGGTTAGTTGTTTTATACATAAAACATTGTGTAAACATATTTGTGCTTGGTTTGTATTACTTATTATTTAGGGACTATATTGGAGAAGATTAGAACGATGCAAATCAAAGCTATATATAGATCTTATTCTTTCAAGATGCCCTAATATCTTTTGTGCGGTCTTTGTGTGAGTTAGAGTTTTGAGTTTTCTCTCGTCTTCTTGGTCTAGTTTCAAGATATTGTAAAAAAAAACAAACTTTGTATTCTTTCATTCTTTTCTTCTCTTGTATTTGTAATAAACTCAAAAACAGTTTCTGCATTTGAAGTAGAACTCCGATGTTGTATTACTTATTATTTAGGGACTATATTGGAGGATGGTTGAATTGATAAATTCTGTGTTGTTTTTCAGTCTTTAAACGTACTGTTTTTGGTATAATTGTTTTCACAAGACTGGGTCAATTATAATTGCGTCAAAATAAAAACTGCATTTGCTGGAACATAAGTGTTTTATTGGTGCTAATCATAGACATAAGGGAAATGTTTAGCAGTCCCAGCGTAAAAAAAAAAACAAATATGTATGATTTTTATTGTTTAATTATCCAAAAACTTTGCATACTTGTATATATCACTCAAAAGAAGTGTAGTAGGCAATACAATGCACATATTTGATATGTTACTGCTCAATTAAATTTTTGTTGGTATATATTTTTCATCAAATACATCAATCTTTTACAAAGAAAACAAACAACTTATATGTAATACAAAAATTTGACGAAGCATCCAAGTTCAATCAATAATAATTCTTGATTCCAAATACAGTCCGCAGCTTATTCAAGTAAATAAGAAGCTACTCCTTGGACTCCCGTCAATAAATCAAATCACACATTAGCTTAGTTAATTTTGAGGGAAAAATAATAAATATCATCACTTCACGGCATGCTTTAGTTTACTAATGCACAAGTTCTTCGGATTTCACCAGCAGAACCGGTCAGAACACCAATTTTACCCATTTTAACCATTGACTTTGAAAAATCATTAAAGAATGTGTACCCAAATGACTTTGACTGAAGCTTGACATATGCACTTGTTTGCTTGTCATTTAGAAGAGCGGCATCTGACTGAAACAACCCTCTCTTTCTTAATACAACAGTGTAGTAATCCTCATCGAAAGATCTGGAAGTCCTATCCATCGCAAGGACTGAAGTTGTGTCTGTAGGAGAGCATATACTTTTCAACTGAGGAATAAACTTGGGGTCTAGGGATGGGTCAGTGTCACCTTTCCCCGTAAAATTATACAACCGGTTCACAATGACAGGACAGTGAGAAACACCAACGGTATGTCCTCCTATTTGAAAAAAGTAAAACATAAAATGTTAGGGGTTTGTTGACAACCCTCATTTGAACACAGTCTCAATATGATCGATGGTGTTATATGCTTGTAGGCAATCCCGTCCAACATGGTTTATATGCTTAGTTACCTATGCCAAAATTGAACGATGTATTCATAAACCAACCCTGCCTTTCTACACCTTCTGAAGAAAATGTACACTGTATATTTGATTTATTAGGAGGTTTGAAAAACTTTACAAGAATATAGTGTAACTAGGATTAAGAGAGTTTTTGCCAGTCTTGTTAACTCTCCTCTATGAGTTAATTTATATGACTACATTTTGCAATGTTCTGTTTCTACACTGTTTCTTCTTTAGAGATATTTTGATGTGTAAACATAAAAATAATGATATTTAGCAACCAAAAAATATAGGAAAACCTAAATTGGTTTTGTACTTAATTGTATACTGTAAACATGTTTTTGATGTACGTTGAAATAACCAAATCCATTTAGGATTCAAAACCTAATATGTATGGTAATCCAGTTAAATATCAAGATAATATATCTTGAACATTGTAAGATGTGAATGCCAAATTATGAAGGCAAACGGGTGACAATAAGTACCTGAAAGAACCACCAAGTCTTTAGTGTTCAGTCCCTTGGAGGCAAAATTAGCTTTGAGTTGTGTAATGTTTGCAAAAGGAGAAGGTAACGAAGTTAAAGCCTCATTTGCAATCGACACTCTTCCATCTCTTCTCCCTAAAGGAACTGGCCAAAATGGTCCCTTAATCTGCAAAATTGATTAAAAAAATATATATATTTTTGTCAAATGGAATGTAATGTTCAAAGACACCATTAAGATTATTTATTTTTTTATTTTATTTTTCCTTACATTAATTATTTACGTTACAATATAGAGTTCTCAATTTCACATGACTATCTTTGGCCTTAGGGTACCTTCTGTTCAAATTAAAAAGTTGTCAACCCAGGGGTTCTAGGTTCAAGCCTTTTGATGAAAAGACATAAAAGAACGGATCATTGAAAGTTGGCCTTGAGATGCATATTTCCGGGGATATTTATTTATATGTCATTACGCTTATAGAATGTGAGGAACTTGGATTCAACTCTAAACTTAAATTGGTGGAAGAATTGCCTAGACTTCAGAACTTTTAATTTCCTCATTTCCTTCACTAATATCGAGAAAAGCTTGAAAGACTTTTTGCATTAACAATCAGGATTAAAATTCTAGAATATTCTAGATTTGTCTTAATTAAGCGATTTATTCACTTTATAAGGCAACCGTATTGAATGACTAGTACCTGGTAGATAGCATCTCGAGCTACTAAAGCTAAGATATCTGCACAAGAAACAACACCAGGACATGCAGCTTCTACAGCAGTTTTTGCAGCATCAACAACTTGAAATCCTCTTAGTGTTAAATTAGGAATTCCTTCTTTTTCTGCTTGATTATTCGCTGTAGAGTTTAGTAGTACAGAACCGTCACATCCCTGCAGAATCTCAGCATATTTCAGTTAATGACATAAAATTGTTCATAAATCGCAAAAAAGTTTTACTAAATCGAATAAAAGATGGTGGATACGAACCCTAACAAAACAATCATGAAAGTGCATCCGGAGCAAACCAGCAGCAAGAGAAGGAGCTCGGTGAATGTAGTTTGCTGTTGTCTTCCAGACAATGGCTTCAACTCTCGGACAAGTGTATCTATAGAATCCTAGGTCCAAACCTTTGCCATTGGCTATCTCAAAAACAAGAGCAATTAGCAGAAGCTGGAGGACAGCTATAAGTTGCTTTTGGATTGCCATATTGATTAGCTAACAACTACACAAAGAAGAAGAGATGATTTGGAAACTCAGGAGAGTTTCCAATTTATAGTTATGAAGATGAGAAAGTCACCTTTGAATGCTTCCATCAGTGAGCTGTTTCAGAGTCTATTTATCAAGAAATTGATATTACATGCCTTTTTGTTTTATGGACATCCATATATATTGTGTTGACTTTTAATACTCTCATTATTTGTTTTAATGTCTGCACGACATCTGAACTTTTCTAGTTCCTAAAGCCTTCTAAATGTGCCATTATTCTAGGAAGCTTGATTCATAAACAAACAATATAAAGTATCTAAATAGTATTCTTTTTTTAAGTGTAAATGTTTATCTGAAAAAATTGGCGACGCTAGACATAAACACCAGCACTGTGATAACATAACTAAACATGGAGACAACACCCAAGTTCTAATTTGACGAGCATCACGAGTTACTTAGATTGAGTTCAGGAACAATTTGTCTAATATTATGATATCTTAGCTTTGAAATGATGTCATAAAATAGATAGTCAGTTACAAGCACGAAGGCTTCAACTTGGTTGTTTTATAAGCTACTTACCTAACGTTATAACTAAGCAGAAATTATAATTTAAGGAACAAAAGATCGTGTTTGATGTATATTCCTGATGAAAGGTTATCCAATATTATAAATAATTTTTATGCTATATATTAAATAATGTATTCTCCACGTACATGCCCTTTCACTCTTATTGAACCCTGCTGATCATTCTCATATGCATCTGGTCATGCTCCAAGCACCAACATGAAATTGATTTGCCATTGTCAACCTCCATTGTAATACGCATTGATATCAGACAGATTTATCCTTTTTTACCAATGCCAATTAAAGCTATAATTACATGTCATGGGTTATTTATATGAATATCTTTTTAATTATTAAAACTGCCAAGGACATATATGGGTTGCAGTGCATCTTTCTCAAATTAACAACGTATAAAGTTACACGGCTCTGTCTCATCATGAGATATACTCGTGTACCACATGATATTTCCATACGGGATTTTGATTAATTTTGTTCCTCCAACGAATATACAGTTAGCATTGCTATTGACATGTGTTCTAATCACAGATTCTCAAATGTATCATTGCTATTTTTTTCGGTTGAGGATGACTCGTGAGTCGTGATTATGAAAGTTATTTTATGGAGAGTTCATAAATGTTGTGCAAAATATATATACTTGAACATATTTACAGTGAGGGTCAATCATTTTTTATTTGTTACGATCAAATATCTTTTTTAGTTGCAAAGTCAAGGAACAAATTACAGTACTTAAGAAAGAAACACATTTTTGGTAAAAAGCTGGCTACTCCTTTATTTGAACTTTTCCTTCGAGTTGATGTGCTATGAAAACTTTGGTATCAAGCCAAACCTTAATCTTGCTATGTTTCTCCGCTGCGTAAGCTTGTTCTCATTTTTTCCCCACCCGTTACAATTCTTAATTGATTGATTATGTTATGTCATTTTACATCTTTTAATTACTGTCAATAACTAACTTACCAAACATTTTTTATTTTATTTTTATTTTTTACTTTTGGTAATTGGGTAAAATATTATTACTCAAAATAATAATAATAATAATAATAATAATAATAATAATAATAATAATAATAATAATAATAATAATAATAATAATAATAATAATAATAAAGTACAACGAGTGTGGGTGAGTGCCACTTAACAAGCACTTTTATTGAGAAAAAGATAAAGCTTGTAGTTCATGTTAATAGATTTGCAGTTTAGAACTTATAACTAACTTTGCCTAACATACCCTATATTATCTATAAAATCTAGTAAAGGTGTTTTTATAAAGTTGTTAGTCGATGTGGATGATATTGTAGTGACTAGTGATAATGTTGATGAAATAAAAAAGTTTAAGCAGTTTTTAAGCTCTATATTCTTAATTTAAGATTTAGGGATAATGAAATATTTTCTTGGTATAAAAGTGTTTGAAACAGAAACTGGAATATGTCTTAACCAAAGAAAATAGTGCATGGAATTGCTTTCTAAATTTGGAATGTCGGCATGAAGCCGACCACTATACAAGTTTGTGATAAAGTATCTGTAAAGAAAAATAAGACCAAGTTTGAGAAAGATGAATTGTTAAAAGGTGTTAATAACTATCAAAAGTTGGTTTGTAAGTTGATTTATGTTACATTAAATATATCTTATTTTGTTCATAGCATAAGTCAAGTAATGCATGCTCCTTGTTAGACCAATTTGAATTCTGCATTCAAATTCTAAAGGTAATTGAAAAATTCTCCTATTCTTGGTTGTGTTTTAACACTAGTCAGTCTATGAACTTAAGTGTTTATTTTGATTCTGATTGGGCTAAGTGTAAAGTAACAAGAATATCTGTTATTGTATTTTCTATGCGAAATGATCTAGTATCCTCGAAAAGCAAGAACAATTAGTTCTTCCAAGATCCTCAACTGCAGGACAAAGTGCAGTGTAACGTGTGAGGTTATGTGGATATTGAAAATTTTGATTGAAATGAAAGTTTACAGGCAGTTACGTGTTTCATTCCATTGTGATAACAACGTTGCTACTCAAATAGCAGCAAATCCATTATTTCATGAAAAAACAAAACACTGTGAGTTTGATTTTTATTTTCTTTGAGAAAAAATATCGGAAGGTGTTGAAAAAACAGTAAGGTTAAGTCTGCAGAAAATGTTGAAGATATATTTGCAAAAGGATTATCTGTAAAGAACATGAGTTCTTTTGCAAAAAGTTAGGTTTCGCGAATATGTACAAAAGTTAGCTTATGTGTGTTATGAGTATTGAAATAAGATGTTTATAAACTACATATTGTTGAATTAAAGTAGAGGGACTGGATGTGCCATTCCAGGTAAGTTGTTTTATACTTGAAACATTGCGTAAACATATTTGTCCTTGGTTTCTATTGCTTCGTATTTTTTAGGGACTATATTGGACAAGGTTAGAATGATGGAAGTCAAGGCTATATATAGAACTTATTCTCTCAAGATGCCCTAATATCTTTTGTGCGGTCTTTGTGTGTGTTAAAGTAGTTTTCACTTGTCTTCTTGGTATAGTTTCAAGATCTTGTAAAAAACAAACTTTGTATTCTTTCATTCTTTTTTTTCTCTTGTATTTGTAATAACTCAAAACCAGTTTTTACATTTAAAGTAGAACTCAGATGTTGTGAATGAATAAATGAGGAGGATGGTTGTATAAATGATTTTGTGTTGTTTTTCAGTCTTTAAACTATTTTTGGTATTAATTTCTTCAAAAGACTAGGTCAAATATAATTGTGTCAAACTAAAAACCGCATTTGATGGAACATAAGTGTTTTATTGGTGTTAATCATAGACATATGGGAAATGTTTAGCAGTTAAAAAAACAAATATGTATGACTTTTATTGTTTAATTATCGAAAAATTTTGCATACTTTTTATAGTGTGTATATATCGCTCAAAAGAAGTCATGTAGAAGGCAATACAATGCGCATATTTGATTCGTTACTGCTCACTTAGATTTTTGTTCGTATATATTTTTCATCAAATGCATCACTCTTTTAGAAAGAAAACACACAACTTATATGAATTACAACAATTTGACGAAACATCAAGTTCAATCAATAATAATTCTGGATTCCGAATACAGCCCGCAGCTTGTTCAAGTAACTAAGAAGCCTCTCTTTGGACTCTCGTCAATAAATCAAATCACACGTTAGCTTAGTTAATTTTGAGGGAAAAAGAATAAATATCATCACTTCACGGCATGCTTTAGTTTACAAAAGCACAAGTTCTTCGGATTTCACCAGCAGAACCGGTCAGAACACCAATTTTACCCATTTTAACCATTGACTTTGAAAAATCATTAAAGAATGTGTATCCAAATGACTTTGATTGAAGCTTGACATATGCACTTGTTTGCTTGTCGTTTAGAAGAGCGGCATCTGACTGAAACAACCCTCTCTTTCTTAAGACAACAGTGTAGTAATCCTCATCGAACGATCTGGGAGTCCTATCCATCGCAAGGACTGAAGTTGTGTCTGTAGGAGAGCATATACTTTTCAACTGAGGAATAAACTTGGGGTCTAGGGATGGGTCAGTGTCACCTTTCCCCGTAAAATTGTACAACCGGTTCACAATGACAGGACAGTGAGAAACACCAAGAGTATGTCCTCCTATTTTAAAATAGTAAACAATAAAATGTTAGAGGGGTTTGTTGACAACCCTCGTTTGAACACACTATCTCAATATGATCGAGGGTGTTATATGGTTGTAGGCAATCGCTTCCAACATGGTTTATTTGCTTAGTTACCAATGTTAAAAATGAACGATGTATTTATAAACCAACCCTGCTTTTCTACACCTTCTGAATAAAATGTACACTATATATTGATTTATTAGGAGGTTTGAAAAACTTTACAACCTTTTGCAATGTTCTGTTTCTTTTTAGAGATATTTTGAGGTGTACTTAAGCATAAAAATAATGGTATTTAGCAACCAAAAAAATTAGGAAAACCTAAATTGGCTTTGTACTTAATTGTATACTGTAAACAGGTTTTTGATGTAATTTGAAATAACCAAATCCATTTAGGATTCAAAACTTTATATGTATGGTAATCCAGTTAAATATTAAGATAATATATCTTGAACATTATAAATTGTGAATGCCAAATTATGAAGGCAAAAGGGTGACAATAAGTACCTGAAAGAACCACCAAGTCTTTTGTGTTCAGTCCCTTGGAGGCAAAATTAGCTTTCAGTTGTGTAATGTTTGCAAACGGAGAAGGTAACGAAGTTAAAGCCTCATTTGCAATCGACACTCTTCCATCTCTTCTCCCTAAAGGCACCGGCCAAAATGGTCCCTTAATCTGCAAAATTGATTAAAAAATAAATGTATTTTTGTCAAATGGAATTAATGTTCAACGACATAATTGAGGTTTTTTACTTTATTTTTTTTTAATTTTTTTTCCTTACATTATTTATTGATGTAACAATATAGAGTTGTCAATTTCACATGACTGTCTTTGGCCTTAGGGTACCTTCTGTGCAAATTATAAAGTTGTCAACCTTAGGGTTCTGGGTTCATGCTTTTTGATGAAAAGACATAACTATCAATTTCTCTACACATTCTCTTGGTCATATTAAAAGACTTAAAAGAACGGATCATTAAAAGTTGGCCTTGAGTTGCATATTTTCCGGTGTTATTTATTTATATGCCAATACGCTTATAGAATGTGAGGAACTTAATTGGATTCAAGTCTAAACTTAAATTGGTGGAAGAATTGCCTAGACTTCAGAACTTTTAATATCCTCATTTCTTTCACTAATATCGACAAGAGCTTGAAAGACGTTATTGCATTAACAATCAGGATTAAAATTCTAGAATATTCTAGATTTCTCTTAATTAAGCGATACAGTTACTTTATATTGCAAATGCATTGAATGACTAGTACCTGGTAGATAGCATCTCGAGCTACTAAAGCTAAGATATCTGCACAAGAAACAACACCAGGACATGCAGCTTCTACAGCAGTTTTTGCAGCATCAACAACTTGAAATCCTCTTAGTGTTAAATTAGGAATTCCTTCTTTTTCTGCTTGATTACTTGCTGTAGAGTTTAGTAGTACAGAACCGTCACATCCCTGCAGAATCTCAGCATATTACAGTTAATGACATAAAATTGGTAATAAATCGCAAAAAAGTGTTATTAAAATCAAATAAAAAGTGGTGGATGTTACTGCACGAACCCTAACAAAACAATCATGAAAGTGCATCCGGAGCAAACCAGCAGCAAGAGAAGGAGCTCGGTGAATGTAGTTTGCTGTTGTCTTCCGGACAATGGCTTCAACTCTCGGACAAGTGTATCTATAGAATCCTAGCTCCAAACCTTTTCCATTGGCAATGTCAAAAGCAAGAGCAATTAGCAGAAGCTGGAGGACAGCTATATGTTGCTTTTGGATTGCCATATTGCTTAGCTAAGAAATACACAAAAAGAAGAGATGATTTGGAAACTCAGGAGAGTTTCCAATTTATAGTTATGAAGATGAGAAAGTCAACTTTGAATGCTTCCATCTGTGAGCTGTTTCAGAGCTTATTTATCAACAAATTGTTATTACAAGCCTTTTTGTTTTATGGGCATCCATATATATTGTGTTGACTTTTAATACTCTCATTATTTGTTGTAATGTCTGCACGACATCTGAACTTTTCTAGTTCCTAAAGCCTTCTAAATGTGCTATTATTCTAGGAAGCTTGATTCATAAACAAACAATATAAAGTATCTAAATAGTATTCTTTTTTTAAGTGTAAATGTTTATCTGAAAAAATTGGCGACGCTAGACATAAACACCAGCACTGTGATAACATAACTAAACATGGAGACAACACCCAAGTTCTAATTTGACGAGCATCACGAGTTACTTAGATTGAGTTCAGGAACAATTTGTCTAATATTATGATATCTTAGCTTTGAAATGATGTCATAAAATAGATAGTCAGTTACAAGCACGAAGGCTTCAACTTGGTTGTTTTATAAGCTACTTACCTAACATTATAACCAAGCAGAAATTATAATTTAAGGAACAAAAGATCGTGTTTGTGTTGGATAGTAAACTTGATTTAGTCCAATAAAGATTGGACTATCCATAAAAGCCCAAGCCCCTGATCAAGAAGCTTCTAGAATGACGAAGAATGGTATGGAAGCTTCTAGAAAGTCGTAGAATGGTATGGAAGCTTCTAGAAAGTCGTAAAGCTTCTAGAATGACGAAGAATGGGATGAAAGCTTCAAGAAAGTCGTAGAATGGTATGGAAGCTTCTAGAATATTGTAGTAGATGATGACTACAAGAAGTATCTAGAATATGATAGAAATATCTAGGTAAACTTATCTAGTAGTATCTAGACCTAGATATGTTGGTAAGGACAATGATGTATCAAGAATGATCTAGAATTAAGATTAGGATAATGATGTAAGTAATTATCCATGGAAAATATCTGGGTTCTAGAACCTTCCATGGAGAAGTATAAATAGGTGTAGGGTAATGCATTTGTAAGGTACCACATGAAGAAAAGTTCAAGGAATAAAAGTTTCATTGTAAAAGCTCTCTAAGTATTCCTCTATTCGTAAGCCTAAAAGGCCCTCGTGTTTTCCAACAAAGTGGTATCAGAGCGAGAAGATCAAGATGTCAAGTGCAATGAACTTGTTTCAATTTCCTCGTCTTACCAAAGACAACTATGGTAGTTGGTGCATTCGAATGAAGGCGTTACTTGGTTCACATGATGTGTGGGAGATAGTCGAAAAAGGTGTTGAGAAAGTTGATGATGACAGTTCGTTGAATGCCGCCCAAAGGGTGGAATTGCAAAAGGCAAGAAAGAAGGATCAAAGTGCTCTTACACTTATCTATCAATGTCTTGATGATGCGATGTTTGAGAAAGTTGCAAATGCAACCACTTCTAAGGAAGCGTAGGAGATCCTTCAAAATGCTTTCAAAGGAATTGACAAGGTGAAAAAGGTACGCCTTCAAACTCTTAGAGGAGAGTTCGAAAAGCTCCAAATGGAGGAATCCGAAAACATTTCGGATTATTTCACTCGTGTCTTGACCATTTCAAATGAAATGAAGAGAAATGGTGAAAGCTTGAGTGACACAAGGGTGATAGAAAAGATTCTTCGCTCTTTGCCACCAAGCTTTGATTACATTGTCGTGGCCATAGAGGAGTCAAAAGACATAGACTCTATGACCATTGATCAACTCATGGGATCTTTACAAGCCCATGAAGAGAAGTTGAAGAAAAGAAGGGGGAAAGAACCCTTGGAGCAAGCTTTATATTCAAAGGTCTCTTTCAAAGAAAGAGAAAAGAGCTTTCTACATGGAAAGGAGCAAGGAAGAGGACGCGGTATTTTTCGAGGTCGTGGTGGTTTCCAAGGCTGAGGACGAGGAAGAGGAAGAGAAGATGTCAACAAAGAAGATGAAAACCAAGGGTTTTCATATCGAAGAGGTCGTGGGAGAGGCTTTCAATCTCAAAGAGGAGGTAAGCCCCACATACAATGTTATAATTGTCGCAAATATGGTCATTATGCCAGTGAGTGTAGTAGCTCAAGACAAGTGGAAGAAAAAGCTAATCTTGTGGAGGTAGAAGAAAAAGATGATCTTACATTGCTAATGGCAAGACATGACAAACAAGAAGAGAGGATAGAGCCATGGCATATAGATTCCGCTGCAAGTAACCATATGAGTGGTGAAGAAGACTTGTTTGTGGAAATGGAGGAAAGTAAAGGTAATGTCACCTTTGGAGACGAATCAAAGGCACGGGTGAAAGGAAAAGGTAAGATACTTATCCGAGCTAGAGACGGAAGTCACCAATATATTTCGGACGTATACAATGTGCCCAATCTTAAAAGTAACATTTTAAGTGTGGGACAACTTTTAGAGAAAAACTACGATATTCATTTCAAAGATCGTAGTGCTACAATAAGAAATCCCGAAGGAAAGCTTATAGCTAAAGTCCCTATGACTAAAAACCGAATGTTCCTTCTAAACATTCAGCATGATGAAGCTAAGTGCTTAAAGAGTTGTTTAAAGGATCATTCGTGGCTTTGGCATATGAGGTATGGGCACTTAAACTTTGGTGACTTAAAGTTATTATCCTCAAAGGGAATGGTGAAAGGGTTAGATCAAATTGATCATCCCAATCAAGTGTGTGAAGGATGCCTTCTTGGGAAGCATGCTAGAAGTTTGTTTCCAAAAGAAACAACATCAAGAGCTAAGGAGCCTCTACAACTAATTCACACGGATTTGTGCGGTCCCATTACTCCACCATCTCATGGTAAGAATCTTTACTTTATGCTCTTTATTGATGACTTTTCTAGAAAAACTTGGGTATATTTTCTAAAAGAAAAATCCCAAGCTTTTGAAGCTTTTAAGACATTTAAAGCTATGGTAGAAAAGGAGAAAGGTTTAAAAATAAAATCCATGAGATCTGATAGAGGTGGAGAATTTTTATCAAAAGAATTTAACAAATTTTGTGAGGATAATGGGATCCGAAG
This sequence comes from Artemisia argyi, assembly GCA_030686995.1. Taxonomy (NCBI): domain Eukaryota; kingdom Viridiplantae; phylum Streptophyta; class Magnoliopsida; order Asterales; family Asteraceae; genus Artemisia; species Artemisia argyi. The sequence continues at coordinate 104,061,201 of CM060696.1, forward strand.
ATTTCTAACGGCTCCTTACTCCCTACAACAAAATGGAGTGGTGGAGAGAAAGAATAAAACCATTCTCAATATGGTTCGAAGCATGTTGAAAAGTAAGAAGATGCCAAAGGAGTTTTGGGCCGAAGCGGTTGACTGTGCGGTATATTTATTGAACCGGTGTCCGTCAAAGAGTTTAGATAACAAGACTCCACAAGAAGCATGGAATGGGATGAAGCCTACCGTCTCTCACCTAAGGGTATTTGGAAGCATAGCGTATGTTCACGTTCCAAGCCAAAGGCGATCCAAGCTTGATGATAGAAGTGAGAAGCATGTGTTCGTTGGCTACGACAAGCAGTCAAAAGGCTATAAGATCTATAATCCAATCACAAGGAAGGTGGTAGTGAGTAGAGGCATGGAGTTCGATGAAGAAGAAGCATGGGATTGGAGCATTAAAGAAAATAAAAGGTATGACTTTCTTCCTATGATTGAAGAAGTGACGGGTGAATCAAGTGAAGAAGTCCAACAACCTCAAAGTCCAACTCCAACCCAAGACTCACCTTCAAGTTTAAGTAAAGGAGAACAAAAGACAAGAAGTTTGCAGGAGCTCTATGAGGTAACTAATGAGATACCCCTTCTTTGTTTATATGCTGATTGTGAACCTTTAGTTTTTGAGGAGGCTATGAAAAGTAAGAAATGGAGACAAGCCATGGACGGGGAGATAAAGTCAATAGTGAAGAATGATACGTGGGAGTTGACGACCCTTCCGAAAGGCCAAAAAGCTATTGGAGTCAAGTGGGTATACAAGGCAAAGAAAAACGCCAAAGGCGAAGTGAAGAAGTACAAGGCAAGGCTTGTGGCTAAAAGGTACAAGAAGAAGCATGATATCGACTATGAAGAGGAAGGATGTACGAGTGATACATGCGATGTCCAAAAACCAAGTTGCAGATATCTTCACCAAGCCGCTCAAAGAGCGAGATTTCTCAAGACTAAGGATAATGCTTGGAGTCGGGAAATCAAGTTTAAAGGGGGGTGTTGGATAGTAAACTTGATTTAGTCCAATAAAGATTGGACTATCCATAAAAGCCCAAGCCCCTGATCAAGAAGCTTCTAGAATGACGAAGAATGGTATGGAAGCTTCTAGAAAGTCGTAGAATGGTATGGAAGCTTCTAGAAAGTCGTAAAGCTTCTAGAATGACGAAGAATGGGATGAAAGCTTCAAGAAAGTCGTAGAATGGTATGGAAGCTTCTAGAATATTGTAGTAGATGATGACTACAAGAAGTATCTAGAATATGATAGAAATATCTAGGTAAACTTATCTAGTAGTATCTAGACCTAGATATGTTGGTAAGGACAATGATGTATCAAGAATGATCTAGAATTAAGATTAGGATGATGATGTAAGTAATTATCCATGGAAAATATCTGGGTTCTAGAACCTTCCATGGAGAAGTATAAATAGGTGTAGGGTAATGCATTTGTAAGGTACCACATGAAGAAAAGTTCAAGGAATAAAAGTTTCATTGTAAAAGCTCTCTAAGTATTCCTCTATTCGTAAGCCTAAAAGGCCCTCATGTTTTCCAACAGTTTGATGTATATTCCTGATGAAAGGTTATCCAATATTATAAATAATTTTTGTGCTATATATTAAATAATGTATTCTCCACGTACATGCCCTTTCACTCTTATTGAACCCTGCTGATCATTCTCATATGCATCTGGTCATGCTCCAAGCACCAACTTGAAATTGATTTGCCATTGTCAACCTCCATTGTAATACGCATTGATATCAGACAGATTTATCCTTTTTTACCAATGCCAATTAAAGCTATAATAACATGTCGTGGGTTATTTATATGAATATGATTTTCATTATTAAAACTGCCAAGGACATATACGTGGGTTGCAATGCATCTTTCTCAAATTAACAACGTATAAAGTTACACGGTTCTCTCTCATCATGAGATATACTCGTGTACCACATGATATTTCCATACGGGATTTTGATTAATTTTGTTCCTCCAACGAATATACATTTAGCATTGCTATTGACATGTGTTCTAATCACAGATTCTCAAATATATCATTGCTATTTTTTTGGGTTGAGGATGGCTCGTGAGTTGTGATTATGAAAGTTATTTTAGGGAGAGTTCATAAATGTTGTGCAGAATATATATACTTGAACATATTTACAGTGAGGGCCAATCATTTTTTATTTGTTATGATCAAATATCTTTTTTAGTTGCAAAGTCAAGGAACAAATTACAGTACTTAAGAAAGAAACACATTTTTGGTAAAAAGATGGCTACTCCTTTATTTGAACTTTCCCTTCGAGTTGATGTGCCATGAAAACTTTGGTATGAAGCCAAACCTTAATCTTGCTACGTTTCTCCGCTGCGTAAGCTTGTTCTCATTTTTTCCCCACCCGTTACAATTCTTAATTGATTGATTATGTTGTGTCATTTTACATCTTTTAATTACTATCAACAGATTTCCTATGAAGAAAAACCGGTTGGCACTTCTAAAAGATGTAAATCTGTTGGAAACCTTCATTGAAATGTGGGAATTTAATGTTATAAAAGAAAAGATTAGGGTAGTTTAGTGTATTTTAAATTTTCTATATTTGTAAGTTTGGGTATAAACCAAAGTTAGTTTGGGCTGGGTCATTAGGATAACGATATAAACCGTTTTAGAATAGCTTACAACGTTTAGATAGGTTACAACGTTTACTAAATCGGTATGCCTCTTTATTGCACCGACTCATGTAGTATAAATAGGGCAAGAATTCTGTAAACAATTCATTCCATATCAATACAATTCAATAAATAATATATCATTTCTATACTTCTGTTATTTCGAAAGCAACAATTGGCATCAGGGCGAGAATGATTCCGGGAATCAATCAAGTAAGAAGGAAAGAAGAAAGAAGGATACCTGTTCGTTGCAGAGATCAAACACATAAAAGGTGGTAACCGGAGTTTGATTGGAGAAAGACAAACACAACCGGTTTATTAAAACCACCGATTGTGGTTACCCAAATCGAGAAGACATCGATTGAAGAATAACTGCAACATCGATTGGAGAAGTAAGGAACGATTTCTTTTCTGATCATACCAGCAATCGATTGAAGGGAATAAGCGAAAAAAAAACACACCCCGTAAGTTTTTTTTTTTTTTATCAAAACTTTTCATAGCCTTTTATATATAAATTTTATTCTCAATTAATTTTTATAATTTATATTCAAGAGTGGGGTGGTGTATTTTGTTCTTTTTCAAAAAAAAAAAAAAGTAAGTAAGAATAGCAAGTTTATCCGAATCCTTGTGGTTCATAGCAAGTTTATCCAAACCCTTTTGGTTCATAGCAAGTTTATCCGAATCCTTGTAGTTCATAGCAAGTTTATCCGAACCCTTATGGTTCATAGCAAGTTTATCCGAACCCTTGTGGTTCATAGCAAGTTAAATCGAATTCTTAGGTTTATAGCAAGTTTCGAGCCTTAAGATTCGAATAGCAAGTTCCGAGCCTTTTTTTCCTAGGATCAAATAGCAAGTAGAACCCTTGATTCAAACCAGCAAGAAAGTAGAATCATTGGTTTTTAATATTAACAAGTAAGAGTTTTTGATCTTTTGATCAAACACAAGAGCAAGAAAACCACAAACCATCTCGGTTCTGATTGTAAGAAGAAATCAAGTTAAAAGCAAGCAAGCATGGTAGAAGGTGACAAGCATGATAACGCATCAGGCAGTACATCAATTCGAGAAGGAAATGTTCCACTTTAATGTCCAAAACTGAAAGATACGAATTATACAACTTGGGCACTGATGATGGAAACAATATTAAAGGCGTATGGACTTTTGAAAGTGATTGATGGCATGAAAGAAACTGGTGGCAAGCAAGATACAACAATAGATGAAAAAGCAGAAAATACAGCGAAAGGAATGATGTTCCAAACATTACCACAAGACATGTTAATGCAAGTTGCACAATACACCACTGCAAAAGAAATATGGAACTCAATCAAAGTTAAACATCCTGGAGCCGATTTAGTTCAGAAAGCACGTTTGCAGACTTTAAGAAGTGAGTTGGAAACATTAAAGATGAAACTGGATGAAAGTGCAAGTGAGTTTGCAGGAAAGTTAAGTAGCATACAAGCCAAATTTAAAGGCCTTGGGGGTACTCTGAAAGATAAAGTACTCGTGAGGAAACTACTTAACTCAGTCCCAAAGAAGTTTTTACTAATCATGGCGTCTATCGAACAATATCAAGAGATTGATATAATGCAATTTGAAGAAGCCGTAGGAAGAATAACAGCTTTTGAAGAACGACTTAAAAGCCACGACAAACCAGAAGACAATTATTAAATCAAACTTCTATTTGCAAGTTCAAGTAATCAAGGAGGTAGAGGACATGGAAGAAACTTTACCAAAAACAAAGATAGCATAGATAAAAGCAAGCTCAGGTGTTATGAATGTGGTGAGCATGGACATTTCGCAAAGGAATGCAAAAAATGGAAAGACAAGAAGAAATACAAGAAGGATCAAGCACATCTCATTTATGAAACTGACGATGAACCAACATTGCTGTAAAGACAAGTAAAGAAGACTCGATTGCAGTCTATAACATTAAGGGGTGAATATTGGAATTTAATGTTAAAAAAGAAAAGATTAGGGTAGTTAAGTGTATTTTAAATATTCTGTACAGTAGAAACTCTATAATATAATACACTTGGGACCACCAAAATTTATTAACTAAAAGAGTTATTAATTAATCGATAAATTAATAATTATTAATTTATATATTAATTAATATTTTATTAATTTATAGTAGAATACTTAGTTTACAAACACCTTTCAAGCTTCCACTTAATTATTGTACACAATGCATGTATATCAAATGAACGGCTCAATTTGAAAGAAACCTTCAATCTCCCACCTTATTATGCTTCTTGTGTTCAATGTATCACTTTATGGACATTAAAAATATTTTCTATATAAATACAATGGATGTCGAAGATGTTCTGACTCACCCAGAAGAAAATGTAGTTGCACAGTTGTTGATTGATGAAGAAATTATTAAAAGCGTTATTGGAATTAATAAAGATGATATCGATGAAGAAGATGATGAAAGTTCTACAATGGAGCCCCCTTCGCGAAACGAAGCTATTAAAGCGGCAATCACATTGAACAATTTCTTGTTGAGCTATGAGAAAACAACACCAGAAGTTCTTACCATGCTAAGGAAAATTAGAGACGAGATTCAAGGGGAAATTGATTTCAACAAAAAACAAAAGACAATTGAGTCATTTTTCAAGAAACCTTCATAAATCATTCAAGTAATATGCTATATATAAGGAATTATTAATTTATATTTTATATGGGGTCTAAAGAAATAATCAAAAATGTACTATCTTATAATTTTAGTGAATTATTAATTTAGCACCCTATCCCCGAGTCGGGACCGGCAAAAAATATTATCTTAGAGAGTTTATTAAATAATCGAGTTTCTACTGTATTTGTAATTTTGGGTATAAACCGAAGTTAGTTTGGGCTGGGTCATTATGATAACGGTATAAACCGTTTTAGAATAGGTTACAACATTTAGATAGGTTACAACGTTTACTGAATCGGTATGCCTATTTGTTGCACCGATTCATGTAGTATAAATAGGGCAAGAATTCTGTAAACAATTCATTCCATATCAATACAATTCAATAAATCATATATCGTTTCTATACTTCTGTTATTTCCTATGAAGGTTTCCCCATTGGTTTTCAATGTAAGTATTGGTGTTCACCATGGTTTGTGCAGTATGAATCAAGGGTGATTAATGTAGGGTTAGTGCAGAAACATTGTGTACAGTACACAAAATTATGGAGAGAAAAAACAAGAAATAACTGTTATATTGATTGATAAATAACTGTCAAATACAAAGAATATATAGTTAATGAACAGGCATGAATTGAATGGGTGTGATGGTTCAATTTGATCCAATAGTGTAACACCCCAAAAATTTGGTACAGCGGAAGACTCATCAAGCTTTCGGGGTGTTACGGGGATTGGTATCCAACACAAGTCATAAAAGAACGAGATAAAGTAAACATAAGTAAAACACAACCAAACGGGGTTTTAAAGTTTACGTTCATCCCAAATTTATCCAAAGTAAGGCCCAAAAGAAATAAACGTAGGTCCACAAATACATATCAGAGTTTTAGAAAATAGATCCTTAAACCGCATTACCAAGCCAAGCCTCCAATCCAAGCATCCAAAATCATTACTTAATTACCTGAGAAAACGTGCTAAAAGTCAGCTTTCACTGGTGAGATCATAGGTTTATATTCATAATTTAATCAGGTGGACATATACGCAAAACGCTTGCTAGCTAGACTAGGCCTCAATCCACAACGCAAAAACCCTATAAGTGCACACTATCGTCCAATCACATAATCCTCAAACAAACCATTCTCATCATCTAACCATATCTAGTCCCCACGCGATAACAAGATTCACTGTGCAACTAAGGTTGATGTAACTTCCAATATCATCTAACCATATCTAGTCCACACGCGATAACAAGATTCACTGTGTGACTAAGGTTGTTGTATCCTACCTAGTTCTATAAGCATAGCAAATTTTAAATAAAAGCGATAAAAGTCCACATAAAATAATTTGCACGTTTCTCACCCCAAGTATTGAAAACAAAGTTCAAGAGTAAAAGTGGGGCTATGACTCACCTCAAGTCCAGAATCAGCAGAAAGAAATCGGTAGAAGTAAGATGTATCCCAACTCAAAAGACAGCAACTACGGACTCGGCACTTCCTAACAATATGAACTCGTTTCAGGATCATTTACTCAAAATCAAATATTCCCAATCCCGAACGTATTCCTTTTTACTTTCCAAAAATCCATTTCTCGTATTATACTCGTATTAGTTTGGCGTTTGGTATCCATGTGGGTGGAGGGTCGACACAACTCAAACCAAGAAATCACAACGAAAGAAATAATAATAGCAATCTACGGGTCTAATATTAGCCCAATATATCATTTAAATAATTCATCGAAGTTTATCAAATCCGTCGACTTGGTATCCTTCCATAATTTATTTATCTAATATATTACTCCAAGATCATACCCAAAACCTAGATCACATAGCACGTAGGATACTATGTGGTAAGTTTATAAATTTGATAAGTTCCCTAAATATATCGTCAAGCTTACCAAATTCATCAATTTGATAAACCTCATGAGATATTTAGTAACTCATAAATCCCGTACACACACCACAACCTATGTGCGTCGTAGGATACAATACCCATTAATATACTCATTTTATATAACTAAATAAGCCGTATTTAATCCGTCGATCAAATAAGTTATGTAGTTATAGAAAATGGATGTATTAACGTCAAATTTCCGTGACAAGCACAAAAGTCATAAAATACATAATATGGCCCACTTGGACTCAAGTGACCACGATCCCGTATAACTCGTAAGTTTCCCGTTTTATTTTTCAAAAAGTATTTCATTTCGTATAATCATTCAACGTCATAATTATATCGGCATATATAATTGTTTAATCATAATGACGTTCTAGACATTTATTATACTACTTTTATAGTATAATATATATATATATATATATATATATATATATATATATATATATATATCTTTACTTTATTAGGATATTACTCGTGATCGTTTTATTTTTAATATACGAATTTGTATAAATATATATATACGTTTTCACGTTTATATATTTATATAAACGTTTATATTATTAATAATATTATTACGAGTTTTTATTATTAATTTTGATTATGATTTATATCGAGTTATATGAGATGGTCACATGTCCGAGTTATCACTCTCGGCTTATTGTCCAAGTCCAAGTGTTACGGCATTTTGCCGAAATCAACCGTTGACTAGAAAGTCAATGTGACTTCGACACGCACAACCAAAAGTCCAACTAATAATAAACAATCTCAACCATAAGTAATCCATCTCCGTCATCAATTCCCATATCACATGCTACAACAATAGGGTCCGACTACGGCACCTAACTAACCTATCTCCGTCAATCTAATTCACCGTCTCATAACCGGTTCCAAATACTCTTCGACAACAACTCCACAACCTCATAAGTGAACCATTGTCAAGACCACAAAGGGTCTCGACTCAACCAATGTATTCGGCTACAACATTAGACCAAGACAACAATAATACCAACAACAAGGAAACCACAAGTAGTCATCAAGAAATCACGTACTCCGGGTTGGTTTACCAAACCAAAACCCGAGCCAAGAGACCCACTTGGGTCTCGGCTAGACCACGAGTCACAAGGACTCAACCAAAGACCATTTGGTCTCGGATTAGGCTCACTCGAGCGCTCCAGAAGCTGCCAAAAGGACCCCTTGGGTCACGGCACACTAACAACAACAACAACAACAATGGCCACAAACAATCAAATTCAAGCCACAAATCTAACTCCAATATATCAACACCTCGACACCATAAATAATAGGCCAAAACCCATCGAACAAAACCACAAAACTCAAGGATTAGCACCAAGCCGAGAGCCTAGCTCTCGGTTTCAAGTCGTCACCCACAAGAAAATCATAAACCCGGATACCAAACGGATTTTTCATCATTAAAACATTATTTCCCATTAGTTTACAATGAAACCAAACAAGAAAAATTTATACACCCACTGTTTGGGTAGTAAATCGAGGTACACGAGTTGAAGCTCGTGGCTACTCACCTTCAATACGACATCAAATATACTTTTCTTCAAAAATCCGACAAGAAATGATGAAAATGATGGTGATTATGTGGCGGTGGTGGTGAGATCGAGATGTTAGAGGGGTTTATATCGCGCGTGAGTTATACCAAAAGATAGATTGCGATGAGAGGGTTAATATGGTGGTGTTATTTTTTTTTGTAGGGGCGGCGGAGTCAACGTAGTGTCGAAGTCAACGTAGTGCCATGAGTATTTAGATCGATCAATCTCAACATAAATTCATATTAAATCGATAATTCAAATTTGATTCCACATAAGCTTAAAATTGTCAACCACAATTTAAATTTTACAAGTTCGTTACGAATAAAGTTTCAAACATATAATTATAAACGAACTTTAACGTAATGCGGGTTTCAAAATAGCTCCCTAATTTGCCAGTTGTCACATCCTCCCAGCCTCAAAAGAAACCCGTCCCGGGTTTCTCTCGGAACAATCCATCTATGATGTGAAAAGCTTCAGATATCTCTTTCGAAACTCATCCTCACGTTCCCACGTAAATTCTGGTCCATGATGGGAATTCCAACGAACCTTGATGAGTGGAATGCGACTTCGCTTGAGTTGCTTAATGTATCAATCCAAAATCTCAATCGGTTCTTCCACAAACTTCAAATTCTCATCAACTCGAATATCTTTCATCGGTATCACCGGTGTTTCATCAGAAAGGCACTTCTTCAAATTACTAACATGAAACACATCGTGTACTTTACTCAGCTCCGATGGTAGTTCCAACCGATAAGCTACGGGCCCAATTCTTTCTAGAATAAGAAATGGTCCAATGTAGCGGGGGTTGAGTTTCCCACGTTTCTCGAAACGTATCACACCTTTCCAAGGCGAGACTTTCAATATCACTTTGTCTCCAACCTGGAACTCTAGGGGTTTACGTCTCTGATCGGCGTAACTTTTCTGCCTATCTATAGCTGCTTGTAACTGATCACGAATTTGAGTCACTTTCTCGGTTGTCTCCAATATAAGCTCAGGGCCTGTGAGTTGGCTATCCCCAACCTCAGCCCAACCAATCGGCGAACGGCATTTACGACCATATAAAGCTTCGAATGGTGCAGCTTTAAGACTTGTGTGGTAGCTGTTGTTATAGGAGAATTCCGCAAGGGGTAGATACTTCTCCCAGCCTTTACCGAAGTCTATTATACATGCACGAAGCATATCCACCAAAGTCTAAATATTTCTCTCACTTTGACTGTCGGTTTGGGGATGATATTCAGTACTCATATCAAGTCTCATCCCCAAAGCGGTTTGAAGTGATCGCCACAAAGCTGACATGAAGCGACTGTCGCGATCAGAAATAATCGATATTGGAACACCATGACAAGAAATAATTTCTTTCACATACAACCTCGCAAGTTTGTCAACACTATCATCTTCACTAATCGCCAGGAAATGAGCAGACTTAGTCAATCGTTCCACAATTACCCAGATAGCGTCACAACCGCTAGCTGTCTTCGGTAATTTGGTTATAAAGTCCATCGTAATTCGCTCCCACTTCTAAACCGGGAGTTCTGGCAGCGTCAATAATCCTGACGGTCTTTGGTGTTCTGCCTTAACCTTCGAACATGTCAAGCACTTGCTAACGTACAACGCTATATCTGCCTTCATGTTTGGCCACCAATATAACTTCTTCAGATCCTAGTACATCTTGTCAGACACAGGATGAATAGAGTACCTTGACTTATGCGACTCATGCATAATCAACTCTCAAATTCCTCCATACAATGGTACCCAACTTCGTTCTCTAAAACATAATATCTCATCAGAACGCTTAACAAATCCCTTCTCATTTTCTGCCATCCCAAATATATTCTCAGCAGGTCGGTTTTCTGCTTTCAACGCTTCCGTTTGAGCTTCTAATATTTGAGACGGTAACGGCGATACGATAGTCATTCCTAATGACCTAACTCGTAATGGTGGTATTCTCTCCTTTTGACTAAGAGCATCAGCAATGACGTTTGCTTTACCGGGATAATAGCGGATTTTGCAATCATAATCGCTTAGCAGCTCAATCCAACGTCGCTGTCTCATTTTAAGCTCTTTTTAATTCAAGATGTGTTGTAGACTTTTGTGGTCAGTGAATACAACACACTTGGTTCCATACAAATAATGTCTCCATATCCTCAAGGTGAAAACCACAACACCTAACTCCAAATCATGGATGGTGTAGTTCTTCTCGTGCTTCTTGAGCTATGGGGAAGCGTAAGCTATCACTTTCTCTCGTTGCATTAACATAGGTCCCAAACCTTTATGAGAAGGGTCACAGTAGACGACAAAGTCTTCACTACCTTCAGGCAATGCCAATATAGGAGCGCTACACAACATCTCCTTAAGTAATTGAAATGCTTCCTCTTCCTTATCTCCCCATTCGTATTTAACATTCTTTTGAGTCAATTTGGTCAACGGCTTTTCTATTTTTGAAAATCCCTCAATGAATCTTCGATAGTACCCGGCTAAACCCAAAAATTGACAAACTTCAGTTGGGGTCGTCGGTGCGGCCCAATCTTTAATGGCTTCAATCTTAGCGGGGTCTACATGAACTCCTTGTCTATCAATCACATGACCCAAAAATTGTACCGTCGGAATCCAAAACTCACATTTGGAGAACTTGGAATACAGCTTCTCCCTCCCGAGCAATTCTAAAATGAGTCTTAGATGCTCCTCATGCTCTTTCTCACTCTTCGAGTAGATTAGAATATCGTCGATGAACACGATCACAAACTTGTCTAAGTAAGGCTTACACACCCGATTCATAAGATCCATGAATACCGCCGGTGCGTTAGTCAACCCAAACGGCAATTCTTGGAACTCGTAATGCCCGTAACGGGTTCTGAAAGCCATTTTCGGAATATCTTCCTCGCGAACTCTAAGTTGATGATACCCCGATCTCAGGTCGATTTTCGAATACACACTCGATCCTTGAAGTTGATCGAACAAGTCGTCGATCCTCGGTAGCGGGTATCTATTCTTCATGGTCAACTTATTCAGCTCTCAGTAATCAATACACATACGGAACGATCCATCCTTCTTCTTCATGAATAAAACTGGGGCTCCCCAAGGTGAAGAACTTGGTCGTATAAATCCTTTTTCTGCTAACTCTGCCAATTGTTTCGACAACTCTTCCAGTTGTTGGGATTCTTGATTTGATGTGACAAAATAAATAAAAGAATGAAACAAGAAGGGCTAAAGATGACAAAGGATGAAACTTCAAATGCAAGAAAAAGATTACTACGGATCTTTTTATTATTTAGAATATTCTTTGTAAACCTAATCCTCTATTATATAAAGAGGATACAGGTCGTATGTTTTATCATGTCTTTCACAATGTAGTCGACTTAGAAAATTGTGTGTGTGTGTCTAGGGCGTGGTTCATTGTAAACGCCTAGACTAGAGTTAGTTTGTATTCGTATTCCTCCAAGATCTGAGAGTTCTTAGATCCCTATTACACTTAGGTAATACGTTGTATTCTGATCAAATACATATTGGAGGTGATTGGGAAAAACCTTGTGTCAATAACTTTGATTTGTTCTATTCCGCTGCATATTGTTATTATCATTGTTATTGTTTGCCCTAGATCCTATGAGGTCTAAACAACCTCGAGCTACACCGATCCAACAGGTGGTATCAGAGCTAGGTTAGCTCGTTATCTAGGGGTTCATCAAGGTTTTCAATGTCGAAGAGCAGATTTAAAGATGGTACGATAGGTTTTTAAAGGGTTATTAAAAGTTACAAGGTATCGAACTATTTTAAATCCTGTACCGTATTAAATTGTTTTGTTTTCTTGCTGGTCACGATCTGATTGGAAGATTACAATAAAGAATCTCGTATCTATTTACCTCGTACTGATTTATAGATGGTCACTATCTTTATTATTGATGTCGGTTGTAATATTTATAATGGGACGGTGCTTCAATATTAATATTATAATCAATTGATTGGTACTGATTGCTAAGGAATTAAGATGGTACGAATTTGTTTTATCAAGTGTTTGAAGAAGATTTCATTGGTCAGTAAATTTATTGATAGATCATGGTTCGGTTTTCAAGACAGTGAATCAATGATTTGTTAATTAAAAGGGTCGGTGGAGCTTATTTAAATTGGTCAGTAGCAAGATTCTAAAAGATTATTCGCTGGTCTTGTATGGTGATTGGCTCATTCGTATTGCTAAGAATTTAATGTGGTACGATGATTCACAAGGGGCGATGTCAGTTTGTGATTCAATGAAATTTTAAGTGCTGATGTATGCTAATTGATTCTGTCGCTGAGAATTTTTATTCTGCTGCTACATTCCTGAATCTGCTGCTACGCCCTGCTGCTACGAAGTTCACTCTACTGCTACTTCTATTTTACTCTGCTGCTCTCATTCTGCTGCTGGGAATTTTCAATCTGCTGCTAGCTTTTGTACTCTGCTGCTAGCAAACTGCTGCTCGTTATATATTATTCCTACTGCTGTGTTTTGATGTTTTAAGAGTAGTGAGGGGAAGTACGTATGTTTGATTGGTTTTGGTTTACACACACAAGAAGATGGTTGTTTGTTCTTAAAGGTTTCAAAGGCTCGTTCTTATTGTTTAATTGATTACGAAGAGGGTTGAATATCATTTATTTGATGTTGTAGTTGAGTTTCACAGGTTTGTGTTCTTATCATATCTCAAAGTGGGGATGTTACACTTTGAAGATAACTTGTCTGTTTTAAAAGGTGGTGACAACAGCTTGATAAATCTAGTTTTCATAGGTCAAGGGGAGGATGGACGAAGACCTAGTTAACTATCACTTAAAGGAGTTACGTTATTGTGCTCAGTGTCTCATTGAAGATGAGGATTTTGTCAAGAGATTGCGGTCTACTTATATATTCAGTTTTGGATATAAGTTTGGAGTCACATGGTTAGTACAAGATATAAGGCACAAGTTTGGAAAATTCAACTTCTTCATCAAATTCGTCATACTCAGTTTTCTTCATCAGTGATCATTATATAAAGCCTACAGATTTGAAGAATCATTTTATGTACATGCATCACTCGAGGGGAAGTTTCTACGGTTTATTCATTCTCTATTTGTTGATAACAAAAAGGGGAAGAAATACTGTGGTGGCATGGCATGACTTAAGGGGAAGACAATACTTGTTTCATTCAGGGAGATGTTTACATCTCAACTTCTTTACTTCGTCTAGGGAAGTTCGTACACGACTTTGTTTGTTTTGTCATCATCAAATAGGGGAAGATACGGTTCTATCACTCTGCTGCTAGTTGTGAATGATACGGTTCTGCTGCTACGGTTGTAAGTAAGAGGGTGTTATGTGTAACTTTTACTCATCAGTTTAAAAACCTAATTGACCTTCATTATTGGTTTTCATATGTTCTAAATTGAAGTTATCACAAACCCTTACTCCCTATCATTCCAATACTCACAAATCCCCAATTCACCAAAACCTAATTCATGGAGATCTCACGTACCTGGGTTGAGCAACACAACAGTGTGGTTGTTTTGAATGAAGAGTTAATTCCTGAAGGATTCACAGACATGGTAAAGTTTTTGAATGCTACTTCTCTTAGGTATGCACTCACTGTGAACCCTACTATATATGTTTCCTACATCAAACAGTTTTGGTCTACTGCCAAACTCAAAACTATGAATGGGGAAAAACATGTCAGTGCTTTTGTTGATGGGCAAAAGGTTCGTGTAACTGAATCATCAATAAGGGAATATCTTCTCTTAGATGATGAAACAGAGACCACTTGCCTTGCCAATGATGCTATTTTTGCTGGTTTGAAGGAATTGGGGTATGAGGGGAAACATACTAATTTAAAATTTCAAAAAGCTCTCCTCTGTCCTCAATACAAATTTTTGATACATCTATTCCTTCATTGTTTGAGTCCTAAAACATCTGGGTGGCATGAGTTCAGTACTACCATTGCTTCTGCAATGATATGTCTGTGCAAAGGTCAACCATTTAATTTTTCAAAAATGATTTTGGCTGGGTTTCTTAAAGGTGTTGAAGATGGTGCTTATTTGTTATATCCAAGATTTCTTCAAATCTTTATTGAAAAACAAATTTCTAAAACTAGAGCCCATCATGCTGAATATGAGGCTCCTAAATTGGCCTCAAGGACTTTTACCTTTTTGAATAAACATGGAAAAGGTTTTTCTGGTGCACATACAAATCTTACTTCTTTTATGGAACAAATTGTGCACACCAACCAGGGTGAAGGATCCGGAAATCCCACTGATTCCCATCACACACCCAATGTTACTACATCTGTTACACAACCTACAAAACAATATACACGTAGGAAAACCAAAAAGGACACTAATCTACCTCAGGATAGTGTTAGTATGGCTGTACCAGATGAGGCTGTCCTAGGTGATGGAGAGGACATGTTGGCAAGGGCTGTCACTACTGCTTCTAGCTTAGCAGCAGAGCAGGACAGTGATAACATCATTAAGACCCAAACCAAGGCAACATCTAGAGAAAAAGATTCTTATGAGTCTTATTTTCAGGATGGTAACCCTAGTCAAATGGAAAACATAGGGGGCTCAGATGATCAAACTAGGTTTGATACTGAGTTTTTGTCCCAAGATTCACCTCTCGGACCAGGTCACACAGGTCGAAGTGATGAGGACAGGCCAGTGACTCATGAATTGACGGATCCACTTGTACATGATGACAATGTCAGTGATTCACCTCTCGGACCAGGTAATACAGGTCGAAGTGATGAGACTACAATGCAACTTATTAAAGAATTGACGGATACTTGTACAGCTTTGGGGTTGAAATGTGAGTCTTTGGAAGATAAGGTTCTTAATCTATCTGATGTTGTTGCTGGTCAAGCCAAGGTCATCATCAAAATGCGAAAACAGATTAAGAGCTTCAAGAAATCAAAATCTTCAACCTCATTGCACAGATTGAAGAAAGTGGGGACTACTCAGGTTGTAAGTTCTTCTGAACCATCTACTCATTTGGAAGAGGATGCTTCCAAACAGGGGAGGAAAGAGATTGTCATGGATTCAGGGGAGGTAAATCTTGAAAAAGTTGATAATGTTCAAAATATGGATGCTGGATTAGTTTCAGGGGAGGTTCCAGTGATTGAAGATATGGATGTGGATAGTCCTCCGAATGATGAAGATTTTGTGGTTGCTGATAAGTCTGGGAATGAAGTAGTTATGGAAAAGGTGGTGGCTGCACAAGAAAAGGTGGATAATGTGTTAAAGACTTCAGTGGTTGCTGACTCTACTGCTGCTAAGAATGTTGATGGTTCTGCTGCTAGTGAAATAGCAAATGCTGCTGAAGTTCAAGACTCTGCTGCTGGTTCTATTGTCAATGTTGCTGCAGAGGCAATGGTCTTGCTAAGTAAGAAGACTGCTGCTGACACCCATACATCACCATTACCAACTCCATCATTATCACAACCTATCACAACAACAAGTATAACATCAGCAACAAGAAAACCTCAAAAAGGAATAACAATAAGAGAACCTGCTGCTACTCAAAAGAAGACAATCACATCATCTTCTGCTGATAAGGGTAAAGGCAAGCAAGTTGATGCTCACAGATGGATATATAAAGGGGTTGATTTTACTGATGTACCTTTTGATTCTTGGCCTAAGCCATTGCAAGTTGAACATGATGAAGCTGCTGCTATTAAAACACAAGAGTTGTTTAATTTGGAAGATCAGCAGCTGGCTGAGAAAGAGGCTGAAGGTTTAAGAATGTATGATGAATGGGATGATGAAAAGATCAGAATTGCTGCTGATATTGAATTAAACAAGCTGATCAAGATTGAAGAAAATGAAGTTCCAAATTTTAATGTGCAATCTTGGTATAGTAACCTTGCTTCTAATAAGAGAAAAGAGAATGCTGCTGCTAGAAGAAAGGTTAAAGTATTCAAGGGTCCAACAGTTAAACAGCAAAGGAAAGAGTATGAAAGATATCTAAAGAATATGGGTGGATGGACATTGGTGCAATTGAAAGCTTACTCTGACAAAGAAGTTTTTGATTTGTATCAACAAACAAAGAAGAGAACAGATACTTTTTATACTATGGGATGTGCTGAGGACTTGGAACATATTGCTCAGATGAACAAGAAGTTGGTGCCTGAAAAGATTGTTGAAGCAGAGCAGATACAAGAAGCTAATGTTGTTGAAAAGATTGAAAGTGATGCAGCAAAGACTACTTCTTCTGTGCAGGGTGATAAAAGAAAAGGTGTTATTCATAAGTCAGTTGCAAAGAAGAAGAGAAAGATTGGAGAAGGAAGTAGTTCTATGCCTGAAGGAGATGAGTTTAAATATGGTCTTGTTCACATTCCTTCTGAGCATCAAAAAGAACAATTGAAGAGTTATACTGTGGTTGGCAAGATGGAAGATCCTGAAGTGGTTGATGCTAAACCATTAGGAATCAAGTATCCTATTATCAAAGTAACTACAGGGTATGATACTAACATTGGAGCATTTCATGATGTCCAGAGATCTGATGGTAAAACTCATAGATTTCTTAGATTTCAACAGATGTTACACTACTTTGATAGAGAGGATGTTGAAGACTTGTGGAAGTTATACAAGGCAAAGTTTGGGGCTAAGAAATTTGATGGTAAAAAGTATGAGGTAGATCAAATTGATCATATCTTAACTGCTTCTGATAATGTTATGTGGAGAGCTCTTAAACTTATGTTTGAACCTTCAATGGATGACTCTGAATGGACAGAGATAGCTGACTACAAGGTAAGAAGATGGAGACTTTTTCAAGATTCTGGAGTTCATATGTTAACTCTTGGGCCAATTACCTTGTACATGCTAGCTGAAAAGGATTATCCAGTGGTAAGATACTGGAATGTTGTTAATCAGATGGTTAATAGTGACAAAACACTTAAGCTGCAGAAAGATTATGATTCTGATGATCAAGCATTCAATTTGCTGTCAAAGTATAAGAAGATATTTGATCAACTGAATTTTCAAGAGATGAAGTGTTTGGAAGCATCCTCCTAGTAATGTTTTGAGCTTTGAAGAAACTTGAATATTTAGAAATAAATATTAAGTTTAGGGGAGGATTGTTGGGTTTGACCAAGTGACACTGCTGCTAAGTAACTCTGCTGCTGAAGACTATCTGCTGCTTGGTGAAACTACTGCTGAAGGGATTAACATTGTATACGATAGGATAATTATGGAATAGATTCTTTGTATAGTTTATCTATTTAGATTATTCTTATCTTGTAGAGAAAGGTATTGTAAACCTAGTAGGACTCCTTGGCCTATAAAAGGAGGATCCTAGGGTTAGAGTATGTACGTATTATTATTCACTTCAAGTTTATCTATTTAGATTATTCTTATCTTGTAGAGAAAGGTATTGTAAACCTAGTAGGACTCCTTGGCCTATAAAAGGAGGATCCTAGGGTTAGAGTATGTACGTATTATTATTCACTTCGAGGTTGTTTAGACCTCATAGGATCTAGGGTTAATAACATTGATAATAACATGCAGCGGAATAAGAATAAATCAAAGTTATTGACACAAGGTTTTTCCCAATCACCTCCAATATGTATTTGATCAGAATACAACGTGTTACCTAAGTGTAACAAGGATCTAAGAACTCTCAGACCTTGGAGGAATACGAACACAAACTAACTAGTTCTAGGCATTTACAAGACATATGCCCTAGAACACACACACACACCTTTCATGTATTTTACATTGTGAAAGACATACAAAAACCTATACCCTACGTCTCTTTATATAGAGAGATATTAGGGTTTACAAAGAATATTCTAAATAATAAAAAGATCCGTAGTAATCTTTTTCTTGCATTTGAAGTTTCATCCTTTGTCATCTTTAGCCCTTCTTGTTTCATTCTTTTATTTATTTTGTCACATCAAATCAAGAATCCCAACACCAGTTCAGTTAGTGCAAGTCGATAAGGTGCCCGTGCCATGGGTGCAGCACCAGGTATCAAATCAATCTGAAACCCGACTTGTCTAGTAGGCGGGATTCCCGGCAAATCATCGGGAAATATGTCCGGAAAGTCACGAACTATAGACACATCTCCAATGCATCTTTCTTTCTTCTCCTTCCCTCCTTTCTCAGAGATTTGAGCTAAGAAAAAGGCAACATCCTTTTTCCATTAGCTTCGATAGCTTAGTGCAAGAAATAACCGCTAATTTGGATGGGCTCCTCGAACCTTTTCGATCTCCTTGTATATTTAAAATCTCCTTGCCATAAGGCACACGCACGATTTTCTCATCGCAAAGTATGTGAGCACGATACTTCGACAACCAATCCATACCAATGATGACATCGAAACTTCCTAACGTGACGGGTAGAAGATCTATGTTGAAAGGGTGATTCAAGAAATTCAACGTGCAACCGCGAATGATAGTATTAATTCTTTTTATGTTTCTGTTGGCTAACTCTACATCATAACCAATTCCTAAGGCCATCAGGGGTTTTTCTAAAAAGGTTGCAAATGTAGTGGACACAAAACTTCTATCGGCACCAATATCAAATAGTATGGAAGCATAACGATTATTGAGAGGGAACGTACCAGTAACGACGTTCGGGTCTTCTCCTCTCTCATTTCCAAGTGCATACATTCTCCCATGAGCAGCTCCTGCTTCCACACGTTGGTCCTCATTGTCATGACGTCCACGGTTTCCATGATTGTACCCATTACCACCCGATCCCTGATTTCCTCGGTTCCACGATTCCTTACACTCATTCCTATAGTGTCCCTTCTTCCCACATCCAAAACAAGTAACATTCACCATACTCCTAGTTTCAGGAGTAGCTTGAACAATAGCAAGGGGTTAAGCTCTACAATCCCTAGTTGTGTGTCCTCTCCTTGAGCAATTCTAGAACATCACAGTACATCGTCCAGAATGATTCTTGTAGCAACGACCACACTTGGGTGCATCACCATTATGGTTCTTCTTATCTCCATCCCCAATAGCATAAGCCTTAGCAACAGCTTGTCGCTTGTTTTGATGATCATTACCCTTAGAGTGATGGTCTCTCTTTCTCTTTCCATTCTTATCCTTCTCAGCTCCTTCCAATTCCAACGAATCCATCAATTGTTGAGTGATCGTGATAGGCTCATGAACATTTGCAGGCCTAGCAGCAATCACATCGTTCCTTGTAGCCACAAGCAACCCATCGGTATACCGCTCAATCTTTTGAGTCTCAGTCTTAACCATATCTGGGAAAAGCAAGGCTAACTCCTGGTAACGACGATTGTAAGTCGCCATATCGGTACCCTTCACTTTGTGATTCCAGAACTCAATCTCCAGCTTCTTAACCTCATTCCTTGGGCAGTAAGTCTGAATCAGCAAAGACTTAAATTGCCCCAAGTCATGGCATAGGCCACATCACTCCCAACCGAATTTCGGTAATTGTTCCACCAAGTTAAAGTTTCGTCCTTAAAAGTGAAAGAAGCAAACTTTACCTTTGCATTCTCCGCACAGTTGCTGACATTGAACACTGACTCAGTTTCCTCAATCCACCTAACCAAGTAGACCACTCCTTCAGTCCCACCAAACTCAATAGGTCCACAAATTCGGAACTCCTTGTAGTTACATTCATTAGTAGGAACAGGTGGAAAAGTTCCAGCAGAGTTATTGGAGTGATTTGACTCAGCTAGTAGCTCCGCAACTCGTTGTTCCACAAGTTGGTTGATCATAGCTTGGTCCACAGTAGGTGCATTTGGTGGCACATGATCATTGTCTCCCTGAATATCAACAGTTTGTTTCCTGTTGTTGCGATTGGTGGTGTCCAGGTTGTCAGGAGTAGGGGTTTCAACATTTCGAGTAGGACGGCGCCCTTGGCGACCAGGGGTAGTCGCTGCAGTACCAATTCGGGTAGCTCTGACAGGGTTTCATCATACAACCATTAATCTGAAACATAATACAATGTTCATAAGTCTCCGATAGAATTTATCATACGCTCAACAAGAATCGTATAAATGGAGTCAAGACATCGGAAGAATATCCACAGTACACCACAAGACATCAATAAGACGAATAGGAACTCAATTTCCATGACATCCAAAACCACATAACATCATATAATAACAACCATCATCCATACAAATAGCGATCAAGACATTGTTCCAACTATAAAGGACATAAAGGATACTAATCGTTCCAAACGAGACGAACATACAACTGGAATACATCAAAACAAGATAACTAGCTTTTCTAACCGGACACTCCTCGGTTTAGAAAGCAACATGACAATATAATCTGACTATCTAGCCACTATGCTGGCGTAGGCTCCTCAACTCCTGCCTCAAACCATCCAACTCTCTCCATAACGATCCCAACTCGACACTGTGAGTATCACTATCTCTCTTGTGGTCTGCTACCTCCTTCTCTAACTCTGTGTTCCTCTGCCATAGCTTGCGATCTGCATCGCGAGCCGTGATGAAACCTCTCTACAGACTCTCTATCTGCTCATGAATCTCCATCATACCTCTCCTAATCGTTGTCATCCTGCCCACGACAGTAGTCATGTCGACTCTCAACTCAGCAATAAACTCTCCAATAACCATCTCAAGTCGGTCGAACATCCGCGAGATCCTCTCGCTCTGTGCAGTAATCTGAGTCCAAATCCTACCAGTCTCACCCAACTCTGTAGGCTCAGTAAATATCTCAGATGGCGCGTTCGACGCCTCGGGACTACCAGGTGGTGAATCAAATAAGAACGGGTGATCAGGTGAAACCGGCTCTAATGGATGTATCGGAGAATCGGGCTCCTCAGCATGAGCTGGCTGTGCTGGTAAACCATCATCATCAGGCATCTCCTCCTCCTGAGGATCATCCTCCTCCTCACCCTCCTGTGGGTCATCATCTCCCTGCTCAGCCTCTTGAGGGTCATCAGCCTCCTCCTCACCCTCGTACTCCTCCTCCTCATCCGAGGGGTACTCCATCAATCGTCGTCTTCGAACAGGTAAATTATGTGGTGATGGGGTAGGTGATCTAGGATGACAACGGAATGATGCGGGTGGTGCATCTGACAGAAGAGCGTGAGCATCAAAAGGCATGAGTGGTGACAAAGGGCGCACAGACTTGCGTGCCGTAGCTCGGTGGCAAAACGTGGAGCCACACGAGCCAAAGCCTGACGAAGTGGAAGCTGTCTCGAAGTACCAGGGAGCCCTAAGGAAGATGAGGGTCCCTGAGAAGTAGATGCAGCAGGCGGTGCAGAAGTAGCTGTTGTCGGTGATGAAGTAGCTGAACGCATGGCAATCCTGTCGGGATCATTAGGATCCATGGTGATCTGTGCTGGGCGGAAAGGGTCAGCAAGAATATCCTCAGTAACATCGAACATATGGGAGGTGATGAGGCGAAAAGTGCACCACTTTTAAGGGGTCATTTAAGCCCGAACTCGAGATTATTTGTTCAAATATTGCCATAAATCGTTCCTTTTGTCATTTTAGGTACTTTTGGAGAGAAATCTGGAAAAGGAAGCATTTTGGACGTTTTTGGAGCATAAAAGTTAAGAAAACGGCAAAGTCTCAATTTTCCTTGCTGGAACAGTACCTGACGGCGTCAAGGCTCTCCACATGACGGCGTCAAGAGTTACAAAAGAGGTGGATGTGGAAAATACACGTGACGATCCAGAGAGTTTTTGTGCATAGGAGATGACGGCGTCACCCAAGGCCGTCATGGTCCAGTTATTAGTGACGGCCCAAAGGAAAATCCCACATGATGGCATCACAAGTAGATCTAGGCAATACGATTTCATTATGGCGGCGAGTTGACGGCGTCACAACTTAACACATGACGCCATCACGCTATGTAATCTATATATAGTTTTCCAAATTTCATTCATTAGTGTGCAACTTTGAGCGAATAAACCCTAGTCCAAATTTTATCAGCTTTTCAAGGGTTTCAACCCCTTGAATCTTTCATGTTCAATTAAAGATAAGTACTCTTTCAAATCATTCAATATGTCTATATGTTGTTTGATTATATCTTACGCTTGTCTTCAATTTAACATGCTAGGCTAGATTTATTTTGTGTTTGCTTAGATGTAGTGAAACCTAGATGTTAATTATGGGTTGATTGTTTGTTTATAGTTGTTACGGATGATTGTATTTGATGTTAGGCTTAAGAAAACTGGCAGACTTCCATTGGTAACTTGCTTGAATGTCTTAAGAAACATGATCGGAGGTGTACTATGATTTTTGGTTGTATTTAATGCGTAGGAGAATTCTAATGATCCCATGTTAGGAGCTTCTAACGGCTCGACATAGGAGTGAAGTAGGATCCTATAGAGTTAGGGAATATTGTACACGGCCCTACAACTAGTATTAAGGAATATGACCCGTCATCCATGCAATTGTAACAAGCTATCAACCTGTAAAAGATATCTAGGGAATAATGAAACCTAAGTAAACACAATTTTCCTCATTATTGTTTCCACCACATTAGTTTATTAGTTGTATTTTCATTTCTGTTATTTTACTTTTATTGCATCTTAGTTAATTGGGTTATTTGGCTAGCAACTAATTCCGCCCACTCCTTCAAAACCCGAGATTTTACTTGCTTTCATAAAAATATAAAAATACAAAAAGAATCATCCCTCACCTGTAGACCTAGTTTAGTAGGCTTTCTAATCCTAGCGACACTATTCCAGAGTTGAACGATCAATCCCCCGGTACTTGTCACTATACTATACTACAACGATCAAGTACACTGCCTGGTGGGGGTTGTAAGCTTCTCGAGATCCCTTGAGGGGTAAAACCTGTTGCGAGGGTGCGATCCCCACGTATCAGGAGGCCATAGTCTGTGACAACGGCGTAGGGTAGGCGTAAGTGTTTCAAAACAACTAAACCGCGAAACTCGAAATATCGTTTCCAAAATTATCATAAAATCCCAATCATATATTTTCAAGAAAGATTTTTAAATACCACATTACTAAATCATTTACAAAACAATTAAGCCATATAATTCCTCAAAACACCATCATATCGCATCATCAATATATCCAAGATTCTCAAATCATCTAAAAAATCTCAACATAATCGAAGATGCTTCGGCTTGGCGGGCTGGCGAGCATTGGTCGAGGATCGTTTTCTATAAAAATCGGTTATAGTTTAGGTGTTTATTACCTAGTTCTCTATAACCTTGGCTCTGATACCAATCTGTAACACCCCTAAAATTTGGTACGGCGGAAGACTCATCAAGCTTTCGGGGTGTTACGGGGATTGGTATCCAACACAAGTCATAAAAGAACGAGATAAAGTAAACATAAGTAAAACACAACCAAACGGGGTTTTAAAGTTTACATTCATCCCAAATTTATCCAAAGTAAGGCCCAAAAGAAATAAACGTAGGTCCATAAATACATATCAGAGTTTTCGAAAATAGATCCTTAAACCGCATTGCCAAGCCAAGCCTCCAATCCAAGCATCCAAAATCATTACTTAATTACCTGAGAAAACGTGCTAAAAGTCAGCTTTCGTTGGTGAGATCATAGGTTTATATTCATAATTCAATCAAGTGGACATATACGCAAAACGCTTGCTAGCTAGACTAGGCCTAAATCCACAACGCAAAAACCCTATAGGTGCACACTATAGTCCAATCACATAATCCTCAAACACACCATCCTTGTTGATCCCAGTTGAGCTTGAACGATCTTGTATAGAAGTTAACTTAAATAAACACTTAAGCTTAAACGAGGAATATAAAAGCTTAACTTAAGAAGATTAACAATTCACTTTCAACACTTCAATATTATTAATACGAGCACTCAACAATGCTGGGGTTTTACAACCTTGAAGTGTAAACTAATACGTAATTCTGTCACACATAAACTAACCCTAGGAACCTCCTTTTATAGGCCAAGGAATCCTACTAGGTTTACAATACCTTTCTCTACAAGATAAGAATAATCTAAATAGATATACTATACACAGAATCTATTCCATAATTATCCTATCGTATACAATGTTAATCCTTTCAGCAGTAGTTTCACCAAGCAGCAGTTTGTCTTCAGCAGCAGAGTCATTAACACTAGCAGCAGTTTCATCATGGCAGCAGTATTACTCAGCAGCAGTATCACATAGCAGCAGTGTCACTTGGTCAAAACCCAACAATCCTCCCCTAAACTTATTATTTATTTCTAAATAAGTAAGTTTCTTCTAAGCTCAATTAATCACTTGGAGGATGCTTCCAAACACTTCAACTCTTGAGCATTCAGTTGATCAAATATCTTCTTATACTTTGACAGCAAATTGAATGCTTGATCATCAGAATCATAGTCTTTCTGCAACTTAAGTGATTTGTCACCATTAACCATCTGATTGACAATATTCCAGTATCTTACCACTGGGTAATCCACTTCAGCTAGCATATACAAAGTAATAGGTCCAATTTCTAGCACATGAACTCCAGAATCTTGAAAGAGTCTCCATTTTCTTACTTTGTATTCTACTATCTCTGTCCATTCAGAATCATCCATTGAAGGTTCAAACATAAGTTTAAGAGCTCTCCACATAACATTATCAGAAGAAGTTAAGATATGATCAATTTGATCTATCTCATACTTTTTACCATCAAATTTCTTAGCTCCAAACTTTGCCTTGTATAACTTCCACAAGTCTTCAACATCCTCTCTATCAAAGTA
Source organism: Artemisia argyi (assembly GCA_030686995.1). Classification (NCBI taxonomy): domain Eukaryota; kingdom Viridiplantae; phylum Streptophyta; class Magnoliopsida; order Asterales; family Asteraceae; genus Artemisia; species Artemisia argyi. The sequence continues at coordinate 104,086,582 of CM060696.1, forward strand.
ATGTAGCATCTGTTGAAATCTAAGAAATCTGTAAGACTTACCATCAGATCTCTGGACATCATGAAATGCTCCAATATTAGTATCATATCCTGTAGTTACTTTGACAATAGGATATTTGACTCCTAATGGTTTAGCATCAACAACTTCAGGATCTTCCATCTTGCCAACCACAGTATAACCCTTCAATTGTTCTTTTTGATGCTCAGAAGGAATGTGATCAAGACCATATTTAAACTCATCTCCTTCAGGCATAGAACTGCTTCCTTCTCCAATCTTTCTCTTCTTCTTTGCAACTGACTTATAAATAACACCTTTTCTCTTATCACCTTGCACAGAAGAAGTAGTCTTTGCTGCATCACCCTCAAGCTGTTCAACAACATTAGCTTCTTGAATTTGCTCTGCTTCAGCAATCTTTTCAGGCACCAACTTCTTGTTCATCTGAGCAATTTGTTCCAAATCCTCAGCACATCCCATAGCATAAAAAGTATCTGTTCTCTTCTTTGTTTGTTGATACAAGTCAAAAACTTCTTTATTAGAATAAGCTTTCAACTGCACCAATGTCCATCCACCCATATTCTTTAGATACCTTTCATATTCTTTCCTTTGTTGTTTAACTGTTGGACCTTTGAATATCTTTATCTTTCTTCTTGCAGCAGCATTTTCTTTTCTCTTCTTAGAAGTAAAGTCACTATACCAAGATTGCACATTAAAAGTTGGAACTTCATTATCTTCAATCTTGATCAGCTTATTTAGCTCAATATCAGCAGCAATTCTGATCTCATCAACCCATTCATCATACCTTCTTAATCCTTCAGCCTCCTTCTCAGCTAACTGTTGATCTTCCATATTAAACAACTCTTGTGCTTTAAGAGCAGTAGCTGTATCATGTTCAACTTGCAATGGCTTAGGCCAAGAATCAAAAGGTACATCAGTAAAGTCAATCCCCTTATACATTATCCTTGGTGTTTCAACTTGCTTGCCCTTTCCTTTATCAGTAGAAGATGAAGTAATAACCTTCTTTTGTTGAGCAGCAGGTTCTTTAATAACAATTCCTTTTTCAGGTTTTCTAGAGGCTGATGATTTGATTGTTGTTGTTGTAAGTTGTGATAGTGAAGGAGTTGGTAATGGGGTAGTCTTCTTGCTCAGCAATACCATAGCTTCAGCAGCAGCATTGTCACCAGACCCAGCAGCAGAGTCTTGTGCATCAGCAGATCCACTAGCAGCAGAGTTAGTGATTTCCTTAGTAGTAGATTCTTGAGCAGCAGAGTCAAGACTATCTCCTAACTTCATCAATGTATCTCCCATCAACCCTGTTGCCTTTACTAATTGCTCAGGCTCCAAAGTTGTAAGTTGTTCTACCACCTTGTCTTGTGTAGCAATTACCTCTTCCATAACAACCTCATTCCCTGAACTATCAGCAACCACAAAATCTCCAGCATCCTGAGGACTTTCAACATCCATATCACCAATCACTGGAGCCTCCACTGAAACCATTCCTTCATTTAAACCCAGAGCACTATCAGCTTTTTCAACATTTGCCTCCCCTGAACCCATTGCCTCTTCATTCCTCCCCTGTTTGGAAGCATCATCTTCCAAGTGAGTAGAGACTTCAGGAGAACTAACAACCTGAGAAGTGCCCACTTTCTTCAATCTTTTCAATGAGGCTGAAGGTCTTGATCTTTGTAAGGTCTTTATCTGTTTCTGCAAACTAATGATGGTCTTATCCTGATTAGCAACAACAGATGAAAGAGTAAGAACTTTGTCCTCCAAGGTAGTACATTTCAGCCCCAAGTTTGTACAAGTAACCGTCAATTCCTTACTAAGTTGCATAATAGTCTCATCACTTCGACCTGTATTACCTGGTCCGAGAGGTGAATCATGGACATTGTCATCATGTACAAGATTTTCCGTCAATTCATTGGTCACTGGTCTGTCCTCATCACTTCGACCTGTGTAACCTGGTCCGAGAGGTGAATCTTGGGACATAAACTCAGTATCAAACTTAGTTTGATCATCTGAGCCCCCTGTTTTTGCCATTTGGCTAGGGTTACCATCCTGATAATTTGATTCAGAAGAATCATCATCTCTAGATGTTGCCTTGGTTTGGGTCTTATTTATGTTATCACTATCCTGCTCTGCTGCTAAGCTAGAAGCAGTAGTGACAACCCTTGCCAACATGTCCTCTCCATCACCTAGGACAGCCTCATTTGGTACAACCATACTAACACTATCCTGAGGAAGATCAGTGTTCTTTTTGGTTTTCCTACGGATATAGAGTATTTTTGGTTGTGTAGCAGATGCAGAAAAATTGGGTGTGTGATGGGAGTCAGTGGGATTTCCTGATCCTTCACCCTGATTGTTTTGTACAAATTGCACCATGGAAGGTGTAAGATTTGTAGTTTTGCCTGAAAAACCTTTTCCATGTTTAACCAAGAAAGTAAAAGTTTTAGAAACCAATTTTGGAGCATCATAGGTAGAAACATGGCCTCTAAACTTTGTAAGTTGTTTTAGAACAAAGAGTTGGATAAACCTTAGATAAAGCAAATAAGAACCAAACTCTTTGATAGTTTGAAACATCCCTTCCAAAATCATTCTGGAAAAATTAAATGGATGACCTTTGCTTAAGCATACCATTGCAGAAGCAATAGTAGTACTAAACTCATGCCATCCAGAAGTTTTAGGACTCAAACAATGAAGAAGAAGATGTATCAAAAATTTGTATTGAGGACAGAGGAGAGATTTTTGAAATTTGAAATTTGTATGATTCCCCTCATACCCCAAATCTTTTAACCCAGAAAAAATAGCAGAATTAGCAAGGCAAGTGGTCTCTGTTTCATCATTTAAGAGAAGAGTTTCTCTTATGGATGATTCAGTTACACGAACCTTTTGCCCATCCACTAAAGCACTGACATATTTTTCCCCATTTGAAGTTTTGATTTTTGCAGTAAGCCAAAACTGTTTGATGTGGGAAACAAATATAGTAGGATTCACAGTGAGTGCATACTTAAGAGAAGTAGCATTCAAAAATTTTACCATGTCTGTGAGTTCTTCATTAATGGATTCTGCATCAAGAACTACTACACTGTTGTGTTGCTTTGCCCAGGTACGAACGCACTCCATGAATTAGGGTTTAGGGAAATTAGGAATTATTGACTTTGAGAGAAATAAAGTATTAGGGTTTGTGAGAACTTCAATTTGAGAGATGAGAAAACCAATTAGAAAGATCAATTAGGTTTTAAACTGATTGAAGAAGTTACACATCCCACACTCACACTTGCAACCGTAGCAGCACAATAACACTAGCAGCAGAGTTGTATAACTAGCAGCAGAGTGAAATAATCCTGCAGCAGAGTTGACGAAACAAGCTTGGTCAAAAAGTCAAAAATCCTCAGCATTTAATGTGATGATATACCGTAATCCCTATAAAAACGGACCAAATCTTTTCCCTAATTTATCACAATCAAACCCTAATCGTAATCAAAACGCCAATCAACCAAATCAAATCTTCACTTATCCCCAATCAAATCAATTAATCATGAAATCAACCCCCGAAATCATCAACATCTCTTCTGATTCATCATCTGAAGATGAGAACCCATTTGAAACTTATGTACCGCCCTTCCGTCCTCCTCATGATGGTTGTAGAACCAAGGAGCAAGCAAGGAAGAGAAAACATGATCTTCCGGTGTTCAAGGATCTCCTCAATTTGAATCAAACCCCCAGCACTTCCAGGGGTAAAGCTGTGATGTCCCCAAAATCTCCATCATCTTCAGAATCGTCAGAAGATACAGCTTGGATACCTGTCAGACAACCATCCCCAAGAGAGCTTGTGTCCCCATTTATCTTCACTTCATCAGATGAGGATGAGCCTCCAAATGAACCACCTTCCACTCCTGAGAGGCCTCAGTCATCAAGGCCACGACCAAAGAAATCCACCAAGGCAAGGAAGACAAGAAAGACAAACTCTCCTCTTCCAAAGGAAAGAAAGATTGTTCTTGGACTGCCATGCCCTAGGAAGTAGTGGTTGTAGTCATCTGATGTTCTTGCACACTTTTATAGTTTCAGAAGTTGTTTTGTAATCTCTTTTGATGTATAAACTTCTGAGTTGAATGAATGATAAGTGTGCTTCTTTTGTTGTCTGAATATTGTTATTTGCAAATCATCATCTAGACTTATTCCTGCACAATATTAGACCAAACACCACAAAGCGAACAAACATATGTACTAGCAGTAGAGTTAGCAGCATAGTACATAGCAATACAAATATATGCTTTATGATAAGCAGCAGAGTAACAAGCAGCACATTCATTTTACAAACTTTAACAAAAACAAAGAGATAAGTTTTTCAAAGATTGATCATACCAATATTTGCAATTAAAAATTGAAATCTCCCCACATCAAAATGTTTAGTGAGAAGATCAGCAACATTGTTATCAGTATGAACTTTAACAATTTGGATCAACTTCTTTTCATAGCAATCCCTGATAAAGTGATGTCTTATCTCAATGTGTTTTGTTTTAGAATGAAAAACAGGATTTTTAATTATGCAAAGTGTGCTGTTGTTATCAATATGAATTTTGGTATTCATGAAATTGTACCCATAATCCAATAATTGATTCTGCATCTAGAGAACTTGTCCACAGCAACTTGAAGCAGCCACATACTCAGCCTCAGTTGTAGAATTAGCCACCACTATTTGCTTCTTGCATTGCCATGACACCAACCTGCTTCCAAGGAACTGACAAGCCCCTGTTGTAGACTTTCTATCCAAAGAAGCTCCAGCATAATCACTATCTGAGTAGGAGACCAAATCAAAAGGTGAATCCTTAGGATACCAAATGCCCAATTTAGGTTGATGCCTCAGATATCTAAAAATTCTTTTCACTGCATTGAGATGTGATTCCTTGGGACACACTTGAAATCTTGCACAGGCACACACAGCAAACATGATATCAGGCCTTGATGCTATAAGATACATCAATGAGCCAATCATAGACCTGTACAAGTGAATGTCCACTTCTTTTCCATATTCATCCTTCAACAATGGTTTATCTTTGTCCATGGTAGTCTTGGCAGGCTTAACATCTACAAATCTAAATTTCTTCAATATATCATTGACATACTTATCCTGACTAATAAATATGCCATTTTCTTTCTGTGTAACTTGCAGACCCAAGAAGAAAGTGAGTTCTCCCATTGAACTCATAGCAAACTTGTCTTTCATTAGTTTCTCAAAGCTAACACACATATCTCTGTTTGTAGATCCAAAGATGATGTCATCAACATAGATTTGAACCAACAAAATATCACCTTTTTGTCTTTTGAGAAACAAAGTCTTGTCAATCTTTCCTCTACTGAACCCAGATTCTAACAAATATGTGGACAAAGTGTCATACCAAGCTCTAGGGGCTTGATGTAATCCATACATTGCTCTATTTACCTTGTAAACTTTGTCAGGATGATCAGGGTCTTCAAAGCCTGGTGGTTGAGACACATAAACTTCCTCAGTAATGGTCCCATACAGAAAAGCACTCTTTACATCCATCTGAAACACCACAAAATCTTTGTATGAAGCATAAGCCAAGAATATTCTAATTGCCTCTATTCTTGCCACTGGTGCAAACACTTCATCATAGTCAAGGCCTTCTTGTTGTGTGTATCCCTGTGCTACTAACCTTGCTTTATTCCTTATGACAATTCCTCTCTCATCTCTTTTGCATCTGAAAACCCATTTTGTGCCAATCACCCTTTTTCCATTTGGCAGCTCAACCAAAGTCCAAACTTCTTGCAGCTTGAATTGTAGAAGCTTATCTTGCATTGCTTCCAGCCAACTTGCTTCTTGTAAGGCTTTGTAAGTGTTCTTGGGTTCTATCTGAGAAAGAAAACATGCAAACAGGCAATTTTGAAGATCTTTATGACTATTTCTTTGATGCAGAGATCTAGCAAAGAAACTTTGATGTTGAAGATCTTTCAGTGCTTTAGTCATCTGCCAGGTTTGAATAGATGATTGTGGATCACTTAAGATTTGATCTTTGGGATGATCCTTGTGTACTCTTGTGGTAGTTGTAGGACTAATAGGAATATTGAGTTCCAAATTAGTTATGTCAGCATCAGCTCCAAATAGCTTACCATCAAGAGCATCATCATCTGTATCATAGTATATGTTCTCTAGAGAAGGCATATTTGGATCATCAGGGTAGATAGAATAAGTATTGGGTCTACCTTGAGTATCCAAATTCTGAAACATTGAAGTAGCAGTAGAGTTAGTAGGCTTAGAAGCAGTAATTGTATCTTTTGGCCTAGCAGTAGAGTCTTCTGAGTCAGCAGTAGAGTCTTCTGGCTGTGTAGGAGAGACATCAACAACTACCTTGGGAACTTCATTAGTTTCTTTTTCTGCTTCATTTGGTATTTCAATGCCTTCTTCAGATTCCTTAGGTTTATCATGAGAAACAACATCATCTAGAGGGCTTTGTTCTTTCTGAAAAGGTACAAAGGTTGGACCAATCTTCAATTTCTCAATCACAACAAATTCTTCCCGTGGTTTATCAACACTGGCAATTACCGGAACATAATTCATTGTTTTGGCAAGAATATCAACATCAAATAACCATTCTGGTCCTTTCCCTACAGAATTATATGTGTTTTCACTAAACTTGATATGCAGATTCTCCTCTACATGTTTGGTTCTCTTATTATATACCCTGAAGGCTTTACTATTTATAGAGTAACCAACCAAATTTCCTTCATCAGCTTTTTCATCAAATTTGCCTAGCTGATCGTTAGTGTTTAAGATAGTAACAGGACATCCAAATGGTTTGAGAAAATCAATCATTGGCTTCTTACCATGAAATAGTTCATATGGAGTCTTGTTATGAGGCTTGACTACCTTACTTCTGTTTTGCACAAAACATGCAGTGTTCACTGCTTCAGCCCAAAAAGGTACAGGTAGTTTTGAATCAGATAGCATAGTTCTTGCAGCCTCAATAAGTGTCCTGTTTCTTCTTTCTGCAACACCATTCTGTTGTGGAGTTCTTGCTACACTGTACTGTCTAAGTATTCCTTTTCCCACACAGAATTGATTCATCTCACTGTTCTTGAACTCAGTATCATTGTCACATCTAATAATCTTCACCTTGTGATTATGCAGGTTTTCAACTCTTGTAATGAAAGCTTTGAGTATTCCTGGAGTTTCATCTTTGGTGGCTAGAAAGAACACCCAAGTAAACCTGCTAAAGTCATCAATGACAACAAGACAATATGACTTCTTATTCAAACTTTTTACAAATACAGGCAGAAATAAATCCATATGTAGCAAGTGTAGTGGCTCAGTATTTGTGTTTACAGTCTTGGACTTGAATGAAACTCTGTGTTGTTTAACCTTTTGACATGCAACACAAGTTTCACAATTCTCAAAAGTCTTTGTAGGCATCCCTCTCACAAGATTTCCTTTCACCAATTTGTTCATAGTCTTGTAGTTCAGATGTCCCAATCTTCTATGCCATAATTTGGACTCATCAATAGTGGCCTTTGCAATTAGACAAGTCAAAGCCCTCTTAGGAATAATATTCTTAATATGGTCACTGTATATATTTTCCTTTCTAGGGACCTTCAGAAGCACAGATTTGTCATCTGGCAATTGAAAATCAGGAGAAAGAATCATACACTCAGTGTCTGTAAAAAGAACAAAATTCTTTTTGTCACACATTTGTGAGACACTAAAAAGGTTAAACTTAAGTCCTTTCACAAGGAACACCCTTTCAAAGTCCAAATTTCCAGTTCTTAGAGTTCCTATTCCAACAATCTTTCCACCTTTTGGATCATTCCCAAAAGCAACATAACCACCATCAAAAGCCTCAAGGTCTTCAAGTTGAGACTCATCTCCTGTCATGTGACCAGAACATCCACTGTCAACAATAACCATATCCTTAAGTTCATCCAGTAGATTGACCTGCACATGAAAAGTAGAGACATTAGTTCCTCTTGACGACCCAAGCCATTACTGACTTGGATCTGCCCTGTGCATCAACATAATCAAATTTCTTTAAATCACTTGATGCACTACTATCCTTGGAAGCAGAATTTGAACCATTTGTTTTAGGTTTCCAAGTCCAGCAAGATGAGGCTTTAACAGCATAAAAGTGATTACCAACAACTGTATTTGTTAAAACTTTTGGCCCAGAAGTAGAAAGTTTTGTACTAGCAGCAGGTTGCTTGCTAGCAGCAGAGTGCATACTGGCAGCAGAATGCTTACTAGCAGTAGAGCCAGTAGAAAAACTAGTTGTTGTTGATTTGAAAACACCATTTGATTTAGCAGCATAAATAGATCTAGTAGCACCAGATCTCAACAAAACAGCTCTTGGAACCATGTTTCTATTAGGATGTGGGTGAGTTTGTTTAGTTACATATTTGTGATTCACCCTAGTGTATTGATTCCAAATAGGCTTTTGGTGTTCAGGGCATCTAACAATCAAGTGGTCAAAGCTACCACACTTATAACAAGCCTTCTTTTGTAATTGAAACTGATTACCTAATCTGTTTGAAACTAGGTTGTTGAAGTTTCTCTGGTTACCCCTAGGCTTATTATTGAACCTATCCATCTGTTCTCTAGGTATTTCATTGTATTCTACCATTTTCCTAGAGAAGTTGTTTCCTAACACAGGTTTGACAAACTTAACCTGTTCAATTTTAGGCTTAAACTTGGTAGGAATTTCTTCCTTTTTCACATTTTGTGTTTGTTTAACCTGTTCCTCATCACTGTCAGTATCAGAATACCAATCCTCAATAATTGGAGCTTCAGGAAATTTTCTATCCTCAACCTTAGGTGTTTCAATTTTACTTGTACTACATTCACCTACAGGTTTTTCAATATTTAGCTCACTAATGAAGGATAGTTCTTTTCCTGGTGGAGCAAAAGCACTTTTGGCTGGAGGAGCCACTTCATTATACCCAATTCCACTACCTTTTCTCATCAAATTATTTTCAATAGATTTATGAACCATATCAGAAGCAAATTGTTGTTTTTGTACTCTTACTACATGTTTATCTTTTTCAGCAAGAGCTTCCTCTTTTTCTTTTTCTGCTTCTACCAACTTATTTTTAAGAAATTCTACTTCACTGTTTTTCTTAAAAATTTCTATATCTCTGAGATTAAGTTGATCTACATATTCCTTCTCACACTCTTTAAGATATTCTAATCTTCTTTCAACATTTTGAATACCTACTTTGTAACCTAAGTTATCAAGTTTTAGGTGTTCAACTTCTCTATTTAAACTCTCATTCCTAGCCTTAAGAACTTCTATAGTGTCAGAAGATTTAAAAGAACAACCAGATGATTCAGAGTCATTAGATACCTCAGAGTCAGAGCCTGATGATGAACCATATGCCATAAGTGCAAAGTTATGCACTTTGGGTTGAACAACAGCAACCAAAGAGAAATTTGGTTCTTCTTCAGCCATATCACTCCAATCATAATCTCCCAGCCCATCACATGATACAAGTGCAGTCTTTGATTCTTCAGTCTTCTTTGGAACATCAGCATTCTTCTTTGGAGATCTACACTCTCTAGCAAAGTGTCCCTTCCTGTTGCAATTGTAGCATTCAATCTTAGACTTGTCAAACCCTGGACTCTCCTTAGCCTTGTATTTGACTTCTCTTCCAGTCTTTTTCCAGAACTTTCTTGCTCTTAAAGTCAACATTGCCATTTGCCATTTGAGATCAATTTCTTCAAGATCATCTGGATCAATATGATCCATATCTTGATTTATGACATGTGACCTTATGGTAGTAGTAAGCTCAGCCAAGAATGCACATAAAGCAACATCACTGGTAGAAATCTTGTCATTTGAACCAGCAGCAGATCCATCAGCAGTAGAGACTCCATAAGCAGTAGAGTGAGATTCTTGAGTCTCTTTGGATTTTGAAGGCACAAAAGCAAGATTTTGTGTACTAGAAGATGAAGTAGAAGAAGTAGCCAATTCAGATTCATACACCCTTAAATTGTTGTAGAGACTCTCCAACTTCATTGTTTCAAAGTCAGGCTTATTCCTCCACACCACTGTATGCATACTCCATTCAGGTGCAAGACATCTTCCTGTGGAACAACATAACCAACAAGCTTTAGATGACTAACTAGTTGATTTAGCCTGTTGTATGTGCCAATTATCTTTTCCCCAGATTCAGAAGTAAAGTTTTCAAACTGATGCTTCAACATGTTCTTCCTGGATTTCTTAGTAGCATCATTCCCTCCAAACCTGAATTCCACAGCATCCATCAATGCTTTTCCTGTTTCACAATCATCAAAGTCCATTTGAAATTCATTAGGTATTCCCATTAAGAGAATACTATGAGCCTTGATTTCTAGCTTCCTAGTTGCATTAGCTTCAGCAGACTTAATTGGTATCTCCTTACCATCAGCACTCTTCTCTGGTTCAGAATCACCATTAACAATTACATTCCACATGTTGAAGTTGATCATACGAATGTATTGTCTGATCCTCCTTTTCCATAGCTCATTGATGAGGCGAAAAATGATCCGTTTTTAGGGGGTCATTTAAGCCCGAATCCGACTTTATTTGATCAAATATTGCCCTAAATCGTTCCTTTTGTGATTTTAGGTGTTTGGAGAGTGAATTCTGGAAAAGAGGCTATTTTGGACGTTTTTGGAGCATAAAGTGAAGAAAACGGCAAAGTACCAAAAATCCAAGCTGAAAATACAAGGTGACGGCGTCAAGACCAAAAGCTTGACGGCGTCAGACATGAAGAATTAAATATCGAAGGTGGTGACAGCGTCAGACGAACTGGTGACGGCGTCAAAGTGGCCAAGAATAATTTACCGTGGGTGGTGACGGCGTCACATAGGCCGTCATAAGTGGATCAAGGCCGTCCGAGGAAGTTTATGGCGGCGAGGTGACGGCGTCAGAATTAACTCTTGACGCCGTCAGACTGTTTTTCCTATATATAGTTTTCTAGTTTTTTTCATTAAAAGGGAGAGAAGTTTTGGTAAAACCCTAAAGACGATTTTGGTGCCTCTTTCACAGGTTTTTCAAGGGTTCCAAACCCTTGAGACCTTGCATTGTAATTGAGATAAGTGTACTTTCAATTCAATCAATATGTCTATGTGTTGGTTGTTTATCTCTTGTTCTTGTCTCAATTCTACTATGCTAGGCTAGATCTCTCTTGTGTTTGCTTAGATCTAATGAAACCTAGATGTTGATTATGTGTTGATTACTTGTCTATTCTTGTTTTGAATGAATGATTTATATGTTAGGCTTAAGAAAACTGGCAGATCTCCAAATGGTAACATGCTTGAACGTCTTAAGAAACATGAACCGATGCGTACTAGGTCTTTATTGGTTGTATTTAATGCATGAGCCACTGTTTACAATCCCTATAGTTGTGCTGGGTCATGGTGTAGGAGGAGATAAGAGCTCATAGAGTTGGGGAGTTATGTATGCCACCCCACGAATGGTATTAAGGAATACAACCCGTCATTCATACAAGTGTAACAAGTAATTAACATGTAAAAGATATCTAGGGAGTAATGAAGTCTAAGTAAACACAATTTCTCCAATTACTGCTCACAACCTTAGTTTAATTTAGTTTAATTTCATTTTCATTATTTTATTTTAATTATATAATAGCTTTGGGTTAGTTGAATAGCAACTAATTCCGCCCACTCTTCCAAAACCAGAGATTTTACTTGCTTTCATAAAAATATAAAAATACAAAAATAATCATCTTTCACCTCTAGAACTATTAATTAGGTTTTCTAATCCTAGCGACACTATTCCTAAGCTGAACGATCAATCCCCCGGTACTTGTCACTATACTATACTACAACGATCAGGTACACTGCCTGGTGGGGGTTGTAAGCTTCTTGAGATCCCTCGAGAGGTAAAGCAAGGTGCGATTCCCACGCATCAAGTTTTTGGCGCCGCAGCCCGGGGAATAGTTATTGTCTAGGTTAGGATTTCTTTTTATTAGGTCTACTTGCTAGATTCCTTTCTAGTAAGATTTTTATTTTTATTTTTAGGTCTTCTTTAGTCTATCTTGTTTCTTCGTGCCTTTGTTCGTAACTCTTTACCATCCGACATCATGGAAGGTGGTAACATCTTTGAACCCATCATCCCACCACAACAAAACCCACCATTAGAACCCCTTAGGCCCCGAACCTTAGGAGAGTATTCCCGACCTAGCCACCAAGGCTACCGAAACACCATTGAGCTCACCGGAGCCAATGTGACCCCCTTGCGATCCGACACCATCCGGTTGGTGCAAAGCGGATGTGCATTCCATGCACTTCGTTCCGAAGATCCAAACCAACACCTTAAGGACTTCCTCAAAATCGTAGATTCCATAGACCTAGGTGTTGAGACTAGAGAGACAACCCGATTACGCCTATTCCCATTCTCTCTACGAGATCAAGCTAGTCAATGGCTTGAACGTTTACCCGCGGGATCCATCACCACATGGGACAATCTCGCCAACCGCTTCCTCACCCAATTCTTTCTGCCGGAAAAAACTGCAATGCTTAGAAGGGACATTTTGATGTTTGAGCAACAGCGGGGTGAACCTTTTTACGAGGCTTGGGCCCGTTTTAAGGATCTCTTCCACAAGATCCCTCATCATGGCATAAACCTTTGGTTATTAGTTCAAATTTTCTACGACCATGTTGACTATCACACTAAGCATACCATCGACATAGCCGCGGGAGGCAAATTGCGTGATAAGAATGCCGAGGAGTCATGGGCAATTATAGAAGAGCTCGCTGTCGATAATAATGAGATTTGGGAATTTAAACATACGGTAGAAGCGGCCATCAATGCAGTTTCGGCATCTGGAGGAACCACCGAAATCCCTGATGAACTCTTATGCAAACTTGAGGCAAAAGTTGACTATTTTGAGGAAAGGCAAAGGAGACCCTTAAGTCCTAGACAAGCTACTGTCAATTCTGTCTCAAGATCAACTTCGGCACCATTATCTGAATCACCTTCTAGAGAACATGTCGAAACTTTTCAGAGATACACCCCACCTTGCTCTCCTCCCAAGGAACTTAGCTCGGAATTTGAGGCTAGGATGAGAGAATATATGGCGACTCATTCTGATCGGCTTGCTAGATTCGAAGAAGCAGTTTATAAGCAAAAAGAGGAGATGCAGGAGAAAATGAATGAGATATTGGGTCTATTGGAGGAGTATGCCAATCAGAAAACCCCCGAACGAATACTGCTAAGGAAAGAAAGCGCCACTCCCACCACCCAATTTGTTAACTCCATCACCATTGTCCATAAAGATAACGAGAAGGTAAAAACTCCTGCTAAACAGACCTTAGAAAAACCGCCTGAGTCCCAACCTTTGAGTTACTACCTGAAACACGACATAAACAAAAACACCATAACAAATTGGATTAAGGATGATAGGCGTAACCAATCCTCCGAACAGGTTCCCGAAAAAGAGAAAGAAGAGGAAGATGAGTATGATACGCTTATTGGAGGATCAGTGGTCGAGAGGTTACTGGTACAGAAAGTGGCCACCAAGCAGGTAGCATGTGGGAATCTTGAATTACCAACGAGCATCGGGGACTTGAAACATCTTAGTGCTTTCGCCGACCAAGGATCGGAAGTAAATCTTATGCCCCTGACTATCTACATCCAACTGACGTCGAAGATGCCAATACCCACTCGTGTTAGTCTGTCTCTTGTTGGGCACTCGTACATATACCCCCTAGGAATAGCAGAAGATGTATTAGTCAATGTTGCAGGATTCATGTACCCCGTCGATTTTATGATCATTGATGATAAAGGGGATGGATGCATGCCAATAATCCTTGGGGCACCATTCCTCACCACCGCTAGGGCTGTCATTAAGTATGAAGATAGGAAGATTGAGCTTAAATCTGGGAAGAGAAAGATTAGCTTCCACATGACTCCGCGAAGTGGGCATGAGAATTTGAGTTGGAAAATGATTAAAAACAACATTGGCACGACGCCCATTCGTGTTCAGAATAAAATTCTTGCATGGGAGGCAAGAATCAAAAGCTATAAGAAAGCTAAAGATGAAAGAAGAAAAAGCAATGAGGTTCCGATTAAACTCAAACACACTCAACACGAAAGCACTCGTACACCGTTTGAGGAAGGGAACTTAGTACTCTTGAGACATTTAGAAACAACAATACCACCCGATAAACCAAGTCCTTGGTGGTATGGGCCATTCACAATCGAAGGATTGAGCCAGGATGGGGTAGCTAACTTGAGAAGCAAATTAGGTGGGAAGGTGATTGCGAGTATTGATAGACTGAGGCACTACCACCATAACAGTAATGATCACAATTATATGGGGTACATCATTTCAAATGATGAGATCACGTAGTAACCCACGACTTTGAGTCTAGCTACAAGACTCGTAAATAAAGAAAAGCGCTTCTTGGGAGGCAACCCATGTTTTGTGTGATTTTTATTTGTTTGATTATTATTTGCTTCCGTATGCATGTTTTATTTTTATTGTTGGTTGATCATGTTTCTCTACTAAAAAATGGAAATACTTTATTATGTTGTTTAGCCTAGTCTTAACTTCAACCTAGAGGTATTTTTGCAAAAGATAAGTGTAAGGGGAAACCCCAAATATGTTTTTAAGAAACAAACCGATCATGATTCTCCACAATATTTAATGAACGTGTATATTCGTAATTGTTAGAGTCAAATGCTTATATTGAGTCATAATGAAGTTTTGCAGGATTTTCCAGGAAGTAGGACAAAGTTTTTCCAGAAATTTTCCGGAAACTTAACATAAGAATTTCTGCAGGTCCATTCTGACGGCGTCAGGGTTTGCTCTTGACGGCGTCAGGAGTTAAAATCTGGAAATTTTACCGGTTTTGTTTTTCTAACGGAGTCTTATAGTTTTTTGTGAATTATTAAGTTTTATAATCTCCAGGAAATCTGCAAACTTCATTCCACAAGCATTATATCTTACTTTGTTTTCTAGGATTTAGTAACTTATATAGGATGCCGCCGATTTTACGCGAGGTTGCCTTGTCTACTTTTGTCAGGATTTACAGGTTATTTGTGACAAGAAGATGATTTATATTCTGGAAGGGAAGCTTTGATTGTTCGTTTTCTTGGAAGAAGATTTAACCTGGCCAACTAAAATCCATACCGAGCAAATCAGGGGAGTATTTGATTTCATTCTCTTTACTTTTTAACTTTTACATTCTTTACTTGAACAATGGGGACAATGTTCATCTTAAGTGTAAGGGGAGGGTAAAAAGATGATACCTTACATATGCACTTTCGCTTAAGTTTGTTTTGTTTGATAGTAGATGAGTAATAAAACTACGAGAAATACTTGTTAGTATAATTTTAGCGCCAAATTTAAAATTTTTTACAACATTTAGGAGTGAAACTTTAGCCATAGCAAGCGTCTCATGGATAGGAGGTTGTATGACTAGCACATAACCGTATATTCAGAAAAATTTTCCACCCAAAAATGTGAGGTTCGCCTTTAGATTTGATAGGAAAAACATTCATTATTAGTGCTTATGAGTGTACCGGTAGCATTTAGATTCTAGAACTTGCGTTAGTGATGCATCCCGAGACCGCTAGTGAGACTACATTCGTGTGGTAGGATTTACTACATGATAAGAGGCATTAGGATCACCCTTGTGTTAAACCCGTATTACAATTACTTGACCATTTAAGTCATATTACTTGGCTAGTTAAGTCAACTAATTTTTCCCACACCCTTAGCGTTGTACTCATTTTTAGTACACGATACCCCTAGTACACCCCTCTGAGCCTATCTTTTCGTTTCTAACTTTAAGCATTTTACTTAAAGGAAGAATTTGTTACACCCCACTTAAATGTACAACCAAATCGCCTTAGCCTTCCGTGTATGCGCTCATTTTTAGTGCATTATTGTTATTTGTTAAACCCTAAGTTAACTTTCTAATTGATTACATGGTTGCTAAGTCGAGTCATATCATTGTACATATTGTTTTGGGACGATTGGGACTCATGGGTAAGTACTTATTTTATAGAGTAATGGGGAAGAACATAATATATTACCCCCATATGTACGTTAATCTTAAAAGTGCTCCAAGTGTTTTGATTTTCTTAATTCGAGTCATTAGATTAGTTTAATGTAAAGTATGTAAAGATTCAAGTGTAAGGGGAATGTTCAAACCCCTATGATGTATTATTTTGGATGGTAGGGTAAGAGTGTATGCACACAAAAAAAAAAAAAAAAAAAAAAAAAAATCGAAAAAATCAAGAAAAAGAAAAAAAAAAATAGAAAAGAAAAAAAAAAAACATACGGACTACCATCCCGTTTTTATTCTATGTTTATTTTATTTTTTTTGTTATTTTTCATTTATTAGCTTAAGTCGAGTCTAGTCTTGGCTTAGCAACGCCATCTTGTACATGTAATTAACTAAGATTGTTAACTCGCCACCAGTAAAACTTCCTTTATCCAACAAAACCGTGTAATTCATATCCCTACACCTAACGTTATAACCCTTTAAAAGACCTCTTTGATAGTTTATCCTAGGTGCTTACGCCATGTGGGGGAGGTTTGATCCTTTCCCAAGCCTATGGTAATCTATTTTGCTATGACAGGTAGTGAGAGATATCTTCCATTTCCATAATGTTATATTACTTTATTACACCCGAGAGATGTGAGTATCTAAACACTATTTGTGAGGTGCTTGTGTATGACCTCCGTACTTGTCTATTGGTCTTTAGTGGAACGATTATTTGTTGTAATTACTTTTATATTAGTGTTAAATGACTCCTAACTTGTCTTTTGAGTAGAATAAAAGCTCATTTGCTTGAGGACAAGCAAATCTCAAGTGTAAGGGTATATGATGAGGCGAAAAATGATCCGTTTTTAGGGGGTCATTTAAGCCCGAATCCGACTTTATTTGATCAAATATTGCCCTAAATCGTTCCTTTTGTGATTTTAGGTGTTTGGAGAGTGAATTCTGGAAAAGAGGCTATTTTGGACGTTTTTGGAGCATAAAGTGAAGAAAACGGCAAAGTACCAAAAATCCAAGCTGAAAATACAAGGTGACGGCGTCAAGACCAAAAGCTTGACGGCGTCAGACATGAAGAATTAAATATCGAAGGTGGTGACGGCGTCAGACGAACTGGTGACGGCGTCAAAGTGGCCAAGAATAATTTACCGTGGGTGGTGACGGCGTCACATAGGCCGTCATAAGTGGATCAAGGCCGTCCGAGGAAGTTTATGGCGGCGAGGTGACGACGTCAGAATTAACTCTTGACGCCGTCAGACTGTTTTTCCTATATATAGTTTTCTAGTTTTTTTTATTAAAAGGGAGAGAAGTTTTGGTAAAACCCTAAAGACGATTTTGGTGCCTCTTTCACAGGTTTTTCAAGGGTTCCAAACCCTTGAGACCTTGCATTGTAATTGAGATAAGTGTACTTTCAATTCAATCAATATGTCTATGTGTTGGTTGTTTATCTCTTGTTCTTGTCTCAATTCTACTATGCTAGGCTAGATCTCTCTTGTGTTTGCTTAGATCTAATGAAACCTAGATGTTGATTATGTGTTGATTACTTGTCTATTCTTGTTTTGAATGAATGATTTATATGTTAGGCTTAAGAAAACTGGCAGATCTCCAAATGGTAACATGCTTGAACGTCTTAAGAAACATGAACCGAGACGTACTAGGTCTTTATTGGTTGTATTTAATGCATGAGCCACTGTTTACAATCCCTATAGTTGTGCTGGGTCATGGTGTAGGAGGAGATAAGAGCTCATTGAGTTGGGGAGTTATGTATGCCACCCCACGAATGGTATTAAGGAATACAACCCGTCATTCATACAAGTGTAACAAGTAATTAACATGAAAAAGATATCTAAGGAGTAATGAAGTCTAAGTAAACACAATTTCTCCAATTACTGCTCACAACCTTAGTTTAATTTAGTTTAATTTCATTTTCATTATTTTATTTTAATTATATAATAGCTTTGGGTTAGTTGAATAGCAACTAATTCCGCCCACTCTTCCAAAACCAGAGATTTTACTTGCTTTCATAAAAATATAAAAATACAAAAATAATCATCTTTCACCTCTAGAACTATTAATTAGGTTTTCTAATCCTAGCGACACTATTCCTAAGCTGAACGATCAATCCCCCGGTACTTGTCACTATACTATACTACAACGATCAGGTACACTGCCTGGTGGGGGTTGTAAGCTTCTCGAGATCCCTCGAGAGGTAAAGCAAGGTGCGATTCCCACGCATCAAATTTTTGGCGCCGCAGCCCGGGGAATAGTTATTGTCTAGGTTAGGATTTCTTTTTATTAGGTCTACTTGCTAGATTCCTTTCTAGTAAGATTTTTATTTTTATTTTTAGGTCTTCTTTAGTCTATCTTGTTTCTTCGTGCCTTTGTTCGTAACTCTTTACCATCCGACATCATGGAAGGTGGTAACATCTTTGAACCCATCATCCCACCACAACAAAACCCACCATTAGAACCCCTTAGGCCCCGAACCTTAGGAGAGTATTCCCGACCTAGCCACCAAGGCTACCGAAACACCATTGAGCTCACCGGAGCCAATGTGACCCCCTTGCGATCCGACACCATCCGGTTGGTGCAAAGCGGATGTGCATTCCATGGACTTCGTTCCGAAGATCCAAACCAACACCTTAAGGACTTCCTCAAAATCGTAGATTCCATAGACCTAGGTGTTGAGACTAGAGAGACAACCCGATTACGCCTATTCCCATTCTCTCTACGAGATCAAGCTAGTCAATGGCTTGAACGTTTACCCGCGGGATCCATCACCACATGGGACAATCTCGCCAACTGCTTCCTCACCCAATTCTTTCCGCCGGAAAAAACTGCAATGCTTAGAAGGGACATTTTGATGTTTGAGCAACAGCGGGGTGAACCTTTTTACGAGGCTTGGGCCCGTTTTAAGGATCTCCTCCACAAGATCCCTCATCATGGCATAAACCTTTGGTTATTAGTTCAAATTTTCTACGACCATGTTGACTATCACACTAAGCGTACCATCGACAGAGCCGCGGGAGGCAAATTGCGTGATAAGAATGCCGAGGAGTCATGGGCAATTATAGAAGAGCTCGCTGTCGATAATAATGAGATTTGGGAATTTAAACATACGGTAGAAGCGGCCATCAATGCAGTTTCGGCATCTGGAGGAACCACCGAAATCCCTGATGAACTCTTATGCAAACTTGAGGCAAAAGTTGACTATTTTGAGGAAAGGCAAAGGAGACCCTTAAGTCCTAGACAAGCTACTGTCAATTCTGTCTCAAGATCAACTTCGGCACCATTATCTGAATCACCTTCTAGAGAACATGTCGAAACTTTTCAGAGATACACCCCACCTTGCTCTCCTCCCAAGGAACTTAGCTCGGAATTTGAGGCTAGGATGAGAGAATATATGGCGACTCATTCTGATCGGCTTGCTAGATTCGAAGAAGCAGTTTATAAGCAAAAAGAGGAGATGCAGGAGAAAATGAATGAGATATTGGGTCTATTGGAGGAGTATGCCAATCAGAAAACCCCCGAACGAATACTGCTAAGGAAAGAAAGCGCCACTCCCACCACCCAATTTGTTAACTCCATCACCATTGTCCATAAAGATAACGAGAAGGTAAACACTTAAGCTTAAACGCGGAATATAAAAGCTTAACTTAAGAAGATTAACAATTCACTTCAACACTTCAATATTATTAATACGAGCACTCAACAATGCTAGGGTTTTACAACCTTGAAGTGTAAACTAATACGTAATTCTGTCACACATAAACTAACCCTAGGAACCTCCTTTTATAGGCCAAGGAGTCCTACTAGGTTTACAATACCTTTCTCTACAAGATAAGAATAATCTAAATAGATATACTATACACAGAATCTATTCCATAATTATCCTATCGTATACAATGTTAATCCTTTCAGCAGTAGTTTCACCAAGCAGCAGTTTGTCTTCAGCAGCAGAGTCATTAACACTAGCAGCAGTTTCATCATGGCAGCAGTATTACTCAGCAGCAGTATCACATAGCAGCAGTATCACTTGGTCAAAACCCAACAATCCTCATCATCTAACCATATCTAGTCCCCACGCGATAACAAGATTCACTGTGCGACTAAGGTTGATGTAACTTCCAATATCATCTAACCATATCTAGTCCACACGCGATAACAAGATTCACTGTGTGACTAAGGTTGATGTATCCTACCTAGTTCTATATGCATAGCAAGTTTTAAATAAAAGCGATAAAAGTCCACATAAAATAATTTGCAGGTTTCTCAGCCCAAGTATTGAAAACAAAGTTCAAGAGTAAAAGTGGGGCTATGACTCACCTCAAGTCCAAAAATTAGCAGAAAGAAATCGGTAGAAGTAAGATGTATCACAACTCAAAAGACAGCAACTACGGACTCGGCACTTCCTAACAATATGAACTCGTTTCAGGATCATTTCCTCAAAATCAAATATTCCTAATCCCGAACGTATTCCATTTTACTTTCCAAAAATCCATTTCTCGTATTATACTCGTATAGGTTTGGCATTTGGTATCCATGTGGGTGGAGGGTCGACACAACTCAAACCAAGAAATCACAACGAAAGAAATAATAATAGCAATCTACGGGTCTAACATTAGCCCAATATATCATTTAAATAATTCATCGAAGTTTATCAAATCCGTTGACTTGGTATCCTTCTATAGTTTATTTATCTAATATATTACTCCAAGATCATACCCAAAACCTAGATCACATAGCACGTAGGATACTATGTGGTAAATTTCTAAATTTGATAAGTTCCTAAATATATCGTCAAGCTTACCAAATTCGTCAATTTGATAAACCTCACGAGATATTTAGTAACTCATAAATCCCGTACACATACCACAACCTATGGGCGTCGTCGGATACAATACCTATTAATATACTCATTTTATATAACTAAATAGGTCCTATTTAATCCGTCGATCAAATAAGTTACGTAGTTATAGAAAATGGATGTATTAACGTCACATATCCGTAACAAGTACAAAAGTCATAAAATATATAATATGGCCCACTTGGACTCAAGTGACCACGATCCCGTATAACTCGTAAGTTTCCCGTTTTATTTCCAAAAAGTATTTCATTTCGTATAATCATTCAACGTCATAATTATATCGGCATTTATAATTGTTTAATCATAATGACGTTCTAGACATTTATTATACTACTTTTATAGTATAATATATATATCGTTACGTTATTATGATATTACTCATGATCGTTTTATTTTTAATATACGCATTTGTATAAATATATATATATATATACGTTTTCACGTTTATATACTTATATAAACGTTTATATTATTAATAATATTATTACGAGTTTTTATTATTAATTTTGATTATGATTTATATCGAGTTATATGAGATGGTCACATGTCCGAGTTATCACTCTCGGTCATTGTCCAAGTCCAAGTGTTACGGCGTTTTGCCGAAATCAACCGTTGACTAGAAAGTCAACGTGACTTTGACACGCACAACCAAAAGTACAAGTAATAATAACCAATCTCAACCATAAGTAATCTATCTCCGTCATCAATTCCCATATCACATGCTACATCAATAGGGTCCGACTACGGCACCCGACTAACCTATCTCCGTCAATCTAATTCACCGTCTCATAACCGGTTCCAAATACTCTTCGACAACAACTCCACAACCTCATAAGTGAACCATTGTCAAGACCACAAAGGGTCTTGACTCAACCAATGTATTTGGCCACAACATTAGACCAAGACAACAATAATACCAACAACAAGGAAACCACAAGTAGTCATCAAGAAATCGCGTACTCCGGGTTGGTTTACCAAACCAAAACCCGAGCCAAGAGACCCACTTGGGTCTCGGCTAGACCACGAGTCACAAGGACTCAACCAAAGACCATTTGGTCTCGGATTAGGCTCACTCGAGCGCTCCAGAAGCTGCCAAAAGGACCCCTTGGGTCGTGGCACACTAACAACAACAACAATGGCCACAAACAATCAAATTCAAGCCACAAATCAAACTCCAATATATCAACACCTCGATACCATAAATACTAGGCCAAAACCCATCGAACAAAACCACAAAACTCAAGGATTAGCACCAAGCCGAGAGCTTAGCTCTCGGTTTCAAGTCGTCACCCACAAGAAAATCATAAACCCAGATACCAAACGGATTTTTCATCATTAAAACATTATTTCCCTTTAGTTTACAATGAAAACCAACAAGAAAAATTTATACACCCACGGTTTGGGTAGTAAATCGAGGCACACGAGTTGAAACTCGTGGCCACTCACCTTCAATACGACCTCAAATATACTTTTCTTCAAAAACCCGACAAGAAATGACGAAAATGATGGTGATTAGGTGGCGGTGGTGGTGAGATCGAGATGTTAGAGGGGTTTATATCGCGCGTGAGTTATACCAAAAGATAGATCGCGGTGAGAGGGTTAATATGGTGGTGTTATTTTTGTTGTAGGGGCAGCGGTGTGGCGGTGGTTGCCGAAAAAAGAGGCGGCGGAGGCTAGGTTAAATGAGAGAGAGAGATGAGAGTGAAAGTGATGGTGTTGGTGTTTGTGTGTTTTTGTGAGCCAGGAAACCACAAAGACGATTTTTGTAGCCTACTCTTTTTATTATTCTTTTTTTTCTTCTTTTATATATAATAATAATAATAATTAGTATGGGAAAGGTGGCTAGGAGTAAAACACACGGACCAAATCCCGTAACTTTTAAAATATTCTGACTCTCTCAAACCGAGCTCGTTCCCATTATTTTAAACTTTCACGATACGTTCAAAATAAAAATAAATATATAGCTGAACCATAAATTCAAAACATTTAATTTTGTTAGGTTATCCTAGTGCCGGAGTCAACGTAGTGCCACGAGTATTTAGATCGATAAATCTCAACATAAATTCATATTAAATTGATAATTCAAATTTGATTCCACATAAGCTTAAAATTGTCAACCACAATTTAAATTTTACAAGTTCTTTACAAATAAAATTTCAAACATATAATTATAAACGAACTTTAACATAATGCGGGTTTCAAAATAGCTCCCTAATTTGCCAGTTGTCACAAACAGACACAACCCTTCATGACCAACTGTCACAACCATATTAACTGTCAATAATTTGACCAACTAACTATAACTAACTATGACATGTCTGCAACCTTATTGGTTACTTACATGTCTGCAAATAAATAGATACACAATAATAATAATTGTCTGTTAATAAACTAAGAATTAAGAACATGTTGATCTTAAATATTCCAACAGTCTCCCCTCTAAGATTAAAAGATCTTAATTATGCTTTTCTTCCTTTGGTATGATCAACTGATGATTGTGAAATCTTCAGTGTGTTGTCTGAATCCCTTTCTTCTTACTTTATTTTCTCGCTTGTGCTTCCTGTCTCATAATGCATTTGAGACTTCTCTTGGTTATCTTGACACTTGTTATTGAGACTCTCCAATTGGATGCCAAAGTGCTCAATCTTATTCTTTCCTTGAATGTCTAAATCAGTGGGTAAAATCACTTGAACCTTTTGATCTACTTGGCAATATCCTCTGCCTTGTGAAACAAATTCATTTGTTTCAACATGTGAAACCCTTGCTGTGTGGTAATAACAGTTAAAGACATTCAAATATTGATTTTAGCAAGCGTTAATCTCCTAACCATGATCCTTTGTCAAGCCAATTATCTCAGCAATATAACTAAATTCATTTTTAAAAAGTATGCTTAGGTATCCACCTAATGTCATCACAAGCTTATAAAGGTCGATAAGATGGATCTTTATACCATTTCTATATGGTGGTAAAGGGCCTTGTAAATTCTTCTTAAGATAGAAAGTATAAAACTAGATTAAAGCTTTGTTAAACTTTCCTCTAAACATGTCCCATTCCTGACTAATAAGCATATCATTTTTAAGCAAATCTAGGAATGCAACATATTCATTAAAAGATGTAATCTGTGTTGGGTAGTATACACCTTTGATGTAAATGAAACATCAACCTTTAGTTCTCCTCTTCCTTCTCATGAGAACTTTCATCAAGTAATTTGAAGTGGTCCTCCATGTATCTATTTTGTTTCTGATTCATCTTGTTCTTGTCAAAGTAACATGATGAAGCGTCTTTAAATATAGGAACCAACTTGCATCTATTCCCTTTGTATGTTATTTCAAGACCTTGTGCCTCTAATTGCTTACAGACAAAATATTCAGAGTCACTTTTGGTGCATAGTGTACACTAGGAATCATAAAGACTTCTGAACCAATTCTTATGTTCACTTCTCCAATCCCATGAACAAACAGTAACTTTCTCAGATCCCTTAGTTTTTCAACACCAAATTTTTCTTTCAAGTTAGAAAACAGATTCATGTTTGTGCAAACATGACTGTTAATGCTGTTGCTTATATACCATATTTTATCCCACTCTCCTTCATCAGTCCCATCAATCATAAAATCAGTGGACAAGTGAATGGTTTCAGGGTATATTATGTCAGTGTTTGGTGTATTTGTGAGGTTTTCAATTCCTGCAATTTCTTTAAACTTTCACTTGTTTGGACAGTTCTTGGCAATGTGTCCCCTAAGTCTGCATTCGAAACAGGCATAGCTCTTATGCCTCTCCAATGTTGCTTGTTTATGTGATAATTGATTATTATACACATGAAAATCTTCTAATTTCTTTCTTAGCATCTCCTTGCATTCACTTGAAATTTACTTTATGCAATTTCCAAATTTCGATTAACTTTCTCTCTTGATTTGTCTATGGATGAACTCCCTCTGAAATCTGTTGTGTATTATTCTCCCAGGCTTTTGGCTCTGATGCCACATTTAGAAGTGCCAACAGATTTCCTATCAAGGTTTCCCCATTGGTTTTCAATGTGAATATTGGTGTTCACCATGGTTTGTGCAGTATGAATCAAGGGTGATTAATGTAGGGTTAGTGCAGAAATATTGTGTACAGTACACGAAATTATGGAGAGAAAAAACAAGAAATAACTGTTATATTGATTGATAAATAACTGTCAAATACATAGAACATATAATTGATGAACAGGCATGAATTGAATGGGTGTGATGGTTCAATTTGATCCAATAGACACAACCCTTCATGACCAACTGCCATAACTATATAAACTGTCAATAATTCGACCAACTAACTATAACTATCTATGACATGTGATCAATCCTAATACTAGTGTTTTATGCAACCTTATTGGTTACTTACATGTCTGCAAATAAATAGATACATAATAATAATAATTGTCTGTTAATAAAATAAGAATTAAGAACATGTTGATCTTAAATCTTCCAACATACACGGCTCTGTCTCATCATGAGATATACTCGTGTACGACATGATATTTCCATACGGGATTTTGATTAATTTTGTTCCTCCAACGAATATACATTTAGCATTGCTATTGACATGTGTTCTAATCACAGATTCTCAAATATATCATTGCTATTTTTTTCGGTTGAGGATGGCTCGTGAGTCATGATTATGAAAGTTATTTTATGGAGAGTTCATAAATGTTGTGCAGAATATATATACTTGAACATATTTACAGTGAGGGCCAATCATTTTTTATTTGTTACGATCAAATATCTTTTTTAGTTGCAAAGTCAAGGAACTAATTACAGTACTTAAGAAAGAAACACATTTTTGGTAAAAAGCTGGCTACTCCTTTATTTGAACTTTCCCTTCGAGTTGATGTGCCATGAAAACTTTGGTATCAAGCCAAACCTTAATCTTGCTACGTTTCTCCGCTGCATAAGCTTGTTCTCATTTTTTCCCCACCCGTTACAATTCTTAATTGATTGATTATTTTATGTCATTTTACATCTTTTAATTACTGTCAACAACTAACTTACCAAACATTTTTTATTATTTTTTATTTTTGGTAAAAGGGTTATCTTGAGTAAAATATTATTACTCAATAATAATAATAATAATAATAATAATAATAATAATAATAATAATAATAATAATAATAATAATAATAATAATTAAGTACAACGGGTGTGGGTGAGTCCCACTAACCAAGCACTTTTATTGAGAAAAAGATAAAGTTTGTAGCTCATGTTAATAGCTTTGCAGTTTACAACTTATAACTAACTTTGCTTAACATACCCTATATTATTCATAAAGTCTAATAAAGGTGTTTTTATAAAGTTGTTAGTCTATGTGGATGATATTGTAGTAACTAGTGATAATGTTGATGAAATAAACAAGTTTAAGCAGTTTTTAAGCTCTAAATTCTTGATTTAAGATTTAGGGATATTGAAATATTTTCTTGGTATAAAAGTGTTTGAAACTGAAACTGGAATATGTCTTAACCAAAGAAAATAGTGCATGGAATTGCTTTCTGAATTTGGAATGTTCGCATGAAGCCGACCACTATACCAGTTCGTGATAAAGTCTCTGTAAAGAAAAATAAGACCAAGTTTGAGAAAGATGAATTGTTAAAAGGTGTTAATAACTATCAAAAGTTGGTTTGTAAGTTGATTTATGTTACATTAAATATATCTTATTTTGTTCATAGCCTAAGTCAAGTAATGCATGCTCTTTGTTAGACCAATTTGAATTCTGCATTCAAATTCTAAAGGTATTTGAAAAATTCTCCTGTTCTTGGTTGAGTTTTAACACTAGTTAGTCTATGAACTTAAGTGTTTATTTTGATTCTGATTGGGCTAAGTGTAAAGAAACAAGAAAATCTTTTATTGTATTTTCTGTGCGAAATGATCTAGTATCCTCGAAAAGCAAGAACAATTAGTTCTTCCAAGATCCTCAGCTGCAGGACAACGTGCAGTGTAACCTGTGAGTTTATGCGGATATTGAAAATTTTGATTGAAATGAAGATTTACAGGCAGTTACGTGTTTCATTGCACTGTGATAACAATGTTGCTACTCATAGCAGCAAATCCATTATTTCATGAAAAAGTAAAACACTTTGAGATTGATTTTGTTAGTCAAGAACTAACAAACCTGGTTGACTAGAAGCGGAAAACACAATCACAGAATACTCCAAGCAAGAATATGAACAACCCTTGCTATAACCTTAACCTCGACTAATAAGTAAAGCACATACGACACGTAATCTTGTTCCAAACTATTATATATTAAGAACAAAGGAAAACAAAACGGTAAAATGACCCCTCCCCCTCACCTCTTTATTATAGAGATGGGGGGGGGGGGGGGAAGAAAACCAACTCTTAAAGGAGTTGAAGTTTGCTGCTACAATGGAGAAAAGGACTCACGAATCCCCACAATGTAACAAGTCGTCTATGCAATATATATAGCATAGGAACCGACTTGAGCATCTCCTAATTTGACTAAAACAAGTGCTAAACTTTCACTAAACCCCCTATACTATATACTAAATACTAATATGGATACTAAAATACTAACAATTTCCACCTTAGTACCATATTAGCCTACTTCGATACACAGTAGCATCAACCAGCACTGGAACCTCGGACAGGGGTGTGCCTTCATCCACGCACTAGTAGCAATAACCGCTACTAACATTAGCTTAGCTCCTGACTCTATCAAGAGTGCCTTTAGCCAAATAGCCTCTTTTACAGCCTCCGTAAGTGTCATATATGCCGCTTCAGTTGTTGATAATGCCTTCATGTGCAGCATCATAGCTTCTGAGCTTTCTACACATCCTTGTATCATAAACACGTACCTTGGGATTGATCTACCTATGAAAGTGAACGATATACCCATAGCGTAGTCAAAATCCACAAAAACCAATAAGTCTGTCTGTAATCCACGATCGAACCTATCTAACATACCAACATCTACAGATGTTATACCAGGTCTCGTGCAGACCATATGATACTCACGGCTTCCAACCGCATATGTATATGACCACTTACCATTCTTTTCCACATCATAGTCCCCTGATAGACTACCCTCCAATGACAGTATGAAGTGTCCCTCCAACAAAGTTTGTACCAACTTCTTGTTGTGAAACCTAGACTGTGACCCACTCAGAGTATTACCACTCTGATCCCTGATGATCTCCATTCCAAGTATATTTCCTTTTGCTATATCCAGCAAACCCTTGGTAACCCAGATCTCAGCCTTGCATCCGCAAGAAAAAACCATACCATCTATATAGAGAAATAGATGTATGAACATACCTGGTGTATACTCCCAGTAATAGTCGTCGCTGTCGTCACTGCTTTTTTGGCAACCGTTGCTGAGCACACACATCTGACCGAGCATCCATATCTTCTTTCAATCCAGCCTTCCACTTGGAAATCACCTCACAAGCAACTGTATCTTTGAAAGTCAATGATTCATGTGTGTGTATTTTCTCCACTACAGCAACTGCAAAAGTAGCCTCATTACTGTTTTCTCTATACCTGTATAGTTCCCATGCTAAGTGTTGCTCCCAATCACGTGCTAAATGACAGTATATCAAATCCCAAGTTTGTACTTCCTGTAAACCATCTACCTGACCGACATTCCCCTGAGGTTCCACCTCAAATATATGATCCCTAAGCGGTTCCACCTCAAACTCAATTCCCCACAACACTTGCACTGAACCCGCATATGCACCAGAACCAATGAAAGTTTTATTGTATTCCCCACTCTCATTGAAACCCATATTCCTGTAAAGCACTACCTTTGAAGTAACGTCATTAAACCTCCAAAGCTTATTAACCACTATTCCTTTACGGTATCCCAAGAATATGCACTTGACCTTAACCGGTTCAAGCATCCCTTGCTTATTACTAGCAAGCCAACCAAAAACCCTAATATATCTTAATATATCTATAGGTGTCTTGAATCCAATCGCTGATGATTATGACCTATTCATGAGATATGTAGACATGGTTGTATCCTTTGCCCAAAAACCTTGGACAGACAAGACTGAATCAGAAAACAACATACCTTAGCCAAGAGTGTCACATTCATCTTCTTAACCAACCTATTCTACTGCTACATCCTTGCAACACCCAAATGTTTGGCGACCCCAGTCTTCATACATTGTTGTGTAGACCTCTGATTACAAGAATCAAGAATAGTACATGTCTTGATCTTTTTCCCAGTCTGAGATTCTCCTAACTGCTTCCTACCCTTCAATGTCTTCTTGGTCACTGCCTGACCGTCCAGGGTATATACACAATTAGCCTTCCTTGTTCCTGATAAAACCACCAGTTAACCCTTTATAACCTTGAGTATTGCCGACTGCATTTTCACGGTAAAACCCTCTTTTTCAAAAGTACCCAGCGATATCAAGTTTCGCCTTAATTCCAGAACAAACCTGACGTTATCCAAAACGAAACTTGACCCATCCCTCATTTGTACTTGAACCTGACTCGTCCCCATATACAGCATTCCCTGCCATCACCCAGTAGTACATTAGCACCATCATACTTCTTAAAATCAAACAAGTTATCTCACCTGTATGTCATATGGTATGAGCCCCCTGAATCCACTGGATCCATGATTTAGTCTAATAGTTGTTCAACACTCATAGCCATCATAACATCAGCACTGTCATATATAACACTTAAGTCTGCTGCTTCTTCTTTGTGACTTTGACTATGCACTACCTTTATCCTGCTGCATATTACTTTGATCAGATTTCCCCCTCACAAACAACCCTTCACCACCATCAACCTTTGCTTCCATCATCTTCTGAAGTTCCCTAGAATGAAGTGTCACGATCACGTCTTCTAGCTTCAAAGTATCCCGACCATATAGCAAAGTATCCACGAATTTGTCGTAAGACGATGGTAAAGATGTGGGTAATAATAATGCCTGATCCTCATCTGATATAGCAGCATCTATAGCCGCTAAGTCACCTACCAGCTTATGAAACTCATCAATATGTTCAGACTGACTCTTACTCGGATGCATATGAAAACTATATAACTTCTTCTTCAAGTACAAACGATTAGCTAAAGTCTTTGTCTTATACAAAGTCTCTAACTTTATCAAATCCCCGCTGCATTCGTCTCCTTTGTTGATCAATTTAGCGCTTGTAATAAACCTTACAAAAGTTGATCAAACCAAGAAAACCTTCAAAAACAAAAACCCTTTCTTACTTAAATATCGATTGAACCTTGGAAATCAAACCATCCAACAAATCGAAAACCCTTGAATCAAGAAAGTACCCAACGATTTTTGAAGTAACCCTTGTCGTACTTTAATTTTGCAACATATTTCTTGTAACCCAAGAAACCTTGCAACCTCAACAAGTCTTGGACTTTCTTTTCACCGACCCTTTGTTTATTCTTAATACCTTGTGATATAAACCTCACACCAACAAACTAAACAAAGTACCCGTATGCCTTTGAAAAAAACTTATCAACTTTATATGCTAAACCGTAACTTTTAATCCAAGCTACCAACTAACATGACAAGAAATCATTGAAACTTTCAACCTTTTTTGATTTAACCTTCAACAAATTAAAGCTTCAACTAAAAGAAAGCTTCTTTTAGTCAATATTTTCTTCACGTGAATGTAACAATTAAGTACACACCTTAATACTACCTTACATGCATGTTCCAAGAAAAACAATCACATGCTTATCAACTTATGCATGTAACAAGCAGAGAAGAAAAACTTTTGACACCTACTGTTTTTGTATTCTGTTTTTGAATACAACCACCAAAAAAACAGAAAATTCCTTCTTCTTGCTTGAAACTCACCTTGTCGTCTTTGTCGATGTATATGAAACCTTGCAAACCGATTCTTGTAAACCCAAAAAACTTTGCAAAAAACTCGACAACCTTGAATCTTCAAAAACCCGAAAACTCAAGAACACTTGCTGCCAAACGAACGACCAACAAGAAAACCCTTTACAGTTGATACCCTCGAAACCGAGAACCAAAGTGCAAGAAACAAACGAAACACCCCAACACCTTTTGAAGACCTCTAACCCGGGACCTCAAAGAACCTTGTGTTGTAAAATTGGTTTAGATAAACCCTCCAAAACCAACTACCTGATGCTTGTTTCTTTATCTCTTGCTAGTTCGATACCTGGAACACAATACACCTTGCTGCTCCAAAACCGAATCACAAGAACCTTCACAAACTCGACCTAGCTTCTTGTTGAGTCTTCGAACCAAGCTCTTGATACCACTTGTTAGTCAAGAACTATCAAACCTTGTTGACTAGAAGCAGAAAACACAATCACAGAATACTCCAAGCAAGAATACGAACGGCCCTGCAATAACCTTAACCTCGACTAATAAGTAAAGCACACATGACATGTAATCTTATTCCAAACGATTATATATTAAGAAGAAATGAAAAGAAAACTGTTTAATGACCCATCCCCCCTCACCTCTTTATTATAGAGATAAGAGGGGAAGAAAACCAACTCTTAAAGGAGTTGAAGTTTGCTGCTACAAAGGAGAAAAGGACTCACGAATCCCTAAAATGTAACAAGTCATCTATGCAATATATATAGCATAGGAACCGACTTGAGCATATCCTAATTTGACTAAAACCAAGTGCTAAACTTTCACTAAACCCCCTATACTATATACTAAAGACTAATATGGATACTAAAATACAAACAGATTTGTATTTTCTTAGAGAAAAAAATATCGGAAGGTGTTGAAAAAATAGTAAGGTTAAGTCTGCAAAAAATGTTGAAGATATATTTGCAAAAGGATTATTTGTAAAGAACATGAGTTCTTTTGCAAAAAGTTAGGTTTGGCGAATATGTACAAAAGTTAGCTTATGTGTGTTATGAGTATTGAAATAAGATGTTTATAAGCTACATATTGTTGAATTAAAGTAGAGGGACTGGATGTGCCATTCCAGGTAAGTTGTTTTATACTTGAAACATTGTGTAAACATATTTGTCCTTGGTTTCTATTGCTTCGTATTTTTTAGGGACTATATTGGACAAGGTTAAAATGATGGAAGTCAAGGCTATATATAGATCTTATTCTCTCAAGATGCCCTAATATCTTTTGTGCGGTCTTTGTGTGTGTTAGAGTAGTTTTCACTTGTCTTCTTGGTATAGTTTCAAGATCTTGTAAAAAACAAACTTTGTATTCTTTCATTCTTTTTTTTTGGGTAACGGGGAGTAATCCCGCACCCTGGTAAGTATATTAAAACAAAAAACGTTTAATTACAAAGGATATGGGTGAAATCCCATATCTCAGCCCGTTACATAGGCGATAAAGCTTACATAACAAGGTAGACAGCTTAAAAAGCTTGGACAAAAAACAAACAACTAGTGCTCATGACATGCCATAAACACATAGCCATAAGAAAGAAAGAAAAAACAAGCTAACCCACAGCTACCGTGAAAGATGGACTTTCATTAGTAATTGGATGAGCTGATCCTTCACTCACATGTGCAACATGGTCTACAATATCATCTTCCTCGTTCACCAATGCAACATACGGATTAGATGTAGTAAAAATACCTTCCTTAGAAGTTGAGCCAGTAGTCTTCAACATAGACATTGATTTAGATGCATTACCCATAGTATTGGCTTCCTTAATAGGTACCCTAGCTGTCCCCTTCGACTGATAACTGACAATCTGTGGACCCGAGGGACCTACAAACTGATTGGCATTAGTAGACTTGGCTTTACTCTTCTTCTTCTTCCTAACCACCTTATGGAAACCATCATTATTCGACACCACAATGGGAGTAACAACATGTGATGTAGACACAACAGGAGTACTCACCACCTTTTTTGGACAGTGATCATGAGCATGACCAAAGATTTTGCATATGTCACATCTGGGAGGCCTCCATTCATATTCAACACGGATAGTCTCTTTGGTAAAATCCTCCCCAACAAGAGAAGGAAATCCAATGGTAACCACCTCCACAAGATCAACACCAGAATTGACCTCAATAAGACATCTAGCAAAACTGCTTTTACCCCACGAATCCTTGCACATAAAGGTTGTGTAAGAGTCAAACAAAACAAGTTTACCAATAAAAGAAGCAATCAAATTGATACCCTCCTCTTCAAAGACTTGAAGAGGAACATCATGCAATTTAACCCAAACCAGAATGCTGGTCAATTCTTCCTTACGCAATCTAGTGTCCACAGACCATTTCTTAAGAATGATTGGAGAATTACGTATCATCCAAGGACCTCCTTCCAACACAGCTTCTAACCCAACCAAAGTATCAAACTTGAAAAAGAAGAAGCCTTCGGAATTCATCATAATCTTTTTCAGCCCATGTTTTGCCCAGTTAGTCTTAGCAAAGTATTCAACAACTGGATACGCCATCCTTTTACCCATAAAATAGCCATATAAAGTATGTTCAAGTCGAGAACTAACCTTTTCAACCACTTTGCGAGGAATAGATATGTTTACACCTTCACATACAGGAGCAGCAGATGGAGAGCTATTAGATTTATCATTCACAACATCCATAAAAGACTCCTACAAACCATCAATAGCATTCGTAGTCTTGACACGAACATCACGATCCAATTCAGCCCACTTTGGATATTGACCATTATCCAAGTCTTTAGTGAAGTCATCAATATCCTTAGGTGTTTTAAGTGAGACACCAAATAGATCTTCAATGAAGTCATGGTTACTCTTAGCTGATGTAGCAGCACCAGCTTTTCCAACAAATGAATCAAATGTAGAAGGATCTATGACACCTGTAACATCCTTAGACTTCTTATGTTTCCTCATAGTCACCTTCGACAAATCAACAGTAGCTAATGATTCTTCAATAACATCAACCGACTCAACACCCACTTTCTCCATAACCAATAAAACAACAGTAGCGAAACCCTAAATAGCAATAAAAGCAAAAAACAATAAGATCACCATCAATCTTAAACCGAAATCCTCAACCAAGTCGAGGCATGATTGAATTCCAGACAAAATAATCCTTAACCGACTTCCATGACAGAATCGCACCAAGAAGAATAAGGAAAAATCGAATTAGATATAAAGAAAACCCTAGGTAGCGATTAACAAAAAACCCTAAGAAAAGAAACCCTAACTTAATCAAATCGACATCCAAATAAAAATAATGTTATAGGACTGAATTAACGTCCAAAACACGATCGTTATAAGGAATTAAACAAGATCAGAAGGTTAGAGATCGATTAGATGGTGAGGGTTTAGAGAAATCGCCCATAGTAGGGAGAAAGTAGTAGATGTCCCTTTTTTATTCTTTCATTCTTTTTTTCTCTTGTATTTGTAATAAACTCAAAACCAGTTTCTACATTTAAAGTAGAACTCAGATGTTGTGAATGAATAAATGGGGAGGATGGTTGTATAAATGATTTTGTGTTGTTTTTCAGTCTTTAAACTATTTTTGGTATTAATTTCTTCAAAAGACTAGGTCAAATATAATTGTGTCAAACTAAAAACCGCATTTGATGGAACATAAGTGTTTTATTGGTGTTAATCATAGACATATGGGAAATGTTTAGCAGTTAAAAAAACAAATATGTATGACTTTTATTGTTTAATTATCGAAAAACTTTGCACACTTTTTATAGTGTGTATATATCGCTCAAAAGAAGTCATGTAGAAGGCAATACAATGCGCATATTTGATTCGTTACTGCTCACTTAGATTTTTGTTCGTATATATTTTTCATCAAATGCATCACTCTTTTAGAAAGAAAACACACAACTTATATGAATTACAACAATTTGACGAAACATCAAGTTCAATCAATAATAATTCTGGATTCCGAATACAGCCCACAGCTTGTTCAAGTAACTAAGAAGCCTCTCTTTGGACTCTCGTCAATAAATCAAATCACACGTTAGCTTAGTTAATTTTGAGGGAAAAAGAATAAATATCATCACTTCACGGCATGCTTTAGTTTACAAAAGCACAAGTTCTTCGGATTTCACCAGCAGAACCGGTCAAAACACCAATTTTACCCATTTTAACCATTGACTTTGAAAAATCATTAAAGAATGTGTATCCAAATGACTTTGACTGAAGCTTGACATATGCACTTGTTTGCTTGTCGTTTAGAAGAGCGGCATCTGACTGAAACAACCCTCTCTTTCTTAAGACAACAGTGTAGTAATCCTCATCGAACGATCTGGGAGTCCTATCCATCGCAAGGACTGAAGTTGTGTCTGTAGGAGAGCATATACTTTTCAACTGAGGAATAAACTTGGGGTCTAGGGATGGGTCAGTGTCACCTTTCCCCGTAAAATTGTACAACCAGTTCACAATGACAGGACAGTGAGAAACACCAACAGTATGTCCTCCTATTTTAAAATAGTAAAACATAAAATGTTAGAAGGGTTTGTTGACAACCCTCGTTTGAACACACTGTCTCAATATGATCGAGGGTGTTATATGGTTGTAGGCAATCCCGTCCAACATGGTTTATATGCTTAGTTACCAATGCTAAAAATGAACAATGTATTTATAAACCAACCCTGCTTTTCTACACCTTCTGAATAAAAATGTACACTATATATTGATTTATTAGGAGGTTTGAAAAACTTTACAAGAACATAGTGCAACTATGATTAAGAGAGTTTTTGCCAGTCTTCTTAACTCTCCTCTATGAGTTAAGTTATATGAGTATACCTTTTGCAATGTTCTGTTTCTTTTTTAGAGATATTTTGAGGTGTAAACTTAAAAATAATGGTATTTAGCAACCAAAAAATTTAGGAAAACCTAAATTCGTTTTTTACTTAATTGTATACTGTAAACAGGTTTTTGATGTACTTTGAAATAACCAAATCCATTTAGGATTCAAAACTTAATATGTATGGTAATCCAGTTAAATATTAAGATAATATATATCTTGAACATTATAAATTGTGAATGCCAAATTATGAAGGCAAAAGGGTGACAATAAGTACCTGAAAGAACCACCAAGTCTTTAGTGTTCAGTCCCTTGGAGGCAAAATTAGCTTTGAGTTGTGTAATGTTTGCAAAAGGAGAAGGTAACGAAGTTAAAGCCTCATTTGCAATCGACACTCTTCCATCTCTTCTCCCTAAAGGCACTGGCCAAAATGGTCCCTTAATCTGCAAAATTGATGATAAAAAAAAATGTATTTTTGTCAAATGGAATTAATGTTCAACGACACAATTAAGGTTTTTTACTTTATTTTTTTCCTTACATTATTTATCTACGTAACAATATAGAGTTGTCAATTTCACATGACTCTCTTTGGCCTTAGGGTACCTTCTGTGCAAATTAAAAAAGTTGTCAACCTAAGGGTTCTGGGTTCATGCTTTTTGATAAAAAGACATAACTATCAATTTCTCTACACATTCTCTCGGTCATATTAAAAGACTTAAAAGAACGGATCATTAAAAGTTGGCCTTGAGTTGCATATTTATATGCCAATACGCTTATAGAATGTGAGGAACTTGGATTCAAGTCTAGACTTAAATTGGTGGAAGAATTGCCTAGACTTCAGAACTTTTAATCTCCTCATTTCCTTCACTAATATCGACAAGAGCTTGAAAGACTTTTTTGCATTAACAATCAGGATTAAAATTCTAGAATATTCTAGATTTGTCTTAATTAAGCGATATAGTTACTTTATGATGCAAATGCATTGAATGACTAGTACCTGGTAGATAGCATCTCGAGCTACTAAAGCTAAGATATCTGCACAAGAAACAACACCAGGACATGCAGCTTCTACAGCAGTTTTTGCAGCATCAACAACTTGAAATCCTCTTAGTGTTAAATTAGGAATTCCTTCTTTTTCTGCTTGATTATTCGCTGTAGAGTTTAGTAGTACAGAACCGTCACATCCCTGCAGAATCTCAGCATATTTCAGTTAATGACATATAATTGGTAATCAATCGCAAAAAAGTGTTATTAAATCAAATAAAAAGTGGTGGATGTTACTGCACGAACCCTAACAAAACAATCATGAAAGTGCATTCGAAGCAAACCAGCAGCAAGAGAAGGAACTCTGTGAATGTAGTTTGCTGTTGTCTTCCGGACAATGGCTTCAACTCTCGGACAAGTGTATCTATAGAATCCTAGATCTAAACCTTTTCCATTGGCAATGTCAAAAGCAAGAGCAATTAGCAGAAGCTGGAGGACAGCTATATGTTGCTTTTGGATTGCCATATTGCTTAGCTAACAAATACACAAAGAAGAAGAGATGATTTGGAAACTCAGGAGAGTTTCCAATTTATAGTTATGAAGATGAGAAAGTCAACTTTGAATGCTTCCATCAGTGAGCTGTTTCAGAGCTTTTTTATCAACAAATTGTTATTACAAGCCTTTTTGTTTTATGGGCATCCATATATATTGTGTTGACTTTTAATACTCTCATTATTTGTTGTAATATCTGCACGACATCTGAACTTTTCTAGTTCCTAAAGCCTTCTAAATGTGCTATTATTCTAGGAAGCTTGATTCATAAACAAACAATATAAAGTATCTAAATAGTATTCTTTTTTTAAGGGTAAATGTTTATCTGAAAAAAATTGGCGATGCTAGACATAAACACCAGCAATGTGATAACATAACTAAACACGGGGACAACACCCAAGTTCTAATTTGACGAGCATCACGAGTTATTTAGATTGAGTTCAGGAAGAATTTGTCTAATATTATGATATCTTATGTTTGAAATGATGTCATAAAATAGATAGTGAGTTACAAGCACGAAGGCTTCAACTTGGTTGTTTTATAAGCTACTTACCTAACATTATAACTAAGCCTAAATTATAATTAAAGGAACAACGATCGTGTTTGATGTATATTCCTGATGAAAGGTTATCCATTATTAAAAATAATTTTTATGCTATATATTAAATAATGTATTCTCCACGTACATGCCCTTTCACTCTTATTGAACCCAGCTGATCATTCTCATATGCATCTGGTCGTGCTCCAAGCACCAACCTGAAATTTATTTGCCATTGTCAACCTCCATAGTAATACGCATTGATATCAAACAGATTTATCCTTTTTTATCAAGGGCAAATGATATTAAAAGGTATTATACTTGCCACAAATTCATCGAATGGGTAGTGAACTAAAAAATTTGACTTTTGGCACTATTAACTTGTCGTTTTTTCTTTTTGTGGGTATTATGTGACTTGCTCAACCGGTAGCAGGTTGCACCACCACCCAGAAGATGAAAAGTTGGCAAGTATAATACTTTTTTCAATAATTTGCACTACCCATCAC
Organism: Artemisia argyi; assembly: GCA_030686995.1. Classification (NCBI taxonomy): domain Eukaryota; kingdom Viridiplantae; phylum Streptophyta; class Magnoliopsida; order Asterales; family Asteraceae; genus Artemisia; species Artemisia argyi. The sequence continues at coordinate 104,124,740 of CM060696.1, forward strand.
CACCCACCACTGCCGCTCTGGCCACCTCAACCCACCACCCACCTTCTCCTTCCTCTCTCTTCCTTCTTCATCATCACACAAACCATAATTTTAAAAAAAAACCCCAAACATCTCCACCATTCGCCGCTGTTATTTCTACCGGAAACCACCACCACCATCACAACAGCCGCCGTTATTTCAACCTGAAACCACCACCACTGCCACAATAGCCGGCGTTATTTACTTCCCATCATATAAATAACTCGAAATAACCGTATTCCAACACCCCACATCTCTCTCAGGCATTTCATCAAACACGTTAATTGCAACCCGAAACATCTCACATTTCGCATACATACCGAATCATTCCTCTCGACACCAACATAATACCATACAATAATTTTTACATTTTTATTAGTTTTTATTCGTTATTAAACTCCAATACCCTCGAAAGTTCATAGAGAGAGAGAGAGAGAGAGAGAGAGAGAGAGAGAGAGAGAGAGAGATGTTTTTGGTGGTGGGTGTGTACCTGTGGTTGAGTTACGAGTGGTGATAGAGATCAAGGAAATGGTGGTAGTGTGTTCATGTTGGTGGCAGTGGTGTTCCGGTGACCAAAACACTTGGGATATATAAACTAAGGATTTACCGGTAGGGCAAATTCTTAAAAAAGGTATTAAACTTGCCATAATTTCTTCTTCTAGGTGGCAACCTACCTGTACACGTGGAGCCCCACCGGCTATACAAGGTAAAAATACCCACAAAAAGAAAAAAAGACAAGTTAATGGTGCCAAAAGTCAAAATTTTTAGTTCACTACCCATTCGATGAATTTGTGGCAAGTATAATACCTTTTAACATCATTTGCTTTATCAATGCCAATTAAAACTATAATTACATGTCGTGGGTTATTTATATGAACATCATTTTCATTATTAAAACGGTTTGGAATTATAAAACATGACATATCATAAATATAAACAATAAACATCAAGTAAACACATGCGGAAGCCTTATAACAAGATCATATAACATGTAATTAATTGATGAATAATAAATAGTATACGTACCGTTATGATTCTATCCTGAACAAGAATCAATAAAACAAATCATAAACATATGAACCCTAATTAGGGTTTATGTGGATTACACGAATAACCCCTTACCCTTTTTTTATTCAGTCCAAGATGTAACCAATAGTGTGGTTATATCACGTTCTTGTACACATGTACTAATTCAAGTAAAAGATTATACAAGTAATATAAACAAAACACTTTGATTATGAAAATCAAATCCCTAGGGTTTAGGGATTGTTTGATCAATTTTTTAGAGAAGAAAAGAAGAGAGAAAACTCAAGTTAATGTGTGTACAAAAGTATGGAACAATGAACCTTGAGTTTTGCTTATATACTTGAGTTTACTTGGTGATCAAGCAACAAAGGAGGTGCACTCATTGTGGCCGATCGGTATTGGAAGCAAAAAGAGGTTTCCGGAAACTTCTTGACTTACCAAAAACTCATACATATCACTTTCTTTTTCTTCGTCTAATGGTCGTTAGTCACTTTCCGTTAAATACTAATTGTCGTTAGACGTTTTGTTTATTAATAATCTCGTGATCTCGAGTTCGATCCTAACACACAACTATTAATTTATGGTCATAAACTAACAGCTCCCACTTGGACATATCTTAATAGTGTGATCACATCGGTTAGCATCTTGCAACACGCCGATGCCTCTAGTACGATCTTGAGTAAGGTCCTTGGAAAAACCCTTTAATGATTTCTCATTATTATTATCTTTTTGTTTCTAATACCACGTTAATAAGGATATGTATCAAGGTCATTCTTTAATTAACTATTATGTTTCTCGTTGTTTGTGATTGACAAGGTTACCAAATCGTCTAAACATTTTAGGGAAGATCTTGGGTGTGGCTATGCAAACACCTTGACAACCCTACGAGGGGCCCAGCAGTATTAAACTCCAAAACTTAATTTGAATGAACAAATTCTGTGTTGACTACAAGCAAAACACATGAACTTTGCAACAATTCCGAAAACAACACTTATGACTACCAGTTACGTACAACGTTAAGTTGTTCCACAAAAATGCACTACATTCATGACAGTTACCTTGTATCTCAAGTCTGAGGATAACTTCTTATGATTTACTTAATGACAAGATCCATAAATTAACATCATGTAGTTGGGATAAGTCCTATATTCGTTATCATTGAATATCATCTAAAATGACATGACTACTCATCAATATACTTTAAGTATATTATACCAACCGTCAGATTTGTCTTGATTAATAATATTCCCATATTATTAACTGACAACGGATAATTTAGAATAACATTTATTCATGGATTAGACATACAAATATAGGATTCAATTTATTATAAATTAAACATACCATGTATTTAAATTTATTATAATAATTGTTTAAAATCCCTTGTCCAAATACTAAATATATCAATGCATGATAACTCTTGTTAATGAATTATATCTCAAGTAATGACATTTATACTTATTGACAAGACATAAATCATCCAACTTTAATCTATTGGAATTTTAAGAATACTTATTTCAAGAATTCAACTAGTGAAATTTTGTATGTGCAAACTCAACTATTTTGATAATGCCATATAATATTTCATAAAATGTGTGACATCCGTAACCACTAATTTATGATAATCAAACTTCAAAACATTTTAAAGTTTAAAGTATTCTTATTCTCTTAATGTATAATGCAACTATGCTCTTAGTAAGCACAACTAGTACACATGACTAAGGATGAAATCCTTACTATTACTAGTATTGAGTGTCATCTCAATTTCATTAGCATCATTGTATGCAAACAACAATATGCTCTTAAAAACTTTCTATAAACATTAATTTCTATTGTGTAATGTTTGATGCCTTTTAAACTTTCAAGTTTGTTTATATATATATATATATATATATATATATATATATATATATATATATATATATATATATATATATATATATATATAAATTTATACATATATATACATATATAAATTTATACATATATATATATATATATATATATATATATATATATATAACAATTGATCAATTGTTCATATATATAGAATTTGGAAGTTGTTCCAGACTTAGGATGTGATTCTATAATCAAACATATTCTTTTAGAATATTACACAAGTTATCTAATAACTTTTTAATTAGATATTAATATTGCCAAATCATCTTTTAATCAAGCATGATACAACAAAACATGATGTTCATGAAAAATCTTTGAGTCATACTTAGATTTTATTCATGTTCTACATATCCATTTAGACTTTCTAAATGATATATCATGTTATATTATTTACCGCACATGTTTCAATAATAAACATTCATTCAAGGTTGTATGTCTTATTTTATTTTATTTTTAATCTTTCATGTGAAATTTCATTCCAAGTTAAGACTTAACATTTAACTCATATGAAACGTTACTTCTTATATATTTTATAACATTTAAGATTTAGTAAATTAAACATAATACTCCCAATAGCTTTCAGGAATACTTAGAAATTATCTTATTTTAATTATAAATCAAAAATGGATTTAATAATTAAATATAAGAGTAATCTCATAAATGCATGCATTTATCCATCCATTGATTATTGCACTTTGTACACTTCCAAAGATTTATTTGAATTCATAAACTCCTTTTGATTACTTACCGTCCTCGCTCAAGTAATTAATTAAGAAAGAGTTTTGATATTCCATTGTCAATTTCATATTAATGAAAGTAAATATGACAATCATAATCTTTATATATTTAATGTGTTTAGAATAGAATATTCAATCACACTTAATTTCTTATAATCTTGTCATAAGACATGCATTAAATAAATGCACAATATTGTCCATATGATTTCTATATAAAGATGTAAACCACAGTGGTTATCTTATCTTTGAAGAAATTCATCTTTATTTTCTAGTCTAACTATTAAGATAAACCAAGTTTCTAAAATTGATTATCTTTGTGGACAACATCTTAATCGATCATATCATGTGTACTTTACCCAATTTCATATTTGATAATGTATCATAATGATTATCAGGTTTACAACAATTCTGTAAATCATAGCTCTTAACATATTAATCAAATATCTGGGATATTTTGCTATTCTATGAATGAGAATTCCATCATCTTGAGGTTTAACATTTTAGTGTCAAGCCTTATTATGATATTTACTAGTGTATTTTAGAATATTATGTATTTTGTAATTTTATCTTTTAAAGATCAAAACTCCCACTTGCTTTTAGTAATTTAAAGACTATCTTTAAATACTTAGCAAATAGATCAACAATATGATGTTCTCTTTTGAGACATTACAAAACACAGTGATAGTTCATAACCATTATTTGTTAATAACCTACTCATAAGTAGTTTAACAAATTCATAACCTCATTTTAAAAATTAATGTGATTTATCACATTCATCACATTCCATCATATGATGGTGTGTTATTAATCTTCTAGATTCGAGTCAAATTGAGTATATTCAATCCAAACTCAATTTTCTAACCTTGATAACTTTTGGAAGAAAAGAAGTCATAGTTATCTTTAATCAAACAATATAACAAAAGTTTGATTTTTCTAACTGAACATACCATAAACATTTGGTATTTCATTAATATTAATATTGTAAGACAATCTAACAATATTTGAGATAACCATATTCCTTTTGGCTTGTCAATATACCAACCCCTAATTCATTCTAATGGTATAATAATATTTTCATGCAAATTACATGCTTTATAACACAAGTACTTTTGACAAAGTCACTTCATTTCCATGTCTCTACAAGAAAACATAAACTGTTATAATCCCATTATACGTTATAAATTATTTAACAATTTAATGACTTCATCTATATGTCTTAATTAAAAAAACATAACAAGATAACGTCTTACTTTAATATAAGTCTTGTAATAATTAAAAGACTTTATATTTATATATTTACAATGAAACATAAACATGTTTAACTAAAGTAATTATGAACACCATATTTTGGTTTCAATGGTAATTTCAAGTTAATTTATTACTTCACAATAATGTAAACAACATTATTTCTTCATTTATTTATGTCATTCCATGAACATATAAATATTCAGATTGAAGTAGCATTAGAATACTTTATTAATTTATGTCATTCCAAGAATTCATAAATATACAAATTAAAGTATTCTTAATATCATATTGACACATGTTCTAATAGGTGTCTAATTTAGAAACTGCAAATTATCATAGTTCCATTACATCAGCTGATCTGCTAGTAATGAAAATATGAAATTCACCTTGTTGTTGCAATCTAGCTAAGCTCACACATAACATAAATTGCAACACCAAGTTTTTCTTGAATTAGATTAGTATAATTCATATTAGAACATTATTCTCTTACTTTGCACTCAAGAGAATCCATTAAATCATATCTTTATGAGTTATTTCTTGCACATATTAAAGATAACATTTCTCCCACTTGTGCATGGAACAACCTCATATAGTTGATAAACAACACGCCATGCATTTGTTTATGTGATCAATATGATTGTGTCATAGATTTTAGCATAACAAGTAGCTGTAGAACAACAATTTCTAGTAAGAAAACGTACAAGACTATCCTTAAAAGTATGAATGTCTACATTTTGAAAGTAATTATCTTTAGCTAGCAAGATGTCAAAGCTTGTAACTCCCACTGAATTAAAGATCATTACATTAATTCTTTACTCAGTAATAATTACACAATACTCCCACTGAATTTGACAACATTGTAAGTGTTTCATATCCAGTGAAAACAAATATTGTGCTTTTAACTTTCCTACACCTTTGAATGTCCATACGTAACAATTACTTATGCATTAAAAGTGTATTCTACTACGTAAATGATAGAATATCCATCAATGCTATTAAATTGAAAAATTGGGCATGCAATTTCTTCCTTAACGGGTCTACCATCATACAATGTATGTAGTACCTTTTAAATAGCCAAAACAACTAGATAAACTAGTTTGTCTTTTACTATTTTACGGTAAATAGTCTAGCTTCTAATTTTAATAACTCGTAAAATGTCATACATAATTTTTTGTTAACCAAATATCATATTTGTTACTAAAAATTTAATCACCGAATGAGGGTGATGAAATCCCTATGGAAAATATGTAATTATCTTAACTATTAAAAAAAAATTGCTATGAGTTATATTAGAATTTAGACATATCTAATATTCCTATTTATCCTTTTTAATTCATGAAAAGAAATAGGATTGTGTCTCACTCTTCTTTCATAAAAAAGAGACTTCTTTTGTCTTTTAAGTAAATTAATCTTAATCAAACATTCGTTTGAAAACATAATGAGATCAATTTACCAAAGTCCGTTTATGGGTTGAACATTGCATTAATACATTAAAACGAATTACAAAATTCAATTTCAGTATTTTCGATAATTAGATCTTTAAGAAAATAAAATACCAGTTGATAAATATTCATATAAATTATAGTATTTTCTTAAAGCTAGGATCCTAATTAACATAGTACTATTACATTAGTTGATCTGCTAGTAATGATAGTATTCAACAAGGTAACTGTCGAACAATAATTGCCAATATCATATTGCAATTCCTAGATCATTATGGGATTTACATTTACAAAACCTTTTGCAATATAAGCATGTTTCATCCCCATCTAATGCTTTGAGTCCAAGTTCTCACTTCCTACTCAATTTAAATCGTCTAACTTAAAAACTGCAAACCCATAATTCCATTACATCAGTTGATCTGCTAGCAATGAAATTATGAAATTTACCTCTCAATTGCAATCTAGCCAAGCTCTCACATGACGTAAACTACAACTTCAAGTGTTCTTAATTAGATGGCATTCGACTTAATTTTATTAGAGTATTAATTTTGATGTGTGTAATCAAAATAATGTATGAAGAAGCATACATACAACTTCATAACATTGGTTTTTACAAAACAATTCTATTTACCAATTCACTAAGAGCAAAATAAAAAAGTTTTAATTGAGGTATTGGGTTTCACAAATTAAAGAATTACCAACAATTATTGTCCACTATATCGTACTTTTGCATAAGCCCTAAAGCCTAGTGTTTCGGATAATCATTATGGAATTGTGGTCAATTCACCCTTAAGATGATAATGTACATGTAATGGTTGTTCGGCAAGTCTAATTTGACGTACAAGCAAGCGTGGAAACTCGGTAAGAGTGAATCTCTTAAGGAACCCATTTCCACTTAATTATACTCACCTTATAGTTTGTCAAACTTCGGTCGAGCCTAGTTAACCATTACGTACAAAAACATCATTTAGTAAAACCTTGAAATTTTGACTCTTTAAACCAAAACAAATTTAGCCATTTATTTAGTCCATATTATTTTTCTATTAAAAAAATTACACTTTTTCGTTTATAAATAAGTCTTTACAATACATAAACAAAACACAAGTAATACAAATAAAATATAACACGACTAAATAAACATATACACAACATAACAATTAAATATGTATAAAACATGTAGCCACATGCAAATTTAATTCAATAATTCTATTAACAATCAATTCTAGGTGTATAATGTATTTATTCAATTATGGCTTTCTCTTTAAAGAAAGTAGAGCCACATACATCGACGAATCGATTGCGTAAGCCAAAATTAAATAAACATCACATAGCACGTAATTGATTACTTAATATATTGGAGTCTTCCCCAATTCGACATCTATTAATAAATTTACATGTTTACGATATAACCTAACAATTTAATTCATATATCCAATTTAAACAATTAAATAATAATCACAATAAAATCCATGCAAACATGCACTTTTCCATGGATTATATTTAACAATTAATATATTGCACCAAGATCATTTACAAAAAGGGCAAAATCTTTATAAATGCATCATACTTGTCACAAATGTTACTTTCGTGTACTGAACAAAAATCTTTCCTTATATAAGTACCGAACTTTCATTTTTTGGTCTTCTTGATGTACTTTGTGACGTTTTTGCCCCTCAAATTATTAAATATCCAGGGGCAAAAATGTCACAAAGTACATCAAAAAGACTAAAAAGTAAAAGTTCAGTACTCATATAAGGAAAAAAATTTGTTTAATATACGAAAGTAACATTTGTGACAAATATAGTACATTAATAGGGATTTTGCCCTTTACTAAAATGCATAAACAATTACATGACAATCCAAGGGTTTCTAATCATATTAAATATCAAAACCAAAACCCTAAAAAAATAAAGGATTTGACAAAAAAAATAGGGTTATGATTATGTAAACCCTAAAAAATTCGATTAGCATGTAATAAAACAAATCAAGATTTAATTTTTATGTGTTTTGATAATTAATTACACATCATAATGGCTCGTGATGCCACTGTTGGAATTATAAAACATGACATATCATAAATATAAACAATAAACATCAAGTAAACACATGCGGAAGCGTAATAACAAGATCATATAACATGTAATTAATTAATCAATAATAAATAGTAAACGTACCGTTATGATTCTAGCCCGAACAAGAATCAATAAAGCAAATCATCAACTTATGAACCCTAATTAGGGTTTATGTGGATTACACGAATAACCCCTTACTGTTTTGTTATTCAATCCAAGATATAACCAATAGTGTGGTTATATCACGTTCTTGTACACACGTACTAATTCAAATAAAAGATTATGCAAGTAATATAAACAAAACACTTTGATTATGAAAATTGAATCCCTAGGGTTTAAGGATTGTTTGATCAATTTTTTAGAGAAGAAAAGAAGAGAGAAAACTCAAGTTAATGTGTGTACAAAAGTATGGAACAATGAACCTTGAGTTTTGCTTATATACTTGAGTTTACTTGGTGATCAAGCAACAAAGGAGGTGCACTCATTGTAGCCGATCGGTATTGGAAGCAAAAAGAGGTTTCCGAAACCTTCTTGACTTACCAAAAACTCATACATATCACTCTCCTTTTCTTCGTCTAACGGTTGTTAGTCATTTTCCGTTAAATACTAATGGTCGTTAGTCGTTTTGTTTATTAATAATTATTCTTAACACTTATGAATAATTATTATACATTTACTCTTCATACGGAAATGTTAGCATTAAAAATATGTATTATGAAGTGATGGTCATTCTCATATTGTAACTTTGTGTCGTGTGTTAAGACTAATAATAGTTTAGTCATTGGGCCTTGGACTTGGCAAGCTAATATGTTATGTGCTATGTTTCATAAGCCTAGTTATCCAATCATGTAACCAAGTCCAAGCCCAAGCCCATAGAAAGCCCATAGGGCATCTCATGTATCTTACTATTTAAACACCTCAAAGGCTCATTTGAGGTGTGTGCTTGTGTGTGTATTATGTGTGTTTCTTAATAATATTCTCTCATTTTTCATCTCTCTAGTTACACATATACAATCCATATACTCTCACCAAGTCACCATCTTTCTTCTTCTAATCTTCTATATTTGCGATAAAGTTGTGTTATTTAAGGTCCTACAAGTGGTATTAGAGCCTAACAATGATTTAGGAGGTTGAGAGTTTGTGAGTGTCGAGTTTTTTTTAAGCTTTCTCACGTTTTTTTCTTAAAAATTCTTACTTTTCTTGTTTTCTTTTGGTTTTTAACACTTTTTTGATTACAAACTAGTGTTATAAACCTTATTTAACAAGAAAGTTTCAATCTTTTTGAAAATTTCTAGCTTAAAAAATTCGAACTTTGGTTTTGTACTTGTTTTCGAGATCTCAAAAAGTTTGATAAAAATCATCAAGTTTGGAACTTTCTTCAAGTTTTGGTGATTTTATGCATAAAAGTACAAGTTTCTTGGAACACAAACTTGATTTTGGAGTGCTTTGAGCTACACGATTTGGCTACCAATTATCGAGAATCTCATCCTAGTTATCATCATACAATTCCGTGGTTTACTCGGTGTTTTTCTTCCTTGTATAAGTTAGAAAAAACACTTCGGCTTGGGATACTTTTCTAAATTGTATAATTTAGATAAGTTTGGACTTTCTCGATAAGTGAACATTTTCGAGATCTTGAAAATTTTTCGAGAAACTTGATAATTTTCGAGAAACTTGATAATTTTCGAGAAACTTGATAATTTTCGAGAAACTTGATAATTTTCGAGAAACTTGATAATTTTCGCAAACTTGGAAAATTTTCGAGAACTTGGACAAACTTTCGAGCACTCTATTTATCGAGAACACAGAATTTCGCAATCTTGAAGTCTCGCAATCACAGCAAAGTTTCGAGAATTTTGACAAAAGTGAGGTTTTTGACGACCAAACTTCAAACGGCCATAACTTTTGAACCGTAACTCCGTTTTCGACGAATCAGCTGTCAAAACGACCGTCAGACAGAGGAGAACGACACGCTAAATGATTTATCGATTTAGGCGAAGTTTCGAGGCCTAAAAACGCTCCGAGAAGAAGTTATTGAGGTTTTAAGGTTTTAAGTCAAAATTTTCACCATAAAAACTTGCATCAACACACTCTAAACTCAACTCCTATTTCGTTGGAACGATCCAAGAATCAACTTTATCCATCTACACTTCATCAATGGCAACTCAGCAAGACATTCATGCAGCAAGTGCCGAAAACCGACCTCCCATGCTGTCAAAGGGTGGATACTCACAGTGGGCTAGTCGTATGATGCGTTATCTTAAGAGCAAAACAAATGGAAGTCTTCTCATCAAATCCATTGTGGATGGACCCTTCAAACCATCACAAGTACTAGACCCTGGTGATCCAAATGGTACCCCCCAGTACAACCATACTACAGAGATCAGAATGAGACTGAATACACTGTGGAAGACAGAAAACAGATTGAAGCTGATGATCAGGCATTTCATTACGTCGTTCTTGGTTTACCTGAAACCATTTATGCTACTGTTGACAGTGAAGTAAGTGCTCATGCAGTCTGGGAAAGAGTCAAGAGGTTAATGTATGGGACAGACATCGGGAAACAGGAAATGGAAACACAATTGCTTAAGGAACTTCGCAAGTTTACTTCAATTCCTGGTGAATCCATAAAGACGTACTACCACAGATTCTGTAAGATCATGAATGATTTATCGAGACACAACCTCAGTCAGACAAATATTGCTAACAACACCATTTTTCTGAATGAGTTACAACCAGAATGGGGAAGATATGTCACTATTGTTTATCAGACAAAAAATTTGCATGAAGTGACTTATGATCAAGTGTATGACTTCTTGAAGCAAAACCAAGATGAAGCTAATGAAGTAAGAGCTGAATTACTAGCTAAAAAGCATGATCCTCTAGCACTAATTGCTAATACACCAACACCATCACCAGTGAACACTCAACAACCATCATCATCTTCCACTCACAACTACATGCAACCATCCTACATTCAACAACCAACACCGGTCTACCAAGAACAGTTCTACCCACAGCAACAACAACATCTTATTCCACAACAGCAATACCCACATTTCTAAGAACCAGAATTCACTGACAATGATGAAGCTACTGCAGCCTTGACACAAGCGTTTGCTTTTCTGACAAAAGCATTCCAAGGACGCTATTCTACACCAACAAACAACAACCAAAGGATTTCCTCGAATACTCGCAATAGGCAGATCGCTCAGCCGAATTTCAATATGGGCAATGCAGGCCAAATGGTTGGAGTTTATGGGAATCAGCAAGGCTATGCTACTGGAATTAACATGGGCAATCAGAATATGCAGAATGCAGGTCAGTATGCAGGGAATCAGATGGGTCAGCATGTTGGAAATCAGAGGGGTCAGAATGTTGGTAATCAGGCAATGGGTAATCAGAATAGGAATGTGGCAGCTCCAGTTGTTGGGAATTATGGAAATGTGAATCAGGGTAATCCGGTAAAGTGTTTCAACTGCCAAGGAGTAGGTCATATGGCAAGGAACTGTCCTACTAAGCCGAACAAGAAAGATCTAGAGTATTTGCAGAAAGCAGTTCTGTTGGCACAAAAAGAGAAGGCAGGGTTTCAGTTGAATGCAGAGGAACATGATTTTATGGCTCTTATGGATGAAATGGAAGACAGAGAGGATATCGATGCGAACTGCATATTCATGGCGAATCTTCAGGAAGCTAAGTATGACACGGATTCTGACACACTTCCTGTTTATGACACCAGTGCACCATCTGAGGTATCAAATTTCAACACATGTCATAATAATGATATATTTGATATGTCTCCTCATGAGGAACAGCATTCTGAGAAGCAAGCACCCACTTATGATACATACCTGGATACGCCAAGTAGTAGCAATACTTCTTCAGCAACTCCAGATGTGAATCATAATGGAGGCTTCGTTTCACAGCATGCTGAGAATGATGAGGAAACACGTGCTTTATTTGAATCATTATTAAATAATTGTGGTATTGAAATCGAGAAAGTGAAAAAGGTCAATCGCGATGTTAAGGCCGCGAATGAGAAATTGACCACTGAGCTTGAGAGATACAAGGAAAATGCAAAAAGTTTTCAAATTCACAAAGAACGCGAGTCAGAATTTGAAATTGGTTATAAGAAATTACTTGTTAAAGATAGGGAATGGAAAAACAAGTTTGCTAATCCTGAAATAAGTTCAACAAAAACCATTAACTCTTTAAAACAAGAAATTTCTGAATTAACAAACCAACTTTCAAAACAAAAAATAGCTTATACCAATCTTGAAAAAGAACGGGATGAGTTGAAAAAGGACTTTGCAACGAAAGAAGATAAACTTTTGGAAGAAATCGTAGAGTCAGAACACAAGATTGCACATCTAGAAGAATTAGTGGTTAAGTCGGGTCAGTCAAGTCAAACAATGAAAATGATTTCAAATCAAACTAATCCGATTTACCATACGAAACACAAAATGGCTCTTGGTAACAACAATCCTTGTAATCTCAAGAAAGCTCAGGAAGAACAGAACGTCTTGTATAATGGTAGTGTTTTTTACACCAAACATGATTCTCCCGTCGTTCGGGATTCTGTGCAAACGATAGAACATGTCGAAGAGAGCATTATTAAAATGAAACAAAAGGATTTGAAACCCATTGATTACAACAAATTGAACAAACTTTCGGGTATTACTTTTGTTCCACAAAAAGAACCATCTGTGTTTTTCATAAAACGACCATTCTCGAAAATGTTTTCTAAGAAAGTTGTTGCTTCCAAATTGCTTTCAAACATGGAACAGATGTCTTCAAACAACACTTTTAACTCAAGTGCTGCCAGAGGATATCTTGATGATCTTAAAACAAGAGTTGGGCAACTTAAAACGACTTTAGAATCTAAAACGAGACTCAATGAGATTAACTGGAATTCCACGGTTCATTTACAGCTTAAAAAGATTCTCGAAAATGAATTTGCTCCTCAAATTAATAACATCCATGCTCGAGTAATTCATTTTGAACAAGCATTTTTGAAAGAAACAGCTGACTTCGTCACGGATCACAAATCCCTGATAAAGAAGGCAAATGAATCTTTTGAGCAAATCAATGATTTGGAAAACCTAAATGATTCTCTCTTCGAAGCAGTTCTGTCTACTGATATTATGTCCATCATTTTACAAACATATTCTGTTCATGACGATGAAAGACTAAGAGCTGAGACCTCCGAAATTGTTTCAAAATATGAAAATGCTCTTATTAAGCTTGAAAAAGAAAATGTCACATATTTTAAACAACTTGATCGAAAAAGCGAAGAATGCAAATATGACAAACTGTCGTATGAGCGTGAATTAAAGAAAATGAAAGAGCAAAATGATCTTTTGAGGGCTCAGCTTGAAAGTCAAAACGGGAAGGGTGAGGAAACTAAGTTTGTGAAACCGTCGACTTCGGAGAAACCAAATGTTTCTAACACGGTTCAAAAACCAAAAATGTCAATTTCAAGGTTTGCTCCAAAAGTCGATGAGAAAAAAGATTTGACAAAACCAGTCACTCCAACACCCTCGCCCAAGAAAAGTGACAATGAAAAGATTGTTGATAAAGGAAAAGCGGTTGTCGATACACCAAAAGTGATAGCACCTGGCCTTTTTAGGATTAGTCCCACTAATGCGTCTGCCTCAACATCTAAGACAAATGATAAGTGCATAAAGGCTAATTCTAAAGAATCTAGGGATGGTAAAAAGGACAACAATATAAATCCTAATGTGTGTGCCTTACCTTCTACAGGATTAGAAAGCACCTCTAGGAGCAGCAGACTACAGCCTAGGAGCAATACAAGGAACAATAGAGTCTCGCCTGCATCTAAGAGTAGTAGCAAGAATAAAGTTGAAGAAGTAGAAGAACACCCTAGGAATTTATCGCTTTTTAATAAGAAACATGATTCATTTGAATGTAATGTCGAAAGTATTGGTTCTAATGCATGTAATGACTCTGTTTGTTTAATATGCAAGAAATCTTTAATTAATGATGTTCATGATGAATGTGTTTCTAAGAATGTGAATGTTACGCCTGAACAGAAGAATGTTCCAAAAAGACCTAATGCTAGATCCAGATCTATAGAAAGATTAGTTGCACGATTTAGGACTACCACTATTAGTCGAATGCCTAGGAACTATCTTAAGTTTTGTATGTGGATTCCGACGGGTAGAGAGTTCACTCTTAAGGAAGGAAAATTAGAAATAACTCAAGCTAAACAAGTAGCAACTGTCTATGAGTATGATTCTGCTTTTACTCCTAACCCCATGGAACCAAATTCAACACGGTTTCCAAATACAAACTCTTCTGTTCTTGGCAGGTTATCGAAATATGTCTTTGGATCGTCGACTCGGGTTGCTCCAAGCACATGACCGGGAATTTAAAGCTGCTGATCAATTTCATTTGGAAATTCATGGGAACTGTACGCTTTGGAAATGATCATGTAGCAGCTATTCAGGGTTATGGAGATCTTCAGTTTGAGAATTTTTTAATCACTCGAGTTTACTACGTCGAAGGATTGGGACACAACTTCTTTTCAGTTGGGCAGTTTTGTGATGCAGATTTAGAAGTTGCATTCAGAAGAAACACGGTTTTTATTAGAAATTTGGTTGGTGATGATCTCTTAACTGGTAATCGTGGTACAAACTTGTATGCTATCGACATCAACCAAATGGCTTCTACATCACCAATTTGTCTTATGACAAGGGCAACCGAAACTAAGTCCTAGCTGTGGCATAGACGTTTATCCCATCTCAATTTCGACACCATCAACAAGTTAGCCAAAGACAACATCGTCACCGGACTTCCTAAGTTCAAATACACCAAGGAACACCTATGTCCATCATGCGAACAAGGAAAAAGCAAAAGAGCATCATATAAACCCAAAACCGTACCTAGTTCGGAAGCAAGGTTACATATGTTGCACATGGACTTATGTGGCCCAATGAGAGTTGAAAGCATTAATGGGAAGAAGTATATTCTTGTTATTGTTGATGATTATTCAAGATATACTTGGGTAAAGTTTCTGAGGTCAAAAGACGAAGCACCAGGCATCATCATCACCTTTCTGAAGCGTATTCAAGTTCTACTTCAAGCTCCAGTAAGGATTATAAGAACAGATAATGGCACAGAATTCACAAATCAGGAGTTAAGATCTTACCTCGAAGATGTTGGAATTACACATCAAACATCAGTTGTTAGAACTCCACAGCAAAATAGGGTAGTTGAAAGAAGAAATAGAACTCTTGTGGAAGCTGCTCGCACAATGCTAATTTTTTCTAGTGCACCACTATTCTTATGGGCTGATGCTGTAGCCACTGCTTGTTTTACTCAAAACCGATCCCTAGTCCATCCGAGATTCAATAAAACCCCATATGAGCTAGTGAACAACCGTAAACCTGACATCTCTTACCTTCATGTGTTTGGCACTTTGTGCTATCCGACGAATGATAGAGAAGATCTAGGAAAGTTAAAAGCTAAGGGTGATATTGGAATCTTCATTGGATATTCAGAAAACTCGAGGGCATTCAGGGTGTATAATAGAAGAACGAAAAAGATAATGGAGACGATGAATGTGAAGTTTGACGAGATTTCACAAATGGCTTCTGAGAGATACGCTCTAGAACCCGCACTTAATCCAATGGCTTCTAATCAAAACGGATTAGGACCCGCACCAAACATACAGACTTCTGGACACATCAGTTCAGGACTCGTACCTCAAGGAGCTCAGTCAACCAACACGGATAAACCTTCAGAACAAGAATTGGAAAATTTCTTCGAGTTAATGTTTGATGAATATTATGGTGGAACTTCGACAAATGCATCTCCACAACATTCCGCTGCACCATCTCAAAACCATCAACCACCACCACCATCACAAGATGCATCAACAACAATCGAAGCTGAAGCACCAACTACATCAACATCATCTACATCTACTCAAGCAACTCCAGTACTTGACACTGAAATACCAAGAGTTGATGAGCAAAACCAAAACACAAATTTTCAAGAAGAACCAACAAATAATTCAAACGATGTTACGTTAGAAGAAGAAGAAGAAGTATTTGAAAACCCGTTTGCATCAGACTCTGCTGAATCTTCTTCAAGGTTACAAGAACCATCTAACACACATTCGTTCAACCAAAGGTACCCTTCTAGGTTTCAATGGACAAAAGACCATCCGTTAGTACATGTTATTGGTGATCCTTCAATGCCAGTTCAGACGAGGAGACAACTTGCCACCGATCTCGAATTGTGCATTTACGTTTGCTCAATCAGCCTCAAAGAACCAAAGAACATTCGGGAAGCAATGGCAGAAAACCCTTGGATTGAAGCGATGCAGGAGGAATTTCTTCAATACCTGTTACATGATAGTTGGGAACTTGTTGAACGACCACTTGATAAACGTGTTCTTGATCTCAAGTGGTTGTGGAAGAACAAACTGGATGAGGAAATGACTGTTATTCGCAACAAAGCTCGTCTCGTGGCTAAAGGATATCCACAAGAAGAAGGGATAGATTTCGAAGAATCATTCGCGCCTGTAGCTAGACTAGAAGCAGTCCGGATTTTCTTAGCCTATGCCGCTCACAAAAACATCACAGTCTATCAGATGGATATTAAGACTGCCTTCTTAAATGGAACTCTGAAAGAAGAAGTGTATGTGAGTCAGCCAGAGGGATTCATTGACAGAGATCATCCAGACTACGTCTACAAGCTTAAGAAAGCAATTTATGGCTTAAAACAAGCTCCAAGAGCGTGGTATGACGAACTATCATCTTTCTTGCTCAAAAACAATTTCTCAAAAGGAACGGTTGATGACACCTTGTTTATCAAAAAGTTCAAAGATGACATTTTGATCGTTCAAATTTACGTGGACGACATTATTTTTGGATCAACCAATCCTAACCATTCAAAACATTTTGAAAATCTCATGAAAAGTAAATTTGAAATGTCCATGATGGGGGAACTAAAATTCTTTCTTCGTTTACAAATCCATCAATCCCCTCGTGGTATTTTTATCAATCAAGCTAAATATACAATAGAGATTTTGAAAAAACATGGAATGGAAAATTGTGATTCTGTTGGTACACCAATGGTCACTTCACCAAAAATAGGTGCTGATTTGTTTGGGAAACCCATTGATCCGAAGAAATATCGGAGCATGATCGGTTCTCTCATGTACCTAACTGCTAGCCGACCAGATATTCAATTTGCTGTATGTTTATTAGCACGGTTTCAGGCAAAGCCTACCGAACTTCACCTCAAAGAGGTCAAACGGATCTTTCGGTACCTACGAAGCACTATTAACATGGGACTTTGGTATCCGAAGGATTCAGAGTTTAATCTAACAGCATTTTCAGATGCAGACCATGCTGGAGATCAAGTTACAGCAAAGAGTACATCAGGTGGAGCTCAATTTTTGGGTGAAAAGCTTGTAAGCTGGTCTTCAAAGAAACAGGATTGTACTGCACTATCAACCGCCGAAGCCGAGTATGTGTCTCTATCTACGTGTTGTGCCCAAGTTCTTTGGATGCGGACACAGCTCACAGATTATGGCTTTACTTTTGACAGAATACCTATGTATTGTGACTCAAAAAGTGCCATAGCCATCTCGTGCAATCCCGTACATCACTCTAAGACGAAGCATATCAAAGTCCGCTACCATTTCATCAAAGAACACGTGGAAGAGGGTACTGTTGAATTATTTTTCGTTAAGACTGATTACCAACTCGCCGATCTATTTACTAAAGCCCTTCCAAAAGAAAGGTTTGACTATTTAGTTCGACGAATTGGCATGCGAAGCCTAACTCCTGAGGAGCTAGAACGTCTTCTCGAATCTTCTTGATAAATGATTTCAAAATCGCTTCGCTGTAAATATTTTTGAAAAAAACAAAATACAAAATTTGAAAAACCAACAAAAACAAAATATAAAAATATAAAATTTCAAAAAATACAAAAACAATATAAAATCAAAAAATCCAAAAATATTCTTCTCACGACATGTCTCTCGTATAAATCAATATTCTGTACGTTTCTAGAAATGTCATTCAACAATGATACGGACATGTACAGATGCTTGAGCGGGAGTTCTTTCTTATGTTTTCCTAAAACATGTCGTTTCTCAAAATTTTCTTCACTATGGCTTTCGTATACATCAGTACGAAACCCGGACTTCAATGATGACTTCTGATTATTTTCAAATCAAGGACTCGTACGTTCAATGACGAACTCTTTTTCAAAAAGTTCGAGTCTAAACAAACGAAAAAGATTTCAAGCATAAACTCGTTTTCCAACAAAATTCTTTAGCACTTTTTCAAGATTGTTCAAAAGATTTCTCAAAATCTCTCAAAATTAGTGCTCAAGATAACTCCCTCAAAACCCTTAAGTAATTTTACATATGCTATCATTAAGGGGGAGTATAAACAACTAAAATGTTCCGATTTCATGCAAAATCAAATCTGTCTTTCTCTCCAAAAAGCTTTTTATTAATCAGTTGATATCAAAAATATCACAATATGCTATTTTTGAGGGGGAGAAGACATGATTAAAATGTGATCAAAATGTGTGGCTGAATCTCAAAAGAGCTCGACTCAGATAGTACCAATGAATTGACGAAGCTTAAAATGTCAGTAATCGAAAAGACTTGTCCTGGACGGGTAATAATTTCAAGCTAGTCTAACTAGTGATGTAAGCGTGTCTCGAATAGGACTTGTCTGAGTAGAATGTACCGTATCGAGAGACTCTCTTTGGACTTGACCAGGACGGGTAATAACTTCAAGCTAGTCTAACTAGTGATGTAAGCGTGTCTCGAATCGGTCATGTTCACTGAAAGTGGATCAAATTCAAAAGTGCAAACTCCTCTCGCATGTGCAAATTTCTTAAATATTCATCAGCACATGTGAAGGGGGAGTCCTTCTAAAGAAATGCAAAACTCTCGAAGTGTCAACAAAATGTGTTTTATTATCATAAGCACTTTGAGAGATTTTCAAAAAAAAAAAAAAAAGGTTTTGTGGCATGTGATCAACAATAGGATAGTCATGAAGTTATAAGGTGACTAAGGTTAGGAAAAACCGTCCTATGATCCGCCAGAGCCGGAGGGATCTACCCAAGGACAATTCCAATAGATTAGAATTAAAAGTCCTTAGGTATGATTGAAAAAAGGAGAAAGTGAGAAAGGAGAAAGAAGGGGTTGAAGAATTAAAAAGAAAAGATATGAAAAAGGGTGAAAAGAAATAGCCCTCCAAATGTTCAACCTTAGGGCAGACACCGGGTTCAACTCATATGCTACTGGTTGTTACTAAGGTGACTCCGGTATTGAAGACTAAGACGTCATGGACCCAGTGACGCACTGCACTAAACCTTCTTAACCACTCAAGTTCTCTTAAAAGAGCTTGTTTCATTCTCACGGGGAACCGGCATAATCTATCGACCTGTCTCTTAGAGATGGTTGATATTGAAGCAGGAGACCTCTCCCTAATCTCCGCATAGGAAACCAAATGTGCACATATCGAGTCTAGAGCCCTGAGATTCATCAAAAGATCTCATAGGAACACATGATATTTCTACACTGGTTGTTCATCATTAAGGACGCCAGATGTAAACTTAAGAGTCCTACGCAGATCTTAGCAATCTGCCAGAACATTTATGAGAGGATTCACTTTTGTGATTCTCAATGATTGAATGGAAATTCCTGCCAGGGTCAACATCAAACAGCCCTGACAGCAGGTCACTTCGGTAATTCCTTATGGGTTACGCTTAGTGTTCGCGGTGGTTTCAAACGGTCTACAGTCGTGGAGTGATCCCCAGCGACTCACCCAGTCATTGAGCTACTAAGTAGGTCTTGTAAGCTCTCTCGAGAGTATCTGACATGGGAACGGCCATGGTAAGGGTTAGAAGGAGTCTTCACACTATGCTGTTGACGATCTCTAATTCTTATCTGTAAGTACCGGATGTTTTATTGCTAACTGTTTATATGCAGGGACACTTCATCTCCATGGCGACAGATTCCACGTGCTCATACATACATCTGAAAGTTAACGAAAGCTCCCTCAAAGATCTATACAACACAAAGTTCAAAGGAAGATTCTATGCAAAAAAGAAGAATCTACAAAGTATAAAGACTAAAGATCAAAGTGAAAGAAAGGGAACTACGTGCATATGATTATCTAAATCCAAAGATGTATGAGCATGTTGGAATGGCGAACAACCACCACAGACGCAGAAGTGACGAAAGGCAGATAACTCCACATCACAAAAGAACAAAGAACGATGAAAAATCAGTTATCAAAGATCACAAAGCATGAAGGAACAAAGACTAAAGACTATTCTACAACGACACACAAAGTTAAAGACAAAGAACACGGAAGACCCACTCACGTAGAGCATCATTCGAATGACCAACCCTTAGGGGGAGATTGTTAGCATTAAAAATATGTATTATGAAGTGATGGTCATTCTCATATTGTAACTTTGTGTCGTGTGTTAAGACTAGTAATAGTTTACTCATTGGGCCTTGGACTTGGCAAGCTAATATGTTATGTGCTATGTTTCATAAGCTTAGTTATCCAATCATGTAACCAAGTCCAAGCCCAAGCCCATAGAAAGCCCATAGGGCATCTCATGTATCTTACTATTTAAACACCTCAAAGGCTCATTTGAGGTGTGTGCTTGTGTGTGTATTATGTGTGTTTCTTAATAATATTCTCTCATTTTTCATCTCTCTAGTTACACATATACAATCCATATACTCTCACCAAGTCACCATCTTTCTTCTTCTAATCTTCTATATTTGTGATAAAGTTGTGTTATTTAAGGTCCTACAGGAAAGAGTGCAATCCCGTGATCTCGAGTACTATTAATTTATGTTCATAAATTAACAAAAACTGCCAAGGGCATATGTGGGTTGCATTGCATCTTTCTCCCGTGTATGCACTCATCTTTAATGCATTATTGTTACATGTTTAAACACTTAGTTAATTATCTAATTGATTACATGGTTGCTAAGTCGAGTCATATCTTGTACATATTGTTTTGGGACGATTGGGACTCATGGGTAAAGTACTTGTATTTTGGAGTAATGGGGAAGAACATCATATATTACCCCCATATGTGCGTTAATCTTAAAAGTACTCCAAGTGTTTTGATTATCTTAATTCAAGTGTAAAGTATGTAAAAATTCAAGTGTAAGGAGAATGTGCATTCCATATGATGTATTATTTTTTATGGTAGGGTAAGAGTGTATGCAAAAAAAATGAAAAAATTAAGAAAAAGAAAAAAAAATAGTAAAAAAAGAAAAGAGAAAAAAACATGCGGACTACCATCCCGTTTCATTTTATGTTTGTTTTATGTTTTTGTTATTTTTCATTTATTAGCTTAAGTCGAGTCTAGTCTTGGCTTAGCAACGCCATATTGTACATGTAATTAACCAAGATGATTAACTCGCCACCAGTAAATATTTTTTATATCCAACAAAACCGTGTATTCCATATCCCTACACCTAACGTTATAACCCTTTGAAAGACCTCTTTGATAGTTTATCCTAGGTGCTTACGCCAAGTGGTGGATGTTTGATCATTTCCCAAGCCTATGGTAATCTATTTTGCTATGACAGTTAGTGATAGATGTTTTCCATTTCCTTATTGTGATATATACTTTATTACACCCGAGAGATGTGAGTATCTAAACACTATTTGTGAGGTGCTAGTGTATGACCTTCGTGCTTGTCTTTGGTCTTTAGTGGAACGATTATTTGTTGTAATTACTTTTATATTAGTGTTAAATGACCCATAACTTGTATTTTGATTAGAATAAAAGCACATTTGCTTGAGGACAAGCAAATCTCAAGTGTAAGGGTATTTAATGAGGCGAAAAATGAACCATTTTTAAGGGGTCATTTAAGCCCGGATTCGAGATTATTTGATCAAATATTGCCCTAAATCGTTCCTTTTGTCATTTTAGGTACTTTTGGAGTGAAATCTGGAAAATGAAGCATTTTAGACGTATTTGGAGCATAAAAGTGAAGAAAACGGCAAAGTCTTAATTTTCCGTGCTGGGAACAGTACCTGACGGCATCAAGAGTTTCCAAGTGATGGCGTCAAGAGTAATACAAGAGGTGGAAGTGGATGATACACATGACGATCCAGAAAGTTTTGTACTAAGGAGATGACGGCGTCACCCAAGGCCGTCATGGTCCAAATGTTAGTGACGGCCCAGAACAATTTTACACATGACAGCGTCAAAAGTGGATCTAGGCAATCCGATTTCATTATGGGCTGCGAGTTTACGGTGTCACAGATTTCTTCTTGACGCCGTCACCCTGTAAAATCTATATATAGTTTTCCAATTTTCATTCATTAGTGTGTAACTTTTAGGGAGCAACTTTGGAGAAAAACCCTAGTCCGATTTTCACAGCTTTTTCAAGGGTTTTTACCCTTTGAAACCTTTCATGTTCAATTGAGATAAGTACTCTTTCAATTCAATCAATATGTCTATGTGTTGCTTGATACACTTGTCTTTAATTTAACATGCTTTGCTAGATCTCTTTTGTGTTTGCTTAGATGTAGTGAAACCTAGATGTTGATTATGGGTTGATTGTTTGTTTATAGTTGTTACGGATGATTGTATTCGATGTTAGGCTTAAGAAAACTGGCAGACTTCCATTGGTAACATGCTTGAACGTCTTAAGAAACATGATCAGAGGTGTACTATGATTTTTGGTTGTATTTAATGCATAGGAGAATTCTAATGATCCCATGTTAGGAGCTTCTAACGGCTCGACATAGGAGTGAAGTAGGATCCTATAGAGTTAGGGAATATTGTACACGGCCCTACGACTAGTATTAAGGAATATGACCCGTTATCCATGCAATTATAACAAGCTATCAACCTGTAAAAGATATCTAGGGAGTAATGAAACCTAAGTAAACACAACTTTCCCCATCATTGTTTACACCACTAGTTTAATTAGATTTATTGTCATTTCCGTCATTTTATTTTGATTGCATCTTTAGTTATTGGGTTAGTTGGCTAGCAACTAATTCCGTCCATTCTTCCAAAAACCGAGATTTTACTTGCTTTAATAAAATATAAAAACACAAAAAGAATCATCCCTCACCTCTAGACTTAGTTTAAGAGACTTTCTAATCCTACCGACACTATTCCTGAGTTGAACGATCAATCCCCCGGTACTTGTCACTATACTATACTACAACGATCAAGTACACTGCCTGGTGGGGGTTGTAAGCTTCTCGAGATCCCTCGAGAGGTAAAGCCTGGTGCGATTCTCACGTATCACTTAATCATGTTCCCATTTTTCCCCACCTACTATGATTCTTAATTGATTGATTATTTTATGTCATTTTACATCTTTTAATTACCGTTAACAACTAACTTATCAAACATTTTTTTTTGTAAAACGGTTACCCTCGATAATATATTAATACTCAAAAAAAAATTATGTACAACGCGTGTGGGTGAGTCCTACTTACTAAACACTTTTATTGAGAAAAAGATTATGCTTATAGCTCGTGTTAACAACTTTGTAGTTTACAGCTTCGAGCTTACAATTTACAACTTACAACTAACTTTGCTTAACACACCCTGTATTATTTAGAAAGTCTAATAAAGGTGTTTTTATAAAGTTGTTAGTCTATGTGGACAATACTGTAGTAACTGGTAATAATGTTGATGAAATAAACAAGTTTAAGCAGTTTTTAAGCTCTATCTTCATGATTAAAGATTTTGGGATAATGAAATTTCTCTTGGTATAGAAGTGCTTGAAACTGAATCTGGAATATGTATTGACCAAATAAAATACTGCTTGAAATTGCTTTATGAATTTGGAATGTTGGCATGTAAGCCGACTGCTATACCAGTTTGTGATAAAGACTCTGTAGAGAAAATAAGACCAAGGTTGAAAGATGAATTGTTAAAAGGTGTTACTAACTATCAAAAGTCGGTTTTTAAGACGATTTATGTTACATTAAATATATCCTATTTTGTTCATAGCCAAAGTCAAGTAATGCATGCTCATTGTTAGACTAATTTGAAATCTGCATTCAAAGTCTAAAGGTATTTGAAAAATTCTCATGTTCTTGGTTGAGTTTTAACACTAGTCAGTCTATGAACTTAAGTGTTTATTTTGATTCTGATTGGGCTAAGTTAAAGTAACAAGAAAATCTGTTACTAGATTTTCTATGGGAAATGATCTAGTATCCTCGAAAAGCAAGAACAATTAGTTCTTCCAAGATCCTCAACTGCAGGACAATGTGCAGTGAACTTGTGAGGTTATGTGGATATTTAAAATTTGATTGAAATGAAAGTTTATAGGCAGTTACGTGTTTCATTGCACTGTGATAATAATGTTGCTACTCAAATAGCAGCAAATCCATTATTTCATGAAAAAACGAAACACTTTGAGATTGATTTGTATTTTCTTAGAGAAAAGATATCGGAAGGTATTGTAAAAACAGCAAAGGTTAAGTCTACAGAAAATGTTGAAGATATATTTACAAAAGGATTATCTGTAAAGTTGGTTTGGCGAATATGTACAAAAGTTAGCTTATGTGTGTTAGGAGTATTGAAATAAGATGTTTATAAGCTACCTATTGTTGAATTAAAGTAGAGTGACTGGATGTGCCATTCCGTGTAAGTTGTTTTATACTTGAAACATTGTGTAAACATATTTGTCCTTGGTTTCTATTGCTTCTTATTTTTCAGGGACTATATTAGACAAGATTAGAACGTTGGAAGTGAAGGCTATCCATAGATCTTATTCTCTCAACATTTCCTAAGACTATCTTTATCAACAACCAATCATAACTCAATCTTTTAATAAAATATTATTTTCTCTTTCCTCCATCTACACAACCAATACATATAATCAGTATATGTTTTTTTAACATTTATCAACAACCCAGCCTAACATATAATATTATTTCTTTATATTCAATTTAATTACTTAAAGTTTTTTATAATATATTTAATAAAATATTTACTTTATAAGTATATATTTGAAATAGTAAACGGTTTGAATAATAAAAAAATAATAATAAACTTTCCACTTTATATTTTTAGGTTTTAATTGAAATAAAATACGTTTTTTATTAGAAAAATGAAATTACAAAACATGAAGAAATTAAAAATTACAAATTTTAGAGATACAAATGACATAACTAATTATCATCGCTAAAATTTTGCCATATATGCTTAATCAAGTCATTTTTTAGAGATGAATGAGCTTCACTGTTGCGCAGTTGTTCTCTATTTTTCATATAACTTCTCAACAACATCATTACAATTTGTATGCGCGTCATTCAAAATTTTGGATGGATCAAAATTTTGGTAAGTTTCTCATTCATCTTCAACTATCATATTGTGCATAATAGTGCAAGCATTCATAATTTGTCCCATTTGTTCATTGTCCCAAATAAGACATGGACGTCGAAGGAAAGCGAAACATGCTTGTAGAACTCCAAATGCCCGTTCCACATCTTTTCGAACAGCCTCTTGATGTTGAGCGAACAACCTATGCTTTCTAATTTGTGGAAAAGTTATAGATTTTACAAATGCATGCCATGAAGGATGTATGACGTCAGTAAGATAATATGCCATACTTTTTTGCTTACCATTCCCAACATAACTCACTTTTGGTGCTCGACCTTCTAACACATCACTAAAAACAAGAGATCGATGGAGAACATTAATATCTGTAACACCCCCAAAATTTGGTACATCAGAAGACTAATCAAGCTTTCGGGGTGCTACAGGTATTGGTATCCGTCACAAGTCATAAAGAAACGAGATAAAGTAAACATAAGTAAAAACAAAACCAATCGGGTTTGAAAGTTTACATTCATCCCAAGTAATCCAAAGTAAGGCCCAAACTAAGTTTAAACATAGGTCCACAATAAAATATCAGAGTTTGAAATAGATCCTTTAACCAAATTGCCATGCCAAGCCATCCAAACACGAGCATCCCAAGCCATCACTTAATTACCTGAGAAAACGTGCTAAAAGTCAGCTTTTACTGGTGAGATCATAGGTTTAAATTCTTAATTCTATCAAGTGGACATATACGCAAAACTCTTGCTAGCTAGGCTAGGCCTCGTTCCACTAAACCAACCCTATAGGTGCACACTATAGTCCAAAACCAATCAAATCAATATGCATTCGCAAGGATCCGACATGCCCAACATTCGTAAGGATACGACATGTTCTTGCATTCGTAAGGATACGACATGCGCTGCATTCGTAAGGATACGACATGCTCTACAACTTACCTAGTTCTACAAGCATAGCAAGTTTTGATTCAAACAACAATAATAATCTCTATAAAACAATTTGCATGTTTCTCACCCCAAGATTTGAAAACAATATTTAAAAGTAAAAGTGGAGCTATGACTCACCTCAAGTCCAGATATTAGCTTAAAAACCGGTAGAAACAAGAAGTATCGTAACTCAAACGATGGCAACAACTGACTCGGCACTTCCTAACAATATAAACTCTTCTCAGAATCATTTTCTCAAAAATCAAATATTCCCAATCCCGAACGTATTCCTTTTTACTTTCCAAAATCCATTTCTCAAATTTGGTTTGGCGTTTGGTATCCGGGTGGGTGGAAGGTCGACTCAACACAATCCAGGAAACATATCAAAAGAAACATTAATGATCTATAGGTCTAGTGTTGGCCTAATATATTCTTCAAATAAATCGTCGAAGTTTATCAAGTTCGTCAACTCGCTAATCCTCCACAACCTATTTACCTAATATATTATTCCAAAACCATACCAAGTCCTAAATCACATAGCACGTAGATTACTATATGGTAAGTTTAAAAGTCTAATAAGTTTCCTAAATATATCGTCAAACTTATCGAGTTCGTCAATTCGATAAACTTCACAAAATATTTAATAACTTATTATCCCGCACTCCTACCACAACCTAAAGGCGTCGTAGGATACATTATTCGATAATAAACTCTTTTTATATAACTAAATAGGTCCTACTTGATCTGTCGATTAAATAAGTTAAATAGTTATATTAAACGAGTATATTAACGTCATACATCCGTGACTAACACAATAGTCAACAATTAATAAAACGGCCAACTTGGATTTAAGTGCCCTCGAATATTTTATAACTCGTAAGTTCTCATTTTATTTCCCAAAAGCTCGCTTTATTTCGTAAACAATTCGCATTAAATTTATATTTCCATTTATAATAATTTAGTTTTAATAAAGTTTCCGACAATATTATACTATTTTCATAGTCCAATATATATCATTAACATTAGTACTTTTATTACTCGTGATCTCCTATTTATTATATACGCATTTATATAAATATATATATAATTTCACATTTATATATTTATATAAATATTTATATCGATATATAAGTTATTACGAGTTTTTATTGGTTGTGTATTTATTAATTGTTTCGAGTTATAAAAGATGAGTCACATGTCCGAGTCCTCACTCTCGGCTCATTGTCCAAATCCAAAATGTTAAGGTGTTTGTCGACGTCAACCGTTGACTAGAAAGTCAAAGTGACCCCGACTCGCACAACTCACAAGTCCAAAGTAATGTCAAATATCACAATTCACAACTTCGTCAATCATCCCATTTCACAAGCTACAACAATAGGGTCTGACTACGGAACCCGACTAACCTATCTCCGTAGTCGGGTTCCAATAGGGTCTGACTCAAAAATAACACCAAGCCAAGAGCCTAAGCTCTCGGTTTCAATTCGACACCCACAAAAGATGAAAACCCGGATACCAAACAATATCAAATCTCGTTTTTATATCAAAACCCACTTATTTTTCATGTTTTCAATTAAATTGAATCAAGAAACCCAAAACCCAAATCGATATATACTCCGTATCTCACGGATTGATGGAAACCAAGACAAGTTTACACTTGTTTTGGTATTTGCTCACCTTCTTGAACCTTGGAACTCACGAATCTAACAAAAACAACAAGGATAGAATCGGATTGATGATGAAATGTGATGTTATGGGGGGTTTTAGAGCGCGTGTAATATATCAAAAGAAAGAGGATAAGATAAGTGTTAAGATGGTGGTGGTGGTGTTGTTGTGGGAGAGGCGGTGTGGTGGTGGTGGCCGTTTAAAGGGGGGGGGGGGGCGGCTAGGGTTGATATGGGGGTGGAGAGAGAGAGAGAGATGAGAGGATGGTGATGGGGTGTGTTTGTTTGTGTGTTTATGACCGGTCAAAACAAGGACCAATTGTAGTTATACTCTTTTTATTTTTTATTATTATTTTTTTAAAATAATAATGATAATAATATTAAAGGAGGAGGGGCGGTTAGGAGTAAAAGACAAGAACCATTTCCGTAAACTTTTCAAAGTATCCCAACACCCTCAACCTGAGCTCGTTTTCATATCTCAAAATCTCTAAACGCGCGTTAACTCGCGCACCATTATTTTCAAAACCGTCTTTCCACAAAATTTGATCATAAATACGTTCGTAAAAATTTATAACACAACCGTTATTCAAATTTTCAAATTGGTTAGGTTATCCTAGTGCCGGAGTCAATGTAGTGCCTAATAGACATCACAACAATAAATCACAACATATATTCCATATCCAATCAATAATTCAAATTAAACTCCCCATATAATGCATAATTCAAAACCACGGGTTTAAATTTTACAATCCATTAAAAATAAACTCCAAACATTTTATATCATTAATTTTTTTTATGTAATGCGGGTTTCAAAATAGCTCCCTAAATTGCCAGTTGTCACATCCTCCCAGCCTCAGAAGAAACCCGTCCCGGGTTTCACTCGGAACTTTCCAACTACGAAGTAAAAAGCTTAGGATATCTCTTTCGAAACTTATCCTCGCATTCCTACTTGAATTCTGGTCCGTGAGGGGAATTCCAATGAACTTTGATGAGCGGAATACGACTGCGCTTGAGTCGCTTAATCTCTCGATCCACAATCTCGATAGGCTCTTCTACGAAGTTCAAACTCTCATCTACTCGAATATCTTTCATCGGTATATCAGGTGTTTCATCCGGAAGGCACTTCTTCAAATTACTCACTTGAAAAACATCGTGTACCTTACTCAATTCCTGTGGTAGTTCTAACCGATAAGCTACAGGCCCAATTCTCTCCAGAATCTGAAATGGTCGAATGTAGCGGGGGTTGAGCTTCCCACGTTTCCCAAAACGTATCACTCCTTTCAAAGGCGAGACCTTTAGCATCACTCTATCTCATACCTGGGACTCAAGAGGTTTACGTCTCTGATCGGCGTAACTTTTCTGTCTATCACGAGCTGCTTGCAACTGATCACGAATTTGAGTCACTTTCTCGGTGGTTTCTAAAATAAGCTTGGGACCTGTAAGTTGGCTGTCACCAAACTCAGCCCAACTAACCAGAGAACGACATTTACAACCGTACAACGCTTCAAATGGTGCGGTCTTAATACTGATGTGGTATTTGTTGTTATAGGAGAATTCTGCAAGAGGTAGATATTTCTCCCAACCTTTATCAAAATCAATTATACAGGCACGAAGCATATCCTCCAAAGTTTGAATTGTTCTCTCACTCTGACCATCGGTTTAGGGCAGATAAGCAGTGCTCATATCAAGTCTCGTCCCCAAAGCGATTTGGAGTGATTTCCACAAAGCTGACGTGAAATGAATGTCGCGATCTGAAATAATCGATATTGGAACACTATGACGAGAAATGATTTCCTTCATATACAACCTAGCAAGTTTGTCGATACTGTCATCTTCGCTAATCGCTAGGAAATGAACGGACTTAGTCAATCGATCCGCAATTACCCAGATAGCGTCACAACCGCTAGCTGTCCTTGGTAATTTGGTAATAAAATCCATCATGATTCGCTCCGACTTCCAAACTGGGAGTTCTGGTTGTGTCAGCAATCCTGACGGTCTCTGGTGTTCTGCCTTAACCTTCGAACATGTCAAACACTTACGTACAAATTAAGCTATATCTACCTTCATGTTTGGCCACCAATAAAATTTCTTCAGATCCTGGTAAATCTTGTCAGACCCATGATGAATAGAATACCTCGACTCATGCGACTCATGCATAATCAACTCACGAATTCCTCCATACAAGGGTTTTGGTCTCTAAAACATAATACTCTATCAGAACGCTTAACAAATCCATTTTCATTTTTTGCCATCCCAAAGATATTCTCAGAAGGTCGGTCTTCTGCCTTCAACGCTTCCGCTTGAGCTTCTAATATCTGAGATGGTAACGGCGAAGCGATAGTCATTCCTAATGACCTTACTCGTAACGGTGGTATTCTCTCCTTCCGACTAAGAGCATCAGCAACGACGTTTGCTTTACCTGGATGATAGCGAATTTCACAATCATAATCACTTAGTAGCTCTATCCAACGTCGCTGTCTCATGTTTAGCTCTTTTTAATTCAAGATATGTTGTAGACTTTTATGGTCAATGTACACAACACACTTGGTTCCATACAGATAATGTATCCATATCCTTAAGGCAAAAACCACAACACCTAATTCCAAGTCATGGGTAGTGTAGTTCTTCTCGTGATTTTTAAGCTATCAGGAAGCATAAGCTATCACCTTCTCTCGTTGCATTAAAACAACTCCCAATCCTTTATGAGAAGCGTCACAGTAAACAACAAAATTCTCACTACCTTCTGGCAATGCCAAGATAGGAGCGGTACACAACTTCTCCTTAAGTAATTGAAACGCTTCCTCCTCCTTATCTCCACATTCATATTTAACATTCTTCTGAGTTAATTTGGTCAACGGCTTCGCTATTTTCGAAAGTCCCTCAATAAATCTTCAATAGTAACCAACTAATCCCAAAAATTAACGAACTTCGGTTGGGGTCGTCGGAGCGGCCCATTCTTTAATAGCTTCAATCTTAGCGGGATCTACGTGAACTCCTTGACTATCAATCACATGACCTAAGAATTGTATCGTCGGGATCCAAAACTCGCACTTGGAGAACTTACCATACAGCTTCTCCTGCCTGAGCAATTCCAATATGAGTCTTAGATGCTCCTCATGCTCTTTATTCTTCGGATAAATCAGAATGTCATCTATAAACACGATTACAAACTTGTCCAAGTAAGGCTTACACACTTGATTCATGAGATCCATGAATACCGCTGGTGCGTTAGTCAACCCAAACGGCATCACTTGGAACTCGTAATGCCCGAATCGGGTTTTGAAAGCCGTTTTCGGAATGTCTCCTTCGTGAACTCTGAGTTGATGATACCCCGATCTCATATCGATCTTCGAGTAAACGCTTGATCATTGAAGCTGATCGAACAAGTCATCGATCCTCGGTAGCGGGTATCTATTTTTCACGGTTAATTTATTCAGCTCTCGGTAGTCGATGCACATGCGAAAAGATCCATCCTTCTTCTTCACGAATAAAACTGGGGCTCCCCAAGGTGACGAACTTGGCTGTATAAACCCCATTTCTGCTAATTTTGCCAATTGTTTCGACAACTCTTCTAGTTTTGTCGGTGTGAGTCGATAGGGTGCCCGTGCTACAGGTGCAGCGCTAGGTATCAACTCGATCTGAAATTCCACTTATCTAACAGGCGGGATTCCCAGTAAGTCATCTGGGAATACATCCGGAAAATCATGAACTATAGGCACATCTCCTATGCACCTTTCTTTCTTCTCCTTCCCTCCTTTCTCAGAAATTTGAGCTAAGAAAAGGTAGCATCCTTTTTCCATTAGCTTTGGTAGCTTAGTGCAAGAGATGATTGCTAACCTGGATGGGCTCTTAAAACCATTTCGAATGCCTTGTATATTTAAAATCTCCTTGCCATAGGGCACACGCACGATTTTCTCATCGCAAAGAATGTGGGCACGATACTTTGACAACCAATCGATACTAATAATGACGTCGAAACTTCCTAACGTGATGGGTAAGAGATCTATATTTAAAGGATGATTTAAGAAATTTAACGTGCAGCCGCGGATAATAGTCTTTATCCTCTCTATATTTCAGTTAGCTAACTCTACATCATAACCAATCCCTAAGGCCATCGGGGGTTTTTCTTGTAGGGGCGCAAATGTAGTGGACATAAAACTCCTATCGGCACCAGTATCAAATAGTATGGAAGCATAACGATTATTGAGAAGGAACGTACCAGTAACGACGTTCGAATCTTCTCCTCTCTCGTTTCCAGTTGCATACACTCTCCCATGAGCTGCTCCTACTTCCACTCGCTGGTTCTCAATGTCCTGATGTCCACGGTTTCCTCCAGTTCCTCGTTTTCCCTGATTGTACCCATTACCTCCCGTTCCTTGGTTACCTCGATTCCATGAATCCCTGCACTCATTCCTATAGTGTCCTTTCTTCCCACATCCAAAACAGGTGACATTTGCCTTACTCATAGTTTCAGGAGTAGCTTGGACCATAGCAAGTGGTCGAGCTCTACAATCCTTAGCTATGTGCCCAACCCTTGAGTAGTTCTTACATATCACAGCACATCATCCAGAGTGATTTCGATAACAACGGCCACACTTGGCCAACTCTTTATTTCGATTTTTCTTCTCTCCATCCCCAATAGCATAAACCTTGGCAACTGCTTGTCGTTTGTTTTGGTAATCATTACCCTTAGAGTGGTCTCTCTTCCTCTTTCCATTCTTTTCCTTTTCAGCATTTTCCAGTTCCAACGAATCCATCAATTGTTGAGCGATCGTGATAGCCTCGTGAATGTTAACAGGCCTAGCAGCAATCACTTCGTTCCTCGTAGCCACAGGTAACCCATCGGTATACCGCTCAATCTTCTGAGTCTCAGTCTTAACCATGTCTGGGCAAAGCAAGGCTAACTCTTGGAAACGATGATTGTAAGTCACCATGTCAGTACCCTTCACTTTGTGATTCCAAAACTCAATCTCCAATTTCTTAACTTCATTCCTTGGGTAGTAAGTCTAGATCAGCAAGGACTTGAACTACTCCCAAGTCATGGCATAGGCCACTTCACTCCCAATAGAATTACGATAATTGTTCCACCAAGTTAATGCTTCATCCTTAAAAGTAAAAGAAGCAAACTTTACCTTCGCATTCTCAGCACAATTACTGACAGTAAACACTGACTCAGTTTTCTCTATCCACCTGACCAAGTAGACCACTCCTTCAGTCCTACTAAACTCAGTAGGTCCACAGATTCGGAACTCCTTGTAGTTACATCCAGTAGTACGAGCAGGTGGAAAAGTTCCGGCTGAGTTCTTGGAGTGATTTGACTCAGCTAGTAATTTAACAACACGTTATTCCACAAGCTGATTGATCATAGCTTGATCCACAGTAGGGGCATTAGGTGGGATATGACCATTGTCTCCCTGAGCATCAACATTTTGATTCATGTCGTTGCGATTGGTGGTGTCCAGGTTGTCGGGAGTGGGGGTCTCAACATTTCGTGAAGGACGGCGTCCTCGGTGACCAGGAGTAGCCACCGCAGGACCAGTTCGGGTAGCTCTAACTGGGTTTCGTCATGGGGCCATTGATCTAAAACACAATACAAGGTTTATAAGTCTCTGATAGTATTTATCATACGTTCTACAAAAATTGGATAGATGAAGCCAAGACACCGGTAGAATATCAACAATACACCACAAGATATCAATCACACAAATAGGAACGCAATTTCCAGAAACATCCAAAGTCACATAACATCATGCAAATAACCGTCATCTATACAAGTAGCGATCAATACATCGTTCCAAACTCCCAAAAGACATAAAGGATACTAATCATTCCAAACAAGACGAACATACAATTGAAATACACAAAAGATAGGATAACTAGCTTTTCTAACCAAGCAATCCCTGGTTTAGAAAGCAACATAACAACATAATCCAAAACTATCTAGCCACTATGCTGGCGCAGACTCCTCAACTCCGATCTTAAACCATCCAAATCCCTCCATAACGATCCCAGCTCAACATTGTGCGTATCTCTGTCCCTCTTGAGGTCTATAACCTCCTTCTCCAACTCTGTGTTCCTCTGCCACAGCTTGCGATCTGCCTCGCGAGCCTTGAGGAACCCTCTCTATAAACTCTCCATCTGCTCATGCACCTTCATCATACCTCTCCTGATAGATGTAGTCCTGCCCACAACTGTAGCCATGTCAACCCTCAGCTCACCAATAAACTCAGCAATAACCATCACAAATCGATCTGCTAACTGCGAGATCTTCTCGCCCTGTGAAGTAAGTCGAGCCCAAATCCTACCAGTCTCACTAAAATCCGCAGGCTCGGAAGACATCTAAGATGGCGCGTCCATCGCCACGGGACTGCCAGGTGGAGAATCGAATAAAAACGGATGATCATGTGAACTGGCTCCACCTGATGTATCGGAGAATCGGGCTCTGCAGAGTGAGCTAAATGTGTCACAATACACCACAAGATATCAATCACACAAATAGGAACGCAATTTCCAGAAACATCCAAAGTCACATAACATCATGCAAATAACCGTCATCTATACAAGTAGCGATCAATACATCGTTCCAAACTACCAAAAGACATAAAGGATACTAATCATTCCAAACTAGACGAACATACAATTGAAATACACAAAAGATAGGATAACTAGCTTTTCTAACCAAGCAATCCCTGTGTTGGGATCATACTTTTGTATTTTAGTCAAGTCTTAGTCATTACCTTTTGTAATAGGTTGCTTAGTTATTTATTTCACTATATGTATGTTACTAGGCTTAAGTAATCAAGTCCATGGGCCTTGAAAGCCCACGTTTCAGATGTAAGAGGGAGGAAGGGAGTGTTGCCCTACTCCTCCCTTATAAATACTAAGCTTATGTAAACATTATATTTGTTGGTTATTTGAATACATTAAGGAAACTCTTGTTCTTACAATCTTCATAGTTCTCATAATCAACCATCTCTCATTCTCATCTCATTTCTCATACTTGTGTTTACAAAATGGTGACCTAACAAGTGGTATCATTCGCCTAATAGAGATTGAAGTGTGTTTCTTGGAATTAACGTGGGATTTAGGGTGTTGTTTTGCTTCATTTTGCATTTTTCTTTGTTTCTTTCACTTAAATCTTGAAGCTTGGATAAGTTTTAAGGTTGATATAGTGATTTGAAGCTTAGTTTTTGCATAAAGTTTTGATCTTTTGTGTTTCTAGGCCTTGTTTTCTTCAAAATTTTGATCTTTCTGATGAACAGTACACTTTACGCGTAAGTTGGTCGAGAATAGTACCATTTCCAGCTGTCTACAGTACTTTTTGGTCATTTTACGCATAAACTAAGGTCAAAACCCTTTATCTAAGCGAAACTTTGGTCAAAACCCTCTTTCTACGCCTAAGTTGTCATTCCTACGCGTAAGTCTATTTCCTACGCCAAAGATCCTACGCAGAAGTTGCCTCTACGCCTAAGTTTTTACGCTTAAGTCAGATCTTACGCATAAGATCAAATCTTACGCGTAAGTTTCAGAGTTCTACGCAAAACTTCATCCAAGGTCTTCTCTTCGTGAAACGGTGACTCAGTACTTCCCTAGCTTGGATAAGTTAGTGGAATACTTCGACTTCGGATATCTTTCAAGCTTGGATAAGTTTGAAAGATTTGTTTGGTTTTAACCTTACGCAAAACTTGCTTTACGCAGAAGATTTAATCTTACACGTAAAAAGGCAAAATCTTACGCATAAACCTTGAGTTTACGCATAACATTACCTTTCTACGCATAACATTAAGTCTATGCATAAGTTCAAAGTTACGCGTAAGATTTCAACTTACCCCAGGGATTTTGAACTTAAGCAAAGGAACGTGCATTTCAATCTCCTACAAAGATCCATTACTACACAAGTGTTCTAAGATGTCTCAACCACCACATTACTACTTCTCTAATCCTCAGCAACAGCAACATCAGCAGTATCAGCAACAACAATACCATCAGCAACAATCATATCAACAACCTTCACAGTCACACTTTCATCAACAACCGTTTAATCCACAACCACAATATCTCATGATGCAACAACATCAAATCATTC
Source organism: Artemisia argyi (assembly GCA_030686995.1). Lineage (NCBI taxonomy): Eukaryota > Viridiplantae > Streptophyta > Magnoliopsida > Asterales > Asteraceae > Artemisia > Artemisia argyi. Next base: position 104,161,207 of record CM060696.1, read on the forward strand.
CTCAACAACAACCATATCAAATGTCACAACAAAACACTCAGTTTTCCTCAAAACAACCTCACTGGTTTGATAGAATGTGTGAAGTTATTACAACTCAACAATCCAGACATGAGGCGGGATCACTTGAAACACCTCCAATGCTAACACCTGGGAACTATGTTCAATGGTTAAGTCGATTCTTACGATTTCTTGAACTAAAGAAACCTCATGGGAAATTCTTGAAATAAGTGATACTTGAAGGACCATTTGAGTGGCCAACAAGATTTGAAATTGGTGATCCAACTGCTGATCCTCCACGTCCTCCTGGAGATAGACCTCTTCCAGAATCTCAACTCACAGAAGAACAGAAATTACATCGTGAAGCTGATGAGTATGCAATGGCTTATATACTTCAAGGTATACCTAATCCAATTTATCGAAGTGTCGATGCTCAGAAAACAGCCAAAGCTATGTGGGAACATGTTCATCTCCTTATGGAAGGCACTCAATTGAACAAAGATGATATGGAATCCAAACTCTGTATGGAATACACTGACATCACAATTGAACCAGGAGAGTCACTTGAATCCTACTATCATCGTTTCACAAATGTGGTCAATGATCTGGAACGTCACAAAATCACAGTACCAAGGATCGCAGTAAACTCCAAATTCGTTGGTAGTCTTGGCCTGGATTGGCATAAATATGTGACATTTGTTCGACAAACCAAAAATCTTCATGATGCACCATATGGTTTGTTGTATGATTTTCTGAAACACCATGAACCTGAAGTGGAAAAAGATAGAGCTCTTCGAGGAGGATACTCACCATCACCAACACCAAATTCTTTGGCACTCGTAGCTCAATATCCCTATGCTCCACCACCTATGTCAAATCATGCATATGTTCAAGAGCAAAACTACTTCAGTTATCCACAATCTTCTACCTTGAACCAAATGGTCCCTTATGATTCATCTCCACAGAATACTTCTACTCAACTTGTTCCATTAAACAACAATGATGCAGTGTATTACTCCAACTCCAATGAAGATGACGATGATGACTTTAATACATTGAATCAGGGACTTGCTCTTATTGCTCGTGCTTTTAGCAAATTCTCCAACAAAACAAACAACCGTCAACGTTCATCTTCTAACACAAGGAATCAAGCTGTTGTCAATGATGGAAGAGTGGAAATTCAGAATCGTAACTATGGTCGATCTGGTTCAGGAAGTTCTTCAGGAAATTTTGGGAATGGTCAGAGGTTTAATAACAATGGAGGGTTCAGGAACAACTCAGGATCTTCTCAGCAAAGGTCTGAACCAGTTGCAACTAGGAACTCTAACTCAGGGAATGCAGTGTGGTGCTATAATTGTAATGAACAAGGTCATATAGCGACAGCATGTCCTAAACCGAGAACTCGGGGTAGTAAGTTTCACAAGCAGGCATTACTCATGGCTCTTCAAGATGAAAAAGATGGACATTTCCCTGAACAGGATAACAACTTCATGGCAAATGTGAACAATGACGATGACATGGAAGATCTGGAAGCCAATGCAGCTGTGATGCTTATGGCCAACATGCAGGAACTTTAGTTTAATGATTCAGGTCTAGTGTATGACACTGACGGCTTGTCTCAGGTACATGACCAAAAAGAATGCCTAATACATGAAATAGCCTCACCTTCTGCTTCTGAATCAGATATGGCGCAAGTTGTTTCATCTAACTCATCTTCATCTTCTCAAACAGATGAACAAATAAGCACAGTTGTCATATTTGATGATGACACAGTTGTTTCATTTGATGATCCTATTGAGAATGATAAACATGATCATATAGAACAACATGAACCATCGTTTGATCCAGACCCTGACCTCATATGTTATCTAAACAACTGAATGCACAACAATTGCAAATCATAAAATGCAACGAGAAAAACAAAGCCTTAAAAGAAACAAATGCGTCACTTGCAAGAGATATTGAGTGTTATAAAATTCAACTTTCAAATCAGGAAGACAAGATTAAACATGCAAAAAGTTTTGAAAAAGCTTTTCAAGATTCTTACAACAAAGAGCAAGATCTTCAACACAAAATGCAGGATTTAATTGAGTCAAACGGAAAGTTGATTTCTAAACTCGAAAGTGAAAAATGTGAACTGAAAATGCAAGTTGAACGTCTTCAAAATGTACTTTCAAAAACAGAAAAAGAATTGTCCAGTTGCAAAAAGGATTTTTGTGAACATAAAATACGAAAAAGGAAGTATATAGATAACTTACTCGGTGAGATTGTTGATCTTGAAAAACAACTCAAAGAATTTTGTAATATTGTTTACAAACACGGGAACTCTGTCACAACAATTCAGAAATTTACTTTAAAACCGAGACCCGATAAAGGATTTGCACTTGGCGATTTCAAATCAATGCTTCTTCACACAGCATTCAAAGAAAATCCTAAGATTTACAGTATGGACCACATGCTTGATAATACGATTGTGCGTGTTGTTGTTTTTGATACTGAGGAAGAGGAAGAACTTAAAGAAGAGAGTCGATCAAAAATGAGTTATGTTCAATACTGGACACCATATGATTATTCACAAGCTCCTCATATTTCTAAATCTTTTGTTCCTCAAAAGGAATTACCTGAGAAATCATGGTATGTCACTGAGTCATATGTTTCATCCTCTAATGCGGCCCCTGTCCAACCTGTAGGTCAAATAAATGGTCCTTTACCATCATCCGGTGAAGTTACACCTTTACCGAAAAATTGTCGTGTCTTAAATTATTACAAAACTTTTATGGAAGACATCGAAATTTTGGAGGAAACAATTGAACGTAATTCTGAAATAAAAATTGAAACTTTTCAATCCGCTTACGAGCAAGAAAAGAGAGATATTTTTCAAAAAAAAAATGTTGCCAATTGTCAAACACCTCCGTCTCTGTGCTACACGTTGGGAACAGGAACTTCAAAACGAGGTCAAAACTATGATAAACGTTTTCAACTCAACTGAAAATGAGATTTTGATTCAAAAGCAAAGAAATAGAATTTTAAAAAATGATGCTGATCGGCTCTTGGAACAAATTCTCAATGCTGATATTTATTCTGTTATCATGAATGATCTCTATAAATCTGGTACCTCTATGCTTGTGGATGATCTTTGTGTTGATAATAACTTGTTGAATGTGGAAATTGAGACACTTAAACATGATAATGATATGCTGAGAATAAAGAATGATGATGTGACAAAACAATTTTCAAAAGAAATTTCTCAACTCAAACAAAGGCTTGAATGGTGTCAAGCTCAAAGTATTGAAACGGAATTGAAACTTCAAAGTCAAAATATGTCAAACTCTTGTCAGCTTTGCAAAAACAATGAGTCATTTAAAAGTCTGTGTCTCAAATACGAGAAAGAAATTGCGGATTTAAAAATTGAAAACGCCGAATGGCAACAAAACCGCGATGACATCAAATATTGCAATGGTTTACTTGAGTCTGAAATTCAGGATAAAAATCACATCATCATTGATTTGAAAGAGAAAATTAAGCTACTTCAAAAAGGAAAGATGGTTGACACCACGGTGATAGCACCAGGATTGTATCAATTAGACAAAACTGCTAAAGAAAATTTTGTTCAAAACACTAATGTTGATAACTCCACTTCCACAGGACTAGTCTCCACTAGTAGCGTTAGCAGACCCCAAGCCAAAAAGTAACAAGTTGAATAGGCTCTAGCAACGTAAAAGAGGACAACTAGAAGCTCAAGAAGTAGAAGATCAACTTAGAAATTTGAATAAAACTCATGTTGCATCAGATTTAGATTCTAATCTGGCAAATTGTAATCAAAATCTACATGTAACGAATGATGAACCTTTGAATGTTTTGAATACTAATGCATCTTGTGTGTTTTGTCGTAAAAGCGTATCATCTGGTGATCATACAAAATGTATAGCTAATTCTCTTCTTAATCGTCATAAGAAATGTAGGACACGCATTCCTTCTAGGCCCACTACTGCCTCTAAGTCTATATTAGGAAAGCCGCCTTCTACGATTTCTAAAGAAGTTGAAGTTACCCCCATAAGTGCAGAGAACAAATCTAAGAAAAAGCCAATTACTAGTGAATTCACCAAAAAGAAAGCAAGAACTAGTTGGAATTAGCAACGTTGGTTACAATATAAACCAGACTTTAAATGGATTCCTAAACTGTTGAATACATGTGCTTCTAACCAACAGGAACCCGCACTTTCTTTGGGTTCCACCCTTACTTCTGTTCCATCCTTGTCGTCTTCTTGTGATGCAGGTGGTACAGATTGTTCTCTGGATTGTTAATAGCGGATGCACCCGACATATGACAGGCAATCTAAAACTGTTAAACAACTTTGTCTCAAAGTTCATTGGTACTGTAAGATTCGGGAATGATCATTACGCTTTAATCATGGGATATGGTGACTATGTCAGTGGGAACATTGAAATCAGTCGTGTTTACTATATGGAAGGCCTTAGACACAACCTTTTCTCTGTTGGTCAATTTTATGATGGGGATCTAGAAGTTGCATTTCGTGAGAAAACTTGATTCGTTCGTGATTTACAAGGAGACGATCTAATGTCTGGCTCACGTGGTTCTAATCTTTATACAATATCAATGTCAGATATGATTGCTACATCTCCAATATGTCTTCTCTCCAAAGCGGAATCGACTAAATCTTGGTTATGGCACAAACGTCTTTCGCACTTGAATTTTAAAACTATGACTGAACTTGCTCGTCACAAACTTGTTGATGGATTTCCAAGATTCCGTTTTACTAAAGATCACTTATGTTCAGCCTGTGAACAAGAAAAAAGTACTCGCGCTCATTTTCCTTCGAAACCTGAGCACAGTACGAATCATGTTTTACAATTGCTTCATATGGATTTGTGTGGACCGATGCGTGTTCAAAGTATCAACGGTAAACGCTACATACTGGTAATTGTGGATGATTACTCCAGATGGACTTGGGTTTATTTTTTACGAAGTAAAGATCAGGCTCCTTCAATGATCATCACCTTTCTCACTAAAATTCAAGTTCAGTTACGCAACACAGTACGAATAGTCAGAACTGACAATGGAACTGAATTTAAGAATCAGACACTTCGGTCATATTTTGAGAAAGTGAGAATTGAACATCAAACATCTATTCCTAGAAGCCCAGAACAGAATGGAGTTGTTGAAAGACGCAACAGGACGTTAGTGGAAGCTGCTAGAACAATGTTGATTAATGCTCAATTACCAGATTACTTATGGGCGAAAGCTGTTTCAACCGCATGTTATACCCAAAACCGTTGCATGATCACCAAACGCCATCGCAAAACACCTTATCAAATTGTTCACAAAAGAAAACCGAACATCGATTACTTTCATGTATTTGGAGCACTTTGTTATCCGAAAAATGATCGTGATGATTTAGGTAAACTTAAAGCAAAGGCTGACATCGGAGTGTTCGTTGGATACTGTGAAAATTCTAAAGGTTTTCGGATATGGAATCGTTGAACAAGAGAAATTCAAGAAACTATTCACGCTAATTTTGATGAACTCACACAAATGGCTTCTGAGCAACACAGCTTAGGACCCGAATTCAACCATCTTAATTCTCCGGACTCTTCGGCTGAACCATTGCCGCTCAACCGCAAAGAATTGGAAACCTTGTTTGCTCCACTGTTTGATGATACAATTGAATACCGTTCTACTGAGGTCTCACCTAATTCTGCTGCTCAACCTGATAACATTCCAGTACCTGACTCACCTCAACAAACTACAACAACTATTGAGAAAGACGATCCTCCAATTGCATCACCATTTACAGCAGAACAAACTGTTTCTAACTCCCGACAATCAGCTGAAGATCCTACACCACAATCAGTTCCATAACTCGCAGAGCATGATCCTGATGCGTTCTTTAACCCGTTTGCACCGGCTCCTACGTTTCCTGACATAGCTAAGTCGTCTACACGCAATTTGGATCCTGCTAACATGCGAGATACTTATCAACTACACCCTTCGACACACAAATGGACTCGAGACCATCCACTAGTTCATATTATTGGCCATCCAGATGCACCTGTAATGACAAGACAACGACTTCACACTGATGGAGAAACTTGTATCTATGCACTCACAGTTTGTCACGAAGAACCTAAGAACATTAAAGAAGCAATGACTTATGACAACTGGATTGAATCTATGCAAGAGGAATTTCAGCAGTTCATACGATTAGAAGTCTGGGAATTAGTTGAAAGACCTGACGGAGTCTTTGTCATCGGGTTAAAATGGATTTGGAAAAATAAGCTAGATGTAGAAGGCACTGTCATACGTAACAAATCACGCCTGGTAGAGAAAGGATACTCCCAACTAGAAGGACTTGATTTTGCAAAATCCTTTGCTCCAGTGGCTAGACATGAAGCTGTTCGGATCTTTTTAGCCTATGCTGCACACAGGAACATGGTTGTCTACCAAATGGATGTGAAAATAGCATTTCTTAATGGAGAACTCTGTGAAGAAGTTTATGTAAGCCAACCAGACGGCTTCGTTGATCCTGAGCGTCCTAATCACGTTTACCGACTCAAAAAGGCACTCTACAGACTTAAGCAAGCCCCACAGGCGTGGTATGACAAACTGTCCACTTTCTTGCTGGCCAATAAATTTTCTAAAGGATCAGTGGATCCAACACTATTTACAAAAACCTACGGGGAGGACTTACTTGTTGTTCAAATCTATGTCGATGACATTATTTTTGCCTCAACAAAAAGAAGTTACTCTAATGATTTTGCAAAATTAATGAAAGATAATTTTGAAATGTCCATGATGAGTGAACTTTCGTTCTTTCTAGGACTACAAGTTTATCAATCACCCCGTGGAATTTTTATAAATCAATCCAAATATGCTCTTGAAATTTTAAAGAAACATGGAATGATGAGTTGTGATACTTATAATACACCAATGGGCTATACCACAAAACTAGATGCTGACTTACATGGGACACCTGTTGACCCTACCAAATACCGCAGTATGATTGGGTCACTCATGTATCTCACAGCTAGTATACTTGATATAGTATTTGCTGTCTACATGTGCTCTCGCTATCAGTCCAAACCAATTGAAAAACACCTCAATGAGGTCAAAAGAATCCTTCGATACATAAAGGGAACCATTAACTTGGGAATCTGGTATCCGAAGGATTCTGGTTTTGAACTAGTTACTTTTTCAGATGCTGACCATGCAGGATGTTTAGACACACGCAAAAGTACATCTGGTGGATTACAGTTTCTCGGAGATAAACTTGTATCATGGCAATCAAAGAAGCAGGACTGCACATCACTGTCGTCAATAGAATCTGAATATGTAGCTATGTCTGCTTATTGTGCTCAAGTCATTTGGATGAGATCACAACTTAAGGATTATGGCTACCTGTTCAACAAGATTGCAATCTACTGTGATTCCAAAAGTGCCATTGCTATCTCCTGCAACACAGTTCATCACTGCAAATCCAAACACATTGATCTCCGATATCACTTCATAAAAGAGCATGTTGAAAAGGGTACCGTTGAACTATATTTTGTTGGGACTGAGTACCAATTGGCGGACTTACTTACCAAATCCTTAGCACCATCAAGGTTTTCTAGTCTAGTTCACCAAATTGGTATGCGATGTTTGACTCCAGATGATCTGGAAAAGTTTTTAAAACACAATTGATCGTCAAACATCAAAACTATCTTTGTAAATATCTTTTCAAAAACAAAATACAAAAATATAAAACCATAAAAAAAAAATGCAAGTACGACCACTCTTGTCAACACTATTTTTCATAAACGTCTTCAAATATGATCTAAAAACAAGTGTTGAGGGGGAGGTAAAATATTTTCCAAATTTTCTTAATAATTACTACGTACTTGCATTTTACCAAAAATATTATGTTTTATCAAAAGTGATGCTTCAAAAGGTGTTTCGGGATACTCACCTTGACCATTATAATAAATTTTAAGTTTTTTTTAAAGATTTCGTTCTAAGGTCAAGGGGGAGTAAAATTCCACAAGTTGTTCTTGTCATAGACTTGGTGTAGTTAACAAAAGTTAAATGTGAGAGTTAGTTTGGGCATTAGAATTGAAAGTAACATAAGGTTAAGGGACTACATGTGTCAATATGTGAAACTTAATTTTAACCTTAGTCAAAATACTCATTGACCGCCCATTTAATACACTTTCACCAAATTTTTTACTTTCACCAAACAAATCAAACGGCTCACAATCAAACTGCAAATCCAAGTGTTTAACATCAAATCTGTAAGTACCAAAAGTTTTTGATCATGTTTATAAACATTGGTTTTCAATTTCATCAAAATCCAACGGTTAATACGTTCTAAATCTCTCTTTTTCGATTTAAACTTTTGCGTAAAATCAAAGGATGAGATTAAGATTGTTAGGATGCGTTTTGACTAGTGGGATTTTGTTTATATGATGATGAATTATATGTTTTTATACTCTTATCGTGCCCAGAAACTCCAATTGATTAATTTGTAATTAGGGTTCATACGAGTTTTTAGGGATTTCTGAGTTTGAGTGTTTTGATTGGAATTGTTGATGGGGATTGTGTTTATATATGCCTAGGATCTTGATTATGAGGTTTAATTGCTTCAGTAACAACTAATTGATCATGAATCTAGGATTTAGGGTTCGTATACACTAGCAGATTTGATCTTTTGATTTTGTGGTCAATTGTTGTTATAATTTGGACCACATGTTCCTTAGCATGTAAGAAACACTCGCCCTAAGTCAATTACAACCCAGAAACATGATTGAATCCGTTTGTGATTATGTGTTCATACGTTCCTACGCGTAACTCTGAATTTTGACACGTTTACGCGTAAAATTATGTGTATTAAGTGCGTTGGTATAAATATTGATCAGTGGTTGTTATTTACACTTTCAGGAATCAAACGACTTAATTTTCAAAGGTGATTTTCTCAAAAAGGACGATTTTACGCATAAGTTTATCATCCTACGCGTAAGATGAAATCTTACGCATAAGATTCGACTCTGTTGAAAAAACCTGTCTTGGATAAGACAGTGTTTTACGCAAAAGATAAACTTACGCATAAGTTGTTTCTTACGCATAAGTCATGATCTTACGCATAAGTCAAAACCTACGCACAAGTTATATCTTATGCATAAGGTTCAATCCTTTGCATAAGCTCTAATCTTACGCATAAGATATAATCCTACGCGTAAAATTAAGCCTATGCAAAAGATTGAACTTACGCGCAACATATAAAGTTATGCGTAGACTTTGCACCTACGCTTAATATCATATCTTACACATAAGAAATGTTACGCGTAGGTTTCCTATCTTACGTGTAACATTGTCAAAATTCATGAAATTGTCTAAGTGTTGTAAAATTTCTAAAGTGTAAACTCTTGTAATAGTTAATTCATGGTGTGTTTAGATTGTTATAAGTTTCTACTAAATGTTAACTTCCATAAACACATGATTATCATATAACAACAGTTTTTACACACAACACCCACTGATCAATTCAAAATATGCACAATCATGTAATTGAATGTCTGAGCTAACTAAGTATATCATTGCTATGTTTATGATTGTTTATGATCAATTCAGATGGCTCAACATAATGGCATTCCGTATGGACCAGAACCTGAACCAAAACTCTCATGGGAAGAAACCTTTCCCGAAGATTACACCAGAAAGATAGGCAAGAACAACCTACGAATCAACTTCAACAAAATCACATGCAATGAATCTTCATGCATTGTAGCTGTGGATGCTCTCCTCTATCACCCTAACAAGATCCTGTTCACTAAGTCAGCATCAGTAGCCTGCTTCTACATACACCAATTCTGGCACACACTTCAGCTAGACCTTGGGGAAGAGTCCTTCACTTGCATGCTTCATAACAGACAGGTTACTGTGGACATAGATACACTTAGGAATGTTCTTGGGTTACCCGAACTTGGCCCAGATGAAGAATACGATCAAGTACCTAACGAGGAAGAGCTGATAGAGTGGCTACGGGATATTGGCTACGATGAATCAAAAGAAGTAGTGACAAGACACTCTAGGGTCAACATCATATTTCTTCCACAACCATGGAGAACCCTGTACATTCTGATTGCTAAGTCCTTATCTGGCAGAGACACTGGTCATGAACACCCCAAGCTCCAACACCTCAAGCTTTTCTGGGCCGTGGCAAACGTCAAGAAGGTGGATTATGCTAGCATTATTTGGGAAGACCTTGTGTGGCACATTCAACACAAGACCACCAACATTCCATTTGTTCGTTTCACCAAATTACTCATCGAAAGCTTCCTTCGTGAGTATGACGATATTCCACAAAGACTTGATGATGAAGCCAAGCACACTTTTAGAAATGAGGACACTCTCAGACAAATCAAGAGACTCGACACCAACACTCGTAAGCAAGGAAAGAAATTTCCCGATTGTCTCTTGAATGATAAAGTGAAGCTTTGCAAGAATTACAAGTACTACGAACAAGGACTTAAGGAAGACAAAGTTGGGTTCCTAGACGAAGTAATTCTACCCTCGTGCATGTAGAAGAAAGGGAGAAAGTCTGGGAGCTCTGGCAGTTCTACCAAGTCTAAACAAAAGAAGGGTACACTCAAGTTGAGAATTCCTGTCAAGAAACCTGAAACCATTCCTGAACCCACACAACCACCTTCTCCAAAACTGTCTAACTCAGAAACCGAATCTGACGAAGGTCCAATTTATAGGGAAGCCTATGCCAATATCAACGAGAAGGTTAACCTTGAAGATATTGATGATAAGGACATGACTTTCGAAGATTGGGAGAAAAATATTGATGAATTTGCTGATAATGCTGAATACCCAGCAAATCTCGATCAAAGACCGTTCACTTAAGCAGAGACAAAATTGGAAGAAGAAAGGATCAGGAAAGAGAAGCTGAAGGAACCAATGACTGCTGAACAAGAGTCTGCTCACTCAAACATAGGCCTTTCAGTAGAAGAAGAAAATGAAAGAACTCTTAAGTTGGGCCTCCTCCACAGCAAGATAGATGCATTCCAAGCAGATCAACCTCTACCTCCTTTGTTTTCTCAAACAAATGAAGCAGGCGGATCTAGCAGTATCCCTGAATCCATCACAGGAACCAATGCTGCTATGATAGTCTACGAAACCCCCACAATATCACCTAGAGATGTAGAGATGCTAAATGCTTCAGCAACAGGAGAAGAGGAAGAGGAGGAACATATGGATACTGATGTTCCATATCTTTTGACTATGGAAGAAATGGAAATCAGAGAAAGGGCTCAAGAAGGAGAGTTAAAGAAAAAGCAAGAAGCTGAAGAGGCTAGGCTTGAGGAGCTAGCACAAGCCAAATTGGAAGAAACAATCCATATGGAGGAAAGCAGAAAGGCTGAAGAGGCAGCCAAGCTAGCAGAAGATAAGTTAAGAAAAGAAGAAGAAGCCAAGCTTGCAGAAGAACTTAGGCTTAAGGCAGATGCAGCCAAATTAGCCGAAGAACAAAAGCTTAAGGCCGAAGCTGACAGACTGGCTGAAGAACAAAGATTGCAAGAGGAAGCAGCCAAAGTTAAGAATGTTGAACAACCCGAATCACAAAGAGGAGATGATAAGGACGTAACCACCAACATCGAATCTTCACAATCATCACCTCCAGCATCCGAATCTACCCATGACGAATCAATCAAGAAACCCGCAAGTACAAAAGCCTCTGCTGCATCCAAGTTGATAAAGAAAGCTTTTAGAAGAGTTCATGATAAGAAGAAAAACAAATTGGAAGATCGAGTTGAATCACTTGCAAGCCAAGTTGCAGAATTGACAAAGCTTAACACAAATGTTCAGGAGCTGCAAGAAAAAGTTGACACCTTCTTAGCTAAGGATGTACAAGAAAACTTGGAAGCCACATTAGCTGCTCAAGCGCATCAGTACATGGAACAACACTTAGTTGCTGAATTAAAAGAGTTGCTGGCACCTATGAGAGATGAACTCACCAAGTTTGCAGAACAAGCAGTCAAGAAAGTGATCAGATCTACCTCGTTTACTCTTCGAGCTGACAAATCAACTTTACCACAACCGGGGTTATCTATGGACGAATTAGAAACCCAGCTCTTAGACAAATTGGCAAGTAAGTTCACATTGTCACCTGAAGAAGCTAAAGTCCTGGAAGCTTTGAAAGCCAAAATGACTAAAGAGACCTGCAGCACTAAGGCCGATAAATTGAAACGTCCAAGAGATGATGAAGATCAGGATCCTAACTCTCAGGCAAAGAAACAAAAGCAAGCCGAAGGACCCTCATCTCAACCAAAAGAACCGGTCATCCCTCCAACTACAACAACATCTTCACAACAACCCAAGGCATCTGGTTCCGCTCCTAAAGCCCATGACCACTTTGAATATACAGGCGAAGACGAGATTCCTCATACCAATGAAGTGCCAGAACCGTCATCTACAAAGAAGAAAGAAAGGAAACGAAAACATCATCAGCATAAATCGGACACCTCGTCAAAAGGCACAGAACCGAAGAAACCGAAAACCGTTCTCAAATGGCTAGACGAAGACGAAACTGCCGATTACTCCTGGTTTGACAAGATGATTAATTCACAACCTCCACTTGTAGACAATCAAGAACCTCTCGATGGTCGAACAGTGGAATACGCTCAGTTGATTCAACATAAGTTTCATATGAAAAAGATGAACAAGAAAGAGCTACGAATAATCAAGAATGATGCGTTCAATCTTCTGAAAGATCGGTCTGCTAACTCCATCGAACTTGAGTACCATATAGAAAATATTGCTTGAGCTATGTCAAGCAATATTGACTGGATCAATCCTGAATCTCACGTCGATCCGGTCACAAGGAAAACCGCACCATACATAACTGACTGGTCCAAACCACTGCCTATGATTGGGAAGCCAAAGGAACCAAAGATCCCTTACAAGTTCTTCTTCAACAACGACTTGGAATTTCTACAACACGGAAGCAAGATTGAGAAGAAGTAGGCCACATCACTTACCTTCCTCCCTGCAGCCAGATACCTCAACAACGCCATCGAAGAAGAAGCCTCTAACTTATTCATCGATAAAGTTATTGACTATGACCGGAACGCACTCTACAGCATACATCATTGGCCAGATAACCGGGCACAGTATTATCGAAGCAGCAGACTCAATCAGACAATGGGTAATGTGACAAGTGAGTTGAAGATAGTCTCGATTCAGTTCATTTCGACAGTCACTCACTTTGGGTACCCCTTCCTCAGCAAAATTATACTCAAAAGACTTGATGAAAAAGAGTACGAGATTTCCGAGTCAGACTTTCCAAGATTACTCCTCAACGACATAGAAGATATGTATCTGCTCAAGGTTCAAGGAAAGCTTTGCAACCTACCCAAACCTATGCAGCTTTCCTTTATCACAACTCTCCTAATCTTCATCAGACAAATAGTCATCCGAGAAAGAGTAGAAGATCTTCAACTGGGAGTGGAAAGTTATCAGAAGAAGCTGAATCTCACCAAACCTAATATGTTCAACATCCCCAACCTTCAACATCTATCTCTATATTCCTTGATCAGGCACCCGACATTTGGGTTCACATACCGCAGTGTAAACGGTTGTAACTGCTTCATGGGCTATGAAGAAATCCATAAGTTCTGTGATGAAACCTTGAAGTTCGTCAGAGATGGAATCAAAAGCAGATTGGATGACTTAGCACTGGGCAAATCCAAAAGGTGGAATACCGATGAGGCTAGGGAAGCTCGCAGATTCATTACAAGGATTGAGAATCGCTTGAAGCGCAGGGATCAGTTTCGGAGATTGGAAAGCTATGTTGGAGGCAGACCTGGATTTCCGGTGTTGACATTTCAGAGACCTGAATGGTAGCAAAGTTGTAAGAACTTGATTTGATTTGTCATATTACTATTCTTCATAATGGCTTGTGCACACATTACAGTGCACAACCCGAACTTGTAAAGAAAGGACCCTGAGGTACGCATCAGTGCCTCAATCCTAATATAAGGAGCGAAGGCTTCTTAATTTTGAGTAGAATTAATCAAATAGTTTATGAATTTTTCATAATTCTGCTCAAAATGACAAGTATTTCACCTCAATAAGACCGAATCACCTGTTGAGGGGGAGCACTTGTCAAAAAAACAAAAAAAATACTTTGTTCTAAAATTAAAAAGTTCTTGGTGAATCTCCCCATAAGACTCAAAAAGGCATATTTTAATCTAAAAAGATTGTCAAAAACATCATTTTATATGCTATTTTTGAGGGGGAGAAAATGAAAAAAAAATGATTAAAATATAAGTAGTCAAAAGGCTAAAAGTTGTATCATGAGCGAGCTAGACTCAGAATTGACCCAGGAATTGACGAGACAATAAAAGTTAGTAATATCAAAAAGACTTATCCTCGACGGGTAATAACATCAAGTTAGTTACTAGAGCTAGTTGTCACCTAAAAGCTGACAATGGATCTCTTTAACTAACCAAGTAAGCGTGTCTCGAAAAGGATTTGTCTTAGAAGAAATGTACCGTCTCGAGAAACTTTCTGTGGACTTGACCAAGCCGGGTAATAACTTCAAGCTACTTTAACTAGTGATGTAAACGTGTCACGAATCGGTCTTGTTCACTGAAAGTGGATCAATTCAAAATGCTTGCTCCTCCCGCATGTGCAAATTTATTAAATACTCATGAGCACATGTGAAGGGGGAGCCCTTCAAAAAGTGTACACAAAACTCTCAAAGTGTTAACCAAAATATTTGATTATCACAAACACTTTGAGAGATTTTCAATCAAAGGTTTCTTGGCTACTGTCGGTTAATCAAGGAGTTATAAGGTGATTAAGATAGGAATAACTGTCCTATGATCCGCCAGAGCCGGAGGGATCTACCCAAGGACATCTCCCATAGTTAGAATTAGAAGTCCTTAGGTATGATACGAAAAAAGGAGAAAAGAATGAAAGGGAAAGAAGGAGTTGAAGAATTAAAAAGAAATGTAAAAGAAAATGGTGAAAAGAAATAGCCCTCTGATGAGTGCTTAATCACTCATCCTTTTTAAGCCTTATTTCAGACCAAAAACACCAAATACTAACCAAAAATGCCAAGAGAATGCATGTTTTTGTATTTGTATATGTGCAGGTACGGATATGAGAAAAATGGACAAAAACAAAGGAAAACCGACAAAAACGAGCACGAGATTGGAAAAAGGTCAAAAGCCGGAGCCGGGGAAGTCAAATGGTCAAAGTTCAAGCTTAAAAAGTCAAATTCAACCTCAGAGATTCATCAAAGTTTCATATTTGGTCCCTGAATAAGTTTGAGAGATTGGCAAATTTAGTCCCTTGACGATTATTCGAAGAAAAGACAAAATTGGTCCTTCATAGATCAAAGAATGGCAATTTTAGCCCTTGGAAGAAACTTTGGAAAATTTACAGCTTTGGTCCCTGAGTTTTGAGTTTATACAACAATGGTCCTTATCATTTTATCCTAAACTAAAATAAACCAATTCACATCCGGATATATAAAACCAATAAGCCTTAGCCCAAAATCCCACTAAGCCCACCACCCTAATCCTACCCAGCCCACCATTTAAACCCGGTCAACCCAGTCAACCATGTCAAAAATAATAAAAACATACAAACACTCCCATTTACCGCCCCCCAATTCATATCCCTTCCCAGATTTTCACTATTTACATGAACCCTAAAATCCTTCCCACCAAATTACCCCACTTGGGAAATAATTACCCAATCATATCGCTTCTATAAGGAGTCAGAGAATGTCAGACGTAGTCAGAGGCTTACACGTGGACCAATAAGCTTACACACGGAGGATTAGTCTCAATCACATCAATCAATCATACGGTCCAAAATGATTGGAAGCATCTAGAGCGTGATCAATGGCTATCAAAGGACTCAAAGAAACACAAAGTGACGCGGATTGATGACCTGGACTCAACCCTAGCAGCTCTCATCTCAGGCTATAAATACCCCCTCCATTTCATTGTAATAGGGTGCCATTTTTTTACTTATTGTTATGCTGTTAAATCCTTTTCTTGTAACGAATTTATTTACTTAATGAAATTTAAGCTTTCTTATTTACTTGTCTTGCAAATTCCTTTACCTTATTTACTGCTTATTATTGTTTATTAACTGTTTTCAGCTTATTGTTTCTATTTCCTTATTGTTTTTTTTTTTTTAAATTCAGTTCTACTTATCAGCTTATTTACTTATTGTATTTTAAAGTTTACATAAAAAGAAAAAAAAAATACAAAGTTCTTATTCAACAAGCTTTAATAAGCTTGTATTATTGTTTATACAGTTTCATATCAGCTCTTTATAGCTTTTGTGAAGCTTTATTTGGCACCAATCATTCAAAGTTCTTAGTCAAACAAAGTCAATACAAGTGTTAATTGCAAATAAGCTAAGCTTATTAGGAGTAAAAGACAGCCAAAGAGGAGCAATTGGCCTGTCTAGAGACAGGCTGTGTTGGATTTCACCTCTCTGTTTGGCTGAGAGGTGATTGGTGAGATTTCATTTTAAGTTTCATAGTTTAATTTTGCTTATAGATCATTGTTACTGTTTCATTATTGCTTATTTCTGTTTACATTTTGCTTTAGTTTATTATAGCTTAATTTCATTATTGCATTTGGTTTCATTTGATTGAGTTGTTGTTTGAATTCACCACTACTGTTCCATCTGTCTCACTTATTGGATCTGAGTTATGTGATTTGTTTGAGTATTGAATCTGAGTTGTGTGTTTCAGTTTAAAATAAGAGTGTTTGGATCTATTTCATAACTGAGGTTAGGTTTGGAGTGAGTTCAGTTGAGGTTCTATGGTGATACTAGTGCACAACAGGTCATACAGGGGTGTTTGGATCAGGTTATTTCACTGTAGACTTGGTGTTTTATAGCTGAAATTCTTGCATCAGTAACTCATATTAGGCTATTATAAGTTAGTAGTAGCATAAAAACAGTAGGTTATTTAGCAAAAGTCAGAATTAGACTCTTATCATCAATAGGCCTGCACTATTTGAAATCTGATCTTGCAAAATCTGTTCCATCAGTGAAATTTGTGTTGTTGTTTGAGTATTTAGTGTTTAAAAATAATCACTAAACAACTAGGAAAGGTTTTAAGTCACTGAAATCCATTTTAGTCAAAGCTTACTTGCAATCAAAAAGTCAAAGAAGTTTTTGGTTGTCTGTTTTGGTCAGATTTTCAAAGAGAGGCACAGACCTCAATTTTGATTCAAAATACTTGTTGTTTGTTGATTTGTGAAGCTTAGTAGTAGATTAACAAGTATTAAAAAGAAAAAGTAAGTTTGGAGCCCTTTTGCTTATTGAACTTGTCTGTTTGAGCACAAGATTGCCCTGCACATCAGGTGTCAGTCTAACTCCTAGGGTATTTTTAGGCCTTTCAATTGATTTTAGCATTTGGTGTTTTGGCTAATTTGAGATCTCTGGTAGTCAGTAAATAGATTGCCACCATAATTTTACAATTCTAAGCTTATTTAGATTGCTTATTTGGTCTATCTTAGTGAGTGTTTGAGCCTAGTCATCTGTTTTCATAACTAGGGCTGCAAGTTGGTTTTGGTAATTGAAATCTGAGTTTTGTGGTTCATCTTAGTTCATTTGCACCCTAGGTAGTTGTTTCAGTTGAGCTTTTGCATCGAGCTTATCTGTTCAGCTTATTGCTTTTTCTCATAGTGCTTATTTGATCTAATTGTGCCCATACTTGTGTTTCTGAGCCTCATTCTGGTTAATCTCTATTTATCTGAGCTCATTTAAGTTTAAAAATCATTTGGGTAAAGTTTCAGGTCAATTAGTCAAGTTTTGCTTATAAATAAGCACTTTCCAATAAGCAGTTTTGGTTTAACCAGCACTTCCAGTGCTTATTTTCAAATTTTTATATTTTTCCTAGATTCAGAATAGTATTTTAGAATTTTCCTGAAATTTTCAGATTTTTCCAAGTTCATTTGCTATTTTTCTTATTTAATTTTCAATTTTAATCATTTTTAATTACTTTTTAATTACCAAAAATTCCAAAAAATCAGAAAAACCCCAGAAAAATCCAAAAAAATATTAGAAAATTATTTTTAGTTATTTTAGAATTTTAGAAATTTATTTTGCATTTTTCTCAATTTATTTGCATTTTCTTTTAATTTTTAATTAGTTTAATTAGTTTTTAATTCATAAAAAATAAATAAAAAGTAAAAAAAAAATATTTTTCCTTTTCTCAAAATTTTCTTTTATCATTTTTAATTTTTGAAAAGTATTTTCAAGTCCGTAGGAGTAGCGTAGCTTAAAAGTCGCGTTTTATTTTGTACGTTAACGTTTAATTTCCGTTTTAATTTACGGTTTTCGATTCTACGTTACGTTTTTGGTTTGTTTAGTTGAATTACGTGCTGAATTGGTTATTTGTGCTTCATTTAATATCTCATTAGTGTAATCTCATTCACATCACTTTTTACACTTTTCACGACACGTTTTCCGAATCGGAAATTCGGAATTCCATTCACCCTTCACACGGAATGCGACCTCGGATTATCCGTATTTCTTTGCGGATTTCTTGAGCTTACATCTATACTATAATATTGATATTGTGTTTTTCACGAATTAATTTTGGCGCCGCTGCCGGGGAAGGTTAAAGTGAATTTTTGAATATTCGTTTTTGAAAAATTGTGTTTTGATAAGCCTTCCTCTATTTTGTATATATTATATAAATATCGAAAAATCAAAAACACTTTTCCTAAAGTATTTTCACAAAAATACCAAAAAAATAATAAAGTTACAGCCTCGACTCGATCGAAAGAAAGGGCGTTGTAAACCAAATAAGTCTCCCAATATAATTACGCGTGAAATTAATTGTTAATCGGATTACTTTGATTCTACGACCGAATAAGCGGAAAATACGGAAGCTTTGACATTAAATTGCAAGCTGAAGAGAGATCCATTCTTCTCTCCCGTTCCGTCGCGAGTAGATTAAGGGAAACGGTTTACGATTAACGTAACGTTTGAAAAAGAAAAACAAAAGTTTAAGTTTTTGAGTTTTGCTTTATAAAAACAAAAATACAAAAAGATTTTCCTTTTCAAATTTGATTTTCCTTTTATTTTTCAAAAGTTGAGTTTTTGTGGTGTATGAACACCCGGTCATCTTCTAAACGTCTTATTTCTCCATTATCGAACCCCGAGAGTTTGATACGTCACACACACAAAGTTCGTTTCCCTAACATCACGGAAATGGAACAAAACAACCACAACAATCAACACCCTCCGGTGGGTGTTGTTCAAAATGCACCAGCTCCCGATCTCCGAACGATGGAGGAGCTGTGTCAACCGACAATGCACGGTAGAGGCGGTCCGATTGCCCCTCTCAATATTGAGGCTACGGATTTTGGACTTAAGCACCACATGATTCAACAAGTCCAAAATTCATGCCAATTTCACGGTTTACCGGGTGACGATGCTAACAAGCATCTCGACAAATTTTTAACCGTCACCCAAAGTATGAAACAACATGGGGTCTCCGATGACGCCCTTCGTCTTTCTCTCTTCCCCTATTCTCTTACACATCATGCCACAGCTTGGTTTGATCGTCTTCCCAAGAACTCGATTCATACCTTCGAAGAAATGGTATCGAAGTTCTTGGCGAAATATTTTCCACCATCGATGGTGACGAAACTTCGAAACGATATTAGCAATTTCCGTCAGCTTCCCGACGAATCTTTATTCGAAGCTTGGGAACGCTATAAGCTTGCTATTGATCGGTGTCCAAACCATAACATGCTTCTTGTTACGATAATTGATACGTTTTACAATGGTTTGACTTTGCGACATCGGGACACGATCAATGCAGCTGCAGGTGGAACTTTTATGAAACGACGTCCTGAAGATTGCTACGAACTTATTGAGAACATGACTGCTCATTACAATTACTGGGATTCCTCTGCCGAGAGGAATGAGTCAAGAACAACCGTTGCTCACAATTCTTCTACGTCTAATTCTGAAATAGCCGCAATTACTAAGAAACTCGATGATTTGTCGACTGCTGTTTTAAGAATGCACCAAACGTCTCAAAATCAAAATCAAGTCAAGAACCATCAAGTCAATATGGTGAACAATGTTTGTGAGACTTGTGGTGGTCCTCATTCGTATTTTGAGTGCACAGCCACCGGTGGCTACACTCACGAGAATGTGTATGCTACTTCGGGAACCTACAATATGGGCGGTAACGGATACCAACCACAGGGTGACCGAAATCTTCTTAGCTACCGTTCGAACCATTATGTTGGACCACCCGGTTTCAATCAACCGAATCAAGTCAATCCGGTTAATCAAGTCAATCAAGTTAATCAAAATGTGCAAAACCGAAATCATCAATTTAATCACAATGCTAATCAAAATCGGATGAACAATGGTTTTCAGAATCAAAATCATGATTTTCAAAATCAAAATCGGGGAAATTATAATCAAGGCCCGAATCAAGGGAATTTTCAAGGAAATGCTAATCATGGGAATTTTAATCATGGAAATCAAAATTTTTAGAATCAAGGTTTCAATAACAACAATCGTGCTCAAAATTTTCAAAATCCAGTTGTGAATCAGTCTTCTTCGGATGATTTACTCAAGCAGTTTATGAAAAGTCAAGAGGAAATGAATAAAATGTTAATTAATCAAATGGCCGAATTGAAGAAGTCTTTAAATGATCGACCCTCGGGTTCGGGTACTCTTCCAAGCAACACGATCGCTAACCCGAGGGGCGAGATCAAGGCGATCACGACTCGCAGTGGTGCTTTATATGAACCCACAGTGCCGACTACCTCTTCTTCTTCGTCTCCGCCTAAGGTAGTGGACTGTGAGACCGAGGTGACAAAGGACCCGGTTCCTCCTATTAATAATGGGGGAGCTGAAAACGTCCAACCTCCAGTTGTCCAAAAGTCAAAGGATAAAGAAAAAGTCGTTTTTGAGAATAATGTGAAATACAAGTCAAAATTGCCATATCCGTCACGATTTAACGATGAAGAGCTCCGTGCAAAATCTAAAAAACAAATGGAAAAGTTTCTCGATATTTTTCAAAAGTTGCACTTTGATATCAGTTTCATGGATGCTCTTGTGTACATGCCGAAATTTGCCTCAATGTTTAAAAATCTAATAAGTAATAAAGAGAAATTGCTCGAATTAACCGAAACACCGATAAATGCTCAATGTTCCGCGATTCTTCTCAAGAAGCTTCCCGAAAAGCTTGGTGATTCGGGAAAGTTTCTCATTCCATGTTCATTGAAAGATCAAGAAGTTTGTAACGCCCTGGCCGATTCGGGAGCGAGTATTAACCTCATGCCATTATCGATCTACGAACAACTTGGAATGGGGGCTCTTAAACCGACGAGAATGACTTTGGAGCTTGCTAATCGATCGATCACTCATCTAGTGGGAATTGCTGAGGACGTTTTTGTTCGTGTGAATTCGTGTACTTTTCCGGCAGATTTTGTTGTTGTCAATTTTGAAGCTGATCCGAGAGTTCCTCTTATACTAGGGCGACCGTTTTTACGAACCGCTAAAGCCCTAGTAGACCATTATGAGGATACTCTAACTTTACGACACGATGATGATATTATGATTTTTAAAGCCGATGATTCGAAATCAAAGAAGTTTTCCGTCAAAAGTGTTGATGTTTGTGATTATTCATTTGATGATTTTGTGAAAACGTTCGTCTCCGACTCTTCCTCATTATTTCCTCCGACTAAGGAACATGATTCTTTTTGGGAAGAGGTCGATGAATTTCTTGCTATTGATACGATTCCGTTTTCTGAGATTGACGATTCTTACTTTGATTCGGAGGGAGATACTATTTTTCTTAACAATTTGTTGAACAATGAACCATCAATCCCTCTGGATAAAGTTAAGACGAAGATTGAATTCATAATTGGCGATCCTCTTGAGGCCGAGCTCGAGGAATTTTTACCAGAATTTGAGATTTTTACCTTCGATACGACTGAGGAGATGAGTGGCAATCCCACTTATCGTCCTGATTTTTCTGATCCGACGTATGAAGTTTTTCATTTCGATCATACGGAAGAGACGAGTCGTGGCAGTACCACTTCTCATGCTTTTATCTCTCTTCCGGAGTTTGAATCATTTCGTTTTGATAAATTTGAAATGGAAAAGTTTTCTAAACCTGAATATGAAAGTTTCAGTTTTGATCTTGAAGTTGATCATGATCCGGGTGGAGTTCTTAAAAATGAGAATTTGAATGAAAAGTTTTTCCCAACCCTCCCACCCGGAAAAGATTTTAAAATGAGTTTAAATGATAAGATTTATAATTCCACAATTATGAAGTTTTCTTTTGATAATGATGAGTTTTTTAAGATTGTTATTATAACGTTCTTGCCGTTTATAACGTTTGGTGTGATTTCTCTTATCCTTCACTCCGTGAGGAGTGAGGATGTTGTTTTTGATCCTGGTATCATTTTTCAAAAGTTTCAAAATTAAAATACCAGTGGTCATCTCTTCGGGATGGAACTTTCAACTAATTCAAATGTTTTTCAAATTTTTTTTAATGAAAGCCCGAGAGAGATTATTTTCCATTTGCTCTCCCCAAGGACGAATTAATTCGGGGATCGAGTCAAGCTAATGTGACTCGGTGAACAAAAACAAGCGCTTCGTGGGAGGCACCCCATGCTTATCCAATTTCATTTTCTTTATTTTCTATTTTCTAATAACGTGACGTGAGGGGGGCGACCCTTTCCAAACTTGTGTTTTCGTGGTTGTTGTTTATGAATGTTCAGGAATTTCCCCGAAGTTTGAGGACTCTCGTGCTCGTGGTTTGTCGTTCTCTCCACTCGAGTCTCATCCTTCGCTGCTCTTTCGGAAATTCACCATATCCAAAATCTTATCGACTAACGTTTATCTCTTGGCATACTTAATAAACGGCCTTAGATTTTACGTAGGATTACCTTTACCCTTAAAACATTGAGGACAATGTTTCACTTTAGTCTGGGGGGGTGAATCTTCGATTCGATTTGACCTGTACCATCGTCTGAGCTGTTAACTTACGCAACTCCATTTTCCACCAAAAATTTTAACTTTTGTCACCGCTTTATTATGCAAAATATATATATATATATATATATATATATATATATATATATATATATATATATATATATATATATATATATATATATATATATATATATATAAAATAAAAAAAAATAAAAAAAAAGTGAAAAAAATGAAAAAATGTATGATATGAATAATAAGTTTTGACACCTTGTTTTAACTTTCCTACCGGCGAGAGTAGAAATAAATGTTCCGACTTGACCGGGCGTGTTGAGCCCTAGCTCGTCTCCCTTAACCAAAATAATCATAAGATTATGGCTAAGCATCCGCGGATCTCATTATTTGGGATTTTAAATTTGCGGAGATCGAGGAATGATAGAGTTTATTTAGAAGTTTCGTGCTATACACGGATCACATTACTGGGATTTAAAAAACCCACGAGAGGTACTTGTGGCCTCCTTGTTCCCATCAGCAACGTCACCAATATATAAATAGATGTCTAGGATTAATTAAGGGTATACGGTTTGGGCAATACTTAGTTTTTTCTCGTTCCCAACAAAATCTCTGCATATGGGGGTTTGGTACACATAGGGGTACTGCCAGTGTTACGGTGAAATAGACTATTGCATCTTGCCGGTTCGCAGCCGATGTTGTGATCTTAGTAAAAACCGTAGGACTCGGGGTTTGGCATATAGTTATGAATATCAATAATAATAGTCCAAAGCCAAATAAAAAGGCAGAGGAATCCAAAGCTATAAAAAGCAGCGGATAGAAATCCAAAGTCATAATAAAGCTCTTACATCTTGGCGGCTCATAAACCGTTGACTGTAAAAGAATAAAGGACTAAGGACCAAAGTATTATTAAAGTGCTTATGATTATGCAAAAATGCCAAGCTTCGACTCTGGGGGTTTCCCTAATAAAAAGCTTCCGTTTCGGGTATCAAACATGGTATGTCTCGGTTGTAGATAAAAAGGGAGCCCCTACAAATCGTGTTAAATCAGAGACCTTCATGTGGACCCGATTTCTGTATGCAGGGGTTTTCGAGGGAAAGTTTGGAAACTACTTAGCGTTCAAAATTTGTGCTCTTATCGGACTAACAAATATCGAAACGAGAAAATATGAAGCAATTCATTTCTCACAAATTAAAATCCTTAGATACAAAACTTAGGACCTGGGGACAAGAGGTAATACACAAGTAACTTTTGTGGGCAGTGTTAGCATCTAACTTCTGATAAACAATGATTTCGATTTTACGCTTAGTTTGGGAGCTTGTGAAAAATCAAGGATGACGATTTTTATCCGTATGGTCTCTTCTCTGTGAGAAGTGTTTCTACTCGTTGACCCTGAAAATTATCAACAGATAAGAATTGATAATGAAAGTCAAATCAAACCGTCACATATATAAATGAAAAAAAAATACAAAAATAGTAGTTGTAGTTGTTATTCATGAAAATCGGAAAACGGAACGTTTTTGAGAATAAATGATTTTACTATCTCTTTTGAACATCATTGCTACTTTACAACGTCAGTAAAGAGAGGTTTTGAAATTATTTATCTCTTAAGCGTGAGGTGATGACATTGCGTGAGGGCACGGCAATACCTTAGTCTGGGGGATTTTGATGAGTGTTTAATCACTCATCCTTTTTAAGCCTTATTTCAGACCAAAAACACCAAATACTAACCAAAAATGCCAAGAGAATGCATGTTTTTGTATTTGTATATGTGCAGGTACGGATATGAGAAAAATGGACAAAAACAAAGGAAAACCGACAAAAACGAGCACGAGATTGGAAAAAGGTCAAAAGCCGGAGCCGGGGAAGTCAAATGGTCAAAGTTCAAGCTTAAAAAGTCAAATTCAACCTCAGAGATTCATCAAAGTTTCATATTTGGTCCCTGAATAAGTTTGAGAGATTGGCAAATTTAGTCCCTTGACGATTATTCGAAGAAAAGAAAAAATTGGTCCTTCATAGATCAAAGAATGGCAATTTTAGCCCTTGGAAGAAACTTTGGAAAATTTACAGCTTTGGTCCCTGAGTTTTGAGTTTATACAACAATGGTCCTTATCATTTTATCCTAAACTAAAATAAACCAATTCACATCCGGATATATAAAACCAATAAGCCTTAGCCCAAAATCCCACTAAGCCCACCACCCTAATCCTACCCAGCCCACCATTTAAACCCGGTCAACCCAGTCAACCATGTCAAAAATAATAAAAACGTACAAACACTCCCATTTACCGCCCCCCAATTCATATCCCTTCCCAGATTTTCACTATTTACATGAACCCTAAAATCCTTCCCACCAAATTACCCCACTTGGGAAATAATTACCCAATCATATCGCTTCTAGAAGGAGTCAGAGAATGTCAGACGTAGTCAGAGGCTTACACGTGGACCAATAAGCTTACACACGGAGGATTAGTCTCAATCACATCAATCAATCATACGGTCCAAAATGATTGGAAGCATCTAGAGCGTGATCAATGGCTATCAAAGGACTCAAAGAAACACAAAGTGACGCGGATTGATGACCTGGACTCAACCCTAGCAGCTCTCATCTCAGGCTATAAATACCCCCTCCATTTCATTGTAATAGGGTGCCATTTTTTTACTTATTGTTATGCTGTTAAATCCTTTTCTTGAACGAATTTATTTACTTAATGAAATTTAAGCTTTCTTATTTACTTGTCTTGCAAATTCCTTTACCTTATTTACTGCTTATTATTGTTTATTAACTGTTTTCAGCTTATTGTTTCTATTTCCTTATTGTTTTTTTTTTTAAATTCAGTTCTACTTATCAGCTTATTTACTTATTGTATTTTAAAGTTTACATTAAAAAAAAAAAAAAAAAAAAAAAAAAAAAAAACAAAGTTCTTATTCAACAAGCTTTAATAAGCTTGTATTATTGTTTATACAGTTTCATATCAGCTCTTTATAGCTTTTGTGAAGCTTTATTTGGCACCAATCATTCAAAGTTCTTAGTCAAACAAAGTCAATACAAGTGTTAATTGCAAATAAGCTAAGCTTATTAGGAGTAAAAGACATCCAAAGAGGAGCAATTGGCCTGTCTAGAGACAGGCTGTGTTGGATTTCACCTCTCTGTTTGGCTGAGAGGTGATTGGTGAGATTTCATTTTAAGTTTCATAGTTTAATTTTGCTTATAGATCATTGTTACTGTTTCATTATTGCTTATTTCTGTTTACATTTTGCTTTAGTTTATTATAGCTTAATTTCATTATTGCATTTGGTTTCATTTGATTGAGTTGTTGTTTGAATTCACCACTACTGTTCCATCTGTCTCACTTATTGGATCTGAGTTATGTGATTTGTTTGAGTATTGAATCTGAGTTGTGTGTTTCAGTTTAAAATAAGAGTGTTTGGATCTATTTCATAACTGAGGTTAGGTTTGGAGTGAGTTCAGTTGAGGTTCTGTGGTGATACTAGTGCACAACAGGTCACACAGGGGTGTTTGGATCAGGTTATTTCACTGTAGACTTGGTGTTTTCTAGCTGAAATTCTTGCATCAGTAACTCATATTAGGCTATTATAAGTTAGTAGTAGCATAAAAACAGTAGGTTATTTAGCAAAAGTCAGAATTAGACTCTTATCATCAATAGGCCTGCACTATTTGAAATCTGATCTTGCAAAATCTGTTCCATCAGTGAAATTTGTGTTGTTGTTTGAGTATTTAGTGTTTAAACATAATCACTAAACAACTAGGAAAGGTTTTAAGTCACTGAAATCCATTTTAGTCAAAGCTTACTTGCAATCAAAAAGTCAAAGAAGTTTTTGGTTGTCTGTTTTGGTCAGATTTTCAAAGAGAGGCACAGACCTCAATTTTGATTCAAAATACTTGTTGTTTGTTGATTTGTGAAGCTTAGTAGTAGATTAACAAGTATTAAAAAGAAAAAGTAAGTTTGGAGCCCTTTTGCTTATTAAACTTGTCTGTTTGAGCACAAGATTGCCCTGCACATCAGGTGTCAGTCTAACTCCTAGGGTATTTTTAGGCCTTTCAATTGATTTTAGCATTTGGTGTTTTGGCTAATTTGAGATCTCTGGTAGTCAGTAAATAGATTGCCACCATAATTTTACAATTCTAAGCTTATTTAGATTGCTTATTTGGTCTATCTTAGTGAGTGTTTGAGCCTAGTCATCTGTTTTCATAACTAGGGCTGCAAGTTGGTTTTGGTAATTGAAATCTGAGTTTTGTGGTTCATCTTAGTTCATTTGCACCCTAGGTAGTTGTTTCAGTTGAGCTTTTGCAT
This sequence comes from Artemisia argyi, assembly GCA_030686995.1. NCBI lineage: Eukaryota > Viridiplantae > Streptophyta > Magnoliopsida > Asterales > Asteraceae > Artemisia > Artemisia argyi. The sequence goes on from CM060696.1 coordinate 104,188,543, forward strand.
TGAGCTTATCTGTTCAGCTTATTGCTTTTTCTCATAGTGCTTATTTGATCTAATTGTGCCCATACTTGTGTTTCTGAGCCTCATTCTGGTTAATCTCTGTTTATCTGAGCTCATTTAAGTTTAAAAATCATTTGGGTAAAGTTTCAGGTCAATTAGTCAAGTTTTGCTTATAAATAAGCACTTTTCAATAAGCAGTTTTGGTCTAATCAGCACTTCCAGCGCTTATTTTCAAATTTTTATATTTTTCCTAGATTCAGAATAGTATTTTAGAATTTTCCTGAAATTTTCAGATTTTTCCAAGTTCATTTGCTATTTTTCTTATTTAATTTTCAATTTTAATCATTTTTAATTACTTTTTAATTACCAAAAATTTCAAAAAAATCAGAAAAACCCCAGAAAAATCCAAAAAAATATTAGAAAATTATTTTTAGTTATTTTAGAATTTTAGAAATTTATTTTGCATTTTTCTCAATTTATTTGCATTTTTTTTTAATTTTTAATTAGTTTAATTAGTTTTTAATTCATAAAAAATAAATAAAAAGTCAAAAAAAAATATTTTTCTTTTTCTCAAAATTTTCTTTTATCATTTTTAATTTTTGAAAAGTATTTTCAAGTCCGTAGGAGTAGCGTAGCTTAAAAGTCGCGTTTTATTTTGTACGTTAACGTTTAATTTCCGTTTTAATTTACGGTTTTCGATTCTACGTTACGTTTTTGGATTGTTTAGTTGAATTACGTGCTTAATTGGTTATTTGTGCTTCATTTAATATCTCATTAGTGTAATCTCATTCACATCACTTTTTACACTTTTCACGACACGTTTTCCGAATCGGAAATTCGGAATTCCATTCACCCTTCACACGGAATACGACCTCGGATTATCCGTATTTCTTTGCGGATTTCTTGAGCTTACATCTATACTATAATATTGATATTGTGTTTTTCACGAATCACCCTCCATATGTTCAACCTTAGGGCAGACACCGGGTTCAACTCGTACGCTACTGGTTGTTGCTAAGGCAACACCGGTATTGAAGATAAAGTCGTCATGGACCCAGTGACGCAATGCACTAAACCTTCTTAACCACTCAAGTTCTCTTAAAAGAACTTGTTTCATTCTCACGGGGAACCAATGTAATCTATCGACCTATCTCTTAGAGATGGTTGATATTGAAGCAGGAGACCCCTCCCTAGTCTCCGCATAGGAAACCTAAGTGTGCACTTATAGAGTCTAGAGCCTTGAGATACATCAAAGATCTCTTAGGAACACTTAGTATTTCTACAACTGGGGTTCTACATCAATGGACACCAGCTATAAATCATCGATTCCTTTGCAGATCTTAGCAATCTGCCGAGAACGTTTATGAGAGAATTACAAATGTAGTTCTCAATGATTGAACGGAAATTCCTTCCAGGGTCAACATCAAACAGCCCTGACAGCAGGTCACTTCGGTAACCCCACAAGGGTTACGCTTAGTGTTTGCGGTGGTTCCATAGCGGTCTACAGTCGTGGAGTGATCCCCAGTGACTCACCCAGTCATTGAGCTACTTAGTAGGTCTCGTAAGCTCCTTCGGGAGTATCTGATATAGGAACGGTCTGGATAAGGATTAGAGGGAGTCTTCACAATATGCTGTTGATGAACTCTAATTCATTATCTGTAAGTATCGGGTATTTATTGCTAACTGTTTACTTGCAGGTACCTCACTTCCATGATGGTAGATTCCAACATGCCCATACATACATCTTGAAGCAAATGATAGCTCCCCCAAAGATCCTAGCACTACAAAGTTCAAAGAAAGATTCTATGCCAATAAGAAGAATCTAAAAAGTATAAAGACTAAAGATCTTAGAGTATGAAAAGGAACTTCATGCACGTGAAAGTATAAGTCCAAAGATGTATTAGTATGTTGGAATGGCGGACAACCACCACAGACGCAGGAGTAACGAATGGCAGACTACTTCATCACACAATCACTACATCATCACCAAAGAACAAAGACATAGAGAAAAGTGCATTTATCATACAACAATTTTGAAGACGTCTAAAGTTTTACATGTCACAAGTCAATGACAAAGATGAAGACGTCAAGCAACCGTGATGACCGACCCTTAGGGGGAGATTGTTGGGATCATACTTTTGTATTTTAGTCAAGTCTCGGTCATTACCTTTTGTAATAGGTTGCTTAGTTATTTATTTCACTATATGTATGTTACTAGGCTTAAGTAATCAAGTCCATGGGCCTTGAAAGCCCACGTTTAAGATGTAAGAGGGAGGAAGGGAGTGTTGCCCTACTCCTCCCTTATAAATACTAAGCTTATGTAAACATTATATTTGTTGGTTATTTGAATACATTAAGGAAACTCTTGTTCTTACAATCTTCATAGTTCTCATAATCAACCATCTCTCATTCTCATCTCATTTCTCACACTTGTGTTTACAAAATGGTGAGCTAACACCCTGGTTTAGAAAGCAACATAACAACATAATCCAAAACTATCTAGCCACTATGCTGGCGCAGACTCCTCAACTTCGATCTCAAACCATCCAAATCCCTCCATAACGATCCCAGCTCAACATTGTGTGTATCTATGTCCCTCTTGAGGTCTGTAACCTCCTACTCCAACTCTGTGTTCCTCTGCCACAGCTTGCGATCTGCCTCGCGAGCCGTGAGGAACCCTCTCTATAAACTCTCCATCTGTTCATGCACCTTCATCATACCTCTCCTGATAGCTGTAGTCCTGCCCACAACTGTAGCCATGTCAACCCTCAGCTCACCAATAAACTCAGCAATAACCATCACAAGTCGATCTGCTAACTGCGAGATCTTCTCGCCCTGTGAAGTAAGCCAAGCCCAAATCCTACCAGTCTCACTAAAATCCGCAGGCTCGGAAGATATCTAAGATGGCGCGTCCATCACCACGGGACTGCCAGGTGGAGAATCGAATAAAAACAGATGATCATGTGAACTGGCTCCACCTAATGTATCGGAGAATCGGGCTCTGCAGAGTGAGCTAAATGTGTCGGGCTGTGAGATAGCAAACCATCATCATCAGGCATCTCCTCCTCCTCACCCTCCTGGGGGTCATCATCCCTCTACTCACTCTCCTGAGGGTCATCAGGGGGTACTCCATCAATCGTCGCCTCCGACAGGTGAACCGTAAGGTGATAGGGTAGGTGATCTAGGACGGCGACGGAATGATGTGGGTGGTGCATCTGACAGAAGAGCATGAGCATCAAAGTGCATGGGTGGTGATGAAGGGCGCACAGACATATGTGTCGTAGCTCGGTGGGCGAAATGTGGAGCCACACAAGCTAAAGCCTGGTGAAGTGTGAGCTGTCTCGAAGTACCAGGAAGCCCCAAAGAAGATGAGGGTCCTTGTAAAGTAGGTGAAGCTAGTGGTGCGGGAGAGACTGCTGTCGGTGATGAAGTAGCTGAACGCATGGCCATCCTGTAAGGGTCATCAGGAGCCATAGTGATCTGTGTTGGGTGGTGCGTGCCAGCAAGAAGATCCTCAGTAACATCGAACGAATAGGAGGCAATGGTCTGTGACAACGGCGTAGGGTAGGTGTAAGTGTTTCAAAAAAACTAAACCGCGAAACTCAAATATCATATTAAAATCATCATATAACTTCGATCATATCAATTCAAGAAAAACTTTTCTAATACCGCATTACTAAAACATTTCTAAAACGAATAAATCATATAAGTTTCCAAACGCCATCATATCATAAAATCAACATACTTATAATTCCCAAATCATCTCAAAATCTCATATCATATCATCATCTCATAATATCTCAATCATAATCTAAGATGCTTCGGCTTGGTGGGCTGGCGGGCGTTGGTCGAGGACCGTTTTCTATAAAAATCGGTTATAGTTTAGGTTTTTATTACCTAGTTCTCTATGACCTTGGCTCTGATACCAATCTGTAACACCCCTAAAATTTGGTACAGCAGAAGACTAATCAAGCTTTCATGGTGCTACGGGGATTGGTATTTGTCACAAGTCATAAAGAAACGAGATAAAGTAAACATAAGTAAAAACAAAACCAACCGGGGTTTTAAAGTTTACATTCATCCCAAACAATCCAAAGTAAGGCCCAAAATAATTTTAAACATAGGTCCACAATAAAATATCAGAGTTTGAAATAGATCCTTTAACCAAATTGCCATGCCAAGCCACCCAAACACGAGCATCCCAAGCCATCACTTAATTACCTGAGAAAATGTGCTAAAAGTCAGCTTTCACTGGTGAGATCGTAGGTTTAAATTATTAAATCAATCAAGTGGACATATACGCAAAACTCTTTCTAGCTAGACTAGGCCTCATTCCACTAAACCAACCCTATAGGTGCGCATTGTAGTCCAAAACCAATCAAATTAATATGCATTCGCAAGGATGCGACATGCCCAACATTCGTAAGCATACGACATGTTCTTGCATTCGTAAGGATATGACATGCGCTGCATTCGTAAGGATACGACATGCTCTACAACTTACCTAGTTCTACAAGCATAGCAAGTTTTGATTCAAATAGCAATAATAGTCCACATAAAACAATTTGCATGTTTGTCACCCCAAGATTTGAAAACAATATCCAAAACTAAAAGTGGGACTATGACTCACCTCAAGTCCAGATATTAGCTCAAAAACCGGTAGAAACAAGAAGTATTGCAACTCAAACGACGAAAACTACGGACGCGGCACTTCCTAACAATATAAACTCTTCTCAGAATCATTTTCTCAAAAATCAAATATTCCCAATCCCGAACGTATTCCTTTTTACTTTCCAAAATCCATTTATCATATTTAGTTTGGCGTTTGGTATCCGGGTGGGTGGAAGGTCGACTCAACACAACCCAGGAAACATATCAAAAGAAACATTAACGATCTATAGGTCTAGTGTTGGCCTAATATATTCTTTAAATAAATCGTCAAAGTTTATCAAGTTCGTCAACTCGCTAATCCTCCACAACCTATTTACCCAATACATTATTCCAAAACCAAACCAAGTCCTAAATCACATAGCACGTAGATTACTATATGGTAAGTTTTAAAGTCTAATAAGTTTCCTAAATATATCGTCAAACTTATCGAGTTCGTCAATTCGATAAACTTCACAAAATATTTAATAACTTATTATCCCGCATTCCTACCACAACCTAAAGGCGTCGTAGGATACATTATTCGATAATAAACTCTTTTTATATAACTAAATAGGTCATATTTAATCCGTCGATTAAATAAGTTAATTAGTTATATTAAACGAGTATATTAACGTCATACATCCGTGACTAACACAATGGTCAACAATTAATAAAACGGCCAACTTGGATTTAAGTGCCATCGAATCTTTTATAACTCGTAAGTTCTCATTTTATTTCCCAAACGCTCGCTTTATTTCGTAAACAATTCGCATTAAATTTATATTTCCATTTATAATAATTTGGTTATAATAAAGTTTCCGACAATATTATACTATTTTCATAGTCCAATATATATCGTTAACATTATTACTTTTATTACTCGTGATCACCTATTTATTATATACGCATTTATATAAATATATATACGTTTTCACATTTATATATTTATATAAATGTTTATATCGATATATAAGTTATTACGAGTTTTTATTGGTTGTGTATTTATTAATTGTTTCGAGTTATAAAAGATGAATCACATGTCCGAGTCATCACTCTCGGCTCATTGTCCAAATCCAAAATGTTAGGGCGTTTGTCGAAGTCAACCGTTGACAACAAAGTCAAAGTAACCCCGACTCACACAACTCACAAGTCCAAAGTAATGTCAAATATCACAACTCCGTCAATCATCCCATTTCACAAGCTACAACAATAGGGTCCGACTACGGCACCCGACTAACCTATCTCCGTCATACTAGTTTGACCATCTCACAATCGGTCCCCGTTTATTCACATCATCGAGAACACTACACAACAATCAAATGGTCCCATTTCCGAGACCACAAAGGGTCTTGGCCTTTCTATACTTCTCAGCCAAAAATAAACACCACAATAACAACATGAAACAATAACAAGAAGGACATCAAGAATATATAAATTCCGGGTCGATTTACCAAGCCAAACCCGTGCCGAGAGACCCACTTGGGTCTCGGCTACACCGCGAGTCACAAGGACTCAACCCCAATACCATCTAGGTCTCGGCTAGGCTCATACGAGCACACCAAAACAGCCAAACAGACCCTTAGGGTCGCGACATCACAAGGACAACAACAAGAATCCATCTTGCAAATCAAAACTCAAGCAAAAACCAAACTCCACATAATCAACTCCCTCGCTAGCATGACTACGAGCCCAAAACCATTAAGAAAAACCACGTAGGCTCGAAAATAACACCAAGCCGAGAGCCTAAGCTCTTGGTTTCAATTCGACACCCACAAAAGATGAAAACCCGGATACCAAACAATATCAAATCACGTTTTTATATCAAAACCCACTTATTTTTCATGTCTTTAATTAAAATGAATCAAGAAACCCAAAACCCAAATCGATAAATACTCCGTATCTCACGGATCGATGGAAACCAAGACAAGTTTACACTTGTTTTGGCATTTGCTCACCTTCCTGAACCTTGGAACTCACGAATCTAATAATAACAACAATGATAGAATCGGATTGATGATGAAATGTGATGTTATGGAGGGTTTTAGAGCGCGTGTAATATATCAAAAGAAAGAGGATAAGATGAGGGTTAAGATGGTGGTGGTGGTGTTGTTGTGGGAGAGGCGGTATGGTGGTGGCGGCCGTTCAAAGGGAGCGGCGGCTAGGGTTGATATGGAGGTAGATAGAGAGAGAGAGAGAGATGAGAGGATGGTGATGGGGTGTGTTTGTTTGTGTGTTTATGACCGGTCAACACAAGGACCAATTGTAGTTATACTCTTTTTATTTTTTATTTTTTTAAAAAAAAAATAATGATAATAATATTAAAGGGGGAGGGGCGGTTAGGAGTAAAACACAAGGACCATTTCCGTAAACTTTTCAAAGTATCCCGACACCCTCAACCCGAGCTCGTTTTCATATCTCAAAATTTCTCAACACGCGTTAACTCGCGCACCATTATTTTCAAAACCGTCTTTCCACAAAATTTGATCATAAATATGTTCGTAAAAATTTATAACACAACCGTTATTCAAATTTTCAAATTGGTTATGTTATCCTAGTGCCGGAGTCAACGTAGTGCCTAATAGACGTCACAACAATAAATCACGACATATATTCCATATCCAATCAATAATTCAAATTAAACTCCCCTTATAATTCATAATTCAAAACCATGGGTTTAAATTTTACAATCCATTAAAAATAAACTCCAAACATTTTATATCATTAAAAAAAATTATGTAATGCGGGTTTCAAAATAGCTCACTAAACTGCCAGTTGTCAAATATCATTGCACGAACCTGGTGTTCCAAAGAAAGCATGCCATATCCATAAGTCATATGATGCAACAGCTTCCAAAATGATGGCTGGCTTTCCACTTCTTTCTGTGTATTGTCCTGCCCATCCTGTAGGACAATTTTTCCATCCCTAATGCATATAGTCAATGCTACCTATCATACCTCGGAACCCACGTTGTTGATCCCCGACATAGAGTAGCCTCACTAAATCATCTTCTTTTGGCCTTCGAAGGTACTCATCACCGAAGCAATAAATGACACCTTGTACAAACAACATGAGAGACTTTCTTGTCACAGCACCACTCATCCTCAAGTATTCATCACGTAGTCTATTATATTTTGTGTGGTCTTTGTGTATGTTACAATTTTCACTCATCTTCTTGGTACGGTTTCAAGATCTTGTATAAAACAAACTTTGTATTCTTTCATTCTTTTCTTCTTTTGTATGAGGAGAGTTATATTAAATACCAAACTTTTCTTACATACGAAGGGCCTTATCCCCACCATCCATCTAAAAAGAAATCAATGGTTGAGATTAAAAGCATTTTAATATTTCACCCATTTTTTATAATTTAAATATGGGTTATTAGACAAAGATGTTACTAAAGTTTGCGTTTGTGTTGTCCTAAGGTAATAAAGTTTCAAAGTTGTCATCCAGGTTACTCAAGTTCACGGGTTTGTCAACTGGGTTACTAAAGTTTCAAAGATGTTACACTAAGGTTACTCCCAAGGTGGGCAACCGGTTGATAACCGGTATCTCAACCTGAAACATATTCTACCTCAAAAAAGTTACTAAAGTTTGAGAAAAAGTTCATCAAAGTTACTAAAGTTTCAAAACTGTCATCTAAGTTAGTCCTCATTGAGTTAAAATATTTGCATCGTTAGTCCTCATTGACTATTCTTACGGTTTTATCATTTTTCATCCATTTTTCTCATGTTTTCATAGGTTTTTATCAGTTTTCGTCCGTTTTTATACGTTTTCATCTATTTTCTCATGTTTTTATCCGTTTTTCTCACGTTTTCATATGTTTTTATCCGTGTTCATACACTTTTATTCGTTTTCATCTATTATAACACGTTTCATATGTTTTCCTTATATTTTATCCGTTTTCATCCATTTTTATACATATAGTACGTATGAAAACAGATAAAAATCATGATTTAATATCGATACATCATTTTGGATTTAAAATCGATTTATCCATTTTCTTTTATTTTATTGTTTTCATCTATTAAAATATCGCGAGTCTTGATGTAAAACATCATTTCGGACAACTTTCGTGTTTTACACTTTTGATGATTCAGACAAAAAAGGAGTCAAAATCGTGATTTAAATCGATACAGAAACAGACAAAAATGTATAAAAGAAGACGAAAATGTATAAAATTAGATAAAAACAGATGAAAACATATGAAAATCTATGAAAACGGACTACAACGGATAAAAACGTATGAAAATGTATAAAAGCCGATTAAAACGTATGAAAATATATAAAAATGGTCAAATTGACATAAATATAACTTGGATGACAAATATGACAAGTCGCAAGAAGTTGGGTAACCTGGATGACAAAAAATGCATGCCACGTAGGATTTTCACCGGTAACTCTATGTTACCCAAAACACAGTAACAAATTTAACCGGTCAAATTAAGTTGAGTAACCTGGATAACAACTTTGAAATTTTATTACCTTAGGACAACACAAACGCAAGCTTTAGTAACATCTTTGTACAATTACCCTTTAAATATCTCTTAAACCGTTAATCGTTAAGCGAAAATAATTACACCATCGCGACGAGCATTTAATTATCTGTCTATGGACGGGCACTTTGATACACTTTCGACAAAAAAAAAAAACATTTTTTTTATGTTTTTTTTCGTGACCGAAAAAATCATATATGATATGATATGTAATATCATATATGATTTTTTCGGCCATGAAAAAAATGTGAAAAAAAAATTGTCGAAAATATATCAAAGTGCATATCTATAGAAAGATAATTAAATGCTCGTCATAACAGTATATTTTTTTTCGCTTAATGATTAACGGTTTAAAAGATATTAATATTTGAAAAAAAAAATGATGAAAGTGAGTTTTTTAAATTGTTGGTATTAATCTCATCAATTAGATCAAATAAAGATGGAGGGAAGATGGAGGGTGGAGATTAGTCCCTTGGCATGTAAAAAAAGTTTGGTCATCAAATGATCTTATATCCTTTTGTATTTGTAATAAACTCAAAAACAGTTTCTACATTTGAAGTCAGGGGCGGAGGGAGGGGGTGGCTAGCGGGTGCTAGGCCCCCTCCAATAAACCCAATGATTGTATTAGCATTACCATTTTTTAGCTCATAATTTAACGTTTAATATACCACGAGCATCTCCCAACTAGCAACTTTTCTATTATGACAAAAAAAAAAAAAAAAAAAAAAAAAAAAAAAAAAAAAAAACGACATGAAATATCTCCTATCTAAGTGGTCACTGAAGCGAAAATATGAAATGAGACATTTTTGACAATATTTTTTTGTTGTTAATTTAAAATTTTAAGGGACTTGTCAACTAGTTATATCACAAATTTGGATATCCGAAATTTGCGATTATGGTTTATGTAAGGCATTATATTTTATGTAAGTTTTTTTAATTCGGATATCCGAAATTTCAGATTACAGTTTTATGCATCTGAATATCCAGATATCTATAATTTTTGAAAAACTTTTATATGACTTCCAAAACTGTACTTTCATAAAACCCAACGTTTTAGTAAATTATGATCAAGTTTCAGATATCCGAATACGTATATTTTTTGAACACCCAAAACCTAAATCAAGATATCCTAGAAAGTTTTGGCTTTGTTGCTCTCCCCTAGTTATATACTTAGAAGCATCAAAATAGTTTTAAAAAATGACCTTATTTTGAGTTTACTATTCTTTTTATACACTAAATATGTTAGAAAAAATTAGGTTTAATAATGCTTCGTAAGTTTTTGTGCCGGTTTATTTGTATAAATTAAAGTTGGAAACCATTTTTAAACTTTTATTTTTTCGGGTTATATAATGAACTTTGGCCCCCTTAGCTACAAATCATGGCTCCGCCCCTGTTTGAAGTAAAACTCTGATGTTGTGAATGAATAAATGGGGAGGATGGTTGTATAAATGATTTTGTGTTGTTTTTCAGTCTTTAAACTGTTTTTGGTACTAATTTCTTCAAAAGACTAGGTCAATTATAATTGTGTCAAACTAAAAACCGCATTTGCTATAAAGTGTTTTATTGGTGTTAATCATAGACATATGGGAAATGTTTAGCAATCCCAGACGTTAAAAAAACAAATATGTATGATTTTTATTGTTTAATTATCCAAAAACTTTGCATACTTTTTTTAGTGTGTATATATCGCTCAAAAGAAGTGTAGTAGGCAATACAATGCGCATATTGGATTCGTTATTGCTGACTTAGATTTTTGTTCGTATATATTTTTCATCAAATACATCACTCTTTTACAAAGAAAACACACAACTTATATAAATTACAACAATTTGACGAAGCATCAAGTTCAATCAATAATAATTCTGGATTCCGAATACAGCACGCAGCTTGTTCAAGTAACTAAGAAACCTCTCTTTGGACTCTCGTCAATAAATCAAATCACACGTTAGCTTAGTTAATTTTGAAGGAAAAAGAATAAATATCATCACTTCACGGCATGCTTTAGTTTACTAAAGCACAAGTTCTTCGGATTTCACCAGCAGAACCGGTCAGAACACCAATTTTACCCATTTTAACCATTGACTTTGAAAAATCATTAAAGAACGTGTACCCAAATGACTTTGATTGAAGCTTGACATATGCACTTGTTTGCTTGTCATTTAGGAGAGCGGCATCTGACTGAAACAACCCTCTCTTTCTTAAGACAACAGTGTAGTAATCCTCATCGAATGATCTGGGAGTCCTATCCATCGCAAGGACGGAAGTTGTGTCAGTAGGAGAGCATATACTTTTCAACTGAGGAATAAACTTGGGGTCTAGGGATGGGTCAGTATCGCCTTTCCCCGTAAAATTGTACAGCCGGTTCACAATGACAGGACAGTGAGAAACACCAACAGTATGTCCTCCTATTTGAAAACAGTAAAACAAAAAATGTTAGAGGGGTTTGTTGACAACCCTCGTTTGAACACACTGTCTCAATATGATCAAGGCTATTATATGGTTGTAGGCAATCCCGTCCAACATGGTTTATATGCTTAGTTACATGTGCTAAAAATGAACGCTGTATTCATAAACCAACCCTGCTTTTCTACACCTTCTGAATAAAATGTACACTATATATTGATTTATTTGGAGGTTTGAAAAACTTTACAAAGAATATATAGTGTAATTAGGATTAAGAGAGTTTTAGGCAGTCTTCTTAACTCTCCTCTATGAGTTAATTTATATGACTATACCTTTTGCGATGTTTTGTTTCTACACTGTTTCTTCTTTAGAGATATTTCGATGTGTAAACATAAAAATAATGGTATTTAACAACCAATAACTTTAGGAAAACCTAAATTGGTTTTGTACTTAATTGTATACTGTAAAGAGGTTTTGATGTACTTTGAAATAACCAAATCCATTTAGGATTCAAAACCTAATATGTATGGTAATCTAGTTAAATATTAAGATAATATATCTGAACATTATAAATTGTGAATGCCAAATTATGAAGGCAAAAGGGTGACAATAAGTACCCGAAAGAACCACCAAGTCTTTAGTGTTCAGTCCCTTGGAGGCAAAATTAGCTTTGAGTTGTGTAATGTTTGCAAAAGGAGAAGGTAACGAAGTTAAAGCCTCATTTGCAATCGACACTCTTCCATCTCTTCTCCCTAAAGGCACTGGCCAAAATGGTCCCTTAATCTGCAAAATTGATAAAAAAAAAAATAAAAATAAAAAAAAATAACAATAATAATAATAATAATAATAATACATTTTTGTCAAATGGAATGTAATGTTCAACGACACAATTAAGGTTTTCTCTCTCTCTCTCTCTCTCTCTCTCTCTCTCTCTCTCTCTCTCTCTCTCTCTCTCTCTCTCTCTCCTTACATTATTTATCAGCGTAACAATATAGAGTTGTCAATTTCACATGACTGTCTTTGGCCTTAGGGTACCTTCTGTGCAAATTAAAAAGTTGTCAACCTAAGAGCATCTCCAATGCAAAAACCAACAATAGCTTTTTACTATTCTAAAAAGCTTTTTAAGAGTGGTTTTTAGCATTGCATTCAAAGCTTTTTGAAAAGCTTTTTACAAAAGCTTGGTAAACTCCAAATCATTCTCCAAAGTCTTTGTTATTAATTGTGGTATGCATTTATTGCATTAAATGCATCAAGTCTTTAAAGACTTGATGCATTGTAGATGCTCTAAGGGTTCTGGGTTCAAGCTTTTTGACGAAAAGACATAACTAGCAATTTCTATACACATTCTCGCGGTCATATTAACAGACTTAAAAGAAAGGATCATTAAAAGTTGGCCTTGAGATGCATATTTTCCAGGGATATTTATTTATATGCCATTACGCTTATAGGATGCGAGGAACATGGATTCAACTCTAAACTTAAATTGGTGGAAGAATTGCCTAGATTTCAGAACTTTTAATCTCTTCATTTCTTTCACTAATATCGACAAAAGCTTGAAAGACTTTTTTGCATTAACAATCAGGATTAAAAATCTAGAATATTCTAGATTTGTATTAATTAAGCGATATATTTACTTTATACTGCAACTGCATTGAATGACTAGTACCTGGTTGATAGCATCTCGAGCTACTAAAGCTAAGATATCTGCACAAGAAACAACACCAGGACATGCAGCTTCTACAGCAGTTTTTGCAGCATCAACAACCTGAAATCCTCTTAGTGTTAAATTAGGAATACCTTCTTTCTCTGCTTGATTATTTGCTGTAGAGTTTAGTAGTACAGAACCGTCACATCCCTGCAGAATCTTAGCATATTTCAGTTAATGACATAAAATTGTTCATAAATCGCAAAAAAGTGTTATTAAATCAAATAAAAGATGGTGGATGTTACTGCACGAACCCTAACAAAACAATCATGAAAGTGCATTCGGAGCAAACCGGCAGCAAGAGAAGGAACTCGGTGAATGTAGTTTGCTGTTGTCTTCCGGACAATGGCTTCAACTCTCGGACAAGTGTATCTATAGAATCCTAGCTCCAAACCTTTGCCATTGGCTATGTCAAAAACAAGAGCAATTAGCAGAAGCTGGAGGACAGCTATAAGTCGCTTTTGGATTGCCATATTGCTTAGCTAACAAATACACAAAGAAGAAGAGATGATTTGGAAACTCAGGAGAGTTTCCAATTTATAGTTATGAAGATGAGAAAGTCACCTTTGAATGCTTCCATCAGTGAGTTGTTTTGGAGTTTGTTTATACACAAATTGTTATTAGAAAAGTGTTGACTTTTGATATAGCCATCATTTACTATATGTGTGCACGACATATGAACATTTCAGTTCTTCAAGCTACTATGTTTAATTGGAAGTTGAAACCCTGCTAAATTAATAATTATATGGAATTTAGTATTCTTTTTGTATAATGATATGCAAAAATGTATATATTTAAAACTTGGTGATGTTGGAACACCATTGCAACACCGCGCTACCAGACTGAAAAGACCATAAAACAAAAGACCTCTCCACCAAACGAGAGAAGCAAACCCAAGTTCTCTTATCGAGCATTGCATATTGTTTAGAAATTAAATAAATTCAGGAATAACTAGTCTACATATTATTATAACTTTGAAACTATATATGTTTTACTATAGTTAGGGAGTCATTGGAAGCACGAAGGTTTCAACTTGGGTGTTTTTAAAGCTATTCACCTAACGTTGAAAACCAACAAAGAATAAGTGTGGTTTGCATTTCTGAAAATTTAACGTCATCCACTAGTATACTTTCTTTTTTCATTATGTATATATATTTCAACAACCGATGGATATGCCTTTGACCTTAATAATTATAATCACATATGTTATCCATGTGGCCAAGTTTTTCCTCAGAGCTTTCTATGGACATCACTTGCCTCATGCTCAGGTAATTCTTTTGAATTGGCTCGAAAGTTTTATTTAGTCTGCTCGAGGTACATTTTTGGGTGGTAAGAAATTTAACAGAATAAATAATCACGAGCTAAAGAGACTTACAAAAAAAATGAACAGGGTACGTTGATTTGAAACACTAGAATATCAAAACATTTTAAGTCATAATCGGTTAAATTGTTTCATTAGTTATATCTTAGAAATAAATACACGTACTGGTCCTCCGATTACATATATAATCGGTCGTTCTATGACTACTCGATCAATGTAGCAACTTGGTCATTACTTTTGTGCTAGGAGAGTCATGGTTTAGGTGTTGGAGGGTCGTGGTTTAGGTCACTGAAGTTTTTTACTGTTGTTGGGGTCAAAATCTTGTTTCGTGTTGTAATTTCTAGCAATACAAAAATAATGGGCTAAACCCGTATATAACAATAATGATAATATGAATATATCGGCTAATACCTGCTACCCTTTTTATATTTATATAATCTATTGCCTTTTAAATATTAGCACTTCTAGATAGAAATTAATAAAGAAATCACATTACACTTTTCAATATGAGCTTGTTTAGAGACATATGCTAATGAACGAGCAGGGCAGATCAGATGGCAACTCACAATGGCCAACGGGTTAGAGCTGTGACTTAATTTTTGAGAAATTTCAAACACATTCCGTGTTTAAATATAAGCATTTTAGGATATTGTCCAGCTTTCGGATTTTATTAGGTTAGAATACTTCTATTCTATTTCACAACCAGTTTTGTATCATATCGTGGTTCAAAAAAAACAAGTATTGTATCTCTATATTGATTATAATAAATAAACAATATAATAACCGAATTTAGCTAGCCTGAAAAATATATAATATGTATTCATATTTATAATAGTTAGTTCATATATAGTCAAATCTATTAATACATTTCAGTTCTTTCAAAAACATTTGTGAACCAAATGCCCTTATATGTTTGGAATGTTTTCCATTTTGACAGATTAATACGACATCTAGTTTACAGTTAGAAACTGTAGAGATTTTAGGTAGCAGACGTTTGCCTCTACATCCTTCCTAAATTTGTAAACACAAATTGTGTAGTGGTAACAAAGCAACTTCTCTATGTATTACCGAAGATATAACGTATTTTTTCAACTAATTAATAATCTTGCTAAGGTGAGAGTAGAAGGGACAAACATCAGCATGGATGGCATCGGAAACCCAACACAACAACTGCATACTTTTTCACCAACTTAACGGAGGGGACAACCAAAAGTGCACTTTGGAAAGCTTTGCAAAGCAAGGGAAGATCGCCAATGTATATTTAGCGAAAAAGAAAACGCTTGCCAGCAAATCTTTCGGGTTCTCTAGATTCCTCAACATCCACAATCCCACAGTTTTTTACTATATATACTCTCAACAACACCTTCATCCATTCCAACCATCTCAAGGTTAATATTGCTAGATATCAACGCAAAATCACGAACTCCACACATCCACCTTATCACGCACCCACGTCCAAACATCCATTGCACAACCAAACTAAACAACAAACCACATACCTAACATCCACCTTACCCAAAAATTTCACACGTTGGCATCCTTTCTACAAAATCATACTCATCATCGAAATCGCCATTACTACCGACTATCATCACCATCCATTCATATCCAGACCTTAACAAAATACTTTCTCAGTGCCTTATTGGCGAGCCCCGAAACATCAACACCTTCCCTAGCCTCAACAAGATATGCAGTGAACTCGACATACCTGTTATAAGTATCAAATACTTAGGAGGACTACGTTCATGTTCTTCCCGTAAAGAAACCTGACATCTACAATGACACTTTCTTATCAAACCAAATATTTTGTTTGGATAAATGGTGATTTTCTAATTTTTGCTTGTAAAAGGTTTTTTTTTTTTTTTTTTTTTTTTCCCTTTCTCTCTAATTCTTGTAAATATGGGTTCTTTTAGTATTTGTGGACCCACCAAGTATATAAAATTTGAATATATCACCTTTAACTTATGGTATTGTTTATATACACAGTTTTCTTTCTCTTGAAATCTTCATTTTGCACCCTTATTGTTATTGAAAAATAAATAAATAAATAAATAATTAAAAAAAAAAAAAAAAAAAAAGATATAAATGCAACAATAAGTAAACCACGGGCAAACCAAATTCTAGCAATGCAAATATGTAAGTCATCCGCTAAATTAAACAAGAAAACATCCGCTAATTTTAACAATAAATAAAACATAACATCTATCACGTCGACTTAAATCTTGGTTGAGAGTTCGTACATCGGGACCTATTGTGACCAGCTCGATAGCTTACTCCACATCTTTTTAGTTCGTTCGGATGACGAACGCCCATCTCATTACGAATTCGACTTATTTCTTCATTCCTCGACTAATATTGATCTTTGATTAATCTGCCTTAATCTTTCAACCTCAATCCAACCAATAATCAACATGGGGAAGTGGATTAAAATCTGAAAGATGTTGTTGTTTTAACGTTGGAGTGGTGTAAACAGTGTGAATAATGGTAAGAGGATTGTCCCCTCTATATCGGCAAACATCAAGTGCATGCAAACATGAAAACCATTCCTTTTGTCACTTACCAAATGTGCTTTCTGAAAGTAATGGACAGTGTGTGTATTTCCACATGTATCATTTATACGCAACTTTGTGACAATCTTGTAAACACCTTCATTGTAGTTAGACTCGGATAAATGATGACTTTGTAGATGGATATCGGGGCTATTGAACTTACGCCACATGTGATACGGTAAAGGTGTATTGCAGCTCATTCCAATGGCACTATGTTTTCTAAAAGAGCAACAATTCGGTTAAGGTAAGATCGATACAAGACTTGATTGGTAGTCATCTAGCTCTTCTCAGTGCATTGTTAATACTCTGATACATTTCTTGTTAAGCAACCCCATCCACGATTTTCGCCATACAAAAGACACCATCGACTTTTATCAATTTCTTTAAGATACCACCAAACCTCGGGGTTGATTACTTTTATCTCTCTTCTGTACTGAACAAATTTTGTTTCTTGATTGGTGCTTCCAATAGCCCAACAAAACCTTTTGAGGCTCAAGTTCTTATATTTTTTCATGAAATTATTTCTTATGTGTCATAGACAGAATCTGTGGTATGCTAATGGCTCTTTCCATTCTGGCATATTGACATTCGTGCACTATTCCCTTTCTTTTGTATGAAATAACAAAACAATTGTCGATCATGTGCAACAAAATGCCTAAACTAATAAAGAAACCAAGACCACCATGCACAGTTTGTTCATCGACAATGGCATAAGCAATTGGCAATATATTATTGTTAGCATCATTCGTTACATCAACAAGTAGCTTCCTCTTGTAAGAACCCTTCAAACGAGCACCGTCAATAGAAATAATAGGTGGACATAAACGGAATGCATTAATAGCAGATCCAAAAGCTCAAAAAATATAGTTAACTGTAACAACATTCGTTGAGCTATTGGATTATGAAACTACTTCACAACGGTATTAGGATTTGAAGCTTCCAAAGATGCAATGTACTCCGGTAACATAGCAAAGTTACTCACCCGTGTTCCGTGTAGGGTCTCTATAGCTTTTCATCTACTATGCCACGCCTTCCAATAAGAAACATCAACATTCGACTTATTTCTTATATCCACTTGAATATTTTTCACTGGATATTGAACTTCTTTTTCGATTGAGTGGAGGGTGTAAAAAGCAACAATTTCTGAATTCAAATTTATGTTATTATTACCGATGCATGATCCAAAGTAGTTGTCTACATCTACCCAAAGAGTAATTTTCCACATATGATGATTTTTCTTTTTAATTGCACGAATATACCATGCATAGTTGGGTGTATACTTAGCCATACTTGAACTTTCTGTTTTGTCTTGGTGGACAATCTTGAACTATGCTACACGTTTGAGACTTTTACTTTCAAGTACTTTATACTCCCTAATAGGCGATCGACAAAAGTGTTATAACCTTTTTGACTTGTTTCCTATTTTCAAATTGCATTTCAAGTCAAATTTTATTTTCCAATTCACTCCGAACATCTATATGAACCTTGTCATCAACGTAATCATCTGATGCATCGCCAACATCATTTATAAACCCATTACTCCTTGAGAGTGTGATTGAGCTGCAGCTTCGCTCCCATCATTTGAGTCATCTCCAAAGTCACTCTTTGATTCATTGTTATCTTCACGCCAGAAGAAGGGAACAGGATAAAATGAAAATTAATGAAATGTAAGTAACTAATCGACTCTGAAATTTGCTCCGCAATGCCTGATGTATGCTTATATTAAAGGGTGTCTAAATAACTTATTAGCAACCTATGGCATTTTAGTCTAAGAAAACTATAAGGAAAGTATAGGCTTTGTTTCAAAATTATGGGTTAGCCATGGCATACCCTACCACCCACACATCTCCGTCCCTACAATAAATAGAAGGAAGAGACCAAATTAACCTTTTCTACTATTCATTTCTTTATTTTTACAAATTGATAATAAGAGTAGATATTGCTATTATCAATCTATCCTTAAATTTTAACCAATTCATTAACATATCTTGTACTTCTATTGCAATGGTTACTTACAAAGCACACATCCATACTATATCTAGCCTAGTTGTGTTTTGACCCTTGATTGTTTCAATTTTATTTGAAATCTTCAAATATGCACAGACACACTAAAGGCAACACTTTGGTATCTTATGCCGACACCATCAGATGGAATATTACTCTTCCCATTAAAGTTAAAATACACACATGGCTAACTACTAGGGATTGGCTTCCCACCCGCTACAATCTTGATGCCCGGGCCGGGTATCAACCTCAATTCCACTAGATTCCATGATTTTGATGCTGCATTGAAACATCACAACACCTTTTTATAGATTTTACAGTTGCACGCGGGTTATGGAAGATGATTTCAAATTGTGGAAGTTAGGTGACTATCCTAAGGTTCTCAACAGCCTGTTATCGTGGAGTGCTTCGGGTTGATCCCCATAACTTGGCCAAAATGGGTCTTGATTCCAAACCACTATTTGGATCATTTGGCAATATCGAAATCGTGTTTGCTTTGACGTTAAACCACCGCGTAAAGACACCTTTTAAGACATTATGATTCATTCTTCATGGATACTCCATAGGAATAGGAACATTAGTCCTTTTTTTATGATTATTTTATTTGATTTGATTTTATTTTATTTTATTTTTATTCTTGTAGAACAGCTAAGTTAGTACATATATAGTTAGTGTAGTTAGTGAGAGTCCACTCTCATACTCCTACATTAGATAAAATGTTTGTAACTACCATATTTTTTCTTTTGCCTGCTAGTCTCTTGCTAGTTGTTGTGTAATAATATTGTTGTTCAAAAAGAAAAGATAGATGATTAGAAATGAAGTGATAATTTAGTAATAATTACGATAAGGTAAACCCTAAATATTGAAGAATGGGCGAAGCTCTAGCTAGAGCTTGGTCTTACTTCACTGTCGAGAAACAAAAGAAGACTTCCATCTCCAAGTTTAACTCAGGCGTAGCTCCCTTCTTTTCTTTTCTTTCTTTCTTTTTTTTTTTTTTTTTTTTTTTTTTTTTTGGGTGGGGGTTGAGGGGGTGGTCTAAACATATATGCTAATAGGGGGAGATTGTTGGGATCATACTTTTGTATTTTAGTCAAGTCTCGGTCATTACCTTTTGTAATAGGTTGCTTAGTTATTTATTCCACTATATGTATGTTACTAGGCTTATGTAATCAAGTCCATGGGCCTTGAAAGCCCACGTTTAAGATGTAAGAGGGAGGAAGGGAGTGTTGCCCTACTCCTCCCTTATAAATACTAAGCTTATGTAAACATTATATTTGTTGGTTATTTGAATACATTAAGGAAACTCTTGTTCTTACAATCTTCATAGTTCTCATAATCAACCATCTCTCATTCTCATCTCATTTCTCACACTTGTGTTTACAAAATGGTGAGCTAACACCCTGGTTTAGAAAGCAACATAACAACATAATCCAAAACTATCTAGCCACTATGCTGGCGCAGACTCCTCAACTTCGATCTCAAACCATCCAAATCCCTCCATAACGATCCCAGCTCAACATTGTGTGTATCTATGTCCCTCTTGAGGTCTGTAACCTCCTACTCCAACTCTGTGTTTCTCTGCCACAGCTTGCGATCTGCCTCGCGAGCCGTGAGGAACCCTCTCTATAAACTCTCCATCTGTTCATGCACCTTCATCATACCTCTCCTGATAGCTGTAGTCCTGCCCACAACTGTAGCCATGTCAACCCTCAGCTCACCAATAAACTCAGCAATAACCATCACAAGTCGATCTGCTAACTGCGAGATCTTCTCGCCCTGTGAAGTAAGCCAAGCCCAAATCCTACCAGTCTCACTAAAATCCGCAGGCTCGGAAGATATCTAAGATGGCGCGTCCATCACCACGGGACTGCCATGTGGAGAATCGAATAAAAACAGATGATCATGTGAACTGGCTCCACCTAATGTATCGGAGAATCGGGCTCTGCAGAGTGAGCTAAATGTGTCGGGCTGTGAGATAGCAAACCATCATCATCAGGCATCTCCTCCTCCTCACCCTCCTGGGGGTCATCATCCCTCTACTCACTCTCCTGAGGGTCATCAGGGGGTACTCCATCAATCGTCGCCTCCGAACAGGTGAACCGTAAGGTGATAGGGTAGGTGATCTAGGACGGCGACGGAATGATGTGGGTGGTGCATCTGACAGAAGAGCATGAGCATCAAAGTGCATGGGTGGTGATGAAGGGCGCACAGACATATGTGTCGTAGCTCGGTGGGCGAAATGTGGAGCCACACAAGCTAAAGCCTGGTGAAGTGTGAGCTGTCTCGAAGTACCAGGAAGCCCCAAAGAAGATGAGGGTCCTTGTAAAGTAGGTGAAGCTAGTGGTGCGGGAGAGACTGCTGTCGGTGATGAAGTAGCTGAACGCATGGCCATCCTGTAAGGGTCATCAGGAGCCATAGTGATCTGTGTTGGGTGGTGCGTGCCAGCAAGAAGATCCTCAGTAACATCGAACGAATAGGAGGCCATGGTCTGTGACAACGGCGTAGGGTAGGTGTAAGTGTTTCAAAAAAACTAAACCGCGAAACTCAAATATCATATTAAAATCATCATATAACTTCGATCATATCAATTCAAGAAAAACTTTTCTAATACCGCATTACTAAAACATTTCTAAAACGAATAAATCATATAAGTTTCCAAACGCCATCATATCATAAAATCAACATACTTATAATTCCCAAATCATCTCAAAATCTCATATCATATCATCATCTCATAATATCTCAATCATAATCTAAGATGCTTCGGCTTGGTGGGCTGGCGGGCGTTGGTCGAGGACCGTTTTCTATAAAAATTGGTTATAGTTTAGGGTTTTATTACCTAGTTCTCTATGACCTTGGCTCTGATACCAATCTGTAACACCCCTAAAATTTGGTACAGCAGAAGACTAATCAAGCTTTCATGGTGCTACGGGGATTGGTATTTGTCACAAGTCATAAAGAAACGAGATAAAGTAAACATAAGTAAAAACAAAACCAACCGGGGTTTTAAAGTTTACATTCATCCCAAACAATCCAAAGTAAGGCCCAAAATAATTTTAAACATAGGTCCACAATAAAATATCAGAGTTTGAAATAGATCCTTTAACCAAATTGCCATGCCAAGCCATCCAAACACGAGCATCCCAAGCCATCACTTAATTACCTGAGAAAATGTGCTAAAAGTCAGCTTTCACTGGTGAGATCATAGGTTTAAATTATTAAATCAATCAAGTGGACATATATGCAAAACTCTTGCTAGCTAGACTAGGCCTCATTCCACTAAACCAACCCTATAGGTGCGCATTGTAGTCCAAAACCAATCAAATTAATATGCATTCACAAGGATGCGACATGCCCAACATTCGTAAGCATACGACATGTTCTTGCATTCGTAAGGATATGACATGCGCTGCATTCGTAAGGATACGACATGCTCTACAACTTACCTAGTTCTACAAGCATAGCAAGTTTTGATTCAAATAGCAATAATAGTCCACATAAAACAATTTGCATGTTTCTCACCCCAAGATTTGAAAACAATATTCAAAACTAAAAGTGGGACTATGACTCACCTCAAGTCCAGATATTAGCTCAAAAACCGGTAGAAACAAGAAGTATTGCAACCCAAACGACGAAAACTACGGACACGGCACTTCCTAACAATATAAACTCTTCTCAGAATCATTTTCTCAAAAATCAAATATTCCCAATCTCGAACGTATTCCTTTTTACTTTCCAAAATCCATTTATCATATTTAGTTTGGCGTTTGGTATCCGGGTGGGTGGAAGGTCGACTCAACACAACCTAGGAAACATATCAAAAGAAACATTAACGATCTATAGGTCTAGTGTTGGCCTAATATATTCTTTAAATAAATCGTCAAAGTTTATCAAGTTCGTCAACTCGCTAATCCTCCACAACCTATTTACCCAATATATTATTCCAAAACCAAACCAAGTCCTAAATCACATAGCACGTAGATTACTATATGGTAAGTTTTAAAGTCTAATAAGTTTCCTAAATATATCGTCAAACTTATCGAGTTCGTCAATTCGATAAACTTCACAAAATATTTAATAACTTATTATCCCGCATTCCTACCACAACCTAAAGGCGTCGTAGGATACATTATTCGATAATAAACTCTTTTTATATAACTAAATAGGTCATATTTAATCCGTCGATTAAATAAGTTAATTAGTTATATTAAACGAGTATAGTAACGTCATACATCCGTGACTAACACAATGGTCAACAATTAATAAAACGGCCAACTTGGATTTAAGTGCCATCGAATCTTTTATAACTCGTAAGTTCTCATTTTATTTCCCAAACGCTCGCTTTATTTCGTAAACAATTCGCATTAAATTTATATTTCCATTTATAATAATTTGGTTATAATAAAGTTTCTGACAATATTATACTATTTTCATAGTCCAATATATATCGTTAACATTATTACTTTTATTACTCGTGATCACCTATTTATTATATACGCATTTATATAAATATATATACGTTTTCACATTTATATATTTATATAAATGTTTATATCGATATATAAGTTATTACGAGTTTTTATTGGTTGTGTATTTATTAATTGTTTCGAGTTATAAAAGATGAATCACATGTCCGAGTCATCACTCTCGGCTCATTGTCCAAATCCAAAATGTTAGGGCGTTTGTCGAAGTCAACCGTTGACTACAAAGTCAAAGTAACCCCGACTCACACAACTCACAAGTCCAAAGTAATGTCAAATATCACAACTCCGTCAATCATCCCATTTCACAAGCTACAACAATAGGGTCCGACTACGGCACCCGACTAACCTATCTCCGTCATACTAGTTTGACCATCTCACAATCGGTCCCCGTTTATTCACATCATCGACAACACTACACAACAATCAAATGGTCCCATTTCCGAGACCACAAAGGGTCTTGGCCTTTCTATACTTCTCAGCCAAAAATAAACACCACAATAACAACATGAAACAATAACAAGAAGGACATCAAGAATATATAAATTCCGGGTCGATTTACCAAGTCAAACCCGTGCCGAGAGACCCACTTGGGTCTCGGCTACACCGCGAGTCACAAGGACTCAACCCCAATACCATCTAGGTCTCGGCTAGACTCATACGAGCACACCAAAACAGCCAAACAGACCCTTAGGTTCGCGACATCACAAGGACAACAACAAGAATCCATCTTGCAAATCAAAACTCAAGCAAAAACCAAACTCCACATAATCAACTCCCTCGCTAGCATGACTACGAGCCCAAAACCATTAAGAAAAACCACGTAGGCTCGAAAATAACACCAAGCCGAGAGCCTAAGCTCTTGGTTTCAATTCGACACCCACAAAAGATGAAAACCCGGATACCAAACAATATCAAATCACGTTTTTATATCAAAACCCACTTATTTTTCATGTCTTTAATTAAAATGAATCAAGAAACCCAAAACCCAAATCGATAAATACTCCGTATCTCACGGATCGATGGAAACCAAGACAAGTTTACACTTGTTTTGGCATTTGCTCACCTTCCTGAACCTTGGAACTCACGAATCTAACAATAACAACAATGATAGAATCGGATTGATGATGAAATGTGATGTTATGGAGGGTTTTAGAGCGCGTGTAATATATCAAAAGAAAGAGGATAAGATGAGGGTTAAGATGGTGGTGGTGGTGTTGTTGTGGGAGAGGCGGTATGGTGGTGGCGGCCGTTCAAAGGGAGCGGCGGCTAGGGTTGATATGGAGGTAGATAGAGAGAGAGAGAGAGAGATGAGAGGATGGTGATGGGGTGTGTTTGTTTGTGTGTTTATGACCGGTCAACACAAGGACCAATTGTAGTTATACTCTTTGGGGGAGGGGCGGTTAGGAGTAAAACACAAGGACCATTTCCGTAAACTTTTCAAAGTATCCCGACACCCTCAACCCGAGCTCGTTTTCATATCTCAAAATTTCTCAACACGCGTTAACTCGCGCACCATTATTTTCAAAACCGTCTTTCCACAAAATTTGATCATAAATATGTTCGTAAAAATTTATAACACAACCGTTATTCAAATTTTCAAATTGGTTATGTTATCCTAGTGCCGGAGTCAACGTAGTGCCTAATAGACGTCACAACAATAAATCACGACATATATTCCATATCCAATCAATAATTCAAATTAAACTCCCCTTATAATTCATAATTCAAAACCATGGGTTTAAATTTTACAATCCATTAAAAATAAACTCCAAACATTTTATATCATTAAAAAAAAATTTATGTAATGCAGGTTTCAAAATAGCTCACTAAATTGCCAGTTGTCAAATATCATTGCACGAACCTGGTGTTCCAAAGAAAGCATGCCATATCCATAAGTCATATGATGCAACAGCTACCAAAATGATGGCTGGCTTTCCACTTCTTTCTGTGTATTGTCCTGCCCATCCTGTAGGACAATTTTTCCATCCCTAATGCATATAGTCAATGCTACCTATCATACCTCGGAACCCACGTTGTTGATCCCCGACATAGAGTAGCCTCACTAAATCATCTTCTTTTGGCCTTCGAAGGTACTCATCACCGAAGCAATAAATGACATCTTGTACAAACAACATGAGAGACTTTCTTGTCACAGCACCACTCATCCTCAAGTATTCATCACGTAGTCTATTATATTTTGTGTGGTCTTTGTGTATGTTACAATTTTCACTCATCTTCTTGGTACGGTTTCAAGATCTTGTATAAAACAAACTTTGTATTCTTTCATTCTTTTCTTCTTTTGTATGAGGAGAGTTATATTAAATACCAAACTTTTCTTACATACGAAGGGCCTTATCCCCACCATCCATCTAAAAAGAAATCAATGGTTGAGATTAAAAGCATTTTAATATTTCACCCATTTTTTATAATTTAAATATGGGTTATTAGACAAAGATGTTACTAAAGTTTGCGTTTGTGTTGTCCTAAGGTAATAAAGTTTCAAAGTTGTCATCCAGGTTACTCAAGTTCACGGGTTTGTCAACTGGGTTACTAAAGTTTCAAAGATGTTACACTAAGGTTACTCCCAAGGTGGGCAACCGGTTGATAACCGGTATCTCAACCTGAAACATATTCTACCTCAAAAAAGTTACTAAAGTTTGAGAAAAAGTTCATCAAAGTTACTAAAGTTTCAAAACTGTCATCTAAGTTAGTCCTCATTGAGTTAAAATATTTGCATCGTTAGTCCTCATTGACTATTCTTACGGTTTTATCATTTTTCATCCATTTTTCTCATGTTTTCATAGGTTTTTATCAGTTTTCGTCCGTTTTTATACGTTTTCATCTATTTTCTCATGTTTTTATCCGTTTTTCTCACGTTTTCATATGTTTTTATCCGTGTTCATACACTTTTATTCGTTTTCATCTATTATAACACGTTTCATATGTTTTCCTTATATTTTATCCGTTTTCATCCATTTTTATACATATAGTACGTATGAAAACAGATAAAAATCATGATTTAATATCGATACATCATTTTGGATTTAAAATCGATTTATCCATTTTCTTTTATTTTATTGTTTTCATCTATTAAAATATCGCGAGTCTTGATGTAAAACATCATTTCGGACAACTTTCATGTTTTACACTTTTGATGATTCAGACAAAAAAGGAGTCAAAATCGTGATTTAAATCGATACAGAAACAGACAAAAATGTATAAAAGAAGACGAAAATGTATAAAATTAGATAAAAACAGATGAAAACATATGAAAATCTATGAAAACGGACTACAACGGATAAAAACGTATGAAAATGTATAAAAGCCGATTAAAACGTATGAAAATATATAAAAATGGTCAAATTGACATAAATATAACTTGGATGACAAATATGACAAGTCGCAAGAAGTTGGGAAACCTGGATGACAAAAAATGCATGCCACGTAGGATTTTCACCGGTAACTCTATGTTACCCAAAACACAGTAACAAATTTAACCGGTCAAATTAAGTTGAGTAACCTGGATAACAACTTTGAAATTTTATTACCTTAGGACAACACAAACGCAAGCTTTAGTAACATCTTTGTACAATTACCCTTTAAATATCTCTTAAACCGTTAATCGTTAAGCGAAAATAATTACACCATCGCCACGAGCATTTAATTATCTGTCTATGGACGGGCACTTTGATACACTTTCGACAAAAAAAAAACATTTTTTTTATGTTTTTTTTCGTGACCGAAAAAATCATATATGATATGATATGTAATATCATATATGATTTTTTCGGCCATGAAAAAAATGTGAAAAAAAAATTGTCGAAAATATATCAAAGTGCATATCTATAGAAAGATAATTAAATGCTCGTCATAACAGTATATTTTTTTTTCGCTTAATGATTAACGGTTTAAAAGATATTAATATTTGAAAAAGAAAATGATGAAAGTGAGTTTTTTAAATTGTTGGTATTAATCTCATCAATTAGATCAAATAAAGATGGAGGGAAGATGGAGGGTGGAGATTAGTCCCTTGGCATGTAAAAAAAGATTGGTCATCAAATGATCTTATATCCTTTTGTATTTGTAATAAACTCAAAAACAGTTTCTACATTTGAAGTCAGGGGCGGAGGGAGGGGGTGGCTAGCGGGTGCTAGGCCCCCTCCAATAAACCCAATGATTGTATTAGCATTACCATTTTTTAGCTCATAATTTAACGTTTAATATACCACGAGCATCTCCCAACTAGCAACTTTTCTATTATGACAAAAAAAAAAAAAAAAAACGACATGAAATATCTCCTATCTAAGTGGTCACTGAAGCGAAAATATGAAATGAGACATTTTTGACAATATTTTTTTGTTGTTAATTTAAAATTTTAAGGGACTTGTCAACTAGTTATATCACAAATTTGGATATCCGAAATTTGCGATTATGGTTTATGTAAGGCATTATATTTTATGTAAGTTTTTTTAATTCGGATATCCGAAATTTCAGATTACAGTTTTATGCATCTGAATATCCAGATATCTATAATTTTTGAAAAACTTTTATATGACTTCCAAAACTGTACTTTCATAAAACCCAACGTTTTAGTAAATTATGATCAAGTTTCAGATATCCGAATACGTATATTTTTTGAACACCCAAAACCTAAATCAAGATATCCTAGAAAGTTTTGGCTTTGTTGCTCTCCCCTAGTTATATACTTAGAAGCATCAAAATAGTTTTAAAAAATGACCTTATTTTGAGTTTACTATTCTTTTTATACACTAAATATGTTAGAAAAAATTAGGTTTAATAATGCTTCGTAAGTTTTTGTGCCGGTTTATTTGTATAAATTAAAGTTGGAAACCATTTTTAAACTTTTATTTTTTCGGGTTATATAATGAACTTTGGCCCCCTTAGCTACAAATCATGGCTCCGCCCCTGTTTGAAGTAAAACTCTGATGTTGTGAATGAATAAATGGGGAGGATGGTTGTATAAATGATTTTGTGTTGTTTTTCGGTCTTTAAACTGTTTTTGGTACTAATTTCTTCAAAAGACTAGGTCAATTATAATTGTGTCAAACTAAAAACCGCATTTGCTATAAAGTGTTTTATTGGTGTTAATCATAGACATATGGGAAATGTTTAGCAATCCCAGACGTTAAAAAAACAAATATGTATGATTTTTATTGTTTAATTATCCAAAAACTTTGCATACTTTTTTTAGTGTGTATATATCGCTCAAAAGAAGTGTAGTAGGCAATACAATGCGCATATTGGATTCGTTATTGCTGACTTAGATTTTTGTTCGTATATATTTTTCATCAAATACATCACTCTTTTACAAAGAAAACACACAACTTATATAAATTACAACAATTTGACGAAGCATCAAGTTCAATCAATAATAATTCTGGATTCCGAATACAGCACGCAGCTTGTTCAAGTAACTAAGAAACCTCTCTTTGGACTCTCGTCAATAAATCAAATCACACGTTAGCTTAGTTAATTTTGAAGGAAAAAGAATAAATATCATCACTTCACGGCATGCTTTAGTTTACTAAAGCACAAGTTCTTCGGATTTCACCAGCAGAACCGGTCAGAACACCAATTTTACCCATTTTAACCATTGACTTTGAAAAATCATTAAAGAACGTGTACCCAAATGACTTTGATTGAAGCTTGACATATGCACTTGTTTGCTTGTCATTTAGGAGAGCGGCATCTGACTGAAACAACCCTCTCTTTCTTAAGACAACAGTGTAGTAATCCTCATCGAATGATCTGGGAGTCCTATCCATCGCAAGGACGGAAGTTGTGTCAGTAGGAGAGCATATACTTTTCAACTGAGGAATAAACTTGGGGTCTAGGGATGGGTCAGTATCGCCTTTCCCCGTAAAATTGTACAGCCGGTTCACAATGACAGGACAGTGAGAAACACCAACAGTATGTCCTCCTATTTGAAAACAGTAAAACAAAAAATGTTAGAGGGGTTTGTTGACAACCCTCGTTTGAACACACTGTCTCAATATGATCAAGGCTATTATATGGTTGTAGGCAATCCCGTCCAACATGGTTTATATGCTTAGTTACATGTGCTAAAAATGAACGCTGTATTCATAAACCAACCCTGCTTTTCTACACCTTCTGAATAAAATGTACACTATATATTGATTTATTTGGAGGTTTGAAAAACTTTACAAAGAATATATAGTGTAATTAGGATTAAGAGAGTTTTAGGCAGTCTTCTTAACTCTCCTCTATGAGTTAATTTATATGACTATACCTTTTGCGATGTTTTGTTTCTACACTGTTTCTTCTTTAGAGATATTTCGATGTGTAAACATAAAAATAATGGTATTTAACAACCAATAACTTTAGGAAAACCTAAATTGGTTTTGTACTTAATTGTATACTGTAAAGAGGTTTTGATGTACTTTGAAATAACCAAATCCATTTAGGATTCAAAACCTAATATGTATGGTAATCTAGTTAAATATTAAGATAATATATCTGAACATTATAAATTGTGAATGCCAAATTATGAAGGCAAAAGGGTGACAATAAGTACCCGAAAGAACCACCAAGTCTTTAGTGTTCAGTCCCTTGGAGGCAAAATTAGCTTTGAGTTGTGTAATGTTTGCAAAAGGAGAAGGTAACGAAGTTAAAGCCTCATTTGCAATCGACACTCTTCCATCTCTTCTCCCTAAAGGCACTGGCCAAAATGGTCCCTTAATCTGCAAAATTGATAAAAAAAAATAAAAATAAAAAAAAATAACAATAATAATAATAATAATAATACATTTTTGTCAAATGGAATGTAATGTTCAACGACACAATTAAGGTTTTCTCTCTCTCTCTCTCTCTCTCTCTCTCTCTCTCTCTCTCTCTCCTTACATTATTTATCAGCGTAACAATATAGAGTTGTCAATTTCACATGACTGTCTTTGGCCTTAGGGTACCTTCTGTGCAAATTAAAAAGTTGTCAACCTAAGAGCATCTCCAATGCAAAAACCAACAATAGCTTTTTACTATTCTAAAAAGCTTTTTAAGAGTGGTTTTTAGCATTGCATTCAAAGCTTTTTGAAAAGCTTTTTACAAAAGCTTGGTAAACTCCAAATCATTTTTCAAAGTCTTTGTTATTAATTGTGGTATGCATTTATTGCATTAAATGCATCAAGTCTTTAAAGACTTGATGCATTGTAGATGCTCTAAGGGTTCTGGGTTCAAGCTTTTTGACGAAAAGACATAACTAGCAATTTCTATACACATTCTCGCGGTCATATTAACAGACTTAAAAGAAAGGATCATTAAAAGTTGGCCTTGAGATGCATATTTTCCAGGGATATTTATTTATATGCCATTACGCTTATAGGATGCGAGGAACATGGATTCAACTCTAAACTTAAATTGGTGGAAGAATTGCCTAGATTTCAGAACTTTTAATCTCTTCATTTCTTTCACTAATATCGACAAAAGCTTGAAAGACTTTTTTGCATTAACAATCAGGATTAAAAATCTAGAATATTCTAGATTTGTATTAATTAAGCGATATATTTACTTTATACTGCAACTGCATTGAATGACTAGTACCTGGTTGATAGCATCTCGAGCTACTAAAGCTAAGATATCTGCACAAGAAACAACACCAGGACATGCAGCTTCTACAGCAGTTTTTGCAGCATCAACAACCTGAAATCCTCTTAGTGTTAAATTAGGAATACCTTCTTTCTCTGCTTGATTATTTGCTGTAGAGTTTAGTAGTACAGAACCGTCACATCCCTGCAGAATCTTAGCATATTTCAGTTAATGACATAAAATTGTTCATAAATCGCAAAAAAGTGTTATTAAATCAAATAAAAGATGGTGGATGTTACTGCACGAACCCTAACAAAACAATCATGAAAGTGCATTCGGAGCAAACCGGCAGCAAGAGAAGGAACTCGGTGAATGTAGTTTGCTGTTGTCTTCCGGACAATGGCTTCAACTCTCGGACAAGTGTATCTATAGAATCCTAGCTCCAAACCTTTGCCATTGGCTATGTCAAAAACAAGAGCAATTAGCAGAAGCTGGAGGACAGCTATAAGTCGCTTTTGGATTGCCATATTGCTTAGCTAACAAATACACAAAGAAGAAGAGATGATTTGGAAACTCAGGAGAGTTTCCAATTTATAGTTATGAAGATGAGAAAGTCACCTTTGAATGCTTCCATCAGTGAGTTGTTTTGGAGTTTGTTTATACACAAATTGTTATTAGAAAAGTGTTGACTTTTGATATAGCCATCATTTACTATATGTGTGCACGACATATGAACATTTCAGTTCTTCAAGCTACTATGTTTAATTGGAAGTTGAAACCCTGCTAAATTAATAATTATATGGAATTTAGTATTCTTTTTGTATAATGATATGCAAAAATGTATATATTTAAAACTTGGTGATGTTGGAACACCATTGCAACACCGCGCTACCAGACTGAAAAGACCATAAAACAAAAGACCTCTCCACCAAACGAGAGAAGCAAACCCAAGTTCTCTTATCGAGCATTGCATATTGTTTAGAAATTAAATAAATTCAGGAATAACTAGTCTACATATTATTATAACTTTGAAACTATATATGTTTTACTATAGTTAGGGAGTCATTGGAAGCACGAAGGTTTCAACTTGGGTGTTTTTAAAGCTATTCACCTAACGTTGAAAACCAACAAAGAATAAGTGTGGTTTGCATTTCTGAAAATTTAACGTCATCCACTAGTATACTTTCTTTTTTCATTATGTATATATATTTCAACAACCGATGGATATGCCTTTGACCTTAATAATTATAATCACATATGTTATCCATGTGGCCAAGTTTTTCCTCAGAGCTTTCTATGGACATCACTTGCCTCATGCTCAGGTAATTCTTTTGAATTGGCTCGAAAGTTTTATTTAGTCTGCTCGAGGTACATTTTTGGGTGGTAAGAAATTTAACAGAATAAATAATCACGAGCTAAAGAGACTTACAAAAAAAATGAACAGGGTACGTTGATTTGAAACACTAGAATATCAAAACATTTTAAGTCATAATCGGTTAAATTGTTTCATTAGTTATATCTTAGAAATAAATACACGTACTGGTCCTCCGATTACATATATAATCGGTCGTTCTATGACTACTCGATCAATGTAGCAACTTGGTCATTACTTTTGTGCTAGGAGAGTCATGGTTTAGGTGTTGGAGGGTCGTGGTTTAGGTCACTGAAGTTTTTTACTGTTGTTGGGGTCAAAATCTTGTTTCGTGTTGTAATTTCTAGCAATACAAAAATAATGGGCTAAACCCGTATATAACAATAATGATAATATGAATATATCGGCTAATACCTGCTACCCTTTTTATATTTATATAATCTATTGCCTTTTAAATATTAGCACTTCTAGATAGAAATTAATAAAGAAATCACATTACACTTTTCAATATGAGCTTGTTTAGAGACATATGCTAATGAACGAGCAGGGCAGATCAGATGGCA
Source organism: Artemisia argyi (assembly GCA_030686995.1). Classification (NCBI taxonomy): domain Eukaryota; kingdom Viridiplantae; phylum Streptophyta; class Magnoliopsida; order Asterales; family Asteraceae; genus Artemisia; species Artemisia argyi. The sequence goes on from CM060696.1 coordinate 104,221,647, forward strand.
ACTCACAATGGCCAACGGGTTAGAGCTGTGACTTAATTTTTGAGAAATTTCAAACACATTCCGTGTTTAAATATAAGCATTTTAGGATATTGTCCAGCTTTCGGATTTTATTAGGTTAGAATACTTCTATTCTATTTCACAACCAGTTTTGTATCATATCGTGGTTCAAAAAAAACAAGTATTGTATCTCTATATTGATTATAATAAATAAACAATATAATAACCGAATTTAGCTAGCCTGAAAAATATATAATATGTATTCATATTTATAATAGTTAGTTCATATATAGTCAAATCTATTAATACATTTCAGTTCTTTCAAAAACATTTGTGAACCAAATGCCCTTATATGTTTGGAATGTTTTCCATTTTGACAGATTAATACGACATCTAGTTTACAGTTAGAAACTGTAGAGATTTTAGGTAGCAGACGTTTGCCTCTACATCCTTCCTAAATTTGTAAACACAAATTGTGTAGTGGTAACAAAGCAACTTCTCTATGTATTACCGAAGATATAACGTATTTTTTCAACTAATTAATAATCTTGCTAAGGTGAGAGTAGAAGGGACAAACATCAGCATGGATGGCATCGGAAACCCAACACAACAACTGCATACTTTTTCACCAACTTAACGGAGGGGACAACCAAAAGTGCACTTTGGAAAGCTTTGTAAAGCAAGGGAAGATCGCCAATGTATATTTAGCGAAAAAGAAAACGCTTGCCAGCAAATCTTTCAGGTTCTCTAGATTCCTCAACATCCACAATCCCACAGTTTTTTACTATATATACTCTCAACAACACCTTCATCCATTCCAACCATCTCAAGGTTAATATTGCTAGATATCAACGCAAAATCACGAACTCCACACATCCACCTTATCACGCACCCACGTCCAAACATCCATTGCACAACCAAACTAAACAACAAACCACATACCTAACATCCACCTTACCCAAAAATTTCACACGTTGGCATCCTTTCTACAAAATCATACTCATCATCGAAATCGCCATTACTACCGACTATCATCACCATCCATTCATATCCAGACCTTAACAAAATACTTTCTCAGTGCCTTATTGGCGAGCCCCGAAACATCAACACCTTCCCTAGCCTCAACAAGATATGCAGTGAACTCGACATACCTGTTATAAGTATCAAATACTTAGGAGGACTACGTTCATGTTCTTCCCGTAAAGAAACCTGACATCTACAATGACACTTTCTTATCAAACCAAATATTTTGTTTGGATAAATGGTGATTTTCTAATTTTTGCTTGTAAAAGGTTTTTTTTTTTTTTTTTTTTTTTTTCCCTTTCTCTCTAATTCTTGTAAATATGGGTTCTTTTAGTATTTGTGGACCCACCAAGTATATAAAATTTGAATATATCACCTTTAACTTATGGTATTGTTTATATACACAGTTTTCTTTCTCTTGAAATCTTCATTTTGCACCCTTATTGTTATTGAAAAATAAATAAATAAATAAATAATTAAAAAAAAAAAAAAAAAAAAAAAAAAAAAAAAGATATAAATGCAACAATAAGTAAACCACGGGCAAACCAAATTCTAGCAATGCAAATATGTAAGTCATCCGCTAAATTAAACAAGAAAACATCCGCTAATTTTAACAATAAATAAAACATAACATCTATCACGTCGACTTAAATCTTGGTTGAGAGTTCGTACATCGGGACCTATTGTGACCAGCTCGATAGCTTACTCCACATCTTTTTAGTTCGTTCGGATGACGAACGCCCATCTCATTACGAATTCGACTTATTTCTTCATTCCTCGACTAATATTGATCTTTGATTAATCTGCCTTAATCTTTCAACCTCAATCCAACCAATAATCAACATGGGGAAGTGGATTAAAATCTGAAAGATGTTGTTGTTTTAACGTTGGAGTGGTGTAAACAGTGTGAATAATGGTAAGAGGATTGTCCCCTCTATATCGGCAAACATCAAGTGCATGCAAACATGAAAACCATTCCTTTTGTCACTTACCAAATGTGCTTTCTGAAAGTAATGGACAGTGTGTGTATTTCCACATGTATCATTTATACGCAACTTTGTGACAATCTTGTAAACACCTTCATTGTAGTTAGACTCGGATAAATGATGACTTTGTAGATGGATATCGGGGCTATTGAACTTACGCCACATGTGATACGGTAAAGGTGTATTGCAGCTCATTCCAATGGCACTATGTTTTCTAAAAGAGCAACAATTCGGTTAAGGTAAGATCGATACAAGACTTGATTGGTAGTCATCTAGCTCTTCTCAGTGCATTGTTAATACTCTGATACATTTCTTGTTAAGCAACCCCATCCACGATTTTCGCCATACAAAAGACACCATCGACTTTTATCAATTTCTTTAAGATACCACCAAACCTCGGGGTTGATTACTTTTATCTCTCTTCTGTACTGAACAAATTTTGTTTCTTGATTGGTGCTTCCAATAGCCCAACAAAACCTTTTGAGGCTCAAGTTCTTATATTTTTTCATGAAATTATTTCTTATGTGTCATAGACAGAATCTGTGGTATGCTAATGGCTCTTTCCATTCTGGCATATTGACATTCGTGCACTATTCCCTTTCTTTTGTATGAAATAACAAAACAATTGTCGATCATGTGCAACAAAATGCCTAAACTAATAAAGAAACCAAGACCACCATGCACAGTTTGTTCATCGACAATGGCATAAGCAATTGGCAATATATTATTGTTAGCATCATTCGTTACATCAACAAGTAGCTTCCTCTTGTAAGAACCCTTCAAACGAGCACCGTCAATAGAAATAATAGGTGGACATAAACGGAATGCATTAATAGCAGATCCAAAAGCTCAAAAAATATAGTTAACTGTAACAACATTCGTTGAGCTATTGGATTATGAAACTACTTCACAACGGTATTAGGATTTGAAGCTTCCAAAGATGCAATGTACTCCGGTAACATAGCAAAGTTACTCACCCGTGTTCCGTGTAGGGTCTCTATAGCTTTTCATCTACTATGCCACGCCTTCCAATAAGAAACATCAACATTCGACTTATTTCTTATATCCACTTGAATATTTTTCACTGGATATTGAACTTCTTTTTCGATTGAGTGGAGGGTGTAAAAAGCAACAATTTCTGAATTCAAATTTATGTTGTTATTACCGATGCATGATCCAAAGTAGTTGTCTACATCTACCCAAAGAGTAATTTTCCACATATGATGATTTTTCTTTTTAATTGCACGAATATACCATGCATAGTTGGGTGTATACTTAGCCATACTTGAACTTTCTGTTTTGTCTTGGTGGACAATCTTGAACTATGCTACACGTTTGAGACTTTTACTTTCAAGTACTTTATACTCCCTAATAGGCGATCGACAAAAGTGTTATAACCTTTTTGACTTGTTTCCTATTTTCAAATTGCATTTCAAGTCAAATTTTATTTTCCAATTCACTCCGAACATCTATATGAACCTTGTCATCAACGTAATCATCTGATGCATCGCCAACATCATTTATAAACCCATTACTCCTTGAGAGTGTGATTGAGCTGCAGCTTCGCTCCCATCATTTGAGTCATCTCCAAAGTCACTCTTTGATTCATTGTTATCTTCACGCCAGAAGAAGGGAACAGGATAAAATGAAAATTAATGAAATGTAAGTAACTAATCGACTCTGAAATTTGCTCCGCAATGCCTGATGTATGCTTATATTAAAGGGCGTCTAAATAACTTATTAGCAACCTATGGCATTTTAGTCTAAGAAAACTATAAGGAAAGTATAGGCTTTGTTTCAAAATTATGGGTTAGCCATGGCATACCCTACCACCCACACATCTCCGTCCCTACAATAAATAGAAGGAAGAGACCAAATTAACCTTTTCTACTATTCATTTCTTTATTTTTACAAATTGATAATAAGAGTAGATATTGCTATTATCAATCTATCCTTAAATGTTAACCAATTCATTAACATATCTTGTACTTCTATTGCAATGGTTACTTACAAAGCACACATCCATACTATATCTAGCCTAGTTGTGTTTTGACCCTTGATTGTTTCAATTTTATTTGAAATCTTCAAATATGCACAGACACACTAAAGGCAACACTCTGGTATCTTATGCCGACACCATCAGATGGAATATTACTCTTCCCATTAAAGTTAAAATACACACATGGCTAACTACTAGGGATTGGCTTCCCACCCACTACAATCTTGATGCCCGGGCCGGGTATCAACCTCAATTCCACTAGATTCCATGATTTTGATGCTGCATTGAAACATCACAACACCTTTTTATAGATTTTACAGTTGCACGCGGGTTATGGAAGATGATTTCAAATTGTGGAAGTTAGGTGACTATCCTAAGGTTCTCAACAGCCTGTTATCGTGGAGTGCTTCGGGTTGATCCCCATAACTTGGCCAAAATGGGTCTTGATTCCAAACCACTATTTGGATCATTTGGCAATATCGAAATCGTGTTTGCTTTGACGTTAAACCACCGCGTAAAGACACCTTTTAAGACATTATGATTCATTCTTCATGGATACTCCATAGGAATAGGAACATTAGTCCTTTTTTTATGATTATTTTATTTGATTTGATTTTATTTTATTTTATTTTATTTTTATTCTTGTAGAACAGCTAAGTTAGTACATATATAGTTAGTGTAGTTAGTGAGAGTCCACTCTCATACTCCTACATTAGATAAAATGTTTGTAACTACCATGTTTTTTCTTTTGCCTGCTAGTCTCTTGCTAGTTGTTGTGTAATAATATTGTTGTTCAAAAAGAAAAGACAGATGATTAGAAATGAAGTGATAATTTAGTAATAATTACGATAAGGTAAACCCTAAATATTGAAGAATGGGCGAAGCTCTAGCTAGAGCTTGGTCTTACTTCACTGTCGAGAGACAAAAGAAGACTTCCATCTCCAAGTTTAACTCAGGCGTAGCTCCCTTTTTTTTTTTTTTTTTTTTTTTTTTTTTTTTTTTTTTTTTTTTTTTTGTGGGTGGTGGGGTGAGGGGGTGGTCTAAACATATATGCTAATAGTACGCTTAGCTCACATATTCATTTAACGTTAAATTGGCTACCATATAATGTATGCTTTTTCACAAAAAGTTGTTGGTGAGAATCCTAATAAGTATTAAAATCTTCCCTTATGTGTGTTTTCTTTCATGTTATATGCATGCCTTATTTGTTAATGAATGCAAATATATCATCTCTGTGCTTCGACGGTTCAAGACAGGGTACTTTGGCACAATCCCTGGCTCAATCTTATAAAAAAAAATGTACAATTAAAAATGCTTACGATGGCATTCAAACTTGCCCTGTTATCAATATATATATATATATATATATATATATATATATATATATATATATATATATATATATATATATATATATATATATATATATATATATATATATATTCCCGTTACACATCTTATACAATTGTTCTAGCCATTTATACTTTATAGGCGCAGAGAGTTGTTAATTTCTTTATTGAATAAGGCTCAAAGTTGTTATATCTACGTTGAACTAGACTTTTATTTGTTACTAGGCAATCGGATGTTATTTCTTTGTGTGATATGCGTCTAGTAGTTTATTCACCGGGTATAGAAACCCTTTACCCAAAAAAAATAAGCGTCTAGTTATATAATTGGTTCGATACATGTTGAATAGATGTCATAGATGTCATAGTTTATTCACCGGGTATAGAAACCCTTTACCCAAAAAAAAAAATAAGTGTCTAGTTATATAATTGGTTCGATACATGTTGAATAGATGTCATAGTTGTTATTCAGCTATTGAGAGAGAGAGAGAGAGAGAGAGAGAGAGAGAGAGAGAGAGAGAGAGAGAGAGAGAAATTTGCGTGAAATTATGTGAGCGAAACATAAACATTGTGCTTTGATATCACATAGAGATGACCATTTTCATTCATTTGACATGAGTTTGGGCTTGAAATCAAGTCTGTTACAATGGTTGAAAACTTGAAAACGATATTTCTTCCCTTCAATCAATCACACATACATAAAAATATCTTATCACAGATAGAAGATTTACTCTTGTTTTTACCAAGATATGAGAATTCAAATACTATCGCAGACATACGTATTGACCATGGAAGTTAATATGCAAGAAACCATTAACGAAATCAAGCGGAAAATTGAGAATTTTCTTGGTGTTCCCATGTCTTCGCAAACTCTTAGTGTATGTGATTGGGAACTACTAGATGGCCTTGACCTAGAAGATTATCCAATTGTCACTGAAGGTACTAACATTGATCTCACAATCAATCATTCTCCATCTCTAGAAAACCGTAGACAAATCCAAATCACTGTTAAGTTTTCTTCCAGAAAGCACAACATAGAGGTAGATAAAACAGAAACAGTAGGAAGTCTAAAAGAAAAGATCCATATTATAGACGGGACGCCTATTAAGCAAATGACGCTTTTCTTTTTAGGAGTGGAGATGGAGGAGGATTTTCGCAATCTGAGTGACTATGGTGTTGGTGAGTTCTCTGAAATCGTTGTCTTTCTAAAGACAATGAGTCGATCAGTGGCCGAGCCTCCTTCTCGTAAGCTAGGCTTTGTGGTGCAAACTTCCTTGGCTCTACTTAACTCGACATGCATCCCATTGGAGATGAAGGACTCGAGCACTGTCAACGAATTAAGAGAATTACTTCTTACTAAAAAATTACTACCATTGGATGATTACATATTCATTCATAAACAAAGGATCATGAGAGAAAATTGTAGCCTCCGTTGGCATGGATTGGAAAATGGTGATTATCTCTACATATTCAAAGGGACCGTCAGCCGTGGGTAGTTTTCTACATCAGAACTCTTACATAATTATGTATCGTCATATTGCTTTGTATTATATACATATTTTGGAAGCCATAGATCCAATTTCGATTGATCAAAATCTTTATTCGGTTGCTTAACATGAAGCATATTTGTCTAAGGATCTGCTAAATTGATTTAAATTTGCTCTTATTTATATAAATTTCCAAATTAAGTTCAAATTATTAACATGTTTCATGGGAGTTTAAATGTAAATTAAAGGGTTCATTTGTATTAAGATAAGGAGAAACACCATATAGCAAACAGAAATGAATTTTTATCGCAACCAATTAACAACATGAGGAATCTATGAGGTTCAACTGATCAAGGATGTGCATTGTAAGATTGCCGATCGCTTCCAACAGAAACTCAAACATTAAGCCACCTCTGACTCAATTCAGTTTCATAACGGTTGCTTCAATTCAAGGTTAACAAATCGATCCTTCTAACAGTTAGACTGTATCTAATGGTAAATTCATATATATTTGAATCAATGGCATCTAGAATAAGTATTATCAAGAACTAGTATACAAAACAAGAGAATAAAACTACAATTATTCCATTGAAAGCTAATTCGACTCACAAGTACTTGAGAGAAACTGACGAGTTAGACCATCCTTAAGGTTATCAAAGAAGAGGTAAATATGAGAACCATCTTGAACACCATAATCAACAAGAGAGACTTCATTTTCGTTCATCAATGTGTTAAACAAAATGAGAATTAGCCGATCATCCGGGAGCTTTTCTTGAGCTCCAATCTTTTTCTTTAGGTCTAGTACGGTGGCAGTGTCACCAACTTGGACATAGAAGAGTTTTCCCGTCAAGATCTCAACCACCAACCTCATATTTAACAAGCATAAATAAGCTGTAGTGGTGATTGTGATCGTACGATACATGAACAAGCTAATTTCAGAAAGAGAGACTCGTGCAATGCATGAAACATTATCACGTATATTGGATGCATTGTAGGGAAGTTGGTTTTGTTTTAAGTATGACAACGAATATATAACTTGTGACTACATACAATACTTTTAGTTTACGTTCTGCAAAATGTATTTGGGACTTAATTTTACGTATACGTGAACAAGTTTACGTATACGTGAACAAGTTTACGAATTTATATATACGAACAATATGTAGTGCGTGAGAGAAAACTAGCAGAGAAAGTGGTACGTGTTGACTTTTTGACTGCATATGTTTAGTTATGCCACTTACTAATTGAAGCCATCCATTTCTTTGATCGCTATATTATCTTGGAATATTTTTTTATTGTGTTCCATATTGTTTTCGTGTTCATAGCAGGCAGAATGATGTTGTTTGAACAAGTTTAACGATGTAAATTTACGACACGTACAAATAATTTGAAGTTGACAAATGATCGGTGCGGCGTTTGTATTAGTTATAACGATTTGCATAAGAATGAATAAAGTGTTACAAGTATCATTAAACCACTCTACTCTAGGGGTGAGCATCGGGCCGGATCCTGACCCGACCCGACCCGACCCGACCCGATAAGTACCGACACCGACAAACCATAAAAACGTATCCCGACCATCGACAACATCACAACAATAATATTTACTGAGATTCGAATGAATACTAAATACTTACTTCCATTATGTTGTTTTGTTGAGATGCGAATGATTCGTATGTGGGTATAGAAGATGAGATTGATTCACCCCTCTTGTGATGACATTGATCCATTCAATTGTAAATTAAAATGAGCTTTTGATTATTTAGGTAATGATTCCAAATGTCTTTTGTGTTTCTGAGTCGGGCTTGTGATGACAGAACTTCCAAATGGATAAAAACAAGAAAGCGGCTATATTTTACATAGATAACCTAATGTATTTTCGGGCCTTGTCGGGCTTAAGTCGGGCTGCAGTCGGTTTAACCCGATACCGGCCCGATACCGACATACAAACTTTACTAAAACCGAAGACCGGCCCGCCAATACTCTTGTCGGTTTCGGGCCCTATCGGTTCGGTCGGTTTGTCGGGCCTTGTCGGTTTCGGTCGGTTTTGCTCACCCCTACTCTACTCGATCAAGATAAAACTTTCTATGTCTACTTGAATTCCAAGTATTAGAATAAAGCTAAGCATCTTATACGTAGGGGTAGGGGTGACAATTTCTGACACGAAGCCGATATTAAGTTAAACAGGTTTAAATTTAGAGTAAACATATTTTGGTCAAAACACATAAATGGGTCGTGTTTAAGTTTAGCAAGTATTAAACAGGTTCACGGGTAAAACTGTTTAACTTGTATCTTAAAAGTAAGGCATACAATTTGGATTTTATGTTAGAATTTTGATTTAGATTTAAATGTAATTTGTTACATAACTAATATGACGTTTAGTTACCATTATAACTTTAGTATTATTGAAATTGTTGTATAGTTCTTTCTATATTTTTTTTAAGTTGGTATATCATTTTTGAAATTAAACTAGTAAATCGACAAACCACCGATTTTCTTTACTACTTGACCTATTTACTTAAACAAATCAAATGAGTAACAAAGGTGTTATACATTTTTTGTTTAGGGTTGAGTTTGTTAACACGATTAATAAATGGTCGTATTTGGGTGGAGGTTATACCAACCCGCCAACCTGCGAACCAGAATAAATCAACTCGAACATGACTCGATTGACACCCCTAATTATTCGGCATCTTTGTAGAGAAGAACATGTTGTTTCTTATTCTCCAAACGAACCAAGTGGTGGTTTGAATGCCCACATTAAGCTTACCCGCGAATTCTTAATGGTGGTCTTTTCAACACTGACAAAAAATTACAAACGCCTAGTGAAACAATGATCGTGATTTTGTGGGATTTCCAATATACATACGAACTCAGGGTCCATTTGTTTGTAGGTAGGTTTAGGATTCGGATTTGGATTTGGATTAAAATTAAGATTTGGGATTTGAATTTGAATTTGATATAGGGGAGATATATATATATATATATATATATATATATATATATATATATATATATATATATATATATATATATATATATATATATATATATATATATATATATATATAGTGTGAGGTTCTTTTCAGAACCAAATAAATTGCGAGAACTGCGAGAACCACCTGTTTACTCTTAATAATGCATATTGTACATCATATCAATGCAAGATGGCATTTTTGAAAATATCTATAACTTATTTAAGTAAAAATAAATAAATAAAGGGCATTAAAGTAATTTAGCTTTAACATGAAAATAGAGTGGATCCTTGAATTGTGGATCTGTTACAACGTTTTCAAAAAAATATATTTTTTTCATCAATTCTCTTTCTCTCAGTCACACAAAAAAAAACCCTACCCCAACCACGCTTCTCTCTTTCTGTTGTCAAAGTCGCCGGAAAAACTATCACCATTGAAGGTTCGAATTCTTGCTTTGATATAAATATTTTTGCCCTTTCAATCTGATTTTTTTTGGCTTTCGATCTGCAACTGAAATATGTGTTCGATCTAAAAGAAATTATGGTGTTTGATATGTTCATAGATTCGATCTGAATTTTTTGGCTTTCAATATGATTTTTTTTTTTTTTTTTTGGCTTTCGATCTAAAAACAAACATGTGTTTCGATCTCAAACTTTTTTTGGGTAGTAGTTACGATTTTCGGGGCACATATGTTTCAGATTTGAAGTATCTATGACACAATAATTTATTTTGAGGAAAAAATGGTTGAAACATGACCCATTTTCATACATTATGCGGTCATGTTTATTTTAATTGTTTTGATTTGGCATGTGATACTGGGGTGGGTATTGTTCATAGGCCTTTAAATATTCTCTTTGGTTTAGATAGTGTAATAATGTTTGAAGTGTATAACTGTATTTGTGAGTCTGTAATGTATGTTGTATGGCCATGTGGGTTGTAATCTTTGTTGGATCCATCTAGATAATCGTCTCGATGAAAGTTGGAGGCCTTTATTTTGTATTGTTCTTTTGTTGTGCAATATGTTGATGCTTTCTAAAAAAAATATCAGACAGTTTACTGTTTTGTGTCATTACTTTTTTTGTTTTATGGTTGATTTAAAAATTAATGGAATGGTGCATATGTGTTTTATTGTTATAATCAATTGAAATGAGCTAATGGAATGGTGCATGTGTGTTTTATTGTTATAATCAATTGAAAGGAGATGCATATATGTTTTAAGATTGATATAAAAATATTAAAGTGTGCATATGTGTTTTATGGTTGATATAAAATCATTTGAAGGGTGTGCATATATGTTTTTAAGGTTGATATAAAATTAATGAAGGGTTGTGCATATATGTTTTATAGTTAGACATAGAATCAAGAGATGCTTTTTAGTTTAATTTGAAAAATTATTTTCTTATTTTATTTTTACTGTTTCAGGTGGGGCTTAATTAAGGTGGTTATTTTGCTTGACTTTAAAAAGAACAACTATGACGAAGAAAATGAAGACGGAAGCTTAATTAAGATGACGAACACATGTGTATATATATCATGTGTGCATGAATGCAACGATAAATACATGTACACACATGTGACTCCTAGACGTTAAAGAAAATACATGTGCAAGCAGGCAAGGAATATATGTGCACGTCAAAAAGATGAACCAACTGTTAAAGACATTAGATTATGCACATGTGCACGCTTTATATATTTGTAATAAAATTGAATACAAGTGTAAACATAATAACATTTTGTGATAAAGCTGAATATCATATCAATAAAGTAATACAATTTGTAATTTTTTAAATTGTATAAATCTATTGTTAAAGTTTTGTTGTTTGTATTTATATTTATATAATATGTGTTAAAGATACATGTGCATATAGAAAACACATATGCATAAACAAAAAATATAATTGGCATAATATAGTTAGTAGTTAACATTCTTTTTTACAAAAACACATATGCACAAAATGTAGTTTTAAACATTTAAAAAAAATCCTAAAATTTAGGATCTAAAAAAACGTTTTTCACTAAAAAAAATTCAAAAAGAAAAAAAAAATAATTTTACCATTATACCCTTTTGAATTAAATAATAAAAATTCATATCCAAAAAAATCTGATTGATTGAAGTTGGTTCTCGCAGTTCTCGCAATTTATTTGGTTCTGAAAAGAACACCCATATATATATATATATATATATATATATAAGAAAATAAATAATATAGATAATTAAAAAAATAAAGTAATTAAATAAATGAAAATTTGTTGTGGAGAAAAAGTTGAAAATAATAATAATAATAATAATAATAATAATAATAATAATAATAATAATAATAATAATAATAATAATAATAATAATAATTTAAGAAAAGCGAGATGATTTGTGCACCATTTTTTTTTTTTTTTGCTATACACCATTAAATCACATCAGTAATGCACATAGTACAACACCGCTGTGCATAATTTAGTGGTGGATAACAAATAAAAATGGTGTACAAATCACCTCCTTTAAAAAAATGATAATCTAAATTTTTTGTGGTAGAGAGTAGAGATAGGGAAGTGGTCCCACAAAAATCACTTCTAAAAGTCACCAAGTGAAGCTGGTATTACTTTTTTTTTATTCAAAATTGACATTTTTGTTTCAAAAGTTTAACTAAACGTATGATATGGGCTTTAGTTTCATTCCAAAAGTGCAAAAACCTTAAACCAAACTGCACCTCAAAACAATTAGAAATCCACTCCACTTTATTGAGTTTTATTAGTCTTGTGCACTTAAATGCAATTAATACATCCACTATAAGAAAATAGAAATATAGTGACAGAGGTTTAGTGACACAAAAAAATGGCACTAAATTTAACTCTTTAGACTATGTTTATTGGTGAAAGTCACCAAGTGGTTGGAGTACAAAATCAAATAAATACTTAATATAATATTAAGTTTGTACAAAATTGGAAAGAGAATGCACCAACCTGATTACTTGGTGACTTTCATTTTTCTGACTGTCAAATGTCGTAACATGAATAGAATATATTTTCTTTGTAATTAAATTAAATATAAAAGAAATAATATTATATATTAAGTTGGGTTGTTGATAAATGGTAAAAAAATAATTGAGATTGGTTGTATAAGTGGATTAGTAAGAAAATAATATTTTAATGAGAGATTTGGTTGTGAAAGATTATTGATAAATATAGTCTTAGTAACATTTTTTTTAAAAAGCTTAAGCAAAAGTTTAAAATTTGGAGATTTAATGAGACTTTTTATGTTTTTATTAAGAAAATTTGTTTTAAAAAAAATTGTATCCTCACACTGTTTTGTGTTAGAATCTTTACGGGAATGAATCGCATATGTTGGTTGAGAATTGCTCGGGAATTCATTGATAATGATAATGACTTTGCCAGGTTCTAGGGGGCTATTATAAATTGGAGTAATGATTAGGAGGCCTAAAAGTTGTGCCTAAATTCATGCCTAAGCTTACATGGCATCATCCTGATGGCTACAGTCAGGGACTCACTTTTTCTCAAACTATCAAGATCATGCCACATATGTTTAGGCATGTGTTTAGGCATACAAATTAGGTCTCCAAATCATTTTCCTATAAATTGACTTTTACCTAATTGTCTTCTAACTACACTTTTTAAGTATAGGAGAAGTATATGAAAATTCTAGTGACACTTCTTTCATAATTTTGGTTGACAACTTTTCATTTTCAGTAACATTTTTTTCTTTTTAGGTGGCACTTTTTTTAAGTGTCATTAAATGAATTTTTTTGTAGTGTGATGACATTAAACTAATATAATTTTTTATGCTAAATTGATCCTAAATCTATATTTATTGTAATAAAATTAACTATTTTTCTTTAAAGATTCAAATTTACAATCTCACACATACAATACATATACTACAACCATCGTACACAATTGTCTAAATTTAAAACATTAGAACTTGAATATACCCACTTGTTATAGAGTACATACCACCACGCGAGTCCACTATTTCATTAAGCCATTTGTGTTCGGTTGATTTAGTGTTACGACTTTAACTAAATTTAAACATAAATTTATTAAACCAAGAAAACAAGACTCGCTGATAAAGAATCAACAAGAAACTTCAGCAAGGGTCTATAAGAGACAACTTAAAATAATTAAAGACTACCTAAAGATATATTCACTATCAAATGCGGTGTCACCCTTAGTGAATATGTGAACTTTAAGTTGAAGATAGAGGTCATCAAGGAATGACAATACCCTGATGAGATGATCTAATCAGTTCTCTCTGAACATATTAAATGAAAATACTCAAAATATCTCTTAGATATTTAGGCGGGACTTTTTCTATAAAACAATATGGCGGGATAAAGTAACATCCAGAAAAGGAAAAGTAAGTATGAGTTTGTGAAAAAGTTCTGAACAGTTTTCAACATTGTTCACAAAAGAATGGTTTGTTTTCTCCAAAGAAATTAAGCATTAAATGCAAGGTGTAATTGTCAATTAATATTTGACACGTCAAAAGACCCACACTTGATATCCTTATACAATTGCCTATTTAAAGAGAATGTTGGCTGAAATAAATGATACATCTTTCAAATATAATACTATATAAAATTCACTGAAGTTGAACTTACAGCCGGTACTGTTATGAAGCCGCCGATTGGGAGGTTGGCTCCAGGGAGGAGGATGGCTTGGGTACAATGTGAAGCTGCAGCTCGAGCCAGCACAGTTCATACGCCGAGTCGTTGGCTAAGAGGATTAAAAAATGATAGTGGTTTTTCTACTTAATTGCACTTAATTAATTTTTGGCTTTTAATGCATGTTGTACACATGTTTTTCATTATCGGATATATTGGTTCACTTCATGTTGTACAACTGTTTTCCATTATCAATTCTGGATCCATTTATATAAAGAGTTGTTGTTTCATTTGCTGGGTTTTTTTATACAGAAACTCAAATACGCACAATGGGTGTAGATAAGAAAATTAGAGCTATTTAGGTGGTTAAAGTTGAAACTGTTTTAGGGGGTTTTGTTCGGAATGATGATTAGAACGCCTAATTATGCTGGCTATATGATTTCAGTTAGCTAAAAGAGTTCGATGTGTTAGGGTTGTTGTTCTGTGTTGGTTAATTCTATTTTTAATCACAATTATTTAGTTCAATTTTTTTGATTTCGTGTTTAATTTGAATTTTTTTAGAGGCTTTTTCTTGGGGTAATGAGTAGAATACTTGGTTATGACTGCTGTTTAAAAATTGGTTTGCATGTTGTGACTTTGCAGACTTTATGGTTCAATATATATATATATATATATATATATATATATATATATATATATATATATATATATATGTCTCAACTCAGATGATGTACTAGGTGCAAAAGACATAACAAATTACATTAAAATAATGACCGGTATTTTATATATGGATGCGATGTACACAAAACCCCATGACAATATAAATTGCAAGCCGAAACCATGAATGCAAATATAAGAACGGACATTCAATAAGTTACAAAACCCTAAAGCTAACCAAGAAGATAGGTTGAATGATACAAAGTATAAAAGATAATAAAGTATGCATCCTTATCCATTCAAACATACTTTATACAACTACACAATATCATAACAGCAAGAAAGAAACCTATTCAGAACACACCAGATCACTTAGCAAATAATAATTTGGGTTCCTTTTTTAATTAATAACACGTGAGAAATCAGTAGACATGACCACACTTATAGACACCCCACAGAATCAGCACTTACAACCACATACTAGAAGTTACACTACATAATACTTATGATTGATTGTTAAATACTCAAACAAAAAGTTATTTCCTTACATAACCAAAGTCACTGCATACAACGACACACCAGCATCTATAACGAAAACCAATTTTCATTTTTTTTTACCAACAAAAATCATAAAACCAACAGCTAAGACCCTAACTTATAAAAAGCGTATAAAACAACGTATAAGACTCAAAATGATATCGAGAAACACATATTTTGCACCACCAAAAAATACCTAACACGAATATACTAAATTTTGTATATACATATTACTGACTCCTCTTGCAGCTTGCACAGTTTCAAGGATTACTTTCACGCTCAAAAGATAAGCCAACTTCTAACCGATGTGATTTTAAACAACACTATTTTCAAGCAATGAAACCACATCTGGCAAGTGTTACCATATTTTGAGCATAGAGATAGTGAATCTGAAACGGACCCTCATTCAACAAAAAATTTCACAGTTGTTACACATTGACTGAAACGATTATTAATAAGCAGACTAACACGAAACAACATATAAAATACCATGCCCAGCCCCGATCATTTCACGTTCCATAATCCATGTGACCACTTAGCAGATCCTAACAAATATCATCAAACACTTGTTTTGCATAGACCAAAAATAGTTCATAAGATCTAAGAACCTAAAAAATGTAGAAACATAATTGCTTTGCACCAAAAAAAATCAAAACAGAAAGGCCTAACCCAAAGCTCAGCATATAAAATCAGGACCTATAACCACATCTCAAGCATCAACATATAATATACCAAGCTACTACTATTTCGCGCTCCATCACTCACACAACTACATATAAAATTTTGAAGAATGAAACAATCCAATATTTGATCATGCAAAACATGTGAAAAATCTACAATTAGCACACTTTTAATAACGTCTTCACATAAACAATGAATTCATAACCACACTTGGCAAATGCTACCAAATTTCTAAACAAAGAAACAATCATGGAGCTGAAATGAACCGACTTTCACCAGAAGAGTTCACAGTTGCTAAACATTGCCTGAAACGGTTGTTAATAAGACTTATAGGAACCAACATATAAGATCTAAGATCCTAAAAAACGGACAAACACAACTATCTTGCAAAAAAAATATTAAAAACATAAATAAATTAATTAAAATTAAAATTCCAACCTAAATCTAAACATATAAAATCAGCACATATGACCACATATATCAAGCAACAACATACAATATACCAAGCTACTACTATTTCACACTTCATAACTCACAGGACCACATATAAAACTGTAAAGAATGAACCCATCCAATTTCTAATAATGCAAGACAGATGTAAAACATGTAGCTAGAACACACATTTAAATCATGAATTGGTAATCCCTTCACACTTACCTCAGATAACTAATTTTAAAATTAAGCGAAAAAAAATAAATTAAGCCCACCAACAAAAAATCTTTTGCAAAACCAATAAAAATAGAACAGTCCAATTCAAATCTAAGCATATAAATTCAGCACACGCGACCACATATCAAGCAGCAACATATAATATACCAAGCTACTACTATTTCATCCATAACTCACTTGACCACATAAAAAATTGTAAAGAATGAACCTATTCAATTTCTAATAATGCATGACATGTGTAAAACGTGCAATTACTACTCAGTATTAAATCATGAACTGATAACTCTTTCAAACTTATCTTAAATAACCAACAATTGTTTTCTGATCAAGCCCACCAAAGAAACCTCGTCAGTTTTCAAAACTTACACAGATAAACTGTAAAAAAATTAAATGTTCAGGTTAAAAATTGCACCTTTTTACCATGGGCAGTGAAACGCCCCTTTCTTGACTTGACTAAAAATTTAAAACTTTTTGCGGAAACAACATGACCCAAAAATGATCTTGTGTTACTCTTTAACCAGCAACAAAATTTTATTACAAATCAACCCTTTAAACTATTTTTAAATGAAACTAGACTTAATTACCTTCAAATCGATAGGTAGCAAGATTCCTAACAACTTACGGTTTAACAGATATGATTTTTCAAAGTTGGTCAAAATCTGATAATGTAATAGTCGTGGCTCAGCCACGGCTAGAGGCCCCAGAAGCCCCACAACTGCACGGCTGATGAACTTAGCCATAAACTACAGAACACTTTTTAACTTGTCTTTTTGACCCAAAACTCAACACCCCCCCCCCCCCCCCCCCCAATGACCTGATACTTCACGAGGACTTCCAGAAATCATATTAACGCCATAATAGATCATTTTCATAACTATACTTGGTCTAAAAGACTCGTGAACATATACTTTACGAGGTTATGCCAAACACCCGTTTTGACCTGCATGCAACACTATAAAACATGCTATAAAAAATGACCTTGACAAACTTTAACTTTGACAATAATTAAATACTTTAATACTCCAAAATAACATTACAACCATTTTACGACACTTCGGGGGGTTAGTAGTACAGAACCGTCACATCCCTGCAGAATCTTAGCATATTTCAGTTAATGACATAAAATTGTTAGTGTTAAATTAGGAATACCTTCTTTCTCTGCTTGATTATTTGCTGTAGAGTTTAGTAGTACAGAACCGTCACATCCCTGCAGAATCTTAGCATATTTCAGTTAATGACATAAAATTGTTCATAAATCGCAAAAAAGTGTTATTAAATCAAATAAAAGATGGTGGATGTTACTGCACGAACCCTAACAAAACAATCATGAAAGTGCATTCGGAGCAAACCGGCAGCAAGAGAAGGAACTCGGTGAATGTAGTTTGCTGTTGTCTTCCGGACAATGGCTTCAACTCTCGGACAAGTGTATCTATAGAATCCTAGCTCCAAACCTTTGCCATTGGCTATGTCAAAAACAAGAGCAATTAGCAGAAGCTGGAGGACAGCTATAAGTCGCTTTTGGATTGCCATATTGCTTAGCTAACAAATACACAAAGAAGAAGAGATGATTTGGAAACTCAGGAGAGTTTCCAATTTATAGTTATGAAGATGAGAAAGTCACCTTTGAATGCTTCCATCAGTGAGTTGTTTTGGAGTTTGTTTATACACAAATTGTTATTAGAAAAGTGTTGACTTTTGATATAGCCATCATTTACTATATGTGTGCACGACATATGAACATTTCAGTTCTTCAAGCTACTATGTTTAATTGGAAGTTGAAACCCTGCTAAATTAATAATTATATGGAATTTAGTATTCTTTTTGTATAATGATATGCAAAAATGTATATATTTAAAACTTGGTGATGTTGGAACACCATTGCAACACCGCGCTACCAGACTGAAAAGACCATAAAACAAAAGACCTCTCCACCAAACGAGAGAAGCAAACCCAAGTTCTCTTATCGAGCATTGCATATTGTTTAGAAATTAAATAAATTCAGGAATAACTAGTCTACATATTATTATAACTTTGAAACTATATATGTTTTACTATAGTTAGGGAGTCATTGGAAGCACGAAGGTTTCAACTTGGGTGTTTTTAAAGCTATTCACCTAACGTTGAAAACCAACAAAGAATAAGTGTGGTTTGCATTTCTGAAAATTTAACGTCATCCACTAGTATACTTTCTTTTTTCATTATGTATATATATTTCAACAACCGATGGATATGCCTTTGACCTTAATAATTATAATCACATATGTTATCCATGTGGCCAAGTTTTTCCTCATAGCTTTCTATGGACATCACTTGCCTCATGCTCAGGTAATTCTTTTGAATTGGCTCGAAAGTTTTATTTAGTCTGCTCGAGGTACGTTTTTGGGTGGTAAGAAATTTAACAGAATAAATAATCACGAGCTAAAGAGACTTGCAAAAAAAATGAACAGGGTACGTTGATTTGAAACACTAGAATATCAAAACATTTTAAGTCATAATCGGTTAAATTGTTTCATTAGTTATATCTTAGAAATAAATACACGTACTGGTCCTCCGATTACATATATAATCGGTCGTTCTATGACTACTCGATCAATGTAGCAACTTGGTCATTACTTTTGTGCTAGGAGAGTCATGGTTTAGGTGTTGGAGGGTCGTGGTTTAGGTCACTGAAGTTTTTTACTGTTGTTGGGGTCAAAATCTTGTTTCGTGTTGTAATTTCTAGCAATACAAAAATAATGGGCTAAACCCGTATATAACAATAATGATAATATGAATATATCGGCTAATACCTGCTACCCTTTTTATATTTATATAATCTATTGCCTTTTAAATATTAGCACTTCTAGATAGAAATTAATAAAGAAATCACATTACACTTTTCAATATGAGCTTGTTTAGAGACATATGCTAATGAACGAGCAGGGCAGATCAGATGGCAACTCACAATGGCCAACGGGTTAGAGCTGTGACTTAATTTTTGAGAAATTTCAAACACATTCCGTGTTTAAATATAAGCATTTTAGGATATTGTCCAGCTTTCGGATTTTATTAGGTTAGAATACTTCTATTCTATTTCACAACCAGTTTTGTATCATATCGTGGTTCAAAAAAAACAAGTATTGTATCTCTATATTGATTATAATAAATAAACAATATAATAATCGAATTTATCTAGCCTGAAAAATATATAATATGTATTCATATTTATAATAGTTAGTTCATATATAGTCAAATCTATTAATACATTTCAGTTCTTTCAAAAACATTTGTGAACCAAATGCCCTTATATGTTTGGAATGTTTTCCATTTTGACAGATTAATACGACATCTAGTTTACAGTTAGAAACTGTAGAGATTTTAGGTAGCAGACGTTTGCCTCTACATCCTTCCTAAATTTGTAAACACAAATTGTGTAGTGGTAACAAAGCAACTTCTCTATGTATTACCGAAGATATAACGTATTTTTTCAACTAATTAATAATCTTGCTAAGGTGAGAGTAGAAGGGACAAACATCAGCATGGATGGCATCGGAAACCCAACACAACAACTGCATACTTTTTCACCAACTTAACGGAGGGGACAACCAAAAGTGCACTTTGGAAAGCTTTGCAAAGCAAGGGAAGATCGCCAATGTATATTTAGCGAAAAAGAAAACGCTTGCCAGCAAATCTTTCGGGTTCTCTAGATTCCTCAACATCCACAATCCCACAGTTTTTTACTATATATACTCTCAACAACACCTTCATCCATTCCAACCATCTCAAGGTTAATATTGCTAGATATCAACGCAAAATCACGAACTCCACACATCCACCTTATCACGCACCCACGTCCAAACATCCATTGCACAACCAAACTAAACAACAAACCACATACCTAACATCCACCTTACCCAAAAATTTCACACGTTGGCATCCTTTCTACAAAATCATACTCATCATCGAAATCGCCATTACTACCGACTATCATCACCATCCATTCATATCCAGACCTTAACAAAATACTTTCTCAGTGCCTTATTGGCGAGCCCCGAAACATCAACACCTTCCCTAGCCTCAACAAGATATGCAGTGAACTCGACATACCTGTTATAAGTATCAAATACTTAGGAGGACTACGTTCATGTTCTTCCCGTAAAGAAACCTGACATCTACAATGACACTTTCTTATCAAACCAAATATTTTGTTTGGATAAATGGTGATTTTCTAAATTTTGCTTGTAAAAGGTTTTTTTTTTTTTTTTTTTTCCCCTTTCTCTCTAATTCTTGTAAATATGGGTTCTTTTAGTATTTGTGGACCCACCAAGTATATAAAATTTGAATATATCACCTTTAACTTATGGTATTGTTTATATACACAGTTTTCTTTCTCTTGAAATCTTCATTTTGCACCCTTATTGTTATTGAAAAATAAATAAATAATTAAAAAAAAAAAAAAAAAAAAAAAGATATAAATGCAACAATAAGTAAACCACGGGCAAACCAAATTCTAGCAATGCAAATATGTAAGTCATCCGCTAAATTAAACAAAAAAACATCCGCTAATTTTAACAATAAATAAAACATAACATCTATCACGTCGACTTAAATCTTGGTTGAGAGTTCGTACATCGGGACCTATTGTGACCAGCTCGATAGCTTACTCCACATCTTTTTAGTTCGTTCGGATGACGAACGCCCATCTCATTACGAATTCGACTTATTTCTTCATTCCTCGACTAATATTGATCTTTGATTAATCTGCCTTAATCTTTCAACCTCAATCCAACCAATAATCAACATGGGTAAATGGATTAAAATCTGAAAGATGTTGTTGTTTTAACGTTGGAGTGGTGTAAACAGTGTGAATAATGGTAAGAGGATTGTCCCCTCTATATCGGCAAACATCAAGTGCATGCAAACATGAAAACCATTCCTTTTGTCACTTACCAAATGTGCTTTCTGAAAGTAATGGACAGTGTGTGTATTTCCACATGTATCATTTATACGCAACTTTGTGACAATCTTGTAAACACCTTCATTGTAGTTAGACTCGGATAAATGATGACTTTGTAGATGGATATCGGGGCTATTGAACTTACGCCACATGTGATACGGTAAAGGTGTATTGCAGCTCATTCCAATGGCACTATGTTTTCTAAAAGAGCAACAATTCGGTTAAGGTAAGATCGATACAAGACTTGATTGGTAGTCATCTAGCTCTTCTCAGTGCATTGTTAATACTCTGATACATTTCTTGTTAAGCAACCCCATCCACGATTTTCGCCATACAAAAGACACCATCGACTTTTATCAATTTCTTTAAGATACCACCAAACCTCGGGGTTGATTACTTTTATCTCTCTTCTGTACTGAACAAATTTTGTTTCTTGATTGGTGCTTCCAATAGCCCAACAAAACCATTTGAGGCTCAAGTTCTTATATTTTTTCATGAAATTATTTCTTATGTGTCATAGACAGAATCTGTGGTATGCTAATGGCTCTTTCCATTCTGGCATATTGACATTCGTGCACTATTCCCTTTCTTTTGTATGAAATAACAAAACAATTGTCGATCATGTGCAACAAAATGCCTAAACTAATAAAGAAACCAAGACCACCATGCACAGTTTGTTCATCGACAATGGCATAAGCAATTGGCAATATATTATTGTTAGCATCATTCGTTACATCAACAAGTAGCTTCCTCTTGTAAGAACCCTTCAAACGAGCACCGTCAATAGAAATAATAGGTGGACATAAACGGAATGCATTAATAGCAGATCCAAAAGCTCAAAAAATATAGTTAACTGTAACAACATTCGTTGAGCTATTGGATTATGAAACTACTTCACAACGGTATTAGGATTTGAAGCTTCCAAAGATGCAATGTACTCCGGTAACATAGCAAAGTTACTCACCCGTGTTCCGTGTAGGGTCTCTATAGCTTTTCATCTACTATGCCACGCCTTCCAATAAGAAACATCAACATTCGACTTATTTCTTATATCCACTTGAATATTTTTCACTGGATATTGAACTTCTTTTTCGATTGAGTGGAGGGTGTAAAAAGCAACAATTTCTGAATTCAAATTTATGTTATTATTACCGATGCATGATCCAAAGTAGTTGTCTACATCTACCCAAAGAGTAATTTTCCACATATGATGATTTTTCTTTTTAATTGCACGAATATACCATGCATAGTTGGGTGTATACTTAGCCATACTTGAACTTTCTGTTTTGTCTTGGTGGACAATCTTGAACTATGCTACACGTTTGAGACTTTTACTTTCAAGTACTTTATACTCCCTAATAGGCGATCGACAAAAGTGTTATAACCTTTTTGACTTGTTTCCTATTTTCAAATTGCATTTCAAGTCAAATTTTATTTTCCAATTCACTCCGAACATCTATATGAACCTTGTCATCAACGTAATCATCTGATGCATCGCCAACATCATTTATAAACCCATTACTCCTTGAGAGTGTGATTGAGCTGCAGCTTCGCTCCCATCATTTGAGTCATCTCCAAAGTCACTCTTTGATTCATTGTTATCTTCACGCCAGAAGAAGGGAACAGGATAAAATGAAAATTAATGAAATGTAAGTAACTAATCGACTCTGAAATTTGCTCCGCAATGCCTGATGTATGCTTATATTAAAGGGCGTCTAAATAACTTATTAGCAACCTATGGCATTTTAGTCTAAGAAAACTATAAGGAAAGTATAGGCTTTGTTTCAAAATTATGGGTTAGCCATGGCATACCCTACCACCCACACATCTCCGTCCCTACAATAAATAGAAGGAAGAGACCAAATTAACCTTTTCTACTATTCATTTCTTTATTTTTACAAATTGATAATAAGAGTAGATATTGCTATTATCAATCTATCCTTAAATTTTAACCAATTCATTAACATATCTTGTACTTCTATTGCAATGGTTACTTACAAAGCACACATCCATACTATATCTAGCCTAGTTGTGTTTTGACCCTTGATTGTTTCAATTTTATTTGAAATCTTCAAATATGCACAGACACACTAAAGGCAACACTCTGGTATCTTATGCCGACACCATCAGATGGAATATTACTCTTCCCATTAAAGTTAAAATACACATATGGCTAACTACTAGGGATTGGCTTCCCACCCGCTACAATCTTGATGCCCGGGCCGGGTATCAACCTCAATTCCACTAGATTCCATGATTTTGATGCTGCATTGAAACATCACAACACCTTTTTATAGATTTTACAGTTGCACGCGGGTTATGGAAGATGATTTCAAATTGTGGAAGTTAGGTGACTATCCTAAGGTTCTCAACAGCCTGTTATCGTGGAGTGCTTCGGGTTGATCCCCATAACTTGGCCAAAATGGGTCTTGATTCCAAACCACTATTTGGATCATTTGGCAATATCGAAATCGTGTTTGCTTTGACGTTAAACCACCGCGTAAAGACACCTTTTAAGACATTATGATTCATTCTTCATGGATACTCCATAGGAATAGGAACATTAGTCCTTTTTTTATGATTATTTTATTTGATTTTATTTTATTTTATTTTATTTTTATTCTTGTAGAACAGCTAAGTTAGTACATATATAGTTAGTGTAGTTAGTGAGAGTCCACTCTCATACTCCTACATTAGATAAAATGTTTGTAACTACCATGTTTTTTCTTTTGCCTGCTAGTCTCTTGCTAGTTGTTGTGTAATAATATTGCTGTTCAAAAAGAAAAGATAGATGATTAGAAATGAAGTGATAATTTAGTAATAATTACGATAAGGTAAACCCTAAATATTGAAGAATGGGCGAAGCTCTAGCTAGAGCTTGGTCTTACTTCACTGTCGAGAAACAAAAGAAGACTTCCATCTCCAAGTTTAACTCAGGCGTAGCTCCCTTCTTTTCTTTTCTTTCTGTCTTTTTTTTTTTTTTTTTTTTTTTTTTTTTTTTTTTTTTGGGGGTGGGGGGTGAGGGGGTGGTCTAAACATATATGCTAATAGGGGGAGATTGTTGGGATCATACTTTTGTATTTTAGTCAAGTCTCGGTCATTACCTTTTGTAATAGGTTGCTTAGTTATTTATTCCACTATATGTATGTTACTAGGCTTATGTAATCAAGTCCATGGGCCTTGAAAGCCCACGTTTAAGATGTAAGAGGGAGGAAGGGAGTGTTGCCCTACTCCTCCCTTATAAATACTAAGCTTATGTAAACATTATATTTGTTGGTTATTTGAATACATTAAGGAAACTCTTGTTCTTACAATCTTCATAGTTCTCATAATCAACCATCTTTCATTCTCATCTCATTTCTCACACTTGTGTTTACAAAATGGTGAGCTAACACCCTAGTTTAGAAAGCAACATAACAACATAATCCAAAACTATCTAGCCACTATGCTGGCGCAGACTCCTCAACTTCGATCTCAAACCATCCAAATCCCTCCATAACGATCCCAGCTCAACATTGTGTGTATCTATGTCCCTCTTGAGGTCTGTAACCTCCTACTCCAACTCTGTGTTCCTCTGCCACAGCTTGCGATCTGCCTCGCGAGCCGTGAGGAACCCTCTCTATAAACTCTCCATCTGTTCATGCACCTTCATCATACCTCTCCTGATAGCTGTAGTCCTGCCCACAACTGTAGCCATGTCAACCCTCAGCTCACCAATAAACTCAGCAATAACCATCACAAGTCGATCTGCTAACTGCGAGATCTTCTCGCCCTGTGAAGTAAGCCAAGCCCAAATCCTACCAGTCTCACTAAAATCCGCAGGCTCGGAAGATATCTAAGATGGCGCGTCCATCACCACGGGACTGCCAGGTGGAGAATCGAATAAAAACAGATGATCATGTGAACTGGCTCCACCTAATGTATCGGAGAATCGGGCTCTGCAGAGTGAGCTAAATGTGTCGGGCTGTGAGATAGCAAACCATCATCATCAGGCATCTCCTCCTCCTCACCCTCCTGGGGGTCATCATCCCTCTACTCACTCTCCTGAGGGTCATCAGGGGGTACTCCATCAATCGTCGCCTCCGAACAGGTGAACCGTAAGGTGATAGGGTAGGTGATCTAGGACGGCGACGGAATGATGTGGGTGGTGCATCTGACAGAAGAGCATGAGCATCAAAGTGCATGGGTGGTGATGAAGGGCGCACAGACATATGTGTCGTAGCTCGGTGGGCGAAATGTGGAGCCACACAAGCTAAAGCCTGGTGAAGTGTGAGCTGTCTCGAAGTACCAGGAAGCCCCAAAGAAGATGAGGGTCCTTGTAAAGTAGGTGAAGCTAGTGGTGCGGGAGAGACTGCTGTCGGTGATGAAGTAGCTGAACGCATGGCCATCCTGTAAGGGTCATCAGGAGCCATAGTGATCTGTGTTGGGTGGTGCGTGCCAGCAAGAAGATCCTCAGTAACATCGAACGAATAGGAGGCCATGGTCTGTGACAACGGCGTAGGGTAGGTGTAAGTGTTTCAAAAAAACTAAACCGCGAAACTCAAATATCATATTAAAATCATCATATAACTTCGATCATATCAATTCAAGAAAAACTTTTCTAATACCGCATTACTAAAACATTTCTAAAACGAATAAATCATATAAGTTTCCAAACGCCATCATATCATAAAATCAACATACTTATAATTCCCAAATCATCTCAAAATCTCATATCATATCATCATCTCATAATATCTCAATCATAATCTAAGATGCTTCGGCTTGGTGGGCTGGCGGGCGTTGGTCGAGGACCGTTTTCTATAAAAATCGGTTATAGTTTAGGTTTTTATTACCTAGTTCTCTATGACCTTGGCTCTGATACCAATCTGTAACACCCCTAAAATTTGGTACAGCAGAAGACTAATCAAGCTTTCATGGTGCTACGGGGATTGGTATTTGTCACAAGTCATAAAGAAACGAGATAAAGTAAACATAAGTAAAAACAAAACCAACCGGGGTTTTAAAGTTTACATTCATCCCAAACAATCCAAAGTAAGGCCCAAAATAATTTTAAACATAGGTCCACAATAAAATATCAGAGTTTGAAATAGATCCTTTAACCAAATTGCCATGCCAAGCCATCCAAACACGAGCATCCCAAGCCATCACTTAATTACCTATGAAAATGTGCTAAAAGTCAGCTTTCACTGGTGAGATCGAAGGTTTAAATTATTAAATCAATCAAGTGGACATATACGCAAAACTCTTGCTAGCTAGACTAGGCCTCATTCCACTAAACCAACCCTATAGGTGCGCATTGTAGTCCAAAACCAATCAAATTAATATGCATTCGCAAGGATGCGACATGCCCAACATTCGTAAGCATACGACATGTTCTTGCATTCGTAAGGATATGACATGCGCTGCATTCGTAAGGATACGACATGCTCTACAACTTACCTAGTTCTACAAGCATAGCAAGTTTTGATTCAAATAGCAATAATAGTCCACATAAAACAATTTGCATGTTTCTCACCCCAAGATTTGAAAACAATATTCAAAACTAAAAGTGGGACTATGACTCACCTCAAGTCCAGATATTAGCTCAAAAACCGGTAGAAACAAGAAGTATTGCAACTCAAACGACGAAAACTACGGACGCGGCACTTCCTAACAATATAAACTCTTCTCAGAATCATTTTCTCAAAAATCAAATATTCCCAATCCCGAACGTATTCCTTTTTACTTTTCAAAATCCATTTATCATATTTAGTTTGGCGTTTGGTATCCGGGTGGGTGGAAGGTCGACTCAACACAACCCAGGAAACATATCAAAAGAAACATTAACGATCTATAGGTCTAGTGTTGGCCTAATATATTCTTTAAATAAATCGTCAAAGTTTATCAAGTTCGTCAACTCGCTAATCCTCCACAACCTATTTACCCAATATATTATTCCAAAACCAAACCAAGTCCTAAATCACATAGCACGTAGATTACTATATGGTAAGTTTTAAAGTCTAATAAGTTTCCTAAATATATCGTCAAACTTATCGAGTTCGTCAATTCGATAAACTTCACAAAATATTTAATAACTTATTATCCCGCATTCCTACCACAACCTAAAGGCGTCGTAGGATACATTATTCGATAATAAACTCTTTTTATATAACTAAATAGGTCATATTTAATCCGTCGATTAAATAAGTTAATTAGTTATATTAAACGAGTATATTAACGTCATACATCCGTGACTAACACAATGGTCAACAATTAATAAAACGGCCAACTTGGATTTAAGTGCCATCGAATCTTTTATAACTCGTAAGTTCTCATTTTATTTCCCAAACGCTCGCTTTATTTCATAAACAATTCGCATTAAATTTATATTTCCATTTATAATAATTTGGTTATAATAAAGTTTCCGACAATATTATACTATTTTCATAGTCCAATATATATCGTTAACATTATTACTTTTATTACTCGTGATCACCTATTTATTATATACGCATTTATATAAATATATATACGTTTTCACATTTATATATTTATATAAATGTTTATATCGATATATAAGTTATTACGAGTTTTTATTGGTTGTGTATTTATTAATTGTTTCGAGTTATAAAAGATGAATCACATGTCCGAGTCATCACTCTCGGCTCATTGTCCAAATCCAAAATGTTAGGGCATTTGTCGAAGTCAACCGTTGACTACAAAGTCAAAGTAACCCCGACTCACACAACTCACAAGTCCAAAGTAATGTCAAATATCACAACTCCGTCAATCATCCCATTTCACAAGCTACAACAATAGGGTCCGACTACGGCACCCGACTAACCTATCTCCGTCATACTAGTTTGACCATCTCACAATCGGTCCCCGTTTATTCACATCATCGACAACACTACACAACAATCAAATGGTCCCATTTCCGAGACCACAAAGGGTCTTGGCCTTTCTATACTTCTCAGCCAAAAATAAACACCACAATAACAACATGAAACAATAACAAGAAGGACATCAAGAATATATAAATTCCGGGTCGATTTACCAAGTCAAACCCGTGCCGAGAGACCCACTTGGGTCTCGGCTACACCGCGAGTCACAAGGACTCAACCCCAATACCATCTAGGTCTCGGCTAGGCTCATACGAGCACACCAAAACAGCCAAACAGACCCTTAGGGTCGCGACATCACAAGGACAACAACAAGAATCCATCTTGCAAATCAAAACTCAAGCAAAAACCAAACTCCACATAATCAACTCCCTCGCTAGCATGACTACGAGCCCAAAACCATTAAGAAAAACCACGTAGGCTCGAAAATAACACCAAGCCGAGAGCCTAAGCTCTTGGTTTCAATTCGACACCCACAAAAGATGAAAACCCGGATACCAAACAATATCAAATCACGTTTTTATATCAAAACCCACTTATTTTTCATGTCTTTAATTAAAATGAATCAAGAAACCCAAAACCCAAATCGATAAATACTCCGTATCTCACGGATCGATGGAAACCAAGACAAGTTTACACTTGTTTTGGCATTTGCTCACCTTCCTGGACCTTGGAACTCACGAATCTAACAATAACAACAATGATAGAATCGGATTGATGATGAAATGTGATGTTATGGAGGGTTTTAGAGCGCGTGTAATATATCAAAAGAAAGAGGATAAGATGAGGGTTAAGATGGTGGTGGTGGTGTTGTTGTGGGAGAGGCGGTATGGTGGTGGCGGCCGTTCAAAGGGAGCGGCGGCTAGGGTTGATATGGAGGTAGATAGAGAGAGAGAGAGAGAGATGAGAGGATGGTGATGGGGTGTGTTTGTTTGTGTGTTTATGACCGGTCAACACAAGGACCAATTGTAGTTATACTCTTTTTATTTTTTAATTTTTTAAAAAAAAAATAATGATAATAATATTAAAGGGGGAGGGGCGGTTAGGAGTAAAACACAAGGACCATTTTCGTAAACTTTTCAAAGTATCCCGACACCCTCAACCCGAGCTCGTTTTCATATCTCAAAATTTCTCAACACGCGTTAACTCGCGCACCATTATTTTCAAAACCGTCTTTCCACAAAATTTGATCATAAATATGTTCGTAAAAATTTATAACACAACCGTTATTCAAATTTTCAAATTGGTTATGTTATCCTAGTGCCGGAGTCAACGTAGTGCCTAATAGACGTCACAACAATAAATCACGACATATATTCCATATCCAATCAATAATTCAAATTAAACTCCCCTTATAATTCATAATTCAAAACCATGGGTTTAAATTTTACAATCCATTAAAAATAAACTCCAAACATTTTATATCATTAAAAAAAAATTTATGTAATGCGGGTTTCAAAATAGCTCACTAAACTGCCAGTTGTCAAATATCATTGCACGAACCTGGTGTTCCAAAGAAAGCATGCCATATCCATAAGTCATATGATGCAACAGCTTCCAAAATGATGGCTGGCTTTCCACTTCTTTCTGTGTATTGTCCTGCCCATCCTGTAGGACAATTTTTCCATCCCTAATGCATATAGTCAATGCTACCTATCATACCTCGGAACCCACGTTGTTGATCCCCGACATAGAGTAGCGTCACTAAATCATCTTCTTTTGGCCTTCGAAGGTACTCATCACCGAAGCAATAAATGACACCTTGTACAAACAACATGAGAGACTTTCTTGTCACAGCACCACTCATCCTCAAGTATTCATCACGTAGTCTATTATATTTTGTGTGGTCTTTGTGTATGTTACAATTTTCACTCATCTTCTTGGTACGGTTTCAAGATCTTGTATAAAACAAACTTTGTATTCTTTCATTCTTTTCTTCTTTTGTATGAGGAGAGTTATATTAAATACCAAACTTTTCTTACATACGAAGGGATTTATCCCCACCATCCATCTAAAAAGAAATCAATGGTTGAGATTAAAAGCATTTTAATATTTCACCCATTTTTTATAATTTAAATATGGGTTATTAGACAAAGATGTTACTAAAGTTTGCGTTTGTGTTGTCCTAAGGTAATAAAGTTTCAAAGTTGTCATCCAGGTTACTCAAGTTCACGGGTTTGTCAACTGGGTTACTAAAGTTTCAAAGATGTTACACTAAGGTTACTCCCAAGGTGGGCAACCGGTTGATAACCGGTATCTCAACCTGAAACATATTCTACCTCAAAAAAGTTACTAAAGTTTGAGAAAAAGTTCATCAAAGTTACTAAAGTTTCAAAACTGTCATCTAAGTTAGTCCTCATTGAGTTAAAATATTTGCATCGTTAGTCCTCATTGACTATTCTTACGGTTTTATCATTTTTCATCCATTTTTCTCATGTTTTCATAGGTTTTTATCAGTTTTCGTCCGTTTTTATACGTTTTCATCTATTTTCTCATGTTTTTATCCGTTTTTCTCACGTTTTCATATGTTTTTATCCGTGTTCATACACTTTTATTCGTTTTCATCTATTATAACACGTTTCATATGTTTTCCTTATATTTTATCCGTTTTCATCCATTTTTATACATATAGTACGTATGAAATCAGATAAAAATCATGATTTAATATCGATACATCATTTTGGATTTAAAATCGATTTATCCATTTTCTTTTATTTTATTGTTTTCATCTATTAAAATATCGCGAGTCTTGATGTAAAACATCATTTCGGACAACTTTCGTGTTTTACACTTTTGATGATTCAGACAAAAAAGGAGTCAAAATCGTGATTTAAATCGATACAGAAACAGACAAAAATGTATAAAAGAAGACGAAAATGTATAAAATTAGATAAAAACAGATGAAAACATATGAAAATCTATGAAAACGGACTACAACGGATAAAAACGTATGAAAATGTATAAAAGCCGATTAAAACGTATGAAAATATATAAAAATGGTCAAATTGACATAAATATAACTTGGATGACAAATATGACAAGTCGCAAGAAGTTGGGTAACCTGGATGACAAAAAATGCATGCCACGTAGGATTTTCACCGGTAACTCTATGTTACCCAAAACACAGTAACAAATTTAACCGGTCAAATTAAGTTGAGTAACCTGGATAACAACTTTGAAATTTTATTACTTTAGGACAACACAAACGCAAGCTTTAGTAACATCTTTGTACAATTACCCTTTAAATATCTCTTAAACCGTTAATCGTTAAGCGAAAATAATTACACCATTGCGACGAGCATTTAATTATCTGTCTATGGACGGGCACTTTGATACACTTTCGACAATAAAAAAACATTTTTTTTATGTTTTTTTTCGTGAGCGAAAAAATCATATATGATATGATATGTAATATCATATATGATTTTTTCGGCCATGAAAAAAATGTGAAAAAAAAATTGTCGAAAATATATCAAAGTGCATATCTATAGAAAGATAATTAAATACTCGTCATAACAGTATATTTTTTTCGCTTAATGATTAACGGTTTAAAAGATATTAATATTTGAAAAAAAAAATGATGAAAGTGAGTTTTTTAAATTGTTGGTATTAATCTCATCAATTAGATCAAATAAAGATGGAGGGAAGATGGAGGGTGGAGATTAGTCCCTTGGCATGTAAAAAAAGTTTGGTCATCAAATGATCTTATATCCTTTTGTATTTGTAATAAACTCAAAAACAGTTTCAACATTTGAAGTCAGGGGCGGAGGGAGGGGGTGGCTAGCGGGTGCTAGGCCCCCTCCAATAAACCCAATGATTGTATTAGCATTACCATTTTTTAGCTCATAATTTAACGTTTAATATACCACGAGCATCTCCCAACTAGCAACTTTTCTATTATGACAAAAAAAAAACGACATGAAATATCTCCTATCTAAGTGGTCACTGAAGCGAAAATATGAAATGAGACATTTTTGATAATATTTTTTTGTTGTTAATTTAAAATTTTAAGGGACTTGTCAACTAGTTATATCACAAATTTGGATATCCGAAATTTGCGATTATGGTTTATGTAAGGCATTATATTTTATGTAAGTTTTTTTAATTCGGATATCCGAAATTTCAGATTACAGTTTTATGCATCTGAATACCAGATATCTATATTTTTTGAAAAACTTTTATATGACTTCCAAAACTGTACTTTCATAAAACCCAACGTTTTAGTAAATTATGATCAAGTTTCAGATATCCGAATACGTATATTTTTTGAACACCCAAAACCTAAATCAAGATATCCTAGAAAGTTTTGGCTTTGTTGCTCTCCCCTAGTTATATACTTAGAAGCATCAAAATAGTTTTAAAAAATGACCTTATTTTGAGTTTACTATTCTTTTTATACACTAAATATGTTAGAAAAAATTAGGTTTAATAATGCTTCGTAAGTTTTTGTGCCGGTTTATTTGTATAAATTAAAGTTGGAAACCATTTTTAAACTTTTATTTTTTCGGGTTATATAATGAACTTTGGCCCCCTTAGCTACAAATCATGGCTCTGCCCCTGTTTGAAGTAAAACTCTGATGTTGTGAATGAATAAATGGGGAGGATGGTTGTATAAATGATTTTGTGTTGTTTTTCAGTCTTTAAACTGTTTTTGGTACTAATTTCTTCAAAAGACTAGGTCAATTATAATTGTGTCAAACTAAAAACCGCATTTGCTATAAAGTGTTTTATTGGTGTTAATCATAGACATATGGGAAATGTTTAGCAATCCCAGACGTTAAAAAAACAAATATGTATGATTTTTATTGTTTAATTATCCAAAAACTTTGCATACTTTTTTTAGTGTGTATATATCGCTCAAAAGAAGTGTAGTAGGCAATACAATGCGCATATTGGATTCGTTATTGCTGACTTAGATTTTTGTTCGTATATATTTTTCATCAAATACATCACTCTTTTACAAAGAAAACACACAACTTATATAAATTACAACAATTTGACGAAGCATCAAGTTCAATCAATAATAATTCTGGATTCCGAATACAGCACGCAGCTTGTTCAAGTAACTAAGAAACCTCTCTTTGGACTCTCGTCAATAAATCAAATCACACGTTAGCTTAGTTAATTTTGAAGGAAAAAGAATAAATATCATCACTTCACGGCATGCTTTAGTTTACTAAAGCACAAGTTCTTCGGATTTCACCAGCAGAACCGGTCAGAACACCAATTTTACCCATTTTAACCATTGACTTTGAAAAATCATTAAAGAACGTGTACCCAAATGACTTTGATTGAAGCTTGACATATGCACTTGTTTGCTTGTCATTTAGGAGAGCGGCATCTGACTGAAACAACCCTCTCTTTCTTAAGACAACAGTGTAGTAATCCTCATCGAATGATCTGGGAGTCCTATCCATCGCAAGGACGGAAGTTGTGTCAGTAGGAGAGCATATACTTTTCAACTGAGGAATAAACTTGGGGTCTAGGGATGGGTCAGTATCGCCTTTCCCCGTAAAATTGTACAGCCGGTTCACAATGACAGGACAGTGAGAAACACCAACAGTATGTCCTCCTATTTGAAAATAGTAAAACAAAAAATGTTAGAGGGGTTTGTTGACAACCCTCGTTTGAACACACTGTCTCAATATGATCAAGGCTATTATATGGTTGTAGGCAATCCCGTCCAACATGGTTTATATGCTTAGTTACATGTGCTAAAAATGAACGCTGTATTCATAAACCAACCCTGCTTTTCTACACCTTCTGAATAAAATGTACACTATATATTGATTTATTTGGAGGTTTGAAAAACTTTACAAAGAATATATAGTGTAATTAGGATTAAGAGAGTTTTAGGCAGTCTTCTTAACTCTCCTCTATGAGTTAATTTATATGACTATACCTTTTGCGATGTTTTGTTTCTACACTGTTTCTTCTTTAGAGATATTTCGATGTGTAAACATAAAAATAATGGTATTTAACAACCAATAACTTTAGGAAAACCTAAATTGGTTTTGTACTTAATTGTATACTGTAAAGAGGTTTTGATGTACTTTGAAATAACCAAATCCATTTAGGATTCAAAACCTAATATGTATGGTAATCTAGTTAAATATTAAGATAATATATCTGAACATTATAAATTGTGAATGCCAAATTATGAAGGCAAAAGGGTGACAATAAGTACCCGAAAGAACCACCAAGTCTTTAGTGTTCAGTCCCTTGGAGGCAAAATTAGCTTTGAGTTGTGTAATGTTTGCAAAAGGAGAAGGTAACGAAGTTAAAGCCTCATTTGCAATCGACACTCTTCCATCTCTTCTCCCTAAAGGCACTGGCCAAAATGGTCCCTTAATCTGCAAAATTGATAAAAAAAAAATAAAAATAAAAAAATAACAATAATAATAATAATAATAATAATAATAATAATAATAATACATTTTTGTCAAATGGAATGTAATGTTCAACGACACAATTAAGGTTCTCTCTCTCTCTCTCTCTCTCTCTCTCTCTCTCTCTCTCTCTCTCTCCTTACATTATTTATCAGCGTAACAATATAGAGTTGTCAATTTCACATGACTGTCTTTGGCTTAGGGTACCTTCTGTGCAAATTAAAAAGTTGTCAACCTAAGAGCATCTCCAATGCAAAAACCAACAATAGCTTTTTACTATTCTAAAAAGCTTTTTGAGAGTGGTTTTTAGCATTGCATTCAAAGCTTTTTGAAAAGCTTTTTAAACTCCAAGTCATTCTTCAAAGTCTTTGTTATTAATTGTGGTATGCATTTATTGCATTAAATGCATCAAGTCTTTAAAGACTTGATGCATTGTAGATGCTCTAAGGGTTCTGGGTTCAAGCTTTTTGACGAAAAGACATAACTAGCAATTTCTATACACATTCTCGCGGTCATATTAACAGACTTAAAAGAAAGGATCATTAAAAGTTGGCCTTGAGATGCATATTTTCCAGGGATATTTATTTATATGCCATTACGCTTATAGAATGCGAGGAACATGGATTCAACTCTAAACTTAAATTGGTGGAAGAATTGCCTAGATTTCAGAACTTTTAATCTCTTCATTTCTTTCACTAATATCGACAAAAGCTTGAAAGACTTTTTTGCATTAACAATCAGGATTAAAAATCTAGAATATTCTAGATTTGTATTAATTAAGCGATATATTTACTTTATACTGCAACTGCATTGAATGACTAGTACCTGGTTGATAGCATCTCGAGCTACTAAAGCTAAGATATCTGCACAAGAAACAACACCAGGACATGCAGCTTCTACAGCAGTTTTTGCAGCATCAACAACCTGAAATCCTCTTAGTGTTAAATTAGGAATACCTTCTTTCTCTGCTTGATTATTTGCTGTAGAGTTTAGTAGTACAGAACCGTCACATCCCTGCAGAATCTTAGCATATTTCAGTTAATGACATAAAATTGTTCATAAATCGCAAAAAAGTGTTATTAAATCAAATAAAAGATGGTGGATGTTACTGCACGAACCCTAACAAAACAATCATGAAAGTGCATTCGGAGCAAACCGGCAGCAAGAGAAGGAACTCGGTGAATGTAGTTTGCTGTTGTCTTCCGGACAATGGCTTCAACTCTCGGGCAAGTGTATCTATAGAATCCTAGCTCCAAACCTTTGCCATTGGCTATGTCAAAAACAAGAGCAATTAGCAGAAGCTGGAGGACAGCTATAAGTCGCTTTTGGATTGCCATATTGCTTAGCTAACAAATACACAAAGAAGAAGAGATGATTTGGAAACTCAGGAGAGTTTCCAATTTATAGTTATGAAGATGAGAAAGTCACCTTTGAATGCTTCCATCAGTGAGTTGTTTTGGAGTTTGTTTATACACAAATTGTTATTAGAAAAGTGTTGACTTTTGATATAGCCATCATTTACTATATGTGTGCACGACATATGAACATTTCAGTTCTTCAAGCTACTATGTTTAATTGGAAGTTGAAACCCTGCTAAATTAATAATTATATGGAATTTAGTATTCTTTTTGTATAATGATATGCAAAAATGTATATATTTAAAACTTGGTGATGTTGGAACACCATTGCAACACCGCGCTACCAGACTGAAAAGACCATAAAACAAAAGACCTCTCCACCAAACGAGAGAAGCAAACCCAAGTTCTCTTATCGAGCATTGCATATTGTTTAGAAATTAAATAAATTCAGGAATAACTAGTCTACATATTATTATAACTTTGAAACTATATATGTTTTACTATAGTTAGGGAGTCATTGGAAGCACGAAGGTTTCAACTTGGGTGTTTTTAAAGCTATTCACCTAACGTTGAAAACCAACAAAGAATAAGTGTGGTTTGCATTTCTGAAAATTTAACGTCATCCACTAGTATACTTTCTTTTTTCATTATGTATATATATTTCAACAACCGATGGATATGCCTTTGACCTTAATAATTATAATCACATATGTTATCCATGTGGCCAAGTTTTTCCTCAGAGCTTTCTATGGACATCACTTGCCTCATGCTCAGGTAATTCTTTTGAATTGGCTCGAAAGTTTTATTTAGTCTGCTCGAGGTACGTTTTTGGGTGGTAAGAAATTTAACAGAATAAATAATCACGAGCTAAAGAGACTTACAAAAAAAATGAACAGGGTACGTTGATTTGAAACACTAGAATATCAAAACATTTTAAGTCATAATCGGTTAAATTGTTTCATTAGTTATATCTTAGAAATAAATACACGTACTGGTCCTCCGATTACATATATAATCGGTCGTTCTATGACTACTCGATCAATGTAGCAACTTGGTCATTACTTTTGTGCTAGGAGAGTCATGGTTTACGTGTTGGAGGGTCGTGGTTTAGGTCACTGAAGTTTTTTACTGTTGTTGGGGTCAAAATCTTGTTTCGTGTTGTAATTTCTAGCAATACAAAAATAATGGGCTAAACCCG
This sequence comes from Artemisia argyi, assembly GCA_030686995.1. Taxonomy (NCBI): domain Eukaryota; kingdom Viridiplantae; phylum Streptophyta; class Magnoliopsida; order Asterales; family Asteraceae; genus Artemisia; species Artemisia argyi. The sequence continues at coordinate 104,259,382 of CM060696.1, forward strand.
TATAACAATAATGATAATATGAATATATCGGCTAATACCTGCTACCCTTTTTATATTTATATAATCTATTGCCTTTTAAATATTAGCACTTCTAGATAGAAATTAATAAAGAAATCACATTACACTTTTCAATATGAGCTTGTTTAGAGACATATGCTAATGAACGAGCAGGGCAGATCAGATGGCAACTCACAATGGCCAACGGGTTAGAGCTGTGACTTAATTTTTGAGAAATTTCAAACACATTCCGTGTTTAAATATAAGCATTTTAGGATATTGTCCAGCTTTCGGATTTTATTAGGTTAGAATACTTCTATTCTATTTCACAACCAGTTTTGTATCATATCGTGGTTCAAAAAAAACAAGTATTGTATCTCTATATTGATTATAGGGGTGTAATCGAGCCGAGACAACTCGCGAGTAACTCGAGATCGACTCGAAAAATACTCGATTCGACTCGATTTTAAACGAGTCGAGCTCGAGCTCGAGCTACTCGTGTAAGATGTCGAGTCGAGTTCGAGTTCTATGTTACTCGGCTCGTGAAGCTCGCGAGCCTTAACGAGCTTTTCTATAATTACATATATGCCCTTCAAGAATATACGAGCCGAGCTCGAGCTTGAATTTTGAGCCGAGCTCGAGCTTTTCTATAGTGACTTTTTCAAAAACTTGATTTTATTTAATATATACGAGCCGAGCTCGAGCTTGATTATAATAAATAAACAATATAATAATCGAATTTAGCTAGCCTGAAAAATATATAATATGTATTCATATTTATAATAGTTAGTTCATATATAGTCAAATCTATTAATACATTTCAGTTCTTTCAAAAACATTTGTGAACCAAATGCCCTTATATTTTTGGAATGTTTTCCATTTTGACAGATTAATACGACATCTAGTTTACAGTTAGAAACTGTAGAGATTTTAGGTAGCAGACGTTTGCCTCTACATCCTTCCTAAATTTGTAAACACAAATTGTGTAGTGGTAACAAAGCAACTTCTCTATGTATTACCGAAGATATAACGTATTTTTTCAACTAATTAATAATCTTGCTAAGGTGAGAGTAGAAGGGACAAACATCAGCATGGATGGCATCGGAAACCCAACACAACAACTGCATACTTTTTCACCAACTTAACGGAGGGGACAACCAAAAGTGCACTTTGGAAAGCTTTGTAAAGCAAGGGAAGATCGCCAATGTATATTTAGCGAAAAAGAAAACGCTTGCCAGCAAATCTTTCGGGTTCTCTAGATTCCTCAACATCCACAATCCCACAGTTTTTTACTATATATACTCTCAACAACACCTTCATCCATTCCAACCATCTCAAGGTTAATATTGCTAGATATCAACGCAAAATCACGAACTCCACACATCCACCTTATCACGCACCCACGTCCAAACATCCATTGCACAACCAAACTAAACAACAAACCACATACCTAACATCCACCTTACCCAAAAATTTCACACGTTGGCATCCTTTCTACAAAATCATACTCATCATCGAAATCGCCATTACTACCGACTATCATCACCATCCATTCATATCCAGACCTTAACAAAATACTTTCTCAGTGCCTTATTGGCGAGCCCCGAAACATCAACACCTTCCCTAGCCTCAACAAGATATGCAGTGAACTCGACATACCTGTTATAAGTATCAAATACTTAGGAGGACTACGTTCATGTTCTTCCCGTAAAGAAACCTGACATCTACAATGACACTTTCTTATCAAACCAAATATTTTGTTTGGATAAATGGTGATTTTCTAAATTTTGCTTGTAAAAGGTTTTTTTTTTTTTTTTTTTTTCCCCTTTCTCTCTAATTCTTGTAAATATGGGTTCTTTTAGTATTTGTGGACCCACCAAGTATATAAAATTTGAATATATCACCTTTAACTTATGGTATTGTTTATATACACAGTTTTCTTTCTCTTGAAATCTTCATTTTGCACCCTTATTGTTATTGAAAAATAAATAAATAATTAAAAAAAAAAAAAAAAAAAAAAAGATATAAATGCAACAATAAGTAAACCACGGGCAAACCAAATTCTAGCAATGCAAATATGTAAGTCATCCGCTAAATTAAACAAGAAAACATCCGCTAATTTTAACAATAAATAAAACATAACATCTATCACGTCGACTTAAATCTTGGTTGAGAGTTCGTACATCGGGACCTATTGTGACCAGCTCGATAGCTTACTCCACATCTTTTTAGTTCGTTCGGATGACGAACGCCCATCTCATTACGAATTCGACTTATTTCTTCATTCCTCGACTAATATTGATCTTTGATTAATCTGCCTTAATCTTTCAACCTCAATCCAACCAATAATCAACATGGGTAAATGGATTAAAATCTGAAAGATGTTGTTGTTTTAACGTTGGAGTGGTGTAAACAGTGTGAATAATGGTAAGAGGATTGTCCCCTCTATATCGGCAAACATCAAGTGCATGCAAACATGAAAACCATTCCTTTTGTCACTTACCAAATGTGCTTTCTGAAAGTAATGGACAGTGTGTGTATTTCCACATGTATCATTTATACGCAACTTTGTGACAATCTTGTAAACACCTTCATTGTAGTTAGACTCGGATAAATGATGACTTTGTAGATGGATATCGGGGCTATTGAACTTACGCCACATGTGATACGGTAAAGGTGTATTGCAGCTCATTCCAATGGCACTATGTTTTCTAAAAGAGCAACAATTCGGTTAAGGTAAGATCGATACAAGACTTGATTGGTAGTCATCTAGCTCTTCTCAGTGCATTGTTAATACTCTGATACATTTCTTGTTAAGCAACCCCATCCACGATTTTCGCCATACAAAAGACACCATCGACTTTTATCAATTTCTTTAAGATACCACCAAACCTCGGGGTTGATTACTTTTATCTCTCTTCTGTACTGAACAAATTTTGTTTCTTGATTGGTGCTTCCAATAGCCCAACAAAACCTTTTGAGGCTCAAGTTCTTATATTTTTTCATGAAATTATTTCTTATGTGTCATAGACAGAATCTGTGGTATGCTAATGGCTCTTTCCATTCTGGCATATTGACATTCGTGCACTATTCCCTTTCTTTTGTATGAAATAACAAAACAATTGTCGATCATGTGCAACAAAATGCCTAAACTAATAAAGAAACCAAGACCACCATGCACAGTTTGTTCATCGACAATGGCATAAGCAATTGGCAATATATTATTGTTAGCATCATTCGTTACATCAACAAGTAGCTTCCTCTTGTAAGAACCCTTCAAACGAGCACCGTCAATAGAAATAATAGGTGGACATAAACGGAATGCATTAATAGCAGATCCAAAAGCTCAAAAAATATAGTTAACTGTAATAACATTCGTTGAGCTATTGGATTATGAAACTACTTCACAACGGTATTAGGATTTGAAGCTTCCAAAGATGCAATGTACTCCGGTAACATAGCAAAGTTACTCACCCGTGTTCCGTGTAGGGTCTCTATAGCTTTTCATCTACTATGCCACGCCTTCCAATAAGAAACATCAACATTCGACTTATTTCTTATATCCACTTGAATATTTTTCACTGGATATTGAACTTCTTTTTCGATTGAGTGGAGGGTGTAAAAAGCAACAATTTCTGAATTCAAATTTATGTTATTATTACCGATGCATGATCCAAAGTAGTTGTCTACATCTACCCAAAGAGTAATTTTCCACATATGATGATTTTTCTTTTTAATTGCACGAATATACCATGCATAGTTGGGTGTATACTTAGCCATACTTGAACTTTCTGTTTTGTCTTGGTGGACAATCTTGAACTATGCTACACGTTTGAGACTTTTACTTTCAAGTACTTTATACTCCCTAATAGGCGATCGACAAAAGTGTTATAACCTTTTTGACTTGTTTCCTATTTTCAAATTGCATTTCAAGTCAAATTTTATTTTCCAATTCACTCCGAACATCTATATGAACCTTGTCATCAACGTAATCATCTGATGCATCGCCAACATCATTTATAAACCCATTACTCCTTGAGAGTGTGATTGAGCTGCAGCTTCGCTCCCATCATTTGAGTCATCTCCAAAGTCACTCTTTGATTCATTGTTATCTTCACGCCAGAAGAAGGGAACAGGATAAAATGAAAATTAATGAAATGTAAGTAACTAATCGACTCTGAAATTTGCTCCGCAATGCCTGATGTATGCTTATATTAAAGGGTGTCTAAATAACTTATTAGCAACCTATGGCATTTTAGTCTAAGAAAACTATAAGGAAAGTATAGGCTTTGTTTCAAAATTATGGGTTAGCCATGGCATACCCTACCACCCACACATCTCCGTCCCTACAATAAATAGAAGGAAGAGACCAAATTAACCTTTTCTACTATTCATTTCTTTATTTTTACAAATTGATAATAAGAGTAGATATTGCTATTATCAATCTATCCTTAAATTTTAACCAATTCATTAACATATCTTGTACTTCTATTGCAATGGTTACTTACAAAGCACACATCCATACTATATCTAGCCTAGTTGTGTTTTGACCCTTGATTGTTTCAATTTTATTTGAAATCTTCAAATATGCACAGACACACTAAAGGCAACACTCTGGTATCTTATGCCGACACCATCAGATGGAATATTACTCTTCCCATTAAAGTTAAAATACACACATGGCTAACTACTAGGGATTGGCTTCCCACCCGCTACAATCTTGATGCCCGGGCCGGGTATCAACCTCAATTCCACTAGATTCCATGATTTTGATGCTGCATTGAAACATCACAACACCTTTTTATAGATTTTACAGTTGCACGCGGGTTATGGAAGATGATTTCAAATTGTGGAAGTTAGGTGACTATCCTAAGGTTCTCAACAGCCTGTTATCGTGGAGTGCTTCGGGTTGATCCCCATAACTTGGCCAAAATGGGTCTTGATTCCAAACCACTATTTGGATCATTTGGCAATATCGAAATCGTGTTTGCTTTGACGTTAAACCACCGCGTAAAGACACCTTTTAAGACATTATGATTCATTCTTCATGGATACTCCATAGGAATAGGAACATTAGTCCTTTTTTTATGATTATTTTATTTGATTTGATTTGATTTTATTTTATTTTTATTCTTGTAGAACAGCTAAGTTAGTACATATATAGTTAGTGTAGTTAGTGAGAGTCCACTCTCATACTCCTACATTAGATAAAATGTTTGTAACTACCATGTTTTTTCTTTTGCCTGCTAGTCTCTTGCTAGTTGTTGTGTAATAATATTGTTGTTCAAAAAGAAAAGATAGATGATTAGAAATGAAGTGATAATTTAGTAATAATTACGATAAGGTAAACCCTAAATATTGAAGAATGGGCGAAGCTCTAGCTAGAGCTTGGTCTTACTTCACTGTCGAGAAACAAAAGAAGACTTCCATCTCCAAGTTTAACTCAGGCGTAGCTCCCTTTTTTTTTTTTTTTTTTTGGGTGGGGGGTGAGGGGGTGGTTTAAACATATATGCTAATAGTACGCTTAGCTCACATATTCATTTAACGTTAAATTGGCTACCATATAATGTATGCTTTTACACAAAAAGTTGTTGGTGAGAATCCTAATAAGTATTAAAATCTTCCCTTATGTGTGTTTTCTTTCATGTTATATGCATGCCTTATTTGTTAATGAATGCAAATATATCATCTCTGTGCTTCGACGTTTCAAGACAGGGTACTTTGGCACAATCTCTGGCTTAATCTTATAAAAAAAATGTACAATTAAAAATGCTTACGATGGCATTCAAACTTGCCCTGTTATATATATATATATATATATATATATATATATATATATATATATATATATATATATATATATATATATATATATATATTCCCGTTACACATCTTATACAATTGTTCTAGCCATTTATACTTTATAGGCGCAGAGAGTTGTTAATTTCTTTATTGAATAAGGCTCAAAGTTGTTATATCTACATTGAACTAGACTTTTATTTGTTACTAGGCAATCGGATGTTATTTCTATGTGTGATATGCGTCTAGTAGTTTATTCACCGGGTATAGAAACCCTTTACCCAAAAAAAATAAGCGTCTAGTTATATAATTGGTTCGATACATGTTGAATAGATGTCATAGATGTCATAGTTTATTCACCGGGTATAGAAACCCTTTACCCAAAAAAAAAAAATAAGTGTCTAGTTATATAATTGGTTCGATACATGTTGAATAGATGTCATAGTTGTTATTCAGCTATTGAGAGAGAGAGAGAGAGAGAGAGAGAGAGAGAGAGAGAGAGAGAGAGAGAGAGAAATTTGCGTGAAATTATGTGAGCGAAACATAAACATTGTGCTTTGATATCACATAGAGATGACCATTTTCATTCATTTGACATGAGTTTGGGCTTGAAATCAAGTCTGTTACAATGGTTGAAAACTTGAAAACGATATTTCTTCCCTTCAATCAATCACACATACATAAAAATATCTTATCACAGATAGAAGATTTACTCTTGTTTTTACCAAGATATGAGAATTCAAATACTATCGCAGACATACGTATTGACCATGGAAGTTAATATGCAAGAAACCATTAACGAAATCAAGCGGAAAATTGAGAATTTTCTTGGTGTTCCCATGTCTTCGCAAACTCTTAGTGTATGTGATTGGGAACTACTAGATGGCCTTGACCTAGAAGATTATCCAATTGTCACTGAAGGTACTAACATTGATCTCACAATCAATCATTCTCCATCTCTAGAAAACCGTAGACAAATCCAAATCACTGTTAAGTTTTCTTCCAGAAAGCACAACATAGAGGTAGATAAAACAGAAACAGTAGGAAGTCTAAAAGAAAAGATCCATATTATAGACGGGACGCCTATTAAGCAAATGACGCTTTTCTTTTTAGGAGTGGAGATGGAGGAGGATTTTCGCAATCTGAGTGACTATGGTGTTGGTGAGTTCTCTGAAATCGTTGTCTTTCTAAAGACAATGAGTCGATCAGTGGCCGAGCCTCCTTCTCGTAAGCTAGGCTTTGTGGTGCAAACTTCCTCGGCTCTACTTAACTCGACATGCATCCCATTGGAGATGAAGGACTCGAGCACTGTCAACGAATTAAGAGAATTACTTCTTACTAAAAAATTACTACCATTGGATGATTACATATTCATTCATAAACAAAGGATCATGAGAGAAAATTGTAGCCTCCGTTGGCATGGATTGGAAAATGGTGATTATCTCTACATATTCAAAGGGACCGTCAGCCGTGGGTAGTTTTCTACATCAGAACTCTTACATAATTATGTATCGTCATATTGCTTTGTATTATATACATATTTTGGAAGCCATAGATCCAATTTCGATTGATCAAAATCTTTATTCGGTTGCTTAACATGAAGCATATTTGTCTAAGGATCTGCTAAATTGATTTAAATTTGCTCTTATTTATATAAATTTCCAAATTAAGTTCAAATTATTAACATGTTTCATGGGAGTTTAAATGTAAATTAAAGGGTTCATTTGTATTAAGATAAGGAGAAACACCATATAGCAAACAGAAATGAATTTTTATCGCAACCAATTAACAACATGAGGAATCTATGAGGTTCAACTGATCAAGGATGTGCATTGTAAGATTGCCGATCGCTTCCAACAGAAACTCAAACATTAAGCCACCTCTGACTCAATTCAGTTTCATAACGGTTGCTTCAATTCAAGGTTAACAAATCGATCCTTCTAACAGTTAGACTGTATCTAATGGTAAATTCATATATATTTGAATCAATGGCATCTAGAATAAGTATTATCAAGAACTAGTATACAAAACAAGAGAATAAAACTACAATTATTCCATTGAAAGCTAATTCGACTCACAAGTACTTGAGAGAAACTGACGAGTTAGACCATCCTTAAGGTTATCAAAGAAGAGGTAAATATGAGAACCATCTTGAACACCATAATCAACAAGAGAGACTTCATTTTCGTTCATCAATGTGTTAAACAAAATGAGAATTAGCCGATCATCCGGGAGCTTTTCTTGAGCTCCAATCTTTTTCTTTAGGTCTAGTACGGTGGCAGTGTCACCAACTTGGACATAGAAGAGTTTTCCCGTCAAGATCTCAACCACCAACCTCATATTTAACAAGCATAAATAAGCTGTAGTGGTGATTGTGATCGTACGATACATGAACAAGCTAATTTCAGAAAGAGAGACTCGTGCAATGCATGAAACATTATCACGTATATTGGATGCATTGTAGGGAAGTTGGTTTTGTTTTAAGTATGACAACGAATATATAACTTGTGACTACATACAATACTTTTAGTTTACGTTCTGCAAAATGTATTTGGGACTTAATTTTACGTATACGTGAACAAGTTTACGTATACGTGAACAAGTTTACGAATTTATATATACGAACAATATGTAGTGCGTGAGAGAAAACTAGCAGAGAAAGTGGTACGTGTTGACTTTTTGACTGCATATGTTTAGTTATGCCACTTACTAATTGAAGCCATCCATTTCTTTGATCGCTATATTATCTTGGAATATTTTTTTATTGTGTTCCATATTGTTTTCGTGTTCATAGCAGGCAGAATGATGTTGTTTGAACAAGTTTAACGATGTAAATTTACGACACGTACAAATAATTTGAAGTTGACAAATGATCGGTGCGGCGTTTGTATTAGTTATAACGATTTGCATAAGAATGAATAAAGTGTTACAAGTATCATTAAACCACTCTACTCTAGGGGTGAGCATCGGGCCGGATCCTGACCCGACCCGACCCGATAAGTACCGACACCGACAAACCATAAAAACGTATCCCGACCATCGACAACATCACAACAATAATATTTACTGAGATTCGAATGAATACTAAATACTTACTTCCATTATGTTGTTTTGTTGAGATGCGAATGATTCGTATGTGGGTATAGAAGATGAGATTGATTCACCCCTCTTGTGATGACATTGATCCATTCAATTGTAAATTAAAATGAGCTTTTGATTATTTAGGTAATGATTCCAAATGTCTTTTGTGTTTCTGAGTCGGGCTTGTGATGACAGAACTTCCAAATGGATAAAAACAAGAAAGCGGCTATATTTTACATAGATAACCTAATGTATTTTCGGGCCTTGTCGGGCTGCAGTCGGTTTAACCCGATACCGGCCCGATACCGACATACAAACTTTACTAAAACCGAAGACCGGCCCGCCAATACTCTTGTCGGTTTCGGGCCCTATCGGTTCGGTCGGTTTGTCGGGCCTTGTCGGTTTCGGTCGGTTTTGCTCACCCCTACTCTACTCGATCAAGATAAAACTTTCTATGTCTACTTGAATTCCAAGTATTAGAATAAAGCTAAGCATCTTATACGTAGGGGAAGGGGTGACAATTTCTGACACGAAGCCGATATTAAGTTAAACAGGTTTAAATTTAGAGTAAACATATTTTGGTCAAAAACATAAATGGGTCGTGTTTAAGTTTAGCAAGTATTAAACAGGTTCACGGGTAAAACTGTTTAACTTGTATCTTAAAAGTAAGACATACAATTTGGATTTTATGTTAGAATTTTGATTTAGATTTAAATGTAATTTGTTACATAACTAATATGACGTTTAGTTACCATTATAACTTTAGTATTATTGAAATTGTTGTATAGTTCTTTCTATATTTTTTTTAAGTTGGTATATCATTTTTGAAATTAAACTAGTAAATCGACAAACCACCGATTTTCTTTACTACTTGACCTATTTACTTAAACAAATCAAATGAGTAACAAAGGTGTTATACATTTTTTGTTTAGGGTTGAGTTTGTTAACACGATTAATAAATGGTCGTATTTGGGTGGAGGTTATACCAACCCGCCAACCTGCGAACCAGAATAAATCAACTCGAACATGACTCGATTGACACCCCTAATTATTCGGCATCTTTGTAGAGAAGAACATGTTGTTTCTTAATCTCCAAACGAACCAAGTGGTGGTTTGAATGCCCACATTAAGCTTACCCGCGAATTCTTAATGGTGGTCTTTTCAACACTGACAAAAAATTACAAACGCCTAGTGAAACAATGATCGTGATTTTGTGGGATTTCCAATATACATACGAACTCAGGGTCCATTTGTTTGTAGGTAGGTTTAGGATTCGGATTTGGATTTGGATTAAAATTAAGATTTGGGATTTGAATTTGAATTTGATATATATATATATATATATATATATATATATATATATATATATATATATATATATATATATATATATAGTGTGAGGTTCTTTTCAGAACCAAATAAATTGCGAGAACTGCGAGAACCACCTGTTTACTCTTAATAATGCATATTGTACATCATATCAATGCAAGATGGCATTTTTGAAAATATCTATAACTTATTTAAGTAAAAATAAATAAATAAAGGGCATTAAAGTAATTTAGCTTTAACATGAAAATAGAGTGGATCCTTGAATTGTGGATCAGTTACAACGTTTTCAAAAAAATATATTTTTTTCATCAATTCTCTTTCTCTCAGTCACACAAAAAAAACCCTACCCCAACCACGCTTCTCTCTTTCTGTTGTCAAAGTCGCCGGAAAAACTATCACCATTGAAGGTTCGAATTCTTGCTTTGATATAAATATTTTTGCCCTTTCAATCTGATTTTTTTTGGCTTTCGATCTGCAACTGAAATATGTGTTCGATCTAAAAGAAATTATGGTGTTTGATATGTTCATAGATTCGATCTGAATTTTTTGGCTTTCAATATGATTTTTTTTTTTTTTTTGGCTTTCGATCTAAAAACAAACATGTGTTTCGATCTCAAACTTTTTTTGGGTAGTAGTTATGATTTTCGGGGCACATATGTTTCAGATTTGAAGTATCTATGACACAATAATTTATTTTGAGGAAAAAATGGTTGAAACATGACCCATTTTCATACATTATGCGGTCATGTTTATTTTAATTGTTTTGATTTGGCATGTGATACTGGGGTGGGTATTGTTCATAGGCCTTTAAATATTCTCTTTGGTTTAGATAGTGTAATAATGTTTGAAGTGTATAACTGTATTTGTGAGTCTGTAATGTATGTTGTATGGCCATGTGGGTTGTAATCTTTGTTGGATCCATCTAGATAATCGTCTCGATGAAAGTTGGAGGCCTTTATTTTGTATTGTTCTTTTGTTGTGCAATATGTTGATGCTTTCTGAAAAAAATATCAGACAGTTTACTGTTTTGTGTCATTACTTTTTTTGTTTTATGGTTGATTTAAAAATTAATGGAATGGTGCATATGTGTTTTATTGTTATAATCAATTGAAATGAGCTAATGGAATGGTGCATGTGTGTTTTATTGTTATAATCAATTGAAAGGAGATGCATATATGTTTTAAGATTGATATAAAAATAATAAAGTGTGCATATGTGTTTTATGGTTGATATAAAATCATTTGAAGGGTGTGCATATATGTTTTTAAGGTTGATATAAAATTAATGAAGGGTTGTGCATATATGTTTTATAGTTAGACATAGAATCAAGAGATGCTTTTTAGTTTAATTTGAAAAATTATTTTCTTATTTTATTTTTACTGTTTCAGGTGGGTTTAATTAAGGTGGTTATTTTGCTTGACTTTAAAAAGAACAACTATGACGAAGAAAATGAAGACGGAAGCTTAATTAAGATGACGAACACATGTGTATATATATCATGTGTGCATGAATGCAACGATAAATACATGTACACACATGTGACTCCTAGACGTTAAAGAAAATACATGTGCAAGCAGGCAACGAATATATGTGCACGTCAAAAAGATGAACCAACTGTTAAAGACATTAGATTATGCACATGTGCACGCTTTATATATTTGTAATAAAATTGAATACAAGTGTAAACATAATAACATTTTGTGATAAAGCTGAATATCATATCAATAAAGTAATACAATTTGTAATTTTTTAAATTGTATAAATCTATTGTTAAAGTTTTGTTGTTTGTATTTATATTTATATAATATTTGTTAAAGATACATGTGCATATAGAAAACACATATGCATAAACAAAAAATATAATTGGCATAATATAGTTAGTAGTTAACATTCTTTTTTACAAAAACACATATGCACAAAATGTAGTTTTAAACATTTAAAAAAAATCCTAAAATTTAGGATCTAAAAAAACGTTTTTCACTAAAAAAAATTCAAAAAGAAAAAAAAAATAATTTTACCATTATACCCTTTTGAATTAAATAATAAAAATTCATATCCAAAAAAATCTGATTGATTGAAGTTGGTTCTCGCAGTTCTCGCAATTTATTTGGTTCTGAAAAGAACACCCATATATATATATATATATATATATATATATATATATATATATATATATATATATATATATATATATATATAGGGGGACTTTATTTTCAGAACCCTGTTAAGTGCGGGAACTGCGAGAACCCACTTATGTACCACTAATAAAGGATGGTGTGCAACATATCAATGCAAAATGGTTTTTTTGTAATTAAAAGAAACCTCAATTCCTGGAAATATTAATGAAATGGGTAGAAAAGGTATTTTAGTTTATACACTACCTCATTAACTGCATGCTAGAAAATCGGGATTTCTTCAAATTTTTTCTCAGTAATAATGATCACATATCAAGTTGCTTCTTATAACATAACCGATATTCATTTTTTTAATCCCAAAACACACACCGATCACACCTACAACCTTAAACCCCCAAATCTCTCAATAGTGGCGATAATCAAAATAAATCAAATCCATTTTATTGATTTGTTCAAATAACAATAACATCAATGAAAGGTATGATCATCATTGTTCTTTGTTTGTAATTTTTTTTTTAATTTTTTATATTGTCGATGGTTATGGTACGACTGGTAATTGTGAAGGCCTGCATGTTAATCTTTTCTTTTGATTGTTTGATTGTTGGATTAAGGTTAGTTAACATTTGGTTTTTATTTGATTGTTCGATTAATCTTTTGTTTCGTTTTTTTTTATTTTAATTAATTTAGACTTTGTTGTTACAGTAATGTCAATGCAGAAATATGTGATTTTATTTTGATGATTATAGTTTTTTATCTTTTTTTTTTTGTTTTTTTGTTTTTTTTTTTAAAATTTTTATGACTGATTAAGGATGATCCAAGGATGACATTGGTATTTTGCTACATAAGTGTTTTTAATATATGCAGAATCCGATAACAATGATGATGCGATTAACGTTGTAGAAGAGGAAATGGATGATGACTTTGTTGATGTTGAATGGAACAACTCAGGTAAGCTGCTAACATGGTTGTTTGTATAATGTTCTAATATTATCCAATGTATTATGAATAACCATTGAATAGGGGTGTTTGGATTATGAATGAATATGGGTAATTTTAACCAGATATCAGGAATAAGGAAAATTTTGAACAGGGGTGTTTGGATAATGAGTGAATAACAACTGTGGTATTGAAAATTATTGAACAGGGGTTTTTGGTCATGTAGCAAAGCTTCTATTATATGGGCAGCCTAGTCAATAAGTAGGGGTGCAGACTCATGGAACATTATATGGGCAACCACATAGAACATTATATGGGCAGCCTAGTCAAGAAGTGGGGGTGCGGATTGATAACAGGCCTAACGATTGTGGTATATTTATTGCACCACATGGAACATTATATGGGCAGCCTAGTCAATAAGTGGGGGTGCGGACTCGCAGCTGTGATTAAAAAGCGGGCAAAACAATTGTGCAAGCTGAGGAGAAAGTACGCTGCAACTTACACAAAGAGAAGATCCGGACAAAGCTGACAGATATGAAATCAAAAAATGTTGGAGTGAAAACAAGAAAAGTCCCGCTTGTAGGAATTTGAATGAAAATTTTAATGAACATTAGTATTTTATCTTTTTTCGTTGGTTTAGCATAACACAATGTGTTATCTTTTTTGTGGAATTATGATATGTACATGCTCTTATGGTTTTTATTCATTTTATTTATTTAATTTTTTATGCGAACATGGAAATTGTTAACTGAATTGTCAACAGACTTATGATCTGAAAATGGAAATATGACTTTTTTTGGTTTATTTTATGGTTTCTAGTTTTGTTGGTAGCTTTTTAAGAACTGCGATAGTTTTGTTGGTAGCTTTGTTGGTTTATTTTTGGTTTACTCATTAGTATAATCTCATCAAAATCACTTTTTACCACTTTCTAGTTTAGTCGATAGATTAATTTGGTTATCCGGAAAGTCAGTCATTGAAATATGGTTTTTGGTCGGCAAATGAAACTTTGGATGGTTTAAATAAAGTCAGTTAATCGAAAACATTTATGTTTTAAAACATGAAGGTTTATAAACATGTATGTTTTACAACATGAATGTTTTAAAACTTGAATGCTTATAAACATGTATGCTAAAAGCATGTATGTTTTACAATGTGTATGTTTTAAAACATGTATGTTCTTAAAACACTTGTGTTTTAAAAACATGTATGTTCTCAAAACACTTGTGTTTTACAATGTGTATGTTTTAAAAACATGTATGTTCTCAAGACCCTATACCTCTATACCTTCATTCAAAGCTTCAGGGAGCAAGACCCTAATCCTCATGACACATAAAAAAGGGTAAACACAATTGGCAGCTTCTAGGTAGTAGCAAGGTCTACAATAAAAGACCAAGAGTTTATTTAAATAATGAATTCAGCTTACTCTGGACAATTCAAATAAGCTAACACAATAAGTGAGAAGTATGCATGGATAAACAATTGTGCATTGTGTTTCTGGACTTGCACAAGCAATATGAAGCAATATAACAGACATATATCAAGTTACATAAAAAATTAGATGCATGATGCCCCCTAATATTCCTAAAAAGCGCTACTTGCTCAAGAAAATAATTTTTCTTCCAAAGACAAAAGAACACCATCATCAGTCAACTCCCATCCATATCAAAGGTATGCCTTCTTCAAAAAAATAAATGGTAAAATCCATAAGAAACAAATATTTCCACATTCATTATAACTTCGACTTTGTAACATATATGTACCAATCTAATGTCACTAATTTGCAGGTCCAACTCCAAGTCTAAACTAATACAATGTGTCCATGTGGCAACATATACAAAGATCTATGAAAAGAAGAAAAAATTTCAAATCAAGGAAAAAAAGATAAATAAGTAAACAATTATAAAATACATGTTATCTTGGTTCGGAACTGTATCGAGTAATGTTGTGAAATCATCCAACTCAGAACTTTCCTACAAAATTGCTATATTACTACTAAGAAAACGATTTCATGCACACCCTGTATAACTTAATCAGTCCATGTAAAAAAAGACCAAAAACCACATTTGCACTTCAGCGAAGCAACTTCAAACAGCTCCGAAACATCAAAACCCATTTCCCGTCATTTCAAGAAGCAAAAGTATCCTGAAAATAGAAGTTTTTTACTTGTTACTTATGTAAAGCCTCTGAATAATCATCATATCTGTCATCTTGATCATCTTCCTAAAGTTCCATATCTTCATAAAGATCCCCAACATTATTGCCTTCCTCATCTCCTCAGTGTTTTCTTCTTCAACAACTTTTTTCTTGCCCTTCTGCTTTGTACATCCTCGTCTATTGTGGCCTAGTTCTCTACAATTACTACACGAACGTTGTTTGAAGGGGACTTTTCTGTTAGTTCTCGCCTTTGCTTTGTTTTTTCCTTTTTCAGATGCACTTTTTATTCTAATTTTCAATTACACACTTGTTATTCATTCATTATCCAAACACCCCTGTTCAAATTTTTTCCATATTCCTGATATATGGTTAAAATTACCCATGTTCATTCATAATCCAAACACCCCTGTTCAATTAAGAAAACAAACATACATTCTCAGTTTAAGAAGATAAACAAAATAAAATGGATTAAACATGATGAAATCAACATAAACACATTATATTAAAGATAGTAAAAAATTTATAAAAATGGAATAAAAAAAAGAAACCATTGTTGTCGTGTTGACCATGCTTCAGATTCTCCCGTTCCAGATCTTGTTCCGATATCAAAAGTGTTTGATTATCCGTATCTTGCACAACGTTATCATCCGGAAGAGTAACAATGTCGTCCTGTATCAACCATGCTTTTATTTTGGTGAATTATAGGCGATGATGTGTTCAATGAATCTTGAATTCTGGATAAGGGTTTGTCTATGAATCATGTATTTGGAGAAGAAGATCCAGAAAAAATAAAACTCTAAAATAACACACCGTATCTTTGCATTATTTTAGCAAAAATTTGAATTATCAGTTTGTTAATTACCCTTAATGCCCCTGTGAATTAAGTATATTAATTTAAAAGAAAAATACTTTACTAAATTATGATTGGTCAATGAGAGTTCTCGCAGTTCCCGCACTTAACAGGGTTCTGAAAATAAAGATACACTATATATATATATATATATATATATATATATATATATATATATATATATATATATATATATATGTATATATATATAAGAAAATAAATAATATAGATAATTAAAAAAATAAAGTAATTAAATAAATGAAAATTTGTTGTTGAGAAAAAGTTGAAAATAATAATAATAATAATAATAATAATAATAATAATAATAATAATTTAAGAAAACCGAGATGATTTGTGCACCATTTTTTTTTTTTTTTTTTTTGCTATACACCATTAAATCACATCAGTAATGCACATAATACAACACCGCTGTGCATAATTTAGTGGTGGATAACAAATAAAAATGGTGTACAAATCACCTCCTTTAAAAAAATGATAATCTAAATTTTTTGTGGTGGAGAGTAGAGATAGTGAAGTGGTCCCACAAAAATCACTTCTAAAAGTCACCAAGTGAAGCTGGTATTACTTTTTTTTATTCAAAATTGACATTTTTGTTTCAAAAGTTTAACTAAACGTATGATATGGGCTTTAGTTTCATTCCAAAAGTGCAAAAACCTTAAACCAAACTGCACCTCAAAACAATTAGAAATCCACTCCACTTTATTGAGTTTTATTAGTCTTGTGCACTTAAATGCAATTAATACATCCACTATAAGAAAATAGAAATATAGTGACAGAGGTTTAGTGACACAAAAAAATGGCACTAAATTTAACTCTTTAGACTATGTTTATTGGTGAAAGTCACCAAGTGGTTGGAGTACAAAATCAAATAAATACTTAATATAATATTAAGTTTGTACAAAATTGGAAAGAGAATGCACCAACCTGATTACTTCGTGACTTTCATTTTTCTGACTGTCAAATGTCGTAACATGAATAGAACATATTTTCTTTGTAATTAAATTAAATATAAAAGAAATAATATTATATATTAAGTTGGGTTGTTGATAAATGGTAAAAAAATAATTGAGATTGGTTGTATAAGTGGATTAGTAAGAAAATAATATTTTAATGAGAGATTTGGTTGTGAAAGATTGTTGATAAATATAGTCTTAGTAACATTTTTTTAAAAAAGCTTAAGCAAAAGTTTAAAATTTGGAGATTTAATGAGACTTTTTATGTTTTTATTAAGAAAATTTGTTTTAAAAAAAATTGTATCCTCACACTGTTTTGTGTTAGAATCTTTACGGGAATGAATCGCATATGTTGGTTGAGAATTGCTCGGGAATTCATTGATAATGATAATGACTTTGCCAGGTTCTAGGGGGCTATTATAAATTGGAGTAATGATTAGGAGGCCTAAAAGTTGTGCCTAAATTCATGCCTAAGCTTACATGGCATCATCCTGATGGCTACAGTCAGGGACCCACTTTTTCTCAAACTATCAAGATCATGCCACATATGTTTAGGCATGTGTTTAGGCATACAAATTAGGTCTCCAAATCATTTTCCTATAAATTGACTTTTACCTAATTGTCTTCTAACTACACTTTTTAAGTATAGGAGAAGTATATGAAAATTCTAGTGACACTTCTTTCATAATTTTGGTTGACAACTTTTCATTTTCAGTAACATTTTTTTCTTTTTAGGTGGCACTTTTTTTAAGTGTCATTAAATGAATTTTTTTGTAGTGTGATGACATTAAACTAATATAATTTTTTATGCTAAATTGATCCTAAATCTATATTTATTGTAATAAAATTAACTATTTTTCTTTAAAGATTCAATTTTACAATCTCACACATACAATACATATACTACAACCATCGTACACAATTGTCTAAATTTAAAACATTAGAACTTGAATACACCCACTTGTTATAGAGTACATACCACCACGCGAGTCCACTATTTCATTAAGCCATTTGTGTTCGGTTGATTTAGTGTTACGACTTTAACTAAATTTAAACATAAATTTATTAAACCAAGAAAACAAGACTCGCTGATAAAGAATCAACAAGAAACTTCAGCAAGGGTCTATAAGAGACAACTTAAAATAATTAAAGACTACCTAAAGATATATTCACTATCAAATGCGGTGTCACCCTTAGTGAATATGTGAACTTTAAGTTGAAGATAGAGGTCATCAAGGAATGACAATACCCTGATGAGATGATCTAATCAGTTCTCTCTGAACATATTAAATGAAAATACTCAAAATATCTCTTAGATATTTAGGCGGGACTTTTTCTATAAAACAATATGGCGGGATAAAGTAACATCCAGAAAAGGAAAAGTAAGTATGAGTTTGTGAAAAAGTTCTGAACAGTTTTCAACATTGTTCACAAAAGAATGGTTTGTTTTCTCCAAAGAAATTAAGCATTAAGTGCAAGGTGTAATTGTCAATTAATATTTGACACGTCAAAAGACCCACACTTGATATCCTTATACAATTGCCTATTTAAAGAGAATGTTGGCTGAAATAAATGATACATCTTTCAAATATAATACTATATAAAATTCACTGAAGTTGAACTTACAGCCGGTACTGTTATGAAGCCGCCGATTGGGAGGTTGGCTCCAGGGAGGAGGATGGCTTGGGTACAATGTGAAGCTGCAGCTCGAGCCAGCACAGTTCATACGCCGAGTCGTTGGCTAAGAGGATTAAAAAATGATAGTGGTTTTTCTACTTAATTGCACTTAATTAATTTTTGGCTTTTAATGCATGTTGTACACATGTTTTTCATTATCGGATATATTGGTTCACTTCATGTTGTACAACTGTTTTCCATTATCAATTCTGGATCCATTTATATAAAGAGTTGTTGTTTCATTTGCTGGGTTTTTTTATACAGAAACTCAAATACGCACAATGGGTGTAGATAAGAAAATTAGAGCTATTTAGGTGGTTAAAGTTGAAACTGTTTTAGGGGGTTTTGTTCGGAATGATGATTAGAACGCCTAATTATGCTGGCTATATGATTTCAGTTAGCTAAAAGAGTTCGATGTGTTAGGGTTGTTGTTCTGTGTTGGTTAATTCTATTTTTAATCACAATTATTTAGTTCAATTTTTTTGATTTCGTGTTTAATTTGAATTTTTTTAGAGGCTTTTTCTTGGGGTAATGAGTAGAATACTTGGTTATGACTGTTGTTTAAAAATTGGTTTGCATGTTGTGACTTTGCAGACTTTATGGTTCAATATATATATATATATATATATATATATATATATATATATATATATATATATATATATATATATATATATATATATATATACTACTATATAATGTATTTGGGATTATTCTATAATTAGAAAGGCTTAAAAATTCAGACTTTTATTTACTAATTATGGAAACAACCACCCCTAACAATTACCCCAACAATTTATAACCACTTCAACAACCACCCCCACAATTTATAACCACCTCAACAACCACACCCAATAATTTATAACCACCTTAACAACCACTTTCCACCACCCCACCTCCCTCCTCTTCACCCCAACAATCCGCCCCCCGCATCTCCTCTTCACCCCAACAATCCGCCCCCCGCATCGCGCGGGCACCTTTCTAGTATATATATATATGTCTCAACTCAGATGATGTACTAGGTGGAAAAGACATAACAAATTACATTAAAATAATGACTGGTATTTTATATATGGATGCGATGTACACAAAACCCCATGACAATATAAATTGCAAGCCGAAACCATGAATGCAAATATAAGAACGGACATTCAATAAGTTACAAAACCCTAAAGCTAACCAAGAAGATAGGTTGAATGATACAAAGTATAAAAGATAATAAAGTATGCATCCTTATCCATTCAAACATACTTTATACAACTACACAATATCATAACAGCAAGAAAGAAACCTATTCAGAACACACCAGATCACTTAGCAAATAATAATTTGGGTTCCTTTTTTAATTAATAACACGTGAGAAATCAGTAGACATGACCACACTTATAGACACCCCACAGAATCAGCACTTACAACCACATACTAGAAGTTACACTACATAATACTTATGATTGATTGTTAAATACTCAAACAAAAAGTTATTTCCTTACATAACCAAAGTCACTGCATACAACGACACACCAGCATCTATAACGAAAACCAATTTTCATTTTTTTTACCAACAAAAATCATAAAACCAACAGCTAAGACCCTAACTTATAAAAAGCGTATAAAACAACGTATAAGACTCAAAATGATATCGAGAAACACATATTTTACACCACCAAAAAATACCTAACACGAATATACTAAATTTTGTATATACATATTACTGACTCCTCTTGCAGCTTGCACAGTTTCAAGGATTACTTTCACGCTCAAAAGATAAGCCAACTTCTAACCGATGTGATTTTAAACAACACTATTTTCAAGCAATGAAACCACATCTGGCAAGTGTTACCATATTTTGAGCATAGAGATAGTGAATCTGAAACGGACCCTCATTCAACAAAAAATTTCACAGTTGTTACACATTGACTGAAACGATTATTAATAAGCAGACTAACACGAAACAACATATAAAATACCATGCCCAGCCCCGATCATTTCACGTTCCATAATCCATGTGACCACTTAGCAGATCCTAACAAATATCATCAAACACTTGTTTTGCATAGACCAAAAATAGTTCATAAGATCTAAGAACCTAAAAAATGTAGAAACATAATTGCTTTGCACCAAAAAAAATCAAAACAGAAAGGCCTAACCCAAAGCTCAGCATATAAAATCAGGACCTATAACCACATCTCAAGCATCAACATATAATATACCAAGCTACTACTATTTCGCGCTCCATCACTCACACAACTACATATAAAATTTTGAAGAATGAAACAATCCAATATTTGATCATGCAAAACATGTGTAAAATCTACAATTAGCACACTTTTAATAACGTCTTCACATAAACAATGAATTCATAACCACACTTGGCAAATGCTACCAAATTTCTAAACAAAGAAACAATCATGGGGCTGAAATGAACCGACTTTCACCAGAAGAGTTCACAGTTGCTAAACATTGCCCGAAACGGTTGTTAATAAGACTTATAGGAACCAACATATAAGATCTAAGATCCTAAAAAACGGACAAACACAACTATCTTGCAAAAAAAATATTAAAAACATAAATAAATTAATTAAAATTAAAATTCCAACCTAAATCTAAACATATAAAATCAGCACATATGACCACATATATCAAGCAACAACATACAATATACCAAGCTACTACTATTTCACACTTCATAACTCACAGGACCACATATAAAACTGTAAAGAATGAACCCATCCAATTTCTAATAATGCAAGATAGATGTAAAACATGTAGCTAGAACACACATTTAAATCATGAATTGGTAATCCCTTCACACTTACCTCAGATAACTAATTTTAAAATTAAGCGAAAAAAAATAAATTAAGCCCACCAACAAAAAATCTTTTGCAAAACCAATAAAAATAGAACAGTCCAATTCAAATCTAAGCATATAAATTCAGCACACGCGACCACATATCAAGCAGCAACATATAATATACCAAGCTACTACTATTTCATCCATAACTCACTTGACCACATAAAAAATTGTAAAGAATGAACCTATTCAATTTCTAATAATGCATGACATGTGTAAAACGTGCAATTACTACTCAGTATTAAATCATGAACTGATAACTCTTTCAAACTTATCTTAAATAACCAACAATTGTTTTCTGATCAAGCCCACCAAAGAAACCTCGTCAGTTTTCAAAACTTACATAGATAAACTGTAAAAAAATTAAATGTTCAGGTTAAAAATTGCACCTTTTTACCATGGGCAGTGAAACGCCCCTTTCTTGACTTGACTAAAAATTTAAAACTTTTTGCGGAAACAACATGACCCAAAAATGATCTTGTGTTACTCTTTAACCAGCAACAAAATTTTATTACAAATCAACCCTTTAAACTATTTTTAAATGAAACTAGACTTAATTACCTTCAAATCGATAGGTAGCAAGATTCCTAACAACTTACGGTTTAACAGATATGATTTTTCAAAGTTGGTCAAAATCTGATAATGTAATAGTCGTGGCTCAGCCACGGCTAGAGGCCCCAGAAGCCCCACAACTGCACGGCTGATGAACTTAGCCATAAACTACAGAACACTTTTTAACTTGTCTTTTTGACTCAAAACTCAACACCCCCCCCCCCCAATGACCTGATACTTCACGAGGACTTCCAGAAATCATATTAACGCCATAATAGATCATTTTCATAACTATACTTGGTCTAAAAGACTCGTGAACATATACTTTACGAGGTTATGCCAAACACCCGTTTTGACCTGCATGCAACACTATAAAACATGCTATAAAAAATGACCTTGACATACTTTAACTTTGACAATAATTAAATACTTTAATACTCCATAATAACATTACAACCATTTTACGACACTTCGGGGGGTTCAACCTTGTTTGAGTTCGGTATCTAATACTAAGCTCTAACGCATAATGCAAAGACTTCTAATCCTGGCTTCTAAATCTTAAGCCCTTTACCAAATACTTTACCTTTATTCACAAGAACCTACAAAAACATTGCAACTATAACATGTAAGCGAAGTGCTTAGTAAGTAATGTGGAAAACTAGAAAGAGGGGTTGAATAGTTTTACCTCTTTATCGTTTTATAAAAAGTTTGTTTCAAAATCTTCAATTAGAGTTTTGTATGAAATCAATACTTGAACAAAATGATTAATTATATGTTTGTCCTTTTAGATGTGTTATAAAAACTTAGTTTTATGAATGGAACTTTAATTGATCTTTATGTGAAATCAACACTAGCACGATATGAACAATTATATATGCGTCTATATGTATGAAAGTAATAACGATATAAGTAAGTTAGTAAGTAAGAGATGGAAAGATCAAACCGAGACACAGAGGATTTATAGTGGTTCGGCTACGACGCACCTTTTTGCCCAACTCCACTCCTGAAGCACCAAACTCGAGAGTTTTCTTCACTATGTCAACAATCTCCCTTATGGCGGAGAAAACCTTACACACTTTCGCTTACACCGATTTAATGACACAAAGCTAGATGTCGAGTTCTAGTCGTAGCTAGAACCAATCTCAAGACTTCAATCACAACACAACTCTTTCACGACTTCTTTACTACTTCACGACTCTTCACAACTTCACGACTTCTTCACTACTTCAAGGAAGGGCGCACCGCAGGGAGGGTCCTTTTTAGTGGATGACTCGTCGGGTCACAACTTCTTCACCGCACTTCACTACTTCACTACTTCTTCTTCTTCACTACTTCATTACTTTACTACTCCTTCTTCTTCACTACTTCTTCTTCTTCACTATTTCACTACTCTACTACTCCTCACCACAACAGCAAACTAACACTACTACTTTACACTATTGACAAGTTCACTACTATACACAACTACTTTAGTTCTTAATGACACTCCTTCACGTCTCCGCTTCTTCAAAACTATGCTTCTTAACACCTTTGCTACTCTTCTTGCACACCAAGCTAATCTAACCACTTATGTTCAAACCTATCTAACTAATATACATACCTTTACATAAAAGAATAAATGATTTATAAAGTATAGTACACAAGCAACTTAGGTAGCAAGATGATACTAAATTGCAATACTTCTAATCTTGATGAATAGAAGTATTCTTCTCTTTGCACTTGAATTGTTGAAGCTTGAATCACTTAGAAACAAAAGCTTATGATTTTATGATCAAAGAATTAAGTAGAATGATTAAGAGAGATTTGGACAGAAAGTTTTAGTGCAAAAAGGTGAGGAAAAAGTTCAGGAATAGTCCAGTACTTATAGGCAAAACTGAGGACAAGAGGAACGGGGCTGGTTCCCTTAATTAGTGATTGGACCCCTTAAATATTAAGGGGACCGCCCATGTATTTAAGGGGTCCGCCTCTTATATCCGTTGTTCAGCTTTGTCTTTTTGTGGGGAAAGTTTTTCTTGAACATTTTTGCCATTTTTTGTTGAAAATTTGAATTCATATATTTATAATTGATTAAACATATTTATTTAATACCAAAAATGATTTTCTAAAAGATATAAAAATGTTTGTGACATTTTATAAAAATCTAGTGATTAAGAAAATGTTCCTTTGATCATAAAATGCATTAGACATTTTGTTTATTCATACCTTGAATGATTTAGTTGTTGAAGTAAATATTTACAACTAGTTAAATACTTGTTTACGTACTAATCTTTATGTTTAATGATTTTACATTTTGTGATTATCAAAACATAGAGATGTCGAAAAATATTAATAACGTTTTTAGGCATTATTTATATCAACAGGTAACCGGTTAATACATGATTAATACATCAATCGACATATATGCAACATGAACACATCACGCTATTCCAATGCATTATATCATCTAATCTCATATCCAAACGCCATAGCAACTAACATATAGTATAACTGAATAACTGTAACAACCTTAAATACAGAACAACATCAATACATACCATAGTAAATCAATCAAAACTAACACTCGAGTCATCCGACTAAGCAAGTCTCCTACTATACCACACTTTCTAAACCAATACTTTCAATCCTAACACCATCATTTATAATTACACAATATGAAGACATCCATACTAAATATATAGTAACCAAAGTTGCTTAGCTTAGATCCAACGCTAAGTTACCATTATCTCACCATCATCATCCTTATTTGCATCTTAAGCCAAAATCATTATAAACATAAACACTTAAAGCTCATAATTAGATTACTATAACAATAGTTTATACAACCATTAGCTTACCACTTTAATACTTCTAATCATTATATAACCATATCTTGATCATATGATGATTAACCTATAAAATTTCTAACTTAATTCAATAAAACTTATCCCATAATTACTATACCATCATTAATTAACTTAAAATACCAGTTACCCAATTTTCCAAAATTAGGTACATAAATCCTAACTCTTCAATTTACCAATTAACTTAAGATCAAGCTTACTTACTTGACATAATGATTGCAATGAACATAATACTTGATTATGGAACACTAATCTTCTTCATCCTTTGATCATCAAGTCTCAAGCTTGATTTACCTCCTTTTCCTTCTTCTAAACCGACATACATACAACACCCTTGAAAACACTAGAATTCTCTTGAAAAGTCAAGGGAATGATAATACTTATCTAGTTATAAGATAAGATTACTTATAACTTTGGTTTATTGGCAAAAGTAGTCCTTTAGTCCTTTTCTCTTATATTTGCACATAATACTTTCTAAAACCATCTACATAATATTAGACTTATAGTTTGAGTATCGGGTTTGACTATAATTTAACTTACGTTGACTAACCAATCATAACGATTCTCCCGACTCATAAAAGTTTTAGTCAAACTACTCCAACGGCATTCTAGTAAATTAATACTTAAAACCTAATTTTGAGGTGTTACATGCAACAATGCATTTGGAATCAAGAACATGCAAAACATCCAAAGCTTAAGAAGAAACAAACGTTAGCTTGAACCTGCAACAACTTAACAAAATTGTAAAAAAAAAACCAGGAAAAATAAATAAATAAATAAATAAATAACAGTTCCAACCACCACATACAACATATCCTTTCCAAAATCTCACACAATTAAACCTAAACAAATTAATAACAAAAAAACAAAAAATAAAAATAAATAAATAAAACACCTTAATCTGTGACCCACCACTAATAAGTTGTTGAATTTCGATCTCTAAAGCATCAAAACAACCAAAAAACCATTACTCCTTCAGATCTAACCCAACACCATTAAAATTAAGTATTTGCTAAACAAAATCCCAAAAAATGCATTTTGATACAAATAATGTCTAAACACGTATTTCTATTTTTCGACATCTCTACGTTTTGATGATAACAAAATATAAAAACATTTTACGTCAAAATTAACGTTAACAAGTTTTTAGTCGAAATATCTTATTTCTACGTAAATCACTCTAGGTAAGAACAAACAAATTTACAACTTGACAAATGATCAAAGAATTAAATATGTGTTCTAAACTTCGCATTTTTAATGAGACAAAACATTTTCCAAAAATATATTTACAGATTATTTTTGAATTAAAAAGAAATGTCTTAATTGGAAAAATTAGTTTTAATCTTCCAACAGCTATTCCCCCCCCCCCCCCCCCCAAATAGCTCCAAACTTCATCACATAAACTTTCACCACTAAAAACAAAATATGAAGCATTCTGGTCGGGCACGGTACCGTTAAATTTAGTGGTACCGTGCAAGGTTTAGTGGTGTCGTCCCTCTGTAACGGCTATATTTATTTTGCCTTTAAATACTAGATAATTTCACAGTTTTTGGGCATCATTTTTCACACAAAACTTTCTGAGTTAAATCCCTTTATCACATTTACATTTCATTGATCATTTAGATAGTTTTATTTTGTTTGAGAGTGATCTAATCATCCAACCAAGTGATACCTTCATTCCTCTACTAGTGCAAGAGAAGAATACAAAGTATCAAGAAGATACCAAGTGTTATAGTAGTAGTATAGTGCACTTGTAACATTTGTTACATACTTGTTATATCTTGATATACATCAAGTAGTCTTGAGTCTTGTTTAGCTAGCTTGTGTGGATCATTGTGATCATGTAGAGGTTGTGGAGATCTCGTGTTGATAGTGTTTAGATTGTGAAGAGAATGTATAGATCGAGTGAATCGTGAGAAGTTCGTGAGGATCTTGTAGATTGTGTTGTGTGAGGATCAAGTAAATCTTGACTGAGATTGGTACTAGCTAGATTAGTACTTGACATCTAGTTTAGTGTCAGAAATCGCAATAATTAAGTGACGTTGTATGATTTCTCCTCCTGAAGGGAGTATTGTTGACATAGTGCTTGGAACTCTCGACTTGGACACTCAACGAGTGAAGTAGGGCGAAGAAGAACTTCGTTACCGAACCAATATAAGTCTCTTTGTCTCGGTTTGATCTTTCCATCTTTTACTCCTTATCTTGCAAGTTATCTCTTAGTAGTTAGAACATATTTATTCTAGTATAGTTATATAGTGTTCATATTGCAATCGATTGATTTCACAAAACTATGAATCAAAGTTTTTCACAAAAGAAAGTTTTAAATCAAGTTGAAAAATGGTAAAACTACTCAATCCCCCTTCTAGTTTTCGACAATGGAGATAAAACATTAATATTACCCTATTCAACCCCCCCCCCCCCCCCCTTCTAGTTTTCCACGCTGAAACTCACAACTATGACTCCTGATGCTAGCTAGAAGCTTACATACCTAAGAAAATGCGAAAAACATTCATCATAAGAATATGAGCTAAACGCAAAATCAAGAAAACCGAACTTAATAACTTTGATCCAAAGTGTAGTGAGAGCAAGCATAATCAGACATTCTACCCTTTATTCCTGCCAAACCCCCTAAAACAATTTCAACTTTAAGCAACTAAATCAAAAAATTACCCTGAATTAGCTCTAATTTTCTTACCTGCACCCATTATGCGTTTGTGAGTTTTTGTGTAAAACACCAAACAAATGAAATCTGATGTAAATAATTTTCAAATTGATAATGGAACACGGGTGTACAACATGCAGCGAAACGATCCAATATCTGATAATCTAAAACAGGTGTCAAACATGCAATTAAGCCAACAAATTAAGTGGTAAATTAGTGAATAACCTACTAAAAAAACTGCACTAGTCCAATTTTTTTAATCCCTGCAAGTCGACGGTTGGCTCGGTGTCTAAACAGTGTCAACTCAAGCCGCAGCTCCACAGTGCACCTGAGCTGCTCCACTCCCTCAGTCAACCTCCAATTTGGCGGCTTCGAAATAGTGTCGGCTCCCCAAACCACTTCAATAAATGTTATATATTATAATTTCACGATTTTGCGATATAAGTACAATTGTGAATCATACGTAAAAGTTTAGTGAATTATTACCATAACTCGATTTCTACAAAGATTTTATGAATCAAATTTGCGATTTATAAATTGGATTTACTATTAATTGATGTATACTAGTGAATCGAATAAAAAACTATGAATCGATATGTCAAACGAAAGCTTCTCAATTTTCTTCGCAATATAACTCTTCTCATTGAAACCAAAGCCCCTATGATCATAGATAAATTTTATCTTAAAAGCAATTTTGTTCATTTTCACTATTCATTCAAAGATTTTTGCATATTACAGTTAGAAAAAAACGTATTATGTATCATCGACTTTGCATATAAGCCGATGTACAGTTGTACACATATAAATACAATTTCATAAGATTCGAACTATATTTTTTTTGAGTTTTAAATTTTCATATTAAAAATACTAAGAGTGTTTGTAGCTCAAACTAAGTTATAAACATTTTAGATTAATTGACAAATGAATGTATATATTTTTGCTAGTGTTTTAATTTTAAACTATTTGCATTCAAATAAGATGAGAACTTGTGATCAAAGATAAATGAAATTTTCTAAGTTGTATCTTAGAGGCATTAGTTAAGCACATAAAAAAGACTCAAAGACCCACACAAAGGACCCTAGATAAATTTAGTAAACATATGAAAAGACCATTCTTAGAGCAAGAGGTACCCTTACGTTGTTTACTTGCGCCAAACCAACAACCCAAATGTTCCAATGGCTCACTGTACCGGATGTGGTGCCATTGGTGCTCGGCTGGTAGCTAACAGCCAGCACCATTACTCTCCCTCTCTCTCTCTCTCTCTCTCTCTCTCTCTCTCTCTCTCTCTCTGTTGTATTTGTGTATTTAGTGAGGTATGTGTGAACCCAACACCACTTTTGCTATGACTCCACATTTGTATGAGAGAGAGGTTTTTTTTTTTTGTGTCGTTAAAGATCTCGTTTTATAAGAATTTTTGATAACGTGACAACATTTTTTGTCTATGACACCACCTTTATGACACGAAAGTACCGAGTGCTCTTACTATTCATTCAAATAGTTTTTCAAATTGATAGTAAAAGGGTGATACATTATTACACTTCACTTTATTCTTGGATTAATAGGATTAGAAATTCAATTCCGGTAATTGATCCTAGATCAGCTAGATTCTTATCTTGATAGTCTTTGTCTTTTTATATGTTTTTCTAGCTTTATTTTTTATTTTTTATTTTTTATTTTTTTTTGCGTTTAATAAAAAAATTGGCGTCCAAATAAAAAATAAAGCCATCAATAAACAAGATTCCACTAAAAGCAAAACAAGTTAAGTGGATTAATTGGGTTAGAAACACATAAAACTCTAGATTAGAGGTTGGTACTTTCAGTAAAAATTTTAGCACTTAATCACGTACCACTCAAGGGTGCTTAATATATTAGAGGCATAAAACCTTGAGTTAATTACATAAATCGTACCTGTGGTTGACATATAATTGCACCCTTAAACTCTAACTCTCAAAAATTACACCGGTCGTCCCTATGGTTGTCCATTTTGCTTTGACTGGTCCTTTGACCAAACGGGGATTTGGTTTGGTCGTTAACTCCATAAGGACTAAACGGACGTTAGTCCTTTTAAGTCTATCGGGGATTAAACGGGCGTTAGCAGCTAACGACGGACGATTTATGTAAATAGAAAAAGAAAAAAAAATAAGAGTTAATTATATAAATCTTCCCTCATTAGTTACTAATACCCGTTTGTTCCTGGTGGACTTAAAAGGACTAACAGTCGTTTAGCCCCTATGGACTTAACAACCAAAACAAATACCCGTTTGGTCAAAGGATCATTCAATGCAAAATGGACAACAACATGGGCGACCAATATAATTTTTGAGAGTTAAGGACGAAAGGTGCAATTGATAAACCATATGAATGATTTATGTAATTAACTCAAAAACCTTTATTATTATGAATAATGATCACAAAACTATGAGAGGTCTCAGGTTCAATTTCTGCTAGATGCAAATAACCCTTAAATGGTTACATCAACCTCCTGAAAAAAGATGGTTTTACCTTGTATGAGAAGGTGTGACGGTTAATTCAAACCCCGTAGATTAATTGGCTCAAAAGTTGGAAATCATATGATTGTAAAAAAAGTTAAAAAAATAATAATTAAAGTTTCTTAAATCATTGATAAAAACATATAAATTGTTATTGTCATAGCATTGTCTTTATAATCAATTGATTTTTTATTGACACACTTTATTATTTTCTTAAATTCTTTATTCCGTGCTACACTGACTAAGTCGGTGTTTATATTTGATTTAATTTTTTTAATATGAAAAAACTTGACTAATAAAGTCATGTAAAAAGTTGTTTGTTATTAACTTAAAAAAATAAAAATAAATAAATAAATAAACTTAAAATGAAAAATGATATAACTAAAGGTCTTCACGTTAGTCATATGAAAAAATAAAACGAAGAAGCCGTAACTGTACCTTTCACTTGAGTGATAATGCTCATTTGTTTCTTAACATATGTCCTAATGCTGGTGAGGGGCTTGTGGTTGACTGAAGAAAAATATTGAGCATATCAATTGGACCATCATTATTCTGTAACAGTTCTTGATATGGCCTAAGCTCCTACAGATTGAATTATTGGGTTATTGCTTAGATAGAGTTTAGTCCTTCACGGCTTCACTACTGGTTGTCTAGTATGTACATGGTAGCTCTAGGCTATTGTGAATGTTAGTTGCTAGAGTTTGGACCTGCGTCTATTGAAGTCAAAGGTAGTGACTAGTGATCAAACAGACAGAGTTAACCACGCGTTGTTAATTTGAAAAGTGGAGTATCCAAACAAAAAGCTAAACGTTAAAAATAGCTACCAATCTTACTTTGGACCAAATAAAAAGCTTCCAAGTATGCTATCTACCTACCATTCTTTGGTCATTTGCTTTTCATTGCTTACCTTTCATTCTTATACTTAAAAAAAGGTTGAAACAACGAAGACCATTTG
This sequence comes from Artemisia argyi, assembly GCA_030686995.1. Classification (NCBI taxonomy): domain Eukaryota; kingdom Viridiplantae; phylum Streptophyta; class Magnoliopsida; order Asterales; family Asteraceae; genus Artemisia; species Artemisia argyi. Next base: position 104,290,663 of record CM060696.1, read on the forward strand.
ATGCAAATAATGGGCTTATTCCCTTCTATTTATATAAGATTTTCTAGCCCTCACCACCCACAACATTATAAAGAAATCTTCATTAATTTCTCAGGTACTCAGATTTCATGGCTAGTTCGCACAAACATTCCACTTCAAATGAGGGCTCTTCGACTTCTAGAGGTACACATATTTGAATCTCTCTTTCTCTTCAGCGCATAACTCTTGAGGTTGGAATTTTCTTGACTATAAGTACCTTTTAAGTATGTGCATTTTTAAAAGAAACGTGTGCCCAATATTGAAAAACATAAATGCACATTTCGTACTTTTGCCTTTGTGATAAATCTTTATAATATATTCGAATTCGTTTGCAGAAGATATATTTAGCCAAGAATCCAAGCTTGAATTCTCGGAGGATGAGAAATCTCTAATCACTAGAATGTATAAGCTTGTCGGAGAGAGGTAATCTCTATATTACCTATTTACCTTGCACTTGTTTTGCCAAATAACTTAGCGTTATATATGTTAGGAAGAGTATATCATTTTTCATATTGAAATGCGTCCCTTCAAACTGAGTCGAACCAACTATGTTTACCACGCAATCACATGATGGATGCTTCTTAGCAGAGATCTCAAAACTGAAACGGGTCAAAAGGGGTAGTTTTTAGTATGGGTCAACATGGTGGACTGGGTCTCATCCAGAAAGATAGTTTTTAGTATGGCTCAAAAACCTTATTTCTGATTTAAGGATCGGTGTGTTCACCTTGTGGCCACCTGCGCCGACTCCGGACTATCCAGAAAGATAGTCGCACTGTGATTAGTCGGCTCACAATAACGAGTCGCGTAAAGAAAGGTTTCGGTGTGTTAAATCACTAATGAAAATATTACATTGCAAAGTGAAATGTGAACCAACGTGGCCACCCATAAATGGATTAATATAGCCAGCTCTACGTACTTACCTACTTTAGACTCCTCGTATATTGTACCAAAAAAAATGTTTTCTTCACTAACAGCCACGCATTTTTCGTAATGGTCAAGACTCAAGCGATAACCAGCTAATACAGATTATTTTGTGATTAAATTATTAGATGGTCGCTAATTGCTGGAAGAATTCCCGGAAGAACTGCAGACGAAATTAAAGAGTACTGGACTTCAAGATTTTCGACAAGTGATTGAATAATAATCAAGAAGAGATGCTAGTGTGGGTTTGAAATGTAAATGTGTACTATTAATGCATGTATTTGTAGAAGCTTGAAACGCTTGTATTCATGTTGAATAAGTTTTCACTTAAAAACTTTTGTCACAGATTAGGTTGAAACCACGGTTTTAAAGATGGGTATTTTACTTTGAACGTACTATTTGCATGATTGAGATCATTAGATGAAATCGGAATCTTCAAGTCCTACTTAGAAACTACTCCGTACAAATTATTATAGGTCAAACATACATGAATGTTTCAAGAATATGTTAGCTTAAATTATAATTAAAAATGTTTATAACGAAGATTTCAACTTATGCATCAGCGACGGAATGTTTGTATATAAGTATATTATTCCAGGTGTTAGAAAAGTAAATTTTTTACATATATAATGAATGCTTGTAAATTGCATCTAACAATTATTAACATGCTCTTAATCTCGATATAAAATAATAATAATAATAATAATAATAATAAATAAATAAATAAAAAAAGGTAATAAATGGAAAAAATTGTGACAGTATTAAACAATTACAAAAACATACCCAATAGCATATAGGCAAAAAAAAAAAAAAAAGAAAAAAAAACCAAAATAGCATCCGCTAACCAATCAGATATAACCATAAAACAGTTATAGCTCTTTGAGCGAACATAAAAGTGCACCAAATGTGATCAAAAAATGGATAAAATAAAGTTGGGTGTTCTTCGCATTAAATAGTGCCTAATCATATTAAAAGAGATGAGAAAATGATGATGATAATGGTAAATGTAGCTCAATTTTAAAAAGAAAAAGGATTTCATTCTTTGAGAACATTTAAGCTTCATATCATCAGAAAATCAAGATCAATGAAAAAATGAACTTAGCTACAGAAAGATGGGAAATAGAAAAGGATATATTGAAAGAATTTGTACCAAATCACTTTCGAGAGATTCTCTTTTGTCTCCCATACTTCTCTAGGTAAGCGCATTTTATTAATGATATTTGCTTTTTAATTATCTGAATCCAAAACTAAGCAATTTAGCATTAACATCATCGATGTCATCTTTTTTAATACTTAATTATCATGGCCATATGCTATTGATCTCTCAAAGATGTATACTACTTTCTGTCACAGATATGTCTCACCTCGTGGAGGTGGAAGAGGTCTACGGCTTTATAACTGGAATGTCACGTGATGTCGTGTATTTTCGACTTACAACGATAGCAGTAATAAATGACAATCTCAAACTTTGAGAAGGTATATTCGTGATTTACATTTGTACGAAACTTTTCAAGCCATAAATGCACCTAAATAGTCTTGGCTTACATCGCAATCATCACGGACTGTTGTAGATCTATCGTCTTGTATCGTGAAATTTAACGACATTTTTTTCCTAGCTTGCCAAGTCGAAACCATGCTCAAATTAAAGAGGAAATTATTTTGGATTGAATGGTATGATTTTTAGAGCAAACATAACACGATTAGAGATGTCGATGTTGGAATTGATTGCACACACGCGTTCATGCAAACCATGAAGGATATGAACAACAGTTTTAGTAAGTGAGGAAAACTGATGAACATCTGCATTGATTAGGTTGGGTTTGCTTGAAAACAACACAGACATGCTAATAACACCATTTGTACTTTTCAAATTTATAAATCTTATTAAAAATGAATCAAAGATTTACAAAGGATAACCTACGGAAAACTACCCTGGGTTGATGACAGATTCTCTCCTAACTCAAACAACAAGTGGCAGCTAGCTTTGCATTGTTGTTCTTAAAAGAGGAGGATCCTAACCATAATACTTTGTATTATTTTCTTTGTTTGAATCTCTACTTAACTCGGTTACAACCTTGAGTTTATATAGGAGGGGAAACAGTGGTTGCATGTGAGTTGCATAGTAAGTTGTCCACTTGGTATAGATAGGCACGTGCCTAGTAGGCTAGTCTGAAGCATACTTTCGGCTTTCCCGATTTGACAACTTATAGTTCTAATGTTTGTTTCTTGTATATAGATAATTACTTGAACTTATCTTCCTAAAGAAGTTTCCCACTCATGCATTCGGAGGTTGAGGTTGTAATCCATAATCTAGTCCTCAGTGTCATAGAGACATTTGTCAGATCTCAGTGACCCTGGTGTTGCTTTTAGCTCCTTGTAAATAACTCCCTGGCACCGTATCAGTTGTGAGATGTTTTCTTCAGTTGGTCTTTGACGTCCCTGAAACCATACAGGTTTTTGAGCTTTATAAAACGCTCACTGATTTCTTTATCAGTGAGTATCACTTTCTGAATAATTATCTGAGACATGTTCTCTAATAACATATCAGGGAGTATCTCAGTTCTGATAACTATCAAGTTCACATTGATGGTTATGAAGTGAAATTCTATTTGATCGTTATCATAGACTTTGTGCTCACTGACCTTCAGAAGGTGTATTAGGATATTTTATGTTTAAATACTTGTCAGAAACAATTGATTTGGTTTTTTCACACCCAACAGTCGAGGTTTTAATCAGCTATAAGGTTATATATATATATATATATATATATATATATATATATATATATATATATATATATATATATATATATATATATATATATAAAACTCAAAAAGTGCACTTTTAAGATATTTGGATGAGAAAATGCATAATGAATCAACTTTCTATTAAATTTCTCTTTTAATAAAAGACAAGTTTCATATAGAACAGTTTTTATCCAAATAACAAACCATTAGTGGCGGAGCCAGCCAAAAATCTAAGGTGGTTCCTTGTTTTAGTATGGGTGAACTAATTACACGGTTGATGTGACGGGTCGGGTCGAGCAGGGGTGCAGCTTATAAGGGGGTGGGGTGGGGGGGGGGGGGGGGGGGGGGGCGCCCGACCCTCCGAATTTTTTTTTGCGATATAGGGGGTATATAGTTTTCGTGTAGAAAAATTTCGGTATATTCGGTTTCGACCCCCCCATTTTAATTCAGTTTTGACCCCCAAAAAAAAATTGATCCATTACATTTATATAAGCCCATCTACCCAAACTAAAATTCATTAACAAACCAAATCCTAAACTAAAATCCATTACTTATTTAGCCCATTTAAAAAAAAACAAAAAACAAAAAACAAAAAGACAAAAACCGGATCCTTCCCACCTTCACACTTCGACCCAAACCCTCACATCTCAAACCAATTAACCAAATCCCAAACTGAAACCCTCCCCTTCGAAGTGCGCCCCTGCTCATCTCCTCCCAAGTCTGAAGTCCAACCGCACCTTCCTGATCGGATGCTTCATCTCTCTATTTCCCTTGGTATGTTAAATCACCAATCTCATCTTGTTAGTTGTTACTACTTTTATTTACTACTTATCTTCCATCAATCTCATCTTGTTTAATTTATTTTGGTATTCGAGTTGGGTTTGGAGTTAGGACCAGTTTTGGGTTCGATCTAGGAGTTAGGACCAGCCGACCAGTTAGGACTTAGGACCAGTTTTGAGTTAGGACCAGTTTTGGGTTCCATCAATCTCATCTTGTTTAATTATAAATTAGAAATTAGGATACCACTAATATAAGTTCTTTGCAATTTATGTAGGTGTACAGATTTATAGATTGTGAATATGGTGAAGAATAAAACCATAACTTCATTTTTTAAAAGAAAGAACGAAGAACAACAAGTAGAAGGAATTGATGATGAAATTCAAGAGAGTAAACGTCAAAAAGGTTCAACAAGCGAACCGGTTATTAGTCCGGATACTTGCAATGAACAACCTTCTGAAATTCCACAAGCTAACATCAATAAAATTCCACAAGCTAACATCAATGAAATGGATGTTAGTAGCCTAGAAAGAGATCCTGCTAAACGACTTGAAATGTGGTAATATCCAGTTGAGGCACGTGAGCAAGTAAGGCTAGCATATATATCATTAGGAGTGTATCAACCTAAGCTTGAAGTGTCTCCTTTTTGATGTTTAGTTGTCTTGGATAAATGTTTACTTTTTTAGTGATTGAAACTTTTTTTTATATAATAATAGTATTTAATTTTTGACCCGACCCGAATCGAATCACTGACCCGAACATATTACCCGAAAAATAGCGTTAGGAAAAAAAAATTTAGATCCCGAGCCCCCACTTAAAATTTTCAAGCTTCGTCACTGAGGTCGAGTCAGATCCAGTTATAACATAGCTACGTAAATGAAATGAAACAGTAAACGTATATTGTATTTTAAAAAGTAGTTAAAGTGTTTACAATTACGTCTTTACATGTTAATATGTTATACAGCTTGTAAATAGTTAGTGATTTTATTGTTAATGCCTTTATAGCTACAATTTTCTAGTGAATATTTTTCAATATGCGATACCAAACAATCATTCACAAAAACATATATGTTCCAACTTTTAATCAAATTAATTAACAACTAATTTCATCTCAAAAGTAGAATCGTTTGTACTAAATTGCCATAAATGCATCAAATAAGTAACTCGTGAGTTTTGTAACATAAACATAGCTGACATTTATTTTATTTTCTCTTACGAAGTATCATTTTATCAGCGTGAAATATTTCATAATGGACTTCATCTCATATTTAGTTGTGTAAGAAAATTGATGTACTTCTAGCTTTTTGTAAAAAGGTGTAAAGCAAAAGTAACTATAAATAAGAGGGGTTAAGCCGAACTTTGGACAAAAGTTAAACACTATTTATAAAATATTATATCTTGGGTCTTCTTCTTTACCAGGTACACCAAACACAAAGTCTCCATTGAAGAAAGCTTGCGAGTTTTATTTCATTTTGTTCCTTTAATCGCTATTTTGTCTTTCTTTCTTTTTAGTTAGATGTTCAAGGTGGTTCCCGGTCAAGTTTTAAGGTAGGTCCCAAATTTTCTCTATATATAACTCTTAAAGGACTTCGATTTTTAAGGTGGTTTTAATAATAATAATAAAAGAAAGAGAAACACCATCTGTCGTTTAATTACATCTTCGTTCGAATGGTGATATGCACAACTCCCATGTGAATTGTCATAAAAAATTTCGTGTAATCTAAGTTTCGTCACAATAATCAATACATTTCTGTTTATATCCTTCAACGGTACAACGGTAAGGCTAGCTTACAAAAGAAAGCTGCAGAAATGACGAGGCTTGGTGTAAGGCAACAATGGATTTCAATTCTTGTGCTACGTGTGATTATAGTTTAATGACATCTGTGAAAGCTAGCTGTCTCAGAGTTACCACGTGTTCACTTCGTAAGCCGAACGAATCGTCATGCGTATACTTGTTAACAACGAGGTTAATCTTGTTGTTTAATAGTGTTGATATGCACACCATTTTATTTGATAAATACATCATCTTATACATGCTATATATTACACCGTATAATACTCTAATATACAAAATATGATATATGCATAAAACCACAATCATATCAACTCAGCTTTTTTGGCTTTATACTAAGGTGGTGTTTGTTTGTTAAGAGGGTCTGAATCTAAATCTGAACCGCACATCTGAATCTGAATCTGACTCTGAATCTGATGCATAAATGTCTGACTCTGACCGCATCTGAACGAAAAAAAAAAAACTCATGTTTGAACAGCACATTTGCTTGCTCGTATTTTTTTTTATTTTTTATTTTTATTTTTTTTATTTGTGTCAGCAAGAGGCAACAAGATGCATTCAGACACCCCTCTCAAGTCTAAACCATTAAAATCTTACTGCATTTGAACGCGTCTGAAAAAAAAAAAAAAAAAAAAAAAAAAAAAAAAAAAAAAAAACGGTCTGAACGTCAAAATGTCTGACCGATTCAGACACAATGCCCATTCAGAGGCTGTTAAGAGGCAAAAAAAACAAAAACAAACACAGCCTAAATACAAACCAAATGCTCGTAATAAAGATCGCACATGTTAGGCGAACACCTATTTTATTTATTTTTTATTTTTTATAATTAAAATTTCATTCATTCAGTTAAAATTACAATAATACAAAACTAAAAAAAATATAAAAATTTCCGCCCTTAATATCACATGTGACTATCACGGTTCCTTTGTTATTTTTAAAATCACATATGATTAATAAAAATCACATGTGATTTATAAAATCGTGTGTAATTTTTCAAATAGTAAATCGCATATGATTTCACAAATCACATGTGATTTGTGAAATCACACATGATTTTAAAAATAAAAATTCATGAGTCATTTACAAATCATATGTGATTTTTCAGAAAGAAAATTTTAGCATAAAAAAAATCAAAAAAAAAGTTTGTCGAAAGCATATCGAAATGCCCATCTATTGAAATGTAAACATATTCTTCTCGAGATGGTGTATTTTTTATTGTTTAACGCTTTACCGTATGCGAGATATTTTATTTTCAAAAAAAGACGGAAATGCGTTTTTTGTTCAATGAAAAATGAATGCTCATGATTTCCTCATTTGATATGTTGGTCCTGATATTTGGGTAAAACAAAAGTATGTTTAAAAAGTTAACAAGAAGTTTATAAAAGACACATTTGACAACTAATAACAGTTTCAGTTTATATAATTTTTACTAGAAATGAATCAAATAATTACGAGAGTTAATTGTGAAACATTATCTCAATGAATAACAAATGAAACTTTCCTAATCCTAAACTAAAACATAAGTTGAAACTTATGAATGAACAATACAAGCATACTATATTAGCTTAGTGTGTTTTTAGAAAAGAATGATACTTTACAATAATATATTTGTATTATTTTTATGTAAAGAATCTCTACCTATCTCTTTTGACTACATTTGTATATATGAGATTAGAAAGTAAAATCACATATTTTAATAGATTGGTGTCAAATATTTAATGGAAAAATACATCTTTCATTTAATAATTTCATATCTAACTTCATTTTTTAATTTACACTTTTTAGCTAGTTTTGTACTTGTTTAATTTATTTGTAAAAGATAAGTTCAAAAAATTTATATGTAAAAGTCTTTTTTTTTCAAGAAAACAGAATAGATTCCTTGTTGAATAAAGTAGCAAAAATATACTATTTATTTATTTCCTGGATACTGTGGGTAAAAGCTGGATCATGATGAAGGATATGGATGATGGTGGCAATCAAAACCAAAGCCATGCCAAAATAATTGTGATTTTATCTCTTAGACCATTAAATATTATCATCGTCGTCTTATTGTCTACAAAACAATACACTTTAACATAAATACAGGTATTGAATTTCCTATTTTATGTAGAGAGGAATTAATTATTTTATCTGTAATGTAATCTTGAAGATAAGAAACCATTATTTGAAGTGGTTTTTTGTTGTATTAGTTCTATTCATTGGGTGTAGTGTCTATAAGTCAACATACTAAATTCATGACATCCATTTCTAAGATGCTAATTTGTGCGTATTTACTTGCTAAGCTCTGAAGCTGGTATAGAGCTCAAAATCTAATAGTTAAAGAAAAGTTACGTATAATAAAAAAAATTACGTTTCTTTAACCTTATACAATTTTGTTGTAGAGACGTGCTTGAACTATAATAAAAAAAAAAAAAAAAAAAAAAAAAAAAAAAAAAAAAAAAAAAAAAAAAAATTTCTACCTAATCACGTCCATGTCCAAGGGATCTTATACTATTAATAAGATGAAAAGTGCAACACATATTTTTGCCACATCAGAATTTGAGCTAAGTCGCATAGCACCTTTTTCATAAAATGTAAACATTGCTTGTAATAACTAATTATAAAGAGCGCTATCTTTTCTATACCCATATTTTTCATAATGTATACCGTGAATCAAACATGTCTCATTTAACCGCACGTCCCGCACACAGTTAAATGGTTAATATATAAGAGTAACATCTAAAGAAATTAATAAGAAGAGGTTAGTTCTTATTTTAGATACTGAAAACGATTGAAAAGTATTGTGACGATACACATAAAAAGAAAATGAACTGAATTGGCAATGGGTCACGTAGTGCCAAATAGGAAGAGAAGTTATATTGGGATTCAATTATGTTCAGCTGTAGATGCAGAGTATGGGAATGGATCATCTTTAGTATTTCGAGGCAACCAACTCCCTATCTTTTATGTTTCAATTTTTTTGCTTAAAAAATTATTTTGTGACTCGTTATTTGTTTCTTTTATTCTATTTTTTTTTTACACTGCCTTCTCCTTGTAACAGACGCACTATCTGCGTGATTAATTGTTCAACAAAAGCAAATATATGCGTGATTCAGCTCTGCCCAAAAACATACATCATATCTAATACTACGTATCATAGAAAAAATTAAGTTCGTCCAACTTGACAATGTAGAAGAAAACAACTGGACAGTCAATCCACTTGTCAATGACTTGGCCGGACTGGGTCTACTGGTGCACGACGTGTGAAGGGATGGAACCACGCATGGTCCTTCGTGGCGGGTGGGTGGGCTCATTTGGTGGTTTCGATTAGTTGACGACGAAAGAAAAATAGTCGTTAGGTCCAGTTTTTGTACATTTAGGTTGCTCATTAAAAGAGATTAATTAATTCGTTAATAATTTTCTTTACCCGGAAATGCCTCAATATCATCTTTACATAACAAGTATTTATCATCTTTACACAAAAAGTGGCTAGCGAATTGATAATACACCCTCTTCATAAGACGAATAAATTACAAGTATTAGGCCAAAAGTATGTAGACATGAGGAACGGATCAACTGAGAAGAAAAAACTAAAATGAAAAGAATACGAAGGATTTTCATTCACACATGTAGATATTGTTATGACTCATTATCTTCTAGTAGCGCCTATGTTTCCGACTATTCACTATTTGACGTCAAAATGATTCAGAAAAAGGTTTTGAATGAGTCGAGAATTATTCACTAGCATTGTCGAAAATGCAGCATATCATGTAATTTTGATGAATTAATGAAAAAAGCATCTCTGCAATTCATAAATTGGCATACCAAACTCATGTTGACCGCCTTGAGTTGACAAAACATCCCGTGATTCTCTTGTACATATACTTACATAAGTGTATTATTATTGAAATTTTGGAGAGTAGTTTATCTGTCAACCTACTTATACCGATGTAAAATAACATTATCAATTTTACGAACAAAAACATAGGTTTCTAGGAATATTAGGAAACCCTGGAGGTTTCACCCTTGTTTATTTACCATTGGATTAGGGTTTTTATGAAAATTTGCTTTCGCGTGTGACACCAATTGGCATCAGAACTTGTTAGTATTATGGTGGTGAATAGTATGTTCTCAAAACCCATATTATTTATAGGGTATGGTCTGGTGAGTACATGAATCATGGTTTTACGAAATCCATGAAAGAGCTCGACAAGATTTCCAGTATGCTTGAAGAACTATGTTCCGTGTACCTAGGTGGGGTATCAATCCACAATAATCGCGAAGGTAGCAATTATGGTGGTTCACGATCGTTCAACCATAGGGAGGATCCTTTGATAACAGTATATGCAACCAATCCTTGTTCAATAATAGTGATGAATGGGAGAAAATGATGAATATGTAGATTCGACTACCAACAATCAAATTGTTTTATTTGAAATTTTTTGTCAATAATAAAGTTAGTTTTTTAATTATTAACAATTATAAGGCTAGAAATATGGTGTCGAGAATATTGGTCAATTATTTTAATTTTCCATTAGAAACTTCTTTGGTTGCAGATAATGAGGTTTGCAGGATCCCGGTATAAACTGGTAGATTCTATAAGGAGGATGTAGTTTCTAAGTTGGATGATATGGAGGATTGTCATATTCTGTTGGGAAAATCATGGTGTTGCAAAGTTTAAAGTTTTTATGATTTTGATTTAAAGCGTAATCTATGCCTTTTCTAATAGGAAGGAAAGGGGATTGCGATGATTTCATCTTATAGTAAAGTACATGTACCACTGGCCAAGGTTAAGATTGAAGAAAATATATTGAAGACCGTGTTGTTGAAGAGCACGTAGGGAAAATCCAAGAATTTCAAGTTTATGAGTAACATGAAGACAAAATTCCAACTTTAGTAGATTCAACAAAAGAGATTGTGGTTTTGAAAAGTTGAAGACAAAGCTTTGGGTTTTAAAGATTAATAAGTGTTGAGAGTTTGACTACTGATCTTAATGTGAAAGAACACAAATACAGTTAGCGGTTTTAGAAATATCATAGTTTGCAACTATTGATCAAACAAATCCATTTATCCAAAGAGCCCGAATACAATTTTTGTTTTGAAGAAGGAAGATGATTTGGGAATAATGAAGTGAAGTACGGGTTCCTGCGTTGACTTGTGGGAGTGTGGTAACAAGTCAATTTAAAGGTGTTAACAATCGATCAAATGTCTACCCCACAAGCAAAATTGCACATGAGAACTTGGGGGGGGGGGGGGGTTTCAAGTGAGGGGATGATGAAGACAAGAATATTGGAAAAGAGCTTGCGAAAGTTTACATGAAGCAGTAAGGGCATACGAAGCAAATGAGATGCAAGATCGCTTAGAAATGTTTGGAATCACTAACAGCGAAATGCGCCGCATTTGAGACCAAATGCGCAACATCGGGCCTCATATTTGAGATAAAATGGCTAGATGCGCTGCATTGATGCTTACATTGGGATGTTTCGCTAATTTTCTAATTTGGCATTTTGTTAATTTTAGAATATTATTTATTTTTAATTTCAGTTTTCATTTTTGTTAGTTATCTTTTTCTCCAAAATAACTTTCCCTTATGAATATAAGGCTTAGGGTTTGTAAGTTTTGTATTTTGATCTTGGATTATTAAATTTGTTAAATTTTAAGAGTTTTTCTTTTATTAAGGTTATATTTCCTGAAGGTTTCATCCTCGTTTATCAACTATTATTAGGGTTTATTAAAACTCTCTTCCGCATCATGCATCATAAAGTTTTTGTTAAATAACTTATAGTAGCAGACATATTTTTCTGCTATTTAATTTAATATTCATTTTGCTAATTTTTTAAAGTGTTTATAATAATATTTCATAAAATATCATAGAAAATTGCAATACACTACTCATAAAATATTAGATAATTTAGTGATGATTTTTTCCAGTTAAATGAAGTCACTCCATCATATGAAGCCCCTCTTTCTTCCGGTGAGCATACCTCTTTCTCTAAGGCTAACTGGAGTGAGCGTGACTTCCACCCGATGAGGCAAACACTCACGTGCGACAACCAAAACGGGAAATACAAGTCACGGTCCAAATGCAAATTAACCTTTATCAACCTCGTATTATATAATTCAAAGGTGTACGGTCTTATGAAACAAGGTCATTCCTTATTGAGTTTTTGGTTGAAAAATAAATACTTATAAGTTATTTTCTGTGAATTGATTAAATGGATGTCTTTACGAGTCTGCAAGTAAAGTCGGTGATTTTGTTTTTGTTTGTTTGTGGTTTACAATGTCTCACTAATACATTATGAATTTATGTGATATAGTTTGTGCATTAAGATATTTAAGAAATAAATATAAAAATATACTACTTTTAAAAGACACAATAAAAGGAAATGTGCTTACTAGAATTAGAATTACAAATTTCCCTAGGACAAATACTCATTTTACAAACATAACATGAAACTACAATTTCCTTTCTAAAGGAAATGACCATGTATTAAACTAGTATATATCGTATAACAAGAATCAATTACTCGGCCAGCAGTAAAATACCAAACTTTTTTAAAAGAGAAACAAATTTAAACATCACTAGATACACATTTGAGGTGGCCGAGAAATGATCAAAAACGACACGGTGATAACTTGGTTAGACCGGGTAAATTTGAGTCAAAGATTCGCTCTCTCGTGCTTAACCTAAATAGTTTTTTATTTGCCCTATCCTCTATAGAACTAAAATAGTCAAAACCTCATCCAATTTATACATAACATTATGAAGAGTAAACTGCAAAATATATCTATGTTGTTTGAAAAAATTTCACAGTTTACGTTCTTGTAAAAAAAATGTTGGCCTATCTACATACCCGTGTTAGTAAAAGTCACACAATTTACATCACTTCGTTAATAAAAAGTAAAAAAAAAAAAAAAATACATCTCTAAAAATCAAAGATGCAAATGCATTTATGTTAGTATTTGTTAACGTGGATCCCATGTGAGTTGGGTTTTCGTCATTTTGTTTATCGAAACTACCATCATACTTCTTTATTTGTGTACTTCACTTTATCACTTCATGAATAACCCTCAACACGTGTGACCTAAGTTAGTCAATAACGGAAAATAAATTGCATCGTTAAACCCTAAAGATGTAACTTGTTTAACTTCTGCTAACGGAGATATGTAAATTGTTTGACTTTTACTAATGCAAGGATGCAGATAGCCTAACATTTTGCTAGAGACGTAAAATGTAAAAAATTGCAAACCATTATTTTGCAATTTACTCTAACATTATGGGTTTTTTTTTCTACCCATTAAAATTTGTTCTCCAAATCTTCTTGCAGCTGGATTACTAAGAAAAAGAATTCTATCAGTGGTATCGACAATTTGTTGGTCTATTTGGAGATCTAGAAACAACTTCATCTATAATAATATAACCCTTTCTCCGACAAACACTTTAGCTTCCATATACGCTCAACTTACCGAGTTTGATAACCTAGTCTTGGGTAAAAAAAACACCGCCCACTGGTTCTCCAACAAGTGCTCCTAAACCAACATCACATCCTTCTTAGCAGTGGATACCCCCCCTCCCCCCCCCCGGGAATCATTGGTGAAGATAAATTGTGTTGCTGCTTACAAGGACCCTAAAGCTGCTTTTGGTATTGTTGTCCGAGATTCTACTGGCTCCCTCCTTTAGGTACATGGTAATTCATGCTTTGCCACATCTGCATTACATGCTGAAGTCACCGCAATACATTATGCATGTCGTCTAGCGTATAATCATGGTTCGGTTGGTGCTATTGTGGAATCTAATTTTCAAATGGCGATAAGTTTGACATCTTCAGAAACTATCCCACCTTGGTGTTTAGGTGCTCTTATGGATGATATTCGTACATGGTCGAAGAACCTGCAACTTGGCTTTTCTTGGACTCGTCGAGTAAATAATCAAGTTGCTCATTGGACTTCTCAAGCAGCATTTTCTTCGAATCAATGTATTTTGTGGGATGTTTCGTTTCCCTCTGAACTCACCTCATTATCGAGGATTACTGATATGTACAGTTCTTTGTTTGGTTAATATAAAGTTTTATTTCAAAAAATTTATAACTCAGCAGTCAATTGTACCAGGAGCTATATATCTTAGTCGAATTATCTTATAAGCGTGTCAGATCTATATATAGATATGATACGTTAAGACCGACCCACCAAACAACTTTCATACGACCAAATTAAACCTTGGAAATACGAAAAAGGACTTGAAATGATTTAAATCATCATATAAAAAGAAAAATAGACATTGGACTATAACAAATATTCTAATTTGAGAAGCGTGAAGTCACATATGTGCTTTTTCTTCCAACAATACGACTTTGCCACTTTTATTTATTTATTTAATTATTATTATTATTTTTTAATATAATAATTATTTCGTTGTATTTACATGCATCATGATGTATGAGATGACTGTAGGTAATCAATGTTTTCTTATGTTTCATTCAATCCGAATAATATAATATATAGACTCATACGGGCCTTAACCCTAACAAGACACATACGAGCCTTAGCCTAATAAACAATAATACGACTAACACTCCCCCGCAGTTTGAGCGGGAGGACACTGGACCTTTAAACTGGTTCTAAACTCCTCAAACAATGCTGAAGGTAAACCTTTGGTAAATATATCTGCATACTGATATCGCGACGGCACATGAAGAACTCTAACTTGACCAGCAACAACCAAATCTCGCACAAAATGAATATCAATCTCTATATGCTTTGTACGTTGATGTTGAACCGGATTGGAAGATAAGTATACGGCACTAACATTATCACAGTAGACAAGCGTAGCGGAAGACAAAGGCGTATGCAACTCACGTAACAAGTTTCGCAACCAACAGGTCTCAGCAACAGCATTGGCAACACCACGGTACTCTGCCTCTGCACTAGAACGAGAAAGAGTCGGCTGACGCTTTGAGGACCAAGAGAGGAGATTGTTGCCAAGAAAAACACAATAGCTAGAAGTAGATCGTCTTGTAGTAGGACAACCAGCCCAATCAGCATCAGAATAAGCAACCAAAGAGGAAGTAGATGACGAAAACAATTGCAAACCATAGTCTAATGTGCCCCGAACATACCTCAAAACCCGCTTAAGAGCTGAGAAATGAGGTTCACGAGGATCATGCATAAAAAGACAAACCTGCTGCACTGCATAAGAGATATCCGGCCTAGTAAAGGTAAGATACTGTAAAGAACCAGCAAGACTGCGATATAACTTAGGATCAGAAACCGGATCACCATCATCACTCAATTTAGACTCGGTATCAACAGGAGTCCGACAAGGGTTACAACCAACCATATGTGCACGCTCCAAAATCTCCATAGCATATTTACGCTGTGACAAAAACATCCCAGAAGAGTCACGCGTAACTGAAACAACCAAAAAATAATTAAGAGCACCCAAATCAGTCATAGAGAACTCCGTATGTAAAGAAGCAATAATCCGCTGTAATAAACTATCAGATGAAGCAGTGAGCACAATGTCATCCACATATAGTAACAAAAATGCAGTATCATCACCCTGTCTGTAAATGAATAACGATGAGTCACAACGACTAGAAGTAAACCCAACAGTAGTAATGTAAGAAGCAAACCGCTGAAACCATGCCCGAGGTGCCTGCTTAAGACCATAAAGAGACCGCTGCAATAAACAAACATGATCCGGATGCTCTGGATCCCCAAAACCGGGAGGCTGATGCATATAAACTGTCTCAGTTAAATCACCATGTAAAAAAGCATTCTTGACATCAAGCTGGTGAACAGGCCAATGTCGAGAAATAGCTAAACTAAGAACAGTCCGAATGGTGCCCGGCTTAACAACCGGACTAAAGGTCTCATCAACATCAACTCCCTCTATCTGTGTACTACCATTGGCAACAAGACATGCCTTGTACCGACTAAGAGTGCCATCAGCCAAATACTTATGTCGAAATAACCACATACAACGAACAATATTGACACCCTCAGGTCGCGGTACACTAATCCAAGTTTTATTTTTAATAAGTGCATTATACTCATCATACATAGCATTTCGCCAATTGGGATTCTGAAAAGCATCTTTATATGACCGAGGGGAAGGAGAAATAGTAGACACATGACCAGCATAACGGGGATTAGGACGAGTAGTCCCGACACGAGCACGAGTGACCATGGGGTGAATTGAAACTGGGTTCGGGTTAACAGATGGAATTGGTGGATCGGGGGAAACGGAAATGGAAGGAGATTGTGATGGAATAGAAATAGGAGTAGTGGGAGATTGATGTTGTGGTGCAGGTGGTGAAGTTGGTGGCTCAATGGGCGCATCAGATGTAGGAGGCGTGTTTATAAGAGGAGGAACATCTTGAGGAGCAGTTTGTACATTGGGTGAAGTGGTGGGAGACAGTCTAAGAAGTGAGCCTGAAATAATAAGGTACGAATAAGGTCGTTGATAGTTCTAATCATCCGTTCAGATTTCCCGTTTTGTTGTGAGGTACGAGGACAAGAGAAACGAAAGTTAATCCCATTATCAGAAAACAGCTTATGAAAATCATGGTTATCAAATTCCCCACCATGGTCACACTGAAAGGACTTGATTTCACACTTAAACTGAGTACGAACAAAGGTACGAAACAAAATAAATTTAGACAAAACATCAGATTTATTAACTAAAGGATAAACCCAGTGTTGTAAAAATCGGTCTAGGCGGCCGCCTAGGCGGCGCCTAGGCGCTAGTCGGCCCCCTACCGCCGCGATTTGGAGCAAATCGGCCAAATTAGGCGTTTTGGTCAAAAGGCGGTCAACGAACCGCCTAGGCGGGAAAAATCGGCCAAATCGGCCTAGGCGGCGGGTCGGTCAATGCCGGTCAACGCCGATTTAATTTCAGATCTAGGGTTGAAGAAGGGGAAGGGGAGAGTAAAATATAAAGTGGAGGCTATGTGTTTAATGTTGTAACCCTAACCCTACTTATATATTATTTATTGGCCAATTAAAAAAAGGCCCAACAATTAAGTGAGTGGGCTTTAATATAAATGTACCCAATCTTTATCAAAATCACATATATTGTAAATTTTACAACATATACAAAAAATATATAAATAAAATTAATAAGAACATTAATAAAATTATTAAAAATATATATAAATTATGCATATTTTATACCAAATACATATAATTTTAAATTTTCTATATAGAAAAGTTCAATCCGCCTAGGCGGCGCCTAGGCGAATTCCGCCTCGAAGGTGGTCGACCGCCCCGCCTACGCCTAGCGAGTTTTGCAACATTGGATAAACCCAAACAAACTGAGAATAATGATCCAAAAATAAGACATAGTATTTAAAACCAGAAAGACTCGGAATTGGGGAAGTCCACAAGTCCGAGTGTACAATATCAAATGACGACTGAACCAAACTATTAGAACTAACAAACGGAAGTTTCACGTGTTTGCCAAGCTGACAAGCATGACAAAGAGCGGGAGACTTCTCTTTATTACATGAAATAGAACTACTTGAAAGGACACGACGTAACACTTCACTTCCTGGATGTCCAAGTCGTTGATGCCACGTATACTGACTCGCTAGAAAAGCATGCGGAATGGTGGAAGGCTGAGTGACTGGGTAAAGATCTCCATCGCTATCACAACGGAGGAGCACCCGACGCGTCTGAAACTCCTTAACAGAAAAACCAAAAGGATCAAACTCAACTGTACAATAATTATCACGAACAAATTGACGAACAGAGATCAAGTTTTTGACAATATTAGGTGTGATTAAAACATTATTTAAATGAAGGGGTCGATGAGGTGTTGGCAAAATGCTATGGCCAGAGTTGACAACGGGAATAGAATGCCCGTCACCAACCGCAACAGATGGGTAAATACACGAATTAAAAACATCACTAAGACAATTGACATTATCATTAAGATGAGATGATGCACCTGTATCCATATTCCAGTTGCCGGTAATAGGGTCTTGAAGAGTCCCGGTAGTAAATGCATTCGGCAAAAGAGTGGCTTTACCGGATAGTTGACCTGTGGGACCCAAACCCCCCTGCTGTCCCACATGACCAGGCTGTGCACTACTACCTGCCAAAAAATTAGAATTTTGGGCCTCCAAAGCATATGGTGAAGGACCCAATATACCTGATGTGTTAGTGAAACCAGGTGGGCCGTGACTTGAAGCATGCACTGGTCTAGCATGAAGAGCCATAGGTGATGGATTAGACAAAGTGTTCCCAACAGTATGCCCATGCATATTTATTTTAGCCAACAAAGCTTGCAAGGTAGCAATATCATTAGATGTCAAACTGGTGGACAAAGTAGACGAATTAAGCGACCGACTATTACCAGTGGTCAAACCATGTACCCCATTGTGTAAAAATTTGCAATTTGCACCAAACCGACACGGGCCCTTACTAAAATTTAAGCAAGGTTTGTATACCTTTTCCGTAGAATTAGAAGAACGACGATTCGGACCACCATTGTTGGCCAACAAAACCATAGGCGAGGATGAGGTAGAGTTGACGTACGTGGCCTGAGCTTTGGACTTCAAACGCATCTCGGCTGTTGTAAGCATGGAACGAACAGTTTTGAGATCCGGGAAGGGTTCGCGGTGAATGATAATGTCAGCCACATGAGTGTACTGATCCGGTAAACCGTCAAGAGCAATATTAACGATATCATCATCATTAAGAGGGGACCCAAGACTAGCAAGAACAGTCACGACGGACTCGATCTTACGAAAGTAAGCATCTATGCTCAAATCCTCGAGCTTCATCATTCGCAATTCCGCCTTTAACGCAATGGACCGGGAGCGTTTATTGTCAGTAAAAATCAAAGCCAGCTTATCCCAAGCCTCTTTAGCCGTTTTAGGGTTTTCAACAACAAGCCGCTGTTGAAGATTCTTCGACAAGGTAGTAAAGATCCACGTTAAGATGATAGTATCAATGGTTAGCCACTCTTCAGTTGGAGGCGGCGAAGTACTTGAACCAGCTTCATCAGTTTTGGCAGGGATGAGGTGATCCAAAATATGGTAACCGCGACATAGGTTTTGAAAGAAGTATGTCCAAGATGAATAGTTCATCTCATCCACATCCAAAAGGACAGGAACACGAGTGGTGAGATTGTTGATTGTAGAGAGTTTATCAGACAAAAGAATAACGGGGGGAGGGGGTGTAGAATCGCCAGTCATTGTAAAGTTATAGGGTTCAGTTAAGTAAACTTGGGTTTAATGCAACAGAAGTAGCAGAGATCTAAACACCAACGAGCAACAGAAAAGAATAAGATATAATTCAGGGCGACTGGTTATTGAGAGAACCAACGATCGCCTGTGTTAACCAAACAAGATGTTGACTGGTAAGAGAAACTTTGAAGAAGGAAGATGGGAGAAGAAGTTAGGGTTTATAGGATCGGTTATTGCCTGGTGACTGATACCATGTAGGTAATCAATGTTTTCTTATGTTTCATTCAATCCGAATAATATAATATATAGACTCATACGGGCCTTAACCCTAACAAGACACATACGGGCCTTAGCCTAATAAACAATAATACGACTAACAATGACTAGGGATGAAAATCGACTGAGGTAGAAGTGAAGTCATAATAAAATGTAACGACTTGCTAAAGAAACCCAATTTGATACCATTCGTTCTAGTATATGTAGTTAAGCCACATTTTATCACCATGATATAAAATGTTAATTTTCGAGTTTAATCGGCAGATGCTCATTTATTTTACATGCCATATCGATTGTGACAGGAACAATTATATATTATACTCACTTCGTCTTAGATTATAAGTTCACTTTTGTAATTTGCTTTATTTAAAATAAATGTACATTCATATTTCAACTAATTAAAACATTTTTTGTTGTACAATCTAATTTCTAGAAATCAATATGACATGTTGTTAGTGTATAGTGTAATGATCCTTACTTTGTCAAACAATGTACGATATAAAATGAACTTATTATATTATTTTGAATGGAGAGAGTGTTAAGTGTAAAACCATATTGGTATTATTGATTGAATAACTTACATATAAGATAGAAAGTGTATTTATGTCAAATACATAGTTTTAATAATAAACAATATAATCCAAACTCTAAATCTAATAAACCCAAACTCACTATTAGATTTGGGCTAACTAACTTATCTAACACTCCACTTCTTCTTTACTTCTATCATCTTTTTTCTATTTGTTTGAACGGAAGCATAATTATATTTGGTAGTATAGTTGTTTATTGCTTGCGACTTTCTTTTTTGCATTACTTTTTTTTTCCGCCTCATGGCTTGCTTTTCCTTTAAGTAGAAGCGAGAATTTTGTAACCAATTATTTGCAAGAAAACACAATGATTTTGAACAACGAAAACAATTTGTTGGGAAGGAAAAATATGATTAATTGAATGCAACTCAACATATTTTGTGTGTTTTGACGGCTAGGGTTTAGAGTTTATGCATTGAATATAAAAAACAAAATTCTAATAAAAAAATAAAGCGACAATACATAGAATCTCTATGGATCACCGACGAGTAGCTGATGACTTGAGGATATCGAATTTTGTAAATGGATCTTACCAAAAGCTCTCATATCATATAAAATACCAAAGTTGTATTATTGATTAAATGATTTACATATAAAATAACATGTATACTTATATCAAATACATAGCTAACATAATCCAAACTCTAAACCTAACATATCTAAACCCACTATTATGTTTGGGCCAACGACTAACCTATCGAACATTTAAGTAAGTACTGTAATATAATTCGTGCGTTAGCAACAATTGTCGAATGTTATAATTAGATATATATTTTTTTAATTATCTCGGTTACTTCTTATTATTTTCACATAGAAGTGAGAAAGGAAAATGAGATGGAAATTCATGGGTTCAATATTATTTTTCCTTGTTTCCTTTTATTCAAAATTCCATTATTAACATTGTCATAAAATATTATTTCCACTCTTATCCAAAATTGCCATGACGTACCCCATTTCAACATCTATCCCCATTCCTAAGATCGCTATAAATTGGACGACTTGGTTAGACAACCATTTCATAGAGCTTCTTGTAAGTTGTATAGCATTCATATATTAGAAAAGATAAATATCACAGTTCTAACCATGGCTGCATCTTTCTCAGTTCCCTCAATGGTATTTCCATTTTTTCTCTCCCTCTTTGTAGACGATAGATATGCATGTGTGTATATGTACATATAAGTTCATACGAAATGTTGATATTTCAATCGAGACCCGTCCTTGCATATGTCTAAGGATGCATTCAAGGACGGATACTCACATATATATGACTATTAACTACTAGAATATATATGTCTAAGGCATGGTTTCTCGTATGAAAATGCATGCTAGATGCGAAATAATATCATTTGGCTATATGCATGTGCACATATAAGTAAAACTAGTCGTGGAAAACTTTTGGCCCGTATAATACAGATTAGTTTACTATCTTGACTCTATGCACATAATGATCTATTGATGGTATATCAAATTGATTCTTTCAAGGACATGTATCATGTATAGTATTTCCCTGCTAAGTACTAACTAACAAAATTTTCAATCAATTAATGAACAGATTTTGGAAGAGGAAGGAAAATTTCAAGCAGAAGTAGCAGAGGTGCAAGCATGGTGGAACACTGAGCGGTTCAGACACACACGCCGTCCGTATTCTGCCCGCGACGTGGTGTCTCTTCGTGGCAACCTCAAACAATCGTACGGCTCGAATGAGTTAGCCAAGAAGCTCTGGAGGACCCTTAAGAACCATCAAGCCAATGGGACATCTTCGCGTACTTTTGGTGCCCTGGACCCAGTCCAGGTCACCATGATGGCTAAGCACCTAGACACCATTTACGTGTCCGGTTGGCAGTGCTCGTCCACCCATACGTCGACCAATGAGCCAGGCCCTGATCTTGCTGACTATCCTTATGACACGGTCCCTAACAAAGTTGAGCATTTGTACTTTGCTCAACAGTACCATGACCGCAAACAAAGGGAGGCCCGAATGAGCCTGAGTCAAGAAGAGCGGGCCCGGACTCCTTATATTGACTATTTGAAGCCCATCATAGCCGATGGTGACACCGGCTTTGGTGGGGCCACTGCTACCGTAAAGCTTTGTAAGCTTTTTGTGGAGCGTGGCGCTGCTGGAGTCCACATAGAGGACCAGTCCTCTGTTACCAAGAAATGTGGTCACATGGCTGGAAAGGTTTTGGTAGCTGTTAGCGAACATATCAACAGGCTTGTAGCTGCTCGGCTACAATTTGACGTAATGGGGACGGAAACAGTGTTGGTCGCTCGTACCGATGCTGTTGGTGCCACCCTGATCCAGTCCAACATCGATACAAGGGACCATCAGTTTATTCTTGGTGTGACTAACCCTAAGCTTAGAGGCAAAGGGTTAGCCACACTTTTATCCGAGGCAATGGCTGCTGGGAAAAGTGGGCCTGAGCTTCAAGCTCTAGAAGACAATTGGCTATCCATGGCTCATTTGAAGACGTTTTCTGACGCGGTTGTTGACGCAATTGGAGCCATGAACGCTACCGACATCGAGAAAAGAAGGAAGCTAAATGAATGGATGAACTGTTCTAGCTATGAGAAGTGTTTGTCGAATGAGGATGGGAGAGAGATCGTCGCGAGGCTAGGCCTTACCAACTTCTTCTGGGACTGGGACTTGCCAAGAACCCGTGAAGGGTTCTACCGATTCAAAGGCTCAGTCGAAGCCGCTATAGTCCGTGGTTGGGCATTTGCCAACCACGCTGATGTCATCTGGATGGAAACCGCAAGCCCTGACATGGTTGAGTGCACCAAATTCGCACAAGGGGTCAAGACAATGCAGCCCGAAACAATGTTAGCATATAATCTTTCGCCTTCTTTCAACTGGGACGCTTCGGGAATGACTGACAACCAAATGATGAACTTTATCCCAACAATAGCAAAGCTGGGCTATGTTTGGCAGTTCATAACACTCGCGGGTTTCCATGCTGACGCCTTGGTTGTTGATACATTTGCAAAAGATTACGCGACAAGAGGGATGTTGGCTTATGTGGAGAGGATTCAAAGGGAGGAAAGGAAACATGGTGTGGACACATTGGCTCATCAAAAATGGTCCGGTGCTAATTATTATGACAGGGTGCTTAGGACTGTTCAAGGTGGTATCACTTCAACAGCTGCTATGGGCAAAGGTAAATCCACTTTTCACCCTTTAGCGACTAAAATGAGTCGGTAAATCACATTAAATCCACCACTACGCTTTTTGTGCCACAAATTGTGTCGTTAGAAGCGACCTGGTAATTAATTTTTGTGTTACTAATGTCTATTGTAAATGCAGGAGTGACTGAGGAACAATTCAAGGAGACGTGGACAAGGTCTGGGGCCGCAGGCATGGGCGAGGGGAGCAGCGTTGTGATTGCGAAGTCAAGAATGTAGAATCGTCCGTTTGGATCATCGACTATCGGAGTATTCGAACGTGTGACCATTATGCTATTACTACTATTACTGTATTATTTTTGTTTGAAAGTAAAAATAATGTGGTCAATTATGTCCATAATATATTATGGAGTATTATTATTCAGCCTTGATATATAATTAGTAGTCATGTGTTAAAAACATATGTACTATAATTCTGTTTTCTTTGTGATAAGTTCCATATTAAAGTGTTATAATATTAATTAAGTTGATGTATCAATTTTACTTCATTCCCCAATTTTGTTGTGGTTGTTTTTGCTTTTCGTCAAAATATATTTTGTCGAGATAAATCATTCCTTTGTCGATCTATAAACAGTGGTGCAAAGTATGTATTACCTTTTTTTTTCTTGTAATGTAAATTCTTTGAAAATTTCGTATTGATATGTTATGCTTGCACATTGTGGAGATCGTGTTAGAGAGGTCGTCGAATATATGAAATAAGCTTTCATATGTTTGTAAAATAAATCTTCAAGCCAAGTACATACTCATACACAAAAACCATCATGTAACCGGCCCATGTCTTTGCATGCATACATAACAATATTTTCAAGATATCTTTTTTCATAAATATGTTTTTGGCACTTTATGTAATCTATGAAAGTTGCTATATTTGACGTTTTTAATATTATTATACCATATCTAAAATTAGGTCCATTTCTCGAAAGATGGAACCGGTAACAACAAATCGATAGGATAAAGGTTCGGTCGATATAAATCACTCAATATATGCATATAAAAAATGAATATAGCCGTCAAACGGTGGTCCAATACTTCTTAGCCCCTACCATGTGATCATATCCTTTAGGGAGGTGAAATAATCACTCCACAAAAATGATGGATATTTTATTTTACTGTGTCTCAACATTTATACTTTTACAATTATTTTTATATTTTTATAAGATATAAATGTCTAAATATAATAAATTAAAGTGTTTTAATTATTTTGTGCAGTTTTCAAATCATTTCTATCTTTTAATATGATGAAATAACCTTTGTACAAATTTGAATAGAAATAACACAATAAATAGATTGTATTTCTTTGATTTCCTTAATCCTGTAAAGTCATTTTAACAATTGCGTGTCTTTGATTTGGTATACAAAAGTCTTATTGAACGGTAAATTATGTATATGTTATTAATGAATAATCAAGGGATAACATATATAGTGTACAACAGGGTAACCTCCAAGCAAACTAAATGAACTAAGGCTTAACACAAAATACAATGGCCCTTCTATTATTCAGAATATGTCATTACAAAAAGGATTGATCATCGTCAATTTAACAAATATGTCATTTAACATATAATAATAATAGTAAAATACTTTTATCTATATAAAAATATGGAATGAAACCCTTAGTCTTTTGGGCGAATATCTGGGAAGAAAAGGACGTTGATTTATGAATGAAGGTGACATAGACCCATATGGTCCAGTGGTTACGACCTCTCTCTTTTATGGAAAAAACGAGTACGTACTATTTCACAATTTGAGCGGGAGGCGGACAAAATGAATGTCTATTTCAATGTGTCCCGTACAACCATATCACACATAAAATGAATGTCTATTTCAATGTGTTTAGTGCGTTGATGTGAACACGATTAGTAGTCAAGCCTATGGCACTAACATTATCACAATAAACAACAATAGTGGAGAAAAGTGGTGCATATAACTCATGTAGAAGATTTTGGATCCAAGCAGCCTCAGCAACCGCATTAGCAACTCCCCAATACTCACTGGAACGTGAAATTGTATATTGACATTTCGACGACCATGACAGTTAATTGTCACCCAGAAATACATAGTGACTGGAAATAGAGCAAAGTGTGACAAGACAACCCACCCAATCCACATCAGAATAAGCTATAAGAGAAGTAGTAGAAGATACAATAAGATGTAGTTTAAACTCCAAAATACCCTGAACATGACTCAAAATGCGTTTAAGAGTTGCTAAGTGAGGTTTTCGGGATCATGCTTGTATAAACAAATCTGCCGCATTGCATAAGATAAACCAGGACGATTCAAAGTAAGATATTGTAAGCTACCAACCAGGCTACGATACATATGTAGGATCCAAAACAGGAACACCCTCATGACCAAGTTTAGACTCCGTATCAACCGAAGTCTTACAAGGGTTACAATTGAGCATATGTGCCCGCTCAAGAAACTCAAGTCCATATTTTCTTTGAGAAAGAAACATCCCGATACGGTTACGAGTAACAGAAAACCCTAGAAAATAACTAAGAGCACCAATATCTGTCATACCAAACTCCTTATGAAGAGAACATATGATACGTTGCAATAACGCAGAAGACAAAGATGTAAGAACAATATAATCCACATAATAAGTAAGCAAAACTCAAAACCATGCAGACAAATTAGTAAAGAAGAATCACAAAGACTAAGAGAAAATTCAACTTGAGTAGCATATACAACAAATCTCTGAAACCAAGCACGCGGTGTCTGCTTAAGACCATGTAACGACTTCTGCAAAATACAAACATGATGAAGATACCGAGAATCTACAAATCTAGGTGGTTGATGCATATAAACTGTCTGAGATAAAGAACCGTTAAGAAATGCATTATTAACGTCAAGCCAATGAACAGGTCAATTACAACACAAAGCCAAACTAAGTACCGTACGAATAGTAGTTAGTTTAACAATTGGGTTAAATGTGTCATCACAATTAATCCTAAGTTGCTGACTACGACCATCTGCAACCAAACGGGCTTTGTACCTACTCAAAGTCCTATCATCAAGAAATTTATGCCAAAATAACCACATAGACCGAACCACATTGACATTTGGTGGTTTTGGTACAAGTATCCAAGTCTTGTTTTTAATTAATGCATTATATTCGTCTAACATATCATCTCACCAATGAGAATGCTAAAGAACAAGGAAACAAAACTTAGGAATAGGAGACACGTGAGAGTATGAGACGTGTGAAAATTACAATGGGGTACCACTACTAATAATCGTTGATTCAAATAATACTGATTGTTAGGATAATTCTTAACAAAACTGCCAAGAAATAGACTTTCGTAATATTTGAAAATGATCGGCTACAATGTCAATACACTTATTAAATAGGCATACAAAGTCGAAATGGGCCTCAACAGACAAACGGGCCAAAAACTTGCTCAAAAACAAAGACAAACAAAACTATGAAAACACATAAAAATGCAAATAACTTATAAATTTGGGCCAAAAATTTCCAAAAACCGATAACGTCCATTTATCACGACGTTTTCCTCGTTCCAAGCTTCGATTTGATTGATCATAGGAGTGAAGCAGGGCCCCGTAGCTCAAGTTACGCTGATTTTAATGAGACCCCTTTTCTCACATGATCTTGGCCTCCAAATAATAATGGCCCGTTGCTAAACGCTCGGCCCGCATCAATGACAGATCACTATTCAGGCTACTCGGAAAGTCGAGTTTTTTAGCTCTCGTGTGTGCTGCCTAGCCAGTATTATAGTAGTAGCTGCTTTCAAACTTTTCTACGGCTACTCTCTCAAGATGTTCTTGCAAAGTGTAAACCTGACTCGTCTCTTTTGTATGGATATTATATATACTTACACAAATGTAAGTGAAACGCAATAATATTATGATTAAAATTTTCATGTGTGTGTACAAGACACATATAGTGATACGTGCATGAAGACCGCAAGCAACCATAATCTCTTTATTTTCCACATGCACAATTCCGCTAGTTTGTTTCATGCAAAATTTTAGGAACCACGAGTCTACCGCTTTAGCACTACGTGTATTTAACTTCTCATGTAATCTGTTCTTGTGCCTTAAGATTAGGATACCACTGCTAGTTTTATTTCTTATTTAAATGTATCTTGCATTATTAATGAGAATAGAGAAGAAAATTAATCAAAAGTAGTCTTGTTCCTTTCTTAGTTTTTTGGAAATTTGCTAACTCAATTAGCTACTATCTTGGGAGATTGACCTCCTCTAATTTGTCCCTATCACATAGCCACATAGGTATGCGGTTATAAAATGAATGTTGGACAAAATGTATGATAGGTTCAAACTACTATTGATTTGCAAGATTGAGTACGTAACCAGATTATGGACGACTTGAATTGCGGATAAATCGATGTGTTTGTGTTGATCCAATCCAAATTATCTCAGTTAACAAACAAACAATTTAGAGGTCTTCTGGGACGTGCAAACTTGGATTCTTTATGCATAAGCCTGCTAGTTCATATGAATACGATAATGAGTAATGACAAATAATATAATATGGGATCGATCGAGGAGTGTGATCAGATGCACTGAGTAAGCAAGTACTATCCGTTGAATGGTATCTCAAAAATTCAAAATTCCTGGCTGTTTCAAAATAGAAATAACGAAACACAAGAAAATGACTACACAAAATATCAAAAATAGTATGAAGTTGATTAACTTATTTAAATACTTGAAAAACGAATCAATTATCTCACGTATAAAGAAAAAAATGGTTATTATCTTCGTTTAGGTATTTATACCGATTGTTGATTTTTTAGTTCTTCTTCCATGGTTTTAGGATCGAGAGAATGACGATGGTGGCTATGACAAGCAGCATGATAATGGCGATCATCATACATTTTCTTGATCTCTTTTGTAAGCTCTTAGCTGTGGTAAGCGCATCCGTGCCCATGTTTACGTGATCCACTGCATTTGCGACCTAGAAGAAACAGAAAAACAAAACGTCAAAAGACCAGTGGATAAGTAACACCGATGAATTTCTGTTCAATATATTTGTCGAACTGCAAAAACACTAAAGCATTCTAGATTAAACAAATTTAACAACAATGTTTATAATATCAGATACTATGAGATCAATGCATATATTTTTTGTTACATGTTTAACACACATATAGCTTGGGTTGATGCCCAACTATAGGTATTTGGAAACCCAACACATACTGATCATAACTCACAGAAGCATGTTAGAATAAACAAATTTTACCAACAATGTTTATACTCACATACTTTCATAGTTTCATAACATAACACTATGACAAATTGACAATATGACATACACATATTTTTTGTGCATGTTAGCATGCATTATAGTTTGGGTTAGAACTTTAAAGCCCAGCCAAAGTCCTTTGGCAACCAAAATATATGGACTCAAGCCCAACTAAAGCCATTTGGTTTGGGTAACCCAAAACAATTTCTTTTCATTCTATATTGACAACAAGGTATTCGCGCCCGCCGCGTTGCGGCGGGTACTTTTAATCAATTTTGATGGATTAATCAGATTCTTGACATCACTGGAAAAGAACTTGAGCCGTAAGTGAACGGAAGTCTTTGTGTGGTGGTGTTGGCCCTTATAGTTTTAAAAAGTGCAAATTACCTGAAAATGTATTTAACTTGCCACTTTTTACCATTATATATAGCAATCTTTTTTTTTTCCTATTGTGTGACTAAACTTTCGAATTTGGTACATTGTATGTATTTTGTGACTTTTTAGCCTTGTAAAATGATCATTTTACCGTTCGAACTTTTGAAAATGTAAGGGTAAAATGGTCACAAAATACACACAATGTACCAAATTCGAAAGTTTAGTCACACAATAGGAAACAAAAAAAAGATAGCTGCATACAATGGTAAAAGGTGGCAAATTAAATACATTTTCAGGTAATTTGCCCTTTTAAAAAAATTTAGGATAATTTTTAAAGTTATTTGAAAAGTTGAGGGCGCATTTTGAAAGTTCTTTTTACTTAAAATATATATATACTAAACTTCAACATTTTTTATAAAACCGAGCGTACGTAAAAAACATATCAATATTGGGCTTGTTCTGTTCGTTATCGAGAAGGCTTTTTGCCAGTATTTTTTTTATTCACAAAATTACCAGATATCTATTAGTTATTTGGCAAACAAAGTTTGTTATATAAAAAAAATCGTAAATTTTAAAAAGTCCAGGGTATGTTTTGTATGTTTTTTTTTTACTAATAAAATTTATTGTTTTTTATTGAAAAATTGATTTTTTAACTGGCACGGACCTCGAGTCCATGGGCTATAGTATTTATAGTGAATTTGACATAGGATTCGAATTTTGAAATACTATATATCTCGAATGGGAAGTGGCAAAATAGAATGCGAGTAAAAACATCGATCTGTTGTTGCTCAAAACAGTTATAATGCCCGCGTACACGCGATTTTTTTATTTTTATTTTTATTTTTTTATTTTTTAAAATTATTTGAATTATATATTTTTATTTATTAAAAAACAAATAATTTAATTTTTGTTTTGTTTGATTTATGATGTTTAATTATAGTTTTTTATTATTAAAGATAATTATTTAAAAATTTTAATCCTATTGTTAATTGTATCTTATCTATATTTTTTGTATTTATCTTCTACTTATATTATGAATAAATATAAAATATTACCTAATAAGAAAATAATTATTTTTAAATAAAATTATTACTAAATAAGGTATGAATCCATTTTTTTAAAATGAAAAATTCACAATAGAGGTTTTGTTTTATTATATAAAAGATGTGTTGTCTCGAGATAGCTTCTAAACTTTTTAGAGTTCCACAAATAACTATTGCTTTTCTATTACAATCAAAAAACTAGTTCACAAACCTACATGATCAATCCACGTTTTTCTTTTTTTTTTTTTTTTTTTTCTTTTTTTTATTATTGGTCTACATTCAAAAAAGTCTCAACATTTATCTTTTTATAGTTTAAATATCTCATAACCCGTTAATCGTTAGATAAAACAAATTATACCGTTATAACGAGCATTTAGTTATCTTTCTTGCGGGCACATTGCTATATTTTCAAAAGTATTTTTTGTCATTTTTTTTGTTTTTTTGTTTTTTTTTTCACTTTTTTTCAGTATTGAAATCCGCATGACAAATTTACATGTGATTTAACACTAATATCGAAGTTCGAACATTAAAGATTCGTACTAAAATTGGCATAAGTATTTGTCTAAAATCAAAGACTTTTCCCCCTTTTTTGCAATGGAAAACACTTATTCATGGTTTTTCAACCATATATCACGCAGTGTGTTTGAATTATAGATTATAGTACTCCGTATTTCATTTATGAAAATTCTATAATTACATGTAATAAAAATCACATGTGATTGCGATCACGTGTGATTTTATGTGTTTTGTCTAACTTTCACGAATTAACTCCACTAATTTGCAATTCAAATTAATGTGTTATATATAGTTGAAAAACTATGAATGTTTAGATTTCAAGGAAAAAAACGATGAAATTTTAAAAATATTGTAAGAAAAGTTATATTCATTTTATTACATGTTTAGATATTTGAATATTTAAATTAATGTTTAATCATATCTCATACAAGTTTCAACAACGAAAAAAAAAGATGAAAAAAAAGACCAAAAACCATGAAAAAATGACAAAAAAAAGTTTGGCGAAATTATATAAAGTGTTTGTCTATAGAAAGATAATTAAATGATAGTTGCGATGATATAATATTTTTCGCTTAACAATTAACGGTTTACGAGATATTAATTTTTAAAAATAAAGGCGAAAGTGAATTTATTATCTAATATAAAAAATAAGTTGATAGAATTGATTCCTTAGCATGCAGAAAAACTTTTGATATGTAAATAATCTTATTTCATAGTATTACACACTTTTTTTTTTTTTTTTTTTTTTAATGAAATGCAATTAAAGTATTAGTCACCTATATAAAAATTTATATTGATTTAAATTTGGAGATTTACCTGAACAGTTGTTATGCGACAACAAAAGAACTAGGATAAAAACTGAATCTACATATCAATTGTTATAAGAGATAATTACTGACATACCCCTGCACGGAGGGGTATGTCACAAAATACCCCATGTATCCGCCGTTTTCAAAAGTACCCCAGCATTCCCCTTAAATCCATACGCGACACCCGGGGAGGACACGTGTCAAGAAGCTAGCTCGGGCAAAAAAAAAATAATAACAAATTTATGCATTTCGCGTACACGTGTACGCGACACCCTCCATCCATACGCGACACTTTTCTTTTGGTCAAATATTGCGGCTACTTTTTTTTTTTTTTTTTTTTTTTTTTTTTTTTTTTTAAATGTTATAAAAGTATTTTGTTAAAAATAATAAAAGTTGAAATTTTTTTGTAAAAAAAATAAAAGTTGTAAATTTTTAATATAATTTTGTAATTTTTTTTGTAACAGCCAAGTGCCCGGCTCCATGATCTTTTAAATGATTTGAATAATATTCATATGTCGTAGATGTTGTTGTTTTTTAAATAATGTGTTAACGTTGTTTTTTAATTAATAATAACATTATTTAAAAAACAACGTTAACACATTATTTAAAAAACAACAACATCTACGACATATGAAGATTATTCAAATCATTTATAAGATCATGGAGCCGGGCACTTGGCTGTTACAAAAAAAATTACAAAATTATATTAAAAATTTACAACTTTTATTTTTTTATAAAAAAATTTCAACTTTTATTATTTTTAACAAAATACTTTTTTTTAAAACTTTTATAACATTTATTACAAAAAAAAAAAAAAAAAAAAAAAAAAAAAAAAATTCAACTTTTTTTTTTAATTACAAAATTATATTAAAAATTTACAACTTTTATTTTTTTTACAAAAAAATTTTAACTTTTATTCAAATCATTTAAAAGATCATGGAGCCGGGCACTTGGCTGTTAAAAAAAATTACAAAATTATATTAAAAATTTACAACTTTTATTTTTTTTACAAAAAAATTTCAACTTTTATTATTTTTAACAAAATACTTTTATAACATTTATTACATAAAAAAAAAAAAAAAAAAAAAAAAAAAAAAAAAAAAAGTAGCCGCAATATTTGACCAAAAGAAAAGTGTCGCGTACGGATGGAGGGTGTCGCGTACACGTGTACGCGAAAGGCATAAATTTATTATTTTTTTTTTTGGCCCGAGCTAGCTTCTTGACACGTGTCCTTCCCAAGTGTCGCGTATGAATTTAAGGGGAATGCTGGGGTACTTTTGAAAACGGCGGATACATGGGGTATTTTGTGACATACCCCTCCGTGCAGGGGTATGTCAGTAATTATCTCTTGTTATAAAACACACAAAAACCTTGAGTCAACCGGCAAGCCTACTGATTAGTGATTACTTATATTGCTCGCTTTAACACCTCTAATAAAAAAAGCAAAGTATGAAAAAGACTATATAGCCAGTTCCAGCACACTTTTTAACACAATAATATATACTTACATAAAAACCACCCCTATAAAAAAGCAAAAAACACCCATAAGGACCATATTTTAAATAGAACTGTAGTAAGAATTTGCAAACTCGACTCGACTCAAAAACCAAAATGTGATAAAAGTGTCAAGCTCCCTTGCCACTGTTCCACGGTTTAAGAACAGCGAGCACAACTACCGCTACTATAATTAACAGCAAAATAATTGCTATACACATGCATTTTCGACTGTTCTTCTGTAGTCTCTTTGCAGTTTGTAGTGCAGTTGTCCCTGATTGGACATGAGCAACCGAGTTTGTTACCTGAATCAACGTTCTTGATCAACACAAATGCACCAAGAACCTACGCTAAGCCCTTTTCTAAAGCTTAAAGTCTTAAACGTACTCACGAGTGTGAGAAAAGGTATGACTTTGGATTCACAGTACTGTATAGGTCATTGTAACGATTTAATATTTTTGGATATGAATGTTTTATTCCGAAAAATAGTTTAAAACACCTTTTTTGCAGGGCTCAAACTACAAATGCTATCCTCACAACACTAGATTTGTTGTGTCAACAACATTGTCAAATAAATATTGTCTAGTCGCAGGAACAATTAGTTATTTTTTACAAATCACCTCCCTTAAAGCATACAAGTATGGTCCTAAAATTGACATGCAATCCTTATATTCTTTTGGAGCTTACGAGGTTTGTTTGGGATTGCTTTCTAAAACTGCTTATGTACTTAATAAGCAATTAAAATCAAACACTCATCAGTCTAAAATAAGATAAGCAGTTAAACTTTAAACTGTGTATGAGTTTTAAAAAGCACAAGAATCTGATAAAAAAGTTTACTATGCAATCCCAAACACTGTTCAAATCGACAAATTCAAATTAAAGCAATGTACAACTTGCTATTCAAGAAATGATTTTCATAGCTAGAAACCATACCTGGCTTTCGATGTTATCCAATAGGTCACCTTGAGCATCGATAAGGACTGCCATATCAAGGTATATCTGGCAAACATCAACAATCAACAAGTCTATATTATACAGCAGAAATAAGACGTACATGTGGCCAACACGTCAGACATCATATATCAACTATAGCTTTAACCATATATATATATATCACCTGATGAAGGTCAAGAAGCTTTTTTTCGATTTCCCTCACGGCATCATGTCGTTCTTGGATTTCTTCCAGTGTATTTAGTACCTTCAGTGAAAAAAGGAGCTTAATAAAAATGTGAAATGAAGATACAAATGCATAAAGATATATCAAATTTGCTAGAAGTGGAACCTTAAGGAATACTAGTAAAACGGGTTTACCTGTCCTCGTCCCATTTCTTTCATTGCATTTTGGAATATTTGCTCGCTATTTCCGGTTTCTATGAGGTTGTTGATCGTCTGTAGCACAATAATCAATCCATGAGGCTAACATCATTAAAACACATGGTGCATAAATACATTTTGTCGGGTCAGAATTTAGACTCACCTCTTCATCTGGCCGGGTTCCCGTAACTGCTCACATTTCAAATTTAAACATCAAACATCACAAGACATTATTGTCAAATAATATAGACGAGTAATCTTGAATTTTAAAGATTCAACATAATAACTCATTTAAGACATTAAAGTCAAATGTTTGACTCTTAAGTAAAACCGAACCTGTAATGACTCTTCTTTCCACGACCTCACGGTATTCATCATCGATCTTTTGCCTCAATGTCTGAATGTATTGAATTATACACATACTCTTATAAAAGATAAACCTACAAAGAGAAAACGGAATAACAAACAAAGATTTTTAACACCTGAAATTCAGTCATTATGTCCCGGAACTTCTTGGCCAAAGCACTGCAAATTTGGAAACAAAATCTGTCAATATAAAAGTCCCAAATACGAGCCTGTTTCTTTTGTGTGTGTGTCGTGGATTCAAGTTTAACAGCTATACAACGAACTGATGCTCAGCTCACTGAGTTAGCTCATAAATGTTAAAATGTTTATGATATCCCAAATTATCATAAGAATGGACAACTGAAACTTACTTTGTCATGTTTGTACGAGATCGGTCGACGCCGGTGCCTGGCCCACAACCCGGTTTTTGCCGGTTAGCTAAGTTCTGTGGACATTGTTTAGTTACATAATAGAAATGGTGAGTCACTTGGAAACGACAGTATAAAAATGATTAGTAAAACAAGTATGGAAGTGACAGTTTCAAACCAACTAATATAATGGGTCAATCCATGTCATGTTTATCTCAACCGATCAGATGGGCCATTTCAAAAAATTAGCAATAAAGGGAATAGGTTTGAAGTTGTTTTATAAAATTATTCACATAATTTTTATTTTTGATAGTCTAATAAAGTTAATGTGTTAATTATTTATGAAAAACGACAAGAAAAATGTTTTTAGGTCAACCCAACCCGTCTTGACCCGTTGCCTAATATGCTCATATCACCAGAGAAGAACAATACCTCTTTATTGATTGCTTCTATTCTTGATTTTACATTACGTGCAATCTTTCCTACTTCATCAATATCTTTCTCCATTCGCTTCCTAATAGCTGAGAGCAAGAACTATTCGTGATCAAATGGCTATTTTTTATTTATTTATTTTTTTTTTTTTTGAATCGTTCTTAATAATCAAGAACCGACCTTTCATAGCAGACGCTTTTGTAACAGATTTTGATTCCTCGTTAGAATCCTGAGATAACAGCGGTGGACACACGTTTATAAACCGAATATATAAAGTTTATTTCCTCTGTCCCATCAAAATTGCAATCATACCTTAAGTTTTTTCAATAACATCGAAAGCTTATCCACGTGTTTCTCGATCTCTTGTATCTACATTCGATAAACGAAAGATCAATTATAAACAAAAGATAAATTATTACAGAAACAAACCAAAACAAGTAGGTACCAAAAACATACTTTGAAGACATAAAGAAAAATGGAAACACTTTGACTATTTTTTTCATTAACAAACTACCGATATTAATGGATATAACGAAATTATACCTGTTTGTTAAAAGCTTCCATTCCCATGTCAGAATTACTCCTTGGAAGACGAGTACTCATTTGAATATCCGTATCTCTAGGAGGATGCTCTCGAGCATCGCTCACAAACGATTCCTGATACAGGAAATGTGAATTTTTTTGAAAATTACTATTAATATCCATATGTATTCATATAACCGCTTCAAGAATCGACATAAATCATATGTATAGCTAAGAGCAATTAGGATACATGCTCACAAGAAATACTGTTAAAGTTATATAAAAGTTTGATAAAAACATCTAGGTTCAGAATTTGTCCATTTAACGTTTTATTTTTAGTGGTTCGTGTTTTTATCATACAAAGAAAAGAACAATCACAACAACATATATTTGTACTTTAAGTAATAACAACCTTGCATTCGTTATGATAATATCATTGCTGCAAAAACAAAAGCTCCAAACTTAATTAAAAAAACCAACTCAAGTGTGATATAAAATCAATTTAATAAGAAGATCTAATTCATATTGATCAACCAATTAAATAATCTTATTGGAAAAAGAGAACACACATATTGACTTTCAATCTTCCTTAATCTTTTCTTTTTTAAGGTATTTAGTTTACATAAAAATTAAGCTAGCAATATACTAGAAGATGCAATGGCCCTAAAAGTTTCGACCAAACGATCCTAAAAACTATAACTACCTTACAAGCTACAACGACGTAAAACAATACTTCCGACCAACCTACAACGATCATAGGAATTGCAAATCATAAACTAGAATTCTCTAAGCAATCAAAGCAAAACCCGTCATCCGAACCCAATACACGTAGAATTGAACTACTTTTAATTACCCGGTATAAAGTACGGAAGCGGGTAAAAACTAACCGTGACCCAAACAAACCAAATTAAAACCCGCGGAACCTCATACTAAACGGTTAATCATGTCGAAATTGCAAAATTAATTCCACTAAAAAGAATATATCTTAAGATAAATTATGGGAATTTTTCTAGACTCTAATATACCAAGCTTTAACTAGCTAATATCAACAAAGACAACCAAACCTTAAAATCATACAAATAACATATAATTCAAACACAATTCACAAGCAAACATTAAAAAACAACAACAAAAAGAACAAGTAATCTAAACTCATAATCAAATAACCAAGATTACAAAACATACAATTAAGAACAAAAACTTACACTGAGCAAATCATTCATGTTGATAAGATCACCAAAACAGAGAGTAAAGTATTTTGTTAAAAAAGAAAACAGAGGTCAATCAACATCAAATAATTAGTTATAAATACTTTTTATAGCACAGGTGTTAATTAGTTACACGTTTGGCCGGCTAAGAAAAGGAAGGAAATTAAATAAGTTGTTATTGTTGCTGATTTCATACAAGAAAATGGCGTTGCTTACTATATATGCTTTGTTCTTTTATGAAAAAGGTGAAAGTGAAAAGTATCAAAATAAATGACTCGTCTCTTGTGGTTATTAATTTAACTATTTAAAATTAGCCCAAGAATATTTAGCATGTTGGGTTATAGTTTTGGACCTATAAATCTTTTTAACTTAGTCCAAGAGACTCAAAAGTTTTTTGATTTTTCTATAAGTTTTCTGCACGAATCATTGCTAAGAGAGTAAGAGGTATGATTTCCTATACTTTTGATGATCATTTCAACTGTATCTGAAATCGCGTTCTTACGTCGACTAGTTTTAGAGTATTGCATGCATAACATTTTGACATAATAGTAAATATAAAAATGTTTGTATACGATATAAATATATAATATTGTACAAATTGTGCCATTCTTAAAAGGGAGAATTGCAAATATACGCAATAAAACTAAAAAACTTGCATATTTCCCCAAAATACAAGTTTTCAATGCATGATGTACAATGCAAATTAAGCATGTGTTGGGTATATATGCAAATATGCAAGTTTTAGTGAGTATATATGCAATTGCCCCTTCTTAAAAATTGATGAACGCCCCTAAAGGCTAAACATCATACTTTAAAATTGAGCCAAAACACATAGTTTGATGTTTTGGGCCTTCAACTCTTCTTCAATGGACTTGAGCTACCATGTTTTTTAAGATGTTTAGAATCTTTCCATTTACTGGATCAAATTTTAGCCCAGACTATTTATATACGAACATCACTTGTAGTAGATGTTGCCATCAAAATTGACATACATTTCTTCATTTATATTGGGTCAGGTTTTCTTTGCGTCTTAAATTAGCAGTCAAGTTGTATTGGAGTTGACCTCTTTGGTTGGCGGATTGTCACACATCATGATCATCTCAGTGCAAACACAACCTATTTATTAACAGTGTGAGAAACTCACCTCTAACATGAACCTGTATATAAGACAAATGCGTTGATAGATTGATAATTTTATAATTTGAAGTTACTTACTTTAAGTGTTAAAATTATATACTAATTAAGAAAATCGATGAAAAAAATACATAATTTACTTGGAAACTTCAATAAAATTCAGAATAAAACACAAATACAATTATTTGTTCATTAACTAACTAACTACAAATTCAAACCACTATGGTGTTGTTATGCGTACCCCTCCAAACCTACATTTTACTGCCTCTGTTAATAGTATAAGACAGTATTTTTATCGGCTTGTGTTTCGTGTTTTTTTTGTTTCTTATCAATTTATGTTTCATACTTATTTTCATACTTTAAAATTTGTGTTTCATACTTTTCATTCATTGTTGTATAATACTCCCTCTGTCCCAAATTATAAGTCCATTTTGATTTTGCACAAAGTTTAATAAATTCTTACTAACTAATTTATTCACCAATCAAATTTCTTCTCTCTCCACTAAAGTGTCATTTGATTGGTTGAAATAGAAAATGGACAACTGTTTTGGGACAACCAAAAACAAAAAAAAATTGACTTATAATTTGGGATGGAGGGAGTAAAACAATTATAAAAAAAAAAATAAAAAAAAAAAAAATTGAGGGGGTTCTGGATATCCTAACCCTCTTAATATTTATGTTTTTAATTTTTAAGATTTATAAATTTTAAACAGGTCGACGTGTTTAACACCTACTAAACCCAAACTTTACCCATTTACTAAACGAGTTATATAGGGTGACTTGCATTTTACCCGAACCTGCTTATCCTTACCCCATACCTATTTATTTCATGTTATTAGCACTAAATATATTCAATTATGAACCTTAGACTATATATATTCATATATATTTTGAATGAAATACATTACTAATAACAAATAAAGTTTATAGAATTAAAAAAATGTTATATTTATACTAGAAAAATGCTTTAATAGTTTTTTTTTTTTATGTATAATAATAATAATAATAATAATAATAATAATAAGTTTTTGGTTCATCTCGTTTTACATTCTGCCAAAACCAAAATTAAACTGAAACCCAGATAGTTAATTCGTTTCGGTTTTGACCCGAAAACAGTTTTACAAATTCGGTTCCCTTTTAAATAGATTCAGTTAAGTTCGGTTTTCGAATTCTGTGGATAATGCCCGTAATGTGAACACCTACAATGTTCATTATGCAGTAAAGGATTCAAGCCTCTTGGATTTGATCGACCAAAGTCCCTATTGCAATAGGCTTGAGGCCATTACTCAAGCCTCATGGGATGTTTGGCTAATATGCACATCACTACTAATAATTTAAATTACAGGTCGTTCAAATGTCAAAGTATACTATAAAGGACAAACAGTTGGATCCAAAATTAAACAATTATTGAATAACTTATACAAATCAAGATCGAAAATTTTACAACATACTGTAATAAACTACAATAGACATCTTAACGTTTTTTAGATAAAAACAAGAAATTAACTCAAATAAAACTACTAAGTCGAGGTTCAATTTCAAAATGGTACCACTACTAATCAAAATGTTGCGTTTCTTTTAATGATGATGATGAAAAAAAAAAAAAAAAAAAAAAAAAAAAAAAAAACCGTGCCTTTTGTTTTCCATCTTCGGTAAAAATAAAAATAGTAAAGAGCGAGGTCTTTGATTATGTTATCTAGACATTGCCTTTTGCATGGACAAGATCAAATTTCACAAGAATTGTAAGTGAATGGGGTAGACTATTATGCATGCCTGATACTAAAGTTTGTCTAAAAAGATTAGACAAAGCCGCCTCTGTGATGATCAAACTAATATGCTCGTGAGTATTCAAGCATCAAGAAAAGTAATGGTTAACGGTCTTGTTGTTTAATACTCCCTCCGTCTCACATTGACTGTTCAGTTTGACTTTTTTAAGTCTTTCTTTTTTAACTTTGACCTTATATATTTTTGTTTATATTATATAATATTTAATAAAAATTATATCAATGAAAAGTACATTTAAAACTCAATGCATTCATATATTTTGCATCAAGTATTATATAACACAAGAAAAAATAATTAAGGTTAAAGTTGTAAAAGAAAGACTTAAAAAGTCAAACATGAACAATAATTATGGGACGGAGATAGTATAACTTAAGATAAATAAGTTATGTAAGATGTAAGTTAAAAACACTTTAAAACAATAATACGTAAATTAGTTTAAACAATACACACAACAAAGTTATTTTCAATGGTTAAATTCTTATTAGAAATGAATAAAATAATTTACAATGATTGTTTGCGAAATAACAATCAAAGTTGAATATGACAAAGTGTAGTGATCTCCTCACTTTCTTAAACACAAACCAAAATAATGTGTTTAAGTAAGAACTATCATAACACATTTAAGATGTTCAGGGACTTAATTCTAGTAGGAGTAATGATCTCGTAAATGCTAACAAATTAATTGTACGAGGTAACATTTACTCGGTTACAACATTCTCTTTTATAGGTAAAGTAGAGGTGGATACCCGTGAGTTAATAGCGACGTGTTAAGCATCTAACTGGGAAAGTACACTGATACCTTACTGCATAAAATGCTTCTATTGTTGGAACACGTCCAACCTTACTTTAGGGTACAATGCTGACAATTGTTTTCCCTTTTTGTACCAACTCTTGTACTTTATTGACTTTGTTTGATAAGTAGCTATCGCTTATCTTTTCAATAAAGTCCTCCCCTATTTGTTTTAGATATTTTTCATAAGTATCTAAGTTCCGGATGTCTTTGTTGTTGAGGAGATCAAGAGGAGTCAGTGAGCTATTGTCCTCGCTGACTCCATCATCTTCTTTTAGTTTCAAACTTCACATTGCCCTGAGTTTCGCCTCAGGAAGTAGAGAGACTCTCTTTTAGTCTATGAAGAACTCTTGAAGATGACTCCTTGAATGTTTTATTATTCATGGACTTCATTTACACTTAGGTTATTTTATGTTCAAATACTATTAAGCTGTGAATTGGCCTAACAATTGTGCATAGTGATATTTTTGTGAAAGAAAATGATGTGGAAGATGATTGGGATTACTATAAAGATAACGGGTTTAGAGTCAATTTATAGACGTTGAATTTGGGAGAATTTTCACTAGACCTCAAGAATGGTTCCAAGCAAGACGATGCATTAAGAAAATCAGTTTCTTCACCGGCGAGAATTAAAGATTCCGGCACATCACATGTTGCAGTTTTTTCTAATTCAAATTCGAATTTCAAACGTTTTGATGATGATTCTTTTCCATTATTTGAAAGTACTTTTGGTCAATTACCCATAAATATCATTCAAAGGTGTGATACTCCAAAAAGTCCAACTATGATGAAAAATCCTTTGGTGCATGTTCCTAAGGGTAAACGGTGTGTAGCTAGGAAACTCACGGGAAAAGGGTTTTCTCTAGCAGGAATCAAAGAAACACTTCACCCGACCTTAAAGTAAAAGTTA
The DNA here is from genome assembly GCA_030686995.1 of Artemisia argyi. Taxonomy (NCBI): domain Eukaryota; kingdom Viridiplantae; phylum Streptophyta; class Magnoliopsida; order Asterales; family Asteraceae; genus Artemisia; species Artemisia argyi. Next base: position 104,332,402 of record CM060696.1, read on the forward strand.
TATTTTTCCCTAGCCGCACTTTACTCCCGCAAAAAATTACAAGTACCATGAAAGAGAAAATAATATAATATTTATTTGTGTGTGTATATGTGTGGGTATGCGTGTTTTGAGAGATTTTTAAATGATAAAAAGTAAGAAAAGTTTTAGTGGAAGAGAGAGTGTTGCAAATGTTAAGGGAAATGATGATGGAAGTGTTAATTGATAATGTAGAGTTGATGTGGTGAGGGAAAACTCAAAACCACACATTCCACACTAAGAAAATTGGTGAATTTCTAAGGATTGAGGGTGTAGGACACGAGAAAACCCACGGGACTACCTATTGCTTTCCCTTCGGGGGGACCACACCCATCATTTGGTAGAAACCCAAAAAAGCATTCATACGGGACTTGAGTCCCGAAACAAAATAAAAAGGCATGAGGAGAGCGAGTTTATAGTATTGGTTGTTGTGGGTGGTTATGTGTGTATTGAGTATTTTTAAATGATAAAAAAAGTGCATTTTGATGATGTTGAGGTGCTGTGGCGAGGGAAAATTCCCTCAACCACACCCTCTAGACTAAGAGTGATTGAAGGAAAAAAAGGATAGTATGATGGAGGCTTATCACTCTATTGTCACACAAACTCATTCTAGTATCACAAAAAGCACTGAAATTCCATATACATAAACGAGCACTTCCTTTTAACGAACCCGAACCCATAACCACCAATACCTCACATTCTTGTTATCAACAAAATAATCAAACCGTTTTCTATTCTACTTATTCTCATGGCCAAACCCAAGAAATCTCAAATCTTTAGATCGCCATCCAATTTGCAACAAATCTAAAAAAAGGTTGCTAAAATTCTTTAAGAGAGAAAATTAAATTTAAAGAAGAAAGAAAAAGGATCGCCAAAGGTTTCATCGCATTCAAAAAAATACCGCATTGTAAATCAAAGAAATGTATTAGCGAAGATGAATATGACCATTGTATGACAACCTACTCCTCACTCGAAGATATGTTTGAAGATGAAGATGATGAAACTTTATATCAATAGCTTTTTTTTTTTTTTTTTTTTTTTTTTTTTTTTTTTTTTTTTGTAAAAGGTCAACGACCCGGTAAATATATTACTCCAAAAAGCATTTAAGTACAACGGATATGAGTGAATCCCATATCTCAGCCCGTTACATAGGCGAAAAGCTTACATAACAAGATACTTCCTATTTTCTAGACAAGAAAATAAAACCACTACCACCTAATATTGAAAGACTCGGACAAACATATAAACTACTTCCTACGACCTTGGAGATTAAAGCCATAAATGGCATTAAGAGCATCCAATTCCCCTGGAAGATCGTAAATTTGCTTCGAGTAATCATCATAGTCGTCAAGCTCCTCTTCACGTTCATGACCTCCACCAAAAAGATTTGCTGATTCGTCGAACGTGTTAAGAACCTCCTCCTCATCACTATCAGAAACCACAACCTCACCCACCTTGGAAAATGGGTTAGCCCTCTTAGTGACAGAAGCGGACGGAATAGGATGACCTTCATCATCCACAAGGGTAGCTTTCCCATCGATAAGTAGCTTTTCAAGCTTACTAATTTTATCAACTATATGAGTAGAACCAACATCCATAGTTCCCATTGAATCACTCACAAGCGGTTCTTGTGATGTAGTACCAGTCTTAACTGACTCATCCTCATTAACTTCCATTGTACGACCATCATCCACATCCTTGTTGGTGTCATAAATAGGAATACCAAATGTATCCGTATCATCCATATTAAGAGCATCAAATTTGTTAGATGTAGAAATCTTAGTACCACTAGAACTAGCCACATCAGAAGTCTTCTTCTTAGTGCCACCAGCTTTCTTAGGCTCAAGAGGATTCTTTTTGGGTTGATACTGAAATTGCTTACCCACAACAGGTTTAGTAAACCCCCCTTGACCCAGAATTGTAGAACCTCCTTGCTTTCCCTTCTTCTTGTGATTGACAGTCTTGAAACTATCATTAACAGGCTTAGTAGGCTGAACATGAGGTATAACAACTGTAGGACAATCAGTCAGAGTATGACCAAATATCTTACACTTGTCACAACGGGGTGGTTGCCACTCGTATTCAACCCGTATCTTCTCAATAGTCGAACCCGATCCATCAAGTAATGGTATCTCAACAGTGAGGCTATCCTGAAGCACCTCATCCGACTTCACTTCTATCATGCATCTAGCAAAACTACTACGGCCCCACGATTCCTTGCACATCTGGCTTGTAAAAGCATCTAACCTTTTGGGTGTGCCAATCAGTGTGGCAAGAAGACTGAGGCCATCATCAGAAAACATAGCAAGGGGGACCTCATGGAATTTAACCCACACTGGGACTTTAGTCAAATCTTCTTTAAGGAGGTTTGTGTTCAAAGTCCATGGTTTAAGGATAATAGGAACATTTCTGATCAACCAAGGACCGTTATCAAGCATATCCTCAACACCTTTTTTCGAGTTGAACTTAAAGAAGAAGAACCCCTTAGCATTCATCATAACCTTTTGCACACCAAACTTAGCCCACGCATTGCGAACAAAGTAATCAACAACAGGAAAAGCAAGGCGTTGGCCAAGGAAGTAACCGTATAGAGTATTCTCAAACCGCGTGTTCACCTCTTCCACTACTTTCATAGGAACTGAAAGGTCAACATCATCCTTGATTTTGCTACATTCCAACCTCCGAAAATTAGACACATGTTTATGAGGTTCATTAGAAGTAGCACCCGCGTAAGAAACCGACTTCACACCAGTACCATAAGTAGTACCATCCATAGGACCAGAAGTGGCACTCTTATGCAGATTCACATTACGACCAGAAATGGCACTCGACAGAGGGTTCCTTGTAAGATTAGCTTCAGAAGCACCAATTTCACATTGAATTTTGTTCATGGCATCATCAAAATTCTTATTCGCATTAGCAATCAATAGTTCCACATTAGGCTGTTGAGAGCCTTGTGAAGACGAATAAGCATCATCCATTGTAACATCAACATACGCACCAAGTGAAACCGGCTTCACTTGCTCAGGCACATGTTCACGTACATCACAATCTACACCATCACCTGAACCACTACCCTTTTCCATCTTCTCTATGTCACCCCCTACACCTGAATCCAAGGAACCTGACTGCAACATCACATCAGCACCCTTATTCAGATCTCCACTCTCACCATCCCCACCCTTCCTAGCAGCCGTATCCTTATTAGCACTCATAGAACTCAAAAAACCCCTATTCATCTCTCACAACCAGTAGAACAACCCAAGCAAACGAACACGAATAACCAGCACAAAGCAAAACCAAAGCAGAAAAAATAGAACCCTAATCGCTTAGGGTTTTCACATGAAGCACACCAAAACTAACCAACATCCATATTCATCCAACCAATAATTAGTATTAGAATCAAGTAAATAGAGGATGAGATGGATAGTAACCGGCTTAAGGACAATAGAATAATTCAGAGTCGAATAAAACCTTAGGTAGGATAGAAAAATAAAAAACGACTAAAAACCCTAAAGTTCGATCGATAAACCTCAATCCAGATGATATCTATGCACCAGACAATCAAGAATCAAAGAGTCAAGATCAGAATGATGCAAGAAACACGAGATAAAGTGGTAGAGGAGATCGATCAGAGTGAATCGGTGTTAGGGTTGTTAGGGTTTCGCCTTTTTCACCAGAGAGAATCGGTGTTGGGGTTTAAGTTTAGTGACTTCCTAACTTTATATCAATAGCTTACTTCCTAAGGTGTCTCTTTAGTAATTACTCTAGAAAAAAATCATTCTCGTTCGGAGAGAGATACATTCAGTGACTTCTTATCTGAGCTGAAGCAATAGGTACATCATGTTCTACAAGATGAAGGTCTATTCGTCTAGGATTTCATGCACTTGTTAGGCAATTGATTAGATGGCCCAAAAAATTATGGCCAAAACAGTATGTAGGTAATTTTTTTTAGGGTTTAGGGTTTAGAATGGATAAATGTTGCGACATAGAGGAGACGGCTCAACGTAACCACCTAAACCTGAAGATCAAACCGCTTTGATGCCATGTAAGACTGATAAAACCTCGTACGTTGATTTTTATTGTTGAGCAATATATATAGACTACGTTAGAGATAACAATAAACCTTGGTGAGCCCAAAACCCTTGTATGTTGATTTTTATTGTTGAGCAATATTTATAGATGATGAGTGTGTAAATACTCATCATTTTTATCGTATCTGAACTGCCAAAACACCCAAAAACACTCAGAAACGCATCAAAATACAAAAATTATTCCAAAAGTGTGTTTTATATGTTTTAGATGCAAAATGTTTAAAAACAAATGAAAAACGAACAAAGTTTGCACAATTGGCAGTTTCAGTCCCTCAAGTTTCAAAAATTGACAAAACTAGTCCCTGAAAGTTTAAAACGAAAGAAAAGTCAACCCAAGGCAAAGAAAAGTCAAAAATTGTCAAAATAAGTCCTTGGGTGAAAAAGTTTGAGAAAATTACACTTTTACCCCTCAAAATCCAAAATTGCAATAAAAGGTCCCTGGAGTTTCAGTATTTGGCAGATTTGGTCCCTTAACTTTCAAATTTGGTGATTTTGGCCCCGGATAGTTTCAAATTTTGGAAAATATCAAATTTTGGTCCTTTGATAATTAATACTTGGCAAATACTATCCTTATGATGACTTTGGAAAATTTCCATTTCATACCCTTGATTTTCAGCTATTGCAAAAAATGGTCCTTGTACTTTCACTTATTTAAACCAAACGGACCTAAAGCTAAAATAAACCCAAAGCAAATCCACCACCCAAGCCCACATTACACCTTATGCCTCCCACAAAAGCCCATACACCTCCAGCCCACACCCATTCGCTTAATAATACCACCCACCCAGGGTTTGACCCCCTTTTGACCATCATCTCCAAACAACACCACGTGAACCTTCCCCCCCCCCTCTGCCAAAACCTGCAACACCAACATACCATCATTCACCCCTATACTCCATTCACCAACACTCCACCCCTACACTTACTTTCCCCCACTTAAAAACAAAACCTTGTCCCATGCCAAATGCAAAAAGCCAAGAGTTATCAGACCACTTGCAAAACCACTTTCCCGCTAAAAGGGATCAAACGGCCATGAGCCATTCTACTCATCCAAAGGCCCAAAAGAAGAGGAGAAACTTACAAGAAGCCAGAGAAGAAACCCTAGCCCTCTGGAGAGTATAAATAGAATGTTGTAGCCAAAGTATAAGGCATTAGGATTTTTTAAAATTAGTTAATGGTAGGTAAATTAGTGTAGAATGGGATAGCTTATGCTTTAGTTTTAATTAGTTTTCCAAGTCAGTATTGTAATTTTACATTTCCAGTTAAATAAAAGATTTTCAGTTTCAAATACATTTGCCCTTCAAAATTTCTGCTTTAGCTCATTTCCTTTGCTTTTGTTAATTGCTTAAATTGTGCCCATCTACTACTTATTTCTGTTTTGTGTTGCTTATTAATGCTTATTAGTTACTAATGATGCTTAGTTCCTAGCCTATATGCCTTTTTCTACTTGTTAACTGTCACATTAAGTTTCCTTAGCTTATCTTAGTTGTTTATCTTATGCTACTTTTTCAAAGTTGAATATTGCTTGTTATAGGTTTAAGGTGGGCTAAGAAATTCTGTAACTTAGGACCTGTGGTGGTCATAGTTTCACAAGAAATCAACCCATGTCCACTCATTGCCCCATTTTAGCTCACTTCTTGCTTTGACTGATCAAGTACCTTTCTATGCTCAATTTCTGTTTGGTTATGCTTATTTACACATGTTATTGCTTCTTATGCTCAGATTGCAAGTTTAAATTCATTTGTTTAAAGTTTCTTTCAAAACTGTCATTTTAGCTCTATATAGTTTATTGCAAGTTGCTTACTTAGATTGCTTATTGTTTGATCCTAATTGTTTTTCTACTCTTAATATAGCTAGGTAGTAGTTGTCATTCACTTTTCCATGCTCAATTCATCACTAGCTGTGTAAAGTTTCGCAACAGTCAAGGTATAAGGGATGTTTGGCATTTCCTAGTTTGCTGATTTAATGCTTGTCTCAGAAGTGGTAATTAGCTTAGACTTACTACTTAGGTTGTATTAGGGGTATACAAACACAAATTGGTAGGATAGTTCATGAAAAGGTCAAAGTTACAAGCCTAAGCTTCCACAGCTTATCTGTTGGGGATTAGGGAGGCTAAGTCTTTAATGTGAGTTTAGATTCAGTTAAGTTAGCTTAAGTTAGTCTCATTTAAGTTTGGTTTAACACTTTTAATCACCTAAGCTCAGTAGAAACTTCACAAAAGTCAATTTAGTCATTTTCCTTAGAAAGTCAAATTGCCTTATGCAGAAAATCCTAAATATTGCATCAATTATTGTGATTTTTGTACTTATAGTTAGGACTTGGAACTTTACCATGTTGTTGTCCACCACCTAGACTACAAATCCACACTATTAGCTTAATTTTGGAAATTTTCTTAATAGCTTTTTCGATGGCCTTTTTAGGGCTGCAGGGCAAGGCTCATGCCCTGCACCACAGTTGGCTAGTTTTTCTCATAGCTACACATTTTTCAGTATTTGATGTTTGTGCTTGATAATTGTTGATTTGGGAAGCCACCTAGGATGTACTGTTAGCTGTGTTCATGTTTTTCCCTTAATTGCTTATTTGACTTCTTATTTTGCTCACTTAGGTTGCTTCTTGATCCCTAGTTTCTGAGTATGCATCTGTGGCACTGAGTTTGTTGATCCTTGTTCATGCTTGATCATAGCTTGCTGAATCATAATCCTTAGTTAGATTCTCATCAATTGTGATTGTGCTTGTTAGTGTTTGGACTGGTGTTGGCTTATTTACTTAATTGCTTTAACTGCTTATTGCATTATATTCACTTATGCCCTATCATCATGAACTGTTGAGAGTGTTAGCTTGCATAAGCTTGAGCTTTGTTTAATTTTAGTTTACTTTAATTCATTTTAGGTCATTTAAGCTGTTCTACCCTACTCTCTAAGTGTGTGAGCTTTTTGGAATGTCCATTTGCTATCAGCTGATTAACTGTTTGGTTTTGAGAGTCTGTGGTCATCAAGCTCAATTCACAAGCTGATTGTGAGCTTAATAGTTGGTTTCAAACCCTGATACTTGGTTCATTTGGTAGCCCCCCTCCCCAGCTTTTTAGCTCAAGCTTTGCTTTGGTCCCTAAGTCACTCAGGTGGGCCCCACATAGGTCCAAAAACACCCTCTCAGGCCTGTTTGGTTTTAAGTTTGTGAGTTTGCTTATTTGCTAGTTCTGGCTTATTCTGTGAGTTTCTTTGGTAGTTTTAAGTTGATTTAAGCTTATAGAAGTTATTTGTAGTATACTCTAGCTTTTGGTAATTAATTGCATTGTTTGCTTATTTTTAAGTGCTTATTTGTAAGAGCTTATTACCCATTTTGCTTATTTTGACTTCTTTTTCAGTAATTTTTATTTTTCTTAAGTTCCTAATTATATTTTAGAATTTTCCTAAAAATTTCAGATTTTTCTTTGCCTTTTTAGTATTTTTAATAAATCAAAAGTAGTTTTAGTAATTAATAAATAGTTATTAATTAATAATAAATAGATAAATAGTAGGAAACATATATTTTTAGTTTTAAAATTACTTTTATATTATTTTAGAATTTTTAGAATTAAATTTTCACTTTTCTAGCTTAATTTCATAATTAGTGTAATTTAAATATTATTAATTAGTAATTAAATAGTAATTAATTAATAGTAATTAATTAAATAGTGTAAAATTTTTTTTTCTTTTTCTAAAAATTTTCTTTTATCGTTAGGATCGTAAAAATATAATTTTCATGTCCGTAGGGTTAGCGTAGCTCAATTTTCACTTTTTATTTCGCGCACTCGCGTTTATTTTAATTTTAACTCGCGTTTTATTTAAGTACCTTTTACGTTTTTAAATTTAGGTTACGTTTGTAGAAGTAGTTTGTTAAATAAAGAAAAAACCAAAAACATAAATAAAGTGATAGCTTCTATTTAAGCCGTTTGGCTTATTTTTCTGCTTACGTATAAGCAATTTCTGATTTTAAGTTTTCAGTTTACGTTTTAGGTTAATTAGGTTTCGCATTACTGTTAATATAGTGTGTTTAAATCGTTCTCATTCGTTTTTCCTTAGCGTAATCATTTAAACTCACTTAAACCCCTTTCCTGTCCAAATTCACCCGATCACAAACCCGTTTAAATAACCATCACACCTCGTCGAGACATAACGACCCGGGGAAACCACTATACTTCCGCGGAGCATTGACTCTAGACCGTTTAACCCTGTTGACCATCACCTGGTCAATTAGGTTGACCGTTTGGAGCCAATCAAATTTTGGCGCCGCTGCCGGGGAGGTCGTGCGCGTTATTCTAAACGATTTTACAGATTAGTGAATCTAGATATACATTCATTGTATATTTACCATCCTTTGTTCATATTTTCTCATTTTCAAAACAAAACCGTTCTCGAAAACTTTTTAAACTCAGTTTTCAACGAACACAAAAAACACAAAAACATTTTCTTTCTCATTTGTACAAAATGTATTTCCAAAAACCCAAAAATATTAACCTTAACCCTCTCACATCTTTGATTCTTCATCCCTACCCCTCTATACACCTTTGATTCTTTCTATGTCTCATCCACACTTTCTGGTTTGCCAATGGTGTGGTAATCCTTATAATGGTGGCAATTGCCCCAGTTGTGGCATGGTAGAATCAGGAAACGGGTCTGTCTATAACCAAGATCCTTACTCCTACCATGACACGACTGATTCATTCCATCAGTTACCACACCATCAGTCTCAGCAGTTTTACTGTTGTGAGTACTGTGGTGGTTCACACTACAGTTCTGATTGTCAATCAGGAAACACGCTTGTCTATGAGCAGTTTCCTGATAACAATTTAGACTTTAGCACATACGACTCACAGCCTCAACAGTTTTACTGTTGTGATTACTGTGGAGGTCCACACTTCAGCTCAGATTGTCAAACGGGAAATCCATATCCTTGTGACAATTTTGACACACCTTATTACGACCAACCTCCACAGTACGATATGAATCAAGCACTTCTTCCAGAAATGCAAAATATGATGAAAATCGTTGATGAGCTTAGGGGTTTAGTTCAAGACTTTGCCCAAAGACACACTCATCAAAAATCCATGGAAGAATTGCTTGCTGAAGAGCAGGCTGCTAGAATAAATGCCCAAGATGCCTATGAAAAATCTATTTAGGAATCAATTGCAAGAGAAAAAGCAGCCAAATCTAGCTCTTTGTTCCGTTTCATTCCTGATGACAGTGATGATGAGGATACACTTGACATCCTTGAATTTTATAAAACTTCATCAAGTTCATCAGATGAGATTCCATCAGTTGAGATTCCATCTCAACCCACTCTTATCACACCCGAGGTTTCCACTCACTCTCTAAACATGGGGGATGAGCATCTTAGCACTGTTCCTGATAAGGAATCGGACGAATTAATAAAGTCTAGTGTTGAGATCCTTGTCCCAATCCCGAGAGAGTCACAGGGAACTTTGGATGATATGTGTGATATTCCTTCACCTCTTGAGTGTTCAAACGATCAATTTGAGACTTTCTCAGATTTTAGCGATGATTGTACATCTCATGGAGACATTGAGTATATTGAGGCATCACTCCCTCAGTCTGATGTTGATCCTCTTCTTGAGGAGTTCGCTGATGAACTTACTCACATCAATCCACTTTCATTGGAAAGTGATGATGGTCTCCTCGATTTCCAAGCCGATCTGGGAGAAATTGAAAGTCTCCTACATCATGATCCGTCACTCACTTCTGATCCCAGCAGTCCAATAGAGAATAATAATCACTTTGTTCCTGAAGCATTCAATACTACTCTCACCAATCCTCTATTTGAATTCGAATCTGAATTCACTATGATTTCTAACAATCCAATCTTTGACGAGGATTGTGATGAGTCCACAACGGAACATGAGTTCACAAATTCACATCTTGTGAATAATTCTCTTCATGAGGAGTTCTCCGGTGAACTCACTCATCATGTCACGACTCCTCCGGAGTTTGATAGCCCGGGGGGAGATGCACTCAATCATGAGAATTTGCAAATTCCCACCCACCCTCCCGGGATATTATTGAGCTTACCCTTTGAAATCCAAACTTAGGCTACGGAGCCTGCTCTCGAGGAAGAAAATCAAATCATGATTTTCATCATGGTTTTCTTCCTTTTCTTCACCTATAAGGTGACATCTCTTGTTCTTCACTCCTTCGGGAGTGAGGACACTATATTTGATCCCGGCATTTTCATGTATCATTACCTTGAGCCGGATGCTTATAGGGTTTTCACCCTAAGTGTGGGGGAGTCCCCCATGCTATGGTTACAAAAGAAGTGAAAATACAAAATGGTGTTTTCCACGCTTAGCTTGTAATGTTGCCCTTTTACGTTCAAAATGTCGGCATAATAGCCGGGATTTTGAATATTGAGGACAATATTCATGCTAAGTGTGGGGGTGTATTTCGCTATTCTAGCGAATTTTATCACATTTTACTATATAATACCCCCGTTTTTGCCAAAATTTCAAAAATTTTAAAAAATTTTCACTGGTGCTTCAAAATTTTTGTGGTAATCAGTCCGCCTTGTCTAACCGACAAAAGGGATTGGCTAGTCCAGGAGCAAACGGCTCTTGGTAAAGACATCTCAAATCCGTTTACGGCTTGCAATTTGCCCAAAATTGTACGGTTCCTCAACTCCCCAAAAACAAATAAGTTGGCTAGCCCGCAAGATTATGGCTTGTGGTAAAGGCAGTGGAAAATCCATAATTGGTAATCAGCTCACCAAGATGTTGACTATTCCATCAAGAGCTGGCTAGTCCAGAAGCAAACGGCTTTTGGTAAAGACTAATCAAATCCGTTGACAGCTGGTGGTTTGCTCAAAATCAAACGGTTATCAGGTGTGCCACAGTTCTTACACCTAGCTACTCCAGAAGTGATGGCTTTTGGTAAAGAGTTTAAAATCCATTAAGTTTTTCTCAAAAGATTGCTAGGGACTAGCAATAGTTTAGTGTGGGGGATTGATGAGTGTGTAAATACTCATCATTTTTATCGTATCTGAACTGCCAAAACACCCAAAAACACTCAGAAATGCATCAAAATACAGAAATTATTCGAAAAGTGTGTTTTATATGTTTTAGATGCAAAATGTTTAAAAACAAATGAAAAACGAACAAAGTTTGCACAATTGGCAGTTTCAGTCCCTCAAGTTTCAAAAATTGACAAAACTAGTCCCTGAAAGTTTAAAACGAAAGAAAAGTCAACCCAAGGCAAAGAAAAGTCAAAAATTGTCAAAATAAGTCCTTGGGTGAAAAAGTTTGAGAAAATTACACTTTTACCCCTCAAAATCCAAAATTACAATAAAAGGTCCCTGGAGTTTCAGTATTTGGCAGATTTGGTCCCTTAACTTTCAAATTTGGCGATTTTGGCCCCCGGATAGTTTCAAATTTTGGAAAATATCAAATTTTGGTCCTTTGATAATTAATACTTGGCAAATACTATCCTTATGATGACTTTGGAAAATTTCCATTTCATACCCTTGATTTTCAGCTATTGCAAAAAATGGTCCTTGTACTTTCACTTATTTAAACCAAACGGACCTAAAGCTAAAATAAACCCAAAGCAAATCCACCACCCAAGCCCACATTACACCTTATGCCTCCCACAAAAGCCCATACACCTCCAGCCCACACCCATTCGCTTAATAATACCACCCACCCAGGGTTTGACCCCCTTTTGACCATCATCTCCAAACAACACCACGTGAACCTTTCCCCCCCCCCCCTGCCAAAACCTGCAACACCAACATACCATCATTCACCCCTATACTCCATTCACCAACACTCCACCCCTACACTTACTTTCCCCCACTTAAAAACAAAACCTTGTCCCATGCCAAATGCAAAAAGCCAAGAGTTATCAGACCACTTGCAAAACCACTTTCCCGCCAAAAGGGATCAAACGGCCATGAGCCATTCTACTCATCCAAAGGCCCAAAAGAAGAGGAGAAACTTACAAGAAGCCAGAGAAGAAACCCTAGCCCTCTGGAGAGTATAAATAGAATGTTGTAGCCAAAGTATAAGGCATTAGGATTTTTTAAAATTAGTTAATGGTAGGTAAATTAGTGTAGAATGGGATAGCTTATGCTTTAGTTTTAATTAGTTTTCCAAGTCAGTATTGTAATTTTACATTTCCAGTTAAATAAAAGATTTTCAGTTTCAAATACATTTGCCCTTCAAAATTTCTGCTTTAGCTCATTTCCTTTGCTTTTGTTAATTGCTTAAATTGTGCCCATCTACTACTTATTTCTGTTTTGTGTTGCTTATTAATGCTTATTAGTTACTAATGATGCTTAGTTCCTAGCCTATATGCCTTTTTCTACTTGTTAACTGTCACATTAAGTTTCCTTAGCTTATCTTAGTTGTTTATCTTATGCTACTTTTTCAAAGTTGAATATTGCTTGTTATAGGTTTAAGGTGGGCTAAGAAATTCTGTAACTTAGGACCTGTGGTGGTCATAGTTTCACAAGAAATCAACCCATGTCCACTCATTGCCCCATTTTAGCCCACTTCTTGCTTTGACTGATCAAGTACCTTTCTATGCTCAATTTCTGTTTGGTTATGCTTATTTACACATGTTATTGCTTCTTATGCTCAGATTGCAAGTTTAAATTCATTTGTTTAAAGTTTCTTTCAAAACTGTCATTTTAGCTCTGTATAGTTTATTGCAAGTTGCTTACTTAGATTGCTTATTGTTTGATCCTAATTGTTTTTCTACTCTTAATATAGCTAGGTAGTAGTTGTCATTCATTTTTCCATGCTCAATTCATCACTAGCTGTGTAAAGTTTCGCAACAGTCAAGGTATAAGGGATGTTTGGCATTTCCTAGTTTGCTGATTTAATGCTTGTCTCAGAAGTGGTAATTAGCTTAGACTTACTACTTAGGTTGTATTAGGGGTATACAAACACAAATTGGTAGGATAGTTCATGAAAAGGTCAAAGTTACAAGCCTAAGCTTCCACAGCTTATCTGTTGGGGATTAGGGAGGCTAAGTCTTTAATGTGAGTTTAGATTCAGTTAAGTTAGCTTAAGTTAGTCTCATTTAAGTTTGGTTTAACACTTTTAATCACCTAAGCTCAGTAGAAACTTCACAAAAGTCAATTTAGTCATTTTCCTTAGAAAGTCAAATTGCCTTATGCAGAAAATCCTAAATATTGCATCAATTATTGTGATTTTTGTACTTATAGTTAGGACTTGGAACTTTACCATGTTGTTGTCCACCACCTAGACTACAAATCCACACTATTAGCTTAATTTTGGAAATTTTCTTAATAGCTTTTTCGATGGCCTTTTTAGGGCTGCAGGGCAAGGCTCATGCCCTGCACCACAGTTGGCTAGTTTTTCTCATAGCTACACATTTTTCAGTATTTGATGTTTGTGCTTGATAATTGTTGATTTGGGAAGCCACCTAGGATGTACTGTTAGCTGTGTTCATGTTTTTCCCTTAATTGCTTATTTGACTTCTTATTTTGCTCACTTAGGTTGCTTCTTGATCCCTAGTTTCTGAGTATGCATCTGTGGCACTGAGTTTGTTGATCCTTGTTCATGCTTGATCATAGCTTGCTGAATCATAATCCTTAGTTAGATTCTCATCAATTGTGATTGTGCTTGTTAGTGTTTGGACTGGTGTTGGCTTATTTACTTAATTGCTTTAACTGCTTATTGCATTATATTCACTTATGCCCTATCATCATGAACTGTTGAGAGTGTTAGCTTGCATAAGCTTGAGCTTTGTTTAATTTTAGTTTACTTTAATTCATTTTAGGTCATTTAAGCTGTTCTACCCTACTCTCTAAGTGTGTGAGCTTTTTGGAATGTCCATTTGCTATCAGCTGATTAACTGTTTGGTTTTGAGAGTCTGTGGTCATCAAGCTCAATTCACAAGCTGATTGTGAGCTTAATAGTTGGTTTCAAACCCTGATACTTGGTTCATTTGGTAGCCCCCCTCCCCAGCTTTTTAGCTCAAGCTTTGCTTTGGTCCCTAAGTCACTCAGGTGGGCCCCACATAGGTCCAAAAACACCCTCTCAGGCCTGTTTGGTTTTAAGTTTGTGAGTTTGCTTATTTGCTAGTTCTGGCTTATTCTGTGAGTTTCTTTGGTAGTTTTAAGTTGATTTAAGCTTATAGAAGTTATTTGTAGTATACTCTAGCTTTTGGTAATTAATTGCATTGTTTGCTTATTTTTAAGTGCTTATTTGTAAGAGCTTATTACCCATTTTGCTTATTTTGACTTCTTTTTCAGTAATTTTTATTTTTCTTAAGTTCCTAATTATATTTTAGAATTTTCCTAAAAATTTCAGATTTTTCTTTGCCTTTTTAGTATTTTTAATAAATCAAAAGTAGTTTTAGTAATTAATAAATAGTTATTAATTAATAATAAATAGATAAATAGTAGGAAACATATATTTTTAGTTTTAAAATTACTTTTATATTATTTTAGAATTTTTAGAATTAAATTTTCACTTTTCTAGCTTAATTTCATAATTAGTGTAATTTAAATATTATTAATTAGTAATTAAATAGTAATTAATTAATAGTAATTAATTAAATAGTATAAAATTTTTTTTTTCTTTTTCTAAAAATTTTCTTTTATCGTTAGGATCGTAAAAATATAATTTTCATGTCCGTAGGGTTAGCGTAGCTCAATTTTCACTTTTTATTTCGCGCACTCGCGTTTATTTTAATTTTAACTCGCGTTTTATTTAAGTACCTTTTACGTTTTTAAATTTAGGTTACGTTTGTAGAAGTAGTTTGTTAAATAAAGAAAAAACCAAAAACATAAATAAAGTGATAGCTTCTATTTAAGCCGTTTGGCTTATTTTTCTGCTTACGTATAAGCAATTTCTGATTTTAAGTTTTCAGTTTACGTTTTAGGTTAATTAGGTTTCGCGTTACTGTTAATATAGTGTGTTTAAATCGTTCTCATTCGTTTTTCCTTAGCGTAATCATTCAAACTCACTTAAACCCCTTTCCTGTCCAAATTCACCCGATCACAAACCCGTTTAAATAACCATCACACCTCGTCGGGACATAACGACCCGGGGAAACCACTATACTTCCGCGGAGCATTGACTCTAGACCGTTTGACCCTGTTGACCATCACCTGGTCAATTAGGTTGACCGTTTGGAGCCAATCAATAGACTACGTTAGAGATAACAATAAACCTTGGTGAGCCTAAAACCCACAACAAGGTCATCTAATCAATTGTCTAATAGCACTGATGAGTGTCTAAATACTCATCATTTTATACCAATCTGAGCTGCCAAAACATCCAAAAACACTCAAATATGCATTTAAATACTTAAAATATCTTAGAAGTGTGTTTTATATGTTTTAAATGCAAAATATGCAAAAACAGATGAAAATAGTACAAAGTTTGCATAATTGGCAGTTTCAGTCCTTCAAGTTTCATAAATTGGCAAAACTAGTCCCTGGTTATTCTAAAAACATGAAAATGTCACCAAAGGTCCTTTTTAATCATAAAGTTACATATTTAGTCCTTTGGTGCAAAGTTTCATAAAATTACAAGTTTAGTCCCTCAACTTTGGAAATTGACATAAATGGTCCCTGGGATGTAAAAACTTTGAGAAAAATCAATTTTGGTCCTTGTACTAATAATATTTTGCAGGAATGGTCCTTGGTGTGAAGTTTGGTGAATTTACATAATTGGTCCCTCAAGTTTCACAGTTTGGCAAAAATAGTCCCCGGGTATTTTAAAAGTGAAAATTATCAAACATACCCTTGTACTATTCATTTATGACAAATTAGGTCCTTTGAACTACTTTGGGAAAGTGACATAATCAGACCCTCAACTTTGCTAAAATTACAAAATTGGTCCCTATGTTACATAAACCAAACGGACCCTATGTTATTATTAAACAAAAAACCAAACCAAATCCAAACTAAACCCAAACAATACCAAGCCCACCCTTTTATTAAAACCCCAAGCCCAAAGTTACCCAGCCCAATCCCTTAAATAAATAATACCGGGTCAACACCCGGTCAAACCCCACAAAACCACCCCTTTCCCTCTTCCCTTCCCTCTCATACACTGCAACACCAATACCACTCCACACCCACAGTATTCACTTCCACCTCACCTCCTACTCACCCTACCCACTCTCCTCCACCTCCACAACATTCCAAACCCTTGAAAAACTTCACCACGCAATCTACAGTGCCCCAACTGACACAAGACTTTTTGGCGCGAAAAAAGTAATTTAAACGGCTTGGATTGTTCAGACCTTATCAACGGCTCAGATATGGTGGGAAATGACATTGTGGGTCCCACAAACTCAGAAAATCTCTACAAAAGGGAAAAGATGCAGAAGAGATGAATTATTAGTTTAGTTTTAGTTAATTGTAATCGTAGGTAGTGTAGAATAATTTCTAGTTGTTACTTTCAGTTTCAAACACTTGTATTTAGTTCCTTTCATGTATTTCAATCTTTATTTTCAAATCAATTTCAAGTTTCAGTTGGATATCTCAGTTTATGCATTTTCATTGAATTTCAAAAATCTCAAAAAGTTTGAATGTTGTTTATTGTTGCTGTATTGAATTAATAAGCTCACATAAGCCTTGACAAAGCTTATTAAAGCTTTTATATATCTTATAATTCAGTTTAGTAGTTAAACTCAAAAAAATAGAAAAAATAGTTTAAAAATAGAAAATCAAGGAAAGATCAAGAAGGATACTGAGCTGGGTGTGATTTGGATTGTTCATGGTTTAGAGTCCTATGGGGGACACTAGGTATTGATTTGGTATACTGGTTCACTCATTTCTCAGCTTGTCTTCATTTGTAAGCAAATCTTCATATTTTTAGTTTTATTAGTTTTTAATGTGTTTGTAGTGTAAAATTGGTTCAAATAGCTTTATTAGTTTTTAATGTGCTTTAGTTTTATTAGGAACTCAAGGAATTGTTGTGAATTTAGTAGAAGGATTCAGACCCTGTGCTTTGTAGAAATAATAGTCCACCACCTTGTCTTTAAGTTCCTACCATCATTTCATTTTTTCTAATTTTCTACTGGGCCCCACTCACTCTCAAAGTTACCTGCAGGGAAGACCTCTTCCCCTGCATCAGCAGCTACCCTTCCATCACCACCACTTTGGTGGTGATTTGTGACCACCACAGTGGGCCCCACACTTCCAAATTAGTTTCTTACAACCCCCTCCTACCAGACTCTTAGAGTTGACCTTTTTTCTGATCTGAATCATTGTGGACCCCACCTGAATCAGACCCAAAAGTTTGTCCCTATTCTGTGTTGCTTTTGAGTTTTTGGAATAGCTTATTTTTGCTTATCAGCTTATCTACTGAGCTTATTTGGCAAATTTTAGCTTAGACAAGTCCAATATACTTATTTAGATCAGAATAGTCCTTAGTGGGTCCCACATAAGTTCAGTTGAGCTTATTTGCTTATTCAGTCAACTAAAGTCAACTGTGGAAGTAATAAGCCCCCACAGTTCTTAATAATAAGCTATAAAATAGTTGTTTTTACAAAAGTTGTTTATTTTTAGGTATAATTTAGTTTTGTAAAAGAAAAATCCAGAAAAGACAACATAAAAATAAGTGATAGTTTCTATTTAATATAATTTAGTTTTAATTTTCAATTTTAGATTTTTATTAAGTAAGTTGTGTTTTTATATTTTTATTAATTTCCTTTTAGGTTAAAGTATTTTTAATAATTTTCTCAGATTTTTATATTGTCATTTGATATTTATTAGATTTAAAAATAGTTTTATTAGTAATTAATCAATAATTAAGTTATAAATAGCATAATTAATTTTTATAAGTTAATACCTAGTTTTTATATTTTTTTATAGCTTTTATAAGTCATAAAATAGTTTTATAAATTTTTCCATAATTTTCTAAGTTGATTTAGTATTATTTGTAATTTAAAATAGTTTAATTAGTATAATTAAGATAAATAGTTTTTAATTAATAAAAAGCTCATAAAAAGACAAAAAATATTTATTTTTATTTTTTATACTTTCTTGAAGTTCTATTTTAAGTTTAGAAATTATTTTTTCAAATTTTTAGTTTAATTTGTAGTGTTTATTATTTTTAGTTTTTATTTAACTTAGTTTTAATTAAATAGTTAAATAAGTTTTTAATTAAATAATTAATAATAAATAATAAAATAATCTAAAAAATAGTTTTCTTTTTAATTTAATTTTCTTTTAAGTTTAAGTTTATAGAATTTTCATTTTTAACCCCTGTAGTTTAATTTTCCTTAAAACTCACCTTTTTCTCAGTACGCAGTCGCGTCTGATTTTAATTTGGTGTACGTTTAAACGTTTTAGATATCTAGGTTTTACGTAATCGTTCTAATAGTTTATTTAAGTTATAAAACCTTAGTGTAATCACACACACACACACACTTATACCTTTCCTGTTCACATTCACTGATCACAGATTCGTTTTTAATAAAGCATCGCACACCTCGTTGGGACATTACGACCCGGGGAAACACTGTATTCCACGGAAGCATTTGCCTTAGACGTTTGACTTTTACGGTTGACCATTCACAAGTGGTTGACTAATAAAAGTTGACCGTTTGAGGCGAATCAAAATTTGGCGCCGCTGCGGGGGAGGTTGTGCGCTTATTCTAAACGATTTTGCGTATTAGTGAACCTGAATACACGCTCATTGTATATTTATCCATCCTTGTTCATATTATTATCATATAAAACCAAAAACTGTTCCCGAAAACTTTTTAAAATTAGTTTTCAACGAACACAAAAACCCAAGAATATTTTCCTTATTATTATTACTACAAAAATTTTCAAAATACCAAAAATATTCATCCCTTTACCCTCTATCCTTTTAATTCTACCTTCTTCCACTTGTCCCATAATTGATTCTAATGGCATCTCTCGATGAAGATTTCTTTGAACAAAGGGCTTATGAGAGCAACATCGAAAAACTTATTGCCTTGTCAAAGATATCGAGATGTCGTGTTGATTATGATGGACCATCGATTCATATTCCCTCTCCAGTGAGGGAAATGGAATGAGAAACCGGGGTGACAAAGGACCCTGTACTTTCCTCTGACTATGGAAGTGCTAAATACGTCCAACCTACGGTTGTCCAAGAATCTAAGCTCACAATTGATCCTAACCTTTCACGGTTTACGGTTAAAAGTTTGTCAAGCAAACGTACAGAGCTTAGGGCAGTGACTGAAAAGAACGATTTGCCTAATCTTCACATTTATCAAAAACAAAAACCTGAGACCATAACGGAAGTGGTGGAAATTCCTAGCTCTCAGAGCACACCACTTATTCCACCTCCAGATTTTGTTCCTTGTGTCGGTTGTGGTGAGCCGCTTTTCGGTTTTCCATGTCGTTGGTGTACATGTGAACAATGTGGTAATGATATTCAAGACGGGAGTTGTTTGTTTTGTGGATCGAGTAATTCATTTGCTTATGATCCTAATCAAAGCTCATTCAACGACTCCTCAAATTTTTCCAACTACCCATCACATTCATACGAGCAAGAATCATATTATCCTAATCTCAATGATGCTTCGTATCAAAATACACCAAACCAGACTCAACAGTTTTACTGTTGTGAGTATTGTGGAGGCCCTCACTACGGCTCTGATTGTCAAACTAGGAATCAGTTTGTCTATGAACAGGTTCCTTGTAACAATCATGAATTTGGTTTTAACCAGCCTTCACAGTACACAAACCCTCAACCACTTCCTCAGGACGAGTTAGCTAAAGCTGAATTGATTACTAAAATGCTGATTAATCAAACTCAATTCAACCAAACCATTCAAGATGGAATAAACAGTCTTAAGGATCAGATTCTTAGGAAACAAAAACCTCTTGTTAACTCATTACATCGTGAGGATGAAAGTGATGAGGATGAACCAATTGAAGAAGAAAACTCAAAGGACCCTTCAGATATCTTGATAATGGGGGACAAGCAATTCAAAGTAACTCCTCTTAAGGAAATAAATGTCCTTGTTCCAATCCCAAAGGTATCTGAGAAACCTTTTGATTCAACTTCAGTTGAAGCTACTTCACTAGAAATACAGGGAGAAAAGAATATAACTGAATCACTAGCAGTAGAAATTATGGAACTTGTAGAAGCCATAACTGCTAGTCCTTCTCAACTCCCTGAGTCTACTGTTATCACACACGAGGTTCCCACTCACTCTCTGAGCATGGGGGACGAGCATCTTGACACTGTTCCTCAAAAGGAATTGGACGAATTCATAAAGTCTAGTGTTGAGAACCTTGTCTCAATCCCAAGTGAGTCACAGGGAATTCTTAATCATATGTGTGATATCCCTCCCCCTCTTGTCTTTCCAAAATTTGATCATATTGAGATGTTCTCTGATTCTGAAGAGGACTATTCTTTATCTTGTGGAGACATAAGTTATGTGGGGGAATTACCTTCTGAGCTTGTCAACTCAGAAGAAGAGAATGAGGAAGAAATAACCCAAGACGAAGCTCTTCGTCTTACGTTATTAAATGCTAATCTTCTCATTTCTAGAATCGAGGCTTTTAATGAAAAGCCTAATTTATCTCCTATCCCCGTCAAGGATAGTGAGGTTTTGATCAATGATTCTATTCCGGAATTGCAAACGTTCCATTTTGATCAAACGGGAGAGAAGATAAGTGGTATCACCACTTCTCATTCTTATAATTCTCTTTCCGTTTATGAATCATTTACTTTTGAGGAGTTCCCCAATGAACTCACTCAAATCAATCCCGAACATGAATCATTCACCTTTGAGGAGTTCTCCGGTGAACTCACTCATATCATATCTCCACCGGAGTATGATAATTTTTATTTTGATCTAGACATACCCATAATATGTCTTGATCAAACGAGCTTAAAAGAGGAGATTCATGAAACAATGAATTCTCCTATTGAAGATGAGGAGTTAGTTATGATTTTCATCATGACTTTCTTTCTTTTCTTCATATATCCCGTTGCTTATCCTGTTCTTCACTCTTTCGGGAGTGAAGACATTATCTTTGACCCCGGCATTCTCATTTATAAATTTTGAGCCGGGTACTTATCTCATCGGTGTGGAACTTTCACGTGCTTCAAATGTTTATCCAAACGTCTTGAAGGAAAGTCCGATTGAGATTGTCTCTTCCACTTACTTCCCCATGGACAAATGAATTCGGGGTCGAGTCAAGCTAGCGACTCGGTAAATAAAAACAGTAGCATGTGCTTAGGGTTTTCACCATAAGTGTGGGAGAGATACCCCACATGTTGTATATATATAGTCTAAAAAAAATAAAAAAATGTGTGTACATAAACTTAAATAAAGGCTATGGAATATTTTCTTCTTACGTTCTAAGTGTTGGTTTAACACCCGGTACTTTGAATATTGAGGACAATATTCAGTTCTAAGTGTGGGGGGAGATTCGTTATTCTAACGAATTTAAACACATGTTCCATCAAGAACCCCCATTTTAGCCAAAATTTTAAATTTTTTTCTCACTTAGAACGCAATAAATGGTTATCAGTCCGCCATGTCTAACCCACATAAGGATTGGCTAATCCAGGAGCAAACGGTTCTTGGTAAAGATATCTCAAACCCGTTGATGGCTTGCAATTTGCCCAAAATTGTATGGTACCTCAACTCGCCATATCCCATAAAGCGAATGAGTTGGCTAGCCCGCAAGATTATGGCTTGTGGTAAAGGCAGTGGAAAAACCATAATTGGTAATCAGCTCACCAAGATGTTGACTATTCCATCAAGAGTTGGCTAGTCCAGAAGCAAACGACTTTTGGTAAAGACTAATCAAATCCGTTGACAGCTGGTGATTTGCTCAAAATCACACGGTTATCAGATGTACCACAGTTCTTACATCTGGCTACTCCAGAAGTGATGGCTTTTGGTAAAGAGTTTTTCAAATCCATTAAGTTTTTCTCAAAAGATTGCTAGGGACTAGCAATAGTTTAGTGTGGGGGATTGATGAGTGTCTAAATACTCATCATTTTATACCAATCTGAGCTGCCAAAACATCTAAAAACACTCAAATATGCATCTAAATACTTAAAATATCTTAGAAGTGTGTTTTATATGTTTCAAATGCAAAATATGCAAAAACAGATAAAAAACGTACAAAGTTTGCATAATTGGCAGTTTCAGTCCCTCAAGTTTCATAAATTGGCAAAACTAGTCCCTGGTTATTCTAAAAACATGAAAATGTCACCAAAGGTCCTTTTTAATCATAAAGTTACATATTTAGTCCTTTGGTGCAAAGTTTCATAAAATTACAAGTTTAGTCCCTCAACTTTGGAAATTGACATAAATGGTCCTTGGGATGTAAAAACTTTGAGAAAAATCAATTTTGGTCCTTGTACTAATAATATTTTGCAGGAATGGTCCTTGGTGTGAAGTTTGGTGAATTTACATAATTGGTCCCTCAAGTTTCACAGTTTGGCAAAAATAGTCCTCGGGTATTTTAAAAGTGAAAATTATCAAACATACCCTTGTACTATTCATTTATGACAAATTAGGTCCTTTGAACTACTTTGGGAAAGTGACATAATCAGACCCTCAAATTTGCTAAAATTACAAAATTGGTCCCTATGTTACATAAACCAAACGGACCCTATGTTATTATTAAACAAAAAACCAAACCAAATCCAAACTAAACCCAAACAATACCAAGCCCACCCTTTTATTAAAACCCCAAGCCCAAAGTTACCCAGCCCAATCCCTTAAATAAATAATACCGGGTCAACACCCGGTCAAACCCCACAAAACCACCCCTTTCCCTCTTCCCTTCCCTCTCATACACTGCAACACCAATACCACTCCACATCCACAGTATTCACTTCCACCTCACCTCCTACTCACCCTACCCACTCTCCTCCACCTCCACAACATTCCAAACCCTTGAAAAACTTCACCACGCAATCTACAGTGCCCCAACTGACATAAGAATTTTTGGCGCGAAAAAAGTAATTTAAACGGCTTGGATTGTTCAGACCTTATCAACCGCTCAGATATGGTGGGAAATGACATTGTGGGTCCCACAAACTCAGAAAATCTCTACAAAAGGGAAAAGATGCAGAAGAGATGAATTATTAGTTTAGTTTTAGTTAATTGTAATCGTAGGTAGTGTAGAATAATTTCTAGTTGTTACTTTCAGTTTCAAACACTTGTATTCAGTTCCTTTCATGTATTTCAATCTTTATTTTCAAATCAATTTCAAGTTTCAGTTGGATATCTCAGTTTATGCATTTTCATTGAATTTCAAAAATCTCAAAAAGTTTGAATGTTGTTTATTGTTGCTGTATTGAATTAATAAGCTCACATAAGCCTTGACAAAGCTTATTAAAGCTTTTATATATCTTATAATTCAGTTTAGTAGTTAAACTCAAAAAAATAGAAAAAATAGTTGAAAAATAGAAAATCAAGGAAAGATCAAGAAGGATACTGAGCTGGGTGTGATTTGGATTGTTCATGGTTTAGAGTCCTATGGGGGACACTAGGTATTGATTTGGTATACTGGTTCACTCATTTCTCAGCTTGTCTTCATTTGTAAGCAAATCTTCATATTTTTAGTTTTACTAGTTTTTAATGTGTTTGTAGTGTAAAATTGGTTCAAATAGCTTTAATTAACTTTACTTAATCTGTTTTAAGTTTTAAAATCATAGTTGTAGTTTAATTATTCAAAGTTGTAGTGTAACTGTCTAATATAGGGGTGTTTGGATTTACATGTTTCACTGTGTCCTTGTGATTTTCATAGGTTAAAATCTATTCAGACATCATCCTTAGTATTAAACTAATATAGTTAAAACATAAAACCAGTAGGTCATAGCTTTAAAAGTCAAAATCCAACTCCAAACCCCTTGACAGTTAACTGTCAAGGATTTTAGTCCCATAAACCCACCCATTAGCTTATATCTTAAAGCTTTAGCTTAATTTAGGTCTCTTGTAGCTTATTATAACTTAATCAGTCAGTAAGATAGTTTAGAATCTCAACAAAGTCAAACTAGCTAAGTTCATTAAAAAGTCAAAACCAACCTTTGCAGAAAAATCCAAAAACTCAAGGAATTGTTGTGAATTTAGTAGAAGGATTCAGACCCTGTGCTTTGTAGAAATAATAGTCCACCACTTTGTCTTTAAGTTCCTACCATCATTTCATTTTTGCTAATTTTCTACTGGGTCCCACTCACTCTCAAAGTTACCTGCAGGGAAGACCTCTTCCCCTGCATCAGCAGCTACCCTTCCATCACCATCACTTTGGTGGTGATTTGTGACCACCACAGTGGGCCCCACACTTCCAAATTAGTTTCTTACAACCCCCTCCTACCAGACTCTTAGAGTTGACCTTTTGTCTGATCTGAATCATTGTGGACCCCACCTGAATCAGACCCAAAAGTTTGTCCCTATTCTGTGTTGCTTTTGAGTTTTTGGAATAGCTTATTTTTGCTTATCAGCTTATCTACTAAGCTTATTTGGCAAATTTTAGCTTAGACAAGTCCAATATACTTATTTAGATCAGAATAGTCCATAGTGGGTCCCACATAAGTTCAGTTGAGCTTATTTGCTTATTCAGTCAACCAAAGTCAACTCTGGAAGTAATAAGCCCCCACAGTTCTTAATAATAAGCTATAAAATAGTTGTTTTTACAAAAGTTGTTTATTTTTAGGTATAATTTAGTTTTGTAAAAGAAAAATTCAGAAAAGACAACATAAAAATAAGTGATAGTTTCTATTTAATATAATTTAGTTTTAATTTTCAATTTTAGATTTTTATTAAGTAAGTTGTGTTTTTATATTTTTATTAATTTCCTTTTAGGTTAAAGTATTTTTAATAATTTTCTCAGATTTTTATATTGTCATTTGATATTTATTAGATTTAAAAATAGTTTTATTAGTAATTAATCAATAATTAAGTTATAAATAGCATAATTAATTTTTATAAGTTAATACCTAGTTTTTATATTTTTTATAGCTTTTATAAGTCATAAAATAGTTTTATAAATTTTTCCATAATTTTCTAAGTTGATTTAGTATTATTTGTAATTTAAAATAGTTTAATTAGTATAATTAAGATAAATAGTTTTTAATTAATAAAATGCTCATAAAAAGATAATAAATATTTATTTTTATTTTTTATACTTTCTTCAAGTTCTATTTTAAGTTTAGAAATTATTTTTGCAAATTTTTAGTTTAATTTGTAGTGTTTATTATTTTTAGTTTTTATTTAACTTAGTTTTAATTAAATAGTTAAATAAGTTTTTAATTAAATAATTAATAATAAATAATAAAATAATCTAAAAAATAGTTTTCTTTTTAATTTAATTTTATTTTAAGTTTAAGTTTATAGAAATTTCATTTTTAACCCCTGTAGTTTATTTTTCCTTAAAACTCACTTTTTTCTCAGTACGCAGCCGCGTCTGATTTTAATTTGGTGTACGTTTAAACGTTTTAGATATCTAGGTTTTACGTAATCGTTCTAATAGTTTATTTAAGTTATAAAACCTTAGTGTAATCACACACACACACACACACACTTATACCTTTCCTGTTCACATTCACTGATCACAGATTCGTTTTTAATAAAACATCGCACACCTCGTTGGGACATTACGACCCGGGGAAACACTGTATTCCACGGAAGCATTTGCCTTAGACGTTTGACTTTTACGGTTGACCATTCACAAGTAATTGACTAATAAAAGTTGACCGTTTGAGGCGAATCAAAAACTTCCTCTGAACCTTGACAATGGAATTATACTATTGACAAGTAAAAGCTACATAATCACAACAAAAGGGATTAGACTAAAATCCTTTTATTTTGTTTAATAGTTCTATAGATTTCTTTAAGAAGTTAGTTCACATCTTAATTGATGTATCTCTTTAGGGGTTTTTTTATTATTTTTTATTTATTTATTTATTTATTTAAATTGAGTTCATTATAGTTGTTGTAACTTTATTCAACCATGTTGTTGAAATTCAATGAAATTTAGTTTTTGCAAAAAAAAAAAAAAAAAAAAAAAAAAAAAAAAAAAAAAAAAAGTTTGTTAAGTTAAATTCAAATGATACTATTATTATTATTATTTTCTTTTACAAGATAGCATATTACTGTTATCTTATCTTATTCTAGTTAAGAACAAAGAATGAAAGATTGTCCTTTTCATGATAGTAAAAGGTAACTTGACTATTTTCGTGCCACGCCAGTCAAAAAAATCTTTCACTATCAAATGAGCAAAACAAACAAAATAACTATCAATGTTTTTCTTTAAGTTCTTGCCCTTATTTAAATTCCCAAATATCACTTTTAAAAGGATACTAAAATTCATCTAATCAATTGGAAGCAATGGAGGCCAAGAAAGTGAAGTCGAGAAAGATTTTAAAGATATGTTGCGGCTTCGTTGCAGTGCTTATGATCATCCTTCTTGTTTCTATAATATTGCTATTAACGGTCTTCAAACTGAAACATCCTAAGGTTACAACCCATCCCACGCACCTAGAAAACGTTGAGTTTCAGTTATTACCTAACATTAGCATAAATGCAACAATTGTGTTAAACGTGACAATAAGCAATCGTAATCATGGGAGCTTCAAGTTTAGAGACTCCATTGCATATGTTGATTATAGAGGAACCTTAATAGTTGAGATCCCTATTGAGCATGCCAAAATTCCAGCTCGTGGTAATTATACCATCACGGCTTATGCCAATGTGACAGCAGAGAAAATGGTAACAAATCCAAATTTTGTTAATGATATCGAATCGGGTCATCTGAACTTCACGTCTACTGCAACCTTGAAGGGGGAAGTAAGTCTTTTTAAGATCATAAAAAGGAGAGCGAAGGTTACAAATGGTTGTGACATTTTTGTTGAGATTTCGGCAAGGAAAGTTGAGTCAGAATGTCATGCAAAATTTAAACTCTAAGCACTGTTGTAAGTTAATACCTTTTTTGTTAACCACGAGAGTTCATAGTTTTGTATTTACCGAAATAAATATAACATATATATATGTACATATAAATACTAAAATACACACTTACATATATCTATAATTCACATGCACATCCAATTAATATTAGCGAACGGCGATAGTGGAGATGACTTATTAAAAAATTAAAATCCAAAATACAGTAACTTTGGTATGTATTTTTAAGTTTAAATTATGATATTAACAGGGAATTTCGAGTGAAGTACTTGTCGGAGTATGTTTTATCCGATAAAGCAAGCTGTATTTTTTTTTTTTTTTTTTTTTTTTTTTTATTTTTTATCTTAGTACGTATTTTCATGAGAAGGTTCTCTTCTTACTTTTTAGTATAACGTGATTCTAATTAATTGTGTACTTGCAATTAATTAAAATATTCCATTTCTGAGAATAATATATCTGATTCTTCAATTAGCTAGCTAGATCAAAATTAGATTTTCTATGTATATTAATATTTGATTCTTCATTTCTTAAAGTTAACGAGAAAAAGATATTCTAACTACATATGATTGAGTCCAAACCAGACTTGCTTAACTCAGATTGTAATGGATCAGGATAATTTTATAAAGCGATTAACAAACTTATAATTTTATATATAAGTTGACAAACTTATATATATAAAGCGATTAACATATAATTTTATTTTCTTTGTTAAAAATTAATACTAGTAGTTGATAAAGAAAGTTAAACAACAAATCAATGGTGATATTTTATTTAAATTTATATAAAAGTAATCATTTTTCAAGAAATTACATTGTATTTATAAAGAGGACACTACTAGGACAGTGATATACTGATATGTGATAAACCAGGATAATAAAATGTGTTATACTATTGTCCATTGGAGCAATCTCAATGACCACGAATTGGCTATTGACATGACCTTAGTGTCTTAGTGAATCGTATCTAGACGGTAAATGTTCAGTTGATCGGTTAACTTTTAACAAAAAGCGGCAAGAATACACTTAATTATTACATGGGGTCGGGTCCTTGAAAAAGATGAATCGGCATGAAAAGGGTGCAAGGGGTCAAAATCTCTATGTCAATTTAAACTTTTGAAAAGATATATATATAGTATCAATTGTTTTATTCTTTACGCTTCATTACAGAAAACTCGTGATAGAATAAATTGATATAAAGGTGTGCTAGCTACAAATTAGTCAATAATTGTGAAACATATTTCTGTAAAGAATAAGAATGTTCATTGAACGTGATAAAATCATGGTTTATATCCCCAAGTGTCACGGGATCAGGTTTTTAAGTTTGATTGATTATTTCTTAAGCAAAGAGAATATTCATCAATAAATAACAAAATTAGAGGTTGGTCGAAGTCGGTATAGGAATTACAGATGCATTAGTCGGAGGAGATGCTGAAATATAATCATTAATTTGTTTTCTAGAACAATGACAATTTAGCATTATATGTAGTAGCTACTTATAAAGTCTTTTGCTTAGACCTTAAAAAAAGATTATGATGGTGGAAATAAACCCAATCACTCCTTTGTTTAATATGGCTCGATTGAATGTGGCGGAAATAAATATTAATTACATATCTCCTTTAACATTCAAGAGATTATCATGCATGAGGAAACGTTTTGATTTTGTATTTAACAATGCAAGTGAAAATTTTCATGAATGTTCTAGTTGTGAGAAGTTTTTGCGAAAAATAATTTGGGGTTTTACAATGTACATATGTATGCATAATTGGTATTTAGGGGAAGCATAATAGTTATACATTGTGAAATCCTACTCCTAAACAAGCATAAATTTTCATAATTTCGAAATCTCCAAACTAGGTTTGGTCATTTGTGCATAATAGAAACCTTAGACTCATATTTTTTAAGAAGAAATTAGGATGAAATCACTTACGATTGATGTTGGAAACAGTAGGAATGAGTAATCCTTGTTGATTTGAGGCACGGAAATGGCAAAATTGATTGCAATTGAGAGGTTGAGGGTGTCGTGTTCGCTTGGTATAATGGTTTAATGGGGGAATAAGCTTACTATCAAGAAAAGTGGGTATATACCCATTTTCAGATATGGACAGATCCATTATGGGGGCAGATCCTTTGTTTTGGATCTGTGGACCTGTAGGGAGCTGGTAGGTGTTCCAAGTCCATAGTGCACAAGAGGGGTAAAATAAGTCGGTTTAGTGAGATGAATCCTTTCGTATTGGATCTGTGGATCCGTCTAGCACTGGTGATGGTTTTGTTGTTAGCTTTTAAGTTGGATGAGAAAATTTTACATATGTTGTAATTTTCTCGTGTTTGGTTATTCGGTTATGACCATTAATGATTGCATTGCAACTTAACTTGCTTAAATAATTTCGGATGAAATGTTCTAAGTTGTCAAGCCTACTACGTTGTATATTTTATTTTACAACTAAAATTTGGAACACACCCATTGAATACGTAGATTCAATATGTCATCAATTTTACAAGCATGAATTGTAAAATTGATCCATATCCTTATGTCATCTTGGTAAAGGACGCAATTATTTTCATGTTCAAACGAGTGTGATTAAACATGTAGATTTAGGATAATATCGTGGGTCATAAATTTGAGTTATTTTCATGTTCAACCGAGTATGATTAAACATGTAGATTTAGGATAATATCGTGGGTCATAAATTTGAATTATTATTTTATATATCCGTAGATCTAAGCAAATACTTTTTCCGATTTCATGTTCATACTCAAAATTGGCAATTAGATAGAATTGTGAAGTCAACCATAATTTGAATAATGAATTTACTTCATACTCAAGTTCCGCTTAAACTTTGAAAATCACTCTATAAAAGAAAGCAAATCAAAGATTTATGGAATGTGTTCCATCAATCCTAATCCTAGTCTAAGGTAGTTTATTAAGGTTTGCATTTTAATGATTTTGTTAGAATATCGGGTATGTTATCTTCCGAAGTGAATTTTTCGATAAAGATATTTCTTTTTTGAACACTGTCACGAAAGAAATGATGATGTATGTCTATGTGTTTGGTACGGGAGTGTTGAACGAGGTTTTTGCTTAAATCGATGACGCCTTTGCTATCACACATGATCGGAATGTCGTTGAGCTTGATGTCGTAGTTGATGAAAGCTTGTTTCATTCATAGTACTTATTGACTTGCTTTTTCGGAGGACACATATTCTGCTTTGGTTGTGGAGATAGCAAGGTCGTTTGTTTCTTTGAGAACCAAGATGTTAGATAACATCCCATGAATGTACAAACGCCAATAGTGCTCATACTATCCATATAGTCTCCAACATGATTGGAGTCGGCATAGACAATAGTTTCAACATTGGTACCCTTTGGATACCATAATTCTAAATGTGCAGTACCCATAATATATCTAAAAATACGCTTGACGGCTTCTAGATGAGGTGTTTTGAGATCCTCTTGAAAGTGAGCGCATAGACAAATAGTAAACATATATCGGGCGTACTTGCGGTAAGATAAAGTAAGCTACGTAGCATACCTCTATACTTAGTGCTACCAACGGATTCACATTCATCGTCTTTAGTAAGTTTTGTTTTCGAGAACAAGTGATTTACGTCAAATGAAAACTTACATCTAAAAACTTGATTTCGTCAACTTTTACGCAATATGTTTTTATATTTGTTATTAACAAAACGTAGAGAAATCGTAAAATAAAAGTAATGTTTTTACGTGATTATTAGTATTAAAAAAACATATTTGAACCTGTGTTGAAGCATGAGGAGACTCTAGACGTCGATGAGGTGTTGATGAAAGTATGCTTGGACGAATTATGGTTACGTGTAACTTGCGCATTTTACATTATATATTACAAGTTACATATTTGTTATCATTAAAACATAGGAGACCATTTGTCTTCATATTTGCACTAACAAATATGTCCTAATCTACTCAGACTATACATTATTCTACGGGTCCTATTATTACTGATTGGAGTATTGACGATGGGGATATTAACTTGTCTACGCTAGTAGACAAGAATGTTGGTACAAATTCATCCAAATTAGCCCCTTTGACTTGTATTACTAGTGATGGCAAGGCTGATTCGAGTCCCTCCAATGGATTAGAACTGCCATTAACTAATAATACTAATGGAATTGGTGTGAAATCGGTCTCTTATGCGGGTGCTACTTCTTCTTATCCAAAGAAACATGTGTCTAATTTTCATAGGTTGGAATGTAGCAACAAAAAGAATGGAGTTGATCTTTTTGTCCCAATGAAAGTAGTGGAAGAAGTGAATATCATGTTTGAGAATACGCTTTATGGGAACGCCTTGCTGTTCCTGTTGTGGATTACTATGTACATAACACGTGGGCTAAGTACGGTTTACAGAAGGTTATGATTAATGCCAAGGGGTTCTTTTTCTTTAAGTTCAATTCAAAGAAAGGTGTTGATGATGTCCTTAAAAATGGTCCGTGGCTGATTAGAAATGTCCCTATTATCCTTAAACCTTGGACCCTGAACACCAACCTACTTAAAGAGGATTTGACCAACATTTCGGTGTGGGTTAAATTCCATGATGTTCCCCTTGCTATGTTCTCTGATGACGGTCTTAGTCTTCTTGCTACATTGATGGGTACACCAAAAATGTTAGATACTTATACTAGCCAAATGTGCAAGGAATCTTGGGGCCGCAGTAGTTTTGCAAGGTGCTTGATTGAAGTTAAGTCGGATGTGATACTTAGGGATAGCATAACTGTTGAAATTCCCCTACTTGATGGGTCGGGGTCGACTATTGAGAAGATATAGGTGAAATACGAGTGGAGGTCACCTCGGTGTGATACGTGTAAGATCTTTGGTCATACACTTGTTGAATGTCCAAAATCTGTTTTACCCCCTACTCAGCCTTCTAAGAGCGGTAATGATGGTTTTCAAACTGTCAACAACAAGAAGAAGGGTAAACAAAATGGTTCAACTAATACGGGTCAAGGAGGGTTTACTAAACCTACTATGGGTAATTAGAAGTTCATTTATCAACCCAAAAAGCCTCCCCCTGAACCTAAGAAAGTGGATGTCAACAAGAAAAAGGCTGCTGATGTGCCTAGTACAAGTGGAACAAATATTGCTACATCTAATCAGTTTGATGCCCTTAATATGGTTGATACTGATGATTTTGGTATTCCTACTAAGGAAGTGACTTTAGATGTGGTGTCTGAAAGTACAGTGGAAGCTAAAGAGGATGGGTCTTTTAAGACTGCTACTACATCACAAGAACCCCTTGTGCGTGAACCGAAAGAGAAGGAACATGTTGGGACTTCTAAACCTAGCGTTTTTTCTTCCCCGCCTACTTCTTCTACTAAGAGGGGTAACCCATAGGTGGAGAGATCGTTGTGTCTGATAGTGATGATTAGGAGGTTGTTAACACGTTTGATGAGTCCGGTAACCTATTTGGTGGTGGTCACGAGCGTGAATACGACCATGATGGATATGATTACGATGACTATGCGCAGCAGGTTTATGATCTTTCAGGAAATTTGGATACTTCTAATGCCATGTATGACACTAAGCTTCAAGGTCTTAGGAAGTAATTTTATTTCACCATTGTCTTTTGTTATCATTTGAGTAGTGATTTGTTTTCTTTTTAGAAAATAAGTAGTATCTTGTTATGTAAGCTTTTTGCCTATATAACGGGCTGAGATATAAGACTCACTCATATCCTTTGTACTTAAACGCTTTTTTGGAGTAATATATTTACGGACTCTTTTGACCTTTTAACAAAAAAACAAATATGTCATTCATATTACAACTAGTAGTAAAATCACCATAACCTAGTTTTTGTAGAGATATCAAATATGACTGGCCGTTTTCTACATAAGAAACTAGATATCTAGGGCTTTTCATACGTATGTCACACACAATCTTAGTTCGTATGCTCTCTAGTCAATAGGAGGAAACTCAATCATTAAGTGACACGCCTAACTGATGACTAACTATTTCGTACAGGATTACAAAAATTTACCAAACAACTAACTTGGTTATGTGTCACGTATTGGTTCAACTTCATTTATTTTTCGGATCGTTTCCATGTCTTTCTATTGGGTATTCTCCCTTATTTTGTGGCTAGGTTCGAGGTGCTTGATTTGTGGCATTTGTAACTTTCAGATAGTTGGATGGATGCTTTGATCATGTTTATCTTCTTATTCTCCAAAGAGTTACCGATCTTCTAGTGACTAGCGGCCACTGGTTTCATGCGTATGCCATCAATTCAAGGTCAACAACCACTTACAAGGGGTCTTGGGTTGAGGAGAGTACGTCCTTTTCTCGAGCATCAATATATATTATCATTTATCTATTACATGAGTTAGGGTTGTACCAAGTTCAATGTATTATTCGGGTTGATATATTGTAACCTTTCAAGTGTACTAAACATGGATCTTTTGATCATGTTTCATTATCCTTTTTTTATTTTGTTAAACGAAAACAATTTAATATATTTAAACTAAATGAGATAGCTAGTTTTAGGGGTGGTGAACGGGTGATTAGAAGTTAATAGAGAAAAACCATGAAACATGAAGGCTACATTTGATGGGGCTACAAAGGTCAACTCTCTATACCCTATCATATTTGTTTCCTTCTTAGCACGTCTCTCTCTCATTTACTATTTCTTATTCTTCTGTTGCAACTTCTTCATTTAACTTCCACAACTCACTGGCCCCCACACCACAAGATTCTAATACTTTTTTATTTATTTATTATATTTCATTTCTATATATACAAGTGTGCAACTCGATCCTCATTGTTATTGCTTCCTTTTATCTAAACTTTCTACCGCTATATCTCTCTATCTATGGACTCGAATCACTCATCATATTCATACACATCCATGAACAACTCTATGGTTGATAGCGATACTGTAACAGCCGAAGAGAGTGGTTGGACTACATATTTTGAAGATTTTATGGTTGCGCAACAGCAAGATCATCAAAACAATTCATTAGCTCATAAACATCAACATGATAACTTTAATGAAGACCCTCATCACCAGCAGCTACATGACCAACCTGAGTTATCTGATGCTGCTTCATATGTTGAGTGGAACAATATGGCGAATTCGATGAATGGTGCAGCCCCAAAATTTGACAAGAAGTTGAATCCTATCAAGAAAACAAATAGAACAAGAAATCGTATTCGATATGATGATTCACTGGAAGATACTGCTAGCTCTCCTGTTAATAGTCCAAAGGTATATATGATCATGAGATTAATTATCATTATGTTTTATAAAAGATTTTATTTGTTTTGCTTAATGATAATTCTTTTATATGTGGATGTTGTTAATAGGTTGGGAGTCCACATATGGGGTTTAATCAAATTATACAGAATTCTTTGGTAAATATTTTCTACCAACTCTTATATTATACAGAATTCTTTGGTAAATATTTTCTACCAACTCTTAATGGTTATTATCTATTACCCGTTTTCGTGTTAAATAGGGGAAACGAAGTGATTTTGAAGATCGAAGCAAGGATATGACATTTCAAGAAAGCAACAATGGAAGCACAGATTTGAGGAAAAGAGGGTTATGTTTGGTTCCTTTGTCCATGTTTATAAATATATGATAACTTGTCTACCCCCACCGAATACATATGCAGAAGAATTGATGGTAAATTTGTATAGTGTTGTTAAATAACTTCAAGGAGAAGGAAACAGTCGAACTTGTGACATTGCAGATAGTGTAAGCCCAGTTGACTATCAAATCGCACATCCTTAATTCTGTATCTTGTAAATTTATAATTTGTAATAATTTTCATGTTTATTACAATGAGGTAAGCATGAACCTCTATATGACTATATATCTTGATTAAATATAATCTTTATGTAAATGTGTTCCAGTTTCAAACATGAATTTCAAAGGGCATATATATTAGAATTGGTAAGACTTTCTTGATTTCATTAACATAAACCTTCGGTATATATAAACCGATACATAGCAAAACCCTAACGGACCCGAAGCCCACAAACGGGCTTGGGCCACAATCCTATAGTCTAATACTCCCCCGCAATCCGAGCGGGGAAATCGCGAAAGCTCGGATTGAATGAGAAAGCTGAATAATAAAACATGAAAGCAATAAAAAAACACAATTTGTTGATGAAGAATTCCGACAGCAAGTGGAAGTAAATCTTCAAGCAGCAGCACAGGACATGAAAGTAAAATATCTTCAATACCCCACTCATTTATTAATTTTATATATCCCTACTAATAACATCACCTTTTTCAATTACCACCAAACCAGGATTCTCAAAAACAGCATACTTATCTTTTTGCTTTAATTGTGGTGTTTCTGTTCCCTTTGTGTGGACCGTGTTCCTTACAGTTTCATTCAGATCTTGATTCATCTTCGCAGTTTCAGAATATGCAACTTTTCTGTTCGTGTAGATAACCATCTAAACAACCATCCAAGATACCAAAACATACCAAACATCAACAAGACCACTCAAGAAAAAAATAAAATATGGAAGCGTCACCCATCATGATGCTATGACAAACTGAGTAGCAGCAGCAAAAAGCGTCACCCGTCATGATGCTATGACAAAGTGAGTAGCAGCAGCAAGCAAATGAAGAAAAAGAAAAAAAAAATAGCAGGCTAATGATCTTGATTGTCATTATAAACTGGATGGGTTTTTTAGGCTTTTTAAGTATTCTTGTGAAGGATCGGTTATCATTATAACGGTCATGGTGGGAGCGAGAGAGACATGGTGAAGGTGGTGGCTGATCGGAGATTGAAAAGGTAGGTGTTGGTGAAGGGTTCGAGGAGACGTTTAGATGCGAGACGAGCGAGCGAGTTATTAGAATTATTTAGAGGAAAGATGACAGGAGTGAAAGTGAGCCCTCCGAACCTCCGGCATGTAGCCGGCGGCCGGAGGCGGCGGCTGAAAAGTTTAGGCTTAGGGTTTTGAAGAGGATTGTTTCTCTGATACCATATTAGAATTGGTAAGACTTTCTTGATTTCATTAACATAAACCTTCGGTATATATAAACCGATACATAGCAAAACCCTAACGGACCCGAAGCCCACAAACGGGCTTGGGCCAGAATCCTATAGTCTAATAATATATACTTTTTGACAAAGTTTAAGAAATTGATGCAGCTAATAAAATCCTTAAGGTTAATCAATTCGAGGTAGTAACTCACTATTTGAGAGTTTTGTCTCCACCGACACTTAACACGTACAACCATCTTAATATCTTATATAGACATTGTACATAAATCACCTTATGTATACGCATTTAAATTCCACTAGTGTACTAGCTACCAAGCGTTATCACAGATTCATTTCTAACTTTCTAAGTCACATCGATTTCCCTTAGGGTGAAATTGCTTAGTTCTGGTGTTTGTGGGCCAATTATAGTTCATAAGACAAGAAATTCCCCTGGTGAGTTTTCTTGCAAATACAAAATTGATATCAGAGAGGTTTTTGAGGTACAACACTGCTAAGAAAATGATGTGTTAATGGAGAAGTGTTACAAATCATAAGGGGGTGTTTGGAACAGGATAAAAGTAAGCAGAAGGCTAGTATCTTGATATTGAAATGCATTGCTATGGTAAGTAGGTATCATAAGGTAGTTTCCTGCTTGATTTTGGATAAGTATATAATGGGCTTATCATTGAGATTCCAGAGTCTTACTTCTAATCACTTGAGCCTAGTATGCAATAGAATAAATGGTGATTTGCATTTGAAAAGGTTTTATACCTCATGCCTTCAATTCTAACCATATGGAATTCAGAAGGTATTGTGTAACTCACTTACAAAAGATGGCCTTGTACCTTTGTTTAAATCTAGTTTGTGTTACTGATACAATCCTATTTAAGTACTCTTTAGGTCTTTGTTAGGGAATTGAGTACTGAATGGGATTCTATTGGAATTGCAGGCTAGATCAAAACCATAAAGTAGGTTTCCTTTTGTGTAGGGTAAAGTGAGTTGGTGGGCAATGTATGAAGATAGGAATAGTGAGGAGTGAAAGATGAACCTACTTGGTTCTATCTATACATTGCTAAGGAGGAAATTGATGGTACTCACTGTAGGGTGTGTGTTCCCATTTGTGTGATGCCATTGTAGTAAATGGAAATGTAGCATAAATGGTATAGCCCCTACTGTGGAGAGGTTATGGGTTCCTAGTGAAGCCATTAACCCTTTCTTCTATTCTTACTGTGGATGTTGGATGAGTGAGTATAGGAGAAGGGTAAGATGGAAATGTAGCTAGATGGTCAAGGTGCAAAAATGGTGAATCAAAAAGTGTCTGTGTGAATGAAGACAAGGAATGGAAGATCAAAAAGTGAAGAATATATGATTGTATTGTTAGATATGTACTATACTCTAAACATATCTGATATGTGGTGTATTTTGATGTATTTGTTATCTGTTTGTGGGATTGTCCAAAACAGATGTCATCATCTCTTGTATTTGTACAATATTTGAAGTGATTAATATAATTTTCACCATTGCACCAAAAAAAAAAAAAAAAAAAAAAAAAAAAAAAAAAAAAACTGCTAAGAAAATGTAATATGAGAAAATTTGGAAGTTTTATTTACTTCTAAAATCAAATTTGTTTTCCAAATTCCTTGCTTTAGTTTTGTTGTATTACTGTTTAATAAATTTTATAAGAAGGTAGCTAGTCCTCAAACGTGATCTATCTATCTTCTATGATGAAGGCGTCCAAGAAATTAATAGCTTGGATTTCATTGCTTGAATGATATATTGTAAAAGAAGCTGCATAATATTACAATGAAATTTTAAATAAGTTTTTCTATGTCTTGCATACAACATGATGAAAGAGATCATAAGAGCCAGAACTCAACGAGCTAGACTGTTGGGTAAATATCTAGTATAATCTGTTCATTTTGTGTCTATTAAACTAGATTATTTGATGACATTATATTAGCAAGTAGGTAGATGACAAACTCTCTAGACCGGCAAACAGAAAGAAAGTATTAGGCTTATCTTTCAACATATTACCAACAGTTACTAAAATAAATAAAAAATAGTTAAGATCAAAATATTGAAAATCATAAGGGTTTGACACTAACATATGTTCTCGATTACACAATCATCTTGATAGAAAGAACAAAAAACCGCAAACCTTAGCTAGAAGAAGATGTAGCCACATGGTAATTAAGGAATAACTGAGAAGAAAATGCTCAAGTCAAATTAGATAAGAAAAACCGCAAGGATCATGATGATTAAAACCAACCTGAGTCGTCATTCCTCACAGCCTAGCTGAATGGTTTAGCAATAAATAATTTGGATAATATGTTCTTGCATAACATATTTACAGAAAATACAATCAGAAAAACTCTCACGTCTTAAAAAATATTAACAAGTCCAACACGAAAAGTTTATTTCAAATGAAAAATTAAATGATGAAGAATACATTACATCAATTAAGTTGGTATTTAATTCTGCATACGCAATATATTTTCCCTTAATTTATAACCATAGTTTAAGTTCGTATTATTAGTGGTATATATGAAACTTGACGAGAGGAATATTTCCCATAGTCGAATATTTTTATCCAAGTTGCTTGAGTATACATCACTTTATATTCCCAACAGATTTTAGAAATATGAAGAATGTGTAAGTTATATACTGTATATTATTGAAATAATTGAACATCTTGCAGGCCATTAGTTTATATTATTAGGAAAAAAGGGCTACAATTTGAAGACCCCTCCATGTGCTTAGAACCATAGTTGTTGAACCTAAGTACTTGAATGATTGCACAAGACCTTATCCTACCATAAATTCTTAGATTGACTCTTGATATACATTTTACCTAATCCTACCATAAATGAATAATACTTATTCTTTAAACAAATTATTAACGTAGCTTTAACTAACTTAATTGCTTGATACATACACATCTGTAAAGAGTCTACAAGTGACACAAATGAGATGCAAATTCAGGGAATACAACTTGAACTCAACCTACACTGATAGAGCAAATAACATGTAAAAAAAAAAAAAAAAAAAAAAAAAAAAAAAAAAAAAAAAAAAAAAAAAGAAAAAAAAAATCTGATCTTCACACATTCGCAATGCGGATCTTGGAGAAGGCACACCCGGAATTGCACCAAGACTACACTACTGCAGTGTATTACATAGTAGTCCATTGGTATGGGAAACTATAGCATTAATCAGAGGTCATGGGTTCAAATCATGTCCATGTGTCCCTTTAATCATAGCATTACACAATTTACCTCTTTCGTGTTAGCCACAGGACCGGTAGGTGCCCCAGAGGATTGGTTACCTTTTTATTTTTGTATACAATGTATTACAGAGTCCATCCAAGTGTTAAGCTTGATCCGTCTCACCATGGTAACATGTTAAACTCCTAAGTAGGATTTGATAGAAAAATGTATCGGTGCCTAACATTTGAAAGATTAGTCACTTGGTGACATTTATTTTATACGCGCAAAAAAAATGCACTATGCCCTTTTAATTGTCTTTTTTTTAATGACATTTGCATAAATAATCTAGCAAGAAGCTACTATAGAATATTGCAATGAATGGATAGGGCTTTGCCATGGTTCAAGAACCACCAAACCCAATTAAAAAAATAATAATAAATAAATAAAAAATCTACCTCTAGCTACTTGATATCCAATTGGAAGAATGATGTTTTACGTCATTTAGTATCACATCTTTGTTTCTTCATGTGTTCTTGAAAGTCCTCATTTCTGGTTCTGCAAAATCTAAAGAATCGATTTAATCACAGCATCATGTAAGAAGGAAAGGTTGGATGGGAGTTTTGCTCGATCCACGAAGGTGATTATTTCTAAAAGGGGAGATTTCACCATATCATAATATCAACCAAAGTTTGTCTTGTAATGGGCCAATGGCGCAACGAACAAACATATATCTTCCAGTCCAAGGTCATAATCATAAATAGGGCATCGAACCTTGTGCAGATCGATACCCTTTCCATATAAGTTTACTCTTTTTGAAGTCTTATATTTGTCACTCTCATTTAATTAATTTTTATCGTCTTTCTTGCATGAAAAAATTGCCTTTACACTTGAAGAAATAAGTCAAACATTATTTTTTGGTTCTTGTTTCATAAAGTATAGGGACCTAAAATATCAAAAAGATATCAAGTTTACAAGTTTGTTCCAGGTTTGAAGAAAAATAAAGATGAAAGGCCTTGGTGTAAACTGGTTCTATATAAGCTTGTTAACCAGTTAGGGATATAATTCACCCACTATCTTTTGCATATCTATCTCTCAAGTTTACACATAGTCTCTCAGTTCTTGTATTTTGATACAATTGATCAATCTCTTCATTTAATCATCTGAGATTTTGTTAGTCTTGTATACACACAGATCAATCTCTTTATTTGATTTGTGTTTCTGGTGTGATTGAGTGATTTGTAGTAAGGTTTGGCAGCATCTAGATTTGGGGACTATCTTTCTTTGTATCTTTCGGTTGAACCCGTTTGGGGACAATCTTCTGTTAGGTTTTATAAAAGATTAGTAAAGGGTGGTTGGTTGATTTATTCTAGTGTTCTTGCGATTGCTCTGATACCAGGTAGTGAAGTGACCCTCGGGGGAAGAATCATTCCATTCACCTGTGAAACTGCTAAGAAGAATAGCTTTTCTCTGAATCCGTCACTCACTCTCTTTCGGGTAGAGTTAAAATTAAAGTCAAAGCAATCTCCTCAACCATTTTTCAAAGTCCGAATAGTCTTTCTACAACAACATATAGGCAATTTTATATGTTTTAGATATTCTTAAACAATATAAATGGGAACATCTCTAAAGCTTTCGAACTGTGAACAAGTTTATAAAGATATACATATTTACCACGTTGTTAAAAAAAAAAAAAAAAAAAAAAAAAAAGACTCTCGTTTTGCATGATCTACTAGCTTTATCATTTTCTGATTTTCATTGTAAACAATTTAACTCCTCAGTTCCAAAATATAAGTTCATTTTGACTTTTTTAAAGTCTTTTTATTCCGACTTTGATCTTAATTATTATTTTATATTTTATATATACTTGATGCAAAATATATAAATGAATTTGTATTTTAAATGCATTTTCATTGGTATACTTTTCATAATGTATTACATAACATGAAAGAAAATAATTAAGGTCAAAGTCCAAAACAAAAGACTTTGAAAAATAAAAAGTGGGCTTATATTTTGGAGTGGAGGAAGTAATTACAATGGATGAGTTATATATTATTACAAATTGTGATCTTAATACCAGACTATATAAAATGCCAGCTAGTGAAGTTATGTATAACATTTTAAGGAGTATTTTGGCGTTTAACTAGTACTTTTATCTTATTTTCCGGATTTTAAGGTGCGTTTTTGGTTTTCTTAGGTTCGTCAGGTGCGACTGCGTGATAATGTAATTTAAGTTATGTGGTGTGTAAATATCCTAGGTGTTCTTCTTGTGGGGATGTCCTCCAGGTGTTTATGCTCTAGCTTCTTGTTAGTTTTTATTGATATATCTGCCGTTAAGAAAAGGCAAATCTATGTGATTTGTCGTCTTCTGGTATCTTGTTGGCTTGTCATTTTTATAAATTCTCTCCATTTGCCGTTCAACATAAATGTATTAAACTTTCTTAACATTAACTATCTCTATAGAATTTTTTTCCACCATTATAAAGAAAAAGTAATTAAATTTTATTATTAATCATGTACATAAGACGGAGTATAAAATGTATGTGTCAATGCCTATTTTATTCTAAAATGAAGCTAAGTATATATTTTATCAAAAGAACAATGTTAACAAGTAGTTGTATTGTTAATTATATTAATTTATGAAGGTGTTACATTAAAATTTCTAGTTCTCTGCACAAGTTTATGGCCAGATAAGAGGTGGTAGTAGGTTGAGGGTCGTTATACTTAAAGTCACGCATGAAAAAAGGCCACGATCGACCAAGTTGTGTACGTACTATACTGACATATCAATGCACTACCCCAACCAGATTGACAAACTCCGAGTTCCGTTCTCGTCCTATCGTGCTTATGTTCTGGACCTTCTGGTGTTT
This sequence comes from Artemisia argyi, assembly GCA_030686995.1. NCBI lineage: Eukaryota > Viridiplantae > Streptophyta > Magnoliopsida > Asterales > Asteraceae > Artemisia > Artemisia argyi. The sequence goes on from CM060696.1 coordinate 104,374,460, forward strand.
AACCAACCACAATTACATCTTAGGAATACATATAATGATCAATTGATCAAATAATTAATAAATAAAAACTAGGAACTTGTGTTGTAATTCTGGAAGCCAATGTGTCATTTTTCTGTGATCGTTATGCTAGGTCAACGATCTATACGTTCCTCATCATATATTCAGTTTTCTAAACCTTCTAAATATTTTGTTAACAGAGGAATTGAATAGTTAAAAATGACAACAATAATAAAAGTTTATTCCACGACATCAAAACAGAACACTTAGAGTTTAATGGGCACTGAAAAGGTTATTTGTTAAGTGTTCAAAGTGTGTGATACAAAATATATAGGATTTTGATCGAGAAGCTTTGTAAAACCCGTAAATTTTAAACATATAAAATACCCAAAGTGCCCTCTAATTTTAAACTTGTGAAGAGACGTTATATAATCTAAAATGCTTAACTTGATTTAACCTAAGTATTAAAAACATTAATATTTGAACATTTCGCAACATGATAAACCTTTGAGACGTATGAAGAGTTGTAAAACCCGGAAATTTTAAACATAAAAAATACCCAAAGTGCCCTCTAATTTTAAACTTGTGAAGAGACGTTATATAATCTAAAACGCTTAACTCGATTTAACCTAAGTATTAAAAACATTAATATTTGAACGTTTCGCAACATGATAAACCTTTGAGACTTATGATAAATAAAAATTTCAAAAACTATACTTGTGTAATAAAACTTGTACACGCCTAAAACTACATTCTATGGATTGAACATCTTCTGTTACTAATGAACCTAAACCAAGAACAAAGCTAAGTGCATGACCACTTTAAATTTGGTATGACTCCATCAAATCCCATAATAACCGGCTATTTCCTTTTATTCTCAAATTCCCCACACGTTTTTCTCTCATCCATAATAAACCGAATATACAACTTTTGCAATACAGAAAAATAAAAGTAGAAAACAAAACCTAAAGACCCAAAAGAAAATCCCATTCGGCTGCCATCATTGTTCCTCCATTTTTTGTCAAATCAAAAGTGTAACCAGGAAGTATGTCGATCATGGTTTTCTATTGGGGTGTAGTGTTGTTCGATTTGCTGTGGTGTGGTTCATGAAGTTGGGTGTGCGTGATTCGTGGGGTGTGGTCGTTGTCCTGTTTGGTTGCTCTCTTTGTCTTTAAACTCAGCAAGGTTCGGTGAAGCGGGAGTAACCGTTCTCCTTTCGTTTGATCTCGGTTTGTTTTGACTCGGCTAAGGTACAGATATTCCGTACTCTTTCGGTAAGAGTGCACACTTTCTCTCTCTTGACTTTGTCTTTGACTTTATTATCGTGTTATGACTTCTGTTTGGTCTTGGTTATGATCCTTCGTACTTGGCTCTATGATTGATGTGTTTTACCGGTATTTGTGATCCTATTGTTATTCGTTTGAACTCTTATGATATGTTCGATGACCATCTGTGACCCTAACCTTTGAACCTTTGTGAGACCTTGGATTTTCTTTGGGATATTGTAACGAGAGGTGAAACCCTTGTGAGACTTTGAGTGTTCTTTTGGGGATAATATAAAGGGAGGTGAAATTTCTTTTCTTAATTATGACATAGAAACATTTAAAGGAGAAACTATCTTATAACTGCACTTTCAATATGATTTAAGACTACTTATCTATGGGATTTTATAAATTCATAAAGACCATTTTTAAAGAAGGATTTTATGAAAACCTTTATTAAAGATCACTTTTACAAATGTCATCTTTTGGAAAATAATTGCTAAATGAACCTTTGTTGTATTACTGCTAAATGAAACTTTGTTTTAAACTCTCATTATGACCCTTTGATTTATGAACTATAGGACTTTGGAACTTGGAATAGTGAACCTTGTTGATTGGGAACTTTGGCTTTGACCTCTCCATTTTGACCCGTTGATATTACATCTTTGATTGATCCTTTGATATTGAACCTTTGATATTGAACCTTTGATACCGAACCTTTGATATTGAACCTTTGAGATTGAACCTTTGATTATGACTTGGCACTTATACTTTGATATTGAACCCTGACTACATGACCCTTCAGTATTTTACCCATGTATTACTTGTTGTGGAGTAGCCACAACCATAACATTGATGCACCAATGTTATGTACTCTAGTGGGTCTAGAGAGATGTCCCCCACCGTCCCTGATTATTGTTATCGACTACTGCTATGATTATTATTGGCCTGCAGGGGCGTATGGATGTATCATAAATTTGATTGATTGATTGATTGATTGTGATTACTATATTGACTACATTGATTATTGCTACATTGTTTGGTGACTGGGTGTGCGTGCATTGCAACCCCTCACATATTGGGAGCTAGCTACTCCATATTGGGCAACTATTGGATTGTATTGTTTATTGATTGGGCCTGCGGTAAAATACTGAATTCCATATCCATTACATCTTACACTTAACGTTGTTATCGTTGATTACCTATTTGACACCATATTTAATCCATCTTCATATTCCTTTGATTATTCCTAACTCTATTGTATTGCTTTGTTATTTATTTAGGGGGTATATAGTTTTCGTGTAGAAAAATTTTGGTATATTTGGTTTCGACCCCCCAAAATTTCGGTATTACCCGAAATATAGCGTTAGGAAAAAAAAATTAGATCCCGACCTCCCACTGAACATTTTCTAGCTTCACCACTGCATGCGACAGGTTTAGTAGGAAGCTGGGTATTGGATTGAGGAGTTTGTTTGCTTTTGAGCTTAGAAGACTTCACCCTGTTAGATACTTGCCGGACTTAGAGATGATTAGAAGCATCTATGTTGGGCTTAGATTATTGTTGCCCCTTTTGTATCTTGTACTTTGATTTGTTTTCTTTTGTTACCTTTGTAAGTTTTGTATTAGTATTGTATCCCCGTTACGCTTGTGTTGTTCTGATTTGACTCCACAATGTTACACTTTAGCCTTCTCGGGTTGGGTGTTACAAGCTTTTTTATAAGTGTTCAAAACATATAGGAATATATCATGTGCAAACTAAAGTAAAGGTCTTCCGTGACTCGAAGGAGCGTTATTTGATTAGAGCATTACAAGAGGTATTTGGGATCAACTTAGGGGGTTGGCACTGGGTACGGGGAGGCACGGTGCGGCATCCCCACCGCATAGGAACACCGCCACCCTCCCCTTCCTACCGTACGGGATCACCATTTCTCGGTGAAGCTTACCGAGCATTTTTTGGCCGTTGGAAATCAAAAAAGGAACGTTGCAAAATTAAATGGGATACAACGGCTACTTTATTTTGTTGTGTATATATATACTTGTTAAACAATGACAAAACATAACAAAAAAAAAAAAACAAACACAACCGATCTAAAAAAAAAAAAATCCGATTCCAAAAAAAAAAAAAAAAAACATCCGATTCAAAAAAAAATCCGATTCAACCGCAAGTATATGGAGCACAAAAAAATTGGTTCGACTTTTTTTCTAGATGAGCCGTTCGAGTGGTCTAACGATACTAGTCACGAATTTTTTGCCGACGCAATTGACGAAGATGAAGAAGATACGGCTGGGTCGACACGAAAATCAGTGAAACGCAATCGGATATCTGCTGCACAAAGATTGCATCGTGATTATTTTTGTGAAGATCCAAAATTCGACGATGAATTTTTTGAAGATAGGTATCGTATGCCTAAAAGTTTATTTTTAAAAATAACGCAAGCTATTGAGGCTAGATTCGAGTATTTTCAGGAAGGTTACGATGCTAGAATGAAAAAAAGTTTCACGGCCATACAAAAATGTTTGTCTGCCATTAAACAACTCGCAACCGGTGCACCACCGGATGAGTTTGACGAATATTTGGAAATGGCGCAAAGAACTTCACGTAAATGCCTTCAATTTTTTTGTGATGCTATTATTGAGTTATATGCTCGCGATTTTCTACGTAGGCCAACAAGTCATGATGTTGCATGTTTGTACGAAGCGCACGAAGACCGACATCACATTCCGGGTATGATCGGTAGCCTAGATTGCACACATTTTGTTTGGAGGAATTGTCCAATAGAATTGAGGGGTCAATATAAAAGGGGTGACCATCAATACCCCACGATTATGATGGAGGCAGTGGCGTCTCAAGATTTGTGGATATGGCACGCGTTCTTTGGACCGTCGGGTTCAAACAACGATATAAACGTTGTGATGCAATCTCCGCTATTCCTCACCGAGCGTAATGGTACGGCACCTAAGTGCCCATTTGTTGTGAACGGCCATACGTACAAGCGTGGCTACTATCTTTGTGATGGCATATATCCGGCATGGTCTACGTTTGTTAAAGCGTTCAAATATCCAACCGACCCGAAGGAAAAAAAGTTCAAGAAATTACAAGAGTCGGCTCGAAAGGATGTTGAACGGGCATTTGGTGTTCTCAAGGGTAAATGGAGTATACTGAATCGACCCTTACGGCCACACACGATAGAAAGAATTAGAAAAATAGTTTATACGTGTGTCATATTGCATAACATGATTATACATAACGCCGGTAACGCAATCTCGCCAGTTCATATTCAGGATCCTCCGATTGAACCGGTGTTTGACGAAGCAGCTTTAGGCGAGATACGAGATGAGGATACACATTTTCGTGTCAGATTTGATCTTATGGAGCATGTTCACGCTCAACAATTACCATACATCGAGGTGGACGATGAAGTTTAGTTTTTTAGTATTATGTAATGGTATTTTATGTTTTTTAATAATATTATGTAATGTTTATTTTAATTTTAATGAATTTTAGTTTTTAATAAATTTTAATAGAATTTAAAAAAGAAAAAAGAAAAAGGAAAAAAAAAAGAAGTGAGTGAAGGGTGAGGGGTGTGCCGCCAACAAAAAGTGAGTGAGTGAAGGGAAAAGTGGGAGGGTGATGTGGCATAAGGGAATTGGTTGTTTGTGAGTGAAGGGATTTGGGGTGAGTGGTGGATTGCCAACCCCTTATGATTAGCTAATAATACTCAACAAAAGGTAGTGTATTACATTAAAAAACTTGTTACGTACAAATATACACATGACCCTACTAGAGGACCATTGAACACGTCTATTTTTCTTGGTCCACCAATGGGATGATATGGTATTGTCTTTGTCAAATCTAAGTGTGCTAATATGTCTTGATCAAAGTAATTGAAGTTGAGTTTTAAATAAATTTTCTTAGATATGTTTAAGCATATAAACAGGATCTACCTTAGAGCTAGACATTCGTTTATGAAAGGACTAATTCAATCAATAGTTAATTTCCTAAATGAGCATCAAACTATTGCTATTGAAATTTAACAAGAGACAATTTGCATGTAAATGATACATTAATTTTAGACCAACTCTTTTCTTGTGATTTATATGTAGATAGTTATGACTGCCTTGTATTTTTTATCTTAATTTTGGAGCACTAGATAATGGATTTGTTAAGATCGAGCATCAAGGATCGCTTTTATGGGATTCTAAGAAGGCGGTTTTATGGGATTCCATTGTTTCTCAATCGGTTCTTTGGATTTCATCTAGAAATTCTAAGTATAATTTTAGTTGGGTAAGCTAGATTCAGAATCCTTTAGTTTCTATTTGCTTCTATGTAATTTGTTTCTAGCTTTTTCTAGTTCAATCCCTTTCACCGCGGGTAACTCCTTAACCTATTGAGTAAGATTTAGTATGTTTTTGGCACCTAAAGGTTAACAGCCGGTCAACTTGAAATCTTTATAGGGCAAATGATTAAAAAAAATATCATACTTGCCATCATTTCCTCTTGTGGGTAGCGAACAAATTTTTTTGCTTTTATGGGTACTTTACTTTCAAATTCCTTCTTTTTAGGGTACTATGTGACATTTTTGTCCTTCGGATGAAAAAAATTTCTATTAGCAAAGAGAGGCAAAAGTGTCCAAAAATTTCGCAAAATACCATAAAAAAGATGAATTTGAAAGAAAAGTACTTACAAAAGCAAAAAATTTTGTTCGCTACCCACAAGAGAAAATTGTGGAAAGTATGATATTTTTTTTAATCATTTGCCCATCTTTATATGAAGTACCAACTTTAATTTCTACCGTCTTTCTTGCTCGAAAATTTTACTTTTATTTTTCGTAGTCTGAATAGTCTCAACATTTAATGTGATTTCTTTTTTAACAGCAATTTGATTGAATAAAAAACTTGTATGGAGCTAGAAGAAGATACACAAGTGAATCGGGAATAGAGCGTTACAAGGGTAATTACACCACTCGATCCAATTTAAAGATGACCCGCTACCTATACAATGTGAAATCTTCGTACGTTTCAGATTTTCTTCAAAATTAAATAACTATCGACGTACGTCTCTATGAAAACTATTGGTTAATTTGCATGCACTAGCTGTTTGTTTTCGGATTTTCTGTGTAAACTAACAATTTCACCTGATAGAGTTGTATATTCTTGTGATTTTGAATATATATAGACTATAAAAGTACTGAAGTCGTCGTACATCATTATAAGGAGTTGTTTACCTTTCAATCTCATGTAGCTCTTTTTTCCTGGATTCCTGGATGTTTGGATATTTGTTTTATAGTGGTCGACTTGTTAGTTTCTAGTTTTTTTTTCAATAACATTTTTTTTTTTTTTTTAATTGCCGTTGGTATATATTTTTGAATCATTTGTATAAATAATATAAAAAGTTAATCCCTATATTATTCTAAAATAAAGTACACATTTTATCCAAAAGCATACCGATAAGTACTGGTAATATATTCGGAAGTAAATTGGAATTGCGTAGTTTTCTTGACTTGTTTATGGCCAGGGCGAACCCAGAATTACGGATCAAACCCGACTCACGTTTTTGTAGATAAGTGGACGTAGTAGGTTAAGGTCCGTTATGCTCAAAATCGCTCTTAAGTCTTGCCTAGCTAGTTGTGCTTACATTAGGTTCGTGTGTTTAATCAACAAACACAATTTACATCTTACGGAATACGATAACAGAAACCAGAAACTCTCTATTTTGGAAGCCAATGGTGTCATATTTTCTAGTTCATTATGCTAGTTCATTCATATGCTCCGCATCATCATATATCTATTTTGTTAAATCTTTAATTAAGTTTCTTGATAAGGGAATATTTTAGATGACGGCAATAATAATAATCTATACCCACGACATGAAAATATGAAATCATCCTTATATTAATTAGAGTTTTAAGGCAAAGTTCAATGGACTTTGAAGAACTATTTTATAATTGTTCGAAGTATTTTATAATTGTTCGAACTATTTTATAATTTACATGATTTTAATTATATCTTGTTCTCCAAAATATATGGAAGCATGTCATTTTGCAAAAGTAAAGGCTTTTCATGACACGAACGAGCGTAGTGTTTGAATGACCGGGTTGTAGCAATCATAATTATATTCAACAAGAGGTAGTGTGTTAAAATTAAAACAGTTAAAGAGTGGTTCAAACTCGTGTGGTAAAGTTTTGACCACTGAACTCGTCTATTTTTTTCTGGTAAAAAATTGCCACATGTTTTTTTATTGAATATAGCATACAAAACAGGATCTAACATCTAAAACCGTACATTCATTTAATTTCGGTTGATATTTAATTTCCTAAATGGCTACCAGACTATAGCTGTTGGATTTAACAAGTAACAAATTGCATATAAATGATACATTTTTCTAGGGGTGAGCAAAACCGACAGAAGACCGAAAACTGACATAAACCGACTAAAACCGAGACTTTTACCAACACAAACCGAGCTATACTCGGGTCGGGACTCGGGTTGAGATTTCCAGGAAGTCGGGACTCGGGTCGGGACGGGACTCGGGATAAACCGACAAAACACAAAGAAAATCACACAAGTCGGGACTCGGGATATACTCATGTCAGGATTCGGTTAGGGATTTCCAGGTTGTCGGTTTCGGGATGGGTCGGGCTCAGGTCGGGACGGGTTGGTTTTGGCCCGATGCTCACCCCTACATTTTTCATAGACCGTTTCTTATTTGGGCTTAACTGGAGGGAGTTGTCTGATGTTTGTATTCGAAATGGTTCTTGATTGTACACTCTGTAGCCTCTCAACTTTTATGATTGTACCAACTGGTTCTAGTTATACCTAGCAGCAGAGAATATTTCTTGTTGTTTGTAGCAGGGATTATTTTCCCTTCTTATTTTATGGTTTGTACTTTGTAGGCAGTTATGACCATTTTGTAGTTATGGCTGTTAGCTAAGCTTGATTTGCCTCTCACGCGATGGTTGAGGTTAGCATAATTCAACATTTTGAGAGCCAGGTGAACCAATTAACATGTTATTGAGTTGTCACCTCAACACGCATCCAATAACACCACTATAACATAAATACTCTCTCTAGCTATACAAGTTATAGGCGCAAGTAAGTCCCATAACACACCACCAAAAATACCCTCACTTACTTAAAAAAAATAAAAAATAAAAAATGAAGCCCATTAATGGCCTGGCGATGGGACAAACGGTGAGCGAATGAGGTGCACCGCGATGCAATTAGGCGGCACCATTGGTTAAAAGAAAATCCCTGTGACATGTGATACGCAAGTGAACCTCGCTCTCTTAGAAACTCGTATGGAAAACTCATTGGAAGTAAATGCTAAAGAAAATAGTTCTTGAGACAGTGATCAATTTGTACTACCGGGAAAGTTACTTTGTGAAGAATCCAAATACAACTGTCCACAATTATGATTTTAACTTTTTTGGAGAAACTTATACACCAGTTAACCATATCTTTCATTTATGATAAATGATTATCGTCATTGGACAGAAGAATAATATACTAATATGATTATATATGTGGAACATCGGACAATTAAGGGGGTGTTTCTTTTTTCCCCTTAGCTAAGGGATGCTATTTAATATTATTACTTTTTAGATGAGACCTACAAAAATCCCTTAAATGGTCTATATCCACAAGGCTTAATTTATCATCTCCTCCCCATTAAGATGCTTATATGGAAGTGGGACTCATATGAATCCTTAACTAAGGAAAAAAAAAAAAAAAAAACAACCCCTAAGACTCTTAGGGTATGTTTGGCGCAAAGCTTTTTGGAGCTTTTTGAGGCGATGAGCGGTGAGAATGAGCTTTTTGATTTTTAATGTTCGTTTGGCATAAGAGCTGTGAGCTTTGCTATTTTTTTTTAGGAAAACTCATTTTTCCAATGCTTCTTTATAAAGCTGTGAGCGGTGAGCAGAAGCTGTGGCTACTGCTCACAGCTACTTTTACCAAATAAAAGAGGCATGAAAAGAGCAAAGCAGCTATTACAATGGTTTATTACAAGTTGAAGACTCAAAACCAAAGAGTGATGTTGCCTCAAATAATCACTCAAATGATTGTCTTATTTTTAGAGCAAGTGGGATGGCAATGACTAACACCAAAGGTCATAATCTTAAAAGGCAGCTTCTCACGAGGCAAGTTGTCTTTCATAAGTAAGTTTGAAACAAACCACCTTAAAGTCACAAACAAACACAACATTATTTGTTCTTTTCATCATTGTAACCTGTTGACTAACTTTAAATGACAATAATGTATCTAAACATATAGATTAGATGTGATAGTTTGAAAACATTGGATAAAAACAACTAAACAAGCACATGCATTTGTATCCTAATCAATAACAAATGGGTAAATAAGGAAAAATACCAAAACGCGAAACAAGTCCAGCAGACCGAGGTAAAAGTCATCTAAAGATATGCATATAGAGCTGGACATAATCTAAATTGTGAAAGGTAAATTCTATCAGTTTTGAACAACGCTCGACTCATTAACAGAACTGTCAATTCTTACACTTCATTCAGGTATCTGCAATGAACAAATAGTTCGTTTACAGCAAAAACACGGAATACATTGGTTTGGAAATATCGCCAGGCCCAAAAATCCAACACTTTATTGAAATGTTTTTATTAAAAAAAACTTTGGTCACTACACAAAAATACTTGCTAGTAATTAACAATATATAAGTTCAATGAAGTATTAGCAACATCATCGACGGTTTTTGGTGGAGCAAGGAGGAAGGCTATGTAACGACTTCAGTTGCTTGCTAATAAGCTTACTATTCTGCAAAGCCAAATCGAGTTCCAAATCGTCCGACCACCATTGCTCCAATCCATGTGCTTCCATGAACTTCTGCTTCCCTTTCGACAAGACAAAAAGCTTAGCTGCTACGTGTCCCTTGGTTGCCAATGCTGGCCTTACGTTCTCCTTCTCAGTGGCACCACCAGCATTGCTACTGGCTTCACCATCACCTCCGGCTGGATCAGTATAATAACAGCATATATAATCACTGTTATTGACATATAAATGAGGCACCCATTTGGTAAATGCAACTGGATTTCTAGAAGCTGTGTCATCTTCCATAGCAGCAATCGCATTAGAAGAAACCATTGATTTAACTTTCTGCCAAGCAACAACTGCTTTTTCGCCGATATTTTTCAAACTCATTGCAACTGAAACAGATGGTGGATTAAACAAGTGAGTCTCAACAAAAAGCCCTTGTTTTGCTAATGATTTGCCTATCTGAAGTGCAAATCCCGCCCCTAAAGAGTGACCAGCAACAGCAACATTATGACTCCCATATGCATCAGATAGTGATTTCAATGCTTCTAATGCCCCATTAAACCTCACTGAACCTCTTAAGCTTTCCCATGCTAGAAACCTGAGATCGTCTTCTATGTCACGTCTAAGGGTTGGGCCTTTTAAAAGTGTCCCTCTTAGTGCTAAAACTGCGCGAGGTGCACAGCTTGGTCTGATGAGAATGAAATCAGATAATGCTGCTGATCTGTCCCACTCGAGTACTGCACCATATATAGATCCATCTCTTTCATCAATTAGAGTTTTTGACAATTTGTACTTAAAGGGTATGAACCATTTTGGAGCTAGAGCGTTTTCTTGAGATCTTTTTTCTTGTCGGTCGAGCTCTAATAAGTAAACTGCTTGGATAAAGCAGGCGATGACTGTCCTCTTGTAGTTTCCATCCTTCCTATAATCATGAAAAGTATTCACATTTCAATATGCTTTGTATAGACCATAACTTAACTAAAAATTAAATCACTTCTGTAAATTTTTTTTCTAGCTATACAAGGACACAATCAAAACTTGTAACTACATCATTTTATACTAGAAACAAACCACAAACCACTAACGAATCTCAAGTATGACAATCTACTTAGTGACCGGCATCATAACCAAAAAAAAAAAAAAAAGTGAACTTTATTTACTCAGACAATTCTCATTGTGCTCACTTTCCTATTTTGGCGTCTGATGCAGCAAATTAAAATGAAAACTTAGAAAAAAGACTACAAAAATGGAAGTGCAACTGAGCCATTCTCTTAGCTACTTTATACTTATAGATTAGAGTAATTACTGTCTCGTTTAAGCTAATTCTGGCGACAATCAGGACTAAAAGAACTTCTCATATATCACAGCCATCTGTTCATAAAACTTGCATAGCATCACCAGTTTACTCACACAATGCTCGAAAATAAAGTGACTAAATCAGTTAAAATATGGAAGTGACTAAACAAATGGTTCCTTAAGCTTCTCTATATATATTCCAGAAAAGGTCGCTTGATAGTATACCCGAAAATATAAAATACTTGTTTAGCCATAAGCTGGCAAGATAGTATGTTAACGGGTTAAAACCTGTAAGTTACGGTATAACTTAAGGGTGCAACACTATTATAAACCGCAAAACTTGAAACACAACATCAAAGGTTATTCCCAATGACCTTTCCTAGGCTTAAATTATATTTGGCAAACTCTCTTTTCTGAGTTTTAATTCGAGATTCAAACCCAGTCCTTCTGATACTGATGTTATACCAAAACTGTTCCTATTTAAATTGTTTCTTATACCTAATTCCAAACACAAACAGTGTACTTTATATACATTTTCAAGTTGATCCTAACCAAAATTCGAGAGCTTAAAAATTCAGATCCGACTTCCCAATTCCAACAAAATCAAATTTTAACATTTTCCCAATTCCTTTTTTTTATGGTTTAGTCACTTTTGGGTGCTGACCGGCCTTTCCCCAAGGATCTAGCCTCGGGCAATAAGAGTGACGTTTAGTTAGGAGTTGGGACTGAACTCATGACCTATTTCTCGGTCAACTAGGCGTTAACAGTGGGAAAGTGTGGCAATTGAAAAACACCCAAATCTAACCTTAAATCCCTAAATCTTAAAAACCCCAAATCTAAATTTTAACAATTAAAAACAAAAACCCTAATTAAACCTTAAAATTCAATAAATTTCAACATAATGAAACAGAAAATAATTAAAACTAACCAGCTGGAATTAATTAGATCACGCCAATTAGGCGCATTAACTTTCCGAGGACCAGATACATGAAACGCGTACGGATGATGATCATCAACAACACCCCCACCACCATTCTGATCCTCAACAACAGCAGCAGCATCGCCTTCGGATAACGCCCTCTCAATCATCACTTTCTGATTCGACATTAGCACCGTCTGCAGATTTTTCAATATTCAGTTTCTTGATTGTAATTCAAGATATGAAAAGTGATAAAGGGGATGAATTGATACGTTTTGTGTTGTGGGTTTTTTTGATTAATGCTTATTAGTGAAGCTATTTTTATTTGAATAAATGGATTGATTATTAAAGACTTTTTTTTTTTCTTCTAACGGTCATATTTTGGTTTTGAGTTTGACTTTTTAATAATGGGTCACTTTGTACTAATAAGTCCACTAGGCCGCAAGAATAAGCATCTATATATTTCATCCGTCCAAATAAGGTGTTTGCCACCAATTTTTGAGATCCGGGCGTGTTTATCTGCAGTAGCTACAACTCACCGCTCAAAGCTTCTTAAACAAGTATTTGAAAAATTAGCCAACGCTCATCGTTTTTTTTTTTTTTTTTTTTCAAACGATAACTAAAATTAAAAATGCTAACTGCTCACCGCTCGTCGCTATAAAAAACTCCACACCGCTCCGCGTCAAACATACTCTTTTTTTGGCGATTTTAGCTTTTTGGTTCGTAAAAAAGCTTTTACTAAAGTATTTTGTATGTTTGGCACAAGTAGTTGTCTCTTAGAGACGATGTTGAAGTTTATTGAAACATACTTTTTAGATGTGTTTGACAAGATGGCCGGGTCTGAAGCTTATGAATTTTATTGAAACATACTTTTTAGATGTGTTTGACAAGATAGCCGGGTCGCTTATGAATTTAATTGACAAGATAGCCGGAGTGTATTAATATATTTTGAAGTGTATTGAAGTAATGGGATATTTGAAAGCTCCTAGTCTTTTAAAAAGCTACTTCAAGTAGCTTTTCAATAAACAACTTATAGAATATAAAGCTTTTAAATATTTTGTTGACAAACAAAGCTTATCTTAGAAGTTATCATATTTTTAAAGTTCAAGCTCAGTAAACTCTTAGAGTTCTCTCCCAACACACCCTAAGCATATGTAATACGGAGTACTATATAAGTCATCGTGAAACAATAAAATGTGACAATGTCATATGAATAGGTGTATATCATTTACTTCTTTTGTTCCGAAATTGAATTTTCATTTTCTTATTTGAACATAATTTAGGAAAAGTGCTACATATCATTGGACACCAATAAAATATCATATTTGATCTTTTTAAACATATTAGTTCGTTTTTATTTGAAAATGAAAACTTAATTTAGGACAAACCAAAAAGAAAGATGAACATATATTTTTGATATGAAAGGAATACTGACATACTGTATTTCTACTTTTCAAATTATGCGGTTGCCTTTGTGAGTTCACCTACATTGCACTTGTATTATTTCAATTTAAGAATCGAATGAATACTTTTAGGGTTTTGTAAATGTCGGCCCATATGTTATTGTTGTTAAGAAATAGTTTTTTACTACAACTAACTGCGAGAGACTAACTCATCTAATCATGATTATTGGTTGTGCGTTTAGATTTTTTGGAATTGTATTAACTTTTGAATCAAATCAGAATAAATTGATGAATGATTATGCAATAATAATGTTTTTTCTAACTATACCCTTTAGGATTGTTATTACGAATCACAATATTTGTTAGAAAACTATGTATGCGGGTGGTCCTTATCGATGCACATAGTTCAGGTTCAATGGACTACGGGTGCAATATAGCAAAAACAACAAATATTGTCTGTGCAAATACAAGTGATTACTCGTACAGATCTTTAAGTATAATGTCTATGTAAGTTATAACAAAATTCTAAAAAACATTGTGGAAGTATTTTCTTTTTTCTTCTTTAACTTTTAGAGTAATCATTGAGCCACTGGCGGATAAGAGTGTGCACTTTGTATTAAATCTTAAACAAACATTTTTACACTACTGATAAAGCTCACAAGGGTATTCACGTGCATAACTTCTGCCTCAAGTATGTCCGCCTTTATGTTGAGCTAAAGTAATATACAGTCCTAGTATTGTGAATATAAATGGTTAAGGTGGAATAGATGCTAAGGTTGTGTATTCCTAAATATGTGACGGATGAATGTTGCTACGACTTGAATATTTTCAGTGTTAGTGAATTTGAGTGCATTTGCATTTTACATTGTGAATATCTATCTTCATGTGTACGTGGTCATCCCTTATACCGTACAGATCAAATCGTTAGAATGTTAGTTATCGAGTGTCAAGTTTGTGGATAGAGATATAATAGTTTTGGGGCTAAAGATGTATTTTGGTACACAGGACAGGGAAATTAGGCAATGACCCATATTAGCAAGTTAGCAATTACAAGGATTGAGTATATACATCACCATTCACCAAAAAGCATCTACGTAATTGTGCTAATATTAAAAATTATTTTGAGACTTTGAGTGTACTTACCTGGATCCAATGTGAGATGCTTAGTGGCGTCAATGTCCATGTACCAAGTAGACTATACGATAACTGTGAATGTTGCGCATGTGGTACAAGCATTTGTTGAGGTTGCGGTCGATACCAAATTGAGAACGCTAGGTTACGACAGAGATCTTGGGGCCAAGAAGGCCATATTTGGTATAGGGAGTTTGACAATGCAAATGGCATCATCATAAAACGTGGTACTAGTCGTATATACTTGAATAGTAAAAAACAATCATAAAACAAAGCAATTCAATTGCTATCAACAAAGCAATCCAAAAACGCTAGACTTTTCCCGAGTAGTCTGAATAGAGATTCCTCTTCATATTTACCCGTTTACACGAAACAAAGCAATCCAATTACGTGAGTGGCAAGCTACGCACTAAAAATAAGAGGTTAGTAGAATTAGTGCGGCAATAATAACGAAGATTGGTGTAAATGTGTAATGAAAGAAGGGTTTAGTGAATAAGAATAGTCGGCTGGTGGTTTAGAGATAACATTAGGAATCGATATTAATTTAGGGATTACAAGAGATTGTACAAATCAATGGGTTTAGCCCAACATCTAACTAAAAGATACAAAGATTTTGTTACCATTAGTTTTTATTTCTAGTATATGTTAAAGCATAATACTAAAAATAAATATATTTACTTACCATGCATTCAGTTAGCAAATCACGGGTTAATCACGAATAAATATATATTCTGAGCCTCATCAAACGAGAAGAGATGGCGTGCATGTGTTTTTTTAAAATGGAGATGGATTGTTAGTATAAAAACGTGTACTTTGACATTTTAGGTTCTTTTATTTATGTCGAAACTTTGTACATGCATGATAACCCAGGGCATCCAATGGAATAGGGGGCATCATTTTTATGGTGTTATTTGATGCCATCATTATTTATTTCTTTACTTTTTCTAGTTTTTTTTTTTTTTTTTTTTTTTTTTTTTTTTTTTACCAGAAACTTGCATTAGAAAAACTTAAGATGCATACAAATCACTTCTCGCAAGCGAGATTAGTTCTTGAGGAAAATAAACATCCCAACTAAACTTTGAAGTGGTAGAAAATGCATGACGAGCAACCCAATGAGCCACTTGATTATGTTCTCGATTAACCCAAGAAAACGATAATCGCATATTATTTGCCCATAAGCGAATTTCTTCCACAAGAGCAGCTATATTCCAAGGCGGGGGCGTTTCACAAGATGATAAGGAGATAGCTAGCTGCGAGTCAGACTCCATAGTAGCATTAAACCATCCTCGATTAAATGCTAGTGAGCAAGCGTAGTGCAGCGCTCATATCTCGGCATGGAAAGGGGATATGGCATGGCAAGGATTACCGAGGACATAACGAAGATAACTTGTAGAATCACGAACAATAATCCCACTAGTGGAAAAAGGATTATTTGGTGCGGTTAAAAAGGTTTTTAGGAACGGTTTTTGAACCGTCTTAATAAACAGCGTTCCAAAAAATTGCCTTTCTTTTAGTTCGGTTGTTTAACCGTTCCAAAAAAGGAATTTTAAGGTACGGTTGTTTTTGCCCGTTCCTTAAAATGGGTTTCTTTGAACTTCAATTTGACTTTTGGGCCACTTTTGGAGCGGTTGTTTTTGCCCGTTCCTTAAATGGGTTTGTTGGAACTGGACCACTTTTGGAGCGTTCCTTGAAATGGTTTTGCGTTCTTTAAAATGATTTTCTTTTGTCTATTAGACGTTCCTTGATATAGATTTACATTCGACCAGAAGAATATATATAATGCTTTACATAATTACATCATAAGACAACACAAACACGAAAGAAAAAGTACCCAAAATTTTTAAAGCTAAGAAATTACTAAATAAGCAAAAAGGTCTAGCCATACAAAGAGACAAGCCATCAACAAATAAAAGATCCATATGACTTGTATAAAACATAAACAAACTACTTGATTGAAGACAAAGACCTAACCCACTTAACTAAAACCTTCAAACTGTTCAAGTCTTTGACAATAAGCTTACCAACTCCTTTTTCCTAGTGTCTTTGTTACTTACTAAAAGGCCTAAAACATGCATGTTTCATTGAACGAACACACTGCAACCCCTCTAGGTCTGGGTACTCTTCAACTAGCTCTGCCATATCCTCTAGCCATCGAGCTTCTTTCCCAATATACCTTGATCGTCTTACTCGGGCCGGATCCTTGTTTTGATTTGCACTAGCTTTCGCTTTAGCACTTTTTTCCTGCATGTAAAAATAAAATAAAAAACAATTATAGTAGTAAAATATGAAATCAATAATATACATGAGTTATTAACAGAAAATGTATAAATATTAGATGCACATACCAAAAAGACTCTCGATCTTTTGGACTCAACGAAGTCTTTCCAATCACGATCGTCAAAAAACTTGTAATCTTCAAATGGTGATTTGTTTTTTTTTACATAATTTGTAACAAGGTTGTTCTTAAACTTTCTAAATAGATCGTTGGCTATCCTCATTTGTGTGCCCTTTGCATTATCATTTGGAATGTTCCAAGTTTCCTAATCGTTTTCAGAAAGAAAAAAAAAAAAAAAAAAAAAAAAAAAAAAAAAAAAAAAAAGAGGATATTAACCCGTTGATACAAATACATAAATAAATTAAATCACATATATAATTTTAATAAACATAACACCTTGGTAGATAGCCATAACTGATCCTTCATGGCCTCTGTTACTTTATCCCATTCTAAATGATAAGAAATACGTGATTTCAACTCGAGTGAGAACCATGAAGCAAATCTACCGCGTGTGGGTCCAATAGCTAGTCCATCCTCATTGAAATCAATATATTTGCTCATCACTCCTATTGAAAAAACAAGTTTGCTAAAATGAAAGTGAGTTAAATATGCTTGTTTTATCTCGGTTTATTCAATATTGAATCAACAACAACTTAAAGGTGTCTTTCAATATGTACAGTGTGTCGTAAACTATTCATTATTCACAAGTTGCATTTCAAATTTTCAATACAGTAGCAAATTAAAGCCTGAAGGTATGTATATTATTCATTATTGAATCAAATTTTAGGTGACACAAAGCATAAGCTAAAGAGTAATCTGTTAGTAACATGTTCTTACACACAATATTATAAGCAAATAAATCGAAACCTACTCATAAGAATGCCTACTTTACATACCACATATCATAATTAAGTTCACATTCAACTGCAAATGCTCAATAATCAAAGATTCGACCACTAACACTTGACATTAACAATCATTCGACACAAGAAATAAACTAATCACTAATTGCGTTTTAACAAAATATATTACCTCACCAAATTGACTGAAAAGCTTCAAACTTTGATTTTATGTTTTTGGAAATTAGGTGTTGAGGTTATTTAAGTACTAGAGGATAAGAAGTGGTTAACCCTTTGATCCTGGTAATTGGAATGTGGGTGGTTTCTTCCATGTGAAAGAGGATATGTTGCCTTTGATCCGGGTAATAGTGCACTGCGTGGGTGGTTTCTTCTATGCCAATTATTTTGACTATGTGTTACCTAAAATATTACTAACACTAAGTTATGAAAAATATATTTATATCTATCACTTTGTATTTTGTTTGTTGAGCTTAGCGAGCTAAAGTTATTACTAAGAGAATGTCACCTCTAATAAAACTAGTTATAATACAGGCGCACGCGCGATTTTTCTTTTTTAAATTTTTTGAATGACATATTTTTATTTATTAAAAAATAAATAATTTAATCTTTGTTTTGTTTGTTTATGATTCTTAATTATAGTTTTTTATTATTAAAGATAATCATTTATAAAGTTTAATCTTATTGTTAGTTGCATCTTATTTATATTTTTTGTAGTTATCTTCTTTGTATTTATCTTCTACTTGCGTAGTATATATCAACAAAACGAATTTATAAATTAAAAAATAATAATTAAATTAATTAAAATATTCTTTAATAAGGAAATAATCTTTTTTTTTTAAATATGAACGTCCCAACTAGGGGTTTTGTTTTATTATATTAAAATATTGTTATATTCTAGAATAATGTGTTTATTAAATTAAATACAATTTACTTTTTATTGAATTTTATAAACACCTACATCATCTTGTAAATGGTTACCCCGATAAAATGTATTACTAAAAAAAAGTTAAGTACAAATGAAATGTCTATGTGTTGTTTGATTCTATCTTATGTTTGTCTTTACTTTAACATGCTAAGCTAGGTTTTCTTTGTGTTTGCTTAGATGTAATGAAACCTAGTTATTGATTATTGGTTGGTTGTTTGTTTATAATTGTTGTGGATAAATGATATCGATGTTAGGCTTAAGAAAACTGGCAGACTTCCAATTGGTAACATGCTTGAACGCCTTAAGAAACATGAATCGGATGTGTACTACGATTAATTGGTTATATTTAATGCATAAGTAACTACTAAGGAGGCCATGTTAGGAGCTAGTTGTCGGCTCGACATAAGAAGAGGTAGGAGCTTTGATGCGTGGGAATTGCACCAGGCTTTACCTCTCGAGGGATCTCGAGAAGCTTACAACCCCCACCAGGTAGTGTACCGGATCGTTGTAGTATAGTATAGTGACAAGTACCGGGGGATTGATCGTTCAACTCAGGAATAGTGTCGCTAGGATTAGAAAGTCTAAAAACTAGGTCTAGAGGTGAGGGATGATTTTTTTTGTATTATTATATTTTTATGAAAGCAAGTAAAATCTCGGGTTTTGGAAGGGTGGGCGGAATTAGTTGCTAGTCAACTAACCCAATAACTAAAGATGCAATCAAAATAAAATAACGAAAATGTAAATAAAGCTACTTAAACTAATGTGGTGTGAACAATAGATGGGAGAATTGTGTTTACTTAGATTTCACTACTCCCTAGATATCTTTTACAGGTTAATTGTTTGTTACAGTTGCGTGGATGACGGGTTATATTCCTTAATACCAATTGTGGGGTGGCGTACGTACTTCCCCAACTCTATAAGCTCCTACTTCACTCCTATGTCGAGCCTGCAAGAAGCTCCTAATGGGATCACTAGAATTCGCTCATGCATTAAATACAACCATAAAAACCTAGTACGCATTGGTTCATGTTTCTTAAGACGTTCAAGCAAGTTACACAATGGAGATCTGCCAGTTTTCTTAAGCCTAACATCGAAATCATTCATCCATTACAATTATAAACAAGCAATCAACCTATAATCAACATCTAGGTTTCATTACATCTAAGCAAACACACAAAAGATCTAGCCTAGCATGTTAAAATCAAGACAAGCGTAAGATATATTCAAACAACACATAGACATATTGAATGAATTGAAAGGATACTTATCTTAATTGAACATGAAGGGTTTCAAGGGGTGAAAACCCTTGAAAATACTGTAAAAGTCGTGCTAGGGTTTATTCAATTCGACCCTAAAATTCTCCTCTCTTTAGAATGAAAATTACAAAGAGTATATATAGATTTCCTAAGGTGACGGCGTCAAGAAGCTAACTTCTGACGCCGTCAACCCGCCGCCCATAATATTCTCGGACTGCCTAGATCCAGATATGACGCCGTCATGTGTAATGTTGCTCTGGGCGTCACCACTTTTACTCTTGACGGCCATGCTTTGACGCCGTTACGTTTTCACTGGGCCGTCACCTCTTTTGCTCTTGACGCCGTCATCAAAATTCTCTTGACGCCGTCAGGTACTGTTCCTAGCAAGGAAAATTAAGACTTTGCCGTTTTCTTCACTTTTATGCTCCAAAAACGTCCAAAATGCTTTCTTTTCCAGAATTCACTCCAAAAGTACCTAAAATCACAAAAGGAATGATTTAGAGCAATATTTGATCAAATAAATTCCAATTCTGGCTTAAATGACCCCCTAAAAATGGATCATTTTTCGCCTCATCAAGCTTATAGAGTTAGGGAAGATCGTACACAGCCCTACGAGTGATATTAAAGAATATAACCCGTCATCCATGCAATTGTAACAAACTAATCAACTGGTAAAAGATAGCTAGGGAGTAGTGAAATCTAAGTAAACACGTTTTTCTTATTATTGTTTTTCTCCATATTTACTTTCGTGTCATTTTATTTTATTTCTATTGCATTTGTAGTTATTTGGGTTTGTTGATTAGCAACTAATTCCGCCCATTATTCCAAAACCCGAGATTTTTACTTGCTTTCCATAAAATATAAAAATACGAAAAGAATCATCTGTCACCTCTAGACCTAGTTTAATTAAGTTTTAACCCTAGCGAACACTATTCTTTGAGTTGAACGATCAATCCCCCGGTACTTGCCACTACACTATACTACATCGGTCAGGTACACTGCCTAGTGGGGATTGCAAGCTTCTCAAGATCCCTTGAGAGGTAAAACCTTTTGCGTAGGTGCAATCCCACGCATCAGTAATCTTTATGGTGGATTAGAAACCTCATACTTCACAACATCCATTCATGAACTCTTTCGAGGACTTGCCTTCTAAACCCACTAATCCTCTACCACTACCAACATTTTCTTCCATTGAGCGAATGACTAGACAAAAACCATTTGTCTCTTTCTCGGATCCCCCAACAACACCCTTTTCTCCTCCACCAGCTCATTTGGGTCATCCAACATCCATTGTGCATCCTTATACTTCCTTCTTACCTCCATCAAGGTCACATCTACCGCTACCAAACCTCCCTCCATCAAACAAAATACTTACACTCGATCATTCTATGTGGATTGAGGATGGGTCTTCACAACCTCCAAACGATGATGAAACTTGCTACAATTGTCAACGAACTCAAACCTTGGGTATGTTTGGCAAAACTAGATGTAAGCTGTATGCTGTAAGCTGTAAACTGTAAAGCCGTTAACATGAGCTATAAGCTGTATCTTCTTTTTTTTTTTAATAAAAGTGTTTGGTAAATTAGTTGTTAAATGTAATTATAAGATATAAAATGACATAAAATGACATATTTATAATTGTAAATTAATGTTTGGAGGGTATATCAGTAATTTAAAATTTTAACAGCTCCAAGATTTTAAAAAGTTTCATGAATCAGCTTTTCATTAAGGAGCTATTTGTTTGAAATAAAAGCTAAAAGTTAATGTATCCAAATGGAGCTATTTATTTTAAATGAGATTATTTTTGTAACAAAAAGCTAACAACTTCCCAAAAAGCTCTTACCAAACAGGCCCCTTAGGTCATGAACTTCGTGATGAAATGTGTTTCATGTTCTACCACCTTCTTGATTTTCTAGATAACATCAACAAACCTAACCACCCCTAGGATCATTTGAAAGAAGTGCAAGCACAAGTGGTCACCCTTGTTTTCTATTCTCTATTTTTAGTTTAGATTTAACTTTTTTAATTAGGATTTCTCAATTCTTAGGCCATGTTCTTATTTTTATTGATTGGTTGTTGTATACCACTCCTTCTATTTTATTACATTGATCTAATAGTTTATACTTCATGTTTTCTTGAACATATTGGCGTGTTTTGTTACTTTCTTTTATGGCTTTCTTGGTATAATCTTGTGTTAATTTGCTCTAAACAGTAACATATAGCCGGATCCCTAGGTTTGCGCTTGGTGAATCCATTTTGAAATGAATTTGGCAGATCTGGGTGCTGTTTATGAGATATTTTTTAATTTATTTCCTGCAAATTATCATACTATATGCTTGCATTCTAACCATTGTTTAGTAGATTCTCAAAATTCATTAGGATATTTGACGCCTCAACAAGGGTGAGCTTTCGTCAAAAGAAAGCATTGCCATCAAGCAATACCTTATTTTAAGTTCTCCAAAATACTTGACACCCTCAATAAGGGGGAGCTCTCATCAAGGGGGAGCATTGCATTTATTTATACCTTATTTTCCTTTTTAAAACCAAGTTAGTTTCCTTTAGACACTCTTTTTGTTTCTACAAAAATGAGGAGAAAAGAGTAAAAACTTTAAACTTAAAATTTACAAATTTTATTTTTAACTTAAAATAATTTTATGTTTTGTTATCAACAAAAAGAGGGAAATTGGTAATACAAATGAACCGTAAAAACGTTTATTTATATCTTACGATCTTTCTATGTTTTGTTGATAACAATCATAAAATCATTTTAACAAGATAAATAAAATACGTATGTTTTCAAGCCAATGGTTTCCTAACTCATTAGACCAAACAAATAAACCATCAAACATATCTAGTTAAATAGTTTACATAATTCAAAAACATTTTTATAAAACATTTATAAGTAACACTTGTTACTCACACTTTTATAAAATATATAGTTAAGTTTAAACTAGCTAAACAAATGATTTTCTCTTATAGGTAAAACGATCCATAAAATATGGAACAAACTTTGATTCTTTTTCTCATTTTCAAACAAT
Source organism: Artemisia argyi (assembly GCA_030686995.1). Classification (NCBI taxonomy): domain Eukaryota; kingdom Viridiplantae; phylum Streptophyta; class Magnoliopsida; order Asterales; family Asteraceae; genus Artemisia; species Artemisia argyi. The sequence goes on from CM060696.1 coordinate 104,397,606, forward strand.
CAAGCCATAAAATACTTCGGGCCCATTTTTTGAATTTTTGGAACAGTCCACTTAAATGTCGTTCCAAAAAATGTGTTCCATAAAATCCTTTAATCACTTTTTGAATTTTTGGAACGCTTCAACTAGAAACCGTTCCAAAATATGCGTTCCAAATAATACTTTTTGTAGTAGTGTCCCAAAAGCGGCATTAAAATTCTTGAAAGCAGAATCACAATTTAACTTCACCAAAGAGCCGTGGGGGTATCCACTGTGGAGAAGAATGCGATGTGGAATTAGGATTAGTGGCCATTGAGGAAGTACTATTGGTAGATGGAGAGGTAACAAACTTTTGGAAATCATTAACAATGGTACAAAAAGTGGCTTTCGTCACACCAAAAATGTGTGACGATATGTATATAGTCACACAGGTTTTTTTTTGCGTATATGGTCACATTGTTGAGTTCGTGACCTTTTTTATAAAAAAAGAGTGATCAAAACCCCGAATATGTGTGACAAATTAGGCACCAATTTTATTGGATTAGTCATTATCAGTGACCGTAAACACTTTATAGTCACACGAATGTTTTTTTAGAGTAACTATTGTTCGTCCGTTGGCCACATAAATATATAATATATGTGACATTTGAGATAATTTATTCAAGTAAATATGTATTATGTGTGACTATTTCCCATCCTGTGGCCACATGAGTATATAATAAATATGACGTTTGTGATAATTTAGTCACACAAAATGTATTGTTTTTTTTGAGTTAGTCACATACAATTTTAAAAAAAGAGTGGCCAAAAATGTTAATAAGTATGACCATATGTTGTTTAAAGTAAAAAAATGTGTATTTTGTGTGACTATTGTTCATTCAATGGCCACATTAATTTTTTGTTTGTGTGACCTTTTGGAATATTTAGTCACACAAAGGATCTTTGTTTTGGGTATTTAGTTACATACAATTAAGCATAAAGTGGCCAAAAATGTTAATAAGCGTGACTATATATTGTTTAAAGTGAAGAAATGTATATTTTGTGTGACTATTGATAATCCAATTGCTACATGAAATTTTTTTGTGTGGCCTTTTGTAATATTTAGTCACACAACAAATTAAGCAAACAGTGACCAAACGTGTTAATAAGTGTGACTTTATGCATCTTTTAGTCACATTTAAAAAATCAATATATATCAAAACAAATTTAAATATATATCAAAACAAATTCAAATACAATAACAGTTGTAACTAATACACTATATGAACCAACAGTACTAACTTATACTCCGTACTAACTTATAACTAACAGTTGTAACTAATACAGTAGCAGTATTAACTTCAAGAACTCATCATTTTGCTGCTTATTTGCACTTGATTTCTGCTTTTCTTGTAGCAGTCTGTTGTTCGTTCCTTCCATTTTAAACACATGCTGCAACAAAGAATTCAACAACAAAAACATCAATAGAACTGCCCAAAACTATTTCAAAATAAGGTTCTATCAGCGTTATAGCATTCAAGTTCATGCATTATTGCCTTAAGGTGGGATAGGTTTTTATACTTACCTGTTATGCTTAAAACTCTCAATCCCATATATATCAAGGACACCAATTAATGATTTTGAGTTTGGATCTTGTCCAATTGAATTGTTTATCTTGATATGTTCTCCACAATCCTAAAAAAGTAATGAGATATTAGATCTTTATAAGATTAATAAGAGATTCAAGCTTTACATTTTTCATATATAACACCGGTCTTAAATTCTTACCAGTCAAAGAAGCGAGAGTAGATAGTTTTAGCTAAAGTTCATACGACTTTGGCTGATTCAAGTAAAGGTATGACTGTGGACTTTCCAATTTAAACTTAGCCCTGTCCTGAAAATGGAGAAAATGCTCTTGTAAGTATCGAGTATACTAACTGAACGGATCATAGAATATGTAAAGGGTTAAATAAATACCTCAGGTGGTGCAGCACAAAGAAGATAAAAGCAGTGATAGTTTCTTTCAGGATCTAATATCTGGCAGACACGAGATCTCTCAAGAAGGTAAGTTCGAATAGCTGCCCCCGATATCCTCCTACTCTTATCGAATTGAATCTCAACAAATTTACCAAAACAACTGTATTAACATGCCACAACCAGAATAGTGATTGTTAGTTTCACAAAAACAGAGGCTTAAGAATAACACTACCAAAAAATTGATATACTGAGATCTAGTAATCACTGCTTTTGGCCGCCTTATAAATGCAAATATAAGCCCCAGTGGGAGGCAAGCAATGCCAACCCCGCCAAATATCCAATTATGAAAAGACAAAGCTTTATAATTATGAAGCAAAACAACACATTATCACATGCTATTCTGAAACGCCAACTAGTCTTAAATTACAATGTCCACAACATGGGGTCGAAAAAAATGAATAGTGGGGGTCTGGCATACTTAACACTCTATTTCTGCACATTAGGAGTCTCTGCAAAATTTAACATGTTATAATTGTCAACATGATACAACGTGTTGATTTAACCACCAAAACATAACATGGCATAACAGCAACAAAACTAAATATCTGTGGCAAACAATAATTTGACACTAACACAAAAGTAAGAACCTTTTCTTATGAATTGACCACTCTATCTAACATTGTTCATTAATAATCCCAGACCCAATATTAATAATCCTTGTCCGACATCATATATGTACATGTATATATTTAATCCATTAAGTTACAAATGAGTAGTTTATATGTTTAGCCATTACAAATTATAAGTTAGCCCATTTTAGCCAAATAAGTTGATAAGCCGAGCAAGATATATTCAATATTACATAAGTTCAATGATAAGCAATATATAATAAGCTTAACCAAAAATCCATTAATGTGTCCAAAATAAGCGCAAGCCACAAAAGTCACATAAGTCGACACTAAAGCTAAAATCAAACACAATACAACAACACAACAACAACAACATACCCAATCCCGCAAGAGCGGGGTATGGGGGAGGTAGAAGTGTAGACAGATCCTACCCCTACCCCAGGCAAGGCCTAGGAGTAGAGAGACTGCTTCCAGGGAGACCTCCGGCACGTGCACAAGTGTGAGTGAAAAAAAAACCCCAAGGTGCAAGGAGCAAAAGAGCAACAAGACAAACAAAGCACATAGTACCAAACAAAGAACAAGGAGCAAAGCAAGAAAAGCAAGCAAACAAAGCATAGAGGAACGCAAGAGAAACAAAGAACTAAAAGGCAAAACAAACACAAGCAAGAACGCAAAGGCAAGCAGGCACCAGGCAAGAAGACAACACAAAACAAGCAAAGCAACGCAAGGGGGCAAAAGAAAAGGCAAAGCAAAGGACAAAAGCTAAGGCAAGGGGGCTAAAGCTAAGGCCAAAAGGGAAAAAGCAAAGGCAAAGGGAAAAGAAACACCACAAGCCTACTAAAAACTAAAAAGGGGGACAAGCAAGGAGACCAAAACGCCTAAAGTGCAAAAGGGCCTACCAAACCTAAAACCGCAAAGGGGCAAGACAAAGACAACCTACCACACGACCTAAACTACCCGCAAGTTCTAATCCTAGCTCTCCACTCGTTCCTATCTGAGATCATGTCCTCGGACAAGAGAAGCTCCTTCATGTCTAGCCTAAGTCTATCCTCCCACCTGAGCTTAGGTCTTCCACTCCTTCTCAAACCGTCGACCCTCAGCTCTTCGACTCTCCTTACTGGCGCCGTCTGTGGCCTTCTCCTGACATGACCGAACCACCTCAACCTTCCTTCTCGCATCTTCGAGATAATAGTCTCAACTTCAGGTTCTGCTCTGAAAACTCCGTTCGGTATCATGTCAAGCATGGTCTTACCACAAGTCCACCTTAGCATCCTCAGTTCTGCCACTTCCACTCTATTAGCTTGGGCTTTCGTGATAGGCCAACACTCTGACCCGTACAAGATAGCGGGTCTGATCGCCACCCTATAAAATTTTCCCTTAAGCTTAAAGGGAACTTTCTTATCACAGAGCACACCTGACGCCGCCCTCCATTTTGCCCATCCAGCTCTAATACGGTGGGTAACGTCATCGTCAATCCTTCCTGATTTGTGTATCACTGAACCAAGATATCTAAAAAACTCTTTAGGATGGAGGATCTGGTTGTCGATACGAACTTCCTCCTCGTTGAGGCCGATCTCGTTGCTACCGAAATCACATCTCATGTATTCAGTCTTCTCTCTGCTTACCCGAAGGCCATTGTCTTCCAATGCTTCTCGCCAGTGCTCCAGTCTGTAGTTTAGCCCTTCGGCTGATTCAGCTACCAACACAATGTCGTCAGCGAATATCATGCTCCAAGGAATGCCCTCTTGTATCCCTCTTGTTATCTCATCGAGGATCAGGGCGAAGAGGTACGGACTAATGGCAGATCCTTGGTGGAGTCCAACTTCCACCGGGAAAAACTCAGTGCACCCCACCATGCACCGTACGCGGGTCCTCGCCCCCTCGTACATATCCCTAATGACTCTTAAGTATCTCCTTGGAGTTCCTTTTTCTATAAGAGTCCTCCAAATCAACTCTCGTGGGACACTATCGTATGCCTTCTCTAGGTCCAGGAAAGCCATATGCAAATCTCTCTGTCTTTCTCTATACTTCTCCATAAGACTTCTGAGGAGGTGGGTAGCCTCGACCGAGGACCTCCCTGGCATAAATCCGAATTGGTTCTCTGACACCCTTGTCTCCCTTCTTAACCTCCTCTCAATAACTCTCTCCCAGAGCTTCATGGTGTGACTGAGTAGCTTAATACCCCTATAGTTGCTACACACTTGCGCGTCTCCCTTGTTCTTGAAGATGGGGATGACTTCGCTGAGTCTCCATTCTTCTGGCATCTTAGCGCTAGTGAAGATCTTGTTGAAAAGGCATGTCAACCAAATCACCCCTTCATCTCCTAGGCTCCTCCAAGCTTCTATGGGTATTTGGTCCGGGCCTACAGCTTTGTTTCTACCCATCTTCTGTAATGCAACCTTTACTTCTTCTTGACTGATCCTTGAGTAGTAGCATTCTGGTAACACATGCTGGCTAGGGTTCTCTCCTTCCCCCCTTCCTTCGGTGTTCTCGTTGAAGAGAGAGGAAAAGTACTCTCCCCATCTCTTTCTAATACCTTCTTCACTCACGATGGTACGTCCTCCTTCATCTTTGATGTATTTAATGTTTCCTACATCCCTTCTTCTTCTCTCACGGGCTTTAGCAATTCTGAAGATATCGTTTGCTCCCTCTTTGGAGTCCAATTTCTTATACAAATCTTCGTACGCCTTGTCCTTCGCCTCTGCTACCGCCTTTTTTGCTTCCCTTTTAGCCACTTTATACCTTTCTTCCGCAGCTGCCCTATCCGTTTGGTGGCTCTCTCTACTCAAAAGAAACTCTTTGAACCGAGCCTGTTTCTCTGCAACTTTGATCTGCACCTCCTCACTGAACCACCAAGATTCCCTGCGGGTCGACTGGGTTCTCGCTGACCTACTAGTCACGCCTAGGGAAAGCTTAGCTACGTCTCTGATGGTACCAGCAAGGATGTTCCACATCTGGTCCGCATCCCTAGTAGTTAAGTCCTCTGCCCGAGCCGAAAGACCCTCTGAGACTTTCGCTCTAAACGCCTCCACCGCATCACAATACATACATTTATATATGCTGAAAAATCAGCAACCAAACACCCCTATGTATATGCTGAAAAATCAGCATACAAACACTACTATAAGTGCAGAAAATTCAGCATGTAAACACTCTTATTAAGTGCAAATTTTTAGCATATAATGACCCATATTAAGTGCATATTTTCAGTAGCAAACGCACCCTCTGTGCAGAAAATAAGTAAGCAAAATGTGCCGTTTATGTGCAGAAAATTCAGCACCAAACAAGCCCTTTTTGGGACTGTTTTACAGCAAACGAACGCCCCCTGTTGGGGCTACATTTCAGCAAATAAACGCCCCCTGTTGGGGCTGTTTTGCAGCCAACAAACGCACACTTTTTGGGTGTGTTTTCCAGTCGAGGCAACCAACAACTAGCACCCCTTTAGGTGGCTGTGACAGCAGGCAACAAACAATCACAATGACAACCCTCTTAGGTGTTGATCCGAGACAAACAAACACCACACTATACGGGTTGTGGTGTGGGTCGAAATAAACAAAGGTGAAACAAACAAACACACCCTACTAGGTGTTTATTGTAACCAGACACAACAACAAATAAACAACAATAACATCAAGATTACAAGAAAAAGCAAATCCAAACCCATCCGAGACCAAGACATACGTAATCCATAAAACAATATACACTTAAGCATGCAACTGTAAACAAGCTGTTAATGAATCAAGATGTTTAAGCTTAAGAGCCATGAAAGATACAAGTTAAGACGAAAGAAATACCAACTCACCTTTTCATATGAGCATGAAACAAGCCTTTCTCGATAATATCCAGCAGGGCCTACATAGATTGTAAAAATTAGAGTACATGGTTGAATGCATATATAAGAGACTAATGAAGGCTTGAGTCACATAATACAAACATACCTTATGCTGTGCAAATACGAAGAGCTCTTTCAGCATTATCCCCCAACCTCTTTCAAACCACATTCCTTGCAATCTGCATCACAAAAATCCAACAGCATATTACGGACTTGTAGGGCATAATGGTCACTATATTTTGACGTATAAGGTTCGATACAATTACGCATATTCAAATACAGAATAGGGTGTATCAGGTGGAAGTTTAGAGAGATAATCCTCTACCTTTCCCAAACAAGACGCGAAATGAGACCAAACTGTCCAGGTGGAACTTACAACCTTAACTGTCCAGACCTTGCTACCTCAAAAGGTAATTTTGCCTTAAGAGGCCAATGAAATGAGACCAAAAAGCCTTATTACACAAAAGAACATGTATAAATTTCAATGATCAATCAAAAAATCATTTAGTATGAAGCCATGACTGTTTTAAAAAAACACACCCTCATATTCATATTCCAACTTTAGGTGAAAATTTAAGTTGTTTATGTCACCAGGATTGCCCATCCTAATTAACTCAGGAATGCATATCCTACCAATTCCATTAATATTGTTGTTTACGCTTGTTTATTTCACCAGGAGTTGATAAAATATAAGTTTATACAAAAGATATGTGCCTCTTAAGGCAAAATTACACTTTCAAAATGACAAAATATGATACTTTGGGATTTAGAAACATCTATGACTATGGTAAATGTATACCTCATGTAGCACAAAACAAGTGAAACTGGGAAATGGGAAGAAGTTTATACCTGATTTATTTGGTAGTACCGACTGTACGTGGTGGTAAGCCAGTTTCAAGCAGATCTTCAACCAAAAAATCACCTCCACTAGTTTCCCCATCTTCATACAACCAAAAAATCCTCTGATTAACGCATAATCCTCTATTTTTCTATTAACTTTGGAAAAAGCATTGGGGCTTTCATGAACCCTAATTCCTAAAATCACCCAAACAAGAAATTGACTCATGACCACCTGAAATTGATGATTAATTAAGGATATAGTAACACATAAAGAACCTGATATGTGACTTGATTTCGCGAGTCACAATGGCAAATCGCCATGGTCTGTGGTGGGTGAGAATGCAACCGACGACTGGCAAGGATCGATGGCAGTGGTGTCGACCACCAAGAGAAAGAGAATGTGAGATAAGATGAAGAGGATAGGGGGCTTATGTGAGGTAGATAATTGATGAATGGTTGGAGAATTTGATTTTTGGGCAAAATTTAGGGCGGGATAACTGAAAATGTTGAGAAGGAGATGAAAAGAGTAAAGTGTGTAAAAGCATTATTTGGAGAATACCAACCGGAGGGTAAGTGTAGAAATATTATTTTGATTTTGGATGAAATTTCGGGCGGGATATGGGCAAATTTTGGTTACACTTAATCATGTATGTCTATGGTTTAGTGTGACCATATATGATATTGAGTAAACTACAAAGATGGTCCCTGTGGTTTGGGTTGATCATCACTCTTGGTCCTTTGACTTTTTTTTTATCACTCACAGCCATCAACTCTGAAACTCTTAACACTAAAAGTCCCTTGACCAAACGGTGTTATGTTTGACTGTTAAATACCCCTCATGTGACTTGCACATGAGGGTAAAAATGTCATTTCATCTTTCCTTTCCTTATATAGTTTGGTCAATTGTTATTTCACATAAACACATACCCCACAAACCCCTACCGTTGCTCACTCCATCTTCTTCGCCTCCACCACCGCTGCTCACTCCACCATCGTTGCTCAACTCACTACACCACCGCCATATACTCTCTATTCTCTATACCATCACTAAACTACCCCGTCGCCGCCAGATCCGCCACAAACGCAACAACCATCTGACGTTTTTTGAGTTAACAAGCTTCAAAAATTGGGGTTTCTATATGTTGGTTTAATGATGAAAAAAATTAAATTTTTTATTTTGTTTCATGTTTTGTAGATGGTTTTGCTTGTGGTGAAGCGTCCGTTTGTAAGGAATGTGACGGGAGATTTGTTATGGATTCGTCGGGGTTGGGGAGGGATTTGAAAAAAGCTGTGATTGTTGATGATAATCCTAACTCGTATAGTTTGCAGCCTGAAAACGCGATTCCTATGAGGCCATTTGTGGATGATTTGAAATTGATTGATGAAGGTATTTTGGGAGATAGTAAAGAATCAAACTATCAAGCTCTGATTGAAGTTTGAGTTATTGATGGTATATTTAGTTGTTTTGAATTTTGTTTCCCTTTTGTCTGTTTATAATGCTATAAATGTTTGTTGAAGGATTTGAATGTTATTACCTGCTTCTTTATGTTAAAAGGAGGTTGTATGGTGGTGATTAATGATTAATGATCATATAATTTTTTAAATGCAATGTTTGATCATGCATATAGTTTGATGAATGATTTTTTATTGATAATTACGGAGTATATCTTCTCACTCAATGAATTCGTGCAGGATTTTTGACTCCTGGAAATACACAAGCTCAAGTATCTTTTTTTCTTTACAGTTGTGATCATAGTGAATTTCACAACATCAGTAATCAGTTATTGTGCCTGAAAGAGTCAAAGTCATGATTTTTCAATTATTATAATTTGATATGGAGATTCCTACAAAGTTAACACAAAATAAATTTCTATTTAGAAAATTTTTTTCTTGTTTTAAAGAGTATGAGTATTTGATTGAGGTGGTCGGAATTTCATGGTGGTGGTCGGAAAAGTTGGTGGCTGGGAGAGGGTGTTTGTGGGTGAAGATAAAGAAGAAAAAGATACTAAAATGGCATTTTTGCCCTCATGTGCAAGTCACATGAGGGGTGTTTAACAGTCAAACATAACACCGTTTGGTCAAGGGACTTTTAGTGTTAAAAAAAAAGTCAAAGGACCAAGAGTGATGGTCAACCCAAACCACAGAGACCATCTTTGTAGTTTACTCTATGATATTTGGTCACACTCTTCAAGTGTGTGACATATATTTGTCACTTTTAAATGCATATCGTGACTAACGCTTCAAACTTACTTTTCAGTTGTCACACATTTCACATTCATATGTGGCTAAATATTCAACAAAGAATAGCAGTCACGTTTAAATAATGTGTGACAAACTTGACTATATAATTGAGCCACATACACAATTACTTCATGTGACCATATATGATTTTAGTCACACTGTTCAATTGTGTGACATATATTTGTCACATATGTATATATATAGTGTGACTAATGTTTCAAACTTATTTGTATCCGTCACACGTCCCAAATTATAAGTAACTAAATAATCAAAACAAGTTTTACCAGATACCTCTAATCACGAAAATATTCAAATGTGTGGTTATAGCCTCATATGTAATTCCGAAATGGTCACACAAGTCGGATCAAGTGTGACTATTTATTTTATTCTGGTACATTTAGTCACATAAAAAAGTTATTGTGTGACCGTTCGAAAAACAGCATGTGTGACAAAATCCAAGTTTTGTACTAGTGTAAGTTGAGCAGAAATGGAGGCTAACGTGTTATTCAGGGATAACGGCACGTTATCAAATACAAAGTTATTACGAGATCGCCATATAAACCAACAAATTGTTGCATCAACTGATAGAACCCGAGAGACATCTTGAGCAGAATGGGTGTTATCAATAAAACTTTGTATGCGACCATAAATATTAATACCTGGTGGAGGAGGTCGAAAACATAAAGGAGAGCCGAACCATACCGGGGGTGTCCATGGGCATTCAAAGAGTAAATGTTCCACTTATTCGGCTCAAACATTACATATCGGACATGTTGGAAAAGGAGAGCAGCGTCTTTTGTATAAATTTTCCTTTGTGGCCACTGAATACGATATGGCTTTCCATAAAAATAATTTGATTTTTGGTTGCACCAGGATATCCCATATAACTTTCCAGAATTTTGATGATGGGTTTGTACTTGATTCACCAAGCGCATCATTTGTATTCTTCAATGCAATGGCATGCATGTATCCCGACTTAACAATGTATTGATCCTTAGGATCAAAGTGCCAAATGAGCTTGTCCGGAGAAATAGTTTGTGAGATTGGGATTTGAAAGACCAATTCAGCTTCCAAAGCCGAAATATGCTCACGCAACATACTAACATTCCAGCCTCCATTCTCAATAAAATCAGCAACAGTGTTGTTGCTATTATGGAAAGGCCCGAGAGGTGGGAATTGCGCCCTTGCAACAGGTTTTACCTCTCAAGGAATCTCGAGAAGCTTACAACCCCCACCAGGCAGTGTACCTGATCGTTGTAGTATAGTATAGTGACAAGTACCGGGGGATTGATCGTTCAACTCGGGAATAGTGTCGCTAGGATTAGAAAGCCTACTAAACTAGGTCTAGAGGTGAGGGATGATTTTTTTGTATTTTTATATTTTTATGAAAGCAATTAAAATCTCGGGTTTTAAAGAAGTGGGCAAAATTAGTTGCTAGCCAACTAACCCAATTAACTACAAATGCAATCAAAATAAAATAACAAAAATGAAAATGAAACTATTAAACTAATGTGGTGGAAACAATAATGAGGAAAGTTGTGTTTACTTAGATTTCATTACTCCCTAGATATCTTTTACAGGTTGATAGCTTGTTACAATTGCATGGATGAGGGGTCATATTCCTTAATACTAGTCGTAGGGTCGTGTACAATATTCCCTAACTCTATAGGATCCTACTTCACTCCTATGTCAAGCCGTTAGAAGCTCCTAACATGGGATCATTATAATTCTCCTACGCATTAAATACAACCAAAAATCGTAGTACACCTCCGATCATGTTTCTTAAAACGTTTAAGCAAGTTACCAATGGAAGTTTGCCAGTTTTCTTAAGCCTAACATCGAATACAATCATCCGTAACAATTATAAACAAACAATCAACCCATAATTAACATCTAGGTTTCACTACATCTAAGCAAACACAATGAAAATCTAGCCTAGCATGTTAAAGAGAAGAAAAGCGTAAGATATAATCACACAACACATAGACATATTGAATGATTTGAAAGAATACTTATCTTCAATTGAACATGGAAGAATCAAGGGGTTGGAACCCTTGAAAAACTGATAAAATTTGGACTAGGGTTTATTCCCTCAAAGTTGCACACCAATGAATGAAATTTGGAAAACTGTATATAGATATTACATCGTGACGGCGTCATGTGTTAGATCATGACGCCGTCAACTCGCCGCCTTGATAAAATCGTATTGCCTAGATCTATTTGTGACGCCGTCATGTGTAGAAATACTCTGGCTGTCACTAGTAATTGGACCCTGGCGGCCTTGGTGATGCCGTCAGGTCCTAGGCTTGAAAACTCTCTGGATCGTCAAGTGTATTTTCCACTTCCACCTCTTTTGTAACTCTTGACGCCGTCATGTACAACTTTTTGACGCCGTCAGGTACTGTTCCAGCAAGGAAATTGAGACTTTGCCGTTTTCTTCACTTTTATGCTCCAAAAATGTCCAAAATGCTTCATTTTTCTAGATTTTTCTTCAAAAGTACCTAAAATGATAAAAGGAACGATTTAGGGCAATATTTGATCAAATAAACTCGAATTCGGGCTTAAATGACCCCTTAAAAGCGCTACACTTTTCGCCTCATCAAATACCCTTATACTTGAGATTTGCTTGTCCTCAAGCAAATGCGCTTTTATTATAATAAAAATACAAGTTAGGGGTCATTTAACATTAATATAAAAGTAATTACAACAAATAATTGTTCCACTAAAAACCAAAAACAAGCACGGAGGTCATACACTAGCACCTCACAAATAGTGTTTAGATACTTACATCTCTCGGGTGTAATAAAGTATATTTCACAATATGGAAATGGAAAATATCTCTCACTACCTGTCATAGCAAATAGATTACCATAGGCTTGGGAAATGATCAAACCTCCACCACTTGGCGTAAGCACCTAGGATAAACTATCAAATAGGTCTTTTTAAAGGGTTATAACGTTAGGTGTAGGGATATGGAAAACATGGTTTTGTTGGATAAAGGCAATATTTACTGGTGGCGAGTTAATCATCTTGGTTAATTACATGTACGATATGGCATTGCTAAGCCAAGACTAGACTCGACTTAAGCTAATAAATAAAAAATAACAAAAACATAAAACAAACATAGAATGAAACGGGATGGTAGTCCGTATGTTTTTTTCTCTTTTTTTTTTTTTTTTTCTTTTTCTTAATTTTTCGATTTATTTATTTATTTTTTTTTTTATTTTTTTTTTGCATACACTCTTGCCCTACCATCCAAAATAATACATCATAGGGAATGTACATTCCCCTTACACTTGAATTTTTACATACTTTACAATAAACTAATCTAATGACTCGAATCAAGATAATCAAAGCACTTGGAGTATTTTTTAAGATTAATGCACATATGGGGGTAATATATGATGTTCTTCCCCATTACTCCAAAACACAAGTACTTTACCCATGAGTCCCAATCGTCCCAAAATAATATGTACAAGATATGACTCGACTTAGCTACCATGTAATCAATTAGATAATTAACTAAGGGTTTAAACAAATAACAATAATGCACTAAAAATGAGTGCATACACGGAAGGTTAAGGCGATTTGGTTGCACAGTTGGGTGGGTTGTAACAAATTCTTCATTCAAGTAAGATGATTAAAGTTATAAACGAAAAGATAGGCTCGGAGGGGTGTACTAGGGGTTTCGTGTACTAAAAATGAGTACAACGCTAAGGTGTGGGAAAAATTAATTGACTTTACTAGTTAAGTAATATGATTTAAATGGTCAAGTAATTATGATACGGATTTAACACAAGGGTGATTCTAATGCCTCTTATCATGTAGTAAATCCTACTACACGAATGTAGTCTCACTAGCGGTCTCGGGATGCATCACTAACGCAAGTTATAGAATCTAAATGCTACCGGTACACTCATAAGCACTAATAATGAATGCTTTTCCTATCAAATCTAACGGCGAACCTCACATATTTGGGTGAAAATTTTTTTTGAATGGTACGGTTTTGTGCTAGTTATACAACTCCTATCCATGAGACAATTGTTAAGGCTAATGTTTCACTCCTAAATGTTGTAAAAAAATTTAAATTTGGCGCTAAAATTACACTAACAAGTATTTCTCTAAGTTTTATTACACACCTACCATCAAACAAACAAACTCAAGTGCAATAGTATCCTATAAGGTATCATCATTTACCCTCCCCTTACACTTAGGATGAACATTGTCCCCAATGTTCAATTAAAGAATGTAAAAGTAAAATAGGCAAAAGAATGAAAACAAATACTCCCCTGATTCGTTTAGTGTGGAAAGTGTGTTAACCAGGTTAGATCTTCCTTCAAGAAAATGAACGTTCAAAGCTTCCTTTCCAGAAATATAAATCATCTTCTTGTCATATATAACCTGTTAAACCTGAGAAAACAAACAAGGCAACCTCGCGTAAAATCGGCGGCAGTCTATATATACTAACAAATCCTAGAAAACAATTTAAGATATAATGCTTGTGGAATGAATGTTTGCACATTTCATGGAGTTTATAAAACTAAAGAATTAACAAAAACTTTAAGACTCTGTTAGAAAAATAAAACTCGCAAAATTTCCAGAATTTTACACGTGACGCTGTCATGATTTAACTCCTGACGCCGTCAGAAGTGACCTGCAGAAATCTTTACGTTAAGTTTTCGGAAAATTTCTGGAAAAACTTATGTCCTACTTCCTGAAAAATCCTGCAAAACATCATCATGACTCGATACAAGCATTTGACTCTAACAATTACTAATATACATGTTCATTTAATATTGTGGCGAATCATGATCAATTTCATTCTTAGAAACAAATTTGGGGTTTCCCCTTACACTTAGGGAGTTGATTGGCACACTCAAAAAATTGATTGGGACACTCAATGTACAAACAGTTAAAGCAATTTATATTTACAGTACAACTGTTTAATGCACTGTTTGGAGTGTCCCAATCAAATATGGGAGTGTGCAAATCACCTCCCTTACACTTAGCTTTTGCAAAATACCTTTATATGAAGTTAAGACGAAATTAAACAACAAAATAAAGCATTTACACAATTTTAGTTTAAAACATGATCTACCAACAATAAAAATAAAGCATGCATACGGAAACAAATAACAATCAAACAAATAAAAACATACAAAGCATGGGTTGCCTCCCAAGAGTCGCTTTTCTTTATTTACGAGTCTTGTAGCTAGACTCAAGGTCATGGGCAATTATGTGACCTCATCATTGGTCTCATTCTCTAGGTCATCTCCAATCTCGGGATCGCTTTCATAGTGCAGGTATTTTAGGTCTTCAAACTCAAAAACATCTTCCCGATACTTGGATCCAAGCTTACTAACATCTTTAAAGAATCCACATGATAAATCAAAGGTGTTTTTACATCCTCTCCGAACATCTTCATCACATAAAACAAGTTGAGACCCTAGCTTTTGATTCGCCTCAAACAGTCAACTAAGTTTACCAAGTAATGGTCAACCAAGTCAAACGTCTAAGGCAAATGCTTCCATGGAATACAGTGTTTCCCCGGGTTGTAATGTCCCAACGAGGTGTGCGATGTTTTATTGAAAACGAATCTGTGATCGCGTGAATATGAACAGGAAAGGATAAAGGTGTGTGTGAGTGATTATACTAAGGTTTTATAAAATAAAATAACTTAGATCAACTATATGAGTGATTACGTGAAAGCTAGATATTTAAAAACGTTTAATAACTAAAAACGCGTACGTTTAATTTAATTCTACGTAAACGTACGAAACAAAAACAATTTAACTAAAGTAGTAATTTGCAAACCTTAGGGGCTTAAATGCAAATTAAATAAACTTAAAATATTTATTTTATAATTACTAATTATTTAATTAATTATTTATTATTTACTAAATATTTATAATTATCTAATAATACACTAATAATTAATAAAATGTAAAATAAGTCTTAGAAAAATAAAATTAAACTTTGTAAAAGTCTAAAATATTATAAAACTTATTTTAAAAATAAAATTATATTTTTAATACTATTTATCTAATTATTATTAATTATTAACTATTTAATTATTAATTAACTATTTATATGATTTTAATTATAAAAAAAATACTAAAAAGACTTAGATAATTAAGAAGATTTTTATAAATCTAATTAACCATCACAGGAATCCTAAAAAATTATAAAAACTTTATTTTATATATTTTTAAACTAGTTTACTAATTATTATTCTATTTATTAATTAATATCTAATTAAACTAATTAAATTATCAAAACTAGTAAATGAACAGTAAAAATCATGGAAAAATTTATAAAAATGTTTTACAACATATACAAGCTAGAAAAAATATAAAAACTAGGTGTTGTTTTATAAAAAACTAATTATGCTATTTAAAACTTACTTATTAATTAATTATTAATAAAACTAGTATTAATTCTAATAAATACCAAATAACAAATTAAAAATCTGAGAAAATTATTAAAAATACTTTAATATAAAAGGAAATTAATAAAAATATAAAATTACAACTTACTTAATAAAAATATAAAAATGAAAATTAAAATTAAATTATATTAAATAGAAACTATCACTTATTTTTATATTTGTTTTTCTTATTTTACTTTTACAAAACTATATTATATATAAAAATAAACAACTTTTGTAAAAACAACTATTTTACAACTTATTAAAAAGCACTGTGGGGGCTTATTACTTCCACTGTTGACTTTTGTTGACTGGAAATGGAAATAAGCTCACAAGAGCTTATGTGGGACCCACTATGGATTATTTTGATCTAAATAAGTAAGTTGGACTTGTCTAAGCTCAAATTTGCCAAATCAGCTCAGTAGAAAAGCTGATAAGCAAAAATAAGCAATTCCAAAACTCAATTTGAACACATAATGGGGACAGAGTTTAGGAGCAAAACAAAGTGGGGTCCACTGATGCACAGGTCAAACAAATGGTCAACCCTTACTCCCTGGTAGGAGGGGGGTTGTAAGAAACAAGATTTGAGGCTTGTGGACCACTGTGGTGGCCACAATCAACCACCAAAGTTAGTGGTGTGACTGAGTCAGCTGATGTGCAGGGCACACCCTTGCCCTGCAAGTGAGTTTGAGGGTGAGTGGGGCCCAGTTGAAAATTAGCAAAAATGAAATGATGGTAGGATCTTAAAGACAAGGTGGTGGACTATTATTTCTACAAAGCACAGGGTCTGAATCCTTCTACTAAATTCACAACAATTCCTTGAGTTATTGAGATTATCTGCAATAGCACAAATTGACTTTTTGTAAAACTTAACTAGTTTGACTTTGGTGAATTTTTGATGGATCCTAGTTACTCAATAAGCTATATTAACCTGTAATAAGATTGATTTAACCTAAATCTACTAGTTTATGACTGAATTAAAGTATTGTGGATCCTAAATCCACAACAGATGGCAGCCATGATGATCAATTTGTCATTTTGACTTTTCAAAGAGGTTTACTGAGTTTAATGGTATATTTAAGATATTAGAACATGTCAAGTCCTATATCAAACAAGAACAACAACATTAACACCCAAAAGAGCAGTGAAACCAACTGATCCAAACACCCCTTAACCTAACTGTTTTGAAGATTTTCAAATCAAAACAATGATATGAACCTCTAAACTGTTTTCAGACCTTAGATCATCATCACAATAGACATAATAAACACAAAATAACAACAATAACAACAAAAGAACACAGAATTCCAAATTATACTATGTAACTGATTTTATGAAGACTTTACAACTTAGGAAAACAATTAACAACCTATCAATATTAGACTATAATAGCATCAAACAACATATAATAAGCAAGAAACAACAAAGATTACAGCTATTTAACTAGTAAACAGTAAAAGACCAAAATATGAGAAAATGGCTTAAAAAGTGTCCATAATGAATGCAAAGTGACAAGAACCACTCCCAGGACTTAGATTACACCTATTGCTTCCAATAAGCTTCTAATACCCCTCAAGCAATCCAAATTCCACCCTGATCCACCTTGTTCTTTCTTGCAGACAATTTTCTCCAAGATTTCTTTTTGTATTTTTGAGTTTATGGATTACAACTGATTTTAAGATTTCTAAAAAGCCTTATGGCTTTTGTCAGGAGCCTAAGTGATTAATGAAGTCCTTTAATCAATTATAACAGACAAGTTAAGTAAATGACAATTTAAAAAAATGACAATTAAGTAAATGACATGAATTTGAAAGATTATGAAACTACAACTGTAAATAGTATGTAATTGAACTTTTCAAGGTTTATTACAGAACTGAAAGCTTTAAATGACAATAATTAAAGATAAGCATTTTAAATTTGATCATAAACGTATATCTATGATGATCTTCACTTCTGCCTTCTTTCTTTCTTTATAATGACTCAAAAGACTCCCACCGACTTCTTCACACTTTCCCACTTCAAATTGACCATTGGATTGGTCAAATTAATCTTAACCGTTTAAATCTGATTTTGGCGCCAATTTCTTCTAGGTTGCTTGCAGCCTGATATATTACAATTAAAGAACTTTGTAGTGTAGCAGAGGATTAGGGAACAAGTTAGGATAAGTTTGAGGTAAAATGGTGAAGGAAAGAAGAAAACAGAGGTATACAAGTAGTTTGGAGGGAAAAAGGAGTGGAAATGGCATTTAATGCAGCAGGGTTAGGTGTAGGGTGGTGGAAAAGAGTGGGTGGTGAGCTGGTAGGATGAGGTGGTGGTGAAGAGGTGGCAAAACCACCTGGTATGGTGACTGGATGATTTTGGGAGATGGTGAACAGTGAAACTGGTTTTAACCCGCGTTTTTATTAATAAACGTGGTACGGGCTTTAGTGTTTTGGGCCTTGGTTTGTGTTTGGGCTTGAAGGTTAGTAACTAGGTTGGATTTGTGTTTTAAATAAATGGTTTTGTTATTGGATTGGATCCGGTTTGGTTTGTATAACAAATAAGCCCAAGGACAAATTATGTGACTTTCTGATTTTTGAGGGGCTTAAGTTGTAACTTTTCCAAAGTATTCCAAAGGACCAATCTTGCCATATTATAATAACCCAAGGACCATAGATGCAAAATTTCCACTTTTCATAACTCTAGGGACCATTCTTGTAATTTTCTGAAACTTGAACGGTTAAACCTGTAAATATCAAATATTAACACAAAGGACCAAATATGTCATTTAGGAATAGTTCAAGGGTTATTTTGATAAATTTTCCATTTTAGATAACCCATGGACTGATTTTGACACTTTTCCAAAGTTGAGGGACCAAAGTTGTAAATTTGTAAATTTTAACTTCAAAGGACTTTTCCTTACAACTTATGAATCCCAAGGGCCTTTTATGACATTTGTACAAGTTTTGAGTGACCAGGGACTAGTTTTGCCAATTTGTCAAAGTTCAAGGACTAAAACTGTAAATTATGAATATTTTATATGTTTTTCATCAGTTTTCATCCCTTTTGCACTTGTAACACCTAAAAACACAGTTTCATGATATTTCCAGTATTTTGAAGCATATTTGTATGTTTTCAGATGTTTTAGTAGCCTAAATGTGAACGAAATGATGAGTATTTAGACACTCATCAATGGCGTTTGGTATGACACCCTCCTAATTCCATCAGTGAAAGTCATGATTCCATTTCGGTCGTCAACCATTAAGTTAGGGGTTTCACAAAAGGGTGCTCCGAGAACAATTTTCGATAACCTTAGGTTGATATAATTCTCAATGTTGTCCACAATCGTAAAGTCCATTGTGAATGCCATATTTCCTATGAATACCTGGATTTCATGATCTCTACCAACAACATTCTCTCCTTTATAAATCATCCCACATCTGCAAATATTGTTATAATGGAACAGGGACATAAAATTCTTAGGTAGAAACATGTCAATGTAGACATTATCGAAATACTTGTGACCAATCATACAAGGGATTTTGAGGTTATTCAGATCACGCCGCTTTATCCTTTCTGATCTTCCATCCTGTGATCCATATGTGTTACAATCTAGTAACGGACGGTACTCATACACTTCCTCATTACCCTTTCGAAAAATCACTTTCCTGACGCCATTGGTGAATAATGGACTACCATCCTTCTCATCAAGGATCACTCCCGTTTCATTAATAAATGGTTTCCCGAGGACGAGGCTGATTAGTGTTGGATTATTGACAGAGTCTATGTCATCGATAACGGTGAGATCAATGTTATAGATGAATCCTCCAATCATAACCGGTAACCTTTTCATTGTCCTGGTGTTATCGAGTCCTTTACACGAGATTTGTTCAGTGAAGGCTTCGTTGTAAAGGGAGAGTGGGATTACATTTATAGGGAGGTTAGGATCTATGTAAGCATCGGTTATGAGCTTCTTTCTAGTGGTGCAAGAAATCTTAAAAACTTCAGAGTCGCTTTCCTTAATCCTATCACTACACCCTATAGCAACATCCACTATATTTTCCTCGAGTTTTTCTATAATAGATTCACCCAAAATTATTGGATTTTTCGTGTGCCCTTTTGATCTCTCTTTCAACTCACCCCATTCGCCTGACTCTTGCGTGAAGGAGTCCTCGAATAAGTCAGCGAGGCTCTTGACCACCTCGTGGTCTTTCTCAAGGGCCTCGTTCTTAACTCCATGACCCTCATTCCTAGTTGGTTGTTGGCTCTGGTCGGGTGTAGGGGCAAGTATTGTGGTGACGGTGTTTACAAAGTGGATTGGTCTTGGGGGGTTAACATAGTCCCTAACTTCCTTCACCTTTGGTGACAGATGTTTAAGGAGCTTACTAGGGATTTTTATTTTCACAAGAGAAGTTGGCTGATTCATGATGGTGACAGATTTGACTTCTTCAGCATGAATCGATTTACTAGCAGCGTGCTCTTTAATAGCGGTTAACAGATTACAAATCTTGTTATTCATATCGGCTTGTTGTTGTCTAAATCGGGTCTCGAGCATGGAAATCTGTAATTCTTGAGATAGAATGAACTTTCGCAAGGCATCTTCATAGCTTTGCTTAGGAGTGTTCTGTGGTGGAAAATGCTCAGACAATTCGAGTGGAGGAGAATCATCGAAGGATATGCTCCGAGTTTGGTATCCTTTGAAAGTGGGTTTATCCTTCCATGCATCATAGGCCTCGCCAAAGTTTCGAGGACCTCGATTAGTGGCGAGCTCTCTATCCTTTGTTTTATCAGCTCGTGACGATGTGAATTCCTTAAAAGCATGTTTTGGAAGTTCCATGCAGTTATGAGTTTCATGAGGGCCATTACACAATTTACACGAAGAAGTGATTTTGTTCACTTGGCTTGAAGGCTTAGGAGCTTCGTAAGATTTCATGAGAAACTTGACTTGGTCCTCAAGTTCCATGATCCTACGGTCGGGAGTGCTAGAATTGTTCGAAGGCAAAGATATTGCCTTGACCGTTTTGTTCAAATCACGGGGATCATTCCAAATTTCGTTGTCATAGAGAGCAAGATCTTCTATGAGTTCCCATGATTCTTGATTCGTGTCAATTATAGTATAATTATATTCCGAGGAAATACCGGTTAAAGTAATTCCCGGGTCGTTCTTCCCAACGAAAGCTCAAATGGAAAATTTGAATTATCGAATGGGGAATCGTGTAGTGAAAGTGAGGTGTGAAAGAGTGATATAGTGAGAATAGCAATCAAGGAAATCAAATATTAACAAACAACAATAAAGTATGCAAAGATTACAAGCTAACTATGCACCGAATTGAAAAACGCGAAAACGGAAATGCACACGTAAAAATTAAAACGTAACGTTTTATGAAAAATGACCCTACGAACTTGGAAATATTTTCTAAAAATTAGAAACTTATAAAAAGAATTTTAGGAAAAAGAAAAAAATATTTTTTTGACTTTTCTTTTATTTTCTAGAATTTATTTTGTATTTTTGGAATTAAAAAGTGAATTAAAAATAAGAAAAATAGAAAAATTAAGTGGAAAATTGAAAATAAAATTCTAAAAATTCTAACTAATTATAAAAGAAATTTAAAAATTATTTTTGTATTTTTCAGAACCTTTTTGTATTTTTTATTGATTTTTAGAATTTAAAATCTATTTAAAAATTAAAAATAATCAAAAGAAATTATTAAAAATAGTAAAACTATTCAAAAAAAATCTGGAAAAATTCCAGAAAATCAAAAATATTAAAAAGAACTTAAAATAAAATTTTGAAAGAAAAATCAGTTATGGAACTGCTTATTTAAGCCAAACTGCTTATCACAAGTGCTTATTAATAAGCACTTGTGATAAAAACTTGATGAAATTAAAAACTCAGGCCACTGAGGTTGTGAAAACCTTAAATGCAACAGAATATGATGATATTAAAGCACAGATTCACACAAAAGCTTAGAAATTAAGCAATAAGCTAATGAATAAGCTCAATAAGCTATGCAGAAGCAGAGTAATCTAACACATAAGCTCAGAAACCATACTCAGAACTCAAACTACTCAGATGTGATTCAATTCACTAGAGAAAACACAAATGCAAGCTCAGCTCAAGTTTAGCAGGCCAAAGAAATGAATCCAGAATTCAGCTAAGGTATGAACTACAAGGTCTTAATAAGCTGCTGAGTTAAGCTAACACTGAGAGACCAAATGAGAATACCACTACTCTACCAATTAGAGAACACAATTCAATCAAGGTCCAGGTTCGCTAAACACTAACACCAACCTGAATCAGTCAATGAACCTATATGCAAACCAGATGTGCAGGGGAGAAAGTGCACAATCAGGCAACTTTGAACGATGAATCAGATAAGCTAGCAGGTTCCAAAAACAAATTTCCTATTTGAAACTGAATTATTAGCTACCAAATATCACTAATCCACAATTCCCAATTATCTAGGCTAATTAATAAAACCTACAAACTCAAATGAATTTCATGCCGTAAACTGAATGTAGAACAGTTAGCTAATTAGTTTGCAAATAAACTTGACTTAATCCAATTTTAACTACTCAAATCTACTCTTAAATGTTATATTAATCTGAATTAAGCTAATTAGAACTGAAATGCAACTACTAAATTTGATTTACTTACTGAATCTAATATGAACTATCAGACAAGAGAAATGAAATCTAATTTATTGACTATTAATGTACTAAGCTTCTGTTTTATTGCTAGATTCAATTTATATACACCTAAGTTAACTACAAGTGTAACTTGAACAACAAAATTACCACTCTAAATCAGCTAAACTAGCTGATCCAAACACCCCTGATCCAACAAGTTTCAAACAGAGATGAAACAACAATCCAAAATCCAACTAAACAATTATCTACACAGTTGAAATAACTAGATCAAATCACACTCAAACAACTAATAGTTACTAAAAACCAAGAGCACATCCTTAACATAGATATGCAGATCTAACAACAAAATCTACTAGTAACAAGCAAGAGATCAGATTATCAAATCTCAATAATACTACTCAGATGCACAATTCTATCAACTAGCTATCACTATTAGAAACAAAAGCTAATTCAAACCAGAATCAAACTAAGAATTACTTCAACAATATAAGTCTAAAAATTATGCTATCCAAACTTATACTCAAAACTCAGAGATCAATCATATAAAGCTACTAATACACTATCTATATCAATTCTATATTCTAAAAATGGAATTAGGCATTACCACAATTCTCCCTCAGCTAGAAAAGAGGGAGTTCCCAGTCGCCTATCTCTAGGATAGGCTGGTCCTTCCTTTTCTGACCCAATCTATCCAAACAATTTCTCAATCTCTTCTGATCCGATGTATATGAAATGAATAAGGATAATTCACACTACAAGCTACAAAGCTTGAATGTGCACTATAAAAGCTGTTAAAAGCTTATTAGAGACTGAAAGTAAAACTGATTATAAACATTTTTTTTTTTTTCTTAACTGTTATGAAAAAGAGTATATTAAAACAGTATAAGAGAAATATTTTTGAGATATTACTTAACTAAAATAGACTAAGAACTAAAAACAATTAATCAAAATAGCAGTTATATAAGGAAAAATAAGCTGAGACAAATGATATAAGCTAAATATAAGCTACTTTGTAAAACTAAATAAGCAAATTGAAATGAAGAATTAAGCTGAGATTAATAAGAAACTTGAATTCATTAATATGCTAAACTATTACATTGACTATTCTAGCTACAATTTGACAGCATAACATTGCTTTTAAAACTACCTCCAATATGAGAGAATTGGAGACCTATTTATAGGAAATGAGGAGTGCTTGGGTAGTCAAGTGCCAAGCTGGCAATCCGCGACCAATTTGTGCTTCTTTGAGTTGATAACAGCCCTTGGATGAGAAGTGTGTTTCTTTGATTCATTTAGAGCCACAAGATGATGATCCGTGATGTGGCCTGCCCAATCATTAGCTTCCATCTGTCCATTCCACGCTTGTATTCTCTGTCTTGTCAGACTCTTTCTAGAAGAGGAATCCAATGACTATTAGTGACGCGTCTCTCCCAATGGCTATCAGCCAAGTGTCCTTCGAAGGATCTATTATCTCTCTGACATGTGCCAGGCCACGTGAGGTTCTAGAAGAACCAATCATTGATTAATTGATTGTTAATTAAAGTGGTGTAATGGTTTGAGCTAATTTGGTTAATTAGGGTTCATGAGAATTGGGGATTCTGGGTTTGAAAAGGAATTGGGGAAAACATTTAGGCGCGTTTGGTTTGTGTGTTGTTTTATTTAACCTTATTGACCAGTTGACCGTGGGTAATATTGGGTGGGCTCGGGTCAGATTTTGGTGATGGGCTTGGGGTTTAGTTAGGATTGGGCTGATGAGTTTATCTTTGGACCAGGCTTAGTAACTTGGACTTGGCAGAATTTAGCAACAAAATTACAAGGACCATATTTGTTCACTTTGAAACTTTAAGGGCACAAAATGTCATCTTCTCAATAATAACTTCCAAGGACTAATCTTGCCAATCTTGAAAAATAGAAGGACTGAAATGGACTTTTGAATCCCAACTCTGACTTTTTCGACCGTCTTTCACTCTCGTGCCCGTTTTTGTCGTTTTTAGTTGGATTTTTTCTGTTTCTCGAAATATCCGTACCTGCACATCACAATCATAAAAACACATGTTTTCTTGGCATTTGTTAGCTCAGATAAGTCGTTTTGGGTCGGTATTTGGCCATAAAATGGTGAGTAAATAAGTACTCACCAAAATCCCCCCGACTAAAGTATTGCCGTGTCCTCACGCAATGTGATCAATTCACGCTCTTAGGATAAATAATTTTGATACTCTTTTTACTAACTTTGAAAAGTAGCAAGGCGATTCAAAAGAGATTACAAAATCATTTATTCCCGCAAACGCTCCGTTTTCCAAAATTTTCCTTTTATTCCTTTATTCAACTTACACTTCTATTTTTGGACTTTTCTCACTTCATACTTGTGACGGTTTGTTGAACTTTCATTATTTTGCAATAATATTTAGGGTCAACGAGTAGAAACACTTCTATTTAAGAAGCGACCATACGGTTAAAATTCGTCATCCTTGATTTTTCACGAGTCCCCAAACTAAGCGTACAAACGAGATCACAGCTTATCTACAAATTAGATGCTAACACTACTCATAACAGTTACTTGTGGAAACTTCTTACTCCCATTTCCTAGGTTTTGTATCTCAATATTTTATTTTGTTGAGAAATGAATTGCTTCATATTTTCTCGTTTCGATAATTTTTAGTCCGATAGTGATACCTAAGTTAAAACGATAAATAGTTATTCATTTTCTCTTAAGAACCACTGCAATAGAAATTCGGTCCATTTCAAGGAATTAGGGGTACATACAATATCAAGGATATAAGTTGCGGAGTACGATCACGTGCACCTCATGTGACTGATTACTAATCACGTATCACATGCACCTCACGCGCCAACAACTTATTGATACATAAGCTCTTATTCAACAATACTACAACTTTCACTTTTTTCATTTTTCACTTTTTTCATATTTTTCACTTTTTTCTTTCTTGACTTTACTTTTTTCTCAATACATCAATGGTAGCTTATCGGGTAGCTCCAAAACCACATAGATAATCAACTTTTGATTTTTTTCACTTTTCGCTCTTATTTTTGGTGTTCCTTGATATGTACCCAATTTCTAAAGCAAAGATTCTCTTAAGAAAACAAAGAACTAAATATTATTCAAACCGAAATACCACTAATTAACCTAGAACATCTATTATATATATTGGTGACGTTTCTAATGGGAGTAAAAAGCCACAAGTACCTCTCATGAGCTCTAAAGAGAACCATTACTCCACGTTTAGCATCTAACTTCTAAATAAACTCTATCATTTCTCGCTCTTCGCAATTTAAGATTTCAAATAATGAAACCTGCGAATACTTAGCCGATAATCAGCCACGCATATATAAAGTCAGTTACGGAAACATGCAAATTCTAGAAGAAGAATTCGCGTTTTCTAGCTCCTGATGTAAAAGACTAGCGAAAGCTTTTAAGCTGCGCATGTATAAAGTCAAGTACGGGAACTTGCAGATTCTTAAGAAAGAATTCGCATTTTATAGCTCCTTGTGTACAAAACTAGCACAAGCTTATATGATCATCATTGGTTAAGGGAACAAGCTAGGGCTCAACACGCCCGGTCAAGTCAAAATATTTATTCCTACTCTCGCCAGCAAGAAAGTCAACAAGGTGTCAAAACACTTATTCAAACTTTATTATATTTTTGCACAATTTTTCAACTTTTTCTCAATTTTTTATGCTTTTTCATGACTTTTTTTTTTTCATCTAAATTTTTGAAATTTTCAATTTTTTTCATTTTTTGGTGGAAAAACGGAGTTGCAAGAGTACACGACTTGTGAAATATGCAAGGTCAAAATCGAATCGAAGATTCACCCTCCCCCCGACTAGAACGAAACATTGTCCTCAATGTTTTATGGGTTAAGGTAATCCTAACAAAATTCTAGGCCGTTTATTAATTATGCCAAAGAAAACGTTAGTCGATAAGATTTAACGGATATAGGATCTCCAAGTAGCACCGATGAATGAGACTCCAAGTGAAGAGATAACGAGCACGAGAGTCATCATAAATCATGGACAATCCTGAACAAACATCACAAGCAACCACGAAACACAAGAGTAGAAGAGGCACCCCCTCCTCACATTAGGTGTTAGAAAATAGAAATATAAGAAGATGAAATTGGATAAGCATGGGTTGCCACCCACGAAGCGCTTGTTTTTGTTCACCGAGTCACATGAGCTTGACTCGATCCCCGAATTAATTCGTCCTTGGGGAGAAACCGTGGAAAAATAATCTCATTCGGGCTTTCATCCAAAATATTTTGAAAAACTTATGCCTTATTTGAAAGTTCCATCCCGAATAGATAACCGCTGGTACGTTAATTTTGAAAACTTTGAAAAACGATACCAGGGTCAAAAACAACATCCTCACTCCCCACGGAGTGAAGGATAAGAGAAATCACACCAAACGTTATAAATGGTAAGAAAGTCATGATAACAATCTTGAAAAACTCATCATCTTCAAAAGAAAGTTTCATAATTGTGGAATTATGAATCTTATCATTTAAGCTCCTTTTAAAATCTTTTCCGGGTGGGAGGGTTGGGAAAAACTTTTCATTAAAACTCTCATTCTTAAGAACACCACCCGGATCATGATCAATTTCAAGATCAAAACTGAAACTTTCATATTCAGATTTAGAAAACTTTTCCATTTTGCATTCAGATTCATCAAAACGAAATGATTCAAATTCCGAAAGAGAGATAAAAGCATGAGAAGTGGGATTGCCACGACTCGTCTCTTCCGAGTAATCGAAATGAAAAGCTTCAAACGTTGGATCAGAAAAATCATGACGATAAGTGGGATTGCCACTTATTTCCTCAGTCGTATCAAAGGAGAAACTCTCAAAATCTGGTAAAAATTCCTCGAGCTCGGGCTCAAGAGGATCGTCAATTATAAGCTCAATCTTTGTCTTAACTTTATCCGGAGGGATTGACGGTTCTTCGTTCAACAAATTGTTAAGAAAAATAATATCCCCCTCCGAATCAAAGTAAGGTTCGTCAGTCTCAGAAATCGGAATCGTTTCAATTGCAAGAAATTCATCGACCTCTTCCCAAAGAGAATCATATTCCTTAGTCGAAGGAAATGATGGGGAAGAGTCGGAGACGAAAGTTTTCACAAAATCATCAAAGGTAAAATCACAAACATCGATGCTATTAACGGAGTACTTCTTCAAGTTCGAAGCATCGGCTTTAAAAATCATAATATCGTCATCATGTCGTAAAGTTAGAGTGTCCTCAAAATGATCTACTAGGGCTTTTGCGGTTCGTAAAAACGGTCGCCCTAGTATAAGAGGAACTCTCGGATCGGGTTCAAAATTAACAACGACAAAGTCGGCCGGAAAAGTACACGAGTTCACTTGAACAAAAACATCTTCAGCAATTCCAACTGGATGAGCAATTGAACGATTAGCAAGCTCTAAAGTCATTCGTGTCGGTTTAAGTTCCCCCATCCCAAGTTGTTTATAGATCGAAAATGGCATAAGGTTAATGCTTGCACCTGAATCGGCCAGGGCTTTGCAAACCTCTTGATCTTTCAACGAACAAGGAATGAGAAATTTTCCCGAATCTCCAAGCTTTTCGGGAAGCTTCTTGAGAAGAATCGCAGAGCATTGAACATTAATCGGCGTTTCGGCTAATTCGAGCAATTTCTCTTTATTACTTATGAGGTTTTTGAACGTTGAAGCAAATTTCGGCATATACACAAGAGCATCCATGAAACTGATATCAAAGTGCAACTTTTGAAAAATATCCAGAAATTTTTCCATTTGTTTTTTAGATTTTGCACGGAGCTCTTCATCATTAAATCGTGACGGATATGGCAATTTAGACTTGTATTTCACATTATTCTCAAAAACGACTTTTTCTTTATCCTTTGACTTTTGGACAACCGGAGGTTGGACGTTTTCAGCTCCTCCATTATTAACAGGAGGAACCGGGTCCTTTGTCGCCTCGGTCTCACAGTCTACTACCTTTGGTGGAGACGAAGAAGAAGAAGAGGTAGTAGGAGCTGTGGGTCCCTCATATGTAGCACCACTGCGAGTTATGATCGCCTTTACTTCGCCCCTCGGGTTTGCGATCGTGTTGCTTGGCAAAGATGTAATACCCGAACCCGAGGGTCGATCATTTAAACGTTTGTTGATATCACTGATTTGATTAGCTAACAACCTTGTTGTTTCCTCTTGTTTTGTCATAAAAGCTTGTTGGTTTTGAAGCAATTGCTTAATCAAATCTTCCGTGGGCGACGGATTTGGAATAACAGCTTGATTTTGATTATTATTGAAATTCTGCCCACGGTTTTGGTAATTACCATTATTCTGATTTCCATGATTTGCATTCTGAAAATTCCCAGGGTTTCCATGATTTTGATGATTTTGAAAATTGTTCCCTTGAGGCGGGCCTTGATTGTAATTACCTTGAAAACCCCGGTTTTGATTAAACCCTTGATTATGATTTTGAAAACCGTTATTAGCTCGACTCTGATTTTGATTTCCTTGATTATTACGATTCACAACATTATGATTCTGATTGACTTGATTGACTTGGTTCGGTTGTTCGAAACCGGGTGGTCCAAGAAAATGAGAAGAACGGTAGCTGAGGAGATTACGGTCTCCTTGAGGTTGTGGGTAACCGGTGTTACCCGCGTTTGCAGCATACACGTTTTGAGAAAAGGCACCGGTGGCCGGACATTCATAATACACATGTGGACCACCACAAGTCTCACAACCGCGACTAACCACATTGACTTGATGGTTTGGTTTTTCAATGGACATTGAATCAACTTTCTTTGTTAAAGCCACAATCATATTTACCAATTCATCATTATTTTTACCATTATTAGACACTTGAGGTTTATTCCTTGACATTCTCACACGAGCTTTATTCTCAATTATCATGAAAGCATCATTCGTGTTCCTAGCCAACAAGTTACCACCCGCAGCAGAGTTAAGCGAATCTTGATCAGCATGACATAACCCATTATAAAACGTATCAATCTGCTGAAGGTCGGTAAACCCATGGTTCGGACATTTCTCCTTCAAATCTTTGAATCGGTCCCAAGCTTCACTAAACGTTTCATCAAAAGCTTGTTGGAACCGAAAGATTTGAGAACGTAGGTTAGAAGTTTTAGAGGGAGGATAGAAGTAATTCACAAACTTGGAAGCGAGATCATTCCAAGTGTGAATTGAGTTAGGCGGTTCCTTTTCCAGCCAAGTCCGGGCTGCTCCTTTTAAGGAGAAAGGAAATAACTTCAATTTCACCACATCGTGAGGCACTTGGTTCATTCTAATCGTCTCAGCGATGTCGGTGAAATTTCTGATGTGAGCATAGGGGTCTTCGTTATCAAACCCGTGAAAGGATATACTCGTGATCAAATTGAGTAATCCGTGATTGATTTCAAAGTTGGCATTGATGTCCGGAATCACAATTGCCCTC
Organism: Artemisia argyi; assembly: GCA_030686995.1. Taxonomy (NCBI): domain Eukaryota; kingdom Viridiplantae; phylum Streptophyta; class Magnoliopsida; order Asterales; family Asteraceae; genus Artemisia; species Artemisia argyi. The sequence goes on from CM060696.1 coordinate 104,427,584, forward strand.
CTCACACCATTGAATGGTGATTGGAGTTGTTCTTCCATCGGACGTGGATCAAATGCCGGTTGTTGTCCCATCGGCGGGATAACATTGTGTTGCGGACCACCCATCGGCGGGGGTCCGTTGTGTTCGTTTTGGTTCATCTCCTCCTCGTCAAGGAAATGAACCCGACTCGTATGTCGTAAAACCCGCTCAGGGTTAGAGAACGGAGACGTAAGACTCTCAAACGAAGATCGGGTGTGCATATACCACGAACAAAATTAAAAAGAAAATTAAAAAGAAAAGAGAAAAGAAAATCTTTTTGTTTTTTATATTTTTTCACAAAAACTTTTTATTTCTTTTGTTTTTCTTTTCTTAAAACGTAATATTAATCGAAAACCGTTTCTTTCAAAACCACGCGCGACGGGACGGGAGAGAAGAATGGATCTCTCTTCAGCTAGCAATTTAATGTCTTAGCTTCCGTATTTCCCGCTTATTCGGTTGTAGTAATTGAAATAGTCCGATAAACAACTAAATTACGTTTTCGTTATATTGCAAGACTTATTTGGTTTACAACGCCCTTTCTTGCGATCGAGTCGAGGCTGTAACTTTTATTATTTTTTTGGTATTTTGAAAACACTTTAGGAAAAGTGTTTTTGATTTTTCAATTTTTATAAGAGATATATATATACAAAGTAGAAGAAGGCTTATCAAAACACGATTTTCCAAAACAATTATTCAAAAATTCACTTTAAGCCTTCCCCGGCAGCGGCGCCAAAAATTGATTCGTGTCAATTATAGTATAATTATATTCCGAGGAAATACCGGTTAAAGTAATTCCCGGGTCGTTCTTCCCAACGAAAGCTCAAATGGAAAATTTGAATTATCGAATGGGGAATCGTGTAGTGAAAGTGAGGTGTGAAAGAGTGATATAGTGAGAATAGCAATCAAGGAAATCAAATATTAACAAACAACAATAAAGTATGCAAAGATTACAAGCTAACTATGCACCGAATTGAAAAACGCGAAAACGGAAATGCACACGTAAAAATTAAAACGTAACGTTTTATGAAAAATGACCCTACGAACTTGGAAATATTTTCTAAAAATTAGAAACTTATAAAAAGAATTTTAGGAAAAAGAAAAAAATATTTTTTTGACTTTTCTTTTATTTTCTAGAATTTATTTTGTATTTTTGGAATTAAAAAGTGAATTAAAAATAAGAAAAATAGAAAAATTAAGTGGAAAATTGAAAATAAAATTCTAAAAATTCTAACTAATTATAAAAGAAATTTAAAAATTATTTTTGTATTTTTCAGAACCTTTTTGTATTTTTTATTGATTTTTAGAATTTAAAATCTATTTAAAAATTAAAAATAATCAAAAGAAATTATTAAAAATAGTAAAACTATTCAAAAAAAATCTGGAAAAATTCCAGAAAATCAAAAATATTAAAAAGAACTTAAAATAAAATTTTGAAAGAAAAATCAGTTATGGAACTGCTTATTTAAGCCAAACTGCTTATCACAAGTGCTTATTAATAAGCACTTGTGATAAAAACTTGATGAAATTAAAAACTCAGGCCACTGAGGTTGTGAAAACCTTAAATGCAACAGAATATGATGATATTAAAGCACAGATTCACACAAAAGCTTAGAAATTAAGCAATAAGCTAATGAATAAGCTCAATAAGCTATGCAGAAGCAGAGTAATCTAACACATAAGCTCAGAAACCATACTCAGAACTCAAACTACTCAGATGTGATTCAATTCACTAGAGAAAACACAAATGCAAGCTCAGCTCAAGTTTAGCAGGCCAAAGAAATGAATCCAGAATTCAGCTAAGGTATGAACTACAAGGTCTTAATAAGCTGCTGAGTTAAGCTAACACTGAGAGACCAAATGAGAATACCACTACTCTACCAATTAGAGAACACAATTCAATCAAGGTCCAGGTTCGCTAAACACTAACACCAACCTGAATCAGTCAATGAACCTATATGCAAACCAGATGTGCAGGGGAGAAAGTGCACAATCAGGCAACTTTGAACGATGAATCAGATAAGCTAGCAGGTTCCAAAAACAAATTTCCTATTTGAAACTGAATTATTAGCTACCAAATATCACTAATCCACAATTCCCAATTATCTAGGCTAATTAATAAAACCTACAAACTCAAATGAATTTCATGCCGTAAACTGAATGTAGAACAGTTAGCTAATTAGTTTGCAAATAAACTTGACTTAATCCAATTTTAACTACTCAAATCTACTCTTAAATGTTATATTAATCTGAATTAAGCTAATTAGAACTGAAATGCAACTACTAAATTTGATTTACTTACTGAATCTAATATGAACTATCAGACAAGAGAAATGAAATCTAATTTATTGACTATTAATGTACTAAGCTTCTGTTTTATTGCTAGATTCAATTTATATACACCTAAGTTAACTACAAGTGTAACTTGAACAACAAAATTACCACTCTAAATCAGCTAAACTAGCTGATCCAAACACCCCTGATCCAACAAGTTTCAAACAGAGATGAAACAACAATCCAAAATCCAACTAAACAATTATCTACACAGTTGAAATAACTAGATCAAATCACACTCAAACAACTAATAGTTACTAAAAACCAAGAGCACATCCTTAACATAGATATGCAGATCTAACAACAAAATCTACTAGTAACAAGCAAGAGATCAGATTATCAAATCTCAATAATACTACTCAGATGCACAATTCTATCAACTAGCTATCACTATTAGAAACAAAAGCTAATTCAAACCAGAATCAAACTAAGAATTACTTCAACAATATAAGTCTAAAAATTATGCTATCCAAACTTATACTCAAAACTCAGAGATCAATCATATAAAGCTACTAATACACTATCTATATCAATTCTATATTCTAAAAATGGAATTAGGCATTACCACAATTCTCCCTCAGCTAGAAAAGAGGGAGTTCCCAGTCGCCTATCTCTAGGATAGGCTGGTCCTTCCTTTTCTGACCCAATCTATCCAAACAATTTCTCAATCTCTTCTGATCCGATGTATATGAAATGAATAAGGATAATTCACACTACAAGCTACAAAGCTTGAATGTGCACTATAAAAGCTGTTAAAAGCTTATTAGAGACTGAAAGTAAAACTGATTATAAACATTTTTTTTTTTTTTTCTTAACTGTTATGAAAAAGAGTATATTAAAACAGTATAAGAGAAATATTTTTGAGATATTACTTAACTAAAATAGACTAAGAACTAAAAACAATTAATCAAAATAGCAGTTATATAAGGAAAAATAAGCTGAGACAAATGATATAAGCTAAATATAAGCTACTTTGTAAAACTAAATAAGCAAATTGAAATGAAGAATTAAGCTGAGATTAATAAGAAACTTGAATTCATTAATATGCTAAACTATTACATTGACTATTCTAGCTACAATTTGACAGCATAACATTGCTTTTAAAACTACCTCCAATATGAGAGAATTGGAGACCTATTTATAGGAAATGAGGAGTGCTTGGGTAGTCAAGTGCCAAGCTGGCAATCCGCGACCAATTTGTGCTTCTTTGAGTTGATAACAGCCCTTGGATGAGAAGTGTGTTTCTTTGATTCATTTAGAGCCACAAGATGATGATCCGTGATGTGGCCTGCCCAATCATTAGCTTCCATCTGTCCATTCCACGCTTGTATTCTCTGTCTTGTCAGACTCTTTCTAGAAGAGGAATCCAATGACTATTAGTGACGCGTCTCTCCCAATGGCTATCAGCCAAGTGTCCTTCGAAGGATCTATTATCTCTCTGACATGTGCCAGGCCACGTGAGGTTCTAGAAGAACCAATCATTGATTAATTGATTGTTAATTAAAGTGGTGTAATGGTTTGAGCTAATTTGGTTAATTAGGGTTCATGAGAATTGGGGATTCTGGGTTTGAAAAGGAATTGGGGAAAACATTTAGGCGCGTTTGGTTTGTGTGTTGTTTTATTTAACCTTATTGACCAGTTGACCGTGGGTAATATTGGGTGGGCTCGGGTCAGATTTTGGTGATGGGCTTGGGGTTTAGTTAGGATTGGGCTGATGAGTTTATCTTTGGACCAGGCTTAGTAACTTGGACTTGGCAGAATTTAGCAACAAAATTACAAGGACCATATTTGTTCACTTTGAAACTTTAAGGGCACAAAATGTCATCTTCTCAATAATAACTTCCAAGGACTAATCTTGCCAATCTTGAAAAATAGAAGGACTGAAATGGACTTTTGAATCCCAACTCTGACTTTTTCGACCGTCTTTCACTCTCGTGCCCGTTTTTGTCGTTTTTAGTTGGATTTTTTCTGTTTCTCGAAATATCCGTACCTGCACATCACAATCATAAAAACACATGTTTTCTTGGCATTTGTTAGCTCAGATAAGTCGTTTTGGGTCGGTATTTGGCCATAAAATGGTGAGTAAATAAGTACTCACCAATTCTTCCATACTTAGATCACGTAGCTTGCCACCGGCTGATTGGTCAATGGTTTGCCTTGTGGAGAGGTCGATATGGTCATAGAAGATTTTGACTTGGAGCCAAAGATCTATGCCATGATGAGGGACTTTTTGGAGTAAGTCCTTGAAATGAGTCCATGCTTCATATAGAGTTTCACCTTGACGTTGTTGGAACATCAAGATATCATTTCTAAGCTTGGTAGTTGTTCCCGGTGGGAAAAATTGAGCAAGGAAACGAGTGGTGAGATCATCCCATGAGGTGATGGATCCCGCGGGTAAACGTTCAAGCCATTGACTAGCTTGATCACGTAGAGAGAATTGGAATAGACGTAATCGGGTCGACTCTCTAGTTACAACATCAAGGTCTATGGAATCTACGATTTTTAAGAAATCCTTGAGATGTTGATTAGGATCTTCGGAACGAAGTCCATGGAATGCACATCCGCTTTGCACCAACCGGATGGTGTCAGATCGCAAGGGGGACACATTGGCTCCTTGAGTGAGCTCAATAGTGTTTCGATAGCCTTGGTGGCTAGGACGAGAATACTCTCCTAAAGTTCGGGGCCTAGGAGGTTGGTTTGCTAGTGGTGGGTTTTGTGGGTGGTTTTGTTGTGGTGGGTTGATGGGTTCAAAGAGGTTACCACCTTCCATGATGTCGGATGCTAAAGGTTACAAACAAAGACACGAAGAAATAAGATAGACTAAAGAAAACCTAAAAATAAAAATAAAATCTTACTAGAAAGGAATCTAGCAAGTAGACCTAATAAAAAGAAATCCTAGCATAGACAATAACTATTCCCCGGGCTGCGGCGCCAAAAACTTGATACGTGGGAATTACACCCTCGCAACAGGTTTTACCACTCAAGGGATCTCGAGAAGCTTACAACCCCCACCAGGCAGTGTACCTGATCGTTGTAGTATAGTATAGTGACAACTACCAGGGGATTGATCGTTCAACTCAGGAATAGTGTCGCTAGGATTAGAAAGCCTACTAAACTAGGTCTAGAGGTGAGGGATGATTTTTTTGTATTTTTATATTTTTATGAAAGCAATTAAAATCTCGGGTTTTAAAGAAGTGGGTAAAATTAGTTGCTAGCCAACTAACCCAATTAACTACAAATGCAATCAAAATAAAATAACAAAAATGAAAATGAAACTATTAAACTAATGTGGTGGAAACAATAATGAGGAAAGTTGTGTTTACTTAGATTTCATTACTCCCTATATATCTTTTACAGGTTGATAGCTTGTTACAATTGCATGGATGACGGGTCATATTCCTTAATACTAGTCGTAGGGCCGTGTACAATATTCCCTAACTTTATAGGATCCTACTTCACTCCTATGTCGAGCCGTTAGAAGCTCCTAACATGGGATCATTAGAATTCTCCTACGCATTAAATACAACCAAAAATCGTAGTACACCTCCTATCATGTTTCTTAAGATGTTCAAGCAAGTTACCAATGGAAGTCTGCCAGTTTTCTTAAGCCTAACATCGAATACAATCATCCGTAACAATTATAAACAAACAATCAACCCATAATTAACATCTAGGTTTCACTACATCTAAGCAAACACAATGAAAATCTAGCCTAGCATGTTAAAGAGAAGAAAAGCGTAAGATATAATCACACAACACATAGACATATTGAATGATTTGAAAGAATACTTATCTTCAATTTAACATGGAAGAATCAAGGGGTTGGAACCCTTGAAAAACTGATAAAATTCGGACTAGGGTTTATTCCTTCAAAGTTGCACACCAATAAATGAAATTTGGAAAACTATATATAGATATTACATCGTGACGGCGTCATGTGTTAGATCGTGACGTCGTCAACTCGCCGCCTTGATAAAATCGTATTGCCTAGATCTATTTGCGACGCCGTCATGTGTAGAAATACTCTGGGCCGTCACTAGTAATTGGACCCTGACGGCCTTGGTGACGCCGTCAGGTCCTAGGCTTGAAAACTCTCTGGATCGTCACGTGTATTTTCCACTTCCACCTCTTTTGTAACTCTTGACGCCGTCATGTACAACTTCTTGACGCCGTCAGGTACTGTTCCAACAAGGAAATTTGAGACTTTACCGTTTTCTTCACTTTTATGCTCCAAAAACGTACAAAATGCTTCCTTTTCCAGATTCTTCCTCAAAAGTACCTAAAATGACAAAAGGAACGATTTAGGGCAATATTTGATCAAATAATCTCGAATTCGGGCTTAAATGACCCCTTAAAATCGGTAAAATTTTCGCCTCATCAGGGGCCCACTTATGTGTCCAGAAAAAAATACTTCGGCCATCTCCAACTTGCTATCTTAAACCATGTAACAACAAATCACGACCATGAAGCAAGCTACTCCAAAGCCATGAAGGATGAGATCCTTTTTTAGCGACAAGAAAATTAGAATTTGGAAAAATATATACCTTTTAGAATCCTTCCCCAAAAAGCGTCAGGATTGATAAGTAGCCTCTCGTTCATTGAAAGAAAATCATGAGATGGAGAAGAAGAGTTTAAGAGAGAGAAACAAGCATTTATTAGTCTTTAAAAAACTAGTGTAATATAGCATTTTGCTAAAAGAAAATGATATATGTAAAAAGAATGGTCGTGCCGCAAAAATGCAAAGTTCAAGATTATTTGTCGGCTACATTTTATTTTGATTCTATAGTTACGTTTTGATGGGGTTTAGTATTCAAAATGTTGTTTATCATTCATTTTTGCAACTTATACTTTCATTTTTAGTTTTGGTAACTTTTTTAGGGATAATTTCATATATACTCAAAAGAAATTTTATAATTTTATATTTACTCAATTGACAAGTTTTCAATGTATAAATACAATACTTTTAAAGCACGTTTTGAGAAAATATAAAATTATCGTGTTTGATTTGAGTATATACGAAATTGGCCCATGCTTTTAAATATTAGTATAATTCTTGTAACTAATAAAGTCAAATATAATGTACGAGGAGGAAAAGGTCACAAGTTTCGACTATATATTAGACTGAATTCACACAATAGCTTCAACTAGATATTCGAAATTTAGTTTTTAAATTTCTTTCTTTTTTAGTTTCATTTACCTTATTATATTTAACTTTACTATGTATATATATGTAGTACTTGTTTTTTTATTTTAAGTTTACAAAATGTTTAAAGTATAGTTTTAGTCGAAATGTTGGTCATATAGATATGCGATAACGTGTTAACTCATATTCTTCTGTGGATGAAATCATTTTTTAGATTATGCCCAAATAATAAGAACCGAAAAAGTACTACAAAGTGTCAAAAGTCAATTTTCCGATAAAGTGTAATTAATTGTTGTCCAAGTTTTATTAAGCTGACATATTTTATTCGAAGGCTAAATCATTACTAAATAATGTGATTGTTTACAATATTTTGTAGTCATTTTCGATGGCATCAATAATTGTCTCGCCCAGCATAAAACTCAGGACCGGTACTGCATACAGGAGATCTATAACTAGTCTACATTACATGAAATTTATTTTAAAAAGTAAATGGGTAAAATATATTGTTGGAATTATAAGCATTATATATCTTTGCATCACAGCATGTCCTTCACCGTAAGCAAAGTTATAATAATGCCCCACTCATTGTCAATGGGTAAAATATATTGTCTCATTTATATCTCTTGTTTATGTGAGCTTCTTCTTGAACACAAGATATCATATCATATTTTTGAAGTTTTGTCTCGTTTTCGATTTAAGAAGGAGAAAGTCTGGTACCAATTTTTATGTTCGTTATTGTAGTTCTACATATTCAATTCATATGGTGGTGTTCCCTAAACTTCCGCTAGACATGGTGATCATGATCATCTCTTTTCTTACACTTGAAGATGCAATACGTCTTTGTTTGATGCAAAAAGAGTGGTTCCAACTTCGACTATGGAATCAGTGCAGTTCCTCCGAGCAAGGGGTAGTGCCCATGTTGCCTCGTTTTGATAAGAATCAGAAGAAAGAAGATCATCATGATTGTGTAAAAACTGTTAAGAAAAACCTTACATCATAGGATCGCCAACGGATCAAGCAAGTAAGAATGCATGGCTACATATATTAATGGTGATAATAGATCAATTCCAACTTGGTCTCGTTTGCATGTATATATACTTCTACTTTTGGGTTATCTATATGTATGTAAATCCAACCCAGTGGTAGAAATAATTTCACCTAGCTTAATTATTTATACTATCAACCAAGTTAAATTCTATGTTTTTTGCTTGTGTATGCATATGTTTGCTTTGTGTCGTTGATCTTTGCATGCAAAAACAAAAGTACGATTAAACTTGATTATTATGGTAATAATCTGAAATGATAACATATATTAGGATATGCTTTTTGAAGATCGAGATCAAAGTGTTCTCACATTCATAGATTTTGGAATAGGAGTAGAAATTTACATCTAAGTTGATTAGATTGGCTTCATGACATATTAATTGTATGATTATTTAACCTTCTTGTATGTAACCTTTTCATTGCCAGTTGTTTCTGATATTGCCGTTAAAAATAAGATAAGATTAATGTAATTCATTTATTGATTTATATTTTCCCTTAACCCTAGTTTTAACAGCTGCCACCACCATATCACCCTCCTCCGTATATATTGATCTCTTTCTCACAGATAATTCTTTTGTGTCATTTCATACGGTTTTCTTGGTTTCATACCGTGGTGGTCCTGGGTTTAGATGTGGTGGTCGTGTTTTGCGATAGTGATGAAAGTGGTGGTCGATCATGGCTAGTGGTTGGTAGGTGTAGGTGTCAAGAAGTGGTGCTTGTAGGCATGAGGTGGTTGGGGAGAATGATAATGGTACGTGTTATGATCTTCCAGAAATCAACTAATGAAATGAAGAAGATCAAATTTAATTAACAAGAAATTCAAAATAGAATGAATCTCAAATTAATCGAACGAGTGATTTTTTATTTGATAGATGAAGTGTTCACAAGATAGTAGGAAATGTTACAAAATCAATAGCTAAATGACAATGACAACTAATTAAATGAGTTTTTATACAGTGAAAGATGAAAAAGGATGAAAAGTGTTTTCCGCGGGAAAAGCCGTTATATCGTGTTCTTGCATATATGAATTTCGTTGACCATCTAATGAAAACATTGTTAGAATTCAATAACCATGACAATCATATAAATCAAAGTGCACACGTATGCGGAAGCGTAGGATCAAGTATAACACATAAATATTAACTAAAACATAAATAAGAACGTACCGTGGTGATTCTAGCCCGAACAAGAATCAAAAGCAATAGTCTTTAACAATATGAAGAACCCTAATTAGGGTTTATATGGATCAATGATTAACCCCTTACCGTTTTGTTAATCGATCCCTTGATAACAACAAAAGTATGTTGTTACCTCGTTCTTGTACACACAAACTACCAACGAATAAAGGTTTGATGCAAGTAAACAAAACACTTATATTTTAGACTTGGAAAAATCGATCCAAACCCTTGAGAGGTGTTGATTCGATCGGCCAAGAAACAAAGAAAGAAAACAAGGATTTTAGGGTTAGAGTGTGTGCACAAAAGATTGTGAAAGTCTAACCCTTGGCCTTGTATATATACTAGAGGATTTCTTGGTGACCAAGCAAACATGGGTTGGGCTTGACCCACCCTTGTTCGACCGGCCTATCATCCCACAAGGGGATTCTAGATCCTTCTTGACACCCAAGTTTCACTCTAGTCCTTATCTTTCTTATTTAACGATAGTTAGTCCATACGGTTAATAACTAACGACCGTTTAGTCCATTAAGTGTTATAAATATATATATTCGATACATTTAACATATATATATTTATTATTCATTATTCTTGTTTGTAAAGTGTGCAATCCCGAGGTCTCGGGTTCGATACTAGACATTTACATATTAATATTTATCCATATATTTAACAGCTCCCACTTGGATATCTATTAATAGTAAAATGACATTGGTTAGCGTCTTGCAACACTCCAATGCCCCTAGTTCAATCCGAGCTAGGTTTTCTGGAAAAAACCTTTAATGATTCATCATTATAATTATCCTTTTGTTTCTAATACCACATTAATAAAGATGTGAGGTTCTTTATTAAATTTCTGTTTCTCGTCTCTTCATGATTTAACAAAATTACCAAAACATCTGAACGTATTCCAGATAGACTTTGGGCGTGGCCACGCAAACATTTTGTCAACCCTACGAGGGGCCCAGCAGTATTAAACTTCTGAACAAATCAGAAGGAACAAATTCTCTCTTGACTACAAGAATAACCCATGAACTTTGCAACACTTCTGAAAACAACCCTTATGACTCCCTGTTACGGTGAGCGGTAGATTGCTTCACAAAAATGCACTACATCCATGACACTTATCTGGTATCTCAAGTCTGAGGATAACTTTAAATATGATTCTCACATTAAATATTAAATCATATTATTGGGATAAGTCCAATATTCAATTCATCGAATATCATGTGAAATTGGTATGTCAACGCATCAATATACTTTCAAGTATATTCTTAACCAATACTCAGATTTGTCTTAGTTTAATGATATTCCCATATCATTAATCGACAATGGACAATTTAGAACAACATAAGTTATTCACGGATTTAAACATGCAAATACATGACACAATTTATTATTAATGAAAACAAACGTACTAAGTACTTTAATTCACTATAAATAATAATTGTTTAATGTCCTTTATCCAAACACTAAATAGATCAATGCATGATAATTCTAGTTAATGAATCTTGTCTCAAGTAATAACTTGAAGACAATTATGCCTCAAGCAATGACAATCATTCTTGTTGACAAGGCATTATTTCAACCAACTTTAATCTATCCGAATTTTGAGAATACTTAATTCAAGAATTCAATAAGTAAAATTCTTGTATGTGTTCATCCAACTTTCTTGATATAGCCACATAGTATTCATAAATAGTGTGACATCCTCAATCATTAATTTATGATAATCAAACTTTCAAACCTTTTAAAGTTTAAAGTATTCTAATTCTTTAATGTATAATGCAACTATGCTCTTAGTAAGCACAACTAGTTCTCATGGCCATTAACAAGGATAAAATCCTACCATGACTAGTTATTGAGTGTCATCTCAATTAAACCAGCATCATTATATATTAAACACAATATGCTCTTAAACTTTCCATAAACTTAATATCCAATGTGTAATGTTTAGGAGCTATTCCAATTTGAGGATCATTATTCTAATTTCAAACATTTTCCATTAGAATATCTATTACACAAGTTATATAATAACTTTTAATTGGATATCAAATATTGTCAAATCATCTAAGCACTTAAGCATGATACAACAATAATATAATGCACATGAAAATCCTTCAGTCAAACTTAGATTTTACTCATGTTTGATCTTTACAAATGTGTATATCCATTTAGTCATCCTAAATAATATATCATATTCTATTTAGAATTTATTTACCGCACTTGTCTATTTAATAATAAACTTTTGTTTCAAGGTTGTATGTTATATTTCCTAAATCTTTCAAGTAACGTTTCATTCCAAATTAAGTCTAACCTTTTACTTATATGGAATGTTACTCTCATATGTTATACAACATATATGATTTAGTAAATAATAACATAATACTCCCACTAGCTTTCTGGAATACTTAGAAATTACCTTATTTTAATTATAAACCTAAATATAGATTTAATAATTTATCATAAGAATAATCTCCTAGATGCATGCATTTTTCCATTCATGGATTATTGCATTTTGTACACTTCCAAAGATTTGCATGAATTCATAAACTCCTTTTTTATTACTTATCGTCCTTGCTTAAGTAATTATTCAAGAAAGAGTTTTTGATATTCCATTGTCAAATTTCACATTCATGTAAATATGACAATTACAATCTTTATATCTTTAATGTACTTAAGAAAGAGTATTCAATCATAGTTAATTGCTTAAGTATGATTAATAATCTTGTCATAAGATATTCATTAAGATATGTGTACAATTTTTGTCCATATGATTATTTCACAAAGATTTAAACCACTAGGGTTACATTATCTTTGAATAAACTCATCATCATTCTCTAACTATTAAGAATTAAGATAGACCAAATTTTCTAAATTTGAATATCTTTATGAACAGCATCTATAACATTCATAATATGAGTAATTCACCCAATTCATTATTTTGGTAATACTACATCATATAATCATCAGCATATTAATTAAATATCTGAGATATCCAAGTGGATCTATGAATGATAATTCCATCATCTTGAGGTTTATCATTTACATGTTAAACCTCACCATGATTTTAACTAGTGTGGTTTTTAGAAGATTATGTATCTTGTAATTCTATCTTTTCTAGATAAAATTCTCCCACTTGCCTTTAGCAATATAGAGACTATCTATAACTACTTAGCAATTAGAGCAACAATCCAGCGTTCTCTTTTAGGACATTACAAATACTTATTGATAGTTCTTTGTTAATAACCTTCATATAAGTAGCTTAACAAATTCAGAACTTCAATTTTAAGACTTAATGTGATTCATCACATTTCATAATTCAATAACGTCTTATTAATCTTCTAGGAGTCTAATTGAGTATATTCAATCCATACTCAATTTCTAACCTTGATAACTTTTTGGAAGAAAAGATATCATAGTTATCTTTAATCAAACAATCTATCAAGAGTTTGATTCCCTAACTGAACATACTATCCATATGTGGTATTTCAATTAGAATTAATATTGTAAGAAGTTCTAACAATATATATAAGATAACCATATTCCTGTTGGCATACTTATTTACCAACTAAGTCAACTTAATTGTATAATAGTATTTCCAAACCAATTGCATGCTTTGTAACACAAGTACTTTTTAATCAAGTCACTTCATGTTTATGTCTTATAAAAAACATAAACTTGTTATAATCCCACTATACGTTATTAATCATTGATTAACTCAATGACTTCTTGTATATGTCTTAATTAAAAGACCATAACAAGCTAACGTCTTACTTAATTATAAGTCTTGTAATACTTAGAAGACTTCATGTTTATAACTATACAATAAAGTATAAACATGTATAATTAAAGTAATCATGAACACCATCATTTGGTTTCAATAATATTTTCAAGTTAACTTACTACTTCATGTTTATTTATGTCATTCTAAGAATACATAATTATTGAAGTAGTATTATATTACTTCATGCATTTATGTCATTCCAATAATACATAAATATTATAGTTGAAGTTGCCTTGTTATCATATTGACACATGTTCTAATAGATATCTAATTTAGAAATTGTAAATTATCCATGTGGGTTTCACGCATGCATGGAAATTTACCTTGTTGTTAATATTTAGTCTGCGTCTCACGTTTACTAAATTATAACACCAAGTGTTTCTTAGATTAGATGTATTAAATCTAATTAGAATTATAATCTCTTACTTGCAGTTAAGAGAATCCTTTAAATCATATTCTTATGTGTTGTACTTTGCACACAATAAAGATTTCTCCCACTTGTGCATTGAACAACACCATGTTACATTTAAACAACACGCACGCGCTTGTCAATGTGAACAATATGATTTGTGTCATTAGCATAACTAGTAGATATAGAGTTACTCAATCAATCAAGGAAACGTACATGACTATCCTTGAAAATATTAGTGTCTATATTTGGAAAGTAATTACCTTGAGAAATTCAAAAGATAATCTAAGTTACAATCAAGACAATAAGTCTTGTAACTCCCACTGAATTAGAGAACATAATAATAATCCCTTATTCATTCATAAGAACACAATACTCCCACTAAATTTGACAACATTGTAAATGTTTCATTAATTAGTGAAAGAAATAGTGTACTATTTACTTTCCTACATCTTTTAAGAAAACCCATTCAAACAATTATATAGGTTATAAAAGGATGTAATCTACTACATAAATGTGATTCATCACATTTCAAATTATTAACTTGAAAAAGCTGGACATGCAATTTCTTCCTGTATAGATCTACCATTCCAACAATTGTATGTAGTATCTTTAAATGGTCAAATCAAAACAACTAGATAAAATAATCTAATTTGTCTTTTACCATTATGCAGTAATCAGTCTAGTTTCTAATTTAATAACTCATAAGGTGCATATACTCTTACTATTAAAGTTTGCTATGAGTTATGTATTTAGAATTTAGACAATTCTAATCGTCCTATTATACCTTTCTTATTCATGAAAAGGAATAGGATTTAAGTCTCACACTTCTCGTAATGGAAAGAAGACTATATTTATTCTTTTGTAAATATTGACTCTAACCAAAAACCCAAGCGGGTGTAGATCAATTAAAAGAATAACTTACGTTTACGTTTTTGAGTTGCATTAATACAGTTAAAGAATTTACAAATTCAATTTTAGTATTTTCGATAATTTATATTTCCAAGAGAATATAATACCCAAGGTTATATTCATATAACCAACTAATTTCTTGAAAATCTAGGATCCAACTTTACATAGATTCCACCACATCAGTTGATCTGCTAGTGGTGAAAGTATAAAAGATGGTAATCTGTCGAACAATAATTGGCAAACACTTTTCCAATTCCTAGATCATTATGGGATTTACATCAAATTGATTCATCAATTTGTCATGTAAGCATGTTTCATCCCATCTCATGCCTTAAGCTCTAGGTCTCACGCATCAACTTAATTAAGTCGTCTAACTTAGAAACTGCAAATTCTCCATGTGTGGTCTCACGCACACTCGGAAATTTACCTTGTCATTAAAATTTAGCCTGCGTCTCACGTTTACTAAATAATAACTTCAAGTGTTTCTTATAGTTAGATGGCATGTAACTTAAATTTTTAAGGGTATTTAGTTTGATGTGAAAATCAAAACATGTACAAAGATGCATGCACTCATCTTTATAACATAAGTTTTCATAAAAACTTTTTATATCCAATTCGTGAAATTAATACACAAAGTTTTACTTGAGGTTTATGCCAAAACCCTAAGATGACTTTCTACAATGATGATTTTAAAAGTAATTCGTTTAAGACATATTCAAGATTGTGATAACCAAGGCAGACTCTAAGGCTCTTTTCTAAGCCTTCAAATCACGGTTATGAATATCATCTTAAAAGACTTAATTTTAAAAGCATATTTGCACAAAACATCATTCAAGCAAAAGTTTATGGATTCAATCTCAAAATAGTAATAAAGTTTGAATTTTGCTAGTCTCGACTGGGAGCTGATTACCGTGCGAATCGGACCACGATTGTCATAAGACCTTTGCAAGATTCTTACTTTATCACTTTAGGGTTTCACAATTATTAGTCCGTTTTAATTTTCTTTATGAAAACACTCTTTTATTGCTTACATCAAGTCCAACTAAAAAACAATAAAACAAGTAGCAAAGAAAATCAAACAAACAATAATAATATAAGTGAAACAATTAGCCACATGCAAACCGTATTAGAAAAGATCCTAATAAAATCAATTCTAGGTATAAAACGCATGTAATCAACTAAGGCCTTCACCTCTTAATGGAGGTGAGCCACATACATTGACGAATCAATTGCGTAGGCCAAAGCTAAAAACACACCACATAGCATATAAAATTGATTTTAATATGTATTGGAGTCTTCCCCAATTAAGATCTATCTAAATATGTGACAACAAAACAAGATCCATGACAAACATGCATGTAAGTCACGGATTAAAACCTAACAATTAGCAATTAGGTCACAAGATACGTTCAATTAACCGGTTAATGACCTAGGGTTTCTAGTGATTACACATAATCAAGAAAACCACAAAACCCTAATTAGGGTTTCATGGGAAAATCGACCCCCCCCCCAAAATTAGGGTTAGGGTTTCGAAATATTTAGGAAAAAAAATAGGAAAAACCCTAGATAAAAAAAAAACATGTATCTAAAACAATTAAAGATCCGGTTTTTATTACGTTTTAGTAATCAATTACATGTTATACATGGCTCGTGATGCCACTGTTAGAATTCAATAACCATGACAATCATATAAATCAAAGTGCACACGTATGCGGAAGCGTAGGATCAAGTATAACACATAAATATTAACTAAAACATAAATAAGAACGTACCGTGGTGATTCTAGCCCGAACAAGAATCAAAAGCAATAGTCTTTAACAATATGAAGAACCCTAATTAGGGTTTATATGGATCAATGATTAACCCCTTACCGTTTTGTTAATCGATCCCTTGATAACAACAAAAGTATGTTGTTACCTCGTTCTTGTACACACAAACTACCAACGAATAAAGGTTTGATGCAAGTAAACAAAACACTTATATTTTAGACTTGGAAAAATCGATCCAAACCCTTGAGAGGTGTTGATTCGATCGGCCAAGAAACAAAGAAAGAAAACAAGGATTTTAGGGTTAGAGTGTGTGCACAAAAGATTGTGAAAGTCTAACCCTTGGCCTTGTATATATACTAGAGGATTTCTTGGTGACCAAGCAAACATGGGTTGGGCTTGACCCACCCTTGTTCGACCGGCCTATCATCCCACAAGGGGATTCTAGATCCTTCTTGACACCCAAGTTTCACTCTAGTCCTTATCTTTCTTATTTAACGATAGTTAGTCCATACGGTTAATAACTAACGACCGTTTAGTCCATTAAGTATTATAAATATATATATTCGATACATTTAACATATATATATTTATTATTCATTATTCTTGTTTGTAAAGTGTGCAATCCCGAGGTCTCGGGTTCGATACTAGACATTTACATATTAATATTTATCCATATATTTAACAAACATATCAATGCCATCCTCTTCAAATATTACGTGTCCTCAAGTAATCACAACTCAAGCATCCATATCAAAAGATGGAAATCTAGCAGCCAACTCCTCATATAACTCCCAAGTAGCACATGTCACAGACTCATTGACCCATTGAACTAAAACATAAACAGCAGCAACATTGCCTTTTTTTGCCAACTTTCTATCTAAAATAGCAAGTGGTTTTATTGCAATCAACCCTCCTGAATTAAAATGTGGCAAAGTAACTCGTGTAGTAGGCGCATTACCTTTGTGCAACTTCAACTAATTTACATGAAACACTGGGTGAATTTGAGCATCTGTTGGTAATTCCAATTTAGAAGCTATCTTTCCCACCTTCTGTATCATTTTGAAAGGGCCATGGTACCTACGAGGCTAGGAGACAACTTGTGATACTTCCCCTTCGTTGTCGAGGTTTTATCCAACAAGTGGTATCAAGAGCCGCGATTATTGTGGTCATCGAAGTTCGAGTGCTAGATCGTGGTTTCGAGGTTAGAACAAAGAAAACTATTTCGGTTTCTTGGAGCAACGATCATTCGACAAGAAAGAAAAAATAAAATAAAAAAAGACGTGAGTGTTTATAAAACAAAGGTGTCAGGAAGGTTTTATTTGTTTTTTATTACCCTTCACGTGAAGTAAAATACAAAGTTGACAAGGTTTTTGTCTTTTGGGTTTTTCTTTTCTTGGATTAGCAGTCGACGAGAGTATAGGTTGAAGAAAGTTTTTAAATCTTTTTTTCCCACGTGAAAACTACAAAGGTAGATTTTGTTTGGTTTATGTAATTATATAAGTGGGGTAAATACTACAAAGGTTTTGTTATTCGGCAAAAGGGTTTCGATATTTAATATCTAGAAATCGACTTTTGTTATCGTATATTAGGATTTTAAAATTCGATTAAATCAAAGGTTCTTGTTGCGGTTTTTTTCTTGTGGTTCAAATTTCGATCGTGGTTAGCTTGGGTTTCAAGTTTACAATCGGGTTTGCTTGTTCGAAATCGAAGGTTTAGGATTATTCTAATTAATTTGATTTGCAAGAAGGGTTTTTATAGCAACAAAGGAATATTGCACATGGCTTGTGAGGCTTGTCGGTAAAGTTGGTTAAGAAACAACTTGACAAGGTTTTTAGCAAGGTATAAGAAGAATGACTAGTTCTATAACTAGGTTTGATATCGAAAAATTCGATGGGAAGAATAACTTCGGGTTATGGCAAATAAAGATGCGTGCTTTAATGGTACACCTGGGATGTGATGATGCGTTACAGACATTACCCGCGGACATGGAAGCAGGTGAAAAGGCTGCTTTGATGAAGAAGGCATAAAGTACTATGATTCTATGCTTGGGAGACCGGGTTTTACGGGAAGTTACCATGGAAACATCTGCTGCAGGAATTTGGACGAAGCTAACTAGTCTGTATATGACTAGGTCCTTAGCAAACAGACTGTATCTGAAGAAGAAGCTGTACACGTTTTATATGAGTCCAGGTACGAAACTAGGTGATCATATAGATGAGTTTAATAAGTTGATACTTGATTTGGCGAATATTGATATCAAGATTGAGGATGAGGATCAGGCATTTATGTTACTTACGTCGTTGCCATCGTCTTACGAAAACTTTGTAGAGACATTGTTGTATGGGAGGGAATCCTTGACAATGGAGGATGTTCTGGCGACTCTGAATTCAAGAGAGTTGAAGAAAAGAACTGAAGGCACAAAGGAAGACACTGGTGACGGGTTATATGTAAGGGGAGGGTCAAATCGTTCAAGGAAAGCTCATTCTGGTGGAAGTTCGCGGTTTAAATCAAGTGGTGGAACTGGTAAACTCAAGAGCTTCCTATGTCATTCAGAGGATCATCTGAAGAGAGAATGTCCAAGGAAGAAGTCAAGTGGGTTCATCAGGAAGGGTAAACATGATCAGGATTCTGATTCTTCTGATGACGATGGTAATGCCTACTTTGGAGAAGCCTTGGTGGTAGTCGGGAATGATGAGATGGCTGAATTGGTAATGGATTCAGGTGGGTCTTATCATATGACACATAGGAGGGACTTCTTGTATGACTTCAAGGATGTTGATGGTGGTTTGGTTCAGTTAGGTGATAACAGGACATGTACTATCAGAAGGACAGGAAAAGTGAAGATACAGTTGCATGATTGTTCAAGCTTTATACTGGAAGATGTCAGGTATGTTCCAGGGTTAAGAAAAAGCTTGATTTCATTAGGTACTCTTGAAAAAGAGGGTTATACTGTGAAGATGCAGATGGGTAGAGTCAAGGTGATCAAAGGTTGTCGGGTTATGATGACTGGGATCAGGAAAAAGAACTGTGTGTATACTCTTGAAGCAAAAGTGACAACTTTTGGTGTACAAAAGCATGGAGGTTCAAAACAAGTTAGAGTCAAGCAACTTGGTCATAAACAATTTGGGTTCAAAATAACTTTTACTGTGAAGCACTTGTTAGCTAATGCGCATAATAATTTTGATGAAGCCATGAATAATATTCAACGTGAGATTGTTGCTAATAAGGCTCCCTCTTCTGATTTTCACAATTCGAGTGGTATTAGGCAAAATTCTAATTCGACAGCTTCTGGTCCTGATGCTTCTAAGGATGATACTACTAGTGGTACTGGTGTGAAGTCGGTTTCTTACTCAGGTGCTACTTCTAATGAACCTCAGAAACACGTGTCTAATTTTCGGAGGTTGGAATGTAGCAAAAAGAAGGATGATGTTGACCTTTCAGTTCCATTGAAAGTAGTGGAAGAGGTAAACACGAGGTTTGAGAATACTCTCTATGGTTATTTCCTTGGCCAACGTCTTGCTTTTCCTGTTGTTGATTACTATGTCCGCAATGCATGTGCTAAGTTTGGTGTGCAAAAGGTAATGATGAATGCAAAGGGGTTCTTCTTCTTTAAGTTCAATTCGAAGAAAGGTGTTGATGATGTGCTTGAAAACGGTCCTTGGTTGATCAAAAATGTTCCTATTATTCTTAAACCATGGACCTTGAACACTAATTTACTTAAAGAGGATCTGACTAACATCCCTGTGTGGGTTAAATTCCATGATGTCCCCATTGCAATGTTTTCTGATGATGGCCTCAGTCTTCTTGCCACACTGATTGGTACGCCCAAAAGATTAGATGCTTTTACAAGCCAAATGTGCAAGGAATCGTGGGGCCGTAGTAGTTTTGCTAGATGCATGATAGAAGTGAAGTCGGATGAGGTGCTTCGGGACAGCCTCACTGTTGAGATACCGTTACTTGATGGTTCAGGTTCGACTATTGAGAAGGTACGGGTTGAATACGAGTGACAACCACCTCGTTGTGACAAGTGTAAGATATTTGGTCATACTCTGTCTGACTGTCCTAAAGTTGTTATACCTCCTGTTCAGCCTACTAAGCCTGTTAATGATAGTTTCAAGACTGTCAATAACAGGAAGAAAGGAAAACAAGTTGGTCCTACAATTCCGGGTAAAGGAGGGTTTACTAAACCTGTTGTGGGTAAGCAGTTTCAGTATCAACCCAAAAAGACTCCTCCTGAACCTAAGAATGTTGGTGGCACTAAGAAGAAGACTTCTGATGTGGCTAGTTCTAGTGGAACAACGATCTCTACATCTAACCAATTTGATGCTCTTAATATGGATGATACAGATGTGTTTGGTATTCCTACTTATGACACCAACATGGATGTGGATGCTGGCCGTACAATGGAAGTTAATGAGGATGAGTCGGTTAAGACTGGTACTACATCACAAGAACCGCTTGTGAGTGATTCAATGGGAACTAAGGAAGTTGGTTCTACTCCTATAGTTGAGAAAATTAGTAAGCTTGAAAAGCTACTTATCGATGGTAAAGCTACACTTGTGGATGATGAAGGTCATCCTATTCCGTCTGCCTCTGTCACTAAGAGGGCTAACCCATTTTCCAAGGTAGGTGATGTTGTGGTTTCTGATAGTGATGAGGATGAGGTTCTTAACACGTTCGACGAATCAGCAAATCTTTTTGGTGGAGGTCATGAGCGTGAAGATGAATTTGATGACTATGATGATTACTCGAAGCAAATTTATGATCTTCCAGGGGAATTGGATGCTCTTAATGCCATTTATGGCTTTAATCTCCAAGGTCGTAGGAAGTAGTTTATATTTTTTCCGAGTCTTTAAATGGTTTTGTTTTCTTGTCTAGAAAATAGGAAGTATCTTGTTATGTAAGTTTTTCGCCTATGTAACGGTCTGAGATATGGGATTCACTCATATCCGTTGTACTTAAATATTTTTTGGAGTAATTTATTTACCGGGTCGTTGACCTTTTACCCAAAAAAAAAAAAACTTGGTCCTGGTGTTAAAACAGGAGTCCATGGAATGCAAGTTTCTAAACGTTTTTGGTTTGAGGTGGAACTGCAGGGAGCTCAGGGGAATCGTGAAGCTGAGGATGTTTAGGTTAGTAACGATGATGCTGCAATGGCTCAAAGACCGTTGGAGGACAAGTAACTTGAAGAAAAGACAAACACGGACTGCTTGGTATAAAGGTGGGGGCGGACATCACGGTAGCCGGAGTAACTGGTCAAGAGGGTGTAGAGGGTAATGCTGCTGAAAAGAAGAAAGTGAAGGAGTCTACGGAAGCTAATCTTGGAAAATTACTGAAGTACAATGCCTGGTCGACAAGGTGGTCCCCGGTCCGAGGTTCCAACACGAGGAAAAGGTGCTGAATATCGGTTATGTTTAAGTGTTACTCCTAAGGTGAAAATTGTTAAATATCAGTAGTAACTTAAATATAGATTAGGGACTAAAGTGTACTTTGTAATTAGATTAGGTGGTATACTAGAACTAGGATTAGGTAGCTTGGAGTGCAAGGCAAGCTAGGGTTTCTATCTCCTCATCTCTAGGGGGATGCTAGTTATTCATTCCTCTTCCTTAATTGTAAAAGCTTTATTAGCTTTTTAATAAAGGGTTCGTTGACGTATCCCGTGTGCATATATTCTTGTCGATTTCTTTGTAGTACATGTTTGTGATACGTGGGAATCGCACCAGGCTTTACCTCTCAAGGGATATTGAGAAGCTTACAACCCCCACCAGGCAGTGTACCTGATCGTTGTAGTATAGTATAGTGACAAGTACCGGGGGATTGATCGTTTAGCTAGGAATAGTGTCGCTAGGATTAGAAAACCTAAATACTAGTTCTAAAGGTGAGGGATGATTATTTTTGTATTTTTATATTTTTTAGAAAGCAAGTAAAAATCTCGGGTTTGAAGGATTTGGGCGGAATTAGTTGCTAGTCAACTAACCCAGTACTAAAGATGCAATCAAAATAAAATACTAAAAATGAAAATAAACTAAATTATACTAAGGTTGTGAGCAATAAGTGGAGAAGTTGTGTTTACTTAGATTTCACTACTCCCTAGATATCTTTTACACGTTAATTACTTGTTATAATTGCGTGGATGACGGATTGTATTCCTTAATATCATTCATGGGGTGGCGCACTTAATTCTCCAATCCTATGAGTGCCTACTTCACTCCTATGTCGAGCCGGCTAAGAAGCTCCTATAATGGGATCATTAGAATTTACTCATGCATTAAATACAACCAATAAAACCTAGTGCACGTCAGTTCATGTTTTCTAAGACGTTCAAGCATGTTACCATTTGGAGATCTGCCAGTTTTCTTAAGCCTAACATCGAATTCATTCATCCAATACAACCATAAACAAGTAATCAACACATAATTAACATCTAGGTTTCATTAGATCCAAGCAAACACAAGATAGATCTAGCCTAGCATGATGGAATTAAGACAAGAACAAGATATAGACAACCAACACATAGACATATTGATTGAATTAAAAGAATACTTATCTCAATTACACATGAAAGGGTTCAAGGGCTGAGAACCTTTGAAAAACCTGTAAAATTCGTACCAAGTTCGGACTTAGGGTTTCTCCAAAACTTCTCTCTTTTTTAATGTGAAAATTAGAAAACTATATATAGGAAATAGGGTCTGACGGCGTCAAGAACAAATTTGTGACGCCGTCATCTCGCCGCCAAAATACTCCTCGGACTGCCTTGATCTACTTTTGACGCCGTCAAGTGTTATGTGTTTCCAGGCCGTCATGTATTTTCCTCTTGACGCCCTACCTTGTGACGCCGTCAAATCTGTACTGGATCGTCATGGAAATTACTCTTGACGTCGTCAAAATTTTCTTCTTGACGCCGTCACCTACTGTTCCCAGCAAGGAAAATTAAGACTTTGGCGTTTTCTTCACTTTTATGCTCCAAAAACGTCCGAATTGCTTCCTTTTCCAGATTTCTCTCCCAAAGTACCTAAAATCACAAAAGGAACGATTTAGGGCAATATTTGATCAAATAAATTCGAATTCGGGTTTAAATGACCCCCTAAAAACGGTTCATTTTTCGCCTCATCAGTTTGCTACTTGTGCTCGATACAACTCGCGATCTAGCGTTCCGCGATCAAACTTCGGGTTTGTTTTCGAGGTTTTATCCAACACCCTTCCTTATAGAAGACATTCTGCAAGGCTGAAGCTTTAAGTACACCCAAATATCCACTTGAAACTCTCAGTTTGTTCTGTGCTTATTAGCTAAAGTCTTCATTCCATTTTGCGCTCTCTTCAAATGAAACTTTAACAACTGGATGTCAACTTCTCTAGTAGATAAATACATGTCAACTACATCAACTCAGCCATCACCATAGGAATAAGCTATGTGGGTTGGTGGTGGTTGACCATATACAACTTGGTAGAGAGTCGTATTAATAGTTGTATGATAAGTAGTGTCGTACCGGTATTCAGCCACAGAAATCCAATTGAACCACTCATTAGGCTTATCACCACTCATACATCTAAGGTAGCATTCCAAACATATGATGACTACTTCTATCAGCCCATTGCTTTGATGGTAGTAAGCAGTACTCATGTAGAAATTGACTTGTAACACACTAAACAACTCCTTCTAAAACTTACTAAGCCACTAACAATCACCTTTCGTTGACCGTGTAGTTTTTATATGTTATCCAAAAATGCTTGAGGTGCAGTCACTACTATGTAGGTATGTGTAAGAGGGATAAAAATGAACATACTTGCTTAAGTTCTTTACCAATACTAAGCTAGATATTGAGTCCTTGTCAAGGAATGACCAACCTTTCTTCACAATATATTTTATTGCCTAAAATACTAGTCAATCCCTCTAATTTGGTGTATAACAGTGACTAACAATTTTGGTGGAGTATAATGAAACAACAATATACAATGATGTATAACGATATACAAATGTATATACACTAACAACTATAACACTTAGAAGCTTCGAAGTCTTCTTGTGTTTTTAACTTGTGAATAAAGTGGAAAATGGTGGATCACTTAAAATGGTTTATAAGACAAGTGGAATGATCAAAGAATGTGTGTATGAATATATGCAAGAGTATGGGAGTATATACTTAGAAAAGGGTTAGAGAGGAATGCAAAGGGCTGAGCAAAATGTGTGAGAAATAGGTCAAATTTATAGCCAAAACTCCCTGCCCATATTTCTGATTCTGGCGGATCCACAGATCCAAACTTTTGGATCCGTCTTTGTTGTTTTTGGATCCGTTCAATGTCTTCAGACAAAATTTTGTCTTATTTGGTAAATCAAAAATCTTTCCAAAATCATTCTATAATCAAGTTAAGATATGATTAGATCTTTCTAGAAACTTAATCTTTTTTAACACTAATAAGGAAAGATTTGGTTAGATTTGTTTTCAAAAATGGTTTAATCACTTGTGATTAATTTTGTCCTATGTGCTTAACATTTGTGCTATATATTTAGTGATTAATTATTAGTGATCTAAGAAAGGGATTACTTGGAAAACATTTTGCTTAAGTGAAAAACATTTGTTTAGTTTAAGTGTAAGTAAACTTATATACTAGTTTGCAAATGTTTAATGCAATATGCATGCTAATGAGTTCTTTGATCATTCACCGTATTTTATAATTCCATTCTTCATACCTTAAGTGATTGACGTAGAATGAAAACTTACGAGTAATGACTTGTTTACGTAAACTTTTACGTGGTATAATTTTATAATTGTCCTTATCAAAACATTGAGTAACCGTAAAATAGAAATAACATGTTTACGTGATATTTGTATTAACACCAATCAGCACTAACCTTGGAAACCAAATGCTTCCAAACAGTACCCACAACAATAGGACAGATATCACCTCCCTGCTTGACCAGCGGTGTGAAAAGAGCACTAACAGTATACTCACCCAACATCCTGGGCATTTACCATCAAGAAAAATATTCACCACTTGGGGTGATAGAAGCGACTAACTCATCAGAAATAGCCACAACAGCACCACTAAAACAATCCAATAGGTGCTAGGCACGCAAACTTCGTTGTTTATAGATGACACTTCCCGCTCTAAATTTGGTTGTTTAATTCTCAAGAATAAAAGTCACTAATCTGGTATAATACATATATGAGTGCCAGCACCCTAACAAGCTAAGGTTGATGTTTAATTCTAGCATAAGGTCATCTATAGTAGAAGCACCAACTGAATTTCACCAGCTTCTTATGCTAAAAAAATAGTGTTAATATTGTCCTACAACTAATTCCCACATTGACCTCTTTTATATTCTGAAAGATCTTCATACCTATGTGTTAACATATAACTAGTTTGCTAAGTTTAGACAACAAATGAAGCATTTAAGTGAACACTTGTCGTTGCAATAAACCTGTAAAATCTCTTATTTTCCTTGACATAGGTACTCGAAGTTTAATAAATTCAGTTAAAATGAATATGAAATTGTATGAATAAGAACAATATAGATTAACAAATATATCCCCCCAATATTTGTTAGATATTTTTATTGCTTAATTTTTAGAATGTCTTAGTCGTTTAATTGCGGAAATGGTTTTCCGTTATATGTAGTTAAGATAGCCACAATGCATCTGGACAATTGCCGACATACTTTTCACTTTCATGAAACGCATCCACGTATTAACGTTGTAGATGCCCTTAGCTCTTTACCTGCGAACATGAATTTTTGAACCCAATACTAGGAAAGAACTGCATACCCATGTTTGTTACTTCCTCAGTTAGTAAAGAGTCTCATATTGGTATGAAGAGACTTTTTTCTAGGAAGCTCTTTTGAAATGTTTTAAAATCCGGGTATTTGATTGACCAGGTCAAATTACCGGTTCGACCACCGGGTCAAACCGGGTTTATATAAAAAAGAACAAATTTACCATCTTTGAACTTTGAAGTGTCCACAGAGAAAGACTTTATGAACTTTTAGGGTGTGTTCGTTTTTGTCAAAAACGTCTGAACCGCCTTTGACTAATACCCAGTCAGACACGGTCAGACATGAAGGTTGTTTGTTTTTTCATTTCCATTCAGACGTGGTAAGACCTTACATATCTTACTCAATGAGAGGCGGGATCATCTCTTATCTCCTTTGAACCTCATATATCCATTCATCAGCACCATTTTTTTTTAATAATCCATATGTAATTATTAATGCATGACTGGTTAGATTTTTTTGCCTTAATTCTGGCATAGAAAAGTTCAGGTATGGAAGTGAAGAAGAAAGTCTAGTTTTACTTGAAAAGCTAAGAAATAAATAATCATTATAAAAAAATAAGTGGAAGACAAAAATACTATTATGGCATTAAAGGTAGTATTGTATCACTACCTTTTCATACCCACCGTTTACTTTTCACTGTTCCCATTTTTAGTTTTCAAGACATAATCTTTTTTTTTTTCTTTTTTTCTTTTTTTTTTTTTTTTTTTTTTTTTTTTTACATAATGCATTTGAATTACCCTTTTTTTAATACTTATTTGATAGTTTAAAGCTAGACTTTATATAAATTGTTGGCTAGCCAAACTCGGCTTACCGAATAGTTGACATGTTGATTTTGTAGGTTCGACTAAAATAAGGGACCATCTAACAATTACGGCTAGGTCTGCCACTGGTAAGAGAATAGTGTACATGTTTTTAGATATTATTAAGATTATCTCAAGTTAGTATGAACATAACTGGTCATGTTCTTACACAAACAAAAGAAAGACCGGGTTCCACAGTAGACTCTACAGTTTTCTTAGCGAGGGAACATGACAGGTAATGTTTATAATAACTTGAGAGAATCTCAATCCTTTTAGATAACTTACTTAATATTGGCTTCACTACGCTAAATATATGTTATGTTTTAAAACAATACATGCAATAGTTTTTTACTATGTTAAATTTAGGATGTATTAAGATAGTTTATTTAATGGTTTACTAAGTGTGTTAAATTTGTCATAAAAATCTTTTGTGTCATTTTTACAACCAAATTGCGATGGTTTAATATATAAATTATAAAAGTTGAAGATTAAAAGCATTCAGACACTTATATAAAATAACACCATTATTTTATTCAGATTCAAAGTTTATATCTTAATAATAAAATATAATAGTCAGATTCAGACCCAAAATATTTTAGCGAAACAAACACACCTCGGTTTCTAAACGAAAAACGTCAAATACGTATGCCTATTATCAAACAGTATATATACATAATTCTTTAGCATCCAACAAATATAATATAAATTCAGAAAAATTCATTCCAATCAACTTCGTATTTGTTGTGGAAGTCATTATATTGTTTCACAACTTGGCTTGTCTCATCAGTCGACAGTCATCTCCCAAACCAATAATTAGTGTTTTTTTTTTTTTTTTTTTTTTTTTTTTTTTTTTTTTTTTTTTTCATTCCTAAAATATCACAACACACCAAGACCCAAATGTTTGGCCAAGGAGGGTCTCGGCCCCCCAAATGTTTGGGCTGCTTGTGTAAAATAATAGAACTTTTAGGGGTAATATACTTCTCAAAACAAAAGTCCCTAATTCAATTCTCGGTAACAGATTGGCCGATAACCAGTTTTATATGCATGATTATATATTGAATAGCCAATAGGTTTTGAAATTTTTAATAAACTTCTTTTAAAACAGTGTATTATGAGGTTCTCATGCATTGATATATTGATCTTTATTCTTTTAACCTAACTTTTTCTTTTGTGATTACGGCCAGTTACATTTTTCAAATTTCAAGTTCGGGACTTCGAGCGTGCTTAGTTGCAATATTCTTGCTTTATCGTTGCCGTTGATCTCTATTTCATATATGACCGTGAAAGGTTTTTATGTACAAACAACATTTGAAATATTTAGCGATTTCGGCCCTCTCATAAAAAAACACTCAAGTTCTGCCACTGCTCACACATCCTCATTTGATACCACCATAGTCCACCACTGTATAATGCTAATACGATTAACCAAAATTGGTCGACCTCTAACAAGCTAGAAAGTGTATTGTTCAATTACACAATAAACATGTCCGATTAATTTCATCAACTGTTACTACATTTTCTTTCTTTTCGTTTGAACCAGATGGTTACCGGTCGGTGGTTCAACCCAGGTCGACTAAAACCCGCCGCTCAATCCGGTCTAACTTTCAAGCAAAAACCCAGCTTACAACGGACCGTTCACCCCTTCGGTTGAACTGCCCAGGTCAAACCGATTTTAAAACTCTCTTTTGTAATGAAAAAACTTGCAAATCGTGACGTATAAATAGATTATTAGATATAATGGTACAAATTTGCGGGCAATCAAATTGTGAAACTAAAGCCAATCATGTCAAAACTAAAGAAAACCAATAAGAAACATCTCCTTAGAAAGACATGAACTAATCATAGTTTAGGTCCTTCATCTTACTATAATTTATTTCAAGCATCATCCAAGAAAGCTTGGAGATTAATGATGGAGGATCCACCACTGCTGACAGCTTTTCTTGCTAAGTCCTTCCATTTCTCTGCATTTCTCCTCATCTCTTCATTTCCCATCACCATTTTAACACATCTTGTTAAATATATGGATAAATATTAATATGTAAATGTCTAGTATCGAACCCGAGACCTCGGGATTGCACACTTTACAAACAAGAATAATGTATAATAAATATATATATGTTAAATGTATCGTATATATATATTTATAAACACTTAATGGACTAAATGATCGTTAGTTATTAACTGTATGGACTAACAATCATTAGTAACGAAAGATAAGGACTAGAATGTAATTTGAAAAGCAAGAAGGATCCGGAACACCCATATGGGTGTATGGCCGGTCGATCTAAGGCCCATGGGTTTCGACCCATGCCTTGCTTGCTCCCCAAGATTCATCTAGTATATATACAAGGTCAAGGATTAGGGTTTCACATCTTTTGTGCACATACACTAACCCTAAATCTTTCCTCCTTGTGGTTTCTTTCTTGGCCGATCGTACAACCCCTCCCAAGGGTGTTTGGATCGATTTTCCATAAGCTAAAAATAAGTGTTTTTGTTTACTTGCATCAAACCTTTATTCGTTGGTAGTTTGTGTGTACAAGAACGAGGTAACAACATACTTTTGTTGTTATCAAGGGATCGATTAACAAAACGGTAAGGGGTTAATCATTGATCCTTATAAACCCTAATTAGGGTTCTTCATATTGTTAAAGACAATTGCTTTTGATTCTTGTTCGGGCTAGAATCACCACGGTACGTTCTTATTTATGTTTTAGTTAATATTTATGTGTTATACTTGATCCTATGCTTCCGCTATACGTGTGCACTTTGATTTATATGATTGTCATGGTAATTGAATTCTAACAGTGGCATCACGAGCCATGTATAACATGTTATTGATTACTAAAACGTAATAAAAATCGGATCTTTAATTGTTTTAGATACATGTTTTTTGATCTAGGGTTTTTCCTATTTTTTTAAATTCGAAACCCTAACCCTAATTTGGGGGGGGGAGTCGATTTTTCCATGAAACCCTAATTAGGGTTTTGTGGTTTTCTTGGATTATGTGTTATCACTAGAAACCCTAGGTCATTAACCGGTTAATTGAACGTATCTTGTGACCTAATTGCTAATTGTTAGGTTTTATCCGTGACTTACATGCATGTTCGTCATGGATCTTGTTTTGTTTTATTTATCACATGTTTAGATAGATCTTTAATTGGGGAAGACTCCAATATATATTAAAATCAATTTTATATGCTATGTGGTGTGTTTTTAGCTTTGGCCTACGCAATTGATTCGTCAATGTATGTGACTCACCTCCATTAAGAGGGGAAGGCCTTAGTTGATTACATGCATTATTATACCTAGAATTGATTTTATTAGGATCTTTTCTAATACGGATTGCATGTGGCTAATTGTTTCACTTATTTATTATTGTTTGTTTGATTTTCTTTGATACTTGTTTTATTGTTTTTAGTTGGACTTGATGTAAGCAATAAAAGGGTTGTTTTAATAAAGAAAATTAATACGGACTAATAATTGTGAAACCCTAAAGTGATAAAGTAAGAATCTTGCAAAGGTCTTATGACAATCGTGGTCCGATTCGCACGGTAATCAGCTCCCAGTCGAGACTAGCAAAATTCAAACTTTATTACTATTTTGAAATTGAATCCATAAACTTTTGCTTGAATGATGTTTTGTGCAAATATGCTTTTAAAATTAAGTCTTTTAAGATGATATTCATAACCGTGATTTGAAGGCTTAGAAAAGAGCCTTAGAGTCTGCCTTGGTTATCACAATCTTGAATATGTCTTAAACGAATTACTTTTAAAATCATATGTTGTAGAAAGTCATCTTAGGGTTTTGGCATAAACCTCAAGTAAAACTTTGTGTATTAATTTCACGAATTGAATATAAAAAGTTTTTATGAAAACTTGTGTTATAAAGATGAGTGCATGCATCTTTGTACATAATTTTGATTGACATATCAAAAATTAATACCCTTAATAATTTAAGTTACATGCCATCTAACTAAAAGAAACACTTGAAGTTATTATTTAGTAAACGTGAGACGCAGGCTAAATTTTAATGACAAGGTAAATTTCCGAGTGTGCGTGAGACCACACATGGAGAATTTGCAGTTTCTAAGTTAGACGACTTAATTAAGTTGATGCGTGAGACCTAGAACTTAAGGCATGAGATGGGATGAAACATGCTTACAAGGCAAATTGATGAATCAATTTGATGTAAATCCCATAATGATCTAGGAATTGGAAATCTTGTTTGCCAATTATTGTTCGACAGATTACTATCTTTTGTACTTTCACCACTAGCAGATCAACTGATGTGGTGAAACTATGTAAAGTTAGATCCTAGATTTTCAAGAAAATTAGTTGGTTATATGAATATAGCCTTGGGTATTATATTTTCTTGGAAATATAAATTATCGAAAATACTAAAATTGAATTTTGTAAATTCTTTAAATGTATTAATGCAACTCAAACCGTAAACGTAAGTTATTCTTTTAATTGATCTACACCCGTTTGGGTTTTTGGTTAGAGTCAATGTTACTAAAAGAACAAATATAGTCTTCTTTCCATTACGAGAAGTGTGAGACTTAAATCCTATTCCTTTTCATGAATGAGAAAGGTATAATAGGATGATTAGAATTGTCTAAATTCTAAATACATAACTCATAGCAAACTTTAATAGTAAGAGTATATGCACCTTATGAGTTATTAAATTAGAAGCTAGACTAATTACTGCATAATGGTAAAAGACAAATTAGATTATTTTTTCTAGTTGTTTTGATTTGACCATTTAAAGATACTACATACAATTGTTGGTATGGTAGATCTATACAGGAAGAAATTGCATGCCCAGCTTTTTCAAGTTAATAATTTGGAATGTGATGAATCACATTTATGAAGTAGATTACATCCTGTTATAACCTATATAATTGTTTGAATAGGTTTTCTTAAAAGATGTAGGAAAGTAAATAGTACACTATTTCTTTCACTAATTAATGAAACATTTACAATGTTGTCAAATTTAGTGGGAGTATTGTGTTCTTATGAATGAATAAGGGATTATTATTATGTTCTCTAATTCAGTGGGAGTTACAAGACTTGTAACTTAGATTATCTTTTGAATATCTCAAAGTAATTACTTTCCAAATATAGACACTAATATTTTCAAGGATAGTCATGTACGTTTCCTTGATTGATTGAGTAACTCTATATCTACTAGTTATGCTAATTACACAAATCATATTGTTCACATTAACAAACGCGTGCGTGTTGTTTATATGATACATGGTGTTGTACCATGCACAAGTGGGAGAAATCTACATTGTGTGCAAGGTACAACACATAAGAATATGATTCAAAGGATTCTCTTAACTGCAAGTAAGAGATTATAATTCTAATTAGATTAATACATCTAATCTTAGAAACACTTGGTGTTGAAATTTAGTAAACGTGAGACGCAGGCTAAATATTAACAACAAGGTGAATTTCCATGTATGCGTGAGACCAACATGGATAATTTACAGTTTCTAAATTAGACATCTATTAGAACATATGTCAATAACGATACTACTTCAACTTTAACATTTATGTATTATTAGAATGACATAAATGCATGAAGTAATGTAAGACTACTTCAATAATTATGTATTCTTAGAATGACATAAATAAATGAAGTAGTATGTTAACTTGAAAATATTAATGAAACCAAATGATGGTGTTCATGATTACTTTAATTATACATGTTTATACTTTATTGTATATTTATAAACATAAAGTCTTCTAAGTATTACAAGACTTATAATTAAGTAAGACGTTAGCTTGTTATGGTCTTTTAAGACATATACAAGAAGTCATTGAGTTGATCAATGATTAATAACGAATAGTGGGATTATAACACGTTTATGTTTTGATGTGACATAAACATGAAGTGACTTGATTAAAAAGTACTTGTGTTATATAGCATGCAGTTGGCTTGAAAATACTATTATACCATTAAGTTGATTTAGTTGGTAAATAGACAAGCTAAAAGATATATGGTTATCTTACATATTGTTTGATTGTCTTACAATATTACTTCTAATGAAATACTACAAGTATGTTGTGTGTTCAATTAGAAAGAATCAAACTCTATTGGTATTGTTTGATTAAAGATAACTATGACTTCTTTTCTTCCGAAAGTTATCAAGGTTAGAAATTGAGTATGGCTTGAATATACTCAATTAGACTCCTAGAAGATTAATAAGACGTTGTTGTGATGAATCACATTAAGTCTTAAATTGAAGTTCTGAATTTGTTAAGTTACTTATAAGAAGGTTGTTAACAAAAGAATAACAAAGAACTATCGATATGTATTTGTAATGTCCTAAAAGAGAACGCTGAATTGTTGCTCTAATTGCTAAGTAGTTATAGATAATCTCTATATTGCTAAAGGCAAGTGGGAGAATTTTATCTAGAAAAGATAGAATTACCAGATACATAATCTTCTAAAACCACACTAGTTAAAATCATGATGAGGCTTAACATGTAAATGATAAACCTCAAGATGATGGAATTATCATTCATAGATCCACTTGGATATCTCAGATATTTAATTAATATGCTGATGATTATATGATGTAATATTACCAAAATAATGAATTGTGTAAATTACTCATACTATGAGTGTTATAGATGCTGTTCATAAAGATATTCAAAATTTAAAATTTGGTTTATCTTAATTCTTAATAGTTAGAGAATGATGATGAGTTTATTCAAAGATAATGTAACCCTAGTGGTTTAAATCTTTGTGAAATAAATCATATGAACAAAATTGTACACATATCTTAATGAATATCTTATGACAAGATTATTAATCATATTTAAGCAATTAACTATGATTGAATACTCTTTCTTAAGTACATTAAAGATATAAAGATTGTAATTGTCATATTTACATGAATGTGAAATTTGACAATGGAATATCAAAAACTCTTTCTTGAATAATTACTTGAGCGAGGACGATAAGTAATCAAAAGGAGTTTATGAATTCAAGAAAATCTTTGGAAGTGTACAAAGTGCAATAATCCATGAATGGATAAATGCATGCATCTAGGAAATTATTCTTAAGATAAATTATTAAATCTATGTTTAGGTTTATAATTAAAATAAGGTAATTTCTAAGTATTCCTGAAAGCTAGTGGGAGTATTATGTTTGATTTACTAAATCATATATGTTGTATAACATATAAGAGTAACATTCCATATAAGTAAAAGGTTAGACTTAATTTGGAATAAAACGTTACTTGAAAGATTTAGGAAATATAACATACAACCTTGAAACAAAAGTTTATTATTAAATAAACAAGTGCGGTAAATAAATTCTAAATAGAATATGATATATCATTAGGATAACTAAATGGATATACATATTTGTAAAGATCAAACATGAATAAAATCTAAGTTTGACTGAAGGATTTTCATGTGCATTATATTATTGTTGTATCATGCTTAAGTGCTTAAATGATTTGATAATATTTGATATCCAATTAAAAGTTATTATATAACTTGTGTAATAGATATTCTAATGGAAAATGTTTGAAATTAGAATAATGATCCTCAAAATGGAATAGCTCCTAAACATTACACAATGGATATTAAGTTTACAGAAATTTTAAGAGCATATTGTGTTTAATATACAATGATGCTGGTTTAATTGAGATGACACTCAATAACTAGTCATGGAAGGGTTCCATCCTTATGAATAGCCATGAGAACTAGTTGTGCTTAACTAAGAGCATAGTTGCATTAAACATTAAAGCAATTAGAATACTTTAAACTTTAAAAGGTTTGAAAGTTTGATTGTCATAAGTTGGTGATTGAGGATATCACACCATTTATAAAAAAAAATAAATAAATAAATAAATAAATAAAATTATGTGGCTATATCAAGATAGTTGGATATACACATACAAGAATTTTAATTATTGAATTCTTGAAAGAAGTATTCTCAAAATTCGGATAGATCAAAGTTAGTTGAAATAATGCCTTGTCAACAAGAATGATTGTCATTGCTTGAGGCATAATTGTCTTCAAGTTATTACTTGAGACAAGATTCATTAACTAGAATTATCATGCATTGATTTATTTAGTGTTTGGATAAAGGACATTAAGCAATTATTATTTATAATGAATTAAAATACTTAGTATGTTTGTTTTCATTAATAATAAATTGTGTCCTATATTTGCATGTTTAAATCCGTGAATAACTTATGTTGTTCTAAATTGTCCATTGTCGATTAATGATATGGGAATATCATTAAACTAAGACAAATCTGAGTATTGGTTAAGAATATACTTGAAAGTATATTGATGCGTTGACATACCAATTTCACATGATATTCGATGAATTGAATATTGGACTTATCCCAATAATATGATTTAATATTTAATGTGAGAATCATATTTAAAGTTATCCTCAGACTTGAGATACCAGATAAGTGTCATGGATGTAGTGCATTTTTGTGAAGCAATCTACCGCTCACCGTAACAGGGAGTCATAAGGGTTGTTTTCAGAAGTGTTGCAAAGTTCATGGGTTATTCTTGTAGTCAAGAGAGAATTTGTTCCTTCTGATTTGTTCAGAAGTTTAATACTGCTGGGCCCCTCGTAGGGTTGACAAAATGTTTGCGTGGCCACGCCCAAAGTCTATCTGGAATACGTTCAGATGTTTTGGTAATTTTGTTAAATCATAAAGAGACGAGAAACAGAAATTTAATAAAGAACCTCACATCTTTATTAATGTGGTATTAGAAACAAAAGGATAATTATAATGATGAATCATTAAAGGTTTTTTTCAGAAAACCTAGCTCGGATTGAACTAGGGGCATTGGAGTGTTGCAAGACGCTAACCAATGTCATTTTACTATTAATAGATATCCAAGTGGGAGCTGTTAAATATATGGATAAATATTAATATGTAAATGTCTAGTATCGAACCCGAGACCTCGGGATTGCACACTTTACAAACAAGAATAATGTATAATAAATATATATATGTTAAATGTATCGTATATATATATTTATAAACACTTAATGGACTAAATGATCGTTAGTTATTAACTGTATGGACTAACAATCATTAGTAACGAAAGATAAGGACTAGAATGTAATTTGAAAAGCAAGAAGGATCCGGAACACCCATATGGGTGTATGGCCGGTCGATCTAAGGCCCATGGGTTTCGACCCATGCCTTGCTTGCTCCCCAAGATTCATCTAGTATATATACAAGGTCAAGGATTAGGGTTTCACATCTTTTGTGCACATACACTAACCCTAAATCTTTCCTCCTTGTGGTTTCTTTCTTGGCCGATCGTACAACCCCTCCCAAGGGTGTTTGGATCGATTTTCCATAAGCTAAAAATAAGTGTTTTTGTTTACTTGCATCAAACCTTTATTCGTTGGTAGTTTGTGTGTACAAGAACGAGGTAACAACATACTTTTGTTGTTATCAAGGGATCGATTAACAAAACGGTAAGGGGTTAATCATTGATCCTTATAAACCCTAATTAGGGTTCTTCATATTGTTAAAGACAATTGCTTTTGATTCTTGTTCGGGCTAGAATCACCACGGTACGTTCTTATTTATGTTTTAGTTAATATTTATGTGTTATACTTGATCCTATGCTTCCGCTATACGTGTGCACTTTGATTTATATGATTGTCATGGTAATTGAATTCTAACACATCTCTCAATCTCCTTCCCTTGAACCGCTTCATGTCCCTCCCTTTTCCTCACGCGAACCCCAGTTTTCCACACATCTTCCATCATCTTTGCATTTGTCCCTTGATCTGTCCATTGTGGAAATGCCACAGTAGGCACACCAGCAGCCAATGCCTCCACAGTTGAATTCCACCCACAATGCGTAACAAAACACCCAATTGCTTGGTGGCTCAATACCTCAACTTGAGAGCACCAACCCACTATCATCCCTTGTTTTTTCATCTCATCAATCTTGGTTAATTCGCGTGTTTCTCCACCATCTCTTATCACCCATAAAAACGGTCGCTTGCTCTCCAACAACCCGTTCGCCATCTCCTCTGCTTGATCAAATGATAAAGTTGACATACTTCCAAATGAAACATACACAACTGAAGACTTGGGTTTTGTATTTAGCCATTTTATGTAGTCTTCCACCGATTTTTCAAATAAGTCACCGCCAAATGAATTATCTGAAGGGTCTTGTCCATCTAGGAACGCTGATGGGATTAAAGGTCCAATCGGGAGTAGCTCAAGATTCTTGAGTGCTCTGATGGGTTCAACTTCAAGTTCATTGAAAGTACTAACAAGTACTCTTGGATTTTCTCCAAGTACATCGATATGATCTTTGAAAAGTGGTATAGCAAAATCGTGCTCTTGCGGTCTTGACGGCAAGAAAAAGGTTGGTAGATCACATGTGCTAAGGGGTGGCAATCCTGGTAAGGTAATTGCAACCGACGCATTGTTGTTACTACAAGAAATGAGATCTCCAAACCCATTGAAATAATAATAGTAAAGATCCAAAATAGTAGCTGATTGGCACCAAAGAAGAGTGGATTTGATACCATGGGTTTTAGCAACCCCAGCTGCCCATGGTACAATGGTGGTATATACCAAATGGTCAAACGGGTTACCAGAAGCCGCAGCAGATCGAATGATACCAGAGACAGCAGGAGCACCATTAGTAGCGAAATCTGAGCAGAATTGTTCCAAGGTTTCGTTTGATTTTTGGTCATTTGCAGATATTGGAGCAAAGGTTAGGCCATAATGGGTTGTTTGCTTCTCGATACGACGTACCACCGACATATTTGTGCAAAATGTGACCTCCTCGACACCCATATTAAGGATGCGTTTAGCGAATTGAAGTGACGGGTTAATGTGACCTTGTCCCGGAAACACAACAATTAGGATTCTACGGTGGGCTGTCATTGCGGCCAGGGAGGTTGGTTTTTGTTTTTTAAACAAAGAGAGAATGAGTCA
Source organism: Artemisia argyi (assembly GCA_030686995.1). NCBI lineage: Eukaryota > Viridiplantae > Streptophyta > Magnoliopsida > Asterales > Asteraceae > Artemisia > Artemisia argyi. The sequence goes on from CM060696.1 coordinate 104,465,704, forward strand.
GTTTTAACACGAAGTCACTTATATATAAAAGCTTATACGTATTATGTTAATGAAGTCCACCATTTATAGTATTACTGTATTATTTAGAGTCGTCTCGTTTGGTGAACATGACATCATTAAACTTTGCTTATTATTGGTATGCATGACATCATTAAACTTTGCGTATGGCACCCATAAAGCACTAAACATTCGTAACTAGTTTTAATACGTGCACGGAGCTTAGACGTAAAATTTTAAGTAAGTATTAATTTTGCAATTGTTATTTTAAAGTATATTGCTTGACTGGAGTGGCCGCTTCTATTTCAGTTGCCGCTAATCTTAATAAGAGCTTGTGATGTAGTTTAAGCGTAGATTATCTTACTGTTTTGTTTATTTTAACGGAGTTGCAATTGAAACTTTTTTTTTTTTTTTTGTCTTAGTCGAAGATGTTGAATGGTTTTCGGTTGCACCTGAGTTACACTTGAATGACGCTGTTGAAAATGCTTCGAAGATGTTTTACCTGATATAGTTCAGAAGTTTTTTTTTTTTTTTTTTTTTTTTTTTTTTTTTTTTTTTTTTAGATTTTACAGTAGCTTATAGCGTTTATTCTTGTGGTTTGGTAAAAGAAGGCATTTGTTTATGGGTTAATGACATGTAATAACTACATACTTTCCCACTTAAGCCATTATCATATACCAACCCAAAAAATTACAACAATACCCTACAAACTTTCATATTTTTGTGTCGATATCATCATTTGACCTACAAAATTGGGTAATCATATTCCGGTCATCTTCTCCACTTCTTCTGGCCACTTTTTGGTAATCTTTTTCCGGTGTGTTCCATTATCCGATCATCTTCTACACTTCTTCCGGCCACATAGATGCCATATCATTCCCGGTCATCTTCCCTAATTTTTCCGACCATCTTCTTCGGGTGGCCGTCTCTAATTTCCGGCCATTTTTAAAACCACCCAAAAAACTTAAATTTAAATCTACGCTACAAACATAACATAACAATCTGTACTAATCGAGCACAATTAAAAACAACCACCAAGACCTTACTAAAACCCATTTGTTAAAAGCTAATATCATATCCAAATTTCATTCCAAAATCATTTAACTACCATGATCAGTTGCTAAAACCCATTCGTAAGTCAGTTGTTATTTCTTAAAGGAAATAAAGACATTGTCACATTGATTCCATGTTAGTCTACTAGATCCAAAAATAAAACGATTCAGTAATTAAATCTAACTATAGTAGCCATCATGTTAGCATCTGTGAAAAGGCGGAACACACGTTTCTTCGGGTTGGCCGGAGTGATATTCAATGGCAAGCCAGAGATTCAGGTGGCCGGATATCACGTGTTAATGGAAGTTGGCCGGATATCGAAGGAAGAAGATGAGAAAAAATAGATAAAAAAAATTATTGTAATATTTAATTTTAACCTATGTAGCCGGTTGCCAATCATGCCATGTAAGCAAACGTATGATAATGGAATAAATTTATAAAGTTTGATGGGTATTGTTGTAATATTTTGGGTTGGTATCTGATAATGGCACAAGTGAAAAAATATGTAACTATTACATGCCATTAACCCTTTGTTTATTTTCAATTTACGGATTAGTTTGTTCTTTTATGTTGGATATTAATTTATTATTAGGGGGTGGCATCGTAGTCGGTATTGGGTTCGGCAAGGCTAGGCAATGATCGGCAAAACATTGCCAGTGATTCGGCATCACGAAATCGGCGAGAGGATCGGTATTATATACCGATTTGGTGTGGTTGTGTAGCAATTAATATTTGACCGTTACATTTTGGTACATTTTCAAAATTGTACCGTTTGGTACATTAGAAAAAAAAAAAAAAAAAAAAAAAAAAAAAAAAAAAAAAAAAAAAAAACACTTTAAATACTAAACCATTTTCCTTTTCATTTTCACATCTAAACTAACATCAAATCACACATACAATTTACATTCTAAAACCATGTCATCATCGGGTTCATCCTCAAACGACATAATTATTCCACCCGACTCATCCGAAGAATGGTTATCCGGTAGTACAATCGAAACCTTTTTAGCCGCGTACGAAGCTCTTGAAGACACGGGAAGCTCTACCTTCATTCGTGGTTATGTAAAACGTTTTCGTGATAAAGCTTTAGAAAATTTAATGAATGACTATTTCGTTGAACAACCAAAGTTTAACGAAGATGTTTTTCGTGATCGTTTTCGTATGAGTAAAAGATTGTATTTACAAATTGTAAATGACATTGAAGCGCAATTTGAATGGTTTCAAGAGGGTCAAGACGCGTATGGAAAGACTAGTTTCACGGCGTTACAGAAATGCACATCGGCAATAAGGCAACTCGCAACGGGTGAACCTCCGGATAGATTCGATGACTATTTAAACATGGTACGAAGAATTTCAGGTTATTAATATTTTTTTTTTCGTTAGTATTTCTTTTTTGTTATTGATTATATTTATTCGTTTGTCATTTTTTTTTTGTTATTTATTATTTTTTTTGTTATTTTTTTTAGTCGTTAGTCATTTTTTTTTTGTTATTTTTGTAAGTCGTTAGTAATTTTTTTTTTGTTCAATATATATTTTTTTTATAAAATAATATTTTGTTTTTTATAGGTGAATGTCTTGATAAATTTTGTGATGCGATTATAAAGTTATACGGCCGAGAGTTCTTACGTAGGCCGACAACCCATGACATTGCACGGTTATTCGAGATACATGAAGAAAAACATCACATTCCTGAAATGCTTGGTAGCATTGATTGTACACATTTCACTTGGCGAAATTGTCCTAAACATTTGAAAGGCCAATATAAGAGAGGTGATCACCAATACCCAACAATTATGCTTGAAGCGACGACTTCATATGATTTGTGGATTTGGCATTCGTTTTTTGGTCCGCCCGGCTCAAACAACGATATCAATGTTTTGAATCAGTCTCCATTATATGTTGCCGAGCGAAATGGAACGGTGCCAAACAGTTCTTTTTATTTACGTGGACGTCTCTACAAACGTGGATATTATCTTGCCGATGGAATATATCCTAAATATTCAACTCTTGTTAAAGCATATCCGTATCCCACTGACCCGAAGGAAAAGAAGTTCAAGAAACTACAAGAGTCTGCAAGAAAGGATGTCGAGCGAGCTTTTGGTCGTTTGAAGGGAAAATGGTTTATTCTCAGTCGTCCTCTACGACCTATGACCGTCACAAAGATTCGACAAATTGTTTATACGTGTATTATATTGGGCAATATGATTTTAAAAGACGATGGTATGGCAATATCACCGGTTCATATAATGGATCAGCCGGTCACGCCAGTTTATGACGATAGTGTGCTAGAAGAGTTACTGGACGAAGATATTCATAACCGTCTTCAATATGATCTTACGGAGCACGTAGCGGCGCAAAACTTACTATACCTCGATGAGTAGTGATTTCCTATTTTTAATTTTTGTTTTGTTTTTATTTTCCTAAAGTATTATGTAACTTTTATTTGAATTATTAATGGAATTTGATGTTTTAAATTAAATTGTTAAATATAATTAAAAAAAAATAGGCATGGTTAGGCATCACATTGCCACTAAAATTATGGACTTAGGCATCATTAGACATGAAATTAGTTGGCTTAACATGATTGACTAATTACTATTAATGTTTAAGCATCATTAGGCATGGTTGTCACCCCCTTATTGGTTTGTGTTATTAGTCCTAGGATTACCTTGCCACGCGATACACGTTTCTTGAAAGAATTCTGCTCCACCATAAACCATAAACAAATAATGACTCATTTTCCACCTTTATGCTAATATAGAAACAGCTCTAAATTGCTGGCCACAGATGGTGAAAAGCCAAAAATAGAAATGAAAAGATAGGTGGGTCAATCAATGGGTCAAGTCAGGTTGAAGGGTAAAACAAGACATTTTTATTACATGTATGAGTAGAATACATAAACTGTTTGGTGATTTTATTGTCATCAACTATTTTAAGTAATTGTGATTTACATGAATTTCATATTAAGCTCGGATACGAGTTAAGGAAGTATGAAGTGCACACGTCGCCTAGACAAAATATGCGAGGGTCAAGGGGGCCGCGCCGCCTTATGGGGTCAATGGGCATATCCCCCTGCAACCTAAACGATTTTAATCGAATTTAACTACTTTTAACCGCTCTTAACTAACAAGTTTCTGTTATTTAACAGATAACATAGGTCTCTTTAAAATATATGAATTCACATAATTCTCTCTGTCTTGATTTATTCTCTTGTGCCTAGAAATAAAGTGTTCTTCTCGAATTATCCCGATAAGGATTTCGTGATACCCGGGCACCAACAGGGTCGAAATACTTTATACGAAAAGTAAACTTACACGATTCGTGCGGATATCCAAGATTATCACCAATCTAACCCAATTTACTAACATAACCCTTTGCAGACGTTCAACAGGCAGTTACAAACACCAGTTTTACTTCTGGATAGCCAAACAGCCGTTAAAGTTTAAATATAATCCAAATTTTCCCATTTCATTTAAGAACATAGTTTGTCACAACGATGAATATTTACACTTTTGTACTAAAAGATTTAACAAAAGAAGTGTCAAACTGGTCAAGAGCCATTAAAAGTATATAAATTGCATAAAACCTTACAAAATGCTTTATTTTATGTATGTTTGGCAAAACTAGCTGTATGCTGTAAGCTGTAAGCTTTAACATGAGCTAAAAGCTATATATATATATATATATATATATATATATATATATATATATATATATATATATATATGGGTTAAAATAAAAAGACCCTTATAATAAAAAGTGTAGGAAGGATTGTAAGGGCGACATTTGTCACCCTTATGTCACATCATATGACACATGTCACCCCACCCCACCCCCCACCTACCCCCCCCCCCCCCCCCCCCCCCGGGAAAAAAAATTTTTAAGCAAAAAAAAATTTTTCCCGCCAAATTTGTTAGTGCATCACAGTTATAAAGTTACTGCATCACAATTATAAAAGTTACTGCATCACAGTTTTAAATTTTAGTGCATTAAGGTTATAAGTTACTGCAACATAGTTGATGCACTAAACTATTAACTATGATGCAGTAACTTATAATAAAGATGCACCAAAACTTAAAAAAGAATCGTATTTTAATTGTGATACAGTTACATACATATATGATGCAGAAAACTTATGATAATTCAGTTTCTTTATACTACGGCTATGTTTGGCGCGGAGCTTTTTTGGAGCTTTTTGGGGTAATGAGCGGTGAGAATGAGCTTTTTTATTTTTGATGTTTGTTTGGCATGAGAGCTGTGGGCTTTGCTATTTTTTAGGAAAGCTCATTTTCCCAATGCTTCTTTATGAAGCTGTGAGCTTTTTTGGCTACTGCTCACAGCTACTGCTCACAGCTACTTTTGCCAAACATAGCCTACGTAACCATGACGCAGTAACTTTTTAACCATGATGTAGTAACATTAAAATCATGAATGCACTAACCGCGATGCAGTAAAATCATAATTGTGATGCAGTAAACGTGATGCAGTAAAATTTTTTGGCGGGAAAAAAAAATTTTGCCCAAAAAAAATTTTTTTTTGGCGGGAAATTTTTTTTTTCGAGGGGGGGGGGGTGACACGTGTCATATGATGTGGCATGAGGGTGACACATGTCACTCCCACAATCCTTCCTACACTTTTTATTATAAGGCCATTTATAGAATAACCCCACCCTATATATATATATATATATATATATATATATATATATATATATATATATATATATATATATATATGTGTGTGTGTGTGTGTGTGTGTGTGTGACTTTCTTACGAGAACCACTCTTATCTGCAAGAACCACTTTTTATCCATTAGATCATTTCATTAATGGATAAGATGACTTGTGCCATTAATGTAATTATTTAAAAGATTAGGTTATTACTTTACTTGTAAAACACAAAGGTATTATAGTAATCTTATATCTATTAACTATCCCAGTAATTAAGGAATTATATATATACTAAAAGGCAAGAGGTTACTGTAGCAAGCACTGTGCTTGCTACAGTAACTTTTTTTTTTTTTTTTTTAGTATTAACGGTCGTCAGTTATTTAACGGCTGTTAATTAACGACCGTTATCTTTAACATTTAAAAAAAAATTGTACGCACTTTGTCCTTCATCTCAGTGGTTCATTGCAAATTTAGTTCTCAAATAATTTACATAAATGGTCGTTCATGTTATACATCAATTGCAAAATCAGTCCTAGGTAACTAACTTCACGTTAAGTAGCTAACGGCAACAAAAGAATTCCGCAGCAACGCGCGGGTACCAAACTCGTTAATAACTAGATACTCCGTAAAAAATAAAACACACATTCATTCTTCCTCCCTAAGTGACGCCTCCTTAATCACAAAACCCTAACTGCCGCCTCCTCCAGATCTGGTGTCTTCGACCTTCCTCAAAAATCAACCTCTTCTTTATTTCACCTTTTTCATCCAAAATAATTTTGTTTGATTGAAATCAGCCTCCAGATCTGGGTCGGACTTGAGATTAGGTTTGTTAACAAAAAGCAGTAAGATTAGCAGGCAGTCCTGGACTTTTTGGAGGCCCTATTCGAAAATCAAAATAAGGCCCGTAAAAGATGTCATGATTTTAGAAGAGACAATGCAAGCTGTTTACGTAAAAAGCGATGCAAAATATTCAATGAAATATTGGTAGTCAATTTGCTCTAAAGGTATTTTTGATATCACTATAAATTCATTATGTAGTTCATGTGATATTGTTAAACATAACACTATTTCGGGGCCTTTTGAATTTTGAAGCTGTGAGTGCTCGCCCAATTTTGCTCGTCCTCAAGGACGGTTAGTACATTTTGAGACAATTAAAAGAGATACTTCTTGCCCTTCGATATAGGCCGATCACATGAATGGATCAAGCCACATACATTTTTTGTGTTTTGTGATTGGATTTTTTCTTTATTTTGTGAGTTTAGCCAAACTTGTTCAGTGTGCTTTTGTGCTCAAAATAATTGTTTTAATTTTAGATTCTTTTTTTTGTTGTTGCTATAATCTTGGGCACTGTAGAGGGAGTCATGGACTTGAGGTTTTCAAGTGGGTCGGATCCAGATCTGGTGACTTGAAAGCCCTGATGATGGAAGATAGTATGTGAGGATGAATTTGTTGTACTGGACGGTGACGATGATACGATCAGTGAGCAAAAAGTGGGAAAGACAAGAGGTAAGAATAGTTTTTTAATATAATATCTAATATATGGAGGTTAGAGAGAATAAAAAAGAGATGAACAATAACAAGTTGGAAATGGAGGAAGGACATACGTGTCTAAAGAAAACTAGTTGTAGGACATTTTGATGGCATATACATAGGCCATTGTCTTTGTGAATAATACTACCGAGTAATAAAAAAAGGCAAGTGATTTGCACACTTTTATTATTTATTGGGACACTCTTTTACATGCTTCAGTTAGTTGTAAAAAACTTACATTGTGCTTTATCTGCTTGTACTGTGGAGTGTGCCAATCAAAAAATTAAGTGTGCCAATCAATTCCCATAAAAAAAACACTACATATGTTTATGTTTTTTTTCCTTTTATTTTTTATTTATTATTTTTTACTTTTTGTATTCTATTGGATGGATGTTCACGTTTCTTTTAACTTATTTATTCTAGGCCAACTAAAATATGTGTTTAGATTATAAAACATATATGTTTTGAAACGATACATATATGTTTACATATAAAATATATATGTTTTGTGTTTCGGATTAAAACATATATGTTTTTAAACATGTATGTTCTGTTCAAAACAGGTATGTTTATAAACATCTATGTTTTAGAAAATGGTTACTTATAAACGAAATGCTTAAAACATGTATGTTTGGTAAGTTAGCTGTTAAATGTAGTTATAGTACGTAAAAGGGTTATTATACAAAGATGTTACTAAAGTTTGCATGAATTTTATCCTAAGGTAATATAGTTTTAAAGTTGTCATCCTGGTTACTCAAGTTCACGGGTTTATCAACTGGATTACTAAAGTTTCAAAGATGTTACACTAGGGTTACTCTCAAGGTGGGCAACCGGTTGATAGCCAGTATCTCAACTTGAAACATATTCCACCTCAAAGAAGTTACTAAAGTTTTGAGAAAAAGTTCATCTAAGTTACTAAAGTTTCAAAACTGTCATCTATGTTTATGTACATTTTATACGTGTGGACGTATAGTCTGGAATGGGCCCGGCCTGGCAGACAGCGGCCCACTCCACGCCTAAACCCTAATCCATGCCTTATAAATATAGGGCTGGGATTCCCTTCTTAGAACACAACACAATACAACAGGTTACCCTAAACCTCACTATTATATGCTACATCGCATCGACACTAACTTGACCGTCGGAGGTGGATCCCGGGGCTACGGCCTCGGGTCCACTCCTAACGGGTTCTCTTTGTTGACAGGTCTACTCAGGGCTCGAGAAGACGACTAACGGCCCAAGGAGCGTCGTTGGATCCAGCCCGCGCCAGATTATGCATCAACAATACGTTTTTGTACATTTTTTTATGTGATAACATATCATTATTAGTGGCCCAAGCCCACTAATCACATGCTCGGATTAAGCCCAAACAACAAATAGTTCGCGAAGTCAGCATTGACTAGAAAAGCATAAGCCTATGCCAAACTAGGCCTAACAACTCTTCTCAGGTAGCATAGTACATGCACAAACGACGCGTGACACATGTTCTCCTTGTCTGCTCTCGGATGATCAACACCTGGCTACCTAGCACCCGTTGGTCATCCCGAAAGGGTTTATCTCTAAATCCTACAAGCCTCTCAATTCGTGTTTTTTTTTTAACCTTTTTATACCTTTTTGTGCGTTTTTATACATTTTTATGTGTTTTTATATATATTGTACGTTTTCATACGTTTTTATCCGTTTTATCTATTTTTCTCTGTTTGTACAGGGAACTGAAAGATAGTGCACCAGTCTCTTATCACAACAAACCCATTATCCCCCGGATTGATGGCATGAAGATCTTCGTGAATGTAATCCATAGTTAGACATCAGTGAACAGGAATACAAACTCATTATCCGTTTTAATTATGGTAACTTATGTGAACATTTTCGCAAACTTTAGTAGCTTATTTGTCTATTTAACCCATAATACATCAATGCCACATAGGATTTTCAACGGTAACTCTAGGTTACCCTAAACACAGTAACAAATTTAACCGGTCATACTAAGTTGAGTAACTTAGATGACAAGTTTCAAAGTATGTTACCTTAGGACAACCAAAACGCAAACTTTAGTAACATCTTTGTCTAATAACCCTTATGTAAAATGATATAAAATGACATATTTATAATTGTAACAAATGTTTAAAGGATATATCAGTAATTTAAAGTTTTAACAGCTCAAAAATATTTAAAAAGCTTTATGGATTAGCTTTTCATTTAGGAGCAACATGATTGAAACAAAAGCTTGAAGTTAATGTATCCAAACGAAGCTACTTATTTTAGAAGAGATTATTTTTATCACAAAAAACTAACAGCTCCCTAAAAAGCTCCTGGCAAACATCTAAAAGTTATATAGTATTTGATTTTAAAAATAAGTATAATATAACTACTATTAATGTTTTAATAGATAGTTATGCAAACTCTTATATAAACGGAATGTTCAAAGTTTGGGAGAATTGCATATATATATCTTTTCAAACACCTATAATTGCATTTGTATCCCAGCTAAACTTATAATTGTGTTTATATCCTTCTTAAACGCTATATATTACTATATATATTATTTACCGTTTAATACGACGTCGTGTATGCTGCCTCTTTCTACAGTTTAGCTACAGTACTTTCTTTCTTCGGCCTACTAGCATGATAAAGCCCAATCTAAGATCGGTTTCAGTGGCCCACTAACAAGGTCGGTTCCCCCTTTTCTTTTCCAGTAAAAGAAATCGGTAGCACTTTCTACCAAATTCCAGAAACACCTCATCACCCTTACCAAAAAACGCACACACAATTGGAGTAATAATCCCATCAAAGATAAATCTTTTTTACTCTTTCTTCAAATCATCAGTATGGAGTGGGGAGTTTGGTTTGTGGGTTTGATTTTTTTAAATTTTTTTAGTTTCGAAAATTTTGGGTCTTTTAATCTTTGTTTCGTTTATGTTAAATATTGATGATTTTACAGGCAAAAAAGAAAATCAATTGTTGTAATCTTTAGTACCAATGGAATGCATGGCTCAAGGAACTATTGAAAACACAGGTATAGTTATTTTCAAATATTCTTATTTCTATGTTAATTACATTTAAATCTATAAAGTTTTAGCTATTTTATAAAAGTTACACTTTTTTGAGAAATACTTTAATCATAATGTTTAGGTGATTATAAGTGGTTGTTTCTATTAAACGGGTTGTCGGGCCAGGCGGTCCGACATTTGGTATTGAACGAAACTATGTTTTAGTTCCAGAGTAGTGTTTTTCTAGCCACGTCTCATAATTAAAAGAGGGCCCGGGTTTGAAAGCCTAGATGTTTAGAATGTATTCTGGTGGATTCGGCCAACACTAAAGCTATTTGTATTGTGGCAAGGCAAGCTTAATTAAGCTTGCAGCTATGGCGAATATGTAGTTTTAATTTGGTTTGTGGGTCCTTTTTTTAGGGTGGGTTGCTTAGATTTGGGTTTATAGCATTCTCTATTAACATGTAAAGGGAGTGTTTGTTTTAAACTTGGTTATGCTCGCAGGTATGTGTTTTTTTAAGGTATAACTTTTGTCATAGGAAAATGATCGGCTAGATGATGGGTAACCGATGATGAAAAAAGGGTTTCATTTTTTAATCCAAAAATGAGCATACTGTTTGTTTATTTGTATTTTTAATTCTTATACGGTAGCAATTTTATAATAATCATGATGTTATCTTGATAAAATATGTGGGTTATAGATCATTATGTGTTGTTATTATGTTATAGGAAAATGATTGGTCGATAATGGAGACTCGGTGCGGAAAAAGGGATTTCTTTTTAGAATCCAAAGGTCAGCGTCCTTTTTTCTTTCCTTACGTAATAGCAATATGATGATGATGATCATCATGTTGTCTTAATGAAATGGGATGGTGATTTTTCAGTTTGCTTGCCATTGAGTTTGGATTGTGATGTTAAGTTCGTATTGCACTTGGTGTTCGTCACGTGGTCAGGTCAGGTTCACCTCTTAACGTGTTTTACCCTTATAATCTTTACTTATAAATAGTGCATTCTATTGTGTTAAGATTGCTTATAGGTAGTTAGTTATAAGCAGAAAAAAAGGGGTTCTCACACACCACATTAGTTCATGGTTTAATTGCTAATTAATGTCTCGGGCCAGTGGTTGTTATATGTGGCTCAAATATGTTGATACGTTCTTTGTGACAAAAGTGTACATAAAGAAACCTAATATGAGATTTTGATTATACGTTTAAGTAAATTTTAGATTTCGTTTGGTCCATAATGTATTGTAAACTTCTTATTTTGCTGATGATGATCAACCTTATGAAATCAGTTTTTTCAATGTAATTATATGAATGTATGTGCAGTCGTCACAACCTATTTGGAAAACATCATCAAGGATAGTACAAAATCCAAAAGATAGTTATGCCATTATATGTGAATCGGTTTCGGTGAGTCGTCACAACCTCGAATTGTTGTTGAAGACTTTCAGTCCTGTAATGTGGATTATCATGATGGTAAGGGTAAAAGAAAACTCTGTGACAGTGGGTTATCATTCTCTGATGTTATCGATGAATGTGCGAGTAACGATATTGTCATCAATCCTTGCAAATGCGGTTAGGCTTCTCTTTGCTTAAGTTTTCTTTTATATTTGTTTGCCTTTCTTTTTTGTATGCTTAACCTTTTTATTTTTAATTTCTATTTCATTGGATACATGCATAATTACAGATTTACATGATTGTTGCAAATTAGAGAAACTGCTATTTTTGTTATTACATTTATGGATTTGCAGCCATTATATATTTCTATTTATGGATTTGCAGCCATTATATATTTCTATTACTTGAGTCCGCTCATTCTGTTTGGAAATAAGACTCATTGCATTCTGAAAACGCAAATAAGCTGCTTCCGTTACTATATGAGGATGAAATGAGTTATTTTCCTACGCCATCGAAGCTTAAACCCCTGTTTTAAACCATTTTAACTATTCCCTTTAGCTAGGAACATATCAGGATCAATCCATTTATAAGTAAATGGGCCATAACGAACCAATCCATGTTTCAACGAACCAACTATGCTTGAAAGACTAGACTGGAGGGACAGTTTGATTTTATGCTTTAAAATAGATACAAATTAACTTCGTCAATGTTTGATAATTGTGTGTGTGTGTGTTTTTTTTAGTTTTATTATTATTATTATTATTATTATTTTAATTTTGCAGTTAATGGCTCTTCTGCTACTACGCCATAGATCAATTGTGCCAGGAACATAAGGAGTTGGAGATGAAGGTGCATACTTTCTTGACTATAAGTGGTTAATTTTGGTATACATTTGTCTATCTTTTTTCTTGCTGAAGTATTATATATTTATTTACGAATCATCTTTTGTCTGGCAGCTTTTCTTTCTTCAAGTTTCTGTGTTCCTTCTTCCATATTACATCATGGGCCGGTTCATCAGCATTCTTCAACGTCGTAGGCAAAGACAGGTGTGTCTACGTCTTTACTTTCTTTCTTTCATATTATTTTGGACTTTTTTGTCAACACAACTTGGTATGAGTTATAACCCGTACCAACTGTGCTTATTTTCTAATTTGTGTTCGCATGTTCATATTTCATAACAGGAGGCTGCAGCATCGGCGACATCACAGATTGCTTTAGTATTGCAAGCGGGGCAAATCCGAAGCTTACACTTGGCAATAGCAACTGCTGCCCCAACACCAGCGCCATCACCAACACTAGCACAAGTCCCAGTAACCGCAACGACTCACTAAGAGGGTAGCAGAGGCAAGATGGGAGGGATTGGAATGTGAAAATGCCAAGCCATTTGCAATGACAAGGTAAAATACTACCTATGATTCATATGCCTTTGTTTAAGTATCTTCGTTTTATCACGTGTAGAACATCTCAACGGTCTCATTATTGCTTCTTTATAACAAATAATACTTCAATACACTAAATAATAGTTCAATACACTAAATAAACGATAGAATTATGGGTCGTTTAGTTGAAAAAATATACGTCGATGTGCCTTGCTTCAAGGTGTTCATGCATTTCTTAATTGCTAGATATCTAAACAGTGGAAAATATTACAACTATATATACGTTATGCCATCTGCATCTGTTTCTTTTAAATCACGATGGGATGATGTAGTTTGTGCACAAAATAAAACCAGGGTCTTTGTTTAAGAGAGTACTATAGTTTTATGTTGAATTAATATAAATGGTAAATGGGCAGGTTGGGTAGCGGGTCAAAAGGGATCAAAATAAAATCTTTGCTTTGGTTCGTGTTGTTTACGACTCCCGCCCTTACTTCAAGCTTTAAGAAAAAGATATCTATAGATCATACAGGATATATAGCTTTTGCATTAGGACTTACGCAAAGCTGGAAGTGAGCTACTAATTTAGAGAACGTTGGAGTGAAATTATGGAACTCATTAGTGTTGATTTGGACTTTTGCAGCAACAGATAATGTTCGTGAATACCTGATACAAGTAAGATTTACACTAGCTTCATTCGATCATATCTCAGTGTCCATTCAAGTAATATGACATGACTTTACTTTTTTTTTTGTTGTGACAGATGTAGCCTGGATTGGCAGAAACAGCGAAAGAAAGAGGTACAGATGTGAGTATTCTGGAATGGTCATCAACCATTAACAGTTAATGTGAGTAACATGAGAAACTTTTATGATTGTATGTTTTGTAGCAGTGCGTCCAAGAACTTTTATCTTCCAAAGTTTGCAAACATTTATATGTAAACTTATTGTCACAATCAGTTAAACACAAATACATATTCAGTTAGACCAACAAGTATGAGCTTAAGTTGCTGATGGTGTTATTACTCCGAGTTATTTATGGATAAATATTGACGTTATTGTCTTTTGTGTCAAGAGGTACAACTGTAGGCTGCAGTAGGCATTATTTATTATGTGTTTAATGTTCAACGCCATGAAAAAACACCCATATTTTAAATAACCGCCAACTACGACGCCCCGCCGCATCGCGGCGGACTGGCGCCCAACTCGTTAAATATATATCCAAATAATTATTTTATATATATTTAAAACCAAAAAAGCTATAATAATATAAATTAAATATAACATGCCCATTATACACTTGTTATACAACAAGATCATCTTATTTACAATTTACAAACATTCATAATTGGGTGGCTGCTAATAACTTCGATCGTTACTATTATCAAGTGTGTAGAGTTAAGGGGTTTACAATTTTTATCAATAACTATTTATTGGATTTCCTATTACTACATTCATACTCGGTTGGATTTTATTATCAACTGCATCAAAATTCTTTTTTGATGATATATGGCAGCAGTTTTTGTTCGATAAAATGGATTACATGTTTTTTTATTTTATTTTATTTTATTTTTTGGGAACAAGGATCACATGTTCGATTACACCCTTATAGGATATGGGCAACTGAAGATTTCTCGATGAAGATTTAACAATTTATCGATTGTTCAATTCGGTGACCTCAAATTACACGAAGAAGAATATGATGGAAATGGTATAAATGTTACTTCATCCGTTTCAAATTTATTGTCCACTATTAAATTTTTTAGACTTTCTATTTAACTTTGATCTTAAGAGAAAAGTTCATTTGTGAATTAAATTTTTGTTACATAGGGACAAATCCCCATCATCAATCTAATTTTATCTAATAGTGAGGATTAACCTAAGACTTAATATGAAAACATAAGTCCATGTTTTTTTTTGTCTTTTTATCTTTTTTTTATTCACTTCTTTTTTCTTTTCTTTTTTATTTATTTATTTATTTTTTGTCTTTTTTAGCCCTTCACGTGGCCTTTTTTAGTCTTTTTTTGTTTTCTAGTTAAAGTTTACTTTTTTTTTTCTTTTTTCTTGGTCCCTCTTTTCCTATTCATGTTGTTTTTTTTTCTTCTTTTTCCAAGCTTTTTTTAAATAAACATTTTTTTAATTCACTTTTTTTCTTTTTTCTTTAAAAAAAATCGCGTTTTTTTTAATTCACGTGTATTATTTTTAAATTCACGTTTTTTATTTTAATTCAAGTTTTTTTACTTTCTTACGTTTATACACGTTTTCGTCCGTTTTCAGACGTTTTAATTCGTTTTCGTCCGTTTTTATATGTTTATACATGTTTTCGTCCATTTTCAGACGTTTTAATTCATTTTTATCCGCTTTCGCCCATTTTTCAAACGTTTTCATCCGTTTTTAGACGTATTTTTACGCTTTCATGTGCTTTTGTCCGTTTCATACTTATTCATCCGTTTTCTTGCGTTTTCATCCATTTTCTTGCATTTTCGTCCATTTTCATCATTTTTCTTTCGTTTTCGTCCTATTTTTCATACGTTTTCTTCCTTTTTCATACATGTTTTTATGCTTTAATATATTTTCTTCCGTTTTCATACATGTTCTTCCGTTTTCTTATATTCTCGTCGTTTTCATTCGTTTTTGTCCATTTTTCAATATCTTTGGCCATTCTCAGACGTTTTCATACGTTTCGGAATATCACAAGTGATATTTTGTGATACTCAGAATATCACAGGTGTTTATCTGAATATCACATATCATATTTTGTAATTTTCTGAATATCACAAGTGATATATTGAGTATCACAATTGATATTTTGTGTTTTTCGCCATTCTCAGACGTTTTCATACGTTTCAGAATATCACAAATGATATTCTGTGATATTCAAAATATCACTTGTGATATTTACAAGTGATAGATATTGAGAAAATCACGAGTGATATTCATAATATTATTAGTGATATTCAGAAAATCATAAGTAATATTCTGAATATCAATTGTGATATTCAAAAACGTATGAAAACGAACAAAAACGTATGAAAGTGAAAAAAAAACGTGAAAATCACTTGTAATTTTCTGAATATCACTTGTGATTTTCATGTTACAAAACATTAGTTGAAAATCACTTGTGATATTCAGAATATCACTTGTAATATTCAGAATATCACTTGTGATATTCTAAATATCACAAGTGATATTCAATTAATGCATTGTAACATTAAAATCACAAGTGATATTCAGAATATCACAAATGATATTTAGAAAATTACAAGTGATGTTCATGTTACAAAACATTAGTTGAAAATCACTTGTAATATTTAGAATATCACTTGTGATTTTTATGTTATAAATCATTAGTTGAAAATCACTTGTGATATTTAGAATATCACTTGTGATATTCTGAATATCACTTGTGATTTTCTGAATATCACTTGTGATTTTCCGAATATCACAAGTGATTTTCACGTTACAAAACATTAGTTGAATATCACTTGTGATATTCTGAGTATCAAAGAATAATACTTTTGATATTGAGAAACGTATGAAAACATCTAAAAATGGCCGAAAACATTTAGAAACGGACGAAAACATATGAAAATAGATGAAAACGTAAGAAAACGGACGAAAATGTTTAAAAACGGACAACGATGTATAAAAATGGACAAAAACGTCTAAAAACAGACGAAAACGTATGAAAATGGACGAAAACAGATGAAAACATATGTAAACGGACAAAAACGTATAAAAAAGGTTGGAAACATATAAAAACGGACAAAATCGTATAAAACGGACGAAAACGATGAAAACGGACAAAAAACGAAGGAAGACGTATAAAAACAGACGAAAACGTATAAAAGTAGGCGAAAACGTCTGAAAACAGTCGAAAACGTAAAAGAACGAACGAAAATGTATGAAAACGGAGAAAAAGGCCTGCAAACATACGAAAATGTAAGAAAACGGACGAAAACGTATAAAAATGGTCATAAACGTATAAAAACAGACGAAAATGGATGAAAACGTATATAAACGTACGAAAACGGACGAAAACGTATAAAAACGAACGAAAACGTTTGAAAGTAGACGAAAACGTAAAAAACGGATGAAAACGTATAAAAACGGACGAAAACGTATTAAAATAGACGAAACGTATGAAAACGGGTGAATATGTAAGAAAACAGACGAAAACGTATGAAAACGAGCGAAAACGTAAGAAAACAGACGAAAACATATGAAAACGGACGAAAATGTATGAAAACAAACGAAAACGTAAGAAAACAGACGAAAACGTAAAAAACCGACGAATATGTATGAAAAACGAAAAAAACGTAAAAAAAATAATTAAAAAAATAAAAAAGAAAAAAAAACTTGAATTAAAGGGAAAAAAACGTGAAGTTAAAAAAAAGAAAGAAAAGAAAAAAGGAAAAAAATGAATAAATAAGATAGACTAAAAGAACAAGAAAAAAACCTGGACTTAAGTTATCTTATTAAATCTTAGGTTAATCCCCACCATTAGATCAAACTAGATGGATGGTGGGGATTTGTCCATCAGTTTGTAACAAAGACTTAGTTTATAAAATAACTCACCTCTTGATCTTAAATATTTTTGTGGGTGTTATATAATACTTGATACAAAATATATAAATGGATTGTGTTTTAAGTGTATTTTTTAATAGTATAATTTTTCATCAATTATTATACAATTAAAAAATATATACCAGTATATATTTAAGGTAAAAGTTGAATCAGTTTGACTTTGAAAATTTAAACTGGACAATAATTTTGATACGGATGGAGTATTTAAAATGTGACTAATAATAAACACCTACTTTTTGGTTTAAAATATATATAAAATAATTATTTAGATATATAAGACAATTTTGAAGTTTAAGAAGGATATATACGTAAATATGAGTTTAACTTAGATATATATATATATATGCAATTATGAACTTTTAGAAGGATATTATACGCAATTCCCCTGTAAACGGTTAGCAGATAGTTAGAAACATACCTAAATCAGAAGCTGAAACTCTAATATGACGGGTATGTGTTAGAAACATACGACAACAACAACAACATAACTAAAATCAAAAGCTAAACTCTAATATAAAGATGTTGTCCACCTTTTGCATAAGCATACTGTCTTGTAGTGGACCTATATAGAATGTTTGGGGTGTCAGTGCCCTCATGGCTAGCCGAAAAAAGATAAGATTTTTGTGTAATTTTTTTTATTTTTTTTATTATTTTTTTTTGACCTTTTTCCGAAAGTCCCCCCTCCCCAAACCAAAGTTCAAATTGCCCCCACCTACATACTAAAATCCAACATTCAACACTCTTGAACCTTATAAATCATTCATCTACAAGTAAAAATACTTAATTTATCATTTCGATCCTACTTTTTTCTTTCGCGTTTTGTTGCTATTGTCCAAAAAAAAAAAAAATAAATAAATAAATAAATAATAATAATAATAATAATAATAATAATAATAATAATAATAATAAAATAAAAATTGCCCCCCACATCTTATTTTCCTGGTTCCACCACTGCTTGTCTCCATAAAATTGACAGCCCAATAAACCTAAGCCGTCTCGAGTAATATGCATGTTAGCGTAAGTAGTGCACAAACATTTTTTTTTTTTTTTTTTTTTTTTGGAAATATCGTGACATTGACTCAAGCTCATGTTGGTCAATAAATGCTTTTGACCCGTTAGGCAATCTCACATTTTTTAATGGGAAAAATCCATCTGACCTACAATCTAGAGTTGAGCTTCGAAGACACGCAGATGCGTCATTTAATTCAAATATATCAGATGGGTTGTTACATTCAAACTGGTCAGACGAGTCATTATGCTGAAATGGGCTAAATGGGTCTTTGTATTCAGATGGGTCAAGTTGCATACAGTGATTGGTGCAATTCCAACACATTGACAAATACATCTGAATTTAAATAGATTGGTATGTTCATAATTGTGTTATAAAATAATATCAAATGGGTCAGAATAAATAGAAATCTAACAAATAGGATTTCAACATTGTTAACATTAACAAAAACAATACATATTGCATTATGGACAGCAATAGTCAATATATACTTTGATACATATTGCAAGCCTACCTACTTGGAATCTGCAAAAACCACGTAGGATGAGTAAGAATATTGAAACATAAGACTAAAGTAAGAGTAACATTGCTTCATGATGCGTGCTTTTATTGATATAGATTATAATTATCAAGTTTTAAATTTATATTTAGCTGACTTAACCTATAACACAAACTAACGAGCAGTGTACCCAATCTATGTAGCTATTTGGTAAGTAGAGTGTTGAACACTAAGAGTGGAATGTTAACACCTTAAGTGTCTATCAGTATTTTAATTTCTAAGTTAGTTATAAAAATCTAATCTAACGCAAGGGGGTTTCAGTTTGAGAGACTGGCACGATTGAGTAGATTGATAAAGTAATTAAAACGATGGATTTGAATAAGCGAATAGCAAACACGTACATAGATAGAAAACAGATACAGATAAGAGGTCAAGCTGATAGTAAAGTAGATTGTCACTTTGTTTTACTGCTAGTTTTATAAGATGAGTGCTAAAATCTATTCTCTCTGATTGGTATCTTAGTTACAAACGAGTAAACTCTTAATGATTACTTGGTTTATGTAGAAAACTTGAAGGGGGTTGAATAGTTTTTACCAATTTAAATTTAGTTTATAAAAACGTTAGATCAAAAGTATGTGAAACCTTTGGATGTTGAGATATGGATAATGCACAATACTAGTATTGAAATGAATACGAAAAAGTAAAGAGATAGAGGAAAGAAGTGTGCCACAATTGTTTATAGTGGTTCGGCTACAAGGATACCTCCCTTGCCCTACTCCACTCCCCGAGTCACCTACTCGAGAGTTCGTAAACACTATGTCAACAAGCTCCTTCACCGGCGAAGAAACCTTACACCAAGTAGCTTACACTTTTTCCGGTACAAAGCAAAATATCGGGTCCTTAACACGGCGGACCAAACCAATACACCAATACAACTTAACACAACAACTTTGAAGATTACAAGTAAAAGTATCAACAACAAGACACAACTTGATCTTGAGGTGATGAGAGGTCCGAGCAACTTTGAGAAGAGAGATGGCTCATTAGTAAGAAAGTGTGATCTCGTCTTATAATAAGAACCTAGAGAACACAAGAGAAAGAGAGAGCTACAAGAATGATCTCTTAGGTTAGAGAGATAAGAAAGTAGAGAGAAGATGTATTAGAGAGGGGTAAAAAACAAGTGAGAAATGGCTCACTATTTATAGGCAAAATAGTCCACTCTTCACCTGGTTCCGGCGGTTCCCTCCCTTGAGGGATCCGGCCAATGTAATTCAAGGGAACCGGCTAACTGGTAGTACCAGGTCGGTTTATGGGTTAAAATTCCGGGTTTTGGTTTGTGGATCAATGTCCATGGGTCAAGTGATGTCATGAATGATGTCAAAGACATCTTGGTTCATAGGTTGTGGACTTTGCGTCATGGGTCATGAATTTTGGGTCATGGATCATGGGTTTTACCCATTATGATGTCATGCATAATGTCAATGACATTAATGCATATGGGTCTGGATCATGGGTTTAGGGTTATGGTCTTGGTTTTGAGCCATGGATAATCATGAGACAAGTAATACATTTTTACTTAGTTGTTTATATGAAAATGTATTTAGTAGTTTTAACAAAGTAAGTTAGAAAAACTTATTAGCTCAAAATATTACGTATTTTATTTGTCTTGTTCAAAATGATTTTACTTTTGTTATCGACAAAATATAAAAAGATCGTACAATATAAATAAACATTTTTACGGTTTATTTGTATTAACAGTTTATATTAATTAACCCTTTTACAGGCTTACATTAATTATCTAACGATGCTAATGAAGTAATTATGGGAGACTTATGGCAGCGCAAGCAAGCCACGCTAAACTCAGACGTAATCAAAGCACATGCATAAAGAACCAAATAAACATCAAATAAACTTTAATCGATAAATGTGAGTTGTATGGCGGCAACAAGGCACGCAATCCTGATGGATTAAAGAGTACTAAATACAATAAAACAAATCTACTTATTAAATTAAACACTAGCAAGACCTTCTTATTGCTCTGAATTCTTCGTTTGGGTGGTGTCTTGTGTTGCTAATTCGTCTGTATTCGTCTCCTTAGGGTTTTTGTTGCACACCGAATTTGGCTGTCTCATGGGGTATTTATAGTTTTTGTCAGATACGATGTATCAACTTAGTTGATGTGGCGTATCTTGGTAACTTCGCATGGGGTCCAAGATTATAATATTCAAGAATATTAGTACACCGCCTATAGATGCGACGTATCTTCAATCTCTTATGCGGCGCTTGTTCTTCTGTATCTTGGATTATCTTTGGTGAAGTCTTGAGATTGATACGCCGTATGTTTGGAAAGCAATACGGCGCATCTGGAGTAAACAAGTCATATCTTCTTTGTTGACCAAGGTTTCATATACGGCGTATGGGATGAATCCATGCGGCGCATGCTTCAAATTCAGGAAATGGTCTTTATATTCGTCTAAGTATCGTCATACGGCGTATCTGTCTAGAATGATACGGTGTATCTTCCTTCAGCTCAGTAGACTTTTCCAACTTGATCCATTTTGCTCCATTTTATGTCTAAAATAGCTAACTTTCACCAAACACTTGTTTATAACTGAGAATTACAAAAGTAAACGATTAAGTATCAATTCTCTTGTAGAATAATATAAAACAAGTCAATAACATAGGATAAAAGATGCCATGATATGTATTTATTTGATGTCATCACTTCATAGCACTAAAATGTTCCATCTTAGATTTATAATACATATAAACCATAAAAATTGATAAACGACTAAAAAGATGCATATTACAGCAATTGATATTCCTTCAAACTTGAACTTCATAACTGGAACATGAGCATCAGGGATTGGTTGAAGTTCAATAACTTTGTCAATTCCTATCAAGATACCATGCAATACAAAAAAAGAAATCCTCCTGGTAACAAAACATGAATTAGTGTTAACCGTAGGTAATTAGGACCGTATAAACTCAGTCTCCAAAACCTTGATGAAATTGTAACTTACATCTTGATTCACAGAAGAAGGCCCCATACATAAAGTGTCAATTTCTGCCCTGGACCATGAACCTATAGTCAAAATTTAATAACTTTACACAACCAGCTATTAAAGGTGAACATGTCTTAAATCTTAAGGTTATTAACGCACTTTTATGCACAATGATGCAAGATGCATCTCCCTTACCCCAAGCTGGTATGAACCAAAAGTATATAATACTTCATTTGGGTCTTTCACGATTTGATATGTGTACCCTCGTAGACGCGTAAGTTGCTTCACTCAATCAACTACAATCTATAAAACACAAAAATATAAAGAGTTGAAACACATACATAACATGCATCTATATTTATTATAATGCTTAGAACGGGACTCAGTTATAGTCTTCTCATACAAATAGAAAACTAAAGAATCATGATAAGAAAAACATCCACAATAGAGATACAAAAGGGATTCTCATATGATCTCTAAAACAGTCCAGACACAACTTTTGACTAATTATCAGATTATCACAATTATGAGGTGATTCATTATCATGCTCAATCTCAGAAGTAGCTTGTAGAAACTAGAATGGGGGGGAGGAGTTGAAAAGTTTCACCGTTTACAATTACGTTTTAAAACTTTTAGATCCCTTTTGTTTCTTTTTCAAAAACATTTGATTCGTAGTTATGTGATATCTATTGAATGTACACAATAATAATGAGTAAACAAACGAATTAAAGACTAGAGATAAAGGAAAAAGACAACCAAACCGAGACATGGAGATTTATAGTGATTCAGTATGAAGCTTACTCATCGCCCTACTCTACTCCTCGAGTATCACACTCGAGAGTTCGCAATCACTACTTCAACACACTCCTTTCAGGCGGAGAAAACCGTACACCAACGCTTACACCAATTTACGATACTAAGCGGAATGTCGAGTCCTAATCCTAGCTAGAATCGATCTACACACTGACACATGGCTACACAGACAAGTACCTTGTCCACTTGGATTTACACATAATCCAAGTCTTCACACGGACGATCACCCCATCCAAATCTTCACACGGATGATTACCCCGTCCTAATCTTTACACAGACGATCACCCCATCCTAATCTTCACGCGAACGATCAACCCGTCCTAATCTACAAACTGTTACAAGGACTTCACATTGTCGCAATCTATACTGACACACTTAATCTCGACTCACACACAAGTCGGATACACTAATATACAAAATACACAAATGAGAGAGTTTGGAGGAAGAAGAGAATCGTAACACAAGTTACATGTATGTGTGATGACTAATC
The DNA here is from genome assembly GCA_030686995.1 of Artemisia argyi. Taxonomy (NCBI): domain Eukaryota; kingdom Viridiplantae; phylum Streptophyta; class Magnoliopsida; order Asterales; family Asteraceae; genus Artemisia; species Artemisia argyi. Next base: position 104,489,121 of record CM060696.1, read on the forward strand.
TATAACACTTTGTTTCTTGACGAATATGAGCATTCTTTTGTTGCACTTTGATGTAGAGGATAACGATAACGGGATCACTTATAAATGCATATCAATACGCTATAGTGATCAAAGAAGAAGAAGGAAAGAACATAATGTTTTTGTGTCAAGAGGGTCTCATTTTCTGTAGGGAATAGTGCAGTATTTATAGGCACCAGGAGGAGCGGGGACGGTCCTTTAAACCTTGGACGGTCCCATATATATTAGGGATCGTCGCCATGTTTACGGGACCGTCCTGAAAAATGCTCCTATTTTTGTCCAGGTGTGGTGAAAATTTATCTAATTTTTTGCGGGAAAACTAGCTGTTAGAGAATTTTGAAATTCAAATATATTTTATTATTAAAACATTTTTTTAAAATTACAAAAATATTTTTGTAAAAATGTTTTGTCACATAAAAATGTGAGGTTTTAAGAACAATATTTTCTTTGATCACTTAACTAAATTGGTATAGTGTTTGTTCATACCTTAAGTGATATTGTAGTCGAGACGTTGTCGAAACGAGATTTCTCGATCAAAAACTTATTAAACGTAGTTTTATGTAACGTGTTGTTATATTTTGTGATTATCAGATTATATAGAGACCGAATAATGCAAATGACGTTTGTGACATTATTCGTATTAATACAGCTTCTTCTTTTTCCAATTCGAAGCAACAATTGTCAATTCCATAAGCTGAATGTCCATTCCCAAATGCCTTTATATTATCTTTCAAAAACCCCGTGTTTAAAGTATGATCCCCAGCTGCAATACCAAAGTTTCCCACAATTATTTTCGTGTGTTCGCGAATCTCCTCTCACCACAAACGCCTTGCCACATTTATCCCATGCTTCCTTTTGTAATGTGTCTGTAAGGTTCTAAAATCTTTGAGTGGTTTAGAACATGGATGATCAATGTTATTTTGACATCCTTGTGCACATATGTTAAATGATACATCAAAATATATTGTGAAAATCAAACTCACTTCATTGATAAGTGGATCTTAATTTACCTATAAAATGGATTAATTAAATAAGAAAATAGCTACGACAAAGAATCTTAACATAAGATCGCTTCTTTTTCATTTATATATAATATATACCCATATTGACAAAATAACATGTCTTCAAAAAGCAACCTAGAAATTAGTTTTACAAAATTTATGCAAAAGCATAGCTGGTTGATCAAAGCAACATCAGTTGTTCCACTCTCAAAGCACAAAAACATAAACCCGCAACTCAATTATATCTAAAAGAATAAAAACCCTAAATATATTATCCATTGCTTGCTGATATAAATTGAAAGATTAACCAAAAATCCCATTTTCCCATCATGATTGCCGTTCGTACAAAAATAAAATGGTTTCTTAGATCCCCATGCGGGTCCACAATTGGTGGTGGTTGGATGGCGGTAGAAGGCAGTATTTGTCTTTATAATATTTTCTGGCCCTTTCAAGTTTATAATATCAAACCCGCTATTTAATAGTTTTTTTTTCACACTTTTGACACAAATGTTTTTGTGGTGGATTTTTTCTTCTACACGAAATGTATAAATTTTGACTTTTTATTGACCAATCACATTGCACGATTTTGTCACGTGCCAAAATCAAGCAACTTGATTAGTCCAATCTTTTTCTCATAAGATTGTTTTTGTAAAATTACTCTGAAATGATGTAATTCTTTTATTATATAAAAGATTCATCTTTCATTAATTTTATTATTTAGGGTAAATTATAAAAAAGTCGTTGTGGTTTATCATTTGTGCACTCTCAAACTTTAATTACAAAGAATCCCATTGCGGTTCACGTTTTGTTACAAAGAATGTAAACGCTCGTTATTATTATTATTTTTTGTTAGTGACCCTCACGTGCGTTTCAAGTAAGGGTAGTTTAGTCATTTCATTTTTCCCGCTTATTTCACTCATCCACTTGGATTGTGTACATTCCCAAGCAACACTTATTCTCAAGGATAAATTTGTAGTGAAAGTTTCTATTATATATATCAACAACAAAATTTAGTCAAAGACTATTACTTCAATGTCCACCCCGAACAAATCACACATACACACTTAAGAACACAAGAACTAACACTCCAAAAATGGTTACTTGTGCGTGTGGGAAGCAACCAAAAAAAGTTCATGGACATATCGAAATCCTAGACGCTGGTTCTTCTGTTGCCCGAATCAAGTAAGCCTCATTTTACATTTCATTGTTAAACGAATGTTTTAGTTAACCACATTTATGATATAGGGTACAAACTGTGGGTTCATTAGGTAGGTTGTCCCACCCATGTGCCATAGAGCTCTTGATGTGATTCATGGCCTTCTAAGGGCTAGAAATGAGCTAGAGGAAGATTTGGAGGAGCAACTACTGCTACTGAGGGAAAAGGAGAACCTCGTGAAGAAGCTTACGAAGATCGAAGAACCAGGTGTTTGCATGGATATTGGTGTTTTTTGGTTACGAGTATTTTTAGGGTGTTTAGGGAGGAGTAGTGATTATTTATGTCATAGCTTTTTGTGTATGTTTGTGAGGTATGTAGGTTATCCCTGTTTTGTATGACCTTTTGATGGTAATGAAAATGTTTTAGTTTTCGTGTAGTATTAATTGTTCATATATAGGTTATTGTTCTTGCAAATTGACAATGTCAAACATTAAAATGACATTTTTATTGAGTTGAGTTATTGAGAAATTTTTGCCAATCTATAAAATGGTTATATATGAAGAAGTTTAAATTATAAGTCAATTAGTGTTTGAGTAAGCAAGTTAATTATCCACATTTGACGGTTAAAACACAACTATATAGTCACAAAATGAAGTAAACATTTGTAATTTACATATGTAAAGCCATAAATGTATCCAAATAACCTGTGAAACCATAAATGCATCCAAATAAACTATTTGACTATTCCAAGTTAACATGAGAGACTTATAAGTATGAATAGAATTAGAAGGCATAAACATGCCAAACTTTTCCTACCTAAAAGGCTTTCATAACCATGACCATTGTCTAAAAACCGTAATACTACTTAATGGTACGTAACACAATTCTGGTTATACAAGAGCTATAGACCTTGAATTGAAACTCACTCATAGATATCAAGATGTGAATGTAGAGAGAACTGTACCACGCATACTGATTTCAGTAAACCATTTAAACTCTCTTTTTCATGGCCAGTTCAAGTCGTGTGCCAACTGCATTTGATTGTAGAGAATGTGGAAGCAAACTTCGTAATATGGATAAAATAGCAAAACTCAAGAAGATCTAGTAAAATATCAATAGCTTTTGTGAAGCTTGTCCAGATCCCACAAGCTTTGATAATATTGCAATCCAAAAAATAATATAAGAAACAATATACAAAGATTGAATCATTATTTACTCCATTTGTGATTCATAAACGCAAACTTGAAAAGGAGTCAAGTATTATACAGGTTCTCTAATAGGTCAAAACGAGTCAAAATTTGGTAATCAACTAAAAAACGTGTCAAATGGTTTATAAGTCACCAAAGTATCCTCTCGAAATCTGCTTATTAAAAATAATTAGATTGATATTTTACTAGTATAGTTTATGTTCTCGTAATGCCACAAAAAGTATTGACTTAAATGCATTTTGACCCGATCCATACCCATTTTTTCACCTTTACTAATCTACTCACAACATCTTTTGTGTGAAATATTTTAAGGAAATAAGACATACTAAGTGGTGGTAGCCTATGGTGAAGTTTTGGGAAGGTTTGCACCTAATTCTGGAAAGTTATAATCTAGTTATGGTTTTGCGCTTAAGGGACTTGTACCTAATCTCTAATGGGTTATACTAGTGCCTAAGGCTCCTAAGGTATCCTAATGTTCCTAAGGTAACTCATACTTAAGCCTTGGACACTTTCAACTAGTTTAGTTAAGCATATAGGGTTTAGTAAGCACATAGACCTAATTAGGGCTTAATTAAGGTTTATTAGGGTTTTGTGATATGTTTAGTGTGTTAGATTGGTAGATTACTTATTATGGTGTTGTTGTGATCTTATGCTTGACATACCAGGGGTTTATAGGATGTGAGTGTTGAGTTATTTGGCTTGTGTGGATACGTGAGCAGGTCTAGAGAGTCATGCAAGTAATTTATGCACATAAAAAGCAAAAATTTACCTATGAAATACCTACTATAGGTATTTGTAATGGGAATGATAGAGATGAGATTTTGTGGGTTGTTACAGTCTTAGCCCCTTAGAAGAAATCTCTTCCCGAGATTTAGATGAACGTAGGAGTAGGGGAAAGAATGAGTCTAGAAAGATAAGAGGAAAGAAGAGAGTTGTACAAACGGAGTAGGAATTGTTTGCACATGTGCCAGATAGTTGGTCTCATTGGTTTATATCTCATTACTTACAAGTAATGGCGTCCCAATTCTTGTAAGAAGAGCTTATAAATTCATGATCCATTCAATTTATATCTTTCTTCTTAAAATGAAAGAGCGTGCTAATTCATTTTAATCGAGTAGTCATCATAAATCGTCCTTAAGTAGTATCGGCGGAAAACAAAGAGAGTTTACCGCACTTAAGGAAATGTGGTACGGGAATATTTTTGAGACAAGTTTCAACCATGATGAAGACTAGTTCTAGTCATGATAGAGACAAGTTCTAGTCATGGTAGAGACAAGTTCTACAGTCTCCTTGTTTTGCAACTTGCCACATGGTAACTTCCCATGTTATGACTAGAATGACGGGCGTTGAAAATCTCATTTTTTCAACTCTTGCAAAGCGAGATTTAATATGTAGATATTCTTACAAGTTCTAACTAATAGAATCTTATGATATGATGAGAAATACAAGTTCTACTTTTAGAACATTGTAGGATGAGGTAGGGAGATAGTTTAGAGCAAAGAAAATAGAGTGTAAAAAGATGGAGGGATAAAAGGATGGAAGGAAATGGAAAGATGGATCTTATCGGAAGGAGTAAAGAGAAAGAGGGAAGGAAAGGGATGAAATAGGAAGGTATGAAGGAGTGGAAGATAATGAAAGGATGAAGGAGTAGGAATAGGTGGAGTGGAAAAGAATAGGAGTATAGGATTAAACGGTGGAATAGGAAAGCGGGAGAGTAAGATTTGAAATAGGAGAGTAGGAAAAAGAGAATTTGAATGGAAAGATGAGAAAAAGTGGGAGGATAAGATTAAACAGAAGAGTGGGAGTATAGGATACCTGAAAGATAGTATCCTAATGGAATTTTAGATTAACTAGATTCCTTCCCAAAATTTTCCCCCCCCTAAGGTTCTTTTAGTTTTTCCTAACTAATCCTAAACATCTAAGGGTGATGTGTTTGGTTCTATTGAAGTAGAGGGTTCTAAAGAGGGAGTAGACCTACGTGTTTTCTTTTCTAAGGGTTTACTAGGAGTATCCTTATTCTTAGGCATAGTTTCAGGTTTTCTCGTTTGCTTTAAGTTGTCTATTACTACAATTATTACTATTATTATAAGTATTATTATTCCTAGGTACTTGAAACCATCTAGGGTACTATCCATAGTATCTTCTAAGTGGAATTTCCTAATGTGTATTCTAAGAAACGTCAAATCCTAAGATGTAATCTAATATCCTCAAATATATATGTGGGTATCCTAAGGGGCTAGGTAGGGGCAATTTATGACCTAAAAAATGACCTATTCCTATATGGTAGAAGCTTGCTAATGTGCCTATATGGTAGAAGCTTGCTAATGTGTCTATCCTAAACTAGGGGTTTAAAGGCTTAAACTGGAGGTTTTACTATTTAATCCTTTGTTTTTCCTAATATTCCTTATATCTAATATGTGTTCTAGTTCTAATATCCTTGATAAATGAATTCTTTTGCTAGGCTAAATTCTATCTTATAGGGATGTCTTCCTAATTTTTCTATCTATTGGGGTAGGGATTTTAATTTGGTTTCTAACCTATAAAACCTTAAAGATTTCTAATCTTATTTTTCTATTTCCTCAAGGGTTTCTTAGATATCCTATCTTAGTGATCTAAGGTATTCTATACTTAAGCTTATGTTTTCTAGGGATATCCTAAAGTTATTTCTAACCTCAAGTACGGTAATCCTTAAGAATATGGTTTGGGTTTTACTAAGGGAATGGGGAAAACTAACTCGGGAATCATAATAATCTAAGGAAATAAAGAGGGAAAGGATAGGAATATGCTTGTAAATGATTATCATATATTTGCATATGGGATAGTTAGGGGTAGATTCTCTAACTAGGAAAAAGATAGCTTGAGAAAGCTAATGAAGTAGTGAGGATTTAGAGATCATAAGAGAAAGAATTCAGATCTCTATGGTGTAGAATAAGAATTCTCACCATTGATAAGGGAGAGTGTTTGAATCGACTGGGTTTTAGGAAAGGAGTAAGTACGAGGGGAGTTTAAAACAGTTTAGAGAATCTATGTATCTAAGGCATCTGGGTAGTTTTCCTAAATTCCTAGAGGTAAGGGTTCGGGGTATGTTATAACAAGTACCTAACTTGTCATGTTCTACGGGTTATATCTATTCTCCTAGGGGTTACTATTGGGTTAGGGATGACCTAGGGTAATATGGGAGAGGCATACCTAAATCTAGTTTATCTAAATTATCCTAATTGAGGGGCACTAGGTAGTTTCTAAAACTTAACTTATTTTGTTGATTTCCTATCTTACATATCCTATAGGCACTAATTATTCTAGGGAATAACTCTTAAGGCTATAAAAGGCATATTACTTAGGGGTTTCTAAGATTTTTCCTAATTCAAAGAGTTTGTGTTTTCTAAGTTTGATTGATGATTTTCCTCATCATTATCAATTATCTTTTCTAAAGTACAAATCCTAAAGCGGACAAAGGCTATCTTATGGTGGTGTATCATTTGGTTTTTCTGTATTTTAGCTACCTTAAAACGGGTTTCTTGTAGGGTATTTCTTAAACTACTATAGTCAGGTTGATTACCTAGGTTATTATCATGACATTTTTCTATCTTCTCAAGAAAGTCAAGGAAAATTTCATCTAAATTATTTAAAATTTCCTCTAAATGGTTTTCCTGATTTTCTAAAGTTGTCCTAGTGGGGTTTTCTGCAAATTCATCTTTCCAGGATGAAATGGGAGGGTTTACTAAGTAAGGTGTAGGTCCTAAAGTATAGGGTTGCCGAGGGTCAAATCTAGGGGTATAGGTAGGGATAGGGTTTATAGGTATACATGGTTCTCTAGGGAGAAAGAAACCATGTGGTTCTAATCTAGGTGTGGGGAATGGTGGGTGTAAAATAGGGTTTAGGGGAGTAATAGGTGATGCCTTAGCATAGAAATCTCTTAAGTGCTTTAAATGTAGGTTATCTAAGAAAGGTGTATAACCTAAGAGTGAAGGTGTATCTAAACTATTCCTAGAGTCTTCTAAGTAATCGAGAAAATATGGTTAGGGGAATAATCTAGTATATTCAGAGAGAAAAGATCATTCTCCGGATGTAAACTAGATAAGACGGGGGTAGAATAGCAGAGAGTAGATATAACTATATAACAGTAAAAATATTGTAAATCATTTAGCAGTTAAGCAGGCAATTACTATACTAACCTTAGCACGTATAGTTACGGAGAATGGCAGGGGCACTGAGGACTTTCCCGGGTTTAGGAAAAATAGTTGTAGTTTAGATTTTGACCTTGTTCTCTACAACTGAAGCTCTGATGCCAATCTGTAACACCCCCATTTTCTAAGTTCGCAGCGGATTTAGGGTTGGGGTATTACTTCATGGAGTCACAGTTAGTCAGTTACAGTAATAGAAAACGACTCGAAAAGAGACGTTTTTAGAAATTTAGTTATCATTCATTTAATTATCAGAGTTTTTATAGTAAAAGATATACTTTTACTATTGATGAGGTCCCAAAGTCTAGGTGTTAAGTTATGTTTGAATGATAACCGGATTGAAAGTCCTCCGAGTTCAGTGCCTCCTTCTGCCATATTTCCGTAGAAGTGATATACCTAGAATACATGCTTAAAAGTCAACACTAGGTGTTGAGTGAGAGTCATAGTTTTAAGTGTTAGTGAATACAAGTTCCTTGGGTTCCGTTGTTACACCCATCTGGGAAAATGTTGTGTGTGTGTGTGTGTGATAATTGTGATGCATGCACAATTATCAAGAGTGGGGTGTGTTGCACTAAGCTCATGAACCACACATTAACAGTCCGGGTCATGAAGTCTGCAGACCAACCATGAGGGGACGGGAAGGATAACTTGCCAAAGTTAATCCTTCAATGGATTCAAATATAGTACTTATTGATACCATCCAGAAAGATGTAGTATCAACGGGAGTTGTCAAACTCCAATAGATCTATCAACTATATTCGCATTCGTGTGGGTAAAATATCCCAAACGATTAGATTCTTGAATTTTAGTTATGTTGTGGTGGCAGATAGTTTACTCGTGCAACAACCAAAGAAAAAGACTTGTATTTGGTTTTAAGTAAAACAAGTAGCATGTATCCCCCTCACTGGGTTTGTAAAGCATTTAGAGTGAAAGTTTAAAAAGATGTGAGGCTACGAAACTCACAGAAAAAGAGTGTGAGGCTATGAACTCACCTGGGCTTAGGGAAATCTAATTGATGCAAAAAAGTGACTCGGGAACTAGACAACCTTACTCACGTATCCTGGTGTGTTGTAGGTTTGGATGTATGTCAAGCTTTAGTTATCTTGTTTAATTTTATTAAGTAATCATTCTTAGGTTTGTTAATGTTTTAGATATAACATAACACCATTCGGACCATCACAATCCAGAAGTATATGACTCCTCACTTGAAGTTCCCTACTATTGTATTATGTTATATACATAATACCATTCGGGCCATCATAATTCAGAAGTTAATACTCCTCACGTGAAGCTCCCTACTATTTAGCTATGTTGTTATTAAGTTTAGTTATAACATAACACCGTTCGGGCCATCATAATCCAGAAGTACATGCAATAATCGTTTGAGGAGCCAGGGCACTTTAATTCGTAAACCCAGCAAACTCGTCAAAACGAAATATCCACATGGTACTCCTCACATGAAGCTCCCTAGTATTGTGTTATGCTTCTAACTTTAATTAAGTTTTATATTTGTATAATATTTTCACTTTATACCCTTATAATTTATATATTTACAAAATCTACCCTACCCTACACTTATATACTTATATTTATAACTATCTAAACTTAGCAATATTAGTCCCTATACTTTTATATTTTAGAAATTTGACAAAAATAACCCTTGGACTTTTAAGTTTTCTATATTCACCATTTATACCCTTAACTTTATAACTTTTGCAAAACTAGTCCTTTTAAGTTTATAACTATTTAACTTTTTATCCTAGGGTTTTATAACTTTGAAAAAAGGGTCCTTATACTTAAAAATGTCAAAAATAGTCCCTAGACTTAATATTTTCAGAAAGTTACCATATATACCCCTATGCATGGAAAATTTTGCAAAACTAGTCCTAACTTTAGGTATACTATATTCTAATGAGATTTTTAAGTTTCTAAGCTTATGATTAGTTAATATATGTCTAACTAAGTCACTTAAAGCAGATTATAACATGTAATAGAGCAATTTAGCATATAAACACATAATTTTCTAAATTTAGGGTTTTGAAATGAAAACTTCTAAAATAAAATGATTAAGGCTATCCTATGGTTTCTAAGGCATGTTCTAAGTGTCCTAGGTTAATACTAAAGCTACTAGATCAAACTTTAAGGCTTACCTAGGTCGTGGGAAGGGTAACGAGGGTTTTAGGGTTTCTAGGGTTTCTCTCAGCTCAAACCACAACTCGACAAGGGCAAGGCTTAGCTAGCTCGACTCCTAGGCCTACTACAGCTCGTGTACAACCACTAGGACCAGAATATGTGTGGATAGAAAGAAGAAAAGGTGTGAGGTTGAAAGGAAGAGGGGTACGGGGTATTTATAGTGCTACGAGGAGTAGCGACCAAGAAATGGAAGTAGGAGGTGTCGAGGAGGGGGGAGATGAGTAAGCTGAGCTAGGGGTTGTGGCAAGTCTAGGGAGTGACAAGGACGAGCTATGGTGTAGCTAGGGGCTGCTAGGCCGATTGTGGTTGTGGTGAGTCGAGAGAAAGAAGGTGGTGATAAGGAGGTGATGCACCTCCTTGCTTGGGTGCTTGTAAGATGCTAGGGTGTGTGCTTGGTTTGGGGAAGGTGCTAGGGTGCTAGGTTAAGGTGCTTGAGGTGCTTATGTTTAGGTTTTACTAGTTTAGGTTTAGTTTAGGGCTTGTACTAGCTTAGTGTTTATACTTAGGTTTTGTGCCTAACTTAGGGTCTTAAGAGTGATTAGTGACTAGTATTAAGGTTTAAGGATCATTTCCTAGGTTGTGGTAGCTTATACTAAAGATTCAGGATGGTTTTGACCTAGTTTCGGGACCTAAATGACCTAATTTTTCTTAGTGAGAGATTAGGGTTTATCCTAGGGTTTAGTGCCTAAACTAGGTTCCTATTAGTGTCTAGTGACTAATACTAAGTCCTAAGGGGCTTATACTAAGTGGTGGTAGCCTATGGTGAAGTTTTGGGAAGGTTTGGACCTAATTCCGGAAAGTTATAATCTACTTATGGTTTTGTGCTTAAGGGACTTGTACCTAAGCTCTAATGGGTTATACTAGTGCCTAAGGGTCCTAAGGTATCCTAATGTTCCTAAGGTAACTTATACTTAAGCCTTGGACACTTTCAACTAGTTTAGTTAAGCATATAGGGTTTAGTAAGCACATAGACCTTATTAGGGCTTAGTTACGGTTTATTAGGGTTTTGTGATATGTTTAGTGTGTTAGATTGGTAGATTACTTATTATGGTGTTGTTGTGATCTTATGCTTAACATACCAGGGGTTTATAGGATGTGAGTGCTGAGTTATTTGGCTTGTGTGGATATGTGAGTAGGTCTAGAGAGTCATGCAAGTAATGAATGCACATAAAAAGCCAAAATTTACCTGTGAAATACTTACTATAGGTATTTTTAATGGGAATGATAGAGATGAGATTTTGTGGGCTGTTACAACCATTCTTATAAATATTGCACTTTGATATTTCATGAACACAATAGATTGAAATACAAACCAAATTGATGTTCATCAGTGTTTTATAGATTGTTCATTATAATTGAAAACTGGTTCATGGTAATTAAAAAATGACTTTTTTCATAAAAGATACTAATTATTTTTGCTTCATAATTCACTTATATTTTGTATTAATGTATACAAAATATGCGTTTTCATAAATAGAAGTTTAAAAAATTTCATTGAGACATTTCATAACACTTGATTTTTTTTTTGAAAAATTAGAATATAAACTTCGAAAGGAATTATAAAAGATAAAGAATTGATGTTACCTGATGTTAATATATGGTATGTTAATTAGTAGTTCCGATAGTATTTTCGTTCTGACTCAAAGTCAACGAAAGTCCAAAAATTAATGAACTTCGAATTCTTGAAGATTGTTGTAATTTGTAGCGATCGAACGGATTTATGATGTAGTTGAAAAAATATCAAAACCTAATTTTGTGATTTGAATGATTTGAAACTGAATTTGGAGAAAAAAAATTGTGAAAGATATGAATTTTGGGGAAGAAAATATTTATCGGGTTAAAACATTTTACCCAAAAAAATTAGGGGAATAAAAAGAGCGGGTTGGAAAGGGAAAAGAAAAAGGTTGTTAGGGCACGTGTCAAGCTAGGAAGACCTTTTAAACTTTGTAAAAGGGTAAATTACAAATTTTTCACTCTCCGCCACTCTCAAACATTAGTTACAAAAAATATCATTGTTGTTCACATTTAGTTACACTTGTGTTGACCGTTAGTCAAAGGCTATTGAAATGACCAATATACCCTCGTCTTCTTCCCCACTTTGATTTTCTATTGAATTTCCAATTAATTTTAAATAATTATCAAGAACATCAAGAGCAAACCCATATTTTCCATAACTTTTAAAACCCAAAAACACTAATTTCATTCTTCTTTTCTTGTGTGTATTATCAGGATTTTATTTTTTATTTATTTATTATTTATTTATTATTATTTTTTTGTTAATTTAACACAAGCACAATCAACATTCAAACGGTTTAATCATTTTACCAACTTTGTATGTCTCTTTAAAATTCTCTATCACAACCACAAAATATTATCTTCACAATTACCAATAAATCTTACTTAGCAGCAATAGATCTGTTAATGTCGTCTTCATCTTCTTTTAGCAGCAACATATCCAACTCACAAAACCCATTTGAAACTAATCATTTCATTGGACTAAACATTGAAAAACTTATCTTTCTCAAATACCAAGTTGTAAACCAAGGCAGCCACATTCTGAAGATAATCAGTACTATTCATATCTACAGTTTGGAAGAGGTTGTACCGGAGACTAGAAAGCTTTAGTCTTAATTTTGCCCACAACTCGAACCATTTTTAATAGTGGTGCGGATCTGTACTATTTGTAATACCCCGTCTTTTGGAGCGTTAAACCCTCTACTTTAATTTACCTTATATCAGCGGAAGCATCTATTCTGATTCGGTCTCAAATAATATCTTGATTCCTAAAGCAGCTCATCTGGGTTGTAAAATTTAAAAGAGTTTTGGGTCAGCCAAAGGCCTAGTGAGAATTAATGGTTTTTACGTACAGAACAATTCATATTATATCAAACACTTTTCAATAATATCAAACTTGTAAAACAGTCATGCAATTTGTTCAAATACCATATAAGTGCTATTTAATTCTCACATATTCTTATTTGATTCGACATGTCAACAAATTTATATAATCAACGATTTAATTTATATCACGATACTAAATATACCATATATTCATGTTTTTGTTCAATTCAACGGTTCCAACAATCAACATCTAAAAATGTGCTTTATTATTAGAGTATCTCTTTTTTTTCATGGCAAACCCGACCTTGTTTGCTCTTACAGTATTTCCTCTTTTTAGGTGACAAACCCGATCTTGTTTCTCTTACGATATTTCCTCTTTTCATATGGCAAACCCAACCTTGTTTGCTCTTACAATATTTCCTCTTTTATATATAAATGGCAAACCCGGCCTTGTTTGCTTTTATAATATATCCCTCTTTAATGTGGCAAACCAATCTTGTTTACTCTTACCGTGTAATGTTTATCATTATTGGTTCAACATATATCCACGATACTTCAAATACGTTTAAGGGCACCACTTAATATGAACATATAAAATATTCACAACTTTCGCATATAATCAAACATTTAAAACATGTAGCAAACTAATATCATTTAAACAAGTTTGCATGATAGTGTTTTCAACAAAAAGAGTGCGGCCCAATTTGAAAAGCACATGAAAACTCACCTGGATAATGCTCGGAATGAAAGTTCACTTGTGTTAAACAAAGTCTCCTTACTTGGTTGTTAACAATGAACAAGAATCTGAAAATACTTCCCGATCTTCATATGGCCGCCTCATTCGGGAGTCCCGTAATGTGACTAACCTTCACACGTTCTTATCTTTAAATTTCAAAATATATGACCTACTATACCATTAACATCTTAATAGTACAACCACAGCCCTTTGAAATTTATTTTTGTTATAACTAGTCCTAATAATGTAATACATTAATTACATTATATAAATTTTTGGGATTTACACTATTCATCTTCACATTCTGAAGATAATCCGTTTGTGTTTATAGTTGATAAAAAGGCTGCAAATAAAAATGAAATACACACACGTTCTGAAATTACAAATGGAATATCTTATAGTTAAATGGGGTGGTGAAGGGTAGGTGTAGATTCGCACCTACTAAAACTTAATCTGGAATTACCAGTAGTACATGGTTGTACTATCCTTACAAAAGGATTATCCTTTGGTTAAATGGGGTGGTGAAGGGTTAAGGGAGGCTTTGGTTAAATGGGCTTCTTTTATAGTTCATAAAAAAGTTGCGAATAACAATGAAGAACATGTCGTTAGTACCAACAATTGTTATGATAAAGTTAGGTGTGATAATGTTGGTATAAAAAGAAATGAAGAATGAAAAATGGTGTTTTTGCTAATTAAAATTCTGGAAAATCTGGGTTTGTTCTTGAAGTTCTTGATAATCGTTTAAAATTAATTGAAAATTCACTCAAAAATCAAATTGGAGAAGAAGACGAGGGTATATTAGTTATTTCAATAGTTACAGGGACAAAATTTGTAACAAAATGTGAACATCAATAACATTTTTTGTAATTAAAGTTAAGAGTGCCGTGAGTGCTAAAATGAGAAATCACAGGGACAAAGTTTGTAATTTACTTAGTAAAAGGGAGGTAATTTGCATACATTTTTTTTTTTTTTTTTTGCACATTCACGGTATAAGTATTTAAAGTAGTATAAGTATTTAAAGTAGGATAAAATGATACAACTGTCTAATTCAGTAACTGAATTATCTCCATAAAAAATAAAAATGTACAAATCAATTTCCTTTGTAAAAGTGTGTTTTCCAAAGTGGGTGAAAGTCCCAGGAGGTACCGGGTTTAAACCTTGGGGAGAAAATTAATCCCCATGTGGCAATGGAGTTTCACCTGTGATGACTCTGAGCTATCCTAAAAGGGTAGTTGCTGTGCAGATTAGTCGGCTGGTAATGCCAAGTTTTTTTGGGTAAAAGGTCAAAAGACCTAGTAAATATATTACTCCAAAAAACGTTTAAGTACAAAGGATATGGATGAATCATATATCTCAGCCCATTACATAGGCGGAAAAGTTTACATAACAAGATACTTCCAATTCTCTAAATAAGAAAAAACACTACTCAAAAGATACAATTAGACTCCTATGAAAACAAAATTACTTTCTACCAAGACCTTGGAGCTTGATACCATACGTGTCATATAAAGCATTCAAATTCCCTGAAAGATCGTAGACCTGATCCGCATAGTCATCATAATCATCTTCACGACCATGACCACCACCAAATAGGTTCATGGACTCATCAAAAGTATTGATAACCTCGTCTTCATCACTGTTTGAAACAACAATCTCTCCCATCTTAGAGAATGGGTTAACCCTCTTAATAGAAAAAGTAGACCCCGGATAATCAACCTTTTGAATAGGATGACCTTCATCATTCACAAGAGGACCTTCATCATTCACAAGAGTAGCTTTCCTATCAATAAGTAGCTTTTCAAGCTCTCCAATTTTCTCAACTAAAAGAGAAGAATTAACTTTCTTTGTTCCCATTGAATCACTCACAAACAGTACTTGTGATGTATTACCAGTCTCTAAAGACCCGTTCTCCTTAGCTTTCTTTGGAATACCAGAATTCACATCCTTAATCACTTCATTGGTGGAAATAACAAAGTCATCAGTGTCATCCATATGAAGGGCATCAACCGGTTTGATGTAGCAAGCTTCGTACCACTTGTACTAGCCACATCAGCAGCCTTTGTACCACTAGTACTAGCCACATCAGTAGACTTCTTCTTATTGACATCCACTTTCTTGGGTGCAGTAGGAGACAATGTCAAGTTGGATACCCCATATATGATAAATAAATAAATTTAATTAAAAAAAAAAAAAGTGTGTTTTCCCCTCTCTTAGCAAATGATCGATACTCCCGCAATGTAGACCTACTACCAAAACATTACCTTTCAAGATTTGTGATCTACTCCAACGCCTATTGATTCAAAATGGAAATACTTGATCATGTGCATTTAATGCGCGCATTCGCTCATAAATATGTTTTAGACAAAGTGTATTTGAAGCAAGGTTAAAGTTGAGGTAAAACTCTAGCGTCATGTTCATTCATATCAATCGGAAAATATTAAAATGTTCCCATTTCCTATCATTGTCTAGTGGCATGTTAATCGGAAATCATTTGTGTTGATTGTTGATGTATATGTACAAACTGTTGTGAAAAGCCCCACCAAGATATAAAATACTAGTACGTATCCTAGTTTAGTTGAATAATATTATGACGCTAACATCTTTTAAATAGTTATAGAAGATTTTTTTTGAAATAGTTATAGAAGATAACTTTGTAAGAAAGTAGTAATAAATTAAGAACTCAAGGGGGGACATCACCCTCACTAAACATCTTTGTGTTGTCTTTTTTAATTTATTTATCACGAGTTTTGCTCGACTGCCGGGTTAGAATACAAATAATTTTTTAACCTCATACATACACGAGATTTTTAAACAAAATTCTTCTAAAAATTACATCAAATATTTTTAATTTATATAGTTATAGTGCAGGTGCGAGTTTCTACATTAAGCATGCAACAGGCTTTTAAATAAGATTTTGCTTTAAATGTATGTAAAATCTTTTATACTTATATAGTTAAGATAATTGTGCACTCGCGGGTTTTTACATAAATTTTCCATTTTGTATTGATTAATATTTTTTATATATTTTTGTTAGATGGGTATTTGACTTTGTTAACTGACATGATGTCGAGGTTAATGTTGTTTAAATATAACTATTGATATTATGTTTTAGACATTATGTAGGTTTAATAGCATATAATGACTCTTGAAAAAATATTTTCTAAATCCCTGTTTAAATTCTAAAGAGGAATTACATGCCCCATTGCTATATGTACAATATCGTATATTTATTTTCATCTCACAGTAACCTGTGAGATCGTGCTTTCATTATGATACTTATAATCCCGTTAACAATGTTAGCCGTATTTAATTTTTAAATATGTGTACGCGCATGTTAAACTTATAAAATAAACGCCATTAGTAACAACATAAAGGGAAAATCACCTAAAAATGTAGTAAACTTACCTATTTTTTTAATTGTGTCTAGCCATCTTTTATTTTATTTTTAAATCATCAAACTTTTGAATTTCAACTTTGTGTGTATTTATGCATATAAAATGACCATTTTACCCTTAAAATGATCATTTTACATGCATAATTACACCCAAAAGTCGAAACAAAAACTCGAGGGTATTAATAATTTCATGCATATTCATTAATATTTTATTATGTAGTAGTAGTAATAATAATAATAATAATAATAATAATAATAATAATAATAATAATAATAATAATAATAATTATTATTATTATTATTATTATTATTATTATTATTATTATTAAAAACAACAAGGTATAATTCTTTTTAATATTTTATTCTATAAGGTATTTATTAAATTTATCAAGTTACAAAAAAAAAGTAGAATCTCTGCAACTATTTACAAAACTAACACTTTTTTTTTTTGAAAGACAAGATTTATAAACAAAGGACCTGAAAACCAGGGCTTCACAAACCAAAAGGGAAGCTATACATGGGAAAAAAAGGCTAAAAACCAAGAAGCTAAACTAAACAGAGACTACATATACAATTTAGGAAAATGAATCAAAAGGCCTAGCCACCAACACTTCCAATACATCTTCACGTCCGATCTAATACGAGCAAAAATCCATAACTTAGCCATGCATTGAATACTTGGAAAAATGTGTTCGTTCATCCCCCATCGCATATTTATTTGATAGATGAAATTTGGATAAGTTTGACCTAACTGAAGTCAATATTGAATTTTATTAGCTACCCACGAAACTTGATTTCAAAATTGAGCTCACTCACTGGTTAATAGAAAAATCCATTTTTCCATTTTATATCGTCTCTTATTATATAAGACATGTGTAACTTGAATAGAAAATTTGCCCAAGTAATTAATATCAATCTAACATACTTATTATTTGTATACATGCTTCTATACTATACTAATGCACGCAATTACTTATATACAGTAACTTGTTATAAGTCTCGTGCACACACGGAATTTACAAATAAATCAAAATTTATTTTAAAAAAAAAATTATTTAAAAAATTTAGCTTAATATAGAGTTGTATAGATTTGGCAGTGTTTAATATTTTATAATTATTTTATTTCACACACAGATTCAGACTATAAGTACAATTAATAATTATATTCAGCTATATTTAGTTCAGTGTGTACTTATAAATCGCGCATTCATTTTTATATTTATGGTCACTTTTTTGAACCTAACCCGTGTTTTATAAAACGTGCGTACATGGGTTAAAAAAATAAAATATAGCAAAACTTAAGTTAATTTAATTTAAGGGCTAATTGCACGAAAATGTATCTAACTTGTCATTTTTATGGTTTTGTGTAGCAATTTTTTTTTTCTAGATCTATGTAACATACTTTGAAATTTCATATTTTTGGTGTATCGTATGACCAGTTTTGTATATTATTTGATTGGTTTATTCTTCATCTGGTTAATTTTGAGTGTATAAATAAATGGTAAAATAATGAGATGATAGACACAACTAATCAAACGATACATCAAAAAGACTGAATTCAAAAGTATGTTGCATATATCTAGAAAAAACATAATTGACTACATAATACTATAAAAAGTGCAAGTGAGATATATTCTCGTGCAATAAGCCCTTAATTTAATTGTAATACCAAATAACTGCTGATGCACGAAACTATAAATATTAAAATGAAAACACGACTTACAAAGTAAACCCCGACCAAATATAATTAAAATACAATTATTAGTTGTATTTATAGTATGAACCTCATTCGTGCATGAGAATTGAAAAATAAATAACATATAAAAGACTTGTGCATGGTGTCTAAATTAACTTTTATTTGTGTCGAAACCCTTTATGTACACGAGATTTGTAACTAATATACATTACGTGAAACTAGCAAGGTATCAGCATGTTGCGGCGGCGGGTAGGATGTGATTAAAGTCTAGGCACCAATAAAATAACAATGATGAGCTGATTAACCTGAGAAAAATAAGAAAATGATCTCAGTCTGGTCCAATTCACCTATTTTTACCAGTTCAACGGTCCTCTCAGGTTCGTTTTCGGACACCTTTTATTGGCTAACCGAACCGGTGACGACTCCAGTTCCCGGTTGAACATGTTTGTCCAGTCCGGTTTTTAAAACCATATATACCATCCACTTGTTTGCATATAAATTGTATAAAGCTTTGTGTGTTTTATTAGTCTGTATAATGTGTCTAATAACATTTATTTTTCATTTAGGGTGTTTAGAAAATAACATTTGTTACAAGAGTTGAAAAGTCAATAATTAGTTATGGTTATAGAAATTTTTTTCTTATATTAAATTACATTGTATTTTTTTAATTAATTTCTTTAAAACATGTTTACAAAAAAGTGCTTTTAAGTGTTGTAAATAATGTTATTATAATTATATTTATTAAACTTTGTCATAATAAAAAGTAAGTTGGTTTAATATTTTTATACTTGCATTTTGAGAAGGTCAAAATGCTTTATATAGAAGTAAAGATTTATATTAAAAACTACTAATAGCATCATATCTGTCCTTTGCATCACATACATTATATAGGCATGTCCTTCAACGTAAGCAAAGGTATAAGGATGCCCCATTCATTGTCAATGTGTACCATCCTTGACTTTGTCTCATTTATATCTCTTATTTATGTGAGCTTCTTCTTGAGTACAAGATATATATTAAAAGTTTTGTCTCGTTTTCAATTTCAGGAGAAAATCTGGTACCCATTTTTATGTTAGTTATTGTAATTCTGCATATTCAATTCATATGGTGGCGTTCTCTAAACTTCCGCTAGACATGGTGATCATGATCATCTCTTTTCTTACACTTGAAGACGCAATACGTCTTTGTTTGATGAAAAAGGAGTGGTTCCAACTTCGACTATGGAATCAGTGTAGTTCCTCTGGCAGTGCCCATTTTGCCTCGTCCAGATAAGAAACAGAACAAAGAAGATCAACATGATTGTGTAAAATATGAAAGAAAAACCTTGCATCATGGGATCACCAACGGATCAAGCAAGTAAGAATGCATGGCTACATTTGTTAATGGTGTTAATTGATCAATTTCAACTTGGTCTGGTTTGCATGTATATATACTTCTACTTGGGTTATCTATATGTAAACCCAACCCAGGTAGAACTAATCTCACCTTAATTATTTATTCTATATCAACCAAGTTAAATTCTATGTTTTTGCTTGTGAATATATGTTTGTTTTGTGTCGATCTTTGTATGCTAAGAATGAAAGTACGATTAAACTTAATTGATTATTACGGTAATAATCTAAAATGATAACATATATTCGGATATGCTTTGTGAAGAGATCAAAGTAAAGTGATCTCATATTCATTAATTCATAGATATAGTAGAAATTTACGCCTAAGTTGGCACATTAATTTCGTATGGTATGATTGTTTATCTTCTGGCGGTTGTTATTGCTTCTAGCTTACACCCTAATTCAATGCCTTCTCCCCCTTATCGACATGACAAAGCAATTTCTTTAAGGGGTAATTCCTAATATGCCTTGATTGCCTAATTGATTTACTTTTTAAACCTAGAATTAGGAGTTTTTGTATTTAGACCAGGGCAATCTGTAGTTTTTTTGCAACTGAAATATGCAAGTGACAAGTGTCACTTTTCGGATTACAATGTAGGGCAACTTATGTACTTTTTGGACAACTTGTATACTTTTGAGCAACTGGCGGCCCTAATGTCGGACACTTGACGTCATATAAGTCGAGTTGTCAAGTTGTCCGGTCTAAATACAAAAACTCCTTAATCAAAAAACAAATCAATTGAGCAATTGAGGTATACTAGGAATTATCCCTTTCTTTTATTACTTTTTCTCTTTTAATATTTTTTCTTATCAAATTGTATAACTTTACCTCTTATAATTCACTTCAAAATAGCTTTATCATATGAAGAAAGATCATTTACATATCAAAAGTCAAGGACAAATTTAGTCATTTATTTTTCAATCGAGAAAAAGAAGGATATTAATTAATATTTTAATTAAAAATGCAATTACACCTATCATTTTATAATTTAAATATTTCATGAACCGTTAATAGTTAATCAAAACAAATTATATCATTACGACGAGCATAATATTATCTTTTCATACACTGGCACTTTCGTATACTTTTGATGAAATTAAACATTTATTTTTTTTCACATTCTATAATATTGAAATTTACATAATATATCACATGTAGGGGTGAAACGAGCTGAGCCGAGCGTGAGCCTACCAGATGTCAAGCTCAGCTTTTTAAAGTTTTCTAAAGCTCGAGCTCGAGTTCGGCTTGGTTCGAGCCTTATTTTTAAGTTCAAGCTCGACTCGTGCTATGTTATACGGGCTCAGCTCATTTATACGATTTGGCAATGAAAAATTAAAGCTTGGCTCGTAATATATCTATTTTGAGCTCATTAATAAGCTTGTTATTGAGCTCACCTCGGGCTCAAGCTTGTTTAAGCTCGGCTTTTTCAAGCATTTTATCGATTCAATTTCGAGCTTTTCACAAGCAGCTCGGCTCATTTACACCGTAACCACATGTAATTTAACACTAAATTGAAATTGCGAACACTAAACAAATGTATTAAAGTTAACATAATCATTTGTGTGTAAATTAAAAAGTTCCCCCGTTTTTTGCTATGCAAACCATATATTCATGTCTTTCCAAGCATATAACACACGTTGTATATCAAATTCTACATTAGAGCAGTTTTATTTTGTGAAACCTCCATAATCACATGTAATAAAGATTACATATATTAAAAATCACATGTGACACACTTGACTTGCTTCTTCCTTCGTTAACATCAAAAGGGAGTGTCCTATGTTAGCCAAATTCAACTCTGGACCATACCGTTGTGGCGTTGTCCTTTGCTTGTCTTGTAGTACTACAAAATTTCTCGCTAATAGATCACATGTGTTATATAATGTGTTTTGTCCAACTTTGACGATAATCTATAATTCAAAATATAATGAGTTATATAGGGTTAGAAACTTCTAAATATCTAGTTTCCAATAAAAAACAATGAAACTTTTATAATGTTGTAGAAAGAGTTATGTTCATTTTATTATAGTCTATAGGTTTTAATGCTCGAACATAAAGAGTGGTGTTGAATCATATGTGATTTATTAATCAAATTTCATCAAAAAAAAAGTAAGAAAAATAAAACGTGAAAAAAACATAGAAAAAATTGTCGAAAGTATATGAGAGTGCATGTATATAGATAGATAATTAAATGTTTGTCGCGATGATATAAATTTTTTTGCTTAACTATTAACGTTTTATGAGATACTAGTTATAATACCTGCGCACGCACGGGTTTTTTTTTTAAAAAAAATTTGAATGATATATTTTTATTTATTATAAAATAAATAATTTAATTTTTGTTTTGTTTTGTTTGATTTATGATTTTTAATTATAGTTTTTATTATTAAACTGTCACACCCCCAAAAGTAGGGTCCAGCGGAAGCATACGTGTAGCTGGGGTGTAACTCAATCGGTAACACAACACAAGTACAAAAATGGTTTTCACTTTAATTATTTAGAATAAAATCGTTTAACCAAAAATATTGAATTTACATCGTTAAAATTAGTGCGGAAGTAGGCCCTTAAAATGGTTTAAAACGGTCCCCATATAAATAATCAGAGTCTTCTATGACCATGCCCTGCCCTGCCAAAACCTCCTATAGCGTGCCATAGGTTAAAACCTGAAAATACATGCTAAAGTGTCAACACGAGGTTGGTGAGTTCATAGAGTTTGTTTAACAAATAAAGTATAAAGAAAAGTGATCACACAGCAAAGGCATCGTAAATCCACTCAGTTACAAGTCCCGCCATAAGAGACTTGTAACCTGTGTGTTTACAACCCACTGCTAAATAGTTTATGTCTAGTTGTCAAACACAAGTGGTCAATATAATATGTCAAATTGTCAATCATATGTACGTGTATCATAGTAGTTAAAAGTGTAAACGTCACCACAAGGGTCTTCCGACATACAGTCAGGATGCACAACACACCTCTAGGGTCTTCCAACAACTTACGGTTGGGATGTATCCAAATTAATGGCCTTCTAATACCGTAGTATTAGGATGTATCCAAATTAATGGCCTTCCAATACCGTCGTATTAGGATGCTGCTCCGTCGACAGGGGAGACTTTATAATGCTGCTCCGAACAAGGGAGACTTTATAGTGTTGCTCCGAACAAGGGAGACTTTAAGTCAAAGTACGTACGGTACATAAGTTCAAAAGTTTAAGTCAAGTTCAAAAGGTCAAGACAAGTCATAAATTCATAATAAAGTTCAAGTCAAAACCATGTTTAAAGAGCCAAGTAAT
This sequence comes from Artemisia argyi, assembly GCA_030686995.1. Classification (NCBI taxonomy): domain Eukaryota; kingdom Viridiplantae; phylum Streptophyta; class Magnoliopsida; order Asterales; family Asteraceae; genus Artemisia; species Artemisia argyi. The sequence goes on from CM060696.1 coordinate 104,512,230, forward strand.
AGTTCAAGTAAAAACGAGCATGTATTCTCCCCCAAAAGTTGACAAAACAATTTAAAAGAGTAGGGGCTATGACTCACCTGGTGCGAATAGCTACGAAGACAAAAGTGGTTACACAGAAATGAGGTTCGATCTCTAACCGCGACCTATAATGAACGAATGATACGATCTACTTAAATTATGAGGGGATGCGATGAATGTACATGCACATGAAGCCTATACCACTCGTAGTTTGAAAATAAGTGTTTGCGTTGATTTATAGTGTTTCCATAACTTAAAAGAATATGTGCTATTAGAAGTTGTCAAATATATATATAGTTCGCCTAGTTTCAAAAGTGTATATCTTGGTCGTTTTAAGCTCGTTTTCTACGTTCTTTACATTCCCGGAATCGTGGGACAACATACTAACATATTTTTGATAAGTCGGGATGGCTAGATCAAGTTTTATGCCCAAAACAGCCCGTGACAACTGTTCATCAGCAAGCAGTTTTTCAGAAAATATAGTTTTCGTCGTTAAACTCGTTTTTGGCGTATCTCCTTCGTCATTAACTCGTTTTAATCCGTTCTTTCGCCAAAAGTTTCGTTTTTAAAAGTATTTTCTAAATCTTTGGTCAAAAATTACCCATCATCTACTGATTTTCCCATGATTTCAAAATAAGGACAGTAGGTAAATATATATAGTTTCAAAAGTCATTTCTAATGTTCCAAACTAGTTTCTAATCCAACCAAACCACTTTCAATCACCACAAATCTAGTCTAATCTTACCATACACCTTCTTAGGGTGTCATGGGTTCCTAAACATCATGAATCAAGTGGATCTAACTATAATCCATATCTAGAGCTCAAAAGTTATATATATATATATATATATATATATATATATATATATATATATATATATATATATATATATATATATATATATATATATATATATATATATAAATGAGTGGTATATACTAACATATGCATATGGATCTTGAATAAACAACATGAAACTAGAAAAATGAAAGTATGGAAAGATCAACAAGTGATCTTGAAGCTTACTTGATGATTGGATGAGAAATTGATTAATAACCTAGGGTTTTTACCACAAAACCCCAACTAGAAATACAAATGAGACCCAATAAACACATGATCTTCAAAAATCCATGGTTTCTTCTTGTTGATTTGTTCTTGGTCGATCCACACAAGAGGAGAAAAGCAAGAAAGAAAGTTGCTAGTGATTCTTGTTTTGAAAAAAATATATGGTGAGAAATGAAGTAAAAATGATATATATATATAGTCCTAGGGGAACAAGATCCATAAAATGGGGAAAATGGGTAAGGGGGGCATGGGTTGTGTAAGAAAAAAAAATGAGTTGGTGGACTTTTGGTGTATAATGTTAGATATTATTAGTTTTAGGTGATACCGGGTACCGAGTTTGCTAGAAATAAAGTTTAACGGTACCGAATAAAATGTGACAACGTTGTAAAAATTATAAATTTACATTCCTGATGAGAATTGGGTGCTAAAAATACTTGTCATGTTGAAATATCGTGATCCGACGAAAGTTTAGGCGTTTATCAGAAAATATAGCAAATTGTTTCAAAACACCGGGCAAATTATTAATATAATTTTTATATTATTATTATGAGTATAAAAATGTGTTAGGACCATAGTTGGGATTGTCGGATCAATTATTCAAAATAATAGCTCATAAGATAACGTTTCTTAGTTTAATAATCGTACGTTTACAAAAATGACGCAACCCACGTATAAATGACAAATTTTCTCCGGAGATGAATAGTGTTTTATGAATAGTAAAATTTTAAAACGCTTCTCAGAATATCAAACTGACCTCAAAAATGATGAATAGTGATCGATGAATAGTAAATGTGAAAGTTCGGGAAAAGACCAGAATTTACGAGTTGTGACAGTCTCTACCCCTTAGGGAACTTCGTCCCGAAGTTCAGTTAACGTTGGTCTCTGAAGTGTTATAAAGGTGAAGATTTATGAGATGAAATGACCAGTTGACGTGTTTTCAGGCAGCGGTTCACAAGATGAGGAAAAGTATAAGCGTTCTGACAACGAGGGTATACACATACATGAATGAAACATTTGGAAATTGAGTTGAGAATTCAATCCAGACAAAATTTTATTATAACCATTCTCAGTGTTGCAAAATTCACTTCTGAGTCAGACATAGGTGGTCAGCCTATATCTCACTATCCCGGGTTGAATATAGATGACCAGTCTATCTTCCACCGAGGTTTCATGAATTTTGAAATACTCAGCTTAGTTATACTAATACTATGTCCTTCACAAATACCAAGACGTTCAGAAAGACTAAGGCAGGTGACCAAACTCGAGGTAAAAAGATGAAACTATGCAAGGAGAAACATAACAGGGTGACATATATGATACGTGAACATGCTTATATGAAAGACAATGATAGAAATCAATTAGAACAAATGAACATAATATGCCAGATAATGAGACACAAATCTCATCACCTAAGTCAGCAACAAACCACAATGAGGCTTCAGCTTGGCAGGCAGGCACGTGACGGTCATAGGGTTAAGTTTTTCGTAAAAGTAGCTATAGTCTAGGTTTTAAAAACACTTAGTTCGCTATAGCCAGAGCTCTGATACCAATCTGTCACACCCCCAAAAGTAGGGTCCAGCGGAAGCATACGTGTAGCTGGGGTGTAACTCAATCGGTAACACAACACAAGTACAAAAATGGTTTTCACTTTAATTATTTAGAATAAAATCGTTTAACCAAAAATATTGAATTTACATCGTTAAAATTAGTGCGGAAGTAGGCCCTTAAAATGGTTTAAAACGGTCCCCATATAAATAATCAGAGTCTTCTATGACCATGCCCTGCCCTGCCAAAACCTCCTATAGCGTGCCATAGGTTAAAACCTGAAAATACATGCTAAAGTGTCAACACGAGGTTGGTGAGTTCATAGAGTTTGTTTAACAAATAAAGTATAAAGAAAAGTGATCACACAGCAAAGGCATCGTAAATCCACTCAGTTACAAGTCCCGCCATAAGAGACTTGTAACCTGTGTGTTTACAACCCACTGCTAAATAGTTTATGTCTAGTTGTCAAACACAAGTGGTCAATATAATATGTCAAATTGTCAATCATATGTACGTGTATCATAGTAGTTAAAAGTGTAAACGTCACCACAAGGGTCTTCCGACATACAGTCAGGATGCACAACACACCTCTAGGGTCTTCCAACAACTTACGGTTGGGATGTATCCAAATTAATGGCCTTCTAATACCGTAGTATTAGGATGTATCCAAATTAATGGCCTTCCAATACCGTCGTATTAGGATGCTGCTCCGTCGACAGGGGAGACTTTATAATGCTGCTCCGAACAAGGGAGACTTTATAGTGTTGCTCCGAACAAGGGAGACTTTAAGTCAAAGTACGTACGGTACATAAGTTCAAAAGTTTAAGTCAAGTTCAAAAGGTCAAGACAAGTCATAAATTCATAATAAAGTTCAAGTCAAAACCATGTTTAAAGAGCCAAGTAATAGTTCAAGTAAAAACGAGCATGTATTCTCCCCCAAAAGTTGACAAAACAATTTAAAAGAGTAGGGGCTATGACTCACCTGGTGCGAATAGCTACGAAGACAAAAGTGGTTACACAGAAATGAGGTTCGATCTCTAACCGCGACCTATAATGAACGAATGATACGATCTACTTAAATTATGAGGGGATGCGATGAATGTACATGCACATGAAGCCTATACCACTCGTAGTTTGAAAATAAGTGTTTGCGTTGATTTATAGTGTTTCCATAACTTAAAAGAATATGTGCTATTAGAAGTTGTCAAATATATATATAGTTCGCCTAGTTTCAAAAGTGTATATCTTGGTCGTTTTAAGCTCGTTTTCTACGTTCTTTACATTCCCGGAATCGTGGGACAACATACTAACATATTTTTGATAAGTCGGGATGGCTAGATCAAGTTTTATGCCCAAAACAGCCCGTGACAACTGTTCATCAGCAAGCAGTTTTTCAGAAAATATAGTTTTCGTCGTTAAACTCGTTTTTGGCGTATCTCCTTCGTCATTAACTCGTTTTAATCCGTTCTTTCGCCAAAAGTTTCGTTTTTAAAAGTATTTTCTAAATCTTTGGTCAAAAATTACCCATCATCTACTGATTTTCCCATGATTTCAAAATAAGGACAGTAGGTAAATATATATAGTTTCAAAAGTCATTTCTAATGTTCCAAACTAGTTTCTAATCCAACCAAACCACTTTCAATCACCACAAATCTAGTCTAATCTTACCATACACCTTCTTAGGGTGTCATGGGTTCCTAAACATCATGAATCAAGTGGATCTAACTATAATCCATATCTAGAGCTCAAAAGTTATATATATATATATATATATATATATATATATATATATATATATATATATATATATATATATATATATATATATATATATATATATATATAAATGAGTGGTATATACTAACATATGCATATGGATCTTGAATAAACAACATGAAACTAGAAAAATGAAAGTATGGAAAGATCAACAAGTGATCTTGAAGCTTACTTGATGATTGGATGAGAAATTGATTAATAACCTAGGGTTTTTACCACAAAACCCCAACTAGAAATACAAATGAGACCCAATAAACACATGATCTTCAAAAATCCATGGTTTCTTCTTGTTGATTTGTTCTTGGTCGATCCACACAAGAGGAGAAAAGCAAGAAAGAAAGTTGCTAGTGATTCTTGTTTTGAAAAAAATATATGGTGAGAAATGAAGTAAAAATGATATATATATATAGTCCTAGGGGAACAAGATCCATAAAATGGGGAAAATGGGTAAGGGGGGCATGGGTTGTGTAAGAAAAAAAAATGAGTTGGTGGACTTTTGGTGTATAATGTTAGATATTATTAGTTTTAGGTGATACCGGGTACCGAGTTTGCTAGAAATAAAGTTTAACGGTACCGAATAAAATGTGACAACGTTGTAAAAATTATAAATTTACATTCCTGATGAGAATTGGGTGCTAAAAATACTTGTCATGTTGAAATATCGTGATCCGACGAAAGTTTAGGCGTTTATCAGAAAATATAGCAAATTGTTTCAAAACACCGGGCAAATTATTAATATAATTTTTATATTATTATTATGAGTATAAAAATGTGTTAGGACCATAGTTGGGATTGTCGGATCAATTATTCAAAATAATAGCTCATAAGATAACGTTTCTTAGTTTAATAATCGTACGTTTACAAAAATGACGCAACCCACGTATAAATGACAAATTTTCTCCGGAGATGAATAGTGTTTTATGAATAGTAAAATTTTAAAACGCTTCTCAGAATATCAAACTGACCTCAAAAATGATGAATAGTGATCGATGAATAGTAAATGTGAAAGTTCGGGAAAAGACCAGAATTTACGAGTTGTGACATAAACATAATCATTTAAAAAGTTTAATTCTATTGTTAGTTGCTTTTTATTTATAATTTTTTGTATTTATCTTCTACTTTTATAGTAAACCAACAAAACGAATTTATAAATTTATAAATTTATAAATTAAAAAATAATAATTCAATTATTACCTAATAAGGGAACATTCTTTTTTCCAAAATATGAAAGTTCCCACTTGGGGTTTTGTTTTATTATATAAAAAAGATTAAAATTTTAAAATAAGGGTGAAAGTGGGTTTTTAATTTTATAAATAAAAAATGAATAGCTAGTATTTATCCTTTAATATCTGAGTAACTATTTGGTAGGCAAATGAATTTAAATCTTATCATATTCGTAACTTTTCTTTTGTATTTTTCAATTTTTAGTGTTTTCGTTTTCTTCATTTTCTAGTATCTTTTATATAATAAAATAAAACCTCTATTGGGAATTTTTCATTTCAAAAAAATAGATTCATACCTTATTTAGTAATAATTTTATTTAAAAAAAATATTTTCTTATAAGGTAACATTTTATATTTATCCATAACACAAGTAGAAGATAAATACAAAAAATATAGATAATATGCAATTAATAATAGGATTAAAAATTTTAAATAATTATCTTTAATAATAAAAAAAAACTATAATTAAACATCATAGATCAAACAAAACAAAGATTAAAATTATTTGTTTTTTAATAAATAAAATATATGATTCAAAAAATTTTTAAAAACCCGCGTGTGCGCGGGTATTATAACTAGTAATCTAAATACTAATTCCTTACCTTTTATTCTTTATACTTCTATCTTGCCAAAAATTTAAATACTCCTCTAATAATACACTTCAAAACAACTTTATCAGGTTTATACGGCTATTGCATTTTTCTAATATGGATGGAATGGTGATCATTTATTGTTTTTGTTTTTATCGTTTATTCATTTACATATCATAATAATTTGTGATTTCATGTTGATATTTATAATTTAATCACATGCATATACGTGAATTTAATTTCTATTTATAATAGTATTTATAAATAAAAGCATACATGTAGTTTTTTAAAAGAAAATATAAAGTCTAAAGGGGTATTTGTTAAATTTTTAAAGATATTAAAAAAAATAAAAACTAATAAGTTTGTACTTAGTTCCATATTAAAATTTAACAACTAAAGTTTTATTAATAACCCCTCATTTTTTAGTTTCTTTTACAAAATCGGCACTTGCTTTTTATACATATTTATTTTTTTGACGAAATATAAACGAGTCTTATAAAATAGAAGCCAATTTTTTTTTACTTTTATTGGCTAATAGGTGAACTCGACTTTACAATTGATCTCTCATATTAGTCAATAGAAAAATTGATTGATATAAAACATTTTCTTCTTATTATATTTGTCATAAAATAAAATAATTACATCATTTCAAAGTGATTTTATCAAAATATTCTTATTGAAAAATAAAAGTGAACTAATACGAGAGCTCTATTTTGTCACGTAGGTAAAATCGAGCAATGTGATTAGTCAATAAAATTCACAATTGAATTAGTTTTGTCAAACTTTTGAAAAACTTGGTGGAGAAAAAACTGAAAATACGCATAGCTTTGTGAGTTTGTTTATTTTACTTTCCGACTTAACTGTAAATAAACGTTATATTTTTATTGGTTAATAGAATTTTGATAAGGCGAAAAATGAACCGTTTTTAGGGGGTCATTTAAGCCCGGAATTGAATTTATTTGATCAAATATTGCCCTAAATCGTTCCTTTTGTGATTTTAGGTACTTTGGGAGTGATTCTAGAAAAGGAAGCATTTTGGACGTTTTTGGAGCATAAAAGTGAAGAAAACGACAAAGTCTTAATTTTCCTTGCTGAGAACAGTACCTGACGGGGTCAATAGGCTTTTTATGACGGCGTCAAGAGTAAAAGTGGTGATGATCCAGAAGAAACGTGACGGCGTCACCCTAGGCCGTCACGTGTTAACTTGTCAAAACTTGCGCGCGGAGTAGCTGATATTGTTTTGGTTATAACTTTTGCATACGAACTCGGATTTAGGTGATTCAAAAGCCCACGCGAAGAGGAAAAAGAGATCTACAATTTTGTGAAAAAATTTTGTTCTTGACACCGTCATGGTTTGTATGATGCCGTCAAGATCGGGCCAGGCAGAAATAAGCCTATAAATATAACATCATAACTTCACTTTTTTAAGCCCTAAACCCTAAGGTCGATTCCTGGGTTTAGGTAGGTATTTTTTCGGCAACTTAGAGGGTTTCAATCACTCCATAAACATCATGTATTGGTTTGATGATTCTATCTCAACTATGTCTTTCATTATTATTGTTGATTGTCCTTCTTTGATTATGTTTTGTTAATTTACCTGTGTCTACTTATGTTTATGTGAAACTTGTATATAATTGATTAGATCTTATTGATTCCTTGTTGATGCTTGTGTCTATCTTCATCAATTAGGGCGTGACACTTCGATAGATCTAATTAGTTTAGCTTATAATTCTTGATTCCTATTGTCTCTTGTTTGGTTGATTGTATTCGATGTTAGGCTTAAGAAAACTGGCAGATCTCCATTGTGTAACTTGCTTGAACGTCTTAAGAAACGTGAACCGATGTGTACTAGGTTTTTATGGTTGTATTTAATACATGAGCGAATTCTAGTGATCCCATGTTAGGAGCTTCTTAGCTGGCTCGACATAGGAGTGAAGTAGGAGCTTATAGAATTAGGGAAGTAAGTACGCCACCCCATGAATGGTATTAAGGAATACAACCCGTCAATTAAAGCAAGGTTTGGCAATTCAATAGGTAGAATTGGATAGCTAGCAAGGAGTAACATATCATAGGTAGACATGCTTCACTTATCTTGTAGAACCTTAGTTTAGTTTTCTTGCACATTAGTTTAATTAGTAGCTTTTGGGTTAGTTGATTAGCAACTAATTCCTCCCCTCCTTCCAATACCCGAGATTTTTGCCTGCTTTTCATAAAATATAAAAACATAAAAAGAATCATCCTTCACCTTTAGACCTAGTTAGATTAATTTCAATCCTAACGACACTATTCCTGAGTTGAACGATCAATCCCCCGGTACTTGTTACTATACTATACTACAACGATCAGGTACACTGCCTGGTGGGGGTTGTAAGCTTCTCGAGATCCCTCGAGAGGTAAAGCCTGGTGCAATTCCCACGCATCAAGTTTTTGGCGCCGCAGCCCGGGGAATAGTTATTGCTTAGGTTGGAATTTATTTTGATTAGGTCTACTCATTTGATTCCTTTTTAGTGAGATTTTTATTTTCTTTTTATTAGCTTTCCAGTAGTCTATCTTTTCTTTGTGTATTTGTTCATAGAAACCTTTCCATTGACTCTTCCGTTCACCATTATGGAGAATGCGAATCCACCATACTACCGACCACGAAACCCATTCACTCCTAATGACATCTTGATGTTCAAACAATATCGAGATGAACTTATTTATGATGCATGGACTCGTTTTAAAAATTTACTACGAATGGTCCCTCATCATGGTTTCGATCTATGGTACCTAACTCAAATCTTTTACTATATTGTCCACCCGTATTACCAAAGGTACATTGATGATTTTGCCAACGGGAACCTTAGGGAATTAAATGCTGAAGAAGCATGGGATGCCATAGAAGATTGTGCCCAATATTATCATAGAGTAGACAACCCGACAAACAACATAACAAATCAATTGACAACAAATTTGAAGGATCATGAAACAAATTTGTTGGGGGATGAATATACTCATGTTGAGATACCTAGTTGGATGGCACCTACTATCATAGTACAAAACAAACATATAGGTAATCTAGACACAATGGAGGATGAGGTGGACAATCCAAGCCCACAAAGTACCCCACAAGTCCTACCATCATTTGAGGCACATACACCGCCCGTGACTTACCCGGAAGAAGTAGAAGAGACTATAGGAACCCCAATTGAGGTAGAACCCTTGGACCAAGCACCACTAGAGGATATAGGTTTGAATACTTGTAGTGATAACCTTACTCCTAGTTCTAGGGAATTTCCTAATGTTGATGAACCGGAACCTCAACCTTTACACAACTTTCCATCCTTAGATATACATCTAGGAGACAAAAAATGAACCGACCCACCCATCAACCAATATTATCCGGGTAGTTTTAGGATGAAGGAAGCCATTCACTCACCCCCTTCACCTCACGTGGCATATTTCCACCCTAAGGGTGTGTATCGCTACTTCCACCCGCACTTAATCCTAAGTGTAGGGAAAACCTCCCCTATTTCCGTTAAATAAGGGTAGAGTCAGGCTCGTGACTCGAACAAAAACAAGCGCTTGTTGGGAGGCAACCCAACCCATGTTTTTAATTGTTTGATATTTTTATTTTATTTGTTTGTTTGTGTCATATGTGCTTAATCATAGTTGTTTAATTTTCATGTTTCGAATAATTTGTGAAAATGTTTTATTTTGTTTTTAACCTCGTCTTAATTGCATATAAAGGTATTTTACAAAAAGATAAGTGTAGGGAAATTTATATTTTTTTAAAAAGAACTAAATTCGAACATGAAAACTTCACAATTCATGATTAGCATATATTCTATCTTGTTTGTGTGTCAATAATTGTGGATATGTTTTATGAGTTCCTATTTGTAATTCATTCCACAAGTATCCTATCCTTTTGTTGCTTTGTCTTGTTTCTATTTCTAATTCTGGAATTACATCTAGTTGTAATTTTTGTTCGGTTTGATGCTTTGGTTTTTGTGTTAGTTGATTACAGGACAAGAAGATGATTTATATTTCTGGAGGGAAGCTTTCAACGTTCGTCTTCTTGGAGGTAGATTTAACCATGTTGTCACATTATCCACGGTGAACGAATCAGGGGAGTATTAGTTTCTTTCATTCTTATTTATTTTTACTTTTACATCTTTTATCTAGAACATTGGGGACAAAGTTCGGTTTAAGTGTAGGGAGAGTATATTAGAAACTATTACTCCACTTGATTTTTGTTTTATTTGATAGTGAATGTGTAATAAAACTGAGAGAAATATTTGTTAGGGCAATTTTAGCACCAAATTTAAAATTTTTTACAACATATAGGAGTGAAACTTTAGTAATAAGCGTCTCATGGATAGGAATTATATGACTAGCACAAAAACTATACCACTCAAAAATTTCCACCCCAAATATGTGAGGTTTGCCCTTAGATCTTTAGGAAAAAGCATTCATTGTTGGTGCTTATGAGTGTACCGGTAGTATTTAGATTCTAGAACTTGTGATAGCGATGCATCCCGAGACCGCTAATGAGACTACATTCGTGTAGTTAGGATTTACTACATGATAAGAGGCATTAGGATAACCCTCGTTCTACACCTGTAATATAATTACATTGACTTCATAGGTCAAGTAATTCTCCCACACCTTAGCGTTGTACTCATTTTTAGTACACGAAACCCCTAGTACACCCCTCCGAGCCTATCTTTTCATTTCTAACTTTAAGCATCTTACTTAAAGGAAGAATTTGTTACACCCCACTTAAATGTACACCCAAATCGCCTTAGCCTTCCGTGTATGCACTCATCTTTAGTGCATTATTGTTATTTGTTTAAACCCTTAGTTAGTTGTCTAATTGATTACATGGTTGCTAAGTCGAGTCATATCTTGTACATATTGTTTTGGGATGATTGGGACTCATGGGTAAAGTACTATTGTAATGGAGTAATGGGGATGATGTCAATTATTACCCTCATATGTGCGTTAATATTTAAAAGTACTCCAATTGTTTTGATTATCTTGATTCGAGTTATTAGAATAGTTGATTGTAAAGTATGTAAAAGTTCAAGTGTAGGGAGGAAACGAGCTCCCTTTGATGTATTATTTTGAATGGTAGAGTAAAAGTGTATGCAAAAAAAAAAAAAAAAAAAAAAAATCGAAAAAAAATAATAATAAAAATGAAAAAAAAAATAGAAAAAGAAAAGAGAAAAACATACGGGCTACCATCCGTTTCTTTTATTTATGTTTAAGTCAAATAGTGTCTTGAAAATCCAAAAAGAGTCGTAGTTAGTTTAAGTTGAGTCGAGTCTTGGCTTAGCAACGCCTCATTGTACATGTAGTTAACTAAGACAATTGACTTGCCACCAGTAAAATATCCGTTTATCCAACAAAACCGTGTTTTCTATATCCCCTACACCTAACGTTATAACCCTTTAAAAGACCTCTTTGATAGTTTATCTTAGGTGCTTACACCAAGTGGTGGAGGTTTGATCCTTTCCCAAGCCTATGGTAATCTATTTGCTATGACAGGTAGAGAGTGATACTTCTCCATTTTCAATTATGACATATAAATTTACAACACCGAGAGATGAGAGTATCCAAATACTTAATGTGAGGTGCTAGTGTATAATTTTCGTGCTTGTTTTGACTAAGGTGGAATGATCATTTGTTGTAATTACTTTTATATTAGTGTTAAATGACCCCTAACTTGTATTTTGATTGGTGGAAAAGCTCATTTGCTTAAGGACAAGCAAATCCCAAGTGTAGGGATATATGATAAGGCGAAAAATGAACCGTTTTTAGGGGGTCATTTAAGCCCGGAATTGAATTTATTTGATCAAATATTGCCCTAAATCGTTCCTTTTGTGATTTTAGGTACTTTGGGAGTGAATTCTGGAAAAGGAAGCATTTTAGACGTTTTTTGAGCATAAAAATGAAGAAAACGACAAAGTCTTAATTTTCCTTGCTGGGAACAGTACCTGACGGCGTCAAGAGGCTTTTTATGACGGCATCAAGAGTAAAAGTGGTGACGATCCAGAAGAAACGTGACGGCGTCACCCTAGGCCGTCACGTGTTAACTTGTCAAAACTTGCGCGCGGAGTAGCTGATATTGTTTTGGTCATAACTTTTGCATACGAACTCGGATTTAGGTGATTCAAAAGCCCACGCGAAGAGGAAGAAGAGATCTACAATTTTGTGAAAAAAATTTGTTATTGACGCCGTCAAGATCGGGCCGGGCAGAAATAAGCCTATAAATATAACATCATAACTTCACTTTTTTAAGCCCTAAACCCTAAGGTCGATTCCTGGGTTTAGGTAGGTGGTTTTCCAGCAACTTAGAGGGTTTCAATCACTCCATAAACATCATGTATTGGTTTGATGATTCTATCTCAACTATGTCTTTCATTATTATTGTTGATTGTCCTTCTTTGATTATGTTTTGTTAATTTACCTTGTGTCTACTTATGTTTATGTGAAACTTGTATATAATTGATTAGATCTTATTGATTCCTTGTTCATGCTTGTGTCTATCTTCATCAATTAGGGCGTGACACTTCGATAGATCTAATTGGTTTAGCTTATAATTCTTGATTCCTATTGTCTCTTGTTTGGTTGATTATATTCGATGTTTGGCTTAAGAAAACTGGCAGATCTCCATTGTGTAACTTGCTTGAACGTCTTAAGAAACATGAACCGATGTGTATTAGGTTTTTATGGTTGTATTTAATGCATGAGCGAATTCTAGTGATCCCATGTTAGGAGCTTCTTAGCCGGCTCGATATATGAGTGAAGTAGGTGCTTATAGAATTGGGGAAGTAAGTACGCCACCCCATGAATGATATTAAGGAATACAACCCGTCAATTAAAGCAAGGTTTGGCAATTCAATAGGTAGAATTGGATAGCTAGCAAGGAGTAACATATCATAGGTAGACATGCTTCACTTATCTTGTAGAACCTTAGTTTAGTTTTCTTGCACATTAGTTTAATTAGTAGCTTTTGGGTTAGTTATTTAGCAACTAATTCCGCCCCTCCTTCCAATACCCGAGATTTTTGCCTGCTTTTCATAAAATATAAAAACATAAAAAGAATCATCCTTCACCTCTAGACCTAGTTAGATTAATTTCAATCCTAACGACACTATTCCTGAGTTGAACGATCAATCCCCCGGTACTTGTTACTATACTATACTACAACGATCAGGTATACTGCCTGGTGGGGGTTGTAAGCTTCTCGAGATCCCTCGAGAGGTAAAGCCTGGTGCAATTCCCACGCATCAAATTTATAATAAAACCCCCCGTACTTTAATTTATTTTTATAAACAACTATTACTTTTATTATTATTAACATTATTGTTATTATTAAACTAATAAACAACTATGATTTTAATATGACCATTTCAAGCTGTAAAAAGCTAACTATTTTCAGCTTGTTACTCAGCCAAAGTGTTATGCTATTTTGCCACTCATACATGAAATTGATGTGAGTTTCATCTTTATAATTACTTTTAAAAAAATTATAACATATACTCCTTCCGTCTCAAAATAATATTTCCTTTTTGAGATGTTTAAAAAAAAATTGTCCATTTGACTTTTTAAGTAATAAAAAAGGGAATTTTGTGAAGGAATATTTTAAATGAGTAGTTGAAATTTGTAATATTCTCAATTTTATTTGTGGTTTTCGTCTCATGACAATAATTTTGAAAAGGAAGAAGTATCGCATAAGATTTCTTATTTTCAGTCCACCAAATAAAATCATTTAAAACACGTTAAATTGTTCGTTTTTTAATCGATAGTAATATATAAGTATAAAAAGATTTTAAAATCTCCGTACATGCACGGGTATTATAACTAGTAAAAAATATATATAAGTGCATCATATCTTGTCCTCGAGGTTCAATTAAAAACCAATCATAGAAGGTAAAAAATAAATAAATAAATAAAAATTCGAAGAATGTCTTAAAAAACAATTAAAGAATGTCATGTTGGTTGGTGGTAAAATATCTAAGAATAAACTTCAAATGATCGTATTTACATGTTAATGGTCAATTGAATATAGTAGCCGGGTACTCACACGTTACAGCAGCGGGTAACCGTGTGATTTTATTTTCCGATAATTTTTATTTTTTTATTTTTATTTTTTTTTACGTTGGCACAGTATTTCAGCCATAAATTCAAAATGGTTCTCGTCTTTAGCAAAAATTCAACAATTCAAAATAATTAACGATTCCAGTCGGGTCAAGTCGTGTCCAATTCAACCGAAGCTCACGTATACCAAAACATCGAACATATTTTTCTATCAAGTGTTTTTGTATCAATGCATAATATTATTTGACATTTGGTAAACCTCTTTCGAAGAAGAATGTACAACCCATTATAGAGTGGGTTGTTACAAAGCATTATAAGGAGTACATGTTTTTAAAATGAATTGTTGTTCCAAGTTCAAACAATTTGAGACAATTAATCAACTTTTAATTATGTATATGCAATCTATTGACTATCATTTTGTAGTAAATGTGTAAGCTTTTTTTTAAAAAACTTTCTCAAGTTTCAAATACATTTGACTTTTTTAGTCTTTAACTTTCAACTTTGACCGTAAATATTTTTCTTTGTGATATATATTACTTGATGCAAAATATATAAATGGATTGAGTTTTAAATGTATTTTCATTCGTATAATTTTCATCAAGTATTATGTAACACAAATAAAAATATTTAAGGTCAAAGTTGCAAAATAAAGACTTCAAAAGTCAAACATGGACAATAATTATGAGACGGGGTAGTATAAATTAGTATAGATTTTAATTTATTCATCCAAACTGAAATTAAACCATAAATACACGCGTTCCTTGATTTCTGTTTCTACCAATTTATCAAATATTATAACGTAATGTATGTGATAGCCACAAAGGCCAAGTTAGTGATAGTCACAAAGGCTAAGTTTCTCTACGTGTATGTGATAAGACGTGAATACGTGAGGGTATCAAATAAATTAACAATAAAGAAACTTAATCAAGAATTAGCCAACTAATGTATAAATGGACCAACTTTTTTAGGTGATGCTTACTTGATCAAACTCTTGTATTGATACTAATCAAAGAAAACGATAAAATGACCGACACTCATCACAAGCAATCCCGAATATTGCATTTTTCAGTTCTGAAAACTTCTTCAATTTTAAGTAGTTAATAATCACAACATGCATGTAAGAAATTGAAATAAGTTAAAAGGATCTAGATGTATCACTAAGGATATTTGGATATTAGTATACACCGCCAAATGATATTAAGGAGGTGTTTGTTTATGTTACTAGTTATAATACCCGTGCATGCGCGGGTTTTTTTTTTAAAAAAATTTTGAATCATATATTTTTATTTATTAAAAAACAAATAATTTAATCTTTGTTTTGTTTTATTTATGATGTCTAATTATAGTTTTTTTATTATTAAAGATAATTATTTAAAAATTTTAATCATATTATTAATTGCATCTTATCTATATTTTTTGTATTTATCTTCTACTTGTGCTATGAATAAATACAAAATATTACCTAATAAGAAAATAACTTTTTTTTTAAATAAAATTATTACTAAATAAGGTATGAATGCATTTTTTTTAAATGAAAAATTTCCAATAAGGGTTTTGTTGTATTATATAAAAGATATACAGGCTGCTTATAAGCTTATTCAACTTCGGTATATACTTCCTAAGTCTACTTTTTTAGCTTATATCTTGGCTTTGGAGCTTAATGATTTATAAATGAATAATAAGCTCATAAATTAAAAGATGACCTAAAAGACATATGATCTTAAAATATAAGCCGAAATTTATATAAGTTCATGAGTCAAATACATAAGTAGGGACGGACCTACATTGGTGCAAGGTGTTGCATGGGCTACGCACGATTTTTGATCATGAAGTGAAAATTGTTTTCAAAAACTGTTGTTTTTTTATATGTGCAAACCTCGATAAATTTTTTGCTACTTTTAGTTTTTTAGTATAACTTTAGTTAGCTCAAGAATTATTTTGTGCAACATCCTCTCAAAAATCTTGGGTATGTCAATATATTGAATGCACCGTAAGTATTGTACATTAATGGAGGACGCATGGCGTACATTTTAGTGCATGGATTAATCTACAAATCAACTCCCTTGAAATATAAGCCTAGTTATCTACTCCCAAATCCCATTTATAGAGAGTTCTTTAACAAATTATTACTTATTAGTATAACAACTATACACAAATTTCTGCATTGAATTCTAGTTAAGCAAGTTATGCATTGAATTCTAGACGTAAACATCGGCTAGATAAAAATTTCATTGACAATATATAAACATTTCTTCTTTGCATGTTTCTTACAAAGAAAGTCTTACCTATTGAGGCCCAAAAAATATAGTTGTATAAATTATCATTGTTAAACAATCGATAATGTCAACAAAAAAATACGATTCCGACTACTCAGATTTTTTAGCACAAGGGAAAAACCGATACTTTAATTATAATGTGAAAACACTCGATCTATCTGATGACGTATAGCCTATATTTGGGCCACAAGCCCAAATGATAGACATTACTTGCACCTAAGCCCACCATGAGTGGGCTACCATGACAATGGTACGGGCTGCAGTATTAACGCCTTGGGCCCACGAGGCCCAAAGCGCAACTAAACCCACCGGGTACACGATAAGGATTATCTATTCATAGAATAGATATCCTTTCCTTGGATAAGCACCACGAGTGCGAAGAGTAAGGAGCAAGAAACACGGTTTCTTAGCCCCTATATATAGAATCATACGATTCTCATTCAAGGTACGATATTCAACCCTAACTCTTTACGAGAACCCTAAATCGATTACTTACCCTCACGCCGGAGTCTAATCGGGGGAGACAATCCCTCGATAAGCCTAACGGTGTTGTCTTATTTTCTTAGTACGCAGGTAACAAGTGCTAAGAAGTGAATTGGTACGAGAGCTTAAGCCCATAACCAGGTACGCCCAACTTTTGTATCAACAAGTGGCGCCATCCGTGGGACCCTACTAATAACCAAACACTAGAATGACGAAGCATAAGAATTCAAGTCAGCGGACTCCGCTGTCAGAAAAACGTGACCATCAGAGGAAGAATCGACAAGATTCAACCTCTAGACAGGTTGCTGGGACAACCAGCGCACCTGATCACCAAGAGGCAGGGACAACCCAACCTCTTCCAGCGACGGAACTACCTATAATTTCTTCAGTGGTCCCAAGCGTTGAGGAACTCCAACGCACCCTCTTCACCACTCCTCATCAGGCTACACCCGCAGTGAACAACAATGTGCCGCCAGGCGCGCCTGAACGGAACAGGGCGCCTAACACTGAGGCAGAAATTCTTGCAACAACTGAGGACGCACTGGATCTAACTTTGGGGAACTTTGTATCCCAAAATTATGAAACATTAACTGCCCTCATGCAAGAAGAAGCAACAAGAAGAGCAAGCGCGGGCCTACAAGCCCGACTCAACTTTGGTCCTGAACGCGAACCATCACCATTGCGTCAC
The DNA here is from genome assembly GCA_030686995.1 of Artemisia argyi. Taxonomy (NCBI): domain Eukaryota; kingdom Viridiplantae; phylum Streptophyta; class Magnoliopsida; order Asterales; family Asteraceae; genus Artemisia; species Artemisia argyi. The sequence continues at coordinate 104,529,980 of CM060696.1, forward strand.
CCACGAGGAAGACGCGCAGAACGTACCACTATCCATGATAGGTTGGGTACGATATCTGATTCACAATACTCAGGAGACAGCGAGAGGCGCACCAATGTCCACTCCAGACTTGGCAGTCGGGGAATACAAGATCGACTAGGGCCTCAACATTCGCCAAGCCAAGGATCTTCCAAACCTAGGAGTAGGAGGGTTCAAGACAGATTGGGGGGAAGAAGATCCCCAAGCAGAGATCCCTCAAGCTCTTCTTCTGAAAGAAGCCGGCGCAAGCGCCGAAAAAGAGATTACCCTTCTTCCAGCGACTCCTCGGACAACGAGGACAAAGAAACAGGACACTGGAAGTAAAGAGGAAGACGTCGTGAGGAAGAGAATGAAGATATGTCCCTCCCATGGCGACGCCAAAAAAATGATGCGTTTACACGGCGCATCAGCGATTACTCAGATCGCAAACGCAGACGCATGCCCGCTAATGTGAAAACATACGATGGAACAGGTGATCCTGACGACCACCTAAAAATTTTCGAATCAGCCGCAACAATCGAAAATTGGCCACAGCCTGTGTGGTGCCATATGTTTAATTCCACGTTAGTGGGAAACGCGCGCACATGGTTTAGCAAACTCCCACGTAGGAGCATTGGGGGATTCGAGGAACTACGGAAAGCATTCCGCCTCAACTTCACCCAGCGAAAGAAGTGCGCTAAAAACCCTGTGGAGCTAGCAAGAGTAAAACAGCGTCAAGGGGAATCAACCAGCGCTTTTATGGAACGTTTCAAGGATGAGTGTATACAAGTTAAAGCATGTCCTGAAATCCTAAAAATTTCAGGGTTCATGAATGGGATCAATAACCCAGAACTCATCCGCAAGCTGAACGACAAAGTTCCACAAACCTTTGACGAGTTAACAAAGCGCACTAGATCCTTTATACAAGGAGAAGCAGCTGCTGCGGATAGCAAAAAAGGTTATTCAAACTATAGGCAACAAGAACAGCCGCGGAGACAATCCAATGATCAGAATAACAACCGCAGCAGGAATTATCGCGGTGGAAGAGACAACGACAAATATACTCCTCTCACTAAAACTCCGAGAGAGATATTTGTAACAGAAGGTGCGAACTTCCCAAAACCACCACCGATGCGCACTGCAGAAGAAAAGCGCCTAGGTGGTGGATACTGCGAGTACCACGGCCAAAAAGGCCATACAACCAACGAGTGCGTCCAACTAAAACAACTAATTGAAAAGCTAGTTAGAGAAGGAAGGATGGACCACCTCGTAAAAAACATCAAGGAAGGAAAAGATAAACAGAGAAACGGGGGTAAGAAAGAACCCCCAAAGGAAAAAGCTGATACTATATACATGATACAGTCATGGCAACGCAAGATAAAGCAAAAAGTCAGCCAAAAATTCTCTCCAGAAAAAGAGATATCCTTCCCTACTATAGCTGCGGACAACGCAGTCGTGGAGCCTCTAACCATTGAGATACATACAGGGGGCCATGACATCCACCGCATGTACATTGATGGTGGAGCATCCGCGGACATCCTGTACGATCACTGTTTCAAAAGGCTGCGACCTGAAATCCAAAGTCAGTTGATACCAGCTACAATGTCATTAACAGGATTCACAGGAGAAAAGATTTGGCCCATGGGGCAGTTACGCTTATTGGTGGTCGTAGGAGATGAACAACACTCAACCGCGACATGGATAAACTTTATGGTAATAAGGTCTCCTTCACCATACAATGGTATCATTGGAAGACCAGGAATATCATCCATGCGCGCGGTACCATCTACAGCGCACGGAATGCTTAAATTCCCAGTGGAAGGAGGAGTGGTCACTCTCTATAACACGACAGTACCACCAAGAGAATGCATCGCAGTAACAACTGAAGCGAAGACTATTCCAGAACAGCGCACGGAAAAAACGCCAAATTTAAAAGTCGCTATTCACCCAGATTATCCGGAACAACAAGTTTCGATTGGAGGATCTTTATCTGACAAAGGTAAAGCAGCCGTATGCGCACTCTTGCAAAAGAACCTAGACATCTTTGCATGGGAACCAAAGCATATGACGGGAGTACCACGCTCTATCACAGAACATAAGCTACAAATCCGACAAGGATACCCTCCAATACGACAAAAGAAGCGCGGCCAGGCCCCAGATCGTGCAAAGGCTATTCTGGAAGAAGTACATAAGCTCGTAGACGCAGGCATCATGCGCGAAGTATACTATCACGACTGGCTCTCTAACCCAGTTACGGTAAAGAAGAGCGATGGCAGTTGGAGGATGTGCGTGGACTTCACGGACCTCAACAAAGCATGTCCGCAGGACTGCTATCCACTGCCAGAGATAGACTGGAAGGTCGAGTCCTTATGTGGATACCCCTTCAAATGCTTCCTAGATGCATATAAAGGGTATCATCAGATCCAGATGGCAGTGGAAGATGAAGAAAAAACAGCTTTCCACACCAGTCAAGGAGTATTTTTGCCCTGAAGAACGCAGGCGCGACATACCAACGACTGGTGGACACAGCCTTTGAAAAACAAGTAGGCCGCAACTTGGAAGTCTATGTTGACGACCTTGTCATAAAAAGCCATACAGAGGACGAATTGGTGCGCGACATCGAGGAAACATTCCGAACGTTGGGGCGGATCAACATGAAGTTAAATCCAAAAAAATGCACCTTTGGCGCGACCGAAGGGATGTTCCTTGGATACCTGATAGAACCCGATGGAATCAAGCCTTGCCCAGAAAAGACAAAGGCCGTTATTGATCTCCCCTCACCGCGCACACTCAAAGAAGTCCAATCACTGAATGGAAAGTTAGCGGGGCTAAACCGTTTCTTATCTAAGTCAGCAGACAAATCTCTTCCCCTCTTTAAAACACTCACGAAGTGTACAAAAAAGGGAGACTTTCGCTGGACTACCGAAGCGGAAGAAGCTTTCCAACAACTCAAAAACCATCTGGCATCTCTTCCCAAACTTGTCGCACCGCGACCAGGGGAAGAACTAATCATGTACCTATCGGCAACCCATGGAGCAGTCAGCGCTGTTCTATTGACAGACAGGAACTCCGTCCAGACACCCATATATTTTGTAAGTAAAGCCCTAAAGAAAACAGAGACTAACTACAGCGCTATGGAGAAGCTGGTCTTAGTTCTAGTGTTCGCAGCCAAAAGGTTGCGCAGATACTTTCAAGCGCATCCAATAGTTGTAATCACTGATCAGCCAATCAAACAAGTTATCTCTAAGCCCGACGCATTAGGACGCTTACAAAAATGGAGTGTACTGTTAAGTGAGTATAACATCTCATACAGACCGCGCACTGCAATCAAAGGACAAGTCCTAGCCGATTTTATCGTGGAAAAGCCAGACAGCGACAGCCCGACATCTGCAGCTAAAACAGACTTACAGGAACCCTGGATTCTATTCACAGATGGATCTTCGTGTGTAGAAGGATCAGGCGCAGGCCTTATTCTCACAAATCCAGAAGGTATGGAATTCACCTATGCGCTACGCTTTGAATTCACAGCCACAAACAATGAGGCAGAATACGAAGCCCTACTAGCTGGACTACGTATTGCAATTCAAATGGGGATTCGCAACCTAGAAGCAAACGTAGATTCGCGACTGGTCGCTAACAACGTGCTAGGTGAATACGAGGCCAAGGATGAACACATGACCCAATACCTGGAAAAGACAAAATCTTTGATCAAAAACTTTGATAGGTTCACAATAAAACAAGTGCCTAGAAGAGATAACAAGAAGGCGGACGCACTCAGCAAGATCGCATCCACAAGCTTCGCACACCTCTCAAAACAGGTATTGGTAGAAACCCTAAAAAACAAGTCAATCTTGGAGAGGGAGATATCAACGGTGATAGTAGAACAAGACCCTACATGGATGACACCTATCATCGAATTTATTAGCAAGGGAGTCCTACCCCAAGATCATAAAGACGCTCGAAGAATACGCCGCGCAGCGCAACGATTTGAACTACGCGACAATGTACTCTATCGACGATCTTTTTTATAGCCATGGCTCAGATGTGTTGGACCCCTTCAAGCAGAATACGTCCTCCGCGAAATTCAAGCTGGATCATGTAGTATGCACTCAGGGCCACGATCCGTGGTGGCAAGCGCTCTAAGGTCAGGATATTATTGGCCAACAATGCATCGTGATGCACGCGATCTGATAAGAAAATGCAGTAATTGCCAAGTACATAGACCAATTCCGCGCCGACCACAACAAGAGCTGACACCAATTACCTCACCATGGCCATTTTAAAAATGGGGTATTGACATCGCAGGACCATTCCCTGTCGCAGCTGGAGGAGTAAAATTCCTCATCGTAGCCATAGACTACTTCACAAAGTGGATCGAAGCAAAGGCGGTGGTGAACATCACAGGAAACCAAGTCAAGCGCTTTGTTTGGGACAACATTGTCTGTCGCTTCGGCCTACCGGGCGAGATCATATCAGACAACGGAAAACAATTCTGTGATAACCCATTCAAAGATTGGTGCGCACAATTGAACATCACACAACACTTTGCTTCAGTCAAACACCCACAAACCAATGGCCTAGTTGAGCGCGCAAATCGCAGTTTAGGCGAAGGAATAAAAGCGCGCCTTGACAGACACAAAGGAAAGTGGGTAGACGAGCTCTCGCATGTCTTGTGGGCGCATCGCACGACAATCAAAACCAGTACTGGCGACACGCCATTTTCCCTAGTCTATGGAACAGAAGCCGTCATACCAGCCGAGATAGGAATGCCAACTATACGCACAGCAGAGGTCAACGTCATGACAAATGACGAGGAACGGCGCATAGACTTAGACATACTGGAAGAAAGACGCGAACGCGCAGCTATACGCGAAGCAAAGGCTAAGGCAAAAATGAAGAAGTATTATGATGAAAAAGTCAAACACACTTCATTCAGACCAGGAGACTTTGTTTACCGCGCCAACGATGCGAGCCACGCGGAAGACACGGGCAAGCTCGGACCCAAATGGGAAGGACCTTACGAGGTCACAGACGCGCTCGGCAATGGCGCATACAGGCTGCGCGATATGGAAGGTCACGACCTGGCGCGCACCTGGAACATTTGCAATCTCAAAAAATGTTACTTTTAGGCTACGGCCATTTCACAAACACACTTGCATCCTACGAGGTGCCCAATAAGTGTTTGTCTTTCTTTTCTTTTCTAGGAATTGTATTTTCTATTTTTTCTAATTACTTGCAAGTATTAATAAAATGTTATGGTTTCTAGCTAACTCCATAGCGTATCTTACTTTATTGCATATATGTCAATATTGTTTATCTTATATTTCTGCCTACATGACGTGCATGCACCACTTAAAGACCCACGAAGGCATAAAGGATGAGTTAACCTACTAATTTACTCGTTGAATAAGAGGGTTGCAAACCCATCAACATTGGATCATGTATCCTTGCTAAGCGCCTTACTCTTGAGACGTCGAGGTAAGTTTCACATGCGCACCCCACGACGGATGCGCATATACCAAGTACACCGTACGAGCTTAGCAGTATAAAACTCAAAGGGAGAGGGAAAGACTACGTCATCTACCCAAAAGAAGAACTCCCTCCAATTCTTGAGGGCGTCAACTTTTTCCGTATAACACTGAAGCGCCCCTTGGCGCTTCGCAAAGGAAACCCAACCATTTGACCACGTTGTGTGGTAAAAGGAGCGGAACAAGGCCACGGTCGGTTCTATCGCAAGTAAACAGCAGTTTACTTCAAAATTCGACACCTTCGCCGCACCTATACAGTGCAGCTGAGAGATGTGAAGACGATAGTGATTGAGCAAATCGCTCAGAAAAATAGATATGGGTACGCGGTAATTAGCGTACTCAAAAAATTTCGTGTATAGCCCTATCTTCCCTTCGGGGAAGTCAGCTATACACGCGTCGACATCTGGAGCCTCTGGATGTACATCCAAAGGCACGAAATAGTCGGAAGTGAACTGAGTAACGTCCTCAATGGACATCGCGGAGCGAAACTCCTCCAATTGAGCAACCATTTTCATTTGCAAAACTAAGTGGGACACACACAAATTACCTACGAAAGTGAAGTAAGTTTATTTGCAAAAAACGCTCTCGAAGAAGGTGAATAGTGAGTACGTGTGTGTTTTACTGTGTGTGTGTAAAAATGGGGGGCGGTGACTCTTATATAGGGTGGTAAAAACCCTAATTTCTCTCCACGTGGATCCCACTAACGAAAACGTGTGGCTGGAACTGAACCGGTACACGCACTTTTTCCCGATTTACGAGGGCCACGTGGATACTACCCCCAATTTTCGAGGTATACATTTGAAATACCTATGACTAGGTGCATTGCACTTTAAATGGGCGGCAATATTTCAATGTTTTCCCGCTACGCTTACCGCTGTTAATATAAGTCTAGTATCTGCGGCTACACGCCGCGCACACTAGACTGGGGGGACATGATGACGTATAGCCTATATTTGGGCCACAAGCCCAAATGATAGACATTACTTGCACCTAAGCCCACCATGAGTGGGCTACCATGACAATGGTACGGGCTGCAGTATTAACGCCTTGGGCCCACGAGGCCCAAAGCGCAACTAAACCCACCGGGTACACGATAAGGATTATCTATTCATAGAATAGATATCCTTTCCTTGGATAAGCACCACGAGTGCGAAGAGTAAGGAGCAAGAAACACGGTTTCTTAGCCCCTATATATAGAATCATACGATTCTCATTCAAGGTACGATATTCAACCCTAACTCTTTACGAGAACCCTAAATCGATTACTTACTCTCACGCCGGAGTCTAATCGGGGGAGACAATCCCTCGATAAGCCTAACGGTGTTGTCTTATTTTCTTAGTACGCAGGTAACAAGTGCTAAGAAGTGAATTGGTACGAGAGCCTAAGCCCATAACCAGGTACGCCCAACTTTTGTATCAACACTATCCTCTCGTGAACTTTTGAACTCTATCTGAAAAATCGTTTTTTCAAAACCTTGAGACGGCCTTGTCAGTCACATATTTGTGCAACAAACAACGTGATAATTCATATCTCGGGAGATCATAAGCAAATCAAATTATTTTGCACGATAGAAGTCGTACATTTCTATTGCAAAGGGGTTACCGAAATAAGTATGAAATTAGAGTTGACTGAACCATCTTAACCTTTCAGCTAGCTGTCTTTTTTCTTAACTAGTGCAAGTCGTGTTACATTTGACTTTTGAAAATGTGGTAGCAAACCTCGTAAGACAGCTAAAACTGCAAAACCTACGAAGATGGAGTACAAACTTATGAGCTTATCTGATGCTTTTCCAGATCCTACAAGTTCTGATAATATTGCAACCTGAAAAACAAAAACACACGAAAAACTATGAAAATAGTAAATTAACATTTACTTGCTTTGTGAGTTATACACTTACTAGTTTGGACTCATTTACTAAAAATGGGTCGATTTTAGTTATGCAATTTTCTCTGAATGTTAAAATTATGAAACTTGACTAATAATGCAACGGGTCAAACGTTCAAAAGTCACTTAAGTAACTTCCGAAATCATTTATGCAAAGAACCTATATTATTGATTTAATAGTATAGCATTTAATCATAAACATGAACTATTTATATAGTTTAACAAAATGGACGAAAAAGGATTAGCAACACAACACAACCCTGCCTGTTTTGACCCGTTATAAAACATGTTTAACCCACTCATTTTCAAACTCTGGTGATTCACTTATAATATCCATACTGAATTACTGACATACAAGAAAGCCATATTATTAGTAACAAAATTGGGTGAACCAGACACGTTTTATAGCAGGTAGGGTCAAGAGAAGGTCTGAGGACAGCGTGATCATGAGAAGTATACTTGAATTTTTCAACCCAAATTTTGAGTACTATTCACGACAAGGTTTGTTAAAAACTGTTAAAGTCTGGTTTCTACCAGTTACCCACCCCAGAATCAAATTAAAGTAGAAAAAACAAAGTGAGAGATGTTAAAAAAAAATACCAAAGCAGTCAAAAAATCAACACCATAGATCAAACAAATAGTTGGCAACCAAGTTTTCCCTGCAACAATACCATATAACGAAGCAATGCATAGCGGCCACGCGAACACAAGCTCTTGCCAAGTAATCCCAACAAAGAAATGAGGTTTTTCAGATACCAAGTAGTTTCCAAATTCATTTATGTACCACATATTCAAGTGTACAAGGACATCCGGGAAGATATTCGAGGGCAGAACGATTTGAGCATCAAGTGTAGGAACTACAACAGAAATTCCTAGAAAGTAAATAAACAAGATTGTGTCCAATAGGGTGATCAAGGCCCCCATTGTGTATTTTTGTAGAAATGAGGATCTTCTATTATGTTTTCCCTACCTTTCGTCCTGTAGAAGTAGCCACCCATTTAGCAAGTTGGCAACCCCACTCCACTTATTGTTGTGGTCCTGCTTTATTGAAAAGTTATGATATATTTTGAACAAGTTAACAGCATAGAAAGCCATCATGCTAGTTCTATTTTCCTCATTGTAACATCAACTTTATAGCTTAACCATAAGGGCTATACAGTCATCAATTTACTTACTGTTTAAACATGTGATTACCTTTAAAACGAGTAACCTATTAAAAGCATACGACTTGTCTTTTTCTTTTATTAGAAGTGGCGTGGAAGTCATGTATTTTTCTTCGTTAGAACAAGGTCAAACAGTCATTAAGGTTAAAACGGATTCTTTTTAATGTAAAAATGTATAACAGATTCAATAGTAAAGATGAAGATAGACTATAGAATATATGTGTTTGCCATTTGTCCAAAAAAGAATGGCTTAGATATACTTTTAGGTTGACTTTTTAGGTTGATTTTTTGGGTCAATTTATAATTTACCTCTTTTTGAAAGGTTTTGGTCACATGATTCTATCCGGATTATTTATGTATGCAATCTGTAAGTATATAATTCACTGGTCCAACCAGTTAAACCGGAAATTACTTGTACTAAGGTTATCCACTGATTACTAAACCAGTAAAATCCAGCCTGTGTTTTTTTTCAGGATATTCTTTTACTTCTAAAATTTTAATTGAACTCGGCGTTATGGATGTAAGACCATGACCAATACTTAATTATGTGCATTGTAAGTGATATTATATCAAAAAAATACGGCCAATTTGAAAAAGGCAAGTTGCAATGTATAAGACGTTGCTAAGGCCAATTTGAAAGAGGCAAATACTTATGTGCATTGTAAGTGAGATTCAAAATCATGCAGTTCTTTGTAACAATCTTTTGCATTATCCTTTATTTTTTATTTTTTTTAAGGGTTTGCTATTTGTAGCCTTAAAGATTATTGTCAAAAAACAAAAAATTGCATAAGTAGTTGAATATTCAGATGGTTGTAGATGGTTAATTATAGGGATGAGTGGTTATTTTTTGATATACAATAACATATGGAATGTCCAATCATATTAAACATAACCCTTAGGGCTATGTTTAACATTTTTTTTATTATATCCTTAAGATCAAATTAACTCCTGCATTAATAATAGGTTTTTCTTGTTTGTGACTATCATATTAAACATAACCCTTAGGGCTATTTATAACTTGTTACAGCCATCAAAAAGACAAAATGAGGAATATATATTTTTTACTTGAACGAACATCTGCTTGCTATCTAGCATACAATAGTGATACTGTACATTCATTAACCGATGGGAGAGACTGAAGTTCACAGCAAAACTCTTCGGTGAAAAAAGCAGGTTGTCTAGGTTCAGGCAATGCACTCTCACTAACTAACATCAGAACCACTGACAACATAGTTGGTCTGTCTACAGCATGATGTTGCACACATAGCAGGGCAACTTGTACCAATCTTACTACTTCAGAGACAACGTATGAGGTGCGCAAAGATTCACTGATGAGTTCAATACTCTTGTTTTCTTTGTAGAGTCTCCATGCCTAGATCAAACCAAAACTTATATTTTAGCATGTACTGAAAGGATGCTGTTTAAAATAAGCACTCACATCTGGTCTAGAATTTGGATTTAGTGTGCCGAATTAACTTACGTGTCCAAGAAGGTTGTCACTGCGGTCTTCTTGAGAGAATTCTCGGTTTTTTCTCCCACTCACAATCTCTAACACTATAACACCAAAACTAAATACATCCGACTTTATAGAGAAACGACCATGTACAGCATACTCGGGTGAAATGTAACCACTGCACCAAATGAAATTAAAAAAATAAAAATAAATAAATAAATAAATAAAATAAAATAAATAAATAAATAAATTGAGTTATTAATCCCAGAATAAAATGTATATATGTTAATATAATGAACCCCACATTATGGATTCTTACTATGTTCCAACCACTTTCTTTGTCTTTGCATTGGCATCATGTCCAACAAACTTTCTAGCAAGGCCAAAGTCTGATATTTTTGGATTCATGTCACTGTCCAGCAAAATATTACCTGCCTTCAAATCTCTGTGGATGATTTGAAGGCGCGAATCTTGATGTAGATATAGAATACCTCGAGCAATCCCTTGAATAATGTGAAAACGCTTAGGCCAGTCAAGGATCAAACTTTTGGATTCATCTGTCAAAAGGTAACTAGTTAATTCTATAAACTTTGAAATTAAGAGACTGAAATTGTAGAGAATCGAACCAAATATAAATGAGTCCAAGCTATTGTTAGCCATGTACTCATAAATCAAAATCATTTCATTTCCATGATTGCAGTATCCAAGAAGCTTCACAAGGTTTCGATGCTGAAGCTTGGCAATTGAAATGAGTTCATTTTCAAATTCATCAAGCCCTTGTTTAGATGTTTCTGAGAGCCGTTTCACAGCTACATCTTGTCCATTTTCCAACACACCCTAAACGAGCAACAATGAAAGTATAAATAGCTATAATTTCTGTAAATTTTGTACGTGTTACACACAAGTATATCTAGTTTACCCTGTAAACGGGACCAAAGCCACCTTCTCCAATCTTATTTGAGACGCTGAAGTTATTTGTAGCCTTTGCTACTTCATACAGGCTAAAAAATTGTATTTCATCGAGATGCTCCATCTGTAAACGTGTATTCTTTTTATAATGTGTGTATTCCGTGTGTCCTTCAAAATAGATTATTCAATTAATACATTTATAAAAAACATACTCCAATCTTGTTTCCTTTTTTGAAGCGGATCGTTTGTGTTACCTCTCTTTTTCATGAGTAGCATCTTCTTTCTCTTTCTGGATGAACGCACTACAGCAGCCAGAATCAATGCGGCTGACAAAATTGGTAGGACCACAGCGAGTACTTTCCTTTTGCTGAACATATGACCTTTCATAAACAAATGATAATAGTAGGTAAGTTTTTTTTACATAAGCTAAAAACAGAAAGATATTGCAGTTAAAGGTTTCATGCTAATGGAGGTATATATTATTGTATGAATAATACCTGCTAATTCAGGGGCAGCCATTCTTACATAAATATTGTGATCTTCATCATAATCTTTAATATCTATCAGCTTATCAAACCATAGCAAACATCCACTTCCACCATTTCTGATATCTAAATTTGCATAAGCCGTACAAGAGCAATTCATTCTGCAGGCCATCTCACATTCTCCTAGTGTCATGCTGTAATTATACCAAGACCTCCGTGTGTCTGGAAGTTTCACTCCTGATATCGTTTGAAACCCATAATCACTTCCACAATTTAAAGGGTTTTTTCTTTGACACCCACTCGACCAGTCAGATGCTTTCCATTCTTGTGGGAATCTTGGTTCAAAACCTTTCATGCACGTACAAGGTGGATGCTTGTTCATGTTACAGATTCCATATGGACCACAGAGTTCGAAACGGCCACAACTATCTACCACACTATCTGCATACGCGATCCACTCTTGAATTCTCTCAATCCATTGCAAAAACACTGTCTTTCCTTCCCATGTCAAAACTATCCTTTGAACAACTGAACTTTCAAGTTCAAATTTCATATATATTTCCTCTTGATTAACAGCAAATTCAAGTGAATAGATTGAATTTGGTGTGTCACTAGCAAAGCCGCTAAAACCAAGACCATTCCATGGTCCAAGCCTCGCTATTAAAACATGACCTTGCTCCTCAAATATCTGTGGATACCCATTTGTGTCTATCCACTTTTTATATAAACCTATAGAGGGATCATCAGGACTTTTCCAAGATGTCACATTCTTCTCTAAACCGGTCACTAAATCCTTCCCCATCTTCATTCCTGCTAGTAATGTATCACCAGGATAATCAAAACTTTGCCAAATCATATTTCTATGGTTGGTGCTATTTTGACCCCACACAACCAGATTTCCAGTATCCAGAAGCCGCACCAACACTGGATTATTACTCGTCAGCAGTACCATCGAGTTGGATGACCAGACTGTGGTGTTGTCACCCTTGAGAACCAGCAGGTTTCCCTGTTTGCTAACTTTGAACATTCCTGATTTATCAGTGAGTGGTGTCTCCCTGTTGGCAACCCATACGACAGTGCCCGTTGATATCTTCTTATACCATATCCCTAAATACCGATTCTCAGAGTTTCCCGGGCTAAAAAATCCCATTTCAAACATCTTCCCGTTTGAAATAATGGTTTCACCATCTTTGATTTCTTGATCTGCAGATAGGGTATCTAGTGCGGTACAATCTGATTGGAGCAAGATGAAAGCAATGAATAAGAATACAGGTATGGAATGGTCATTCATTGTGGATTCAGTGCAATGACCTTATGACGTATTTTTCACTCTTAGTAACATGAAAACACACGTTTGATAAGATGCAAACAGATAAATAACTTATTTTTTAGCGGTCAAAGTCAACTAAAATGGAAGTCTTTGCTTATCAGGCTATTTGGCATACTTTCTTTGATGGCCATTTCTCATCCATAAATGGTGTTTTGATATTTAAATGTGGCATAAACTCTACCAAGTGTTTTCAGGAATAATCAAACATAAGAAACAATGATTTCACTCTCTGGATTCTTCACTAGGCTTTTTTTTTTTTTTTTTTTTTTTTTTTTTTTTTCCATCAGATTTCATATCTAAGGCAGGACCCAAATTCAGGTTTGAATATCCCTTCGAAGTTAACCAAGAAAAATACAGGTATGGATTTCTCCTCGTTCAAACCAAGTTAGTCAAATTTTGGACCCCGCCAATTTTCAAGACCATGATGTACGGCTCTCAAATTCCATGAAAGTTACTACATATAGTGTAATATACGTTTGATGACCTGGTCATACGTCCTCATGTTAAGTATGACTTTGTTTCGTTAACTTTTGCATGTTAATTCTATTAGAGAATCTTGCATCTGTTATGCATATGCAATTAGAAGAGTTTCGGGTCAATCTGGGTTCTGTCCCTTTAATAATGGGTCAAATGAATAGATATTTATAAGCTGCTAAAAAAAGGAAGAATAGGGGTAGAAGTGCCGAAATTCGTATTAGAATTTTTATATTCTAACAAAAAAAAGGTTAGATTGTTAGTCTAATGGTAAGATTTTGTTAATCATACTTGATGAAAATCTGAAATTAACTAATAAAAATAATCCAGCCAGACGTTTTGATTCTCAAATACTCCGTATATTAAAAGGGGGCACATTACCAAACACGTCCGACCTACTAGTTTTGCATAGTATAGGATTCAATATTTAACTAGTAATGAAATGTAGCATTTGAATGAGCTATAGTATAGGGTTCTACTTCTACCATAAGCAATACGATGGCAATGTTCTCAAAGGCTCAAGGCGCACTAAGGCGCAAAGGGGGTCAAAGAGCCTCGATTCGAGGCGCAAACCAAGGCGCGGGATTAATAAATATGAGGCGCACTATATATGTAGGTTTTTTTATAACATATGTGACAACTTATGCAGCTTAAATTACACAAAAATATCAATATTCAATGCATAATGCCAATTAATGGTTATTACATCTAACAAAGCTTGCATTTAAACCCAAAATATCAAGCAAGCAACATATCAGAATCCATGAACTACCCTAAATCCCTGAATATACATTACAATATATGAGTTTATGACTTATAAAATCTAACAAATTACCATGTATCTCTATCAACTATTAACAGCAAAAAATCTATAGTTGTTTGGTAACAGTTAACACTAAAGAAACAACATTTATGTCTGTTAATAAGCTACTATTCTGAGACATTAGATTACAAAAAATATATATGTATTTGTTGATTGTGTGTTTTAGTTATTTTCTAAAATATTATGGTTATTAGATACTTTATAACTTAAAGGGCCCAATGTATATAACATGTAAGCCAAAAAATGTATCTTACTATTAAGAAAAAAAGACCAAAACCCCGTTACATCTTCTAGGCGCAAAAATTCCCAAGGCACAAAAGTGCAAATATCCCCAAGGCGCTCCGATTTTTACGGGATTCATGCATGTCGTGAGCCTCGATCTGAAAAAATCCCAAAGGCTAGAGCCTCGTGGGATTTAGGGAGTAGGCGCGCCTTAGGCGCGCTTTTTAAAACATTGCGATGGAGGGCTGTGTAGAAGAAAGTCCTTAATTACACGGTATGCGTATGTTCCTAACGACGGTAGGTGATTTCTCTTATACAACAAGCTTACACCAATGGCTAACATCAAATTCTTAGCTTTTTCACTTTACTTTGAATCTGCTCTTAAAGACACACAAACTGATACAAATTTTTAAGAGGCCACTTGTACATACATACATATTCATAGCATAGTTTTTGAATAAATAATGAGGCACTCACCTCACAATGAATCCATCAAGAAATTAAAACATTTTTTTACATGGTATCGACTGACTTGGAGCTAAGGCTCTTGGTACAAGCCTAACCAGCATCGTCAGAATCCTAAGTTTCCACTGCGAGAATTGTTACTGATCCGGGACCGGAAATCCCTAGTCCAGCCAGTTAAACCGGAAATTGGTTGTACTAAGGTTATCCGCTGATTACTAAACCAGTAAAAACCAGCCTGTGTTTTTTTTTCAAAATAATCTTTTACTTCTAAAATTTTAATTGAACTCGGCGTAATGGATATGAGACCAATCACAAATACTTATGTGAATTGTAAGTGAGATTATATCAAAAAAATACGGCCAATTTGAAAGAGGCAAATTGCAATGTTTTCATATGACGTTGCTAAGGCTTGAACCTTATTAGTATTCAGAAAACACCGACAATTGGATGTAAATACGCATGGGCAACACTGGCCAATCTATACAAGGGTGAAAAAGTGATACCAGTAAATCTTAGCCATTCTACAAGCCAATTGATGACTAGATAAGAATATGTTAGATTAAATATAGACAACTGTTCATCGTTTAACAAATCTCATAACTTGATTATGAGTACAAATCTCATTATTTTATACTGTAATTTACACGCATCAACAAAGGGATGATTCCTTCGGGCAATTGTACATAACACAATTTTGGTTATACAAGAGCTGCAGACCTTGAATTGAAACTCACTCAATCATGATGTGAAAGTATAGAGAACAGACCCACGAGTGCTGATTCCAGTAAACCAATTAAGCTGTCTTTTTCATAACCAGTGCGGGTCGTGTGCCAACTGCATTTGATTGTAGAGAATGTGGTAGCAGACCTCGTAATATGGATAAAACAGCAAAATTCAAGAAGATATAGTAAAATAACAATAGCTTTTGTGAAGCTCTTCCAGATCCCACAAGCTCTGATAATATTGCAACCTGAAAATTAGATAAGAAACAATGTGCAAAGACTGAATCAGTATTACTCCATTTGTGATTTATACACGCAAACTTGAAAAGGAGTCAAGTATTATATTGTTTCTCTAATGGGTCAAAACGGGTCAAAATTTAATAATCAACTAAAAAACGGGTCAAATGGTTCAAAAGTCACCAAAGTATCCTCTTGAAATCTGCTTATTAAAAATAATTAGACTGAAATTTTAATAGTATAGTTTATGTTCTCGTAATGCCACTAAAAGTATTGACTTAAATGCTTTTGGACCCGATTCGCACTCATTTTTTCACCTTTACTAATCTACCCGCAACATCTTTCGTGTGAACTATTTTAAGGAAATAAGCCATACTACCAGACATGAAAACCGAAAAAAACATAGTAGAACACAAAAAGGGGAAGGTTTGGGCGTCTGGCTGATGACATGCTTATAAAGAATGAACCAGGTGCGTAAGGAAATAACAAAAACCCACATGGATACGGGAGCACACAAACACATGTGAAGCATCGAATTGGGAATGTAAGAGCTAAAGCCTAAAAGTAACCACGTAAAACCAAATCTTGTCTTTTGGACTGACAATTACAAAAGGTATATATAAAAGTGGGAAAGTCAGGCCGAAGGTATCGCAGCAACATGAAACGTGATCATTAAGGGACACAACTCAACAAGGTGCAATGCTCACAATTAATTCCCATGACAATTTACAGACATTGTAATGGGATCACACGAACAATTCAAATCACTATCTTATAGCTGAATTCAACATACAAATAATATCAGATGTATCTCTATACTAATGAAGAGGATGAAGTTAAGAGTACCAAAGCAGTGAAGAAGTAGATGCCATCCATCAAACAAGTGGTTTGAAACCAAGATTTCCCAGCAACAATACCATATAACGAAACAATGGAGATGGGCCAAGCGAACAGAAGCTCAAGCCAAGCAATGCCAACAAAGAAATGAGGTTTTTCAGATAACAAATAGTGTCCAAATTCATTAATGAACCAGTTCTTGAATTGTACGAGGAAGTCCGGAAATATATAGGATGGAAAAATAGTTTGAGCATCAAAAAGTGGTACTGCTAATGCGATTACAATGAAGTAGATGAACAGGATCAAATCGATTATATTGATCAATGACCACATCTTCTACTTGATTTTAATGAAGTTTATCTTGTATTTATGTTTATGTTTTGGTGATTGACTTGAATGTTGGAATGTTGCAGGTTAAACTGCTTGGTGAGCATATTAGAGTTGACTTTAGAGACATGACAAAGCTAGATCTCTTCTTTATAATAGATTTTTAAATCCAAATCAATCTGATCTTATAAAAATATTGGAATACTGTAAATAGCGTTACTCCAAAACTCATGTGGGTCAGATTTGCTTTTTATACAATATCTTGTAAGTTAACTCAAGAAGCCCCATGACTCCATGAGTACATATTATGTTACCAAATTCTTATCTTAAGCACCTATGAATATAAAATGATTGAAAATCTATATACTTGATTAATACTAGTAGCAATGTGTCAATTTCAACTCATTTACGTAGAATGAGTTACTAGGATTATATAGTTCCTTCCACGGGTCAAATGGGTAAATTTTGGTAATTGTAATAAATGAAATGGGTCAAATGGTTTAAAAGTCACCCAAAGTAACCTCCAATATCGCTTTTTAATAAGACATTATACATAGTTTATGCAATCATATTTTATACATCAAGTGTCTAATAATTCATACCAGATAAGCCATACTACAAAATATGAAGGAAAAAAACTAATCTCCATAACAAAGAAAATACAGAATGATTTGGCTAACTACAAAGAGTAGCCAACTGCTTATAAAGAGAAACGGTTGGCATTTATTGGGTGTCAAAGACACCATACTGCTTATAAAGAGAGATGGTTGGCATTTATTGGGTGTTGAAGACACCATTATTATGGGCATTTGGTTGCTGAAATTTAGTTAACTTACAACAAAGAGGGTGAAGTTAAGAATACCAAAGCAATAGTAGACACCATACATCAAAGTGGTCGTTGGCAACCAAGATTTCCCAGAAAAGATACCATATGACAGTTTGCGAGGGGCCACACAAAAACAAGCTCGAGCCAAGCAAGACCAACGGAAAAAATAAGGTTTTACAGATAAGAAATAATTTTCAAATACATTGACAAACCAGTTCTTGAACTGTTATAGAATTTCTGGGAAGATATTGGAAGGAAACATGTAACAGATGGGACACTCTAAATAATGCAAAGCATATAAGTAGACCATTTGGGTCGCCATAAAACAAACTTGGTTGTAATATACAGTAGTAAACCTAAACACTTGCAGAGCGAAGAGAGCTTATATCATCTAACATCTAACATATCCCTCTTATATCATCTAACAGAATACGCTCTAGTGAGCTCTAACAACCAACTATCCCCGTAAATACTACAAAAGCAACTTAATTTTCTTCACGTTCATCCTTTCCTTAATTTGCAGCTTGTTTACCCTTTACTGATAACGTTTTTTTGCCTAATTCTGTAGCATTGCCGAGCCTTCTCTTCCAAATCTGCAATTATTTTCTCGGACTCATCTATTATCTGTTTAGGCAGTTGCTCTTCTAAGTAATCAAAAAAGTCGTCTAATGTCATCTTCTCCAAATCCCACTTACGACTATCAGGTTCAGTCGTCTTCATCAAACCCTCAGCGCCATCTTGTCGATTTTCTAACTCCTCTGCCACTTTCTTTCCCTTGTCTACATGTGCCGCTTCTGACAAACCCTTTACTGAATTACCTTCAACTGCAGATTCCTTTCCATCACGACCTTCTTCCATTAACACCAATTTCTCCACCACCTGATCTTGAGCGGTTTCATTGTTGGCCTCATTTCCTTCATCAACTCTGACAGTCTCGTTACCATCGTTCACATTCTCCTCAATTCCACCACTTTCAACATTTTTCAATGGCTCAACCGCCACCGCCATTCTCCCTCTCCGCGTCCTTCTACCAACTACCGGAACAGCTTCTGGCGCTTTTTGTTCATCTAAAACCGTACCCTCAGAAACATCCACTGGCAACAATTTCTTCTTCCTCCCTCGTTTATTTTTAGGCTCAACCGCAGCAACAACTACATCCGTTGTTTCTTCAGGTATTTTACTCAATTCAGTGACCTTCTCCGCCTTCTTCGAACTTGTCAATATCCTCTTAGAACTCGCACTTTCCACCACATTCTTTGTACTTTCCACGCCTTTCTTCCCTCGACCACGCAAATTCCGCTTACCTACACCTTCCTCCACAACACTTTCCCCCAATTTATCATCATTTATTTCCTCAACAATGGCTCTAGACCGTCCCTGCCGCCTAGTATTCCGTCTCAATCCAACAACCTCCTCAACCACCATTCCAATCTTAACAATAATCGAAGTCAACTCACCGATTTTAATACAATCAGCAGCATTTAAAGCAGTAGGAACACCAGACTGGAGTTTTTGGCCGTTTAAAAAGGTCCTGTTAGACGAATGGAGATCGGTTAACATCCATTGATTATTAAGGAAATGAATGGAAATGTAGTTAGATGAAATACCTGACTCTTTGATTTTAAAAGTGTTGCCACGTACTACACGACCGATTTTTATGAGTTTGGTGGATTTGTATTCTATTGATTCGCCTTCTTTCGGGCCCTTTTCGATTATTAGCTTTATGTTTGTTGATGATGATGACATTTTCTTTCTTTCTACTGTCTACTCTGTGTGTTTGTTTGAAATTTGAATACTACACATGTTTAAGTTGGGCGGTTATTTGTTTCTTTCGTTAGCTAACGAATGTTTGCATTGCGGCGCCGGTACTCTGTATATAAAATTTTATGCGGCGATTGATGATAATATTATGGAGGCTGGCTAAACCGAACAAAACCACCAAAAATCGAGAAACGTTTGGGTAAGTAGTCCGTTGTACGATCCAATTTTAAAAACCATGTATACAAGGTAAAAAGAAAGTTATATTAATTGTATGAATTATTTATTTATTTATTTATTTTTTGATTAACTTGTACAATAAGCATATTAACATGTACTTTTTATGTGGAGGATGTTTTTTTTACAACATTAAATAGGGGGTTGAAAAAATAGTTGAACATTTATTGTATTAGATGGGTGTACTAATAGCTTAGCTAATTGTATTTACTTAAAAATCTATTTTTGGTAATCTTAAAAATTTAATATGAAAGAAGATCTAAAATGTATTATAAGTATTATAGATATAGATATGCTAGGTTCAACAGATGACGGTGTTAGGGCTTAATCATACATGAGAATGAAATGACAAACAATTCAATTCACAATATGGAGAGAATAATTTGTGTCCCTTGTCTGTTACAACAATATCATAAGCCTCGGATTTAAGCATCAATGCGGACCAGTAAGTTATAGACGAGCATTGGTTCATTACGTGAATTTAATGATACAAACGCCGCAAAAACTGAAACAGAACTCTCATTTAGATCATAGGAAGCTATTAAAATTAGAGAGAACTGACTAATAAATGCTGATCTTGGAAAAACGTTCAAGCTCTCTTTTTCCTGGCCGTAATAGGTTTTGTGCTAGTTGCTTTCGACTTTTCTGAATGTGGTAGAAGACCTCGCAAGATGGCTAAAACAGCAAAACCCATGAAAGGGAGATACAACTTCAAAAGCTTTTCTGACGCTTTTCCAGATCCCACAAATTCTGATGTTATTGCAGCCTGAAAGAAAATAAAAAAGATTCTCTAATCATGTTAATACAGAACAACTCAAAGTTATTACCCACATCTTACATTCAGCATGAAAAACACTACAACCATCAACACGGATGGGGCTACATGGAAGTCATCTTCTACAGGCCTGGTCGAAAATTTACTATGGTACCGATACCCTGGTCGAAAATTCTAGTTCTGCCACTGTTTACACCGGGTCAGTCTAAAATGCCTCCTACATTTACGGATACAAGAGACTAATTAAAATAATATGTTTTCCTCTACAAGTCTCAATAACAAACTTTAGTGCTCTCTAATTTCTCATCATCAGTGGATTGATCTAAAGCAGAAACTCATCCATTGTGTAATAGACTTGTCACAAAGGCTCATTGAATCAGACACCACTTGGGCTATGGCCTTTTCTACACAGTTTGGATCTTTTATGTTGTGTTTTCTTATGTCATATTACACTTTTTAGCTTCTACTATATCTATAGCCAATTTTTCCAAACTCTCATATATAGCTAACAACTTCAACTAGGTAACTAACATCTCACATATCCAACTCCAGCTCTATTATAACACAACTACAGCTACAATTAAAACTAATTTTCCAAACATTCCTATCATCAAATGCAGCAACAACGACATGACTCATAAATATAACTAAGAGGGTGTTTCAAACCACGTTTTGGGATAGATCATCTGTTGCATTTGTAAAACACAAATACTCAGAAAATAGTATTTGGTAAACCATTAGGAAACCTAATCCTAAAGAGAAAACACGTGTCTAAAAGTCTCAATCTGCTGTTTGAAAACATAGTTATGCAAACGCATAATCTGATTTTAAAACGCATTTCCAAACATCCACAAATCTACATTTTCAAAATCTCAAACATTGTGATTTAATTCACCTAGTTTAAAAGTTCATCTCTAAGTTTAGACCCACATTATTATAGCTTTCCTTTCTTTTTCTTTTTTTTCAAAAAAAAAACAGCTAACAATCTCACAATATTTACAAATGTCCGGTAGAACCCACAAACATTTACAAGCCTTTTGGTCCTCATAACATACCTACATTCCTAAACACCGAAATTCAAGGAAATCGTTCAAAAAAAAAATTTTTTTACCCCTTTTATAATAATTAATACGAGTAAATAAAACTTCTAAAAGCAGTCTACCAGGGTATGATCTGTCTACATTATATTTCCCTGATAACTAGCTATGGTAAGATCGGGTATTAACATAAATCAAACTCTAGAAAAGAAATACAAAAGTAAAAAACAAACACATACCATAGAAGTAAAAGTAGTAACACCATACATCAAGCAAGTAGTCCTCGACCAAGACTTCCCAAATGCAATCCCATACAAAGAAGCAACAGCAAGTGGCCATCCAAACACAAGCTGCAACCAAACAATTCCCACAAAGAAATGTGGCTTTTCAGCAACCAAGTAATCCTCGTACTCATTTGTGTACCATGTTTTGAGCTGTACGAGGATGTCTGGGTAGATACTTGTCGGGAGAACTGTTTGGGAATCTAGAAGTGGTGCTGATATTGATATTATGAGAAAGAAGAAGAAAATTATTGCGTCTATGAATTTTAACAAGGCACCCATTGTATGGTTTTTTTTGGTGGTTGATGTTGTTGACTTGTTTTTGATGTTTGTGATTGATGTTGTTGGTATGTGAAGAAGTGAAAGTTGAAGTTAAGTTGTGGAATTATTTTACTATTTAGGTCCAGTTGTACTTCTAAAACCCACGTGGTTTGGATCTACTTTAACCTATATTTATTGGCGACCCCACGACCACAAATTTAATAAATCTTTTATATAATACAGAGTAAAGCAATACGTAGTAACACAAGGATAATTTTATATATATATCCCTCTTTTACTTCAAATTTACATATAGAGAAAATGATTAAAAGAGGCTAAATAATTAACTTTTTTCTTAAAAGAAGTCAAAAATAACATGTTTTCTCAAAACGGTCATGTGCGAATGTGCGAACGTGCAATTTCACTAATTTATTGACGCGTGTCCAGACCAATAATACAATATCAATCATTTGTTCCCAAGCAGATGTGCGAACGACAGTTGTGCGAATTTCAGCTAATACGTTAAAAAAATCTTTTTTGTCCAGTCACCATCAACACCAATCAACACCACCACAGATCCGCCATCACCACTACAGATCCGCCATTACCACCACAGATCAACACCACCATCACCACAACAGATTAGCCATCACCACGACCTAATGTAGCATTGTTTTCTACGGCGACTGGCCACCATCGTACCATCATGCTACCATTGTTGTACCACGATTATTTTATCATCACTATAATCGCCATCGTCATTGCTTTCAACCACCACAAGTACAACCACCAACTAGATCTAAAAACATTAATCTACAAAACCCACTCCTTATACTCGATTTTCTTCCAAACCCATAAAACGGAATCTGAAACTTGCAACCAGCCACTGCGATCTTTACTATCAAAACCCATTATCTAATTTGGTCATCCATCTTTAAACAATAGTCAACACCCACCCATCAGTTCAACCCAACAACCACGAACCACCATCTTTTCTTCCTAATTCTATTTAGTATATTTATTTTTGTTGAAGATTTCAAATTTTATGGAGATTTGGAAATTTAGAAATAAAATGGGTTTAGATAATAATGATAATGGGTTATATAGAATTTGTTGTGGTGATCAGGTGGTGGTGATAGTGCTGTTGATTGGTGTTGATGGTGACTGGAAAAAAGTTGTTTTTTTAACGTTCACATTAGCCGGAATTCGCGCAACCGTCGTTCCCACATCTGCTTGGTTGAGGAGCGGGGATGTGGGCCAACAAATGATTGGTCTATTTGGGTGACGTAACTTTGAGTCACATCATATATTTTTCTTGGTTTATTTTTTATTATTTTTTAGTATTTCTAGGTTTAGTTTTAGTCCTTTATTTTTTTGGTGCAAAAGGTGAACTTCTTATATTAATCACTTCACAAATATGGATACAATGTATTATTTACATACTGCTTAGGACATTTTCTAAAAGCAGAGAATTCAAACTAAACACCAGATATCAGACTAATCTAAATAGATGTCTGATAAAAAACTGAAAACTAAAACAAAACAGAAACAAAACAATCATCATCTCTGTTCTGCACATTCCTCATTCAATCATCTGACCTTTTCATTTCATCATAGAGATCACCTTCATTCACCTTTTCTTGCACATTACCATCTAACTACATTTCCATATCTCTTTCCATCAAGACCATTCATCCTGCCACCACAATAGTCAAGACAGAAAAGAGTATGGCTTCGTTAGGAACCCATAACCCCTCCACAAGCAAGGGCTATACCAAATGTGCTACATTTCCATCTCTAGAATGGCTTCACACATTTGGGAACACACGCCTTGCGGTGAGGACCAACCATTACCTCTTATGGGAATACAATGAGTGGACCATGAAGTTTCATCTTTCACAACTCTCAATTCCACTCAACTTGCATTCCCCACCTAGATCAGCTACCCTTCATAATAGGTAACCTACTTTATGGTTTCTTCAATTTAGAACTACAAACTCATCAATGCAAATCTGTTACCACCAACTGATTGCCCTTAGAGATCACAGTCTAAAATTGAAAAAAAAAAAAAAAAAAAAAAAAAAAGTTACAAGGCCTTCCATTATGCTGATCTAAAAAGATGATACTTCCAGTATAGAAGTATGATCTTAGGCTTTCAAAAAACCTTTAAAATATTTGCAGATATCATTAAATCTTTCTGCAATTCCATAGCACTCCTTAGCCATAAAGTGCCTAGTTATCCCAAACTGCTTTGAATACTCCATTTTTTCAGACAGGAAACTACTTTATGTTTAGGAATAGATCAAACTTAATGAGATTCTAACTAAAGAACACTGTTACATTCCCAGTCTTTTCCAGTTTTTATCCACAAGATGATCTAATCCCAAACAAGGTACTAGCCATCTGTCTAGCTTATCCAATCCACATTCAACCTTTATTCCACATAATTGATATTCAACTGCCATTTCTCAGCCATTTTGACCACATTACTAGTCCTTTTCATCTTTAAACTCACCATTTGTAATTTGATCTTTTCGATAATATTCTTCATAACCACCTCTTTAGTTTGTTTTTCTCCTCTAAATAGTCTTGCATTCCTTTCCTTCCAAATATAGTACACAATTGTAGCCAGGGTAATTCTCCTCATCACACTTCCAATAGAGTTGTTACATGGTCTGTTACAGTAGTTCTCAATTACATCTCCCCATTTATCAGGCATCTTCCTTTCATCAATCATTTCCATTAACTTTTTCCATATCTCTTTTGAGTAAAGACAATCAAAGAAAAGATGTTCATGTGAATCATTGACTAATTCACACAAAGAACATTTCATGTCTTGATTATTGTTCCACTTCATCACTCTATCTTGTGTTTGTAATCTTCCTCTAACTGCCATCCAGAGAACAAAAGCATATCTAGGATTACATTGAGAGAACCACACCACTTTGTTCCATCTAACATCTTCATTTTGCATTCTAAATACATCCCATGCCTGCTTTGTTGAAAATTCCATAAGAGTCCCATTCAAATCCTTCCATTTAGTCATATCCTCTCTGTCTTCTTCAATATTTGGCACATTGATGTTGCTAAGACTAGGGAATATATCTATCCATTCAGTAGGCCACTTCCAGCAGTTGTTTAGCACCATATCATGAACACATATATCATCCTTAAGTCTAGTGATTCGCCTCAAACGGTCAGATAATTATTGGTCAACCACTTGTGAATGGTCAAGTATAATAGTCAAACAGCTGAGGCAAATGCTTCCGTGAAATACAGTGTTTTCCCGGGTCGTAATGTCCCAACGAGGTGTGCGATGTTTTATTATAAACGAATCTGTGATTAGTGAACGGGAAATGTATAAAAGTGTGTGTGTGTGTGTGTGTGTGTGTGTAAACTAGGGTTTTGTAAAGTAAAATGACTTAGATAAGCTAATGGAATGATTACGTAAAAACCTAGATATCTAAAACGTATAAACGTTCACCAATTTAAAATCAGACGCGACTGCGTACTGAGAAAAAGGTGAGTTTTAAGAAAAATAAACTACAAGGGTTAAAATTGACAATCCTATAAACTTAAACTTAAAATAAAATTAAATTAAAAAGAAAACTATTTTTTAGATTATTATATTATTTATTATTAATTATTAAGTTAAAAACTATTTAACTATTTAATTAAACCAAATTTAAATTAAACTAAAAATTATAAATACTACAAATTAAACTAAAAACTTGTAAAAATAATTTATAAACTTAAAAATGAACTTGAAGAAAGTATAAAAAATAAATCTTTTTGTCTTTTTATGAATTTCTTATTAATTAAAAACTATTTATATTATTCATACTAATTAAACTATTTTAAATTACAAATAATACTAAATCAACTTAGAAAATTATGAAAAAATTTATAAAACTAATTAACCATCACAGGAATCCTAAAAAATTATAAAAACTTTATTTTATGTATTTTTAAACTAGTTTACTAATTATTATTCTAATTATTAAATAATTACCAATTAAACTATTTAAATTATAAAAACTATTAAATGAACAGTAAAAATTCTAGAAAAATTAATAAAATTATATTATGACTTATAAAAGCTAGGAAAAATATAAAATCTAGGTGTTGCTTTATAAAAATTAATTATGCTATTTATAACTTACTTATTAATTAATTACTAAATAAACTAATATTAATTATAATAAATACTAAATGATAAAACAAAAATCTGAGAAAATTATTAAAAATACTTTAACCTAAAAGGAAATTAATAAAAATATAAAAACACAACTTTCTTAATTAAAATCTAAAAATGAAAATTAAAATTAAATTAAATTAAATAGAAACTATCACTTATTTTTATGTTGTCTTTTCTGGATTTTTCTTTTACAAAACTATTTTATACTTAAAAATAACTAACTTTTGTAAAAACAATAATTTTAGAACTTATTAATAAGCACTGTGGAAGCTTAATGCTACCACAGTTGACTTTTGTTGACTGAATGAGCAAATAAGCTCAAATGAACTTATGTGAGACCCACCTTGGTATATTCTGGTCTAAATAAGTTAGTTGGACTAGTAAAAACTCAATTTGGTCAAATAAGCTCAGTAGATAAGCTGATAAGCACAAATAAGCTAATCCAAAACTCAAAAGCAACACAGAATAGGGACAGACTTTATGGCTTATTCTAGGTGGGGTCCACTGAGGTGCAGGTCAAACAAATGGTCAATATTAAGAGCCTACTAGGAGGGGGTTGGGAGAACTTAACTAGGGGGTGTGGGGCCCACTGAGATGGCCACAAAACACCACCAAAGTTGGTGGTGTAGGACTGAGCTGTTGATGCAGGGCAATACCTTGCCCTGCAGGTAAGTTTGAGGGTGAGTGGGGCCCAAAGGAAAAATGCTAAAAATATGATGAAGGTGAGAAATCAAAGTTGAGCTGGTAATCTATTAATACAACAAATTTCAAGTCCTGGATCCAAATCCTAAATTCTAAACAAATCTTTGAAGTTTTATGAAAATCTGAAAATGAAACTTTGACTATTTTGCTTAAAACTTAAAGTTTGACTTTGGTGAATTTCTAAACTATCTTACTGATTGATAATGTTATATTAAGCTAAACTAAGACTGAATTAAGCTACTTTTGTGAGTTATGAGCAAGAGTGAAGTGGTTTGAGGTCTCACAACCCAACAGTTAACTGTTGGGTGGGGGAACTTGGAGATTTTGACTTTTAGACCTTTGAGCCTAAGATTTTATGGCTCAGATAACTTCAATGACTCAATTATGAACTAATGAAACAAAAAACAAAAACTTAAAACAACCAATATCCACAGAACTGTATAATACCAAACACCCTTTTATTGACTGTGAACTTGATTTTCAAAGCAAATGGTATATTTAGACAACTAAACTGATTCCTAACTCTATATTATGATATACTAAGATCAAATGGGCAAGAATCAACCACTCCACAAGCTTAAAACTCAGATTTGTCAAATATGAGTGTTTCACTGTGAGGTTTTTGATTACAAGCATAAACTAATTTTCAAAGAACAAGCTGATGAGATAAGGCTGTATTATCAGTAACAAGCATTAAATAAATACATAAGAACACTAATTAAGTAGTAACAAGTATGATCAAAGTAAAAAGCTCAAAATAGAAATATGGCTTACAAATGGTACCAACTGAGAAATGATGAAACAAGGAACAAGGACCCAACTTAATACCTCCCAAAAGGTTCTAAACCAGAATCATTCCATAATCCAATCATGCTCCATACCCAATATGCTTGTAACATGAATTTTTTATTTATTTCCTATTTATTTGATTTTTTATGAATTTTTCTGTTTATGAGTTAAACAAACAACTAAGGTTTTCCAAAGCTTATTAAAGCTTTGTCAGAGCTTATAAGAGCTTATAGAATCCAGATACAAGACTAGAAACAACAAATATGCTTTTTGATAATTCTTGAAACAAAAGTAATTTGCATAATCTGAGATAAGGACTGAAACTTGAAATTAACCTGAGAATAAGTTTAAATTACATCAAAGGGACTGAATACAAGTGTTTGAAGCTGAAATTAACAACTAGAGATTATTCTACTTTACCTACGATTAAATTAAGCTACTCC
This sequence comes from Artemisia argyi, assembly GCA_030686995.1. NCBI lineage: Eukaryota > Viridiplantae > Streptophyta > Magnoliopsida > Asterales > Asteraceae > Artemisia > Artemisia argyi. The sequence goes on from CM060696.1 coordinate 104,558,144, forward strand.
TAAACTAATAATCCTTTTCTTCTGCTTTCCTTGGTTCTTTATAAGACTTTTAGGCATCCACTTGAGTTTCTGAGTGTTTCCCATCACATCTGGTCCGTTGGTTTTGTCAAATGAATCACCACCCTTCAAATTACTTTTTGGCGGGAAAAAGGGGTTTTGGCAGTTAGGGATTGCGTGTGAGGGTTCTAGGGCATTAAATACGCCTTGGGAGTTGTGTGAAGCGGTGGAGATAAGGTAGCCAGCTAGGGGTGGTGATGTGGAGGCAATACCAGTGAGGTGGTGGTGGTTTGGGTGTTCTGTGTGAGGGAGAGTGGTAAAGGTGAGGGTGGTATTGCAGTTTGACCGGGGTCAAACTTGCAAAAGGGTGTGGGCTGGTAGTGTAGATGGGCCAGGGAATAGGTGGGCTGGGTAATGTTTGTGTTGTGGATTGGATTTTGGTTTTGTATTTTGGGTTTATTAATATTTAGGTCCGGTTGGTTTTATTAGAAATTACAAGGACCAAAAATGTAATTAGGGAAAAGTTGAGGGTCTGAAATTGTGACATTCCCATAGTTTAAATAAGGGTCTAAATTATCACATGTGAATAGTACCAGGGCATTTTTGATATTTTTAATTTTTTTAAATACCCGGGGACTAAAACTGACAAACTGCCAAACTTGAGGGACTAAATGTGTAATTTATTCAAAACTTTCACCCAGGGACTAGTAGTGACAATTATGAATTCCCTAGGACCCTTAATGATAATTTTCCCATTTTGAACACCCAGGGACTGAAACTGTCAAGTTTGAAACTTTGAGGAACCTGTTTTGCCAAACTGTGAAACTTCAGGGACCAATCATGTAAATTCACCAAACTTAACACCAAGGACCATTCCTGCAAAAGATTATTAGTACAAGGACCAAAATTGCTTTTCTCAAAGTTTTTACATCCCAAGGACCATTTCTGTCAATTTCTAAAGTATAGGGACTAAACTTGTAATTTTGTGAAACTTTGCACCAAAGGACTAAATATGTAACTTTATGTTTAAAAAGGACCTTTGATGACTTTTTCATGTTTTTAGAATAACCAGGGACTAGTTTTGACAATTTATTAAACTTGAGGGACTGAAACTGCCAATTATGCAAACTTTGTACGTTTTTCATCTGTTTTTGCATATTTTGCATTTGAAACATATAAAACACACCTTTAAGATATTTTAAGTATTTTGATACATATTTGAGTGTTTTTGTATGTTTTGGCAATTCAGATTGGTATAAAATGATGAGTATTTAGACACTCATCATCTAGCATCATATATCTCTCTTTTAGTGATGAAGTTACTTAAAGCACCAACATTACACCACTGATCATACCACATACTAGTATTCTTACCATTACCAATAACTTTCCATATTTTGCTCCTGACTTTATCTCTTAAATCCAATAATGACTTCCACATCCAACTGTCACTATTTTCCTTTTGTACATCCCATATACTTCTACCTTTTAATTTCACACTGTTAACCCATTGAACCCAAAGTGACTCTTTTCTAGCCGCAATATTTCATAGGTTTTTCACCAGTAAAGCTTCATTCCACCCATCTAACATTATTAACCCTAAACCACCTTGACTTTTTGGACTGCAAACAATGCTCCATGCCACTTTAGCCTGTCCTCTCTTTAATTCACCATTGCTCCATAAGAAACCTTTTAGAACTTTATCAATGTCTTTAATAACAGACTTTGGTAACAAGAAAACTGCAGCCCAATATATGTGCATAGAGGCAAGAACTGATGCTATTAATTGGAGTTTTCCTGCATAAGAGAGATAATTATTCTTCCAGTCATTGACTTTCCTTTTGACTCTATCAATCAGCTGTTTACAATCAGTTGCACTTATCTTCTTTGTCACAAGAGGGACCCCTAAATATTTCACTGGTAGTTTCCCAACATTAAATGGTAAGACACCCAAAATTTCATTAGCCTCACCATTCCTCACATTCCCAAAGAAAACTGTGCTTTTACTCATATTAGGCAATAGACCAGATGCTTTACTAAATTCAGTGAGAGTATCTTTAATGATTCTAATAGACTTAACATCACCATGACTGAGAACTAATAGATCATCCGCAAAGCACATATGAGTCAATTTTATTTCCTTGCAGCCTTTATGATATTTGAATTCACCATTACCATGTGTACTTCTCTTCATCATTAAAGTAAAAACTTCCATTACCAATGTAAAAAGATAAGGTGAGATGGGGTCACCTTGTCTTAGACCTCTGCCACTTGAGAAATACCCTCTTCTTTCACCATTCAAGCAAATTGTGAATTTGGCAGTTGTGACGCAAACCATAATCCATTTCACCATTTTTTCATGAAAACCAAACATACCTAAAATATGCTCAAGAAATTGCCAATCCACAGTATCATATGCCTTTGCTATATCAATCTTCAAACAACATCTTTTTGGCCCACTTTTCCTTTCATACCCTTTAAGAAGTTCTTGAGTAATTAGGATGTTATCTTGAATTAGTCTTCCTTGAATAAATGCACTTTGGTTCAGACTAACAAACTTTTGTAGACCATCTTTGATTCTGTTTGTTAAGATTTTGCTGATACATTTATACACTACATTACAACAGGCAATTGGTCTAAATTCAGAAACCTTACTTGGATTGTTGACCTTAGGAATCAATGTAACAAGTGTGGCATTCATTTCACCAAGCAATTTCCCAGTATTGAAGAATTCTTTTATGGCCAAACATACATCCTTCCCAACAATAGCCCAAGCTTTCTTATAAAAAGTTGAAGTATAACCATCTGGTCCAGGAGCTTTGTTTTCTCCAATATCAAACATAGCTTTTTTAATCTCTTCATCAGTGATCTCCCTTACCATCTCATTTGCTTCATCATCATTCAATCTTTTATCAAATAAACCATTTGTATTCCAATTCTGACCAACATTGTTTGATTTCCCCATAAATTGTTTAAAATGCTTAACAAACTGTTCTTCCATAAGCTCCCCTTCCAATCTAACACCCTCTTCAGTGTAAATACTCATGATCTTGTTATATTGCCTTTTACTTTTTAGAACTTTGTGAAAATAAGTATTGTTTCTATCCCCTTTACTGATCCAATCAATCTTAGCCTTCTGATACAGGAAACTTTCTTCATCATCAATAGCTTCATTGTAGCTCCTCAAAGCCTCACTTTCAATTTGTTTACAAACAACTGAATAAGGGTCAGCATCAACTTTTAACTGAGCATCCTTCAAGTTTTCTCTTCTTTCCTTTACTCTTTCAGCCAAATTACCATTCTTCCACATTAATTTGTTCAAAGGTCTTTTAAGAAGCTTCATTTTCTGCACAAGCCTATACTGTTTGTAACCAGTGATCTTAGCCTTCCATTCTTCACTAACAGTTGTTAAGAACTCCTCTTTACCAGTAATGTAGTTTGCAAATCTAAATGGCTTGTTTTTCTTGATCAAACATTTAGGGAACTTCACAATAACAGGACTATGATCAGAAACCATGTATGGCAAATATTCTGCACTTGCCAAAGGAAACTTAGTTATGAACTCTTCATTAATCATTGCCCTATCCAGTTTCTTCAAAATACTTGTCTGAGGTTTTGTTGGTGACTTAATCCATGTGAAAAATAGACCATTGCTGCATAAATCTTCAATTTCAACCTCATTCACACAATCAATAAACTCCTGCATATCATTTGTGACAGTTGATCCTCCAGCAAAATGCTCCATAGGCTTTAAAGTGACATTGAAATCTCCAATAATCAACCATGGAGTTCCACCAGTAATTCCTCTAGCTCTTGTTAATTCTTTCCATAGTTCTTTTCTTTCTCTACCAGTGTTAGCAGCATAAACAAAACAACATAGAAATTTGACATTATTATTAAGAGTTTCAATCATACAAACCATATGCTGCCTGGAGGAATGAATCAGCATCACCTTAACCTCATCCTTGTTCCAGCTCACCACAATTCTACATCCATTCTGACTATTAACCACATTAGATACCCAACACCAATTTCCAAATGCAGCTTCACAAACTTTTGGCAACTTGTGTGGTTTCACATGAGTTTCTAAAATAGCACATACCTGAATTCCTTCTTCTAGAATCAATTTCTTAACCTCTTTTTGTTTTTTCAGCTTATTCATACTTCTAATATTCCAAGTTGCTAATTTCAAATCCATAAGAAAAACTAAACTACATATTTACAATGCAGTTACCAGAAACTGCAATCCTTATTCAAAACATTCTTACTCAAACCAGTGACATTCTCCTTTGTCACTGTTTGAGTCATATCATTCTTTCCTTCCAATACTTCTGTTACATTCATTTCCTCATTCTCCTTCTCTTTAAGCCTATCTATATCCCACTGTTTGTTGAAGTAGTCTTCCATATCTTTTGTCCAATTTTTAATTTCTGCACAAGTGGGTTGCAACTTCTTATTGAGGTAATTATCAACCACCATTCTATCATTTAACACCCTTATTTCATCTGTATTTTCAACTATTCCTTCATTCAGGGCATCAAATTTATTATTGCTCACACTATCTTTCACTACTTCACCATTTTTTCCTTTTAAAATGGATGCTGATACATTTTCTTGCGTTGCATCTTTACCCTTATCATATTCACCATTCTTCTTCCTATATTCCTGTCTTTGGTAATTGTTGTTAACATTGCTTCTGTATTGCCAACTCCTATTTTGCTGCTGCACATTTCTCTTCTTATTCTGAACTGGTGCAAAAACTTCATTGACTTTTGTTTTATTAGCTTCCTGTTTCTTATACTCCGACTCCCTTCCCTCTTGTATTTCCTTCTCATTTCTAGGTCTGACATTACACTGATCAAACACATGCCCAAACACCTTACAATGTAAACAGCATTCAGGCTTCCAATCATATTCAACTTTCACCACTTTTGTTCCTTTAACATTCTTATTCTTATCTGTATACTCAATTTTAATTTCAGACTTCAATTGTTTACTAGCCTCAACTTCCACTAACACTCTTGCATAATCTGCCCTTCCAACACCAAATTGACACATATAAACAGTTGTAGAGTCCATCACCATAGGTTTAGACTGCTTGCTAAAGCACTTATTCCTTCAACACTCCATGCTTCCATTGGAATATTGACCATTTTAATCCATAATGGCAATTTGGTTGGTTCCACTTTCATTAGTCCTATTTCACGGTTCCATTTTTGCAAAAACAATGGTCTATTGTTAACCATCCATGGACCTTGATTTAGGACATTATTCATTCCATTTTCATTCTGAAACTAAACAAATTCACACCACTTGCATTAACAATCACCTCTTTTAATCCAAACCCACTCCACATCCTTCTAATATGGTACCTCAGTTCATGAATCATCATATTCTTACCCACAAAATACCCACAAAGAGTAAACTGCCATTTCACACTACCTTTAAGCACAATATCCTCATCAAATAAAACTGTCTCCTCACCATCCTCTTTTACCTTAGGTGCTATAAACATCAAGTTTTTAGTCACAATTACAGCATCCTTAGTCACCATTTTAGCATAAGAGTTTTCAGTTTTACTTATGTTTTCCTTACTCCTATTGGTATCAACAAGACTTCCATTCACATTATTCATATCAATATCGTTTCCAACAGTAGAATGAGAAGAACTTACAACATCATCCTGTGTATTCTCCTCAGTGCTCTGTTCAACCTTCTTGTTGCTATCAGTCTCAACATTCATTTCCCTAACATCTCCATCATTCTTCTTTATTCCACTATCTCTTCCTTCATCTCCTTCCATATTCGTCTCATTTTCCTCAACTAAATCATTTTCCCCCAAATTACCATTCCTCCTATTATTCAATTCCTCATAATCAGTCTATTAGGTAATTTTTTTTTCCGTCTGGAATTTCTTCCTCTCGGAGACATGATTAATTGCACTTAATCACTACACATATAGTGGAACAATGAAAATTAACAAGTAAAATTAAAAAACAGGCTAAAAATTGGGGAAAACACTACCAATCGGTTCGGAATTGAATTCTGAGTTGAATGCACTGTTTAGAATTTTGAAATACGTACGAATTATAGATCAAATCAAGGTTTTAGAGGTATTTTAATGGTGGAAATATATGGGGAAGTTAGTTGGAAGAGAGAGAAAGGAGAATAGTGTTTTTAGTTTTAGTCCTTTATGTCTGGTGGTAAGTGTAATTTGTCTTTTTGAGTTTGGGTTTATCCTTTTTAATTGTCTTGTTAAGAACGTGGGCTACTATTTTTTGTACCTTGTTTTCTTGGGTTTGATACTTTGATCTCTTTTATGTATATTGTCTTTCACAAAAAAAATGGGTAGAGAAACCTTATGAGATTCAAAAAATATATATATATACAAGCAAAAATCACATGTACGTATTATAATCGTCAAAATAATAATATAGTTATTCCCTCCTAATTAACTTCAAAATTAATCAATCTTCTCATGTTTGGTTAATTGTCTCCAAACTTTCTATAATAAGTAGCGTGTAGCCATGCTCATATTGTCGTTGACATTTCCCTTCTTCTTAATCTACAAATTCATTTGCTTTGATTCTTTCAATCCACATAACACAATGGAAAGTTTAAAGTCCGTCTTAACGCATCCTAGCGATTTTCATATATTGTTGAAGCTCAAGATAGCAGCAATGCAAGCGGAGAAAAACATTCCAACGGAGCCAAACCTGAGATTCTGTTACGCAATGCTTCAAAAGGTCTCTAAAAGCTTTTCTTTCGTTATTCAACAACTTGGAAACGAGCTTCGTGATGCTGTAAGTTTTAGGAAATAAAAAACCAGTTGTTATTTTAACTTTCTTAATTTGCTAGGACAAAAAAATATGGGAAGCAAAACACCTCTTGTTAGCCAGATAGAAATCGAGAGTCCTTGAACCACTCTTTTGAACTATTGTCCTCCCAACATTTGTAACATAGCCTGCGACATCTGCTAGTATCCAATAATGTATAGTAAGAGCAAAAATATAACATGGCACCAAAAACCGTTTAAGAAAGAATGTTTAAACAAAAAGCCTAACCTATTAGATTTTTATTGTTTGTAGGTTCAATTTCATCAAAATCCGCAAGCTCAAAAGGATATCTCACAAAGCCCTTAGGGCTGACAGAAACTTTTCTAATGATTATGGAACCATCAAATTCAAGAATGTATGGATCCTGCCTAATGATACGATAGTCATCCTTGTTTGGTTGCACAATAAAATTCTTGATAGAGTAAACACCGCCTTCTTTTAAACCTACAAAATTGTGCGCTATATTACTCCTTGCATAGCAATGCATCGCCTTACCCTGAAAAACATTGCATCAGAATTCAATATCCCCATTCTATATGCATAATTGTAAATGTAATGTTTACTTACCTTGGCATCACTAACAACAAAATCTGTGCTCAAATACCTCCCACTTACTGCATTCACATCCCACATTCTACTGATCATAACAACAATTGTACCACTAATACCCGTATCGAGCTGTTCCAAAAATAACTCACCATTATGGTCAGCAACATGAATGGATTTGCTACCCGAAGACTGGATGGACATGGAGTTACTACCGGAAGCTTTATTGGACATGGTAACTTTTGCTGCAATTCTGGTTTGGAAGCAAAAAAAAATTGATGATTATGGTGGTAAAAAAATATATGCATACTGTATTTATAGTTACAAACACAGGTACCTTCATTAAGAAGGATTGTAACCCACATGTCTCTTCATATGCAGATATTAGGAAGCTATTAACCCCCATTAAGGAGGCTTGTAACCACATGTCTGTTCATATGTTGGTAATTAGTATTAGGAAAAAATAAAGAGAGGTACCTTCATTAAGAAGGATTGTAACCCACATGTCTCTTCATATGCAGATATTAGGAAGCTATTAACCCCCATTAAGGAGGCTTGTAACCACATGTCTGTTCATATGTTGGTAATTAGTATTAGGAAAAAATAATAACTCGGATTTATATCATGAACAGCATTAGCGTGTTGTACTCTATGCAATCTTGACGCCTCCGCATTCAATTAGAGGGGACAATCTTATAGTATGATAGATAGATTTTTTGGTGACCCCACGACCACAAATTTAATAAATCTTTTATATAATACAGAGTAAAACAATGCGTAGTAACACATAATTTTATATATATATCCCTCTTTTACTTCAAATTTACGTATAGAGAAAATTCTCAAAAGAGGCTAAAAAATTAAGTCTTTTCTTAAAAGAAGTCAAAAATAACGTGCTTTCTCAAAATGGTCATGTGCGAATGTGCAAACTTGCAATTTCACTTATTTATTGACACGTGTCCAGACAAATAATACAATACCAATCACTTGTTCGCAAGCAGATGTGCGAACGACGGTTGTGCGAATTCCGGCTAATGTGCGAACGTTAAAAAAAAACTTTTTTGTCCGGTCACCATCAACACCAATCAACACCACCACCGATCCGCCATCACCACCACAGATCAACACCACCATCACCACAACAGATCCGCCATCACCACGACCTAATGTAGCATTGTTTTCTACGGCGACTGCCCACCACCGTACCATCATGCTACCATTGTTGTACCACGATTATTTTATCATCACAACAATCGCCATCGTCATCGCTTTCAACCACCACAAGTACAACCACCAACTAGATCTAAAAACATAAATCTACAAAACCCACTCCTCATACTCGATTTTCTTCCAAACCCATAAACTGAATCTGAAACTTGCAACCAGCCACTACGATCTTTACTATCAAAACCCATTATCTAATTTGGTCATCCATCTTTAAACAAAAGTCAACACCCACCTATCAGTTCAACCCAACAACCACGAACCACCATCTTTTCTTCCTAATTATATTTAGTATATTTATTTTTGTTGAAGATTTCAAATTTTATAGTTTTTTTTTTTTTTTTTTCTATGTAGTTATGGTGGTGGCATTTTTTGTTTCATGGAGATTTGGAAAAATAGAAATAAAATGGGTTTGGATAATAATGATAATGGGTTATATAGAATCTGTTGTGGTGATGGTGGTGTTATCAGGTGGTGATGGCGTTGTTGATTGGTGTTGATGATGACTGGAAGAAAGTTGTTTTTTTAACGTTCGCACATTAGCCGGAATTCGCGCAAGCGTCGTTCGCACATCTGCTTGGTTGGGGAGTGTACTAATGGTCGGGGATGTGGGCCAACAAATGATTGGTTTATTCGGTATATTTGGGTGATGTAACTTTGAGTCACATCATATATTTTACTTGTTTTTTTTTTTTTTAGTATTTCTAGGTTTAGTTTTAGCCCTTTATGTCTAGTGGTAAGTGTAAATTGTCTTTTTGAGTTTGGGTTTATCGTTTTTAATTGTCTTGTTAAGAACGTGGGCTACTATTTTTTTTTTACCTTGTTTTTTTGGGTTTGATCTCTTTTATGCATATTGCCTTTAAAAAAAAATGGATAGAGAAACCTTATGAGATTCAAAAAAAATATATATACAAGCAAAAATCACATGTACGTATTAAATAATCGTCAAAATAATAATATAGTTATTCCCTCCTAATTAACTTCAAAATTAATCAATCTTCTCATGTTTGGTTAATTGTCTCCAAACTTTCTATAATAAGTAGCGTGTAGTCATGCTCATATTTCCGTTGACATTTCCCTTGTTCTTAATCTACAAAATCATTTGCTTTGATTCTTTCAATCCACATCATACAATGGAAAGTTTAAAGTCCGTCTTAACGCATCCTAGCGATTTTCATCTATTGTTGAAGCTCAAGATAGCAGCAATGCAAGCGGAGAAAAACATTCCAGCCGAGCCAAACCTGAGATTCTGTTACGCAATGCTTCATAAGGTCTCTAAAAGCTTTTCTTTTGTTATTCAACAACTTGGAAACGAGCTTCGTGATGCTGTAAGTTTGTCTTGATAAATGTGTCCGTGTTTGTTGTTATGTTATTTGCTAAAATGTTTTGTTTATTTCAGTTTGTTCGTTAAACATTTGGAGTTTGTAGACTGTGAATACGTGAATAATGAAACTAGTTTATTTGATTGAGTAAAGTGCACGTGACAACAACTTTTGTGATAATTTTCACGTTGTAAACAGTGGATATAAAAATATAGAGTGGTTAGTATGCTAGGATAATTGATAAAATTTGAAGTAAATTTATTGCCAAATTCTAAAACTTAAGTGAAAATTTAGTGCAATTAAGTTTGCGGGTTTTTTCTGACCAATTGACCTAAACAATCCTTGCACAATACCTTTCAGCTCGGCAGTACGTATTAACTTCAGTTTCTTAGTTTCAACAACTAAATTTTACTTCAAATGCGCATGTGCAGTGTGTGTTTTACTTCATGCTGATTTTTTACCACTCTAGTAAACATTAATCGGCCTTTTATATGGTTTTATCTCTTTGTGAACATGTTTGTTGGACAACTAATCAATTTTATAAAACACATACTTATAGAACTGCCATGTATCCTTTTTAACCATGATGGTTTATTGAGTAATATTAACGCTTTCCTTTCTTTTTAAAGCTTGAATCTTAATATTCTCCTGCTTCAGGTATGCATTTTCTATTTGGTTCTTCGAGCCCTCGACACTATCGGTATGTCTTTTACCTCTATGCACATGCATGCATGCGGGTCTGTTCAATATTTACATCACTTGCAGTTTCTTGAGTTTCATGTGGTGTAGTCAAAAGGAGATGGTGATTACGAACTTGCCATATTTTTCTGATTTACATATTTTAATGTTGTTTCCTTTGGACTAGAGGATGATACAAGCATAGATATTGAGACTAAGATACCAATTCTAATTGAATTCCATCGTCTTATCTATGATCCAGACTGGCATTTCGAATGTGAGTACTAACAAATTTTTAAAATGTTTCTAATGCCTATTTGGAGCTTAACTAAAGGTTAATTTGCTAATTCTTGTTGTTTCTTCTTACAAAAGGTGGTACAAAACAATGCAAAGTTCTCATGGACCAGTTTCATAATGTTTCTCAAGCCTTTTTGGAGCTTAACGAAAGGTTGCTTTTGCTTTTACATATAGCTAAATTATGGGATTTCCAGTGAATGTGTTTGTGTGTCACCGTAAATGTGGATTTAATGCTCTCCAACTATTTTTCCAGTTATCAAAAGGTAATTGAGGATACTGCAATGAAAATGGGCGTAGGAATGGCAAAATTTATACGCAACGAGGTATGCACATATCTTATTCATTGTTCAATGCATCATTGTGAAGTTACTATCTTGTAGTTGAGTTTATGTGGACTTTTCAGGTTGAGACAATTAATGATTATGATGAGTATTGTCATTATGTCGCGGGGCTTGTTGGAATAGGATTGTCAAAACTCTTTCATGCCTCAGGCAAAGAAATTTCACTTCCTGACCCTATCTCAAATTCAATGGGCTTATTTCTCCAGGTATTGTTCTGATCCTAGAATACATCAGCGTTTTGTGACTGTCAATGTACATCGGGAAAGTTGGGTAACAGGTTCAAACATGTCATTTTAGTACAGGTCAAATTAATCAAAAACGCTATTTTGTCAAAATTAGATATATAACCAATACAGTACTATTAGTTAAATGACAGTAAATCGATTTATGAGATTGTATGCATTAGGAAACACTTTGGTATGTTTCTGCCTTTTTAACCCGTTTCACATGTTTGACTTTATATCTTTTTTCTTTATTTGACCCGTGTGAGAATAAAAATATCCCAAATTGACCCATTCACAACTAAACGGGTCATTTTTGGGTACGGGTCAAAATGGCTACTTCTACAGGCTCTACTTGTAACATTTACACCACCTTGTAGAAAGCAAACATTATTAGAGATTTTCATGAGGACATAAATGAAGTGCCCAAGCCACTTATATTCTGGCCTCGCGAAATCTGGAGTAAATATGTAGATAAATTTGAGGTATATCTTTTCATTTACTTGAACAAAAGCTTAATGTTACCGACTTCAAAATTTTGAAGCTGGAACTTCCATTTAATTAACTAGTTCTTGATGATACATATGTACCTCAGGACATGAGACACAAAGATAATTCAGAGAAGGCATTAGAGTGCCTCAATGATATGGTGACAAACGCATTAATACATATTGAAGATTGTTTAAAGTATATGTCCAACTTACGTGATCCAGCAATATTCAGGTCTTGTGCTATACCACAGGTACGTCTTTAGTATTCTCACATTAAATAGCCGTCATTTACTCTCAGGTATTCCATGTGAATATGTTGCTGATTTGATTGATGTTGTATCAGATCATGGCGATTGGAACACTTGCTTTATGCTACAACAATATCAAAGTTTTCAGAGGCGTAGTCAAAATGAGACCTGGTAAGTTTAATGGAACCATCGTTTTCTTCTTTTACGTCTGTAAACTAGTTCTGAATGAGGTACCGGTCGAAAAGGTTTGAAATAAAAACAAATATGATCACTTTTATGTTTTTCTTGCCTGTATTATCCCTCAGAATGTTAGACTATTCAATATAGTATAAATTTACCCGGCATAAAACGGAGAACTATGATTACCTTGGGTGTGATGAGTAATCTAGCTAAACATGCGTAATTTCCATCTTATGTTGGTGACTTGGGGAATCGATTTCCAGGTCTTATGGCAAAAGTAATTGATCGGACTAAGACTATGGCAGACGTCTATGACGCTTTTTATGATTTTTCATTGTTACTCAAGTCTAAGGTATTATTTGTTGTTTTTTTTTTTATATCAAAAATTCTCTAAGATATGTCCTTCTGTCACTATATATTTATTTGGTTTTAATGAAAGTGTGTATTCACCAGATTGACAGTAAGGATCCGAATGCCAAAACAACATTCAGCAGGATAGAAGCTGTCAAAAAGATATGCAGGGACTCAGGCACCATCGATGAAAGGTATGTCAAAACTCCGTTAACACAATGCAAGGTTTTGGAAACACAAGTTTCACTTTGGCACAGATGAGAAAAATAGCTTAAACTGTAACATGTTAATGAGTTGATCGTCACACAAAGTACTACACTTAGACAGTTAAGCTTATGATCATTTTGTGTTCCTCAGGGAGTCTTACATAGCTATCGACGAGCCAAGCAATGGCCCAGCTCTGGTGAGGGTACCGGTTTTTCCAAATTTTCTGACGATATTTAACCAAAACTATCTTGAATACAATATTTGCCATGATCTTTATGCAGGTTGCTTTGCTTATCGTTATACTTGCAATTCTTTACGCGTATCTACGTGCTGATCGAGCAACCTAAACCAGTATATGCGGTCATCAAAAATACCACATCAACCTTTATCAGAGTTACAAACTTTGCAATATGAGATCAACCTTTTAAAACTTTTCAGTGAATTCATATCCGCATTATACATGAATTTGAACACATTTACATACGACAAGTCATGTCGGATTATGTTTTATATCTATGCTGTCAATGTGTAAAATGTAAAAATTGACAAAAATGAAAGCATGTCAGATTCATTCAAGTTTCACCATATATAGTTTACTTCGTCGTCTTCAATAAAATCAGAGCACCTGAACTATATTGCTTGGCAGCATAAATTTTCAATGCAATTACATATACGGAAGAAGTTATTCCCCAACACTACCAATTCTCGATCTTGAAGATCACCAATAAACAGTTTGATCCGAATAGCATTTTTTCGTTGTAATCTCGTAAAAGAAGGATGGGGATGTTAGTTTATATAGTGAATGGGATGGGGATGGGGAATGTTTTTTTTTTTTTTTTTTTTTTCTTTTTTTGATTGAGTGGGGTATTTTTGGTGAAGGGAATATTGAAAATTCCAAAGCTTAACAATATAATCCCATTGGGACGTTAAATATCAATTACAATAAGATGGTAGGCAAACGAGCAACAAGATGTGCCGCAACCCCTTTTTGGATGGCAAACCCAATCCTACTAAAAATGGAGTTTTGTTTCTTAGGGGTCGAAAAATTACTTTGCACAACCCATTAAACCAATCAACTAAACCTTTATACAAATACATCATTTTCAACACTTTAATAAACCAATCAACTTAACCAAAATTACCTTTGAACATGTTTGGGTCAGAGTTCAAAGCTTAAAATTAGTAAAATAAATCCAAAACGACATCTTTATCATTGATGTAGTTAAAGTCTTATGGAGTAGTTCTTCAATCTCTAAATCATAATCATAATGATCAAATTTGCAGCTAAATATAAAAAACAAGCAGAATAAACAGAAACAAGCGATTTCCATTGCATAGAACTGATTACATCCGACCATTAAACAAGGAGAATAAACATAAACTAGTCTAAACTGACTAACAAATCAATCAAACTAATCTATGCAACAGCCTTCTTAGGAGACTTTGCAGCTTTCTTAGGAGACTTTGGTGTTGGTTCCTTAGCAGCAGTCTTCTTAGGCAACAAGACCGGGTTAATATTCGGCAAAACACCACCGTGAGCAATCGTGACTCCAGACAACAGCTTTCCAAGCTCCTCATCATTCCTTATCGCCAACAACACATGTCTGGGGATAATCCTAGTCTTCTTGTTGTCCCTAGCTGCATTTCCCGCCAATTCCAACACCTAAACACACAACATCTTAACTCATTAACAACCAAATTTTAAAAAAAAAAACAAAAAAAAACAAAAATGTCATATGTAAGGAAAATTTTGATTTACTTCAGCTGCGAGATACTCGAGGACGGCAGCAAGATAAACGGGAGCACCGGTACCAACACGCTTAGCATAACGACCTTTCTTCAAATACCTTCCAATTCTACCAACTGGAAACTGAAGCCCGGCTTTAACAGAACGAGTAACCGACTTCTTTCGTGGCCCGCCGGCTTTCCTTCCTGCTGCTCCCTTCTTCCCGTCCATTTTACTTAAAAAAATGATGAATGTGTGTTTGTTTTTGAGTGTTTGAGGATGTGGTGAGTGTGGAGATTTGGGATGCTTGTTTATATAGTGTGAATGGGATGGGGATGGGAAGGTTGTGATCCGTGTGAAGTGAAATGGACCAATGGGAGTGAAGTATGAAAATTTTGAAATTTTTGGGATTTGTTTGAATTGTTTTGTGTTCCCGCCGGAGTAAAGGCTCTTTTTCTTTTCTTTTTGTTTTGAAATTTTTGGGAATTGTTTGGATTATTTTGCGACCCGCTTTAAATATTTAATAATGTTTTATTTGGGGTTGTAAGGCTACCCAAATCCCCTTACTTTTCTCTGCCACGTCAGCTTTCTCTCTCCAGCGACCTGCAGGCGATTCAGTGCCCCAGTAAGGGCGACCTCGTTCAGTTTTTTTTTTTTTTTTTTTTTTTTTTTTACATGCATGCAAACACTCCTTATCAGCCAAATACGTGTTGTACATGCAAAGCTCAAATAAGTGTTGTACATTAATTCATCAAATACGTGTTGTACCAAAGCCCAATCTCCCAATACAAACATTTAGTGGGATGGTGTACTGGGCTAAATAATAAAAAGGAACAAACATATGTTTCTTGCCTTTGTCGATCCAGGTCTCGACCTTTTGTCGCATGTTTCTTGCCTCGACCGAATACCCACAACAGCATGGATCGACTGGGATCGATCGATTCAATCAGTCGTGTGACCTTACTGTCCCCAGCCTAAGGTACCATAGATGTTGAAATTTTCTATTGAATGGTAATAGATTGGAAGATAAAATTAAAAAAATATACTTTATATGTATTTATGGTTATCTATACTACATATAATATAAGAGTGATAACTCTCTCTCTAAATTCTAAGACATATAAGAAAAAAAGCATAATATACAACATTTTAATGCACATAATTTTCAGATGTACAAAACAAAAAACATAATGTACACCACTTTAATGCACATATTAAAAAAAACAAAATACCACATTAATATTATTTAATGTAGTTAATTAATTAACTGCTCAATAAATACAATTAATACAATTATTTAAACACGCCTTAAACAAGAATTACAAATTATCAACCATATTGTACAACCTAATTAAACACAATTTTTGCATTAAATATCACTAATACAAATAATAAAACACATTATAAAAATATTGAAGCCCGAACAGGCAACAGGCCAAATGGGCTTGAGCTCGAACGAGCGCGGGCCAAACGGGCTCGAGCCCAAACAGGCACGGGCTATAAGAAATTCTTGATATCCATAAATTTATTAGCAAAAAGAACATAATAAACTAAAATAAATGATTAACCGAAAAATTTTTATTTCAGGTACCCGCCGCCGCAACGTGCAGATACCCTGCTAGTTTAATTTGATGCAAGTACGAATTGGGTTTTTAGTTTAGAGATTGCGATTGATAAATCGGGATTAAGGAATTAAAGGGTTTATTTTATTATCTTAAATTGATAATTGGGGTTATTTTAGGGCTGTAATCCAAATATTGATGTATTATTTGTTTTGTGGTTCATGTTTATGTTTATAGAACTGAATGATAAGACTATAAGAGGTTGTATTAGACTACTCATAATGATCACACCCTTTTATCTTTTATATTAGCGTAATCTCATTTTTCTCTCTATTTATTTTTCTTCACTCTCTCTCACTTTTCACCCACAATGGTCACGACTCTCTCGTCTTTCATTAAAATACTCACTTTTATACAAACATATCTCACAAAATACTCTATATACACTCACAAATCAAATATGGAGTAATTAATAATAAACATATCTCAAGGGGTCCACAAATACACAAACCATAAAAGGTGAGTTGCTCAGGCGTTCATCCTCATTTTTTCTTGGTCTCACGCATGACACAAACCAACTCAGTGGAGTAACGCGCCACCATTGTCTCTCACGGACTGTCAAGCGCCACCATTGTGGCCAGCCTTAGAAAGGAATACTAGAGATGCAATGGTAAAATAGTCGCTAACTATGTTAAAATGTTTCATTGAGCATTAAAAGAAAACATCATTTGCTCGCACGCCTTTTGTTAATCATAAGTGGTATTTATGGAAAAATACATCATTCAATGCTTAAGTAAAAGTTTGGTAATTACGAGTAGTAATGTAAAAGTTAATCGTGCTACATTCAACATTAAAAAAGAGTTGTTTACTCATACCTCTTCTGAAATTATAATTTGACCCTCCAACCCCCATCCTCCTACATTTTTTAACTACTTTTAAATTTTTGTTTGTAAGAGCGTAAAAAATATTTTGAAAAAAACTTAAGCTTAGTCTATATATAATCTTGTGTCAAGTGCGAGGATCATGAGTGTGATGTTTTGGCTTGTGCCCGAGAAAGAGACAAACTAGAAGAACGTATACATGAAATGATAATCACCAACTGCATTTCACAATTTCGCTAGAAAGTGGCTCTAGTCGAAGTATTGAGTCATTGCATACAAGAATTTTTTTAAATGTAATTGTTAGATAAGTATGTTATAGTATTCATGTATATCACCTAGTTTGTCTCTTAGTTTGTTAGAGTAATTCTAGGAGTCAATGTATATCCTAGTACCTTTTGTATCTGTATATATACCGATGAAAATGAATGAGAGCAAGCATCACTTTTCATAACTTTCATGGTATCAGAGACTATTCTCTATACCTAAATCGTTCCTTAACCTTATTCTTATTCCTTCTTCTTTCTAGTCAACTCAATGGCAGAAATTTTTTTTCCATCTGTCTCTCACAATCACCAACATCAAGAACTTATTCCCAACCCTAAAGATGGAAAAAGGTTTGTATACCTCATGTACAGGTGCCTCTTCCCACATGGCATCCTCTCAAGGTAACTTTTCGTCTTATTTTAATATGACTCATCCTAAGGATGTTATTGTTGGTAGCGGACATACACTTCCATACGTGGTTATGGACATGCAACTCTTTCCTCTCCTTATCCTCCTTTACGTTTACAAAATATTCTTCATGTTCCTAAACTTATTAAAAACTTAATTTATGTCCGTCATTTCACTACCGATAATTTTGTCACTATTTCTTTTGATCCTTTTGGTTTTCATGTGAAGGATTACTTGACGGGAACATCACTCATGAGATGCAATAGTACCGGGGACCTCTATCCTCTTCCCAAATCCATGTTACATCAAGATTCCTCTCCTTCTGCTTTTACTGCTTTCTCTAATGATTTATGGAATTCTCGTTTAGGACACCCGGGAGAAGCTACTTTGCGCTCTCTTAGGAACAATAAATTTATTTCTTGTAATCGTACTTCTTCTAAACTTTGTGAATCTTGTGTTTTTGGGAAGCATATTAAATTGTCATTTTATGATTCTACTACTTCTACTACCATGCCTTTTGATATTATTCATATTGATTTGTGGACTTCACCTATATTAAGTTCCGCGAGTCATAAGTATTATGTCTTGTTCTTGGATGATTTTTCCAATTTCCTTTGGACGTTTCCAATTGGTAACAAGTCACAAGTTTACTCTATTTTCTTGGCCTTTAGTAACTTAATTCGTAATCAGTTTGAGAGGAATATTAAATCGTTTCAATGTGACAATGGTAAAGAATATAACAATGATTCTTTCAAACACTTCTGTCACCATAATGGCATGGTTTTCCATTTATCTTGTCCACACACTTCATGGTGTGCGGGATTGCGCTCTCACAAAAGGTTTTACCTCTCAAGGGATCTTGAGAAGTTTGCAATCCCCGCCAGGCAGTGTACCTGATCGTTGTAGTATAGTATAGTGACAAGTACCGGGGGATTGATCATTCAACTCAGGAATAGTGTTCGCTAGGATTAAAAAGTCTACTAAACTAGGTCTAAAGGTGAGGGATGATTCTTTTTGTATTTTTATATTTTTTAGAAAGCAAGTAAAAATCTCAGTTTTGAAGGAGTGGGCGGAATTAGTTGCTAGCAAACTAACCCAATTAACCAAAGATGCAATCAAAATAAATAAAATAAAACTTAAACTAATTTGTGGTGGAAACAATAATAAAAGAAAATGTGTTTACTTATATTTCACTACTCCCTATATATCTTTTACCAGTTGATTAGCTTGTTACAATTGCATGGATGACGATTTATATTCCTTTATACTAGTCGTAGGGCCGTATACGATATTCCCTAACTCTATAGGCTTCTACTTCATTCTAGGTCGAGCCGACTAGTAGCTCCTAACGTAGTATCACTAGCAGTTGCCTACGCATTAAATACAACCAATAAATCGCAGTACACCTCCGATCATGTTTCTTAAGACGTTCAAGCAAGTTACCAAATGGAAGTCTGCCAGTTTTCTTAAGCCTAACATTGAATTCAATCATCCACAACAATTATAAACAAACCATCAACCAATAATTAACATCTAGGTTTCATTACATCTAAGCAAACACAATAAAAACCTAGCCTAGCATGTTAAAAAGAATACAAGCATAAGATAAAATTAAACAACACATAGACATATTGAATGATTATTGGAAAACTTATCTTCAATTGAACATGGATGGAACAAGGGTTGAAACCCTTGTTGTTACAGAAAATTCGTCTAGGGTTTACACCCAAAAGTTCTCCAAAAGTTCCACACACAATGAATGAAAATTAGAAAACTATATATAGATTTTACACCTTGACGGCGTCACGTTGTAGTGTGTGATGCCGTCAAATCGCTGCCAAAACAAGGGTCGTATTGCCTAGATACAATCTTGACGCTGTCATGTTGAGAATAAGCTCTGGGCCGTCACGTATAAGTTGATCCTGACGGCCTTGGTGACGCCGTCAGGCATTTTTGCCTTGAAATAGTTCTGGGCCGTCGTGAGTATTTTCCATATCCACCTCTTTTGTCAAGCTTGACGCCCTTACTAGTATAGCCTTGACGCCGTCAGGTACTGTTCCCAGCAAGGATTTTGAGACTTTGTCGTTTTCTTCACTTAATCGCTCAAAAAACGTCCAAAATGCTTCCTTTTCCAGATTTTTCTCAAAAGTACCTAAAATGACAAAAAGAACGATTTAGGGCAATAATTGATCAAATAATCACGAATTCGGGCTTAAATGACCCCTAAAAGCGATACACTTTTCGCCTTATCACTTCAGCTCAAAATGGTAAAGCCGAAAGAAAAATACGTACTATCAACAATATAGTACGTACTCTCATTGCCCATTCTTCCATGCCACCTAACTTGTGGCATCATGCTCTTGAAATGGCTACCTATCTTTTAAATATTCTTCCCAGCAAAATGCTTTCTAATATCTCCCCAACACAAATACTTTATTATCGTACTCCTAGTTAGGAACATCTAAAAGTATTTGGATGTTTTTGTTACCCTTTATTTCCATCTACTACCATCAATAAACTCCAAAAATGCTCCACCCCTTGTGTATTTCTTGGATATCCACCAAATCATCGCGAATATAAATGCTTTGACTTATCCACGAAGAAAATTATCATATCAAGACATGTTCTTTTTGATGAAGAAACTTTTCCCTTTGCTCAACTTTACACTCCTACACCTCATTCATACACCTTTCTCCATGACAATATTAGTCCATATGTCACAAACTACTTTCCCATCAATAACACAACACCAAATTCACCTTCTGCTTAACCTATTCCAGTTCACCATCCAGATCCTACGACCCCACCCAGCTCTCCTATAGGACCTCATTCATCAGCTTCACCCTCCCATCCAATTCAGATAGATTCTATTTCCCCAACATCACTACCAACATCTCCACTTTCATCTCCCTCTTCCGCAACTCTTTCCCATTCTCGATCTGACTCACCTCAGTCTACTCATTCATATTCACGTGCACCATTATCTATTTCCCAATCTTCTCTTCTAAATTCTTCTCGACCCACCACATCTCGAGCTACTCGTTTACAAGGGGTGTCTCAGCCACCTCCACCTCATACTATAACCACTCGTAGTATGCATGGTATTTTCTGTTGGAATTATTATATCATGACAATCATATTAATAAACCAAGGACATCAAAGTGAGCATGAGCGGAAGCAATTATAATAGATCGAATAACATGTAATTAATTAATCATTAATTTAAATAGTAAACATACCGTAGTGATTCTAGCCCGAACAAGAATCAATGCAATCTTCCGGAACCAATGAACCCTAATTAAGGTTTATAAGGATTATATGAATTACCCCTTACCTTTTTGTAATTCAATCCAAGAATCAAACAATAGTGTGTTTGATTCACGTTCTTGTACACACGTACTAATTCAAGGAAAAGTTTATGCAAGTAATTATCACAAAACAATTTTGGACACAAGAAAAACGAAACCCTAAGGGGTGTTCGGTTTTGGTTCGACCAAGACAAGAGAAGGAGAAGAAAACACCAAGTTGTGTGTGTACAAGTTATGTGAAAAACCTTCACATTGGGTTTGCTTATATACTAGACTTTACTTGGAGCTCAAGGCACAAAGGAGGTGGGTTACACCCCTTGGCCGATCGGTTGTGAAGCCCACAAAGGGTTTCCGGAACCTTCTCTTGTTTCCATGTATTGTCTAGTAATTTGTTTCCTAATCTTCGTTTAATAATTAATTAGTCATTAATCAATAATACCAATTATTATTTAATTGTTTTGTGTTTAATAATTAATTATAACATTTTATAAATAATTATTACATTTCCTCTTCATACGTATTGTGTGCAATCCCGTGATCTCAAGTTCGATCATAACACACGACTATTATTATTTTGTCTATAAAACCAACAGCTCCCACTTAGACATATCATAATAGTGTGATCACATCGATTAGCGTCTTGCAACACGTCGATGCCTCTAGTACAACTTGAGTAAGGCTCCTGGAAAACCTTTTAATGATTTCTCATTATTATTATCCCTTTGTTTCTAATACTACGTTAATAAGGATATGGATCTAGGTCATTCCTTAATTAACCATTCTGTTTCTCGTTCTTAGAAATTGACAAGATTACCAAATTTTTTGAACCTTTCATAAAAGACCTTGGGCGTGGCCACGCAAACATCTTGACAACCCTACGAGGGGCCCAGCAGTATTAAACTCCAAAAAATTAATTTGAAGGAACAAATTCTTTATTGACTACAAGCAAAACACACAAACTTTGTAACACTTCCGAAAACAACTCTTATGACTACCAGTTACGTATAGCGTTAAGTTGTTCCACAAAAATGTACTACATTCATGACCGTTATCTTGTATCTCAAGTCTAAGGATAACTTCTTATGATTTACTTAATGACAAGATCCATAAAGTAACATCATATAGTTGGGATAAGTCCTATATTCAGTATCATCGAATATCATCTGAAATGACATGACTACGCATCAATATACTTAAGTATATTATATCAACTTCAGATTTGTCTTAATTTAATAATATTCCCATATTATTAACTGACAACGGACAATTTAGAATAACTCTTATTCATGGATTTAAACATGCAAAAATAGGACAACAATAATTAATAACAGAAATAAACATACCAACATACTTTATTTCATTAAAATAATAATTGTTTACAATATCCTTTATCCAAATACTAATCACAGTTATGCATGAAACTACTAGCTAATTTAAGTCCAATTCCATTGGCCAATTCATTAAGCTTCTCTTTCGCCAAAGCCTTAGTGAACGGATCAGCTAAGTTATCATCTGTGTGAACCTTCAATAGATTTATTTCACCTTCGTCAACCTTTTCACGAACAAAGTGATACTTCCGTAGAAAATGTCTGGTGCCTCTCATGACTCCAGGTTCATTGGCAAATATGATTGCAGCAGAATTGTCACAATACATATTAATAGGTAATTCAATTGAAGGCATAACACCAAGCCCAGAAACGAATTTCCTAATCCAAACAGCCTCCATAGCAGCTTCCAAAGCAGCAATGTATTCAGCTTCTGTTGCAGACATCGCAATTGTACTCTGCTTCTTGCTCCTCCAATCTACAGCTCCTCCATTGATAACAAAGACATAACCTGTCTGAGACTTCGAATCATCTTTATTACTTTGAAAGGATGCATCACAGAAACCTGTAACACAAAGTTCTGTAGATGGATTTCCACCATATACCAAAAACATATCTTTTGTATTCCTCAAATACTTAAGAATATGTTTAACAGCAATCCAATGTTTTTCACCTGGATTCTGTTGAAATTGACTGGTAATATTTTGAGCAAACGCCACATCTGGCCTTGTGCACTTAACCGCATACATAATAGATCCTACAGCCGAAGCATAAGGAACTTTACTCACGCGAGTCACCTCATCAGGTGTTGAAGCACAAAACTCATTACATAAGCCATGTTTTACTTCCATCGGCAAATATCCTTTTTTGGAATTTTGCATATTGAATCTTTTCAATATTTTGTCAATGTAAGCACTTTGACTTAATCCAATTAACCGCCTTGATCTATCTCTATAGATTTTGATTCCCAGAATGTATGCAGCTTCTCCTAAATCTTTCATAGAAAAGCACTTTCCAAGATAAGCCTTAACAGCTTGTAAACTTGGAATGTCTTTTCCCATGATCAATATGTCATCAACATATAGAATTAGGAAAGTTACATTATCACTCCCACTAGCTTTGTGATACACACATGGCTCATCAAGATTTTGAGTGGATCCAAACTTTTTAATTTCAGCATCAAACCTCTTGTTCCATTGTCGTGATGCTTGCTTTAATCCATAAATGGATCTCTTAAGCTTGCAAACACGATTTGGAAATTCTGGATTTTCAAACCCTTCTGGTTGTGCCATATAGATGTCTTCATCTAGATGACCATTTAAGAAAGCAGTTTTCACATCCATTTGCCAAATCTCATAGTCATAGTACGCTGCTATAGCTATGAGTATTCTTATAGCTCTAATGTCTGCTACAGGAGAAAACGTCTCCTCGTAATCTATTCCAAAAGTTTGAGTAAAACCTTTAGCAACTAGACGAGCCTTATAAATGTGTGCATATCCATCCATATCAGTCTTGATTTTGTAAAGGCACTTACTCCCAACTACCTTGGCACCAGGAGGTAAGTCAACTTCTTCCCAGACTTCATTGTCATGCATGGATTGTATTTCCCCATCCATAACAGCTTTCCATTTAGCTTTTTGAGGGCTATTAATGGCAGCTCTATAACTAGTAGGTTCATTAAGATCCCCTAGTGTATGCTGATCGACCTCTACATTAAGACATAGACGGTCAGGAGCTTTCACAGATCTCGCAGATCTGCGAATGGGAATTACTTCAACTTCCGGTGGAGGACCCAGACTTTCCGGTTCTATAGGAAGTGTGCTAGTGTTTTCTGAAGGCAATGCATTATTTAGATCATCTTCTAGATCATATACCCTCCCACTGATTTTTTTGAACCACAAATTCACTTTCAAGAAAATCACCATATCTTGCAACAAACACTTTGTTCTCAGGTGGGTAGTAAAAGTAGTAACCCATAGTTTCCTTAGGGTATCCTACAAAAATGCATTTAACAGATCTTTGTTGGAGTTTATCTTGTGAGTCACGTTTAACATATGCCTCACAACCCCAGACCTTTAAATAAGACAAGTTCGGAGCTTTTCCAGTCCATATCTCATATGGTGTCTTATCAACCTTCTTGGTGGGAACCATATTCAAAATACGAACAGCTGATTCAAGAGCATAATCCCAAAAAGACAAAGGAAGATTAGTAAGATTATACATTGATCGAACCATGTCCAACAATGTACGATTCCTTCTCTCAGATACACCATTTTGTTGTGGAGTATATGGAGATGTGAGATTCTGGACAATTCCATTCTCAGTTAAGAAATCTTTAAAATCTTGACTAAGGTATTCACCACCTTGATCAGAACGAAGAGCTTTAATCTTCTTTCCCAATTGCAATTCTACTTCTGCTTTGAAAACTTTAAATGTTTCAAACACCTCATGTTTATGTTTAAGTAAATAAACATAACCATAACGGCTGAAATCATCCGTAAAAGTTAAGAAGTAGACAGCACCTCTCCTTGACACATGTCTAAGTGGTCCACATACATCCGTGTGTATTAAACCAAGTAGATCTGACGCTCTTTCCATATTATTATGAAAAGGTTTCTTCGTCATCTTCCCAGATATACAAGATTCGCATTTATCAAATGACTCATCATTGATATTATTCAAAAGCCCTTCACGTTTTAGCTTTTGCATGCGAGTCTTGCCTATATGGGCAAGTCTACAGTGCCAAAGGTAAGACGAATTCAAGTCATACTTTATTCTCTTACTTATGCTGTACATCGAATTATTATTATTGTTGGAAGTCACACAATTATTCATATCAATTTCAAACACACCATTCACAGTAACAACATTAAAATAAAATATACCATTTAAAGAAACAGAAATTTTATTGCCATCAATAGTATGAGAAAAACCAAGATCCAACAAACATGAAAAGGAAACAACACCTCTAATTATAGAAGGTGCATAATGACAATTGTTTAAACAAAGTACTAAACTCGAAGGTAAAACTAAATCAAACATTCCTATGGCTTCAACTGCTGCTTGTGCTCCATTTCCCACATGCAGAAATTGCTCCCCATAAGCTAGTCTCATTTCCTCTCTAAACCCCTGCAGTGTATTACAAATATTAATACCACATCCAGTATCATATACCCAGGAATTTATTTCACGAGATAAAGTAAATAATTCAATGACAAATAAGTTACCTGAAGTGCTGGCGCCCATGTGCCCAGTCTTATTAACCTTATTGTTTCGCAAGTCATCGAGATAAAGAGGACAATTCCTCTTCCAATGGCCCATCACCTTGCAGTAATGGCATCCTTGATCCTTCTTTGGATTATTCTTGATAGAAGGGTTCTTCTTTAGTTGAGGTGGTTGATAAGCCATAACTTGCTTATTCTTATCATCCTTCTTCTTTCCTTTACCCTTCTTCTTGTTCGCATTTGGCTTGTTAATTCTACCCCCTTGTATTGCTAGTACTTGGGGCGTAGGAGCCTTTTGTGGTGTACCTTTCTTATAATCAATGAGCAGTGCGTGCAATTCACTTACAGTCTTCCCCACGCAATGCATATTGAAGTTCCTCACAAAACCACTAAATTCCTTATCAAGGGATCTATTGATTAAGTGCACAGCCATATCATTGTCATAGGGTTTCCCAAGTGTTTGTAGTTGATCCATGTAACTTTTCATTTTCAACACATGAGCACTCACAGGTTCACCAGGACCTTGCTTACAACCATGTAGAGCTTCCATCAAATCGTAAATCTCTACATTTGATGGTTTCTTATAAAGTTTCTTGAGTTCATCAATCATGTCCTTGGGAAAATACTCCTCAAACTGTCTTTGAAGAGCTGTGGACATTCCCCCTAACATCATTGCGGCCACATCAATATGTTCCTTGCAATCAAGATTCCATTTGGCTTTAGCAGCTTCAGTAGCTGCCGTGCCTTCAGGTTCAGCAGGACAAGGCGTTTTCAAGATTTCGAGTTGACCAGTCACTCGCAGGACAATCCTTAGTGAACGGTACCAATCATTGAAATTTTCCGAGCCAGTCAATTTTTCTCGTTCAAAATAAGTTTTGAACACAGAACGTAAGTTGGTGTTATCAGTTTGAGCCATTTCTACAGATAAAGAAAGTTCAAAACATTAGTATTTTTGATAATACAATTTTTCAAGAAAATTAAAATACCCAAGGAAAATAAATCCATAGAATAATCTTGAAAACTAGGATCCTCCATAAACATAGTTTCATCACATTCAGTTGATCTGCTAGTAATGAAAGTATAATATGAGGTAACTTGTTGTACAAGTAATTGGCATAACATTTGTCCAATTCCTAGATATATGGGATTTACGATCACAAAACATTTGTATTGTAAGCATGTTTAGTCCCCATCTTAATGCCTTGAGTCAAGTCTCACTTCCTACTCAATTTAAGTCGTCTAACTTAAAAACTGCAAACTCACAAATCCATCACATCAGTTGATCTGCTAGCAATGAATTTATGAAATTTACCTCTCCATTGCAATCTCGCCAAGTCTCACATGACATAAATTACAACTTCAAGTGTTCTTAATTAGATGGCATTCAACTTAATTTTATAAGGGTATAACTATTTTGATGTGATCAAAATAATGTATGAAGAAGCATGCATACAACTTCATAACATTGGTTTTACAAAACATTTTTATTACCAATTTGCTAAGAGTAAAATAACAAGGTTTTGATTGAGGTATCGGGTTCACCAATTAAAGAATAACCATCAATTATCGTCCACTATATCGTACTTTTGCATAAGCTCGAAAGCTTAGTGTTTCGGATAATCATTGTGGAATTGTGGATTATTCACCCTTAAGATGACAATGTACATGTAATGGTTGTTCGGTAAGTCTAATTTACACACAAACGAGCGTTAAGACAGAATGTTGTCTATCTAAGGCCACAATTTAATGCGTTGCCATCCTTATACCCATCTTATAGTGTGTAAACTTCGGTCGAGCCTATTTAACCATTACGTACAAAAACATCAATCAACCAATTCTTTGAAATTTTAACTCTTAAAAAACCAAAACAATTTCGCCATTATTTAGTCCGTATTATTTTTTCTATTCAAAAATTACCCTTTCGTTTAAATAAACATGTCTAACACAATAAATAAACAAAACAAGTAATAGACAATAAAAAAAAATAAAACAACTAAATAAACACATATACATAATCATAACAATTAAATATGTATAAAACATGTAGCCACATGCAAATCCTATTAATAATCAAATCTAGGTGTATTACGTATTAATTCAATTAGGGCTTTCTTTTTCTTAGAAAAAGAGCCACATACATCGATAAATCGATTGCGTAAGCCAAAATTAAATAAATACCACATAGCACATAATTGATTACTTAATATTGGAGTCTTCCCCAATTCGACATCTATTAAAATTTACATGTTTTAATATAAGTTAACCATTAATATATACGCAATTTAAACCATTTAAATAACACAATAAAAAATCCATGCAAACATGCACTTTTCATGGATTTAGCTTAACAATTAACATATTGCACCAAGATCGTTTACTAAAACGCATAAACAATTACATGACATCTTAGGGTTTCTAGTCAAATTTTTTAAAAAAATAAAAGCAAAACCCTAAAACCCCTAAAGGTCAATCGACCCAAAATTAGGGTTAGGGAAAAAACATAAACCCTAAAAAAAACATGTAACTATACGAATCAAATCCAATTTTTTATGCGTTGCGATAATTAATTACACATTATAACGGCTCTAGATGCCACTGTTGGAATTATTATATCATGACAATCATATTAATAAACCAAGAACATCAAAGTGAGCATGAGCGGAAGCAATTACAATAGATGGAATAACATGTAATTAATTAATCATTAATTTAAATAGTAAACATACCGTAGTGATTCTAGTCCGAACAAGAATCAATACAATCTTCCGGAACCAATGAACCCTAATTAGGGTTTATAAGGATTATATGAATTACCCCTTACCTTTTTGTAATTCAATCCAAGAATCAAACAATAGTGTGTTTGATTCACGTTCTTGTACACACGTACTAATTCAAGGAAAAGTTTATGCAAGTAATTATCACAAAACAATTTTGGACACAAGAAAAACGAAACCCTAAGGGGTGTTCGGTTTGGTTCGACCAAGACAAGAGAAGGAGAAGAAAACACCAAGTTGTGTGTGTACAAGTTATGTGAAAAACCTTCACCTTGGGTTTGCTTATATACTAGACTTTACTTGGAGCTCAAGGCACAAAGGAGGTGGGTTACACCCCTTGGCCGATCGGTTGTGAAGCCCACAAAGGGTTTCCGGAACCTTCTCTTGTTTCCATGTATTGTCTAGTAATTAGTTTCCTAATCTTCGTTTAATAATTAATTAGTCATTAATCAATAATACCAATTATTATTTAATTGTTTTGTGTTTAATAATTAATTATAACATTTTATAAATAATTATTACATTTCCTCTTCATACGTATTGTGTGCAATCTCGTGATCTCAAGTTCGATCTTAACACACGACTATTATTATTTTGTCTATAAAACCAACATTTCCAAACCAAAAGCACAATTTACTCTCTCAACTTCTGTCGCTCCATCCCTACTACCTAAAAACCCAAAAGAAGCTTTGTCCGACCCAAATTGGATTAATGAAATGTCTAATGAGTTCCGTGCTCTTGTTCATAATAAGACATGGGAACTTGTACCACATACTCCTAATACGAATGTCATTCGGTCCATGTGGGTTTTTCGACATAAACGCAACTCTAATGGTTCTTTTGAAAGGCATAAAGCCCGTCTTGTTGGTGATGGGAGTGGTCAACAAATTGGTGTTGATTGTTACGAGACTTTTAGCCCAGTTGTTAAGCTGGCTACAATACGTACGGTACTTTCACTTGCTTTGTCACACTCTTGGCCTATATATCAATTAGATGTTAAAAATGCATTTTTACATGGAAACTTAAATGAAACGGGTTATATGCATCAACCAATGGGATTTCGAGATCCGAACTATCCTAACCATGTTTGATTATTAAAGAAATCTTTATACGGTCTTAAGCAAGCTCCGCGAGCATGCTACCAACGGTTTTCTGATTATGTATCCACCATTGGTTTCATACACAGTAAGTCAGATCATTCTTTATTTATTTACCATAGCGGCCGTGAGCCCGTGACATTGCATACATTTTACTCTACGTCGATGACATCATACTCACAGCATCATCTACTCATCTTCGTGAGTCTATTATGTCTCTACTTGCTACTGAATTTGCCCTGAAAGATATCGGACCATTAAGTTATTTCTTGGGCATTTCAGTTCAACGACATTCAGGTGGTCTTTTTCTTTCTCAGAAAACTTACGCCAAAGATATCCTTGAACGCGCAGGCATATCTAATTGTAATCCAGTTGCTACTCCTGTAGATACTAATTCCAAGTTGAGTTCTACTTCAGGTGATCCTTTTGATGATTCTACATATTATAGGAGCTTAGCTGCTGCTTTACAATACTTAACATTTACACAACCAGACATCTCGCATGCTGTTCAACAAGCTTGCCTCCATATGCATGCTCCTACTACTGATGATATGCATGCGCTCAAGCGTATTTTAAGGTACATACACGGGACTCTTGATTATGGTATTCATTTATATCACTCTTCGGTTACCAAGCTTGTATCTTATACCGATGCCGATTGGGGTGGTTGTCCGGATACACGAAGATCCACATCTTGTTATTGTGTTTTCTTGGGTGATAATCTTATCTCATGGTCTTCTAAACGACAACCACCACTTTCTCGTTCAAGTGCCGAAGCCGAGTACCGTGGTGTTGCTAATGTTGTCTCGGAATCATGTTGGATACGTAATCTTCTTCTTGAACTTCATCATCCTATCACCACTGTCACCCTTGTGTATTGCGATAATGTTAGTACTATCTACCTTTCGGGTAACCCTGTTCAACATCAGCGAAACCAAACACATTGAAATGATATTCACTTTGTTCGTGAGAAAGTTGCTCAAGGTGAAGTTCATGTTCTGCATGTTCCTTCTCGCTACCAAATCGCTGATATATTTACTAAAGGACTTCCACGAGTCCTTTTCAATGATTTTCGGGACATTCTCAGTGTTCGTTCCCCTCCAGTTTCGACTGTGGGGGTGTGTTAGATAAGTATGTTATAGTATTCATGTATATCACCTAGTTTGTCTCTTAGTTTGTTAGAGTAATTTTAGGAGTCAATGTGTATATCCTAGTACCTTTTATATATGTATATATACTGATGATAATGAATGAGAGCATGCATCACTTTTCATAACTTTCAGTAATAAAGATTTGTTTGTGTTGTATTTAAAGATGAAACCAAGTTAGAATTCTTAACACCACATGAAGAACAAATACATGTAGAAAATCTATCTTTACTATGAAACCGTGTATCCGTAAGTCCTGTAACCACTCAGGATCGTTTAGTGGTAAAAAAAAAAAAAAAAAAAAAAAAAAAAAAAAAAAAAAAACTTGTCACAATCTATATCTTATTTCTATTTCTACTATATATTAAGCATTTTGTACTTTTATTTTTAGAAGTCTCTAAAAAAATTATGCTCACACACTTGCTGTTATTGAAAGTTTTTTGAAAATTAAATATATAAATAAATAAGTAAATAATCGATTTAATACGAGTAATAATTATTCATATAACTATTAGTTAATTGTAAATGTACACATTAGTTTGAACATTAAAGTTTAAGCTAAAATAGCATAAATGCAAATTTGTAATTACACAAGTCTATAGTAATGGTTATTGAGTTATTAATAGGGATGGCAAAAAAAATCCGAACTCGATGGAGACCCGATCTCCAAACCCGATTTGACTGGGGAATCCATGAATTGACCGGGGATGGGGACGGGGATGGGGAATCCCCTGAAATATTAAAGAGGGGATGGGGATAACATAAATCCCCGAACCCGGCCCCGACCCCGACCCCGACCCCTATCTATCTAGTGTATAATTATTTAAAATTTATATGTTTTATACATACTCGATTAACTTGTATATGTACATGTACATATGTTTATGAGTATCGACATGTATGTTTATATGCATATGTGATATTTATAAGATTAAACATATTTAAATTTAGAAGTATAAGTACCAATTACATATTACTTAACTAT
This sequence comes from Artemisia argyi, assembly GCA_030686995.1. NCBI lineage: Eukaryota > Viridiplantae > Streptophyta > Magnoliopsida > Asterales > Asteraceae > Artemisia > Artemisia argyi. The sequence continues at coordinate 104,589,785 of CM060696.1, forward strand.
TTTGTCTGAATACACACATATGATACATATTATTTTTATATTACATTTGATGTTACAATGTTTACGATGCTAATTGAAATTGTAATTAATATAACTACGTGCGATGTACGTTTGTTGAGGTACTTTATGAGTCAAAATTCTTTATATTTTTGACAAGTTGGTGGAATTTTTATGTTATTTCATAAGGGTGGGGAATCTCCGAATCCCAGTGGGGATCCCAGATCCCTATTGGGGATGGGGATGGGGATGTAAAGCGATTCCCCGATGGGGATGAGGACGGGGATGGGGATGGAGAGTGTAAAACGAGGATGAGGATGGGAAGTATAATCCCCGACATTCCCCGCCCTCTTGACACCCCTAGTTATTAACTACACATATGTATAATGATCATTTAGTTTCTAAAATTTAATTCTGTAACTAAATATTTATATAATTATTAGTGCAATAATCTTAAACTAAAAGGATTAGAAATGTTGCAACTTATTATCTCATAGACGGTTTTACGGGCGATCTTATGTAGCCATGTCTATAGTATAAACATTAACATTGTGTATTAGTAAGTATTACGTAATTTATGAGACAGAGTTACTATTGTCGGTGATTTTAATATATATTTCATATCGAGTTATATCTCATATGTTTCTATTAAAGAATTGCATAAATTTATGTTTATGACGAGTTGCATAATATAATCAATTATATTCACACTTTTACGTCATAAATTGCGACACATGAATCTCTCATTTATAGTTGAAACCAACAATTACCATTGCCAACAACCACCACCGACTTTTTCTCCCTTTTGTTACTGTATATCAGCGTAAATTATTCTTGCTCTATGTATTTTTTCTACCATCACTGCAGCATTGCTAAGGGTGAGCAAACGGACCGGATGGACCGGACCGACCGACAAAACCGACTGGACCGGACCGAGACCGGACTGACCACATTCGGTCCGGTCTCGGTCTAGGGATTTTCATAATTTCGGTCTCGGTCCGGATCGGTCCGGTCCGGCTTAAAAACCGGACATTTAGCCTATTTAGACCGAGACCGGACAGAACCGGACCGACCACATTTGGTCCGGTCTCGGTCTAGGATTTTTTCCGGATTCGGTCTCGGTCCGGTCCTGTTTTTGGACCGTGAGCAACCCTAAGTATTGTGCGAGTACCGTGCTAGTATCACTAAAATGTAATACATCATGAGTTTAATTTATGTTTGGTGCAAATAACCGTGATACGCCCACGCCAACCTTCCTGGTCCAAAAGGTCATAAACCATAATCGCCAAAAACATTATAACTAAACATATAACACATAAAAAAAATAATCTAATGTTTCCATGCAAAATCAAACAATCACTTTTGAAACAGAAAAGCCAATTGTAGATTGACAAGTGGTGTGTTAGTTACATGTAAAAACATTAACATGATAAACACATTTCAAATCAATCAAAATTCTTTTCATATCAATCATTCTTATAATATCCATTCATATTTTTGTTCTTAAAAAAATACGATCTGCAAATTCATTTGATTGACAATGGGATATTTAAAGGCAGTATTAGAACATCCAGATGATTTTTATCCATTATTGAAATTAAAAATAGCTTCGAAACACGCTGAGAATCAGATCCCAACAGAACCACATTGGGAATTCTGTTATACAATGCTTCATAAAGTTTCTAGGAGCTTTGCTCTTGTTATTCAACAGCTTCATACCGATCTTCGTCACGCTGTATGTTTTTTATTTTATTTAATTCCGTTTATCCGTTAGGATTTTGGCTAGATTTTGGAATGTTGTTTTGTTTGATACAATTATTTTCTAAGTGTGTGTTTTGTTTTTATTTTTACGTTGGAAATTTGGTTAATGTTATCATATATTTAGATTGTGAATGTATTAAATGTGATCATGTGGTTATTGCGACTAGCATTGTGTACCAGTGCAAAGTGGCAGCTCCAAATAGTTTATGGCGGGTTTCTTTTTTGTGGTTTCCAACGTGGCCGTCCATGGTTTTGTAAGGATAAGGGTTGGGGGTGATATCTCACATTTTTGTTTGGGTGAGGGAAATACAGGGTTAGGCGGGGTAGGTTTTGGAGCAAGGTTTGATTGATTTTATGATTAGGGTTGTGGGGGTAGCTTTATGTTGGAAAGATGTGCTTTTTTTTTTTTTTCATTTATCGGCTAAATGTACATTATATTTCAATTTTTCATTGAATATAGGTTAAACTGCTCGAGTTTTGGATTTGTTGAGTTGTTTGTTGCGATGATTACACACTAGACGTGGATTTTGTTGTGAATTGTGGTTGATAATATCAAATTTCGGATTGCAATGCATGTGTATGAATCAGATATGTTCTTGTCATGTTTTGGGTATAAATAACTAATTAGCGTTTACGAAAGGCTAATGTGCATGGTAAAATTTGATGCACAAATTTAGGTATGCATGATTGTATGTATGTATAAGGAAACTAAAATCTCCATTTTTTGGAATTTGAATGCATGAATTCATCAATACATGTCTGCGATGCTTCAATGCTTTCACTGATTTTTATAACATTGAGCATAGGTAATAAGTTCAACAAAATGCATCTTGATAATGGACTAGTGAATCTCATCTTTCCGTTTTATATACTACTCTATCAGTAGAAGCAAAAATATTTCAACGTTTGTTGCTTTGATCATAAGACTAGAAATATATGTATGGTAGTTTTCAGAATCACATGTTGTTACTATTATCTGTTTTGGCACCTCTGTGCATCAGATCGATCTATAATGCTTTTCAATTTAACACTCGCTCATTGTGTTTTCATTTACTAATACATTGCTGGAAATCACTCCTTGTTCTCTTTTTAACAAGCTCCTGATGCAGGTTTGCGTTTTCTATTTGGTACTTCGAGCCCTTGACACAATCGGTATGTTCCATTCTTCTATTGCAGGGTCTTTTGTAGTTAACTGACTTATATATAAAAAGTCAATAAGGATACTTGAGCCTTTAAAGTAACTCCCAATACCGTCTTTCACGGGTTATGGGTCCCAATACCGTCTTCCACGGTGTATGGGGGAGGTTGAGACGTAGACAACCATACCCCTAACTAAGGTAGAGAGGCTGCTTCCGGTTCTACCTAAGGTAGAAAAGGACCTCCGGCCTTTTTGTAGGGAGTGAGGATCGAACCCTTGACCTCTAGGTTAAGAGGCAAGGGGTTTTCCAACTGATCCAACGCTACTTGTTAATGTAAAGGTCTTTATGACCCACAACCTATTGAAGTGTTTCTTATGTTACTGATAAATATGTAGCGAAACTTGTTATTAGCCCTCATGGCATATTGCGATTAATTGTTTTTGTGATATATATTCATTTACTATATATGAAACATCAGTTCTTACTATCTGATTTAAACAAGTTTATCGTCTTACCTTTTCTTCAGAGGATGATACAAGCATAGATACTATGGTTAAGATACCTATTCTGATGGAATTCCATGATCATATATATGATCCTAATTGGCACTTTGAATGTGAGTACTGGATATATCGTCTAACTCTAATCTTGTGTCATTCAATATATATGATTTGCTTGCTGAACCTAGTTTTATGAAAAGGTGGTACAAAGGAATACAAGATTCTCATGGATCAGTTCCATCATGTTTCTACTGCTTTTTTGGAGCTTAATGGAAGGTTGCATTTACATATAACTATTGATTGTAGTTAGGTATCATGTAATGTATAAACGTCTCTACTATTCTGCAGTTATCAGGAGGCAATTGAGGATATTACCATGAAAATGGGTGCAGGAATGGCAAAATTTATATGTAAAGAGGTACATGTAATTAGTACTTCAAGTATTTGTGAAGTATAGAAACAAGAAAAACTCCATACACCAAATCACCAATTCATAAAGTTTCCAGTTTAACATAAATCTAACAATATTATTGTAAATTTGTAATCCACGCCACTCTTACTGAGAAAATCAGTGTACCGTGTACATGAGGCGCGAGATGCAATATGTGCATGCATCATCATGCACGTAGTTTTCTTATAAGCTCCCTTTTGGTATTTTCGCTTCACATTTGTCTCACTAATCAGTAAAGAAGTGTGTTTATTTGGGTATTGCAGGTTGACACAGTTAAAGACTATGATGAGTATTGCCATTATGTAGCAGGACTTGTTGGAATAGGACTGTCAAAACTCTTTCATGCCTCAGGCAAAGAAGATATGTTTCCTGATCCTATCTCAAATTCAATGGGCTTATTTCTCCAGGTAATCTTCTGGTCACTTGATTACCAAATTGAGCATGTATATTTATAACAGTTGGAAATCTGATTATCTTGCAGAAAACAAATATCATTAGAGATTATCTTGAGGATATAGATGAAATGCCAAGGTCGCGTATGTTTTGGCCTCGTCAGATTTGGAGTAAATATGTTAACAAACTAGAGGTTTAGTATTTTCATCATTTGCCTTTCCTACAACAGAATGTAACCGGATTCAAAATTTACGCTTGTGAGCACCTTCTATAGAAGCATGAGATGGAAATTTAGACCCATTTACTCATGAGTGGGTTGATTCCGGTTATGGGTAAAAGCTAAAAAGATTAGTATAAAGAAACTAGTTAAATAGGTAGAAAGTATCCCAAAGTGTTTTTAATGCATAAAACCTCATAAATCAGTTGATTCACAATATTATGTTGCACTGAAAACTGACACCCTGATGATTTTACCAGTTCAAAAAATCAAATATTATAACTTATTTTTACAAAATCCAAAATTTACCCATTTTGACAATTACCCGACCCACCCATTTAGCCACCTCTAATAGCAGTCGTGTTGGAATCACAAGACAAAATGCTATAATGAATGATTTTGGAGTTGGAAGTTATGCAATATGAGTTCTTAACGATATGTGTTTTAGGACTTTAAACAAAAAGAGAATTCACAGAAGGCTGTTCAGTGTTTGAATGAGATGGTGACAGACGCTTTAGTACATACTGAAGATTGTTTAAAGTATATGACTGACTTACGTGATCCAGAAATCTTCAAATTTTGTGCTATACCACAGGTATGCCTATGACACTTACTCACTTAGTCTCACAAAAAGTAATTTGATACTTGTCAAATAATTAACTACGTAAACAAGTCTTCTATGTGGACATTTGTATTTAATTTGGGTGATATTTCATCAGATTATGGCAATTGGAACACTAACTTTATGCTACAACAACATTGAAGTTTTCAGAGGGGTAGTTAAGCTGAGACGTGGTAAGGTTACTTTTTAGTCCTGCACTTTTCCGAGTTTTAGCATCTTTATCAAGTCATTAAGTTTGTTGGTAACTAATTCAAATATACTACGTCTTATATTATATCTTCTTGCAATTATTTTTATATGAGCGATTTTGTTCCTGACCTGTATCTCTTCTTATAGGTCTTACAGCAAAAATAATTGATCGGACTAATACCATGGCAGACGTTTATGGTGCATTTTATGATTTTTCTTTGTGGCTTAGATCCAAGGTATAGTATTATTATACATTGTATTGATCAATTTGCTAAAATGTCTCCTTGCGTCAAGAAATTATTTGGTTTTGAATGCATTTATCAGGTTAACTTAAAGGATCCTAATGCCCATTCAACCATTACCAGGCTAGAAGCTACCCAAAAAATTTGCAGGGCCTCGGGCACCCTTAACAAAAGGTACTTCAAACTTTTCTTAGTAATTTTGGAATGTAGGGATTTTGAGATGTGAAGTTAAACATTTCCTGTTCCGTATTTCCCAGGAATTCGTACATAACTTCCGACGAGCCAAGCTATGGTCCACTTTTGGTGAGAAGTGAACTTTCTATATTTTCAATGTCGCTCAACCAAAAACCTCTCAGTAATTATTACACCATGATATGATTTTTATGCAGATTGCTGTTCTTGTCGTTATATTGGCTATTCTTTATGCATACCTATCCTCCAACAAGCCCAGTAAGCAGCTTTATTAAAATACTAACGCTATCAAGCATTGATCCCTAACAAATTTAACTCCCTTCCATTTTACTCTTGCAGAACTTCCATTATCAGAAACCAGTGATACCGTTTGATGGACATCCCGTGCCTCGCTAGCTAACATTTTACGGTAGTACCAATGTCAAAAAGTCAAAGTTTTCATTGTTGTATAGGGTATAGGAGTATTATTGATAGACGATGCAATAAATTGAGGTTCGGGGACTTTGTAAAGTTTTTGTTATGGATGTTACAGACAGATATGATACGTAAGTTGGATTCATTAGCTCCTTATTTAGTACAACTCTGAAATGGCATGATTTGTGGATGTTCTCACTAAAAGTATATATACATTCAAATTTGTTAAGGTTTTTCTAGGATGTAAGAATGATGACAAATTGGTTGGATGCTTTGTTTTCTTTTGAATATTCAGGACAAATAAATTCATGTCAAACTATTTACAAATGAATTTAACTTGGCTATGCAGATCTTAAATTATAAACAAAAAATGTGAATGAATGTTTTAAGAATGACATAATAGGTAGTTTTTTTTTTCTTCTGCTTCTGCTTAAAAAATAAGTGCTTATATGCTGAGTGTTTGACAAGTTCTGCTTATTTGATTAAATGATAAGTAAAATAACAAACTTTCCCCATTAGTTATAAATATGGGTTTTTTTAACATGTGCCTTTAGGCACATGTTAACATGTTAAGATGTGGGCCATTGTGTCATTTTTTATAATTTTTTGTCATTTTTCAAATAAAAAAGTATTTTAGTGTGTCCTATTTGTAGATCCCTGGGCAAAAAGGACACATGGCCCCACTTCTTAACATGCGCCTAATGGTACATGTTAGAAAAACCCTATAAATATTTAGTTAGTTAAAATCTACGTAACAACTTGTCAAACAATTATTTAAAGTCCTACAAATGTATTTTAACTTTTATCTTTTAGGTTAAAATTTGAAGGTAAAAGATTATGGGCCTGTTTATTTTTATATGTTAGTGAAGGATATGTGGGTCCCATATCTATTAGTATTTCTTAAGACTAGTGGGCAAGGAGGTGGTGGCTTCACCTAACACTTCAGCGTCACCTCAGCTTTTTCTCTTATCTCACTTCTCTTCACCACCTTTCACCAATTAGTAGTCAATGTTACCTCCAACTTCACCTTTTATTAAATACACACTTTATACAAATATAACACACTAAATATCTCACACACAAAATATAAAACACTATAAATGGGGCCCTTTTCTTTCTTTTTTATTTGGTTAACAGATCACCAATTGTTGTTTTGGTTTTTGTGGTCCCGCGTGAAGTGGACAAGAGGGCAAGGAGGATCACCAATGACATGGCAAAATGGTGGTGCCTTCACCTATCCTTGCCGAGTAGCCTAATGGGGAGAGGCTCATTTATCTCCCTCTTATGTTTAAGAGGAAACAAGGGAAAAAATGGACCCCACTTTGAAAAAGTATTAATATTAAATAGATTAGTAGGCACAATCTCTTAGCTAACAAAAAAAAAAAGAAAAAAAGAAAAAAAAAACACACACACCCTGTATATAATTTCAAAAGAAAAAATAAAACTTTATAAAGTTGTATTTTTTAACAGAAAAGAAGAAAATGTTTGGATAAAAAACAGTTTAAAAAAAAATGCAATGCCAAACACCCCTTTTGATAAACTATAAGCCAGAAAAGATAGCCTATTAGCTTTATAGAATTCACATAAGCTTGATAAATAAGCTAAAACAAACACCCTTTCATAATTTTTGTTACACGTTTAGAATATTTAAAAAAAAAATTAGTTAAAGTTACACGTCTATAGAATTAGGGTTGCAAAATCTGCATTTATGAAAAATTAAACCGAGTAAAATATTCGGCCCAAAGCGTGTAACATGAAAAGCCCACATTGTTTTATTACCGCGTAACGGTAACTAAATTGCGTAAATTTGGTCTATAAAAATCCGCTATCTCAGCCTTCATCTTCATCACAAACAAATACACTTTCACTTTCGTTTTGAAAATTTCTTCTACTCGGTTTCCATCTTTGTTGTAGTTTAATTACGTTTGAGTGAACATTGTAACGAGTATCAATGTCGACAAAGACAACATCTAAACCTACAAAACCGACTACATGCACCTGTCACCTCCTCGAAATCTTGTCAACATATGTCCGCAGGTTACTCACCTCACGAGAAGATGTAGAAACCACCAAACTTCCACCAATCTCCTCGGATCAAATGTTCACAGTTTTCCTAGACATGGATAGAACCCTAATCCATAGCATACTTTCTTCCCCATCGAACCCGCCTCCCAAAAAGTATGATTTCATAGTTGAGTATTCAGAAAGTATTGGATATGTTACCAAGCGTCCATATGTTGATGAGTTTCTTGAATATTTAAAAGGAAACAATTTCGAGATTGTGATTTTTACTGCTGGAAATAAATCATACGCTTTGCCGCTGTTGGATATATTAGATCCCAAGGGTTTGATTTCCCACAGATTGTATCGAGATTCTTGTAAATCGTTTCAAGGGAAACTGGTTAAGGACTTATCATGTTTAGGTCGGAATTTGAATAATGTGGTGATTGTTGATGATAATCCTCATTATACGAAATTGCAACGTAAAAATGCTATTCGGATTAGACCGTTTACTGATGATCTACAAGATCATGAGCTGAGAAAATTGATGAATGATTTTTTTGAGGAATGTAATCGATATAATAATTTGCAGGATGCTGTGAAGCATTATCGCCATGCTGCTCGAGTTCAACACAAGAGAGAAAGATTAACGAGGAGTTCTAAACAGGCGAGAGTTTTTGAAGACGAGGAATACGGGCTGCTCGAGGTCATTTACTTAGATGACCAATAGATACTAGATATACTAGCTTACTGTAAGCATATTATGTAATTTTACTTCACTTGTTCTGTATGTTTGAATTAGATCATCAATGTAAATGTTAAAAGTAAACTAATGAATATCTTTTGATTTCATTTCATGTACAAAAACTAATACTTTCAACAAGAGTTACAACAACTTTCTCAACAAAAAAAAAAAAAAAAAAATCTAGAATGCTCAACCTGATTATTGAGTATCAGTTGAAAACAAATCACAACTTAAACTATAATCAAAAGGCAACAAAAACCTGACAAAAGATTGATTGTAACATTTAGAGAAGAAAAATTAATAGGCTGTGCAACACAGGAAACAAAAAATAGAGGGTGTATAAAAATTAAAAGTGGAGGCTTGACCGCCTAACCAAGAGTATGTGTATGTAAATTGTGTTGCAAGAACAAGCAGACAAAGCTCTATGTTTGATGTCTTGGGACCAAAAATGTATACAAATACTATTTCGATTGAAGAAGCAATGTGCAAAAGATCCATACACTAAAAGATGTCTGTTACCTTGCTGGCAAGAACCCGTTCCCGTCTTTCGATGTACCCCAGAGGAAACCAACCTGCTTTTCCTTTGCATTCACCTTCAGCCCAACCATTGTTAGAAACCTGCAAAATTGTACACATATTTTGCATTACTGGATTACGTCTTCCATCTGTATTATGTAGTGTTGTTCAGTTGGTTAGTCTGTAATATTATATTCTATCCTGCAACACCCCTGGTTGATCTTTTTGTGTAAAGGTCTAAAGGAAGTTATATTACAAAGTTAAAATGGAATCATTTGTCAGGGTGATGTCCAATATGTTGCTATATCGGCATAGGGACGTAGGGTTAGACCATGCAATAATGTTGGTTAATATTGGTACTACATGAGCAACATAGATTTTTGAACATATGAGGACAATGGTGGGACTTATGACATCCTAATGCTGATAGCAATTTAAACCCATTTACTTTTGTATGGATCGATCTTGGTAGTGCTTGACTGCTTTCTTTCAAATGGGTCAAATCAAAAAATTGAGCTAAAACAGGAAATAGAATGTCATCCATACTTTATTCTTAACACATACAACCTCCCAAATTGGTTTTATTCGAAGAGTTTTGACTTGTTATTGTAATATACAAATAGTATTTGTTTGTGTAACGATTATGTAAAATCATTTATACAAATTTAAAAAATGAAGAAAATGTGCATTGACCTGTTATACAACCCCCCAATCTTGCCAACCCTACTTCCTGATGAACTGTAACACACCAAGTTCTAGCAAACCACATACCTTTCTAATAACAACATAATCTCCAATTGATAAATTGAGCTCCACATCTGACTCGGCCGGATATGAGTACATCGCCTGAAGGAAAGAGATGAAATGGAAGGAAAGCATTAAAGAACCATTTAAGTATGTTATCAGTAAAACTAAAGATTATGTTAGCTTACCTCTCCTAAAAAGTAGTCAACTTCATCATTTGAACCATTTTGTGTTGGAGATGTAAACACATCATTTACGTCTTCGTATGATGGAGGTGGAGGCATCTCTACAGATGACGTAGGCGCTGCTTCAATTCGCTGTCTCTCCGATACCATCTACATGTTGCCCAACAAGCAAACATACTGTTAAAACAAAATTATAGGAATTCAAGAGAAAAATCTTGTATCAAGAGGAAATATGTTTTGATCTAAATTTGAGTCACCAGCATACAGAAGGCATATCATTTCTGTTAACAAGAAGTTAATGGGCCTTAAGAGACTTGGTTTTAAATGCCTTAAGGAATATCACCTCCAGCATGACTACCAAGATATTCATAACTACAGTTATAAGCAGATCACTGTCACTGTTGTTTCTGGATTTCTGCAGAGTATGGTTTCCGTTTTAGAGTTAAAATTCGCCAGGTTGAATCAAGTTATATTTCATCTCCAACAAGCCAAATGGGTAGATTTAGTAGAGTTAAAAATGTAGCATGTCAAACGGGGTAAAAAAAGGTCAAATGGGAGTAAAAGTTGCACAAAATGTATTCAAATGCTTCACTCCTTCTAATCACATTCTTATACTTAAATATATAGTTTTGTAATCATATTAACACATTAGTTAAGAAGTTGAAAATGAGCTAAACTATAGGTGTCGACCCGTCAACCCAAATCGACCCTTTTGGACCTGTAATGAAAATTACTCATTGGACCCGACCTGTTTTAACATGTCACAACCTGCCCATCCAGCCCATTTCTCTACTTCTAATTTATTAAGTTTTCCGTGTTCCAATTCATTTTTATTAAACGCCAATGTGTCGATTCATAACTCATTATCTGATGCACAAACATGCATATTTTGATCCAAAACAGTCATTTTGTCATAAATTTCTCTACTGGCATCAGCTAGATCAGTAGCGGTTATTGCATACTTTGGTATTTTATCCTGTTGGGAATGGGATGCTAATATTACCAGGTTCATCCCATAGACTGTTGCCCATGTTATATACCAAAAGGAGTACAAAATGCTTGGTGCTACCCACATTTACCCATCGAATACACTGTTGATCTTGGAAAATTTTGCCTGTTCATAATACTAAATGGGCCCAGGACAATTCATCCACTTACATGACCATAATGGTTTGTTCAACAAGGAACTCGGAATTACATGGTTTTTGTTTCTTGCTCAGTTCCTTATTAATCTATATATTTAAGTTTCGTTTATCAGTTAAAGAGAAATTGTCTAAAGTTGTCTAACTTTATTATTTAAGTCAATAATAGAACTAATTATACTAGTATCTATTTCTATCCCACCACCACAATCTCATCAAATATCGACATTGTAAGAATAAGAAATGAGTAGATGCCAAAGGGCGAGGACAAAATATTGCATACCTCGCCTTCAAGCTGATCCAGAATCTGAAGAACCTTTTGGTGGTAGCCACGTTCTGATTCAATCTAATGAAAGAAACGAGTTTCAGATAACACATCATAAGATTTTTATATTATATTAGTTCATTAAGTGAAGAGGTTCTACCATGGAAATTAACCTCTGTAGGGTCATTTTTTGCTGTTGAGCTTCCACAGCAGCCATTGCTGATGCAGCTTCTCTTCCCAATATTGCCATGTTGGATTTCAGATCTTGTAGTTTAGATTCTGCTGCTTCAAGTTTAACAATCATGTCTGGATTTCCACCACCTTCTCTAACTCTTGCTTGTCTTTTAGAGACTTCAACAGCCTGCAAAATTCAGAGGGTATGGTGATGTGACCCTAGTGTCAGAAGATCATAGATGCTAAGTTTCAGCATTAAACAATCAACACAAAATGAACCCTATATGTGCATGAGAAAGAAAGGTAAAAATTAAACAATGAAATTAACAGGATTTTAAAAAATATAATAAAAAAGTCAGCAATATGATATACTCAACAGTCTAACAGACAACAGTACAATTAAGGACCTGTGCTTCAGCCTCTTGTCGCATTCTATCATAGCGTTGAGCAAGATGCCGGGCGTCTTCAAGTGGAGCTCCCATAACCATCGCTCTTAAAGGTTCTGCGACCTGTGTAACATTTAGCAGTATTTCATAAGTAATAATGGTTTCAGATGGCAAAAGCAATCAAGCAATGACGTTTTCTACAAAGGTCTCTCTATCAATCTTCCTTTTTTGAACGGCAAACTCACAAACCATCGCACACAGCTTATCCTACTTGGGACTTGAACCCACAACCACTTGGCTGATGGTGCACCTAACGTACTGCTAGGACAAAGGCATGTTGGTTAAGTTTTATCTTTTATTGGGTAGACCCACTATATTATAGGGATTCTTTAGATGAACTTTTTAGCTTTCAGTTGGTCCCGTAATTAAACAACCCCCCCCCCCCCCCCCCACCCACCCACCCAAACAACCACACATGTACAGATTGAACTGCACATAGTTTGTTTGCATGAGGATATATCTCTTAGTAATGTATTTAACATGGTAGACTGTGGCAAGGATGATACGAACCTGTGTCCCAAATGACTTAAGTAGGTTTCCTTGTTCCTTCTCCATTTGGGCACGAGCTCGTGAGAAGTTCTGGGCAGCTCTAGATAGCGTACTACCACTAGTGCATGTATTCTCAGCACCATATTTCCTACTATCTTCAGACAATTTAGTTCCTGTTCAAGAAAATTATTCATGTGAATTTACACACATTATATCCATCTGATGGACTTAAACTACCGTTGGAAAAAAGGCACCACAGACTTAATAACTTACCGATTTCAACTTGTTTGGAACCAGTAACTATATACCCTTCAACACCACGAACAATGTCCCTTTGGAAATGCTGACAAAGAAAGAAGAGAAGATTATAGTGATGAGAAGGAACGAAATTAATTTACAATTTTTGAGAGGCAATGCGTTAAAGAGGAACCAAAAAATACAACTCCTAGCGAGTCTGCAAGCCACGACCATGGATGGTAAAAAGACAATTAAAAACATCATTTATGACCAGTAATCCTAGCAAGGAAAGAATTAACTTTATTATCAGAAATGTTAACAAATATTGTTCCGTTGAGCTTCTAGAAATTTCTGACATTTAATCCTACAAAAGAGCATTTATTCGTTGATGTCGTAGTAGTTTCCAGCCATGACAGAGGATATAATAGTCAAGCCTGCATGATGTTCTCATCCCTATCCCACATTTAATCAAAAAGCTGGTTTAAAGCATGTAACTTCATTTCAACATTGTTTCTCTTGACTCAAGGACTTGATGTTTGTTCTTTAGTACATACAAAAAAAAAAACACCTCTAAAAGGAAGGTAAAAAGCAACCTTGGCAGCACGTGTAGATATATATAACTTCTCAAGTTTCTGATGAAGCTTGAACTCTGCCTCGTCTGTGACAACATTATCCGAGCCTCCATAACCCCCACCACCAAACTGCTTGAAAACCGCCTGAAAGTAAATTACAGTGTATTATGCTAACACGGGGGGATATAAGACTCAAATTTTCAAAAACAACAGGCTTCACATGTCGCTTGCATATATATGAAATCTAGTAACAAAGATAACCAAGCAATGTTGGGTGTGCCATGTAAAAGTTGATAGTACAAGAGGAATTCAAAAATGTAACTGAAAACTTCTATAGGACATTAGGACCAGTGGCAACAACCCCAGCAGTAAAAAGCCATGTATGTACACGATTGGAAACTTTAACAAGTTCTTGTGGTGCGTGTACATAGGTTCTACAATTCATCATAGGAATCATGTTGTTGGGATTTATCTATATGTAGACAACAGATAGCGACATTAAAGTAGTACAGATGATGCATCAAAATACCTAAATCAACTATTTTGTGGTAACTGGTAAGACCTAAGAGTACTGTCCTCTAGTATGGAAGTGCAAGACATGTATATGCCAGACATATCATTAATATTCTTAAAGTCACCAACAGCTCTGCACACCATATTAAAGTAACAGTAATAATTTTAAGCACTAATGCAAGAAAAATTTCTACAAATATTTAGTCTGCTAAAATTATTCCATACTCCATTGATACTAGCAAACATATTACAATATTTCCATGACCATGAGTCATTCAAATGCAGATATCGAGCAATATTTAAGATCATTTTCAGAATTGGAAGTAAGGAATTATATAGGCCTCTCAAGCCATCCAATCTAGCATTTCCCAAAAATACCTTAAGACATTTGGTAGAGAGATATTTTGAGAAATGAAATAAGGTAGAGAACAATTGTGTTATAGAAATTTTGTGAATTACCTTGTTTGGTATCAAGAGAAATTGACCCGAGAATTATTTATAAACTAATATTTATTATCATTATTTTATTTATTGAAAAAAATAATTAAAATAACAAATCAAACAATCAATGATCTGCGCATTTGTATGTTGAGTAAATGTTCAAATTCCAAAATGAAAAATTAATATGACAGAGGGCCACATCAGAAAAAAGAAAGTGATAAATTTCAGTTCTAATACTTAATCAATGAAAAAAGGATTAAAATAAGAGAAAACTTTTGAACTTGAAGCCTTGTAATATGCTATAGTTTCGTGAACATAAGTTTACCACTATGTCAATTATTGAAACAATAACAATCACAAACACTTTTGATAGCTAGGTATGGCAAAATAGACGGGAATGGAGGACACCTACCATGGATTTTCAGATCCCTAAATGGAGAAGGGGATAAGGGCTTGAGGTGTTTTAACTTTTTTGCTTTTATGTACAAGTCACGTGACATCTTTGTTTTATACTCATGCTCCAAATTTAAATTCTCCGTATCCTATTTGATTTCCATCCCAAAAGTAGAGGAATTGGCCCAAGTGCAATTTAAATTCTCGAGAAATAGAGTTTCTATTTCTCAACTCTACCAAACATTGAAAATTCATCTAATTCAATTTCTTTTACCCTATTTCTCCTTATCAAACATCCCCTAACATTATAAACAGGATCCATTTCTTATATCACATAAAAAAAAATTACTTGGAAGTTAATATGATCTAAGGAATACTAAAAGCTCTGTATGAGATACTTTCCAAGATTTGAAATCTGTTTCCCTACCTCTCCCATCTCTCTTAAGGACAATTTTCTACGACTGATAGTATGACCAACAGGCTATCTAAATTCAGATTTACTTTAATAGCTCCCTAATGCCCGATCAATACATTAATATTTGATATCATATCAGGTAATATAAGATCCTCCCAAACTGAACAAAACCTTACAATCAACAATTACCAAGACTGTGAATACTTAACTTCTAAGTCCACCCAAAACATATCTAAACACTTCCATACAGCACAAGTGACAAGTATACAACCGGACCAACATATGAACCTACTAATTACTTGTAGTTTAAACTCACCATTTCCTCACGGGATCAACAATTAATACATGTTCAACTATGTAAGGAATCGTCGACACTTAAATTTCACACAATATTTGCTATCTGTGGACTGCAAATCTCATACCAATTACAAATTAGGAAGACAACAGTTTATCCATAAAACTCAATCACACATTATGCGGTATATCACAGTCACCTACAAACTTACTAGAATCCAACCACTTAAAAACAAATAAACCTAATCATAAACTAAATCAACAACTCCTACATCAATACTAAGTTTCCTTAAACAACAATAGCTACAGGTTTTCTAAGTGTAACTCACTTTATACAAATTTATTACAGTAACAGATTTAACTAAACTATAATATCCAAAACTACCAACGATCTAAAAGTCTTCCAAAATGCTATGGTTTCAAAATGACAGCAATAAACTGTGGGTGTGTGTTTTAATCATAACTCATAATCTCAAACAAAAAAGCAAATTATACAAACTCATGGACAGTTCGTTAGGTTATGCACCCGTGAACACAGTTAACTAGGCTATGAACGTGTTATGATAAGCTAGGTTTCAAAATGAGAGCACAAAATGTGAGCGCGTGTGTTTTAAGTGTAACTCATAGTCTCTAACAAATATAAAAAATTCCCAAAATCAACAATAAAGCGTGTGCGTGCGTGTGTTTTAAGTGTAACTCATAGTCTCGATCGAATACAACTATAACAAAATCATTCACAGTAACATCTATTCTATTGCATACAAAATTAACAACGATATTAAAGTGTTACGAAAGTTGTAAACATCAACTACTATAACAACATCAAATCTGCTTAAACATCCGTAACTACAAATCTTAAACTGTAACTCCTAATCTCTGATAAATAGTTTGTGTTTTTTCAAAATAAGAGCAATAAAGTGTGCATGTATGTGTGTGTTTCTAGGTGTAAACTCATACTATTGAACCAATATCAATAATTATATAACAAGCTCTACAAATACATCAACATATCGTCAAAAGTTACAAACTTTCTTATTATCAGACAACATCAGCATAAAATTTACCTAAACATCAATGACTACAATTTTTTAAGTATAACCTCATAATCAGGAACGTATATAACAGATCGTTCTCAACTAAGCTATCATAAACATAACTACCAACGATCTAACATTCTTACAAAAAGCAACGTTTCACAAAACGGGAGCAACAAAAATGTGTGTTTTAAGTATAACTAATAATCTCTTACGAATACAACAAATTATGCAAATTAATCAACTAGAAATTTTACTTTTACACTATAACTCACAATCTCGAACAAATATGACGTGCGTGCGTGCGCGCTCTTTTTAAGTGCAGCTTATAGTCTCGAATGAATATAACAAATTTAACAAACTTATCACCAGTCATTAGAAGAGATATTCATCAATCAATAACTATAGATATCTAAAACGAAACTCGTAATCTCGAACGTATACAGCAAGCTCATTAACGTATCATCAACAACTAAGCTAGAAATTAACAAAATTAACGACTATATGAAACTGTTAAGCTAGGGAATCAAATATAACAAACTAATCATCTCTAACTAACTATCAACAGATGATTATAAACTAAGTTAATTTATACAAATTAGGAATGATAAATAAGTAATCGTAAAGGCAGGGTTTCGAAATGAGAGGAATTAGTGTGTGTGGGGGTTTATATATACCTGTCTGGCAACTTGTTCGCGAAGCTTCGTTGCTTGTTTTCTGATCGCTTCCATTTTATGATATGAATTGTTTGTTTGTTAATTTTGAACGGAGATGCGTTTCCGTTGGACGGAAGGAAGTTAACGGATCGGAATGTTGAAATGTCCTTTTTGTTTTGAAAGTAGGGAAGGTGAGTTGTTAAAGTAGTCCCTTGACTATTTGTCAAAACACCAAAACTTCAACAAGAAGCATCGGGCCGAAACCGACCCAAACCCGACCCATCCTGAAACCGACAACCTGAAAATCCCTAATCGAATCCCGACCCGAGTATTTGTGCGGTTTTCTTTGTGTTTTGTTGGTTTATCCCGAGTCCCGACTACCTGGAAATCCCAAACCGAGTCCCGACCCGAGTATAGCTCGGTTTGTGTCGGTTTCGGTTCGTTTGTGTCGGTTTTCAGTCGTCGGTCGGTTTTGCTCACCCCTAACAAGAAGTTTGATACTTTGATTGCAATAATTAATTACCAAATCAACCATCAAATGATTCAAATCTACGTTTCTTTCTTAACAAAGTTGTATTGTAGATGGGTTTTGAATTTAGATTAAGATTAAGGGCCCGTTTGGCATGAAGGTTTTGTTCAAAAGGTTTAGACTGAAAGTAAAATTATAATGTTTGGTTAAAATAAGTATTCATTCATATTTGGGTTCAAAACCTTATCAGAGGTTATACTCTAATTCCAAGAGGGTGGATTTTCTCTCACAATATATACTTTCACTATTTATTTTTCTTTTTTTAAGGCATAGGTTATAATGACCCCCTAATATTATATATTAACTCTCTCTAGTATATATAGGATACTTTTTTTTTTCTTTTCTTATTTTGTTATTTTTTTTGTCCTTGTTGTCTTTTCTTGTCCTCCCCCTCCCGCATCCTCAAAGCTAGGAACAGGAACAAGGCAGAAGTCAGACATCAAAATCAACCATTACAGCAAAAGCATGTTGATCTACTCGAACTACTCAAAGGGAGTGATCGACGACGCACAATTAAGAACCTTAGAAGATTTTGAACAACCATTTGAAAAATTCACCGGGCCACTCTCGGCTCTACCTGAAGATTTCAAAATTGCACTATGTCAAAGATTATACTATGTTTCAACGGACGCGGAATACCTAAAAATAAATCATTTTTGCATGAAAATAATGGTCAGTGGATCATGGTGGAAAGCTGGTTGCTTTTGCTTTTCAACATGCTTTGTTGATTTTTGAATTCAATTTGAACGGATGAATTGAATTGGTTGGTGGATGGTTGAAATGGATGATTAAATTAATCGATAGTAGGTTGCTTTTAGTGATTGATTATAATGGGATAGATAATCTGCTATTCAGAAACGAATCTTCGTTTCAACAGACAAGTGAGATTTCAATCTCAACTTAAAACTCAGAGGTTTTTATCTTCAAAACACACACTTTATTTCATGAGGTTTAACCTCTATTTATACAAGAGGAGGTAGGTGTAAAGGATACAACCTACGTCATTGCTTACCTAATACTACACTAATAATTTACACCTAACGCACTAGCGTGCATTATTGTAGGTGGCCGACAGGCCTTACATTATTAGCCTTTACATTATTACTAAAAAACAAACTACATCACACCACACAAAAGAAAAAGTGGAAAAAGTAAAAATAGTGGATAAGCAGGTGGCGCATTCACATGTCTTCAATAATGCTTGATTTTTTGTCTTTTCTTTTTTGTCTGCTTGTGTCTTCGTCTTCATTCCTGCATTTGTGTGTTTGAACAGTAATCACACATATGTTTTGATACATAGTATAATCTTTGACATAGTGCAATTTTGAAATCTTCAGGTAGAGCCGAGAGTGGCCCGGTGAATTTTTCAAATGGTTGTTCAAAATCTTCTAAGGTTCTTAATTGTGCGTCTTTGATCACTCCCTTTGAGTAGTTCGAGTAGATCAACATGCTTTTGCTGTAATGGTTGATTTTGATGTCTGACTTCTGCCTTGTTCCTGTTCCTAGCTTTGAGGATGCAAAAAATACTCCGGCAAGAGCATCTACCATATTTATAGTGGATGGTGTTGCTGGTGGTGAATCATTCTGCTCCTTCTTGTCTGGGTAATGTTCAGGATTGCTGACTCCTAATTCTGCTAACGTAATCGATGGAACTAAGAGTTTGTGATTGTTGTTGTCGAAAATTGGATAACTTGAGTGTAACTTAAAATACAATGATCTGCCTTTGGCGAAATGAGTATTGTACGCCTTGATGATGCTTTGTATTTCTGATGGAAATTGCTGAAATTCTCGTATACTTGTTCCGTCTGTGTAGATCGTGTCTACTAGTCCATGAACAAAGTATTCATGAATGTCTGTTGGTGCTGCTCCTGGTAGGAATATTACTTTTGGTCCTACTGGTATGTCGCTTGGATAGAATGACTTGGTGGCTTGGACTTCATTATAGTGTATGACACTATCCCAAAGTCTTTGGAATTTTTCGACCGTTGGTTTCTTCATTTCTTCTCTTTCTTTTTTAGTTGGAATTTTTCTGATTAAATCGATCGGATTCATTTTATGTGATCCTTCTCGTAGTCTTTCTTGAAATCCTTGATTTAAAGAGATAAATCTCTTCGATCTTTGAACTTCTTCTGTTGTAACTGTCTTGTATGCTTCCTTTAATGCTTGTTGTGCTTCTTCTTGTGAAGTGTAACTTTTGTGACTGACACTTTGTCCTATGATGTGTGGACTTGCAAGTGCCCAATCTGAGTAGATGCCTTTGAATGGTCCATTAAAGATAACGTACCATTTCTTCTTTCCAATGCTTGATTTCTGAACTAGTTCTTCAACATCTTCTTCTATTTTTATGAATTCGGCTTTGGATGATGATAAACCTGATGTTTGGGTTTTTGAAGTGGATGGCTTTGATTTTACTGGAGTGGATGGTTTCGATGGTGAAGGTGTGGATTCTGTGGTTGATTCTGAATTATCTGTTTGGGCTAGATATTCTACTGTATTGGCTAGTTTCTCTTCTTCTTGTCTGATAATGGCTAGTTGTTTTTCTAAAGAGATACGTTGTTCTCTTTTTTGTTGTAATTGGTGTCTAGCTGATTTCAGTAATCCTTCCATTCTCTGGTGAGGGTATCTGCAAAAGTGTTATTGTTGCTTTTGATATATTTGATGTATGGATGGAATTGGTGTAACTGTAGTTGCCAACGGATTAGTCGACCTCTACTATAGTCTTCTTGTAATTTATATCTCCAGAATCCTGTTACATATTTTGAGTCTGTTCTCAACTCAAATCTTGTTTGTAAAAGATCAATTTTCCATTTTTTTTAAAGTTTTTAGACACGCAAGTGTCTCTTTTTCATGAGTACTATAATTTTGCTCAGTTTCTGAAAATGTTCCAGAAATATATTTGCATAACTTAGAATTGTATTTTTCTGTTTTTAAAACAGATTCTGTTTGTAATAGTCTTTGATCAGATTGAGGAATTTGACTTCCATCAATACTTTGTATTTTTGATAGATTAGATTGAAGGATTGGAATTCCATCAATGTCTAATCCTAGTAACTCTTTCCCATTCTAAATTGCTTTCATACATCCTGCCCATGTATCGTCGGATGCATCTGTTTCAATAATCAAAAAATCTTTTGTTTCCGGGTTATATAATTCCGGTAAACATTGTACATTAGCTTTTAATATTTTGTACAAGTTGGGTGTCGGATGGTGTCCATTCCCAACGGATTTTCTCAGAAATTTTCTTTTGTAAAACTCTTCTTTCTTTTGCTAAATTTTTCAAAAATCCTTGCTCTGCTATATAATTCAAACATCCTAAGAATCTTTGAATTTGTTTTCTATCTTCTAGTTTATCTGGAAAAAGTTTTAATTTTTCTTGTGTATTATTCGTTAAAGAAATAATTCCATTTTTTGCAATTTTTAATCCTAAATATTCTACTTCGCTTTGAAGTAATTTTGACTTCTTTTGTGATAAAATTAATCATTTTTCTTTTATTCTTTGTAAAACAATTGATACTGCTTTTATATGATCTTGTTCATTTCCTTTTGTGAAAACAATGATATCATCAATATATGCTAAACAAGTATTTTCTAATCCTTGTAAATTATTATCCATAAAACGTTGATAAATCGATGGTGCTTGTTTTAATCCAAAAGGTAATACATTCCATTCATAATGTTTTTGTGGAGGACATGAAAATGCTGTTAATAATTTAGTTGACTCATCAAGTCTTAGTTGCCAATATCCTGATTTAGCATCAAATGTACTAAAATGTGTATTTCCTTTTAATTTTTCTAAAATATAATCTTTTCTCGGTAGTTTATAAGAATCTCCTATGGTTGCTTCGTTCATTTTTTTATAGTTTATAACCATTCGTCGTTTTCCTCTTTTAATTTCATTTTTATTTTCAACATAAAATGCTGGTGCTGAATGTGGACTTGAACTTTCTCTTATTATTCCTTTTTCTAATAATTGTTGACATTCTTCTTTGAATTCTTTAACATCATTCATAGTATATGGTATTCTATTAGGTACATTTATTTCTGCTAATGGATCCTTTAATTTTATTGAAATTAGCTGATTGTTATCGTCTAATGGATTTTCACTGCATACTTCTTTTAATGCTTTTTCCACATGTTCTTTCTTCATTATTAATAATATTTCTACTTGAAATTTTATATTTCGTTTTATCATTCGTATATACTCTATTCGTGTAACAATTGGTGTTGTTACTAATTCTCCTGTTTCAATATGTTTTATGATGACAGATCTATCAGTCTGTGTAAATGGTTGATATAATTTTAAGAAATTATTTCCAATTATCAAATCTATGCCTGAATCATGCATGTAAATAGTTGGTGTTATAAACTTTCTTTTATTTATATATATATAGGTACCATTCTTCCTACATACCATATTTTGTGTACTGATTTGTTTACTATAACTATTTTTTGTGGTTTAGTTAATTTTTCCCAGTTTTTTAATATTTTTTTCTTTCCAAAGCATATCGATGCTCCAGTATCTACATATGCAAATACTTTCTTATTTTCAATTGTTACTTCAATGAATGTTGCATTTGGATTATCTCTTGATTTTTTTATTTTTATTCATTTTTGTCTTTTTATAGAAATACTTTTGTATTAAAAAGATGACTTAATCTGTTTCGTAATATGGTTCTCCAAAATAATCGAAATCATTATCATTATAATAATAATTTAATTCTTCTGATTCACTTTTATAATACTTTTCCATTCTTTTATTATAATCTAAAAATTGTTTTTTCAATTCTTCTTCGTTAGTTGCATCTAGACTATATTTATTTAAATATTCAACAATTCTCATTCTTGAAATCATAAAAGCTAATGGATTTTTTATGTCTTTTGGAAATGGTGGTATAAAAATGACTTCAAATGAATTAGTTTCTTCGTATTCCCATATATTCTCCCATGTAAGCTTAGTGGTAGCTAGTTTTGTTCTTTTTTCATCATATTCAAATAATATCTTAAAAACTAAATATGAATTATTGTCTTCAAAATCTAATTTTGACTCAAAACTTTCTTTCAAATTTAGTTGAATCAGTTGTTGACATATTTTATTTTGAAATCTTTTTCTTTCTTTATTAAATTCTTTATTATCATTACTTTCTATTTTATTTGTTATAGCAACGTATAGTTGTTCCAATTCTTCTTGATTATAATGATTTGGATTAATATATTCTAATTGATGAACACATGCTTCGGTGTTAATAATTTGCAATTCTTGTTTTAATTTTTCTTTCAATGTTTCACTCATCTTATTTAATATATTTGTTTTATAATACGTCTAAGATTTTCTTCATAAATTAATTTTGTACTACGAAGTGCTCGCAATCTTTTCATAAGTCGTATTTTACCAAAAACGTTTATTTCCTTCTTTAATTCTATTTCAGTTTCCTGAATATGTATTTTAAACTGTTTGACTACCTCTTTTTGCTCATTAATTGCTTTTTGAAGTTTCTCTTGATAAAGACTCATATTAACAAATAATTAATTTCGATCTAACTTCTTGTATTACTTTCATATTTTCTTTTAACTTATTTTTTAATGTTTTGAAATACCAATTTATATCGATATTTTGAAAACCAATATATATTAATTTTTTATTTATTTTTATTCTGCTTTTGACAAATTTTATCTCTCGTAACGTAGTTTTTCTTTGTAAGTATAAATATTTTAAAAAATGATTATAATATTTATTATGATTATTATTCATTTGTATTTTTGTATCGCTCATATTCTTAAGCTTAATGATTGTATCATTTCCTTCATTTCTTTTATTTCTTCTTGAGTACTGGAGGATTCTCCATTTGTTACTGAAATTGGTTTTTCAATTGTTGGTATCCATACAGATTGTATTTCAGATGTTGAATTTCTTCTTTCAATATATTTATGTTTTGAAAATAAATTTGGTGTTTCAAGTTTTAATACTGGTTCAAAAAGTTTATCTATGTGAATTCTATTGTCTGTTTTAAAAGTGATATTGTGATGTGAATTAGTAAGTGCATAATTTATTTGATATGTTATTGTAAAAGGATGATTTCCTTTATACATAAATGATCTTCTTAATAATTCATATCTTAAAGTAATACTTTTGTTTATATCTTTATCTTTTAAACTTATTCCTGTTTGTATATTAACATCAAATTTTATTTTTCCTTCGGATAAATTTCCTTTTTCTTTGGCAATAATGCTTTCTTCACTATTTATTATTCTATCATCTCTTAAATCTAATTCAATAGGTGTATTACAACCCATAAAAGTACTTTTTAATATTACTTGTATAGTTGATATATGAATGTATGCTATTTTGCATCTATCTTTTTCATTTATTTGTTTTATTCTTTTGTTTATTTGTTGTTTATTAATTATAGGAATAACAATGTTTTCTTGTGTTTGTTCAATAGGAACTGGTTCTTCTCCAATAATTTTTTCAAAATATATTATATTTTTTCTTGAGAAAAATTCTCTAAGTGATAGTGAATAATCAAAATTATGCTTTTCTGATAAAGTAAATTTAGATCTTCTAATAGCTGTTCTATTAATCATAGTATCTAACATGAATCCTGATTCATCTTCTTTTTCTTCAATAATAGATATATCTTCTTTATCTATAGTTGGTAGATCTGACATATTTTAATCTATGTATTCTTAAACTTTATAATTTAAAGTTTGAATAATTATACCTTCTTGATGACTGCTTGTAATTTATGAGGTGTGGTTAACCTTCTTAATTATTGTCTTTGACATGGTTCGTGCTTGACTTGTTCTTTTGCATCGTCTTCTTGTTTCTCGGCTCTACCTGAAGATTTCAAAATTGCACTATGTCAAAGATTATACTATGTATCAAAACATATGTGTGATTACTGTTCAAACACACAAATGCAGGAATGAAGACGAAGACACAAGCAAACAAAAAAGAAAAGACAAAAAATCAAGCATTATTGAAGACATGTGAATGCGCCACCTGCTTATCCACTATTTTTACTTTTTCCACTTTTTCTTTTGTGTGGTGTGATGTAGTTTATTTTTTAGTAATAATGTAAAGGCTAATAATGTAAGGCCTGTCGGCCACCTACAATAATGCACGCTAGTGCGTTAGGTGTAAATTATTAGTGTAGTATTAGGTAAGCAATGACGTAGGTTGTATCCTTTACACCTACCTCCTCTTGTATAAATAGAGGTTAAACTCCAGGAAATCTGCAAACATTCATTCCACAAGCATTATATCTTTAATTGTTTTGTTTCTATTCCTAAGTCTGGAATTACATCTAGTTGTGAGTTATCTTTGTTCGGGTTGATGATTTGGGTTTTTGTTTGTTTTCTCAGGATTTACAGGTTATGTTTGACAAGAAGATGATTTATATTCTGGAAGGGAAGCTTTGATTGTTCATTTTCTTGGAGGAAGATTTAACCTGGCCACCTTATTATCCATACCGGGCGAATCAGGGGAGTATTTGATTTCATTCTTTTTACTTATTTCACTTTTACATTCTTTACTTGAACATTGGGGACAATGTTCATCTTAAGTGTAAGGGGAGGGTAAAAAGATGATACCTTACATATGCACTTTCGCTTGAGTTTGTTTTGTTTAATGGTAGATGTGTAATAAAACTATGAGAAATACTTGTTAGTGCAATTTTAGTGCCAAATTTAAAATTTTTTACAACATTTAGGAGTGAAACTTTAGCCATAGCAAGCGTCTCATGGATAGGAGATTGTATGACTAGCACAAAACCGTATATACAGAAAAATTTTCCACCCAAATATGTGAGGTTCGCCTTTAGATTTGATAGGAAAAGCATTTACTATTAGTGCTTATGAGTATACCGGTAGCATTTAGATTCTAGAACTTGCGTTAGCGATGCATCCCGAGACCGCTAGTGAGACTACATTCGTGTGATAGGATTTACTACATGATAAGAGGCATTAGGATCACCCTTGTGTTAAACCCGTATTATAAATACTTGACCATTTAAGTCATATTACTTGGCTAGTTAAGTCAACTAATTTTTCCCACACCTTAGCGTTGTACTCATTTTTAGTACACCAAACCCCTAGTACACCCCTCCGAGCCTATCTTTTCGTTTCTAACTTTAAGCATTTTACTTAAAGGAAGAATTTGTTACACCCCACTTAAATGTACAACCAAATCGCCTTAGCCATCCGTGTATGCGCTCATTTTTAGTGCATTATTGTTATTTGTTAAACCCTAAGTTAACTATCTAATTGATTACATGGTTGCTAAGTCGAGTCATATCCTTGTACATATTGTTTTGGGACGATTGGGACTCATGGGTAAGTACTTATTTTATGGAGTAATGGGGAAGAACATCATTTATTACCCCTATAAGTACATTAATCTTAAAATTGCTCAAAGTGTTTTGATTTTCCTAATTCGAGTAATTAGATTAGTTTAATGTAAAGTATGTAAAGATTCAAGTGTAAGGGGAATATTCATTCCCTATGATGTATTATTTTGGATGGTAGGGCAAGAGTGTATGCAAAAAAAAAAAAAAAAAAAAAAAAAAAAAAAAAAAAAAAAAAAAAATCGAAAAATCAAGAAAAAAGAAAAAAAAAATAGAAAATGGAAAAGAGAAAAAACATACGGACTACCATCCCTTTTTATTCTATGTTCATTTTATGTTTTTGTTATTTTTCATTTATTAGCTTAAGTCGAGTCTAGTCTTGGCTTAGCAACGCCATATTGTACATGTAATTGACTAAGATTGTTAACTCGCCACCAGTAAAACTTCGTTTATCCAACAAAACCGTGTATTTCATATCCCTACACCTAACGTTACAACCCTTTAAAAGACCTCTTTGATAGTTTATCCTAGATGCTTACGCCATGTGGTGGAGGTTTGATCCTTTCCCAAGCCTATGGTAATCTATTTTGCTATGACAGGTAGTGAGAGATATCTTCCGTTTCCATATTGTAATTTACACTTTATTACACCCGAGAGATGTGAGTATCTAAACACTATTTGTGAGGTGCTAGTGTATGACCTCCGTGCTCGTCTATTGGTCTTTAGTGGAACAATTATTTGTTGTAATTACTTTTATATTAGTGTTAAATGACCCCTAACTTGTCTTTTGAGTAGAATAAAAGCGCATTTGCTTGCGGACAAGCAAATCTCAAGTGTAAGGGTATATGATGAGGCGAAAAATGATCCGTTTTTAGGGGGTCATTTAAGCCCGAATCCGAATTTATTTGATCAAATATTGCCCTAAATCGTTCCTTTTGTGATTTTAGGTACTTTGGGAGAGAAATCTGGAAAAGGAAGCAATTCGGACGTTTTTGGAGCATAAAAGTGAAGAAAACGCCAAAGTCTTAATTTTCCATGCTGGGAACAGAAGGTGACGGCGTCAAGAGCAATTCTTTGACGGCGTCAAGAGCAAAAGTCCATGACGACCCAGTACAGATTTGACGGCGTCACGAAGGAAGGGCGTCAAGAGTAAAAGAGTCATGACGGTCTGGAATTGTTTAAGTCTTGACGGCGTCAAATGTAGATCAAGGCAGTCCGAGAAGAGTTTTGGCGGCGAGGTGACGGCGTCACAATGTTTGTCTTGACGCCGTCAGACCTATTTTTCTATATATAGTTTTCTAATTTTCACACATAAAAAAGAGAAGTTTTGGGAGAAACCCTATGTACGATTTTGGTGCAACTTTTACAGGTTTTTCAAGGGTTCCAAACCCTTGATACCTTGCATTGTAATTTAGATAAGTGTTCTTTTAATTCAATCAATATGTCTATGTGTTGGTTGTCTATATCTTGTTCTTGTCTCAATTCCATTATGCTAGGCTAGATCTATCTTGTGTTTGCTTAGATCTAATGAAACCTAGATGTTAATTATGTGTTGATTACTTGTTTATTCTTGTCTTGGATGAATGATTTATATGTTAGGCTTAAGAAAACTGGTAGATCTCCACTTGGTAACATGCTTGAACGTCTTAAGAAACATGAACCGAGGCGCACTAGGTCTTTATTGGTTGTATTTAATGCATGAGCCACTGTTTACAATCCCTATAGTTGTGCTGGGCATGGTGTAGGAGGAGATAAGAGCTCATAGAATTGGGGAGTTATGTGGCGATGAATGGTATTAAGGAATACGATCCATCATCCATGCAATTATAACAAGTAATTAACGTGTAAAAGATGTCTAGCGAGTAATGAAATCTAAGTAAACACATTTTCTCCAATTACTGCTCACAACTTTAGTATAAATTAGTTTAATTTCATTTATAGTATTTTATTTTGATTGCATCTTAGTATTGGGGTAGTTGATTAGCAACTAATTCCGCACAAATCCTTCAAACCCCGAGATTTTACTTGCTTTCATAAAAATATAAAAATACAAAAATAATCATCCCTCACCTTTAGAACTAGTATTTAGGCTTTCTAATCCTAGCGACACTATTCCTAAGCTGAACGATCAATCCCCCGGTACTTGTCACTATACTATACTACAACGATCAGGTACACTGCCTGGTGGGGGTTGTAAGCTTCTCGAGATCCCTCAAGAGGCAAAGCCTGTTGCGATTCCCACGCATCAAGTTTTTGGCGCCGCAGCCCGGGGAATAGTTATTGTTTAGGTTGAATTTGATTTTTATTAGGTCTACTCATTAGATTCCTTTTTAGTGAGATTTTTATTTTCTTTTTATTAGCTTTCTTGTAGTCTATCTTTTCTTTGTGCATTTGTTCGTAGAAACCTTTCCATTGACTCTTCCGTTCACCATTATGGAGAATGCGAATCCACCATACTACCGACCACGAAACCCATTCTACCCTAATGACATCTTGATGTTCAAACAATATCGAGATGAACCCATATATGATGCATGGACTCGTTTTAAAAATCTACTCCGAATAGTCCCTCATCATAGTTTCGCTTTAGCATTCCTAACCCAGACCTTTTACTATCGTGTTAACCGATATGACCAAATGTGCATTGAGGATTTTGCCAATGGGGACTTTAGGGAATTAAATGCTGAAGAAGCATGGGATGCCATAGAAGATTGTGCCCAATATTATTATAGATTAGACAACTCGACAAACAACATAACAAATCATTTGACAACAAATTTGAAGGATCATGAAACAAGTTTGTTGGGGGATGAATATACTCATGTTGAGATACCTAGTTGGATGGCACCTAATATCATAGTACAAAACAAACATATAGGTAATCTAGGTACAATAGAGGATGAGGTGGATAATCCAAGCCCACAAAGTACCCCACAAGTCCTACCATCATTTGAGGCACATACACCGCCCGTGACTTACCCGGAAGAAGTAGATGAGACTATAGGAACCCCAATTGAGGTAGAACCCTTGGACCAAGCACCACTAGAGGATATAGGTTTGAATACTTGTAGTGATAACCTTACTCCTAGTTCTAGGGAATTTCCTAATGTTGATGAACCGGAACCTCAACCTTTACACAACTTCCCATCCTTAGATTTATTTCTAGGAGACAAAAGAGGAACCGACCCACCCATCAACCTATATTATCCGGGTAGTTTTAGGATGAAGGGAGCCATTCACTCACCCCCTTCACCTCACGTGGCATATGCACACCCTAAGGGTGTGTATCGCTACTTTCACCCATACTTAATCCTAAGTGTAGGGAGAACCTCCCCTATTTCCGTTAAATAAGGGTAGAGTCAGGCTCGTGACTCGAACAAAAACAAGCGCTTCTTGGGAGGCAACCCATGTTTTGTATGTTTTTATTTGTTTGTTTGTTTGCTTGCTTGATTTTATTTGTTTCCGTATGCATGTTTTATTTTTATTGTTTGTGGCTCATGTTTCAAAGTAAATTGTGAAAATGCTTTATTTTGTTTTTAACTTCGTCTTAATTGCATATAAAGGTATTTTGCAAAAGATAAGTGTAAGGGAGATCCAAATTTGTTTATAAGAACGAAATTGAGCATGAACCACAACAATATTAAATGGACATGTGTATTAGTACTTGTTAGAGTCAAATGCTTGTATCGAGTCGTAATGATGTTTTGTAGGATTTTCCAGGAAGTAGGACGAAGTTTTTCCAGAAATTTTCCGGAAACTTAACATAAAGATTTCTGCAGGTCACTTCTGACGGCGTCATGTGTAAAATTCTGGAAATTTTGCTAGTTTTGTTTATACCGGAGTCTTAAAGTTTTTGTTGATTCTTTAGTT
This sequence comes from Artemisia argyi, assembly GCA_030686995.1. NCBI lineage: Eukaryota > Viridiplantae > Streptophyta > Magnoliopsida > Asterales > Asteraceae > Artemisia > Artemisia argyi. Next base: position 104,619,905 of record CM060696.1, read on the forward strand.
TTATAAACTCCAGGAAATCTGCAAACATTCATTCCACAAGCATTATATCTTTAATTGTTTTGTTTCTATTCCTAAGTCTGGAATTACATCTAGTTGTGAGTTATCTTTGTTCGGGTTGATGCTTTGGGTTTTTGTTTGTTTTCTCAGGATTTACAGGTTATGTTTGACAAGAAGATGATTTATATTCTGGAAGGGAAGCTTTGATTGTTCATTTTCTTGGAGGAAGATTTAACCTGGCCACCTTATTATCTATACCGAGCGAATCAGGGGAGTATTTGATTTCATTCTTTTTACTTATTTCACTTTTACATTCTTTACTTGAACATTGGGGACAATGTTCATCTTAAGTGTAAGGGGAGGGTAAAAAGATGATACCTTACATATGCACTTTCGCTTGAGTTTGTTTTGTTTAATGGTAGATGTGTAATAAAACTATGAGAAATACTTGTTAGTGCAATTTTAGTGCCAAACTTAAAATTTTTTACAACATTTAGGAGTGAAACTTTAGCCATAGCAAGCGTCTCATGGATAGGAGATTGTATGACTAGCACAAAACCGTATATTCAGAAAAATTTTCCACCCAAATATGTGAGGTTCGCCTTTAGATTTGATAGGAAAAGCATTTACTATTAGTGCTTATGAGTGTACCGGTAGCATTTAGATTCTAGAACTTGCGTTAGCGATGCATCCCGAGACCGCTAGTGAGACTACATTCGTGTGGTAGGATTTACTACATGATAAGAGGCATTAGGATCACCCTTGTGTTAAACCCGTATTATAATTACTTGACCATTAAGTCATATTACTTGGCTAGTTAAGTCAACTAATTTTTCCCACACCTTAGTGTTGTACTCATTTTTAGTACACGAAACCCCTAGTACACCCCTCCGAGCCTATCTTTTCGTTTCTAACTTTAAACATTTTACTTAAAGGAATAATTTGTTACACCCCACTTAAATGTACAACCAAATCGCCTTAGCCTTCCGTGTATGCGCTCATTTTTAGTGCATTATTGTTATTTGTTAAACCCTAAGTTAACTATCTAATTGATTACATGGTTGCTAAGTCGAGTCATATCCTTGTACATATTGTTTTGGGATGATTGGGACTCATGGGTAAGTATTTATTTTATGGAGTAATGGGGAAGAACATCATTTATTACCCCTATAAGTACGTTAATCTTAAAATTGCTCAAAGTGTTTTGATTTTCCTAATTCGAGTAATTAGATTAGTTTAATGTAAAATATGTAAAGATTCAAGTGTAAGGGAAATATTCATTCTCTATGATGTATTATTTTGGATGGTAGGGCAAGAGTGTATGCAAAAAAAAAAAAAATAAAAAAAATAAATAAATAAAAAAAAAATCGAAAAATCAAGTAAAAAGAAAAAAAAAGAGAAAATGGAAAAGAGAAAAAACATACGGACTACCATCCCTTTTTATTTTATGTTCATTTTATGTTTTTGTTATTTTTCATTTATTAGCTTAAGTCGAGTCTAGTCTTGGCTTAGCAACGCCATATTGTACATGTAATTGACTAAGATTGTTAACTCGCCACCAGTAAAACTTCCTTTATCCAACAAAACCGTGTATTTCATATCCCTACACCTAACGTTACAACCCTTTAAAAGACCTCTTTGATAGTTTATCCTAGGTGCTTACGACATGTGGTGGAGGTTTGATCATTTCCCAAGCCTATGGTAATCTATTTTGCTATGACAGGTAGTGAGCGATATCTTCCGTTTCTATATTGTAATTTACACTTTATTACACCCGAGAGATGTGAGTATCTAAACACTATTTGTGAGGTGCTAGTGTATGACCTCCGTGCTCGTCTATTGGTCTTTAGTGGAACAATTATTTGTTGTAATTACTTTTATATTAGTGTTAAATGACCCCTAACTTGTCTTTTGAGTAGAATAAAAGCGCATTTTCTTGAGGACAAGCAAATCTCAAGTGTAAGGGTATATGATGAGGCGAAAAATGATCCGTTTTTAGGGGGTCATTTAAGCCCGAATCCGAATTTATTTGATCAAATATTGCCCTAAATCGTTCCTTTTGTGATTTTAGGTACTTTGGGAGAGAAATCTGGAAAAGGAAGCAATTCGGACGTTTTTGGAGCATAAAAGTGAAGAAAACGCCAAAGTCTTAATTTTCCATGCTGGGAACAGAAGGTGACGGCGTCAAGAGCAATTCTTTGACGGCGTCAAGAGCAAAAGTCCATGACGACCCAGTACAGATTTGACGGCGTCACGAAGGAAGGGCGTCAAGAGTAAAAGAGTCATGACGGTCTGGAATTGTTTAAGTCTTGACGGCGTCAAATGTAGATCAAGGCAGTCCGAGAAGAGTTTTGGCGGCGAGGTGACGGCGTCACAATGTTTGTCTTGACGCCGTCAGACCTATTTTTCTATATATAGTTTTCTAATTTTCACACATAAAAGAGATAAGTTTTGGGAGAAACCCTAAGTACGATTTTGGTGCAACTTTTACAGGTTTTTCAAGGGTTCCAAACCCTTGATACCTTGCATTGTAATTGAGATAAGTGTTCTTTTAATTCAATCAATATGTCTATGTGTTGGTTGTCTATATCTTGTTCTTATCTCAATTCCATTATGCTAGGCTAGATCTATCTTGTGTTTGCTTAGATCTAATGAAACCTATATGTTAATTATGTGTTGATTACTTGTTTATTCTTGTCTTGGATGAATGATTTATATGTTAGGCTTAAGAAAACTGGCAGATCTCCACTTGGTAACTTGCTTGAACGTCTTAAGAAACATGAACCGATCAGTCCTCTGGTACTTGTCACTATACTATACTACAACGATCAGGTACACTGCCTGGTGGGGGTTGTAAGCTTCTCGAGATCCCTCGAGAGGTAAAGCCTGTTGCGATTCCCACGCATCAAGTTTTTGGCGCCGCAGCCCGGGGAATAGTTATTGTTTAGGTTAAATTTGATTTTTATTAGGTCTACTTATTAGATTCCTATTTAGTGAGATTTTTATTTTCTTTTTATTAGCTTTCTTGTAGTCTATCTTTTCTTTGTGCATTTGTTCGTAGAAACCTTTCCATTGACTCTTTCGTTCACCATTATGGAGAATGCGAATCCACCATACTACCGACCACGAAACACATTCTACCCTAATGACATCTTGATGTTCAAACAATATCGAGATGAACCCATATATGATGCATGGACTCGTTTTAAAAATCTACTCCGAATAGTCCCTCATCATAGTTTCGCTTTAGCATCCCTAACCCAGACCTTTTACTATCGTGTTAACCGATATGACCAAATGTGCATTGAGGATTTTGCCAATGGGGACTTTAGGGAATTAAATGCTGAAGAAGCATGGGATGCCATAGAAGATTGTGCCCAATATTATTATAGATTAGACAACCCGACAAACAACATAACAAATCATTTGACAACAAATTTGAAGGATCATGAAACAAATTTGACAACAAATTTCAGGTTTTCCACGTCCGTTCCATTCTGGTATCAGAGCTGATAGACGATTCAAAGACAATTAAAAGAATCATTTGTAAAATCAAGAAACAAGAAGACGATGCAAAAGAACAAGTCAAGCACGAACCATGTCAAAGACAATAATTAAGAAGGTTAACCACACCTCATAAATTATAAGCCGCCATCAAGAAGGTATAATTATTAAAGCTTTAAATTATATTTATTAATAGTTTTAAAGTTAAATTATCTATTAAAGAATATATAGATTAAAATGTCAGATTTACCAACTATAGATAAAGAAGATATATCTATTATTGAAAAAAAAGAAGATGAATCAGGATTCATGTTAGATACTATGATTAATAGAGCAGCTATAAGAAGATCTAAATTTACTTTATCAGAAAAACATAATTTTGATTATTCAACATCACTTAGAGAATTTTTCTCAAGAAAAAATATAATATATTTGGAAAAATTATTGGAGAAGAACCAGTTCCTATTGAACAAACACAAGGAAATATTGTTATTCCTATAATTAATAAACAACAAATAAACAAAATAATAAAACAAATAAATGAAAAAGATAGATGTAAAATAGCATACATTCATATATCAACTATACAAGTAATATTAAAAAGTACCTTTATGGGTTGTAACACACCTATTAAATTAGAATTAAGAGATGATAGAATAATAAATAGAGAAGAAAATATTATTGCTAAAGGAAAAGGAAATTTATCCGAAGGAAAAATAAAATTTGATGTTAATATACAAACAGGAATAAGTTTAAAAGATAAAGATATAAATAAAAGTATTACTGTAAGATATGAATTATTAAGAAGATCGTTTATGTATAAAGGAAATCATCCTTTTACAATAACATATCAAATAAATTATGCACTCACTAATTCACATCACAGTATCACTTTTAAAACAGACAATAGAATTCATATAGATAAACTTTTTGAACCATTATTAAAACTTGAAACACCAAGTTTATTTTCAAAACATAAATATATTGAAAGAAGAAATTCAACATCTGAAATACAATCTGTATGGATACCAACAATTGAAAAACCAATTTCAGTAACAAATGGAGAATCATCTAGTACTCAAGAAGAAATAAAAGAAATGAAAGAAATGATACGATCATTGAGTTTAAGAATATAAAAATTAAAAATAAATATTTAACATAATGGATTCAGGATTACAAAAAAGATTATTACAAAAAAGAATAAGAGATTTGGAAGAAGATATAGAAGAGATATCACATACAATAGATCATTTACTAATTAGAATAAGTTTGAGAAATCCATACGAAAGTCTAAAAGTAATGAATAGAACATTAGTATACGAAAGAAAAAGATTAGCATATACAGAAGAACTATTATTAAAAGAAAAAAGAAGTCCAACAATTTGTTAAAATAATGAATTATATTTCTGAAACTCTTTCTGATCAGAAAATGAATATTGAAAATAATAAAAATATTAAATCATTCGAACCGTTTATACCATATGAGCAAACTTTATTTAAAATACCACAAAATTTGCCAGAAGGAACATTGTATAGTATTAATATAGATAATGATGATACAAAACAATCTATTGGAGAGAAAATAGATATATTAAACTCGACACTTAATAATATAATCGAAACATTAAGTTTTTTAATACTAAGACAACTACCAGAATTATCTGAAACAATGCAAGAAAAAATAAATACTATACAAATATTATTAAATAAAAAGACAGAAGAACTTGAAACTTTGGAACAAAGTCAAATAAACATAGTTGAACAGTTATCAAATATAATTAATACTCAAGAACAGGATAAAGATATTACTATTACAAAGATAAAAGAAACATTATTGAAAAAATCAACTCTTAAAATCGTACCACCAATACGAATAACATAATGGAAAATCTTGAAGAACAAATTGAAACCCTCACAAAACTAATGGCATCATTAGATATACCATCTGAAGTAAACGAGGAAGATGCAGATATAGTACAAGATTATAGTTCAGACGAAAATCCATATGAAAATCAATATAAATATCCAGGAGACAGTTCTTATACAAATTATAATTTTGCACAAAAAAGAAAAAAATCTTATATAGACGAAGATTTTCAAAGAAAATTTGATTATAGCCCTCCAACATCTACAGAAAGATATTTATAGCAACAAAGAATGATTAGAAATAAGAAAGGAAAATGGGAACGTATACCTCCTCAGTATATACCCAAAATACCAATAGTTAGAATGAATGATGAAATTTTAAACATAGACTGTGAAACAGAAATAGATGATAAGATTCAAGATTGGAGTAATAGGTTAAGTACTCAAATACAATTAACTGAAGAATTACGAGAATTACAACCAATAGATTTACTCAATTTTATAATACATAAAACATCAGGAAATGTTTATAGATTTTTGGAATCCATAAATGAACTAGAATTATCAAGAATAGCAACAACTGACGCAATGATAACTTTTAAAAACATTGTGGCATGTATAGTACAAGAATTCACAGGAAGAATTTTAGGAAAAGAAGAATCAAATGAAGTGTGTGTTTTTGAATGGTCCATTAAAGATAACATACCATTTCTTCTTTCCAACGCTTGATTTCTGAACTATTTCTTCAACATATTCTTCTATTTTTATGAATTCGGCTTTGGATGATGATAAACATGATGTTTAGGTTTTTGGAGTGGATGGCTTTGATTTTACTGGAGTGGATGGTTTCAAAACCTCCGAGTTTTAAGTTGAGATTGAAATCTCACTTGTCTGTTGAAACGAAGATTCGTTTCTGAATAATAGATTATCTATCCCATTATAATCAATCACTAAAAGCAAACCACTATCGATTAATTTAATCATCCATTTCAAACATCCACCAACCAATTTAATTCATCCGTTCAAATTGAATTCAAAAATCAACAAAGCATGTTGAAAAGCAAAAGCAACCAGCTTTCCACCATGAGCCACTAACCATTATTTTCATGCAAAAATGATTTACTTTCAGGTATTTCGCGTCCGTTCCATTATGGTATCAGAGCTAATAGACGATTCAAAGACAATTAGAAGAACCTACAAATGATGAAAGAAACAAGAAGACGATGCAAAATAACAAGTCAAGCACGAACCATGTCAAAGACAATAATTAAGAAGGTTAACCACACCTCATAAATTACAAGCAGTCATCAAGAAGGTATAATTATTCAAACTTTAAATTATAAAGTTTAAGAATACATAGATTAAAATATGTCAGATCTACCAACTATAGATAAAGAAGATATATCTATTATTGAAGAAAAAGAAGATGAATCAGGATTCATGTTAGATACTATGATTAATAGAACAGCTATTAGAAGATCTAAATTTACTTTATCAGAAAAGCATAATTTTGATTATTCACTATCACTTAGAGAATTTTTCTCAAGAAAAAATTTAATATATTTTGGAAAAATTATTGGAGAAGAACCAATTCCTATTGAACAAACACAAAGAAATATTGTTATTCCTATAATTAATAAACAACAAATAAACAAAATAATAAAAGAAATAAATGAAAAAGATAGATGTAAAATAGCATACATTCATATATCAACTATACAAGTAATATTAAAAAGTACCTTTATGAGTTGTAACACACCTATTGAATTAGAATTAAGAGATGATAGAATAATAAATAGAGAAGAAAGTATTATTGCTAAAGGAAAAGGAAATTTATTCGAAGGAAAAATAAAATTTGATGTTAATATACAAACATGAATAAGTTTAAAAGATAAAGATATAAATAAAAGTATTACTGTAAGATATGAATTATTAAGAAGATCGTTTATGTATAAAGGAAATCATCCTTTTACAATAACATATCAAATAAATTATGCACTCACTAATTCACATCACAGTATCACTTTTAAAACAGACAATAGAATTCATATAGATAAACTTTTTGAACCATTATTAAAACTTGAAACACCAAGTTTATTTTCAAAACATAAATATATTGAAAGAAGAAATTCAACATCTGAAATACAATCTGTATGGATACCAACAATTGAAAAACCAATTTCAGTAACAAATGGAGAATCCTTCAGTACTCAAGAAGAAATAAAAGAAATGAAAGAAATGATACGATCATTGAGTTTAAGAATATAAAAATTAAAAATAAATATTTAACATAATGGATTCAGGATTACAAAAAAGATTATTACAAAAAAGAATAAGAGATTTGGAAGAAGATATAGAAGAGATATCACATACAATAGATCATTTACTAATTAGAATAAGTTTGAGAAATCCCTACGAAAGTCTAAAAGTAATGAATAGAACATTAGTATACGAAAGAAAAAGATTAGCATATACAGAAGAACTATTATTAAAAGAAAAAAGAAGTCCAACAATTTGTTAAAATAATGAATTATATTTCTGAAACTCTTTCTGATCAGAAAATGAATATTGAAAATAATAAAAATATTAAATCATTCGAACCGTTTATACCATATGAGCAAACTTTATTTAAAATACCACAAAATTTGCCAGAAGGAACATTGTATAGTATTAATATAGATAATGATGATACAAAACAATCTATTGGAGAGAAAATAGATATATTAAACTCGACACTTAATAATATAATCGAAACATTAAGTTTTTTAATACTAAGACAACTACCAGAATTATCTGAAACAATGCAAGAAAAAATAAATACTATACAAATATTATTAAATAAAAAGACAGAAGAACTTGAAACTTTGGAACAAAGTCAAATAAACATAGTTGAACAGTTATCAAATATAATTAATACTCAAGAACAGGATAAAGATATTACTATTACAAAGATAAAAGAAACATTATTGAAAAAATCAACTCTTAAAATCGTACCACCAATACGAATAACATAATGGAAAATCATGAAGAACAAATTGAAACCCTTTCAAAACTAATGGCATCATTAGATATACCATCTGAAGTAAACGAGGAAGATGCAGATATAGTACAAGATTATAGTTCAGACGAAAATCCATATGAAAATCAATATAAATATCCAGGAGAAAGTTCTTATACAAATTAATCTTAAGAAAAGAAGGATCAAATGAAGCATTTAGAGAACATGCATATTGGAGAATAATTAATCTTAAGATATGTAACATGTGTTATTTAGATTCATTCATATGTGAATTTTCAGATCAATATTACAAGTTAGACACTACAAGGCAACAATCAGCTTTAGAAATGTTTTTTAATAAACTCCCTGAATCTATAGCAACAGAGTTAAAAAATTCATATGCAACAATACTACAGGATAATACTAAAATAATTGAAGACACTCTAGGAGCGCGAATCACTACTGTAAAAGCATAGAAAATAATGTTTACAAGAAATAGCTAAAAAAGAAGCACGAATTGAACTTTGTTGTGAAAGACAATCCGACAAAATAGGTGATTATGGATGTTCACAAAAACTATATAAAAAACGAAAGAAAGTATGGAAGAAAGAGATATATAATCCCAAGTATAGAAGTTTTTATAAAAAGAATTCAAGGCAAAATTATTTTAGAAACCGAAAACAACATCGCCAAAAATATAAAAAGCAAGATAATTCAAAATATTGCCCATCTAATAAGAAAGATTGTAGATGTTGGCTATGTCACGAAGAAGGTCATTATGCCAATAAATGTCCTAAAAAAGGAGAAAAGAAAGAAACAGAAGTATTAAAAATAGCATATAGTCTTTGATACGAACCTATAGAAGATTCAGATATTGATTCAGATATTGAAATATATGCATACACAGATACTAGTGATTATTCTAGTGATTATGAGTAAATCGATTTGTCAACATTTTATGATTAATTTACAAGGATTTTTGAAAAATTTTGCAAAAGAAAGAAGAGTTTTAAAAAAGAAAATTTCTGAGAAAATCCGTTGGGAATGGACACCATCCAACACCCAACTTGTACAAAATATTAAAGCCAATGTACAATGTTTACCGGAATTATATAACCCGGAAACAAAAGATTTTTTGATTATTGAAACAGATGCATCCGACGACACATGGGCAGGATGTATGAAAGCGATTCAGAATGGAAAAGAGTTACTAGGATTAGACATTGATGGAATTCCAATCCTTCAATCTAATCTATCAAAAATACAAAGTATTGATGGAAGTCAAATTCCTCAATCTGATCAAAGACTATTACAGACAGAATCTGTTTTAAAAACAGAAAAATACAATTCTAAGTTATGCAAATATATTTCTGGAAGATTTTCAGAAACTGAGCAAAATTATAGTACTCATGAAAAAGAGACACTTGCGTGTCTAAAAACTTTAAAAAAATGGAAAATTGATCTTTTACAAACAAGATTTGAGTTGAGAGCAGACTCAAAATATGTAACAGGATTCTGGAGATATAAATTACAAGAAGACTGTTGTAGAGGTCAACTAATCCGTTGGCAACTACAGTTGCACCAATTCCATCCATACATCAAATATATCAAAAGCAACAATAACACTTTTGCAGATACCCTCACCAGAGAATGGAAGGATTACTGAAATCAGCTAGACACCAATTACAACAAAAAAGATAACAACGTATCTCTTTAGAAAAACAACTAGCCATTATCAGACAAGAAGAAGAGAAACTAGCCAATACAGTAGAATATTTAGCCCAAAATGATAACTCAGAATCAACCACAGAATCCACACCTTCACCATCAAAACCATCCACTCCAGTGAAATCAAAGCCATCCACTTCAAAAACCCAAACATCATCATCCAAAGCCGAATTCATAAAAATAGAAGAAGGTGTTGAAGAAATAGTTCAGAAATCAAGCATTGGAAAAAAGAAATGGTACGTTATTTTTAATGGACCATTCAGAGTCATTTACATAGATTGGGCACTTGCAAGTCCACACATCATAGGACAAAGTGTCAGTCACAAAAGTTACACTTCACATGAAGAAGCACAACAAGCATTCAAAGAAGCATACAAGATAGTTACAACAGAAGAAGTTCAAAGATCAAAGAGATTTATCACTTTAAATCAAGGATATCAAGAAATACTATGAGAAGGATCACATAAAATGAATCGAATCGATCTGATCAGAAAAATTCCAACTGAACAAGAAAGAGAAGAAATGAAGAAACCGACGGTAGAGAAATTTCAAAGACTTTGGGATAGTGTCATACACTATAACGAAGTCCAAGCCACCAAGTCATTCTATCCAAGCGACATACCAGTAGGACCAAAAGTAATATTCCTACCAGGAGCAGCACCAACAGACATTCATGAATACTTTGTTCATGGACTAGTAGACACGATTTACATAGACGGAACAAGTATACGAGAATTTCAGCAATTTCCATCAGAAATACAAAGCATCATCAAGGCATACAATACTCATTTCGCCAAAGGCAGATCATTGTATTTCAAGTTACACTCAAGCTATCCAATTTTCGACAGCAACAATCACAAACTCCTAGTGCCATCAATTACGTTAGCAGAATTAGGAGTCAGCAATCCTGATCATTACCCAGACAAGAAGGAGCAAGATGATTCACCACCAGTAACACCATCCACTAAAAATTTAGTAGATGCTCTTGCCGGAGTATTTTTTGCATCTTCAAAGCTAGGAACAGGAACAAGGCAGAAGTCAGACAATAAACTCAACCATTACAGCAAAAGCATGTTGATCTACTCGAACTACTCAAAGGGAGTGATTGACGACGCACAATTAAAAACCTTAGGAGATTTTGAACAACCATTTGAAAAATTCACCGGGCCACTCTCGGGTCTTCCTGAAGATTTCAAAATTGCACTATGTCAAAGATTATACTATTTATCAAAACATACGTGTGATTACTGTTCAAACGCACAAATGCAGGAATGAATACGAAGACACAAGCAGACAAAAAAGAAAAGATAAAAAATCAAGCATTATTGAAGACATGTGAATGTGCCACCTGCTTATCCACTATCTTCACTTTTTCTACTTTTTTCTTTTGTGTGGTGTGATGTAGGTTATTTTTTAGTAATAATGTAAGGACTAATAATGTAAGGCCTGTCGGCCACCAACAATAATGCACGCTAGTGCGTTAGGTGTAAATTATTAGTGTAATAATAGGTAAACAATGACGTAGGTTGTAACTAGTACACCCACCTCCTCTTGTATAAATAGAGGCCTTGCCTCATGTAATATGTATGTGTTTGAATAAACCTTTATGTGTTTAAACCATCGCGTTTAACTTAGATTGAAAATCTCTCATGTCTGTTGAAGCGAAGATTCGTTTCTGAATAGCAGATCACCTATCCATTTACTATCAATTTACAATTCATATATCATCATCCATCACCAGATTACAAACGATATATTCTCAATCATTCACCAAACTTTTCAAAAAGAGATTCTTTATCAACCATCATAATGTTTCGTTCATTACAATTCAACGAATATGAATTCAATTATAAAAAGCCAGCACATGGACCCATTCATCATCATTCATTAATTAATCTTCAAGCCATTATTTTCATTAATCTTCCGCAGTAGTAATAATGTAAGTCCTGTCGGCCACCTACAATAATGCACGCTAGTGCGTTAGGTGTAAATTATTAGTGTAGTATTAGGTAAGCAATGACGTAGGTTGTATCCTTTACACCTACCTCCTCTTGTATAAATAGAGGTTAAACCTCATGAAATAAAGTGTGTGTTTTGAAGATAAAAACCTCCGAGTTTTAAGTTGAGATTGAAATCTCACTTGTCTGTTGAAACGAAGATTCGTTTTTGAATAGCAGATTATCTATCCTATTATAATCAATCACTAAAAGCAAACCACTATCGATTAATTTAATCATCCATTTCAACCATCCACCAACCAATTCAATTCATCCGTTCAAATTGAATTCAAAAATCAACAAAGCATGTTGAAAAGCAAAAGCAACCAGCTTTCCACCATGAGCCACTAACCATTATTTTCATGCAAAAATGATTTATTTTCAGGTATTCCGCGTCCGTTCCATTCTGGTATCAGAGCTGATAGACGATTCAAAGACAATTCAAAGAATCATTTGTAAAATCAAGAAACAAGAAGACGATGCAAAAGAACAAGTCAAGCACGAACCATGTCAAAGAAAATAATTAAGAAGGTTAATCACACCTCATAAATTACAAGCAGTCATCAAAAAGGTATAATTATTCAAACTTTAAATTATAAAGTTTAAGAATACATAGATTAAAATATGTCAGATCTACCAACTATAGATAAAGAAGATATATCTATTATTGAAGAAAAAGAAGATGAATCAGGATTCATGTTAGATACTATGATTAATAGAACAGCTATTAGAAAATCTAAATTTACTTTATCAGAAAAGCATAATTTTGATTATTCACTATCACTTAGAGAATTTTTCTCAAGAAAAAATATAATATATTTTGGAAAAATTATTGGAGAAGAACCAGTTCCTATTGAATAAACACAAGAAAATATTGTTATTCCTATAATTAATAAACAACAAATAAACAAAAGAATAAAACAAATAAATGAAAAAGATAGATGTAAAATAGCATACATTCATATATCAACTATACAAGTAATATTAAAAAGTACTTTTATGGGTTGTAATACACCTATTAAATTAGAATTAAGAGATGATAGAATAATAAATAGAGAAGAAAGCATTATTGCTAAAGGAAAAGGAAATTTATCCGAAGGAAAAATAAAATTTGATGTTAATATACAAACAGGAATAAGTTTAAAAGATAAAGATATAAACAAAAGTATTACTGTAACATATGAATTATTAAGAAGATCATTTATGTATAAAGGAAATCATCCTTTTACAATAACATATCAAATAAATTATGCACTTACTAATTCACATCACAGTATCACTTTTAAAACAGACAATAGAATTCACATAGATAAACTTTTTGAACCAGTATTAAAACTTGAAACACCAAATTTATTTTCAAAACATAAATATATTGAAAGAAGAAATTCAACATCTGGAATACAATCTGTATGGATACCAACAATTGAAAACCCAATTTCAGTAACAAATGGAGAATCCTCCAGTACTCAAGAAGAAATAAAAGAAATGAAGGAAATGATACGATCATTAAGTTTAAGAATATGAGCGATACAAAAATACAAATGAATAATAATCATAATAAATATTATAATCATTTTTTAAAATATTTATACTTACAAAGAAAAACTACGTTACGAGAGATAAAATTTGTCAAAAGCAGAATAAAAAGAAATAAAAAATTAATATATATTGGTTTTCAAAATATCGATATAAATTGGTATTTCAAAATATTAAAAAATAAGTTAAAAGAAAATATGGAAGTGATACAAGAAGTTAGATCGAAATTAATTATTTGTTAATATGAGTCTTTATCAAGAGAAACTTCAAAAAGCAATTAATGAGCAAAAAGAGGTAGTCAAACAGTTTAAAATACATATTCAGGAAACTGAAATAGAATTAAAGAAGGAAATAAACGTTTTTGGTAAAATACGACTTATGAAAAGATTGCGAGCACTTAATAGTACAAAATTAATTTGTGAAGAAAATCTTAGACGTATTATAAAACAAATATATTAAATAAGATGAGTGAAACATTGAAAGAAAAATTAAAACAAGAATTGCAAATTATTAACACCGAAGCATGTGTTCATCAATTAGAATATATTAATCCAAATCATTACAATAAAGAAGAATTGGAACAACTATACGTTGCTATAACAAATAAAATAGAAAGTAATGATAATAAAGAATTTAATAAAGAAAGAAAAAGATTTCAAAATAAAATATGTCAACAACTGATTCAACTAAATTTGAAAGAAAGTTTTGAGTCAAAATTAGATTTTGAAGACAATAATTCATATTTAGTTTTTAAGATATTATTTGAATATTATGAAAAAAGAACTAAACGAGCTACCACTAAGCTTACATGGGAGAATATATGGGAATACGAAGAAATTAATTCATTTGAAGTCATTTTTATACCACCATTTCCAAAAGACATAAAAAATCGATTAGCTTTTATGATTTCAAGAACGAGAATTGTTGAATATTTAAATGAATATAGTCTAGATGCAACTAACGAAGAAGAATTGAAAAAACAATTTTTAGATTATAATAAAAGAATGGAAAAGTATTATAAAAGTGAATCAGAAGAATTAAATGATTATTATGATGATAATGATTTCGATTATTTTGGAGAACTATATTACGAAACAGATTAAGTCATCTTTTTAGTACAAAAGTATTTCTATAAAAAGACAAAAATGAATAAAAAAAAATCAAGAGATAATCCAAATGCAACATTCATTGAAGTAATAATTGAAAATAAGAAAGTATTTGCATATGTAGATACTGGAGCATCGATATGCTTTGGAAAGAAAAAAATATTAAAAAACTGGGAAAAATTAACTAAACCACAAAAAATAGTTATAGCAGACAAATCAATACACAAAATATGGTATGTAGGAAGAATGGTACCTATATCTTAACTACTTATAATACATTTTTGGTCAATGTGGAAAGTGAAATCTGATTTTTGGGTCAATCCCCAAAATACCCTTGTATACCTCTTAACTACTTATACCCACAACCAACTTTTTTCATTTAATTAAATCATGTTGAAACCTGCTTCTCTTTCATTTAACCTCCCACCACATTTACTTTCATCTCCATCTCACCTCTCACCTCTCACCTACACACAACAAAATCTCTCTCATCTCATAATCCAACACACACCAACCAACACCACCACGTCACAGCCACCAACCCACCACCATCGAATCACCTTGAACCCGTCGGCTCACCAAGACCAACTGCAAATCTGCTACTACCGAGACTACCACCGCCAAGATTAACGCCACTCAAGGTTTTTTTCCTTCGTATTTTGAGTCTTTTTAAGGCTTTTTTATAGCTCTATATTTATTTAATAGATGTATGTATTATAGTTTTGTAGATCTAAATTCTTATAACTTTTATCTTTATATTTTCAGCCATCGCGGTGACGAATGCTACCACCGAGACCTCTCCACAAATCTGAGGATATTTTGAGGTTTATGTTGTGTCTTTTTATTTATATATTTTTCAAGTTATTTTTGTAGATTTATATATTTTTCAAGTTATGAAAGTTTTTTTACAGATCTATATTTTTTGAAGGTTTCCTTTTTGTAGAACTATATTTTTTTACAGATCTGAGTTGTATAATATTTTTGATGATTTTTTTTAAAGAGGTGTATTTTTAATTAAATTTTAAAGTTTTTTAATAGATCTATAACTTTTTTTGCAGATCTGAGTTGGATTATTCTTCTGTCGTCGCCGCCGACTTACTACCGCCACCGGAAATCGTACCATCGCCTGGAAATATGTTCAATCTAAAGTTTATGGTTTATTTTATTAGGTAAATTTGTTTGTAACTTTAATGTAAGTTTTATGTAAAAATTGTTGCAAAGTTTGTGTATATTGTAGATCTATTTTCGTATTTTGGTGTGTAAATTTGTTTGTAATTTAATCTGTAAACTTTGTACTTTTGTTGGAGTAATTTGTTTGGTAAATTTTGTTGCAATAGTATGTAAATTTGTTGTGAAAATTCTTGGTAAGTTGTGTTATGTAAAATTTTTGCTAGGTAAAGATTTTTTCTGTTTTGTGTAAAAAATTTGAAATTCTTTGATTAATAATTTAATTTAAATTTATTTAAAATTGAAAAATTTTAAAATTTGTAGTAAGTTAAATTTTTTATTTTATTATTATTATTTTTATTATATATATATATATATATATATATTTTTTATTTCAAATCTTTTGTTTGAAAGTTTTTGCAATTTGAAAACTGTTAAAATAAATTTGAGGAAATTTTTTATAACTGTAATTTTAACATTATGTCTTTTGTTTTCGTAAATAATATGTGCATCTCAAAATATCAAGTTGATATTCTTACTTGAAAAAAAGCCGAACATATGTTAAACTTTTTGAAAACCATAAGGTCAATGCATGGGGATATACATTTTGAAAATGCATGGGGTTGTGAAAAAGATGATGGGTCTTATCTTGCTTTTGCAGGCATAGGCTAATGAGGTTTCCATAAAGTTCAAATCTTACAAGTACAAGATAGAGTATAGACTATTGCACAGTATATGTAGAAACAATAGAGAATTAGGAATTTGAGTACCGGGGAATTCTTTAAAATGAAAATCACTCGGATTAAATTTTTTGAATTTTTTAAAAATCTATCAAAATTTTGAAATTTTTTAGAACTTTAAAATTTTAATTGTGTCAAGTCCCCATAACATCAATCAAAGCACTTTATTTTGTGTGGCTCAATAAATTTTTTTTGAAAGACTCAAATAACTTAAAAATAATTAAACTTTCTAAACATTTTGAAAGACTGAAAGAACTTATCACATGTTCTAATTGTGTCAAGTCTCCTTCACATCAATCAAAGCACTTTATTTTGTGTGGCTCAATAATTTTTTTTAAAAGACTCAAATAACTTAAAAATAACTAAACTTTTTAAACATTTTGAAAGACTCAAAGAACTTTAAAAAAATTAAACTTTTTAAACGTTTCAGAATTTTAAAAAATTGAAATATTTTGAATTTTTTTTAAATTAAAATCTATATTTTTTTTATTACTTTTGGAATTTTTAAAAAATATTTTGAAAATTTTTAAATTTTTTTAAAGTTTTATGAAATGCTAAAAAATTCAAAACATTTCGAAATTTTTGAAAATTCAAAACATTTCGTAATTTTAAAAAAAATTGAAATATTGCAACTTAAAATTATATTATCGAACTTGAGGCGGAATCCCTCATCGGTAAAAGTGGGAGTAGAATTCACGATAGGCGGGTTTCAACGCATGCTGCATTTAGAATCTCTAAAGAGATTAGAAGCGCCTATGATAGCGTATGATTTTTCCCATTTGTAACTGACGGTTACAATCAAATATAGTCACAAACTCTACAACATCGTCGTCATGCCACAAACTTTGCTATATAAAAAACACACACAAAATGACTCAATGAAATTAAGTCAAAGACTATAAACCACCATTTAACAAAACAACTATAATAAAAGTTACTTACAAATTTACTATATAAATCACAAACATACACCGCTGCCGCTAATCGCGGGTACTTTTAGAAAAAAACGTATACATGAAAAATATTTTATCGCCACAAAATTAGTCACCGGAATTTAATTCATGTAGCCCTTTTCCTATGGACTTTGTATGTCCACAATAGGATACTTACTGAGTTTGAAGTATGTACAGGGGATGGGTTCACGGGATGTAATGGTCATATATGTTGCAAGTACACAATGATCCCGCGGCAACGCGAGGGCGAACCACTCATTCAAACTATAAAAGTACTATGATTAAGCTATGATTAGACAATATATTACAACTTTTTTTTTATTATTGTTTTAGTTTATTTTGATATTTTCATGTTCATGTTAAACATTACATGAAACACTTATCACAATATCGCAACTATAACT
The DNA here is from genome assembly GCA_030686995.1 of Artemisia argyi. NCBI lineage: Eukaryota > Viridiplantae > Streptophyta > Magnoliopsida > Asterales > Asteraceae > Artemisia > Artemisia argyi. Next base: position 104,637,901 of record CM060696.1, read on the forward strand.
GTTTTTATATGTTGTTTGATAGATGTTAAGAATTTTTCTTAGACTTTAGTTATCGTGTAGTATAACCGTTTGCAATTACATTATGATATGTTCACGTTCTATTTTGAACGCTACACAAAACACTCACCACAATATCACAAATCGTTAATTATCTGCCGCTTGGAACCGTTGTTATGCACGGGTATTCGTCTAGTATATAAATAAAAGAAAGTTTATAACACCAACTATTTACATGCATGATTCAGGCATAGATTTGATAATTGGAAATAATTTCTTAAAATTATATCAACCATTTACACAGACTGATAGATCTGTCATCATAAAACATATTGAAACAGGAGAATTAGTAACAACACCAATTGTTACACGAATAGAGTATATACGAATGATAAAACGAAATATAAAATTTCAAGTAGAAATATTATTAATAATGAAGAAAGAACATGTGAAAAAAGCATTAAAAGAAGTATGCAGTGAAAATCCATTAGACGATATAAACACTAACAATCAGCTAATTTCAATAAAATTAAAGGATCCATTAGCAGAAATAAATGTACCTAATAGAATACCATATACTATGAATGATGTTAAAGAATTCAAAAAAGAATGTCAACAATTATTAGAAAAAGGAATAATAAGAGAAAGTTCAAGTCCACATTCAGCACCAGCATTTTATGTTGAAAATAAAAATGAAATTAAAAGAGGAAAACGACGAATGGTTATAAACTATAAAAAAATGAACGAAGCAACCATAGGAGATTCTTATAAACTACCGAGAAAAGATTATATTTTAGAAAAATTAAAAGGAAATACACATTTTAGTACATTTGATGCTAAATCAGGATATTGGCAACTAAGACTTGATGAGTCAACTAAACTATTAACAGCATTTTCATGTCCTCCACAAAAACATTATGAATGGAATGTATTACCTTTTGGATTAAAACAAGCACCATCGATTTATCAACGTTTTATGGATAATAATTTACAAGGATTAGAAAATACTTGTTTAGCATATATTGATGATATCATTGTTTTCACAAAAGGAAATGAACAAGATCATATAAAAGCAGTATCAATTGTTTTACAAAGAATAAAAGAAAAAGGATTAATTTTATCACAAAAGAAGTCAAAATTACTTCAAAGCGAAGTAGAATATTTAGGATTAAAAATTGCAAAAACTGGAATTATTTCTTTAACGAATAATACACAAGAAAAATTAAAACTTTTTCCAGATAAATTAGAAGATAGAAAACAAATTCAAAGATTCTTAGGATGTTTGAATTATATAGCAGAGCAAGGATTTTTGAAAAATTTAGCAAAAGAAAGAAGAGTTTTACAAAAGAAAATTTCTGAGAAAATTCGTTGGGAATGGACACCATCCGACACCCAACTTGTACAAAATATTAAAGCTAATGTACAATGTTTGCCGGAATTATATAACCCGGAAACAAAAGATTTTTTGATTATTGAAACAGATGCATTCGACGATACATGGGCAGGATGTATGAAAGCAATTCAGAATGGGAAAGAGTTACTAGGATTAGACATTGATGGAATTCCAATCCTTCATGGAAGTCAAATTCCTCAAACTGATCAAAGACTATTACAGACAGAATCTGTTTTAAAAACAGAAAAATACAATTCTAAGTTATGCAAATATATTTCTGGAACATTTTCAGAAACTGAGCAAAATTATAGTACTCATGAAAAAGAGACACTTGCGTGTCTAAAAACTTTAAAAAAAATGGAAAATTGATCTTTTACAAACAAGATTTGAGTTGAGAACAGACTCAAAATATGTAACAGGATTCTGGAGATATAAATTACAAGAAGACTATTGTAGATGTCGACTAATCCATTGGCAACTTACACCAATTCCATCCATACATCAAATATATCAAAAGCAACAATAACACTTTTGCAAATACCCTCACCAGAGAATGGAAGGATTACTGAAATCAGCTAGACACCAATTACAACAAAAAAGAGAACAACGTATCTCTTTAGAAAAACAACTAGCCATTATCAGACAAGAATAAGAGAAACTAGCCAATACAGTAGAATATCTAGCCCAAACAGATAATTCAGAATCAACCACAGAATCCACACCTTCACCATCGAAACCATCCACTCCAGTAAAATCAAAGCCATCCACTTCAAAAACCCAAACATCAGGTTTATCATCATCCAAAGCCGAATTCATAAAAATAGAAGAAGATGTTGAAGAAATAGTTCAGAAATCAAGCATTGGAAAGAAGAAATGGTACGTTATCTTTAATGGACCATTCAAAGGCATCTACTCAGATTGGGCACTTGCAAGTCCACAAATCATAGGACAAAGTGTCAGTCACAAAAGTTACACTTCACAAGAAGAAGCACAACAAGCATTAAAGGAAGCATACAAGACAGTTACAACAGAAGAAGTTCAAAGATCGAAGATATTTATCTCTTTAAATCAAGGATTTCAAGAAAGACTACGAGAAGGATCACATAAAATGAATCCGATCGATTTAATCAGAAAAATTCCAACTAAAAAAGAAAGAGAAGAAATGAAGAAACCAACGGTCGAAAAATTCCAAAGACTTTGGGATAGTGTCATACACTATAATGAAGTCCAAGCCACCAAGTCATTCTATCCAAGCGACATACCAGTAGGACCAAAGGTAATATTCCTACCAGGAGCAGCACCAACAGACATTCATGAATACTTTGTTCATGGACTAGTAGACACGATCTACACAGACGGAACAAGTATACGAGAATTTCAGCAATTTCCATCAGAAATACAAAGCATCATCAAGGCGTACAATACTCATTTCGCCAAAGGCAGATCATTGTATTTTAAGTTACACTCAAGTTATCCAATTTTCGACAGCAACAATCACAAACTCTTAGTTCCATCGATTACGTTAACAGAATTAGGAGTCAGCAATCCTGAACATTACCCAGACAAGAAGGAGCAGAATGATTCACCACCAGCAACACCATCCACTAAAAATATGGTAGATGCTCTTGCCGGAGTATTTTTTGCATCCTCAAAGCTAGGAACAGGAACAAGGCAGGAGTCAGACATCAAAATCAACCATTACAGCAAAAGCATGTTGATCTACTCGAACTACTCAAAGGGAGTGATCGACGACGCACAATTAAGAACCTTAGAAGATTTTGAACAACCATTTGAAAAATTCACCGGGCCACTCTCGGCTCTACCTGAAGATTTCAAAATTGCACTATGTCAAAGATTATACTAAGTATTAAAACATATGTGTGATTACTGTTCAAACACACAAATGCAGGAATGAAGACGAAGACACAAGCAGACAAAAAAGAAAAGACAAAAAATCAAGCATTATTGAAGACATGTGAATGCGTCACCTGCTTATCCACTATCTTCACTTTTTCCACTTTTTCTTTTGTGTGGTGTGATGTAGTTTGTTTTTTAGTAATAATGTAAAGGCTAATAATGTAAGGCCTGTCGGCCACCTACAATAATGCACGCTAGTGCGTTAGGTGTAAATTATTAGTGTAGTATTAGGTAAGCAATGACGTAGGTTGTATCCTTTACACCTACCTCCTCTTGTATAAATAGAGGTTAAACCTCATGAAATAAAGTGTGTGTTTTGAAGATAAAAACCTCCGAGTTTTAAGTTGAGATTGAAATCTCACTTGTCTGCTGAAACGAAGATTCGTTTCTGAATAGCAGATTATCTATCCCATTATAATCAATAACTAAAAGTAAACCACTATCGATTAATTTAATCATCCATTTCAACCGTCCACCAACCAATTCAATTCATCCGTTCAAATTGAATTCAAAAATCAACTAAGCATGTTGAAAAGCAAAAGCAACCAGCTTTCCACCATGAGCCACTAACCATTATTTTCATGCAAAAATGATTTATTTTCAGGTATTCCGTGTCCGTTCCATTCTGGTATCAGAGCTAATAGACGATTCAAAGTCAATTAGAAGAACCTACAAATGATGAAAGAAACAAGAAGACGATGCGAAAAGAACAAGTCAAGCACGAACCATGTTAAAGACAATAATTAAGAAGGTTAACCACACCTTATAAATTACAAGCAGTCATCAAGAAGGTATAATTATTCAAACTTTAAATTATAAAGTTTAAGAATACATAGATTAAAATATGTCAGATCTACCAACTATAGATAAAGTCATAAAGAAGATATATCTATTATTGAAGAAAAAGAAGATGAATCAGGATTCATGTTAGATACTATGATTAATAGAACAGCTATTAGAAGATCTAAATTTAATTTATCAGAAAAGCATAATTTTGATTATTCACTATCACTTAGAGAATTTTTCACAAGAAAAAATATAATACATTTTGGAAAAATTATTGGAGAAGAACCAGTTCCTATTGAACAAACACAAGGAAATATTGTTATTCCTATAATTAATAAACAACAAATAAACAAAAGAATAAAACAAATAAATGAAAAAGATAGATGTAAAATAGCATACATTCATAAATCAACTATACAAGTAATATTAAAAAGTACTTTTATGGGTTGTAATACACCTATTGAATTAGAATTAAGAGATGATAGAATAATAAATAGAGAAGAAAGTATTATTGCTAAAGGAAAAGGAAATTTATCCGAAGGAAAAATAAAATTTGATGTTAATATACAAACAGGAATAAGTTTAAAAGATAAAGATATAAATAAAAGTATTACTGTAAGATATGAATTATTAAGAAGATCGTTTATGTATAAAGGAAATCATCCTTTTACAATAACATATCAAATAAATTATGCACTTACTAATTCACATCACAATATCACTTTTAAAACAGACAATAGAATTCACATAGATAAACTTTTTGAACCAGTATTAAAACTTGAAACACCAAATTTATTTTCAAAACATAAATATATTGAAAGAAGAAATTCAACATCTGAAATACAATCAGTATGGATACTAACAATTGAAAAACCAATTTCAGTAACAAATGAAGAATCTTCCAGTACTCAAGAAGAAATAAAAGAGATGAAAGAAATGATACGATCATTGAGTTTAAGAATCTAAAAATTAAAAATAAATATTTAACATAATGGATTCAGGATTACAAAAAAGATTATTACAAAAAAGAATAAGAGATTTGGAAGAAGATATAGAAGAGATATCACATACAATAGATCATTTACTAATTAGAATAAGTTTGAGAAATCCCTACGAAAGTCTAAAAGTAATGAATAGAACATTAGTATACGAAAGAAAAAGATTAGCATATACAGAAGAACTATTATTAAAAGAAAAAAGAAGTCCAACAATTTGTTAAAATAATGAATTATATTTCTGAAACTCTTTCTGATCAGAAAATGAATATTGAAAATAATAAAAATATTAAATCATTCGAACCGTTTATACCATATGAGCAAACTTTATTTAAAATACCACAAAATTTGCCAGAAGGAACATTGTATAGTATTAATATTGATAATGATGATACAAAACAATCTATTGGAGAGAAAATAGATATATTAAACTCGACACTTAATAATATAATCAAAACATTAAGTTTTTAATACTAAGACAACTACCAGAATTATCTGAAACAATGCAAGAAAAAATAAATACTATACAAATATTATTAAATAAAAAGACAGAAGAACTTAAAACTTTGGAACAAAGTCAAATAAACATAGTTGAACAGTTATCAAATATAATTAATACTCAAGAAAAGGATAAATATATTACTATTACAAAGATAAAAGAAACATTATTGAAAACATCAATTCTTAAAATCGTACCACCAATACGAATAACATAATGGAAAATCTTGAAGAACAAATTGAAACCCTCACAAAACTAATGGCATCATTAGATATACCATCTGAAGTAAACAAGGAAGATGCAGATATAGTACAAGATTATAGTTCAGACGAAAATTCATATGAAAATCAATATAAATATCCAGGAGAAAGTTCTTATACAAATTATAATTTTGCACAAAAAAGAAAAAAAATCTTATATAGACGAAGATTTTCAAAGACAATTTGATTATAGCCCTCCAACATCTACAGAAAGATATTTATACCAACAAGGAATAATTAGAAATAAGAAAGGAAAATGGGAACGTATACCTCCTCAGTATATACCCAAAATACCAATAGTTAGAATGAATGATGAAATTTTAAACATAGACTGTGAAACAGAAATAGATGATAAGATTCAAGATTGGAGTAATAGGTTAAGTACTCAAATACAATTAACCGAAGAATTACGAGAATTACAACCAAGATATTTACTCAATTTTATAATACATAAAACATCAGGAAATGTTTATAGATTTTTGGAATCCATAAATGAACTAGAATTATCAAGAATAGCAACAACTGACGCAATGACAACTTTTAGAAACATTGTGGCATGTATAGTACAAGAATTCACAGGAAGAATTTTAGGAAAAGAAGAATCAAATGAAGCATTTAGAGAACATGCATATTGGAGAATAATTAATCTTAAGATATGTAACATGTGTTATTTAGATTCATTCATATGTGAATTTTCAGATCAATATTACAAGTTAGACACTACAAGGCAACAATCAGCTTTAGAAATGTTTTTTAATAAACTCCCTGAATCTATAGCAACAGAGTTAAAAAATTCATATGCAACAATACTACATGATAATACTAAAATAATAGAAGACACTCTAGGAGCGCGAATCACTACTGTAAAAGCATGGGTTAGAAAACAATGTTTACAAGAAATAGCTAAAAAAGAAGCATGAATTGAACTTTGTTGTGAAAGACAATCCGACAAAATAGGTGATTATGGATGTTCACAAAAACTATATAAAAAACGAAAGAAAGTATGGAAGAAAGAGATATATAATCCCAAGTATAGAAGTTTTTATAAAAAGAATTCAAGGCAAAATTATTTTAGAAACCGAAAACAACATCGCCAAAAATATAAAAAGCAAGATAATTCAAAATATTGCCCATCTAATAAGAAAGATTGTAGATGTTGGCTATGTCACGAAGAAGGTCATTATGCCAATAAATGTCCTAAAAAAGGAGAAAAGAAAGAAACAGAAGTATTAAAAATAGCATATAGTCTTTGATACGAACCTATAGAAGATTCAGATATTGATTCAGATATTGAAATATATGCATACACAGATACTAGTGATTATTCTAGTGATTATGAGTAAATCGATTTGTCAACATTTTATGATTAATTTACAAGGATTTTTGAAAAGTTTTGCAAAAGAAAAAAGAGTTTTAAAAAAGAAAATTTCTGAGAAAATCCGTTGGGAATGGACACCATCCAACACCCAACTTGTACAAAATATTAAAGCCAATGTACAATGTTTACCGGAATTATATAACCCGGAAACAAAAGATTTTTTGATTATTGAAACAGATGCATCCGACGACACATGGGCAGGATGTATGAAAGCGATTCAGAATGGAAAAGAGTTACTAGGATTAGACATTGATGGAATTCCAATCCTTCAATCTAATCTATCAAAAATACAAAGTATTGATGGAAGTCAAATTCCTCAATCTGATCAAAGACTATTACAGACAGAATCTGTTTTAAAAACAGAAAAATACAATTCTAAGTTATGCAAATATATTTCTGGAACATTTTCAGACACTGAGCAAAATTATAGTACTCATGAAAAAGAGACATTTGCGTGTCTAAAAACTTAAAAAAAAATGGAAAATTGATCTTTTACAAACAAGATTTGAGTTGAGAGCAGACTCAAAATATGTAACAGGATTCTGGAGATATAAATTACAAGAAGACTATTGTAGAGGTCGACTAATCCGTTGGCAACTACAGTTACACCAATTCCATCCATACATCAAATATATCAAAAGCAACAATAACACTTTTGCAGATACCCTCACCAGAGAATGGAAGGATTACTGAAATCAGCTAGACACCAATTACAACAAAAAAGAGAACAACGTATCTCTTTAGAAAAACAACTAGCCATTATCAGACAAGAAGAAGAGAAACTAGCCAATACAGTAGAATATCTAGCCCAAACAGATAATTCAGAATCAACCACAGAATCCACACCTTCACCATCAAAACCATGCACTCCAGTAAAATCAAAGCCATCCACTTCAAAAACCCAAACATCAGGTTTATTATCATCCAAAGCCGAATTCATAAAAATAAAAGAAGATGTTGAAGAAATAGTTCAGAAATCAAGCATTGGAAAGAAGAAATGGTACGTTATCTTTAATGGACCATTCAAAGGCATCTACTCAGATTGGGCACTTGCAAGTCCACACATCATAGGACAAAGTGTCAGTCACAAAAGTTACACTTCACAAGAAGAAGCACAGCAAGCATTAAAGGAAGCATACAAGACAGTTACAACAGAAGAAGTTCAAATATCGAAGAGATTTATCACTTTAAATCAAGGATTTCAAGAAAGACTACGAGAAGGATCAAATAAAATGAATCCGATCGATTTAATCAGAAAAATTCCAACTAAAAAAGAAAGAGAAGAAATGAAGAAACCAACGGTCGAAAAATTCCAAAGACTTTGGGATAGTGTCATACACTATAATGAAGTCCAAGCCACCAAGTCATTCTATCCAAGCGACATACCAGTAGGACCAAAAGTAATATTCCTACCAGGAGCAGCACCAACAGACATTCATGAATACTTTGTTCATGGACTAGTAGACACGATCTACATAGACGGAACAAGTATATGAGAATTTCAGCAATTTCCATCAGAAATACAAAGCATCATCAAGGCGTACAATACTCATTTCACCAAAGGCAGATCATTATATTTTAAGTTACACTCAAGTTATCCAATTTTCGACAGCAACAATCACAAACTTTTAGTTCCATCGATTACGTTAGCAGAATTAGAAGTCAGCAATCCTGAACATTACCCATACAAGAAGGAGCAGAATGATTCAACACCTGCAACACCATCCACTAAAAATATGGTAGATGCTCTTACCGGAGTATTTTTTGCATCCTCAAAGCTTGGAACAGGAACAAGGCAGAAGTCAGACATCAAAATCAACCATTACAGCAAAAGCATGTTGATCTACTCGAACTACTCAAAGGGAGTGATCGACAATGCACAATTAAGAACCTTAGAAGATTTTGAACAACCATTTGAAAAATTCACCGGGCCACTCTCGGCTCTACCTGAAGATTTCAAAATTGCACTATGTCAAAGATTATACTATGTATCAAAACATATGTGTGATTACTGTTTAAACACACAAATTCAGGAATGAAGACGAAGACACAAGCAGACAAAAAAGAAAAGACAAAAAATCAAGCATTATTGAAGACATGTGAATGCGCCACCTGCTTATCCACTATCTTCACTTTTTCCACTTTTTATTTTGTGTGGTGTGATGTAGTTTGTTTTTTAGTAATAATGTAAAGGCTAATAATGTAAGGCTTGTCGGCCACCTACAATAATGCACGCTAGTGCGTTAGGTGTAAATTATTAGTGTAGTATTAGGTAAGCAATGACGTAGGTTGTATCCTTTACACCTACCTCCTCTTGTATAAATAGAGGTTAAACCTCATGAAATAAAGTGTGTGTTTTGAAGATAAAAACCTCCGAGTTTTAAGTTGAGATTGAAATCTCACTTGTCTGTTGAAAGGAAGATTCGTTTCTGAATAGCAGATTATCTATCCCATTATAATCAATCACTAAAAGCAAACCACTATCGATTAATTTAATCATCCATTTCAACCATCCACCAACTAATTCAATTCATCCGTTCAAATTGGATTCAAAAATCAACAAAGCATGTTGAAAAGCAAAAGCAACCGGCTTTCCACCATGAGCCACTAACCATTATTTTCATGCAAAAATGATTTATTTTCAGGTATTCCGCGTCCGTGACACTATAATGAAGTCCAAGCCACCAAGTCATTCTATCCAAGCGACATACCAGTAGGACCAAAAGTAATATTCCTATCAGGAGCAGCACCAACAGACATTCATGAATACTTTGTATTTTTGATAGATTAGATTGAAGGATTGAAATTCCATCAATGTCTAATCCTAGTAACTCTTTCCCATTCTGAATTGCTTTCAAACATCCTGCCCATGTATCGTCGGATGCATCTGTTTCAATAATAAAAAAATCTTTTGTTTCCGGGTTATATAATTCCGGTAAACATTGTACATTAGCTTTAATATTTTGTACAAGTTGGGTGTCGGATGGTGTCCATTCCCAACGGATTTTCTCAGAAATTTTCTTTTGTAAAACTCTTCTTTCTTTTGCTAAATTTTTCAAAAATCCTTGCTCTGCTATATAATTCAAACATCCTAAGAATCTTTGAATTTGTTTTCTATCTTCTAGTTTATCTGGAAAAAGTTTTAATTTTTCTTGTGTATTATTCGTTAAAGAAATAATTCCATTTTTTGCAATTTTTAATCCTAAATTTTCTACTTCGCTTTGAAGTAATTTTGACTTCTTTTGTGATAAAATTAATCATTTTTCTTTTATTCTTTGTAAAACAATTGATACTGCTTTTATATGATCTTGTTCATTTCCTTTTGTGAAAACAATGATATCATCAATATATGCTAAACAAGTATTTTCTAATCCTTGTAAATTATTATCCATAAAACGTTGATAAATCGATGGTGCTTGTTTTAATCCAAAAGGTAATACATTCCATTCATAATGTTTTTGTGGAGGACATGAAAATGCTGTTAATAATTTAGTTGACTCATCAAGTCTTAGTTGCCAATATCCTGATTTAGCATCAAATGTACTAAAATGTGTATTTCCTTTTAATTTTTCTAAAATATAATCTTTTCTCGGTAGTTTATAAGAATCTCCTATGGTTGCTTCGTTCATTTTTTTATAGTTTATAACCATTCGTCGTTTTCCTCTTTTAATTTCATTTTTATTTTCAACATAAAATGCTGGTGCTGAATGTGGACTTGAACTTTCTCTTATTATTCCTTTTTCTAATAATTGTTGACATTCTTCTTTGAATTCTTTAACATCATTCATAGTATATGGTATTCTATTAGGTACATTTATTTCTGCTAATGGATCCTTTAATTTTATTGAAATTAGCTGATTGTTATCGTCTAATGGATTTTCACTGCATACTTCTTTTAATGCTTTTTCCACATGTTCTTTCTTCATTATTAATAATATTTCTACTTGAAATTTTATATTTCGTTTTATCATTCGTATATACTCTATTCGTGTAACAATTGGTGTTGTTACTAATTCTCCTGTTTCAATATGTTTTATGATGACAGATCTATCAGTCTGTGTAAATGGTTGATATAATTTTAAGAAATTATTTCCAATTATCAAATCTATGCCTGAATCATGCATGTAAATAGTTGGTGTTATAAACTTTCTTTTATTTATATAAATATGTACCATTCTTCCTACATACCATATTTTGTGTACTGATTTGTCTGCTATAACTATTTTTTGTTGTTACTTCAATGAATGTTGCATTTGGATTATCTCTTGATTTTTTGTTTTTATTCATTTTTGTCTTTTTATAGAAATACTTTTGTATTAAAAAGATGACTTAATCTGTTTCGTAATATGATTCTCAAAAATAATCGAAATCATTATCATCATAATAATCATTTAATTCTTCTGATTTACTTTTATAATAATTTTCCATTCTTTTATTATAATCTAAAAATTGTTTTTTCAATTCTTCTTCGTTAGTTGCATCTAGACTATATTCATTTAAATATTCAACAATTCTCATTTTTGAAATCATAAAAGCTAATGGATTTTTTATGTCTTTTGGAAATGGTGGTATGAAAATGACTTCAAATGAATTAATTTCTTCGTATTCCCATATATTCTCCCATGTAAGCTTAGTGGTAGCTAGTTTAGTTCTTTTTTCATAATATTCAAATAATATCTTAAAAACTAAATATGAATTATTGTCTTCAAAATCTAATTTTGACTCAAAACTTTCTTTCAAATTTAGTTGAATCAGTTGTTGACATATTTTATTTTGAAATCTTTTTCTTTCTTTATTAAATTCTTTATTATCATTACTTTCTATTTTATTTGTTATAGCAACGTATAGTTGTTCCAATTCTTTTTTGTTGTAATGATTTGGATTAATATATTCTAATTGATGAACACATGCTTCGGTGTTAACAATTTGCAATTCTTGTTTTAATTTTTCTTTCAATGTTTCACTCATCTTATTTAATATATTTGTTTTATAATACGTCTAAGATTTTCTTCATAAATTAATTTTGTACTACGAAGTGCTCGCAATCTTTTCATAAGTCGTATTTTACCAAAAACGTTTATTTCCTTCTTTAATTCTATTTCAGTTTCCTGAATATGTATTTTAAACTGTTTGACTACCTCTTTTTGCTAATTAATTGCTTTTTGAAGTTTCTCTTGATAAAGACTCATATTAACAAATAATTAATTTTGATCTAGCTTCTTGTATTACTTTCATATTTTCTTTTAACTTATTTTTTAATGTTTTGAAATACCAATTTATATCAATATTTTGAAAACCAATATATGTTAATTTTTTATTTCTTTTTATTTTACTTTTGACAAATTTTATTTCTCGTAACGTAGTTTTTCTTTGAGAATATAAGAATTTTAGAAAATGATTATAATATTTATTACGGTTATTATTCATTTGTATTTTTGTATCACTCATATTCTTAAAAGCAATGATCGTATCATTTCCTTCATCTCTTTTATTTCTTCTTGAGTACTGGAAGATTCTTCATTTGTTACTGAAATTGGTTTTTCAATTGTTGGTATCCATACTGATTGTATTTCAGATGCTGAATTTCTTCTTTCAATATATTTATGTTTTGAAAATAAATTTGGTGTTTCAAGTTTTAATACTGGTTCAAAAAGTTTATCTATGTGAATTCTATTGTCTGTTTTAAAAGTGATAATGTGATGTGAATTAGTAATTGCATAATTTATTTGACATGTTATTGTAAAAGGATGATTTCCTTTATACATAAACGATCTTCTTAATAATTCATATCTTACAGTAATACTTTTATTTATATCTTTATCTTTTAAACTTATTCCTGTTTGTATATTAACATCAAATTTTATTTTTCCTTCGGATAAATTTCCTTTTCCTTTAGCAATAATACTTTCTTCTCTATTTATTATTCTATCATCTTTTAATTCTAATTCAATAGGTGTATTACAACCCATAAAAGTACTTTTTAATATTATTTGTATAGTTGATATATGAATGTATGCTATTTTACATCTATCTTTTTCATTTATTTATTTTATTCTTTTGTTTATTTGTTGTTTATTAATTATAGGAATAACAATATTTCCTTGTATTTGTTCAATAGGAACTGGTTCTTCTCCAATAATTTTTCCAAAATATATTATATTTTTTCTTGAGAAAAATTCTCTAAGAGATAGTGAATAATCAAAATTATGCTTTTCTGATAAAGTAAATTTAGATCTTCTAATAGCTGTTCTATTAATCATAGTATCTAACATGAATCCTAATTCATCTTCTTTTTCTTCAATAATAGATATATCTTCTTTATCTATAGTTGGTAGATCTGACATATTTTAATCTATGTATTCTTAAACTTTATAATTTAAAGTTTGAATAATTATACCTTCTTGATGACTGCTTGTAATTTATGAGGTGTGGTTAACCTTCTTAATTATTGTCTTTGACATGGTTCGTGCTTGACTTGTTCTTTTGCATCGTCTTCTTGTTTCTTGATTTTATAAATGTTTCTTTGAATTGTCTTTGAATCGTCTATCAGCTCTAATACCAGAATGGAACGGACGCGGAATACCTAAAAATAAATCATTTTTGCATGAAAATAATGGTTAGTGGCTCATGGTGGAAAGCTGGTTGCTTTTACTTTTCAACATGCTTTGTTGATTTTTGAATTCAATTTGAACGGATGAATTGAATTGGTTGGTGGATGGTTGAAATGGATGATTAAATTAATCGATAGTGGTTTGCTTTTAGTGATTGATTATAATGGGATAGATAATATGCTATTCAGAAACGAATCTTCGTTTCAACAGACAAGTGAGATTTCAATCTCAACTTAAAACTCGGAGGTTTTTATCTTCAAAACACACACTTTATTTCATGAGGTTTAACCTCTATTTATACAAGAGGAGGTAGGTGTAAAGGATATAACCTACGTCATTGCTTACCTAATACTACACTAATAATTTACACCTAACGCATTAGCGTGCATTATTGTAGGTGGCCGACAGGCCTTACATTATTAGCCTTTACATTATTACTAAAAAACAAACTACATCACACCACACAAAAGAAAAAGTGGAAAAAGTGAAGATAGTGGATAAGCAGGTGGCGCATTCACATGTCTTCAATAATGCTTGATTTTTTGTCTTTTCTTTTTTGTCTGCTTGTGTCTTCGTCTTCATTCCTGCATTTGTGTGTTTGAACAGTAATCACACATATGTTTTGATACATAGTATAATCTTTGACATAGTGCAATTTTGAAATCTTCAGGTAGAGCCGAGAGTGGCCTGGTAAAATTTTCAATTGGTTGTTCAAAATCTTCTAAGGTTCTTAATTGTGCGTTGTCGATCACTCCCTTTGAGTAGTTCGGGTAGATCAACATGCTTTTGCTGTAATGGTTGATTTTGATGTCTGACTTCTGCCTTGTTCCTGTTCCTAGCTTTGAGGATGCAAAAAATACTCCGGCAAGAGCATCTACCATATTTTTAGTGGATGGTGTTGCTGGTGGTGAATCATTCTGCTCCTTCTTGTCTGGGTAATGTTCAGGATTGCTGACTCCTAATTCTGCTAACGTAATCGATGGAACTAAGAGTTTGTGATTGTTGCTGTCGAAAATTGGATAACTTGAGTGTAACTTAAAATACAATGATCTGCCTTTGGCGAAATGAATATTGTACGCCTTGATGATGCTTTGTATTTCTGATGGAAATTGCTGAAATTCTCGTATACTTGTTCCGTCTGTGTAGATCGTGTCTACTAGTCCATGAACAAAGTATTCATGAATGTCTGTTGGTACTGCTCCTGGTAGGAATATTACTTTTGGTCCTACTGGTATGTCGCTTGGATAGAATGACTTGGTGGCTTGGACTTCATTATAGTGTATGACACTATCCCAAAGTCTTTGGAATTTTTCGACCGTTGGTTTCTTCATTTCTTCTCTTTCTTTTTTAGTTGGAATTTTTCTGATTAAATCGACCGGATTCATTTTATGTGATCCTTCTCGTAGTCTTTCTTGAAATCCTTGATTTAAAGAGATAAATCTCTTCGATCTTTGAACTTCTTCTGTTGTAACTGTCTTGTATGCTTCCTTTAATGCTTGATGTGCTTCTTCTTGTGAAGTGTAACTTTTGTGACTGACACTTTGTCCTATGATGTGTGGACTTGCAAGTGCCCAATCTGAGTAGATGCCTTTGAATGGTCCATTAAAGATAACGTACCATTTCTTCTTTCCAATGCTTGATTTCTGAACTATTTCTTCAACATCTTCTTCTATTTTTATGAATTCGGCTTTGGATGATGATAAACCTGATGTTTGGGTTTTTGAAGTGGATGGCTTTGATTTTACTGGAGTGGATGGTTTCGATGGTGAAGGTGTGGATTCTGTGGTTGATTTTGAATTATCTGTTTGGGCTAGATATTCTACTGTAATGGCTAGTTTCTATTCTTCTTGTCTGATAATGGCTGGTTGTTTTTCTAAAGAGATACGTTGTTCTCTTTTTTGTTGTAATTGGTGTCTTGCTTATTTCAGTAATCCTTCCATTCTCTGGTGAGGGTATCTGCAAAAGTGTTATTGTTGCTTTTGATATATTTGATGTATGGATGGAATTGGTGTAACTGTAGTTGCCAACGGATTAGTCGACCTCTACAATAGTCTTCTTGTAATTTATATTTCCAGAATCCTGTTACATATTTTGAGTCTGTTCTCAACTCAAATCTTGTTTGTAAAAGATCAATTTTCCATTTTTTTAAAGTTTTTAGACACGCAAGTGTCTCTTTTTCATGAGTACTATAATTTTGCTCAGTTTCTGAAAATGTTCCAGAAATATATTTGCATAACTTAGAATTGTATTTTTCTGTTTTTAAAACAGATTCTGTCTGTAATAGTCTTTGATCAGATTGAGGAATTTGACTTCCATCAATACTTTGTATTTTTGATAGATTAGATTGAAGGATTGGAATTCCATCAATGTCTAATCCTAGTAACTCTTTCCCATTCTGAATTGCTTTCATACATCCTGCCCATGTATCGTCGGATGCATCTATTTCAATAATCAAAAAATCTTTTGTTTCCGGGTTATATAATTCCGGTAAACATTGTACATTAGCTTTAATATTTTGTACAAGTTGGGTGTCGGATGGTGTCCATTCCCAACGGATTTTCTCATAAATTTTCTTTTGTAAAACTCTTCTTTCTTTTGCTAAATTTTTCAAAAATCCTTGCTCTGCTATATAATTCAAACATCCTAAGAATCTTTGAATTTGTTTTCTATCTTCTAGTTTATCTGAAAAAAGTTTTAATTTTTCTTGTGTATTATTCGTTAAAGAAATAATTCCATTTTTTGCAATTTTTAATCCTAAATATTCTACTTCGCTTTGAAGTAATTTTGACTTCTTTTGTGATAAAATTAATCCTTTTTCTTTTATTCTTTGTAAAATAATTGATACTGCTTTTATATGATCTTGTTCATTTCCTTTTGTGAAAACAATGATATCATCAATATTTGCTAAACAAGTATTTTATAATCCTTGTAAATTATTATCCATAAAACGTTGATAAATCGATGGTGCTTGTTTTAATCCAAAAGGTAATACATTCCATTCATAATGTTTTCGTGGAGGACATGAAAATGCTGTTAATAATTTAGTTGACTCATCAAGTCTTAGTTGCCAATATCCTGATTTAGCATCAAATGTACTAAAATGTGTATTTCCTTTTAATTTTTCTAAAATATAATCTTTTCTCGGTAGTTTATAAGAATCTCCTATGGTTGCTTCGTTCATTTTTTTATAGTTTATAACCATTCGTCGTTTTCCTCTTTTAATTTCATTTTTATTTTCAACATAAAATGCTGGTGCTGAATGTGGACTTGAACTTTCTCTTATTATTCCTTTTTCTAATAATTGTTGACATTCTTGTTTGAATTCTTTAACATCATTCATAGTATATGGTATTCTATTAGATACATTTATTTCTGCTAATGGATCCTTTAATTTTATTGAAATTAGTTGATTGTTAGTGTTTATATCGTCTAATGGATTTTCACTGCATACTTCTTTTAATGCTTTTTCCACATGTTCTTTCTTCATTATTAATAATATTTCTACTTGAAATTTTATGTTTCGTTTTATCATTCGTATATACTCTATTCGTGTAACAATTGGTGTTGTTACTAATTCTCCTGTTTCAATATGTTTTATGATGACAGATCTATCAGTCTGTGTAAATGGTTGATATAATTTTAAGAAATTATTTCCAATTATCAAATCTATGCCTGAATCATGCATGTAAATAGTTGGTGTTATAAACTTTCTTTTATTTATATATATAGGTACCATTCTTCCTACATACCATATTTTGTGTACTGATTTGTCTGCTATAACTATTTTTTGTGGTTTAGTTAATTTTTCCCAGTTTTTTAATATTTTTTTCTTTCTAAAGCATATCGATGCTCCAGTATCTACATATGGAAATACTTTCTTATTTTCAATTGTTACTTCAATGAATGTTGCATTTGGATTATCTCTTAATTTTTTATTTTATTCATTTTTGTCTTTTTATAGAAATACTTTTGTATTAAAAAGATGACTTAATCTGTTTCGTAATATGGTTCTCCAAAATAAGCGAAATCATTATCATCATAATAATCATTTAATTCTTCTGATTCACTTTTATAATACTTTTCCATTCTTTTATTATAATCTAAAAATTGTTTTTTCAATTCTTCTTCGTTAGTTGCATCTAGACTATATTCATTTAAATATTCAACAATTCTCATTTTTGAAATCATAAAAGCTAATGGATTTTTTATGTCTTTTGGATATGGTGGTATAAAAATGACTTCAAATGAATTAATTTCTTCGTATTCCCATATATTCTCCCATGTAAGTTTAGTCGTAGCTAGTTTAGTTCTTTTTTCATAATATTTAAATAATATCTTAAAAACTAAATATGAATTATTGTCTTCAAAATCTAATTTTGACTCAAAACTTTCTTTCAAATTTAGTTGAATCAGTTGTTGACATATTTTATTTTGAAATCTTTTTCTTTCTTTATTAAATTCTTTATTATCATTACTTTCTATTTTATTTGTTATAGCAATGTATAATTGTTCAAATTCTTCTTTATTATAATGATTTGGATTAATATATTCTAATTGATTAACAATGCTTCAGTGTTAATAATTTGCAATTCTTGTTTTAATTTTTCTTTCAATGTTTCACTCATCTTATTTAATATATTTGTTTTATAATACGTCTAAGATTTTCTTCACAAATTAATTTTGTACTACGAAGTGCTCGCAATCTTTTCATAAGTCGTATTTTACCAAAAACGTTTATTTCCTTCTTTAATTCTATTTCAGTTTCCTGAATATGTATTTTAAATTGTTTGACTACCTCTTTTTGCTCATTAATTGCTTTTTGAAGTTTCTGTTGATAAAGACTCATATTAACAAATAATTAATTTCGATCTAACTTCTTGTATCACTTCCATATTTTCTTTTAACTTATTTTTTAATATTTTGAAATACCAATTTATATCGATATTTTGAAAACCAATATATATTAATTTTTTATTTCTTTTTATTCTGCTTTTGACAAATTTTATCTCTCGTAACGTAGTTTTTCTTTGTAAGTATAAATATTTTAAAAAATGATTATAATATTTATTATGATTATTATTCGTTTGTATTTTTGTATCGCTCATATTCTTAAACTTAATGATCGTATCATTTCCTTCATTTCTTTTATTTCTTCTTGAGTACTGGAGGATTCTCCATTTGTTGCTGAAATTGGTTTTTCAATTGTTGGTATCCATACAGATTGTATTTCAGATGTTGAATTTCTTCTTTCAATATATTTATGTTTTGAAAATAAATTTGGTGTTTCAAGTTTTAATACTGGTTCAAAAAGTTTATCTATGTGAATTCTATTGTCTGTTTTAAAAGTGATACTGTGATGTGAATTAGTAAGTACATAATTTATTTGATATGTTATTGTAAAATGATGATTTCCTTTATACATAAATGATCTTCTTAATAATTCATATTTTACAGTAATACTTTTGTTTATATTTTTATCTTTTAAACTTATTACTGTTTGTATATTAACATCAAATTTTATTTTTTCTTCGGATAAATTTCCTTTTCCTTTAGCAATAATACTTTCTTCTCTATTTATTATTCTATCATATCTTAATTCTAATTCAATAGGTGTATTACAACTCATAAAAGTACTTTTTAATATTACTTGTATAGTTGATATATGAATGTATGCTATTTTACATCTATCTTTTTCATTTATTTATTTTATTCTTTTGTTTATTTGTTGTTTATTAATTATAGGAATAACAATATTTCCTTGTGTTTGTTCAATAGGAACTGGTTCTTCTCCAATAATTTTTCAAAAATATATTATAATTTTTCTTGAGAAAAATTCTCTAAGTGATAGTGAATAATCAAAATTATGCTTTTCTGATAAAGTAAATTTAGATCTTCTAATAGCTGTTCTATTAATCATAGTATCTAACATGAATCCTGATTCATCTTATTTTTCTTCAATAATAGATATATCTTCTTTATCTATAGTTGGTAGATCTGACATATTTTAATCTATGTATTCTTAAACTTTATAATTTAAAGTTTGAATAATTATACCTTCTTGATGACTGCTTGTAATTTATGAGGTGTGGTTAACCTTCTTAATTATTGTCTTTGACATGGTTCGTGCTTGACTTGTTCTTTTGCATCGTCTTCTTGTTTCTTGATTTTACAAATGATTCTTTGAATTGTCTTTGAATCGTCTATCAGCTCTGATATCAGAATGGAACGGACTTGGAATACCTGAAAATAAATCATTTTTGCATGAAAATAATGGTTAGTGGCTCATGGTGGAAAGCTGGTTGCTTTTGCTTTTCAACATGCTTTGTTGATTTTTGAATTCAATTTGAACGGATGAATTGAATTGGTTGGTGGATGGTTTAAATGGATGATTAAATTAATCGATAGTGGTTTGCTTTTAGTGATTGATTATAATGGGATAGATAATCTGCTATTCAGAAACGAATCTTCGTTTCAACAGACAAGTGAGATTTCAATCTCAACTTAAAACTCGGAGGTTTTTATCTTCAAAACACACACTTTATTTCATGAGGTTTAACCTCTATTTATACAAGAGGAGGTAGGTGTAAAGGATACAACCTACGTCATTGCTTACCAAATACTACACTAATAATTTACACCTAACGCACTAGCGTGCATTATTGTAGGTGGCCGACAGGCCTTACATTATTAGCCTTTACATTATTACTAAAAAACAAACTACATCACACCACACAAAAGAAATAGTGGATAAGCAGGTGGCGCATTCACATGTCTTCAATAATGCTTGATTTTTTGTCTTTTCTTTTTTGTCAGCTTGTGTCTTCGTCTTCATTCCTGCATTTGTGTGTTTGAACAGTAATCACACATATGTTTTGATACATAGTATAATCTTTGACATAGTGCAATTTTGAAATCTTCAGGTAGAGTCGAGAGTGGCCCGGTGAATTTTTCAAATGGTTGTTCAAAATCTTCTAAGGTTCTTAATTGTGCGTCGTCGATCACTCCTTTTGAGTAGTTCGAGTAGATCAACATGCTTTTGCTGTAATGGTTGATTTTGATGTCTGACTTCTGCCGTGTTCCTGTTCCTAGCTTTGAGGATGCAAAAAATACTCCGGCAAGAGCATCTACCATATTTTTAGTGGATGGTGTTGCTGGTGGTGAATCATTCTGCTCCTTCTTGTCTGGGTAATGTTCAGGATTGCTGACTCCTAATTCTGCTAACGTAATCGATGGAACTAAGAGTTTGTGATTGTTGCTGTCGAAAATAAAAACCTCATGAAATAAAGTGTGTTTTGAAGATAAAAACCTCCGAGTTTTAAGTTGAGATTGAAATCTCACTTGTCTGTTGAACAGATGAATTGAAAAGTTTGGTGAATGATTGAGGATATATCGTTTGTAATCTTGTGATGGATGATGATATATGAGTTGTAAATTGATAGTAATATAATCGGATAGTGGTTTGCATAACTTTTCTCAATCTTCGTTTCAACAGACAAGTGAGATTTCAATCTCAACTTAAAACTCGAAGGTTTTTAAAAATAATAATCAGAGCTAATAGACGATTCAAAGACAATTAGAAGAACCTACAAATGATGAAATAAACAAGAAGACGATGCAAAAAGAATAAGTCAAGCACGAACCATGTCAAAGACAATAATTAAGAAGGTTAACCACACCTCTTAAATTATAAGCAGCCATCAAGAAGGTATAATTATTAAAGCTTTAAATTATATTTATTAATAATTTTAAAGTTGAATTATCTATTAAAGAATATATAGATTAAAATATGTCAGATTTACCAACTATAGATAAAGAAGATATATCTATTATTGAAGAAAAAGAAGATGAATCAGGATTCATGTTAGATACTATGATTAATAGAATAACTATAAAAAGATCTAAATTTACTTTATCAGAAAAACATAATTTTGATTATTCAACATCACTTAGAGAATTTTTCTCAAGAAAAAATATAATATAGAGTAAATTACATGTTTGGTCCCTGTGGTTTGTCAAAAATAACAACTTTCGTCCCCCGAAGTTTAAAGTTGCATTGGTAGTCCCTAAGTATGTAAACAAATAACACACATGGTCCCTATAGGTGAAATTTTCGCCTCCAAAGAATAACATGAATGGTCCCTATAGGGACCAGGTGTGTTATTTGTTTACATACTTAGGGACTACCAATGCAACTTTAAACTTCGAAGGACGAAAGTTGTTATTTTGGACAAACCACAGGGACCAACCATGTAATTTACTCTATAATATATTTTGGAAAAATTATTGGAGAAGAACCAGTTCCTATTGAACAAACACAAGAAAATATTGTTATTCCTATAATTAATAAACAACAAATAAACAAAAGAATAAAACAAATTAATGAAAAAGATAGATGTAAAATACCATAAATTCATATATCAACTATACAAGTAATATTAAAAAGTACATTTATGGGTTGTAACACACCTATTGAACGAGAATTAAGAGATGATAGAATAATAAATAGAGAAGAAAGTATTATTGCTAATGTAAAAGGAAATTTATCCGAAGGAAAAATAAAATTTGATGTTAATATACAAACAGGAATAAGTTTAAAAGATAAAGATATAAATAAAAGTATTACTGTAAGATATGAATTATTAAGAAGATCGTTTATGTATAAAGGAAATCATCCTTTTACAATAACATATCAAATAAATTATGCACTCACTAATTCACATCACAATATCACTTTTAAAACAGACAATAGAATTAATATAGATAAACTTTTTGAACCATTATTAAAACTTGAAACACCAAGTTTATTTTCAAAACATAAATATATTGAAAGAAGAAATTCAACATCTGAAATACAATCTGTATGAATACCAACAATTGAAAAACCAATTTCAGTAACAAATGGAGAATCCTCCAGTACTCAAGAAGAAATAAAAGAAATGAAAGAAATGATACGATCATTGAGTTTAAGAATATAAAAATTAAAAATTAATATTTAACATAATGGATTCAGGATTACAAAAAATATTATTACAAAAAAGAATAAGAGATTTAGAAGAAGATATAGAAGAGATATCACATACAATAGATCATTTACTAATTAGAATAAGTTTGAGAAATCCCTACGAAAGTCTAAAAGTAATGAATAGAACATTAGTATACGAAAGAAAAAGATTAGCATATACAGAAGAACTATTATTAAAAGAAAAAAGAAGTCCAACAATTTGTTAAAATAATGAATTATATTTCTGAAACTCTTTCTGATCAGAAAATGAATATTGAAAATAATAAAAATATTAAATCATTCGAACCGTTTATACCATATGAGCAAACTTTATTTAAAATACCACAAAATTTGCCAGAAGGAACATTGTATAGTATTAATATAGATAATGATGATACAAAACAATCTATTGGAGAGAAAATAGATATATTAAACTCGACACTTAATAATATAATCGAAACATTAAGTTTTTAAATACTAAGACAACTACCAGAATTATCTGAAACAATGCAAGAAAAAATAAATACTATACAAATATTATTAAATAAAAAGAGAGAAGAACTTGAAACTTTGGAACAAAGTTAAATAAACATAGTTGAACAGTTATCAAATATAATTAATACTCAAGAACATGATAAAGATATTACTATTACAAAGATAAAAGAAACATTATTGAAAAAATCAACTCTAAAATCGTACCACCAATACGAATAACATAATGGAAAATCTTGAAGAACAAATTGAAACCCTCACAAAACTAATGGCATCATTAGATATACCATCTGAAGTAAACGAGGAAGATGCATATATAGTACAAGATTATAGTTCAGACGAAAATTCATATGAAAATCAATATAAATAACCAGGAGAAAGTTCTTATACAAATTATAATTTTGCACAAAAAAGAAAAAAATCTTATATAGACGAAGATTTTCAAAGACAATTTGATTATAGCCCTCCAACATCTACAGAAAGATATTTATACCAACAAGGAATGATTAGAAATAAGAAAGGAAAATGAGAACGTATACCTCCTCAGTATATACCCAAAATACCAATAGTTAGAATGAATGATGAAATTTTAAACATAGACTGTGAAACAGAAATAGATGATAAGATTCAAGATTGGAGTAATAGGTTAAGTACTCAAATAAAATTAACTGAAGAATTACGAGAATTACAACCAAGAGATTCACTCAATTTTATAATACATAAAACATCAGGAAATGTTTATAGACTTTTGGAATCCATAAATGAACTAGAATTATCAAGAATAGCAACAACTGACGCAATGATAACTTTTAAAAACATTGTGGCATGTATAGTACAAGAATTCACAGGAAGAATTTTAGGAAAAGAAGAATCAAATGAAGCATTTAGAGAACATGCATATTGGAGAATAATTAATCTTAAGATATGTAACATGTGTTATTTAGATTCATTCATATGTGAATTTTCAGATCAATATTACAAGTTAGACACTACAAGGCAACAATCAGCTTTAGAAATGTTTTTTAATAAACTCCCTGAATCTATAGCAACAGAGTTAAAAAATTCATATACAACAATACTACAGGATAATACTAAAATAATAGAAGACACTCTAGGAGCGCGAATCACTATTGTAAAAGCATGGGTTAGAAAACAATGTTTACAAGAAATAGCTAAAAAAGAAGCACGAATTGAACTTTGTTGTGAAAGACAATCCGACAAAATAGGTGATTATGGATGTTCACAAAAACTATATAAAAAACGAAAGAAAGTATGGAAGAAAAAGATATATAATCCCAAGTATAGAAGTTTTTATAAAAAGAATTCAAGGCAAAATTATTTTAGAAACCGAAAACAACATCGCCAAAAATATAAAAAGCAAGATAATTCAAAATATTGCCCATCTAATAAGAAAGATTGCAGATGTTGGCTATGTCACGAAGAAGGTCATTATGCCAATAAATGTCCTAAAAAAGGAGAAAAGAAAGAAACAGAAGTATTAAAAATAGCATATAGTCTTGGATACGAACCTATAGAAGATTCAGATATTGAAATATATGCATACACAGATACTAGTGATTATTCTAGTGATTATGAGTAAATCGATTTGTCAACATTTTATGATTAATTTACAAGGATTTTTGAAAAATTTAGCAAAAGAAAGAAGAGTTTTACAAAAGAAAATTTCTGAGAAAATCCGTTGGGAATGGACACCATCCAACACCCAACTTGTACAAAATATTAAAGCCAATGTACAATGTTTACCGGAATTATATAACCCGGAAAAAAAAGATTTTTTGATTATTGAAACAGATGCGTCCGACGACACATGGGCAGGATGTATGAAAGCGATTCAGAATGGAAAAGAGTTACTAGGATTAGACATTGATGGAATTCCAATCCTTCAATCTAATCTATCAAAAATACAAAGTATTGATGGAAGTCAAATTCCTCAATCTGATCAACGACTATCTAAGACAGAATTACAATCAGAATCTGTTTTAAAAACAGAAAAATACAATTCTAAATTATGCAAATATATTTCTGGAACATTTTCGGAAACTGAAAAAAATTATAGTACTCATGAAAAAGAGACACTCGCGTGTCTAAAAACTTTGAAAAAAATGGAAAATTGATCTGTTACAAACAAGATTTGAGTTAAGAACAGACTCAAAATATGTAACAGGATTCTGGAGATACAAATTACAAGAAGACTATTGTAGAGGTCGACTAATCCGTTGGCAACTACAGCTACACCAATTTCATCCATACATCAAATACATCAAAAGCAACAATAACACTTTTGCAGATACCCTCACCAGAGAATGGAAGGATTACTGAAATCAGCTAGACATCAATAACAACAAAAAAGAGAACAAGGTATCTCTTTAGAAAAACAACTAGCGATTATCAGACAAGAAGAAGAGAAACTAGCCAATACAGTAGAATATTTAGCCCAAAATGATAACTCAGAATCAACCACAGAATCCACACCTTCACCATCAAAACCATCCACTCCAGTGAAATCAAAGCCATCCACTTCAAAAACCCAAACATCATCATCCAAAGCCGAATTCATAAAAATAGAAGAAGATGTTGAAGAAATAGTTCAGAAATCAAGCATTGGAAAAAAGAAATGGTACGTTATTTTTAATGGACCATTCAAAGGCATTTACACAGATTGGGCACTTGCAAGTCCACACATCATAGGACAAAGTGTCAGTCACAAAAGTTACACTTCACAAGAAGAAGCACAGCAAGCATTAAAGGAAGCATACAAGACAGTTACAACAGAAGAAGTTCAAAGATCGAAGAGATTTATCTCTTTAAATCAAGGATTTCAAGAAAGACTACGAGAAGGATCACATAAAATGAATCCGATCGATTTAATCAGAAAAATTCCAACTATAAAAGGAAGAGAAGAAATGAAGAAACCAACGGTCGAAAAATTCCAAAGACTTTGGGATAGTGTCATACACTATAATGAAGTCCAATCCACCAAGTCATTCTATCCAAGCGACATACCAGTAGGACCAAAAGTAATATTCCTACCAGGAGCAGCACCAACAGACATTCATGAATACTTTGTTCATGGACTAGTAGACACGATCTACACAGACGGAACAAGTATACGAGAATTTCAGCAATTTCCATCAGAAATACAAAGCATCATCAAGGCGTACAATACTCATTTCGCCAAAGGCAGATCATTGTATTTTAAGTTACACTCAAGTTATCCAATTTTCGACAGCAACAATCACAAACTCTTAGTTCCATCGATTACGTTAGCAGAATTAGGAGTCAGCAATCCTGAACATTACCCAGACAAGAAGGAGCAGAATGATTCACCACCAGCAACACCATCCACTAAAAATATGGTAGATGCTCTTGCCGGAGTATTTTTTGCATCCTCAAAGCTAGGAACAGGAACAATTCAGAAGTCAGACATCAAAATCAACCATTACTGCAAAAGCATGTTGATCTACTCGAACTACTCAAAGGGAGTGATTGACGACGCACAATTAAGAACCTTAGAAGATTTTGAACAACCATTTGAAAAATTCACCGGGCCACTCTCGGCTCTACCTGAAGATTTCAAAATTGCACTATGTCAAAGATTATACTATGTATCAAAACATATGTGTGATTACTGTTCAAACACACAAATGCAGGAATGAAGACGAAGACACAAGCAGACAAAAAAGAAAAGACAAAAAATCAAGCATTATTGAAGACATGTGAATGCGCCACCTGCTTATCCACTATCTTCACTTTTTCCACTTTTTCTTTTGTGTGGTGTGATGTAGTTTATTTTTTAGTAATAATGTAAAGGCTAATAATGTAAGGCCTGTCAGCCACCTACAATAATGCACGCTAGTGCGTTAGGTGTAAATTATTAGTGTAGTATTAGGTAAGCAATGACGTAGGTTGTATCCTTTACACCTACCTCCTCTTGTATAAATAGAGGTTAAACCTCATGAAATAAAGTGTGTGTTTTGAAGATAAAAACCTCCGAGTTTTAAGTTGAGATTGAAATCTCACTTGTCTGTTGAAACGAGGATTTGTTTCTGAATAGCAGATTATCTATCCCATTATAATCAATCACTAAAAGCAAACCACTATCGATTAATTTAATCATCCATTTCAACCATCCACCAACCAATTCAATTCATCCGTTCAAATTGAATTCAAAAATTAACAAAGCATGTTGAAAAGCAAAAGCAACCAGCTTTCCACCATGAGCCACTAACCATTATTTTCATGCAAAAATGATTTATTTTCAGGTATTCCGCGTCCGTTCCATCCTGGTATCAGAGCTAATAGACGATTCAAAGACAATTCATGCTTCGGTGTTAATAATTTAACTTTAAAATTATTAATAAATATAATTTAAAGCTTTAATAATTATACCTTCTTGATGGCTGCTTATAATTTAAGAGGTGTGGTTAACCTTCTTAATTATTGTCTTTGACATGGTTCGTGCTTGACTTATTCTTTTTGCATCGTCTTCTTGTTTCTTTCATCATTTGTAGGTTCTTCTAATTGTCTTTGAATCGTCTATTAGCTCTGATACCAGAATGGAAACGGGATGTACCTGCGGAAGATTAATGAAAATAATGGCTTGAAAATTAATTAATGAATGATGATGAATGGGTCCATGTGCTGGCTTTTTATAATTGAATTCATATTCGTTGAATTGTAATGAACAAAACATTATGGTGGTTGATAAAGAATCTCTTTTTGAAAAGTTTGGTGAATGATTGAGGATATATCGTTTGTAATCTGGTGATGGATGATGATATTTTTTTTTCTTCTTATTTTGTTATTTTTTTTGTCCTTGTTGTCTTTTCTTGTCCCCCCCCCCCCCCCACACACACTTTCTTTTTTCTTTTAGTTATGTTTATTTGTATAATATTTTTTTTTGTATAATGTTTTTTGGTTATATATTTTGTATAATGTTTTTTTTGTATTTATTTGTTATATTTATATAATTAATGTCTAATGTGTTTCTATTTAATTAACAACAGCAATAGCATGTCAAACATTACCACATTAAATAACTACAACAACAACTGTTATCATTCAATATTTCAATTAAACAACAACGTTAACACATTATTTAATAACAACATCATCTACGACATACGAAGATTATTCATTTCATTTAAAAGATCATGGAGCCTTGCACCCGACTGACAAGCGTGATCCTCAGGATTCCTTGCCAATTCTAACTCCATCTCCAGCGTCTTTATTCTTGTCATCAACAGCTTGTTTGTTGCTTCAAGCTAGTCAATCTTATTAGCTTTTGCAACGCAATTTGAGCATTGCGTTGAAGAAGAGGTTTGATTAAAGTACGTCCTTTGAAATTCATTTTTCCACATGAAATATCCACACCCATAGTTATTTGTACCTGGCTGTTACATGTTAAAAAAATTATAAGAAGTATTATTCTTAACAATCAAATTATTTACATAACTAAGCAAACGTATGATTATTTACCACTGAATAAGGACATGCATAATACAATTGCCCACCAGTCTTTTGTGTGGTTGATTTACGTTCAATAATAAATCCTCTGTCATAGCGACACAAGAAAGGATTTCTTCGTTCCACCTGACCAAAGAGTTTGCATAATAATTTACAACATCAATCAATAATGTTATTACTAATTTAAACAAATTAATTTTCTGCAATAATAAAAAAAATCATTCGAATTACATAAATAAACATTTGAGTTCAAAGGTTTCTCAAACAACATACTCTATAAAATAAATCAATAATCATTTACAATGTTTTGTCGGTATAATTATTTACAATACAAATCAGTAATCATTCACTATGTTTTGTCGGAATCTTTATTATTTACAACATAAATCAGTAATCATTTACAATGTTTTGTCTATATAATTATTTACAACTAGTTTAGTCGATCGGAATATAATGTTTCCCATTGGGATGCATCTTGGGCTCTGTGCCTCCTCCATTGTGGGTGGAGATGCGGAAGTGGAGAAAGTCTGTCTAGCGTCAGACAAATGTAGTGACCACATTCGTTTGGCCCTACACGGGCTATCACGAGGGGGTCAGTTCTTTGTGAGAAGTCTGGACCAGAAACAAGCGGAAAACACGTATTCCAACCCCGTCGGGATATGAATACAACAGGTCGGTTAATCCATGATGCAATAACCAACCCCGTGTCTGACATAATCATATAGCGATCTAATGATGCAGCTCCATTTTCGAACCAGTTTACTGAATAACGAATTCCGTTAAAGCCAGCTTGCGACCACATACCTATGTAAACCTCCCTATGTAGGTCCAACTCTTGCAATAACATATCTCTAACTTCGCGCCACCTATGTTGGTCTTCACAAATACCGTGGGCAACGCACCGAAACCCATAATTTCCATCACCTAACACATTATATATACTTATTATGTATGGATGGAAAATTATTGGAATCTGTTCCATAAAATATTCGTTATCTGCATCTCCAATGTACAACATGTGTCTTATTCTTTGTTGAACACTAGGACCCGTGTAAGAACTATGTCTTGCATGTTCTTTGTTGAAGTTCGGGACTTGTGTAGATCTTGAAGTTGTGCTTCTTCGGTGATCTACGGTTGGTACTTCATTCAAGTCCGGGACTTTTGTAGCCTTGCCCTTTTGTCCTTTGCGCTCGGACATCCACGGGTATTTTTTTGAATAGCAGGTTCACGTGTGTCAACAGATTCAGGCTGGTATATCTCTCTCAACTTCGTTAACATATTTTTCTTGACAAACGACGTTGCTTTGCTAAAAATATTCTTGAATTGTCGCATGTTATTTTGAAACGAAGTATAATCATCATCATCATCGTCATCAGGTTCACTAGAAGAGCCATCTTCAGGCAGTGGCCTATTGATAACAGGCCACAGAACAGTTAGGATTCTCCAAAAGATAGGAATTTCATCCAGTGGAATGGGGTGTCCTGAATTCATTAAAAGTAACTTATATAAATTACTGATATTAATGGGGAAAACAACTTTATAGTTATAAATTTAATATACTTACCATGATATACATAGTATTGCATCTCGTGAAAGCATGGTAGTCCGTAAATTGTCCACAACTTATGGCTACAGTCTTCTACTGATGAGGCGAAAAATGAACCACTTTTAGGGGGTCATTTAAGCCCGAATTCGAATTTATTTGATCAAATATTGCCCTAAATCGTTCCTTTTGTGATTTTAGGTACTTTGGGAGAGAAATCTGGAAAAGGAAGCAATTCGGACGTTTTTGGAGCATAAAAGTGAAGAAAACGCCAAAGTCTTAATTTTCCATGCTGGGAACAGTAGGTGACGGCGTCAAGAGCAAAACCTTGACGGCGTCAAGAGCAAATTTCATGAATTTCCATGACGACCCAGAACAGATTTGACGGCGTCACGTAGGAAGGGCGTCAAGAGTAAAAGAGTCATGACGGCCTGGAAGTATTTAAGTCTTGACAGCGTCAGAAGTAGATCTAGGCAGTCCGAGGAGCGTTTTGGCGGCGAGGTGACGGCGTCACAAGATTACTCTTGACGCCGTCATACCTATTTTTCTATATATAGTTTTCTAATTTTCACACATAAGGAGAAAAGTTTTGGGAGAAACCCTAAGTACGATTTTGGTGTAACTTTACAGGTTTTTCAAGGGTTCCAACCCCTTGATACCTTGCATGATTAATCAAGATAAGTGTTCTTCTAATTCAATCAATATGTCTATGTGTTGGTTGTCTATATCATGTTCTTATCTTAATTCCATCATGCTAGGCTAGATCTATCTTGTGTTTGCTTAGATCTAATGAAACCTAGATATTGATTATGTGTTGATTACTTGTTTATTCTTGTCTTGGATGAATGATTTATATGTTAGGCTTAAGAAAACTGGCAGATCTCCAAATGGTAACATGCTTGAACGTCTTAAGAAACATGAACCGAGGCGCACTAGGTCTTTATTGGTTGTATTTAATGCATGAGCCACTGTTTACAATCCCTATAGTTGTGCTGGGCATGGTGTAGGAGGAGATAAGAGCTCATAGAATTGGGGAGTTATGTGTGCTACCCCATGAATGGTATTAAGGAATACGATCCGTCATCCATGCAATTATAACAAGTAATTAACGTGTAAAAGATGTCTAGGGAGTAGTGAAATCTAAGTAAACACATTTTCTCCAATTACTGCTCACAACTTTAGTTTAATTAGTTTATTTTCATTTTTAGTATTTTATTTTGATTGCATCTTAGTATTGGGTTAGGTGAATAGCAACTAATTCCGCCCAAATCCTTCAAACCCGAGATTTTAATTGCTTTCTAAAAAATATAAAAATACAAAAATAATCATCCCTCACCTTTAGAACTAGTATTTAGGCTTTCTAATCCTAGCGACACTATTCCTAAGCTGAACGATCAATCCCCCGGTACTTGTCACTATACTATACTACAACGATCAGGTACACTGCCTGGTGGGGGTTGTAAGCTTCTCGAGATCCCTCGAGAGGTAAAGCCTGTTGCGATTCCCACACATCAAGTTTTTGGCGCCACAGCCCGGGGAAATAATTATTGTCTAGGTTAGAATTTCTTTTTATTAGGTCTACTTGCTAGATTCCTTTCTAGTAAGATTTTATTTTTATTTTTTAGGTTTTCTTTAGTCTATCTACTTCTTTGTGCCTTTGTTCGTGACCACCCGACACCATGGACAACGGGAACATCTTTGAACCCGTCATCCCACCACAACAAAACCCACCAATAGAACCCCTTAGGCCCCGAACCTTAGCAGAGTATTCCCGACCTAGCCACCAAGGCTACCGAAACACCATTGAGCTCACCGGAGCCAATGTGACTCCCTTGCGATCCGACACCATCCGGTTGGTGCAAAGCGGATGTGCATTCCATGGACTTCGTTTCGAAGATCCAAACCAACATCTTAAGGACTTCCTCAAAATCGTAGATTCCATAGACCTAGGTGTTGAAACTAGAGAGACTACCCGTTTACGCCTATTCCAATTCTCTCTACGGGATCAAGCTAGTCAATGGCTTGAGCGTTTACCCGCGGGATCCATCACCACATGGGATGATCTCACCACTCGTTTCCTTGCTCAATTTTTCCCACCGGGGAGAACTACTAAGCTTAGAAATGACATCTTGATGTTCCAACAACGTCAAAATGAATCTCTTTATGAAGCATGGACTCGTTTCAAGGACTTACTCCAAAAAGTCCCTCATCATGGCATAGATCTTTGGCTCCAAGTCCAAATTTTTTATGACCATATCGACATCTCCACGAGGCGATCCATTGACCAATTGGCCGGTGGTAAGCTACGTGATCTAAGTGCGGAACAGTCATGGGAACTCATAGAAGATCTTGCTCTCTATGACAACGAAAGTTGGAACGATCCCCGTGACTTGAACAAAACGGTCAAGGCAATATCTTTGCCTTCGAACAATTCTAGCACTCCCGACCGTAGGATCATGGAACTTGAGGACCAAGTCAAGTTTCTCATGAAATCTTACGAAGCTCCTAAGCCTTCAAGCCAAGTGAACAAAATCACTTCTTCATGCGAATTATGTAGTGGTCCCCACGACACTCGTGATTGTGTGGAACTCCCCGGAACAGCTTTTGCGGACTACGCATCCACGCGTACCGACGAAGCGGGAGATAAGTGGTACACTTTCAAGCCCAAGCAAAACACATACGGTGATTCATACAACCCCTCATGGAAAAATCACCCAAACCTTAGGTGGAAACAAAATCAACCCAATTCCTCCAATCCGCCTAACCGTTACCAACCAACCGGTCCACCATCCAACCGTACTTTCAACAACAATCCTTCTAACAACTATGGTAGTACCAACAATCTTGAAGGATTGATGTCAAAGTTTATGGCATCTCAAGAGGCTCGCATAGCTAGGTTTGAAACCGAATTCAACCAACAACAAACGGAGATGACCAACAAGATTGACAACTTGTTGAAAGCCCTCAACAACCAAGCATTAGTCACACCTAGGATGGACACTAGGGACACCAATAACGGAAACCAAATTAAGGATCCCTCATCATCTAAACAGGTCCACTTTGTTAATGTTGTCACTATTAAGCCGATAGATAAGGAGATAGAAGAGAGTGACAATAATGAAGTTAGGATAGAAGCCGAGACTAAGGATGAGAATAGGGAAGTTGAGATTGATAGTAGAGAAGAATTAGAGGAGGTAGAGCCTATAGAAGAATACTTTGATAAGTTGCCAACCAAGGAAGAACGGGAATACCATAAGGATTTATTCGATAGTCCCGAGAGAACATATATCTTTGGCGACCCCCTTATCAAAATGGGAGACCCCTCTAACATTAACATCCCATGAAATATCGGGCACATGCATATATGGAAAGCTTACATCGACCCTAGATCCCCCGTGAATATCATGACTAGGACTTACTACAATTGGGTGATGAAGAAGCAACTTAATTTTAGGATGATGCCTAATAAGAACATGATAAGTAATTTTGCGGGAAGAGTGAAAGGATTGCATGTGATTATAGGGAATATCACCTATGAGATCGATTTTATGATAGTTGAGGGCACTCGTCCGGTGATAGATGCTTGCCTAAGTCAAATAATATTTGGGAAACCATTTGTTGAGGCCACTAGGATGAGTTATGATCCGACTTTAGGGATAGTTAGATTCAAGAAAGAGAATGATGAGGTTGCTTATCGAATGCCCTACAAGACTGAGCAATACCGCCTTCTCTCTAATTTCAAAAAGGAACACAAACAAGCAGCTTATTATAGGAATGGGGAGGATAGACGTAGAGGAGTAGAGTATGTGAGAAATAGGATGCTTGGTTTCTACAAAGAGTGCTTGCAACTAGGTCCGGAATACAAAACAAGTTTAGAAGACGACCTAGAGAGTGAAACCAATGATGAAATCACGTAGTAACCCATGACCTTGAGTCTAGCTACAAGACTCGTAAATAAAGAAAAGCGCTTCTTGGGAGGCAACCCATGTTTTGTGTGATTTTATTTGTTTGATTGTTATTTGCTTCCGTATGCATGCTTAATTTTTATTGTTGGTAGATCATGTTTCTAAACTAAATAGTGGAAATACTTTACTTTGTTGTTTTGGCCTAGTCTTAACTCCACCTAAAGGTATTTTTGCAAAAGATAAGTGTAAGGGGAAACCCCAAATATGTTTTTTAAGAAACAAACCGATCATGATTCTCCACAATATTAAATGAACATGTATATTCGTATTTGTTAGAGTCAAATGCTTGTATTGAGTCATAATGAAGTTTTGCAGGATTTTCCAGGAAGTAGAACCAAGTTTTTCCAGAAATTTTCCGGAAACTTAACATAAGGATTTCTGCAGGTCAATTCTGACGGCGTCAGGAGTTTACTCTTGACGGCGTCAGGAGTTAAAAATCTGGAAATTTTACTGGTTTTGTTTTTCTAACGGAGTCTTATGGATTTTGTGAATTATTAAGTTTTATAATCTCCAGGAGATCTGCAAACTTCATTCCACAAGCATTATATCTTATCTTGTTTTCTAGGTTTAGTAACTTATATAGAATGCCGCCGATTTTACGCGAGGTTGTCTTGTCTATTTTGTCAGGTTTTACAGGTTATGTATGACAAGAAGATGATTTACATTCTGGAAGGGAAGCTTTGATTGTTCATTTTCTTGGAGAAAGATTTAACCTAGCCACCCTATTATCCATACCGAGCGAATCAGGGGAGTATTTGATTTCATTCTCTTTACTTTTTCACTTTTACATTCTTTACTTGAACATTGGGGACAATGTTCATCTTAAGTGTAAGGGGAGGGTAAAAAGATGATACCTTACATATGCACTTTCGCTTGAGTTTGTTTTGTTTGATGGTAGATGTGTAATAAAACTATGAGAAATACTTGTTAGTGCAATTTTAGCGCCAAATTTAAATTTTTTTACAACATTTAGGAGTGAAACTTTAGCCATAGCAAGCGTCTCATGGATAGGAGATTGTATGACTAGCACATAACCGTATATTCAGAAAAATTTTCCACCCAAATATGTGAGGTTCGCCTTTAGATTTGATAGGAAAAGCATTTACTATTAGTGCTTATGAGTGTACCGGTAGCATTTAGATTCTAGAACTTGCGTTAGTGATGCATCCCGAGACCGCTAGTGAGACTACATTCGTTTGGTAGGATTTACTACATGATAAGAGGCATTAGGATTACCCTTGTGTTAAACCCGTATTATAATTACTTGACCATTTAAGTCATATTACTTGGCTAGTCAAGTCAACTAATTTTTCCCACACCCTTAGCGTTGTACTCATTTTTAGTACACGATACCCTAGTACACCCCTCCGAGCCTATCTTTTCATGATATACATAGTATTGCATCTCGTGAAAGCATGGTAGTCCGTAAATTGTCCACAACTTATGGCTACAGTCTTCTACTGACGAGGCGAAAAACGAACCACTTTTAGGGGGTCATTTAAGCCCGAATTCGAATTTATTTGATCAAATATTGCCCTAAATCGTTCCTTTTGTGATTTTAGGTACTTTGGGAGAGAAATCTGGAAAAGGAAGCAATTCGGACGTTTTTGGAGCATAAAAGTGAAGAAAACGCCAAAGTCTTAATTTTCCATGCTGGGAACAGTAGGTGACGGCGTCAAGAGCAAAACCTTGACGGCGTCAAGAGCAAATATCATGAATTTCCATGACGACCCAGAACAGATTTGACGGCATCACGTAGGAAGGGCATCAAGAGTAAAAGAGTCATGACGGCCTGGAAGTATTTAAGTCTTGACGGCGTCAGAAGTAGATCTAGGCAGTCCGAGGAGAGTTTTGGCGGCGAGGTGACGGCGTCACAAGATTACTCTTGACGCCGTCATACCTATTTTTCTATATATAGTTTTCTAATTTTCACACATAAGGAGAAAAGTTTTGGGAGAAACCCTAAGTACGATTTTGGTGTAACTTTACAGGTTTTTCAAGGGTTCCAACCCCTTGATACCTTGCATGATTAATTAAGATAAGTGTTCTTCTAATTCAATCAATATGTCTATGTGTTGGTTGTCTATATCATGTTCTTATCTTAATTCCATCATGCTAGGCTAGATCTATCTTGTGTTTGCTTAGATCTAATGAAACCTAGATATTGATTATGTGTTGATTACTTGTTTATTCTTGTCTTGAATGAATGATTTATATGTTAGGCTTAAGAAAACTGGCAGATCTCCAAATGGTAACATGCTTGAACGTCTTAAGAAACATGAACCGAGGCGCACTAGGTCTTTATTGGTTGTATTTAATGCATGAGCCACTGTTTACAATCCCTATAGTTGTGTTGGGCATGGTGTAGGAGGAGATAAGAGCTCATAGAATTGGGGAGTTATGTGTGCCACCCCATGAATGGTATTAAGGAATACGATCCGTCATCCATGCAATTATAACAAGTAATTAACGTGTAAAAGATGTCTAGGGAGTAGTGAAATCTAAGTAAACACATTTTCTCCAATTACTGCTCACAACTTTAGTTTAATTAGTTTATTTTCATTTTTAGTATTTTATTTTGATTGCATCTTAGTATTGGGTTAGTTGAATAGCAACTAATTCCGCCCAAATCCTTCAAACCCGAGATTTTAATTGCTTTCTAAAAAATATAAAAATACAAAAATAATCATCCCTCACCTTTAGAACTAGTATTTAGGCTTTCTAATCCTAGCGACACTATTCCTAAGTTGAACGATCAATCCCCCGGTACTTGTCACTATACTATACTACAACGATCAGGTACACTGCCTGGTGGGGGTTGTAAGCTTCTCGAGATCCCTCGAGAGGTAAAGCCTGTTGCGATTCCCACGCATCAAGTTTTTGGCGCCGCAGCCCGGGGAAATAGTTATTGTCTATGTTAGAATTTCTTTTTATTAGGTCTACTTGCTAGATTCCTTTCTAGTAAGATTTTATTTTTATTTTTTAGGTTTTCTTTAGTCTATCTACTTCTTTGTGCCTTTGTTCGTGACCACCCGTCAAGCATTAGTTGGACAGGCTGTCAAACCTTAAATAGATCTATTCATTATATTCGCGTTCACCGCAGTGATTAATGGCTCATGAATAAGGGTCTTTTGGCAATAGCTAACTTAGGCATATATCAGTCAGGAAAGCATACAGAAAAATACTTGCGATCTATTTTTAACATGTGTCCCCCTCACGGAGTTTTGAAAATAATTAAATGTGAGGCTATGACTCACCTTGATTGATACTGAAAACGAAGAAAATAAAGTCGGACGTATTTTATGAAAACGGCTTCGAAACACAACCTGATAAATAAATTTATCTAAGAACTTGACCAAAACTATTCGGTAATTATGAATAAAATAGCGAATATTCGATATTCGTTATGACGATTAGGTGATGTGCAGTGAAAATATTTGTGATATGCATGATATGACAAAATATGATTTTTTAAATTATCCATCGAAGTTTTTCCTTTTTAATCGTAATTAAAATCTTAACTATTTAAAATATCGTTATATATATTATTAACGTTAAGTTAATAATAATATATATATATAAAAATAAAATTTAAACATGATATGAAATAAATTGACGAAAAATAGAAAATAAATAAGAATGATAAATAAGTTACGTTTAGTCTTTGTCTCCTTTTCCAATTTTACCATTTTTACACTAACGATACTTGCATTACACCGTTAGTCCTTTTTATATAATTTTCAACTATAGTCCTCTACTTTGTCCAATAATCAATACTAACCTTCTAATATTAATTTTTATCACATTTTAACCTTAGATTTCTGTTTTTACAGGTTTAGTCCTTGATTTTCAATATTTACACATTTAGTCCTTCTAGGTGTCGTCGCGTTACATTTTTAGTCCAATTTTACAAAAATGATTATGGAACTTTCTAAAAATTTTCTGAAGCTTATTTATTAAGTAACAAGCTTATTTTAACTGCTTATTTATTCAAAAGCTTATTTTTATAGCTTATGGGCCTGGAACGATTTAACTTAAGGCCCGTTAAGATTTTTAGAGGCGAGGGCATAGAAAAAGTTTTGGGCTTGGCTTTGGACCATTTTTATGATTCTAAAAACATTTCTTATAGGCCCAGTGGGCTTACGGATTTCAAATGCTTAGTGGGCTTTAGTTAAGCCCACTCGACAAGCTTAAGGTTTTTATTGAAAATTTTAGTTTTGAAAACAGTTTTGTGTCGATTCAAAATGGATCGTGTATGGTGTCAAGACTTGATTATTTTTACAAGTTGTTTACATGAAAACATTAGTTTGCTAGGTGGTCTATGACGTCGTGAAAAGATATGGTACTATTGTTAAACGAAATTTTAAGTTATACGTTGGTTTTGTGACATGGTTGGTTCGATATGTATATATTGAAAACTTGTGAATTTTTACTAAGTGTTATACAAATTTTAAATCGATGGATGCTAATTTAAAATGGATGCATGAAATGAGTATAACGTTACAACTAAAGTGAATGGTGTGTGCTACGTGATTCCTAGGCCTTCCAAGATGGAGGCTAATCACTTTTCGTGTACTAAGAACAATTATATACGTGAATTAAACGTGCAAAGTGTAGACGATTGAAACAAAAATCACAAAGTGCATGAACATTTAAATACGTATGAAATGGATTAGAATTGAGTGTAAGAAACTTACAAACACTTTTAAAGTGATCTAGAGTCGAGATAGGTAGAAAAGGAACCCAAGAAATCTCGTCAAAACTATATAACCCAAACGTTATATATATATTTTCAAACCCGATTTCTTTCTTTGCTTCCAATATAATACTATACGACTTGTAAGTTTTTAGAATGGTTCGAATACTATTTTGTTTCAGTGAATATGTGTGTGAAAGACTATGAGAAGTATGCATGCAATGAACGTACATATATAACAAATATATATAACGTTTTAGTAAGAAAGTTTCAATGTGAATTCCTCATACACTATTACATGTCAGTACTAGCTCATAGATGATGATTTTATAATGGTTTGTGAGAGCACAAAAGATGGAGGGTGTTGGGTGATTCATGCTATATGTCGACATATATATTATCATACATACGATTTACAAACTCGTGTACAACTTGAATATACATGATCATCTTTAACATTTGAGCTTATAATCATCTTAGGAATAATATTAGGAACGTTTAGAAACAAACTAGATTCAAAACGGTTAAGTTTTGAATATAGTCTAATTCGATTTGGGTGTTCAAGGGTCGATTACTATGCCTCTTAAAAACGTATCAACACTCAACGTAGGAACGTGAGACTTGACACACTAATTGTTGGCTAGTAGGTTAACGAGATGAGAAAATAAAATATATAGGTCGTGTGCAAAATTTAGGAATAAACGGTGTGATTTGGAAGTGGTTTGGCTATGTCGATCGGATGAAAACTAAACAAATTGGATTTTGGGCTTTTGTGTCGTGGGCTTAGGAATAGTGTAAGTAGAGTGGGCCGAAAATAATTAAGGGTCCGGTTTGATTTAATTAAGTAATTAGTGGATTTTAATTATATTTAATAAATATAATTAGGATTAGGATTTAGGTTTAGGATTAAATGAAAAGTTTAAGTTTCGTGTAACGTGTCGAGGATTAATTCCGTTATTTCGTGAATTATATTATTTTGTGAAAATCGCCAAAATAATATAATAAGAAAAATTTTAAATTTTTCCGAGAAAATAGGAATTAGAAACGATAACGAAGGATTATTTTTTTATTAACGATTTAATTACAAGAAATTTTTACAGGGTTCTACAGTACCCACTTGTCATTCTGAATTTCGTCCCGAAATTCGATTTTAAGAAATCTAACAAGTGTGTTCTATGAAAATAAGTGCGGATATTTCTCACGGAATCTATCTTCTCTTTCCCATGTGTAATTCGGTCCTCGTTTAGAGTCCCATCTTACTTTCACAATGGGGATACGATTCTGTTTGAGTTGTTTAACTTCTTTATCCATTATTTCCACAGGCTCTTCTGTGAACACTAGTTTGTCGTCCAATCTAATCTCTTTTAGTGGAATGACGAGAGTTTCGTCTGACAAACATTTCTTGAGTTGGGATACGTGAAACGTAGGGTGTACCCTACTAAGTTCATCCGGAAGTTCTAACTTATAAGCAACTGAACCAGTTCTCTCCAGAATTTTGAAAGGTCCAATATACCTCGGATTTAGCTTTCCACGTTTTCCAAAGCGAATCATTCCTTTCCATGGCGAAACCTTCAACATGACTTTGTCTCCTACTTGAAATTCGATAGGCTTTCTCCTGACATCAGCATAACTTTTCTGTCTGTCGCGAGCAGCTTGCAAGCGTTGCTTGATTTGGAATATCTTCTCAGTAGTATCATGTATTAGCTCTGGTCCGGTAAGTTGCATATCACCAACTTCTGTCCAACAGATTGGTGATCTGCACTTTCTTCCGTACAGTGCCTCAAAAGGTGCAGCCTTTATGCTGGCATGGAAGCTATTATTGTACGAGAATTCAACTAATGGCAAGTGTCTATCCCAACCTTTTCCGAAATTAATCACACATTCTCGGAGCATGTCTTCCAAGGTTTGGATTGTTCTCTCACTTTGTCCATCGGTTTGCGGATGATAAGCGGTACTCATATCTAACCTAGTACCAAGAGATTTCTGTAGCGATTCCCAAAATCTTGAGGTGAATAGGCTATCTCTATCAGAAATAATTGATATTGGTACTCCATGTCTAATCACAATTTCCTTAAAATACAACTGAGCAAGTGTTTCCATCTCGTCAGTTTCCTTGATTGGTAGGAAATGTGCAGACTTGGTTAATCGATCGATGATAACCCAGATTGTGTCTAATCCAGTCGAAGTCTTTGGTAATTTGGTAATAAAATCCATTGTGATTCGTTCCCATTTCCAGACCGGAATTTCTGGTTGCACGAGTAATCCTGATGGTTTCTGAGTCTCTACTTTTACTCTAGAGCAGGTCAAACATTTACCAACGTACTCGGCGATATCAGCTTTCATATTTGGCCACCAATAATTCTTCTTAATATCTTGGTACATCTTATTGGAACCGGGATGAATAGAATATTTGGATTTATGTGATTCATGCATGATAAGGTCTCGAATACCTCCAAAGAGAGGAATCCAATATCTTTCCTTAAAACATAACATTCCATCATTTCTTCTCACAAATTCTTTTTCATTATTTGGCATTCTGTCAACCTGATCTTCCAGGTTTGACTTCCTGTCAATTTTCTCATATTGCCGATTTTCTTCTTGGAGAGCTTCCGTTTGAGCTTTGATGATTTGAGCTGGAAGTGGCGAATGAATTGTCATTCCTAGAGATCGAACTCTAAGAGATTTAATTCTATCTTTTCTACTCAACGCATCGGCTACTACATTCGCTTTACCAGGATGGTAACGAATTTCACAGTCGTAGTCATTGAGTAATTCTAACCATCTCCTTTGCCTCATGTTTAGCTCCTTCTGATCTAAGATATGCTGTAGACTCTTGTGATCGGTGAAAACCGTACACTTTGTACCATATAGGTAATGTCTCCATATCTTAAGAGCAAAAACTACTGCTCCTAATTCTAGATCATGAGTGGTGTAGTTTTCTTCATTCTTCTTCAGCTGTCGTGAAGCATAGGCTATAACTTTGTCTCTTTGCATTAGTACCGCACCTAATCCATGATGAGATGCGTCACAATACACTACAAAGTCCTCATTGCCTTCCGGTAATGCTAATATCGGTGCTTCACAAAGCTTCTGTTTCAGTAGTTGAAATGCTAACTCTTGCTTCTCTTCCCAGTTATACTTCTTGTTCTTCTGGGTTAGTTCCGTCAATGGTTTTCCAATCTTTGAAAAACCTTCTATAAATCTCCGGTAATAACCAGCGAGACCTAAGAATTGACGAATCTCGGTTGGGGAGGTGGGTGACGTCCAACCTTTAACTGCTTCTATCTTCGCGGGATCTACGTGGATACCTTTGTTGTTGATGATATGGCC
Source organism: Artemisia argyi (assembly GCA_030686995.1). NCBI lineage: Eukaryota > Viridiplantae > Streptophyta > Magnoliopsida > Asterales > Asteraceae > Artemisia > Artemisia argyi. The sequence continues at coordinate 104,680,251 of CM060696.1, forward strand.
TAAAAATTGAACGGTAGAAATCCAAAAATCACATTTGGAAAACTTGGCGTACAACTTTCCCTTCTTAAGTAACTCCAAAATAGTCCTTAAGTGTTCGGCATGCTCTTCTTTATTGCGCGAATAGATTAAAATATCATCAATGAACATAATAACGAATTTATCCAAGTATGGTTTGCATACTCGGTTCATTAAATCCATGAATACAGCTGGTGCATTGGTAAGACTAAATGGCATCACCTGAAATTCATAATGTCCGTATCGTGTTCGAAAAGCTGTCTTGGGAATGTCCTCTTCCCTAACTCTTAATTGATGATATCCTGATCTTAGATCGATTTTCAAGTAAACACTTGATCCTTGTAATTGGTCAAATAGATCGTCGATCCGTGGTAATGGATATCGATTCTTCACCGTGAGTTTGTTCAACTCTCTGTAATCGATACACATTCGGAACGTTCCATCTTTCTTTTTGACAAATAGGATTGGTGCTCCCCAAGGGGATGAACTCGGTTGAATGAAACCTTTATCTGATAGTTCTTTTAACTGTTCAGATAATTCTTTCATTTCGGAGGGTGCTAATCGATATGGTGCTTTTGCAACGGGTGCTGCTCCAGGCACTAAATCGATTCGGAATTCTACTTGACGAGTTGGTGGGATTCCAGGTAAGTCTTCGGGAAATACATCAGAAAATTCTCTTACAACTGGCACTTCATCAAGTTGTTTCTTCTTTTCTTTTGTTTCTCCTCCCGTTACTTGGATTTGAAATACATGGCATCCTTTGCTTATGTATTTCATCGTCTTGGCGTACAAAATAATATTGAAAGAAGTTTTATGTTTATCACCTTGGATGATTAAGGTTTCACCGTTGAATGGAATTTGAATGACTTTCTCGTCACAAATTATTCTGGCACGGTGTTTAGATAACCAATCCATTTCAATAATGACATCAAAACTTCCCAATTGGATGGGCATAAGATTGATAGGGAAAGATTTATTTAGAAGGGTTAAGGTGCAGTTTTCGATTAGGGTATTGGTACTTAAAATATTTCCATCTGCTAATTCTATTTCATAGATAGTATCTAATTCTACAGGAGTAATATTTAGAATTGCGGCAAACGAATTAGACACAAAACTTTTATCTGCTCCTGAATCAAATAATATCTTAGCATCTTGTTGATTTAAAAGGAACGTACCAGTAACAACATCAGAGTTCTGTGTTGTGTTCCCATCACCAAGTACATAAGCTCTTCCTCTGGCAACATTATTGGTAAATTTCGGACATTGAGGTCTGTAATGTCCAACTTCTCCACAACCATGGCACTTTACTGCTATCGGTTGTGTGTTGGCTCCAGTCGCTCGACAGTCCCTTGTCATATGACCAATTCTTTTACAGTTGCCACAAACAGCCCTACATGCTCCAGTATGATGCATGTTGCACTTGTTACATGGGGGTAGAGTTCCAAAATAACCTTTACTTTCTGCAGGCACTGCTGCATAAGCTCGGGTAGCTTCTTGTCGACGATTTTGTTGCTGATGATGATTACTACGGTTCTGCTGTTGATCTCTGTTGCGATTTCTGCTTTGATTGTTGTTGTTGTTGTAGCTACGGTTACCACTGTAACTGTTGTTATAGTTGCGGTTGTTGCTATTGTTACTCCCACGGTTATCAGCACTTCTCTTACGCTCATTGATCACAGAAGTAGAACCTCTTTTGATCACCCGGGTTAACAATCTCTGTGCAAGCTCCATAGCTTCTTCTACTGTCATTGGATTCGATGAGGTAACATCTCCTTCAATGGATGGTGGTAGTCCTTCCACGTATTTCTCCAATGCTTGTTCAACATCGGGTACTATAGTTGGACACAGCACCGACAACTCCAGAAACTTTCTGTTGTATGTCTTCAAGTCATTGTACCTTACAACTAGCTGATGAAATTCATCCTCCAGTTTTCGAATCTCTGTCCTTGGACAATACTTCTTCAAAATTTTATTCTTCAACTCATTCCACGAAAGTCTGAAAGCTTCATCTGGACCCATAGCATTCGCAGTAGTGTTCCACCACGATAATGCCTCTCCTTGAAGAGTTCCTGTAGCAAAGGTAACTTTGCTATTCTCAGGACAACCACTCCTCTTGAAGACTGTCTCAGTATGCTCAAACCAATGTGCCATTTCAGTCACTCCTTCAATTCCTTTGAAGTTTGTTGGCTTGCAAGTCATGAAATCCTTATAAGTACAATTACGTGGAGTAACTGTATTAGATTCACGATTTGCACCATTGATATTATTCAAACGATCTGCTTCACGAGCTGCAAATATTCCCTCAGCAATCATTCTCTGGACCTCAGTGGGGGTCATGATCACTTCCGGGTTAGAGTTTTCGCTAATTGCATGCTCCATTTTTCTATTAACAATACAAAAATATAGCATTTAGAATTTTAAACAACAATTTGTTTAAAGGTTCTTATGAAGTAGGGAACTAAATAATTATGAGTCTTAATAATAATTGGGCATCATATGTAGTTTTTATTTCGATACAACAGTCATAATCATTCCGATATGTTAGATGCAATTATAATACACATGAACAACCATAAGCATAAGTTAACATTTGTATATAGTAATATCAAAACCAACAACATAACATTAATAACTTAATCAGTTGAGTTGTTATAACAAAACGATACAAGCTTATTAAATGCCACATGCGGCAGGCTTGAATGCCTTATTACTAGTACAAATACTAACTGCCTCTAATGATTAGGTATGTCCACATGTCCTCCCATCTCTAAGATCTGAGTTCGGAGCTCTTGCATCTCGGTATGATGTTGCATCTTCATATCTCCTACGATGTTTTCCAATGTATCTGCTCTTCGGTGTGCAAGCTGGGCTTCCCAAGTACGGTTTTGTCCCTCTCTTCGCAACGATATCGCGAAAAAACGTGTCTCAGAGATATCCGAATGTATCTGAGCTTACCCCTGCTGCAACTCTATCCTATCGGCTATAAGGTTATGTAAGGTGTTGTGGGTAGTATCTGAATGATCGAAAGATGAATAATCAATTATCTGAAGAAGTGAGTCTATCTGATCTTCGTGATGCTCCAATCGTGTCACTACTACAGAAGGTGAAAGGGTAGAGGGAATTTCCATCCTAGCACTCTCGCCAGTTTCATCAATATGAGCTGGGGGAGTAAAACCAGGCGGATAGGGTAATGATGGTGAAAGTAGAGGAATAGAATCAGAAATACGAAGACGGCTGGATGTAGGTATATCTTCCTCAGGGATGGGTTCTCTTTGGTGAAAAATATATGGGTAAGTTTGGCTAAAAAGATTGAGTAGGTGATCAGGTGCATATGAATTGAAATCATGACGTGGTAATGGTGTCGATAAAACAAAAGCATCGGGATTTTCAGGCGTTGTAGCAATTTCGTCTTGCTCGAAGGGTTCTGTTTCTTGGGAAACAGCGTCAGGTACAAAAGTAGAACGATAAACAGGCGAAGTAACGGACGCGACGGAAATATCAGAGTCGGAGTCGAATATACTCATATTGAAACAATACTGTAACAATTCATAAATAGCGCAGAATAAGAATTTATTATCATAAAATTTTAACATATTATAATCAAAATATCATAGCTTAATGATTAACTTACGGAGTGCTGTAGCAAGCAGGCACGGCGGGCAAAATTTATATGATGAAAATTTAATTTATTTGAAAGTGTGGTTATAGTTCAATGTTTGAAAACATTTGGTTCTCTATAACGATGGCTCTGATACCAATCTGTAACACCCCCTAATTTGAAATGCGGCAGCGGAATAGAAATTAGGGTGTTACGGTGAGGATCGAAGTCATAATGATAGAAAACGACTCGAAGAGACGTTTTAAAACATAATTTCATTTATAAATATTTGAAATACAATAGGTCCTTATCAGAGTATTATAAAAACTTGATGTTTTGAACTAAATCAAACATCATTTATTTTACATCATATTTGAAAATAAAGTAAACATATTTTGAAGATTTTTGCCGCCCGTTCCATGCTTGCTTCCCCTGTTAAATACCTGAGATACATGCTTAAAAGTCAACAAAATTGTTGAGTGAAATCATAGAGTTTGAATTTAATAATCATTTTGATACACAAGCAAGATTGTATTGGAAAATACAATCAGTTTGAAAACATTGATATTGCAGTTCATATATTGCACTAAGTCTCATGACACGCAAACGTTAACAAATACCGTAAACGGCGGGTGTTTATCAAATCAATGATAAATTTGCCCTCGTGTAATAGGTGATTTGCCAGTTTCTATTTTTACTCAAATATAATTATCGCGACTAATACGACTAACCACATGCATAATGGCATTCCGTCAAGCATTAGTGGGACAGGCTGTCAAACCTTAAATAGATCTATTCATTATATTCGCGTTCACCGCAGTGATTAATGGCTCATGAATAAGGGTCTTTTGGCAATAGCTAACTTAGGCATATATCAGTCAGGAAAGCATACAGAAAAATACTTACGATCTATTTTTAACATGTATCCCCCTCACGGAGTTTTGAAAATAATTAAATGTGAGGCTATGACTCACCTTGATTGATACTGAAAACGAAGAAAATAAAGTCGGACGAATTTTACGAAAACGGCTTCGAAACACAACCTGATAAATAAATTTATCTAAGAACTTGACCAAAACTATTCGGTAATTATGAATAAAATAACGAATATTCGATATTCGTTATGACGATTAGGTGATGTGCAGTGAAAATATTTGTGATATGCATGATATGACAAAATATGATTTTTAAAATTATCCGTTGAAGTTTTTCCTTTTTAATCGTAATTAAAATCTTAACAATTTAAAATATCGTTATATATATTATTAACGTTAAGTTAATAATAATATATATATAAAAATAAAATTTAAACATGATATGAAATAAATTGACAAAAAATAGAAAATAAATAAGAATGATAAATAAGTTACGTTTAGTCTTTGTCTCCTTTTCCAATTTTACCATTTTTACACTAACGATACTTGCGTTACACCGTTAGTCCTTTTTATATATTTTTCAACTAGTCCTCTACTTTGTCCAATAATCAATACTAACCTTCTAATATTAATTTTTATCACATTTTAACCTTAGATTTCTGTTTTTACAGGTTTAGTCCTTGATTTTCAATATTTACACATTTAGTCCTTCTAGGTGTCGTCGCGTTACATTTTTAGTCCAATTTTACAAAAATGATTATGGAACTTTCTAAAAATTTTCCGAAGCTTATTTATTAAGTAACAAGTTTATTTTAACTGCTTATTTATTCAAAAGCTTATTTTTATAGCTTATGGGCCTGGAACGATTTAACTTAAGGCACGTTAAGATTTTTAGAGGCGAGGGCATAGAAAAAGTTTTGGGCTTGGCTTTGGACCATTTTTATGATTCTAAAAACATTTCTTATAGGCCCAGTGGGCTTACGGATTTCAAATGCTTAGTGGGCTTTAGTTAAGCCCACTCGACAAGCTTAAGGTTTTTATTGAAAATTTTAGTTTTGAAATCAGTTTTGTGTCGATTCAAAATGGATCGTGTATGGTGTCAAGACTTGATTATTTTTACAAGTTGTTTACATGAAAACATTAGTTTGCTAGGTGGTCTATGACGTCGTGAAAAGATATGGTACTATTGTTAAACGAAATTTTAAGTTATACGTTGGTTTTGTGACATGGTTGGTTCGATATGTATATATTGAAAACTTGTGAATTTTTACTAAGTGTTATACAAATTTTAAATCGATGGATGCTAATTTAAAATGGATGCATGAAATGAGTATAACGTTACAACTAAAGTGAATGGTGTGTGCTACGTGATTCCTAGGCCTTCCAAGATGGAGGCTAATCACTTTTCGTGTACTAAGAACAATTATATACGTGAATTAAACGTGCAAAGTGTAGACGATTGAAACAAAAATCACAAAGTGCATGAACATTTAAATACGTATGAAATGGATTAGAATTGAGTGTAAGAAACTTACAAACACTTTTAAAGTGATCTGGAGTCGAGATAGGTAGAAAAGGAACACAAGAAATCTCGTCAAAACTATATAACCCAAACGTTATATATATATTTTCAAACCCGATTTCTTTCTTTGCTTCCAATATAATACTATACGACTTGTAAGATTTTAGAATGGTTCGAATACTATTTTGTTTCAGTGAATATGTGTGTGAAAGACTATGAGAAGTATGCATGCAATGAATGTACATATATAACAAATATATATAACGTTTTAGTAAGAAAGTTTCAATGTGAATTCCTCATACACTATTACATGTCAGTACTAGCTCATAGATGATGATTTTATAATGGTTTTAGGATGGTTTGTGAGAGCACAAAAGATGGAGGGTGTTGGGTGATTCATGCTATATGTCGACATATATATTATCATACATACGATTTACAAAATCGTGTACAACTTGAATATACATGATCATCTTTAACATTTGAGCCTATAATCATCTTAGGAATAATATTAGGAACGTTTAGAAACAAACTAGATTCAAAACGGTTAAGTTTTGAATATAGTCTAATTCGATTTGGGTGTTCAAGGGTCGATTACTATGCCTCTTAAAAACGTATCAACACTCAACGTAGGAACGTGAGACTTGACACACTAATTGTTGGCTAGTAGGTTAACGAGATGAGAAAATAAAATATATAGGTCGTGTGCAAAATTTATGAATAAACGGTGTGATTTGGAAGTGGTTTGACTATGTCGATCGGATGAAAACTAAACAAATTGGATTTTGGGCTTTTGTGTCGTGGGCTTAGGAATAGTGTAAGTAGAGTGGGCCGAAAATAATTAAGGGTCCGGTTTGATTTAATTAAGTAATTAGTGGATTTTAATTATATTTAATAAATATAATTAGGATTAGGATTTAGGTTTAGGATTAAATGAGAAGTTTAAGTTTCGTGTAACGTGTCGAGGATTAATTCCATTATTTCGTGAATTATATTATTTTGTGAAAATCGCCAAAATAATATAACGAAAGATTATTTATTTATTAACGATTTAATTACAAGAAATTTTTACAGGGTTCTACATATATTACACTTATTTAGTTTCTCGTTGATGCTTCTATTAAAACTCTCTTTTATCGCATTTTCATGAGCAATGAGAATCTTATCGATCGAACTCAACAACCTGTCTAAGTTGGACTGTGTGCTGCCCAAATATAATTTCAACAACGCGTGGTGACTCTCAACTCTTCACGTTGTTGTCTGGCCGTAGGAGCGATATCGGTCGATAATATACGAGACAAACATGTGGGAGTAATTTATGAGCCAGTTATTCAGATACTCGGCGATATCTGAAAAAACAATGAATTAACAAAAGGTCATTCGGGTGATTATTTATTAAATAATAAAAAACAGTGAATTAATAATTAAGTACCCGCATGGTTGACCAATCGCTGTTGTAGGCGTTCATAATGTTGCTGGAACATTTCAAATGTCGGAGCTTTAACCATCCAATCACATACTCATCTAACCCACGGCATTTGTTTCTGCAATGCTGAAGCAGATTTTGCTCTATATGCCATCGACAGAGTAATTTGTGAGCGTTAGGAAATTCTGCTCTGCATGCCCCAACCAACACTAAATCTCTGTCAGTGACGATAACACGTGGGTAATATCTTTCGTCTATGACATCTGATGAGGCGAAAAGTGTACCGCTTTTAAGGGGTCATTTAAGCCCGAATTCGAGATTATTTGATCAATTATTGCCCTAAATCGTTCCTTTTGTCATTTTAGGTACTTTTTGAGAGAAATCTGGAAAAGAAAGCATTTTTGACGTTTTTGGAGCATAAAAGTGAAGAAAACGGCAAAGTCTCAAATTTCCTTGCTGGGAACAGTACCTGACGGCGTCAAGCCTTTATACATGACGGCGTCAACAGTTACAAAAGAGGTGGAAGTGGAAAATACACGTGACGATCCAAAGTATTTTTAAGCTTAGGACCTGACGGCGTCACCAAGGCCGTCAGGGTCGAATTACACGTGACGGCACAGAGTAAATTCCTACATAACGGCGTCACAAATGGATCTAGGCAATACGATTTTATCAAGGTGGCGAGTTGACGGCGTTACGATCTAACACATGACGATGTCACGATGTAATATCTATATATAGTTTTCCAAATTTCATTCATTAGTGTGCAACTTTGAGGGAATAAACCCTAGTCCAAATTTTACCAGTTTTTCAAGGGTTCCAACCCCTTGATTCTTCCATGTTCAATTGAAGATAAGTATTCATTCAAATCATTCAATATGTCTATGTGTTGTGTGATTATATCTTACGCTTTTCTTCTCTTTAACATGCTAGGCTAGATTTTTCTTGTGTTTGCTTAGATGTAGTGAAACCTAGATGTTAATTATAGGTTGATTGTTTGTTTATAATCATTACGGATGATTGTATTCGATGTTAGGCTTAAGAAAACTGGCAGACTTCCATTGGTAACTTGCTTGAACGTCTTAAGAAACATGATCGGAGGTGTACTACGACTTTTGGTTGTATTTAATGCGTAGGAGAATTCTAATGATCCCATGTTAGGAACTTCTAACGGCTCGACATAGGAGTGAAGTAGGATCCTATAGAGTTAGGGAATATTGTACACGGCCCTACGACTAGTATTAAAGAATATGACTCGTCATCCATGCAATTGTAACAAGTTAATCAACCTGTAAAAGATATCTAGGGAGTAATGAAATCTAAGTAAATACAACCTTCCTCATTATCGTTTCCACCACATTAGTATATTAGTTTTATTTTCATTTCTTTTATTTTATTTTGATTGCATTAGTAGTTAATTGGGTTAGTTGGCTAGCAACTAATTCCGCCCACTCCTTCAAAACCCGAGATTTTAATTGCTTTCATAAAAATATAAAAATACAAAAAGAATCATCTCTCATCTCTAGACCTAGTTTAGGAGGCTTTCTAATCCTAGCGACACTATTCCTGAGTTGAACGATCAATCCCCCGGTACTTGTCACTATACTATACTACAACGATCAGTACACTGCCTGGTGCGGGTTTTAAGCTTCTCGAGATCCCTTGAGAGGTAAAACCTGTTGCGAGGGTGCAATTCCCACGTATCAACATCCTTCACACGTTGCAATACCCATTGAAAATTATGCCCTTTTTTAATGTTTAAAAAGTTATACGCCATTGAAAATGTTTTATTTGTTGAAGTGAATCCGACAATTTCCAACAACGGCAATTTAAACATCGTGGTATTGTTTGTGGAGTCCATCAGCATGATTTCAGGGAATGTACACCATAGAGCATACGGCGTGGGGTGAGCAAAAAATAGCTCCTCAAGCTCGTTGTGCTTATTTACCCTCGGGTAATATGTATACCCTGAATCCATCAAATGCGAGTAAATGACTTGAATTGGAGTTCTATCACCTACCCTGGCTCTCCGGATCTTATTTTGTGCGTTATATATAGCTCTAACGCTAGACACGTTATCCGGATTACGACCTTGTATTGTCGAATGTATATTACGTGGTCGTACTCTATAATCTGTCAATTCTTTGACCAAACCGAACTCATCATCCTTTAATCGCATTGCATATGGCAAACCATGCAACGAATCTAGCAAATCATGATTATGGCTATCAACCTTCACCCTCAAAATCCAATAATTTTGTGTTGGATGATATTTCGCAACTAATCTGAATGGACAATTGGTTTTAGATGTTTTGGTTTTCCGTTTTCCACTACCTTGAGGTTTATAATTCCCACCCTTTGAACACCTATAATTGACTTTGTACATCTGACCATTTTCTGATTTGGCTCTATTTTTAACAATGATAAAACCGAGCTCCCGAGCTATATTTTGCACCCACTCAGTTACTTGCTCGTGAGAACCGAAAACCTGAAAATTCATAACATTTTTACAACTTTTATAACATTTATGATATTTCGCCACTATTTTTATACATTTACATTTTTATATATAATAAAAATTACATTTACAATTACAACTTTTATAACTTTTACACATTTAACTTTTTATACATTTACATTTCTTTAACAAATTTTATTACATTTATAACATTTTTACAACTTTTTACATTTTTACATTACAATTTTTATTTACTTACTTTTTTTAACCTTAACAAATACAAATACATTTTTAAATTTTTACACATTTTTATTAAAACTTTACATTTTTTACCTTTTTACATTTTTATTACATTTTATTACACATTTTTAACTTTTAACATTTTATACAACTTACTTTTAACAAAATACAAAATTTTTATAACTTACAAAATACAAATTTTTATAACTTACATTTACAAATTTTTATATAACTTACATCTACAAAATACAAAATACAAAATACAAAATACAAAATTTTATTACATTTTATATTACAATTAAAAAATAATAATAAAAAGTTAAAATGCGTTTACGCGTTTACCACCGGGTACAAGTCATTTGTGTGTGTACCTCTCTCACTTTTGTGTGTGTACACACTCTCTTCTTTTCTCTTTTGTCTCTCTGTTATCTCTCTCTAAAAACTTAGATCTAAAAACGTTTTTAGACCTAAATCACTTGTTTGTGATTTGTGATATGTGCTATTATGTTTGTGATTTTTAGATATAAAATCATTTGTTTTAACAACGATTTCAAAAAATAATAGGGTTTATTCATAGATCTTTTGTGGTGGGTGATTATGTGATATGTGATACTTTGTGACGATTTGTTATCTTCTGTGGTGGGTGATTATGTGATTATGTGATGATCTAAAATTTTTAGATCAAATTAGGGTTTCTAAAAAATTTGAGGGTTTTTCCAAATTCATTTGATTTTGTATAATTAACCTATCTTAATTGAAATATATGTTGTCTAATTGAGCAGATCTATCATTTTTTTTTATGAAACGACTAATTTTTAAAAATTAGGGTTTGGGTTGATGGTTCTGTGGTGGGTGATTATGTGATTATTTGATATGTTGTGTTGTCTAATTGAGCAGATCTATCATTTTTTATGGAACGCCTAATTTTTAAAAATTAGGGTTTGGGTTGATGGTTCTGTGGTGGGTGATTATTTGATATGTTGTGTTGTCTAATTGAGCAGATCTATCATTTTTTTATGAAACGCCTAATTTTAAAAAATTAGGGTTTGGGTTGGTGGTTATGTGGTGGGTGATTATGTGATTATTTAATATGTTGTGTGTGAAATCATAGAGGGGGGGGGGGGGGTGAATACGTTTCCGTTTAAAAATCTTTAAACTTGTTGTATCAAATATAGTATAAACCATTGAGTCAAGTTTCGCCATTATTAGTTTGGTTTATATTTCTTTTCTATAAACATCCTTAATACAAATTACCACTCAAGCTTGTTGTAATATGAATAATACCAATTATAGTCTTATGACTAATATAAAGCATATGGCATAATAAGTTGTCACAAGCATAAACTTCAAATCACAACACAAACAATAATATAGTCCAAGTGTAAAAGTAAAGAAAGTGCAAACCGAACACGAGGATTTATAGTGGTTCGGTCACGGATCTCCTCTCCGCCCTACTCCACTCCCCGAGTACCCAACTCGAGAGTTACTTCACTAGATCAACAAGCTCCCTTCTTGGCGGAGAAAACCTTATAATCGTCGCTTACACGTTTTCCGGTACAAAGCTACATACCGAGTTCTTTTACAAGGTACAACCACTCATATCATTGCCTATACAATATTTCCAACACTAAGCTAGATGTCGAGTTCTTTTCCAAGGGTACAACCACTCCCGCTAGTTCTTTTACAAGGGTACAACAACTCCCACTATGTTTTGTGGCCCAACATAGAAACCTTGTGTTTTATGGCACAAACACATAAACCATCTAATCTATAACAAAGAGTACAATGATGATCCAAGACATAAATGTCTAATGGATATGAATAACTAATCTAAAAGAACTTCCATTGATAGAAAGCCTTCAATGAATGAAGATCACAAGTTCTCTAATCTTGTTGTGATGGATCTTCATATATGTATGCATGTGGTGGATGATGATAGCAAGATCTCCAAGCTTCTTTGGTGGATCAAGATGTATGATATGCTTACAACAAAGATGAATGTTAGAAGCATTCTGATCATGATAATGAGGGTGATTAATTGTGTTTTCTACATGGTTTTCTATTGATCTAAGATCTATGCAAAGTGTAGAGAGAATGTGTGTTTTTTTTATCTTTTTCATCAAGTTGTTTGAAAAACCATGAGCTTACTATTTATAGGAAACAAGTAAAGAGGTTTTTCCAAACCATGTTCCAAAACCATGAGCTATATTACTTTAGCACATCAAGATCTTCTAATGTCAACTACAATATCTATGACATATCTTACAAGATCTATGACAAATACATAAACCAAATATCTTTCTATATTTGTGTCTAGTCTAATCAAGATTCTTTCTAATTTAGATGACACTATACATGAGGTAATAAAAGAGTGTTTTCCATATTATGAAAAATACATTTAGACAAATGTATATACTAACTTAAAAAGGTAAGTTACTTGTATATGAAAAATATATTAACTAGCTATATAATATTTAGTAAGTTACTAAAAATGTTTTATGTACTTATGTTGTTATAAGACACATTTTTATATATTGTAAACTTACTAATATTATCTAGACACCTGATAACACGTAAATTATACATCTTTTTAGGTGTGTTTTATGCATCATATTTGGCCATATTTGTACGTATTTGTTACTTAATCATAGAAAAGTGTTTGTACAAGCAAATGTATCCAAAAACAGGAAAAAGTGATGAAAAGATGAAGAAATGAAGTGAAGGTGCACAATTGGAGATTTTCGAGAAGGAATCAAGTGAAGAATCACATAAGGACTCAAGGATTTGATAGATTTAAGATTTCTACGTTCATATGTCAAGTTCTATGAAAGGAATTAGCACCAAAGTGGAAGAGAATGCATGCGACACAGAATAATAAAGAAAAAGACAAGAATTGCATACAGGTTCAATCCAACCGATTCGGTTGGAATTGACCTGAAGAACCAACCGATCGGTTGGATGCAATACCGATCGGTTGGATGGTGACTGTTTTTACAAGAATGCATTTAATGGCATTTTTACTCCTCATTATCATGGATGGCTGATCATTTCTCACTAACAACTTCTTGGGGAACGTTTTTACTTGAGAATTAAGTGATTGGAGGCTATTTAATCACATCTAGGCTTACAACCAAAGTGTACCACAAAATCCTAAGTAATAACTTACACCAAGTTATTACTATCTTAATATTTCTCACCCAAAAGGTTGCTACAGCAGTAAAAACGTCCAGGAAAGCTTTGAGTTAAAGTCTCAATAGTTTGGTTGAGTGTGTGGAGTTGTTTATTGTATTTGGTAGTCGATTGGAGGCGTGTGGTTGCTATAGTTCCACGGTTTTAGTTCTTGTAATTCTCAAGCTAGGTACACCTTGTTACTTACAATGAATTCTTGTTACTATGAATATAATGAATGTTTTCTTTACTACTTGTGTTTTAATATAATTGATATGGAGTGATTTGGTATATACTTGTGTGAATCATGTAGTTAGTCATGGAGTATTTTTTACTTTAAAAAGGTGATGCATGAAAACTCTTCTTAATTTATGAGTTTGTTGGGATAATATCTAATCTTGCTTAATTTGTTGATAAAAACATCTTTGGGGAATATTGGTCGAAAGGGTTTTCTAAATGTTTTTATTCCAAAAAGTTAGTGCACGAATTAGTATGGGATATGGTGTGTGACGAGCATCATGTTTACTCTTTAAAATGGATTTGAGAAGATTTCATCACGAAATTAGGCCGAAAGGATTCGTAGGAATTCATAAGTAAAGAATTGCTTTTAAACAACATTGTGTTAACAGAATTATTATTCTAGTTGTCTTAGGCCGAAAGGAAGTAACTAGATGATTGAATTCTAGTAATGGTTTAACATGATAAACACCATTGATTGTTAGTCATTCATATAAAAGTTGTGCATCATAACAAGTTTACACCAAGCTTAACATGAATACTCCAATTGATTGATTGTGGCATTTCACACAAGTATATGTTTTAGTTATATTGTTTCTTAAATATTTGAATTTTTGATAATAAGGATTGACAACCCTTTTATACAAACTAGTTTTCTAATACTTTGATCTATAAATCCCTTGGGACGATCTCGACTTACCCACCTTTACTAAAACGGACGAGTATACTTGCTCGTATGTGTTGAATAGTTAATCGGATAAGCGTGTTTATAAATTTTAAAACTTGTAACGCACATCAACACCTAATGTGGCACTTATTTTATTTAACACTTAAAGTGTACTTTGACACCTAAAATACTTAAAGACCCTCAAAGTATTTTACTCATTCTAAATGGTTGATCAAGGGGTTTGATCATAATGCCACATAACAAACATGTACGAACCTGTGTTGTAGCATACGATGACACGAGACGTTGAGAGGTGTTGAATGTATGTTGAGATAAACTATGGTTACAAGTAACTTGTACATTTTACTTTATGTATCAAGTTATATGTTTGTCATCAATCAAAACAAACGAGACTGTATAGATTAAATATCGTACTATTTGCACTAACATTGTGTTGTCTAATTGAGCAGATCTATCATTTTTTTATGAAGCGCCCAATTTTTAAAAATTAGGGTTTGGGTTGGTGGTTCTGTGGTGGGTGATTATGTGATATGTGATACGTTGTGATGATTTATTATCTTCTGGGGTGGGTGATTATGTGAGGTGGTTCTTGAAACTGCTTTAACAGTTTTGGTGGTTTCTTGAAACTGCTTTAGCAGTTGTGCTTATTTGAAACTGCTTGTGTTGGTGATTATTTGAGTTGTGTGGCTGCAAATGGGTAGATTAACACCTTGATCTACCACCTTTGAGTGGTATGAATACCTGCTCTGGCCTACCCCAGTCCACAGGCTCTGTGATTATGGGTCATAATGACCCTCTCTCTATTATGATATTTTAAGCATCTCTATAATGTAGAGGGTTTGGTGATGAAACTGCTTATGAAACTGAAAATAACAAACTGTTTATATGCTTGATAAGCAGTTTGTTATTATAAGCAGATTTGAAACTTGTTTGAAAAAAAAAAAAAAAAAAAAAAAAAAAACTGAAATACGGCGATGATGATTTAAAAAAAACATGATTTTGACGTGACATTTCTAAATGGACGACAAAAAAAAAACTTAAATTTGCAACCTTTGATGTTGCAGCCATATATGATAAAATTTGCTTATGTGAAACAACTTATAATCTGAGCCTAATGTTCTCGATGTCTTTTTAATGTGTAAAATGGTGATTACCTCTTGTGTGTAAAATGGTGATTGAGACATTTCGGCAGCCTAAGATATTTGTTGCTTATGTTTCACTTGGCTTTGTTGCTTTGTTTGTGATACTGATTGAGAGTTGCTTTCACTTGCGGCTATCACTTGTGATACTGATTGAGAGTTGCTTTCACTTGTGCAATCTGCTTCTTTGTGGTTTGTTAGAATATCTAAATAGGGAGGGTTAATATATTGCTTTACAATATTATTGTGATACTGCTTATTATTTAGGGGTACTTGTTTTGCTTTGTTTGTGATACTGATTGAGAGTTGTTTTGTGATACTGCTTTGTTGGATTTGTGATTGAGAGTTGCTTTGTGATTGAGATTGCTTTGTGATATTGCTTTTGTGGTGAGGCTGAATATATCACGAACCTTGTTTATAATGGAGCAAAGCTGTTTGAGAATCTTTACTATTGTCTTGTGAGTACTTGCAGTTTGAGAATCTTTACTTTTACCTTGTGAGAACTTTGTTGTACCTGAGTCTGAGCTTGTGGAATTTGAGCTTGTGAACCTTGTATAACATGTGTATTATGTGGAATGTGAGCTTGTGAGACTTGTGAAACATGTGTATTGTGTTTCATTGTGGAATCTGCACGTGTTGTAACTTGGGTGCAATCTGTGCACTTGGTGCAATCTGTTTCACTTGTGTAACTTGGGTGCAACCTGCAGCCTATGTGCAATATGTACACTTTGGTGCAATCTGCACTTGGACAAAAAAAAATGCTTGTGTGCAATCTGCACTTGGGCAAACGGTTTTCTAAAAAGGCGATGACGAATGGTTTTCTAAAAACCGAAAGGATGGCAAAGTGATATTTTTATCACTTTGCAACCGTCATATCTGAGCCTAACATTTAATTATTTTCAGACTATAAGGCGATGATAATTACGTGAGCCTAACCTGCTTTGCTTGTGTGCAATCTGCACTTGGACAAAAAAAAGTGTTGGACAAAAAACTTATACAAAAAACTTGGACAAAAAAAAAAAAAAAAAAGAGTAAAAGTAAAAGGCAAAAACTGGAAAAAAAAAAGAGTACAAAAGCCTGAAAAAAGTACGTCCCACTAGGGAGGGTTTGGCAGATGGTAGGCTATGGGTAGAGGTGCACATCCAAACCGGTTAACCGAACCGCGACTGCTAGCGAACCGAAAAACCAAACCGGTCAAACCCGGTTTTGACCCAAACCGGTCTGGTTTTTCCACAAACCGCCGGTGAGGAACCGGTTTTTAATTTCAACAAAACATCCGGTTTGGACACTAGTTTTATTAACCGGTTCTGGTTAACCGGTTGATTGGTGCTGAACCAGTCAACTTTTATTGGTCAACCACTTGTAAATGGTCAACCGTAAAAGTCAAACAGCTTAGGCCAATGCTTCCGTGGAATACAGTGTTTCCCCGGGTCGTAATGTCCCAACGAGGTTGTGATGGTATAAAAACGAATCTGTGATCGGTGAGTATGAACAGGAAATGGTATAAGTGTGTGTGAGTGATTTCAACTAAGGATTTATAAAACAGAATAGCTTAAAGAAGCTATTGGAATGATTACGTGAAACCTAGATATTTAAAAACGTTTAATAACTAAAAACGCGTACGTTTAATTTAATTCTACGTAAACGTACGAAACAAAAACGATTTTAACTAAAGTATTAATTTAAATGCCTTAGGGGCTTAAATGCAAATTAAATAAACTTAAAATATTTTATTTTATAATTACTAATTATTTAATTAATTATTATTATTTAATAACTATTATTAATTATCTAATAGTTAACTAATAAATAAGAAAATGTAAAATAAGTCTAGAAATATAAAATTAAAATTTCTAAAAGTCTAAAATATTATAAAACTTATTTTAAAACTAAAATTATATTTTTCACACTATTTATCTAATTATTATTAATTAATTATTATTTAATTATTAATTAACTATTTATATGATTTAAATTATTATAAATACTAAAAAGACTTAGATAATTAAGAAGATTTTTATAAATCTAATTAACCATCACAGGAATCCTAAAAAATTATAAAAACTTTATTTTATATATTTTTAAACTAGTTTACTAATTATTATTCTATTAATTAATTAATTACCAATTAAACTATTTAAATTATAAAAACTATTAAATGAACAGTAAAAATTACAAGAAAATTTCTAAAATTATTTTATGACTTATAAAAGCTAGGAAAAATATAAAATCTAGAATCTAGGTGTTACTTTATAAAAACTAATTATGTTATTTATAACTTAATTATTTATTAATTATTAATAAAACTAGTTTAAATTCTAATAAATACTAAATTACAAAATAAAATCTGAGAAAATTATTAAAATTACTTTAACATAAAAGGTAATTAATAAAAATATAAAAAGGTAGGTTACTTAATAAAAATCTAAAAATGAAAATTAAAATTAAATTATATTAAATAGAAACTATCACTTATTATTATATTTGTTTTTCTGGATTTTTCTTTTACCAACCTACTTTATATCTAAAAATAACTAACTTTTGTGAAAACAACTAATTTATAACTTAATATTAAGCATTGTGGAAGCTTAATACCACCACAGTTGACTTTGGTTGACCAAAGAAGCAAATAAGCTCAACTGAGCTTGTGTGGGACCCACTGAGGTAAAATCTAGTTCCAATAAGTTGTTTAAACAAGTATGAGTAAGATTTGGCCAAATAAGCCTTTGGAATAAGCTAATAAGCAGTTAATAAGCACTTGGTATCTTAACTCAACTCATAACATGGGACAAACTTAAGGGTCTAATTCAGGTGGGGTCCACTGAATCCTAGGTCAAAAAAGTGGTCAAAGTTAAGATCCTGGTAGGAGGGGAGTTGGGAGGAACCAAGTTTATGGTGTGGGACCCACTGAGGTGGGCTACAGCCACCACCAAAGTGGTGGTGATGGTTGGGTTAACTACTGCAGCAGGGCAATACCTTGCCCTGCAGGTAACTTTGGAGGTTTGGTGGGGTCCACACAAAAATCTCAAAATTATAACAACTATGGGACACTGAAATTTAGGTGGTAGACTATGATCCTAAGAATTTTCAAAACCTAAAACCTAATACACAATTCTACAAAAATCCCACAAGATTTGAGATTTTCTGCAAAAGCACAATTTGACTTTTTGTAATACTTAACTAGTTTGACTTTGTTGAACTTTAATCTAATCCTATTGACTGAATATGATGAATTAAATTATATTAAGACTATTTTAAGTGAAATTATTAAGTTCTAAGTAAATATGGGGAGTTATGGGGTCTCACTGTCCATACAGTGGACAGTTATGATGCAATCTTGGTTATTTTGACTATTAAGGTTAAAGTGACCAAGTTATGAGTTTAAAAGACCTAGTTATGGCATAGGTTATGTGTCCAAATGAATTTTATCAAGTAACAATAACCCAAGCTCAGTACATTAGCCAAATCCAAACACCCCTATAACTGCTACTTAATACTATAACTATTAGATTTTAAAACTAACTCCACTAATTTTATGATTGCAACAGATTAAATATACCAAATGAAGTTTAAATGACCACTAAATTACTACTAATAACAACAATATCAATAATATGAAGAATCAAACTTTGAGACTTACAAATGAGTTCAAGCTGAGAAAACAAAGAACCAATGACCAAGAACATGACCTAAAGCCTCCCATAAGGCTACTAAACCCTGTTTATCAAAAATCCAACATGCTCCACTACTTTTCCTTCTTCTTCTTTTGATTTTTTATTTTTCAACTATTTTATTTGATTTTTTAGTATTTTCTTCTTTTATAAGCTAAACAGACAATTAAGGATTTTGATAGCTTAACAAGCTTTGTCAGGGCTTATTTGAGCTTACTAAATCTATAGTAACAACTGAAAACAACAATCAAGCTATTTGGAATTTTTGAAATAAAAGGAAATGGCATAAACTGAATTTGCAAAAGCAAAGGGGAATTGAGACTTGAAAAAGTTCTGAGATCACTTGAATTTACTTAAGATACAATTAGAAAGCTGGAAATTACACTAGAAAACTAAAATTAAGTTTACACGACACTAATTTACACTACCTAATCTAATACTCTTCATCCCCTGCTTCTTCTTCCTTTTGTAGAGACTTTTGAGGTTTGTGGGACCCACTGGACCATTTCCCACCACAATTTAGAGCCCTTGGATCACTTAAAGTCATCATGGCCGTTTAAATGAATTTGGCGCCAAAAAGTCTTTGGCACTGTAGTTTGCGTGGAGAGGTAATTCAGGGGCATTAAATGCGCCTTGGAAGCTGTGGAGAGGTGGAGGGATAAGGTTGGAAGGTAAAACTGTGGGATGGTTTGGTGGTATTGAGTTGCAGAGAAGGATGGGGTGAGGTGGAAGGGATGAACAGTGGTAGTGGTATGGTTTTGGAGGGGTTGACTATTTTGACCGGGTTTTAAATATTAAGGGTGGGATGGGCCTGGTTGTGTATGGGCTTGGGTGGGCTTTTAATTTGTTTTGTGGATTGGTTTGGTTTGGTTTTATACAACTAAGGATCCGTTTGGTTTTAGGTTTATAATACCACAAGGACTAATTTTGTATTTTCTGAAAAGTTGGAGGGTAGGTTGTGATATTATTCTAAAGTTGTCAAAAGGACCATATTTATCATTCATGAATAGTACAAGGGCCACTTTTGATATTTTTCACTTTTTAAATACCCGGGGACTATTTTTGCCAAACCTTCAAACTCCAGGGACCAAACATGTAATTTTACCAAAATTCACACCAAGGACCATTCCTGCAAAAGATTAATAGCACAAGGACCAAAATTTATTTTTCTCAAAGTTTTTACATCCCAGGGACCAATTATGTCAATTTCCAAAGTATAGGGACTAAACTTGTAATTTTGTGAAACTTTGCACCAAAGGACTAAAGATGTAACTTTGTAATTTAAAAGGACCTTTGGTGACTTTTTCAAGTTTTTAGAATAACCAGGGACTAGTTTTGACAAATTTTGAAACTTGAGGGACTGAAACTGCCAATTATGCAAACTTTGTACGTTTTTCATCTGTTTTTTATTATTTTGCATTTGAAACATATAAAACACACTTCTAAGATATTTTAAGTATTTTGATGCATATTTGAGTGTTTTTGGATGTTTTGGCAGCTCAGATTAGTATAAAATGATGAGTATTTAGACACTCATCACCGGTTAAGAACCAGTTTGGGTGTAGGGGCCGGGTTTTTTTTGGAATTTTTGAAATTTGAAAGTTGTCAGTCTGAAACTGAATGGATAGTAACGTGGGGGGACCGGCTTTTAATTATTTAGTCTCAAAATTACCATTTTGCCATTTCTTATTTAGTATAAATAGAAGTGTTGTTTATTAGTTTTCATCACAACTTTCAAACAAAGCAAAAAACACTCTAAATCTTCTCTAATATTCACTAATGGATAGTTCAACTTCAAACACCACCACCCACACCACCGCTGCTGGTTCATCAAATGTACCAACGGTTGTCAAAATTTTACCATGTAACCGTGTCAACGATCCTTGGGATCACTTCAACTACGTCCTAATGTCGGACGACAAGAAAAAGGCTCAATGTAAGCATTGCTTGAGTATAATGTCGGCGGGTTCCAACTCGACGTTGAGGGCTCATATCAACCAGAAGTATTGCAAGGCATTAAAAAATGTTCCGGAAGCGGGTCAATCTTCTATGGCTCGTGACGGGAGTATTTTTGCATACGATCATGAAGCAGTCTGTCAAGCATTTGCCGGTTTGGTGATCAAAAGAGGTTTGCCGTTCAAGCATTGGGACGACGAGGATACGACGGAGGTGATGCAGACTCATGTCCAACCAATGTACACTCATGTAAGCCGTATGACTCTAAAACATGATGCAATGAGCATGTGGCAAGCGGCCAAACAAGAATTAATTTTTTTTTCATAATTTAGATACTTGTGTTAGCATGACAACGGATGTTTGGTCCGCTCCTCATGGTTCGCCATATTCGTACCTTTGTGTTACCACACATTGGGTTGAACCCGAAAGTTGGCTAATCATGAAGCGGGTCATAGCATTTGAAGAGTTTCCGGTTCCTCACACAGGAATTGCGTTATTCAAAATGTTGAGAAAAGTGTTTACTAAATATCATTTGCAACAAAAAATCTTTTCAATTACATTGGATAATGCTAGTAACAACACCAATTCAATGGGTAGATTGAAAATGGAATTTGAGCCACCTTTGAATGGCAATTTTTATCATTCTCGATGTGTTGCACACATCATAAACTTGGTTGTGCAAGCGGGATTAAACCATCCCGTAATGCAACAAATGAAAGATTGTTTTAAACAAATGTTGCATGATATTTTCAAAAGGGGTTCTAAAAGATTTAAAAATTATGTTAGGATGTGTGCGAAGGCGAAAAAACATTGGTTGTCACCCAATATAGATTGTGATACAAGGTGGAATTCCACCTATATCATGTTCCTAAGTGGTATAAGACAAAAGGTGACTTTACAATATTTTCATGACCAATTGGCACAAAAGGGTAAGGTTGCTCCATTTAATGTCGAACATTGGGATACTATTGAAAGATTAACCCGATTACTTGAAGTTTTTTACAACGCCACAAAAAAATTATCGGGAGTTTATTATCCAACATCCCATTTGGTACTCGAGCAACTTTACTACATGTGTTCAAGTTTGTCATCATTTGAATTAAGTGGTGGTGTATTTTCAAAAATGGTTATACCAATGAAAGAAAAGCTCATTAAGAATTTTGAATCTTTGCCACCGGTAATTACTTGTGCGGCTGCATTAAATCCATGTTATAATTTATGCGGGGAAGAGTTACTTATTGAATCGATTTCAAATGATTTGGGGTTAACCGCGGATAAAGTGAACTTTGTTGAAGATGCACAAAAGGATTTTAACAATTGTTTTAAAGGTTTGTGGAATTATTATTTTGAAAAATATGGGAACCCGGCTCCTTCTATGGATGAGGGGTCTTCATCATCGAGGTCGTCGCATAGAGGGAATCCGATTCAAGGCTTGTTACAAAAGTTAAGAGAAAATCCCAACAAACGGGCAAAGAGTGATCGTCTCCAAATCAATGAATATACAAGGTATACCGGAACCGATTTTATCTCATGTATTCCGGTCGAGCAACAAGTGGACTTTGATGTTTTGGCATTTTGGAAATCAAAGGAAACAATGTTTCCCGTTCTATCCAAAATGGCTCGGGATATTTTTAGTGTACAAGCTACTTCGGTAGCTTCTGAATCCGCTTTTTCAACAAGTGGAAGGGTGCTCTCAAACAGAAGAACAAAGCTCACACCGGCTTCTTTAGAAATGTGTATGTGTTTGAAAGATCATTTGGACGCAATCAAGCGAAGACAACACAAAACAAGTCTTGAAGACCCCTTAGAAATGGAAGGAAGGGTCTACGAGGTAGAGGTGCAAGAGGGTACCTGCGAGTTGCTTTTCGATGAAGAAATAAGAGAAGTTGAAGCTGCTGCCGCGGCTAGGAGGTCCGTCGATTCCGAATCCGAGGAAGAGATTTACGAGTAGCTTTTCCTTTATTATGTTTATGTATTATGTGTGTTTCATTTCCATGTGTGATGTATTTCTTTTCATTGTATTTCCTTTCAGTATTAGGTGTGTAAGGGTGTTGTATTTCGATGTATTACGTTCTAAGTTTATGTATTATGTGTGATGTATTCCCGTTCGATGTATTAAATAAAAGTGTTTGTGAAATATATGTGATTTTTTTTATGTATTAAATAGAAGTTACTTTGTGTAAACGACGAAAAACGGAAAAATAATAATAATAATAATAATAATAATAATAATAATAATAATAATAATAATAATAATAATAATAATAATTAAAAAAAAATGGGTTAACCGGTATAAAACCTGTTTTAAAACCGGTCCCAAACCGGTCAAACCGGTCCAAAATATTCAAAATTTGAACTAGGCGCCAAGGCGGGAAAAAAAATAGAGGTTAACCGGTTTTAAAACCGGTTCAAACCGGTCAAAACCGGCCTACTTCAAAAAAGTTGTGCTAATAACTTTTGCATTTATTGCTTCTGAATATGTCAGATACGTACTCTAAAAACTTCAACAAAGTTGTGCTATTAACTTGTGCCATTGTATGATTGTAAATTTGTAATATACTATAAATAAGTATGTTGTGTTTTTTTATTCATAACTTGCAAACCGAAAGTAAATCACAAATGGCAAATCAAGGACAGGATCCAGTTGCACCAATTGCACCGTCATCACCACCGGTGATTGTTGAGATTTTACAATGGAACCGTAATGATCCAACTATTACGAATAACTTGAACTACGTCCGAATGTCGGATGGCACGAGAAAGGCTCAATGTAAGCATTTCTCTTTTTTAATGAATCCCGTTTCCAAATGTGCATTGAGGGCTCATTTGTTCAAGTATTGCTCAGCACGAGAAAGGCTCAATGTTTGATCTTGTATTTTCTTTAAGTGTATTTTCGTTGTATTAAATAAAAGTTGAAGTTTATTCAGTTTACTTTGTAATTTCCACCTAAACTAAAATAACTAACATAACATTTAAAACAAGAATCACATTAAACGTTAAAGTTAAAACACGGATTACATTAAACATTAAAGTTAAAACATGAAATACAAAGTACGATTAATAGAAACTACGATACGGTAATTAAAATAAAACTACGAATTAATAAAATGAGTCATCGGAGACCCAGCCATCCTCCTCACTCGAAGAAGACTCTTATGGCTGATGGCCTAACCCCAAGGCCCATCGGTGTGGTGCTTCTCTGTTTAGCCGCTCCCTACGAGCATTTTCCCGAGCCCTACGAGCAGCTGCCTCACGTTCTTCAGCTTCTATAGCCTCACTCACGACTTGCATATCTTGCTCAAAGAGTTCTTCATTAGTCAACGCTCATTGTTCCACCGGTGGATTGTTTACCGGTTCATTCTCAGCTGTAATGTTTTGTTGTTGATTTTCACTTTCTGCAGGTGGTGGAGTGTTCACAATCACCACCGGTTCGTTTGGAGGACTTGAGAATTGTTGTGAGAAATCTTTGTGAGGACTTGGGAATTGTTGCGAGAAATCTTTGCGAGACATCTAATTTTGAATGTTGAGAAGTGAGAACTGATAATTATGTGAATGGGACAATGGGTAGTAAGTATACTAGTATTTATAGGCCCAAAAACGAAAAAAAATAAAATACAAACCGGTCCAAACCGGTTAACCGCGACCAAACCGCATATAACCGAAACCAAACCGCATATAACCGAAACCAAACCGGTTCGGATAGGTTTGGGTTTTTTCCTCTCGAGGCCGGTTTGGAACCGAACCGGTTAACCGCCCCGACTGGTTCTTGACTACGTTGACTCAAACCGGCAACCCAAACCGGTCTGGGTAAAACCGAACCAGTAAACCGAAATGTGCACCTATAGCTATGGGGTTATAGACCCCGTTCTTATAACACCACCCTTTTTTAGTTCTTTCTCTCTCATGTTTTTTTATCATTTTGTTTTCTTTTTAATTAAATTATGTATAAATGGTGGGCCACTTTTGTTATTTAATTTATAAATATAAATCCTAATGTATATTCAATACATAAAACAAACAACTTTTTAAATTTTTTCTTTTCTACATTAAATCCAAACCTAAATCATAATCCAAATTCAAATCCTAATCCTAAACCCACTTGCAAACCAAACGGACCCTAAGATTAGAATTTGGGTTTGTATTCAGCGCCCGTTTAGTATATAGGTGGGTTTAGGATTTGAATTTGGATTTGAATTAAGATTAGAATTAGGATTACGATTATGATTTGGAATTGATGTAAAAGAGAAAAAAAATAAGGTAAGAGAAAATAATATAATTAAATTAGAAATGAATATTTTAAATATAAATGAAAGTATTTAGGGCCCGTTTGGTTTTTAAATGGGTTTAGAATTGGATTTGAATTTGGGAATGATTTGGAAAAAAAGTATGAGAGAAAAAATAAGTGATAGTATAAATTGTTGTTTAATATTTATAAGGCTATCTTTATTCACAACCCCATCTAACTCAATCTTTCATTAAAATATTATTTTCTCACTAATCCACATATACAATCTATACGAATCAATCTCAATTTTTTACCATTTATCAACAACCCAAACTAACATATAATATTATTTTCTTATTCTCCATTAATCATTTAGTACCATTAAATAAATATGAGTGACCATTGTTATTGTGACTGTTGCTACAAAAGTTGGGTGTTCCTTGTTTGGTTTCCTGTTCTCGTATCAATTGGATCTTAATGCTTGAGACCTGCGCACTAGGAAAGCAAACAACACTGTTAGGCTTATCGTGGGATTGTCTCCCACAATTATCCTCCGGCGTGAGAGTAAGTAATCGGTTTTTAGGGTTATATTGAAGAGTTAGGGTTTTTAGATGATACCTCAATGAGAGCCGTGATATTCTTTATATAGGCACGAAATCCTTGTAGGTTTCGTGCTCCTTACTCTTCGGCGTATCTCTCCTTATCCGGTCTATTGATATTTATCCCATAAATAGAAGATCATTATCAAGACCATAAATAATATATTTGGGTTTGGGCTTTCGTGAGCCCAAACCGTTAGTATAATAGCCCAAATCATTATTATGATCGCCCACACGTGGTGGGCTTGGGCATTAGTAATGTCCATTGATCGGGTTCGTGACCCGAGTGTGGAGTATACGTCATCATGTCCCCTCAGTCTAGTATGCGCAGGGTGTAGCCGCGTATGCTAGACTAACAACTGTAGCGGTAAGCGTGGCGGGGAAGCTTCAAGTATTTCCCGCCAAAAGGAAATATACTGTGTATCTAGTCTAAATGAGTCCCACGTATCCCTTGGAAATCGTGAAAAAGTGTTGTACCTGTTGATCTCCCAACCACACGATTAGAGTTAGTGGGATCCACATGGCAAGCATCCAACGCCATGGGTAACCCTATATAAAGGGTGTTCCCCTTTTCACTGTGATTATCACAGTTAAATCGCCATTTCCACCATTGTTAAAATTGACAAATACCAATCAAGAAATCTATTCTTCATTAAGGTAACAGCGCGTGCGCTTTTGAAACTATCATAGTTTATTTCGAAAATGGTTCGCCAATTATCTAATTTTGCCTCCGAGATAACCGAGGATGAACTCCGTCAGTTCACCTCGGATTATTATATTCCCCTTGCGTTGCATCCAGTAGCACCGGTGGCGACCGCATCTGTCACACCCCCAATTTACCTGACTTGCAGTGGAATGGAATGCCTGGGGGTGTCTGTCATAGCATCACAGTTACAGTTACATTGAACGACCTAAAGTGTCGTTTGGAAAATACTTCGTTTGATCATTGAAATAATCCAGAGTTTACAATATGAGGTCCCCAAAAGGTGTTGCAAGTTTATGAAAAACAAGTCATACTAGATCAAACGTTTACATAAGTGCATGAAATAATAGTGAGACGCATCGACTCCGCGACTCCATGAAGATCCAAATGCATGTCACATGAGCTACCTTAATAACCTGAAATACATTGCTAAAACGTCAACACGAATGTTGGTGAATTCCATAGGTTTATAAAATATAATGTTGTACGGCCACCACAAGTATAAGTGCATGACAAAAGTCACGTAAAATAGTACAATAGACCTTAAGCTCATGACCCCGAAGCTAGACTGATGAAATATATGCCCCTCCTGAATGTTTTACCAGAACACTCCCAAAATGTCAGACATGAAATGCATCCGCTTACTGTTGGTAATAACTACCACGGATGGAGGCGTCACCCTCAATAGATCTGTCCACTCACTCTCGCTTATTCGGCAAATTAACGGTCCATGATAATAAATAGGAGACTTTAACATGTTGGTATGGCAACATAAGCAATGTACATATGTTTTGGTACTTGGGCTCGTACTAAAATGATTGATGCAATGTATTCCCCCGTGGGATTTGAAATCAAAATATTGAATTGAAAACGGGGCTATGAAAACTCACTTGATATGATGGTACCATGAACATGTAATGAGCTGAAAAACAAGGCGCGCACACTAGCCGCAACCTAATATGATTGATGATGATCTAATTTAGATTATGAAATGGTGTTGAAAATTTCCATGCACATGTTTCCTATACCACTCGACTCTTTCAAAAAAATACTTGTTGTTATCAAAATAATACATTTTCCAATACTTAGGAAAATATGGCAACTAGAAAATAAAACTAGTTGAAATGTATATATATATATATATATATATATATATATATATATATATATATATATCATATGTATCAATGTTAGTGTTGAAATCCTCGGTTTGAAATCCTTGAAATAACGACTTGTCGTAATAAAAATATACTTGTATTCACTAATACTTCATTAGTTATGATATTGGGTACTTGGGTATTATTTCTAGAATCTAGAGTTACTACGTAGTAGTAATATTATTTTTGGTCAAAAGCTGTCAAAATAATATATGTTTTGCCGATATTGAAACGTGAATATCTTTGTCGTTATAAGTCCGTTTTACTTGTTCTTTATATCCATGGTTACGTCTTAGTATGTAGTAATATATTTTGGAAAGCTTGGCTCCTCCGGATTACGTCTAAAGCCTCGTTTTGTCCGACAAAAAACGTCAAACAGCATGTATTTTCAGAAATTTACTTTTCGTCAATAAACTTGCAAAAATCATAACTTCTTCGTTTTAAACTCTTTTTAATCCGTTCTTTCGCCTACTGCTTCGTTTTTGAAAGTATTTTCTAAAAATTTTGCCAAAGTTTACTTTATGTTTACTGAATTTCCTGGGTTTACAAAAATGGGACAGTAGGTTTATATACTTGTTACAAATCCATTTTCCATGTTCAAAACTAGTTTCTAACATCACCAAATCTCTTGCAAACACCACAAAGCTATTCTAATCCTACCATACACCTTCTTAGGGTGCCATGGGTTCCTAATCACCACTAATCATGTTAATTTAACAAGGGAATACCTAAATCAAATTCTAGGGTTTGTATGTTCAAAAAGTTAACAAAAATAATGTGGTATAGCTAGCTTGTGCATGAAATTAAGCATGAAAACCATATGATACAAGTATATATTAGATGAAATCATGAAAATAAATTTGATAACTTACTTTGAAATATTAGGTGATTAGATGATGAGAAATCTTGTGTTTCTTGAGTTTGTATTGCAAAACTCTTAACTAGAATGATGAAATGAACAACTTTGTAGCTTTAATCTTTGAAAAATAATCACTTGATCATGGAGTTCTTGGTCCTTGTGGTTTGGCCGTGGGTATGGAGAAGAGAAAGAGGGAGGATTACACTTTTTGATCTAAAAATTTTACAAGTGAAATGTGTTTATGGTTTTTAGATATTTGTTGAACTTTTAATGTATAATATGAATACATAAATGCATAAGGTTAGGATTTAGTAACTTGTGGTATTTAGGGGTGATCTTGGGCCGGTTTTCAATGGGTGTAGGGGTAGCTAAATGGGTTTTGATCACTTAGGAAATGTAGTGTAATATTAGTTGTAGTTTAGTGTAAGTATTAGTTATAATCGGGTACCGGGTTTGCTAGAAATAAATATTAACGAAGTTATTCGGGATAAAATAAAGTTGTAAAAATGTTAAAAATATGTTGGGTACAAGTATTGAGTGTTCGGGTGATTATTGTTTAGTTTTCACGAAAACCGTCGTAATATTTATAAACTTACGTTATAAATAAAATAAATTTCCAAAATACTGGGTAAATGAATATTATAACTTTTATGATGATATAATGGATATAAAAATATGTCAGGACCATTGTGGTAATATTTAGATATATTCGTCGTGTTTATTAACCGTGTGTTAACGTTTATTTATAAATAATTATACGTAAAACGTTAAATGTATCAAATATATAAATTTGAAAATCCTAAGAGTGGTATAACATGTAAATGACCTACTGATGATATGCAGACCATCTCTAGTCCGTATGCAATGTCCTTACTGATAATGAAATGAATTTGTACCTAAACCAATCCGGTTTTGCGAGTTTGAATACCCGTAAACT
This sequence comes from Artemisia argyi, assembly GCA_030686995.1. Classification (NCBI taxonomy): domain Eukaryota; kingdom Viridiplantae; phylum Streptophyta; class Magnoliopsida; order Asterales; family Asteraceae; genus Artemisia; species Artemisia argyi. The sequence continues at coordinate 104,709,724 of CM060696.1, forward strand.
AAATTTACGATGAAATGAGTGATGTAAGTGAATAATGAAGATTTTTCCGGAAATGAATAGTGTTCAGTGAATAGTAAAATTTCTGAATGCTTCTCGAAATGTCAAACTGACACCAAATATGATGAATAGTAAAACGATGAATAGTGTTTTGATGAATAGTGTTTTCCAAAGTTTGGGAAATGACCTGAAGTGGTGAGTTGTGACAGTCTTCCCCTCTAAAAGGAACTTCGTCCCGAAGTTCAGTTTATGTTGGTCTCTGAAGACGTATTGGTGAAAAGGTGATGATATTCGAGAATTCCAGCGAACTTTAACGATAGGAATTCGACTTCGCTTCAACTGTTTGACCACACGGTCCATGATTTCTGTTGGTTCTTTAACAATGCTCAAGTCTGACGGCCACTATGCCTACTCTGTCTGAAATATTACATGGTCCAGTGTATATCGGGTTTAACTTTCCAAGTTTTCTGAATGATATCATGCCTTTCCTAGGCAGAACTTTCAACATAACTCTACCTACCAACTTGAAGTTTTAATGGTTTACAACTTATTGAACTTGTAACTGATTCTTGACTTGTAGGAAATTTCTGGTTATTTCATGAATGCCTACTGGACTAGTGAGTTGAGCTTTTTCCGAGTTTGGCCCATCAATAGATGGTCTGCGCTTCTTAATGTTTTAAATGTGATAGTGGTAATATATACTGCTGAATTATGCCAGAACTCAAGTTTGTATGCTAGTTGGTCGATTCAAAAATGAATCTTAAATGGTCCAATATGCTAAAGGTTCAACCTCTCTTGTTATCCAATTTGTATTATGCCAATCCAAGGCAATGCTTTTAACTTAATTTGTTCTCCCACTTGAATCTGAATGGTTTGTTGTTCAGGATACCCAATCCAAATGATGTGTGTTACGTACCAACCTAACTTCTGCCCGTTTCTCGCTGTTGGTGTGATAACTATTGTTGTAGATGAATTTGATTTATGTTAAGTGATTAGTCCAACCATTTCTAGGGTCAATCACTCATGCTCTGAGCATACTTTCCTATGTTTGAATTGTTCTCTCGCCTTGACCATCGGTCTGAGGATGATAGGTGATGCTTACATCTAAATGGGTTTCTGAAGGAAATCCTGAAATGATTGCTTGAAGTCCAAGGTGAACCGATTTCCTTATCAGGAATAACTGAAATGGGTACAATAAGTCTTTGTGACTAATTTCACAACGTTCGGTCCTTCGAACTTGGCATTATCTGAAATGGATAGAAGATGGGTAACAATTTGATTCCTTGTGTTTTGTTCCAACGGATGGTAAGACATATGTTTTTCTTTGCCTAGTAGGCTTGGTCTCCACTACTGAAGTTCATGATTAATTTGTGATGTTCCTCCTAATTCCTTCATCACATATTCCAATATTCTTTATTGTCAAGTCACAAAATCCTAAATGCATAAGCAATGTAGCAGAGTGATTTGTTTTGGAAATTTGTCTTGCGATTGTGAGTTTTGGTTGAAATCTCTTTCTGAATAACGAATTTAAAAAAAATGGAGCAGATGATTTACTGAGTAATATTTTTCTTGATGATTCAAAATCCAGTAGTTATGAAATAGGAAACTGTTTTCAAATATGTTGTGATTAAGACTGTTTACCAAAGTTTGATGTCTATATATTTCTCATTGTACAATGGTTTTGCTAAATATTGACCAAAAAGGATCGTACTTGTTCAAAATAGGAATTCCAGAAATCATTTTCTACAAGGTATGTGATTTATGTAAACGCGATTTTTCCAATCAACTTTATTTAAAAGTGAAAACACTAACAAGGATAAAATGGTAGAATAGGAAATGTTCGCTTAAATGCATAGATGTCTAACATTTAGTTCCTGAGGTTGGATAATGTCTATTAGTGGGTATTAGGCAAAACTATAAGCGTAGATATTTAGACTAGCTTAAGTCCTGAAATGGTTTATCATTGTAATTGGTAAGGCGAAGGTATCACTTGATGTTGTGTCGATGAGTGTCTATTCTATTTTCCCAGGTAGATGAGGAGATATGTTCTGGTTTGATCCCTTTCTTGGTATGAAGGTGAGGTTATCTGAAATTTCTAGAGACATAATGCCTTAGAGGAATCTACATCGATATTCTTGATTCAAACAATTGTCCTTTGTGAAAACTTACTGCAGGAAAGTTTATGTATAGATGAGGCCATGTTTAAATGAAATGCTCTACAGTCTCAATTAGAAGCTTGGTTTATTTCTATTGTGTTGTCCTGCGGACATTTATATTGAGTTCAATCCTGTAGCTCAGTCTAGCTAGTACCTTTAAATGATAGAATTTGACAACTAAATCAGAGATGATGATTCGGATGGTCTCGCAGTATCTTAGGATTGTTGTTGAGTTATGAATTCTCTCACTATATACTTCTAGTCCTGGTTAGTAGTTCTGTAATCCTTTCGTTGCTTTTATTGTATAGAGGAATCCTGCATGTAATTGATATGAAAAGTCTCTCCTAGGGAAGTCAATGGGAAAATCCAACTTAATGTCTGAATGGGTGGCTGGTGGGGTAAGTATCCAGGTAGGATTTTTCAAAAGGGATGTTTATGAAAGAGTTCCTTCGTTTACAACACTTTTAAATGAAGATTGTTATTAACAATCCTTTGAAAAGGTAATTATTTCCTTCATGGCATAATCCTTCCTGAATTTTACATAGGTGATCAGGCTATGTATAATTGAGGACTAATGATGCGATGTTAGATTTTGTCAAAATATCATAATTTTTCTCAAAAGTTTTAGATGGTGTTCAACGCATTGTTATTAAAAATGGTATCCTGATGTTTTCTTTCAAGTAACATGAAAATTGCCTCGCGTAATAACAGTAAATACTTGGTGTAATGACAGAAAAATCAATTTATAGGATGGTAATAAAATAGCTTACTTCAGAAATTTTTCTGTAAAACAATTTCCCCATATGATAGTAAAATAGCTTGAATGGTGTATTGGATACGTGGGTGAATCTTATCGAATGGTAATAGTCTACTAATCCACTTATCTAGAGAATATAACTATCTTAGTCCATAACAGGATAGGGGTTTATGGTTATGAAGTTGTCGAGAATATGGTAGTGATATTGAGAGCATGAAGGATGAACGTGTCGTTAAGGCATCTATAGTCAAGTGAAGACGATAGTCTACGTGTTAAGAATATATGGAAGAAAATCAGTGCCAATGATTTGTAGTATTAGAGAATTTATTCTAGGTAAAGTTCGCAGGTTCAAATGCTTAATCCTTCTAAGCATGACTAAAATGTATAAAGCATGGAAATTGTTGTACTGGTGGTCTGAATCAAGTAGGTACCCCATCGTATGATGTTTGATTTACCATGAATGAAAGCAAAATGCCTTTTGGTCAGGTGAAACTTCTCGATGTCCTTTCATGAAAATGAGGTCTTGTTCCAATGTGACTAAGCTATATCGATCTTTGAAAAGGATATAAATTATGTTGAGTCATTGTACCTTGATCTTTTAATCCAACGAGCTTATAATAGTGTGAGGATCTGATAACATGGAATGAGCGAAAACGTTGTAATTTGAAGCAGTGGTGTTAAGGCATGGTATATCAATATTGGCAATCTCTGGTAGAGGTGTTTCTTTCGCTTCTAATGTCAAATAGTAGGTAGGTAGGTATAGTGGTTGCTTTCGAGATTTTTTCATGAGTTATGCGTGTTCCTTCTTGGAGATATGGTTTCTAAAATTCGTTAACAACATTTATTTGAGTGAAACATTGTGAAAATTTGATCATAAGTGTATTTTGGAGTGACTTTATTTGAAGTTTGTAGTGAGTATAGTCATGTAAAAGATATGACTACGAAATATTTTGTACTTTGATAAGAATAATATATATATATATATATATATATATATATATATATATATATATATATATATATATATATATATATATATGTATATGTCTTTGTAAAAAGGGAATTCCAGAAGATTGTTGCAAAGAAAATGAGTTTTTATCCAACCATTGTAATTCAATATTTGTCGTACTTCGTAAGGTTTGCAAGAAATCTTTTTGTTGGTACAAAAATTCAATTTGATTTTAACTTACTTGAATTGTTATTATCTTCGAAACACGAAAACTAGGGTAGTCATTTTTATCTTGGTCAACATGACCATTTAATCGTAAAGACATCTTCGTCTTTATTAATCCTATTGTCTTACTTGGAGCGGTTTGCTTAAATCTATCTTCATCAAATCATAAGAGACCATGAAAATCTATAGGTAATAGAAATTATCATATTCACAACACCTGAATATAGTACATGAAAATTTCGGTCTACGTGGATCAATATCATATATAGCACAACCATTCTTACATAGTAGAGTCACACTTGATACATTTGTTTGTACAACAACCAAAAGACAACAAGTTCTTTAGACTATGTCCCACACTTTCTGTGGCTAGGATAATAGTAAAAGCTAGTGAGGATATAAGTCTGGTCTAGATACTTCCTGGTGTCCCTCTGTGTGAAGTCAGGTTTGTGGCATCATAAGGTCGAGATAGTCCTGAAGTGGTGTCTGAAGTTGTGCATCGATCAAATCTTAGATAATGTAGGTTCTGAATCATTCCTGAAGAACCTGCGTATGTTCCTGTTGAGTCCTTGATATTGGTATTATCTACTAGGTGTTATCTAGTTCATGGCAAGTGGGAATGGAAAAGGAAAATGACAATGGTGGTACTCTAGATGATGAGAATAAAATTGCTAACGATGAGATTCTAGTGGTGAGCTAGGAGATGTTGGTGATAATAGTGAATGGAATACTTCCCTGTTTCGCTCCATCTCGCGACATCTAAGAGGTGAAACTAAAGTACGCATTATAGGACGACCAATAGTGTAATAAGTAGCTGACGGTGGTGGTAGTGCCTGAGTAGTGGGTGCTCTACTAGTGAAGGAAAGAAAACACACTATCTTCCTTGAAATAAGCATCCTAATAGGTCCATTAAGATTAAGTCTGAATACTCTACCAAACGACATTCTATGTATGGGCTGAATGATAGGAAAACCCTGTTCCTATGGCAAATCAATAGTGCTAATGATGGTGTAAGTGAAACTGGTGGTATAATGGTAGTGGAAGATGACAAGGCATCTTCAATGTCGGAATCCGATAAACGGATGACAGGATGAGTATCTGAAGACATGTCACTTATGAACCAGGTCAATAAAATGATATATATACGAATATGAGTATAAATAACTCGCACAGGGTATGCATGAAACAACATGTATCATGATTATGCACTTATGATGAAATGATGAGATGCTATGATGATGTGGTTATAGTCTAGGGTCCAAGATACATCCTAGTTCGCTATAACCTTAGCTCTGATGCCAATCTGTTACACCCCCAATTTACCTGACTTGCAGTGGAATGGAATGCCTGGGGGTGTCTGTCATAGCATCACAGTTACAGTTACATTGAACGACCTAAAGTGTCGTTTGGAAAATACTTCGTTTGATCATTGAAATAATCCAGAGTTTACAATATGAGGTTCCCAAAAGGTGTTGCAAGTTTATGAAAAACAAGTCATACTAGATCAAACGTTTACATAAGTGCATGAAATAATAGTGAGACGCGTCGACTCCGCGACTCCATGAAGGTCCAAATGCATGTCACATGAGCTACCTTAATAACCTGAAATACATTGCTAAAACGTCAACACGAATGTTGGTGAATTCCATAGGTTTATAAAATGTAATGTTGCACGGCCACCACAAGTATAAGTGCATGACAAAGTCACGTAAAATAGTACAATAGACCTTAAGCTCATGACCCCGAAACTAGACTGATGAAATATATGCCCCTCCTGAATGTTTTACCAGAACACTCCCAAAATGTCAGACATGAAATGCATCCGCTTACTGTTGGTAATAACTACCACGGATGGAGGCGTCACCCTCAATAGATCTATCCACTCACTCGCTTAATCGGCAAATTAACGGTCCATGATAATAAATAGGGGACTTTAACATGTTGGTATGGCAACTTAAGCAATGTACATATGTTTTGGTACTTGGGCTCGTACTAAAATGATTGATGCAATGTATTCCCCCGTGGGATTTGAAATCAAAATATTGAATTGAAAACGGGGCTATGAAAACTCACCTGATATGATGGTACCATGAACATGTAATGAGCTGAAAAACAAGGCTCGCACACTAGCCGCAACCTAATATGATTGATGATGATCTAATTTAGATTATGAAATGGTGTTGAAAATTTCTATGCACATGTTTCCTATACCACTATACTCTTTGAAAAATACTTGTTGTTATCAAAATAATACATTTTCCAATACTTAGGAAAATATGGCAACTAGAAAATAAAACTAGTTGAAATGTATATATATATATATATATATATATATATATATATATATATATATATATATATATATATATATATATATATATATATATCGTATGTATCAATGTTAGTGTTGAAATCCTCGGTTTGAAATCCTTGAAATAACGACTTGTCGTAATAAAAATATACTTGTATTCACTAATACTTCATTAGTTATGATATTGGGTACTTGGGTATTATTTCTAGAATCTAGAGTTACTACGTAGTAGTAATATTATTTTTGGTCAAAAGCTGTCAAAATAATATATGTTTTGCCGATATTGAAACGTGAATATCTTTGTCGTTATAAGTCCGTTTTACTTGTTCTTTATATCCATGGTTACGTCTTTGTATGTAGTAATATATTTTGGAAAGCTTGGCTCCTCCGGGTTACGTCTAAAGCCTCGATTTGTCCGACGAAAAACGTCCAACAGCATGTATTTTCAGAAATTTACTTTTCGTCAATAAACTTGCAAAAATCATAACTTTTTCGTTATAAACTTTTTTAATCCGTTCTTTCGCCTACGGCTTCGTTTTTGAAAGTATTTTCTAAAAATTTTGCCAAAATTTACTTTATGTTTACTGAATTTCCTGGGTTTACAAAAATGGGACAGTAGGTTTATATACTTGTTACAAATCCATTTTCCATGTTCAAAACTAGTTTCTAACATCACCAAATCTCTTGCAAACACCACAAAGATATTCTAATCCTACCATACACCTTCTTAGGGTGCCATGAGTTCCTAATCACCACTAATCATGTTAATTTAACAAGGGAATACCTAAATCAAATTCTAGGGTTTGTATGTTCAAAAAAGTTAACAAAAATAATGTGGTATAGCTAGCTTGTGCATGAAATTAAGCATGAAAACCATATGATACAAGTATATATTAGATGAAATCATGAAAATAAATTTGATAACTTACTTTGAAATATTAGGTGATTAGATGATGAGAAATCTTGTGTTTCTTGAGTTTGTATTGCAAAACTCTTAACTAGAATGATGAAATGAACAACTTTGTAGCTTTAATCTTTGAAAAATAATCACTTGATCATGGAGTTCTTGGTCCTTGTGGTTTGGCCGTGGGTATGGAGAAGAGAAAGAGGGAGGATTGCACTTTTTGATCTAAAAATTTTACAAGTGAAATGTGTTTATGGTTTTTAGATATTTGTTGAACTTTTAATGTATAATATGAATACATAAATGCATAAGGTTAGGATTTAGTAACTTGTGGTATTTAGGGGTGGTCTTGGGCCAGTTTTCAATGGGTGTAGGGGTAGCAAAATGGGTTTTGATCACTTAGGAAATGTAGTGTAATATTAGTTGTAGTTTAGTGTAAGTATTAGTTATAATCGGGTACCGGGTTTGCTAGAAATAAATATTAACAAAGTTATTCGGGATGAAATAAAGTTGTAAAAATGTTAAAAATATGTTGGGTACAAGTATTGAGTGTTCGGGTGATTATTGTTTAGTTTTCACGAAAACCGTCATAATATTTATAAACTTACGTTATAAATAAAATAAATTTCCAAAATACTGGGTGAATGAATATTATAACTTTTATGATGATATAATGGATATAAAAATATGTCGGGACCATTGTGGGAATATTTAGATATATTCGTCGTGTTTATTAACCGTGTGTTAACGTTTATTTATAAATAATTATACGTAAAACGTTAAACGTATCAAATATATAAATTTGAAAATCCTAAGAGTGGTATAACATGTAAATGACCTACTGATGATATGCAGACCATCTCTAGTCCGTATGCAATGTCCTTACTGATAATGAAATGAATTCGTACCTAAACCAATCCGGTTTTGCGAATTTGAATACCCGTAAACTAAATTTACGATGAAATGAGTGATGAAAGTGAATAATGAAGATTTTTCCGGAAATGAATAGTGTTCAGTGAATAGTAAAATTTCTGAATGCTTCTCGGAATGTCAAACTGACACCAAATATGATGAATAGTAAAACAATGAATAGTGTTTTGATGAATAGTGTTTGATGAATAGTGTTTTTCCAAAGTTTGGGAAATGACCTGAAGTGTTGAGTTGTGACAGTATCTATTGCTGACTTCCTTGAGGGAAAGGTAGGGGTATACACGCGCTTTTTCGAATTTGCGAATCAGCGCGTGCCCATATCCCTATTCCTGAGCGACGTGCTCAATTTTTACCGTCTGCACATATCCCAACTGCACTGTATAGGTGCAGCGAAGATAACCAATTTTGAAGTAAACTGTCGTTTACTCGCCATTAACCCAATCATCAATCTCTTCCACGCGTTTTACCACACAACGTGGTCAAATGGGTGGGTGTCTTTTTCGAAGCGCGCAGGGCGCCTTCAATGTTATACTGAGAAGCTAGACGCCCTTAGGAATTAGAGGGAGAGATTTTTCTGGGTGGATAATAAAGTGTTCCCCTGGATTTTTGAGTTCTATACTCAGGGGACGCTGCCAAAGGATGAGCGCCCAGACCCCGGGACGTACAATGTAGACGACGCGAAGACCATCAATACTAACCGCATCCCCATCAACTCCTACCCCGAGGAGTTTTTGGTGTATATGGGGATTAGTCGCAATTATTTTCAAGGTGCTGACAAGATGCCAGCGTTTCTGGATGAGGACAACCGGGGTGGGTGCTTGTCCTTCCTTTCCTTCGCATCTGTAGTGTAAGCGTTCTTTTATATTGTAGTTATATGTAACTCCATTTTCTTTGTTGTTTGTTATATGTTGCGAAGAGATGGACTTGTTTAGCGTGGTAAAGCTGGCGAATCCCACACAAGTAACTGTAGGAGTGCGTCCGTTGAAGGAGGGTGAGACACCAATCTTGAAAGCCACAGCCGGGCGCACCATGGAGTATGCGCAGGAGGAGTCGGCTAACGTTGCCCAACCCCTACTGGAGGCGACCCCTGTGCGCAGTGTTCTAAACGAGGAGGTGCAATCCCCAGAGCCTTCACGCACTGATTCTTTAGAGGGTATGGGGATTTTTAAGGTGGAAAGTGATCAGGAGGAGGTGAATCAGGGAGTGAAGCGCAAGAAGCTTTCTGGTGGTGATGGCGCGGGTACGTCTAAGAAAAGACGCCACATCATTACTGTAGACATGTCATCAGAAAAGGATGTGTCGCTATCCACCACTGCGCAGGAGACCGCTGAGACTCCTTCTCCTAAGTAAGTAATGAAAACTACGTCTCATTCCTTCTTCTCTTCTTGACATAATATCTTGACCTCTTGTTCTCTGCGTGCAGTGATGAAGCTGTAGGGGGTGATGCAGCACATATGGAGCAATCGCCAACGAAGGTGAGTCACCCTCAGGTGGAGGAGCCTTCCAAAGCAAGTGAGGAGATGTCTGCGGAGGAGCTGATAGAGGAGTTGAGCGTGGCTGTTGCGCGCCAGGCCACATTGGTTGCTCAACTCAAGCTGCAGTACGCTGGTGAAGGTAGCAGCAGCGCGCAGAAGGATGAGGAGATTGCGTTGCTGAAAGCGCAGTTGGCGAGTGCTCAAGCTATAGTGGAGTCAACCGATGCGCACTCCAAGAAGCTCGCAGATGAGAGGATATCATTGCTGGCCCAATTGAGCCATGAGCGTACTGCTTTTGAGCAGTACAAGTCTACCTGCTTATGGGGGTTGAAGTGCATGCAGGAGAATAAGAGCAAGCACTTCGCTCAGTTGGATGAGTTCCGCAAGGCTATAGAGGGCGCCTTGGAGAAGCAGGAGGGTAAACTGCGCAAGCTGAGCATCGAGTATGATGAGGAACTGTACCCGCACTTGGTATCTACTATTGCTGAGTGCAGGTAGCATTTAATTCCTTGTGATTTTTTTTTGTTTTTTGTTTTGAATGTTTCCGACTTACAGCATTTGATTTCCTCGAAATTATTGTCTTATAATAGGAATATTGTTTCACTCGCAGGTGGCTGATCAGTCATGGTCTTCGTCTTGCTGCTATGGGCACGCTAGAGTCCCAAGAAGTTGTTGAGGCTTTTGGGAACGTTGTGCAGTGTGCCTTGGCGCGTGGCACAGCTGAAGCTATGGAGGAGCTGCACAAGGGCAAGATGTTGACGGTGCCCCTCGCAAAAGTGCCAGGCTATGATGGTGATGGCTATGCGGAGCTTGTTGCTGCCATGAAGAAGATGAAGCTCTTCGAGTTCCTTCGCATCGCTCAACTGGAGCGTGACCAGGATTACCCCATCAGTGTAATTATGGAGGGGTTAACCCTAGCGAGGCACGCAGCGGAGGATGCGGAGACTTAGCCTGGCTACTTTTTGAAGCCTGATGAGTCGCAGCTACAAGTACCTGTGTTTGCGTATCCACGGGACATGTTGAACCCCTTTGCTCTCGAGAAATAGATTTCTTTGAAGGCATCCTTGGAGGCCCATGCCACAAGAATCGCAAGGAAAAAGGGTGTGAAGGGGAAGGCGATACTCTGTGGAGTTGGCGCAACACATATCCCCAGATCCGATGGGATTCCTGATGAGGCGAAAAATGAACCACTTTTAGGGGGTCATTTAAGCCCGGAATTGAATTTATTTGATCAAATATTGCCCTAAATCGTTCCTTTTGTGATTTTAGGTACTTTGGGAGTGAAATCTGGAAAAGAAGGCATTTTGGACGTTTTTGGAGCATAAAAGTGAAGAAAACGGCAAAGTCTCAATTTTACAAGCTGGGAACAGTAGGTGACGGCATCAAGAGCAATATTTTGACGGCGTCAAGAGTAATTTTCATGACGACCCAGTGCTGAAATGAAGGCGTCACAAGGAAGAGCGTCAAGAGTAAAAGTGGTGACGGCCTGGAAACACATAACACTAGACGGCGTCAGATCTGGATCAAGGCAGTCCGAGATTTATTTTGGCGGTGAGATGACGGCGTCACCTAATTGGTCTTGACGCCGTCAGACCCTATTTCCTATATATAGTTTTCTAATTTTCACAAAAAAAGATGAAGTTTTGGAGAAACCCTAAGGCCGAACCTAATACGATTTTTACAGGTTTTTCAAGGGTTTTCAGCCCTTGAAACCTTACAAGTGTAATTGAGATAAGTATTCTTTTAATTCAATCAATATGTCTATGTGTTGGTTGTCTATATCTTGTTCTTGTCTTAATTCCACCATGCTAGGCTAGATCTATCTTGTGTTTGCTTGGATCTAATGAAACCTAGATGTTAATTATGTGTTGATTACTTGTTTATGGTTGTATTGGATGAATGATTTCAATGTTAGGCTTAAGAAAACTGGCAGATCTCCAAATGGTAACATGCTTGAACGTCTTAGGAAACATGAACCGATCTGCACTAGGTTTTATTGGTTGTATTTAATGCATGAGTAAATTCTAATGATCCCATGTTAGGAGCTTCTTAGTCGGCTCGACATAGGAGTGAAGTAGGCACTCATAGGATTGGGGAAGTAAGTGCGCCACCCCATGAATGGTATTAAGGAATACAATCCGTCATCCACGCAACTATAACAAGTTAATTAACGTGTAAAAGATATCTAGGGAGTAGTGAAATCTAAGTAAACACATTTTCTCCACTTATTGCTCACAACCTTAGTTAATTTAGATTTATTTTCATTTCTAGTATTTTATTTTGATTGCATCTTTAGTATTGGGTTAGTTGACAAGCAACTAATTCCGCCCAAATCCTTCAAACCCGAGATTTTACTTGCTTTCATAAAAATATAAAAATACAAAAATAATCATCTGTCATCTTTAGCACTAGTAATTAGGTTTTCTAATCCTAGCGACACTATTCCTAGCTGAACGATCAATCCCCCGGTACTTGTCACTATACTATACTAAAACGATCAGGTACACTGCCTGGTGGGGGTTGTAAGCTTCTCGAGATCCCTTGAGAGGTAAAGCCTGGTGCGATTCCCACGCATCAAGTTTTTGGCACCGCAGCCCGGGGAATAGTTATTGTCTAGGTTAGAATTTCTTTTTATTAGGTCTACTTGCTAGATTCCTTTCTAGTAAGATTTTTATTTTTATTCTTAGGTTTCTTTAGTCTATCTTATTTCTTTGTGTCTTTGTTCGTAACTCTTCACCACCCGACATCATGGACAACGGGAACATCTTTGAACCCGTCATCCAACCACAACAAAACCCACCACTAGAACCCCTTAGGCCCCGAACCTTAGGAGAGTATTCCCGACCTAGCCACCAAGGCTACCGAAACACCATTGAGCTCACCGGAGCCAATGTGATCCCCTTGCGATCCGACACCATCCGGTTGGTGCAAAGCGGATGTGCATTCCATGGACTTCGTTCCGAAGATCCAAATCAACATCTTAAGGACTTCCTTAAAATCGTAGACTCCATAGACCTAGATGTTGAAACTAGAGAGACAACCCGATTACGCCTATTCCAATTCTCTCTACGGGATCAAGCTAGTCAATGGCTTGAGCGTTTACCCGCGGGATCCATCACCACATGGGATGATCTCACCACTCGTTTCCTTGCTCAATTTTTCCCACCGGGGAGAACTACTAAGCTTAGAAATGACATCTTGATGTTCCAACAACGTCAAAATGAATCTCTTTATGAAGCATGGACTCGTTTCAAGGACTTACTCCAAAAAGTCCCTCATCATGGCATAGATCTTTGGCTCCAAGTCCAAATCTTTTATGACCATATCGATCTCTCCACGAGGCGAGCCATTGACCAATCGGCCAGTGGTAAGCTACGTGATCTAAGTGCGGAACAATCATGGGAGCTCATAGAAGATCTTGCTCTCTATGACAACGAAAGTTGGAATGATCCCCGTGATTTGAACAAAACGGTCAAGGAAATATCTTTGCCTTCGAACAACTCTAGCACTCCCGACCGTAGGATCATGGAACTTGAAGACCAAGTCAAGTTTCTCATGAAATCTTACGAAGCTCCTAAGCCTTCAAGCCAAGTGAACAAAATCACTTCTTCATGCGAATTATGTAGTGGTCCCCATGACACTCGTGATTGTGTGGAACTCCCCGGAACAGCTTTTGCGGACTACGCATCCACGCGTACCGACGAAGCGGGAGATAAGTGGTACACTTTCAAGCCCGAGCCAAACCTTTATGGTGATTCATACAACCCCTCTTGGAAAAATCACCCAAACCTTAGGTGGAAACAAAATCAACCCAATTCTTCCAATCCGCCTAATCGTTACCAACCAAACGGTCCACCCTCCAACCGTACTTTCAACAACAATCCTTCTAACAACTATGGTAGTACCAACAATCTTGAAGGATTGATGTCAAGGTTCATGGCATCTCAAGAAGCTCGCATAGCTAGGTTTGAAACCGAATTCAACCAACAACAAACGGAGATGACCAACAAGATCGACAACTTGTTGAAAGCCCTCAACAACCAAGCATTAACCACACCTAGGAAGGACACTAGGGACACCAATAACGGAATCCAAATTAAGGACCCCTCATCATCCAAACATGTCCACTTTGTCAATGTTGTCACCATTAAACCAATAGATAAGGAGATAGAAGAAAGTGAAGGATGAAGTTGGAGTAGAAACCGAGACTTGGGATGAGAGTAGGGAAGTTGAGGTTGATAGGGGAGAGGAATTAGAGGAAGAAGAGCCTATAGAGAAGTATTTTGATAAGATGCCCACCAAGGAAGAACGGGAATACCATAAGGATTTATTCGATAGTCCCGAGAGACCATATATCCTTGGCACACCCCTTATCAAAATGGGAGACCCCTCTAACATTAACATACCATGCAACATCAGGCATATGCATATATGGAAAGCTTACATCGATCCTAGATCTCCCGTAAACATCATGACTAGGACCTATTACAATTGGGTAATGAAGAAGCAACTTGATTTTAGGATAATGCCCAATAGGAATTTGATAAGTAATTTTGTAGGAAGAGTGAAAGGATTGCATGTGATTATAGGTAATCTCACCTATGAGATACATTTTATGATAGTAGAAGACACTCGTCCGGTGATAGATGCTTGCCTAAGCAAATAATATTCGGAAAACCATTTGTTGAGGCCACTAGGATAAGTTATGATCCGAATTTAGGTATAGTTAGATTCAAGGAAGAGAATGACGAGGTTGCTTACCAAATACCCTACAAGATTGAGCAATACCGCCTCCTCTCTAATTTTGAAAAGGAACACAAGCAAGCGGCTTATTATAGGAATGATGAGGATAGACGTAGAGGAGTAGAGTATGTGAAAAATAGGATGCTTGGTTTCTACAAAGAATGCTTGCAACTAGGTCCGGAATACAAAACTGGTTTAGAAGATGACCTAGAGAGTGAAACCAACGATGAGGTCACGTAGTAACCCATGACCTTGAGTCTAGCTACAAGACTCGTAAATAAAGAAAAGCGCTTCTTGAGAGGCAACCCATGCTTTGTGTGATTTTTATTTTGTTTGTTTGTTATTTGCTTCCGTATGCATGTTTTATTTTTATTGTTGGTAGATCATGCTTCAAACTAAATAGTGGAAATACTTTACTTTGTTGTTTTGGCCTAGTCTTAACTCCACCTAAAAGTATTTTTGCAAAAGATAAGTGTAAGGGGAAACCCCAAATATGTTTTTAAGAAACAAACCGATCATGATTCTCCACAATATTAAATGAACATGTGTATTCGTATTTGTTAGAGTCAAATGCTTGTATTGAGTCATAATGAAGTTTTGCAGGATTTTCCAGGAAGTAGGACCAAGTTTTTCCAGAAATTTTCCGGAAACTTAACATAAGAATTTCTGCAGGTCAATCCTGACGGCGTCACGTGTAAAAATCTGGAAATTTTACCGGTTTTGTTTTTCTAACGGAGTCTTAAAGTTTTTGTTGAATTATTAAGTTTTATAATCTCCAGGAAATCTGCAAACTTCATTCCACAAGCATTATATCTTATCTTGTTTTCTAGGATTTAGAAACTTACGTAGGTTGCCGCCGATTTTATGCGAGGTTGTCTTGTTTGTTTTCTCAGGATTTACAGGTTATGTATGACAAGAAGATGATTTATATTCTGGAAGGGAAGCTTTGATTGTTCATTTTCTTGGAGGAAGATCTAACCTGGCCACCTTATTATCCATACCGAGCGAATCAGGGGAGTATTTGATTTCATTTGTTTTACTTATTTAACTTTTACATTTTTTACTTGAACATTGGGGACAATGTTCATCTTAAGTGTAAGGGGAGGGTAAAATGATGATACCTTACATGTACACTTTCGCTTGAGTTTGTTTTGTTTGATAGTAGATGTGTAATAAAACTATGAGAAATACTTGTTAGTGCAATTTTAGCGCCAAATTTAAATTTTTTTACAACATTTAGGAGTGAAACTTTAGCCACAGCAAGCGTCTCATGGATAGGAGATTGTATGACTAGCACATAACCGTACTTTCAGAAAAAAATTTCACCCAAATATGTGAGGTTCGCCTTTAGATTTGATAGGAAAAGCATTTACTATCAGTGCTTATGAGTGTACCAGTAGCATTTAGATTCTAGAACTTGCGTTAGTGATGCATTCCGAGACCGCTAGTGAGACTACATTCGTGTGGTAGGATTTACTACATGATAAGAGGCATTAGGATCACCCTTGTGTTAAACTCGTATCATAATTACTTGACCATTTAAGTCATATTACTTGGTTAGTTAAGTCAATTAATTTTTCCCACACCCTTAGCGTTGTACTCATTTTTAGTACACGAAACCCCTAGTACACCCCTCCGAGCCTATCTTTTCGTTTCTAACTTTAAGCACTTTGCTTAAAGGAAGAATTTGTTACACCCCACTTAAATGTACACCCAAATCGCCTTAGCCTTCCGTGTATGCACTCATCTTTAGTGCATTATTGTTATTTGTTAAACCCTTAGTTAATTATCTAATTGATTACATGGTTGCTAAGTCGAGTCATATCCTTGTACATATTGTTTTGGGACGATTGGGACTCATGGGTAAAGTACTTATTTTATGGAGTAACGGGGAAGAACATTATTTATTACCCCCATATGTACGTTAATCTTAAAAGTGCTCCAAGTGTTTTGATTTTCTTAATTCGAGTCATTAGATTAGTTTATTGTAAAGTATGTAAAGATTCAAGTGTAAGGGGAATGTTCATCCCCTATGATGTATTATTTTGGATGGTAGGGTAAGAGTGTATGCAAAAAAAAAAAAAAAAAAAAAAAAAAAAAAAAAAAAAAAAAAAAAATCGATAAATCAAGAAAAAGAAAAAAAAAATATAGAAAAAGAAAAAGAAAAAAACATACGGACTACCATCCATTTTCATTCTATGTTCATTTTATGTTTTTGTTATTTTTCATTTATTAGCTTAAGTCGAGTCTAGTCTTGGTTTAGCAACGCCACATTGTACATGTAATTAACCAAGATTGTTAACTCGCCACCAGTAAAGACTGCCTATATCCAACAAAACCGTGTATTTCATATCCCTACACCTAACGTTACAACCCTTTAAAAGACCTCTTTGATAGTTTATCCTAGGTGCTTACGCCATGTGGTGGAGGTTTGATCCTTTCCCAAGCATATGGTAATCTATTTTGCTATGACAGGTAGTGAGAGATATCTTCTGTTTCCATATTGTAATTTATACTTTATTACACCCGAGAGATGTGAGTATCTAAACACTATTTGTGAGGTGCTTGTGTATAACCTCCGTGCTTGTCTATTGGTCTTTAGTGGAACGATTATTTGTTGTAATTACTTTTATATTAGTGTTAAATGACCCCTAACTTGTATTTTGAGTAGAATAAAAGCGCATTTGCTTGAGGACAAGAAAATCTCAAGTGTAAGGGTATATGATGAGGCGAAAAATGAACCACTTTTAGGGGGTCATTTAAGCCCGGAATTGAATTTATTTGATCAAATATTGCCCTAAATCGTTCCTTTTGTGATTTTAGGTACTTTGGGAGTGAAATCTGGAAAAGAAGGCATTTTGGACGTTTTTGGAGCATAAAAGTGAAGAAAACGGCAAAGTCTCAATTTTCAAAGCTGGGAACAGTAGGTGACGGCGTCAAGAGTAATTTTCATGACGACCCAGTGCTGAAATGAAGGCGTCACAAGAAAGAGCGTCAAGAGTAAAAGTGGTGACGGCCTGGAAACACATAACACTTGACGGCGTCAGATCTGGATCAAGGCAGTCCGAGATTTATTTTGGCAGCGAGATGATGGCGTCACCTAATTGGTCTTGACGCCGTCAGACCCTATTTCCTATATATAGTTTTCTAATTTTCACAAAAAAAAGAGGAAGTTTTGGAGAAACCCTAAGGTCGAACCTAATACGATTTTTATAGGTTTTTCAAGGATTTTCCGCCCTTGAAACCTTACAAGTGTAATTGAGATAAGTATTCTTTTAATTCAATCAATATGTCTATGTGTTGGTTGTCTATATCTTGTTCTTGTCTTAATTCCACCATGCTAGGCTAGATCTATCTTGTGTTTGCTTGGATCTAATGAAACCTAGATGTTAATTATGTGTTGATTACTTGTTTATGGTTGTATTGGATGAATGATTTCAATGTTAGGCTTAAGAAAACTGGCAGATCTCCAAATGGTAACATGCTTGAACGTCTTAGGAAACATGAACCGATGTGCACTAGGTTTTATTGGTTGTATTTAATGCATGAGTAAATTCTAATGATCCCATGTTAGGAGCTTCTTAGCCGGCTCGACATAGGAGTGAAGTAGGCACTCATAGGATTGGGAAAGTAAGTGCGCCACCCCATGAATGGTATTAAGGAATACAATCCGTCATCCACGCAACTATAACAAGTAATTAACGTGTAAAAGATATCTAGGGAGTAGTGAAATCTAAGTAAACACATTTTCTCCACTTATTGCTCACAACCTTAGTTAATTTAGATTTATTTTCATTTCTAGTATTTTATTTTGATTGCATCTTTAGTATTGGGTTAGTTGACTAGCAACTAATTCCGCCCAAATCCTTCAAACCCGAGATTTTACTTGCTTTCATAAAAATATAAAAATACAAAAATAATCATCCGTCATCTTTAGCACTAGTAATTAGGTTTTCTAATCCTAGCGACACTATTCCTAGCTGAACGATCAATCCCACGGTACTTGTCACTATACTATACTACAACAATCAGGTACACTGCCTAGTGGGGGTTGTAAGCTTCTCGAGATCCCTTGAGAGGTAAAGCCTGGTGCGATTCCCACGTATCAATTCCTGTTAGCGTGGCAACGGTGTCACCTGAGGATTGTAGTCTGCTTAAGAGGTTTGAGGAAGCTGGGGGTGCAGCGTCCAAAGTTGGTAGATCGGAGCATAGACGCTCTCGTAGTATGTAGGCTATTATAGATTCACCTTTTTTGTTGCACATGTATGTTGAATCTATCACTTTGTATAAACTCATAGTTTACGATGAAAAATAGAGTTGGTTTTTGTACACATATTTGTATCATCCTGTTTGTACTTAGATTATTTGTCTTTACATGAAAGACATCCAAGAGTCAAACTGTGATAAAAAACGTACTTAGAAAAGAATGGAGAATCTGTGATCCTTTATAGTTATATATGAAGTCCATAACTTAATATATATATGTGAATAAAAAATTCATGAGTGTATGGATTAAACTTGCAGCGTACTGCAAATACCATATCAAGGAACCAAGAGTCTTGACACCTAATTTGTTAAACGCGCACGGTGTGCATTGTTGCGTATCCGTCGTGGGATGCGCATTGAACTTACTCCAACGTCTTGAGAATAAGGTGTTTAACAAGGATACGTGATCCACTGTTGATGGGTTTGCAACCCTCTTACTCAACGAGTTATTTATTAGGTTTACTCATCCTTTTACCATCGTGGGTTTTAATAAATGCATGCACGCCATGTAGGCAAAAAGATAAATTAACAATATTGAGACATAAACGAGATGTAAGCAATAAAGTTAAATGTGTCGCGGAGTTAGCTAGAAACCGCGATAGTTGATTAATTCTTGCAAGTTTTTGAAAAAAGAAAAAGACATGTGCCAAAACAAAACAAAATGTAACTACACGGGCATTTATTGAGCACTTACTAAAGTGCGGAGGTGTCCGTGCGTGGGCCGTAGCCTTTCCTAAAGATAGCATCTCTTGAGATTGCAAATATTCCATGTGCGTGGTAGCTCACGGCCATCCATATCACGCAGCTTGTATGCGCCTTTGCCTAGTGCTCCCGTGACCTCATAGGGTCCTTCCCACTTTGGTCCAATCTTTCCTGTATCTTCTGCGTGGCTTGCATCGTTAGCATGATATACAAAGTCTCCTGGTCTGAATGAAGTGCTTCTGATTTTAGCATCATAGTATCCCTTTATCTTTGACTTAGCTCTTGCCTCACATATAGCTGCACGTTCGCGCCTTTCTTCCAACAGATCCAAGTCTATACGTCACTCGTCGTCATTGGTTGTGACATTGACTTTCGCCGTACGAATAGTTGGCATCCCAATTTCAGCTGGTATGACAGCCTCTGTCCCATAGACAAGAGAGAATGGTGTATCTCCAGTGCTGACTTTGATTGTCGTGCGGTGCACCCATAAAACATGCGACAATTCATCCACCCATCTTCCTTTGTGTTTGTCAAGACACGCTTTGATTCCTTCGCCCAGACTACGATTCGCGCGCTCAACCAAACCATTGGTTTGTGGGTGCTTAACTGACGCGAAGTGTTGTGTAATATTTAGTTGCACGCACCAGTCTTTGAACGGGTTATCACAGAATTGTTTTCCGTTGTCCAAAATAATTTCTCCAGGTAGTCCAAAGCGGCATACAATGTTTTCCCAAACAAAGCGTTTTACCTGGTTGCCTGTGATAGTTGCTACTGCTTTTGCCTGAATCCACTTAGTTAAGTAATCTATGGCCACAATGAGGAATTTCAGTCCCCCTGCTGCAACAGGGAAGGGACCTGCGATATCGATACCCCACTTGTAGAATGGCCATGGTGAAGTGATGAGTGTCTGAATACTCATCATTTTATACTAATCTGAGCTGCCAAAATATACAAAAACACTCAAATATGTATCATAATACTTAAAATATCTTAGAAGTGTGTTTTATATATTTCAAATGCAAAATATGCAAAAACAGATGAAAAACGTACAAAGTTTGCATAATTGGCAGTTTCAGTCCCTCAAGTTTCATAAATTGTCAAAACTAGTCCCTGGTTATTCTAAAAACATGAAAAAGTCATCAAAGGTCCTTTTTAATCATAAAGTTACATATTTAGTCCTTTGGTGCAAAGTTTCATAAAATTACAAGTTTAGTCCCTATACTTTGGAAATTGACAGAAATGGTCCCTGGGATGTAAAAACTTTGAGAAAATCAATTTTGGTCCTTATACTAATAATCTTTTGCAGGAATGGTCCTTGGTGTGAAGTTTGGTGAATTTACATGATTTGTCCCTAAAGTTTCACAGTTTGGCAAAACAGGTCCCTCAAAGTTTCAAACTTGACAGTTTTAGTCCCTGGGTGTTCAAAATGGGAAAATTATCATTAAGGGTCCCAGGGAATTCATAATTGTCACTATTAGTCCCTGGATGAAAAGTTTGGAGAAATTACATGTTAAGTCCCTAGAGTTTCAGTTTTGTCAATTTTAGTCCCCGGGTATTTTAAAAATGAATTGTATCAAAAATATCCTTGTACTATTCACATCTTGACAAGTTTAATCCTTATATGAACTTTGGGAAAATGCCACATCATACCCTCAACTTTCACCAAACTACAAAATTGGTCCTTGTAATTTCTAAAAAAAACCAAACGGACTCCTTATATTATTAAAACCCAAAACTAAACTAAACCTAATCTACTACCCAAACACCAACAGCCCACCCACTATCCCAAAGCCCAATCCCAGCCCAGTCCACCCCTCAGTCAACGCCCGGTCAAACCAATACCACCCTTTCCACCTTTTCCCTCCCAAAACCATACCACCACACAGACTCACCTCTGCTCCATACCACCATACCAGCTCACCACCCAGCTGTCTAACCACTCTCCTCCACCTCACACAACCCTCCAAGCCTCATTAAACCCTTAAAACCCTCCCCACGTTAACTACAGTACCCTGTGGAGACTTTGGCGCCAAGAAATAATTTAAACGGCCTGGATCAATTGGACCATATCAAGGGCTAGGAAGTGGTGGGAAATACCCCAGTGGGTCCCACAAACTCAGAAAGTTGCTATAAAGAAGAAAAGAAGCTGTGGAGATAAATTATTAGTTTAGGTTTAGTGTAAATTAGTCGTAGGTAGTGTAACCTTTATTTTCAGTTGTAATTTCAATCAAAACAAGCTTGTATCAGTTAATTTCATGCATTTCTATCTTTAATTAAAGTTAATTTTAAGTTTCAGTTGCTATCTCAATTTATGCCAATTTCAAGTTTGATCAAAATCACTAAAAGTTCATGTGTTGTTGTTAGTTGATGTTAAGGCTGTTCATAAGCTTATATAAGCTCTGACAAAGCCTTATTAGTGATAGGCGTTAGCTCTTGTTGTGGTTGGCGCGGGATGGGTCTATGGACCTGGCAGTCATGACATTTCTTTATCATGTCCTGCATAGTAGGCCAATAGTATCCTGATCGCAAGGCTCGTGCTACAACGGACCGTGGTCCTGAATGCATACTGCATGAACCGGCGTGGATCTCTCAGAGTACGTAATCTGCCTGGAGAGGTCCAACGCACCGAAGCCATCGCTGTAGAAATGAGCGTCGGTAGAGGACACCATCTCGAAGTTCGAACCTCTGCGCTGTGCGCCGTATCCGTCGAGTGTCCTTCTGCTCATGGGTTAATATACCCTTGCTTATAAATTCGATAATAGGTGGCATCCACGTAGGATCCTGCTCTTCTATCACCGTGGATATCTCCATCTCTGAGATGGATTTGTTCTTCAAGGTCTCCACCAATACTTGTTTTGACAGGTGCGCAAAGCTTGTAGATGGATCTTGCTCAGTGCATCGGCTTTTCTGTTTTCTCCTCTAGGAAGTTGTTTAATAGTGAACCTGTCAAAATTTTGGATTAGGGATTTGGTCTTGTCGAGGTATTAGACCATGTTATCCTCTTTAGCCACATATTCACCCAACACATGGTTAGATACTAATCGGGAATCGAAATTTACTTCTAGGTTGCGTACACCCATACGAGTTGCAATGCGTAATCCAGCGATTAGGGCTTCATATTCTGCCTCATTGTTCGTGGCTGTGAATTCAAAATGCAGTGCTTAAGTGAATTCCATTCCTTCTGGGCTGGTGAGGATAAGGCCTGAGAGATGTGAAGGCGATAGTGGTTGAGCAAATCGCTCAGAAAGATAGATATGGGTACGTGGAATCCACTCACAAAACGTATGGCTGGAACTGAACCGGTACATACACTTTTTCCCGATTTACGAGGGCCACGTGGACACTACCCCCAATTTTCGAGGTATCCGTTTGAAATACCCATGGCTAGGTGCATTGCACTTAAAATTGGGCGGTAATATTCCCTTGTCTTCCCGCCACACTTACCGCTGATAATATTAGTCTAGCATCCGCGGCTACGAGCCGCGCACACTAGACTGGGGGGACATGATGACGTATAGCCTATATTTGGGCCACGAATACAAATAATATACACTACTAGCGCCTAAGTCCACCACAAGTGGGCTGCCATGACAATGGTTTGGGCCGCAGTATCATTAGCTTGGGCCCACGAGGCCCAAAGCCCAACTGAACCCACCGGGTATACGATAAGGATTATCTATCCATGGAATAGATATCCTCTCCTTGGATAAGCACCACGAGTGCGAAGAGTAAGGAGCAAGAAACCCACGCGGTTTCGGCCCCTATATAAGGAATGATATATTCTCATTCAAAGGTACAATATACAAACCCTAACTCTCTACGAGA
Organism: Artemisia argyi; assembly: GCA_030686995.1. NCBI lineage: Eukaryota > Viridiplantae > Streptophyta > Magnoliopsida > Asterales > Asteraceae > Artemisia > Artemisia argyi. The sequence continues at coordinate 104,732,964 of CM060696.1, forward strand.
ACCTTAAATCGATTACTTACTCTCACGCCGGAGTCTAATCGGGGGAGACAATCCTTCGATAAGCCTAACGGTGTTGTTTATTTTCTTAGTGCGCAGGTAACAAGCACTAGGAAGCGAATTGGTACGAGAGCAAGAGGCAATAACCAGGTACGCCCAACTTTTGTATCAACAAGTGGCGCCATCCGTGGGACCCTACTAAGAACTAGAATGACAAAGCATAAGAATTCAAACCAGCGGACTCCGCAGTCAGAAAAACGTGACCATCAGAGGAAGAATCAACAAGATCAGACCTCTAGACAAGTCACTAGGACAACCAGCGCACCTGGTCACCAAGAGGCAGGGACAACCCAACCTCTTCCAGTGGTAGAACTACCTATAAGGACTACCCAACTCACCCCAGTGGTCCCAACCGTTGAGGAACTCCAGCGCACCCTCTTCACCACTCCTCATCAAACTGTACCCGCAATGAACAACACTGTGCCGCCAGGCGCACCTAACCGAGATAGGGTGCCTAATACTGAGGCAGAAATTCTTGCAACAACTGAGGACGCCCCCGATCTAACTTTGGGAAACTTTGTATCCCAAAATTATGAAACCCTAACCGCCCTCATGCAGGAAGAAGCAAGAAAAAGGGCAAGTACGAGCCTACAAGCTCGACTCAATTTTGGTCCTGAACGCGAACCATCACCACTGCGCCACCCACGAGGAAGACGCGCAGAACGTACCACTATCCATGATAGGTTGGGTACGATATTTGATTCACAATACTCAGAAGACAGCGAGAGGCGTACTAATGTTCACTCCAGACTTGGCAGTCGGGGAGTACACGATCGATTAGGGCCTCAACATTCGCCAAGCCAAGGATCTTCCAAACCTGGGAGTAGGAGGATTCAAGACAGATTGGGGAGAAGAAGATCCCCAAGCAGAGATCTCTCAAGCTCTTCTTCTGAGAACAGCCGGCGCAAGCGCCGAAAAAGAAAGTACTCTTCTTCCAGTGACTCCTCGGACAACGAGGATAAAGAAACAGGACACTGGAAGTCAAGAGGAAGACGTCGCGAGGAAGAGAAGGAAGATATGTCTTTCCCATGGTGTCGCCAGAAAGTTGATGCGTTTACGCGGCGCATCAGCGATTACTCAGACCGCAAACGCAGGCGCATGCCCACTAACGTGAAAACATATGATGGAACAGGTGATCCCGATGATCACCTAAAAATTTTCGAATCAGCCGCCACTATCGAAAACTGGCCACAGCCTGTGTGGTGCCACATGTTTAATTCCACGTTAGTAGGAAACGCGCGCACATGGTTTAGCAAACTCCCACGTAGGAGCATCGGTGGGTTTGAGGAACTTTACTCAGCGAAAGAAGTGCGCCAAAAACCCTGTGGAGCTAGCAAGAGTGAAACAGCGCCAAGGAGAATCAACCAGCGCTTTTATGGAACGTTTCAAGGATGAGTGCATACAAGTCAAAGCATGTCCTGAAATCCTAAAAATTTCAGGGTTCATGAATGGGATCAATAACCCAGAACTCATCCGGAAGCTGAACGACAAAGTTCCACAGACTTTTGATGAGCTAACAAAGCGCACTAGATCCTTTATACAAGGAGAAGCAGCTGCTGCGGATAGCAAAAAGAGTTATTCAAACTATAGGCAGCAAGAGCAGCCGCGGAGACAATCCAATGATCAGAATAACAACCGCAGCAGGAATTACCGCAGTGGAAGAGACAATGACAAATATACCCCTCTTACAAAAACTCCGAGGGAAATATTCGTAACAGAAGGTGCAAACTTCCCAAAACCACCACCAATGTGCACTTCAGAAGAAAAGCGCATAGGGAGCGGATACTGCGAGTACCATGGCCAAAAAGGCCATACAACTTACGAGTGCGTCCAACTAAAACAACTAATTGAAAAGCTCGTAAGAGAAGGCAGGATGGACCACCTCGTAAAGAACATCAAAGAGGGAAAAGATAAACAGAGAAACGGGGGTAAGAAAGAACCCCCCAAGGAAAAAGCTGACACTATATACATGATACAATCATGGCAACGCAAGATAAAGCAAAAAGTCAGCCAAAAATTCTCTCCAGAAAAAGAGATATCTTTCCCTACTATAGCTGCGGACAACGCAGTCGTGGAGCCTCTAACTATTGAAATACATACGGGGGGACATGATATCCACCGCATGTACATTGACGGAGGAGCATCCGCAGATATCCTGTACGATCACTGTTTCAAAAGACTGCGACCTGAGATCCAAAGTCAATTGATACCAGTAACAACGTCATTAACAGGATTCACAGGAGAAAAAATCTGGCCCATGGGGCAGTTACGCTTGTTGGTGGTCGTAGGAGATGAACAACACTCAATCGCAACATGGATAAACTTCATGGTAATAAAATCCCCTTCACCATACAATGGTATCATTGGGAGGCCGGGAATATCATCCATGCGTGCTGTACCATCCACAGCGCACGGAATGCTTAAGTTTCCAGTGGAAGGAGGAGTTGTCACTCTCTATAACACAACAATACCACCAAGAGAATGCATTGCGGTAACAACTGAAGCAGAGACTATTCCAGAACAGCGCACGGAAAAAACGCTAAATATAAAAGTCGCTATTCATCCAGATTACCCGGAACAACAAGTTTCGATTGGGGGATCTTTATCTGATAAAGGTAAAGCAGCTGTATGCGCACTCTTGCAAAAGAACCTAGACATCTTTGCATGGGAACCAAAACTTATGACGGGAGTACCGCGCTCTATCACAGAACATAAGCTGCAAATCTGACAAGGATATCCTCCAATACGACAAAAGAAGCGCGGCCAGGCCCCAGATCGTGCAAAGGCTATTCTGGAAGAAGTACATAAGCTCGTAGACGCAGGCATCATGCGCGAAGTATACTACCACGACTGGCTTTCTAACCCAGTTATAGTAAAGAAGAGCGATGGCAGTTGGAGGATGTGCGTGGACTTCACGGACCTCAACAAAGCATGTCCACAGGACTGCTATCCACTGCCAGAGATAGACTGGAAAGTTGAATCCCTATGCGGATACCCTTTCAAATGCTTCCTAGATGCATATAAAGGGTATCATCAAATCCAGATGGCAATTGAAGATGAGGAAAAAACAGCTTTCCACACCAGTCAAGGAGTGTACTGCTACACAAAAATGCCTTTTGGCCTGAAGAACGCAGGCGCGACATACCAACGACTGGTGGACACAGCTTTCGAAAAACAAGTAGGCCGCAACTTGGAAGTCTACGTTGACGACCTTGTCATCAAAAGCCACACAGAGGACGAGTTGGTGCGCGACATCGAAGAAACACTCAGAACATTGGGGCGAATAAACATGAAGTTGAATCCCAAGAAGTGCACCTTTGGCGCAACCGAGGGCATGTTCCTTGGATACTTGATAGAACCCGATGGAATCAAGCCTTGCCCAGAAAAGACAAAGGCTGTTATTGATCTCCCCTCACCGCGCACACTCAAAGAAGTCCAGTCACTGAATGGAAAGCTAGCAGGGCTAAACCGTTTCTTATCTAAATCAGCAGACAAATCTCTTCCTCTCTTTAAAACGCTCACGAAGTGTACTAAAAAGGGAGACTTTCGCTGGACTAAAGAAGCGGAGGAAGCTTTCCAACAACTTAAAAACCATCTGGCATCTCTTCCCAAACTTGTCGCACCCCGACCAGGGGAAGAACTAATCATGTACTTATCGGCAACACATGGAGCAGTCAGCGCAGTACTATTGACAGATAGGAACTCCGTCCAGACACCCATATACTTTGTAAGCAAAGCCCTAAAGAAAACAGAGACTAACTACAGCGCTATGGAAAAGCTGGTCTTAGCTCTAGTATTCGCAGCCAAAAGGCTGCGCAGATACTTTCAAGCGCACCCAATAGCTGTGATCACTGATCAGCCAATCAAACAAGTTATCTCTAAGCCTGACGCATCAGGCCGCTTACAAAAGTGGAGTGTACTGCTAAGTGAGTATAACATCTCATACAGACCGCGCACTGCAATCAAAGGACAAATCTTAGCCGATTTTATCGTGGAGAAGCCAGACAGCGACAACCCGACGTCCACAACTAAAACAGATCTACAGGAACCCTGGATTCTGTTCACAGATGGGTCCTCATGTGTAGATGGATCAGGTGCAGGCCTTTTTCTTACAAATCCAGAAGGTATGGAATTCACCTATGCGCTACGCTTTGAATTCACAGCCACAAACAATGAGGCAGAATACGAAGCCCTACTAGCCGGACTACGTATCACAACCCAAATGGGTGTACGCAACCTAGAAGCAAACGTAGATTCACGACCAGTCGCTAACCACGTGTTAGGTGAATATGAAGCCAAGGATGAACACATGATCCAATACCTGGAAAAGACAAGATCCTTGATCAAAAACTTTGATAGGTTCACAATAAAACAGGTGCCTAGAGGAGATAACAGGAAGGAGGACGCACTCAGCAAGATCGCATCCACAAGCTTCGCACACCTCTCAAAACAGGTATTGGTAGAGACCCTACAAAACAAGTCAATCTTGGAAATAGAGATATCCACAGTGATAGAAGAACAAGATCCTACATGGATGACACCTATCATTGAATTTATTAGCAAGGGAACCCTGCCCCAAGATCATAAGGACGCTCGAAGAATACGGCGCACAGCGCAACGATTTGAACTACGAGACAACGTACTCTATCGACGCTCTTTCCTACAGCCATGGCTCAGATGTGTTGGACCTCTTCAAGCAGACTACGTACTCCGAGAAATTCATGCTGGATCATGTAGTATGCACTCAGGGCCGCGATCCGTAGTAGCAAGCGCTCTAAGGTCAGGGTATTATTAGCCAACAATGCATCGCGATGCACGCGATCTGATAAGAAAATGCAGCAATTGCCAAGTGCATAGGCCAATTCCGCGCCGACCACAACAAGAGCTACCACCAATTACCTCACCATGGCCATTTTACAAATGGGGTATTGACATCGCAGGACCTTTCCCTGTCGCAGCGGGAGGAGTAAAGTTCCTCATCGTAGCCATAGACTACTTTACGAAGTGGATCGAAGTAAAAGCGGTAGTGAACATCACAGGAAACCAAGTCAAACGCTTTGTATGGGATAACATTGTCTGTCGCTTCGGACTACCGGGTGCGATCATATCAGACAACGGAAAACAATTATGTGATAACCCATTCAAAGATTGGTGCGCACAATTGAACATCACACAACACTTTGCTTCAATAAAACACCCACAAACCAATGGCCTAGTTGAGCGCGCAAACCGCAGTCTAGGTGAAGGAATAAAAGCGCGCCTTGACAGACACAAAGGAAGGTGGGTAGATGAGCTCTCGCATGTCTTGTGGGCGCATCGCACAACAATCAAAACCAGTACTGGCGACACGCCATTTTCCCTAGTCTATGGAACAGAAGCGTTCATACCAGCAGAGATAGGAATGCCAACTATACGAACAACAGAGGTCAACGTCACAACCAATGACGAAGGACGGCGCATAGACTTGAACTTACCGGAAGAAAGACACGAACGCGCAGCTATACGCGAAGCAAAGGCTAAAGCAAAAATGAAGAAGTATTATGACGCAAAGGTCAAACACACTTCATTCAGACCAGGAGACTTTGTCTACCGTGCCAATGATGCGAGCCACGCAGAAGACACAGGCAAGCTCGGCCCTAAATGGGAAGGACCTTACGAGGTCACAGACGCGCTCTGCAACGGCGCATACAGACTGCGCGATATGGAAGGTCACGACCTAGCGCGCACCTGGAACATCTGCAATCTTAAAAGATGTTACCTTTAGGCTACGACCCTCACACAGACACCCTCGCATCCTACGTGATGCCTAATAAGTGTTTGTTTTTTTTTTTCTTTCCTAGGAATTGTTTTTTATCTTAAAATCTTGCAAGTATCAATAAAATGTTATGGTTTTTAGCTAACTCCATAGCGTATTTTACTTTATTGCATATATGTCAATATTGTTTATCTTATATTTTTGCCTACATGGCGTGCATGCACCACTTAAAGACCCACGACGGCATAAAGGATGAGTTAACCTACTAATTCACTCGTTGAGTAAGAGGGTTGCAAACCCATCAACATTGGATCACGTATCCTTGCTAAGCGCCTTACTCTTGAGACGTCGAGGTAAGTTTCGCGTGCGCACCCCACGACGGATGAACACATACTAAGTACACTGTACAAGCTTAGCAACATAACGAGCCAAGACACTTGGTCAAATAATGAAACTTCGCAAACAATGCAAGTATAATTTTTAAAGTCACGCACTTAACGAGCCAAGACACTTGGTCAAATAATGAAACTTCGCAAACAATGCAAGTATAATTTTTAAAGTCACGCACTTAACGAGCCAAGACACTTGGTCAAAAAATAAAAACTTCGCAAACAGTGCAAGTATATTTAAGTCACGAACTTAAACAAAAAAGTATCTTATTCCACATTTATTCATAAAAATTACAAGGAAAGATGCATAAATATACAAAAAGCCTACACGCTATGGCGATGCTCAAGGCTATCTTGTGGAGCAGAAGAACTCCCCGCTTCCTGAAGCCTTCGGAGAAGCAATGCATCATTGGGGGATACCGTGGGAACACTCACGGGCACACCATCAGATCTGGGGATGTGCGCAGCACCAATGCCGCACATCACTGCTTTACCCTTTATGCCCTTCTTTTGAGCAGCCCTCTGCTCATGACGCTCCAGAACCTCCTTCAAGGGAACCTCCCTCTCAAGAGCAAAGGGTTTGAGGATGTCGCGAGGCTGCACGAACACAGGAATCTGCAGCTGCGACACATCAGGCTTCAGATAATAATCTGATTCCCCTTCCCCATTCTCTCCAAGATGGCGCTGCAAGGTCAACCCCGCCATAAGTACATCTATGGGGTCATCTTGATCGCGCTCCAGCCTCCCAATGTGCGGCAGCTCGAGAGCCTTCAACCCCGCCATTGCCTGCATCAATTCATCATAAGCAGTAGCGCTGTACCCACGGACTTCCGCCAAGTCCATCTTCAGCAGCTTAGCCTCATGGAGATCCTCCATAGCCTGCGATCTCCCACGCGCCATCGTACAGTGCACCACCTTCCCAAAGGCGTCCACCACCTCTTGAGACTCCAGCGTGCCCATAGCTGCCAGGCGCAGCCCATGGCTAATCAACCACCTACATTCACAAAGACAATTTTTGTAAGCAAAAAACATGGCGATAAAGTTATTATGATGAAGAATAAAATAAAAAGAATACCTGCGCTCAACAATGGTCGACATCAAATGAGGATATAGTTCCTCATCGTACTCAATACTAAGGCTACGCAGCTTGTCCTCCTGCACTTGGATAATCTTCATCATGTCCTCCTTGAACTTGGTAATACTAACATAGTGCTCCACCTTCTTCTCCTCCAAGAAGCGCACAGCAAAAGTCAAGTCGGACTTATAATGATGAAGCTCCCCGCGCGCCTTCACCACTTCTGCCATGGCGGACAGCTTCTCATGGGTGACCTTCTCCGTATATACCCGCGGGGACTCCAACTCCGCCTGCGCTCCCGCCAGCTGCGCACGGAGCTTAGCAATTTCCTCGTCTTTCTGGGCAAGGGCACTGCTCTCCCCGACATACTTCCCTTTCAACTGCGCCACTAGCTCAGCTTGGCGCGCAGCAGTCGCAGCCAGCTCATCCATCAGCTGCTGCGCCTCTCCACACTCAACAACTTTGGCTTTCCCCTCCCTGTTTTCATTCTGTGGAGAGGAAACCTCATCAACGAAGACTCCATCATTCTTCGCAGCATCATCCCTGCAAGAGACAAAAAATGAAAGTTAGTCAATATTACAACAAGTAATATACGAAAAAAGAGATGATAAAGGTGCAGACACTTACAGAAATGGAGAAGCCTCAGCAGCCTTTTTCCTCGCACCGGAAGTAGATGTCTCTTCCGCGGTAGACTCCGCATCACCAATAACGTGATGACGTCTCTTCCTGGTGCCACTGCTCCCAGCCTCTCCCTTGCGCTTGACATTCTGCGCAACTTCCTCAGGCTTGAGGATCCTTATGCTGTCAGACGATCCCGAGTGCGCCTCCTCATGCGCCACCTCTACATTGGGCGCCACCTCCCCATCGGGCGCCACGCTCTGGACGGGCGTCACTTGGATCGGCGGCGTGTTCTCAGGGACCGCCTCTGGCAACACGGTCAAGCAACCCTCAGCCGCCTCCAGTAGGGGCTGCTCACCTTCCCTCAGAGGGCGCACTCCTATAGTTACCAGCTTCGGCTTGTCCAGCTTGACAACGGCAAACAGATCCATCTCTGCGCACATCAACAAAGCAAGAAAGGAAAAAGGATTAGTTATTAGAAGCGCGTATACACAAAAAGAGACTTACAAAGCTTGAAGTAGAAGGGATGAACACCCACCCCGGCCATCCTCACTTAAGAAAGCGGGCACCTCATCCGCAACGCCAAAATAAGAGCGGCTCAACCCCATGTGCACCAAAAACTCCTCCGGATAAGGGTTAATGGACAGTCGGTTGGCATCAAGAGTTTGCGCATCAACTAGCCTATAGGAACCGGGTGCGGGGCGCCCATCCCTTGGCAGTGTGTCCTGAGTATAAAACTCATAGGGCAATGGAAATACTACATCATCAACCCAGAAAAAGTACTCCCTCCAATTCTTTAGGGCATCTACTTTCTCAGTATAACACTGAAGCGCCCCCCTGGCGCTTCGCAAAAGAAACCCAACCATTTGACCACGTCGTGTGGTAAAAGGAGCGGAACAAGGCCACGGTCGGTTCTATCGCAAGTAAACGGCAGTTTACTTCAAAATTCGACACCTTAGCCGCACCTATACAGTGCAGCTGAGAGATGTGAAGGCGATAGTGGTTGAGCAAATCGCTCAGAAAGATAGATATGGGTACGTGGAATCCACTCACAAAACGTATGGCTGGAACTGAACCGGTACATACACTTTTTCCCGATTTACGAGGGCCACGTGGACACTACCCCCAATTTTCGAGGTATCCGTTTGAAATACCCATGGCTAGGTGCATTGCACTTAAAATTGGGCGGTAATATTCCCTTGTCTTCCCGCCACGCTTACCGCTGATAATATTAGTCTAGCATCCGCGGTTACGAGCCGCGCACACTAGACTGCGGGGACATGATGACGTATAGCCTATATTTGGGCCACGAATACAAATAATATACACTACTAGCGCCTAAGTCCACCACAAGTGGGCTGCCATGACAATGGTTTGGGCCGCAGTATCATTAGCTTGGGCCCACGAGGCCCAAAGCCCAACTGAACCCACCGGGTATACGATAAGGATTATCTATCCATGGAATAGATATCCTCTCCTTGGATAAGCACCACGAGTGCGAAGAGTAAGGAGCAAGAAACCCACGCGGTTTCGGCCCCTATATAAGGAATGATATATTCTCATTCAAAGGTACAATATACAAACCCTAACTCTCTACGAGAACCTTAAATCGATTACTTACTCTCACGCCGGAGTCTAATCGGCGGAGACAATCCCTCGATAAGCCTAACGGTGTTGTTTATTTTCTTAGTGCGCAGGTAACAAGCACTAGGAAGCGAATTGGTACGAGAGCAAGAGCCAATAACCAGGTACGCCCAACTTTTGTATCAACAGATAACTTGCTTGATAGGTTGGTCCGTGATCACTGCTATTGGGTGTGCTTGAAAGTATCTGCGCAGTCTTTTAGCTGTGAATACTAAAGCCAGGACCAGCTTTCCATTGCGGTATAGTTAATCTCTGTCTTCTTGAGTGCTTTGATTACAAAGTAGACTGGTGTTTGTACGGAGTTCCTATCTATCAATAGCACCGCGCTGACTGCTCCATGAGTTGCAGACAAGTACATAATCAATTATTCCCCTGGTCGGGGTGCGACTAGTGTGGGAAGCGCTGCTATGTGTTGCTTAAGCTGTTGAAAAGCTTCTTCCGCTTCCGCAGTCCAACGAAAGTCTCCCTTTTTTGTACACTTTGTGAGTGTTTTAAAGAGAGGAAGTGACTTATCCGCTGATTTGGACAAGAATCGATTCAACCCGGCTAGTTTTCCATTCAAGGACTGGACTTCTTTTAATGTGCGTGGTGAAGGGAGTTGGACGACAACCTTTGTTTTTTCTGGGCATGGCTTAATGCCATCAGGCTCTATCAAATATCCAAGGAACATGCCTTCTATAGCGCCAAAAGTGCACTTCTTGGGATTTAACTTCATGTTGATCCTTCCCAGTGTTTTGAATGTTTCTTCGATGTCGCGCACCAACTCTTCTTCGGTATGACTCTTTATGACAAGGTCGTCAACATAGACCTCCAGGTTGCGGTCCACTTGTTTCTAAAATGCATTGTCTACCAATCGCTGGTAGGTGGCACCCGCATTCTTTAGGCCAAATGGCATTTTTGTGTAACAGTAGACCCCCTGACTTGTGTGGAAGGCTGTTTTCTCCTCGTCTTCCTTAGCCATCTGAATTTGGTGGTACCCTTTGTATGCGTCTAGGAAGCATTTAAAGGGGTATCCGCACAAAGATTCTATCTTCCAATCTATCTCTAGTAGCGGGTAGCAGTCTTGTGGACATGCTTTGTTGAGATCAGTGAAATCCACGCATCCTCCAGCTGTCATCACTCTTTTTTACCATCACTGGATTGGAGAGCCAGTCATGGTAGTAGACCTCTCGCATGATGCCTGCGTCTACAAGCTTGTGTACTTCCTCTAGAAAGGATTTTGCGCGTTCTGGAGCCTGGCCGCGCTTCTTCTGCCGTACTAGAGGGTATCCTTCTCGGATTTCCAACTTGTGTTCTATAATCGATCGTGGCACGCCTGTCATGTGCTTTGGTTCCCATGCGAAGATGTCTAGATTCTTCTGCAGGAGTGCGCACACTGCCACTCTGCCTTTGTCAGACAGCGATCCCCCAATCGATATCTCCTATTCCGGGTAATCAATATGTATTTCAATGGTGAGCGGTTCCACTACTGCGTTGTCCGCCGCTAGAGTGGGGAAAGAGATTTCGTTCCCATAAGAAAATTTTTGGCTGACCTTTTGCCTAGTTTTTCGCTGACCTTCTGTTTGTCTTTTCCCTCCTTGATGTTCTTGAGGAGGTGATCCATTCTGCCTTCTTTCACTAATTTATCAATTAGTTGGCGCAATTGGACACACTCGTTGGTGGTATGGCCCTTTTGTCCATGATATTCACAGTACCCATTTCCTACGCGCCGATCCTATGGGGTGCGCATTGGTGGAGGTTTTGGGAAGTTTACACTTTCTGTCACAAATATCTCCCTTGGAGTCTTCGTTAGGGGAGTGTATTTGTCATTATCTCGTCTGCTTCCCTGACTGCGATAGTTTTTGCTGCGGTTACTACTCTGGTCATTAGATTGTCTCCTGGGCTGTTCTTGTGACCTGTAATTTGAGTAACCTTTCTTGCTATCCGCAGCAGCTGCTTCCCCTTGGATAAAGGACCTGGTGCGCTTCACCAGTTCATCAAAGGTTTGGGGAACCTTATCATTTAATCTTCTGATAAGTTCTGGGTTATTGATCCCATTCATGAATCGTGAGATTTTTAGTACTTCGGGGCATGCATTGACGTGTATGCATTCATCCTTATAGCGCTCCACATAAGCGCTTGTGGATTCCCCTTGGCGCTGTTTTGCTCTAGCAAGTTCGACAGGGTTCTTGGCGCACTTCTTTCTTTGAGTAAAGTTCAAGCGAAATACCTTTCACAACTCTTCAAACCTGTTTATGCTTCTTCTTGGCAGCTTGCTAAACTACGTTCGCGCATTCCCCACCAATGTGGAGTTAAACATGTGGCACCACACAGGTTGTGACCAATTTTCGATAGTAGCGGCTGATTCGAAAATTTTTAGGTGGTCATCAGGATCACCCGTCCCATCATATGTTTTAACATTGGCGGGCATGCGTCGTCTCTTATCTTCTGAAAAATCACTGATGCGCCGCGTGAATGCGTCGACCTTTTGGCGGTGCCAAGGAAGGGATATATCTTCGTCCTCCTCATCGCGATGTCTTCTTCTGGACTTCCAGTGTCCTGTTTCTTTGTCCTCGTTGTCCGAGGAGTCACTTGAGGTGTAGTTGACCCTTTTGCGGTGCTTACGCCATTTTTCCTCGGAATCCGAGCTTGAAGGGCTTTCGCTTGGGGAGTGCTGTCGCCCAAGCCTATCATGAACTCTCCTACAACTAGACCTTGGAGGGCTTTTGCTCGGTGAGCGCTGCCGTCCAAGTCTATCCTGAATCCTACGGCTACCAAGCCTAGCGTGGACATTGGTACGCCTTCCATCGTCTTCATTCTCCTCCGAGTACTGCGAATCAGATGCTTCATCATCCACAGCTTTCTCCCCAACCCTGGCGAACACTGGAAGTCGGCGGCTATCCTTTTCGCGCCTCTCCTTCCGGTGGCATGGTGGGGATACTTCGTACTCAGGGGCGAAGTTGAGCCGGGCTTGCAGTCTCTGACTTGACCTTCTTTTTGCTTCCTCTTGCATGAGAGCAGCTAACGTTTCGTAATTTTGAGACACAAAATTACTTAGCGTTGATTCGGGCGCGTCTCCCTCTAGCGTGAGGATATCTGTTTCCACATTAGGTCCCCTGTCTCGATTAGGCGCACATGGCGACTCAGTAGTGTCCACGATGGGTGCCGTTTGGTGGGGAGTGGTGAAGAGAGTGTGATGTAGATCTTCCGCGCTAGTGGTTGCCGTAGTGGCCTGGGTAGTCCCTATGGGCAGTTCTACCATTGGAAAGATCAGACCTAGGCCTGATTCTTGGTGACTGGGCGCACTGGTTGTTCTAGAGGCCTGCTTAGAGGCCGAATCACTTTGATGTTTCTTCCTCTGGGGGTCACCATGTGTTTTCTCCAATTGCGGAGTCCGCTGGCTTGTGTTTCTATGCTTCGTCATTCTAGTTCTTAGTGTAGGGTCCCACGGATGTCGCCACTTGTTGATACAAAAGTTGGGCGTTCCTTGTTTGGGTTCCTGTTCTCGTATCAATTGGATCTTAATTCTTGAGACCTGCGCACTAAGAAAGCAAACAACACCGTTAGGCTTATCGTGGGATTGTCTCCCACGATTATCCTCTGGCGTGAGAGTAAGTAATCAGTTTTTAGGGTTATATTGAAGAGTTAGGGTTTTTAGATGATACCTCAATGAGAGCCATGATATTCTTTATATAGGCACGAAATCCTTGTAGGTTTCGTGCTCCTTACTCTTCGGCGTATCTCGCCTTATCCGGTCTATTGATCTTTATCCCATAAATAGAAGATCATTATCAATACAATAAATAATATATTTGGGTTTGGGCTTTCGTGAGCCCAAACCGTCAGTATGATAGCCCAAATCATTATTATGATCGCCCACGCGTGGTGGGCTTGGGCATTAGTAATGTCCATTGATCGGGTTCGTGACCCGAGTGCGGACTATACGTCATCAGTGACATGTGGCAAGGTTGGTTGAAATATTTGAAGGTCACTACACGAACTGGTTGGCAACTTATGTTTCTATCTTTTGTACTTCTTTTCATTTAATATTATCTATTTATTGTTTTGTACCTCCAATCGGTTGGATCACTTTCACTGATAAACATAACCTAATGGTATTGATTTTTATTTCAAAATAAATAATTAAATAATTATTAATTACAATTATTAGTTGTTTTTGGAAAAAAAAAACTTGGGCACACGGAATGGAACAAAAGTCACATATGAGGGTAGGATTTGATCTATCACTATTGAATGTTAGAGATTGTCATAGAATGGTTACCAAATATTTAATAATGGATTTGATTGTCATAGAATGGTTGCAAACCCCTATAACAAACGTCTCATTAAAATTAGTTTATAACATAAAATAATAAGAATGTAGAGAGAGGCTCTAAAACCTGACTCCATATGTCAGAAATCTACCCAATCTATTCAAGATTAAACAGTTGCAATTTTTTTTTTAAAACCAATTCTAAATTCTAAAGTCAAATATCAAACAAACAGCTGATTTCAGTTTTCAAACTCAAAAACCAATTCACGCCCCCATACCAAACGGTCCTTTATATTTGATGTATGAGAGAGAAAAAATATATTATTAAATATATAAGTTATTATTTTAAAAGATTTATATGTAAATTTGATTATGTATCAAGAAAAAATTATGAGTGAGTTGTAAAGATATGACCTACTTATTTTAGAAAAGGACACACACACACACACACACACACACACACACACACACACACACACACACACACACACATATATATATATATATATATATATATATATATATATATATATATATATATATATATATATATATATATATATACCATCCTAAATGCAATGGTATAAGATCTATCATTGTTTCATTCTTAATTGTGAGACCTTAATAACAACCAAACAAATGATTCATTTATTATTATTTTTTTAACCCACACTAGTCCCCTCAACCAAACATCACCTAAACTTATAAGAAATACTACATCTACGTAAATTTTAGAGGAAGGGGTATGGTAACATACCGTTTGTGTGTCATTTGTGTCAAATCAATGCCACATCAGCTTTTCACATTTCACATTCATATACGAAAAATACACTTCCTTTATATTACATGTCGTTTGCGTGCCATTTCATACTTTTTGAGCCCCACCATACCCAATTAAAATACAAACCTAACAATAAAAGTTAATTAAAACAAAAAACAAAAAGTGGAATTGGCGCAAGTGCTTAAGTCACATTTCAAATGACACAAGGGGCGTGGGGTGTGGTAACATGCAAATGGCATGCCATTTTGGCTGCCACATAGGAATGACAAGAGGGTGAATATTACCATACCCCTTCCTCTTACAAAAATATTTTCACAAAATAAGGTGTATGAATAAATGATTAACCAAAAGTTTTTAGTAATGGTCAAAGAATAATTCTAAACAACACATTACTTACTAGTTATATAAATTATTTTTTAAGTGTCTACATTATTTTAGAAAATTAACATACATTTTTACTTGCATTTTACTTTTAAATCAACTAAACATATACATAGTTTTATTTACAACTTGTTTTTTCTACTTTAAAGAAAATCAAAACTATATACTACCTCATGCATGAAGCCATCCATAAGTTGATATCTATGATATGTCACTTCATAATCTTCATATCTATGAAATTAACTTTGTGGATTTGATATGATTTTGCAAATATAGTTTGTCCAAAAATCTTTCCAAAGCTGCTTGTCTGTCAGGTCCTGCGGATCCCTTCGTTAAAGAAGGACGGATTCCTTATAAAGGATCCGCGGATCCGTGAGACCTGGTATTCAACTGCGTATAAATAGCAACCTCATTTCACAAGTTGTATTCACGAATTTCACATACATTTATCCCATATTTCTCATATTATTCTAACCTCAATTCCTTGATCATTACATAGCATTCTATATTCATTTTAGTAATCATCTACTAACCTTTTTGTCGAAAGAAAGATCACCACTTGCATTCAAGACATCCAAGGCACAAGCTTCTTGTTGCTAGTCTTTATTCATATACTTATATAATACTGTTGCTCTATGCATATCATTTACATACACATACATTGTATATCTCCTTATACACCTTTGTAGATTTTAGATAAGTTAGATCTTAGGTTGGTTCTACTTTGGACTAGAACTCGGTATTTAGCTTTGTACCGGATAAAGTGTAACCGACGTTAGTTTGGTTCTACCTCGAACTAGAACTCGACATCTAGCTTTATACCAGAAAAAGTGTAAGCAACGTGTAAGGTTTCTCCACCGGTTAAGGAGTTTGTTGACATAGTGTTTACAAACTCTAAAGTTAGGTACTCGGGGAGTGGAGTAGGACGAGGAAAAAACTCTTCGTAACCGAACAAAAAACTGGGGAGTTTAACAATTGAAGAGTTTAATCAGAAAGCTATGGATTATGAAGATGTTGAAGGTGGAAAAAGTGGAAGGAACTAATGGTCTATGTAGTGGTGCAATGGTCTTATGGTTGTGCTAATAAGATCACATGGGAGTTGCAGAGTGACTTCATGAACATTTTCTTGAGTAGATCAGTGACCATGCCTCAAGTGTTCAATGTTTTTGCGGTACTGTTTTGGATTTACTAATAGTCTTTTGGGGTGCTTGGATTTGAGTATGGTGTGTTTGGATTTGATGCAATTTGTTGGGACAAGAAATTTTCTAAGGGGGGGTGATGAGGCGAAAAATGAACCACTTTTAGGGGGTCATTTAAGCCCGGAATTGAATTTATTTGATCAAATATTGCCCTAAATCTGGAAAAGAAGGCATTTTGGACGTTTTTGGAGCATAAAAGTGAAGAAAACGGCAAAGTCTCAATTTTCCAAGCTGGGAACAGTAGGTGACGGCGTCAAGAGTAACATTTTGACGGCGTCAAGAGTATTTTTCATGACGACCCAGTGCTGAAATGACGGCGTCACAAGGAAGAGCGTCAAGAGTAAAAGTGATGACGGCCTGGAAACACATAACACTTGACTGCGTCAGATCTGGATCAAGGCAGTCCGAGATTTATTTTGGCGGCGAGATGACGGCGTCACCTAATTGGTCTTGACGCCGCCAGCCCCTATTTCCTATATATAGTTTTCTAATTTTTACACATTAAGAGAGGAAGTTTTGGAGAAACCCTAAGGCCGAACCTAATACGATTTTCACAGGTTTTTCAAGGGTTTTCAGCCCTTGAAACCTTTCAAGTGTAATTGAGATAAGTGTTCTTTTAAAGTCAATCAATATGTCTATGTGTTGGTTGTCTATATCTTGTTCTTATCTTTATTCCACCATGCTAGGCTAGATCTATCTTGTGTTTGCTTGGATCTAATGAAACCTAGATGTTAATTATGTGTTGATTACTTGTTTATGGTTGTATTGGATGAATGATTTCGATGTTAGGCTTAAGAAA
This sequence comes from Artemisia argyi, assembly GCA_030686995.1. NCBI lineage: Eukaryota > Viridiplantae > Streptophyta > Magnoliopsida > Asterales > Asteraceae > Artemisia > Artemisia argyi. Next base: position 104,749,914 of record CM060696.1, read on the forward strand.
ACTGGCAGATCTCCAAATGGTAACATGCTTGAACGTCTTAGGAAACATGAACCAATGTGCACTAGGTTTTATTGGTTGTATTTAATGCATGAGTAAATTCTAATGATCCCATGTTAGGAGCTTCTTAGCCGGCTCGACATAGGAGTGAAGTAGGCACTCATAGGATTGGGGAAGTAAGTGCGCCACCCCATGAATGGTATTAAGGAATACAATCCGTCATCCACGCAACTATAACAAGTAATTAACGTGTAAAAGATGTCTAGAGAGTAGTGAAATCTAAGTAAACACATTTTCTCCACTTATTGCTCACAACCTTAGTATAATTTAGTTTATTTTCATTTCTAGTATTTTTATTTTGATTGCATCTTAGTATTGGGTTAGTTGACTAGCAACTAATTCCGCCCATATCCTTCAAACCCGAGATTTTACTTGCTTTCATAAAAATATAAAAATACAAAAATAATCATCCGTCATCTTTAGCACTAGTAATTAGGTTTTCTAATCCTAGCGACACTATTCCTAGCTGAGCGATCAATCCCCCGGTACTTGTCACTATACTATACTACAACGATCAGGTACACTGCCTGGTGGGGGTTGTAAGCTTCTCGAGATCCCTTGAGAGGTAAAGCCTGGTGCAATCCCCACGTATCAGGGGGGTGGATTTGATACGAGCCAAAATGAAGTTCAAAGAAAGGGCAACGTGCCTTGCACATGACAAACCAAAGTTAGTTAAAATTGGCGGGAAACTCTCTATTTAGTTTCTTTTCATTTCCAGTTGTATAAATACTCAACTATCATCTCATTTGTATTCATTCACTAAAATTGATTGTAACTTTCCTCTCTTTAATTCTGTTACTCCAAAGTGAATCAAGAACTCAAATACGGAATCATTTCTTTCTTCATACATTTCTCTGTTTGTTTTCTAGTTTGATCTACGAATACTTATTCCTGGATTAAACATATCTTTTCATGTTGGTACACATCAGTTTGGCACGAGTGATGTGTTACTACAGCCTCTGCTATTGGTCTTATAGTGTGTGTGAGAGATAGAAGATGACATGTTTTTCTAATTCTTTGACAATGTGAAAGTGTTAGACTTTTAGTTTTAGTTTTAGCTTTTTCTTTTTCTTTCATTTTTTTTTAATTATTATTTTTATATTTTTTAAATTAATTTGTAATTTTATTTTTAATGAGTGAAAATTTAGATAGTTTAGAAAAGAAAAAAAAAAGAATAATAATAATAAAATGATGGAAGGGGTGTTTTGGTTTGTGCGATGAATGAAGTGGTTTTTGGTTGTGTAAGTGATAATGAAAGTGAAAGTAAAAAATGCTAATATTACATGACGTGACACTATTTTTTGATTTTAACAATCTGGTACTTAATATTATGTAACAAAAAAAACTAATAAAAAAATAATAAGTTTAAAAAATATTTTGTTCAAGTCACTTTAACATAAAAATTTCGCACCAGTATTCAGATTTTGATTAGTTTTTGTAACTAAAGTATAATTAAAATAATTAAATGAAAATAAATCTGAAACTTCACTTTAAAAATATTGAAAATATTGTAAACTGATTTTAAAACAAGACTAAATCAATATAGTTGTGATAATAAAAGATGGGCGAGATGCCAAACTTGCTCCGCAAACCAAAACCCTCATTTTCTCAAATTCTTTTTTATTCCGATAAAACTTGTCAACCCAAACACAAAATAAAAAACAATCAAAACATCAATGAGTGCAGCGATAGTTATGAAGCGAGTGGTACAATTAGGGTTAAAAAATCAATTGAATAAGAAGAATAGTGTTGCTAGAATAACTTCATTGGTATCTTCTTCTAAGCAACAGTTTGAAAGTGGTGCTGCTTCTGCATATGATAATGTTTATAATAAAAGGAGTATTTCCCAACATGTTAATGCCAACGGGATGCGTGTTTGTCTCGTTGATACTTTGGCCTTGGTATGTCTTTTTACTTTTATTTTTTTATTTATGTTTGTTTATTTATTAAATTAACCAAATATGATCTACAGTTTATTTACTGTAGTTAATTTCTTTGTTTATATTTGAATATTATATTAAGTATGAAATTAGTGAATAGTGATCTAAAATGTCCTTTCTAATAAGTTTAGTCACCCCAGGTGAATAATAAAAAGATGGTTTAGCAACTTGATGGAACAAAAACATAAAGTTTACCTCCGTGCAATTTTATCGAAAGGAGAAATGGTTTAGATGCGTGACTATTTGTTTGCCTAAACCGGCGTGGCAATGGTTTATTGGTTTGTGAAGACGTGAGGCTCTCTACTGTTTGGTATAGAGCATTGATTGGTATGCCTAAATGTATGACTAATCATGTGTGTTAGCATCGTGTTGGTGACAACGCATGGACCCACTTCTCACAAACCAATAAACAATTTCCTCATTCATTTAGGCTTAAAATTGGTCATACATTTAGGCCTCTCAATCATTTTCCGTTGGTATATTCACACATAAGTTTAGGACTTTAGGCTTGCCAATTAGTGCTCCAAACAAAGTAACATAACAGATTAGAAATTGTGCCTATTTTGGACGACAAAATGATTTGTAGGCCTGAATGATTGCGTCTTGGTTAAAAACCCACCACCACATCACGTGTCTTCCATGGTTTTTGTGGAGATGTTGGCAAGACCGACTTGTGATGTTGGTTGTATGTGTGTGTGAGTATATTGTGGGGTTTATTTATGTTTAACTGGGTATGTTCGGGTAGTGGAGTTGGTGGTCTTGTTACACCTGTTTGGTGGTGGTGAAGTGAAAATCTGATATGATGCTGAGTTGGTGATGTTGATGTTGGTCATTCTTACACTTAGCCTAAAGATATAACCTAACAATGTGATTAGAACATATTGTCAGATTGATTGGTTAATATTAAGAATGAGAAAGAGTGCATGACACATTTTAAAAAGTGTATGGAGTAGGTATATTTATAGGTCTATATATTAGGCCTTTTTATCGTTCGTTGCATCTCTTTGGAGCCCTAGTTTAATTGTTGTTGTAACACGAAGATTGAAGTTAAATGCACTGGATATAGTTTTGTTTTTTTTGCTAGTCTGTGTTAAGATAGAAGCATGTTACATATAGTGGGAAAAAGATGATAGTATGTTACATGTTGGGTGCAATTAACGGACACAAATCTTTGGGATTTCTTTCTGAAAGTTTTAGTTGTGGTGGAAACCACAGTTGGGTATATGATGATTTTTGTGGTTACTACCGAATGTGATTTGGCATGATTTTTGTTCATAAGATTAGAAAGGCTGTTAGTGATTATACTATGTGCTCCTATCTCAGTATCACTTGTAGCATTTTGGGTATGCACAAATCGTTACAACAAACATTGTTGAGCCAGTACTGTGAGAACAACGCTGTTTGCATATTTGGAACAGAATAGAAACGCTATTTCAAAAGTTAAACACGTTCCAGAGAGGAAAATGTATCTAATCTACTAAAGGTGAGGGGAGAAATGGTGGAACAATTATAGTGATCAGTGAGGAACAGTCTGTTGAAGGAATAAATAGGTTTGAGTCGGTAATGCACTCATATTAATAGAATATCTGAGTTTAGTGACTTGTGAAAATGTGGTGCAAGTGTTAAGGGGTTGTCCCTTTCATATGCCGTTCCTGATGGACTACTATCTAGATTTGAATTATTGTAAAGTGAGGCCAAGGACCATTTTGAAGTTCTTAACCTATGCTGTCTGCTTTCTTTTGTGTGTTTCCATTTACATGCAAACAGTGTGCCTAGATCATGTCGTAAGGCCAATCCTTAGTTGTGGTGCAAGTACTAAGCTGTATGTGGAAAATGGGTCAAATGGGTAAAAGTACAAATGAACTTAGCCAAACTGAAAATTGGTTAAAATTTGCCCAGATTCATTATATTATAGTCGTAACAGTATCATTTTTCAATCAAATGTAAGATACTAGTTATTGATAAAATAGCCCTGTGGAGAGAGGGATTTATGCCACTCAAGTCGGTATATGATTTTGACATTGCTAAAAAGTAGAATGGTTTAGGTAACTGAGAGATGTATGAGTGTGTATGTGTTTGTTTGGCCATGTGCTCTTTTCTACATACTTCTAGTGTGTGTTTGTTTGTATGTACGTTAAAAAATCTGTGTCACCCTTTTTATACTTAACATTAGGAATAATTTATCAAATAGAGTTTTTATTTGTCCACAAAAGTTTAGAGTTGTTTAGGATCAGTTATTTTGTTAGGCATAGTGCAACCTAACATTGAACTGACTTGTTTGATCTTTGTTAGCTTACTTGATCAGGGCTTGTTTTGTAGGTAAGGAGTTTAGAAGCACAGGGCGTCCCTTCAAAGCAGGCTGAAGCAATAACATCTGCCATCACTGAGGTTCTGAATGATAGTTTGGAAAATGTGGCCAATTCATTTGTCTCTAAAGCTGATATGGAAAAAGTAAGATGTTTCCTCTTTTTCTTCTGGTGGTTCATTTTGGATTAGAAAATCCATTAAAGAGAAACAGATGTATATTTTTGAGATGTAGAAGCTAATCTTATTCAAAGTATATAACTTGATTTCTTTTATGTGCAGACAGTGATGCTCCAAGAAGCAAATCTCTCCAAGTTTAAATCTGAAGTACAAAGTTCTCAGGTATTTTCTAAGCTCTCAGCTACTATTTGCCTTTTTGACTTTTTGTAGTGCCCTATATTTTCCAGAATTGTAAGTCTTGATTCGGACCAAATAAAGATCACCCTTTTTGTAGTGCCCTATAACAACCATCAAATGGCCTAGTGGTGAGGCACCTAACCTTATTACAAGAGGTCTAGGGTTCAGACCTCACTCGGTATTCATTTGGAGCTGCCAGGGAAAGGGCCGGAAATGGTCACGGGGATACCTCGGTTAGGCCGCGTACATCTAAGTCAAATACTTGTACCATATTTCTAGTGTTCTTTTATTGGCATACAACATTCTATAAGTGAAATGCTTGTGATTATAGTTCGACTTGTTATATGTCTTGAGCTTCATATATGTATTCAAAGTTTCAAACTCCATAAAGTTCAACTCGAATGAGATCGAGTCAATCAAATAGATACTAAACTCGTTTGCACCCCTAAATGATCATCTTTAACTAATCTTCTGCTATTATTTTATCATTAAACATTTACAGACGATGATGCTAAAACTACCATTGACTCTCTAATATCTTGATTGATTGAGCAAAGATTACAGTCCACGGTCCTACCTTCATCTTCCTGTTGATGAGTCATTGCATTTCGGTCCTACCTTGTTCTGAAAATCACCCCCTTGCGCCTACCTTGACCTCTTTATTCTAATTTTTTGAATGAGCAAAGATTACAAGCTTCCTAGAAAGTTCTTGTTCCTGAGGCTAAATGTTTCTGTCAGTGCCGAAATATATTTCATGCATTTTGCTTTTCCATCTCTTTTTATTCCAATTTAAATAAGTTATGGGCATGTGATACGAACCTATCCCATACTAGGCTCGTATCGATGCTCATAAGCCCAAGTGTAGAACTCACTCCAAAAAGCTAGCTCAAAGGAGGAGGGGACACCTAGACTTTATAAACCACCAACCAATCCCATACTTGGCCGATGTGGGATCGTAACAATACCCCACGCTTTGAAGAACCAACGTCCTCGTTGGTCACGGCTATGTTGGTCACGGTTGGCACCCCTCTTTTTAGGTCCAAGCCACCACTCCATAGGCCACCACTCCAAGCTCGTTGGTCACGGCTATGTTTGTCACGGTTGGCACCCTTCTTTTTTCGGGTCCAAGCCACCACTCCATAGGCCACCACTCCTAGTGTTGGAACCTCGAAAGGTAGGGCTAGCTCTGATACCAATTGATACGAACCTATCCCATACTAGGCTCGTATCGATGATAAGTGTAGAACTCTCTCCAGAAAGCTAGCTCAAAGGAGGAGGGGACACCTAGACTTTATAAACCACCAACCAATCCCATACTTGGCCGATGTGGGATCGTAACAGCATGATGTAATTTTAATCTTCGTTGCTATACCATCAAGGCAGCTTTTTAACATATATACATATATTACCATAGTAAAGATTATAAATGTGGAGCTCAACAATATTTTCATGTTATTTTCAGCTCTGCCTAGTATAGAAAATATAAATATTTTTTGGATGTTATGACATTTTTATTTCAAGTTATTTACTAGACTTCTGATTCTGTGGAGTCTATGAGATTTATGTAAACTGAATTCAGAGGTTTTTAATCTAAAAAATTGAGCCATCTGATAATACTTTGTTGTTGACTATAGCTAAGGCATGTGAAACATTAGTTTAATGTGATACATTCAATGATGTTCTGTACCAAAATTGTGGGGTTAATATTTTGTGCTAGTGAGAATTCATCAATTAGAATTGTTAACGGTGTTCGGATTTGAGGGACAAGATATGATATTCAGCAGGGGGTGGTCTCTCAATGCAAAGTATTTAAGTAGGTCAGAAAATTTGCATATCCTATTACAGGAGCTGAGTTAAAATCTCTTTTTGAGTCAAAATATGCTTGTGCCCTGTGCTAAGACCACTTATGGGGGAATCTAGACCTCTTGTTACCATTTATATGCTGAGCTGGATTTTTATAACAATGCTGTTGGGTCCCAGCTAATCTGCTACGAAGTATTAGAGATAGAAGTTTGCCCCCATTTACCTATAAATGGGTTGATTGGATTTTGGTTTATCTCTGAAGGTTCAAATGAGTTAACTAGGGGGGGAATAAGTCAAATCAAAGGTATTAAAATCTCTGCAGTCGTTTACTAAAAGTGGTTAAATTTGGTAATAACGTATTTTTTTGTAATGAGATTAGGCACATTAATTATATATAAAGTAAAAATGGATAAAAAAGTGTTTGTGGGGAGGACTCAACCCGACCCATTTTGACCTGCATTAAATGATTACTCCTTTGGACTTGTCCCAATCCGTTCAACCCAACTATTTTGCCTCTATGGACAATGGTATTCCATAAAATATATTTTATGCAGTGATTAGATGAGATATGATCAAATATTAGTTTTACATCAAGCCCAAAAGTTCTTGTAACATTTGAGCTTATCATTATGTGTGTTCAACTGACTGTTTGAGGTAACGAGTGATGCATGTTCTTATTTGTATTTCTTAACTGTTCTAATGGCTTACCATTTGAGATGTCTGTACTGGCACAATAATCTATTCTAGAACAAGACTTTATGTTCGTTCAGTTCTATAAATACACCAACTTTATATTAACACCATTTCATACGAATGCTGCAGGAGCACCATTTCTCGATGTTACAACGTGAAACTGAAAAACTACGAACTGATATAGATAAAATGCGAAGTGAACTAAGGTTTGTCTTTTCAGTATTCATATTCATCAGATATTACAAAGCAGCGATTTGAACCCCTTTACTTATGAATGAGTCAACTTGGGTTGTGTTTTAAATCAAACGGGTTGAAAGTCTTCCTAGTCTAACTGCAATACAGACTCCTTAATAGTTTATTGAAAGATTTAGATAATTTTTATCTTTTTATATTTTCAGAATGGCAATTTTTATCTCACAAATGTCTCCAACGAGGCTTGAACCCACAACCTATTGGTTGGCGAGGATAATCACATACTACAAGGCCATACCTTGTGTAATTGATTTCATTATCATGGCTAATGAGTTAGTCAATTGTACGTCTATTTTTTAAAATCTACAAAACTTAGTGTTTGGGTACATCTTGCACAGCCCATTGTGAAATATACTAAAAAGCAAGTAGTTTCACCTAAATTTGTTTTGACCCCTTAGCCAATCCGCCCAACCCACCCATCTTGCTACCTCTACTTGTTGCCCTTTAAATATCTAATACCATCTATCTTAATCTTATAGATATGAGATCGACAAGGTCACTGCAGGTCAGCGCTTGGATTTAAATCTTGAAAGAGGGTAAGGATCTTCTATAACTTGTTAAAGTTCATATCAATTATTTTAAGGTGCATGTACATCATGTTAGCATTGATGGACATCCTCTGTCTATTAAGTGTTAACTTCTTTTTCATTACTAAAATTGACAAATCCAGAAAATACTTGACTTTCACTTCCTGATGACTGTCTTGCCCTGTGGATTTCCAAGAAATTTTTTGGACATTTTTATTGGGTTTGATTTTATGCTCCTGCTTTTTATGTTGTAATTGGCTAGTTTTTTCATTTGTGTTAGGAAAAAACTACTTCACTAAGCCGTAATATATGTCTATTAAGTGTTCTAATAGATATAACATAACTGTACCCAAGAATTTAAGATATCCGTTGGAAAGTGTTATAAAAAGTTATCAGTTTAATAAAAGAGTTATAATGCTTCGAACTGGTGACACTTGCCGATTGTTTGATAAAAACGTATGATTCAGTTCCAAATGAATAAAATGTTTGAATGATAACGGACATCTGTACTTGAATTGAATGAAAATGACTCATTTAGAAGTCATTATGAATGACAGAAGATTGATAGTTCTATCTTACGTGCAGGCGTATCCGCGACGAGCTTGCCAATCAGAATGCAGAAACCACCAACCTCACTAACAAGCTTGACCGAGTAAGTTGATATCTGGATATTTTGTTTATTTACAAAGATAGGAAATCATGGTTAGCAGACTCATTCACATTTGAATTTGTGTTTTATTTGCAAACATAGGAAATTCACGGATTAAGAGCCCAACTAGAAGCAGCAAAGTATGATGTTATCAAGTATTGCATAGGAACCCTCATCTCCATATCAGCTGTTGGTCTTGCTACCATTCGTATACTCATGTAGCGAGATTGCATGCATCAACATACACAACTCCATAAATTCATTGGCATTTTCGGTACTCTTTGATGTACATCAATACCGTCTGAAGGCAACTTTATTCTTTAAATGCATGAAGCATTTAGGTACGTTTTTGGGATAGAGTTTTCTAAACTCTCGGCTTAGTTGATAGATAACATTACCCATTCCTGAAGCATATGGTATATGGCGTATGGAACTAAAAATTCTTTCGATATACCATCACAGTGTTTCGACATCTTTTGTACAAATATAATGTTGAATTCCGAGCAGTAGTACTAAAGTAATATGTACTCGTGTAGCAGTGATCAGTGGGCTTACCTAGCGGCATTTGCGTGTGATTAAAGTATTTCCTGATCTCATGGTTGTGGGTGCAAGTCCCATTAAGAGTTGTTTACCTTGTGCATTTAAAAGTGTAGTTGCTCAAGAGAACGAGGAAAAGGAATTGCAATCTTTTTCTTGAAAATTATCTTTAAATAAGTATTATTCTTTTATCTTTAGAGTAGTTGTTTCTTTCGTCTCATAACAATGCAACGTTGACTTGTCATGTTATATAAGAAAGCACTTTGGAACGAGTACCGGATATCTGACACACGAACAAGGCGTGAAGAAGTTTTAGTATAGCGAGAGCTACTTTCGTCATCACAAGCTTAAACTCTTTCTAAAGGACACATCAAATAGCTGTTTCGGAGCTTAACTTTTATACTAAAAGCTTAAGCTGTGTTATCTGATCGAAGTTTTAGTATAGCGACAACTAGGGTAGATATGAAATCCCCCCCCCCCCCCCCCCCAAAAAAAAAAAAAAAAAAAAACACACAGTAGCTTAATGGAAACATCCGCACGATTCAGCACCACCATTCTCGGGATTTCAAAAGATTCCACACAACACATTAGGCATTGTTATGGTCGTGAAATTCTTTGTTCAAGTCAAGTCATGTTTTAATCACTCAACACAAGTCCTACCTTGCTTATTTTGATTGGCTTACACAATCAAGGAAAACCTTAAATAGAAAATCTCTTTGCACACTTTAAATTTTTATTTACACACTTTATGAAGATCTCTTCCTTCTCTTCGGGATCGAACATCAATTGCAACGATTCGATAGACGGCTCATCGGGATAGATGTAGATGAAAAAGAACCCCCCCCCTAGAACCGTATAGGAAGTTTTCTCCTCGTACGACTCGAGAAAAAATGATGTTTTGTCTATGGATAAAATTAGAATAAGAATAAATAGAAAATCTGTAAAATGAATTATTCTATAATATAATTTCAAATTTCAATTTAACTCAGTCATTTTTATTTAGCTGCGTTGCTGAAAAAAAAATCATTTGTACTCATAACTCAAGTTCAATAATATAATAATAATAATTCTCAAATATATTAAAGATTTTTAAGATATTTTTTTTATTAAGTGGTCTTTAACCCACTGTTTTTGTCTCGTTTAAAATTTATTTGGATTCTTTATTCGGATCCGTGAGACAATTGAAGTGGTGTTTCCTTGTTCTGGGATCCTTTATTTTTGTTTTAAATCATTGGGTTTAGACATTACTTCGGTGCTTCTTAATCCTTTCAAAATGGTAGCAACATACCCCTTTTGGGATTTCTTTCTATCAAAGAATCATACCGAGGTTGATTCATGCGCGATACACTATCGATCGAAAAAGTTTTAGCCGTTCCAACAATTTTGAAAATTTGTTGGAATGGAATCCTTTCAATTTCTATATCGAAGATATACTTACGAAGTTGTTCCAATGTATTAATTGGCATTAACCCTAGATCGTTGCCCCTGAGAAATTAATAAATACTTTCTACTCGAACTCCATCATGAACTATTTACATTAGAACCCAATAAAAAAAGAAGGGTTCTAGTAGAATAGAACAAACGATGTCGAGCCAAGAGCACCTTCATTCCTATATAAAATGGTGGATGTAACAATAAGAATCCACACCGGATCATGTCCTTCAAGTCGCACGTTGCTTTCTACCACATCGTTTTAAGCGAAGTTTTACCATAACATTCCTCTAATTTGGAACCAGTATGGAATTGATTCAATTATGGAATCATGAATAGTCATTGGTTCAGTCGGTACAGAGACATAGTTATTTATATTTAATAAAGAATATCTACACAGATAAACAGATAATAAAGATTTTTCTGAATAAATTTTAGCAAAATGCCGTCCTTTTTTGTCTGAATATAACATTTTTCTATAAATCTCTATCTCCAAAAAATATCTAACAGAAATATTAAGAAATCCAAATATAGAAATAACATAACTAACAGAAATCGCACAAATAAAATAAATAAATTCTATTTGACTCTGCCTCTTCAAGTGACTCAATAAGATAGACTGACCATTTTCAACTTCCCAACCTAGAAGGAATCATTACAAATCTTGATAGTTGAAAAAGTTTTCTACTTCTACATCATTCTTTGAGTCAAGTTTTACTCATTTTTATTATCATAAAAAAGCAAGATCTCTCTTTCTTTTCAAATGGAATTGTCAATGCCTTTCTAAAAAAAAATGGAATTGTCAATGATGCAAAGCAAATAAGCTAAATAGATCGAACAATAAAAAGAAATATCATTGTTAAATATTTAAATTTTCATATTTTAGGGATGCAATTTAGTTTTCACAAAAATGGAAACACTATTGTCACTGAAATAGGATAACCATACATACCTATAGACTAAACACTTCCTCGTTTTATATGTATTTTCATATTTTTTTAACCTGAGGTTAAGTAATCTTTCTCCAACTGTGATCTATGCCCCATTTTCTATGGGTCACAAAAGGGTTCAGTTACTTTTGCATGTCATTTGAACTCGATTTAGTTTGGTTTGTGAAAAGAGGTTTTAAAAACGATTACGAGAATACTTTGGTTAAACCAAATACATCTCAATGTATAAAAGGCTCTTCTTTCCGCGTATAATGTGAAAAAAAAAATATATAAAATTGTACAAATATTGTTAGTGTTACCACGGTTTCTAAGCAAGATGATTGGACGAATTATGTTACACAAAAACTGAAATTAGGATCCAAAGTTTTAAACTATACAATCAATTACTAGTAGATTATATCAAATTGTTTAATACTACTTACTTGTTTAATACTATGATTTGTGGTTGCAAAATAAAATATATCATATTGTCTGGTTGTTGATATTTAAAGGGATCACTTAACGTGCGAGAGTGTTTAATTTGTTATATAACATAGAAAATTTTTCTAAGTTCGTTTCTATATGTATAAATAACCCGATAAAAAAATTCTAAATAAATAGAAAGATATGTCGATAATTTTTCAAAGAAATAAATAAAAAATTTACCCGACCAAAGAGATTCACGATCAGATGGTTTTATTCTAGAAACCCAAAAGATCAACAAAAGTACAACCATCCATGCACCACGTACATCCCAAAAACCACCAAGTCAACTTTCATTGACCAACATTCCCCAATAAAACACCCAAATATCCCATTTTCATAGATCCAATCGATCACACTTTTCATTCCAATGGCTTTCAACTTATCAACGATGGCATCTGATTTAATACTCCAAGCCCTTTTCATTTCAACAATGATATTCATGTTCTTATGGATGCTCAACATCCCACAACAATTTTACAACAAAATTAGATATAGAGACAAGTCTATTTACGCGGCCAAGCGTCACTTCGTGTTAGGAGCAGAACTCCTAACCAAGTCACGCTTGGCCAAATCCCGCGTGGAGGCCGCGGCCTTAGCAAAGTCCGCGGCAGACCACGCGGATAAATCAATAGCAATAGACCCAAAAGACGCGGCCGCGCATATTTTAAAAGCCCTCGCGTGTGACGCGCAAGGGTTTACGACTTCCGCGGTCGAGGCGATGGACGTGGCTCTGTCGCCTCTGACTGTTAAGTCGTTGAGTGATGATGAGAGGAGTGATGCCTTGTGTAAGAGGGCGGAGATTAAGGCGAAAGGGAGTGCGGGTGTTGACGGGGCGGTTGCGGATTTGGTGGAGGCGGTGAGATTGAAAGGGGATAATGCCGTGGCGTTTAAGCTGTTGGGGGAGTGTTATGAGAAGAAGGAGATGAAGGAGGAGGCGGGGAAGGCGTATAAGAGATGGGCTGAGGTTGAGCCGGACAATGTTGTGGCTCAAAGGGCGCTGGAGCGCTTAGGTTGAGCCGTGGTTTACTCTGGCATGTGGTTTTAGTTTTGTATTTGTTAGAAAATGCTTAGGCTTGGTAATGTTTAAGGACGAGCCATAGTTTTGGTTTTAGCTCAAGGCGTGTTGGTGCGCTTGGGTTTGGATTTACTCGTTGTAAGAGGAAGAGGGAAAAAGTTTTCTAACTGTGATATTGTAATTGTATTTGGTTAAATACGATACGGATTAATAAGTTTCTATCTCTATTATGCTACTGTTAATTCAACCTTCTTAATTGTGTGCGCTGTAGATTAATTGGCTTCTCCAGGAAAATTGAAGACTTTTTTGTTCTCTATAGTGATTAACAGTATCGGATATTAATCCTACAGATCCATGTCTAATCAAATCGTGTGCGTTAGTACTGTGTTGGTATCAAATCATGCTTAGAAGTTCTCACATTGGTAGTGGTATATAAGAGATGACTCTATATAAGTCCACGGCAATCCAAACTTTTGAATACATTTTCGATTTTAGACTAGCACTTAGAAACAAGGAGAACTGCACGCAGTAGCACAACAAGAAAAAAAGAAAATTTAACAAATAACCAAGCAATACAGAAATGCTGCTGTTTTTAGCTGCGTGACAGCTATTTTGGGTTGTTTTTTCACTCATATAATTCCATCAAGAAGTAGAAGTAGAAGTAGAAGTAGGTTCGCTGAAGCCTGGTGCAAGTTTAAATATATGTGCTTTGTGTCACTTGATATTATCAGAATTCATTCTCTTTTCTTTCTCTGCACTTCTCTAAAAATGCAACAAAGAATGCTCACAGGATGAATTTAGAAGATTGTTGCTCCTATCTCTTAGAAATAAATCTGTCCCTTAAATTTGTAACTGTTGTTTCTTGTTGGTACAGTTAATTTTGGTTACATATGAGAGCTATTTTAGGTTGAGAAAAACTAACAAAAAACAAATATGGTGCAAGTATGCTTTCTGTCAACTGATATCAGATTTCACTCTTTTCTTTCTCTGCATTTCTCCAAACGTTGCAACTAAAAATGTTCAAAGGAAGATTTTTATAGGGTCGTTGCGAAAATGTCATAGCATCAAGGAGATCGCCAGAGGGTCTTAACCAGTAACCCATCAACGATATGGTGGGGGCTAATTATCCTCAAGGGTAGTTCTACTTTCTGTTATTGATTCTGCAATCTGTTTAATAGAGGTTCCAGCATTTTATTTAGTTTTTTTTTAAGCACCAACATTACGTTACGTCACCACATATGCAGATTTGATCCCGAAAATCAAATTTGCTCTCATCAATAGTCCCTGAATTGCAATATAACACTATTAGATCTACAAACCAGAAGACATTTTAACTCACTACATGGAAGTCTAAAAAAATGCCAAAACAGAATCTAATTGACAATTATCATTTCTATTTAAGAAAGACACTCTAACTACGAAGGACATCCTCTTTTCGGATTATGAAGTCTTCTTCTGAGACATAAACCTCAGGATTCACATCAAGTGATTTGTCAATGACATGAGTCGGGGAAACTTCTAAGCGGATGTAATTATACATTCCTCCAAGAAAACCACTTAAATTGTATGCTTCCGTTGAGTAGAATTCATGCTAAATAGTTGTACATATGTCACAAGATGCTAATTATACTTATACATTGATGATTGATGTGTACAAATCAAAACTTGAAAGTGTGTAAATCACTTCCCATTCTGTAAACAAATAAGAACTTCAGTTAAGCAATCTCAATAGTGTCAAAACTCACCTAACCTTTACAAGATTACTTATTCAAATAATTTATACTACATATGAAAAGTAAACACATTTGTTTAAAACTCTCTAATTGAGGACGGTAAAATTATTACTATGCCCAACTCTCTATTCTTTCAATATGAGCTGGTAATATCTAAAATGTTAAAGTAAACTATTTACATTCGACTTATTTTTGGGTAAAAGAGGACGGTGCTTCCGGCAATTTATTAATGAATCAACGAATAAGAGTTTATTACAGACATTTTGTGGGACTCTTACGAAGACAAAACAACTAAACTCCAAGACATGCCTCAAGAGTGTTGTCTAAACCAATACACAATCTTATACCAAGAGATAACTTAACACTTTAGAATAAACTCTAAACACAATACAACAATAAGACTCAAATAAAACATGTTATCACCGTGATAAAATCAGCTCCAAATAAGCAAAATGCACAATAAAACTTGTTTGAAAATTCAATATAAAAGCATCGAGTATCATAAAGAGTTTCAACTAGCCATTTGAGCCCCACGAAGTGTCACATCATGTTTTTTACTTTTAGCACTCACACCTCAAAATACCCCCTCACTCACAACTAAACACAACTAATGTCATTTGGGTCCCACTCACAAGTAAACACAACTAAAAATGGTAACATTTTTGAATTGGTTTTGTCTCTATTCTCATCGATTTAGTGGCGAATTGGATGGCGGCAAGAATTCGGTGAGAACCAACGAGGTGACACGGTGGAATCGGCGAGCTGATTCGCCGTGATACTCAATGCTCTAACCAAACAGCCCTTCTCAACTATGCCAATCAAGGGCAGCCGGTTGTCACTTGTATCTCATATTTTTATCACATGAAAATAGTAATGTGAGTAAATACGCCGCATACACTTCCAAAAGTCCTATGTCACTTTCAACAGTCCCAAAGTAGTCTAATAAGTAATAACCCCAAAATTTGCTGTACTAATTTTAAATCTGCTGTGAACTGCATTAAGCAAAACTCAGGTTGGTAGCATCTGATCCTTGACGCAGAACTTTCTGGTCAGAAATAACCCACCCTCTTTATATTACTCCATACGTAGGCCGGCTACCACACTTTGTGTATACACACGTGGACAGTGTCAAGAAGATTAAGTTTTACTTGTATTAATAAAGCACCTATATGGGACGATGACAACTAACAAAATGAGCATCTCCCCTAAAGTTATGTAATTATAAACTCTAGCCAAGAAACAATAACACAATGTGCTACTTCAAAAAAGTGAATCATCGTAGTCATGTATGCAGCTCACTACTCAGTAATATTGGAGCTTACATTTGCTTATGCTATGATGCCTACCAAAACTAGTTGCAGGTCCATCCTCAGGAAGAAGGAGATGTTCCTCATTATACTTGACTTGGGCTAGACAAAGACCATGAGGTGGAGCTACAAGAGCTACCTTTGCAAGTTCCTTGCGATCACGTGTTGCCAATATTTTTGGAACAATGTCTGGTGGGATTGCCTCCCTCCCAATTTGTAACAATAAAGCAACCTACAATAGTAGTAGAATTTACTGTTAATAAAATGTTCAGATACTCGATCCTAGGAGATTTGAGTAGTAGTAGTAGTAATACCATACCATGTTTCGGATTTGTCTATAGAGAAAGCCGGAGCCTTCAACCTCAATCCGCAATATTGGTCCCTGAGAACAAAACCTATCAAGATTACTAGTGCCAAAAAAAAAAAAAAAACAAAAAAACAAATGAATGCTTGAGCATGAAAAACTTAATTACCTTTTCAATTATATCAAGTCGAAATATGTTCTTGACAGGGTTGACTACACGGTCATTGCGTTGTTTATTGGCAAAAGCAGAAAAATCATGTTTACCAAGAAAATAATTTGCAGCTTCCTTCATGACACAAATATTGAGTCTTGAAAGATTATGATAAGCATATAAACGATGAAACGGGTCCATGACTGTGTCATTATAGATGTTGTAATGATAAATCTTTCCTGTGACAGAAAAACGAGCATGGAATTCGGGCAATGCAGGGCTAATTTCTTTAACACGAATGTCGGGAGGAAGAAGACCGTTTAGTGCTGCATGCATATCTTCCAATCTGTCGTAGTCATAATTGAAAGGTGTAAGAAAGTGTGCCACCTGACCTAAGGCGTGAACTCCTGTATCGGTCCTACTCGCTCCAACTAAACACAGATCGTTACGTTCTAGTTTTGTAGCTCGAGTTAAGGCTTGTTCCAAGCTCGACTGTAAAGTTGGCGTTATGGGCTGATACTGCCAACCTATTATAAAAAAAACTTAGAACCATGACATGATAATGAACAAACAAAATGAAAATCAAAGATTTTCAACACTCTGAATGAAGTTATAATATAATAAATCCATGCCTAGACCAGGCGAGCCAGGCATAAAGTATGGTTTGTCAAATAAATGAAGTTATAACAACAAAGAGTATAGTGAAACCTTGAAATCGAGTGCCATCATAAGATAAAAGCAAACGCCATTTGTAGGCGGTTTGTTTTTGTTGATGATGAAAGTTATTATTCGGGTGGTCATCTACATGAGCAGCAGCCAAGGGAAGTCCAAGTGTCGCGTAGTCAGCCATTCATTCATTCATACATTTCACAGCCTTTGCTTACCTGATAGTTCAATTTAAAATTAACATATGAATAACAATTCTGGTTTTGACAAAACAAGCATGCTATTTTTCTTCTTTCACTCTTTAGGTTGCTGCTATTTATGGGCTACATTTTGTTGTTTGCCTAATAGCAGCTGTCTGGCCTAATGTAGTCGGGCCACTATTAATGAACTTCTCCTAAAGTCCTAATATAATATTACTAACCAACAATTAGATATCATAGATGTTAATATAATTAACCAACAGATAATCGAAGTGCTTTATTACTATTTCAATTCTACTAATGGTGATTGACATATAAAAAGGTGTAAGGAAGTGTGCCATCTGACTTAAGGCATGAATTCATGTGCTGTTCCTAGTCAGTCCAACTAGTCACAGATCGTTACTTTCAAGTTTAGTAGTTTGAGTTAAGGTTTGTTCCAAACTCGAATGTAAGGTTGGCGCTGAGGGCTCATACAGTGATACAGCCAACCTAATAATTTACTTCCTCTATCGCGAAGTAAGTGTCCCCCCAGAGAAAAAGCACAGTCTTAGAAATATGTGATTATTAGTCTTTTACATTGTTTTTATTAGACAGTGGTGTGGTTGTGTCACATGTGCCACATGAAAGCCGCATCAGCATCGACTCCTACCACCAAAGCCCCATAGTAGTTAACACCTTCATTACCACTTAACACAAACATACCACACAATACACTCACACACACACAAAAATCCTTTTTTTTTTTTTTTGTTCAGTGAAGCCGACCACCAAACAACCCATTTTTTTGGCTCTTCACACGTGAACAAGGTGGTGTGTAGCAAAATTGACACGTTGTTGGGCATACTTCACGCATGTAAAATGGGCTTATTACGCCTAGTCTTATAACTTATAATGTCAATTTTACCTAAGAACAATCCTCAAGGTAAACTAAATAACCAAACACATGAAAACCATTCCT
This sequence comes from Artemisia argyi, assembly GCA_030686995.1. Classification (NCBI taxonomy): domain Eukaryota; kingdom Viridiplantae; phylum Streptophyta; class Magnoliopsida; order Asterales; family Asteraceae; genus Artemisia; species Artemisia argyi. The sequence continues at coordinate 104,768,213 of CM060696.1, forward strand.
TTATTCCTTACCCATTAAACAAACACCAAACCATAACATGACCTATGCGCTAAACCACTTTTATAGCTAGGGAGTATTTGCTTTTTGAGCATCAATATAAGAGGATTAGGTTTCACCATTTCATTAAGTTTTCGGGTGGCATTTGAAAGTGAGGGGGTGCTTGGCGGGGAGGTTAAGGGGGTGGGGAATGGGTAAGGTATTCAAAAGGGCCCGCCCCACTCATTGTTTTGTGCTTGGTAACGGGGTGCAAAGGGAATGATTACCCCGTAGCGGGTAATCAACCATTATAGAGTAAATTGGGAGGTAAGGGATTGATTACCCACCTCACTTATTCCTTTGCATTCCCTTTCCCTTTCCCTTTCCACACTTTGAACCAAGCGGACCCGAGTCAAACACAATAATAAAGCATTTAGTAAACCCACCAAAAGGGTTAGGTTTCCCCTCTCCCTCAATGACACCCATACCCATATTGATTCTTACAACTAAACCAAACCAAACCAAACCAAACACCCCCTTATTAGTATTCTTCTTGCTCTCCAACCTTGTTGTCATTTACATCAACTACTTTTTAACAAGAAAATATATGTTTATTTTAAAGAAGACAAATATCATAAGTTTTTGGATAAACATAAGAGACAAACGAGAAAGCTTCATACAGAAACATTAACAACAAAAACAAGAAGAAGAAGATATATAGGTGAGTTGAACATACCCAAGGTGCTGCTGATAAATGATAATAATCTGCTAGCTATCCTCAGAAATGACTATTTTGTGTGTGTTGTACTTGTATTTACTTTCTTTACTTAACTGATACAAGGTTGGGCTTTTGTCTTGGACTCTCTCGTGGGTGTAAACGAGCCGAGACAACTCGCGAGCTACTCGACTTGACTCGATTACACATTTACACCCCAATATATATATATATATATATATATATATATATATATATATATATATATATATATATATATATATATATATATATATAGGGGTGTAATCGAGCCGAGACAACTCGCGAACAACTCGAGATCGACTCGAAAAATACTCGACTCGGCTCGGCTCGATTACACCCCTAATATTAGTACTAGTCTACTACATTAGCACAACCCTTTTCTAACTCCCTCCGTCTTAAATTACAAGTCAATTTTCTTACTTTTGAATGTCTCAAAATGCTTGTCTATTTTCCTTATTCAACCAATCAAAAGATACTTTAGTTGAGAGAGAATATATTTGATTAGTGAATAGATTAGTTAATAGAATTTTATAAAACTTTGTGCAAATGGAAAATAAACTTATAATTTTGGACGGAAGGAATATATTATTTGTAACTTTCTTATGATGGTATTGTATATTTTTGACTAACTAATTTATACGACAAAATTACTTCAGTGTCTAGCATCACTGGTCTATACTTCATAATAAATCATTTGGAATTTTACTAAATAAGAAAGTCTTAAAATTTTAAGCCAACACATTTATTTATTATGAAAGTCATATAATTACATTCTACACTATTTAATTGCATTATAATATACACTAATGACACATAAAATATTAGTATTAAAATGGATATTACAAACTTATAATAATAAAAAATTTATAGTTTTAAATTTTATCATAAAACATTCAATTTTTATTAAGTTCAAATGAATATAAATATGGATATCTATATTTGTATTAATATATTTTACGGAAATTTAAAACATGTTTAGTCAAATACCAACTATTATTACATACCACTTAAAGATCAAAATATGACAAAAAGCTGCATATTTAGTATCGTCGTTGTTGTGTTCGGGTACCATACTAATTTAAATGATATAGTAACAAATTTTTGCCAACTCAATCACCTTGATACTTATTTATCTGGGTTTGTTTTGCTAACAAATTAACAATAAATGTAAGTTTTTATCTGTAACTTAAGAACTTAGTTTTGAAAGAAGAAAATTTGTTGTTAACAACATTTATAACGTATTCGGCTTTGTTAGACAGGAGTGCTTAGGGCGCGTTTAGTAAAGGAAAAATAAGAGGTTTTCTAGAAAAATTTTCCAAGAAAACCAAAGAAAATAAAAAACACGTTCAAATTGAGTTTTTTCCAAAAGTTTTCTTGGAAAATGGGAAACTTGTTTTCTAAGTTTATAACTAAGTTTTGGAAAACTCCCTTTATGAGTTCTTTATAGGTTTTCCATTTTAGAAAACCCCATCTAAGCACGTTTTCAAGTGTTCTCTAGAGAAAGAATAGCTTCCTCATTCTCCAGAAAACTGAAAAATGAAACTAAGAAAACTTTTCAATTACTAAACGCAAGTTTTTCATTTTTCTTAAAAACATGAATTTTTAAATGCTACTTGAAAATGTGTTTAGCGTTGATATTTGACTTTTATATCATTTTGCAGTTACAATAATTGATACAAATATCAAACATATTTACTATAGAGTAAACTGCAAAATACATCCTTGTGTTTTGTCTGTTTTATACTAAATCTTGTCAAAAAATTTGGCATTAATCATCCCTTAGTTAGTAAAAGTTAAACACAATACATCCTTCGGGACTAACGATGTAATTTTTTTCTCCGTTATCTATGTTAACCACTAAAAGTTAAACATACTTCTTGATAAAATCACTGACAAACACCCTTTTATTCATTTTATATTATTCTTCTCATCACCTCAGCTATCAATCATTATCATTTTCTTCTCACTACCTCAACCACTCAGCATAAAATCACTTACAACTATCATAAAATACCTAAACACACAAAAAATACCTATATCTGTCACCATAAAATCCACTCCCAACCATTACAATCTTTCTAGTGGTCGGCTTTGTGACCAACACCATTCGCTACCTCCACCACCACCATTCTCCACCGCCCGCCACCTCTATTACCTCCACTTCCGCCAACTAATATACTGGTCGTATTGGGTGGTGGAGGTAGTGAACAGTGGTGGTCACAGAGCCGACCATCATATCCGAAGGATGGTGTTAGTAGATGTGGCGGTGGTGGTAGAGGCAATGAGAAGAAGATGGCGATGAGTTTTAGTATTTTGTGTGTTTGTGAGTGATTTTATAGTAATATGTATAAATATTTTACAGGTTTAGGTATTTTATGGTAGATGAAAGTAATTTAATGGTTTGTGATTTAGGTATTTTATGGTAGTGGAAGTAGCGAGAAATAGATGATGATGGGTAATAACGATAGTGAGAAGAATAAAATGAAATGAACAAAAGGTTTTAGTAATTGGGAGTGATTTTATCAAGAAGTGTGTTTGATTATTAGTAGATAACCAAAATAAATAAATAAATAAATAAATAAATAAATAAATAATAAATAATAAAAAATAAAAATAAAAATAAAAATAAAAATAATCTATCGTTAGTCCCTAGGAATGTATTGTGTTTATGTCTTACTAACGAAGGGATGATTATTGCTAAAAGTTTCTAATATTGATGTTTAGTGTGAAAACTGAAACTGACAAACCACAAAAATGTATTTTGCAGTTTATTCTATAGCATACAAACAACCATCACTCACAAGTCACAACCACTCTTAACATGTGTGAACCCGATAAACTGACTCCGAGAATAGTTTGCCCAAACGCATAAGTGTGCAGGTTATGCATGCTGAAAACGTTCGGGAAATAATGACACATTAGCGGGAAGGGAACGAAAAAACTTTATTTTATTGTGTTATGAGTGAGTATTTGTGTTTTGGGGGTATTTTTAAATAAAAAATATTGAAAAAAAAAAAAAAAAAAAAAAAAAAAAAAAGGCTTAGATGGAAAAAATAATAGGTTATGCAATGGTTAAAAATAATACAACAATTGAGGGGCCGCTTGGTTGGGGGTTAATGGGTGGGCAAAGGGATTGAAATTAATTTCGAGCCCACTAAATAACTAAAGAGTTGCTTGGTTGGAGGTAGGCAAAGGTATTGATTACCCACTACGGGGTAATCATCCATTATAGAGTAAAACGGGGGGTAAGGTATTGATTACCCACCTCCTCATTTCTTTGCATTCCCTTACCCTTTCCCTTTCCCTTTACCTTTCCATAATTTAAACCAAGCGGACCCTGAGTATTATATAAAGAGAAAAAAAAAAGGCTGATATAAACGTTATATACTTATATGTGTTGATTGAAAACCTTCACCAAACCAATTAAAAATAAAATATCTTTTTCATTTTGGTCTGAACCGCCAAAAATTCGAAAATCAAACGATTTCCGTCAAACCTCCTCAGGTATCATCTCATCTCATCTCATCTCATCAACTATTATCTCTTCTACATTCGTTCGTTCAACAGTTACGAGTCGTTATTTTATTTACCGTCATATTTTCAGCTTCACTGTTCACTATATGATGAAATGAAACATTCGGATTATTAAAATTTATAGTCAGTTTATTCTCTATCTTAATCACGTCATCTATTGATCTTCCTCTACTTTTTGTTTACGGTAGCGCGATTGATAGGCGTAAGATGATATTCATTTATGGATTCATGAGATGCTTTGTTCATATATGCCTTCACTTGTTTGATTTTGAATCTGTTTGCGAAATGACGATACGTTGTTTAACTCATTAAATATTACATCTATCACTAATAATTTAACTAGTTACTTTTGTTGTAGCTGTATTCGTGTTTACTTCTTCGTAAATCGGTTTATTAGGTTTAATTTGTAGTTATATTTCTGTTTAATTTTGAATTTATTATTTTGACCTTCAATCTACACTATATCATGATGCGTTGTTCAACTAGTTAGACTAGATTTATCACTAAATTTATTTGATAATTAAGTTATGCGTAACTTTAGGACTTAGTTTTTGTTATGTTGTTGACTATACATCTGCTCATTAAGTTAGATCTATTTAGTTGCAAATTTTAGCTCAAGGAATTCGTCTATCGATTAACTATACTCGTGTTTCATGTATAGAGATATAATAAGGTGATTGATAGAAGTAACGACTTATTAGTGCTTGTTATGGATATATAAGATGTTAAATACAGACTCATTTGTATACCAGTGTGAGATTTTTAGGCTGAAAGCTATTTTCATGTGCGTTTCCAAGGTGATATATTAGATTGACTTGACGAATTTAGTAACAGGTTTTTAAGTAGTAATAGTTAGGATAGTAGGTAATTTACGTGGGTATCGGTTATCGGTTTTCAATTGACAGGTAGGATAATCAGGTTGTTTTACGTATGTCACTAGTTTTTGATTTAATAGTTAGGCTATGTAGGCGGTTCTATGTATGTCACTCATCATTTTTCTTGAGTCTTTTATACCTCATTCTCCAAATTTAGTTAGGCCCAGTCTTATCATTAAGAAAATCAAATGAGTCTGATCTGTGTATTTGTGTGGGACTTTAACTGGAAATCTAGTTTGCTTCGTACATTGTTATTTAGAGCTACCCGAAGGCGGTGGATACATGTGTGTTTTCATATTATTATGACTTGAAGAGTCAAATGCACACAATTTATTCATAGTTTTGGTATTTGTAGGCGTTTTTCACTAATCAGTCTTCTTAGAGTTCTTTCTATCTGCTTCTCCAAATCTAATTAGTTTTATCCAAAATAGTCAGAATTGATCGATCATCATATTTCCCTTTTCTCTTGAAACTGATTATTGCGATTTTGAATCACAATGACCACTTTAGATGTACATCCAAATGTCCCCCAATTTACTAATTTGGATCAAAGGGTTGATTCCAACTCTCAGTTTGTAACCTGAAATGCGTTTGTCGCTCGAGGTCAATCCTACATAACTTTCGATAACGCGATTTTTCCTTGGATAACCTTGTACATTTTTCATTGGGATACAAGTACTCCTAAGCAATGTTGGCATGTTGTTCTGCATCTCGGAACTGTAGGGAGCTTTCTGTTAATCAAACACTATGGATATAGAAGTCATATGTGGTGTGTGGTGATTCTATGCGTGTTATCGATTGAGCTTTTTATATCTTTCATCTATTATGATATGTGAAAACATAAAACTGGATGCACGAATCAGTCTGTTGTATTGTTTTGTTCTTTTCTGGATTATTGGTTTTATTCATGTCGTCTTTATTTTGATTTGATTGGGCTTAACATACTAGTTATTTATGAAACTTCTGCGAAACCGAGTGTTAGTTACTAACGAGTCAACAAAACCGTCATCTGACCCATTTGTCCAAAGTCATTTTGACTTTTAAGTCAACACAAATCTTAAACTAAATGCCCAATCCTACTTACCCTGGCAATTTGACCCATTTGTTCACAACATACATGCACCAAATAGAACCTCCCATTCTAAATGATTTTACTGGTATTTGATAACTGTCAACATTTTGTTAAAACTGATAGATTGATAAACCAATTTGATAGGAGAAAATCTGCAAAAAAAACAGGTGTCCAAACTCCTACCATCAAATTGTCAGAGTCCATATGAAATTGATTGAAAAATAAATCTTTCAGCACGTTAACACAACACAGTAGTGATAAATTCAAGCAAGATTGTATAATATATAGGAATGGAGTTCCAAGGAGCATCAGGAACACCATGGGTCCCAAAGTTGTCACTCGAAAATTACCTTCATTTGGAAAAGTTGGATATAATCTCCTCTTCCATTCTTCGAAAGGTGAGGTCCTCGATCATTTTATACAGAACACCTTTCAATTTACCTTGCATTAAGATCCATATTGATGAAGTTATTGATGCATAACCTTAATACTTGCTTCATTATTTATCACAATTACTAACACCTTTCAGTTTACCTTGCAGATAATTATGATGCATGGATTCAAGAGCGTCAAAGTTCCAAAGGTTATATGATCCTAAACATTGTTTATGTGGAAAAACTGTGAAACCTTATATTCTAGAGTCGATCTGCACTTCTGTTTAATGTCAACGGGAATAAAAAAGATAGTATAAAAAGGGAATGTGTCAAATGGGTCGAATGGGTCAAGGGTATGAGTGTCGCCTAAAGATTAATATAAATTGTATGACCTCCTAAATTTTTGTATTGAAAGATTTATAAATTTTATTGAAGTAATATTGTTTTTTAATTATAGTTAATGCATTTGTTATGTATTTGAGAAAAAAACGAATTGGACAAAAGAGTTTTTGCGGGTCAATCCTACTAGACCCTTACTAAAAAATGACAACTTTCAACCCGCACCTGTTTTGATCAGTTACATGCACATCTTACCAGTTCTACTCTATTCGGTATATTTGACTATTAGAAGACATATATATTTGCAGAATGATTTGATGGGCGCGGTGAGGTCAATCGACCTGATAGATGCACACCACTTGACACTGCAAAGTGATGTTTCTTCAAATGCGTCCCTCAGCTTGAATGATGTAATCAGAGACCTTTCGGTTCTCCATTGGCAAGAATGCTGCATCAAGACTGTTGAAACTATTAACTGCGTGACCGATTTTAGCTCTGTGGTTGAAGAAGCATCATCAAAATGCTCAAAATTGGAGTGCAACACAACTTCCAGCTCAAGGAACTATTCTGTAGGTCCCAAAACACAGTCCCAGGCGTTGATGAAATGTAAGGTTGCACCCACTTTCTTACTATTTTTTTTTTTTTTTTTTTTTTTTTTTTTTTTTTTTTTTTTTTTTTTTTTTTGTAGGATAGTTTGACCACTTATATTAGATACTTTGGATTCCAGGTCCCCCTCTATTAATGCTTTGCTTCATATGAAACTCAGATTCTAGATAATATTCTTTTGGCAATTATACATCGTTAGATTATACATGTTAACAGAAGGAAACGGTTATTCAGTATGGGGCTATGCAATGATACAAAACCAAACTGTACCACACTGGTACCCAAAATTTGAGATTGAGTCCCCGACAGTATAGTGCCGGTTCAGTATGTTATGTAGCAGTTTTCATCTGGTTCTACTGTGAAGCGGACTCAAACTTTGGGCTCGTGATATTAAGCTAACCTTTTGAAAGATTTTTTATGTCGTTTCATTTACTTTAAAAAAAAAAAAAAAATTTGGTATGGTGGTACTATCACTATTCTGTTTTACAGCTTCCTTCCAAGTTTTGTGCTCTCTGATAGCTGTATTTCACTATTAGCGACACTGACTAAAATTTACAACCAATAAACAAACTAATACTGCAAATTAATTAACTCAGAACTAGAGCTTGTCCAACGTACTTTAGAGGATCGGTTTTGGTGTTCATGAGACGTTTTACGATATTTGTTACTTTTATAATCTAAGTGTTAAATGACGACTCTTTGTAAATTCAATGTTATTTGATTTCCAGTTACAGTAAAAGGGATCAGATCAGCTAGATCAAAACGAAACTTCAACATGGCTTCCAGCTGGACAGGGAATCCTGAAGGTTACACAACACAATTGCAGGCGTTGGACAAAAGTAAGCCATTGTTTTCTGGGAAAGTTTGACCACTAAAAATAGCTCTCAACATTAGCAGTTCTTCTAAGTATTAGCTGATGACTCATCGTGAATACAATATTATTTGATTTCAAGTTGCAGTCAAAGGACACACATCAGCTAAACATGTAAAACCGAACTTCAACACAGTTTTCAGCTCAAAGGATGATTCTGAAGGACACTAAGCTATTGTTTCCTAGCAAAGTTTGACCACCTAAATGGCTTGCAACTTTTACTACTGCATCACGTACTATTTGACAGCTTGTTGTAAATTTAATGTTATCTTATTTGGAGATGCAGTAACAGGAAAGAGATCAGCTGAACCTTATAAACCGAACTTCGACAAAATTTATACCCCGGTTTTTAGCTCAAAGGTGGATTCTGAAGGCTACAAAACACAATTCCCGACCTTGAATGAAAGTAAGCTATTTCTAGGAAAGTTTGGCCACTCAAATGGCTTTCAACGTTTACTAGTACTCTAATGTACTTACTGACAACTAGTTTCAATTTTAATGTTATTTGATTTCAAGTGGTGGTTACAGGAAACATATCAGCTAAATATGTAAAACCGAACTTCAACACGGTTTTCAGCTCACAGGAGGATTCTGAAGGCCACAAAGCACAATCCCAGGCTTTGAGCATAAGTAAGCTTCCCTAAATAAATAGCTTCAAGATTTTCTAGTACATCTAAGTATTAATTGATGATTTGCTTCAAGTTCATTGTTATTTGATCTACAGTTGCAGTGAGTGAAAAAACATCAGCTAAACCTGTAAAACCGAACTTCAACACGATTTTCAGCTCAAAGGAGGATTTTGAAATCCTTAAAACACAATCCCTGGCCCTGGACCTACGTAAGCTTTCTTCTTTGAATTGCTTTAACATGTAGTAGTACCTTTAGGAATTAACCTATGACTTCTTGTGAATGCAATGTTATTTGATCTCAAGTTGCAGGTAAAGAAAACAGATTAGCTAAACCTGTAAAACCAAACTTCAACACGCCTTTCCGCTCAAAGGAGGATTCTGAAGGCCACAGAACACAATTCCAGCCGTTGAAAGAAAGTAAGCTTTCATCTCTTTTTGACTTATTGTTTTCTAGGAAAGTTTATGACTCGTAGTAAATGCAATGTTATTTGATATCAAGTTGAACTTCCAATTATTATGCTGCTACAAATGGTGCAGTTGATGAAAACACATCATCAGCCCGCTTTGGAGAACAAGTTGATCGGATAATCATGCCGAAAAGAGGCATTAAGAAGCCAACCTGGATGAATGAGTATGTGAGGCCCAAGAGTAAAGCTTCATATCAGATTTAATCTTTATAGTTGTTAATATTCCCATTCCTACTTTGTTACTGAAATTTATATAGCTAATAATGTAATGATGATACTCGTTATTAGATGTTGGCTTGTGAATATTCCTGTCTGTAATAAAGCTACCTCAATTTCAGAGACAAGCTCTAACATTTCTATCATCACTTATATCTTTATTTCTGAGAACCATTTTTTTTTAACCATGAAGCATACAAAATTAACTGAAGTTTGCCTTTGTGTCCAGTGAAAACTAGTTATGATAAGGTATGCCAATCTGGCTAATTAAGTTGAGGTTTGTTAAGCAACGTTTAGATTGTGTGCATTGGTGTAAACCTTTGGAACAACTTTATGCTTTCCTCTGGGCATGTAGATAACAACACCCAACCGTCAAACGCTATATGGTGGGTTTTTAAGATAGTGGTGAAGATTATTTTGATAGAGATGCTGATTATGGTGTCGTGGATGTAAGTTTTGGAAGAAGAAAGCGTTGGCGGGGAAGAGAAAAAGTAGGAAGAAAGAGAAACATTTACCTGGGAAGTAGAGAAAAAGTGGGGACAAGACAAAAACCATGACCAAAATTACTATTTTATCCTCACCGTATCACGTGGGTGACTTAACATGCGTTAGTGACGGTCATTAGAGGGAGGGATAAACGGTACATAACGTTTAGCGTTAGGGACAAACAATGCATTTTTTGGTCAATGGATGAACCACGTCGGTCAAAGTAAACCACAAGGATGAATGGTGTAATTTATTCTAATAAAAATGAGTTTTATAACAAATCAAATAGCTTAATGCAGTCACAAGCATCAGTTCATAAAAAATGCCAAAATACTTAACCTTTTAATCAAATAACAGTGCTATTATGCAATGCAGTAAGAGCATCAACATCACTTATTCTAATGCATATTCTGTTATGTGATGGGATTACAGTAGCAGCAGTGAAAAACTCAGCCATATGCGACTGAAACATATATGGCACCTGTACTTCTAATGCATATACTTATCCATTTAACAGAATATGAACATACACAGCAACTGTTATACAAATTTCATGATTAAGCTATGCATTTGATTATGTCTTTATTAAAAGCACCCATATGACATATGGCTTACAATATATAAAGCGAAAATCATGAACACAAACAACATAATTAAAAGGCAAAATAACACGTACGTAATAATATATATAAGACCGAGTATTGCTTGCATTCCAGATGACCTATGCGGATTCTCTTCCTCTCTTCATCTTGTGAACTCTTAGCACCACTGCAACATATATCTTGTCCATGATTTCCTCAGAGAACCTAAAAAGCTTATGTCTCCAATGTTTTTTGAACAACAAAAGTCCAATAAAACCCCAAAACCCTGCAGCAAAACCACTCATTATGTCCATGTAGAACCATACCTTGTTTGATTTATGATTAGCTGCTTTGCTGTTTTTGTGCATCGTTGTTTGGTCTTCATTATTGGAGCAATTCTTTGGTAATGGATCACCACATAGGTCTCTGTTCCCAACATATATTGATGGATCCGTAAGGGTCTGCAATTGACTTCCTGTTGGAATTTGTCCGGACAAGTTGTTGTGTGACAAATTCAAATGGCTCAAAAAATTCAAAGCTGAAATACTTGGAGGGATCGGACCGGTCAACTGGTTTCCTGAGAAATCCAGAGAAATTAACGCCTTCATGTTTCCAATGCTGTCTGGAATGCCACCGTTGAGATGATTATTAGACAAATTGAGACCCAGCAATGCAGAAAGTGACATAAGCTCTACAGGTATTTCTCCGACAAGTTTATTGCTTGAAAGGTCCATGTTAAGGACAAGTCGAAATGTTGTTGTATATTCAAGAGAGACACCTTTTATAACCTGAATCAGATTTTCTTCAGAATCAAATTCTGAGGTAGCAGAACTCTCTATATAAAAAAAGCTAGAGTTAACCATAACATTCAACTTTCCTAGACAACGAGGGATGGGACCACTTAAGTTGTTGTGTGCCAGATCCAAAATATGAAGATGTGAATTATTGCACAAAGATTGAGGAATACTTCCAGTGAAGTTATTCTTGTGTAGCCTGAAAACTAACAAATTTGTTAAGTTTTCTCCAATCCATTTGGGTATGTTCCCAGAAAACCCATTCTCACCCAAATCTAACACAACCAGTTCTTGTAAATTCCCCAATTCTCGAGGAAGCTCACCAGTGAAATGATTGTCGTTCAAGTTTAGCCAATTTAACATTGATGATTGTGGCAATATAGAACTTGGAATGACACCGGATAATTGATTTGAGCTAAATTGCATGATATACAAGTTTTGCATATTCCCAAGACAGTTAGGAATTCTCCCACTTAACCTATTTAGGGAAAGATCAAGAATTTCCAAATCTATTCTTCTACACAATGACATAGGGATTGACTCATTGAAAAGGTTATTTTGCAGAAATAGTTCCTTGTAATAGCTATTTGAAACACCAACAGTTCCTTCATTAGGAAGGTTTGTTAAAGGTCCGATGAGTTTGTTGTGCGAGAGATCTAAGAAATCAACAACGGGCATCTTTCGGAACCACCTGGGCAGAGGTCCTGTAATACTTGAATTAGACAACAATAAAACTTTAAGTTTCTTTTGAGTCCGGAGCCAATGCGGAAATCCATCTATCACATTGCAAGAACTGAGATCAGCAGTTATCAATTGGAATGAAGGTTTCCACTCACGTGAAACATTGAATGTCAGCTTACTGTTAGAAGAAGTATCCAAGTACTTCAACATCGAAAGGTTAGCAAAATGGGATTCACTAGCTACACCTTCCAAAGAATTGTTAGAAATATCTAGATGTTTGAGTCTCGTGAGTTGCCCAATTGAAACTGGAATAGTCCCATTTAATGAATTTGAATGAACCATAAACACTTGTAGTGAAACAAGTGTTCCTAGAGATGTTGGGATTGGGCCAGTAAACTGATTACCGCTAACATCCAGAACTGTAAGAGCTGCTAATCTTCCAAAGGATTCTGGGATTGAACCGTTCAATTGATTATTAGAAAGGACAAGTTTAGTAAGTTTCCCAATGAATGTCGGAATGGGACCTGTTATCTGGGTATCAGAAAGATCCAACTCTTCCAATAATCTTAATTTCCCCAGAGATGCAGGGATTGGACCCGTCAATTCGTTTCCTGATAAACTTAAGCCTCTAATTGGTCATTCTTCCCAAGGAGTATGCAGGAAATGCACCTTTTAAGCTCCAAATGAAGTGCAGCCTCTCGAAAGCGTATTGGGAGCATTCAGATACATTTTTTGGTGAGTCAGTCATTTCAAGACGAACGTAATTGTTCGATACAGTCAGTTCTTTCAAGTGACACTGTCTCCAGATTCCAACATCCTCAATTTGGTTAAAGTTGTTCAAAGAAAGATCAAGGCTTAGAAGGTTAGGCATGATAGGAACCGATGAATTCAACGTGTTTCCTGCAAGGTCAAGGGATAACAAAGAACTCATGTTTGCTAAAACAAATGGAAACCTGCCTTCAATTAGGTTCTCGCTAAGATCCAGGTGTTGGATGATCGAAATTCTAGTGGAATTAACAAGATTGGAAGAGAGATGCATGTTATGGAGCCCACAATTTGACAAACGCAACTTTGGAAAAGAATCGATCGTGCTTAGCAAGTTTGTAGAAAGACTAAAATCGAAGTATGAAAGGTCCAGGAATTCTAGGGATGTCATGTTTTGAAAATAGCCTGGAAATTGACCTTTGAAATGATTGCCGCCAAGATCTAGATGCTTAATGTTGGCTAGTGTTGTACTCGAATTACTAAGAGTACCAAGATCTGCATTCGTAAGACTGCATCCCGACAAACTTAACTTTACTAAGGACGGCATCTTGTAAAACACCATGTCACGGTTTTGAGCCTTACTAAGATCTACTCTACTCAAGTCAAGATACTCGAGTGACGAAAGGCCAGATATCCATGACATATCATCTGAAATCTGCATGCTGTAACGGTCGTTGATTAATCCGAGATCAAGAACTTTTAAATTTGAAAGATTTCCAATGTGAGGAGGAATACCAGAAAACTCCGCACCGGAGAGATTGAGGTAACTTAGCTGTTTGAAGGACCCAATGAATTCAGGGATCCGGCTTCCTAGAAAATCATTAGTACTCAAGTCCAAGAATTTTAGATTTCTCAAGTGTCGTAAAGAAGAGCTCACCTCGTTAGCAACTAAGCCTTCTAGAGCACCAGCATATATGTTTTCACTTCCTCTGAGATGAAGGCTTTCAACTTTCCCAGTTACTTTGTCACAATGAACTCTTTCCCACTGGCAACAGTCATTGCCAACCCATGATGACAACATATCAGCTACATCGTAGACACTGTGTTTGAACTTGAGTAGAGCTAATCGCTCTTGCTTAGAGCAAACTGCCGAGATATTTGGAGCACACAAACAAGTATGTATGTTTGCAACAAGAGATATACTTAAAACGAGAAGGATTAACGAAGACCAGTGATTCGACATTTTTAATAGTAGTAAAATACAAAGTTTAAAGATGGGTTCAAATGATCAACAAATTAGTCCATTTTGATGTCACAGAAGACTTGGAAGTCATTGTGGCTTGGGGTCAATGGAAAATTTATAATCCACAAAATGACAAAATGTATTGATTAATTTATAGTAAGAATTGGTATCAACCACTGTCTTAAAATATCGTTGACACTATTACAAACATTGGATTCTGAATATACAACATCATCTAAAACTACATCTTAATGAAATCGTTCGTAACTGCCGACAGCAGTTATTGGAAGAATTTATAGTAACTGATCGACTATGTTGTCTATTCAGAATCCTACACCAGTGAAAAAGAACATGTTTTCTGTGATGTGTTACGTGTTGCCTGTATATTATCTGCAAATTATTGTTAAGTTTCAACCCAGTCAGTAGTATTCAGAAATTCATGATGCAAAACCACTTCTCACCTTGGACACGCCTTAACTAGTTCAAATGACACCATAGAGATTCTTCATGTCAGAAGTTATACACTTTGAAGAATGAATACATCATGATGTATAACAAGTTTATATCGTTTAGTATTCTTTTGGGTCAATGTGAAACTTATTAGAGTGCATTGGTCATATCAAAAGTTTGCGGCCGCAAACAGATGGAAGTTCTTGTAAGCAAGGTCAGGGGCTACAGCTGGTGATAGCTATAAGCTGGTCTTTGTCACTTTTTATCTAATTATGGGACAGAGGTATTAGTAAGTTTTAAGAACATCAGAATAGAAAGGAACATACAGATGACATGATTTTCGTTGGTACATGAATATGAAGTATTCCAGGTTAGCCATGCTCGAATAAACCCAAAGTCCCAAACCAACCCATACAAAAAAGCTGTTTTGATCCCCAGCCCGCCAGACCCATCCAAATAGCCACTATACGCTTTTATAACAGTGTGATTGAAATGAAAATGTAACGATAGTAAACTATAAACCTGAATTTTCTTGCAAATATCCATTTTTGTACGATCCTTTAAATTGAATGGGTTCAATTGGCAAAGCTTTCATCACCCCTGCATAGATACACGTTAACTTGAATTATACCACTGTTAAATAACTGGTGTACAGAGATGTGGCAATTTCGACCTGTTTTCCTTTTGAAATACATTTACAGGTCATGTTTTACCTCTAACAAGTCAAATGACTAAATAAAAGTTTAGCCTATAAGGAAACAGGTAAAATGAATCTAATAGGTAGCATTCCCCTTAACTGCAATGCAATAAACCTCTTAACTCATTTATAAAAAAAAACATATTAATAATATTATATTTGAACATACATTTGACCCATTCATCTAATATAAGACAAATATATTTTTTCACAAAATTATTTTTGGATCAGCCACAAAATAAAATACTCATTTGGACCCATTACCTGACCCATCTTACTCGCTCAAAGTGTCTCATCTAATTGTAACATCTTTTTGTTCCATTAAATAAAGACATTGGATGGATGACATTTATCAGGAAATGTACAGTCATTAAAAGGTGGGAGTCTCCATATCTCGGGTTGAAAATCTAGGAATGAATGGATCACATAATCAGCAACTAAAAATTCATCCAATTCACTTTGAACAGATGGTACCGCCATCACTTGCATATTTGCAGCCTTCCCAGCTTTAGTTCCTACACTGTTGATATAATTACCATATTCAATATCAGTCCAACTAATATCATGAAGTGAATCCTATAGAGAACGCCATATTGTTGTTTTACCTATGATCTTATGAAATGCAAACTTGATACAAGATGCAAACACGAACTTAACAAAAGTGAAAAAGACCATAATTCACGAGACAGCAAGGTGCATCCACACCCATTTTATCCGCAGCTTCAAGAAATCTGATGTTCAAGTGATTTCATCATTGTCACATAATAAATCACTAGATATATTACTTACAAGCATTCATTTGTAAATTGGTTGCTGTAGGTTATGCCTTATCTCTAACCCGTCAAATGGTTAAGTAGACTGTTAGGATCAGTGGCAAAAGTTCAGCAACAAATATTCAAGAAGAACAACATCAGAATACTACTTAGAAAGTAATAAGGGTTAAGATAATTTCTTGATGAAGATGTCTTGTAATATGCAATGAGAATTTTTCACAATGCAAACTTCATATTATTAAGATAATGTCAGCCTGTCAGGTGACGTTTAAATTTCACTTAATTAACTTAATACAAATAAAAATTGAATTCACAAAGTATTAAAGTTGTTTGTTTATGACTTACTAGATTAGTAACTGAATATATAAAGTGATACTGTAACAAACAAGCTCTTAGTCTTAAGTCTATGATAAAAGGTATCGTCAGAAGGTATCATTAACATAATTTTTTTTTTAATCCATATATAATATACATATGTCACTATCTCCAACTTTAAATTAGCTAAACTATGTAGTTTTTCATTACCAATTCAAGATGCTTTTAACATCAATCTAATTAGCAAATTACAATCAGGTGTGCACGATTCGCTTTGGGTCATTTTTTTTGCTAAAATCGAAATCGAACCGAAATATTCGGCTTTTATTAAACCCAAAACTGAAACCGTTCAGTTTTTTGCGGTCCGGTTTTTCGGTTTATTACCGGTTTCGGTTTACTTGTTTCAGTTTTTAACCGTTTATATTTGGGTGTGGCCAATTTTTACCACCAAACTTGTTTTACGTAAAAAAATAGGTTAATATTCTTTACTTTTTTGTCAATCTAAGCCTTATAATGTATATCTCATATTTCTACAATTATACACATATAGATGAGACACACGCATGCAAAAGAACATACACATAGTATGATAATTGTCACATTAATATATTGTCAAGTAAACACACATACAACAAACACGCATATAAACGTTTGCTCATAGCAATCACCATGTACCAAATTCTCATTCCTCAACGCTTTCTTAAAGATTATTGAGTTGTTATTTAGCTAATTTAAAATCCTGAAAATGCTATTAAAATTGCCTAAGATTTATTCAAGTTTGAGGTAATGTTCTCAACAAGATTATTGTTTAATGTCTAAACAATAACCAATTCCTGGATTCATAATACAAATACTCCGTGCAAGAAAATTCCCATGTAAAAGTAAAACCGGACTATTATGCCCAAAAGTTGCAAAGTTGAAAACTATGGCTTCCTCCAGAGTACCTGTATAAAAAAGAAGCAAACTACATATAACTTCTGCTACCAAGTAAACACTCGCGGGCAAGCAATGCGAGCGCATAACCTGCATATACTGCACAAGTTCTATAGCTACTAATAAATTCCCAAAAGTAAAGTCTACTCCAAAAATTGCTATACAAAAAGTTAAGTCTGCTGTCAACTGCTCTAAACAAAGCTCCGGCAGCATCCAGTTGATGCAGAAAGTAGCAATTTTACCTCCTAGTGACTACAATAGCTACTCGTCAGAAGATCTAGCAGGCTGGTCTCCTGATCCGCCACGAAACGACCCATCTTTATGGTGCGACCTACCCTCGTTATGATACGACCTACCATCGTTACGGTAAGACCCACCATCGTTGTGGTTCGACTCACTATTGTTATGGAACGAATCTTGCCTATTGTAATTCCGTCTATTACCACCGCTGCCACGATAACCAGAATCTCTGTTATAATTCCTTCTTTGTCCTGAGAAATTACCTCTATCATTTCCACCCCAATTCCCACGACTCCGAGGTGATGGTGAACCCCATTTCTGACTATTGTTACTTCCAGGTGGCGGTGGTGTTCCTTGATTTCCAGCTGGTGGGACCCACCCTTGATTTGCAACCGGTGCAGCTTGAGTCCCAGGTGGACCCACCCAACCCCCGGTGTTGATATTAGCAGGTCCTTGGTTCACAGTTGGTGCACCAACCCAACCAGCATTCGGAGCTACTTGAGTCCCAGGTGGTCCCACCCAACCAGGGTTACCTTGAACCGAAGTAGGAACCCAACTTTGAGTTGTCACGGCCCCAGGAACTGCCGGCTGAGGAACCCAACCTGCTTGTACATTCCCTGGGACTGTACCAACACTCCCAGCTTGCATAGCCCAAGTGGGATCAACAGTCCCGGTTACTTGTTGACCTTGAACCATTGGGGCCCATGTTGCTTGAACGTTCATCGGAATACTAGTATTTGGTGCAACCCATCCCATGTTTGGTGTTGGAATCATCGGGCCCCAATTGACATTCGTTTGTGTTGGCTGTGTAGGCTGAAGCTGCGGCTGTGGCTGTAGCTGTGGCTGCAGCTGCTGCTGCGCCTGTTGCATATTTTGTTGAGTAACAGGAAAAGGAAACTGTCCCCATTGTTCTTGAGGCATGATATTTCCAGCAAGATTAGGATTCTGAACCATGTTCTGAACACCGCCCCATTGGTTATATGCTAGCTGCTGTAGTCCCGCCATATTCATAACCAGATTCGGCTGTAAATTCTGTGGGGGACCACCACTCCATCCCTGTGGATTTTGACCGCTTACAGACTGCACCAATTGAGGTGTCATGCTATTGTTGGGTGTTGGAACCTGAGAAGATTGGACGGAATTTTGGATACCCTGCTCAATGTTTTGTGGTGCAACAGCAAGTGAGACAGGATTGGAAAGATCATGAGGTTGGAATGTAGAAAACCCACCAGATCCTAAAGAATTAGCTTCTTTGTTTCCACCTGGAACTAAAGGCAAGACCGAAGCACCAACCGCTTGGGCACTATTTGGTGTAGGTGATAGCAGTCCCTCATTTCCACTAGGGCCTGTCTGTGAGCCAGCTTGTCCCCCGGTCCAACCAGTAGTGCCTTTGTTTGGCGTAGGTGAAGGGAAATTAGCGAAGTCACGTCTACTATCAGGAGTGGGATTAATATGGGAAATCTGAGCTCCATGACTTACTGTTCTAGGGTTAATAACTGTGAATTTACCCTCCAATGCATCATTTAAAACAATGGCGTCATCTTCCTTGTCACTCTTTCTCCATATTTTTAAACCGGCTGGAAAGTATCCGTTTTTGTTCCACTTACGCAACTGCGCCATAGAAAAGGGTCCTTGAATTTTTTCAGATGGATCCTTGTAATGCCACATTTTCTCTGTTTCGTTTACTTTGGGAGTAGATTCTGGTGCAACAGGAGTTTCTCTTGTTGAAGCTACAGTTGGCTTTTCTAATACGACTGGTTGCTGCAGAAACGAGTCACGTCCTTGATCCCATGAGGAATTGTCAGTATGCATCTGGAAACTTGAGGTAGTAGCATCTTCTGGCTTGGGAGAGAAACTTTTATTTGACAAGTTTCTATTGAATTCATAATTTTTGGATGAACTCGGAGTCTTAGGGGTACCACCACCCCAAGATTCTTTAGAAGTATAATCTCCTCTTGGGGAAAACTGATCCCTTCCTTTATTGTTGAATCTGTTGAAACTGTCAGATCTCGAGTAGGATTCTGTAAACAAACAAAAGCAATTATTAGATAACTAATTTCTAAGAGGATGTATGGATTTGCGTTTTAAAACTGACTATTTAATTAATATGACTTGTAGTTCCGATAACCAGTATTTGATGCTTAGATAACCAGATTTTGCTTATGATTATCTGGTTAAGAGTTAAATATTCAGCCGTTCCAAAAAAAAAAAAAAAAAAAAAAAAAAAAAAGAAAAAAAGTTAAATACTCAGTTTTGGATGAACAGTTTCATAATGATTCAACAAAACATAGAGTATCTGGAACTGCGTTTTATAGTTGATTATTGAGTTTTAAGAACATAGTAGTAAGTGGTAAAAATAAATCAAACTAAAAAACCAAGAAACTACCTTGATTCTTATCATCCACTTCAGTTTCGTCTTCAGAACAATCCGGATCCATAGTAGGATCATCATGTACTAATGGAAATTCTTCGAGCCTGCGCGCCCTCTCTTCGGGTGTCTTCAGAAGATTTAGCTTCTCTACACATTCTCTGAGCGTAATGCAGGTCAAGGATCACCCATTCCGAAATAAAGAAAAAGCTAATATTCTCATGCGGTGTAAACAGAAACTAACAGATATATACTCATTACGGCACATATAAATCATATTTCAACTTTAATAGCAGGAGTTCTGTCATAAAATAGTCACCTGCTTTTTTTAATTGTTCATTTTGGTATATTATACTTTTGTGTTCCGTTTAGAAAACTATATACCTGCATTCCATGGGCTGAATTAGTATATTTTTAACCTGGTTACCGGTTAAACTCTCTGAAGTGTCAATATTTAAACTAAATGCTGACATGTGCTGCTGAGGTACCACTTGCATAAACAAGAAAAATGGTTTTTTTTTTGTCATAAAATGGCGATGTACTTTTTCCAATTGCCTGCATTTGTATTTTTAGTTTGTTTTGGGGAGACTACTTTTTCCAAGTCTAACTTTTTAAATCGAGATTTATGTTTGTAATACTTAAAAGTTCTAAAGATTATTAATTTTCAGTTTGTACAACATGCTTTCATCAATCTTTTTAATAAATTTCATTAGGATTTTCAAACTGAATAAACATGTACTCATTACTGCACATATCAACTATTTTACATAAAAACATTAATCTGAGTTTCTCTTGCTGCAGAACTTAGTCCGTGTCTGCTTATTATTATCATTATCTTGTTTATTAATTATGTGTGATGATCTTTTTTTTTTCTTTTTTTTTTTTTTTTTTTTTTTTTTTTTTTTTTTTTAATCAAAATACCTTGGAAACTAACCAGGAATATATACAAGAAAATGGGTTTTTCTAACATGTGCCCTTAGGCACATGTTAACCAATCATTAATTCACAAAAAAGGACACAAGTACTTATAAAAAGGACACAAGAAAAACACTTTTTTATTTGAAAAGTGGCAAGGACCCACGAAAAGGACATAATAAATGATTGGTTAACATGTGCCTAAGGGCACATGTTAGAAAAACCCCAAGAAAATATATAATAGTTTTAACTTTAATGATAAAGGATATTCTTTCTTGCGCCCCATGTCACTTGCCCGATCACGAAGATGATTAAGCCGCACAGTCTCTGTTTCAAGCCACTGCACAATCACAAAGACAATCGTAGCAGAGTTAGCCCTTTGAGGAACATCCATGATAATTAAATGTGGGTTGAAAAGGGTTGCACAAAGTGTACTAATGGGGAAAATGGGCATTTGTTTTTGAAGTATTACAATCATAGATTAAATAGATCACAATGGTTGCGAGTTGAACGGTTGAACCAATTCAGCTTATGAGCTTATCATCATATTACCTAGAGAGCTTATGAGCTTATCATCATATTACCTAGAGCTATTTCAAGGTTATAACCCTCACAATGGTTGCGAGTTGAACGGTTTTGAACCCATTCAGCTTATGAGCTTATCATCATATTACCTAGAGCTATTTCAAAGTTATAACCCTGTTACCAACATTTTGTAAAAAGGGAAGACATGAACATAAAGTGACTAAAATTTCCCAAATTTTCATTATCCTTTAATTTGAAGTTCGAACTATTTGTTCCTAACTTTGATATATGAAAACAAAAAAAGGATCCTACAATTTGCTTATACAATTTTCTATACCTCATTATACTACCAGTTACTAGCACTGCTTTACCTCTAAGCTCTAATTTCTATACAACCTAAATCCAGTTACACACCATACAAACTGGAAGACTTGTAATGGTTATCACTTACACGAAGCTTTCTCGAATAATGCTTCACCACTCATTGATATACATATCTTTAGTAATAAGTACCTTCAAGTAGACCATAAACTCTCATCTTACTCAACTATTTTTAGCTCAGACGCACGAATCCCACAAAAGCCTTAAAGTATCACATTATTAGCCTTTGACAACAACCTACAACTTCCGTTATTAAGGTCTAATATTATGGGCTTATTAAGCTGCCTCTTTCTAATGTTGTAGTTTTATATGAAATATGTTTCCATATTCTACAATGTTTTGGAACTCTAGAGTCTAAAATAATTGTAAAATGTTCTGTGTGTGAACAAATGGCTTCATGAACAATAAAAAAACCTAACTGTATAGAACTTACATCATTGACTCTAACCACCTGAAGTTCTGTGGCTTTATCCAGAACGTCTCCCTGTAAGCAACAATAAATTTTAAAAGAATGAGTGTGATCTTTGAATTAATTCATCCTTGTGGAATATGGTGTAGGACATACCACTGTCAGCGTACTTATAAGTCCACACTTTATACTCTGCCGAAGACGCTTGCATTCATCCTACCAGAAACAAAATACATAGTTCAACAAATTTAAAACGCGTGACAGCATAAAAACAGCTGTTTAAGTGCATAAAGAATACATAAACATTAAAGTGAAATGACACTGGAATGATTTTGAGAGCTCAGTGTTGCAACAAACATATGATTGAAACAGAACACACAATTTGTATTGTAACTGATGGAATTCAACTAATCTAATTGAGTGGTGACGAAGCTTCTGGACAAATCAGGATTAAAAGTTAAAACAATAATTAGAGAGGTTATTGTGTCCATGACAGATCTTTCACTTGCTTGCAGTTGAGATATAGTATTTATTCCTGTCTACTTATGATTATGGGAAGATGTAGCAAGAAAAAGCCAAAAACCTATGAAGAAACATAAGATTCAACGATAGTTAAAATTTTAATCACCTCAGTGAACTCTTGATTCGAAATGCTATCGATGGATATGGTCTCAGTTTTGTCAAGATTCAAGATCTCAAGCATGGTACATGTCGTCCTTTTGCTAAGTGTATACCGTGCTCCTTCACTAGTACCTATACACGAAGCCATTAAAAAAAGTTTACACCCCAAAATTTCCTTGTCATGATAATTACAGCTGCCAAAATAATTTTTTACCAACAAAGAGAACACAGCAAGATACCTGTAACTTGCACCAGTCTATAGATGTCCTGCTTCTGATTAGCACCAGAGATTCTAATTCTAACAAAAGTACCAACAATCTTTTCATGAAACGTTTCCATATCATCAAGCAAATCCTCTACCAACTTTCGTTTCAGGTAAATCAAATTTATGTTGTGGTTATCGATAGCAGCATAATCCTCACGGTTGGATTGCGGTCCCCGTCTATCACCTTTCTTTCGCCCTTTACGTTTCCTGTCTTTGTCATCAACTGGACTAACTTCAGTATCTACAACTATCCCTTGAACATCATCTGTCTGAGATTCCTCTTTCACAAGATAATGAGATTCTAGAAGCTTTAACATTTCAATATGTGCTACACGTTTTTTACCAAAAATGTTCTCAAGTCTTGCGTCACATATGATTTGACTTTTACGATTAGGATCGCGAAGTTTGTTCCTTTTAATGTATTCAAGCAACAAATCTTGTATTTCAGACTGAGATATAGCAGAAGTGTCGCCATTTCTCATGTGGGTCACAAATTCCAGAAGATCTTTTGATAACCAGTCACCGTTGCAGGGCCCTGCTCTAGTATTAGAGTCGTCTTCATCAGCATCATACTTTAGCTTCTTAGCATTTCTTTTGCTCTTTCTTGGTTTTGGGGTCTCAGGGGGATTGTTTGGATCCAAATCATCTTTTACATCAGATTGTGCAATAGAACTTTCTTGTTTTCCAGATCCCTTCCAAGGGTTCTTAGCTTGAGAAAGTTCTGTTAAAGACAAATTATGCTTTGCTTTTGTCTCTGTCCAATAATCCTTGAAAAGATGCTCCCAGCTATTCTTGTCATCAAAGTTTGCATTTTCCTACAACATTGGGACAAAGCACATAAAACCTGTAAAGCCGAAGCAGTAATCAAAGAACTAAGGAACAGTATGTGTGTTCAAACATGTCAAATTAGGTTGATTAATGGGTCAAACGGGTTTACTATAAAAACTAAACTAAAAGTAAGACAAGTCAAATGTTCAAACTAGTCAAAACCGCCTAAAGTGTATTCAATACTTAGAGCATAATATCATTTAATTTATACGTAATAATTATTTTAAACACATAATACTTGTAATCATGCTAAATACATCAGTTAGTTTGCAAAATTCAAAGGAATTGATGAAAAGGATGTGGCCATGTGGGTTGGCCAAATTGGAACAACTTGAAAAAATAACTAAATCTAACCTAAAAGTAATACATTATGTTCATAGAGCTACTTATAATTTCTTGGCAGTAACTAAATTAGAAATATAACACTGAGTTCAAACCTATTTGATGGCAGCTAGTCTAAGGCATCTAAGATCTACTTATTTCTGTTAGTTGCAAATTATTGGACCAGTTTGAGTATTTAGTTTAAGGCAATAATAGCTATAAGCCAACTCATGTAGAGTCGTGAAACAAGTGTGTTAACAAAGGCAGGTGATGGTACGTCATAAGTGTACGCCTCAAAGATAAGCAGTAATAGGGATACTTTACTCTTCAGATATTTACATTAAAAAAATTAAAGAGTTTCTGAAGTCTTCTAGTTGTAACTTAATAACCACTGACAAGGACTGACAGACACCAGCAAGCTGCTGGTGTTTAGAGGTTTTCCAGACACTTAAGTCTAGATAAACTGCCCCCTCAACATGAAGCTATCGACAGTTAGAAAAAATAGACCTATGGTCTAAAAAATGCAAAAACCTCATAGACCTAGAGTAACATTGCAGCAAATAATTGCCAGCTGCTTGTTTTGAAGTATGCGTATCAAATTCTGAAGTACTTATATGTAGTTATAAACCATAAACTAGCAACCAATTCCAGTACGCATAAAAATCCCCCATGCATAACTAAAATAGCCATATCAGATAACTTACAGCTGAAATGGATCCTTGATGGATTCATTTTCTACAATTAAACATCCATAGAAAACTAGAAAGAGAAGATTAATATCAAACATACCTGAGTTTCTTGTTTTTCAATTTGCATCACAGTTTTCATGCAAGCCTCGCACAAACCTTTCTTCTCTTTCTCTCTAACACATAATATAACAGAGGTTTTGGTGCATGCTTTGCATAAAGAATATGTGCAAGTATAGCACATGTAATCGGCTTTTTTCTCACAGATACTACACATGTGCCAGCCTGAAATCAAAAGTAAGAAAATATTACAATCATATAAAAGATTAGGATAGGATATTAATTTTTCTATTTCTAAATTCCAAATACTTCCGATTTTCTTTTCTTTAAGCAACTATTGTCAAAGCCGATAATTTCTGAGCAACAATGTAAAATACTCTTGAGCAACTACATGTGAAACATTTAGGTGGCCTTAGTTACACGATAAAGGAACGAATATACTTGTAAGCAACCAACTTCTATAGAAAATTTTAAGTGCTAGCCAGACTATTTAGAAACAGTACACAACACAAAATGAGTAACTCAAAGAAATAGATATAGCACATAAAAAATCTAAATGAAGATGTGGAATTGAATAAGCCCCTGATATTAAGCAAATCAAGCAAGTACACATCTGCAAGCAAGTACAGATCATTACATAAATATGATGGATCACTTCAAAGGACACGCAGTTTACATCAATTCTATAACTCTTAACATATCATTATTCAAACTCTAAAGCTTCAAATCACGAATCTAGACAAAACATATGGGAACAAAGATGGCTAAATTGAACAATAGAGAACCCACTCACCACAATTCCAACGACCTTTAGATTGAAAAAATGCTTCATCCCGGTTAACACACGAGGCATGATAAGCTTTAGGACAATTCCTGCAGAAACAAAACCATCAATATACAATTAAACTAAACACTACAAACTAAAACGAACAATCAATTACGACACTCACCTCCGGTCACACAACACAAGGTCTCCACCATCAAAGCAAATAAAACAAACATCCTCTTCTATCGTCTTTTTAGGTGTAGCAGGTGACTTTGGGGTCGCTTTTCCTCTTTTACGTTTTCCTGCACTACTACTTTTCTTAGTCGACTCCGGTTCTGTCTCCGTTTCCGCTTCTTGACCTTTTTCTTCTTCATTCTCGGTTTCCATCTCCGCTTCTTGGCCTTTCTCTTCTTCATTCTCCGTTTCAATCTCCGCTTCTTGGCCTTTTTCTTCTTCACCCTCGGTTTCCATTTCCGTATCTAACTCTTTCTCCTCATCTTCTTCAACCATAGTTTCGTCCTCATTGTTTTTCTCAACATCGTCACCTTTATCCTTAGTTTCCGCCATCGGTTCTTCTGTCATCGCCTCATCTTGTTCGACTTTGTCAATGTTTTCTACCTTAACGTCTTCTTGGGTAACAACTTTTTCTTCTTCGTTCTCTTTGACATTATCAATATTTTCTACTCGTAAATCGTCATCTCTATCCTCATTCTTTAATTCATCCATCACTTCATTTTTCGACTCCTCCACCTCCTTCTCGTCTTTCTCAATAACCGTAAACTCTTCACCTTTTACGCCGTTTTCCACATCGTCATTCCGTTCAACCGCCACCGTCTCACCTCCATCAACATTAACCTCTCCTGCCACGTCATCACCACCGCCATTTTCACCCAGTGCCACGTCACTAACCTCCTCCGCCACCACATCTGCCACGGCATCCTCTACAACCGGTGCCACGTCATCACCATCACCATTTTCCCCCAGTGCTACGTCGCTAACCTCCTCCGCAACCACGGCATCCTCTACAACCGGTGCCACGTCATCAACCACCGCATTCTCAATATCACCGGTCACCGCCGTTGTCGCCGGAGCAAAAGGCTCTGAAGAATCGGCATTCATATTCGATTCAGTCATGATATTTCTATCAAGTTGTTCGTTATGAGTTGTAGTATTGTTATCCAACGGTAATTGGTTGGTTGTATCTTCTTCAATCTCCATTGCTAAAACCCTAACCCTAACCCTAGTTTTAATATCTCTATACAGGTGGTATAATAGAGATATTCAGTTGGATGTCATGTGATTTTTTTTGGTGTGTTGTATTACACCCCTCGATTATTACCTAACTTACAAACATATGCTCACTTTTTTTATCTCTTATTTGCAGATAGCGGCAACGGTGTATAATGCGTCAATTTGTTTAGGATTATGTTGCAGAATAGCAACGAACTTTTTCAAATGTACTGCTTTTATAGGTGTACTTTTTTTTAAAAAAAATTATATAATAGAAATATACTTTTTAAAGTGTCCCACTCTGGTACATATACTTTTTCAATTGTAGATTGATATTCTACAACTTAAAAAAAGTACACGTATCAGAACGGTACATTTGAAAAAGTTCCTTGCTATTCTGCAGCTTAATCCCATTTGTTTATGTGAGTATTGTGTGAGTGAAAAAAGTATGTCTATTAAATTGTAATTAAGTAATTAAATAATTAATAGATTGTATTCTTTTTATAAGTAATGGTATTTTAGTCAAACAATATTACTCATTTTGTAAAGTTTTAATCAAGACTAAAGTTTGACTATTTTCCCTTTATATGTAGTAAAGATTTGAAGAGGGATTTATCTTCATAAAACATGTAAAAATATATAGTAAAAACATTTAGTTGATGTTTTTATTTTCAATTTGACGGTTTTGGGTTACAAATAAAAACAAGGAAACAACATAAGTTTGTTTTGTAATTTTTTTGTTAAGTTAAGAAATACATCATTTTTGTTTTGCGGAAAAGTTTTAGTAATAAAGCGATTTGAATGTGATTATAATTTTGTACAAGGAAACATTCTATGGAAAACATGAATGTTTTCTTTCAATTAAACGTAACCTCTATGTTTTACATTCTTTATTGTGTATAGTATCATAGGTTGTAGGTGCACTTTATTCATGAGGTGCTGAAGATTTGAATAAGCTCGAGTAACGGAAGATTAAGATAAGTTGAAGTTTACCTAATAAGCGATCTTGAGGTAAACGAGAGTAATCATTGTAGTAACTTGAAATTTTAGATAATGTTTTAAGTATGTTTTAGTTAGGTCACTGAATTCCCCAAACTTTCTCTAACTAGGATTTGAACATAAAATAATCTAAGTGTTTAATATCCATAAACACTAAAGTTTGAGTATTTTCTTTTTATATAAAGTATGTATATTAAATTGTAATTAAGTAATTAAATAATTAATAGATTGTATTCTTTTTATAAGTAATGGTATTTTAATCAAACAATATTACTCATTTTATAAAGTTTTAAGCAAGACTAAAGTTTGAGTATTTTCTCTTTATATGTAGTAAAGATTTGAAGCGAAAATTTATCTCTACGAAATACGTAAAAAAATATATGAAAACACATTTAGTTGACGTTTTTATTTTCGATTTTACGGTTTTGGGTTACAAATAAAAACAAGTAAATAACATAATTTTGTTTTGTAATTTTTTTGTTAAGTTAAGAAATACATCATTTTTGTTATGTGGAGAATTTTTAGTAAAAAAGCGATTTGAACGTGATTATAATTTTGTATAAAACATTTTATGGAAAACATGAATGTTTTGTTTCAATTAAATGTAACCTTTGTTTTACATTCTTTACTATGTATAATATCATAGGTTGTAGACTTGTAGGTGCACTTTATTCATGAGGTGCTGAAGATTTGAATAAGCTCGAGTTATGGAAGATTAAGGGTGTGTTTGTTTCATTAAGATGTTTTGGGTCTGAATCTTACTACCACATCTTATTGTTAAGAGGTGGTTATAAAATCTGCATCTAAATAAAATAATGTTGTTTGTTTTTTTATAATTGTCTGAATGGTTTTAATTGTTTTTTTTTTTAAGTATATATTAAACCATCTCAATGCAAGAATAAATAGCTTGTATAAACATGAAATAAAACATTTTTATAAATTTAATACAATAATAAATCATTAAATAAGAGGCAATAAAAAGTTAAAAAGTAATAAGAGTTTATCACCACATTTTATTGGATAAGAGGGACAATCTTTTACCCCGTCTGACTTGTTTTAGAAAAACAAACGCACCCTAAGATAAGTTGAAGTTTACCTAATAAGCGATCTTGAGATAAACCAGAGTAATCATTGTAGTAACTTGAAATTTTAGATGATGTTTTAAGTATGTTTTCAACGATGATTAATTGATGACTTGTTTTAAGCTTGAAAATTATTCGAATGAATTTCTCATTCGAATGAAAAGTGGACAGACAACCTTTAAGTGCCTTTTTTATAAGTAAATTAGTTTTGACTTGCTTCTTAGACGACCTATAGTGCAAGACCATATACACAACCTTGTATACATCATAAATTCGTAATGAACTTACTAAACTACAGGTAGATTTATTAACCATCTACCTTTAAGAATTCTATTTTATTTTTGTAACTCATCTCTATCGTAATATCTAATATTAATCGTTCGGTATGGACACTTTCCTATAGCTCATCCTACACATAAGGGAGTTAAGAGCTATAAAAGTGTTAAGAGTGTTAAGGTCTGGTTAGTTGACATGTTATTTTAGGTGATTAGGGATAATAAATAGATATTTCATAACAAGGAAGGATATATGTTTTGTTATTATATCAGCCTATTTGTTTGGCCATTTGATGAAGGTATGGATTGTGATAGTATGTACTTTCATTCTGACTGGGGTGTAGTGCTATTATTTTATTATTTAAGAAACACATAAACGTACCCACATACTTTTCACGGTCAAAATAAAAATAGCAGTCACATTTTTTATGTCATTGTCAGTATCTCACTGGCAAGTTTACAACCTATGCTCATGGATTAGCTGAACCTGTTAAGCATTCAAATCGATGCAACAATTAGGGGCTGTTTGATAAAACTGAATAATTTAGCGCTGAATGAATCTAAGTTTCTGAATGATTCAAAGGTGCTGAGTGAACATGTTTCTGAATGCAAATAACTGTTTGATAAATTTTTGAGTGTCTCTTCTGAATATGAAAAAATTACCATTTTTAACCGCGGAGCTAACTTAATACTATATGTTATGTGAAAATAATGTTACTCGTATTTTTTGTAACTTAAATATACAAAGAATAAATTTACTAATAAACTTAATGACATAAGTCTACCCATTCAAATCATAGACGGAACTTGAACATTTTTACTGGAGGGGCCGAATTTATTTTTGGGGGGTCAAATCGGAGATTTGTTTGTAACCTGGACTAAATTACCCCTAAAACCTATATATATTTACACTAGGTGTCGCAAATTTTGGAGGGGGCGGGGCCTTTCCATGCCCCTACATAGTTCCGTCCATGATTTTAATATTTCATTTTAAATAGCATACGTATGTAGTTTTAAAACCAACGAAATATATACCAATGCCCGGTTCAAATTTATAATATTTATATATAAAAAGTATAAAGTATTTTAACATACAGTATTAGTAATTGTTTTTCAAATTGAATACATCGAGGAGGAGACCACGTGGATGGATGAAAGACATGAAAATAAGTATCAAGGGTATTTGATGGAACGTGTAGCCACTGAATGATTTTTCATGTCTTGTCAACCAAAATCGCTCAGCGCCATTATTTGTGATTCAGTGACTATTATTTTTAACCAAGCGTTCTGACCGATTAAGTTTTCAATATTCAGTGCTTAATCATCTCATTAAGTGGTAATCAAACACACCCTTAATCCTGGTAAATTTTGATTCTCATTCCTTTTGCAAGATTATGTGCTTAGTCTGAGTATTTTCAGCTTATACTTTTTGTTTATATAACAATTGTTTCTTCCTATTGTAACTACTGGTTATATTTAGTCTGGTAGGCTTGCATGAGAGCATGAACACATGTTGAAAAGTTATCGCTTTGACTAAAATGTTTATTGATTCAACAAAATCGTTTAGGTGATAGGAGTTAAATCGAGCATGAGAGGAAGTTATCTACACTATTAGAGTCACATGGGTACCATGGGGAAGATGAAAGTAATATGAAAAAACACAAAGGCGTCAATAAAGAAACTACAGTCACTAATCCTTGTTACATCTCAGGCTGTCTCGACCACCTCTATTGTTATTGTTGGGCTACGAGATGCTAAGCTTGTTCCACAGCTTGTAGTTGTTGAACTATGTAGTAATTTATCCTGAATGAGTTTAAGTTATCTATATGTGTGTCTATATGTATGTTATTCCTTGTATGCTTAAAATTTTCATCACTAAGTTGTTCGTTTGGTACTCTGCTTCTCATTCAGTCCCAACTCTCTCGTTACTAGCCTCAACTTGCAGGCTGATGATGATACTAAGAAGAACAGGCCATCCTTCATGCGACATTTCTTCCCCTTCTTTTTGGAGTGAATATATGGATCCTCTAGACATATCGTTTGGGAGCTCGTCATGAACTTTCTCATTTCTCCACTTAGTTTCTTGCCAATATTAGCAACTTTTATTTTTAGTAGCTTATAAATGAGTTTGTTTTTTCTCCTTTTTTGTTAGGAACGTGAATATTGGTAGATTGTGGGCATAGTTATAACATGTTTTTGTAAGTTTGGATGAGATAGTGTTATATTACATGAATGGAATTTGTATTGTAGATTTTTAATGCAAATGATTCGTTTTTTCAATTATTTGAAAGGTAGTTATAGCAGAATTAGAGCATTTGTTTTTATAATATCATATGATAGTCACAAGCTTTTTTGTCTCTAACAATAGATAGTGACAGAGATCTCCGTCACAAAACTCACTAACGAAAGTGTTGATACAAAAGTTGGGCGTACCTGGTTATGGGCTTATGCTCTCGTACCAATTCCCTTCTTAGCACTTGTTACATGCGTACTAAGAAAATAAAACAACACCGTTAGGCTTATCGAGGGATTGTCTCCCCCGATTAGACTCCGGCGTGAGAGTAAGTAATCGATTTAGGGTTCTCGTGAAGAGTTAGGGTTTTGTATATCGTACCTTTGAATGAAAGATGTCATTCCTTATATAGGGGCTGAAACCGCGTAGGTTTCTTGCTCCTTACTCTTCGCACTCGTGGTGCTTATCGGGGTAAGGATATATATTCCATGAATAGATGATCCTTATCGCATACCCGGTTAGTTTAGTTGGGCTTTGGGCTTCGTGAGCCCAAGCCGTTAATATTATTATGGCCCTTTATTCATTACGATAGCCCACTCGTGGTGGGTTTGGGCCGAGTAATGTTTATCATTTGGGCTCATGGCCCATATATAGACTATACGTCATTATGTCCCCCCAGTCTAGTGTGCGCGGCTCGTAGCCGCGGATACTAGACTAATATTAACAGCGGTAAGCGTAGCGGGTAAACATTGAAATATTGCCGCCCATTTAAAGTGCAATGCACCTAGTCATAGGTATTTCAAACGTATACCTCGAAAATTGGGGGTAGTATCCACGTGGGCCTCGTAGATCGGGAAAAAGTGCGTGTACCGGTTCAGTTCCAGCCACACGTTTTTGGTAGTGGGATCCACGTGGAGAGAAATTAGGGTTTTTACCACCCTATATAAGAGTCACCGCCCCCCCCCCCCCCCCCCCACATTTTTACACACACACAGAGTAAAACACACACTTACTCACTATTCACCTTCTTCGAGAGCGTTTTTTGCAAATAAACTTACTTCACTTTCGTAGGTAATTTGTGTGTGTCCCACTTAGTTTTGCAAATGAAAATGGTTGCTCAAATGGAGGATTTTCGCTCCGCGATGTCCATTGAGGACGTTACTCAGTTCACTTCCGATTATTTCGTGCCTTTGGATGTACATCCAGAGGCTCCAGATGTCGACGCGTGTATAGCTGACTTCCCCGAAGGGAAGATAGGGCTATACACGAAATTTTTTGAGTACGCGAATTACCGCGTACCCATATCTATTTTTCTGAGCGATTTGCTCAATCACTATCGTCTTCACATCTCTCAGCTGCACTGTATAGGTGCGGCGAAGGTGTCGAATTTTGAAGTAAACTGCCGTTTACTTGCGATAGAACCGACCGTGGCCTTGTTCCGCTCCTTTTACCACACAACGTGGTCAAATGGTTGGGTTTCTTTTGCGAAGCGCCAGGGGGCGCTTCAATGTTATACGGAGAAAGTTGACGCCCTCAAGAATTGGAGGGAGTACTTCTTTTGGGTGGATGACGTTGTCTTTCCATCCCCCTATGAGTTTTATACTCAGGAATCCTTACCAAGGGATGGGCGCCCCGCACCCGGTTCCTACAGGCTTGCTGATGCGCAAACTTTAGATGCCAATCGACTGGCCATTAACCCCTATCCGGAGGAGTTTTTGGTACATGTGGGGTTGAGCCACGCTTATTTTGGCGCTGCAGATGAGGTTCCTACTTTCTTAAGTGAGGATGGCCGGGGTGGGTGTTCATCCCTTATTCTTCATGCTTTGTAAGTCTTTTATTCTTGTTTTCGCGCCTTTAATAACTAATCCTTTTTGTTTTCTCTTTCTTTATTGATGCGCGCAGAGATGGATCTGTTCGCGGTGGTCAAGCTGGACAAGCCAAAGCAGGTGACCATAGGGGTGCGTCCTCTAAGGGAAGGAGAGCAGCCCCTGCTGGAGGCGACGGAGGGGCATTTGACCGTCCTTCCTGATGCGGTCCCTGAGGACACGCCACCACTTCAGGTGACGCCTGTCCAGAGTGTGCCGCCTGAACCGGAGGTGGCGCCCACTGTGGAGGTGGTGCCAAATGTGGAAGTGGCGCATGAGGAGGCGCGATCAGGGTCGTCTGACAGCATCCAGATCCTGAAACCTGAAGAGGCGCTGAGGGAGGAGGTTGCGCAGAATTCGAAGTGCAAGGGAGAGGCTGGGGCCAGTGGCACCAGGAAGAGGCGTCGACACGTCATCAGAGATGCAGAGTCGAACGCGGAAGAGACCTCTACCTCCGGCACACGGTTGAAGGTTGATGATGTTTCTCCGTTTCTGTAAGTGTGCATTTCTCTCTTCTCTCTTTTTTTTTATCATATTACTTGTTGTAATATTTGTTGACTGCTTCTGTCGCGTAGGGATGACGCTGCGAAGGATGGGGTCTGCGTGGATGAGGTTTCCTCTCCGCAGAATGAAAACAGGGAGGGGAATACCAAGGTTGCTGATAGTGGCGAGGCGCAGCAGCTAATGGATGAGTTGGCTGCGACCACTGCGCGCCAAGCTGAGCTTGTTGCTCAGCTGAAAGGGAGGTATGCTGGGGAGAGCCGTGCTCTTGCCCAAAAGGAGGAGGAGTTGGCGACTCTCCGTGCGCAGTTGGCGAATGCGCAAGTGGAGCTGGAGGCCTCGAGGGCGTATGCTGAAAAGATTGCTGATGATAAGGTGAGCATGTTGGCCGATCTTAGGTATGCGAGGGCGAAGCTTGAGCAAATAAAGGCTAAAACTTCCTGGTCGGTGTCTTATCTTGAAGAGAAGAGGGCGGAGCATCATGCCAGCGTCCAGGAGTTCCAGGGGCGCATCGAGAAGGCGATTGCGATGCAAGAGGAAAAACTGCACGCCCTCAGCATAGAGTATGACGAGGAGTTGTACCCCCATCTGATGTCCACTATAGCCGAGCGCAGGTATTTTCGTTCACTTTGTCATAATTACCTTACCACCATGTTGTTTACTTACACAAATTTTCTTTGTGAATGCAGATGGTTGATTAGCCATGGGCTGCGCCTGGCAGCCCTGAGCACACTAGAGTCCGCTGAGGTAGTGGAAGCTTTTGGAAAGGTTGTGCACTGCGCGATTGCGCGTGGTCGATCGCAGGCCATGGAGGACCTTCATGAGGCCAAGCTGCTGGAGAAGAACTTGGCGGAAATCCCTGGTTACAGCCCTACGGCTTATGATGAGCTGCTGCAGGCAATGGCGGGGCTGAAGGTTCTTGAGTTGCCGCACATAGGGAAGTTGGAGCGCGATCAAGACGACCCCATAGATGTGTTGATGGCAGGTCTAACTTTGCAGCGCCATCTTGTGGAGAACGCGGAAGAGGAATTAGATTACTATCTAAAACCTGATGTCTCGCAACTTCAAGTTCCTGTGTTCGCGTGGCCTCGCGATATCCTTAAGCCTTTTGCTCTTGAGAAGGAAATTCCTTTGAAAGAGGTGCTAGAGCGTCATGAGCAGAGGGTTGCTGTGAAGAAGGGTATCAAGGGCAAGGCCGTGATGTGTGGCATTGGCGCTGCACACCTTCCTAGATCAGATGGCGTGGCTGTAAGCGTTCCGACCGTATCTATGCAGGATGCCATAACCTTGAGTAAGCTTAAGGAAGCGGGGAGTTCCGCCGCTCCAGAGGAGAGTCCTGAGCATCGCCATAGTATATAGGCTTTTTGTATATTTATGTATCTTTCCTTGTAATTATTATTAATAAATGTGGAATAAGATACATTTTTGTTTTAAGTTCGTGGCTTAAATATACTTGCATTGTTTGCTAAGTTTGATTATTTGACCAAGTGTCTTGGCTCGTTATATTGCTAAGCTCGTACGGTGTACTTGGTATATGCGCATCCGTCGTGGGGTGCGCACGCGAGACTTACCTCGACGTCTCGAGAGTAAGGCGCTTAGCAAGGATGCGTGATCCAATGTTGATGGGTTTGCAACCCTCTTATTCAACGAGTATATTAGTAGGTTAACTTATCCTTTATGCCTTCGTGGGTCTTTAAGTGGTGCATGCACGCCATGTAGGCAGAAATATAAGATAAACAATATTGACATATATGCAATAAAGTAAAATGTGCTATGGAGTTAGCTAGAAACCATAACATTTTATAAATACTTGCAAGTTATTTGAAAAAATAGAAAATACAATTCCTAGAAAAGAAAAGAAAGACAAACACTTATTGGGCACCTCGTAGGGTGCAAGTGTGTTTGTGTAAGGGCCGTAGCCTAAAAGTAACATTTTTTGAGATTGCAGATGTTCCAAGTGCGCGCCAGGTCGTGACCTTCCATATCGCGCAGCCTGTACGCGTCGTTGCCGAGCGCGTCTGTGACCTCGTAAGGTCCTTCCCATTTGGGTCCGAGCTTGCCTGTGTCTTCTGCGTGGCTCGCATCGTTGGCGCGGTAAACAAAGTCTCCTGGTCTGAATGAAGTATGTTTGACTTTTGCATCATAATACTTCTTCATTTTTGCCTTAGCCTTTGCTTCGCGTATAGCTGCGCGTTCGCGTTTTTCTTCCAGTATGTCTAAGTCTATGCGCCGTTCCTCGTCATTTGTCGTGACATTGACCTCTGCTGTGCGTATAGTTGGCATTCCTATCTCGGCTGGTATGACGGCTTCTGTTCCATAGACTAGGGAAAATGGCGTGTCGCCAGTACTGGTTTTGATTGTCGTGTGATGCGCCCACAAGACGTGCGAGAGCTCATCTACCCACTTTCCTTTGTGTCTGTCAAGGCGCGCTTTTATTCCCTCGCCTAGACTGCGATTTGCGCGCTCAACTAGGCCATTGGTTTGTGGGTGTTTGACTGAAGCAAAGTGTTGTGTGATGTTCAATTGTGCGCACCAATCTTTGAATGGGTTATCACAGAATTGTTTTCCGTTGTCTGATATGATCTCGCCCGGTAAGCCGAAGCGACAGACAATGTTGTCCCAAACAAAGCGCTTGACTTGGTTTCCCGTAATGTTCACCACCGCTTTTGCTTCGATCCACTTTGTGAAGTAGTCTATGGCTACGATGAGGAATTTTACTCCTCCAGCTGCGACAGGGAAAGGTCCTGCGATGTCAATACCCCATTTGTAAAATGGCCATGGTGAAGTAATTGGTGTCAGCTCTTGTTGTGGTCGGCGCGGAATTGGTCTATGTACTTGGCAATTACTGCATTTTCTTATCAGATCGCGTGCATCACGATGCATTGTTGGCCAATAATATCCTGACCTTAGAGCGCTTGCCACTACGGATCGTGGCCCTGAGTGCATACTACATGATCCAGCGTGAATTTCGCGGAGAACGTATTCTGCTTGAAGGGGTCCAACACATCTGAGCCATGGCTGTAAAAAAGACCGTCGATAGAGTACATTGTCGCGTAGTTCAAATCGTTGCGCTGCGCGGCGTATTCTTCGAGCGTCTTTATGGTCTTGGGGTAGGGCTCCCTTGCTAATAAATTCGATGATAGGTGTCATCCATGTAGGATCTTGTTCTACTATCACCGTTGATATCTCCCTCTCCAAGATTGACTTGTTTTTTAGGGTTTCTACCAATACCTGTTTTGAGAGGTGTGCGAAGCTTGTGGATGCGATCTTGCTAAGTGCGTCCGCCTTCTTGTTATCTCCTCTAGGCACCTGTTTTATTGTGAACCTATCAAAGTTTTTGATCAAAGATTTTGTCTTTTCCAGGTATTGGGTCATGTGTTCATCCTTGGCCTCATATTCACCTAGCACGTGGTTAGCGACCAGTCGCGAATCTACGTTTGCTTCTAGATTGCGAACCCCCATTTGAATTGCAATACGTAGTCCAGCTAGTAGGGCTTCGTATTCTGCCTCATTGTTTGTGGCTGTGAATTCAAAGCGTAGCGCATAGGTGAATTCCATACCTTCTGGATTTGTAAGAATAAGGCCTGCGCCTGATCCTTCTACACACGAAGATCCATCTGTGAACAGAATCCAGGGTTCCTGTAAATCTGTTTTAGCTGCAGATGTCGGGCTGTCGCTGTCTGGCTTCTCTACGATAAAATCGGCTAGGACTTGTCCTTTGATTGCAGTGCGCGGTCTACTTAACAGTACACTCCATTTTTGTAAGCGTCCTGATGCGTCAGGCTTAGAGATAACTTGTTTGATTGGCTGATCAGTGATTACAACTATTGGATGTGCTTGAAAGTATCTGCGCAACCTTTTGGCTGCGAACACTAGAGCCAGGACCAGCTTCTCCATAGCGTTGTAGTTAGTCTCTGTTTTCTTTAGGGCTTTACTTACGAAATATATGGGTGTCTGGACGGAGTTCCGGTCTGTCAATAGAACGGCGCTGACTGCTCCATGGGTTGCCGACAAGTACATGATTAGTTCTTCCCCTGGTCGCGGTGCGACAAGTTTGGGAAGAGATGCCAGATGGTTTTTGAGTTGTTGGAAAGCTTCTTCCGCTTCGGTAGTCCAGCGAAAGTCTCCCTTTTTGGTACACTTCGTGAGTGTTTTAAATAGGGGAAGAGATTTGTCTGCTGACTTAGATAAGAAGCGGTTCAGCCCTGCCAATTTTTCATTTAGTGACTGGACTTCTTTGAGTGTGCGCGGGGAGGGGAGATCAATAACGGCCTTTGTCTTTTCTGGGCAAGGCTTGATTCCATCAGGTTCTATCAGGTATCCAAGGAACATCCCTTCGGTCGCGCCAAAGGTGCACTTTTTTGGATTTAACTTCATGTTGATCCGTCCCAACGTTCGGAATGTTTCCTCGATGTCGCGCACCAATTCGTCCTCTGTATGGCTTTTTATGACAAGGTCGTCGACATAGACTTCCAAGTTTCGGCCTACTTGTTTTTCGAAGGCTGTGTCCACCAGTCGTTGGTATGTCGCGCCTGCGTTCTTCAGGCCAAAAGGCATTTTCGTGTAGCAGTATACTCCTTGACTGGTGTGGAAAGCTGTTTTTTCTTCATCTTCCACTGCCATCTGGATCTGATGATACCCTTTATATGCATCTAGGAAGCATTTGAAGGGGTATCCGCATAAGGATTCGACCTTCCAGTCTATCTCTGGCAGTGGATAACAGTCCTGTGGACATGCTTTGTTGAGGTCCGTGAAGTCCACGCACATCCTCCAACTGCCATCGCTCTTCTTTACCATAACTGGGTTAGAGAGCTAGTCGTGATAGTATACTTCGCGCATGATGCCTGCGTCTACGAGCTTATGTACTTCTTCCAGAATAGCCTTTGCACGATCTGGGGCCTGGCCGCGCTTCTTTTGTCGTATTGGAGGGTATCCTTGTCGGATTTGTAGCTTATGTTCTGTGATAGAGCGCGGTACTCCCGTCATATGCTTTGGTTCCCATGCAAAGATGTCTAGGTTCTTTTGCAAGAGTGCGCATACAGCTGCTTTACCTTTGTCAGATAAAGATCCTCCAATCGAAACTTGTTGTTCTGGGTAATCTGGGTGAATAGCGACTTTCAAATTTGGCGTTTTTTCCGTGCGCTGTTCTGGAATGGTCTCTGCTTCAGTTGTTACTGCGATGCATTCTCTTGGTGGTATTGTTGTGTTATAGAGAGTGACAACTCCTCCTTCCACTGGGAATTTAAGCATTCCGTGCGCTGTGGATGGTACCGCGCGCATGGATGATATTCCCGGTCTTCCAATGATAC
This sequence comes from Artemisia argyi, assembly GCA_030686995.1. NCBI lineage: Eukaryota > Viridiplantae > Streptophyta > Magnoliopsida > Asterales > Asteraceae > Artemisia > Artemisia argyi. The sequence goes on from CM060696.1 coordinate 104,807,466, forward strand.
CATTGTATGGTGAAGGAGACTTTATTACCATAAAGTTTATCCATGTTGCGGTTGAGTGTTGTTCATCTCCTACGACCACCAACAAGCGTAACTGCCCCATAGGCCAAATCTTTTCTCTTGTGAATCCTGTTAATGACGTTGTAGCTGGTATCAACTGACTTTGGATTTCCGGTCGCAGTCTTTTGAAATAGTGATCGTACAGGATGTCTGCGGATGCTCCTCCGTCAATGTACATGCGGTGGATGTCATGTCCCCCTGTATGTATTTCAATGGTTAAGGGCTCCACGACTGCGTTGTTCGCAGCTATAGTAGGGAAGGATATCTCTTTTTCTGGAGAGAATTTTTGGCTGACTTTTTGCTTTATCCTGCATTGCCATGATTGTATCATGTATATAGTATCAGCTTTTTCCTTTGGGGGCTCTTTCTTACCCCCGTTTCTCTGTTTATCTTTTCCCTCCTTGATGTTTTTTACGAGGTGGTTCATCCTCCCTTCTCTAACTAGCTTTTCAATTAGCTGTTTTAGTTGGACGCACTCTTTAGTTGTATGGCCCTTTTGGCCGTGGTACTCGCAGTATCCACTACCTAGGCGCTTTTCTTCTGCAGTGCGCATTGGTGGTGGTTTTGGGAAGTTCGCACCTTCTATCACAAATATTTCTCTCGGAGTCTTAGTGAGAGGAGTATATTTGTCGTTCTCTCTTCCACTGCGATAATTCCTGCTGCGGTTGTTATTCTGATCGTTGGATTGTCTCCGCGGCTGTTCTTATTGCCTATAGTTTGAATAACCTTTTTTGCTATCCGCAGCAGCTGCTTCTCCTTGTATAAAGGATCTGGTGCGCTTTGTTAATTCGTCAAAGGTCTGTGGAACTTTGTCATTCAGCTTGCGGATGAGTTCTGGGTTATTGATCCCATTCATGAACCCTGAAATTTTTAGGATTTCAGGACATGTTTTGACTTGTATACACTCATCCTTAAATCGTTCCATAAAAGCGCTGGTTGATTCCCCTTGACGCTGTTTCACTCTTGCTAGTTCCACAGGGTTTTTAGCGCACTTCTTTCGCTGGGTGAAGTTGAGGCGGAATGCTTTCCGTAGTTCCTCAAATCCACCGATGCTCCTACGTGGGAGTTTGCTAAACCATGTGCGCGCGTTTCCTACTAACGTGGAATTAAACATGTGGCACCATACGGGCTGTGGCCAATTTTCGATAGTTGCGGCTGATTCGAAAATTTTTAGGTGATCGTCAGGATCACCTGTTCCATCATATGTTTTCACGTTAGCGGGCATGCGTCTGCGTTTGTGGTCTGAGTAATCGCTGATGCGCCGTGTAAACGCATCGATTTTCTGGCGTCGCCATGGGAGAGACATATCTTCATCCTCTTCCTCGCGACGTCTTCCTCTTGACTTCCAGTGTCCTGTTTCTTTTTCCTCGTTGTCCGAGGAGTCGCTGGAAGAATAGTCTCTTTTTCGGCGCTTGCGCCGGCTTCTTTCAGAAGAAGAGCTTGAGGGATCTCTGCTTGGGGATCTTCTTCTCCCCAACCTGTCTTGAATCCTCCTACTCCCAGGTTTGGAAGATCCTTGGCTTGGCGAATGTTGGGGCCCTAACCGATCTTGTATTCCCCGACTGCCAAGTCTGGAGTGGACATTGGTGCGCCTCTCGCTGTCTCCTGAGTATTGTGAATCAGATATCGTACCCAATCTATCATGGATAGTGGTACGTTCTGCGCGTCTTCCTCGTGGGTGACGCGATGGTGATGGTTCGCGGTGAGGACCAAAATTGAGTCGGGCTTGTAAACCCGCGCTTGCTCTTCTTGTTGCTTCTTCTTGCATGAGGGCGGTTAGGGTTTCATAATTTTGGGATACAAAGTTTCCCAAAGTTAGATTAGGTGCGTCCTCAGTTGTTGCAAGAATTTCTGCCTCAGTGTTTGGCGCCCTGTTTCGTTCAGGCGCGCCTGGCGGCGCAGTGTTGTTCACTGCGGGTGTAGCCTGATGAGGAGTGGTGAAGAGAGTGCGTTGGAGTTCCTCAACGCTTGGGACCACTGGTGTGACTTGAGTAGTTCTTATAGGTAGTTCTACTGCTAGGCGAGGGGGGGTTGTTCCTGCCTCGTGGTGACCAGGCGTGCTGGTTGTCCCAGCAACTTGTCTGGAGGTCGGATCTTGTTGATTCTTCCTCTGATGGTCACGTTTTTCTGACTGCGGAGTCCGCTGGCTTGAATTCTTATGTTTCGTCATTCTAGTTCTTAGTAGGGTCCCACGGATGGCGCCACTTGTTGATACAAAAGTTGGGCGTACCTGGTTATGGGCTTATGCTCTCGTACCAATTCCCTTCTTAGCACTTGTTACCTGCGTACTAAGAAAATAAAACAACACCGTTAGGCTTATCGAGGGATTGTCTCCCCCGATTAGACTCCGGCGTGAGAGTAAGTAATCGATTTAGGGTTCTCGTGAAGAGTTAGGGTTTTGTATATCGTACCTTTGAATGAAAGATGTCATTCCTTATATAGGAGCTGAAACCGCGTAGGTTTCTTGCTCCTTACTCTTCGCACTCGTGGTGCTTATCGGGGTAAGGATATCTATTCCATGAATAGATGATCCTTATCGCATACCCGGTTAGTTTAGTTGGGCTTTGGGCTTCGTGAGCCCAAGCCGTTAATATTATTATGGCCCTTTATTCATTATGATAGCCCACTCGTGGTGGGTTTGGGCCGAGTAATGTTTATCATTTGGGCTCATGGCCCATATATAGACTATACGTCATCAGAAAGTTAACTACCCCGTTAGTAAAACTTTTCATTGATGTCTTTCCTTATATTCGTGACAAAATTCACTGACGAGAAAAATCCACGCAAAATAGTCATGGCCCAATTTTCATAACTTTTCAACTTTGTGACGACCTAGATTTTCGTGACTAAACCAATTTACTGACAAATTTTCCACCGTTAGTTATGATTTTCTTGTCCTCACTAAAGCCCTTTTTTCTTGTAGTGCTTTATTGAGCTAGACATGATTTAGGAGACGAAGAGGAAGCGAAAGAACTTAAAGAGACAAACAGAAAGAGGAGTAAACCGTAAAAAAACTTTATAATCTCCATTAGTTTTACTTGCATTAACTGAAAGCAAAATCTTCAGACACACTAAGACATCATCTTCAAACATTTAAATATGAAATATTAATCGTCACAATAGTTGGACGTTCTCAAACACGTTCTCTTGACTTTTAAACTCTTGAATATGACCATGAAGTTCAATTCTTATCAAGGAATATCATGTATATGAAATGTTATATATCAATCATAAGCATATAATCATTTATGTACTATTTTTACTAGTTTATGTATATGTTATACACATATTTTCAATATAAACTCTATAATCATAATAGAGAAAATTCCTAAATAGGTACAAATCTTTTTTGTGGTCTACAATGTGGTCACCTCCAAGACCTTCTTCCAATTTTGTTCATTATGTGACACGTGTTGAGTATTGGTGGAGTCGCACAATCGTACGGTCGTATATAACCAAAATTGTAAAAGGGTCTTGGAGATGACCACATTGTGTAAAAAAAATGTAACTTTTCAAAAAAAAATTCTCATCATAATATCTTAAAAGGAAGACAAGCTTTCAAAATTGTGTGATGTACTATTTTTACTAGTTTATGTATATGTTATACACATATTTTCAATATAAACCCTATAATCGTAATAGAGAAAATTCCTAAATAGGTACAAATCTTTTTTGTGGTCTACAATGTGGTCAGCTCCAAGACCTTCTTCCAATTTTGTTCATTATGTGACACGTGTTGAGTATTGGTGGAGTCGCACAATCGTGCGATCGTATATAACCAAAATTGTAAAAGGGTCTTAGAGATGACCACATTGTGTAAAAAAAATGTAACTTTTCAAGAATTTTTCTCATCAAAATATCTTAAAAGGAAGACAGACTTTCAGAATTGTGTGAAACCTCTAGTCAGAAAAGTTAATAGCATACTTTCTTTTACAAGGAAAAACATATGATCTCCTAGATACAATGAAATGCAATTTGGTCTCATAATCATTTCACCGTACTGGTGGTAGGCATTAAAAAAATAATAATAATAATAATAATAAAAAAAAAAAAAAAAAAAAAAAGGTGCTAGATGGCAAAAAATATACTTAGGGGTGCTTGGTAAGGGGGTTAAGGGGGTGGGGAATGGGTAAGGAATTCAAAAGAGCCCACCTTACTCAAATTAGGTGCTTGGTTAGGGGTGTGCAAAGGTATTGATTACCCCGTAGTGGGTAACCAATATTATAGAGTAAATTGAGGGGTAAGGTATTGATTACCCACCTCACTCAATCCTTTGCATTCCTTTTCCCTTTCTCTTTCCCTTTACCTTTACCTTTCCCCACTTTGAACCAAGCGGACCCTTAGTGTGTTTGTTATGAGGGTGGGTTTAGGTTGTAAGATTTGAGTAGTGGAATGAAAGAAAAGAAAATTGTTTGTTTTGTGTCTATGAGTCGTGCAACAGTAATTCATAACCATAGATCCATGTTTACACGAATCTTGGCATAATGCTTGGATTCTACTGACAAACTTTTTTTTTCCTCGTGTTTTGCTTTTCACATTTTTTTTTTCTTTAATTTATTTATAATAATATAGTATTTGTTATTAACTAATATTTTATTCATTAAAACATCCGACAAGTCATAAATTATATTGATTCATTTCTAAAATCTTTTTTCTAAACAAACAACATATTTTGTCTCACTTAGAGCACATGATATTGTGCTAAATGGCTCGCCAAATGCAACTTTTTTTTCATGTCATTCGTGTGTCATGGTACCGGCCAACATGCAAAACTTGTGCCAAAGGGTTTTGAGCCACTGCAATGGCTCACGCCAAATGCACCCTTTTGTGGGGTTTTTTTTTTTTTTTTTTTTTTTTTTTTTTAATTGTGAGTGAGTGGGAATATTTGGTGAAGTATTTTGTGGGACCTACAGGCTACAGGTAATGTTATTGGTGTGTTATTAAATAGGGGTGTTTTAGTTAGTAGAAGAGAATGAGATGGCATACATTTGGCATGCTATGATAACTTAGGGGTTGTTTACTTTTCTTGTTAGATAAGAGACACATGGGTCCCATCATTTGTTAATGCGTCTGGATGGAGAGGCCACCCCAATTCTTCCTTTGGTGATACAGATACATTAAGGGCATGTTTGGTACAAAGAATTGAGGATGAGGAAATGAAAATCAATTTATTTCTTATGTTTGGTACCTCAAAGAAATAAAAAGATGAAGAATTGTAACTCCTAAGAATTGGTTCCTTTGTATTTTGTGGAGAGTTGGTTTCCCATCTAGTTGGTAAAGAAATGAATTCTTTGCACAACTAAATAATAATAATAATAATAATAAATAAAAAAAAATAATATTTTAATATAATAATAATAATAATAATAATAATGTATTAATATAATAATAATAATAAAATAATAAAATAAATAATAATAATAATAACAATAATAACAATAATATATTAATATAATAATAATAATAATAATAATAATAATAATAATAATATTCAAATATAATAATAATATATAATAATAATAATAATAATAATAATAATATTTTAATATAATAATAGTATATTAATATAATAATAATAATAAATTATTATTATTATTATTATAATAATAATAATAATAATAATAGTATTGGTTTTGCTATTGCTAGAGGTGTGGGCGCCCAGTTGGTTTCTCGGCTCCCCACCAATTTCTTGTAAAATCCTATTTATTGTTAATAAAAGTGATAATAATAATAATAATAATAATAATAATAATAATAATAATACTGGTTTATTGAGTCAATTCTCTGATGTTACCAAACACTGGATTTTATATTGAATTTCTTTGAGAATTTATTTCTGTGATTTGATTTCTGCACTTTATTTTATATTTTTGAATTTCACCCTACCAAACGTGCCGTAAAGAATTTAGTGGGTCCAATTTCAAAAACAAGTATTATTAAATTAGTGGGACCTATTAAATTAGTGGGACCTACATTCCCTTCCCATACAGAAAAAAAATAAACAACCCCTTACTCTCTTACATCAAATCTAAATACAAACTAACAAACCCAAATCCAAATCCTAATTTTAGAACCAAACGGACCTTAAAAGCCTGCAACTTGAATAATTAAGTATCCAATTTGCCTTATACCAATATTGTTGATGCATAATCTGGCGCGGACTGATTCAACGACTCTCCTTGGGCCGTTAGTCGTCTTCATAAGCCCTAAGTAGACCTGTCAACAAAGAGAACCCGTTAGGAGTGGACCCGAGGCCGTAGCCCCGGGATCCACCTCCGACGGTCAAGTTAGTATGTGATGCGCGGAGCATATAATAGCTATTAGGTTTAGGGTAACCTGTTTGGTTGTATTGTAATCTGTTCATGAATGAGACCCCAGCCATGTATTTATAGGGCATGGATTAGGGTTAACGCGTAGAGTGGGCCGCTGGCTACCCGGGCCTGACCCATTCCTGGCCCAGTCCGGACCATACATCCACAAAGTGCGTAAAGTGGGCCGCTGGCTACCCGGGCCTGACCCATTCCTGGCCCAGTCCGGACCATACGTCCACAAGCCTCCGAGTTTAGTATGACATAGCGCACGGCTATGTTATGCTAAACTTAAGTTCTGTTTATGGCTGCGTAGGCTCAATCAACCAAATGCGACGGTGCGCACTGGGTTTATATGCGCGTAAGGGACGGATCATACTGCGCAGTCCATATGCGACAATGCGCACTGGGATTGCGATTGTGATTGTCTCACAATGCTGAAAGTGTCCGTGGCGAAGGTGGATTCCTATGTTGTATCCTGGGTAAGGACGTACCTTTTATACCAGTAGTGATGCAACATTGTGCGACAGAAGACGTGCTTCTGTGGCAGAAGTGCGCGTTGTTCGCGACAGAAGTGCGCGGTGTGCACAATAAAGATGTGCGCAGTACGCAACAAGAATGTGCGCACTATGTGCGCAGAGGTGCGCGCTGTTTGCGCGTCTTTATAACCGACAGAGAACGTCTCCCCTGCGGCAAGATGGTGCGAATATTTAAATTCGTCTTTGTACCGGGCCTGCAGTACCTCTTACGTACGATCTGCTTCCAAATATATCTGCGTGACGCGTGCGCCAACAGTGGTATTATATACCCTGGTAGCCCCCCAAGTTTGATGGTGCTACTCGTGTAGGAGCATTAAATTTAATTATCCTGAAAAACACTTAATGCAAATATTAAAAGTATATGCCGCTAATCGCAACATATAAAACTTAATGAGGTAAAGATTAGCGCGTAGCAAAAGTATAGCACATAGCATATATAATATATAAAAGAAGTAGTAGTGTGCATTACACCTATCGTGAGGTCTTACAAACTACGTAAAAGAAGTAGCACGTAGCTAATAAATAAAAACAGTGCGCGCATGGCGATTAATTGATCTTTTTGTTTTTTATTTATTTTTTTAAAGAATGGCGCGGATGGATGTACCATGACTGCGACTAATAGTTTTATCGTGCACGCACAGACGCAGATAGATTTATCGTGACCGCATAGACTCTAACGTTTTGTGGATGATCGCAGAGGACCACGGCTTTCGTCCAGTGCCTGTACGTGACAGGGCAGTGCGCTCATGGCGATTGACTAGCATCGTGGTGACTGTACGTGACAGTGCGCTCATGGCGCCAATCTGCGAAGATTTCCGAACGCATGGCCTGATGCGGGTAGATTTATCGTGACTGCGCTGTTTCGCGGTTAAAAGATAAAATAAGTCCGATCGTGCGGACGTAGCGCGTGGCTATAGGTAAAATCGTGTTTACCATAAAAGATTTATGTAAAATCTTTTGAATCTTTAAAAAGATAAAGTAGGTCCGATCGTGCGGATTTATAATATTATAGGTAAAATCGTGTTTACCATATTTAAAAGATTTATGTAAAATCTTTTCAATATTTAAAAGATATGCGCCTAAAATATCGGGATATCTTTCTAAATTTTAAAAGACTTGCGCAAGTTAAAAGATTATGCGCAAAATAAACAAATTGTTTTAGGTTTAAATGTGTATTGTTGCACAATACAAAGTATGTTCTGCTTGATATGTTTGACTAAAAGTCAACCCAATCAAGATATTCGTAGCTGCTTTTGTACGTAAAGAGTAATAAGGCAAAAGTAATCTTGTCGATTGTTTCTTTTATTTTTCTGTGTATATCGTATACACGATAAAAAATATATTGGTAAAGAGGTACCGGATTTTAAACTCGTGGTTGCTTTCCGGTGATGTGAGAACACGAAACTTGTCGTAGCCATGTCCCACGGATGGCGCCACTTGTTGATGCATAATCTGGCGCGGACTGATTCAACGACTCTCCTTGGGCCGTTAGTCGTCTTCATAAGCCCTAAGTAGACCTGTCAACAAAGAGAACCCGTTAGGAGTGGACCCGAGGCCGTAGCCCCGGGATCCACCTCCGACGGTCAAGTTAGTATGTGATGCGCGGAGCATATAATAGCTATTAGGTTTAGGGTAACCTGTTTGGTTGTATTGTAATCTGTTCATGAATGAGACCCCAGCCATGTATTTATAGGGCATGGATTAGGGTTAACGCAATAGAGCGAAACAAGCAAATTTAAAAGTACGACCGGGGTGGGTGTTCATCCTCACGTACATGGAGGCTGAGATTATGCATCATAAGTGATAATAAAGTAAGATACGCAATAGAGCGAACAAGCAAATTTAAAAGACAAGGACGTAAGAATACCTGCGCTCGGCTATTACAGACATAAGATGAGGATACAGCTCCTCGTCGTACTCGATGCTGAGGGCGCGCAGCTTCTCCTCATACATCACGAGCGTCTTCTCCATGCGCTCCTTGAACTCTTGCAGGCTAGCATAATGCTCAGACCTTTTTTCTTCAAGATACGCCCTCGACTACGATGCTTTTGCCTTCACCTGCTCAAGCTTCGACCTCGCATACAGCAGGTCCGCCAAAATGCTCATCTTATCTTGGGCGATTTTCTCAGCATGCGCCCTCGACTCCCCAAGCTCCACTTGCGCATCCGCCAATTGTGCGCGGAGGGCCACCAACTCCTCCTCCTTCTGGGCTAGAGCACGGCTCTCCCCAGCATACTTTCCCTTCAGCTGAGCAACAAGCTCAGCTTGGCGGGCAGTGGTCGCAGCCAGCTCATCCATCAGCTGCTGCGCCTCACCACCATCAACAGCCTCGGTATTCCCCTCCTTGTTTTCGTTCTGCGGAGAGGAAACCTCATCGTCCTTCGCGTCGTCATCCCTACGGAACAAAGACAGTCAACAAAAAATTACAACAAGTAATTGCAAAAAAAAAAAAAAAAAAAGAAAGAGAGAAAGAATGCACACTTACAGAAATGGAGAAGCATCAGCCTTCAACCGTGCGCCGGAGGTCGAAGTTTCTTCTGCGTTCGACTCTGCGTCTTTGATGACGTGTCGACGCCTCTTGCTTGTGCCACTGGTTCCAGCACCTCCCTTGCGCTTTAAGTTCTGCGCAACTTCTTCCCTCAACACCTCCTCAGGCTTCAGGATCCGAATGCTGTCAGATGACCCTGAGCGCGCCTCCTCGCGCGCCACTTCCACTTCAGGCACCGCCTCCACAGTGGGCGCCACCACTACCTCTGGCGCCACACTCTGGACGGGCGTCACCACAAGTGGTGGCGTGTCCTCGGGGACTGTCGCGGGCAGAACAGTCAAACGCCCCGCGGTCGCTTCCAGCAAAGGCAGCTCCCCCTCCTTCAGAGGACGCACCCCTATGGTCACCTGCTTTGGCTTGTCAAGCTTCACCACTGCGAACAAGTCCATCTCTGCACATACAAAAATGAAGCAAGAAAACAACGAAAGATTAGTTGATAAATGCGCGAAGATACAGAATGAAAAACTTACAAACAATTACAAAGGATGAACACCCACCCCGGCCATCCTCACTCAGGAAAGTGGGAACCTCATCTGCTGCGCCAAAATACGCGCGACTCAATCCTACATGTACCAAAAACTCCTCCGGATAGGGGTTAATGGCCAATCGATTGGCATCTAACGTCTGCGCGTCAGCAATCCTATAGGAACCGGGTGCGGGACGCCCATCCCTTGGTAAAGACGCCTGAGTATAAAACTCAAAATTGGAGGGAAAGACCGCGTCGTCTACCCAAAAGAAATATTCCCTCCAATTCTTAAGGGAGTCAACCTTTTCCGTGTAACATTGAAACGCACGCGGGCGCTTCGCAAAGGACACCCAACCATTCGACCATGTTGAGTGATAAAAGGAGCGGAACAAGTCCACGGTTGGTTCTATCGCTAGTAAACGGCAGTTTACCTCAAAATTCGACACCTTCGCCGCACCTATACAGTGCAGCTGAGAGATGTGGAGGCGATAGTAATTGAGCAAGTCGCTCAGAAATATAGATATAGGTATGCGGTAGTTAGCGTACTCGAAAAATTTCGTGTATAAACCTATCTTCCCTTCGGGGAAGTCGGCTATACACGCATCGACATCTGGAGCCTCGGGATGTACATCCAAAGGCACAAAATAGTCGGAAGAAAACTGCGTGACGTCCTCAACAGACAACGCAGAGCGAAACTCCTCTAACTGAGCGACCATGTTCATCATAAAACTAAGTGGACGCACACAAAGATTACCTACAGAAGCTCAAAGGTTTTCTAGCAAAAACGCTCTCAAAATGAAGAAGATGAATAGTGGTTGTGTGTGTATTTTACTGTGTGGTGAAAATAAAGGGGGGCGGCACTCTTATATAGGGTGGTAAAAACCCTAATTCACGCCCACGTGGATCCCACTCACAGTAAACGTGTGGCTAGAAGATCAAAAGGTACAACACTTTTTCCCGAATCCCAAGTGATACGTGGACACCACCCCCGATTACCGAGGTGACTATTTTGAACCTGTTAGGTGCATTGCACCTCCAAAAAGGCGGTAACAATTTGTTCATTCTCCCGCCACGCTTACCGCTGCTTACATTAAGTCTAGTACCCGCGGCTACGTGCCGCGCATACTAGACTGGGGGGACATGATGACGTATAGCCTATATTTGGGCCGCAAGCCCAAATGATAGACATTACTTACACTTAAGCCCATCACGAATGGGCTACCATGACAAATGGTATGGGCCGCAGTATTAATACTTTGGGCCCATGAAGCACAAAGGCCCAATCTAACTCACCGGATATCCGATAAGGATTATCTATTCAAGGAATAGATATCCTTACCTCGGATAAGCACCATGCGTGCGAAGAGTAAGGAGCAAGAAACACGGTTTCTTAGCCCTATATATAGAATCATACGATTCTCATCCAAGGTACGATTCACATAATCCCTAAACTCTTCAACCAAAACCTAAATTCGATTACTTACTCTCACGCCGGAGTCTAATCGGGGGAGACAATCCCTCGATAAGCCTAACGGTGTTGTTTATTTTCTTAGTACGCAGGTAACAAAGTGCTAAGGAACGAATTGATATAAGAGCAAAGCCCAACAATCAGGTACGCCCAACTTTTGTATCAACAAATATGTAATAAAATTAATTTGGTTTGTTGAGATGATATATTTAAAGGCTTCTATTCACTTGAGCATTTCATAAAACATTCAGTTTACATAACATAAAATGATACAGTAATAAGTTTAAGTAGAAGGGAAAAAAATGGTAATGTGAATTCGAATTCGAATTTTGATTTTGACAAAGATTACCTAAGCATGTGGGCATTCAACATTTCGGCGTGTTGTAGGATACGTGGAGAACGATTCAATTCCTTTTGGCCACATACTTGCAGATTGGTTTTGAGATTAAGAATTTGACCAAGTTAACACTCGAACTTACAACTATCAAGGCTGAGGCGGGACGAAAAGCCTCCTGAACAGAAGTGAAATGGGCGGGAAAAAACAGTTTAGGATGATACAAATATGGGTTCAAGGTAAAAAAACCTAAATGTAATGAAGAAATTAAGCGTCCAATATGAGAAGTTACAGCGGTCGATGGCCTTTTGTAAGATTTACGCTAGATTAACATTAACTCAACCCTTCAACTAATTTTCTCCTACTCCACACTGAACAAACTAATGATGAAATTAAACAGCTAAAAGATGTAACCATGTGTGTTATTCATTTACTCCACACAAATGATACGTCGTTAATATTAGAAATACACAAAAGAGCAAAACCGAATTACAATATGACACGAAGCAACAACTGCAAATTTTAAAACGTCCAACTCCACACATAATGTACCCACCTGCAACCGTAAATTTTGAAAAAAAACAAAAACATGGTTGGCCAGTTTGCATAATTTGGCGGAATAGGAAAAGATTTGAAATATATAACCTCTCAGAAACTAAGTTTATCTCCCGATAAATACATATCTTCTCTTGTTTCGCTCTAAAATCATATGCTCCCCTGCATCTGCAATCACGTTGAACCACTTTACTTTTCTTGTTGACAACATGAGATATCCCATCACCAATCCAAGTAGAGTCCCACATCCATATCCCAATGTCACCACTTTCCATGTAAACCCATTTTTCTCCTCATGTTCTTGATCAAGTTGCGGTTTGTGTGTACGCTCACTGCACTTCTTTGCCAATGGAAACCCACAAAGTCCCAAATTCCCTGCAAATGAGCTCTCATCAAATGTGTTGAACTGTGTTCCTTCTGGTATACGCCCTACGAGACGATTTTGCGAGAGATTTAAGACTCCAAGACCCTTAATGCCTGCAAGACTTTGAGGGATTTGTCCAGTGAGTTGGTTCCAAGATAAGTCTAATGATTCAACTTCTGATATTTTACCAAGAGAATCTGGTATTCGACCGTTGAGGTTGTTGTGAGATAAGTTGAGCACTTTCAAAGAGTTTAGTTGACCGATAATATCTGGAATCTCCATTTCAAAATTATTCTTTGATAGATCAAGAATCGTGTACTCAACCCAAAGTTTTGTAAAAAGTACATTCACCCCTTTCACCACAACAATAAATGAGTAATACTTGGAACCTAAGTCCAAGTATTTTGGTTTTGTGTTGTTTTGTACCATATTCTTTAAGGCATTAGAATTTTGAAGATATGTCGCAGGAAGTTGGCCAAAAAACACATTATCAGATAAGTCAAGAACTTGCAGACTTGGAAAAGAGAATTTCACTGATGAAGAAGTTTGAATGATACCGTGAAACTTGTTTGATTTGAGGACAAGAACTTCGAGATTTGGAAGTTCTCCCAACCATTCAGGAAATGTTCCATTTAATTGGTTGTTTCCCAAATCAAATACTCTTAAGGATTTACATTGTGAATAAGAACTTGGCACTTCTCCTTCTAATTGATTTCCATTCAAAATAAACCCCTTTAAGTAGCAGTCCGTGTATACATTTGGAACTACGTTTGGAAGGGTTCCCTGGAACTGATTGTTCCGCAAATCCATCATTGCAAGCAAGTAGATTACATTTCCCATACATTGTGGAATCGATCCACCAAAGCTATTATTGGACATGTCCAAATAAGTTAGAGAGCTCATGTTGCAGATTGATGGAGGGAATGGTCCCCGGATCAAGTTTGACTGTAGAAATAGTTGTTGTAAACTATACCATTGAATATGTGGCAAGCCTGTTATGAAGTTATGTGATAGATTTACATGATACATACTATAACGTCCTAACTCCCCTGCCCAGTGAGGAACTTGGCCTTTAATTTCGTTGCTAGACAGATCTAACAATGCAATATTTGGCATGAGTCTTAATGACTCTGGAAACGCCTTTAGCTTGCAAGAGGCCAACTTTAAGATCAAAAAACCAGGGTTGACGAAATGATTGGCATTCTTTGTTGTAACGACAGAGAAACCGCTGTATGAAAGATCGAGATACTCAAGGTTTGTGAGGCTTGTTAACAGTGTATCCAATTCCCAGTCACCAATAAAATTATTAAATGAAATGTCTAGGACAGTGAGGTTTGGGAGTTTTCGAAGTTTATGCACATCAATATGGCCAGCTAACTGATTACTACTGAGGCGTAGCACTTTTAACGATGGAAGAGAAAACGAATCGAACGGTACATTTCCACTGAACATGTTATCATTTAAACGGATAGTTTGTAAATAGGGAAGAGTAAACAGCTTAGATGGCAATGGACCAGTGAGATTGTTCTCTGAAAGGTCAAGTAGTTCTAAATATTTAAGATGGAAGATGTTATCAGGTAAATTCCCTTGCAAATTAGTAAATCTTAGATCAAGAGATTTTATAGAAGATAGATTAAGATAAGATGGTAAAATCGAACCTATATTAACTTGATAAAGCGAAATGTGTCTCAAAAGGGTAGAAGTTTTCAGGAGATCTTCAAACACACGAGGTTGAATTCGCAAATTATCAAACCCATTCCAGGAGAGATCAATATAAACCAGTTTAGGAAGAAGTGATATTTCCAGAGGAATATTGCCCGTGAAACTGTTATATGACAAGTCCAGTGTTTCCAAAGAACGAAGATTGAAAATATAACGAGGTAATTCTCCATGCAATCCAGTATTGGAAAGATTAAGAAATTTCAAAGAAGATATATTGAGACTACTAGGTAATACCGAAGAGATATTAACATTTATAAGTGAAAGTTTTTCCAAATTGGTAGAATTTCGTAGTAGATTGTTCAAAACATGAGGTTCAAACGTAAATTGATTCAAAGACATATCAAGGGACACCAATTTATGAAGGAGTGTGATGTTCATAGGGACTTGGCCAGACATTAGACAAAAAGAAAGGTTAAGAAGTGTGAGACTATTTGAAAGCCTTCCAATTTCATGTGGAAGTTGGGAACCAGCAAAAAAATTATAAGCTAGGTTAAGTTTTTTGAGGCGAGGAAGGTTGAAGAGGGATGTGTTAGAATAGATGGTACCTTGTAGCATACCACAGCTAACGTCTATACCAATAACGTCACCGGTGGAGTGGTCACACGTAACACCGTCCCAATTACAACAATCTGTGCTCGTGTTCCAGTTCAGTAGTTTTGGATAATAACTCGAACCAAGCCAATCTTTACATGGGGTGAATCGATTCATGGGAATATCGATTGGCAAATTAAGAGAGGTTAGGCTCTTTTTAAACATAAGCAATGAATTTCTCTGTTGAGCAGAGCATTTAATATGACTGTTGTTATTCAAAGAACAAGTGAAAGAAGCAAAACAAAAGAAAATGAAAACTGAGTAAAACAACTTTAAATAGCTCATTTTTTGATTTTTTTGGGTGTGGAGGTTTGTTTGCTATAAACATCACCCTTGCTACAACTGCATATATATACTAGTAGTAGTAGTATAGTAGTATTACAAGTAATTAGTTTGAAATACTTTTGTTCAACATAAATAAATAGTTGTTGGACTTTCATAATACAGACCAATTCTCAGCTCACCTCACTCATTTCATCTGGAGAATCAAGTCTACATAGTACTTTAATATGGTCATGATAACAACTACTCAAATTCAAACTAAAAAAAGTCAAGTTATTAGCTAGTCAAATGTGGTGGTATTCAAATATAATTCCAAAGTCAAAAATATCGAACAGAAAAGAATGGCAATTCTTTTATATACTAAGTTGATCAAAGAAAAGATTTTGGGACATAAGATTTTTTAAAATATTTTAATCTTCGCAAACTCGCATTATGATACCAATCTTCGCAAAACCTGCACATGGTCCATACTGCTAGTATCGCTGACCAAATCTGCTTTCAAGAATGACTCGTAACGACATAGAACAAAAAGAGAACAAGAAATCCATTGCAATCCAAAAATGGATGAGATTCAAATAGATGAGAAGGCGTTTATAAACAGTTACAACAAATTCGGGGTTCAGTCTGCCAACAATCTTGGACTTTCCTTCACAGTAAGAAACTCTTATCATCAGATTAACATTTGCTGCATTTGAAAATGAGGGTGACAACCACGTCAAATGGTAAAAGTGTATGCCTTCAAAACGGTTGAGTCCCCCCTTCTTACAAGGCTAACAAAGCAGCATGTGCTGTGATAATCTCCAAGTCCATCTTGTAGCTGCACGGGTTGAAGAAAATATGTCAGAGATTGCTGGCTATATGAACGAGAAACAATAATAAACTTTCTGAAGATGATGTGGTAATTTAGACTTGTGTACTTACTAATGAACAAGAGGGGGATATGGAAATGGTTTTATCCAAAATGGGTCAAATCTAAACATATTGCTAGAATGAAAAATGTCAAATGGATTGTAAGTCAAATTTAGTTTCCATGTACTTGCTAGAATGAAATATTTTTGTACATTCTAAAAAATAGAGTCTGTAACCATCGCTGTTTACATAGACGAAAGCACAGATTTACAATTTCTTTAGAGGTGCAATAAAAAGACTGTACGAAGATAGTTTATCTCACTTAACGTTCACGAGAACAACTTATAGAATGAAAGAGCAGAATATGCTACTAATTGAGGTCAAGCGTATTTCAGTTTCCAGTTCTGTACAACACAACAAACAATATTGCAACAGTGTTCCCAATCTCCCACCAAGTTCCGCCAGTGGAACAAAGAGCATTACGGGTCTTAATAAAAACAAAAAAGTTATTAGGGTCCATCTGTTTACACATTTTACTCTATTTAGTGGGTCATTCTCTACTTATTTGTGCTGCATGGAATTGATGCCAGTAAAATGAAAAACAAAATGCACCAAAAATTAACTGTATTTATACGTTCTCAAAATATGCTATTCCTGCACAAAAAATGATAATCGCAAATGCTCATTCAGATGGGGCAAAACAAACAACAAAGTTAGAACTATTGCGAAGTATGCAAACTAAAGAAAAGTAAAGAGGATTTGGAATCAATTAATACCATTTATACCTCAATTACTTGTCAGCTTCTCTTTTAAAGGATCCAACAGGAACCACACTAGCAGAATCGTTATTACCGCTGCCGCTAATATCCATTCCTTGTTCCTTCAAAACGAGATCACAACAAATTTGCCATGTTATGCACATATTATCAAGATCAACATGACATACATACATTATACAACAATAGATGCAAGAATCGGAAAATTAAAGATTAAATATGTGAAGAGTAAGTTGCCTGGTTTCGGGACAAGAGCTACAATTGTTATTGTATAATTTGTGCATACAGACAGACATACAGTGAAATATTGATAGGAGAATTATGTATAACACATGCAGTCATATTAATTAAAGAGAAAACTGTTCTTGCAACTCCCTAAGTGTAACACCATAACCAAATCTTACAAAACAAAATTTCATTAGCACAAATACAAAATCAAATGCAAGACGGTGTAAGATCTGCTTAATATAAATGATTGAAAATAAAAGATATATGAATCATATACAAAATCGGTTTCGAATGACACTCAGATCAGCCCTAGCTTAAGAAACAGATATAACATACTATACCATCCCTCTTCATGAAGTTATCTAATTATGGATACAATATTATTAACTACTTTAATCATGGACATTCTATCATTGACAATTTTCTTTATGTAAATTAGATCCTTCATAATTTACTAACTAACGCAAATCTAACAGACTGCTACTAAAGAAGAACTTCGATTGAAAACTAAAATAAAAAAATGAATGCATAAAAAGTACCTGGTTATTTGAAGTTTGACCATGCATCCGTTGAGGTCTGGCATTAAGATCAAACAACTTACTTTCCATCCTGCCAGCACCATCATTATTATTTTCCAGCATTCCTATGGCAGATAACCGGTGGTGTTGGTTATCTCTTGTTGTAGCCTTCGGTTGATTGTTTTGTTCCCTCCTTACTTCACCACCTGGATCACCTGGTTGCAACCCTAACTCATCGTCACGACCACTTCTATCCCCTGGAAACTACAAAAGAATCTCATAGAGTAAGTCACTGTTTAGACGTTTTCAATGATTTAAGGTGGCAAAATGGGCAAGCTGGGCCAGCTTGATCTAAAACACATTTTTAGTCCCAGAAAAATTGTGATTTTTATAAACAAATAGTTTGTCAAATTAATATCTTTATTTTACCCTTTTGACTTATTGATATTAAGCGGAGCCCGATTTGACCCATTCATATGTAAATGGGTCAAAATTGCCACCTCTAATATATATGTACACAATTTTACGCAAAGGGATGTGGAACAAAACCAGAAACCTCGACTCTTTGCCTTAATAGCAGATATCTTTCATGTGTTCGTTTACCACCAACATGAACATTCATGTCACATTGTAAACATAGAGAACTTCCATCAATTCCACAGTAGAAGAAAGCTAAAGACATATTGGGAAAGCAAATTCAGAAAGTATACCATGTTAGGGAGTACTGTTTAAAGAAATAAAGGATAGTAACTGCAGTATCTAATAAATATATAACTGGTAGTATACCTGGTGCATTTTCACATATGTCACAACGTTGTACATCACTGGGGTCAGCAAGTCCTACTCGTACATGCCTACTGGCAAGCTTATTACACATATGCACCTGTCCAGCATTGCACAAATATATGTCAGTATCAACTACAAGCATCAGATCAATCTTTCTATGGATCGCATTTGCCACAAAGGATAAAAGAGTCTCAGAAAGTTGAAATCAGATGCAAAAGGAAATTAGAATACGAGTTAATCATATTTGCTATACTGCTCTATCATTAGAGTGAAGGATTCCTTACCTTAAACAACAATTAAATGATAACTTTACTTTGCTAACTACTACCAATATCATTTGTAGTCTCCCAAAATCTCATGATTTATATTAAGAAACATTTGCAATTCGGAAGCTTTTGTTTTTTGTCGATGCATTTCAATGTAAGTCTAAACGTGGGACCGGTGTATTTAAACTCGTCCATTACATGGTAACTTGGATAAAACATCGTAATCATCTTTCGTATTAGAAAGATAACCATGTGACGTTAACCAACTTTTGAAGGGTGGCATATTCTGAATGAAAAAGTATGATTGAGATTTAATAAGCATCGAGAATCTCATGTTTTTTAAGTTCAGTTTATATCAGCTTAGATGTATTACGACCATAATTTGCATAACTAAACTGTCTTAATGCACTCCATAATATAGCCATACGCAAGACAGATTATACAATCCCATCATTAACATGAAAAAGAAAATCTCAATCGCTAGTCATGTGCACCACATACTCATTAAAGCCAGAAGTACACAATTTGGGAAAGTTGAAAAAATAAATAAAATAAATACTAGCCAAATAAACGCAAGGTCCTAATTCATACATCTGGTGCCGGTGGACCCATAAATAAAGAGAGGAGATATAAAGATGTGGCTATTGCATGCCTAGAAAGACAATCATTCAAAAAAACAACCCAAACACATGCAACTCAAGAGACAAAAAACAAACCAACCAACCACCAAGACAAAACAATTACCTAACTTTAAACTAGATTTCAGATTCAATTAAAAAGCAACATAAAACTACTTATCTCATTAGCAACCAATGACTAAAAAATTACATCATTTACCAAACACTTGATATTTTTTCCCCCTTCAAAATAACTAATACCAAGCTTTGCAGACAAGGAAAACACGGTTTAACCAAATAAAGCTATTACTTACAGCTTATTTCATTGAAAAAGCGTCTCAGAGTAGCCTAGTTAGAGCCATTTGCTCAGTTTAACAAGATACTCCACACGTTCTTCCGAGTTTAATAACGTCCCACAAAAAAATGATCAATAATCAGTAATCTACTTGGATTTTTTATTAGGAATCAAAGCAGCAAACTTTAAGTTTATACGTATAATTTTATTCTTTACCTACCAATAATAGCAACCCACTTTCCTTAATGGTTGCTATAATTAGTACAAAATACTATTAAAGAAAAAAACTTTTTTCTAAAGCAATTTAAAATATTACTAGTAATAATCACAAAAACAAAATAACTTGAATTATAAAAACAAGACCCTATCTACCAAATTCATGATCTAACACAGATCCATAAACAATACTAAAGATTGAAACTTTTCATCACAAAAGCAAAAGGACATATGAGGTTTTCCGTGTTCAGGTTATCCGGATAGAGCGAGTCTTTTACTCAGATGTACATGACAACATTACACAAAAAACCCATAATCAAAATCTAATCTTTTTCACATAAACAAAAACAGCATCTAAATCCAACCAACAATCATCATTAAAAAACCAACTTTAAACACAAACAAAATACTAAAAATCAAACCTAATCATCACAAGAACTACAATACACAGAAAACCCATAATCAAAATCCAATCTTTTTCACATAAACATAAACAAGATTCAAATCCAACCAACAAATTTCATAAAAGACCTAAACTTTACAACACTATGCAAAAAACCCATCATCAAAATCCAATCTTTTTAACATAAACATAAACAAGATTCATTAAAAAAAAAAAAAAAAAAAAAAAAAAAAGCAAAGTTTAACCTTTTCATCACAAGCACGACAAAGAGCAGCTTCATCAGCAGCACAAAACAAGATCGCAGCAGCACTTTCACAAACATCACATAATGTTCGCATGATTATAACTTATTCCAACTTATTTTACTATCTCATTATGATTGTTGAATAACCCATGATTATAATTTCAAGATTTTATTTAAAAAAAGAAAAATTGTATTTGATGTGTGATTTTAAGAAGCAAAAATTGCGTGTGTTTTTGGGGAGAGAGAGAAGGAAGAGAAGGGAAATGAAACAAGGCTTTTAAAGAGGGATTTTTATTTCCAAAGTATAGAATTTTAAAGATATTATCCAAAGTATTTTTATAAAGTTTTATTATCCATAATGTTGTAAGTACTACAAAATAAGTCCTAATCTTTTCTTATTTGTTGACTTTAGATTCATTCTTCATTTGGTTACATGAATCTTGTTTAGATATTAAGACAAGAATATGTTTTAGGTAAGTGTTGGTTTCGGTTTGTGCAGGCTAGTTCGTTATAAGTTTGTTGATGTTTTTGTCGTAAGATGTTGCTAATTGGAACGTTGAGAGCCAATGTGAATCGGCTGAAGGACAATATGCGAAAACTAACTTAAAAATGAATGCGTCACCTGTTAAAAAGTGTGTTTTGATACTAAAAGCGTGATCATAACACAAAGTTGTGACATTTATTAAATTTTGTTGTTAAGATATATACGAACACTTTTAACAATTTTTTCGTAAGTTCTTTGTGTGTGCTTTCTTTAGTTGTAGAAAGGAAGCCGACTAGCATCTCATTTCATTGTGCATTCACATTAGCATCTTTTAATCTCAGCTTTTAAGCATCAATTTATTCCAGCTTGGTGGTTAAACAATATTGCGATGACAAAACTGCAGGGATGGAAAAAGAGCTTAACGCCAAGATGAGCAGACAATCTAAGAAGATTTTCTAATTACAAGAAAAAGAATAAGTATTATTCGAGTTTAAGTGTTTTAAGTAAATTATTTTTTTAAGTGTTTAAGTCAATTATTTTTTTTAAAAAGTTTTAAGTGTTCAAGTCAATTATTTTTTAATTACAAGAAAAAGAATAAGTATTATTCGAGTTTAACTCTTAAATATTACAATAGGTTTGTAACCATCATGATTGAAAAATGAAATCTCTTATATAACAAAGAAAAAGAACAAAGCTGAATATAGATCATTCACATCGACCAAATTGGATCAATAGAATAGCTCTATGATATGCAACAAACGTGTGATCGGTACTAACTTCGTTAGCATAGATTATCCAATTAATAAGTTATGATCAATTTGAAGTTGCAACAGTACGCTTACTAATTGGTTGCCATTAACACAAATTAAACTAGTCATATAATTGCAAGGAAAATAAAAAGCATATGATGAAACAAATTTATATAGCCTCATTCTAAACCTAATTCGGAAGAATTTACTACTACTGTACTTCACAATATGTTTCTTCTTTCCTGTTAACCATCATTTTGGTTTCTATTTTGTTAAATATTGTTAAACTCGACCAATTGTAATTAGATGATAATACTTAAAAGTTAATTATTACTCAAAAGCTTCATTGACTAAAGGACGCTAAGAGTGCAAATTGTTTGTTGCCACACCCTTCAACCGTGGTCCAAGGCAATTACTCCGTACAATAGAAGAGTATATGCAACAAAGTGAGGACAGCCACAAAGGCATTACCAACAAACTAGATATACTTTAATATGGACACAATTCAAACACACTACAAATTTGAGCCAGTTATATCAATCACATGTCTTTAACTGGTTTAAGATGTGAAGACTTTAAGAATGGGAGGTGATTTGCACACTCCCAAAAATGATTGGCACACTCAAAATGTGAGTGTGTTGACATTTATATCCTTACAGGATAAGAATAAGTCTAAACAATGTGAGGCTATAAATGTCAACACACTCAAAATTTGAGTGTGCCAATCATTTTTGGGAGTGTGCAAATCACTTCCCTTTAAGAATATATAAGTGTGCTATTGTGTTTAGCATTCTTTATCAGGACGCTTTCGCGCGTTCGGGCTTAAGGGGTTTGCGCGTGAGGTTTGTTGCTTACCGAGTTCCTAAGACCTTGATACAAGTAGTCTAAAAGCATCAAGCAATGGATTAACCAGAACCAGATACATAATCATATTTTCTTTTAACCAAAATGTAAGTCCATTGCTTTAAGTTTTAGAGGCATTATATAATACTTTTTCTATTCGTTAAAAACATTATCAACCCCATAGTTATATCATTGTAAATGTTATACTAAGTAATTGATTATGCAGGAGATTTTTATTTTGAATGGCGATTTTAATAATAAAAACTAGTAAGGATCTAGAAGACATTATAAACTAATGAAAATAGGGTTTTGCAGCCAAGTAACCAGTTAAAATTAGACTTACTATGATTTGAAATCCAAAAAAAAGGCATTTGTACAATATCGTCAAAGAGAAACTCACGTCTAGGCTGCCTTTTGCCGAATAAAGATTGATTTCTGAACCACCACAAATGCAACCACATCACATAACAAACGCCTTGAAGGACATCCTTCAAACACTTAGGCAAACGAATATTGATTAACCATAGGAGCCACCCATCATAAGAATTAATGATAGGGTCCTCAAGCTCTCACCAACGCATAATCCTACTTCTCACTTGACGAGCCAAGGAGCAAGATAAGAAGTTGTGAAAAGCGGATTCTACTGAAATGCAACAAGAGGAACAAATAATAGATGGGATCTCCACACCTCTTAGAGAAAGATTCAACCGAATAGGCAATTTGTCCCATCAAACTCTCCAAACAAAACACGAACCTTTATAGGAATTTTCTTAACCCCATCTAGTAGGAACGTCATTCTTCGGAAGGAACATATCATCTAGAATGCAACGAACCGATTTCACTGAGAATTCACCCGAAGCCTCCAAAGACCATAACCAATGGTCAAGCATTTGAGGAAGAGTTAAGTCCTTTACACATGAGTGAAGAAAACGGAAATGCTCCTCTTCAGCTCTTCCTCTAGGAGAGCGACGAAAAGAAGAGTCTAACGAAGGATGCCTTATTTTCTCAGCAACACTAATATCTTTACATGTCTTTAAAGCATAAAGCCTAGGATATTGAAGCTTCAAAAAAAGTCATTGCCTAACCATAAATACTCCCAAAAATAAAGAATAAACACAATTTCTCTTTTTTTTTTCTAACAAAAGCAAGAAGATTAGTACCTTTGTTTTTAAGAGAATGCAACTCGCGAACAATGTCTAACCAAGGAGAACGTCTAGAAATAGAGTTGTAATTATCGAGAGCTCCTTTAACACCATGAATAGCTTTTATGAACCTAGACCATAAAGAAGAACCTATGGTAATGAGCCACCAAACCCATTTGAGTAAAAGAGCACGATTAGTGGCGAAAATACTGGATACCCTGAGACCTCCCTTTTTCTTTGAAGCCAAGACACTTTTCCAACTACACCACACCATTTTCCTTTCCGACCCTTCAACTCCATTGAAAAAGTTTTTGCGAATCAATTCCATTTTATTCAACACTCCTGTTGGAGCTTTAAAAATGGACATATAGTAGAGAGGAATTGAACTGAGAACTCATTTCAGTAAAGTGAGACGACTGCCTATTGAAAGGGTAGTGAGCTTCCATTTAGATAAACAAGAAGATAATTTAGAAATAATTTCATCCCAAGAATTGATTCTCGACATAACACCTCCCACTTTGACTCCAAGATAAATGATGGGAGCAGAAAAGGTAGAGCAGCCT
Source organism: Artemisia argyi (assembly GCA_030686995.1). Lineage (NCBI taxonomy): Eukaryota > Viridiplantae > Streptophyta > Magnoliopsida > Asterales > Asteraceae > Artemisia > Artemisia argyi. The sequence goes on from CM060696.1 coordinate 104,831,679, forward strand.
ACCACGTTAACTGCTTCTTCAACTTCAGTTGTGCTAGTACTAATTCCCGTCAACTTGCTTTTATGAAGGTTTATCTTCAGACCCGAAGCCAAGAGAAAACAATTTAAAACATGCACAATGGTATTAATATTAGAAGCATTTCATTCGCCTACAAAGACAGCATCATCATTCATCGGCGTAGAAAAGATGAGATATCACCATAGACTCATTAATAGATATGCCCTTAAAAAAACCTGCATTTTGCACTCTAATGAAAGAAAGGTGTAAGATTTTCATGATCAAAATGAATAAAAAATGAGAAAGAGGATCTCCTTGCTTTAAACCTTTGCGAAAATGAAACTCCGAGGTAGGGCAACCATTAACAAGAACCAAACCCATGGCTGATTTGAGACAAGCATTAATCCAATTACACCATTCGCCACCAAAACCAAACGACTTAAGAACATCATCTAAATAATCCCATCTTACTGAATCAAAAGCCTTTTCAAAGTCAACCTTGAAAACCATAACTTTAAGTTTTCTATAGTTACACCATAAGAGAAGCTCGTTTAGAATAAAAGGCCCATCAAGAATTTGACAATTAGAAACAAAAGCCGATTGGACTTCACTAATAATATCCGAGGTAACAAAGCTCAACCTATTAGCCAAAATCTTGGCTATTATTTTATACATACTCCCGATTAAGCTTATATCGAAAATCTTTGAAAACTTTAGCATCTTGGATCTTAGGGATAAGGGCAATAAAGTGGAGTTACATCCACAACGAAACGTACCAGTCACAAAAATTCAGCAACCGCAGCCACCACATCAAGATCAATAAGTTTCTAGTACTTGCGAAAGAATTTAAAAGATAAACCATCAATACCTGGAGATTTGTTTGTGCCACAATCCGAGACAGCTCTCTTGATCTCATCATATGTGACGTTACGTTCCAATTCTTCTACTTGCCCTAATGATAACCAATTGGGGTATATATGAGAAGTTTGTGGCTCAGAAAAACGATTTGCAAAATGAAAAAATGACAAAAAAAAATAAAAAATAAAAAAATAATTGCACCTCACTTGGATCTTCAATCAAATCTCGATCAACTTAAACCCCACGAATAGCTAGATGGGATCTTTTTTTTTTTTTTTTTTTTTGTTAAGAATTCCATGAAAGTATTTAGAGTTTTCACCACCTTCTATGGACCAACGAACTTTAGTCTTTTGAGCAATCTCCAATGATTCAATGAGTTACGAGCATGAAGCTCTTTCATTAACGTAGATCTTTGATCTAATATTTCATCATTACTCCCACCTTGATCTAGAGTTTTAGCCACATCAGATAGTTTATTTTAGATTACTGACTCATCCTAAACCAACCAGTCAACCGGGTGCAGATGATAGGCTCACCTAGGAGGGAGTGCAAGTATTAAATCCGTGGAAGTACAGGGAAATCCCCGGGTCGTTAAGTCCCAACGAGATTGAAATTGTATTTGGAAACGTTTTCAGGAATGAATGGTACTGAGGACAGTAACCAATAAAGATTTGGATTTGAATTACACTACTGATTACTTGGATAACAGTTAATAACAAACACAGGAAACAGATATGTATACACGTATGCAAATTACAAATCAGAAATGTTTACATACAGAGAAAAAGCTGAGTTTTAAGCTAAATTAAACTACAGGGGGTGAAAATGAAAATTTTATAAACTTAATATTAAAAGAAAATTTAATTAAAAAGAAAATTATTTTTTTTGATTATTTTATTATTTTTTTATTAATTAAAAACTATTTTAACTATTTAATAATTAATAAAAACTAATTTAAATCTACTTTTTAATTACTAATAATACCTAAATGACTTAGAAAATTATAGAAAAATTTATAAATCTAATTAACCATCATAGGAATCCTAAAAAATTATAAAAAGTTTATAAAAATTATTTTTAAACTAGTTTACTAATTATTTACTTATTTATTAATTAAAATCTAATTAACTAAATTAATTAAGAAAAATAGAAAATGAACAGTAGAAATTAAGAAAATATTTTCTAAAAATACTTAATGATTTATAAAACCTAGGAAAAATATAAAAAGGTACTATTGTTAAATAAAAATTAATAAAACTATTTAATTAACTAATATTACTTAATTATTATTAAAACTAATATTAATTATAATAAATACTAAATGAAAAGAGAAAAATCTAGGAAAATTATTAAAAATACTAAAAGATGTCAGCAACTTATGAAAAATATAAAAATGGAAAATGCTTTTTGAAAAAGCTAAACAATAAGCCAAATGGCTTAAATAGAAGCTATCACTATTTTAAATTTGTCTTTTTCTAAATTTTCTTTTACAAAACTAATTTTACACTAAAATGAAGCAACTTTTATGAAGGAACTTTTGTTGTAGCTTATTAATAAGCTGTGTGCAATCCCAAGTGCTTAACAGTTGGTGTTTTAAGCTTATTAGGACTTTGATTTTTTGAAAAAGCTATTCTTAAGCTACTGATGAGGCGAAAAATGAACCGTTTTTAAGGGGTCATTTAAGCCAGAAATTGAATTTATTTGATCAAATATTGCTCTAAATCGTTCCTTTTGTGATTTTAGGTACTTTGGGAGAGAAATCTGGAAAAAGAAGCAATTCGGACGTTTTTGGAGCATAAAAGTGAAGAAAACGCCAAAGTCTTAATTTTCCTTGCTGGGAACAGTAGGTGACGGCGTCAAGAAGAAAATCTTGACGGCGTCAAGAGTAATTTCCATGACGATCCAGTACAGATTTGACGGCGTCACAAGGTAGGGCGTCAAGAGGAAAATGCATGACGGCCTGGAAACACATAACACATGACGGCGTCAAAAGTAGATCAAGGCAGTCCGAGAAGTATTTTGGCGGCGAGATGACGGCGTCACAAATTTGTTCTTGACGCCGTCAGACCCTATTTCCTATATATAGTTTTCTAATTTTCACATTAAAGATAGAGAAGTTTTAGAGAAACCCTAAGGCTGAACTTGGTACGAATTTTACAGGTTTTTCAAGGGTTCTCAGCCCTTGAACCCTTTCATGTGTAATTGAGATAAGTATTCTTTTAATTCAATCAATATGTCTATGTGTTGGTTGTCTATATCTTGTTCTTGTCTTAATTCCATTATGCTAGGCTAGATCTATCTTGTGTTTGCTTGGATCTAATGAAACCTAGATGTTAATTATGTGTTGATTACTTGTTTATGGTTGTATTGGATGAATGAATTCGATGTTAGGCTTAAGAAAACAGGCAGATCTCCAATTGGTAACATGCTTGAACGTCTTAGGAAACATGAACTGACGTGCACTAGGTTTTATTGATTGTATTTAATGCATGAGTAAATTCTAATGATCCCATGTTAGGAGCTTCTTAGCCGGCTCGACTTAGGAGTGAAGTAGGCACTCATAGGATTGGGGAATTAAGTGCACCAACCCATGAATGGTATTAAGGAATACAATCCGTCATCCACGCAACTATAACAAGTAATTAATGTGTAAAAGATATCTAGGGAGTAGTGAAATCTAAGTAAACACAACTTCTCCACTTATTGCTCACAACCTTAGTTTAATTTAGTTTATTTTCATTTTTAGTATTTTATTTTGATTGCATCTTTAGTATTGGGTTAGTTGACTAGCAACTAATTCCGCCCAAATCCTTCAAACCCGAGATTTTTACTTGCTTTCTAAAAAATATAAAAATACAAAAATAATCATCCCTCATCTTTAGAACTAGTATTTAGGTTTTCTAATCCTAGCGACACTATTCCTAGCTGAACGATCAATCCCCCGGTACTTGTCACTATACTATACTACAACGATCAGGTACACTGCCTGGTGGGGGTTGTAAGCTTCTCAAGATCCCTTGAGAGGTAAAGCCTGGTGCGATTCCCACGTATCAGCTACCTCATGATCAAATAAGCTAAAACAGATGGATACAAACTTGAAATAAGTCAAATAGCACAGATAAGCACACTGAATAAGCTGGGATGAGCAAATAAGAACTTAAGTCCAAGACTGAGTATCAAACAGGCCAAATGGCCCAACTATCCGGCCTTATGGGGCCCACAGGTTAGATTGGAAGCCCAAAGTGAAAGAGGATCCAATAAGCTGAGCTTATTGGCTTTTCAAAAAACCAAGAAACAGGCTCTGGGTCCCACAAATGAACATTGGGGGGGGGGAACTTAGGCACAAAAACTGAGTACTCAGTTTATACAAGGAAATGGACAAATTAAATGGGGAGTGCAACCCTATCAAATAAGCTCTAAGCCTGAGAATAAGCTATGATCCTAAAAGATGGGCTTATTGGCTCTCTGAAAAGCCAAAAAGCATAGTGTGGGGCCCACTAATGAACTAGTTATGACCTTGTGAAAATGGTGCACTTATACTGATGACTCAGAACATGATGGTGAAATAAGCCAATTTCAAGACCAAAATAAGCTATCCTAGTTACTACTGAGATCCAATTTTAAAGTTGATTAAGAAAGATAATCTGTAGAGTTTTTCAAAAAGCTAAAAATTAAGCCCTAATGTTTTCAAATGCACCCTGGAGGGGGAATTGAAGTTTGACCAAACTCACAAGGTGCCCTGGTGTAAAAAGGTAACTTGCCCTGTAGGCTTAAATAAGCCCTTGCACAAGCCACAATAAAAATATCAAAAATAAGCCAGTAATGGATTTTGAAAGGTAAGCTAATAGACTATTACTTGTGAAAAGCTCAGGGTCTAAAAGTGAGTACAAAATTCTTGAAAAATCCTTGAAGTTTTGGTTTTCTTCAAGCTCTAAGAATTTTGACTTTTTTATTTTTGCTTCCAGTTGACTAAAGTGAACTTGGATCTTGATTTTATGACTGATATTGATTAGTTAAGTTGTAATAAGACCAAAATAAGAAAAGTTACCAACTTATGGCTTGAAATGAGGCTTGTGCCTCTCTATATCCAACACAGACAATATTTTAGGCCAACTTATTGGTGATTATGACTTTTTAATTAACAACACTGGTTTTTTATGCTTTGACTATGCTAATAAAACCTAATGTGAGATGTAAGAACCAAAACTAACAACAAGAACATGCCTTAATACAGAGAAACAGACTAAGCCAAACAGCACTTATATTATGTAATTTTAAAGAAAAATGAGTAAACTGAAACTAAAGCTTAATCTATGAATCAGAAATCCTCTAATAAGTTATAATAGAGCAGAATAAGCAATAATAAGCTACAAACAAGCACTAGTGATAAGAAACTTAGAATTAAGGAAAATTGCTTACAAAAGCCTTCCTGCCAAACTTTCATGAACCAAGGACCATTGAATCATTCCTAACACTCCCCATGGAGTACTAAACCATGGCCATCTAACATAAACCATGCTCCAGCTGTGAACACCATGGAACCTGCAACTTTTGATTTTCTTACTATTTTTCTGATTTTTTTTATATTTTTGCTTTTTGATACTTAATTGATTTTTATGGTTACTAAAAGCTTGAATAAGCTTTATGGAGCTTATATGAGCCTAAGAGGTCCAGGATAATAACTAGAAACTACCATTAAGCTGTTTGAGATTTTTGAAATAAAATGAAAATTGCATACACTGAGATTTGAACTGAAAGTTGAATTATATTATTGGAAAAGGTTTAGATTACACTGAAAACATGCGATACAAGACGTGAAAGCTAAATTATACACTAGAAGCTTGAAAATTAATTATACGACATAAATAAAACTAAATTACACTATATATTTTTCTTCACTGCTTCTCTTCCTTTTTTAGATGAAAATTAGGGTTCCTTGAGGGCTTCTGAATCTTTCCCATCAATAAAATCAGCCATTGGATGACTGAGGTTGATCCTAGCCATTTAACCAATTTTGGCGCCAAAATTAGATAAGGCAAATAGGGTCTGTTTTGATGCAAGGGGGTGGTGGCATTAAATGCTGAGGTGAGGGGTGGAGTATAGTGGTGTGGGCGGCCTGTGGTGACTGGCAAGCGGTGGTGGTTTTGCAGAGGCGGTTTTGGGATGGGAGGTGGTTTTGAAATGGGAGGGATGGTGTTGGTTTGACTGGTATTGACCAGGGTCAAAGGTTTGACCTTGGATTGGTATCAAAGGGTGGATGTTGGGCTGGTGTGGTGATGGGCTTTAGATGGGTGTTGGATCAGGCTGTGTTTTGGATTTGGAGTAATAAGGAGTCCGTTTGGTTTTTATCATAACAACAAGGACCACTTTTGTAATTTAGCCGAAAGTGATGGACTGGTTTTGTAATTTTTCCAAAGTACTCAAAAGGTCCATTCTTGCCATATTTGAATAGTACAAGGACCAATGTTGATTATTCCACTTTTTGAATTTCCAGGGAGCTGTTTTGCCAACTTGTGAAACTTCATGGACCAAACTTGTAATTTCTCCAAAATTCACATCCAAGGACCATATTTGCCATAGAAGAATAGCACAATAACCAAAATTGATTTTTTCAAAGTTTTAAATCTCAGGGACCATTTTTGACAATTTTGCAAAGTACAGCGACTAAACTTGTAAATTTATGAAACTTTACACCAAAGGACTAAATATGATTATTTGTGATTTCAAAAGGACATTTGGTGACTTTTCTTCCAAAATAAATGCTTAGGGACTAATCTTTACAAGTTTGGAAAGTTAAGGGACTGAAACTGCCAATTATGCAAACTTTGTTCATATTTCATCTGTTTATAATCATTTTGCATCTAAAACATATAAAACACAATCCTGGGATATTTTCAGTATTTTGATGCATATTTGAGTATTTTTGGATGTTTTGGCAGTTCAAATAAGACAAAAATGATGAGTATTTACACACTCATCAATCCCCCACACTAAAATATTGCTAGTCCCTAGCAATCTTTTATGAAAACTTAATGGATTTGAAGTCTCTTTACCAAAAGCCATTACTTATGGAGTAGCCAAATGTTTCAGTTCAAGTAAGAACTTATGGTACACTGATAACCATATGATTTTGAGCAAACCATCAGCTTTCAACGGATTTGATTTGTCTTTACCAAAAGCCGTTTGCTTCTAGACTAGCCAACTCTTTGATGGAATAGAGTCATCATCTTGATGAGTTGATTACCAATTATGGTTTTCCACTGCCTTTACCACAAGCCATAAACTTGTGGGCTAGCCAACTCTTTTACTTTTTAGGATATGATGAGTTGAATATCATACAATTTTTGGCAAATTGTCAGCATCAACGGTTTTGAGATATCTTTACCAAGAGCCGTTTGCTCCTGGATTAGCCAGTCCTTTTGTGGTTTAGACAAGGTGGACTGATAACCATAAAATTTTTGAAATAAAGTGAATTTTTTTTGAAATTTTGGCCAAAAACGGGGATAATAGACTGTATAATGTGATAAAATTCGCTAGAATTCCCCCCCCCCCCACACACACTTAGAATTGAATATTGTCCTCAATATTCAAAGTCCCAGCTATTATGTCGATTCTTTGAACGGAAAAAGACAACATTACAAGCTAAATGTGGAAATAACATTTTTCACTTTATTTATATAGATATATACATACTCATTTCATTTTTTTTTTGAAATATATACATGGTGAACAATAGCAAGGGTAATTCCCCCACACTTAGGGTGAAAACCCCGTATACATGCTACTGTTTTTGTTTATCGAGTCGCTAGCTTGACTCGATCCCCGAATTCATTGGTTCGTGGGGAAAGTCTGGAGATCCGGGACAACCATTAGTGGTATGTCCCCTCCAAAGTACTGTTTTAACCGGTGACCATCCACTTTGAAGTTGAAACCGTCAGGTTGAGATAACTCAACAGTTCCATATGGAAACACTTTTGTTACAGTGAATGGCCCAGACCAGCGGGTTTTAAGCTTTCCTGAGAATGTCTTCAATCTTGAGTTGAAGAGAAGGACTCTATCACCGATGTTGAAAACACGGTTCTTAATTTTTGAGTCGTGGATCTTCTTGGTTTTTTCCTTGTAAATCAAAGAATTCTCATATGCTTGATCACGAAGTTTGTTTAATTCGTTTAGTTGAACTTTGTGGTGATCACCTGCTGTCTGGAGGTCAAAATTTGCATGTTTTAAGGCCCAGTAGGCTTTGTGCTCCAACTCGATCAGAAAATGACATGCTTTCCCATACACCAGCTTATATGGAGTACACACAATGGGTGCTTTCCCATACACCAAGAAGCACGGTTTTCACCCACCGTCCTCTCCAAAATTCTCTTAATACCCCGATTCGAGACCTCCACTTGCCCACTTGTTTGTGGGTGATATGCAGTAGAAAGATGGTGAGTTACACCGTATTTCAGCATCACTCTTGCAAATTGATCATTGGAGAAGTGTGTGCCACGATCACTGATAATGGCACGAGGAGTCCCGAATCTGGCAAAGAGAGACTTCAAAAATTTAACGACTACTCGGGCATCATTTGTGGGTAAATCTTTTGCTTCAACCCATTTTGACAGATAGTCGACAGCCACGAGTATGTATTTATTCCCTCGTGAAGACAGAAACAGGCCCGTAAAGTCAATGCCCCACATATCAAATATTTCGCAGACTTGGATGGCGTTTTGCGGCATCTCATTCTTTTTGGAAATATTCCCGTGGCGCTGGCAAGCCTCACAGGTTTTGATTAGTTCATGGGCATCTTTCTAAATTGTGAGCCAAAAGAATCCTGAATCAAACACCTTTTTGGCGGTGTAATTTGGGTTATGATGTCCCCCCGTGGGTCCATCATGACATGCTTCAAGAATTTCCATGGCTTCTTGGTCATGGACACACCGTTGGATGACTTGATCCGCACAGATTTTGAATAAGTAGGGGTCGTCCCAGAAGCAGTGTTTAACATCTTTAAAGAATTTCTTTTCTGTTGGGACGACATCCATTTCACAATGAAATTACCCGCATGGTAATTTGTAAAATCAGCAAACCATGGGGTAGTGGTATCATCCTGGGTAGAGATTAAATTGAGTGTCTCCAGAGGAAAGGTTTCATTAATTTCCTTTCCCTCAAGAACATCTTGATGAGGATTCTCTAGCCGGGATAAGTGATCAACTGCAAGGTTTTCTGCTCCTTTTTTATTGCGTATAATTATATCGAATTCCTGTATGAGCAGGACCCAACGGAGCAACCTTGGCTTTGCGTCCTGTTTAGCAAACATGTATTTCAAAGCCGAGTGGTCCGTATACACCACGCATTTGGTCAGGATCAAGTAAGGCCTAAATTTCTCAAAGGCATATACCACAACTAATAATTCTTTTTCTATGGTGGTATAGTGCGTTTGAGCTTCTGTCATGGTCTTACTAGCGTAATGTATCGGCTGAAAATGTTTCGTTTTGCGTTGCCCCAGAACTGCACCAATAGCGAAGTCGCTAGCATCGCACATAAGTTCGAAAGGTAAGTCCTAGTCGGGGGCAACAAGAATCGGTGTCTCGGTAAGCCTGATATGTAGGAATTGCGCCCTTGCAACAGGTTTTACCTCTCAAGGGATCTTGAGAAGCTTACAACCCCCACCAGGCAGTGTACCTGATCGTTGTAGTATAGTATAGTGACAAGTACCGGGGGATTGATCGTTCAACTCAGGAATAGTGTCGTTAGGATTGAAATTAATCTAACTAGGTTTAAAGGTGAAGGATGATTCTTTTTTGTGTTTTTATATTTTATGAAAAACAGGTAAAAATCTCGGGTATTGGAAGGAGGGGCGGAATTAGTTGCTAATCAACTAACCCAAAAGCTACTAATTAAACTAATGTGCAAGAAAAATAAACTAAGGTTCTACAAGGTAAGTGAAGCATGTCTACCTATGATATGTTACTCCTTGCTAGCTATCCAATTCTCCCTATTGAATTGTCACACATTATTTTAATTGACGAGTTGTATTCCTTAATACTATTCGTAGGGTCGTGTACAATATTCCCTAACTCTATAAGATCCTACTTCACTTCTATGTCGAGCCGTTAAAAACTCCTAACATGGGATCATTAGAATTCTCTTATGCATTAAATACAACCAAAAATCATAGTACACCTCCGATCATGTTTCTTAAGACGTTCAAGCAAGTTACCAATTGGAAGTCTGCCAGTTTTCTTAAGCCTAACATCGAATTCAATCAACCAAACAAGAGACAATAGGAATCAAGAATTATAAGCTAAATCAACTAGACCTATTGAAGTGTCACACCCTAATTAATGAAGATAGACACAAACATCAACAAGGAATTAATAAGATCTAATCAATTATATACAAGTTTCAAACAATCATAAGTAGACACAAGGTGAATTAACAAAGCATAATCAATGAAGAGCAAGCAACAATAATAATGAAAGACATAATTGAGATAGAATCATCAAACCAATACAAGATGTTTATGGAGTGATTGAAACCCTCTAAGTTGCTGGAAAAACACCTACCTAAACCCAGGAATCGACCTTAGGGTTTAGGGCTTATAAAAAGTGAAGTTATGATGTTCTATTTATAGGCTCTTTTCGGCCCGACCCATCTTGACGGCGTCAGCCCATAAAAAGTGACGGCGTCACAACCATTTTTTCACCAAATCGAATATTTTTTTCGTCCCGACCGTTTCTTTTTTTGAATCGCTCAAATCCGAGTTCGTATGCAAAAGTTATGGCCAAAACAGTGTCAGCTACTCAACGTGCAAGTTGTGATTGTCTCGATCATCTTGTGACGGTTTCACTAAGGTTTCTTCTTATGTAAGCCTTCTTCCTGACGTCGTCACTCTAAATCATCTGACGTTGTCAGGTTAAATCCTGACGCCGTCATGTATAAACGTGTTCTGGGCCGTCACATGTAACTTGCTCTTGACGGCCTTGGTGACGCCGTCATGTACAAATGCCTTGAAATCTTTCTGGCCCGTCACGTACAACTTGAATTATCCACCTCTTTATCAATGAGTGACGGCGTAACCTTGTAGAGCTTGACGCCGTCAGGTACTGTTTTCAGCATGGATTCTTGATTTTCTCGTTTTCTTCATTCTTGAGCATAAAAACATCCAAAAAGCTCCAAAATGCTTCATATTCCAGAAATCACGTCCCAAGTACCTAAAATGACAAAAGAAACGATTTAGGACAATATTTGATCAAATAATCACGATTTAGGGCTTAAATGACCCCCTAAAAGCGGTACACTTTTCGTCTCATCAAATATCCCTACACTTGGGATTTGCTTGTCATCAAGCAAATGAGCTTTTTCACCAATAAAAATACAAGTTAGGGGTCATTTAATACTAATATAAAAGTAATTACAACAAATGATCGGTCTACCTTAATCAAAACAAGCACGGAAATTATACACTAGCACCTCACATTAAGTATTTGGATACTCTCATCTCTCGGGTGTTGTAAATTTATATGTAATAACTGGAAATGGAGAAATATTACTCTCTACCTGTCATAGCAAATAGATTACCATAGGCTTGGGAAAGGATCAAAACCTCCACCACTTGGCGTAAGCACCTAGGAAAACTATCAAAGAGGTATTTTTAAAGGGTTATAACGTTAGGTGTAGGGGATAAGGAGAACACGGTTTTGTTGAATAAACGGATATTTTACTGGTGGCAAGTCAATTGTCTTAGTTAACTACATGTACAATGAGGCGTTGCTAAGCCAAGACTCGACTCAACTTGAACTAACTACGACTCTTTTTGGATTTTTTTCAAGATACTATTTGACTTAAACATAAATAAAAGAAACGGATGGTAGCCCGTATGTTTTTCTCTTTTCTTTTTCTATTTTTTTTTCATTTTTATTATTTTTTTTTCGATTTTTTTTGATACACTTTTACTCTACCATCCAAAATAATACATCAAATGGAGCTCGTTTCCTCCCTACACTTGAGCTTTTACATACTTTACAATCACTATTCTAATGACTCGAATCAAGATAATCAAAACACTTGGAGTACTTTTAAATATTAACGCTCATATGGGGGTAATAATTGACGTCATCCCCATTACTCCATTACAATAGTACTTTACCCATGAGTCTCAATCGTCCCAAAACAATATGTACAAGATATGACTCGACTTAGCAACCATGTAATCAATTAGACAACTAACTAAGGGTTTAAACAAATAACAATAATGCACTAAAGATGAGTGCATACACGGAAGGCTAAGGCGATTTGGTTGCACATTTGGAGTGGATTGTAAACAAATTCTATCTTTAAGTAAGATGCTTAAAGTTAGAAATAAAAAAGATAGGCTCGGAAGGGTGTACTAGGGGTATCGTGTACTAAAAATGAGTATAACGCAAAGGTGTGGGAGAATTACTTGACCTATTAAGTCAATGTAATTATATTACAGGTGTAAAACAAGGGTTATCCTAATGCCTCTTATCATGTAGTAAATCCTAACTACACGAATGTAGTCTCACTAGCGGTCTCGGGATGCATCGCTATCACAAGTTATAGAATCTAAATACTACCGGTACACTCACAAGCATTAAGAATGAATGCTTTTTCCTAAAGATCTAAAGGCGAACCTTACATTTTTGGGGTGGAAATTTTTGAGTGGTATGGTTTTTGTGCTAGTCATACAATTCTTATCCATGAGACGCTTATTAAGACTAAAGTTTCACTCCTATATATTGCAAAAAAATTTAAATTTGGTGCCAAAATTGCCCTAACAAATATTTCTCTCAGTTTTATTACACATTCACTATCAAACAAAACAAAAATCAAGTGGAGTTATAGTTTCTAATATTCCCTCCCTACACTTAAACCGAACATTGTCCCTAATGTTCTAGATAAAAGATGTAAAAGTAAAAATAAATAAGAATGAAAGAAACTAATACTCCCCTGATTCGTTCGGTGTGGATAATGTGACAACATGGTTAAATCTATCTCCAAGAAAATGAATGTTGAAAGCTTCCCTCCAGAAATATAAATCATCTTCTTGTCCTATAATCAACAAATACAAAAACCAAAGCATCAAACCGAACAAAAATCACAACTAGATGTAATTCCAGACTTAGAAATAGAAACAAAACAATTAAAGCGTAGGATACTTGTGGAATGAATTACAAATAGGAACTCATAAAACATATCCACAAGTATTGACACACAAACAAGATAGAATATATGCTAATCATGAATTGTGAATTTTTTCATGTTCGAATTTTGTTCTTTTTAACAAAATATAAACTTCCCTACACTTATTTTTTTGTAAAATACCTTTATATGCAATTAAGTCGAGGTTAAAAACAAAATAAAGCATTTTCACAAATTATTCGAAACATGAAAACTTAACAATTATGATTAAGCATATATGACACAAACAAACAAATAAAATAAAAACATCAAACAATTAAAAACATGGGTTGCCTCCCAAGAAGCGCTTATTTTTGTTCGAGTCACGAGCCTGACTCTACCCTTATTTAACGAAAATAGGGGAGGTTTTCCCTACACTTAGGATTAAGTACGGGTGAAAGTAGCGATACACACCCTTAGGGTGGAAATATGCCACGTGAGGTGAATGGAGTGAGTGAATGGCTTCCTTCATCCTAAAACTACCCGGATAATATTGGTTGATGGGTGGGTTGGTTCCTCTTTTGTCTCCTAGATGTAAATCTAAGGTTGGGAAGTTATGTAAAGATTGAGGTTTTGGTTCATCAACACTAGGAAATTCCCTAGAACTAGGAGTAAGGTTATCATTACAAGTATTCAAACCTATATCCTCTAGTGGTGCGTGGTCTAAGGGCTCTACCTCTATTGGGATTCCTAAAGTCTCTTCTACTTCTTCCGGGTAAGTCACGGGTGGTGTATGTGCCTAAAATGATGGTAGGACTTGTGGGGTACTTTGTGGGCTTGGATTATCCACCTCATCCTCCATTGTATCTAGATTACCTATGTGTTTGTTTTGTACTATGATATTAGGCGCCATCCACTTAGGTATCTCAACATGAGCATATTCATCCCCAACAAACGTGTTTCATGATCCTTCAAATTTGTTGTTAATTGATTTGTTATTTTGTTTGTTGGGTTGTCTACTCTATAATAATATTGGGCACAATCTTCTATGGCATCCCATGCTTCTTCAGCAGTTAATTCCCTAAGGACCCCGTTGGCAAAATCATCAATGTACCTTTGGTAATACGGGTGGACACTATAGTAAAAGATTTCAGTTAGGTACCATAGATCGAAACATGATGAGGGACTATTCGGAGTAAATTTTCAAAACGAGTCCATGCATCATAAATAGGTTCATCTCGATATTGTTTGAACATCAAGATATCATTAGGAGTAAATGGGTTTCGCGGTCGGTAGTATGGTGGATTCGCGTTCTCCATAATGGTGAACGGAAGAGTCAATGGAAAGGTATCTACGAACAAAGACACAAAGAAAAGATAGACTAAAGAAAGCTAATAAAATAAAAATAAAAATCTCACTAAAAAGGAATCTAATGAGTAGACCTAATTAAAATAAATTCCAACCTAAACAATAACTATTCCCCGGGCTGCGGCGCCAAAAACTTGATACGTGGGAATTGCGCCCTCGCAACAGGTTTTACCTCTCAAGGGATCTTGAGAAGCTTACAACCCTCACCAGGTAGTGTACCTGGTCGTTGTAGTATAGTATAGTGACAAGTACCGAGGGATTGATCGTTCAACTCAGGAATAGTGTCGTTAGAATTGAAATTAATCTAACTAGGTCTAAAGGTGAAGGATGATTCTTTTTTTGTGCTTTTATATTTTATGAAAAGTAGGTAAAAATTTCGGGTATTGGAAGGAGGGGCGGAATTAGTTGCTAATCAACTAACCCAAAAGCTACTAATTAAACTAATGTGCAAGAAAAATAAACTAAGGTTCTACAAGGTAAGTGAAGCATGTCTACCTATGATATGTTACTCCTTGCTAGCTATCCAATTCTACCGATTGAATTGTCACACATTGTTTTAATTGACGGGTTGTATTCCTTAATACCATTCGTAGGGCCGTGTACAATATTCCCTAACTATATAAGATGCTACTTCACTCCTATGTCGAGCCGTTAAATACTCCTAACATGGGATCATTAGAATTCTCTTATGCATTAAATACAACCAAAAATCGTAGTACACCTCCGATCATGTTTCTTAAGACGTTCAAGCAAGTTACCAATTGGAAGTCTGCCAATTTTCTTAAGCCTAACATCGAATTCAATCAACCAAACAAGAGAAAATAGGAATCAAGAATTATAAGCTAAATCAACTAGACCTATTGAAGTGTCACACCCTAATTGATGAAGATAGACACAAACATCAACAAGGAATCAATAAGATCTAATTAATTATATACAAGTTTCACACAATCATAAGTAGACACAAGGTGAATTAACAAAGCATAATCAATGAAGAGCAAGCAACAATAATAATGAAAGACATAATTGAGATAGAATCATCAAACCAGTACAAGATGTTTATGGAGTGATTGAAACCCTCTAAGCAGCTGAAAAAACACCTACCTAAACCCATGAATCGTCCTTAGTGTTTATGGCTTACAAAAAGTGAAGTTATGATGTTCTATTTATAGGCTCTTTTCTTCCCGGCCCATCTTGACGGCGTCAGCCCATAAAGAGTGACGCCGTCACAACCATTTTTTCACCAAATCGAAGATTTTTTCGTCCCGATCGTTTCATTTTTGAATCACTCAAATCTGAGTTCGTATGTAAAAGTTATGGCCAAAACAGTGTCAGCTACTCCACGCGCAAGTTGTGATTGTTTCAATCATCTTGTGACGGTTTCACTAAGGTTTCTTCTTATTTAAGCCTTCTTCCTGACGTCGTCACTCTAAATCATCTGACGTCGTCAGGTTAAATCCTGACGTCGTCATGTATAAACATGTTCTGGGCCGTCACATGTAACTTGCTCTTGACGGCCTTGGTGACGCCGTCATGTACAAATGCCTTGAAATCTTTCTGGCCCGTCACGTACAACTTGAATTATCCACCTCTTTATCAATGAGTGACGGCGTCACCTTGTAGAGCATGACGCCGTCAGGTACTGTTTTCAGCATGGATTCTTGATTTTCTCGTTTTCTTCATTCTTAAGCATAAAAACATCCAAAAAGCTCCAAAATGCTTCATATTCCAGAAATCACGTCCTAAGTACCTAAAATGACAAAAGAAACGATTTAGGGCAATATTTGATCAAATAATCACGATTTAGGGCTTAAATGACCCCCTAAAAGCGGTACACTTTTCGTCTCATCAAAGCCTTTTCTGTAAAGTAGAAAAAGCTTCAACGCACTCGGGGGAAAAGATGAAAGGAGCTTCCTTTTTGAGAAGATGAGTCATGCGCCGGGCTATTTTGACTTTTTAATTAACAACACTGGTTTTTTATGCTTTGACTATGCTAATAAAACCTAATTTGAGATGTAAGAACCAAAACTAACAACAAGAACATGCCTTAATACAGAGAATCAGACTAAGCCAAACACCACTTATATTATGTAATTTTAAAGAAAAATGAGTAAACTAAAACTCAAGCTTAATCTATGAATCAGAGATCCTCTAATAAGTTATAATAGAGCAGAATAAGCAATAATAAGCTACAAACAGGCACTAGTGATAAGAAACTTAGAATTAAGGAAAATTGCTTACAAAATCCTTCCTGCCAAACTTTCATGAACCAAGGACCATTGAACCATTCCTAACACTCCCCATGGAGTACTAAACCATGGCCATCCAACATAAACCATGCTCCAGCTGTGAACACCATGGAACCTGCAACTTTTTATTTTCTTTCTATTTTTTTGATTTTTTTATATTTTTGCTTTTTGATACTAAATTGATTTTTATGGTTTCTAAAAGCTTGAATAAGCTTTATGGAGCTTATATGAGTCCTTGATAATAACTAGAAACTACCATTAAGCTGTTTGAGATTTTTGAAATAAAATGAAAATTGCATACACTGAGAATTGAACTGAAACTTGAATTATATTATTGGCAAAGGTTTAGATTACACTGAAAACATGAGATACAAGACTTGAAAGCTAAATCATACACCAGAAGCTTGAAAATTAATTATATGACATAAATAAAACTAAATTACACTATATCTTTTTCTTCACTGCTTCTCTTCCTTTTATAGATGAAAATTTGGGTTCCTTGAGGGCTTCTGAATCTTTCCCATCAATTAAATCAGCCGTTGGATGACTGAGGTTGATCCTAGCCGTTTAACGAATTTTGGCGCCAAAATTGGATAAGGCCAATAGGGTCTGTTTTGATGCAGGGGGGGGGGGTGGCATTAAATGCTGAGGTGAGGGGTGGAGTATAGTGGTGTGGGCGGCCTGTGGTGACTGGCAAGCGGTGGTGGTTTTGCAGAGGCGGTTTTGGGATGGGAGGTGGTTTTGAAATGGGAGGGATGGTGTTGGTTTGACTGGTATTGACCAGGGTCAAAGGTTTGACCTTGGATTGGTATCAAAGGGTGGATGTTGGGCTGGTGTGGTGATGGGCTTTAGATGGGTGTTGGATCAGGCTGTGTTTTGGATTTGGAGTAATAAGGAGTCCGTTTGGTTTTTATCATAACAACAAGGACCACTTTTGTAATTTAGCCGAAAGTGATGGACTGGTTTTGTAATTTTTCCAAAGTACTCAAAAGGTCCATTCTTGCCATATTTGAATAGTACAAGGACCAATGTTGATTATTCCACTTTTTGAATTTCCAGGGAGCTGTTTTGCCAACTTGTGAAACTTCATGGACCAAACTTGTAATTTCTCCAAAATTCACATCCAAGGACCATATTTGCCATAGAAGAATAGCACAAGAACCAAAATTGATTTTTTCAAAGTTTTAAATCTCAGGGACCATTTTTAACAATTTTGCAAAGTATAGGGACTAAACTTGTAAATTTATGAAACTTTACACCAAAGGACTAAATATGATTATTTGTGATTTCAAAAGGACCTTTGGTGACTTTTCTTCCAAAATAAATGCTTAGGGACTAATCTTGACAAGTTTGGAAAGTTGAGGGACTGAAACTGCCAATTATGCAAACTTTGTTCATATTTCATCTATTTTTAATCATTTTGCATCTGAAACATATAAAACACAATCTTGGGATATTTTCAGTATTTTGATGCATATTTGAGTGTTTTTGGATGTTTTGTCACTTCAGATAAGACAAAAATGATGAGTATTTACACACTCCTCAATTACAAATTTAGTTTCATAAGTTCTTTTCTTAGTCTCTTTAGACCATAATTTTATGGCGTTTTTTAGACTTTGAAGTTTTTTCTTCAATAGAACCATGCCATTCGGCTCCACAAAACTCATATTCTTCCACGAATCTTCCACAATTATATCAAAACCTTCCATCTTAAACCGAGAATGAAAAATTCGAAACGGAGTAGGGCCATAATCTAAATTCGACTCTCGCAAGTGAATAGGATGACATAAAGCTGATAAGTGAGAGAACAAAGCCAGTAAACCTTCAGAGATAAGAAATCTATCTAATTTACTCATCGTAGTAGCCGATTTGTGAGCCCATGTGTAAGCATATCCTCCTAATGAAGATAACTAAACCTGCCATCGAAATAAAATTGTTAAAGGCATTTGCACCTTGAGTATTAAACGAGGTACCAAATCTTTCCTGCTCCGTACGAACTTCATTAAAGTCACCAAGAATCACAGTTTCTACTTCCTATCTATCTACCATATGACGAATGTAATCCCATAACTCCCTTTTTTCCCTTTTTTCTGTTAACTCTTGAGGAGCATAAACAGAAATAAGAAGGAGCTTAGTAGACGTAGGAATCCAATTGCCTATAACTGATGAGGATCTAAACACACGCCTTGTGTTAGATTGATACTTTGAATATATGCAAACTAGCAAACGGAATTTACTAGTTAACACTTAGAAGATGTTGTGTATGATGTATGTTTAAGTATATGGTCAAGGAAAACAATGAACACAGGTGTTATATCAAACAAGTAGTTTCAATATTATTAATAATAATACGAGTGATCTTGAATATCACAAAGGTTACACCATGAAGCTTTTACAATGATACGTATATCAAAACCTAAACCTAGGATATCCTTTTATAGGACAAGGATTCCTTTACAAGATAAGTATAACTCTAATAGAATAAGATATTTACTAAATCTTTTCTATACTTATCTAATACACGTTTACATAACAAATAACATAAGCAGTGGAAAGTATATATACTAGTAGTGGTAACTTACTTAGTACTGCTAGTGTCAGCAATTTCTTCTTCCAAGCCTAGCAGTGGTAACTGTTAGTTTAATTGTCAACAATCCTCCCCTAAACTTATGATTTCTCTGTAAATCACTAAGTTTCTTGTATTAAACTTCAACTTGATATTGGGGGGATTCTTCTAAACACATATTTTCTTTTTAAATCTTTGGTAGCTCTTATACATTGATCATAAATCCTTTGTAGCAAATCTTCAACCTTTTTCAGTCCTTTCCCAGCATCTCAATCTAACAGATAGCATCACTGTGAGGACCCCTGCTCTCAAAGGATATTCTTTTTCAGTCAACATGGAGACATCTACTCCATCTTGTGTAGAAACATGATGTACTTCACTTGATTCATAGAGCTTCCATAAGGTGTTTAAGTTATGAGCCTCAAATCTCCAATATCTATCACTTGGGTCTGGCTCATACAATCTTCTAAAATGAACCCATAATTCTTGAGCTTTAACTTCTGTGGGCTCATCTTTCTTGAACTTGTCTTGAACCAGCTTCCATAAGGTGTCCAAATCTTCCCTGTCACATGATCTGACAAGGTCTTCAAAATCTTTGTAGACACCTCCAACTCTGATAATCTTCCAAGCATCACCAAATTCATCAGAATAAATTTCCCAATCAATAATAGAATGCTTTGCTTGTAAAGGTTCCACATACAGAACTTATGGTTCAATAACAATCATTTCTTCAAATTGCTCTTTAGTTAATCCTTCATCATCTTTTTCTTTGTCTTGAGAAGGTTCTTCTGTAAGCTTTTGTTTCTTAGCAGCCCTGAGAAATCTTGTATTTTCTTTTTATGTGTCCATAGGAACAAATTATTTATTTTTTCTGAAAGCTGTATAGTATAGACACTCTATTTCTTCATATGATTTACCTTTGAGCTGAGCAGGCTTCCAATTGTCTTGATTACACAAATATCTCTTCATTCCAGCAAGGACTTGAGCTTTTGAAGGTTTTCTCTTAGTCTTCTGACCTTTCTTTGTTGAGTCAATCATATCATCCAAAACTTGATCATTCTTCATAGCAATAAAGTCAGCCAATTGTGCTGATCTTTCTTCTACAGTGAGACTCTTATCTGCAATAAGCTCAATAGCTTTGGCCTTTACAACTGGATCTGTGTCAGTCATCTTCTCAATCTCTGCTTCACTAAGTCGACCAAAAACTTTCTCAGAATCCTTCTTCTCATTCTCTAGTCTCTTAGTCTCCAAAAAGCTTGCCACTTCATCTTCTGCAATCTTTCTTGCCAATTCTTCATCATAATCAATTTGAGCTTGTGTTTTGGCTTTTATCTTTCTTGGAGTTTGAACTTCTTCTTCAGTCATTGGAATCTTACCCTTTTCTTTCCTTTTTCTTTCAAACTCTGTCTCAGCAGCTTTTTCATTTACACCAGCAGTACCTCTGTGATAACATTAGCAGTACCTTCTGTTTCCACCGGTGCATCTTGAACATTCAAATCAACATGCTCATTTGGATCATCACCTTGAGCTTCAAAATCCATCTCATCAAAACCATAACCTGTTTCTTCAAGAATGGAAACCTGTCTCTGATACCACTTGATGAGGATCTAAACACACGCCTTGTGTTAGATTGATACTTTGAATATATGCAAACTAGCAAGCGGAATTTACTAGTTAACACTTAGAAGATGTCGTGTATGATGTATGTTTAAGTATATGATCAAGGAAAACAATGAACACATGTGTTATATCAAACAAGTAGCTTCAATAATAATAATAATAATAATAATAATAATAATAATAATAATAATAATAATAATAATAATAATAATAATAATAATAATAATAATACGAGTGGTCTTGAATATTACTAGGGTTACACCTTGAAGCTTTTACAATGATACGTATATCAAAACCTAAACCTATGATCTCCTTTTATAGGACAAAGAGTCCTTTACAAGATAAGTATAACTATAATAGAATAAGATATTTACTAAATCTTTTCTATACTTATCTAATACACGTTTACATAACAGATAACATAAGCAGTGGAAAGTATCTATACTAGCAGTGGTAACTTAGTTAGTACTGCTAGTGTATTTCTTTAGCAGTTTCTTCTTCCAAGCCTAGCAGTGGTAACTGTTAATTTAATTCCCAACAATAACAGCCAAGAATTAGTCACAAGGTGATACATTATCTTCAATCAACAAGCTTGAATTCCAAACACATAAAATGCCCCTTGAGTTAACTATGGAAGGGCTAAAAGCAAAGTCAAAAGAAGAGTTACCCCACAACACCTTAATAGCGAACAAGTTCATTTGTTCCATCTTTTTTTCTTGAAGAGCCACAAAGTTAATTTTATATTTAGAACACAATTCCTTAATCCAACATTTTTTAGCCTTGTGACCAAAGGCCTTGAATATTTAAAGACAAAAATTCATCTAAGAACATTACAATCTCCTTGTGATGGCCAACCTTAACCAATTCGTCCATCACTTCGAAAATAGATCCGTCAATCAAGGTTTTTAAGATTGTGATCTTACATATGATCGTTTTCATTTTTGCAAGATCGTGATCGTAAGATTGGATCAGGATCCTAAGGTCCTATTATAATGTTATTTTTTAATGATCTTTGTGATATTATTCAAATCTACAAATTATTATATATTATAAACACGAAATTATTTGAATGTTTAATGGAAATATTGTCCTAAATTATAAATATAAAATGTTTAAAAAGAATCACATGTTTTTCAAATTATATAAAAACATAAACCATAAATTTGTTGTTTTTTAGTTTGCGGTTCGAGAAAAGTAAAATCGGATCGGAGTAGATTTTAAGATCCTATGATCAAGATCGGGATCCTATAAGATCTTAAGCTTGTTAAGATCTTATGTAGGATTCAGATCATTTTTGTTTTATAGAATCGTAAAATCATAAGATTCTAATATCATGATCGGGATCTTAAAAACTATGCCACCAACTTTAGTTTTTTTAGGTCGACTACAGCCACTAGTTTGTGATAATTATTAAAAAATTAAAAAAAAAATAATCATTATATAGGACAAAATACTAGTAATACGAGTACAAAGACTAGCTAACACAAAAGAAGAAAAACCTCAAGAAGGGCAAAGTCTCCAAATTCCCAATCTCCATCTATACATATAGTTCTACATGTTTTGGTCAAATGAAATTAAAGTCATGATAACAACTTTTATTTAATACTGCAACGAATTTTAAACATGATTTTAGTGGGTCATCAAAATAAAAGAAAACAAGGAATTTGTGGGTGTAAGGCAGTGTGATGTCATGTGTGTAGAAGGAACCATGAATGGTGTTTTGGATCACAATTGATGAAAAAAATATTAATTCACTCAAAAACAAATATGGAAAAAACAAATTTTCCAAATATAGGTAAAGTAGTGGTGCTTGCTTGTCACTTGGGTCCTACGACACCAAATAGAGCACAGACTCATTGAATTATTGAAACCACATAAACATGACATATGTATTATGGGTTATGTTGACCGGACGGTCTGGCCCACCGTCTGGCCCACCCACTGTCCCCTTTGTCCCCCTTAAATATTTCAGTACAGCACAGTTTTTTGTCAGTTTTTGTTCCGTATTTTTGACAGTTTTAAGTGTTTGACATATTAAACTTTATATTTTCTGTTCCGCACTTTCAGGTTTATAGCTTTTTAATATAAACAAAATTATAAAAATAAAAAAAAAATTTAAAAAAAAAAAAAAAAAAAAAAGGGGGGGGGGGGAGTCCGGTTAATAGAAATAGGGCCCGTGAGAATAACGTACCCCATGTATTATATGTCCGTACGAAGTGTATTTGGTTTTTTATTTTTATTTTCGCATAAATGAGTTGTGGAATATATTTGTAAGGAGACAAAAGAAAACTTCGAGAGAAAGATAAATTTGAGATGATCAAGCTAGCTAAAGAACGCGACCGATAATGATAGCGTTAGCAAAAACTCAAAAAAGACCATTGACACTAACTCTCGACTCGAAAACATGAACTTGAGCAAAAACTTGAACCTCGAATGTGAACGTGAAATTGCAGACATGTACAATATTGACCAAATGGGTAAACTATCACACTTGTCAAGAGTTCACATGTGGAAGGAATTGACTCACTTTATAATAATTCAATCAATTTACAACACATACTATTAGGATGTTATTTAAGAACAAAAGTTAGAAAGAAATATCATTTTCCTTTTCACAAAATCCTAGACGCAGAAATTGCTATAGGTAAAGATTCAATCTGATATAGTAAAGTTGAGAGATCCAACCTTTCAATTATGCAACTTCAAACGATGAACGTTAGAAGATAGTATACATATAGGATGCTTACATTTTATACAAGATAATATATCAAATGGTTTAGTTGTAAGTTTTTTGGTTTCTTCATAAGAATTTAAAGGTTCAAAACTCGTTAGGTGCGTATATTTAGGGATGGTCAGAAAAAGATCGGAAGGGTTTCAGGATTAACACATGAGTTTGCGCACATCTGAGACAAAGAGATTCACACACTCCAATCAAACTCAATAGAAAGAATTTATCCATTTAAGTACAAGTAGGTTGTTGTTGTGTATTACAACTCACAATTCACAAGGGCTCAAAAGTCAATTTTTAGTTGTTGTTATTTGTATATCATAATAAAATATCTAAAGCAACATTTGAACTAAATTATTTACTTAAAACAGATGTTAAGATGCATTGCTCTTAAAATCTTTCATGATCTAATGCAAATCTTTACTAAAAGAAAGAAAGATGGTAAGATAGAATCATATAAAGTCAAGGATCTTGAGTAGTGAATATGAACCACTAATTAGAAAGGTAGGGAATGGTGAAAATGACTCGCAATCCATTGTTCTCCATCAGTTTCATAATCTTCCTGGACCACAATTCTTTCTTACCCATTATCCACAATTACTCCTTTTACTCTCATTAATGTCCTCTGTCCTCCTTATTCAACTTTAAAACCAGAGACGGAACCAGAACTAAATATGACTGGGTGTACAAAAAAATTGAGCACTAATATTAGAAACATATTTCGATAGATCGGGTGAATTTTAGACAAGTTTAGGAAAATTTGATTTTTTTTTCAAAAATTAACATTAAATTGAAAAAATCCATGGGGTATCCGGGCACCCGCGGGAACCCTGGCGCAAAGAAAAACTAATTGGAATATTGTAACTAGTTAGTCATTTTCCTAGTCAGATAGATCCAGTTGGGTTGTATATGGTGGATAGCAAAATACATAATTTTTCAAATACAATCAAAATGAATTTTAAATAGATAGGGTCATGTCCAACAACTAAAGTTATTAGACAGCTAAACTGCGTAATATCTTTGAATATGTTACATATGAGTTTTTATTTGTTTTTGTAACAAATTGTTCTATATGGGTATGTTATCGTGAAAAAGTTATTTTTATCCACTTTTGGCGTGTTTCATCGGGAATAAATGTTTAGCTAGTCTTTTCGGATGATCAGCCACGCTGGGACTGAGACACGGCCCGAACTACTTATATCCATCGATCCTTAAGTAAATGAGCCATAATCATCATATGTCTTGAAACATATTTATATACAAGGACGAAGCGAGAAATTAACAATTAGGGAGACCGAAATTTATTTATTTATTTATTTCAAACTAACAAAGTAATATAACTAAAACGTTAAATGATAGGTTCTAATGATTACATATGCCGGGTTACAAACTTAAAATTTTGATAAGAAAAAATATTGACAACTAATAAAAAATATTAGATGAAAACCTTATGCATAAAACGAGGACAATCATTTTTTAATTTTTTTCTCATCTAAAAATTAGGGGGTCATTTGCCTAAAGTTGAATCATAAGCATAAATTTTATAAGATAAATAGCAAAACGATTGAATATGTTGGAGGGGCCGAGCACCCCTAGCTCCTCAGTGTCTCCGTCTCTGGATGTAGTAGCTATAATTCTTCTCTTTTGCAACTAGAGCTCTTGAAAAGCTGTATTTTCAACAAAATCTCTCCGAACCATATCTATATAAATTTTTGGTGTACATAATCAAGCTTAAGGATGTGAAGAGGTACGATCAACAACGCAGATGATGGTTTTGTATATATCCTTCTAACATCATGTGTCATAATTTATTTGTTTGAAAAGATGATTCATATTTTTATTGCCTATTCTGTGATAGTCATATAACATTATGGAGTTCAAGAATTTTCTTTTGGAAGATAAATCATTTTACTTGTGAGTTACATGTTTAATTTTTGCTAGATGCAAACAACACGCCAATCTTTTGAAAAAGGAGAGTGTTACCCGGTTTGAATCTGTGTGGTAGTAGGTTCAAACCAATAGATTAGTTGACCAAAATGTCAGAATTAACGATTCAAAAAAGGTAAATCATTTTTTCCCCTTATACCATCTTGTTGTTAGACTGATTCTACAAGTTTTGATTAACGGCAAATAACACAAAAAGATACCTAAGTTATGGGTCATTTTTAAGAAAGGTATCTCATTTTCCCCCCTAATGTGGTAGCCGACTTATTTTTTTACGTCAATTTGGGCATTTTGGTTAAATATTTAGCGTTCATCCGTTAAATTTTACATTTAAAGTTCACCACCGCAACTACTACCTCCAATCATTGTCGCTACCACCAACCCTGCCCACCACCACCACTACCAAGCACCACATCTATCACCAAACCCACCCACCACCGCCGCAAACTAGCAACCCCACCCAACTCTGCCACCAACCACCGTCGCCACCATTGTTGCCTCCACCAACCCTACCCACCCATCAATACCACCATCACCCACCGCCACCAACCCCTACCATTATTGTTTTACCAAACCACCACCCAAAATATTTACCAAAAAAAAAAAAAAAAAAAAAATTGCTTATGCCCAAAAACGATGAGATACTTTGACCGGAAATGATATCTAACTTGGGTGCAAAACTTCTTGTGCTATTTGCTCTTTGATTAAAAGAAACTGACTTCTATGTTATTTTTGGGTCATATTTTGATTCTGCTATACTCGTGTATTTTGGGTTGGGCTTGTAGTATGTTAACATCAATTTTGGGCCTAATCATCTATTTGGGATAACCCTCTTACCTGAAGTATACTTCTAGACTTCTAGTGCATATTTGCATTTACATATCCAATTTGCGGTTAGAAAATGAATATTTTGTAGCAAAGGGCTGTAAAACACTTGATTAAAGAGACACTCGCAAAATTTGAAGAGGTCTCAATTGGTATGAACAAACAAAGATACATGGTTTTACCGTTACAACGATGCCGGAATGAAGAACGTAGTAACTAACTAAACCGACAAATATCGATCAGCTTTCACTATACAAAAAAATCAACTTTGACGAGTCACCCATATGGTCTTGAAAATATGTAGTTTTCTTTGTTATAGGTCTTTGGTGTGAAGGTCGAATTTCATTAAGGTGATATGTGATTTATAAGCGAATGATGGTCAATACGAACTTGAAATTTTAAGCAGTTTATACTTTATATCATCTCATCTAAGAGCTGAATTCTAAGTAATGATGATTGTCTGATTGATCACACGAAAAAAGATCGGAATTCGCTTTTGAACGTCAAAGTGAAATTTCTTACTTTTTACATGAAACTATACGTATACATAGTAATTTTTTTTAATTATTTATTTATTATTATTTTTTTTTTGAAAAAAAGGTTAGAATTAACTTTTCCTTAAATCTCTTGTGTGATAAGAGAAAATACAAAATACAAAACTAACTTTTCTATTAACCAATGTAAGAGCTCAATTTTGAAATCGAGCTTTTTGATTGGCTCATGAAAGTCAAAATTTGCTTCAATTGGTCAAACTCGTCTAAATTTCATCTATCAAAATAAATATGAACATGTGTCAATTTTATAATACAAGAACTAAAAACAAAAGAGGGAGTGAATAATAAAATTTCAGTTGTTAAATTTTAAATAAATAATATGATTTTAACTAAACTTATTACCATGCTTTTTAATAACTCTATAAATTTAATAAATACCCCTACACTTTATACCAATTAGAGTTTATTTAAAAAAAATAACATATATATTGTTATTTATAAATATTATTATCATTATATATTAAATTAATATATATGCACGGAATTAGAAATATCATATGTAGGCACGAGTTAGTGTGATGTGTAAATAAATAAACAAGATTGTACATGTACGAACGACTCATGTTATTCATTTTCATGAGATTAAGTAAGAATTTCTGAAAAAATTTGTTTTTTACTATCCGCATTCAATAACGACTCATGTTATTCTTCTTTATAATTTTAACATGCATGTACACAGGTTCACAAATTAAGTACAACTAAACTTATTAGTAACATGAATATAAGTATCAAAATGAAAGCAAGACATCACGGATTATTGTGAGATGAAAATAAATACACGAGATGTCGAGATTGTAGATATAACAATGACGTATATAATTCCTATTTAAAGTTTAAATAAGGACATCCGAAAATGCATTTTTCAAGGTGCATTACGGGATATAAACACACGTAATATCTAAAACATGATATCAATATTGCAATTTAAACAACATTAAACTCAACATCATATCAATTGAACAATGTCAAATATTTCGTTCAATAAAAATCGAGCAATGAT
This sequence comes from Artemisia argyi, assembly GCA_030686995.1. Lineage (NCBI taxonomy): Eukaryota > Viridiplantae > Streptophyta > Magnoliopsida > Asterales > Asteraceae > Artemisia > Artemisia argyi. The sequence continues at coordinate 104,859,517 of CM060696.1, forward strand.
ATGGAGACCTAAAATGCATGACTAAAGACATGTCTAATCTATTTATTACTTGACACATGTTTTTGCCATTTTCTCTTTTCAAATATTCACCCTTGATTATTATTAGGCTTTGATATATGTATTTAATGTCTAGTTTAAATGATTCCCTATTCATCATACAGCTCCAGCATCAGCTGCAACTCATTTCGTCAAACATACCCATAAAGTTTCAGGAGCAAAATAAGACATCACAAGATTACTAAATCAATTTATCTAATTAAATGAGGTTTTTCTATATCTATTCAAGATTCAATAATAAGATACTTTGATGGTGTGGAAGACAAGCTTTTTGTTAGGCTTTGATATATGTATTTACTGTATAGTTTAAACGATCACTAATTCACCATACAGCTCCAGCCTTAGCTGAATCCCATTTAGTCAAACATACTTATAAAGTTTTAGGTGCAAAATAAGATATCACAAGATTACTAAATCAATTTATCTTATTAAATGATGTTTTTTCTGAATCTATTCTAGATTCAATAATAAGTGAATACTTTGATGGCGTGGAAGACAAGCTTTTTGTTAGGCTTTGATATATGTATTTACTGTCTAATTTAAACGATCCCTTATTCACCACACAGCTCCAGCCTCAGCTGAAGAACATTTCGTCAAACATACCTATAAAGTTTCAAGTGCAAAATAAGACGTCACAAGATTACTAAATCAATTTATCTAATTAAATGAGGTTTTTCTATATCTGTTCTAGATTCAATAATAAGTAAATACGTTGATGGTGTGAAATACGAACGTTTTGTTAGGCTTTGATACATGTATTTACTGTCGAGTTTAAACAATCCCCTATTCACCATTCTCTTTATGTCAGTGTCATTGAGAATTTGAGATGTTTAAAGTTTAAACAAGCCAAGATATTGTTAGTTAAGTTCATCATGTCAAGTTACATTTTGCACTTGCAATGTCCATCATTTCATATGATTAAAGTCTACATTTCGTTACCAACTATTATTATTACTTGTTTCAATTTTACTTTTACCATGGACCACTTTATATGTATAGTTAGAAAATGTTAAAAGATTGTGCTTTGCACAACCCATTTTGTTTTTAAAGAGGTATATTGTGAGGGTATACTACACATTCAGGACTTATTATGTTAAATTATTTTGAATATACCTAAGTTATATTTATAACTATCTTCCAATATTTAAACTATTATGTCCGATGAAATGAGTTAAGTTCTTGTTATCATCAGTCGAGATGTTCATACAAGAACTTCATGTGGATTAAGAGGAACATTTAACTAGAAAACCCGACCCTCTAACAGTCTAACATCATCTATAAGCCGGTCTCACAGTAAACAAGAGTGAGAAAAAATAACCAATGCTACCGCTAAAGAAAGCGTGACGACAAGACTCAAACCCGTCACTTTCACTTTATGTTACATGTCTTCAACAGTTGATGAAGAGAAGCTACAAACTCTGCATTATCAAATAGTTGTTTAGAGGAAAAAGTATTATGAGAATGTTATTTTGTAGCCTTTACAAAAATTTGATGAAGATAAAACTAAAACATCACACACGCTTTTTTGGGTGTGAAGCCATGCCATAGATTAACAAACTCTCCTTTTTCTCATTATTCAATTTATATCTTTATGCCTTTCTTTTTCTGCCCCTTTTACTTTTAACATTCTAATGATGTGTACCACCCACGTTTTGTGTTTCTTCTATTTTATAAACATTTCATCGAGTTTAGGATAAAGTTTGTAGTTAATATTTTACTAACACGTATGGTTAAGATCCAACATCTTTGTCTTATAGTTTATGTTTTAGTTTGTTGGGGGTATGTTGACCAAATCAACTTTTTGTGTATAGTCATTATGTATGATCATAAGTTAGATGGCCTTTAATTACCTTATTAGGGTAGAAGGTCATATCAAACACCATACTTAATTATAAAGATTAATGAAACTGAATTCTTACTAAACGCAAGAAAGTGTTGTATGACTTGTATCTTTTAAGGCAATAAGAATTTTTGCGGTTTAGAGGAGTAGTTAATGGTCAGTTTCGTAAAATTTAATTTCTTTTGTGAAACTAATCAAGATTTAGCAAAAAAAAACTAGTACTAATTTAGTCGAATGTCAAAGCATTAACATGGAGTCATGTCTATTCTTCATACCATCTTGTGACATATACTAGATTCTCCTAATTTATTATGGGAAAATAACATAAAGCAAAACAATAATATGTTAATAGTAATACAAAAACAAAAACAATAACATAAGTTGACATCCACATTTGTGTTTGTTTTTTATTTATTTCTTTTAAAATGCACAAAGATAAGGAAACCTTATTCATATTTTAATGCTTTGACATTCGATTAGAAACAACATTATTACCGTATGTCTTTTCGTTGTATGATTAGATGGTCTAACCAGCATAGCTCAACAAACATTTGGTAAGGTTGATGTACTTTCTATTCTCCAAATATAATAATCATTATTTAAATGTTTGTTTGTTAATTTGACAAAAAGCTAGCTTAATTGGTAATTCTAAATGCCCGTTTATTTATTTATTTTTTTTTTCCTTTTTTCTTTTGAAACATTTATATGGTAATGCGAGTGGGCCCTTTGATATATATATAAATGGTTTTTTATTGTTAGGATCCACTTATTCACGTTAAAACATCTATCTCAAAGGCATACAAAACCTTATTCATTTCTAGCCAGACTAATTAAGGGAATGAGACCCACTTATTTTTCTAGTATCTTAATTTCTAAAAAAGAAAAAAAAAAAAAAATAAAAAAAAACAGGCCCAAACTCGAGTATAATTGTAGTTCCATCATAGATCAATATTTATTTATATCCTCATCGTGTAAATAGTTAACCAGAGCCTCATACTATACTTGCATGAATAACCTATTCACTGCCGGAACTCGTTACGACTATGGAGGCTTATCAACAAACTAGATATTCTCCTCCACATGTCCAAGGCTCATATCATTAAGAGCTCACGGAGTGATAACGCAAAAGGCGCGTTATTCCTACCTGGCACTGGCTCAACGACGTTATCCCACGTTTCACCATTTCCTACTCGTTTACGTTGGAGAAGCTTTGTAACGTGCGTTGGTATAGTAACGTGCGTTACTACTGGAAGCAATTAAAAAAAATTACACCAACACCCCCTAACGTTATTATGTGCTACATATTTGAATTAAAAAAAAAAAAAAAAAAAAAAAAAAAAAAAAAAAAAAGTACACAAAACCGTTTGAAGCCAAACGGCTAGAACCGTTTGAAGCCAAACGGCTAGAATTCATTTTTTTTAAACCTTATAAACACAACACATTATTTACAAATATATACACACTTAGCATTCTCACAGTTAACATATTTACACACAATTATGGCTTGTAAACTATCACATACCGTCAAAGAACTGCAACGATTTATCAAAAAAGAAACCGAGAAAGGCGACGCGGATCGCCAAAATGCTATTGTTGAAGTCATCAAAAAGTTGGAGGTTGCGAAACAACAAAAATAACGACTTAGAGAACGCTACGCAGTGTGCATAGACATATCGGAAGATAGGAAATATGTGATCGACACGTTCTTGTACGATGAATATCGTAAGTAAGCTGCTGTTATTGAATCACTATGGGTTTGTGTCAACCAGATACAGGCCCAAATCTCCAACAACTCTTAAACTTGGGATCACCCGGACTACAACTGAAGGTAGGTTTATGTTTAGGTGATGTTTTAATTTAGTATCGATTTTAATTTATGTTTATGTAACGTTTAAGTATTTCTGTTTAGTATGTTTATTTTAAATAAATTTATTTCTTTAAAAAGACATTACAATACATTACGAAAACAAGACATACAACACAAATAACATATACGATACGAAAAAAATGAGCAGGATACATTTGAAATTCAAATTAAAAAATGAGTGGGATATATTTAAAATTCAAATTCAAATAGGAACGGGATATATTTAATAATATAGTGTTTGAAAATTTAATGAATGAAATTGTTGAGGGTAGAATTTGTAAAATTGTAAAAAGTGGTGTTTATTGGGTGTTATATTTTCCTGGTGTTTTTGATGTTATGTTATTTGGTGTTAAAATGATGTGGCGCTGACGTGGCAATGGTGTTAATGTTATTTCGTGTTACCACTCCTCTAAGGTTTCACTTGATTCTTCTAAAAACCTTAAATTTTAGGAAATGCACCTGCTCTGAGAAAAAAAAAAATGTTTATAGTCTTATTTAGTTTTTCGCACATGTACCGGAAATCTGTAGTTCTTATTTTTTTTTCACTAATCTACTATGAGATACATAAAGACTTGGAACTCATGTAGCATATCATATGCTCGTATAAAAACTATGAACAAATAAAAATAAGTTTGAATTTTAATTTCACAAAGTCAGGCGCACTTTCATGAATACGATTTAGTTGAGTTTAAACAATCTTATATTTTGACCGAACATTAGGCAAAAGCTTAATAATTAGGTCATTTGAGTGATGCATTGGGGAATGAGAAGAAAATATGTTTCTGTCGGTAAGTCCTTTAGCGGTATATTAGAAAAGGAATGTACATTTTAAGTGCCTAGGAGATCCATCGTTCACTAAAAATAGCAAGTGAAAATATGAAGATCACACGTGAAGTGATACGATGATTGGTATGTATAGTGATCATGTTAAAACGGAGCTAAATGTCCCAAGAAAGTTAAACTAATATGTTCCTATCGTAAAATTACGAGATCACAAATTCATCTTGGTGCTGAAGTCATATCAAAGTATTATTAGCTTAGTAAGCTTTTATCAAAGTATTATTATGGACACATGCCTATATTGTTACACCATTATCTATCCATCATAAATAATTAGGTGATACAGGTTTTAAAATTAAAGTTATTTGACTTTTTACTAAGCAAATACGGAGTAACATTTTTAATTAGGGCTGAGCATTGGGCGAAAACCGGACCGGACCGACCAAGACCGGACCGGACCGAGGACCGAGAACCGGAAAAACCATAGACCGAGACCGGACAGAATATGGTCGGTCCGGTCTCGGTCCGGTCCGGTCCGGTCGGTCTTCGGTCGGTCCAGTCCAATTAGGCAAGTTTTTTCGGGTTTATGGTCGGTCCGGACCGGACCGGACCGGACCGACCGGACCGAGGACCGAATTTGGCAAAAAGCTTAGACCGAGGACCGGACCGAATGTGGTCGGTCCGGTCCGGTCGGTCTCGGTCCGGTCGGTTTTGTCGGTCGGTCCGGTCCATCCGGTCCGTTTGCTCAGCCCTATTTTTAATCCATTTAGATATTTTATTTAATTGTAAATAAAAAATAGCAATGGGAGACTCCCAGGATTTTTACAAAATAAAAATTACTCACATATTTATCACTCGATTATGAAGGATTAAAAAAAAAAAAAAAAAAAACAAAAAAACAAAACAAAACAAAAAATCATTGGTACAACTCCATCTGTTGCATGTGCGCGTGAACTTTATTTTTAAAAAATTCTTAAAAATAAACACTTAATTTATGACAAGCTAAAATATCATAACAAATATTTATTTTATGACTAAATAAATATTACCATTACATTGTAAGACCACGCATTATAGAGAACACAATCATGTATTCCTCTCACCACCATGCATTAAGCCGGTTATGTCACCCTATCTCCTCTCAAACCACACGTTATAACAAAAAATCAAATGTGATTTGGTCAACAGCTTGACTTATTATTCTTATTATTTTTTGAGTGTATTTTGTGATGTATTTATTTGATTGGTTTATTAATCACCATTACGAATATTTGATGATCGGTTGGTGAATGAAATAAACACTATATTAAAAGGTAATGAATGTAGTTCCACTATATCTAATTTAAACGACTATCCCGTTTTGACCTATTGATATGAACACAACTGTATTATAAAACATTTCAAATTCATAGAACTATTAAGTATTAACTATAGTTTAAAGACAAAATTCAATTTCACATGGTAAACTTCAACAACCAAAGAAAAACAAATGTACAATTAGCATCCCACAATAACCAATGGTCAAGATGCCATAAATAGAAAAGCGTTGTGAGGTTATCCATTAAACACACATATACGTGTAGCCCACTCGTAGAAATCTCGTGTCTCAAAGTCTAACGGTATACTGTACTCACACACAATATTAAATTCACCGAAATCCTACAACTCACGTGACTCGAATATTAATAAAATATATAAATAATCCAAAAAAGTAGACGTTAAGCAAAGAAAATCCTTTTCCAAAAACTAAAGGGTGTGTTTGGATCTGAATTATGGGAACGAGGGAATGACTTTTATTTTCAATAAAATTGTTTGATTTATGAGTTTATCTTATAAAAATAGACATTTTTCAACCACTCATTGATGACGGATTTGTAAACTTTCTCACACTTAGGCTATGTTTGGCACAGAGCTTTTTTGGAGCTTTTTGGGGTAATGAGCGGTGAGAATGAGCTTTTTTATTTTTGATGTTTGTTTGGCATGGGAGCTGTGGGCTTTGCTATTTTTTAGGAAAGCTCATTTTCCCAATGCTTTTTTATGAAGCTGTGAGCTTTTTTGGCTACTGCTCACAGCTCACAGCTACTGCTCACAGCTACTTTTGCCAAACATAGCCATATACTCATAATGATTCTATAATACAAACCAAACGCACTTAAAACTATCAACACCACATTATAACATCCGGTAAAAGCAGTACATTTAGTAACCGACTTCGAATTTCTTTTCCAATTACATTTAACTAGAACTTTTTATCATTTTTATACTTTTATACCACCTATTGCTCATATAATAACTTGTAATGTCTTCAACGAGACTTAAATATACAACCTACAAGCTGATTGGTCAGTCACATAACATTATAAGTCAGAGACATTGAGTCAAAATTTTATTTTTTGATATCATTAGCAATGCTATTAATAATTTACTTTTATCTCAAAATAATAATCAACATACAAAACGACGTAATTTAAAACAGCTTTCACTTTCTCACTTGTTGATCGAAGAAAGTTAAATTTAAAATGTGTTTGAAAAAGTAGAAAATATTAACGAAGTTTTGTAATTGTGTTTGGACGCTGTATAATGTTTATCTCAAAACGTAAAAAATTAGCTATTAACTGGTATTTTTAGCAAAATTCTTTAAAGAAAGCATTATTGTGTTTAGCCTTTTACAAAATAATAATTTTACCATTAACTATTTCTTTGATACATTTTTTTTAATATTGTAACAATAATCAAGTAACTTAATCAAATTTCCTTTGTACATATAGCAGGCAACAATTAGTTTGAACAATTAAAAGAGAAGTGATGAACAATTATATCAAGACGAACGGAATAGATGTTAGCATTAATAGTATGTTTATCGATTATCATAAGTTGTGTACCGGTTGCGTATTGCATTACAATGTATGAAATGTTAAGTGTAGGCATAAATGCAAATATGAAACGATACTAAAGCTGACGTTAGTGTTATACTCTTCTTTTAGTCTTCCAGATGTGAACGCTTAAACAATGTCTAAGTAGCTAAACAATCAAGGTGATATAGTCGGTAGGCACCCTGATATGCATAATTTTTCACGAAAGGGCATAAATGATAACTAAAATGAAAGCGTCGTCCATTTAAGAAACTATTGGTGCATATATCATCTCTGTCTCAAAATGAAATAACTAAAATGCCCCATAGTGAAAGACACAGTCTCACTGAAGTCAACGACATTTTAGTCATTTCACTTTAAGATATAAACGATATCTGCACCAATAGTTTGTCACAAAAACGACCCCTGTATTTTCGTAAAAAAATAAAAACTACCAAAAGGACTATTTTTACAATTTACTCAAACCAAAATACACGATAAACCCGCAAACGCTCCTTAAAGCTTAGTCAAACTAAAATATTTTATTTAATAACCGGAATTACTTTTGACACAAACAAAAATGCTACTACCACACTAACTATACTTCCAAACAAACAACACTATTCATTAAAATTTGTACATTACGCTGGCTATAGTCTTTTTACCTCTGGAAAAAGTATAAAACATGTACTAATATTTTAATAAATAATAAATAGAATAAAATAAATTTCCAACGAATCCCAGATGAAATAGTTATATCATCTTCTGATTAAAAGCTTCTGAACATTAGCGGTTGCTCATAATAAGGTAAAATATTTATATTTATTTATTTTGTGAAAAATCACGGAGATCGTGGGGTGTTACTAAATTTTCATTTTTATTTATTTAAAAAAGATTATATTTTTAAATATGAAAATGAAGATTTAGTAAAACCCATATAAAATCTTGGTGAGTTTTAGCTATTTTTAAGCTTTTTTTTTTGTTATTTATTTTGACTTATTGCAGTTTAAGATGATAAATATGGTTGGGTGTGTTTGTGGGACCCACTAAGGAGGACATTGAACTGCTTTCTTAAAGGAAAGAAATAATACTAAAAGAAAAGGAAAAACAAGTTCCTTAAATTTGAAGCATAGTTTAGTAGTAGTAGGGTCCTCATAAGCAAAGGAAAGCAAAAAAAGATCTATGTTTGTGTTTGTGTGGCTTTGAAACCAAAAAAGAAAAAAAGTATATATATATATTTTTGTTTTGTGTATTTTAAGCTTGAGAATAAAGATTAAGCAAAGTTCTTAATCACCCAACAAACCCATGATCATGTCTTAACAAAAGTAGCCCTTTTTATACTTTTCATCTTTATTGATTGGTTATGTGTGTTTTTTGCAGATGTGGTGATGGCATGTGTGTACTAAGTTATCCCAATATGTTTTATGCACATTTTAGGATTTAGAAAAAAAAAAAAAAAAAAAAAAAAAAAAAAAAGTGGTTGGTAGTGTTTTTTTTGGTGAAAATAGAACATGGGTATTTAAGATTAGGTGAAACTATTTGATATTAAGAAATGGGAGCAATAGGTGGAGAAGAATTGATGAATTGGGAGAAAATGGATAATGCAAGAGAAGAGAAGATACTTGTGTTGGTGAGGTTAAGGCCTTTGAATGATAAGGAGATAGCGAGAAATGATGTTTCGGATTGGGAATGTATCAATGATACCACGGTTTTGTTTAGGAATAGTTTGCAGGAGAGATCCATGTTTCCTACTGCTTATTCATTTGGTAAGTAATTTTCGGTTGATTTGTTTTATATATTTTGTTCAAATTTGGAAATTCATCTGGTTTGAGATCATGCAAGTAAGTTCATGGTTGACTTCACGGATCGCTAACTTGATTATCTTTAGAATAATGTTAGCTTAATTTATTTCTAAATCTTTAGTTCTGGCAGCATTCTAGGGTTTTATGTAAAATTTAAATGTCATTTTATGTGATATAAGTTTTTAAAACTAACTGGTTTATGAGTCTTTCGACAAATTTCCAGCTAAATTGATATCTTATACTGCTTAATCATGTCGGTAAGTGGTTGTTTTTAATTTTCTTTTTTTGAAGTTATATATAGAGTATTCGTATATTTTTATATTTTCTGTACTCCTGAATCTGATTGTTTTGTTATCTTGCAATAGATGGTTAGCAGATTCTCCCAAATCTTATTTTAGGGTTGGAAATAAAATTTGAAATGCTATCTGATATGATATAACTTTTGGATCTAATTGTTTTCTTATTCTTAAGTTCAACTAGATTTACAACCTTTTATTATTTGAGTTAGATCATGTTTAAGATATGCTTTGGGTTTTTGGTTTTGCTAATCATAGCTAACAGTTATTTATTTTTATTTTATTATTTTTTTTAAATGTTATATAGGGAATATCAATAACATTTTTTTTTTGTTTAAAATTATAATTCCTCATAAATTTGAAAATTGAAACTGTTTACTGATAATCATTTGCTAATTGTGGCATACTTAACTCTAGCACTCAGGGTTATTGTTAGCAAAACCTTATATGATAACCATACAACACATCATAAGCATTACAATTATATATAAACAAAAATGTACTTGTATCATTCACGATAATGATTTCGCTAGTTATCTAATGAAAACATCTAACTAGACACCGAAGTTCCTCAAATATAATGCAAATTAGTTAAAGTTGCTTTTGACAAATTCACAAAGGGCAATTCTGTCAGGCTCCCGATTCATTAATGAAATCCACATGTATTGCTTAAAAGATGAAACTTGCCAATTGTACACTTTGATAACTATGAGTAGATGCTAAAATAATCAGCTTTATAGGTTAAAGCTTAGGTAGTACTACTATGAATGCATTCTCTTTTTTATTTATTTTTCATTATTCCTACTCTCATTTTGGTTCTTGTTTGGTAACAGATAGAGTATATGGTGGTGATGCAACCACTAGGCAAGTGTATGATGAAGGAGCTAAAGGAATTGCACTTTCCGTGGTTAGTGGCATCAACTGTAAGTCCGACCCACTTTACTTCTATTAGCCCATTTACTAGCGGATGACTCTGAATGTGACTAGCGGATAACTTTGACTAATGACTTCTCCCCTGGTTTTAGCAAGCATATTTGCATATGGGCAAACAAGTAGTGGGAAAACATACACAATGACAGGGATAACAGAGTACACCGTAGCAGATATATACGATTATATCCAAAAAGTAAGAGATTTCTTTCTGCTTTTTTGGTTTATGTATAAATTTAGTGATAATTTATCTTTGAAATAAATATTTCTTTTCTATTTCTTTAGCATGAAGAAAGGGCGTTTGTTTTGAAGTTTTCGGCTATAGAAATCTATAATGAAGCCATAAGAGACCTTCTAAGCACAGAGAATATTCCACTAAGGGTTTTGGATGATCCGGAGGTAACTTCATTCTATGATCGAATTATTGTATGTAATGTATCAATGCATACACCATATTTATTATTTCTTTTAAAAAATCTCAGAAAGGGACAATTATAGAGCGACTTACCGAGGAAACTCTGAGGGATTGGAGCCATCTTAAGCAACTGTTGTCCGTCTGTGAAGGTACGATGCAGTTTATGATATAGTTAACTTTAATTTGTATTTAAGAGAATCAAGGTATTTGATATAAAGAAAATTAATAGTACACTCGTTTTATTTATTAATGATGTTTTTAGGCTTTTGAGTTTAGATTCAGTTATCTTAAATTTGAATAGTGTATTTGTTAAAACAGTTAAAATATTTCATGACTGAAACATGAGTTCAACCATGTAACCTAAAACGTACTGGATCGGACCGCTATGGCTACAATTTCCTTATCTGGTCTTTGTTTTTTTCTTGCAGCTCAAAGAAAAGTGGGAGAGACATCCCTCAATGAAACAAGTTCAAGATCTCATCAGATTCTTAGACTGGTATGATAATGATACCATTTTCATATCTATGATAGTTATACGCGCACACACAAACATGGTTTATGTTACTGTATGTGTAGTATGTTTGTATTCTGAACTTTAGCCATGATTAATTTGGTTTTTGTAGACGATTGAGAGTTCGGCTCGTGAGTTCATAGGGAAGGATAAGTCGACAAAACTTACAGCTAGCGTGGTATGGACACTACCCTTCTGCAGTTCTGCTTTAACTTGCAATTTCTGAAGTTGTTAAGAAAAGTGGCATAAAGAAACATCAATATTGTAAAGGTTCTGTATATAATGAACTTTTCATTTTCAGAACTTCGTTGATCTTGCGGGAAGCGAGCGTGCAGCTCAGGCATTATCTGTTGGGCAAAGACTCAAAGAAGGTTGCCACATTAACCGTAGTTTATTGACACTGTCCACCGTGATTCGGAAGCTAAGGTCAGGCAAACATGCTCCCTTTGTCTCATGATTACTGTAACAATCTCCTTTTTCATATTTTCCATGAAATTGCAACTTCTCTTTTTCATAGAATAATATCAAGTTAAAGTTCTTTGTTACACCTAGTATGATTAATGTTGATGTGGGTCCATAGGATCTTCTTCTGGTTAGGTCACTTGAACTGTGTGTCTTACTTTCTTGTTAAATGGGTCAAAAGTCAAAACTGATATTTTTATGGATTGGATTGGGCTGATCCAAAACACCGTCGAATATTATCTTTCAAATTTATTGAATACAGTTATCGTGTCAAATGTGATCTCAAAATTTGTATAATTTTATTGATAATTTGAACTTTCTTGAATAAAATGATTAATGATATTTTATGTTCTAAAAACTACTTAGATAAACTTCGACCCGTTTGACCTGTTGGAGATATGACATGTATCGACCCATCGATATATTGATGGGTCAAATTTAAATCAAATATTTGACATAATTAGGAAGGGCATTTTGGGCTTTGGGTATACTTGAGTTAATTTTCTAACTTATTTGCCATTAACTTTGGACTCCGTTGATCAAATGCAGCAAGGGAAAACATGGGCATGTAAATTACCGTGATTCAAAGCTGACACGTATCTTACAACCTTGCTTGGGAGGCAATGCACGAACCGCCATCATTTGTACCTTAAGTCCAGCTCGAGAACACGTTGAGCAATCAAAAAACACTCTTTTATTTGCTAGTTGTGCAAAAGAAGTGACAACAAATGCACAAGTTAACGTGGTGATGTCTGATAAGGCCTTGGTGAAACATCTACAAAAAGAATTGGCCAGATTGGAAAATGAGCTAAGAACACCTGCTCCTCCCGATTATTCAGCACTCCTCAAGAAGAAAGATCAGCAGATCGAAAAGGTATGGTTTTCTTTTGAAAGTCAAATTAACCATAAGTTGGGGTTTGGGTTAAAAATTATAAAATATATTTATTATTCACAGTTGGAGAAAGAGGTGCGGGATCTTATCAAACAAAGGGATCTTGCTGAATCTCGGATCAAGGAATTGCTACAAGCCGTTAGAAATGATCAAACTTCAACCCAATGGGTATGTTATAAGTTTAATGCATTTTGGCAGGATGCAAAGTTTATGATCATTTATAATAACCTACAAAAAATTTCGAGTGATGTTATAAAAGCTTGTTTTTCTTTCTGATTATCCTGTTTTGCCACTTTTTTCTTTTGAATTTAGGATGGGCAACGAGGAAACACGTTTGATGATGAATATTCCGCTTCTGAATCAACAAACATTAGGTTATCGGGTACCGGTCACCACCAAGAAGAGTCAAACGACATCTGCAAAGTGGTCCGATGTGTTGAGACAGATGAATCCACCAATGATCACATAGCTTCAGAATCAGCTGACATTTCCAATGGTGCAACAGACTCAGTATCGGGTCCCAGTGAAAGAAACCACTTCCGAAATCGGGTTAATATTGGGTCATTGGAGCAGAATTTCCAAGATTTACAAAACACCATAAACTCTTTAGCTGAACCACCGTATGTTGATGAAGAACCAGAAGTTCAATCACAGATATCGAATCCAACGAGTTTTAAGCTCACCAAAAGCAGAAGCTGCAGAGCTAATCTAATGACTAGTTCTTCACTACCGGAATTCAAGAACACGCCACCAACTGATTTCGAGACAGAATTTACCGGAAGACCAGATATTGGCAATCATAGGAAGCTATGGGATCTCCCTTCGTCAGAATTTGATGGGGCCGCTAGCAAAAGGTTGTTGAGAAGTGATTCACAGTCCTCACTTGGAAGTACAATGTTGGAAGATGGAAAGAGTAAAACAGGAGAAGAAGATATTCCGAGTGTAGATACTTTTGTTGCAGGATTGAAGAAAATGGCTAAACTTCAATATGATCAGGTTTGACTTTTGACTTTATGTTCGTTGACTTTTTACTTACCTTAGAAAGATGGGTTCTTGTGAACCGGTCGGGCCAAAAATAGAACTGAGCATAAAGTATGTTACTTTTTTTTTTTTTTTTTTTTTTTTTTTTTTTTGCAACTAACCCATTTTCTTATGTATGGATGCTATAGGTTCACGGGTCAGGTGCAGAGACTGATGGTTTGGGAAAAAGTGTCAAAAGCATTGGGTTGGATGCAATTGCGCCAGGTGAAGATTGGCCTCAAGAATTTGCAAGGCAGCAGAAATTGATTCTTGAACTTTGGCAAGAATGCAATGTTTCTTTGATTCACAGAACATATTTTTTCTTGCTGTTTAGAGGTGATCAGATGGATTCTATTTACATGGAGGTTGAAGTTAGGAGGCTTTCATTTCTCAAGGAAACATTTTCAAAGGGTAATCCGGCAGTTCAGGATGGACATACTCTAACATCAGCATCAAGGTACTCTCTCTATTGACTGGTGAATGGTTTTGGGGATGCAATGGGTTATTGGTCAAGTATGGGTCGAAACAGGCCGGACCGGTTGGCTGATATGTTAACATTTTTAGTCCAGTTTAGCTGTTTTTTTTTAATGGTAAAAATAATCAATGTGTTTATTATAATTAAGATACCATACTATCATAGGGGTGGCCTTTTTATCTGTCAATATCCAATGACCAATGGGTCAAGGTTTTGAGCCTTGACCGAAGGATCGAAACTTAAAGAATTAGAATCAGAATCAAATAATTAGATAGTTAATTAAAACTACAGAAGGTTATGTATTTTACATGTATCATATCAAGTCATTACTATAAGTAACTTTTTACCTGCTTTTAAGAATCTACTTATTTTGACCGTTAATAATAATAGTCATGATCAGTTTTTGCCAGACGCTCCAAATAGATTCTCTGATTTAAAGTTACTAATACACTCAAACGTACTTTTTTTTTTTTTTTTTTTGGAATAATCAGCATTAAAGCTCTACGAAGGGAGAAGGCAATGTTAAGCAGACTAATGAACAAACGGTTTTCAGAAGAAGAAAAGAAGAAACTTTACCAAAAATGGGGTATCAATCCTAACTCAAAACGAAGGAGGCTGCAGTTGATCCACCGTCTGTGGAGCAACACTGAGGATCCAAGCCACGTACAAGATAGTGCTTCAATAGTTGCCAAGCTGATTAGGTTCTCAGAACAGGGTCAGGCCCTCAAGGAGATGTTTGGGCTTAGCTTCAGTCCTCCAAAAATGGTCAGAAGATCGTTGGGCTGGTTACCCAGCAAGTCGTCACTCATGTAAGTCAAAGGTTTTATAGCTGACTTCAGATGAACAGATTGACAAAAGTAAGAGTTTAACCAATACTTGTTTTAGTATATGTTTCCTAAGTAGTAGAATGAAATTGGATTTGAACCATTGGATGTGGGACAAACATGAATTCGAAGTTTACTGAGTTGAGTTTGCTGTTTTTTTAGAGGAATACGATTCTTGTAATCGTCTTTGTTTGACCTTTTACTTTGACTTTTTGGTTTGATAAAATCGGGCTTGTTTCCAATATGTGTGTGATGTGATAGAACCGAAATGGGTTTGCACCATTGTTGGTTCTCCAGCTTTACATGAATCCGAATTTACTGATTTGGTTCCACTGTTCTTGATAGAATTCTATTCTTGTAATCTACTGTTTGACTTCATTGATTTGACTTTAGTGTGAAAATGCTCATTTGACCTATTGTGGTATTTATAGTGGCAAGGGATTTTTCAACAATACTAGAGTCTGAATTGTTAAATTTAGCTTTGTGGTTCTAGATGAAATGCAAGAATGCGATTAAATCAACTAGTGTTTTGACTTCATATAATGCATGATAAGATGGTTTATACTTCACATTTCACAATAAGTTTATAAACATTTCAAGTTAGATATAAACACTTTTGAGTTTAAACCAAAAAGACTTTGTAAAATGTACTCTCCGGTCAAATAGTTGTAAGTTCAAGTCTTGTCTGTCACATATCAATATATATGTGATTAGACCCTTTAAAATAAGAATGAAACACTTAAAGAGTTCAAGATTTAGATAGAAGAGGCATTCGCATATATATTCCTTCTAAAATGCAAAATTACATATATGTTCGTTTAGTTTTGCATTACTTATATATGAATGATATTATTGACAACATCTATTTGCATAGATGTTCCAGTGATGGCCGTTGGACAGACATATTTTTTGAAGCTAATTGATCTGTAATGTGGCCGAACATTATCCGTCTAACCCTCTTGTTAACAATCGGGGCTTGGTATTCATGATAGATAGTTTCAATCCTGGCTTTCTTTAAAAACATTTCATCTAAGGAGTGAGGATATTTGATAACTCTCATCATAAAATGGTAAATGCCCATTAGCTAAGAATGAGTAATCTGAACCATATACAGATACTGAAGTCCATGCGTTAAAGAAGACAAAAATTAAGCTTGCACAATCAAGTATGCGATGATTGGTTAAGCCAACCGAAATACCAGCATTTGGAAAAGTGGTTACTTGCACACAAAAAAAGGGATGGATATCAAGTCTAGTAGCATGTTCCAATAAGAGATACTAGAGGATAAAACATACTACAGTCTTGAGGATGATTTCCAACAAGATGGTTAAAAACTTAAAATCAAGACTGATCGACAGCAAATGCAACAGAATCACCCTCCGCATAACTTTTTTTTTTTTTTTTTTTAATTATTATTATTAAATTTAAAACTTGAAGTATTAGGATCAAGAATGTTAAACGAACGAGTCGAGATGCTATGGTTATACATGAGATGCATTGGTTCTACCTAACAACTTTTTTTCTACCTAACAACTTATTCTCACAATATAAACACACACACACACATACTCATCTCACTATATCTCTCTCTTTCTCTATCTCTCTCTAGCAGTTTTTGTTTTCTGGCGACACCAGCAGTTTCCGGCCGCCGGAATCTTTTTCTGGCCACCACCTTTTATCACCTCAACTTGTAGATCGGGCCATCCCGGTCACGATTCAACCACTCAACCTCACAACCACAAACATACACTGTTATCATGGTGAAGAAGATGGCAGAATTTGAAGCTTTTCCTTGTCCTTGTGAACGAGGAGACGTGATTCTGCGACAACAGACCATGGATGTGATTTTTTTTATGGAAGGAGGAACGACTCGCCAAAATGATGATCGGTTCTCTGGGAGCTTCAACATTAAGCGGTTCTGGATCTGCTCCAAAAAGGTGCTCAAACTGTCATGAAAAAGATCTTAGAATAAACATGCTGGAGGCACAAAAACAGGTGCTATAGACAAAATTAAGGGTGCTGGAGGCAAAACTTGACATGGCAACGTATCCTAACCACGACCACGCATGTCAGTCGGATGCAATACTCCGTGACCTTTTAGGTGACATGGATAAATTTCATATGTAGTACTGTTATCGTTGTTGTTGCTGTTATCGTTGTTATTGTTGTTGTTGTTGTTGTTGTTGTTGATGTTGATGTTGTTTGCTGTTGTTGTTGATGTTATTGATGTTTAATAAAATGTTGTTGTTGTTGTTGTTTAATAAAATGTTGTTGTTGTGGTAACTGATGTTGAACGTCTTTTATATTTTAAATTTGTACGCACAAATAATATAACTGAAGGAGCAATAATTATCAAACACAAAGGCAAACTGTTTATTTAAAACAAGCAAGAGTTCTTAACCACATGCATTTTCATACAGACTCAAACTAAACAACTCGACAACCAAACTAAACAACTCGACAACTAAAGGAAACAACTCAAACTAAACAACTCGACAACCAAACGAAACAACTCAAACTAAACATCTCGACAACCAAACGAAACAACTCAAACTAAACAACTCGACAACCAAAAGAACAGATCAAACGAAACAACCCGTTTATTTTTTTTTGCGGCTACTTCACGCTTTACTCGAACTCGCACCATCTTTTCCCTTCCTTGCTCTCATTTCCTTGATATGTGCAAACATAGCTTCAAGATTTGTGACCCTATTTCCCAGATTATCAAGTTTGGTTTCCAACGTACTTTCAGCTTCGTCGTCACCTCCAACAGCAACAACTTGAGCTTCAGCAGCAGCTTGAGCTTCAGCAGCATCTAGCTCGTCCATGTACTCTTTGTAGTACGACTTTTTCCTACACAATTCGATAATCTTGTCTCTCATCCACGGTTCAACGTTCTTAAAAGAACCATATTCCTCATAAACTGCATGACCAAAAGTTAACATAACTTCATTAAAAAGGAGCTCGTGTGACAAGATTTTTGAGTACTCCTCTTCAACTGTGCAATCACGCCAAGTCATGTGTGTCTTGTAAGAATTGACGATTGACTTATTTGTGAGATGTGTAAAATGAGACGGAAATAATTTTATGAGAATGTATATAGGTAAAAAAATGAGACGGGAATGTATTTGTGAGGATATATATAGCCTGATTTTTGGGGAGATATTCCCGTCGACATGTCGACGGGAAAAAGAACGCGGGAAAAATCCCGCCCAATATTTTATCCATTTATTAAAAATATTTGTAATTTAGTAATATATTCCCGTCGACATGTCGACGGGAATCTCAAAACAAAAAATTATTGCCTTTAATCACACGTTAATTGTGAGAAAAAACGTAATTAATATATTCCCGTCGACTTGTCGACGGGAATATATTAGCGGGTAAATTTCGCGCCTAATTTTGATGAATTATTGAGGCCAAAAAAGTATGTTGAAATATTCCCGTCGACATGTCGACGAGAAAATACGAGTATGAAAAATTAAACGCAGTGGGGCTCGGTCAAGCGTTTTTTTTTGTCGTTTAGTGTCTTATGCCGTCGACGGGAAAATACTCGACGCCTGTTCTTCTTATCCTTGTAATGTGAAATAGCTTATATACATTTTCTCTTTGACCTTTTGAAGAAGCTAGTCCAATGTATGGAAAGCTGCTAAAATAAACGGATTCATCTATCACTTTCATATTAGCTAGCCAGGTGATGAGGATACCATCTATTCTTCGCGTCAACCAGTGAAATAATCAATTAAGATTGTCTGGTGTAAATCTAACATATATATAGCTAATGGTATCCAATCTTCTATTTATAGGTAAGTAGTAACAAAATAAAATGGCCATCAATCAGTGACTATTCTAGAAAAGTGCACAAAGCAACAGTGTATAGTGGCAAAATAATTATACATGCGAATTTGTCGTTCTGATGTGACTCTTGATGCAATATTTACGAGTTCAATTTGTAGTCATTGAGAGAAAATAGTTTATGGTTATAAACGAAAAATGATAAAAGCTGGAAGATGAAATAATATTTAGAATATTAATTTAATGGTCGATATTGTTATCATTTTTAATCTAGGGTATTATACAGTTTACACATTATTCAAATTTAGATCTTTAACTTTAAGAAAACTTTATGTTAATATTGTTCAAGTCTCATATGTCACATAACAATATTAACAATTTAAGACAATTTGATCTACTATCTATACTATACTCCATCCGTCTCAAAATTATTGTCCCCGACAAAAAACACATAGTTTAAGAAAAGTACATTTATTACAACTTTCTTTTTCTTACTTTTTGACATAATGACAATTTTGCCCTTAGGCAATTAATTAAAGTTTTCTTTAAGGTATGTAATCATAATTTTGAACAAGGGTAATATAGTAAACTTGGTTAAACTCCCATATCTATTTTTAGTAGTGGACAATTAAATTAGGACATCTCAAAAAGGAAACATGGACAATAAAATTGGGATGAAAGGAGTACTATTTATAATGCATGCATAAAGTTTTCTTAAACTTAAAGATCTAAATTTGAATAATGTGTAAACCGTATAATACCCTAGATTAAAAATGATAACAATATCTACCATTAAATTAATATTCTAAATATTATTTCATATTCCAGCTTTTATCATTTTTCGTTTATAACCATAAACTATTTTCTCTCAATGACTACAAAAATGAACTCGTAAATATTGCATCAAGAGTCACATCAGAACCACAAATTCGCATGTATAATTATTTTGCCACTATACACTGTCGCTTTGTGCAGGTATTCGTATAGTAATTTTCACACATATGTACATGTTAACAAATTTGGTTTCCAAGGCACAACACGCATATAGATTACTGGTTAAGGCAAGTGCAAATAGAAAAAAGAATCGAATAACTTGTTAAAAGTAACGTCCTCAAGGGCCTCATTTGTGTTCATGGCACAGGGGGCCCGAAATCCACGGGACAGCCCTGGTGCTGAGATTCAGCACTTTTCTAGAATAGTCACCGATTGATGGCCATTTTATTTTGTTACTACTTACCTATAAATAGAAGATTGGATACCATCAGCTATATATATGTTAGATTTACACCAGGCAATCTTAATTGATTATTTCACTGGTTGATGCGAAGAATAGATGGTTTCCTCATCACCTGGCTAGCTAATATGAAAGTGATCGATGAATCCGTTTATTTTAGCAGCTTTCCATACATTGGACTAGCTTCTTCAAAAGGTCAAAGCGAAAATGTATATAAGCTATTTCAGCTACATATAGACACATAACATACAAATTATGAAAGATGTGCGATTGTGAAACATGTGTTGTGGAATAAAACAAAGGGTGAAAAAATAAAGCTAAGTTCACTAGAATACTGGTAAAAGGGAAAGAACCTAAGAGAGTTCTTAATAAGCTAAAACTTTGATACCTTAATTGTTCTCATTAGTATATACTGTAACTAATGTAACTCAATTTTTTTTTTTTTTTTTTTTTTTTTTTTTTTTTTTTTTTTTTTTTAATAAAATGATTTTTATTTCATCAAAATATGATTTATATGGTGGTAGAAGGCAAACAAGCAACAAGCTGCACTGTTAGCCCTTTTTGGATTGCAAAGCTAACTCTTGAAAACAACATTTATAGATCTAGGTGTCATAACATTACTGTTCATAACTTGTTGGACTCTGTTGAGTAGCTCCACTGCTCAGGCGCAAGGAAACCAAAGGTATCAAACGTGAAATGAATAAACACATGTTGATTTTTAATGCATGATTTCTCGTATTTTGTCACTTTGCACGAGGCGGCTTTTTCAATCAGATTATGAAATGTCGTTTCTTTTTGTTTACGGAGTATTTTGGTAGACTATACCCTTATGTTAATTCCTTGTTAAAATAACTGATCCACATGAACAAAGAAACATTCAATGGCACATTGACACTCACGGAAATTAAACTCCAGTTAAAAGATGTAAATTACACATAGATCATTTCTTAGTAAACACACGAAAATAACATGTATATTTTAGAATTGCAAACCACACATACCTAATCTATACATTCTCACACAACCCACACGTTTGTCCCCGACAAGACTTGAAGCAACGACTTGGTTGAGGACATAATTTCACATGTGATACCGCTAAGCCAATGGCCCGTACGTGGCCAGTTAAATTAACATATAGCAGCTGAAGGAAAAACAAAGACCTTACAAGTTGAAAGTTTAACGAAGTTGGATTTCAAATTAATCCTTAATGGTGAAAATGGTCTGAACCACGGTAAGACCAAAAAGGATCATTCCAGCAAATAGAGTAATGACACTCCATGGACTCTTGAAATATTTGCGCCTCAACCACACAATATGTTTTGGCCAGTAACTCTCGTGGTTTCTAACCAGTTGTGTCAATTCATCCGCGTAAAAGAAATCTGTCATTGGAACTTCTTTGACAAGGTTGTTTATCATCTTTGCAGCTTCTTTATTCGAACCCATTATGTTGACAATGACTTTCGATTCTACCAACTTGGCTATGTCCTCTTGACCGTCTATCAGGATATCCATGGCTAGTGCATGCAACGAAATATACTTACCGACATCATAGGTTTGTTCGTAAGCAATGAGGTTGCGAACTAACAACTCATAGAAGTGGCTAAAACAGACTGCTGGCATTTTGATCACAACAGGCATTCCACAGACCCAGGAAAAAACATCCAAACCTTGACCATTCGAGTTTCATTGCCAGTGGCCAACTTTCATCTAGATAAGGCTTAAAGCTCACCCCTACCTTGACCAGTTCTTGAGCAGCGTGGATTATTGAAGATTGTAAACAAGCTTCTGGTGCAATAGGGGATTCTGGTTGGAACTGTTTATGAAAAAAGCCAAGAATATGATCAGGAGTTGTCTCTTCTTCAACAGGTCTGATTCTTAAGTGTGTGTGAAAGGGAGTGCCAACTGTCAGTACCGGATAGATAAGTTTAGTGAGAGAGGCTGTTGGCTCGGATTTTAGAACAGTTGACTCAAAGATATAGTTAAGTACAAAAAGAATGGAATCTGGTTTTCCATTAGCAACAAGTCTAGGCATATAGACTGGGCAAGCAAAGGGTTTACACTATTCTTTTTGGTTGAATGCTTTTTACAAAATTCTATTATAAAGCAACCATCCATTAGCATCATTTTCGCAAGTTGAATGTCACTATATGGCCTCATCCCAATATACCGTGCCCTGATCTGGTCTATCGAAGCGTTCACCTTTCGTAAACATGCGTCTAATGTTTGCTCTCGCGGGGAACCTACACGTGACAATAGATCATGCAGATAAATCCTTTTTAGTCCTTCCATTTCCTTCACATTCTCATCTTCATGGTGCAGAGGTCCAATAGACACCACCCTAGGAGTGAAAGACTTCGGGCTCAGATTTCTGAGCATACTAGGAACCATGGAGATTGATGATGAAAATGGGCGAGTACTAATATTGTTTCGCCCTTCTTCACATGCAAGAAGATTTTGGATAGTGTCTTGAGTGTTATTTTCAATTGCCATCAGAATTGTTAGCAAAATTTTGTGTGTGAAAATTGAGTTCACTACAAGCTAGAAAAGATGCAAATGCTATCTTTTAAATAGTGATTGAAGAATCAAGATAAGGTGTGGAATGCATTACTTTATAGAGACAACACAAAGGAATTGTTTTGGCTTGTACATTTGAGAACTATTAACCTTAAATCAATTAATCTTCACCATGAAGCAAACGTAGATCAATGTTGCTTTGAAAATTTTAAGGAGCTAATCTATAGATGATCATACCCCAGTTGGGGATTTGAGAGCCATCATTGTGATTTACTCCGGATCAAATGGTTTATCAGGTTAAGCTCCTATACAAATACAAAAGGTGTAGGCGCAAGCTCGTATGAGCTAACCATGTGTATAATGCTTGCTATATTTGATGGATTTCTGTAACTTTAAACAGCCAAACAAACAATTAAAATCACTTTTTTCACATTCCATCGTACCAAAACCAGTCAAACACTTCCAATTGCTCAAAGTCATAATTTTTAAAAAGAGAAAGCTAAGTTTGTGCTCATTCCTTTCAAGTGATCTTAATCCTAACTATATATGACTGATATTAGATAGCTTTGGTCATCGTAATTCCCACTTGGGATTATCCCTATACTCAACTAGAAAAATTAAGGAAAGGCAATATATACAATTGTGAAACATGTGTTGTGGAATAAAACAAAGGGTGAAATAAAAGAAGCTAAGCTCAGTAGAACATGGGTTACAGGAAAAGAAGAGAATTCTTGCAGAGGAATAAGGGTGAAATGAAAGAAGCTAAGTTCAGTAGATCAAACATGGGTAAAAGGAAAAGAAGATAACTCTTGCAGAGGAATCAAGAGTCTAAGAGAAGATAATCTATGGACAATATGATTCAGGATGCTGCAAGTAGCTAGGTATTAAATAGTTATAAAAAAAAATAATAATAAAAAAAAAAAAAAAAAAAATTGACACCTTAATGTGCAACGTGTCGAAATCTTTGCCAGCTTAAAACGATTAATTATTTCTAATCTTGTTGAGTTAGTGTCGCACATTCTTACTATTTAGAATGATCTTGCTACCTGAAGCTTTCATGCATGGTAAATATGAGTAATTAATAATAAAATGTAACATAATCTTAATAGGTAACAGCATACGGTGTTTATCAGGGGTCGTTTTCCTTCTGGTCCTTAGATGCTGACTTGAATATATAGTTTGTGATGCTAATAACATTTCATGTAGATCAGGTTAGACTCAAAATCTTGATATCTCATGACTAAAGTAATTTATGATCAATATCGACATCTAACACGAATCACTTTTTAAAGTAACTTATTATTCAAATGGTAAATAATAATAGAGTGTCACTATTCAAAACTATTTCTCACATAGTCACATTTGGATTCATAACATAAGTCGCGGGAGTATTGCTAATTGGAATCATGGGGTGTTAAACTTGTGCTGCAGGTCCTCTTTGTTACGACTGCTTGGTTAGTTGTTTTGGCTCTTTGCCTTTGGTGTTGTAGTTTTTCGTTGGTGTTTCTTAGGTTGGTTCTCTTTGTTTGTCTAGCTCTAGCCGGCTGTTTGGTTTTTCTTATAAGATTTCGTTGTAACAAAAACAAATATGTTTGTAGAACAATTGACAAACAATGCAGTTCAAATATATTTAGGTTATCAAGTCATATGTTGCAATTGTCGCGAATGGAATTAATCTAAAGTGTTTGGTTTGAGGGTATGAGAATGAATGAACAAATTTTATGTATTCAAATACAAATGTTGTTAGAGTTTGACAATCAAATAGCACATATTGCGGAAGCTAGGATCAATAATAACACGTATAAAGATAACTAAAACATAAATAAGAACATACCCGAAGCACTTCAATAAACCTTGAACTTGTGTAAAATAGATCAACGATAAACCCCTTACCGTTTTGTTTATCGATCTTTTGATAATTACTATAGTGAGTAATTACCTCGTTCTTGTACACACAAACTACCAATGAATAAAGGTTTATGCAAGTAAACAAAAACACTTGATTTGGTTTACCTAAAATCGACCCAAATCCCTTGGAGGGGGGTTGTGCCGATCGGCCAAGAAAAGAGAGAGGCAAGGAAAAACTTTAGGGTTTGTGTGTGTGCACAAAAGATGTTTAGGTCTAACCCCAAGGCCTTGTATTTATACTAGAAGATTTCTTGGAGACCAAGCAAGCATGGGTCGATCCCCTTGGGCCTAGGATCAACCGGCCATGCCTTCCACAAGGGATTCCGGATCCTTCTTGTCTCCCAAAATACATTCTAGTCCTCGTTCTTTCGTTACTAATAATAGTTAATACTTACGTTTAATAATTAACGATTATTTAGTCCCTCAAGTGTTTATAAATATATATAATCGATATATATATATATATATATATATATATATATATATATATATATATATATATATATATATATATATATATATATATATATATATATATTTACTTTATTCTTGTTTGCAATGTGTGCAATCCCGAGGTCTCAGGTTCGATAGTAGTCATTTACATATTAATATTTATACGTAACTTTTAACAGCTCCCACTCGTATATCTATTAATAGTAAAATGACATTGGTTGGCGTCTTGCAACACTCCAATGCCCCCAGTTCGACTCGAGCTAGATTTCCTGGAAAACCTTTAATGATTCATCATTATTATTATCCTTTCGCTTCTAATACTACATTAATAAAGATGTGAGGTTCTTTATTAAATTCTGTTTCTCGTCTCTTTATGATTGAACAAAATTACCAAAACATCTGAACGCATTCCAGATAGACTTTGGGCGTGGCCACGCAAACATTTTGTCAACCCTACGAGGGGCCCAGCAGTATTAAACTTCTGAACAAATCAGAAGGAACGAATTCTCTCTTGACTACAAGAATAACCCATGAACTTTGCAACAATTCTGAAAACAACCCTTATGACTTCCAATTACGGTAAGCGGTAGATTGTTCCACAAAATGCACTACATCCATGACACTTATCTGGTATCTCAAGTCTGAGGATAACTTTAAATATGATTCTCACAATAAATTTAAATCATATTGTTGGGATAAGTCCAATACTCAATTCGTTGAATATCATGTGAAATTGGTATGACTACGCATCGATATACTTTCAAGTATATCCTTAACCAATACTCAAAATTGTCTTAGTTTAATGATATTCCCATATCATTAATCGACAACGGACTATTTAGAATAATAAATTATTCACGGATCTTAAACATGCAAATATAGGATATATTATTAAGACAATGAATAAATAAACATAACCAAACTTTATTTCATTAAAATAATAATTGTACATTACATCCCTTATCCAAATACTAATCACAAATGGGCATGAAACTATCAGCTAATTTAAGTCCTATCTTCAGCATGCTTGTAAAGCTTGGTGCCAGGTAAAGGCTTTGTAAATTGATCAACTAAGTTTTCATCTGTGTGAACTTTGAGCATTTCGATTTCACCTATCTCAACTTGTTCTCTGACATAGTGGTGCTTAATCGGGAAATGTCTGGTGCCTTTCATGATTCCAGGTTCATTGGCAAATGTAATTGCAGCTGAGTTGTCACAATACATTTTTATAGGTCGCTGAATCGAAGGCATAACCCCAAGCCATGAAACAAACTTCCTAATCCAAACAGCTTCCATTGCATCTTCTGAAGCAGCTATATACTCACTTTCTGCAGCAGACATTGCTAGTACACTCTGCTTTCTGCTCCTCCAATCAACAGCTCCTCCATTAATGACAAAGACATAACCCGTCTGAGACTTCGTATCATCCTTATCACCTTTCCAAGAAGCATCGCAGTAACCTGTAACATCAAGTTCTGCAGATGGAGTACCCCCATAAACCAAGAACATCTCTTTAGTAGCCCTAAGGTACTTAAGAATATTCTTAACAGCAGTCCAGTGTTTCTCACCTGGATTCTGCTGATATCGGCTGGTTAAATTCTGAGCAAATGCCACATCCGGCCTTGTGCTTTTCACCGCATACATAATAGATCCCACAGCCGAAGCATAAGGGACTCTCTTCATGTGTTGCACCTCTTCAGGTGTTGAAGCACAAACTTTATTGCTCAAGCCATGTTGCTCTTGCATAGGCAAATATCCTTTCTTGGAATTTTGCATATTGAATCTCTTCAATATTTTATCAATGTAAGCACTTTGGCTTAATCCAATTAATCGTTGAGATCTATCTCTATATATCTTGATTCCCAGAATAAATGCAGCTTCCCCTAAATCTTTCATAGAAAAACAACTTCTAAGATATGCCTTAACCTATTGGAAACTTAGAATGTCATTTCCCATGATCAATATGTCATCAACATATAATATAAGGAAAATTACATTACTCCCACTAGCTTTGTGATATACACATGGCTCATCAAGATTTTGTGTGAATCCATACTTGTTAATTTCACTATCAAATCTCTTATTCCATTGTCGTGATGCTTGCTTTAATCCATAAATGGATCTTTTAAGCTTGCATATACGATCTGGAAATTCTGGATTCACAAACCCCTTAGGCTGCGCCATATAGATGTCTTCATCTAGGCTACCATTTAAGAAGGCGGTTTTGACATCCATTTGCCAAATCTCATAGTCATAGTAAGCGGCTATGGCTATAAGAATCCTAATAGCCCTTATGTCAGCTACAGGAGAAAAGGTCTCCTCATAGTCAACACCAAAAGTTTGAGTATAGCCTTTAGCTACCAAACGGGCCTTATAGGTGTGTACAATGCCATCCATATCAGTCTTTTTCTTGAAGAGCCATTTACTCCCAACTAGCTTGGCACCCGGAGGTAGGTCTACTTCTTCCCAGACTTCATTGTCTTTCATGGATTGCATTTCCCCATTCATAGCTCCCTGCCATTTTTCCTTTTCAGGACTATTCATAGCAGCTTTATAACTTGTAGGTTCATCAAGATCCCCTATCAAGTTTTCATCACACTCCATGTTGAGACATAGACGTGTGGGAGCCTTCACATATCTAGATGACCTGCGAACGGGAACCACTTCAACTTTTGGTGGAGGACCTAAACTTTCAGGTTCTTCAGGAAGTTGGCTAGTGTTTTCAGAAGGTGTTACATCTTCAAGATCATCTTCCAGATCATATACTCTCCCACTGAATTCTTGAGATATGAGCTCCTTTTCTAAGAAGTCTCCATACCTTGCAACAAAAACTTTGTTTTCAGTTGGGTAATAAAAGTAGTAACCCATAGTTTCCTTAGGGTAACCTACGAAGATGCACTTAACAGATCTTTGTTGGAGTTTGTCTGCTGAGTCACGTTTAACATACGCCTCACAACCCCAGACCTTCAGATAAGACAAGTTAGGAGCTTTTCCAGTCCATAACTCATATGGAGTCTTATCAACCTTCTTTGTTGGAACCATATTTAAAATGCGAACTGCAGATTCCAAGGCATAATCCCAAAACGAGTAAGGAAGAGTTGTTAGATTAAACATAGATCGTATCATGTCTTGCAATGTATGATTCCTTCTTTCAGATACACCATTTTGTTGTGGAGTATATGGAGAAGTAAGGTGCTGGACAATTCCCTCCTTTGCTAAGTAATCTATAAACTCTTGACTCAGGTATTCACCACCTCTATCGGATCGAAGAGCTTTAATCTTCTTTCCTAGTTGCAACTCTACTTCTGCTTTAAACACTTTGAATGTTTCAAATACCTCATGTTTATGTTTAAGTAAATAAACATAACCATAACGGCTGTAATCATCCGTAAATGTTAAGAAGTAGCTAGCACCTCTCCTTGACACATGTCTAAGTGGTCCACACACATCTGTGTGAATAAGACCAAGTAGATCATTAGCCCTTTCAATCCTATTTTTAAAGGGTTTCTTAGTCATCTTCCTAGCAATGCAAGATTCGCACTTATCAAATGATTCATCATTGATCTTTTCTAAAAGCCCATCATGTTGCAGCTTTTTCATGCGATCTTTGCCAATGTGAGCAAGTCGACAATGCCAAAGATAAGACGAATCCAGACCTTTCTTGATTCTCTTATTGTTGATGCTATACATTGAATTATTTTTAACAAAAGCATTATCATTATCATTCATCTCAATTTCAAATACACCATTCACAGCAATAGCATTAAAATAAAAAACACCATTTAAAGAAACTGAAATTCCATTGCTAGAAATAGTATGCTTAAAACCAAGGTTCAACAAATATGAAAATGAAATTACACCTCTAACAATTGACGGTGCATAATGACAATTATTCAAAAAGATAGTACTAAGCCCGACGGCAACAGCTTCAACTCCTGCATGCGCTCCGTTACCAACGTGCAAGAATTGTTGTCCATAGGCCAGCTTTCTCTCAACTCTGAACCCCTGCAAGGTATTGCAAATATGAATGCCACATCCCGTATCATATACCCATGAATTCAATTTAGGAAGAAGAGTGAATAATTCAATCATAAAGAACGCACCTGATGAGCTGGGGTTACCAGCTTCATTACCCTGCTTCTTGAGTCGCAAGTCATGAATGTAGAGAGGGCAATTGCGCTTCCAATGGCCCTTTTCATGACAATGGTGACATGCCTGATCCTTCTTGTTTGGCGGATTCACCTTTTTCTGCTTAGGCTGATGTTGCTTCATCTTGGGTTCAGGTTGATAGGCCATGACCTGCTTGCCTTTGTTACCTTTCCATTTGCCTTTGTTCACATGCGATTTCTTCTAGATTCTCCCACCATGAATCGCCAACACTTGAGGGGTAGGGGCTTTGACCTTGGCTGGTAGACTTTTCTCATAATCAACAAGCAGTGCGAGTAATTCTGAGACTGTCTTCCCCGAGCAGTGCATGTTGAAATTATGCACAAAACCAGCAAAGTCCTTGTTAAGGGCCCTGTTGATCAAGTGCACTTGCACATTCTCAGGGTATCCAAATCCAATTCTGTGAAGTTGATCAAAAGATTCCTTCATCTCAGTCACATAATCTTCAATTGGTTTACCATCACCATGCTTGCAGTTGTGTAGCTTGTCCAGTTCATCATACAATTCAACTACAGGAGGTTTCTCATAAGATTGCTGAAGTACTTCAAGCATATCTTTTGGGAAAAAATACTCAAACTTCTTTTGAAATTGAGCACTCATGCTAGTGAGCATTAAACAAGCAACCTCATTAAACTTAGCATGTTTCTCCCTCCATTCTGCCTTAACTGCTTCTGCTGCATCAGCAGCAGGCTCAGCTGGGCATTCATCGGTCAAGTATTTGATCTTACCGGTCGACCTCAAGACAATTCTAAGCGAACGGTACCAATCATTGAAATTCTTTCCAGTCAATTTTTCCCTCTCAAGATGACTCTTGAAAGCAGAAATCACAGATGGGGTATCTTGTTGAGCCATATCTACAGATAAAAGTTCAAACATTAGTATTTTCGATAATAAATATCTTCAAGAAAATAAAATACCTATAGCTATATTCATATAACCACCAAAATTTTCTTGAAAACCTAGGACCTAACTTTACATAGTTCCACCACATCAGTTGATCTGCTAGTGGTGAAAGTACAAAAGATAGTAATCTGTCGAACAATAATTGGCAAACAAGATTTCCAATTCCTAGATCATTATGGGAATTACATCAAATTGATTCATCAATTTGCCTTGTAAGCATGTTTCATCCCATCTCACGCCTTAAGTTCTAGGTCTCACGCACAACTTAATTAAGTCGTCTACCTTAGAAATTGTAAAATTACAATTATGGTCTCACGCGTTAAAAGAATTTTACCTTGTTATAGTAATTTAGCCTAGGTCTCACGTTTACTAAATTAAAATTCCAAGTGTTCCTTATAGATAGATGGCATGTAACTTAAATTATAAGGGTATTCATGTTTGATGTGTAAATCAAAATATGTATAAAGATGCATGCACTCATCTTTATAGCATAATTTTTCAAAACCTTTTTATTACCAATTCGTGAAATTAATACACAAAGTTTTACTTGAGGTTTAATAAACCCTAAGATGACTTTCTACAATTATGATTTTAAAAGTAACTCGTTTAAGACATATTCAAGATTGTGATAACCAAGGCAGACTCTAAGGCTCTTTTCTAAGCCTTCAAATCACGGTTATGAATATCGTCTTAAAGGACTTAAATTTAAAAGCATATTTGTACAAAACATCAATCAAGCAAAAGTTTATGGATTCAATCTCAAAATTATGTAATAAAGATTCAATCTTTATTACTTTAGGGTTTCACCATTATTAGTCTATATTATTTTCTTTTATAAAAATCACCCTTTTTATTGCTTACATCAAGTCAAACAATTAAGAAAACAATAAAAAACAAGTAATTAAAAGAAAAATAAACAACTAATAATAATAACGTGAAACAATTAGTCACATGCAAACCTTGTTAAAAAAATCCTAATAAAATCAATTCTAGGTATAATAACGCATGTAATCAATTAAGGTCTTCTCCTCTTAGTGGAGGAGAGTCACATACATTGACGAATCAATTGCGTAGGCCAAAATCAATATACACACCACATAGCATATAAATTGATTTTAATATCTCTATATTATATATAACAGGAGGCGTTACACGTAGATAAATCAACAAAACGCCACCTCATTGCCATGTAATTGTGTTTACCCTCCATGTCATCACATTCTATCCATGTAAGCAAATTTTATAATTTTTTGACACGTAGATAATGCCACAGTAATTTATTATCAGCCATGTCATCACATCAGTAGTGTACACCTTGGCAATTTGTTTTTTTATTTTTTCGAATTTAAAATTTTAATTTGGCCACGTAAGATTAACTAAAATTCATATTAAGTTAAATTGGTTAAATTTGCATGCAATTAGATCTGGATTTTATTAGTGTAAAAATTAATTGTGCATGATTCGAACCTATGATGTGTTGAAACATTAATAAGTATTCTTACCACTAGAGCAAATTGGTTTTTTAGTTCTATAATGGAAAGCCAAATCTATAAACTAACCAATTATAAGAGGTAGGAGAATCCCTGCAAGTTAGTAACGCTAATAAAAAATATACGTAAAAAAAACTACAGTCATTATTCATAATATATTTTTTCTCAAAAACCCTAATATCCTTTTTCCCTCACAATCTCCTCTCATGATCGGTCTGTGTTTTCTTCATCGCAGGTTTGCAACCATGAATGTTTCTATGTTCGTTTGTTGTAGAATGTACTATTAATTCATTATAGCAAAGAACTTAGATGGGCTTAAATCTTCGTTATTTAGAACATAATGGCAATTTGGCAAGGGATTATTGTTAATCGGTTTTCTATATTAATCCTTATGCGTCTATTCCTTGTCTGTGTTGCCAGGTTGCGTGTGATAACTTTGACGAAATTGTATTGAATGGTAACAAAGATGTGTTGGTTGAGTTCTATGCACCCTGGTCAGTCATGTTTGATATATACAATATTCATGTTTCTCGTGGTTTTTGCTTGGATTAATTACCTATTCTATTCCTTTATATGATAACTTAGATAGATGCTGATGTGGTCATTGTAAGAGCCTTGCTCATGTACGTATTTGATCTCTTAATCTCTATTTGATAACTGGCCGAACATTGATAGCCAACATACAGTATACTGATAGCCAACATACATTATACTGGTCAGTCATGTTTGATATATACTGATTATCTCTATTTGAGCTCTTATCGTGTATGTATCTCTTTGTGGTTTTGTTCATGTCATAGCTATAATATGTTTTAACAACCAGACTACACTGTTTATGCTGTAATTCTCTGCTATCTCATCATAGAGTTGTGGTAGCAAAGGTTTTCTTTGAAGTTCCTTAGTGGTTTGTATGAAGCTGGCCCGCAAGGACAGATGGGAGTCGAGGAACTTGCAACTGTATATGGTAGAAGATTTTTGCCACAGGTATGCCTAGCTTATTATTTATTTAGAATAATGTCAAGGTTTGATGATAATGTTAGTTATTGAGAACAAAACATAATGCGTGTCTTATGTTTTTGGTACATAGAATGTGGTAATTACAGGCTGTGTTTGTGAGATTAGCAATAAGGATTCAACTTTTACTATTGATTGATCTTTATCAATACTCAATATCCCTATTATTTTCTTTAAATGATCTTTGTTCTTACCTCAATTTTATGGGAGATTAGTAATTATGATGAATTAAGATTGATTCGTTGATGGTTTGATTTGATTGATGCGATTCCGGGTTACTATTTAATTTTAAATATAGTCGATGATTCGGCTGCTAAGAAAAAGGTTTGAGTATTGTAATTAGTTTTAAGTTTTTTTGAGGTTTTTGTAGGATTGTGAATCAGTTTGTGACAACAGACTCATTGTTGCACGAAAAAATAATGTTACCAGTTATCCACTTCATGACCACTTGGTTGGATTTCGCTATAATCTCAACGTAACCATAAACAAACACGACAAATGGTGCACAACTTTCTTTTCAGGTAGAGATGCTTTTGTAAGGCAGGCCAAAGTTTAGTTTTAGATGGAAAAGTATATCAAGTTCGAATTTGTATTCTTCGAGACATAACAGTAGACGAATATGTAATGAGGCGTCATAAATCATACTTTCATTCTTATGTTTTTAATGTTTATGTATTGTTTTAGAGGTTATTAATCTAAACAAACAAATTGATATAGAGGTTTGTGTGTAAAAAAGACCAAAAATAATGTTTATGGTAGTGACCCGGACCAAGGTTCGTATAGGGCCAAACTATTTAATGGATCTTTAACTAAGCATTGCATTCTGGTGAAACAATTTTGTACTTAAATGTGTCTTCACAATAAGAGTAAAACAATGTATATTTTCCCATCAATTTGCGAAGCCTGTATAAACCTATATGTGTATACGCAGTTGCCTGATATATGCATCTAGCATTCGCCTCCCATAGTATATAAATGATACAAAATATCAGTCATAATTTGCGAACAACTCAAATGGCTCAACGTTCATCAGCTTCAGGTGAATTGGAATATTATTATTATTCACGACAACTTTGACTGCTAATTTATTTTTCATTTTTTTTAACTGCGCAGAACCACCATCATCAGGCAATATACATCTTGGAAGATGCAAACAGGTCTGCCATCACTGCAAATGCTTTTTACACCGAGATTAGTTCTAAAGTTTTCAAACGAAGCCTTGAGAGGTAAAGTTTTATTTAAATTTCTTTTACAATATCTGATACAAAAAAAATTTAAATTGTTACAAAAGTGGGGAAAAAATGGCAACATGACGTAACCCACTTTGACTTACACATAGATTACATATTCTGAACCGAATTCAGTTTTAACCGTTACAAGTAGTTCCATTTTTGAAACCTGGGTGTGTTCAATATCCTCACTTTTTCAGAATATTCAAATGTATTATCTGGCCACAGATCAAAAGGTGTATTGTCTGCTCACAGCCCAAGATCTGGAGCTTACAGTGCATATCTGATGATGAAACTCCGGCAATTTATCAAGCTCCTTAAAGGCGAAAAAGTCATTTTTGATGTGTAACAGGTAACATGTTATTCCATAGTATTTTTGGTCTTTTAGTATCCATGAAGTAAGACCGAAAATTTAATCATGGCATTCCTTACAGTAGTGACCTTAATCTGTTCAAGTATTCCTTACGGCCTATGGTTGAAAAAAGACCAACTATATTTAGTCATTCTCAGATGTAGTGCAATGTGAAAAATGTAAGAGGGTGTCGTGCCAGCCAACTGGTGGTTGTGCAAAACTGACGAAGGCTGTGGCCATGTGGTGAAAAGTGTACGTATGGATTTTTTGGAAAAACCTTAGTAGTTATCACAGTGATCAACGAGGTAACCGTTTGAGAGAAAATTTGAAATTTAATGTTTATTCTGGAAGTTAATACTTCAAAATGTTTACCGTAACTACTACATTGTTTGGGATCCTAAACCATTTCTACAAGAAGAAGCTTAAAAAAATTATCCCAAACAGCCATTTATAAGTTTTATTAAAGCAATTCTAAAACAGTTTTTTATGGTTTAACTTATTGACATGATTAACTAAATTAGTTGAGATATGGCTTGTCTAAAAAGCTTCTAACCTAGGCCTTATTACATTCTGTTACACGTCTGATATAGATAAAAAATGTGAGGTTTTTCTTCTTCTTCTTCTTCTTCTTTTTATCTATCCATGTTTATAACTGTTATCCTGTACTTTACTGTAATACATTTATGTGATGTTAAATGATCAATATGCTCAGAAGTTGCTGGCTGAATCGGAAAGTAATGTGGTAGAAGCTAAGAAGCAATTCAGTCATATGTTAGAATTTTCAAGACACTTTGAAGGAAATATCTCATTGCCTGTTAGTGATTTTCGGTTTTAAAAATTGTGGTTGTCCTAAGTACAAAAATTACATGAACTCACACCTATGTTGCTCAACTATCTACATGTCTTCAATCCTTTTAGATATGAAGCCTCGGGATGACGAGACTGAATGCAAAAGCTTGGGGAAGCTGTCAGAAGCTTTTAAATGAAGGCTTGGACATCGGGCGTCTATAGACTGTCATGTATTCCTTTCTTCAGATAGAATAGCCTTTCCTGTTGGCAAACCGCAACTTAATTACTCTCAGTAGCATCATGAGCGAATGAGGTATTATGAGTTTTGTAGTTTTCAATTTGTGACTTGATCTGAGAATCACTGAAGTTGGCGCCTTTTACCCATTTTTGTTCAATTATATTTGGTTAGAGTTGGTTGTATTTTATTTCAGAACATTTCAAATGGTTAAGCTAAAATATTACCAAAATAGAAATGGGTCAATGGGTAGACCGGGTTGAAACTCGCCTTAAGTTAATAATACATTTAATAATGGGTCGATGGGTGCACAATGTAAGCTCTTTATTTCTGACATCCGATAGTGCAATTAAGTTTAAAACCATGTTGCACTCTTTTTGGAGGATGGAAACCAAAATTTGAGCCAATTTTAATAGTAGTTTTCTATGATATGTAGAAAAAATAAGTTTGTTTTGTGTAGTTAACCCTTATAATTTAGCATAAACTAATAGCAAAATGAAGCTCATTGGTGTTAAGTTTTCTTAAAGCAACTGTTGGTTATGTACAAATACTTCAGAGTTTAGGTCGATAACTATCCAACTGACACAAGTAATCCTTTTCCACTCTTTGAAGCGGTGAGGGGTATTAAAACTGATTTTTTTTTTCACTGGATCTTCTTATGTCGGGTGTTGGTGCAAGAAATTGCCCACATTTACAAGACCGACAGGTCCAAAAAAAGTGTGAAAGAATCAAGAAGTTACCCATATTGAATAAAGTTGCATACAACATTTAAACTACAACAGTAAGATTTATTATTTCTTCTACATCATTTTTGATTATTCTTTATCAGTATTTCCCATCTATCTCCACTTCAACGGTTCTTCAAACTGAAACGAAAGAAAGTGCATCCACGTGTGACATGAAATCACTCAAAACATGGTTTGTGGTGCAACATTGAATGAGTGTATGCTGCAGCTACATGTCTTTTATGAAGAGCGAGCAGCCATCTAATACATACAGCAGCCATGCTCACCGCCAACGTTTAAAGGTTCTGTAAGCCCTTCTCTTGAACCAGTTTTCTCGATATATTTTCATGTGTTCTAAGAGGCTTCGATCAGTCAGTTATTTCATGAGGTTGCTTCAGTAAGTTGTTGTGTCAGTCTGGTTGGTTTAATGGGTTTGTTCAGTTGATGGGTTCAGGGGATAAAAGGGGTGGGTTCAGTGGGTAGGTTTATTGTGTTTGTACAACAGGTTGGTTCAGTTTATGGGTTCCATTGGTGGGTTCAGCGGGTCTGTACAACCGGAAGAATCAAGGGAAGCTAAATAAGCAGGTTGGGGTTGGATAACGTTAACACATGTCACCTTTAATCATGTCAGGTCATTTGCTCTAAGTTTTATACGCAAGTGCCAAGTCAAAAATTGTGATAGGGTCCATATACAGAGCAAATTAGCCTTTCTTTTATCGCTTGAAATACAAAAATTCGGTTTAGAATGGTATTGTTTCATACACTTTCTTTAAGTTGGCTGGCTAAATGATAAATTATATGCATTGAACCATTTAAATTTATACCCTGGTGGTGTTTGTCTAACACTTCAACCTTATTTTGTGACCGTAATCTTTATTTATCTACTCCTTATATAAAACCGATGCTGAAGGAAGTGATGGTCTTAAAGTCTTACGTCGTGTTTTTACATTTGATATGTTTTATTATTTCTAACGTTATATTCAGTTGTGAATTTAGAGGATGATGGCCAAACTGTATGGGAAAGAAAACTAGACCAAAAAAGGGTATGATAAATAGTTGTTAGTACAGAAGAAGGAAAACAATTGCAAAGGAGCATGGTTTAACTTTTATTGAAGCTTCTGCTTAGAATGTTGAAGAGGTAAATAAACATCGGTTATACTGAAGGATGTGTAATAGGTGTACTTCTATTTTCTCTTATCAACGTTAATCATATCTTTTATGCATTCATATACAGCTGCAGCTGCTGGACCAATATATAAGAAGATACAAGAAGGGGGTTTGCTATGAAAAATGAGGTAAGTGTTGCTATATCTCTTTGCATATTAGTTTCTTATGTTTGTATGGAAAGTTAAAGTTGTATTACTGTGAATATTTCTTACGAATTTATAGTTCTATAGATTGCGATTTCGACCCATTTTATCACCCACTACTTATTAATGGCCTAATGATTGCATACCGTGTGTTATATAGAAACCTTATTAACAATATGGTAATATTGATTGCATACCGTGTGTTATATAGGGAAATATTATTGCCAAATAATGCTTTGGTTAGCTTTCCAAGTTCAAAATTATGGATTTATTGATTTATTAAAGTGGTTTGTTTGTTTGTATTTTGTGGAGTTATACATCAGGTCCTCAATTGCAATTAAAGGATGTCGGAGGCATAAATTTCCATGCAGTTAATGGAATCAATGTGCAAAATTATTTTTTTTCTTTGATTAACTATCTTTTTTCTTTTCCCACTCAAGTAATATACATAATATGAAATGCACCGTCATGTAACTCGATTGACAGAAATAATATAGTGTTTCAGTCTTTGAAACATGAATTGTGTGTGGTTGAGCAAGACTACGGACTTATTAAGCGTTCTTGGTCAAGTTTCTTTACTAGGCATATATTGTTTGGTTCTATTTTAAAACCGTTGTTTCTAAACATAAATTTTATGACTTCTTTAAGCATAGCTATGTATAGATGATTTAGTTATTTTGGCTATAGTAGACGGTTAATTTAATGCTAAATTTGGTCTATGCTTCAAGATTACAATTTAGAAACAATTATAGTTGCACATTAAACATGGCCCTTGACACTATGTTGTATGCTAAGTTATGTACGTGGACAACCATATTGACTGCTACGTCAGAAACATTGTTGTAGTTGTTGTTTGTTGGGTACTGATATTATCTAAATGTTGAAGGGTAATGTTGGTTTGATCTTCACCAAGGGTGTTCCAAGAAAGTTTGTGAAGATGTGTCAAGAATACAAGGCGGGTATTTTAGAGAATTTTTTATTAATGTTGATCTCACCTCACACATCAATAGCGTACTTTAGTGAATCGACTTATTTTTAGTGTAGTTTATTGAATTGACTTATTTTTATTCATAGATATTCACATAATTATATTTTTATGCTTTTTTATATACTTAACACATGAAGCTAGCCCATCATTTAATTGTATGCAAAGAAGTTTTATTTCGCATATAAATAACCATCATTTAATTGATTTTTTTCTTTTCACACTTAGGATTCGCAGTTCAAAAACGTTTAGTATAACTAAAATAACCAACGGTATCGTGTCTGTATCGAACAACTAATCGGTAGACTTACCTTGAGAAGCTAAACGGATACATCTATACAATAGCTACTATAGAGAATGAAAAAGCTCAAGTTAATCCACTTTCCAACGCGGGATTTGAAAACCATAATCTTAAGTCTAGCCCGCCTATTAGGCATAATAATTTCCTTATATGATGAAACACCGTAAGTCTAACCCGCCTATTAAGCACTTATATGATGAAACACCATATAAGTGCTTCCGTTTAACAAAACACAATAATTTTCTTATATATTATTTACTGATAACTAATATATTCGCACACATATATGTTGCTAATCGAATAATAATAATAATAATAATAATAATAATAATAATAATAATAATAATAATAATAATAATAATAATAATAATAATAATAAATAATAATTTTCGTCGGCTAATACTACCTAAAGAAGAATTACAAGTCATGCCCGCCCATCGGGCGGGCTTTGAAACTAGTATATATATATATATATATATATATATATATATATATATATATATATATATATTAATTGGAGTCTTCCCCAATTTAAGATCTATTTAAAACATGTGACAAAAATAAAACAAGCAATATCCATGACTAACATGCATGTTTCGTCATGGATTAAACCTAACAATTAGCACATAGGTCACAAGTATGTCCACATAACCGGTTAAAGACCTAGGGTTTATATGTGATTACAATTTAATCAAGAAAACCACAAACCCTAATTAGGGTTTTAAGTGGAAATCGACCCCCCCCCCCCAAAAAAAAATTAGGGTTAGGGTTAAATTTTATTAAAAAAAAAAATTAAAGAAAACCCTAGAAAAAACATGTATCTAAAACAATTAAAGATCCGATTTTTATTACGTCTTAGTAATCAATTACATGTTATCCATGGC
Organism: Artemisia argyi; assembly: GCA_030686995.1. Taxonomy (NCBI): domain Eukaryota; kingdom Viridiplantae; phylum Streptophyta; class Magnoliopsida; order Asterales; family Asteraceae; genus Artemisia; species Artemisia argyi. Next base: position 104,898,828 of record CM060696.1, read on the forward strand.
TCGTGATGCCACTGTTAGAGTTTGACAATCAAATAGCATATATTGCGGAAGCTAGGATCAATAATAACACGTATAAAGATAACTAAAACATAAATAAGAACATACCCGAAGCACTTCAATAAACCTTGAACTTGTGTAAAATAGATCAATGACAAACCCCTTACCGTTTTGTTTATCGATCTCTTGATAATTACTATAGTGAGTAATTACCTCGTTCTTGTACACACAAACTACCAACGAATAAAGGCTTATGCAAGTAAACAAAAACACTTGATTTGGTTTACCCAAAATCGACCCAAATCCCTTGGAGGGGGGTTGTGCCGATCGGCCAAGAAAAGAGAGAGGCAAGGAAAAACTTTAGGGTTTGTGTGTGTGCACAAAAGATGTTTAGGTCTAACCCCAAGGCCTTGTATTTATACTAGAAGATTTCTTGGAGACCAAGCAAGCATGGGTCGATCCCCTTGGGCCTAGGATCGACCGGCCATGCCTTCCACAAGGGATTCCGGATCCTTCTTGTCTCCCAAAATACATTCTAGTCCTCGTTCTTTCGTTACTAATAATAGTTAATACTTACATTTAATAATTAACGATTATTTAGTCCCTCAAGTGTTTATAAATATATATAATCGATACATATACTACCTCCGTCCCAAAATATAAGTCCATATTTGATTTTTCAAAGTCTATTCATTTCAACTTTGACCTTGATTATTTTTTTTTCATGTTATATAATACTTGATGAAAAGTATACCAATGCAAATGCATTTAAAACACAAGTCCATTTATATATTTTGCATCAAGTATTATATAACACGACAAAAAATAATTAAGGTCAAAGTTGGAATGGAAAGACTTTAAAAATGTCAAAATGGACTTCTATTTTGGGACGGAGGGAGTAACATATATATATATATATATATATATATATATATATATATATATATATATATATATATATATATATATATATATATATATATATTTATTTACTTTATTCTTGTTTGTAATGTGTGCAATCCCGAGGTCTCGGGTTCGATACTAGTCATTTACATATTAATATTTATACGTAACTTTTAACAAATGTTTGGTTATTGCGTTTGATAATCGAAGATGAATCAAACTGATAAACTTGATAAACTTAGTCATCTTTTAACCAACTGGGGAGGTATGAGGTATCTTTGGAGAGATCGATCTCAGGTTCGAGTCTCACCATGGGAGAAAATAAATAGAAGCATGAGTAGGGTTTATCCTCTAAGGCGAATGTTCGAGGGTTACATACTGTCCAATTGAATGTTAGTTTGGGCTCGAATTACTAATTACTAACTTGCCGTTTAAAATAATAATAATAATAATAATAATAGTAATTAAAAAAAAAAAAAAAAAAAAAAAAAAAAAAAAAACCTTAGTCATCTTTTAATAACTCATAATTTCCATTTCGATACCCATAATAATTTCCTTTTTCAAACTAAACACCGTACCCCCTTAAGATATCATAACGAAGTTATACGATATACATTGCTTGAGTAGGATTAAATGCGGATTTTAAGTTTTTGTGCAACATGAGGATGTTAAATCTACGGTAACATTTATTTATTTATTTATTTTTGTTAATTCTATGTTATTTTTTCTCTAATTTTGTTTCAATTTTTTTTTAAAGATTTACCTGAAAACTTTCATTTTTTATTAGTTTTTTTTTAACTTAAGTTCACTGTTACGTTAAACTGTGAATTAAATAATAATAATAATAAAGGTAAATTATAAATTACGTCCCTAATGTTTTCGAAAATTACAAAAATACCAACAAAAACAACTTTGTTTTGATTTAGTCACTGAAGTTGATGTGGCGTTCCAAAACAACCATTGAAGCCTAATGATTGTTAGTTCTCCAGTTAAGTGGCCTCACGCGATCAAGGGCCTGAGAGTATTATCGCGATTACACTGTTCCCGCCTAAAAATAACAAGTCTTTGATACACCCACTTGCATAGCACTTCCCAATAAACTCTGATTTAAAGGACTAAATTTTCAACTACAGTTTGGTCTATATAATTGTTTTTTTCTCACTACACATTCTAGTCAAAACTTTGTTTACAATTCTACACTACTTGTTCTACTCATGGTGGTGATTTGTGAATGTGGCAAAACCGCAACAATCAAAACATCCTGGACTAACAGGAACTCGGGTCGATGGTTCTACTATTGTCCTGCATGTCGTTTTATTGGATGGATAGATCCCCCTATGTGTTACCAAGTAGTCGATGTGATTCATGACCTCTTGAGAACGAGGAATGAGCTGGAAGAAGACCTGGAGGAGCAGTTGTTGTTGATAAGGGAGAAGGATGTGATGGTGAAAAAGCTCAAGAAGCTGCTTTGTTTTAAGTTGGATCTTTGTTATTGTTGTCTTTAGTTGCAAATTTAGTCCTTTAAATAAGAGTTTATTAGGAAGTGCTATGCAAATGGGTGTATCGAAAACGTGTCATTTTTAGGCGGGAACATTGTAATGACGATAATACCCTCAGGTCCTTGATCACGTGAGGCCACTTAACAGGAGAACTAACAATCGTTAGGCTTCGGTGGTTGTTTTGAAAAGCCACGTCAGCTTCAGTGACTAAATCGAAACAAAGTTGTTTTCGGTGGTTTTCTTGCAATTTTCGAAAACGTAAAGAACGTGATTGCAATTTACCAAAATAAGTTGAAAAATTACCCATCCAAATGATTATAGGATCAAGTTCTACCTAAAACATGTGAGATATATATGTATTAAGTATAAATTTTGATAAAACCAGTTTTTTATTTATTTATTTATTTTTTATTTTTTTTAAATAAATAAAGAAAAAATTACATGCATGGTCCTTGTGGTTTACTCAGATTGCATGTTTAGTCCCTAACTCGTTTTAATTACACCAGATATACCTATTTTTGAAACTTGTCACTCATTTAGTCCCTAATTTGGATGAGCCGTTAATTTATCCGTTAAGTTATTTGCCCGTTAGTCCCCCCGTTAATATTTTTTGCACCGTTATTAGTCATTATTTTCTAAAATCAATAAAAAAAAGTCGTTAATATTTTTTGCACGGTTAGTGATGCGTAGGGATTGCACCAGGCTTTACCTCTCAAGGGATCTTGAGAAGCTTATAACCCCCACCAGGCAGTGTACCTGATCGTTGTAGTATAGTATAGTGACAAGTACCGGGGGATTGATCGTTCAGCTAGGAATAGTGTCGCTAGGATTAGAAAACCTAAATACTAGTTCTAAAGATGAAGGATGATTATTTTTGTATTTTTATATTTTTTAGAAAGAAAGTAAAAATCTCGGGTTTGAAGGATTTGTGCGGAATTAGTTGCTAGTCAACTAACCCAATACTAAAGATGCAATCAAAATAAAATACTAGAAATGAAAATAAAACTAAATTAAACTAAGGTTGTGAGCAATAAGTGGAGAAATGTGTTTACTTAGATTTCACTACTCCCTAGATATCTTTTACACATTAATTACTTGTTATAGTTGCGTGGATGACGGATTGTATTCCTTAATACCATTCATGGGGTGGCGTACTTAACTCCCCAATCCTATGAGTGCCTACTTCACTCCAATGTCGAGCCGGCTAAGAAGCTCCTAACATGGGATCATTAGAATTTACTCATGCATTAAATACAACCTGTTAATACAAATATCGCCTAAAAACGTTATTTATATTTTACGATCTTTGCTAAGTTTTGTTAATGACAAAGTATGAAGTTTAGCTATAAGTAAATCATCACTTTAAGTGTTTAAGTCTTGTTTAACTAAGGTTTACATTTCCTTTTAAACAAAACATTGTTTTTATTTCTTAAATTAGAAAGTGTCTTGTCACATCACATTTATTTCTTAAAATAGTAATGTCACATCACATTTAGGGCAAGCTTTGTCCATATATATTTATGGTAAGAAAGAGTGTTTGACTAACCTTATGCTTGCTTACAAGTCTTGTGTTTGACTAGGTTTAATGTGATGTGACCTTGTTTGGTTTGGGAGATTTATTGCAAAACCCAACTGCAGCCCTGACGGTACCCTGGGGGTACACGGGCGGAACCCATCTGAGGGTTCCGCCTGATCCGCCAGACATGCAGAATAGTTTGCTATAAATACCAAACCATTTGTTTGTTTTGTGTAACCCTTTAGGACTTATTCTCACATATTCTCTCAACTAACTCAGTAACCCTTGACTTGTGTGATTCTCTCATGTAGCAAGGAACTCCACAAGATCATTCAAGAAGTTGCAAGCTTCAACTCTAAAGTTGCAAGTCTTGGTAGCTTGGTCATGTATAAGCTTTGGTAGTTTATACTTCATGTGTGTCATGTATGTAGAAGTTATTGGTTAGTATTTTAGGCCTCAAAATACGTAGTGTGTTGGGAGTTGTTGTACCCTAGTAAAAGAACTAACGGGAGTGATTGTACCCTTGGTAAAGAACTCGACATCTAGCTTTGTGTCGGTAAAAGTGTAAGCGACGAATGGGAGTGGTTATACCCTTGTAAAAGAACTCGACATCTAGCTTTGTGTCGGTAAAAGTATAAGCGACGTGTAAGGTTTTCTCCGCCGGTGAAAGGAGCTTGTTGATTAGTGTTTATAACTCTCGAGTTGGAAACTCGGGGCGTGGATGTAGGGCAAGGAAAAAGAGTCCTTGTAGCCGAACCACGATAAACTATCGTGTTGTGGTTTGATTGTTTCTTTCTCTATCTTTGCTTATTATATGTTGTTGTTTAGTTAGAATTGTTGATCACATATAAATCTTTTCAAAGAACCAAAACAAGTAAGGTTGTTCTTATATCTTTAAACATAAGTAAAGCTTTTCAAAGAACTAAAAAGCAAAGTTAGGATCATTACAAGTAAAGCTTTTCAAAGTATGAAACAAGTTAAGTTAGAATTGTTATTCACATGAAAAGTCTTTTCAAAGAATCAAACATATTAAGTTGTGCTTATATCTTTAACCAAACGTCAAGTTGTCAAAGGTTATTTAAGCTAAATAAGAATCGAAAAAGTGGTAAACTATTCAACCCCCCTTCTAGTTTTCCACAATTGGTATCAGAGCTACGTTACTCAAGATCTTTAAAATAGAATGTATTTTAAAACTTGGATCAATCCATGGATTTTGAAAATCTCAAAGAAGGGCAACCTATTCAAAATCCACCGCTATTTGAAAAAGAAAACTTACTTGAGTGGAAAAGTAATTTTGAAAAATATGTGAAATCAATTGATCAAGATCTTTGGCATACTAATTCTTTTGGTGATCTCAAACCAAAGAAAACAAGTTTTAGAAAACCAAGATGATCAATTTGATCTCATCTTTGAGTTAGAGGTCTTAGAAATATTAATGGATAGACATCTAGTTGAGATTAATACATGTGCTACTAGTTTAAATGTGTTAAATGAAGGTGTAAGTGAAGATGACTTCTCATGTCAAGCTCTTGGTGGACTTGCTTATGATTCATGGACTAACACGGATGAAGATGAAGTCAACCATCCGGTTTGTGATTCTCTCTTAGCTAAATCACCAAGCAAGGTACATCTTGAAACCAAACATTTTTGCTTTGACACATTCACCCTAGAGTTTTCTAAAATAGAAAATGAGTCTAAACTTTCATGCAACATGGACCTAAAAACTATCTTTAACAATGAAGATCTTGTGTAAACACTTTTGAAAATGAAATCATGTTAGAAGATAAGATGTCTAGACTTGAGAGTCATGTTGAAATTGATTTAGAATGTAAAGTATGTCTAGAGTACAAACATGAAATTCTAAAACAAAATGAAAAAGGAAAAATGCTTGCTAAATTTGATGAAAGTTCAAAAACTCTTGAAAGTTGTTTGAAGAATCAAAGGTCATTTAGAGATAGAACCGGATTAGGATTTAACTCTAATGAATCATCAACAAGTAAAACAAAACATGTTGTGTTTGTGAAACCTAAGAGTATATTGTAGGAGTTACTCTAGCTCTAGTAGGAACACATGATAAAGGGATAAAAATATCATGTTCAATACATTTATGTGTCTTTCTAACTTTCTTGGAATTATAAGAAGTTGTGGTTAGCCTCTCTACATATCAAGATTATGTGCTTTATGTTTATCTTCTTGATGGCTAATCTATGGAGCTTAAAAGGTACACGTCTCTTCAACTTACCTTTTAATGTTTCTTGTTGATTAGTTGTATGATTTGACATAAGTGTTAGTATTAGTCTTTACTATAAGGCGTCTATGTTGTGAGAGTAATAATAAGGATTTGATCCTTCATAGGTAAAGTAGTTTGATACTACTTATAGTAGGAGATATAAGGTGTCTTGCCTCGTTTAATCTTTTGGGTAAATACACGAGTAACTCTTGAGTAAGTCTCACTTAATTCTTATCTACAAGTGAGTGAACTAAGAATCTCTTAAGTGATAAGACAACCAACACTTTTGTGATGCTTGCAAATCTAGCAAAACCACTACATTTCATAAACACTTGAAGTACAAAAGTCTTTTGGTATTATACCCTATATTTTCAATATCATCTTAAGTCCAATCATTCTTTTGCTAAAAGTTTCACGAAAGACACACAAAGTAAAATAAATCTGTTGAATTTTATTTGAATGATTGAGAGAAAATGATGTATCAAACTTCTAGGATGTGAACATCAAATTCGACCCATAGTCTTATGATGTTGCATATATTAGACATTTACACTTATGAGGTTTTACGAAAATAAACCCAAAGAGTCGAGGAATCATTGAGTTTAACATTCAATGAAAGACCACCTCCTTCTAAGATATCATCTTTGGAAGATGATGACTTAGTCGAAAGCCCAACATTGATAAGACAAGATTATCAAGATCAAAAACAAGGAAGATGGACTATTAAAAATTGAAAAACAACATCCTTTCGTCTTGTGTCAAACATTGAGTCAAGCAATAACAAAAAGAATGATAATCTTTAAAAGATTGTTTATTAACCTAAGCATGCTCCAAAAGAAATGGATAATCACTCAAAAACATTCCTAGTTATTCACTTATTCAAAATGATTAAGTCCTTTATGACTTATCGAGAATAAGATTAGTAAATCCATAGGTAAAACTAAATGTAGAGAAATGTTTGGAAGACTACTTGTTCTCATAACAATTAGATTCAACATTATGTTTAGCTTTTGCCTATGTGCTCGTGTCAAAGAAAATCCTAAAACAACTCTTTAGTTGAGTCTTTTTGGATACATCATAAGGTACTACACAACTAGAATTATGGTCTCCCAAAAGAACGGGAATAGAAACCATAGTGTTTGACAAATGGAATTATGTCGGTAATAAGTTGATGAGAAAAGTACAAGTGGTACTTGCACTTTTATACTTACTTACCCAATGATTCTCCAAAAACGCGCATGATTCTCAAATTTGTATCGAATGGAGAAACACATCAACAAGCTCCGCTTGAACAAGCAAACTCACATCAACAAAGGAATTCATCTTATCAACATTGTTATACCCTCAACAAAGGAAGCATCGACTTCAGCGACAATTCAATCCATTATGTTCTTTATTGACATATTGTGATCCATCATCATCGTCTTGGTAAAAAATGTTCATTGAGGAACATCTTAACTAAGAAAGTCTTATACGTTAACCATTCTATTAACGGTTTCACAAAATCTCTTGAATGAGAATCATTCATCATCCCTAGGCTTAGTCATGAACTCATAAGACCAAAAACCTTAGTTTTGAACATTAGGATAGAACCACAAAAATCAAGACAATTCCTTTTAAGTTTTTCCCTGCAGAACCCACGGAACCTTCAGACCATACGGGCGAAACCCATTTTTTGGTTCCGCCTGGTCCGCCAAAGCCACAGAATGTTTTATTTAAGTTCAAAACCAAACACCTCTTTACTCACAACTCCAACTTACCATAAGTCCAGCAAAACTTCAATCATCTTCCTCATAACCTTTCATCACCCAAACCTCAAACAAGCAATGTGAAATGAGAAACTGAGTTATCCTTTATCCTAACAATATCGAGTCATCCACCATTTCCATGTCCTCAAAGAAACCAAGAGTCAATATCATCTTCACCAATAACTCCACCTAGTCATCTTTCCAAGAAGATTCCACAATGTAATCAAACAAGTGTGTCATCCCTACTATAACCTAACCTATTAAGAGTAAACCACCTTTCACGATACATAAACCTATGTTCACCTTTGTGTCGCTCTTTGAAACAAAGGAAAATTTTCATATCCATACTCTCACTAACATATTTGTCTATGTCGTCAAAAGTGAAGTGAATTTCATTATGAAATGCGTCTCTTCCACTTTCTAGCAAGTGAAGAACACAAAGAAGATATCCAAGCTTTAAGTGTTGTCAAGCAATCACCACCTCATTTCACATATCCACTCTCAATCGTCAACCATACTTTACCACCGTTCACCACATTGTTAAAACAAATGAAAAACGTCATTAAAATATCACTTGCATTATAAAACGTGTTTAAGCATCAAAATGAGTCAAGTTAACCGCACCTCCACATTGTTTTCTTATAGGCACACACTAGAACATACACATTACAATAGTCGTTTACTTAGACTAAAATGAGAAATTTTGATTTTCTAGGAATCATCATGCCTCCTCCAACTCACTACGACCATAAGGACACCATCAAGTACCTACCCAAACACCACAAAACCAAATGTCTTACTCAAACTCAAATCGTTGTCTTCAAAGCCTTAGAAAAACAACATGTCCATAAGGGTAGAACCATTGATCCATCCTTCTTAGAAGGTACAAACCTCTACACGGAATTTGCGACAATCAACTTTGAGTGTCTCTTAGAAATCGACGAGCCTATTTGTTCTTGTTCTAGGTTCATTTTAGAATTCTATGCATCCATCACCCTCTCCAAGGATGAGTATGGTCGCATATCTATTAACTTTAGAGCTAGTAGTCATCAATACTCCTTCACCCTCGAGGAGTTTGCTCAAATCCTAGGTGTCCCAAACCATGGTACTTGCATCTACTCCGACTTGCACTCCCTCTCAACTCTTGACACACTCTTCGACCGCATCTATCCCTATGATACCCCTCTTGTGTCCAAAGATGAACTTCGTGACCACCTCTTCATTAGGACCACCAACACTAGGAGAACTAGAACTGGAAATAAGGTCATCTAGGACCCATATGGTATGGAATTCAATGAACTCAAGCCCCAATTAAAGGAATGGGAAGAACTCCTTAGAACCAATGAAATTAGCACCATAGGAAACCGGGATCACATCAATGTTTGTCTTAGCTACATGCTCTATAGCCTTTCCACCGGTCAACCTTTTAACTTAGCCTATTACCTCGCCAAAAGAATGACCGACATACCTTTGGTAGGAACAACCGCTCTTCCTTATGGAATGCTTCTCACCCGCCTCTTTAGAACAATCTCACCCATTCCTCCTAACGATAATGGAATGTGCCTTGACTATTCTCTCATTCCTCACATCTTCGTTCCTCTAAGTGATAAACAAGTTTTCAAAGGTAAGGGCAAACGTACTCGCTCACCTACACCATCATCATCATCATCATCTGACATGAGAAAGGATGATTAACTTCCTAACTCTAAGTTACCCCCTTTAGACTACCTTCTAGAACTCCTCGTCATTGAAAATGTATCCGAAGAGTTCAAGCAAACCAAAGGAATTTTTCAAGTGCTTTGGAAGGTACCTAAGCAATCTCAATAAGAGGATAGACCGGTTATGAGATGATTAAGGAGTGTTTGGCTTAAGAATGCTTTAGAATCGTCTTTGTGTTAAAACTACGTGAATTATGTGTTTTTCACTTTCATGGTCTATTATGTTTGTTGGATTATGTTTGTATGAACTTTTATGCATAATGACAATGTTTAAGGTGTTTGTCATTTTTTCTATGCTTATGGCAATTCTTACTAAGTATAGTAAAATCCTCGACCTCAAGGTCAAAGTCCCATGATATGTATGTTTACATGTCTAATTTTTGCATTGCCTAACCAGAAATACCTTATCTCTTTGATTTTAGGAGTTTTCGAAAATTTTGAAAATCGTCTCGCGGGTCAAAAACGCGGACTGCCTAATTTTTTACCCCTGGCGGATCTGGCGGTACCCAAAATTGGGGTCCGCCAGTGTATTTTCTGGGAATTCCAGAAATGGCCCAACGGACCAGGCGGTACCCTCAAATGGGTTCCACCAGTGTCTTCTGAGGGTTCCGCCAGACACCTGCAAAAAATTTTTGTCATTTTTCCTAAGTCCAAAACTTGTAAAGTGTCAAACCATTATCCTAAGTGAGAAACATCTTCCATTAACTCCAATAACCATATTAGAACAACTCTCACTCACTAAAACAATTAGGAAGCCACTTCCCTCCAAAAATTCAAATTCAAACATAACTAACCCAAGGAACCCTTTTAAAGGATCCTTCAAACCATTGAAACATTTTCAACCAAATCACATCCCATGATCACAAAGCATTGAGTGCATATGTTGATCTTTCACTCCACCCTATTCCATTGAATTAACATCAAATGATGTGACATGGTCATGAAAATCATTTGAAACCTCATTCTTTGAATGATAGAACATCAAATCCAAACACCCATTTCAACACCTTTTCAACCTTATAAATTTGAAAGTTTTGCAACAATTCAAATCACACCATAACCATCAAAATCCTTCTCAAAAACCACTAGGATTAGTGTCAAACCTTGTTGCTTCAACAAAACCGTCAAGTCAAGCTCTTCAAGTGATGCTTCGCTTAATATTTCTTCACCTATCCAAGATTTCCTTAACCTCACTACCTCAACACCATCCTCAACACATTTCAATACCAATGTGATCACTATTCAAGATTTGCTTAATCTTGCTACTTCAAAACTTACACCAATGGAACTTTTCCATACACCACCAACATCACCACATCCACTATTGGAAACTTTTGAAAACCTATCACCTAAACCATCAAGCCCTCCATCATTGTAACTTTTTAACACCATTGACGAAATGGAAACCCAACAACAACCAACATTTCAACCAAATGAGTCATTGGATGATGCACCTCATCCACCGTCATTGCTTGAGAGTTTGGCCAACCGTTATGCTAAATCCTCAATTTTTCCAAATGATCAAGGTCATACACATCTACAATCATTTGTGTTTCAACCCATTTACAAAAACCTTCATGGTAATCCTTTCGGAGAACCAAGCCTTCGTCACTTTGTTCAACTACCACCACCACATGAACCTTCCCAACATTTTGAATCTCTATTTTCTTCGTATAAGAAAATAGAAGCATCTCAACGATCTTCCATCAAGACCAACGAAATCACCACCTTTCACAAATGAAAAACCAAGGTCATTGCTTGACCAAAATGAGTCTTTTAACCACAACCAAACACCACAACAAGAATATCACCATCCAAAACCATTGATGTCTCACCTTATCTACAAAGAGACCCATAATCCCCTAAACAATGCAATGAGGTTTATCCTAAACCACATTGTGGAATGTCTCAAGTTTAGAGTCTCCAAAATGAAACAAAACCGTTTCTTTTGGAAAATGTTTCCCATTTAAACCAACAAACCAAAACCCGTGTCACCCTCTCAACCTTCAAAATAAAGCCCGCTACAACACTCAACACACATTTTCATCCTTAAACAACCTTAGCCTTGTTTTTGGAAAATGTTTCTCATTAAGGAAAATGATGATTTCCTTGTAGCTTTTTATGCTCTTAGTTCATTGTTTGTTGACCATTTAGGTATAATAAGGGAACTATACCTTGCTATGGTAGCATACATATATCTTGTGTTTTAGGAACTAACCTTTCTTTTTGTAGGATCATTATCCATGTTTTCCTTCCTTGATACTCTATTTAGGGGAGTAATATTCAAGGGGGAGCATGAGTGTTGCATTATTACACTTCACAACTCTTAGTTGTGTTCTAGACATGAAATGCTTTCATGACTTGTCTTGTGCGGCAACTAACCTTTTTCTTGTAGGTTCAAAATCCATGTCTCCTCTCTTGGCACTCCATTTAGGGGGGGTATCGTCCAAGGGGGAGCAAGTGCATACTTCCGCTTCGCTACTCTTCTTTTTGTTTCGACAAAAAGGGGGAGAATTTATATAAACTTGTGCTTATCACCTCATCTTTGCAAAAACAATTTTTTTGTGCTTATCACCTCATCTTTGCAAAAACAAGTTTTTATACTAACTTTATAAGACTTAACACTAAAACTAGTGACTTACTTATAAATAAAGTTTATGTTTTGTCATCAACAAAAAGGGGGAGATTGTTAATACAAATATCGCCTAAAAACGTTATTTATATTTTACGATCTTTGCTAAGTTTTGTTAATGACAAAGTATGAAGTTTAGCTATAAGTAAATCATCACTTTAAGTGTTTAAGTCTTGTTTAACTAAGGTTTACATTTCCTTTTAAACAAAACATTGTTTTTATTTCTTAAATTAGAAAGTGTCTTGTCACATCACATTTATTTCTTAAAATAGTAATGTCACATCACATTTAGGGCAAGCTTTGTCCATATATATTTATGGTAAGAAAGAGTGTTTGACTAACCTTATGCTTGCTTACAAGTCTTGTGTTTGACTAGGTTTAATGTGATGTGACCTTGTTTGGTTTGGGAGATTTATTGCAAAAACCAACTGCAGCCCTGACGGTACCCTGGGGGTACACGGGCGGAACCCATCTGAGGGTTCCGCCTGATCCGCCAGACATGCAGAATAGTTTGCTATAAATACTAAACCATTTGTTTGTTTTGTGTAACCCTTTAGGACTTATTCTCACATATTCTCTCAACTAACTCAGTAACCCTTGACTTGTGTGATTCTCTTATGTAGCAAGGAACTCCACAAGATCATTCAAGAAGTTGCAAGCTTCAACTCTAAAGTTGCAAGTCTTGGTAGCTTGGTCATGTATAAGCTTTGGTAGTTTATACTTCATGTGTGTCATGTATGTAGAAGTTATTGGTTAGTATTTTAGGCCTCAAAATACGTAGTGTGTTGGGAGTTGTTGTACCCTAGTAAAAGAACTAACGGGAGTGGTTGTACCCTTGGTAAAGAACTCGACATCTAGCTTTGTGTAGGTAAAAGTGTAAGCGACGAATGGGAGTGGTTGTACCCTTGTAAAAGAACTCGACATCTAGCTTTGTGTCGGTAAAAGTATAAGCGACGTGTAAGGTTTTCTTCGCCGGTGAAAGGAGCTTGTTGATTAGTGTTTATAACTCTCGAGTTGGAAACTTGGGGCGTGGATGTAGGGCAAGGAAAAAGAGTCCTTGTAGCCGAACCACGATAAACTATCGTGTTGTGGTTTGATTGTTTCTTTCTCTATCTTTGCTTATTATATGTTGTTGTTTAGTTAGAATTGTTGATCACATATAAATCTTTTCAAAGAACCAAAACAAGTAAGGTTGTTCTTATATCTTTAAACATAAGTAAAGCTTTTCAAAGAACTAAAAAGCAAAGTTAGGATCATTACAAGTAAAGCTTTTCAAAGTATGAAACAAGTTAAGTTAGAATTGTTATTCACATGAAAAGTATTTTCAAAGAATCAAACATATTAAGTTGTGTTTATATCTTTAACCAAACGTCAAGTTGTCAAAGGTTATTTAAGCTAAATAAGAATCGAAAAAGTGGTAAACTATTCAACCCCCCTTCTAGTTTTCCACACAACCAATAAAACCTAGTACACATCGGTTCTTGTTTCCTAAGACGTTCAAGCATGTTACCATTTGGAGATCTGCCAGTTTTCTTAAGCCTAACATCGAAATCATTCATCCAATACAACCATAAATAAGTAATCAACACATAATCAATATCTAGGTTTCATTAGATCTAAGCAAACACAAGATAAATCTAGCCTAGCATGGTGGAATCAAGACAAGCACAAGATATAGACAACCAACACATAGACATATTGATTGAATTAAAAGAATACTTATCTCAATTACACATGTAAGGGTTCAAGGGCTGAAAACCCTTGAAAAAACCTGTAAAAATCATATATGGTTCGGCCTTATGGTTTCTCCAAACTTGTTCCTCTTAATGAATGAAAATTAGAAAACTATATATAGAAAACTGAGGCTGACGGCGTCAAGAACAAATGGGTGACACCATCATCTCGCCGCCAAAAGAATTCTCGGACTGCCTTGATCTACATCTGACGCCGTCATGTATTAAGTTTTTCCAGGCCGTTACGTATTTTACTCTTGACGCTCTTCCTTGTGACGCCTTCATTTCTGTACTGGACCGTCATGAAATTTACTTTTGACGCCGTCAAATTGTTACTCTTGACGCCGTCACATACTGTTCCCAGCTTGGAAAATTAAGTCTTTGGCGTTTTCTTCACTTTTATGCTCCAAAAACGTCCGAATTGCTTCTTTTTCTAGATTTCACTCCCAAAGTACCTAAAATCACAAAAGGAACGATTTAGGGCAATATTTGATCAAATAAATTCAATTCCGGGCTTAAATGACCCCCTAAAAGTGGTTCATTTTTCGCCTCATCATATACCCTTACACTTGAGATTTGCTTGTCCTCAAGCAAATGCGCTTTTATTCTACTCAAAATACAAGTTAGGGGTCATTTAACACTAATATAAAAGTAACTACAACAAATAATCGTTCCACTAAAGACCAAAAACAAGCACGGAGGTCATACACTAGCACCTCACAAATAGTGTTTAGATACTCACATCTCTCGGGTGTAATAAAGCATATATCACAATATGGAAATGGAAAACATCTCTCACTACCTGTCATAGCAAAATAGATTACCATAGGCTTGGGAAAGGATCAAACCTCCACCACATGGCGTAAGCACCTAGGATAAACTATCAAAGAGGTCTTTTAAAGGGTTGTAACGTTAGGTGTAGGGATATGAAATACACGGTTTTGTGGGATATAGGCAGTCTTTACTGGTGGCGAGTTAACAATCTTGGTTAATTACATGTACAATATGGCGTTGTTAAGCCAATACTAGACTCGACTTAAGCTAATAAATGAAAAATAACAAAAACATAAAATAAACATAGAATAAAACGGGATGGTAGTCCGTATGTTTTTTCTCTTTTACTTTTTCTATTTTTTTTTCTTTTTCTTGATTTTTCGATTTTTTTTTTTTTTTTTTTTTTTTTGCATACACTCTTACCCTACCATCCAAAATAATACATCATAGGAAATGTAAATTCCCCTTACACTTGAATTTTTACATACTTTACAATAAACTAATCTAATGACTCGAATTAAAAAAATCAAAACACTTGGAGTACTTTTAAGATTAACGCACATATAGGGGTAATAAATGATGTTCTTCCCCATTACTCCATAAAATAAGTACTTTACCCATGAGTCCCAATCGTCCCAAAACAATATGTACAAGGATATGACTCGACTTAGCAACCATGTAATCAATTAGATAGTTAACTTAGGGTTTAACAAATAACAATAATGCACTAAAAATGAGGGCACACACGGAAGGCTAAGGCGATTTGGGTGTACATTTAAGTGGGGTGTAACAAATTCTTCCTTTAAGTAAGATGCTTAAAGTTAGAAACGAAAAGATAGGCTCGGAGGGGTGTACTAGGGGTTTCATGTACTAAAAACGAGTACAACGCTAAGGGTGTGGGAAAATTAGTTGACTTAACTAGCCAAATAATATGACTTAAATGGTCAAGTAATTATGATACGGGTTTAACACAAGGGTGATCCTAATGCCTCTTATCATGTAGTAAATCCTACTACACGAATGTAGTCTCACTAGTGGTCTCGGGATGCATCACTAACGCAAGTTCTAGAATCTAAATGCTACCGGTACACTCATAAGCACTAATAATGAATGTTTTTCCTATCAAATCTAAAGGCGAACCTCACATATTTGAGTGGAAAATTTTTCTGAATAGTACGGTTTTGTGCTAGTCATACAATCTCCTATCCATGAGACGCTTGCTATGGCTAAAGTTTCACTCCTAAATGTTGTAAAAAAATTTAAATTTGGCGCTAAAATTGCACTAACAAGTATTTCTTATAGTTTTATTACACATCTACCATTAAACAAACAAACTCAAGCGAAAGTGTATTTGTAAGGTATCATCATTTTACCCTCCCCTTACACTTAAGATGAACATTGTCCCAATTTTCAAGTAAAGAATGTAAAAGTGAAAAAGTAAAAAGAATGAAATCAATTACTCTCCTAATTCGCTCGATATGGATAATAAGGTGGTCAGGTTAAATCTTCCTCCAAGAAAATGAACAATCAAAGCTTCCCTTCCAGAATATAAATCATCTTCTTGTCATACATAACCTGTAAATCCTGAGAAAACAAACAAAGCAACCTCGCATAAAATCGGCGGCAATCTATATAAGTTACTAAATCCTAGAAAACAAAATAAGATATAATGCTTGTGGAATGAAGTTTGCAGATTTCCTGGAGATTATAAAACTTAATAATTCAACAAAAACTTTAAAACTCCGTTAGAAAAACAAAACTGGTAAAATTTCCAGGTTTTTACACGTGACGCCGTCAAGAGTAATCTCGTGACGCCGTCAGAAGTGACCTGCAGAAATTCTTGTGTTAAGTTTCCGGAAAATTTCTAGAAAAACTTGGTCCTACTTCCTGGAAAATCCTGCAAAACTTAATTATGACTCAATACAAGCATTTGACTCTAACAAATACGAATATACATGTTCACTTAATATTGTGGAGAATCATGATCGGTTTGTTTCTTAAAAACTTATTTGGGGTTTCCCCTTACACTTATCTTTTGCAAAAATACATTTGGGTGAAGTTAAGACTAGGCCAAACAACAAAGTAAAGTATTTCTACTTTTTAGTTTAGAAACATGATCTACCAACAATAAAAATAAAGCATGCATATGGAAACAAATAACAATCAAACAAAATAAAAATCACACAAAGCATGGGTTGCCTCCCAAGAAGCGCTTGTTTTTGTTCGAGTCACGAGCCTGACTCTACCCTTATTTAACGGAAACAGGGGAGATTTTCCCTACACTTAGGATTAAGTGCGGGTGGAAGTAGCGATACACACCCTTAGGGTGGAAATATGCCTCGTGAGGAAAGTGTGGTGGAAGAATTATATGCTCAAAGGGTTGTGCTCCTATCATCATAACCTTACCTAATTCAATCGGGTTAATGGGTGGATTAAGATTTTCTCCTAGAAAGGGATCATTTTCTATCAACTTCAAGAGATTACTAGTTGGGGATCCATCTTGACCTAATAAACCCGGTTTAAACCCATAATGTTTCTTGTGATCAATCATAAATGGGTGATGTAAGCATGTAAGGTCATGTTCCACTCCTATGTCAGCTTCCTCTCTACAAGGCTTAGAGTCTACTACCTTTGTCCTAAGACTACCCGAACTATATGGTTTGATGGGTGGATCGGAACCTATTTCAATTCCTAAATTTTCATCCAAGGATGGAAGATTAGGTAACAGTTTTGGTTGAGGCTCCGGTTCATCAAAACTAGGAACTTCCCTAGAACTAAGAGTAAGGTTATCATTATAAGTATTCAAACCTATATCCTCTAGTTGTGTTTGATCCAAGGGTTCTACCTCTATTGGGGTTCCTATAGTCTCTTCTACTTCTTCCGGGGAAGTCACGGGTGGTATGTGTGCCGCAAATGATGGTAGGACTTGTGGGGTACTTTGTGGGCTCATGTTATTTACTTCATCATTCCTTGTGTCAAAATCACCTATATCCTCAACATGTGTTTTATTATAATCTAACCCTAACATTTTCCTAAGTATCTCACGTGCTTCCCTAGGCATCTCAACTTCTATGTCCGAATCATAAGGATCATCCTCAATATTCTGACTGCTATATACAAATTGCCCAAAAGATTCATCATCTGTTTCTTGAGATTCATCATCATCGATCATAAAACCTAGGTCTTTTTGATCAATGTGATCACGTTCCGCTACATTCTCCATCACATCAAGGTCACCTATGTGTTCATCCTGTATTATGGTAGGGCCTAACCATGACATGCAGCTAGGTAGCTCATACGAAACTATCCTAGGTGAAGGCTCATATGGTGCATAGGTTTCACTAAGTGAGGCATTTTAAGGGGTTGATGGAGCTCCTAAGGTGAATTCTTTAAAAGTCTTATGCCCTTGGCCTCTTTTCTCAAGGTACTCAATAAAATCAATATAAGATCTTGTCCTCCTTATTTCATTCGTCCATCTTGGTATATCCAAACTAGTGTAATTATATTTTTTCTGGTAAAATTCTAGTGTCGGACTTGGTGGATTCGCGTTCTCCATAATGGTGAACGGAATAGTCAATGAACTTAATTTACTAACAAATGCACAAAGAAAAGATAGACTAAAGAAAACCTAAAAATAAAAATAAAATCTTACTAGAAAGGAATCTAGCAAGTAGACCTAATAAACAGAGATTCTAACCTAGACAATAACTATTTCCCCGGGCTGCGGCGCCAAAAACTTGATGCGTAGGGATTGCACAAGGCTTTACCTCTCAAGGGATCTTGAGAAGCTTACAACCACCACCAGGCAGTGTACTTGATCGTTGTAGTATAGTATAGTGACAAGTACCGGGGGATTGATCGTTCAGCTAAGAATAGTGTCGCTAGGATTAAAAAACCTAAATACTAGTTCTAAAGATGAAGGATGATTATTTTTGTATTTTTGTATTTTTCAGAAAGCAAGTAAAAATCTCGGGTTTGAAGGATTTTGGCGGAATTAGTTGCTAGTCAACTAACCCAATACTAAAGATGCAATCAAAATAAAATACTAGAAATGAAAATAAAACTAAATTAAACTAAGGTTGTGAGCAATAAGTGGAGAAATGTGTTTACTTAGATTTCACTACTCCCTAGATATCTTTTACACGTTAATTACTTGTTATAGTTGCGTGGATGATGGATTGTATTCCTTAATACCATTCATGGGGTGGCGTACTTAACTCCCCAATCCTATGAGTGTCTACTTCACTCCTATGTTGAGCCGGATAAGAAGCTCCTAACATGGGATCATTAGAATTTACTCATGCATTAAATACAACCAATAAAACCTAGTACACATCGGTTCATGTTTCCTAAGACGTTCAAGCATGTTACCATTTGGAGATCTTCCAGTTTTCTTAAGCCTAACATCGAAATCATTCATCCAATACAACCATAAACAAGTAATCAACACATAATCAACATCTAGGTTTCATTAGATCTAAGCAAACACAAGATAAATCTAGCCTAGCATGGTGGAATCAAGACAAGCACAAGATATAGACAACCAACACATAGACATATTGATTGAATTAAAAGAATACTTATCTCAACTACACATGTAAGGGTTCAAGGGCTGAAAACCCTTGAAAAACCTGTAAAAATCGTATATGGTTCGGCCTTAGGGTTTCTCCAAACTTGTTCCTCTTAATGAATGAAAATTAGAAAACTATATATAGAAAACTGAGGCTGACGGCGTCAAGAACAAATGGGTGACGCCATCATCTCGCCGCCAAAAGAATTCTCGGACTGCCTTGATCTACATCTGACGCCGTCATGTATTAAGTTTTTCCAGGCCGTCACGTATTTTACTCTTGACGCTCTTCCTTGTGAAGCCTTCATTTCTGTACTGGGCCATCATGAAATTTACTCTTGACGCTGTCAAATTGTTACTCTTGACGCCGTCACATACTATTCCCAGCTTGGAAAATTAAGTCTTTGGCGTTTTCTTCACTTTTATTCTCCAAAAACGTCCGAATTGCTTCCTTTTCCAGATTTCACTCCCAAAGTACCTAAAATCACAAAAGGAACGATTTAGGGCAATATTTGATCAAATAAATTTAATTCCGGGCTTAAATGACCCCCTAAAAGTGGTTCATTTTTCGCCTCATCAGTTAGTCTGTTAATATTTTACGTTTACGTCCTTTTTTTTACGTTTTTGTTCATTTTTAACGTCCTCGTCTGTATTTTTTAAGTTTTTATCCATTTTTTTAGGTTTTCGTTTGTTTTTATACGTTTTCGTCTTTTTTTTTTACATTTTTGTCCGGTTTTTACGTTCTCGTTCATTTTTTTACGTTCACGTCTATTTTTTTACATTTTCATCCGTTTTTTTACATTTTGTCCATTTTTAACGTTCTCGTCTGGTTTTTATACGTTTCCGTCCATTTTTTTTACATTTTGTCTGTTTTTTAACGTTCTCATCCGTTTTTTTTACGTTTTCGTCCGTTTTTTTTACGTTTTTATCCGTTTTTTATTTTTCGTTCATTTTTATAAGTTTTCGTCTGCTTTCTTACATTTTTGTCCCTTTTTTACGTTCTCGTTCATTTTTTTACGTTTTCCTCCATTTTTTTTACATTTTGTCCATTTTTTACGCTCTCATCCATTTTTTTACATTTTACTTCGTTTTTTTACGTGTTGTCCGTTTTTAACATTCTCGTCTTGTTTTTATACGTTTTCGTCCATTTTTTTACGTTTTTGTATGTTTTTTTAATGTTCTCATCATTTTTTTTATGTTTTCATCCGTTTTTATCCGTTTTCTTATGTTTTTGTTCTTTTTTATAAGTTTTCGTCCGTTTTTTTACATTTTTGTCCGTTTTTTATGTTCTCGTCCGTTTTTTTACGTTTTCCTCTATTTTTTTATGTTATGTCCGTTTTTTTACTTTCTCGTCTATTTTTTTATATTTTCGTCCGTTTTTTTTTATGTTTTTGTCCATTTTTATACGTTTTCGTACATTTTTAAATTTTTTGTCCGTTTTTTGTGCTTTTGTCCATCCGTGTAATTATTTCATAAATAAATGTAGTAAATAAAAAATAAAAAATCATCATTTCTACACTTTCACCTCCTTTTCACAGAATTTGGACTTTAATTACAAGTCACACCCTTAAACCAAAGTACCAAACACCTTTGTACAAAAAGATATGGAACAAGTGAAGTGGTGTGGCTCAAATGCAAACACGATGACTCATCACACTCACTACTAAACACAAACACTGTACTCTGTTTTCTTCCTTATTTTTAAACACACACACAAAGTAACGACAATGGAGGTCTGTGGTGGAGCTTCTGCTTTATCTTCAAGAACTTCAATTTCACCTTCTTCTTTTCACTCATTTCATCAACCCACTTCAGTAAGTAATATATCTACTCTTGAAAGATATTGGGTTTTTATGTTGTTGAATTTTGATATGTTAAGGTTTGTTGGTTTTGCAGGTGTTGTGTCAAGTTACAAGATTTAAGGTTTTCTGTGTCAATGCCTCTTCTCAATCTCTTAAGGTGAATTGCTTTTGTTTGGGACTGCTTATTTATGCTGCTTTTGCTTTTGCTTTTGGATTTGCTTATTTCGAAAAAGAAATGCAATAAATAGGTCATTAGAACCTTTGGGGCATTCCCCCCTTGTCCCCGGTTAATAATAGGTAATGGGTTCAATCTAAACTCCTGACTAAAGGCGAGTCACTTGAATAGGTGCTCATTGCCTAAGCTAGGTCCTTGGGGAAGGGTACATACTCAAAAGGGGTGCACGGGGTTTGCGGTTGATCTATATACATTAGTTTTCGTTGTTGGTGCCTCGGTGGGAAAATCATATAATCTGAGGGCTTTTTGCAGGGGAACCAAATGACTGTATCTATAACAGGAGCAACAGGTTTTATAGGGAGTAAATTGGTGCAAAGGCTCTATGAAGGTATACCTTTTCCTTCTAGTTACCACCTGTATTCATCCATTTCGTGGCCCATTATGTACTAGAAGATCCATTTTTTCATTGATCACTTAAGCTGATTGTTTATTTGTAATTATTTGGCACCTATTCATACACTTCCAATAAAAATAATAGGGAAGTTACAGAAAAATATTTGTACTTTTGTAGCAAAAGATAACACGTTTAAATAACAACGGTTTATGAGTGAAATGGTTAAAATAAAATATACCTCACCATTTTCAAACAACTTCTCAATCACAGGATTGTAGATACTGGCCAATGGTATGAAATTTGTAGTGATAGAAGTCTGATTATGTCTTGACTTTTAATAGTAAAGTATGGGGCAGCTAAGTTTGTGATGTTATTTTGAGATGGTTGTGTCAGTTCAGTATCTTTAAGACATTACTGATAAGCACCTCTAGGAATCACTTAAGATTCGTTAAAGGATTTCTATAGGCTTGGACAATCATGAGATAAGAAAAGATTAGTCGAAAGCTTTGTTGATTGTCAATGATGGAATTGTAACTAAATTCTGTTACAGTGAGTTTGTTACATGAATGATTAGACAAGAAGAGGAAATCTCAATAATAAGCTAAAATGGGAAAATGAACAAATTAAAGTATATATAATCTTATACCTAGTTTGGAGTTCGGTTATTCAGTTAGTTACTTGCACGTGTCTTGCATGTGATATGACTTAAATCCCCACTCGTGCCTTGAACGTGAGCTCCAGAAAGAGTATCGTATCAATTACTTAAGTCCAATAGAATTTGAATTACATTGTTTTTGCATTATCAATTTGTTAAATTATTATTTGCTTATACCGAGTTACCTTGTTAGCAAGAAAACCTCGAGGAACGATGAGACAAAAGGGCTTTTAGCCTAGCGATATGTCTGGGGTTTTACGCTGTATGCGAGACCTATGTAAGATAGTGTGAGTTAATTGGTGGATATATATGTGTGTGAATAAGTTGTCGTTCATAAAAAAATGCTATGATGTGGTAATTAACTAATTAACCCTTAGTGGTCTACCAGTGAAAAGTGACTATTGAACCATAACTAATAGATATCTTGTATTAGGCTTAGTAGGGTCATAACTCATAAGTTTCCTGATCTTTATATTGGCTCTTATAACCATGGAACAGCTTTGGTATTATGCTTTTGACGACTCCAGGATATACGTGGCACGAGTCAGCATCTTTTAGTTATATACTTATATGCACCATGTTGAATTTTATTTTTTTCTGCATTATGTCATTATATGTCCAACTGATTCTTAATAACCCTGGATTGCAGATAACCATAGTATTTGTGTTTTGACTCGTTCTAAATCCAAAGCTCAGTCCATTTTTCCGGGTAAGAAGGTAATAATTACTTGATCTATATGCAATATAAGAAACTGTTTAGGCTTTTTATGAAATTAAGTTCATTCTGGAACATTGCATGACTAGTCTGTGGATCTGCAATTTTCTGAACTACAAATTTTCATGTCCATGTTTTCCAAATTTTCATGAATAGTCTCTGGATTTTTACTTGGAATCCGATTAAAAAATGTGATATAATTATGATTTTAATGAGAAAATGGCATTAGTGTTCACTGTTCAGTATTTTAAACTATGACTTTTTTTTAGGATTTTTGCAAATACTCATTTCTTTTGTGGGAAATAATAGTATTACATTGTTTATTGTTCAGATTTCTGAAATCATTTCTTACCTGTTAATGCTCCTTTATTTCTTGCAGTCAAGGATTTTCCAGGCATTGTAATTGCAGAGGAGCCTCAGTGGAAAGATTGCATTCAAGGGTCAACTGGTGTTGTAAACTTGGCTGGGTTGCCTATTAGTACAAGATGGTCTCCCGAGGTATGTAACCGCCTCTGCTGTACGATTTTACCCTTGTCCCAATTATAGTGATATTTTCACCTTGACATTTTGGTCATTTTTGTGCTCCTAAATTATGCTATATTTCTTATGGAATGGATAAAGCGTCATTTCATTGACTGTATGTAGTTTGTAAAGTTCTCTTTTGTATGTGTGATGACAATAGTTCCGTCTTTCCTTTTGTGATAAAGTCGCGTAAAATGTCTGTTATGCCAATAAGAATGCAGTAAGTTTACACATTGCTAGATTTGCTCCCCGTAAATCAATTAATATGCCTTGTGCTGCTGCAGATCAAGAAAGAGATCAAGCAAAGCAGGATCAAGGCCACCTCAAAGGTTCGGGTTTTTGTGTTACATAAAAGAACTCCACAAAACATGTGAAGTTAATTATAAATATAATTTACATTTGACTTGCACAAAGGCAATATTGTTGCAAAGAAACTTAAAAAGAATTGTGGTTATATTCGGTTTGACATCTTAACATTTTCATTTTAATGTGAAATGAAAATGGGGTCCACAAAATGGAAAGTTTTGGAATATATTATGAAGGGAGAGCACTATGTTTTTGCTTACTGTTGACGAGCTTGTTTCCTTGATCTTGCAGGTTGTTGACTTGATAAATAAATCCCCAAGTGATTTAAGACCAACAGTTCTTGTTAGTGCAACGGCTGTGGGCTATTATGGTATGTGCTTTGTAGAAAATCTTGTTTGTATGCTTTTACAGTATCATCAAATTATACATTCAAGCTGAGAAGAAAGTTCTCTTTGTTTTCATTTTGAGCTTGCAGAAACTAAGGACAAATTAATATAGAATGAAAGAGTTCTGAGCGCAAAGTGTTCTTGGCATTATTAATCATTTTTTTTTTTTTTTTTTTTTTTTTTTTTTTTTGCCTCAGGTACTAGTGAAACTCAATTGTTTGATGAACAAAGTCCTTCTGGAAAGGATTATCTATCTGAGGTTAGCAGATGGAGTCTTTTAAAACGGATATTAATTGGAATTTAAAAGATTAGGTATTGGTTTCTCTGTACTTGCTAATTACATGTCTTGTATGTCAGGTCTGCAGAGAATGGGAAGGAACAGCCCTTGGAGTTGATAAGGATGTTAGACTCGCTCTTATACGTATTGGTGTGGTGCTCGGGAAAAATGGTGGTGCTTTAGGTTTGCTTATATTTAAAATGTTTTATGGAAAATATGCCCTTAATGAATAAACCTTTGAATTCAAGGGAAAAGGTAATCCCGTTGAATTATTATTGTCTACATTTGATTTCTAAATATACTTATTCTTGTGACTTCGCAGCTAAAATGATTCCCATCTTCATGATGTTTGCTGGAGGGCCATTGGGCTCTGGAAAACAATGGTAATATTTTGCCTAATCAAACCATGATAATGTTAAATGATAATAATCGCGTTTGGAGTTCATTTCAAACATTTTTATGATATTCTTATTCTATAACTGTGTAGATTTGGACATTTATGCAACTAGAAATCAGAATTTTATACTTTTGTAACAAAGAACTGGCATACGATGGCAATCAAAACAATAAAGTTTATTTTGATATTGTTGTTAAAATGTTGTAGGTTTTCCTGGATTCATATAGATGACTTGGTGAATATGCTATACGAAGCCTTATTAAATCCATCTTACAAAGGTGGGGTTTTTCCTAACTTGTGTACTAACTTATAGAACACACATCCAAACACTCCAAAAAGTAATTGACATTAAGTTATTCCAAACAATGGCAGGAGTTATCAATGGAACCGCACCAAACCCTGTTCGTCTAGGTGAGATGTGTGAACATCTAGGATCAGTATTGGGTCGTCCCTCTTGGCTACCGGTACCTGACTTGGCCCTCAAAGCAGTCCTTGGTGAAGGCGCTATAGTGGTAAGCATTTCAGCACATTCGTCCTCGGAAC
Source organism: Artemisia argyi (assembly GCA_030686995.1). Classification (NCBI taxonomy): domain Eukaryota; kingdom Viridiplantae; phylum Streptophyta; class Magnoliopsida; order Asterales; family Asteraceae; genus Artemisia; species Artemisia argyi. The sequence goes on from CM060696.1 coordinate 104,924,320, forward strand.
TATATGCATTGATATGTTGATAGGTTGACAACCCGAACAAATGGCTTTGATTAGCTTATAATCTTTTGCTCGCTATGCAATGTTTAAGAAATGTGGCTTTTGGTAGGTATTGGAGGGACAAAGGGTGGTTCCTGCTAGAGCTAAAGAGTTGGGATTCTCGTACAAGTATCCATATATCAAAGAAGCATTGAAAGCCATTTTAGCCCAAAAAGTTGTAGTTTGAGGAAAGATCGTCACCACTTTTTTATTTATTTTTGTGCAAAAACGATGCCGTCTTCTTGAGGAACAAAGTTGTTAGAAAACCCGAAAAAGCCAATATGAACTTTGACCAAACACCAAACAATATGCAGCTGCATCCACAACTTCATTTTGTATTCTTCTCATGTATTTGTTTGTATTTTGAAACCTTACACTTGTTGTAAAGAAAACATAAAGATGTTGCACTGAAACAGGCTTTCAACTATACCGATGTGTTCTATACCTTATATTGCCCCTGTTGTGAAATGTGTTCAGTGAAAGACGGCTAAGAGGAAGTACCAAATTAAAATTATGACAACTATTACTCAAATTAAAATGGTCGATAGGTAACAAGCAACCAAATAGGCAAATACACAGAGATAGTACCTTTCTCGTACTCGTGACTGAATTCTACACTCACTAGCAGTTTTAAGCTGGAGATAGAAGGTTTTGCCTTCAGGCAATGAACAGACAGTATCAAATGATCAACTTGGCATATAAACACCTAAATGATTTAGTGGTTGCATGTCGTAGGTCAGTTTTCTGATTGGCGACTAAAAACATGAAAACAAATCTACCAAATAACGAATTCAGAGTCGAATTGGATCAGAGACATCCATTAGCTAGATGCCCTAGATACTATTGTACATATACATGGCACATGGTCTTTACTGGGATTTTTCGACAACTAAAATGCTTTTAATGGGCAAACAAAGACACGGAATAAATTCTATCCCGAGAAAACGCACAGAATGGTAGCGCAAGTTGGCTTTATGATTTCTCACTGAAATGTGACCGAGATGGGTGTTCAACATATAACAGAGTTTAACCCTATGTAACCCCTCAACACACAGACACAGGACCGGAGAATCAAACAGTAAACTTTACTAAACATTTAGTTTTCAGTATAAAGCCAAATTAAATTACAATGTAAATCCCTCCAAACGTCGATAAAGTTCTTAAATACAGCTGACAGCTTAGCCCTTTAGGGAGTATTTTTTCCCTGAGAAGGCCTGGAACTTCGGTTCTTCCTTTGCCGGCTGCTCTTGTTTCGCCTCTTTAGCAACTTCCTGCAAACATAGAATAATAGTTATTGAGTTTGACCACAACACTGTCTCTCGACCAGCATTAGTTACTTATTTTTACTTTAGTTTAAATATCGAACAGGAGAGACTCAAAAGACACCCATCTTTGTCTACTGCCTAACAATTAACAAGTCCTGAATTTGATCTCACGAATGCAAAATATTGCTCACTAAATAACCCAATAATATACTTCTACAGCGTATATACCTTTTCCTTCTGAGGGGCTGCACTACGGTTGGCATTAGATCCAAACACGAGTTTTCCTTGAGTTTGGCGAGAGCCACCTTGTGAACTAGTACCAGCAGACGGAACTGCAGGCTGCTTCTCTTTGGAAACAGCAGGGGAAGAAACAGGTGGCGGTTGGTACTTCAAAGGTTTACCATCCAACCGTCTCCCTGATCCTGTAAATGGGTTAAACTTCGGTTCCTCAGGTGGAATTTCTTGCTCTGCAATTATAGAAATAAAATCAATAAAAAAAATGAATGTAATAAGATCAAGTCATGTAAAATACAACCAGATTACATGCCAACATATATGTACCTTGAACAGGTGCCTTGCTTGGCTTCTCCGGTTCTTTGTAATCAAGGGGCGGAGCAAAGTCTACCTCACAGTCGGTCTCAATGATTGTAATTGCATTTTTGGGCTTTGATTCAATGATATCAATGTAGTATTGTTTGTTGTTATACGCCACCATAATGCTATCTCCAGTTGTTAAGCATGAAAAGTTCCTCAGCGTTGTCTCTAAGCTGCAAAGCACAAATAAAGACATAATAGTGTAATCAATTACGAGTAATATGCAATATGCAGCATAAAGGTGGAAATTTGACACATTTACTGAGACACATGTACATATGAATGAGTCAATCCAGATTGTGTTTATCTCAAACCCATCCAATAGGCCAAACAACTCGAAGAGGTTAGAAGTAGCGGATGGTATACTTTTAAATGCATACAACCCCCCGATAATGGTTTTATTTAGAGAGATACATATTGTTGTAATAATAATGTTTCTGTAATCAGAATTAGTTCGTTAATCATTTATAAGAAAACAGACAAAAGTGTTTGTCGTTCAACCCGACCTAATCAAATATTGACCCGTGCTAAAAATAACCCGTAGCCAGACCCCCCATCTTGTCACCTCTAATAGAGTACCGTGAACCAACTTATCGACTTACATTGCTTTTGGGTTGGATATATTCAAAAAGTCTGACGTATGTGGTTGCAGCTTGACATATGTACCCTTTGGCAGGGTCACATTCTTGACTCGCAAAAAGTCTCCTTCTTCTAAGAGCAGATTTTTCATCATCTGGATAAAGAGAAACAGTATGTGCAAATGAGCACAACTTATAAGGTCTATAAAAGTAAATGCTAAATAGAATAACCTAACCGATAAAAAACGCAAAGTAGAATAAATTTGAGAAAAGTATACCCAATAAGGCATGCATATGATGCCTTCTTCAGCAACAAACTCGAGAACACCACAATGTGACACTCTGTTGGTAGCCTCATTGCGTAGCTCAAACAGCATTGGGTAATCAATGTGAAGGGAAGCTGCAGTAATAAAGCTTGTTAGTCATTCTTTTTCACATATTATATTTCTAACAAGCAAAACAAAATATAAATGTACTTCAAATTATCTGTATTCATAAACATACCAAGGCGATCAAGAGCAGATGGAGGCATTATAACTGGAAAAGAAGCAACAAAATATCAGTACATGACAAACTTATAAAATATATATATATACACAAAGCATTAATATAAAAGATGCTCACTTTTGTCACCATTTTCTATTTGCGGCTGAAACAAAAATAAAAACATTAACGTTAGAAATATGAACTCTTGTTCTAATAAAGAAACGAAACCTACTCACAGTTCAAAAATAGTTGCTCCCTATATTCCTTGATATTGCCTACCTTCTTGGCTTAATTAGGCATACGTGAAAAAGTAAGGGTGTGTTTAGCAGTAGAAAATTTTCTTTAAGTCTATCTTCATTTTTTTAGAAAAAGGAAGGGGTTTTTATCGCTAAAAAATTGTTGAAAATAAGAAAACTGTGTTTGGATGATATTTTTTTGAAAAATGAAATAAAAGAGATTTGTAAAGACGGTATAAGGAAAAATGTTGAGAAGTATAAATAGCTTTTCAGTTTTATTGTTAGAATTTGAAGCTTAAAATTTTCACTTTCTTAATAAAAGAAAGTAACATTTGAGACTAAACAAGTTACCCACTTTTTCAGTTTTTGTGAAAACTTTTTAGAAAAATGCCTCATTTCTCGCCAACTAGACGCAACCTAAGTGTCGCCAATCAATTAGTTTAGTTCTAATTCAAGTGAGTAAGTGCTAGTCCATATTGCATAAAATTTAATTAATCAAATCAAAATACACATAATAAAGCTGGCTAACCTTGTCCATATAAGATGCCGAGTAGCATTTATATGTATTTTCAAAGGACCCTCCGCGATATCCATATTCGAAAAACTGCTATTTACAAGCAACATAACAAAATTCAGGTGTAATAGACTAATAGGCTAATAGCACGTTCATGCTAGTAAATAACAATAACCCGACATAACAAGTACAGCTAAAGATACACATTTGCAACAAAAAACATGGTACCACGAAAGAACTAGTAGTATACTGAAATCCACTTCGAGAGTTTGAGGGATGTTTAGATATTGCGTTTTAATACAGCACATTAGTAGTTCCGAGATATGTTTCGTATTAGTGCTTATCAAAATCTTATTTGATTATTTGTGAGTAAAAAAAGATAAGCTTTTCTGGGTTTTTGCAGTTTGGGATTGCTTATTTAAGCGTTTCAAGCAGATAAGCAGTTTCAAATAAGCAACCCCAAACAGCCCACTGTATATGCAAGTTGCTTATTCCAAACTACTTAACCAATTGCTTTGGGTAAAAAAAACATAAGCAATTAAAGGGTGTCTGGGATTGCTTATTTAAGTGCTAATCTTTAAGTAATCATAATCAGATAACTGCTTATTTACTTGATGTTCTACCAAAACAAAATAATCACTTAAAAATAAGCAATCCTTAATAAAATTAAAACAAAACCATAATCACAAGATACATACCATGTTTCTGTTCCTCGTACAACAAAGATTCCACAACCTAAGTAAAAACACAACAAAAAAAACATGAAACACCGACAAGACACAAACATATGAAATCAAAAGATCGATTTTTTACCTATAAAGATTGATTATTGAGATGTGATTCGATAATTTTTATTTAAAAAAAAAAAGATGGAGCGATAATATGCAGATAGGTTTTGTTTGAGGTAAGATGTGAATGTGGTAATGTGCGCAGTTGGCTTTCTGTTCAAGCTAACCTTTTTCTTCTTTCAATTGCCCACCTATTGGGATAAGTATATATCTTATTATTTTGTGCAAATTCGTATTTGACCACAACACAAAAGTTTAGGTTTCATGTAAAAAAAAAAAACACAAACACGGATTCTAAAAATAGACTTGGCCGACTTCATTAAAAATTTGACATGTGTCTTATACAAGTACATGTGGTATAAGTGATGTGTAAATAGTGTTTAAGCTACTAGTGCAATTAATTTCTTAGCGGCTGACGTCGTTTGTACTTAGTCGAATTGTTTTTTTACTGAAAAAGTTAAACAAAATAAAATACTTAAATAATCAAAATGGTTAATTAAAAAGTTAGGTGACTGACAGCTTCTATTTAATTTCCTGAGCGGTAATATTGAAAAGTACTTTTTCTTCTAGTAAGCTGACCTTTTTCTTTTTTGAATTACCTGCCTTTTGAGATAAGTATCATAATATCGGTTTATATATATATATATATATATATATATTACCTATAATGAAAAAATGTCAAAAGTGAAATGTTGAGTTTTCAATTGTCAAATGAGAGAGAAAGTAAAATGTAATTAATACTTTTATTAAAGCACTCAATTCTTAAAAGTACAATTATTTATTCACATTGTACAACCAAATTAAAGCATATATATACTACTTATAAAGCAAAAATGATCAAAGATGAAAGTGGAAAAGTCAAGAAAAGTGAAATGTGAAATGTTGAAAAATGTATATAAGGAAATTATGAAATGTAATTAATACTCTTATTAAAACACCCCATCACTTAAAAGTACAATAATTTATACACATTGTACAACCAATTAAAACAATTAATACAAATCACAAATCGGGTTGACCCGGGACGCTTCAAACCCAACGGGTTGAACCGGTTTAATTTGACTCGTTTTTGACCCAACCTAGCAAGTTGACCCGGTTTAAATCGACCAAATTTTTTACCGGAACGGTTTAACCGGTTGAACCACCCGGGTCAAACCGGGTTTCAAAACATATCTAGCAAATTAAATACAACCAATTAAAACAATTAATACAAATCACAAACAGGGTTGACCCGGGACGCTTCAAACCCGACGGGTTGGATTGGTTTAATTTAACCCATTTTCGACCCAACATAGCAAATTGACCCGGTTTAAATCAACCAATTTTTCGACCGAAACGGTTCAACCGGTTGAACCACCCGGGTCGAATCGGGTTTCAAAACATATCTACCAAATTAAATATAACAAATTAAAACAATTAATACATATCACAAACCGGGTTGACCCGGGACGCTTCAAACCCGAAGGGTTGAACCGGTTTAATTTGACCCATTTTCGACCCAACCTAGCAAGTTGACCCGGTTTAAATCGACCAATTTTTCGACCGGAACGGTTCAACCGGTTGAACCACCCGGGTCGAACCGGGTTTCAAAACATTATGTTTAATTCCCAAATATTCAAACTTTTATTATTTTTCATTTATAACCTATAAACTTTTTTTTATCAATAAACTATTTGTCGCTATAATATCTCGTTGCTATGCACGGGTACTCGTCTAGTCTACCAAATGGAAAAATGGTCAAAAGTGAAATGTTGAGTTTTCAACAATGGTCAAATGAGAGAGAAAGTGAAATGTAATTAATATTTTTATTAAAGCACCCAATTCTTAAAAGTACAATTATTTATTCGCATTGTACAACCAAATTAAAGCATATCTACCAATTAAATACAACCAATTCAAACACAATCGGGCAATCGGGTTGACCCGGGATGCTTCAAACCCGGCAGGTTGACCCGGTTTAATTTGACCCGTTTTTGACCCAACCTAGCAAGTTGACCCGGTTTAAATCGACCCATTTTTCGACCGGAACGGTTCAACCGGTTGAACCACCTGAGTCGAACCGGGTTTCAAAACATTATCCATTATTTAAAAGTACAATGATTTATTCACATTGTACAACCAATTAAAAACATATCTACCAAATTAAATACAACCAATTAAAACACAAACCGGGTTGACCCGGGACGCTTCAAACCCGTTTTTCAACCGGAACGGTTCAACCAGTTGAACCACCCGGGTCGAACCGGGTTTCAAAACATTATGTTTAATTCCCAAATCTTCAAACTTTTATTATTTTTCGCTTATAACCTATAAACTTTTTTTATCAATAAACTATCTATCACTATAAAATCCCGTTGCTATGCACGGGTACTCGTCTAGTATGTATATATATATATATATATATATATATATATATATATATATATATATATATATATATATATATATATATATATATATATATATATAGAAAGGGTTATTACACACAGAGGTTACTAAAGTTTTCCAAAAATTTGCTTTAAGTTACTATAGTTTTTTTTTGTTCAAAGAGGTTACTCATGTAAACGGGTTCGTTTAATTAGGTTACTCATGTAAACGTGTTCGTTTAATTAGGTTACTCCCAAAGTTTGCTACCGGGTGTAACAGGTTTTCACTATCTTTAATTTACATTTTTGGTCCCTGTGACATGACGGGTATAACGAATTTAGTCCCTGTGGCATGGCGGATTATATCAAATACATGTATCCTTATTCCATTATATTACATATTCAAGTAATCTGTAACAACTATTTAAAAATAAATTATTTAGTTCTAGTTCCTATATATTTTAGCTCCGACTAGTTTTACAACAAATTTTTAATTTATTGTCTAGTAAAAAGAGGAGAACGATCAACATCATAGATTTAATATGAAACAAAAATTACGAAAAAAAATGTGTTAGTATGAAACTCAAATATTTAGAAGTTGGTGTGATACGTATATATGAACCGGGTAAATTGATTTTATATGCATACCATATGCCTTATTTAATTTCTTGATAACATTGACCCAAAATCAAATAAAAAATGAATCAAAACCGTCCCAAATCTATACCGAATCAAAAACGTTCCTATCTCATTCATTATATCTCTTTTTTTTGCTACACAGAGATTGCTAATGAATGAATCGAATATATCACAAAGCACATTTCGCTTGTTATACCTTTAAATAATACGTACATTAGTTAAATTGATTTAAAGAAACATTCACTGGATCTTCATTATTGCTACTTATCCATGTTCACAACTCCTTACCCTGCGAGGTTAATGAAATGTAGAAGCATTAATACTGTTTTCAAATATATCGATCATGCATGTGTTTTAATGCAATGTACGTGTGTAGTCCCATTATGTCGTAAACCTTGTATGGAGTTGGTATCCAGTTTGTTGATTCGAAAACTGCCGTCTCCAGAAGCACATTGTTGCTTTCAAACGTACGTGTACACAGATTTTGTTTATTACCTCAAATGAATGTATTTTATTACACTTAGAGTTAGCTCATCGACATCCGTAGTCAAGAACATAAGCGAGGATTCGAGAAAAACATATAAAAAGTAAGGAAACCCCGTTACGGGTCGTCTACAGGAGAGGATTCGAGAAGAAAAAAATCTAAGGACTAAATTTGTTAAACCCGACAACCCACAAGGACCATTTCGTAATTTTTTACCTGCTATCATAAGTTGTAATATACGGAGTAACGTAAACAACCGGTCACGCAAACAATGGTAACCTCTTTGAACAAAAAAAAACTATAGTAACTTAAAGCAAATTTTTGGGAAACTTTAGTAACCTCTGTGTGTAATAACCCATATAGAAAACTAGCTGGTATACGCGCGTTGTGACAACGGACACCCGTTCCGGCGTTAAACTATCGACTCTTATAACAATGTTTAAAGACACAAGTTTATGATTAATGTGGGTCGGGTTAAGTAACAACTGACTTATGTTGACTGACATAAGTCAAAATTAAGTGGCTCGGCTTTGACTTTTTTAGTCAAATGCGATCAAATAGCAGCCCTTGAACTCAATAACAATCTCATCCCACACAATCTAAATCACTCCTAACACTGACAATTCTTCATCTTCAACACATAACCGATACACTCCTACTCAATCAATCTTTTTTTTTGGTGAACTGGTTAATCATTTATTAGAGTGTAAACAAATATATACATACCAATGCAATCATCAGGTAGTATGACAATACTATAGGCAGTATGACAATACTATAGTTACCCATTTTGAAAACATGAGTATTACAACAAATAGGCATTCAAAACTCCAAAACCAAACCTAAATCATCAAAACCGAATCTTTAACAAATGATTAAAGATTCATTCACCAAATCACCTAAAGTGTTATTGCTTCTACTCCACCAATTCTTACTGAACATAATAGACAACAACTTCTACTCATGTTTGTCATCCAACCTTACTAAACACACAGGCCACAACTTTTACTCATTTTAGCCATCCATTGCTCCTCCATGTTTGCCCGAAGCTCCACCTTGTTTGCCCGGGTCTCCTCCTCGTTTGCTTTATGCTCCTCAAAGTCAGCCCACTCTTGCTCTAACACAAGCACATCTTCCAAAGCATCCATGGTCTTAAGTAAACTGGGGATGATGTCTAGAGATCAGTCGCACATAGGTGGGTCCACCCAACCTATGAATGGACAGCTGGAGTTCTGTAAAATGAAAGAAATGTAAATAAAATAAAGAAAACAGATGCAACTTGTAAAATGTAACATTATTTTGTATTGATCAACAGTCAAACTTACGTATGTCGAGCATGAATAGAAATGACAACTAGGATTCATGTTCATCCAGGATGTTCGTACCACAACTTGAAGACCACAAGCGCAATTAACCATTTTTTCGGATGAATAAGATGATGAGCAGTAACAGTAGGTGTAGGTGTGCAATAATGGCCGATTAATCGTGTTATATAAGAATGAAAGAATTAAAACTTTGTTGCAAAAAAATGTCCCTCAACACAAAGGTAAGTGTGCTAGTAGGCCTGTCAAGTGGATTTGATAGGCGGAAAAGTGAAGTGACGAAAATACCCTCACGTGGATCGCACGTAAGGACTAACTAACGGGTTTTAGTAATGAGCGTTAGCAAAAGTCGTGAATTTGCAACTACAGTAACGGTTCAAGGGCATAACTCGCAAAAAATCGAAACGTTAGGGACATTTCTTGTAATTTTTTTAGAAATGGGGACATTTCTCGCAAAAATCGCAAAGTTTAGGGACATTTTTTGCAGTTTACTCCTTTACTATATATAAAGAGAAATTACATTTTACTTAAAAGCTATCAGCATGAGTGTGGAAAACTAGAAGCGGTAATTGAATAGTTTTATCGATTTAAAATTATTTTCTTTTGAAACTTTGATATGAAATCGGCAAGTATAGTTATAGACAAATAAATAATAATATAGATATAAAGTAAAGTAAAGATAGAATGATCAAACCAGAACACGGGGATTTATAGTGGTTCGACCTATAAGGACTTCTTTAGGTCTTCTTTTCCTTTACCTATTCCACTCTCGAGTATCCAACCCGAGAGTATCATTTCACTAGTCAACAAGCTCCTTTATCAAGCGGAGAAAACCTTACACGTCGCTTATACAATATTTCCGACACTAAGCTAGATGTCGAGTTCTTTCTTGGATACAACTACTCCCGTCACACTATATATCTTGAGGGCTAAATATTAACCAATCACTCTACAAGGTTTATGGTAGTTTGATACAATGATGAACAATATACAATACAATGTACAATGTAAAGACTAGTAACAAAAATTTGAAGCTTTGTAGTCATGAACGATGATGATGATCTCTTTGCTAATAAGAGGGTTAGTGTAAAATCACTAAAATGGATATGTAAGTATGTGGCAATGACTATGAACTGAGAATGAAATATATGAGAGAATATACAGATTTTGTTATGCAAACAATGAGTTCAAATCAGATCAAATGGCTTCTATTTATAGCCAAAAGTCTGTCAGATTGGCGGAACCTACAGACCCTTTCAAAGGGGCCCGTCCTTTGTAAAGAAAGGATCCACCGGTCAGAAAGACTATATCTTTCTTGGATTTTTTTGGAAATTTTTTCAACATCAACCTAGTATATTTTCAAATTCAGTAATATTCTAGATAAATTCAAAAAAGTTAACTCTAAGTTGATGTCATGTATGAGGTAAAAAAGAGAGAGGTTATAAAGACCCCCATTTTTACAAGTGACACCCCATGTTTTTTTGGGGTTTTTATTATTATTATTTTCTTTTATTTTTATAATTTTGGTTATATCATAAAACTGTTAAACGAAAAGTGCGGAATAAAATAAAGTTTAACATGTTAAAAGTATTAAATGGACAAAAAATACGAAACAAATACTAATAAAAAAATGTGTTGTATTGTAAACAATGAGTCAAATAGGGGTAGAAAGTACGGAACATGTGTACTTTTTGTGGGCCAGGAGAGGTACCAATAACATAACTCAGTAAAAATACCATTGAATTCTTTTAAATAGAAAGTAAACTTGTATATGTTTAAAAGTGTAAGTGACTTTTGTAAAATAAAATGTATAGATGAGGTTTATCAAAATAAAATGTATTTTGTTAAGTGTAAGTAAACTTTAGTAATTGTATGAAAACTATAGTTAGTTTACTTGTACCAATAAAAGTGTATGTTTGTTAGTAGACATTTTAAGAAAGATGCATTTGTATAAACTACTTGTAAATGCAAGTTGTGTTCATTTGATCATTACCACAATGATATATATATTCATTTATTCCTTCATTTTTTATCGTCCACATTCAATAACGACTCATGTTACTACTCTTTATAAGTTTAATCCGCACGTACGCTGGTTTAAAAACTAAATACGATTGTAATTATTATTGACACGAATATAAATATCAAAATGAAAACACGACCCCACGGGTTACTGTGTTATGAAAAAACATATACACGATATTGTACATATAGCAACGACGCATGTAATTACTTCTTAAAGTTTATATAAGGTTAAAAAGAAAAACATTTTTTAAGAGTCATTACGTGCTATTAAACACGCATAATGTATAAAACATGATATCAATAGTTAAATGTAAACAATATTAAACTCATCACAATGTCATTAATCAAATTCTTCGTCAAAAAAAAATTAATCGATATCAGTACATAATGATAATTTATGTAAAGCTCACACGTGCACGAGTATTATAACCATATATGTATAAAAGATTTTACATAATGTTATGAGAAATCTAATTTAACAACTCCGTAAATGCTTTCGGGCAGCTTTACTATATAGAAATTTAAAAGACAGAAATTTGCATTGTTAACAAATTGTATTTATTAAAATCAGATAATATATACAGTTCGTATGCACAAATATTCAAAATTTCGATGTATTGTGACCTATATTAAAACGTGTAACTTATCTTAAAACACATTAATTAAAGGTACGTTTGATAGGACGTAATGAAATGTCAAATGAATAGAATAAACGACGTAATGAAATAAATAGTGCAATGTAATTACTCATTACAATTATTAATCATGTTTGGTTTGTCTGATAAGATGTAATGGAATCATAATTGAAATACTAAAATGCCCCCATTAATGATAGAAAGTTTATTTAATATGGTTAGTTATTGATGGGGTTTTATGTAATTGTGATTTCATTAAGGATGTAATGAAAAAAAAAAAAAAAAAAAAGGGCGGCCTAGGGAATGATTTTGCTATAATGAGTCATTCCTTGTATTCCATATATGTAAGCAAACAACATTTTACTATTCCAACGTAATCATCTTTTTCATTCACCCTTTGATTACAACATACCAAAACGTAATCATCTTTTTCATTCACCCTTTGATTACAACATACCAAACACTACGTAAGATTTATGCCAAGCTCCCCTTGGATAGTATTAACTAGTATTGCTCCTACTCTAACACTCTAAACTGCATATAAACTACTATTACTATATTATGGTTTGATAGATAATTCAAACCTAGACATTCATTAGCGAACAGGTTTACATTCCAAATGGCACTGTAAAATGTTTAAAACTTTCACCGCCCTTGGTAATGCTTAATTTTGTGCTTATCTGGCTACTTTTTGTGGAGTAAACAAGTGGCGTTTTGTGTTTTAGACTTGTTGTAAATTAATCAAAAACTTTAGAGTTAGCAAATCCCAAACACCCTATCAACTGCTACAAACTAAACCATCTATGTAAAATGCAGAAAAGAAGCATGCAATAATTTAATTGAGAACTTGTATATATAATGAATGACAAGCATTTATAGATCATGCATGAATAATAATCCATCTAAACTGCCATATAAGAGCAGCTGATTGTCTAGCACAACCATTCGGTCTTCACAAAAGTTGCTAATGCTACAGTACCTTGAATGGAATTACATTATATTACCACTTGCTTTTAAATATAAAAAACGGAGCAAAATTTGAAGACGCCAGAAGAGCAGCCCCGCGACACACAGCTGAACCCATCAAACCCGTATCCATAGATTTGCAGACCTGTTTGGAAACTAAGAAAACACATAAGCACATCTGGATAATAAAAAGAACACGCAAAAGCTAATTGCTTAAACATTTAAAGCACAATCTCATAAAGTATATCTTTTAAGAAAATAACAAGCCAGACCACAATTTTGCATCCAAAGACGGGCATTTTATAAGTAGTTAGATGCACATTGTCATATATAACTTGGGCGAGTTACAATTACAATCAGATAATGCTTGACATAGTGGATAACCAAATAACTTCACATTCTCAACGATGACAGATAAATTAGAGCAACACTTTGCATCCACAAGCATTAAATATTGGTGCTTTTTCATAGTGATGGTTTGAGAGATTAGAGTTACGGGGTGTTTGTTTAAGCTTAGGTTTTGGGCTTAGGTTTATATTTCATGAGTAGCTTATGGCTTATAAAACATAAGCTCGTAGCCCGTCCTTAGTGTTTGGGTTAGCTTATTAAAGTCAATGAATTAAATGACCAAAAAGTACATGAGCATCTAAAATTGTAATTGTTATATGAGGATATAGAAGTCTTTTGCTATAACAACCCTTATAAAAGCCCACTCGCCCTCAAAAAGCCACAATATTTGAGCTTATCAAAACCCCCCTCATATAAGCTCAAAGCCCAACCAATTTAAGCTTTGCCCAAACACTTATGTGGGCTTTTTTAAGCCTAACAAGCTCATTAGCCCCCCAAGTAAAGCTTAAACAAACACCCCCATAGAAACACAATCAAATAATCGGTAATTCCTTACCCAAGTTTCTAAAATCTGATGATCTTCCCCCTAAACAACTAGAAAACTATATCAAAACAAGTTTTTTCCCAACATCCTAAACACCACTTATGTTTATGGTATATTTGGTATCATTTGAATCTTCTATTCTTGTTTATGGCTAATCATCAACTTGTCATTAACTCACCTTATCTCCTACATTTCACTAAGATAACTTATCTTATCATGCTTCATTCAAGAAAATAAAGTTATGTTCCACAAAACTAAAGCATTTCAAGATCGACAACTTCACAAATTTACCACCCATGGTTGATTTCGCTCTAATGCTAAATACACACCAGTCAAAGACCATTAGGCTGCAAACATGATTAGGATACTAAATGGCTAAACCTCACACAATTAATTACATTGATGTGCTTGTAGCTATCACCAATATAGTTCCATCTATAACAAGATTAATAACTACTTAAAAAAATAAGGACCATCAAAGCTAAACATGCTAAACACCAACGCCGCATAATCACATTTAATTAACCGAATCTTCTGATATTTATTATAGACCCTACTCGCCAGAAAATAAAGGACATATCATAAAAGTTCAATTAGTACCCAAATTACAATACTGATACTATCAGTGTGCTTGATGTTTTATCCTCAAAGTAATTATAGCAAATTGTCTCCAAGTGAATTAATAATTCGATCGCCTACACTAAATTACTATACTAATCAAAACCTCAAAACGTATGATTACCAAGCTGTCATATTTTATAGATGTATAAGTACTAAACTAGCCTCACACATCATCTTTCGTACCAAATTACTAAAGTAGCACATTTCAATTAATAATAAACACCATGTCAGGCCATTGTTTAATCTAATTACCAAAACGACCATCCACAAAACGAAAAATAACCAGCAAATAACACGCAACAATGCATTTATATAAAACTAATTTTCAATAACCAAGCAACTCAACCCATTAACAATACCTTCTTAGTACCCCATCCTGCTATTCTTAAGAATCCCAGCCAGAAACCCCAAAACCGCAAACGCCAACAACGGACTAACATCCAACGTGTCAAAAACCGGCGGAATTATATTCCTAAAAAGATTCAAATACGGATCACACAAGTCCCTAATAGCCGATAACGGCTGTCTATCCCATGGAATATTAGGAAACCAACTCAACAAAACCCTAACCAACAAAACCCCACTATAAATATCCAACCATTTCGCCATTCCAGCCGCGACAACCGTCAACGGCGTATGCAGCCTTGCAGGCCTGCCACTCATGGTGGCAAAAAACAAGCTGCCGGAAACTGAAACAAAACTTTCTTGTAAACTCAAATTTGCTGCTAAATTCGTCATTTTTTGCGCGAAAAGCTTCGAAACGGTAACGGCGAGTGCGAATAAAGTGGTGAGTGTTCTAGTTGAGCCTGTTAGGACAGAACCCTCTTGGGAATTAGGTTTTAATACAGGGGATGGTGAGATTGATGATGCAACAATGGTTAAGGGTTTGTTAGGGTTTGAATTAGGGTTTTTGAATTGAAGGGGTTTTAGGGAAAAGTGGGATATGGGTTTTGAAATTGAGACAAAAGGGTGTTTGTTTTTGGGGAAAAGATTTGGGGGGTTTTGGAGGATTAGGGTTTGGGATGCCATTAGAGATAGAGATGATGATGATGAACAAGAAGCCATTGTTGTAGTTGTTGTTTGGTTTGGAGATGGTGTTTGGTTGTACCCAATCCTTTTGTTAACCTTTTGTTATATCGTTAATAACTCTAGAATGTTCTAATTGGACCTTTGTGAATGAGTGAGTGGCTAGATGTTTCCCTTGTGTTTGGCAAAAATGAAAATAAGGGTCGTTTACAAGTGGGATTGGATTAAGATTTGGTTTTGGGATAGGATTTAGATTTGAGGTAGGTTTAGGAGAAAAAAATTATTTTTATTTAAATGTATTTTATAATAAATTTTATATATGAAACTAGTTATAATACTTGTGCATGCGCAGGGTTTTTTTCTTTTTTTTTTTTTTTTTTTTTTTTTTTTTTATATTATTATCGATTAAGAAATGAATCACTTAACATATTTCGAATTGTTTTACTTTGTAGACTAAAAATAAAAAACCACATGTATATATGTTATAATCTACTTATTATTTTAGCAGAATGCTTTTGCATTAAAAATAATATTTTATTTTTCAAACAAAATCACATGACGATATTTGACTTGCATAAGATGTTAGTGATATATGCTTTTAGTTTTGCTAACACGTGATATCAATTTGTAATTGTGTTATTTCTTTTACTTATATTTTCGTTAAAATATGTAGCATATTTAGATAGCTTTGAAAATCGATTCATTTCCTTGATTATGAATAACCATCATACCATGTTTACCAATGTACCTTTTTGTTTAAAAAATTGTATTTTATAAGTTTGTGATATTTAATTCTCATGTTTGATCATAAAATTACCAAATTAACATAGATGTTTATACTATAGCTTCTTTATTACATAAAGAGAAACAAAAAAAGATGTAATGGTAGAATACATTTATGTATAACGTATAAGAATAATTTTTCTGTGAGACCGAACTATATAAGGAAATTATTATTACTTGCATAATTAAATTATAAATGCATGGAAAAAAAGGGCAAAGAGTACATTCGCAAGTCTTTTAGGATTGTTTGAATCCTTACCGACCTTTCACTTTAGTGCAACTTTCTTCACAATTAGCCTAAATCATCAAGGTAAAAGACACCCATATTTTAGACCGTTGGTTGACACCCATAGTGTTACCAATGACGACAAATACATGCTAAGTTTCATTAACTCATTCAAATACACCTGCTAAGAATTCCTACCATAAAGTTCCTCATATAAGCACTAAAACACATCTTTGGTACATTAAAATACATTCATGTATTATCTAAAATAGCAACTCAACTTAATTATATATCTATACCTTGAGCAGGCGTAGATAATCCTTCCACGACAATCATGTGTTGATACTTAATTCTTCTCGAAAAAACGCACACAACAAATTGCTTTGCATTTTAGTGTGTGCGATAAGATTATAAAACTGCAAACACCACTAACATGTTGCATTATACTGAGGATAACAACAAAGTTAGTCCTAACATCAAATAAGAAAACTTCATATTAGAACTAAAGGGGTGTTTGATTATGCTTATTGAAAGTGCTTATTGGCTTATTCAATTACTATAACACAATAAGTTTATGATAAAGCTTTAAGCCTTTTTGAGAAGCTTAAAAAAAAAAAAAAAAAAAAAAAAAAAAAAAAAAAAAAAAAAAGGGCTCACAATTAATTATGTCATAGCTTAGTATGTTTATAGTAAAAACACAAATATTAGGTATAGAAGTTTTCAATAAAACATAAAAAAAAAATAAATAAATAAATAAATAAATAAAAAAAATAAAAAAATAAAAATTGGTGTGTAAAAAAAAGGAAAAAAAAATTAAACCATAAAAAAAGTTACTAAAAACTATCAGCTAGATAAGACATAAGTCAAAGTTCTGTTGATGTCTCTTTCGGATTCTATTCAGAAGCGAAAAGAGGTTAACACATAAATGATAAGTATAGAAGAATGGTTGTATCTCACATCCGTGATTACACACTCAATTACATTATTACAGTATAGTAACGTAATAACCTGATTAAAAACTATATATACTTGCTTAATAATTCTCATATGCATACTTTTTAATTCCTTTACAACAACCAACTATTAAGTTTTGTTTTTTTTTTTTTTTTTTTTTTTTTTTTTTTTTTTTTTTTTTTTTGATGAAACATCACGTCTATGAATAAAGTTATGTTATCACCCACGTAGTTTTTATTTTTTTGATTTAGGAAGTGATTGTTATCAAATATGGATTGTTATGCATGCATTTTTTTTTTATAATTTAAGGAGAACACCTTCACTAAACAATGACTATCTAACCTTTTTTTTTTTTTTTTTTTTTTTTTTTTAAATAATTAGCTTTGTACAACGTTTTTAACTGACAGACATGTTAAGGTTAAGGTTGATGTTGTTGTTTAAATTTAACTATTGATATCATGTTGTACAAAATGTGCGAGTTTAGTAGCACATATTGAGCGTTGATAAAGTTAAATTATGCTCCATAAAGTTTTTAAAATGTTTTTTTTATTGATATCCATATATAAATTTCAAATAACAATTTCATGAGTCGTTATAAGTTTAATCGCGTATATTTATTTTCATATCACATTAACTCGTGATTACCATTTAATATTTATATTCTCATTACTAATAATTTAGCCGTATTTAATATTCAAACTCGTGTACGCATAAAATTAAACTTTTAAATAAAATAACATGAGTCCTTATTTAAAAAATATTATAGAAAAGTCTAAAACTAACATTAGTTTAAAAAATATTTAACGTGTATTAAAACTAATTCGCATATTTACCAAATTTTGTAATTTTAATGATGAAAGTCTAAAAACTAATACTAATAATCATGTAATTTTAAACAAAGTTAATATTATAAAGTATAGGGATTAGGGGATATAAAGTGTAAGGGGCTTTTTTTTTTTTTTTTTTTTTTTTTTTTTTTTTTTTTTTTCTAAAGTTATTAAAAAACATAAAAACTTGTAATTTTACACTTAGCTCTATATAATTTATTTAAAATTCAAAACCAAAGTTTTATTAATTACTTCTTTTTTTTAAGTTTTTGTTTTCATAAATTTGAAACTTATATTTTTATGCATTTTCTTAACCAAATTTCTCCACCAAATTGATTAAGTTTGACTAAAATCAATTTAATTTAGACTTTTTATTGACCAATCATATTTCTCGATTTCGCCTACGTGGCAAAATCGAGCTCTCCTATTAGTCTATTTTTTTTTTCAATAAGAATGGATTTACAGAAACACTCTGAAATAATGTAATTCTTTTATTATATAAAAGATATCATTTTAATACTAAATTAGCAAATTAAAACTCATGTGAAAAAGGAAGAAAAAAGTGACAGGTAATATAATTATTAGGAGAGAGACAATTCCCACTTACTACCTCCGTCTCAAATTAATTGTCCATATTTTTTAAAATGAATGTCTCATCATTTTCTTTTTTTAGTAAAAACTAGAGAATATAATAAGGGAATATTCTATATAGTGATTGAAAAATAAAGTGACCCCGCTTTTATTAAACTTTGTGTTTTTTGTCTCCTGACAATTATTTTGAGACGAAGGGAGTATTTTATATGGTATCAATTCTATAGTCTTTCTGACATATTTTTACTATCATGGTCCATTACTCATAACAACCAATCAATTATTTTCATAAAAGATTCCTTTCTTTTATTCCATAACCCCAAACCAAACGGGCCCTAAGTCTTTATGCTTTTATATTTTATGTTCAGAAATGACACGAGACTATTCTTAATTTTTAAAATGTATATTATATTTAAATTGGTTGTAATGGGGTGTGAACTATGCGTCGAGCACCCCTGACGCGTCATCAACCTACGGAACACTCCCATTCACGCGTGGAAGCTCCATTTTGGACGTGGTTTGGTTATAAACTTGGCTGAACTAATTTCTTTGTTTTTGTGTGTGTATCATTTGGTTCGCACTTGCAACAAAGACTATAAATCAAATAAATGTTTTACATGGTGTTTGGGGAGGGGTTAGTCGACACTCAAAAAGGGTGCACAGGGTTAGGGTTTCCCGTCGATTAAACCATTTGGAGGAGAAATTAACCTTTTACATTCTTTGCATAATACGTGAAAGGTGTATAACTAAAGAAGTGAAGTAAATTGACCATGGTTGTTGGGTTTGTAATAGTCAGGTTTTGGTTCCTAATTTTCAAGTGACACGTTTTTTGCTGATGTAAAATTTATAGTTATGTGTAGGTTGAGCATGGAAGGTTCAAAACCGAATCGGACAGACAAAAACCGAGCTGACCCGACAGCTCGTCAGTTCGGTTTCGATTTAGGTTTTTCATGATTTTCGGTTTTGGTTCGGTTTGGCCCAAAACCGACAAAAACACACACAAACAAGGGCGGACCTATGTAGGGGCAGGGGAGGGTCCTCAAAATTTGCGGCACCTAGTGTAAATATTATAGGTTTTATGGGTAATTTAGTTGATGTTACAAATAAATCTCCTATTCGCCACTGCACACAAACACAGATGAACCGAACCGAACCGACAGACCCGACACAAAACCAAACTGACCCGACCATATTTGGTTCGGTTTCGGTTTCGATTTTTCACAATTTTCGGTTTTCAGTTGTCGGGTCGGTTTTAGACCAATGCTCAGCCCTAATTATGTGTTTTACAAAATCCTAATTATCCATCAATTATTGTTTTACAAAATCCTATATAAATATTGTTTTCATAGAACGAACCTTCAACAAATAATACTTATCACATGCGCTTCCAATGAGTTATGAATCCACGAGACTCACTTGTTACTTTTTGGTATGCAAAACATTTTCATGAACTAGGCTTTGTAGTTGTTTAGGAGTCAACTACTGTAGTATTGAACATAGAAAATAAAAGTAGGTAATAAATCTTTAGACATGATGATTGTACAATTTCCTTTTCTTGAATTCAAGCGCCTCTAATTCTGATACTGAACACTTTGAAAATGAACATTCACCCACCATCAACTTTTTATTAGAAAAGAAAAGATGAAAATTTAAACTCCGCAACTTTACAATCAAACTGTGATGCACGTATCCAGTGATAGAAGTATTTGGTCAATTCTACTTTCTTCCCAAACACACAAAAAGGTTGCCAGTTTGTATTTCTTTTAGTAAATTGTGAAACAAAAACGAAGTGTCGTCAACTCGTCAAGCCATACTTCAGCTCTTATCAGTGTGCCACCATCTAATACAAAAGGCTATCCAACTATTCAAGCATGACAATAATGAAAAGTACACATATTAACAGAAGTCTTGACCAAGACTATGATCTTATTCTGGAGTAACATTATAAACACAAATAATAATAACACAAAGAACTCCAAGAAAATTTAAAGCAACTCAATAATTGTTGTTTAAAAGCTGGAAAACCAAAAGTGGTAGAATAAACCAAAAACATGATTGTGATTTATCAGGATAGACAACAAACAAATATTGAAAGAACTCCATGTTCATCTTCTGATCACCTTCTTAATCAGCTCTGGACTGACCGGCACGGGAAGATAAGATGATACCAACAATGAGACCGTATAGGGCTAGAGCTTCAGCAAAGATGAGAATAAGAATCATACCCACAAAAAGCTTTGGCTGTTGTGCGTTGGCTCTGTAAATTAGAGAAAACATTCAGCAAAGAAATGTTATTATTCATATTTGTAAGCGAATAACAAATTCTAGAGTTAATTGCAAATAACCTGCATGCTATGCAATGTCTCAAGGCTTATCCATTTCAAATAACATGAAATTTGATACTTAAACTATTTTATCTTTGTCCACAGTTCAACTTGATGAACTCATGAACATAATCGAAATTTACAAGTCAATGGTGATCATAAAAGAGTACTAGTCTAAAAGAAATTCAGATGTTGTGGGTTGATGAATGTCAAAGCAGAAATGTCATAGATAGACGACATTGTTGCTTTGGTAAAACAACCAACGGTTAATTAGCAGCTGCATCCACTAAAATATAAGAGCAATAAAAATCTAGTATCGCAAGTATAATGAAATAAAAGTGCATAGTAGGTATATAGCACTCTGATCGGTATTAACACCTCTAAATAGCCATGAAGATATTCATGCTAGAAGACGATAGTGAATAAATCAGGCAGGTTTACCCAGAGAAACAAGTTTAAGAGATGAGTCATGGAAGCCAACAGGCCTTTGGCCTTAGCGGTATTCAGGTGTATTTAAGGTGCTCAAGAAGCATGGTGAATGTGTGACAAAGGTGTAGAGTAGGTGGGTGTGAGTTTTTCGTTCATAACAAAAGGGATTGAATAACTGGATCGGTTTAATAACTAAATGATAATATTGCAAAGTTGAAGTGAGGTGTGCAGAGAAGATATATGCAACCCGTCATTAGATGAAATGATGAATATATCAGTATCTTATTTGACACTTTCATGCAATGTTGGTGCAAGGACTCATACAAAATGCATGGACTTCTTAACAAAACTAACATGACTAGCCTCTTAGCATCATCCTGATAGTAGTGGTGTGGTGCATGACTTATGCAAAGCTCCACAACTAATGGTTTACGAGTATCTAGTTCATGTATACCAAGCAATTATTGTCTTCCAATGATAAATGGAAAAAGATAACTCTTATATCGCGAAAAGCATGACACGAAGAATAACAGATAAGAAATGAGCTACAAGCATGGTTCCTGATAGATGTTTAAACTTCAAAGACTAGTGTAAGCTACTCCCCATTTATGAGCAAAAAAGCCTACAGATATCGCTCAGAAGAAAGCTGTCTGCCAAGGTAAGTCAGAGATGATTATGCTGTAGGATAAAGCACAGCTACAAACATCCCATAATCCCATATTACCAAATGAACAACTAACAAAAGTATAGGATACCTGTTGTACGATCATGCAATACCTCATTTTAGTCAATGCTCACAGGTAATGCAGGCAAAAGACCAGTGTTGTAAAAATCGGCCATGGCGGCCGATATGGCGGCGCCATGGCGGTTGGCGGTGGTCCACCGCCACGACATTTCCCATATCGGTCTAACTTGGCGTTTTGGTCAAAATCGGAGCTTGGCGGTCAAAATCGGTCAAAAATCGGCCTTGGCGGCGGTCGGTCAACGCCGGATCTGGGTTTTTTTTTTCAGATTCACGCCGGTCAACGCCGTTTAACTTCAGATCTAGGGTTTTTTTTTTCATATTTACTTCAGATCTAGCCTAGATCTAGGGTTTTTTTTTCATATTCCTTTATAATTTATGTTGTATTTCAAAAATATACATAAATTTCTTTATAATTTATGGTCTCCGATATATCACTGATATATCGCCGCCATATCGGTCTTGGCGCTTGGCGGTGGTCGACCGCCGAGCGATATTTACAACACTGCAAAAGACAACAATCATAGATTCATATCTCCTCTCTCCTCACTTTAAGAAAATCCCCTGTGCTTTTCATAGATCAAAGTATCAAACCACTCTCCTAATGCCCAAATCCACTACCGTTTTAACTTAAACGCAAGCAAGGTTTCAATTTGTCACCATATTTTGTATATTACTTCTGGTTTGGTGCAACTGATTGGTTTTTACCCCCGAATGTGCCTAGTTTTCTTGACCAGCCCATAGTATGAGCTGTCAAATTAGCTTTGGAGCATTAAATCAGATCTTTTCAAAAATTGATTGCATCCAATCATCTGGATTCTAGAGAAGATTTAGACTGAGAACCAGGAAAGCTTACAACAAGGCATATACTGCTATAACTTCAGCATAAGGAATGACTCTTATCTGTTCGATCTCACACTAAGGAAATAAATAAACTAAACTAAACAATAGAATTACAAACAATGAATCTCCATTAACTTAATGTCTTGATCACCAATTCAGCACAACCTACTCCAAATGAAAACTAATTTACTCCGTAATAATTTTACTGGCTTTTACATAAGTTATTAACATTCGACCACTCTCGCTCCAACATATAACCCTTATGTTTCCATATTATTGCTATTCCTAGAACATCACAAGTCAAAAATATTTGTCTATATTATCTTAGGTTCTTAACCACAGTCAGTCTCGGAAACATAGTTTAACTAACAAAACCATTCTTCTAAGCATAAATTTGTATATTTATTCTAACAGATAATTTCATGACTAGAATATATGAATCAATTGAAATTAAGACATATAAACGAATATCCAAATCAAGAGTAAATAAAGAACAATACCTAACACCAGCATCACCAACAATCCCAATCGCCATTCCTGCAGATAAACCAGCAAGACCACAAGCCAAACCAGATGAAAGATGCGCGTATCCATCAAACAAATAGTACGATTTCGCCTTGGGGTTAATTCCAGTACTGATGATAACAGCAATAATCAAACCATAGATACCAAGCACACCAGCCATAACCACAGGCACAATCGACTTCATCACAAGCTCAGGCCTCATCACACCCATAGAAGCCACACCTACACCACTCTTCGCTGTTCCATATGCCGCTCCCATACCTTCACAAAACAATCAATCGTGTATCAAAGACCTATTTCAGTTTTTTTCCAGATGCACAATATCAAAAAAAAAAAATAATAATAAAAAAAATAATAATAATAATAATAAAAAAAACAATTGATCAGGCAATCCAACTTACGGTTTCGAGATGCCAATTTAAACAGCTTAATGATTAAACACAATATTTATACCAAAACTATAAAACAAGTATGCTTGTGCGCCCTTATTTTAAGGTTGAACTAAGGGTCAAAAAGCCAAGGCGCATAGTTTTTACGTAGACACTTTTTTTACTACTATTTCATACACAAATGCCACATTAACAACAAAACAACCAAGCCTTCTCATAGTTAGCCAAATTCAGGCCACAAGTAATAGTAATAGTCCAAATTGGCTCTCAGTTCTAATACAACAACAACAACAACATACCCAATCCCGCCAGAGCGGGGTATGGGGTGGCTCTCAATTCTAATGATTTATAACAGTAATAGTGCCATCTATAGAAGCAAAATATACATCATAAGTTGAAATTTATGTTTTAAGACCAATATACTTATATACATGAGCCAAAAAGCATCTGTGACGTGCGCCTTTCGTAAGCACTTCACCTTGGCCTTAGGGTGTCTAATGCCATGCTAGTATGTAACTATGTATCAATGCATAATTAACAAGATAAGGTGATAATAAAGTGGTGAAACTAAGACTGGACGTCATAAGAAGGGGATCCACGCGTGGTTGCCTAATGTGGCACAGACCACCATGACGCGTTAACCAATACTACCCCCACCCCCAACCCAAATTCACGCGTGGCCATGGTGCAAAATGGTTGATTTGGTCATCCCGACAACCAAACGAAACTTACCCTCTTTTGTGTGTGTGAGTGTATTGTGGATACATATGTGTGGTTGGTTTGATTTTAGTTACTACGGGGGTTAGCGGTTGGTTTGGTGGCGGGAGTGGATGCTGATGTGGCACCAGACCATACCGCCACCACCAAACGTATTACTTATTAGACCGAACGTAATGGTGACTACATCCACCACCTAAGCATTCACTCGCTTCACCAAACTAACGACCAAATACCCGTAGTGGTGACCACCAAACAAACATATAAAAACCGTAACAATTAGATATAATTTACATACCTATACATTAAAAATGAAATTTGTTAAAAAATTTAACAATTAAAGAAAATATACATAATTAATTGATAATAAACTAGTGAAACAATTAATTAAATTAGGGTTAGGGTTTGGTACATGAGAAGACAAGGGCAGCAGCGGCGCCGAGGAAGCCGAAAAACGGTGCCGTTTCATCACCGCTGAATGTTGATGACATTATTCTTCTTTATTTTGATCGGAGATTGATTGATTGATGATGGTGATTGGATCTCTGTGTGTTTTGATGGATGAACGAACACCTGTACGTCTTTTTGGATCACGAGGGGGCACTTTTCTTAATTAGACCAGTTTATATTATTGTATTATATTATTATTCAAGATAATAAAACAAAATCATTGATTGGATCTAAAAGAAATATCTTTTATTTTGAAATAACTATACTTTACAAACTACATCATAGGGCGAAGCAAATTCATCCTAAAACCGACCGAACCGAACTGAACCGCTCTTTTTCAATTCGGTTTCTGTTTTGTATATTTATTTCAGTTTTTGTCGTTTATGGTTTGATTCATTTTTTTTCGAAACCCAAAAAACCATCTCGAACCGAGTTTTTTGGTTCGGTTTCGGTTTTGATGTCTATTTCTCGGTTTGAGTTTTTTTCTTTTTCGGTTTTCATGTAGGGTCGGTTTTGCCGCTTTAGGTCGGGCTTGACCCGATGCTCACCCCTACATGATATACTAGGGCTGAACAAAATCACCCGAAAACCGACCAAAACCGATAAATTGACTGATACCAAGCTAAACCGAACCGACCTTATTCGGTTCGATTTCGGTTTTGTATAATTATTTCGGTTTTTGTGGGTTCGGTTCGGTTCGGTTCAAAATAGTTAAACCGACCCTAACTGAACCGAATCGATTTTATTCGGTTCTGTCTAAGTTTCAATAACTATTTTTCGGATCAGTTCATGGTTTTTCCTTTGTCAATTTTTGGGTCAGTACGGTTTTTGCCGGTTCGGATCGGGTTTGACCCGTTGCTTAACCCTATGATATACAACATAGTTAATTTAGAGATGTAAACGTGTCAAGCATCTCGTAAAAAACTAGGGATTTATTGGTAAAAAACTCGACTGAGCTAAGTCTGAATGAGGTTAAGTCTAAGTTTGAGCTCGAGCCCAAGCTTTGTATATAATCAGCTCGACTAGCCTCACAATCCTAGACGAACCCTTGAAATATATTGGTAATATGTATGATTATTTATAAACGAGTCAAAATAAATAAACGAGCTCGAGCACAGTGTAATTATTGATTAACGTGTTAAGTTTCATTTGAGCTTTATTACCTTTAAAACGTCATATAAATTATTCAAGCCCGAGCATTATATATAGAAACGAGCCAAATGATGGCGTGCAAATTGGTAACGATTTAAGGGGTCATTTACCCCACTATTTCATGCATTTTATGTAGTTTTATCTCCATTGTTGCTTAAAATGCTTCATATTTGGTTTTTAGGCATTGGGCTATGCATTTGCTGAAAACGTACCAGTTTTAAGCTCATTTGGACAAAGTTTGGAAGAACCCTAAATCGATGATGACGAGGTGATGGTGACACAATAAAAGGCTGACACCGTCACAGGCAATTTCGTGTATATATTCTTGCTATGTTTTCATAATTCGTGTTCAACTCTTGGAAACCAAACCCTAGCCGAATATTGATGAGTTTTTCATTCCCTTTTTTTTTTTGCACCGTAAACCTATCATAACATCAAAATAAGTTTTACATTTAATTATTCAATCATTTTTATAATTGTTTTGTCTTGATTCTGTGTTTGGTTGCCCTTTGTTTGCTATGTTAAGCTAAATTAATTAGTGTTTATCGAGTATTACATGAAACTTGCTAGTGTGTGAGTATATCTATTATTTTCTTGATTGTTGAATGCGTTTTACTTGTAAAAACTAGTTAGGTGCCACTTAGCTTGAACATTAACAATAAGCAACTAATTTTTTTAACACTACAAGAAGTAACTAATTGAACATTTAAAACTAGATGTTTAGTTAGATTGAATATTTATTGCATGCTTATACTTATTTGTGTGATTGCGACTATAGGGGTGATCACATAGGCTATTTGCATAAGGTTGTAACTACCCACAATATGAGTGGGAATTAGGAATCTTCACCATTACATCAATAAAAGCGTGACAATTCAATAGATATAGTTAGATTGCTATTGAGGAGTAGTGCACCCTAGATAACTACGTTTCCCAACATATCTGTTCACACAAATCTACTTTTCCTTGTCATTTATTTTAATTTGTATTTTAGGTTAATCGTAGTTTAAGAGTCAAAATCTCTAAAACTCCGATATTTACTTGCTTTTTGAAATACACAAAAATACCAAAAAGAATCTCCTTTCGTCTCTTAGATCATCATGTCATACTTTACAAGCCTACATCACTATTCACAAAGAGAAAGATCAATCCCCCATTCTGATTTATGCTACGCTACAATAGTTAGGTACACTACCTAAGGGGTTGTAAAGCTTGCTTTGACAACCTGCGCATCCCTGAACTCGAGCTCTAGCATGCTCGGTCTCGACTCGTTTTCACCCCTAAAATTAGTTATTTTACATACCGGTTCGGTTTGGTTAAAAATTTTAGCTATGCAACGTGGAACGGGCAGCTCTCTTAGACTTGCAATGGAATACAACCGAATTAACAATAACATAACCTACAATGCAAAATGTCATTGTAAAAATCAAATGACATTAAAATGATTAAAGTAATAGTATAGTTATTATGTCACAATAAGTACATTTAAATCATCATATATAACAATTGAACTAAGACTATTTATTCAACTTTTTCAGGTTATGATCATATTAATCAAATGTCATACATAAACTTAGTGATAATTCACATTAGGTAAGTAAAAATCCATGTTATTACAAAAAAACTAGTCCAATAATATAATCAACGATTGTACAAGTCTATAAATATTTTGGTAAAAACTACATGTATATTATACAATATTTGGTTCAGGAAACCATGAATATATAAAATTAAAAACCGATACCATGACATGATAAGCGTGTTTTTCCGGTTATTATGTTTTTGGTTTTCGGTTTTAAATTGAGCATGTCGACTCAGTTTCTCAGTTTTCTATGATTCTTTGAACACCCCTAAGAGTTACTAGACTTTTATGTTTTAAATCAACTAACTATATCACTATATACATCATTAATCTTTCGCACGCCCTAAACCATACTTGAACACACAACAATTAGTTGGGAAGCATTTTCAACAAGAGGGTACTGCTTACAGCTCATGCTCACTACTACTATTCACTTCTATTGCTACTGCTTTTTTAGCCAAAACACCCTTAATCACACCTTTTGGTTCTTACCGTTCAATACGGAAACCGAACAACACAAACCATCCTTAATCACGTTTTACATCTCATACGTAAACAATGTCTATGTTCTTACTATCTATTTTTACTTTGTCATTGTTTGAAGTTTTTAGAACTTAAAATTTTCGTCTTTCATAAAGTTATTGTTATAAAAAATGATTTGTCGAAAATTTTAATTATAAGTTATCCGTCGCCGCAACGCGTGTTCGATTCAATTCAGTTCAGTGATGACCATACATACATGAGATGGTTGATTAGTTAGTGAAGTTGTCGCTTACAAGTTACAATCAGAGTCTCTGAAGACATTAAAAAACTTTATTATATCCTGAGTATATTCTTTTTGCTACTTTAACCACCCAATAACATTCACCATTTCCTATAATAAATGATTACAATTAAACCAAAGAATAATTACCATTTTCAAATAGAAGGCTAAAATCGTCTTTATACATACCTCCAAAAGCATCTCAACCATTCATCAAATCTTTCATCATCGTCATCACTTCACTATAAATACAGACAAACAACACACACATTTGCAGTCAAATAGTACACTCAACTAGTCAAAAACCAATTATAAAAAAAAAATGGGTTCGATAACATTAAACAGTGGATTCAAAATGCCAATAATAGGATTGGGTGTTTGGCGTATGGAGGGTAAAGATATTAAAGATCTTTTGATCAATGCTATCAAGATTGGTTATCGTCATTTTGATTGTGCTGGTATGATTTTCATTTTTTTTGATCATAAGGTTTATGGGTTTTTTAAGTTATGCTGTTTGGAATAATGGGTATTTTTTGTTCTGATGTTTGGTGTTTTTTTAGTGATGATTTTGTGTAAAAATTTGATTTTTATTTTATGGGGTTTAAGTATTTGATTAAAAGATTTATGGGTTTTGTTAGTCATGTTGTTTGGAATAATAGGTATTTTTTTAATTGTGCTAGTATGGTTAAAAGATTCATATTTGTATTTAGGTTTTTTATATAAATAGATGAGGTTTTCCCGGTTCATGTTATCCGGGGAGGGCGAGCCTCTTGACTTTGATAGTCAGATATACGCGGCCTCAACGGTGTTTTTTTATATGTGATTGATTAAGGTTTAGGGTAATGATGTTTGAGTTTAGTGTGTTTGACTGTTTGGGATGATCATTGTTTTTTTTTTTTTTTTTAAAGTTGTATGTAATGTAATGCACGTTGCATGATTAGTTTTTTATATGATTAGTAAATATTGGGTTTTTGTTTATGGGTTTGGGAACTTTGGTTTGTGATAATGTGATAGATTTAGGTTATTTTTTATAACTAAAACTGTTTCGAGTGAGCATATAGCGAAGGTGTGTGGAATTGCTTATTTAAACTGATAAGCAAATTAGCCGTTGAAAAAAGTAAAAGCCAAACACCTCTTGAACATGATTGTTCGATACAGCTTTTCTAAAAAAGCAATAACTCAATAAGCAGTTAGTGAGTTTATATAAGTGATCCTAGACGCCCCCTTATGTTGAATCAGAATAAGATTCACTCAGAAGTATGATAGTTTATCAAGCCAGGTATATTTAGCTATTTTTTTGGTTCTTGCTACTGTTCAGTTCAATTACCCCGACTTCTTATTAAGGTTGTTTGGGAGTGCTTATAAAAAATGGCTTATCTGTTTATTGTGTTTTGGTGCGTTTCAAAGATTGATTTTTATTTTTGCTTATTTATGTTAAAATTAAAATAGCAAAGAGAGGAATTTTGTTGATTCTCCTAATTGTTTCAACATTTCAGTTCCGTATATGACCAAAAAAATGTTTGGACTTACCAGATAAAAAGACCATAACCACTTCTTCCCTTTATTAAAATCGTATTTCACCCTACAGCTCACTCTCTTCTTGAATAACTACTTCTTGGATCTGTGAATACATACATAAATTAGCTATTGTTTGTTGCAGCTGATTACCAAAATGAAACTGAAGTTGGGGAGGCACTAGCTGAAGCATTTAAGACAGGATTGGTGAAGAGGGAGGATCTCTTTATTACTACAAAGGTTTGTGTTTTTCTTTACTGCAATTAGAGGAGGCAGTTACTACTGAAACAGGTTGATCCGATTTAAATCGCCAAAAAATACTCAAATGTTCAGAACTCCATATCTAAAAAATTTCAAAAAAATCAGATAAATAATCTGTAATAGTTTACTGTTTGCTATAAACATGTTTAATATGCAATTTTTTTTGGTAGATAGTGAGCTGCAATCCTGATTAAGACACAAGTATACATTATATTCAAAATAGGAATGCCCGTTGCTAACATCTTTTTCTTATACGATGTTTGAAATCCAGCTGTGGAACTCAGACCATGGGCATGTCGTCGAAGCTTGTAAAGCCAGCTTGAAAAAGCTTCAGCTAGACTATTTGGATCTCTTCCTTGTTCACTTCCCAATTGCAACAAAGCACACTGGTACTGACCAATGATCATGATGTATTTTTGATGATTATGTGGATAAGTTAATGGTTTTATTAATTTTTGTTTGATCTTCTCTCTTATTTACAGGAATTGGTACAACTGATAGTGCATTGGATGCAGATGGTGTTTTGGAAGTTGACACTACCATTTCC
Organism: Artemisia argyi; assembly: GCA_030686995.1. Lineage (NCBI taxonomy): Eukaryota > Viridiplantae > Streptophyta > Magnoliopsida > Asterales > Asteraceae > Artemisia > Artemisia argyi. The sequence continues at coordinate 104,955,413 of CM060696.1, forward strand.
TTGGAGACTACATGGCATGCTATGGAAGAAACTGTCTCCATGGGCTTGGTTCGCAGCATTGGGATCAGGTTACTGCTTCTTAGTTGTGTTTTTACCGTTTGTGGTCAAACTGTAACTTGATAAGGGGTTCATTCCAGTTTTAGTGGGTGTTTAGATGTGTTCAGAGTGATTATTGTGACTTGAATAGTCAGTTTGCTGATTATTCAGCAAACACTTGACACTGATTATTGTCGCTTTAAGTTAGGATAGTCAGGTAGCTGCACATCCAAACATTCCCTTAATACCTACAGTACATATATCAAATTCTTGGAAAGTTTATGAATTATAGTATTAGTCCAGGAATCAAGGAATTGTCCGTTTGACTCTAAACTCAGTTTTTAAATTGACTTTTAGGGCAAACATCTTATTTGGAGTTAAAATTTCATCTTAATTTTAACACCCAACATTACAACATAATTAATTTTAGCGGTTTCCCAAATTTTTTAATGCTTCCTTTAAATTGAAAAAATGAGGATCAGTTTGTTTGATTTCGAACATTATCTATCTACACATAGTAGTTTAAGGTCAAACCTTTTGCTTCGATAACATTTTTATTTCGGTTTCATGTTTTTAAGTCCAAATTTTTTGATCTGTCACATAAATTGTACCATTTGGGTATACTGATTATTGTCATTTCAGATATAACAATCACTTTCTGTTATTACACTACGGTATTGACAAATGACAATCTTCTTAAAAACATTGGCAGTAAATTTTTCGTATAACAGAGGGAATATTATTTCCATGTGTACTAATTTTGGTCAAAACTGTGCAGCAACTACGACATTTTCTTGACCAGAGATTGCCTAGCTTACTCAAAAATAAAGCCTGCTGTAAATCAGATTGAAACACATCCTTACTTCCAGCGCGAGTCTCTTGTTAAGTTTTGCCAGAAGCACGGAGTTGCTATCACTGCCCACACACCTCTAGGAGGGTCAGTGGCTAACACAGAGTGGTTTGGTTCAGTTTCTTGCTTGGATGATCCTGAATTCAAAGTAAGTCCTCTTTACCTCCATTTCATTCTTACACGCACTCTTTGACTATTGACGACTTGAGGTTGAATTGACTATATTTCAGTAATTGATTAGGTTTTTAAAGAAACTTTTTTCCCATTGATTTAAAAGACGTGGCAAATAGAAATAACATATAAATATTTTCTACAAAATAATCATCTAGTTGACCTAAGAAGTCAATGTATTTAAAGATGTCATGGGTTTGATAACCCCAAAATTTAGTGCAATTATATAAATTAATCTCTAAAAGCCGATTGAATGAAATATTTGCCCTATGGGTTGTATCAAAAAGTCAATGTGTATTATGTTTTAAAGATAATGGTTTCACTTAGGACAGCATGATAAATTATTTGAACTTCGATATAATTTCATGATAATCCTATTAAAATTCAAACACCACATTAATCTGTAAATAGTGTAGGTTTGATGATAGAACTAAAAGAGTTTACAGAGGAATGATAGATGCAGATTCTATGGAGTGTCCTTTAGAAGGAGTTTTATGATAATATGACAATATTCTTTCAAGACATACTTATAATCATGGCATCAACCTCAAAGTGCAAAGATTAAAAGAATACACAATGCTGGTGTTATAACCTTATAACTCAAAGATGTCAAAGAAATTATGTCTGCTATAAAAGTCAAAATGTAGAATTTTGTTTTAGTATACGGGTGGCTAACTATTTTTTTTTTTTTTTTTTTTTTTTTTTTTGTTCTTTCTTGTGATTAGGCCTTAGCTGAGAAGTACAAGAAGACCGTTGCACAAGTGGTTCTAAGATGGGGCATACAACGAAACACCATCATTATCCCCAAATCATCAAAACAAGAGCGACTTGAAGAGAATTTTAAAGTGTTTGACTTTGAGTTGTCCAACGAGGATATGGAGTTCATCAAGAACAAAGACCGGAAATACCGTACCAATAACCCTGCCAAGTTTTGGGGCATGGATCTTTATGCTTAAAACGTTTCCAACTGTTTCTTTAATGTAAGCTCGTTTTGTTGAGACTGTAAACGTATGATGGCCTTTCTGAAGACAAACTTTATAATAATGCACCTTTCTAGAATAATGCTTGTGGCTGGGAAAATGTTTTATTTCTGGCAATGAAGTTTTTTTGAAACTTGAATCTGATTAGCATAATCGAATGGGATTTCGGCACAAAGAAGTTCTTTTAAATCTTAAACTTTAGTACATGGCATCTTTTTAGTATTTTCCAATCACTAAAAGAGTTCTGTTTGATAATTGTTACAGTACTTAACGGTTTGATATGAGATCCAACTTAAAGGAAATAAAGTTGTTTTGATGATCAATTGTTTTAAACTCTGTATCCAGTATAGTGAAAAAATCAAACCAGAAGCGGTTGAATTAAACAACTCAACAAAATTAAACAAACAATGACGAAAGGGATCATCCCAGCCACACGCATATGAAAATTAAACAACTCCGCAGATAGCGGTCGAATATCAGATGATCAAACACACACGATTTGAATTTGAGAAAAACAATCAATTAACAACTAACATTATTTAAGAAGGACATTGAACATTTGAGGGTGATGGATCAGAGAGCTGCTCAGAAAGTATGCTCTCTAATTCATTTCTGGATATGGTAAGAAACGCATCCATTTGCTTAGGAGGAAGGCACAAACCGATTTCAAGCTCTTCTGGTGAATCTTTGCTGACATTAACAGATATCGAATCGTAATAATCAAGTGATATAACCTCATACTTTTTAGGCTTCCCCCACCCAAAATCAACATTGTAAACATTGAGCTTTGGAGTTCCTGCTACACCGATGGTTGGAATTGGTAGAAAGGTCTTCTCCAACAATATCTCGGCATCTTCAAACATTCCTTTATCGCTTTCCCTTATAGCCTTTTCTAGTAGTTTAACGGCAGTTGGGAATCCTCTATCTCCTGTTAGTATGGTGGTTTGTGTTTGAGCCGCAGTAGGCCAAACACAATTGCCAAAATAAGTTTGAGGCACTGGTGGATCTAAACGACTCCTCCAATCCATAGAACAAGAAAACCTTTCGACCTCATACTCACCATTTTTTCCTTCAACGTGAACCCGCGATTTCGCTATGCAAGTCCATACATAAGCACAACCTACCACGTATGATGATACATATTCCAGTGTTGGAAGTTGAACCAATAACCATTTTTTTAACCAATTGATGTTTCCTCGAGTCAAGACAAATGTAGCTCGAACTCTATTGCTCAGGTCAACAAGCTCAGGTGTGTTATCAATAGTTTTAATGTGCGGTAACTTCAACAACATATCATCTAATGAATTTGGACATTTGATCACTCTATCATAAGATGGTAAAAGCCCAATGGTACCATATTTGGCTATTGAAGTCCAAGCCATCAAGAAAGCATACTTTGATCTTGCATCACAAAGAGCATGATTATTTGTGATCCCAATCGTGACACCCGAGTTTGGGAAAAGCGTCACTTGGATGGAACACACGGGCCTTTTCACAAAGTCAGATACTTTAGTTGCACCTTCTAGTAAAGGTACAAGAGGGTGAAACTTGTCGCATTCTCGAGGATGATCTCCTTTGAGATAGTTGAAATCAAGATTATCAGACTCAGCAAATGTAAGCATGAGTGAATCACCCTCTACATGACGGAATTCAGGTTTTCAAGTAGTAGGATTTGGATGCACGATCAAGTTACTTGCAAAGGGGAAAAAGTGCTCAAGAGTTATGGACAATGATTGTTTAAGGTTTGGAATAACTGTTTCAACAAAATGTGATCTAGAATGATGGAAATCATACAAGAAAAGCTGATGAACTGGATGTTTATAGAGTAACCACCTTAAATCGTAGAATGTAAGTGCTAGTGATCTTTCACCAACGGAATTCGCTGGTGCTGAAATCTGGCATTTTTCAACAACATTTAACAACTCACCCATTTTTCCAGATTTTCAAGCTGTGAGTTACATAATACAAGTTTTTGGTTCAAAGTTGGTGGCTTGATTTGAAATTATTGTTTAATTCTTATGGATTACTGTATATAATATTACCTCTAAGCGACGGCTACAAATAGTAGTAATATTAATATAATCACAACTTAAATATATAATAGATGCCATGATATTAGTAGATTATAAAACATTAACTAACTAGTTCTTAAAATATAAACAACCAATCAAAGTTAACAATGATTATGATTTAAACAATCCATGGGTGTCCCGGGGGTCCCTGGACACACATGGATTTTTGTTGCGTAATGTTAATTTTGTTAAAAAACATCAAATTTTTTTAAATGCACCCGGTCCTTAAAACTTGTTTTTGTAGTATTGTTTAGTTTATTCTAAGTGCACCTGATCGTTTTGTGTTCTAGTTCCATCCCTGCACATAATGAAATTTGAAATTCGATACCCGTTCCGGAAATATATGTCGTACCAACAACCCTGCGGCCCTGCCAAATTCTGGGGGCTCGATGTCTATGCTTAAAATGCTTTAGCCATTTTTTCCACCTCAATGTAAGCTCATGCTTTGAATGAGTGTAAGCGTTTGAGGGTCTTACGGAACCAACTATATAATAATGCACCTTTCTAAAATGATGCTTACGAGAATGGCGCCGGCCGCCGCGTTGCGGGCAGGCCTGTTTTTTTCCTCAACCAATTAGTACATGATATAAAGTAGTCATACACTCATTATTTACATACTTGCATCACATTCAATTAGAACAAAGGCGTAAACGAAGGTCATTAAAATTCATACGATGATACTAAACTGAGACAAACGCCCTTATTTTCATTTATTTGATTTACCAAACTATCACAAAGTAGGGGTTCCAGATCTCTGGAAAAGTTGGATATTGTTGGAATTATAATATCATGACAATCATATAAATAAACCAAACACAGCAAGTGAGCATAGCGGAAGCAATTATAACAAGATCATATAATATGTAATTAATTAATCAATAATAAATAGTAAACACACCTTTGTGATTCTAGCCCGAACAAGAATCAATTGCAATCTTCAAATCAATAACCCTAATTAGGGTTTATGTGGATTGTAAGAATTACCCCTTACCTCTTTTGTAATTCAATCCAAGAATCAAACAATAATGTGTTTGAATCGTGTTCTTGTACACACGTACTAATTCAAGTAAAAGTTTATGCAAGTAAATTAAACACAAAACCTTTAATTTATGAAAATCGAATCCCTAAGATGGGATTGAGGTTGGATCGATTTTAGGGACAAGAGAAGAAGAAAAACACCAAGATGTGTGTGTACAAGTTATGAGAAAACAATAACCCATGAGGTGTTTATATACTTGATGAAACTTGGAGCTCAAGGCACAAAGGAGGTGGAACTCCTTCTAGAACTTTCTTGACCTTCTAATTATTCACAAGTATTACTTTCCTAATCTTCGTCTAACGGTCGTTAGTCATTCTCCGTTAAATACTAACGGTCGTTACTAGTTTTGTGTTTATTAATAATTATATATAACATTTATAAATAATTATTCTTTTACTCTTCATACGTAAAGTGTGCAATCCCACGATCTCGAGTTCGATCCTAACATATGACTACTAAAATAATGCCCATAATCTAACAGCTCCCACTTGGACATATTTTAATAGTGTAATCACATCGGTTAGCGTCTTGCAACACGCCGATGCCTCTAGTACGATCTCGAGTAAGGCTCCTGGACAAACCTTTTAATGATTTCTCATTATTATTATCCTTTTGTTTCTAATACTATGTTAATAAGGATATGGATCAAAGTCATTCCTTAATTAACCATTCTGTTTCTCGTTGTTTATGATTGATCAAGATTACCAAATCTTCTGAACATATTCAGGGGAGATCTTGGGTGCGGCCGCACATGCATCTTACCAACCCTACGAGGGGCCCAGCAGTATTAAACTCCAAAAATAAATTTGAATGAACAAATTCTATCTTGACTACAAGCAAAACCCACAAACTTTGTAACACTTCCGAAAACAACCCTTATGACTACCAGTTACGTATAGCGTTAAGTTGTTACACAAAAATGTACTACATTTATGACACTTATCTTGCATCTCAAGTCTGAGGATAACTTCTAATGATTTACTTAATGACAAGATCCATATAGTAACATCATGTAGTTGGGATAAGTCCTATATTCAGTATCATTGAATATCATCTGAAATGGCATGACTACGCATCAATATACTTTAAGTATATTATACCAACCTTCAGATTTGTCTTGTTTTAATAATATTCCCATATTATCAACGGACAACGGACAATTTAGAATAACATTTATTCATGGATTAAATATACAAAAATAGGATACAATATATTATAAATTAAACATACCATGTATTTAAATTTATTATAATAATTGTTTAACATCCCTTATCCAAATACTAAATAGATCAATGCATGATAACTCTTGTTGATGAATTATGTCTCAAGTAATGACATTCATACTTGTTGACAAAACATAAATCATCCAACTTTGATCTATCATAATTTTAAGAATACTTATTTCAAGAATTCAACTATTGAAGTTCTTGTATATGCATACTCAACTATTTTGATAATGCCATATAATATTTCATAAAATGTGTGACATCCTTAACCACCAATTTATGATAATCAAACTTCCAAACTTTTAAGGTTTAAAGTATTCTTATTCTCTTAATGTATAATGCAACTTTGCTCTTATTAAGCATAACTAGTAATAGCCAAAGATGAAATCCTTACCATAACTAGCATTGAGTGTCATCTCAATTTCATTAGCATCATTGTATGCAAACAACAATATGCTATTACAACTTTCCGTAAACATTAATATCTATAGTGTAATGTTTGATGCCCTTCAAACTTTCAAGTTTGTTGGCTATGACAATTTTCACAACAATTGAAAAATTGTTCATCTATAGAATTTGAAAGCTGTTCTAGATTTAGGATGTGATTCTATAATCAAACATATTCTTTTTAGAATATTACACAAGTTATCTAATAACCTTTTAATTAGATATTAATATTGCCAAATCATCTTGTAATCAAGCATGATACAACAAAACATGATGTTCATGAAAAATCTTTGAGTTATACTTAGATTTTTATTCATGTCATACATATCTATTTAGACTTTCTAAATAATATATCATGTTATATTAGATTCATTTACCGCACATGTTTCAACAATAAACATTTATTCCAAGGTTGTATGTCTTATTTTCTAAATCTTTAAAGTTTCATTCCAAACTAAGACTTAACTTTTAACTTATATGGAATGTTACCTTTTATATGTTCTACAACATGTATGATTTAAGAAATTAAACATAATATTCCCACTAGCTTTAAGGAATATTTAGAAATTATCTTATTTTAATTATAAATCAAAACATGAATTTAATAATTAAACATAAGAGTAATCTTCTAGATGCATGCATTTATCCATCCATGGATTATTGCACTTTGTACAATTCCAAAGATTTATTTGAATTCATAAACTCCTTTTGATTACTTATCGTCCTCGCTCAACTAATCACTCAAGAAAGAGTTTTGATATTCTATTGTCAATTTCATAAATATGACAATCATAATCTTTATATATTTAATGTATTTAGAAAAGAATATTCAATCACAGTTAATTGCTTAAGTGTGATTAATATTCTTGTCATAAGACATGCATTAAATACGTGCACAATATTGTCCATATGATTTCTATACAAAGATTTAAATCACAAGGTTACCTTATCTTTGAAGAAACTCATCTTTATTTTCTAGTCTAACTATTAAGATAAACCACATTTCTAAAATTAATTATCTTTATAGACAGCATCTTAATCATTCATATCATGTATACTTTACCCAATTATATATTTGGTAATGTATCACAATGATTATCAGGTTTACAATAATCCTGTAAATCATAGCCCTCAGCATATTAATCAAATATTTGTGATATATTGCTATTCTATGAATGATAATTCCATCATCTTGAGATTTAACATTTAAATGTCAAACTTTATTATCATGTTGAGATTTAACATTCAAATATCAAACTTCATCATGATATTTACTAGTGTATTTTTAGAAGATTATGTATATTGTAATTTTATCTTTTAAAGATCAAAACTCCCACTTGCTTTTAGTACTTTAAAGACTATCTTTAAATACTTAGCAAATTAAGAAACAATACAATGTTCTCTTTTGGGATATTACAAATACATATTGACAGTTCCTGACTTTACTTTGTTAATAACCTCTTCATAAGCAGTTAAACAAATTTAGAACTTCAATTTAAGACTTAATGTAATTCATCACATTCCATCATATGATAATGTCTTATTAATCTTCTAGGTTGGAGTCTTATTAAATATGTCCAACCATACTCAATATTTTAACCTTGATAACTTTTGGAAGAAAAGAAGTCATAGTTATCTTTAATCAAACAATATAACTAGAGTTTGATTTTCCTAACTGAACATACCATAAACATTTGGCATTTCATTAAGATTAATATTGTAAGACTATCTAACAATATTTAAGATAACCATATTCCTTTTGACTTGTCTATTTACCAACTAATTCATTTTAATGGTGTAATAATTTTCAAGCCAATTACATGCTTTATAACACAAGTACTTTTTACAAAGTCACTACATGTCCATGTATTTACAAGAAAACATAAACTGTTATAATCCCACTATACGTTATAAGTCATTTAACAATTTAATAACTTCATGTATATGTCTTAATTAAAACACATAACAAGATAATGTATTTCTTTATTATAAGTCTTGTAACAATTAAAAGACTTTGTGTTTATATCTTTACAATGAAACATAAACATGTTTAAATAAGTAATTATGAACTCCATCTTTTGGTTTCAATAATAATTTGAAGTTAATTTATTACTTCACAATAATGTAAATAACATTATTTCTTCATTTATTTATGTCATTCCAAGAACACATAAATATTCAGATTGAAGCAGCATTAGATTACTTAATTAATTTATGTCATTCCATGAATTCATAAATATACTAATTAAAGTAGTCGTGATATCGTATTGACACATGTTCTAATAGGTATCTAATTTAGAAACTGTAAATTCTCATAGTTCAATTACATCAGTTGATCTGCTAGTAATGAAAATATGAAATTCACCTTGTTGTTGCAATCTAGCTAAGCTCTCACATAACATAAATTGTAACACCAAGTATTTCTAGAATTAATATTAGAACATTATTCTCTTACCTTGTAGTCAAGAGAATCCATTAAATCATATCTTTATGAGTTGTTTCTTGCACACATTGAAAGATAACATTTCTCCCACTTGTGCATGGAACAACCTCATATAGTTGATAAACAACATGCCATTCATTTGTTTATGTGATCAATATGATTGTGTCATAGATTTTAGCATAATAAGTAGATATAGAACAACAATGTCTAGTAAGGAAACGTACAATACTATCCTTAAAAAGTATGAGTGTCTACACTTGGAAAGTAATTATCTTTAGTTACCAAGATGTCAAAGCTTGTAACTCCCACTGAATTAAAGATCATTACAATAATTCGTTATTCAGTAATAAGTACACAATACTCCCACTGAATTTGACAACATTCTAAATGTTTCATATCTAGTGAAAGAAAATAGTGTGCTTTTAACTTTCCTACACCTTTGAATGTCCATACGTAACAATTACTTATGCACTAAAGAGTATCCTACTATGTAAATGATGGACTATCCACCAAATGCGATTAACTTGAAAAATTGGGCTTGCAATTTCTTCCTTAATAGGTCTACCATCCTACAATGTATGTAGCACCTTTAAAATAGTTAAAACAACTAGTTTGTCTTTAAACATTTTGTGGTAATTAGTCTAGCTTCTAATTATAATAACTCATAAAATGTCATACATAATTTATAGTTAACCAAATATCATATTTGTTACTAAGAATTTAATCACCGAATGAGGATGATAAAATCCCTATGAAAAATATTCGTAATTTTCTTAACTATTAAAAAATTTGCTATGAGTTATATTAGAATTTAGACATATCTAATATTCCTATTATCCTTTTCATTCATGAAAAGAAATAGGATTGTATCTCACTCTTCTTTCATAGAAAGGAGACTTCTTTTGTCTTTTAAGTAAATATTTCTTAATCAAACATTTGTTTGAAAATAGAACTAGATCAATTTACCAAAGCCCAATGTGCATTTACGGTTTGAACGTTGCATTAATGCATTAAAACGAATTACAAAATTCAATTGCAGTATTTTCGATAATTAGATCTTTAAGAAAATAAAATGCCCATTGGTAAATATTCATATAAACCATAGTATTTTCTTAAAGGTAGGATCCAAATTGACATAGTACCATTACATCAGTTGATCAGCTAGTAATGATAATATTCAACAAGGTAATTGTCGAACAATAATTGCCAATATCATATTGCAATTCCTAGATTGATGAGATTTACTTTCACAAAACTTTTTCAAAGTAAGCATGTTTCATCCCCATCTAATGCCTTGAGTCCAAGATCTCACTTCCTACTCAATTTAAGTTGTCTAACTTAAAAACTGCAAACTCATAAATCCATTACATCAGTTGATCTGCTAGCAATGAAATTACGAAATTTACCTCTCCATTGCAATCTCGCCAAGTTCTCACATGACGTAAATTACAACTTCAAGTGTTCTTAATTAGATGACATTTGACTTAATTTTATAAGGGTATTAATTTTGACCTGTAATAAAAATAATGTATGAAGAAGCATGCATACAACTTCATAACATTGGTTTTATAAAACAATTTTATTACCAATTCACTAAGAGTAAAATAGCAAAGTTTTGATTGAGGTATCGGGTTCACCAATTAAAGAATTACCAACAATTATCGTCCACTATATCGTACTTTTGCATAAGCCCTAAGGCTTAGTGTTTCGAATAATCATTGTGGAATTGTGGTCAATCCACCCTTAAGATGACAGTGTACATGTAATGGTTGTTCGGTAAGTCTAATTTACACACAAACGAGCGTTAAGACAAAATGTTGTCTATCTAAGGCCACAATTTAATGCGAAGCAAACCTTATACCCATCTTGTAGTGTGTAAACTTCGGTCGGACCTAGTTAACCATTACGTACAAAAACATCAATCAACCAATCCTTTGAAATTTAAGCTCTTAAAACCAAAACAATTTCGCCATTTATTTAGTCCATATTATTTTTTCTATTCAAAAATTACCCTTTTCATTTATCAACATGTCTAACATAATAATAAACAAAACAAGTAATATATATAATAAAAATAAAACAACCAAATAAACATATACATAACATAACAATTAAATATGTATAAAACTTCATGCAAATCTTATTCAATAATCCTATTAATAATCAAGTTTAGGTGTATTATGCATTTATTCAATTAAGGCTTTCTTCTTCAAAGGAAAAAGAGCCACATACATCGATAAATCGATTGCATAAGCAAAAACTAAACAAATACCACATAGCACATAATTGATTACTTAATATTTGAGTCTTCCCCAATTCGACATCTATTAATAAATTTACATGTTTCGATATAACTTAACAATTAATTCATGTATCCAATTTAAATTATCACACAATAAAATCCATGCAAACATGCACTTTTCATGGATTATGCTTAACAATTAACATATTGCACCAAGATCGTTTACTAAAACGCATAACCAATTACATGACATCCTAGGGTTTCTAATCATATTAAAAATTCAAAAACAAAACCCTAAAACCCTAATAGGTTAATCAACCCAATTGAAAAAAATTAGGGTTAGTAATCGAAAACCCTAAAAAAACATGTAATTAAACGAATCAAAATTCAATTTTTATGCGTTTCGATAATTAATTACACATTATAACGGCTCTAGATGCCACTGTTGGAATTATAATATCATGAAAATCATATAAATAAACCAAACACATCAAGTGAGCATAGCGGAAGCAATTATAACAAGATCATATAATATGTAATTAATTAATCAATAATAAATAGTAAACATACCTTTGTGATTCTAGCCAAAGAAGAATCAATTGCAATCTTCAAATCAATAACCCTAATTAGGGTTTATGTGGATTGTAAGAATTACCCCTTACCTCTTTTGTAATTCAATCCAAGAATCAAACAATAATGTGTTTGAATCGTGTTCTTGTACACACGTACTAATTCAAGTAAAAGTTTATGCAAGTAAATTAAACACAAAACCTTTAGTTTATGAAAATCGAATCCCTAAGATAGGATTGAGGTTGGATCGATTTTAAGGACAAGAGAAGGAGAAAAACACTAAGATGTGTGTGTACAAGTTATGAGAAAACAATAACCCATGAGGTGTTTATATACTTGATGAAACTTGGAGCTCAAGGCACAAAGGAGGTGGAACTCCTTCTAGAACTTTCTTGACCTTCCAATTATTCACAAGTATTACTTTCCTAATCTTCATCTAACGGTCGTTAGTCATTCTCCGTTAAATACTAACGGTCGTTACTAGTTTTGTGTTTATTAATAATTATATATAACATTTATAAATAATTATTCTTTTACTCTTCATACGTAAAGTGTGCAATCCCACGGTCTCGAGTTCGATCCTAACATACGACTACTAAAATAATGCCCATAATCTAACAGATATAATATCCGAATGATACATTCCAACTACAGATACTCCATGGAACAGAAAATGCAACTTTTAAGTAAACATGTAAAGCTCGAATAATCAAAATTACCTTGCGAGCAAGCTCTCCTTGAAATCCTCCTGTGACAAGAAAATACAACGTGGTGCAGATCATTGCGTATATGTGCTACTTGACTCTCGTTTATCTTTTTTCGTCAGAAGCTGTGACAGCAACACATGGCATGAATATGAATACAGTCCAAATCATTGCATATATGTTGTGTATATATATATATTATGTTTTTAATGTTCCTTTTTAGTATTAGTAGATAATTCACTTACCCGGAAGCACGCAAGTTTGCAGCTTTGACAAAGGTGTTCTTGAAATTTTCCACAGACGAAGCCATCAATTGAAGCTTACTCCATGACTTGTAGAACAATGATTGTGATTGTCAACAACAATAAACTATATTAAGACAATAAACTATATTAAGCATTTCGTCAGTGTTTATTCATCACAAAAAAGAGAAAATTCTAGCATAACATAACCAAACATTTACATCAGTTCTGAGGTAAGCTAACGTCAAAGTATTCAATGACCCTACTTTTTGGTGTCTAAGTAGCCCATTATAGATCACTTGTCCTTCTGTTTACAACAGTAAATCAACAACACTTATACACATTAAATAATACAACCATAGGTTGGAACCCAATATGTAACTGTCAATGTAGTGAATGATGCAAACCAATTAAAGCTATTTGAGAGTTTGAATAAATGTGATGGCTTGGTCTCTTACTTTACGGGTAGGAATCAAGTTTCATTAATTATTTGAAAACTAATCGTTAAGATCTTTGCAATGTCCCAACGCAAACTTAAATAAGCCCATAATCTCAAACTTATAAGTTTATCCAATTCCAAACACTAAAAATGCTAAGTTTGCTGGATAACCTAAACAATAGCCTAAAAGCTTAAACACAGATCCTTTAAAAAGAAAACGGGTCCAAAGTTGGTTCAACTGTCTTTTGGTTATACTTTTCTTTTTGGTTGCAACTCTATGAATAAATCTCTTAATTCATGCTGAGAATGTAAATGTCAAACAGACCTGTCCCCAATTGCTAAAGTCCAGTACCTTGGGCCAAATGTAGGAATAAGATGGGATATATTGCTTACCTATAAGACTTACCTTTAAGATGGGTTTCGTTGCGCGCCCCTTTTTCGTGCTCGTCCTGATCAATTGACCAACCCCTTTTCAGTCAAGAACCTATGAGCAATACCATACAATGTATGTGTTAATAATGTTTTCATATATATGTATGTGGGGTACGTGTATGGCTGATGAGACATAGATGTACCCGATTGTATATCATATGGAAAGACTGGTTTCAAATCTTCAGTGTATGCTGCAATGATATTCAGTCCAGGTGACGTAATACCAGGCTGTACATACGTAGCACAAAGATGATCAAATCTCAGTTAGTTAGTTAGTTAGTTAGTTAGTTAGTTAGTTATATCTATGTTAACAATCAGTATATAGTTTTGACCTTAATAATCTCTGGTGCAATTGCAATCGGTCCACTTGAAGAGAACGCTGCCATAGATGGAGCATGTGTTATGTTTGCAGCGGATGAGTGGTGTACCCCAATGGTTCTCTGCATTAACAAATGACATTAATGTGTAATTTTTATAATTTTTCATTATGAAAATGCAAAAATAATATGATATACAAAAGAAAGGGCACTTACTTTTTAGAATTGAGGTAGGCAAAGAGATCAAGAGTATTGTGGCGGGTGGAGTTGGAAAACAACGCTAACATACATGATTTTGCATTCATTAATCTTCACGCAAATCGCATCATTATAGTATTTCCCACGGTCTTTAGTATAATCTACGGATGCAGAATCATTGTACTTGGTAATATGAAGCACACTTTGACCATACTTGCACAGCGAGATTGAATCCACCATTTTCATCCTGATGAGAATACAAATACTGGAGAAAAACGCCTATTAGCCAACTTACTGATACATGATGCAGCCGATAATCTGACAGCATCAGTAAACAATACATAGGAACAACAAAGTAGATAGTGTATACAAACTCAATTGGACTGTCATCCCAAACCATCAAAAAAACACACGATATAATAAAATAGTGAATAGACATTAATATCAAAATTATAAACATATGAGAACAAATTTAGAATAAATTTATCACGGAACTTCGTTGAAACATTGTCGACATTGGCTGAAAGAATTGCAATAAGTAAAATATAAACATATGAGAACAAATCTAGAATAAATTTATCAAATAAGCAATGCACTTATGTTTGGCCGGTTGAAGCTCATGTTCAACCTGCTGTTATACCTGATGGTATTTCGATTGAAAATCATGTTCAACAGTAGATTCTTTCACCCGAAATGCAAATGCCTGGAAAGGACTTGGTTTCCATATATGCGAATTCTGAGCTTTCCTTGCCACTATATACACACATGTACAAAACACCAATGGAAAAGTTTTAATAAAGTTACAGTACTCCTACGATTGTAGTAAGATTTTATTTAAAACATTGCATCACACAACTTTACATACACAATTTTCCAATTGAAAAAAACCAATAAAGTTCAGTGTTAAGAGAACTCGCCTTTTCTCGATAGAATATAATGAGCAAACACAGCAAGGAGAGCCACAACTGAGTTCCCGACACCATTGTCACTGTTAAAATTAACACAACGCTAGACGACCCGAAGAGATTGTAAATTGTGACTGTTAAAGATAGATGCTCAAAGAAACACGGTCCATAAGCGGAAGTACTCTCCTACTTGCTTCTGTAACTTATATCGCCATTGCGTAAATGCTAGACAACTCGGCCACGGAAGTTCCAACTGGACACTTCTTTCTTTTTGCCATAATGCTCATGGAAGCTTTTATTTTGTTGGGGTTCATAATGCATAAAGCCTGAAAAAACGTGACCAGTTAAAAAAAGCTAAACAGTCTAAATCTATTAATTTATTAAGTCGCACCTGTGCTTTTGAAGACGTACATTCCTTCCATGTATTTCTGCTCAGAGCCGCTCCTCGATAACTCCAATGGCAATCTGCTTTCATCTAAACCCCTCTGTAGGCCAACATCCGAACCTCCCACGGCAGATAATTTCACATCAAATACGGTCCTCAACTGAATATGCCGAAGTCAACGCCTCTTTCTTTTAACTTTGGAGCAACCCACAACATAAAAATAAAGATGCAAATTGTAACTTGTTTGCTCTAAAAAGGTGCAAATGAAACTGTTATACTAAATGGTAGGAGTGCGCGACATATACCTTCATGTTGCTGAAAGTACTTGGTAGGAAAGACTGAGTGGCTAAACAAAGTGGTTCTGCACACCGAGAATGACTCTTGCATGACTACCTGGCGGCTGGCCCAACAGATTGGCAATTTTCACACACGACAATTGTTCGAGAGCTGTTAAATGCAGCGCTTCTGTACACCCAACATTAAAAGGGAAATAGAAATATTAGTTATGCACGTTAATACTAACATAAGAAAGCAAAACAACAAACAATTATCACAATATAAGACTGATTGTCTCATTGTTATTATATCAAGTTAGCGGTCATTAATTTCCAGCTGCAACTTTCCAAAGGATTATGCGGTCGCTTATCTAAGTGGTTGACTATATAAAGGTGAAAAAGGTAATAAGGTCATAAAGCAAAAAACTGTGTTTATGAGCTTTTGTTAAGAATCCACCGATGAAAATGAAGTTATAACCATGCGTTAATAGATAAACCTCACCTGAAATTTTTTGACCGGTTCCATGAACTTGTAGAATCGTTTTAGGCTGACTGCATTCAAGAAGTCCTGATTACATTCTTCTCAGTTGAAAGAGGAAGGGATTCAAAATGATTATCAAACGTGTGTAAGAAAAAAAGAGGTGTACCATGTATGCGAGTTTCTAGATTCTCGCATCCTAATGAAAACCTGAATAGCAAGATGCGTTTTAAGCCTGCTCACCACCATGTATAAACCTGAAATAGAGTCATGATATCATTAGAACAAACATATGATGATTTGTTCATTAAAAATGGTGGAATAACCTCCCTCTTTATACTCGTTTATGCGAATATATCAATTTCAGCTTATAAACTTAAATAAGGCATAAGCTCATTAATTCTAAAAACTGAGCTTATTCTCATTGATGTTTTTCAGTAGCTTGTATAAAGGCCACAAACCTTTTTTTTGTTTTCCTTGTGAGCTTATCACGTTCAGCTAAAGAGCTTGAATAAACTATAAGTTCATAAGCCAAAAAAAGTAAGCTTATGAGCTTATCAAACTTTGCTCGTAAGGCCATTAATCAACCCGAAAACCAAAGTTTTTCAGTTTTCCCAACTAAAAATAACCCATAAACCGAACAAATAAGGTAATATAAAACATCAAATCGCCAACGGGTTGCAAAATGGGTCACCCTTGCTTGTTCTTTTCAGTGTGCAACTGCTATTTCACCAACAATTCCTATGTTGTTTGACAGGGAAAAAACGCTCACAAAAGGGCAAAATTTAAAAAGATTTAGTTGTACACGAATTAGCATAACCTTTAAGGCCATTCGACATCTTAACAGGTAAGTTACCATACCACTATTAGGTAAAAGTTGTTTGTTGTGATTGTAAAACTTATTGTAGGTAAATGTTGTATATCCATTCGACATCTTAACAGACAAAAGCTAGCATACCATTCGACATCATAAGTAAAAATGAAGCCACTATTTCTTAGGCAACCTAAAGGGCTTATATATAGGCATAGCAAGTAAAAATAAGCAATCCCAAACACAGCTTAAATCAAATTCAATTAAACTGTAAAAAATAACAACGGTAAAACTTAACTTGCTTCATCACCATCTTCGCAAGCCTGCTTCCCCAATAACCCCCTCTAAACAAAACGAAAAGTATGAAACTCAAATCATTCACCTGCAATTCATGATTGAAACTAAAATCCTGAAAATGAGTGGATTAAAAACTGGTTAAAAACATAGAAACTAAAACCCCTAAAATTCCAATCAATGAAAACATAAAAACCAAGAACCCTAATTATTATTATTATTATTATTATTATTATTATTATTATTATTATTATTATTATTATTATTATTATTATTATTATTATTATTAATATTATTATTATTATTATTATTATTATTATTATTATTATTATTATTATTATTATTTTGTGTAAATCTGAATCAAAAAGACAAATTATTAGGAAAATAAAAAGCCATATGATGATTAAAATAATTGAATCAACAACAAAACACAGCGTCTCTTTTAGATAGTGTTTGTGTGTGTGAGAATTCGAGATTGTTCCAGTGGTATCTAACCACCTTATATCCCGGGTGTTGTTTTTGGGTTGGGTTTGACAAAAACTGGGCTTCACGGGCTAATATAAACGGGGCCATTTTGGCGGGAAATCGGCGGGCAAAACGGCGCCGTTTTAAACCTAAATTATATATATAGATAATGACTGAAAAAAAATATATATCTTAGCAATGAGAATCTCTTCAAACCTTAATCTAATTAGCATAATTGTGACGATCTTGTTGAATCTCAAGAAATGCTTTTCAAATTTGTAACTTTTGTCTACTTTTTATACTTTGGAACATAAGAGTATAAGACATAAAGTACGTTCAAAATTGTGTATAGATCGTGCAAACCAGTTACTGTCTTGGTGAATAATCAGTCGAATGAGATTTCTGCTCAAAGTAAAGATGCAGAGAACAAATAGGTGGTGATATACTTAAACGATGACATGATATTTTTAACATGTAACCTTCATATCATCATCTACAGTTGTTGTTAGTACATAGGTATCTTTTGTAATACTCTTGATGGCCAAGAGATTTTCATTGGATTATTTTTATCATTTCACATTTTGATACATGATCAGAAAGAAAGGAAGTCGAACATCATGTATTTTGTATAGTGCAGAGATCCAAAAAATGAGTAGTAGATCATTGGTAGCTTCAAAATTTCCAACTTCTTTTAAACATTCTTGTCTTGTATCTTCTAACAACGCTTGTATCGCTGTTTAAATCTCAAAATAACAGTAAATGTTTTACCACAATCATCCTAGCTCGTAAAAGCACCCAATCAATTAGTTATCATGCACTCTTTTGTAGCAAAGAGTTATTTAGCTATCTTGTTTTGTAATTAAGCTCCCGTATCTCCTTAGGACGATGTTATCCCTCCATCGTGCCTCTAACGTATACATATCTTAGTTTTTTAGTTTCTAGGTGATATGTGGGTTGATTTTTATTTATCAGATATAAGGATGTTGTTATGGGTTTAGTCTGCAATATGTAAAAGGATGTTTGGCACAGATTGTATTAGATAGTTGTAGTAAAAGTATACTCCATAACTTTAGTCTATCAAATACTTGAGTTATTTTCAGTATTCAGTAATATTCCAATAAGTAAATGGTAGTCGATTTGAAACATTGGTTGTAAAATGTTATGATGTTGAACATTCACGTTGATTCTCCTATTGTATTCAGTTTCATGATCAAGAAATTCTGATCGAGGTTGTTGACTCTACCAAAAATAACCTAATTTAGAATAGGGTAAAAAAGGATCATACCCATGAGGAGCTTATGGTTAACGCTATAATTCCTAATTGATTAGATGAAAAACAGTAAATTCTTTTAATTGGGAGAGATTAGTTTCGACTACTACTACTTTAACTATTATAACTAAGAAAACTTAATGTCATAGGCAAGAGTGTTTAGATAAGTAAGTTGGCACGTGAGGTGCACATGCACAGTTTATACTGGACATGTGAGGTGCACATGACATTCTCCACATACTAACCAAACACTCTCTAACAGAATTTCCCGCCTAAATTTCCTTTATATACTTTGCTTGTATTCATTTGTGAGTTAGCTTTTGATTGAATAAAACTTCTTTCTCTTGATTTTGTTATCTTCTACAATCCATCTAACTACCATTAATCTTCAACCATAATTTTCGCCAAAACTAACAATAACACTTTCAAACTCTTTTCTTGATTTGTGGAATTTTGAGTCTATTGTTGCCTTCTATACAATTCCTTTGAGAATTCTAGAAGTGTTGTATATAGATTGGTATCAGAGCTTGTCATCCTGGCAAACTCTTGAATTCCGGTCATCTTCTCCGGTGAAATTCCGATCAAAACAAAGATTTTCGGCAAGAAATCAGCCACCACTGATTTCACTGTTCTGATTACCCTTGGTTAGTGTCAATCATTTGTACGGCCACAAGATCAACCCATTTGTGGTTAAAGTCTCTGATCTTTAACAAGCTGGTCAGCAGCACTTGGATTGATTAAGTCACAACAGTATTCATTACTCCATTTGGTCAGTGAGAAATCATTGTTGTTGAGTAGTAATGTTACTGGTATAATGGTGGAAACAAGAACTGCTTCTAGAGGTCGAGAACCTACAATGGAGTCACTTCAAAACACTACTATTGAGGTGCAAAGAATGATGGAACAAATGAATAATGAGATGCAAAGAATGAGATCTGGTGAAGGAACTAGTCATGGTCATAACAACAATGGCACAAGTGGTAATGGAATGGTTTAGTATGGAAGGATGTCAAAGATTGAGTTTCCAAGATTCAATGGAGATGATGTTAAGAGTTGGTTGTTCAGATGCAAACACTTCTTTAAGATTGATGATGTTCAAGAAGATATGAAGGTGGAATTAGCAGCAATGCATCTTTCTGATAGAGCACTAGTTTGGCATCAACAGTTCTTGAAAAAATATGGTGATGGTTGACCATGAGAGATGTATGCAGAACAAGCTTTGAAAAGGTTTGGAAATGTGTTTGAAGATCCCATGGTGGAACTCAAGAATTTGAAGCAAACTAGTACAGTACAAGTCTACTAAGATCAGTTTGAAGAATTGTTAAATAGGCTGGATTTGGCAATAAGTTTGTTCATTAGGGGTCTAAAAGATGAGATTGGTATGCCTGTTACGATGTTCAAACCAATTACTCTGAGTGATCTTTTTACCATGGCAAAGATGCAAGAAGCCACTCTTGCAGCAACCAAAACAAGGTATAATTCATATCATTCTAATGTAAGATCTATTAATAATGGTTCTATGATTAGAGATGGAGGCATTTTACCAAAACCAGTTAATAAACCTCTGGCTTTGCCTGCACCCATAAGAGCAACAAATGGCGAAAATGGTACATTTAATAACAGACCATTTAAAAGATTGTCACAAAAGGAATATGAGGATAAGAGAGCCAAGAACCTATGTTTCTATTGTGATAAGAAATTTGTGCCTGGACATAAGTGTGAGGTTCAATTCTTCTCACTATTGGTTTCACCTATGAATGAAGAAGAGGAAATATGTGAGGAATTTGTTGATGCAAGTGATGAATTAATGGAAATGAGTGCTGATGCAAGTGATGAATTAATGGAAATGAGTGCTGATGAAAAGTTACACCCTCAAATTTCATTAAATGCTTTCACTGGTGTAAGTTCTTTCAAGACCATGAGAGTAGTTGGTATTGTGGCAAACAAGTATAAAATACATATATTGGTGGATACAGGGTCAACTCACAACTTTTTAGATGTTGCCATGGCTAAGAAAATAGGGTTGTAAAGTGACTCAAACTAAACCAATGACTGTGTCAGTAGCAGGGGGTAAGAAGCTTGTGAGTATGGGTGTGTGTAAAGATTTTCAGTGGAAAATGAATGGGGAAGTATTCATAACTGATGTAATGCTCTTGCCTCTTGGAAGCTGTGAAATAGTGTTAGGAATTCAATGGCTATCAACTTTGGGAGATATAAGGAAGTGGAACTTTAAGGAATTAAGAATGGAATTTGTGCACAATTATAAGAGAATGGTTTTGAGGGGTACTTCAAAGGCTCCGGTTCATTGGGTGGAAGGAAGAAAGCAATTGCAAATGTTAGAACAACCACACCAAGCAGAGATGATGATGTTGTGTGTTTATCCACACACTGGTATAGAATTGTGTTCAATGGAGCAGTGTGGGTCAAAACCAGTTGAGGAAAAGTTGCAACCCATAATTGACTCCTATGCTGATGTATTTGCAATACCAATGGAGTTGCCACCACCAAGATCTCATGATCACAAAATTCCACTCATTAAAGGTACTCCACCAGTGAATATTAGACCTACAGGCACCCTCCCACACAGAAAGATGCTATTGAGGCAATGGTTAAAGAACTTTTGGAAGCTGGAGTAATTAAACCTAGTCATAATCCATTTGCTTCACCTGTGGTTATGGTCAAAAAGAAGGATAACACATGGAGGATGTGCATTCACTACAAGCAACTCAACAAGAACACCATCAAAGATAAGTTTCCTATTCCATTAATTGAAGAATTGATTGATGAGTTACATGGGGCAACTGTGTTTTCTAAATTAGATTTGAGATCAGGGTATCACCAAATTAGAATGTTTGAAGATGATGTGGCCAAGACAACTTTCAAAACTCATGAAGGCCATTATGAAATTTTGGTAATGCCTTTTGGGTTAACAAATGCTCCATCTACATTTCAGGCTTTAATGAATGAAGTTTTCAGACCATTCTTGAGGAAGTTTACACTAGTGTTTTTTGATGATATCTTGGTCTACAACAAATTTGTACGTGATCATGTGAAACGTTTGACTCAAATTCTAGAAACCATGAGACAACATAAACTGTATGCTAAGCAGAGCAAGTGTGTGTTTGGGACAAGCCAAGTGGAGTATTTAGGCCATGTTATATCAGCTCAAGGAGTAGCCACAGAACCTTCTAAGATCAAAGCTATGGAAGATTGGCCACAATGAAAGAATATCAAGCAACTTAGATGTTTCCTAGGTCTCACTGGTTATTATAGGAGGTTCGTAAAAGACTATGCTACCTTGAGCAAACCATTGACTCAGTTACTGAAGAAGAATGGGTATGGTTGGAATGATCAAGCACAAGCAACTTTCCAAAAGTTGAAAAAAGCTGATTAAGGCTCCAGTTCTCAGCTTACCCAATTTTTCAAGGCCATTTGTTATTGAAACTGATGCTTCAGGAGTTGGATTGGGAGTAGTGCTGCTACAAGATGGTCATCCCATAGCCTATCTTAGTAAGTCACTTTCTCAAAATCATCAATCACTTTCTACTTATGAAAAAGAGTTCCTAGCAGTCATACTTGCCTTGGAGAAATGGAGAGGGTACTTGTTAGACAGACACTTTGTGATTAAGACTGATCACTTTAGTCTTAAGTACTTACTAAACCAAAGAATAAGTACTCCTACTCAAATGAAATGGCTACCTAAATTGATGGGGTTTGATTATGAAGTGGTGTACAAAAAAGGTTCTGACAATGTTGCAGCTGATGCACTTTCTAGACTGGAAAGCCATGGAGAATTACTATCACTATCTGTTTAACCATGACTACCGACTTGTATGCAAAGATTGTGAAAAGTTGGGATAATGATGCTCAAGTTCAGGAAATTATGCACAAATTACAAGGTGGATAGCCTGCAAAGAAGCATTATTCTTTGAGCTGCTCAAGCACATTCATGAAGGTGTTATTGGTGGACATTTAAGTATCCAACCAACAACTCAAAAGGTGGTATCACTATTTTATTGGAAGGGTTTGAGGAGGGAAGTGAAACAACTGGTAAGAGAGAGTTTGATTTGCCAAAGAAACAAACCTGATTTGGCATCATACCTGTAACACCCCCAAAATCGTCACATCAGCGGAAGACTTAAAATGTCAGCGGAAGACTTTTTTGGGTGTTACTTCGAGGATCTTTGTCACAATCATAGAAAACGACACAAAAGTGACGCTTTAAAGTTTAATTCATTCAAAATACCAAATATTCGAGACATCAAGATGTTTCATAATTTAAACAACAAGTTTATTTGAAATATGTCAAAATGTTTATTTAAGCCCATGCCGGGTTACAAGCCCACTCCGTGCCTTCAAGTTCCTTCTTGTTTAGTTACCTGAGATAAACACATGCTAAAAAGTGTCAACACAAAGGTTGGTGAGTTCATAGAGTTTATAGTTTAAATTCTAAATTAGAAAATGAGTGATTTCCTTATCAATTCAGAAATAGTTCGTTGGGCTGCCCTTCACAGGGCCAACACCAAAAATAGTAATTGGTTTATAAATCCATTTAACACGAGTTTCGAATCACAAGTTAAGAATGTATTGTAATCACATACAATCAATAAGTTTAATTCAATGTTCCTGTTATTGCCTTAAGCTCATGATACTCAACGATTAACAGCCAATCATAATCTCAAGTTATGACGGTAAGTAGTAGGCCCTCAAGATAGGTATTTGCCAATAACCTATAATAAGAACAATAAAGTGCGCCTGGTGTTTTCTCCAACAACCAAACGAGGATTGTCAATCACTAATAGTACTATCCACATTTATTTACGTTCACCCTTCAAGTGATTAAGGTTCATGATCGAGGGACTTTTGGCAATAGTATCTTAAGCAAATAACATTGGCCTGACGGTATTTCAATACCCGGTATAAAAGACTTGTATTCGAGTTTTAAGCATGTATCTCCCCCACGGGAAAATAGTTAACGAGTACTTGTAAAAGTATAAAACAATAGTTAAGCATGTATCTCCCCCAAAATAAAAATAAATATAAAAATGGGGCTAAGAACTCACCTTAGTGGTACAGTAGTAGTGGTAGTAACATAATCTCAACGATGCAAGGCAACGGCTTCACACACAACCTAAAAGATATGGTATGTTTTAGTTGATAGTCTAAATCTCGTTTTATCGCGAATATTTGTCATTCAGTTTATTATTAAAACTCGTGTCCGTTTAAATGTTTGAAGTTCAAAAAGCAAAGTTATATATACATATAACTTGTGAGTGTAATGATCGATGATCGATAGAAAATTTATCAAGAATAAGTCGAGGTATGTAGGCGATGTGTTATGATGTAATTTTTAGAAGAAAATAATGTATCGTTATATCGTTAATTATTAATTATAGTTACGCGATTATTTATATCGTATTTATATAAGTTAAATTCATAAAAGTATTATATTTTTTTTTTATAAAATAATATTGTAGAAAATCCCTTCAAGTTTTACAAAGTTACCTTTTTAGCCCTAACGGTATGACAATTTCACCGTTAGTCCGAATATATATATATTACATTTTTGGTCCAATTCTTGTCAATAATTACATTTTATAACTCCAAGTTTTATTTCTAACAATTTAGTACTCAGGAAATACAGTTTTGACAGTTTCTACCCAAATTTTCATGTTTTGACAGTTTTGGTCCCTCGGTTAGGAATATTTTGCAAATTTAGTCCAAAAGTTATTAAATTCAAAACTTAACATTTTAATTTTTCTAATAAGCTCTAAATAATCAGATAAGTTTATTTCAAAAGCTTATTTTCTCAAAAAGTACTTATTTTTACAAATGGGCTTAACGAGTCAATTATTAAGGCCCGTTAAGGTTTCGTGATCCATTGGGTGTACGAGGGGTTTGGGCCTGGTCTCGGGTTCATTTTTATGTTACAAAAACATTACAAAAGAGATTTTACGATCAGCTTATCTAATAAGCTCAAAAACTGTTTAACGGGCTAATAAGCCCAAGTGTTATCTTATTTAGTTTTATAAAAACAGTTTTGGTAGGTTCAAAATGGGTCGAGCATACTGCTTATATAAGCTTATAGGTTCGAATAAAAAGTGTTTCCCAATTGTTTACCAAGGTGTCAACGAGGTCGAATCATAAAAATAGTAGGTTATGTGTCGAAATAATTATTTACGAGACCAAAGTAATCGGTCCAATTCATTTTCTGAAAATAATTCCAAGGTTGAAAATATTCTAAGTCTTTAAAATCATTTCGAATGTGTTTGTGACCTTCTAAACGTGGTCAAAACTTTGTTAAAATGTTAGAATTAGTGTCGAATCAAAGTTGGTTTTATATGGTGGTACAATAGACATCTCATGTGTATAAAAATATATATACATGTTGTTAATGTATTTCATGAGATAATCAATCAAAGTTCAAGCGATAAATCAGTTTGTAAATATATCAAAGTTACTCAAAAATTTACTAAGTGTTGAAAACATGACCAAAGTGTCCATCACAACTTCTAAACGTGTTTTTATTATTGTTAAATCGTTATTATTAGCTTCGAAATCTTATCATTCTCATTAGTTAACATGGTAAATATCTCAAATGTCGATTAAAACACATATGTTATGTTTTTATATAACGAAATAAAAGGGCAAAGAAAACGTGCAAAATCAATATTAACGAAAGTGAAATTATAGAAAAAGGGTTCCAAGTCTCACCTCTCCTTTCAAAGGTTGTGTAAAACGTAGTGTAGGGATCGTGTGAGGTTACGAGGCTTATGTGGTTCACTTCACGTTCCACCAATGGTTCAAGAGGCGTGGTACTCTTGGCACTCCTTCCGTCCTTCAACAACTCGTAATACTTAGCGAAAATCTATAATGTGGTGTGTTTGTGTGTGTGTTTCGACTAAGATAACATGGAGGCTTATATAGGCGAGTTTAGAGGGTGATAATGAGCAAGAGATTGTGTGTTGGATTGAAACGAATGCATGCCACCTCTTCGAGTGCCCAATCGGGACTTTACAAAGCATATGAGGGCAAGGAAGGTGTAAGATAAGCTCAAAACATTCCTGACAGCTGACAAAACGTTTAGAGCTGGTTTGTGGTGATTGGGAGGTATGGGTGGTGACTTGGTGTTTTATGACAAGTTATACACGTTTTACGCAAACGAGTTGGGGTGTTCAAGAAGGCACTGTTTCGTACAGTAAACATGCGAGCTACATATCGAACTTTGTCATTCCTGATTCCTTGCTAGATTGTGATTCGAGTGAGGTAAAGATATGACCAGGTTGTGTGTCGAATTTGGAAGAAAATGGGTGCGTTTGTGGGTGTTACGACTTGGAAACAAAAGAAACCAAAATAAAATAAAAACAGACACCCCGCTGGGCCTGTGGCCTGTTGGGCTGCTGGTGTATTTCGGCCCAAACAAAAGAAAGAAATAAAAAAAATCAGAGGTTCGTTTGGTTTGTGTTGGTAGTGGCCCGTTGGGTCTTGTGGGCCCACTTAGGTGATTTCGAGAGTCGGGTTTTGGTCCAATAATATTAGTGAGCAATCTCGGGAATTTTCGTAGGCTCCGGAAATATATAAACATTGTACG
Organism: Artemisia argyi; assembly: GCA_030686995.1. Lineage (NCBI taxonomy): Eukaryota > Viridiplantae > Streptophyta > Magnoliopsida > Asterales > Asteraceae > Artemisia > Artemisia argyi. The sequence goes on from CM060696.1 coordinate 104,982,295, forward strand.
GTAAATACACGAATCGTATATATAAATAAGTTTTAAAAAATATATTCGCGATATTAGACTATCATGGTTGTGTGTAAGCATCGTTCCTAGGTAAATAGTCAATCATAAATGTCGTAGTGGTTCACTTAATATGTCATGCATAATAAATAAAAAAAAAATTTTGTTCCTCGTAAAATGGTTAATCTATTTTATGGTAACGTGTTAATCGTAGGAAAATTTTACGGGGTGTTATATTACCTACCCGTTAAACGGAATCCCGTCCCGGGATTCTAAGATAAGGTAGCCGTAAAGGTGAGTGGGAAAGGTGAACAAATAATGTATTTATTATTAGCTTCTTAATTGTACTTTCCAGCTTAACATATCTACTATTATATTAGCTTTTTACTTGATGATAACCAATCTTAGTATGAGGTTGAAAGAAAAACTTGGGGAAACTTTGGTCCAAAATTATAGTTACTTGGCAGTATTATTTAAGGTGTAAACAGTATTTTACCACAGTGGTGTACAGTACCCAACTCTTATTTTCTTTAAATATCCCACTTATATACCCCTTTTTACCTAACTTTTCTTTCTCACTTTATTCCTTTCGTCGACATGCCTCATTTCATCACCATCCTTGCAATTTTGTACACCATTGTTACCGCTATCTATCTATTGTATGTTTCGAACGAAGATCGTGTTATATTGGTTGGGATCTTAATGTTTCTTGCACCATTCGTGGTTCTAGCGATCTTTATTGACAAGTTTTGGAAGTGAAGAAATAGTGTCGTAGTGTAGTGGTAGGATTGTTGTAATAAGGTTCGTTGTGTTTCTATGTAATCTCTAGTGTATGAATAAAATCTTCTTTGTTTCCTAATGCCGTTGTTTATGTTAAATTTTCGTTTGCTTTTATTGCGTATAGATCATTAAATTTGCATTATGTGTTAAAACATTGGTTTGATTGTAGTTAGATTTGGTGGGTTTTAATAAATTTTGACCGAAAGTGTTAACAAAAGTTTGTTTGGTTTTGTGGGAAGTCGATTATTTAGGTAAGTACAAGTTTTTGTATCGTTGGATAGTTTGGAGTTCTTACAAAATGAGGTGATGAATTCTTAACCGTCCTAAGATTTATTTAAGTGATAAAGGTTCGTTTTAGTTGATTCTTAGGTATATGATAATTTGAAATGTACAAAACATTGGTAGAGTGTTAAGAAAATGTCGCGGAAAATGACTTGAAATTATTTGACATGAATTTGTTTGGGAATATGATTAAATTTCTGGGATTCGAGCAACATTGGGCTCGAGTTATTGATCTAGTTTAAAATACAACGAAGTGTTGGGTTATCGAAATTCTGAGGCCCAAGTTGAGAGGGTGCGTTCCATTTGGTTTAAGCGAGTATGAAATGTTTATCGATACGTATATTATCATTTCATGTTATATCAGATCATGAGGTGACCTAATATTTGTTATATAATGTTTGAAAGTCCATAGGAATTTATTTGATATGTTCAAAATTTCTTAAGGGTTAAGGGTATTATTCATACGTGGTGTGTTTATGATTTAGTTGTAGTGTTACGTGTTTAATGTGATCTGTTTCTTGCCACTTGTGTTGAGTTGTGAAAGACGAGGTAGAATTTTCACCACGTAACCTAAAAAGTTTGTTGCTAGTTTTATTGGACATGGTTTTAAAAGTTTTACCGTTTGAAAACCAACGGTCATATTTAATATAATAATTATTTTTCCAATTCTTTATAAATACCATTGGTACGTGTTGGGTTATCCACATACACACACACACAAAACAATCAATGGCTTGCAAGCTACCACATACCGCTGAACAAATCCAACAATATATCAAAGCAGAAGCCGAAAATAGTGATGTGGATCGTAAAAATGCTATTTTGAGGGTCATTCTGGAGTTGGAGGTGGTGAAACAATCGAAACAACGGCTTAGAGAACGCTATGCAAAGTGTACGGATATATCAGATGATCGGAAACGTGTGATTGATACTTTCTTGCATGACGGATATCGTAAGGATGCGGCTATTATTGAATCGTTATGGGTTTGTGTTCATCAGATAGAGGACCATAGCTCCAGCAAGATCTGTTGGAGTTTTAAAGAGAATGTTGAAGCGGCTAGGATTGAACAACAACAGCAACAGCAGCAACGTCAACAGCAACAGCAACAACAGCAACTGCAACAGCAACAGCAACAGCAACAGCAACTACAGCAACAGCAACAACAACAGCAACTACAGCAACAACAATCACTTCAACAAGGTGCATCGAGTTCTTCTGCACCAAGAGTGGTTGTGCAACAACAACAATTGCCTCATCTGGATCAATTCCAGCCAAGTTTTGAGGAAAATGTGGTGGTCGATGATGGTGGTTGGACTTCTGACATGGAGCGGGAGCTGAGTAGGTTGGAGGCTCAAATAGAAGAAGAGAGGTTGGCAAGCTTCGACCCTTATGATGATGGATATGATTCTAACAATTCTCAGACTTGGGATCACCCAGACTACCGCTGAAGTGTGATGTTTAAGTTTTAGTATCGTTTGTAACGTTTTTATGTGTTTTAGTCAAGTTTAATAATAATATGTCGTTTGAATAAAATCCATTGTGAGCAAAATGAGGATGATAATTTATTTATTCTTCATATTTAAAATTACAAAAATTTTGTGCGGGTAACCTACCCGTTAAACAAAAGAGTTTTGTTGATACAAATTTTTACAAGGAGAATAGTGTGGAGATAATTCTCGAATTATTTAGTTCTTGTGGATAGATATTAACTTGGGGAAAAGTGAATGCACATGGCAAGAATAGTGATTCATGGCAACATGTCTATATATTTCCTGATTTTTCTCTTTATCGTTCATTTTGTCTTCAAATAAAAAATTTTAATATGTCTTATACTTATATTGTTCTCATAGTTGTGTATTTTGTTGTAACTTTCTTCCCGAAAGAAGATTTGGAGTCCTTGGATTGGATCATAGCATTTCTTATGCTAATTGTGGTTTTAGTCGTTAGTGTGGATGAAATATGGGGGTAAGAAATATTAAGAGTGTTGTTTTTGAATTTGTAGCTTCATACACTAGGCATTAACGTTTCATTGTGTGGTTTTTGTCATACAGGGTATTCGATGTACTACATCCAGTTGTGGTTCTTGCACTCGTAGGAGTGGTGGCATTCTTTATCAGCTTGGTGGATCAATCATTTAGTGACGTTAAGGTTTACTTAGTGATCTTTGTGATGATAGCATTACCGATGCTAGTTATATCGTTGTGTATTAATATTCGTGGTTTCTAATGAGATTTAGGTTTTCTTGGTTTCATATGTCTGTTAACTCAGAAGTAATTAAACTTATTTATCTATATTTCGTTATTTACATAGAGAAGCGTCCCAAACTATGTAACTAAGGAAATATAAACTCATGGTTCAATGATTTACAATTTCTTGATTTGAACAAAAGGGCGTCCCAATCTATTCAAATTAAGACGTTGTAAATCGTTTTAAGATTCTGACTTAACCATCTGACAAAATAATTTATGTGCGGATATGTCGTAAGCATCTATAAAGATGAAAGCGAGACAATTAAAGAGGATTTGCATAGTACTCAAAATAGTTGGGGGAGCATATAAAAATATATATTAATATACTAGAGTGTAGTTGTACCATAAACTATTTTAAAAGTCACATAGTAGTCTAGCGGATGGAAATATGAAGACAGGTATTTGTAATAATCCCGATTAGTAAACATAGTTATTAGTATAATTGTAACACGTAAGCATATATCAAGTTATATAAGTAGAAATAATGAGAAGTAACTTTTCTACCAGATGTTGGAATGTAGGCACGGAGGGCATGAAGTGGTATTTTGTAAAAATGGTCCAGTTAAAGTGTGGTTATAGTCCAATGTTTAAAAACATCTGGTTCTCTATAACCGTGGCTCTGAATACCAATCTGTAACACCCCCAAAATCGTCACATCAGCGGAAGACTTAAAATGTCAGCGGAAGACTTTTTTGGGTGTTACTTCGAGGATCTTTGTCACAATCATAGAAAACGACACAAAAGTGACGCTTTAAAGTTTAATTCATTCAAAATACCAAATATTCGAGACATCAAGATGTTTCATAATTTAAACAACAAGTTTATTTGAAATATGTCAAAATGTTTATTTAAGCCCATGCCGGGTTACAAGCCCACTCCGTGCCTTCAAGTTCCTTCTTGTTTAGTTACCTGAGATAAACACATGCTAAAAAGTGTCAACACAAAGGTTGGTGAGTTCATAGAGTTTATAGTTTAAATTCTAAATTAGAAAATGAGTGATTTCCTTATCAATTCAGAAATAGTTCGTTGGGCTGCCCTTCACAGGGCCAACACCAAAAATAGTAATTGGTTTATAAATCCATTTAACACGAGTTTCGAATCACAAGTTAAGAATGTATTGTAATCACATACAATCAATAAGTTTAATTCAATGTTCCTGTTATTGCCTTAAGCTCATGATACTCAACGATTAACAGCCAATCATAATCTCAAGTTATGACGGTAAGTAGTAGGCCCTCAAGATAGGTATTTGCCAATAACCTATAATAAGAACAATAAAGTGCGCCTGGTGTTTTCTCCAACAACCAAACGAGGATTGTCAATCACTAATAGTACTATCCACATTTATTTACGTTCACCCTTCAAGTGATTAAGGTTCATGATCGAGGGACTTTTGGCAATAGTATCTTAAGCAAATAACATTGGCCTGACGGTATTTCAATACCCGGTATAAAAGACTTGTATTCGAGTTTTAAGCATGTATCTCCCCCACGGGAAAATAGTTAACGAGTACTTGTAAAAGTATAAAACAATAGTTAAGCATGTATCTCCCCCAAAATAAAAATAAATATAAAAATGGGGCTAAGAACTCACCTTAGTGGTACAGTAGTAGTGGTATTAACATAATCTCAACGATGCAAGGCAACGGCTTCACACACAACCTAAAAGATATGGTATGTTTTAGTTGATAGTCTAAATCTCGTTTTATCGCGAATATTTGTCATTCAGTTTATTATTAAAACTCGTGTCCGTTTAAATGTTTGAAGTTCAAAAAGCAAAGTTATATATACATATAACTTGTGAGTGTAATGATCGATGATCGATAGAAAATTTATCAAGAATAAGTCGAGGTATGTAGGCGATGTGTTATGATGTAATTTTTAGAAGAAAATAATGTATCGTTATATCGTTAATTATTAATTATAGTTACGCGATTATTTATATCGTATTTATATAAGTTAAATTCATAAAAGTATTATACTAAATATGTGTATTCATATAAAATATTAATATTTTTTTTTTTTTATAAAATAATATTGTAGAAAATCCCTTCAAGTTTTACAAAGTTACCTTTTTAGCCCTAACGGTATGACAATTTCACCGTTAGTCCGAATATATATATATTACATTTTTGGTCCAATTCTTGTCAATAATTACATTTTATAACTCCAAGTTTTATTTCTAACAATTTAGTACTCAGGAAATACAGTTTTGACAGTTTCTACCCAAATTTTCATGTTTTGACAGTTTTGGTCCCTCGGTTAGGAATATTTTGCAAATTTAGTCCAAAAGTTATTAAATTCAAAACTTAACATTTTAATTTTTCTAATAAGCTCTAAATAATCAGATAAGTTTATTTCAAAAGCTTATTTTCTCAAAAAGTACTTATTTTTACAAATGGGCTTAACGAGTCAATTATTAAGGCCCGTTAAGGTTTCGTGATCCATTGGGTGTACGAGGGGTTTGGGCCTGGTCTCGGGTTCATTTTTATGTTACAAAAACATTACAAAAGAGATTTTACGATCAGCTTATCTAATAAGCTCAAAAACTGTTTAGCCCAGTGTTATCTTATTTAGTTTTATAAAAACAGTTTTGGTAGGTTCAAAATGGGTCGAGCATACTGCTTATATAAGCTTATAGGTTCGAATAAAAAGTGTTTCCCAATTGTTTACCAAGGTGTCAACGAGGTCGAATCATAAAAATAGTAGGTTATGTGTCGAAATAATTATTTACGAGACCAAAGTAATCGGTCCAATTCATTTTCTGAAAATAATTCCAAGGTTGAAAATATTCTAAGTCTTTAAAATCATTTCGAATGTGTTTGTGACCTTCTAAACGTGGTCAAAACTTTGTTAAAATGTTAGAATTAGTGTCGAATCAAAGTTGGTTTTATATGGTGGTACAATAGACATCTCATGTGTATAAAAATATATATACATGTTGTTAATGTATTTCATGAGATAATCAATCAAAGTTCAAGCGATAAATCAGTTTGTAAATATATCAAAGTTACTCAAAAATTTACTAAGTGTTGAAAACATGACCAAAGTGTCCATCACAACTTCTAAACGTGTTTTTATTATTGTTAAATCGTTATTATTAGCTTCGAAATCTTATCATTCTCATTAGTTAACATGGTAAATATCTCAAATGTCGATTAAAACACATATGTTATGTTTTTATATAACGAAATAAAAGGGCAAAGAAAACGTGCAAAATCAATATTAACGAAAGTGAAATTATAGAAAAAGGGTTCCAAGTCTCACCTCTCCTTTCAAAGGTTGTGTAAAACGTAGTGTAGGGATCGTGTGAGGTTACGAGGCTTATGTGGTTCACTTCACGTTCCACCAATGGTTCAAGAGGCGTGGTACTCTTGGCACTCCTTCCGTCCTTCAACAACTCGTAATACTTAGCGAAAATCTATAATGTGGTGTGTTTGTGTGTGTGTTTCGACTAAGATAACATGGAGGCTTATATAGGCGAGTTTAGAGGGTGATAATGAGCAAGAGATTGTGTGTTGGATTGAAACGAATGCATGCCACCTCTTCGAGTGCCCAATCGGGACTTTACAAAGCATATGAGGGCAAGGAAGGTGTAAGATAAGCTCAAAACATTCCTGACAGCTGACAAAACGTTTAGAGCTGGTTTGTGGTGATTGGGAGGTATGGGTGGTGACTTGGTGTTTTATGACAAGTTATACACGTTTTACGCAAACGAGTTGGGGTGTTCAAGAAGGCACTGTTTCGTACAGTAAACATGCGAGCTACATATCGAACTTTGTCATTCCTGATTCCTTGCTAGATTGTGATTCGAGTGAGGTAAAGATATGACCAGGTTGTGTGTCGAATTTGGAAGAAAATGGGTGCGTTTGTGGGTGTTACGACTTGGAAACAAAAGAAACCAAAATAAAATAAAAACAGACACCCCGCTGGGCCTGTGGCCTGTTGGGCTGCTGGTGTATTTCGGCCCAAACAAAAGAAAGAAATAAAAAAAATCAGAGGTTCGTTTGGTTTGTGTTGGTAGTGGCCCGTTGGGTCTTGTGGGCCCACTTAGGTGATTTCGAGAGTCGGGTTTTGGTCCAATAATATTAGTGAGCAATCTCGGGAATTTTCGTAGGCTCCGGAAATATATAAACATTGTACGGTAAATACACGAATCGTATATATAAATAAGTTTTAAAAAATATATTCGCGATATTAGACTATCATGGTTGTGTGTAAGCATCGTTCCTAGGTAAATAGTCAATCATAAATGTCGTAGTGGTTCACTTAATATGTCATGCATAATAAATAAAAAAAAAATTTTGTTCCTCGTAAAATGGTTAATCTATTTTATGGTAACGTGTTAATCGTAGGAAAATTTTACGGGGTGTTATAATACCCTAGACTATTGCAGCCATTACCAATACCACAAGGAGTCTGGAAGAGTATTTCAATGGATTTTATTGAAGCTTTACAAAAATCACAAGGCAAGGATACAATCCTAGTTGTGGTGGACAGATTGAGCAAGTATGCCCACTTTATTGCTCTGTCACACCCCTATACTGCTGCACAAGTAGCTCAAACATTCTTGGATATAGTTTATAGATTACATGGACTGCCTGAAACCATAGTATCTTTCAGAGATAAGATTTTCATGAGTAGGTTTTGGAAGGAGCTCTTCAAGTTGTTACAAGTCAAGCTTTTAATGTCCACTTCATACCATCCTCAAACTGATGGCCAATCTGAAGTTGTGAACAGATGTTTGGAAGGATACTTGAGGTATATGGTAGGAGAGCAGCCTAAAGAGTGGTCTAAATGGTTGGCTATGGCAGAACTGTGGTATAACACCAATTACCATTCTTCCATTAATACCACCCCTTTTGAGGTATTATATGGTCAAACACCACCAATACATGTACCATACTTGGGAGGTGAGAGTAGAGTTGAAGCAGTGGACATGTCTCTAAGAGCAAGAGAAGAGGCTATTAATATTCTCAAGTTCCATCTGAAGAGGTCTAAGAATAGAATGAAACAACAAGCTAACAAACAAAGAAGTGAAAGGAACTTTGAGCTTGATGATTGGGCCTGGTTTAAGTTACAACCACACAAACAAGTTACAATTAGACAAGGGAAGCAAAATAAGTTCTCACCAAAGTACTATGGCCCTTTTAAGGTGTGTGAAAAAGAGGGACATGTGGCTTATAGGTTGTTGTTACCTGAGCAGTCCAAGATACATGATGTCTTCCATGTATCTCAACTCAAGAAGTGTAGAGGTGAAGTGTCAGATATCCATATTACCACATTGTGATGATGGGGGAACACTGGTTATTCCACCAATAGCTGTGTTAGATAGGAAGCTTGTCAAGAAGAACAATGCAGCTGTAGTTTATGGTCTTATCCAATGGGCAAATAGAAGTGAGGATGATGCCACATGGGAGCTATTGGAGGACGTAGTCAAACATTTTCCAATGTTTGATGTTAGTTCTTGAGGACAAGAACAATATTAAGGGGGAAGGATTGTCATAGGTGTGGAAAACTAGAAGGGGGGGGGGTTGAATAGTTTTACGTCTTTTTAATTTTATTGTGAAAACTTAGTTTAGTTTTAAAACCTTGTTTACTTTTAAAACTTTGATTCAATCTTATGTGATCTCAAATCTTGAACAATATGAACAACTATATGTAAGTATGAAAAATAACAATGATGTAAGCTAAGTATGTGAAATCAACACATGCATAATATAAACAATTATAACTATATACTAGAGATAAGTAAGTAGGCTAAGTAATAAGTTAGAAATGGAAAGATCAAACCGTGAGACAAAGGATTTATAGTGGTTCGGCTACAAGGACACCTTCCTTACCCTACTCCACTCCCCGAGTCACCTACTCGAGATTTTTCTTCAATATGTCAACAAGCTCCCTTATGGCGGAGAAAACCTTACACACCTTTGCTTACACCGTTTAACGACACCAAGCAAAATGTCGAGTTCTAATTGTAGCTAGAACCAATCTCACGACTTCTCACGACTTCTACACAACTTGTACACACCACAACTACTACACGACTTCTCACAACTTCACTGCTTCTTCTTCACAACACTACTTCTTCTTCACTACTTCTCTTCACTACTAACACACCTAAATCTACTTATTAGAAATACTCTACTCCTTTACAAATAATTTACACAACTACAAGACTATATTCACAAATCTACAATACTTCTTAACTTGATGTTGAAGGAGTATTATTCTCTTGCACTTTGAGTGGTGAAGGATTGAATCACTTGAAACAAAGAGTTATAATCTTATGATCAAAGGATTTAGAAGGATGTTTAGAAAGGATTGGGACTAAAAATTTTCATGCAAAAGGTCAAGAAAAATAGCAGAAATGAAACAGTATTTATAGGCAACCATTTCTGACAACCGGAGCGTGCCGGCCCCCTTAATTAGAGGCCGCCCCCTTAAACATTAAGGGGGCCGCCCTCCTGTAACGGCCAGTTTTCTTGTATTTTTCTGGGGAAAGTTTATCGAGTGAAAATGTAACTGATTTTGGTTAAAAATTTGAATTCATATGTTTATTATGAATTAAACATTTTCTTTTATTTACCAAAAGTGTTTTTCTTAAATATATAAAATGTTTATAACATTTTATAAAATTTGTAGTGTCTAAATAAAAATCTCTTTGATCATAAAATGTATTAGACATTTGTTTATTCATACCTTAAGTGATTTTGTTAGATGAAATGATATTTGTAACTAAATATTTGTATACGTAATAATTTTACGTTTAATGTTTATAGATTTTGTGATCGTCAAAACGTAGGGATATCGAAGAATATTAATAACTTTTTTATGTATTATTTATATCAATAATAGGCAAGAGTGTTTGGATAAGTAAGTTGGCATGTGAGGTGCACATGCACAGTTTATACTGGACATGTGAGGTGCACGTGACATTCTCCACATACTAACCAAACACTGTCTAACAGAATTTCCCGCCTAAATTTCCTTTATATACTTTGCTTGTATTTCATTTGTGAGTTAGTTTTTGATTGAATAAAACTTCTTTCTCTTGATTCTGTTATCTTCTACAATCCATCTAACTTCCATTAATCTTCAACCATAATTTCCGCCAAAACTAACAATAACACTTTCAAACTCATTTCTTGATTCATGGAGTTTTGATTCTATTGTTGCCTTCTATACAATTCCTTTGAGAATTCTAGAAGTGTTGTATATCACTTAAATTAACGCAAGCAATTTAATTATGATTGTAAAATCTATGAATTAAAAACATCATCCCTTCCGGTTTCAGGTTTGATCACAATATATCTAATGTATTTGTTTCAGTTTCAGGTTTGATCACAATATAATAATGCATTTGTTTTACTAGAGATTGCGGTATTTGTATTATCAGAACTTTGAGAGACAATAGAATATAAATAGTGTTTTTGCGCGATATTTGTATTAACAATAACAAAACACTTCCATCCTCACTACAAGAAAAAACGACTACCCACTAGAATACATTTGACTCAACAATCAATATAAACTAATGTTTAGATATATGACGACTCTTTATATCAAATGCATCACAGAAAGCTCCTTGCTTTCTTCATTATCATAAGGATCATTATCATAGGGATCATCACCGTAACTCTCCTTCCAATACTCATATAAGCACTTCCCCCACTTCCGCTTCCACCCCCTCCCTTAGAAGAACTACCAACCGTAGGTTTTTAGATGCCAAACAAGCTATTTCATTAGCATCTTCAATCACCTCATAGTCACTTTCATCTTCAACCAACTTAGCTTCCTTATTGCGACCTATATCCAAACCAGCCTCATCATTCTGCGAACTACCTATACCACTAAGATCAGTAACCACGTCATTTTCAACAATATTAAGAGCATCAAACGGATTCGATGTCACAATATTTACCCCGCTCGAACTAGCCACTGCTGAGATCTTAGTCTTACCAACATTGGTAGTATCCGACTTCTTCGACACACCTTTGTAAACCTGTTTCTCTGGCTTAGTTGGGCTGAATTTCGGCTCTTTACCAACTTCAATGCCACGAAATGCCTTTCCTTAAAGGAGCTTGAAAACCATCGTTATTCTTGACTGTTTACTTCTTTAAATCAACAACATGTTTAGAACATAAGTTTTCATCATGGCCAAACACTATACAAACACTACACCTGGGGTTTCTACTCATACTCCACATGAACAGTATGCAACACTTCCCCATTACCCTCCCAACACGTAACAAAAATGACCATTTTGTCCTTGAGATCCCGATCGGCCTTAATGTCAATCAAGGCACGAGCATAATCAAAGCGCCCCTACGATCAGCCTTAAAAAGTTTATGTTTGTGCATAAGTTAATTGTACAACATGCATGTATAGTTATATTATTTGAATGTTACAAATTCATTGATATTTTAACAATTTCAAAATCTTGTAATATTTAGTAAGTGTGTCAACCAATTTTTAAGACTTCTATGCTTATAAAGTCCCAAAGTCTTTATAAATATTAAACACACACACACACACACACACACACACACACACACACACATATATATATATATATATATATATATATATATATATATATATATATATATATATATATATATTACTAGTCAAAAAGAAAAACATTACAAGTAACATAAAATACCTTTAATTAGGTACAACTGCCAACACACACACACACACACACACACACACACACATATATATATCTTTTTAAACACCTTTAGTTAGGTACAACATATTTTCTTCTTTTTGCAAAATATTTCATTTATTATATATGTGTCATTTTTCTTCACAATGGAAAATTGGCTTTATTTGTTGAAGATATTATATCAACAAGCCCACGTTGACGTTACCATCTCTGGTTACAACATGATAGTATAAAATAAGTAAGAGGTTGTTGGTTTAATTTATCTATATATATAATACTAAAGACACAACCATACATAATAGTAAGTTACAAATATAATGGAACCAAAGAGAATTGGTTTGGGGAGTTCACTTGTGGTGCCTAGCGTACAAGAACTAGCTAAGGAACCAATTACCAAGGTTCCACCCCGGTATGTTCGCCTTGATCAAGATCCTCCTATCATATCACGTCCACCATCTTCCTTGCCCGAAGTGCCCGTTATTGATATGGCACGGTTATCATCTGAAAATTCAGCTGACCATGAGCTAGAAAAGCTACACCTTGCTTGTAAAGACTTTGGATTCCTTCAGGTACTCCTTTCTGTACTGCATATGAACATAACATATATTGTGCATATGGTGAATTTGCTTTTCCAAAATTGCCAACTATTTTTCAAGACTTGGTTGTTCTTGGAAAATTAACGAGTAAGTAATATATATATATATATATATATATATATATATATATATATATATATATATATATATATAGGGTAAGGTTCTAGAGAAAAGTACAATTCATTAGAAAAGTGAGAAAAAAAATTATAGGGTTTAATTTGAAACATCTCAAACTTCAGGGGTATGTCTTGAAACATGCCCCCACCCCACACCACCACCCCCCCCCCCCCCCCGAATTTTTTTTCCCCCCAAAAATTTTTTTTTTTTTTGGCCAAAATTTTTTTTTTCCTGGGCCAAAAATTTTCCCGCCAAAAATTTATAACCCAGATGCACCTTTTTTTTAGTGCATCTCAGTTATAAAAATTGGTGCATCTCAGTTATAACTATGATGCACCAATTTTTATAACTGAGATGCACTAAAAAAAAAGGTGCATTTGGGTTATAAATTTTTGGCGAGAAAATTTTTGGCCCAGAAAAAAAAAATTTTTTGGCGGGAAAAAATTTTTTTGGGGGGGGGGGGGGTAGGGTGCGAATTTACAAAACCTCCTTAAAGAATGAAGAAAAATACAATTAGGTCCCTGTAGTTTGGTGTGAAAAAAGAAAGGGCTGATTTGTACACTTTTCTTACTTTTCTACCAAAGTAGACTTTTTTCATGAACCCACCTAGTGCCCGTTATTGATATGGCACGGTTATCATCTGAAAATTCAGCTGACCATGAGCTAGAAAAGCTACACCTTGCTTGTAAAGACTTTGGATTCCTTCAGGTACTCCTTTCTGTACTGCATATGAACATAACATATATTGTGCATATGGTGAATTTGCTTTTCCAAAATTGCCAACTATTTTTCAAGACTTGGTTGTTCTTGGAAAATTAACGAGTAAGTAATATATATATATATATATATATATATATATATATAGGGTAAGGTTCTAGAGAAAAGTACAATTCATTAGAAAAGTGAGAAAAAAAATTATAGGGTTTAATTTGAAACATCTCAAACTTCAGGGGTATGTCTTGAAACATGCCCCCACCCCACACCACCCCCCCCCCCCCCCCCGAATTTTTTTTTCCCGCCAAATTTTTTTTTTTTTTTTTTTGGCCAAATTTTTTTTTCCTGGGACAAAAATTTTCCCGCCAAAAATTTATAACCCAGATGCACCTTTTTTTTAGTGCATCTCAGTTATAAAAATTGGTGCATCTCAGTTATAACTATGATGCACCAATTTTTATAACTGAGATGCACTAAAAAAAAAGGTGCATCTGGGTTATAAATTTTTGGCGAGAAAATTTTTGGCCCAGAAAAAAAAAAATTTTTTGGCGGGAAAAAAATTTTTTTTTGGGGGGGGGGGGGGGGTAGGGTGCGAATTTACAAAACCTCCTTAAAGAATGAAGAAAAATACAATTAGGTCCCTGTAGTTTGGTGTGAAAAAAGAAAGGGCTGATTTGTACACTTTTCTCACTTTTCTACCAAAGTAGACTTTTTTCATGAACCCACCTCTATATATATATATATATATATATATATATATATATATATATATATATATATATATATATATATATATATATATATATATATATATATATAACACATTTGTTTAAAACATAAAAATTGAGTAATGTTATAAGAATAAAATACCCTTACTTATAAAAGACAATGCAATAAATACTGTATACTTAATTACAAGGTAAACCCCTTATATGCATAAAATAATTGCACGCACAAATTACCCACAACAAGAAGATTGGCCTTTAGTGACAAATAGAGTTTGGTCGCTAACAGTGCAAAACTCGTTACAAAACTGTTTGGTGACCAAAATTTGGGTGGTCACTAGTCGTCACTATAGGTACCGCTACTATACACTATCATCATTATGCGCGGGTAATCGTCAAGTATAGTCATAAACCTTGTAACATGATGCTTAAACAATGTTGGTCAAACGGTTTGTTCTAAGAAAAAAGTGATTTATCAATTGCTTACACTATCATCGATTCAAACTCTCTATTGGATGAAAGGGAGCGAGCGAGTGTAGGTTATCATCATTATGCACGGGTAATCGTCACGTGTAGTCATAAACCTTGTAACATACTGCTTAAACAATGTTGGTCAAGTGGTACGTTTTAAGGAAAAAAGTGATTTATCAATTGATCGCGACAGATAATAAATCATGGAGTGAGTATTTCATTGATGGATAAAGTAAAGGAAGAGACGCAAGAATTCTTCAAGCTTTCAATGGAGGAGAAAAAAAAGTTTTGGCAAACAACGGACGACAATGAAGGATTTGGACAAGCTTTTGTTTTTTCTGAGGAGCAAAAGCTTGATTGGGCTGATATCTTTTATTTGACGACCCTTCCACATGGTATTAGAAAGCCACATTTGTTTCCTAACCTACCTTTGCCATTCAGGTGATTTTCTCATCCTTGTACTTGTATTAGGATCTATGTTTGCAATCTCTCAATCTCTCATTAATGTGAAACAACATTTTGAGTAGATAAGGATCACCAATTAATATGAATTGTTTGAAGCAAAATTTGCATATACTATTAATGATAAAAATAAAATAAAAAATAAAATGGTTATCAATCACAAATATAGAAACTCATGTAGCAATCAAGTCTCATACATCTTACAGAAAAACAAATAACATATAACTATGTATGGGGTTGGAGATTTACGACATGTTTTAGTTGGCGGGTCTAAGAACTCTAACAAAAAAAAAAAAAAAAAAAAAAAAAAAAAAAAAAAAAAAACTTGTATTATTTTACACGAGTTAGTGGCGTCAATCCTAACTCGTTTACACATAACCTGACCATACATATTTAACCCGTTTATATATATGGGTTGCCAGGTTAATAAAATGTTTACACTATTTATATAGTTTGAAAGAGTAGACCCATTTAGCCAAATTATCGTGCTAATAAAAATAGTTGGCAGGTTAGTCTTGCATACCATTAACAAAAACTTTCAATGCCAATAAAAATACCATTTTCTCTAAAACTACAATTAATGTATATCATCATCATCATCAATGGGGTAGTTGAGCAATGGCAATTTCTAAAGGCTGTCCCACAACTAGATATGTCGTTCTCTTTTGTTTTTTAATTCTTAGCCGATACATCGCTGAGTTTTACCTGTTGAAATGTCGAATGACCATATCTGACATCGACAAATCAAAAATAAAAACCTATTTTATTAGCACGATAGCACTTGAGTACTTGAACATGAAATGGATCCATTAAGGGAGACTCTAAATTAATCCTTGAGGAAAACATTGGAACATATCTTAAAGGAGACTTTTTGCTAGGATCCTCTTGAGATGGATTTCCTTAGCTTTCTACTTTATCCACATAACGGCTTTGTGGGATGCTATAATCGATCTAAATTAATCTATACTATTATATAAAGTATTTAAGTTGTGGGCTCTATAAAAATTTAAGATAATAAGCTTTGATCATGGAGTGACACGTGTCATTTCACAACTAAAAAATCACTTTTATTTTCAAATTGAAATATATATTTATCTATTTATTTTATTTTTATCTAATTTCACCATATCTTCTAGAATTTTGTGCTCTTTAATTCAACATCCATTTTGATTTTACGAGTTTTTTAGTTTTTACATTTTAGTTGGTTTGTTTTTATTGATTCGAATTTTTACAACTTTAACCTTTATTTCAATCAATACATTCATGATTTGACAAAATCATATACTTTTGGGGGGAGTGTTTGACCGATAAAAGATTACGATGGTTTTTCTATATGCGGGAATAATAATGTTACGGGAAAGCAACGGGAAACCTAAGCAAATAAATACAACTAACATATACATTTGGAGTGTTGTGAAACAAATTTATTAAGCGGGCAGGGAATTGCGGGAAAAGTTGGATTATGAATTCGTTTACTATATTATAAATATAACTATATTTATCGTCGCCGCTGTGCGCGCGTATCCAAGTAGTATATCAAATAGTTGTAGCCAAATAAGACATGCCTGACAAGGAAACCATGGGTGAGAATTCAAGATGCAAATTTTGTCGTGGTCATTTACATGTCATGTCAAGGCTGTGAATCAAACTTACACTGTTTAGATTTTAAACAATATTGTTGAACTTGACTTGCAGATAATAGTTTTACATGGATCGGAGTGGCTCATATATATAAACACTAGTGATGGTTTTAGGCCCACGGCCCAGTTTATTTATTAAGTTTGTTATACACGACATATTTATTAAGCTAGTAACAAAATGATGTAAATTAGGTTCATGCCAAACCTAAGATCAAAGACTTTAATTACATACAATAAGAACTTTGTAACTATATATACGTACAATTATACATAATTAAAGACCACTGGCAACAAACCAAAAAAGCAATAATACTCCCATAGGGACTATGTGCTGCTATAATAGTTGATCTTGGTGAACCTGTTAACCGATTAAGCTTGGCTTATAAACATTACAAAAACCTCAGCTTCCACATATCCAAGATATCATTATTTAACATTTAAATAATTGCATACATAAAACTTGTTAAGGGTAAAAAAAGGCATGACCGCATGATCCCTGAGAACATACGCTTTTTAGATATAGCCGCCACAGTTATGAGATAGAGTTTACCTCCTTCACCTGATTCATCATATATTTACAGAAATGTCATATAAAACAGTAGTCGACGAGTCTAGTTAATTTTATGTATGATAACTGATAAGACATTAAGATTATAAAAAAAGGGATCGAATTACATATATACCCAATGAAACTTCAAAAATTTATATATTTCTTCAAAACGCAAGTTTTCAATGCATGATGAACAATGCTATTAAAGCATGCTTCAGGAAAATATTTAAATATTGAAGTTTCCTTGGGCATATATGTAAATGCCCCTATAAAAAATGTACCCGTAGTTATATGTTTTTTAATAAGCATATGGATCAAAATCTGATTTTCTCTTCAACACCCTTGCTTCTAGATCAACGAGTGTAAAGATCTTTAGAGATGATAGAAATAGGCTGGGAGCGACCGTGAATGTGTAGATTATTATAGAGAAAATAGATAGTCGGTGGGTAGTAAATGAATTATGGTTTCTTCACTAGTTGGATTACAGGCAAAGGAGTATGGTAAATAGTAGCAAACTATTTGATGCTGAAATTGCAATTTTTCAAGGGTTGAGCAATATTTTGAAGGGTCTTTTTATTTAATAAGTAGATATAATTGTTTTTTTATACAATGATAGAGACACCCTAGAAGCATATTCAAGAGAGCTCAAGAATATTGCTATAAAGACTCTGCTCTACATTGCGAAAGCTTTACAAATGGAAAGTAAGGACATGAAAGTATTGTTCGAAGAGGGGATGCAAGCAATGAGAATGAACTACTACCCACCATGTCCACAACCTGAACAAGTCATCGGTCTCACCCCTCACTCTGATGCTGGTGGGATAACCTTTCTTCTCGAACTCAATGAAGTGCAAGGTCTCCAAATAAGAAAGGATGACATTTGGATCCCCGTTAAACCTCTCCCTAACGCTTTCATTGTTAATATAGGAGACGTCTTAGAGGTCAATTTCTTTATTTTCTCCTAATCTTCTCTTGTTTTTAACATTTGCATAGTATCATCAATGATTTGAAAAAAGAAAAAGATACATATGTGAATAGTTTTCATATTGGAGCAAATAATTAATGACTTAAAACAATCGTGTTCACTTTCAGATTGTAACAAATGGACAGTATAAAAGCGTCGAACATAGAGCAATTGTGAACTCCGAGAAAGAGAGATTGTCTATAGCCACATTTCTAAGCCCAAAGTTGGATGGAGATTTAGGGCCAGCACCAAGCTTACTTACCCCAGAAACGCCTCCGAAATTTACAAGGGTAGCTGTTGTTGATTTCTTCAAGAACTTATTCTCCAAGGAACTTATTAGAAAGACAAACCTTGAGCAGTACTATGTCTAATGTTATATTTAGCAAGAACTGTGTTATACTTTACCTATTTGTAATATAAATAAAGCGGTGTATTGTAACGTTAAGTACACTAGCTAGCAGCATATATTATTACTTTATCAAGACCTGTGTTATATTTTAGAGAAAGGCATTCTGTCATTATGTTCATAATGGTAGTTGCCTAAAAATAAAAGTGTCATCCTTCATAAGAACTACAAACTCATGTCTCAAAAATATATGATTCCTGAATCTCAAAATTTGAATCCATAATTGATCGATATGATATTCAACAAAGGCGAGAAAAAAAGACTTTCAAAATGCCACAACTGCGATGAAAAAACTCATATAAAAACCTAGAGAGAACCCTATATTTACACGATCCAACCCAACCATTAATCCATGCATTTTGCATAAACCTCATTTAGTTTCATCTAAAATCAGAAATGATTGTGTTCAAATCCAAACCTTTTACCAGGGCCGACCAGCAGGGCATCAAAAGTTTGGGGGCATGTTGAAAAGGCGAGAGTTTAGACGGCGGCGACTGGCGAGGACATGACGAACAATTCTCGGAAGTTTAGTTGCAGACAAAAAGAAAGAAGATATGACTGAAAAAATATGACATGCTTTGGAAATTGTGTTTTAATGATCTTTACTGTTTTATTATTTTTCTTTCACTATTCTCGACATAACAATTTTCTAATTGTTTTTTAGGTTTCAATTATTGTTGTTTTTGTTAAAATAAACGTTACAAAAGTATAATTTAAAAAATTGTCACAAAAGGGTTCGGCATGACATTAGTTTTTTTCATTTTAATTACTCGTAATACATTTGATCAATTTTTCTGTTTTCTAAATTTTATAAAGTATTCAAAATGAACTAAATATGATGTCGTCGGGTTTTTAAATAAGTATAACTTGTTGAAAGTTGAAACACAAAACTGTTAATGTAAAAGGTTGGATAAAAAGAAATGTCTTTTTTTTCAAAGAAATGCGACATCTTTTTACGCGATCTGTGTTGTTGAATTTGTATTCGGGGGTTTTCTTCTTGTATCGGAACATTTTAGTTATCAAATACACGACGGCGTAAAATGATCATCCGTCTAGCATTACAATGGGCATTTCTCAGTCGACTCTTGAGGGGCATTTTTCAATCAACTCACCTAGAGCGTTAGAAAACTCATGATCAGCCTTGCCTTTTACAAAGTGATTTCTTTTTTATAAGCTTTTATGTTTAATCAATTTGGTTTAGTTAGCTTTAGAGCGGGAGGTACTGTTGCATTTTAGTAAGAAAAAAAAGGGCGTCATATATAGGCTTTTGCGCTATACCCATGGCACCCGGTCATTCATTTTTTTTAATTAAATTGTTTGTTTTTGTTTTTGTATTTATGTTTGAGTGTATGTTTTTCGCATGTGGGCTACCCGCCATTGAAGAAGACTCTTTGATCTTGTTTTATATTTTTTTCACTTTAAAACCTGCTATTATTTTTGTTTACGTAATTAGTCCTTAATGGTTGGTTTTCTTACACAATTAATCCTTAGTGGCTTTACATTGTTAGTCCTTGAGTTTAACTTGTTACTTATTAGTCCTGAAATGTATAATATTTGGTTTAAATGTAATGTTTTGTTTTATTTAAGGTATGTAATCTTTTTATTTTAATGTGTTATTTCTTCCAAAATACAAAAAGAATGAACAAATTTGTGGCACTCGGCGTACCTATGATGAAGGAGGTTGTTTTGTATTATGTTAGATTTGCTTTATAGGTAAAATGCTAACATGACAATTATAACTTAGACATATGAGACTACTGGTAATAAGGGTATTACCACGCGTCTTGTGCTTAGTTGGAGGACTCAACGACACGGTCTCCTTTTCACTGTCACCATGTTGGACACATCTTAGGTGCTTTGGGGAGAGAACTCGATCATTCAGACGATTGAGTTGTGGGAGTTGTGGTTGTGTGTGTGTGAGAGAGATTTTTGTTTAGGTGGTAGGGTTATATTTGTGTTTAAGTATGGTATATTTTGGAGGTGATATTGGTTGTGTTATTACACTAAGTTAGTGGATGGTGGTATATTTTGGTGTTGACGTGAAGCTGAGTCGGCGGCGGTGATGTTGGTTGTTAGGCTAGGCACAGTGGTGACCTATATTGCATCATCTTTCCGGCTGCCACGTCAGCTTTCTTCCTCCAGCAACTAACACAACCAAAGTGCCACAGTGGTTACCCATATTGCATCATTTTTTATTTTTTATTTTTTTATTTTTTTCAAAAGAAAAAAAACCATATTTAACACAAACATAAATTTTATTAATAAAAACGTTAACGATACGAAATTAAAACATTACAATACTAAATTAAAAACTTAAACAACTGAAAACTTAAACTACTAAAACTTAAACTATTAAAAACTTAAACTTCAATTGTAATCCGGGTGATGCCAGGTTTGAGAGTTGTTGGAGTTGAAACCGTCGTCGTAAGGATCAAAGCTCGCAAACCTCTCTTCATCTAACTGAGCTTCTAACCTTCTCAGCTCCAGCTCCTTCTCAGAATTCCAGCCATCATCATCACCTGCCACATTTTCCTCAAAACTTAGCTGAAAGTGATCCAGATGAGGTTGTTGTTGTTGTTGCTCAATAACTCTTGGTGCCGATGAACTTGATGCACTTTGCACAAATTGTTGTTGTTGTTGTTGTTGCTGCTGCTGCCGCTATTGTTGTTGTTGTTGTTGTTGCTGCTGCTGCTGCCGCTATTGTTGTTGTTGTTGTTGTTGTTGTTGTTGTTGTTGTTGTTTCTTAACGGCAGCAGCTTGCACATTTTCCTCAAAACTCCAACTTATATTGTTGGAGATTTGGTCCTGTATCTGATTCACACAAGACCACAAAGTCTCAACAACGGCAGCGTCTTTGCGATATTCATCATTCTAAAACTGGTCGATCACAAAATTCTGTTGTCAGAGATGTCGTTGCACTCAACGTATCGTTCTCTCAAACGTCTTTTGAGTGCCTTTGCGAGTTCAGACTTTTTAATCACTTCGACAATAGCCTATTGGCGTTCCTTGTCGTCTTTTTCAGCTTGTTTTTTGACATAGTTTTGGATTTGTTTGGCGGTGTGGGGAAGTTTACAAGTCATTTTTTTGTGTTTGATTTATTGTTTGAATTGTGTTTGAAAGTGTGTTTGAAAGTGGGTTAGATGTGGTATTTATATAATGAAAAGTGGTAAAGATTTAAAAAAAAAAAATTATTATTATTATTATTATAAACACAAACGGTAACTTTTTTTTTTGTTGAAATGTTGGATTGTTTTTGCATTTGTGTTTGTGAAGGATGTGTATAAAATCGGTCGAATACTAGACAGATATTCATTTTTGTCCTTGCTCAACTGATAGTGCCCTTTCCTTTCGCAGTGCCGCAGTGGTATTGACTGATTTGCAAATCGATCGTCCTTGGCTCGACCGATATTTTTCAGGCCCACTGTGAGCAGCCTTATTAACGCTAGCCTGACATTGACGGCGCCTGGTTAGTTTCTATTAGTTACTAGCAAACAAAAGGTAGTTAGTCCTGGACTTTACGATATGATAATTGATTGGATGTTTTAAGCAACAAAATTATAGTATTTAATTGCAACTTAACTTTAGGTGATAGTAGTATATATTTCGCTGAAATCTTCTACGTACTTTCACTATAAAAGCATAAAGTCAATTTTGGATGCTGTTAGTTGTTAGAAATTTTCTTTAATGGCAAGATCCAACGACCTATAAATAGAAATAACTGAATATCAAATGTCTTCAGAAAAAATATATACATAACAATTTTTTTAATACAATTTGCAATTTATTTAATAAAAGATATCAAAAGTAGGCTATATTATTTGATATGGTAAGTCATACCATACAATAAATAATATTTTTACACATACTATACACTGATTATTATTTTTTTTATAAAAACTATTAGTTGCTAAAAAAAACTCCTAATAAGAATACACATTTGCAACCTATATATATAGATAGATAAATATATATGAATGGTACTAACCTTTGGCTATTCGAACCATTTAATCAACAATTCCTTAGAATCTCTTATCCATGTCGACGTCTATCGTCTCACATACATTTAGTTCCTTTTCGTCGATCATCACGACTTCTACTAACACCACAAACCAGATTATTTCTTACCTTCAACTATCAAAAGCGCGACCCAGAAAATCATTTTCAATCATATGCTCAAATAGTCTAAACTACATCCCTAACCATATTCAAGACCCTAACCGCGTTCGCATACTTGATACCACTCTACGTGATGGTGAACAAGCACCAGGGGCTTCTATGACCGCAAAGCAAAAACTTGCCATAGCTCATCAACTTGCTAAACTAGGCGTTGACATCATTGAGGCAGGCTTTCCTGCTTCCAACAAAGCTGATTTAGAAACTGTTAAACTGATCGCACGTGAAGTTGGGAATGCAACGGCTAATGATGATGGTCACATACCGGTCATTTCTGGCTTGGCAAGGTGCATTATGAGTGATGTCGATAAAGCATGGGAAGCCGTGAAGTATGCCAAATTCCCTAGGATACACATTTTTATAGCAACAAGTGACATTCATATGAAGTATAAGCTAAAGATGTCGAAAGAAGAAGTGGTCGAAAAAGCTAGGACCATGGTGGCACATGCTCGTAGTTTGGGATGTAATGACGTTCAGTTTAGCCCCGAGGATGCTGGAAGGTACACTATTTGATCTATAAGATTTAGTTCTGCGTGACTTATGTTTAATTATATATGCAGCTAGCTGCCTAGCTTCAAGAATATGACATGTGTTGCTATGGTTATTTATCCATACTTACATATAGCATCTTTTACCTTCTTTCCAAACAATTTTAAGATTTTTCATATCTTTACTACTTACTTTTACCTTATTTCCAAAAAAAAATTAGATTTTCACATCTTAACTACTTATAAAAAGTTTATGTCTTTTTTAAAATCTTAAATCTTGAAACTAAATTAATGTTTTTTTACTAAATTACCATTAAGTACCCCATTAAACTTGACAACTTTTCGAAAAGCTTATTATGTCTTTGATTAATTTTTAAACTTGACAACTTTTAAAAAACACACATAATATTAAAAAAAAAAAAAAAAAAAAAAAAAAAAAAAAAAAAAAAAAAAAACCGCATTGCATCAAAAGTTAAATAAGAATCACAATTTTGCAAGTATAATTATTTACCGCTATACACCGTCGAGTTGCACGAAAATTCGTCTAATATAGGATTCAAGCAAATACTTCTTTCATCTAACAAAACAACATATTCAACTATTTCATTTGATGTAAAAAAAACACCACCTAAATAAAAAATAGAGTACATTTTATCATCCCTATTGTATAAATTAATCATGCACAAAGGCATTATACAATTAATATAACACTTTATACAAACGATGAAAGCTATAATTTATTTGATATGATACAAAACAACCATATGTTTATAATTTTATAATCATTTATTTTAACCAAATGGTAATAACCCTCTATCTAACTTAATGTATTACAATACTAGTTATAATGCCCGCGCACGCGCGGGTTTTTTTAAAAAATTTTTGAATCATATATTTTTATTTATTAAAAAACAAATAATTTAATCTTTATTTTGTTTGATTTATGATGTTTAATTATAGTTTTTTTATTATTAAAGATAATTCTTTAAAAAATTTAATCTTATTATTCATTGCATCTTATCTATATTTTTTGTATTTATCTTCTACTTGTGTTATGGATAAATATAAAATATTACTTAATATGAAAATAACTTTTTTTTTTAAATAAAATTATTACTAAATAAGGTATGAATGCATTTTTTTGAAATGGAAAATTCCCAATAAGGGTTTTGTTGTATTATATATAAAAGATTTAGTTACAACTTGTTTATCTTAACTTTTCTTTTTATCGTTGTATATGTTACTGTATATTTTTTAATTTTATGTTTTCTTTTCATCTAACTCCCCTTGTTACATTTATCACCGTAAGAAATAATGAGCGACTACCTCTTAAGATTATAATATTATCGTCATTTGTCACAGAAAAAATATAAATATAAAACTTTACTTGTCAAAAAGGTTTAATTACATGATGTCCGCTGCAAACGTGCGAATACCTTGCTAGTATATTTAATGTCTAAAGAGTCTAGAGTAAATAGGCATTCGAAGAAGAGATAAACACCGACTGTTTCTACAGCTAGTATATTTGAAAACACGTAATATGAAGTTGAAACGTAATATCATTCAAAGAAGAGATAAACATTGAATTTGTTTGTATTTTCTTATTCCAATAGATAAACTGATAAAGTCATAAAGTCACGCAAAAACACTTTTTTTATACTATTTTTTTTATTATTAAAATTACCCTTTATTTGGTGAATTGTATTGCTCACATCATTGCTTTAAAAACTGTGAGTGTTACCAAGTCTTTCATTAAGCCCCCAGAAAAAGGCTTCTAAAAGATTTCATACTTGAACCAAGTCTTTCATTAAGTCTTTACTGGAAATGTTTAGATTTTAGTTTTATTGCAGGCTTAGACGCTCAAAAATCACTTTTATTATGGGTGTATGAGCTTGCCATCGATCTATCTGAGATTAACTCGACAAGTATTCGAACTTGAGTAAACTTTCAAGAGGAGCTTGAGTATTACAGTAAAATGCTGGTAAACTAAGTTCGCTCGAAATAAATTGAGCATATGGATTTAAGAAAATATCGCAAATGGATATTAATAGTGTTTACATTTTGCAATAATTGTTCGTCTTCATCATCAAATCCGTTTAATAAGGACCAAAAAAAAAAATTATATTCCGACTACTATATATACTCTCAAAAAGACATGTGTCTCTTGGTGAAAACTGAAAAGGCATCCAAGTAGCTTGGGTTGTAAAAGGAATAATTTCATTTTCATATTATAACTAGCGGGGTTGTCCGCGCGTTGCGGCGGGTGTGTTTTGTGTTTTGTATTTTGTCGGTTGTACGGTATAATTAATAATTTTGTTATCTGAAGTATGCATATGTTTACTTGGAAGCATAATTTGTTTATATTTACGGTTTTTTTTTTTTTTTTTGGCGTTGCGGTTGAAATTTTTTTTGGTTGTTTGTTTTCTCGGTATGTTTTTTTTTTTTTTTTTTTTTTTTAAATAAACAAATTTGTATAAGAAATTTTTTGTTAGTGTATTATTTTTTGTATTTTTTTATTTTTATTTTTTGTATTTTTTTTTTAAAAACAAATTTTCTTAAAGAAATTTATGTTATAAAAAAAATATATATATATCTGTACCGACCGAGCACTGTAGCGGCGCAAAAAAAAATGTATTATTTTTTGTATTTTTTTTTTTTAAAAACAAATTTTCTTAAGGGAAAAAAAAATGTACCGAGTACTGTAGCAACGTAAAAAAAAACATAAAAAAAAGTTACTGTAGCGTATTTAATGTAGCACTGTTCATGCTACAGTGTTTGGACACGTGTCGCGATGTGGGAGAGTGCCTGGGTTTTAGATAGTATATATAATTATCACATGTTGTGTTTTGATTATTAAAAAAATAAATAAATACGTAGTAAAAAATAATAATCTTCATATCAAGTTGTCTTAATAATATAACTACATTAATATTCTTGCAAAACGATGATAATCGACAAACTTTGACGGGCTAGCCTGCTACATGCCTCGTCCCAATGAGGATATATGTAAGACAATGTTTATGCGCATTTAGCGGCCCACTTATAAGAGTGTCCATCTGCTTTAAGCCTTTAACCACTTAGATAACAAATAACCAATGTAAAATTATGCTTGATTTTAGTTATGGTTATGGGAAAACTGCAAAGTTAAAGTACAAGGAAGCGGCTTAATATAGAATATTAAAACAACAGTAGTAATTAAATTTATGGTATGTGAAAGTTAAATAATTTGTCTAGTGTTTTTGGCCATGCTTTTCAACAGGTCTGAGAGAGAATTTTTATATGAGGTCTTGGGTGAGGCTGTTAAAGCCGGAGCAACAACATTATGCATTCCGGATACTGTTGGCTATAACTGGCCTCGTGAGTTCGGGCAGCTTATCGTTGATATAAAAGCCAACACATGTGGAGTTAAGAATGTCATCATTTCTACCCACTGTCATAATGATCTAGGACTTGCTACTGCTAATACTTTAGAGGTATAGCATGCGTTTACTCTTATAATGGTCGCGTAGTTTATGTTTAACTTAACTCATATGCTAATTAGGTATTTGGATTCCAGGGGGCTTATTCAGGTGCAAGACAAGTAGAAGTAACAATAAACGGAATCGGAGAGAGAGCTGGTAATGCTTCTTTAGAAGAGGTCAGTGTAATGTACAATGAAGTGTTTAATATTATATATTGAATTGTTCTTGAAGATTTATGTTTAGTTTCCGTGTTTGGTCTAAGATTTAATAGATTAAATGCTATCAAAACTAATGGATGGCTAGCGTTTTGTTGAACATAGGTTGTGATGACTATAAAAAGGAAAGAGGAATTGTTGGGTGGTCTTCACACCGGCATCAATACAAGACATATTTTCATGACTAGCAAGATGGTACATATACTTCAAAGCTTTGCTTGTGATAATCTACCTCTACATTATATTAAGCTATTTATTTACTTAGCACTTGTGCAATATAGGTGGAAGCCTACAGTGGAATGAAGGTGCAGCCGCACAAGCCCATCGTCGGTGCTAATGCTTTTGCTTATGAATGTGGAATTCATCAGGTTGGGCTTTGGTTACGTGTATATGGCTGTATGCAACACATTAAAGTGAATATGCGGTATACTGATATTTATGGTTTATAATTTGTAGGACGGAATGCTGAAGAACAAAAGCAAGTATGAAATCATGTCTCCTGAAGATATTGGACTTCATGTTAAAATAATAAGGTCAAAAGGTCGAACTTATTACTCAAGGGGTTAAACTGCATTTATTTTATTCTTTTAACTTTGGTGTTGGTTTTGTTAGTTTCTATTGTCTGCTTGCTATATAAGGCAAATATTGTAGCTAGGGTTATTTGCACCTTTTATATATCACTTTTCTCTCTGTCTTTCTTCTTAGTATTGATCAATCTCTTTATTTGATCAATTCTTGTTTGAGTGTTGAGTACTGTATTTGTAATGAGTTTGATTGCATCCTTCTCAATGGAACAATCCTTTCTTTTGTATGTAGATTGCGCCCAACTAGGGACAATTATTTGCTTGGTTTCATTGATAATAGTAAGGGGTGGTTGATTGAGTGATTCTTGGTGTTCTTGTGTTTGATTGATACCATTTTTACATGGTATCAGAGCTTACGCTTTGATTTATCGCTTGATTTGATTCCTAGGGTTTCTGGCATCTTGTTAGAAATTGAGAGTTTTTAGTTTTCTTGATAATCAAAGTAAGAACAACAACATTGCATCTATCTATTGATGAAATTGGGGGATTTTAGTTTAAAAACATCACTAGTGATGGATGCAATATTTGTCGAAGATCCCCATAACTACCTGAGTCAATTATGTCACAAAATGTGTCATTCTTATCTTCTCTATAGGATGGTAAACACGTGGTCCATCAAGTACCATCATTGGATGACTCCACGTGTCGCACACAAGCCTAAATGCATGCTTATAAATATTAGTGCATTTGGTGAGAAGAATTAAGCTAACATTAGCTATTTTCTCTACATTTTGCACAAACTAAACACACACTAATTCTATGTTAGTGTTACCTCGACTCAAGATAATAAATCTTATCTCAGGGTCCTTATCGAACTCAGGAAACTGAATATATGATCATCATCCATCTCATACCACACCTTTGATTTAACCCTAAAACCATGCTTACGTACTATACGTAAGCAACCTACCTATGAAGTTACTGCATTTCCTAATAGGCCTTGATGACTGTTATTAGTTTGTTAAGAGTGCACTTCTAACCAGGGATCCACCCTCTGAGGTAAAAGGATGCATACACAACTATGTCAAGAGAGGAATCCCATAGGGGAGCTCGTGAGTCCTCTAGTGTGACGGAGACTAAAATAAATGCTACTTCTTTTGCTGCAAAATCTTTTAACAATAATAGAAGAAGTTTTAACAATGCTAATAAAGAGCCTGGTAATACTAATGTCATTAGAGGACCTAATACAAATTTGTTGTGTAAAAATTATGGTCTTATTGGGTATACTATTGAAATATGTTATGAGTTAATTGGTTATCCACTTGGTTCTAAGAAAATTTCTAATCCAATCAAGAAGTCTGGTTTCAAACAAAACTTTAATGCAACTGTGGATGTTAAAAGTCATGATAAACATCAATATTCCACTAGTACTTTTTCGCCCTCTTTTACCTCTAATCAGATGAATAAATTGCTAAGTTTGATAAATGAAACTCCTTCTGGAAGCATTCATACCAATATGGCAGGTAGGGCTTCATTTTTTAATGAAAATGTTTGGTTTAATATAAATTTTTATGTGCTAACTCAAACTTATATGTTAAAACTATAAGTATGGGTTAGATTATTGATTTTTGTGCTAAACAACACTTGATTGTTTCTAATGTTGGGATGTTTAATATTGTTGATATTACCTTTCGAAAATTATTGTTGGTCATTAAAATGGTACTCTTGCTAGTATAAGTAATACTGGGAATTTAAAATTAACTATTGAGTTGTTGATTAGCTAGTCTTAAAGGGTATTTGTAATTTACCCTAAATAGATTAGAGATGCTCATTATATATTTCATGTATTGTATGTATGAAAGGATCCATCAATAAATAATATTCATGTTTTACATCGAATAAAATCATTAAATCACTATTTATATGGTATCAGACGATTAAGATCCATAAAACCTAAACTCTTCTGCTGTCGGCTACACGCCGGAGGTTCAGAGGGATCCCTTTAATTTGTAACCAAAATAAACCGCAACTTCTTCTAAATCCGTGATCTTTATATTTTTCTATGGAAAAATAAGCCCTGTTTGTTTGAAAGGTTCTTTGGGGGTTGAAGTTTTAGAACTAACTTTCATTTTATCATCTTTTCTTTTGATGTTAATGCATGAGTTTATTGTTTGTCAATTAGTTGATTGTTCTTACAGCTTTATTACCGGTCGACTAAAGTTGACCGTTGGTACCAGTCCGTAAAGTCGACCATTGGTACGGTTTTGTTACCCGTCGACTTAGCCGACCGTTGGTACCAGTCGTTAGTCGACTAAAGTCGACCGTTGATACGGTTTTGTTACGAGTCGACTAAAGTTATGTTTTTATTATGTTAATGTCTTTTTTTCTTTTTCTTTTTTTCTAGTTTACTACTTCAGTCCGAGCTTTCGCGATTCTACCACTCTGACTGCGGAGGAGTGTTAGTTGTCGTGTAAAGGGATAAGCCCAAAATGAGTTGGCATTGAGTTGTTGATTAGCTAGTTTTAAAGGGTAATTGTAATTTACCCTAAATAGATTAGAGATGCTCATTATAGATACCACGAGCAGGATTGCCCGCACGTTGCTGCGGTGCGGCCGTATTTATGTTAAAACATTTAGGCAATGCATGCCGAAACAACACATATAACTGAAACAAATCTGTTAGTATCCCGAGGCCCCGCGCGTATCCTACCACTTTTGTGCACATAAAACTAAAGTGACTAATGGCAGTCATCATATCTATAGATTGATTCGTTACAGGAGCAAATAACCAAGTCATTTCCAATTATTTGTTAACTGTAACTCAGCAGGCTCCAATGAAAGGCCTTTCATGTCGCATCAACATTCAAATTCAATAAACTCAAATTGCAAAAAAGAAAGTATTTTGTAGGTCGAGTATGGTTTAAAGATATATATACTTAATAATCTTAAGACAAATTGCCAAACAATTATGTATACTCTTGTCCTTTTGTGGTTTCAATTTGTGTTCTATTCATGTTCCGTGCTACAGCATCCTTGATGTGCTTTGTTCTTGGTTCACGCAAGTATCTGTTTTTGTATTCGTCGATACCTATGTTAAAATGTTTGTGATTTATCTGAGTATTAGCTCTATATGTTAATCATCAGTGGTAAATTAATGTAACGTAGTATTGTACCTTGTATAATTGAAGCATAATGTTGTTGAGAAACTCTTGTGATTCATGTGAGCATCGATGGTGCAAAAAAATTAATAGCTTTAATTGCTTTTTATGATCTATCCAGTTGTTTCATTGATCCTGTCATGTCTATTAACTCAATCATGTAAATTTATTGCAGCTGAAAACATCGATATAGCTTTTGCTTGGGTTCTTGTCAACCAACTGTCAAGAGTAAAACATGAAAAGAGCACAAATTAAGCCAAAAAAAAACTCCAAAAATCTCAGTTCTCATAGCAATAACAATTCGCATTGTCATTTTGACTTTTACAGTAAAAAAAATGACATTTTGTTACTAATTTACCATCTGTTCTTCACCTTTTCTGTTGAACAGTTCAGTAACCACGTTCAACTATATAAACTCTACTAAATAATCTGGTATTAATAGTGCTAAAAAAAAGTAACTAAAAAGTTATCGGTGTAAATCAAATGGACATAATTGGCGTTATTCATTTAGAAAACATACGCAGCTGCAATTAAAAATTCTAAACACTCTGTATACCACCACATAGGCGTCACTTAAAGATCACGAATACTGTTAATTTGACCTTATGCTACTGCTTGTTCATGCATTTTCAATCTGAAGCTAAAATGCACCTAATATAACCTTTTACCCAAACACCCCTTTACACTCTAGTTGGGAACCATTACGTGAGAAAGATTTATGTTGTAGCAACACCGCATGGCACAATGTTGGCCTGCCCATGGCTCACAATTTCATTCACTTGTATGGCAACAGTATTGAACTGCAATGTCTCCTGGTACATAGAGACCATAAGAAGATATGCCCGTTGCTACTTGTTTGCACCTCACAACCTGAAAAATGCGTTGATAAGATACTATTAACTTTGAAGTTCATGTACAAAAGGATTTATTTATGCAATGTATTAAACTCACTTTCATATTCTCAACAATTTTCTCAACTTTTTTTTGTTGAAACATCCACCGCATATATATATGCCACGTTAGATGATGACTTACTATTATATTAATCACACATTAAATCAAGAAAAAGTTTGATTGTATTCTAGTCACAACCATAAGAGTGAACTTTTATATCCTTTAAAATGGACAAAGGGAGGAAAGCTAAAGTAAAGCTCATGAACCTGAGACCAATTTGAGTTCCAGATGCTGTGAAGCTCATTAGTGACGCGTGAATCAGGCAACATCTTTACATTTCAGCAAATTAATCTTTCTTGCCTATACAATTAACGGAACCAATTAACGTGAGTCACAATGTTTTTGTAAGGGAAAGGATTGATTTAATTTACTATAAAGTAAAGAAAGATAGTACCTGTCTGATGCCCATGAGCGATACCTCTCACCCGGATGCTTGGAATCATTGTATTTCGGAATTACAGTCTGCAGCAGCAAAAGCAAAACTATTAACTTTCAAGATACTTATCTAGGTAACAACCTCGGGTCATGTATTAAAGAGTATCTAACCTTTTAATCCTTCTGTCACCCAATTATGCCATACTTACCCGTTTGACCTGTTACAGATAGAACATATAGTAAAACACATCAATTGCTAATCAAATATCCACTTGGAGCGTTATCCGTTGCATCTATAACGTTGCCAACTTCTATGGATGACCTGTAATGGCAACAGAGAAATGCTCTATAAGCATCTTTTTTTATGGATGACATGTAATTGCAACAAAGAAATGCATAAAGCTAAAAAAATTAAGACGCCAACATGAGAGAAATGTAAAAACCTAAGTGTTATGTATTTTTTTTGGGTAAAAGGTCAACGACCCGGTAAATATATTACTCCAAAAAACATTTAAGTACAACGGATATGAGTGAATCCCATATCTCAGCCCGTTACATAGGCGAAGAGCTTACATAACAAGATGCTTCCTATTTTCTAGACAAGAAAACAAAACCACTACCACATAATATTGAAAAACTCGGACAAACATATAAACTACTTCCTACGACCTTGGAGATTAAAGCCATAAATGGCGTTAAGAGCATCCAATTCCCCAGGAAGATCGTAAATTTGCTTCGAGTAATCATCATAGTCATCAAGCTCATCTTCACGTTCATGACCTCCACCAAAAAGATTTGCTGATTCGTCGAACGTGTTAAGAACCTCATCCTCCTCACTATCAGAAACCACAACCTCACCCACCTTGGAAAATGGGTTAGCCCTCTTGGTGACAGAGGCGGACGGAATAGGATGACCTTCATCATCCACAAGAGTAGCTTTCCCATCGATAAGTAGCTTTTCAAGCTTACTAATCTTATCAACTATAGGAGTAGAATCAACTTCCTTAGTTCCCATTGAATCACTCACAAGCGGTTCTTGTGATGTATTACCAGTCTTAACCGACTCATCCTCATTAACTTCCATTGAACGGCCAGCATCCACATCCTTGTTGGTGTCATAAGTAGGAATACCAAACGTATCCGTATCATCCATATTAAGAGCATCAAATTGGTTAGATGTAGAAATATTAGTACCACTTGAACTAGCCACATCAGAAGTCTTCTTCTTAGTGCCACCAGCTTTCTCAGGTTCAGGAGGAGTCTTTTTGGGTTGATACTGAAACTGCTTACCCACAACAGGTTTAGTAAACCCCCTTGACCCGGAATTGTAGAACCTCCTTGCTTTCCCTTCTTCTTGTGATTGACAGTCTTGAAACTATCATTAACAGGCTTAGTAGGCTGAACATGAGGTTTAACAACTGTAGGACAATTAGTCAGAGTATGACCAAATATCTTACACTTGTCACAACGGGGTGGTTGCCACTCGTATTCAACCCGTATCTTCTCAATAGTCGAACCCATACCATCAAGTAATGGTATCTCCACAGTGAGGCTGTCCCAAAGCACCTCATCCGATCTCACTTCTATCATGCATCTTGCAAAACTACTACGGCCTCACGATTCCTTACACATTTGGCTTGTAAAAGCATCTAACCTTTTGGGCGTTCCAATCAGTGTGTCAAGAAGACTGAGGCCATCATCAGAAAACATTGCAAGGGGAACATCATGGAATTTAACCCACACCGGGATGTTAGTCAAATCCTCTTTAAGTAGATTAGTGTTCAAAGTCCATGGTTTAAGAATAATAGGAACATTTCTGATCAACCAAGGACCATTTTCAAGCACATCATCAACACCTTTCTTCGAATTGAATTTAAAGAAGAAGAATCCCTTTGCATTCATCATAACCTTTTGCA
The DNA here is from genome assembly GCA_030686995.1 of Artemisia argyi. Taxonomy (NCBI): domain Eukaryota; kingdom Viridiplantae; phylum Streptophyta; class Magnoliopsida; order Asterales; family Asteraceae; genus Artemisia; species Artemisia argyi. The sequence goes on from CM060696.1 coordinate 105,016,183, forward strand.
CACCAAACTTAGCCCATGCATTGCCTACATAGTAATCAACAACAGGAAAAGCAAGGCGTTGGCCAAGGAAATAACCGTAGAGAGTATTCTCAAACCTCGTGTTTACCTCTTCCACTACTTTCAATGGAACTGAAAGGTCAACATCATCCTTCTTTTGGCTACATTCCAACCTCCGAAAATTAGATACATGTTTCTGAGGTTCATTCGAAGTAGCAACCACGTACGAAACCGACTTCACTCCACTGGTAGTATCATCCTTAGAAGCATTAGGACCAGAAACTTTCGAATTAGAATTATGCCCAGTACCACTTGACGAGGAAGCCTTATTAGCAACAATCTCCCGTTGAATATTAGTCATGGCTTCATCAAAATTCTTGTGCGCATTAGATAGCAAGTGCTTCACATCAGCACTTGTAACCGGCTCCAAGTCGTCACCATGTGATGTATCATTCGTAAGTGGAATCGGCTCCACTTTAACACCAAAACAAGTAGTGGCCGATTGAATATTACCCAGTGAAACCGGCTCCACCAGGTCAACACCCTCAATCATACCAGATGACAAATCAACACCCTCAACATTAACGTTATCATTCCCACTAGGTTTAGCAGCAACCTTAAAATTCAAGAATCCCTTATTAATCATCTCCCTCATTACCCACGACCTCTAATCCAGTTCAAACAGCACGCATGCAATCAAGAAGAAAAATAAAAACCCTAATCGCTTAGGGTTAGAGAAAAACGCACAATCACTAACCAATATCCATAATAATCGATCGAATGATAAAACAATAGAAACAATGGAGATTATATATGTAGAAAACCGACTTAGGATTAAAGAGAAGGAGATGCGATCACAAATCCCTTATGTCGGCTGAAAAACGATTTATGAAACCCTTAGAACCGATTATCAAAAGTCCACAAGATCCTTATGAATCAAAGCACAAATCGAATCAGAAACAACTAACAAAGAATGTTAAATCATAACTAACTCTAATTGAAACAAAGAATCAAAAAGATTGGCCGAATTGAGAAAAACTATTTGGGATTAGGGGGTTAAAAATGGCCAAAGGAGAGGGTCGATTAGGTTTTTTTTTTCGTCATATCCCTAAGTGTTATGTATGACATATGTAAAGAGGCCGAAATATAAAGAGGCGCGACCTTCAGGTTAAAAAAAATTATTTGCTACAATTGATATATATATAAAGAGAACCTATAACTTATTTCAGTTAAAAAAATTATTTCGTACAATAAACCAAATATTGCAGCCATTATCAAAGAGGACCTATAACCAACTTCAGCCACTAAATGCACCCATTTCAGCATTCAAACGCACCTAATTCAGCCTCCTTTTCAGCACTAAAAACCACCCGTCTCAGCCCCTATTTCAGCACCTAAATGGCCCGATTTCAGCCCAAAAACTTACCCCAATTTGAGCCCCCGAAACCAACCATTTCAGCCCCTAAACCTACTCGTTTTAGGCCCTATTTCAGCCCCCAAAAGCAGCAATTTCAACTTTCGTTTCAGCACCTAGAGTCACCCATTTCAGCCCCTAAACACACCTATTTCAGCATTCAAATGCACCTAATTCAGCCCCCATTTCAACACTAAAACTCAACTGTCTCAGCCCCCATTTCAGCACTAAAACTCACCCGTCTCAGCCCCCATTTCAGCACCTAAACGCCCTGATTTCAGCCCCAAAACTGACAACAATTTGAGCCCCCGAAACCACCCATTTCATCCCCTAAACCCATTCCTTTTAGGCCCCATTTCAGCCCCCAAACACAGCAATTCCAGCTTCCGTTTCAGCACCCAGACTCACCCATTTCAGCCCCTAAATGTACCTATTCTAGACCCCACTTTAACACCCAAATGCACCCATTTCTAATGTGGAATACAGGTTTAGTTTATATTTTTGGGCTATTTCTCGTTTCTTTACTGACTTGGTCTACTCAAAACGCACCTTAGTTATGCAGTAGCCTGATGTAAATGTGCATCATTTATGACTTGCAGTCCACTTTAAACACTATTCATTTAGACTCCTTGTTTCTCATCCAAACACTTTTTATTTGTGCAACAACAAAAGCAATCTCTTCACTGGAAAACTTAAAATTAGCAGTCATCCTAATGCACACTTGAAGACCAACAAATGTTGTGTACTTACCACCAAATGGTTTTTTTGTGCACTTTTAGTTCTGATTACATTCATGTATGCAGGGTAGCATCATTTGTTAAGTATATAACAATTTTTTGCTTTATACAAAAAAGAAAGTATGATCATGGTAATCTTAGGTAGCATAGACATCCTCAAGTCTACTAATTCAATTCATGTTGAGAATATGCAGGTCCTTAAAAAACAACAACATGATTCTTGTATCTCAAAATTTGGTCAAAAGTAGTAAATAAATATGAGAACAAACCTTGTAAAGCCAATGTGGACTTTTCGCACAAAACATCTTCCTCGACATCTTCAAACAAAATGTTTACCATGAATGAATGTCGATTTATTTCAGGTTTAGTATGTGGGTTATCCTTTGCACAATTTGGTACTCGGTAAATCCATCCGGTAGCATAACTTCAGGAGAGTACACAGATGCTAACATTGGAAGCAATGGACTCCATGGTTCTATATTACCTGCAGACGATGTTCATTAAAAAACAAATTTTAGGTAACGTCAAGCATAGTAACAATAAAATTATAGAATCAACATCATCTATAATGGCGACTCAATCTAGACCTCAAGGTGAACATTGTAGGATTTCATCTTTTTCACTAAAACATCAAAAACCCATTTTTAAAAAACACAAACCTAGAAGTTATATCAGATAATCAAACTAACTACACAAACAGCCAAAATTTCATCTTTTTGCACCAATGATCAAAAACACACAAATCATATCAACAATCTTAGCAAATGATAACCTAAAATCATCAAGCAATAACCAATCCGGTGAATTTAAATTGAAATAATTCATACCTTTAAAATAATTTTAGTGATTACGAGGTTCATGTTTGCTTATGATTTTTCTGGAAGAATACATAGGTGTGTGTATGTTTTTATGATAAAAGGCGGTTGTGGAAGGTGCTGGAAATAAAAAGTTTTTGAATTTATGTCTAATTTGTACCTGACCGACGATTAGGGTTTTGAATCAAGAAGATGGTGTGAATACTATGTATTAGTAATGTATACACATGGAGAGTGTATATCCTGAAGCTTCTTAACAGTAGGTCTACTCAAAGTCATACTCAAATCACTATTGAGGCCACATGGTTGGTTTAGAATGCGTTGTACAACCGAGTAGGTTGTTTCTGACTGCTATGTTTGAAATTGGTGGCACGTTTGGTGTATTAGCAAAGCGGTTAATCTCATTAATCAATGAACAGTTTAGCTCTTTCTGCTGCCAAGCCCAAGGGTGATCACTGTTGGGTCAGTAAACTTGGCTAATGACACATTTTGACCCATTGAATCACCAATTCCAGCCAATAGCATCCAAGTTCAAAGGTTAAAAAAAAACAATTTGCAACATACTTAATGTCACATCATCTTTCTTTATTACTAATGTATTGTACAAAATCACTCAAAGCAAGTGTTCGTGACATTCTAAATTGTTTTTTGTTTTTTTCTTTTCTTTTATTATTATTATTATTATTATTATTATTTTTGCTTTTTTTTAAGTTGATTACTATTATTCTAGTAATAGTTATTGTTTGTTGCCGATAAACTTCTTAAATTCAATTATGGAACTCAGACCATTGACATGTTGTCGAGGCTTGTGAAATGACTAAAAATACCCTTTGAGTTGTTCACAATGATCTATCGAGTTCTTCATAGTGATTTATTTATCAAAGGGTATTTCAATCCAGTTGTTCTCAGTGATCTATCGAGTATTTGAATTTCATATAAAGTTGGACATTCAGGATTTGTTTGTTTGACGTACATCAATCAGTATCCTTTACATTAATTTTGGTATTTTAGCTTTTTAAACACAAGTTTGTACTACGATGTCCTTCCACTTTTGACTCCCACTACTTTTTTTAACTACACAGCTGAATTAACAAATTTTTTGGATAACTTGAAGATCTCAGATCAGCTAGTATGACTTTGGTAGTCAATTTTCATAGAAAGGTCAGCATACTATTGATACGATCGTTATTATAGTTTAATATTATTAGTATTATTAATTAGTTAGTTTATTTAGTTTCCTTATGGCATTAGGTTAAGTCAATTATAAATAGGGTATTAGGATTGTAATTCTGATTATGTTGAATAATATATATTATGGTATATTGATTTCGTGTCAATTGGGAGAGCTTATTCGACCTCTCGAACGTCGATTACTCTATCTTTATTATTCTTTTATTTCTATATCTAATCGGTTCGTATCAACTATTTCCATCAGGACTAATTTTGGAAAGACATTTGCAGCAACTGCGACATTTTCTTGACCCGAGATTGCTTAGCCTACTAAAAAAATCAAGCCTGCTGTAAACCAGATTGAAACACATCCTTCTAACATGAGTCTCTTGTAAAGTTTTGTCAGAAACATGGTACTGCTATCACCGCCCACTCATTATTGGGAGGTTTGGTGGCTAACACATAGCAGTATGGCTCAGTTTCTTGCTTGATGATTCGGATTCAAAGTGAGTTTACTCGTTACCTGCCTTTCATTCTTACATAATAATGCATATCAAGAACAAGGACAGGAAATACCGTACCAATAACCCTGCCAAATTTTGGGGACTCGATCTTTATGGTTAAAATGTTAGCCAATAACTGTTCTCTTTTCTGAATGTAAGCTCATGTTTTGGAAGAGTGTGACCATTAGAGGGTCTTATTGTGAGTTTTATAGACATTATAATAATAGTTGTGTGTTAGGATCGAACTCGAGATCACGGGATTGCACACAATACGTATGAAGAGTAAAAGAATAATTATTTATAAATGTTATATTTAATTATTAATAAACACAAAACTAGTAACGACTGTTAGTATTTAACGGAGAATGACTAACGACCGTTAGACGAAGATTAGGAAAGTAATACTTGTGTTTAATTGGAAACAAGAGAAGTTTCCGGAATCCCTTGGGGAAGTCCTCAACCGATAGGCCAAGGGAGGTTCCCACCTCCTCTTTGCCTTGTGCTCCAAGTAAACTATAGTATAAATACAAACCCAAGATGTATTGTTATCTCATAACTTGTACACACACATCTTGGTGTTTTTCTCTCCTCTCTTGTCCCTAATCGATCCAAACTTAATCCCTTTAAGGGATTTCGATTTTCATAGCTAAACAAAATTTTGTGTTTGATTTACTTGCATAAACGTTTACTTGAATTAGTACGTGTGTACAAGAACGCGATTCAAACATACTATTGTTTGATTCTTGGATTGAATTACAAAAGAGGTAAGGGGTAATTCTTATAATCCACATAAACCCTAATTAGGGTTCTTGATTTGAAGATTGCATTTGATTCTTGTTCGGGCTAGAATCACAAAAGTATGTTTACTTTTATATTTGATTAACTAATTACATATTATATGATCTTGTAATTGCTTCCGCTATGCTCACTTGATGTGTTTGGTTTATTTTATATGATTGTCATGATATCATAATTCCAACAGTGGCATCTAGAGCCGTTATAATGTGTAATTAATTATCGAAACGCATAAAAACTGAATCTTGATTCATTTAGTTACATGTTTTTAGGGTTTTTTGATTCCTAACCCTAATTTTTTAATTGGGTCGATTTAGACCTTTTAGGGTTTTAGGGTTTTGGTTTTGATTTTAATATGATTAGAAACCCTAAGATGTCATGTAATTGGTTATGCGTTTTTGTAAACGATCTTGGTGCAATATGTTAATTGTTAAACATAATCCATGAAAAGTGCAAGTTTGCATGGATTTTATTGTGTGAATATTTAAATTGTTTAAATTGATGAACATGTAAATAGATGTCGAATTGGGAAAGACTCCAATATTAAGTAATCAATTATGTGATATGTGGTATTTGTTTAGTTTTGGCTTACGCAATCGATGTATGTGGCTCTTTTTCCTAGAAGAAGAAAGCCTTAATTGAATAAATACATTATACACCTAGACTTGATTATTAATATGACTATTGAATAAGATTTGCATGTGGCTACATGTTTTATACATATTTAATTGTTATGTTATGTATATGTTTATTTGGTTATTTATTTTTTATTATACATTACTTGTTTTTGTTTATTATTATGTTAGACATGTTTATAAACGAAAAGGGTAATTTTGAATAGAAAAATAATATGGACTAAATAAATGGCGAAATTGTTTTGGTTTTTAAGAGCTTAAATTTCAAAGGATTGGTTGATTGATGTTTTTGTACGTAATGGTTAACTAGGCCCGACCGAAGTTTACACACTACAAGATGGGTATAAGGTTGGCTTCGCATTAAATTGTGGCCTTAGATAGACAACATTCTGTCTTAACGCTCGTTTGTGTGTAAATTAGACTTACCGAACAACCATTACACGTACACTGTCATCTTAAGGGTGAATTCACCACAATTCCATAATGATTATCCAAAACACTAAGCCTTAGGGCTTATGCAAAAGTACGATATAGTGGACGATAATTGTTGGTAATTCTTTAATTGGTGAACCCGATACCTCAATCAAAACTTTGCTATTTTACTCTTAGCAAATTGGTAATAAAAATGTTTTATAAAACCAATGATATGAAGTTGTATGCATGCTTCTTCATACATTATTTTGGTCACATCAAAATTAATACCCTTATAAAATTAAGTCAAATGCCATCTAATTAAGAACACTTGAAGTTGTAATTTACGTCATGTGAGAACTTGGCGAGATTGCAATGGATAGGTAAATTTCATGAATTCATTACTAGCAGATCAGCTGATGTGATGGATTTGTGAGTTTGCAGTTTTTAAGTTAGACGACTTAAATTAAGTAGGAAGTGAGATCTTGGACTCAAGGCATTAAGATGGGGAATAAACATGCTTACAATACAAATGTTTTGTGATTGTAAATCCCATAAATCTAGGAATTGGACAAATGTTATGCCAATTATTGTACGACAAGTTACCTCATATTATACTTTCATTACTAGCAGATCAACTGATGTGATGAAACTATGTTTATGGAGGATCCTAGTTTTCAAGATTATTCTATGGATATGATTTCCTTGGGTATTTTAATTTTCTTGAAAAAATTGTATTATCAAAAATACTAATGTTTTGAACTTTCTTTATCTGTAGAAATGGCTCAAACCGATAACACCAACTTTCGTTCTGTTTTCAAGACTTACTCTGAACGAGAAAAATTGACTGGCTCAGAAAATTTCAATGGTTGGTATCGTTCACTCAGGATTGTCCTGCGAGTGACTGGTCAACTTGAAATCTTGAAAACGCCTTGTCCTGCTGAACCTGAAGGTCCTGAAGCTACTGATGCAGCTAAGGCTGAATGGAAAATAGTTTGTAAGGAACATATTGATGTGGCCGCAATGATGTTAGGCGCAATGTCACCAGCTCTTCAAAGGCAGTTTGAAGAATACTTCCCCATGAACATGATTGATGAACTAAAGAAACTATATGAGACACCATCAAATGTAGAGATTTACGATTTGATGGAGGCTCTACATGGTTGTAAGCAGGGTGATGGTGAACCTGTGAGTGCTCATGTGTTGAAAATGAAGAGTTTCATGGATCAACTACAAACACTTAAGAAACCCTGTGACAATGATATGGCTGTGAACTTAATCAATAGATCCCTTAACAAGGAATTTAGTGGTTTTGTGAGGAACTTCAATATGCATTGCGTGGGGAAGACAGTAAGTGAATTGCACGCACTGCTCATTGATTATGAGAAAGGTTTACCACAAAAGCTCCTGCACCCCAAGTACTAGCTATTCAAGGGGGTAGAATTAACAAGCCAAATGCGAACAAGAAGAAGGGTAAGGGTAAGGGTAAGTGACTCCTCCCAAACCAACCAGTCAACCGGGTGCAGTTGATAGGCCCACCTAGGAGAAATTGCAAGTGTTTTATAATCCGTGGAAGTACAGGGAAATCCTCGGGTCGTTAAGTCCCAACGAGATTGAAATTGTATTTTAAACGTTTGTGGAATAAGTGGCACTGAGGACAGTAACCAGAATGATTGGGGAATGATTATACTACTGAGTTCTTGGTATTTGAACAATTTATGGAATGATATAAACAATAACAGATATAATCACAAAAAGCATAACTAGGAATCAGATAACAGACAGAAAAGTGGGTTTTGAACAATTACAAACTACAGGGGGTGCAAGTGAAACTTTTTAAAACTTAAAATTAAAAGAAAATTTAAATTGAAAATGAAATTATAAAAATGATTATTTTAATAATTAAATACTAATTAATTAATTAAAACTATTTAAAATGTAAATTAAACCTAAGTTAAATTAACTAAAAATTACAAGGATAACAAATTAAACTAAAAACTTGCAAAAATAATTTCTAAACCTTAAGAAGAACTTGAATAAAGTATAAAAATTAAAAATAAATATTTTTGTCTTTTCATGAATTTTCTATTAATTAAAAACTAATTAACTTAATTAAACTAATTAAACTATTTTAAATTACTAATAATACTTAAATGACTTAGAAAATTATGGAAAAATTTATAAAACTAATTAACCATCACAGGAATCCTAAAAAATTATAAACAACTTCTAAAAATTATATTTAAGCTATTTCACTAATTATTTACCTTTTAATTAATTTAAACCTAATTTAAATAAGTAAAATAAGAAAAATAGAAAATGAACAGTAGAAATTTAAAAATATATTTTCTAAATGTCTTAACTAATTTATAAAACTTAGGAAAATTATAAAAACCTACTGTTGTTATTTAAAATTAAAGAAAACTAATTAATTACTAATATTACCTATTTAATTAATTAAACTACTTTTAAATCTAATAAATAGTAAACTGACTAGGAAAAATCTAAGAAAATTATTTTAAATACTTAAAGGTACTAGAAAATTAAGAAAATTATAAAAATGGAAAAGTGCTTAAAAATAAGCTAAAATGAAAAATGAAAAAGATATATTCTATTAAATAAAAGCTATCACTAATTTTATGTTTGTTTTTTTTGGAGTTTTTCTTTTTGACAACTAAATATAAGATGAAAATAGGAAACTTTTATGAAACAACTTTTTATCTGTGTGCACCTGTAACAACCCGCATTTTCAGGACATTTCTCCTATTCACTATTCATCAGTTACTATTCATTATTTACTATTCACCGGTCACTATTCATCATTTTACTATTCATCGTTTTCGGAGTCAGTTTGTGATTCCGAGAAGTGTTTCAAAATTTTACTATTCATATGACACTATTCATTTCCGGAAGGAAATCACTATTCACGATTGCTGTTCATTTCATCGTAAACTGAGTTTACGAGTCTTCAAATTTGCGTAACCAATGTGGTTTCGCTGTGAATTCATGCATCATTCATTAATGACACGTCATATAGACTGGAGTAGTCTACATATCCTCGGTTACATCATCATCACATTTTAGGCCCTACACGGATATGCATTATTTCTATATACGTATGCTTAATTTGTAATTAACGTTACCACTCAGTTTTTACTACGAACGTATACCCAATACTCCCGATTACGATCCTAATATATTTTCATACTCATTATAATAATATAAAAAAAATTATATTATTAATTTACCCGGTGTTTTGAAATCAATTACTATATTTCACGGTTGGAGCTTATAACTCTGTCGATTTGCGAAATTTCAACACGATAATTATTTTAACACCCGATTATCATCAGGAATAATATTTTACAACTTTTACAACTTCGTCATATTTTATTTCATCGCATCATGATTTATTTTTAGTTAACTCGGTACCCGGTATCACCTAAACTACACAATATCTATCAATAATACACCAAAGTCAAGACTTTGTTTGCAAAAGTCTTCCAATCCCCTAAAAACATGGATCTTGCCCCCTAGTCCATATATATATATACTTCACCCTTTTCATTTTCATTCAACACAAAACAAAACAACTAGCACAAAAACTCATTTTGCTCTCCTCCTTTGTGTGTGAATCGGCCACCATCAAGAACCAAAGGAGAAACCATAGACTTTTCAAGATCCAAGTGTTTAAAAAGTTTTAATCATGATCTAGTTGGGGTTTTGTGGTAAAAACCCTAGGTTATTATACATTTTCTCCTCAAATCACTCAAGTAAGTTACTAATAATCTTTCATACTCTTTTAAATATCTATTTTATATATTTTCATGATCTAGTAATAAAACATGCAAGTATGTATGATCTATACCACTTATTACTCATTTCTTTTCTTTATAAACATAGATCTACAATTTTTACTAGCAATCTCATTAGATCCACTAAGATTGGTGATGTCTAGGAACCCATGACACCCTAAGAAGGTGTATGGTAGGATTGGGTACTTGTGGAGTTGATTTGAAGTAGATCGGTTAAGATTTGAACAAAGTTAGTAACTAAGAAACTAAGATTTGACAAACTTTCAAAGCTACTGTCCATTTTTGTTAAACGTGGGAAAATCAGTGGGTTTTGTGTAATTTTGGACCAAAGATTTAGAAAATACGTTCCGAGACGAAACTATGGCCGAAAACGGGGATAAAAACGAGTTAATAACGAAGGAGATATGATTTTCCGAATATTAACAACGAAAAATACTTTCAAATATAGGTTCTGTCCCAAATCGCCAATTTCAGAAAACTCAGGGATTTCCGGGTAACATTGGGTTAGATATTCAGAAAATAATTTCAAAAACGAAACCGTGGCCGCTTGAATCACTAAAATCCGAGTTACGACGAAAAAGATATGCTATTTTCAATTTTAACGACGAAAACTATTTTCTGAAAAATAGCTTGCTGTTGAACAGTTTTCATGGACTGTTTCGAGACATAAAACTTGATCTAGCCGTCCCGACTTATCAAAAATATATTAGTACGTTGTCCCACGATTCCGGGGATATAAAGAACGTAGAAAACGAGCTTATAACGAAAAAGATACAAGCGTTTGAACTTAGACGAATATATATATATTTTCCATCAGCTTTTCTATTACACTTTTTGCCGCAAAACTGTCTTTGCGAGACACCACCTTCTCGGCTGTTTTTCTCCATGATTGATATGGTTTGAGTCCGAGCCGTAGTTAAGTAAAATCAAGATCTTCCAACAAGCTTTTCAAATCAATTGGCCGTTCGTCGAATAGACTTATAACGAATAAACTACGACCTCATCTATATACCCGATAAACTATATATATTTTGGCAGCTTTTACTATAATGAAATTTTCTAAGTATTGAACATAATACTTTCAAGTAACAACAATAAGAGTCGATTTTCCCATCGATCGAGACCCGTATCGCCAAAAGTTAAATGACACGACTTCAAGATATTGTTACAAGGATTTCAAAAACGCCGAGTTTCATCACTAACCCTTAACGTACAACATTTCGCGACTTGTTTTGCAAGGCCATTTTGGGCATATTTTCAAGTAATGAAAATGTTATTTTTGCGACGAAAACCTTATATTTGCCGATAGAACACCAAACAAGGATCGTGGAGTACCGTTTCAACTTATTTCCATGAAAAGTGGTTATTAACCTAACGAAACGTCAAAAACGTATTTGTCGACGATAAACGTTATTTTCCAAAACTAATGAGTGGTATCGATAACATACGTATTTGCATGTGTAGCATTACTTCATTTCTTACATTAGATCATACCATTCATATTAGGTTGCGGTTAGAGATCGTGCCTCATTTCGTGTATTCATTGTTGTCATCATAGCTATCGCACCAGGTGAGTTCATAACCCCTACTTTTACTTGTTTTACAACTGTTTTGGGGGAAGATACATGCACCTTACTATTTAAATTCAATGCTTGTTTTACTTGAACGCGATTCATTTTCTCAAACATTACTGGATGGTTGAATTACTTGATTGATTATTTGAATACATTATGAATTACTTATTCCATCCTGGAATTCTTTCTTATGAACACAAGTTCTTGCTTTTGCGGACATAAATATAAAACTGTTACTTTGCCTGAGTTACCTATTACTGCCACTGAAGTCCCCTTTATCATGAACCGTTAATTACATGCGTGTGAGCGCGAATGCTGTGGATAGATCTATTTGGGTTGACACCCCGTCCGAGTTGGTCGCGCCAACCTGTTAAACGGACGCATATCATTCGGATTACTTCCGAGTGTCTGGCAAACACTTACTTGGGGCATTTTATGCTTGATTGCATACGATTACGTCGAGCTTCGGGGTCATGAGCTTTAGGCACTGTATACCTTATTTTTAGCTGTGACATTGTATTTGTTATATTGTCTTGCTACTGAAAATCTCGTGTTCCGCAAATGACTTGTTTACTTAAACATATTACTTTTGGCAGTTGGTTGTAAACACACAGGTTACAAGTCTCTTATGGCGGGACTTGTAACTGAGTGGATTTACGATGCCTTTGCTGAGAAATACTTGATTTCTGGAAACACTTGTTTACGGGAAATACTTGTTTACTTAAAACTATGAACTCACCAGCTTTATGCTGACGTTTTAGCATGTATTTTCAGGTTTTAAGCAATGGCACACTACAGAAGGTTTTGGCAGGGCATGGCATGGTCATAGAAGACTCTGATATTCTTATGGGGACCGTTTTAAACTATTTTAAGGGCTTACTTCCGCATAAATTTTAAACAATGCAAATTCAATGCTTTTAGTTAAACAATTTTAGTCTAAATGATTGAAGTGAAAACCAATTTTGTACTTGTGCTGTAATACCAATTGAGTTACACCCCAGCTACTTGTATGCTTCCACTGGACCCGATTCTGGGAGTGTGACAGCACCCCCTTAAGCAAGGCAGTTGACTTTCTTTGACCACTTAGGCAAATAAGCTCAAATGATTATATGTGGGGTCCACAGTAATGAAACTTGGTTCAATTAAGCACAAAAGACTTAAATAAGCTAAAAACAACAAGTTATGATCACTGATAAGCTAATAAGATGGAAATAAGCACTTTGAAGACTTGAGTTCAACACAGAGATGGGATAAACATAAGGGTTGATTCCAGGTGGGGTCCACTAGTTCCTAGGTCAAACTAATGGTCAAATCTTGTACCCTGGTAGGAGGGGGGTTGGGAAATCCCAAGGTGAACCACTGGGACCCACTGATGTTGCCTACAACAGCCACCAAAGGTGGTGGTGTTGTGGTGGTCTGCTGGTGCAGGGGAGGTCAGTCCCCCTGCAAGTGAGTTTGGAGGTGTGTGGAGCCCACACAAAAAATCACAAAAGTAAAGTGATTGTAGGATCTTATAGATGAGCTAAGCTATTACAAGTCCTAAAAAGCACAAGGTCTAGATCCTTACCCTAAAATCACAAATATTCTTCCCATTTTGGCAAAATCTGATAATTTGCAAATTTGACTTTTTATATTTTGATGAAGAGTTGACTTTGGTGAACTTTGGTGCTAATTTTCTTACTGATTAAGTGATGTTAAGCTAATAAGTTGTGAAAATAAGCTAGGTAATCAACTTTCACATCAATATGAAGATTATGGAACCAAAACTTGAAACAGATTAACAAGTGAGATGCAAATCAAGTTGATTTTGACTTTTGGTGAAACAAGGCCAAATTTTTATGATGTTCTGAGTCTATATGATCCTAATGGTCATGTATTACCAGAAAACAACACCACACTTAAACTAAAACCCCAAGTATTTTGCTGATCCAAACACACCTTTTAAAGACTGATTTTTTAGATTTCAAAGAGATCCAAGGTTTTAGACCACAAACTTGGTTCCAGAACTTCACTTAGGCTAAACTAAGCTGAATCAAACACTTGTTCACTGGTTTTAACAACAAACACCCAAGATTATTAAATGGACTAATTTGACTGCCAAATTATGAAATGTAAACAACTATGAGAATTAATAAACAACCTACTGATTTTAAGCTAGATTATGACTATTTAACACTGAATAAGCACAAATAAGCAAGAAATAAGCTATGCTACAGAAACTATAAGAAATTAAGATTTTAGAGGAATTTCAAAATGAGCAAAGCTTACAAACCACCTTTAGCATGAACAAAGGGTTTTCCACTTAAGCCTATCTTTAAATAGGCTTATCCACTTCCAAGCTTGCCCTTCAATGCTTCTCAATTCCTGAAATCAAACTCAAAACAAACACAGTTGACTTATGTTGACTGATTTTATATTTTTGGTTTTTTCTACTAGTACTGAGTTTTTATGGTCTCTATAAGCTTTAATAAGCTTAAGGGAACTTAAGTGAGCCTAAGCAGTCCACAATCACACTACATTATCAATTCAGAAAGATGAGATTTTTAAAGAAACTTAGCATAAACTTAATTGATGAAGAAAACTTGAATTTGAAACTTGAACTGAGATTGGATTACACTAAAATGCTTGGTACAATACTTGAAATTGAAAATTACAACTGAATTTGAAATTCTACTTTAATTCGACATAAAAATTAACTTAATTAACTACTACCCTTCTTCCTTGCATTCTTCTCTCTTTTATAGCTTGAATTAGGGTTCCCAGTTGTCTTCTGAACATTTCCCATCAGCAATCTTAGCCATTGGATGACTGAAACCAATCTCAACCGTTTATACGATTTTGGCGGGAAAATTGGTTTGGACGTTATAGGCAAGAGGGGGGTGGTGGCATTTAATGTGAGGTGATTTGAGGTGCAGGGGGTGTGGGAAGGTGATGATGAGTTTCGCAAGGGGTGGTGATGGGCTGCAAAACCAGGTGGTATGGTGGTTTGGCTATGGTGAGTGAGGGAGAGGGAAAAGGGAAGGGTGGTTTGGGGTTTGACTGGTATTTGACCAAGGGGTCAAACGTTGACCCCGTTTTTATTAGTAAAAAGGTGTTTGGGCTGTGGGTGTTTTGGGCCAAGATAAGGGAAATGGGCTGGGTGGATTATGGATTGGATTTGGTTTTTGGGAGTAGTATTATTTAAGGGTCCGGTTTAGGTTTAATGAATCACAAGGACCAAATGTGTAATAAGCCGAAAGTTAGGGGGTGAGTTTTGGCAATCTTCCAAAGTTTCCATAAGGTCCATTTTTGCCAAATGATGAATAGTATGAGGTCCAATATTGATTTTTTCCATTTTAATTACCCAAGGACTATTTCTGCCAAACTTTCAAACTTTAGGGACCTGATGTGTTATTTCACCAAACTTTTCCAACAAGGACCAATCCTGCCATAAAAGATTAGTGCAAGGACAAAATTTGTTTTTCTCAAAGTTTTAATATCCCAGGGACCATTTTTGTCATTTTTTAAAGTTCAGGGACTAAACTTGCAATTTTGTGAAACTTTGCACCAAAGGACTAATTATGTAACTTTTTGATTTAAAAGGACCTTTGGTGACTTTTTCAAGTTTTTAGAACAACCCGGGACTAGATTTGACAACTTTTGAAAGTTGAGGGACTGAAACTGCCAATTATGCAAACTTTGTACGTTTTTCATCTGTTTTTGATTATTTTGCATTTGAAACATGTAAAACACATTCCTGGGATATTTTCACTATTTTGTTGTGATATTGAGTGTTTTTGGATGTTTTGGCAGTTCAGATTGGTATAAAATGATGAGTATTTAGACACTCATCAATCCCTCACACTAAAACATTGCTAGTCCCTAGCAATCTTTTGAGAAAACCCTGATAGATTTGAAAAACTCTTTACCAAAAGCCATCACTTCTGGAGTAGCCAGGTGTGAGAACTGTGGTACACCTGATAACCGTGTGATTTTGAGCAAACCGCTAGCTGTCAACGGATTTGATTAGTATTTACCAAAAGCCGTTTGCTTCTAGACTAGCCAACTTTTGATGGACTAAGTCAACATCTTGGTGAGCTGATTACCAATTATGGTTTTTCCACGGCCTTTACCACAAGCCATAATCTTGCGGGCTAGCCAACTCATTTGCTTTTGAGGATATGGGGAGTTGAGGAACCATACAATTTTGGGCAAATTGCAAACCATCAACGGGTTTGAGATATCTTTACCAAGAGCCGTTTGCTCTTGGATTAGCCTATCCTTTTTTCGTTTAGACATGGCGGACTGATTACCACAAAAATTTTGCAATAAAGTGAAAAATTTTTGAAAATTTTGGGCCAAAAATGGGGGTACTAGAGGATATAATATGATAAAATTCGCTAGAATTTCCCCCCCACACTTAGAATTGAATATTGTCCTCAATATTCAAAGTCCCGGCTATTACGCCGACTCTTTGAACATAAAAAGATAATATTATAAGCTAACTGTGGAAATATCATTTTTTTCACTTTATTCATATTTACATACAATCATACTTTACACCATTTTTTTTTTGTTGAGATATATACATTTCAAATAGCTGCAGGGGACGGCCACTCCCCCACATTAGGGTGTTAGAAAGTAGAAAGAAGTCAGAGACATGGGTGAAAACCCATGTTCTTGCTACTGTTTTTGTTCATCGAGTCACTAGCTTGACTCGATCCCCGAATTCATTGGTTCGTGGGGAAAGTTTGGAGATCTGGGACAACCATTTGTGGTACATCCCCTCCAAAGTAGTGCTTTAACCGATGGCCATTCACTTTAAAGTTGGAACCATCAGGTTGAGATAATTCAACAGTTCCGTATGAAAACACTTTTGTGACAGTGAATGGCCCAGACCAACGGGTTTTAGGCTTTCCTGAGAATATCTTCAATCGTGAATTGAAGAGAAGGACTCTGTCACCGATGTTGAAAACACGGTTTTTGATTTTAGAGTCGTGTATCTTCTTGGTTTTTTCCTTGTAAATCAAAGAATTCTCATAAGCTTGATCACGAAGTTCATTTAATTCATTTAGTTGAACCTTGCGGTGATCACCCGCTGTGTGAAGGTCGAAGTTTGCATGTTTCAAGGCCCAGTAGGCCTTATGCTCTAATTCGATCAGAAGATGACATGCCTTCCCGTACACTAGCTTATATGGAGTACACCCGATGGGTGTTTTGTAAGCAGTGCGGAAAGACCATAATGCATCATCCAGCTTATCTGACCAAGAGGCACGGTTTTCTCCAACCGTCCTCTACAGAATTCTCTTAATACCATGATTCGAGACCTCCACCTGCCCACTTGTTTGTGGGTGGTATACAGTTGAAAGACGGTGAGTTACACCATATTTCAACATCACTTTTGCAAATTGTTCATTGCGGAAGTGTGTGCCACGATCACTGATAATGGCACGAGGAGTCCCGAATCTGGCAAAGAGAAACTTCAGAAATTTAACAACTACTCGGGCATCATTGGTGGGTAAGGCTTTTGCCTCAACCCATTTTGACAGATAGTCGACTGCCACGAGTATATACTTATTCCCTCGTAAAGACGGGAATGGCCCCATAAAATCAATGCCCCACATATCAAATATTTCACAGACTTGGATGACGTTTTGTGGCATCTCATTCTTTTTGGAAATATTCCCGTGACCCTGGAAAGCTTCACAGGTTTTGATAAGTTCATGGGCGTCTTTGTAGATTGTGGGCCAGAAGAATCCTGAATCAAACACCTTTTTGGCGGTGTAGTTTGGGTTATGATGTCCCCCCGTGGGTCCATCATGACAGGCTTTAAGAATTTCCATGGCTTCTTGGCCATGGACACACCGTCGGATGACTTGATCCGCACATATTTTGAACAAGTAGGGGTCGTCCCAGAAGTAATGTTTTATATCTTTAAAGAATTTTCTTTTCTGTTGGGACGACATCCCTTTCACAACGAAATTACCCGCATGGTAATTTGTAAAGTCGGCAAACCATGGGGTAGTGGTATCATCCCAGGTAGAGATGAGATTGAGAGTCTCCAGAGGAAAAGTTTCATTAATTTCTTTTCTCTCGAGAATATCCTGATGAGGATTCTCTAACCGGGACAAGTGATCAGCAGCAAGGTTCTCTGCTCCTTTTTTGTCTCGTATGATTATATCGAATTCCTGAAGGAGCAGGACCCAACGGAGCAGTCTTGGCTTTGCGTCCTGTTTAGTGAACAGGTATTTCAAAGCCGAGTGGTCCGTATACACCACGCATTTGGTTAAGATTAAGTAAGGATTAAATTTCTCAAAGGCATATACCACAGCTAATAATTCTTTTTCTGTGGTGGTATAGTGCGTTTGAGCTTCACTCATGGTCTTACTTGCGTAGTGTATTGGCTGAAAATGTTTTGTTTTGCGTTGCCCCAGAACTGCACCAATAGCGAAGTCGCTAGCATCACACATAAGTTCAAAGGGTAAGTCCCAGTCGGGGGCAACAAGGATCGGTGCCTCGGTAAGCCTTTTCTTTAAAGTAGAAAAAGCTTCGATGCACTCGGGGGAAAAGATGAAAGGAGCTTCCTTTTCAAGAAGATGAGTCATGGGCCGGGCTATTTTGGAGAAATCCTGAATGAATCTCCGATAGAACCCGGCATGGCCAAGGAAACTCCTTATTCCTTTAACAGTGGTGGGATGAGGCAGTTTAGCAATAACATCAATTTTGGCCTTATCGACCTCAATCCCACTTTTTGAAATTTTATGGCCGAGGACAATGCCCTCCTTAACCATAAAATGGCTCTTCTCCCAGTTTAGACAAAGATTAGTGTTTTCACAACGTTGAGGCATCTTTTCTAAATGGGAGAGGCATGAGTCGAAAGAATTCCCGATGACTGAGAAGTCATCCATGAATACCTCCATGGTTTTCCCGATCATGTCGTGGAAAATAGCCATCATGCACCTCTGGAAAGTGCCCGGAGCTTTGCATAACCCAAAAGGCATGCGACGATAGGCAAATGTCCCGTAAGGGCATGTGAAGGTAGTCTTCTCTTGAACCTTAGGATCAATGGGAATCTGGAAGTAACCCGAGAAGCCGTCGAGGAAGCAATAATATTCATTCCCCGCTAGTCTTTCGAGCATTTGATCCATAAAGGGCAGAGGAAAATGGTCCTTGCGGGTGGCTTCGTTAAGCTTTCTGTAATCAATACATACTCGCCACCCCGTAACCAAACAAGTTGGTATCAACTCGTTATCCTCATTAGTGACAACCGTGCTGCCACCCTTTTTTGGAACACAATGTATTGGGCTAACCCAAGGACTGTCTGATATAGGGTAAATCAATCCCGCATCGAGAAGTTTGATAACTTCTTCTTTGATAACTTCGTGGATTTTTGGATTTACCCTTCTTTGATGCTGCACAGCAGGTTTAAAGTCCTCTTCCATTAGGATTTTGTGTGTAAAAAAATCTGAGTTAATACCATTTATGTCTGAGAGCTTCCAAGCAATTGCTTGCTTGTGGGACTTTAAAACCTTAAGCAGCGCGGTTTTCTCCTCATCCTTTAAGTCTTTTGCAATAATGACCGGTAACTTATCGTTACCTTCCAAGAATGCATATTCTAGATGAGGAGGCAGGTCCTTAAGTTCGACCTCGGGGAAATCATCATTTTTCTCAACATATTTGACTTCCGCATTATGAAGTTGTGGAGGTAGAACAGGAATGGGAGAAGGATCTTTGTTCAATAACTTCTCAAGGAGAAGTATATCCCTCTCTGGGTCAATCTCTTGGTTATCAATTCCTTCGGGAACTGAATCACTTTTGAGAAAGGCCTCTAATTCCTCAAGGACGAAATCACTTCCCTTAAACGGAGTGAGGGAAGGAGAAGAATTAACGATTATGGGGTGAGAAGAGGGAGTGGAATTTCCACTCGTAGAACTATCAGCGAATCCAAGGATTTCCTGAGCATATTCCTCAGATGCAATGTCAATGACATCAATTCGGTTGACCGATTCAGCATCATAATTCGAGGAGTATCTCGAGGTTTGATCAAGGTTGAACGTTATCGCTTCATTGCCAACTCGTAACGTGATTTCCTCATCGAAAACATCGATAATGCACGACCCGTCCTTAAGAATCCCCTCCCAAGAATGAGAGGAACTCTCGGATCTGCATCGAAATCAACGACGACAAAGTCTACCGGAAAATGGATCTTTCCCACTCTAACAAATACGTCATCGGCAATACCGAGGGGACGTGAAATTGAACGGTCTGCAAGCTCGAGAGTCATGCATGTGGGAGTAAGTGCCTGAAGAGAAAGCTTTTTCCAAACTGAGTGGGGCATTAAGTTGATGCTCGCGCCAAGATCGGCCAAGGCAAAGCACTCAACCATCCCCGGGAAAATACATGGTATTAGAAATTTCCCGGGGTCTCTTAGCTTCTCGGGAAGCTGTTTCAACAGAACTGCAGAGCAGTTTTCGTTGAGTGGAGTTCGTGCCATTTCAAAGAGTTTCTCTTTATTTCCCATTAAGTTTTTTATTGTCGATGCAAATTTGGGCATTAATATGAGAGCATCCGCGAAACTAATATCAAAGTGTAGTTCTTGGAAAATTTGGAAAATTTTTTCCATCTGATGATTAGCTTTTTCACTGAGCTTCTGATCTTGCAATCGTGAGGGATATGTAATCGATGGTTTTGGGTTGGCTTTTGGTATTTCAACAGGACCTTTGGGAGTTTCAAACACGACTCTTTTAGGGGGAGTCGGGACCGGGACAACTGGAGGAGGGGTGTCAGTGGTACCTCCGTTATTAGCAGGAAGTACCGTATCCGTAGTATCCTCAGTATCACATTCCTCTACCTGGACAGGAGAAGTGGTAGAAGTAGCTGTGGGTCCTTTATAAGAAACTCCACTTCTTGTGGTGATCGCCTTTGCATCGCCCCTCGGATTAGCGATCGTGTTGCTAGGTAAAATACCTGAGCCCGAGGGTCGATCATTTAAAGACTTCTTCAATTCAGAGATTTGACTAACCAGCACTTTGTTTAATTCATCTTGGGATTTCATAAACTGTTTTAATAACTCATCAGATGATGGTCCAATTGGAACAATGGCTTGATTTTGATTTGGAAAATTTTGAGCCCGATTGTTCTGGAAATTCCCATGTTGCTGGTTGTTATTACCCTGGAAGTGGTTTTGTTGAAAATTACCCTGATGGTAATTATTCTGACCTTGATTACGGTTATAGTTTCCTTGGTTTTGATTATTTTGAACCTGATGTTGACAAGAGTTGAAATTCCCTTGGTTGTTAAAACCTTGGTTCATTCGGTTCTGGTTCTGATTCTGGTTATAGTTCTGGTTTCTGTTTTGACCATTTTGGTTCTGGGGTTGATTAAACCCGGGTGGTCCAATGTAGTTATTGGAACGATAGCTCAACAGATTCCGGTCCCCTTGCGGTTGGTAGGAATTACCTCTCGTATTGTAGGAACCTTGGGCTGCAAATACGTTCTCTTGAGTGAAGCCACCGGAGGCTGGGCACTCATGATATGGGTGTGGACCACCACATGTTTCACAACTGATAGTTTTATTCTGCTGATTGTGATTTGTCTGGTGAATTCGGAGAACCTCAGCAGACAAATCATCGGATTTTTTGGTAAGAGCAGCTATTTCATTACTTGCCGGAGTGACTGACTTACATGAGTCATTCCTCTCTGTGGAGGAGTCCCAAAAATTATGATGGGCAGTCATGTTTTCGATTAAGCCATAGCACTCTTCAGGGGTCCTTTTCATAAAGGTGCCCCCAGCAGCAGCATTGATGGTGTCACGATGACGAAGTGTCAAACCATTATAGAAGGTATCAATAATGGTGACAAGAAGCATGTTATGATTAGGACACCGATCAATAGCAAGTTTGTAGCGTTCCCATGCCTCAAATAAGGACTCGTCGGGAAGCTGTCTGAAGTTACTAATATCGTTTCTCAGCTTTGTAACCATGGATGGTGGAAAATATTTAGCCAAGAATTTAGTAACCATCTCATCAAAGGTATGTATCGAATTCTTAGGAAGTTGATCGAACCAAGCAGTAGCATGATGAGTGAGAGAATAGGGGAACAGGTATAAACGCAGGCCGTCTTCGGTGACGCCATTTTGTTTCATGCTCTGGGTGACGGTTAAAAATTTATCGAGATGCTTGTTAGCATCGTCACCCGGCAAACCGTGGAACTGACACGAATTCTGGACTTGTTGTATCATGTTGTGTTTCAGTCCAAAATCCGTGGCTCCAATTGTGAGTGGTGCAATGGGTCCACCCCTCCATTTCATGGTAGGTTGACACAGTTCCTCCATAATTCGGGTGTCAGGAACTGCATCCTCCTTGGGAGGGTTAGGGGGCTCGTCGTTCATTTTTAGTGAGTGTTCTTCTTCAACAGAACGTAACTTGGGTACGTTTTTCTGTTTTTTATTCTTTGTTTGTGAACGAGTGCTCATGCACTAAAACCAATTTTCAAAACAAGATCGAGGCAAAACCACAGTGAACTTAAATCCAATAATCGCAAGTGAATGGTTTCTTTGAAAAAGGTACACCACCCACAGGGATACAATGACAAGTTTTTATCTTAAGTTTTGGAACTTATTATGTTCACACCCCCAGTTGGTAGGTGTTCTGCCTTGGTTTGCGGTGGTAAACTTTTATGTAATTATATTCACAGTAAAATGTTTTTGGCTTTTCGTGTATGGGTGAAAAAACTTGGTAAATATTTTTGGAACTGATTCGTTAACCGAAATCGTTCCTTTAAGATTACTCGCAGGCTAGCAGGAGGGAATAAATGGATCCCTCTTCAGTTCGCAATTTAATGTCAGAACTTACCTTATACCAGCTGTTTCAGGTTGTAATCTTAAAGACAACGAAGTAATTTAACTTCACAGTTTGTTTTGCTGTTTATGATTTTTTTGGTGTTTCTAACACTTCAGGAGAAGTGTTAATAAACTTTTTTAGATATGATTTTGATTTTCTCAAAAATTTACAAGTGGTGATATTTGTACAGGAGGGGTTTTGAAAACCACTAAACCTAAAACGTTTTGAAATACGCAACAACCTCCCCGGCAGCGGCGCCAAATTTTGACTCCTCCCAAACCAACCAGTCAACCGGGTGCAGTTGATAGGCCTACCTAGGAGAAAGTACAAGTGTTTTATAATCCGTGGAAGTACAGGGAAATCCCCGGGTCGTTAAGTCCCAACGAGATTGAAATTGTATTTTAAACGTTTGTGGAATAAGTGGCACTGAGGACAGTAACCAGAATGATTGGGGAATGATTATACTACTGATTTCTTGGTATTTGAACAATTTATGGAATGATATAAACAATAACAGATATAATCACAAAAAGCACAACTAGGAATCAAATAACAGACAGAAAAGTGGGTTTTGAACAATTACAAACTACAAGGGGTGCAAGTGAAACTTTTTAAAACTTAAAATTAAAAGAAATTTAAATTGAAAATGAAATTATAAAAATGATTATTTTAATAATTAAATACTAATTAATTAATTAAAACTATTTAAAATGTAAATTAAACCAAATTTAAATTAACTAAAAATTACAAGGATTACAAATTAAACTAAAAACTTGTAAAAATAATTTATAAACCTTAAGAAGAACTTGAAGAAAGTATAAAAATTAAAAATAAATATTTTTGTCTTTTTATGAATTTTCTATTAATTAAAAACTAATTAACTTAATTAAACTAATTAAACTATTTTAAATTACTAATAATACTTAAATGACTTAGAAAATTATGGGAAAATTTATGAAACTAATTAAACATCACAGGAATCCTACAATATTATAAAAAACTTCTAAAAATTATACTTAAGCTATTTCACTAATTATTTACCTTTTAATTAATTTAAACCTAATTTAAATAAGTAAAATAAGAAAAATAGAAAATGAAGAGTAGAAATTTAAAAATATATTTTCTAAATGTCTTAACTAATTTATAAAAATTAGGAAAATTATAAAAACCTACTGTTGTTATTTAAAATTAAAGAAAACTAATTAATTACTAATATTACTTATTTAATTAATTAAACTACTTTTAAATCTAATAAATAGTAAACTGACTAGGAAAAATCTAAGAAAATTATTTTAAATACTTAAAGGTACTAGAAAATTAAGAAAATTATAAAAATGGAAAAGTGCCTATAAATAAGCTAAAATGAAAAATGAAAAAGATAGATTCTATTAAATAGAAGCTATCACTAATTTTATGTTTGTTTTTTTTGGATATTTTCTATTTGACAGCTAAATATAAGATGAAAATAGGAAACTTTTGTGAAACAACTTTTTATTTAGCTTAAAAATAAGCTGTGTGCACCCCCTTAAGCAAGACAGTTGACTTTCTTTGACCACTTAGGCAAATAAGCTCAAATGATTATATGTGGGGTCCACTGATGCGTGGGAATCGCAACAGGCTTTACCTCTCAAGGGATCTTGAGAAGCTTACAACCCCCACCAGGCAGTGTACCTGATCGTTGTAGTATAGTATAGTGACAAGTACCGGGGGATTGATCGTTCAGCTAGGAATAGTGTCGTTAGGATTGAAATTAATCTAACTAGGTCTAAAGGTGAAGGATGATTCTTTTTGTATTTTTATATTTTATGAAAAGCAAGTAAAAATCTCGGGTTTTGGGAGAGTGGGCGGAATTAGTTGCTAATCAACTAACCCAAAAGCTACTATTTAAACTAATTAACAAGAAAAGTAAACTAGTGTTCTACAAGATAAGTGAAGCATGTCTACCTATGATATGTTACTCCTTGCTAGCTATCCAATCCTACCTATTGAATTGTAACCTTGTTTTAATTGACAGGTTGTATTCCTTAATACCATTCATGGGGTGGCACACATAACTCCCCAATTCTATGAGCTCTTATCTCCTCCTACACCATGCCCAGCACAACTATAGGGATTGTAAACAGTGGCTCATGCATTAAATACAACCAATAAAGACCTAGTGCGCATTGGTTCATGTTTCTTAAGATGTTCAAGCATGTTACCATTTGGAGATCTGCCAGTTTTCTTAAGCCTAACATATAAATCATTCAATCAAAACAAGAATCAATAGGAAACAAGAATTATAAACTAAACCAACTAGATCTATTGAAGTTGTCACGCCTTAATTGATGGAGATAGACACACACATCAACAAGAAATCAATGAGATCTAATCAATTATATACAAGTTTCACATAATCACAAGTAGACACAAGGTGAATTAGCAAATCATAATCAAAGAAGGACAATCAACAAGAATAATGAAAGACATAGTTGAGATAGAATCATCAAACCAATACATGATGTTTATGGAGTGATTGAAACCCTCTAAGTTGCTGGAAAAACACCCACCTAAACCCAGGAATCGACTTTAGGGTTTAGGGCTTACAAAAAGTGAAGTTATGAAGTTATATTTATAGGCATGTTTTTTGTCGGCAAGGCGTGACGGCGTCAGCTCGTTCTCTTGACGCCGTCAAGACCATTTTTTCACCAAATTGCAGATCTCTTCGTCCTCTTCGCGTAGGCTTTTGAATCACCTAAATCCGAGTTCGTATGCAAAAGTTATGACCAAAACAATATCAGCTACTCCGCGCGCAAGTTTTGACAAGTTAACATGTGACGGCCTTGGGTGACGCCTTCATTTTCTCTCTGGGCCGTCACCACTTTTACTCTTGACGCCGTCAGGAGTTGCTCTTGACGCCGTCAGGTACTGTTCCCAGCAAGGAAAATTAAGACTTTGCCGTTTTCTTCACTTTTATGCTCCAAAAACGTCCAAAATGCTTCCTTTTCCAGAATTCACTTCCAAAGTACCTAAAATCACAAAAGGAACGATTTAGGGCAATATTTGATCAAATAAATTCGAATTCGGGCTAAAATGACCCCTTAAAAACGGTTCATTTTTTGCCTTATCATATATCCCTACACTTGGGATTTGCTTGTCCTCAAGCAAATGAGCTTTTCCACCAATCAAAATACAAGTTAGGGGTCATTTAACACTAATATAAAAGTAATTACAACAAATGATCATTCCACCTTAGTCAAAACAAGCACGGAGATTATACACTAGCAGCTCACATTAAGTATTTAGATACTCTCATCTCTCGGGTGTTGTAAATTTATATGTCATAATTGGAAATGGAGAAATATCACTCTCTACCTGTCATAGCAAATAGATTACCATAGGCTTGGGAAAGGATCAAACCTCCACCACTTGGCGTAAGCACCTAGGATAAACTATCAAAGAGGTCTTTTAAAGGGTTATAACGTTAGGTGTAGGGGATATGGAAAACACGGTTTTGTTGGATAAACGGATATTTTACTGGTGGCAAGTCAATTGTCTTAGTTAACTACATGTACAATGAGGCGTTGCTAAGCCAAGACTCGACTCAACTTAAACTAACCACAACTCTTTTTGGATTTTCAAGACACTATTTGACTTAAACATAAATAAAAGAAACGGATGGTATCCCGTATTTTTTTCTCTTTTCCTTTTCTATATATATATATATATATATATTTTTCTCTATCTTTTTTTTTTCTTTCTTTTTTTTCCATTTTTTTTTTTTTTTTTTTTTTTTTTTTTTTTTTTTTGCATACACTGTTACTCTACCATCCAAAACAATACATCAAAGGGAGCTCGTTTCCTCCCTACACTTGAGCTTTTACATACTTTACAATCAACTATTCTAATGACTCGAATCAAGATAATCAAAACACTTGGAGTACTTTTAAATATTAACGCACATATGGGGGTAATAATTGACATCATCCCCATTACTCCATTACAATAGTACTTTACCCAATCGTCCCAATCGTCCCAAAACAATATGTACAAGATATGACTCGACTTAGTAACCATGTAATCAATTAGACAACTAACAAAGGGTTTAAACAATTAACAATAATGCACTAAAGATGAGTGCATACACGGAAGGCTAAGGCAATTTGGTTGCACATTTGGGGTGGATTGTAAACAAATTCTTCCTTTAAGTAAAATGCTTAAAGTTAGAAACGAAAAGATAGGCTCGGAGGGGTGTACTAGGGGTATCGTGTACTAAAAATGAGTACAACGCAAAGGTGTGGGAGAATTACTTGACCTATGAAGTCAATGTAATTATATTACAGGTGTAGAACAAGGGTTATCCTAATGCCTCTTATCATGTAGTAAATCCTAACTACACGAATGTAGTCTCACTAGCGGTCTCGGGATGCATCGCTATCACAAGTTCTAGAATCTAAATACTACCGGTACACTCATAAGCACCAACAATGAATGCTTTTTCCTAAAGATCTAAGGGCGAACCTCACATATTTGGGGTGGAAATTTTTGAGTGGTATGGTTTTTGTGCTAGTCATACAACTCCTATCCATGAGACGCTTATTAAGACTAAAGTTTCACTCCTACATGTTGCAAAAAAATTTAAATTTGGTGCTAAAATTGCCCTAACAAATATTTCTCTCAGTTTTATTACACATTCACTATTAAACAAAACAAAAACCAAGTTGAGTAATAGTTTCTAATATACCCTCCCTACACTTAAACCGAACATTGTCCCCAATGTTCTAGATAAAAGATGTAAAAGTAAATAAATAAGAATGAAAGAAACTAATACTCCCCTGATTCGTTCACCGTGGATAATGTGACAACATGGTTAAATCTACCTCCAAGAAGACGAACGTTGAAAGCTTCCCTCCAGAAATATAAATCATCTTCTTGTCCTGTAATCAACAAACACAAAAACCAAAGCATCAAACCGAACAAAAATCACAACTAGATGTAATTCCAGACTTAGAAATAGAAACAAGACAAAGCAACAAAAGGATAGGATACTTGTGGAATGAATTACAAATAGGAACTCATAAAACATATCCACAATTATTGACACACAAACAAGATAAAATATATGCTAGTCATGAATTGTGAAGTTTTCATGTTCGAATTTAGTTCTTTTTAACAAGATATAAATTTCCCTACACTTATCTTTTTGTAAAATACCTTTATATGCAATTAAGACGAGGTTAAAAACAAAATAAAGCATTTTCACAAATTATTCGAAACATGAAAATTAAACAACTATGATTAAGCATATATGACACAAACAAACAAATAAAATAAAAACATGGGTTGCCTCCCAAGAAGCGCTTGTTTTTGTTCGAGTCACGAGCCTGACTCTACCCTTATATAACGAAAATAGGGGAGGTTTTCCCTACACTTAGGATTAAGTGTGGGTGGAAGTAGTGATACACACCCTTAGGGTGGAAATATGCCACGTGAGGTGAAGGGGGTGAGTGAATGGCTTCCTTCATCCTAAAACTACCCGGATAATATAGGTTGATGGGTGGGTCGGTTCCTCTTTTGTCTCCTAGAAATAAATCTAAGGATGGGAAGTTGTGTAAAGGTTGAGGTTCCGGTTCATCAACATTAGGAAATTCCCTAGAACTAGGAGTAAGGTTATCACTACAAGTATTCAAACCTATATCCTCTAGTGGTGCTTGGTCCAAGGGTTCTACCTCAATTGGGGTTCCTATAGTCTCTTCTACTTCTTCCGGGTAAGTCACGGGCGGTGTATGTGCCTCAAATGATGGTAGGACTTGTGGGGTACTTTGTGGGCTTGGATTGTCCACCTCATCCTCCATTTTACCTAGACTACCTATGTGTTTGTTTTGTACTATGATTTTAGGTGACATCCACGCAGGTATCCCTAAGTAATCATCCCCAGACAAACTTCCTGTTTGCTCCTTCAAACTTGTTATTGATTGATTTGTGAGTTGTTTGTCGGGTTGTCTACTCTATAATAATATTGGGCACAATCTTCTATGGCATCCCATGCTTCTTTAGCATTTAATTCCCTAAGGTCCCCGTTGGTAAAATCGTCAATGTACCTTTGGTCATACGGGTGGACACTATAGTAAAAGATTTGAGTTAGGTACCATAGATCGAAACCATGATGAGGAACTATTCGTAGTAAATTTTTAAAACGAGTCCATCCATCATAAATAGGTTCATCTCGATATTGTTTGAACATCAAGATATCATTAGGAGTGAATGGGTTTCGTGGTCGGTAGTATGGTGGATTCGCGTTCTCCATAGTGGTGAACGGAAGAGTCAATGGAAAGGTTTCTACGAACAAATACACAAAGAAAATATAGACTACGAGAAAGCTAATAAAAAGAAAATAAAAATCTCACTAAAAAGGAATCTAATAAGTAGACCTAATAAAAATCAACTTCAACCTAAACAATAACTATTCCCCGGCAGCGGCGCCAAAAACTTGATGCGTGGGAATCGCAACAGGCTTTACTTCTCAAGGGATCTTGAGAAGCTTACAACCCCCACCAGGCAGTGTACCTGATCGTTGTAGTATAGTATAGTGACAAGTACCGGGGGATTGATCGTTCAGCTAGGAATAGTGTCGTTAGGATTGAAATTAATCTAACTAGGTCTAAAGGTGAAGGATGATTCTTTTTGTATTTTTATATTTTATGAAAAGCAAGTAAAAATCTCGGGTTTTGGGAGAGTGGGTGGAATTAGTTGCTAATCAACTAACCCAAAAGCTACTATTTAAACTAATTAACAAGAAAAGTAAACTAGTGTTCTACAAGATAAGTGAAGCATGTCTACCTATGATATGTTACTCCTTGCTAGCTATCCAATCCTACCTATTGAATTGTAACCTTGTTTTAATTGACGGGTTGTATTCCTTAATACCATTCATGGGGTGGCACACATAACTCCCCAATTCTATGAGCTCTTATCTCCTCCTACACCATGCCCAGCACAACTATAGGGATTGTAAACAGTGGCTCATGCATTAAATACAACCAATAAAGACCTAGTGCGCGTTGGTTCATGTTTCTTAAGACGTTCAAGCATGTTACCATTTGGAGATCTGCCAGTTTTCTTAAGCCTAACATATAAATCATTCAATCAAAACAAGAATCAATAGGAAACAAGAATTATAAACTAAACCAACTAGATCTATTGAAGTTGTCACACCTTAATTGATGGAGATAGACACACACATCAACAAGAAATCAATGAGATCTAATCAATTATATACAAGTTTCACATAATCACAAGTAGACACAAGGTGAATTAGCAAATCATAATCAAAGAAGGACAATCAACAAGAATAATGAAAGACATAGTTGAGATAGAATCATCAAACCAATACATGATGTTTATGGAGTGATTGAAACCCTCTAAGCTGCTGGAAAAACACCCACCTAAACCCAGGAATCGACTTTAGGGTTTAGGGCTCACAAAAAGTGAAGTTATGAAGTTATATTTATAGGCATGTTTTTTGTCGGCAAGGCGTGACGGCGTCAGCTCGTTCTCTTGACGCCGTCAAGACCATTTTTTCACCAAATTGCAGATCTCTTCGTCCTCTTCGCGTGGGCTTTTGAATCACCTAAATCTGAGTTCGTATGCAAAAGTTATGACCAAAACAATATCAGCTTCTCCGCGCGCAAGTTTTGACAAGTTAACATGTGACGGCCTTGGGTGACGCCTTCATATTCTCTCTGGGCCGTCACCACTTTTACTCTTGACGCCGTCAGGAGTTGCTCTTGACGCCGTCAGGTACAGTTCCCAGCAAGGAAAATTAAGACTTTGCCGTTTTCTTCACTTTTATGCTCCAAAAACGTCCAAAATGCTTCCTTTTCCAGAATTCACTTCCAAAGTACCTAAAATCACAAAAAGAACGATTTAGGGCAATATTTGATCAAATAAATTCAAATTCGGGCAAAAATGACCCCCTAAAAACGGTTCATTTTTCGCCTTATCATCCACAGTAATGAAACTTGGTTCAATTAAGCACAAGAGACTTAAATAAGCTAAAAACAACAAGTTTTGATCACTGATAAGCTAATAAGGTGGAAGTAAGCACTTTGAAGACTTGAGTTCAA
This sequence comes from Artemisia argyi, assembly GCA_030686995.1. Lineage (NCBI taxonomy): Eukaryota > Viridiplantae > Streptophyta > Magnoliopsida > Asterales > Asteraceae > Artemisia > Artemisia argyi. The sequence goes on from CM060696.1 coordinate 105,046,974, forward strand.
CACAGAGATGGGACAAACTTAAGGGTTGATTCCAGGTAGGGTCCACTAATTCCTAGGTCAAACTAATGGTCAAATCTTGTACCCTGGTAGGAGGGGGGTTGGGAAATCCCAAGGTGAACCACTGAGACCCACTGATGTGGGCTACAACAGCCACCAAAGGTGGTGGTGTTGTGGTGGTCTGCTGGTGCAGGGGAGGTCAGTCCCCCTGCAAGTGAGTTTGGAGGTGTGTGGAGCCCACACAAAAAATCACCAAAGTAAAGTGATTGTGGGATCTTATAGATGAGCTGAGCTATTACAAGTCCTAAAAAGCACAAGGTCTAAATCCTTACCCTAAAATAACAAATATTCTTCCCATTTTGGCAAAATCTGACAATTTGCAAATTTGACTTTGTATATTTTGATGAAGAGTTGACTTTGGTGAACTTTGGTGCTAATTTTCTTACTGATTAAGTGATGTTAAGCTAATAAGTGGTGAAAATAAGCCAGGTAAATCAACTTTCACATCAATATGAAGATTATGGAACCAAAACTTGAAACAGATTAACAAGTGAGATGCAAATCAAGTTGATTTTGACTTTTGGTGAAACAAGGCCAAATTTTTATGATGTTCTGAGTCTATATGATCCTAATGGTCATGTATTACCAGAAAACAACACCACACTTAAACTAAAACCCCAAGTATTTTGCTGATCCAAACACACCTTTTAAAGACTGATTTTTTAGATTTCAAAGAGATCCAAGGTTTTAGACCACAAACTTGGTTCCAGAACTTCACTTAGGCTAAATTAAGCTGAATCAAACACTTGTTCACTGGTTTTAACAACAAACACCCAAGATTATTAAATGGACTAATTTGACTGCCAAATTATGAAATGTAAACAACTATGAGAATTAATAAACAACCTACTGATTTTAAGCTAGATTATGACTATTTAACACTGAATAAGCACAAATAAGCAAGAAATAAGCTATGCTACAGAAACTATAAGAAATTAAGATTTTAGAGGAATTTCAAAATGAGCAAAGCTTACAAACCACCTTTAGCATGAACAAAGGGTTTTCCACTTAAGCCTATCTTTAAATAGGCTTATCCACTTCCAAGCTTGCCCTTCAATGCTTCTCAATTCCTGAAATCAAACTCAAAACAAACACAGTTGACTTATGTTGACTGATTTTATATTTTTGGTTTTTTCTACTAGTACTGAGTTTTTATGGTCTCTATAAGCTTTAATAAGCTTAAGGGAACTTAAGTGAGCCTAAGCAGTCCACAATCACACTACATTATCAATTCAGAAAGATGAGATTTTTAAAGAAACTTAGCATAAACTTAATTGATGAAGAAAACTTGAATTTGAAACTTGAACTGAGATTGGATTACACTAAAATGCTTGGTACAATACTTGAAATTGAAAATTACAACTGAATTTGAAATTCTACTTTAATTCGACATAAAAATTAACTTAATTAACTACTACCCTTCTTCCTTGCATTCTTCTCTCTTTTATAGCTTGAATTAGGGTTCCCAGTTGTCTTCTGAACATTTCCCATCAGCAATCTTAGCCATTGGATGACTGAAACCAATCTCAACCGTTTATACGATTTTGGCGGGAAAATTGGTTTGGACGTTATAGGCAAGAGGGGGGTGGTGGCATTTAATGTGAGGTGATTTGAGGTGCAGGGGGTGTGGGAAGGTGATGATGAGTTTCGCAAGGGGTGGTGATGGGCTGCAAAACCAGGTGGTATGGTGGTTTGGCTGTGGTGAGTGAGGGAGAGGGAAAAGGGAAGGGTGGTTTGGGGTTTGACTGGTATTTGACCAAGGGGTCAAACGTTGACCCCGTTTTTATTAGTAAAAAGGTGTTTGGGCTGTGGGTGTTTTGGGCCAAGATAAGGGAAATGGGCTGGGTGGATTATGGATTGGATTTGGTTTTTGGGAGTAGTATTATTTAAGGGTCCGGTTTAGGTTTAATGAATCACAAGGACCAAATGTGTAATAAGCCGAAAGTTAGGGGGTGAGTTTTGGCAATCTTCCAAAGTTTCCATAAGGTCCATTTTTGCCAAATGATGAATAGTATGAGGTCCAATATTGATTTTTTCCATTTTAATTACCCAAGGACTATTTCTGCCAAACTTTCAAACTTCAGGGACCTGATGTGTTATTTCACCAAACTTTTCCACCAAGGACCAATCCTGCCATAAAAGATTAGTGCAAGGACAAAATTTGTTTTTCTCAAAGTTTTAATATCCCAGGGACCATTTTTGTCATTTTTCAAAGTTCAGGGACTAAACTTGCAATTTTGTGAAACTTTGCACCAAAGGACTAATTATGTAACTTTTTGATTTAAAAGGACCTTTGGTGACTTTTTCAAGTTTTTAGAATAAACAGGGACTAGATTTGACAACTTTTGAAAGTTGAGGGACTGAAACTGCCAATTATGCAAACTTTGTACGTTTTTCATCTGTTTTTGATTATTTTGCATTTGAAACATGTAAAACACATTCCTGGGATATTTTCACTATTTTGTTGTGATATTGAGTGTTTTTGGATGTTTTGGCAGTTCAGATTGGTATAAAATGATGAGTATTTAGACTCTCATCAGTAAGGCTGATAAGAATAAGCAAGTTATGGCTTATCAACCACCTCAACCTAAGAAGAACCCTCCTAAGAAGAATAATCCGAAGAAGGATCAAGGATGTCATTACTGCAAAGTGATGGGTCACTGGAAGAGGAATTGTCATCTTTATCTCGATGACTTGCGAAACAATAAGGTTAAGAAGACTGGGCACATGGGCGCCAGTACTTCAGTTAACTTATTTGTCATTGAATTATTTTACTTTATCTCATAAATTAAATTCCTGGGTATATGATACTGGATGTGGTATTAACATTTGTAATACACTACAGGGGTTTAGAGAGGAAAGGAGACTAGCTTATGGGGAGCAATTTCTGCATGTAGGCAATGGAGCACAAGCAGCAGTTGAAGCCATAGGAGTGTTTAATTTAGTTTTACCTTCTGGTTTAGTACTAATTTTAAACAATTGTCATTATGCAACTTCTATAATTAGAGGTGTTGTTTCCTTTTCATGTTTGTTGGATCTTGGTTTTACTCATACTATTGATGGCAATAAAATTTCTGTTTCTTTAAATGGTGTATTTTATTTTAATGTTGTTGCTGTGAATGGTGTGTTTGAAATTGATATAAATGATTGTATGTCCTACAATAATAATAATTCAATGTACAACATTAGTAAGAGAATGAAGTATGACTTGAATTCTTCTTACCTTTGGCACTTGACATTGCGTTTCTGCGCGTATCAAATTAATATACAAGGTAGACGTGAGTGGAATTCGCTAATTAACCTTTAGGAAAAGTTTAACTTGCGAAAACTCGTGAATACAATATATATATGTGATACCGGGTAAGTGATTACCTGGGTCGTGTCCCAACGAGGTGTAAATGGGCAATATCGTGTGAGATTTGGAGATTAAAATGCTTGTAAGGAATGATTTTTGATTATTTGGAATTGTTGAATTACGCTAAATTGCAAATAACGTACGAAAACTTAAATAAACGCAACTAAAACACGAATACAAACAAGTAATGAAAACTAGAACTTTAAAACTACTTAAAATCCTACGGGAGTGATAATAGGAAACTAGGGAACCCTAAAACGTAATATAATTTAAAAAAGCGAAAGTTAATTTAAGAAAAACGCGAGTGCGCAAATTAAAACGTGAATTTAACGCTATGCTTGTTCTACGGGTACGAAATTAATTTTCCTACGTTCTAAAATGTAAAAGAAAATTTTGAGAAAAAGAAAAATATTTTTTTGGTTTTTATATTTTTTTTATATGAATTAAAAATTAAAATGACAAAATAAATGATTTAAAATTAGTAAAACTATTTAGAAAATTCTAAGAAAATTTTGGAAAGTCTATGATACTGTAAATAAGCTAAGAAAAATAAAAACTTGGATAAAGCAGTTCTAAATAAGCAAAAATAAGCTAGTTTAAAAAACTGGATATAAAATAAGCAAACCACAAACTACATAACTAACTAATAATATAAGTATCAACAATAAAACTCTATAGTTCAGATGGTTGGGGAGCTTGTTGTGTGTGAGCTAAGATCCAGAGGTCAGGGGTTCGAATCCCCCTTACCTCATTTTTTTACAAACATTTTTCTTTCCACTTTCTTTCTTTTTGCAAAATGTTCTAACATCAAAACTCACTTTTGCAGAAACAAATTATTTCTGAGAAGTCTTTTAAACAAGCTTAAGCTATCTCTAAATCTCATCAGTGGAGGTTTTTCTTACTTTTTAGATGAAAGTTTCGAAATAAAGTCGCCAACCGAATAACCACATTAGCACAAGCCAAACACAAACTACCATAAACCAACAACATGCTAACAACAAACGCAACTGAGCTAAATAATCAAACTAAGCTAAAATGAACTAATGACAAGAACAAATAAGCACCTGAAGAATGCAAAAAAAAGCTTAACTGGCATGCAGACAAACAGTCCAAGGGGCTTGTTTTGAGGGCTGGATAAGCAGTTAAGAAAAAAATCACAAAAATAAAATAAAAATATGTTAATGTAAATAAGCTGTGAAACAAACCACAAACCAAATTCTAAGCCAAATTGGTTACTAACGAGCACATTAAAAATCACTTCTTGCGGGCTGTTGGAACCTAAAGGGACTGTTGTAACAGGTTATAATGGGTGAGTTCGTAGGCTGATATTTAGCTAAAAAAAACTTTCAAATGCGAAAACAAACTTGGACTTGTTAACACAATACTACTAACTATTTGTAAAACTAAAATCAAAGCCTAAACCTAACTTAACCTAAACTAGAAACGACCTCAAAAGTGAGCTTGAGGCCAGCAGGCGGCATTTGGATCAAAGGGCAACTTAAATCTGAACTTTAAAGCGTAAGATAAGTCAAGGTAATTAAAAGTTACACTAAAAACTACTTGTAATCCTAAATTGGAAATCTAAAACTTACTTTGACCTATCTAAATGAGAGATCAAAAGTAACTGTATGGGCAGATTCTTAACTGATGTGCAGGCCTAAGTGGTGAGTTTGAGCAAAAATTTGAGCAAGTGTATGATAAGACTAGTAATCAACAACTGTTGAAATGTAAAGTTAAGCTGGAACAGTGTTCAAAATAGCAAAAATCATGGAATTTGAAAAAGGGTTGAAGCTAAAAAAATGGGTTGTACCTAACTGATGCAGCAGTGTAAGTAAAGTGGGTAAATTATGGTGAGTTTCGACTTAAAGGGCAAATTACATGCACTAGCAACTAATACAAGCCTAATGGAGACTAAAGAGAAAAACAAATCAACAACTAAAAGGGCCTGATCTAAGTCCTATCTAAGCTTATATTTAAAGACAGTTTATTTAAAAAATCTCATGAAACTATTTGAAACCTAATAGAAGTTATTTAAACCTTCCTACAAACTTCTAGTAATCAAGTAGCAAAGCAAATCATAATATCATATGAAAATAAAAACTAGTCTAACTTGAACAGGATCCTTGATCCAAACTTGTATTAATTCGAAAAAAAACTTGAGTACAAATAAAATTAACATGAGTTGTAAAAAAACTGAAACTAACAATTAATCTTAAACTAACTAAAATCCTACTACTAATTTCCTAATGTCCTCATCAAATGAGCTACAATTGATATTTATAATGGAACTGAAGTAGGAGGGCTATCTCTCTTTTTTCTTTGTCGGCTTGTGTCTTGTGTTTTCTTAGTGAGAGGATGAGAGTCTTGAACCTTGTTGTGCTTGTTAACTCTAATCTCAGCCATAGGTACAAAACTTGGAGGCCACACCCATGAATCTGAGCCGTTGGATTGAAATAATTGGCGTGGATGGGTGACATGGAGGTGGATACCCGTGAATGGTGTCTTGGAGTAGGTGAATGATGCTTTTGAGGGGATGGAGATGGCGTGTAGCAGGTAAAGCAAGGAGGGTGGATTGTATGGCGGTTAATGGGGAGGAAGGGGATACAGTTTGACTGGGTTGAAGTCAAAGAGATAAAAATGGGGGCGTATTTTATTATTGAATGGGATTAGGTTTAGGTAAAAAGGGTGGGGTGGATTTGTGTTGGTGATGGGCTGGAGTAGTAATTTTGGGCCAATGGGTGATAAGGGCTGGTAATGGTTGAGGTGTGGATTTTGGATTATGGATTTTATTATCAAAGGTCCGTTTGGTTTGTAACAAGTAACAACAAGGACCATTTTTTTTGCAATTGTCCAAAAATTAAGGGACCATTCATGTCATTTTTTCAAACTCTTTCCAAGGACTAAACTTGCCATATTTGAGTTACCAAAGGACCTCAATTGATTATTTTCCAAATTTAAACTTCAAGGACCAAAACTGCCAATTTTCAAACTTGGAGGACCAAATATGTAAATTCTCCAAACATTTTACCCAAGGACCGTTTTTGATAAATTTTTAACTTTCAAAGGACTCGGGTTGACTTTTCTTTCAAAATTATTTTACCAGGGACCAATTTTGTCAATTTGTGAAAGTTCAGGGACTGATTTTGACAACTCTTCATATTTTGCTCATTTTTCGTCTGTTTTCAATCCTTTGTACCTGAAATACGCAAAAACACACTCCAAAGATATTTGTGATGTTATTTGACCATTTTGAAGTGTTTTTGATCGTTTTGACTTGAAATTTGGACGAAAAGATATGTGTAAAACGACACATATCAAATCCCCCACACTAAGCAATTGCTAGTCCCTAGCAATTTTTGAAAATTTAATAGATTTGAAACTCTTTACCAAAAGCCATTACTTCTGGAGTAGCCAGATGTATCGATTCAAGTAAGAACTATGGTCCACCTGATAACCATGTGATTTTGAGCAAACCACCAGCTGTCAACGGATTTGATTTGTCTTTACCAAAAGCCGTTTGCTTCTGGACTAGCCAACTCTTGATCGAATAGTCAATATCTTGGTGAGCTGATTACCAATTATGGTTTTTCCACTGCCTTTACCACAAGCCATAATCTTGCGGGCTAGCCAACTCATTTGCTTTTGAAGATATGGGGAGTTGAGGAACCATACAATTTTTGGCAAATTGCAAGCCATCAAGGGGTTTGAGTTATCTTTACCAAGAGCTGTTTGCTCCTGGATTAGCCAATCCTTTAGTCGTTTAGACACGGCGAATTGATAACCACAAATTTTTTTGAAATAAAGTGAAAAATTTTTTAAAATTTTTGCCAAAAACGGGGGTATAAGATAGTAAAATGTAATAAAATTCGCTAGAATAGCGAAATATCCCCCACACTTAGAATGAATATTGTCCTCAATATTCAAAGGCCTGGCTATTATGCCGACTCTTTGAACGTAAAAAGGCAACATTACAATCTAAATGTGGAAACACCATTTTTGCTTTTTTCACTTTTGTAACCATAATAGGGGTAACTCCCCCACACTTAGGGTGAAAACCCTAAGTACATGCTACTGTTTTTGTTTACCGAGTCACTAGCTTGACTCGACCCCGAATTCATTTGTCCTTGGGGAAGCATGATGTGGAAGAGACAATCTCCATCGGACTTTCATTCAAGATGTTTGGACAAACATTTGAAGCACGTGAAAGTTCCACACCGATGAGATAAGTACTCGGCTTAAGATAATGGTAAATGAAAATGCCGGGATCAAATATAGTGTCTTCATTCCCGAAGGAGTGAAGAAGAGAGGAAGTCACCAAGTAGGTGAAGAAAAGAAAGAAAATCATGATAACAATCATGACAAGATCTTCTTCCTCGAGAGCAGGCTCATTAGCCTGAATTTGGATTTCAAGGGTTAAGCTCATTAGGTTTGAAAACATCCCGGGAGGGAGGGTGGGAATTTGTAAATTCTCATGATTGAGTACATTTCCCCCCGGGCTATCATACTCCGGTGGAAATATGATATGAGTGAGTTCACCGGAGAACTCCTCGCTAAGAGAATCAATCACAAGATGTAAATCTGTGAACTCATGTTCCGGAGTAGACTCATCACAATCCTCAATCTGAGTACCAAAGATTGGATTATCAGAAATCAAAGTGAATTCATATTCGAATTCAAACAAAGGATTGGTGAGAGTCGTTTTGAATGCTTCGGGAACAAATTGATTATCATTCTCTATTGGACTGCTGGGATAAGAACTGAGTGACTGATCATGATAGAGGAGACTTTCAATTTCTCAAAGATCGGCTTCAAAGTCAACGAGATCATCGTCACTTCCCGTTGGAAGTAGATTGATGTGAGTGAGTTCATCGGCGAACTCCTCAAGACGATGATCAGCATCAGAATGTGGAACTGATGCCTCAACATATTCAATGTCTCCATAAGATGTATAATCATCGCTAAATTCGGAGAAAGTATCAAATTGATCTTTTGGACACTCAAGAGGGGGAAGGTAAATCACACACATGGTCAAAAGTTCCCTGTGACTCTCTTGGGATTGGGACAAGGCTCTCAACACTAGTCTTTATGAATTCGTCCGATTCCTTATCAGGAACGGTGCTAAGATGCTCATCCCCCATGTTTAGAGAGTGAGTGTGAACTTTGGGTGTGATAACAACAGACTGAGGGAGTTGAGAAGTACTAGCAGTTATAAATTTCATTTGTTCTTCTGCTAGTAATTCCATCATAGTCTTTTCTCCCTGATTTTTCATGGAAGCAACCACAACTGATGAATTTGATGAGTCTTGACGAATATCAAGGGTATCTTCATCATCACTATCGTCATCATCATCGTAGATGATAGTTTTACACATTCGAAATCTTACTCTAGCTGCTTCTTTTGCTTCTTCAGCTAGTATTTCTTTGTAAGACTTCGGACGAGGTTCTTCCGGAGCAGGTTTGTTAACCAAATCCTTAAGATCATTTAAAGTATTTAAAACATTTTGCAAAAGTTCTTGAGGAAATGGTTGAGGTTGTGTTTCAAAAGTTTGGTATTGTGGAGGTTGGTCGTGATAATTGTTGTCACAAGGAAAAAGATTCCTAGTTTGACAATCGGTGCTAAAATGTGGACCTCCACAATACTCACAACCGTATTGTTGTGAAGTTGGTGCATTTTGAAACGATTCGGCATTGTAATTTTGATAACACGGATTATGCTCATATAAAATGAAATTGTTTTGTGGCTCATTACAAAAGCTCGGATTAGAATCATAAGCGAATGAATTACTCGAACCACAAAACAAACAACTTCCATTTTGAATATCATTACCACATCGTTTACATGTACACCAACGACATGGCAACCCAAAAAGCGGCTCACCACAACCGACACAAGGAATAAAAGTCAGAGGTGGGACAAGTGGTGTGCTCTGAGAGCTAGGAATTTCCACCACTTCCGTTAAAGTCTCTGGTTTTTGATCTTGATAAACGTGAAGATTAGGCAAGTCGTTCTTTTCAGTCACTGCTCTATGCTCTGTACGTTTGCTTGACAAACCTTTAACCGTAAATCCTGAAAGGTTAGGATCAATTCTTGATGGTTTGTCATTAATAGCGCGTATTTTAGGCAGTGATGGGTAGTTTGAAGAATTCGGTGAATCATCGAGAGAATTTGGATGTATGAACAAATTGCATGTAGTGCAAAAGCTGTTACTACAATTATTTCCACACTTCTCACAAATACACCGGAAACAACGATAGTCATTCTCAATCGAGCTTTTACAGTGAAAACACATGTAGCCGAGAGACGCCATAAGAATTATACATGAGAGGGGTATAAGAAGGTAGAATCAAACGGATAGAGGGTAAGGAAAAATATTTTTGGGTTTTTCGAAAAAGACATCAATTAAAACGAGACTAACTCAAAAAGACAATGGTGAACTTAAACCAATAATCACAATGTAAATGGCTTCTTTGAAAAAGGTACACCAATTCACAAGGATACAATGGCAAGTTTTAATCTTTTGTTTGGGAACTTATTAATGTTTACACCCCCAGTTGGTAGGTGTTCAGCCTTGGTTCTCGGCGGTGTGTTTTATGCTTATCTTTTATTTAACAAGAAAAACGGAAAATGTTTTTGTATTTTTTATATGATAAATACATACAAAAGAAAATGAAAATATTTTTGTGTTTTACAAGTTTTTGAAAGCGATAACTTCTTGACGAAGGTTCTACAAGTCACTAATCGTTAAAATCGAAACGATATTGTCGCAACACAACCTCCCCGGCAGCGGCGCCATTTTGACATTGCGTTTCTGCGCGTATCAAATTAATATACAAGGTAGACGTGAGTGGAATTCGCTAATTAACCTTTAGGAAAAGTTTAACTTTCGAAAACTCGTGAATACAATATATATATATGTGATACCGGGTAAGTGACTACCCGGGTCGTGTCCCAACGAGGTGTGAATGGGCAATATCGTGTGAGATTTGGAGATTAAAATGCTTATAAGGAATGATTTTTGATTATTTGGAATTGTTGAATTACGCTAAATTGCAAATAACGTACAAAAACTTAAATAAACGCAACTAAAACACGAATACAAACAAGTAATGAAAACTAGAACTTTAAAACTACTTAAAATCCTACGGGAGTGATAATAGGAAACTAGGGAACCCTAAAACGTAATTTAATTTAAAAACGCGAAAGTTAATTTAGGAAAAACGCGAGTGCGCAAATTAAAACGTGAATTTAACGCTATGCTAGTTCTACGGGTACGAAATTAATTTTCCTACGTTCTAAAATGTAAAAGAAAATTTTGAGAAAAAGAAAAACATTTTTTTGGTTTTTATATTTTTTTATATGAATTAAAAATTAAAATGACAAAATAAATGATTTAAAATTAGTAAAACTATTTAGAAAATTCTAAGAAAATTTTGGAAAGTCTATGATACTGTAAATAAGCTAAGAAAAATAAAAACTTGGATAAAGCAGTTCTAAATAAGCAGAAATAAGCTAGTTTAAAAAACTGGATATAAAATAAGCAAACCACAAACTACATAACTAACTAATAATATAAGTATCAACAATAAAACTCTATAGTTAAGATGGTTGGGGAGCTTGTTGTGTGTGAGCTAAGATCCAGAGGTCAGGGGTTCGAATCCCCCTTACCTCATTTTTTTACAAACATTTTTCTTTCCACTTTCTTTCTTTTTGCAAAAATGTTCTAACATCAAAAATCACTTTTGCAGAAACAAATTATTTCTGAAAAGTCTTTTAAACAAGCTTATGCTATCTCTAAATCTCATCAGTGGAGGTTTTTCTTACTTTTTAGATGAAAGTTTCGAAACAAAGTCGCCAACCGAATAACCACATTAGCACAAGCCAAACACAAACTACCATAAACCAACAACATGCTAACAACAAACGCAACTGAGCTAAATAATCAAACTAAGCTAAAATGAACTAATGACAAGAACAAATAAGCACCTGAAGAATGCAAAAAAAAGCTTAACTGGTATGCAGACAAACAGTCCAAGGGGCTTGTTTTGAGGGCTGGATAAGCAGTTAAGAAAAAAATCACAAAAATAAAATAAAAATATGTTAATGTAAATAAGCTGTGAAACAAACCACAAACCAAATTCTAAGCCAAATTGGTTACTAACGAGCACATTAAAAATCGCTTCTTGCGGGCTGTTGGAACCTAAAGGGACTATTGTAACAGGTTATAATGGGTGAGTTCGTAGGCTGAGATTTAGCTAAAAAAAACTTTCAAATGCGAAAACAAACTTGGACTTGTTAAGACAATACTACTAACTATTTGTAAAACTAAAATCAAAGCCTAAACCTAACTTAACCTAAACTAGAAACGACCTCAAAAGTGAGCTTGAGGCCAGCAGGCTGCTGTTACAGCAGGCGGCATTTGGATCAAAGGGCAACTTAAATCTGAACTTTAAAGCTCAAGATAAGTCAAGGTAATTAAAAGTTACACTAAAAACTACTTGTAATCCTAAATTGGAAATCTAAAACTTACTTTGACCTATCTAAATGAGAGATCAAAAGTAACTGTATGGGCAAATTCTTAACTGATGTGCAGGCCTAATTGGTGAGTTTGAGCAAAAATTTGGGCTAGTGTATGATATGACTAGTAATCAACAACTGTTGAAATGTAAAGTTAAGCTGGAACATTGTTCAAAATAGCAAAAATCATGGAATTCAAAAAAGGGTTGAAGCTAAAAAAATGGGTTGTAACTAACTGATGCAGCAGTGGAAGTAAAGTGGGTAAATTATGGTGAGTTTCAACTTAAAGGGCAAATTACATGCACTAGCAACTAATACAAGCCTAATGGAGACTAAAGAGAAAAACAAATCAACAACTAAAAGGGCCTGATCTAAGTCCTATCTAAACTTATATTTAAAGACAGTTTATATAAAAAATCTCATGAAACTAGTTGAAACCTAATAGAAGTTATTTAAACCTTCCTACAAACTTCTAGTAATCAAGTAGCAAAGCAAATCCTAATATCACATGAAAATAAAAACTAGTCTAACTTGAACGGGATCCTTGATCCAAACTTGTATTAATTCGAAAAAAAACGTGAGTACAAATAAAATTAACATGAGTTGTAAAAAAACTGAAACTAACAATTAAGCTTAAACTAACTAAAATCCTACTACTAATTTCCTAATGTCCTGATCAAATGAGCTACAATTGATATTTATAATGGAACTGAAGTTGGAGGGCTATCTCTCTTTTTTCTTTGTCGGCTTGTGTCTTGTGTTTTCTTAGTGAGAGGATGAGAGTCTTGAACCTTGTTGTGCTTGTTTACTCTAATCTCAGCCATAGGTACAAAACTTGGAGGCCACACCCATGAATCTGAGCCGTTGGATTGAAATAATTGGCGTGGATGGGTGACATGGAGGTGGATACCCGTGAATGGTGTCTTGGAGCAGGTGAAGGATGCTTTTTAGGGGATAGAGATGGCGTGTAGCAGGTAAAGCAAGGAGAGTGGATTGTATGGTGGTTAATGGGGAGGAAGGGGATACAGTTTGACTGGGTTGAAGTCAAAGAGATAAAAATAGGGGCGTATTTTATTATTGAATGGGATTAGGTTTAGGTAAAAAGGGTGGAGTGGATTTGTGTTGGTGATGGGCTGGAGTAGTAATTTTGGGCCAATGGGTGATAAGGGCTGGTAATGGTTGAGGTGTGGATTTTGGATTATGGATTTTATTATCAAAGGTCCGTTTGGTTTGTAACAAGTAACAACAAGGACCATTTTTTTGCAATTTTCCAAAAATTAAGGGACCATTCATGTCATTTTTTCGAACTCTTTCCAAGGACTAAACTTGCCATATTTGAGTTACCAAAGGACCTCAATTGATTATTTTCCGAATTTAAACTTCAAGGACCAAAACTGCCAATTTTCAAACTTGGAGGACCAAATATGTAAATTCTCTAAACATTTTACCCAAGGACCGTTTTTGTTAAATTTTTAACTTTCAAAGGACTCGGGTTGACTTTTCTTTCAAAATTATTTTACCAGGGACCAATTTTGTCAATTTGTGAAAGTTCAGGGACTGATTTTGACAACTCTTCATATTTTGCTCATTTTTTGTCTGTTTTCAATCCTTTGTACCTGAAATACGCAAAAATACACTCCAAAGATATTTGTGATGTTATTTGACCATTTTGAAGTGTTTTTGATCGTTTTGACTTGAAATTTGGACGAAAAGATATGTGTAAAACGACACATATCAGCACTGTAGACTTTCCCATATAGGCAAGACTCGCATGCAAAAGCTGCATAAAGATAGGCTTTTGAAAAATATCAATGATGAGTCATTTGATAAGTGTGAGTCTTGTATTTCTGGGAAGATGACTAAGAAACCTTTTCATAGCAATATGGAAAGAGCTTCAGATCTACTTGGTTTGATACACACTGATGTGTGTGGACCACTTAGACATGTGTCAAGGAAAGGTGATGTTTACTTCTTAACTTTTACAGATGATTTCAGCCGTTATGGTTATGTTTATTTACTTAAGCATAAACATGAGGTGTTTGAAACATTTAAAGTTTTCAAAGCAAAAGTAGAGTTGCAATTAGGAAATAAGATTAAAGCTCTTCGTTCTGATCGAGGTGGTGAATACCTTAGTCAAGATTTTAAAGATTTCTTAACTGAGAATGGAATTGTCCAGAATCTCACATCTCCAAATACTCACAACAAAATGGTGTATCTTAGAGAAGGAATCGTACATTGATGGACATGGTTCGATCAATGTATAATCTTACTAATCTTCCTTTGTCTTTTTGGGATTATGCTCTTGAATCAGCTGTTCGTATTTTGAATATGGTTCCCACAAAGAAGGTTGATAAGACACCATATGAGACGTGGACTGGAAAAGCTCCGAACTTTTCTTATTTAAAGGTATGGGGTTGTGAGGCGTATGTTAAACGTGACTCACAAGATAAACTCCAACAAAGATCTGTAAAGTGCATTTTTGTAGGATACTCAAAGGAGACAATGGGTTACTACTTTTACTACCCACCTGAGAACAAAGTGTTTGTTGCTAGGTATGGTGATTTTCTTGAAATTGATCTAGTATCTCAAGAAGTCAGTGGGAGAGTATATGATCTAGAATATGATCAAGATAATGCATTACCTTCAGAAAACACTAGCACACTTCCTATAGAACCTAAAAGTCTGGGTCCTCCACCGGAAGTTGAAGTAGTTCCCATTCGCAGATCTTCTAGATCTGTGAAAGCTCCTGACCGTCTATGTCTTAATGTAGAGGTTGAGGAAAATTTACTAGGGGATCTTAATGAACCTACTAGTTATGGAGCTGCCATTAATAGTCCTGAGAAGGAAAAATGGAAAGCTACTATGAATGGGGAAATACAATCCATGCATGATAATGAAGTCTGGACAGAAGTAGACCTTCCTCCTGGTGCCAATGTAGTTGGGATTAAATGGCTCTACAAGATTAAGACTGACATGGATGGAAATGCACACACTTATAAGGCTCGTCTGGTTGCTAAAGGTTTTACTCAAACTTTTGGAATTGATTACGAGGAGACGTTTTCTCCTGTAGCAGACATAAGAGCTATAAGAATTCTCATAGCTATAGCAGCGTACTATGACTATGAGATATGTCAAATGGATGTGAAAACCACTTTCTTAAATGGTCATCTAGATGAAGACATCTATATGGCACAACCAGAAGGGTTTGAAAATACAAAGTTTCCAAATTGTGTATGCAAACTTCAAAGATCCATTTATGGATTGAAGCAAGCATCAAGACAATGGAACAAGAGATTTGATGCTAAGATCAAAAAGTTTAGATTCACTCAGAATCTTGATAAGCCATGTGTGTATCACAAAGCTAGTGGGAGTGATAATGTAATTTTCCTAATTTTATATGTAGATGACATATTGATCATGGGAAAAGACATTCCAAGTTTGCAAAAGGTTAAGGCATATCTTGGAAAGTGCTTTTCTATGAAAGATTTAGGAGAAGCTGCATACATTCTGGGAATCAAAATCTATAGAGATAGATCAAGGCGGTTAATAGGATTAAGTCAAAGTGCTTACATTGAAAAAATATTGAAAAGGTTCAATGTTGATACAAAAGTTGGGCGTTCCTAGTTTGGGTTCCTGCTCTCGTACCAATTAGCTTCTTAATGCTTGTAACCTGTGCACTAAGAAAATAAACAAACACCATTAGGCTTATCATGGGATTGTCTCCCACGATTATCCTCCAGCGTGAGAGTAAGTAATCGGTTTAGGATTATATTCAAGAATTAGGGTTTCGTGAATCTTACCTTTAATGAGAATTATGTCATTCTATATATAGGTACAGAATCCTTGTAGGTTTCGTGCTCCCTACTCTTCGCATGCGTAGTGCTTATCCAGTCTAAGGATCTTTATCCATAAATAGAAGATCCTCTATCTAGACCATAAATAGTTTGGTTGGGCTTGGGCCTACGTGAGTCCAACCCATTGGTAGTGCGGCCCAAATCATTGTTATGATAGCCCACGCATGGTGGGTTTGGGCCTTAGTAATGTTTATCATTTGGGCTCGTGGCCCAAATATAGACTATACGTCATCATGTCCCCCAGTCTAGTGTGCGTAGCTTATAGCCGCGGATGCTAGACTAGTGAAAGCAACGGTAAGTGTGGCGGGAAAAGTTACCGCTCAATATTAGGGACTATGTATCTAGACCAAAATATCCTCAAAAATGCCTTGGGAAACGAGGAGTGTGGCCACGTGTATATCGGGAAGTGGGAAAAAGTGCATGTACCCGATCGTCTTCTAGCCACACGATTATGTTAGTGGATTCCACGTGGCTAGCTTGCTAGGGTTTTTGTGACCCTATATAAATCATCGCCTCCCATTTTACTTGAATCCTCACAGTAAAAAACCTATGTCCACCATTTGCAAAATTATTAGAGCTTCGTTTTAGAGATCAACTGTTTGATTAGGTAACCGCGAATACGTGCTTTAGCTAGTATTGTCATTCTCTAGAAATGGTTCATCAATTACATGAGTTTCTGTCTGAAATGGACGAGGATGAACTGCGTCAATTCTCCTCTGATTATTTCATTCCTCTTGATGTGCATCTGGTAGTACCGGAGGCCAACGCGTGTATCGCGGATTTCCTTGCGGGAAAAGTAGGGTTATATATGCGCTTTTTTGAGTACGCGAATCAGCGCGTACCTATATCCTTATTCTTGAGTAATCTGCTCAACTTCTACCATCTTCATATTTCCCAGCTGCACTGTATAGGTGCGGCGAAAATTTCAAAATTTGAAATAAACTGCCGTTTGCTAGCGGTCAACCCAACCATTAACCTATTCCGTGCGTTTTACCGCACAACGTGGTCGCATGGATGGGTGTCTTTTTCGAAGCACTCTGGGCGCCTTCAGTGTTATACAGAGAAGGTGGATTCCCTTAGGGATTGGAGGGAGAAATTTTTCTGGGTAGATGATATAGTATTTCCGGCGCCGTTTGAGTTTTATACTCAAGGGACGCTGCCAAGGGATGAGCGCCCTTTACCCGGCTCTTATAGCGCGAAGGATGCGGATACTTGATGCCAACCGCATCCCCATTAACTCCTACCCTGAAGAGTTTTTGGTTCACATGGGGCTGAGTCGCAACTATTTCCATGGTTCTGACGAGGTTCCAACATTCCTTGATTAGAGCGGCCGGGGTGGGTGCTTATCCTTTTTTACCTTCGCTTCAATAATGTAAGTACTTCTTTATATGTAATTTCAATAACTAAATTGGTTTTGTTATTTGTTCATGTGTCTCGCAGAGATGGATTTGTTTGCCGTGGTGAAGCTTGAGAAGCCAAAGCAAGTGACGTTGGGTGTGCACCCTCTTAGGGATAATGAGGAGCCAATTTTGGAGGCTACTGCGGGACACACAACGGTGTTGACGCAGGATGGTCCTGAGGATTCTCCTCCCACTTCTGCACTTGTAACCCCTGTGCAGAGCGTTCCTCCTACTGGGGAGCCGTCTCTCGTGATAGAGGAAGTGCATTCTGAGTCCTTCGACAGTGTGGAGGTTCTGGAGCCTGAGGGCAGTGCGCAAGGCATGAAGCGCAAGGGAGAGTCTGATGGCGCTGGTACTTCCAAGAGGAGGCGCCATCTTATCACGGATGAAGAGTCATCCGCAGCAGATGATATGTCCACTACTGGCGCGAATAAGGAGATTGCAAAGTCTTCTCCCTTTTTGTAAGTGATGATCATATTCATGTTTTTTTTTTTTTTTTTTTTTTTTTTTTTTTTTTTTTTTGTATTACTTGTCGTAATATGCTCTGACCTTCTTCTTTTGCTTGTAGTGACCATGCTGCAGTGGGTGATGCGGTATTTGTTGAAAGCGTGGTCCCCCCTCAGGATGCAAACGTGGAGGAGACAGTGAAGGTGGCTGAGGTAGTGTCTGCGCAGCAATTGATGGAGGAGCTAGCTGCTGCTGCTGAGCGTCAGACTGAGTTGGTCGTTCAGTTGAAGACGCGGTATGTTGGGGAGAGCGGCAGCCTCGCACAGAAGGACGAGGAGATTGCCATGCTCCATGCGTAGTTAGCTGATGCGCGAGCAGAGGTAGAGTCCGTCAAGGCGCATGCTGAGAAGGTTACTGATGAGAAGTTGACTGTGATGGCTGAGCTGCAGCATGAGCGCGGGGAGTTGCATCAGTTCAGGTCGAACTTAACTTGGGGGATAAGGTATCTGGAGGAGAAGAAGGCTGAACACTTCGGCCATATTGAGAACCTTCGCTCCCAAGTTCAGAATGCCTTGAAGGTGCAGGAGGAGAAGCTGCGCAGGCTGAGTATAGAATACGATGAGGAGTTATATCCTCATCTTATGTCTACAATCGCTGAGCGCAGGTATGTGTTGTTTATTCTGCGATTTTCTCCTACCATATGTGTTAATTTTCATTCTTTTGTCTTCTAATGTATCCAATGTTTGCTTGTGTAGGTGGTTGATTAGCCATGGTTTGCGCCTCGCTGCGATGGGCACGTTGGAGTCCCCGGAGGTGTTGGAGGCCTTTGGGAAGGTTGTAGAGTGCGCCGTGGAGTGTGGCAGGGCGCAGGCTGTAGAGGAACTCCATGAGGCCAAGATGCTGACCGTGTCAGTTGCCGAGGTGCCTGGTTATAAGGCGGACGCCTATGACGAGCTTGTGAAGGCTAGGGAGGGGATGAAGCTCTTTGAGCTTCCACATATTGCGCAGCTAGAGCGTGACCAGGATTACCCCATAAAGTTGATTATGGAGGGGTTAACCCTGGGGAGGCACATCTTGGAGGATGCAGAGGCTCAACCAGACTTTTTCCTAAAGCCTGACGAGTCGTAGTTGCAGGTTTCAGTCTTTGCGCAGCCGCGTGATATGCTGAACCTCTTCGCCCTTGAGAAGGAGGTTCCCCTGAAAGAAGTCTTGGAGCTTCATGTGGAGAGGGCGGCAAAGAAGAAGGGTGTGAAGGGGAAAGCTATCCTTTACGGTGTGGGTGCTGCGCATATCCCTAGATCAGATGGGGTCGCAGTCAGCGTGGCGACCGTGTCGCCTAAGGACGCGTTACTTTTGAGGAAGCTCCAAGAGGCTGGGAGCTCCGCTGACCAAGAGCATAGTCCTGAGCGCCGTCATAGTGTGTAGATATAGGCTTTTTGTAACTTGTAAATGTTTAGTTTCGTATAAATAACAACTTGTATCTTTTGTTCGTGTACTATGTTATTCGTTCTTAAATTGTTATTCTTTGCGGAAAAGATCAATTAAGATGCAAATTGAAACCATACTCAAATTAAGTGCGTGACTTAAAAAACAAATCATAAGTATGAAAATAGACTTGCATTATTTTGCAAAGACTTTTATTAAATGACCAAGAGTCTTGGCTCATAATTTGCTAAGCATGTACGGTGTACGTGATATTGTGCATCCTTTGTGGAATCCGCATGGAAAACTTACTTCAACGTCTTGAAAGTAAGGCGCTTAGCAAGGATACATGATCCAATGTTGATGGGTTTGCAACCCTCTTACTCAACGAGTTAGTTAGTAGGTTTACTCATCATTTCTGCCATCGTGGGTCTTAATAATTGCATGCGCGCCATGTAGGCAAAATGTAAAATAACAATATTGAAACATCATAGAAATGTACGCAATAAAGTAAAGTATGTCATGGAGTTAGCTAGAAACCACAACGTTTTATTAATACTTGCAAGTTTTAAAAGACAATTTCTAAGAAAGAAAAGAAAATTCGAAGACAAACATTTATTGGGCACGTACTTAAGTGCAAAGTTGTCTGTTTGTGGGCCGTAGCCTGTCCTAAAGATAGCATCTTTTTAGATTGCAGATATTCCAAGTGCGCGCCAGCTCGTGACCGTCCATATCGCGCAACCTGTATCCACCATTACCTAGTGCATCTGTGACCTCATAGGGTCCTTCCCATTTGGGTCCAAGCTTGTCTGTGTCTTCTGCGTGGCTTGCATCATTAGCGCGGTATACAAAGTCTCCTAGCCTAAAAGAAGTGTGTTTAACCTTTGCGTCATAATACTTCTTCATCTTTTCTTTAGCCTTTGCTTCGCGTATAGCTGCACGTTCACGCCTTTCTTCGCGTATAGCTGCAAGTCCAAGTCTATACGCCGCTCCTCATCATTTGTTGCGACATTTATTTCCGCTGTACGTATAGTTGGCATTCCAATTTTGGCTGGTATGATGGCTTCTGTTCCATAGACAAGAGAAAATGGTGTGTCTCCGGTACTGGTTTTGATTGTGGTGCGGTGCGCCCATAAAACATGTGACAATTCGTCCACCCATTTTCCTTTGTGTGTGTCAAGGCGCGCTTTTATCCCTTCGCCTAAACTGCGATTCGCGTGTTCAACCAAGCCATTGGTTTGTGGGTGTTTCACTGAAGTAAAGTGTTGTGTGATGTTCAATTGCGCGCACCAATCTTTGAATGGGTTATCTCAGAATTGTTTTCCATTATCTGAGATAATTTCCCCACGTAGCCAGAAGCGACACACAATATTGTCCCACACGAAGCGTTTTACCTGGTTGCCAGTGATGCTCACCACTGCTTTTGCCTCAATCCACTTCGTAAAGTAGTCTATGGCTACGATGAGGGATTTCAGCCCTCCCGCTGCAACTGGGAAAGGGCCTGCGATGTCAATACCCCATTTATAGAACGGCCATGGTGAGGTAATGGGGGTTAACTCTTGTTGTGGTTGGCGCGGAATTGGCCTGTGGACTTGGCAATTACTGCATTTTTTATCATGTCGCACGTATCGCGGTGCATAGTAGGCCAATAATATCCTGATCGCAGGGCGCCCGCCACAATGGACCGTGGTTCCGAGTGCATGCTACATGATCCAGCGTGAATTTCACGGAGTACATAATCTACTTGAAGATGTCCAACGCATCGGAGCCAAGGTTGTAGGAATGAACGTCGATATAGGATGCCATCTCGTAGTTCAAATCTCTGCGCTGTGCGCCGCACCCTTCGAGCGTCCTTCTGATCTTGTGGTAAGATTCCTTTTCTTATAAATTCAATGATAGGTGTCATCCACGTGGGATCCTGTTCCTCTATCACCGTGGATGCTTCCATCTCCAAGATCGATTTATTTTTTAGAGTTTCTACCAATACCTGTTTTGATAGGTGCGCAAAGCTTGTAGATGCGATCTTGCTAAGCGCGTCCGCTTTCCTGTTGTCCCCTCTAGGTACTTGTTTGATTGTGAACCTATCAAAGTTCTGAATTAAGGACTTGGTTTTTTCAAGGTATTGGATCATGTGTTCATCCTTGGTTTCATATTCACCTAGCACATGGTTAGCTACTAGCCTGGAATCCACATTTGCCTCTATGTTGCGTACACCCATTTGAATTGCTATGCGTAGTCCAGCGAGTAGGGCTTCGTACTCTGCCTCATTGTTTGTGGGTGTGAATTCGAAGCGCAGTGCGTAGGTGAATTCCATCCCCTCTGGATTAGTAAGGATAAGGCCTGCGCCTGATCCATCCATGCATGAGGATCCGTCTGTGAATAGAACCCATGGTTCTTGTAACTCTGTCTTGCCTGTTGAAGGTGGGGTATCGGTATCTGGCTTTTCAACAATAAAGTCTGCTAGTATCTACCCCTTGATTGCAGTGCATGGTCTATACGAGATGTTGTACTCACTCAACAACATACTCCACTTTTGTAGCCGTCCTGATGCATCAGGTTTAGAGATAACTTGTTTGATGGGCTGGTCCGTGATTACAGCTATTGGGTGCGCCTGAAAGTATCTGCGCAGTCTTTTAGCTGCGAATACTAGAGCTAGGACCAGCTTTTCCATAGCGCTGTAGTTAGTCTCTGTCTTTTTCAGTGCCTTGCTTACAAAGTATATGGGTGTTTAGACGGAGTTCCTATCTGTCAATAGTACCGCGCTAACTGCTCTATGGGTTGCAGATAAATACATGATCAACTCTTCCCCTGGTCGCGGTCCGACAAGTTTGGGAAGTGATGCAAGATGTTGTTTTAGTTGTTGGAAGGCTTCCTCTGCCTCCTCAATCCAACGAAAGTCTCTCTTTTTTGTGCACTTCGTGAGTGTTTTGAAGAGAGGGAGTGATTTGTCTGCTGACTTGGATAAAAAACGGTTTAGCCCAGCTAGCTTTCCGTTTAATGACTGGACTTCTTTCAGTGTGCGCGGTGAGGGGAGATCAATAACAGCTTGTGTTTTTTCTGGGCAAGGCTTGATGCCGTCAGGTTCTATTAGATACCCAAGGAACATGCCTTCTGTCGCGCCAAAGGTGCATTTCTTGGGGTTTAACTTCATGTTTATTTTTCCCAAGGTTTTGAACGTCTCCTCAATGTTGTGCACCAATTCTTCCTCCGTGTGGCTCTTTATAACGAGGTCGTCATCATAAACTTCCAGATTGCGACCTATGGAAAACTAGAAGAGGGGTTGAATAGTTTTACCGTTTTTTTTAATTCCTTTTTAACTTGAATATATTTAAAACTTTTACAATTGATTAAAGATATAAACACAACATTATATGTTCAATTCCTTGAGAAAGCTTTACGAGTAAATAGCAATCCTAACTTTACTTGTTTTAGTTCTTTGAAAAGTTTACGTTTATTTAAGGATATAAACACAACTTTGCTTGTTTACTTCTTTGAAAAGCTTTACGTGTGATTAGCAAATCTAACTAAAGACAATATGTAATAAGCAAAGATAAAGAAAGAAACGATCAAACCACAACACGATTGTTTATCGTGGTTCGGCTACAAGGACTCTTTTTCCTTGCCCTACATCCACGCCCCGAGTTTCCAACTCGAGAGTTATAAGCACTAATCAACAAGCTCCTTTCCCGATGGAGAAACCTTTACAACGTCGCTTATACTTTTACCGACACAAAGCTAGATGTCGAGTTCTTTTACAAGGGTACAACCACTCCCGTTCGTCGCTTACACTTTTACCGACACAAAGCTAGATGTCGAGTTCTTTACCAAGGGTACAACCATTCCCGTTAGTTCTTTTACAAGGGTACAACAACTCCCGACACACTATGTATTTTGAGGCCTAAAATACTAACCGATCACTTCTACATACATGATACAAATGAAGTATAAACTACCAAAGCTTATACATGACAAAGCTAACAAGTCTTGCAACTTAGAGTTGAAACTTGTAACTTCTTAGATGAACATGTGAACTCCTTTACTACATAAAAGAATCACACATGTTAGTAGCTACTGAGTATAATGAGAGAATATGTGTAAAATATGACTCTAAGTGATGAGGAATTTTTGCAAGTCCTTTGGTATTTATACCAAAGGAAGTCAGCAGTCTGGCGGACACGGCGGTACCCTCAGAAGGGGTCCGCCCATGTTCCTCCAGGGGTCCGCCAGAACTGTTCAACCAAACTTACAATAAATCACTCCAAAACAAACAATGTCACATCTACTAAATACTAGTCAACATGCATTGCACCAAACATGGAATACTTCCAAAGTGTGTAAGAACTTCATGGATAGTCAAACACATAAACAAGCAATGTTACATCTACTAATTACTAGTCAACATGCATTGTACCAAACATGGAATACTTCCAAAGTGTGCAAGAACTTCATGGATAGTCAAACACATAAACAAGCAATGTCACATTGATGAGGCGAAAAATGATCCGTTTTTAGGGGGTCATTTAAGCCCGAATCCGACTTTATTTGATCAAATATTGCCCTAAATCGTTCCTTTTGTGATTTTAGGTGTTTGGAGAGTGAATTCTGGAAAAGAGGCTATTTTGGACGTTTTTGGAGCATAAAGTGAAGAAAATGGCAAAGTACCAAAAATCCAAGCTGAGGATACAAGGTGACGGCGTCAAGACTTGATTCTTGACGGCGTCAGACATGGAGAATAATTTACCGTAGCTGGTGACGGCGTCATATGGAGAGGTGACGGCGTCAAAGTGGCCAAGAATAATTTACCGTGGGTGGTGACGGCGTCACATAGGCCGTCATAAGTGGATCAAGGCCGTCCGAGGAAGTTTATGGCGGCGAGGTGATGGCGTCAGAATTAACTCTTGACGCCGTCAGACTGTTTTTCCTATATATAGTTTTCTAGTTTTTTCATTAAAAGAGAGAGAAGTTTTGGTGAAACCCTAAAGACGATTTTGGTGCCTCTTTCACAGGTTTTTCAAGGGTTCCAAACCCTTGAGACCTTGCATTGTAATTGAGATAAGTGTACTTTCAATTCAATCAATATGTCTATGTGTTGGTTGTTTATCTCTTGTTCTTGTCTCAATTCTACTATGCTAGGCTAGATCTCTCTTGTGTTTGCTTAGATCTAATGAAACCTAGATGTTGATTATGTGTTGATTACTTGTCTATTCTTGTTTTGAATGAATGATTTATATGTTAGGCTTAAGAAAACTGGCAGATCTCCAAATGGTAACATGCTTGAACGTCTTAAGAAACATGAACCGAGGCGTACTAGGTCTTTATTGGTTGTATTTAATGCATGAGCCACTGTTTACAATCCCTATAGTTGTGTTGGGTCATGGTGTAGGAGGAGATAAGAGCTCATAGAGTTGGGGAGTTATGTATGCCACCCCACGAATGGTATTAAGGAATACAACCCGTCATTCATACAAGTGTAACAAGTAATTAACATGTAAAAGATATCTAGGGAGTAGTGAAGTCTAAGTAAACACAATTTCTCCAATTACTGCTCACAACCTTAGTTTAATTTAGTTTAATTTCATTTTTATTATTTTATTTTGATTGCATCTTAGCTTTGGGTTAGTTGAATAGCAACTAATTCCGCCCACTCTTCCAAAACCCGAGATTTTACTTGCTTTAATAAAAATATAAAAATACAAAAATAATCATCTCTCACCTCTAGAACTATTAATTAGGTTTTCTAATCCTAGCGACACTATTCCTAAGCTGAACGATCAATCCCCCGGTACTTGTCACTATACTATACTACAACGATCAGGTACACTGCCTGGTGGGGGTTGTAAGCTTCTCGGGATCCCTCGAGAGGTAAAGCAAGGTGCGATTCCCACGCATCAAGTTTTTGGCGCCGATGCCGGGGAATAGTTATTGTCTAGGTTAGGATTTCTTTTTATTAGGTCTACTTGCTAGATTCCTTTCTAGTAAGATTTTTATTTTTATTTTTAGGTCTTCTTTAGTCTATCTTGTTTCTTCGTGCCTTTGTTCGTAACTCTTTACCATCCGACATCATGGAAGGTGGTAACATCTTTGAACCCATCATCCCACCACAACAAAACCCACCATTAGAACCCCTTAGGCCCCGAACCTTAGGAGAGTATTCCCGACCTAGCCACCAAGGCTACCGAAACACCATTGAGCTCACCGGAGCCAATGTGACCCCCTTGCGATCCGACACCATCCGGTTGGTGCAAAGCGGATGTGCATTCCATGGACTTCGTTCCGAAGATCCAAACCAACACCTTAAGGACTTCCTCAAAATCGTAGATTCCATAGACCTAGGTGTTGAAACTAGAGAGACTACCCGTTTACGCCTATTCCAATTCTCTCTACCGGATCAAGCTAGTCAATGGCTTGAGCGTTTACCCGCGGGATCCATCACCACATGGGATGATCTCACCACTCGTTTCCTTGCTCAATTTTTCCCACCGGGGAGAACTACTAAACTTAGGAATGACATCTTGATGTTTCAACAACGTCAAAATGAATCTCTTTATGAAGCATGGACTCGTTTCAAGGACTTACTCCAAAAAGTCCCTCATCATGGCATAGATCTTTGGCTCCAAGTCCAAATCTTCTATGACCATATCGACATCTCCACGAGGCGAACCATTGACCAATCGGCCGGTGGTAAGCTACGTGATCTTAGTGCGGAACAATCATGGGAACTCATAGAAGATCTTGCTCTCTATGACAACGAAAGTTGGAATGATCCCCGTGATTTGAACAAAACGGTCAAGGCAATATCTTTGCCTTCGAATAATTCAAGCACTCCCGACCGTAGGATCATGGAACTTGAGGACCAAGTCAAGTTTCTCATGAAATCTTACGAAGCTCCGAAGCATTCAAGCCAAGTGAACAAAATCACTTCTTCATGCGAATTATGTAGTGGTCCCCATGACACTCGTGATTGTGTGGAACTCCCCGGAACAGCTTTTGCGGACTACGCATCCACGCGTACCGACGAAGCGGGAGATAAGTGGTACACTTTCAAGCCCGAGCCAAACACATACGGTGATTCATATAACCCCTCATGGAAAAATCACCCAAACCTTAGGTGGAAACAAAATCAACCCAATTCATCCAACCCACCTAATCGTTACCAATCAAACGGTCCACCATCCAACCGTACCTTCAACAACAATCCTTCTAACAACTATGGTAGTACCAACAATCTTGAAGGATTGATGTCGAAATTTATGGCATCTCAAGAAGCTCGCATAGCTAGGTTTGAAACCGAATTCAACCAACAACAAACGGAGATGACCAACAAGATCGACAACTTGTTGAAAGCCCTCAACAACCAAACATTAGCCACACCTAGGAAGGACACTAGGGACACCAATAGTGGAATCCAAG
Source organism: Artemisia argyi (assembly GCA_030686995.1). Taxonomy (NCBI): domain Eukaryota; kingdom Viridiplantae; phylum Streptophyta; class Magnoliopsida; order Asterales; family Asteraceae; genus Artemisia; species Artemisia argyi. The sequence continues at coordinate 105,073,434 of CM060696.1, forward strand.
TTAAGGACCCCTCATCATCCAAACATGTCCACTTTGTCAATGTTGTCACCATTAAGCCGATAGATAGGGAGATAGAGGAGAGTGACAAAGATGAAGTTAGAGTAGAAGCCAATAGTGAGGATGAGAGTAGGGAAGTTGAGGTTAATAAGGATAAGGAATTAGAGGAGGTAGAACCTATAGAGGAATATTTTGATAAGTTGCCAACCAAGGAAGAACGGGAATACCATAAGGATTTATTCGATAGTCCCGAGACAACATATATCTTTGGCGATCCCCTGATCAAAATGGGAGACCCCTCTAATATTAACATCCCATGCAATATCGGGCACATGCATATATGGAAAGCTTACATAGACCCTAGATCCCCCGTGAACATCATGTCTAGGACTTATTACAATTGGGTGATGAAGAAGCAACTCAATTTTAGGATAATGCCCGGTAAAAGTTGGATAAGTAATTTTGCAGGAAGAGTTAAGGGAGTACATGTGATTATAGGGAATCTCACCTATGAGATTGATTTTATGATAGTAGAAGACACGCGTCCGGTGATAGATGCTTGCCTAAGTCAAATAATATTTGGGAAACCATTTGTTGAGGCCACTAGGATGAGTTATGATCCGACGTTAGGGATAGTTAGGTTCAAGAAAGACAATGATGAGGTTGCTTATCAAATGCCCTACAAAATTGAGCAATACCGCCTTCTCTCTAATTTCGAAAAGGAACGTAAGCAAGCGGCTTATTATAGGAATGATGAGGATAGACGTAGAGGAGTAGAGTATGTTAGAAATAGGATGCTTGGTTTCTACAAAGAATGCTTGCAACTAGGTCCGGAATACAAAACTGGTTTAGAAGACGACCTAGAGAGTGGAACCAATGATGAGATCACGTAGTAACCCACGACTTTGAGTCTAGCTACAAGACTCGTAAATAAAGAAAAGCGCTTCTTGGGAGGCAACCCATGTTTTGTGTGATTTTTATTTGTTTGATTGTTATTTGCTTCCGTATGCATGTTTTATTTTTATTGTTGGTTGATCATGTTTCTCTACTAAAAAGTGGAAATACTTTATTATGTTGTTTAGCCTAGTCTTAACTTCAACCTAGAGGTATTTTTGCAAAAGATAAGTGTAAGGGGAAACCCCAAATATGTTTTTAAGAAACAAACCGATCATGATTATCCACAATATTTAATGAACATGTATATTCGTATTTGTTAGAGTCAAATGCTTGTATTGAGTCATAATGAAGTTTTGCAGGATTTTCCAGGAAGTAGGACAAAGTTTTTCCAGAAATTTTCCGGAAACTTAACATAAGAATTTCTGCAGGTCCATTCTGACGGCGTCAGGGTATTGCTCTTGACGGCGTCAGGAGTTAAAATCTGGAAATTTTACCGGTTTTGTTTTTCTAACGGAGCCTTATGGTTTTTGTGAATTATTAAGTTTTATAATCTCCAGGAAATCTGCAAACTTCATTCCACAAGCATTATATCTTACTTTGTCTTCTAGGATTTAGTAACTTATATAGGATGCCGCCGATTTTACGCGAGGTTGCCTTGTCTACTTTTGTCAGGATTTACAGGTTATTTGTGACAAGAAAATGATTTATATTCTGGAAGGGAAGCTTTGATTGTTCGTTTTCTTGGAAGAAGATTTAACCTGGCCAACTAAAATCCATACCGAGCGAATCAGGGGAGTATTTGATTTCATTCTCTTTACTTTTTAACTTTTACATTCTTTACTTGAACATTGGGGACAATGTTCATCTTAAGTGTAAGGGGAGGGTAAAAAGATGATACCTTACATATGCACTTTCGCTTGAGTTTGTTTTGTTTGATAGTAGATGAGTAATAAAACTACGAGAAATACTTGTTAGTGTAATTTTAGCGCCAAATTTAAAATTTTTTACAACATTTAGGAGTGAAACTTTAGCCATAGCAAGCGTCTCATGGATAGGAGGTTGTATGACTAGCACATAACCGTATATTCAGAAAATTTTTCCACCCAAAAATGTGAGGTTCGCCTTTAGATTTGATAGGAAAAGCATTCATTATTAGTGCTTATGAGTGTACCGGTAGCATTTAGATTCTAGAACTTGCGTTAGTGATGCATCCCGAGACCGCTAGTGAGACTACATTCGTGTAGTAGGATTTACTACATGATAAGAGGCATTAGGATCACCCTTGTGTTAAACCCGTATTATAATTACTTGACCATTTAAGTCATATTACTTGGCTAGTTAAGTCAACTAATTTTTCCCACACCCTTAGCGTTGTACTCATTTTTAGTACACGATACCCCTAGTACACCCCTCCGAGCCTATCTTTTCGTTTCTAACTTTAAGCATTTTACTAAAGGAAGAATTTGTTACACCCCACTTAAATGTACACCCAAATCGCCTTAGCCTTCCGTGTATGCGCTCATTTTTAGTGCATTATTGTTATTTGTTAAACCCTAAGTTAACTTTCTAATTGATTACATGGTTGCTAAGTCGAGTCATATCATTATACATATTGTTTTGGGACGATTGGGACTCATGGGTAAGTACTTATTTTATGGAGTAATGGGGAAGAACATCACTTATTACCCCCATACGTGCGTTAATCTTAAAAGTGCTCCAAGTGTTTTAATTTTCTTAATCCAACGAAAGTCTCTTTTTTTTGTGCACTTCGTGAGTGTTTTGAAGAGAGGGAGTGATTTGTCTGCTGACTTGGATAAAAAACGGTTTAGCCCAGCTAGCTTTCCGTTTAATGACTGGACTTCTTTCAGTGTGCGCGGTGAGGGGAGATCAATAACAGCTTGTGTTTTTTCTGGGCAAGGCTTGATGCCGTCAGGTTCTATTAGATACCCAAGGAACATGCCTTCTGTCGCGCCAAAGGTGCATTTCTTGGGGTTTAACTTCATGTTTATTTTTCCCAAGGTTTTGAACGTCTCCTCAATGTTGTGCACCAATTCTTCCTCCGTGTGGCTCTTTATAACGAGGTCGTCATCATAAACTTCCAGATTGCGACCTGTGGAAAACTAGAAGAGGGGTTGAATAGTTTTACCGTTTTTTTTAATTCCTTTTTAACTTGAATATATTTAAACACTTTTACAATTGATTAAAGATATAAACACAACATTATATGTTCAATTCCTTGAGAAAGCTTTACGAGTAAATAGCAATCCTAACTTTACTTGTTTTAGTTCTTTGAAAAGTTTACGTTTGTTTAAGGATATAAACACAACTTTGCTTGTTTACTTCTTTGAAAAGCTTTACGTGTGATTAGCAAATCTAACTAAAGACAATATGTAATAAGCAAAGATAAAGAAAGAAACGATCAAACCACAACACGATTGTTTATCGTGGTTCGGCTACAAGGACTCTTTTTCCTTGCCCTACATCCACGCCCCGAGTTTCCAACTCGAGAGTTATAAGCACTAATCAACAAGCTCCTTTCCCGATGGAGAAACCTTTACAACGTCGCTTATACTTTTACCGACACAAAGCTAGATGTCGAGTTCTTTTACAAGGGTACAACCACTCCCGTTCGTCGCTTACACTTTTACCGACACAAAGCTAGATGTCGAGTTCTTTACCAAGGGTACAACCATTCCCGTTAGTTCTTTTACAAGGGTACAACAACTCCCGACACACTATGTATTTTGAGGCCTAAAATACTAACCGATCACTTCTACATACATGATACAAATGAAGTATAAACTACCAAAGCTTATACATGACAAAGCTAACAAGTCTTGCAACTTAGAGTTGAAACTTGTAACTTCTTAGATGAACATGTGAACTCCTTTACTACATAAAAGAATCACACATGTTAGTAGCTACTGAGTATAATGAGAGAATATGTGTAAAATATGACTCTAAGTGATGAGGAATTTTTGCAAGTCCTTTGGTATTTATACCAAAGGAAGTCAGCAGTCTGGCGGACACGGCGGTACCCTCAGAAGGGGTCCGCCCATGTTCCTCCAGGGGTCCGCCAGAACTGTTCAACCAAACTTACAATAAATCACTCCAAAACAAACAATGTCACATCTACTAAATACTAGTCAACATGCATTGCACCAAACATGGAATACTTCCAAAGTGTGTAAGAACTTCATGGATAGTCAAACACATAAACAAGCAATGTTACATCTACTAATTACTAGTCAACATGCATTGTACCAAACATGGAATACTTCCAAAGTGTGTAAGAACTTCATGGATAGTCAAACACATAAACAAGCAATGTCACATTGATGAGGCGAAAAATGATCCGTTTTTAGGGGGTCATTTAAGCCCGAATCCGACTTTATTTGATCAAATATTGCCCTAAATCGTTCCTTTTGTGATTTTAGGTGTTTGGAGAGTGAATTCTGGAAAAGAGGCTATTTTGGACGTTTTTGGAGCATAAAGTGAAGAAAACAGCAAAGTACCAAAAATCCAAGCTGAGGATACAAGGTGACGGCGTCAAGACTTGATTCTTGACGGCGTCAGACATGGAGAATAATTTACCGTAGCTGGTGACGGCGTCATATGGAGAGGTGACGGCGTCAAAGTGGCCAAGAATAATTTACCGTGGGTGGTGACGGCGTCACATAGGCCGTCATAAGTGGATCAAGGCCGTCCGAGGAAGTTTATGGCGGCGAGGTGACGGCGTCAGAATTAACTCTTGACGCCGTCAGACTGTTTTTCCTATATATAGTTTTCTAGTTTTTTCATTAAAAGAGAGAGAAGTTTTGGTGAAACCCTAAAGACGATTTTGGTGCCTCTTTCACAGGTTTTTCAAGGGTTCCAAACCCTTGAGACCTTGCATTGTAATTGAGATAAGTGTACTTTCAATTCAATCAATATGTCTATGTGTTGGTTGTTTATCTCTTGTTCTTGTCTCAATTCTACTATGCTAGGCTAGATCTCTCTTGTGTTTGCTTAGATCTAATGAAACCTAGATGTTGATTATGTGTTGATTACTTGTCTATTCTTGTTTTGAATGAATGATTTATATGTTAGGCTTAAGAAAACTGGCAGATCTCCAAATGGTAACATGCTTGAACGTCTTAAGAAACATGAACCGAGGCGTACTAGGTCTTTATTGGTTGTATTTAATGCATGAGCCACTGTTTACAATCCCTATAGTTGTGCTGGGTCATGGTGTAGGAGGAGATAAGAGCTCATAGAGTTGGGGAGTTATGTATGCCACCCCACGAATGGTATTAAGGAATACAACCCGTCATTCATACAAGTGTAACAAGTAATTAACATGTAAAAGATATCTAGGGAGTAGTGAAGTCTAAGTAAACACAATTTCTCCAATTACTGCTCACAACCTTAGTTTAATTTAGTTTAATTTCATTTTTATTATTTTATTTTGATTGCATCTTAGCTTTGGGTTAGTTGAATAGCAACTAATTCCGCCCACTCTTCCAAAACCCGAGATTTTACTTGCTTTAATAAAAATATAAAAATACAAAAATAATCATCTCTCACCTCTAGAACTATTAATTAGGTTTTCTAATCCTAGCGACACTATTCCTAAGCTGAACGATCAATCCCCCGGTACTTGTCACTATACTATACTACAACGATCAGGTACACTGCCTGGTGGGGGTTGTAAGCTTCTCGGGATCCCTCGAGAGGTAAAGCAAGGTGCGATTCCCACGCATCACACATCTACTAAATACTTGTCAACATGCATTGTATCAAACATGGAATACTTCCAAAGTGTGTAAGAACTTCATGGATAGTCAAACACATAGACTTACCATAAATGCACATTGATGAGATGTGACACTTTCTTATTAAAGAAATACTTTCTTATTAAGTAAATAAAAACAATGTTAAGTTTAAAAAAAATGTAAAGACTAGTTATACAAGACTTAAACTAAAATGATGTTTTACTACAATCTAAAGTTTGTACTTTGTCATTAACAAAACTTAGCAAAGATCGTTAAAATATAAATAACGTTTTTAGGCGATATTTGTATTAACAATCTCCCCCTTTTTGTTGATGACAAAACATAAACTTTATTTATAAGCAAAACACTAGTTTTAGTGTTAAGTCTTATAAAGTTAGTATAAAAACTTGTTTTTGCTAAAAGGATGTGATATGCAAAAAAAATTTTTTTGAAACAAGTTTATATATAAATTCTCCCCCTTTTTGTCGAAACAAAAAAGAAGAGTAGCGAGGTGGAAGTATGCACTTGCTCCCCCTTGGACGATACTCCCCCTAAATGGAGTGCCAATAGAGGAGACATGGATTTTGAACCTACAAGAAAAAAAGTTAGTTGTCGCACAAGACAAGTCATGAAAGAATTTCATGTCTAGAACACAACTAAGAGTTGTGAAGTGGAATAATGCAACACTCATGCTCCCCCTTGAATATTTTCCCCTAAATGGAGTATCAAGGAAGGAAAACATGGATAATGATCCTACAAAAAGAAAGGTTAGTTCCTAAAACACAAGATATATGTATGCTACCATAGCAAGGTATAGTTCCCTTATTATACCTAAATGGTCAACAAACAATGCAAACCTTGTAGTAGAATGAAATTAATTTCATTTTCCTTAATGAGAAACATTTTCCAAAAACAAGGCTAAGGTTTTTTAAGGATGAACATGTGTGTTGAGGGTTGTAGCGGGCTTTATTTTGAAGGTTGAGAGGGTGACACGGGTTTTGGTTTGTTGGTTTAAATGGGAAACATTTTCCAAAAGAAACGGTTTTGTTTCATTTTGGAGACTCTAAACTTGAGACGTTCCACAATGTGGTTTAGGATAAACCTCATTGCATTGTTTAGGGGATTATGGGTCTCTTTGTAGATAAGGTGAGACATCAATGGTTTTGGATGGTGATATTCTTGTTGTGGTGTTTGGTTGTGGTTAAAAAACTCATTTTGGTCAAGCAACGACCTTGGTTTTTCATTTGTGAAAGGTGGTGATTTTGTTGGTCTTGATGGAAGATCGTTGAGATGCTTCTATTTTCTTATACGAAGAAAATAGAGATTCAAAATGTTGGGAAGGTTCATGTGGTGGTGGTAGTTGAACAAAGTGACGAAGGCTTGGTTCTCCGAAAAGATTACCATGAAGGTTTTTGTAAATGGGATGACACACAAATGATTGTAGGTGTGTATGACCTTGATCATTTGGAAAAATTGAGGATTTAGCATAACTAGGCCAAACTCTCAAGTAATGACGGTGGATGAGGTGCATCATCCAATGACTCATTTGGTTGAAATGTTGGTTGTTGTTGGGTTTCCATTTCGGCAATGGTGTTAAAAAGTGACAATGATGGAGGGCTTGATGGTTTAAGTGATAGGTTTTCAAAAGTTTCCAATAGTGGATGTGGTGATGTTGGTGGTGTATGGAAAAGTTCCATTGGTGTAAGTGTTGAAGTAGCAAGATTAAGCAAATCTTGAATAGTGATCACATTGGTATTGCAATGTGTTGAGGATGGTGTTGAGGTAGTGAAGTTAAGGAAATCTTGGATAGGTGAAGAAATGTTAAGCGAAGCATCACTTGAAGATGATGAGCTTGACTTGACGGTTTTGTTGAAGCAACAAGGTTTGACACTAATCCTAGTGGTTTTTTTTTTTTTTTTAGAAGGATTTTGATGACTCGGATGATGTGTTGGATTTAGTCATTTCAAAGGTGTGGTTTTGATGTTTTGAAAGAAGAAATTTTGATGGTTATGGTGTGATTTGAATTGTTGCAAAACTTTCAAATTTATAAGGTTGAAAAGGTGTTGAAATGGGTGTTTGGATTTGATGTTCTACCATTCAAAGAATGAGGTTTCAAATGATTTTCATGACCATGTCACATCATTTGATGTTAATTCAATGGAATAGGGTGGAGTGAAAGATCAACATATGCACTCAATGCTTTGTGATTATGGGATGTGATTTGGTTGAAAATGTTTCAATGGTTTGAAGGATCCTTTAAAAGGGTTCCTTGGGTTAGTTATGTTTGAATTTAAATTTTTGGAGGGAAGTGGCTTCCTAATTGTTTTAGTGAGTGAGAGTTGTTCTAATATGGTTATTGGAGTTAATGGAAGATGTTTCTCACTTAGGATAATGGTTTGACACTTTACAAGTTTTGGACTTAGGAAAAATGACAAAAATTTTCTGCAGGTGACTGGAGGAACCCTCACAATACACAGGCGGAACCCTGTTTTGGGTTCCGTCTGGTCCGTTGGGCCATTTCTGGGTTTCCCAGAAATTACACTGGCGGACCCCAATTTTAGGTACCGCCAGATCCGCCAGGGCTGAAAAAATTGGCAGTCCGCGATTTTGACCCGCGAGACGATTTTCAAATTTTTCGAAAACTCCTAAAATCAAAAAGATACTGCATATCTAGTTAGGCAATGCAATAATTGAATATGTAAACACACATATTATAGGACTTTGACCTTGAGGTCGAGAATTTCACTATACTTAGTGAAAATTTCATAAACATGAAAATTTGACAACTTGCCAAATGTTGTCTTCCTGCATCATTGTTAGTTCCTACAAGTTCCAAATAGTACCAAATATCTTACCAACACACAAATACATAACACGTAATGTTTAAATGACCAAATCGTTCAACTAGCACCTAGTGCCAAACACTCCTACACACCCGCTCTCATAGACGGTCAATCTTCTTCTTGAGCATTTGAAGAAATCTCTCGATGTTTTTGAACATCCCCTTTGTTTGCTTGAACTCCGCCGACTCATTTGGAATATCCGAAAGTTGGAAAATGTATTCTAAATGTGGGAGCCTAGAGTTGGGCAAAGCCTAGAATTGGAAAATGTTTACCTTGGGCTTTGTAGGTTCTCCTATCACTTAGTGGGACAAAAGCGTGTGTGGGATGAGAGAGTAGTTAAGGCGAAGACCGTTTGGAGTTGGTGGAATGGGTGAGATGAACCTAAAGAGACGGGTCAAGAGCATTCCATACGGAATAGCCGTTGTGCCATGCACGGGAATGTCGGCCATTCTCTTGGCCATGTAGTAGGCAAGGTTGAAGGGTTGTCTAACGGACAAGGAGTAGAGCATGTAGCAAAGGCAAAGGTTGATATGGTCACGGTTCCCTATTGTGCTAATGACATTGGCTCTAAGGACTTCCTCCCATTTCTTGAATTGGGGCTTAAGTTCGTTCATTTCCATTCCATATGGGTCCTTATCGACCTCATTCCCCGAACGGGTTCTCCTAGTGGTGGTGGATCTAACAAAGAGGTGGTCACGGAGTTCATCTTTGGACACAAGAGGGGTATCATAGGGATGGATGCGGTCAAAGAGTGTGTCACGAGTTGAGAGGGAGTGCAAGTCGGAGTAGATGCAAGTACCATGGTTTGGGACACCTAGGATTTGAGCAAACTCCTCGAGAGTGAAGGAGTATTGATGACTACTAGCCCTAAAGTTAATAGACATGCGACCATACTCATCTTTGGAGAGGGTGACGGATGCATAGAATTGTAAAATGAACCTAGAACAAATAGGCTCGTCGATTTCTAAGAGACACTCTAAAGTTGATTGTGGCAAATTCCGTATAGAGGTTTGTACCTTCTAAGAAGGATGGATCAATGGTTCTACCCTTATGGACATATCATTTTTCTAAGGCTTTGAAGACAATGATTTGAGTTTGAGTAAGACCTTTGGTTTTATGGTGTTTGGGTAGGTACTTGATGGTGTCCTTGTGGTCGTAGTGAGTTAGAGGAGGCATGATGATTCCTAGAAAATCAAAATTTCACATTTTAGTCTAAGTAAACGACTATTGTAATGTGTATGTTCTAGTGTGTGCCTATATGAAGACAATGTGGATGTGCGGTTAACTTGACTCGTTTTGATGCTTAAAAACGTTTTATAATGCAAGTGATGTTTCAATGACGTTTTTCATTTGTTTTAACAATGTGGTGAACGGTGGTAAAGTATGGGTGACGACCGAGAGTGGATATGTGAAATGAGGTGGTGATTGTTTGACAACACTTAAAGTTTGGATATCTTCTTTGTGTTCTTCACTTGCTAGAAAGTGGAAGAGACGCATTTCATAATGAAATTCACTTGACTTTTGACGACATAGACAAATATGTTAATGAGAGTATGGATATGACAATTGCCCTTTGTTTCAAAGAGCGACACAAAGGTGAACATAGGTTTATGTATCATGAAAGGTGGTTTAATCTTAATAGGTTAGGTTATAGTGGGGATGACACACTTGTTTGGTTACATTGTGTAATCTTTTTGTGAAGATGACTAGGTGGAGTTATTGGTGAAGATGATATTGACTCTTGGTTTCTTTGAGGGCATGGAAATGGTGGATGACTAGATATTGATATGACAAAGGATAACTCGGTTTCTCATTTCACATTGGTTGTTTGAGGTTCGAGTGATGAAAGGTTATGAGGAATATGCTTGAAGTTTTGCTCATTTTGTGAATCTTATGGGCTGATGGTAAGTTGGAGTTGTGAGTAAAGAGGTGTTTGGTTTTGAAATTAAAAATAAAATATCCTGTAGATTTGGCGGACCAGGCGGAACCAAAAAATGGGTTCCGCCCGTATGGTCTGAAGGTGCCGTGGGTTCTGCAGGGAGAAACTTAAAAAATAAATTGTCTTGATTTTTATGGTTTTATCCTAACGCTCAAAACTTAAGGTTTTAGGTCTTATGAGTCTTTGACTAAGCCTAGGAATTATGAATGTTTCACTTTCAAGAGATTTTGTTAACGCGTTGATGAAATAGTTAACGTAGAAGACTTTCTTAGATATGACGTTCCTCAATGAACAATCTTACCAAGGTGATGATGATGGATCACAATATGTCTATTAAGAACATAATGGATTGAATTGTCGCTGAAGTCGATGCTTCCTTTGTTGAAGATATAACAATGTTGATGAGATGAATTCCGTTGTTAACACGAATTTGCTTGTTCAAGCGGAGCTTGTTGATGTGCTTCTCCATCCGATACTAATTTGAGAATCTTATGCGTTTTGGAGAATCATTGGGTAAGTAAGTATAAAAGTGCAAGTACCACTTGTGCTTTTCTTATCAACTTATTACCGACATAATTTCATTTGGCATACACTATGGTTTCTATTCCTGTTCTTTTGGGAGACCATAATCCTAGTTGTGTAGTACCTTATGATGTATCCAAATAGGCTCAACTAAAGAGTTGTTTTAGGATCTTCTTTAACACGAGCACATAGACAAAAGCTAAACATAATGTTGAATCTAATTGTTATGAGAACAAGTAGTCTTCCAAACATTTCTCTACGTTTAGTTTTACCTACGGATTTACTAATCTCATTCTTGATAAGTCATCAATAACTTAACCATTGAGAACAAGAGAGCAACTAGGAATGTCTTTAAGTTAAAATCCCTTGCTTTTGTGGCTTGCTTTTATTATCAAAAGGTCTTTCAAATATTGACACTATACTCACTTGATTACTTTGAAATATCAATTTTGTTTCACTAGTTGTTTTATTCTAAATTCCAAAAATTGTTTTTGTTGAATTTGTTTAGACACAACTATGACCTATAAATCAAGTTTTATAACTTATGTCAATTTTGCTTGATTCAATGTTTGTCTCATGGTGAGGAGATGTTATTTTATACTTTTATTCTTAATGTTTTACACAACATACTTGTCTTGCCATCATTGGACTTTCGACTAAGTTATCATCTACCAAAGATGATATCATAGAAGGAGGAGATCACTCGTTAAATGTCATATTCAACGACTCCTCGACTCTTTGGGTTTTCTTACTTAAGACACTATGAACTCTATTTATTTTGAAAAAGTCCAAGAGGTACAACATCATGAGATTATGTGTCACATTTGATGTGTAAATCCTAGATGTTGAAAACTCATTTTCTTTCACACATCCTAATATATGCTAATGTGATTTATTTCACCTTGTGTGTTTTATGTGAGATTATCATAAAGGAGTGATTGAAGAAAAACACAATTAAAGACTCAAAGTATGGTGTTTGAGAAAATTGTTTAACAAAGGTTTGTTTTGCAAGCATCACAAAAGTGTTAGAAATTTTAACACTTAGGAAATTCTTAGTTAGCTCACTTGTAAGCAAGAGTTGAGTGAGACATACTCAAGAGTTTTTCGTGTTTATCTCTTGATGGTTAAAGAACCAAAACACCTTATATCTCCTACTAGTACTAAAGACTAAATTCCTTGTTGCATAGAATCTAATCTTAGTTATTTACAAATAGCAGGTAGACACTCTAGAGTATTACAAATAACACATATTCGAACACATAATGCTAGAAACAAGATACAATCAAAGTCAAGTTGAAGTAATGCGTACCTTTTAAATTGCATAGAGATGCTATCAAGCGGATAAGCATTACGCGTAAAAACTTGGTTTGACGACACGCTTTGAAACTCAATAACTCATGTATCCAAGAAGGTTAGATAATCATATAAAGGCATAGAGAATGATAGTCTTAATCCTTTTATCATGAGTTTCTATTAGAGATTGAATTATCTCTAAATTTCTCTTCTAGGTTTTACAAATTTTACATGCTTTGTTTTATTAGTTGATGATTCTTATGAGTTAAATCCTAATCCGGTTTTATCTTTAAACAACCTTTGACTCCTCAACAATTTTTCAAAAGATTTTGAGCTTTCATCAAATTTAACTAATAATTTTTCCTTTCTCATTTTGCATTTTAATCTCATGTTTGTAATCTAGACATAATTTACATTCTAGATTAATTTCAACATTACTCTCAATTCTAGACATTTTATCTTCTAATAAGATTTCCTTTTCAAAGATATTCTTAAGAGATTTTGAAGACTCATTCTTGAAGATAGTTTTTAGGTCCATGTTGCATAAATGTTTAGACTCATTTTCTAGTTTAGAAAACTCTAGGATAAATTAATCAAAGCAAAAGAGTTTGGTTTCAAAGTGTACCTTGCTTGATGTTTTATCTAGTTTAGAAACACAAACCGGATGATTGACTTCATCTTCATCCGAGTTATTCCATGAATCGCAAGCAAGACTACTACGAGCTTGACACGAGTAATCACCTTTACTTACACCTTGCTTGTTGTTTCAATAAATTGACAATTAACTACCGGATCATTGTCTTCGTCAACATCCATTACATTCCAAGATACGCAAGCAGGTTCATCAAAACACACGTACTCATCTTCACTTGTACCTTCATTTAAAACATTTAAACTAGTAGCACGTGTATTAACTTCTGCTAAGTGTCTATCAATTAATTTTTCTAAAACTTCTAATTCATATGTAAGATCAAATTGATCATCTTTGACTTGACATATTCCTTGATGAAAGTTTACCATATTTTTCCAAACATCATTAGCCTTTTGACAAAAATACATTCTTTCATATTTTGTACTAAAGCTTTGTAAAGCATTGTTTTAGCTTTAGTATTTTTATCAAGTTTAAGAAAGTTATCTTGGTTTTCAAAAACTTGTTTTCTTTGGTTTGAAATTACCAAAAGAAATAATATGCCAAAGATCTTGATCAATTGATTTCACATAGTTTTCAAAATTACTTTTCCATTCAAGTAAGTTTTCTTTTTCAAATAGCGGTTGGTTTTGAATAGGTTGCCCTTCTTTGAGATTTTCAAAATCCATGGATCGATCCAAGTTTTAAAATACATTCTATTTTAAAGATCTTGAGTAACGTAGCTCCTGATGCCAATTGTGGAAAACTAGAAGGGGAGTTGAATAGTTTTACCCTTTTTTTTAATTCCTTTTTAACTTGAATATATTTAAACACTTTTACAATTGATTAAAGATATAAACACAACATTATATGTTCAATTCCTTGAGAAAGCTTTACGAGTAAATAGCAATCCTAACTTTACTTGTTTTAGTTCTTTGAAAAGTTTACGTTTGTTTAAGGATATAAACACAACTTTGCTTGTTTACTTCTTTGAAAAGCTTTACGTGTGATTAGCAAATCTAACTAAAGACAATATGTAATAAGCAAAGATAAAGAAAGAAACGATCAAACCACAACACGATTGTTTATCGTGGTTCGGCTACAAGGACTCTTTTTCCTTGCCCTACATCCACGCCCCGAGTTTCCAACTCGAGAGTTATAAGCACTAATCAACAAGCTCCTTTCTCAGTGGAGAAACCTTTACAACGTCGCTTATACTTTTACCGACACAAAGCTAGATGTCGAGTTCTTTTACAAGGGTACAACCACTCCCGTTCGTTGCTTACACTTTTACCGACACAAAGCTAGATGTCGAGTTCTTTACCAAGGGTACAACCACTCCCGTTAGTTCTTTTACAAGGGTACAACAACTCCCGACACACTATGTATTTTGAGGCCTAAAATACTAACCGATCACTTCTACATATATGATACAAATGAAGTATGAACTACCAAAGCTTATACATGACAAAGCTAACAAGTCTTGCAACTTAGAGTTGAAACTTGTAACTTCTTAGATGAACATGTGAACTCCTTTGCTACATAAGAGAATCACACATGTTAGTAGCTACTGAGTATAATGAGAGAATATGTGTAAAATATGACTCTAAGTGATGAGGGATTTCTTGCAAGTCCTTTGGTATTTATACCAAAGGAAGTCAGTAGTCTGGCGGACACGGCGGTACCCTCAGAAGGGGTCCGCCCATGTTCCTCCAGGGGTCCGCCAGAACTGTTCAACCAAACTTACAATAAATCACTCCAAAACAAACAATGTCACATCTACTAAATACTAGTCAACATGCATTGCACCAAACATGGAATACTTCCAAAGTGTGTAAGAACTTCATGGATAGTCAAACACATAAACAAGCAATGTCACATCTACTAATTACTAGTCAACATGCATTGTACCAAACATGGAATACTTCCAAAATGTGTAAGAACTTCATGGATAGTCAAACACATAAACAAGCAATGTCACATCTACTAAATACTAGTCAACATGCATTGTATCAAACATGGAATACTTCCAAAGTGTGTAAGAACTTCATGGATAGTCAAACACATAGACTTACCATAAATGCACATTGATGAGATGTGACACTTTCTTATTAAAGAAATACTTTCTTATTAAGGAAATAAAAACAATGTTAAGTTTAAAAAGAAATGTAAAGACTAGTTATACAAGACTTAAACTAAAATGATGTTTTACTACAATCTAAAGTTTGTACTTTGTCATTAACAAAACTTAGCAAAGATCGTTAAAATATAAATAACGTTTTTAGGCAATATTTGTATTAACACGACCTACTTGCTTCTCAAAGGCTGTGTCCACCAATCGCTGGTATGTTGCTCCCGCGTTCTTTAGACCAAAGGGCATTTTTGTATAGCAAAAGACCCCTTGACTTGTGTAGAAGGCTATTTTCTCTTCATCTTCTTCAGCCATATGAATTTGGTGGTATCCTTTGTACGCATCTAGGAAGCACTTAAAGGGATATCCACACAGAGATTCTACCTTCCAGTCTATCTCTGGCAGTGGATAGCAGTCATGTGGACATGCTTTATTGAGGTCAGTGAAGTCCACACACATCCTCCAACTGCCATCACTCTTCTTGACCTTCACTCACTACTAGAAAAAGGGCTATCCTTGACTCCAAATGCGAGTCAAGAAGAGGCTTTATTACGCGCAAATGCGAGTCAAGGAAAGACCCATCATAAAGCTTCATGACTCGCATTTGTGCGTCATCCCTCTATGACGCGCATTTATGACCCACGTTTTATGACTCCTTTTTGCGAGTCATAACTTAATTTTTTTTTTAAATTAATTTTTTCCAATTCCTAATTTTCTATTAAATGACAATTAAAAACCTGATAATACAAAATTAAAAACACAAATATCAAAATAACGCATTTCATATATATATATATATATATATATATATATATATATATATATATATATATATATATATATATATATATATATATATATATATATATATACCAAAGTAAAGTACCAAAACAGATACATAAAATCTAAACTCATAATCCATCATGAAACAATTGTTTTCACAAGTGTTCCTCACAAAAGCCAAGATAAACCACTAGAAACAAATACCATAAACCTTCTTCAACGATTTGCCTTGGCAACTTGTTCAATCTCGTCCTTCTTCTTAATAGCATAACTGCAACACAAGCAAGGCACTCTGCTATTGTTTTGACATTTCTGAATGCACTTTCACGTACACCAGTGGTAAGAAGAAAGATAGCCTGGTTGACACGCCTTAGAGGCGAAATATCAACTGCCTGACGCCTGACAACACCAGCAGACCCAATTCTGGTTGCATCTTCTCTTGGTCCACTGCCATGTGACAAAAACATTAATCATCTCTTAACAAACTAATCCTAACTAAACTAGTAAGCTAAAACAAAAAGGGCAGGTGCAAACTTAGTGAGTGATCATTTTATGGAAGCTGATATATGGTGGTTGGGGCAGGTTGCAGGTCTGAACTACTACTTGCATGGCTAGAATAAAAGTGCTAAAAATGCCAAAAGCGAGGTAAAAAAAACTGAACAGGGACAAAGGTAAGCAAGATACGATTTAGTAAAAACACTTTCGATGGAATTACAAGCAAGAAAAAATATGATCATTAAATCCTACTGCTAAAAACTGAATTGGCAGATTGTGCAGGTATGCACTTGGGTGAAAATGGGTAGAACTGAGTTTTGACTAAAAACTTAACCTTGTACAAAAATTTTTTTTTACTAAATACCAAACACCAAGTCATGATGGGATAAGGCCTAACATAAATCCAAACACGTAACACATATACAAAAACCAGTGATAGCACAAGATTAAACACCCCTTTGGTGTCTTACTATTAAATCTCACTAAAGCACACACTTATCGGGGCTGTAATAAGCAAAACAAATACCCTTGTTGCGCAGAAAATTCAGCTGCAAACACACCCATTTTCACGCTGAAAATCAGCAGGAAACACACCCATTTTCATGCTGAAAATCAGCAGCAAACACACCCATTTTCACGCTGAAAATCAGCAGCAAACGCACCCATTTTCACGCTGAAAATCAGCTGCAAACGCACCCATATTCACGCTGAAAATCAGCAGTAAATGCGCCCTTTTTAGTGCAGAATATCAGTAGCAAAAGGCACCCTCTTGGGTGTTAAGACTGAAACTAAACAACCATAACGACACCCCTTCGGGGTTGTTGTGTACCGACCCAAACAATCACAACCTGTGGTGGTTTTCTTTCCAGCCGAGTGACAAACAAACACACCCTTGTTATCATATTACAGCCAAGACAAAACGAACCCGAACAAAAATAAATTGCAAATCAAATAAACTAAACAAATTCTACAACAATTTAGCAAATAAACACATCAGCTCGCATAAGCAAAAAGTTGAGAAATAAGATAAACCAAACACACTCGAAATCAAACATATATTCCAATAAGCTACGGCATATTTCAACTAAGCCAAGCGTTTCAAAAATAAGCAAAACCACACCCATAAGCTGTTCCATAAACTCGAACCAAATAAGCACATACCAAATAAATCCAAAATAAGTTGTACGAGTCTACCAAAAGTTCAAATAAGCCACACAATAAACAAATTGAGTAAAACAAAAATTAAACCACAACCCACGACTCAATCGATGATATCAGTTATTTACAAAACCATTATTCCATTCGGTTTACATAATTATTATACAAATTTCAGTTTTTGCGTTCGAATCAAAATAGAACAAGAAGCTGAGCTTAGTGGGTTTTCGACATACTTACAAGAAGAAGACGATGATGGTGGTGATTGGAGTGAAACCCAACTTTGGTGCCTGAATTGAACCCGAACCAGCTCTTGATCCACTTCAATCCATCCGTCTCTCTTGACTCGAACGTCAAATGAAATCAAACTTATATAAACCCTAAATCAGAATACCTAAAAATTATAACTAAAAACATCAACAATCAACCATACAATTAGTTATACATAATCAAAATCTGCCACATATATTTTCACCATTAATCAGAATAACTTAAAATTCAAATAATTCGAACATAACTTTACATAGATATATACAAATTATACACATAAGAACAAATAGATAAGAATTTTACCCAGCAAGGGGTTAAGTGGTATCTTCAGTTGGGTTGTTTCGTGTGGTGATGGTTAGGATTTTGGTGGTGGCGTTGAAAGGGTTGTGAGAGATGAGTGGTGAGGTTCATCTGAATATTGGATGGAAATGTTAGATCTAGATCTATTCTCATATGTGGACAAAAACTAAGCGGGAAATGAAAGTGGGACTTGGGCGCTAATTGTGAAACTAAAAGATTTTGGGGAAAAAAAGTGGGCAGGAGTTAGCCAAAAAATGTGATTATGACCCATATGTATGATGCTTCTTAAAGCGAGTCATCCCCAATAGAAAATTTACTCGTTATGACTCTTATTTTATGACTTTGCTATTTGCGCGTCATCTTGTAGCGTGCGTCATAAAATGCGAGTCAAGGATAGACCTTTTTCTAGTAGTGACTGGATTGGAAAGCTAGTCGTGATAGTAGACTTCGCGCATAATACCTGCGTCTACGAGTTTGTGTACTTCCTCCAGGATGGCTTTTGCACGATCTGGAGCCTAGCCGCGCTTCTTCTGTCGTACTGGGGGATATCCTTGTCGGATTTGTAGCTTGTGCTCTGTAATAGAGCGTGGCACTCCGATCATGTGCTTTGGTTCCCACGCAAAGATACTTAGGTTCTTTTGCAACAGTGCGCACACATCTGCTTTACCTTTGTCAGATAAAGATCCTCCAATCGATATTTGTTGATCTAGGTAATCAGGGTGAATGGCAACCTTTAGGTTTGGTATTTTTGTTGCGCGCTGTTCTGGAACATTCTCTACCTCACTGGTTACCGTGTTACATTCCTTAAGCGGCACCCTGGTATTGTAGAGGGTGACAATCCCTCCTTCTACTAGAAATTTGAGCATCCCATGTGCTGTGGATGGTACAGCGCGCATGGATGATATTCCAGGTCTCCCAATGATACCGTTGTATGGTGAAGGAGACTTGATTATCATGAAGTTTATCCATGTTGCTGTAGAGTGTTGTTCATCGCCCACCACTACAAGTAATCGTAATTGCCCCATAGGCCATATCTTTTCTCCTGTGAAGCCAGTCAGCGACGTCGTGGCCGGTATTAACTGACTTTGTATCTCAGGTCATAGCCTTTTGAAGCAATGCTCATACAGAATGTTTGCGGATGCTCCTCCATTGATATACATGCGGCGAATCTCGTGTCCCCCAGTATGTATCTCAATGGTTAATGGCTCTACTACTGCGTTGTCCGCAGCTAGAGTGGGGAAGGATATCTCGTTCTCTGGAGAGAATTTTTGGCTGACTTTTTGCTTTGTTTTGCGCTGCCATGACTGTATCATGTAGATGATGTCCGCTTTGTCTTTCGAAGGTTCTTTTTTACCTCCACTCTTTTGCTTGTCCTTCCCTTCTTTAATGTTTTTAACGAGGTGATCCATTCTACCCTCCTTTACTAATCTGTCAATTAGTTGTTGTAGCTGGACACACTCGTTGGTAGTATGGCCCTTTTGTCCATGGTATTCGCAGTATCCGTTCCCTATACGCTTGTCCTCTGGGGTGCGCATTGGTGGTGGTTTTAGGAAGTTTGCGCCTTCTGTTACAAATATTTCCCTCGGAGTCTTTGTAAGGGGGGTATACTTGTCATTATCTCGTCCACTTCCCTGACTGTGATAATTCTTGCTGCGATTGCTACTCTGATCATTGGATTGTCTCCTTGGCTGTTCTTGCTGCCTATAATTTGAGTAGCCTTTTTTACTGTCCGCAGCGGCTGCTTCTCCTTGGATGAAGGATCTTGTGCGCTTCATTAGCTCATCGAAGGTTTGGGAACCTTGTCATTTAACTTCCGAATGAGTTCTGGGTTATTAATCCCATTCATAAACCCTGCAATTTTTAGGACTTCGGGACACGCTTTGACATGTATACACTCATCTTTGAAGCGTTCCATATAAGCACTGGTTGATTCCCCCTGGCGCTGTTTTACTCTGGCTAATTCAACAGGGCTTTTAGCACACTTCTTTCTTTGGGTGAAGTTTAAGTGGAATGCTTTTCGCAACTCTTCAAACCCATCTATGCTCCTTCGTGGAAGCTTGCTAAATCAAGTGCACGCATTCCCTACTAATGTGGAGTTAAACATATGACACCATACATGTTGTGGCCAATTTTCGATAGTAGCAGCGGATTCAAAAAATTTCAGGTGGTCATCCGGATCACCCGTTCCATCATATGTTTTAACATTAGTGGGCATGCGCCTTCTCTTATGGTCGGAGTAATCGCTGATGCGTCGTGTAAATGCATCAACTTTCTAGCGACGCCACGGAAGAGATATGTCTTTGTCTTCTTCCTCGCGATGTCTTCCTCTAGACTTCCAGTGTCCTATCTCTTTATCCTCGCTGTCCGAGGAGTCACTGGAGGAGAGGTTGTCTCTTTTGCGGCGCTTGCGCCGGTTTTCCTCAGAGGAAGAGCTTGAGGGGCTTTCACTTGGGGAAGTTCGCCTTCCTAACCTGTCGTGAATTCTTTTGCTCCCAGACCTGGAGGAGCCTTCGCTTGGTGAATGTTGACGTCCAAGTCTGTCTTGTATCCTTCGACTACCAAGTCTGGAGTGAACATTAGTGCGCCTCTCGCCATCTTCGTATTCCTCCGAGTACTGTGAGTCAGATACTGTACCAAGTCTATCATGGATATTGGTACGTCTTTCGTTATTTTCGCGCCCCCTCTTTGGTAGCGCGGTGGTGATGTTTCGCGTTCAGGACCAAAGTTGAGTCGGGCTTGTAGGCTCGTACTTGACCTTCTCCTTGCTTTTTCTTGCATGAGGGCGGTTAAGGTTTCGTAATTTTGGGATACAAAATTACTCAGCGTTAAATTGGGTGTGTCCTCATCCACTGCAAGAATTTCTGCCTCAACATTAGGCGCCCTATCTCGGTTGGGTGCGCCAGGTGGCATAATGTTGTCCACTATAGGTGCCGTTTGATGGGGAGTATTGAAGAGAGTGCGCTGAAGCTCTTCAATGCTTGGGACCACCGTGGTGGTTTGAGTAGTCCTTATAGGCAATTCTACCGCTGGGAGAGGTAGGGTTGGTCCCGTTTCTTGGTGACCAGGCGCACTGGTTGTTCCAGAGGCCTGCTTAGAGGTCGAGTCTTGAGGGTTCTTCCTCTGGGGATCACCACGTGTTTTTTCCAATTGCGGAGTCCGCTGGCTTGAGTTTTTGTTCTTCGTCATTCTAGTTCTTAGTCCTTAGTGTGGGGTCCCACAGATGGCGCCACTTGTTGATACAAAAGTTGGGCGTTCCTAGTTTAGGTTCCTGCTCTCATACCAATTAGCTTCTTAATGCTTGTAACCTGCGCACTAAGAAAATAAACAAACACCGTTAGGCTTATCGTGGGATTGTATCCCACGATTATCCTCCTGCGTGAGAATAAGTAATCGGTTTAGGATTATATTCAAGAATTAGGGTTTCGTGAATCGTACCTTTAATGAGAATTATGTCATTCTATATATAGGTGCAGAATCCTTGTAGGTTTCGTGCTCCCTACTCTTCGCACGCGTAGTGCTTATCCGGTCTAAGGATCTTTATCCGTAAATAGAAGATCCTCTATCTAGACCATAAATAGTTTGGTTGGGCTTGGGCCTTCGTGAGTCCAACCCATTGGTAGTGTGGCCCAAATCATTGTTATGATAGCCCACGCGTGGTGGGTTTGGGCCTTAGTAATGTTTATCATTTGGGCTTGTGGCCCAAATATAGACTATACGTCATCATTCAATATGCAAAATTCCAAGAAAGGATATTTGCCGATGGAAGTAAAACATGGCTTATGTGATGAGTTTTGTGCTTCAACACCTGCTGAGGTGGCTCGCATGAGTAAACTTCCTTATGCTTCGGCTGTAGGATCTATTATGTATGCAGTAAAATGCACAAGGCCAGATGTGGCGTTTGCTCAAAATATCGCCAATCAATTTCAACAGAATCCAGGTGAAAAACATTGGATTGCTGTTAAGCATATTCTTAAGTATTTGAGAAATACAAAAGATATGTTTTTGGTATATGGTGGAGAACCAGCTGCAGAACTTGATGTTACAGGTTTCTGTGATGTGTCCTTTCAAAGTAATAAAGATGATTCGAAGTCTCAGACGGGTTATGTCTTTGTTATCAATGGAGGAGCAGTAGACTGGAAGAGCAAGAAGCAGAGTACAATTGCGATGTCTGCAATAGAAGCTGAATACATTGTTGCTTCAGAAGCTGCTATGGAGGCTGTTTGGATTAGGAAATTCATTTCAGGGCTTGGTGTTATGCCTTCAATTGAATTACCTATTAATATGTATTGTGACAATTCTGCTGCAATCATATTTGCCAATGAACCTGGAGTCATGAGAGGCACCAGACATTTTCTACGGAAGTATCACTTTGTTCGTGAAAAGGTTAACGAAGGTGAAATAAATCTACTGAAAGTTCACACATATGATAACTTAGCTGATCCATTCACTAAAGCTTTGGCGAAAGAAAAGCTTAATGAATTAGCTAATGGAATTGGGCTTAAATTAGCTAGTAGTTTCATGCATAACTGTGATTAGTATTTGGATAAAGGATATTGTAAACAATTATTATTTTAACGAAATAAAGTATGTTGGTATGTTTATTGTTAATTATTGTTGTCCTATTTTTGCATGTTTAAATCCATGAATAAATGTTATTCTTAAATTGTCCGTTGTCAGTTAATAATATGGGAATATTATTAAATTAAGACAAATCTGAAGGTTGGTATAATATACTTAAAATATATTGATGCGTAGTCATGCCATTTCAGATGATATTCGATGATACTGAATATAGGACTTATCCCGACTATATGATGTTACTTTATGGATCTTGTCATTAAGTAAATCATAAGAAGTTATCCTTAGACTTGAGATACAAGATAATGGTCATGAATGTAGTACATTTTTGTGGAACAACTTAACGCTATACGTAACTGGTAGTCATAAGGGTTGTTTTCGGAAGTGTTACAAAGTTTGTGTGTTTTGCTTGTAGTCAATATAGAATTTGTTCCTTCAAATTAATTGTTGAAGTTTAATACTGCTGGGCCCCTCGTAGGGTTGTCAAGGTGTTTGCGTGGCCACGCCCAAGGTCTTTCCTGAAAGGTTCAG
Source organism: Artemisia argyi (assembly GCA_030686995.1). Classification (NCBI taxonomy): domain Eukaryota; kingdom Viridiplantae; phylum Streptophyta; class Magnoliopsida; order Asterales; family Asteraceae; genus Artemisia; species Artemisia argyi. The sequence goes on from CM060696.1 coordinate 105,096,550, forward strand.
AAGATTTGGTAATCTTGTCAATTTCTAATAACGAGAAACAGAATGGTTAATTAAGGAATGACCTAGATCCATATCCTTATTAACATGGTATTAGAAACAAAGGGATAATAATAATGAGAATTCATTAAAAGGTTTCCAGGAGCCTTACTCGAGTTGTACTAGAGGCATCGGCGTGTTGCAAGACGCTAACCGATGTGATCACACTATTATGATATGTCTAAGTGGGAGCTGTTAGTTTTATAGACATTATAATAATAGTTGTGTGTTAGGATCGAACTTGAGATCACGGGATTGCACACAATACGTATGAAGAGTAAAAGAATAATTATTTATAAATGTTATATTTAATTATTAATAAACACAAAACTAGTAACGACCGTTAGTATTTAACGGAGAATAACTAACGACCGTTAGATGAAGATTATGAAAGTAATACTTGTGTTTAATTGGAAACAAGAGAAGGTTCCGGAATCCCTTGGGGGAGTCCTCAACCGATCGGCCAAGGGAGGTTCCCACCTCCTCTTTGCCTTGTGCTCCAAGTAAACTATAGTATAAATACAAACCCAAGATGTATTGTTTTCTCATAACTTGTACACACACATCTTGGTGTTTTTCTCTCCTCTCTTGTCCCTAATCGATCCAAACTTAATCCCTTTAAGGGATTTCGATTTTCATAGCTAAACAAAGTTTTGTGTTTGATTTACTTGCATAAACTTTTACTTGAATTAGTACGTGTGTACAAGAACGCGATTCAAACACACTATTGTTTGATTCTTGGATTGAATTACAAAAGAGGTAAGGGGTAATTCTTATAATCCACATAAACCCTAATTAGGGTTCTTGATTTGAAGATTGCATTTGCTTCTTGTTCGGGCTAGAATCACAAAGGTATGTTTACTTTTATATTTGATTAATTAATTACATATTATATGATCTTGTAATTGCTTCTGCTATGCTCACTTGATGTGTTTGGTTTATTTTATATGATTGTCATGATATCATAATTCCAACACTTATGAAACTAACTATATAATAATACACCTATCTAAACTGGTGCTTGTGACTGAGAAAAAAGATCTTGTATTGCTAGCTATGAGAATCTCTTGATACCTGACAAATGATTAGCATTACCAGTTACTGTCATGGTGAATAATCAGTCGAATGGGATTTCTTCATGAAGTAAAGATTCAGAGAAGAGATAGGTGGTGATGTGGTTTAACGATGACATGATATCATTAACACCTAACCTGCATATCATTATAGACTGTTGTTTTTAGTACATTGGTGTCTTTGTAATACTGTTGACAGCCAAGAGATTTTCATTACATTCTTTTTACTATTTTACATTTTGCTGATAGATCAGAAAGAAGGGAAGTCGAAATGTATAATGTATTCAGTATAGTGTAGAGATCAAAAAAATGAGTAGTAGATTATTGATGGCTGAATTTCAAATTTTGGAACTTGTTTTAAACATTCTTGTCTTGTATCATCTGACAACGCTTCTATCGCTGCTTTAAATCTCAAAATAACCGTCAATGTTTTACCACAATCATCCTAACACATAATAGCATTAGCTAAAGCACCTGATCAGTGAGTTACTATGCGCTCTTTTGTAGCAAAGAGTTAGCTAGGTATGTTGTTGGTAATTAAGCACCCGTATCTCCTAAGGACGACGTTTGCCCTCCATCATGTCACTTATATCTATCAGATATGAGGGTGCTATTATCCGTTTAGTCTGTAACATGTAAAATGGATGTTTTGCACAGATTTTATTAGCATCTAGTTAAAGTAAAAGTATACTCCATAACTTTATATCAAGTCTATCAAATACTTGAGTTAGTAGTTATCAGTGTTATTCCAATAAGTACATGGTCAATTTGAAACATCAGTTGTAAAATGTTTTGTCGAACATGTCGTTTGATTCTCCTATTGCATACAGTTTCATGATCAACAATTTTTTTTTTTTTTTTTTTTTTTTTTTTTTTTTTTTGGGTTAGCGTTTTAAATGGCAATGGAGGAAACAATTTACGGTATAGAGATAGGTAACAAGAATCCTTATTTAATCATGTAACCAAAAGAATATAATTACAGAAGTTTATAATAATATAACTATTTTTTAAAAGTTTTAGGGTGAAAGCTAAAAACACGCAACATTTTTATTCAAAACACACGATGTACGCAATGCACTTTCAAAATTACCATTGTACGCAATATATTTTCAAATTTGATACAATGTACGTAATATTACCTGGAACCAGCAGGTTACCAGGTTTCCAAGTTTGGAAATATACAGGAATAGCCCCTGTGGCTTGCGTTGACTTTCACTGATCATCCTTTAACTTTTTTCACTTAGAAAAGTTACAGTAATGGTCCTTATGCTTTGCATTGAATTTCACTTTTAGTCCGTTTATATACATTTTCACCCGTTAGTCCGTTATACCAAAAATTGTTTGCAACATTAGTCCTTTATAAAAAAAAAATTCCAATTTTTTTTTTCTAAAAAAAATTCTGAAAAAAAAATAAAAAACAAATACAAAAACTAAAGTTTTTTTTCGAAAAACTTTTTATCCGAAAAAATAATTCGAATTTTTTTTAGAAAAAAATTCCTAAAAAAAAGAATTCTAAAAAAATTCAAACAAAATTTCGAAAAAATTATAAAAAAAAATATTTTTGTGGAAAAACTTTTTTTCCGAAAAAAATAATTCAAATTTTTTTTAGAAAAAAAATACTAAATAAAAAATTTCTAAAAATTTTTTTTCTAGAAAAGAAATTTCTAAAAACAAATTTGAAACAAATTCTAAAAAAAAAAGTTTTTTTGTTAAAAAATTCTAAAAAAAAAATTTGTTGATAAACTTTTTTTCCGAATATAATTTTTTAGAAAATATTTTTTTTAGAAATATCTTTTCTGAAAAAAATTCGAATAATTTTTTTCGAAAAAAAAGTTTTTCAACAAAAAAGTTTTTTTTTTTTGAATTTTTTTCATATTTTTTTTTTGAAATTTCTTTTTAGAAAAAAAATTTTAGAAATTTTTTATTTAGAATTTTTTTTTCTAAAAAAATTTTGAATTATTTTTTTCGGAAAAAAAAAGTTTTTCCACAAAAATAAGTTTTTTAGAATTTTTTTCGAAATTTTGTTTGAATTTCTTTAGAATTTTTTTTTAAATTTCTTTTTTTAGGAATTTTTTTTCTAAAAAAATTCGAATTATTTTTTTCGGATAAAAATTTTTCCGACAAAAAACTTTATTTTTAGTATTTTTTTCAGATTTTTTTTTTAGAAAAAAAAATAGATTTTTTTTTTTTTATATAAAAGACTAATGTTGCAAACTATCTTTGGTATAATGGACTAACGGGTGAAAAGGTATATAAACGGACTAAAAGTGAAATTCAATGCAAAGCATAAGGACCATTACTGTAAATTTTCTAAGTGATAAAAAAGTTAAAGGATGACCGGTGAAAGTCAACGCAAGCCACAGGGGCCATTCCTGTATATTTCCAAACTTGGAAACCTGGTAACCTGCTAGTTCCAGGTCATATTACGTACATTGTATCAAATTTGAAAATATATTGCGTACAAAAAGTACATTGCGTACATCGTCTGTTTTGAATAAATATGTTGCGTGTTTTTAGCTTTCACCCTTTATATTGCACTTATACTATAAATCACAAATATGATGGCTGAGTAATCTGTTATATCGACAAATAAGATGTCTTAATCGTGAATGTCACACAACAAGATTTGTTACTTTTATTTCAATAGTCTGTCCCGATAGAAAGAAAGAGTAATGAAATATTTATAAATTCAAGTGTTATTCATTAAGTTCAATATCATCCGGGAATAACACAAGAAATACTTGTTTGTTGTGTCTTTCTTTGCTTGATTTTTTATTTATTTATTTAGACAAAATTTCACCGTCAGTCCCCTAAAGTTGTCGTGTTTCGCGCAAATCGTCCTTAAACTATTTTTTTTTGGCATTTTCGTCCCTGAACTCCTCATTTTTGGCGTGGTTGGTCCATGGAACAAACTTTTGGCTGAAAGCAACGTTAGTTGACCAGTCAACTGGGTTTTTCGTCATTTCACATTTTTCTAATGGCGCATTTGGTCCCTTCCCCCTTTTTTTCCCGCCTATCTTCTTGGTAAACGTTCAACAACTCGTCAGCCTATTTACAACCTCGTTTGTATACCCTAGATGACACACCAACACAGAATTCCCTTTGAAAACAACCACACTTAAAAATGGCAGCCCCAAATGCAAATGGATGTTTTTCAAGTGAAGCTGACGAATACGAGTTTGTCTTAAACAACGCCTTGTTTTGGGACGCTGTGTTCAATGAATTCGGGTATGATCCCGTATTGGAATTTGGTAATTATAGGCATGTTAGCACCGTCATGAGGACACAGATACTGAGGTGGGTTCGTAGACAGGACTTTTACTGGGACGAGGTTTTGGGGTTGAATGAGGAAGAGGAAGTGGGGGTGATCAAAATCAGGTGGTGCAGCAGCAGGACGTGGTGGAGCAGCAGCAAATGTGGTGGAGGAGCAGCATAATGTGGTGGAGCAGCAGCATAATGCGGTGGAGCAGCAGCCAAACATGTTGGAGGATATGTTGAATTTGGCAAGCAGGATTACGGCTCTTGAAATATTCTTTCAAGAATATAAAGAAAGGAAGGATAGGACGGAAAGTGATGCAAGCAGGGCAGAGAGCTATGGGTCGAACCAGTTGGGGTGAAAGCTTTGAATGATTATGGTGTTTGTATGGTTTTAGTATGTTTGTAATCTGGTGTTTATCTGATGTATGAAATGGTTGCTACTTTATAACTCTATCAATAAATAAATATGAAGTTTAATTACTAGTCATTGTTTATGGTTGATTGTGAATGTTTGATTGCCAACTCCATATCAAGGGTTGTTCAAGTCAACCACAAAAATTGTATCTGATGTAAACCTTTATCATAAAGAAGCCATGATTTGCAGAATTTGTAAACTAGAAACATGAATAGCAGTAACCATTAAATCATCAAACTAACCACCATAACTTAAGTCTACTACATTAGCACCATTCATAGTAAGTTAAGAAATATTTACAAGCATCACCAAAAGTAACTAGTTTTTCAAAAGCATAAGTTGGGCATGATACATCATCTTCATGTTGCCTTGCCTTTCCCCTTGCCCTTGCCTTTCCCTTTGGCTCTATCTGTTGCATTTGCCTTTGCCTTTTGCCTTTGCCTTTGCTGCTTTGACCATGATCCTGGTCACATTTACGTTTCTTTGTTGGGATTGGCTCCTCATCAGGGACAGGCAAAGCCAGGACAGCAAGGTCAGCTGGGAGAGGCAGAGCAGGTAGAATAACTTGGAGAGGTACAGCTTCTATTGGCGAATCAGAGCTTGTAGAATCGGCTATTGAAAACTCAGAGGTTGAACCAGACTCAGTTTCTTGCTCTTCAATTAACCAGTCAAGCAATCCGGGTGGGATTGAGTAACCACCAGAACTTAAACTAGAACTGCTAGAAGATGAGCTAGTTGGTGCTAGGTCACATTAATATAATTGGTACTGTTAGTGTTCAAAGGTAGGCATCAAACTACATTATGGTATTTCTAATCTTAGTAAACACATACAAGCAAACAATTGAAGGCAAGGAGTGAAAAGTTTGATCAAATGATAAAATAAGCTCATTATGGTCTTTCTAATCTTAGTCTTCAAATGTAGGCATCAAACTACATTATGGTCTTTCTAATCTTAGTAAACACATACAAGCAAACAAATGAAGGCGAGGAGTGAAAAGTTTGATCAAATGATAAAATAAGCTCATTATGGTCTTTCTAATCTTAGTGTTCAAATGTAGGCATCATACTACATTATGGTCTTTCTAATCTTAGTAAACACATACAAGCAAACAAAACCTCCAAATGTTGTCACTTAAAACAAGGTCAAATATGTTAAACAGGATAAACAACAATTAAATGGTGCAAAAGATGTATCAAATGATAAATAACAATTTCTAGTTTAAATACCTGGACGGCTAGGGGAGCTCATTGTGTTGATTTGCTTTTTTTTTTTTGAAATTTAGGGTTTGATCGGGTTTAGTTACTGTTTGAGTGTTATGTGTTTAATGTAACTAAGTGTGTGCTCAATACTCTAACTTGCTTTTTATAGTAGGTAAGTTGTTTGACTTTAATTAGTCAAAGTAATTGAATGGCACATTCAATGCGTGTTCAACAGATGGTTGAAAGTCAAATTAATTGCTAGATACACTTTGTATTTTTTTTTAAAGGCACACAGAGTTAACATAGTACAAATGTGACACTGTAGTATTGATCCACTAAATTCTTTTGTGCTGAGTACTTCTGCATTGATAGATTGTGTAAGTCATCTTGTTTGACCAAGTTGAGAAGCATTGACTTGTTTACTCTTTGAATGTAGCAGTACCTACTTTAATTCTACCAGTATCATTTTGTTTCAGCAGTACCTTCTTTAATGTATGGTGACATTTAAGTTGAAGCTCATAACAGTTATTTTACACAAATGAAGGAAATGATAAAATTGATTTCATTTCATTAAACTGAAACAGATTACACAAGATATTGAAACAAAACAAACATATAACCATTTTTTGTTTTTTTACACAAGCAAGCCCCAAAGCAGGTTATACTCCTCTTCTTCTTGTTGCAGCCTCTCTTGGTCAGCCTTTGCAAAAGCTGCTTCTTCTTCTAATGCAAGGTTTAATGCTTCTTCATCTAAACTCTGCTGAATTTCATCATCAACAACATTTCCAACTACCTGCATCTCAAATTCTGCCTTTTCTTCTTCTTCCATCAGTTTCATTATTTCTTCTTCCTCTAAAATTCCACTACAACCAGGAAGCGTATCTTTTTTGAATACCTTAACTAAGTTTTTCCTGGTAATGTTAAGATAATGGCCTGATTTTGGTGAAAACACTGAAACATTACGAAGAATCAAAGCAACTCCTACAGTAATATCCTTTCCATTACCCCCCTCATTAATGATTTTATGATGTATTGTACCAGATATTTCACCTGAGAGATCTTTGACAGTAACTGTAAGATCTCCAAGCGCATTTGGGGTACACGACTTTATTATAGCAACAACTTGTTCAACTTTCCCCTTATTGATAAAGCTTCTGATATCACCTAAACATCCAATCACAACCCCCCCCCCCTTAGCATTCACATAGTCCATGGCGCTAAGCCATGGCCCACGTGTAAAATCCTCATCCTCACCCACGTCTTCAACAACTTTCCTCATATACTCCTGTGTGGAAATTATAGGCACGTCTCCACCAAGCCGAGTTTCCTCTATTTTACGTAGCTTCGCCCTTTGATAGACACCCGCAGGACCCGGTATGATCCTAATAGGATGTTGGCCAGAAATTTCATCATTCTGGTGATCTGATGAAGCACGGGGTGAGTTACTCATGTTGTTGTCGTTTTCCGTGAAAGCAAGAACCTTATGTCCAATTTATACTGTCTTTTAAGTTGGTGTTTGTGAGGGCCTATAACGCGATTCTCTAAACGGGGACGATACGTGCAAAATGTTTTCCCAACTCAGGGACCTCAAACGAGATAAAAGGGTTCAAATAATGCTAATTTGTCGGGCTTTTTAATTTTCCCGCCAATTGTTACTACCTCATAGAGTGTGTGTTTAGTCTCTGAATTACTGACCTTGTTTTACCATTAGTCCTCGAAATACTCATTCTATGTTAGTCCTTTGGTCATTTTTCCCGCCAAACCACCATGCCAATGACAACTCTAATTTGTACCTATATAACATGGCCCATTGCCCTATCTATAACACCCCGTAAAAATTTTCCTACGATTAACACGTTACCATAACATAGATTAACCATTTTTATGAGAACAAAATTTTTTTTTTATGCATGACATATTATGTGGACCACTACGACATTGTGATTTATCTTTTGCTTAGAAACGTTGCTTACACACAACCTAGATAGTCTAATTTTCGCGAATATATATTTTTAAACGATTATATTTTTATAATATACGTTTCGTATATTTAAGGTACAATATTTATATATTCCCGGAGCCTACGAAAATTCCCGAGATCACTCATTAATATTATTTGATCGTAACCCGACTCTCAAAACACACCAGGTGGGCCCCGTTGACCCATTGGGCCCTTAAATCCATCAGCTACACCAAACGGACCCTTATACTATTTTCTTTTCTTTCTTCTGATGGACCGAAACCAAACACAAGCCCAAAGGGCTTAAAGCCCAAAACGCACCCTTATTATTTTGTTTCTGCCAGTCGACCAAGCACCCAAACACCCTTGTTTTCTCGCAATTTGCACAAACAACCACATGATATTATTACACCCTCTAATTTACCACATTGCAAGGGTTCTAGAACGCCTTTTGCCTCAAAGTTTCATAAACTTTTGCTATACGAAACAGTGGCCAAGTAAACCACGAAACACATTTTGCCAAACTTACAAAAACGTGTCATAAACTTCCCTAGCACCTCACAAGCCACCCAATGACTTATAACCTGACTCAAATGCACAGTAGAGTGCCAGGAATGAACAGAGAATTGTATGACACATTCTCTTGTTTGTTTACTTGCGATTGAGTATAGAAAAGGTGCCACACCTTGGAAACAAGCCAACACACAAACACTTGTGACCCTTTGTACTTATCCTCACCTTCCAAACTCACTATATAACCTCACCATGCAATCTCAGTTCCTTTCACAAACACATACGTACCAAATAACTATCATACGTGAAGTTTAGCCATCGAGTTGGGACAAGAAGTTGGCGAGGAGTACGAGGTGCACAAGTGATCCAAGGAGGAACCAAATAGCTCGTTGTGAACCTTGCTAGGAGTGAACCATTGTACCATTGATCCATACGTACCCTTATTCCCCACCAAATCATGGTGAGGTGAGAAAAACACAAAACTTTTCTATTTTCATTTCCTTATTATTGATTTTTGCACATTTACTTTGACCCTTTATTTTGAAATATTAAAACGTAACATATACATTTTATCTATCGTACTCTATTTTAACCATGCTAGAAATTAAGTGACATAATGATTTTGAATTAATATTATCATACACATAATAAATATAACACGTTCCTAATATTACATGACCCATGTCGAAACACTGAGAATATTTTGAGTTATATAAGTTTTGTGTTACAAATTTGATCATAAGCTTTGGCCTCGTATAAATTTATTTCAACATATAACATATCATTTTTATTACTCGACCTCATTATCACCTTGGTTGACATATTGGAAATGTATTTCATTCAACCTAGTTGTCACGTTAAACTTATTTGCTCGACCCTTTTTGAAGCTACCAAAAACTGTTTTCTATAAAAACTAATAAGAAAACTCATGGGCTTGTTAGCCCGTTAAGCTAATTTTGAGCTTATGTGATAAGCTGGTCACACAAGCTTGTTTGCAACATTTTTGTACTATAAAAATGAGTCCAAGGTCAGGCCCAAAGGTCTCGTAAGCCCAATGGATCTCAAATTATTAACGGGCCTTGTAATAGTCTCGTTAAGGCCCATTTATCAAAATAAGCACTTTATAAGCTAATAAGCAGTTGAATTAAGTTACTTTGAGTATTCTGAGCTTATTGAAAAAGTATAAAAGCTAAATTCCAAGTTTGGTGAAATTTGGACTAACTTTGCAAAAATTTCTTAACCAAGGGACTAAAAGTGTCAAAATGGTAAACTATGGGTAGAAGCTGTCAAAACAGAAAACTTTGAGTTCTAAACTGTTAAAAATGATATTTGGATTTGAAAAATGTAAATATTGATGCTTTTGGACCTAAAATGTAAATTATATATATTTTTGGACTAACGGTGTAAAATATATATTGTTAGGGTTAAAAATGTAAATTTTGGAAACTTAAAGGAATTTTCAGTAAATATTATTTTATAAAAATAATATTAACCTTTTACATATATAAACATATAATATAAGACTTATATAAACATAAACTTATATATATATACGATATATATTCGTAATTATAATTAAACGATATAACGATACATTATTTATTTCTTGTAAAACGATACGTTTATTTTATTTCCGTTATAAAAACTAACTTTATATCAATCATCGATCATTTTACTTACGAGTTATATGTATATATAACTTTGTTTTTGAACTTTAGGCACTTAAACAAACACGAGATTCGTTCGTAACTAAATAACAAGTATTCACGATAAAACCAGATTTAGACTATCAACTGAAACTTGCATTATCTTTTAGGTTGTGTTGTGTGAAGCCGTTGCCTTGCGTCGTTAAGATTTTGTTACTACCACTATTACTTTGCTACTAAGGTGAGTCATAGCCTCTACTCTTAATTGTTTTATAATGATTTATACACGTTTTTTGGGGGAAATACATGCTTAAAACTCGAACACAAGTCTTTTATACCGGGTATTGAAATACCGTCAGGCCAATGTTATTTGCTTAAGTTACTATTGCCAAAAGTCCCTCGATCATGAACCTTAATCACTTGAAGGGTGAACGTAAATAAACGTGGATAGTACTATTAGTGATTGACAATCCTCGTTTGGTTGTTAGAGAAAACACCAGGCGCACTTTATTGTTCTTATTATAGATTATTGGCAAATACCTATCTTGAGGGCCTACTACTTACCGTCATAACTTGAGATTATGATTGGCTGTTAATCGTTGAGTATCATGAGCTTAAGGCAATAACAGGAACATTGATTTAAACTTGTTGATTGTATGTGATTACAATGCATTCTTAACTTGTGATTCGAAACTCGTGTTAAATGGATTTATAAACCAATTACTATTTTTTATGTTGACCCGGTGAAGGGCAAACCAACGGATTGAATTATATTAAATTGATAAGGAAAATCACTCTTTTTCTAATTAACGATTTAAACTATAAACTTTATGAACTCACCAACCTTTGTGTTGACACTTTTTAGCATGTGTTTATCTCAGGTGACTATACAAGAAGAACTTGAAGGCACGGAGTGGGCTTGTAACCCGGCATGGGCTTAAATAAACGTTTTGACACATTTCAAATAAACATGTTGTTTAAAATATGAAACATCTTGATGTCTCGAATATTTGGTATTTTGAATGAATTAAACCTTAAAGCGTCATTTTTGTGTCGTTTTCTATGATTGTGATAAAGATCCTCTAAGTAACACCCAAAAAGTCTTCCGCTGACATTTTAAGTCTTCCGCAAACATGATGATTTTGGGGGTGTTACACTATCCATTTGTATCCAATAATTCCAAATGGCTGAAAAGAAAAGCAGTCTGTTCATTGCAACCCTCAACTCCCAAATGGAACAATCAAGAACAAAATGGGCATCAATGCTGGCATTTATCGAAGATGTTGTTGACCATCTCCCTGAATGGTCTGATGAGGGCAGTGATGATCCACTAAACTTCACTGAGCTATGGTTGAACAGGATTCACGAATGCCACAAGTTCAATAATCTGCTGAATACCATAAAAAAAAAACTTAAGGGAAGAAGTTGCCATGCTGGAAAACAAGGTTAGACATCAAAAGGTTTGTCCAATCAAGGCATGGGCAGATTGGAATGAAACCTTAGACATCACACTTGTCAAACTAACTAATGGTGCAGTTAATGTGCCAAGAGTTAAACGTGAAATTTGTTGATATAAATAATTGACTAAAAACATTATTCATATCTTCCGATATCTCTATGTTTTGATAATCACAAAACTTAAACTAATCAAACCAAAGATCATGACATAAACACGTATTTAGTAATAAATAATCACTTTCACCAACTAATCACTTAAGGTATGAATAAACAAAGTGCTTAGTGCAATTTATGATCAAAGGGGTATTTAATTAACTAATACAAAGTTTATTTAATTATATAATCTTATTATATATTTTTGAAAAACACTTTTGGTAATAAGGAAAAATGTTTTAATCATACTAAATATATGATTTCAAATATTTAACCAAAATCAGTTAGTTTTTCACCAAATAAACTTTCCCCACTAAAAGACAAAGTTTCTGGCCGTTACAGTTGGGCGGCCCCCTTAATTTTAAGGGGGCCGGCCATGCTTTAAGGGGACCGGCCACGCTCCTCTGTCAGAAACGTTTGCCTATAAATACCACCTTAAACCTGGATTTTTTCCCTACCTTTTTGCACAAATACTTTCTGTTCTAGATCTCCATTTCAATCCTAAAAATCCTTTGATCATTTCATAAGCCTTTGTTTCCAAGTGATCCAAAGCCTCATTCTTTCAAGTGCAAAGAGAAGAATACCTCTATTAGAAGTATTACAACTTAGTATCATCTTGCTATCTAAGTTGTTTGTTTACATTTCCTTGTATATCTTTCATACTTTGGTGAATAAGGTGTATGTATTAGTAAACTAGATTTAGTTGAAGAATCTAGAATTGTTGTAAGTGTGAAGTGTGACTTGAAGTGAAGAAGAAGGGTTAGATAGTAGTGGTGATAGGAGATTGTAGCAATAGGAGCTTGTAGTGAAGAAATTAAGGATCTCTAGTGGAGAAGACTAGAAGACATTTGTAGATTGAAGTTGTGAAGACATTAGTGGCTTGAAGGTGTCAAGACATTAGTGCATTGAAGGTGTGAAGACATTAGTGGCTTGAAGGTGTCAAGACACTAGTGCATTGAAGTTGCAAAGATATTAGTGACTTGAAGGTGTCAAGACATTAGTACTTTGAAGGTGTGAAGAGAATAGAAGATTGGTGTGTAGAAGATTGGTGTGAAGAAAATAGTAGATTGGTGTGAAGATTGGTGTGTAGATTGGTGTGTAGATTGGTGTGTAGATTGGTGTGAAGATTGGTGTGTAAATTGGTGTGTATATTGGTGTGTACGGTTTTCTCCGCCATAAAGGAGGTCTTTGATCTAGTGAAGAAAACTCTCGAGTAGGTGACTCGGGGAGTGGAGTAGGGCAAGGAAGGTGTCCTTGTAGCCGAACCACTATAAATCCTTTGTGTCTCGGTTTGATCTTTCCATCTCTCACTCTTTGATTTATTACTTACTTGCATTTCACACATAGTCATAATTTATAGTATTGTGCATATGATTGATTTCACATAAAGATCAAACTAAAATCCATTCATAAAACTAATCTTACAAAAACCAACCTAGTACATATAATTATATCTATACACTACTATACATATATATGCTTACACAAAATATATGAAATTGTATATTCTTTTCAAACATTATACATAAACATTGTATATATAAAACCTTTAATAAATCTTGTATTTATACTTTTGTAGTTAAGTGTTTTGAAATTGTACATTATACATAAGTAGTATTTATACAAAATCATAAATTAACTAGTTTATATATTTATGTATTAAAGTGATTTGAAAGTTTCATCTTAGAAACTATCTTTTACAAATAAGCAAAACGAAAAAGACGTAAAACTATTCAACCCCCCCCCCCTTCTAGTTTTCCACAATTGGTACCAGAGCCACGTCTAACAAGATTTTTAAAATATACTGTATTTTAAAACTTGTAACGATCTATGGAATTCGAAAAATATCTAGAAGGAGAATTTACGCAAAAACCACCATTATTTGAAAATGATCATTTTCTTGAATGGAAAAATAAATTTGAAAATTATGTGAAATCAATAGATCTTGATCTTTGGCATATTATTTCAATTGGTGATCTTAAACTAACTAAAATGTATTTTGAAAATCAATATAATAATCTTCAAATAAAAATTGATAAAAATACTAAAGCTAAATTACTTATTTTCAAAACTCTACCAAATATTGAATATGAGAGATTATTTCCTTGTAAAACGGCAAATGATATTTGGAAATGCCTTTTAAAGTTTCACCAAGAGAAATGTAAAACCAAAGATGATAAACTTGATATTGCACATGAAATTGTTACTCTAGAAAATTTAATAGATAAATATTTAGTTGAAATAAACACATGTACTACTAGTTCAAATGTGATCATTGAAGGTACTAATAATGAAGAACACATGTGTCAAATCCGAAGAAAGCATGTTAATAAATCATGGTGCAACAAGGACGATAAAGACGATGTAAATACGGAATACGTGAACATCCTAACAAATGTTAATACAAATAGTGATGACAAGGATTACATGCTCCAAGATCCAAGCAATGCTACAAACAAAACATGGAGCGACATGAACAATGGAGTTGATCGCCGTATAGCGAGTGAAGAGTGTACAAGTACAAATAAGGTACAATTCAAAACCAAACATTTTTGCTATGATCAATTTACATTAGAATTTTCAAAAATGGAAAATAGCTTCAAACACTTTTGCAACATTGACTCAAAAATTATTTTTGAAAATGAATCTTCAACATCCGCTGAAAATAACTTTGAAAAAGAAATAATTTTAGAAGACAAAATGTCTAGACTTGAAAGTAATATTGAAATTGATCTTGAATGTAAAAATTGTCAAGACTATAAACATGAAATTAAAATGGAAAAGGAAAAAGCTAAAATATTAGCAAAATTCGAAAATAGTTCTAAATCTTTAAAATATCTACTTAACATTCAAAAGTCATTTTATGATAAAACCGGATTAGGATATACGGCAGATGAGTATTTGACAAATACATCAAAACAAATAAAATTTGTTAAACCTAATGGAAAAATTTAGAACTATTATTATTTACATCCATTGATTATTTCTCTAGTCAAGAAAGTTATTGTTTGTTTGCTAAAACAAACAAATAATGAATTCTTGTACTTCTCGACGACATCCTCTTCATATGCATTTAAGTGCATTGGATGTTCGCTACTAATCAAATCGGACCCATGAGAATCTGGGTACCAAGCTCTCTGTCATGTGTAGGTAATTAACGATCAAAGGAACTACTACTTTTTGGATCGCTCTATTCGCTTTCTTTCATTTGATGACCATTGTCTTTATGGTGTGTTCGTTACTACCTCATGACGAAGGATTCTTGTTCTACCATTCTTAATCTGCACGACTTGTGATGATTGGTGCGACCGATAGTGTTTCTATGATCAAGTCTCCTTGATCCTTTTTGCATTAGGATATTACTTCGCTTCTTCAACTTGCTTTGGGGAAAACCTTCCTGACGTTTTATATTGCTCTCATGACCACTCTTAAAGAAGAGCTGGACCTGAGGTAAGTTTTCTTTTCAAAAACTTGCCTACATTACATTAAGATAGAGTATGCTTCAATTAGTATATTAATATGTTTTAATTTGCAAGTTGCTATGCTTTTAGATCATGAATACCAATATATGCATACATAACATTAGGATAATTAACCCTCTTATTGCTATATCTATTATCATTTGTTTTAGTTTTCTTCTATATTGATAATCTTCTATGATCTAGAATAGAATGCTTGACACTTATGCTATATAATCTTACTAGTTGCATTAATAGATGTGTTATAATTAAGACTTGCTAGTGACTCAATATTACAATGTGTCTAGTATACATGCATATATACATATGCCTATATTGCATTCATTGATGAATTTCTTTGTCCTTTCCTATCTCATTGCATTTAGATGTTCAATGTCTACCATATCTCTCTCACATCTTTAGTTGCCATTAGAGATGATTACATGTGACAATGGGCTGAATCGATTCTCTTGAAGTATATCTTTCACCTGAAATTTCTTGATTATCAAAATCAATATGTCATATTTAAAAACTTCTCTCTTTGAGTTAAAACCCTTCGAATATCTATTTTATGCTTTTTCGAACAACATGCTTAATCATAAGCTATCATAACATTATTTTGATCTGTATCAAAGCAGAAACATTTTTCTTTTTGAAACAAAACAAAATTTGTCCTAGTAGGATACAAACTTGAATGTATTTCAAAACATTAAGCCAAGTATTAGTGAATCAAGAATACTTCATATTTGGTAATCTTCGATAGGTAAATTTAGGAACTCGATTTCTTCTAAAAAGAGAATGACTACTGGAGAATCTATTGACTAGAAATTCAATTTAACCTAACGGTTGAATTGCTTCTATGTGAGAAGTTGGGTGTGTGTAACCCGTAAAAACGGTCGTGTTTAGCCTGAATTGAGCACCACTAGTAATAGTCTCATACTCATTCTCCAACTTGATTAAATTGCACTTCCTATATATACCTAACGCTAGTTTACTTTTATGAACCTTGCTTCTCATTAGATTCTTTTGTTCCCAGATTTATGGCATTAAGTGAAAACTTACTTTCAAACATTGTTGAATAAAACTAAAAACATTTTGTTTAAAACATTATTATTTTCTCACATATGTCATAAACTTATGTGAAAATGACATCCACAATCTAATCAAATCATTTCATGAGAATCATGGTTTGCCCATATGGATCTTGTTTGTAACAAGTCTTGAAGTTCATATAATCATATCTTCCCACTTGTTTATCATAAGCAATCTTAAATTTGTTTGCACTAATCCTACTTACCATTATCTTCATATAGTTGCATACTTAACTAGTTTGCTTTATTGCTTCCTTAGTTACCAAACCTAATTGAAATATTAGTAGATAACATGATTATTAGGAATTAATTGTTCACTCTAATCATTTCTATGATATTCTCTACATTCATGAATAGTATGCTCTATATAGCCTCAAGAGTTGAACTTACTTGAATCCAAATCCAAAAACACAACCTTTTTGAAAATTTTCTGCCAAAAACTCATTTCTGGCATTCTGGGAATCACCAAATGGGCGGCCCCCTTAAATCATAAGGGCGGCCCCCTTAAATTTAAGGGGACCGGCCTCCATTTAAGGGGACCGGCCATCTGATGGTCGGGGATACTGTTTTCTTTATCACTTTTTTGACCCATTTCAACATATACTTCCCAAAATTCACAAACATATTTTGTCCCATACTATCCCTCAAATTTTCCTTCCTAAACCACATTTCTCATACACTATAAATACTCTCCTCCCACCATTAATGCCATCACACCCAAACATGTCATCTTCCAACAACCAAAAACCAAAGATTTCAAGAACCGCAAGGATCTCCGTCAAACCCGTTTGGAGGAGGAAACTTGATTCTTGTCATAACCCTTGTGATGTTGTTTCAAGTCAACCAACAACTCAACCTCAAACCCACTCAAATGAGTCATCCCACAACCTATCTTCCACTAATACCCTCATTAATGCTTCCTCTTTTGATGAGCATGCTCAATCCCAAAACAACAATCCCAATATCTCAATCAACACTTCACATATTGCTCATTCAACAAAGACATCATCCACTCATGAAGAACATCTTCCACCCATATCTTGTTTTCATGATTACCCAAGCTCAAACATGTCTCCACCACCTAGAGTACCACCACCACTTCCTACAACCTCACATGCCACTCCAATGTTGCATGTGCAAACCTTCACCCAAGACAACTATCATGCTCCACCACCATCACCTTCCTCCGAACATTTGAAGTTCGTTGAGGAGCTAAAAGAGGCACATGAGCTTAGTGCTCTTTTAGCATTACATCTTGCTCAACGCAATTTGGATCCACCACAATCAAGCTCACCATCATCACCACATAACAAAAACCAACTTGAGAAGCATGTTAACAATTGCCCTTGTTGCATCTTCCTTCAACAACAAACTATTGCTTTGAATGAGCACTTCACTTGGATTGAGTATCTTCTTACTAGATCTCAACAAACCCCATCACTTGAACAACATCACAACCCTCAACCAACAAACTCCACTTCAAATCCACCACCTCCAAGCTCTACAAACTCACCAACACCCATGGAACCAAGAGTTTACCTCCACTAAACCACCAAGCATTTGATATGCTTATGTTTTCTCATTTTCAAATAAAACTCCTCAACCATTTTGGGATTCAAGAAAGTTTGGTGACACTCCTTGTTGGCACTATAGGATGTTCTATGTTATTTAGAATTCTATTTGTATTGCCCTTGTAACAATGATTATGGGTTGACATAATCATTTCTCTATTATTGAATGGTTTAATATATGTTTCTTATTCCCTTGTGCCATGATTATTACTTGTTAATATTATGCTATATGTATTTGCTTGTGCCATGCTTGTGCTTCTAATATTTTTCTTGCAAGAATTACTTTCTCGAAACCTTGGTGCCCTCAAACGAGGGGGAGCATACATCAAGGGGGAGTTTTCTACCCGTTTAAACTTCTCTCACGAAGCTTATTCGGCCTAACCTTTTTGATTCTACAAAAAGGGGGAGAAGTGAATGTAAACTTACTAAATACTTGTCTAAATATTAATTTTTGGATTTAATAAGTTTAGGTTTTGTAATCATCAAAAAGGGGGAGATTGTTGATATAAATAATTGACTAAAAACATTATTCATATCTTCCGATATCTCTATGTTTTGATAATCACAAAACTTAAACTAATCAAACCAAAGATCATGACATAAACACGTATTTAGTAATAAATAATCACTTTCACCAACTAATCACTTAAGGTATGAATAAACAAAGTGCTTAGTGCAATTTATGATCAAAGGGGTATTTAATTAACTAATACAAAGTTTATTTAATTATATAATCTTATTATATATTTTTGAAAAACACTTTTGGTAATAAGGAAAAATGTTTTAATCATACTAAATATATGATTTCAAATATTTAACCAAAATCAGTTAGTTTTTCACCAAATAAACTTTCCCCACTAAAAGACAAAGTTTCTGGCCGTTACAGTTGGGCGGCCCCCTTAATTATAAGGGGCGGCCCCCTTAATTTTAAGGGGGCCGGCCATGCTTTAAGGGGACCGGCCACGCTCCTCTGTCAGAAACGTTTGCCTATAAATACCACCTTAAACCTGGATTTTTTCCCTACCTTTTTGCACAAATACTTTCTGTTCTAGATCTCCATTTCAATCCTAAAAATCCTTTGATCATTTCATAAGCCTTTGTTTCCAAGTGATCCAAAGCCTCATTCTTTCAAGTGCAAAGAGAAGAATACTTCTATTAGAAGTATTACAACTTAGTATCATCTTGCTATCTAAGTTGTTTGTTTACATTTCCTTGTATATCTTTCATACTTTGGTGAATAAGGTGTATGTATTAGTAAACTAGATTTAGTTGAAGAATCTAGAATTGTTGTAAGTGTGAAGTGTGACTTGAAGTGAAGAAGAAGGGTTAGATAGTAGTGGTGATAGGAGATTGTAGCAATAGGAGCTTGTAGTGAAGAAATTAAGGATCTCTAGTGGAGAAGACTAGAAGACATTTGTAGATTGAAGTTGTGAAGACATTAGTGGCTTGAAGGTGTCAAGACATTAGTGCATTGAAGGTGTGAAGACATTAGTGGCTTGAAGGTGTCAAGACACTAGTGCATTGAAGTTGCAAAGATATTAGTGACTTGAAGGTGTCAAGACATTAGTACTTTGAAGGTGTGAAGAGAATAGAAGATTGGTGTATAGAAGATTGGTGTGTAGAAGATTGGTGTGAAGAAAATAGTAGATTGGTGTGAAGATTGGTGTGTAGATTGGTGTGTAGATTGGTGTGTAGATTGGTGTGAAGATTGGTGTGTAAATTGGTGTGTATATTGGTGTGTACGGTTTTCTCCGCCATAAAGGAGGTCTTTGATCTAGTGAAGAAAACTCTCGAGTAGGTGACTCGGGGAGTGGAGTAGGGCAAGGAAGGTGTCCTTGTAGCCGAACCACTATAAATCCTTTGTGTCTCGGTTTGATCTTTCCATCTCTCACTCTTTGATTTATTACTTACTTGCATTTCACACATAGTCATAATTTATAGTATTGTGCATATGATTGATTTCACATAAAGATCAAACTAAAATCCATTCATAAAACTAATCTTACAAAAACCAACCTAGTACATATAATTATATCTATACACTACTATACATATATATGCTTACACAAAATATATGAAATTGTATATTCTTTTCAAACATTATACATAAACATTGTATATATAAAACCTTTAATAAATCTTGTATTTATACTTTTGTAGTTAAGTGTTTTGAAATTGTACATTATACATAAGTAGTATTTATACAAAATCATAAATTAACTAGTTTATATATTTATGTATTAAAGTGATTTGAAAGTTTCATCTTAGAAACTATCTTTTACAAATAAGCAAAACGAAAAAGACGTAAAACTATTCAACCCCCCCTTCTAGTTTTCCACAAAATTGTTGCTGATGAAGTTGTTACTCCTGAAGCTGTTGTTGGTGAACAAGTGGAATCCAATGGAAGGCCTCTGAAGAGGAAAAGGATATATGCTGGTGAAAAGAAGGATTTGGTAACTGATGGGTGTTTTTATGTTTAGTTTAAGGTTTTTATGCCTTGGGTGTGGTTGTTATGGGTTGCTTCAGTTAATGTCTTTTGTACTCACCTATTATGCTTAATGAAAATAAGTTATTGTGTATCTGTTGACTAATTGTATGTTCTACAAAATGAACCATGAAATGATATACCCAATATTGGTTATGGCTTTAATTGATTTTCAAAAGTCAATTTAATTGTGAAACCCATTGGAGCAATATGTAATATTACAAAAGAAAAAATACTTAATAATTTCCACAAACATAATTCATACCATTCATACTGTTTAAACATTTACAAACATAAATTCATACTGTTTGATCATTTTCAAACATAACTTTCAGACTGTATGAAGATTTTCCTAAGCAGGTCTTTTGCCATCTGAGTATCTTCTTCGACAGTCAACTTTACAGATAACATCACACTGAGAGCATGTGTTGGCAATGGGTATTCTTTCTCCACCAGCATGTATATGTCAGTTCCAGCTTTTGTAGACACATGGTGAACTCCACATGTATCATACAATATCCATTTCAATGATGCTTCATCTGAATTAAACTTCCACAATTTGTCATCTTTATCTGGTTCAAAAAGCCTATTCAATTCAACCCATACCATTTTTTCCTTGTCATCAGCTATCTCTGTTAACTTGAACCTTTCAATGACTAAACTCCATAGCTTGACCAAATCTTCCCTGTCAAATGCTTTCATCATATCTTGAAAGTGTTTGTATACCTTAGAACGATTTCCACATCTTATTATCTTCCAGTATTTTCCAAATTCATTAGTGTAGATCTCCCAGTCAATGATTGGATATTTGGCTTGTAAAGCTTCTGCATTCATACCGTCATATGGAACAATTTGCATCATATGCTGAATCTGTTCTTCACTCAAATCTTGTTTCTCTTGGCATGCAACAAATGTTTTTTGCTTCTTAGAAGACTTTGATTCTAAGTGTGAACCACCTCTCTTAAATCTTGTACTTTCTTCTTCTAAATGCAGTGGAGTAAACTTGTCAATATTCCTTTGGGCATATCTGTGTAGCTTTAGAATTTCCTCAAAGGATTTGCCTTTCAGTTTACTTGCAGTCCAATGATCTTGATTGATGAGATATCTCTTCATAGAGCTCATCATTTGTTCTTGAGTTTGTGGTTTATTCTTTTTAGCTTATGATTTCTTTGCAATCTCTTTGTTTTTAATATTCTCGAGTAGATCATTAATTGGATTGTCTCTGATATGAACTAATGTGTGTGCCGCTGTTTCATTAACATTCGGAGTACTAGCAGTACAAACAGATCCGCCACCAGTACCAATATGTTCAACAGTATCTTTAACAGTATATGCACTATCAACTGTAAAAGGGATATCAAATCCCATTGGACCTTCATTCCTACCATGACTGTCTGCAACCCCTTTCAAACTTCATCGGTTTTGAAAGATCCTCCAAATCAAAATCCTCCAAATCTTCTGAACTATCACAATCCACAATGGTTGATTTCCTCTTACCTTTACTGTCCTTCAGTTTTTGGCACAACTTCTTTACTTTTTGAATCAACTTGGTATAAACACGAGCATAAAGTTGCTTTGTATTCTTCAAGTTTTCCTCCAAACCAGTAACTCTGTCTGACAATTTTGCACAAATATCCATCAACTCTTTGTACTTCAGACTACCTACATCACTTCCATCTGTGTTCAGTTTTGGGACAGGGGGACCATGAGGCATATCCCCCATTGTATCATGCGGCATGGGGTTTGCATCACCTAAAGCACCATCATGAGAACTTGAATCATTAGATGTTTCCATGGGTTGGGTCTTATCATTCTTACCACTGGCCTGCCCAGCTTCTAAGCCTGTGAGAGTAGTGGCAGCCCACACCATTGTCTCACAGATAGGCTCATCTGCTACATTTGGTTGCTTTGGAGATATGGGCTGAGGTACCACATATTCATTTCTGATTCTTCTCGTAAATGTCTGTGTAACTTGAGGTTCTGATGATGATGGACCACTAATGGGTGTGTCATGAGACTCAACTTGGGTTGCAGATCCTTGACCCTCGAGTGGTGGAACAATCATTGATAAAAACAGTAGTGCTTCTCTCCCATTATAACCCACACAAAGCATCCTCATATTACTAAAAACCTTTTGACTAAGGGTAGGAGTTTTAAGAATGTTTTGTGAGGTTGAAGCCGTTTCTTGTGTTTGTTCAAAATAATTTGAATAAATCTTGGATACATTAAAAATTTGTATTTGCTTTTCACATTTTTCACCATACCATCAAAAATCAATTTTGAAAAGTTAAACTTCCTTTTTGTGGCCAAGCAAACAATAGCAGTTGCTATGTTGCTACTAAATTGTTCCCAACAAGTTTTTTTTGGACTTAAACAATGTACTACGGTATGAATGAGAAATCTCCATTGAGGGGGGAATTGTGGTTTTTGAAAAGTTAAGTTATCAAAAGTTAACCCATACCCCATATAGTAAAGATTTTGAAATACTTCATCATTTGGCAATGAACTAATACCCCCATTGTCTGATAGTTTCAGATGCCTCCTAACAGATGACTCAGTAATAGCCATGAATATGCCATCAACTGTAGCATTTATCTCTTTTTCTCCATTAGCAAGTGTTTTAACTTTGGCAGTTTGCCAAAACTGATTGATTTGGGAAACATAAATAGTAGGATTCTGTGTAATAGCATACCTTATGTAACTTCTATTGAGAAAATCCACAATCTGGTGGAACACTTCACTTCCCTCTGGTTTCTGTAAGTAGGCTACCATGTTATGTGTCTTACAATTTTCCAAAATGGCCATTAAGGTTGTTAAAATTTTGATTAGGGTTCTGGGTTATGGTCGTTTAGAAGAGTATGTGTGTTTGGTAAACCCAATTGAGATGATATGGATGTCACTTAGGGTTTTGGGAAAATCAACTGAATTAAACTTTTCTTTCTATTATGAATTAAAGAAAGATTGTGAATTATCGAATGTGGTGAAACCTATAAGCGAACCAATAGACATAAAATATCTCAACGGTTATTAATGAATAACGGTTATTCCCAAACAGTACCAATGGTTACCCAACCATAGTAAATTTTATCCTACCAGTACTAAATACACCCATGGCTATATTTGACTTTTATAAGTCAACTTACAATCAGCACGCAAATTACAAAGTCTTATATAGCTAGACTTATTATAGCTACTAATTCCAACTAACAAAAGCCAAATGATGTAAAGAACACAAAATAGCCTTGTTCATTCAACATAAAATAAATTTTTTATTCAACAAAAAACAAACATTACATGATACAATTAACAATTAAACTTGGGAGATTTTTCGGGATCAAATGACAAATGAAAGTTGTCATAATCCAAATGTTCATCATCTGATGAGTCTTCCTCTTCCTCAGACGCAATATTTTTGCGTTTTCTGTATGCCCACATCTTCTTCCAAGTGTATTTACTTTTTCGACTTGGTTTTTCTCTAGCAGCTTGTTCTTGTTTTTCAAATTTTATCAAATTTTTTTGTTGTACTTGAAACTTTTCTTTAAAATAACAATCAATAGTTTCTTCAAAGGTCAGTTCTGGAACTTCCTCACTTTCTTCTTCAGCCTCTTCTAGTTGTTGAAGTATTGAGGCTTTTTCTTCAATGTCATTTGTTAGCATATGTTGCATTCCTGGTTTCTCTTGCATGTTAACCTCTGCTTCATTCTCTTGGACGTTAATTGTTGATGTTGATGCCATTTTTTTGATATTGTATAGATGTAAGTTGTTTTGAATGAGTTTGTTGTTTACAAATGTTCCAATTTATAACCATTGCGTAAGGCAACTGAACGGTTTTTTTTTGCTTTGGAAAAGACACACGTCTTAGTAATTTATTGTTGAACGTTGTATACTACTAGTTTTGATATGCAAATGGAACGTAGGTTGAACAGACATTTATTACACATTTGATATCCTACCGGTACTAAATACACCCACCAGTACCAATTTTTTTTCTCAACAGTATTAACCCAAATTGTTTGAGACAATGTGTTTTGAACTTTTTCTTGTTATGCTTACTTGAAATCACATATTTTCTATGTGTTGACTAATTCAATTGCATTTCCAAACTAAGTTGTTTGAATGTGTAATTTTATAACATCAAAAGGTAATGCCCATGCCTTTAACTGACTTTTACAAGTCAACTTACAATCAACACTCAAATAACAAAATCTTATATAACTAGACTTATAATCCTTACTACGTCCAACAAACAAAAGTCAAATGATTAAAAGATAGAAAACCGGCATAGTTACTAATACTAGATGAGTATGTTACTCTTTACAACAAAACAGTTGGAGCATTTCCAAATATAACTGAATGTCAAAAAAGTTGGAGCATTTCCAACTATAATTGAATGTACAATATAGCAGCAAAAGTAATTGTTTATAAACATATAATTAGAACAACCCATACATCAAGTCAACTTCAAAACCATAAAACACCAGGAGCATCTCGAGCTCTTAAACCAATTACGACTCCAGTCATAGGTGGTGGCCTCTTGCCTATTGGAACTAAAGTTGATGGAGGAGCTTGTGATGGACCTTTTTGTAACACCCCCAAATTTAAGTTTGTCGCAGCGGAAAAGTAATTTGGGTGTTACGGGGAGGATCGAAGTTATAATCTCATAAAACGACTTAAAGGATACGTTTTGAAAGTTATTTGTCATTCAAATAATATTTTTGATAAAAATATAACCATTTGATTTAAAATCTTATTAAAAGATATAAAGGCTTGTAAAATGACAAATTTGATTTCTACACCATTTTAATTTATCAGCGTAATAAATGCCCACTCCGTGTCTTGTCCTGCTCCGTTAAATTACCTGAGATACACATGCTTAAAAGTGTCAACACAAAGGTTGGTGAGTTCATAGAGTTTTATGAAAAACCCTTTATTTTGATAGATTTCAGGAATATTTGGTATTAATAAAATACAACCAGTAATGAAACAAGTATTGAGTATATTCACAAATAAATCATATAAGTATTCAATCACATTCAAATAAGGAATCAATAATCCTAACATGAGCTGGAAACTCATGATGCTAATTTAATCAGATATACAATTCACGTATGGTCAAATTCCTATACAACTGTATCTAAATATATGTTGAAAACATACATTTCCTTTATAGATATTGCACCAAGCCTCATGACACACAAGCTTAACCAAAAGAGGTGTTTTATCAAATCAATGATAAATTTTGCCCTCTAATAATAGGTGATTTGCCAATTCCTATTTGTCTACGAATATAGTGTATCACGACCAATACGACTAACCATTTGCAAATGGCATTCCGTCAAGTATTAGTGGGACAGGTGGTCGGTCCTTAACAGGTTTCGAATCTGTTCACTATATTCGCGACCACTTTACATGTGATTAATGGCTCATGATTGAGGGACTTTATGGCGATAAGGTAACTTAGGCAATATCAAGGTAATAATGGGATCATTCAGAATAACATCATGTAATCAAGTATCATACCACAGTAATCAGTTTGGGAATATTATCATTTGAGTATCAGTAATTCAGTTTAAGTATTTCGCCAGTAACACATGTATATCACATACCACAATAATCGAATTTGGAAACATTATCATATGAGTATCAGTATTTCAGTCAAGTAATTCATCAGTAAAATATATATATCACATACCACAATAATCAAATTGGAATCATTATCATATGAGTATCAGTATTTCAATTAAGTATTTCTTCAAGTATTGTATATATCACATTTTAAATCACAAATCATATCAAATAAATATCAATTAGGAAATTGATTTGAATCATGTATTTTATTCATATACTTATCAAATTATCAAAGTATACGTAAGCATGTATCTCTCCCAAATGAGTTAAAAACAATTATTGGAAATGGGGCTATGACTCACCTGGATTGATACGGGAAAGATGAAAAGTAAAGTAGGATGAGATTTATGGGAATGATTATGGAAACGTCTTTGATACGGAACCTGATAAATAAATTTATCTGAGAATATAACCAAATACTATTTGGTAAATACGAACGAATAACGAATAATATTTATTCGTTATGATGAATAGATGATGTGCAGTATAATTATTATGCCATGCATGATATGATAAAATACTTTATTGAAAATATCCGTCGAAGTTTTACCTTTTAATCGTAAGTAAAAATATTAACTTTTGAAATATCGTTATATATATATTATTAACGTAAAAATAAATAATATATAAATAAAACGTAATAAAATGCATATGACGTGATGGTTGGCGTAAAATAGAAAATAAATTAAGAATGTCAAATAGATTATGTTTAGTCCTTGTCCTTTTCCAATTTTTACGCTTTTTATACTAACGGCGTTAGCGTTACACCGTTAGTCCTTTTCGTATCTAATTTACAATTATAGTCCACTACTTGTCCAAAATTACAATCTAAGCTTGTAACATCATATAATATCAATTTTTATCCTAAACTTTCTGTTTTTACAGTTTTAGTCCTTTTTTTCCAATATTTACACTTTTAGTCCCTCTAGGTGTCGTCGCGTTACATTTTTAGTCCAAAATTACAAAAATGGTTATAAAAATTTCCGTAGCTTATTTTATTAATTCCAAGCTTATTTCAACAGCTTATTTGATTAAAATCTTATTTTTCTAGCTTATGGGCCTTAACGAGCCAACTACAAAGCCCATTTAAAAATTTAGAGGCGAGGGCATGTAAAATGTTTTGGGCCTGAACTTGGGCCACTTTTGTGATTCTAAAAATATTTCATATGGGCCCAGTGGGCTTACGGTTCTTAATTTCTTGTTGGGCCTTGATTTAGCCCACTCGACAAAAATTAGTTTCATTAACTAATTTTTGAACTTGAAAACCTTATGTTTGCTGATTCAAAATAGATTGATTTGGGTGTCGAAACGTGAGTAGTTTTGCAAGTTGTGTAAATGAAATTAATAGTTTTCTAGGTGGTCTATGGAGTCGTGAAATAATATAGTACTCTTGTTAAGTAAAATTCAAAGTTACACGTATGGTTTGTATCATGTATGAACCGATTATATATTTTGAAAAACTTGAAATATTACTAAGTGTTATGACAAATTTTTATACGATGGATATGGTTTAAAATAGGTGTGTGTGATGCATGTATCGTTTAAACTAAAGTAAACTTGGTGTGCTACGTGACTCCTAGGCCTTCCAAGATAGAGGCTAGTCACGATTCGTGTACTAAGTAACAATATTTACGTGATATATAAGTGCAAAATGACATACGATCGAAACTAAATAAATATAGTGCATGACTAAAATTTAACGTGTGATATGGAATGGAAATGAGTAAAGATGACTTACAAACACCTTAGAGGTAATAGAGAGTCGAGTGTGATAGTATGGAACACAAGGAAATCTCGTTGCAAAGTATAACCCAAACGTTATACATATAAATCAAACCCGATATCCTTTTCTTGCTTCCAACTATGTATCAATCGATCTCTGGTCTTGTAAAAATAGTTTATAGGACGAAATAACTATGTGAAAGTGTATGAGAATGAAGAGAAACAAGTGCATGCATGGAACGTATATATATTTCATTTGAATGAATCGTATGGTTTGAATTCACTCAAGGAACACATGAACTATTCCATGTCAGTAACTCTTGGACTCCTAGGACAAATTATATGGTTATAATATAGGATGTGAGTGCACAAAACATGGGAAATGTTTGGGTGATTCATACCCTATGTCGACCAACTATATATATAAGCATACGATTTACTAAATCGTCTATTACTTGCATATAACTGATCATCATCGACATTTGGACATAAAATTGTCTTAGAAATATTATTAGGAACAATTAGAAACAAACGGGAATCAAAACGGTTAAGATTTGAGTGATTTATGAATCGATTGGTTTGATTTTTGTTCGATCACTTTGCCACTTAAAAACGTATCAAACGTCGTCCAATGAACTTGGGATTTGACACACTAATATTTGGCTAAGTGGTGAACGAGATGGTGCAAAAATATATAGGTGTCGTGTGTAAAAATTTGGAATACGCGAGGCGTTTTGAAGCTTGTTTGGTCGACTTATATGAATTATTAGTAATGAAAATGGGTTTGGTATTTTGGGCCGGTTGGGCTTACAAAATCATAGGCCCGTTTAGTTTTGTAATTAGTTATATTAATTAGGATTAGTGAAATTATTTAGTTTTCGTTAAACGTGTCGAGAACTTGTTTTGTCGTTTGGTGAATTTTTCAATATCGTAATCGTGACCATTTTAATATACTAAGAAAACTTTAAATTTCCCCGTTAAAATGGTGATTACAATAATGTCAAAGATTATTTATTTAATTAACCGAAGTTAATTATACGAATTTTTGCGAGGTTTTACAGTACCCACATGTCATTCTGAATTTTGTCCTGAAATTCAAAATTAATGTGATTACTTGAGTAAAGAATTTTTGAACAGAGGTTGTCGAGAGATTTTTACTCCTAAAATTACGGAAACGTGATTCAGTTAGATTTACTTGTACCAAACAAGACAAGGTAACTGACGTATTTAAGGGTTGTGAATATTGAAAATAGTGGTCATGAATAGTGAAATAACGGCTAGTGTATAGTGTCCAACGGTCGGGAATAGTAACCCAACGGCTATATTCTAGCCTATATATACCACTTCTAATTTCCACTTCTTCCATCAACCATTTTCCTCTCATTTTTCATCTCAAAATGCCGCATCTCATAACCATCTTAGCGATTGTGTATGTCGTCCTTGCTGCTATCTACTTAGCATATGTTCCGAATGAAGACTTTGGATTCTTGGTCGCGATCTTGATGTTCGTCGTACCCCCTATCCTCGCCATTACCGTCGACAACATTTGGGGGTAAAATCTTGAGCTAGGGTTGTTTTGGATTAAGTTCTTGTTATGTTTCTATGTACTTGTAACGAATAAGGAATAAAACTTGTTTTGTTTTTAAGAATTTGTCTCATTATTGTTTTTAATCTTTTGTTTATATTTATTTTTTAGCATAATTAAAGTGATTCATCCTGTGGTGGCTCTTGCTATTGTTTTGTTGGTGGGAGTCTTATTTGTCATAGCGGATCAACCTATTGAAGATTCCTTTGTTTACATTGTAATAATTGTAACGATAGCACTTCCGATGCTAATTATTTGTTTATGTATTAACTTTATGGATTTTAATAAAATTTTCGCTATTGGAGTCTTTTATCAGTTTTTGTGAATTATTTGTGTTCTCTTGCTTGTACTTTTGTTGATTTCCTATCATAATGGTGATGATATAAGATAGGTATTTATTATGGGTTGTTCAATGTATTGTTTATGAACAGTTTATTTTTGTTCTATATTTTGCTTTTGAATGAAGATTGTTATTTAAAGATTTGAAAATATCATTGTTCCTTTCATAACATAATTCTTTCTAAATTAGACATAGTTGATCAGGCTATGTATAATTGAGGACCAAATGATGTGATGTTTGGTTCAATCATATATTTCTATAAATTGTTTTAGCTGGTGTTCAACGTGTTGTTTTCATGATATAACACGTAATTCCTTTTAAAATAAAGTAGAATATTTTAGGGTTCATGTTATAAATTTGAATTTTATGGAGTAAATATAATATATTATCATTTGATATTTGAGACAGAAATTGAAATTAACTTAGATTATCATTATTATGGAAATATTACAATGGAGATTTTTCGATAAGGTAGAAAGATGATTGTTATTCCTAAGTTACATCCATCGTAACTTGAAGTGAAATACAGGAAAGAAATACAACATAGGAAATTTTTAAACTAGATTTTATTTATCTACAACAGGAATTTATTCATCTGTGTAAATCTAGTTGCCATTCCCTCGATACTATCAAGGACTTTAAAGATTCTTCATTTTCTTGTAAAGGTCTTGGCTTTCCAATTAACATTTTAGTTTGGACATCGTCTCACATGATGACCTTGTCCACCATATCCGTGGCATACAACTGTTGTTGGTTGTACTTTCCTATCCTTAGTCCTGCAGCTAATTGCCTGGTGACCTGTTTTCTGACATTTCGTGCATTTAACCCTACAGATTCTGGTGTGATGCTGGTTGCATTTTTGACACCAGGGTAAAGTTCCACGATAACCACTTCCAGTAACAGGTGTAACGAGACAATTTCTATTAGCTTTCTGATTGTGTCCCAGCTGACGTTGATACTCCATACGATCTTCTAGATGTTTGCGATAACGGTCTTGAGCATTGAAGATGTTGCAGTAGATGGGATTGATGGTTCCTGTCTCGGGGAGTTTCCTCTTTTGATTGTTTCCATTTGGTATAATTCCATGCCTAATTCCTTGATGATGGTTGATGGTAGGGTTGATCATTCCTTCTTGAATCTTTAAGTGAGGTGGCCTATACTTCATGAAACTTGCAGGGTGTTGATTACCAAGTATACCCGTCTCTCTTCTCGGATAAACTACAGTAGTCCCTTCTAATACCACCGACACTATGACTTTTACCAATTTCTGGATAGCTCCAGGAGTCATGGTGATTTCTGATAATGATTGATATGCATTGTTCATGTTGTCCATTTTCTGTAAACATAAATGAAACTCAACATTAGAATCCATATAATATCAGAATAATTTAAATAATGAAGTTAATTATTTCATTGATGATAGACTGAATTGACTCCCTACTGTAATCTAATTTCAAGATATGTCTTTGTTGTATCATTTATCAATGATCAACTCTTGATATGGGATTACTAAGGAACAAACCGACTTGTCTATTTAAAATGAAGTTTAATTATCTTTTCTTCATTCTTTAAATTCCTTTTCAAAAATTGGTATTTAGACGATTCTTAAAGTTTTAGTTTATTTATGGTAAGTTTTAAGAAATCTTAACAATTTGTAAGAAATCTTACGGTAGATTTGAATAATATTACAGAGGTAAACAGAATATTAATAACTTGTATGATTGTTTTTGCAAGATAAATGAAACAAGATCTTTTATTAATACTCCATTGATCTGAATAGAATCATTTGGTTATTATAGAAAATAACAAATGATGAGATTTTTGCATGAAAATATGAGGATTCATTACATGCATGATTGATACAAAAGAAAAGAGTGATTCATAACATAGAGATATAACAGAAAAGATGTTATTATACAATATGTTTTGATTACACATTCTGAAGTTTCAGAATTATTGAACATTACATGAAATATTAACCAAATCTATTTGGTTTAGTAGGAACAACAAGGAAACTTGTAAACTTAAGATTAGTTACGCCTCTGACGTAAATATCTAACTTCTTTCTCAAGTTTAAGTTGTGCAGCTTCCATGTTTGAGAAACGTTCTTGACACATGTTCATTTGATTTGCCAACATAGTCTCTAATGCGGCAATCTTTTGACCCTGGTTTCTGGCTGCATCTATGGCCATCCATAGGGTTCTCTCAATATCTTCAATTCTTACATGTGTCTGACCGTGTTCTCTTCTTGCACAACGGACCCTGGAGTCCAAACTTCCAAACTCCTGGTTGATGTTATCCTTTATTTCATTAATCTTTATTCATAACTCACACATTGTTCGGCTCTCAGCATCCGCCCTTTTGAACAATGCATCAAGGTTACGGTCGTACCATTCAAATTGAGTTGGTCGTAACCCTTTTAGCTGTTCAGTGTGAGCATCCAATATGCCGGCATGTCGATAAATAAGATTCCATATTGTTTCAGGAGTGCTTATATCGTAGTCGGGAGAGTTAGGTGAGGATAAATTATTTGGAGAATCTAGTATTGTGGAATCTGAAGTATAAGGTAATGGAGAATTTGGCTCAACATTCGTCCATGATATCTCTTGGCTTGAACCTTGTCCAACTTCGAATGTTGCCTGGCCACCAATCAAATCTTCATATGATTCAGTAGCTCTCCTGAGTCTTTGACGTAGAGGTGAACGAATAGGTGATGATGGAGGTGATCTCGGAGTGAGTTCTATATTAGGTTGGGATTTTGATATTTGTACGTAAGGATCTTCAGTATTCGGAGAATTTTTATTGATAGATGAGGCATTAGTATTATGGATATTGGTTTTGACATTCACGGGAGTTCCTGAAGACATGCTACAGTAGTAACCGAGAATAATATTTTATGAGGATTTTGTATGTTAAAAATATAACAGTACAGATGAAATAATTATTGTGTAAGAGTAACTATTAATCATGTAAGATAATCTCAACAGATAAAGTATTGAGCACGGCAGTCTGCAGACACGGAGGGCATAAAACAGTATGGTGTAAAATCATTTATTTTGAAAATATAGTTATAGTTTTAATGTTTGAAAATATTTAATTCTTCTGATGCCAATCTGTAACACCCCCAAATTTAAGTTTGTCGCATCGGAAAAGTAATTTGGGTGTTACGGGGAGGATCAAAGTTATAATCTCATAAAACGACTTAAAGGATACGTTTTGAAAGTTATTTGTCATTCAAATAATATTTTTGATAAAAAGATAACCATTCGATTTAAAATCTTATTAAAAGATATAAAGGCTTGTAAAATGACAAATTTGATTTTTACACTATTTTAATTTATCAGAGTAATAAATGCCCACTCCGTGTCTTGTCCTGCTCTGTTAAATTACCTGAGATACACATGCTTAAAAGTGTCAACACAAAGGTTGGTGAGTTCATAGAGTTTTATGGAAAACCCTTTATTTTGATAGATTTCAGGAATATTTGGTATTAATAAAATACAACCAGTAATGAAACAAGTATCGAGTATATTCACAAATAAATCATATAAGTATTCAATCACATTCAAATAAGGAATCAATAATCCTAACATGAGCTAGAAACTCATGATGCTAATTTAATCAGATATACAATTCAAGTATGGTCAAATTCCTATACAGCTGTATCTAAATATATGTTGAAAACATACATTTCCTTTATAGATATTGCACCAAGCCTCATGACACACAAATTTAACCAAAAGAGGTGTTTTATCAAATCAATGATAAATTTTGCCCTCTAATAATAGGTGATTTGCCAATTCCTATTTGTCTACGAATATAGTGTATCACGACCAATACGACTAACCATTTGCAAATGGCATTCCGTCAAGTATTAGTGGGACAGGAGGTCAGTCCTTAACAGGTTTCGAATCTGTTCACTATATTTGCGCCCACTTTACATGTGATTAATGGCTCATGATTGAGGGACTTTATGGCGATAAGGTAATTTAGGCAATATCAATGTAATAATGGGATCATTCAGAATAACATCATGTAATCAAGTATCATACCATAGTAATCAGTTTGGGAATATTATCATTTGAGTATCAGTAATTCAGTTTAAGTATTTCGCTAGTAACACATGTATATCACATACCACAATAATCGAATTTGGAAACATTATCATATGAGTAACAGTATTTCAGTCAAGTAATTCATCAGTAAAATATATATATCACATACCACAATAATCAAATTGGAAGCATTATCATATGAGTATCAGTATTTCAATTAAGTATTTCTTCAAGTATTGTATATATGCTCATTTTAAATCACAAATCATATCAAATAAATATCAATTAGGAAATTGATTTGAATCATGTATTTTATTCATATACTTATCAAATTATCAAAGTATACGTAAGCATGTATCTCCCCCAAATGAGTTAAAAACAATTATTGGAAATGGGGCTATGACTCACCTGGATTGATACGGGAAAGATGAAAAGTAAAGTAGGATGAGATATATGGGAACGATTATGGAAACGTCTTTGATACGGAACCTGATAAATAAATTTATCTGAGAATATAACCAAATACTATTTGGTAAATACGAACGAATAACGAATAATATTTATTCGTTATGACGAATAGATGATGTGCAGTATAATTATTATGCCATGCATGATATGATAAAATACTTTATTGAAAATATCCATCGAAGTTTTACCTTTTTAATCGTAAGTAAAAATATTAACTTTTGAAATATCGTTATATATATATTATTAACGTAAAAATAAATAATATATAAATAAAACGTAATAAAATGCATATGACATGATGGTTGGCGTAAAATAGAAAATAAATTAAGAATGTCAAATAGATTTTGTTTAGTCCTTGTCCTTTTCCAATTTTTACACTTTTTATACTAACGGCGTTAGCGTTACACCGTTAATCCTTTTCGTATCTAATTTACAATTATAGTCCACTACTTGTCCAAAATTACAATCTAAGCTTGTAACATCATATAATATCAATTTTTATCCTAAACTTTCTGTTTTTACAGTTTTAGTCCTTTTTTCCAATATTTACACTTTTAGTCCCTCTAGGTGTCGTCGCGTTACATTTTTAGTCCAAAATTACAAAAATGATTATAAAAATTTTATAAAAATTTCCGTAGCTTAATTTATTAATTCCAATCTTATTTCAACAGCTTATTTGATTAAAATCTTATTTTTCTAGCTTATGGGCCTTAACGAGCCAACTACAAAGCCCATTTAAAAATTTAGAGGTGAGGGCATGTAAAATGTTTTGGGCCTGAACTTTGGCCACTTTTGTGATTCTAAAAATATTTCATATGGGCCCAGTGGGCTTACGCTTCTTAATTTCTTGTTGGGGCTTGATTTAGCCCACTCGACAAAAATTAGTTTCATTAACTAATTTTTGAACTTGAAAACCTTATGTTTGCCGATTCAAAATAGATTGATTTGGGTGTCGAAACGTGAGTATTTTTGCAAGTTGTGTAAACGAAATTAATAGTTTTCTAGGTGGTCGATGGAGTCGTGAAATAATATAGTACTCTTGTTAAGTAAAATTCAAAGTTACACGTATGGTTTGTATCATGTATGAACCGATTATATATTTTGAAAAACTTGAAATATTACTAAGTGTTATGACAAATTTTTATACGATGGATATGGTTTAAAATAGGTGTGTATGATGCATGTATCGTTTAAACTAAAGTGAACTTGGTGTGCTACGTGACTCCTAGGCCTTCCAAGATAGAGGCTAGTCACGATTCGTGTACTAAGTAACAATATTTACGTGATATATAAGTGCAAAATGATATACGATCGAAACTAAATAAATATAGTGCATGACTAAAATTTAACGTGTGATATGGAATGGAAATGAGTAAAGATGACTTACAAACACCTTAGAGGTAATAGAGAGTCGAGTGTGATAGTATGGAACACAAGGAAATCTCGTTTCAAAGTATAACCCAAACGTTATACATATAAATCAAACCCGATATCCTTTTCTTGCTTCCAACTATGTATCAATCAATCTCTGGTCTTGTAAAAATAGTTTATAGGACAAAATAACTATGTGAAAGTGTATGAGAATGAAGAGAAACAAGTGCATGCATGGAATGTATATATATTTCATTTGAATGAATCGTATGGTTCGAATTCACTCAAGGAACACATGAACTATTCCATGTCAGTAACTCTTGGACTCCTAGGACGAATTATATGGTTATAATATAGGATGTGAGTGCACAAAACATGGGAAATGTTTGGGTGATTCATACCCTATGTCGACCAACTATATATATAAGCATACGATTTACTAAATCGTCTATTACTTGCATATAACTGATCATCATCGACATTTGGACATAAAATCGTCTTAGAAATATTATTAGGAACAACTAGAAACAAACGGGAATCAAAACGGTTAAGATTTGAGTGATTTATGATCGATTGGTTTGATTTTTGTTCGATCACTTTGCCACTTAAAAATGTATCAAACGTCGTCCAATGAACTTGGGATTTGACACACTAATATTTGGCTAGGTGGTGAACGAGATGGTGCAAAAATATATAGGTGTCGTGTGTAAAAATTTGGAATACGCGAGGGGTTTTGAAGCTTGTTTGGTCGACTTATATGAATTATTAGTAATGAAAATGGGTTTGGTATTTTGGGCCGGTTGGGCTTAGAAAATCATAGGCCCGTTTAGTTTTGTAATTAGTTATATTAATTAGGATTAGTGAAATTATTTAGTTTTTGTTAAACGTGTCGAGAACTTGTTTTGTCGTTTGGTGAATTTTTCAATATCGTAATCGTGACCATTTTAATATACTAAGAAAACTTTAAATTTCCCCGTAAAAATGGTGATTACAATAATGTCAAAGATTATTTATTTAATTAACCGAAGTTAATTATACGAATTTTTGCGGGGTTTTACACTTTTTTCTTTTGACCACCTGTTTTCGAAGAAGAAGGAGGTCTGCCTCTGGGTCTTTTGGGAGCTGGTGCAGCAGTTGAAGTGGAAGCTTTGTCTCTTGGACCTGAAGTTGATGGAGCTTTTTTCTTTTGACCACCTATTTTTGAAGAAGAAGGAGGTCTACCTCTGGGTCTTTTGGGAGCAGGTGCAGCAGTTGAAATGGAAGCTCTGCCTCTTTTGTTAGTATTGGAAGGTCTGGATATCTTTGGAACATCTTCAGCAATTGAAGTTGAAGCAGCTTGACCTTTCAGAGTTGTGGATCTCTTTGAAGTGGAAGGCCTGGATATTATTGGAGTAGGTTCATCCTCTTCAGTTGACACACTAATCACCTCATTTGCAACATCCTTTGCAGTACAAAATTCCTCTTCACTGGATACTTCCTCTTCACTTGGAACACCCTTCATTGCCTTCGAGTAGCACTGATACTCAAGGTTTAGCATCCTCTTTTCAAGCCATTGTTGCTTCCTTTCAAGGTGTTCAATCCTCTTGTCAATGGAAGCCACTTCTTGACTGGATTTTTCACTCCCAAATCCATAATCTCCTCGGTAAAAGTACACCTCCTCAATTGGTTCCATCCTTTTCTCAAGAATGGAAATCTTCTTCTCAAGGTTTTGAAGCCTACTGTCATAAACCTTATCCTGATGCTCATCTGAAACATAATAGGTTAACACAGGTTAGATTTAATACATATATCCAACCCATATGCTAACTCTGTTTTTTAGACATTCAAACACCCCTAAAGGGCTACACTAGACAATGGGCACTCATTAGGTCAAATATAAAGCCCCTTAATTGCTAAAGTGAAACAGCATTTGCACTTTCAGTAATGCAGTTTGACTTGCTAAAGTCAATCTGGATAAACACTTAGGTAAATCATAAACTTACCTAAAGAGCATTCATTAGAGCCACAACAAAAGGGCAAATGAACATCAAAATGGTGTAAACACATTCTCAAGGTTGGCCATTTTAAATAAATACCAAAATGCATACCTTTCTTCTCCTCTGCTAGCTTTCCCTCCATGGGTTTTGAGGTCTGACCCAACACAGCTTGAATGGTAGGAAATTCCTTACTAGGTCCTTTTTTGAGAACTGTCAAAATAAGATGGAGCAGATGATAAAAAAAGGTCAACTCAAATCATTTACTCTAAATTTAACTATAAACAATAACAATGCAACAATGTGCTAACCTTCCACCATAGCATAGTTCCATAAGGTGTCCAACATTTCATCAGACACCTCATCTCCTGGCTTCCAGCTATCCTTATAGGTTTCATAAAGATAATCTTTCATGTCTTCAGTCAATGTAACTTTGCTCCAATCTTTGTCGGCCATTGCAAGAATCAGGCAGTGTATGAGATTGTTTGTGTGTGAGAATGATAGGGTTGCGAAGTAAGAGGAGGAAAATGATCGGGTTTGTACAGTAACAAGTGAAACAATAGGGTTGTAATAGCCGTTTTATATTCAAGGACCAAGCCTTCGTTTAGGCCATTAGAAAAATGTGAAATGACGAAAAACCCAGTTGACTGGTCAACTAATGTTGCAAAGCAACGTCCGTCAGCCAAAAGTTGGTTCCAGGGACCAACCACGCCAAAAATGAGGAGTTCAGGGACGAAAATGCCAAAAAAATAGTTTAAGGACGATTTGCGCGAAACACGACAACTTTAGGGACTAACGGTGAAATAGTTTATTGGTGTTTATTTATTATTATTATTTTAATTGGTGTTTCTTTACGTGCAATTCTTTTAGTAAACATAGAAGTTCTTGTTTAATGTTAGTTTTTGTGCATAACTGTCAATTTTTATTAGTGATCGTGAATCGGTTGCGTGACTGAGAATAATTTCTTTTAGTAAACATATAAGTTCTTGTTTAATGTTAGCTTTTGTGCATAACTGTCAGTTTTTCTTAGTGATCGTGAATCCGTTGCGTGACTGAGAATAATGTATCCCGGTAAAAACAAATTCAAAAAGGAAATACAAACAACCAACAAAAGTTGAAACAAAATAATCGATAGACTTACACTACAACAAAAACAAGAACATGTGACGACACTTTTGGCCAGGACACCCATGTCATATTCGCACCATAAAGAATATTCACGGAGTGCGCCCACAAATATTCACGGAGGTCCTTGCACAATCTTTAATTATCATATTCGCACCATAAAAAATTTCTATGTGAAACTAAAGTTGTACATAAAAAATAGTACAAATATTTTATGGGGGTTATATGTACAAAAACCCAAAATTGGGTATGGCTCATGCCACAACGGCCACATGAGTGGGTCTGTCCATGAGAGTAAACGTATGTTGATGATCCCGTATTAATTGTGTAACTGAAGATAATGTAACTCAGTATAACCAAATTGAAAAAAGAATACAAACAAATAACCAAAGGTATACTAGAGTAAAGTATGGTCAACGATCCATGAATGAATGATAGGGTAAACAAAATTACTCCATGAGTTTTTTTTTTTTTTTTTTTTTTTTTTTTTTTTTTTTTTTTTTTGAACGGCAACGATATATTAAGGAAAAAAACAGCAGCTAGCAAGAAGCTAGGCCGAAATTACAGAGATATCAAAGTAGGGTTTTGACACCAACTCGTCCAACTAAAAACCGAATTACATCTAGAAGAACACCACAAAAAAGTCTTCTCAACGATGTCATCAAAAATCACCGCTTTTCGAGGTTTAGAAGACCCGAAGATCTCTTGATTTTTGAAGTTCCAAATACACCACCAAGCAATATACATAACTCCTTCGAATAAACATTTGATCTTGAGAGCCATGCGAATATCTTTAAACCAATTCAGCCAGTCTGAGTAAGATGAAAGGTGAACCCAATCCACGTCCCACCATCTGCAAACTAACCGAAGGATGTCAACCGCCAACGGACATTTGAAAAAAATGTGCGAAGTATCTTCGTGCTGAAAATTACAGGACGGACATAGCATGGAGTTGACATGTATTCCTCTACGCACCAGGTTAGACTTACACGGCAATCGATCAAGAGACACTTTCCACGCAAAAATATTAACCTTAATCGGAATTTGCTTGATCCAACGAGTTGCAACATTTGAAGAGGGCAGAAAAAACTCAGCAATCAGACAACGGGCATCTCTCACGCAAAAGACCCCATTCCCATTTAAGTCCCAAACCCACCTATCACGGGAATCTGAAAGAATTACCGATGTTAACATCTCCAAAAGTTGCTCCATTTGGAAAGATTCGATTCCTCCTCTTACAGGTCGACAAAAGGAGGAAACAACTGAGTTTTGAATTTTCTCCGCCACACTAACACTTTTAGAAAGCTCAAGTGCATATAGCCGCGGAAACAAATGGCATAACTGCGAATCCCCCACCCATCTATCCGTCGAGAACCTAGTACATAAACCATTACCCACTCTTATCTTACAATGCGAGATCAAATCAATGCCTTTACGCTTGATAGCCGTAACTTCTCGAAGAATACTACCCCAAGTAAACAGTTTACGAACAGATCTATGTTGCAAGCCTGGCCCATGAATTGCAACAATGAGACGTCTCCACAACGAGTTATCAAGAGAAATGAACCGCCAAACCCATTTGAAGAGGAGAGCTCTATTAAGAGCAAAATAACTAGAAACTCCTAACCTGCCAAACTTTTTTCCAACAAGAACTTTTGACCATTTAACCCACGATATTTTCTTGTCCGCACCATCCATACCATTAAAAAACTGCCTGCGAATCGATTCCATTTTGAACAACACAGATTTAGGAACTTTATAGAGGGACATAGGATATAAGGGGGAGGCCCCAAGGACAGACTTAATGAGGGTTAAGCGGCCTCCGATAGATAAAGTCTTTACAACTGATAAAACAACAAAATGCCATATTAAACAACTGCCAATTTTATAAAAGTATTTAGTTGAGAATTCACACAAAAAATTTACTATATTCTAAACTTTGTCCGGGCATAGGACGCTAAAGAAAATATTTAATCTACACATTTTTTTCTTCACACTTCTAAAAAGCGTGTAAAGTTTTGTTAGTTTATTACTCCTTCCGTCCCAAAGTAATTATCCTCTTTTAACTTTTTGAAGTCTTACTTTTTCAACTTTGATCTTGAGTATTTTCGTTTGTGTTATATAATACTTGATGTAAAATATATGAATGAATTGGTTTTAAAATGCATTTTTCATTGATATAATTTTCATCAAGTGTTATATAGCACAAACAAAAATACTAAAGATTAAAGTTGATAAAGTAAGACTTTAAAAAGATAAAAGAGGACAATTATTTTGAGACGAAGGGAGTAACACTTATTGATGTGTAAAAATTGGTTACATTAATAATTGTGAAAAAAAAAATGTAAAACGGTAGATTTTTCACATTTATAATTGTATCAAAAAAAATTCACACTTTTAAGTGCGGAGAATTCTAAGATTCCACACTTGAGGATTTCACATTTAACATTCACACACCAAAAATACCCCTTCAATAGTAGCTCAAGCCATTTGCATCTCATTTGCTAGTTTTTGGGCCCCGTCATACCCAATTAAAACATAAACTCAACAACAAAACCTAATTAAAAATAATGAAAATGGCGCATGTGAGTTCACTCACTTTGCAAATGACACAACGGCGGGGATAACATGCGAAATGACATGCCATTTTTCTTGCCACATGCGAGCATGCTAGCCACCATACCCAACTCTCTTATTAATGCAACCAATTTTTACACATTATTAAATGTTAATAAAACTAATAAAAATTTACACATTTTTTAGAAGCATGAAAAAAAAAGTGCGTAGATTAAACTAAAATTTTGTAGTGAGAGATACCGTGCAATGTAATCTTTTTTAGACTATTTAATAGATGTTACGCATAAATCTTTTAGTTGAAGTGGTTAAATATGTCATGTATCATTTTAGTTTGTCAATTGAAAGTTATTTCAACTAACACCGCACAACAAAATAGCTACCATTTACACCAGCAAGCAAATATATTACAATCAGTCTTACCATGCCTCCCCATGTTGTAATAAGACTATAAAAGCACATTGTTGTCACAAATATGATGACCGAGTAATCTGTTAAATAAAAGATGTCCTATGCTCAGTTTCATTTAATGTTATAAATCTCTCTTAAGCACTCAATCAATCGCGAATGTCACACAACAAGATTTGTTAATTTTATTTTAATAGGTTGTCCCACATGGATAGAAAGTGATCGTACAAAAAGATGCACATACCAGGCCGTCAATGGTGATTAATGGAATTAGGGGTGATGGTGGTGATGCCGAGTGCAAGATCCTGAAAATAAGAAATAGAAGACACTACGTTAAGTGATTGCGCAGGGGTTGGACCCTGCGAACCACCTCCGGCGTGTGAATAAATATTCGGTATGATAAGTTTAATGAAGTTGTAGTAAAATGAACCAGTAGTGATTGCATACCAGACTTGTGACTCGTCCAAGACTATTTATAGGTAAAGAAACAGCCTTGGAGAGTGTTTGCACGTTTTTAGGAGATCATGGGGGTGTCCTATGATTTTAGGAGATCATGGGGGCGTCCCATGATTTGTGTTAACCACTAGGGTTTAATGCCCCACTCTTCCTGGATTAACGGGGGAGTTAAGGAGAAAGAGGGGACATGGGTAAGACCAGGTCATGAATTAGGCTCTTTCGAAGAGGGACGGAGGCCTCCTCCGAACAGTGATGGAGGACCCCCTCCGAACAGTGATAGAGGCCCCCCTCCGAGTAGTGATGGAGGACCCCTTCGAACAGTGATGGAGGCCCCCTTCGAACAGTGATGGAGGCCACTTTAAACAGTGATGGAGGCCCCTCCAAACAGTGATGGAGGCCCTTCTGAACTGTGATAGAGGTTAGACACTATGAGTGCTTTAGGTGAAGGTTGGCGGATTCCCTTGCGGTAGCCATTATGAATGACTTTACGCCACCATTATGTGTAGGACGAAGGTGTAGGCTTCATCCTTTAGGAGGGTACATCATAACCCTTTGTACAAATGGTAAGCTAAGTACCAAAGTGACGGTAACGCTCGTTATCAGAGCGGAGGGTACGTTATCAAGCCCCCCAGTTTAATGTTATGCATGCGAAGAGTGCATGGCTTTAGACTTATCTTGGTTTTGTTAAAAAAAGACTTGGTAACAATTTCTACTACTTTTGTTTTATCAAATCCAATATAAAAGTAGCTATACTTGTTTTTAATAGCCCACTCTATCGTGGTGGATACCCCATTAAGCCCCCAGTCTAATGTTACGACTTCGTAGGAGGCGTGAGATTAGACTTAAGTAGTCGTGCAACCCCTTGTTACATAAGGAGCGTGTATATTAGGTTCTATCAGGTTCCTGCACCTGATCCGAGAGTCATGGGTGTGTCCCATGATTTTAGGTAACCACTTGGTTAATGTCCCACTATCCCTATCTTGCCGGGAAAGCCTCGATAGGGTTGTGAATGCGGGTTTGAGTTGGTCTTAGTAGTATCCCGTCCTGATATCATCGGAGGCCATACCCCGAAGGGTTTAAGGCTTCGATTGGCGAATTCCCAATTGGTAAATAGATCAAAGGTGATTAGTTTTACGCCATTGAATATTTTAGGAGGTTGCCAAATGTGTCGGAATGTAGTATCCGAAGTGAGTTTGAAGGGGAGACCTTTCAAACTGAACGGAGGGTATATCATCAAGCCCTTCTTTCGAAAGTGATGCGTATACTTCCAATATATTGCTTTTGAATTAAGTAATATAAACCTCAAAGGTTGTATATTTTGTATTTGCACAAAGCCTTCGGCTTCAGTTGAGCAAGGTAGTAATCCTTGGACAATTTACTTACTTTCTTTTGCTAGGCTATGGCCTCTATGCATGTTAAAATAATATCCCTTGTTTAGGATTTTAAGTATCGTAGGTGGGAAGTGATTTCCCTCACCTTTTATGTTTATGCTCTCTGGGCTTCGGCCCTTCTATGAACAATTTTTGTTTGTCTTATGGGCTTCGGCCCTATGCTATGTATGTTAGCATTATTTTAATCTAGTAATGAGGGATGGTGTCCCGCTTTTGTTATCATGCTTCTCTTCTCTAACGTTATTTATTAATATTAATATACAACCTAAGGCTATAGTAGATAGATAACCTTATTATGTGTACTTTGAACCAAGATTTTTAGCAATCGTATAATTTGACTGCTGACAGAGGGTCGCGACCCACTCCGTCTTTGTCCTTTCGGTACAAAGGGCTTGGAATACCCTAAGACTCTTAGGAAAGTTAATGTGAATTGTAATGGATGTTGTTTGTATACAAGATATAAGTATATTGAATCATCCTTCGAACATTGAAACTTGAATTACTTGGCTGAATAAATCTTTGTTGTATAAAGCG
Source organism: Artemisia argyi (assembly GCA_030686995.1). Taxonomy (NCBI): domain Eukaryota; kingdom Viridiplantae; phylum Streptophyta; class Magnoliopsida; order Asterales; family Asteraceae; genus Artemisia; species Artemisia argyi. Next base: position 105,140,497 of record CM060696.1, read on the forward strand.
AAACAAGAGATTCGAGGGAAATATGTTATATCATTAATTGGGTAGGGACGATTACATCATTTGAAGAAATGAAAACTATGACGCCTACCATTAATACTTCTTTCCCAAAATGAGAAGAATGCAATACATGAATTGAAAACAAACTAAATGTTTTGAAAGTGTTAAGTCTTATATATAGATGGAATGAGGTTATGTAATTATACTGGCAGAGTCAAGGCTCTGTAATTTTGTCTACATAGACGCATATAAATTATGTGAATAGAGGCTATGCTCTGTAATCGTGTCGACGGTGACACTTATGAATCAGAGGCTACGCTCTGTAGTCGTGTAGATAGAGGCTTATGTCAGCACATGTGATGCTCCGTAGTCATATCGACAGAGACTTATGTCAACATGTGTGATGCTCCGTCATCTCAAAGTATATAATAATAGTATATAAGTTCCATGTGAAAGTTTGTTACTATCTAGTACGCGAATATGAGTCTCATCTTAACAGAGCTTGTGTGAAATGCCTTGTCAAAAGAGGCTTTATCTATAACGGATTTATCATCACAGGTGACATGGTAAAGCTTGGTAGAAAGTTACTTAAGGCTTATTAAAGCTCTAACAGAGGTTCTAGGAACATAAAGTATCATCTGCCAATTTTGTACGATCTCAAATAATCATTGTGTCATATGCAGAGATTTATTAAAAGATGGTTTTATAGCGTTCTTAATAAACATCAAAAGTTTCATATGTAAACAATATGCTTTGTAGTGAAATAGAGGCAATATAGCATATTAGTTTCGTAGAAAACATACCAGATTGATGAAGGGTATCCTATGTCATTGTTGCACGGTCCTACCTTGTGATAGGCTTTATGCGAAGGAAGGTTCCAACCCTACTTGAATGTCCCATTATGTGTTCCAATTTTTTAAATGAACCCTCACCAAGGATTCAGCGTAAGTTGCCATGAATACCAGAACGAAGAACTATTGATTTCAAGCCTTCTCCTTCGAACAAACCTGAGCAGAGGTCGTGCCAAAGGCTACGACGGAGGCTGTAATAGAGGTTGTAGGTTGCTGTGAGGGCTGCAATAGAGGTTGCAGGTGGCTACAAAAGCAGCCACAGAGGTTGCAGGCTGCTACAAAGGCTGCCACCAAGGTTGTAGGCTACTATGAGGGCTCCAACAGAGGCTACAATAAAGGTCACGAAGATTTCCACAGAGGTTGTTAAATTCGACCCTTCCTCTTAAAATGAACCCAAACAGAGGCTCCTCCTTCATAATAGAAACCCAAACAGAGGCTCCTATGAAGGTTATTGAAGCCGAACCTTCTTCGTAAAATGAACGCAGAAGGAGGCCCCTATGAAGGTTACTGAATTTGAACCTTCTACGTAAAATGAACCCAGAAGGAGGCCCCTACGAAGGTTACTGAATTTGAACCTTCTTTGTAAAATGAACCTAGAAGGAGGCCCCTATGAAGGTTATTGAATTTGAACCTTCTTCGTAAAATGAACCCAGAAGGAGGCCCCTACGAAGGTTATTAAATTTGAACCTTCTTCGTAAAATGAACCCAGAAGGAGGCCCATATGAAGGTTATTGAATTTGGGGTCAAATCAGAACATAAGCAAGCAGAATACATTAATAATACAAGGTTCACAAAACAGTTCTAAAGAATAGATAAAGGACTAATTCTAAGCGTTACAACTTCCAAATTAATTACAAGTTAAAAACCAAGGAGGAAATCTCTAAGTCTATCTCTAATCCATGGGGAGCTATCAACAGTGTAGTCCACTAAGAGCTCCTAAGCACTCTTCACCCAATCAAGCTTCCTTCTAAAAACCTGCCGCAGGAAAGAAATGCGGCTGAGCTTAAAAAGCCCAGTGAACAGATATAAACAAACGAAAACTAATAACAAAAGGAAAACGAAGGTGAAAACGATATAAGTCCGAGCAAACCTGCTGAGATAGACATCAAAGAATATGGAACATATAATAGAATATGAACAAAGTGAATACGGGTAAAGAATATCAAATGAATCAAAGGAAAAGAAATGAATCATAAGTGTAAGCAAATAAAGCAAAGCAAGCATAAGTTAATCATAATAGAGATGACAAGATTATAAAGATCACAAAAAAGTGGAACTAATAGGAATGTCCAACAAACATATATCATAGTGTACATAGGAGCTGCAGACTCCGATATACCAAATGTGAAATGGGGTTTATTGCACACACACAAGTCCATTCACCAAATTATACTAAACAATGTACCTAGGATGCATCCATACGCCCCCTGCAAAAACAGATATATATGCACAAAGCTCTTGGCTAAGTAGACATATACAATAATAAATATAGGCCTGAATAGCTATAGCATAATAGGGAACGCTGTGGACAAAAACCCACCTCCACAGATAGTGTCAATACCACTGGTGCATCAGTGGCAAGGCCATGGACTCCCCATGACTGGCTATAATTTAATCAAATAATGGGCAGCATATAAGGGCATAGGAATGCTATAAGAAATGAAATATAGCATAGAACAAAGATCAAAGCAAATCATAACAGAATTGGATCGATCAAATATGGATCATAGGATCATAGCAATGGTTCAAGTCAAAGGTCCAAATCAAAGATTTATATCATGAGGTTCAAATCAAAGGTTCATAATAGCAAAAGGGTTCATAGCAAAGGTTCAAAATTTGAAGTTAAATAATTAAAAGATGTTGAAGAAAGTCATGAGAAATCTTAGAGAATAAAAAAAGATTAAGGACTTTTGAAAATTATTTAAAACCTTTTTATCTTAAAAGTATTTCTTTAAAAACACATTTCATAAAAGTCATAAAACTTTCATATAAAATTGGCATCGTATCGTAATCACATAAATCATTTCAAAAATAGTTTTTTCTCAAAAGTCATCAGGTTATATTTTTAAAAGGGTCTTCATACTAAATCATACTATCAAATGAACCAAGGATATCATACGCATAAAGATCAGAAATCATAATAGTGGCAATGGAACGGATCATGAGTCATAAGAAACCTTACTGAAAGGTTAGAATATTTGTACCTTATGAAATTGAAAGCAATGGAAAAGAACACAAGGAAAGGTGAATCACTCCTTCTCCACCGAATCTACACGAATTATAAGTGTATATCACTTATACGCTCATTTAATATCATTACGGATTTTTAATGCTTGTTATTAATTATGTCTTTATTTTTTTAGGGTTCACTCAAGTTAAATGAGATATTAAATTAAGTTTAGCCGAATTAGAAGTTTAGGGTTATACCAAATTAGAAAGTAGGTTAAGGTAATAAAGGTAGTAAAACAATAAAGAGTATAAAAGAAATCCGGGTTAGACACACGACGAGTCTCGAACAAGTTGACGAACCTATCTCAAAACCAAAACACACTCTCGGATCACTGATTGGCCTGAAACAGTCAGATAATATCAACCAAAGGATGGTCAACAAGTCAAACAGCTTAGGCCAATGCTTCCGTGGAATACAGTGTTTCCCCGGGTCGTAATGTCCCAACGAGGCTGTGATGGTATTAAAAACGAGTTTATGATCGAGTGATTATGAACAAGAAAGGGTATAAGTGTGTGTGTGAGTGATTACACTAGGGTTTTATAAAACAAAATAACTTAGATAAACTATTTTAACGATTACGTAAAAGCCAAATATTTAAAAACTTTTAATAACTAAAACGCGTACGTTTAATTTAATTCTACGTAAACGTACGAAACAAAAACAATTTTAACTAAAGTAGTAATTTGCATACCTTAGGGGCTTAAATGCAAATTAAATAAACTTAAAATATTTATTTTATAATTACTAATTATTTAATTAATTATTATTATTTAATAACTATTATTAATTATTTAATAATTAACTAATAAATAGGAAAATGTAAAATAAGTCTAGAAATATAAAATTAAAATTTCTAAAAGTCTAAAATATTATAAAACTTATTTTAAAAATAAAATTATATTTTTCTTACTATTTATCTAATTATTATTAATTAATTACTATTTAATTATTATTTAACTATTTATATGATTTAAATTATTATAAATACTAAAAAGACTTAGATAATTAAGAAGATTTTTATAAATCTAATTAACCATCACAGGAATCCTAAAAAAATTATAAAAAGTTTATTTTATTTATTTTTAAACTAGTTTACTAATTATTATTCTATTTATTAATTAATTACCAATTAAACTATTTAAATTATAAAAACTAGTAAATGAACAGTAAAAATTATAAGAAAATTTCTAAAATTGTTTTACAACATATAAAAGCTAGAAAAAAATATAAAAAATAGGTGTTGCTTTATAAAAACTAATTATGCTATTTAAAACTTAATTATTGATTAATTATTAATAAAACTATTTTTAATTCTAATAAATACTAAATGATAATATAAAAATATAATAAAATTACTAAAAATACTTTAATATAAAAGGAAATTAATAAAAATATAAAAATACAACTTACTTAATAAAAATCTAAAAATGAAAATTAAAATTAAATTATATTAAATAGAAACTATCACTTATTTTTATATTGGTTTTTCTGGATTTTTCTTTTACCAACCTATTTTATATCTAAAAATAACTAACTTTTGTAAAAACAAATAATTTAGAAGCTAATAATAAGCACTGTGGAAGCTTAATAGCTTCACAGTTGACTTTGGTTGACCAAAGAAGCAAATAAGCTCAATTGAGCTTGTGTGGGACCCACTATGGATTAATCAGGTTCAAATAAGTTAAGCAAACCTGTTTAAGCAAGAAAAAGCAATAAGTGTTCACTGAATAAGCTAACAAGCTCAAAATAAGCACTTGGCTTCTTGTTACACAACTGAAAATGGGACAGGTTTGATTGCTTATTTCAGGTGGGGTCCACTGAGTCCTAGGTCAAACAATTGGTCAATGTCTCAAGCCTGGTAGGAGAGGGGGTTGGGAGGAACTAAGTTGGAGGTGTGGGGCCCACTGTGGTGGCCAGAAAAATACCACCAAAGTTGGTGGTGTGGCATTGTGGTGGCTGCAGCAGGGCAATGCCTTGCCCTGCAGGTGTGTTGCTTGAGGTGTGGGGCCCAGTATAAAAATCCCAAAAATACAAGCTATGTGGGAACTTAAAGACAAGGTGGGAGACAATAAGTAGTGAAAAGCACAGGGTATGAATCTAAACACATAAATCTACAAAAATCCCCCAAGTTTTGGATTTCTACACAAAGTGGAAATTTGACTTTTGTAAAAAACTTTGACTTTTGACTTTTCCCAACTTTGATCACATCTAAATAACTGAAAATGATATGAAAAGCTATAATAAGGTTATCTAAAGCTAAATCAACAACTTTTGAACACACAATGATGATTATGGACTCATAAATCCAAACAGTGAATCTGTGAGAGTGATTTAGGGTGAGTTTTGACTTTTGGAGCTTACTACCTCCTAAAAATAGGTTACCTTATCTGTTTTGATATTAAGAAAAATGTTGACACAGGTCTAAGTCAAAGAACACTCCACCCACACAACCAAACAGACAAAGCCAAACACCCCTTTATTTACTGTTTTGAAAGATTTCCAAAGATAAAGAGATATTTAGACTCTAAAACTGGAACTTGAATACTTATATGATTAAAGATTACTAAATAAACATAGAGATCCAAATATAACAGCTAATGAGTAATTATATAGTAAAAGGAAAAAAATTGAAAATGAGACTTACAAATTGATTTCAAGTCAACAATACAGAGCCATGAACCCAAACTCATTTCCTAATCCTCCCATGAGATACTACAACCATAACCATCCATATTTGACCATGATCCATGCTTGCATAACCTTCTTCAACTAATTTTTATTTTTCATTGATTTTTTTTTTTAGTATTTTTTAAGTAAACTGAATTGAGAATCTTCTAAATGATCTAAAAGCTTATCAAAGCTTTGTTAGAGCTTTATTGAGCTTAATGAAGTAGTGTTAACAACCTTTTACAAGATTCAAGTGAATTTGTCGATTTCACTTGAAAATGGTAATTTGTAATTCTGTGAACTAAACTTGAAATTATGATTAATAAAAGACAAGATTATATTAACCAAACTGAGTACAAGCTTTTGTAATTGAAAATTACAACTGAAACATGAAATTACACTACTTCTACACTAAACCTATATTAATTAACTACTACTTCCTCTCTTCTGCTTCTTTTCTGCTTTATAATCAAAATTAGGGTTCCAGGTGTCCCTCTGCAACTTTCCCACCAACTGTGAGCCTTTGATTTGGTCAGATTGATCCTAGCCGTTCAAAATGCCTTTTCGCGCCAAAAAAATCTTGGGACAGTTGGGATTGCTCGTCACGTTTTAGGGGAATTAATTGGGTCTTGGAAGCATGTGTGAGGTGGAGGGACAGGTGGGAGAGCTGGGTAGTGAGCTGGTGGTGAAACCAGAGAGGTGGAGGGTGGTATGGTGGACTGTGTGAGGTGAAGTGGTAAAGGAGGGAAGGGGTGGTTTGTTTGACCGGGGGTTTGACCCTGGTTTATTATTAACAGGGTGGGTTTGGTTTGTATTTTGGGCTTAAGTTGGGCTAGGGGTGTAAAAGGGTAATGGGTGGGCTTGGTTGTTGGATTGGGTTTAGTTTTAGGATATAATAATTATAAGGGTCCGGTTGGTTTTTATGGTTTAGTAAACACAAGGACTAAAATTGCAAATATCCGAAAGTTGAGGGGCCTGATTTGGAACTTTCCCAAAGTTAATCAAGGGACCATTCCTGCCATGTTAGAATAAACCAAGGACCAAAAAAATGTTATTTTTCTATTTTTAAACATTCAGGGACCAAATCTGTCATTATCCAAAGTTTAGGGACCTGAATTGTAATTTTTGGATTTTAAGGGACTGGAATTGTGAATACTCCAAAGTTATCAAAAAAGGTTAATTATGCCAAGTGTGAAAAGTACAAGGGTAGAATTTGATAAATAACCATTTTTTTTAAATACCCAAGGACTAATTTTGACATTTTTGAAACTTGGGGGACTAAAGTTGTAATTTTGCAATTTTTACATTAAAGGACTTATTTTGGAACTTGTGAATCCCCAAGGACCTTTGATGATATTTTATATGTTTTGGATTACCAGGGACTAGTTTTGACAACTTTTGAAACTTAAGGGACTGAAACTGCCAATTATGCAAACTTTGTACGTTTTTCATTTGTTTTTGATTATTTTGCATTTGAAACATATAAAACACACTTCTAAGATATTTTCAGTATTTTGATGCATATTTGAGTGTTTTTGGGTGTTTTGGCAGCTCAGATTAGTATAAAATGATGAGTATTTAGACACTCATCAATCACACACACAAAAACACCCTTTATCGAATTCAAAACAATATTAAGACCCACACCTTAATAACCCTACGTGACAACAATAATAATACTACACTCTTTTACTCATACTAACTGGTCCACGACATACACATGCATGCAAGTAGCATATTCACTCATAGAATGAAATTTGAGACCACGTATGAAATCACCACATGATCTTTTATTATTGGTTCATATTTACACAAGTTCACCACTCTTTTAAAATTTACTAAATTCTGTATATCGACCCACACATATTAAGAGCCTGTTTTTACTTTTTAGTTTATAAATATCGCATGTAGTTAAGCATTTTTAAACACCATGATACACATTTGTTTCATAACCCATTTTATCTTAACTTGACACAACACACACCCATGGTTTTACTACCCTACACGACCTATAATACCACAGCCCTATGCTTCTCATTTAAATGCTTGCATGAAGGAACTCACTCACAGATTGTACAAATTGATATCTACACATGAAATCACAATTTATAAACCATATTTAGCTTTCTACTTCAGCATGCATGCGACACCAGTAGGACTTATTTGACTCACACAAAAATACTCGCGATACTAAACGACCTAACATGAACCAGCATAAGATTGTACACAACACCACAGCAACGAGGATGAGTCGACACCCATTTACCACACGCATACACATAAAATAATGATCCAACAGCCCACCAAAATAACACGAACCAAACCCTAACCTTTCGTATTAAATATGTACGCCCCATTATTAATTTTCCTAGGTTTTATTCCAGATTTATAAGCACGTAATAAAAGGGTCAGGTTAGTGTTTAGATCGGATGAGGTCGAATATAAATGGGGTCGAGTCAGATCAGTTTAGGGTAGAATAGAAACAGGAACAGTAGTTCAAATACATAAGTTTTTAGGCATGTTATAATCATGATTTCATGTGATGTTTTATACATGTTTTAAGGACGGACATAACAACAAACAAGCAATGATACGAGTAGATTAACATGTTAATATTATGTTTAGATGTTGTTATATTCGATTTTATACATATGTTTACGTGAATGGAATAAAGGGACAAGAATGTGTTGGGGTACCTGCTGCTTAACGAGACAGAGAGGAAGAGAGAACAAGAAAGACACTCACCACCCCACGAATTCAATACCCAACAGTAGCAACCTTCAACCCTTCTAGCCTTCGAATGGAGAAGAAAATAACCAGGAACTTTGTGTTTTGTTTTGTGTCGAATGAAAGAAGAAACAAAGAGGTCGTATGATATAAGGTAGGAAAAGCGTGTCCTTTATTTTGTTAAGTAGATATGACCGAATATTTGTTATTAATGTTTCATAAGAATGAGCTAAAAGGTAGTCAAGGAGTATCTTTCAATTATGTAGAGATATTCTTATTTACTTCTTCCTATCTTTTAGTTTATGTGTCGTGTGAATGAGGAAAAAGGGTGGTAAAATGAGATCTTCAATTTATATATAAATATACACCTTTTATTTTGGTCTTATATCTTGTGTTTCAAAGAAAGAAAACGTGACAAAGGGAATGGTTGGCCGAATTTTTGGACTTGGATTAGAGCGTGATTTGTAACAAGTTTATTAAGTTGTTATAACTCATAATGTTTTAATATCACATAACATATAGTTTTAGGCTTTTATTTATTATTACACAACTTAGGTTAAAATTCAAATTAGATGTAAAATTGTGAATTCAAAATTTTGGGTTTTACAACTCTTCCCTTCTAAAAAGAAAATTTCGTCCGCGAACTTGAAATGAAATGATTAAACGAAAACGTACCAAATCACGAATTGAAACGAAAACGATTACTCACTCAAATGGTTTCTCCAAAGAATTTTAATGAACGGAAAAGTTTTTCTTGACTCGATCCAAACAAAATAGGATTAACAGCTATCCCTAACACAACTATCTATTCTTCTTCTCAGCTACAACACTTTCAAACTCCTTAACCACTACCTCATACCCACCTATAATCACAGCCTCACAACCCATTTTCGTTCTTACCTCAAACTCACCATTACTTCCATTCGTGACATCAACTGTGGTTATCATTGAGGTTACCAATAGTGACTATTCTTTGCTCTAATAACCACCATAGCTGTTGGTGGTGCAGCAGTATTTGCTATTGTACCGGTGCTATTGTTGTAGATACAACAGTGTGCGCTGATTGTCCGTTAATGGAACCATAACCTCCTTCGCTGCAGTCGCCGGAGTGAGAATGTAATTGGTGCTTTTGATCGAGGTTGATGGGTTTCATTGATATACAGTTTTGAGAGATATCGAGGTTCATTTAGTGTGGGATTTGTGTTTGATTTTGTTTCATCGAGAGGTTATACCTCTTGGAGATGAGATGAAGTGAGTTTCTTATCTTGTCCAAAAGTATTACATTAACAAACCTGATGTATCTTCTCTGTGGCTACTAGTGTATACCCAATTAACTTTGATAAGCTGCCCAAACCTGCATATATAACCTATTTACGCTCAAAGCATTAGCGCCTCCTTCAGGTTGGTCCTCAATGTCAATATCCTGAGGGATCGGTTTTCCCTCCCAAATTACCTCAGTGTCAACTTTCACAACAGCCGTATAAGCACGATGTCTAACAACACTATCCCTAAAGTAGAAGTATCCTGCATGATTTTAAACATATTTCAGAAAGAGAAAAAACATAGAAAAAAAAAAGCATTGACGTCATATAATTTCAAATACTAACATGAATGGTTGCACTCTCGTCTGCTTTACTCCTTTAATAAAACTAGCAGGGTACCCGCGCAATGCGGGGGCGAGTACCTTGTAACTAAATTATCCGGCGAGCACATGATTTTCGGTGTATGAGTATTTTGTGAACATAATTTTAGGAATGATGATAATTTAGGCTAGATTAACTTTAAACAATAGTAAGGCAAACAATTTCATATCTAAATAAGTAAGGTCCAAAAATAAACGGATCTATATAAATTGTTATAAGTGAGCATATGACCGGAGAAAGATAACGGAAATAAAATAAATTATTTTAATTAAGTGAAAGGTATTATAAAAATAAAAAGTTATTGTGAAAATAAATAAAAATTGGTAGTTACAAGTTTAATAAGTGATCACTAATATATATACGACGGTTACAAGTTTTGAGATTATAATAAATCAAATGTTACAAGTTTTGAAATAATGATATAAAAATATTTGTTGATTAAAAAATTAAGGAAAAGATATAGGTATAGATAAAGAGTTTTTTTAAGTACATACAATGGAGGAGATGGTTTCATTTGTATTGTTTGTATCATCCGAGTGAACCTTTTTTAAGGACTCATATCATTTTTGTAGTTTTTAGCATCAATTTTTACAACATTTAATAATATTTATATTAAATATTTCATTTGTGTTGTCTATTATATCCAAACCAAAAGCGTATAATTGAAACTTAAAAGAAAGCGATGGTCATTATTTAATAATTATAAATGTGAACCAGTGAACCAAATCAAAAGCATATTATTAATACTAGACGAGTACCCCGTGCATAGCAGCGGGATTTTATAGTGATAGATAGTTTATTGATAAAAAAAGGTTTATACGTTATAAACGAAAAATAATAAAAGTTTGAAGATTTGGGAATTAAACATAATGTTTTGAAACCTGGTTCGACCCGGGTGGTTCAACCGGTTGAACCGTTCCGGTCGAAAAATTGGTCGATTTAAACTGGGTCAACTTGCTAGGTTGGGTTCAAAACGGGTCAAATTAAACCGGGTCAACCCGCCGGGTTTGAAGCGTCCCGGGTCAACTCGGTTTGTGAGTTGTGTTAATAGTTTCCTTTTGAAATATATGTTTTCAACATTTCCTTTTTTAGTTTCAACTTTTCACTTTTTATTGGTTAGTCGAACCAGTGGCGACACTGGTTCCCGGTTGAACCCATTGATCCCGTCCAGTAAAACTATATGTATCATCAACTTGTTAGGTTGTATGAAGCTTTGTGTATTTTATTAATTTGTATAATGTGTATAATAACATGTACTTTTCATATTAGGGTGTTTAAAAATAACATTAATTAGTGTGTTTAATTATTTCATATGTATTATGTTGTAGCTTATTTAAATTGTACATTATAAAAATTTTATTGTACTTTTTAGTAAGTGATGTTTTAATTGGTTGTATTTAATTTGCTATATATGTTTTTAATTGGTTGTATAATATGAATAAATCATTGTACTTTTAAGTAATGAGGTGTTTTAATAAGAGGATTAATTACATTATTTTTATCTCTTATATAACTTTTCAACGACTCAACTTTTTTACTTTAACTGTTTTTCTTTTATAAGTAGTATATACAAAGGGCGAAGAGTGACAAAATCGTCCAAAACAAACACAAATGACATCTTTCTGTTGGTCTTTGACTATTTGTTTGGGACATACTTATGTAGAATGCCATGTCCGTACTTGCAAGAAGAAAATTCTATTTCTTTGTGTAATGGCCATATTGCATCTATCACTTGAATTGGAAATTTTTTAAAAGATGTCATGTTTCAAAAACTCTGCCACAAAAAAATTATAACTGAGTAATAATTATCTTTTAATTAAACTAAGATAACAAAGTTTTTATATCCTGATGCTTGATAGACATTTAAGATTGTATATTTGTATGTGATTAAAATGTTTAATACTTGTTCGGTTTTGAACTTTTCTTTGAATTTTACAAACTTTCTGTATTAGCTATTGAGTTGTACATAAGATTTGATTAATAAATATGAATTGTTGCCATCAATATGAATTGTTTCCATTAATATGATTCAAACCTTTCCAATTCGGTCACATAATTCACAAGGCAACACACAAGGGTAAAATCGGGATCACATTAATTCACAAGGCAACACACAAGGGTAAAATCGAGATTGACCAAAAGTTAAGTTTTCCACAATTTCATTTTGACCATTTCTCTATTATAAGTAGTTAAGATAAGATAAAGCGATGGTCATTAGATATGCAAACCAATCAAGGAGTCTTTCAGCCTTAAAGTAGCAGCTATAGTTGAATCCTAATAGTTGTAATGGTTTTGTAGCAAGTTAAATAATTCCCGTTAAAACAAAAACAACAAACCAAGAATGACCACCACTTTCACAGCAGGGGTTTAAGGCTACAACCACAAACCAAGATCAGGCTAAGACCCTAAACCGAAACCACATAGAAATGGCTGTGATAGGCAATCAAAACCAACAAACAACACCAAGACCACACATACACTGAGAGATTTATAAATCTCAATAGATCCGGTTAGATCTAATGAAAAAAATCACTAAGACCATGCAAACCACCAAGAGATAGCTTGATCTCAATAGCACAGGTCAAACCCGACCACAGGAAAACCACAAGCTAGTTAACCCACTTAAACCACACCAAACACGCTGCAACACCCAAGACACAATACCGAGACCACCAAAACTACGAACTGATAGCACCAAATAAAACATTTTCGATAGAGGATGTGGTGGCGATGCTGGTTATAAGGGCGACAAAGGATTTGTTTGGAGGGTGTGAGAACAGATTGCTAGAGGGTGTGAAGTGTGTGTTGGGATATTACTTTTTTATAAGTTACAAGTCGTCCACATCAATATTGGAGGTTCGGATGGCTGTTACTTTTTGAGCTTTTATGAAAATTATCATGTAAGCTATTAGAGCATGGATGTTACAAGTTTTGGGTTTGGCTATTACATGTTTTGGGCTGGTATTTAATTTCCAGAAAGATTTAAAACGTCTATAGAAGTAATAGCTGAATTTTTAAGCCAATTAATAGCAAAAGTAAGATTATTATTTCCATTATAAGCAACTTGTTGAATCTAAATTTTTAAGCCTTCTATTAATAGCATGTCCCAAATGCTTTATAAAGTAGTATAGATTTCTTTTAACAAGCTCCTCTTGTGACAATCCAAGAACTCGACTCCCGTCATTTTTGCCATCAATCTTTGTGCTTACATCTGCTACATCTCTTGTAACAGTGATACTCAAATCTCCAACATTCTCCTCGTGTGAAAGTGATTTGGTGGACCAGTTGAAGAACGGTTGCTATTTTCAGCGAGATTCTTAATGGCAGACACTGCTTTTGAGGACAAATAAAGTGTATTTTTAAAGGGCATTCTCAAAAGCAGTCTTGGAGTCGGTTTTCGCAGAATCTTTGGTTTCGCAAATGTTGCACCCAACACGCTCCAAGCTCCCATCTAATAGATTTAGTGTCTTTCGAATCTTCTTCCACCATTTTCGTCACACTTTCCTCCTATACTTTCTTCACCAAAACGTACCTTAACAGTCTGCATATCCTCGCCACCAGAAGGTGATGGTGTAGATGATTTGTGTAACAGCATCCTCAAACCGATAAACAGTTGATACAAAAATTGGCCATTATAACCCTTGTTCTAGAAAACAAAGTAAACAATGTGAATCAAGTTTTTTAAGACTAACCTATTCATGTTCAGAGCATTAGCGTCTCCTTCAGGTTGTTCCTCAATGTCAATATCCTGGGGAATCTGATCATTAAACAAAAACTTATATCAAATTAAAACTAAAGTAAAGATTATTATACCTAATCTTTAATATGCAACACCAAGGATGAATACGAAGGTTGAAAAGAACTGGTTTTAGGGTTTGAAGATGGTTAAGAAGCATAATACATTAACGGTTGATCATCATCATCAAAAACCTATAAAAAAAATCACTATAAAAAAATGAATGAAAAGAAACGAATGAAACACACTATGACCTAGTAACCTTTGATACTGAATATTGAATTTCGTATTTTTCTCTGTGAGACGGGATAATGTTTTAGGGTTTCACATCTTGTATTATGCAAATTTAGTAGAGATAATATTGTGTTTTAAAATTAAAAAACGAATATAAATTTTTGAATGCCTTTAATAAGTTTCTTAGATATCAATTTAAGTTTGTGTTGTGTATCACAACTGATGACTTGGCTCAATTGATTGAGGTGCTTGCTTCTAGAATATCAGACCTGGGTTCGAATCCATATATGACTTTTTTTGTAAAGAAAATTAAAAACAGTCGAATTTAACTAAAAGTATTGCCAACATATGACTATGACAAACACACAAACATATGTATTGTTTGGAATTAAAACACTTAACAGTTTGTAGTGATGAAGATATAAGTAACAGAGTTAGTGGTGCCAGAAGAAGCTTTGTAGTGCTGAAGATTGCTATGCTTATGAACACGTGTTTTGTGACGAGTATAGAATAGATTTAATGCATATCTTATAAGTTTAGATTAATGCGAATATTGTAAAGGACTCCTGTGTGCCTATAAAAGGAGGATATACATCTTCACAATATCTTTGCATACGTGATTCAAGGTTGTAAACCCTAGTGACATTCAGATCACTTGTATTTTTTGCTTAATAAAATTGAATCGTTTTGGTGATAAATCTAGCATTACTGTGCCATTGTTCAATAGAGTATGAACATTCTTCTAAGCATTAAAGAGTAGATTCCGCATACTCTTTGGTGTTAAAACAAGGTCAGCAAGTGCATTAGAGAAAGTAAGTTGTTATTTTATGACTTTTACCATGTTCAAATCGAAAAAATAATGTTGCAAGTGCATTGATGATGTATTAAAATTTTTAGCTAAACATGGTAAAGTTGCAAGTGCATCATCAACACAATGCGGGTAAAAACGACTCGATTTTACAAAAGTCAATTGTAAAGGGTAAAAAAAAAAAAAAAAAAAAAAAAAAAAAAAAAAAAGGGGGGGGGGGGGGGGGGGGGGGGGGGGGGGGGTTTGGGGAAGTTGGTTTGAAAGGGGTTATAAATAGCAGCAAATGATCAATAGAATAAAGAAAACCCTAATTTGTCTTGCCATGATCAAAAGTAACAGTCGATGCCGATTCACGAACAATCGATTCTGGTTGACAACCAGCCCGAGGTACGTTCTTCTATCTAATTGCCCTTTGGTGTTTGGGTCCCTCTTTCTTCAATCGTTTTGGGGGTGGTTTTAATGAATTTTGTTACCTTGGATCTGTAATACGCAGCTTACAGTGATTTGTGTCGACAATTCTTGGTTGGTGAAAAGCTACCACGGAGGCGGTGTGTATAAAGCTCAAGCTAAAGCTATTGCATTATATTGTGAAGAAAAAATCAAAGTATGCTGCTGCTGTCCCAACTACTTTTTATTTGTTTACATTCATTCATTCATTCATATTGTTTTGCAGGCTCATCCGCTTAATAAGGTGGTCTTACTGCCAATGGGTGGTGATTATTGTTTTTCTTTTCTTGAACCTACTCGTGATCTTGACCAAATCCGTATTCAATTGAAAGGTATTTTTCTCTTTGTTTGTGTGATCGATATTTTGAATCATCAAGCTCATTAACGTTAGACTACGACGGTCTGCCATGGATACCTGCGGGATTGTTTACCATGACCGGGCTTCAGTTTCCAAATAGAAGGCTTCTTGTGTTTTCTGGAGGGCATGCTCTACACTACCATATTTTTTTAGTTTTAATCACTACATATGTTAATTTATGTCTTGTGTGTTTCAGTCGACTAGAAATGGATTCTGCCCAATTGAACTTGTCTGCACAGCTACTTAAAAAGCACAATGTGGCTGTTGATGTTGTCAACTTTGGCGTACAGTTTTCGCCCAAAACAAAGAAGAAGTTGCTAGAAGCATATGTTGCTGCTGCCGATAATAATGGCAACAGTCACTATCTTTATGCTCCATCCGGATCAAGAACCTCCCTCGGTCAACAAATATTAAGGTTTGTTATATATATATTTACTCAATCAATCTCTATGTATTCCATGCCTCTTTGTTACTTATCATATGTTGCTGTATTACTATCAGCTCTCCGTTAGCACCTGGGGGTCTTCCAATGCAAGAGGCCATGAAAAAGGAACTAGAGGCCAAGAAAAAGGAACTAGAAGCCAAGAAAATTCAAAAGCTTATTCTCAAAATTATGGAGTTGCTTAAGTACCCCTCCATGACCACAACCCACAGCTCCCCGGTTAAGGAAACTGCTGCTCACCATATGAGCCTGTTGCTTGATTACTGCATCTTCTCCACCTCTTCCGATAAGGAAAGTGCTCTTCTCCGTTTGAAGGTGTTGTATGCTTCCTACATGACCACAAACCTCAGCTCTGAGGAGAAGAAAATGAAGAAAAAGTACAAGGCTATTCTCAGAATGAAGAAAAAGGAAGACTCTATTAAAAGAAAGGAAAAAGCAATCCAGGATTTTTTTCAAAAGCAACTTTTGTATGGCGCCTCCTACATGAACCCGACCACAATCTTCGTCTCTGAGGAGGAGAAAAAGAAGAAAAATGAAAAGGCTATTCGCAGAATGAAGAAAAAGGAGCAGCAAGACGCTATTGACAGAAATCAAAATCTAGTCAAGGATTTTCGGGGAAAGGAAGTTTTGGCTATGTGAAGATTATGATGAACCACCTAATCACAAGATGTATTTCATCAAAGCACAGCTTCTCCTTGCATGAAATGGGTCAGACTGCCGAGTCTTGTATCATTTACCTTTTTAGCAAGTTTTCATTATTCATGTCTTTAAGAGAGTTTTTGTTAACTTGACGTTTAGATAATCAAATATTGACAGGCATGCCCTGTTCTTCATTTCCCCGACACTCACACTCGTCTTCGTCATGGATCGCCTCCCCAGATCACCAGCTCTCTAGTTAGATATCAATTACTTGTATAATAACATAATAGATAGTAAGATAATTCTGGTGGACCTCAGTTGGCAAAATCATTTGTATGTAACTAGGTATTGTCATTTGTAATATGTTGCATATAGAAAATCAAAGAATATACTTCCGGCAAAAAAAAAAAGCCTTTAGAAAAAATCGGTCTCCAGGATACCCAAACAAAATGAAAAAGTACAAAAGAAAGTTCTGAGTCTCCCCCATCTGAATATTCTGTTCAGACCAACTTGTATGTCCATGTACACCACAAGATCAGATTACTTCCTATCCTGCACAATCAAAAAATCACTAAGATCTCTTGCACCAAATCCAAAAGGTTGGGCAACAGCCCCAAACTGGAATCAGGTTTTAAAAAACGGGTCGATTTTAGTATGCTCTGGTCAGGTGCAAACACTTTCTGTCAATGTTCAAAATATACAGTAATAGTCAACAAATGCAAAGCTTATTTGTTGCGTATTTACTTGGTATTTGAATAAAACTAATTTAGAAATGCTTCAAAAATATTGGGTAGCTTCTGACCAATTTGAATCAATTGACCCGCTCCCTCTTTTAGTTCCATTTCTTTTCTTTTCTTTTTTTTCTTTTTTTTCTTTTTTTTTTTAACTAAAAAAAAACCCCAAACTGGCCCATTTGTAAATCATAAGTAATCCAGAGTATCCATGTTTGTAGTTGCCAAAATGACAAGTATTTGACTTTTAAGGTTAAATAAGTTGATTACTTTCCTGAATCTGACACAAGATACACAAACCAACTAAACCAACTGGTTAGGGAACATAAGATTAGCTATTTATTGGATGCACATCTGTACTAATTAAGCCGACAATTTAACCTGCTCTACATTTATAGGCCTTACTCCATCTTATATGTGATAGCTCCAAGATTGTTATTTTTTATTTTTATTTTTTATTTTTTTACGAACCAGACGGAAATAAGATACCCTTGTTGATTTGCCCCACACACATCAACACGCACAACAATCACACCTCCATCTCTCAAACATCTCTGCAATTCCCTAAAAAGGCATATTAGGCACATCTCACAACGATTCCACCACTTCAACACCTGTAACATCAACTACTCCGATCTCTCTCAATGCCATAACGGTCTTTCTGCCACCTGCAGACATGACTAACGCGTTTATATGGTTAACTAGCATTCATATATCTTGACACATATACATAAGTTTAAAATAACACAACTAGCAAAATAGAAGCATGAAATAGCTAGCCTAGAAAGCTGATCCTATCCATCCCAGTAAAGCCCCACTCGGTTTCATGGTCTATACCGACATGCTGCAAGATCTGGTCTGAACCCATCTCAAGCTATACCCCTGTTAATAGTTTAGAGGCCAGATAGAATAGATACTTGTTTACGTGCAATTCTTCAAGTAAACATATAACTTCTTGTTTAATACTCCGTATTAGTTTTTGTGCATTACTATCAGTATTTTTTTTATTTTATTTATTTATTTATTTATTTGAACGGCGGTTTTATTAATAGAACTTGCAAGGAGCTAGAAAAAATTACAAACTAGAATAACTTGGATTTTTCATCCAAGCTACCCAATTAAGTTTAGAGGTACAACGACTAGAACAACATTGAAAAGATAAATTAAATAAGTCATCAAATAACATATATCTTGGAGGATGCTTATCGCCGAAAAGAACTTGATTTCTAACCCTCTATATTAGCCACCATTTCACATAACAAACACCTTCAAATATATCTTTCAACCTTTTTGACAAACGAATGTTTTTCAACAAAATAAGCCAATCATCATAAGAGTCAATCATACTGTCTTCAAGATTATCCCACTCGCAAGACTTTCCTCCAATTAAGACGAGCCACATGGCACGAAAAGAAAAGGTGAGAAACGGATTCCAATAAGGAGTTGCAAAAAGGACACATGATAGAGGAAATCTCTACTCCTCTAAGAGAGAGATTTAATCGGGTAGGCAATTTATCCAATCAAACTCTCCAAGCAAAAACCTTAATCTTAACGGGAACAACTTTCACCCATCTTGTTTTTTATTACTGATCGTGAATCGGTTGCGTGCTGGGGATAATGTATCCCGGTAAAAACAAATTCAAAACAGAAATACAAACTACCAACAAAAATTGCATCAAAATAATTGATAGACTTAAAATTTTCAAGAGGGTGTTCCACAAATATTTTCGGGAGGTTCTTGCATAATTTTTAATTATCATATTGGCACCTAGGGATGAGCATGGTACCATAATGGTACCGAACAGGCACCGTTTTAGTGGTACCGCAATATTTCCCGGCCACAAATGACGGTACCATTCCCGAAACCGAGAGTATGTCCGGTACCGATACCGGTACTGGTTTCGGGTAAACCGACTGTACCGGTTAAGAACCGTTTTACATAAACAACTTGTGTTTGATTTAAAATCATCGTTATGAATCTCATGCAATTGTTAGCTACATAATGTTAAGTTCAATGAAGCTCCCTTATTATTCCTGAGTTCAGTAAAATCATAAACTATAGGATTTGAGAACCTATAAACACCAATAAGTTCATACTATACTATGTATTCTTAGCAAATGATAAAATTGAAAATATAAAAATGGCCATTTATTTATCGTTGCAATCTATAGTTTGTTTTCCTTCAAAAAGGAATGGATAAATAATCCTCACCAAATTAAGCCAAATAAGACAGGTTAAGGTAGTCACTCAATTAAATGTGCATCTAAAATGTGTAAATATGCTTATACGAGAAGCTCAATAAGGTTCGCAGTAGATATATAAGACATATTAATATTGGAATCTATATAAGACATGTTAACATCGGCATCGTCCCCCGATGTTGTTGGTGCCTTCTATTGCAATAATACACATGATTACTTGAGACAGCTTATACTATTGGCAACGTTTACACTTGGACAGCTTATACTTTTTTTTGTCAACGTTGAAAAGCATGTGTTTAGTTATGAGGATGTGTTTTCCAGTCATAAGATTACTTGAGACAGTTAAAAAATAAAACCTTTTAATTCCGGTACCGAAACTAGGAATTCCCATTCCCCCGTACAGATTTGTACCGGTTTTTTTCCGAGCTTGTTTCGTAGTCCCGGGTACCGGTACGGGTCGGTACCGGTACGGTTTTGGTAATGTACCGTATTTTCAGTACCCATGCTCATCCATATTATCGGGGTTACACGTATAAAAAAATGACACTTTTCAAAACCTAAAATTATGTATGGCCCGTGCCACAACCGCCACCCGAGTGAGTTTGTCCATAAGAGTACACGTATCTTGATGATCCCGTATTAATTGCGTAACTGATGATAATGTAACCCAATATAAACAAATTTAAGGGCCCATTTGGTTGCCTACTTTGGCTTGGGTTTTGTATTGATGTGACATTAAATATGTATTTGTTAAAGTATGTAGGTTTAGAATTTGGGCATAATGCTCAAATAGATGGGGTTTCTCAAAACATAAGTCACTTGAGGAGTTTATAAAATGTGTAGGCTCATCTTTTTTTTTTTCTTTTTTTTTATCTTTCTATCTCTCTCCTCTTTAAATATTATAAATTGTATATATTAATTTATAAAAATGATTATTTATTTAGGTGAATATACATTTTATTTTATTTTTAAATTTGGGACAATTGAATATATATCCACTAAAACTTGCATATTTGCATTTATACCAAAAATATGCTTAACTTGCATTGTACATCATGCACCGAAAACTTGTATTTTGGGAAAATATGCAAGCTTTTGAGTTATAGTAGGTATATATGTTATTCTCCCTTTAATTTTCTTTCTCCCTCCTACATTAAATCAAAATTCTAATCATAATCCTAATATGTGGAAAACTAGAAGGGGGGGGGGGGGGGGGGGGGGGGGGTGGTTGAATAGTTTTACATCTTTTTTATTTTATCATGAAAACTTAGTTTAGTTTTAATACCTTGTTTACTTTTAAAACTTTGATTCGATCTTAAGTGAACTCAAATCTTGAACAATATGAACAACTATATCTAAGTATGAACAATAATAATAATGTAAGCTAAGTATGTGAAATCAACATATGCATAATATAAACAATTATAGCTATATACGAGAGATAAGTAAGTAAATTTTATTTTGTAATCCTTAATTATATTTTGTATGAAAACTATACTTGATCGAAATGATCAATTATTGTATGTTACCTTTTTAGTTTGATTGTAAAAACTTTGTTTTGTGAATGAAACTTTTGTTTGATTTTTAAGTGAAATCAACACTATCACTATATGAGCAACAATATATATATATATATATATATATATATATATATATATATATATATATATATATATATATATATATATATATGTCTACGTCTACAAAAGTAATAACGATATAAGCAAGATAATAAGTAAGAGATGGAAAGATCTAACCGCGAGACAAGAGATTTATAGTGGTTCGGCTACAAGGACACCTTCCTTGCCCTACTCCACTCCCCGAGCACCTAACTCGAGATTTTTTTTCACTATGTCAACAAGCTCCCTTATGGCGGAGAAAACCTTACACACCAATTATCACACCACAACTTCGTCACACCTTTTTCACAACTTCTACACAACTACTTCACAACTTCTTCACAACTACTTCACAACTTCTTCACACCTAAGCACTACCTAATCATACTACTTCTTCTTCACACCTATACTACTTGCACACCACAATCAATTCACAACTTCTCTACCTACACACCTTACTAGCCTAACTCCTTATGTTTAATTCTATCTAACCAATATTCACAACTAATACACAAATGGATGAAAACTATGCAAGTGATGATGCACAAACTGTTGGAATTATAATATCATGACAATCATATAAAATAAACCAAACACATCAAGTGAGCATAGCGGAAGCAATTATAACAAGATCATATAACATGTAATTAATTAATCAATATTAAATAGTAAACATACCTTTGTGATTCTAGCCCGAACAAGAATCAATATGCAATCTTCAACTTATGAACCCTAATTAGGGTTTATGTGGATTATAAGAATTACCCCTTACCTCTTTTGTAATTCAATCCAAGAATCAAACGATAGTGTGTTTGAATCACGTTCTTGTACACACGTACTAATTCAAGAAAAAGTTTATGCAAGTAAATTAAACACAAAACTTTGTTGATCAATAAAATCGAATCCCTAAAGGGATAAGTTTGATGGATCGATTAGGGACAAAGAGAAGGAGAGAAAAATACCAAGATGTGTGTGTACAAGTTATGAGAAAACAATACATCTTGGGTTTGTATATATACTAATTGAAACTTGGAGCTCAAGGCACAAAGGAGGTGTGGAAACTTCCTTGGCCAATCGGTTTGGAGAATCCCCTAGGGATTCTAGAACCTTCCCTTGTTTCCAAATATTCATTAGTATTACTTTCCTAATCTTCGTCAATATTTATCATTAAATACTAATTACTATTATTAGTTTTGTGTTTATTAATAATTACTTATAACATTTATAAATAATTATTTCTTTTTCTCTTCATACGTATTGTGTGCAATCCCGTGATCTCGAGTTCGATCCTAACATACGACTACTAAAATAATGTCCATAATCTAACAGCTCCCACTTGGACATATTTTAATAGTGTAATCACATCGGTTAGCGTCTTGCAACACGCCGATGCCTCTAGTACGATCTCGAGTAAGGCTCCTGGAAAAACCTTTTAACGATTTCTCATTATTATTATCCTTTTGTTTCTAATACCATGTTAATAAGGATATGGATTAAAGTCATTCCTTAATTAACCATTCTGTTTCTCGTTGTTTGTGATTGATCAAGATTACCAAATCTTCTGAACATATTCAGGGGAGATCTTGGGTGTGGCCACACATACATCTTACCAACCCTACGAGGGGCCCAGCAGTATTAAACTCCAAAAATAAATTTGAAGGAACAAATTCTATCTTGACTACAAGCAAAACCCACAAACTTTGTAACACTTCCGAAAACAACCCTTATGACTACCAGTTACGTATAGCGTTAAGTTGTTCCACAAAAATGTACTACATTCATGACACTTATCATGCATCTCAAGTCTAAGGATAACTTCTCATGATTTACTTAATAACAAAATCCATAAAGTAACATCATGTAGTTGGGATAAGTCATATATTCGGTATCATTGAATATCATCTGAAATGGCATGACTACGCATCAATATACTTTAAGTATATTATACCAACCTTCAGATTTGTCTTGATTTAATAATTGATGAGGCGAAAAATGATCCGTTTTTAGGGGGTCATTTAAGCCGGAATTCGAATTTATTTGATCAAATATTGCCCTAAATCGTTCCTTTTGTGATTTTAGGTACTTTGGGAGTGAAATCTGGAAAAGGAAGCAATTCGGACATTTTTGGAGCATAAAAGTGAAGAAAACGCCAAAGTCTTAATTTTCCATGCTGGGAACAGTAGGTGACGGCGTCAAGAGTAATTTCCTGACGGCGTCAAGAGCAAAATTCTATGACGGTCCAGAAGAGATTTGACGGCGTCATGAAGGTAGGGCGTCAAGAGTAAAAGTTATGACGGCCTGGAAATGATTAATACTTGACGGCGTCAAATGTAGATCAAGGCAGTCCGAGATTAGTTTTGGCGGCGAGGTGACGGCGTCACAAGATTTGTCTTGACGCCGTCAGCCCTCTTTTTCTATATATAGTTTTCTAATTTTTCACATTTAGAGAGAGAAGTTTTGGGAGAAACCCTAAGTACGATTTTTGTGTAACTTTACAGGTTTTTCAAGGGTTCCAACCCCTTGATACCTTGCATGTGTAATCAAGATAAGTGTTCTTTTAATTCAATCAATATGTCTATGTGTTGGTTGTCTATATCTTGTTCTTGTCTTAATTCCATCATGCTAGGCTAGATCTATCTTGTGTTTGCTTAGATCTAATGAAACCTAGATGTTGATTATGTGTTGATTACTTGTTTATTCTTGTCTTGGATGAATGATTTATATGTTAGGCTTAAGAAAACTGGCAGATCTCCAATTGGTAACATGCTTGAACGTCTTAAGAAACATGAACCGACGCGCACTAGGTCTTTATTGGTTGTATTTAATGCATGAGCCACTGTTTACAATCCCTATAGTTGTGCTGGGCATGGTATAGGAGGAGATAAGAGCTCATAGAATTGGGGAGTTAAGTGTGCCACCCCATGAATGGTATTAAGGAATACGATCCGTCATCCATGCAATTATAACAAGTAATTAACGTGTGAAAGATGTCTAGGGAGTAGTGAAATCTAAGTAAACACATTTTCTCCAATTACTACTCACAACTCTAGTATAATTTAGTTTATTTTCATTTTTAGTATTTTATTTTGATTGCATCTTAGTATTGGGTTAGTTGAATAGCAACTAATTCCGCCCAAATCCTTCAAACCCGAGATTTTAAATTGCTTTTCATAAAATATAAAAATACAAAAAGAATATTCCTTCACCTTTAGAACTAGTATTTAGGCTTTCTAATCCTAGCGACACTATTCCTAAGCTGAACGATCAATCCCCCGGTACTTTTCACTATACTATACTACAACGATCAGGTACACTGCCTGGTGGGGGTTGTAAGCTTCTCGAGATCCCTCGAGAGGTAAAGCCTGTTGCGATTCCCACGCATCAAGTTTTTGGCGCCGCAGCCTGGGGAATAGTTATTGTCTAGGTTAGAATTTCTTTGTATTAGGTCTACTTGCTAGATTCCTTTCTAGTAAGATTTTATTTTTATTTTTAGGTTTTCTTTAGTCTATCTTATTTCTTTGTGCCTTTGTTCGTAACCACCCAACATCATGGACAACGGGAACATCTTTGAACCCGTCATCCCACCACAACAAAACCCACCACTAGAACCCCTTAGGCCCCGAACCTTAGGAGAGTATTCCCGACCTAGCCACCAAGGCTACCGAAACACCATTGAGCTCACCGGAGCCAATGTGACCCCCTTGCGATCCGACACCATCCAGTTGGTGCAAAGCAGATGTGCATTCCATGGATTTCGTTCCGAAGATCCAAACCAACATCTTAAGGACTTTCTCAAAATCGTAGATTCTATAGACCTAGATGTTGCAACTAGAGAGACTACCCGTTTACGCCTATTCCAATTCTCTCTACGGGATCAAGCTAGTCAATGGCTTGAGCGTTTACCCGCGGGATCCATCACCACATGGGATGATCTCACCACTCGTTTCCTTGCTCAATTTTTCCCACCGGGGAGAACTACTAAGCTTAGAAATGACATCTTAATGTTCCAACAACGTCAAAATGAATCTCTTTATGAAGCATGGACTCGTTTCAAGGACTTACTCCAAAAAGTCCCTCATCATGGCATAGATCTTTGGCTCCAAGTCCAAATCTTTTATGACCATATCGATCTCTCCACGAGGCGCGCCATTGACCAATCGGCCGGTGGTAAGCTACGTGATCTTAGTGCGGAACAATCATGGGAACTCATAGAAGATCTTGCTCTCTATTACAACGAAAGTTGGAATGATCCCCGTGACTTGAACAAAACGGTCAAGGCAATATCTTTGCCTTCGAACAATTCTAGCACTCCCGACCGTAGGATCATGGAACTTGAGGATCAAGTCAAGTTTCTCATGAAATCTTACGAAGCTCCTAAGCCTTCAAGCCAAGTGAACAAAATCACTTCTTCATGCGAATTATGTAGTGGTCCCCATGACACTCGTGATTGTGTGGAACTCCCCGGAACAGCTTTTGCGGACTACGCATCCACGCGTACCAACGAAGCGGGAGATAAGTGGTACACTTTCAAGCCCGAGCCAAATACTTACGGTGATTCATACAACCCCTCTTGGAAAAATCACCCAAACCTTAGGTGGAAACAAAATCAACCCAATTCTTCCAATCCGCCTAATCGTTACCAACCAAACGGTTCACCATCCAACCGTACTTTCAACAACAATCCTTCTAACAACTATGGTAGTACCAACAATCTTGAAGGATTGATGTCAAAGTTCATGGCATCTCAAGAAGCTCGCATAGCTAGGTTTGAAACCGAATTCAACCAACAACAAACGGAGATGACCAACAAGATTGACAACTTGTTGAAAGCCCTCAACAACCAAGCGTTAATCGCACCTAGGAAGGACACTAGGGACACCAATAGTGGAATCCAAATTAAGGATCCCTCATCATCCAAACATGTCCACTTTGTCAATGTTGTCACCATTAAGCCGATTGATAAGGAGATAGAAGAGAGTGACAAGGGTGAAGTTAGAGTAGAAGCCAAGACTAAGGATGAGAGTAGGGAAGTTGAGGTTAATAAGGATGAGGAATTAGAGGAGGTAGAGCCTATAGAAAAATACTTTGATAAGTTACCCACCGAGGAAGAACGGGAGTACCATAAGGATTTATTCGATAGTCCCGAGAGACCATATATCTTCGGCACACCCCTTATCAAAATGGGAGACCCCTCTAACATTAACATACCATGCAATATCGGGCACATGCATATATGGAAAGCTTACATCGACGCTAGATCCCCCGTGAATATCATGACTAGGACTTATTACAATTGGGTGATGAAAAAGCAACTTGATTTTAGGATGATGCCCGGTAAGAATCTGATAAGTAATTTTGCAGGAAGAGTGAAGGGACTACATGTGATTATTGGGAATCTTACCTATGAAATCGATTTTATGATAGTTGAGGACACTCGTCCGGCGATAGATGCTTGCCTAAGCCAAATAATATTTGGAAAACCATTTGTTGAAGTCACCAGGATGAGTTATGATCCGACTTTAGGGATAGTTAGATTTAAGGAAGAGAATTATGAGGTTGCCTATCAAATGCCCTACAAGATTGAGCAATACCGCCTTCTCTCTAATTTCGAAAAGGAACACAAGCAAGCGGCTTATTATAGGAATGAGGAGGATAGACGTAGAGGAGTAGAATATGTAAAGAATAGGATGCTTGGTTTCTATAAAGAATGCTTACAACTAGGTCCGGAATACAAAACTGGTTTAGAAGACGACCTAGAGAGTGAAACCAATGATGAGATTACGTAGTAACCCATGACCTTGAGTCTAGCTACAAGACTCGTAAATAAAGAAAAACGCTTCTTGAGAGGCAACCCATGTTTTGTGTGATTTTATTTGTTTGTTTGTTATTTGCTTTCGTATGCATGCTTTATTTTTATTGTTGGTAGATCATGTTTCTCAATTAAAAAGTGGAAATACTTTACTTTGTTGTTTAGCCTAGTCTTAACTCCACCTAAAAGTATTTTTGCAAAAGATAAGTGTAAGGGGAAACCCCAAATATGTTTTCAAGAAACAAACCGATCATGATTCTCCACAATATTAAATGAACATGTATATTTGTATTTGTTAGAGTCAAATGCTTGTATTGAGTCATAATGAAGTTTTGCAGGATTTTCCAGGAAGTAGGACCAAGTTTTTTCAGAAATTTTCCGAAAACTTAACATAAGAATTTCTGCAGGTCAATTCTGACGGCGTCAGGAGTTTACTCTTGACGGCGTCAGGTGTAAAAATCTGGAAATTTTACTGGTTTTGTTTTTCTAACGGAGTCTTATGGTTTTTGTGAATTATTAAGTTTTATAATCTTCAGGAGATCTGCAAACTTCATTCTACAAGCATTATATCTTATCTTGCTTTCTAGGATTTAGTAACTTATATAGGATGCCGCCAATTTTACGCGAGGTTGTCTTGTCTATTTTCTCAGGTTTTATAGGTTATGTATGACAAGAAGATGATTTATATTCTGGAAGGGAAGCTTTGATTGTTCATTTTCTTGGAGGAAGATTTAACCTGGCCACCCTATTATCCATACCGAGCGAATCAGGGGAGTATTTGATTTCATTCTCTTTACTTTTTCACTTTTACATTCTTTACTTGAACATTGGGGACAATGTTCATCTTAAGTGTAAGGGGAGGGTAAAAAGATGATACCTTACATATGCACTTCCGCTTGAGTTTGTTTTGTTTAATGGTAGATGTGTAATAAAACTATGAGAAATACTTGTTAGTGCAATTTTAGCACCAAATTTAAAATTTTTTACAACATTTAGGAGTGAAACTTTAGCCATAGCAAGCGTCTTATGGGTAGGAGATTGTATGACTAGCACATAACCGTATATTCAGAAAAATTTTCCACCCAAATATGTGAGGTTCGCCTTTACATTTGATAGGAAAAGCATTCATTATTAGTGCTTATGAGTGTACCGGTAGCATCTAGATTCTAGAACTTGCATTAGTGATGCATCCCGAGACCGCTAGTGAGACTACATTCGTGTAGTAGGATTTACTACATGATAAGAGGCATTAGGATCACCCTTGTATTAAACCCGTATTATAATTACTTGACCATGTAAGTCATATTACTTGGCTAGTTAAGTCAACTAATTTTTCCCACACCCTTAGCGTTGTACTCATTTTTAGTACACGAAACCCCTAGTACACCCCTCCGAGCCTATCTTTTCGTTTCTAACTTTAAGCATTTTACTTAAAGGAAGAATTTGTTACACTCCACTTAAATGTACAACCAAATCGCCTTAGCCTTCCGTGTATGCGCTCATTTTTAGTACATTATTGTTATTTGTTAAACCCTAAGTTAACTATCTAATTGATTACATGGTTGCTAAGTCGAGTCATATCCTTGTACATATTGTTTTGGGACGATTGGGACTCATGGGTAAGTACTTATTTTATGGAGTAATGGGGAAGAACATCATATATTACCCCCATATGTACGTTAATCTTAAAAGTGCTCCAAGTGTTTTGATTTTCTTAATTCGAGTCATTAGATTAGTTTAATGTAAAGTATGTAAAGATTCAAGTGTAAGGGGAATGCTCAATTCCCTATGATGTATTATTTTGGATGGTAGGGTAAAAAAAAATCGAAAAAATCAAGAAAAAGAAAATATATATATATATATATATATATATATATATATATATATATATATATATATATATATATATATATATATATATATATATATATATATATATATATATATATAAACATACGGACTACCATTCCTTTTTATTCTATGTTCATTTTATGTTTTTGTTATTTTTCATTTATTAGCTTAAGTCGAGTTTAGTCTTGGCTTAGCAACGCCATATTGTACATGTAATTAACCAAGATTGTTAACTCGCCACCAGTAAAACTTCCTTTATCCAACAAAATCGTGTATTTCATATCCCTACACCTAACGTTACAACCCTTTAAAAGACCTCTTTGATAGTTTATCCTAGGTGCTTACGCCATGTGGTGGAGGTTTGATCCTTTCCCAAGCCTATGGTAATCTATTTTGCTATGACAGGTAGTGAGAGATATCTTCCGTTTCCATATTGTAATTTACACTTTATTACACCCGAGAGATGTGAGTATCTAAACACTATTTGTGAGGTGCTTGTGTATGACCTCCGTGCTTGTCTATTGGTCTTTAGTGGAACGATTATTTGTTGCAATTACTTTTATATTAGTGTTAAATGACCCCTAACTTGTCTTTTGAGTATAATAAAAGCACATTTGCTTGAGGACAAGCAAATCTCAAGTGTAAGGGTATATGATGAGGCGAAAAATGATCCGTTTTTAGGGGGTCATTTAAGCCAGAATTCGAATTTATTTGATCAAATATTGCCCTAAATCGTTCCTTTTGTGATTTTAGGTACTTTGGGAGTGAAATCTGGAAAAGGAAGCAATTCGGACGTTTTTGGAGCATAAAAGTGAAGAAAACGCCAAAGTCTTAATTTTCCATGCTGGGAACAGTAGGTGACGGCGTCAAGAGTAATTTCCTGACGGCGTCAAGAGCAAAATTCCATGACGGTCCAGAAGAGATTTGACGGCGTCATGAAGGTAGGGCGTCAAGAGTAAAAGTTATGACGGCCTGGAAATGATTAATACTTGACGGCGTCAAATGTAGATCAAGGCAGTCCGAGATTAGTTTTGGCGGCGAGGTGACGGCGTCACAAGATTTTTCTTGACGCCGTCAGCCCTCTTTTTCTATATATAGTTTTCTAATTTTTCACATTTAGAGAGAGAAGTTTTGGGAGAAACCCTAAGTACGATTTTGGTGTAACTTTACAGGTTTTTCAAGGGTTCCAACCCCTTGATACCTTGCATGTGTAATCAAGATAAGTGTTCTTTTAATTCAATCAATATGTCTATGTGTTGGTTGTCTATATCTTGTTCTTGTCTTAATTCCATCATGCTAGGCTAGATCTATCTTGTGTTTGCTTAGATCTAATGAAACCTAGATGTTGATTATGTGTTGATTACTTGTTTATTCTTGTCTTGGATGAATGATTTATATGTTAGGCTTAAGAAAACTGGCAGATCTCCAATTGGTAACATGCTTGAACGTCTTAAGAAACATGAACCGACGCGCACTAGGTCTTTATTGGTTGTATTTAATGCATGAGCCACTGTTTACAATCCCTATAGTTGTGCTGGGCATGGTGTAGGAGGAGATAAGAGCTCATAGAATTGGGGAGTTAAGTGTGCCACCCCATGAATGGTATTAAGGAATACGATACGTCATCCATGCAATTATAACAAGTAATTAACGTGTGAAAGATGTCTAGGGAGTAGTGAAATCTAAGTAAACACATTCTCTCCAATTACTGCTCACAACTCTAGTATAATTTAGTTTATTTTCATTTTTAGTATTTTATTTTGATTGCATCTTAGTATTGGGTTAGTTGAATAGCAACTAATTCCGCCCAAATCCTTCAAACCCGAGATTTTAAATTGCTTTTCATAAAATATAAAAATACAAAAAGAATCTTCCCTCACCTTTAGAACTAGTATTTAGGCTTTCTAATCCTAGCGACACTATTCCTAAGCTGAACGATCAATCCCCCGGTACTTGTCACTATACTATACTACAACGATCAGGTACACTGCCTGGTGGGGGTTGTAAGCTTCTCGAGATCCCTCGAGAGGTAAAGCCTGTTGCGATTCCCACGCATCAATAATATTCCCATATTATTAACTGACAACGGACAATTTAAAATAACATTTATTCATGGATTTAAACATACAAATATAGGATACAATTTATTATAAATTAAACATACCATGTATTTAAATTTATTATAATGATTGATTAACATCCTTATCCAAATACTAAATAGATCAATGCATGAAAATCTTGTTGATGAATTATGTCTCAAGTAATGACATTCCTACTTGTTGACAAAACATAAATCATCCAACTTTGATCTATCGGAATTTTAAGAATACTTATTTCAAGAATTTAACTAGTGAAGTTCTTGTATGTGCATACTCAACTATTTTGACAATGCCATATAATATTTCATAAAATGTGTGACATCCTTAACCACCAATTTATGATAATTAAACTTCCAAACATTTTAAAGTTTAAAGTATTCTTGTTCTCTTAATGTATAATGCAATTATGCTTTTAGTAAGCATAACTAGTAATAGCCAAGGATGAAATTCTTACCATGACTAGTATTGAGTGTCATCTCAATTTCATTAGCATCATTGTATGCAACAACAATATGCTATAAAAACTTTCCGTAAACCATAATATCTATTGTGTAATGTTTGATGCCCTTCAAACTTTCAAGTTTGTTGGCTATGACAATTTTCACAACAATTGAAAAATTGTTCATCTACAGAATTTGGAAGCTGTTCCAGATTTAGGATGTAATTCTATAATCAAACATATTCTTATTAGAATATTACACAAGTTATCTAATAACTTATAATTAGATATTAATATTGTCAAATCATCTTGTAATCAAGTATGATACAACAAAACATGATATACATGAAAAATCTACGAGTCATACTTAGATTTTATTCATTTAGACTTTCTAAATAATATATCATAATATATTAGATTTATTTACCGCGTATGTTTCGACAATAAACATTTATTCCAAGGTTATATGTCTTATTTTCTAAATCTTACAAGTAAAGTTTCATTCCATTCTAAGACTTAACATTTACTTATATGGAATGTTACTTTTCATATGTTCTACAACATATATGATTTAAGAAATTAAACATAATACTCCCACTAGCTTTTAGGAATACTTAGAAATTATCTTATTTCAATTATAAATCAAAACATGAATTTAATAATTAAACATAAGAGTAATCTTTTAGATGCATGCATTTATCCATCCATGGATTATTGCACCATGTACACTTTCAAAGATTTATTTGAATTCATAAACTCCTTTTGATTACTTATCGTCCTCGCTCAAGTAATCTCTCAAGAAAGAATTTTGATATTCCATTGTCAATGACAATCATAATCTTTATATATTTAATGTGTTTAGAATAGAATATTCAATCACAGTTAATTGCATAAATGTGATTAATAATCTTGCTATAAGACATGTATTAAATATGTGCACAATATTGTCCATGTGATTTCTATACAAAGATTTAAACCACAAGGGTTACCTCATCTTTGAAGAAACTCATCTTCATTTTCTAGTCTAACTATTAAGATAAACCAAGTTTCTAAAATTGATTATCTTTATGGACAACATCTTAATCATTCATATCATGCATACTTTACCCAATTTCATATTTGGTAATGTATCATAATGATTATCAGGTTTACAATAATCCTGTAAATCATAGCCCTCAGCATATTAATCAAATATCTGAGATATATTACTATTCTATGAATGATAATTCCATCATCTTGAGATTTAACATTTAAATGTCAAACTTTATTATCATGTTGAGATTTAACATTCAAATGTCAAACTTCATCATGATATTTACTAGTGTATTTTAGAAGATTATGTATCTTGTAATTTTATCTTTTAAAGATCAACACTCCCACTTGCTTTTAGCAATTTAAAGACTATCTTTAAATACTTAGCAAATAAAGAAACAATACAATGTTCTCTTTTGGGATATTACAAATACTTATTGATAGTTCCTAACTTAACTTTGTTAATAACCTCTTCATAAGCAGTTAAACAAATTTAGAACTTCAATTTAAGACTTAATGTGATTCATACATTCATCACATTCCATTATATGATAATATCTTATAAACCTTCTATGTTGGAGTTTTATTAAATATGTCCAAGTCATACTCAACATTCTAACCTTGATAACTTTTGGAAGAAAAGAAGTCATAGTTATTTTTAATCAAACAATTTAACAAGAGTTTGATTTTCCTAACTGAACATACCATAAACATTTGATATTTCATTAGCATCAATATTGCAAGACAATCTAACAATATTTAAGATAACCATATTCGTTTTGACTTGTCTATTTACCAACTAATTCATTTTAATGGTATAATAATTTTCAAGCCTATTACATGCCTTATAACACAAGTACTTTTTACAAAGTTACTTCATGTCCATGTCTTTACAAGCAAAACATAAACTGTTATAATCCACTATACGTTATAAGTCATTTAACAATTTAATAACTTCATGTATATGTCATAATTAAAAGACACAACAAGATAACGTCTTACTTTATTATAAGTCTTGTAACAATTAAAAGACTTTATGTTTATATCTTTACAATGAAACATAAACATGTTTAACTAAAGTATTTATGAACACCATCTTTTGGTTTCAATAGTAATTTCAAGTTAATATATTACTTCACAATAATGTAAACAACATTATTTATTCATTTATTTATGTCATTCCAAGAACACATAAATATTTAGATTGAAGCAGCATTAGATTACTTTATTAATTTATGTCATTCCATGAATTCATAAATATACAAATTAAAGTAGTCTTGATATAATTTTGACACATGTTCTAATAGGTATCTAATTTAGAAACTATAAATTCTCAAAGTTCAATTACATCAGTTGATCTGCTAGTAATGAAAATATGAAATTCACCTTGTTGTTGCAATCTAGTTAAGCTCTCACATAACATAAATTGTAACACCAAGTGTTTCTTGAATTAGCCTAGTATAATTCATATCATAACATTATTCTAAATTAGAAACTGCAAATTCTCATAGTTCAATTACATAAGTTGATCTGCTAGTAATGAAATATGAAATTCGCATTGTTGTTGCAATCTAGCTAAGTTCTCACATAACATAAATTGTAACAACAAGTGTTTCTTGAATTAATATTAGAACATTATTCTCTTACCTTGTAGTCAAGAGAATCCATTGAATCATATCTTTATGAGTTGTTTCTTGCACACAATAAAGATAACATTTCTCCCACTTGTGCATGGAACAACCTCATATAGTTGATAAACAACATGCCATGCATTTGTTTATTTGTTCAATATGATTGTGTCATAGATTTTAGCATAACAAGTATATGTAAAACAACAATGTCTAGTAAGGAAACGTACAAGACTATCCTTAAAAGTATGAGTGTCTACACTTGGAAAGTAATTATCTTTATCTACCAAGATATCAAAGCTTGTAACTCCCACTGAATTAAAGATCATTACAATAATTCCTTATTCAGTGATAAGTACACAATACTCTCACTGAATTTGACAACATTGTAAATGTTTCCTATCCAGTGAAAGCAAATAGTGTGCTTTTAACTTTCCTACACCTTTGAATGTCCATACGTAACAATTACTTATGTACTAAAAGTGTATTCTATGACATAAATGATGGACTATCCACCAAATGCTATTAACTTGAAAATTGGGCATGCAATTTCTTCCTTAATAGGTCTACCATCCTACAATGTATGTAGCACCTTTAAAATAGTTAAAACAACTAGTTTGTCTTTAAACATTTTGCAGTAATTAGTCTAGCTTCTAATTATAATAACTCATAAAATGTCATACATAATTTTCTGTTAACCAACTATCATATTTGTTACTAAGAACTTGATCACCGAATGAGGATGATAAAATCCCTATGAAAAATATTCGCAATTTTCTTAACTATTAAAAAATTTGGTATGAGTTATATTAGAATTTAGACATATCTAATATTCCTATTATCCTTTCTCATACATGAAAAGGAATAGGATTGTGTCTCACTCTTCCTTCATAGAAAGGAGACTTTTTTTGTCTTTTAAGTAAATATTTCTTAATCAAACATTTGTTTGAAAACAGAACTAGATCAATTTACCAAAGCCCAAAATACGTTTACGGTTTGAACGTTGCATTAATACATTAAAACGAATTACAAAATTCAATTTCAGTATTTTCGATAATTAGATCTTTAAGAAAATAAAATACCCATTGGTAAATATTTATATAAACCATAGTATTTTCTTAAAGCTAGGATCCTAATTGACATAGTACCATTACATCAGTTGATCTGCTAGTAATGATAGTATTCAACAAGGTAATTATCGAACAATAATTGCCAATATCATATTGCAATTCCTAGATTTATGGGATTTACAATCACAAAACTTTTGTAATGTAAGCATGTTTGATCCCCATCTTAATGCCTTGAGTCCAAGATCTCACTTTCTACTCAATTTAAGTCGTCTAACTTAAAAACTGCAAACTCATAAATCATCACATCAGTTGATCTGCTAGCAATGAATTTATGAAATTTACCTCTCCATTGCAATCTCGCCAAGTTCTCACATGACATAAATTACAACTTCAAGTGCTCTTAATTAGATGGCATTCGACTTAATTTTATAAGGGTATTAATATTTTGATGTGATCAAAATAATGTATGAAGAAGCATGCATACAACTTCATAACATTGGTTTTACAAAACATTTTTATTACCAATTTGCTAAGAATAAAATAACAAAGTTTTGATTGAGGTATCGGGTTGACCAATTAAAGAATTACCATCAATTATCGTCCACTATATCGTACTTTTGCATAAGCCCGAAAGCTTAGTGTTTCGGATAATCATTGTGGAATTGTGGTTAGTTCACCCTTAAGATGACAGTGTACATGTAATGGTTGTTCGGTAAGTCTAATTTACACACAAACGAACGTTAAGACAGAATGTTGTCTCTCTAAGGCCACAATTTAATGCGAAGCCATCCTTATACCCATCTTGTAGTGTGTAAACTTCGGTCGGGCCTAGTTAACCATTACGTACAAAAACATCAATCATCCAATTATTTGAAATTTAAACTCTTAAAAACCAAAACAATTTCGCCATTATTTAGTCCGTATTATTTTTCTATTCAAAAATTACCCTTTTCGTTTATAAACATGTCTAACATAATTAATAAACAAAAACAAGTAATATACAATAAAAAATAAAGCAACTAAATAAACAAATATACATAATCATAACAATTAAATATGTATAAAACATGTAGCCACATGCAAATCTTATTCAATAGTCCTATTAATAATCAAATCTAGGTGTACAATGTATTAATTCAATTAAGGCTTTTTCTTCTAGGAAAAAGAGCCACATGCATCGATAAATCAATTGCATAAGCCAAAATTAAATAAATACCACATAGCACATAATTGATTACTTAATATTGGAGTCTTCCCCAGTTCGACATCTATTAATAAATTTACATGTTTCGATATAACTTAACCATTAATTCATATAAACAATTTAAATTATCACATAATATAAAAATCCATGCAAATATGCACTTTTTCATGGATTTAGCTTAACAATTAACATATTGCACCAAGATCGTTTACTAAAACGCATAACAAATTACATGACATCCTAGGGTTTCTAATCATATTAAAAAAAATCAAAAAACCAAAACCCTAAAACCCTTAAGGGTCAAATCGACCCAAAAAAATTAGGGTTAGGAATCTAACAAACCCTAAAAACATGTAACTAAACGAATCAAGATCCAATTTTTATGCGTTTCGATAATTAATTACACATTATAACGGCTCTCTGATACCACTGTTGGAATTATAATATCATGACAATCATATAAAATAAACCAAACACATCAAGTGAGCATAGCGGAAGCAATTA
Source organism: Artemisia argyi (assembly GCA_030686995.1). Taxonomy (NCBI): domain Eukaryota; kingdom Viridiplantae; phylum Streptophyta; class Magnoliopsida; order Asterales; family Asteraceae; genus Artemisia; species Artemisia argyi. Next base: position 105,177,464 of record CM060696.1, read on the forward strand.
TAACAAGATCATATAACATGTAATTAATTAATCAATATTAAATAGTAAACATACCTTTGTGATTCTAGCCCGAACAAGAATCAATATGCAATCTTCAACTTATGAACCCTAATTAGGGTTTATGTGGATTATAAGAATTACCCCTTACCTCTTTTGTAATTCAATCCAAGAATCAAACAATAGTGTGTTTGAATCACGTTCTTGTACACACGTACTAATTCAAGAAAAAATTTATGCAAGTAAATTAAACACAAAACTTTGTTGATCAATAAAATCGAATCCCTAAAGGGATAAGTTTGATGGATCGATTAGGGACAAAGAGAAGGAGAGAAAAACACCAAGATGTGTGTGTACAAGTTATGAGAAAACAATACATCTTGGGTTTGTAAATATACTAATTGAAACTTGGAGCTCAAGGCACAAAGGAGGTGTGGAAACTTCCTTGGCCAATCGGTTTGGAGAATCCCCTAGGGATTCTAGAACCTTCCCTTGTTTCCAAATATTCATTAGTATTACTTTCCTAATCTTCGTCAATATTTATCATTAAATACTAATTACTATTATTATTTTTGTGTTTATTAATAATTACTTATAACATTTATAAATAATTATTTCTTTTTCTCTTCATACGTATTGTGTGCAATCCCGTGATCTCGAGTTCGATCCTAACATACGACTACTAAAATAATGTCCATAATCTAACACAAACAACTTGGATGTGGAGATCACAACAAGTTGTAATACTTTTTGTCTTGAAGGATTGAAGTATTCTTCTCTTGCACTTGAAAGGTTGAAGCTTGGATCAATTGCAAACAAAAGCTTATGATTATATGATCAAAGGGTTTAAGAGAATGGTATAGAAGATTTAGATCAGAAATTTTATAGTGCAAAAGGTGAGGAAAAATGCCAGATTTGAGCCAGTATTTATAAAGGAAAAAATACTGTTTGGGAGCGTGACCAGTCCCCTTAATTAGGGGCCGGTCCCCTTAATAATTAAGGGGGCCGCCTAGTATAATGAAGGGGGCCGCCTAACAAAAAAAAAATTCTTCAGAACTTTATATCCTTTTGTGGGGAAGGTTTTAGCTGAAGAATCTAGCCATTTTTTGGGTAGAAATTTGAATTCAAAATATTTATTTTGAATAAAATATTTTTTATAAATACAAAAACATTTTTTATAGGTTTGAAAATGTTTGTCCCATTTTATAAAAAATATAAGGTTTGTAAAAATAAAAAATCCTTTGATTATAGAATGCAATAAACACTTTGTTTATTCATACCTTAAGTGATTTGGATGTTAAGTGAATATTTACAACTAAATACTTGTTTATGACATAATTTTTTTGGCTCAATGGGTTTACGTTTTGTGATTATCAAAACATAGAGATATCGATAAATGTTAATAATGTTTTTAGGCATTATTTATATCAACATAATCCTAAACCCACCTACAAACCAAACGGTCCTTAAATAAGAACACAAACAAATAACCAAAGTTACACTAGAGTAAACCTATGGTCAACGATCCATGAATGAATGATATGGTAAACAAAATTACTCCGTTCGATTCTTCTATTTGGTTTGAGGTAAGAGTCATTAAATCTCATCTATTTCCCGATATGATTATGTAGTTGGAAAGACATGACATTATTATTTCTTTACAGCTGACAAAACAATAAAGGGTTTTTTGTGTTATGGTAGCGCAAGTTTAGAGCATTCAATGAATACATTTGCTTTCTTAAATAACTTTATTTCTATATAAAATAGTGATAAGTTTGATAAACATCATGAATTTAGGAAACTATTATACAATATAACATTTATCAGGATTGCTCTCCCCCTCCCCCCAAAAAAATTTCTGTAGCAAATTTACTGTGTCACACACCAAAACTAAGCCAACTACAGTGCTATGTGAGTGAGTAAACAGGAAAAGCAATAGTAAAACAGTATTATGCTTGCCCACCCAATAAAACTCACCTTCCCGAATCTTCTTCAAGAAACTAGGTCAATCAAAAAACACAGGCAGAGAAACACAAACACACACAAGAAAAATTATCTTCTTCTGTGGATCCGTGGATCCACAAATCGCAGAAACATAAACAAGGTAAAATTAGTTTTTTTTTTTTTTTTTTTTTTTTTTTTTTTTTTTTAATTTGTGGTTTTTGTTGTATTTGTGATATGTGGTTCATAAGAATAAGGGTTTTGTGTTAATTTAGGGATTTTTCTAAAATGGTTCCTAAGAATTAGGGTTTCGTTTAAATTTTAGGGTTCTTATGAAATTAGGGGTGTTTGGGATTCGGATTTCGTATTTAATTATTGAGGGTGTTTGCCTTAGCTTATTTATCATGCTTATGGTTTTGGTTTAATCTTCTCACCTGTTATGATGTGACTTTTAGTTTGATCTAAATTTTGTTTGTTTTTGTTGATATTTTTATGTAGGAGGAGGAAGAGGAGGAGGAGGAGGAGGAACAATGGAGATTAGGGTAACCCAGAATCACTCTAAAAAATGCATTTCCATCACCCCTTTACTCTATCATATTGTGTGTTACATGGTATTGGTTGTTACAGGCCAAGGCTAAAGATGTTGAGCTAAAGGGGCGAATAGTAAAATTTGCAGCAAAAAGTACTGCAGGCAAAAATTTGTAGCTACTTTTTCGATATAGTATTCTTGCTAAGGGTATTAAGTGTGGCAATTTTTTTTCTTCAGACAATGAGGATTGGATTGCTTTTGTGCTGCTGAAATATGACAGGTGAAACGCTAAAAATGTAAAAGAGGGCAGTAAAGGGACAATAGAGTTGGCTAAAGAGAATACAAGAAAAGGAACAATGGAATGGGCAGTAAAGGGACAATGGAGTGGACCAAGTTCTTGAAGACTTGGCATATGAAACACCCTTTTTTAACAGTATAATTCGAGCCAGTTAAGTTCATTTGACTATCTATACTACTTGCCACTCAGATATTTTATTTGTAGGCTCTCTACATCTCATGGTCACTCATTAAAGAAAACACAAGAAATCTGCTTCCCACTTTCAAGTAATTGCAGAAAGCTAACGAGGGAGTACTTCCTTCGATATCTATGTCGTACAAACAAATATTCTTTAATTTCGGTACCCTCATTTTTTTATTTTTTTTAATTCATCACCAGGATCGTTGGTGCTCCATGTGACCCGCGTGTCATCCATGAAGTCTGCACCATATGGATTTCTTGCTGGTCCAGGTTTGACTCCTTTTTCTTTCTTGAATACTGCATAGGTGCTAGCTTCCAGGTCTATTAGTCTTGAAGTGTATAAACGTTGCCTGTTCTATTTGATGGACTTTATCACTACATCGGAATGAAAATATGTTCTGATTTTTTAAGTATTTTTTATTGATGTTTTTGAAAATCCTTTTCATATTGTTGCTTAAAAGCGCTTTTGTCTGAATGAAGTATTAATCACTTAATAAAATATGACGAAAACTGAAAATGTAAATGCTTTTTGTGTCTATTTGTGGTTTTTGTGGTTGCCTTGCTGTTGTATTTGGACAGAGTATCATTAGAGCATGGGGTACTGGGAGCTGGTCGCTGGCGCCATCACCACCAGCCAAGCAAAACCGACGGCGCACCGTACCGGTGGTGGCGCCGTCGGTGCTCGCGCCGCAGCCACGGCTCAGCGCCGTCGCCTTTTTTTTTTCCTTCTTCTGATTTGAGCTTGTAAAAATCGTGTTTTATGAAGGCTGTGTTTGCTGTTTTTTTTTTTCCTTTTCCTTTTTTGGTTGTGTTTAGCAGGTAGCAGGAGGAAGCCAAGAAGAAGATGACCCCTTTCTTCCTTTTTTTTTTTATTATTTTTTTTATTTTATTTTACATTTTTGGGCTTGGGCTTTGCATACAACCTTTTTTTTATACAACATTTTTGGGCTTGGGCTTTGCATACAACCTTTTTTCATTTTACAAAATGGATTTGTTTCTCTTTTATTTTATTTTTTTTTCATTTTTCATACAACCTTTTTTTAATTTAATTTTTTTTTTTTTTTTTTTTTTTTTTTTTTTTTTTTTAATGTAGTTTATTTTAGTTAATAATATTGTGTATGTTTAATTTTATGTAAAAGAAAAAAAATTGGCCGACGGCACCAGAAATTTTGGTGCCAACGGATACCCCTGAAATGTGGTGCCGTGAGATTTCTGGTACCATGGGAGCTTTTTGCTGACGTGGCAGCACTTTTGGTGCCATGGCACCACTGCACCCAATGCTCTTACAGCCGACAAATGTTTCTTGACTTTCAGACTTCGATAGTATATGTCATTCTTCAAAGACGAGTTGACAATATATTTGAAGACTTTAGATGGCTATTTAAAAGTGTGTGAAACCTTAGGTTGTAGTATAAGCACCGAAAAAAACTATTGAAGTTTTTCACTCTAATTCGTTTAATGATGCAATCACAAACTTTTGTCAAAAATTTCCGCCTTGACTAGTAGTTTTTTCATTGCTTTTTTAGCTTTAAGTTACCTATATACTTTAAATTTTCTGAATGTGATGTTACTTTTGCAGCGTTACATTGTTCTTTAAAGGTTAAATCGTTAAAGAATACGAGGTTTTGAGATGCAATTTCAGTGACACCGGATGTGTCACTACTTTCGTTTTCGTATTCAGGGCACACCAATCTTGGTATCAAGTTGTTGTTACGATTCCTTTATAATGAGTTTAATAGTGGTATTAGTTTTGGTTTTGTTAATGGAAAAGATTTGTATCAAGTAAGGTGTTGTTACTGTTCCTTTGTATTATATTATGATATAAAAATCAACGCATCCTTTTACGCTTGAATAGACTACAACAATCATCTTTTATTACAGTTAAACAAACAGTTATTATCATGCTGCTACTTTTTCTTAATTGCATGTTACTGATTTTTTTCAGCCCTGTTTTGTCCTTAATTTTTATTTATTAAATGTAAGCATTAAATCATGCTGATCTTTATCATAAATGTGTGTAAATTGGAATATAGGTTTCACCAAATACTCATATCGTACATGATTTCACCAAATTCAAAGTGAATGTCATTTCGTAGGCACTGTATTGGTTTGATCTAGAAAATAAGTTTAGCATGTTATTCTTTTAGTTTCTCACCATGTTTTTAAGCGATTCGTATACGTGTCTTTTGCTCTTGCTCTCTTACTGAAATAAGCGCCAAAATGAGAGGGATAGAAAAGTTTGATCAGAAACGGTTGTGTATTAGGAACTGTGTTGCTGATAAAAACAGTGGATCATCTGATACGATTGCCCTTCCGGTGACTGGTGTTACTGAAAATGAGTGTTTGGGATCAACTGGAGTTGGTGCTCGAGGTCAGCGGTGTGTATACTGTATTTAGTTACTCGCATTCTAACCAAATGGCCATTTAGTTTTTAGAATAATCTAATAAGCAAATGCAAACACTATCCTTCACATTGTCTTTTGAGAAAACATAAAAGTTAATAGTGTGGACCAACAAAATTTTCCACCTTTAAGAACATTTCAAGTTTGGGGAAATGGGGAAACACTAATCAGATACATATTTGTAAATTAAAATTGTGCAAAACTGTTTTTTTGCTCTTACTCCCTTTGTATCAAGTTTCTCATTCTCATGTTATAACTGAGGTCACTTTAATTAGTAACAAAAACACATCTTATTGAGGATTTTACATCTGATATGTGTGCACTTCAATCGCTATTCAATACCTGTCATTCATATGTTGTTGAATGTGTCAAGTGGTTTAATATGTTTGCCAGAATTTGCTATTTGGTACATCTCCTCTGTTACAACGAAGTGATCAACTAAATAATATTCACTCTGTTTGACATTGCCACTTTGCTTCGAGTCTTTAGGATCTACTGTTTAAATTAGTTGGTTGATAGTTTACGGTAAAAAATGCAGGGGATAGCAGTATTTACTTATCACATCCCAGCTAAGGGTCTGGTCAAACTGGAAATGGTTATGCTCTAGTTCTTGGCTGTCACACCTCGCACATTGCTATTAAGTTCAGTAAGATAAGTTTTAAATTTAGCCATTAGCTTGAAATTGACAGATTTCAGAGCCTCAATGGTATGTAGCATAGCATAACAATGTTTTGAAGTCATGATCAGATAGTTGATAACTTATTCTTGAAATCATGTTTTCAGGGGAAGTAGTTATTATCATAAGACAAGGTGCTAGAGATGGACCTGGTAGGAAGATGGATGTTGGACATTATTTGAAGACAAAATGTTATAAATGGGTCCTGATTTCAGTCCTCTTACAACATTTTGGTAGTGAACGATGAAGTAAGTGTCTGATGCACGCGCGAAATCTCTGTTAGGTCACAAACTTTAGGTGTAAATATGTCTTAAACGTCCGGTTCCAAAACTAAAGAAAATAAAAGCGACCATTTTTTTCCTTCCATACACCATTGTTTTCCATACATGTTCGCTACAGCAGATGCACATTTGGCAGCCTACTAACCTTAACTGTGCACACATGCTTCCAACAGCAGATTTGGTTGTGAACCTAATTTTTTGTATAACATTTGTGCAGCAAATGCACATAAACCTTATGTATGCGAAACACTATCGCAATCTTGCAGTGAAGAAATATTGTTGTCTCCATTTCCAGTTTCCAACACTTACTTAAAGCAACATAATATGCTTCTTTATCAAAACGTTCTGCCGCAACGCGCGGGTTATCCACCTCGTTAATACTAACTAACATGTAAATATAATAATTCTGATTTGTTAAATAATTAAAAGTTTGTTCCACCATAATACAAGTTAACATCAATAAAATGTCATATTCAACAACTCCTAATCTTATAAAAGTATTTAGTGGAGAACTCACACAAAAATTTTACTATTACTTTAGACTAGTTTTTAATTAAGATATTCAAAACTTTTTCCTTAAATGTCGTTAGTGCAAAAAGTGTGGCTGGGTTAAGATTGGGCTTAGTCTGTTCTGGGCCGTCCTTGATGGGTCATCCCCTGTGTACCTTATGCACTAATCCAAGTAGTAGATTGAATCCCAGCACAAACAAAGGTAAACTGTTAGCCTTATCGTGGAGACGGACCCTACGATTAAGCTCCGGCGTGAGATTAAGTACTTATGTTGCTAGAGGAATATGCGTGTATTGGGATGAGTGAGAAAATCATACCTCGAGAGTGTGTACCGAGGTTACCTTTTATAGGCGGTCGAAATGTTAGGGTTTCCTAGTATTTCGCATATTGCTGTAGTGGTTGAGATGGGACCCTTGTCGGGCAAGGATCCGTAGCTTAATCGATGATTGTGGATGTGGATCACTTTCCGGACCGTGGGCTGGTCCGTGAGCGTACTTTGGGAGTGCCGCTCAAGTGCTTCGTACACGTCCTTGTATGTCGGGACTGTGCCTTGCTCGTGGCTTGGGCTTTAGTCATATCCGGTTTGTTGGGCCGGGGCCGGGGCTCGGTTTGTTTGTTGGGCCGGAGCCCGGTTATGTGTGATGCGGTCCAGACCCAGTTATATGATATAGTCGAGGCCCAGTTGTATAGTGTTGTCCAGGTCCAGTAAGCCTGCTATCCGTACTATATGTCATCAAATTTGTAGGAGTTAATGTATCATGCAATGTAATATTTTTTTAGACTAATTAATAGATGTTACACATAAATTTTTTAGTTGAAGTGGTTAAAGATGTCATGTATCATTATGTTTTGTCAATCTAAAGTTATTTCGGCTAAAGCTATGATCGATAACAACTTTTAAAAAGTCAATAAGACTTACACTGCACAGCAAAATAACTACTATTTACATGTTTGAGATAAAATGAAAATACGGAGATATTTTCATTTAAGAGTTAAACAATTATTACCCGAAGATCTAATATTTATCCGGGATAAATATTAGAGGGTAATTAATAACAATAATCAAAACAACAAACCCTAAGGGTGTTTGTTTTGATCGTCGACCGCCCAACCTAAAAACGAGATGGAATTTGTTTTCTGAACAAATTTCAATACTTGTTTGACAAGTATTCTATAATCCTCTTAAGTGTCTTATAAATACAAAGCACCTGCATAGCAAGCAAAATGTATATCAATCAGTTCAAACCATGCCTGCCCATGTTTGAGTGCTTCCTTGGACACTTTTTTCTAGCAACTTTTATTATTATTATTATTATTATATTGAAAAACAAATAGGATTTACAAGAAATTTCATTAATACATAAAAAAAAAAGCTTACACAAAATTGGATGGGAGTCTAGACACAAGTTGCGCTCCCACCCCTTTCTGAATACAAAAGCTTATTCTATGAAAAATAAAAACGTCACATTTAACATTATTGGAGTGGCTAATGGCAATAGACTTAATACTTGAAAGTGTGCCCAGAGCGTCTGTATCGAATTCACCGAATGTAGAGAAAGCAAATGGTATAAACTTGTAACCGTTGTCCTCGCATTTAGATGCATACTTTCTCTTTTTCTTCTCCACAGCGTTATGCAATGCTACCCTGGGAGAACACGAAGTCGCCCCAACACCAGCAAACGGAGAGATTCCAGTCACATCCAAACACGCATCTTTACCTTGGAGCCAATTAAAAGTAATAAATCTGCGGGACGTAGCTCCTTCCCATCGTCTGAAAGAAAACCCATAGGAGCCTCCTTGTACCATAATCCCAACCTTGGAACATATATCAACAAGAATATCACGAACCAAATTATGCCTGAACTTCACACCCACTTCACTAGAGCCATTTAATCATTTTATATTCGTTCAAGTAAATCATGTTTCTAAACATATTTCTTATGAGAGTAAGAAACCTAAGGTCTAATTAGAGTTTCATGTGAGATTCAAAAACACTCTAACCATAAAACAAATCACAATTCATTTAGAAATTTAGTTACAATCAATATATTTCTTATACGAATGGCTTAAATAAATCAAATTTGGTTTAGATACATTTTTTTTATCTTCATTTTTTCTCATCTTTTTCAAGTATTTATGTTATAAATTTATAACTCTTAACTTTTACACTATTATTATTTTACACATAAATCTTTTTCAAACTATTTTCCCAAACACAACAATGTGAATATCTTTTTTCTTAAACTCAATCCCAAACACCCTCATATTGGTTTCTACTAGAAGATGATGGTGAAAAAAAGAAAAAATCTAAAATAAACACACACACACACACACACACTCTCTCTTTCTCTCTCTCAAATAAAAACCGGTTTTTGTTTTCACTGGCGGCGATTTATCAATTCATCACCTTCATCTTCATTCACTGTAAGTTAAAATCTCATTAATTTTTTTTTTAAACTTTTTATATGTTGTATAAAAATCAAAATTTTTTACACTTTCTGATACCCTTTTGGATCTTTTAGAAAACCCTTAAACGATTTTTTATAAAGTTGTGTAATTTTGAGTTTAGCTTTAGTGGTTTTTGTAGAAAATTTGATGTTTTACGTGATTTTTATGGTTTTTGTGTTATGGGTTTTTGATGATTTAGTGATATGTGCATTGGTGTTGTTTGTTTGATTGTTTAAGGGGTGTTTGGGTTTGGGTTTTGGATTAGTTGTTATAAAGTTGTCTGCTTTTGAGGTATTGATTGAGGGTGTTTGGGATTGGGTTTTAAGTGGTTATTTGGTTATATGCGTTGCCTATAGACTAGGTGTAATTAGCTTCACCGCCTGTGATCATGCATGACTACGATTAGTGGTTGGATTTTTGTGTTGGTTTTGTGAGCCCGACAACTAAGCGAAATTTACTCTCTTTTTTAGTGTCTTGTGGGGTTAATTTGTTTCAAAGTGGAGCATGTTTGTGTGGTGGTTTGGTGTTAATTACTACGGGGATTTAGTAGTTGTTTTGGTGGCGGGAGTGGATGCTGGTGACCGAACGTTATTACATCCGGTATATAGGTGGTAAGGAATCGAAGACACACTATTGGAAACTGCTTATGTGGTTAGTATAAGAGGCTGAGCAATAACAATATAAGTAGTTTCTTTTTACATCATATGAGCAATTTTCATATTTCCTTGATTTTGTGATCATGGTCACTTCGTTGTGGCGGAAATTATAAAATTAAGGTGTTTGGACATTGAAACTAAGTGTGTGATGCTAATGCATTGTGACTAGTTGTGAGGTATCAATGGACTGGATCAATGATTACGCCTTTTTATGAACCGTTGTTTTTGTGAACAAACAATATTGGGAAGTAAATGAATATATGTCCTCGTTATGCAGAAACTACACGCAAGAGGTAGTGCACATCTTATTAGCAAAGCTGTATAAGTATATCTGTATATGTAGGGATGGGGTCGGGGATTGCATTTCCCATTCCTGTTCCCGATCCCCTGTCCACATCCCCATCCCCACCCCCATCCCCGTCGGGGAATAGTTTTGCTTCCTCATCCCCATCCCCATTGGGTATCGAGGATCCCGATCGGATAGCAGGGATTTTTAACCTTCTTAAAAATCAATAGATATGCCATCTTTTACATGTCTACATACAAATATGGTACTAAGTAAGACTCGCCTTAGACACCTTAGACCAAACCATAAAACAATATGCTAATTCTTATGTGTACTTAGAAAGAATGCTATAATAAATGTAGTTATCATTTTTTGGATTAACAAACAGAGGGTTTTTACTATGCATATTTCAAGCAATCTGTTGAATTATGGAAAAGATAGATTTGTTAGGTTTTACAAATATTTTTTAATTCAACCAGGAACCTGTTATATTTGTTTAGTATTTGTGGAAGACTTAGTTACTAAGTAGTTACAGTGGCATCATGCTGAGGTATATATAGCCATATAGGAAATGTAGTATATGAAATGAAATATTATGTGGTTACGAAACACTAATGAACGTTGCATTATTTTAAGCATCATATACATCGATATACACAATTTACATTTCTAAACATAACATAGTTGGGTTCGGGGTCGGGGTCGAGGATTCATGGTATCCACATCCCCGTTTCTTAATTTGGGCATTCCCCGTCCCCATCCCCATATCCGGTCAACTCGGGGATTCCTGGTCAAACCGGGTTCAGGGTATTGGGTTCCCCATCCGGTGCGAGTCTTTTTGCCATCCCTATGTATATGGTTACGTCTAATCCTAGAACTAGGCAAGAGCAAGGAATGGAATAGTTTAGCAAGGAAGCCACTCTTTCAAATATTTGCATTCCTATACTTTTTTGTTTTGTTTTAATTCTAGCCGATTTCCGTTCTTTTACATCTTAGCTAGATGCCTAGACAACCAATCAGGGGCGGAGCCATGTAGAAACTAGTGGGGGGACTTGCCCCCAACAAAGCTTTCGGAGACATACTATATCAGTAGGAAAAAATGGCAAGGTTGAAGAAAAAAAGCTTTATGCCCTCAGCCCAAAAGTTACAGTGCCCTCATGTCTTCACGAGCGGCAGAAGAAAACAGTTGAGTCGCATAATATAAAAGTATATAACAACAGTGACAAGATGATATTTTAAGTGATGGTTTTATGGTTATTAATGTATCTCGATCTGGTTATGGTGGGAGAACGTTGAAGAAGATGGATAGTTATGGTTAAATGAAAAGTTAATAATTTACAACCACATGATTTCTCGGTTTACTCACTTCACATTTTTATTTTTAATTATATAATAATATAATACTATAATATTTGATAGTTTTGGACGTTTGGTACCTACAATACAAGGCTACAATTCCTACAAGCTGGAACAATGGAATTTAATACTCCGTATTTCTTTTTGACTATCATTTGTGGACGTTTGAGTTTTTTTTTTATTTTTTATTTTTTATTTATTTTTTTTTATTTTATTTTTTTTATTTAACATATGATGTTTTTGTTAAAGTTAAGGCAATAATGTTACGTAGTTTGCAGACTATTAAAGTCAAGTTGTCTCATTTTACAGTAATTTATGTTTGTAATTGTAAGGTTTTTGATATAACTTATCAATTAGAAAGCTTTTAGCGTTTTATTTAGAGCTTTAAAGTCTTTTACCCGACCCGACCCGACTTCTTACGAGGTACGCTGGAAAAACAAATCTCATAATGTTGCATAACATGTTGTGTTGCTTTTCGCCCCCCGTAATTCTATTTCCTGGCTCCGCCACTGCAACCAATATACAAGGAGTCGATAGCACTCAAGTGACCGTTTTGTCTCTTTGGATAAGTCTAAATTTGTCTTTAAGCTCCTAGAATCCCCTCATTCAGTTACATTTGCTGTACTTCTTAGAAGACTCTAGAGCTAGAGTCTATTAAAGGGTTTTTTTGGTCTTGCTGCTTGCTTGATAAATATATATATATATATATATATATATATATATATATATATATATATATATATATATATATATAGCGATGTGTAACTCCAAAACTGGATCACGATTCATTTTAACTCAGTGGTGCCTGTTCAAAAAGTTAAGTTACTTTGTTCATTGTTATTGATGCATTTGCACCTTACATTTTTGGCCTTTGGCTCTGTAATATGTTGGTCAAGTAAACAGCCATCTGATTCTAAACAATTTATCCATTTAACTGAATCATGATCCAGATGGATCCGTTTCACGTGACATTCTTTTTTGATAGAAGTTTACAAACATATAATGCAGTTATGGTTGTACCATATAAGCTTCTAGCACATAGCACTTGCACTTTAATGATCGCATATATTCTTTGACAAAATGTATATTTCATCATTGAGCACATTTGGTACATAATCACTCAAACAGATTGCAGTTAAAACTTAAATAGGTTGATTTAAATACTGATCTAGATAGATGAATCCTGTACCCACAATAGTAGTCCAATGGTTGGGGACATGCAAGTTAAAGGCGGAGGTCATGGGTTAAACCTTGGCCCTGTGTCCTTCAATCATAGTATACACAATTCACCTCTCCCATGTTGGCCGTGGGACCGGTCGATGGGGGCCATCAGAGGTCGGTTACCTTTTATTTAGATGGATCCAAAAAAATCATTTGTTGGCCGCACAAATGAGTTGTAGCAGATCACAAAAATGTATCACGCCATTTTAAGCATGCCTTCGACACATTGTTCTCCAGTTTAAAGCTTCGTCTCCTTAGTTATAAGCTTATATGTGTCAGGGTTTGTGCCACACGGGAGCTTATGTGATGGCTTTTTAAATGGGTTTGTCTATCTCTCTCGATTTCAAGCCAATAGCTTAACAGGTTACGATCTATTGAGCTTATATGAGCCATTTGTTATGGTTTAAAATTTTCGCCTTTTAAGGACTTCTAGCTGTAACTTCTAAAAAAAATATGGTGCTTTATATTTGGAAGGTCAGCATTGCATAAGACCTGTTAGTAGGCTTGAGCCTATGTTGCCCTATGGAACTGAGTATATAATTGCAGAGTCAAGGCCCCGTTTTTAGGGAGCCAAGCTGAGCAAACTCAAGCTTCAGTCAGCACAAATATATTAATAGAATAAACATATCACTTTTCTGGTCATCTTTGATCATTTACTAGACATGCAGCTCTATTCACCTGTGTTTTGTTTTTTGTAGAGGTGGCAAAATTGGCATATCGGTTACGGTTCGCGTTAGTTGACATAATAAAACATTCTCCAAAAATTTCAACTTCATAGAAAAGTTTTATTTCTCCAATAATAACTTAATCACTTGAATAAAAAGATATAAGAGGTTTTATCATTTATGCATAAAAAATACGATCTGGGTGGTTTTCGAGTTGTTTGACATATTTATCTTGTTTTCTTATCCGTTTGACCAGTCAGAGATAAAACAAAGATGCCATCTCTAGTTTTTGTAGCGTGGAATGCTGCCATTTATACTCAAAGAGGGTCATTGTTACTGTTGTGCTTTTTTGGACTCACAATTTTTACACATATAAATCTTCAATTGATATAGGATCTGACCATCAGTGTTCATGTTGCAGGGCAAGATGATCGTATATAGTTGATTAAGATCACAGTACATTACGTAGTGGCTTTCAAATCAGTTCACTTTACCCTTTCTTAGCATTAACCAAGATGGATGATAATGGGCATCATGAAGTTGTGCGCCATAGAATAGATTACTACAAAGAAGTTCATCCTCAGGTGATAAATTTCTATCTCCATCTCTTACCTTCGTTCCATTAACACATTAATGTTTAGCTAGGAAAATACTTTTGTGCAAGTGTTCATATTAGGCAAATTTCTAATATACCAATCAATAGGAGATATTGTAGAGTAGCATCATTCGCATTAATAATCTTTGTGATGACCACTGATTGATGTGACTTAATCGAGTTGTGCTCTTTTTTAATTAGGAAATGGTGACTAAATAAGCATAGTTGTTAGTATGAAACATCCTGAAATATAACTTGATGACATCTGGAAGGAAACTTGATAAAGAAGGGATGAAGATATTATAAATAAAGTTGGCAATTTAACAAGATGTTTATATTTGCAAAGCTTGAATAAGAGGGCATTGCTATCAGATACCTGTCATGTAGATGTGACAAAATGGGTGGGTTGGGTAACAGGTGAAAACTGGTAGTTTATGTGCAGATCGGTTCAACACTTTCTTGTCTAAGATTTTTATTTTTTCTTATGAATGCATAGTATGTAAAATATGATTGCTAATTCAGATTACTCTTGTTCTAATGATAATAATAGTGATATCTTCTTTTAAATAAAAACATTGAGGTGGTTCTATCCACTAAAATCACACTTTCGGCTGGAATCTTTTGTGGGAGAAAGAGATGAATATATTAGTCAAATTGACTTAACAGAAACCATAAACGAGATGAATTGTGTATGGGACATTTATCATTTTGGTAATGGACCGTTTAAAAAAAACCGACACTAATTGTATTTATGTGGTTTTGTGGTCACTTTAATTAAGTATTTGAACGCCTTCTGCTTTATGTAGTGGAATATGATGCCTCAGTACCAAATGAAGGACCAAAATCAAAACGCCATACAGATGAACAGAAAATTCATGCACATAATAGCTGAAAGAAAAACCGCTATTGAAGAGCGGGACAGAGCTTTATCCCAAAAGAAAGCAGCATTAGAAGAACGTGACATGGCAATCCAACAACGAGATGCAGCAATTGCTGAGCGAAACGATGCCATAAGAGAAAGAAATAACGCCATTGCAGCCTTACATTTCCACGAAGCCACCATGAACCCCCAACCCCAACGAGGAGCTAAACGAACTCACCACCACCATACACAACCATCATATATGCGGGAACCACGTGTAACAGAAGCATTTCCATTAACTGCTGTTCAAGCTGAACCTGTCAACAGGTCAAAAGTAACAACGAAAGAGACTAAATCACGCAAGAAACAGAAGAAAGTAGGTGAAGATTTGAACCGGAACGTAACAACAGACGGTTCAAAAGCAGAGTGGGATGCTCAAGAATTTGGCTTAGTGGAACAAATCAGTTTTGACCAGCGAACAATGCCAATCCCCATCTGCTCTTGTACCGGTGTGGCAAGACAGTGCTACAAATGGGGTAGCGGTGGATGGCAGTCTTCTTGTTGTACTACAGCTATATCGGTTTATCCACTCCCTCAAATGCCAAACAAACGCCATTCAAGAATGGGTGGTCGGAAAATGAGTGGGAGTGTATTTACAAGATTGCTTAGTCGACTTGCTTCACAAGGTCATGACCTGACATCACCTATTGACTTAAGAACCTACTGGGCGAAACATGGTACAAATCGCTACATCACCATTAAGTAGAATAACGATTTTACTCCTCCCGAAATTTAGAAGCTCGTTTTTTAGGTAAATTATTTGTGCTTTGCTAGAATCCATAGGGAAGGGGTCCATTTAGTGGTGAAAGCTGTAGGAATCACGCAGGTTTTTTTTAGGGTTTTTACGCATTGTATGCAAATGTTTTGCTGCATTGTTACTTTTGTAGCTTGGGCTTTTTTCTATTTAATATAATCTTTTGCCCAACTTTCTTCAGTCGTGAGCCACACCTAGTTATTCTCGGCTCAAGAAATAAGCTTTTGGGACATTTGCAGGTGAGCCTATGCCCCTGTCCTAGTGTCCTTGGTTTTGTTGTATAGTTTTTGCTTATTGTTTTATCATTGCGTACAGTTGTGAAGTAGGATTAATTTCTAACAGAACATCTAATGGACACTATTATTATGAGACATAGGTTTGAAGAATTACTTTTGGTTTGTCAAGGTTTTTTGATCAGACTATTGTTGTACGTGATTATTTATTTGTAAATGTTGCGAATGTGACGTTTGCCTATAAACGAGATGATTTGTGTCATGTTTTAGGTTGAATATGTCAAACATGTTAGTGAGAACGTATAACCGAAAATAAAACAACCAAACGGGTGAAACAAATCAAAAGCCAACTGAAATGTGTTCAAATGCATAAAATCTTATGAAATATCGTCTCAACGGCTTATATTTAACATGTAATGTATGAGTTCCTGGATATCATAAGGTTTCTCTTGGTTCCTTGACTTATGTTCACAGTTCCATTTTGGTGCTTCTAGGATTAGAATTTCTTTTGTCGTGAGATTTTGGTTTTAACTCTTTTTTTTTTTTTTTTTTTTACCAGTAATTATACCTAAAAGAACCATGTCAAATAGCATAGTGGCAAGTCACCTAACATTTTCACAAGGGGTCCAAACTCACTTGTTACACATATTAGGGCGGCCGGGAAAAGGGTCGAAAACAACAATGAAATATTCCGGTTAGACCGCGTACATCGAAACTAAAAACGCATTTTTTGAGTATAACATGTACACAGAAAACCTTCTCCGTTTTTACCCATTTTAATAACATCTTAAAGTTAACTTGGATCTATACAATTTAAAATCATTGTAAGTTTTTTGTTTAGAGTATAAAGCATGGCCATGGATTTTTTTATTATACTCAGAAATTTAGGGCATCTACTATGATAAACCTTTATAAAGGTTTATTATAGTGATAATCATCCCACATCATTAATTCATAAACCTTTTTCTTGTTATAAACCTTTTTCTACTATGTATAAACTTCTTAAAGCTTTTATAAAATCTCACTAAACACCAACGCATTAAATTTAGAAGAGGTTTAAGATGTTAGACCTTTTCATTTCACATAAGCATGAAACACATTTCCACTATAGTTAACAAAATGATAAACCTCTTTAAAGTTTCTTAGACCTTTTAATAAACCATCATAGTGGATGCTCTTAGTCACCGGTATATAAGATTTGTTTGTTTTTTGACCGCATGAATAAGCATGAACTTATTAAGGGGTGTTTGGCTAAGTTTATTAATTTGGGTTTATGCTTAGTTTATATAAGTGGTTTATGGCTTATATACATGAGCTCGTAAGTCCTTGTTAAATGTTTGGTTTAGCTTATCTATACTATCTATAAAGAGAAAACGGTCAAAATGAAAAGGTGAAAAACTTAATCTTGGCCAAACTTAAAAATTCAGTCATCTATTTAAGGAATTTTACATTATTTTCAGAAAAACTTAAAAATCCAGTTAACTATCTAAGAAAACTTACATTATTTTTAGAAAGTATATGCAAAGCTGGAAACTATTAACACACTATTAATACACATCGAAAACCGGGTTGACCCGGGTCGCTTCAAACCGGGTGGGTTGACAGGTTTAATTTGACTGTTTTTTACCTAATCCGGTGGGTTGACCGGTTTAATTTGACCCGTTTTTTTGACCGGAACGGTTTCAGCCGGTTGAACCGTCTGTGTCGAAACAGGTTTTTCTAATCCTCAAACTTTTATTATTTTTGAGTTTATAACCCACAAACTTTTTTTTATTCAATAAAATTATCTGCCGCTATAAAATCTCGTTGCTATGCACGGGTACTCGTCTTGTTATAAATAAAGAGGTAAAATGACAACAACCAAAAAAAAACTGCATGATCATTAAAAGGGTGTATTTTTAATTTTTTTTATCTTTTTTTTTTTGGTAATCATAGTTTCCGATCTTTTAGCCGACTAATCCATGAGATTTGAGCCTACCGTAACACATACTCAAACTGAGTAAAGCCCTGCCCATTTCAAGAAGGCCGATGTGACCACTTAGAGTTGTTTACACCTAGCATGAGTCGAACTTGAGATCTCTCAATAGTTACTCAAGCTCCTTAATACTAGGTCACCTTTAAGTAGTTAAAAAAAGTGTAATTATTAATTGGGGGTATAAAAGTATTTTTATAATATCCTTATATAAGCTCACTTTTTTTTTTTAAATAAACCACAAAGTTTAGGCTTATCAAAACCCCTCATATAAGCTCATAAGGTCAAAACATATAGCTTAGCCAAACATTTAAAGCGCGTTTGTTTTGTGAGCCGGTTTAGATTTGGATTTGGTGATAAAAGTATATGATTAATTATAAGGTGTTTGTTTACTATATAAGTATATAAATTTGGACTATGATTTAACGAGGAACTTTTATACGCGTTCTGCTGCGGGCGTGGGGTTAGTCTAGGGGTTGTTCGTGTAATCGCAAGGAATGACAGAGACGATTTTGCAATTTTCTAAACTGCTTCTATAACGTAAGTAAACCTGAAGGGCGTTTATGTAATTTTATGTTACATAAATAATCTGTAGATTTGACGTAAGGACTGGTTGTGTAATCGCATGTAAACAGCATGGTTTGTTTCTAAATGGACTATTTCCGCAACTCAATTACACACACTTGGAGGGATGATCTTTGCCTTTTTTTTTTCCCTCTCACATTACTGTTCAATGAACGCTAAAAAAGGTTTTTGCTTATATCATAAAAAGTGAGTGGAGAATATATCTCACTATGTTACGTGGTTGAAAATAATATCAACTCATATTCAAGACACATATTTGTTGTATGTTACTACACACTCATCCATCAGGTAGGGATTTACTAAAACCTTTAGCAGAGGTTATTATGAGTCACAAATCCAATCCATGCATACCAAACAAATAAAATCAGGATTGAGTCCTTTCATTTAACCCAAAAGCTAGATAACAAACGCACTCTTTATTAAGCTTATTTTGTTATATAAGCTCATAAACCCCTTAAATAAGCTTAAACTTACACCCTGTAAATTCAGGAGGTTCGTTTACTTGTAATTATGAAATAAAGGATGTTTAATCTGAATAAATATATGTAATTGTTTGTATCATGAAATTAGATTAAACTAAGTATGGTAGTACTTAGAGAAAGTTAAGTATTCTCCTACTTGTTACACATGATAGAGCCAATGACATTTTCATAATTCACAACATGAAGCAATTTAAAGCGAGAATATTTGATTAATATCAAATGAGGTTAAAAAGAGGTGAACTAAGGTTCTTTCTGTTCAGGTTAACTGGTTTAACACGCAACTGATCAAGGTATTTTTATTGTCGTTTCTGACCGTCTCTGACAATTCTCAAATGTGTAGCTTGTGAAATTTCTAAGCATATACTTTTTAGGAGGTTCTTATTTGATTATGGTTAATATAATCTAGAGTAAATTACATGTTTGGTCCCTGTGGTTTGTCCAAAATAACAACGTTCGTCCCTTGAAGTTTAAAGTTGCATTGATAGTCCTTAAGTATGTAAACAAAAAACACACATGGTCCCTATAGGTGAAATTTTCGCCTCCAAAGAATAACATGAATGGTCCCTATAGGGACCAGGTGTGTTATTTGTTTACATACTTAGGGACTACCAATGCAACTTTAAATTTCGAGGGACGAAAGTTGTTATTTTGGACAAACCACAAGGACCAACCATGTAATTTACTCTATAATCTAATAAGGATACTTTTGACAATTGGCATACATTTCATTTCCTATAGTAGTGTTTATTGCATGAAAAACTTTTCTATATTTAATTATTTATGTCACGCAGTCACGGGACCTACAATGATGGGCCTGTAGTCAGTAAGCCCAACACGTGGACTTATCCTTAAATGCAAAAGAGATTGGGCTACATAATGGGCCCACCACAAAACTTATCCTAACCTTTGTTGGCCTACTAATGCCTTTTTAATAATATCTTATTAGCCGTCCTTCTCAAATCAATATCACTTAATAATATCCTAAACTTATTTCATCAAAAAATAATATCCTAAACTTATTTCCAATTAAGTAACAATGCATAATTCTAGCATGTATACACTAGCCGTTTATATAGACAGAATGTACTAATAACTTTAATTTATTTTTTTGGTAGGCAATTATGTGGTTGCATTTACTAGAATATAATCTAATCCTTATAATATATACTTGATTGATTGATAGATACAAGGATTGAAACTAAAACATATGATTATCTCGAATCTAAATTAGGTCCATCAATTCACTTCACTTTGTATCGTGTGCTCTTTCACATGCAAAAGAATGAAAGAGACTCATCTTATCATTATCCACTTGGCTATGGTCAAGAAAAACTGAAATATTACTTATTACTTCCGTTTCATATTAAATGTTCACTTTGAATTTTCAAAGTCTTATTTTATTAACTTTGACATTAAATATTTTTATTTGTGGTATATTTGATGCAAAATATATGAATGAAGTGGTTTTAAACGTATTTTCGTTAATATAATTTTCATCAAATATTATATAATACAAACAAAAATTTTTTTAAGTAAAAGCTGAGAAAAAAAGACTCAAAAAGTTAAAAATGAACATTTAACATGTGACGGAAGGAGTATTATTTAGTATAAATATGTAATAGCATCCATATGTGTGTAATTCTCTACTAACTGGTATTAAATGTCTCATAGAACGAGAGTGTACGACCACATGCACGTTGCGGCCATGGACGGAACATTTATAGGGCCAAGGGGGGTTGTGGCTCCCCCAAAAATTTTAACCCTATATACATTTTACACCATTTTATTTCTATTTTTAGTCATTTTTAATAGAAAAATTATAGCTTTGTGTATATTGGCCTCTCCAAAATAAATCTTTTACAAGTTGGCCACTCCAACATATACGTTCAAGTTCCGTCTCTGGTTGCGGCAGAATATTTCCGGATAGATTTCTTATGATGTAATTATTTAATAACATTTAGTTAGCTTTTTTCTCTTATTACACTTTTAAGCTTGTGTAACGGTGAATTTAACCCCCTATTTAATTAATCCACTAAAAAGGTCGGAAGTATCTAAAAACAAAAATAAAATAAGAATAAGTTTTGTTGCTGGCGAGAACTGAAAAAATGAAATATGTTTTCATTGTGCTAAAAACGTTCTTGCGACTATCGAAATCAAACTTTGTTATATCGGTTTATTCATTTACTTAATTTTAGAGTCGAACCCGTGTGAGGTTTGCTCAACAAATTATGCCTTTCAAATTAAAAACCTTTTTAGCTTTGTAAATTATATGGAAAATAAATATTTAATTGGTTTAGTTAAAATTTTATTTCAAATTTTAGTGTTTTAATATAATAGTTGAAGGTGGTATAAAAGAATCATTTGAGGATGCTTTATGAAAACTAATTACTATTCCAGGGGATTTACGATTTATCTATATTTTGAGAGGCTTGTTTTTATGATGTTTTATAAGAACTATTTGCTGTTTGAAGGGTTTCATGATCTTATTTACATTTTGTGGGGTGTTTTGTGGAAATTAGATATATAGCGGAACGGAAATATTTACAATAATAGTAATATATTACTTAAGTTTACATATTTTTAGTAAAAAAAAAAAAAAAAAACCATTTAAACAATGAATTAAGGTTTGAATTTTTAGTGGAGGGAAAATTTTAAATACATAACATCATATTTATAAACATGTCAACACTCAACATGACTTATCATACTAAAACCAATTAAAATAAATCTTGATCAATTGTCCATAACTCAAAATACGTCAACGTGTCATTAGAATGTTGCCTGAGTGATATCACTCCTTTACTGCAAATGAATAGTTAATCGGTAAAAAGAGAATTTTAATGAATTCATGAATTCAATCCCGACTACTTGCTCAAAATCATGAAAAGTGAAAACATGGATTCATTACGCAAAGCTAGGTCTCTCATTCAGAAGAGATGCAAAAAAATCAGGATTTTTTCGCCAATTTTAATATTTAACAAAATTGTCAAGGTTCAAGATTTACACAAGACTATTTTCATTAGAGTAAAATCACCTCCCTAGATGATATTTTACTATAAGGCAATTGTTGGAACTTCTTTTATTAGAATGTGGGTGACATCGACAACAAGTTGACTTCTAAGTTCTAACACACCAACTCCAACGACAAAAGGAGATATATCTACGTGTGGCAACCTTCTAAAGACAGCTTTCAAAATGAAAAATATTTTTAGTTTTTGTATAACTTTATGAAAAATTAAACCCCACATGATTAGTGCTTATTGACAATAACGTGATAGATAAACTTTCTTTTGAAATATAAAAAGGTCATAAAAAGACGAGTGAACCTTTCCAGAATTTTTGCTACCAAAAGCAAGCTATATTTCTGAAGGCAAAAAAACCATAAAATACATTTTAGTGAAATGAAATGCAACAAATACATTGTGTCGAGTTTTCATGTCAAAAATCACCAACCGAACCAATCCAAATTCAAAACTGGAATTCAGTCGTTTTGATATATGATTTTGTTTGGTTCCAAAGATATTTTTTGGTATACAATGCCGGAAAAATTGAAGTCTCTTTCTAATTGGGTTCATCTAACCAGTGCTCTCGAGGCATTGGTTTAAATGATTGAGAAAAATTTGTGTTGATCAAATACAAAATCACATTTAATTAAGGTAATTTATAACTTTAATTATTTTGCATTAAACATGTAACATGTTCAGTTTAAAAGAAAATTTCGTGTTGAATTAATACGCATAACTGCTCAGGACACTCACTAGACAATCCCGTTTATATCAGTAATTTCCAAATTTTTGATTAATTTCCTAGTTTACATTTGTTTTATATAGAAATTAATGTATTTTAAGAAGTTAATGTGTTCATTAAAGGCTCCTTAACATATGCACCTATCATTTGTGTGATTGTGTCACATGTTAAACAATCCATTTTACCTTAACTTTACTTAGAGAAAATACCCGTCTTTATAAAAGGGTCGGAAGTGGTAATTACCGTTTGCGATAAAAAGCGAAGCCCGAAAGTTATTGCAAAGGAGACAAACTTTGATAAATTTTAAAAACTACATTACAATTTTTATTTTATTTTATTTTATTTTTTTGAATGGCAAATTAGATTAAAACTCTAGTAAGAAACCACATTACAATCTTGTTGTTAGAGATCAAATTCCAAAAATAGATATAAATTTGAGTAAATTTACATTGAGATTGTTTGCTAGGGGGTGGCGGATGTCCGCCCTGCCCCCTTATGTCTCCGCCCATGATCAATGAACAAATAGTTCATTGCGAGTATACTTAGATTTAGCGTCATTATTAATCTTAGCTAAAGTAACAACTTAACCCGAATGTCACAACCAGGCCCAATTATTACAAATGGAAATGTTTCGGAATGAAATCAGGATTGTTTTGATTAAACCTTAAAAATAAGTTAGGATTAAACTTGAATAAAACAAAACAAACTTCTTGTTTAAGTCAATAATTGTGGCCAACAACGTAACACTACAATGTACTACCATTGTTGTGCATCCCACGTCACAAGATACTTGAAGACAAACAAATAAATATCTCTTTTATACAATGAAAATCTAATATACTTTGATTTGTTGGGGCTTTGAATATGTTTTTGGTTTATCATGAAATCTTTTATATTTTATTTATTATACAAGTATACAACCATTGGCTCTTGTCGGAGGTTGTGCATACAATGTTATAATTTTTATTTATGGATACAGTACTGATTGCTATATTAAGTCATTCAAAATAAGAACAAAAATAGGTCAGAATAATATAAGCAATAAGCTGGTGCACTTTATTATACTTGTTTCACAATGCTGTGTGAATTTTATAAGCATCAAACCATATACTTTTTACATACAAATATAGTTAGACATCCTCATTTTCGTCAACCGGTTGTAGAAACTTTACTCAGAGGGTGCTCTTGAGCCAATGAATATCGTCTATTATGGTGTTATCAGTGATGGTATACAATCGGGTTATATTATGTTTTATTGATCGACATAATTTATAGCGCAAATGATCTTAAACCCTAATGAACACTAAACGCTCAAACCAAGCTTGGGCTTACTAATATATCATACGATAAAGGCTCGTGTAAGATATGCAAGAATTTTTTCGTTCACATAATTTCATTGATTGTTTCCAACGAAAAGTAGTTAGCAACTTAGCACAATAGACGCCTGGTCGAAAAGTAATAGACGAGGCCATATACGTACATTCGCAATATATATGTTTGTTAAGAACCAAATAACCAATAATATTGTGTTGGTTCATACGAAAAAGAATGAACTTCCTTATATGAGGACGTAGATCATATCATATCGAACTATCGATGGCATATATTACCATTCTAAACGAATTATTAGATCGATGCATGCACAAATTTCAGCTCAACTAAAGTATAGTAGCTTTGATCTCAACTCGATCGATGAATTTGCTAGATTTGAACCTGTTGAAGTAAAATCTTGCTTTTACCTTTGACAAGCGGATATGCCCTCCGGACTCTGCTTGGTCCTTCGGGTGAAAGGTATCTCTCGGCGAAGGAAGGTTCCTCCAGATACCTGCAAAATAGATACGTCCGTTAGACTCGCCCCGGGAGTATCCCCAGGACCAACCTCCGGCGTGAGAGTAAGTATATGTTTTAGAGAGAGAGAGAGTATGAATATAAAATAAGTTATAAGATGGAAAGAGAGTTGTTTAACCTTGATGATTTCTTCTCTATTTATAGGCTAACTTGGTAAGGTACAAGGTTGATTGGTACTTACCCCTTAATGGTTGCTTGTTTATGCTCCATTTATCAAGTACTTATGTACTTGTTTGTACTTTGATTTACTTTGATTCATTTAGGTATCGTCTATCCGGAGTGCTTGTTAATCCGGAAGGGTATAGTCTTCCGGATTCTGTCAAGTGGCTAGCCTTGCTTTATTAGTCCATTCTATTTGACTGTTGGTTCGATCCCTCCGGATTTAATCCGGAGGGTACATACGGCAACATGTCCCCCCCAGTATCATAGTATTGGTTTTGCCAATGGTGTGATACTAGAAGTTTGTCTTTTGTGATTTTCCGGAGGGTGCGACGTGTTTTTGTCGTGTTAACATCGTGTACAAAATGCCAAAAGTGATTAATATGTCGTTTTTAAGGAGCGCTGTCGTTTTTACTGAGTCCCTTAGATTCGGACACGTGGGCGCATTTTTGCATCCTTTGGCTGGGGTCGCGACACGTAAGCCCTACGTGGGGGGTACCGTTTCGCGCCCATTTCTTTTGCCCTATAAATAGCTCATTACCCCTCATTTTTTACCACTGTAATTTTTTCTCTCTGACACATTTCTTGCATCGTATTTTCCGAACAAATTTCCGAACGTCATGTATTTCCGAGCGTTTCTTTGTTAACGGTTCTCCCGGTGTGTTTACTACTAGGTACGTTTCGTTCTTCTTTACGTGTTTGTGTTGTGTGGCTATAGCTCTTCTCTACTCTTCCCGTCATGTTGGAATCTTCTGTATCGGTGGATCTGGATGATACTTTCGTTGGTGGTGAGCTATCAGTGAAACAGAATATCCAACGGAGGACCTCCAAAACTCGTCCTTCGGATGTGATTGCTCTAGTTGAGGCCTTCGGAGTACCTAAAGATCTAAATCCGAGGGTCCCTCCGGCGGGTATGACCTTGGATAAATTACCTGCCGATGCTATAGGTCTTTATATCCAATATTTTTTTGAAAGAGGTCTCAACGTTCCTTTCTCCACCTTTCTTTTGGAAGTAATTAAATATTTTAAGGTTCATATTTCTCAATTGGTTCCCCTCGGCTTTCACCGTGCTACCCTTTTTGAGGTGTACTGCCAGAGCTTACATATCCCTCCGACTACCCCTTTGTTCCGGGTGTTTTATAAGCTAAGTAAGCAAGGCTCTTGGTTTTCCTTTGAGAAGCGAACAGGTAGTGGCATGAAGGTTTGCTTTGGTGAGTTTCCATCTTATTTGAAGGGATGGAAGGAGGAATTTTTCCTGATAGATAGGCGTGTTATTCCTTTCGCTATGCCTTGGAGGCATCATGACTCGGATGTTTCGGATCCGTTTCCGAAAGGAGAGTTTGAGGTGGCTCATGCTGAGAAGTTGGCTGAGTGTGTTATTGAACCTTGTCAAGTTCCGCATGATTTTTTCTATCTCATGGGCTTATCTACTTACTGGAAGTTTCCCGGTTACCGGACGACTTTGAGGGATGAGGAGGGAAGGGGTATAGCTTTCGTCTTGTCGTATATGTATATATGTGTTATCTACTTTTTATTTTTTCTTATCTTTGGGCTTTCTTTCGCAGGTGTTACCATGTCTGATTACTTGAAGAAACCCTCTATCCGTAAGAACGTCAATGTTGTGAAGGGTGATAGGCTCCGAGAAGGTCAAAGTGTGGAGCTGCATATGACTCAGCCGTTGGCTTCCAACTCTGAGGTTCCGGAGAAGACTGTTGATCTCCTTAGGGTGGAAGTTCCTGATGACAAAGTTGTTGCTTCTAAGGAGAAGAAGAGAGAGCAAGCTGCTCGGGCAGGACTTCAGAAGCCTCCGGCGAGTGCTGTCACTAAGCTAGCTCCTTCGGCTAAGAGGTCTGGGGAGGAGGTTCCCTCCCGTGTTCAAAAGAGAAGTAGGACTGCCGACTCTCCGGTGATCGATTTGGACTCCTCCGAAGCTGTTCCTAACCCCACTCACATCCGTTCTATTCCACCAAAGGATCAATCTTCTGTGGGTGGGGAAGGAAGTAGTGGTCCGAAAAGGAGTGCTGGAGATGGTAAGCTTTTTAAGTTTTTTTTTTTTTTTTTTTTTTTTTTTTTTTTTTTTATTATTATTATTATTATTTTCTTATTTCGTCTTTCTTATTATCAGGTAAGCTGAAGGGTGCAGCAGTTGGTCGTGGTAGGGAGACGGATGATGAAGATGTTGACATTGAAGGTGACTCATCAGATGAAGCTTTTGTTCCTGAGTGGTCCGTGAAGAGAGGGACAAGGATGAATACCTTTTCCGTTTGTAGAGATATGATGATCCACTTGGCTACTCCAGGTGAAGAAAAATATATTGATGCTCATGACGATGAGGAGGCTACCAATCATGCTTGGCTTCTTCTGGCCAAAAGTGCTACGGCCCAGGCAGACTTATTGTTCCGTTTTGAGACTGCTACGGAAGAGCGTGGGAAAGTCATTGCTGCTCATAAAGACTGTGATCGTAAGGCAAAGGATAGTCTCAAACGGTTTCAGTCCGTGAAGGGTGAGCTTGAAAAGCTTAGGGCTGAGCATGCTAAGTGTGCCTCTGATGAGCCGGAGGAGTTGAAAAAGTTGAAAGCTGAGCATGCTGGTTGTTCGTCTAGGGAGCAAGGTTTTTCGGGGAGGATATCCGATTTGGAGAAAGAGAAAGAGGAATGGAGAAAGGTTTCAAGTGATTAGGCCGAGCGGATCAAATCTTTGGAGGCTGATTTGGCGAAGACAAGGTTGTTGTTGAGTGATGAAGAGATGACTACCCAAGAGCTCCGTAAGGAAAAACAGGAGATTGCCATTCTTGCAGGGAATGCAGAGGTGGATCGTAACAAAATTGTAAACATCTTTATTCCTGAGATGGTCCGTCGTCTGTTGGGTAGTCACGAGTACAAGACAGCCTTAGCCGAACCTTTCAACTTGTACTCTCAATCTGGGTTCTTGGATGGGGTCTCTTTGGGGAGGAAACCGGAGCAGGTAGATAAATTGCTGGAGGATGTGGAAGGTCTGGACTTAGATGCTGATGCTAAATATCAGCCCTTATATGATCCGCTTTTCGTCAAAGAATATCCATATGTCTAGAAGATCCACAAGACTATCTACCGTACCTTCGATGAGCTGATGAACCTTTATCCGGATCCTGCTCCTGCTTTAGAGACCGAAGAAACTGTTGCTCCAGATTCTACCTCCGAGCCGGTGGTTGATCCTCCTGTTGATAATCCTTCTGCCCAGCCCTCTACTGACCAGACCACCTCTGCCTTTGTTTGAAGGAATCTCTTTGTAGGATACAAATATCTCCATTTTGACTATGGATTAAGATATTTTGTATCCTTCGTGAAGCTTTTTATTAAATTTGTTCCAAGTGTTGGTAAATTCGGGTATTGTTGATCCTCCTGGGGAGGTTCATTTTTAAGTTGTAATACGGCTTGTCCGGAGGCCGATGGATGTCCGGATACTTTATGTAGACGTTTTTTTATATTTCACTTTGGAGAGATGTAGCTGATCCGGACTTTTGCTTTGTAAGGCCCTGGAGGTCATTTCTGGAACACACTTGTGTAATGGCCTTCGTGCCTCTTTTTTTTTTGGACTATATGAATATATATATCATTTCGCTTTTTTCTTTTAATTGTGCTTATTTATATCTTGGTTTTATACTTTGCAATTATCATTAACTCTTTTGACCGTATCATGTTACGATGTTGTGACTTTCAGCCGTTGGGGTCGCTATACCGTTAGGCACTTGGCCTTATAAATTTTTTGGCCTTCTGCCGTTAGGGGCAATCTGTACCGATGGGCGCTTGGCCTTACAAAATTTTTGGCCATTGGCCGTTAAGGGCAATTTATGCCGGTAGGCGCTTGGCCTTGTTATATTCTTGGCCTTTGGCCGTTAGGGGCAATTTATGTCGATGGGCGTTTGGCCTTATGAAATTCTTGGCCTTTGGCTCTTAAGGGTAATTTATGCCGATGGGCGCTTGGCGTTATAAAATTTTTGGCTCTTGGCCGTTAGGGGCAATTTTATGCCGGAAGGTTCCTGGCCTTATCTAATTTTTTGGCTCTTGGCCGTTAGGGGCAATTTTATGCCGGAAGGCACTTGGCCTTATCAAAAATTTTTTTTTGGCTCTTGGCCGTTAGGAGTAATTTATGCCGGAAGGCACCTGGCCTTATCTAATTTTTTGGCTCTTGGCCGTTAGGGGCAATTTTATGCCGGGAGGCACCTGGCCTTACCAAATTCTTTTGGCTCTTGGCCTTATGAAACATTTCGATGTGTTGGACAATCGTACGTGAGCTTTATTAGAAAAAAAAAAAAAAAAGAAAAAAAGAAAAAAAAAAGTAGCTTATGAACCTTACAATGGATCTTTCGGATACTTCCGATTACATAAAACATTTCTTTAAGTTGATGACGTGCCATGTCCTAGGTACTTCCACGTCTTCCATGGTTTGAAGTTTGTAGGTACCATGTTGATAAGCCTCTATTATTCGATACGGACCTTCCCAATTTGGTCCTAATTTACCCTGATCTTTCGTCTTGCTAGCTTCATTTCTTCGGTACACAAATTCTCCAACTCTAAACGTTTCGGGTCGTACCCTTCGGTTATAATATTGTTCTACCTTCTTCTTGTACTTGGCTTCCCTTATTGCCGCCATTTCTCTACGTTCTTCCAGCAAGTTTAAGTTAAGGTTGGTTTCGTCATCGTTGTTTTCCGTATTTTCCACCATGGTCCGGAAGGTAGGCATACCGATTTTGGCCGGAATGACGGCTTTGCTTTCGTATGTTAGGCTGAAAGGCGTTTCGCCGTTGCTGGTTTTTAAAGTGGTGCGAAAGGCCCATAGTATATTTGGTAGTTCATCGACCTATCCGGCCCTTTCTCTTCCTAGTCGCGACTTGAATCCTTTCATCAAACTCCTGTTGGCTCTTTCTACTAATCCGTTGGCCTGAGGATGCGCAACGGCTGTGTTAATCTGGGTGATGTTTAGTCTTTCGCACCAACTTTTGAAGGGGTCACCAATGAAATTGCTTCCTGTAACAATTCGCATTTTCAGGTTAACTTCTATTTCCGAAAATTTCACTATTCATTTTTACTATTCACTTTCACTATTCAATCCTAAAATTTTTATTTCATATTCTCGTAAGTTAAACTATTTTAATGATAATCCGAGAGTTTGACACTCGTCGGATCATTTCTGCAAAAATCACGAAACCGTGTCCGAGATTTACTTTTAGGTTTAAACGTCATTCCAGCATCCCGATATGTCCATAAAACACTAAAAACAATAGAAATATGATTTTCTTTCATTTTACGACAATTCCAAAAGTTTTAGAATTTTACGTTTTCCAGTTCAGCGTTTACGCGAATTACGCGTTTTAGACCCGCGTTTCCAATTTTAACAGCGTTTAAGCAACCCGATAGAACTTATCACTTATTAAATATGCTAAGATAGGTTATATTAATAAGTTCTAACATATTTATAAGTTTCATATTTTTAAGATACCCGATTTTAAGTTTCGTGACTTATATACTTACTGTTATCGATTACCGGAACCAAAACTGACTCCATAAACCAGATAATACCAAATTTTAACCATCTAGTCATCCAAGACTTATGGTGAACGACTTTAGGAAGAGTCACCATGACACTTGGTGTCTTGATGATAAGCTTGTCCAAGATTTCAACACCTTGCAACTTAGGCTCCAAGTTTAGCCTAATATTGCAACACCTTGCAAAACTTTGCTAACAAGCTTGGTTAGTCACCTTCCTAGCACCTTCTCAAGGCCCTATATAACCCCTCCTCTCCCTCTTAGTCGTTCACCACATACAACACACAAACACATTCATGATTTTCTCTCTACTTCAAGTATTATTCAAGAATACAAGTTCCATATCAATTCCAAAGCTCTTGTAAAGCTTTGATTGATCCAAAGTCCTTGTTTCTTCCATCCTTTGGTGATCTTCCATCCACACAAGAAGTGTCTTGTAGAGACTTCAAGTGCCTTCTCAAGTAGTCACAAGTTGGTGTCAAGAGATTAGAGAAGTTGGAAGCTAGAGATCCTAGTTCAATCAAAGTCCTATCCTTACTAGTTACTTTCCTTTCTTTGTTGAAAGCCAAAAGTTGTAAGCAAACCCTAACATACTTTCTTCTTAAATATCATATTCATGCTATTTACATATCATTCATTCTATATTTTGTCTTGTGATTATGTTCATGATGTTTAAAAATGGGTAAAACAAGTATTGGTATATATATGTTAACTTATGTTAAGATAACAAGTAAACTAATGACTTTCTTGGTGAAATCTGATCAAAATGGTGTAATCATGATTTTGGACAATTACATATTGTAGTAGAGGACTTAAAAAGGAAAACATAGCAATTTGAACCACCTAAAACGAGTACACGAGTCAAAAGTTATGGCCAAAAGAAGTTAGCGAAACCAAAACGCAGAATCTGCCAAAATAGCATTCTGATCAAAATCCGTATTTTTTCAAGGCCCTTCTGGTCCGACTCATCAAAAAGTTAAAACATGAAAGTTGTCCGGAACAATGTTTTCGTTCAGGAGTAAAGTGTAATACCCCCAAAATACAGCAGCGGAAGACTGTGTCACTGGGGTGCTACTTCATAATACAAAGTACAAGTTATAGAAAACAAACTCTAAATGAGATGTTTTGAAAAGTTACCATTTGATTAATGAATTCAAAGTTACAAACATGAGATTCCAAAGCATGATACATAAATGTATACAAAATGTTTTGAATGGTAAATGATAAAAGCGTAAGTCTTCAGAATATGCAGCTTGACTCTAAGTTCCACGCACTAGCTATCGCCTTACTAACCTGAGATAAACATGCTAAAGTGTCAACACAATGGTTGGTGAGTTCATAGAGTTTGTCTTAAAATAGTTGAAAAAGCCTCAAAAGAATGTTCACACAGCAAAGGCATTGAGAATCCACTCAGTTGTAGGTCCCGCCATAAGAGACTTGCAACCTGTGTGTTCACAACCCATTGCTAAAAGATAGTTTATACAATGCACCGGATTATATTCACCCAAGGTCAAGAATAGACACAAGGGCGGGGGCCTCTCCCCAAATAGTACTACGACATCCAAGGTCAAGTATAGACACAAGGGTAGGGGGCATCTTCCCATGAGTACTACCAATACCTCTCCGACAGAATAGAGTATTATGTATGCACGTAAATACGAATCTTGTATTTAAATTAAGCAAGTATAGTGTAACAAGCATGTATAACGCAATCAAGTATAATACAATCAAGTATAATGCAATCAAGTATAACACAATCAAGTATAAAGCAATCAAGTATAAATGTTTTGAGTATTTGTACAAGTAAGCAAGTAGTTGAGCATGTATCCCTCCCAAGAGTTAAAACAAGTATGAAAAGAGTAGGGGCTATGACTCACCTTAAGCTTATGTAATGAGAAATGAAAGTGGTAGTCGAATCGCGAAAGTCTCTAAGAGCAGCCTATAATAGAATGTTGCGACTTAGGTTTGGAGTAACATCTAAGAATACGAAGAATTGCCAATATATGTCTTGCATAATGTTCATGATGTAGTACTTAGTATATAATGTAAGTCTTTGAATATAAGTCGTTTATGAAACATGTATAGTTTGTACATCTCTTACTACCGTTCGGGCCGACAAAATTCAGAAGTCATGGAGTAAACGTTCGAGGAGCCAGGACACTTTAATTCGTAAATCCACAACTCATCTCGACGGCTTACTTAATGAACTCCTCACATGAGGCTCCCTACTATTGTAGTATTTGATAACATATATATAAGCTTTTTGATCTTTAAAAGTTATATGGTCTTTAGCCGTGACTTTGGTCATGTTACCATGGTCTTGAGACTCAACCTTGGCTTTAGCCATGGTTGTGGTCTTGGCTTTAGGTCATTAGACCTCTTGGTCTTTAGTAAATCATAACTATTATATAGTGACTTTGGTCTAAAAATGGGCTGTTAAGAATTTGAAGAAAATTATCACTCAGAAAGCGTTTTCAGGGCTCGAGCTTCTTTGTACCTGAACGAAAACGTCATTCCAGACAACTTTCGTGTTTTAACTTTTTGATGAATCGGACCAGAAGGGTGACTTTCAAAATGGCAGAATGCAAAACAGTAGGGTTTGGCGTTTTGGTGTCGCTAACTTCTTATGGCCGTATCTTTTGACTCGTGTACTCGTTTTGGGTGATTCAAATTGCTATGTTTTCCTTGTTAAGTCCTATTTAACAGTAAGTAAGTGTCAAATATCATAGTTGTACTATTTTGGTCGTGGTTCTCCATAAAAATCATTAGTTTGCTTGTTTACTTGTCATAAGTTAACATATGTATACCAATACTTGTTTTATCCATTTTTAAACATCATGAACACAATAACAAGAATATATATAGTATGAAAGGAACACAAAGAGCATGAAAATGATAATTAAGCAAGAAAGTATGTTAGGGTTTGCTTACAACTTGAGGCTTTCTAAAAGAAAGGTAAGTAACTAGTAAGGTACGGATTTTGATTGACTTAAGCTTCACTCTTTGCAATCTATGATAAACCGATGTCATTCGAAGATTATAACGACGCCTTCTTGAAAGTACAAAGCTATTTGAAGATTATAACTACGTCTTTTTGGAGACTTTAGAGTTATAACAACTTTTCTTAGAAAATTTCCAAGATTGAAGATCAAACACTAGTTTTCTTTCAAAAACTAGTTAACTTTCTTACAAAATATAAGAAAAGTGCCTTAGGTTTTAGGACTTGAAGGTTATAAGAAGGTGTGGTGCAAGTTTTCTATGTGTTTTAGCTTGGTATTTATAAGGTAGGAAAAATAGTTAACCATATATTGGGTTAGAATTTAACCATGGTTAGTTTAAGACACTTGTAATGATCTAAAGAATCAATGGTCAAGATTTAACCACACATGGTGACTCCCCCCCCTAAGTCGGTTCACAAAGGATAAGGGTGACTAGATGAGTAGTCATGGTCTTTGGATGATAATATCCTAAGTATGTAGCTAGTTTTGACTCCGTAAATTGCTAACCGTAAGTTGTTAAGTCACGAAACGTAAAATCGGGTATCCTAAAAATATGAAACTTATAAATATGCTAGAACTTATCAATATACTCCATAATAAAATATAAACTGAGTGGTAGGATCTATCGGGTGCTAAAACCCTGCTAAAAACTGGAAACACGGGTCTAAAACGCGTAATTCGCGTAAAACGCTGAACTAAAAAACGTAAAATTCCAAAACTTTTGGAATTGTCCTAAAATGAGAGAAAATCATATTTCTATAGTTTATAGTGTTTTATGGACATATCGGGATGCTAGAATGACGTTTAAACCTAAAAGTAAATCTCGGATACGGCTTTGTGATTTTTGCAGAAATGATCCGACGAGCGTCAAATTCTCGGATTATCATTAAAATAGTTTCACTTACAAGAATATGAAATAAAAATTTCGGGAGTGAATAGTAAAAAGTGAATAGTAAAAATGAATAGTTAAATTTTCGAAAATAGAAGTTAACCTGAAATTGCGAATTGTTACAGTCTCTACCCCTTAAGGAGAACTTCGTCCCGAAGTTCAGTTGATGTTAACTACTTACGGTGTGTCTAAGAGAATTCGGGATTTCAGGATCTCTAAAATAGTGGTGTTCACTCTGATTCGTCTAAGGTTCTGGTTAAGGAGTTGCATCGGCTACAATTAAGCCCACTTATTTATAACACATTACTTACATAAAGAAGCGTCCAAATTTATGTAAGTAAGGTCTCATAAACTTATGGTTCGGTGATTTACAATTTCTTTATTTAAATGAAGAGGCGTCCCAATCCATTTAAATAAGGAGATTCTAAATCATCCTACTTAAGAATTTCCGACACAAAATCCGCCTTCTAAGGTCGATAGTAAGATAATCAAGTCATCAAATCCCTAAAGCTAAGCAATAATATTATTTAACTCAA
Source organism: Artemisia argyi (assembly GCA_030686995.1). NCBI lineage: Eukaryota > Viridiplantae > Streptophyta > Magnoliopsida > Asterales > Asteraceae > Artemisia > Artemisia argyi. Next base: position 105,212,156 of record CM060696.1, read on the forward strand.
ATCTTGTGTCTCATCAAACAAGAACTGTCAAAAGATCAAGTTAAATAATTAGTTATTACTGAGCTCTATGTTTTTAATGACTCGACGAATCTCTGGGGCTCCTTATAATACTAAAGTCACATCATCTAACAGCGTGGAACTAAACCAACAACTACCAAGAAGCATATGTGTATGTATTGTGTGAAAGGCAAATAAAGAGGAAGGTCTCAACGTATATAGCAGTTATAGTCTAGGCACTAAATGCAACCTAGTTCTCTATAACCAAGGCTCTGGTACCAATCTGTAACACCCCCAAAATACCGCAGCGGAAGACTGTGTCACTGGGGTGCTACTTCATAATACAAAATACAAGTTATAGAAAACGAACTCTAAATGAGGCGTTTTGAAAAGTTACCATTTGATTAATGAATTCAAAGTTACAAACATGAGATTCCAAAGCATGATACATAAATGTATACAAAATGTTTTGAATGGTAAATGATAAAAGCGTAAGTCTTCAGAATATGCAGCTTGACTCTAAGTTCCACGCACTAGCTATCGCCTTACTAACCTGAGATAAACATGCTAAAGTGTCAACACAATGGTTGGTGAGTTCATAGAGTTTGTCTTAAAATAGTTGAAAAAGCCTCAAAAGAATGTTTACACAGCAAAGGCATTGAGAATCCACTCAGTTGTAGGTCCCGCCATAAGAGACTTGCAACCTGTGTGTTCACAACCCACTGCTAAAAGATAGTTTATACAATGCACCGGATTATATTCACCCAAGGTCAAGAATAGACACAAGGGCGGGGGCCTCTCCCCAAATAGTACTACGACATCCAAGGTCAAGTATAGACACAAGGGTAGGGGGCATCTTCCCATGAGTACTACCAATACCTCTCCGACAGAATAGAGTATTATGTATGCACGTAAATACGAATCTTGTATTTAAATTAAGCAAGTATAGTGTAACAAGCATGTATAACGCAATCAAGTATAATACAATCAAGTATAATGCAATCAAGTATAACACAATCAAGTATAAAGCAATCAAGTATAAATGTTTTGAGTATTTGTACAAGTAAGCAAGTAGTTGAGCATGTATCCCTCCCAAGAGTTAAAACAAGTATGAAAAGAGTAGGGGCTATGACTCACCTTAAGCTTATGTAATGAGAAATGAAAGTGGTAGTCGAATCGCGAAAGTCTTTAAGAGCAGCCTATAATAGAATGTTGTGACTTAGGTTTGGAGTAACATCTAAGAATACGAAGAATTGCCAATATATGTCTTGCATAATGTTCATGATGTAGTACTTAGTATATAATGTAAGTCTTTGAATATAAGTCGTTTATGAAACATGTATAGTTTGTACATCTCTTACTACCGTTCGGGCCGACATAATTCAGAAGTCATGGAGTAAACGTTCGAGGAGCCAGGACACTTTAATTCGTAAATCCACAACTCATCTCGACGGCTTACTTAATGAACTCCTCACATGAGGCTCCCTACTATTGTAGTATTTGATAACATATATATAAGCTTTTTGATCTTTAAAAGTTATATGGTCTTTAGCCGTGGCTTTGCCGTGACTTTGGTCATGTTACCATGGTCTTGAGACTCAACCTTGGCTTTAGCCATGGTTGTGGTCTTGGCTTTAGGTCATTAGACCTCTTGGTCTTTAGTAAATCATAACTATTATATAGTGACTTTGGTCTAAAAATGGGCTGTTAAGAATTTGAAGAAAATTATCACTCAGAAAGCGTTTTCAGGGCTCGAGCTTCTTTGATCCTGAACGAAAACGTCGTTCCGGACACCTTTCGTGTTTTAACTTTTTGATGAATCGGACCAGAAGGGTGACTTTCAAAATGGCAGAATGCAAAACAGTAGGGTATAGGCAGTTTCGGCGTTTTGGTGTCGCTAACTTCTTATGGCCGTATCTTTTGACTCGTGTACTCGTTTTGGGTGATTCAAATTGCTATGTTTTCCTTGTTAAGTCCTATTTAACAGTAAGTAAGTGTCAAATATCATAGTTGTACTATTTTGGTCATGGTTCTCCATAAAAATCATTAGTTTGCTTGTTTACTTGTCATAAGTTAACATATGTATACCAATACTTGTTTTATCCATTTTTAAACATCATGAACACAATAACAAGAATATATATAGTATGAAAGGAACACAAAGAGCATGAAAATGATAATTAAGCAAGAAAGTATGTTAGGGTTTGCTTACAACTTGAGGCTTTCTAAAAGAAAGGTAAGTAACTAGTAAGGTACGGACTTTGATTGACTTAAGCTTCACTCTTTGCAATCTATGATAAACCGAGGTCATTTGAAGATTATAATGACGCCTTATTGAAAGTCCAAAGCTATTTGAAGATTATAACTACGTCTTTTTGGAGACTTTAGAGTTATAACAACTTTTCTTAGAAAATTTCCAAGATTGAAGATCAAACACTAGTTTTCTTTCAAAAACTAGTTAACTTTCTTACAAAATATAAGAAAAGTGCCTTAGGTTTTAGGACTTGAAGGTTATAAGAAGGTGTGGTGCAAGTTTTCTATGTGTTTTAGCTTGGTATTTATAAGGTAGGAAAAATAGTTAACCATATATTAGGTTAGAATTTAACCATGGTTAGTTTAAGACACTTGTAATGATCTAAAGAATCAATGGTCAAGATTTAACCACACATGGTGACTCCCCCCCCTAAGTCAGTTCACAAAGGATAAGGGTGACTAGATGAGTAGTCATGGTCTTTGGATGATAATATCCTAAGTATGTAGCTAGTTTTGACTCCGTAAATTGCTAACCGTAAGTTGTTAAGTCACGAAACGTAAAACCGGGTATCCTAAAAATATGAAACTTATAAATATGCTAGAACTTATCAATATACTCCATAATAAAATATAAACTGAGTGGTAGGATCTATCGGGTGCTAAAACCCTGCTAAAAACTGGAAACACGGGTCTAAAACGCGTAATTCGCGTAAAACGCTGAACTGAAAAACGTAAAATTCCAAAACTTTTGGAATTGTCCTAAAATGAGAGAAAATCATATTTCTATAATTTATAGTGTTTTATGGACATATCGGGATGCTAGAATGACGTTTAAACCTAAAAGTAAATCTCGGACACGGCTTTGTGATTTTTGCAGAAATGATCCGATGAGCGTCAAATTCTCGGATTATCATTAAAATAGTTTAACTTACAAGAATATGAAATAAAAATTTCGGGAGTGAATAGTAAAAAGTGAATAGTAAAAATGAATAGTGAAATTTTCGGAAATAGAAGTTAACCTGAAATTGCGAATTGTTACATAAAGAAGCTCGAGCTCTGAAAACGCTTTTTGAGAGATATTTTTCTTCAAATTCTTAACAGCCCATTCTTATACCAAATGACCATGTAAAAGTTATGATTAAATGAAACCAAGAGGTATAATGAACTAAAGCCAAGACCACAACCATGGCTAAGGCCAAGGTTGAGTCTCAAGACCATGGAACAAGGACCAAAGGTCACGGCGAAGCCATGACTAATGACCATATAAACTTACCTAGGCGAAAACATGAGCTAAAGAGTTAGCGATAACTTAAACATACAATTTGGATCTACTTCATCTAAATAACCATGAGACTCATTGTAATAACAATCTTCATGTAAAAGTAAACTTTCCTAAGTTTATTCAAATATTGGACATGTAACTTTTCGGATCAAAACTTATATATATTTATCAAATACTACAATTGTAGGGAGCCTCATGTGAGGAGTTCATTAAGTAAGCCGTCGAGATGAGTTGTGGATTTACGAATTAAAGTGTCCTGGCTCCTCGAACGTTTACTACATGACTTCTGAATTATGTCGGCCCGAACGGTAGTAAGCGATATATAAACCATACATGTTTCATAAACCATTTCTTTTCAAAGACTTACACTATACTAAGTTCTACATCATGGACTAAATGCAAGACATATATATAGGCAATTCTTCATATTCTTTACTCCAATCCTAAGTCGCGACATTCTATTATAGGTTGCTCGTAGAAACCTTCGCGATTCGACCATCACATTCACTACTTGCTATATAACTTAAGGTGAGTTCATAGCCCCACTTTCTATTACTCCCTCCGTCCCAAAATTATTGTCCCCCGACAAAAAACACACAGTTTAATAAAAGTGCATTTATTACAGCTTTCTCTTTCTTACTTTTTAACAGAATGACAGTTTTACCCTTAGGTAATTAATTAAGTTATTCATTAAAGTTTGTAATAATAATTTCAATCAAGGGTAATATGGTAAACTCGATCAAACTTTCCTATCTATATTTAGCAGTGGACAATTAAATTGGGACATCCAAAAATGGTAACATGGACAATAAAAATGGGACGGAGGGAGTACTTAATTGTTTTACAAACCCTTGGGGGAAATACATGCTATTTTAAACCGAACACAATGCTTTTCAATTGTATGCTTGCCTGATTGTTTTATTATCACTAAGTACCATCCTTGCTAAAACCAATATCCCTTATTATGAACCATTTAATCACTAGTAATAGTGAGCGCGAATATTGTGAATAGGCCTATTGGGATTGACGAATCCCATTTGTATTGACTAAGTTCAAACAAATGCACTAATATTTGAGATTTAGGTATGTTAGCAAAGTACCTACCGGGATAACTCCGCCGATTGATATTGGTACCCGTTAACATTTTTGTGTCATAAGCTTAGTGTCATAATACATTTTATGGGCGTATAATAACGTAGCCTACCTGTTTTGTTTTCCAACCATGAGTATGAGTCTAATTAACTCATACTACCAACATATTGTGTTCAACCATTAAACAAACTCTATGAATATCACTCAACCTTTGTGTTGACCTCTTAAGCATGTATTTCAGGTCCATGATGATCAAGGATGGCACGAAAGGGCACGGATATTCAAAAGGGCTATAAATTTTATTATCATTCGAAAACTCATCTAATGAAATTTGTAAACATGGAACCATCTGGGACCTCATTTTGTAATCTCTGATATTTATATAATTTGAATGATAAATCCTTTAAAACGACTCAATCAGAGTTCGTTTTCTATTATTATGACTGTTGTGCCGTCGAGTAACACCCAAGTTGAATTCCGCTGCATTCATGAATTGGGGGTGTTACAGATTGGTACCAGAGCCATGGTTATAGAGAAACGGGTCTAATTGAGACCTAAACTATAACCACACTTACAAGCAAAAACATTTTTATAGCCTTCCGCTCTCCGTGTCTTCCATCCTCCAGACGATTATGGACTTATTAAGCATTTTATATTACACAAACATAATTGCATATTGATATATGTACCCTTAGCACATTTGAGCATTTTCCTGTAAGCATGTTATGCTACACAAACATATTAGTATATTGATATATACCCATTTTGAGCATTTCCCCGTAGACATTTTTATGCTACACAAACATAATTGCATATTGATATATGTACCTTTAACATAATTGAGCATTTCCCCGTAAGCATTTTATGCTACATGAACATATATAAGTATATTGATATATACACACTAGGTATTTTACACTACACGAACATATATAAGTATATTGATATATACATTCAAGTTATTTTCAATCATTTTATCTAAACATATCTGCGTATGCCTATTCTAGGGCATTTCGGCACAACTACATTCTCCCAATCATGTTCCTACTCCAACATTTTATGTCCAAGACATTGTAACAAATTGCAATGGTCTTTCCTATTTCCCGGACATTGTATGATACAATGGTCTTAATCATTTCTCAAATGTTTTGAGTCACACAATGGTCTAACCTACTTCCTAAACATTGTGAATTGCACAATGGTCTAATCTACTTCCGAGACATTGTGATTTGTGCAATGGTCTCTGGAATTATTCCATCACATCATCAATATCATTTCTTATGATATCAAAAACCCATCACAATCTATCGATTTCTAAATAGAATATGAGATTTCTAAAGGATAAACTAATCCATCATCTACAAAAGCTGAACTTTCTCTACATTCATCAAAGTTTTCTTCTGAAACCTTCATTGTTAAAAGTTTGTGATCCTGGCCAAGTATGGACTGTTTTAGAATTACTTAAAAATTCCTTTCCATACATATCTACCCGTACTATCTTCTATGCAATAGAATGTGAAAACATAGGTTACAAGTCTTGTATGGGCGGGACTTGCAACTGAATGGTTTGACATCGCCTTTGTTTAGTGGACAGTTTCTCAAAAGCAACGGACATATCACAAGTAAACCTAATTTAGGTATTTGAAAATTTTATCGAACCTTGGCTAAATATAGACTAGTCACCTATATTTAACCTAGGGACAGTGGAACATAGTCTGACTAACTATGTTCGACTTAAAATTTTCACATACTGAGAATAGTTGTACTAGGGTTATGTTCAGATTAATTTCCTACATGAACTCGATAAACCACCAGAATTCTTTAAAACGATCTAGAGACACGATAGTGTCTTACCACTCAGCAAGATCTTAACACCTTATTTGTACTACCTAATTTCATTCTTGAAAGTTTTCATTTATGAGATAATCCGAACTACTATCTTGGGATAGTTATCAATTCTTCTCTCTTATCCCTTAGAAGTACTATCCTGTTTAGGTCCTAAGGATACTATTCCGTCATAAACCTTTAAAATCTCTTAAAATTTTAAAGTAAACTTGACATCTCTACCAATATTAATGTTAAGCATACACTACATAATTTTGTTCATCAACATATCACATCATTATCTTCACAACCGTTGGAACCACAAGCTCATTAACAGATCTTGATGCACTTTTAAAGCTCAAATCATCCATAGTTACACCACAAGCACCCTCATCAGATTTACAAGATTGAATACTCATCTTGTACTTTTGGAACACCAGTATCATCTCGTAATACACTACCTTGTAACTCACCGGCTAAGTATGAATGTTGTGTTGGGAATTCTTAAGTAGGATGATTTATAATTATTTGAATGGATTGGGATGCCTTTTCATTTAAATAAAGAAATTGTAAATCACCGAACCATAAGTTTATATTCACCTATTTACATTGTTTGGGATACCTCTCTATGTAAATAAAGAATTATAAACAAGTGGGCTTATTTGTATCCGAAATAACATAAGTATGAAGTCAATAAACACTAGGTACAACAACAGATTACCTACTAGACTATGATTGCAACTACTATCCCAATTTCCATTAATATTCAACTACTATATCGATTACTAATGATATTCGACTACTATATCAATTTCCATTTATTGGATTCCTACGTCAATTGCTATTGTTGTTCAACTACTATATCAATTGCTATTGATATTTGACAACTATATCAATTTCTATTTGATATTCAAATATATCAATTTCTGTACAACTACTATATCAATTTCCATTAATATTCGACTGCTATATCAATTTCCTTTGATATTCGACTATTATATGGACTCTACTGATATTCAACTATGTTATCAATCTCTATTGACACACCATATTCTGAGACAAATCAAACTACATCACTGGTAATCACAGACTCTAGTCCTCATAAGTAACCACACCTCTTCATCGACACCACTCCAACATATAACACACATAGAACTTCGGGACGAAGTTCCCTTAAGGGGTAGAGACTGTAACAATTCGCATTTTCAGGTTAACTTCTATTTCCGAAAATTTCACTATTCATTTTTACTATTCACTTTCACTATTCACTCCTAAATTTTTTATTTCATATTCTCGTAAGTTAAACTATTTTAATGATAATCCGAGAGTTTGACACTCGTCGGATCATTTCTGCAAAAATCACGAAACCGTGTCCGAGATTTACTTTTAGGTTTAAACATCATTCCAGCATCCCGATATGTCCATAAAACACTATAAACAATAGAAATATTATTTTCTTTCATTTTATGACAATTCCAAAAGTTTTGGAATTTTACGTTTTCCAGTTCAGCGTTTTACGCGAATTACGCGTTTTAGACCCGCGTTTCCAGTTTTAACAGCGTTTAAGCAACCCGATAGAACTTATCACTTACTAAATATGCTAAGATAGGTTATATTAATAAGTTCTAACATATTTATAAGTTTCATATTTTTAAGATACCCGGTTTTAAGTTTCGTGACTTATATACTTACTGTTATCGATTACCGGAACCAAAACTGACTCCATAAACCAGATAATACCAAATTTTAACCATCTAGTCATCCAAGACTTATGGTGAACGACTTTAGGAAGAGTCACCATGACACTTGGTGTCTTGATGATAAGCTTGTCCAAGATTTCAACACCTTGCAACTTAGGCTCCAAGTTTAGCCTAATCTTGCAACACCTTGCAAAACTTTGCTAACAAGCTTAGTTAGTCACCTTCCTAGCACCTTCTCAAGGCCCTATATAACCCCTCCTCTCCCTCTTTGTCGTTCACCACACACAACACACAAACACATTCATGATTTTCTCTCTACTTCAAGTATTATTCAAGAATACAAGTTCCATATCAATTCCAAAGCTCTTGTAAAGCTTTGATTGATCCAAAGTCCTTGTTTCTTCCATCCTTTGGTGATCTTCCATCCACACAAGAAGTGTCTTGTAGAGACTTCAAGTGCCTTCTCAAGTAGTCACAAGTTGGTGTCAAGAGATTAGAGAAGTTGGAAGCTAGAGATCCTAGTTCAATCAAAGTCCTATCCTTACTAGTTACTTTCATTTCTTTGTTGAAAACCAAAAGTTGTAAGCAAACCCTAACATACTTTCTTGTTAAATATCATATTCATGCTATTTACATATCATTCATGCTATATTTTGTCTTGTGATTATGACCATGATGTTTAAAAATGAGTAAAACAAGTATTGGTATATATATGTTAACTTATGTTAAGATAACAAGTAAACTAGTGACTTTCTTGGTGAAATCTGATCAAAATGGTATAATCATGATTTTGGACAATTACATATTGTAGTAGAGGACTTAAAAAGGAAAACATAACAATTTGAACCACCTAAAACGAGTACACGAGTCAAAAGTTATGGCCAAAAGAAGTTAGCGAAACCAAAACGCCGAATCTACCAAAATAGCATTCTGATCAAAATCCGTATTTTTTCGAGGCCCTTCTGCTCCGATTCATCAAAAAGTTAAAACACGAAAGTTTTCCGGAACAACGTTTTTGTTCAGGGATAAAGAAGCTCGAGCCCTGAAAACGCTTTTTGAGTGACATTTTTCTTCAAATTCTTAACAGCCCATTTTTATATCAAATGACCATGTAAAAGTTATGATTAAATGAAACCAAGAGGTCTAATGACCTAAAGCCAAGACCACAACCATGGCTAAGGCCAAGGTTGAGTCTCAAGGCCATGGAACAATGACCAAAGGTCACGACGAAGCCATGACTAATGACCATATAAACTTACCTAGGCGAAAACATGAGCAAAAGAGTTAGCGATAACTTAAACATACAATTTGGATCTACTTCATCTAAATAACCATGAGACTCAATGTAATAACAATCTTCATGTAAAAGTAAACTTTCCTAAGTTTATTCAAATATTGGACATGTAACTTTTCGGATCAAAACTTATATATATTTTATCAAATACTACAATAGTAGGGAGCCTCATGTGAGGAGTTCATTAAGTAAGCCGTCGAGATGAGTTGTGGATTTACGAATTAAAGTGTCCTGGCTCCTCGAACGTTTACTACATGACTTCTGAATTATGTCGGCCCGAACGGTAGTAAGCGATATATAAACCATACATGTTTCATAAACCATTTCTTTTCAAAGACTTACACTATACTAAGTACTACATCATGGACTAAATGCAAGACATATATATAGGCAATTCTTCATATTCTTTACTCCAATCCTAAGTCGCGACATTCTATTATAGGTTGCTCGTAGAAACCTTCGCGATTCGACCATCACATTCACTACTTGCTATATAACTTAAGGTGAGTTCATAGCCCCACTTTCCATTACTTAATTGTTTTACTAACCCTTGGGGGAAATACATGCTATTTTAAATCGAACACAATGCTTTTCAATTGTATGCTTGCCTGATTGTTTTATTATCACTAAGTACCATCCTTGCTAAAACCAATATCCCTTATTATGAACCATTTAATCACTAGTAATAGTGAGCGCGAATATTGTGAATAGGCCTATTGGGATTGACGAATCCCATTTGTATTGACTAAGTTCAAACAAATGCAGTAATATTTTAGATTTAGGTATGTTAGCAAAGTACCTACCGGGATAACTCCACCGATTGATATTGGTACCCGTTAACGTTTTGGTGTCATAAGCTTAGTGTCATAATACATTTTATGGGTGTATAATAACGTAGCCTACCTGTTTTGTTTTCCAACCATGAGTATGAGTCTAATTAACTCATACTACCAACATATTGTGTTCAACCATTAAACAAACTCTATGAATATCACTCAACCTTTGTGTTGACCTCTTAAGCATGTATTTCAGGTCCATGATGATCAAGGATGGCACGGAAGCGAATATTCAAAAGGGCTATAAATTTTATTATCATTCGAAAACTCATCTAATGAAATTTGTAAACATGGAACCATCTGGGACCTCATTTTGTAATCTCTGATATTTATATAATTTGAATGATAAATCCTTTAAAACGACTCAATTAGAGTTCGTTTTCTATTATTATGACTGTTGTGCCGTCGAGTAACACCCAAGTTGAATTCCGCTGCATTCATGAATTGGGGGTGTTACACTTCCGTTATCTGTGACAATTATCTTAGGTAATCCGAACCGGCACACAATGTTATCCCATACGAACTTCTTGACTTCTTTTTCGGTGGTTTTGGCTAACGGCTTTGCCTCCATCCACTTAGTGAAGTAGTCTATTGCAACGATTACGTATTTGACCTTTCCTGGAGCTTCGGGTAAAGGCCCCAGGACGTCCATTGCCCACTGATAGAAAGGCCATGGTGCCATGACGGAGGTCAGTGTTGTTTTTGGCAACTTGGGAACCGGAGCGTGTATTTGGCATGAATCGCACTTCTGAATTACTTCCCTAGTATCGCGGTGCATGGTTGGCCAATAATAACCTTGCCGCATGAGCATGACCACTACGGATCGTGGTCCGGAGTGCATTCCACATGCCCCTTCGTGTAATTCCTGATGATGTAATTGGCTTAAAGAGGTCCCACACATCGTAACATTAGGCCTAAGTATGACTTTTTGAATAGCACATCGTCCAGTGGGGTGTAATGGCTTATTTTCATTCGGAGGGCTCGACCTCATTCTGATCTTCCGGCCAGATCCCTTCTTTTAAGCATCGGAGGATAGGTGACATCTAGTTTTCCTCCTCCTCTTCCACTACTGCATTGATTAGCTTCACCTCAGTAGATGGCTTTTCTAATACTACTACCAGGATTTCTTTCGTTAGATGATCAAATGCTACGGACGCGAGTTTGCTTAGTATGTCGGCCTTTTGGTTCTGAGCTCTTAGGATATTTTTTATTTTGAAACGTTCGAAACAGGCAATGTGCTCCTTGGCCTTGGCCAAGTATTTTGTCATACTCTCCATATATGCCGTGAAGTCTCCATTAATCTGACTTGCTACCAAATTTGAGTCCACCCGCACGTCCAATGCTTTTATTTGCATGCTTCTGGCAATTCTCAGTCCGGCTAACAATGCTTCGTACTCTGCACCGTTGTTGGTAGCGTCGAAGTTTAACCGGAGAGCATAAGTATATTCTTCCTTATCTGGACTGATTAGAACCAAACCTGCTCCGGCGCCTTTTTTGCTGGACGCTCCGTCAGTATAGAGTATCCAGTCTTCCTCTTGGGAGATGTCACATATCTCCTTGCCCCTTCCTTTTGAACCCTCTTCATAAACGCCGATAGGGATTTCATTAATAAAATATGCCAAGACTTGTCCTTTGACTGCGTTTCGCGGTACGTAGGTGATATTATAAGCTCCGAGTTCTACGGTATATTTAGCGAGATGTCCAGATGCCTCTGCCTTGCTCAATACTTGCTTGATAGGTTGATCCGTTATGACCTTGACAGGATGAGCTTCAAAATATCGTCTCAATCTTCTGGACAAGTGTTGTAGAGCTAGGGCCAATTTCCCTACCGGAGCATACCTCCTTTCGGCTTCGTGCAGCGTCCTGCTAACATAGTGCACCGGAATCTGTCGTCCTTCTCTTTCTACTAGAATAACTCTACTGATTGCTTCTTTGGCAGCCGATAGGTATAAATACATATCTTCTTTCGGTTTTGGTGTAGTGAGGCAGGGAAGTTCTAGAATTATTTTCTTCATTTCCTGAAAAGCTTCTTCGGCAGCTTCTGTCCATTGATACTGGTCTTTGTTATCCTTGGTAATGTTTTTAAGGGTTTCAAAGAAAGGTAAGGACCTTTCGGCTGATTTGGACAAGAAATGATTTAATGCTGCGAGCTTGCCGCTCAGGCTTTGCATTTCCTTAAGAGACTTGGGTGATTGCATGTCGGCAATCGCCCTTGTTTTCGTCCGATTTGCGACCGGAAGACCGTATCTACCAACTTCTGGTAAGTTGCTCCGGCGTTTTTTAATCCGAATGGCATCTTAGTATAGCAATATGTTCCGTGATCGGTGTAGAAGGCAGTTTTCTCTTCGTCTTCTTTTGCCATTTGGACTTGATGGTATCCTTTATAAGCATCGACGAAGCATTTGTAACGGAATCCTGTTACGGAATCCTGTTACTGACTCAATTTTCCAATTTTCTGGTAATGGGTAATAGTCCTTTCGGCAAGAGGAATTGAGGTTCTTGAAATCGATACACATTCTCCAACTACCATCCGGCTTCTTTACTAATACCGGATTTGATATCCATGTCGGATATCAGACGGGTCTGATGATTCCGGCTTTCAGCCATTCCTCCACATCCTTGTTTATGGCTTGGTTCTTTTCTTCTGAGAAGAACCTTTTCTTTTGTGCTACGGGCTTGTCCTGAACGTTTGCGTTGAGCTTGTGCTCAGCGACCCATCGGGGAATGCCCTTCATATCCGAAGGTTCCCATGCAAAAACATCTCGACTGTTTTTAACTAGGGCTATCAGCTGCTTTCGTCCTTCCTTTGAGAAACTTCTTCCTATCGTTACTAGTTGCTCCGGATATGCTGGATGGATCAAGATTTCTTCAGTTTTTGTAGCTTCGTTAGTGATTGTTGTTTCCGAAGGGGGCCTCGTTTCGGTTTCTTTCTCCAATAGGAATTTTTCCTCTAATATCCTGCATTCAGAAATGATGATGGAACGAGTTACCAAGGTAGCAATGCCTCTTGGGGGTAGGGAACTTCATCATGGAATGTATCGTTGAAGGGATGGCTCTTAACTGCTTGATTCCGGAGCGTCCTAGTATTATGTTGTAAGGGGAAGGAGACCTTACTACCGCAAATTTCATTGTTGTTTGCCGATACAATCCTTCACTTCCGAAGCATACTTCCAGCTCGATTTTTCCTAACGGATTAATCGCTTCTCCGGCAAAACCTACTAGGGGTGTGTTTGTCTTAGTGAGTCTCGATCAGATGGAGGAGTCGAAGTTTAAGAAACAGTGTTCGTACATGACTTCCACCGAAGCACCTTGGTCAACGTACACCCTTCGGACTGTGTATCCTTCGACTTTTGTCTCGACTATGAGTGGTTCTTCCGAGACGTCTCCGGGTAAGATCGGAGGAAAACTGATAGGAGCATTCATCCATTCTTCTTCCTGATCCATGCTTTTGCGTTTTCGTCCTTTCTCCTGGTATCGGACCATATTTATGACCCTACCCGGGTTGGCTTGGTGATTTCCCCTTTGAGGTGCTTGATTCCTTTACCGGACATCCCTGATCAGATGGTCCAGTTTACCCGTTTCCAAGGCCCTTTTGAGCTGCTCCTTCAAGTTATGGCAGTCATTTGTAAGGTGTCCCTTTTCTCCATGATAATCACAATACTTGTCCATGTTCTCCCTTGACGGTCTTCCCTTCAACGGAGGGGGCGCCGGTAGTCTGAGATGATGCTCGGTAGCTAGGATTTCTTTAGGAGCCTTGGTAAGTACATTCAAGTCTAACGGCCGGGTGTCCCTCCTGTTTCTGTCGTTACGGCGATACTCCCCTATGTAGTCCGTCCTATTGTCATTCTTCACTGGACCGTAGGGTATAAAATGATTGTTTTGACGAGGCCTGAATTCTTCCCGGCGATTGTCCTGCCGACGATTTCCCCGGAAGGAAGATCGTCGAGCGTTTGAGTCATGATTGTTGTAAGGGCTGTAGTAGTGATCCCTCTTGTAGTTGTCCATCCTTTCCCCTCTTGGTACTTCGGCTGATCGATATGCTTTTTCAGAGCGGATGAAGTCATCAACCCTTATCATCATTTCGGTTACTAATCGGGGGATTTTTTTGGAGAACCTTTTTGCTAGCTCCGGACACTTGCAACCGTCGATGAAAGAGGATATCTGCATTACCTCTGGTACTCCAGAAATGCGGCTAGCTTCATCCGTCCATCGTTCTTTAAATTCTGATAACCCCTCATTGGCTTGCCGGACGATTTTAGTGATTTCCATGGGGTCCCTGATGCATTTTCTTCGAAGGGCGAATCTTTGCACAAATTGCTCACATAAGGTGTCCCAATTGTCGATGCTTCCTCGTGGTAGGCTGTCGAACCATCCTCTGGCGGCATTGTCTAAAGTCTGTTGGAACATCATGCACCATATGGGCATGGGTCAGGCGCCCTGGTTGGCGGCTCCTTCGAATCTTGTGATATGATCATCCGGATTTGTGGACCCATCGTACAATTTGATATACGAAGGCATCGAATATTTTGTATTTTTTGGTCCGGAGAAGTCAATGATCCTTCGGGTGAAAGGACTCTTTGATGCTGCTTTGAAGGGTTTAGAAAGATCGTCCGTCATTTCTTCTTCTGCTTTTTGAGCTCCGGTATCTTGGGGTTCTTCGTCTTCGAAGTCGAGCTGGATAGGCTTAATCGGTGTTTCCCCTGTGGCATTGTGTTGTTGGATTAAAGCTTTCAAGGCGATGAGATGATTCTGGATTTGTTCTATGCTGCTAGCATTGACATCTGGATCTTTTCCACTTCCTTCAGGTGTTGTAGGAGTAGGACCTGTCATCTCTTAGCTTCGGTAGAGTGAATGACGAGTCCCACGGATGGCGCCAATTTGTTGAAGTAAAATCTTGCTTTTACCTTCGACAAGCGGATATGCCCTCCGGACTCTGCTTGGTCCTTCGGGTGAAAGGTATCTCTCGGCGAAGGAAGGTTCCTCCAGATACCTGCAAAATAGATACATCCGTTAGACTCGCCCCGGGAGTATCCCCAGGACCAACCTCCGGCGTGAGAGTAAGTATATGTTTTAGAGAGAGAGAGTATGAATATAAAATAAGTTATAAGATGGAAAGAAAGTTGTTTAACCTTGATGATTTCTTCTCTATTTATAGGCTAACTTGGTAAGGTACAAGGTTGATTGATACTTACCCCTTAATGGTTGCTTGTTTATGCTCCATTTATCAAGTACTTATGTACTTGTTTGTACTTTGATTTACTTTGATTCATTTAGGCATCGTCTATCCGGAGTGCTTGTTAATCCGGAAGGGTATAGTCTTCCTGATTCTGTCAAGTGGCTAGCCTTGCTTTATTAGTCCATTCTATTTGACTGTTGGTTCGATCCCTCCGGATGTAATCCAGAGGGTACATACGGCAACAGAACCTCTATCAATGATTTATTCACGTTATTGGGTTAGCTAGAAACAGAAACTCAGCTCATGTTATGCTCAATAGTTAATACTGTATAGACAGTTTTCATTTTTTTCTTCTTTTTTCGAAAAGGCATGAAGGATTTATTAGAATAAAAAAGAACCAGAGTTACATTGTTTTACAGTTTACCACCTTTGGGATCATGCCAACATATAAGTTAGTAAGTAGTGATCACCTTGATATCTCACTCAATGTGATCTTATATACTTCCCCAAATGTGAAACAATCTGTGTCACAAAGTTCTATACTTCTTATATATCAAATATGAAACCATGTTTTGAGAGGGAAAAAAGATATACAATAGAACAAGTGAACAACACAATACTCAAAGACACGTCAAAATAATAATAATAATAAATAAATAAATAAAAATATAAATGAAAAAAATGAAAATATAGCATGGTCACTTGAATTGATTAAGACAAGATTTCACGTCACTAACAATAATAATCGAAACTACTTCGATTGTAAGGTTTCTTAAGTTATAATTATAACAACCAAAAAAAAACAATTAAATATTGATAAACACACATTAAATGATAGGTAGTACGCGATAATAAAGCGAGGGAGTATGTCTCGCATGTTGCGGCGAAACTTTTTGGATTTGATATTTGCGTTTTTTGAATGACAATTTTAGTCGTACGTAACTCAAAAGCAAGTATTTGACTCGTTTTATTCGAAATATGACATTTTTTTATTGGCATATTAATGAATATTTTGAATATTTGTTAGAGAGTAATTTGAAAAATTGTTCTTGTGGTTTGGTCAAATTACACGTTTCGTCTTTGTGCTTCACTGTTACGTGCATTTTTGATCCTTCAATTGTGAAATTTGGCAAACAACAAGGAGGATTTTTGCAATGATGGAGGACCAAAAGTGCATGTAACAGTGCAAAATAAGAACGATCTTTGCACTTAATAAACCATAAGGACTAAATGTGTAATTTTGCCAAACGAAAAGGACGATTTTGCAATTTACTCTTTATTAGATAAGTGATAAATAAAGTTTATTGTATAAATAATTGTAAAAGGTGTAAATTTAAGAAAGTTTTTGTAACGCGTTACATAATTTGGACATGTGTTTTGAATTTTTATAACTAAATTTGTATTTGAACAAACTTTGGGATAATTTTTAAAGTTATTCAATAGGGTAAAAGCCTTTGACCCGTTCGCCAAATCTTGTTCAGTTCCATCCAAGCTCGGTTTTGTGTGGTGGTTTAATTTTTTTTTTTTTTTTTTGCAAAAAACATACATCACAGTTCAATATTTTATATAAAAACATATAAAAGTTTTGCAATATTGAGCTCATTTTGTTCACAATATGAATAAATTCTCGACGGTATACTTTTTATAAGGAAAACGGTAGATATTCGTTAGATATGTGATAAATAAAGTTTATTATTTAAGAAAAAAAAAGGTAAAAAAAGAAAGTGCATGGTAATTATCGTACCTTTATTTGTTATTAAATATGTGTTTAAAAAAACTTTATAATAGTTTTTAAAGTCATTCGGTAGGTTAAGTAAGTATTTTGAAAGTTCATTTTTTTCTTTCAAAAATATATATGAGGGAATTGCAAAAATCGTCCCTAAACTTTGCTCAGATTGCAAGTATCGTCCCAACCATTTGGAAAGTGCAGATATCGTCCCTGTGGGAAAAGTTCTGGCAAAATTTCGTCCCTCATTTCTAACGACGTTATGTGGGGACTTGTTTGCACATCACGACCCTTACACATGAGGGCTTTTTGGTCTTTTTACACCTGGTCCCCATTTATATTCCCCCAAAACAGATTCATTTGCACTTTTTCGTTGACTTAAACAAAACACCCAAATCCCTCAAACCCTAGAATAAAAATCACTCCTCAAATAATTTCTTTGAATGCAAATCTCATCCCCAAAGTTAATACCTCTAAAAACTTTCAATTATGGTAACTGGAATACAAGAATGGTACTTTAGAAATGAAGGGTCAACATTTAATCCGCATGAAATTTATGGTAAGAACATGTAATGGAACAGTGATGAAGTAGGTTAATCAATTTTGTTAATGTTGGTATTCTAATCCATTTTTTTTTCATGCAACAGCTGATCATCCAGAAGTTTTCTCAATGAAGGTGTTTCATGGTGGAACTTTCACACCATCACCTAATAGGAAGTACTTTGGGGGTAAGATACAATATGTAGACTTGTTAGATATAGAGTCGTTTAATGTGGATGTTTTACATTCTGTTGTGAAGATGCTCAAATATGATCCTAGGGAAATGATGTTCTGTCACTTTAGGATACCTGACAAGACACTAGACTGGGGTTTAAGGGCTTTGGCAAGTGATGATGATGTTATTAACCTTTCCCAATATGTTAAAGATAATAAGGTTATTGATGTCTTTATTGAACATGGGGAGACCACAGTTGAGAGCTACTACATGCCCAAATTTTCACAAACTGTCCAAATAAGTGAGTTGAATGAGAATGTTGATGTAGCTGCTTTAGATGAGGAGGCTGCTCTAGGATTAATGGTTAAAAAAACACAAAAAAAGGGGAAGTTTCTTGGGTTGCCTAAGTGTAGACAGAGGCTAGCTTTAGACTGGTTAACAAATAATATAGATGGGGAGTCAAGTGGGTTAGGAGATGATACTGAAATGGTGAGTGAGCATGTTAATGATGGTGAGGCTAGTGGTGAAGGTGTGAATGTTGAACATGGTAATGAGGAGGTTAATGATGGTGAGGCTAGTGGTGAAGGTGTGAATGCAGACATGTATGATGACTTTGTTGAGGAGGAACATGATACTGATGGGAATGTTAGTAGTGGTCCAGAAGAGATTGTAGATGAAGAACATATTATAGAGGACTTAGATGTGAATATGGAAGGGTTTAGGTTCAGTGTTGAAACAGAAAATGAAAGAGAAAATGATCCTATGCAACCCCGATTGAATATCAATGATGATGACTTGCAGGTTATTGACTATGATTCTTTTGAAAGTGATATTGATGATGATGATATTGAAGGTAGTAGAAAAGTAGCACTTAGGAAACTAAAGAAAAAGGGTAACAGTTCTGGTGATGGTAGCATTTTCAACAAGCTGTTTGTTGGAAAAGAGTTTGGAAATAGAGAGGAAGTAAAGGATACAATAAAGGCACATGCAGTTGAAACTAGAAGACAGATATCCATTGTGAAAAATGATAATGTGAGGGTAAGGGCAAAGTGCTTTGGTACTATACCAACATTGAGTGATGCTGACATGGGTGCTTTTGGGATGACTAAACAAAAGGGGATTACTATAAATGAAGGAGGTAAGGATAAGGGTATAAATGGTAATGGGAAAAAGGATAAGGGGACAAAGGCTGCTACCCTTAAAGGTAAGGGCAAAAAGGTAATTACAAATGAGGAAGAAGACAAAAAACAATGCCCTTCGCAGGTGTATGTGGTTAAGACAGAGAAAGAGAAATGGTTGGTGAGGACCTTTAAAGATGAACATAGCTGTCTTCATTCAAGACAAATAAAAGCAGCAACTGCATCTTTTCTCTCTAAACATCTTATAGATCTTGTGAATCTGAATCCAGAAATCCCTATTAGGGCAGTACAACATCAAATGCAGAAACAGTTTGGGATTGGTGTTTCAAAACATAAAGCTTTTAGAGCTAAGTCAAAGGCAGTAGAAGAGGCCAAAGGTGATGAGTCAGTTCAATATAGTATATTGAGAGATTATGTGATGGAATTGAAGAGGGCAAATCCTAACACTACAGTCAAGATAGATGTATACAGAGAAGAAGATCCTGAGTGCAAAACAAGGATCTTTAGAAGGATTTATGTGTGTTTAGGGGCACTTAAAGAAGGGTTTAAAGCAGGTGGCAGAGAACTATTAGGTCTAGATGGTGCATTCATGAGAGGAAGTTACAATGGACAACTACTTACAGCTGTCTCTGTGGATGCAAATAATGGCATATACCCTGTGGCATATGGTATAGTTGAATCTGAAAACTTACACTCTTGGAAATGGTGGCTGAATTGTCTAGGAGATGATCTTGAGTTAAACAGAAACTCAAACTTTACATTCATCACGGATAGACAGAAGGTATGTATTTGAATTACAATTGAATTATAATTGAATTGTAATTGAATTGTATTTGAATGGTACTTGAATTGTATTTGAATTGCAGGGTTTGTTACCAGCTATTAAGCACTTATTTCCTGCAGCAGAACATAGGTTCTGTGTGAGGCACATAAATGAGAACCTCCATTTGACTTGGAAAGGTGGAGTGTACAAAGAACTTTTATGGAAGGCTGCTAAAGCTACAACAATTGTGGAGTTCAACAAGGCAATGGATGCTCTAAAAGGATACAATGTAAAGGCATATGAGTGGTTGAAAAATATTCCAGCAGAGCATTGGAGCAGATCTCATTTCACAGGTATTACTCTTGCAAAATATTATGTTAAGTACAATGTATTACAAAAGTGTTTAGGAGTTTAAACTATATCATATATATGTAAACAGGTAGGGCACATTGTGACATTCTTATCAACAACATATGTGAAGTCTTTAACAGACAATTACTAGAAGCTAGGGATTCTCCAATAGTCACAGGCCTAGAATATGTTAGAGAATATTTGATGAAAAGAATAGTTGCTGTTCAAAAAATGATTGAAAAGTCAGATGAGCCACTTACCCCTTCTGTTACAAAAGTGTTTAAGGCCATTAAAGATGAATCTGCTAAGTACAATGTGGAATGGAATGGTGCTGATCTGTTACAAGTGAAAGGTCCATGGAATGACCAACATGTGGTTAATTTGCAATAAAAGAATTGTTCTTGTAGAAAATGGGAAGTCTCAGGCCTACCATGCAAGCATGCAGTAGCAGCAATCCATAACATGGCTGAAAATGGCATGAGTGTTGGTCTGCCTGAGGCTTGGGTCCATCCCTCTTATAGGCTAGACACTTGGAAACAACAATACTCCTTCAAGGTCAACCCAATAATTGGTCCACACTTATGGGAGCACACTGAATGGCCAACAACATAGCTACCACCTAAAATTGCTCCACAGATTAGAAGACCTTCCAAAAAGAGAAAGAAAAGTGTGGTTGAAATTGAAGAGTTGGTGCAAGCTGGGAAATTGTCTAAAAAGGGTCAAACTGTGACATGTAGTGTTTGCAAGGCCAAAGGGCATAACAAAAGGAGTTGTATGGTTGGTAAGTCTGCAAGTTATGGTGGTCAAACAAGTGGAAGTCAAGCACAAACATCTCAACCAGTTGGAAGTCAAGCTCCAAGAGGAAGTCAAGCTGCAAACACTCAACCAGGTGGAAGTCAGATTCCAATAAACAGGAGAATGACCAAGAAGGGTGCAAACAGAGTAGTCACACCCACCAAGTAGTTTATGTGTTATGATATTGTTCTAGACTTGTTTTAAACCTCTTATGTTTATGACTTTAGTACTCTTTTGGTATTTTTCTCTTTTGGTAGTGTAGTGTGAAACTATTATGGTAATCCTGCAAATTTTCAATCTAACAAGTGCACAACTTGTTACATGTATGGTATTGCCATTTCTAGTACTCTTTAACAAATGCACTCTTTAATGTTGTTCCTTTTAGTGCATTCATTTTATGACTTGTATTGTATTGTTAAATGTACTCTTTAACAAGTGCATAACTTGTTACTCATACAATCTGCACTATAACCCCAAGGTATCACAACACTTGTAACAAACATGATAATGAGATTTCATTAAACATTAGCAAGCTTACATCCATAATCAGTTCACATTACATCCAAAATTATTGACCATTACATATTGGTCAATTTTTACTAAGCTTAAATCCATAACCAGTTAAAATTACATCCAAAATCATTGACCACAAGATACATAAAGGTCAATTTTTAGTTTCAACATACCACTAGAATATTACATCAAGAAAAGATAAACAAAAAGCAAACTGCAAACCAAACAAATCTTCAATCTTGAATTTGTTGCTGCCATTGCATCCATTGATTGTTGAAGAGCATTCCTTGACCTTAGTAACCCTTGGATGATCTGGACTGAACGAGCACACATAGGGGGATCAACCCATGTAAAATACCCACAATTAACCTACAAACAAGTGTTAGTAACATCACTTAACCAAAAATGTTGTACAATCAATATGGATAAACTGACATTAAAGCTTACATTTGCAATTTGGGCACAACACAAAAAACGACGACCTGGGTTATGATCAGTCCATGAAGTACGAAGGACAGCTTGGTTACCACAAAAACAATTCACCATATCAACTTAATTTTGTTAAAGAAATAAATTAGGGTTAGGGTTTACTTTAATATTATGCTTTGGGATTGATTTGGGGTTTTTTTTAATTTGGGTGGGATGTGGATGAGGTATTAAAAGGGAACGGTGGGGAATATAAATGGGGACCAGGTGTAAAAAGACCAAAAAGCCCTCGTGTGTAAGGCACGTGATATGCTAACCAGTCCCCCATAACGACGTTAGAAATGAGGGACGAAATTTTGCCCAAACTTTTCCCACAGGGACGATATCTGCACTTTTCAAATGGTTGGGACGATACTTGCAATCTGGGCAAAGTTTAGGGACGATTTTTGCAATTCCCTCAATATATATTAAACTTCAACATTTTTTATAAAATCATACGTATGTAAAAGGTATATCAATGTTGGGTTCATTTTTATGTAAAAGGTATATTTTAGTGAACAAAGTTTGTTGTATAGAAAAGTCGTAAATAGCAAAAGGTTCAAGGTAATTTTCTGAAAGGTTGTTTTTTTATTTTTTAGTTGTTTTTGGCTTCGTATCGTGCCGTGTTAAATACTACTACCTCCGTTCTATAAAAACTATAAACTTTTATTTTTTCTAGTCTTTTTTTTTTCAACTTTAACCGTAAATATTTTTGTGTACATTATATAACACTTGACGAAAACTATATGAATAAATTGGGATTTAAATATATTTTCATTGGTATGATTTTTATCAAATACTATATAATGCAAATAAAAATATTTAAAGTCAAAGTTGAAAAAAAAAAAACATTAAAAAGGTCAAAATGGACAATTACTATGGGACGGAGGGAGTAGTTATTTTTGTTAGCCGTATATTACAAGTTATTGATAAAGGATAAGCTTGATAAAATGGCGTTTATGTGTACATTAAAGACGATTAGCAATGATGTGCTAATTATCTTTAATATACTCCTAAACGTCTTCTTATCAAGTTTGTCATTTAGCAATGACTTGTAATATAGGTCTAACAATTTTTTGGCTTCGTATTCGGCAGTGTTAAAGGACGCCGTTGCCGTTCGTCACCGTAATTGGGCATATTTATAATGACGAAATACCACAATAATGTAAGCGTTCGTGGTTAGCTCGTTTGATCAAGAAGCTTATGTGATAACATACCACGTGTCGTCATATTTTTATATAATAAAATGTTTATAATCTATTATCATGTGTAACGATTTCATATGTAGTTGATTTAATAGTTGATAATTTGATTATGTGACGTATTGTTTATTTGATTTAATTAGTATTTTATTACTTTTCGTAACATATTAAGAATTGTGAGGATAGTCATGCAAAGCGCAACAAATTTGCTTTCATAATTGTACCTACCAACTTATTTTTTGGATTTAATAATTTGACCTAAATGAAAGTTGGCCGAGTAATCAGATAAGTTCACTGCGTGTGAAGAATAAATATGGTAGCAACTAATTTCTTCAACAACACGAGACAGCATGGCCCGTGCGATGCACGGGCTTTGTTCATTGTAAAGAATCACCCGTTTTGCAAGGGTTATGCGTATTTAATTATTATATGCTTAGTGTGCTTCTTGGGGAGGAACACTTTTACATCACAATACTTTACATGATTATATCTACAATAAGCTTAATGATAACTTATATAACACATGTAACATGTTGCAAACAAAATGCCATTTTATTCGTGCTTAATTTACTAAATGTCTTTTGTATATTACTGGTGTTGGTATTATAGAACATTAACCATCAAACGCAACAATACAAATGCAAGTACATTAATAATTTGTTTTAGTGGTAAGTATACAATCATACATTCATATAATGGGATTGTACATACCAAAGCAATATTGTATCAAGTATAAACACAAAACTTTTAATCAAGTTTCTTCATACCTAAAATTCAGCATAATTTTTTTCAGCAAACTAAACTTAAACATTAATACTTGCAATTTGAACGTTGCTACAAACCTACAATAGTGTGAACTTCAACTTTCTTTTGTTTGATCTTTTCTAGATGGAATTGCTTTTTATTATCATATTTTTCTGCAAATCTGGTTTCTACTTCACTACAACATCAGTTGGTGTGCTTGAAATTAATTGAGGACTGATCACATGTGGAAGTCTCCTCATGTATAATTGTTAGATGAATCGTTAGGTGATTGAAATATTCATCAATAACAAGTTACATAGTTTCTCCTATTTCACAGTTAAGAATCTATTACAAATACATAAATACAAAAAAAAAAAAAAAAAAAAAAAAAATGCATCTTCCTAAATGTATGAGCTTAGAGATCTCTTAATGTGTCACTCAGTATCCGTGCAATTGTTTAGATATGTCTTTGAACTTACTACTATAACTTCAATTGCGATACTCAGTTATTGAGTGTCACGGCTATAGGACAATGCTTCTATAACTATTACGGGTCATAAATGATAATCCAAATAAACGTTACATTACTCATTTATCTGTCATCCTCGAGCTTAAACTACTAACTCTATTAATCCAAACAACCTCTGACTGTATCAAAATATATGCGCCAAACATAAGGCAACACATGACATTCCACACACAAAACAACATAAATACTTATATAACAACCACCTATATCAACATTAACATCTAAACTGGATATTTTCAGACCCATAATGCTCAGAGTCATCTTCACCCTTTAAACAGCCAAACACCCCTTTAAATAAATTTGCAATGTATAAAAATAAAAGAGAAGATAGATAGATATTTTCTAACATACATACTTTCTTCAGACGGATAATTAGGTGTCTTCTATAAGGTGAAGCGTTTGCCAATAAACAAAGATGATCCACCGACAAATCGATATTTATACAAAAACTAATCAAAATGATTACCTGATTGTGTCCATTGAAGGCGTCGTCAATTCAATTTAGTCTTTTCACATTACATAATATACCTGCAACAAAAAAGAATAAAAAAGTTTAAACTGTGATCTACCCTCTGCCAACTGTTCTGGGTATCCAAATCCCAAATCGAGACATATATAGAACAATTGAAAACATAAAAATTGACATCACATCCAGAATCACATATTTTAGTAACAGAAGCAAAAGTCATAGTAACGCTCAGTATGTAGGAAACAACAGATAAATCAATAGAAGGAAGGTGTGTCAACTGAACCAATACCTGCTAATTGTATAAACTCACCATTACCGGAGCTAACCCAAACACCCCCTTAATCATCTGGTATTTCGGTTGGCTAGGTACGGTACTGCTGAAAACTGCTCCACTGCTCCTTTTTTCACTATTCCTATGAATGTTGGCCTGCAAAATGGTTTGTGGCAAAATTTGAGTGATGACTTTTAGTCAAAATACATGACCTTTATTGTAATACGCTACTGTTGGTAGTGATTTTGACCTTAGAAATTCCCCATTATGTTATTGATTGGTTTTGTAGGCGTTTGACTAATAGTCACTTTTATAACACAACATCAATAACTCACATCCAATTGCCACATGATTACTGAAATACCCTTTTCGGATGCAAGCAACATGATTAAATAACCCTTTGAAGTATGATCAGATTACAGGCTGTTTCAAGAAATTACCTGTACCATAATGTCGAAGATCCCGGTACCACCAAAGGCTCTCCTTACCAAGCTTGAGTTCATTTAGGCGATTATCCAAGGAATCTAGACGTTCTTCCCTTTGACTTCCACCAATAAGAGTTACCCTTTTCAACCCGTACCTAACCCGCTCAGTTACACTTTTCAACCCGCACCTAGCCCGCCCATTTGACATACAAACTTACCAATAACTTTAGAAATCCCCAGGCCAAGACCAATAGAGGAATAAGTGAATGACATAACAGCAGCCAACATGGAAAGCCATGAAATCTGGTAAAATCTAGGATTTGAGAAAATAGAATTTCTACAATACCAAACATAAGCATGTATGGTGTTCCCAACTTGATCTTTTTATTGCTCTGTATACATAAATCATCAAAAGATAAAGTAATATTAGTAACACATTAGCTAATAGTAAATATTGACATTAAAAAAAGCAAATTACATAATAGGTTACAACTAAAGTTTTAATAAATTATTAAATTTCTATAGTTTTTCTTACAGAATGTTTATTGAATCTTTTGTCTTTTAAAAATAAACAATCATTGAAAACTTATTTAAGTGTAGGAATCCGAATTTCAACTTTTTCTATCGTGTTTCTATGTAAATCTTTGAATGTCATAAAACTTCATAATATTATACTACATTTTAAAGGTGGTTACCATTTTACTAATATATAATATCTTCTGACATGTTTCTAGTGGGCATAGCTAATAAAAGTTGATGTTGTATTTACTTTTCTAGATACATATATTTACCTGTGATCTTTGTCATTTCTGGTAAGATATCTATAAGAAGAAAGCATGAAACAGGGATAAGCGTATTACCCGTGGAACCAAGGTTGACCAATTCCTCATGGCACTCACTTATTCAATTCTTATTAATAATGGCAATAATAAGATTTATAATCTACATCTCCTAATCCCTATTTGTTGCGTGGCATAACAATTTAGTAATTTCTGTAATTACTTACGTTTATCAGCACATGTGCATATGGGCCTTCGACACAACAAATCACTTGCACAATAGAGTTCAAAAACAATTTTCAACTACTTGTATGATGGAAAAGGATAAGTAATAACATCAATAACAGTAACAGTAAACTGCATAATAAGAGAACACGGATGAACAATAATTTGCTCTTACCCGGCACTTGAGCTTTGGAATATATCCTTCAATCCGCAATACTTTATCAGAAGCAACGTTAACATTATGTCCATCATTTCTATCAGCATTTGGACTATAAAACTCTAATATTATCGACCCACTAACTTGATCTGGATATGCATTTTCAATCACAGTAGTGTTGATCAAATCAGACTCACTATTTGATTTTCTAAAACTACCTCTAATATTTTCTTCAAATCCAGCATCGAAAGTCAGCATATTACTTTGACCGCCATCAAACTGAGGGTTTGGTGGAATCTGTCCTAAGGTCCTACCAATGCTTTTGGAAGTCACCAGCTTCTCAGGTAATATATCATTTCCCGTATCTTTATTAATACCACCACTTTTTTCTTATAATTTCTACCTTTTGTCCACATATGGTGGCAAAGCTCCACCAATCCCAACCTGCCTTGGCCTCTTTTCGAACAACCGGTTCACCACCTTCTCCTATAAACACACAAACAATCACCATATTTATGATATAAAAAAGATACCTGCAAAATTTAAATAATATGATATCAGTTGTCAACCATATTTATAATTACGTATATAAGCAGTAAAGTACTAAAAATAAGTAATCCCAAACACCACCTCAGTACTTGTAGGTTGATCCGCATATCAAGATTAGGACTGAGGGAATTAGATCATTATGTTTAATGGATCTGTAAATTCTTGTAAGCTAGTGTGCAGCAGAATAAGCAATCACGTACACGCCCTCTTTACTTGTAGTCTCATCTCCATGTCGAGTTTAGGTAACAGTAATGAGGGAATTGAATGAGTTCATTATGATTCTCACAGCAAGGCAGAAAGAATAAGTAATCCCAAACAGCCACTTTTTTTACTTGTAGGCTGATGTGCGGTTCAAGATTAGGACTGAGGGAATTAGTTCCAGTGGATCTGTCAATTCATGTAAGTTGATGTGCAACAAAGCACAAAGATAAATAATCACATGCACACCTTTTTTACTTGAAGTCTGAACCGAACAGGTAGCTTTTGTTGATCAACATCATGCAACACCTCAATGTAAGAAAATCTAATTGTCTTTTATTAGGTTTCGGTTATCATATTTCAAATACATGACTGGCTCTCGTCTACAAAACCAATTCCATTACATTAAATTCTTAAAAAAAAAAATAATAAAAAATAACTCTTTCCTAATTAAATCCATTACAATTAAAGGAAAAGCTACCTCAACGGCCTCCACAAACGGTTCATAAAGCTCGCTGACTCCATTAATCTCAAATAGTCACACAATTCATGTAAAATCATAAAATATACATAATCAAAACAAAAAATATTGAATCTTTATAATAATAAAAATAGGATTAAACCTTTTGATAAGAGACAATTAACTGCTTATCGGGTGAAAATTTATCGCCAACAATCCATGGGTGGCCTGTTAAAGAAACCAAGATCCAAATTAGTAAAAAAAAATATCCCTTTTTCTGTATTTCTATCAAGCATTTTCTTTATAAGATCTTTAGCACTGTCTATAACATTTAACCTCATACAAATCTGTTTAACCTGATTAATTCTAAAATGATTTCAAACAATTATAAGAACTAATTCATACAATTAATTCATCAACGTGATTTTCCCAAAAATTTTTCCCAAAAACAACCGATTTTCTTGCCCATCTTGTTGCATCATATCAGCCGAACCTCAAATCACCATGAATCTCATCACAACCACCCTTTCAATACTCTCTCTCTCAAATTCTAATTACAAAAACCAATGAATATAACATCACAAATTCAACTTAATTGAAAAGAAAGACAAAAATAAAAAGAAAACTCGAAATTTAATTTTTTTCATACCTATAGTTCTTGAATCAACGAACTTCCTCAGTAGATATGGCAATTGATAACGGGTTTCCAAATTCTTTATTTTATGGTGTTCCTGTGCTTGTGGTTTGCCGGATTTTTAGACAGAGAAGATGAGGGAGAAACTGTATGTGAAGTGTGAGAGATGAGGATGGTGGTATAGATTAGTATAATTAGTGGGAGGTTGGTGGTACTCGTGAATTTGGAAGGACTCTAACAATAACTGATGCAATAAGTTGGCGGGAGATATCAAGAGACACTCCATTATGGCTTTATATTTATGTAAAAGCTCTTCACATTAACTACTTGGTTAGCTTAATCTCATCATATTAGAGTTGCCAAGCTCAAACCATAAATTCACATGCTCAATTAATGCTCATTCTTTATATATAGTTAGATGATTTAGGTGTACAAGATGGATATGTTCTCAACTTCTCATACATGCAAAATGCTTAGATTAGCTCAAGTTATCTCTCAACTTATAGACGTGCCACGTCAGCTTTTATCTTATAACATTTTTATAACAAAAAACCTTAAAAGCACCTTCCCTAATAACATTCATACAACACTCAATAAAAAAAAAAATCACATTTTACACTAAAATAAATAAATAAAACACAATCTTGCGTTATTATTAACCGTATATTACAAGTAATTGCTAAAGGATAAGTTTGATACGAAGGCGTTTAAGTGTACATTAAAGATGATTAGCAATTTTGTGTTTCATCTGCTCTGTTTGATGAATTTCGCTCCAGTCCAAGCATCCAGTGTCCTCTCGCTTTGACTGCGGGGGAGTGTTAGCGTATATTACAAGTAATTGCTAAATGATAAGCTTGATGAGAAGGCACTTAAGTGTACAGTAAATATGATTAACAATTTACCCTAAATAGATCATGAATAGTTATACCCATAACATTTGCACCTATAATTCACCTATAACTCGGTATGCGATACAGTTTAACCGTGTTATAATAATCAAATTTGCCCAGTAACGTGTCAATAACTTGTTGCACCATTTTATCCAAACACTTTTATTAGTTAAACAATATAGCTAAGCTGCACGAATCCAGTATATGGTCTTAAAGTTGACCCATACGATCAATTTGAGTCTTTTAAAGCAAACCACTTGTACAAAAAGCTCTTTACTTAATTTTGAAGTTGTAGTTTATTTTGGTAACTCTTAAGTTGGACGGAATACTAAAGTGTAAAACCTTTAATACTTTTGGTCACCAAAAGAAAGAAAAAAACACATATTTTTGGGCCAATGAATCACAAATGGGAGAATGAATGCAAAATCATGTACACCAAAATACCCTTCAAAATGCTTTCGTGTTAAAGTGTCTGATAGATAGAAAGATATAGTTCCAATATCGAATAAAGAACCAAACACATTTGGTATAACGGTATGTAAATGACTAATCAATCAAAAGACTGTAGATTCAAGTTTCAATTGTTACTGTGTGAGGTATTACGTAGAATAGTTTGTTTTCCAAAAGAAAATAGAAGATTGAATATTATTTTTGAATATTTTTTTTCGACGTACAAATAAGAAGTATTTATAGTATCTTGTCATTCAACTCTTAAACATACAAAAAAATAAGTATGACTTAAAAGATTAAATCATCATAATAAGAAATTCATTTTTGTCAGATCTATTGCCGTTAAAAGAAACCATTGTCGATGTTTTTCAGGTAAATTGTACAAGTTCAGTAACTACATAAGAACCCATTTCATTTTGGACTATCCTAAGAAGGCAATCATACAAACCATTTTCAAAGAGCATCTTTATATAACGTATTGTAGTACAACTACAACTCCACGAATTAATAGAAAGAATTGTGTATCAGTTATAACTAATTCATATGGAAAAAAAAGTTATTGTGTACCGTACTTTTAGTAACATGTCAAAAACGTAGAACCCAAACATTTTCTTAAAGTGATTAGCTAATTAATTGACTAAAACAAAACCACCACAACCGATTCCGCTCATACGACCCTTGCCTGAGAATAAGGAGACTGCTTTTAAGAAAAAGCTCAACAAGAATGCATGGATTTGTATCTGAGTAAACAAAAATCTAGCTTTAGAAATTTTTTAAAAGACTAAAAAACCGACTTTTGACTTTTGGCAGTCGAAGTTAGAGACTTTCTAATACACTTTTGTCATTGTGTCTATGGAAACATGGAAGGTTTTTTTCGTTTGTGTGAATAAGTGACAATTATGTCAATTTAAGGCTATTGGACAAGCTTCCACGTCCTAAAGTAAACTATATTACCACTTTCAACATAAGGTGTGTGGGCCACGAACACGAACAATTACATGTGAGTTGATTGGAAAAAAAAAATCATGTTTGATCCGACATTTGGGTCATTTTGACTATAAATACGTGGAAGAAGTTGAATGTTGAATATATTTATTCGAAAAAAGCTATCAAAATAAAGTATTTTTTCAACAATATAGTTCTCTAAATCATATGAAAAAGATCGACGAAAAAGCTTTCGGGTCGATTCTCAAACATCGACTCATTTTAACCCCTACTAATAATAAACTCGAAATTACAAAAAAACTCATATTTTGGTATGATGCTATACCCTATAACATGGTCGATCACGATAGTACCGACAATATAAACAATTATATTACTTCCAGTATAACAGACTATGCTCATACGGAGCATACGGTAATGTGGCAAATTGTACGAGGCTAAGACTAAAAGCAACACTATATCAGTTTTCTCTCTCTTCATACACCACCCTGATTAACCTAGACCAAATTCACGTAATAAGGAGACCAAATATATTATTTTTTAATTAAAATTTCATTTAACTAAAAACATTACATTAATATTTTAAATAAAATTAAAAACATTACATACAATAACTAAAATAAAATTAAAAGCATTACAGTAAAATTAGTGTGAATTTGTTCAATTTATCGCATTAGTATTCCTAGACCACATTTAAAGCCTTTTTTAAAAGGAGAATGTATAAAAGAATTCTATTTTAAAAAATAATTTGGACTAACTCTAAACAATTTTCTAGACTTGGGTAAAAAATGTATATTTGGTAAACTCATTTGTATTTTTAGAGTAAAACTGAATAAGATAAAAGTGTAAAAAAAAAAACAAACCTGAAGGAGAAAACTGAACATCACCCATAGTAATCATCTTCCTCATCGTCAGATCGGACCTGACGTAGCAAGAGAGACGCATTTGGGATGGGTAGACCACAAAAGTTGGGGGGGGGGGGGGGGCACCGTTATTACGATTAGTCTAACGTCTCAAAATCAAAACATACGTAGTTAATAAATTTTGGTGTACAATTTTTGGGAAGCTGATAAATAAGTGATATAAAGTTTTTATTCAACTGATGTTGATTATAATACGAACTTCTCAACAACAACTCAGTTCGACATTAGTTCCATATAATTTTCTTCTTTTATCATTCAATCACCACGCCAACTTTCGTAATGCCTTGTATATTATTTTACGCTTGACCCGCCTCACGAATGAAAGACAATACAAGGAAAGAAAGTGTAACCATGCTCACCCGTGACAGCGTGAGTCACACGGTTTAGCTCAGCCTCACTTATGACCTCTTCCTTCACGAGAAATCTAGTCATTTGAGCTATTATTATTAAGTTATCTAGATTAAAATACATAAACTAATGCACGGTTTAGCTCAGCCTCACTTATGACAGTGTAGTATGTTTTTAGCTTATATTTTGTAAGCTCAAATTTTTCTGACTTATTTTGATACTTGCATGCTTAAACAATTTTGTTACGCAGGAATTTATATAACCTCATAACCCTTAAAATAGAAGGAAGGAAAAAAGAAAATAATAATAATAAAAAAAAAAATCAAATAAGCTCAGAAGCTTATAGATAAGCTTAAACAAACACCCCTTAAACATAATCTTAATTACATTTACCTGATTAGATTAATATTCTAATTAGGGATGAGCATTTCGAATCAAATCCCGGAACCGAAACGGAACTGTACCGGTACCGTACCGAAACGGTACCGATTTCCAATATAGAGTACGGTACCGGGACTACGAAATAAGGTGAAAAAAAATCGGGTCCATTAATTCGGTACGGGACCGGTACTAAATCGAGAAATTCCTGAAAAAAAAAAGGAAAAACCCGATTTCCCGGTACCGGTACCGGTACCGGTACCGATACCGGTACCGATATCCGAATCCCGTTCGGTACGGTACCGGTACCACTAATTTTGCTCGGGAAAAAATCGATACCACTAATTCGATATGGGATCAATACGAGACCGGTAACGTGCTCATCTCTAATTCTAATTTATGTTTAAGAAAAGTATAATTGAAAAGTGTGAGGAATAAAAAACTGACACTTATTGCTCCATAATCTGCGGTAATGATGTCCAAAAAATCCATTTTATCTTTTAGTCAAAAGTCAAACACTCAGTCGGAATGAAATTGAAATTCACCCCAAATTCACATTCAACCTCTAAAAATTATTAAATTCACGCGTAAGTATCAGAAAATAACTAGTAGTAGTAGTATACCATAAATCATGAAATCCGTGTATATGTCATCATCAATCAAATCAATATTTCCCCAAATTTCTTAAAACACACACACAAAACACACACACACACACACACACTAGCTCAGTTCTTCATAATTGATCGGTAAACTGTTTGTTCTATTGCAATTAATGATATTTTAAACAATACCCATATCTTAATTTTGTGAATTAGGTGCTGTGTTTTTTTAATTTTGGGTTTTGGTTCATTTTGTGAATTAGGGTTTGTAAATTAGGGGTTTTTTGTATAGGTGGTTTTAAGTGATTCTGCTTCTGGGTTTTGTAATTGGGTGTATTAGTGAAGTGGGTTTTGAAAATTGAAGGTTAGTTTGGTTGTTTGGTTAGTTATTTGGGGTATAATTGGTGAAAAATGTGTGTTTGAGGTGAAATTTGGGAATTAGGGTTTATAAATTTGGTTAATTTTTTGTGGGGTTTGGATAAAAATGTGTAATTGAGGTGAAAAGAGTGGTTAGGGTTTGTAATTTGTTGTTTAATTTAGTTAATTTGGTTGATTTTGTGAATTAGGGTTTATAGTTAGTTTTGGGGAAAATGGGTGACAGTGATGATGGAAATAGGGTACAATCTTCATTTGGTACATCATCATCACAAAAGCCTGCTGCTTTTAATCAACTTGATATACCTCAGTTGAACAATGCTCAGTTTCGTGCCCAAAACCGACAGTTTTCGCCTAGTTATGATAATAGTAGTAAACGAGCCGGTATTCCGCCCTCTCACCCGCAGTTTCCCCCGGTTTCGCCTTACTCGCAGATTCAGACTACTCAGAGTTTAGGGAATACTCATAATAAGATTGGGGGTTTTAATCATAGCCCAGGGGGGCCGACTCATTCGCGATCATTATCACAACCTGCGTTTTTTGCGTTAGATTCTCTTCCGCCTTTGAGCCCGTCTCCGTATCGTGATTCCCCTTCTGCGCGTTCTCCTGATCAGGCTGTGGGTGATATGTCGATGGAGGAACAACGTGATGGGAATTCGGTAAATGCACATGCGTTATTGCCACCTTCTTCGCCTTTCGGAAGAGGGAATTTGCCGAGAACTGCGGAGAATAGTCTTCCACCGCGTAAAGCTCATAGACGGTCTAACAGTGATATCCCATTTGGGTTTTCGACTATAATGCAATCATCACCACCGTTGATTCCATTAAGAAGTCCTAGCACTGTTAATAATCAATCGTCAAAGCCGATTCAGTTGGTCAAACGAGAATCGAGTTGGGAGAAAAGTGGAGGAGAAGGGAATTCGGAAGGAATGGGTGAGAGGAAATCCGAAGGGGAAGTTGTTGATGATTTGTTTACTGCGTATATGAATTTAGACAATCTCGATACATTAAACTCATCTGGAACTGATGACAAACAAGGAACTGATAATCATGAGGATTTGGATAGTAGAGCTAGTGGTACGAAAACAAACGGGTGTGACAGTAGTGATAACGAAGCTACAAGCAGTGTGAATGAAAGTGGTAAAAGAGAAGGGATTAAAAGGAGTGCGGGTGGAGATATTGCTCCAACAACGAGGCATTATAGAAGTGTGTCGATGGATAGTTTTATGGGGGGAATGAATTTTGCTGATGAATCACCTAAGCTTCCACCTTCGCCTGGTGGACACATTAGTCAATTGTCTCCAAACAATTCCATTGACTCGAATTCCAATACGTTTAGTTTAGAGTTTGGGAATGGTGAGTTTACTGGGGCCGAGCTCAAGAAAATCATGGCTAATGAGAAACTTGCTGAAATTGCTTTAAGTGATCCAAAACGAGCCAAGAGGTACGTATCTATCTTACATTTAATTTGTCATATCTATGGTACGTTTTCTGATATTTCTTGTTACATAAAGAACATATTTTTGTTCAACAACAATGGTGATTGTACTTGCAAAGAAAATCTGATCTCAAATATTTGAAGAAGTGGCAAGATTTTACTTTTGGCTGCGCCTGGTCATCATCTGTTTTTATGGTACCTAAAAGGTTTTTATATGGTCTCTTTCAGGATTTTGGCTAATCGCCAATCTGCTGCTCGATCGAAAGAAAGGAAAATGCGTTACATTACAGAATTGGAACACAAGGTTCAAACATTACAGACTGAAGCTACCACCTTGTCTGCACAGCTTACCTTGTTGCAGGTGGGCTTTTAGTAGAATTTTGGGGCAATCTGTTTGTCTTTATCCTTTTGTTTCTGTGTTGTGTTGTAAGATTATTAATCTAACTGTTCGTTAACTTGCTCATCATACAGAGAGATTCTGCTGGGCTCACTAGTCAAAACAACGAGCTTAAGTTTCGTTTGCAAGCTATGGAACAGCAGGCCCAACTTCGAGATGGTATGTTTGTTTTCTCTTAGGCTTTGGCCGACTGATCATTTGATGATGTGATTGTCCATTTGGATGCCCCTAGGCTTTGGCCGAGTGATCATTTGATGATGTGATTGTCTTCGACACACATCTTACACTATATCTGACTGAAAATTTCTTATTGGAGATCCTGTTGTAAAGAGGAAATTAATACGAAATAACGGTGTGTCGGAGGAGATGGTTCATGCTTGAAACTTTTTTTTTTTTTTTTTTGGGGGGGGGGGGGGGGGGGTGGTTTGGTTAACGCTTTTTGTTGTTTTGTCTAATAAATTTTCCCCTTTTTAGTGAGGTCCCTTTAGATATTTGCTCAAGTAATAGTGAAAGCACTTACATTAAACTGTTAGCTATGTGACAAAACAAACATCGCATTTATTGTGGGCCCAGAGTTGTTAGCTGCACAACAACTAAAAGGGATACTTTATATAGATTTCTTTCTTGGCTACAAAATTAGGAAAAGCAATCAATATTGCTTGGTAGCTTGTACCAACATAATATGTCACCAACATCAGTATAAAGACATAGGAGTTACTATTAATATTTTGGTAGCTTGTATCTACATAACATTTCAACAACATACTGGTGTGATTATATAACTTCATTCACAAATGTCTATATTTTTTGTTGCAAATTAGCGAGGTGTTACTATTTTTTAAATGTATTATGAAACAACCCTCACTGTTAACATAAGTATAGTATTGTTGTGAACCCAAATGAGACCATAAACTTATTTGCAACTGTGAATAATGGTAAAGAAGGTAGTTATTACCAGAAGCTATCGACAAACAGAAATGTTACAAAATAAATTGCGCATAAAGATATGTTTGGTGGTCAACCTCTTACACTCTCTGTTCTGATTTTTTATTTGTGATGATCGCAGCTTTAAATGAGGCCTTGACCGCTGAGGTACAACGTTTGAAAATCACTAGCGCAGAGATAAATGGAGACGCAGCCAAGTTTTCTCAACTCTCAATCAGCCCACAAATGTTCCAGTTACACCAGCAACAGCAACAGCAACAGCAGCAGCACGCTCATCAAATGCAACACCAAAACCAGCAGCAGTCTCAGCAGCATCAAAATGGGAGTTCTGCCACCAAGGCTGATTCAAACCAGTAGGGCCAAGTTGGGTCCCGGAAACCTCGAGAATGCGGAGTTTGTGCATACCATCACCATAATGACCTCTTAATATATCTACCCCTGGTGCATTCGTTCATTACTTTTTCTGTCTTTTTGGCATGTGTTCTTTTAGCAGCTTCTAATATATATATATAAGCTTCGACCTTATATGGAGCTTTTTAGTCATTTAATTTATATATATTATATATACACAATCCTTGTTTTAAAGCTTTTATTTTTTGTTCATGATCATCAATATTCATGGATTTGAACTTGTTTTCGTTTATGATGAGGAGTTGATTGAAGTTTTAAGCTTTTTTGCTTTACATTCTTCATTATTTGTTGTGCTTTGTGGATTAAAAGCTTTTCATAGTTGATGTGGTGGTAGTGTGTGCATTGATCTAGCACCTGAACATAAAGATAATGCACCTGAACTGATCTGATGCAGTTTGCATCGAGTTCTGTCTCAAATATGTTTTTGGGTTTTTTTTCCTAAAACTAGCGTAAAGGTATTTAAATTTTTTCTTAAAAAGTGGGTTGGTTCACATATAAAGACTAGACTGTATGTAACACCTGAATATTTGAATTTTGTTTGTCGAATGTACCGCCGAGAAAAGACCAAATGTTTGTATTGTTACTCATTATATTTGAACTGCTTAGAGCCTTAGAGCGTTCATTTTGATTGGTTTATAAATAGGTTTGTAATATGATAAAAAGGTTCATACTTTTATAAATCATAGTGAATCTATTTCATACTTACTTTACATGATTAGATCTAAGAGCATTTACTATAATAAATTTTTCTATAGGTTTATGATTGAATTATGTTATTAATTTTTTAAACTTTTTTGTTTTATAAACTTATTTCAACTATGTATAAACCTTATAATAGTTTATAAACATTATACATGATCCAAATGCATTAAGAAATTTATGTGTAGTGAAATATATTTATACGATCAAAAGTTTAAAAATTATTGATTTTAAATAATTATAAATCTTTATATGTTTATCATATATAGTGGATGCCATTATCATACTTCATTTTTTTCCGATAAAATTTAGTTATTATGCAAACGTCATACTATTACCTTTAGTGTCTGGACAGTCGTACATGCACGAAGTCTATCTATACTATATTATAATGCAATTACAATGTGGGTTTCACTAAAAATAAAAAATAAAGAGGTGTAATCTTGACAATTCATCTATTTTTTACAAATGATAGTGAAGCACATCATAGAATGACTTGTGTTACTTTTCAATTAAAATATCACATTTATTTTAAATTAAAATACGATACAAAATTTTAACCAAGATATACAAATAAAAGTGTGAAAGTTTAAATTATTTAGATTTTAGTTATTAAAATTTACTTAAATAAATCATAGTAGTTTAAAACTAAGATATGATTTATTCTCATAGCAAATTTGAACCGAATAAAAAATGTTTTTATTTATTTATTTATTTATTTATTTACGGACATACTTCGGCTATGTTTGGTGCGGAGCTTTTTTGGAGCTTTTTTGGGTAATGAGCGGTGAGAACGAGCTTTTTTATTTTTGATGTTTGTTTGGCATGAGAGCTGTGGGCTTTGCTATTTTTTATAAAAGCTCATTTTTCCAATGCTTCTTTATGAAGCTGTGAGCTTTTTTGGCTACTGCTCACAGCTCACAGCTACTGCTCACTGCTACTACTCAATGCTACTGCTCACAGCTACTTTTGCCAAACATAGCCTTCCTCCGTCTCATAATTTTTGTTCACTGTTAACCTTTTAAGTCTTAATATTTCAACTCTGATCTAAGATATTTTTATTTGTGTTATATAATAATTTATGTAAAATATATGAATGAATTAGATATTAAATATATTTTCATTGACATAAATTTCATCAAATATTATATAACACAAACAAAGATTTAAGTCTGGGTGGGGGATCCATTGCAAAGTGGCAAAAGTTTAAAAAGTATTTACAACCGTCGGATCAAAAATCAAGATCCGATCAAACTAAAGAAGGGAATCTACACATAGGGGCATGATTGTCATTCCAATAAAAGTAATAATATGTTACAACTCTTTATTTCTCATTTCCTTTCCCATCTTTATTTCCACCAGATCTGACTCTCCAATCAAAAACTGAAAGCCGATCTCCGGTGATCTTCGTCACCGTCACAACTATTGGACCATCACCAGCACCGTCTCC
Organism: Artemisia argyi; assembly: GCA_030686995.1. Lineage (NCBI taxonomy): Eukaryota > Viridiplantae > Streptophyta > Magnoliopsida > Asterales > Asteraceae > Artemisia > Artemisia argyi. The sequence goes on from CM060696.1 coordinate 105,250,970, forward strand.
ATCACCATCACCCGAATACAAGCTGATCAGTAGCACTAAATAAAATGGTGGTTTACATTCGTATTACTTATGACAATATAATTGTTAACTCAATAACTGCTAAATTTGATTCTGAGACAGGCTTTAACGATCCCCGAAAGGTATGTTGTAGGTACCATGAGAGTGACGCTCATATCTGTTGTGGGCAAACGGGAATTGTGAATGGGACTAAAGTTTTTGGCGATATAGAACATGTTTATGGTCGTCATTTTGTGTTGCATATTGCTGCTGCAAATGGCCCTGCGTTGAATTTGTCTTCGTTTCCTCAAGAAGCATATTTTGAAATTACGATTTTTGCTATCTATAATGTATTCATCAATAAAGTTGATAGTTGCCTTGATAAAACAACAAAAAACACGGAGTGGAGTATTTGCTTTTGCAGGGTTTGACTTTTGATTCCCAAGGTTTGAAATTTGGTTCATCAGTTATTTTTTATATGGTTCATCAGTTCTTTTTTATAATGTTCAATGTTCAGCAGTTTTTGAAAAAAATAACGTTCATCACTTATTTTTTATATGGTTCATAATTTATTTTTTATATGGTTCATCAGTTATTTTTGACATGGTTCATCAGTTATTTTTGACAACGTTCAGCAGTTTTCGAAAAAATAATGTTCATCAGTTATTTTTGATATTCTTCATCAGTAACGTTCATCAGTAACATTCAAAAAGTGATGTTTTTTAATCATTATTTTTTTTTAAATATACATTTAGTTCATCAGTTAGGTTATTAGGTTCATCAGTTAAGTTATAGGTTATAGGTTCATCAGTTAGACATTTTGTTTATCAGTTACCTTGGTTCATTAATTTCAGGTTCATCAATTTTTTCAGATTCATCAATTTCAGGTTCATTAAATTTGATCAAATGTTTGGGTTCATCAATTTTTTCAGATTCATAAAATTTCAGGTTCATCAATTTCAGGTTCATCAATTATAGGTTCATCAATTTTTTCAGGTTCATCAATTTCAGGTTCATCAAATTTGATCTAATGTTTGGGTTCATCAAATTGATCACAGTTCTTTTCAGGTTCATCAAATTTCAGGTTCATCAATTTCTTCAGGTTCATCAATTTGATCAAATGTTTGGGCTCATCAATTCTATTTAACAAAACAAACTCATAGTTTTGTTAAACTGAAAATAACTTGACCAATTAGTGCATTTAAATGTATTTTTATATGAAAAATCTCTTTTAGTCATTTTATCAAACACTTTGTGTGCACTAAATATGACTAAGACGTCATATTTAACGCGCGATATCTCACTCGTATCATATCGGATTTGAGTGATTCAAATTTCTAGGTAAAGAATGGCCAAGAAGCTACAACTTTCGTGTTTTAAGTTTTGCAAAATTCGGCCTTTAAACTAGGCAAAATCAGAGCCGAAAATACTAAAATTTTCAAGAAAATCATGACCCAATGAATATGTCAAAAAAAAAGTTTCAAAAAAATTAAAAAGATTTATACCAAATTAAAGAGGATTAAATTTTAAAAATTATGGTGAAATCGGTTTTTTTGTAAAAGTTTGTCGTTTTAAAGTTATTTGCATTTAAAATTTAAGGTGGAAATAAAAAAAAATTGGTCAAATGACCAAAATACATCTAACCAAAAATATTAAAGAAAAAAGGGAGGGAGTGGCTAGGGACACATGGCACCAGCTTATTGGCTAGAAACCCTTTTTAGACTTTTTAATTTTGATCCCCTTTTTAGGGGATCGCAACTCTTTAAGTCTGTTGAGGCAACATTATCCAGATCTCCTAATGTTTTAATGATGACAAATAAACATTCGAAACACATAAAATAACAAACGGTAGCCAAAATTCCCCGACTCCCATACCTGGTGCTGGCGCTGCCCGCGCATTGACGCGTGGGCGACGCGCCAGGCTTCTGTATGGGTCGGGACGAATTTTAAAAGTCGGCTTTTCCCTTTACCCGGAAAATGTGGATCTTTCAATAAAGGTATGAATATGCTATGTGCTTTATTGAGAACACTCGAAACGAGTTTTGGAATTAGAGAGATCCAACTTTTGAAACACCCACTTACGGGAAAACACCAACTCATGTTTTCTAACTCTTGCCTCTAGCCAAGGTTTTTCTAAACTTACACTGCGTTCCCGAGTTTTATTTCTGAAAGAAGAGAAAAGAAGTGGGAAGAAAACAAAATGAATTCGTGTTCCAGAGTTTTTTTCAAGAGAGAAGAGAAGAGAAGAGGAGAGGAAATTTGGCAAAACTTCTCTCCAAAACTTTCTTCCCAAAAGTGGGATGATTTGGGGAGAAGTTATTTTAAGAAGCTTTTAATAAATATAATTACTTAAATGACATAATATAAAACATAACTTTTATATATAATAAAGGGTATAATTGTAAAATCATCAGTTATCACTTCTTTTCTTTCCGAACTTGGGAACATGTTATTAAAAATAAAATTTCATTCATCTTTTCTTCTTTTCTGCCCATTTTAACTCTTCTCTTCTTTTGTTTCCAATACAAAAACTTGGGAACAGAGTGTTAGGGAGCTTATATATTTCACATAACATCACGTGAAAGCATCCATATGCTCATATCCCGTGCTTACGTCTTCTCTAGTCACGTAACGGGTTTACTCCCTTATTGGTCAAACTAAGTCAAAGGTCACTTTGCGTAAACGCATCCTTTCCCGCTTGGGTTATGCTTTACATCATGGCAAAGCACTTGACTTGTTTGTACCAAGGTGTTAGTTGAGTGCGTTGAGTCGTGGAAAGTCACGAGTTATGAAACTATGGATTCTCGACGTTGTGTTACTTGGACTTATAAGTAACCTATGATTTTCTCAACTCATAATCTTAATTGTCTAAACCTTTTCTTCTTAATGACAATTAGATTATCTCTTAATCTCTTCTTAATCACCTTCTTAATCACAAGAGACAAAGCCACCAAATCTCCCACAATCCTTCCAAAAAATCCTTTCCCAACAATCTCTTACATATTCCCTTACACCTCTTACACATTCATACTTTTTGACTCACAAACTCTCCCACACAAGATTCCTCTCACTTTATACATTTCCCATACACCTTTCTCATACACCAATACATACACTTCCCTATATACACATACACTCTTTTCTACACACACCTTTAAATTCAAAATACACACACTTCACTCACATACCTCTCTACACACACACAAGGATCTCCATCATATCACTCTTACACATTCCTTACATATACAACTCATTCTTACACACATCATATCCAACCAACATATTCCTTACACATCCAACAACTTTATTTTCAAAATACACACACTACTCATAATCATCCCATTCTCTACACACACTAGGCTCCCCATCACATCCAACTCTTACATATTCTCTTACACACTCTTACACATCCAACAAATTTATTTTCAAATTTACACACACTACTCACAACCATCTCATTCTCTACACACACTAGGCTCCCCATCACATCCAACACTTACATTTTCCCTTACACACATCTCTTCACTCTTACACAATCTAACTCATACCCAACACACTCTTCATTTCAACCATTCACACATCTCAACTAGGGGTGGAAACGAGCCGAGCTGCTCGTGAAAAGCTCGAGATCGGATCGGTAAAAAGCTCGAACGAGCCGAGCCTAAATGAGCCCGAACTCGAGCTCGAGCCTAATTAGAGCTCATTTAATAAACGAGACCGAGCCCGAGCTTTATATATAAAGCTCGAATACGCTCGCGAGCCTAAACGAGCTCTAATTTATTTATTTAATACATAAATAATATATAAATGATTCCCTAAATACTACTGTAATAGTCTACCCTAAATTTTCTCACAAACATGCGCAGCCTCTCAAACTTTTTCTTTTCCATTTCAATCTTAGCCACCACCTAACTATTTACTCCTCCCAATACTTCTCTCATCAAACAAATCACAAATAAAAGATAATCAATGTTTCATCTTCTTTTGATAGTCGAATAGCATACACATGGACGATCAAAGATACTCTTGTTCTTCTCAGTTCGGCTTCAAGATCTTGTTTTTAAGGTCTCGGGTAAGATTGTTCTTGAACGAAACAAAGATTGAATATAACATGTTTGTTATCATTCTTTCTTTATTTTCGGATTAAAAGAGCAAAACTTGTTATAGATCGATGATGATTGACTTTCAAACTTAAAAAATCTTTAACGGTTTTAAATAAGTTGAAAACAGATCTGAGATTTGTCTTGGTCGAGTCTTGTTTGTTTTGTGAGATGGAGTGCCACTAGTCTATAATCAAAAGGCCCACAAATAACCAACACCAAGTAGTGAGTAGATTGATTATTGGTTCTGAGCAGTTCTTACTGTAATCCATATGAAAATTAATCATCATAGATGTGTATCTCTAATAAATTGTAAAAAGGATAACCACATAAAAGTTTTTCCAATCAAATTTGATTGGTGTCTTTTAGATAAATGTTTGTTTTGGTCTTGCACTTTTGTTAAATATAGTTGATTGATTTGGTGAAATTAGTTAGATTTGTATGTATACTAACGAGCTCAAAAAAATAATCGAGCTTTATATAAACGAGCTCGAATACATCACAAACGAGTCGAGCTTCGAGCCGAGCTCGAGCTCAAGTCTTAAGGCTCGAATCGAGCTGAGCTCTCGAGCTTTCTAAAATATAAACGAGCCGAGCTCGAGCTCTGGTAGGCTCGGGCTCGGCTCGGCTCGTTTCCACCCCTAATCTCAACCATCTATTTCTCCTTCCTCCTCAAGAAATGGAATATTCTTTAGAATATGCTTCTATAAACCCAACCATGGTTCACTTCTAACCATGCTATGGTTAGTTCCCAACTTACTTCATTCTCACCCAACAATGGTTAAGGGGCTGTTTATTTTTTTGTTAGCTAAGGGGAAAATGGGTCCTACATTCCATTGCATAATCTTAATGGGGAGAGGCTTATATTTCACACTCTCCACATATAGATGAGATAGTGGAATTAGTGGGCTCAAATATGAAAAGTAATAATATTAAATAGATGGGTCCCATGTTCCTTCCACTAAGAGAAAAAAAAACATAGCCTAACTCTTAACCACACCAAGGATGGAACATTCCCTTGGATACACCCTTTAGCCTAACCATGGTTCACCTTCTATCCTAACCATGGTTTATTCTCTTTACACTTCTTTCTAAACCTAACCATGGTTACTTCTTAACCTAACCTCTCACACTCTTCCCTATAGAGGAATATCCCATGGAATATTCTCTCATCTCTTTTATGCCATGTGAGGAATACCCTTTCTACCCCTACCCAATATTCTCTCATCTCTTTTATGCCATGTGATGAATACCCTTTCTACCCCTACCCAATTATCTCTTCCTTATACCCTTTCTATTACAATCGAGTCTCTAGGTTAGGTTAGGGCTTGATTGAACAAACACTTATTCTATCATTCAATTTGGTTGTAAGAGAAGTCTTGTGTCTTGGTGACCAATCCTAGATCATTGGCGATCTAGTTGGGATTTGATACTTCCGGGTGGAAGTTTTGGTTGTGGTCTTTGTGACCTTGTGTAAGTCGAATCACGAGATTCTTTAGGGTGGTTTCCGAGGGCGGAATACCGTGGGAGTAACTCCTTCTTTGTGAGCATCGATATTGGTGAATATCGGTGGAGTGAATTGTAACGGTTTGTAGTCCACCGTAAGGATTATACTAGTGGAATAGTATCGTGTCGTGGATTCGCAACTGGACGTACGGATGGTATAAACCCCCCATCCCGAACCAGTATATATCGTGGTGTCTCTTACTTGCTTTATATACTTTGGTTGTGTTTGCGGTTGTTGGATTATTGTACAACCACTTGGTGACTCTTACGGTTTAAAGTTTTTTTAAACATTCAAAAAGCCTAAGAAACCGTATTCACCCCCCCCCCCCCACAGATGGAGGCGGAGTGCTGAGTCTGTTATTTCCAAATGGAGGCGGAGTGCTGAGTCTGTTATTTCTTGTTGCTGAGTCAGATGGAGGCGGAGTGCTGAGTATTTTGAGTATTTCTGCTATTTCTAGATTATTTCTAGATGGAGGCGGAGTGCTGAGTATTTTTTTTTTTTTTTTTTTAATCTGCTATTCAGAAGTATTAAACTTCAACAGAGAGAGTTATTCAAAACCAAATGGTTTTTCATTTCATTTAAAAACTCCTGCCTCTTACAACCAGACTTAGACTCTATTTATACACTCCAAAGTAGGTGAGGGGATATATACATACGTCATGCATGACGTTTTTTTTCATCCTCAATTATTTTGGCCAGATGGCCGACACAAACTTTAAACTTTAATAATAGACAAACTATTTACATTATTGATAGCTAGTTTTAATAATTTACTACATTATTGACTTCTGACGTTGTGCTGACGATAAGTCTTCTAGAATCAGTTGCTACTAGAACTTTGTTTACTTCTAACCTCTATCTTTTCATCTTCATCATCCATGCTTTGTGAATTTTGACAGTATTCACAACTATGTCTTTGTACCCTGTTTAGTTGTTTGCAGAGAAGGATCTTGATATCTTCTGGCAATGCTTCTAAAATACCAGAAAAATGCTCAAATGGTTCTTCAAATTCTGATAAAACTGCTTGCTGCTGATCATCAATAATATTGTTGGATATAGAATATATAACCATTTCTTCAGATTTATAATTAATCCTAACATTTTTCTTTTGTCCTCTACCTGTTCCAATTTTTAAAGATCCAAAAAATACTCCGGAAAGAGCTATAGCCATATGTTCTATTGATGGAGTCTTATTTTCTATTACGTCTTTTGGTGGATGATTGCCATTACTAATTCCTAGTTGAGCAATTGATATGGAAGGGATGAGTAATTGATGTTCTTTGTTGAAAATGGGATAACTTGAATGAAATTTTAGGAATATGGTTCGTTTGTGTGCAAAGGTATCATTGTAGCGACGGACTATGTTTTGGATTTTTGTGGGTAATTCTTGAATTTCTTTCAGGGTTGTGCCGTTTATGTATAATGAATCTATGAATCCATGAACGAAAAATCTTTGAATCATTTCGGGATCTGCTCCAGGGAAAATTATTGCTTTTGGACCTGTTGTTCTATTTTTTGGGTAAAAAAGAAGGGTTGTGTGTGCTTCTGAATAGTTAATGAGACTATCCCAACGTTGCTGAAACTTTTCTGTTGTAGGTTTTTTTTCGATTTCTTTTTCTCTTGATGTGGGTAAGTTTTTAATTAAATTCATAGAATTTAATTTGGTTAATTTTTCTTGGTGGATTTGGTTGAGGGAAGTGAATGCCTTTGAAGTTTGGACTGCTTCTGTGGTTACTGTTTTGTATGCTTCATCAAATGCTTGTTTGGCTGCTTCTTTTGTCGGATAACTTTTATGTGTTACATTTTTTCCCAAAATATGATGACTTGCAATCGACCAATCTGCATATATTCCTTTAAATGGACCATTGAAAATCACATACCATTTCTTTTTACCAATACTTTGTTGTTGAAGATCTTCTTCTTCTTCTTCAATATGAATTACTTCTTTTTGCTTTTTTGTGTGTGTGGGAGTGATTATTGGTTTTTTTTCTGGTGTATTTGGATTTTCTGGTGTAATTGGGTTGGGTTTTTGTGTGGAAGTGGTTTTTATTTGCTTTTCAAAATATTTAAGAGAATCTGCTAATACTGCTTCCTTCTTGTTGATTTCTTCAAGTTGTGCTTCAAGAGAAACCTTTTGCTTTCTTAATTGCTGCAGCTCTTGATTTATCGAGTTCATAATTCCTTCCATTCTCTTGTTAAAGTGTCTGCAAAAGAATTGTTTTCACTTTTGATATGCTTAATGTACAGACAATACCGGTGTAGCTCTAGCTGCCATCGAATTAACCTTCCCCTACAGTGGTCTTCCTTTAATTTATACTTCCAAAAACCAACTACATATTTAGAATCGGTTCGCAACTCGAATCTCGTTTGTAAAAGGTCTAACTTCCATTTTTTCAATGTTTTGAGGCATGCGAGAGTTTCTTTCTCATGTGTACTATAATTTTTTTTCTGTAACAGAGAATGTTCCAGAGATATATTTGCATAAAATTGTCTGCTGTTTTTCTGTTTTGAGAACAGATGATTGCTGAAAATTGTCATGATGACTTTCTGCTGCATTTTTAATAGCTTTGATGTCATGATGACTTTCTGCTGAATTTTTAATAGCTGTATAAAGGAAATTCCCATATTCATCTAGATTCAATAAATTTTTCCCATTTTTAATAGCGGTCATGCATCCAGCCCAAGTATCGTCGGAAGCATCAACTTCTATTATTAAAAAATCTTTATTTTCTGGATTATAAAGTTCTGGCAGAATTTTAATTTGATCCTTAATTTTTATAACAAGTTGTGTATCTAAATCTGACCATTCCCATTTAACTTTTTCGGATAATTTTCTCTGTAAAACCTTTCTTTCTTGTGCCAAATTTTTTAGAAAACCTTGATCAGCTATATAATTTAAGCATCCCAAAAACCTTTGGATTTGCTTTCTATCTTTTAATGTGTTTGGAAAAGTTTTTATTTTCTCTTGTAAATCACTGGTTAAAGAGATGTTGCCATTCTTTGTAATTTTTAAACCTAAATATTCAACCTCAGTTTGAAGTACATGTGACTTTTTCTGAGATAGAATTAATCCTTTTTCTTTAATTCTCTCTAAGACCTTGGTAACTGCTTTAATATGAATTTGTTCACTATCTTTTGTGAACACAATAATATCATCAATATATGCTAAACAAATTTCTTCTAATCCTTGTAGAATATTATCCATAAATCTTTGAAAAATAGATGGTGCTTGTTTTAATCCAAAAGGTAAAACATTCCATTCAAAATGTTTTTGTGGAGGACATGAAAATGCAGTTAATGGTTTAGTTTTTTCAGATAGTCTTAATTGCCAGTATCCCGATTTTGCATCAAAAGTACTAAAATGTGTATTTCCTTTTAATTTTTGTAGAATGTAATCTTTTCTAGGTAATTTATACGAATCTCCTATGGTTGCTTTATTCATTTCCTTGTAATTGATAACCATTCTTCTCTTTCCTCTTTTTAACTCATTTTTATTTTCCACATAAAATGCTGGTGCAGAGTGTGGACTTTTACTTTCTCTTATTATTCCTTTTTCTAATAACTGTCTACAATCTGTCTGGAATTCTCGAACATCTTCTATACCGTATGGAATCCTATTTTGTACATTGACTTCTTTATTGGGATCTTTCAAATTTATTGTTATTAACATATCATTCGTATTAATTTTGTCTAGTGGGTTATCACTACGAACTTTTTCTAACATTCTTTGTAGTTGTTCATTTTTTATTTCAAATAATAATTCTATATGAAATTTTATATTTCTAGTAAGTAACTGAATGTATTTTTGTCTTGTTATAATTGGAGTAGATACCAAATTGTATTGTGGGTGTCTTAGAATGACTAGTTTATTTGTTTGTGTAAATGGTTGATATAACTTTAAGAAATTGTTTCCTATTATCATATCTAATCCTGAATCATGCATATATATAGTTGGCATGATAAACCTTTTATGACTGATATATACATGAATCATTTTTGCTACATACCATATTTTATGTACTGATTTATCGGCAATACTTATGTTTTGGGGTTTTTCTAATTTTTCCCATTTTTTAATCATCTTTTGTTTGGCAAAACATATAGTTGCTCCTGTATCTACATATGCAATTATTTTTTTATTTTCAATAAATACTTCAATAAATGTTGCATTTGGATTATCCCTTTTAATCTTGCTCATTTCTAGAGTTTTTGATTAGTCCGATTCACTAGTATATGCATAGATTTCTATATCAGAATCAACATCTGAATCTTCTAGTGGTTCGTATCCTAAATCGTAGGCTATTTTTAATATTTCAATTTCTTTTTTTTCTCCTTTTTTTCGGACAATTATTAGCATAATGTCCAGTTTCATGACAAAGCCAACATTTACAATCCTTTTTATTAGATGGACAAAACTTTGAATTATCTTTTTTATAAAACTTCTTTTTATGTTGTTTTCTATTTCTAAAATAATTGTTCTTATAATTCTTTTTGTAGTATGTTTTATATTTCGGATCATATAATTTTTTCTTCCATTTTTTCTGTTTTCTTTCTTTGTTACATCCATAGCTTCCTACTTTGTTATTTTGATTATCGCAACAAAGATTAATTCGTGCTTCCCTTTTAGCCTTTTCTTGAATACATTCCGTTTTTAACCATTCTTTTATAATTGTAATTCTTGCTCCTAGAGTATCTTGTATCTTTTCTTCTTTTAATGCTAGTTCGTATTTGTCTTGTATCTTGATTGCAACAGATTCTGGTAGTTTATTAAAAAGCATTTTTATACCTTCTTTTTTTCTTTCATTATCCAATTTATAATAATATTCTGAAAATTCACAAATAAATGAGTCTACAAAACACATATCACATATTTTAAGATTAATTAATTTCCAATATATTTGTTCTTTAAAAGCGGTGTCAGATTTTTCTGATCCTGGTTTTCTTCCAGTAAATTCTCGTACAATTTGAGCCATAACATTTGTAAATGTTGTTAAAGCATCAGTAGTAGCTAATCGAGAGAGTTCTGTTTCTTCTAAAGTATCTAGATATCTAAAAACATTTCCTGATGTTCTATATATTACAAAATTTAATAAATCTCTTGGTTGTAGAGCTCTTAATTTTGTGGTTAAATGGATTTGTGATCCTAATTTATTACCCCAGTCTTGTATTTTATTATCTATATCTATTTCGCAATCTATATTTAATATTTCATCATCTGTTTTTGTTATTGGTATCTTGGGTACATATTGATACGGAATTTTCTCCCATTTATTCTTTTTATTTCTTATCATCCCTTGTCGATATAAATATCTTTCTGTCTGGGTTGGTAATTGATATTCAAAATCTTTTTGAAAATCCTCATCGATATATGACTTCTTTCTTTTATATGCAAAATTATAGTTTGTATACGAACTTTCTCCAGTGTATGGTTGATATGGATTTTCATCTGAACTATAATCAAGAACGACTTCTACATCATCATTTTCATCTTCTGGAATGTCTAAGGATGCCATTAATTTAGTTAAAGTTTCTATTTGTTCTTCCAAATTTTCCATTATGCTATTCTAAATGGTGGTTTTATTATTAAAATATTTTGTTTCAATAATATTTCTTTTATTTTATGAATAATAATATCTTTTTCTTCTGTAGGTGCATCAATTTCTTTTGAGAGTTGTTCTATTATACTTAATACTTCTAAATTAGAGGTTGATGATTGTATATGTATTTTTTCTATATTTTTTTATCATAATCTCAGATATTTCTGGCAATTGTCTTAATATAAGAAAACTTAGTATTTCGGTAATATTATTTAATGTTATTTGTAGTTTATTAATCTTTTCTCCAACAGTATCATTGTCATTTATGCTAGTATTTATACCATAATGTGTTCCTTCTAAAAGATTCTGTGGAATTTCAAATATTTCTTGATTATATGGAATGAAAGGTTTAGAAGTAGATAAATCTTTATTTATTTTAGTTTTTACTTCTTCTTTCTTCAATTTTTCCATTATAAGGTTCATTAATCTGTTTCGTAGAATGGTTCTCCAAAATTATCAAAATGATCTTCATCTTGAAAATCATCAATATCCTCTGATTCATATAAATGATATTTCCTCATTTTTTCATTATAAATTAGAAATTGTGCTTTTAAGTCTTTTTCATTTGTAGCATTTAATTCATATTCATTTAAGAATTCTGTAATTCTCATTCTTGATATTAATAATGCTAAAAGATTTTCAATTCCTTCAGTCATAATGGGAGGTATATATATTTGGTGTGTAAAATTAAATTCCTTGTATTATAATATCTTTTCCCATGTTAACTGAGTTGTAGCTAATTTAGTTTTTTCTTTAAAATAATCAAATAATATTGTAAAAATTAAGTATGATCTATTATCATCAAAAATTAAGGTTTTCATTATGAAATAATTAATTCATTTTGTAGTTGTTTTAATTCTTGGTTCTTAATCTGAAGATCTCTTTTTATACTATTCTTCATATTAAGTAGAACTTTTAAATTTTCATATGGTTGTATATTTTTTAGTCTCCATTTTATATAACTTAATCTGTTTCTTGTTTCATTTATATTCTTAAGCTTAATGATCTTAGAGGATTCAGGAAATAATTTAATATTCATTTATATTCTTAAGAATATTAAATTAGTCATTTAATAAATAATGGATTCAGGAAAACAGAAAGAAATGAATAAAAATAGAATTTTTAAAATAAAAAATAAAATAGAACAAATAGATGAAACAAGAAACAGATTAAGTTATATAAAATGGAGACTAAAAAATATACAACCATATGAAAATTTAAAAGTTCTACTTAATATGAGGAATAGTATAAAAAGAAATCTTCAGATTAAGAACCAAGAATTAAAACAACTACAAAATGAATTAATTATTTCATAATGAAAACCTTAATTTTTGATGATAATAGATCATACTTAATTTTTACAATATTATTTGATTATTTTAAAGAAAAAACTAAATTAGCTACAACTCAGTTAACATGGGAAAAGATATTAGAATACAAGGAATTTAATTTTTCACACCAAATATATATACCTCCCATTATGACTGAAGGAATTGAAAATCTTTTAGCATTATTAATATCAAGAATGAGAATTACAGAATTCTTAAATGAATATGAATTAAATGCTACAAATGAAAAAGACTTAAAAGCACAATTTCTAATTTATAATGAAAAAATGAGGAAATAATCTAGAAATAGCAGAAATACTCAAAATACTCAGCACTCCGCCTCCATCTGACTCAGCAACAAGAAATAACAGACTCAGCACTCCGCCTCCATCTGGAAATAACAGACTCAGCACTCCGCCTCCATCTGACTCAAAATACTCAGCACTCCGCCTCCATCTGACTCAGCAACAAGAAATAACACACTCAGCACTCCGCCTCCATCTGGAAATAACAGACTCAGCACTCCGCCTCCATCTGTGGTATCCCCTCTATGGTTTTACAAAGTCGAAGTTGAAAAATAAAGAAAGTCAATAGTAGACAATTATTATAGGACGAAGGGAGTAAATGTCAGATCTTTTTTAGAGTTAATTGCATAAATCGTCCCTGAACTTTGGCCAAATTGCATGTTTCGTCCAAATCATTTCGAAAGTGCAGAAACCGTCCAGTGGGAAACTTTCGAGCAAATTTTGGTCCCTGATTTTAACCGGCGTTGAGTGGATTTTGTTAGAATTTACATGTTAGTCCCTTTGGCTCACGACAATTGCAACATACATCCTTTAACTAACGGCTATTTATAATTTTAAAATTCTGATTTCTTTAAAGTTTTTTGATTTTTATAATATGTTTTATAAAAACATGCACGTTTTTATATACATTTATATACTCTTTTATATATGGTTTTAAATACGTTTTTATATACTTTTTAAATACGTTTTTATATCCCTTTTACAACGTATACAAAAAGGTATATAACAACATACACAAAACCGTATTCAAAACTTATATAAAAAGTATATAATAACGTATTTAAAAATGAATAAAAAAACATCTATAATAACGTATACAAAAACGTCTATAATAACGTATATAATAACGTGTATAAAAACATATATGAAAGTGTGTATAAGAACGTTTTTGTAGTAACGTATATAAAAACATATATAAAAATGTATATAATAACATATACAAAACTTGTATAAAAATGTACAAAAAGTATGTAATAACGTATGTTAATACAAATATCGCGTAAAAACGTTATTTATATTTTACGCTCTTATGGTTTTGATAATGGCAATTATAAACTCATAAGAAATAAACGACTACGTAATCAAGTTTTAAGTTACAAGTTTACATTCCAACGTATATCACTTCATATATGAATAATGTGATTATACCTCACGTTGAATGATTAAAGAGCCCAAATAATAAATATTTTTTTAACAAACTTCAAATATTTATTAAACACACTTTTAACAAATAAATACACAAAGCTTACTTAACTTAATTCACTAGACATTTTAATTTAGTGTTTTATTTAAATCAAAACTAAATAAAAACTAATACCTTTGTGCCAAAGTAATTTTAGAAGGATTAGAATTAAAAATGATTTTAGTACAAAACATATTAAAGATCAAAGGATAATAGGTTGTCCTAAATACGCTCCGCGAATCTGTTTTTTATAACGGACGGATCCACAAATTGTAGATCCGCGGATCCGCCGAATGGCGGTTTTAGGACATAATCTAGTAGTATAAATAGGACCTTAGTCCAAACTTTCCAACTAATGAAACTCAACCATTCTAAGCTTACTACTACAATTTCCCTCATCTTATAACATCATAATAACACTCTTTGATCATTTCACTTGACCTATAACACATTCAAAGTGATCCAACGATTCTACTTTGAATCCAAGAGAAAAACACAAAAAGCTTTCCAAGCCAAGTGTTGTAGTTAGTAGTGTTTCATCATATACTTAGTTGTATAACTTAGTATATCATTTGTGTGTCTTTGTACCTCACCATCTACTACCAACTTGGGTAGTGATCATCATACAACAACTCAGAGAGTTCGAATAGTATTTTAGTCCTTAAAATACATTGAGTGATAAGGTTGGTCTTGACTATTGAAAGACTCGATATCTAGCTTAGTATGAGTAAAGAAGTGAAGCGACGTTATAAGGTTTTCTCCGTCATAAAGGAGCTTGTTGATATAGTGCTTGCAAACTCTCGAGTTTGGTACTCGGGAGTGTGTAGTAGGACAAGGAGGAGAGCTTCGTGTTGAACAACTATAAACAACCGCGTCTATTGGTTTGATCTTTCCTTTATATTTTCGCATTTACTTATTGCATATTGTTTATATTCATATATTGTATGTTGTGTTGATTTCACATTAAGCCACCTAATCTAAAGTTTTGTAAACAATCTAAAAACGGTAAAAACTATTCAACCCTCTTCTAGTTTTCCGCAATGTATTTAAAAACATATATAAAAACGTATATAAAAACGTATACAAAACGTCTATAATAACATATACAAAAACGTATAGAAAAATATTTACAAAAACATATACAAAAACTTATATAAAAACGTATAAAAAAAGTATATAATAACGTGTATAAAAACATATGATAAGAACGTTTTTGTAATAACGTACATAAAAAATGTATAAAACGCATATAAGAACGTTTTTGTAATAACAAATATAACAACGTATGTAAAAACGTATATAAAAACGTATACAAAAGCGTATATAAAAACGTATAAATAAGTATATGTTGATACAAAAGTTGGGCGTTCCTTGTTTGGGTTCTTGCTCTCGTACCAATTAGACCTTAATGCTTGAAACCTGCGCACTAAGAAAGCAAACAAACACCGTTAGGCTTATCGTGGGATTGTCTCCCACGATTATCCTCCGGCGTGAGAGTAAGTAATCGGTTTAGGGTTATATTGAAGAGTTAGGGTTTTGTCAATCGTACCTTTAATGAGAATTATGTCATTCTTTATATAGGCACGAAATCCTTGTAGATTTCGTGTTCCTCACTCTTCGCACGCGTAGTGCTTATCCGGCCTATGGATCTTTATCCATAAATAGAAGATCCTTATCTAGACCATAAATAGTTTGGTTGGGTTTGGGCTTTCGTGAGTCCAAACCGTTAGTAGTATGGCCCAAATCATTGTCATGATAGCCCACTCATAGTGGACTTGGGTATTAGTAGTGTTTATCATTTGGGCTCGTGACCCAAATATAGACTATACGTCATCATGTCCCCCCAGTCTAGTGTGCGCGGGTCGTAGCCGCGGATGCTAGACTAGTGAGAGCAGTGGTAAGCGTGGCGGGAAGAACTTTAAATAATTACCGCCCAATATTTGGAACCATGTATCTAGTCCCAAAATATCTCAAAGATACCTTGGGAAACGGGGAGTGTGTCCACATATTTATCGGGAAGTGGGAAAAAGTGCTTGTACTTCCTTGCATTCTAGCCACACGATTAACTTTAGTGGGATCCACATGGCGATCCTTTTAGGGTTTGGTGATCTTATATAAATCACCGCCTCGTTTTTTACTAAAAACATCACAGTAAAATACCTTCTTCCGCCATTTTTAAAATTTCTTAATGCTTGTTCAAGAATCAACTGTTTTATTAGGTAACAGCGAGTGCGCTCCATAGTTAATCTTACTTTTCCTTAGAAATGGTTCGTCAATTAGAAGAGTTTCACTCTGAAATGGACGAGGATGAACTGCGTCAGTTCACCTCTGACTATTTCATTCCGCTTGCAGTGCATCCGGAGGTACCGGATGCCAACGCATGTATCGCGGACTTCCCTGAGGGGAAAATAGGGGTGTACCAGCGCGTGCCTATATCCCGATTTCTGAGCGATGTGCTAAACTTTTATCACTTGCACATTTCGCAGCTGCACTATATAGGTGCGGCCAAAATAATAAATTTCGAGGTAAACTGCCGCTTACTGGCGATAAACCCAACTATCAACTTATTCTGCGCGTTCTACCACACGTCGTTGTCGAACGGGTGGGTAACATTCTCCAAGCGCCCAGGGGGTTATCAGTGCTATACTGATAAGGTGGACTCACTGAGGGGATGGAGGGAAAGATTTTTTGGATAGATGATCGGGTATTCACTTCGCTCTCTGAGTTTTATATTCAAGGGGGGCTTCCAAAGGATGAGCGCCCAGATCCCGATACGTACAATGTGGGGGATGCGGAGACTATTGATGAGAACCGCATCCCCATCAATACTTATCCCGAGGAGTTCTTGGTGCACGTGGGGCTGAGTCGTAACTACTTCGGGGGAAGTGACGAGGTGCCAACGTTCTTGGATGGAAGCGGCCGGGGTGGGTGCTTGTCCTTTCTTTATCCTCGCGTGTATAGTGTAAGCTTCTTTGTGTATATTGATTTTATCACTAACTTGTTCCTCCTTTTGTGTGTTTATATGTTGCGCAGAGATGGATCTATTCACCGTAGTGAAGCTGGCAAAGCCGATGCAGGTAACCGTGGGCGTGTGTCCCTTGAGGGAAGGCGAGGTGCCTATTCTGGAGGCTACTGCTGGAGCTTGCGCAAGAGGAGCCTTCGGACGCATCACAGCCTGTGGTGAATGCGACCCCAGTTCAGACGGTGCTCGCGCAGGCAGTGGTGACGCCTGAAGTTGCGCGCGCTGAGTCGTCCACAAGTGTTGGTATTCTCAAAGTGGACACGGACTCTGAAGAGGAGTGTCAAGGTGTGAAGCGCAAGGCTGTAGTTGATGATGGTGAAGGAACTTCTAAGCGCAGGCGTCATACCATTATTGTGGATGAGTCTTCAGACGAGGAGACGTCTGTGTCTGTTGCTGCGCAGAAGAATGCTCAGGCTTCTCCCATTATGTAAGTAAACTGAATATTTATGTTTGTACGTGTTTTTCCTCTGCGACATTCCCTAATCTTTATTTTATGTTTGCTTGTAGTGATGCTGCTGCAGGGGGTGATGCAGCATTCGTGAGGGGGTCAGTGCCACCTCAGGTGGCTCATACGCATGTGGAGGAGCCGGTGGGAGTTGATGAAGAGTTGTCTACGCAACAGCTGATGGAGGAGCTGGGAGCTGTTGCTGAGCGTCAGGCTGAGTTGGTCACTCAGCTGAAGGCGTGGTATGTTGGGGAGGGTAGCGGTCTCGCTCAGAAGGATGAGGAGATTGCTCTGCTTAGGGCGCAACTGGCTGATGCGCGGGCAGAGGTGGAGTCCACAACTGCGTATGGTAGGCGAGTTGCTGATGAGAAGCTAGCTTTGATGGTGGAGCTGAGGCTGGAACGCGCTGCTGCTGATCAGCATAGGTCTAACTGCGCTAGGGCTTTGAAGTACTTGCAGCAAAATCGGAGCAAGCACTTTACCCAACTTGATGAGTTCTGTGAGCGTGTAGAGGCAAAAGTGCAAGCGCAGGAAGACAAGCTGCGCAAGCTGAGTATCGAATATGATGAGGAGTTATACCCTCATCTGATGTCTACGATTGCTGAGCGCAGGTACTTAACCTATGTTATTTTCTCGGCTCCATGTGCCTTAATGCCTTTAATATTCTGACTTTTGCGTTGTTTGTATGTACAGGTGGCTGATTAGCCATGGTCTGCGTTTGGCTGCTATGGGTACGCTGGAGTCCCCGGAGGTCGTGGAGGCCTTTGGGAAGGTTGTAGAGTGCGTCGTGGAGCGTGGTAAGGCGCAGGCTGTGGAGGAAATCCATGAAGGCAAAATGCTGACAGTGTCGCTTGCTGAGGTGCCTGGTTATAAGGCGGATGCCTATGATGAGCTCATGAAGGCCATGGAAAAGATTAAGTTCTTTGAGTTTCCGCATATCGCGCTAATAGAGCGCGACCAGGATTACCCCATAAAGCTGATTATGGAGGGGTTAACCTTGGGGAGGCATATCTTGGAGGATGCGGAGGCTCAACCTGACTTCTTTTTGAAGCCTGACGAGTCGCAGCTGCAAGTTCCGGTCTTTGCGCAGCCGCGTGACATTCTGAACCCCTTTGCCCTTGAGAAGGAGGTCCCTCTGAAGGAGGTCTTAGAGGCTCACCCGAAAAGGGCAGCAAAGAAGAAGGGTGTGAGGGGGAAGGCCATCCTTTGTGGTGTAGGTGCTGCGCATATTCCTAGATCAGATGGAGTCTCTGTCAGCGTGGCGACCGTATCGCCTAGGGATGCTTTGCTTTTGAGGAGGCTCCAAGAGGCTGGCAGCTCTGCTGACCAAGAGCGTAGCCCTGAGCGTTGTCATAGCGTGTAGATATGCATGGACTTTTTGTAGATGTAACTTGTATAAACTTATGGTTCTTATGAATAATAATTTATATCTTTTGTTCGTATGTCATGTTACTTGTACTTAGATTGTTATCTTTTGTATAAAAGATCAACCAAGAGTCAAATTGAGACCGTGACACACTGAAAGTGACTTATATTAAGTGCATAACTTAAAAAACAAATCATAAGTATGAAGACTTGCAATATTTTTGCAAAGAATTTTATCAAATGACCAAGAGTCTTGGCTCGTAAATTGCTAAGCATGTACGGTGTACGTGGTATTGCGCATCCTTCGTGGAATGCGCATGTAAACTTACTTCAACGTCTTGAAGGTAAGGCACTTAGCAAGGATGCGTGATCCAGTGTTGATGGGTTTGCAACCCTCTTACTCAACGAGTTAGTTAGTAGGTTTACTCATCCTTTCTGCCATCGTAGGTCTTAATAAGTGCATGCACGCCATGTAGGCAAAATATAAAATAACAATATTGAAACATAATAAAAATGTGCGCAATAAAGTTAAGTGTGTTATTGAGTTAGCTATAAACCACAACGTTTTATTAATACTTGCAAGTTTTTGGAAGATAAAAGACAATTCCTAAAAAAAAGAAAATTCAAAGACAGACATTTATTGGGCACGTACGAAAGTGCAAGGTTGTTTGTGTGTGGGCCGTAACCTTTCCTAAAGATAGCATCTCTTGAGATTGCAGATATTCCAAGTGCGTGCCGGCTCGTGGCCTTCCATATCGCGCAACTTGTATGCACCATTACCTAGTGCATCCGTGACCTCATAGGGTCCTTCCCATTTAGGTCCAAGCTTGCCCATATCTTCTGCGTGGCTTGCATCATTGGCGCGGTATACAAAGTCTCCTGGCCTGAAAGAAGTGTGTTTGACCTTTGCATCATAATACTTCTTCATCTTTGCTTTAGCATTTGCTTCGCGTATAGCTGTGCGTTCACGCTTTTCTTCCAGCAAGTCCAAGTCTATGCGCCGCTCCTCGTCATTTGTTGTGACGTTTATTTCCGCTGTACGTATAGTTGGCATTCCAATTTCGGCTGGTATGACGGCTTCTGTCCCATAGACAAGAGAGAATGGTGTGTCTCCGGTACTGGTTTTGATTGTCGTGCGGTGCGCCCATAAAACATGTGACAGTTCGTCCACCCATTTTCCTTTACGTCTGTCAAGGTGCGCTTTTATTCCTTCGCCTAGACTGCGATTCGCGCGTTCAACCAAGCCATTGGTTTGTGGGTGTTTCACTGAAGCAAAGTGTTATGTGATGTTTAATTGCACGCACCAATCTTTAAATGGGTTATCACAGAATTGTTTTCCATTGTCTGAAATAATTTCCCCAGGTAGTCCGAAGCGACACACAATGTTGTCCCACACGAAGCGTTTTACCTGGTTGCCAGTGATGCTCACCACTGCTTTTTCCTCAATCCACTTGGTAAAGTAGTCTATGGCTACGATGAGGAATTTTAGGATAGTAGGCCAATAGTATCCTGACCGCAGGGCGCGCGCCACTACAGACCGTGGTCCTGAGTGCACGCTACATGAACCAGCGTGAATTTCTCGGAGTACATAATCTGCTTGAAGAGGTCCGACACATCGGAGCCAAGGTTGTAGGAATGAACGTCGATATAGGACGCCATCTCGAAGTTCAAATCTCTGCGCTGTGCGCCGCACCCTTCGAGCGTCCTTCGGATCAGGTGGTAAGGTTCCTTTGCTTATAAATTCAATGATAGGTGTCATCCACGTAGGATTCTGTTCTTCTATCACTGTGGATACTTCCATATCCAAGATTGATTTGCTTTTTAGAGTTTCCACCAATACCTGCTTTGATAGGTGCGCAAAGCTTGTAGATGCGATCTTGCTAAGCGCGTCAGCTTTCCTATTTTCTCCTCTAGGTACTTGTTTGATTGTAAACCTATCAAAGTTCTAAATTAAAGACTTGGTTTTTTCAAGGTATTGGACCATGTGTTCATCCTTGGCTTCATATTCACCTAGCACGTGGTTAGCTACTAGCCTGGAATCGACATTTGCCTCTAGGTTGCGTACACCCATTTGAATTGCAATGCGCAGTCCAGCGAGTAGAGCTTCGTATTCTGCCTCATTGTTTGTGGCTGTGAATTCGAAGCGTAGTGCGTAGGTGAATTCTACTCCTTCTAGATTAGTGAGGATAAGGCCTGCGCCTGACCCATCCACACCTGAGGATCCGTCTGTGAATAGAACCCATGGTTCTTGTAACTCTGTCTTGCTTGCTGAAGGTGGAGTATCGGTTTCTGGCTTCTCAACAATAAAGTCGGCTAATATCTGCCCCTTGATTGCAGTGCGTGGTCTATACGAGATGTTATACTCACTCAACAACACACTCCACTTTTGTAGCCGTCCTGATGCGTCAGGTTTAGAGATAACTTGTTTGATCGGCTGGTCCGTGATTACAGCTATTGGGTGCGCCTGAAAGTATCTGCACAGTCTTTTAGCTGCGAATACTAGAGCTAGGACCAGCTTTTCCATAGCGCTGTAGTTAGTCTCTGTCTTTTTCAGTGCCTTGCTTACAAAGTATATGGGCGTTTGAACGGAGTTCCTATCTGTCAATAGTATTGCGCTAACTGCTCCATGGGTTGCAGATAAGTACATGATCAACTCTTCCCCTGGTCGCGGTGCAACAAGTTTGGGAAGTGATACAAGATGCTGTTTTAGTTGTTGGAAGGCTTCCTCTGCCTCCTCAGTCCAACGAAAGTCTCCCTTTTTTGTGCACTTCGTAAGTGTTTTAAAGAAAGGGAGTGATTTGTCTGCTGACTTGGATAAAAAATGGTTTAGCCCAGCTAGCTTTCCGTTTAATGACTGGACTTCTTTCAGTGTGCGCGGTGAAGGGAGATCGATGACAGCTTTTGTCTTTTCTGGGCAAGGCTTGATGCCGTAAGGTTCTATTAAATATCCAAGGAACATGCCTTCTGTTACGCCAAAGGTGCACTTCTTGGGGTTTAATTTCATATTTATCCTTCCCAGTGTTTTGAATGTCTCCTCGATGTCGCGCACCAATTCTTCCTCAGTGTGACTCTTTATAACAAGGTCATCGACATAAACTTCCAGGTTGCGACCTACTTGCTTTTCAAAAGCCATGTCCACCAATTGCTGGTATGTTGCGCCCGCGTTCTTTAGACCAAAGGGCATTTTTGTGTAGCAATATACCCCTTGACTTGTGTGGAAGGCTATTTTTTCTTCATCCTCCTCTGCCATCTGAATTTGATGGCACCCTTTGTATGCGTCTAGGAAGCATTTAAAGGGATATCCGCATAGGGATTCTATCTTCCCGTCAATTTCTGGTAGCGGGTAGCAGTCTTGTGGACATGCTTTATTAAGATCAGTGAAGTCTACGCACATTCTCCAACTGCCATCACTCTTTTTTACCATTACTGGGTTGGAAAGCCATTCATGGTAGTAGACTTCCCGCATGATGCCTGTGTCTACCAGTTTGTGTACTTCTTCCAATTTCCAAGATGGCTTTTGCGCAATCCGGAGCTTGGCCGCGCTTTTTCTGTCGTATTGGAGGAAATCCTTGTCGGATTTGTAGCTTGTGCTCCGTAATAGATCGTGGTACGCCAGTCATGTGCTTTGGTTCCCACGCAAAGATACCTAGGTTCTTTTGCAAGAGTGCGCACACAGCTGCTTTACCTTTGTCAGATAGAGACCCTCCAATCGATATTTGTTGATATGGGTAATCAGGGTGAATGGCAACCTTTAGGTTTGGTATTTTAGTTGCGCGCTATTCTGGAACACTTTCCGCCTCATTGGTTACCGCATTGCATTCTTTAGGCGGCACCGTGGTATTGTAGAGGGTGACAATCCCTCCTTCTACTGGAAATTTTAGCATCCCGTGTGCTGTGGATGGTACATCGTGCATGGATGATATTCCAGGTCTCCCAATGATGCCGTTGTACGGTGAAGGAGACTTGATTATCATGAAGTTTATCCACGTTGCTGTAGAGTGTTGTTCATCGCCCACAACTACAAGTAAGCGTAATTGCCCCATAGGCCATATCTTTTCTCCTGTGAAGCCAGTCAGCGACGTCGTGGCCGGTATTAACTGACTTTGTATCTCAGGTCGCAGCCTTTTGAAGCAGTGTTCATACAGAATGTCTGGGGATGCTCCTCCATCAATATACATGCGGCGAATATCGTGTCCCCCAGTATGTATCTAAATGGTTAGTGGCTCTACTACTGCGTTGTCCGCAGCTAGAGTGGGTAAGGATATCTCATTCTCTAAAGAGAATTTTTGACTAACCTTTTGCTTCGTTTTGCGTTGCCATGACTGTATCATGTAAATAATGTCCGCCTTATCTTTGGAAGGTTCTTTTTTACCTCTATTCTTTTGTTTATCCTTCCCTTCTTTAATATTCTTAACGAGGTGATCCATTCTACCCTCCTTTACTAATTTGTCAATTAGTTGTCGTAGCTGGCCACACTCGTTGGTGGTATGGCCCTTTTGTCCATGGTATTCGCAGTATCTGTTCCCTATACGCTTGTCCTCTAGGGTGCGCATTGGTGGGGGTTTTGGGAAGTTTGCGCCTTCTGTTACAAATATTTCTCTCGGAGTCTTTGTGAGGGGGATATACTTGTCATTATCTCATCCACTTCCCTGACTGCGATAATTCTTGCTGCGATTGCTGCTCTGATCATTGGATTGTCTCCTAGGCTGTTCTTGCTGCCTATAATTTGAGTAGCCTTTTTTACTGTCCGCAGCGGCTGCTTCTCCTTGGATGAAGGATCTTGTGCGCTTCATTAGTTCATCGAAGGTTTGGGAAACCTTGTCATTTAATTTCCTAATGAGTTCTGGGTTATTAATCCCATTCATGAACCTTGAAATTTTTAGCACTTCAGGACACGCCTTGACGTGTATACATTCATCTTTGAAGCGCTCCACGTAAGCACTGGTTGATTCCCCCTGTCGCTGTTTTACTCTGGCTAGTTCAACAGGGTTCTTAGCACACTTCTTTCTCTGGGTGAAGTTCAAGCGGAATGCTTTTCTCAACTCTTCAAACCCGTCTATGCTCCTTCGTGGAATCTTGCTAAACCAAGTTCGCGCATTCCCCACTAATGTGGAGTTAAACATATGACACCACACAGGTTGTGGCCAATTTTCGATAGTAGCAGCGGATTCGAAAATTTTTAGGTGGTCATCGGGATCACCTGTTCCATCATATGTTTTAATATTGGTGGGCATGCGCCTTTTCTTATGATCGGAGTAATCGCTGATGCGTCGTGTGAATGCATCAACTTTCTAACGACGCCAAGGAAGAGATATTTCTTATTCTTCTTCCTCGCGACGTCTTCCTCTGGACTTCCAATGTCCTGTCTCTTTGTCCTCGTTGTCCGAGGAGTCACTCGAGGAATAGTTGTCTCTTTTACGAGGTTTGTGTCGTTTCTCCTCAGAATCTGAACTTGGAGGACTTTCACTTGGGGGTGCCCGTCTTCCCAACCTATCCTGGATTCTTCTGCTACCAGATCTTGAAGAACTATCGCTCGGTGAGCATTGTCGCCCAAGTCTATCTTGTATGCTGCGGTTACCAAGTCTAGAGTGGACGTTGGTGCGCATTCCGGCATTTTCATATTCTTCTGAGTACTGCCAATCAGATGTTTCATCTTCCACATTTTTTCTTCCAACCCTGGTGAACACTGGGGGTCGACGCGTACCCTTCTCGTGCACCTCGTTCTGATAGCGTGGTGTAGGTGATTCGCGCTCAGGACCAAAGTTGAGCCGGGCTTGCAGGCTCATATTTGACCTTCTCCTTGCTTCTTCTTGCATAAGGCCAGTTAGGGTTTCATAATTTTGGGATACAAAATTACTTAACGTTAGCTCAGGCGCGTCCTCTTCCACTGCAAGAATTTCTGCCTCAACATTAGGCGCCCTATCTCGATTAGGTGTGCCAGGTGGCACAGTGTTGTCCACTATAGGTGCCGTTTGGTGGGGAGTATTGAAGAGGGTGCGCTGAAGTTCTTCAACGCTTGGAACCACCGTGGTCGTTTGAGTAGTCCTTGTAGGCAATTCTACCGCTGGGAGAGGTAGGGTTGGTCCCGTTTCTTGGTGACCAGGCGCACTAGTTGTTCCAGAGGCCTGCCTAGAGGTCGAGTCTTGAGGGTTCTTCCTCTGGGGGTCACCACGTGTTTTTTCCAACTGCGGAGTCTACTGGCTTGAGTTTTTGTTCTTCGTCATTCTAGTTCTTAGTGTAGGGTCCCACGGATGGCGCCACTTGTTGATACAAAAGTTGGGCGTTCCTTGTTTGGGTTCCTGCTCACGTACCAATTAGACCTTAATGCTTAAAACCTGCGCACTAAGAAAGCAAACAAACACCGTTAGGCTTATCGTGGGACTGTCTCCCACGATTATCCTCTGGCGTGAGAGTAAGTAATCGGTTTAGGGTTATATTGAAGATTTAGGGTTTTGTCAATCGTACCTTTAATGAGAATTATGTCATTCTTTATATAGGCACTAAATCCTTGTAGATTTCATGTTCCTCACTCTTCGCACGCGTAGTGCTTATCCGGCCTATGGATCTTTATCCATAAATAGAAGATCCTTATCTAGACCATAAATAGTTTGGTTGGGTTTGGGCTTTCGTGAGTCCAAACCGTTAGTAGTATGGCCCAAATCATTGTCATGATAGCCCACTCATAGTGGACTTGGGCATTAGTAGTGTTTATCATTTGGGCTCGTGGCCCAAATATAGACTATACGTCATCAGTATATAAGAACGTTTTTGTAATAATGTATATAAAAACTTCTATAAAAAGTATATAAAAAGTTAAAAACAATTTAAAAATGTATATAAAAACATATATAAATACATATATAAAAGAGTATAAAAATGTCTATAAAACGTGTATGTTTTTATAAAAAAACATTTATATATAGAGATCAAAAAACTTTAAAGAAATCGAAAATTTAAAATTATAAACAGCCGTTAGTTAAAGGACGGACGCTGCAACTGTCGCGAGCCAAAAGGGCTAACGTGTAAATTTTAACAAAATCCACTTAACGCCGGTTAAAATCAGGGACCAAAATTTGCTCAAAGGTTTCCCATAGAAACAATTTCTGTACTTTCGAAATGGTTAGGACGAAACATGTGATTTGGACAAAGTTTAAGGACGATTTATGCAATTAAATCTTTTTTATTTATAAAATGTTGACAAAAAGACGTTCTCCTTAAAACCTTTGTGTATTATTTTTAGAGAGATATGTTGGTCCGATATATTTGTGCAACACCATGAATTGTATAAACAAAAGCTTGAGCTAATAAAAATAACTTATGTTTATTATACAATCCTGACCATGATCAACTAATAATAACCATATGTACATTACGACAGTAACAATCTCACTTTAGAGGTTGAAGGTGAAGGCTTTTACGAGAGATGGTTGCGGAATACTATCTCTAGTAATGATAAATGCTTCTCTTCAAGTTATGTTATGAAGAGGAAGATCCCACTTAGAAAAGGAAGTGTGTTCTAGAGGTGGAATCTAATGGAGATACACTATTAGTAGTTACAAGAATAGTAATAACTAAACTAGAAGCAAACTGGAATTAAGGTACACATGCACTTGTGTGGCTAAGGTTGCTTTACTTTGCTGACAACTCTAGTACATGCAAGTTGTTTTCCCTGCTCTCGATGAATCCTTATCTTTCTAAGGGTTTTTTCGTTTTGCTTTAGCTTAAATTACTCTCGCCTAAGCGTGGCTAAGTACTTCAATCAGCTCCAAGGACAAACAGGCTTCTTCTTACACTCTGATTTTCACCAAGTTTACATGTATTTAATCTAGTGGTCTAAATCTATCAGAGGTAAGTGAGCAAAGCTTCTTCTTACACTCTGATTTATAGGCAATAATCTACATATAATTTTAAGCTTCGTCTCGGGTCAGAGACCCTCAATTCTTGGAGCTTCTCCTTGAAAAGGATGCCAAGCTCTTCTCATGATTGGAACCTGATCTTACATTTTAAGAGTTGTGTCCTTTTGATCTCTGATTATTGGTTGTAAATCAGAGTGTAAGAAGAAGCCTTTACTCACTTACCTCTTATAGATTTAGACCACTAGATTAGATACATATAAACTTGGTGTAAATCAGAGTGTAAGAAGAAGCCTGTTTGCTTACTTACCTCTGATAAACTTAGACCAACTTAGAATCAGGTGTTTAGATTTTCTGTCTTGATTGAAAATCAGAAAGTAAGAAGAAGCCATTTATGCTCACTTACTTCTGACAGAACTTATGCTCAATTTATGTTCAAATAGGGGGAGATTGTTGAGTCAAATATGACCAAATTATCCCTCACAAGTGTTTAAAACATTAAATTAGTCTAAGTTCAGGATAGCTGATCAAGTCAGAGATCCAACTCTTTTTTTGATAGAGTCAACACGTAAACCAAAGAGCAAAGTTTACTTTTGACTGAATGATCAGCACAACTGAACATAATCAGCTATCCAAAAGACTCATAGGTGAAACACCTTTGAGTAAACCTCAGAGAAGTCAGAGTGAAAGACCACCGAATAGAAGAACAACGGTCTAAAGGGACTCACTGAGTGTTCACATATCTCAGGATAAACACCTCTGATATGTTGTGCAACTTCTCAATCACAACTGTCTTACTTTGCAAAGACAAAGTTTAAAATTGATTGAAAACTTTGTAACCTGATATCGGTGTCAGCTAAAACAAAGGGCAGAGAAGTGACAAAACCCTTGAGACCTTAATGACTGTCAAATGCCCTTAGGTCTCTGATAATGACTTATTATCTTAAGCCATGCAGATGAACCAATTGCACTTATCAGATACACTCAGAGTATTTCTTCAACATACTTGTGAGGGTTAATTTGGTCAGATTTGACTCGACAAGATATATATTCTGTTACTTTCTCCGTCTCAAAATAAGTGTCAGGTTTGACTTTTTTGAGTCTTTTTTGTTCAAATTTGAGCTTAAATATTTTTATTTGTATTATATAATACTTGATGAAAATTGTACCAATGAAAATACATTTGAAACACAATTCATTCATATATTTTGCATTAAGTATTATATAAAATAAATAAAAGTATTTACGGTCAAAGTTGACAAAAAAAAAAAGTCTAAAAAATCAAACCTCATGACACTTATTTTAAGACAGAGGTAGTAGTATATTACCTAATCCTACACCGAATTTGGAGGCAAATGTAGTGAGAGGACATAGATTTAACGGGGTGTTAATGTTTCTTTGGAAAATATTACGGAGTATATGAGTTTGTAATAGTGTTGTAACCAGATTGCAACGTGCGTCACCTTGTTTGCATGAAGATTTGTTATCCATCGAGGCTGCCATGCTTTATTTGTTTTCCTATACAGTACACACTTTATCATACTATATCATACTCCTTGTATATCTACCTCTTATATAAAGCAACAACTTGAAGTTCTGCAACCTTCCTGAAACATGAAATCTATTAGGTTTATAGAGGAAAATTCAAATGCATACTCTTATTTTGGTGCATACCAATGGACAAATCTCCACCATCCATCTAGTTTGATCTAATAGTGAGGATTAACCTAAGATTAAATGAGGAAACATAAGTCCATGTTTTTTTTTTTTCTTTCCTTTTTCTTTGTCTTTTTTATTATTCATTTTTTTTTTCTTTTTTTCCTTTTTTTTTTCATTTTTTTTTCACGCTTCATGGGATTTTTGTTTTTTTTTTGTGTCCTTTTTTCACGATTTTTTTTTTGTTTCTTTTTTCTTTTTTTTCTTTTTTCCAATTCATGTTCTTTTTTCTAATAAACGTTTTTATTCGCTTTCATACATTTTCGTCTGTTTTCATACGTTTTCATTCGTTTTCATACGTTTTTGTCTGTTTTCGTAGGTTTTCGCCTGCTTTCATATATTTTCGCCCGTTTTCTTACGTTTTCGTCCGTTTTCATACGTTTTTGTCCGTTTTCATACGTTTTCGTTCGCTTTCTTACGTTTTCGCCCGTTAACGTCTGTTTTCATACGTTTTCATATGTTGTCTTACATTTTCGTTCGTTTTCATACGTTTTCGTCAGTTTTCATACGTTTTCGTTAATTTAAATACGTTTTCGTCCGTTTTCTTTCGTTTTCGTCCATTTTTCATACGTCTTCGTCCGTTTTCAGACGTGTTTTTACGCTTTCATACGTTTTCGTTCGTTTTCATACATATTCGTCCGTTTTCGTTCGTTTTCATACGTTTTCATTCATTTTCATACATATTAGTCCGTTTTCTTACGTTTTCATTCGTTTTCATACATATTCGTCCGTTTTCTTACGTTTTCGTTCGTTTTCATCCGTTTTCTTTCATTTTCGTCCATTTTTCAAATGTTTTTGTCCTTTTCATACATGTTATTACACTTTCATACGTTTTCTTCCGTTTTCAGACATTTTCGTTCGTTTTCTTACGTTTTCGTCCGTTTTTTTATTCGTTTTCGTCCCTTTTTTCATTCGTTTTCGTCCATTTTTAAATGTTTTTGGCAATTTTCAGACGTTTTCATATGTTTCTAAATATCACAATTGATATTCTGAATATCACAAATTATATTTTGAATATCACAAGTGATATTCTGTGATATTCTAAATATCACAAGTTATATTCTGAATATCACAAATTATTTTCTGAATATCACAAGTGATATTCTGTGATATTCAAAATATCACAAGTGATTTTCTATGATATGCAGAATATCACAAGTGATACTATGAGTACCACAAATGATATTCCGGATATCATAAGTAATATTCTGTGATATATTACTGGTGATACTACAGGTATGACACTTTTCACTTTTTACATTACCATATTAAATTAAATACAACTCAAAACAAATCCAAGGTAGTAGAAAAGATGGTGATGATGGTGAAACTTTTCCCTTGTTTGGACAAGTATGTCTATTATGATCAGTTAAACTACAAATATTACAACCCTTCTTTTGGTTCTTACTTTTCTCAATAGCTTTTTCACGTCCACCCTTAATATGGTCATTCTTATGTACTTTAGGAAGATTCTTTATACCCATAAAATCTTGAACAATATCACAAACTTTTCAGGGTGGAAGACTTGGCAAATCAGTCTCAACTTTTGACTTTAGCTCTCTCAGGTTGTCTACAAAAGAAGTCCAGTATCATAGACAGCTTATCAGTAATTACAACAATAAGAAACATATTATCAAACATATCACTGGTGATACTACACATATATCAAACATATCACTGGTGATACTACACATATATAAAGCATATCACTAGTGATACTACACATATATCAAACATATCACTGGTGATACTACACATATATCAAGCATATCACTAGTGATACTACATATATATCAAACATATCACTAGTGATACTACACATATACCATCAGCAAAAACATTTATTGTGTTTGTCTATTACAGTGAAAGGCACAAAAACCATCTTGTAAATAAAAAATACGTAATTAATACCTTGGTGTAAAATTAAATAATGATCTTCATTATATACTCAGCATTAAACTCAGAAACAACACGAAAAATGCCAAGAACTCCATAAGCTTTTTTGGTATTAGTCCATTTTTTTTTGAATATTTGTGATTTTCTGAATATCACTTGTGATATTCTGAATAGCACTTGTGATTTTCTTATTTTTTCGTCCGTTTTCATACTTCGTCCGTTTTCACATGTATTAGTCAATTTTTTTTTTTACTTTTTCGACCGTTTTTATACGTTGCTGAATATCACAATTGATATTCAGAATATCACTTGGTTTTTCTGAATATCAATGGTGATATTTTAAATATCACTTGTGATTTTCTGAATATCTATCACTTGTGATTTTCTAAATATCACTTATGATTTTCATGTTACAAAACATTTGTTGAATATCACTTGTCAAATTCAGAAAATCACTTATGATATTCAGAATATCACTTGTGATACTCTGAATATCACAGAATATTACTTATAATATCCGGAATATCATTGTGGTACTCATAGTATCACTTGTGATATTCTGCATATCATAGAAAATCACTTGTGATATTCTGAATATCACAGAATATCAATTGTGATATTCTGAATATTACAGAATATCACTTGTGATATTCAGAGTATAACTTGTGATATTTAGAATATCACAGAATATCACTTGTGATATTCAGAATATAATTTGTGATATTCAGAATATAATTTGTGATATTCAGAATATCACTTGTGATATTTAGAAACATATGAAAATTGCCAAAAATATTTAAAAACGGACGAAAACGAATGAAAAAATGGATGAAAACGTAAGAAAATGAACGAAAATGTATGAAAACGGAAGAAAACGTATGAAAGTGTAAAAACATGTATGAAAAAGACAAAAACGTTTGAAAAATGGACGAAAATGAAAGAAAATGGATGAAAACGGACGAAAACATAAGAAAATGGACGAATATGTATGAAAACGGACGAAAACGTATGAAAGCGTAAAAACACGTCTGAAAATGGATGAAGACGTATGAAAAATGGACGAAAACGAAAGAAAATGGACGAAAATGTAAGAAAACATATGAAAACGTATGAAAACAAACGTTAACGGGCAAAAACGTAAGAAAGCGGACTAAAACGTTTGAAAACGGACAAAAACGTATGAAAACGGACGAAAACGGGCAAACATATATGTAAACGGGCAAAAACGGATAAAAACGTATGAAAACGGACGAAAACGTATGAAAACAGACGAAAATGTATGAAAACGAAAAAAAAAAACGTTTATTAGAAAAAAGAACGTGAATAAAAAAAAAAAAAAAAAAGCGTGAAAAGAAGGACAAAAAAAAAAAAAACAAAAAAAAACAAAAAAAAAAAGAAAAGAAAAAAAAAACCTTGAAGCGTTAAAAAAAAGACAAAACAAAAAAAAATGAATAATAAAAAAAGACAAAAAGACAAAGAAAAAAGAAAAAAAAAAAACATGGACTTATGTTTCCCCATTTAATCTTAGGTTAATCCACACCATTAGATCAAACTAGATTGATAGTGGAGATTTGTCCATTGATATACACCAAAATAATAGTATGCAAAATAAAGTGCCTCTAGGTTTATAACTTGACAAGTGGTGGACAAGTGTAATTAAAATAAAACATTTGGATGTCTTACCCTATTTTAAAAGTTTACATGTACATATGTTGGATAGATAATACAATCCCACCACTATCAATCCATTATCCTTCTTATATATAAGCAATTTATTTTACATCTTCCAACAACATCTCATCTCATCTTATTATGTTCACGTTAGCCTTTTAACAATATACTTTATTGTTGATTTACTAACAAATTTGCATGCTTATATTTTGAACACGTCTAATACTTAGTTTCATATGGCTTCCTAACCAAATGACACGTGTTGCTTAAAATCGATGCATAAACCCCATGTAGTGTTTTTTATCTCACAATTTTCACTCTTAGGGTATGTTTAGCACAAGTAGGAGCTGGAGCGGATCGCTAGAGCGGGTTGCTGGAGGTGGTTGCTGGAGCATGTGGTTCGAGCTTTTTTTTTACATGCTAGTACAACTAGCATTTCATTTAGTAGCTTATTTTTTTAACAAGCTCCTTCAAGCCGTGTTAGCCAAACGAGACTTATTTTAAATGGTAGCTTATTTTGCTAAAAATATAAGTTCATGCTACGATAAGCTCTGATAAGCTCGTGCGCCAAAGCCTTAGGCAAATAGTTTTACTGAGTTTTTTTATATCAACTTTTTTCATTTTGAATTTTTACATTTTGCAGGTTTATATTTTGATCCTAACTTTGCGTTTTCATGATATTCGCTTGGATTTGAGTGGTGGCGATAAAAGTGTTGATAGATACTTGTAGAGAAATGGAAGGAGGGGGAACAATTTCGATAGAGGAAAGACCATTTTAAGAAGATAATGTGTTCTTCATGTATTGATTTAATTAAATATTATCATGTTGTTCATGTATCTATCAGAAATAGCCATTTTCCAACCATGAAATAGTTCATTGAAAACTGAATATTGAGTCAATTGACATTAATTTAAAAAAGGTTTAGCATGGACACTTACTGGTTATAATGGGAGTTAATTTTATTCACGTTTCAGGTGTACCAGTACCTTGTTTCAGGTGGTTCAATGGCAGAACCTTCAGCAGAATGCTCCGAAGACCTACCAATGCCTTTGTGCAGTGTTTATGCATACACAAGGGGTGAACCAAAGTTCACAAATTATACCCCTGAATTCACTGCTACGATTGATTATATACTATTCTCCCCCTCTGAGGGAATCAAGAGAATTGGGTACCTTGAGCTCCCCGAAGAAGATTCGGTTAGTATAAAGGGCGGATTACCAAATCAAGCTCATCCAAGTGATCATCTGCCCATCGGTGCTGAGTTTGTGGTTGTTTAAGATGATTGATCATCCTTGTGCATCAAGTTCTAGAGAGACAGAGTTTAGCCGTATCCCTAATTAAACATGTTTCATTCTATTCAAACCTTATTTTATTCATTAGTTATGCATAGAATGATAAAGTACAATAGTTGATAATAAAGCATATCATTGTAGCTGCATACAATGTTTTTTTGCAACTGTGTATTACATATAATTTGCTGATAATCGTGGTCACAGATTCCACTTTTTTTTACTTATTTGCGTCGACCACCACCTCATGGCCAACAATAATAACAGCCACCACTAGGCGGGTCACCATAATTACTAATCGAATATCCTAGTTTCTTATCTTTAACATCAACATTGCCTGCATGAATAACAGAAGATTTTTAAACAGTTGATATAAGTTTTTAATAAAAGCTTTTGATGATATATGAAGTTATATACTCCATACTATATACCTTTTTCGCCGTGACTTTGGGTATGGTTGGTGGATTGAGGAAGAGTTCTTGCGGCAGAAGATAAAAGTATAAGTGCAAAGAAGACAGTCAACAAGAAAGTTGCTGCGAGCTCTTTGTACTTCATCTCCTCAAATTCGCGTTTGATGTTTCTGTTGTAACTTATTTATAGAGCGAGTACTATGTGGAGGACAGTATATGATTTTTACTTGAGAGTAAAATTTCAATGTTGATCAGACTTGGAATTTAATTTAGATGTGAAAGCTAACGCCGCTTTAATGATTCAAAAGATTAGTTCAAAGATTTGTGACCCCCTCCAAATGCCGTTCCTTGACTGCTGTCTGATAGTCATTGATGAATCCTTGGCCACTCATCCAAGTATGTCTTTTTGAACTTATCGCATACAAGTTGTTATATTATATTACTACGTATATATCTAAATTTTGATATTAACACATTCAGGATATGTACCAACAAATCTGTGGTGCATTTTCCACATATCATTTTTCTGACATTAAACCATCTGATACTTTGAATTTGCACCCCCTGGTTAACTTGAATACCCCATAAGTAAAAAAGACATGTTGGTAATACATGAGGTAAGTTGATAGCTACATTTTTTTTTTTGAAAAGCTGAGATTTATATAAAAGCTCCGAGGAGGAGACTGAAACAAATACAAAAGAAAACAAAGGATCATCAGTTAAGTCACATCCAGGGACACAATAAAATAGACCAACAACTGGATACAGTAGGGTGAAAACG
This sequence comes from Artemisia argyi, assembly GCA_030686995.1. Lineage (NCBI taxonomy): Eukaryota > Viridiplantae > Streptophyta > Magnoliopsida > Asterales > Asteraceae > Artemisia > Artemisia argyi. Next base: position 105,285,436 of record CM060696.1, read on the forward strand.
AGCCGAGCCGAGCCTGAGCCTGCCAGAGCTCGAGCTCGGCTCGTTTATATATATAAAGCTCGAGCTTGACTAAAGGCCATGCTCATATTAGATATTCAAATATATGAGCAATCCATGAGAATATACTTGAAAGATTTGATGATCTACTTCAAAGATATATTCGATCTTCTCGATTGAATATAAGATTGCGATCAGGATATATTTGAAAGATATATTCAATATTCTAAGATTATATTCGAATGATACAAATTCATTGATACATCACGTTCTGTAAATAGGTATGATGAGAAACGATGAAACACACATAATACCTACCTCTCTCTCTCTCTCTCTCTCTCTCTAAAATACTTTTCATTCTCATTTGTTCAATAATTGACTTCAGCTTCGGAGTGTACTACGGGGAGAAAACTCCCCTCTACCCTTTAATGTATGTTTAGTTGTTGAGTGATACGGGTAAACCGGTCGAGTATTTTGACAACCAAGACCCTCTGGACGTCCCGCGGGTCTTGGTCGTCAAAATACTCGACCTGTTTACATGTATGACTCAACAACTAAATTACATGTATCACTCAACAACTAAACATACGTTAGAGGGTAGACTGCACTTTTCTCCCTGTATAATGCTCAAGTCAATTAACGGAACAAATGAGGATGAAAAGTATTTTACTTAGAGAGAGGGAGCGAAGTATTATTTGTGTGACAAGTCATGTGCTAGCTATAATAGTATTTCCGGGGACCTCACTAGAGCTAGGGAGCTGGAATCAGACTCATCCAAGAAAGTTTATGTGTTGGAGCGAGAGAAGGTGTGATCTAGACTGGGTGATGAGAAAAGCTATCCCGAGGATGCTTGGTAGCGTATTTCGAAGCGACCAGTTTGAGCATGAGGTGCTAAAGGTTCAGAAAGTTCTAATTGAGCGTGGGCGCGAGTTGGAGCGTCAAGAGGCCCGTGATCTCCTTATGGCTAATCAACTACTTCCTGCTTTTGACCCTAATCTCCCATGCAAAGTTAAGGATGATGTTAGAGGTTTTGGGAAAACTAAATGGGATTGCATGGAAACCATAATTTCATCCCCTGACTTGTCACCGAATTTGCTCCATAGTGTGTTGGAAGGTGGTGATAGTACCGCGTGTGAAGGGTCGAGCGGTCGGTGACAACGAGTAGTGACATTTTAACCTTTCATTTTTAGAATGTAAACCATTAAGAGCATTCTGCATCGACCCATTCATTGCTTGAGCTATAGCCAACATCCCCTCGGCCTGATGTAGGGAATTAGTGACTTCCCGAACCCTTGTTAGACAAAGGATCAATTTAAATTCGATATATTGTTAAGGTACATCGTATAATCTTGTGGTTGATACATCACACCATAAACTTGGCCCATATTGACATGATCCGATTGTCAACCAACTAAAGGCTGGTGTTTATCACTAGTCATGTACATAGCTCGGTTCAATCCTAGTCATCGCCTTAGCACCTTGTTCTTGCTTAACTTGCACTTTCTAGTCATCTCGAATGCACTTTTCAGCTTTGTTTTGAAGGAAGTTCGCTCTCCACACTGTTTCCACCAATGATACCACCATTTGGTAGCTCAAATACATTCTTGAATGGACCCAAGTCTGGAGGAACATCGACCTGTCGCCACGTCAAACACGATATTCTCATTAGTGTGAGGGTGTGAACTAGCGTGGTCTATCAAGTGAAGCACACCCTTGCCTACAAATTATAAACACATACATGTAACTAAAATGATACATAAAGTATAATACTGAAAAAGTAGTTATCTTTCTTTTTGGTGTCTTCTTTGTTCATACTTGTAGGACAAAAGGAAACTTTACTGGCAAAGTTAAGCTGTTGGTAGTGTTAACTAAACTTTTATAGTTTATTTATTTATTTATTTGAAAGGCTTTTATAGTAATCTTTTGAGTGATCCTTGTCATCTTTTTACCGTAACCACTGAACTAGTTAGCCACTTAGATAACAACTCAGGGTGTGTTTATTTTTTTTTCTCTTAGCTAAAGGTATATGGGCCCCACGTTTGTTAGTGTGTCTGTCTATGGAAGATTGCAAATTTCTCCCTCTATTCGTACAGACAAAGCAAGGGATTTAGTGGGTTCAGTTTCAAAAAGAAATATTAAGTTATAAGTGAAGGCTAGACCAAAAAGGGGCCGGTAGAGTTACCTCCTAGACTAGTAGGCCAAGTATCTAAGTTATAAAAACAATTACCTACTTGGCCTATTGCATCATCTTTTCGGCTGAGCCGAGAACTATTCACTCGGCGGTTTCGAATGAGCCGAGAACTATTCACACGAATTGTTAGAGAGGTAACCGATTATTCTCCTTATTTTCAACAAACTAATGATTGTAGGGGCGTACCTGGTATTAGCTCGTTGGTCAAGTGTACTGCGGCCATTCGTCAATTGGGATACGCGGTCATTCGTCAATTGGGATACGCGGCCATTCCAGATTCCTCCAGATTCTGTTGACGAGAATCTGGCAGTGGCCGCAACAACAGCCCGTGAATGTCTCCGTAAATTTTGCAATGTTATCATTGAGTTATATGCTGCTGATTATTTGCAAAAGCCCACCGTATTCAGACCTTGAAAGATTATATGCTCATCACGAGCATAAGCATGGGTTTCCTTGGATGATGGGAAGCATTGATTGTACAAGTTGGGAGTGGGAGAATTGCCCAAACGGTTTGAGAGGTCAATATGCTAGGGGTGATCACGGGCCACATCCATTCATTTTATTGGAAGCGGTCGCCTCCCAAGATTTATGGATTTGGCATGCATTCTTTGGTGTCTCCGGTGTGAATAACGACGTAAACGTTTTATGTCGTTCCCCTGTCTTCAATGATATCAGATCTGGGAGAGCAGCATACCTTGAATTCGAAGCTAACGGTGTAGAATATAAAAGGGGATATTATCTTACTGACGGGATATATCCACAATGGTCGGTTCTTATGAAGTCCATTTCAAATCCTCCAACGGGTGATGAAAAAAGAATATTGTACAAGAGAAAGCACGAAGCAGCAAGGAAAGATGTGGAACGGGCTTTTGGTGTGTTGAAGAAAAAGTGGAAAATGCTTAAAGTTCCGGCTCGAGGGATGTATAAAAACGATCTTCGAGATATTATATATACATGTATCATATTACATAATATGATCATTCAACACAAGCAGCGGTCGATATATCCTACATGGTTCGAAGAGGAGGTCCACCAACCACACGATCCCTTAAGAACATTTGAAGAATCTTTACAAGTTACTCAGGAGCTCGAGAACGCATCAACTTTATAAACTTAAAATCTGATTTAGTCGAGCACATTTGGAGAAATCGTAGAAATCATCGGCTCCCGCATGACAATGAAGACGAAGATGAGGATGATGAGGACGAAGACGATGAAGAATTTCTGTGATCTTTTTAATGTTATTTCAACAATTTACGTAATGTTTTTTATTGTAATGTTTTTAGTATTGTAATGTTTTTTTATTTTTAATGAATTTTAAATTTGTTTTTTAGAATGTTTGAAATTAAAAAAAAAAAAAGAAAAGAAAAAAAAATATGGGTCACCACTGTGAGGAGAGAGGTGAATATGGGTTGAGGAGAGAGAAAGCTGAGGTGACAGCCGGAAAGATAATGCAATATAGGTCACCACTGTGCCTAGCCTAAAACTTCGGTCTCCCTCTCTCTCACTAAAATACTTTTCATCCTCATTTGTTCCATTTGTTGACTTGAGCTTCGGAGTACAGGGATAAAAAGTCCCGTCTACCCTCTAACGTATGTTTAGTTGTTGAGTGATATAGGTAAACAGGTTGAGGATTTTGACGACCAAGACACTCTGGAAAAGCCTGTGGATCTGCGTATCATCAGGTATAACAACAATAAACAAGAACTCCAACAGCTTCTTCATATAGAAAGTTACAAGGGCCTTAATGCGTTGCTACCTTATCTGGAAGACTGCCACGTCACTCCTGTTGCCACTGTAGCACCCCCAACTCAAAATACGGTAGCTGACATGCTGGGGGCACTACGCGAATCAAAACCAGGCATCTTTATAGCAAACGACCACAACACGGGACGTTTAAAAATGCCTCAAAAACATATCATTCGTTTTACAAACCATTTTAGAGTACATAAACTCTTTAACAAAATAGCAGCGGAATAAAATAATATTGCAGCGGAAAATGATAAAGTTTAGCAGCGGAAAATCCAAGTATGGTAGTAGAAATACAAAGTTTAGCAGCGGAAAGTAAACAAGTTTAGCAGCGGAAAACATTTAAAAACACACCAAGGTTTTACGAATGACATGATAAATAAATATAGTAGGAATAGATAAGCTGCCTTGACAGAAAACTTCCTTCCTCCAGCCACTCCACCACGCCCAAGATCATAACGCTTCCACAAATTAATTAGCATTGGTACCTGAGAAGCACATGCTTAAAAGTCAACACAAAGGTTGAGTGTAATCCATAGGTTTAAAATAATAAAGTTGAGCACAAGGGTTTTAATCATACGATATAAGCAACAAATGCAAATACCAGGGTAATCAAGATAACACCCAATATGTAGAGGCATCCCTGTGCATACATACGGTTGATGATACTAAGCTCATGACACGCAAAATGTTAACCAAACCAATCAACAGTACGTTGTACTGACATAAACAATAACCGCGGAATTTCATAATAATAAGTGCCCCCAAGGCTGAGTACTTGCCAATACCCAGCAAAACGAAAAATAGTACACCCGCATGTCAAGCCCTTGACAACTACGAGTGGGATGGTCAGTCCTATAGGCCTATAAACTAAGTTCGCGCTCACCCACAGGTGACTAATGGCTCATGATCTGAGGGTCTTTCCGGCAAGACAAGCTACTTAGTACATCGTCAGGAATATATATATCATCATTCAGGAACAAGCATACCAAAAATAAATAATACTTGTGCTCATAAAATATTTAAAGCATGTGTCTCACCCCATGAGTTTATAAACAATTAAAATATAAAAAGCAGGGCTATGAATCACCCATTAATAATAGCAGCAGGAAACGAGATATAGTAATCAATCAATAAAGCGTCACAGCAATGAACCTCAGCACAACCTACTTAATATAAATGCCATAACTCAGAACTATACTCGAATATCTCAATAAATAATGCTTGAACAAAAGATTTTGTAAACACAATGGCATTTGAAGAAATGGATTTCGTAAAAGTCTCGTGTGGGAGACAAAAGTTAGAAAAGAAATAAGTCGACGAATCAACCAAATATAGAAGAAAAGACGAAAGAACTTCTCGAAGAAAGTCGTCGAAAGAAATGAAAAAGAAAAGAATACGAATAGAAAAACTCACTCAAATAAATATAAATAATAACGCGTACAATAAGCCTCAGATTTTACCCGTTTTCCTCAAAATAATGTCGAAACAAAAGGTTTTGAAATAATAATAATATTTAGTAAAATAATATAAGTTGATAAAGAATTTTATGAAATTACGGCATGACCTGCCCGTTTATATAACGTTTCCCGAGTCATCGACTCTTTATTTTTAAGTAATATTAACGTGTGTGTATATATATATATATATATATATATATATATATATATATATATATATATATATATATATATATATATATATATATATATATATATATATATATATATATATAAGTAAATATGATTGGATATATCATTCGCGTTGTCCATTAGTTGTTTAGGTTTTATCGACCATTTTGTATTTGTTCGGGTTCCAGGTACGTTAAGATCTTTACGGGCCTAACGTACCCTACCGTCTCGTGTACCAAAGGGTCCATAATATCCAAATAACCATGGCCGTAAATCCGATACGTCCAATACAAGCTCACAATGTCATATACGGAATCATATCTGATATTAAGTCCACTAAACTATAACAATTTTATTTTATGTTTCATATTTACATTATCCATTTTATTATTTATTTACTGTTTCACTAATAAAAGTATCCCGAGACTATGAAATCCATACCCAACAATAATCACCACAATAATAGTAATAACTTCAAAATAATCCCAAGTCAAATAATTAAACCCGAATCAAACCAAAACCAATACGAGCCTTTTCCGTCTCCTCGGCTCAACCCAAAACAAAACCAACTCCAATCTAACTATCCTAACTCAAACAACAACAACAACAATATCACATCATCTCCTCCCCACCACCACCCGTGGCGCGGTGGTGGTGGCTCTCGGCTGCCAAACCCAACGAGACCAAACGGACCCTTAAAATCAAACCAAACCCAAATATAAACTCCTCTTCGCCACAAGTACCAAGTAACAACAACAAAAATCATGAACCCTCACCCAGTCACGAGTTGACTCGATGAGCTCATACCGAGTCGCGGCCAAGGGGTGGGTCGAACGAGAAACAAAACAAAACCACACGAGTTTGAGCTTAAAAACATTACCAAAACCATTTTTATAAAATATTTTTAATAATAAAAATTCGGAGTTAAATAAAATGAAAACTAGGGTTTTGAAAATAAAATCAAAAATAAGAAAAAAGAATGGTGGGGGAGGTGTTTTTACCGTCGGAAATCAAAGGGGGAGCGGCGGCGGTGGCGTGGTAGCGGTGGTGGTGGTGGATTAGGGGTGTTCGGGATGGTTTTAAATCAAGCGACTTGTACTTTTGGAACGAGCACGTCCCGATCTACAATATATAAAAAGTTTGATTTTCCGGTGGCCGGAAAAGTTGTCGGCGTCGGCGGTGTGGGTGGTGGTCGCCGGTCGGAGAAAGGAGGGAGGGAGAGAGAGAATATGTGAGCGTGTGTGTTTTATTTTTAATAAAATGAAGAAAATGGGGTGGGTTGGGGTATTTATATGGTGAAATAAGTGTAGGGTTTATTTTATAATTAGTGAATGTATAAGGTAAGTGTAGGGGAATAGTTTAGGGGTCAAGGTTGCCAATGAATCAAATTTATCACGATAAACACTTCGGGGCTCGAACGACATAACAAACGGACTCAAAAATTTACGAGAATTGCGCCATTGTTCACGAAATAATATTTCCAATAAAATCAAGCATAAACTTCAGAGTTTTTCCAAAACTCAAAATAATTCAAATAATTTGGCAAACGCAATACAATTCGAGTGTTCTAGGTTGTGCTGAGGCAATTAAGGAATAAAGTTCTCACTTCCAATATATCTCACGTTTCCCAAGCCCAAATAATCTCAAAATAAAAGTTTTAATGTGTCTCAGGTACGAAATTAAATATTTTGGCTAGTAATGAGTTTAGAAAAAGTACCGGGGGTTACATCACATACATCTTATTTAGAAATCCGTCCCGGATTTAGTTCGAGTTGCTAGTCCCGGTTTTGAAAAGATTTGGGTATTTGCGTTTAAACTCGTCCTCGCGTTCCCAGGTATACTCTGGTCCTCTCTTGGAATTCCATCGAACCTTTATAAGAGGAATACGACTCTTCTTCAATCGCTTAACCTCGCGATCCATGATCTCAACGGGCTCCTCAACAAAATGCAATTGCTCATCAATCTCAATCTCCTCAAGTGGAATTACAGCGGCTTCATCAGTCAAACACTTCTTCAATTCGACACGTGGAAAGTAGGGTGAACTCTACTGAGCTCCGGTGGCAATTCTAGCTTATACGCCACAGGACCAATCCTCTTCACAATCTTAAATGGTCCAATATAACGGGGGTTCAACTTTCCTCTCTTACCAAACCTGATCACACCTTTCCAAGGTGATACTTTCAACATAACCCTATCCCCTACCTGAAATTCCAGGGGTTTACATCTCACATCTGCGTAACTCTTCTGTACGAGCAACCTTCAATCGATCTTTAATTTGAGCAATCTTCTCGGTGTTCTCACGAACTAAATCTGGTCCAATAAGTTGGGCTTCTCCTACTTCATCCCAACATATAGGTGATCGGCACTTCCGACCATAGAGTGCTTCAAACGGTGCGGCCTTAATACTCGCGTGGTAACTGTTGTTGTAAGAAAACTCAATCAAGGGCAAATAGACATCCCATCCATTCCCAAAATCAATCACACATGCACGCAACATATCTTCCAAAGTCTGAATGGTTCTCTCGCTTTGACCATCGGTCTGTGGATGGTAAGCGGTACTCATGTCGAGGTTCGTGCCAAACGAATCTTGAAGTGACTTCCAAAAGTTCGAAGTAAACCTGCCATCTCGATCTGAGATAATAGACACTGGCGCTCCATGTCGAGATACTATCTCCTTTACGTAGAGCCAGGTCAACTTATCCATGTTGTAATTCTCCTTGATTGGCAAAAAGTGGGCGGATTTAGTCAATCGATCGACTATTACCCAAATAGCATCGAATCCTGTCGAAGTCTTCGGTAGTTTGGTGACAAAATCCATTGTTATTCTTTCCCATTTCCATTCGGGAATCTCAGGTTGTTCTAGTAAACCAGACGGTTACTGATGTTCAACCTTAACTTTGGCACACGTAAGACACTTATGGACATAATCGGCAATCTCAGCTTTCATATTTGGCCACCAATATAACTTCTTCACATCCTGATACATCTTGTCAGATCCTGGGTGAATGGAATACTTTGACTTATGAGACTCGAGCATAATCAAGTCTCTCAGTCCTCCGAACAAAGGCACCCAACTTCTTCCTTTGTAACACAAAGTTCCATCTAAACGTTTCTCAAGTTTCTCCTTTCTAATCATCCCATCAACTTTCTCCTCCTTAAGCTCCCCTCTTTTCACGACTTCCTCTTGTGCTTGCAGAATTTGAGTAGGTAAATTCGAGTTTATCGTCAAGACTAAAGCTCGAACGCGTAACGGTTTCAAACGTTCCTTGCGACTCAAAGCATCAGCCACAACATTTGCCTTTCCCGGGTATCTCGCAATCATAATCGCTCAACGTCTCCAACCATCGTCGTTGTCGCATATTCAACTCCTTCTGATCCAAAATATATTGCAAACTCTTGTGATCGGTAAAGACAACACACTTAGTACCATAAAGGTTATGTCTCCACAACTTGAGGGCAAAAACCACGGCTCCTAACTCCAAATCGTGAGTGGTATACTTCTCTTCATGAGTCTTAAGCTATCGGGAAGCATATGCCATAACCTTCCCTCGTTGCATCAAAACTGCTCCTAACCCTTGATGCGAGGCATCACAATAAACCACAAAATCTTCTACTCCATCGGGCAAAGCCAATATCGGTGCACTACAAAGCTTCTGCTTCACAGTCTGAAATGCCTTCTCTTTTTCCTCTCCCCATTCATACTTCTTATCCTTGTGAGTCAATGCGGTTAACGGTTTAGATATCTTGGAGAATCCCTCGATGAATCTCCTATAATACCTAGCCAATCCTAGAAATTGACGAATTTATGTGGCGTTAACCGGCGTTGACCATTTCTCAATCGCCTTAATTTTAGCGGGATCCACATGTAATCCTTCACTATCAATTACATGTCCCAAAAATTGCACTTTCCGAATCCAAAATTCACACTTAGAGAACTTAGCATACAACTGCTCGTCCTTGAGCAACTTAAGAATCGTAGCCAAGTGCTGTTTGTGCTCTTCCTCGCTCTTTTAGTAGATCAAAATATCGTCGATAAAGACTATCACGAACTTATCTAGATAAGGCTTGCACACTCGGTTCATGAGATCCATGAACACTGCAGGCGCATTGGTCAAACCAAAAGGCATAACTTGAAACTCGTAATGACCATAACGGGTCCTAAATGCCGTCTTGGGAATATCCTCTTCCCGAACCTTGAGTTGGTGATAACCAGACCTTAAATCAATCTTAGAGTAGTAACTCGATCCTTGCAACTGATCAAACAAATCATCAATCCTCGGTAACGGGTAGCGATTCTTCACGGTTAACTTATTCAATCCTCGGTAGTTGATGCACATCCTAAATGATCCATCCTTCTTCTTTACAAACAATACTGGAGCTCCCCAGGGCGAAGAACTCGGTCTAATAAATCCTTTATCCAACAGCTCTTGCAATTGCTTCGATAACTCCTCCATTTCCGATGGCGCTAGCCGATACGGTGCACGTGCAACAGGTGCAGCTCCTGGAACTAGGTCGATGCGAAACTCCACTTGTCGGGCTGGCGGAAGTCCCGACAAATCTTCAGGAAATACTTCAGGAAAATCACGCACTACAGGAACATCCTAGAGTCGCTTCTCTCCTGACTCCTTAGCCACGTGTGCTAGGAATGCGTGACATACTTTCTCAAGATATTTCATGGTTTTGATACATGATATGATATTCAGGCGAGTTCACTTGTATCACCTCGAACAATCAAAATCTCATCATTGAGAGGGATATGAACAACTCGTTCTCTACAAACAATGCTCGCTCGATTCTTGGATAACCAATCCATTCCAATTATCACATCAAAGCTTCCGAGCTCGATTGGCATCAAATCGATACTAAACGGGTGACCTAAAAGGTTAAGGGTACAACCATGGATCACGGTACGGGTATCTACTAGGTTACCATAAGCTAACTCAATACTATAGCTAACATCTAATAGAGTAGGGGTAAGTCGAAGCAACGGCGCAAAATTAGAAGACACAAAACTCATATCGGCACCCGAATCAAACAAAACTTTAACACGAAGGTCATTGAGAAGAAACGTACCAGTGACAACATTCGGATCTTGATGCGGCTCTCTATTTCCCATCACGTACACTCTACCTCGAGCACCTACATTTCCTTGTCTAGCATTCTTCGGGCATTGTCCCCTATAATGTCCACGCTCTCCACATCCAAAACATGTAACTACACGCTGAGCATTTGCTCCTGTCGCCACAAGCTTACTCTTACAAAACCTTGCAACATGACCAACCTTTTGACACTTCATACATCTCACAGTACATGGTCCAGTATGGCGCTGGTGGCACTTCCCACAAAGAGTTTGCTGTCCAACATTCGCTCCTCCTTGTGTAGCCACAAATGCCTTAACAGTCTCCTATCTCCTATTCTGTTGGTGGTGGTGATTGTTGTTACGATACTGATTGTTGTTGTAGCGGTTGTTGGGGTTGTTATAGTTGTTGTTCCTTCGGTTATCCTCCCATTTTCTCTTGTTGTCAAAGTGATTACTCTTTTGAACAGCACCATGCTTAGTCACCTGATCCATAAGGCGTTCAGCCATGCTAATAGTATCATCTAAAGTCTCAGCATTGTACGACGTCACATTTTCTTGAATACTCGCAGGCAATCCACCAATAAACTTCTCTAGCAACTTCTCATTATCGGGCACCATGTGAGCACAAAACACCTTTAACTCTTGGAAACGTCGCACATAAGCAGCAAGATCAGAACCCTTCACAGCCAAGTAATAGAACTCAGTATCCAACTTCCTCAAATCACTACGAGAACAATACTTCTTAACCATAGCTTTCTTGAAATCTTCCCACGAAGTATTATAAGCTTCCTCCATTCCCTTTTCCTGAACGTAAGCATTCCACCAAGACAAGGCATGCTCCAACAATGTGCCTGTCACATACTTCACCCTATTGTTATCAGTAGAATTGCTCCTATGAAACACCGATTCCACTTTCTCAAACCATTGAGTCAATCCAACAGCTCCTTCAGTTCCCTTGAAGGTAATAGGCTTACAATCCATAAATTCCTTAAAAGTGCAAAAATGGTTGTTTGGAACCGCTTGAGCCCTAGCCGGTCCAACATTTTGAGGAACACCTGCTTGCCCGGCAAGCGCTGCTGCAACACCCTCATCAATCATCTGCTGAATAGCAGCAGGGGTCATCTTCCTAGGAGGCATAATTCTATCAATCAATACAAAGCACAACACTTGTAAGTATTGGATTAACGTGTCAGAATTATAACACAAGATAAGGCATCATCACATGAATAAAACCATAATATAGCATAAGTCAACATCAATAATAGTATATCACCATAATACATCATAGATTTCATACTTGACATTGGTCTTACAAGATATGCAAAACAAGTACAAGTTTCGAATAAAATCTACCAACTGAAGGATTCAGTTTAGCATATACTAGGTAAACTACCATTAAGATACCAACTACTATAAACGATCTAATCACTGATCTCCCGAACGATCTCCATACATAGCTATCACATCAATGCTGTCGTAAGACCTAATGCGGGTCATCCTCTCTGCATAGGTCTGTCTCTGCATCTCATGCAACTCACTCCATAACTCGCTGATACTAGTATGATAGTGTCGACTATCATATCCTGCATACAACTCTGTCTGAGACAACTGCCTCGCCTATCCAAGGAATCCAAACGTCCCTGAAACTCAGGATACGTCTCCTCCACAGGGCTCAACCTAGCACTCTGCCTATATAAACCAACCTGCAACTTATCTACTACCTTCTTCCATTCTCTCTTCTCCTTCATCAGTTCCACGACAGTAGATGGACGAAAACACGTACTCCTGGACCTCGACTTGTAGCGACCCTGACACCAGGTCAGCTCCTCTCTCAATCTGCTCAACTCATCTCTAATCACTGAAGACGCAACACGTGGGTCTGCTGACGACTCTCCAACCTCATAAGTAGGCGCTAACTCTGTAGACACGAACTCTGTCGATGTCACCTCGGTAATCATAGCATGCTCCATACTCTCGGGAGTATCCGACTCATACGTCACATCTGACACAACAGGTGAAGGTGGCGGGGGAACATCCTGATCCTCCTCCATAAACTCCTCATCACTATCCTCCTCGTCATAATCATCGTCATCCATCTCCTCATCTCCATCATCCTCAATATCAACATCATCCTCTAAACCTACCTCATCATCTAAACCAACATCAACCTCCAACTCAACATCAACCTCTAACTCAATATCATCTCCTAAAGGCAATGGGTCAACAACGGGTGGGACCGAAACCTGATCACGGGGAACTGGGACAGACATGATACTCTATAAGAGTATAAGAAAACATAAAAATACTAGCCAAATTTTCGCGGAAAACCATTTTATAAGCCAGAGCATGATAGTGGAAAAAGTCCAAACCAATCTCAATATAAAACACATATATATGTAAAGTTTAAAAGAAATACCAAGGCGCGAAGTGGCATGGAAGGTTGTCGGCTTTCTGTCTCAAAACATTTTGACTCCAGGAAAAAGTTTATAGTCGAATGCGAGCTCGTTCTCTATAAACCATGCTCTGATACCATTCTGTAGCACCCCCAACTCAAAATACGGCAGCTGACATGCTGGGGGCACTACGCGAATCGAAACCAGGCATCTTTATAGCAAACGACCACAACACGGGACGTTTAAAAATGCCTCAAAAACATATCATTCGTTTTACAAACCATTTTAGAGTACATAAACTCTTTAACAAAATAGCAGCGGAATAAAATAAGATTGCAGCGGAAAATGATAAAGTTTAGCAGCGGAAAATCCAAGTATGGTAGTAGAAATACAAAGTTTAGCAGCGGAAAGTAAACAAGTTTAGCAGCGGAAAACATTTAAAAACACACCAAGGTTTTACGAATGACATGATAAATAAATATAGTAGGAATAGATAAGCTGCCTTGACAGAAAACTTCCTTCCTCCAGCCACTCCACCACGCCCAAGATCATAACGCTTCCACAAATTAATTAGCAGTAGTACCTGAGAAGCACATGCTTAAAATTCAACACAAAGTTTGTGTGTAATCCATAGGTTTAAAATAATAAAGTTGAGCACAAGAGTTTTAATCATACGATATAAGCAACAAATGCAAATACCAGGGTAATCAAGATAACACCCAATATTTAGAGGCATCCCTGTGCATACATACGGTTGATGATACTAAGCTCATGACACGCAAAACGTTAACCAAACCAATCAACAGTACGATGTACTGACATAAACAATAACCGCGGAATTTCATAATAATAAGTGCCCCCAAGGCTGAGTACTTGCCAATACCCAGCAAAACGAAAAATAGTACACCGGCATGTCAAGCCCTTGACAACTACGAGTGGGATGGTCAGTCCTATATGCCTATAAACTAAGTTCGCGCTCACCCGCAGGTGACTAATGGCTCATGATCTAAGGGTCTTTCTGGCAAGACAAGCTACTTAGTACATCGTCAGGAATATATATATCATCATTCAGGAACAAGCATACCAAAAATAAAGAATACTTGTGCTCATAAAACATTTACAGCATGTGTCTCACCCCATGAGTTTATAAACAATTAAAATATAAAAAGCGGGGCTATGAATCACACCTTAATAATAGCAGCAGGAAACGAGATATAGTAATCAATCAATAAAGCGTCACAGCAAATGAACCTCAGCACAACCTACTCAATATAAATGGCATAACTCAGAACTATACTCGAATATCTCAATAAATAATGCTTGAACAAAATATTTTGTAAACACAATGGCATTTGAAGAAATGGATTTCGTAAAAGTCTCGTGTGGGAGACAAAAGTTAGAAAAGAAATAAGTCGACGAATCAACCAAATATAAAAGAAAAGACGAAAGAACTCCTCGAAGAAAGTCGTCGAAAGAAATGAAAAAGAAAAGAATACGAACAGAAAAACTCACTCAAATAAATATAAATAATAACGCGTACAATAAGCCTCGGATTTTACCCGTTTTCCCCAAAATAATGTCGAAACAAAAGGTTTTGAAATAATAATAATATTTAGTAAAATAATATAAGTTTATAAAGAATTTTATGAAATTTCGGCATGACGTGCCCGTTTATATAACGTTTCCCGAGTCATCGACTCTTTATTTTTAAGTAATATATATATATATATATATATATATATATATATATATATATATATATATATATATATATATATATATATATATATATATATATATATATATATATATATAAAAGTAAATATGATTGGATATATCATTCGCGTTGTCCATTAGTTGTTTAGGTTTTATTGACCATTTTGTATTTGTTCGGGTTACAGGTACGTTAAGATCTTTACGGGCCTAACGTACCCTACCGTCTCGTGTACCAAAGGGTCCATAATATCCAAATAACCATGGCCGTAAATCCGATACGTCCAATACAAGCTCACAATGTCATATACGGAATCATGTCCGATATTAAGTCCACTAAACTATAACAATTTTATTTTATGTTTCATATTTATATTATCCATTTTATTATTTATTTACCGTTTCACTAATAAAAGTATCCCGAGACTATAAAATCGATACCCAACAATTATCACTACAATAATAGTAATAACTTCAAAATAATCCCAAGTCAAATAATTAAACCCGAATCAAACCAAAACCAATACGAGCCTTTTCCGTCTCCTCGGCTCAACCCAAAACAAAACCAACTCCAATCTAACTATCCTAACTCAAACAACAACAACAACAATATCACATCATCTCCTCCCCACCACCACCCGTGGCGCGGTGGTGGTGGCTCTCGGCTGCCAAACCCAACGAGACCAAACGGACCCTTAAAATCAAACCAAACCCAAATATAAACTCCTCTTCGCCACAAGTACCAAGTAACAACAACAAAAATCATGAACCCTCACCGAGTCACGAGTTGACTCGGTGATCTCATACCGAGTCGCGGCTAAGGGGTGGGTCGAACGAGAAACAAAACAAAACCACACGAGTTTTAGCTTAAAAATATTACCAAAACCATTTTTATAAAAGATTTTTAATAATAAAAATTCGGATTTAAATAAAATGAAAACCTGGGTTTTGAAAATAAAATCAAAAATAAGAAAAAAGAATGGTGGGGAGGTGTTTTTACCATCGGAAATCAAAGGGGGAGCGGCGGCGGTGGCGTGGTAGCGGCGGTGGTGGTGGATTAGGGGTGTTCGGGATGGTTTTAAATCAAGGGACTTGTACTTTTGGAACGAGCACGTCCCGATCTACAAAATATAAAAAGTTTGATTTTCCGGTGGCCGGAAAAGTTGCCGGCGTTGGCGGTGTAGGTGGTGGTCGCCGGTCGGAGAAAGGAGGGAGGGAGAGAGAGAATATGTGAGTGTGTGTGTTTTATTTTTAATAAAATGAAGAAAATGGGGTGGGTTGGGGTATTTATATGGTGAAATAAGTGTAGGGTTTATTTTATAATTAGTGAAAGTATAAGGTAAGTGTAGGGGAATAGTTTAGGGGTCAAGGTTGCCAATGAATCAAATTTATCACGGTAAACACTTCGGGGCTCGAACGACATAACAAACGGACTCAAAAATTTACGAGACTTGCGCCATTGTTCACGAAATAATTTTTCCAATAAAATCAAGCATAAACTTCAGAGTTTTTCCAAAACTCAAAATAATTCAAATAATTTGGCAAATGCAATACAATTCGAGTGTTCTAGGTTGTGCTGAGTCAATTAAGGAATAAAGTTCTCGCTTCCAATATATCTCACGTTTCCCAAGCCCAAATAATCACAAAATAAAAGTTTTAATGTGTCTCATGTACGAAATTAAATATTTTGGCTAGTAATGAGTTTAGAAAAAGTACCGGGGGTTACAGCCACAATTATTACCTCAAATGTAAGCTACCATGATAACTCACAGCGTTTTCAATTATGCTAGGTTTGTATGCGTGCATGTTTTTTAACATAGAATATTGCTCTTCAAACAGATGAAAACATGATGGATTAAAGGGAAAATGAGCCTGCCTGTCCAAGAAAGAAGCTGCTGGTTTTCTGCTTGTGCCAATTGTCATAAGTCATTAGAGGCTGAGGTCTATTGGGTAGTCACACATCCATCTTGTAAGCTAGAATCAAAATTTCAGGCAAGGTAAATAATAATTTCAAATTTTCAGACTTCGAAGTTCAAACATTTTTAAAGTACAACATACCTCAACTAATATTGGATAACAATAAAGTGTGTATGGGTTATCCAGAAATCGACTGGTGATTGTCATTGATGATGAAAGTGGTAGCATCCTTACCACGCTGTTTGATGTGGAAGTTTTCATACCGTTTCGTGCCACAAAACTGAAAGAGGCCGAGAAAAATTGAGCTCATATCTAAATGGGAAAAATGTCTAAAAATACATCTAACTTGCCACTTTTTCCTATTGTATACACTGAACTTTTTTTCCATATTCTATGCATAAACTATCTTAAACTTCCTAATGTATCAATATTACGTGTGAGTTATGACGTGGCAGTAATTAACCTCACTAATCATGTTTTAATTACAGTTTAACCTTTTTTCAATAGTTTGGGTGTGTTTTGACAAGTCCTAGATAGTTTGAGGTATTTTTTTTTAATAACATCCAACCCCACCCTCTTCCCCCATTTTCCCATTTTCCCCAAAAGGTAAAAAATTAAGAACCCTAAATAATGAGCAGTTCCAGTTCGGCTCAATCCCGTTTGATTGGAGGTAAGATTGAATTCTTTTGCAACTGTAATCGTCAATTAAGGGTTCAAACGTCAACCTTAAGGATGAATCCAGGGAAGCGATACGTAAAATGTGGTGAGTGTCGAGTGTATGAGTTTCTTGATGACGACCTTCCAAGTGAATATTACAAAGAATTGGTTTATGGGTTCTTTCAAAGGCAGAGAGGATGGTTGAGGCACTTGCTTTGGAAAAGTCACTGTTGGAAGAAGAGTTGAAGGTTACAAATTCAACCTTGGATGATGAGTTGAAGACTAGAAAGGTAAAATTGGAGGTGTATGATAGGTTTTTGATGGTGATGTTAGGCTGTTTGTGTGTGATGTGTGTTGGGATTGGTGTGTCACTATCCAAGTAGTGTAATAGGTGTTGTTTATGTTCATGTTAGGTTGCTTATTATCATGTTAGATCAATTTGGTAGATGGTAGGAAGGTGATAATCCGGATAATGTAATGTTTTGAAATGGTTAATGTTAACTTACTTTATGAAAACATTGTTCTTTGTTATGTGTTTGTTAATTGTTCTTTTTTCTTGCATCATATGTTGGTGTAAATGGCATAATCATGAACAAATAACATTTCATTGATTCATAGTGGGCTACAAGAGTTTTATTGCAGGATGGTTTAAGTTATACACCTAAACCATACCTAATACATACAAGGCTTGTAACCAAAAAGCATAAGTTCATGAGCTAATCACCTTGGTTTAGACCATCCTTTTTTCCCCTTTCCTTTTGCATCTTTGGGAATTTTGGGTTCCCATGTTTTTATACCAAGTTCTTCCCATTTGTTTGGAGCTGACATTCCTAGTACCTGTTCCCTAGCATCAAAATCCAGCTTAGCTTCATCCTTCTTTGTCACATTTGAACTCACTTCCACCTTTGCATCAACTTTGACAGACTTTTGCTTGTAATCCTTTGGAAAGTAATCCAACCATGAAGGTGGATCACATGAAATCGCTTCTGAACTGTCACTTAAATATATGGCTTTAGAGCTATCACTTGAAATGGCTATTATTTCTGCAAACAAGTTACACACAAAATAGGTAATGTTAAAGGTGAATTGGAGATGTAAATGACATGGAAAAAATATTGAACAATACCTTTTTTCTTGTTGGAAGCCATTTTTCTTGATGAATGGTATGAAAATTTATGTTTATGATATAAATGTAGATCAAAGCTATTAATTAGATCATAATCCCTGGTAGAAACTCACAAGTGTAATAGTAGAAATTCTTGTGTAGTAAATGCAGGCTATGCTAGAGCCACTTTTGCTGTTTGAAAAAAAAAAGTAATGTGCAGGCTATGTTTGTATAGTAGAGATTCTTGTGCAGTAAATGCAGTCTATGCTAGAGCCACAAGTTGCAATGTACAAGAAGTAAAGTAATATGACATTGAAATAAGGCACAAACACAAGATTAAATAATGCACATTTCATTGCATTTCATAGTTTAACAATGACCATCAAAAGTGCCCTGAATGATGTACAAAATGGGCTATTTGTTTGATGGTCATTACATAAACTAAAGACATTAGTTGCTACATCATAGCATTTGTTCTAGTTATATTACATACCCAAGAGTAGTTATAAAAGTTAACATTAGTTGCCCTCAAAAGATGTACAAAATGGGCTCATGAAACATAGGTTGTTCAAGCATCATCTAGGTCCAGTGCAGATTGAGGAGTGCTGCCCTGGCCATGGATCTGTTTAGCCAACTTGCTTTTGACGATTCTTTCACTTGGCCTCCTCAATCTTACCTGTACCACTTGATCAACTTGCTCTTCTATCTGTACTTCAGGTTCAACATTTACAAGTTGAGATTCTTCAACCTCCATGATATCCAATTGTGTATTTGTCAATTCAATTTCTACTTGATCTTCAATTTCAACTTGTTGATGTTGATCTTCTACCTCCAATTCAGGTTGAACTCTTTGACCAGCATCCACTACAACATTTTCTTGCTCTATACCAGCATCCACTACAACATTTTCTTGCTCCATACCAGCATCCACTACAACATTTTCTTGCTCCATCTGGTCTTCTGGCTCACCAAACCATCTTGCATAAGCTGATGTGCATGATCTTTTGAAACTATTCCTCTTTGACCCACTTGTGCAAGCTGAATGTTGCTTTGAACCACTTGTGCCAACTGTCTTCTTCTTTGACCCACTTGTGCACACTGACTTCTTCTTTGACCCACTTGACCCAACAGTTGTTTTTGTTTTCCTTACCTGCATAACAACATCCTCTACAACACTTTCAACCTCATTTTCCTTTTTCTTTCTAGGCCTACCTCTAGGTTTCTTTTCTTTTGGTTCTTCTTTAGCTGGTGTTTGTGATACGTGGGAATTGCGCCCTCGCAACAGGTTTTACCTCTCAAGGGATCTTGAGAAGCTTACAACCCCCACCAGGCAGTGTACCTGATCGTTGTAGTATAGTATAGTGACAAGTATCGGGGGATTGATCGTTCAACTCAGGAATAGTGTCGCTAGGATTAGAAAGCCTACTAAACTAGGTCTAGAGGTGAGGGATGATTCTTTTTGTATTTTAATATTTTATGGAAAACAAGTAAAATCTCGGGTTTTGAAGGAGTGGGCGGAATTAGTTGCTAGCCAACTAACCCAATTAACTAAGATGCAATCAAAATAAAATAAAAATAATGAAAATTAAACTAATTTACTAATGTGGTGGAAACAATAATGAGAAAAGTTGTGTTTACTTAGATTTCATTACTCCCTAGATATCTTTTACCGGTTGATTAGCTTGTTACAATTGCATGGATGACGGGTTATATTCCTTAATACCAGTCGTAGGGCCGTGTACAATATTCCCTAACTCTATAAGATCCTACTTCACTCCTATGTCGAGCCATTAAAAGCTCCTAACGTGGGATCATTAGAATTCACTTATGCATTAAATAAAACCAAAAATCGTAGTACACCTCCGATCATGTTTCTTAAGACGTTCAAGCAAGTTGCCAATGGAAGTCTGCCAGTTTTCTTAAGCCTAACATCGAATACAATCATCCGTAACAATTATAAACAAACAATTAACCCATAATAAACATCTAGGTTTCACTACATCTAAGCAAACACAATAAAAGCCTAGCCTAACATGTTAAAAGAAAGATAAACATAAGATAGAATCAAACAATATATAGACATATTGAATGATTATTGAAGTACTTATCTGTATTTAAACATGGAAGAAAGAAGGGTTTGAAACCCCTTCAAGATGCAGGAAATTCGACCTAGGGTTTTTACTAAACTTGTTCCCCAAAAGTTCCACACTTTACAATGAAAAATTGGAAAAATATATATAGACTATGCATCCTGACGGCGTCATACGTTAGCCTCTGACGCCGTCAACTCTCCGCCAAGTTGAAATTCGTATTGCCTAGATCCACTTCTGACGCCGTCATGTAGGAATAAGCTCTGGACCGTCACATGTATTTGGACTCTGACAGCTTAGGGGACGCCGTCAGGTCAATATCATAGAAAACACTCTGGGCCGTCACGTTATAAGTTTCACATCCACCTCTTTTGTCACTCTTGACGCCGTCACTATTAAACCCTTGACGCCGTTAGGTACTGTTCCAGCAAGGAATTTTGAGACTTTGCCGTTTTCTTCACTTTTTTGCTCAAAAAACGTCCAAAATGCTTCCCTTTCCAGATTTCTCCTCAAAAGTACCTAAAATGACAAAAGGAACGATTTAGGGCAATAATTGATCAAATAATCTCGAATTCGGGCTTGAATGACCCCTTAAAAGCGGTACACTTTTCGCCTCATCAGTTTGTTTGCAACTTGTTTTGTTGTGCCCAGGCTGGTGGCATATACTACAAGTCATACTAATACCTACCTTTGACACTCTTCTTGAGCTACCCCCTCACCAGTTGATCTAATTCTTTTCTTTCTAGGCCTTCCAGGCTTTTTTTTTGGTTTAGGAGGTAAAACAAATGAGTACATACTCTGATCAGGCCAGAAATCTATCCCATCAATTGGTTTCATATAATTCCTATATGTGACATGATACATGTCTGTTTTAAACCAAGCTGGAACATAGCTCTCAGGCATCTTGTTTATGTACAATATTACCTTTGTTGCATGTACACAAGGTATACCTGATAACTGCCACATTCTACAGGTGCAAGTCCTTTTTGGTTCATCAACTGTGAATGCCTCACTCCCTTGTCTCACCTCAAACACATTCCCACCAGCAGGGATAACATGCTAGAACCTACAAATGGTTATATAGTTATGAATGTTAATGAAAATGGTTTCATAAATTAACAATAACTTGATCAACATACATACCTTTGTTGGTCTTTAAGCCATTCTAGTCTCTTTTGAATATTGGGACAAACTCCAGGGTTCCATTTCTTGCTGATTTCCCTCATCCTGTGCATCCTTTCTAGTACAATCACTCTCATAGATTCAAGCATAGTTATTAATGGCTTGTCCCTTACACTTAGGATGACACTATTGAAGCATTCACTGAAACCATTCTCAACTGCCTCACATCCTCTGCCCACTTCAAAAAAGGCTCTTGACCATGTTTTTGGATCCTTATCAATAAGAAATTGATGAGCCTTTGGATTAGCCTTTTTAATATTGTCCATTATCTTGCTGAATAGTTGTGGATATGAGGCTTTAGATGCAGCCCAAAACATCTCCCTAAACTCTAAGCCACTGAACTGTTTCCTAAACCCTTCATAAATATGTCTTGCACATTGCCTGTGTTCGGCATATGGCATAACACTCTTGACAGCTTCAATAAGACCCTTCATAAAATAAAAGAAAGACAATATTATATATATATATATATATATATATATATATATATATATATATATATATATATATATATATATATAAGAGTGAGACATTAAAACACAAATTATGGATAAAAACATACCTTATGTTGGTCTGACATAAGAGTTAGACCATTTCCTTTTGTGCAATCCAAATCACCTTCAAGCATCTCTAAAAACCACCTCCAGTTATCCTTGTTTTCAACATTAACCACTGCCCAAGCTACTGGGTAAATGTGGTTATTTCCATCCCTCCCAATGGCAGTAAGGATTTCACCTTGGTTTGGCCTTTTTAGAAAACATCCATTTAGGGCAATTACTCTCCTACACCCAGTCTTCCAACCTTCTGATAGTCCAGCAAAACACACATAAAACCTATCAGAGTATGTTTTCCCATCAGGATTAACAGTGACCCCTAATTTGACAGTTGACCCAAGATTGGAATCTAAAATTGCTCTTCCATATGACCTTAACAAGGCATAATGTTCATCAACTTATTTTCCATACTCTGTCAATGCAAACTTCTTGGCATTCGATCTTACACTGATTTGGGGTTACCTTACACTTATATTTCTTCATCACTAGGCCAGCTATGGCGGACAACTTAATCTCAGGATGAGCCCTAATCTTATCACTTAAAGTTAACTAAAGACCCAAATTCAAAATTCCTAACACATGTATGTTCATCATTTAGAGACTGTATTTGAAAAGTTTTCTCTTCTGTCATCCACCTAGCATAACATCTCCAAGGATATGAAGGTAAGTCATCAACATTAACAGAAGGATACCTTTTATACTTCCTTTGTTTACCTTTGTCAGGATCAACCACCTTTGGTGGTCTCTGTCCACATTTTGCAATGACAAACTTAGTTCCACTCCTATCATACCACAAAGAAAATCCATTAGACAATGCATAGAATGTTAGACCCTCTTTAAACTTGGAAATCGTCGGATACTTTTCACCAACCTACATTTCAAACATAACAAATGGTTATAAACAACAATTATAATAAACATCACAACTTAAAAAAACAGAATAATACCTTTGGATGCCTTAGTCTCCAGTGGGTACTTTCATCATACACTGGATACCTGTCAACATGTTTTTCTACACAAACAAATGGATCTTTATGCATTCCATTCTCATCTGATGATTGAAGCCTTCTCATCAAACTATTAATGAACAAATCATGTTCTATCATAGTCTCACTTCTTTGGGAATCAGTGTTTTCAGTATGTATTGGGTTTTGATCATTTGGTTCATTCATTTATGTGAGAGACTCAGGTTCCTTCAATCTACTAGCTTTGATCCTCTTTCTAAGTTCAATCAACTCCTTTTCACCAGGACTGAGATAGTCAGTTGATTGATTTGTCTGAATCATAATCACTATCAAACTCAGAATCATAATCACTATCAAACTCATAATCATAATCACCCTCTGTTTCATCATGTGTAACCTTTTCTTTGCCCTTATCAACATTAACCTTCCTACAATGATCTCCATCTACACTAGTTGTAGGCACATCACCATCTGCACTAGTCCTAGGCACATCACCATCTGCACTAGTCATAGGCACATCAACAGATTCAATAGTCCTAGGCACACCACCATCTGCACTAGTCTTAGGATGGTTAGAAGATGAAGCCTCATACTCAACCTCCATCTCAGCCCAGTTAACCATCTCATCTACTGAAAACTGATTAAAATACCTCTTTGGGGGGGGGGGGGGGGATCTGCTTTTGCTAACTATTCTGACAGATCCATATATAAGTGATCAAGATAAAGATCTAGCCTACCATACAACTCGGCAACATCAAACATGTATGCTATTTGCTTATCATCACTTACTCTCACTAAACCTTTCTCTAATTTAACATTTGGAACTTTGTAATACAAACCTTGAAAGTAGTTACCAACTTTTTCTTCCAAGAATTCAACAAATTTTTCATAAGGCATCCTCACAGCAGCCATATTAAGAATCACACCATCATCATACCTTAAGGGTAAATGTGCAAAAAAACCATCATTGTGTACATCAAATTGGTGCAAATTGGTGCCAGGTATCATTCTGTTACAGTATTTACAAAAAACAATGAATTAGGGTTTATGCAAGATGAACATGATAATTATTTTCATCAAGATAGATCATTACAAAATAAATAAAAGAATACATACCTCAAGTATCAAAACACACATCAAATATAGCCTCTGATTAAATTAATTGTTGAGTGAAATTAGGGTTTCGGAGAGTAATTGATAAAGTGGGAATTGAGGATTTTTTTTGTGGCTTAAACCCGTTTTATGTATAATGGGTGTAGTGAAGTTTGGTAACTTGTCAAAACGGACGCAAAATTAAAGATAACGGGAAGCGAAATAAAGGTAACGGGGTTAGTGAGGTTAATTACTGCCACGTCATAACTCACACATATTATTGATACATTAGGAAGTTTAAGATAGTTTATGCAAAGAGGGAAAAAAAATCAGTGTATAAAATAGGAAAACGTGGCAAGTTAGATGTATTTTTAGACATTTTTCCCTATCTAAATTATCTAGACACTTAACAAAAGGAAACGAGATGCTATCCCGTCAGATGTCAGAAACAGCCAACCACCTTATCCTTCTACTTATGTGGCTGGTCCCCAAAAAGATCAAGCAATCTACCACTTCAATATAATCCTCTAGAAAAGCTGGTTTTGTCCACACTCTTTTGTTAGTGCGGCGTATGCTTCCTGCACTATCTCTGAAGAAGATACCTGCTTTGGAAACCAGCTCAACTCACTTCAATATAATCCTCTGGAAAAGCTGGTTTTGTACTTAGTCTTTTGCTAGCTGTTTTTGTACATACTCTTTAATAGTGCGGCGTATGCATCCTGCACCATCTTCTGAAGAAGATACCTACTTTTGAAACCAGTTCAACACAACAAACTTCTGCTATTCTCCAACTGATCGATGCTATAGACTATGGCTCAAGCAACTTACATGTTAATATGTCTTGTATGTTGTTAGCTGCTGCCATTGTTACCTACTACTGTTATAATAGCCACTTGTAGAATCACATGTTTAATAAATGATGGTTTCAGTAGCAACTACCTAGCGTAACATTTCGTCTTAGATACTTGGACTCTCATGGTTGTCATGGTTTAAAATTTCTATTAAAAGATCAGTAAACAATGAACACCCTTTGCCAAATCGCATATAACTTCATCCATGTAAGAATGGGAATCAAATTAGAACATGCACTTCCAGGACTGTGCGTATGCAGAGTCTAAGAATTTCCCAGTTATTCATATATATCCATTTTGAGGTTTACAATGTTTTACACATCTATAAAACACAATATGACACGTTGCATAAATAGTCGTCATATTATTCATACATAACCATTTAGAGGTTTGAAATGTTTCACATCTATAAAACATTAGTATGACATTCTAGACACTTACAACTTATGATTATTAATATTGCATCTGTCATGGGTTCATGATAGGTACATCAACGGCAGCTTGAGGTGCAATGGAGATAGAGGCCTAGGTAGACTCTCCATACATATGTGGTAATAGTCGTGGTGCAACAAGGAGCTCAAGCGGAGTAGCTTTAGGAGTTGTGAATCCAGGGCTTTCGGTCATGTCAATCAGCTCATTTGATGGATTTTGCAACTCAAAACCATGTATTATGCTCGCTAGTATATATTGTAAAGCTTCAAGAGCAAAGGAGATTCCCACACACATTCTTCTACCACTTCCAAACGGAAAAAACTCGAAATGTTGACCTTTGACGTCAATATCCTTTTTGCTTGTTAAGAATCTTTCGGGATCAAATTTGAATGGATCAGCCCATGTTTGAGAATTATGGTGGATGTTCCAAATATTTACCAAAAGAAGAGTCCCTTTAGGGACAGTGTAACCGCCTACGACGCAATCTTCAGTGGACTCATGAGGGGCAGAAAGTGGTGCAACTGGATAAAGTCGCAAAGTTTCTTTGATAATGGCTTGAATATAGACCAAGTTCTTTAAGTCTGAATCTTTAACTTCTCTATCGCTTCCAACATGATGTTCGAGCTCTTGTTGGGCATTTTTCAACACAAGAGGATTGTTGACTATTAATGCTAAAGCCCACGTAAGAGTCACAGTCGTCGTGTGGCTAGCTGCTGCAAAAATTGCCTAAGAAAAACAAAATTTTTGTTGAGCTTAGAGATGTTTGAGAACGATTGGCAAGTATTAAGTAATGACAAACTCAAAAAAAAAAAAAAAAAAAAAACATACCAAGCATGTAGATTTAACAATTGCATCCAAGCTAAAGCTACAAAGATCAAGTTTTAGTTCTTCATGTACACGGGAAAATAATGTGGCTATGAACACCTGGTCTTTGCTCCCATCTACCTTCTTAGTGAATTTTATCTTCTTTTTGTGCACCTGTAACCATTCATCAACTATAACATCTATTTCTTTGTAACCATTCATCAACTATAACATCTATTTCTTTGGCTGTCTCCGTCATCTTCTTCTCAAACCCTCCCAAATCTAACCATTTCAAGCTTGGAACAATATCTGATGGCACAAATGCACCCAATAGTTCCAAAAACCGCTTGATGGCATTCTTGAACTGATCTGCATTTTGTATTTCAGAAGAAAATGAACTCCCAAATAACATCCTCAGAACCATATTCAGGATAAAGTTTTCTACCCATTCTTTTACGTCAACCCTTACCATTTTCGATGACCCTTTATCATTCAACCATGTTCTATACATGTCGATCATGCATGACTTCACTTCAGACACTCGGATACTTGCTAGCGTTTGATGGTGAGACGCAAGCTCAAGAACACTTATCTTGCGCATCTCACGCCAGTATGATCCATGCGGTGCAAATGCAAACATAGCATAGTTGTAGCCCATCAGCTCGACTGCCATGGCTTTTGGGCGGCTAGCAAAGACTCTATCGTTGGTAGTTAGGCACTCTTTTGCCATCTCTGAATTACTCACAATTAGGACACGATGGACACCAAGTTTGTTAGTGAAAACCGGTCCTAATTTTTCAGCCATAGAGCCCAATAGCTTGTGAGGAATTTGAGAACCAGAAAAGAGATGCAAGTGACCAACAATCGGCCATGAACCTGCAGCTTCAGGAACTATCACTCCCAGTCCATTCTTAACTCCATTTTTAGTCCATCTAAGATGACCAAGGAGAAGAAAACCTAATAGGCTAGCTAGAAAGATTACAAGTGACAGAAATAGATCCATAACAAATGTCTTTTGCAACAGAATCTTTACAGAAATTAAAGATGATGTTTAGTAGAGGAGATTAATGTTTATCATCATGCATAATCAACTGACAGAACTAGTATATATATATAAGTGCAGGCAATATGTGATAAAGTAGTACGAGTAGTATATTTTAGTGATGAAAGCATTAAATGTGAAGTAAGCGGACCGAAGGCGTCTTTGTGCATTTTTAAATAATTTATATTAATAAAGAAACCCCTCACGTCTCTCCTCTGGCGACTGTGTTTCCATACCCCCATTTGCAACAATTGACTTTCTCTAGAATACATAGTTCTCTATTCTATTACTCCGGCTTCTTACTAATAATAGACCAAGACACTTGGGATCGTTTTAGATTATATTGGGTTTGGATTTTAGTTGGTTTCTTGTGCATCCATTTATTAATAACTAGACGAGTACCCGTGCATAGCAACGGGATTTTATAGAAGCAAATAGTTTTAGTGATAAAAAAAGTTTATGGGTTATAAACGAAAAATAGTAAAAGTTTGAGGATTTGGGATTAACATAATGTTGAAACCCGGTTTGACTCGGGTGGTTCAACTGGTTGAACCGTTCCGGTCGAAAAACGAATCAATTTAAACCGGGTCATCTCAACGGGTTAGGTCGAAAAACGGGTCAACCCGCTGGGTTTGAAGAATCTCGTGTCAACCCGGTTTTCAATGTGTATTAATAGTTTCTTTTTTAAACATATATTTTCAACATTTCCTTTTCAAATTTGTCAACATTTCACTTTCTTAACTTTTCACTTTTCACTTTGACCATTTTTCTTTTATAGATAGTATAGATAAAGAGATTATCTTGATTGATTAATAATGAAGGGTTGATAGCACGGTGCTTTATTAGTTAAATAAATCCTAACTCAGTTTAGGATTTGTTCTTCTCGGATTTGGCTTGATAGGGTTTTATATCTGTCGTGTTTGTTGGTGCTTATTGGTGGGTGATTTTCGTTTTGCATAAGGTTGTTGGTCTACGTTCTGGGTTACAGTTAGATTATTGTGCATGTGTTGACAATGGAAAATGGGTTTTTGAGACCAAAAGAGAGAGAGGAAGAGGTAATGGTGTAAAGGAGAAACAAAGCTCAATGTTGGACGATCTGGCTGTAAATATGGCTGGGGGACGTGACCAAGCTCAAAGTTAAAATGTAAATGGTGAACAGGTTGTGAACATAGTACGGTGCCATCTAGTGAACCTGTTATTGCGAAGGCAACTGTTGATGCATGTAATAGTTTCGAGGCTGCAATGCGGGTGCCAATGATGCTGATATAACGATTAGCAAGACATTTCACTAACTACTGATTCAGTTTCACATGTTTATTTCACTCAATTTGTACCATTTCCTGATATAACGATTAGACGTATTTTGCCAAGCATCCACAGGTCTATATTAAGAGATGTGTTATATTTTGTCGCACCGCCTAATAATTAATAAGTACCAATGTTTTTGTTATAGTGAACTTGCCCTCAGCATGCTGGTTAAATTGTTGCTTTATCCCTAAGGTCGGGTGGTTGATACTTGCTAGATTTTGTGCTTTTTTTCTCTATAAATCATACGGAGTAACCATTAAAAGAGTCTTGTGATACTATTTTTTGAGCATGGGATGTGAAATATAATTGAAGATGGTCAAAATTTATGGACGAAGGATAATAGTCCTACACTACTCCTACGTATAAACATATTAACAATTTTTTGACTTACAATTTTATCGTAGTTACTACGTTTTCTACTTTTGTTACCGGAGTCTTTGACCAATTGGGTTTGAAAATTTTATTTACCATACATTGCATGATTAAAAGTATTGACTACTCTATCGTATTCTTTTCTTATTTTAACACATGATATACTCTTTACTCTTTTTACTATCGTAAGAACAAATTATCAAAACCATATTAAAAAAAAAACATAAGACCTAGCAGTCTAGACGCCCCGTATTAGTTCAAATTTATAGCTGTGACTGATTAGTGTTAAGTTATACAGTATATAATCAGTGAATCTATTGATGAGACTAAAGCTTTAAAAACGAAGTTGAAGTTCAAGATGAGATTGATGACACATCATAAAATGAAGAACTAAAGGTTGACAAATATAAATAGCCAACAACTCTAAAATACCCTTTAATTTACTAATATTGCGAGAATATATATGATTACGGTTGACAGATGAATTAATCCTGACTACGGTTGACAGATGAATTAATCGTATCATGTTCGATCTTTGGAATATGCATTTGCGATTCCGTACAAGTGTCGATGAACTAATTGTTTTGCTTAAAGTGGTTTCGGTGTTGCTATATTTTACCAAAATGCTTTATTAGCTATCTTCTTTCGAGTTTGTTCGAAAAGAAATAAAGCAATGTATCACACTGAGACTTGAGATGCAGTTTGTGACTGTGTGTACAAAATGAGTTCTTTTTCATATGGTTGATAACAAAACTTGAAAAGAAAATAGACTAAATTAAAAGTTGAAAAAAATTGTATAAATGAACACCCTACAAGCATGTTTTGTAAGAACTAAGAACCATTAGATAGTAAAAAACTCAGTTACCTATAGGCATGTCATAGGTTCTTTATATATATATATATATATATATATATATATATATATATATATATATATATATATATATATATATATATATATATATATATATATATATATATATATATATATATATATTTTGCACCCGTGTCACCGTCAAACTGCATCTCCGTGCCATGTTATCCGTCCCATAACCATCCACATCACATTCATTGTTCGGCGGCTTTTTTTTTTTTTTTTTTTTTTTTTTTTTTTTTTTTTTGTTTGTTAATGAGTGAGTTATTTTTGATGGTGTGTTATAGGATGGTTTTATGTTATATATTTTGACATAACGATACCTATAAAATTTATAGGTGCCCACTGCACTACCTCTTTTAGTGGAGTGGAGAGTGGAGACTTTTTATAGATAAACGATTCAATTCACCAAAGAAATGATCTAGTATGGCAAAGGCATCTAAACTACTAGGGCTTATTGTTATTTTTTATTCCGATATGTGATACGAACCTATCCCATACTAGCCTCGTATCGGTTCATAAGTTCAAGTGTAGAACTCACTCAAAAAGCTAGCTTGTAAGAGGAGGGGACACCTAGATTTATAAACCACCATCCAATCCCATACTTGGGCGATGTGGGATCGTAACAATATGTTCTTGATAATTTGTTTTACGATAGTAAAAAGAGTAAAAAGTATTTCGTGTGTTAGAATAGGAAAAGAATGCGATAGAGTAGTCAATACTTTTAATCATGCAACACTATGGTAAATAAAATTTTCAAACCCAATTAGTTGGTCAAAGACTATTGAATGATGATTCAACATGGGTTACCCTGTTAGGCCCATAAATATTGCCAATTTCATGTGCATTATGGACTCCTATGCGTTGAATCTGTACATACATTGTAATAAATACACACTTTATACTTAGACCACTTGTAATAAGGCCTAAAAAACACTCCTATGCGTTGAACCTGTACGTATATTGTAATAAATACACACTTTATACTTAGACCACTTGTAATAAGGCCTAAAAAACACTCATATGCGTTCAACCTATACGTATATTGTAATAAATACACACTTTATACTTAGACCACTTGTAATAAGGCATAAAAAACACGTTATATGCCTTGTTGGTACCACAAGAAGCGTATAAGACTAATACACTTGAGGAGTTGAGGATGTGTTTCGACAGCGAGTATCATGTGATTAATGTTCAGGCACCAACAAAATAATAAAAACGAGTTATTTAATCTGAGAAAACAAGAAGAAAAGGATTTCGGTCTGGCCCGGTTCACCCGTTTTTGAACGGCTTGTATTGGCTAGCTGAACCGGTGGCTATTCCGGTTCCCCGTTAAACCGGTTAAACCTGTTGGTCTAGTCCGGTTTTTATACCATATGTACAATCAACTTGTTTACATAAAAACTGTATGAAGCTCTATGTGTTTTATATATATATATTTTTTGCGATGGATTACATTAAAGGAAAAGCTCGTATTTTTTATTTTAAGGGTGTTTTAAAAGTAACATATATTAAAAGAGTTGAAAATAGGTAGTTATGGATATAGAAGTTTTTTTCTTTTTTCTTTTTTTTTTCTAATATTAAATTAGATTGTTTTTTTTTATTAATTTTCTTAAATTTTTTTTTTTTTTTTTTAAAAGTGCTTTAAAGTGTTGTATATAATGATATTATAGCAAAATCAATGCAATTCCAAAATGAGTAAGTATATTGGCTTAACATTAAGACTTCCCTTTTAAGAAGATCCCAAATACTTCATAATATAATACATATAACAGTTATGTCTTATTAGCGAGTAGCGTATACTATAGTAATTGTAATTCTTGAAAACTATGTAACTTATAATGTGAGTAGTGAAACCAATATTGATAACGTATAATACGGATGCTTACTGAGCCTGAACTATGCTATACAACCAGACCTGGACAATATTATACAATTGGGCCTGGATAACATTACGCATAACCGGGCTACGGCCCAACAAACAAACAAACCGGGCCCTGGCCCAACAAATCGGATACGACTAATGCCCAAGCCACGAGCAAGGCACAGTCCGGACATACAAGGACGTGTACGAACCACTTGAGCGGCACTCCTGAAGTACGCTCACGGACCGGCTCACGGTCCAAAAAGTGACCCACGTCATCAATCATCGATTAAGGTACGGATCCTTGCCCGAAAAGGGTCCCATCTCGGCCACGACAACAATATGCGAAATACTAGAAAACCCTAGCATTTTGACTGCGTATAAAAGGTAACCTCAGTACACACTCTCGAGGTATGACTTTCTCACTCATTCAAACACATACATATTTCTCTAAAAACATGCGTACTTACTCTCACGTCGGAGCTTAATTGTGGGGCCCGTCCCCACGATAAGACTAGCGGTTTACCTTTGTTTGCGCAGGGATTCAATCTACTTCTTAAATTAGTGCATAAGTCACACAGCAGGCGATCCATCAAGGACGGCCCAGCGCAGACTAAGCCCAATCTTAACCCAGCCAGACTTTTTGCACTGACAAGTTGGCGCCATCCGTGGGACCCAGTGCACAACTGCGTTCCTAAAAAAATACTCACCACGACATCCTTTCCACGTCAACATCTGCCTTGCAGAAAGCAATGAGGAAAGTCAAAAAGCTAAAAGGTCAAACCAAATCGATACCTTATGTGGCCCCCCGGGAGCCCGATCGTAACCATGACCTCCAGCTACTGACGGAATTGAATGAGAAAGATCATCAAAGGAAAGTTCCCCGGAACCAACCCAAAGGTAAGCAGGCGTGTTTAAGCTCTAAAGCGAATCGGCGACACCTCCTCGAGCCAGACATGCTTAACATAAAAAAGGGCTCAAAACGAAGATTGAAGAACATAACAGTGTCTGAGAAGTCGGAGAGTGGAATACATAGCGGGCCAAAAACGATGAAAAATCCACACGCTCATACCCACATAATCATACAATAGCAAACACACTGCAATGCGGATAGAGAAGCTGAAAAGAGTAACCATGATACGCTATTCAAGGGAGTTAGATCCAACTCCAAAAAGAGCGACAAGGTATTCTCTGAAAGCGCAAGAGTAAACGACGCGAGCATAATGCAGCTGCCGGTATGCAGAAAAGTTGATTCGCTCAACTCAAGTATCTGCAACGCCAGATTGTCAGAAAGACTATGTATTCATGTTAAATGGCTCGACATGAGTACGGACTCAATGAATCACCTCCAAGTCTTCCAATAGGGAAAAGCATTTATCTTCAATGCTTGTGAGTGTACCAGTAGTATTTGGATTCTAGAACTTGCGTTAGTGATGCATCTCGAGACCGCTAGTGAGACTACATTCGTGTAGTTAGGATTTACTACATGATAATAGGCATTAGGATAACCCTTATTGTAAGCTTGTATTATAATTACATTGATGTCATTGGTCAAGTAATTTTCCCACACCCTTGCAATGTACTCATTTTTAGTACACGATACCCCTAGTACAACCCTCATAGCCTATCCTTTTCATTTCTAACTTTAAGCATTTTACTTAAAGGAAAATTTTGTTTACAACCCACCCCCAAATGTACACCCAAATCGCCTTAGCCTACCTTGTATGCACTCATCTTTAGTGCATTATTGTTATTTGCTTAAACCCTTAGTTAATTGTCTAACTGATTACATGGTTGCTAAGTCGAGTAATATCTTGTACATATTGTTTTGGGAAGATTGGGACTTATGGGTAAAGTACTAGTGTTATGGAATAATGGGGAAGAACATCATTTATTACCCTCATATATACGTTAATGTTTTAAAGTACTCCAAATGTTTCGATTATCTTGATTAGAGTCTTTATTTTGATTCATGTAAAAGTTCAAGTGTAAGGGGAGGAAACGAGCTCCCTTAATGTATTATTTTGAATGGAAGGGCAAGAGTATATGAAAAAAATGAAAAAACAAGAAAAACGGAAAAAAAAACAAAAAAAACAAAAAAAATAGAGAGAAAAAGAAAAGTAGAAAAGACATACGGACTACTGATGAGGCGAAAAGTGTACCGCATTTAAGGGGTCATTTAAGCCCGAATTCGAGATTATTTGATCAAATATTGCCCTAAATCGTTTCTTTTCTCATTTTAGGTACTTTTGAGGAAGAATCTGGAAAAGGAAGTATTTTGGACGTTTTTGGAGCATAAAAGTGAAGAAAACGGCAAAGTCTCAAATTTCTTTGCTGGAACAGTACCCGACAGCGTCAAGATGTTACACATGACGGCGTCAAGAGTTACAAAGGAGGTGGAAGTGGAAAATACACGTGATGATCCAGAGAGTTTTTAAGCCTAGGACCTGACGGCGTCACCCAAGGCCGTCAGGGTCCAAACATTAGTGACGGCCCAGAGCATTACTACACATGACGGCGTCACAAATAGATCTATGCAATACGATTTTATCATGGTGGCGAGTTGACGGCATCACGGGCTAACACATGACGCCGTCACGATGTATAATCTATATATAGTTTTCCAAATTTCATTCATTAGTGGTGCAACTTTGAGGGAATAAACCCTAGTCCTAATTTTATCAGTTTTTCAAGGGTTCCAACCCCTTGATTTTTCCATGTTCAATTGAACATAAGTATTCATACAAATCATTCAATATGTCTATGTGTTGTGTGATTATATCTTACGCTTGTCTTCTATTTAACATGCTAGGCTAGATCTTTCTTGTGTTTGCTTAGATGTAGTGAAACATAGATGTTAATTATGGGTTGATTGTTTGTTTATAATTGTTACAGATGATTGTATTCGATGTTAGGCTTAAGAAAACTGGCAGACTTCCATTGGTAACTTGCTTGAACGTCTTAAGAAACATGATCGGAGGTGTACTACGTTTTTTGGTTGTATTTAATGCATAGGAGAATTCTAATGATCCCATGTTAGGAGCTTCTAACAGCTCGACATAGGAGTGAAGTAGGATCCTATAGAGTTAGGGAATATTGTACACGGCCCTACGACTAGTATTAAGGAATATGACCCATCATCCATGCAATTGTAACAAGCTAATCAACCTGTAAAAGATATATAGGGAGTAATGAAATCTAAGTAAAAACAATTTTCCCCATTATTGTTTCCACCACATTAGTTTAATAGTTTCATTTTCATTTTTGTTATTTAATTTTGATTGCATTTGTAGTTAATTGGGTTAGTTGGCTAGCAACTAATTTCGCCCACTCCTTCAAAACCTGAGATTTTTACTTGCTTTCATAAAAATATAAAAATACAAAAAGAATCATCCCTCACCTCTAGACCTAGTTTAGTAGGCATTCTAATACTAGCGACACTATTCTAGAGTTGAACGATCAATCCCCCGGTACTTGTCACTATACTATACTACAACGATCAGGTACACTGCCTGGTGGGGGTTGTAAGCTTCTCGAGATCCCTTGAGAGGTAAAACCTATTACGAGGGCGCGATCCCCACGTATCAAGTTTTTGGCGCCGCAGCCCGGGGAATAGTTATTGTCTAGGTTAGGATTTTCTTTTTATTAGGTCTACTTGCTAGATTCCTTTCTAGTAAGATTTTTATTTTTATTTTTAGGTTTTCTTTAGTCTATCTTATGTCTTCGTGTCTTTGTTCGTAACCTTTACCATCCGACATCATGGAAGGTGGTAACATCTTTGAACCCATCAACCCACCACAACAAAACCACCCAAAAAATCCACCACTAGCAAACCAACCTCCTAGGCCCCGAACTTTATGAGAGTATTCCTGTCCTAGCCACCAAGGCTAGCGAAACACTATTGAGCTCACTCAAGGAGCCAATGTGTCCCCCTTGCGGTCCAACACCATCCGGTTGGTGCAAATCGGATGTGCATTCCATGGACTTCGTTCTGAAGATCCTAATCAACATCTCAAGGATTTCCTTAAAATCGTAGATTCCATAGACCTTGATGTTGCAACTAGAGAGTCGACCTGATTACGTCTATTCCAATTCTCTCTACGTGATCAAGCTAGTTAATGGCTTGAACGTTTACCCGCGAGATCCATCACCTTTTGGGATGATCTCGTTTCCTTGCTCAATTTTTCCCACCGGGGAGAACTACGATGCTTAGAAATGATATCTTGATGTTCCAACAACGTCAAGGTGAAACCTTCTATGAAGCATGGACTCGTTTCAAGGACTTACTCCAAAAAGTCCCTCATCATGGCAAATATCTTTGGCTATTAGTTCAAATCTTCTATGACCATGTCGACTTTCACACCAAACGCACCATTGATCGAGCCTCCGGAGGCAGGTTGCATGATAGAAACGCCGAGGAATCTTGGGAGATTATTGATGAGCTTGCCTTCGACAATCAAGAGTTATGGGAAGTTACTCATGTTATAAACTTGGCTATCAACGCAATCTCGACGCCTGGGGAAACCAATCAAATCTCCGAAGA
Source organism: Artemisia argyi (assembly GCA_030686995.1). Lineage (NCBI taxonomy): Eukaryota > Viridiplantae > Streptophyta > Magnoliopsida > Asterales > Asteraceae > Artemisia > Artemisia argyi. The sequence continues at coordinate 105,321,845 of CM060696.1, forward strand.
ACTCCTTTGCAAACTTGAGACAAAGGTTGACTATCTCATGGAAAAACAAAAGAGACCTTTAAGTCCTAGACGGGCAATAGTCAATTCTGTCTCAAAAATGATTCCGACACCGTTGTCTGAGTCACCCTCTAAAGAGAATGTCGAAACCTTTCAAAATTATGCTCCACCTTATTCACCTTCTCAAAACCTCAGCCCGAAATTCGAAGCTCGAATGAGAGAGTATATGGCAACCCATTCTGAGAGGCTTGCTAAATTCAAGGAAGCTGTTTATAAACAAAAGGAGGAGATGCAAGAGAAAATGAGGGAGATGATGAGCCTAGTGGAGGAATACGCAAACCAAAAAACCCCATAAATGATGTTATTAAGAAAAGAAAGCGCTACCCACACTACCCGATTTGTTAATTCTATCACAATTGTCCACGAGGATAATGAGGAAAAGGAAACCCCTAGTGAACAAACCATTGAGGAACCGCCAAAATCCCAATCACTAGGTTACTACCTAAAACATGATATAAACGAGAATACCATAACAAATTGGATAAAAGGTGACGGGCGTAACCAGTCCTCCAAACAGGTTTCAAAGAAGGAGAAAGAAGGGAAAGATGAGTATGATACATTACCTGGGGGACCGATATTCAAGAAGCTACTTATACAAAAAGTGGCTACTAAGCAGATGGCTTGTGGGAACTTTGAGATACCAGCCAGCATTGGGAATTTGCAATATTTGGATGCTTTCACCGATCAAGGATCGGAAGTAAATCTTATGCCCCTAACTATTTACACCCAACTAACCACAGAAATGCCGGCCACCACCCGTGTTAGGCTATCCTTCGCTGGTCACTTTTATGTATACCCTTTGGGAATTGCAGAGGATGTACTGGTCAATGTTGCAGGGTTCATGTATCCTGTCGATTTCATGATCATCGATGATAAAGGAGGTGGGTGCATGCCAATAATCCTTGGAGCACCATTCCTCACCACTGCAAGAGCTGTCATTAGGTATGAAAAAAGGGAAATTGAACTTAAGTCAGGAAAAAGAAAGATTAGCTTTCCTATGACCCCACGATGTGTGCAAGAAAGCCTGATGAAAAGAAAGCTCGAAAACAACATTGACACATCGCTTAATCATGTTCAAGAAAAAATCCTTGCATGGAAAACAAGAATCAAAAGCTACAAAGAAACTAAGCCTAAGAAAGGCAAAAGCTGCAATAAAGTTCATGTCAAATTTGAATGTAGTCAACCAAAGGAGAATCATGTAGCATTTGCAGAAGGAGACTTAGTACTCTTAAGGCATTATGAGATAAAAGTACCTCCCGACAAGCCGAGTCCCTGGTCGTATGGACCATTCACAACTGAAAGCATACGCCAAGATGGGATGGCTACCTTGAGCAGTAAAGGAGGAGGGGAGGTGATTGCAAGTGTCGATCGATTGAAACACCACCACCCCGATAGCGAGGATCACAATTATATGGGATATGTCATCTCGAGAGACGAGGTCACGTAATTGCCCATGACCTTGAGTCTAGCTACAAGACTCCTAAATAAAGAAAAGCGCTTCTTGGGAGGCAACCCATGCTTTGTGTGATTTTTAATTGTTTGATGTTATTTGTTTCCGTATGCATGCTTTATTTTTATTGTTAGTAGATCATGTTTCAAACTAAAAATTGTGAAAATGCTTTATTTTGTCGTTTAACTTCGTCTTAACTTCATATAAAGGTATTTTGCAAAAGCTAAGTGTAAGGGGATACCCCAAATTTGTTTCTAAGAACGAAAATGATCTCGATTCGCCACAATATTAAATGAACATGTATATTAGTATTTGTTAGAGTCAAATGCTTGTATCGAGTCATAATGATATTTTGCAGGAGTTTCCAGGAAGTAGGACATAAGTTTTTCCAGAAATTTTTTGGAAACTTAACATAAAGATTTCTGTAGGTCACTTCTGACGGCGTCAGGAGTTAACTCCTAACGGCGTCCCGTGTAAAATTCTGGAAATTTTGCGAGTTTTGTTTTTCTAACGGAGTCTTAAAGTTTTTGTTAATTCTTTAGTTTTATGAACTCCAGGAAATCTGCAAACATTCATTCCACAAGCATTATATCTTAAATTGCTTTCTAGGACTTGTTAGTATATATAGATTGCCGCCGATTTTATGCGAGGTTGCCTTGTTTGTTTTCTCAGGTTTAACAGGTCATATATGACAAGAAGATGATTTATTTTTCTGGAAGGGAAGCTTTGAATGTTCATTTTCTTGGAGGAAGATCTAACCTTGTTGACACACTATCCACACCGAACGAATCAGGGGAGTATTCGTTTTCATTCTTTTACCTGTTTTACTTTTACACCCTTTAATTGAACATTGGGGACAATGTTCATCCTAAGTGTAAGGGGAGGGTAAATGATTATACCTTATAGGATACTATTGCACTTGAATTTGTTTGTTTGATGCTAGGTGTGTAATAAAACTAAGAGAAATACTTGTTAGTGTAATTTTAGCGCCAAATTTAAAAATTTTTAAAACATTTAGGAGTGAAACTTTAGCCTTAACAAGCGTCTCATGGATAGGACATGTATGACTAGCACAAAATCGTACCATTCAGAAAAATTTTCCACCCAAATATGTGAGGTTCGCCTTTAGATTTGATAGGAAAAGCATTCATTATTAGTGCTTATGAGTGTACCGGTAGCATTTAGATTCTAGAACATGCGTTAGTGATGCATCCCGAGACCGCTAGTGAGACTACATTCGTGTAGTAGGATTTACTACATGATAAGAGGCATTAGGATCACCCTTGTGTTAAACCCGTATAATAATTACTTGACCATTTAAGTCATATTACTTGACTAGTAAAGTCAATTAATTTTTCTCATACCTTAGCGTTGTACTCATTTTTAGTACACGAAACCCCTAGTACACCCCTCCGAGCCTATCTTTTCGTTTCTAACTTTAAGCATTTTACTTAAAGGAAGAATTTGTTACAACCCACCCAAATGTGCAACCAAATCGCCTTAGCCTTCCTTGTATGCACTTATCTTTAGTGCATTATTGTTATATGTTTAAACCCTTAGTTAATTATCTAATTGATTACATGGTTGCTAAGTCGAGTCATATCTTGTACATATTGTTTTGGGACGATTGGGACACATGGGTAAAGTACTTGTGTTATGGAGTAATGGGGAAGAACATCATATATTACCCCCCATATATGCGTTAATCTCAAAAAGTACTCCAAGTGTTTTGATTATCTTGATTCGAGTCATTAGATTAGTTATTGTAAAGTATGTAAAAATTCAAGTGTAATGGGAATGTACATTCGCCTTAGCCTACCTTGTATGCACTCATCTTTTGTGCATTATTGTTATTTGCTTAAACCCTTAGTTAATTGTCTAATTAATTGCGTGGTTGCTAAGTTGAGTCATATCTTGTACATATTGTTTTGGGAAGATTGGGACTTATGGGTGAAGTACTAGTGTTATGGGATAATGGGGAAGAACATCATTTATTACCCTCGTATATACGTTAATGTTTTAAAGTACTCCAATGTTTCGATTATCTTGATTCGAGTCTTTATTTTGATTCATGTAAAAGTTCAAGTGTAAGGGGAGGAAACGAGCTCCCTTAATGTATTATTTTGAATGGAAGGGCAAGAGTGTATGAAAAAAATGAAAAAACAAGAAAAACGGAAAAAAAACAAAAAAGAGAGAGAGAGAAAAAGAAAAGTAGAAAAGACATACGGACTACTGATGAGGCGAAAAGTGTACCGCATTTAAGGGGTCATTTAAGCCCGAATTCGAGATTATTTGATCAAATATTGCCCTAAATCGTTCTTTTGTCATTTTAGGTACTTTTGAGGAAGAATCTGGAAAAGGAAGTATTTTGGACGTTTTTGGAGCATAAAAGTGAAGAAAACGGTAAAGTCTCAAATTTTCTTCCTGGAACAGTACCCGACGGCGTCAAGATGTTACACATGACGACGTCAAGAGTTACAAAGGAGGTGGAAGTGGAAAATACACGTGACGATCCAGAGAGTTTTTAAGCCTAGGACCTGACGGCGTCACCCAAGGCCGTCAGGGTCCAAACATTAATGATGGCCCAGAGTATTTCTACACATGACGGCGTCACAAATAGATCTATGCAATATGATTTTATCATGGTGGTGAGTTGACAGCGTCACGGGCTAACACATGACGCCGTCACGATGTATAATCTATATATAGTTTTCCAAATTTCATTCATTAGTGGTGCAACTTTGAGGGAATAAACCCTAGTCCGAATTTTATCAGTTTTTCAAGGGTTCCAACCCCTTGATTCTTCCATGTTCAATTGAACATAAGTATTCATTCAAATCATTCAATATGTCTATGTGTTGTGTGATTATATTTTACGCTTGTCTTCTATTTAACATGCTAAGCTAGATCTTTCTTGTGTTTGCTTAGATGTAGTGAAACATAGATGTTAATTATGGGTTGATTGTTTGTTTATAATTGTTACAGATGATTGTATTCGATGTTAGGCCTAAGAAAACTGGTAGACTTCTATTGGTAACTTGCTTGAACGTCTTAAGAAACATGATCGGAGGTGTACTACGCTTTTTGGTTGTATTTAATGCGTAGGAGAATTCTAATGATCCCATGTTAGGAGCTTCTAACGGCTCGACATAGGAGTGAAGTAGGATCCTATAGAGTTAGGGAATATTGTACACGGCCCTACGACTAGTATTAAGGAATATGACCCATCATCCATGCAATTGTAACAAGCTAATCAACCTGTAAAAGATATCTAGGGAGTAATGAAATCTAAATAAACACAACTTTCCCCATTATTGTTTCCACCACATTAGTTTAATAGTTTCATTTTCATTTTTGTTATTTAATTTTGATTGCATTTGTTGTTAATTGGGTTAGTTGGCTAGCAACTAATTCCGCCCACTCCTTCAAAACTCGAGATTTTACTTGCTTTCATAAAAATATAAAAATACACAAAGAATCATCCCTCACCTCTAGACCTAGTTTAGTAGGCATTCTAATCCTAGCGACACTATTCATGAGTTGAACGATCAATCCCCCGGTACTTGTCACTATACTATACTACAACGATCAGGTACACTGCCTGGTGGGGTTTGTAAGCATCTCGAGATCCCCTGAGAGGTAAAACTTGTTGCGAGGGCGCGATCCCCACGTATCAACTGCCATCCCGTTCTTTTTATTTTGTTTATGTTTATGTTATTTCGTAATTAGCTTAAGTTGAGTCGAGTCTTGGCTTAGCAACGACATAATGTACATGTAATTAACTAAGACAATTGACTTGCCACTAGTTAAATATCCCTTATCCAACAAACCATGTTCTCCTTATCGCTACACCTAACGTTATAACCCTTTAAAAAGACCTCTTTGATAGTTTATCCTAGGTGCTTACGCCAAAGTGGTGGAGGCTTGATCCTTTCCCAAGCCTATGGTAATCTATTTGCTATGACAGGTAGTGAGAGATATTTCTTCCATTTCCATTTGTGATATATATGCACTTATAAAACTCGAGAGATGAGAGTATCCGAACACTATATGTGAGGTGCTAGTATATAATTTTCATGTTTGTTTTGATTAGGGTGGAACGATCATTTATTGTAATTACTTTTATATTAATGTTAAATGACCCCTAGCTTGTATTTTAATTAGTATAAAGGCTCATTTGCTTGAGGACAAGTGATAGGGAAATATTTGTTACATTTTTAGGGGGTCATTTAAGCCCTAAATCGTGTTTTTATGATCAAATATTACCTTAAATCGTTTCTTTTGTCATTTTAGGTACTTGGGACATGAATTCTGGAAAATGGAGCATTTTGGAGCTTTTCGGACGTTTTAATGCTCAAGAATGAAGAGAACAAGAAAAGTCAAGAAAGTCAGGATTTAACACTTGACGGCGTCACGCTTTGGAGCTGATGCCGTCACCTATGATGATACACCAAGGATTTTTTTGCTGAGACGCCCTGGAAGAAAGTGTAAGGTTAACACCTGAGGCGTCAGGTGTTCTAAAAACAAGGCCGTCTCTCTTTAGCGCTACACGAGACGGCCCAGAACCCTTATAAAGGGACGACGTCAGAGATCTCTTGGGTGAAATGAAACCCTAAAACATGACGATCTGATGGTGCTAAGAGGCCAAAACCTGACGCCGTCAGACTTGTATATCTATATATATTTTTCGATTTTTCATTCACTAAGTGTGTAACTTTTGGGAGATAAAACCCTAGACGAATTTTCCTGTAAACTTAGGGTTTCCAAGCCCTCTTTTCCTTCATGTTCAATTGAAGATAAGTCTTCTTTTTAATCATTAAATATGTCTATGTGTTGTTTGATTGATTGTTTATCTTGTCTTTCTTTTAACACACTAGCTTAATTCTCTTTGTGTTTACTTAGATCTAATGAAACCTAGTTGTTGATTATTGGTTGTTGATTTGTTATTAGTTGATTTGGGTGATTGATTTTCGAATTAGGCTTAAGAAAACTGGTTATACTCCTATATGGTAATAGGCTTAAACGTCTTAAGAAACGTAATCAGATGTGCACTATGATGTTATTGGTTGTATTCAATGCATAAGTAACTGTTTACGAGTAAGAGATAACTAGGGAGTAGTGAAATCTAAGTAAGAGATAACTAGGGAGTAGTGAAATCTAAGTAAATACGCTTTTCCCATTATAAGAAGTTCACCAATTTACTTTTCTTGTTATTTTATTTTATTTTGCATTTGTAGTAATTTTGGGTTAGTTGACTAGCAACTAATTCCGCCCACTCTTCCAAACCCGAGGTTTTTACTTGCTTTCTTAAAAATATAAAAATACAAAAAGAATTATCCCTCACCTCTAGACCTAGTTTAAGTATCTTCCAATCCTAATGACACTATTCCCCTAGAGAACGATCAATCCCCCGGTACTTGCCACTCACTATACTATATCGGTCAGGTACACTGCCTGGTGGGGATTGCAAGTTTCTCAAGATCCCTTGAGAAGTAAAACCTTTTGCAAGGTTGCAAAACCACGCATCAAGTTTTTGACGCCGCTGTCGGGGAATAGTTATTGTTTAGGTTAAATTTTATTTTTATTAGGTCTACTCATTAGATTCCTTTCTTGTGAGATTTTTATTTTTATTTTATTAGGTTTTCTTTAGTCTATCTTTCTTCTTTGTTTCCTCTGTTTGTAAACCTTCTCGATGGATAACAACATCATTGATCGTTTGTTTCTGTTTATTCGTGTTTTTCGTCGAAGAATTTTCCAACTACCCATTCCGATCCCTGTAGTGGAAAATGAGAACCCACCTAACCTCTCACCTGACCATCACTTTGGCAATGATTCTGAGATGGAGGAATCTGACCATGACAACGACCATATAATTAGCCCTTTTTACTGTTCGGGCTCTGATGAAGACCTTGGTGATGGTGATATAATTACACTATGTTCTCTAGTTTTATTTTAAGGGGAAAGTGAAAGGAATTGAGTGAAACAAAAAAATTTGCGTTCTTGAGTTTTTTTTTCCTAGAAAAGAAAGTGATTGTAAGTGGAAATGAAAGAGCACTAGTGTTATTTTTGACTCATCACTTTGATCCCATATTTGAGATGAAAGTGAAAAGGACAAAATATTTAATAGTAGAAAGACTAAATCATCCTTGCATCTTTCTTTTATTTTATTTTTTTGTGAGGACGTGATTGTAAATATATAACTTTCTTTTATTTTCTTTCTTCCCATTTTATTGATACTCAAGAACACAAAAAATCCTCTAGCTTTCTTCATCTCCATTCTATTTCTTTTCTTCACTTTCATTTTCTTTACATTTCACTCTTAAATTTAACTCGAGAACAGAGTGTTAATGTGGGTAGGAAGGAAGAGGAAGTGAATCCTCTTAAGTATGTTGATCCTAGGACAAGAATTGCAAAAAACAGCCTCTTTAACATGCAATTCCCTTGTAAGATAGGATATAAGAGTTTTGATGCCTACCTGATGAGGCGAAATTTATTACGCTTTTAAGGGGTCATTTAAGCATTAAGTCGTGATAATATGATCAATTATTACCCTAAATTGTTCCTTTTATCATTTTAGGTACTTTTGAAGTGAATTCTGGAAAACATAGCATTTTGGACGTTTTTTGAACAAAAAGTGAAGAAAACAACCAAGTCAAGAATCCAAGCTGGAAATTACACCTGATGGCGTCACCCATTCCTAAGGGACGGCGTCAACCTTTGTGACAAGAGGTGGAAATTGCTTTTACACTTGACACGCCAGAAGACTATTTGTGCATTAACACGTGACGGCGTCACCTTTAACCAGAAGAAGGCCGTCACGTGTAACTCTAAAGCCTGATGGCCCAGAACCCTTATAAAGTGACGGCGTCAAGAAGTTGGATTGGGTGACAAGAAACCCTAGCCACGGAGAGATGACGGCGTCAACCATCAAAAGGTGACGCCGTCACCCTTGTAAATCTATATATAGTTTTTCATTTTTCATTCATTAGTGTGCAACTTTGGAGAGGAACTTTGTCACACAAACCCTAGGTCGAATTTCAGAAGTTTTTAAGGGTTTCATACCCTTGTCTCTTCCATGTTTGATTCAAGATAAGTAATCTATCAATCATTCAATATGTATATGTGTTGTTTGATTCTATCTTACACTTGTCTTTCTTTTAACATGCTAGGCTAGGTTTATTTGTGTTTGCTTAGATGTAGTGAAACCTAGTTATTGATTATTGATTGATGGTTTTTTATTAATTGTTGTTGGGTGATTGTTAATCGATGTTAGGCTTAAGAAAACTGGCTAATCTCCTATTCGGTAACTTGCTCGAACGTCTTAAGAAATATGAATCGGATGTGTACTATGATTTTAATGGTTGTATTTAATGCATAAGTGACTATTAAGGAGGCCATGGTAAGGATACTTAACATGTCGCCATAGGAAGAGATAGAAGCTTATAGAGTTGGGGAAGATCGTACACGGCCCCACAAATGGTATTAAGGAATGCAACCCGTCACCCACGCAATTGTAACAAGCTTATCAATCAATAAAAGATAACTAAGGAGTAATGAAATCTAAGTAAACACATTTTCTCCGTATATAGTTTCACACTTTATTTTATTTTCTTGTCATTTTATTTTTATTGCATTAGTAGTTAATTGGGTTAGTTGACTAGCAACTAATTCCACCCACTCCTCCAAATACCCGAGATTTTTACTTGCTTTCATTTAAAATATAAAAATACAAAAAGAATCATCCCTCACCTCTAGACCTAGTTAGATCAATTTCAATCCTAACGAACATTATTCCCTGTGGAGAACGATCAATCCCCCGGTACTTGCCACTTCACTATACTACATCGGTCAGGTACACTGCCTGGTGGGGATTGTAAGCTTCTCAAGATCCCTTGAGAAGTAAAACTTCCGTGTAGACCACAATCCGCACATCACTACCTTAACTCATCTTTACCTATGAACATAATTCCGCATGCTAACTATAATAAAATCATGGTAAATGAGTTAGAATATCAAGGGAATAATGTAGTCACTAGGATTGAGCCATTGCACGTATTTGTAGGAAGTTTTGTGTATTTAGTTGATTTTATGGCTATGGAGAACTTAGGAGAATTCATTGATGATAAATTAACCCAAATCATATTAGGAGAACCCTTTAAACGGTTAACCAATCTTGATGAAAAACTTATGGATGAGATGATTACCTTTTTCAGATGGAGATGAAGATTTTGTTTACCAAATGCCACGCTCACACCCTAGGTTTTAGAATCGCTCAATTGAGGCATGCAATAGACTCCCTCCTATCGAGTTGTTGAGCGAGAATGACAAAAAGAAAGGACTAAAATATTCCCATGAAATGAATAAGAAATACTACCGTAGATGTCTTGAGTTAAATGATGAGTATGAGAAAGACAAAGCAACTATTAGATGGTTCACACTTGGGTATGTAAGCATAAGTGATACACGGTAGAGAGTGACTTTGAGTCTAGCTACAAGACTCGTTAATAAAGAAAAGCGCTTCTTGGGAGGCAACCCAAGCTTTTTATTTGTTTGTTTGTTTATTTGCTTTTATTTGTTTCCGTATGTATTTTTCATTCTCGTTATTTATTATTCATGTCTCAAAGTAACTTGTAAAAATGCTTTGTTTTGTTTTTAACTTCGACTTGATCACATATAAAGGTATTTTACAAAAGATAAGTGTAAGGGAAGCTCATATTTGTTTTAAAGTAACGAAGTGAACATGAACGATAATAATGTGATATGAATGTACATATTAGTATTTGTTTGAGTCAAATGCTTGTATCGAGTCACAATGGATGTTTTGCAGGGATTCCAGGTCTTAAAACACAAGTTTTTCTAGAAATTTTCTGGAAACAAAAGATACAAATTCTGTTAGGTACATCCTGATGGCGTCAGGAGTTACAACCTGACGGCGTCAGGCTCTGTTTCCTAAAAAAAATTTCCAAGTTTTGTTTGGCTGCCGAAATTGTAAAGTTTTGTAAAATCTTAATTTTTTAAACTCCGGGAATCTGCAAACATTTATTTTGCAAGCATTATATCTTTACTTGATTTCTAGGATTTAGTTTTATATATAGTATACCGCCGATTTTACGTGAGGTTTCGTGCTTTGTTTTCTTTATCATTTACAGGTTATATTGGACAAGAAGATGATCTTATTCAGGAGTGAAGCTTTACATGTACATTTTCTTGGAGGAGGATTTAACCATGTTACCACATTTTCCAAACCGAGTAAATCAGGGGAGTACTAGTTTATTTTATTCTCATTTGTTTTTACTTCTACATCCTTTAAATGAACATTGTGGACAATGTTCGACTTAAGTGTAAGGGGTAAAATTGGGATACCTTAGAAACTACAACTTCACTTGATTTTTGTTTTGTTTAATAGTAGATGTGTAATAAAACTGAAAGAAATACTTGTTAGGGTAATTTTAGGACCAAAATTTCAATTTTTTTGGAACATTTAGGAGAGAAACTCTAGTCTTAATGAGCGTCTCAATGATAGGAGTTATATAACTAGCACAAAAAATCGTACCACTCAAAAATTTCCACCCCAAATATGTGAGATTCGCCCCTAGATTTGCTAGGAAAAGCATTCATTATTAGTGCTTATGAGTGTACCGGTAGTATTTAGATTCTACAACTTGCGTTAGTGATGCATCTCGATACCGCTAGTGAGACAAGGGGTGAGCGCGGTTCCGGAACCGCACGGAACCGACCCGGAACCGCAAGAACCGATAACCGAAATTCTCATAATTTAGGAACCGAGAATCAGACCACATAATATGTTTCGGTTCCGGTTCGGGTATTTCGGTTCTACCCGATTGAAACCGCATATTTTTAGTAACCTGTGTTGTAAGGACCTTTGTATATATATAATCTTGATCATGCATGCAAGAGTGCAAGATACTCGGCTGTCATATATATATATATATATATATATATATATATATATATATATATATATATATATATATATATATATATATATATATATATATATATATAAGTAAAATTGCTTGCTGCGGGGCGGCCGTGTATTTGCACTTCATCAATGCCTATCACAATTCTCGCAATCAATTTCACCATAGAGTTCGCCATTTGTCGCCTGTAAGTAAACAAAGACATAACATGTGACCTACCAAAGTATGCAAAACATAGTCCTCAAATGGCGCCTGTAAGTAAACAAAGACATAACATGTGACCTATCAAAGTATGCAAAACATAGTCCTCAAATTTGATAGTAAGAAAACCAAGAACATTATACGCACACATAGTGCTTTTGTTTTGATGAACACCAATCTTTTATCCATTAACAGTAACTATTCAAGTGTCAGTTTACATATAGACACCAATTGTCAACTTGTTTATACACTTTAAAGTAAACCACTTGGTAGACACTCGGTAATAAACCATTAATATAGAATTCAAAAGAAGAAATTAATGTTTTTATGGTTTGAAAGGTTACTAAAATAAGAGGTTTATTAAGTTGTTACAAACATCAAAATATAAATATCAAAAACTATACGAACAACTAATCTGATCCTTTTTGTTGATATAAACTGAAACTATTTTCCAATGAAGATCATCTTCAATAAATTATAACTTTATTAAAAATTGCAACACGAAATAAAATGATTTGAGAAGGCTCTGATAGATAGAATAACACAAACCATTACATGTGTGTTTGAGGAGTGAGTGACTTGTTGCAAGTAGTTCCCAACTGCATATGGCAAGCAAATTATCTGCCGTTACAAACACGTCACTAAAACTAACAATGTTTCCAGTCTAGTAACTTGCCCCATGAAGATGCGGACAATCTCACCTTTAATTCCCCCAGCCCTGCAGACTCATTATCACCTCGTGTCATCAATATGACGATCATTCTTATTACGTAAGACCAGTATAAGCTGCACAACATGGTGAACTATTTTCCATTTGTCTATTTTCATTGGCATTCTTCCTTATTCATCGTTTTCTGATGTTACAGGTTGTATTTCCATGGCTTTCATTCATATGGTGATGTTGTCTTTTTATTTATTTATTTCTTTTGTTTGCATCAACTACATTATAAAGTTTATGAAAAACATAGTTTATAGTTACTTGTACGTAGATGGTTTAAGTAATTACATTTAGTATGACAGTCCCAAACTGATAAAGCATATTTGTTGTAATGGAAAGAGAAAGGTGTATACCTTCAGTTTCAGCCCGTGTTAAGGATACATGTGATTCAGTCTGATAAGTATCAGGAAACTTCATAGATTATGAACCACCTTCAACATTCTGTGAACTTTCAGCGGCATAAGCTCCAGCAGCATTGTAAAAGTAATTGAAATTTTTATGAGCGTTGTTGCATACCCCTAATCCTGAGGCCAAAATGTAACATTTAGTTGTACCGTTCAATAATAAACACCTACTAACCCCCCCCCCCCACCCCACCCCCAACCAATAACATCCCTTATCCCGTTATCGTTTTCCGTAATACAGTTTGGTGTTTCAATAATGTATGTGTCGATTTAGGCCATGCTTTATCTCTTTCGGGTCAAATAGGTTAAAAAAAATAAAATGCATAAACTTCTCACCTTATTCACTTTAGTGAATGCTATGTTTGATACACAGATTATTGATTAAAAAAGGTAAAGCTTTTAGCAAAAAAGTGTTTTGGCTCAACACAACTTAGACCATTTCGACCAACGCACCATACTCATGCATTTTGGCACCTCTAGTAGCCAAACAACAAATCTCGAAACAATCGTAAAGAAACGTACCTCTCTATATCTACTCAGATATCTATTGAGTGGCTGAATATAATGCTCAAACGCTAGGGTCGCCATTGCCCATAACAGATCATCACCACTGAATATAAGCCTCAAACTTTATTCAATGTTGGTTGCATTCATCACAGGCTAGGTGCCATATCAAGTGTGCACATTTGCCACCCAACAACAGATTCCTCTCAGCTTTTGCAACTGAATATGGAGGTGGTAGACCATGCAATTGTACCCAGAAAGAACCTGTAAAAGATATTCATATTTTGTAAGACAAAATCATGAAAAAGCATTAAAGCAACTTTAACTATTGTTACACTTACGGTTACGTATCAGTAATACTCACACCAGGTAACAAATTAACAAATTTTAAGGTCCACATGCTTAAGAATCAACACCAACAACATTCTAATCCATCAGACACCTAAACATGTAAAATGACAACTAAATTGTGCAGCTAAATGGTACACCTAATTTTATGGTGATATATGCTCACCCCAAATATGCTCTGAATGAATGAGTACAGTATCGACTTAAAGAACAACTTACTCCTGTCTCCTTGCCCTAGTCACAATAACATTCATACGTCTACGATCGTTCAGAAATCCCACCTAAGGAATTTATAAAGTTCGTGTCCATTTATTCATAAAAAATTATACAAATTTATAATAAAACAGTCTGTTGATATCATTTTAAGCGCGTTTTGGCCTACTACAAAAATGCAGTTTTAAGGGGTTCTTAGGCCGTTTCTAGTTTTGTTTGGGGCGGCTGCATATATTTCTAGACATACATTGGTATGTTCAGTAGCTGTCATAACGTTGTGCCTCAACGCCGCAGTTTGTTTCGTACATATAAATCGTCTTATATTCAAAGTGCATCAGGATACAGGAAAGAGGGGGAATAAAACTTTTTTGAAATAAAGATTTAAGGCATATACCTGCATAAATTCCTCTGTGGTTCTCTCTACACCCATAACAAAATTCACCACCACACCTACAATAAGAAATAGTTAACTGGCATCATGAGTCAGTCACAAAAAAAGCTAAACCTGATTAAATTCACAACGGAAAATAAAGTCCATGAAAGTATGGAACGAACCTTTTTTGAGCTTGGGTTGAGCTTTTTCTGACTTTTTTTAGCTTGGGTTGAGCTTCATTTTTTATTTGTTCATTTTTTAGTGTTAATAATCGTGTTCATTGAATAATCGTGTTCTAGACGTCATTGAATTTCGTTTTCATTTCTTCTAAGCGACTTGCGGCAACTTCTTTTTTAAAAACTGCAAACATCAGAAACTGTATAAGCTTAAAAACCCCAAACGCACTCACTTCAGCACCCATTTGAGCACCCAAACACACCCATTTTACGACCTACTTAACCCCCAATCCCACACCCATTTCAGGCCCCACCTGCTGCATATCCTAAAAACTGTGGTTTCCTAACCCACATTCAGAATGCTATATTGTATACATGCAAATTTAGGACCCACATTCAGAGTGATATATTGTATACACACAAACTTAGGAAAAAAAGGTATTCAAAAGAACTAACCCATAGAACTTTCAACGTGAATTTCTCGACCTCCTTCCTTTCCAGCTACTTTTAACGGATTTATAAGCTCACTGAAAATGTGATCTTGGTCTAGTTCCTTTCTAGCTACTGTTAATGGGCTTATAAGCTTATTAAAAATTTGATAGGTTAATTAGTAAGGTCAATCGTTTGGCATTATAAAGTTATGAACTTTAAAACCTTATAACCTCAAGTAGATTAACCTTACGAACCTATCAAATTTTCATAGCCTATCATATAGGCACCTTCGCGAATGACAGTCGCATCCCGTTTCTTTTCTTCTTCAATCATCATTTTCAAATAAAGCATCGTGCTTCAAGATCATAGCAATGTCAACATTCTTATTGCGTCCCAACTTTATCATTGACCAAAGCGTAAACACGCATATCATTGCCTTTTCTTTTCACTGCTTGTGTCACTTTGCAACTACATCTTGACCAACCTGTATATTAGAAAACACATGTTATGCTTACAATTTAAAAAAATATATATATATACTCAACAGACCAATTTTGAAGAATGGCTCAACACACAAACTTGAACAGGCCACTTCTGTAATCACATCATTACTCTTACTTCTAAGTATCAACAGTGCACTTTTGTAAGACAAAATCATGAAAAAGCATTAAAGCAACTTTAACTACTGTTACACTTACGGTTACGTATCAGTAATACTCACACCGGGTAACAAATTAACAAATTTTAAGGTCCACATGCTTAAGAATCAACACCAACAACATTCTAATCCATCATACACCTAAACATGTAAAATGACAACTAAATCATGCAGCTAAATGGTACACCTAATTTTATGGTGATATATGCTCACCCCAAATATGCTCTTGTTAAATTCTAATCTAAAACACAACTTAAAAAAAAAACTAAAATTAAAACGTATATACATAATCTCACTAAAAAAATACCCACAAAAAACAACACTAATTTTTTACCTGGTTTTACTCATCATCATTCTCATCTTCATCTTCATCTCCTAAACCATAAGAATCACAAAACAAAACCAACTTTAACACAATAAAACCATTAAACAATATGACACTATAAACTGTAAATTGAACATAAAGTATATCAAACAAACCTGAGCTTTCCGGTCAAAGAATGAATTCCAGTTAGCCAGCAGTTGAATCTTGATGATTTTTTTTCTTTTTCTTTTCTTTTTGTGTTTTGATTTTGTGTCGCCTTGATCTTTTCTTGGATCTCTTTTAATGATGCAAATACAATGTATGTATGTATGTATTAGTATAGTGGAGAAGAGTGTATCTTGAACCTTCTTAACAGTTGGTCCATTGTAAACCATACTTCAAAACACTGTGGAGGACACATGTTTGCTTTACATTCAGTTGTACAATGCATTAGGTTGCAGACCCTCGTGGGTTTGAAAATTGAGGCACGTTTAGTGGCTTAGAAAAGAATTAGTGATGCTAATATGTGAACAGGGAATCCTCCAATGTTTGGCAGCCAATGGGCTGCTGCCAAGCCCACCATCAGGCACTGTTGGGTCAATAACCATGGTATAATCAAACTTCTCAACCAATAGGAGCAAGATTTAAGGGTACTAAGCAAGTTTAGGAAAAGTTATTTGTGTCACATCAAAATTCCCTATTATATTATAGTATAATATATATATATATATATATATATATATATATATATATATATATATATATATATATATATATATATATATATATATATATATATATATATATATCTTGATCATCTTAACATTAATTTTATAGTTATCAGTTAACCTGATGACATGATAAGATTGCATGATCATCAATATATTCTTTTCTCTATTAACTAATGGAGTTACTCAAAGCACATCAATTTGAGTTTTCGGTTATGCGTCAATTTAGTCGATATGTCCATTAACTTTACTAGCCATTATGTTTTCTCAATCACTAAAGTGAAAAGTAAATATCTAGATTTTTTTTATCACAATTAGGATAGTAAATCCTGAAGGTACCTATGAAATGCAAATTGAGGTTATCAGTACGTACTTACTTTAATCGAAACAAAAGAGAAATAATGCGAATTTGGATATGAGTGTCAATGCTTATTTGAATCCATACAAGCTCGACGTAAAATTACTAAGAAGTAAACATATTATAGTTTTGTACTAATACTTTTGTAGACTCAACGAGAAATTTTTTTGAAGCATAGAATTGACTAGATGTATGTTTTAAGGAAAAAACATAAATTATTTATTATTTTGGTTTAGTTAAAATTTAGTTGGACAAATTTAAAGTACTATGCTTCACTTTTCATATTTCAAGACGCTAGACGCTAGATGATCCAATTAGTTAAGTTGAAAGATACAATCTTTGTGCCACGAATACTCTCCGCTATACTAGTTGCTGTAATAAAAAAATCAAAATAATACGGCAAATTAAGCTACATCAACAAACCATATCGTCAAAAACCGAAACTATAAGGTCCCCTTTCGCATTTCCTATATTTGGTACAATGGCAAGACCCATTAAACTTTCACTCAAAGATGCTATCCATTCATCTCAGGCCCCGCGACCATTTCCTATTAAGTGTGGTATGTGTAAGTTTTGAAATCGTGTGGTTCTTCGGTTCCGGACCCGTACCCGCGGCTCCGGACTGAACCGAACCGAGAACCGAAACTTGCAATATCTAAGAACCGAGAACCGGACCGCGGTTCCAAAATGCGGTTTGGGTTGGGTCGGTTCCGGTTCGGTTCTCGGTCCATTTGCTCACCCCTAAGTGAGACTACATTCGTGTAGTTAGGATTTACTACATGATAATAGGCATTAGGATAACCCTTGTTTTAAGCCTGTAACATAATTACATTGACTTCATTGGTTAAGTAATTTTCCCACACCTTTGCGATGTATTGTTTTGGGACGATTGAGACTTATGGGTAAAGTACTAGTGTAATGGAGTAATGGGAAAGAACATCATTTATTACCCTCATATATACGTTAATGTTTTAAAGTACTCCAAATATTTCGATTATCTTGATTCGAGTCTTTATTTTGATTTATGTAAAAGTTCAAGTGTAAGGGAGGAAACGAGCTCCTTTGATGTATTATTTTGGATGGTAGGGCAAGAGTGTATGAAAAAAAAATCGAAAAACAAGAAAAAAATAAAAAAGAAATGAGAAAAAGAAAAGTAGAAAAAAACATACGGACTACCATCCCATTCCTTTTATTTTATTTATGTTTATGTTATTTCTTTATTAGCTTAAGTTGAGTCGAGTCTTGGCTTAGCAACGCCGCATTGTACATGTAATTAACTAAGACAATTGACTTGCCACCACTTAAGTATCCCTTTATCCAACAAAACTGTGTTTTCCATATCCAAACACCTAACGTTATAACCCTTTAAAAGACCTCTTTGATAGTTTATCCTAGGTGCTTACGCAAAAGTGGTGGAGGCTTGATCCTTTCCCAATCCAATGGTGTAACACCCCCAAAATTTGGTACAGCGGAAGACTCAACAAGCTTTGGAGGTGTTACGGGGATTGGTATCCAACACAAGACATAAAAGAACGAGATAAAGTAAACATAAGAAAAACACAACCAAAACGAGGTTTTTTTTTTTAAAGTTTACATTTATCCCAACATTCATTTAGAGTCAGGCCCAAAAGAAATAAACGTAGGTCCAAAATTTAATATCAGAGTTTTAGAAAAATAGATCCATAACCAGGTGCCATAGCGAGCCTTCCAATCCATGCAACCAAATCATCACTTAATTACCTGAGAAAACGTGCTAAAAGTCAGCTTTCGCTGGTGAGATTGATAAGTTCTTTTTGTAGTATAGTTTTTTTAAACCGAAGAAATACTTAGGAAAGTATTTCCCCTGGTCGTGTCCCAGCGAAGGTGTGAATGGAATTTCGAATTCCCGATTCGTGAAACGTGTCTTGAAAGCGGTAAAAAGTGATTTAAATGAGATTATACAAATGAAATAGTAAATGAAGCACAAATAACTAACTAAGCACGTAAATCAACTAAACAAACTTAAAACGTAACGTAGAATCAAAAACGTAAACTTAAACGTAAATAAACGTTAACGTACGAAATAAAACGCGACTTTTAAGCTACGCTACTCCTACGGACTTAGAAATAATTTTTAAAAGTTAAAAATGATAAAAGAAAATTTTGAGAAAAAGAAAAATATTTTTTTTGACTTTTTGTTTATTTTTCATGAATTAAAAACTAATTTTACTAATTAAAAATTAAAAGAAAATGAAAATAAGGTGAGAAAAATGAAAAATAAATTTTGAAAATTATAAAATAACTAAAAAGTAATTTTAAAACTAAAAACTAATTTTTTTTTTGGCTTTTTGTGTAATTTTTGGAAATTAAAAACTATTAAATCTAAATAAAAATTCAAAATAAATTCAAATTAAATGGGAAAAATATAAAATAAATTTCTAAAATTCTAAAATAACTAAAACTAATTTTCTACTATATTTTTGGATTTTTCTGGGATTTTTCTGATTTTTTTGGAATTTTTATTAATTAAAAAGTATTAAATTTTGATTAAAAATGAAAATAAAATAAGAAAAATAGTAAATGAACTCAGAAAAATTTGAAAAAATTACAGAAAATCTAAAATATTAAAATGAGCTTGAGAAAAAATTTTGAAAGAAAAAATAAGCAAAAGAAGTGTTATTAAGCTGAAAACTGGTTATTTGGAGTGCTTATTTATAAGCACTCTTTGACCAACTTTGACCAGACTTTAACCAACTGTTTCTATGACTAAATAAAGCTCAAATAATCTGATACAGAACCAAAGTTATCACAGGAACACAGATAACGGAAATAAACAGTTGAAATAAGCAATTAAGGATAAGCAGTATAAGCAACAGATAAGCTAAAGATCCAGAACAGATAAAATAAGCTTCTATAAGCACAGAGGAACTAATAGTAACCACTAAACCCACTTTCCAAACAAAAACTCACAAGGGTATGCTTAATATTTGAAAACAGAAATTAGTTTTCAAATCTCTAATAAGCAAGCTTATTTAAATAAACAGACAAGAACGAAACTACAATTAAAGCACAGATTTAAAAAGCTAGAAGAAAAGGCTATATAGAAAACCAAAAATTCAGATCAGATGTTCAACAGGAATGTGTTAAAATGAGCTTATGAACCAGATGGTTCAGCAGCTCAAGTCTGAAGCAGAGGACAGATTGGGACAGATGCAAGGCTGCTGTTGGTGCAGGGCTCTAAATGGGTAGATATGAGTATATGACTTCAAAGGTTATTATGCCAGATTTCTATCCTTACTAATAACCTGTTATAAGTAAATTTAAACACCTATTAAGATCAAAATCTCAAATCCTCAATAGATTGCAACCAAAACTGTCATAAACCTTCAAGCTCAAACAACTTATCAAATCCTTAAACACTACCTAAATCTGATTAAAACCAATTCAAAACAACTTTAAATATCAAATTAAACCCATGTGAAATTCAGTTAGTGGCTAGAACAGGTTTGACCATCCAAAGTCAATAATGCCAAACACCCTTTATAGTGGCTGTTAACACTACAACTACGATAGCAAAGCAAATTTATCTAATCCAAACTACCAAACAAGCATCAATAATAATCAAGTATGCTAAATTGAATCAATCTCACAGATCTCAATCACTTAAACATAACTAGTACCACAGAACAATAAAATGACAAATGAAGAAATCATTGAGCAACTGTGGCTGTTCAATTAAGTGAGAGTGAAATATGCACATATAACTCCTACTACCAAGTAACTCAGATTATGAATCAGAAACCTCACAGAAACACAGACAAGTAACACTAATCAAATCTAAGATGTGATGAGCAACAATGGATCCGTAATTAACTAATAATGATGAATACTACTATTCTTACTTAAAACTTCAATGAAACAGTAAATAACAAGCATAAACCTAAACTAGATTATACTAAGAGTGTAATTAAAAACTTAGAAAATTAAATTGAAAACTTACAAATGCCTCTCAGCAAAACAGAGAGGCTTCCCACACAGCCTGTCTTTGGACAGGCCAAACGTACCTATTAGCTGTCTTTATCTCCTAATAAGTTGATGCTTATTGCAATAAGCTGTTGACGAAACCTTATTTGACCATTCTGAATTGATTCAATGGAAACAGAATAAAAACCAAACACAAGCTATAGTTTAAACTGAAATAAGCTGATTAAATGAAAACTAAAAACAGATTTAAAGCAATTAAGAACTTGAAAATAAATGGCAAGGAATTTTAATTGAAAATTATAATTTTATTAAAACTTGAATTGAGATTACAACTGAAAACAGAATTACAATACTAATTTACCCTACTCCTAACCTATTCTAAACCTAAAATCTAACCCCTACTCCTAATGAATTCAAACGTGAGTGAGGAGGAGCTATTTATAAGCACTGAGGGAGTAGAAGGCAGGTCACCAATCTGTGTGGTGTGTTTGTTTGAGTCTCCTATCAGCCCTTGATCATCCCTTATCATCCATCTTTTAATTTACACCCTTGGATTGCGTGTGTGATATGATGTGAATCCTCCGTGTGCATCATGATTGGACCACGTGTCCCCTGCCATGTGCCTGACATTCCCTGACATGTGCTTAGCCTTCTAGAATAACTCATCATTCGGTAATTATTACTAATTGAGGGTAATTTTGAGGGTTGGGCATTAGGGTTCGTGGGAACAGTAGTTTTCTGGGAATGGGATAAATTAGGGGGCGGTAAAAGGTGTGTGGGATTTTTATTATTATTTTGATTTGGACCGGGTTTGATATTAGAGGTGTTGGGCCGGGTAATATTATTAAGGGTGGTGGGCTGGATAGTGGGTAAAGGTAGTGGGCTTGGATTGTAAAGGTCCGGTTGTAATATATTTGTTTAGGAGTAGTAAAATCACAAGGACCAAAGTTGTATTTTCCGAATTCTTAGTGACTGAAGTTGACAATTTCCAATTATAACTTCCAAGGGCATTTATTGTCAATCTTTGAATCATGATGGACCTCTTTTGACTTTTCTTCGGATATTTCTTCAAAGGACCACTTTTGTAATTATCTGAAACTTGAGGGACTAAATTCGCCAAATTCTCAAACTTTGACCAGGGACCAATTATGATATTTTCTGAATCTCTGAGGACTTCTAATGACATAATGAGCTTTCTTTGATCGTTTTGCTTCCCCGGCTTCGGCTTTTGACCTTTTTCCATTCTCGTGCTTGTTTTTGTCGGTTTTGCTTTGTTTTCGTTCATTTTTCACATATCCGTACCTGCACATACACAAATACAAAAACATGCATTCTCTTGGCATTTTTAGTTAGTATTTTGTGTTTTTGGTCTGAAATAAGGCCTGAAAAGGATGAGTGAATAAACACTCATCAAAATCCCCCAGACTAAGGTATTGCCGTGCCCTCACGCAATGTCATCACCTCACGCTTAAGAGATAAATAATTTCAAAACCTCTCTTTACTGACGTTGTAAAGTAGCAATGATGTTCAAGAGAGATAGTAAAATCATTTATTCTCAAAAACGCTCCGTTTTCCGATTTTCATGAATAACAGCTACAACTATTATTTTTTGTACTTTTTCATTTTTTATATATGTGACGGTTTGCTTTGACTTTCATTATCAATTCTTATCTGTTGATAACTTTCAGGGTCAACGAGTAGAAACACTTCTCACAGAGAAGAGACCGTACGGATAAAAATCGTCATCCTTGATTTTTCACAAGCTCCCAAACTAAGCGTAAAATCGAAATCATTGTTTATCAGAAGTTAGATGCTAACACTGCCCACAAAAGTTACTTATGTATTACCTCTTGTTCCCAAGTCCTAAGTTTTGTATCTCAAGATTTTAATTTGTGAGAAATGAATTGCTTCATATTTTCTCGTTTCGATATTTGTTAGTCCGATAAGAGCACAAAATTTGAACGCTAAGTAGTTTCCAAACTTTCCCTTGAAAACCGCTGCATATAGAAATCGGGTCCACATGAAGGTCTCTGTTTTAACACGATTTGTAGGGGCTCCCTTTTTATTTACGACCGAGACATACCATGTTTGATACCCGAAACGGAAGCTTTTTATTAGGGAAACCCCCGGAGTCGAAGCTTGGCATTTTTACATAATCATAAACACTTTAATAATACTTTGGTCCTTAGTCCTTTATTCTTTTACAGTCAACGGTTTATGAGCCGCCAAGATGTAAGAGCTTTATTATGACTTTGGATTTCTATCCGCTGCTTTTTTGTAACTTTGGATTCCTCTGCCTTTTTATTTGGCTTTGGACTATTATTATTGATATTCATAATCATATGCCAAACCCCGAGTCCTACGGTCTTTACTAAGATCACAACATCGGCTGCGAACCGGCAAGATGCAATAGTCTATTTTACCGTAACACTGGCAGTACCCCTATGTGTACCAAACCCCCGTATGCAGAGATTTTGTTGGGAACGAGAAAAAACTAAGTATTGCCCAAACCGTATACCCTTAATTAATCCTAGACATCTATTATATATTGGTGACGTTGCTGATGGGAACAAGGAGGCCACAAGTACCTCTCGTGGGTATTTTTAAATCCCAGTAATGCGATCCATGTATAGCACGAAACTTCTAAATAAACTCTATCATTCCTCGATCTCCGCAAATTTAAAATCCCAAATAATGAGATCCGCGGATGCTTAGCCATAATCTTTTGATTATTTTGGTTAAGGGAGACGAGCTAGGGCTCAACACGCCTGGTCAAGTCGAAACATTTATTTCTACTCTCGCCGGTAGGAAAGTCAAAACAAGGTGTCAAATCTTATTATTCATATCATATATATATATATATATTTTTTTTTTTTTTTTTTTTTTTTTTTTTTTTGGCATAATAAAGCGGTGACAAAAATTAAAATTTTTGGTGGAAAACGAAGTTGCGTAAGTTAACAGCTCAGACGATGGTACAGGTCAAATCGAATCGAAGATTCACCCCCCCCCCCCCCCCCAGACTAAAGTGAAACATTGTCCTCAATGTTTTAAGGGTACGGGTAATCCTACGTAAAATTTAAGGCCGTTTATTAAGTATGCCAAGAGATAAACGTTAGTCGATAAGATTTTGGATATGGTGAATTTCCGAAAGAGCAGTGAAGGATGAGACTCGAGTGGAGAGAACGACAAACCACGAGCACGAGAGTCCTCAAACTTCGGGGAAATTCCTGAACATTCATAAACAACCACGAAAACATGAGTTTGGAAAGGGTCGCCCCCCTCACGTCACGTTATTAAAGAAAATAGAAAATTAAGAAGATGAAATTGGATAAGCATGGGGTGCCACCCACGAAGCGCTTATTTTTGTTCACCGAGTCACATGAGCTTGACTCGATCCCCGAATTAATTCGTCCTTGGGGAGAGCAGATGGAACGGACAACCGGCATAATAAACGAAAATGCCAGGGTCAAAAACGGTATCCTCACTCCCGGTGGAGTGGAAAAGTGAAGAAATGAGGGGATAGGAAAAGTATGGTTGAAACACCCAGATGATAAAAGCAAAGTCGATTTCTGAATCACGGGTGGGTTGGGTGGTTAAAATATCAAGCACAGGAACATCTTGTTTAGAAATCTCGTCCACCACTCCAAAAATATCATCATTCGTATCTAGTTCAAAAACTACATCCGGCAGTTTCGCGGGTGGACGAGAAGATGGTAAATCGGAAAGAATACTTCTTTGAATGTCATCATTCTCAATACCCGGTGGAATCGAGTCATCCGCAGCAAGAAATTGATCAACATCCTCTAAAAGAGGGTCACGTGACGGATTATCGGAAATAAGCTCAAAATCAATTTTACAATCAAAACACTCATAATCCGGAAGAGAGAAAGCAGGAATAGTGGGATTGCCACTACTCGTCTCTTCAAATCGAAAAATTTCAAGCTCGGGTAAGAAATCAATAAAAGAAGTCGGAGGATCATTCAACGCCTCGATCTTAGAAATGAGAAGGTTAACTTTGGATAATTTCTCACGAAGAGCTTCATCTTGAATTTCCGCATCATCGTCTTCATCATTATCATCGATATCTCCACAAGAATCTTCATCACTCGTAGTATACTCATTGTGAGAATCGGAATAACTTTCAACTTCATCAAAATCTTTATTGCTCATCGGAGGGAGAGAAGTTAACGGTTCTTCATTCAATAATTCCTCAATTAAACGGATGTCTTCCTCAGGATCGAAATTAGAGTCGTCAACCATTATCGGAGTGGAATCATTAGCAAGACAAGCTTCGATTTCGTCTAAAACGACATCACTCCTCTCAACCGGTGTGAAAGAAGGATAAGAAGTATCAGAAATAATTTCAAAAGCACCATTAGAAATTTCCCCGAACTCACTTGGGATTGGAACGAGGTTCTCAACACTAGACTTATTGAATTCGTCCGATTCCGTTGCCGGAATGGTGATAAGATGCTCGTCCCCCATTTTTAGAGAGTCCTCGGGTTCTATGGAAGTAGAGATAGATTCTTTTTTAGGGTTAAGAACGATTGTAATCGTGGAATCATCGTCGTCGTCGTACATACAACACTCAAAAAATTTAGATTTTCGTTCTTCGCCAAGAAGTTCTTCCATCGATTTTACTTGAGGCTCGGAAGTATGCGTATAACGATTAGCCACCATTTCTTTTAACTTCTCGATCATGGATTTAATTTCACAAATATTATTAGTAAAATTGGAATTTTGTGGGGGTTGGTTAAAACCATGAGAATCGTAACATAAATTCGGCTCATAAAAATTTTCAAACGATCCCCCACAATTTTCAAAATTCGATGAACTTTGGAACGAATCATCATTGAAATATGGTACTTGCTCATAAAAGTTTTGAAAAGGATGATTGAAATCGTTTTGAGGATAATTATCAAAACTCGTATCACAAGCGTAAGACGTTTCAGCACTCGGGGCATAACATATACAATTCGTGTATCCACATTGATTACAAAAACATTGCCCACACGGTAATCCTTCGTCGGATGGATTTCCACAATTAAAGCAAGTGAACGGAGACGGCGGTGGTGTTGGATAGTAATCGGGAATGTTTTGAAAGATTGTGTTTCGAACATACTCGGGAGTATTACAAAACAAACAAACTCCATCGTGAATATCATTACCACATTGTTCGCATGTACACCAAACACATGAACCTTCAAAGAACGGTTCACCACATTTAAAGCACATCGGATCCATAAGAATTATCGGTATAGAGGGTTAAAGAAGAAGAATTAAATGATAAGAGGATAAGAAGATTATTTTTGGTTTTTAATTATCATAAAATTAAATAAAAGGAAAATCAAAATGGAAAAGGAAAATCTTTTTGTATTTTTATTTTTGGAAAACAAAATTAAAAAACTTAAAACTTTTATTTTCTTTTGATTTTCAAACGTTACGTTAATCGTAAACCGTTTCCTTCAAATCTACTCGCGACGGAACGGGAGAGAAGAATGGATCTCTCTTCAGCTTGCAATTTAATGTCAAAGCTTCCGTATTTTCCGCTTATTATGTCGTAGAATCCAAAGTAATCCGATTAGCAACTAATTTCACGCGTAGTTATATTGAAAAGCTTATTTGGTTTACAACGCTCTTCCTTTCGGTCGAGACGAGGCTGTAACTTTATTATTTTTTTTTTTTTTGGTGTTTTTGAAAACACTTTAGGAAAAGTGTTTTTGATTTTTGAATTTTTTTTTTTTTTTTTTTTTTTTTTTTTTTTTTTTTGGTTTTTGTAGAAAATATATACAAGGAAGGTTTTCAAAACACAATTTCGAAAAACGAAAATCAAAAATTCACTTCAACCTTCCCCGGCAACGGCGCCATTTTTGATAAGTTCTTTTTGTAGTATAGTTTTTTTAAACCGAAGAAATGCTTAGGAAAGTATTTCCCCGGGTCGTGTCCCAGCGAAGGTGTGAATGGAATTTCGAATTCCCGATTCGTGAAACGTGTCTTGAAAGCGGTAAAAAGTGATTTAAATGAGATTATACAAATGAAATAGTAAATGAAGCACAAATAACTAACTAAGCACGTAAATCAACTAAACAAACTTAAAACGTAACGTAGAATCAAAAACGTAAACTTAAACGTAAATAAACGTTAACGTACGAAATAAAACGCGACTTTTAAGCTACGCTACTCCTACGGACTTAGAAATAATTTTTAAAAGTTAAAAATGATAAAAGAAAATTTTGAGAAAAAGAAAAATATTTTTTTTTGACTTTTTGTTTATTTTTCATGAATTAAAAACTAATTTTACTAATTAAAACTTAAAAAAAAATGAAAATAAGGTGAGAAAAATGAAAAATAAATTTTAAAAATTATAAAATAACTAAAAAGTAATTTTAAAACTAAAACCTAATTTTTTTTGGCTTTTTGTGTAATTTTTGGAAATTAAAAACTATTAAATTTAATTAAAAATTCAAAATAAATTCAAATTAAATGGGAAAATATAAAATAAATTTCTAAAATTCTAAAATAACTAAAAATAATTTTCTAATATATTTTTGGATTTTTCTGATTTTTCAGGAATTTTTATTAATTAAAAAGTATTAAATTTTGATTAAAAATGAAAATAAAATAAGAAAAATAGTAAATGAACTCAGAAAAATTTGAAAAAATTACAGAAAATCTAAAATATTAAAATGAGCTTGAGAAAAAATTTTGAAAGAAAAAATAAGCAAGAGAAGTGTTATTAAGCTGAAAACTGGTTATTTGGACCAACTTTGACCAACTTTGACCAGACTTTAACCAACTGTTTCTATGACTAAATAAAGCTCAAATAATCTGATACAGAACCAAAGTTATCACAGGAACACATATAACGGCAATAAACAGTTGAAATAAGCAATTAAGGATAAGCAGTATAAGCAACAGATAAGCTAAAGATCCAGAACAGATAAAATAAGCTTCTATAAGCACAGAGGAACTAATAGTAACCACTAAACCCACTTTCCTAACAAAAACTCACAAGGGTATGCTTAATATTTGAAAACAGAAATTAGTTCAAATCTCTAATAAGCAAGCTTATTTAAATAAACAGACAAGAACGAAACTACAATTAAAGCACAGATTTAAAAAGCTAGAAGAAAAGGCTATATAGAAAACCAAAAATTCAGATCAGATGTTCAACAGGAATGTGTTAAAATGAGCTTATGAACCAGATGGTTCAGCAGCTCAAGTCTGAAGCAGAGGACAGATTGGGACAGATGCAAGGCTGCTGTTGGTGCAGGGCTCTAAATGGGTAGATATGAGTATATGACTTCAAAGGTTATTATGCCAGATTTCTATCCTTACTAATAACCTGTTATAAGTAAATTTAAACACCTATTAAGATCAAAATCTCAAATCCTCAATAGATTGCAACCAAAACTGTCATAAACCTTCAAGCTCAAACAACTTATCAAATCCTTAAACACTACCTAAATCTGATTAAAACCAATTCAAAACAACTTTAAATATCAAATTAAACCCATGTGAAATTCAGTTAGTGGCTAGAACAGGTTTGACCATCCAAAGTCAATAATGCCAAACACCCTTTATAGTGGCTGTTAACACTACAACTACGATAGCAAAGCAAATTTATCTAATCCAAACTACCAAACAAGCATCAATAATAATCAAGTATGCTAAATTGAATCAATCTCACAGATCTCAATCACTTAAACATAACTAGTACCACAGAACAATAAAATGACAAATGAAGAAATCATTGAGCAACTGTGGCTGTTCAATTAAGTGAGAGTGAAATATGCACATATAACTCCTACTACCAAGTAACTCAGATTATGAATCAGAAACCTCACAGAAACACAGACAAGTAACACTAATCAAATCTAAGATGTGATGAGCAACAATGGATCCGTAATTAACTAATAATGATGAATACTACTATTCTTACTTAAAACTTCAATGAAACAGTAAATAACAAGCATAAACCTAAACTAGATTATACTAAGAGTGTAATTAAAAACTTAGAAAATTAAATTGAAAACTTACAAATGCCTCTCAGCAAAACAGAGAGGCTTCCCACACAGCCTGTCTTTGGACAGGCCAAACGCACCTATTGGCTGTCTTTATCTCCTAATAAGCTGATGCTTATTGCAATAAGCTGTTGACGAAACCTTATTTGACCAATCAGAATTGATTCAATGGAAACAGAATAAAAACCAAACACAAGCTATAGTTTAAACTGAAATAAGCTGATTAAATGAAAACTAAAAACAGATTTAAAGCAATTAAGAACTTGAAAATAAATGGCAAGGAATTTTAATTGAAAATTATAATTTTATTAAAACTTGAATTGAGATTACAACTAAAAACAGAATTACAATACTAATTTACCCTACTCCTAACCTATTCTAAACCTAAAATCTAACCCCTACTCCTAATGAATTCAAACGTGAGTGAGGAGGAGCTATTTATAAGCACTGAGGGAGTAGAAGCCAGGTCACCAATCCGTGTGGTGTGTTTGTTTGAGTCTCCTATCAGCCCTTGATCATCCCTTGTCATCCATCTTTTAATTTACACCCTTGGATTGCGTGTGTAATATGATGTGAATCCTCCGTGTGTATCATGATTGGACCACGTGTCCCCTGCCATGTGCCTGACATTCCCTGACATGTGCTTAGCCTTCTAGAATAACTCATCATTGGGTAATTATTACTAATTGAGGGTAATTTTGAGGGTTGGGCATTAGGGTTCGTGGGAACAGTAGTTTTCTGGGAATGGGATAAATTAGGGGGCGGTAAAAGGTGTGTGGGATTTTTATTATTATTTTGATTTGGACCGGGTTTGATATTAGCGGTGTTGGGCCGGGTAATATTATTAAGGGTGGTGGGCTGGATAGTGGGTAAAGGTAGTGGGCTTGGATTGTAAAGGTCCGGTTGTAATATATTTGTTTAGGAGTAGTAAAATCACAAGGACCAAAGTTGTATTTTCCGAATTCTTAGGGACTGAAGTTGACTATTTCCAATTATAACTTCCAAGGGCATTTATTGTCAATCTTTGAATCATGAAGGACCTCTTTTGACTTTTCTTCGGATATTTCTTCAAAGGACCACTTTTGTAATTATCTGAAACTTGAGGGACTAAATTCGCCAAATTCTCAAACTTTGACCAGGGACCAATTATGATATTTTCTGAATCTCTAAGGACTTCTAATGACATAATGAGCTTTTTTTGATCGTTTTGCTTCCCCGGCTTCGGCTTTTGACCTTTTTCCATTCTCGTGCTCGTTTTTGTCGGTTTTGCTTTGTTTTCGTTCATTTTTCACATATCCGTACCTGCACATACACAAATACAAAAACATGCATTCTCTTGGCATTTTTAGTTAGTATTTTGTGTTTTTGGTCTGAAATAAGGCCTGAAAATAGATCCATAGCCAGGTGCCATAGCCGAGCCTTCCAATCCATGCATCCAAATCATCACTTAATTACCTGAGAAAACGTGCTAAAAGTCAGCTTTCGCTGGTGAGATCATAGGTTTAAATTCATAATTCAATTTAGTGGACATATACGCAAAACGCTTGCTAGCTATACTAGGGATTCTTGTTGAACTTATATATAGACCTTGATAGATCTTCTTGAGCACTCTAGAATCGTTAGTAATGTCACTGTAATCAATAACACACTAATAGACAATCTCTGCAACTTGTATTTATAAAGCGGAAACAAAACACAAGCTTGATACTAAGAACTCTTGATCCTCTATGGATCTTTTTAATTATAATAAGAGTATTCACTAAAGTTATTCAATACATAAACCGTGTGTTCCTTTTATACTCAAGGAACCCTAAACCGTTTCTCAAGAAACGTATATTCTAAAACTACTAAAAGATATGCATTATCACTTCCTAAATAAACTCATGCATATCCAAACTACATTACATAAAATACGGAAATACTATATCCGCAGAAACTAATAAGGCTGAAACTAGTCTTCAGCAGATATACTGCTTCAGCAGAAACCAACTCTTCAGCAGAAACAGCAGCAGAATTCTTACTTCACAGAATTCCCAACAATCCTCCCCTAATCTTGAATTTGACCTGGTTAAGTTCAAGATTCTTGATAGATCTTCAAAATAACATACCAAGAGGATTGTAATAAGATAGCACCAGCAAAGAATCATCTTCAGCAGAATCTCTATGATCAGTACATACTTGAAAGCTCCATTCTTTGCAGCAACAAATGACTAAATGTACATCAAAACAAATTAGTTTCATTCTATTCTCATCACTTCCAGGTGTGTTAACTCCTGTGAGAGGTGAATCATTGAAAATAATGGATTTGATGTCTCTTTACCAATAGCCATCACTACTGGAGTAGCCAAGTGTTCAAAGGTACACTGATAACCACATGATTTTTAGCAAATCATCAGCTATAAACGGATTTGAGATGTCTTTACCTATAGCCGTTTGCTCAGGACTAGCCAATTATTTTGATGAAAATCATCTTGGTTAACTGATTACCAAATATGGTTTTCCACTGCCTTTACCACAAGCCATATACATGTGGGCTAGCCAATTATTTGGAATCCATAAAGGAAAAATCCATGGTCAATTGACAACCATTTCAACTACTCAGCAACAAAGCATGGGTGAGTTGAAAACCCTATGGTTTTGAGCAAACCATTACAGCTATCAACAGATTTGATGTGTCTTTACCAAAGCTGTACCCTTTGGACTAGCCAACTTTATGATGGAATAGTCAACATCAGGTAAGTTGATAACCAACTCTGCATACAAATACTATACAATAAAATGTTAGTTTTTTTTTTTTTTTTTAATTAAAACAAATATACAGTATGATATCCCTAATCAGATGCTGCTCTGGAAGTCTTAATCCTTTGTTTGAAAACCTTCACCAAAGATTCAGCAAACAATCTTGTATTACCAACTGGATCAGGAGGAATCTCCAACTTCTGTTGTAACATTTTCTCTATCAGAGATACCTTCAGAGGATATCTATTGGTAAGATCCATAATAATCCTCAGACCAGTGGTAGTTTCCAACACATGAACATAAGGCATAGGATAGAACTTCCAACTCTGAACTTTCCATTTCTGATTGTTCTTCTAGATATCATAACTTGCACCAGTAGGAGTAGAAGAATCAAACAACACTTGAAGATCACCCAACAAATACAATCCAGAACCTTCAGGAGTATGAGTTGCATAATACTCAATAACCAACTCATATAGAGTGACTAAATCTTAATAATTCACAAGATGAAGAATCTGCTGAAGAAATGTAAAGGATATGGAAGTTTTATTCAATCTGTAAATGGTATTCACTTGACCATCTTTACTTAACTCCCAATGAACCAAAACATCTCTAATTCCTTCTGGCCAATCATCAGATGATCCTTCCCTTATAAATGAAGCATCAGAATCATTCACATTAATTAGACTTTGTTTTGAATGTGATGATCTAACTTTAGCCATTCTCTTGCCTCTTCTTCCAGGAACATAAATAGCATCATGAACTGCTGCTTCAGCAGAATCACCTTTTGCAGCATCAGTATCCACTGATGGAGTATCCAATTGTTCATCAGTAGAATCTTGAGAAGATTCAAGTGCAGCAGAGGCATATTGTTCATCCATAGCCTTCCTAATTTGTTTGTTTCTAGCCGCTTGAATTTCAACTTCTCTTGTCTTCAGTTCATGAAATCTGGCAAGCTCAGCCTTGTGTTCAGCTTCTTGTTCCTCAACCAACCTCCTAGCAGTTTCTGCACCCAATCTTTCCTGCTCCAATTGTCTCCTAGTTCTCTTTCTAGTTGGAGGATCTGATGTCATCACTTTTGCTTTACCTTTATCCACACAAGATGAAGCAGCAACATGAGGTTCATCAGCAGAAGTATCAGGTATAGATACTTTCTCAGTAGCATCAGTATCAGCATTGAGGAGAGGAATATTCTTGGAAGCACCCATTCCATCTTTATCATTCCTAGCCTTGATTCTGTTATAAATCTCAACCAGTTTGTTAAATGGAAGTCCCCACACCTTTTGCTTAGACCAAGCACTGTTAAACAAAGAACTGCTTTGATTTTTCACATAAGTTCTCATATAATCTTGCTGTTGTGCTTGAGTCATAGGTTTCTCTCTTTTAGCTTTAGCTTTCAACTCATCTGCTACCTTCTTTCTCAACTTCATCAATTTTACAATTTCAGAAGGCCAGTCTTGCTTTTCTACCTTTTTACCAATAATTTCTGCAGCTACATTAGGATTATTGAGCATTTGTTGTCCAATCTGTTGCCAATCTGACTCATCAAATTCTTGAACAGCTGCATCCAATTCTCTTTGTCTGGCAATAGGCAAAGTAGAAACATATCTTTGATTGACTGACTCATATGTAGCATCAAACTTTGCTTGCTGTTCCTCAGTCATATCAGTATTCTTCTTATAATTTTCCCATTCTTGGAGTAGTTCTTCTTGTCCAGCTCTTTCTTCAGCTGTAACAAGCTCATCCAAATCATCATCTGTTACTTCAACAAGATCATCAAGAGGAACATTCACATCTGCCATAGGTTCATCATGTAATTCTTGAACCTCTCTATCAATAGAAACTTGTTGATTCTCTGATGAATGATGAACAGGGGAATTCAAATATTCTTTCCCTGCTACAAAGTATGTTTCTCCTGATGTATTTCCTCTATCAGCAGATTGATCAGCAGCAACCCTACTTAATGATTGTTTCTCCTGAAGTATATCCACAACTTCAGTCATCAGCACATCATTATCACCACCAGTCAATTTTGAAGTTTCAGCAGCTTTCCTTGCCAAATATTGTCTTGTACTTCATCTTTGAACTAGTATCTTTGGTTTAGATTGAGGTACTTCAGCAACTGTAGTAGGAACAACATGAGACTGTCTAGTAACTTCAGCTAGAATCTCAAGAGAATCCAAATTTGCCTCCTTTGCTACTTCAGTAGAATCCAATCCATCTTTACTTTGCTTCTGCTGACTTAGCTGTGCCTCCAAATCTTGAACCTTGCTTTTCAAACTTTTAATTTCATTACCAAGAGTAGTCTTGGTCTCAGCAAGTTCTTTCTGGAGATCTTCAGTCATTTTCATGTACCTGCTAAAGGAATCATATACAAATGTGAGAGTAAGAGGGTCCTCTGCTCTACCAGCTGATTGCTCATTGGTAAGAGGAGCTTCATTGAACCCATTAGGAGAAACAGGCTCATTTACAACATTAGGAAAGCCTTCATTAATTGGCTCACTCATAAGGCTGGGTGAAGTTAGTCTAGTACTCTCAGGTTCAAGAGTCTGAAAATTATCTTCAAACTCATGAATTTGCTCAGCTGGAGCATCCTGAGCTGGTGAAATGGTATGACTAGGTGACATTTGTACAGGAATAGGTGGTGGTAAGTCAGTAGAATCAGGTATTGGTTCAGCAGTTGTAGCTGGCACTTCTTCCATTACCACTGAAGGATTACCATCAGCAGCAACACCAGAAGATGATGGATTACCATCATCAGCAGTATTAGGAGCAGGCATATTGCCAGCATCATCACCCTCAACTACATTGGCATTGCCTTGTGGCAACATAGCTTCCAACATAGGATGATGTTCCCCAGTATAATTAGTTTTCATTGAGGCAAACAACTTAGAACCTAGACTTTTAATGGGTATATGGGTTCTATCTTCAGTGGTTATGTCTAAAATTATTTGTAAGAATCTAGGGTACATTAAAAACTTATGATGTTGCTTATCTATATTTTCTAGCATATTATCAAAAGTAAACTTAGAAAAATTATAAGTTTCACCCTTAGAAAGACAAACAATACCACAACCCAATTGCAGAGAGAACTGGTTCCATCCACCACACTTGTTGCTGATACATTGAAGCAGCAGATGCACCAAATATCTCCACTTAGGACAAAATTGATTCTTGTGCCACTTGGATGTATCAGTACTTTGATATCCAGCTTCTCTTAGCCCAGCAAGAATCTTTGCAGTGTTGGAATGATACACACCATTTTCATCATCCAACTGAAGCTTTGTCCTAATCAACCCTTCTGTCACCACATATTCTACACCATCTATTTCAGCTACAATCTCTGTAGCAGATCTCTTAGTAGCAGATGCCCAAAATTGCTTCACCAAGGATTCACACACCAAATTGGGACTATAAGTCAAAGCATAATGAATCTTCGACCTTTTTAGAAACTCCACCATCAAATCGAATTCTTCATGTCCCTTTGCTGTTTTCAAAATAGCATATTTATTATGGTCGCCTTTCAATTCGAGTTATGCCATTGGGTTAATCTTGTGTGAGACGGTTATGAATTACTCAGAGAATAATGTGTTTAAATGGAGTGATAAGCGAATAATTTTGTTTAGGAAGAGATATGCAAAGTGGGTTAAATTTGGAAGTTCCCCAATCGTGATCAAAATTATCGGAACAACTTATTGACCAAGTCTGACAAAACTTCCAATTTGAAAACTTACCCTTCAGCAGAAATGAAAGTCAAATCTGCTGAAGAATGGTCAACTTCAGCAGAATCAACCAAAAGTAAAAATATCTTCGGTCAATATCTTGGTTTTACTGTGCCACCCAACTCGCATTAATTATCGTAATTCCTAAACTTTGCTTATTTAATCACCCCCAAATCACATCTCAGTCACCAATTTACCCCAAATCATCTTTCAAACCCTAGTTTTTCAATTAACCCCAATTCTTCATCCAAATCATGTCTTCATACCCAGAAATCTCAGATTCAAATTCCTCTTCTCCATCAGAAGAAGAAGATGTACCACCATATCCATGGGGACTTGATGGTTCTGACTTTGAAAGAGCATTGGAGAACCGATGGAATGCACAAGAAAGACAATGGAATGCTCATAGGAAGGGTGAACCAAGCAATGTACCCGTTCCTGCTGAGAGAGAGCTTGTCTCTCCCTTCATCTATACCTCTGATGAAGACTCTTTAGAGGAAGAAAATGAAGATCCAACCTTTCTTCCTCCTTCCACACCAGAGAGATCCCAACCAAGATCAAGTAATAGGGATCCATCTCCTCCAACATCACAAATTTGGTGTTGAATCTTCCTGCTCCAGGACCTGGTCTTCCACATCAAGAACACATTGGACAGAGCAAGAAGGCTAAGATCATACGTAAGGGAAAGGAGAAGCTGAAGTAGATGATTGAGGAATGTTGCCATGGAACAAAGTTCTTGAGTATTTTCTTGACTTTGATTCATGAGCATCTTCACGGTCTTCCTTCTCTTCTTCTTACATTTTCATCTTCAGCTTCATCATTGTACTTGTCATAGCCTCAAGTATTTTGTAATAAGTGATAGAAGCTAGTAGTACTAAATTAGCCAAATGTTTAGGAATGGTCATTGTAACTCAATTGTAACATTGAATGTAAGCTGTAACTTGTTTCTATGAATGAATGAAAAGATCTTATTAAAATTTATCCATTGTATAAGACCTTCAGCATTTTTCAATTAATCAGTAGAAACCATGTTCAGCACTTTGACCACATTCCTTTGACTATTGCTCTTGGTGACATTTATCATGGGACTTTCATTCTCAAAACATCTGCAAAATCAACATCAAACAAGCAAATACACCAAACAACTTGCACAACTGTTAGAGGGTTAGTGTTAAAAACTCAGAAATTATACAACTTATACAATATTATACAAAGTTTACAGTCATCATCCTCCCCTGAGGCATATGCCTCCCCTGAGGCTTATGCCTCCCCTTAAACTGTGCAGTTAAGGGTTTAGCATTCCAATATGGACCACCAAATATTGAAACCTTGGTCCATCAAATGCCTTGGTTAATAAATCTGCCACATTTTCATCTATGTGAATTTTGACCACTTTAACCAAATGTTTCTCATAAGCATCCCTTATAAAGTGATGTCTGATTTCAATATGTTTGGTTCTATTATGAAAAACTGGATTTTTAACAATGCAAATGGTACTTTGATTGTCAATGAAAATGGTAGTATTCATGAAGTTATACCCATAATCCAGTAGTTGATTCTGAATCCATAGAACATGTCCACAACAATTGGCAGCAGCAACATACTCTGCTTCAGTAGTAGAGGTAGCAACTATGGTCTGTTTCTTGCATTGCCAAGAAATCAGTCTTCTTCCAAGGAATTGGCAACCTCCAGTTGTGGATCTTCTATCCAAATTGGCACTAGCATAGTCACTATCACTATAAGCTGCTAGCTGAAATGGAGACTCTTTGGGATATCAAAGACCTAAGTTTGGTTGGCCTTTAAGATACTTAAAAATCTTTTTGACAGCATTCATATGAGAAGTAAGTGGAGTGACTTGGTGTCTTGAACATGCACTCATAGTAAATGTAATATCAGGTCTTGAGGCAGTCAAGTACATCAAAGAACCAATCATAGACCTGTATAAATGAACATTCACAGGGAGATCAGGAGCAAGATTGTTCTTTGGTTTGGGAGCCTCATATGGAGTAGTGGCAGTCCTGACATTTTCCATAGCAAACTTGGACAACATATCTTTTACATATTTCTCCTGATGTATGAAAATACCATCAGGTTTCTGCTGAACCTGTAAACCCAAAAAGAAAGTGAGTTCTCCCATGGCACTCATTTGAAATTCTCCCTTCATCAAATCCTCAAACTCTCTACACCATGCTTCTTTGGTTGAACCAAAGATAATATCATCCACATACACCTGCACAAGAATAATATCCCTAGAATCTTTCTTGAGGAATAAAGTCTTGTCAATGGCACCTCTTCTGTAGCCATTCTTCAGCAGAAATGTGGAGAGTCTAGCATACCAAGCTCTGGGAGCTT
Organism: Artemisia argyi; assembly: GCA_030686995.1. Lineage (NCBI taxonomy): Eukaryota > Viridiplantae > Streptophyta > Magnoliopsida > Asterales > Asteraceae > Artemisia > Artemisia argyi. The sequence goes on from CM060696.1 coordinate 105,359,510, forward strand.
GATGAAGTCCATAGAGAGCCTTGAAAACTTTGTACACATACTCAGGATGATCAGGGTCTTCAAATCCCTTGGGTTGAGTCACATAAACCTCCTCTTCAATCTCACCATATAAGAAAGCACCTTTAACATCCATCTGATAAACCATAAAGCCCATATAAGAGGCATAGGCAAAAAATATCCGAATTGCTTCAACTCTGGCCACTGGTGCAAAGACCTCATCATAGTCAATGCCTTCCTCTTGTCTAAACCCTTGAGCCACTAGTCTTGCTTTGTTCTTCACCACAATACCCCTGGCATCTCTTTTATTCTTCAGAATCCATTTTGTCCCAATGGCATATTTACCATCAGGAAGAGGAACCAAAATCCAAATCTGCTGATTCTTAAATTGCAGCATCTCTTCTTGCATTGCCTCAAGCCAACTTGAATCAGCCAGTGCTTGAGGAACACTAGTTGGTTCAATCTGAGAAAGAAAGCATGCAAACAGACAATGTTTGAAGTCTGTGTGATTGTTCCTCTTTTGATTGTAGACATAAGAGATGAAAGCAACTTCACCATACTTCGTATTCTTTACAGTACTTCTTGGTCGAACAGGGTCTTTAGGATCTCTAATAATCTTTGATAGGGGATGAGCATTATGAATCCTTTTTGTAGCTGTAGGTGGAACATCAATTGTGGCATCAAGGTTGTTGACTGTATGCCCAAACTCAGTATCATAAGAAGCTGAGTGGAACAAGCCAGGCTTTGGCTGATAATTCCCAAGATCAGAAGGACTTGGAAATCTAGTAAAGGGCTTATCAAAATCTGCAGAGACTTCAGTAAAGATGGGAGAGTGAGCATCAGCAGAATCAGCATCTGTGACCTTATCAGTGGGAATAGGTGTGCCTTCAGCAGTATCCTTGTTTCCACTGACTGATTGTGCTGACTGATGTAGGATAGCTTCAGTCTCTTGTGTAACCTTTTCATGGAGTTTCTGCGCTTCCTTAGTAGCAGCATGTTCTTGCTTCTTCAGTCTTGCAAGATCCTCTGCATAATGTGACTCATCATCTTGTTCAGCAGCAGAGTGATTACCTACAAAATGGTTAGGTGGAAAAGATGGTACAACAAAAGTATTTTCTTCTGTCTCAGACTCACATTCTGAGTCATCATCCATGGAACCTGCAGGTTTAGTGTCTGGATCATTGGTACCTGCATTTGGATTAGAAGCATGCCTAGTATAACCCAAATAGTCTGTCAAATAGTCAAGGTCAAAATACCAAGAATGGCCTTGTCCTTGAATATTAGGTTGATCTTCAAGAAATCTTAGATTGAGGGTCTTTTATATCCTTTTGGCATTGAGATTATAAACTCTATAGGCCTTGCTATGAGCAGAATATCCTACAATGTATCCCTCATCAGCTTTCCCATCAAATTTACCCAGTATTTCAGCAGTATTCAAAATAGTCACTTTGCATCCAAAAGGCTTAAGGTAATGTATGTCTGGAACTTTCCCAGTGAGAAGTTCATAAGGTGTCTTGACATGAAGTCTAGTGATGGATACCCTGTTCAAGACATGACAAGCAGTACTTACTGCTTCAGTCCAAAACATTGTGGGTAGTTTTGAGTCTGCAAGCATGGATCTTGCTGCCTCAATGAGGGTTCTATTTTTCCTTTCAGCAACCCCATTTTGTTGTGGGGTTCTTGGAGTACTATAGTCCCTTCTAATCCCCTTAGACTTACAGAATTCTATGAAGACAACATTTTTGAATTCTGTACCATTGTCACACCTAATTCCTTTAACCTTTTTATTCAGCTGGTTCTCAACTAAGATAATGAATTCTTTTAGAATTGGAGTTGTTTCATCTTTAGTTTTGAGAAAGAATACCCAGTAAAACCTGCTATAATCATCTGTGATAACCAGGCAGAAGTACTTGTGATCAATACTTCTAATGGGAGTTGGACCAAAAAGATCCATGTGCAGCAACTGAAGAGGTTCAGAAATGGTGCTCACAGCTTTGACTACTTTGTAAGAGGCTCTGTGTTGCTTTCCCTTGTTGCAAGTAATACAATTGTGTTCATTGGTGAAGAGTTTAGAAGGAAGGCCCTTAACAAGACCAAGTTTGGACAACTTGTTGATGGTCTTGTAGTTCACATGTGCCATTCTCCTATGCCATTTATTAGATTCATCCAGGGAAGCTTTGGCTACCAAACATGTTAGATCACCTTCTGGCTTGACATCATTCAAATTGAAAGTGTACAAGTTGAAGGTTCTTGGAACTCTCAGCAATACAGTTGTGTCTTCTGGAAGTTTGAAGTCCTTGGAAAGTACAAGACACTCATCTTCAGAGAAGAAAACCTTATTCTTAGTGTCACAAATTTGTGATACTGAGAATAGATTAAAATGCTCCAGTTCCTTCACATAATAAACATTTTCAAAGTCTAACAAGGGTGTTTTGATTGTTCCTTTCCCTGTAATTTTTCCATCTCCACCTCCAAATCTTACAGTGCCTCCTCCTTCTATGGGCTCAAAGTCATGCATCTTGTCCTTGTTCCCTGACATACTTCTAGAACAACCACTATCAACAATACCTACTTCAGTACTTTTCAAAGGATGTTCCTACAATAACAACAAAAACTATACAAAATTAGTACACATTGGAGACTCAAGTCATTGCTGACTTGAGCCTGCCTTGTGGATCATTAGGAATAGGCCATGTAGATGTTTTAGATCCACCATTGTTCTTGGGCCTATAATGCATATTGGGTCCCTTCTTTGTCCAAGAACAACCTGCTGAGGGCTTCACAGCAGTATTCCCATACACACCACCATAATACATTGAGTCAAAGTAATTAGGCCAATAACCATTAGAAAAGAAAGAACTAGTGGGTCGAACATAAGGTCTAGTACTGGTTCTTCTCCATGAAGAATGTGATTCAGCAGAATTGGGTTTCTGCTGATGTGGAACAAAAGATGGTATTTCACTAACATTCTTCCACATTTGCCTAGGTTTCCTTTGACTAACACATCCACCCATTCTTTGCTCATGAAATGTACAATCCTTAATCAAGTGATATTTACTTCCACACACAAAACACTTCTTCTTTTTAGAAGATTTATTTAAACTAAAAGAAGTTCCATAACATGAAAAAGTATTCAAACCACCATGATAAACAGAATTGTTTGTAACATAACCAAAAGAATTATTTTGCAAAGAATTTAAAAACAAGTCTTCAGTAGAAACTGTCTTGTTATCAGCAGCAACTCTAGAAGGCTTGTGGGGAGCCTTGGGTGATGTCTTTGGTATGGTCTTGGGAATGGTCTTAGGCAGGTCAGACTTCTCATTTGAATCACAGCTAGCAAATGAGGTAGACCCTTCATCAGAAGACTTGTCACTGTCACAACAAGAGACAAAGTCAGTAGATTTAACACTAGGGTCTGGTAAGTCAGTTGACTTTTTGCCATAGAGATGGTGTGATCCATCAAAGTCACTAGGTTTGGATAGGTCAATAGGCATATGTTCCCCTCTTATAGGTCCAGGGACAACATGTAAGTTACCTTCTTTGACAAAGTTAGCTAACCCTGCTGATGTGGTTTTGCCTAGGTCATTCCTAGCTTCTAAACCAACATATTTTTGAAATCCTAAACCAATTTTAGAGTTCACAGCCTGACTACCATAGAGTTCACTAGCTAGATTATCACCTGACATTTGCCATTGTTTTCCTCTAGCTATCTCTTTGTCTAACTTAACTTGTAATTCTTGTTTTTCTCTTTCTAGATCAGACTTCTCTTTTTCAGTACGTTTTAAGTCTATCTTAGCAATTTCTAAATCACTTTCTAGAACTCTTATTTTTTCATCATATTTAACTTGATTCTTTTGAAGCCATACTTTTTGTTTCTCTAGAGTTTTTAAAGCCAATTTATAAGACTTTACCTCTATATAACACTCATCGTACTTTGGTTTCAATTCATCAAATTCTTTTTTAAGCTCATTGTATCTTACACTACATCCAAACACACAATTGTGTACCTCAGAGATTCCCATCAAGGAGACTTGCTCCTTCTGGTCCTCTGAAGATGAGTATGCCAGCAGATTCACTTGTGAGGAAGTAGAAGCATCCTCTCCAGCAGGTTCATGTTCAACCCAATCAATTTGGTGATCCAGAGTCACCATAGCCTTTGAAGGTGCAGCCTTAGTTGTCCCTGCTTCCACTGGATAAGAACCATATCTAACTTCATCTCCAGGCTTTCTCTCCTTGCATTCTCTTGAAAAATGTCCCACTTGTCCACAAGTGTAACATTTAACCTTCCTTCTATCAAACCTTGCTGCCTCTTTTCCATTAAAACCAAACTTCCTTCCAGACTTGGCTTCAAACCTCTTAATGTTCATGGATATCATTGCAAGCTCCCATTTCAAGTGCATCTCCTCCATCTCCAATGGATCTACCTGTTCAAAATCCTCATAAGCAAGAAACTGTTGATGTTCATATTCAGCCACAAATGAATGAATAATGTCCTCCAACACACTACTGGATTTTGGTTTAGAAGCAGATTGAGTATGAGTTTGAGAGGATGCTCCTGATGAATATGAGCTTGAGGCTTGATGCACAGGTTTTGTAGAAGCACCAACAAATGCAGAATGAGTGGATGGACGAATAGGACTTCTAACATCAGGCTCAAGGGATTTAAGCCTATTGTAGAGGTCATCAAAGGACATCAAGTCCAACCCACCTTTGGTCTTGAGAGCAATACAAACTTGTAACCAAGATGGTGGCAGAGATCTCAGAAATTTAGCATTGCAGTCCTCATTATCGGGTCTTGCCTTCAACTAATTAAGTTGACTTAATATTTGATGAAATCTGTCATAACCCTTATGAATTCCCTCTTCTTATGAAATCTAAAATTCTTGGAACTTTTGCTTCAGCATAGACTTCTGCAACCTTCTTGATTCATCATTCCCACCAAATCTTGCTTTTATAGCCATCCAAATGTCCTTGGCATCCTCCATAAAGTGGAAGTCACCCATGTGGTCATCAGGAATAGCTTGAAGCAGAATTGTTCTGACTTTACTCTCCCTCTGCACAGCCAGAATTTCTTCAGCAGTTCTGGGACCTACAATTGTAACAACTCCATCAGCATCTGTAACATGCTTCTTTAGGCTATTCCCCTTTTTAACAATCTCCCACAGATTCTAATCAATGTTTGTGATCCAGTTCTGCATCTTCATGGACCACAGATGATATTCTTCAGCATTCTTCAAGTATGGAAACTTAGCATTACTGTTAGAGAGGGTGAGTTGTTGAAGAGAAGTGGTGTTAATGTTTTGGTTTGTATCAACATCATCATCAGATCCAGGCATGGTTGTTGATTTGTATGAATTTTTAAGGTGTAAGATTTGTGTTTCTTAGTATGACAGAGACTCTCTCGAGGCTCTGATACCACTTGTTGAACTTATATATAGACCTTGATAGATCTTCTTGAGCACTCTAGAATCGTTAGTAATGTCACTGTAATCAATAACACACTAATAGACAATCTCTGCAACTTGTATTTATAAAGCGGAAACAAAACACAAGCTTGATACTAAGAACTCTTGATCCTCTATGGATCTTTTTAATTATAATAAGAGTATTCACTAAAGTTATTCAATACATAAACCGTGTGTTCCTTTTATACTCAAGGAACCCTAAACCGTTTCTCAAGAAACGTATATTCTAAAACTTCTAAAAGATATGCATTATCACTTCCTAAATAAACTCATGCATATCCAAACTACATTACATAAAATACGGAAATACTATATCCGCAGAAACTAATAAGGCTGAAACTAGTCTTCAGCAGATACACTGCTTCAGCAGAAACCAACTCTTCAGCAGGATCCTTTCAGCAGAAACAGCAGCAGAATTCTTACTTCACAGAATTCCCAACAATTCACTATAGCCTGTGGATACCCTCCGCTCCATCATAAATACACGGATACCCTCCGTAATAAACCTGCGGATACCCTCCGCTCCATCATATATACTCGGATAACCTCCGAAGTATCATAATCCTATAGGTGCACACTATAGTATCCAAAATCCTCAAATAAGCCAATCTCGTAATCCAACCATTATTTAGTCCACACGCGATGGTTCACTATGTGACTAGGGTTGATGTAACTCATCTAACCAAATCTAGTCCACACGCGATGGTTCACTATGTGACTAAGGTTGTTGTAACATTCGTCTAACCATAACTAGTCCACACGCGATAATTCACTATGTGACTAAGGTTGACAAATCTTCCTAGTTCCATAAGCATAGCAAGTTTTGAAAAGTAAAAGCGATAATAGTCCACATAAAACAATTTGCACGTTTCTCACCCCAAGTATTGAAAACATAGTTCAAGAGAAAAAGTGGGGCTATGACTCACCTCAAGTCCAGAAATCAGCAATAAGAAATCGGTAGAAGTAAGTCGTATAGTAACTCAAAAGACGGCAACTACGGACTCGGCACGACCTAACAATATCAACTCGTTCAGAAATCATTTCCTCAAAATCAAATATTCCCAAACCCGAACATATTCCATTTTACTTCCGAAAATCCATTTCTCGTATTATCTCGTATTAGTTTGGAGTTTGGCGTTTGGTATCCATACGGGTGGTGGGTCGACACAACAAACCAAGAAGTCACAACAAAAAGGATAATAAAACAATCTATAGGTCTAATGTTAGTTCAATATATTATTTAAATAAATATCAAAATTTATCAAATCCGTCGATTTGGTAATCCCCCATATTTATTTACTTAATATACCATTCTAAGATTATACCCGAATCCTAGGTCACACATTGCACAGAAAGTACTACATGGTATATATCAAAGTTTAATAAATTCTCTAATGATGTCGTTAAGCTTACCAAATTCGTCAATTTGGAAACCTCACGAGATATTTAGTAATTTATTATTCTCTTACACATACCACAACCTATGGGCGTCGTAGGATATGATGCCCATTAATATACTCAATTTAAATAACTAAATAGCTCTTATTTAACCCGTCGATTAAATAAGTTACGTAGTTATCGAAAGTGAATGTATTAATCGTCATATATCAGTAACAACACGAACGTCACAAATAATAATCCACTTGGACTCAAGTGACCACGACCCCGTATAACTCGATGGTTTTCCTCAATTATTTAAAAGAGATTATTTTATTTAATATTTATTCAACGTCAAGATTTCCTCGTTATTCATAATTTTTAATCATAATAACGCTCCCAATAATATTACACTACTCTCATAGTATAATATGTATAGTCACGTTATTGTTATAATATTACTCGTGATCTTGTTATTATTAATATACGCATTTATATATTTATATATACGTTATTCACGTCTATATACTTATATAAACGTTTATATTACCAATAATATTATTACGAGTTTTATTATTTGCCTTTGATTATAAATATTTATCGAGTCATACGAAATGGTCACATGTCCGAGTCATCACTCTCGGCTCATTGTCCAAGTCCAAAATAGAAATAGTAATCAAGTCAAACCAAGTAATCAGTCTCCGTCCAACAATACCCAAATCACGTGCTACAACAATTGGGTCCGACTACGGCACCTGACTAACCTATCTCCGTCATTCTAGTTGACCGTCTCACAAACAGTCCCCAATACCACTTTTCGTCAACACAACTCCAAAATATACCATGAGTCCATATTAACTCGTCGTTCACTTCAAAAATAATATTAGCAACTATAATAACAATAACCAACAATATATACAAATAACCACAAAATCAATTTTAGCCGAAATATATATATTTAGCCATCACAAAAGATTTTCAAAAATAACCATGTTCGGGTCAAGTTACCAAGTCAAACCCGAGTCAAAATCATTTACCAAACGTTACGTGGGTCCCTCCCGAGACCACTAGGGTCACGGTTAGCTCAAAGGAGCTCGAACCATATCAAATCCGACTCCATGGAGTCGTCGGCTCCAAAACAACCCAACCAACTCAAATCTTACAATCAAGAATCCATCCAAACACCAAATACTAGAACCAAATAAGATCAAAGTCAAGAACCCGGATAACATATACCATCAACATCAAACCAAACCCGGAATAACACAAGTCGAGGGTGGAGCCCTCGGCTTAGGGGTCGACCACGCAAGATATAACAACCAAACACCAAAACCCGGATACCAAACTAAGTTTTATACATGTTTTGACAAAAACCCATTAAAGAAAATCATGTACCCATGAATTTGGATAACACATCGAGACCCACGAGTTGAAACTCGTGGTCACTCACCTTCAAAACGACTCCAAGAATGTATTTCTTCAAAAACCCCAACAAGTATTGACAAGATTGGTGAGGTTAAGGTGGCGGTGGTATTTATTTCGTGGTGTTAGAGAGGGTTTTAGGGCGCGTGATGTATACCAAAAGATAGATCTCGATGAGATGGTTAAGATGGTGGTGTTGGTTTGGTCGTGGGGGCGGCGGTGAGGTGATGGTGGCCGGAAAAGATGGATGGTGGCTAGGGTTATTAGAGAGAGAGAGGATGAAATAAAGGTGATGGGTGTTGTGTGTATGTTTGTGTGGTGTGTCCAGGAACACAAGGACGATTTGTATATACTCTTTTTCATTATTATTTTTTTTTTCTTCTTTCTTTCTAACCAATAATAATAATGATAATAATACTACTAATAATAATAAGGATGAAAAGTATTATTATTATGTTTAGGGCAAGGTGGCTAGGTGTAAATTACACGGACCAAAACCCGTAACTCGTTTCAAAACATTTAATATCTCACGAGACGTTCCATAAATAAATATATATATAGTCGAATCCGCCGACTCAAGACATAAAATTTTCTGTTAGGTTATCCTAGTGCCGGAGTCAACGTAGTGCCAAATGAGAAATTCAAATTAAATTACCACATATATCTCCATATCGAATCTTTAAAATAAATCTTCAATCTCATAAAGATTTTAAAAATATAATCAACCATGATGTAGGTTTTACAAGTTCGTTACGAATAAAACTTCAAATAAAAATTTATAAACGAACTTTTACGTAATGCGGGTTTTCAAAATGGCTCCCTAATTTGCCAGTTGTCACAAATGGTAATCTATTTGCTATGACAGGTAGTGAGAGATATTTCTTCCATTTCCATTTGTGATATATACACTTATAACACTCGAGAGATGAGAGTATCTGTTGGTCCCTTTTACTAGGTTAATGTTAACTATGAAGTTAAACTAACCAAGTTCCATGGCATGAACAAAGATAAGAATGATTAACAATAAGTAAAAACGTAAAGATAAGAGATAAGATATTTTTCAACGTTTAATTCTTAGTAGAAGTTAATCAAAGAATTATACCCAAGTGTTTGCGGAATAACACTTGGGATTGAAATGACAAGTATGGTATGACTCCTCACTAACTCAAACTAAGTTTGAGTGACAAATAAAGGTCCTAATGAGCTATCTCAGGGACTGTGTTGTTCTTTGGAGGAGTAAAAGTTGTTTCTGAATGTCCAAGCATTAATTGCACAAACTTGTCAACTTTTACTCCTCACTTATGTTTCCTATTTATACACAAGTATTTTCAACAGTAATGATAAAGACAAAAGATGACATAAGCTAGTGAAGACAAAATATCTACGTATTTTGTCTCTATTACATTGGGCTATTTTGGGTATAAGACAATATGCCTTTCTTAGGGACAGTGATGACACCATCCTGACTTTATGCCTTTCAGGGAAAGTTTGACTTCAGGTTGATAAGGACACCCACTAATCCTTTCAAACATTTCCCGCTTTATCCCGCCCATTCTTCAGTCTTCAAGTCTTCACTCTTCAGGCTACAATCAATACTTCTTTAGTTGTTGAGGAGTCTTGGGGGTTCAGTGAGTTATCGTCATCCTCACTGAACACATCACCTTCTTCTTGGCTTAGGTGCCACTCACTGAGTTCCGCCTCACTGAATGGAGATACTGTTGGGAATAAAATGCACAAAGTAAAGAGTCTGTCTGAAGAGCCTGCTAATGATAGTTAAGCCTGCCTCTTCAGTTCTGCTGATGATGAAGATATACTAACAGTACCTTCTGGGTAAGAAGGTACTGCTAGTTAAAGAAGGTCCTGCCAGCTTTCACGACAAGTTGCTATATTTTAATTAGAGATATTTACTTGTATTATTAGTCTTTGTACAAAGTTATACGTTAAGTAGAAGTAGTACAGAAGTCTCAGTAGATATAATGGAGTGTTTTACCTTGAAAGGTGTAATATTAGGATAAGATAAACCTCTAGTATATTATATTAAGCAACTTGACCACTTGTAATAAAGGCTCCTTATACTATAAAAGGAACCCTTAAGACACCTTCTTACATATAGAACTTGCATATCTTTTCATACAGCTTTCATAGCTTTCCATGCATAACTTCTATCTTTAACCTTTTCACGTATCAAAGATTCAAGGTTACACTTGTAATCCTGGTGATAGTTTAGATCACCCGTATTATTTCATCAATAATATTGAATCATTTTGTGTTATTCTTGTTGTGCTCATTCTCTTTTACTTATTCACCACCTTTGTTCCTTTAGTGTGTTTTAGTAAATTCTGCGTGCTAACTCACATTCATTCATAAATATCCTAAACACATTACTGAGATTAACATCTCAAGTGTTTGCACAATTCATACAGAATCCTTCCACAAGTGGTATCAGAGCGAGGCTGATATTTACGACATAAAAGAACAAAGCAAAAATGGATGTTGAGCACATTCAAACCAATGTGGCTGCAAAACTTCCATTACTCAAACAGAATGAGTTTGAAATGTGGAGACTAAGGGTTGAACAATACTTCCAAGTGCAAGACTATGCACTTTGGGAGATCATTGAAGAAGGAAACTCATTTAAACCAGCAACCACCACCTCCACAGTAAATGATGCACTTGTCACAACTGTGCAAGTAAATCCAATAACTGCTGAAGAAAGAATTCAAAAGAGAAATGATCTTAAAGCCAGGAGTATGCTTCTCATGTCTATTCCAAATGACCAGCTTCTAGTCTTTAACAAATACAAGTGTGCTAAAACCCTTTTTCAAGCTATTGTGGCTAGATTTGGTGGTAATGATGCCACCAAGAAAACCCAGAAAACACTTTTAAAACAACAGTTTGAAAACTTTTCAGCCACACCAAATGAGTCTTTGGACAACATGTTCAATAGACTACAAAAGCTTTCTAGTCAGTTAGCCATTCATGAAGTGATAATATCTCAAGAAGACTTAAACTCCAAATTCCTTAGAAGTCTACCCTCTGAATGGGCAATGCATGTCATTGTCTGGAAAAACAAACCAGATATTGATTCCATGAGTCTCAATGATCTTTACAGCAACTTCAAGATAGTAGAGCATGAACTAAAGAAGTCTACTAGTTCAAGCTCAGGAAATATGGCATTTATGTCATCTCATGGTACTACCAAGAAAGTTGATGAAGATGGTGGAGAAGAAGGTACTGCCAACATAAATTTTGGTACTGCCAGTACTTCCATCAGTACCAAAACCATTTTAGATGAAACAATTGGTTGTGCTTTCCTAACATCACAACACAATGGTTCCACATTGACCTTTGAAGATCTTCAAGAGATCAGTGATGATGATCTTGAAGAAATGGACATAAAATGGCAGCTTTCACTTCTTAGCATGAGGGCTAAGAAATATTTGATGAGGACTGGAAAGAAGATTGTCATCAATGGCAATGAACCTGCTGGGTATGACAAATCTAAAGTGGAGTGTTACAACTGCCACATGAAGGGTCACTACTCAAGAGAATGTAGAAGACCAAAGAAGCAGGGTGATAAGGGAAGAGGTTTTGAGAACAAAAACAGGGGAAACAATGAGAACAAGAGCAAGGAAGTGGACATCACTGAAACAAAAGCTATGGTAGCCATTGATGGGCTGGGTTTTGATTGGAGCTTTATGGGTGAAGAAGAGTCATCCTCAAATGAAATGGCTTTAATGGCTCTCTCCAATCCTGAGGCACAAATTACTAAATGTTCTGCTACTTGTGAAGTTTTTAAAGAACTAGAAATCTTAAGAAACCTTTATGATGAGCTGAAAGAAGAACAAAGAAAAACTCATCAAGACCTAGTTAATCATAAGTGTGGTATGTCCAAACTTGAGAAACAGATAATTCACTTTAGAGAAAATGAACTCACCTTTTCTGACACAAAAGCTATTCTTAATAGAGACATATTTCTTAAAGATGCTGAAATAAACCTGTTAAGAACTGAGTTTGCTAAAGTGAAACAAGCAAAAGATAATATTCAACTAACTGTTACAACATTAGAAAATGCTTCTGCTTGTACTAAAAGTATAGTTGAGAATCAAATGAACAAGAAAATCAAATCTGGGATTGGATACAACACATGTCCTCCTCCTTACAGAGGAATTCCTTGTCCCCCAGGTTTAGATCTTGCTGAATCAGGTTTACATGAGCTCACAAATAAACCACTAGAAAAAGTAAAACCTGTAGAAAATAGTGAACCTTTTGAGAGTACAAGTAATACTTCTCTCTCCAAAGAAAAGGTGCTCACTGATAAGAGCTCAGATGTTACAACTATTGAAGGTTGTACATCTGATGAGAATAGAAAAGAGACTGTTTCTAAGAAAGGAAACAAAGTAGGACCAATCAGTCCTAAAAGTGTAGAAAGTATCACAAAGACTAAAGTTGTTCTAAAAACTGTTGAATGTTGTGCTAAATGTAATAGCAAACCTAGAGGTAGTCAAAGAAATTGGAACAATCTTAAGTCACATCAACTTGGTGATAACTTTGTTTTGTACAATAAGGCATGCTATTACTGTGGTAGTTTTAATCATACTCATGCTTATTGTAACAATTGGGTTTCTGGGAGTACATCAAGGTCTAAAACAAGTAAAACAAACCCCAGAAAAGGTTCTGTGAAATCTAACACACCAAAAGTCAATCATACTGTTAGAACAAATGAGCCTGTTTACCCAAAGTTCACTACTAAGGGTGCAAGTAATACTTTCAAACATACACCAAAAGTTGTGAAAAGTCATATTGAAAGGAATTTTGTGGATAAAACACAAGACTGGAAACCAAAACCAAAAGGTTCTGCTAGACCATATGGTCCTGCTAGACCAAATGGTACTGCCAAATTTGGTACTGTCAGACCAAAAACCACAAAATGTGTCAAAAATGAAAATGTTGTTAAGTCCTCAGCATGTTGGATTTGGAGACCACTCCAACCAAATGGTGCATCAACAGTCCTAAAAAGGTTTGATTACATTGATGCACGAGGCAAACCCAAGTCAGACATGGCTTGGGTACCCCAAAGAAACTAATATGTGTATACATGTGCAGGAACATTCAAATGATATTGCAGATCAAGGATATGTAGATAGTGGATGTTCAAGGCACATGACAGGCAACATGTCTTACCTCACAGACTTCAAATCATTTGATGGAGGATATGTTACCTTTGGGGGAGGAATCAAAGGAAAGATTACTGGTAAAGGTACAATTAAAACCAGTAAATTAGATTTTGAAAATGTGTATTTTGTGAAAGAACTACAGTTTAATCTCTTAAGTGTCTCACAAATGTGTGACACAAAGAACAAAGTTCTTTTTACTGTCACTGAATGCATTGTGCTTTCTCCTGATTTTAAAATCCCTGATGAAAGTCAGATTCTTCTTAAAATCCCTAGAAAGAACAATATGTACATTGTTGATTTAAAGAACATTGTTCCTAAAGAGAGCTTAACCTGTCTAGTAGCAAAAGCCTCATTGGATGAATCTATGCTTTGGCATAGAAGACTTGGTCATGTAAACTTCAAAACAATCAATACAATTACAAAATATGATTTGGTCAAAGGTTTACCCAAAAAGATTTTTCAAAATGACCAAACCTGTGTTGATTGTCTAAAAGGCAAACAACATAGAGCTTCTTGTAAGCCCAAGACTCATAACTCAATTTCTCAAGCTTTATACATGCTGCATATGGACCTCTTTGGTCCTACTTCTGTGAATAGCTTGAATGGTAAAAGATATTGTCTTATAGTTACTGATGATTACAGCAGATTCTCTTGGGTTTTCTTTTTAAGAACTAAGGATGAAACAAGTGAGATCCTTAAGTCCTACATTACAAGGATAGAAAACCAAATTGATAAGAAAGTAAAAGTAATTAGATGTGACAATGGGACAGAATTCAAGAATAGAGTTATGGATGAATTTTGCAAAGAAAAAGGAATAAAAAGAGAATATAGTGTAGCTAGAACCCCACAGCAAAATGGAGTAGCAGAAAGGAAAAATAGAACACTTATTGAGGCTGCTAGAACAATGCTAGTAGATTCTAAGTTGCCTATTTCATTTTGGGCTGAAGCAGTAGGTACTGCTTGTTATGTACAGAATAGGGTTCTTGTGATTAAACCTCATAGAAAGACTCCTTATGAACTTTTATTTGGTAGAACACCATCTCTAAGTTTTATGAGACCTTTTGGATGTCATGTCACTATTCTCAATACCAAAGATCATCTAGGAAAGTTTGAAGGAAAAGCTGATGAAGGCTACATGATAGGGTATTCTTTGCAAAGTAAGGCCTATAGGGTGTATAATAAATGCACTAGGCTAGTGGAAGAAAACCTGCACATAGAGTTCCAAGAGAAACTACCAAATGTTGCAGGCACTGGACCAGATTGGTGTTTTGACATTGATAAACTTTCAGAATCTATGAATTATGTGCCTGTCACAGGTACAAATACTAATGATAATGTAGGTTTTGAAGACAATGATGAAGCATCTGAGGATCAAGATTACATCTTGATGCCAATTTGGATAGGATTGGATTCATCTTCAAGTCATGGAGGGCCTTCAAATACTACAAATGAAGGTGTTGAAGATGATCATAGAACTCAAGATCAAGGGAATCAAGAAAATTCTGAAAATGGAAATGGTACTGTCAATTCACAAGATGGTACTGCCAGTTCAACAGATGGTACTGCCAGTTCACAAATTGGTCCTGCTGAACCATTAAATGTTCTATCAGATGATTCCTTACCAGAAGATATAGGGATTGGAAACCTTCCAATTTCCTATGATGTTCCTACAACACACAACCCAAGAATTCTCAAAGATCACTCCATTGAAAATGTGATTGGCAGCATTGATTCTGGTGTTAAAACAAGAACTCAAGTCTTATCTTCAGACAATGATGGGTTTGTCCTAGCTGTGTATGAAGAAAAGAACCATGAAGTTGCCCACATATGCCTGTTTTCATGCTTTCTCTCTCAAGTAGAACCCAAAAACATTACAAAAGCCTTAGATGATTCAATCTGGGTTGAAGCAATGCAAGAAGAGCTACTTCAATTCAAACTGCAGAAGGTTTGGGTACTGGTTGATTTGCCCAAAGGTTACAGGGCAATTGGAACCAAATGGGTCTTCAGAAATAAGAAAGATGAAAGGGGAATAGTGATCAAAAACAAAGCCAGATTGGTGGCCCAAGGGTATACTCAAGAAGAAGGAGTGGATTATGAAGAAGTTTTTGCTCCAGTTGCAAGAATTGAAGCAATTAGGCTATTCTTGGCCTATGCTTCTTTCATAGGATTCACTGTCTACCAAATGGATGTCAAAAGTGCCTTTTTATATGGTACTATTGAAGAAGAGGTGTATGTTTCTCAACCTCCAGGCTTCATTGATGCAGAATATCCAGACAAGGTGTACAAGGTTACCAAAGCTCTTTATGGTCTACACCAAGCTCCTAGAGCATGGTATGAAACATTGGCTTTCTATTTATTGGAAAATGGATTTCAAAGAGGCAAGATTGATCCAACTTTGTTCATCAAAAGAACCAAGAAAGACATCTTGCTGGAGCAGATTTATGTTGATGACATTATCTTTGGATCTACAAATCAGGAATTGTGTGTAGAGTTTGAAAAACTTATGCATAGTAAGTTTGAAATGAGTTCCATGGGGGAACTTACTTTCTTTTTGGGTCTCCAAGTGAAACAATCTAATGAAGGCATATTTATCAGCTAAGATAAGTATGTAGCAGAGATCCTAAGAAAATTTGGTTTTGCAGATTCAAAGGTTGCAAGTACACCAATGGATCCAGAAAAGGGGTTACACAAAGATGCTAAGGGTGAAGATGTTGATGTGCACAACTACAGATCAATGATTGGGTCCCTAATGTACCTTACTTCATCAAGACCAGATATCATGTTCTCAGTATGTGTATGTGCAAGGTTTCAAGTCAATCCAAAAGTATCTCATCTCACAGCAGTCAAAAGAATCTTCAGATACCTCAAGGGCCAGCCTAAGTTGGGTCTATGGTATCCAAGGGAATCATCTTTTGATTTGGTAGCTTACTCAGATAGTGACTATGCTGGTGCAACCCTAGACAGAAAATCCACAACTGGTGGTTGTCAATTTCTTGGCTGCAGACTCATATCATGGCAATGCAAGAAGCAAACAATGGTGGCCAACTCTACAACTGAAGCAGAATATGTTGCAAGTGCAAGTTGTTGTGGCCAAGTTCTTTGGATCCAGAATCAATTGCTTGACTATGGGTACAATTTTCTTAACACCATTATTTACATTGACAATAGCAGTATTATATGTATCATCAAAAATCCAGTTCAACATTCAAAAACAAAACACATTGAAATCAGACACCATTTCATAAGAGATTGCAATGAGAAAAGGTTAATTCAAGTTGTCAAAATTGATTCTGAAAATAATTTTGCAGACCTTCTCACCAAAGCTTTTGATTTAGGTAGGTTTAAATACCTGGTAGCAGGTATTGGTATGATAAATCTTTGAAAAACATGTGTTTTGTATATAAATAAACAAGTTCTGGCCTCTAATCATGGTACTGCTAGTTAGTCATAAGGTACTGTCAGTACAAAATTGGTACTGTTAGTTCAAAGTTTGCTCTGTTTTTGCTCATCTTGATGTTTAAATGTTAACAATGCTATAAAACAAGTGCTTTGCACTCTGTTCTTTTGGTTTACAACTAACCATTTCAGGTTACTCAAAGCTTGCTAACACAATCAGGATATGGAAATGGTAATCAGTTCACCAAGTTGTTCAAAACTTTAAGAGCTGACTAGTCCAAAGCAAACGGCTCTTGGTAAAGACTTATCAAATCCGTTGATAGCTGATAGTTTGCTAAAAACTATAAGGTAATCAGTTCACCCAGTTTCAAAAACTTAAACGAACTGACTAGTCCAAAGCAAACGGCTCTTGGTAAAGACTTATCAAATCCGTTGATAGCTGGTAGTTTGCTAAAAACTATAAGGGATATTTTCTAAAATTTCAAAGAGACTGCCAAGTTTTATTTCAAAACAAGGTACTGGTAGTTCAAATTTTAGTACTGGTAGAGTAAAATGGTACTGCTACATAGCCGTTGAGTCTGTCAGGCTCAATTATAGCCGTTGTTTTTAAAAGGGTATTTTTGTGAATTATTCATGTTTTCCTCGAATTAAGGATATAGTTATTATAATAAAAGATCTTTTTTGACCGCCTCTTCAATTTCTTATCCATAACTTTTATAGTCGGTCAAAAGTCATTTCTCTCATAATCAATCCTTATCATAATTCACACTCACCTTTCATCTTCTACCAGTACAACAATAAAATCCCACCATCGAAATCAAAATTTTCATCAAACCTTTCACCATGGCTCGTCTAAGTTTTGTCAAACGTCACAACCAATTAGCATTTTTGGAAAAGTCTGATGACAATGAAACTTTTCATCAAGCAGTGGATTTTCTAAACAATTCTTATGTCAGGTTTGCTTTACTCGTGAATCCCACTATTTTTGAATCTCAAATTTCACAATTTTGGCAAACTGCTAAACTTAATACTCTTGAGGATGGGATTCAAGAGTTAATGGTCAAAGTGGATGGTAGAACATTGACTTTTACCGAATCATCCATTAGAAGACACCTTCGTTTGGATGATTCAGATGGCATTAGTCAACTACCTGATACTAAAATATTTGAAAATTTGACAAAAATGGTGTATAATGTAACTTCTACAAAGCTTACATTTCTTAAAAAGCATTTTACCCCTCAATGGAGATTTTTGATTCATACCATCCTTCATTGTTTAAGCCAAAAGAAAACCTCATGGGAGCAATTTAGTGGTAACATGGCTGCTGCTCTCATTTGCCTGGCAACAAACAAGAAATTCAACTTTTCAAAATATATTTTTGAAGGAGTGGTTAAAAATGTGGACAGTGAAACAAAGTTTTTAATGTACCCAAGGTTCATTCAGTGCCTCATAAACAAATCCAAACATTTGTTACTTCCCCCAAACAAACCTTTTAAGACTCCCAAACTTACACACAAGGTGTTTTCAAACATGAAAATTGGTTTTCAAGGAGAAGAAGCACCACTTTTTGAGGAAATGTTACCACAACATTCTGAAGAACCTGATCATTCATCACCACATCCATCATCAGTACCATCACCCACACCAACAGCACCATCAGTCACACCACCATCACCAGTACCAATACCATCTCATCAACAAACACCAACACCATCTGCAACATCACCATCATTATCACATCATAACTCACCACCTCAATCTCATCCACAACAAAGTGTAGATGCTCAGACTATCAGGGAATTAAAGGAGCAAGTGCAGTACTTACAAACTTCTCTTGAAAGTCAAAACAAACATTTTACAGTGATCAACACCAAGTTAGTTAAGAGGGTTGAGAAATTAGAGTTGAAAGTGAAGTTGCTGAAGGGTAAAAAGTCTACTCAGTTGGTTGTTTCTAGTTCCTCAAGTTCAGATGCAGAGGGTTTGGGTCTCTCTTCCAAAAAGGGGAGGATGGGTAGTTCTGAAAATAAAGAAGAGATTCAATTTCAGTTTCATGAAGGAACTCCAGTGATTGATGAAGAGCCTGCTACTCAAGAACAAGAGCCTGCTAGCTTGAAAGATACTGCTGCTACAGATACTGCTGAAGCAAAGCAAGATACTGCTGAAGCAGAGCAAGAGCCTGCTGGGATTCAGAGGCTATTAGCTATGAATTTAAAAGGATCTGATCAAGTATCTTACAAAAGAAAGAGAGGATCACAGCCTCAGGGGAGGTTTCTTGTTTCTGATGAACAATCTGCTGCTCCAAGTCCAGTATCATCACCAAAAGACAAGGGCAAGAAAATAGTGGTTAAAGATGAACCAAAGCCTAAAAAGATGAAGCAGAAAGAACAAGTACAATTGGCTGTAGATGAAGAGTTGTCCAAAAAGCTTCATAAAGAAGAAGTATTGAGGGCTGAAGAAGAATCAAGAATGCTGCAAGAAAAGTTTGACGCTCAGCTGCAATACATCATCTCCATTGACCCAATTGTAAGAGGTGAAGCTTATACCCTGATTTGTGATGAATCTCTTAGCTCAGATGAAATGACAATCAAGCTCAATGATTTCATCACCAAGAAATACAATCAAGAGGCATTGGATGATGTCTATCAGCAAATCCAGAAGAATCAGAAGAAAGGATTCAAAATGCCACATTCTGAAGCAGATCAGAAGAAATTCTTCATGATATATCTGAAAAGAGAAGTGAACATGAAGGATCATCAACTCAAAGGTAAATCTTTTGATGAATTGAAGCTTCTATACTTAGAGGCTTACAGAAGAAACAAAACCAGTTTTGTCATGGATACACAAGAAAGACCTTCCAAAGGAAGAAAAGATGATCAGAAGGAACAAGCAGAGAAAGCAGAATTGCCTTCTGTTCAGACAAAAGAAATGGTTGTCCATGTTCCACAAATTATTTTTGCTGAACCTTTACATGCAAGGCATCCAGTCATAGATTGGGAAATCTACAATGATAAGTTTGGCAAAGCATGGAAGATAACAAGAGTTGGAAACAAGGTTGAGATTTTTAAGAACTTTGAAAATCTTCTTAGAGCATGTAACAGAATGGATTTAGATGAATTATGGGTATTAGTTCAAGAGAAGCTGAAAAACAAGTATAAGCCAGATGCAAAGGAGCAAGAGCTATGGGTTGAGTTCAGCAGACTATATGATCCAAATCCTTCTGATACTCATTGGAAATTTCCTTACTATGATTTATCTGTTACATGGGAATACTTCAGCATGAGTCATGTTCATCATCTTTCCACTCAGAGTGGAATAGAGCTCTTTATGCTAGGAGAGAAAGAGTATCCTTTAAGCTATGAAGTATTATCAGTCTTGATCTCCAATAAGCTTTTGTGTGAAGAAGAGACTGATGCAGTCAAAAGATTGAAGGAGAGCATACTTGATCAGTATGAAAGCCTTAGAAGAAAAAGATAAGGTTTTTTGGAAGAGTTCCCTCAAATCCTCAAGGTATGAATTTTATTCACAAAGAAACTTGGTTATTTTATATGGGAATAACAAGTTTAGGGGAGGATTGTTGGGAATAAAATGCACAAAGTAAAGAGTCTGTCTGAAGAGCCTGCTAATGATAGTTAAGCCTGCCCCTTCAGTTCTGCTGATGATGAAGATATACTAACAGTACCTTCTGGGTAAGAAGGTACTGCTAGTTAAAGAAGGTCCTGCCAGCTTTCACGACAAGTTGCTATATTTTAATTAGAGATATCTACTTGTATTATTAGTCTTTGTACAAAGTTATACGTTAAGTAGAAGTAGTACAGAAGTCTCAGTAGATATAATGGAGTGTTTTACCTTGAAAGGTGTAATATTAGGATAAGATAAACCTCTAGTATATTATATTAAGCAACTTGACCACTTGTAATAAAGGCTCCTTATACTATAAAAGGAACCCTTAAGACACCTTCTTACATATAGAACTTGCATATCTTTTCATACAGCTTTCATAGCTTTCCATGCATAACTTCTATCTTTAACCTTTTCACGTATCAAAGATTCAAGGTTACACTTGTAATCCTGGTGATAGTTTAGATCACCCGTATTATTTCATCAATAATATTGAATCGTTTTGTGTTATTCTTGTTGTGCTCATTCTCTTTTACTTATTCACCACCTTTGTTCCTTTAGTGTGTTTTAGTAAATTCCGCGTGCTAACTCACATTCATTCATAAATATCCTAAACACATTACTGAGATTAACATCTCAAGTGTTTGCACAATTCATACAGAATCCTTCCACAGATACTTTCTTCTTCGACTCGTCCTAAGCATCCTGAAGATGACTCACTGAGCAATTGTTCACTCAGTGACTTGATTGTGTAATGTTTTCCAACACTTAGGTTAATTTGTGTTCAAATGCTAGTTTGACGAGACTTGGGTACTGAGTGAACCCAACAGTATCCAAACACTATATGTGAGGTGCTAGTATATAATTTCCGTGCTTGTTTTGATTAGGGTAGATCAATCATTTGTTGTAATTACTTTTATATTAATGTTAAATGACGCCTAACTTGTATTTTAATTGGTATAAAAGCTTATTTGCTTGAGGACAAGCAAATCTCAAGCGTAAGGTTTTTTGATAAGGAAATATTTGTTACGCTTTTAGGGGTCATTTAAGCCCTAAATCGTGTTTTGATCCATTTGCTTTGCCTTTTATTTCTTTTGACCGGTTTAGTGTGTGTCGAAGAAGATGAAGTCTTTGTATCTTTTTTTTCCAAGTTGGAAAGTGATAATATATATATATATATATATATATATATATATATATATATATATATATATATATATATATATATATATATATATATATATATATATATATATATTCAAGTTGGCAAGTGATAATAAGTTAGTTATATATTTTTATTTTTATTCTTTATTTACTTTTTTTTTTTTTGTAAATTTAGTTTTGTAAATTTTTTATATATTATTAATGAAATTTGAGTTTGTGTAAAAAAAATAAAAAATAAAAAATAAAAAAAAAAAAACAAACTTGGTCGCCCTTACTGGGGCACCCAATCGCCTGCAGGTTCCTGGAGAGAGAAAACCGACGTGGCAAGGAAAAAGAGGAGGATTGGGTCACCTTACTGTGGGCAGCCTAATGGGTCACGACCGAGTCCTAGTCGGTCACCTTACTGTGGCTACTTGGTAGCCAGACGAAAAAAATCCAAAAGGGTTGCAGGCACGACCGAATATTACTTGCTTTTTTTTTTTTTTTTTTTTTTTCATGTGAGTGCTTTTTGTGTGTATATTAAATATAAAAGTTATTTTTGTGGGATATGTTTTTTGTAGTGTAGCTCGTCTTACTGGGACACCAAATCACCTGCAGGTCGCTAGAGAAAAAAAACTGACGTGACAGGGAAAAAAAGAAGGATTGAGTCGGCTTACTGTGAGTAGCCTTATACTACAATCTCACACAAGTACACAACAAAATCCTGTTTAAGACCTTTGACACTTTGACTAAAAGGTTTTATTATCACACTTTTATACATGTAAAACAATATTTCCATAGTTAATTTTCCACGATATAGACATTGAAAACTAGTTAGAATTTTAGAAACACTTAACAATAATAACACAGTTAATTTGAAAAAGAGACCACAAAATCGATTGGTACAAAATGAAGGCCATTTTTGTCCATACATTCACTTAGCCACGTCAATGGTGTACTGTATTTATCGACAACAAGTTTGTAAAATGCATTTTTTTTTAAACAATTATCTATGAAATGAAATTATAAAAATAGATTTTTTTTTCTTTAAAAAGACAAAATAGGGCTATGTTGCTATTGTCATATTGAAATGCAAAAAAACGCATCTAATTCTAATACATTTCACTTTGGTTAGATCATATACAAAAATGGGAAATATAACTGATAAATATAAGTGAGGGGAGCAAATATTTATGTGAGGGTTTATTGTCTTCCTAGTCTTCGACACAAGAAAAAGGAGTGTCAAAAATCATTTTCTTGTGTCAAAAATCAAAATAATTGATTGATATTTTCTTAAGTTATAATGAACGTGATAATTCATATTCTTTTACATATAAGTTGTGGGGTCTAATGTGGGATCCGGTCTTCATTTGTTTGTAAGGTGTCAGTCATGTTGATCTAAACTTGAGAAAATCTCAATCCCAAAATAATAATGATTATTTATATTGTTCGTCAATTAAAAGCGTTTGATTTCATCAACTTGTTGCGTTTTCAATATTGTTTATCGTTATCATAATATTGGTAACTATTTTTCTTGGTATGTTATCTAAACATATCACTTTTTCTTTGGGATCTATGGAGAAAATAAAATTAAAATATAAAGAGTGTGAAAGATTTCTAGCCACTTATTACAAATGAGTGAGAGAAATTTAAAGTAAGTTACATTTATTTTTGTAGGTGCATATAAAAAGTGCGGTTGTGGTTCATTCTCACGTTTTGCATTTTAATCACATATCCTTATCAAAGTGGTAACTTCTTGATTATTTAAGCATTTAAGAAAACTATATTCGGTTTACGAAATTTTACAAATAGTTTTGACTAACCATTAAACTTTGATTTTGGTAAACTTACAAAATAAATTACGGATATTGTATCAAACCTGTTTATTGACCCCGGTGAATTGTTTCATCTCTGTACAGCATATGTACGATACATGTAAGGCTAGACGCACCAAGGGGGTCGACCAAGAGGTCCTTGTGGGTCAGCATTAGTCGCCCTTGATGTGGCTTCATGGTTTGGTAGGTCGTCGGTCACGAAAATGTGTCTGACTTCTGAGGGTCATATACTCGACCGAGGTCTTGTGCACACAAACAAACAAAATGTGTATGTTAATTAATTAAAAATAAATCTTTGTGGGTATGTTTTTATAGTATAGGTCGTTTTAGTGTGGTAAAAAGTCGTTTGTAGGTTCTCGAAGAGATAAAGATGATGTGGCAGGCAAAATGAAGGTCGTTGAAGGTCACTAGTGTTCCCAGTCTAAGAAACACATCATCCGGTAAGTAACCGACCAGAAGTAGATTTATTTGACAAGGATGAGGGTCCGTTATTTTTCGATTAAAAGGTTTTTTTTTAAACGATGTCACATATGAATGGACTTGGTTAAAAGATTTGAGGCCAAAAAGAACCCAAAAATACAAAGGCCACATTAAAATGTCACCTAAATATTCAAATATTCTATCAATCTATCTTTTTTATCTTAATCATCTTGAAACCAAACAAAAAAATTCTCTATATTTGTTCTTATGGAAACTTGCGCCAAACATGAAAATAATGGTTGAGATTACAAAAAAATTACGAGGATGTCTTTTATTGACATGAATAGAACCAGGATCAAATATGATCGGGTGCACAAATTTTTTGAAGCCGTAATATAAAAACACATTTCGATGGACCGGATGCATTTAAAATGCATTTAAAAAAATTGTGATGTTTTTCTTTTTTAAAAATTAACACTACATTGAAAAAATCCATAAGGTACCGGGCACCCGTGGGAACCACCCTGGCCCCGTCCCTGTCCCTGTCCCTGTTTGTTGACACATAGTAACACACTTTGAATGGTCATGTTTGGCAACAAGCGGTATGAGAGCGTTTAGGAGCAGTAAGCGGTTGAGTTTAAAATCTTGTTTGGCAACAAAGCGGTAAGAGTTTGCATAGTGTATAACTGTTTCCAAATAAAAAGCTTTTATGAGAAAGCGTTCCATTCTATTTGGCAGCGTTCTGTTTCTTAATTTACCTATATGCCCTCAACATAACGTTCACAAACCCACGTATCTTTAATGGGCTGAATATCCATCCCTCATACAAAACCCTAATCACCCTTATTGATCGATCTACATTCCACTGTTATCTGTGTAGCGCCAAGTTCTCTTTAGCATCTCCATTCCAGTGTCAAACACTTGTGATCACAAGTAAGTACCTCCATGATTCAATGATGCCTCTTAATATTATATTTTAATTTGTATAAATGTTTTGCTTGAATTTGTGTTATAGGTATGTGTTTGATTCTAATCTGCATGACTAGTTTATGCATCACTTTATACATGCATATCTTCCTAATATTAAATTAGATCGATCTATGACCAAAATACTCCAATGTGGGGCATTTCCTTGTCTTTCTGTTCTGTCGTGTACATCCACAGGGATAGAAAGCATCAGTTATATATATGATGGTTTAAGGTTTCCTAATAAGTCAAGAGAGACATGTCTATTGTGAGTGTATTGGTGGTCGTACTGTTGGCAGTGATCACTTTGAATTTCATATTCTGAATGATCATTCCTACCTTCATGATCTATCTTCATTTTCAACTTCACCTTTAAAGCCTCTTATAGAATTATCAATATAAAAAATATCATTCAAAGGGTGTTTAATTTAAAGTGCTTATAAAGCAAGCATATCAGCAAGTACCATCCAAATACTCAAAAATGTTGATAAACTTTTAAAAAAATGCACTAAACATTTAAAAGAAATACTCATATGTTGATAAGAAGTTTTTGCCCCATTTTTGGTTGCTTGAAAATTCATTTTGTTTGATAAGTAGTTTTTCAACCATGACTTTCTTTTTTCTCCGGTTAGATCATTATCTGGAATTGGTAACTTAGAATTCTGGCTCACAAGTTTTTGCGTGTGTTCTTTATGAGGACATTCCGAACTTATGATCCGATCATTTTCTAACTCATATGTTACACCTGGATTACCTGAAATCAAGTATCATGATCTTTGTTTCAGTATATGTTGAGTTTGGTCATACCATACGATTAACTATCGGATTAAATCATGTTCAATCGCACATATATTTAAGTCAGACAAAACTTGTTTCTAAGAATAACTTGCATGAACTACAAAGTGATTGATAACAGTGGATATGAATAAATACGATGAAAGTAACAAGACTGATTATCATATTTGTTTACTCCTCAAAGGTGTGTTTATTCTTTTATCCAGTAAAGGTATTTGAAAATGAATCACTATATTAAATTCAATTAAGATAAATTAAATAATTATTTGAGCCAAGATCAGTGTTACATGTTACAAGCAATGATCTTACATGAACGCAAACATCAACTTGCTTTAAAAGATCTTATACGATAAAATGCTACATGTTACAAGCAATGTCATGGGAATATTTAAGTGTTCCCTCCTGAGTTTGTGTTATGAGAACCATGTTCACTCTTATAGGCTTCTACTGATATCATTAGTTTGTTACAGGTACTTTTCAATTTTATCAGCTAATTTCTTGATGTAAGAACAAATAGTGCAACACTCTTATTATTAAAAGATTAAATGGGTCGAACTCATAACCTGAACTTGTTCTTTTATGTGCTAAGAATTCACAAAGATAACACAAAGCTATTTTGCATTTCTAATATTTTTATATACTTGCAATCTTGCATGAAGCTTACAAATGGTCTGGAATAGTTTATCACAGTAGCAAAATAAACAAGCCATTTGAATGACTAATAGTCTAATAGTAGCAACGAGCAACTAGCAAATGACCCATTTGAATGACACAGTAGCTGAGTAGCAAAATAGACAAGTTACAATAGCATTTTTCCATATTCACCAAAAGAACTTGAGTCACAATTGCATTTAAAAACCAAAAGAAGTTGCGTCATAGTAGCATTTTTCCATCTTGAGTCATGCATATTCACTTGGGTAAAAATGTTCATGGATAGTAGCATTTTTCCATCTTGAGTCATGCATAGTTGTACACAAGTTAAGTAAAAATGTTCATGGATACTAAGATAATAGTTGTATATTCTGTGTTATATACCTTTATGCACATAATATTGTTATGTTGAATTGTTGTTATTTGTGCTTAGCTCGTTGATTGTTATGTGTGGGTAGAATGTTTGTTGATAACACATACCTTATATACTTCTTTTGTTTTGATATTAGATGGCCCCAAGTAATGCAAGAGAAAAATGGACAGACCAATCCATTATAAGTTTGTGTAATTTCTTAATAGAATATCAAAACAACAATGGACGAAGTAAGGGAGTTCCATGGATTCAACTTCAGCCAGAGTATGAAAAGATTCATAACCACAAATTCATTAGCAAACAAGCATTAAAAAGTAAGTTTTATATTATGAGAAAACAATACACACTTTGGAAGAAATTAAAACATAGAGAGACCGGTCTAGGTTGGGATGCAAATACCGGGGCACTAAATTGTTCGGCAGCGTGGTGGAATATAAAAATTAAGGTAATAATTTATTGTCATTAAAATTTAAAACTTAAAGCACCTAATCTTTAATATTATAAAATTTACTAATTTATAGTTTATTTATGTAGGAAAACCCTGATGTTAGTGGTTTTAGGACAAAACCGCAATCTAAAGAATTGCAAGAAGCGTGGGAACAACTACTTGGGGAATCAATTGCTTTTGGGTCTTGTGTGTGCTTATTCACACACCTTTTCCTTGCCAAATTAAGACCAAAACTGACAAAAACTAACCATAAATGCCAAAGAAATTCTGTTTTTGTGTTTGTGATCGTGCAGGAACGGATATTTCAAAAACAGGCATAAAACAGGAAAAAAAGGACAAAAACGAGCACGAGATTAGAAAACGTGTCATAAGCCAGAGCCGGGGAAGCAAATTACCATTTTGTGAGCTCAGATTGTCAAAATGTACCTTGGGGAATCACAGAATGCCAGAAATAATCCTCGGGTGATAATTTTAAAGAATTGACAGAATCAGTCCCTCAAGTTTCAAAATATACACAAATGGTCCCTAGATATTTAGTTTTGGTCAAAAGTTCAACAAGGGCCCTTGGGAATTTGACAGTTGGCAAGGAAGGTCATTGGAATGAGTTTGGAAACTTGGCAATTTCAGTCCTTGGATTTTCAAAAATTACAAGTTTAGTCCTTGTACTTAACTACATACCAAACGGACCCTTCCTTTAATTAATAAACCCAAAAACAAATCCAACCCAAAATAAACCCATAACCCATCCCATTTACACCCCTGGCCCAAAACCAAAACAAGCCCAAACACCACCCTGGTTTAAACCAGGGTCAAACCCGGTCAACCTCACCCTTCTCCCTCCCAACTTGCACCTCTGCAACACCTACAAAACCATCACCTCCCACCTCCACCAACTTGCCACCAACCCATCACCTCCAAACACTCCAGTCCAAGTGCAATTAATGCCCTTCCCCCTATCCCACGCTAACACAGGCAATTTGCAAAAACCAAAGTTCCCGCCAAAATGAAACTGATGGCTAGGATCAAATTGACTAATCCAATGGCTCTCATATCAAGTGGGAAAGTTGCAAGAGATCACAAGGACCAAGAGGAACCCTAAATTTAGTGCTATAAATAGAGAAGGCTTAGTTGCCATTGTAGTGGTGTAATTTAGGTATCATTTTAGTTGTAATTTCCATTTATTAGTTGTAATTTTTAGTTCCTAAATTGAATTCTCAGCTTACTTGTAGCATTCTCAAAGATTAATCAATCAAAGTTCAAGTTTCCTTTGCTTAAAACAGATTTCACTTAATAATATTTAAAAGATAACAGGTCTGGTATGCTTGCCCAGCGGTTTTGGCAGCAAATGAAATGACGAGCAGGATTGGAGGGTGTCTAAGAAGTTACAACCATTTATGGCCTTCCACATTTGCAGTTTTCAGTGCATAGATAAGACGAGGAAGACATGATTTGGTTTGATTTTGATTTTGATTTTGATTTGTAGTTTTAGTGGGTTATGAAAGTTATAAATTAGGGTTAGGAAAAAAGAGTAGAAGAAAGAGGGAAATGGAATATATAACTGGTGTAACCGAGGTCACATGTGGGGCCCATAAGCAAAAATTGTGTGTGTGCACCTCTAGATTTACAACACATTGTCCATGCCATGCACACCTAATAGACAATGAGTCAATTATCTTTTGATTAATTCGAACATAAAATGATGTGTGAGTGGCTATTGATGCCATGATTTTAGAAGTTCAACTAGTTGTCTAAATGTTCATAACGCAAAAAATGGCCATTTAATACATGCCATGATGATACAATTTCAAGTAATTCAATAGAACATTGAGAGGAAATGTAGACACCTTGTAGTAACTAGGAAATCAACCATTCAAATCAAATCTTTTTCATTTACAAAAGGATTCATAAAAGAAAAAATACCCATTATTCTAAGTAACTCAAATTTGTTCCTTGTTGTTCCAGAAGTATTCAAGCATTTGCTCACGATAGGCCATTGCTACGTGTAGTGGATTATCTTGAAAAGGCAATGGAAGATTGTGACACAACCTAAAAATGAAGATACAAACCCAAATGCCACAATCACCAAACGTATGATGCTGCGTTGGGACATTTGCGTAGGCTAAAGTGATCTCATAGTCATCAATTGGTATGCCTTTGTCCTTCAATACACCAACTTGATTGTGATAACAAAGAATCTGATATGCAACCTAGCCCTCATATCTTTCCACCATGGGCGGTGGCTATCCTTCGCTCATTCAGCCGAATCATAGAAGGTAACAACCCCAGTACGGATGTCCAGTTCAGCAAGACACCAATGCCAGTCTGGTTCATTGATGGGAAAGTATACCTGATATACAAAATATTGAAATTTAGTAAAAATCATTTCTATAACTAATTACCCTAATTAGGAATGAACAAGTCCGATATACACACCTTATCAACACTTTTCAACGGAACAGGGTAACGTGAGCCGTCGGCCCAGTATTGAATAAAGTTCCCCCCAAGGACGCACAGACAGAAAAAAGAACTAATCAAAGCCCAATCAACATCTATTGGTTTGAAATGCCACATCAAGTCGATCCAAAGATTTAAATGTTGTGGATTCAAACAACATTGAAAGTAGTTAAAAGCATACTAAAGTTGATAAAAAAAAATTTAAAAATAAAAAATAAAAACAATAACATTTGTAAGTTTATTTATCGTACATTGTCAGAAAGCCATCCTTGTCCTGTTAGGTCTCAACACAAGAAGGCCAACCAGAATTCTCTTCCCTTGCCGTTTCTTACAAAAACTCTCATATATTCTGGCACAGTGACCGTGTCCTTTTTGCATTCCTCCGGGCGTGACAAATCCTAGGTAAATTGCAGTAACGTAAATAATTGAATCGCATTTGAACAATCAAACATATGACATTTCTGCATTTATAAATAACTAGTAATATACCTCTTCAAAAGGGGGGAGATTCAACACCCCGTCACTAAACACCTTCCCACACGGTGTAACTTGTGACATTTTTTGAACGGGTATGGGTGACATGGTAAAGTTTAGTGCCACTTGTTCTGCCGCTATCATTGAGCGTGTTTTAGGTTTCCGAGGATATGGAGATTTGAAAGGTTTACCTGCATACGTCTTCGTTACCGATGACCTTTTTTTTCTTGAAAGAGGACAAAGCTATTTCTAGGCAAGGTTTCTCATTACATTTAGCAACATTTTGGTGTAAGGTCATTATCAGTTTGTCTTGCAATTACAAAATTATGATACGTTAACCTACAATGTATGTTTTTCCTATAGACACTAAGCGTGCATCTTAAGTATTGACACATGGCAAGAATAATTAAATAAACATCATACAAAATGGAGTTGCAATCTAGACGTAACCAAAACGCAGCATAAAGTACCTCAACAAGCTTCTTGTGATCCTCAACAACATGAACATCATCTTTCTCAACAAGCTCAGCATCGTCCTCCTCAATAACCTCAACATCTTCCTTTGCAACATCAGCATCCTGCTTTTCAGCCTCAACATGCTCCTTTCCAAGCTCCTCAACTTCATTGATAATAGTTGTATCTTTATAAACACCCGCATCCTCTTTTTGAGGCTCAAAATTTTCGTTCAACCAGCTGGTTTCTTTTGTATTACCATCTTCAATGAGTGCGTCCAAATAACATTTTGAGTTGTTATTTTCTTCTATACCAGGTTCCATGAGGTAATCGAATTCATCGGCATAAACCATATCCTGCAAAATGTGGAAATTATGTAACACAAGTACTAATTACCACCTTTATAAAATATCCAAAAACGAAAGTGTATGTACATACATGATCAGCAACAACAGATATTGGTACACCCGTGTTCAACACAGGTGGCGGATCTGCATTATCAGCAAGAATGAATTCCATTCCCGGATCACGTTGTGTTTGCTCAAGGGCTTCCAATAGAACATTCAATGCTGACTTCTGAGAATCATCAACATCAATACCATTCAAAGAACTGCATGTGACTTGGTTCATATCAATATCCTTGGGTAAACCGGTTCCCACTTCACGATCAACCGCTTCAACCTTCTTGATTGAACCTTGTTCAACTTCACCATTAACGGCTTCACCAATGGAGGTCGAGGCCTGTAAATAAACACACGCCCACAAATTAACTGTGAATTTTTGAAAGTGTGATAATACCACACTAAATTGATCGTCGAATACCTCACAGTTCTTCTGCTTGGATGAACCACCTACAACGTCAACATTACCGGCTTCAGAATTCAATGTCGAGGCCTGTAAATAAAAACACATTAACAAATTCACTGTGAATGATGATACAAAATGAAATTTTAAACAATATTACAACACTAAAATGATCGGCAAATACCTGAAAATGGTCCCCCTTAAATGAACAAGGTGTCTCTTCATTACCGACGATAAGATTCGATGTTGAGGCCTGTAAATTTAAATTAACTGTAAATGTTGCTAGAAACTGAAATGTGAAGGGAGAATATAGGAGAGCGTGTAACTGATTGTGCTGTTAAACTCGTAAAATATACCCTAAAAAGGGAAGTTACCAATCCATCATTGCAAATTCGGAAATAGTTACTATAAGCACAATATTTTGCACTAGCATCAGAATATTTTGTACTGGAGGCAGCACAAAATTTTGCACTAGCAGCAAAATAAATTTTAGCAGCATTTTTTAGGGCCGAATAGTGTTTACTTTCTTGGGCCCCAAAAATAATGTTGATACTGCTTTTATAACAAACATGTGTTTGTGTTTTTGTTATGTCTACTCTTAATTTACATGATGAAGATAATGAAAAACTTATTTATTATGCAATTGGTTATAATTGCTTTTAAGAAACCCGTAATCCATAAATCCAACATTAAGTATGTGAAATGTGAAGGAATAATACAACATTAAGTATGTTGGCGAATACCTGACAATGGCCAGACTTCATTGAACCACCTGCATGGTCCATATCAATATCCTTGAATGAACCGGTTCCCACTTCACGATTAGCCTCCACAACCATCTTGATTGAACCTTGTTCAACTTCACCATTAACGGATTCACCAATGGAGGTCGAGGCCTGTAAATAAACACACATCCACAAATTAACTGTGAATTTTGAAGGTGTAATAATACCATACGAAATTGATCACCGAATACCTCACAGTTCTTCAGCTTGGATGAACCACCTACAACTTCAACATTATCGGCTTCACAAATGGAGGTTGAGGCCTGTAAATAAAAACACATTAACAAATTAACTTGTTACAGCTGTAAAAATAAAATTTGAAGGAATAATACCACACTACATTGATCAGAGAGTACCTCATAATGGGCCGCCTTGATTGAACCATCTGCAACTTCACAATTACCGGCAATACAAGTCGATGTTGCGGTCTGTAAATAAGAAAGGATTAGTAAATTAACAGTCAATGTTGGTAGAAAGTGGAACATTAGATAACAATACAACATTTGCGCTAACCTTTGAAATTTCAGGGTTCACTCGAGTTCTTATCTTCAAGGCAATCTCCATATCAATCATTCTTTTTTTTTCACTTCATTGATTTCACTGACAAGGTCCAGATTTTGTACACCATCCACCCGGTTCTCTATACAATCAATTTTTTGTTTCAACTCCTAAAAGTCAGCGACAAGTTTTGCTATATCAGCATTAGGTGCTACTTCGTCCACAACAACCTCATTTACACTTTCAACAACCGGTTTTTTAACGATTTCAGATTCTACATTTGCATTAATGCTTCTTGCTTGTTGAACCTTTTGTTCAACATGTCCATCTTTCACAACATCGCCGTGTTGGTCAACATTTTCAATTACATGGGTGCCTTTGACAGTGGATGCCCTTAACTTCCACCTTGATGTCTTCGACACGACTGCCGTCCTTTTAATCCCCTTTCTAAATTCGGCAGAATGACTACTAGCCAACACTTTGAAATAATCAACCCTGATAATATACCAAGGCGCCTTCAAACTCTTTACTAGTTGGAGCAAGATCAATGATAGGATCTGATATCTAATAATAAAACCCAAAAAAAATAAATAAACAAAATTGTTTCATTATCAAATGTAGATTCTTGTATGTGTATTGCATTATCACAAAAGTTATAAGAAGACGAATTACGTGTAATAAGCAAGTTGATTTTCAACATTAACATTAGCATGACTAAAACAAATGGATGTGGTTACCGAGCCAAAGAGTGTCTTACAATCCGATTTTTCAAACTTCCCTTTCTGCGACCAAGCAATGCCACGTGGGATCGCATCATCATCTTTGTTCCACTAAATCATACTCTTCGAGAAGCTATCTAAGATCCATATCTGTAAAAAAAAGTGTTAAATTACACAATGACAGTAATAAGAACTTACTAATAATAGGAAGAGTGATAAATCACAACATTTAATCACTGTATATGTTATGCTAACCTTGAAAGCCCAGGCAAACCCGTAAAGGTTATATGTCAGAACGAAATCTGGGTTTGTCTCCTTGTTTGTCGTACGATGTTTGGCATGCTTAGGAACAACATTTACAGTTCTAAGATAGAATATCTTCCACAAGTACTTGCCCCAAGGAAAGACATTAAATGCGGCAAAATCCTCCACTCAACACATAATATGTTTAGGTATGTTGAACCTTTGTTCACGTCCACTGAAAATAACCTCAGACACAACCACAAGAAAAATCCTAACGGCATCCTCATCTGACAAAGCTAACCAAGTCTTTTCATATTTATCATTCAAAACTATATCAACAAACTGCTTGCCCTTTACATGGTACTTGCTGGGTCCCGGTAGACATTTATCAGGAAACACACGCTCACAAAAAGGAACATAAGTAATTTCCTTATCATCAACTACTGAAAATTTCCCAAATCTAAGACCAGTAATTAAACAAAATTCTTTCCTTCCAAAATGCAACCTATTATCACCAATGTGGTAAATAATTGGGGAGCAAGCATCGGTGACATCAGGGACATATACTTGATGTTGCAAAACAAAATTCATTAGATAACTATCATTACCTGGTTTACCGGGAACGTCTAACAAAGTCCCAAATACGGAGCTTTTGAACAAGTTATACCGATTTGTTTTTTTTTTTCAATTTGGCTTTGATACCTGGGAGTAACTTCACTAAAGACCTAACATTTACCTTAACATCAAGAAGCGGGTTATAATTTTCCATCAAAAAATTAATGGATGAGCGTTAGGGTTTTTTTTAGGGTTGTTGTGGGAATGTTGAAAAAAGATGTGCAACTGCCTCTTGGATGAAGTATGTATGTGATTTGGCGAAGCAGACTGTGTGTGAAGAAAGGATTGATTTTGGGGAAGAAGAAAGGATTAGTAAATGGGATTTTTAGTATAGTGTGTGTTTTTGATATCTGGAAGATGAAACGTTTTTTAGTATAGTGTGTGTGTTTTTGGTTTTTAAAATTTTTAAACAACTTTTAAATTTTATGTATGTATTTGTGTATTTTAGGTTAATTCTCTAAATAGACAAGTATTAGTATTTGTTAGAAAGTCAGAGTATTTTAGGGAGTGGGTCAGAAAAGGACACCTTTTTACTAATAAGTAGCCCAACACATTAAATGCGAGTAGCCCAAAGGAGTTGGTCTACCAGTAGTACTGTAGTAAAATTTTAATAATATATGAGGTTTGAATTTTTTTCACAAAACAACAAAAATATGGTATCCCAGGGTGTTGGTAGCCCCGACAGAACAGTGGTAGCCCAAAGTACACATAGGAGACAAGTCTTACACCTAGCTTACACACTTATACCTGATGTACCTTTGTAAGTATACGCGTGGCAACGTTTTAACTATGGTAGCCCATGTCCAAAGTAGCCTATGTCTAGAATGAGAATTTTAAAGATTCTGGTAGAAAATATTAACACGTTGGGCTACTGTCCATTTCAATAATTAACCCCATCTCAAAAGTAGAATCGTTTGTACTCAATTGTACATAAATACAGAGTTTTATATCATTTTATCATGGTGAAATATTTCAAAATGGACGTCATCTCATATTTATTTGTGTAAGAAAATTGATGTACTTCTAGCTTTTTGTGAAAGGATGTAAAGCAAAAGTAACTATAAATAAGAGGGGTTAAAACCGAACTTTGGACAAAAGTTAATATTCCAAAATGAACGTCTTCTTCTACACCAACGCACAACCTCAATTAAAGAAAGCTTGCCAGTTTTGTTTTATTTTGTTCCTTTAATCCCTATTTTGTCTTTTTTTCTTCTTAGTTAGATGTTCAAGGTGGTTCCCGGTCAAGTTTTAAGGTAGGTTCCAAATTTTCTCAATATATAACTTCTAAAGGACTTCAATTTCTAAGGTGATTCCCAGGAACCACCTTATATAGCCTAGGTCCGCCCCTGCAGTAATGCGTAATTGTTTCTAGCTGTTTCCTAGGTCATAAGTATGCAAGTTTTGCATGGTGCTGGAAGATATATAATCAACTAGCTTCATAACCCACCCGATGGGCGGGTTCGCTTCATATTATGTTTTGACAAAATTTAACTGGACGTAAGTAAATAATAAATAACGGCAAATATGAGGCTTGTGTTCAATAACCTTATTCATAAAAGAAATATTGTTATGGATAAAAAGCGAGAAACATGTAAGCATTGGTCATGGCTGAACCTTATAATAGATTAGATTTGAAATTGGTTTAAGATTGGTCACAACTTAACCGATCATACTTTGCCATTAACTGGCTTATGAGCTTATTAAATATTAAAGAACTCATAAGTTCCAAAATTTTGGGCTTATGACCTTGTCAATGCGAGCTTGTGGCTAATTTGCGTTTATAAACTCAAGTTGATATTCTTAAGATCAAAATTATGATGTACGTATATAAGAAATACATAGTTCACGTTAAATATCATCAAAGGTTTGTTTTGTTATCGAGTTTCCCGTTGCGGTTGGAATTGTACAACTCATCACATGTAATTATTGCCCAATTATATCTACAAAACAAAATTAGTTGATACCAAACATATAATCATAACAATTATCGGGTTTAAACAAAATTCTAACACATAAAAAAATGTCCAATTGCCTCAACAATACAATCAATTAAGATCTCTTTAAATCACATGATAACAATTTAATGCACCATGGCACTAAAGACTTCACATGATAACAATGTTCCTATTTAACTTGTTGGATCATACTATCACCCCATAGGTTACTTGATTACAGAGAAAATATGTTGATTCTTTGTAAGATCCCGGCTTTGTTGTTGTTGCATTAGTTTCTTTTTTTTTATCCAGCTTATCCTCTTTGTACTTTGATTGGCTTACACCTTTGCCGCTGACTTTGCCAACTGATAAGATAAGAAAAATAAGAGGCATAAAATATAATAGAAGGTGAACACTATTTTGCTGCATTACTGTCGGAAAACATGTATACTTCACGGTATATGCATCATTGGAAAGCGATAAAGAGATACTTGTGGTGATCTCAGACTTTTAATAACATGATAGAAAAGAGAAAGCATGAAGTATCTCTATTATGGTCATTTCAGCTCTCTCCTTCTTACCAGCTTTTGACATATTTAACTAATTTCTTTTATATTAAAAAGTTCAAAATATGGTTTTCCTTTGTTATAAAAGGATTTATAAAAAATCTCATTTGTTAATCGGTTATTTAAAAAATCAATTTCCAATACCAACATCGCTTCATTGTAATATGTTATATATTCTATCAAAAGAGATGTCAGTTACATACTTACAATATTGACTAAAGATAGCAATTAGCAAATTATGATTCCTTTTTTTTTATATGAGAAAACAACAATATTGAACTTTATTCAATCCATCTCAAGCTACAAAATAAACATTAGAGACGCTAGGTTCATTCATTTAGATAACAATTGTATATCTATGTATTTCAATCATCGCGCTTTTCAACTTACAAAGCAGGTAATATATAGTTATCCTATATAACATTTCAAACCTACAAAAGCTCTTATACATGGTTGCAGAAGTTAAACATTTACATGTCTCGCCCGCATTGTTGTATAGATTATGGGAGTTCTACATTGAGTTGATGCACCAAATAAAAGACATATTAGGCATTCTATATAATACTTTCGTACTTGGTCTTTAAAATATAGTGGTTCTAGCCCAATAAATATTACAAAGAATGGAAGCAACTAATGATGAAGCTCGTAACTTAATGTTCTTTTTTCAACAAAATTGGTTCTAAAAGTTATTGGTTCATAGGTGGCACAAAGAGTTGGTCATCTAACATCAGTACTTACATTATGAGCAAATTTATGATATATAAACAGATGATTAATTATGAAAGTCATAATCAATAAATAAGTAAAGAACATACCTTGGATCCATGGTTTTCAGAACTTAAAATTATTAATCTACGATGGAGTTAGTCGAGACCGAGTAGGACGACCTGTGCAACAACTACTCAAACAGGAGTGGTCTCGTACTATTAATGAATTTTATCAAGCTTTACCCACTTATTGAGCCTCTTTAAATGAATAATTGAACTTGCTTCCCGGTCTGGTTTGTACTTGCAATGCCATTGTTTACTAAAATAATTGACTTGATTACTAAAATTGAACTCATAAGTTTTCATTGTTCTATCATGTTTAACACAACCTTCATAAACCATCAAATCACATTTCTCATTCAGAATATAAATATAAGAAAGCCATGACTAATCGTCCAGTATAGTTACTTAAAACCATGAACTGGTGGCCTTTGAATAGACTCAAAACAAAAATGTTAGTTTATTAGACTATGCAGCAAGTTACTTTTCCTTAAAATGATGTAGGATTTGACTTGTATAATCATGCAACTAACTGATATTGTTGCAAGATCTCCAATTCCATCCATTTAACACTAATTGAAGGCACGAAATAGCCGAGTTCCGTTGCTGCTAATAGTTCACTATAAGTTGAGTGAGACTTTTCATAGACCAAATGACACCCAAGCATTTCAGAACATTTCATAAAACTACCACTGACATCATGTTATTGACATATGAGATTCCTACCGCCATACGGTTTATAACATATTAGTTTGGAAAGGAAAAGATAGAATTGAAGAAAAAGGGGAAAAGGTTGTGTCTGGTATTTTCCCACTGATATGGGCAAGCGGTTTTAGAGTTTATTCCCTGAGCATACCCTTTAGCCTAAGTATTACTTGAATATGTGATCTTTAAGAGGTTATTAATGAATAAAAGATCAAAAAAATAGAATAAAACAAAACTTAAACTTGAATTTTGTTTTTTGAAAAGCATATATTTTCCATTCCTATATAAATGTGAAAATAAAAAGGTCTATTGATAACACTCAAATTGTACATGTTTTTATGAGCGTTATTGTAGATTTTATTGTCACTTTTATGAACTTATGGTACTTAATTGAGCATAATTCGTATTTTAGGTTCATGGAAGGAAAATGATGAAAAAGACGAAGAAATGATCAATAAACGAAGATTTATGCATGTACGAAGAATTCCCGACTCATTCAAGTCTCTTGGAGTATGTTCGAGAAGATAAAAGTCATGAAGTTGTCACTCCAAAGACTCAAGAATAAAGTACAAGAAGGAAAACGAGAAGTTAAATGAAGAAAAGAAGCTCAAACGAATAATTATTGGAATACTCGTTGTTCCCGACACACCTTCACCATTTTGGCCATAAGTTAAGCATACAAACTCGGATTTAGTTGATTCAAGCGGCCACAGAAAACTAAGAGAAAGATATACAACTTTCATGTTTATCATTTTCTGTAAAATGAACACAACCGATCGGTAGGAGCCCGTAACCGATCGGTTAGATCAAAATGTCTCATCCAACCGATCGGTTGGATGAAATACCGAACGGTTGGATGAATCTGACCTCCCCAAGTTATTTTTAATGCTCAATTAAGGTGCCATTAATCCCCAAGTCCGATCATATCTCCATAATAACTCCATTTACTGCCATTTTATGACACTTAGTGCCCAAGTTTCATGCTTGGAGGCTAAGGTTGATTTCTACTACATATAGGAGTGCCTAGCCTTGGTTTTCATTGTGCAATTCTTTCCTCCACCCTTAAGGACGAATTGTCACCACTATTATCTCACCCAAAAGGCCACAACCCTCTGCCATTTCCAGAAGTGGTGCTCAAGTGCTCAAAAAAAAGTCCGGGTATGATTTTTCGGCTTGGTTAGAAGTTGTAGTTGATTGGAGGCTTGAAGGTTGCTATAAATCTTTCACCTTTGCCTATTGTAATTCATACTTTGGGTAAACTCTTGTTACTTTTATATTTCATGATGTTTATGATTACTATGATTGTTGAAGACTTATGTTTGGTTTAATACAATATTGTTTTGTTTTATTTACATGTTTGATTCATATGATAACTTGTGATAAAAGAATGTTTGGATACAATTAGTGTTTGTTTGGTTTATGATGAAAGACATCATATTTGGTTAAATTGGAACCTGTCTTGTTTATTATTTTGATTAATCATTGTTGAGTCTATAGC
Organism: Artemisia argyi; assembly: GCA_030686995.1. Taxonomy (NCBI): domain Eukaryota; kingdom Viridiplantae; phylum Streptophyta; class Magnoliopsida; order Asterales; family Asteraceae; genus Artemisia; species Artemisia argyi. Next base: position 105,399,108 of record CM060696.1, read on the forward strand.
CGAAAGGATTCTCAAAAGTGGTTGATTTCAATTCATTAGTCGACGAATGGTTTTGGTCTTGTACTTTGTGACGATTGTATAAGGAACTTAATAAACATTACAAATAAAGGTTTAATTTGGATTAAAGGTTGAAAGGCATCTTTTGAATATGTGTTCTAATCATTTTCCAAGTAAATGGTACTTAACAAATTAATGGCATCAAAGTCTATAGTTCGAAAGGATTCTTTGTTGTTGTTTAGATATAAGGTTCATGATATAACCATTTGATTGAGGCTTATGCATATTTGATTTATAAAACACTAAATTATTATTGGTTCTAGAGGTCGTAAGGATTACCTTTGATAATATGTTTTCCAAACTAAGCACCCTAATATCCATGTAATCATTTGTCCAAACATGTATGTTCTTTGTGTGCTTGTTCTCATATTACTTTTCTTGTGGTTTGATCCTTGACAATCATAACCACCAACTTGTTACTTGCTTAAATAAACAAACGACACTTGAGTGTAACCAAGTCTCTTGGGACGACCTTGACTTACCACCACTATACTACAATTGACTAGGGTATACTTGCCCGAATGTGTTCCTAGTTAACCGGTAATTCTTGTTTATAAATTTAAAGCTTGTTGGAGCGCAATATCAGTTAGTTGCATGAGAGTTACAAATTGAGAATGTGAAAAAGGTCAATCGCGATGTTAAGGCCGCAAATGTTAAATTGACCGCTGAGCTTGAGAGTTACAAAGAAAACGTTAAAGCTTTTGAATTTCATAACAAAAGATTGTCTGAATTAGAAACTGGTTATCAAAATTCCGTTTCAAGGGAAAAACAATTGCAACTCAAGTTTGATACACTTGATGTTAATTCTTTCAAAAAGATAAAATCTTTAAACGCGGAAATTTCTGATTTACAAACCCAACTTTCTAAACAAAAATCAGCTTATACCAATCTTGAAAAAGAAAGGGACGAGCTGAAAAAGGACTTTGCAAAGAAAGAAGACAAACTTTTGGCCGAAATCGTAGAGTCAGAACACATGATTGCACATTTAGAAGAATTAGTGGTTAAGTCGGGTCAGTCAAGTCAAACAATGAAAATGATTTCAAATCAAACTAATCCGATTTACCATACGAAACATAAAGTGGCTCTTGGTAACAACACCCCTTGTAATCTCAAGAAAGCTCAGCAAGAACAGAATGTTTTGTACAATGGTAATGTGATTTACACCAAACATGATCCTCCCGTCATTTGGGATTCTGTGCTAACGAACATGTCGAAGAGAGCATAAATAAAATGAAACAAAAGGATTTGAAACTCATTGATTACAACAAATTGAACAAACTTTCGGGAATTACTTTTGTTCCACAAAAAGAACCATCTGTGTTTTCCATAAAACGACCATTCTCAAAAATGTTTTCTAAGAAAGTAATTGTTTCCAAATCTCTTTCAAAAATGGAACAAATGTCTTCTAACAACACTTTTAATACAAGTGAGGCTAGAGACATTCTGGATGACGTTAAAAAGAGAATTCAAGAACTTCAAAATATTGTTGCTTCTAAAACTGCAATCAATATTAACAACTGGCATTCCAGTTTTCATATTGAGCAGAAAAAAGTTTTTGAAAACGAAATTACTATCCCACTGAATAACATCAGTGCGAGGGTAATCCATTTTGAACAAGCTTTCTTAAAAGAAACGGCCGACTTTGTCAAGGACCACAAATCCCTGGTAAACGAAGCTAATGATACTCGTGAAAACATGAATGTTTTAGAAAACCTAAATGATTCTCTCTTCGAAGCTATTATGACCACTGACATTATGTCCATCATTTTACAAACATATTCTGTTCAAGACGATGAACGACTAAGAGCTGAGACCTCCGAAATTGTTTCAAAATATGAAAATGTTCTTATAAAACTTGAAAAAGAAAATGTATCATATTTTAAACAACTTGATCGAAAAAGAGAAGAATGCAAATATGACAAATTGTCGTATGAGCGTGCCTTAAAGAACATGAAAGAGCAAAATGATCTTTTAAGGACTCAGCTTGAAAGTCAAAAAGGGAAGGGTGAGGAAACTAAGTTTGCAAAACCGTCGACTTCGGAGAAACCAAATGTTTCAAACACGGTTCAAAAACCATGTCAATTTCAAGGTTTGCTCCAAAAGTCGATGAGAAAAAGAATTTGACCAAACCAGTCACTCCAACACCTTGCCCAAGAAAAGTGAAAATGAAAAGATTGTTGATAAAAGAAAAGCGGTTGTCGAAACACCAAAAGTGATAGCACCTTGCCTTTTTAGGATTAGTCCCACTAATGCGTCTGCCCCCACTTCTAAGACAAATGCGTACAAAAAGGATAAGTCTAAAGAGTCTAGTGATGCTAAAAAGGACAACAATATAAATCCTAATGCGTGTGCCTTACCTTCTACAGGATTAGAAAGCACCTCTAGGAGCAGCAGACTAAAGCCTAAGAGCAATACAAGGAACAATAGAGTCTCGCCTGTCTCTAAGAGTAGTAGCAAGAATAAAGTTGAAGATGTAGAAGAACACCCTAGGAATTTATCGCTTTGTAATAAGAGACATGTTTCATCTGAATGTAATTTCGAAAGTACAGTTTCTATTGCATGTAATGACTCTGTTTGTTTAATATGCAAGAAATGTTTAATTAATGATGTTCATGATAAATGTATTTCTAAGAATGTGAATGTTACGCCTGAACAGAAGAATGTTCCAAAAAGACCTAATGCTAGATCTAGATCCATAGAAAGATTAGTTGCACGCTTTAGGTCTACCACTAGTAGTCGAATGCCTAGGAACTACCTTAAGTTTTGTATGTGGATACCAACGGGTAGAGAGTTCATTCTTCAGAATGGCAAATTAGAAGTTGTTCAAAATAAACATGTAGCAACCTTTGATGTGTGTGATTCGGAATTTACTCCTAACCCCATGGAACCAAATTTAAAACGGTTTCCAAATACAAACTCTTCTATTCTTGGCAGGTTATCGAAATATGTCTTTGGATCATCGACTCGGGTTGCTCCAAGCACATGACCGGGAATTTAAAGCTGCTGATCAATTTTGTCTGGAAATTCATGGGAATTGTACGATTTGGAAATGATCATGTAGCAGCTATTCAGGGTTATGGAGATCTTTGGTTTGGGAATTTTTTAATCACTCAAGTTTACTACGTCGAAGGGTTGGGACACAACTTGTTTTCAGTTAGGCAGTTTTGTGATGCTGATTTAGAAGTTGCATTAAGGAGAAACACGGTTTTTATTAGAAATTTGGTTGGTGATGATCTCTTAACTGGTAATCGTGGTACAAATTTGTATGCTATCGACATCAACCAAATGGCTTCTACATCACCAATTTGTCTTATGACAAGGGCAACCGAAACTAAGTCCTGGCTGTGGCATAGAAGATTATCCCATCTCAATTTCGACACCATCAACATGTTAGCTAAAGACAACATCGTCACCGGACTTCCTAAGTTCAAATACACCAAGGAACACCTATGTCCATCATGCGAACAATGAAAAAGCAAAAGAGCATCATATAAACCCAAAACCGTACCTAGTTCGGAAGCAAGGTTACATATGTTGCACATGGACTTATGTGGCCCAATGAGAGTTGAAAGCATTAATGGGAAGAAGTATATTCTTGTTATTGTTGATGATTATTCAAGATATACTTGGGTAAAGTTTTTGAGATCAAAAGACGAAGCACCAGGCATCATCATCACCTTTCTGAAGCGTATTCAAGTTCTACTTCAAGCTCCAGTAAGGATTATAAGAATAGATAATGGCACAGAATTCACAAATCAGGAGTTAAGAACTTACCTCGAAGATGTTGGAATTACACATCAAACATCAGTTGTTAGAATTCCACAGCAGAATGGGGTAGTTGAAAGAAGAAATAGAACTCTTGTGGAAGCTGCTCGCACAATGCTGATTTTTTCTAGTGCACCACTATTCTTATGGGCTGATGTTGTAGCCGCTGCTTGTTTTACTCAAAACCGATCCCTAGTCCATCCGAGATTCAATAAAACCCCATATGAGCTAGTGAACAACCGTAAACCTGACATCTCTTACCTTCACGTATTTGGCGCTTTGTGCTATCCGACAAATGATAGAGAAGATCTAGGAAAGTTAAAAGCTAAAGGTGATATTGGAATCTTCATTGGATATTCAGAAAACTCGAGGGCATTCAGGGTGTATAATAGAAGAACGAAAAAGATAATGGAGACAATGAATGTGAAGTTTGACGAGATTTCACAAATGGCTTCTGAGAGATACGCTCTATAACCCGCGCTTAATCCGATGGCTTCTAACCAACACGGATTAGGACCGACACCAAACCAGCAGACTTCTGGACACATCAGTTCAGGACTCGTGCCTCAAGGAGCTCAGTCAACAAACACGGATAAACCTTCAGAACAAGAACTGGAAAATTTCTTCAACTTAATGTTTGATGAATACTATGGTGGAACTTCGACAAATGCATCTCAACAACATTCTGCTGCACCCGCTCAAAACCATCAACCACCACCACCATCACAAGATGCATCTACTACAATCGAAGCTGAAGCACCAACTACCTCAACATCATATACATCTACTCAAGCAACTCCAGTACTTGACACTGTTCTACCAAGAGTTGATGAGCAAAACCAAAACACAAATTTTCAAGAAGAACCAACAAATAATTAAAACAATGATACGTTAGAAGAAGAAGAAATATTTGAAAACCCATTTGCAACAGACTCTGCTGAATCTTCTTCAAGGTTACAAGAACCATCTAACACACATTCGTTACACCCAAGGTACCCTTCTACGTTTCAATGGACAAAAGACCATCCAATAGAACATGTTATTGGTGAACCTTCAAAGCCAGTTCAGACAAGGAGACAACTTGCCACCAATCTCGAATTGTGCATTTACATTTGCTCAGTCAGCCTCAAAGAACCAAAGAACATTCGGGAAGCAATGGCAGAAAACCCTTGGATTGAAGCGATGTAGGAGGAATTTCTTCAATACCTGTTACATGATAGTTGGGAACTTTTTGAACGACCACGTGATAAACGTGTTCTTGATCTCAAGTGGTTGTGGAAGAACAAACTGGATGAGGAAATGACTGTAATTCGTAACAAAGCTCGTCTCATGGCTAAAGGTTATCCACAAGAAGAAGGGATAGACTTCGAAGAATCATTCGCGCCTGTAGCTAGACTTGAAGCAGTCCGGATTTTCTTAGCCTATGCCGCTCACAAAAACATCACAGTTTATCAGATGGATATTAAGACTGCCTTCTTAAATGGAACTCTGAAAGAAGAAGTGTATGTGAGTCAGCCAGAGGGATTCATTGACAAAGATCATCCAGACTACGTCTACAAGCTTAAGAAAGCAATTTATTGTTTAAAACAGGCTCCAAGAGCGTGGTATGACGAACTATCATATTTCTTGCTTAAAAACAATTTCACAAAAGGAACGGTTGATGACACCTTGTTTATCAAAAAATTCAAAGATGACATTTTGATCGTTCAAATTTACGTGGACGACATTATTTTTGGATCAACCAATCCTAACCATTCAAAACATTTTGAAAATCTCATGAAAAGCAAATTTGAAATGTCCATGATGAGGGAACTAAAATTCTTTCTTGGTTTACAAATCCATCAATCCCCTCGTGGTATTTTTATCAATCAAGCTAAATATACGATAGAGATTTTGAAAAAACATGGAATGGAAAATTGTGATTCTGTTGGTACATCAATGGTCACTTCACCAAAAATAGGTGCTGATTTGTTTGGCAAACCCATCCATCCAAAAAAATATCAGAGCATGATCGGTTCTCTCATGTACCTAACTGCTAGCCGACCCGATATTCAATTTGCTGTTTGTTTGTTAGCACGGTTTCAGGCAAAGCCTACCGAACTTCACCTCAAAGAGGTTAAACGGATCTTTCGGTACCTACGAAGCACCATTAACATGGGACTTTGGTATCCGAAGGATTCGGGGTTTAATCTAACAGCATTTTCAGATGCAGACCATGCTGGTGATCAAGTTACAGCAAAGAGTACATCAGGTGGAGCACTATTTTTGGGTGAAAAGCTAGTAAGCTGGTCGTCAAAGAAACAGGATTGTACTGCGCTTTCAACCGCTGAAGCCGAGTATGTGTCTCTATCTGCGTATTGTGCCCAAGTTCTTTAGATGCAGACACAGCTCACAGATTATGGCTTTACTTTTGACAGAATACCTATGTATTGTGACTCAAAAAGTGTCATAGCCATCTCGTGCAATCCCGTACATCACTCTAAGACGAAGCATATCAAAGTCCGCTACCATTTCATCAAAGAACACGTGGAAGAGGGTACTGTTGAATTATTTTTCGTTAAGACAGATTACCAACTCACCGATCTATTTACTAAAGCCCTTCCAAAAGAATGGTTTGATTATTTAGTTCGACGAATTGACATGTGAAGCCTAACTCCTGAGGAGCTAGAACGTCTTCTCGAATCTTCTTGAAAAAGTTTTCAAAATCGCTTCGCTGTAAATATTTTTGAAAAAACAAAATACAAAATTTGAAAAACCAACAAAAACAAAATACAAAAATATAAAATTTCAAAAAATACAAAAACAATATAAAATCAAAAAAATCAACAAATCCAAAAATATTCTTCTCACGGCATGTCTCTCGTATAAATCAATATTTTGTACGTTTCTAGAAATGTCATTCAACAATGATACGGACATGTACAGATGCTTGAACGGGAGTTCTTTTAAATGTTTTTCTAAAACATGTCGTTTCTCAAAAGTTTCTTCACAATGGCTTTCGTATACCTCAGTACGAAACCCGGACTAAAATGATGACTTCTGATTATTTTCAAATCAAGGACTCGTACGTTCATTGACGAAATCTTTTTCAAAAGTTCGAGTATAAACAAACGAAAAGGATTTCAAACATAAACTTGTTTTTCAAAATATAATTCTTGAGCACTTTTTCAAGATTGTTCAAAAGATTTCTCAAAATCTTTCAAATGAGTGATCAAGATAACTCCCTCAAACCCTTAATTGATTTTAAATGTGCTATCATTAAGGGAGAGTACAAACACAAAATGTTCCGAAATCATTCAAAAACAAATCTGTCTTTCTCTCCAAAAAGTTTTCTATTAATCAGTTGATATCAAAAATATCACGCTTTGCTATTTTTGAGGGGGAGAAGACATGATTAAAATGTGATCAAAGATGTTTAAAGTTTGTGACTGAATCTCAAAAGAGCTAGACTCAGATAGTACCAATGAATTGACGAAGCTTAAAATGTCAGTAATCGAAAAGACTTGTCCTGGACGGGTAATAATTTCAAGCTAGTTTAACTAGTGATGTAAGCGTGTCTCGAACAGGACTTGTCTGCATAGAATGTACCGGATCGAGAGACTTTCTTTGGACTTGACCAGGACGGGTAATAATTTCAAGCTAGTCTAACTAGTGATGTAAGTGTGTCTCGATCGGTCATGTTCACTGAAAGTGGATCAATTCAAAAGTGCAAACTCCTCACGCATGTGCAAATTTCTTAAATAATTCATGAGCACATGTGAAGGGGGAGTCCTTCAAAAGAAATGCAAAACTCTCGAAGTGTCAACAATATGTTTTATTATCATAAACACTTTGAGAGATTTTTCATAAATGGTTTCATGGCAATTATAGGATAGTCATGGAGTTATAAGGTGACTAAGGTTAGGAAAAACCGTCCTATGATCCGCCAGAGCCGGAGGGATCTACCCAAGGACAAATCCAATAGATTAGAATTAGAAGTCCTTAGGTATGATTGAAAAAAGGAAAAAATGAGAAATGAGAAAGAATGGGTTGAAGATTAAAAAGAAAAATTATGATAAAGGGTGAAAAAAAATAGCCCTCCAAAATGTTCAACCTTAGGACAGACACCGGGTACAATTCGTATGCTACTGGTTGTTACTATGGTGACACCGGTATTGAAGACAAAGACGTCATGGACCCAGTGACGCACTGCACTAAACCTTCTTAACCACTCAAGTTCTCTTAAAAGAGCTTGTTTCATTCTCACGGGGAACCGGTGTAATCTATCGACCTGTCTCTTAGAGATGGTTGATATTGAAGCAGGAGACCTCTCCCTAATCTCCGCATAGGATACCAAATGTGCACTTATCGAGTCTAGAGCACCGAGATTCATCAAAAGATCTCATAGGAACACATGATATTCTACACTGGTTGTTCATCATTAAGGACGCCAGATGTAAACTTTAGAGTCCTACGCAGATCTTAGCAATCTGCCAAGAACATTTATGAGAGGATTCACTTTTGTGATTCCCAATGATTGAATGGAAATTCCTGCCAAGGTCAACATCAAGCAGCCCTGACAGCAGGTCACTTCGGTAATTCTTTATGGGTTACGCTTAGTGTTCGCGGTGGTTTCAAACGGTCTACAGTCGTGGAGTGATCCCCAGCGACTCACCCAGTCATTGAGCTACTAAGTAGGTCTTGTAAGCTCCCTCGGGAGTACATGACATGGGAACGGCCTTGGTAAGGGTTAGAAGGAGTCTTCACACTATGCTGTTGACGATCTCTAATTCGAACCTGTAAGTAACGGTTGATTTATTGCTAATTGTTTTCATGCAGCTACACATCACCTCCATGGCGACAGATTCCACATGCTCATACATACATCTGGAAGTTAAAGAAAGCTCCCTCAAAGATCTCTACAACACAAAGTTCAAAGAAAGATTCTACGCCAAAAAGAAGAATCTACAAAGTATAAAGACTAAAGATCAAAGTGAAAGAAAGGGAACTACATGCATATGAATATCAAAGTCCAAAGATGTATGAGCATGTTGGAATGACGAACAACCACCGCAGACGCAGAAGTGACGAAAGGCAAATTGCTCCACATCACAAAGGAACAAAGAACGATGAAAAGTCAGTCATCAAAGATCACAAAGCATGAAGGAACAAAGACTAAAGACTATTCTGCTACGACACACGATGGTCAAAAACAAAGAACAAAGAAGACCTAATCACGTGGAGCATCATTCGAATGACCACCCCTTAAGGGGAGATTGTTAGCATTAAAAATTATATTAGAAAGTGATGGTCATTCTCATTTATTGTAACGTTGTAATGTGTCGTAGTTTTTGTTATTAGAATAGTCAATGGGCCTTGGTCTTGGTAAGCTAATATGTCATGTGCTAAGTAATGAAAGCCTTTATATGTAAAAGGAAACCAAGCCCATGGAAAGCCTTTTAAGGCATCTCTTGTATCTAACTATATAAACACCTCAAAGCTCATTTGAGGTGTGTGCTTGTGTGTGTATTGTGTGTGTTTTTTAATAAAAGTTCTCTTCATCTTATCATTCTCTTTCAATATTAACGCCACATATATATTACATCAAGTCACCATCTTTACTTCTTCTAGTGCTTATATTTGTGATAAAGTTGATATATCTAAGGTCCTACATTAACCTATTATATCTGACTTCAACCAAGAAAAAGACTTGATATAATCATCCAATCACTCATTAGCACTAATTCACTGATCTTTAATCTCTAACAATCTAGACAATCTTTTTACATATCAAACAATATAAACTAATTAACTAACAAACAATAATAACCTTTGGCTAATATTAGAGCAAATGAATTTCTAAAATGCAAACACTATATGGTGAACTTATACTAAGCTTCTATGTAAAGACCATTCCCAGATACCGACATACACAAATGGCACGACTTTAAAAATCCTTTCCCGTGACTTTTTGAAAATGCTTATAAAGTTATGCAATTTAAAACTGTGCGACTCCAAGCTACTTATGCATAAGTATGTAAATCAAACACAAACAATTAGATAAGCATTTTAAAAAAAGCAATATGAAAACACACCTGCCTAAAAACATTTCCCAAACACTTAAAACACAATTTGTTAATTTGCATATAGTAGATAAACTTTTTTGCATATAGTAGTTAGGTTAAAAATCAGAACTTAGTTATGCCTTCTTGCATATAGTAGATAAACTTTTTCTCCATTTTTAAATTTTTTTTTTTTTCGATAACTGGTAAAAAATATTACTTCGGTGACTAAAATTATAATATAGGTCCGATATTTTGCATAAAATGATTTAAGAGGTTATGTGCATTATACTTACATTAGAGACTTCAGCCCTTTGTCCCACCATCCCAACTTGATATAAGGTGCCGAGGCGTTCTCCTTTATCAAATGAACCATATCGTCCACCCACACTGTACTATCCTGTTAACACATAAAATATAGTTTTATTTAGAAAATACAGAAAAGAAAAACACAAATCAAAGCAACACCTACAATTTCTACTGTATAGCATTACAGGGTTCATCCAAACCACTACCGTTTGCTCCTATCCATTCTTCATCTGCAGTACGATGCATAAATAACAAAGACTTCAGTCATCTAAAAACAAAAATAAAGTTTAAATATACAAAGAAAGGAAAGCAATAAATTGTAGTAGTATGAGGCTCTCCTGAATGAATTACGGACCTGTGCCCTCTTATGGTAGGATTAAGTGTCGCAAACAAAACTGATCCTCGGCAAGAACATTAGCCATTGTCAAGTGATTCAACAGCATACTCTTTCCGTCATTTGTGTATCCAATCTAAAAAGTAGCAAAACTTGTGTCATTTAATTAAAAACAACACAATAAATTACTAACTTAAGCGCTTTTTATGTTCCTACCAGTGACACAATCGGCACATGTACGGAAAGACAACTTGTTCCATATTGCTTTCTATGTTTCCTAGCGTTCGCATGCTTAACAATTAACAACAACATCATCCCAATCCATCACACAACTACACATTTTAAAATGACAACTAAATCATACAGCTAACAAAACAGTAGATTAACCACTTCACACTAACATTTTTGTGATACATTAATGAGACTTTATTATAAAACTGAAATTAAAACATTTACAGATCAGTCTTACTTACCAGAGAAGCTGCTGGTGAATACAGTAAAACCTAAGAATGATCCAGAAAACCCTAACCCCCAATTCAGAGAAAATAGGAATATACTAAGACAAACATAACCCAAGTATCCCTAAAAATTGAGAACCCTAATTTACTTGGATAAAGGGCAACAGTAATATTAAACACAATTGAATCAATTGAAACCCTAGATCAAACATCAGGAACATATTAATAGGCAAAAAAATAAGAATCCAAACCTTATAACAAAAACGACTCTAATTTTTTTTATCCCACCACAAAATGAAACACCGGCAACTTTATTAGATGATCTAAAACCAAATATGTGGCTGTCAATGGAGTTCTAGATGCAACCACAACAGCTGGATCAACTTTTGACCACACACTCTATAAAAAAACATATTTTTCATGTAGTTGCACCGGGTTTTGAACGTCGGATCGGGCTAGGCTATGCCGGTGTTGGATTTCGGACGTCGGAGCTCAAGCATCCGGGTCCCCAGTTAACACTACGATTGTGAGTGAGGCAGAATAGTGACGGGTTTTGGTTATAACCCTTTTTTGGAATTGGGTGTCATCGGGGCGGGTTGGAAACAGTAAATGGGCTAAATAGCCCAAGTTTTAGTATATATGGATAACGAGCAGATTTGCCCGCGCGTTGCTGCGGGGCGGCCGTGTTTGTGTTTATTACAATTATGTTAACGTGTTTGCTTCATAACTGGCCGCTCGTTAAATCCATAGTTTTTGATGTAAAGGTCCTCTATATTCTATGTTAGACATGAACAATAAAAATGCAAAGTATGTAAAGCTAAATAAATCTAAGAATTAGCGTTGTCTGAAAAAATGACATGTACGACGTGGTCAAATTATATAAAGTGTTTATCAAGAAAAGGCATTGCTTCAACAAATCCTAACGACTTGGACCATGACACTCTTCGTAAATGAGATAGCATTATGTTAATGATATTGCAGAATGTTAATTATATCAAGTTCAACCTATTACATAATCGATTGAAAACAATACCATCCAAATCAAATTTACAAACCAAACCATAAATGCAGGCACATGTAACTGAAATACCATACAATCAAGCGGGTCATTACTCGATGTTCTCAATCAGCTACACAGAATCCTGTTTGGACAGCTTTTTCACCAGCTCCTGTAGCAGATAATACTTTTTAACCCCTATGTACACATGCGGCAAGAAAAGCTATCTATCATAGAAATTAACCCACAATTTAATTATTATAAATTACTCATTAGTTTCTCAAAAACTAAATATTCATATAAATGCAATTAGTTTTAGCTAACTTTTAGAAAGACGTGAAGAAAAACAAAGAGGCTTACCCAACAGTCTAGAAATTGTAGATAAGCAAGAACTTTAAGCAATTCATTATCTGCATATTATGACTGCAACTTGTACATAATTTCTAGACATATCATGACTCACTTATGACTACAACGTACATGGCCTATGACCACAACTTATATAGAGCTTATAGCAGCCTATAAACTCAAAACTTATGACCACAGCTACAGTTAAAACCATATCGTGTGAATAAAGTTGCTATAGAAATGGTTTTGTGATAGCAGCAACAAAATATAACCTGCTTTTTATGCTTAGATCTGTGAATATAGCGGCGTTACCAAACACCCGCCATGACTGCAACCACAATCTGGGTGTGGTTGCCAGCCAAGATACGGGCCTTGGTAAACTATGCATGGTAAACACAAAATTAATAAATTATCAACGACGACTGTAAAAAGAAAAAGGGTATGTGTCATTTGCATAAAAAATCAACCACAACTCACTTGTAAGGGATTTAAGTTCGCACGAAAATGACGTCGTTTGACAGGCAATATACATCGCTTTTTTAAGAGATACATGTCTTCTCTTTTCATTTTCATTCTCACCTACCCTTCCCTCTCTGCAAGTAGAAAAAAATATATTTGACAAAATCTAGTTTCTGAGATAAGTATACTCTCATAGCTTTTTAGCGTGATTCTTAGGTAAAAAAGTACCTCCCTGGCCCAGGACCTAATATACGATCAGTTCCAACAAAAACACGGTGATGTGCAAACATCTGACCAAATCCACCTTCACCTAACTTCCTCTCAACCTTATATAGTGGCGATGCTCCTATTTGAACGTGAATATAAGCCAACAAACAATTAAGTAAAATAGCTCGTTTGGTATTCAAATAAACAATCGACATATTTCAAGACTTGAAAAATACATGTTAATCGAGGATGACATTAGATCAGCAGTTACTCCCATCCAGACCTTACACAGGCGTTAATGCTGAAACAGTTTCCTATTTCTATTTTTTTATACTCACAAATTTAGTCTACCTAGTTTTTACCATTAAGGGATCATGTAGCAACACAGCCAATGTATTGTTCTATAAACGACACAAAAATCAGGAACTTTTGCACACCTCTCTGTCTCAAAAAACGTACACAATTTATATTTTCACTTTAAGCCGATGCAAATGACACCATGAAATCATGGTTACCAAAAAAAATGACACCATTTCGTCTTTGGATATAAAAGACACCCATGAGACTCCGATTGGCAAATATAGAAGAAATACCAAATACCGGCCATGGCTGCAACGAAAATTGTGATCAAATTTGCCCGCCAATATACTGGCGTCGGTAAAGAAAATTTATCATCATCGCCACCATTATCATATGCCATAGATGACAACAACGAAAGGACTCGAAGCATCGAGGAAGCATAAACATAGATAATCCAAATACGCAAGCAATTAATTTTTAGCAGAAACGACGACAACAATCTCAACAACAACGCGACATTTATAAAAATTAGCAGTGAAATATAGACATGACGGGTTGTGTTTTATATCAATCAGGTGAAAGGGACCCAAAAAAATACCTAGAAGGAAAACAGGTCAAATAGACTATAAGTCATGTATGGGTCAAATACTCTAGCTGCAACAAAACTGATCTCGGTGAACAGATTATTTAGGCTCATATTACATGTAGAACATTTAGAATTTTGCGTACCGATAGAAATCGTCCGCATGCAACCCGGTTTATTATGCTTAATTATCCAAATTTGATTATTCCATATCACAGTTAGTTCCACAAACCAATGCCATAGTTATAAGCCTAATTTGTAATCAATGAACAAATATTAGAAGAACATCAACAATGGGCCTATCTTATTTTATAGTAATCTAACAAAGGAGCCAACTTTTTAAAAATAAAGGTACTTCAAACTTTGAGCTGTTCTATCCAACAGTCATTGCCCCTAAGGAGCTTATTGCACCTTGTAGGACCTAAACTCGAGCATATATAAAACATATCACGCTATAAAGCAATAAAGTCATTGCTACTAAATCCACCTACATTGAACTTGTGCTTCAAATTCTAACAATAAGCGCATTAACTTACGTACATTACTGGAACACACATCACTTGCAGACTTGCAGTCTTCATAAACCAAACTACATTCTTACTACATGGGGTTTATATAGCAATCCCACTGTGGACGCAAAAAAGCCGTATAGTGTAGGAGCACTCACATTTTTTGGCTTACTCTTGCTGCAAGCGATTAAAAAAATACATTAGATCATGTTTACCTTTTCAATGAACTTGTAATTCCATGATTATTGCTGGAATACATTCAGTCTCATTAACTTGTTTCGTAGTGACTTCAAGTTCCAAACTGATATCAAATATATGGTTTTGAATGCAATCTCCTGATTTTTGTTGAATTGATTAGTGGTCTTGAATACGTGGTGACTTCAAAGAGGGGTTGTTCTTGTACCAGTTCTCGAATAACCTGCAAAAAGTAAATGAATCAGCTGCACATTTTATTGAACAACAAAAGGTCGACTTCTAGATAAGTGGAACCATAATGAAAACGTAAATTCCAAATGATCATGATTCATCATTCAGCAATAAGAAACTGAAACCTGGATTATCACGCATAAGTGGTGGGGGCTTGATATCTTCTACACTAATCTGATCCATTGATTTTGAAAGGTCGTCAACTAAGAATGATATGCTGCAGAATGTGACAGGAATTGTTTCATTAGATATATGTAAGTTTGTACCATGCTATCTATGCTACCAAGCGAAAATTTTGCAATAACAAAATATAAGTTTTTTTTTTTTTTCCGAAGGCAATAAATAACAAAATATAAGTAATTCTCAAAGTATCTTAAACCTTGTATCATCATCTACAACTCCCTTTCAGCCCCAAAACTGACCCATTTTAGCCCTCCATTTCAGCCCCGAACCCTACGTCTGTTACAGCCTCAAAACTGACTCATTATAGCCTCCATTTCAGCCGCGAAACATGGCCATTTCAGTTCCATTCCGTCACCCAAAAACAACCCATTTGAGCACCTAAATGCATCTACTTCAGGCCCTATATCAGCACCCAAACACAACCATCGAGAAAACCCATAAATCTTTTAATCAAATACTTAAAACCCATTAAACAAAATAAGCAAAATACTATAGTGCTTAATACATCTTTTATGACAAATTATTTGCATAAATAATTATAATAATTAAAGCAGAATAATAATAATTAAATTACCTTCATCTTTCGAAAAACCAAGAATCCCTTCAAGTCTTCCGATCTTCAAGCATGTATATCAAAAAGTTTTTAAAAAATGTTTTAACATAAAAGCATCAATAAAATTAAGAAAAAGAAAAGATTGTACCCTTACAATAACTATTAGTTTAAAAATCGTCTTCTTGGTTATCCTTTCTGCTGCTACACCATTTTATCAGATCGCAAGGCTGAATCAACTTTTTTTTAAGCTTTACATCAAGATTTTACAGTAAGATGTGTGTGTAGAAGATTTGAGTAGTGTGTGTGTGTATGTGTGTTGGAATTTGGTGGGAAGTAATTATGAAGAAGATGAAGATACAATGTATCTATGTATTAGTACATCCTGCAAACTGATTCATGATAAAACCACTGTTAGGGACACTTGTTCCCTTCACATTCAGTAGTAGATTGTGTTAGGTGTAGAGCCCTCGTGGGTTTGAAAATAGAGGCACGGTTGGTGAATTACGAAAGGATTAGCGATGCTAATCTATGAACAGGAAAACATCTAATGTTTGGCAGTCAATGGGTTGCTGCCAAGCCCAACGTTAGTCACTGTTGGGTCAATAAACATAGTCTAATCAAACTTGGCAACCAATAGGGGCAATATTTAAGGGTAGTAAGCAACTTTAACGCTGTGTTCTCGAGTTATTTCATTAAAGAAAAGGGAAGGAAATGGAAGTAAACACTTTCCTCCCATATTTGGGCGGAAATGGAAGTAAAAAAAATTCATACAAATATAACTAACTTTACTTCCAGTTTACTTCCATTTCCTTCCCTTTTCTTTAATGAAATAACTCGAGAACACGATGTGGGAGTAAACCTTTTCACTTTCCTTCCATTTTCTTTAATGAAATAACTCGAGAACACAGCGTAAGGAAAGTCATTTGTGTCACATCAAAAATGCCTATTATATAGTATAATTCGTGTTAAAGTGTAATATATTACTCATGAATTTTATGGGCTGTGTAAGGTCAATAAAAATAACCAGACTTTGATTCACAAATTTACGTTTTGCTAAACGGAATTGAATTGAACTAAAGAAATTGCAATACATATAAAGCCCTTAAATTTAACACTTTTTTCTATGAAATTGATGAATCTGATGTAGGTATAACATAAACCTCATATGATCTTTTCACATATGTTGTCAAAGGAGGTTAAGATATAAAGCTAACAAATTAAACACTAAAATACTCATGATATATAATTCATGTTTACACAGATTACTTGTATGCAAGCATTATTATGAGTTGATTCATCATATGTTTAATTCTTTCGACTTTCGAGGACATTATAGGGCAAATCTTAATTCTTATGCATTACCATGTGACCATCAAACTGGATATACTAGTGAACATGCATAAAGAAGCAAAACACGTAAATATGTGTCATGTTAACAGCTTATAGAATATATAAATAAACATGTACTAGACGACTTTTAAGTATATGATCGCACTGTAGCCTACTATGGTATCGATGTACTTCTCATGTTTCGATAAAAATATTCATACATAATTAACTATAAACACTCTAGAGGATAAGATAGGTTGATGTACAGTAAAATAAAATATTCAATAGGTATATATGGTTGACTTACCCGTATGTTCAGAGCGTGCTGATTAGGAGATTGTGAAAAGTATAAATAAGACAAACAGTAAGGTAAAAAACATTAATAGCTAACTGGGTCGTTTATAGGCTATATATGTACAATAAGAACATCACTAAATAATTATCCATAACATAACAATTTTTTTTAAACATGTCAACTAATTTGATAGAATATTAATTACAAGTATAACCTATCAATTAACACATAAGATTAAAAAAATATTTTAAACATAACACGTTATTAGCTTTTAAAATATTTCAAGTTTTAATAAAAGAGAAAACTGCGAAAAATGTCTCTAAACTTTGAAAAAAATGCAAAAATTGTACTCTTACAAGAATTTTTGCAAAAAATATACCTGAGCAGTTTTCAATCTGCAAATAATGTCTTTGAGGTGTTACTGTTCATGCAAAAATAGTTTTTTTAGCCTAACGCTCGTTAACTTTCAGGTTAGTGGCGTGTGAAATGACTATTTAAAAAAAATATATATATATTACTCCGTATTATTTTGATATAGCTGACCCGATAATTTAAATGAATCAAGTTTGAATTGAGGTTTTCTAACCACAAGCACGCCAACCCGAACGCAACCGAATTGCCACCCCTAAAATCACTTAACCATCCAAAGCAAAATATCCACTCCCGAAAACGACATCATTCCACTAACCGTTTCTAACCACTCACACTCACCTCACTCAAAACCCATCATTTTCTAACCACCAAAACCCTAACAAACCCTAAACCCTAACAATTTTTTCCGGCAATGGAACCACCACCGGCAACCGCAGAACCGCCACCGGCCGCCGTTGAACAACAACCTAAGGCAATTAGGAAACCGATAACTGAAATGACGGTTGAAGAAATGATAGCGAAAGCAATAGTTCCGGTTAAAAAGGAGTTTATATGTTCAGCACCTACTAGAGTTAATAGTGAGGTTAATAACAGTTCATCGGACGACGTCGTTACGGTTACGCCTTCGGTTGCGGTACCGGTTATTGAGAAGAAGTCGAAACAGCAGCTTAAAAGAGAAAGAAATCAGGTAGAAATTGTTGTTATTGAATGTCAGGCAGCTTGTTTTTGATATGTGAGTGTTTGTTTGGTTAGCTAATGTTCTGGAAAGCGTAATGTCGTTTTTTTTTTTGTAATTGTTGATATGTTGAGTTGTATGTGATGTAATTGCGTTAGTTTTGATGAGAGTAAGTGTAAGAGGATGTTTAGGATTGCTTAGCGGAAAAAAAGTAGATAAGCGGTTTTAAAATAAGTTGCAAGTAAATAGTGTTTGGTAAAAGAAAGGTAATAAGGGGGTGTTTGTTTAAGTTTAGATACGGGCTTATGAGATTATATGATTTCGGCTTATGTTTCATAAGCCCATAGGGGTGTTTGTCTAAGCATATTTGATGGGCTTATGAGGTTATGAGCTAATTAAAATTTCAATAAGCTCGTATGCCCATCAAATAGGCTTATAGTTTCTGGCTTATGAGCTTATTATGATTAAAAGTGGGAAAATAAGTTTGGTTAAGCTTATCTGACGAGCTTATTGAAAATTTCATTAGCTCATTTTTTGGGCTTATAAGTTTATGAACTTATAAACTTTATAAGCTCAAATTTACTAGCTCGGGCCAAGAAGTTTGTGCTTATGAGCGTATCAAATTTTTCAATAAGCTCGTTAAGTTAGCTTAGACAAACGCCCCTGAAAAAAAAGCTGAGTATCTGCCCAAACAAATGAACTTATGAAGTATAAGCCGAAATCATATAAGCTCATAAGCATACTTATAAGCTTAAACAAGCACCCCCAAAGTAGATACTTGAATATTGAGGCAGCTTATTTGCATATATTTAGAGGTTTTTAGCTTAGGTTCTATATCTGAGGGTTTAAAGGTCATTCAGATTAAGTAACAAATTAGCATTATGAATACGTAGGTTCGAGCCTATCATTGGGTACTGCCTATTCTGCTCGCAAAATAAGCAGATCAGCGGAAGCAAACAAAGCAGATAGGAAAAGAAAAAAAGTTTTGTGACAAAAGGGTGGAAGTATGCACCATTTTGGGTATTAGTCTTTTAAAATAATTTAAAGGATATTGTATTCTAGGCTGCACTGGTTTTGGCTTGTCAAGTGAAATCGGAGTTACACTTTATCATACACTGTGTTGTAGTGAGCATAGTTGAGTAAAATCTTATTGGAATAGTTTAAGCATGCTGTTTTCAAATAATCTGGGTATTGATCTGAAAACGAAGTTTGGTAGTTTTAGGGTCTTGTAATTTCTTTTTTGCTAGTTCTATATATCCGCTTGTTATATAATAAGCAAGGTGCATATTTTGATTGGATATTGACAAATTACACGTCTTTTATATTACAAAGCTTTTCAAGATGGTGATTTTATGTTTTTGGCTTGTTTAAACCTCTGTATGTGTGAATGTTTTGCAAGATTTGGAGTTGGATACTTGGATTAGGACGGTCGTTTTGCTCATAGTCAGAAATGTACATGTTAGTTGTAAAGTTTATGCTTTACTACTCTCTGCCCTTATGCAACACCTAGAAAGATGGTTATATATCATATATGAAGTGTTCTATTATGAGTCCATGACAAATACTTATGCAAATATCGATTGTATTGATATTGTTAATTTGCTATTGAATTTAATCTACTTTCAGCTATTGCAGTTGATGGAAGTGATTTGGTTGGTAGTGTTGAATTGTAGAACATACCACATTGTGGTTGAAATGCTCAGTGTATTCGTTCTTTTTGCTATTTGGGTTATAAGGTAGAGAATAGCAGCTGTTAACAATCATCTGATGTTTGATGATTTTACTTGCAGGAAAAGCAATCCACTCGTAATCTCTGTTCTATGGTTGCGAAGACGGGAAAAGCAGATTCATGTCCATTTAATGATAGGTGTCGTTTTAGCCATGACATAGAAGCATATAAGGCTCAGGTAAGATATTATTACAGTTCTGTAGTCATGTTCTCTCACTTTGTTTTGTTTCAAACTGATTTGTTATGGGACCGGATATTGTAAAATGCAGAAACCTGCTGATCTAGAGGGCAACTGCCCCTTTGACAGTGATGAAGGTCCATGTCCCTATGGATTGGCTTGTAGATATTTAGGTACACATAAGAACTCTGATGTTGCTAATGGAACTTCGAATATCCATAAGAACTCTGAAGTCAATGGATTGAAGAAAGAAGTCCAAAAGCTTTTGTGGAAGAACAACATGAAGTTCCCCAAGGCAGATGCTAAACTTAAAGCTCTTGGTCTAATGGTACGAATGGATAACACCATTTATATTTTTATTTGTAAAATAGCGGTTATAATTAGAAATAGTAGGCATCTAATCATGTATTCTTCATCCGGTAGATAAAAATAGTAGAACATATCTAATTTTCAAGGGAGCCTCTAGTTAAGGGGTAAATAGCCATGTGGTCCGAGTCTGTGTGTGCGTGTGTGTGCGTGTGTGCGTGTGTGTGTGTGTGTGATATTAAACACTGCATGGAAGAAATGACAAATCATGTGAGTTTCACTTTATTTAAATGCAGGGACCAAAATCAAAGAAGACAGTGGAGGCTGATAATAAAGACAAAAGTGAGACCGTCTCAGATTCTGCTGTCACAGATGAAAATGGTGGTGGTGAAATTGTTCAGAGTGAGTGCTGTTTAGAGATTCCGGAGAAAGTAGAAGGTCCAACTGGTGTTGATGATCCTAGACCCCTTAAGAGAGGAAAATCGTCAAGCGATGCAACATGTGATTTAATTGGAGGAAAACCGTTAAGTGATGCAACATGTGATTCAGTTGGAGAGACTAATGGTTTGTTCTTTATCTATAGTTGTTTGTTGTGAAATTACTCGAATGAGTTAATATCTATAACCTCATAGATTTAAACGTTTTCCTTGTATCTTGTGACAGGTGTAAGTCTCGAGGAGAAAGATCTTGATACCATTGGTGCACAATTAGAATCACTTCCAACTAATGACCATATAGAAACCGACAAAAGCTTAAAGTTACACCCACGTGAGAAGAAGCTAATTGATTTTAGAGATAAGCTATATCTTGCACCTTTAACCACAGTTGGGAACCTTCCTTACCGAAGGGTTTGCAAAGGGTTAGGTGCAGATATAACATGTGGTGAAATGGCAATGTGCACAAATCTTTTACAGGTTTGTAATTCTTCTTTTTCAAACACACTTGCTCATAATCTAATTGCTTCAAACACGTCTTGAAGGACTTGTTTGTAGGGTGATATAAAGCATTGACTTCCGCACCGTCATTCTTTTTCATATTGCTTTTACCACTATATCAACAGTTGTTTAGAACATATTTTTACGGGTTGTTTGACGAAGCTTATTATAGGAGCTTAACAGCTTTTTTTGTTTGAGAAAGCTATTGAGCATTTATGCTCTTTAAAGGTGTTTGGGTTAGCGTATTTTGAAGAGCTTATGTCTTCAATGTGGGTGATATAAGTCAATAAGCTTAAGCTTAACTATAAATAGTTTTTTGAGAAAGGAGCATGCGGAGCTATTCCTAGGAAAGCATGTGTAATCAAATATGAATGCTTCATACAGTATAGAGAACTTAAACATGACTTGATCTCATGAACAAACTGAGTTAGCTGACAAGGATACAAGGATACATTTTCTCTGCAAAAGGAGTTAAGTGACTCTACGTGGTTTCTAACGGAACCTCATATACAAGATTTATTGTTCATAAAGAGATCAATGTCATATGAGTTCTGATTGGCCTTAGTGAAGTAGCTTTATAGATTTAGTTGAAAAGTCGAGAACCTTCGTAGATATAATTGAGTTGATGACCTTTGTAGATGTAGTTGAGGAAACCTTTGTAGATATAGCTGAGCAGGTAGGAGGATGGAAGATGACTTTGGGGATAATTTGGAACTTTTAGAGACCATTCTTGTTCGTTATAAACATAGTTTTAACACATCGTGAATTAAGCCTTTCGAAAAATAAAACAATTAGTATTCGACATTTTTCTTGACAAATTGAAAGACATATAGTATTTTAGCCGTGGATTTGCGTGAAAAATCAGGGTTCGTGCTTATTGGCACTGACAAAATAATCATGTTTGCTCGAGGTTATTTTTGATTTAGGAATTTTCAACTTTAGTTTGTTGAAGGAAAGATGTCGAACCGTAGTCATTATGTGTTTAATCTCTTCATTTTTGTTCATGAACACCAATTAGGGTCTCTAAAAGTTTCAACGATTTTCCCTGAAGTCATTTTACGTCTCCTAAACTGCTCAACTAAACCTACAAAGACTCCTCAACTAAATTTGCATAGGTGTGTGACTGTAAATCTACAAAAGTACCTCACTAAAGCCCATAAAAAATTTCTGTGATATAACTACTCCCTCCGTACTGAAACAATGTTCACCTTGCCATTTATAGTTTGTCTTAGAATAAATGTCGACATCCTAACCAACTTGTGAAGTTTCCCATTTTGCCCTTAGTTATATCCAATTACAAAATTGTACTATAATTATACCTGTGAAAGTTTGGATATGTTACAAGGGTCAATTTTGCATTTAGCTACTAAACAGTGTAACCACTAGTTTCTAAAACTATAAGACACTTACTTTGGGATGGTAGTGGTAAGATACAGGGTTCCCTTAGGAACGACAGTTTATCATTTAACCCTTTGAGAGTATACGTATCCTTGTCAGCAAACTTATGTTCATGAAATCAAGCTGTGTATGTTTTCCGTGCTCCATGAAGCATTCATTTTTTGGGTATTCATGCTTTTATTACAAACCCATTTTCTCTTGTATCTTGGATTGAATGTTGCATTTTGTGTGGACAGGGTCAGGCAGCAGAATGGGCATTACTAAGACGTCATGCATCTGAGGATCTGTTTGGAGTACAGATATGTGGCGCATTTCCTGATACAGTTGCTCGAGCTGCTGAACTTATTGAGCAGGAATGTAATGTGGATTTCATTGATATCAATATGGGCTGCCCAATTGATCTTGTGGTTAATAAAGGGGCTGGGTCAGCTCTCCTTTCAAAACCAATGCGGATGAAAAATGTGATCCGAGCAGTTTCTAGCACAGTGGACATTCCAGTTACTATAAAGGTATTAAGAACACAAAATTAATTGAAGCATATTATATAACATCTGTTTGGTTTGGTATTTGAATAACATGGGTTTAACATATAATTTATGAGGCTTTCTTTGGTGTTTAGCTAATTATTCTGTTTGAATTCAATTTGTTTGCTGGTTTCAGGCACGAACAAGTTATTTTGAAGGTAGAGGCCGCATTGATTCTCTAATCGCAGATATTGGTCAATGGGGAGCAAGTGCTGTAACTATACATGGTAGGTCTCGTCAACAGCGGTACACCAAGCAACCTGATTGGGATTTTGTATACCAGTGTACAAGAAAGGCCCCGGATTTGCAAGTTCTTGGAAATGGGGATATCTTTTCTTTTTCAGACTGGAAAAAACATAAATCCGATTGCCCAGAACTTTCATCATGCATGATTGCTCGAGGGGCTTTAGTTAAGGTTTGTAACTAGAACAGTAACTATCTTGTTCCTTGACCACTGCTGAACTAATTATACAACTGCCGTTTTGTATGCCTACAGCCTTGGCTTTTCACCGAAATAAAGGAGCAGAGGGACTGGGACATCAGTTCTGGAGAACGGTTAAATATATTCAAAGATTATGTGCGTTTTGGACTCGAACATTGGGGTTCAGACACAAAAGGTATGCATTTTGTGCTAATTATTTTCATGTGTTACTTAAATAAGCGTATTGGAACGGTCCTACTTAATATGTTTCTAAAGAGCTGCTATTGTGGGACGGTTTGTGCAATAAATTCATGCATCCATTTTACAAAACCAGGATTACTTTTTGCATTTTTACAGTTGTATTGGGTTTTTATTTCTAGCTTCTTTAGCTTTGTGCATAAGTGAATTTGGTGGCGACAATATTGACCCCTTTATGTCCATGGTACTGGAACCGGAACCGCAACCAGAAGAACCAAGAACTGAAAATATGGAAAAGGTGGAACCGAGAACCGTCCCAAGTTCTTCGGTTCGGTTCCGGTATGGTACTCTGTTCCGGTATGGGAATTTTCGGTAATTCCCGACGAGTACCAAAGTGTGTAAAAAAATTCCTTTTTTTCGTTCTCGATAATTAATAAAGGACATGCTATAACAATACAAACACACACAAAAATGTTTCCAACAATGCAAATCGTTCCAATAATTTCATTTTCAAAATAACATAAACAAAAACACAAAATGTCAAAAATGCTTAATGCTTCGTCACTTGTTTCCCTTAATAACTTCGTACCGCTTCTTCCATCTCTTCAAAAGATCTTCAATTTCATCCACATTTATTGTAACATAGTATCTAAACAATTATGATCCCAATAAAAAGGAAAAAATATATAGAAAAAACTTACTTTCATGTTGATGATGATATTTGAATGTACTAGTAACTGTAAAATTGATAGTTTGGTATTGTTTGGAATATATTAAAAGTTAGGGTTTTAATTTATTTTGGGTCTTTAGGTTTTAGATCTTTTTTGTTACATCTTAGTAATGGGTATCCTCCCCCCCCCCCCCCCCCCCCCCCCCCCCTTTAAAAGGCTGCATGTACACAAAGTCGCAAAGAAACCTTATAAAATTTCATATCTTCCAAAGAGTCGGGTTCTTTTCGGAAAAGTACCGGAAACAGACGGTTCCGACCCGTACCATCCCAAGAACCGAGTCGGCACCCGTACGGTTCTTCGGTTCTTTTGGTTCCTCGGTTTTTTTGGACACCCCTTATGTATGAATGAGGTCGATTAAGTATAAGGGATCAAACAGGAATACAGAAAAAGTTGGCCAAAAACGGTCAAATGGATACAACATGTTGAAACTTGAAAATAGCCCAAAGTGTATTTTAATGCATAAAACCTCCTGAAACGTTTCAACTAAGGAAGAGATTTATGATGAAATACCAAAAAATATTGTGATTGCATTTGAGGCTAATAATCTGTATGGAGGTTAAGATTATTGTCAAAGAGTTTCTAGTCAATTCTTAGACCAACTTGGTTTTTGGTCCAACTTTATGGGATAGTCTTGATCATTTAGGTTTTTTTTATATAGTTAACGCAATTGTTGATCATTGTTCTTTGATTTATGCTATTCATCTGACACATAATCTGAGTATTTTATTCTGATGTTATTTACATGATATTTTAATATACAGGCGTTGAGACGGTTAGATCCTTCTTACTGGAGTGGCTTAGTTACACATACAGATATGTTCCAGTTGGTCTTTTGGAAGTCCTCCCTCAACGGCTGAACTCGCGCCCACCTGCATACTATGGTCGTGATGACCTAGAGACATTGATGGCATCTGAGTCTGCTGTCGATTGGGTATTCCTTCTTTTCTCTAAACTTCTCGTTTCTTTGGTTACCTTTTGGTTTGTTTGCAACTGCTCTAAATTAGGGTTGTGATTTTGACCGTTTACTTACATGGATGGGTTGTTAAGGTTTTTTTTTTTTTTTTTTTTTTTTTTTTTTTTTTTTTTTTTTTTTTTTTAATAATCCTAGGATATTTAGGACGTATCAAACAATTATAAAGTCGCAGAGTTTATTTCTAATGCTTAAAGCCTCCAACAATTTTATTAGAGAAAAAGAATTTTATCGAATTTACATTGCTTATATAATAAGCTCAAATTTTGGATGGAAAAGTGTCGGCTCCAAACCTACCAAACTTACCCATGTTGACTTGTTACACGACCCTTCCAATTTGCCACCTGTGTTGTGTTAGTCCATCTCTGATAAAGGAGGGCCTTTTGCTTTTGCTCGCATTAATTTCCAGAGTCAATTGTGGTACAACTTTCATTGTACAAGTTACAGGTCAATATTGGCCTATTAATTACTGTTTCTTTTTCCAGTTGTAGAGGAGAATCATAATTTTATTTTCTTTGTGCAGATTAAAATCTCCGAGTTGTTACTTGGTAAGGTTCCTGATGGATTCAGATTTTCACCAAAGCACAAATCCAACGCTTTCGACAAAGCTGAGAATGGCTGATTCATCAAGTATCGAGTTTTTTCACTTAAATTTTTTTGTTATATGGAGTTTTATTTGGTAATCGAGGCGGTGCTTCTGCTGTATGAGATTTTGTGGTATTGAACCTGAGAAAATTAATGGTAGTAAATCCATACAAGTTGCAATGAGAATTGCTAAAAAAGCAAGAAGTGTATCCACACGAATGCTAGTGGTATGCCTAAATAGAACTGCCATAAGAATATGCTAGCGATGTTGCCGGTGAGGACATAATCGTGAGTTTTAATTGAAAGCGATTTGAATATTTGTCGGTCTTGATTTCGAAAGTGGATTTCACAATTTTTCCATATTGTGTCTTGACAAGATCAATAGTGTTGTGGTCAGTAACAGATTTTGGAAAGTTTGATAAGTCATTTACTAGTATAAGTTAAGACCTTGATACTGAGATTATTAGAGTAATGGTAAAAGAAAAGGATTTTGCGACATTTTTATATATGGGGCAATTTTATATCTCCCCAACTAAAACTTGAAAATTTCATATTTACTCGCATTATGCTTTAATAACAATACCTTTTAACTAACTAATTCTGTTTAGATGACTAACTTACCTTGTGGTGTATCTTGTTACATACAGTTGCTACACTTGATTAGCTAGGTATCTTAATTGTAGTCAATTTACTAAGGCTTGATGCCATGATACTCGACAGTCATAAGGATTCAATTTCTGCATCCTTTCAACTATAGTACTCGTATTTGTGCTAGATGGATGTCACTGAGTCACATGAACCTCATTACCTCACGAGTCGTTTCTAAACTCCTTTAAGAATGTTGAAGGATTGTTAGAAATGTGTTTTAATAGTGATGGTATGATATCGATTACTTAATGAAATAACTAGTTGTGATAAGTTGATCTTAAAAAACACTCTTGATATCGGTGGCATACGACCCGTTCATGCTGATCATAAACCATATACTGCTGTGAGGTCTCTAAGCTAAGAAAAACAAAAACTTTAATAGAGCCACACTCGAGTCACACTCCAAACGAGAAGCAGAAGTGAATAAAGACAGTTTCGGTTTGAGTCTTTGAGATATTGTTTTCTTTGATTTATCAGTCTGGATATTTTCCGTAGATATGTTTAAGCCAAAACTAGTGGTCAATACGACATCATATGTGAGGAGTTATAGAATAAAAATCTAGATATGTCTTTATTGACTTGTGCACAAATATGATGGTCCAAGAAAAAAGATTCTTCACACTTTTATCTCAAATATCACTTCTTTTTTTTTTTTTCTCTTTCTTTTCTTTTTTTCTCAAATATCAGTATATCATTTTTTTTTTCTCTTTTCTTTAAAAAAAAAAACAGAATCTCACTGATCACTTGGGACTTGTGTATACAGACCAAGAATCTTGTTCTTTTCATCCAAATGTCAATACAAGCCATTATAAATGTCTTACATGCAACCACATATGTGTTGCATCCTCTTTCGACCCATCTTTATATTTGGCATTGATTCTATTCGAACCCAAGGTTCTAGTAAAGAGGCACAAACCGAAAAGTCGATTTGACTAATTTGTTTGGTTGAATAGTTCTTATAAACCAGTATTTGTCAATATTGCTTTTAATCTGAAGATGTCTAAGTCTTTGTATGTTGTCCTCAAAAACTTGAAAGGACATTTTAGGTTTGAATATGTTAAAGGGGCAACCCGCGTACCTTGTTAACTTTTTGGACTT
Organism: Artemisia argyi; assembly: GCA_030686995.1. Classification (NCBI taxonomy): domain Eukaryota; kingdom Viridiplantae; phylum Streptophyta; class Magnoliopsida; order Asterales; family Asteraceae; genus Artemisia; species Artemisia argyi. Next base: position 105,427,030 of record CM060696.1, read on the forward strand.
GAAACTACAACCACCGGATTAGTAAGACACATTTAAATCATAATGTAATTTATTAGACCAGGCGTCGGTTGGTTGAATATAGCCGAGGCACAAGAAAATAGCAACGCATATCATGTAAGTTTGTAGTATAACAATGGTGCACGCCTATACAAACTTAATGTAATGGTAACGCATACTTGGTTTAAAAACACGGCAACATTGCTTCCACGAAACAAGATACTACAAAGTCTATGTGAAAGGCATATTTCCAAGAACATTTAAGTAGTATGAGACTGTAATTGTAATGAAATACGTGAATACTTTCCCAGATTCACACTTGAAAGAAAATGAAAGCCCCAAATTCGTCTAACAAACACATCCGAACACGAGTTCTAACATAAAATTAAGATCATGAAACTTTAAAGTAACCAATATTAACTTTTGAAATAAGCTTATAAAACCTTTCTAACAAAGAAAGTGCAAGTGTTCATAAGCATATAAAATCTTTTGTAATACTAATGCATAACGAGTTCAGAAACCTGTATATACAAACGGCACCATGATTTCCCCAAAAACATAATACTAAAATACCAAGCTTACATTTCTAATATCATTAAAGTCGCATGAAGCTGTAAACAATAAGATTATTCATAATAGATCATTCTTCTACATAAATAAAACCATATAAAGAAGTAAAAATGTTCCATAAAGATCCAAACTTGAAGAAGAAATAACCCAAAATTCATCTAAAGAACACATAAAACATAAGTTGTTTCACCATAAAACCAAGATCAAGAAACTTTTAAATCCTTACCCCACAAAAAGATTCAATCATGTTTCAGTTAAACAGTCACTTTATCATCTTGTTCTTCAGCTTTCAAATCCAAACCGTCGTCCACATTTTGATCTTCCGATCCTTGTAGCCAACCACCATCAATGGCATCAATACTTGCATTCAACCCGTCGTCAACAGAATCACCAACCTTTTTCACGATCCCACTAGGTAACACCGGATATTTCCCGGAGAAACATGCATAACAGAAGTTTGGGGAATCCTCAGCCAGCATTCTTTTCAAACTATCAATTTCTAGAAACGCGAGCGAATCACACCCAATAAACTCCCTAATCTCCTCAACACTCATTCTATTTGATATCAACTCATTAGGACTCGGTGTATCAACTCCATAGTAACACGAAGCAATAATAGGCGGACTAGCAATCCTCATATGAACCTCTTTAGCACCCGCTTCTTTCAACAAACGAACTATTTTAGAAGAAGTAGTCCCTCTAACAATCGAATCATCAACCACCACAACACGTTTACCTTCCAGAACCGCCTTCACTGGCGACAACTTCAACTTAACTCCAAAATCCCTAATCCTTTGAGACGGTTCAATAAACGTCCTACCAACATAATGCGACCTAATCAACCCTTGTTGAAAAGGCACCCCCGCTTTATTCGCATACCCAATAGCCGCAACCACACCCGAATCCGGAACCGCAATCACAACATCACAATCAACCGGTGACTCAGTCGCCAAAATCTCTCCAAATCTCCTCCTCGACTCATACACAGACTTCCCAAACACAACCGAATTAGGCAAAGCAAAGTAAATATGCTCGAAAATACACGACTTAGGCTCAAAATGAGGCATCAAACAAAGCGACTGAATCCCATCTTTATCAACAATCAAAACCTCACCAGGGTTCACCTCTCTCTCATATTTCGCCTCAATCAAATCCAATGCACACGTCTCGGATGCAAAAACAACAGCACCATTACTTCTCCTACCCATAACTAAAGGCCTAAAACCATAAGGATCCCTAACCGCAACCAGCTTATCCTCAGTAATAAAAACCATACTATAAGCCCCTTTCAGCTTCTCACAAGCCTCAACAATCCTCAAAAAGAAAGGCCTTTGTTTACTAATAGCAATCAAATGCAAAACAACTTCAGTATCACTACTAGTACCAAAAATAGAACCATTCTCTTCCAACTCATCTCTTAAAGTCTGATAATTAACTAAGTTACCATTATGTGCTACACCAACTCTACCAAACCTATAACCAGCAACAAAAGGCTGAACATTTTTTAACATAGATTGACCAGCAGTAGAATATCTAACATGTCCAATAGCATTATCACCTGGTAACTGGTCCAGCTTTGACTGATTAAAAACCTCAGAAACAAGCCCAACACCAGTCACAGATTTCAGTATCCCTTCAGGTGTAGCAGTCACTATTCCAGCACCTTCTTGACCTCTATGCTGCAAAGCATGAAGTGCTAAGTAACAAAGCCTTGATGCTTCTGGGTCACCATAAATACCCACAACACCACACTCTTCCCGAGGCTTATCATCATCATCATCATCAAGAAATTCATCTGGGTATGAATTATTTTGGATTTTATGAAATGGGTATGAATCTTTTTTGGAAATGATGGAGTCTTTGTCATCTGGGTATGAGATGATGTCTGAAAGGGGGTGTTTGGCAAAGGTGGTTATTCGGAATTTGTTGGGTTTTGAGAAAAATAAAGAAGTGGGTTTTGTGATGGTGGTTGAGGTGGTGGTGATGGTGGCGGAGGCGGTGGAGAAGGTGGCGGAGGCGGCGGCTGCCATTGTTGTGGTACTGTGTGTTTGTGTGTGTGTGTGTTTTGAGTGTGTGTTTGGGGCTGTGAATAGCCAAAGTGGAACGGCTAGGTTTTGGGGGTTTTATGTTGGGGAAATGTCGAAAGTACCCGGTTATTTCGTCTAATTTGTTGTACTTTTGTAAAGTTAGATTATACCATGATTAAAAAAGTACTAGTTGTAAACATAGCCTTAATTTTACATTAAAAAATCAAAAATTCAAAAGCATGCATAAATATTATCTTTTATATAATAATAGAATTACGTAATTTCGGAGTTATTGTAAAACAATTCTTATTGAAAAAAAAAATGGGCTAATAGGAAAACTCGATTTTGACACGTAGGCAAAATCAAGCAATATAATTGGTCAATAGAAAGTCAAAATTAAATTGATTTTTGTTAAACTTAATAAATTTAGTGAAGAAATTTGGTTAAGAAAAAAATGTATAAAAACATAAGTGTCAAATTTATGAAAACAAAAACTTAAAAAAATATAAAGTAATTAATAAAACTTTAGTGGTTGAATTTTAAATAAATTATGTAGACCTAAGTGTAAAATTACAAGTTTTCATGTTTTTTAATAACTTTAGAAAAAACACAAATAACCACTTACACTTTATACCTCTTATACTTTATAATATTACATTTGTTTAAAATTACATGAATATTAGTATTAGTTTTTAGACATTTATCCATTAAAATTACAAAATTTGATAAATATGTGAATGTATAATTAAGTTGAGTTGCTGATTTACATAATATATGAATGTATTTTAATGTACCAAAGATGTACTATAGTGTCTATACGGAGAATTTTATAGTAGGAATTCTTAGCAGGTGTCTTTGAATGAGTTAATGAAACTTAGCAGGTGTTTGATGTCATTGATAACACTATGGGTATCAACAAACGGTCTAAATATGAGTGTCTTTTACCTTGATGATTTAGGCTAATTGTAAAAAAAGTTGAACTAAAGTGAAAGGTCGGTAAAGATTCGAACAATCCTAAAAGACTTGCGAATGTACTGTTTGTCATTTTTTTCATGCATTTATAATTTACTTATACAAGTAATTATAATTTCTTTATATAGTTTGGTCTCATAAAAAAATTACTTTTATACATTATACATAAACGTAAGATTAAATTTGAGTTCTACTCACTACATTTTTTTTTCTCTTTATGTAATAAAGAAGCTATAGTTTAAGCATCTATCTAATTTGGTAATTTTATGATCAAACATGAGAAGTAAATAGCACAAACTTATAAAAATATAATTTTTCAAACAAAATTGTACATTAGTAAACATGGTATGATGGTTATTAATAATCAAGGAAATGAATCAATTTTCAAAGCTATCTAAATATGCTACATATTTTAACAAAAATATAAGTAAAAGAAATACCAGAACACATCGTAAATTGATCACATGGTTTGCAAAACTAAAAACATATATCACTAACATTTTATACAATATTTTGCTTGAATAATAAAATATAATTTTTACAAAAGCATTCTCCTAAAATAATAGGTAGATTATAACATATATACATATGATTTTGTATTTTTAGTCTGCCAAGTAAAACCAATTAAAACATGTTAAGTGATTCATTTGTTAATCGATAATAATACATAATCAAACCGAAAATTTAAAAACCATGTGCGTGCACATGCATTATAACTAGTAGTAAACTAGACGAGTATTTGTGCATAGCAAGGAGATTTTCTAGTACATGTGAAGGGAATTTGATATTTACACGGATATTTTTTATCCGCACACATACAATTGACCCTTATATCCTTATACAACATTTAACCCCTTCTCTAACGTGCTCTATTTATCATTTTTCCTTTACTTTCGGTCAACACCCTCTCCACCTATTTTGATAATGAAAAATAAAACCAAAAATAAAAATAAAGTGAGTCTTTCTAAATTATTTTATAATTCATTGTTTACTTTTTCAAGACAAGAGGTTGTTGCTGGGAAAATCTATTCGCACTACAATTTCTACTATATGCACGAACAATAAAACAACATATATTTGACGTCAAATCATTCCCGTTGTTGCTTCGTTCATTTATGAAATTTGTGAAAATAGTAAAATAAAATTAGATCATAAAATTTTGTATATAGTTGCTTATTGCAGATTTGTTTAACAACACCCGGAATTCAAGCCTTAAATTCCCTTACCTAGATACAAATTGCAAATCAAAAGGTTTACAAAGATCCAAAGGTCATTTTGAAGATGTTTGTGATAAATTTGTTGAAAACTTTGTGGGTGAAATTAAGGTGTCTCCGTGGAAATGATACATCTTCTGGGTGAAATTGACGTTGCACGGGTGGAAGGCCACTGCAATGTTGTCAACGTTGGTGTTGGTGATGTTTAGATGGTGCAAAAAAGAGGATAATAGGAGGAAGCGGTTTTGGCGTAATATTCCCGGGTATGATAATAAATTAAAGGTTTTGAGGGCATATTAGTCAATGCATATTACTATATATACTAAAAGGCAGAAACGATTACTGTAGCAACTACAGTGCTTGCTACAGTACTCGCTACGGTATTTTTTTTTTTTTTTTTGCGCCACGTGTCGCTATAGTACTCGCTACAGATTTTTTTTTTTTTTTTTTACATAAATTTCGTTATGAAAATTTGTTTTTTCAAAAAAATAAAAATAAAAAAACACAAAAAATAATACACTTACAAAAAATTTCTTATACAAATTTGTTTAAAAAAAAAAAAAAAAAAAAAAAAAAAAAAAAAAAAAACATACCGAAAAAACAAACAACCCAAAAAAATTCCAACCGCAATGCAAAAAAAAAAAAGAAAAATTCGTAAACATAAACAAATTATGCTTCCAAGTAAACATATGCATACTTCAAATAACAAAATTATTAATTACACCCTACAACCCACAAAATACAAAACACAAAACACACCCGCCGCAACGCGCGGGCTACCCAGCTAGTATATACTAAAAGGCAGTACATGTATTGTATCAACACTGTTGCTACAGTGATTGTAACAGTAGTTTGTGATTCCGGTTACTGTAGCATGGTATTGTTCATTTTTTTTTTTTCTGAGGTTAAATATTTAACAAAAACAGCACCTCAGGTTAAATTTTAATTTCAAAGATAGTCCCAAAGGAATAACTTTGCAACGTATCGATCCCGTTAAAAATTATTGTTCATTCGTTAAAACAATGTTCATCAGTTTTTTTTTTTTTTTTTAGTTTTTAGTTTTTTTTTAGACCACCTCAGGTTAATTTTTAATTCAAAGTTAGTCTCAAAAGACTAACTTTAAAAAAATAGTACTTGCGTTTATCGATCTTTCGCAAATTTAGTCGTTAATAACAAAAATATTTTTTTTCAATCGTTTTATTTCGAGTTTAGATTAACCACAACATTTTCGCAATAATTTTTTTCAAACGTTTTATTTCAAGTTTATATTAACCACAACATTTCCGCAGCAATGCACGAGTACTCCCGCTCGTTAATTTTCTATGTATGAATCAATACATTTCGTGTACATATAAGTAGCTTTTAATTAAAAAATTTATTAATTGCTCATACCTAGTTTATGTAATAAGTGTGGGAAAAATATTTTTTTATCAATCAAATATAGCATTAATTACATACTCCTATTGTAATTTATTTATTTTTTATTTGCTGAATTTTTGTTTTTGAGATTGAGGAGTTACATTAAATTGAAAAATTATAATTGGTTATAGTGTTGAGTAAAGATACAGATGGTGACATTACCAAATGACTGAGGGGGTGCTTGGTGGGGGGTAAAGGGAGGGTGGGGAATGGGTAAGGAATTGGAAAGGGCCCACATCCCTTCAAATAAGGTGCTTGGTTAGAGAGGGGTAAGGTATTGATTACCCCGTAGTGGGTAATCAACCTTTATAGAGTAAATTGGGGGATAAGGTATTGATTACCCACCTCACTCATTCCTTTGCATTCCTTTCCCTTTACTCACTTTGAACCAAGCGGACCCTGAGTTTCAAACGGGCCATTCAATGTGATGACTCATTGACCGGCGTGTGCTAGTTGCTAGTCAATGATGATAGGTGATACTCCGTAAATAACAAGTTGTTGGACTTTTTTTATTTTTTTATTTTTTTTGGCTGAATACTTGCAATTCATATTCAATATTAATGGTATCCTTTACTTCCTGTATTTTCTAGAGTTCTCATGGACAAAGAGTACGAAAATGATAATATATGTAAATTTATCTGGGAAATACCATGGTGAATGGACAAACAAAACTCCACCATTTAACCATTTTCTAGCCATTAAAGTACTGTATTATCTTAATTGGAGTATTATTTTGGAAGTTTTCTAACGGTTGAAAATGATTTCAGCACCACTAAAATGGGAGTTGATTGGCACACTCTCATTTTTTATCCGCACACTCAAATGTACAAACTGGCAAAGCGGCATCAAACAAATGTACAACTGTTTATAGCACAGGATGGAGTGTGCAAATAAAAAAGAAGAGTGTGCAAATCATTAGCCCACTAAAATAGTCTAATACACAAACGTAGTCAAACACTGGTGCTAGGCTCGAGGTTTGAATTGAAAAACTTTAAAATAGTGTTATTGAATTCATGTTTACGGAATAAGTTTTTGGCATTACAATAGGAACTTTAAATTAGAATAAATAAAAATATATATGTCGATTTTATTAAGAAAAAAAAAATAAAAGAAAAGGTTTAATTAAACTATACTACTTATAATACATATTAGACTATTTCTTTTATTAAATTTTTAAAATTTTTTAATATATATTTTAAGTAAATCCAAATATTAAAGCTTTATGTACAATTAATTTATTCACAATCATGTATATTAAACACCTGCAATTAATACTTTTCTTAAATAACTCATTTAATAAAAAATGCAACCATTTTACTACATAGTACAATTCAATCAAGCTATTAATCATCTATTGTTAAAACCCAATAACTCAAACACTTAAAACACCAGAAAAAAACATAATATACGCAACTTAAAAGACCAGCATGTACAACTTAAAGGAACAACATGGTTAAAGTTACTTAAATATAAAATTCTCACAATCTATAAAGTTATTGTAACGAAAAACATAAAATTAAAATACATTAATCGCCACAAATTTTGTTACAGGGTATCCGCCGTTGCATCGCACGAGGACCCTGATAGTAAAACATTAGTAAAAAAGAAATATATCCACTATAAACATCAAAATGACATATATACTTAAAATACAAGTTTTTAAATGCATGATATAGAATGTAGTTTAAACATGTTTTGGGCAAATATGATATTACAATATTTTACTTGAGTATATATAGAATTGCTCTTTAATAAATAATATTAAATTAAATAAATTTATTAGTTTTCATTTTTTTTAATGACGGCCTTAAAAGCACTAGTTAAAAACTTAAAGGTTGTTAATTGAAACCAAACTTTTCTTTAAATCAATTTAGTTAAAAACTTAAAGTTAAAATATGCATTTAATACACAACAATTAAATTTACAAATCAATTTAGTTACATATGATTTTAATTTAGGGTAAAGTCCATAAAATAGCAACATACTTTCTTAACTTTACAGAGTTATGCAACAAACTATTTTTATTACCAATTTAGTATGTAAAACTCGCTAATTTTTGACATTATAGTGATTTTGCTCACAGGCAACCGGTTTAATAATTAAAATGACCGGCGCATATTTTTTTTCTTTTTTTTTTTTTTTTTACTGAGTTGGATATACCACGTGGATTAAATTTGGGTATAAATAGAAAACGACACATTCCTTAACCACATTTCTAACGTTCATAAAATAGCAACACACAAACCCTAAGATAATTAGTCATCTAAACATTCAAGATGGTAAAAGGTAAGATTATAATTGTTATTTATATATGTCAATTGATGTTTCCCCTCTGTTAATTTCAGTTAAAACCCTAATTTTAACAAACCCTAATTTTTACGGACCCTAACTTTTTTCTTGTTTTATAATTGCAGATAAAGTTTTCACTGTGAATTTACACCACGATGGGGTGTTTGTTCCTAGCCCTTTAAGATACTTGCAAGGTGATGAAAAACAAATCACTAATATCGACTTTGAAGGTATGAGCTTTACTGATTTTCGTGAGGTTATCATTCATTTGGTTCATGCGATTGTGCATAGGTTATATTACTGTCCCCTTAAAACACCTTTGAATGTTGGTATTGAAGAAATTAAGACAGATAATGATGTTGAAGAGTTTCTTAGGGTAGGGTATGAAAACAAATGGTACATTGACTTGTATGCTTAACATTTTGACTATAATGTCATGGACTTTATAAATGAGGAAGCAAATAGGATTGTAAGTAGTGGCTCAAGTGATGAATACTATAGTAGTGATGAGTGTGAGGATTTCCCTGATGTTGATTTTCAGAATGAAGGGGAAGACAATGTAGTTATAAAGAATTTAACCACCAAAGACCCATTCCTAAATAAAATGTGCCCAAACAGTGACATGTATGTTGACTATCATGATCACTTAATCCCTCAAGCAGAATGTGAGGCTTTAGATGACCCTGATGCTGATATCATTGAGCCTAGTTGTCAAGTAAAAAAAGGTGTTTCTTATCCCAAACATGACCCTAAAACTCTTTGGAACAAAATGACACCTGTCTTAGGTATGAGGTATGAGCATCCTGACCAATTGAAGCTAGCCTTAGCCAACTATGGAGTAGCAAATGGCTACCAATTGTGGTTTGAAAGAAATGATTGGAAGAGTCTCCTAGTGTATTGTGGTAGGAATGTTGAGGATGGTAGGCCTGCTGGGAGGTATACTAACAAAAAATGAAAGGTCCAAAAGTCTTTGTTTATTGATGATGATGCTAGTACTAGTAAGTCTCCTAAGAAAAAAAAGAAGTCTACTAAGTCTCCTAAGAAAACAACAAAATACAGAAACTTGCCTAAGAAAAAGGTTAGTTTCAGTCAACCAATCATCACCAGGGGTAGAAAAAGGGGGAGGGATGTAGCACTGATGGTGAGGGAACTAGTTCACCAGTGATTAACCCAAATACCAACTCACCCAAACCACCTGAATCACCCAAGACTACTAGTAAGAGGTTAAGGGATGCAAAGAACAAGCTTCCTGTTTGTGGTTTTAGACTATGGGCTTCATGGATGAGCAATGAGCACTCATTCCAGATCAAGACATTGAAACCAGACCATAAATGCTCTAGAAACTACAATCTTCGTTCCCTGGTCACTTATAAATGGATAGCATGCCACATGTCTAAAGAGATCCTTAATGATCCTTTCATTCCTTACATTAAGATGAAAGGTTTAATAAGGGAGAAGTTTCTGATTGATGTATCTTTAGGACAGTGCAAAAGGGCTAAGCAAAGGGCTTTGTTTAACCATGAGGGAGGGTTAATTGAGCATTATGGTAGGTTGTGGGACTATAGGAGGGCACTGTTAGATTCAAACCCTGGTTCCACTTGTGAACTTGATGTGGAGGAAACAAGTTCTGGTAATAGTTATTTCAAGAGATTTTATATTTGTTTCAAGGGTGTTAAAGAAGGGTGGTTGCAAGATTGTAGAAGAATCATAGGGTTAGATGGTTTCTTTTTGAAGCATACATGCAGATGTGAGTTACTCACAGCAATGGGTAGGGATGCCAACAATCAAATGTACCCCATTGCTTGGGCTGTTGTGAGGGTTGAAAACTATTTAAATTGGACATGGTTCCTTTCACTTCTTCATGATGATCTCAACCTGCTACAAGGCACAGGATTAACACTGATTTCAGATTCAGATAAGGTAAGTATGTTTATATTTTGTAACTAGTCATATACTTTAACTGTTTTATAACATGATATATTGTATACAGGGCCTGTTAGAAGCTGTTGGTGATTGGTTGCCTCATGCAGAGCATAGAAAATGCACAAGGCATGTGTATGCCAACTTCAAAAAGAAGTATAGTGGTTTACAACTACAAAGCCTTTTTTGGAGGTCAGCATCAAGTACTATGGAGCAACAATTTAATGCAAGGATGGATGACATAAAATTGGAGAATAATGAGGCTTATGAGTACCTGATACAAAGAAATCCAAATACATGGTGTAGAGCATTCTTCAATCTCAATGTTAAGTGTGCTGCATTTGAGAATGGGATATCAGAGAGTTATCATAGGGCTATCCTGTTACAAAGATCAAAGCCCATTATCACCATGTTGGAAGACATCATGATATACATCATGCAGAGGTTATTGGCAATGAACAAGTTGGCAATTAACTTAGAAAACACCATAACCCCAACTGTTAGGAAAAAACTTGAATACCTCAAGTCAGAGTCAAGGTTACTATTTTATTACTTAATACAATGATTCAATGATTGTTTACATGGTTGTTTCACTAACAGGTGTATACATTGTGGAAAACTAGAAGGGGGTTGAATAGTTTACCGTTTAAAAACTTTAAACTATCAAATGTCTATTTTTAGCTTGTTCTAATATAAAAGATGTTACTTGTAGTTTATGACTAACATCACTTAAAACATGTTATCACACAAGTACAATCAACAAGTCACAACACAAACAATCACATAATGCAAATATTAAAGTAAGGCAATAAGTAAAAGGAAAGTGCAAACCGAACACGAGGATTTATAGTGGTTCGGTCACGGATCTCCTCTCCGCCCTACTCCACTCCTCGAGTACCCAACTCGAGAGTTACTTCACTAGATCAACAACCTCTCTTTTCGGCGGAGAAAACCTTACAATCGTCGCTTACACTTTTACCGATACTAAGCTAGATGTCGAGTTCTTTTACAAGGGTACAACCACTCCCATCGTCACTTACACTTTTACCGACACTAAGCTAGATGTCGAGTTCTTTTACAAGGGTACAACCACTCCCATCGTCGCTTACACTTTTACCGACACTAAGCTAGATGTTGAGTTCTTTACCAAGGGTACAACCACTCCCGCTATGTTTTGTGGCCCAACATAAAAACCTTGTGTTTTATGGCACAAACACATAAACCATCTAATCTATATTGTTATGATACAATGATGATCCAAGACATAAAAGTCTAATGGATATGCATACATAATAAACATGAACTCCTTGAATAAGAAGTCTTCAACCATTGAGGATGTCAAGTGCCCTTGAATCTTCATATGTTGGAATGTTTTAATGAATGATGACTTCAAGATCTTGCAACCTTCTTGGTGGATCATGAAGTATGATATGCTTACAACAAAGATGAATGTTAGAAGCATTATGATCATTTTGGAAAGGGTGATCTACATGGTTTCCTTATTATCTATGTTTTTTTTTTTTTTTTTTTTTTTTTTTTTTTTTTTTTTTTTTTCATCACACTTCTAAGTAAAACATGAACTTCTATTTATAGGCAAAACAAGTAGAGAAGTTTTCCAAAACCATGTTCCAAAACCATGAGTTACTATTAGAGTCAACATTGACAAGACATATGCATATACTTGAAACTCAATGTTGACAAGACAAGACATATATGTTTCCTAGTCAACTTACAAAGACTATGACACACCTTACACACTCTTTGACCAAGTCATTTTCCAAAGATGTTTCCAAGCAACTACAATCTATGACACATCTTAAATGATATTTGACAAAGATAATTTCCAAATATAGTTTTCCATTTTATGAAAAAATACATTTAGACAAATGTATATATTAACTTAAAAAGGTAAATTACTTGTATAAAAAATATATTAGCTAGCTATATAATATTTAATAAGTTACTAAAAATGTTTTATGTACTTACGTTGTTATAAGACACATTTTTATATATTGTAAACTTACTAATATTATCTAGACACCTAATGTGGCACTTATTCTATTTAACACCTAAAGTGTACTTTGACACCTAAAATACTTAAAGACTCCTACAGTATTTTAGTCATTCTAAATGGTTGGTCAAGGGGTTTGATCATAATGCTACATAACAAACATGTACGAACCTGTGTTGTAGCATACGACGACTCGAGACGTTGAGACAAACAATGATTACAAGTAACTTGTACATTTTACGTTATGTATCAAGTTACACGTTTGTCATCAATCAAAACAAACGAGACTGTATAGATTAAATATCGTAATATTTGCACTAACAATCTCCCCCTTTTTGATGATGACAAAATATGTAAACGTGATAGAACGAAAAATGTAAAAAGCTACTTGTGTCCGTATAACTTACTTGTATCCGCAACACCTTCTACATTTCCTTCTCCGTTTACACTCTTCTCCCCCTTTTGTCGAAACATAAAGGGGTGTGTCCTTGGAGTTAACTTAGGTTCTCCCCGAAATGGCGAGCTTGCATTATCCCTAGTGAAGTTAATTCTTCAACTCCAATTTCCTAAGGTTGTTGCGTCCCTTAGGTTGTTAGCGGATCCATGGATCAAATTAAGTTCCTTGACCTACATCAAGGTTAGTGTTGTGCAACATAAAAATTATACGAAAAATGCATGATGAATAAAAATCATTTTGGACTATGTTGACTTATCTCCTTATTTTTTTCGAAACACAAAGGTGCGTCGAAGAATGAGAATAAAGAAAAATGCGTGCATGTTTCCCCTATATTGTAGCTCCCCCTTGATCAGTACTCCCCTTTGCTAGGGTCCCAACGTATATGACACAAGAAATAAGAAAGCTACAAAAACAAAGGTTAGTGCATGATTAGCTCCCTCTTGATCAATACTCCCCGTTGCTAGGGTACCAACGTATATGATACAAGGATAAGAAAGCTACAAAAGACACAAGGTTAGTGTATGATTGATTCTCCCTTGATCAATACTCCCCGTTGCTAGGGTACCAACGTATATGATACAAGGATAAGAAAGCTACAAAAGACACAAAGGTTAGTGTATGATTGAATCCCCCTTGATCAATACTCCCCATTGCTAGGGTACCAACGTATGTGATGCAAGGATGAAGAACACTACAAAATAAAAGACAATAATTTTCCTATGCTTGACGGAAGCTCCCCTTGTTAAAGGGCGTCAATATGAACCTACAAAAAAAATTAGTATAGTGAAAGTTTTGTCTTTAGACAAGCATGTCCTCTACAACAACGTGTATAGACGATGCAATATGAGTGCTTGATGGATATTCCTCTTACGTCAAGAAGCACCTAAAATGAAAGAAGGAAAATATTCGATGCGAACATCATCCTTAGATGATAATGCTTATATACGATCTAGCGTATATAATGGTGAACCTACAATGAAAGAGTTAGTGCAATATATTTCATCTCAAAGAAAAGTAAGATGTAAATATATAAATTATATAAGCGACTCAAAGTAGAGAACCATGAAACCAAAAAATCTCATGAGGTGTATGCTTCTAAAAAGAAATGCAATCATAAGAAAAATGTGAATATAATATGATAGGAACCTACTAAGCAAAGCCTAGAAGGAAGACATGAGGTTGAAATGCTTAAAGAGGATGGTGCTAATGGTGTTAGAGAGAATGCGAATATGAGAAAAATATATAAATTTCTGCAGGTCTGGCGGCACCAAACGAATACACGGGCGGAACCCTGGTTTTGGTTCCGCCTGGTCCGCTGGGCCAAAACTGGGACTACCCAGAAATTTCACGGGCGGAACCCAAAATTTGGTTCCGCTAGACTGCAAATTCTTAACAGACCAGGTTTCCGACGGTCGAAACGATTTTCTAGTTTTGAAATTTTTCCTAAAACAGAAGCACACTATTAACACGCGTATCGATAGAGTTTTAACGATGGCTAACGATTTTCATTATACTTTAGTAAAAGTATAGAAAATTTGACAACATCACAAGATTAATAGGAATAGGTTTTACACTAATCCATGGTGGTGATGATTAGTGAAAGAGTTGATGAAGGTGGTGGTTATAATGCATGAATTTAGAAACTCGTATGTATAACAAATGCTATGACGAATGTGCATATGGACTTATGCAATCTAAGATTCACAACTTAAAGGGATAAAGGAAAATGTGAATGGGCATTGATATTCAATGACGGCTATGGGTTATGATTTGATCGATTAGGATTGACGCTAATGAAAACGAAATACGTTTAGAAATAGTGACCTATATCGAACGACAATGGATGAAAGAGTACTAACATGGTTTAGTCCTGCATGACCTTTAATGACATTATCATCTACCAAAGATGATGTATCATGCCACAATGTATGCTTGAATAGGTTAAAAAAGAAGTGAAGACAATAGGCACCTAGGAACAAGAATACCATATGAAAAGAGTAATAAAAAAAATGCTAAATACCTATATGAGGATGAGAATGACATCATATGATGCGAGAGTGTTGGTTAGACCAACGTGTTGAGAAAGTGTTGGGAATGATGGCTTTGATTAATATATCGTTTGCGCTGACAATGACGTGCATGATATGTGTCGAGGAAGAAGAGGATGAGATCCTAAGATGGTGTTCTTGAAAATGAGGTTTTGAAGTCCTAGTTTTGAGAGAAGAATCCTAGACTCCATTTGGTTTAGTTTTTGGTTGTGGAAGTGAAGAACTTTGTCAAACACATGATGTGTTTTCACTTGATGAGATATTGGGGGTGAAAGAGGCTTGAACTATTAAAAGGAGAAAAGGTCAAAGGCTTGAAGCACTTGTGGTTTTATGAACCGACTTTAACTAAATGGAGTGTACCTATGTGTTGGTATTTTAGGGTGTAAGAAACATGAGTAGATGTTCTTTAAATACAATTTGACAAAATACAAATATGTGAATGAATTTCTCTCCTCCTCAATAGGTGGACATCCAACATATTGTCTAGAGCATTGTATAAAGAATGATGATGGAGTGTTTAGGAGGTCGTAGGTTAATGAAAACGATGAGTTTGGTAATCTTTTTGCGGATGTTCGTTAGCATACAAAGAACTTTATCCTTAAAGTCATGTAGCTCTTCTCTATCAATGCGAGATGATCGTATGACGAGGCATGTGGTTTTCTCAAAGGAAGTGGAAAGGATTAGAATATTGGTATGGAGGTGACGATGAGTGATCTTGAGGATTGAGGTTAGGAGACTCTTTGTAAATGTGGGTAATCATTAATGGATGATTGGGAATCATGGAATTTTGAGGTGTTTTGTTGGTTGACGACTGAAGGTGAATGTGTGAAATGAGGTGATGATGACTTGACAACACTTGAAGCTTGGATATCTTCTTTGTGTTCTTCACTTGCTAGAAAGTGGAAAAGACGCATTTCATAATGAAATTCACTTGATTTTCGACTACATAGACAACTATGACAATGAGTGTATGGATATAACAGTTGCCCTTTGTTTCAAAGAGCGACACAAGGGTGAATATAAGTTTATGTATCATGAAAGATGGTTTACCCTTAATGGGTTAGGTTATAGTGGGGATGACACACTTGTTTGGTTACATGGTGGAATCTTCTTGTGAAGATGACTAGGTGTATAATATTGACTTTTGGTTTCTTTGAGGGGATGGAAATAGTGGACGACTCGATATTGGTAGAACAAAGGATAACTCGGTTTTGCAGGTCATATTGGTGGTTTAAGGTTTGAGTGATGAAAGGTTATGAGAGTGATTTGATCATCAAAGACCAAGAGAGGTGTTTGTGTGTGAAAATGGAATATGTTAAGAACGTTCTTAAGAAAGTTCTTTGGAACAAGAATCTAAATGAAATTACCAACTTCAATAGAGCTTGTGTATGCTCTAGAGATGTGTAGGATTAACCATGGATGTGCACAAGGTTTGAACTAGATTATGAGTAAGGTTTGGTTATGATGAACGCTTAAAAGAAAATAGACACATATGGTGTCTTTCAATAAGTAAGATTATCACGTGGAATAAAGTCATCATGCTTACGAAAACAAGAATGACGAGATGATGAGGAGGCTCTAGATCCTAGAACTTGCAGATGTTGATTTAAGATCATTAACCCAATGGGGTATAATGAAATCTCATGTAACACAACCGTTCATGTTCAATGAGAGAATGACGCATAGGATATACAATATCCTTTTAATGATGAAAACTTGACGCATGATTTCTTAGGCACAATGTCTTTCAAGACATCATGTTTTACTAAATGAAGATATGAAGCCAAAGTGTTTGTGAAGCTTATGGGCTGAGATATATCACAAGGTGAATGTGATGAGATGATGGTGAAAGAACAAGTGAACTTAAGAGCTAAATGTTTAAGGATGAAAACCTATTGACACTTGTTTTTGCTCCTATTGGTTGGGAGAGTACTATGATGAGTGTTCAAGTTGTGATGAGTGTTTTAACAAACATTGTTAAAATACTTGGGTGTTGATTTTTGGATATGACATTTAATGACTACGGTAGTAAGTCAGGTTTACTTGAATATTTCGAACGAAATACTTAAGTGGTCAATCATACTTAGTTGAGATTGGGTAGCATAAAAGGATAGCAAGACTCGATAATACATCTATATCTTAAGAGTAAGTTATGACTTGATGTAAATCCTTATCGTCTTGAAGGATGACACATTATTTTTATGTTAACCAAATGAGGTAACATATGTAGATACAAGACAATATCTATAGTCATAAGTTGGACTTGTGATTTCGATATTGTATGTAATCTTTGCTAATAACGAGTCCGGATTGGTTAGGAAGTTGTCAATTTACAAATCAAGCTAATGAATGAGTAAAGGACAAAAGAATGCAGTGAGTGTGTGTAGTGATCACAAATACTCAATGGTTCGAGGATTGCAAGGAACAAGTTTCCAGATTCCTTCCTCTAAGGAGAAAGGTATCTTGGATTATTCTTGTGAAGTTTGAAAGTATTATTATAGATGAATATCTTATAGGTGCAGGTGAGATGTCCTAATTCTAATATGAGTGAACATTAGTGAGAAGAATCCTAGTGATGAAAGTGGGTGATCTTGAGTGAGGGATTTAAATGAAAAATTAAAAAGAAATCTGCAGGACTGGCGGAACCCTACGAATACACGGGCGGAACCCTTTTGAGGGTTCCGTGTGTTCCGTTGGGCTATTTCTGGGTTTCCCAGAAAATGCACTGGCGGAACCCATTTGAAGGTTCCGCCAGACACCAGAAATGAGGCAGTCCACTATTTCGAGCCTCGAGACGAATTTCAAATTTTTCGAAAACTCCTAAAAACAAAACTTAAATATAGTACTGATTAGGAAATGCAAAAGTTGGATATAGAAAAACTCTAACCGTTAGACTTTGACCGGGGGCTAGCGAATTTCACTATACTTAGTGAAATATCCATAAACTTGAAAATTTGACAATATCTCAAATGTTGTCTACCTGCATATCCGTTAGTACAAGACAATGTCCAAAGATAACAAAAGATCCTAGAAGAACATATATCCATGAAACACATTGTTTGACTACCAAATTGTTCAAATTTCAAGTTGTGCCAAACATTCCTTAACAAAGGACATTTATCGACTCCCGAAACCCGTTCAAGTATCCTAATAATACTTGAAACATATGCACCCAATTAGATGTGATAGATTAAAACTAAAAACACATATTCTAACACATGTTAGCATATAGATCAAGCCGAGGATTATGAGCTTCCTATAAATGGAAATTAAGCTAAGCATTGAAAATTTATAACAACACAGTGTTATCGTTCAAACATGGTATGGTTAGTTTATATGATCAATCAAAGATGAGTTTCTATCTTATAGCACGACACATTCATTAAACATCATTGTAGAAACATATATACCAAACACCATTTTACAAGAATACTACATGTTTAAAAATGTAGTGACTTATTTAGACGCTTGACCATATTCCAAGTTATTTAATTAGTATTACTTAATTTTCATTCCTAAGTGAATTATGCAAAATAATCACATAACATGTGCAAGGAAGAGTAACTAAAACAATAAGCAATACAAACACAAATTTTCAACTTAGTACACACAATCTAGCAAATATCCTATTGTGTATAAACATGAAGTCAACAAACAAGCAAATGAATATCATGACAAGATTGACACTCATGAATCACAAATAAACAATATGCAATCACAACTTTCAATAAGCAAATATCATATATGCATACAACTAAAACAAGTAGTCATTTAGCATAACATGAAAAGAGATATACTTTTCGTCACTTTGTGTTTAAATATGACGATGTATGCCAAGTTTGATTAGTTTCCTTTGTCTATATGAATATCACAAAATTCTTTAGTTTCAAAGAAAATAATGTCAATGTTCAAAGGATACTAACTTATATTGCCTAACTCAAAAGTTTGAGTTTCTACGTCAAAACGAAACTTGATATTTTGGACACACTATAGTATTTGGTTTATTCTTTTGACTTCAGATTAGATTTAGGCCATTACATTAATTTTAAAAGAAAGTAGACTCAATTACCTTTAAAATGATAGGTGGCGCGACTCCTACAGACTTACGGTTAATTTGTTATGAATTTTTGAAGCTTGACAAAAATTGTATATTGTGCAGCCCAAGGAACCTTCGTCCAAAGGGCAAGGAACCCTACTGAGGGTTCCGCGGGATCCGTGGGGTCTGCTGTAACAAAATGTCACAAAATGCTAAAAACGTGCATTTCGCATAGCGAAAATGTGTAGGACTTACTAGATTTGTTAGTAAACATATAATACACCTATTTTAACATCAATACTTCTTATGTGACTTATCTAAACATTTGCGGAGGTGATTTTTCAACTAAATTTATAGTTAACCCAAACACTCCTTTTAAAACCGTATTTTACGTACATTAGCTCTAACCACATAATTTAGACACAACTTTTTAAGAAAAGTTTTCTTTTATTTTTCAAGGACACCTTCAAGCTTGTATACAAAGTAATATTTAACCACAAAATTTCTAAGTATACTTAACGAAATATTTTTCATATTATATTCCGCTTCAATGGTAATTTGATACATGGATTGTGCTCTATTTTAAAAACCATTTGTTTTGAAAATAAGAGCTACGAAGCTCTGATGCCAATTGTGGAAAACTAGAAGGGGGGTTGAATAGTTTACCGTTTAAAAACTTTAAACTTGTTGTATCAAATGTCCATTTTTAGCTTGTTCTAATATAAAAGATGTTACTTGTAGTTTATGACTAACATCACTTAAAACATGTTATCACATAAGTACAATCAACAAGTCATAACACAAACAATCACATAATGCAAACATTAAAGTAAGGTAATAAGTAAAAGGAAAGTGCAAACCGAACACGAGAATTTATAGTGGTTCGGTTACGGATCTCCTCTCCGCCCTACTCCACTCCTCGAGTACCCAACTAGAGAGTTACTTCACTAGATCAACAACCTCCCTTTTCGGCGGAGAAAACCTTACAATCGTTGCTTACACTTTTACCGACACTAAGCTAGATGCCAAGTTCTTTTACAAGGGTACAACCACTCCCATCATCGCTTACACTTTTACTGACACTAAGCTAGATGTCGAGTTCTTTACCAAGGGTACAACCACTCCCGCTATGTTTTGTGGCCCAACATAAAAACCTTGTGTTTTATGGCACAAACACATAAACCATCTAATCTATATTGTTATGATACAATGATGATCCAAGACATAAAAGTCTAATGGATATGCATACCTAATCTACATGAACTCCTTGAATAAGAAGTCTTCAACCATTGAGGATGTCAAGTGCCCTTGAATCTTCATATGTTGGAATGCTTTAATGAATGATGACTTCAAGATCTTGTAACCTTCTTGGTGGATCATGAAGTATGATATGCTTACAACAAAGATGAATGTTAGAAGCATTATGATCATTTTGGAAAGGGTGATCTACATGGTTTCCTACTTATCTATGTGTGTGTGTGTGTGTGTTTTTTTTTTCATCTTTTCATCACACTTCTAAGTAAAACATGAACTTCTATTTATAGGCAAAACAAGTAAAGAAGTTTTCCAAAACCATGTTCTATAAACCATGTTCCAAAACCATGAGTTACTATTAGAGTCAACATTGACAAGACATATGCATATACTTGAAACTCAATGTTGACAAGACAAGACATATATGTTTCCTAGTCAACTTACAAAGACTATGACACACCTTACACACTCTTTGACCAAGTCATTTTCCAAAGATGTTTCCAAGCAACTACAATATATGACACATCTTAAATGATATTTGACAAAGATAATTTCCAAATATAGTTTTCCATTTTATGAAAAATACATTTAGACAAATGTATATATTAACTTTAAAAGGTAAATTACTTGTATAAAAAATATATTAGCTAGCTATATAATATTTAGTAAGTTACTAAAAATGTTTTATGTACTTACATTGTTATAAGACACATTTTTATATATTGTAAATTTACTAATATTATCTAGACACCTAATGTGGCATTTATTCTATTTAACACCTAAAGTGTACTTTGACACCTAAAATACTTAAAGACTCCTAAAGTATTTTAGTCATTCTAAATGGTTGGTCAAGGGGTTTGATCATAATGCTACATAACAAACATGTACGAACCTGTGTTGTAGCATACGACGACTCGAGACGTTGAGACAAACAATGATTACAAGTACCTTGTACATTTTACGTTATGTATCAAGTTATACATTTGTCATCAATCAAAACAAACGAGACTGTATAGATTAAATGTCGTAATATTTGCACTAACATACATATATATTTTGCAGGCATTGGGATGTTCTAGCAAGTACATTTGATGTATTGGAAGTGAGAGCTGGAGCTCAAGCATTTGCTATCAACTTGACTAGCCAAACCTGTTCATGTAAGTTATGGCAATTAAGTGGGGTTCCCTGCATTCATGCAGTTGCAGCTTACATGCATGTTAGTAGAGATGCAGATGAGGGGGTTAGTCAATGGTATAGTCAAGAAATGTGGGCCAGTGCATACCAATTCTCTATTAGACCAGTTTTGGGATCTCTTTTCTGGATTAGGACCAATAATCTGCCCCTTACCTCCAATAGTTATAAAAATGCCTGGAAGACCAAAAAAAGCAAGAGTGAAAGCACCTGATGAGAATAACTCACAAGTGAGTAGAAAGGGAAGGCAAATGAGATGTTCAAACTGTCAAACTGTTGGTCACAATAAGAAAACTTGTGACAAACCAACAGTTCCAAAACAACCAATAGTTAGAAAACCAGTTGGTAGAAAAAGAGAACCATAACATACACCTGCCTCAACAAGGGTAAGGGACAGAGGTAACAGAGGTGGTGGTGGCAGAGGGCAATAGAATGGTGGCAGAGGGCAAGGGAGTGGTGGCAGAGGACAAAAAAATGGTGGGATAGGGACCATAGGTGGTGGCAGAGGAACCAGAGGTGGTGGTAGAGGAACCAGAGGTGGTGGCAGGGGAACCAGAGGTGGTGGACATGGTGGCAGTGCTCAAAGGGTATCAGTTTTCATACAATTAAAATTTCTTTATTCAGAGGTTAGATTAATACAAGAGATACTTACTTTATTACAACTTTCTTTTGTAGACCATGGATGAATAAGATATTAGGCAAGCAATGGAACATGAATACCTTCAAGGGCTATTGGATGAACAGGAGGAAAAAATGCAAAATTATGACAAAGAAGAAAGAGAAAGACTCGATAATGAAGCTTTACAGCAGGCTCTGGATGAAGAACAGATGTATGCAAGAATGGATGAGGAAAGACAAAGAAAAGAACAAGAATGGGAAGCAATGATGGATCCTTTGTTTGATTGCAATTTCCCAGAGAGATTCCCAGAGGATGATCCTGATATTATAGAATACAGGGCAATGAAAGCTTCTATTAAATTTGTTCATCCCAACCAAGAATCACAAGTTCAAGCTAGATCTGCTAGTGTTGAAGCTTCACAGGTTCATAGTGTTGAAGCTTCACAGGTTCATAGTGTTCCTCCTCAAGGTTTAAGTATTCAGGATTCAGATCTCCAAACTCAAGGTTCAAGTGCAGGCAACAAACAGGAAAAAAACAAAAGAAAGCTGCTGTTAGTCAAGAAAACAGGATCTATCACAAACAGAGAGGAAGATCAGAGAGGATAAAGATGATGCAAGGAAAAAATTTCAAGTTTGATGCACAAGGTACAAGTTCAACACCTGAAAAAGCATTTGATGTTAGTCCAAATGCAACTCCTTGAAGTCTTAGATTTAGCAGTAACTTTGATCCTTTCATGGATTTAAAACAATACTTTATCTTTTGGTAGATTATTTGCAGTCATGTATGGTTATGATACAATACCTTATCTTTTGTGTGGGTAACATGATTGTGTTAAACAATGGGTGTGTTCCCCACTTGTACTGACTTTAGTTATATTTTAATGAATGGTGTCCCTTTGACTGTATCAAAGAGACTAGTTTAACTCAATATTTTGTCTTGGTCTTTGTTCTTTTGTCATTTAGCATGTGTCCCTGTGCAGTAACATGTGAAGTATGCATTGTGGTAGATATGCTGTAAATGCTTTGGCATCTGTCAAATGCATGTGCATAATGCAGTTCAATGCAATTTTGACCCTTTTTGAAAAAAGTTTTCACTTTGGTACAACCACAAGACAGCCATGAACTAAATACTTTGCCATTTGATACAACCAAAACCATACACAACACAGTTATGCAGTAAAAATGTTGTGCCACTTGATAAAACCAAAACAAACCATTCCATTGATTATGTCAACTGATACAACCAAAGTACATCATACATAACCTACCACATATATTTCAGTCACTAAACCATCTATTTTCATTGCCATAAACTTCTATTTCACTGCCAATACCAAACACATACAAATGGCAAATGCAAAGAAAGTTGACTTCCAAAAAGTCAAAGAGGTCAAACTTTTCTACAATTCATTGTTCTTTTCACCCAACTCAGCTTCAAGTTGTCCAATCCTCCATTGACGGTTGCCCTCTTGTCCTAATTGTCTCCTTTGTTGTGGATTCAAAAGAGTGTACATCTCGTATAAATGCATCCTGTACCATTCACTATCCATCTCTGGATCATACCAATCCCAAAACTCACACTTCTTCTTCTTCACGGGTTTGTAACGATTTGGACAAACAAGAAACCTTCGAGATGGATTAGTGTTTGTCCAAGATGTTAAAACCATTACGGGTAGCTCACAATCACATGTTCGATCATGAAGGTAGATGGACATGATTTGGTTTCAATTTTTCTGTGTAGTTAGGGTTTCAATTTGGGGCTAAAAGTTATGTCGTGTTAATGAATTAGGGTAAAATAAATAAGGTTGGGTCGGGTTTTAGGGTTAAATAAGATATATGGGTCGGGTGGATTGTCTAGGTGGCTTTTTAAAAAAATACATAATACACGTGGAAATTAAAATTGGGATTTGGATAAGTGGCCGGTAATAATCACTATAATGTCAAAAATTAGCCGATTTTACATACTAAATTGGTAATAAAAATAGTTTGTTACCTAACTATATAAAGTTGGAAGTATGTTGCTATTTTATGGACTTTACCTTTTAATTTAAGAAGCTGATTGTTTTATTTTTATATTTTAGACTGATGTTTTTTAATACACCCGTTAAACAAACTTTATTTCTTAACAAACTATATTTCTTAACGTTTGCACATTTTGCATTGTGTAGTTTATGCACGGTAGATGCAATCATTTGTATCAATTTGAGCATAAAAGGAGGTGTTATAAAAAGTTAAAAGATAAAGAGTGATTAACCTTTTACAGTAGTGACTAGTTGTAGTTATTATTTTTTATTCTTTTTTAAAAAACAATTAACCATCTCATATTATTTAGAGTTAATGTCATTTTTCGTTCATGTGGTTTGCCGGGTTAATCAAGAATCGTCCTTGTCATTAATTTTCATCAGATTTGGTCCCCATGGTTTACAACCCATACGGGTTTGGTCCCTTGACCAATAATTGTGTTAGTTTGACTGTTAAATCAAGGGTAGTTAGGTCATTTCACTTTGGTTTTATCTTTAAACTAAATAAATAAAATCCCTACATATAACACCTTTTTTTTTGAAAATTGACTTTCATTTGGGAAATCCAAGTCCAATTTGAAACCCGATGGGGGGAAAACCTTCAACTTAAGCCGCCCGAAGGCACATATAACACCTCCCTCTTTCATTTATTTCTTTCTTTTTTACTTCTTACCTAAAAATCCAACATCAAACTCATTATGGCATTACTAAAAAAAAGCATGTCACCTTACACCCACCATCACCACCAAACTCGCCACCTACTGCACTAGCTTAGCCACCGGAAGCCACCAGATCTGCACCACCATACCCGCAACCTTGGAGATGCTAAATCTCAGATCTTGTTGTTTTTTTCTTTTCTTTTTGGTATTGAATTAGAAGAGGTGTTTGGATTACATTATGGTGATAAGAAAGAAAGTGTTAGGATTGTATTTAAAGTTAGATTTGTATAATTAGAGTATGATTTTTAAGTGGGTGGTTATGGAGTTATTTTAGCGGTTGTGGGTGGGTAAGGGTTTCGTGGTGGTGGTAAAATTTTCATGGTGGTGGCAGTAGGGAGAAGGGTTGGTGGTGGCGGTGAGGGTTTCGTGGTGGTGGCAGTAGGGAGGGGGATCGGTGGTAGGTTTTGATGATGAAGGTGGGTGTTTGAAAAGCAAGAATTTTGATTCATGTCGAATACAATGCCATGGTCCTGACCTGTCTTTATTCTTGATTCTGGGGAGTAACAGCAGATTCTGGCGACCACCAACAGCCCCCCACCATCACAAATGAGTGTAGAGAATGAAACAAATGAGTGTTACAATTTTGTTGTAAGGTTTTATATAATTGATTGATTAATGTATTTGTAATTTAGAAATTAGGATATTTATGGTGATTATTTTTGTTCTTGAAATCAGATTTGGGTAAATGAATATTTGGGTAATTTGCAAATGAATATTGATTGATTATATATGTAGTATGAATTTCTTTATTAAACAAAGATATTGGGTTGTATATTTAGATTTATAGATATTTAAAAATAATAATAATAATAATAATAATAATAATAATAATAATAATAATAATAATAATAATAATAATAATAATAATGGTGTTTTTGTCATTTTATCCCATTAAATAAGCATTTTAACAGTCAACTGACGGAGTTATTGGTCAAGGGACCAAACCCGTATGGGTTGAAAACCACGGGGACCAAACCCGATGAAAATTAACGGCAGGGACGATTCTTGATTGACCCGACAAACCACAGGGACGATTTATGATATTTACTCTATTGTTTATACAAATAATCAATCTCATAATGTTGTAAGCATGATTTGAACCTATAATCATTTAGTTAAAAAAATTCTCACATGTGAAATACGATTAGGATGCAAGCCATTTGTTAGTTGTGGTTAGATTAACAAAAAGAAAATTCAATAATACGATATAGGTCGCGTTTGTTGTATTAAACTTTTTTCATGACACATTCATTCTCTATTAGAGCATTGAGTGTGGTCGTGCCATGGCTTCAAGCCGTGACACAAAAAGTACTGTCACGTCAGCAAAAATCTTCAAGTCACCAGAAATGCCACGGCACCACATTTTGCCCGTAACCGTTGGCATCAGAAATTCTTGTGTCGTCTGCCTTTTTTTTAATACATAAAATAAAATATACATGGTATAAACTAAAATAAACTTCATTTACATAAAATAAAACATTACATTAGCTAGTCTTAAGAGTTTTTCTAAACTTGGGTTGAAAGTGTAAATTTTGTAAACCCCATTTGTACTTTATAAAATGAAACTAAAAGTTTATGATGAAAATGTAAAATATATACTCGGTAAAACATTAAAGTGTAAAATGACTGTTTCCTATATTAATCATCTTCCTCATCTATAGATCTAGCAAATACAAAAAGTGCAGTGTTCTTTCTACATCGTGTACAACCATTTGCCAATAAAAAAAAAATAGTGACGGTGTGGGCTGGTGGTGACGGTGCAACCCACGATGGCGCCACTTCTAGTACGGTGCATTGTGACCTTTTTTGTACTGGTGGTGATGGCGCCAGCGATGACACCACCACACCCCTCGCTCTAAAGCACTAAAAGTCTAAAACCCGATTCAGAATACTAATGTATTTTATTTTCTAAAGTCAATAAATCATACTAGAATATCTTTGTAATGTGATTTATAATGTACCTGGAGCCCGGATGTATGTTATCTTTCGGCAGCTTTAACTTTTAGTAATCGTTATCTTTATCTTTGATCCAAAAAACATATCCTATTTTGATTTACCATAACATATAAGAGTTGAGATCCATGAATAACTCATACATTTCATATAACATATCAATCAATCATAGCTACCCATTTATATTTTTTACATTTTTTTCAATACAACATATCTTGTAAACGGTAAATCTTCAAGCTACAAAAAAAAAAAAAAAAAAAAAAAAAAAAAACCATCGCGACGATAATTAAATCATCTTTCTATAGATATGCATTGTTATATACTTTCGACTAATTTTTTTTTTTTTTTTTTTTTTTTTTTTTTTTTTTTCGCCCAGAAAGAATCATATATGATTCGTAAAAATCATGTATGATTCGATTCTTACGAATCATACGAATCATATATGATTTTTCTGTGCGAAAAAAAAATCGTCGAAAGTATATAACAATGCATGTCTATAGAAAGATAATTTAATTCTTGCCGCGATGATATTTTTTTGTAGCTTGACGATTTACGGTTTGCGAAATATTTAAGTTTTAAAAAAAGGATGGAAATTTATTTTTTTATTTTGATAAAAAAAATGAGTGGCTAAAATTGCTTAATAGATTTTATGATAAAAGCTGGATCTATAAAGAAATTTTGGCTAATACACAAATCGTGCCTTGTTGTAATCTAAACAAGGAAACGAGAACGTTAAAGAATGATCTTGAACAAAATTATGGTCTCTAGAATTTAAGTTTTCAAGTTTTAAATGTGTTTTTTGAAATTTCTATTACTAACACACCTAAATGCAAGGTTATAAAAGGTATGAGGCGTGGCGTGACGGCATGGTTGTGCTTCAAACCTTACACGTTATGGCGGAGTCTTTGCGTTTTTTAAAACGTCAATAAAGCGGCAAAACAATATTTATATATTTATGTATTTATAATTTTAGATCACATTACTCGTACTATATTAGACATTTAAACTAATACTTACTACTATATAATTACCAGACCCATATATCAAATTGCCCAAATTTCAAATACTGGTTATAGAAAAAAAAAAAAAAAAAAAATCTGGTTCAAAAAGTGGCGTCATGCTTTATTAAAAGGCGCGCATTTTCGAGAATTTTCTCGCTTTATTTCACGCCTTTTTACGCTACGCATAGATCAGCCTCCAAAATCCATTTCGTGGCGACGAGGCCACGCCTCGCGCCTTTGCGACACATTTACAGCACTTTGGCGCGCTTTTTAAAACCGTTCCTAAATTTGATTAGTCTTATGTTTTGGTTACGTAAAAACATATCAAGTTGGTTTGCACGTAGTCAAACTTTTACCATCTTTTAAAACATCCTTTCTCAATGAAAAGACATAAATATGCAAATTTTAAAAATGTATTATGTGTCAACACAAGACATCATCGTAATTGTTTTGTAATCTCAACCATTATTTTCAGGTTTGGCGCAAGTGTCCATGAAAACAAATATAGAGAATCTTTTTTGTTTGGTTTCAAGATGATTAAGATAAAGAAGATAGTAGAATATTTGAATCTTTTAGGTGACATTTTTGTGTGGCCTTTGTATTTTTGGGTTCTTTTTGGCCTCAAATCCTTTAACCAAGTCGATACAAGTAAATCCATACAAACAAAGTTAACAGTGAAACTATGAAAGAAGTTTATTCACAAAAAGAAAAACTATGAAAGAAGAAATTTATATAAAAAATAGCAAGTTGCAAGAGAAAAAAAAAAAAAACAAACAAACAAAGAAATCTTCGTTATTTTCATTACACATTCATATGTGACGTCGTTTTTAAAAAATCTTTTAATCAAAAAATAATGGATACTCATCTTAGGGTCTGTTTGGCAAGAGCTGTTTTAGAGCTTTTTAAGAGCTATTAGCTTTTTATTCTAACAAACAGCTCTTTCATATTTATTAGCTCGGTTTGGATGCACAGGCTACAAGCTTTTAATTGTAACAAACAGCTATAAAATAGAGCGTTCTAAAAATAATGAGCTGTTAGAAAAAATTTACCCATTTACCCTCTAACCATATACATAAATCACATACCCTTTCCCATAACCCTAATTCTCTTCTCTTCAAACAACAATACAAGGCCGTCACATTACAACCATACTGCACGTACAGGCTGTACAACCATTCTCTTCTCTTCTACGTTTTTCACCTGTAAGATATTAGCATTCTATACTATACAATTTTGTTAGCATAAGAAAAGTTTTCTTTGCATGTAAATGAGTTATGTGATTAATTTCGATGACCACCTACTAAACTGAGATCGGATCCTCTGTTGGTGTTTTGACAAAAGGGGTTTCAGCCTAGCGATTTGTTCATGACTAGTTCATTTGTTTGCGTGATTTTGTTACACTAGGTTAGGATATATTTATTTGATTAAGCGATTGATGCATGTGATATAGAGAAAATAATGCTTGTCTTCTGATCTAATTTGCTTATATACATGCTGCATATTGATATTAGTGACATATTTGTTCGTTAAAGATTGCAAGTAAAGTTGTATTGTCATGAACAACTCACAAATAGTAGTACACAGGTCTTGAACAACTCACAAAAAGCAATTTGATAAAAAGAAAATAGCTACATGAACCAGTCTATGAGTTAGAAAGTTAGTTAAAATGTCGGCAACCGGACAGTGCTTTAACGTATCACAAGTGAGTTAATTGTTGATTCAGTTTAAATATTATTTTAAGTTTGTTGTTATTAAACTAAAAGACCTGTGTACTACTATTTGTGAGTTGTTTATGACATTTTGTTCATGCTGCATATTGATATTAGTGGCATATTTGTTCATGACAGTTTAAATATTAGTGACATATTAGTGACATAATTGTTGATTCGGTTTCGCCATTCTATAGTTTGTGAGTTGTTCATGGTCTCATTTGATTAGTTATATGTTTTAGCTTTTGTGTAGTATTTTTCTTTAATATGTTGTTATTATAGGAATAGACTTCTAGATGGCTCCAAGTAATAAAAAGGTGAAAAAAGACAAATGGTCAAAAGAGCAGACGTTAGCCTTGTGTGAATTCTTAAACAAATATGTAAACGAATATGGTCGAAACGTACAATTTAAATGGGTCGAAATTCAACCAAAATTTGCAAAACTTTTTAACCGCACGTTCGTTAGTGAAAAAGCTTTAAAGAACAAGTTCGACGGAATGAAGAGAGAATACAATATTTGGAAGTCGCTAAAGAATGGCGAAACTGGTCTATGATGGGATGCAAGTGCAAATAAACTTGATTGTTCAGATGAGTGGTGGGACAAGAAAATTAAGGTAAACTAATAATAGCCCTTTTATAAATAAAATACCATATCATATTCTTACTATAATCATTTTGGGATCTAATGGGTCACCATTAAATTGTGTAGGAGGACCCAAATTTTAAAAAACTTCAAAAAAACAACCGTCTTTGGAGTTATAATATGCGTGGGATCAACTTTATGGAGATGTTGTTGCTGGAGGTGAAGATTGTGTATCAACCTCAATGGATGCAAAGGCTTTCAAGAAGGTGCATAATAAGAATGTCGATGTTGAAGATGTTAAAGATGTTGAGAGTGATGATGATGATCTATTTGTCTACACACTTGCATTAGGAGTATCTAATAAGGATGTTGGGGAGCGTTTTCAACGTTCTGGAGAGACAATTAGTAGAGCATTCCATGATGTTTTAGAGGTGATAACTGCTAAAGGTAACGGTTTTCATGGTCTAGCAAGTGATATTATTAGGCCAAAAGATCCATGTTTTCCTATACCACCTCAAATCATGAATGACAATAGATACATGCCGTATTTTAAGGTAGTAATTTAGTTATCTTTATTTTACTTATTTAAATTTCAAACATCATATTGTTATCGTTTATATTATTTAATTTGGTTTTAGGACTGCATTGGATGTATTGATGGCATACACATAGGAGCATGTATCCCAGAGGCTCAACAAATTCGTTATATCGGTAGAAAAGGGATACCTACGTTTAATGTAATGGCGACGTGCGATTTTAATATGTGTTTTACATTTATATCGGTTGGTTGGGAAGGATCGGCCCACGACACACGTGTCATTCTTCATGCGATTAACACGCAATCAATGAACTTTCTAAAACCGCCTGAAGGTGACTATACATATGTGGGATGTTATTAGGTAGGTAAATATACAAGCTGCAATACTAATTATCTTTTTAACCATTTTAACAGGTAAATATTATCTAGTTGATAAAGGATATCCGGATAGGAATGGATATCTTGTTCCGTATTCCAAGACAATATATCACCAGTCTCAGTTTCAACAAGAGCCACCTACTAACATGAAAGAAGCCTTCAACCATTCTCATTCATCTTTGCGAAGCCATATTGAGCGGTCGTTTGGAATTTCAAAGAAACGGTGGAAAATACTTGGTGCAATGCCCCAGTTTAGTGTGAAAACTCAAATTGAAGTTATTATGGCCGCATTTGCTTTGCATAATTACATTCGTAATAGTGATGAAGAAGATATGATGTTTACAACGATCGAGCAACATCCAAATTACATACCACCTGATGAACTTCACGATGTTCGTGGCCATAAAACAAACACTGAAACCGTCTCTCAAGTAACATCTAATGAGATGAAACGAATTCAGGATGATATTGCTACAACAATATGGAATGCACGTCGCCATTGACTATTATATGCATGTTGTCTTAAATTACTACTATTATGAGAATATAACTAGTTTATTATTTTTATGTTTCACATTTCTTTACAATTTTATTTTATATATATATATATATATATATATATATATATATATATATGTCATTTTATGTCATTTTATATTTTATAATTACAGTTAACAATTAATTTACCAAACACTTTTATTGAAAAACAATACAGCTTATATCTCATGTTAACAGCTTTAGAGTTTACAGCTTACAGCTAGTTTTGCCAAACATACCCCTAGTCTAATAAATCAATTTTTGGTCGATTACTTACCAGATGATGTGTTTCTTGTATCGTACAATGTTGTACCAAAGATGAAATAGTCACCGGTGTTAATAAACAGTTGTTGATACGATATTCGTTATTTATTTTGTATTTTTTTTTCATTTTTTATTATTTTTTTTACCAGAATCGAAGTTTAATCATTAATGGTTAGTGAAAACTATTTGCAGAATTTCATAAAGCGAATATAGTTTCCTTAAAAGCTTAAATAATCAAGAAGTCACCACTTTAATATTTGGATCATATGTAATTAAAATGCGAAAGGTGAGAATAAATCACAAACGCACTTTTTAAATGCATCTACAAAAATAAATACAAGTTGTTATAAATTTATCTAACTCATTTGTAATAAGTGGCTAGAAATCTTTCTCGCTTTTCATATTTTAGTTTTATTTTCTCAATAGTCCCAAAGAAAAAGAGATATATGTATTTATCATACCAAGAAAAATAGTTACCAATGAATATTATGAAAACCAGATAAAAAATATGGAAGACGTAACAAGTTGATGACATCAAAACGCTTTTAATTAACGAACAATATAAAGAATCGTTGTTATTTTGATATAAAAAAAAGGATTTTTTACACCTCTTTTCTTGTGTCAAAGACTAGGAAGAAAAATAAACCCTCCCAAAAATATTTGCTCCCTTCACTTAATTTCTCAGTTCTATTTCTCGTTTATTTTTGAATAGGATCTTGCCAAAGTGAAATGCATTAAAATTAAATACAATTTTTATATTTCAATCTGACAATAGCAACATAGCCTAATTTTGTAAAGAAAAAAATAGTCTAAAAGAACAAAATTATTTTCATAATTTCATTTTCTATCATAGATAATTGCTAAAAAAAAGTACTTACTTTTTACAAACTTCTTGTCGATATAATGAGATCTAAAAATGTCATAGGCCAATCAAAGTGGCTAAGTGAATGTATGGACAAAAAGGGCCTTCATTTTGTACCAATCAATTTTGTGGTCTCTTTTTTAAATTAACTGTGTCATTATTGTTAAATATTTCTAAAACTAGTTTTCAATATCTATATCGTGGAAAATTAACTATGGAAATATTGTTTTAGATTGTATAAAAGTGTGATAATTGGGATTTTGTCAAAGTGTCAAATGTTTTAAAAAGGATTTTGGTGTGTGACATCAAAATATTATTTGGTTAAGTGAACTTATTTAATAAGCTGAACTCACAACAAGAAAATATCTTGTTTTAGGATTTTTATTTTTTTTATTTTTTTTTATTTTTTTTCTCTTTTGAGATAACTTGTATTAAGATATTAGTATGTTATAGTAGTCAGTAGTCACGATACTGAATGAAAATAGTCGATTTCATGTTAATTATGGTTGAAGTAGCAATGACCACGTTTAAGTTAAGTATATGAATATCCGTGTAAAACGACGGTGTATAGCGGTAAATAATGTTGCCAAGTTTTTACGGTAAAAAGTTGTCAAGTTTAATAGGTATTTAGGAGTACTTTAGACAAACTACAATAATTAAGTTTTCAATGTTCAAGATTTCAAGATTCAAAATTAGTTATTCATGTTTTATAAATTGTATAGATCGTGTTATTGTGCTTTATTGGTTGATAAGGTCATCGATGAAATGAAGTAGCTCGTGGAGGCATTTGAATAAAAAAAATTATTATAAAAGCATCAAGTGTCTTTGCTTAAGTCATGACATTTTTTAGGTGTCACGTTATGTCACATTAATATTTTCTTGTTTCACTTTTTTTTATCAATCACACATTCAAAAACACCTTCTTCATGGCGCAAATCAAAATACCACTTTTGAAACCTATCATTTTTTTTTATTTTTCAATTTTTTAAAACAAACTAATTTTTATTTCACTAAAACATTACAAATTACATAACTTATTATATACCAACTAATTACACAATTATTTTAAATAGATATGCACAGTACTTTGAAGCCCGGGTCGACCGGTTCCGGTCAAGAAAACGGGTAAAAAAACTCGGGTTTCTAAAACCGGGTTAACCGGTTAGACCCACCGGGTTTTGAGTGACCCGGGTCAAACCGGTTCACGAAACTCGGCCGGGTTTCGTTTTTTCAAAAAATTTAATAAAAACTCGGTGTGACCCGGTGGTCGAACCGGTTGACCCGGTCAAAAAAATAAAAAGATAATAAATTGAAAACCGGGTTGACCCGATGCCCGGTGACTCAACCGGGTCGATTTCAAACCCGATTTTCAAAACATTGGATATGCATAAATGAGAGTTCAAACTTAGGGGGTGCTTGGTAAGGGGGTTAAGGGGGTGGGGAATGGGTAAGAAATTCAAAAGGGCCCACCTCACTCAAATTAGGTGCTTGGTTAGGGGTGTGCAAATGTATTGATTATCCCGTAGTGGGTAATCAACATTATAGAGTAAATTGAGGGGTAAGGTATTGATTACCCACCCCACTCAATCATTTGAATTCCCTTTCCCTTTACCTTTACATTTCCCCACTTTGAACCAAACAAACCCTTAATATGCAAGGTTTCTAACTTACAAACGCTGGCTTTGAAATATCTATATTTTTATTTTATAAAGGTCTAATGTAAATAAATAAAAAAAGATAAAAAAAGAAAAGAAAAAGTAAATAAAAAATAAATCGTGTCATCATGCTATGAAGGCGAAATTGTATAAAATTGAAACTTGTTTAACCATGACTCGGTCAAAATCACAAACAATATGCAAGCATGGGCGGTTTTGGGCCGGCGCACCATCAGCAATCGAGTCTAGCCAAACCCACTAAAAAGCATTAAAATTTTTTATACTCATTATATGTACTAGGCCTAACTCACTTAAAAATAAACCCTATTAATTATTTAATCCAAAAAGTAAAAAACGATTGTGAAGAGACAAAAAGGTGAAGGCCAATCCACTTAAATATATTTTATTTTGTAGAAGTAATACTTTTGTTGCAAGAATGATTTTTGTTCGTATTTTTGGCTTTTCATACTTAATTATGGTCTATGAATATTATAATATAAGAGCATTTTTTTCCGTGCCAGGCATAATTTTTTTTTTTGACGTTCTCAGCACCGCCCCTGTTAACGCAAGTGCAATACTATGGATATTATAGACCACTACTTATATGTTAAAAGAGTAATGATACAGAGATTTAATTCATATGATTAAATTTATCCTCAAACAATTTATCATGTATCATGTGACGTGTGAAATGTATAGTTTCTCTCTTATAATTCTCACTATAATCTTTACATGCATGTATTGCAATCTTAGAGTTAGGCATACCTTTAAGTATGAATTTTAGTTACGTAAATTATTTTCCATGTTAAAAATGGGGTGTGCGAGTGATGTTTTTGGTTTACCCTTAGCAATAGTGCCTTCAACCTTAAGTTCCCACGATTTTCTATCTCGTTAATCCTCAAAGTCATTATTGGGTTGCATCTGCATGCTTCTAGGCTGCATTAAGTGGAACATCATAGTTTGGCAGACTTTTAGGTGTGATTTTGCATGCATGTTTATGTATATGGCCACTTCCATGCCTTCCTTCATCCTCCCATTCCCATTGTATAAAAAACACACACACACTTCTTAAAACCAAATAACTCATTTTAAATTAAATAATAATAATAATAATTAAAACACAAAATATATACAAACCAAAAAGAAAAAAAATAAAATAAAAAGGAAATTCGACTTTGACGTATGTCACTGGCTTCATTATCTGTTCGGGATTTGGTGCATGGGTACCGGTGAGGTGGTGGCGCCATGACACGTCTGCTTGGCACCGGCTTAAGCCACTGCACCCGATGCTTTAAGTCGAAACTAAACATGATCTTGAGTTCAGGACCACAATCTAGCTACAACTAGCTAGCTTCTAATTCTAAAACACTATAAGAAGGATCTCAACCATTTAAGAAATGCCTATAAATTTGTAAGCTAAAAATGCAAGGAAATTTTAAGTAGCCACTTGATCATTTTGAAACCATGAATAAAAGCCTCAACTTGACATACTATTGGAGTTGTGACACGAAACAACTCCGCAAATGGGTGGGAGTGGACTTGAGACAACACTTCTCGTTTCTATTGTTGACAACTACTAGTTATAATGCCCGCGCATGCGCGTGTTTTTTAAAAAAAAATTTTGAATCATATATTTTTATTTATTAAAAAACAAATAATTTAATCTTTGTTTTGTTTGATTTATGATGTTTAATTATAGTTTTTTTTATTATTAAAGATAATTATTTAAAAATTTTAATCCTATTATTAATTGCATCTTATCTATATTTTTTGTATTTATCTTCTACTTGTGTTATGGATAAATATAAAATATTACCTAATAAGAAAATAATTCTTTTTTTAAATTAAATTATTACTAAATAAGGTATGAATGCATTTTTTTGAAATGGAAAATTCCCAATAAGGGTTTTGTTGTATTATATAAAAGATAAAATCTCAAACTCCCTTTGTTCGATAAAAAATAGATCAACTCTTTTGTGTTGTTTGACGAGGCATAGAATTCATCTACTACTACTAGTAATTTGGTTTTCAATCTTATACTCGTATCTTTATAATTTCAATAAGTAAGAAACAAATTATTTTTGCATTTTTATAACTCATTCACTCTAGCTGAAAAACAAAAATAAATGTATACTTTAACGACTTATTGATTTGTTTGGATAATATAGGTATGCCAACTAATTCATGCCGCTACGCATACAAACCATGTATTAGGGCTGAGCAAAAATCACCCGAAAACCAACTCGAACAGATAAACCGACCGAAACCAGGGCTGAATCAAAACGAATCGACCTTATTCGTTTCATTTTGTAAAATTATTTTGGTTTTACTCAGTCGGGTTAAAACACACTTTTTCGGTTCAAAATAGCTAAACCTACCGACCCAAACTTATTTGGTTCGGTCTTGATAGCTTTTATTCGGTGTGGTTCTCGGTTCACATTTTACCGTTATTTGGTCTTGTTTGCCTTTCAACCCCCCCACACCATAACTTGGGTACCTTTTTACGTATTTTCCTTTTTTTATACGTTAATTATTTCATTTCATTTAGTTAAATCAATTTAATCATCATAAAGAGTGCACGGCGCTGTGTGCAACGACGTCACCGTTTTGCACCGCCACCATCACATTCGCTCGCCGTTTGACTCCTCGCTGGGCTATTCGCAGGCGTAGTTGGGTATTTCTTTCTTTTTTATTTTTTTGAGTGAGTGCGATATTTTTGGTTATATGTTATGCACCCACATGCATCAATAATTTTAGTTATTGTGTTGTTATTGAATGGATGCTGAGATAACATACTAATAATAATTATAGGTGCACCACTGCACTACACCCCACCTCTTTAACAATTGTGTCAAAGTTAAATAACCGTTTGTTGTAGACATCTAAAATGAGAAATGATACAAACATGTGTCACGATCTTGATGATCTTGATGGGTTGTAAAATAAGTGAGTCCCTATCTGCAGCTATCAGGATGATGACACGTATTTTTAGATCCATAATTAGGTCCACTTTTAGATCAATTCACTATTTCTCATCTAAAATATATATGTAGGGGTGTTCATCGGTTCGGTTCTCGGTTAATCGGTTTATTCGGTTCGGGTTGTTCGGTTAAAAATTTCTTTTGGGTCATAACCGAAAATCGAAGCGAACCGAAAATATCTATGACCGAACCGAACCGAAAACCGAATTTTTAATTCGTTCGGTTCGGTTATAAATTTGGTTCGGTTCGGTTTTCGGTTTACTCGGTTTATTACCCGAACCATGAACACCCCTACGATTTATGTGATCCAGTAAAATCTATATCGAAATGAGCTTATAGGCCCAACAGAAATATGATCCAAAAAACAGAAAATCATTTCCTAACAACAAAAATAAAACCATCAAAATAAGTCTAGGGTTTTTATAAAAACAAGAGAGAGAATCAGATCTACAACAAAGTCACCGGTCAATCAAGAGCTAAATAATCCGAAGGAAGAGATGACTCCACCAATTCCCGGCCCTTACTCCGGCACCAGCACTCTTGCTTTGGTATTACAAATTTGTTTGATTTTTATGTGAATTTTTTAATTTGGTTCATTTTGATGATTTTAATAGTTTTTTTGTAAATTGATTTGATGATTTATGATGTAGTGTTAGCTTAATAATGTTACAAGTGAGAATCATGATTTTATATTAAGGTTTTGTTAACCTTAATTTGTTATCCTGGCAAGACTTTTGTATGGGTAAGTTTTGCAAAATTAGTGGCTAGGATCTTTTGAGAGCGTGTAGCATTTAACTTTTAAAGCCTATTTGGCAAGGAGTGTTTGGCGTTTTGCTTTCGTTCACTAGAAGAAGCATTATGCAGTAGCATTTAGCTTTTACGTTATTTCACATCAGGGGTGTTTGTTTTTGCTTATTTATGGGCTTACGAGCTTATCTGTTTTTGGCTTATATTTCATAACTCTTTTTTTGGCTTATTTTAAAACTTTTTGGCTTATATAAGCTTATCTGTACAAGCTGAAAAGTTTCAAAATAAGCCAGAAAATTTTTAGCTTACGATACATAAGCCGTAAACAGAGAAGCTCATAGGCTCGTAATTTCACTTAAACAAACATCCCCTGATAAAGCTTTGTTGCCACACACTTTTAGCAGTATTAGCTGTTAGCAGTGTTTGGTAATGTAGCTGTATAAGTAATTATCAAGTGTAAAATTACACCCTGTTGCTAAACGCTTCTTCAAGCAGTTTTTGTTTTACAAGCCAAATTAGCTTCCAATTTTAAGAGCTACCCACTCTTAAATGCTCTTAAAAGCTCATTGCCAAACATACGTTATAATGTGCGAAAGGTGAGCCCATTTTTTAAATGGGGTGTTTTTCTTGGCTTGTATGATATGCTCATAAGCTTATCAAATTTATAATAAGCTTATTAGGCCATCAAATAAGTTAAGTTAAACACCGACTAACCATATGGATGAGACTATATGACCACGACCTTTATTTTCTGATAATGGAAATTTTTCTGTTGCGTGTGTATACATGTGTTGTATGTGGGATGTATATACATGTTAAAGGGTTTTTGTTTTTTTGTGTAAAAGGCTTATTTCTTACGCAATTAGATGTTAAAAACTGGTTGATTTAAATTTTTGTTGAATAGTGTGCCTTATAGCTTTTACTCCGGGTGAGAAAGTGAGAAATGTGTGTTATATTTGGGCTGTATGTAGTTGGTGTGAAATGGGCGGTTTTGTGTAAGAGTTAGATGTTGTTGTGCGTTTGTGTGCAAACAGTTAGAGTTTTCAGTGTAATTCTGAGAAACTACTATGCTTGTGAAGAATGTGGAAAGAACACCCTAGTTGTTAGAAAATAGGTAAAAGAATACTCTGTTTGCAATATGTAGTGCTAAAAGATTTTCTCAGTCATGTACTATTGCGAGTATATTGGTTAATGAGTTGGCATGTACTAACAATGGTGAAGAAAAAAACGACATCTTACGTTATTTTAAATAACTTAAATTGTCAACTCTGATTTGTACATGAATGTTCTGTGCTTTTGTGCATGTTTTATGATTTGGGTTTTTTTGGTGTTGAGTTTCTTATGGGTATTGAATTTCATTTTTGTAGGTGGCTCGTGTGTCTGCTTTCTCTGCTGGACTAGTTTATGGAAGTCTGAAGCTCAAATACCTTAAGGTATTGCATGCATTCGTGCCTATTAATTTAATGTTTGAAACTGTATTTATGTGTGGTTTATACCGATAGTTCTGTGTATTTGTACTCTGGATGGGTTTGGCTTTCTGATATCTGTGTTTATGTTTTAAGGATCATGCTGCATTTTCTATATTTTTTGTTTCATAATCATACAGTTAAATAAAGTTGCATGTCAAATACTCAACTATTTTGTTCTTATTGGCCTATTATTCATGCAATTGTTTCTTGCTTGCTGTCTTTGCAATCAAAACATAGGAGACATAAGTTTGACAATGACATTAGGTTCTTCACATTTGTAGGAGTGTTGTACTAACCTTGTATAAATGGTGCCTCATTGCATGTTTTCTGCAGTGGTGACACAAAGGGGTACATTTTTTGGATTTTCTTTTTCCAGTCTAGTTATTTTGGAACTTGGTAATTTGGGTTGAGCTTCTAAGAAATAGCGAGGGTTGGACTGGCTTTGCATAAGTGACAATGTAAAATTTTTAGGACTCTGTTTTAGGACATTAATATCATTTTCTAATTTCAAAATGATTGGCCTGTTGTAAGGATGTCAGTCAAGCTTTTCAAAATGGTGCTAACTGCTTTGTTTTAGCATTGGTGGCATAGGTCAAGCTTTAGTTATGTGGGTTGAGCTTATAGGAAATAGTGAGGGGTTGGACTGGCTTTGCTCTAGCAGCTTAAGATAGACTTTAGGCACTTTATTTCAGGGAATCTTTTAGACTTTTTCATTGTCCAAACGATGGTTTTTTTGTACCTGGAGGTTTTCAAAGCTTGTAGTAGCAGAGCTAGGCCGCTAGCTGTGTTCTGTTAGCAAGTGGCATTGTAAACGTTTTTGGGGCTGAACATCTGCCTACAAGGCTACAACTGTGGATGTCAAAATAATTTTTGCCATTGGACATTGATTATTTGAATTGGATCTTGCTTGTAGTTCATTATGTTATCGTTTTTGCAATAGAGGTCCGGGAATTTGACACAAACCAAGTAGTAGGCTGGTACATGGTCACACAATAATTATGAGAACTTGGTCATAACTTTTATAAAGTGTCACATTCACAGACGGTGATAGACATCTCCGTTACTGATACTATGGATATAAACTTGGAAATTTGATATCTCGGAAACCTAGTTTCTATCGTGAGTCTATGATGAGCATTGATACTTGGATGTCTACTTAGGTGTGAACTTTTCAGAGTTGTTGTTGGTACTAGATTTAGCCATCTAGGTGCTCTTTTCATAAGCCTAGTAGAGTACATCAGAGGCTTTATGCCTTTATTCCAGAAACTTTGAACACCTATGATCAAACTGGAATGACACTAGCGCTTCTTATGAAAATGAATTCAAGTTTAGTCAAAATTGTTGAAACGCTAGTATTGGGATACATGTATAGTTCTCTTATATACTGTTGTAACATGCTAGACTTTGTGATTTGTTATTATCTTTGTTTCCCAATGCATAGGGGTTTTGGCTCGTCTGGTGTATGATATGGTTGGAATAGGTGTGTCTTTGACTGTAGTTTTGGTACCTGATGGTTATTCTTGCTCCCTTTGGAAATTAGAGAGAGAATGAAATGCACGCTTAGAAACTGAGGCTACTTTCATGCTCACAATAAGAGGAAAAAAAAAAAAAGGCAAAGTGGGACGATAATTAAGTTTAAGTATGTGCTTATTTTTAATAATCTTGTCTGAAATACAACTATGATTTCTTTAGCGGTCTGTTATATGTACACTGAGTAGAATTGTAGACGTAGCACTTTTGACCCATTTTTTATAAGTGGGCCAACACAGCTTAAGTGTTTATCTCCTCATCGGTCAAATGTGGAAACCTTAGCTAATAATTTAATGGGCTGAATATGTCCCAAAAGTATACAATATTTTTGACAAAAAAGTGCTCTTCTATAAATAGTTCATAAGATAATTAAATTTGGGACAAAGAGTGTTTTTAAGTTCTACTAGTACAATAATTTTTTTGAAAACCTGTTGCTTTACCTGCTCGACTCGCTGGATATGCCAATTTTATAGTACACACATCTTATCGACAATCCTCTTTTATCTTTACTTCTTTTTAGCCACTATACAATGTTCACAAATGTGTGCATCGTGTTATTGGTGACAATCATTTATTGACTTTTCTTGGTTCGCATATGTTCCAGTCAAAGGCCAACTCGCAAAGGAAAGCTGCGGCAAAGGCACATCACTAAAAGAAGTGAATGAGATAGAGATTTACGTTTTGAATAATTCTTGATGATTCAGAGTGAATTAGTGTGGCTACTAGCCATGGCATCTTATCTTTTGTTTGTAACAGTTTAATTTTGTTGAGACAATGCATTTACTTGAATTTATACTTGTTTAAACCATGAGAAATGGTTATACTTTTCTTGGTTTCTTGACGTAAACATATTTGAATAGTAGTCATGCCAGAAGATAACTGTTCCTTGTGCGTAGAATATGTTTTGAATCCTCATTCCTGAAACCAAATGCGGGGACCACTTGATCCGATTTATATGAATTCTTATTTGGGTTAGACGGGAGGTAATTTGGATCACCCAAATACCGACTTCAATAAGGATTTTGAATTTGGTTTCCGTTACTTGCCAATCAGTTTAGACTGATGAAACCCTGGTACACAATTCATTGACAGTTTTGAGGGGCAAACTCGTCCTACCGAACCATCTATAATTATGTTATACTCTGACTGTTATTGTTTAATTTGTTGTAAAGGGATTCATTTCGTTTACAGTTTGGATTATGATGGAAATTTGGATCATGTTTCCCGTCAAGCGGATGATTTTAAGCTTTTTGAAACAAAACAAAAACATTAGCTCCACACCAGCAATGACTGACTGATTGCTGCAACTTGTAGAAGCTACAGTTCAATACATCTACTAATTAAAATCTGATCTAATTATTATAAATAAATAAAAAATGCAGTCTTAGGAAGTTTAGGAGGGACACAAAAAACTCATGGCGAAAACACATTTTATCCCAAGCATTTAACTGTTGTTAATGTGTTCTGCTCAGATCAGTTGCCTTCCGGTCTCCTATGCTTAGATCTGTTGTGGTCCGTCATCGATGGCTTGATGCTGCATTAGGTTTTGACTTTAGATATGTTGAGTTGAGATCCATGAAAAACCCATACATGCCATAGAACCTATCAACCAATCATAGCCACCCATTTATATTTTCTATTTTTTTTCAAAACAACATATCTTGCAAACGGTAAATCTTCAAGCTACAAAAAAAAAATACTATCGCGACGAGAATTAAATGATCTTTCTATAGATATGCATTGTTATATACTTTCGACGAATTTTTTTTCGCCCAGAAAAAATCATATATGATTCGTAAAAATCATATATGATTCGTAAAAAATCATATATGATTTTTCTGGGCGAAAAAAAAGTTCGTCGAAAGTATATAACAATGCATGTCTATAGAAAGATAATTTAATTCTCGTCGCAATGGTATTTTTTTTGTAGCTTGACGATTTACGGTTTGCGAAATATTTAAATTTTAAAAAAAGGGTGGAAGTTTATTTTTTTATTTTGATAAAAAAAAATGAGTGGCTAAGATTGCTTGATGAGTTCTATGGTAAAAGTTGGATCTATAAAGAACTTTTGGCTAGATATGTTAGGTTTAGGTCTGACTCCTTTAAAGATGCTTAGTTTTATTTTGTTTGTATGTTTTATGTACTTTTTGTACTTTTGTCAAGCTACACCTTCATATGGTTGTGTCTACCAAAAGCTCACTCTGGTGATTCCCTCCACCCTTATATGGTGTTGCTGTAGTCTGTCACAACTATTATGGTGTATGTCTTGTTTTAGCCTAACTTGTTACCTTGTGTATTTTGTTTGGCAAGTCGGTTTTGATTTTGCCTATTATGTTCGATGTAACTTGTTGTGTTCAAATTACCTCTATTTGTGAGGAGTGAAATAAAATCTCTGTTAAAAAAAAAAAAAAAAAAAAAAAAAAAAAAAAAAAAACCCTCAAAGTGCTATATTTATAGACAAACACATGCACAACATGAACATAGCAAACATGTTACTCAATGAGACAAGTAGCATAAAAAGGTTAGCTTAAGTTA
This sequence comes from Artemisia argyi, assembly GCA_030686995.1. Lineage (NCBI taxonomy): Eukaryota > Viridiplantae > Streptophyta > Magnoliopsida > Asterales > Asteraceae > Artemisia > Artemisia argyi. The sequence continues at coordinate 105,470,535 of CM060696.1, forward strand.
TATTATCTTGTAATTTTGAAAATAATAATAATAATAATAATAATAATAATAATAATAATAATAATAATAATAATAATAATAATAATAAAACTTGTCCTTAATTTTTCTTTTTTCATATCGATAACTGTTGGTGTATGTGTCTGAAGGACATGTTTGTGACGACAAAGATCTTTACGTGTCCGAATGACATCTGTTCGAAAGAACGAAGACCGGACGACCACAACATAGGAGAAGCACTCTTTTATTCTGAAGACCTTTTTACCCGAAAGTTCGTACCAAGGATCATACTCGAGCCGCGTAACCTAGATAATACGGGATATTGTCCCCCACGTGGACTGATGCCTAGCACCTAGGCTAGGCATAGCTCGACTTATCATTTTCCCATGTTATCGGTAAAGTGGATGGGTATTACTCTAACCTAATTCAATGTTCAACTAACTTATTCACTAAGCATTTACTCTCACATTTATTAATGTGCCTTTAGGCCTAAGCCTTTACTTATTATCACGCCAAAGCTTGGTCTTGGGGTCAAACTCAGAGCGAGGCTAATGTGCTTCTTTCATCTGTGTTAGGTGCTCGAAGGACGTTACTTGTCAAGTCTGGAGGAACCAACACATGTTCAATCCAAGAAGCAGTTATTTACCTTTACAAATTGGCGCCATCCGTGGGACACATTATTTAATCTACCAAGGTTATAGAATGACGGGGCCTACCCCAGATTCCAACCTACAAACTCCGCTCAATCATGCCGGAGGGAGTAGAGAAAATAATTCCAACTCACCTAGTACACAAGACCTCATTGCGGGGCACCTGTCTACTCTCCGAACCCTTCTGAAAGAACATAATGATCAGACCACCTGCACACCAACTCCGCTGCGTCTAGATTTCAGTGGTGACACCTTATTCGCGTCTGGAGAAATAAATAACAATGCAACAGGAGGATCAAAAGAAGACGACCTCCTAAAACCTTTCAAAGAATCTTTAACGTCACCATTCACGAAGGGAATCATCGAATTCTCGTCCCCGAAACAAACAGTGCTTACGAATGTGAAGATTTATGATGGGGTGAAGGATCTGAATGATCACATTAGTAAATTCATGGGAGCAACGAACTCCGGGGAATGACCGATGCCGATATGGTGTTGGATTTTCCAACAGACGTTAGATGGTTCGGCTAGGGGATGGTTTGATCTGCTTTCCCCGAGTTGTATTGATAATTAGGCTGAGCTCCAGAAGCGGTTTATGACAAGGTTTGCGTTGTGGAGAATGTGCTTCAAGGACTCTACGGAAATCAAAAAGATCACCCAAAGAGCGAATGAAACGTTGCCGGCGTTCAAGGAACGATGGACCAAGCAATGTAGCTATATTATCGATTTTCCGGAGGTCATGCAAATCTCGTCCTTCATGATTGCTCACAGGTGTTTGGAATTTGCTAAACGGTTTTCCGATAAGATACCTCGTACCGTAGATGAGATGATGAGGAGGGTAGATGACTTTGTCAGGTCAGAAGAAACGTATATTAGTACGGAGCTGCCAAGGGGTGACACATCCGACTCACATAGGAGGGCCTAACGTCCATCCACTCGGAATGATAGACCTTCGAGAGTCCCGTATAGGGGAGATCGTCGCCGGAACGATCATCGAAATGACTACCGGTCAAGAGAAATATTCCCCATATGCTGCACCCAAAAATGATTACCGACAGAATGATCTTCCTAGAAATGACATACCTCGTCTAACTCTGAGTTCATTGACCAAGCCGCTGAAGGAAATTCTAGCAACAAAACATCAATTGTACCTTCCTCCTCCACCTGCGATGGTAGGGGCTCCGAAGAGAGAAAACATGGATAGGTTTTGACATCTTGACAAGTCCAGCCCCTCCGTGCTTTTCCACTTTGCAACTTAGACCAAGTCTACCAACTTTATTGCATTTATAGCCAAAACTATAATACACATAATTACACAATTAGTCCCTAAAATGTCCCTAAAATATCAGATGTTTTCATAATGGGATTATACATTTTAACAGTAAGACATACGGGTATTATAAGCACACCTACATTTGTCTGAGAGGATACGTGAATCATCAATTGTGTAAGAGGATAATAGGATAATATGTTTTTATTGATTGATCGTCCCATGCATACAATGATCACACGTATATATGGAGCGTATACAAGATTTATATAAGGTAAATACTAATTACCCCAGTCACCAAGTGACAATCATGCTTATCTCCTAGTCACCAAGTGACAATCATATTACGGGCTAACACCTTCCCGTAGTCCGAGCGATGAAATCGGAAAAGCTCAGACCGAAGATTAAAAGCTAATAAACAATAAAGTAAAACTAATAAATAATTGTTGAAGAAGACATTCGACAGCAAGCGGAATCACATCTTCAAGCAGCAACAGACATAAACACGCAACAAACTGGATAAACCAAAGTATCCGTACCAAACAGGATAAACCAAAGTATCCTGACAAAATGGTATAAACCAAAGTATCACTTACCATACAGGATAAACCAAAGTATCTTGACCAAACGGGATAACTCAAAGTATCCCATACAACTAAAACAAACGGGATAACCAAAAGCAGGGGCGGACCCAAGCTTTGACTTTGGGGTGGCGGTGCCCTCCACGACTCGTCGAAAAAGTTCAGATTTTAATGTAAAAATTTTTTTTTTGGACCTTTTTATTAAAGTGCACCCCTCCAAAAAATCAAATTGCCCCCCACCTTGAAGCCAAAAATATAAAAACCTTAGTTTTTAGTGTAAAATATATATATATATATATATATATATATATATATATATATATATATATATATATATATATATATATATATATATATATATATATATATGACATTTTTATTAACGTGCATCACGAATTTTATAAAAAAAAAATTTTTTTTTTGCCCCCCGCCTTGAAAAATCCTGGGTCCGCCACTGACCAAAAGTATCCCTACAACTAAAACAAAATTACAACTAAGACTCATGCACTAACATCAAAAGAAAAAAAAAAAAAAAAAAAAAAAAAGAAAAGAAAACGAAAGTTGGTTCTAAAACTTCAACCCCCAAAGAACCTTCCAAACAAACGGGGCGTGTTTTTCTCGATCACCATGTTTCATTTATTTATGTATTATTTTTTTAAGATCTGAACATAACACTTGAATCCCATATAATCATCAGACTCTTTCTTCTCAGACGAAATATTGACGATTTGCATGATGTAAATATTTAGTTGACTAAATATTTTATTGACTAATGGATTGATGTGGGGATGAGTAAGAATTTAGTTGTGGAGAACACCAAAGTGGTTAAGGTTTAAAGAGAACCCTCCGAACCTCTGGCGTGTAGCCGACAGCTGGAGGCGGCGACGGAAGAGTTTAGATTTGTTAGGATCGGTTGACAAAGGCTACTGATACCATGTAAGAGGATAATAGAATAATATGTTTTTATTGATTGATTGTCCCATGCATACAATGATCACACGTATATATGGAGTGTATACAAGATTTATATAAGGTAAATACTAATTACCCTAGTCACCAAGTGACAATCATGCTTATCTCCTAGTAATCTGCTTATCTCATAGTAATCATGCTTATCTCCTAGTCACCAAATGACAATCATATTACGGGCTAACAAATTGTACACTCCCGTAAATCAGATATATTTGTGAGGTGGAGATGTGATAACATGCTGCTTAAAATTGACAACTCCTCAAACTCCATTTCGGATCTAATGGGCCGAAATTAAGGCCGAAGATAAGGGGAGAAGCAGTGGCGTTTGTACAGGGGGCAATAGGTAAAAAAGTGGGGGATCGATCACGAGGGGTCTGAATCCAAGCGAAATAGCCGAGTGTAGGAAGCCTTAAGAGGTGATTCACGAATCCAATTGTCAAGCTAGAAGCGGGTATCACACCATTGCCAATCTTCTTCTTGAAAATTGATGGCAAGTTGATCCCAAGGTTACTAAGCTCATCTTTTAGTTTTGCATTGCGGAACCATATATGGACCAGATTTATTTGATAGAAGATGAATCAAGTTATCCGCCATCAATGCCATGAATAGAACGAATAAATTTGCACCAAAGAGCATCATTTTCGATGTGAAATCTACACCACCATATGCAAAGCAAGGCTTGATTACAAGACGGAAGAGTACCCTTACAAGGCTTATATATACACAATCAATATAAACTAAAAACTAAAAAGCTAAATCTATTAGAATATAAAAACTAGAAAACGAAATCTAGAGGGGAAAAATGTTAAATATTTGGCAGTCGTTTAGTCGGTTTGTTTAGACCCTATATATAAACCATCAATATGAATATGAAAGGAACAACATTCATTCGAAGTGAAAAAATAATAATAATAATAATAAATAAATAAAATAAAAATCAAACCTTAAAGGCTTAAACTATCAAACTAACGATCGATTCACAAACAATCAATTTCAAACATGGATCCTGAGGTACGTTCTTCTTTCTTCTAGCATCTTTTGTTTGTTTTTATTTAAAAATATAGGGTTTTTATTTTTTTATTATATAAAAAAATTTGTTCGATCTGTAATATGCAGGTTACAGTGATTTGTGTCGACAATTCTACTTTGGTGACCAGCATCTACGGAGGCGGCGGTGTGTATAAAGCTCAAGCTAAAGCTATTGCATTATATTGTAAAGAAAACTTCAAAGTATGTTGTCCTAACTTTATGCATGCATGCATAATAAGATTGTTTATATTCATTCATTCATTAATATTGTTTTGCAGGCTCATCCAGATAATGAGGTGGGATTACTGGCAATGGGTGAGATACAAGGTACAGGTTTTGTTGGACCTACTCGTGATCTTCGCAGGATCTGTCCTAAATTGAAAGGTAGGTATTTTCCACTACTCTTTGTTTGTATGAAATTACATCATTATTTGATCATTAATTTTTATCCTGTTTTGTTGTTGTTACTCAGGTTTATTATACCTTGGTCAGATGTGTATACCTATCGGCCAGGCTTTGTGTTTTTTTTTGAATAGCAAGCTTCCAAAAAGAAGGCTTCTTGTGTTTTCTGGAGGGTATGTTTAATTAATGCTCTATATATACCAGATTGTTCAATTTTAATTACTATATATGTTAATTTGCTCTCTATGTCTGTGTGTTTCAGTCGACTAAGCATGGATTCTGACGAATTACAAGACTTTGCAGCGCGATTTAAAGCGTACAACGTGGCTGTTGATGTTGTCAACTTCGGTGTACAGTGTTGTCCAACAGCAAAAAAGCAATTGCTTGAAGCATTTGTTGCTGCTGCGGATAATAATGGCAACAGTCACTATCTTTATGCTCCATCCGGATCAAGAACCTCTCTCACTCAACAAATATTAAGGTTTACAACTCATCTCTATATATTCCATGCTACTCCTCTTTGTTTTTTTTGGTTTTCATAATACTTATCATATGTTGTTGTATACTATCAGCTCTCCATTAGCACCTCGGGCTCTTCCAATGCAAGAGGAGTGAGAAGTGTAGAAGAAAAAGGCTGTTGCATTGATTAAAATGTTGAGCCACAGGGAATGAAGAAGATCATCAGTTAGTTAAACCCAAAGATCTAAAAACGACTCAGCATGGCTCCCAAAACAAGGCCGTCACATACCTCCATGAAAATGTTGAGCCACAGGGAATGAACTAAAAACCAAAAAAAGGGACACGGAACAAGAACTAAAAACCAGAGTGTTGTAACTTGTTCCATGAGCGAAAGAATCAAGTTGCTGTTGTTCTGATTCTGATTTGTATAATTGTATTGTTAATGTTCACCCATAAACATTTGAATCTTTGTGCGCTGAACATATGTAATCACGTTCATAGGTATGCAGTGGTATTTGTTAGTGTGATGCAACCTCTCTCCCAATCTTGCAGCAATGTGAGATTTCTCCAATAGTCTCAATGTGTGGAAACTATTATGCATCAAAATCTGATATCGTGATTAAGGCCAATGATTCTTGAATATGGTAGAAACTTCTGCCATGCGTGCTTATTTGTAAATTAAGGTTTCTTTGATGTTGAGACTGATAGGTTTCCTGAATTTCGTTTATGTAGGTCGCTCGTGTGTGTGCCTTCTCTGCTATAGTTTATGGAATTCTGAAGCTTAAAATCTTGTCTGTTGTTTTGATGTTTCAAGGGTATGTTTGGCGAAAGTAACTGTTGCTGGAGATGGTGCTGGTGCTGGAGATTATAAAAAGAGATTATTTTTATAAGCTACATAAAGTAACATTTGGTTTTAAGAGATTATGGAAGATTATTTTTTTTAGAATCTCTTATAAGTTATGTCTGACAAACAAAGATTATTTTTTAAGTAGCTTATTTTTTGAAAAAATAAGCACAATCTATCAACAATCTTGTGTGCCAAACATAGCCCAAGTCTAATTCTGAATAGTTCATCTGACTTTTTATCCCGTAGATCTATATCAGATGAGTCTAACTTCTTGATTATTATGTTCATGTATTGCGACTAAGCTTCATCTTCTATCCGTTTTTTTTTGGGCAGTTATATCCGCCTCAACATCTCTTTCTCTCTGTTTGTGCATCTCTTGAATGTTGCATGTTAAAAAACAGACTATGGTATTTGTTGGCCAAATATTCAAGTAAATTGTCCTCGTTTTGCTGTCTTCACAATGGAAACATAGGAGACTTTTTAACTTTGGCGGTTCACTTTAGGCTCTTCGCATTTGTAGGAATGTTGCTCAAACTTTATATAAATGTTGCATTGCTGAATTGTCTTAGCATCCATGACTTAGGAAATGTTATTGATATCTGAGGTTGAGACATTGTTCTATACCTTTTGAAATTCATATGAGTGAATTTCTTTCCAGTTTGGTTATTTACGAATGTAATAATGTGGCTGAGATTCTAAGAACTAGAGAGAGATTGGCTTTGCATTAGTAGCGTAGGATGGATTTTGGCAACCTTGTTTTAGGGCATTCTTTCTACTTATTTATGTGTCCAAATGATGTGCTGTAAATTTAGGTTTTTTAAGCTTGTAGTAATGGCGCTAGGCCGCTAGCTGCTTTGTCTTGGCATCAGTTACATAGTACAAGTGTTTGGGATTGAACATTTTCTTACAACTTGTAGGTTATTTGAACATTTTAACATTAATTTTAGGGTATTTGACGCTGAGTAAGGACGCTAAGGGTTGTTTACTAAATTAAGTGGTTTAGATATATGGGTCTTAATTAGCCTCTTATAAGAGAGAGATAAGCTTTAATGATTCTCCCAATTAAGAGAGAGTAAAGGTTTTGGGCTCATATTTTTCGCCTGTAAGTGAAAAGTAAACACCCCTTAATACGTTGAGACAATAAATAAAAGCACTTGAATATAACTTTTCCAAATTGTACCATTCACAAACAGTGATAAGTGCAGGAATGTTACTGAATGGGTCAACTTAGCCAGGTTATGTTTTATCTTCAACGGGTCAAATGGGTAACTTTAAAACATTGGCTAAGAAGAGGCAGGTTGAGAATCTCCCACCTTTATATATTTTCATAATCATTTCTGACTCAAAATTTGTACAATTTGCATAAAAAAGTTTTAACTGTGAAATACTCAACAAAAAAGTTTTAACTGTGAAATACTCAACTCGTATATTTACTCTACTCGTACGTATCATTACTTATTTAGAGTCGCTATATAGTGCCCACCTATGTATGCATCTTGTCATTATTGATGATTTGTGGATGACTTTTTTTGATTGATATATTTTCCAATCAAAAGGCTAATTCGGAAAGAAAAGCTGCAGGGCCAAGCAGGCAAAGCGTTTAAGGATTATAAAAGAATGAATCTATCTAAATAATGAGACTACAATGCAAGTAACTAGTTAAAAAAAATATTATTAGGTATTTTTAAATGTATCTAAATATATTGACTTTAATGGGGCCTATCTATGGTAATGGCACAGTGCTATCAAAATCAACGAGACGACCCTGGATAGAGATTTACGTTTTGAATAGTCCTAAATGATGTAAAGTGAATTAGTGTGGCTACTAGTCATGGCATCTTATCTTATTGCTTGCAACATTTGATTTTCTTAAGAAAATGCTTTTGCTTGTATGTTTACTAGTTTAAACAATAAGAAATGGTTAAACTTTTCTCAGTTTTTGACATGAAGTAATTTAAAGATTGAATACTTGATCCCCGTATACCCAAAATTTTATTTGTATTACGCGAGGAACTTGATCTGATTTTGGCTTTTGGTCATTTAACAATCTTAGAGCTTACAAATTTTTGAAAAAGTTATATTTTGCTTTTCAGGTTTTAAAAACTTAAAACTGAACCTATAAACTGATTTGTATTTGGTCTCTGGAAAGCTTATAAACCAATCCAAGTATTCTGAATAACAAACGAATTAGATGGGTTGTTCGATCGACACAAATGTGATATGTTGAAATGTTGAATACTTGAATCAGAGTTTTGTTTTGAAGAAGTTGTATGCATCTCTTGTCAACTCTTCTTTATATTCCTATCATATATTCTATGCAAGATGAGAAATGGAAAATCTAAGGAGCAAATGCCTTAGCCGCTAACTCGGTTTCTAAACCAGTAAATATCTTGGTAGTTCAAACTACAGAGCAAAAAGAGGCTTGATGGCAGGGGCGGACTCACAGGGTTCCCGGAAACCCGATGAATTTTCTCCATTTAGTGTAAATTTTGTTAAAAATCATGAATTTTTTCTAAAATGAACCTGATAACTTTGTGAATCATCTGTATTTTTTTATTTATTTATTTTCTTAAAATGAACCTGATTTTTTCTGAAGTGAACCTCGTCACTTTAAGTCTTGGGTCCACACATGGTGTCGAGATTGGACCATGAGATGGGGCCTCCTGTGGAAGAAAGTGTGAAATGCTGAACAATAGGGACATCCTTTGACATTGTCGAGTCAACGAGTAGACAACGATAAATGATCATGGAACGATTGTTCACAAGAGAAGGAATATCCTGTTTAAGGATGCATGAATCTTCGATAGTATCGTTGACCAATCATAGCAAAGAGGATCACCATTCAAAGTGCAAGAAGGCCAATGATTATAGTGGAATTGGCAAGCCAAATGCTTATTATCACAAAGAGTGTGGTTTTAAATGGTTGACTCTTGAACAAATGTGCCAAGTCAAAGTTGAGTGGTAAAGGCCCAAAGGGAAAGTTGTGTAGACAAAGATATGAGAGTGATGGTGGGTTGGGACAAGAAAAGAAAGTCAGAAGATTAGTAAACGGTAGAAGCAATTTAGAATTTTACTTCTTGTACCGAATTTGATCAAACTGACTAAATCGAAACAACTTGGCTGGCTGATCGCGTCGGTCCTCTCCTATGACTTGCCAATCAGTTTGAAAAGTATTGACGTTCACCACAACGGACAAACAATATCTTGATGAAGCCGTTGAGCCTAAACATTATCCTTCACAGATTGTCATTAATTTGTGAATGGACGTGTGAGCCGGTTATAATCTTCGGTCATCAATGTTTTACAAAAGTACTATACTAGCGTTTCTAGTATTTTAACGAAAATCTATTTTAATCACGTAAGGAAATTTAAAAGCGGATGGAAGTCGAGGTTGATTTGTTTTGTTAGTGTGATTGGATTATCTTGATTGGTGTATCATTTCGTGGAATTTTTATTGCATAGATTTGTGTCCAGGTCAAAAGTTGGCATGTAGGTCTTCTACCTTTTTAGGTTTCTGTAGATTTTTTAGTTCACGGGTTTGATTTTTGATTATATTATGTTTTCTTGGATTTTTTAAGGTGGGTACAGTTAAGACTTTAGAAAGTAGTTTGTGTTTTAGTTTGTAGTCTTGAACTCTTGGTAGTGAGGCATTTGAGTCTTGGTTCATGCTTGTTTAAATTAGAGATAATTTAATTTTGTAACGTTTAAATGTTTAGAGTGGACTTTCTGTTAATAAAATTTCTTGATCAATATATGGATGGTGTCAACTACGGAGTATATAGTTAAAACTAGATGTTTATTACGTAGTAGTAAGGATAGAAGATTGACCAAATTATAATTGAATGTTACACACATGACCAACGCATTTTTTCTCTTTTCACTAAAACATTTGAATACCACATAAGCAATAATAGATTCGGTTTGGTTTAGTTACTTTGGTTGTTTTGCCAGAAAAAACCAAACCGTACGTAAAGGTTTCTTTTTTAAGTTTAAACTCCAACCCATTTTTTCCAAGGTTTTTATCTCCAAATTACCCCATTTTTTACAATCCCTACTTATATTGATCATCTAGAACACAATCATTTCCATGGCAATGCCTATATTACCTTTTTCAATAACATTAAATTGATCATACATGTGATTATGTGAACCAAGGCGACTGGTCAAATAAAATTGTTTCTTGTAATTATCAACATATGGGAAGGGATACGGTGAGAATAAAAACTAAAATAAGAAGAATAAGAAAGATTTTTAAACACACATTTAAAATAAGGGTGAGAATATTAAAGGGAGATGTATATATATTTGTAGGTGCATCTGAAATATGTGATTATGGTTTCTTCTTAGTTCTCACCATTCCCATTTTAATTTTTTTTATTAGTTTAATTGAAATCTTACTAAGAAAGTAAGACGAGTGCATCTTTAGTGAAATATTTAAAATGAGAATCAAATATTTTTTCGACACAAAGGAATAATATATATCTTGGCCATCTCAAGTAGTGTTCATAAAGCCTATATATAGAAATGCTTGATTTTGTTTAAATATAGAGATGCTTAACACGATAATTAGTTAACTGTATAACTATCTAACGGTGGCATGTTCTCTTAACAAATTCCATGTCACTGGCTGAAGAGACATGGACAAAGTATATCCCCTCCTACACTCACCTAAAGATTTGCCACCATGTTAAATTCGTTGCTCCTTTTGTATACTTTATTCTTATTAAAATGTATATTTTATTTACTATAAACAATACTCTATAATATTTTCAATATGTGATATTCTAATACTTTTTTAAATGACATATATTAAACACTTGTTACATGCATCTCTATACGCTACATATGCCTCAATTGATATTTTCATCAACGACTTTTAAGATGATAAAATATTCTCATGTTGTTAGGGCATTAGCCAAAAGACAATTAAGTCTTGATTTCAATTGTGTCTTCTATGCTTGCAGGGACGTAATATACAAAAGTCTAAAGATAACTAAACATGACGTTAAGAAGATATATGTACCAACTATTGAAACATAAAATTAAACACATGAAATAATATTGTAACAATTTAACTTCACCTTTAATTTGAAATCGTTGTCACTATCCTCTTCAAGTTAAAACCAATATTTAGAGCACCAAATCATACTCTGTATAGTTCGTTACCATTTTTTGCTTGGAGTGAAATTTGAATCTACAAGTATCTAAGAGATTACAAATTTTGGGACCCGTAAAACTTTATGAGACACTAGAGAGTTGTAAACCTCACATCTTCGTATACGACTTTGGATCTTTATATCTTGGTATATGGAATTTAAAAATACTCTATAAGTTTTTTCTAACATTGTCTTTTATCAATATCTTGTTACTTATGACTACTAAATTAGTTAAAATTAAAATAAAATTATAACTACTAGACTACATTACTTTTCCCAAAAAGAAAAAAAAGAATTGCAGTTTAAAAGGTGTATCGACGTTCTTGTGTAATACAAGACTTTTCCACAACCATCATGATAGCAATGCCATGATGGTATAACCCGCACCGCAAACATACATTTGACATGTTAACGGCGTCTTTGAAAGATATGTTATAACTTTAATCTCAACTTTTGACTAAATGCCAATGTAACAAAAATGGTAAGTGGGTACTAAAAAAGATGCATGGAGTCATGATTTTGCAACTGAATTAAACATTTTGAGAAATTTTGTTTCCCAGCTGGCCGGTGTTACGAAGAATGTAATGCTAAAAATGTCGTCGACATGATGGTGCTAGATAAAATAAATTTTGATGGTGTTAGATCAAGGAATATTTTGTTTGATTTTCTTCTTTCAAATAATTAAACAACAAACAAGATGGCTATTATAAAATTCAAAACCCTTTAGTAATGTTCGTTTTAAGTTATTTATTACTCCTCTAATTTACAATGATTAGTAATTTAATCTGTAGTCCTTTAATTTAGTTAGTTGCTAGAGACACGCTCAATCATATTATTCTCCAAATCTCTTCACATTTTCTTTACTGATCATTATAAATCATGTTTCAAAATTGTGGGGGACAAGATAATGACAGATATATACAAATTAAATTGCTCAAATTGAAAATGAATAAATTCATCCAGTAATTTTCACTCATATGAGTTAACAATATGTATTTGTATTTTTCTAATATTAGATTTTTCAGTAAAAATATTAAATCTAATCCAAGCATTTTGCACGACATATGATAGTAAATGTCTTGATTAATAAAAAATTAGAATTGACATTGTATTAAGAATTTCGATATGTTTGAAGACATAATAACATGAAAAAAATTTTAAACGTCAAACAACAATATGCAAATAATTTGTTATTTTGTTATAATAATGCCAAGAAAGAAAAATATATCCCCCAATCAACGGGAGTTCTGTTGTTGACAACGTCAAGTTAATGTAAGCTAGCAAATATTGTCGATTAAAAGTTGTTATATTGATTGTCAACCGTAAAAGATACGTTATTATATTTTCTTTAAGCAAGTTTAACAGTTAATATGGCAATATTATATAGATGGATTCCATTTCAAGATAGATTCTACTATCAAGTTTATTTGTAAGCAATTATTAATCAAATCCGACATAAATAGTTAACACAAGATTGCATGTCGGGACTTCGGACATTAATCTGAGGCTCCATTAACGTCAAGCTGGTCAACATAGCTGAAAATAGTTTTAGCTAACTGAATACTCGTAGTATTATATATGTCTGCTTGTCTTCTACTCCATGTTAGTTATTTTTATATTGAAAAAAACAAACAGATATAACATGTAAAGGGGAAATCATGAAATTGGCCAAAATAAGAAATACATATTGCTTTAAAACGGACAAAATCTAATCAAATCATCAAACTACCAAAAAATACCTCGACAAGGTGTCGAGGATCGATGTTATAGAAATCTCGCAAATAAGTTTCAATCCTCACTTTTGGTCCAACGATAAGGACCCTTTCAGAGAATTTCCACAAACATATGAGCCACTTCGTTGAAGACGTTATCAAGTTGGTCAAAAACTAAAGCAAAATTTTGGGTTCTTCTCGACATCATGTGGATGAAAAGCTAGCTTTCCTCGACATCCTGGATATCATTTAGAAAAATAAAAGTCAGTCATTCTTGACGCCAAGTAATGAAAAAAAAAAAAAAAAAAAAATACTCGTCGCGACGGCCATCTCAGCCCATTGATTCGAGTGGCTGCGAAACTACGAATGAGACCCCGTAAATCACTAAAATCTTAACTATTATATCATCCATGTCCTTCACTCTTTTGAATATGCATGGTGTGGACCTTTATTGGATCAAGTTTGAAAGTATTTGAAAGGGGTTAGCATAACTGCTATAACAGCAGCTAGCTATGATAACTGCAGTAAAGTTCTTTATTATTATTATTATTATTATTATTATTATTATTATTATTATTATTATTATTATTATTATTATTATATTTTTTTATTTTTTTTTTATTTACACTTTTCACACTTCAAGATATTAAGTTATACGTGATACACCCTGCGCTATAATAGCAATAGCAGAAAACTTCCTGCTGTATTGATTTTCCCTAATTGAAAAGGGTGGTAAAAATTTAAAACACAATATAGTTAGACATTTATAAAAACTACGTAATTGACATATACTAAATTGGAGGCACCTCACAAATGGTGGCCATGCTCAACTGTCTCACTTGCATAGGGTAATCATCGTCACTGTTTATTGTGATGGTGTATTTTTTTTACTTGATGATTTACTGTTTGAAAAATATTTTATTTTTAAAAAAGAGGTGATTTTTATTTTATTTATTTATTTATTTATTTTTTTTAATTTTTGTAATGACAATAATGAGTGGCTAGTATTGATTCATTAGTTCTTAAGATAATTTTGGGTTTACATTAATCTCAACTCTAGATTAATATATCTCTTAATTCAAAACAACTTATTTTTGACAAAAACTTTTCCACAAAATAAAAAGAAAATCAAAGCTGTATAGATTTATATGAAAATAAGAAGAAGATAACAAAAGAGAAATTTAAAGGTTTTTTTTTACAAACTCGCAACAACTTGCGATCGTTACATACTTGTTGAGATTAAGTTTTTACCTTTTCATTGGTCTTTAATAAACTCACTTTTTGGTTACACCATGCATTGAAGGAACATATAAGTACAGTTTGAAATGGTGTCTAGTAATTAAACTATATGCTACAACGTACAAAGTACTACCGTAGTAAATACTCGTAACGCTTGCTTACATACGTATTCAATTTTCATTTTAGTATCGTCAAAAGAAAGACTCTTGCATTGATATTTGTGTGTGGCTATATATGTTCATATTAAAACATGCATAAAACACCATTGCTTTTGTAATATATAAGTAAAAAGGGCATTGAAGAATATGAATACATGATAAGAAAGAATCAACAATATATAGCAAACGAGGAGAATCCATTAGTGACTCAAAAAATATTAATCAAAATCAAGATAGCAAGAACCAATTTGACCACTGATCACAACCATTACTTTTGTTACGAACAATTTAGTGATTTATTGACTCATCGTGAATCTTGCCAAATCAAATTCTAATCAATTGAATGTGTCGTTCCACGAACAGGTACAAATGGTACGTGTATGAATGAAAAAAACAACAACAAACGAATATTACTCGAGTCCCGTGTTATTCTTTGCAATTGTTAATCACGTAATATCAATCCATCATATAAAGTGCAAAGTAGAAATTCCTAACATTGTTCAAATAATTTTCTTCTTAAAATTTAAGAAACGCTAAAATAATTGTGTAGACATAATCAGTAACACTATATTTTTTTTAAAAGGCGGTTCGTGTTTAAGAAGCTAGCCAAACAATAACAGTACTCTTGGTTAATTGTTGGAACTCTTGGTTAAACCATCATTTGTAATTGCTTCTCTAGCTCCTTGTTATAGTTTTCTTCTTCTATATATAATCCACCGTTCAAAAAAATAAAAATAAAAAATCAATAGACTGTCATAACTCGACCAAAATATTGAAAAAATGCTTCAGAAGTCACATTCTATTAGAAAAAAAAGCTTCACCAATTAAAGATCTCATTAAAAGTTTTATAATTTAACTTTTGGATTTCGCTAAGAACAACTCTAAGAGTCGTTGTTAATAGTTAATATTTGAATTTTAAGTCATTATACTTAATGCCTAAATAAAATCCTTCATTATCTACACATGGCCGATGGAATCTTGACCATCATGGAATGGACTTGGATTCAGCTCCGTGTCCGGTTTTGAGTGACGCAATTGAGACCTCCAATCATATATTTGTTGATTGTATGATTGCTCGTGACCTTTGGTTTATGATGAAGAAATGGTGGGGGTTGATGGACACTCCTAACAACGTGACTAATATGCTCTCGTGGGCCGATAACACAAGCCTCCCATAACCGCTTATTCCATGTTTTGACGCGTTAGTTTAGGCAACATGTTGGATTCTATGGCGTTATCAGAACAAGGTTTGTTATGACCTTAAGCCACCTTGTAAATATGATTGTTCCCGAAACGGTCAGATATTATTGACCAAGGTCAACAAGTAAAAAACAGCTCAGTTCCAATTCTCCGTGGATAGTATAGTGTGTCCCCGGGTCGTTATGTCCCAGCGAGATTTGCAATGGTGTTTTTGGAAAACGTTTATGAGAATGAGTGGCACTGAGGACAGTAGCCAAGATAATTGTGAATTGATTTTGCTACTGATATTTGGTATTTGCACAATGATATAAACAATAACAGATATACAGATATATTCACAAATTCACAACTTGGAATCAGATTACAGACAGAAAAGTGGGTTTTGAACAATTACAAATTACAGGGGGTGTGAGTGAAACTTTTTAAAACTTAAAATTAAAAGAAAATTTAAAATGAAAATGATTATTTTAATATTTAATTACTAATTAATTAATTAAAACTATTTAAAATCTAATTTAAACCTAATTTAAATTAACTAAAAATGGTAAAGATTACAAATTAACCTAAAAATTTGCAAAACTAATTTCTAAACCTTAAAATGAACTTGAAGAAAGTATAAAAAATAAAAATAAATATTTTTGTCTTTTTATGAGTTTTCTTATTAATTAAAAACTAATTATATTAATTAAAATATCTTAAATTACTAATAATACCTAAAAGACTTAGAAAATCATGGAAAAATTTATAAAACTAATTAACCATCACAGGAATCCTAAAAAATTATAAAAAGTTTCTAAAATTTTTTTTTAAACTATTTTACTAATTATTTACTTATTAATTGATTTAAATCTAATTTAACTAAATTAAATAAGAAAATTGGAAAATGAACAGTAGAACTTAAAAAGATATTTTCTAAAAGTCTTAACTAATTTATAAAACCTAAGAAAATTAATAAAACCTACTGTTGTTAATTAAAATTTAAGAAAACTAATTAGTTACTAATATTACCTATTTAATTATTTAAACTATTTTTAATTATAATAATTAGTAAACTGATTAAGTAAAATCTAAGAAAATTATTACAAATACTTAAAGGTAATAGGAAATTAAGAAAATTATAAAAATGATAAAGTGCTTATTAATAAGCAGAAATGAAAAATGAAAAAGATATAATCTATTAAATAGAAGCTATCACTAATTTTAAATTTGGTATTTTGGTGTTTTTCTTTTACAAAACTATTTTATATCTAAAAACAAACAACTTTTATGAAAACAAGTTTTTTATAACTTAAAAATAAGCCAAGGGCATGCAATAAGCTTCAACAGTTGACTTTTGTTGACTATGAGGAGAAATCAGCCTTGGTGGGGTCCACAGGGGTGGAAAAAGGTTCAAATAAGTAAAATGGACTTATACAAGCTAGGAACAACAAAAGATTAATTCAGATAAGCTAAATAAGCCAAGTATAAGCACTTTGTTATCTTATTAATAACTGAAAATGGGACAAACTATAGGGGTTGATTCAGGTGGGTCCCAGGTGTCTTAAGCTCAAAGCAATGCTCAAAACTTGAAGATGGCCAGGAGGGGTGTAGAAGGAACCTAAAATGGAGAAGCGGGGCCCAGTGAGGTGGCCAGAAACCACCACCAAAGTGGTGGTGTTGGCTGTGTTGTCTACTGCAGCAGGGCAAACAGAAAGCCCTGCAGCTGTGTTTCTTGGGTTGTGGGACCCACACAAAAATGGTAAAATTAAGGTGAGTGTGGGACTTTGAAGACTAGCTGGGGGGCTACTATATGTGAAAGTTTCAAGCCCTAGATCTAAGTAGAAAAATTACAAAAATTCTAGGAGTTTTTAGAAAAAACTGAACAATGGGAATTTTGACTTTTGAACTAAGCTTGAAATGTTGACTTTTATGAGTTTTGATCCTACATTGCTGATTGATTGTGATGTTTTAGGTTGAAATGAAACTAAATTACGCTAAAGTAACTACATTTGAATGGATTTGACAAGATTATGGTCTAAAAGTCCTCACAGTGAGGTATTAAGTTGGATTTAAGAATGATTTTGACTTTTTTGAACTAAACCTACCACTTTTATTAGTTATTTGACCTAATGCAACCTAAAGTGACCTAAGGGAACAACAAACATCAAATGAGACACCCTAAGTCACCCTGGGTTACCCTAATCCAAACAGTCCTATACAGGATTGATTTTGAGAATTTTGAAGGATTCCACTGATTCAAGTTAATTTACTGATTCTTAAAGCTATATCATGATACATTAGACTGAAATTAACACATAAATCCCTATGATAACAATAAAAACTTGTAAATGACCTATAGGCTATTTTGACGGTGGAAAATCAAATGGAGAGCAACACTTAAACTAATGAACCAACATCAAATATTTAGCAATAATATTACTCTTTTACTCCTAAGAAACACAGAGAACCAAGAATAAGCATAAATTAAGCTCAGCTACAGTAGAAAGAATAAAATGAGGGTAAGACTTACAAAAGGCTTGTTAGCATTCAAGTCCAAGAACCATGAACCAAACCTACCCTAACATCTCCCCTGAGATTCTATTACCCAATCCAAGCTCAGAATCAGCTCTGCATCTTCTTGTCTCCTTCTTCTCTTTTTTTTTTTTTTTTTTTTTTTTTTTTTTTTTTTTTTTATTTTTCTTGATTTTATTTCTAATTTTCTTTTGTATTTTTGGTTTATGATCCTACCTTCACTTTTAAAGTTTCTAAAAGCTTAAAGAAGCTTTCCAGGAGCTTATGTGATCTGTTTCAATCCACAATAACAACTAAAAATAACATTAAGCTACGAATGAGATTTTTGAGTAAAAGTGGCACAAAGTGAATAATAAACTGAAACTTGAATTAGATACTTAGAAAAGTTTTACAATACTCCGAATTAGCTTAATTTAACACTAGAAAGCTTAAAGATACAATTGAAACTGAAAACTATACTATTGGACACTAACTACACTAAAGCTACTCTAATCATTCTTCCCTGCTCTTTCTCTCTTCTTTATATTGGACTTCTAGGGTTTGTGGGACCTATATGAGCATTTCCCAGCAATAAAAATGGCCTATGGATTAGTATCATTCCATCTCAGCCCTTGGATGGATTTGGTGGGAAAATGGGTGGAACCAATCGGGGTATGATATTATTGCAATAGGGGGAGGGGGTTGATATGATGGTTTCTTGGGGAGTGGTATTTTGGCAGGGATAAGGGTAGTGGAGCAAGTGGTGCAAGAGGGGGGAGTGAAACCAGGGGTGGTTTTGGGTTTGCAGTGGTGAGGGTGGTATTAGTGAAGAAGGGGGGAAAGGGTGGTTTTGACCACGTTTGACCTTGGGGAGTATTATTTAAAAAACGGGGTTGGGCTTGTGTTTGTGTTTTGTTTGGGCCAGGGAATAGGGATGTGGAGTTGGGCTGGGTAAAACAAAATGGATGGTGGGCTTGTGTTTGTTATTTGGATTTGGCTTTAATAATACAATAGGTCCGTTTGGTTTTAGTAGATGTAAATCACAAGGACTAGAAATGTAATTTTCTGTTTTTGAAGGGCTTGGTTTAACAATCTTCCAAATTTAGTCCAAGGATATTTCTTGCCACATTTCAATTATATAAGGGCCACAATTGAATATTTTCCAAAATTGAATATCCGGGGACTAAATCTGCCAAAATCCAAAGTTGAGGGACCATTCTTGTAATTTCTCCAAACTTCATACCCAAGAACCATTCCTGCCATAAATGAGAAGTGCAAGGACAAAATTTTTTTTCTCAAAGTTTTAATATCCCAGGGACCATTTTTGTCAATTTTCAAAGTTTAGGGACTAAACTTGCAATTTTGTAAAACTTTGTACCAAAGGATTAAATATGTAACTTTTTGATTTAAAAGGACCTTTGGTGACTTTTCTAAGTTTTACTAGATTTGACAACTTTTGAAAAATGAGTGACTGAAACTGCCAATTATGCAAACTTTGTACGTTTTTTTATCTGTTTTTGATTATTTTGCATCTGAAACATATAAAACACATTCATGGGATATTTTCATTATTTTGATGCAATTTTGAGTGTTTTTAGATGTTTTGGCAGCTCAGAATAGGTAAAAATGATGAGTATTTACACACTCATCAAAATACTTGCTAGCCGAAGAAGTTACTCCATTTTGCTTTCACGTTAGGAATTGCAAGCTACATTGTTGGGAATAAAATGCTCAAGTCAAAGAGCCTGCCAGATGATGAGTTAAGCCTGCCTCTTTTGTTTTGTTGAAGTTGAAGATATACTAACAGTACCTTCTGGGTGAGAAGGTACTGCTAGTTGATGAAGGTCCTGCCAGTTTAAACGTCAAGTTGTTATATATTTTATTTATAGATATTTAGTTGTATTATTAGTCTTTGTACAAAGTTACACGTTAAGTAGAAGTAGTACAGAAGTCTCAGTAGATAATATGGAGTGTTTTACCTTGAAAGGTGTAATATTAGGATAAGATAAGCTCTCTAAGTATATTATATTATGCAACTTGACAACTTGTAATAACGGTTCCTTATACTATAAAAGGAACCCTTAGTCACCTTCTTAGATATCACTGCATGTACAACTTCAATCATAAAATCCTTTTCACGTATTAAAGATTCAAGGTTACCTTTGTAATCCCGGTGATAGTTTAGATCACCCATATTATCTCATAAATAATATTGAATCGTTTTGTGTTATTCATGTTGTGTTCATCACTCTAAATTATTCACGTTTACTTATTCACCACCTTTGTTCCTTTAGTGTGTTCTAGTAAATTCCGCGTACTAAATCACATTCATTCATAGATATCCCAAACACATTATTAAGATTACATCCCAAGTGTTTGTATAATCCTCCACAAGTGGTATCAGAGCAAGGCTGATATTTACGACATAAAAGAACAAAGCAAAAATGGATGTTGAGCACATTTAAACCAATGTGGCTGCAAAGCTTCCATTACTCAAACAGAATGAGTTTGAGATGTGGAGACTGAGGGTTGAACAATACTTCCAAGTGCAAGACTATGCACTTTGGGAGATTATTGAAGAAGGAAACTCATTCAAACCAATAACCACCACCTCCACAGTAAATGATGCACTTATCACAACTGTGCAAGTAAACCCAACAACCGCAGAAGAAAGAATCCAAAAGAGAAATGATCTTAAAGCCAGGAGTATGCTTCTCATGTCTATTCCAAATGACCAGCTCTTAATCTTTAACAAGTATAAATGTGCTAAAACCCTCTTTCAAGCTATTGTGGCTAGATTTGGTGGTAATGATGCCACCAAGAAAACTTTGAAAACACTCCTAAAACAACAGTTAGAAAACTTTTCAGCCACAACAAATGAGTCTTTGGACAGCATGTTCAATAGACTACAAAAGCTTTTCAGTCAGTTAGCCATTCATGAGGTGATAATATCTCAAGAAGACTTAAACTCCAAATTCCTTAGAAGTCTACCCTCTGAATGGGCCATGCATGTCATTGTCTGGAAAAAACAAACCAGATATTGATTCCATGAGTCTTAATGATCTTTACAACAACTTCAAAATAGTAGAGCATGAACTAAAGAAGTCCACTAGTTCAAGCTCAGAAAATATGGCCTTTGTGTCATCTCATGGTACTTCCATGAAAGTTGATGAAGAAAAAGATGGTATAGAAGAAGGTACTGCCAACACAAATTTTGGTACTGCCAATACTTCTAGCAGTACCAAAACCATTTTAGATGAAACAATTGGTTGTGCTTTCCTAACATCACAACACAATGGTTCCATATTGACCTTTGAAGATCTTCAAGAGATCAGTGATGATGATCTTGAAGAAATGGACATAAAGTGGCAGCTTTCACTTCTTAGCATGAGGGCTAAGAAATATTTGATGAGAACTGGAAAGAAGATTGTCATCAATGGTAATGAACCTGCTGGGTATGACAAGTCTAAAGTAGAGTGCTACAACTGCCACATGAAGGGTCACTACTCAAGAGACTGTAGAAGACCAAAGAAGCAGGGTGATAAGGGAAGGGGTTTTGAGAACAAGAACAAGGGAAACCATGAGAACAAGAGCAAGGAAGTGGACATCACTGAAACAAAAGCTATGGTAGCTATTGATGGGCTGAGTTTTGATTGGAGCTTTATGGGTGAAGAAGAGTCAGCTTCAAATGAAATGGCTTTAATTGCTTTCTCCAATCCTGAGGTACAAATTACTAAATGTTCTACTACTTGTGAAGGTTTTAAAGAGTTAGAAATTTTAAAGAAACTTTATGATGAACTGAAAGTAGAAGAAAAAAAAAAACTCATCAAGACCTAGTTAATCATAAGTGTGGTATGGCCAAACTTGAGAAGCAGATAATTCACTTTAGAGAAAATGAACTCACCTTTTCTGACACAAAAGCTATTCTTAATAGAGACATATTTTTAAAAGATGCTGAAATAAGCCTGTTAAGATCTGAGTTTGCTAAAGTGAAACAAGCAAAAGATAATATTCAACTAATTGTTACAACATTAGAAAATGCTTTTGCCTGTACTAGAAGTATAGTTGAAAACCAAATGAACAAGAAAATCAAATCTGGGATTGGATACAATACTTGTCCACCTCTTTACAGAGGAATTCCCTATCCCCCATGTATAGATCTTGCTGAATCAGGTTTACATGAACTCACTCATAAACCACTAGAAAATGTAAAACCTGTAGAAAATAGTGAACCTTTTGAGAGTGCAAGTGATACTTCACTCTCTAAAGAAAAGGTGCTCACTGATAAGAGCTCAGATGATACATCTATTGAAGATTGGACATCTGATGAAAATGAAAAAGAGACTGCTTCAAAGAAAGGAAACAAAGTAGGACCAACCAGTCCTAAAAGTGTAGATAGTATAACAAAGACTAAAGCTGTTCTGAAAACAGTTGAATGTTGTGCTAAATGTAATAGCAAACCTAGAGGTAGTCAGAGAAATTGGAACAATCTTAAGTCACACCAACTTGGTGATAATTTTGTTATGTACAATAAGGCATGCTATTACTGTGGTAGTTTTAATCATACTCATGCTTATTGTAACAATTGGGTTTCTGGGAGTACATCAAGGTCTAAAACAAACCCCAGAAAAGGTTTTGTGAAATCTAACACACAAAAAGTCAATCATAATGTTAGACCAAATAAGCCTGTTTACCCAAAATCCACTACTAGGGGTGCAAGTAACATTTTCAAACATACACCAAGAGTTGTGAAAAGTCTCATTGAAAGGAATTATGTGGTTAAAACACAAGATTGGAGACCAAAACCAAAAGGTCCTGCTAGACCAAATGGTACTGCCAAATTTGGTACTGTCAGACCAAAAACCACAAAATGTGTTAAGAATGAAAATGCTGTTAAGTCCTCAGCATGTTGGATTTGGAGACCACTCCAATCAAAAGGTGCATCAACAGTCCTAAAGAGGTTTGATTACATTGATGCACGAGGCAAACCCAAGTCATTCATGGCTTGGGTACCCCAAGGAAACTAATATGTGTATATATGTGCAGGAACATTCAAATGATATTGCTGATCAAGGATATGTAGATAGTGGATGTTCAAGGCACATGACAGGCAACATGTCTTACCTCACAGACTTCAAATCATTTGATGGAGGATATGTTACCTTTGGGGGAGGAATCAAAGGAAAGATTACTGGTAAAGGTACAATTAAAACCAGTAAATTAGATTTTGAAAATGTGTACTTTGTGAAAAAACTTCAGTTTAATCTCCTAAGTGTCTCACAAATGTGTGACACAAAGAACAATGTTCTTTTTACTGACACTAAATGCATTGTTCTTTTTCCTGATGAAAGTCAGATTCTTCTTAAAATCCCAAGAAAGAACAATATGTAAATTGTTGATTTAAAGAACATTTTCTTAAAGAGAGTTTAACCTGTCTAGTAGCAAAAGCCTCATTGGATGAATCTATGCTATGGCATAGAAGGCTTGGTCATGTAAACTTTAAAACAATCAATACTATTGCAAAATATGATTTTGTTAAAGGTTTACCCAAAAAGATTTTTCAAAATGACCAAACCTGTGTTGATTATCTAAAAGACAAACAACATAGAGCTTCTTGTAAGCCCAAGACCCGTAACTCAATTTCTCAAGCTTTATACATGCTTCATATGGACCTCTTTGGTCCTACATCTGTGAATAGCTTGAATGGTAAAAAAAATATTGCCTTTTAGTTACTGATGATTACAACAGATTTTCTTGGGTTTTATTTTTGAAAACTAAGGATGAAACCAGTGAGATCCTTAAGTACTATATTACAGGGATAGAAAACCAAACTGATAAGAAAGTGAAAGTAATTAGATGTGACAATGGGACATAATTCAAGAATAGAATTATGGATTAATTTTGCAAAGAAAAAGGAATAAAAAGAGAATATAGTGTAGCTAGAACCCCACAGCAAAATGGAGTAGCAGAAAGGAAAAATAGAACTCTTATAGAGGCTGCTAGAACAATGTTAGTAGACTCTAAGTTGCCTATTTCATTTTTGGCTGAAGCTGTAGGTACTGCTTGTTATGTGGAGAACAGGGTTCTTATGATTAAACCTCATAGAAAGACTCCTTATGAACTTTTGTTTGGTAGAACACCATCTCTAAGTTTTATGAGACCTTTTGGATGTCATGTCACTATTCTCAATACCAAAGATCATCTAGGAAAGTTTGAAGGAAAAGCTGATGAAGGCTACATGATAGGGTATTCTTTGCAAAGTAAGGCCTATAGGGTGTATAATAGTTGCACTAGGCTAGTGGAAGAAAATCTGCACATAGAGTTTCAAGAGAAACTACCTAATGTTGCAGGCATTGGACCAGATTGGTGTTTTGACATTGATAAGCTTTCAGAATCTATGAATTATGTGCCTGTCACAGGTACAAATACTAATGATATTGCAGGTTTTGAAGACAATGTTGAAACAACTGAAGATCAAGATTACATCTTGATGCCAATTTGGAAAGGATTGGATTCATCTTCAAGTCATGGAGAGCCTTCAAATACAACAAATGAAGGTGTTGAAGATGATCATGGAACTCAAGGTCAAGGGAATCAAGGAAATTCTGCAAATGAAAATGGTACTGCCAGTTCACAAGTTGGTCCTTCTGAACCATTAAATGTTCTATCAGATGATTCCTTACCAGAAGATGTAGGGATTGGCAATCTTCCACTTACCTATGATGTTCCTACAACACACAACACAAGAATTCTCAAAGATCACTCCATTGATAATGTGATTGGCAGCATTGATTCTGGTGTTAAAACAAGAACTCAAGTCTTATCTTCAGACCAAGAAGGGTTTGTCTTAGCTGTCTATGAAGAAAATAACCATGAAGTTGCCAACATATGCCTGTTTTCATGCTTTCTCTCACAGGTTGAACCCAAAAACATTACAAAGGCCTTAGGTGATTCAAGTTGGGTTGAAGCAATGCAAGAAGAGCTACTTCAATTCAAACTTTAGAAGGTTTGGATACTGGTTGATTTGCCCAAAGGTTACAGGGCAATTGGAACCAAATGGGTATTCAGGAATAAGAAAGATGAAAGGGGAATAGTGATCAGAAACAAAGCAAGATTGGTGGCCCAATGGTATACTCAAGAAGAAGGAGTGGATTATGAAGAAGTTTTTGCTCCTGTTGCAAGAATTGAAGCAATTAGGCTATTCTTGGCCTATGCTTCTTTCATGGGTGATTCGTTGTGTTTTGGTGTGTGAAAACAACAATTTATCAAAATATCAACAAACATGAAGTTTAATTTGTCGTGAGACAAATAAACGTGAAGTAAAACGAGTAAACCGTTTAGGAAAACGATTATCTCGCAAAACTTGTGAAAGTGATATTTAAATTGTGAGACCGGGAAGTGATTTCCCGGATCGTACCCCAACGAGGTGTGAATGGAAAGTTTCGTGAAGGATTGGAATTAAAATCTTGTATGTTGAGAAAGGTTATTTGGTTTTGTGAGTACGTTAACGAAAATTAAGAATTATTAAACGAAAGTTGGTTAAACGCAACCTAAATTAGAAATAAACTAAGGTATGCTAATAACTATTTAAAATTACCTAAAAAGCTACGGGAAAACAAGGTTAGGTATTGGGAATCCTAATTCACAAATTCAACACTAGCTAACAACCAGTTACAACAATAATGCAAAATAATAAAGATAAAAAAGAACAAGAACAACAATTGACAACAGCAGAATCAATCAACAAGCTCAAATGGTAAGTAGTAGCAGACATAAGACTATAATAACATTAGGTTCCAGGAACAACACCAAGAACACAATAGATACAATGACTAGACTAATCAATTTCAAGTAGCTTATGCTACTATTATGCAGCAGCAGATCTCAACCAATCGCCCAATTTATAGCCTATAAATTAGCAGTAAACAAGCAGTTTGGCAAAGATTCGAAGCAGACATGGTCACCCAACCTAGTGAGCCTACTAAGCATTAAACCTAACAACAACTATTAAGCAATTTACAAGCACTTTAGAATCTGGGTAGATCATATAAAGCTAATTTAGACAGAAAACAACAAGGATCAAAGGCAACTATCAAACTAAATTACTCAATATAAATCAAGCCAAAGTAAACTCTAATATGCAAGATTCAACAATTATGAGAAACAACTAACAATCGACAAGTAATAAGAACCTACTTGTCTTCCAAGACTTTGCGAGATTACTGCGAACCCAGAAAAACCTAAACACCCCCATGGGTTCTAAACCATTCCATCCAAACTCTGCTACTGCTCTTCAATCTTTTTTTTTTTTTTTTTTTTTTTTTTTTTTTTTTTTTATATCTTTTTCTCACTTTTATCTCACTCGACTTAAAATTTAATTAAGAACACCCAAGCAGAATAATAAACTACAGAAGAGAGAAACTTAAAATTCGATTTTCATTAAAACTTAAAAGCTCGGATTACAATTTTAAAACTAAAACTTTTGAAACTACCATTACAATAAAAACAGAAATTAGATATAAAAATTAATTCGAATGCTAAACTTATAACTAGAAATTAATTTTCAAAACAGAAGTTACAAGAGAAAAAAAGAAGAAGATGCCATTGAAGGCTTACATGATTCCTATTTATACTACACTAAGAAGAAGTAGGTACACATTTTTGGTCTTCTTCTTTGTCTTCATCAGCTTGTGCTCTTCTTGATCAAACCCTTGATTTATCTTGAACTCATCCTAGCCCTTGACTCCATTTTGGCGCCCATTTGAGGTTGAGGATTGCCACCATGGCATGCTGTGACTGGCTTGAAGGAATTAGGTACAACTTTGAGGGGGTTTAGTGGGATTGGGGAGTGGGATTGAAGGTGATGGGGAAGGATGGTGATGGTTGTGTTGGCTATTTGTAGTCACGAGGTGGTGGAAGTACTGTTATTATTTTAACAGGTTATTGTGGGTGGAAGATGGGAGGAGGAGGAGATGCGTACGTATATTAGGGTTAGGGTATTGGGATGGACTGCAGGTTATACGTATAAAGGGGGAAAGGGGGGTGGGCTTGGAGATGTTTTTGGGCTTGGGTGGTTTTAGTTGCAACTTGGGCCAAGTGGAAAAGGTGTACGTTTGGTTTGTATTTGATTAGTACCAAATGATTAATTTTGTAAACTTGCTTAAACTTGAGGGATATTACTTGCCAGATTTCCAAAATCAATTCGAGGGACCATAGTTGCCAAGTTAGATAAACCAAAGTACCAACATTGAATTTTTCCATTTCAAACCACCCGGGACTAAAACTGCCAATTTGCCAAAGTACGAGGACCAAATGTGTGATTTTCCAAAAGTTTTTACCCAAAGATCATTTGTGAAACGTTTTGATTTTTAAAAATCAAGGGTTGACCTTTCTTTGAAAATGATTGACCAGGGACTAGTTTTGTGAAATTTTGAAAGTCGGGGGACTGAAACTGCCAATTATGTAACTTTTATTCGTTTTTCGTTTGTTTTTACTCGTTTTTCATCAGAAACATATAAAATACGATCTTTGGGATTTTCTTCGCATTTTGGTGCGTTTTTGAGTATTTTTGATCGTTTTGCAGCTTAGATTTGACTCAAAATGATGAGTATTTACACACTCATCAATCCCCCACACTAAACTATTGCTAGTCCCTAGCAATCCTTTTGAGTAAAATTAATGGATTTGAAGTCTCTTTACCAAAAGCCATCACTTCTGGAGTAGCCAGGTGTAAGAACTGTGGCACACCTGATAACCGTGTGATTTTGAGCAAACCACCAGCTTTCAACGGATTTGATTTGTCTTTACCAGGAGCCGTTTGCTCCTGGACTAGCCAACTCTTGATGGAACAGTCAACATCTTGGTGAGTTGATTACCAATTATGGTTTTTCCACAGCCTTTACCACAAGCCATAATCTTGCGGGCTAGCCAACTCATTAGCTTTTGAGGATGATGGGGAGTTGAGGAACCATACAATTTTTGGCAAATTGCAAACCATCAACGGGTTTGAGTTATCTTTACCAAGAACCGTTTGCTCCTGGATTAGCCAATCCCTTTTGTCGTTTAGACAAGGCGAATTGATAACCACAAAAATTTTGAAATAAAGTGAAAAAATTTTGGCCAAAAATGGGGGTACTAGACGGTATATTTTGATAAAATTCGCTAGAATTTTCCCCTCCCCCACACTTAGAGTTGAATATTGTCCTCAATATTCAAAGTCCCGGCGATTATGCCGAAATTTTGAATGAAAGACGAGAATATTAAAAGCTAACTGTGGGAATGTCATTTGTATTTTTCACTTTATTTATTCAAGCACACATTTTTTTTTTTTTTTTTAAAGATATGTACATCTCAAGCAGCTGCGGGGGGTGGCCACTCCCCCACACTAGGGTGTTAGAAAATAGGAGGAAATCAGATACACAGGTGAAAACCCGTGTTTGTTACTTGTTTTTGTTTATCGAGTCGCTAGCTTGACTCGATCCCCGAATTCATTGGTCCATGGGGAAAGTTTGGAGGTCCGGGACGACAGGTGGTATGTCCCCTCCAAAATAGTGTTTCAACCGATGCCCATTTACTTTGAAATTTGGACCGTCGTCTTGAGATAACTCGACGGTGCCATAAGGATAAACTTTGGCAACGGTGAAAGGTCCAGTCCAGCGGGTTTTAAGTTTACCCGAAAAGATCTTTAATCGAGAGTTAAAAAGAAGGACTCGGTCACCAACGTTGAAAACGCGGTTCTTAATTTTGGAGTCATGGATCTTTTTGGTTTTCTCTTTATAGATTAAAGAGTTTTCGTAAGCTTGATCACGAAGTTCATTGAGTTCATTGAGTTGAACTTTCCTGTGATCGCCCGCGGACTTAAGATCAAAATTAGCATTCTTCAAAGCCCAATAAGCTTTGTGCTCGAGCTCAATTGGTAGATGACAAGCCTTTCCATACACGAGCTTATAAGGAGTACACCCGATAGGTGTTTTATAAGCCGTACGAAAGGCCCATAGAGCGTCGTCTAGCTTATCTGACCAAGAGGCACGGTTTTCGCCTACGGTTCTTTCAAGAATTCTTTTCAAACCTCGGTTTGAAACCTCCACTTGCCCACTCGTTTGTGGGTGATATGCGGTGGCAAGACGGTGAGTGACACCGTACTTGAGCATGACTTTTGCAAATTGTTCGTTGCAAAAGTGTGTACCGCGATCGCTTATGATAGCGCGGGGAGTTCCAAACCTTGAGAACAACGACTTCAAAAATTTGACAACTACTCGGGCATCGTTGGTCGGGAGAGCTTTTGCTTCGACCCATTTTGACAAGTAGTCAACGGCCACAAGTATGTATTTATTCCCTCGTGAAGACGGGAATGGCCCCATAAAGTCTATGCCCCAAACATCAAAGATTTCACACACTTGGATGACGTTTTGAGGCATTTCATCCCGTTGTGTGATCTTTCCTTGACGTTGACACGAGTCACAAGATTTGACTAGGTCATGGGCGTCTTTATAAATGGAGGGCCAATAAAAACCGGACTCAAATACTTTTCGAGCGGTGTAGTTCGGGCCATGATGTCCCCCGGTGGGTCCATTATGACAAGCCTTTAGGATTTCCATGGCTTCTTGGCCATGAACACACCTTCGAATAACCTGATCCGCACAAATTTTAAACAAATAAGGATCGTCCCAAAAGTAGTGATTGACATCTTTGAAAAATTTGCTCTTTTGGTGGGACGACATCCCTTTGACAACGAAGTTCCCCGCATGATAGTTTGCAAAGTCGGCAAACCATGGGGTACTAGAATCACCACGAGAGGAAATCACATTGAGTGTCTCGAGAGGAAATGTTTCGTTTATTTCCTTTTTCTCGAGAACTCCTTGATGAGGATTCTCCAATCGGGAAAGATGGTCAGCAGCGAGGTTCTCGGCTCCTTTTTTATCACGAATTATGATATCAAATTCTTGTAGGAGGAGAACCCAACGGAGCAATCTCGGCTTAGCGTCTTGCTTGGCAAAGAGATATTTAAGAGCCGAGTGGTCCGTGTACACTATGCACTTAGTCAAGATCAAATATGGCCGAAATTTCTCAAACGCATACACCACGGCAAGTAATTCTTTTTCCGTTGTGGTGTAATGAGCTTGAGCTTCGGTCAAGGTCTTGCTTGCATAATGAATCGGCTGAAAATATTTGGTTTTTCGTTGCCCCAAGACCGCACCTATTGCAAAGTCACTTGCATCACACATGAGTTCGAAAGGTAGGTCCCAATCGGGGGCAACTAGAATGGGTGCCTCGGTAAGCTTTTTCTTGAGAGTTTGAAAAGCTTCGATGCACTCATCGGAGAAGAAAAATGGAGTTTCTTTTTCAAGAAGTCGGGTCATAGGCCTAGCTATCTTCGAGAAATCTTGAATAAATCTACGATAGAAGCCGGCATGACCCAGGAAACTCCGAACACCTTTAACAGTAGTGGGAGGAGGAAGCTTAGCAATGACGTCGATTTTAGCTTTATCGACCTCAATCCCACTCTTGGAAATCTTATGGCCAAGGACAATTCCTTCCTTGATCATGAAATGACTTTTCTCCCAATTTAGACTAAGATTGGTGTCTTCACACCTTTGAAGCATTTTGTCTAAATTGGAGAGACATGATTCGAATGAATTCCCAATGACCGAAAAATCATCCATGAAGACCTCCATTGTTTTCTCGATCATGTCGTGAAAAATGGCCATCATGCATCTTTGAAATGTGCCCGGAGCATTGCATAAGCCAAAAGGCATGCGTCGATAAGCAAATGTTCCGTATGGGCACGTAAAAGTCGTTTTTTCTTGATCTTGAGGGTCGATGGGAATTTGGAAATAACCCGAAAAACCGTCAAGGAAACAATAGTATTCGTTTCCCGCCAATCTTTCGAGCATTTGATCCATGAAAGGTAATGGAAAGTGGTCTTTACGGGTGGCGTCGTTTAATTTTCGATAATCAATGCAAACGCGCCAACCCGTCACCAATCGAGTCGGAATTAACTCGTTATCATCATTTTTGACAACCGTTATGCCACCCTTTTTGGGCACACAATGAACGGGACTCACCCAAGGACTATCCGAAATCGGGTAGATCAAACCGGCATCAAGAAGTTTAATGACCTCTTGCTTGATAACCTCATGAATCTTAGGATTTACCCGTCTTGTTGTTGAACCGCCGGTTTAAAGTCATCCTCCATCAAAATCTTGTGCATACAAAATTCCGGGTTAATACCCTTGATGTCGGAAAGTCTCCAAGCAATGGCTCGCTTGTGTGACTTTAAAACCTTGAGAAGAGCGGTTTTGTTTTCCTCGTTCAAGTCTTTAGCGATTATGACGGGAAACTTATCGTCACCCTCCAAAAACGCGTACTCGAGATGAGGCGGAAGTTCCTTGAGTTCGACATCGGGAAAGTCATCAGTTTCTTCAACATCTTTGACTTCCACATTATGAAGTTCTTTTGGAGGAAGAGATGAAGGATCATCATTGAGCAACTTCTCAAGGAGAAGTAAGTCTTCCTCGGGATTGATAGAATCATAATCAACATGAGAATCACACGACAAACAAGCCTCGATTTCTTCCAAAATGAAGTCACCTCCCAAAAATGGAGTAAGAGAGGGGGGAGAGACATCATTGGAAGGGTTGATTGATCCTTGCACATGTAACACTTCTTCAAGGTAGTCATCGCATGCGATATCGATGACATCAATTTGGTTAATTGCTTCTCGTTCAAGTTCGAGAAGATCTTTTGAAGTGTTTTCAATGTTTATGACCAACTTTTCATCGCCAACTCTAAGAGTCATTTCTCCTTCGAAGACATCGATTAATGCACGAGCCATTTTTAAGAATGGTCTTCCCAAAATAAGGGGGACACGAGGATCGACATCAAAATCAACGACCACGAAGTCGGCAGGAAAATGGAACTTGCCAACCTTCACAAATACATCTTCAGCAATACCCTTCGGAATCGTAACCGAACGAGTTGCTAATTCGAGAGTCATTTGTGTTGGTGTAAGCTCGGGAAGTGAAAGTTTTTGCCAAATCGAGAAAGGCATAAGGTTTATGCTAGCGCCAAGATCGGCCAAGGCAAAGCATTCCTCAAGCTTTTGGAAATCACATGGGATGAGAAATTTTCCGGGGTCCCCTAATTTTTCGGGAAGTTTCTTTAGGAGAACCGCCGAACAATTTTCATTCAAACGAGTTTTGGTGAGTTCAAATAGTTTCTCTTTGTTACTTAGAAGACTCTTGAAAGTGGAAGCAAACTTGGGCATATAGAGAAGAGCATCCGCGAAACTAATATCGAAGTGTAATTTTTGAAAAATTTCAAGAAATTTCTTCATTTGATCATTAGTTTGCTCGCGGAGTCTTTGATCATTTAACCGCGAAGGATATGGTATTGAAGCTTTTTGTTGAACGGGATTTTCCGATGGTTCAAAAACAATTCCCGGTTTTGATTTGGTTTTTGGGACAACATGAGGTTGGACATGTGCGGTACTTCGTGTACTTGTGATTTGCACCTTGTCCTTTGTAGCCTCGTGTTCACGTTCCACTACCTCGGGAGGAGAAGAAGTTGAGGTAGTAGGAACCGTGGGTCCATCATAAGAAACTCCACTACGGGTTGTGATCGCCTTTACATCGCCCTTCGGGTTGGCGATCGTGTTGCTTGGTAGCGTTCCCGATCCCGAAGGTCGATCATTTAAAGACTTCTTAAGTTCAGAAATTTGACCGATTAACAACCTGTTGGTTTCTTCTTGAGCTTTCATAAATTGCTTCAACAACTCATCGGTCGATGATTGAGGTTGAGCAGCGGTTTGATTTTGAGGAAAGTTTTGAGCTCGGTTGTTTTGATTGAAACCTTGATTTTGAAAATTTCCATGGTTTTGATTACCATGAAAATTGTTTCATTGATTGAAATTACCATAACCTTGGTTTCTATTCAAGTTTCCTTGATTTTGAGAACCTTGGTTGTAATTTCCCCCTTGATTTTGATATTGGTTCATAGGGGCTTGAAATTGGTTTTGAACATTCGGGTTTCTTTGTTGTTGATTTTGATTGAATCTATTTGGATTGTTGGGTTGAGAGAAACCGGGTGGACCACTTTGATTGTTAGTACAGTAATTTTGTTCCATTTGAGGACGGTATTGGTTACCTCCTTGGTTGGAATTACCGACTATTGCATTGACTTCAAAAGGATTGCCATCGGTGGCAGTACAATTGTAGTAAGCGTGTGGACCACCACAAGTAACGCAAGTGTCAACCTTTTTGACTTCAGCAGGTTGAGAAGAGACTTTCTTTGTTTTGGTGAGAACCAAAGCATGAATTGCTTCCGTGAGTTTGTCAAGTCTAGCATCGGTGCTAGATTGAGCTACGGATGATGAGGAAGAAGGACCAACATTAATTTGCGAAACAACCGATTTGCTTCGTGGAATGCGGACCTTGGATTTGTTTTCAATGATCATCAAAGCATCTTTGGTGGTTCGATTCAAGAAGTTGCCCCCCGAGGAGGCATTAAGAGAGTCTTGATCGACTTGGCTCACTCCATTATAGAAAGTGTCGAGTTGCATCAACTCGGAAAATCCGTGATGAGGACATTTACGAAGCATGTCCTTGTAACGATCCCACGCCTCACCGAATGATTCATCAAACTTTTGAGTGAATTTCATGATCTCATTCTTGAGGGCGGTGGTTTTGGATGGAGGAAAGAATTCGTTCACAAACTTCTTGACCAAATCCTCCCATGTTTCAATCGATCGAGGGGGTTGTTTGTCTAGCCAATTTTTGGCAGCCCCATCGAGGGAAAACAGGAAGAGAAGAAGTTTGATAGCCTCCTCAGGGACATTTTTGCATTTGATGGTTGACGTGATTTTGTTGAACCATCGAATGTGATCTTGAGGATCGTCCCTCTCGAACCATAGAATTGACGCGAG
The DNA here is from genome assembly GCA_030686995.1 of Artemisia argyi. Taxonomy (NCBI): domain Eukaryota; kingdom Viridiplantae; phylum Streptophyta; class Magnoliopsida; order Asterales; family Asteraceae; genus Artemisia; species Artemisia argyi. Next base: position 105,504,619 of record CM060696.1, read on the forward strand.
GTGACTAAGTTAATCAACCCCGTCTTAAGTTCGAAATTGTCAGCCACGATGGCTGGAATGATGATAGCATCTCCGTAACCCTCGATGGGTGCTTGGAGAAGCTCATTCATAGTGGGCTCGGCAGCCATGATCGGAATAGCACGAAGCTCGGGTTCGGCTATTCGGTTGGTATGTCGACGATTACGCCTTCTCCTTGGAATGTTATTTAGCGATTGCAAAGGACTCGTTGACGTAGACGAACGTGTGCGCATGCACCACAAAAATATCAATTGAAACAATACCACTTTAAAGACAAGGGAACTTAAACCAATAATCACAAACGCAAGGTTAACTTCTAAAGAAAAACGCACAAAGGAGTGGGAGAGAAGAATGGATCTCTCACTGGGCGAAGTTCATTGGATCGCCACATACCGTTTCGACTCCACTTAAAGTGTGAATTTCGTTTAAAAATTTTCCAAGACGCAAGTGATACAAAGGCAAGTTTTGATCTTTGGTTTGGTAACTTATTATGGTCACACCCCCAGTTGGTAGGTGTTCTGCCTTGGTTTGCGGTGGTAAGATTTTAACTTTGTATTTATTAAACAATGAAACGGGAAAATCTTTTTGTGTTTTTCTTTATCTTATATAGATATAATACATATACTAGAAACAAAAGAAAAATATTTTTGGTTTTTTATGCGTTTTATAAAAGCGTAACTTCTTGCGAAGGTTCTACAAGACTAATCGTCTAAACCTTATCGAGACTTTCGACACACAGCCTCCCCGGCAGCGGCGCCATTTGATTCGTTGTGTTTTGGTGTGTGAAAACAACAATTTATCAAAATATCAACAAACGTGAAGTTTAATTTGTCGTGAGACAAATAAACGTGAAGTAAAACGAGTAAACCGTTTAGGAAAACGATTACCTCGCAAAATTTGTGAAAGTGATATTTAAATTGTGAGACCGGGAAGTGATTTCCCGGATCGTACCCCAACGAGGTGTGAATGGAAAGTTTTGTGAAGGATTGGAATTAAAATCTTGTATGTTGAGAAAGGTTATTTGGTTTTGTGAGTACGTTAACGAAAATTAAGAATTATTAAACGAAAGTTGGTTAAACGCAACCTAAATTAGAAATAAACTAAGGTATGCTAATAACTATTTAAAATTACCTAAAAAGCTACGGGAAAACAAGGTTAGGTATTGGGAATCCTAATTCACAAATTAAACAAGTAAACATATCGTTTATTCTAAATAAACGTCACGCGCAAATTAAAACGTAAAATTTTAAGCTACGAAGGTCCTACGGGTCTAAAAATATTTTTCTTACGAACTAAAAGACAAAAAGAAAATTTTAGAAAAAAGAAAATTAATTTTTCAAGTAAAATTCTATTTATTACGAATTAACTTTTAATTTAACTAAATAAAATCCTAATAATTAATCTATCAATGGGAAAAAAAACTACAATTTATAAGCTTATAACAGCCCAAACAGTTTTGATAAGCTAAAAGGGTTTTAAAAAAAATGACTTAAGATAAAAGACTTAATGTATAGACATTATTAACAAAAAGCTTAATGGTGCAGTTGGTTTGAGTGTGGTGTTGTGTCGCAGGTTATGCAAGAGGGCAGGGGTTCGAATCCCACCAACCTATCTCTTTCTTTTTTCTTTTTTTTTTTTACACAAACGTTTTCCTCTTTTCTTTTCTTTTACTTGTTGCTCTTTCTTTTGTTACTGATTTCCCTTGCCAAGTTACTAACTCCAATTTAGGCAAATGTTAAAAAAAACGAATTTGATCACAAAAACTTAAACTCTTTTCATTCGAATAGATTCAAGGCTAGTTCAAACTTTTTCATTTTTGTTCTAGATGTCTACCTAAAAGCTTATTAGAGCACAACGAGCTAATCCTAAACAACTAGACTAACAACAAAATTCAACACTAGCTAACAACCAGTTACAACAATAATGCAAAATAATAAAGATAAAAAAGAACAAGAACAACAATTGACAACAACAGAATCAATCAACAAGCTCAAATGGTAAGTAGTAGCAGACATAAGACTATAATAACATTAGGTTCCAGGAACAACACCAAGAACACAATAGATACAATGACTAGACTAATCAATTTCAAGTAGCTTATGCTACTATTATGCAGCAGCAGATCTCAACCAATCGCCCAATTTATAGCCTATAAATTAGCAGTAAACAAGCAGTTTGGCAAAGATTCGAAGCAGACATGGTCACCCAACCTGGTGAGCCTACTAAGCATTAAACCTAACAACAACTATTAAGCAATTTACAAGCACTCTAGAATCTGGGTAGATCATATAAAGCTAATTCAGACAGAAAACAACAAGGATCAAAGGCAACTATCAAACTAAATTACTCAATATAAATCAAGCCAAAGTAAACTCTAATATGCAAGATTCAACAATTATGAGAAACAACTAACAATCGACAAGTAATAAGAACCTACTTGTCTTCCAAGACTTTGCGAGATTACTGCGAACCCAGAACAACCTAAACACCCCCATGGGTTCTAAACCATTCCATCCAAACTCTGCTACTGCTCTTCAATCTCTTTTTTCTTTCCTTTTTTTTTTTTTTTTTTTTTTTTTTTTTTTTTGTTTATATCTTTTTCTCACTTTTATCTCACTCGACTTAAAATTTAATTAAGAACACCCAAGCAGAATAATAAACTACAAAAGAGAGAAACTCAAAATTCGATTTTCATTAAAACTTAAAAGCTCGGATTACAATTTTAAAACTAAAACTTTTGAAACTACCATTACAATAAAAACATAAATTAGATATAAAAATTAATTCGAATGCTAAACTTATAACTAGAAATTAATTTTCAAAACAGAAGTTACAAGAGAAAAAAAAAAAAGATGCCATTGAAGGCTTACATGATTCCTATTTATACTACACTAAGAAGAAGTAGGTACACATTTTTGGTCTTCTTCTTTGTCTTCATCAGCTTGTGCTCTTCTTGATCAAACCCTTGATTTATCTTGAACTCATCCTAGCCCTTGACTCCATTTTGGCGCCCATTTGAGGTTGAGGATTGCCACCATGGCATGCTGTGACTGGCTTGAAGGAATTAGGTACAACTTTGAGGGGGTTTAGTGGGATTGGGGAGTGGGATTGAAGGTGATGGGGAAGGATGGTGATGGTTGTGTTGGCTGTTTGTAGTCACGAGGGGGTGGAAGTACTGTTATTATTTTAACAGGTTATTGTGGGTGGAAGATGGGAGGAGGAGGAGATGCGTACGTATATTAGGGTTAGGGTATTGGGATGGACTGCAGGTTATACGTATAAAGGGGGAAAGGGGGGTGGGCTTGGAGATGTTTTTGGGCTTGGGTGGTTTTAGTTGCAACTTGGGCCAAGTGGAAAAGGTGTACGTTTGGTTTGTATTTGATTAGTACCAAATGATTAATTTTGTAAACTTGCTTAAACTTGAGGGATATTACTTGCCAGATTTCCAAAATCAATTTGAGGGACCATAGTTGCCAAGTTAGATAAACCAAAGTACCAACATTGAATTTTTCCATTTCAAACCACTCGGGACTAAAACTGCCAATTTGCCAAAGTACGAGGACCAAATGTGTGATTTTCCAAAAGTTTTTACCCAAAGATCATTTGTGATACGTTTTGATTTTTAAAAATCAAGGGTTGACTTTTCTTTGAAAATGATTGACCAGGGACTAGTTTTGTGAAATTTTGAAAGTCGGGGGACTGAAACTGCCAATTATGTAACTTTTATTCGTTTTTCGTTTGTTTTTACTCGTTTTTCATCAGAAACATATAAAATACGATCTTTGGGATTTTCTTCGCATTTTGGTGCGTTTTTGAGTATTTTTGATCGTTTTGCAGCTTAGATTTGACTCAAAATGATGAGTATTTACACACTCATCAATGGGCTTCACTGTTTACCAAATGGATGTCAAAAGTGCCTTTTTATATGGTACTATTAAAGAAGAGGTGCATGTTTCTCAACCTCCAGGCTTCATTGATGCAGAATATCCAGACAAGGTGTACAAGGTTACCAAGGCTCTTTATGGTCTACACCAAGCTCCTAGGGCATGGTATGAAACATTGGCTTTCTATTTATTGGAAAATGGATTTCAAAGAGGCAATATTGATCCAACTTTGTTCATCAAAAGAACAAAGAAAGACATCTTGCTGGTGCAGATTTATGTTGATGACATTATCTTTGGATCTACAAACCAGGAGTTGTGTGTGGAGTTTGAAAAACTTATGCATAGTAAGTTTGAAAGGAGTTCCATGGGGGAACTTACTTTCTTTCTGGGTCTCCAAGTGAAACAATCAAATGAAGGCATATTTATCAGCCAAGATAAGTATGTAGCAGAGATCCTAAGGAAGTTTGGGTTTGCAGATTCAAAGGTTGCAAGTACACCAATGGATTTAGAAAAGGGGTTACTCAAAGATGCTGAGGGTGAAGATGTTGATGTGCACAATTACAGATCAATGATTGGATCCTTGATGTACCGTACATCATCAAGACCAGATATCATGTTCCCTTTGTGTATGTGCAAGGTTTCAAGTAAATCCAAAAGTTTCTCATCTCACAGCAGTCAAAAGGATCTTTAGATATGATAAAGTCTTTTCGTAATATATAATTAATCCGAAGAAATACCGGTGAAAGTATTCCCCGGGTCGTTCTCCCAACGAAGGTGAAATGGAATCGTGAATAACCGAATCGAGAAATCGTGTCGAGAAAAGCGGGAAAGTGAAAAATATGATTATTTAAGTCAAGTTATGCTAAGAAATGATAAACTATGAAGAATTTACAATCTAGGTATGTACGGATGTTAAAAACGTGAAAACGGAAACGCAACCGCAAAATTAAAAACGTAACGTTTAATGAAAAATAATCCTACGAACTTGGAAATATTTTCTAAAAATCTAAAACTATTAAAAAGAATTTTAAGAAAAAGAAAAATATTTTTTTGAGTTTTTATTTATTTTCTAGAATTTATTTTCTATTTTTGGAATTAAAAATAAAGAAATATAGCAAAATAACTTGGAAAAATAAAAATTAAATTCTAAAAATTCTAAAATACTATAAAAGAAATTCTAAAATTATTTTTGTATTTTTCAAGACTTTTTCTGTATTTTTATGGATTTTTGGTATTTAAAATTGATTTAAAAATGATTTTAAACTAAAAGAAATTAAGAAAAATAGTAAATGAACTCAGAAAATTATGAAAATTTTACAAAAATTCTAAAATATTATTATGAACTTGCAGAAAAATTTTGGAGTGAAAACAATAAGCAGAAGTGCTTAAAATGAGCTAATCAGCTTATGGCAAGTGCTTATTAATAAGCACTTGCCACAAATCTTTACCAAAATATTTCCACAACTGTAATATACTATTATGAACTCTAATAAGCAAAGAAAAGATGAGCAATAAGCTCAGAGATACAAGATGCAATCAATAAGCAACTACTATAAGCTAAACAATAAGCAAAGTTCAAAAATGATAAGCCAGAGACAAGCAGACCATACAATATACTTAAAACAACTACAACTAAGCTCAGATAAGCCAATGTATCACAATAACAAGCTCAAAAGAACAATAGCAGCCATGATCAAAGACAGAAAACTATTCTATACTACCAATAAGCTAGCATGATTAAGCTATCCTAATAAGCTGTATACTAGAAACTAAAAGTAGTGATTAAGAGAATACCATAAAGAGGAGCTATAAACCAAAAAGCTAACTCTAAAACTGACTACAACTAACCTAGAAGATGCCTTGAAAGTGAGTCTAGAACTGTGGTGCAGGGGATTTTAACGCTCAATCAGACAACTAAAAGCTTATCACAAGCTATGCCAAAGCTGAAAGCTAGACCACAAAAGCTTCGAGAATTAAAAGTTTATAAACTAGAACTGAGAATGGGGAAAAAGAAGCTTAAGCTTACAAATACTATTCTAATTCATTAGTACAGCTACAAACTCAAAATCATGAATATAGAAATGAGATCCAAACTAGATTCTGACTTTACTTGCTAACCTACAAATTTTATGCGTAAACTAACCTAATTACGCCTAAAGTGAACTGTTTATGCAAGTAAAACATTTAAAACAACAATACTTCCACATCAAAATCAGCAGATCCAAACAGTCCAATAAGCCACAGATTGCACTAAGAAATGAAGATTTAAACTACTGCCTTGCAAACTGATGATCAAGCTTAGTTCAATACCTCTAGTAGATACCAAATCAACACTAATTTTAGCCGTAAACAACTCAAACTCAGAATTCATCAATTAAACAGTTACTATGCTAACGAATATGCTAATATGAAATCACAAAGAGTCATTCTATTCAGCTATTACACAATTTCTAACAGATATAGAGTTCAAATCTTCAAACCACTATTCTAACTAACTTAGATAAGTAAAATAGAAGCTAGATTATCAGCAAACAACAATCATCATCAATTGCTCAAAAATCATAGATCAAACTTATTAAGGAAAGATTCAAAGCTATTAAATGCACTAACACCAATTACTACTGAACATTGCTACTAATCATCAATTAAGCTGCTATATGACTACATTAAACAAATAAAAACAGAATTCAATTAAGTAACAAAAAGCTATTCTAAATAACAAAATTATATGATACTGAGTAAAATTTAAAATGAGAATCTTACAAATCCTACTCTCAGCTGAACAGAGAGTACATTTGATCCCAGCCTATCTTTAGATAGGCTCAAAACAACCAACTGCTACTAACATCTACCACCAGTTAACCCAAAATCATCATCATGAAACCCTTTGACTTTCGTTGACCACATTCACTTGAACTAATTTAGCAGATAACTAAGTGATTAAGCTCACTACAAGCTATTAATGAGCTTAATAGAAACTGAATTTGAGAGCTTGGAAACAAATTAAAGAACAGTAAATTGCTTGAAATTTTAATGAAATAGTATTAAAGAGTAAACTGAAATTTTATTGAAAACCTGAAATTGATTACAACTTTTTAAAACTTTAATAAGCTAAATCGTACAATTTAAGCTAAAATTATACTAACACTACTATACTACTCTACTCCTACTCCTATGGCTAACAGCCCCAATTCGTGGGTGAGGAGAGCTTTATATATCCACGAGCTGAGGAGAGGAGCGTCTTCAAAAGGCTTCTAGAAATGGCATCTTCTGCGAATATCCATTATTAGATCCCTTGTGACAATCGTGAACCAATCAGAGGCTTCAAATCCTCCCAATTACGTGTTCCAGCCAATCAGAGCAACCCACGCGTCATTCTTTGTGTCAGAGGGTGTCAGGTGTGGTGGGGAATGACAATTGTACCCTTAATTGTGGTTAAATTGAAGTGGGGTAATTTAGGGTTCATAGTTACTATTCATTGAATAGTATTTTCTGGGTTAAGGGGTGAATTGGGTGGAGGAAAAAAAAAAGAGTACGGGTAAAAGCATTTTATTTGTTTATTTGGAGTTTTGACCTTTTGACCGGATGGGGAGTGGACCGGGTATGGCTTGGAATGGTTGGGCTTTTGGATATTAAATTTGGGCTTGTGGTGTATTAATTGGACCAGGTATATGTTGTGGACTTCAGATTTTTGGTTAGAAAGATATTCAAGGACCATTTGTGCCAAATCTGAAAATATGAGGACCACTTCTGCCATTTTTGTAAAATAATTCCAAGGGCCAAATATGACAACTGATAAATCTTCAAGGATTAATTTGGCACTTTGAATTCAAATATTGATCCGGACTTGAAAAATGCTTCCCGGCATCGGCTTTTTGAACCTTTCATACTCTCGTGCCCGTTTTTCCGGGTTTTTGCTTGTTTTCCGTAATATCCGTACCTGCACATCACAAATATAAAAACATGTGTTTTCTTGGCATTTGTTAGCTCAAATAGTCGATTTAGGGTCGATAATTGATAATAAAAGGGTGTGTAATTAATACACACCAAGATACCTCAAGGGTCAACCTAGGTTGGGTCTATGGTATCCAAGGGAATCATCTTTTGAATTGATGGCTTATTCTGATAGTGACTATGCTGGTGCAACCCTAGACAGAAAGTCCACAACTGGTGGATGTCAATTTCTTGGCTGCAGACTCATATCATGGCAATGCAAGAAGCAAATAATGCTGGCCAATTCTACAACTGAAGCAGAATATGTTGCAAGTGCAAGTTGTTGTGGCCAAGTTATTTGGATTCAAAATCAATTGCTTGAATATGGGTACAATTTTCTTAACACCATTATTTACATTGACAATAGCAGTACTATTTGTATCATTAAAAATCCAGTTCAACATTCAAAACCAAAACACATTGAAATCAGACACCATTTCATAAGAGATTGCAATGAGAAAAGGTTAATACAAGTTGTCAAAATTGATTCTGAAAAGAATTTTGCAGACCTTCTTATCAAAGCTTTTGATTTACGTAGATTTAAATACCTGGTAGCAGGTATTGGTATGATAAATCTTTGAAAAACATGTGTTTTTGTACATAAAATAACAAGTTCTGGCCTTTAAACATGGTACTACTAGTTAGTCATAAGGTACTGTCAGTTCATAATTGGTACTGCTAGTATAAAGTTTGCTATGTTTTTGTTCATCTTGATGCTTAAAATGTTGACAATGCTATAAAACACGTGCTCTGCACTCTGTTCTTTTGGTCTACAACTAACAAATTTCAGGTTACTCAAGGTTGATAACAAAAATCATGATGTGGAGATGGTAATCAGTTCACCAAGTTTTACAAACTTAAGAGCTGGCTAGTCCAAAAGCAAACGGCTATTGGTAAAGACTTCTCAAATCCGTTGATAGCTGATAGTTTGCTAAAAACTATAAGATAATCAGTTCACCAAGTTTTACAAACTTAAAGAGCTGGCTAGTCCAAAAGCAAACGGCTGTTGGTAAAGACTTATCAAATCCATTGATAGCTGATAGTTTGCTAAAAACTATAAGGGATTTTTACTAAAATTTCAAAGAGACTGCCAAGTTATATTTCTAAATACAAGGTACTGGTAGTTCAAATTTTAGTACTGGTAGAGTAAAATGGTACTGCTACATAGCCGTTGAGTCTGTCAGTTTAAAAATATAGCCGTTATTTGACGGGTATTTATGTAAATTCCTCATGTTTTCCTCAATTTAAGGGTATGGTTATTATATATAAAAGATCTTTTTGACCGCCTCTTCAATTACTTATCTATATCTTCAATAGTCGGTCAAAAGTAATTCTCTCATAATATATTTAATCAATCCTTATCACAATTCATACTCACCTTTCATCTTCTACCAGTACAACAATCAAATCCCACCATCATAATCAAGTTTTTCCTTAAACTTTCACCATGGCTCATCTAAGTTTTGTCAAACGTCACAACCTGTTAGCATTTTTGGAAAAGTATGAGGAAAATAAATCTTTTCATCAAGTAGTGGACTTTCTAAACAATTCTTACATCAGGTTTGCCTTACTTGTGAATCCCACTATTTATGAATCTCAAATTTTACAATTTTGGCAAACGGATAGAGTTAAAACTCTTAGGAATGGGATTCAAGAGTTAAAGGTCAAAGTGGATGGCAGAACCCTGACTTTTACCGAATCATCCATTCGAAGACATCTTCATTTGGATGATTCAGATGGTATTAGTCAATTGCCTGATACTAAAATCTTTGAAAATTTGACAAAAATGGGGTATAATGTGACTTCTACTAAGCTCACATTTCTTAAAAAGCATTTTACCCCTCAATGGAGATTTTTGATCCATACCATCCTTCATTGTTTAAGCCAAAAGAAAACCTCATGGGAGCAGTTTAGTGGTAACATGGCTGCAGCTCTCATTTGCTTGGCAACAAAAAAAAAATCAACTTTTCATAATACATTTTTGAAGGATTGGTTAAAAATGTGGATAGTGAAACAAAGTTTTTGATGTACCACAGGTTTATTCAATCCCAAACAAACCTTTAAAAACCCAAAACTTACCCACAAGGTGTTTTCAAATATGAAAATTGGTTTTCAAGGTGAAGAAGTACCACTTTTTGAGGAGATGTTACCACAACATACTGAAGAACCATCCACATCATCTGATCATTCATCACCAAACCCATCACAAGTACCATCAGTCACACCACCATCACCAGTACCATCATTCACACCACCATCACCAATACCATCAGTCACACCACCATCACCATCTCATCAACCATCACAAATACCATCTGCAACATCACCATCATTATCACATCATAAATCACCACCCCACTCTCCTCCACATCAAAGTTTAGATTCTCAGACTGTAAAGGAACTAAAGGAGCAAGTGCAGCTCTTGCAAACTGCTCTTGAAAGGCAAAACAAGCACTTTACGGAGACTAACACCAAGCTAGTTAAGAGGGTTGAGAAATTGGAGTTAAAGGTGAAGTTGTTAAAGGGTAAAAGATCTTCTCAGTTGGTTGCTTCTAGTTCTTCAATTTCAGATGCAGAAGGTTTGAGTCTCTCTTCCAAAAAAGGGAGGATGGGTAGTTCTAAGAGTGAAGAAGAGATTCAGTTTCAATTTCATGAAGGAACTCAAGTGGTTGATGAAGAGCCTGCTAGTGCAGAAAAAGGGCCTGCTAGTTCAAAAGAGGCTGCTGAAGCAGAGCAAGAGCCTACTGGGATTCAGAGGCTATTGGCTATGGATTTAAAAGGTTCTGCTCAAAAGTTCTACAAAAGAAAAAGGGAATCACAGCCTCAGGGGAGGTTACTTGTTTCTGATGAACAATCTGCTGCTCCAAGTCAAGAGTCAACACCAAAAGACAAGGGCAAGAAAATTATGTTTGAAGATGAAACAAAGCCTAAAAAGTTGAAGAAGAAAGAACAAGTTTAGATGGCTGTAGATGATAAGTTATCCAAACAGCTTCATGAAGAAGAGGTTATGAGTGCTAAAGAAGAGACAAGAATATTACAAGAAAAATTTGATGCTCAGCTGCAATATATCATTTCCATTGACCCAATTGTAAGGGGTGAAGCTTATACTCTTGTGTGTGATGAGTCTCTTAGCTCAGATGAAATGACAATCAAGCTCAATGATTTCATCACTAAGAAATACAATTAAGAGGCATTGGATGATGTATATCAGGAGATCCAGAAGAATAAGAAGAAAGGGTTTAAAATGCCTCATTCTGAGGTAGATCAGAAGCATTTCTTCAAGCTATATCTGAAAAGAGAAGTGAACATGAAGGATAATCAACTCAAAAATAAATCATTTGATGAATTGAAGCTTCTATACTTAGAGGCTTACAGAAGAAACAAAACCAGTTTCCTCATGGATTCACTAGAAAGGCCTTCCAAAAGAAGAAGAGATGATCAGAAGGATCAAGCAGCCCAGAAAGAGAAAGCAGACTTACCTCCTGTTCAGTCAAGAGAAATGGTTGTCCATGTTCCACAAATTGTCTTTGCTGAACCTTTACATGCAAGACATCCAATCATAGATTGGGAAATATACTATGACAGATTTGGTAAAGCATGGAAGATAACAAGAGTTGGAAATAAGGTTGAAATATTCAAGAACTTTGAAAATCTGCTTAGAGCATGTAGCAGAATGGATCTAGATGAATTGTGGGACTTAGTTCAAAAGAAGCTGAAAAAAAAGTATAAACCTGATGCAAAGGAACAAGAGCTATGGGTGGAGTTCAGCAGATTATATGATCCAAATCCTACTGATACACATTGGAAATTCCCTTACCATGATTTATCTGTTTCATGGGAATACTTCAGCATGAGCCATATTCTTCATCTTTCCACTCAGAGTGGAATAGAACTTTTTATGCTAGGTGAGAAGGAGTATCCTTTAAGCTATGAAGTATTATCAGTCTTGATCTCCAATAAACTATTATGTGAAGAAGAAACTGATGCAGTCAAAAGACTGAAGGAAAACATATTTGATCAATATGAAAGCCTAAGGAGGAATAGATGATAAGGTTTTTGGAAGAGTTCCCTGAGATCCTCAAGGTATGAATTTTATTCACAAGAAACTTGGTTATTTTAATAAGGAATAACAAGTTTAGAGGAGGATTGTTGGGAATAAAATGCTCAAGTCAAAGAGCCTGCCAGATGATGAGTTAAACCTGCCTCTTTTGTTTTGTTGAAGTTGAAGATATACTAACAGTACCTTCTGGGTGAGAAGGTACTGCTAGTTGATGAAGGTCATGCCAGTTTAAACGTCAAGTTGTTATATATTTTATTTATAGATATTTAGTTGTATTATTAGTCTTTGTACAAAGTTACACATTAAGTAGAAGTAGTACAGAAGTCTCAGTAGATAATATGGAGTGTTTTACCTTGAAAGGTGTAATATTAGGATAAGATAAGCTCTCTAAGTATATTATATTATGCAACTTGACAACTTGTAATAAGGGTTCCTTATACTATAAAAGGAACCCTTAGTCACCTTCTTAGATATCACTGCATGCACAACTTCAATCATAAAATCCTTTTCACGTATTAAAGATTCAAGGTTACCTTTGTAATCCCGGTGATAGTTTAGATCACCCGTATTATCTCATAAACAATATTGAATTGTTTTGTGTTATTCATGTTGTGTTCATCACTCTAAATTATTCACGTTTACTTATTCACCAGCTTTGTTCCTTTAGTGTGTTATAGTAAATTCCGCGTACTAAATCACATTCATTCATAAATATCCCAAACACATTATTAAGACTAACATCCCAAGTGTTTGTATAATCCTCCACATACATCTTATTTGGTTTGATTGGATACTAGATCCTAAAACTATTTGTAATAACTGTTTGTAATATATTTTCTTGGTTCTAGTTTCTTGCAAGATCCTTTTGAAAAAACTTCGCCGTTCAAAAAAATTCATTCAAAGTCATTAGCCAATTCCTATAATTTTCTTAAACAAGTATGCAAATCATTCTTTTTATTGGTCATGTTAGCGAAAATGCGAAGCATGTTTTTTTTCTTTATATTATTGGAGGAGAATGTTGACTGATACCTATTATTACCATTTACTTAATTTTTTATTTATTTAATTATCGGAGGAGAATGTTGACTCATACCTAAAACTTAATAGAATCCAAATGATGGTATGGATCAAAACGTCAAGCAACCTTACAGTAGATTAAAGATAAATTTGTACAATTTGTGAAAATGTATTGTTTTAAAAGATTATAAAGATTGATGTCATTAATTATTGTCTGCCATTTCATAGCATCAATTTAATTGAATTTGAAACATACACCTAACTGAGCTGATTCAAGAGTATCATCACAAACCAAGTACACCAACATGCACGTAAATCGACTCTTATTTTGTTTAAGTCGACTTTGGTTATTGGGATACTACAATTTTTAGTTCTCGAAAAGGCAATATAGATTTTATGTGAGACAGGTTGTTCTGTTTTTTAAAAAGAATTCAATATATAAATTATAATATATTCTAAAGGTCATTGGGGACACTGTAGCAACAGTACCGGCACAAATTTCATGTTAGCCCCATTTTAGCCCCTGAGGTTATTGATCCATTGCATAGTTAGTACTTAACGGCCGTTATCTAACAACTGTGACGTAAATTTCTAACACAATAGTAACTTCAGGGGCTTTTTCTGTGCAAATAATAAACAGAAACAGCCCCTAAGGTTAACTTTTATTTTCACCGTTAGCCCCTAAGGACTAACTATGCAACAGAACGCCACTTTCAGGGACTAAAAATGAAAATATTGTTGCTATAGCGCAACACAGTAGCTGCTACAGTGCAGTACAGTGGGGAATAGTGTCGTGTACTGTAGCTAACAAATTTACGATTTCAGCCCCACAGGTTAGCTGTAAATCGCACCGTTAGTCCCCCGTTAGCGATCTTTTGCAAATTTAGTCCTTAATATATAAAAAAAATCGTATCATTTTATTTCGAGTTTAATTTAAACACGACATTCCCGCATCAATGCGCGGGTACCCCTGCTCGTTATTATCTAATACACAATCAAAAATATCTTGAAAATAAAAAGCCTGGATTTTATGCTCGTTGCATGAAGACATATTTTTATCTTTGGCTTAAATGTAGATAAACGTGGCTTGACAGTTTTTTTTAGTGCTAATTGCCGAAAATAAATCTAACTTGCCATTCCATGCAGTTTTTTTATTTTTTATTTTTTTATTTTTTTTTGTTTTTTTGTTTGTTTGTTTGTTTGTTTCTTTTAATCTCATACTTTTGAATTCCAGCTCTTTTTTGTACTAGTTGACCTAGAAACCTGCTAATGCTTGTGTGGCACATGTTTTTTTTTTCCTTTATATAGGCATACAAAATTTCAATACCCTGTTCCTTCCTGATTGAATATAAATTGTATAACAATCTAATATCATTCCATCCATCCACTATCTTAATCTAAATCTAACCTTAATCCATAAATCCTCTAATGTTTATCAACAATTTCAAACAAATGCAAAAATCCAATAATTTTGGGTTTAGGTTTTAACTTTGATTTGGATCTCGAATTTGATTTAGGTTTAATTTGATTCAGGGTTTTGTTTTGAATTTGAGTTTTTATTCGGATGTTGAAATGAGCAGAAACTGATATACCAAAGACGCCGAAACGATTTTAGGTTAGACGTTGGATTTTGAAAGAAACAAAAACCTATAAAACGTGTTGGTTTTGGTTTTAGACACTAAAATCTAAACCTAACACTAGAACCTAAACCTAAATCTATGAAGAGTTTATTGATTCAACTCTTGAATTATTATTTTTTTGGGGTAAAAGTTTACTACACCCGGTAAAATTATAACTCCAAAAAATAGTGAATCTTACATTCTCAACCCATTTCATAAGTGAAATACAAATGTACCATTTGTGCTTCAAATCAAACTAATCATAAGAAAGATAAAACCAAACTTATGAAAAAACTACTAGATAAGCTACTTACATCTAGTATGACCATGGACCCTTATATCATAAGCGTCACAAAAAGTTTGGTGCTCTTCGGTTAATCTTTACACTCATCATCATCATATGGGTTATCATCATAGTCATGAAGTCATCTTTCCAACGCTCGTATAAGCTCTTCATCCCGATTCCACCTCCGCTTTTAGGAATTTCATAGCCTTTGAACTTACTGATGCCATAATTGTTGCGGTATCGTTAACACCCTCTTCCACTTCGCTTTCGCTATGATTATCCTCATCATCCATGTTAACAACTTTACTGTCACCTACATTCCCATCGTCACCTTTTGAATTAACTGAATCACTAGGAATTGTTTCGACATCATTTTCAGCCATATTAAAAACATCAAAAGGATATGAAACCACAGTTTTTATATCACTTGAACTAGCCACCTGAATTATTAGTTAGTGTCTTGAAGGGTTTCGTTATGATTTCGGGTTTTCATCCAATAATCATCTGGATTACGAGTTTTCATTTGATTCAAGGTGGTGGCGGCAGGGTGAAGGGTGGTGATTGCTGCTATGGTGGTGGGCGAAGATGAAGAATGAAGGTGAATGGGGTGTTTGGTAATGTATTTAAAGTTGTTAATGTTTTATATTATAAGACTTAGACATCTATGTGGATTTGTTTGACATAAAAAAGTTATGAAGAAGAAAAAATAATACTCCCTCCGTCCCAAATTTATTGTCCAGTATTGACTTTTTTAGTCTTTCTTCTTCAACTTTGACCTTAAATATTTTTGTGTGTGTTATATAATATTTGATGCAAAATATATAAATGGATTGGGTTTTAAGTCTACTTTTCAATGGTATAATTTTTCATCAAGTATTATATAATAAAAAATATATATTTGTGGTCAAAGTTATACCATTTTGACTTTGAAAATTCAAAGTGGACAATAATTTTGAGACGGAGGGAGTAACATCTTGTTATTTAATTAGCAGGTCACCTAGTACATGAAAGAATTAAGTATGAGATTTCAAAAAAATAAAAATCAAAATAACTGGCTACGACAACTGTATGAAGCGACAAATTAGATACACTTTTGTGTAATTAGCACTTTTTTTACTGAGTTAATATGCCCATAAGATATGAATTTTCAAACTAGTACGAGTATTATCGGCTCATTAAAAAAGTACTCTACTTGTCTAGAAAAAGAATTCTTTTTAGACAAAGGAAATTGTTTTAAAAATAGCCAATCTTTTATATAATAAAACAAAACCACTATTGGAATTTTTTATTTCAAAAAAATGCATTTATATCTTATTTAGTAATAGTTTTATTTAAAAAAAGATTATTTTCTTATTATGTAATATTTTATATTTATCCATAATACAAGTAGAAGATAAATACAAAAAATATAGATAAGATGCAATTAATAATAGGATTAAAATTTTTAAATAATTATATTTAATAATAAAAAGCTATAATTAAACATCATAAATCAAACAAAACAAATATTAAATTATTTATTTTTTAATAAATAAAAATATATAATTAAAAAAATTTTAAAAAACCCGCGCGTGCGCGATTATTATAACTAGTTTATTTTAAATTAAATTACGAATCTATTTCTAATATTTTGAATAGTTACTTCAAAATGAAATAATACTCCTGTTAGAACAAAACAATTAAATTGAGACAGCTAAAGAAATACTGTATAAAAAGGTTACACTTAAGATGGTGGAGTAAAAACTTTATCAACATGATGTTACTATTCATATTTCAATCAAACTTTCTTAATGAATATTTATAGAAAAAACAAAATTAGAGGAAAGAATAAAATAATAAAGCATATATAACTAGTGGACCTAAAGTATTAATAACAACTATTATTAAAAAAAAAAAAAAAAAAGGAAAACAACTAAACAAGTACTGAACAGGACCACTACCCCTCAATCACATGGCAAACAGGCACAATCTACGTAAATATCACAAACCCTAAGGACAATTTAGTCATTCACATCAAACCACAACCCTATAAAACAACGTTCCTATTTTTCAACGTAAACACACACTAAAAACACCCTCAAAAACACACAGTAGCAAAAATGTCACCAGCTATAGAGAAATCAACCAAAATCCAACACATTGTCAGAGTACGACAGATGCTCCGACGTTGGCAACGAAGATCCACCACCACCACGTCATCATCACGGCGGTTGACAGATGTTCCGGCTGGACACGTGGCAATATGCGTTGGAATGAACTGCAAACGTTTTATTATTAGAGCAACTTATTTGAATCATCCAATATTTCAAAAGCTATTATTGGATGCTGAAGAAGAATATGGTTTTGCTAATTCTGGTCCATTAACTATTCCTTGTGAAGAAACTGAGTTTGAAGAGATACTCCGGTTCATTTCTGGTCGAGCTGAAACTCGACCAGAGACAAACCGGGGTGGTGTTAAAAATTTAGAGGAGTCTATGAGATGTTGCCACGTGGATTATGTTGGTGAATCTAAGCCGTTGCTTCATGGATCTGTTTATTAAAATATTGATGAATAGTATGTACTATGTAGTGCGATTTAGTTAGTTTTAGTTACTGAGTCGACTCGGACCGAGTTTCATAATCTAACAAGTAGTTAGGTTTTATTTTTCTTCTTTTTAATTCGGAGGAGTCGTTGTATTTGTGTGTTTTTTGCTTAGGAGATGGCGAAGTCGTGAAAATGAGTTGTAATGTGACTCAGACCGAGTCGTCCCGAGTTTGAAAAAAAAGTTGAAATTAATTGGACATTACTACTACTTTCTAACTATTTGTTGTTAATTAATTTCTGTTTGTAGCTTCATTAGTTATGTGATGTTTTTGCATTAATTATAATATGTACTAATGTTTATTGCATGTCTTAACAAACAACAATTGTAAATTACTACTCGTATTAATATAAGAAGTTGTTTGAGTTCATGGAAAGTTAGAAGGTACAAGTTAATTGTATATTTTGATTTATGGAAAGTTAGAAGGTATATAGCTAGTCTTGTGCAATTTGTGATGGAAAAATAGATATGTATTTGTCATTTTAATCATGAGTTAACATTTTATTTTTTTGAGAAAATTGCAAGTTATGTGAAGAACATCTTGTAGAAATTATAAATAAAGCTTTAAAATCCAAAAACCACTAGTATTATATTTATTTTATCAGGAGAAAAAAAGGTATCTATTCAAACACTGCAGTGCACCACATGCTATAAGGTTGTTTACAGGTGCTACATTGGCATTATAAAAATAGGTGGCAACAATTTATTTTTGTCATCTTGGTATTCGGGTTTGTTGTTATTACATGTGCACGCCAGTTAAAAGGGGTGATCGTTGAAACAAACACTATACATTGCTAGCGCGTTAAAAAAAACAGGGGTATCATCCTATTGTTTTCTAATATAAACTTTGAAAAATAAGATAGTGTATTTTGCTGAAACATACACTATCTATTATTCTTGTAAAATATTATTGGTTAGAACGGATTAATGATTCAATTAACTTTTGTATGAACTTGTAGATATAACTTTATTTGTCTAACTTTTTATGTCGGTATTAGGCATATTATGTAATTGATCCAAGCTCGAGTGTGTGCTTAGCACCAATTAGAGTTTTATATATTCTCTACTATAAGTGTTTTTTTTTTTTTTTTTTTATTGAAATATAACACTAACATGGTATCGTAGCCATAAATTATCGGACCTGAGTTGAGTTGCCGCTTTAAGCTGTCATCTTTAAATCATCCCGTCAAACCTCACTCATCATAAATTTTCCCTACTCTAAGAAATAAAATCAAAACGCAACCCATTGTTTTTACCGTAACTCCTAAACCACGACGAGTTATCTGACAGCGTCATCACCATTTGTTTCGTATTCAAACTCCGAAGAAAAGTATACTGGAATCGCTGACGTACGCACGGTAAAGTCATCGAGTTTTAAGATTACAATTTTTTCACTGTTTTGAGTATAATCCCAAACCCCACATAGCTCGCCGTCAACGGTTGTGGACTTGTAATTAAATTCCGGACAAAATGCTATCGGAATTAACGCCTCCACCTGTCGGGACCATCGTTATAAGTTTTAACAGTTGCCAACAAAAATATCACTCTTTTTCAGATCTACACTTAAAAAATGTAGATAAAAATACAATAGGTAAAAGTCTATTTATAGCGGAAAAAAGAGTGATTTTTTTTTTTGCCTTTTGTCACATGTTTTTTTTTTTTTTTTTTTTTTTTTTTTTTTTTTTTTTAAATTAAAAGTGTCATTAATCTCAAAATTTACGCTTTTGGCCGCACTTTTGGAAAGGTGTCACTAAAAGTTCGATTCATTGAAATTTTTTTTGTGTTATTAAAAGCTATGTCACTAAATGAAACATTTTCTTGTGCTTGTGGTATATAAGAGTGTGAAAAATTATCGTTGGAAAGCAAAAAGTGAAAAGAAAATAAGAAGTTGTAAATGGAAAACACGCAAACACTCAAGGTCTTTGATCTAATGGTATATGAGTTGCCATTAACTTGAGTTTGTAAGTTCAAGCTTCACAGGAGATATTTGTGAAATATATTGTGAAATATGTGGTATATTTTGTGAAAATAATTGTCGTTAAAAAAGAATCAAACATTTTTTATTTAATTCTAGAAAATATGTGTTTAACTAATATAATGAATTTGATCATAGCCCTAGTTGCATGATTAAGAAAGCTTTTATTATAAAACAGATACTATATTAAGATAACATATTGGAAAAGGTAACTGCACCAAAAAAAACATATTGGAAAAGGTAAGTAATCAACTTGTAGATTTGTTTGTTAAAAAAAAACTTGTAGATTTGGTTTATTAAATCATTTCTATTTATGCCACTACAAATTATGGGGTCGGGGACAGCTTTGTAATTAAAGTGAGTCGATTTACAATCCGCACCATATCGTACTGATACAGTACATTCATATGTGTCCTTTTTTGTAATTTTGCTCATTCACTCCCAAAGTTTACTTTCCTTCACATTTCTCTCTACAAGTCTTTCAGTTTTACATTTTGATCCCATCTATATTAAGTAAAGGTTCATCACTTTAAGTTTGTAACCATTACTCGCATTATTTTATAATCTGGACCGAAACGTAACAAAAAGTATTCCTTATTATTCTACGAGATGAGAGGAGCATTCTTTATATGTATATCATCATGAAGTTGGTAATAACTGTTTTGTTTCTTCTACCTCAGCTGTGAAAAAGACTTTGGGAATCATTGTTGTTGTTTATGTTAGCGTGATTCGAGTTTGAGTTGATCAACTAATTTGATAACTTATACTCTTGTACTTATAAATTCTAATTAAGTTACAAATCGTTTATACAGTGACAACTGTTTAGATCATTTCATTGTCAACCATCAACCTTAGCCACATTTTCTCATGTCAAATTTATAAATTGTAGATGCATCGTTATCAAGATATTAAAACTCATTCTATAGGAGGAAAACACACACGTACATATCAATGATGGTTTTATTATCATTTTTTTCTTTAATAATTTGTGTAGATAACTAATATTTCAAGCTTAGTCATGCACTAATATTTGACTTTGCATTGATTTGGTCGCTTAAACCTCTCTTCATGCAGGTGAATAATGCATGAAAAACGCCCTTTTCATAAAACTTCTGCGCATGCAACACTGTTTTCTTATATTAAAACGACTTAGGAGTTATCATGATATAGTTTATAAAGTTCATACTACAAAGAAAGAACCAAAATACTGAAAGAATCACTTTGACAAGAGTAATAAGAAGTCATGTTTTCTTTAAATCTCATTTTCTAGTTGTGAATCCCTTTTTGTTTATAATCTTTGGTAATACTACAAAAAGACATGTCATGAGTTCAATTTTATTAACCGAGTCTAATTGCTTGATGGTTTCCGGCTGCGTATCTAAACCTTTTGAGGAATATATATGAGTATCACTTTGTTTCATTGCATTAGTTTAGTTGCCTAGACCTCTTCAATTCATGCACAAAGTGATGACGATAATGCATGAAAATGCCCTTTCTATTAAAACTTCTACAATACTATTTTCTTACACCGACTTCCAAATCACCATAATATAGTTTATAACGTTCATACTGCAAACAAAGAACCAATTACAGTAATAAACTAAAAGATTCACTTTGACAAGTGTAAGATACGTCATATTTTTGTTAAATTTCATTTTTAGTTGTGAGTCCGTTTTTGTTTTTGCTTATGTTCTTTCGTAATTAGAAAAAAGCATGTTCAATCTCAACTCTTGACTAAAGAAGCTTAATTGAACATATGACCGTTGGCTGAGTCTATGTCCATATAGACATATAGTCATCCAAAATGGGTGTGCGTAGTCAAGATTTTCCCACTCTCCCCGCTCGTCTAAACCTTTTAGGGAAAAGTATCATAATAGTATCACTATGTTTGTTTGATGTACTGAACTTTAACAATCATTGCTAAAGCAAGTAATTTTGGAAGTTGCTAAAGTATCATAATACTACATCCGTCCCATAATTATAGTCCACTGTTGATTTTTTAAGTCTTTAGTTTTTAACTTTGACCTTAAATATTTTTATTTGAGTTATATATTACTTGATGCGAAATATATAAATGAATTAAGTTTTAAATGTATTTTTCATTGGTATAATTTTTATCAAGTATTATATAACACAAATAAAAATATATAAAGTCAAAGTTGCATAGCGAAGACTTAAAAAGTCACAAGTGGACTATAATTATGGGACGGAGGGAGTAGTATCACTTCGTTTTTTAATGTAATAATTCTGAATCTTTTATATAATAAAATAAAACCTCTATTTAAAATTTTTTATTAAAAAAAAATAGATTTATATCTTATTTAGTAATAATTTTATTTAAAAAAAAGATTATTTTCTTATTAGATAACATTTTATATTTATTCATAGAACAAGTAAAAGATAAATACAAAAAATATAGATAAGATGCAATTAATAATAGGATTAAAATTTTTAAATAATTATATTTAATAATAAAAAACTATAATTGAATATAATAAATCAAACAAAACAAAGATTAAATTATTTGTATCAGGGGGCTTGTGATCTATAAGCTCTAATGATATCAGGCGAATCGGGGAATAGGAGTGGGGTTATCCCCTAAGGAGAGGCTCGCGGTTGGTATCTAGCCCGAGGATGCGACACTAACTCGAGCCAACAACTAACAACTAACCCGCCGTTCAAAAAAAAAGATTAAATTATTTGTTTTTTAATAAATAAAAATATATGATTCTAACTAGTATATTTTATAATTTAAAAGCCTATTTATGATATAATTTACGAGTTATCTTTAACTAGAAGAACCTTGAATGAAATAAGAATTAATGGAATAAGTATTTTGCACGTAATAGAATGACTAACAAATACTAACTTTGTCAAGTGATGAAAGTTGTAGAAAATGACAAACATACCCTTATGTACGAGCTAGTTAATCTCAGGAGATTCATTCCCTAGCAATCTGTGTTTTAGTGTGTGTTATGTGTTCTTGTTGATTATCCACTTCCTCATAATCTAGCGGTTCAAGCTTAATCAAGGTCAAAAGAAGGTGATTCTAATATTGGAAAATTAAGATAAGAAGTGTGGAAGGGCTGAATTAGGGTGCTATTCAAGTTGTAACCTAGGTATGAATCATGAAAAACATATAGTTTATTTTTTATTTATTTATTTTTTATTTTTTTTGTTGCAAAGGTAAACATATATTATTAATCACATGGAAACATACATCCAAAGATACAGAGAATTAGACATGCCTAATCTCTTTTAGTATCAATACAAAACAGAAACATACTAACATGAGACATCTTAAGTAACACAAAGCAAATGACTGCTTAAAACTAACAACAGTCAAGCCATACATTAGCATGCAGACAACTATCCCAGTTGTAGACATTCTGCAGCTTATCCAGTTTACCTTTAAAGCACCAATACCATCTAGTTACATTTCCATAACATCTAACCATCTTGATCATTCACCCTGCCACCACAATAACCAAGGCAGCCTAGATGAATGACATCACTAGGAACCCATTACCCCTCCAAGATAAGGACTATACCATATGTGTTACATTTCAATCTAATACAATGGCTTCACACAGAATGGGAACACACACCTTGTGGAAGGACCAACCAAACCTCCTATGGGTAATGTATAGTATGGACCAAGTAGGTTCATCTTCACTCCTCACTATTCCATACTCCATACACACCCCACCATAACTCACTTACCCATCAGAATAAGAAACATACTTTATGAAGAAAAACAATGTATCATCATGTGAGACTTAAACTGCTCATTCATTTCCTCCCAAGGCCAAATGAAATAAGAGAATAAACAAACATGATAATACAAGTTTTTCTCTAAAGTACAAAGCCATCTATTCTAGTGACTTACAAATTATCTTCACT
Organism: Artemisia argyi; assembly: GCA_030686995.1. Classification (NCBI taxonomy): domain Eukaryota; kingdom Viridiplantae; phylum Streptophyta; class Magnoliopsida; order Asterales; family Asteraceae; genus Artemisia; species Artemisia argyi. The sequence continues at coordinate 105,527,956 of CM060696.1, forward strand.
TCTATGAATAACAGACTTGAAGTAACTGGTATAAAACCAAAGATAGCAGACTATCAAATCACATTCTACGTAATCCCATTCTGGCACTTCAAAAGAGGTCAATTAGATAATAGAATTATATTATCAACCATAGTATAGTTATAGTTAATGTTTTAGCTTAAACTATATTGGTGGTTTTGGATAATTCTTATTTGAGGGTGTTTAAAAGTAAAGGATGATAATTTACAAAACATTGTAAGCTTTGAATTGTCTATAAAATCAAAATAAGTAAAGAATTATGCTATGGAAATCATTGGTAAACAAGTGTTGTTGTTTTACACAAAAGAATGATAAATTCATATAGTGAATGATCATACATGTATGTCTCATGATTATAGGTGCAAAAAATTAGTCAATGTTTCGGAGATAATTCTAGTGCAATAAGGTGATTAATGAATCATAGGTAAAGAGTAAGTATTGGATGCTCAATCATCCGTTTTTCACGCCTACGGTATATATATATATATATATATATATATATATATATATATATATATATATATATATATATATATATATATATATATATATATATATGTCTAACTTGTCTATTTTTGTTATTATGTGTAGTCTTCTTTATTTTTTGCTATTAAAATACAAACCTTGCAAATTTTAACACTTTTGTGTATTTTGTTCATTTAAAGTGATCATTTTACCTTTTTAAAAATTTAAAAACGTAAAAGGTAAAATAGTTACAAAATACACATACATGTCAAAATTTGAAAGGTTTATCTTTTAATAGCAAAAAATAAAGAATACGCAAAATAACAAAAACAGACAAGTTAGATACATTTTTTTTGGTTATTATCCCTATTTTTAAAGATCATGTTGACTTGTGTGGTTATGATTGTATATAGTTCATATATTAACCCGCGTGGTCATATTCACCCATAGTTAAATTGTGCTCGTGAAAGCATCCATAGTTGAATGGTGCTCGTGAAAGCACCAATACTTTTATTGTGCTTATTAGTACCACGTAATTAAAGAGAATGATTTGTGCTTATTAGCACCTCATAGTTCAAAGAGATGAACTGTGCCTTTAAAGTAATCCATGCTTCATAGAACATAATTGGTGCTTAATGATACATTTCATAGTACATGTTATGGTTATTGATATAGTTCATGTTACAGTTATTAAACCATATGTTTATGGTTACTTATGTCTTCGTTTACTCACTAAGCTATTGCTTACGTTGCTCTATATGACATGTTTTATAGGTGATCAGCAGATGTGTGTAATCAAGGTTAAGGGGAAGGGTCTAATGGGTTAGATAACGGTGAAGCTCGAGTTGGTAACAAGCACTCTTTTTACCCCCTCTTTGATACAAGTAGTCATGCCTTATAGTCTTTTGAAGTTGTATAAACATTTTCCGGAATTGTTTTGTTTAAATGTCTAGTATGTAAAAGTTGTGCAGAAAAAGGGTGTTTGGAATAAGGTTTATTCACTCACTTTTGGGTCAAATGGGTTGAAATTGTATGAAAATATGTATGAAACTTGTTTTCAGTTTTTATGTGAATATAACAACTTGTGTTCAGTTTCAAACTTTGGTTTTGAGTTTGAAATGTTTGTACAAGTTTGTTTTGTGCTTAATAGGAAATATGGTTTCTGGACGCCTACGGCGTAGAGACCAAGATGTCTCTACGGCATTACAGTGTATAAATCTTCTAGTTTATACACGTAGAGGCCTTCTAGTCTTTTCGACGTAGATGCTACGTCTATAAAAAAGAATTTTTTTGGTCGTTTCAGTATGCGATAAGCTTAATGACCTGTTGATTTTCTAAGGGTTTCTTTTCAAGTTGGATATATAGTTCTAGTAATAATTATCCTATAGTTCCATAAATGTAGAAGCATTACTTATAGAATCAAAATTGAGAAAAAAGAAACATGAGGGTTTGAAAGAGTAATAGGCGATAAGAAGAAAAAGTATATGAAGTACAATAGCAAAGGACTATAGATACTATGAGACGAGATAACATGTTAAAATGTCTTTTTGAGATTAGGAAGGGTTGGATTCTCCCGTTGGATTGGGTTGGAATCACTAAAGCATTTGCTAAATGGTCAAGTTAAAGCAAAAATAGGTCCACCAATTTCAATGGAAGTGACAAAGTCAACAATTTTTGACTTTAGTGGTTAAAGTTTTACGCTTAAAGTTAACATTATTATCTCTTGTTGGTGAGTTGGTGCTTTATTTATCTCCCTTTATATCAATTCACAAACATATCAATTCTTGGCCAGGGGTGTGGACCTGTTTTACTTGGCCACAGATAACCAATGGTGACAAATGAAAATTTCCTTTTACTATTTGTGAACTGTTAATGAATATGGCATTTACCTCCTGGTAAATGTTACTCCGTATTATTTAAAATTCACAAACATACAGTATTTCATTTCATAATTTTCATTTTTTTCCATTTATTTTTGTTTCATTTCATCTTTTAACCATATACTCTTGTGAGTGACATTTTCCACTCATATAATTTGCCTCAGATTTTACTTTGCTTCATTTTATCTTAAATTATATTTTGCTTCATCTATCATTTTTGTTATCACCTTTAATGTTTTTTCATCCAAAACATTGAAGTGAACAATAACAAAAAGAATGTTATATTATACTCCTTATTTATTTCCTATATCATGAATATAAGGCTCATTTCATCCAAGAAATTATTAAATAGTTATTTATCGTTATTTTATTAGACTTGTTACGAATAAACGTATATTAAAAAGTAGGCTCGAAACAAACAACTCCCTTGAGTAATACCATATTTTGGTTTCACTCAAACATAGATTAGTCAAACTAGGTGATTACGTTTTCAAAAATTAGTCTGGGTTTTTTTTGTTAAGTTTAATTACAAACTACTTCACTCATAAATAATTATAACTAAGAAAAGATTAACTCAAAAGAATTTCTAAAAATAAAAATAATTTGGATAAAGAAAAGTTGAAAAAATAAGGTTGCGTTTAGTTGCAGAGAAATATTTTCACTTTTTCATATTTGCTTTTCTCGAAGTGGAAGGGTTTTTCTTCTCTTGTAAAGAGTTAAGAACTTGAAAAATCCGTTTAAATAATGTTACATTTTCCTTTTCGAGTGAAGAGAAAAGAGAAAAGGATAAATTAAACTTTTCAGATTTTTAGTTAAAGTTTGAGAAATGAGATTTTTATTATTTTATAAGATTTCTCAAAAATCTGTAACTAAATGTTTTATTTTTATTTTTTATATTTTTTATGAATTGAAGAATTTTTTAAAAAAATGAAGTATTTCTAACCAACTAAACACACTTTAAGAATTTCATATGTACCTTGTTATGATATATGATTGCTAAATAATAATAATAATAATAATAATAATAATAATAATAATAATAATAATAATAATAAATAAAAAAAATTCTTTAGTGACACACAAAATAATGTCATTAAGTTGAAAAAATACGTCATGTATTTTTGGGTATTTTTCTTACACTAAAAACCGTAGGTAAAAATGAAATAGATAAAAGTTTAATTATAATAAAACCAAAAAAGTGTAAGGACAATTTTTTATTTTTTATTATTATTTTTTTAATGACAAATACAAGTGTTATTAAATCTCAAAATTTTGATCTTTTGCTCACATTTTTAAGATCTAGTAACACTTTTTATTTCATTAGAAACACAGTAACAAAATGTCAATTTTCTTGTAGTGGGTGTTTTAATGGTCTTTATAAATATATTTTCAAAAGTTTTTAACAATTTGTCTAGACATTGTAAACATGTGTGCAAATTTACTTTCATAAGTTGTATTAGAGCAACGCAATTTCTTTTGTTTGCAACGTTGAAAACTGAGTAAAGCTGAATGTGAAAATCACTCTTTTGTTTCAAGAAATATTTCAATATTTCATCACTCAATTTGTGGTGTTTGAATATACTTTTTAGTGACTACCAATTGACAAGTAGACAAATACACCGTAGTAACATGAATCTTAAAATAATATTTGCCTTTAAAGCGACGTGTAAATGGAGGAATTGCAAAAATTGATTGGTTAACTTTTTTAATCTTTTCCATTTTTGCTTTCCTTTATGGGTTTATGGCATTTGATAATCATCGTGGTTATTTTGTAAAGTAAAATTTTTCTTGAGATTATTCTAATATATTGTAAATATATCTCATGCGTCGCTTTTTCAATTAGGCCTTGAATGTTGATCAATTCTAACAGATAAAGGTTTAGAGTAATTAAGAATTGTAAATTCCTGATACCAATAACGTGAAATGCATACAAGTCAAAAACGAAATAGATTTGAAGAATTAGACATCAACCACATTCAAGAGTCATACATTTGCATAATGCGGATTGTATATTAACTCTTAGGTTTGGGTGTGACTGCGTACATCTTACCTATCACATATCCCCTAAGTCGAGATTGAATATTGTTGTTGTAATCTTTACTAGTTTACTTGGACAATCTCGGCTCCTTCATTCATTTTTATAAAATTACAACATTTGATTTCATATATTCAAGTGATAATTCACCTCGAAGTGATGGCAACATTTGACTTCATATATACTCGGCTCCTTGTCTTACTATACACGCTTTGGCCCCAATGCACAAGAATTATCAACGATCGAACCCATGCAACGTACAATGCATGAGTCCAGAGTTGTACAAAGATGATTGACCCTTTGGAAGCACAAAATCGTGCGTAGCAGGGTGTGAAGGGTGTTAGATACAAAATGAACAATATTGTTGCCATGGTGCGTAGGGACGTAGGGTGTTAGATTATTGGTTCCTAGTCTAATTACGACACCTTTAATAAGGAAAGCAGATCAAAACTAGTTGATCATGGTTTAAGATACTAAATTTACGTGAGGATTAATGATACATATTTGGAACTTTCCCAGACTATCGTTTATTCTCTTGTAATATCTCATTTCTCAGAAAATATATTCTTAAGATCATGTATAAACTTTTCATAGGAGATTATGGGTATGTTTGTTGAAGATCGGGTATCAAAAAGCAGTAGCATTAAGCGGCAGTGAAAAACAGTAGCAGTATGCAGTACCAGGAAAAAGTGGTTTTTTGTTTTGATAAAGCGTTTGGTAGCATAGCTATATAGTTATAATTTCTAAGTGAAAACACTAGTTGCTCGTAAATGCTACTAGAAGTAGCATTTTGATTGGAGTGTTTAGAAAAGTAAGAACGCAAGTTGGTTGTTTCCAAATAAGCATTTGTGCAAAACGCTAAAACACTAACCGTTAGTTACTAGTTACTTCAAAACGCTTCTAAATACTTGCTATCGACCATAACCCATATCTTTCTATTATTGTTGGAAATCCATAGATATTCGAATTTTGAAGGAGTGAGAGATTCTTATTTCTTAGATTTTGTATAGAGCCCATTACCTAAAGTACAGAATCTAAAGCCCATATATGGGGTATTCAAGGCCAATTTTCAACCAAAAGGTTCATAAATTTCATCTGATTTTCAACTAAAAGATCCATAAATTTCATCTGTATTCAGAGTAGGGCGACTAAGATATAAACATAAACATAACCATTTTATTGGAGTGGTTCATTTAGAACTAAAAAAAATGTTAGATACTAAGGCTTTGTTCTCGAGTGTAAAAGGGAAAGAAGAAAAATGGAGAAGTAACAAATTTGAGTTTCAGTTTTGTGTTCTCAAGTTAAAAAGAAAATAGAAGTAAAAGTATAGTGAAGTAAAGTAACTCCCAATACTGTCTTCCACGGTATATGAGGGAGGTTGGAACATAAACAGCCTTACCCCTATCTATGGTAGAGAGGCTACTTCCAGTTCTACCAAAGGTAGAAAAGGACCTCTGGCCTTGCAAGGGGTGAGGATCGAAAATAGAAAATATCATCTCAAATTCCACTTCTCTCCAAATCATCTCAATTTGAGAAGTAGATTAGGAGGGGGAATTTGACATAATTTATTTCCCTCTTCTCTTCTCATTTTTTCAAAAAAATCTCCAAAACAAGATTATTTTTCAATTTTCTTTTAACTTCTCTTCTTTTCTTTCTAAATACAAACTCGGAAACAAAGTGTAAAGATCAATTTTATCACGTTTCATGTATCACACATAATTGAATTTGTGAATCATATTACAATTTACTCATATTTTTTTCTAGAAAGAATAGAAGAAAAACATTTTGGTGTTAAAACTCCATATTAGTAATTTAATATTAATTTGTAAGTTCAAACAGTGAACATTATGTAGTAAAATGAGTAAAGTATTTGCATAAAACTCTAAAAGTTTCACCATTTTTTCAATTAGAAATAACACGTCCAATGTTTCAACCATGTGCCACATATATATTTAGATATCTAAGTTAGTACGGTGTCTCTACTACTTATAATGCATGCATACGTATTTTTAAATTTATAATGCTTAAAATTTGAGTAATATAAATAAACTGTTATACCATTGATTACCAAATTAATATTCTTAATCCTTATACTTTTATTATTTTTTCTTTCATTGTAGAGTTTTTTTTTTTTTTTTTAACAATAACTACAAATTGAACCCGTACGCTTTGCATCAAGTGTCAAAACAGAATCACGATTTCACAAGTATAATTATTTGCCGCTATATATGATTGCTTTCCGTGGGTGTTCGTCTAGTATTAGTAAAGGTCAAACAAAGTTAAAAGAATTAATTGGTGTTTAGACTCTCTTGTTATTTTACATGTGATTTAACAACAATACGTAAATCTCAAACCATAAATCACATATGAAATAAATGCTCTAATTTTGAAGTGGAAAATATATGTGTTATATATGGTTGGAAAATTGATGTTTAACTTCCGGTAAGAATATGGTGAAAATTATAAAATTTCATTTAAAGAGTCATGTTCATTTCACTAAACGTGTTAAATAATCAAAATTTTAATTAGTGTTAAAGCACATGTGATTTATCATACAAGCCTCAATACTGAAAAATCGAATGAAAACACAACAAAAAGTGGCAAAATTACATCAAAGTGCTCCTCTCTCTCTCTCTCTCACACACACACACACACACACACACACACACACACACACACACATATATATATATATATATATATATATATATATATATATATATATATATATATATATATATATACACATACACACACATACACACACTTGTCGCATTAGTGTAAATTGATTCGCCAAATAATTAACAGTTCTTAAGATATTTTTCTTTAAGTTAAAAAAGTTTTTATTTTATAAAAAGTGAGTAGCTTGATTTAAAATCATGTGGTTTTTAGAGGTCAATTTAATATACTTCGTTTATTTATTGCTCCAAATCCTATCTTTTTAAGGTTTAGGTGTTTGGGAATGCTTTTACTGGAAACGTGCGAAACCCAGACTCATTTGGATAAAGAACGGAAGAAAAAGACAAATTCAGTTTCGCGACCGACATCCGTGACGTCGTTACCTGAAGTGCCTAGAAAGTGAAAAATTGAATCAACTTGTGTTGGTTCAATGTATGGAGACGACCTTTGTGACGTCGCCACAACCCTTGTGACGCTGTCACTCACATAACCTAATGCCATCACACAATGACGGTGGAGAAATAAACCCTACCCCGATGGATGATGTGACGACATTACAGCTAAAGGTTGACGCCGTAACAACCCTGTTTTCTATATATACTCCGTTTTTTTTCTTCATGTTTTCATGTGGAGTTATTGGGAGATAAACCCTAGACAATTTTCAACATTTTTCCTGAGCTTTTAGCCTCAGTTTATCATATGTATTAAAGAGATAAGTTTTTTGTTTAATCAATCAAGTATATTTTTCATTAATTGTTTGATTATGTCTTGTTCTTGTTTCTCCATTTTAATGCTAGGCTAGATTTAGTTAGTGTTTACTTAAGGTTTTGCATAAAACTTATTAGTTTATAATTCTTGATTTCTATCGATTCCTTGTTTGATTGTGTATTTGTGATTCTGACAATTAGTACGAAACTTGATTAATATCCGTCCCTCTACTTAATTGATTTTAATAGCTTGTCTAAGATACCCGATGAACATCCATCCCTCTAGATAATCATATTACACCTGGGAAACAGACTCCTAGGCAAGGTTCCTACGCCTAGCGAACACTTTCTAGGAAACGACAATCTTGGGAACCTTTCTCAGGACCGTTGCAACTATCTGACATATGTCGCTACCTTATTCGCTATGAGGTAGAGCTACAATCTTGTGTGGATATTTCCATGCATCTAGTGATGCCAAAGGAGGCATACCACGTGTCGTCCCTTGTCTCCGCCATTAGATGCCCACCATGTGGACCATCCTGGAAACTTGGATGGACTCTCAAGCAGGGTACGCAACACTAGGGCCATCTTTTCAAAAATGAACCAACTTAGCTTCACTACAAATACTGAGTGGATTTTTACAATCCACTTCGGCTACTCCGATAAGTGTTACCCTAGCTTGTGACTACGGTTACACCTCGGGGTCCTTACCGACCAAGGGAAACTAAATCGGAAGCCACCTCAACCCTGTAATATGTACCATATCCTCAGATAGCTGCTTCAACATCATGTTATTACTTTGAACATTCTCTAGTTTTTCTTGAAAGAGATTATAGCAAGGAAAATACGTAAGCGTTATCGAAAGCATTAATGAAAATTTTCCTTACTAATTCATAACTTATGTGTTTTAAACATACTACGTTCGTCGGTGATTGACAGGACAAATGTGTCCTGAATCTCGTATCCTCATAATTAGTTAACCTAGCAAGTAATTATAAAGTGAAAGATTGTTCACAAGATAGTGGCAATACATGAAAATTAAGTACATACACCAATAACTGGCACCTTAGAGGTACCTGGGACAATCAACAAACAACAAACAACAAACAACAAACAACAAACAACAAACAACAAACAAATAGTCTGCAGTTTCACCTATCCTAAAAGGGAACAACTCATTGCATCAAACGAAGGTTAGACACCCATCCGATAAATAGATATATCGACCCAAGTTTTTTTTACTAATGAGCTTCACCTAGATGATAATTCTTTGGTCCACAAATCTGGCCAAAAGCGGAAAACAAACAAACAAAAATGAAATATATTGTTTCATTAAAAAGGGAATCCATTTCCTTATAACTACACATGCCATTAAACAAAAACGGTCATCAAGGCAACAAAATTCAAAGCAAATGACTAAATAAAAGTCCTCATAACACAACAAGCATAAAAGGAAACATCTTTACAAGATACTAAAACATCAGGCGTCAGCATGGCCTGCAGAAAACACAACAGACAACGAAGTTTGAAAATGCCTCATTATCAATATCATACATCTAATAATCTGCATTATTCTCAGGAAAAAACAAATAAATGAACAAAAATCAGACATAGAGTTAAACACAAATCTTGATACATAACATGCAAAGCAATATATGAAAATTTGGCATTTCATATGAAAGGAACAAAATCCTACTAAAAGACGAAAACCCAAAGTAACAATTTCACATGGCCATAGCATCGACCATACAAAAATCCTAAACAACTAGGTAAATACATATCACACTACAACCATTCAAGGCTTGAAATGACCAGAAGATGATTCTGAGCGAGGATGACATATTGCCTCCAAATTACTTAAACTCGTCAAAGGAGTATCAGCTAAACCAATAAGCTGCTTCAAGTAGGACCACTTGTTCCTGAAGAAATTTCTGCCAACATCACACAAACACGACTCGACATCCACATAGTTCATCTGTAACAAAGGATGATCATTCTCTCAAATTAGAAGCTCAGGATACTTAAGCTTCATAGCCTCGAAAAACTTAACAATCCCCAAGTTACCATTGTACATTTGAAGAACAACAAAACCTTGCAGAAACTCAGAACAACAAAGAAAACGGCGAAAAAAAATCTGGAATCCGCCTAATCAAAGCCTTTTTCTCCTCTAATAAGGCTACTACATGAGCCTCAGACTCCTTTAGAGCAATACGAGATTGAGATAGCTCATATGCTAGCCAACTAACTTTGGATTTCTCTTCAGACAACAAGTTTACTAAAATACCCGATCTCCCTCTCTATATGAACCTTGTGGGAATCTTCCTGACAAATAAGTTGATCACTTAGGTGCTCTTTCTCAGATGTAATATCCCACAACTGTTGTTGTAATTGTTGAGTCTCTTGTAAATATTGATTCCCATCCCAGACAGAATCACCAAGACTGCACTCTAAATCCAATTTCTAAGACAACAAAATCGACTTCTCACGCTCGAAACCTAATCTATCAATCTTAAATCTTTTCCTCAACTCTAGTAACTTGGATTCAAGAATTTGAAGCTTAGCTTGAGATAAACTGGCTTGAGTTGAAGAAGAACCAACCGCTTCAATATGCTTCATAAAAGAATAGTAACCAAACCAATGGTCAATAATGGATTCGTCCATAGACCGACAAACAGATGACAAAGATATACCCTCGGACTCTAGTCTCCTAGCCGGAGGAACAATGGCAGTCAAAAGGCTCTTTGAGAAGCAGGAGCCTCTAGCGGGTCATCAAAACGAAGACCAGTCTCAAAAACCAAGGAACTCTTGGCTGGCTTTTCCGGTTTAGCAACACCTACCAACAAAAAGGTTCCCATGACCGTTGCAACTGTTAGACATATGTCGCTACCTTATTGGCTATGAGGTAGAGTTGCAATCATGCGTAGACCTTTCCACACATCTAGTGAGGATAAAGAAGGCACACCACATGTCATTCCTTCTCTCGGCCATTGGATGTCCACCACGTGGACCATCCTAGAAATTTGGATGGATTCCTAGGTAGGGTACGAAACCTTAGGGCCGTCCCTATAAATAGAAGGTTCATTTTCGTAAATGAACCAACTTAGCTTCACTACACACATTGGGTGGATTCTCACAATCCACTCCGGCTACTACGATAAGTGTTATCCCAGCTCGTGATTTTAGTCACACCTCAGGGTCCGTACTGACCGAGGGAAACCAAATCGGATAGCCGCCTCAACCGTCCAATACATACCATATGTAAACAATTAGTAAGCATGGAGTGTCAAGTAGAAAGTTTGACGAGGAGTGAAGAATTAGGAAAGGAACATAAAGATACCCATTATGGAATCAAGAACTCTGATGGAGGATTTTTTTTTTCCTGATGGACCACATCAGGAAGCATTTAAAGAGATAATATTGAATTTTTTATTGCTGATCAGGAGGATCAAATCAAGAAATTGATAAATTATATGAGGGAAACAAAGAAGGTATATGAAACTTGCTGATGGCTTCATAACAGTTCTGAAAATTAAAATAAAGAAGAATAGTGTTGAGCATGTTCATTCTATAAAAATTCAAAAGATCACTAAATTCCCGAAAAATGTAGACACAACCTTAGATGAAATGAATCCTCATCATAAAGGTCTAAAGATATCTTTTGATCTTTTGTTCAAACTCACGCTTGAGCTCTCCCTAAGCAACCCCCTTATTACAAGAGAAGCGTTCCTGTAATAGCAATTCCGTATTTATCAGAATCGTGTGCATTACTCAAACTTATCCTTGTTTCTCTTGCCCCAAGAAAAGTTCCTTCAGACTCAAACAGAGTCCTTCAAAAATCCTAAAAGACTCGTGTCCACAAATATCTTTAGCTTTTCTTATATGTTTTGTTGAGGCAACATTGTCAAGATCTCCTAATGTTTTAATGATGACAAATAAACCTTTAAAACACATAAAATAACAAACGATAGCCAAAATTCACGACTCCCATACCTGGTGCTGGCGCGCTGCCCGCGCGTTGACGCGTGGGTGACGCGCCAGGCTTCCGTATGGATCGAGACGAATTTTGAAAGTCGGCTTTCCCCTTACCTGAAAAATGTGGATCTTTCAATACATGTATGAATATGCTATTTGCTTAATTGAGAACACTCGAAACGAGTTTTGGGATTAGAGAGATCCAACTTTTGAAACACCCATTTAGGGGAAATCATCAACTCATGTTTTCTAATTCTTGCCTCTATCCAAGGCTTTTCTAAACTTAGGGAGCTTGTATATTTCACGTAACATCACGTGAAAGCATCCATATGCTCATATCCCGTGCTTACGTCTTCTCTAATCACGTAACGGGTTTACTCCCTTATTGTTCAAACTAAGTCAAAGGTCACTTTGCGTAAACGCATCCTTTCCCGCTTGGTATATGCTTTACATCATGGCAAAGCACTTGGCTTGTTTATACCAAGGTGTTAGTTGAGTACGTCGAGTCGTGGAAAGTCACGAATTATGAAACTATGGATTCTCAACGTTGCGTTACTTGGAATTATAAGTAACCTATGATTTTCTCGACCCATACTCTTAATTGTTTAAACTGTTTCTTCTTAATAACAATTAGATTATCTCTTAATCTACTCTTAATCACCTCCTTAAACACAAGAGACAAAGCCTCCAAACAACCCAACATCTTTTTACATATTCCCTTACACCTCTTACACACTTACACTCTCCCACACAAGATTCCTCTCACTTTATACATTACCCATACACCTTTCTCATACACCAATACATACACTTTCCTATACACACATTCACTCTTTTCTACACACACTTTTACACACACACACTATACTCACAATCCGTCCATATACACACACAAGGCTCCCCATCTTATCACACCCTTACACTTCTTACATATTCCTTACAACCTTACACAAATCACTTCCTCAACAACTTTATTTTTAAAATACACACACTTCACTCACATACATCTCTTCACACACACAAGGCTCCCCATCATATCAATCTTACACACTTCTTACATATACAACTCACTCCTTACACACATCATATCCAACCAACATATTCCTTACACATCCAACAACTTTATTTTCAAATTACACACACTACTCACAACTATCCCATTCTCTACACATACTAGGCTCCCCATCACATCCAACTCAACTCTTACATATTTCCTTACACACATCTCTTCATTCTTACACAATCCAACTCATACCCTACACACTCTTCATCTCAACCATTCATCCTCTTACAACACATCTCAACCATTCATTTCTCATTCCTCCCCAAGGAAAGGAATATTCTTTGGAATATGCTTCTTTTAACCCAACCATGGTTCAAAACTAACCAAACTATGGTTAGTTCCCAACTTACTTCATTCTCACCTAACTATGGTTAACTCTTAACCACACCAAGGATGGAACATTCCCTTGGATACACCCTTTAACCTAACCATGGTTTATTCTCTTTACACTTCTTTCTAAACCTAACCATGGTTACTTCTTAACCTAACCTCTCACACTCTTCCCTTTAGAGGAATATCCCATGGCATATTCTTTCTCTCTTTTCTATGCCATATGAGGAATACCCATTCTACCCCTACCCAATTATCTCTTCTTTCTTTCTATCTTTGATAATTGGTTTACTAATAAACACTTCATAAATTATTTTCCAAATTGGCTATTTGAGTTGATAAACCTTAGATTGATTAATGATAAGGTTTAGTGTGTGAAGTACAATTGGGGGTTTAACAATGGTAGGTGTTTACAAGACCAATACCCAACATTTGGGAAATTTTTCACTGGGCCTGGCGCGCCACCCGCGCGTTGACGCATGGTCGACGCGCCAGCCTCGGTAAATTATTCTCAAGTTTGGGTCTTGGCCTATAAATACCCCCTTGGCTCTTGTATTCCTCACCCCTTGCCATTACTCTTTGTCTCTACATTCTTTCTCTCTAATCTTCTAATTCTATATCTTGTGTTCTTAGTTAAACACACTAACATCTTTGAAAGAACACATCTCCTTGCAAGGGAAGAATTTCAAGAACTTAATCCACTCTTGTGATTGTGTCGAGGGTCTTCTTCTTATTCCCTTTCTATTACAATCGAGTCTCTAGGTTAGTTTAGGGCTTGGTTGAACAAACACTTATTCATTCATTCAGTTGTTTGTAAGGGAAGTCTTGTGTCTTGGTGACCAAGCCTAGATCATTGGGGATCTAGTTGGGGTTTGATACTTCCGGTAGGAAGTTTTGGTAGTGGTCTTGGAGACCCTTAGGTGAAGTCGAATCGCGAGATTCTTTTGGGTGGTTTCCGAGGTCGGAATACCGTGGGAGTAACTCCTTCTTTGTGAGCATCGATATTGGTGAATATTGGTGGAGTGAATTGTAACGGTTTGTAGTCCACCGAAAGGATTATACTAGTGGAATAGTATCAGTGTCGTGGATTCGCAACTGGACGTACAGATGGTATAAACCCCTATCCCGAACCAGTATATATCGTTGTGTCTCTTTACTTGCTTTATATACTTTGGTTGTGTTTGTGGTTGTTGGATTATTGTACAACCACTTGGTGACTCTTACGGCTTAAAGTCTTTAAACATTCAAAAAGCCTAAGAAACCGTATTCACCCCCCTCTACGGTTCTACAAGTTTGTTTGAATTATTTGTGTCTTACCGATTTGAAAGGGATTATGCATTAAGCACCAAAACATCCGTTCTTTATAGAAATTGTTTTAGAGTTAAAATAGCAATGAAAAATTTAACCCTAGGTTATGGTTTATTTGGAAATAACCAATATTTTAGGTGACAAGAGTGACGTCGTCACATTAGCCGGCCACAGTTTTTATAAACACCCATTTTCTCACATTTTTTCACCACCACTCCCACTTTTTCTCCCAAAACACACACGAAAAATCCCACTTGGTTGCTAAGGCTTTGCTAATCCATCTCCAATTGGTAAGTAATCTATCCTAAACCTTTTTAATGCATTCTAATTATTGATTTGTATCCACATCGGTAGTTTAGTGATAATCCCTAAATAAAACCTTAAGTTTGAATCCTTGTAGAAACTTGTTTTTCTACAATAATCTTGTTAAATTATTAAAGATTTCAATAGGATTTTTGTTTAGGTTGAATGGGTTTAACTCCTATTGATTCATATAGGGTTTAAGCTAAGATTTCTCATAAAAACTTATGGGTGTTGTTAAAAAGGGTGTTTGGCAATAGGTTTTAGTGGTTAGCAAGCTTGGTTTTTCTCACGTTTTTCAGAATTTTGAAATTGCAAAGGGTGTGACGACATCAACCTTTAGGTGTGACGGTATCACAACCTTGCCAGAATGTTGTTTGTTGTCATTTTTGTCCCTTTGTTCATGTTTTCTGTTTTGTAGATATGTCTGAGAAATCAAGGACTGCCAGTAGGAAATCCTTAGTGAGCTAAAATGATGCTTTGGAAACCGTTTATAGTTTTATGAATTTTACAAAAGAAACCCACATTCAAGACTACAATGTGCTCGTTAACCAAACCATTCATGTGGGCACCATGTTATATTGGAGTTTATGTGCAGGACCTTAGATTTATCAACTATATCACGTAAATAGGCTTGGTTTAGGTGACAAGAGTGAAGTCGTGAGTTTAGAGAGAGAAAGAGAAAGAGAACTGATGAGACAAAAAGTGTTACGCTTTTAAGGGGTCATTTAAGCCTTAAATCATGACTATATGATCAAATGATGAGGCGAAAAATGAACCACTTTTAGGGGGTCATTTAAGCCCGAATTCGAATTTATTTGATCAAATATTGCCCTAAATCGTTCCTTTTGTGATTTTAGGTATTTTGGAAGAGAAATCTGGAAAAGGAAGCAATTCGGACGTTTTTAGAGCATAAAAGTAAAGAAAACGACAAAGTCTTAATTTTCCTTGCTGGGAACAGTAGGTGACGGCGTCAAGAAGGAATTTCTGACGGCGTCAAGAGTAATTTCCATGACGACCCAGTACAGAATTGACGGCGTCACAAGGTAGGGCGTCAAGAGTAAAATGCATGACGGCCTGGAAACACATAACACATGACGGCGCCAAAAGTAGATCAAGGCAGTCCGAGAAGTATTTTGGCGGCGAGATGACGGCGTCACAAATTTGTTCTTGATGCCGTCAGACCCTATTTCCTATATATAGTTTTCTAATTTTCACATTAAAAGGAGAGAAGTTTTGGAGAAACCCTAAGTACGAACTTGGTACGAATTTTACAGGTTTTTCAAGGGTTTTCCGCCCTTGATCCCTTTCATGTGTAATTGAGATAAGTATTCTTTTAATTCAATCAATATGTCTATGTGTTGGTTGTCTATATCTTGTTCTTGTCTTAATTTTACCATGCTAGGCTAGATCTATCTTGTGTTTGCTTGGATCTAATGAAACCTAGATGTTAATTATGTGTTGATTACTTGTTTATGGTTGTATTGGATGAATGATTTCGATGTTAGGCTTAAGAAAACTGGCAGATCTCCAAATGGTAACATGCTTGAACGTCTTAGGAAACATGAACTGACGTGCACTAGGTTTTATTAGTTGTATTTAATGAATGAGTAAATTCTAATGATCCCATGTTAGGAGCTTTTTAGCCGGCTCGACATAGGAGTGAAGTAGGCACTCATAGGATTGAGGAATTAAGTGCGCCACCCTATGAATCCGTCATCCACGCAACTATAACAAGTAATAAACATGTAAAAGATATCTAGAGAGTAGTGAAATCTAAGTAAACACATTTTCTCCACTTATTGCTCACAACCTTAGTTAATTTAGTTTATTTTCATTTCTAGTATTTTATTTTGATTGCATTTTTAGTATTGGGTTAGTTGACTAGCAACTAATTCCGCCCAAATCCTTCAAACCTGAGATTTTTACTTGCTTTCTAAAAAATATAAAAATACAAAAATAATCATCTCTCATCTTTAGAACTAGTATTTAGGTTTTCTAATCCTAGCGACACTATTCCTAGCTGAACGATCAATCTCCCGGTACTTGTCACTATACTATACTACAACGATCAGGTACACTGCCTGGTGGGGGTTGTAAGCTTCTCGAGATCCCTTGAGAGGTAAAGCCTGGTGCGATTCCCACGTATCAAGTTTTTGGCGCCGCAGCCCGGGGAATAGTTATTGTCTAGGTTAGAATCTCTTTTTATTAGGTCTACTTGCTAGATTCCTTTCTAGTAAGATTTTATTTTTATTTTTAGGTTTTCTTTAGTCTATCTTATTTCTTTGTGTTTTTGTTCGTAACTCTTCACCACCCGACATCATGGACGATGGGAACATCCTTGAACCCGTCATCCCACCACAACAAAACCCACCACTAGAACCTCTTAGGCCCCGAACCTTAGGAGAGTATTCCCGACCCAACCACCAAGGCTACCGAAACACCATTGAGCTCACCGGAGCCAATGTGACTCCCTTGCGATCCGACACCATCTGGTTGGTGCAAAGCGGATGTGCATTCTATGGACTTCGTTCCGAAGATCCAAACCAACATATTAAGGACTTCCTAAAAATCGTAGATTCCATAGACCTAGGTGTTGAAACTAGAGAGACAACCCGATTACGCCTATTCCAATTCTCTCTACGGGATCAAGCTAGTCAATGGCTTGAGCGTTTACCCGAGGGATCCATCACCACATGGGATGATCTCACCACTCGTTTCCTTGCTCAATTTTTCCCACCGGGGAGAACTACTAAGCTTAGAAATGACATCTTGATGTTCCAACAACGTCAAAATGAATCTCTTTATGAAGCATGGACTCGTTTCAAGGACTTACTCCAAAAAGTCCCTCATCATGGCATACGTCTTTGGCTCCAAGTCCAAATCTTTTATGACCATATCGATCTCTCCACTAGGCGAGCCATTGGCCAATCGGCCGGTGGTAAGCTACGTGATCTAAGTGCAGAACAATCATGGGAGCTCATAGAAGATCTTGCTCTCTATGACAACGAAAGTTGGAATGATCCCCGTGATTTGAACAAAACGGTCAAGGCAATATCTTTGCCTTCGAACAATTCTAGCACTCCCGACCGTAGGATCATGGAACTTGAGGACCAAGTCAAGTTTCTCATGAAATCTTACGAAGCTCCTAAGCCTTCAAGCCAAGTGAACAAAATCACTTCTTCATGCGAATTATGTAGTGGTACCCACGACACTCGTGATTGTGTGGAACTCCCCGGAACAGCTTTTGCGGACTACGCATCCACGCGTACCGATAAAGCGGGAGATAAGTGGTACACTTTCAAGCCCGAGCCAAACCCTTACGGTGATTCATACAACCCCTCTTGGAAAAATCACCCAAACCTTAGGTGGAAACAAAATCAACCCAATTCTTCCAGTCCGCCTAATCGTTACCAACCAAACGGTCTACCCTCCAACCGTACTTTCAACAACAATCCTTCTAACAACTATGGTAGTACCGACAATCTTGAAGGATTGATGTCGAAGTTTATGGCATCTCAAGAAGCTCGCATATCTAAGTTTGAAGCCGATTTCAAACAAAAGCAAAGCGAGATGACCACTAAAATTGACGCATTGTTGAAAGTTCTCAATGACCAAGAAATGGGAGCACTCCCAAGCGACACGGTCAAGAATCCGAAACTAAACGTTAATTCCGTATCTTCAATTTCGTCACCCACTTCGTGTCCACAATACTACTCGGTTAAATCAACGAGCACGTGTTTCAAACAAAACCAAATTCTTCAAAAGGACCAATCAAGTAAAACACCCGATATAGAATCGGTCAAAAGTATAGTTGAAACACCTCCTACGCAAGACCTTGACGATGAATTCAAAGAACTTCACCTTGAACGCCCCGTCATTGATGTCTTAGCGCGTGCTCCTTACTATAGTGCCCTCCTAGAAAAATATGAGAAGTTTAAACAAGGTAAAAATGGGACCGCCTTCGTTCAAAACAAGTTGCCTAAAAAGCTTGATGATCCGGGTATATTTGTTTTGCCTTGTAAGATAGGAAGATCCGAAGCTTTCGACACATTAGCCGATTTAGGGTCAAGCCTCAACTTGATTCCCTTATCCTTATTCACCGCTCTTAAGCTAGGAAAGTTAGAGGAAATGGAGGTATTGATAGGGCTAGCGGATGGGAGTATTGCCCACCCGGTTGGAATGATTAAGGATGTAGTTGTTCATGTAGGAAAGTTAACTATATTAGCGGATTTTCACGTCCTAGACATGGTTAGTGACACTACATGCCCATTATTGGTAGGAAGAGGATTTTTAGCAACCGCTAGCGCCATGATAGATTGTAAGGAGTCTAAGATAGCGGTAGGTGAAGGCGATACTTGGTTGGTGTACGATGTAAAGAAGCATAGTTATGATTGTGATGATGAATAGGAGACCATCTAGATATGGACCCTGGATAGAAAGGAACTTCATAGGACCTCAATGCCCATTTTATCTAGAGAAAGCTTTCGTTGAAAAGACACATTCGGTAGAACAACTCATAGCTAGAGATGAAGAGCTAGATCCCTTTGAGGACCCCTTAGTATTTAGGAAGATGATTGAGTTCTTGAGCGTAATGCCTATTAATATAGAGATGAATAAGTGGAAAAGAGAGGGAGACAAGTGTAAATGGAGGTGGGACAAGCCACCTAAAGAAGGTGATGGATCATGGAATATGAGGATGACTTTGTATGATCCGGATGGAGAAAAGTTTGAAAGGTCATACCATACTAAGGAAACCGATAGGAAGTTGAAACCTAAGTATGATCCCAAGGATGTCCTCAATGAGAAATGATTCGTCTTAAACTAGTTATCTTTTATTTCTCAACCACTTGTGAATGGTCAATAGTAAAGTCAAACTAATCAAGCCAAATGCTTCCGTGGAATACAGTGTTTCCCCGGGTCGTAATGTCCCAACGAGGTTGTGATGGCATTAAAAACGAATCTGTGATCAGTGCATGTGAACAGGAAAGGTATAAAATGTGTGTGTGTGATTACACTAGGGTTTTATAACTTAAAATAACTTAGATAAACTAATTTAACGATTACGTAAAACCTAAATATCTAAAAACGTACACCAATTAAAATTAGACGCGACTACGTGCTGAGAAAAAGGTGAGTTTTAAGAAAAATAAACTACAAGGGCAAAAAATGAAAATTCTATAAACTTAAACTTAAAATAAAATTAAATTAAAAAGAAAACTATTTTTTAGATTATTTTATTATTTATTATTAATTATTTAATTAAAAACTATTTAACTATTTAATTAAAACTTAATTTATATCAAACTAAAAATTATAAATACTACAAATTAAACTAAAAACTTGTAAAAATAATTTCTAAAACTTAAAATGAACTTGAAGAAAGTATAAAAAATAAAAATAAATGTTTTTGTCTTTTTAGAGATTTTCTATTAATTAAAAACTATTTATAATAATTAAACTAATTAAATTATTTTAAATTACAAATAATACTAAATCAACTTAGAAAATTATGGAAAAATTTATAAATCTAATTAACCATAACAGGAATCTTAAAAAATTATAAAAACTTTATTTTATATATTTTTAAACTAGTTTACTAATTATTATTCTAATTATTAAATAATTACCAATTAAACTTTTTAAATTATAAAAACTATTAAATGAACAGTAAAAATTCTAGAAAAATTATTAAAATTATATTATGACTTATAGAAGCTAGTAAAAATATAAAATATAGGTGTTACTTTATAAAAACTAATTATGCTATTTATAACTTACTTATTAATTAATTACTAATAAAACTATTTTTAATTATAATAAATACTAAATGACAAAACAAAAATCTGAGAAAATTATTAAAAATACCTTAACCTAAAAGGAAATTAATAAAAATATAAAAACACAACTTACTTAATTAAAATCTAAAAATGAAAATTAAAATTAAATTAAATTAAATAGAAACTATCACTTATTTTTATATTGTTTTTTTTTTTGATTTTTTTTTTACCAACCTATATTATACATAAATATAACTAACTTTTGTAAAAACAATATTTTTATAACTTAATAACAGTGTTGCAAAAATCGGCTGAGGCGGCCGATTAATCGGCCTCGGCCCTGGAACTTGTAGGTAATTACAAGGTAATCGGCCGAGTCAAGAAAATCGGCCGATTAATCGGCCAAAAATCGCAACTCGGCCCCCGACCGCCTCGGGACCGATTCACGATTTTTGCAACATTGCTTAATAATAAGCATTGTGGAAGCTTTTTGGCTCCACAGTTGACTTTTGTTGACCAAATGGTAAAATGAGCTCAAATGGTTTAAAGTGGGACCCACAATGGTTAAATCTGGTCCAACTAAGTCAATGAAACTTGAATAAGCTGTAAAAAGCACAATTGGACCTCAGAATAAGCTATAAGCACAAAATAAGCTCTTGTAAACTTATTTAAACTCAGAAAATGGGACAAGGTTTAGGTCCAAATCTAAGTGGGACCCAGGGGGTTTCAGGTCAAACAAGGGGTCAATATCCCAAGCCTACCAGGAGGGGGGTTTTGAGGAACAAGGGTTGAGGGCTGGGGACCATTGAGGTGATCAGAAAACCACCACCAAGTGGTGGTGGTGGGTGATGGTCTGCTGCAGCAGGGCAGACCTTGCCCTGCAAGTAAGTTTGAGGTGATGTGGGGCCCAGCAAGAAAATCACAAAAATATAATCACCATAGAACCTCAAAGATGAGTTGGTAAAGAACACATATAAACAAGTTTCAGGACCTAATCTATAACACAAAAATCACATTAATTGCTTGAACTTTTGGAAAAACCTGAGAATGCATATTTGACTTTTGAAGAAAACTTAAGATTTTGACTTTATTGAACTTTGATTCACTCCTACTGATTAGATACATGTTTAAAAACTATGATGGAACTAAATTAAATTGCTAGGGACTATTTCAAGCAAAATGGGTGAGTTTTGGACCCAAATCACCCAACAGTGAACTGCTATGATCCAATTGAATGGATTTTTGACTTTTTACACTAGTAACTGAGTTTTTATCCTACTTATGACCTAACATAACTTAGCTAAGCATGCTTGAACTGAAATCCACAACCAAAAGCCAATGCACAGTGGTGACAACCACTGTGCCAAACACTCCTTTATGTGACAGTTTTATGGTTTAACAAATCAAAATGAAATCTGAAACCATGAAACTGAATCTAACACATCTATTAACACTTAATAATCATGAACATACTGAATTGGAACAATAATTAGAACATACAACAGTAGATGCCAAAAAGTAAAATGACTCACATTGGGTTTGGGACTGAGATCATGTAATCAACTATCCAAAACACACCTATTGTCTCCCCTGAGACTACTAATACCATGGAATGCCAATGTTCATGTTTCCTCCTTGCTTCTCTTCTTGTTTCTGTCTATTTTTGATTTTTTTTTCTATTTTTTTTTTATATTTTTATGTTAATTTTGAGATTTTAATTGAAAGCAATTGTAAATGCTTTTGAAACTTTGACAAACTTTCAAATTAACTTGAGGAAGCTTAAACAAGCAGAATACAACAACTTTTAACACTAAAGTAAAGATTTAGAATTTTCTAGTTAAAATTGCAATTTTGAAATTGAAAGCTGTAAACTTAAAATTAATAATTCAAAAGAAGTTTTAATACATCAAAGATAACTAATACAGTTCTAGAAAGTTAAAAATTACAACAGGAATGGAGAATAAAGCTTAAGCTATAAACTAAGCTATTCTAAAGTTACACTACTCTCTCTACTGCCTCTTCTTCTCTTTTTCTTTATTTTTATAGCTCCTGGAGATATTCTCTTTCTTTCCCACTCACTCTTGACCATTAGATTAGCTTTTGTTGATCCTAGCCGTTTAAAATCGTTTGGTGGGAAAACAGATTTGGGGCAATTGGGCAGGTTTGGTGAAGTAATTAATGAGGGTCGGAGGGGGAAGGTGAGGTTGGTGTAAGAGTTATTGATAGTTGGTGATAAAGGTGAGGTTGGAGGGGGGAACATGGAAGCGTGAAATGGGGAGGTGGGGGATGATGAACAGTGCCCTGGGGTGGACTTTCCTTGACCTGGTATTATTATTTTAGGGGTGGGCCGGTTTGTGTGAGTTGGGCTTGGTGGTGTTAATTTGGATCAGGCCTGGGTATTGGATTGGGTTGTTGGGGATTTGGTTTGTTTTTATTGTTTGGTTAGTTAATAAAACCACAAGGACTAAATTTGTAAGGTCCTGAAAATTAAAGGGCTAAAACTGCAACTTTCCAAAATTCATCATGAGGGCCAAACTTGATAACTTCCAATAATAAATGGACCATGAATTAATTTTTTTCCATTTTCACACATCCGGGGACCAAATCTGACAAGTTGCAAAATAGAGGGACCAAACATGTAATTTCCACAAACATTTCACTCAAGGATCATTTTTGATAATTTATGATTTTTAAGGACCAAAAATGATTTATCTTTCAAAATTATCCCACCAGGGACCTTTTCTGCCAATATTTGAAACTCCAGGGACTTAAACTGTAAATTTCCAAAACTTTCCAATTTTTCACCAAAGGACTAAATATGACCACTTATGATTTAAAAAGGACCTTTGGTGATAATTTTCCATATTTTGAATATCCAGGGACTAGTTTTGTCATTTTATGAAAGTTGGGGGACTGAAACTGCCAATTTTGCAAACTTTGTACGTTTTTCATCTGTTTTTGCTCATTTTGCATCTAAAACATATAAAACACAATTTTGAAATATTTTCAGTATTTTGATGCATTACTGAGTGTTTTTGTATGTTTTGCAGTTCAGATTAGACCAAAAATGATGAGTGTTTGAGCACTCATCAATCCCCCACACTAAACTATTGCTAGTCCCTAGCAATAACTGTTTTGAAAACTTGATGGATTTGAAAAACTCTTTACCAAAAGCCATCACTTCTGGAGTAGCCAGGTGTAAGAACTATGGCACACCTGATAACCGTGTGATTTTGAGCAAACCACCAGCTTTCAACGAATTTGTTAAGTCTTTACCAAGAGCCGTTTGCTCCTGGACTAGCCAGCATCTTGATAGACAATGTCAACATCTTGGTGAGCTGATTACCAATTATGGATTTTCCACGGCCTTTACCACAAGCCATAATCTTGCGGGCTAGCCAACTCATTTGTTTTTGGGGAGTTGAGGAACCATACAATTTTGGGCAAATTGCAAGCCATCAACGGATTTGAGATGTCTTTACCAAGAGTCGTTTACTCCTGGACTAGCCAATCCCTTTTGTCAGTTAGACAAGGCGGACTGATTGCCACAAAAATTTTGAAGCACCGGTGAAAAATTTTTAAAATTTTTGAAATTTTGGCTAAAACGGGGGTATTATATAGTAAAATGTGATAAAATTTGCTAGAATAGCGAATACCCCCCCACACTTAGCATGAATATTGTCCTCAATATTCAAAATTCCGGCTATTATGCCGACATTTTGAACGTAAAAGGGCAACATTACAAGCTAAGCGTGGAAAACACCATTTTGTTTTTCACTCTTGTAACCATAGCATGGGGGACTCCCCCACACTTAGGGTGAAAACCCTATAAACATGCTACTGTTTTTGTTTACCGAGTCGCTAGCTTGACTCGACCCTGAATTCATTTGTCCTTGTGGAAGCATGATGTGGAAGAAGCAATCTCAATCGGACTTTCATTCAAGATGTTTGGACAAACATTTGAAGCACGTGAAAGTTCCACACCGATGAGATAAGTATCCGGCTCGAGATAATGATACATGAAAATGCCGGGATCAAAGATGGTATTTTCATTCCCGAAGGAGTGAAGAAGAGAGGAAGGAACCTCGAGAACAGGCTTATTAGCCTGAGTTTGGATTTCAAGGGCTAAGCTCAAAAGCATCCCGGGAGGGTGGGTGGGAATTTGCAAATCCTCATGATTGAGGGTATCTCCCCCCGGGCTATCATACTCCGGAAGAGTCATGATAAAGTGATCAATGGTGGGCTCAGAAGGTATTTCATCAACGTCACTGATGTCTCCATAAGGTAAAGAATTTTCATAAGTGGGTGAATCATTAAGCCCGGTATTGAGATAAGAATTGAGTGATGGATCATCATCATTCAATAAACTTTCAAGGAACAGAATATCCCCCTCAGAATCAAGATAGTTATCATCAACTTCATACGAAGTTGAACTGTCTAGAGCAAGGAATGCTTCGACTTCCTCCATATCATCTTTGAAATCAAAGAGATAATCATCACTTCCCGATGGAAGTGAATTGGAGTGAGTAAGTTCATCGGCGAACTCCTCGAGAAGAAAGTCAACATTAGAGTGGGGAAGGGATGCATCAACATACTCAATGTCTCCATAAGATAAATAATCGTCACTGGAATCGGAGACAATCTCAATTTGATCATTTGGATTTTTAGGGTGAGAAGGAATATCACACACTTTATCAAAAGTCCCCTGTGACTCTCTCGGGATTGGGACAAGGATCTCAACACTAGACTTTATTAATTCGTCCGATTCCTTATTAGGAACAGTGCTAAGATGCTCATCCCCCATGTTCAGAGAGTGAGTGTGAACTTCGGGTGTGATAACAACAGACTGAGGGAGATGAGAGGAGCTAGCATTCATGGAATTTTCAAGTTCCATTTGTTCAACAACTAGTAATTTCTCCGTCTCATTATTTTCCCCCTGATTTTCAACAGGAGGAATCACAAATGATGAATCAGACGAACCCTTATAAAATTGAAGGATATCAAGGGTGTCTTCATTATCACTATCATTATCACAGTCTAGAAGAGCAGCTTGACGAAATTTGGCACGTGTTATAGCTGCTTGTTCTAAGACAAGTAATTACTCCGTACTCAATTCGTTTCTAGCCTCTCGTTCTTCAGCAAGTAATTCTGCCATAGATTTCTCACGAGAGTCTCGAAACGGTGTAGTAACCAACTCCTCCTTAAGTTCTTTTAAAATATCAAGAGCCTGTAGTAAAAGGTCTTGCTCAGTATCATGAGGAGTTGTGTGAATCATTTGGTGTTGTGGAGGTGGGTCTGAAAACGAATAGTCGTAATTGTTACAAGGAAATGGATTGCTTGTTTGACAATCCGAGCTAGAGTGTGGACCTCCACAGTAATCACAACAGTAATACTGATGTGGCTGTGGGTTGTATGTGCTAGAATTACAATTGCTATCAGGAGACTGCTCATAGACAAGCGTGTTTCCCGATTGACAATCATAACTGTAGTGTGAACCACCACAGTACTCACAATAGTAAAACTGCTGAGACTGATGATGTGGTAACTGATGGAATGGATCAGCCGTGTCATGGTAGGAATAAGGATTCTGGTTATAGACAGACCCGTTTCCCGACTCAACCATGCCACAACTGGGGCAATTGCCACCATTATGAGGATTACCACACCATTGGCAAACCAGAAAGTGTGGATGAGACATAGAAAGAATCAAATGTGTATAGAGGGTGAGGAAATGAGAATCAAAAGGGTAGGAGGATAAAGGTGAATATTTTTGGGTTTTTGAAAAGACATATTGTACAAATGATAAAGAAAATGTTTTTGGGTTTTTTGTGTTCGTTGAAAACTGATTTAAAATGTTTTCGGGAACAATTTTGTTTTTATATGATAAGAAAATATGAACAAGGATGGTAAATATACAAAGGATTGAATTCCAAAAGCACTAATCAGCAAACCGTTTTAGAAAAACGCGCACAACCTCCCCGACAGCGGCGTCAAATTTTGATTCGTCTTAAACTAGTTATCTTTTATTTCTCAACCACTTGTGAATGGTCAATAGTAAAGTCAAACTAATCAAGCCAAATGCTTCCGTGGAATACAGTGTTTCCCCGGGTCGTAATGTCCCAACGAGGTTGTGATGGTATTAAAAACGAATCTGTGATCAGTGAATGTGAACAGGAAAGGTATAAAATGTGTGTGTGTGATTACACTAGGGTTTTATAACTTAAAATAACTTAGATAAACTAATTTAACGATTACGTAAAACCTAAATATCTAAAAACGTACACCAATTAAAATCAGTCGCGACTACGTGCTGAGAAAAAGGTGAGTTTTAAGAAAATTAAACTACAAGGGCTAAAAATGAAAATTCTATAAACTTAAACTTAAAATAAAATTAAATTAAAAAGAAAACTATTTTTTAGATTATTTTATTATTTATTATTAATTATTTAATTAAAAACTATTTAACTATTTAATTAAAACTTAATTTATATCAAACTAAAAATTATAAATACTACAAATTAAACTAAAAACTTGTAAAAATAATTTCTAAAACTTAAAATGAACTTGAAGAAAGTATAAAAAATAAAAATAAATGTTTTTGTCTTTTTAGAGATTTTCTATTAATTAAAAACTATTTATAATAATTAAACTAATTAAATTATTTTAAATTACAAATAATACTAAATCAACTTAGAAAATTATGGAAAAATTTATAAATCTAATTAACCATCACAGGAATCCTAAAAAATTATAAAAACTTTATTTTATATATTTTTAAACTAGTTTACTAATTATTATTCTAATTATTAAATAATTACCAATTAAACTTTTTAAATTATAAAAACTATTAAATGAACAGTAAAAATTATAGAAAAATTACTAAAATTATATTATGACTTATAGAAGCTAGGAAAAATATAAAATATAGGTGTTACTTTATAAAAACTAATTATGCTATTTATAACTTACTTATTAATTAATTACTAATAAAACTATTTTTAATTATAATAAATACTAAATGACAAAACAAAAATCTGAGAAAATTATTAAAAATACTTTAACCTAAAAGAATATTAATAAAAATATAAAAACACAACTTACTTAATTAAAATCTAAAAATGAAAATTAAAATTAAATTAAATTAAATAGAAACTATCACTTATTTTTATATTGTTTTTTTTGGATTTTTTTTACCAACCTATATTATACATAAATATAACTAACTTTTGTAAAAACAATATTTTTATAACTTAATAATAAGCACTGTGGAAGCTTTTTGGCTCCACAGTTGACTTTTGTTGACCAAATGGTAAAATGAGCTCAAATGGTTTAAAGTGGGACCCACAATGGTTAAATCTGGTCCAACTAAGTCAATGAAACATGAATAAGCTGGAAAAAGCACAATTGGACCTCAGAATAAGCTATAAGCACAAAATAAGCTCTTGTAAACTTATTTAAACTCAGAAAATGGGACAAGGTTTAGGTCCAAATCTAAGTGGGACCCAGGGGGTTTCAGGTCAAACAAGGGGTCAATATCCCAAGCCTACCAGGAGGGGGGTTGGGAGGAACAAGGGTTGAGGGCTGGGGACCATTGAGGTGATCAGAAAACCACCACCAAGTGGTGGTGGTGGGTGATGGTCTGCTGCAGTAGGGCAGACCTTGCCCTGCAAGTAAGTTTGAGGTGATGTGGGGCCCAGCAAGAAAATCACAAAAATATAATCACCATAGAACCTCAAAGATGAGTTGGTAAAGAACACATATAAACAAGTTTCAGGACCTAATCTATAATACAAAAATCACATTAATTGCTTGAACTTTTGGAAAAACCTGAGAATGCATATTTGACTTTTGAAGAAAACTTAAGATTTTGACTTTATTGAACTTTGATTCACTCCTACTGATTAGATACATGTTTAAAAACTATGATGGAACTAAATTAAATTGCTAGGGACTATTTCAAGCAAAATGGGTGAGTTTTGGACCCAAATCACCCAACAGTGAACTGCTATGATCCAATTGAATGGATTTTTGACTTTTTACACTAGTAACTGAGTTTTTATCCTACTTATGACCTAACATAACTTAGCTAAGCATGCTTGAACTGAAATCCACAACCAAAAGTCAATGCACAGTGGTGACAACCACTGTGCCAAACACTCCTTTATGTGACAGTTTTATGGTTTAACAAAGCAAAATGAAATCTGAAACCATGAAACTGAATCTAACACATCTATTAACACTTAATAATCATGAACATACTAAATTGGAACAATAATTAGAACATACAACAGTAGATGCCAAAAAGTAAAATGACTCACATTGGGTTTGGGACTGAGATCATGTAATCAACTATCCAAAACACACCTATTGTCTCCCCTGAGACTACTAATACCATGGAATGCTAATGTTCATGTTTCCTCCTTGCTTCTCTTCTTGTTTCTGTCTATTTTTGATTTTTTTTTTCTATTTTTTTTTTTATATTTTTATGTTAATTTTGAGATTTTAATTGAAAGCAATTGTAAATGCTTTTGAAACTTTGACAAACTTTCAAATTAACTTAAGGAAGCTTAAACAAGCAGAATACAATAACTTTTAACACTAAAGCAAAGATTTAGAATTTTCTAGTTAAAATTGCAATTTTGAAATTGAAAGCTGTAAACTTAAAATTAATAATTCAAAAGAAGTTTTAATACATCAAAGATAACTAATACAGTTCTAGAAAGTTAAAAATTACAACAGGAATGGAGAATTAAGCTTAAGCTATAAACTAAGCTATTCTAAAGTTACACTACTCTCTCTACTGCGTCTTCTTCTCTTTTTCTTTATTTTTATAGCTCCTGGAGATATTCTCTTTCTTTCCCACTCACTCTTGACCATTAGATTAGCTTTTGTTGATCCTAGCCGTTTAAAATCGTTTGACGGGAAAACAAATTTGGGGCAATTGGGCAGGTTTGGTGAAGTAATTAATGAGGGTAGGAGGGGGAAGGTGAGGTTGGTGTAAGAGTTATTGATAGTTGGTGATAAAGGTGAGGTTGGAGGGGGGAACATGGAAGCGTGAAATGGGGAGGTGGGGGATGATGAACAGTGCCCTGGGGTGGACTTTCCTTGACCTGGTATTATTATTTTAGGGGTGGGCCGGTTTGTGTGAATTGGGCTTGGTGGTGTTAATTTGGATCAGGCCTGGGTATTGGATTGGGTTGTTGGGGATTTGGTTTGTTTTTATTGTTTGGTTAGTTAATAAAACCACAAGCACTAAATTTGTAAGGTCCTGAAAATTAAAGGGCTGAAACTGCAACTTTCCAAAATTCATCATGAGGGCCAAACTTGATAACTTCCAATAATAAATGGACCATGAATTAATTTTTTTCCATTTTCACACATCCGGGGACCAAATCTGACAAGTTGCAAAATACAGGGACCAAACATGTAATTTCCACAAACATTTCACCCAAGGATCATTTTTGATAATTTATGATTTTTAAGGACCAAAAATGATTTATCTTTCAAAATTATCCCACCAGGGACCTTTTCTGCCAATATTTGAAACTCCAGGGACTTAAACTGTAAATTTCCAAAACTTTCCAATTTTTCACCAAAGGACTAAATATGACAACTTATGATTTAAAAAGGACCTTTGGTGATAATTTTCCATATTTTGAATATCCAGGGACTAGTTTTGTCATTTTATGAAAGTTGGGGGACTGAAACTGCCAATTTTGCAAACTTTGTACGTTTTTCATCTGTTTTTGCTCATTTTGCATCTAAAACATATAAAACACAATTTTGAAATATTTTCAGTATTTTGATGCATTACTGAGTGTTTTTGTATGTTTTGCAGTTCAGATTAGACCAAAAATGATGAGTGTTTGAGCACTCATCAATCCCCCACACTAAACTATTGCTAGTCCCTAGCAATAACTGTTTTGAAAACTTGATGGATTTGAAAAACTCTTTACCAAAAGCCATCACTTCTGGAGTAGCCAGGTGTAAGAACTGTGGCACACCTGATAACCGTGTGATTTTGAGCAAACCACCAGCTTTCAATGGATTTGTTAAGTCTTTACCAAGAGCCGTTTGCTCCTGGACTAGCCAGCATCTTGATGGACAATGTCAACATCTTGGTGAGCTGATTACCAATTATGGATTTTCCACGGCCTTTACCACAAGCCATAATCTTGCGGGCTAGCCAACTCATTTGTTTTTGGGGAGTTGAGGAACCATACAATTTTGGGCAAATTGCAAGCCATCAACGGATTTGAGATGTCTTTACCAAGAGTCGTTTGCTCCTGGACTAGCCAATCCCTTTTGTCGGTTAGACAAGGCTGACTGATTACCACAAAAATTTTGAAGCACCGGTGAAAAATTTTTAAAATTTTTGAAATTTTGGCTAAAACGGGGGTATTATATAGTAAAATGTGATAAAATTTGCTAGAATAGCGAATACCCCCCACACTTAGCATGAATATTGTCCTCAATATTCAAAATCCCGGCTATTATGCCGACATTTTGAACGTAAAAGGGCAACATTACAAGCTAAGCGTGAAAAACACCATTTTGTTTTTCACTCTTGTAACCATAGCATGGGGGACTCCCCCACACTTAGGGTGAAAACCCTATAAACATGCTACTGTTTTTGTTTACCGAGTCGCTAGCTTGACTCGACCCTGAATTCATTTGTCCTTGGGGAAGCATGATGTGGAAGAAGCAATCTCAATCGGACTTTCATTCAAGATGTTTGGACAAACATTTGAAGCACGTGAAAGTTCCACACCGATGAGATAAGTATCCGGCTCGAGATAATGATACATGAAAATGCCGGGATCAAAGATGGTATCTTCATTCCCGAAGGAGTGAAGAAGAGAGGAAGGAACCTCGAGAACAGGCTTATTAGCCTGAGTTTGGATTTCAAGGGCTAAGCTCAAAAGCATCCCGGGAGAGTGGGTGGGAATTTGCAAATCCTCAAGATTGAGGGTATCTCCCCCCGGGCTATCATACTCCGGAAGAGTCATGATAAGGTGATCAATGGTGGGCTCAGAAGGTATTTCATCAACGTCACTGATGTCTCCATAAGGTAAAGAATTTTCATAAGTGGGTGAATCATTAAGCCCGGTATTGAGATAAGAATTGAGTGATGGATCATCATCATTCAATAAACTTTCAAGGAACAGAATATCCCCCTCAGAATCAAGATAGTTATCATCAACTTCATACGAAGTTGAACTGTCTAGAGCAAGGAATGCTTCGACTTCCTCCATATCATCTTTGAAATCAAAGAGATAATCATCACTTCCCGATGGAAGTGAATTGGAGTGAGTAAGTTCATCGTCTAACTCCTCGAGAAGAAAGTCAACATTAGAGTGGGGAAGGGATGCATCAACATACTCAATGTCTCCATAAGATAAATAATCGTCACTGGAATCGGAGACAATCTCAATTTGATCATTTGGATTTTTAGGGTGAGAAGGAATATCACACACTTTATCAAAAGTCCCCTGTGACTCTCTCGGGATTGGGACAAGGATCTCAACACTAGACTTTATTAATTCGTCCGATTCCTTATTAGGAACAGTGCTAAGATGCTCATCCCCCATGTTCAGAGAGTGAGTGTGAACTTCGGGTGTGATAACAACAGACTGAGGGAGATGAGAGGAGCTAGCATTCATGGAATTTTCAAGTTCCATTTGTTCAACAACTAGTAATTTCTCCGTCTCATTATTTTCTCTCTGATTTTCAACAGGAGGAATCACAAATGATGAATCAGACGAACCCTTATAAAATTGAAGGATATCAAGGGTGTCTTCATTATCACTATCATTATCACAGTCTAGAAGAGCAGCTTGACGAAATTTGGCACGTGTTATAGCTGCTTGTTCTAAGACAAGTAATTCCTCCGTACTCAATTCGTTTCTAGCCTCTCGTTCTTCAGCAAGTAATTCTGCCATAGATTTCTCACGAGAGTCTCGAAACGGTGTAGTAACCAACTCCTCCTTAAGTTCTTTTAAAATATCAAGAGCCTGTAGTAAAAGGTCTTGCTCAGTATCATGAGGAGTTGTGTGAATCATTTGGTGTTGTGGAGGTGGGTCTGAAAACGAATAGTCGTAATTGTTACAAGGAAATGGATTGCTTGTTTGACAATCCGAGCTAGAGTGTGGACCTCCACAGTAATCACAACAGTAATACTGATGTGGCTGTGGGTTGTATGTGCTAGAATTACAATTGCTATCAGGAGACTGCTCATAGACAAGCGTGTTTCCCGATTGACAATCATAACTGTAGTGTGAACCACCACAGTACTCACAACAGTAAAACTGCTGAGACTGATGATGTGGTAACTGAAGGAATGAATCAGTCGTGTCATGGTAGGAATAAGGATTCTGGTTATAGACAGACCCGTTTCCCGACTCAACCATGCCACAACTGGGGCAATTGCCACCATTATGAGGATTACCACACCATTGGCAAACCAGAAAGTGTGGATGAGACATAGAAAGAATCAAATGTGTATAGAGGGTGAGGAAATGAGAATCAAAAGGGTAGGAGGGTAAAGGTGAATATTTTTGGGTTTTTGAAAAGACATATTGTACAAATGATAAAGAAAATGTTTTTGGGTTTTTTGTGTTCGTTGAAAACCGATTTAAAATGTTTTCGGGAACAATTTTGTTTTTATATGATAAGAAAATATGAACAAGGATGGTAAATATACAAAGGATTGAATTCCAAAAGCACTAATCAGCAAACCGTTTTAGAAAAACGCGCACAACCTCCCCGGCAGCGGCGTCAAATTTTGATTCGTCTTAAACTAGTTATCTTTTATTTCTCAACCACTTGTGAATGGTCAATAGTAAAGTCAAACTAATCAAGCCAAATGCTTCCGTGGAATACAGTGTTTCCCCGGGTCGTAATGTCCCAACGAGGTTGTGATGGTATTAAAAACGAATCTGTGATCAGTGAATGTGAACAGGAAAGGTATAAAATGTGTGTGTGTGATTACACTAGGGTTTTATAACTTAAAATAACTTAGATAAACTAATTTAACGATTACGTAAAACCTAAATATCTAAAAACGTACACCAATTAAAATCAGTCGCGACTACGTGCTGAGAAAAAGGTGAGTTTTAAGAAAATTAAACTACAAGGGCTAAAAATGAAAATTCTATAAACTTAAACTTAAAATAAAATTAAATTAAAAAGAAAACTATTTTTTAGATTATTTTATTATTTATTATTAATTATTTAATTAAAAACTATTTAACTATTTAATTAAAACTTAATTTATATCAAACTAAAAATTATAAATACTACAAATTAAACTAAAAACTTGTAAAAATAATTTCTAAAACTTAAAATGAACTTGAAGAAAGTATAAAAAATAAAAATAAATGTTTTTGTCTTTTTAGAGATTTTCTATTAATTAAAAACTATTTATAATAATTAAACTAATTAAATTATTTTAAATTACAAATAATACTAAATCAACTTAGAAAATTATGGAAAAATTTATAAATCTAATTAACCATCACAGGAATCCTAAAAAATTATAAAAACTTTATTTTATATATTTTTAAACTAGTTTACTAATTATTATTCTAATTATTAAATAATTACCAATTAAACTTTTTAAATTATAAAAACTATTAAATGAACAGTAAAAATTCTAGAAAAATTACAAAAATTATATTATGACTTATAGAAGCTAGGAAAAATATAAAATATAGGTGTTACTTTATAAAAACTAATTATGCTATTTATAACTTACTTATTAATTAATTACTAATAAAACTATTTTTAATTATAATAAATACTAAATGACAAAACAAAAATCTGAGAAAATTATTAAAAATACTTTAACCTAAAAGAATATTAATAAAAATATAAAAACACAACTTACTTAATTAAAATCTAAAAATGAAAATTAAAATTAAATTAAATTAAATAGAAACTATCACTTATTTTTATATTGTTTTTTTTGGATTTTTTCTACCAACCTATATTATACATAAATATAACTAACTTTTGTAAAAACAATATTTTTATAACTTAATAATAAGCACTGTGGAAGCTTTTTGGCTCCACAGTTGACTTTTGTTGACCAAATGGTAAAATGAGCTCAAATGGTTTAAAGTGGGACCCACAATGGTTAAATCTGGTCCAACTAAGTCAATGAAACATGAATAAGCTGGAAAAAGCACAATTGGACCTCAGAATAAGCTATAAGCACAAAATAAGCTCTTGTAAACTTATTTAAACTCAGAAAATGGGACAAGGTTTAGGTCCAAATCTAAGTGGGATCCAGGGGGTTTCAGGTCAAACAAGGGGTCAATATCCCAAGCCTACCAGGAGGGGGGGTTGGGAGGAACAAGGGTTGAGGGCTGGGGACCATTGAGGTGATCAGAAAACCACCACCAAGTGGTGGTGGTGGGTGATGGTCTGTTGCAGCAGGGCAGACCTTGCCCTGCAAGTAAGTTTGAGGTGATGTGGGGCCCAGCAAGAAAATCACAAAAATATAATCACCATAGAACCTCAAAGATGAGTTGGTAAAGAACACATATAAACAAGTTTCAGGACCTAATCTATAATACAAAAATCACATTAATTGCTTGAACTTTTGGAAAAACCTGAGAATGCATATTTGACTTTTGAAGAAAACTTAAGATTTTGACTTTATTGAACTTTGATTCACTCCTACTGATTAGATACATGTTTAAAAACTATGATGGAACTAAATTAAATTGCTAGGGACTATTTCAAGCAAAATGGGTGAGTTTTGGACCCAAATCACCCAACAGTGAACTGCTATGATCCAATTGAATGGATTTTTGACTTTTTACACTAGTAACTGAATTTTTATCCTACTTATGACCTAACATAACTTAGCTAAGCATGCTTGAACTGAAATCCACAACCAAAAGCCAATGCACAGTGGTGACAACCACTGTGCCAAACACTCCTTTATGTGACAGTTTTATGGTTTAACAAAGCAAAATGAAATCTGAAACCATGAAACTGAATCTAACACATCTATTAACACTTAATAATCATGAACATACTGAATTGGAACAATAATTAGAACATACAACAGTAGATGCCAAAAAGTAAAATGACTCACATTGGGTTTGGGACTGAGATCATGTAATCAACTATCCAAAACACACCTATTGTCTCCCCTGAGACTACTAATACCATGGAATGCCAATGTTCATGTTTCCTCCTTGCTTCTCTTCTTGTTTCTGTCTATTTTTGATTTTTTTTTTTTCCATTTTTTTTTTTATATTTTTATGTTAATTTTGAGATTTTAATTGAAAGCAATTGTAAATGCTTTTGAAACTTTGACAAACTTTCAAATTAACTTAAGGAAGCTTAAACAAGCAGAATACAACAACTTTTAACACTAAAGCAAAGATTTAGAATTTTCTAGTTAAAATTGCAATTTTGAAATTGAAAGCTGTAAACTTAAAATTAATAATTCAAAAGAAGTTTTAGTACATCAAAGATAACTAATACAGTTCTAGAAAGTTAAAAATTACAACAGGAATGGAGAATTAAGCTTAAGCTATAAACTAAGCTATTCTAAAGTTACACTACTCTCTCTACTGCCTCTTCTTCTCTTTTTCTTTATTTTTATAGCTCCTGGAGATATTCTCTTTCTTTCCCACTCACTCTTGACCATTAGATTAGCTTTTGTTGATCCTAGCCGTTTAAAATCGTTTGGCGGGAAAACAAATTTGGGGCAATTGGGCAGGTTTGGTGAAGTAATTAATGAGGGTAGGAGGGGGAAGGTGAGGTTGGTGTAAGAGTTATTGATAGTTGGTGATAAAGGTGAGGTTGGAGGGGGGAACATGGAAGCGTGAAATGGGGAGGTGGGGGATGATGAACAGTGCCCTGGGGTGGACTTTCCTTGACCGGGTATTATTATTTTAGGGGTGGGCCGGTTTGTGTGAGTTGGGCTTGGTGGTGTTAATTTGGATCAGGCCTGGGTATGGATTGGGTTGTTGGGGATTTGGTTTGTTTTTATTGTTTGGTTAGTTAATAAAACCACAAGCACTAAATTTGTAAGGTCCTGAAAATTAAAGGGCTGAAACTGCAACTTTCCAAAATTCATCATGAGGGCCAAACTTGATAACTTCCAATAATAAATGGACCATGAATTAATTTTTTTCCATTTTCACACATCCGGGGACCAAATCTGACAAGTTGCAAAATACAGGGACCAAACATGTAATTTCCACAAACATTTCACCCAAGGATCATTTTTGATAATTTATGATTTTTAAGGACCAAAAATGATTTATCTTTCAAAATTATCCCACCAGGGACCTTTTCTGCCAATATTTGAAACTCCAGGGACTTAAACTGTAAATTTCCAAAACTTTCCAATTTTTCACCAAAGGACTAAATATGACCACTTATGATTTAAAAAGGACCTTTGGTGATAATTTTCCATATTTTGAATATCCAGGGACTAGTTTTGTCATTTTATGAAAGTTGGGGGACTGAAACTGCCAATTTTGCAAACTTTGTACGTTTTTTATCTGTTTTTGCTCATTTTGCATCTAAAACATATAAAACACAATTTTGAAATATTTTCAGTATTTTGATGCATTACTGAGTATTTTTGTATGTTTTGCAGTTCAGATTAGACAAAAAATGATGAGTGTTTGAGTACTCATCAAGGAACTCACCCGTATCACGTAGTAACCCATGACCTTGAGTCTAGCTACAAGACTCGTAAATAAAGAAAAGCGCTTCTTGGGAGGCAACCCATGTTTTGAGTGATTTTATTTTATTTGTTTGTTATTTGCTTCCGTATGCATGCTTTATTTTTATTGTTGGTAGATCATGTTTCTCTATTAAATAGTGGAAATACTTTACTTTGTTGTTTTGGCCTAGTTTTAACTCCACCTAAAAGTATTTTTGCAAAAGATAAGTGTAAGGGGAAACCCCAAATATGTTTTTAAGAAACAAACCGATCATGATTCTCCACAATATTAAATGAACATGTATATTCGTATTTGTTAGAGTCAAATGCTTGTATTGAGTCATAATGAAGTTTTGCAGGATTTTCCAGGAAGTAGGACCAAGTTTTTCCAGAAATTTTCCGGAAACTTATGATGATGTCTAAATACTCATCATTTTATACCAATCTGAGCTGCCAAAACATACTAAAACACTCAAATATGCATCAAAATACTTAAAATATGTTTCAAATGCAAAATATGCAAAAACAGATGAAAAACATACAAAGTTTGCATAATTGGCAGTTTCAGTCCCTCAAGTTTCATAAATTGGCAAAACTAGTCCCTGGTTATTCTAAAAACATGAAAAAGTCATCAAAGGTCCTTTTTAATCATAAAATTACATATTTAGTCCTTTGGTGCAAAGTTTCACAAAATTACAAGTTTAGTCCCTATACTTTGGAAATTAACAGAAATGGTCCCTGGGATGTTAAAAACTTTGAGAAAATCAATTTAGGTCCTTGTACTAATAATATTTTGCAGGAATGGTCCTTGGTGTGAAGTTTGGCATAATTACATAATTGGTCCCTCAAGTTTGGCAGTTTGTCAGTTTTAGTCCCCGGGTATTTAAAAAATGAAATATATCAAAAATACCCGTGTACTATTCAATATTAGCAATTATGGTCCTTTGAACTACTTTGGGAAAGTAACATAATCAAACCCTCAACTTTGCATAATTTACAAATTTGGTCCTTGTGCATAAACTAACCAAACGGACTCTTAAATAAAATTAAACCCAAAACTATTACAACCCACCCACTATCCTAATCCTTTCTACCCAGTCCACAAGGCCCAACTTACCAACCAGCCCACTCCCTCCCTTTGGTAAATAAATAAAACAGACAAACACCCTTCCCCGTTTTCCTCTTCTTCTTCCTCACTTTCCACCTGTAACCACCACTTGCTTCTCCACCTCACCCCCTTCCAGCTCACCCTATATTCCTACCCACTCTCCTCCACCTCTGCCACTACCACCCCCCACAATTAATGCCTTCACACCCCATTTTCACCCCAATACCACTACTACCCACAGTATTGAGCAAAACCACCCCAACGTGGTCTAAACTTCACCAAACTTGCCCATTACACTTCCTAACACTCCCAAGAATCTTTAATTGCTCTGTAACTGCTTCTATCCACGTGGAGTGATTTGGCGCCAAAAATTGGATTTAAATGGTCATGATTAGTTTGACTGAATGGAGGGCCAAGATGAAGTGGGAAAAGATCTATGAGCTGGTGGGATGTGAATGAGTGATAAATATCAGAAGAAGAAAGCAATGTGGGAGTTATCTAGTGTAATCTTAATTTTCTTATTGTCGTATGTATTAGTTTTCAATTTCAAGTGTATTTCAAAGCTTTAAAACTCTTGTTTAAGTTAATTAAGTATTAATCAAAGTTATTTTCAGTTTCAATTTGAGTTTCTTATTTCCAATTCAGTTTATGCAAATCTGTTTCATTAAAAATCTCATGTCACTTTGAATGTTGTTATTAACTGATGTTAGGGACCCATAAGCTCATCTAAGTTCATAATACAGCTTCTATAAGCTATTGGAAATCATAAAAGTAGTTGTAATCACTAAACTCAAAAATAAATAAAAATCAAGAAAAATAAGTAAAAAAAAAAAAAAAAAAAAATCAATGAAGAAGATGATCAAAGCTTGGAGCAAAGCTATTCTGGATTGCTTTGGTTTAGGGCTTTGTGGAAAGCATTAGGAAGGTTACTGAGGTCCTTGTGGTTTAATCTGTGGCTTGGAATTTTGCAAAATTGTAAGCAATTTCTCATATTTTTGGTACCTTACTGTCTACTAGATTAATTGTTTGAATATTGGTTGTTTTGTGTTTATTTGATATTGTTTAATGATAATCTAGTCTAAATTCAGTACCTTGTTTGTTGTAATCATTAGTTGTTAAGTTTTAATAAAAACAGTCACTTAGTGTAATCTTATTAATCTTTGGTAATTTTTGTTGTTATTGTTGTTTATCTGTGTATTTTAGTATAATATTGTGATATATGTTCTTGTGATTCAGTAGTTTAGGTTTAATTAAAGTTTTTGTTTGTTAATCTCTTTAGTAAATCTGTTTAAGGGGTGTTTGGATTGAACTGCTTAGACCATTGTCATTGTTCTCAGTTGTTGTTGAGTGTTTACTCAGTTCAATCATAGTCTAAATGCACCTAATCAAGTTCCTTTTTAGTGTCTAAAAACACAAAAGTCAAAATCACCAAAAAAATTTACCACACAGTTAACTGTGTAGTATTTTGAAAGCCATAACCACTCACTTAAGTTCATAGCTAATAGATTAAGCCTAAATTAGCTTCATTACAACTTAACTAGTCATAATTAACCATTAAATTAGGATCAAAACTCAGTTTAGTCAACTGTGCTAGTTTTCTCTAAAAAGTCAAAGTACACATCTCAGATTTTCTCAAAAATTCAAAGAATTTTGTAGAATTGTGTATTAGGTTCTAGGACTTGAACATTTGTTCCTAGTGATAGATTACCAGCTTAACTCTTAGATCTCACATAGATGATAATTTTGTGATTTTTTTAATTGGACAAAAATGCCCCTTGAACTGAGCTGCAGGGCAAGGTGATTGCCCTGTCTCAGCAGACCTTGGCTCACCCACCACCTTTGGTGGTCCATTGTGGTTGACTTAGTGGGTCCCACACCCCATAAATAGGTTCTTACAACCCCCTCCTACCAGACTTGAACCCTTGACCTTTTGTTTGACCTTTAGACCAGTGGACCCCACC
The DNA here is from genome assembly GCA_030686995.1 of Artemisia argyi. Lineage (NCBI taxonomy): Eukaryota > Viridiplantae > Streptophyta > Magnoliopsida > Asterales > Asteraceae > Artemisia > Artemisia argyi. The sequence goes on from CM060696.1 coordinate 105,568,258, forward strand.
TTAAAGTAGCTTGGAACCTTGTCCCAATTCTGTCTCAGAATTGAAATAAGCAAGTGCTTATTTGTTGGTTAAAGCTTATTGAACCTGCTTATTTGACATAATCTTGCTCAATTAAGTTCATCTCACTTATAGGAACCAGGTTTTACCTTGAGGACCCCACACAAGCTCAGTTGAGCTTATTTCTTAGCAAAGTCAATAAAAGTCAACTGTTTTGAGTAATAAGCACTCTTAGTGCTTATTTTGTGTTTATAAATTATTTCCCTTTATTAAAGTATCATATTTTAAGTATTTAATTAGTTTTGTAAAAGAAAAACATGAAAAAACCAAACTTAATTATAGTGATAGCTTCTATTTAATAGAAATTATCTATTTAATTTTCTTTTTAGCTTATTTATAAGCACTTCTGCTATTTTATATTTTTATTAAATCTCTTATATATTAAAGTAATTTTATAAATTTTTCCAGATTTTTCTTTTGTCATCTAGTGTTATTTAGAATTAATATTAGTTAAATTAATAATTAAATAATAAATAAGAATTAAATAGCATAATTAATTTTTATAAGGTAACACCTATATTTTATATTTTTCCTATCTTCTATAAGTCATAAAATAATTTTAGAAATTTTCTTGTGATTTATACTATTCATTTACTATTTTCATAATTTAATTAGCTTAATTAGATATTAATTAATAAATAGAATAATAATTAGTAAATTAGATTAAAAATACATAATATAAACTTTTTATAATTTTTTTAGGATTCCTGTAATGGTTAATTAGATATCTAAAATTTTTCATAATTATCTAAGTCTTTTTAGTATTTATAATAATTTAAATCAATATAATTAGTTAAATAATAATTAAATAATAATTAAATAATAATAAATAGATAAATAATGTGAAAAATATAATTTTAGTTTTAAAGTAAGTTTTATAATATTTTAGATTTTTAGAAATTTTAATTTTAATTTTCTAGACTTATTTCACATTTTCATAATTATTAGTTAATTATTAAATAATTAATAATAGTAATTAAATAAAAATAATTAATTAAATAGTTTTTAATTATAAAATAAATATTTTAAATTTATTTAATTTGCATTTAAGCCCCTAAGGCTTGTAAAATCCTACTATAAGTTAAAGTTGTTTTTGTTTACGTTTAATTAATAAACGTTTACGTTTTCAGTCCCTTTTTCACTTGTACTTATCTGATTTCATGTATTAGTTGATATAGCTTATTAAAGCTATTCACTCTTATATTTCAGTAGTACAAAACACTTAAACCCTTTTCCTGTTCAATTCACCTGATCTAGAAGTCGTTTTATTTCAGATTTCACATCTCGTTGGGATCTAACGATCCGGGGAAACACTAAACTCACCGGAGTATTGGTTTAGGCTGTTTGACTTGTTGACCATTACTTGGTTGATATTATCTGACTGTTTAAGGCCAATCAAAATTTGGCGCCGCTGCCGGGGAGGTGTGCTGCGTATTACGACTTTTTGAAATATCTGTGAGTTTGAATTATCACACTTTGTTATATATCATCTTTTTGTCTATATTTCTTTTCTATTTTTATTTTTAGTTTCCCGTCACTCTAAGGATTCTTAGAGTCGTCTCTAGTGCATGCGCACTCGTTCTTCTAGGTCAATAAGCCCTTTACGTGAGCTTGTCAGAATTCCTCGAAGACGCCGTAGACGTTCTGCCCCAACAGCCGTATCTGAGGAACGTGCTGTTTCACCTAAGAAAGTTATCATGGCGGAAGACCGTCCGATGAATGAGCTTCTCCAAGCACCCATTGAGGGTTACGGAGACGCTATTGTTGTCCCAGCCATTGTGGCTGAATACTTTGAGCTCAAAACCGGGTTACTAAATCTAGTAACTTCAAGCCAATTTTATGGTTTTGAGAGGGATGATCCCCATGCTCATATTCGATGGTTTAATAAAATTACTTCAACCATCAAATACAAGAACGTCCCTTCCGAAGCAGTCAAACTTCTTCTTTTCCCATTTTCTCTTGAGGGAGCAGCCCGGATTTGGCTGGAAAAACAACCTCCTCGTTCAATAAACTCATGGGAAGATTTAGTTACCAAATTGCCCCGTCCAGAACGACAAGTCTTAAAAATAAAATCATCAAATTTACTCAAAGGTTTGATGAATCGTTTGGTGACGCATGGGATCGTTTCAAAGAATTGCTTCGTCGATGTCCTCATCATGGTTTCACTGAATTAATGCAAATTGACACGTTTTATAATGGTGTGAGTCAATCTGACCAAGATTCTCTCAATGCCTCCGCGGGAGGTAATTTTTTGAGCAAAACCACAAAAGAAGCTTTAGAAATCATTGAAAATAAGTCCAAAGTCCGCACTACACGCACAAAACCATATAACTCCCAAGTGAGTGCTGGTCCTTCTACTTCATCGCCTGTGAGTACTTCTAGCACCGATGCTAAGATAGATAAACTCACGGACGCCATTCAAGCTTTGGTTATCTCAAACCAGAAAAAAGTCACTTTCACACAAAACCCTTCACATGCTGAAGTAAAAAAAGTGGAAGTTTGTGTCACTTGTGGTGGCCCACATGCTTACTACAATTGTACTGCCACCGATGGTAGTCCTTTTGAAGCCAATGCCTTAGCCGGTACTACAAATCAGGGGGGTAATCAATACCATCCTCAAATTGAACCAAGTTACCGTGCTAACACACATATGGGACCACTCGGGTTTAATCAAAACCCAAATTTGCAAAACAGAAACCAAAACCAACCACGAATGAACCAAGGTTATCAAAACCAAGGGAATTTCCATCCTGGACAGAATCAAGGTTTCCACAATCAAGGAAACTTTAACAGAAACAATTTCAACCCCGGAAATCATTTTCAGGGAAATGGTAATCCAAATCAAGGGAATTTTCAGCCATAACAAGGTTATAATCAAAATAACCGTGTCCAAAATTTCCCTAACCAAACACAAGCCATTCTCCCAGCTCCACAACCATCATCCGATGAGTTGTTAAAGCAGTTCATGAAAACTCAAGAAGAGACAAACAGGTTGTTGGTCAGCCAGATTTCTGAAATCAAGAAATCTTTAAATGAACAACCCTCGGGCTCTGGAAAACTTCCGAGCAACACGATCGCAAACCCGAGGGGCGATGCAAAGGCGATCACGACCAGGAGCGGAGTTTCATATGATGGACCTACTGTTCCCACTACCCCTTCTTCTTCTTCTCCCAAGGTAGTGGAAAATAACGTCGAGGTAAATAAGGACGAAGTACTTCCTACTCATAAGGGAGGTACCCAAGACGTCCCACCTCATGTTGTCCCGAAACCCAAACCAAAACCTAGAGTTGTTTTTGAACCAAATGATATTCCAGTTGAAATACCTCAGTCCAAACCTTCTACATCCTCTATTCCTTACCCCTCACGCTTGAGTGAACAAAAGCTCCGTGAAAAAGCTAGTCACCAGATGGATAAATTCTTTCAAATCTTCCAAGATTTGCATTTTGACATTAGCTTTGCGGATGCTATTATTCTGATGCCCAAATTTGCATCAACAATCAAACACTTGTTAAGCAACAAGGAGAAACTGTTTGAAATGGCAAAGACTCCCTTGAATGAGAACTGCTCAGCAGTTCTTTTAAAGAAGCTTCCCGAGAAGCTGGGAGATCCTGGAAAATTTCTAATACCATGTGTATTTCCAGGAATGGTTGATTGCTATGCCTTGGCCGATCTTGGTGCAAGTATCAACCTAATGCCATACTCAGTTTGGAAGAAACTTTCTCTTCCTGATCTTACTCCTACCTGCATGACTTTAGAGCTTGCAGACCGATCGATATCTCGTCCTCTTGGCATTGCCGAGGACGTGTTTGTGAAGGTAGGAGAATTTCATCTCCCTGCTGACTTTGTAGTGGTTGATTTCGATGCCGATCAAAGGGTCCCTCTCATTGTTGGGAGGGGTTTCCTTAGAACGGGCCGTGCTCTTATCGATGTATTTGAGCAAGAAATCACTCTTCGTGTGGGTAATGAAGCTGTTACATTTAACCTCGATCAAACCTCGAGGTACTCCTCCAATTATGATTCTGAAGCAGTTAATCAAATAGATATCATAGACATTGCTTCGGAGGAGTATTCTCAAGAGTTTCTTGGTTATTCTCATAATTCTGTGAGTGGGGATGCCACTCCATCATCTGAACCTATCATTTCCGACTCTTCCCCTTCTCTCACTCCGTTTGAGGGAAGTGATTTCCTTTGGGAAGAGGTCGAGGCTTTTCTCAAAAGTGATTCAGTTCCATCGGGAATTGATAACACTGAGATTGATCTGGAGGGAGATATTCTTCTCCTTGAGAGATTGCTAAACCAAGACAATTCTCCTCCACTCCCTCCCGTACAACTTCATAATTAGGAAATCAAATATGTTGTAACAATTCGCAATTTCAGGTTAATTACTATTCCCGGAAAATTTCACTATTCACTTTCACTATTCATTTTTCCCGAAAATTTCCCGAAATTTGATTTTTTGTTTCTTGGCCTCGAGTGATAAATCATTTCCATGGCAAATTAAAAGTTTGACACTCATCAGATCATTTTCATGAAAGTTATTAAGGAATTACACGGAATTACACGTTTTAGGGTAAAACGTCATTCAAAAATTCTACGCACAACGAAACTCGACCGCGTTAAGTGACCCCGCATCATAAAAATGTTTGACACATTCATGATTTATTTTAGAATTAATCATGACTGAGAAAAACATGACCAAAATAAGCCTCAGCCGTGAAAAACTGGAATTTTCAGTTTTAAGCGTTTTCACTCAGCCGTAACCTTAGCCTATACCTGCACCGCGTTTCTAAGACGATTTGAGTTTTGAACTTATTAGAAAAAGTCAACATATTTTTCCCTCCTCCTTTGACCAAAAATCATTCCTTGATTTTATAAGTCATTCCTTGATTTTTAGGCTTACGGTTTGATGTCTAAAAGACATTTAATACCAACCGACACTAGACTGAGCCCAGTCTAGATATTATAAGTCATTTTAAATCATTTTTATCCTATTAGAAAAGTAACATTTTACTTTTCTCAATTTTACGCAATATTCGTACGTTTTACGTATTACGCGTTTTAGACCCGTGTTTCCAGTTTTAGCAGGGTTTTACCACCCCAATGGAACCTACCACTCATTTTATATTTTATTATAGAGTATTTTGACAAGTTTAATCATTCCTATAAGTTTCGTATTTTTACGATACCCGGTTTTACGTTTCGTGGCTTAACAGCTTACAATTAGCGATTAACGGAACCAAAACACACTCCGTAAAAGCATGATAACATCAAAAATCATACCTAGTCATCCAAGATAAGCTATGTACGAAATTTTTGAGCAAGTCACAAGCCTTGTTGGCTTGTGATGAAGCCTTGATCACTTAGGATGGTTACATGTGTAAAACTTGCTATGTAAGCTTTGAAAAAGTCTTGCAAACTAACCTCCTCATTTTAGTATAAAAGGCAACTCATTCCTCACTTAGTTTCTCATCAAAAACCTGGAAACACTCAATTATTATAGCAATTCATCCTTTGATTTCCAAGTTGCAAGAATCAAGAGCAATATCAACACATAAACCCTAGTTTGGTTTTGATTAATCAAACTACTTCCAACCCTAGAAACTTTGGTGATTTCTCTTGAGTTTGAATCTACTCAAGTCACCTCAACTTTCATAATCTCTCTTTCAAGATTACAAGAGTAGAAAGATTGCTTGAAGTGAAGTGGGTTGAAGCAAAAGTCTATCAAAGTCCTATCCTTACATGTTAACTTCCTTTCATCTTTGAAAGCCAAAAGTTGTAAGCCAAACCCTAACATGCTTCTTGTTAATTAATCATGTTCATATCATTTACATGTTATTCTTGCTATATTATGTCTTGTATGCATGTCCATGATGTATAAAAATGAGTAAAACATGTTGTTGTAATTGATTGTTAAGATAAGTTACTAAAACAAGTAAACTAGTGACTTTCTTGGTAAGACCTGATCAAAATGGTAAAAATATGATGTTGGATCATTACATATTACAGTAGAGGACCTAACAAGGAAGCCATAGCAATTTGAACCACCTAAAACGAGTATACGAGTCAAAAGTTACGCCCATTTGAAGTTACCAAAACTTTGCGGCAAAACTGCCTAAAATGTTTCTGTTACAGAAACTTTAAACACGCAAAAAGAGGCCTTTCTGGTCCATTTCATGAAAAAGTTAAAACACAAAAGTTGTCCGGAATCACGTTTTCGTTCAGGGAATAAGAAGCTCAAGCCTTGAAAACAATTTCCGAGTGAGATATTTCTCAGTTTCTTAACAGCTATTTACATATATATAAGTCACTATATTATGGTTATACTTTAAAAGGAACAAGAGGTCTTATGACCTATAATCAAGACCACCACCATGGCTAGAGCCAAGGTTGTGTCTCATGACCTTGGAACAAGGACCAAAGGTCATGGCTAGGCCATGACGAAATGACCATGTAAGCTTACTTAGGCGTAAACATGAAACAAGGAATTAGGCGATAACTTGAACAAGCAATTTGGATCTACTTCACTTAAAAAGGAACCATTTGATATTACAAAGAGAAAATAGTCATACAAGACTTATGAAACTACCCCTAATAACAATCTTCATGTACTAATAAACTTTCCTAAGTTTATTCAAATATCGGACATGTAACTTTTCGGATCAAAACTTATATCTATATACTTTATCAACTACTACAATAGTAGGGAGCCTCATGTGAGGAGTTCATTATGTAAGCCGTCGAGTTGAGTTGTGGATTTACGAATTAAAGTGTCCTGGCTCCTCGAACGCTTACTAACATGACTTTTGAATTATGTCGGCCCGAACGGTAGTAAACGATATACCAAAACATACATGTTTCATGAAGCTTTCTTTCAAAGACTTATACTATACATCATACCACATCATGGACTAAATGCAATATATATATATTGGCATGTTTATGTTTCCTTAGACATTATTCCAAACCTAAGTTACAACAAATATTCTAGGTTGCTCGTAGAAGTTCTCACGGCATATCCATCATTCTCATTATACATCATCCAACTCAAGGTGAGTTCATAGCCCCACTTTCTATTGTTTAACTATTTTACAAACCCATGGGGGGAATACATGCTATTATTTTTCTACTCGAACACAATGCTTTTTACTGTTTGCTATTCGACCATGTTTTATTATCACTAAGTAACATCCTAGCCAAACCAAGATCCCTTATTATGAACCATTTAATCACTTGCGAGGGTTACTTGCGAGTGAGCGCGAATATTGTGAATAGGCCTATTGGGATTGATGAATCCCATTTGTTTTGACTAAGTTCAAACAAATGCATTAATATTTGAGACATTAGGTATGACGGCAAAGTACCTACCGGGATAAATCTGCCGATCGATATTGGTACACGTTAACGTTTTGGTGTCATAAGCTTAGTGAATTAATAACCTTTCCGGGCATATAACAACGTAGCCCATCTTTGTTTTCTAACTATGAGTGTGAGTCTATAGCTCACACTACGATTATTGTGTTCAAACGATTTAACTACAAACACTACGATTATTGTGTTCAAACGATTTAACTACAAACACTACGATTATTGTGTTCAACGATTTAACTACCAACACATTGTGTTCAAACATTAAACAAACTCTGTGAATATCACTCAACCTTTGTGTTGACCTCTCAAGTATGTATTTCAGGTTCATGACGATCAAGGATGGCACGGAAGGATACGGATACTCAAGAAAGCTATAAATTTTATTATCATTCAAAACTCATTTAATGTGATTTGTAAACATGGAACCATTTGGGACCTCATTTTGTAATCTCTGATATTTATACAATTTGAATGATAAATCTTTTAAAACGACTCAATTGGAGTTCGTTTTCTATTATTGTGACTATTGTGCTGTCGAGTAACACCCAGTTTGAATTCCGCTGCAACCATGAATTGGGGGTGTTACAGATTGGTACCAGAGCCATGGTTATAGAGAAACGGGTCTAATTGAGACCTAAACTATAACTACAATTACAAGCAAAAACATTTTTATAGCCTTCCGCTCTCCGTGTCTTCCATCCTCCAGACGATTATGGACTTAGTAAGCATGTTATGCTACACAAACATATTAGTATATTCATATATACCCATTTTGAGCATTTCCCCGTAGACATTTTTATGCTACATAAACATAATTGCATATTAATATATGTACCCTAAACATAATTGAGCATTTCCCCGTAAGCATTTTATACTACATGAACATATTACTATATTGATATATAAACTCGGTTTATTTTCAATCATTTATCTAAACAATGGACTAAACATATCTGCATATGCCTATTCTAGGGCATTTCGACACAATCACATTCTCCCAATCATGTTCCTACTCCAACATTTTATGTCCAAGACATTGTAACTGATTGCAATGGTCTTTCCTATTTTCCAAGACATTGTATTATACAATGGTCTTAACCATTTCTCAAATGTTTTGAGTCACACAATGGTCTAACCTACTTCCCAGACATTGTGAATTGCACAATGGTCTAACCTACTTCCGAGACATTGTGTTTTGTGCAATGGTCTCTAGAAATATTCCATCACATCATCAATATCATTTCATATGATATCAAAAACCCGTCACAATCTATCGATTTCAAAACAAGAAATATGAGATTTCTAAAGGACAAACAAATCCATTACCTACAAAAGCTGAAGTTCAGCTCTACATTCATCAAAGTTTTCTTATGAAACCTTCATTATTAAAAGTTCGTGATCCTGGCCAAGTATGTTCTATTTTAGAACTACTTAAAACTTCCTTTCCATACGTACCTACCCTTACTATCTTCTATGCAATGGAATATGAAAACATACGTTACAAGTCTTGTATGGCCGGGACTTGCAATTGAAGGGTTTGACATCGCCTTTGTTTAGTGGACAGTTTCCCGAAAGCAACGGACATATCAAAAGTATACCTAATTTAGGTATTTGAAAATTTTATCGAACCTTGGCTAAATATAGACTAGTCACCTATATTTAACCAAGGGACAGTGGAATATAGTCTGACTAACTATATTCGACTTAAAATTTTCAAATACTGAGAATAGTTGTACTAGGGTTATGTTTAGATTGATTTCCTACATGAACACGATAAACCACCAGAATACATTAAAACAATCTAGAGACACGATAGTGCCTTACCACTCAGCAAGATCTTAACACCTTATTTGTATGATCTAAATTCATTCTTGAAATTTTTCATTTATGAGATAATCCGAACTACTATCTTGGGATAGTTATCAATTATTCTCTTCATCCTGTAGAAGTACTATCCTGTTTAGGTCCTAAGGATACCATTCCATCATAAACCTTTAAAATCTCTTAAGATTTTCAAAACAAACTCAACATCTATACCTAAGAGTATTAATGTTAAGCATACACACTTTTGTTCATCAACATATCACAACATTATCTTCACAACCGTTGCAAACACAAGCTCATTAACAGATCTTGATGCACTTTTAAAGCTCAAATCATCCTTAGTTACACCACAAGTACCCTCATCAGCTTTACAAGATTGAATATTCATCTTGTACTTTTGGAGCACCAGTATCATCTCGTAATACACTACCTTGTAACTCACCGGCTAATTGTGAATGTTGTGTTGGGAATTCTTAAGTAGGATGATTTGGGATGCCTTTTCATTTAAATAAAGAAATTGTAAATCACCGAACCATAAGTTTATATTCCTCTATTTACATTGTTTGGGATGCCTCTCTATGTAAATAAAGAATTATAAACAAGTGGGCTTGTTTGTATCCGAAATAACATAAGTATGAAGTCAATAAACACTAGGTACAACAACCGATTACCTACTAGGCTATGATTGCAATTAATATCTCAATTCTTACTAATATTCGACTGCTATATCAATTTCCTTTGATATGCGACTATTATATGAATCTCTATTAATCACTCTTACCCTACCTTTCCAACATAAATGTAAGCCTCATCCTACGCCATACACTGAAATGACAAATCAAACTGCATCACTGGTAATCCCAGACTTTAGTCCTCATAAATAACCACACCTTTTCATTGACACCACTCCAACATATGAAACACATAGAACTTCGGGACGAAGTTCCCCGTAAGGGGTAGAGACTGTAACAATTCGCAATTTCAGGTTAATTACTATTCCCGGAAAATTTCACTATTCACTTTTACTATTCATTTTTCCCGAAAATTTCCCGAAATTTGATTTTTTGTTTCTTGGCCTCGAGTGATAAATCATTTCCATGGCAAATTAAAAGTTTGACACTCATCAGATCATTTTCGTGAAAGTTATTAAGGAATTACACGGAATTACACGTTTTAGGGTAAAACGTCATTCAAAAATTCTACGCACAACGAAACTCGACCGCGTTAAGTGACCCCGCATCATAAAAATGTTTGACACACTCATGATTTATTTTACAATTAATCATGACTGAGAAAAACATGACCAAAATAAGCCTCGGCCGTGAAAAACTGGAATTTTCAGTTTTAAGCGTTTTCACTCAGCCGTAACCTTTGCCTATACCTGCACCGCGTTTCTAAGACGATTTGAGTTTTGAACTTATTAGAAAAAGTCAACATATTTTTCCCTCCTCCTTTGACCAAAATCATTCCTTGATTTTATAAGTCATTCCTTGATTTTAGGCTTACGGTTTGATGTCTAAAAGACATTTAATACCAACCGACACTAGATTGAGCCCAGTCTAGACATTATAAGTCATTTTAAATCATTTTTATCCTATTAGAAAAGTAACATTTTACTTTTCTCAATTTTACGCAATATTCGTACGTTTTACGTATTACGCGTTTTAGACCCGTGTTTCCAGTTTTAGCAGGGTTTTACCACCCCAATGGAACCTACCACTCATTTTATATTTTATTATGGAGTATTTTGACAAGTTTAATCATTCCTATAAGTTTCGTATTTTTACGATACCCGGTTTTACGTTTCGTGGCTTAACAGCTTACAATTAGCGATTAACGGAACCAAAACACACTCCGTAAAAGCAAGATAACATCAAAAATCATACCTAGTCATCCAAGATAAGCTATGCACGAAATTTTTGAGCAAGTCACAAGCCTTGTTGGCTTGTGATGAAGCCTTGATCACTTAGGATGGTTACATGTGTAAAACTTGCTATGTAAGCTTTGAAAAAGTATTGCAAACTAACCTCCTCATTTTAGTATAAAAGGCAACTCATTCCTCACTTAGTTTCTCATCAAAAACCTGGAAACACTCAATTATTATAGCAATTCATCCTTTGATTTCCAAGTTGCAAGAATCAAGAGCAATATCAACACATAAACCCTAGTTTGGTTTTGATTAATCAAACTACTTCCAACCCTAGAAACTTTGGTGATTTCTCTTGAGTTTGAATCTACTCAAGTCACCTCAACTTTCATCATCTCTCTTTCAAGATTACAAGAGTAGAAAGATTGCTTGAAGTGAAGTGGGTTGAAGCAAAAGTCTATCAAAGTCCTATCCTTACATGTTAACTTCCTTTCATCTTTGAAAGCCAAAAGTTGTAAGCCAAACCCTAACATGCTTCTTGTTAATTAATCATGTTCATATCATTCACATGTTATTCTTGCTATATTATGTCTTGTATGCATGTCCATGATGTATAAAAATGAGTAAAACATGTTGTTGTAATTGATTGTTAAGATAAGTTACTAAAACAAATAAACTAGTGACTTTCTTGATAAGACCTGATCAAAATGGTAAAAATATGATGTTGGATCATTACATATTACAGTAGAGGACCTAACAAGGAAACCATAGCAATTTGAACCACCTAAAACGAGTATACGAGTCAAAAGTTACACCCATTTGAAGTTACCTAAACTTTGAAGCAAAACTGCCTAAAATGTTTCTGTTACAGAAACTTTAAACACGCAAAAAGAGGCCTTTCTGGTCCGTTTCATGAAAAAGTTAAAACACGAAAGTTGTCCGGAATCACGTTTTTGTTCAGGAACAAAGAAGCTCGAGCCTTGAAAACAATTTCCGAGTGAGATATTTCTCAGTTTCTTAACAGCTATTTACATATATATAAGTCACTATATTATGTTATACTTTAAAAGGAACAAGAGGTCTTATGACCTATAATCAAGACCACCACCATGGCTAGAGCCAAGGTTGTGTCTCATGACCTTGGAACAAGGACCAAAGGTCATGGCTAGGCCATGACGAAATGACCATGTAAGCTTACTTAGGCGTAAACATGAAACAAGGAATTAGGCGATAACTTGAACAAGCAATTTGGATCTACTTCACTTAAAAAGGAACCATTTGATATTACAAAGAGAAAATAGTCATACAAGACTTATGAAACTACCCCTAATAACAATCTTCATGTACTAATAAACTTTCCTAAGTTTATTCAAATATCGGACATGTAACTTTTCGGATCAAAACTTATATCTATATACTTTATCAACTACTACAATAGTAGGGAGCCTCATGTGAGGAGTTCATTATGTAAGCCGTCGAGTTGAGTTGTAGATTTACGAATTAAAGTGTCCTGGCTCCTCGAACGCTTACTAACATGACTTCTGAATTATGTCGGCCCGAACGGTAGTAAACGATATACCAAAACATACATGTTTCATGAAGCTTTCTTTCAAAGACTTATACTATACATCATACCACATCATGGACTAAATGCAATATATATATATATTGGCATGTTTATGTTTCCTTAGACATTATTCTAAACCTAAGTTACAACAAATATTCTAGGTTGCTCGTAGAAGTTCTCACGGCATATCCATCATTCTCATTATACATCATCCAACTCAAGGTGAGTTCATAGCCCCACTTTCTATTGTTTAACTATTTTACAAACCCATGGGGGGAATACATGCTATTATTTTTCTACTCGAACACAATGCTTTTTACTGTATGCTATTCGACTATGTTTTATTATCACTAAGTAACATCCTTGCCAAACCAAGATCCCTTATTATGAACCATTTAATCACTTGCTAGGGTTACTTGCGAGTGAGCGCGAATATTGTGAATAAGCCTATTGGGATTGACGAATCCTATTTGTTTTGACTAAGTTCAAACAAATGCATTAATATTTGAGACATTAGGTATGACGGCAAAGTACCTACCGGGATAAATCTGCCGATCGATATTGATACACGTTAACATTTTGGTGTCATAAGCTTAGTGAATTAATAACCTTTCCGGGCATATAACAACGTAGCCCATCTTTGTTTTCTAACTATGAGTGTGAGTCTATAGCTCACACTACGATTATTGTGTTCAAACGATTTAACTACAAACACTACGATTATTGTGTTCAAACGATTTAACTACAAACACTACGATTATTGTGTTCAAACGATTTAACTACAAACACTACGATTATTGTGTTCAACGATTTAACTACCAACACATTGTGTTCAAACATTAAACAAACTCTATGAATATCACTTAACCTTTGTGTTGACCTCTCAAGCATGTATTTCAGGTTCATGACGATCAAGGATGGCACGGAAGGACACGGATACTCAAGAAAGCTATAAATTTTATTATCATTCAAAACTCATTTAATGTGATTTGTAAACATGGAACCATTTGGGACCTCATTTTGTAATCTCTGATATTTATACAATTTGAATGATAAATCTTTTAAAACGACTCAATTGGAGTTCGTTTTCTATTATTGTGACTATTGTGCTGTCGAGTAACACCCAGTTTGAATTCCGCTGCAACCATGAATTGGGGGTGTTACATATGTTGAGGAAACTGATGATTTTCCTGAGGGCGAACTCAAGGACTTACCTCCTCATCTTGAATATGCATTCTTGGAGGGTGATGATAAATTACCCGTCATTATTGCTAAAGGTTTAAGTGTTGAGGAGAAGATTGCTCTCATAAAGGTCTTGAAGTCAAACAAGCAAGCAATTGCTTGGAAACTCTCCGATATTAAGGGTATTAACCCAGATTTTTGTACACACAAAATCTTGATGGAGGATGACTTCAAGCCTGTAGTGCAACATCAAAGAAGGGTGTATCCAAAAATCCATGATGTGATTAAACAAGAGGTTCTTAAACTTCTTGATGCAGGATTGATTTACCCTATCTCTGACAGTCCATGGGTTAGTCCCATTCATTGCGTCCCAAAAAAGGGTGGCATTACTGTTGTCACTAATGAGGAAAATGAGTTGATTCCAACTCGGCTGGTTACCGGATGGCGTGTTTGCATTGACTATCGTAAGTTAAATGATGCCACCCGCAAAGACCACTTTCCGCTGCCCTTTATGGACCAGATGCTTGAGAGATTAGCAGGGAACGAGTACTATTGTTTCCTTGATGGTTTCTCAGGATACTTCCAAATCCCCATTGATCCATCAGATCAAGAAAAGACTACCTTTACATGCCCTTATGGAACCTTTGCTTATAAACGTATGCCTTTTGGCTTATGTAATGCTCCAGGTATGTTCCAGAGGTGCATGATGGCTATATTTACCGACATGATCGGTAAAACCATGGAGGTTTTTATGGATGACTTTTCGGTCATTGGGGATTCATTCCAAAAATGTCTCACCAATTTAGAAAAAATGTTGAAAAGGTGTAAAGACACCAATCTATGTCTAAATTGGGAAAAGAGTCACTTTATGGTCAAAGAGGGCATTGTCCTCGGCCATAAGATTTCCAAGAATGGGATTGAGGTTGATAGAGCTAAGGTTGATGTCATTGCAAAACTGCCTCACCCTACTACCGTCAAAGGTATTAGGAGTTTCTTGGGTCATGCCGGTTTCTATCGTCGATTTATACAAGATTTTTCTAAAATCTCACGGCCTATGACTTATCTCCTTGAAAAGGATACTCCTTTTATGTTCTCACCAGAGTGCATCGAAGCTTTTGAAACATTAAAGAAAAAGCTTACTGAGGTACCCATTCTTATTGCCCCCGACTGGGATTTACCCTTCGAGCTTATGTGCGATGCAAGTGATTTTGCTATCGGTGCAGTCTTGGGGCAACGCAAAACGAAACACTTTCAGCCTATCCACTACGCAAGCAAAACTATGAACGAAGCTCAAACACATTACACCACTACAGAAAAAGAATTATTAGCTGTGGTGTATGCCTTTGAGAAATTTCGGACATACTTAATCTTGACTAAAAGCGTAGTGTATACGGATCACTCAGCTCTTAAATATCTATTTGCAAAACAAGATGCAAAGCCGAGATTGCTCCGATGGGTTCTCCTCCTCCAGGAATTTGATATCATTATTCGTGATAAAAAAGGAGCTGAGAACCTGGCTGCTGATCATTTGTCCCGATTAGAGAACCCTCATCAAAATGTGTATGAGAAAAAGGAAATAAATGAAACATTTCCTCTCGAAACACTCAATGCGGTTGCTTTTTGTGGAGATTCTACTACCCCATGGTTTGCCGACTTCGCAAACTATCATGCGGGTAACTTTGTTGTGAAAGGGATGTCAACCCAACAGAAGAATAAATTCTTTAAGGATGTTAAACATTACTTCTGGGATGACCCCTACTTATTCAAAATCTGTGCGGATCAAGTCATCCGACGGTGTGTATATGGACAGGAAGCCACTGAAATTCTTAAGGCTTGCCATGCTGGACCCACTGGGGGACATCATAGTCCTAATTACACCGCCAAAAAGGTATTTGATTCCGGATTCTTTTGGCCCACAATTTATAAAGATGCCCAGGATCTCATTAAAACCTGTGACGCTTGTCAGCGTCATGGAAACATTTCACAAAGAAATGAGATGCCACAAAATGCTATTCAAGTATGTGAAATATTTGATATCTGGGGCATTGACTTTATAGGGCCATTTCCATCATCCAGAGGAAACAAGTACATACTTGTGGCAGTTGATTATTTATCAAAGTGGGTTGAAGCAAAAGCTTTACACACGAATGATGCCCGAGTTGTAGTGAAATTCCTGAAATCTCTTTTTGCCCGTTTTGGAACCCCACGTGCTATTATAAGTGATCGTGGTACGCATTTCTGCAATGACAAATTTGATAAAGTCATGCAAAAGTATGGTGTAACCCACCGTCTTTCTACCGCGTATCACCCACAAACAAGTGGGCAAGTGGAGGTTTCAAATCGTGGTATCAAAAGGATACTTGAGAGGACTGTTGGTGAAAACCGTGCTGCCTGGTCGGATAAATTAGATGACGCACTATGGGCTTTTCGTACAGCTTATAAAACACCCATTGGGTGTACACCTTACAAGCTTGTGTACGGAAAGGCATGTCATCTACCGATGGAGCTTGAGCACAAAGCCTACTGGGCATTGAAACATGCCAACTTTGACCTCAAAAATGCGGGTGATCACAGAAAAGTTCAAATGAATGAATTAAATGAACTACGTGATCAGGCTTACGAGAACTCTTTAATCTATAAAGAAAAAACAAAGAGAATACATGACTCAAAAATAAAGAACCGCGTTTTTAACGTTGGTGATCGAGTACTTCTCTTTAATTCTAGATTAAAGATCTTCTCGGGTAAATTAAAAACCCGTTGGACTGGTCCATTTACTATCACTAAGGTTTATCCATATGGTACCGTTGAGTTATCTCAAAATGACGGTCCATGTTTTAAAGTAAATGGCCATCGTGTGAAACACTACTTTGGAGAGGACATCCCAAACATGGTTGTCCCGGATCTCCAAACTTTCCCCAAGGACAATTAAATTCGGGGTCGAGTCAAGCTAGTGACTCGGGAATCAAAAACAAGCTACCTCATGGACAAATCAATTCGAGGTCGAGTCAAGCTAGTGACTCGGTAATCAAAAGCGTAGCAATATGGGTTTTCACTCATATTTCTGATTTCTTTCTCTTTTCTACCACCCTAGTGTAGGGGAGATGCCCCACATGTTGTATATATGTATATATCTTGAAAAAAAAAAAAAAAAAAAAAAAAAAGGTTTAAAACAAAAGAAAAAAAAGTGAGTTTGTATGTAAATAGCCTAAAATAAAGGTTATTAATATTTCCTTCTTACGTTCTAAATATCGGTTTAACACCCGGTGTTTTGAATATTGAGGGCAATATTCATTTCTAAGTGTGCGGGGGGATTCTCACGAATTCAAACACATGTTCCATCAAGCACCCTCATTTGATCAAAATTTAAAGTTTTTTCACACTTAGAAATGCAATAAATGGTATCAATCCTCCATGTCTAACCCACAACAGGATTGGCTAGTCCAGGAGCAAACGGCTCTTGGTAAAGACATCTCAAAACCGTTGATGGCTTGCAATTTGCCAAAAATTGTATGGTTCCTCAACTCCCCATTATCCTCAAAAGCTAATGAGTTGGCTAGCCCGCAAGATTATGGCTTGTGGTAAAGGCCGTAGAAAATCCATAATTGGTAATCAGCTCACCAAGATGTTGACTATTCCATCAAGAGTTGGCTAGTCCAGAAGCAAACGACTTCTGGTAAAGACAAATCAAATCCATTGACAGCTGGTGGTTTGCTAAAAATCACACGGTTATCAGGTGTGCCACAGTTCTTACACCTGGCTACTCCAGAAGTGATTGCTTTTGGTAAAGAGTAAAAATCCATTAATTTTTTCTCAAATAGATTGCTAGGGACTAGCAATAGTTTAGTGTGGGGGATTGATGATGTCTAAATACTCATCATTTTATACCAATCTGAGCTGCCAAAACATACTAAAACACTCAAATATGCATCAAAATACTTCAAATATCTTAGAAGTGTGTTTTATATGTTTCAAATGCAAAATATGCAAAAACAGATGAAAAACGTACAAAGTTTGCATAATTGGCAGTTTCAGTCCCTCAAGTTTCATAAATTGGCAAAACTAGTCCCTGGTTATTCTAAAAACATGAAAAAGTCATCAAAGGTCCTTTTTAATCATAAAGTTACATATTTAGTCCTTTGGTGCAAAGTTTTACAAAATTACAAGTTTAGTCCCTATACTTTGGAAATTGACAGAAATGGTCCCTGGGATGTTAAAAACTTTGAGAAAATCAATTTTGGTCCTTGTACTAATAATCTTTTGCAGGAATGGTCCTTGGTGTGAAGTTTGGCATAATTACATAATTGGTCCCTCAAGTTTGGCAGTTTGTCAGTTTTAGTCCCCGGGTATTTAAAAAATGAAATATATCAAAAATACCCATGTACTATTCAATATTAGCAATTATGGTCCTTTGAACTACTTTGGGAAAGTAACATAATCAGACCCTCAACTTTGCATAATTTACAAATTTGGTCCTTGTGCATAAACTAACCAAACGGACTCTTAAATAAAACTAAACCCAAAACTATTACAACCCACCCACTATCCTAATCCTTTCTACCCAGTCCACAAGGCCCAACTTACCAACCAGCCCACTCCCTCCCTTTGGTAAATAAATAAAACAGACAAACACCCTTCCCCGTTTTCCTCTTCTTCTTCCTCACTTTCCACCTGTAACTACCACTTGCTTCTCCACCTCACCCCCTTCCAGCTCACCCTATATTCCTACCCACTCTCCTCCACCTCTGCCACTACCACCCCCCACAATTAATGCCTTCACACCCCATTTTCACCCCAATACCACTACTACCCACAGTATTGAGCAAAACCACCCCAACGTGGTCTAAACTTCACCAAACTTGCCCATTACACTTCCTAACACTCCCAAGAATCTTTAATTGCTCTGTAACTGCTTCTATCCACGTGGAGTGATTTGGCGCCAAAAATTGGATTTAAATGGTCATGATTAGTTTGACTGAATGGAGGGCCAAGATGAAGTGGGAAAAGATCTATGAGCTGGTGGGATGTGAATGAGTGATAAATATCAGAAGAAGAAAGCAATGTGGGAGTTATCTAGTGTAATCTTAATTTTCTTATTGTCGTATGTATTAGTTTTCAATTTCAAGTGTATTTCAAAGCTTTAAAACTCTTGTTTAAGTTAATTAAGTATTAATCAAAGTTATTTTCAGTTTCAATTTGAGTTTCTTATTTCCAATTCAGTTTATGCAAATCTGTTTCATTAAAAATCTCATGTCACTTTGAATGTTGTTATTAACTGATGTTAGGGACCCATAAGCTCATCAAAGTTCATAATACAGCTTCTATAAGCTATTGGAAATCATAAAAGTAGTTGTAATCACTAAACTCAAAAATAAATAAAAATCAAGAAAAATAAGTAAAAAAAAAAAAAAAAAAATCAATGAAGAAGATGATCAAAGCTTGGAGCAAAGCTATTCTGGATTGCTTTGGTTTAGGGCTTTGTGGAAAGCATTAGGAAGGTTACTGAGGTCCATGTGGTTTAATCTGTGGCTTGGAATTTTGCAAAATTGTAAGCAATTTCTCATATTTTTGGTACCTTACTGTCTACTAGATTAATTGTTTGAATATTGGTTGTTTTGTGTTTATTTGATATTGTTTAATGATAATCTAGTCTAAATTCAGTACCTTGTTTGTTGTAATCATTAGTTGTTAAGTTTTCATAAAAACAGTCACTTAGTGTAATCTTATTAATCTTTGGTAATTTTTGTTGTTATTGTTGTTTATCTGTGTATTTTAGTATAATATTGTGATATATGTTCTTGTGATTCAGTAGTTTAGGTTTAATTAAAGTTTTTGTTTGTTAATCTCTTTAGTAAATCTGTTTAAGGGGTGTTTGGATTGAACTGCTTAGACCATTGTAGTTGTTCTCAGTTGTTGTTGAGTGTTTACTCAGTTCAATCATAGTCTAAATGCACCTAATCAAGTTCCTTTTTAGTGTCTAAAAACACAAAAGTCAAAATCACCAAAAAAATTTACCACACAGTTAACTGTGTAGTATTTTGAAAGCCATAACCACTCACTTAAGTTCATAGCTAATAGATTAAGCCTAAATTAGCTTCATTACAACTTAACTAGTCATAATTAACCATTAAATTAGGATCAAAACTCAGTTTAGTCAACTGTGCTAGTTTTCTCTAAAAAGTCAAAGTACACATCTCAGATTTTCTCAAAAATTCAAAGAATTTTGTAGAATTGTGTATTAGGTTCTAGGACTTGAAATTTGTTCCTAGTGATAGATTACCAGCTTAACTCTTAGATCTCACATAGATTATAATTTTGTGATTTTTTTAATTGGACAAAAATGCCCCTTGAACTGAGCTGCAGGGCAAGGTGATTGCCCTGTCTCAGCAGACCTTGGCTCACCCACCACCTTTGGTGGTCCATTGTGGTTGACTCAGTGGGTCCCACACCCCATAAATAGGTTCTTACAACCCCCCTCCTACCAGACTTGAACCCTTGACCTTTTGTTTGACCTTTAGACCAGTGGACCCCACCTTAAAGTAGCTTGGAACCTTGTCCCAATTCTGTCTCAGAATTGAAATAAGCAAGTGCTTATTTGTTGGTTAAAGCTTATTGAACCTGCTTATTTGACATAATCTTGCTCAATTAAGTTCATCTCACTTATAGGAACCAGGTTTTACCTTGTGGACCCCACACAAGCTCAGTTGAGCTTATTTCTTAGCAAAGTCAATAAAAGTCAACTGTTTTGAGTAATAAGCACTCTTAGTGCTTATTTTGTGTTTATAAATTATTTCCCTTTATTAAAGTATCTTATTTTAAGTATTAAATTAGTTTTGTAAAAGAAAAACAAGAAAAAACCAAACTTAATTATAGTGATAGCTTCTATTTAATAGAAATTATCTATTTAATTTTCTTTTTAGCTTATTTATAAGCACTTCTGCTATTTTATATTTTTATTAAATCTCTTATATATTAAAGTAATTTTATAAATTTTTCCAGATTTTTCTTTTGTCATCTAGTGTTATTTAGAATTAATATTAGTTAAATTAATAATTAAATAATAGATAAGAATTAAATAGCATAATTAATTTTTATAAGGTAACACCTATATTTTATATTTTTCCTATCTTCTATAAGTCATAAAATAATTTTAGAAATTTTCTTGTGATTTATACTGTTCATTTACTAGTTTTCATAATTTAATTAGCTTAATTAGATATTAATTAATAAATAGAATAATAATTAGTAAATTAGATTAAAAATACATAATATAAACTTTTTATAATTTTTCTAGGATTCCTGTAATGGTTAATTAGATATCTAAAATTTTTCATAATTATCTAAGTCTTTTTAGTATTTATAATAATTTAAATCAATATAATTAGTTAAATAATAATTAAATAATAATTAATTAATAATAAATAGATAAATAGTGTGAAAAATATAATTTTAGTTTTAAAGTAAGTTTTATAATATTTTAGATTTTTAGAAATTTTAATTTTAATTTTCTAGACTTATTTCACATTTTCATAATTATTAGTTAATTATTAAATAATTAATAATAGTAATTAAATAAAAATAATTAATTAAATAGTTTTTAATTATAAAATAAATATTTTAAATTTATTTAATTTGCATTTAAGCCCCTAAGGCTTGTAAAATCCTACTATAAGTTAAAGTTGTTTTTGTTTACGTTTAATTAATAAACGTTTACGTTTTCAGTCCCTTTTTCACTTGTACTTATCTGATTTCATGTATTAGTTGATATAGCTTATTAAAGCTATTCACTCTTATATTTCAGTAGTACAAAACACTTAAACCCTTTTCCTGTTCAATTCACCTGATCTAGAAGTCGTTTTATTTCAGATTTCACATCTCGTTGGGATCTAACGATCCGGGGAAACACTAAACTCACCGGAGTATTGGTTTAGGCTGTTTGACTTGTTGACCATTACTTGGTTGATATTATCTGACTGTTTAAGGCCAATCAACTTAACATAAGAATTTCTGGAGGTCACTTCTGACGGCTTCACGAGTTAACTCTTGACGGCGTCACGTGTAAAAATCTGGAAATTTTACCAGTTTTGTTTTTCTAACGGAGTCTTATGGTTTTTGTGAATTATTAAGTTTTATAATCTCCAGGAAATCTGCAAACTTCATTCCACAAGCATTATATCTTATTTTGTTTTCTAGGATTTAGTAACTTATATAGATTGCCGCCGATTTTATGCGAGGTTGCTTTGTTTGTTTTCTCAGGATTTACAGGTTATGTATGACAAGAAGATGATTTATATTCTGGAAAGGAAGCTTTGATTGTTCATTTTCTTGGAGGAAGATTTAACCTGGTCACCCTATTATCCATACCGAGCGAATCAGGGGAGTATTTGATTTCATTCTTTTTACTTTTTTCACTTTTACATTCTTTACTTGAACATTGGGGACAATGTTTATCTTAAGTGTAAGGGGAGGGTAAAATGATGATACCTTACATATGCACTTTCGCTTGAGTTTGTTTTGTTTGATGGTAGATGTGTAATAAAACTATGAGAAATACTTGTTAGTGTAATTTTAGCGCCAAATTTAAAAGTTTTTACAACATTTAGGAGTGAAACTTTAGCCATAGCAAGCGTCTCATAGATAGGAGATTGTATGACTAGCACATAACCGTATATTCAGAAAACTTTTCCACCCAAATATGTGAGGTTCGCCTTTAGATTTGATAGGAAAAGCATTTACTATTAGTGCTTATGAGTGTACCGGTAGCATTTAGATTCTAGAACTTGCGTTAGTGATGCATCCCGAGACCGCTAGTGAGACTACATTCGTAGTAGGATTTACTACATGATAAGAGGCATTAGGATCACCCTTGTGTTAAACCCGTATCATAATTACTTGACCATTTAAGTCATATTACTTGGCTAGTTAAGTCAACTAATTTTTCCCACACTCTTAGCGTTGTACTCATTTTTAGTACACGAAACCCCTAGTACACCCCTCCGAGCCTATCTTTCGTTTCTAACTTTAAGCATCTTACTTAAAGGAAGAATTTGTTACACCCCACTTAAATGTACACCCAAATCGCCTTAGCCTTCCGTGTATGCACTCATTTTTAGTGCATTATTGTTATTTGTTAAACCCTAAGTTAACTATCTAATTTATTACATGGTTGCTAAGTCGAGTCATATCCTTGTACATATTGTTTTGGAATGATTGGGACTCATGGGTAAAGTACTTATTTTATGGAGTAATGGGGAAGAACATCATATATTACCCCATATGTGCGTTAATCTTAAAAGTGCTCCAAGTGTTTTGATTTTCTTAATTCGAGTCACTAGATTAGTTTATTGTAAAGTATGTAAAGATTCAAGTGTAAGGGGAATGTTCATTCCCTATGATGTATTATTTTGGATGGTAGGGTAAGAGTGTATGAAAAAAAAATCGAAAAAATCAAGAAAAAGAAAAAAAAAATAGAAAAAAAAAGAGAAAAAAACATACGGACTACCATCCCTTTTTATTCTATGTTCATTTTATGTTTTTGTTATTTTTCATTTATTAGCTTAAGTCGAGTCTAGTCTTGGCTTAGCAACGCCATATTGTACATGTAATTGACCAAGATTGTTAACTCGC
The DNA here is from genome assembly GCA_030686995.1 of Artemisia argyi. Lineage (NCBI taxonomy): Eukaryota > Viridiplantae > Streptophyta > Magnoliopsida > Asterales > Asteraceae > Artemisia > Artemisia argyi. The sequence continues at coordinate 105,591,747 of CM060696.1, forward strand.
CACCAGAAAAAACTTCCTTTATCCAACAAAACCATGTATTTCATATCCCTACACCTAACGTTACAACCCTTTAAAAGACCTCTTTGATAGTTTATCCTAGGTGCTTACGCCATGTGGTGGAGGTTTGATCCTTTCCCAAGCCTATGGTAATCTATTTTGCTATGACAGGTAGTGAGAGATATCTTCCGTTTCCATATTGTAATTTATACTTTGTTAAACCCGAGAGATGTGAGTATCTATACACTATTTGTGAGGTGCTAGTATATGACCTCCGTGCTTGTCTTTGGTCTTTAGTGGAACGATAATTTGTTGTAATTACTTTTATATTAGTGTTAAATGACCCCTAACTTGTATTTTGACTAGAATAAAAGCGCATTTGCTTGAGGACAAGCAAATCTCAAGTGTAAGGGTATATGATGAGGCGAAAAATGAACCACTTTTAGGGGGTCATTTAAGCCCGAATTCGAATTTATTTGATCAAATATTGCCCTAAATCGTTCCTTTTGTGATTTTAGGTACTTTGGGAGAGAAATCTGGAAAAGGAAGCAATTCGGACGTTTTTAGAGCATAAAAGTGAAGAAAACGCCAAAGTCTTAATTTTCCTTGCTGGGAACAGTAGGTGACGGCGTCAAGAAGGAATTTCTGACGGCGTCAAGAGTAGTTTCCATGACGACCCAGTACAGATTTGACAGCGTCACAAGGTATGGCGTCAAGAGTAAAATGCATGACGGCCTGGAAACACATAACACATGACGGCGTCAAAAGTAGATCAAGGTAGTCCGAGAAGTATTTTGGCAGCGAGATGACGGCGTCACAAATTTGTTCTTGACGCCGTCAGACCCTATTTCCTATATATAGTTTTCTAATTTTCACACTAAATGGAGAGAAGTTTTGAAGAAACCCTAAGTACGAACTTGGTACGAATTTTACAGGTTTTTCAAGGGTTCTCAGCCCTTGATCCCTTTCATGTGTAATTGAGATAAGTATTCTTTTAATTCAATCAATATGTCTATGTGTTGGTTGTCTATATCTTGTTCTTGTCTTAATTCTACCATGCTAGGCTAGATCTATCTTGTGTTTGCTTGGATCTAATGAAACCTAGATGTTAATTATGTGTTGATTACTTGTTTATGGTTGTATTGGATCAATGATTTCGATGTTAGGCTTAAGAAAACTGGCAGATCTCCAAATGGTAACATGCTTGAACGTCTTAGGAAATATGATCTGACGTGCACTAGGTTTTATTGGTTGTATTTAATGCATGAGTAAATTCTAATGATCCCATGTTAGGAGCTTCTTAGCCGGCTCGACATAGGAGTGAAGTAGGCACTCATAGGATTGGGGAATTAAGCGCGCCACCCCATGAATGGTATTAAGGAATACAATCCGTCATCCACGCAACTATAACAAGTAATTAACGTGTAAAAGATATCTAGGGAGTAGTGAAATCTATGCAAACACATTTTCTCCACTTATTGCTCACAACCTTAGTTAATTTAGTTTATTTTCATTTCTAGTATTTTATTTTGATTGCATTTTTAGTATTGGGTTAGTTGACTAGCAACTAATTCCGCCCAAATCCTTCAAACCCGAGATTTTTACTTGCTTTCTAAAAAATATAAAAATACAAAAATAATCATCTCTCATCTTTAGAACTAGTATTTAGGTTTCCTAATCCTAGCGACACTATTCCTAGCTGAACGATCAATCCCCCGGTACTTGTCACTATACTATACTACAACGATCAGGTACACTGCCTGGTGGGGGTTGTAAGCTTCTCGAGATCCCTTGAGAGGTAAAGCCTGGTGCGATTCTCACGTATCATCAAATATTGCCTTAAATCGTTCATTTTGTCATTTTAGGTACTTTTGAGAGGAATTATGAAAAAGGAAGCATTTTGGACGTTTTTGGAGCATAAAAGTGAAGAATATGACAAAGTCTCAAATTATGCTGGAAACAGTACCTGACGGCGTCACGCATTACTTGGTGACGGCGTCACTTGTTGACAAAGAGGTGGATAATTATTTTACACTAGACGCGCCAGAAAGGAATTTGGAAGTTAAAGAGTAATGGCGCCCCGTTATAATTCACCAAGGCCATCACGTATTGAAGTAAAAGGAGACGACCCAGAAAACTTTACAAGGTGACGGCGTCAAGAGTGGATCTAAGCCATCAAGGAACCCTAAACACGGTGAGGTGACAGCGTCACGTCCCATAAGGTGACGCCATCAAAGTTGTAAAATCTATATATACTCTTCTAATTTTCATTCATTATGTGTGAAACTTTAGGGAGAATATAGGGTACAAACCCTAGTCGACTTTTGCAACAATTTTAAGGTTTCTAAACCTTTTTTCTTCCATGTTTAATTAAAGATAAATATTCTATCAATCATTCAATATGTCTATGTGTTGTTTGATTCTATCTTACATTTGTCTTTACATTAATACGCTAGGCTAGGTTTGTTTGTGTTTGCTTAGATGTAATGAAACCTAGCTATTGATTATTGATTGATGATTTGTTATTAATTGTTGTTGGATGAATGATATCAATGTTAGGCTTAAGAAAACTGGCTAATCTCCTATTGGTAACATACTTGATGTCTTAAGAAACATGAATCGGATGTGTACTACGATTAATTGGTTGTGTTTAATGCATAAGTGACTATTAATGAGGCCGTGATAGGATACTAAATGTGTCGTCATAGGAAGAGATAGAATTTTATATAGTTGGGGAAGGACGTACACGCCCCCACGAATGGTATTAAGGAATACAACTCGTCATCCACGCAATTGTAACAAATCTATCAATTAGTGAAAGATAGCCAGGGAGTAGTGAAACCTAAGTAAACACGTTTTTCTCCATATTAGTTTTTCACACATTTATTTTCTTGTCATTTTATTTTTATTTGCATTTGTAGTAATTGGGTTAGTTGACTAGCAACTAATTCCGCCCACTCCTTCAAAACTCGAGATTTTTACTTGTTTTCTAAAAAATATAAAAAATACAAAAAGAATCATTCCTCACCTCTAGACCTAGTTTAGATTACTTTCAATCCTAACGAATACTATTCCATGTGGAGAACAATCAATTCCCTATTTCTTACCACTACACTATACTATATCGGGCAGGTTCACTTGCCTGGTGGAGATTATAAGCTTCTCAAGATCCCTTGAGAAGTAAAACTTTTGTGTGACAATCCAAAGCGCATCAAGAACTTGTATTTCATAAATAAAACACAGACTTACACACTCAACCACACCTCATAAAATGAGGTATGTTGTGCTACTTATACATTCATATGGTCATACGAATGGGCCTCATGGGCATTGGGCTTGCATTAAATTGGATTACAAAAGGCTTTCTAACTTGCATATTTATCTAATACTCATTCCAAGTCCATAACCCATTTCATATAATTATAAAAACTAAGATACGTTTACAAAGTTCTAATTATAAGAATGACCATCACTTCTTTAATGTTAACATTATGGTTGAGCATAACTTAGAGAGGGCATTTCTCGAGAGCTTCCAAATGACCCCTTTTGCGGGTCCTGTGTGGGAACGTCTCTTTCATATCCAAGAGCCCGTGTACCATGAGTTGGCGAATGTGTTCCTTGCCACTTATAATATTGGTTTTATTAATGAGAGGAACAATGTGGAGGATAATTGCACCATTTCAGTGTTGATTAGGTGGTGTTACTCGTAAGTCTTTAGTGAAGGAATTTGGTTGGAGGTTCAGGTTGTATACCCAGGAAGAGGCGAATGAGGTAGGATTTAATTATAGGCTGTCTTAGGGATAGGATGTTAAGGTTGATTTGATGCTATTACAATTTTAACCAACAATTATGAATGGTGATTTTGACTAGCAGGATGACGGTGTGTCCATCTTGGGATGTAAAGTCGCCACCAACCGCATCACCATGATGGACTTGTTTTACTTGTATGCCATTTATGCTCCAGATGTTTACTGTAAACTCCCCTTTTGGTTGGGCTCTTTCATGAGGACGGCAGGCGGTTCTCGTACTACAGATTTAGTTTATGGGGGCATCTCCATCACGATATTGGCCCGATCCTATGGAGCTGGTGTTCGGTTGATGCATACTAGGACATGAGATTGGGAGATAAGCAGGCCCATCAAGGGGAATGGATGAATCAACAGGACGTGCGTTGTGGTCACATAGACTCTTGGATGACTTAGTAGAGCCTTCGGTCCATTGGATGTATGATCACACAGTTCGGTAGATACATTATCTTTCTATGCAAGATCATATGATCTCCCATCTACAGATTGACTCTTTCCTTGATCGAGAGATTGAGTACGCAACTTCTAGGTATGAAGGACCCCGACCAGCAGGATATTACCCCATTATGGCACGGCCCCATACCACATGTATAGATGATTTTGTGGTTATTGTTTTATGAACAATCTACCTTTTTATGTTTTGAACAAATTATCTTTTATTGGTAATTTTAGTATCATCACTTATATTTTATGTAATTGTGATTTACTTGAGATCAAGAGCTTTATTAAGTTTAGCTTACAGTCAGGTAAGGAGGTGCAGAGTGCACACTCGATCTAGCTAGATTGATGCCGCCACGAACAATGAACGGGGATCAAGGGGCAGCGCCCCTTACTAGGGTTCGGGTTTACCCGTTTTTCCTTCCAAAATATTTTTCCTACCAAAAGACACACCTTTTCATTGACAGGTGTGACTCTTCCCGCCAACCAGTTTTAACCAAATATAACTAACTTTCAGTTGGGTTATATACACCATAATTGATCTCTTCCAGAATACAACAATCACAACAACTTTTTGTGCATTACTTTGATTTCCCGTGCCTTAGAAACAAATTGTAGTTCTCTAAATTATCGAATTGAGGATTTCGTGATACCTGAGACATATAGGGTCGAAATACTTCAATCTGAAAGTAATCTCAACATGATTCAGAGAATATATCAGGATTATTATGATGACGTCAAATAATCCTGATATTTAATTGTCAATTTCCCCCTATTATGCTCATTTATTCTACTTATACTATACATACACACTTTGATTTCTTTACATTTTGTATCCAGGTTGCTAATGAGCATAGGAGCTAAAGAGACGAGGAATTTCGAAAGAATGTGCAAAGATGGACAAATTATAGTATGCTAGAAGAAGCTACGGCGTAACATCATCTCTCAACTACGCCGTAGCTAGGTATTTTATTAAGAAGACCAAAGTTAACTCGGATCAAGAGTTACGGCGTAACCAAACCTCTGGTCTACGCTGTAACATATTCAAGTCTTCAACTAAACCTTCGGATGAAAGGCTACGCCGTAACATAGATTTGGAACTACGGCGTAACAACGACTACGAAAGTAATCCAAGATCCAAGAAATCAGCTACGACGTAACACGTTTCATAACTACGACGTAGAAGAAACCCTAATATTGGAGTTACGACGTAATGCTTCTTCAACTACGCCGTAACTTCCAGATCTGGATAAGATTACACTAGCTATGGCGTAACACATTTCTCAGTTACGCCGTAGCAATGATCGGGCCTATAAATACAGCCCTAATTTTGGCATTTGATATACAACTTTTTCACACACAAAGTCAGAGATCGTTAGAGCATTCAAAAGGCCCTTCTACAGCAGCATACGGAGCCTTTCCAAGGGAGAAATCACGCCTCAATCACCATACGTTTTAGCATTTCATTTTAAATTTCACATTTCGAATTCATGGCTTGTATAAACATTGTTTCGAGTGTTCTATTGAATATGATTGGCTAAGCACCTCTGGTGTTAGCCTAATTATTAATCCTTTATTGCTTTAATTATGTTTTCGGACTTTTCTTAATGCTTTTACGTGTGTGCATGCTTAGTTTATCTTTTGACCCTTTAATTACGGTAGTTTAGAACACCCGTTTATACCTGGTATGCTGGAGGAATTGACCATAGGATCTCGGTGTAGTTGGGTTGCAAGGATGTGGTTGGGATGACAACTAACCATGGACCTTTTGTGCAAATCGACCATAGGACCACTTTCCGGGGTGGAGGAACTTAAGTAGTTAAAGTATGGCCTATGATCGTGACAACGGGCCATAAAAGATAAGTCTAGCATGTAGTGGCACTTAATGACTCAAACCCGTCTACCGTACGTCGGCTTACTAGCATGGGGTAGTGCCTATGGTTCTCGGTAGGATTTGGGGGAGATAGGCTCGGGAACTTGACCATATGAACTTAGTGAGATATGTCCGCCCCACCTAAAGCATAAGATTAGTTTAATAGGAAACATGATGATAAGCAATTTAGGAGGAGTAATTAGGTTAACACATTTATCTCTTATTGCTCACAACCTTATGTTTATTTGCTTTTGTTATTTACTTTCATTTCATTTCTCTTAATCAATCATTTCATCTTTAAAATCAGTTTAATTTAGTGACATCAGACTTAGATATAATCCGCACCACATAGCTCTAGGGACGACCTCGGAGTTACCATTACTAGCCTACACACGACCGAATTCTCCGTCTGTTAATGCATAAGGTAGACCTAGGGTAGATACAACACGTTATGAATATTTAAACTTGGTCAAAAATCCTGCATCATATTACCACTCACACATACTCAAATTCTAACATCTTTTTCTAGTTCTTGAACAATTTGGTTGATGTAATAACTAGCTTGGTTTTATTTTAGTTTTATGCTTATTACCGCTTATTTAGTTTATGCTTGTTCTCATTTATATTTGTGATGATTTTGATTATTTGTTGTTGCTTGTTTGAATTTGCTTGTAATCATAATTTATTTTGTTTTTGACTTCGTCTCACTTGCATATAAAAGTATTTTGCATGAAATAAGTGTAGGAAGGATTATATCTGGTTTTAAAAACCATAATTTTAACATTCAATGATTTGTAATTGATTTTAATGCACACTTGTTCATTTGCTTTTGTTTGTTTGAATCCAATACTTGTCATTGTGTTTTATAAATTTATGTAAAATTTTGGACAATTAATTTACATGATTTTTTAGAAATTTTTGAATAATAGAGCGAAGAAAATCTGTTAGGCATGCCTGACCGCATCAGCCTGCATGCATAATTTTCCCCCTTTTTTATTATTTTTTGAAATTTATTTTTGAACAATTTCCAAAAATTTTATAAGTCCAAATTTCTTGTAAAGTTTTTATTTCGTAATTACAAGTATTCTATCTTTTTGTTTTTATGTAGGTTTTCTTTTTATGAATCAATGAAATTGTATATATTATCTCCCATCGATTTTACATTTGAGTATAGTTTCTTTGTTTACAGGTTTATATTGGATTGATGATCTCTTCGATCATACCGAGCAAACCCGGGGAATATTAGGTTCTCTCGTCTTCTTTACTACTTTCTTTTCTTGTCTTGAGACTTATCAGAAAATTGAGGACAATGTTCATCCTAAGTATAGGGTAGGTAAAGAAGCCTTTGAAACTATTATAGCATTTGCATTTGTTGTGTCCTCATAATAATGTGTAATTTTCTGAAACATATCTTTTAGGCAATTTTAACACAAATTTTAAAAGTTTTCATGGCATTTACGGATTTACCTGTGACACTTGTTTCAAGCGTCTCGCGGATAGGATTTATAAGCTAACACAAAAACCCTACCACTCAAATTTCACCCCAAAAAGTGAGGAACTTTACCCTTTCATATACGGAATTGAGTTGCACACATTGAGAATTAATTGGGACATACTAATTGAAGCATCAAATACTTGTACAATATTAACATCCTGCTTTATTTGATTTATATTTGAGTGTGTAAATAAAAATATGAAGTGCGTAAATCATTTCCCTTTCATATATAGCATTCAGTTTTAATGTTTATCTTTTCTTGTGTGTACCAGTAGTGTATTAGATTCTAAAACTTGCTTTAGTTGATACATCCCGAAGCCGTTAGTGGAATCACATTCATTTGATTAGAATTTACTAAGTGATAAGAGGTATTACGATTTAACCTTGTTTTTAACCTGCGTTTGTTATAAATACTTGACGGCGTCAGGGGTCTTGTCGGACAACGTCGTGCTCGAGTGCGATAATGTCTTCTTCCTCAAATGGCATTGTAATCATAATTTCCCGGTGTGACATCGGTCGAACTTCTTGTGACGGCGTCTGGTGTCTTGTGCAAATTACCCATGTCTTTGAAATGGTCGCCTCCTTATACTAGACGAAGTTTGGAGGGCGGCGTTTATACAAAGTCGTCTAGGGCAAGGCAGATGGGGCCTAGAGCCGCATCCAAAAGTGCAAAGTCTTCATTTCTTCCGTCTTTTGGCGGATATCGCGCATAACTTCACTTTTAGGTTGAGAAACATTAACAACATGCATTTATTAACATTTGGGCAAGCAAACTAGAAAAACAAACGAGAAACCCCATTAAAATGGTTATAAGGTGCCCCAAAAAGTTAGTGCATTTTAGGCCTAATCAAATATTAAGAGTTTTTCTCTTTTTTGGGTTTTATTTATTTGAGGTGTGCCTCGTTTATCAATCTTTGTATTATTGCTTATTTAAATTCTCTTTCGTGTTTTGCATCCTTGGTGAATAAATATGTCATGTTTTATAGCAGTGTGCACATCAACCTAATAGATTGTAATTACAAATCTCGTTAAAAATATCCGTAAGATAAAGTGATGGTGTATGCGTGTAAAAATTGACATTTGAAAATAAATGAATCATGTTTTCTACTACTTTAATCACCGATGGACCGGCTATTTTGGACCCTAAAAAACACAAAGCAACACGTTTTTTGGTCATGCATCCTATCGGAAATTCGTGATAATCGTAATATTCAATTGGCAAATAGACAAACCGGGATTAGAACATCTCAAAAGATTGCAGCATACAATTTGTTTAACAAAATGAAAATACTTTTAGAACAACTAAAAACTATTTCTCTGTTGATATAAATAACAGGTTGAACCAAGATTTTGTTTATGCTATTTTAAAATCAATCTATCTATCGTCACGCGTACCAACTAGTTTTTCTCCACTAACATCAAATATCTTAGATCTTGCCCCTACGTTTCATATTATAAATTAAAGTAGGTAAGTGTTGAAAATAAAGCCCTAAAACCAACAAAAGAGTACCAATCAGTCCATCAATATAAACACAAGGCGTTAATTGCTGTTGTTTCTCTTCTAGTTAACAAGCTACCGACTACCGACTCATTTAAAGCATATGTTACAGTGGTAAAGAGAAGATATAAAATGAGACTTTTTCGACCAAAGAAGTTTGCATGATGAACTATATTTGATGCAGTACTCAATTCTGTATATTAACTTACTATCATACCAAAGAATGATTTGTGATAAAAACCTCAAAATTATCAAGTTAATACATTCCTAAATATTTTGATCCAATTTTAACTCTTCTCCAGTCTCCACTAACATTATCACGTAATTGTAAAGCTTGACAACCTGATGATTATTAACTTTCTACACGACTCTAAAACTTTCTCTTGGCGCGAGCAATGTCTACAATTCTATAAAAGCTAATGTTGACGCTAAAGCAAAGACAGATTGAGAAAGCATCCTCTGCGTTCTTATTAGCTTTAGCTAGATCAAATAGTATTCATTGCTTGAGATCTTTACGAGCTAGATGTTGGACTATTAATGTTATAGAAGCAAAGATAGGGGTAGTATATTGTATTAGTTATTAGTTTTAGAATTCTGTAAACCCAAGTTATATGGGTTGGGTCAATATGGGTCAATATGGGTCGTTTAGGTTATTAGGGATACAACGGTTATATAGTTTATACCGTTTAGTGTAGGGTTGTGTCGTTTACTTTTTGAAACGGTATAACTGCCACAATGGCAACGTTTCATCAAGTATATATATGTGTCGAGTCTGTAAACATAAACAATACAATTATCAATAAAAGTATCGTTAGTATATATCAGATTCTGTTTGTTATTTTGTTTCTTCAATATACAGAAACTTTGTTATTTTGTATTCAGTCGAGTTCAATAATTGGCATCAGAGCATACGGTTTAATCGATTCGAGGGAGGCAGAAGATTGTATTCAGGAAAGAAGAAAAGATCGAACATAAAGGGTGCTGTTTTGATTCGTGTATAGAAACAGAGAAGAGGGTTCGTTTTTTTTGGTTGGTGTTGTACGAAGAATAAGGGAAGGAAGGAAGAAGACTTGTTGCTGCTGTTCGAAAAAGGAGACAGAAGAAAACCAAGAATTTCGTTTTTGGAAAGATTCGCAGAAAAGGAACTAAAGGCAGAACATTGTGAGATAAGTTTTTTTTCTCTCAATTTCGAATTGGGTATTTAGTGTTGGAATTAAGAAGTATTATGATTAGAATCGATTAGAATAGTTGTTTTGGTTTTGTGGTGAAACCAGGAAGTTGTGTTGGTTTTGTGGTGAAACCAGGAAGTTGTGTTGGTTTTGTGGTGAAACCAGGGAGTTGTTTTGGTTTTGTGGTGAAACCAGGAGGATTAAGGATAGTTGGTTAATACTATTCTTGGAGGATACATTTAGGTGTTAGAACAAGATTGGAAAAGGAAGGAAGAAAAAGAAAATGGCAGGCGATAAAAGAAAAAAAGATGGTGATCAAGACCTGAGTCAGATAAGATGTTACAAATGCAAAGAATTTGGACACTACAAAGGCGAATGTCCAAAGTTGGAAGCAAACCTGATTCAGTACGAAGATGATGAACCATTGCTATAAAGGGAACTTTTGAAGAATTGAAGACTTTGCCGTCTATAACATTAGGGGGGTGAATGTTGGACTATTAATGTTATAGAAGCAAAGATAGGGGTAGTATATTGTATTAGTTATTAGTTTTAGAATTCTGTAAACCCAAGTTATATGGGCTGGGTCAATATGGGTCAATATGGGTCGTTTAGGTTATTAGGGATACAACGGTTATATAGTTTATACCGTTTAGTGTAGGGTTGTGTCGTTTACTTTTTGAAACGGTATAACTGCCACAATGGCAACGTTTCATCAAGTATATATATGTGTCGAGTCTGTAAACATAAACAATACAATTATCAATAAAGTATCGTTAGTATATATCAGATTCTGTTTGTTATTTTGTTTCTTCAATATACAGAAACTTTGTTATTTTGTATTCAGTCGAGTTCAATAATTAGAATGCAATGTATTCAATTGATGTGTGATTTTCCCGCCTTCCGCGCGTTGTGATTGAGCTTACTTGTGAGCCTTCTTGCTTGCAAGCCCTCATTCCTAAGATGCCGTTCTCCTTTTGAAGTTTCCTCAGAATCGCATCTCTATCTCTCTCGCTAGTGGAGAGTCAACGGATTAAACATATCGTTGACTTCACTTGAGAAATTAAAGATGAGGGGCTGATCCAAGTAGCCAATGCCAACAAGTGGTTCCATAGCTCCCCTAACCACATTAGCATAGGAACCTAACGGTGGCCTTCTATGTTCGGTTCTAGCCAATGCTGCAACTCATTATGAAGGCAAACCGAAAGCAATTATAATGATTGCGAGCTAGGTTATATGTATAATCTTGCTTGACTCTTCACCTTTTCGCAGATGAAGAAAAAATTAATCATAGATTGTTTAACACACCAAATGAAGCCCTTAAAAGTGTGGTTAGTGATTTATGGCAATAAAAGATCTGTTTTGGCTTTTGAGACCCTAAAACAAAAATAATTAGTTTAACTCCTATAGTTGATTTGAGTGACTTAGCAACAAACATGCATAACACTCTTTCATTTTCTTGTACTTTTGCTTGCTAACTCCTTGCTCTAAGGGATGACACCCGTGGTCAATGGACGTAAGTACTTCTAACCATCATCTGCCCATGTGATTTTTTTCTCACCCGCCACCCGCTCATCACCCACTAGTAGGTACAAATTTCTACCCATGCTCATGTCCGTGGGTATTTGTTGCCCATGAGTAAAACCATGGGTTAGTGAGCGAAACTTCAAGCGAGAAGCCGGGAAGGAGTATTTGAGTGTTAACGATTAGAATTGAGATGTATCAAGTAATATAGATTTGATCTTTCATACATTTTCGTCTTGTAACTAAAATAAATTGTCTGCTTACCCTGTGAGTTTCAGTTATTAAATATATACCTAGATACTCACAAATCTTTAAGCAGTAAAATAAATTCTAGTTTAACACAAATGGGTTTACGGGTAGACCCACATGTATTTTGATAGGTATACCCGTGGGTATTTCAAATGGGTATCATGTGTTTACCCGTGATAGGTATACATTACCCGTCACCCGCCCACCACCCACCAATGGGTAGCAATTTTCACCACGACCCACCCGTGGGTGAAATCTGACAGAATTACCCACCCATTTACGTGCAAATACCGGCAAGTTATAGGTTTTTTCTCACCCATCGCCATCCCTACTTGCTCAGCCATATAATACAATCTGTTGTTCGAAAAAAAAAAAAAAAAAAAAAAAAAAAAAAAAAAAAACAAAAAATGTAATCTGAAACTATATGCTAATTAAACTAGCTAGAAATTGTCTTATAAATGCAACCCATATTGTCAAAATATGTAACTTAGGAAATAACTTAGGGTTACATGTGTTAAACATAAAACATGCTAAACATTTTAAGTCCTTCAATGCTTTTAATTAGTCCCATTGCACATCTGTGTAGTGAATGTTTGTTAGCTTAATTAGTTGAATCGTTTGGTGTGTAATCTTTTTCAAATTTTGTATGTTTCTCAATGATAACTTTAAATTTTTGTTGACGAGGCATTTTAATTAGTATATATTTCCTTTTTCTTTAAACAAAGGTGATACGCTGTAACCCAATTTACATTGAATGATTGATCGCGTCTCTATCAATCAGAGAAAAACATATAGTAAATTGAACAAATATGTGAACATAAGTCCACTTTTGTGGATTTTTGTCACCTATAAATTGATTTCCAGTCGTTGCATGTTACATACATTACGTTTGTCGGCATAAATACAAATGACATGTTTCAAACTAATTTAATGTGTTTATACTGTTAGGATGATTAAAAGTTATGTTATCTATGCAATTGTTAAGATTTAACAATAAGTCGTGATGTTTAATGAGTGAAGAATGTAGCAACATATGTAAGTAAGTTGCTTCAGTTTTTGTAAATAACTAATTATAAATACATGATTCGATGTTTTAATATATTGTATGGTTTTAATCTGCTTATTCTTACACTGCTCTATGAAGTCTGCAGCTCTTATTTACCGTCTCAAATAATGTAAATCAGTAAAGAACTAAGAAACATTATTCATTACACTAGAAAACCTAGCCGGTTGATATTTACATTTCCCTAGGTCGTAAATGAATACTTTTGCGATAGGTCAATTATGTGTCATAAATTGTACCTCATGTATATAAGAAATTACAGTAACATCTCAACAGTACTCACCAAAAATCAAATCAACCATATATAGTCGTTTATGCAAATCCCCCTATCAAAAATGTTAATATTGTCTTTGTGAAAAAGACGCTGGCGATACTTCCTGTTAAATTATTAATATTGTCTTATTAACTAAAATAAAACCCATAAAATTTTTGTCGCCATAACCTATAATTCGGAATGCTTGAGTAACAAAAACGTAAAATTTATCTGAAATGAGAAAATATTATCCTAAGTCATATACGACATATACTGCTACCCAACTCATGTTTTTTTTTTTTTTTTTTTAATTGTCGAGTTGATAAGGGCACCGGGTACGTGTCTCTTCATACTTGAAAACTTATTTGTTTGTTTGTTTATAACTTGTACGAAATATTAAATAGTCAAAGATTGTCATTTAAATATATTGTAAATTAGTATAGCGTAGCCATGCATGTATAAAAGGGTTGAGGCATGCATTCATTCAATCATCACTTGAGATTCTTGCCCAATATGGGGAAGCTTCAATGGGGTGTTTTTATATTGTTACTTGTAAACTTAGATACACTTATTATTTCAATGGCTTGTCCCACATGTGAACCACCTCAACTGCCACCATACGGCCATCCACCAATTATTGTCAAACCACCACCAACACCACCCAAAGTAGCCCCGCCTGTCATCAAGCCGCCACCAAAATCATCACCGCCATATGTTCCAAAACCACCTACCACTACTCCTCAGACTCCACCAATAGTTAAACCACCTTATGTTCCTAAGCCACCATACGTACATCCACCAATTGTCAAGCCACCAACTGTTAAACCACCTTTTGTACATCCTCCGATTGTCAAGCCACCAATTGTTAAACCACCTTATGTTCCTAAACCACCGTATGTACATCCACCAATTGTCAAGCCACCAATAGTTAAGCCACCAACTGTCAAACCGCCTTATTTTCCTAAACCACCATATGTACATCCACCAATTGTCAAGCCACCAACTGTCAAACCGCCTTATGTTCCTAAACCACCATACGTGCATCCACCAATTGTCAAGCCACCAATTGTTAAGCCACCAACTGTTAAACCACCTTATGTTCCTAAACCACCATACGTACATCCACCAATTGTTAAGCCACCAACTGTTAAACCGCCATATGTTCCAAAACCACCTATCACTACTCCTCAGACTCCGCCTTATGTTCCTAAACCACCTACCACTACTCCTCAGACTCCACCTTATGTTCCTAAACCACCTACCACTACTCCTCAGACTCCGCCTTATGTTCCTAAACCACCATACGTACATCCACCAATTGTCAAGCCACCCTTTGAACATCCACCAATTGTCAAGCCACCCTTTGAACACCCACCAATTGTCAATCCACCCTTTGAACATCCACCTATCGTAAATCCACCCCTTTGGCCGGAACCACCATCTTTGTTTCCACCATTGGTCATGCCACCTGTTCATCCCTTACCACCAGTTTATCCATACTACGGATCACCACCACCACCAATAGTCACAAAACCACCGCCAACTCCCCCAGTAGTGACAAAACCACCGCCAACTCCACCAGTAGTTACAAAACCACCACCAACTCCACCAGTAGTGACAAAACCACCACCAACTCCACCAGTAGTTACAAAACCACCACCAACTCCACCAGTAGTGCATTATCCACCTCCGCCAACTATAAAGCCCCCACCGGTTGAAAAGCCATGCCCACCACCACCACCACCTATTGAAAAACCATGTCCACCACCATACAATATCAATGCAAGAAAGAACTTGAAGTGAAAAATTGGTTACTGAGAATAAAGTGTTTGATTTCCTATACCAAGGAAATTTCGAAATCCATTAATAAGTTTTAATGCTTGTTACAAAGTTGTTGTATATCTTGGTATCGTTTGAAATTATTAGCAATTTCTTGCTTTCATCAATTATATTACAATGTTTGAGGATGAATCATAAGATTTACGAGTCTATGCAAATTACTTACTTGCATTGTTAATCTTGTAAACATAACATATATCATGCATGCAAGTTAATTAATAGCTATCAACATTTACGATAAGTAATTATAACTTGAAAACGTATGAATCGAAAACAACTGATCATATTCATTTTAACATGATATTTCAGTCCAATGAGAGAGAAGATAAGTGTTAAGAGTGTTTTGTTCCTTTAAAAAAAGTTTTAAGAGCGTCAAATTCTAACCAAACCAAGGGTCCGCTAGTTAAGTTTATGTGTTCTTACAATATGCAGCAATAGGGGTGTTGATCGGTTCGGTTTTCGGTTATTCGGTTAATTCGGTTTGGTTAATTCGGTTAAATTCTTTTTTAGGGTCAAACCGTGAACCAAACCAAACCGGATTCAAATTCGGTTTTTGGTTCGGTTTGGTTAAATTCTAGTTCGGTTTGGTTCGGTTCGATTTTCGGTTTAACCAAATTACACACTTTATTTTAAAAAAAAAGAAAAATATACAAATATATTTTACCAAAAAAGTTATTTCAAACATAAAAAGTATTTTTTAATATTAGGATAGATTTTTTTTGTTATTTATATATATATATATATATATATATATATATATATATATATATATATATATATATATATATATATAAACATAAATATAAATATATATATATATAACGTTTATTGATCTTTTTATATATATAAATATATAAATTTATATGAATTCGGTTTTCGGTTCGGTTTTCGGTTTTGATTACCAAAACCATATCCAAACCGAGAACCGAATTAAAAGTTTGGTTTGGTTCGGTTTTGGCAAATTCGGTTCGGTTATAAGTTCGATTCGGTTATTTTCGGTTCGGTTCGGTTTTGGTTTTCGGTTTATTCGGATATTTCGGTTTTTCTGCTCACCCCTATGCAGCAACACGACCTATAAATGTATGAACATGAGAGGATCTTGTTATAACTGAACGCTATACGTTGTGGGTGCCAATAAATTACTTTAAGATACAAGAAAAAAATCAAGTCTCATGTTAGAATTCTATGTTAAACTGATTAAGGAAAAAACATCATTTGATCATTGTTTAAAATCTCAAAAGTTGAAGTTTCAACACGAAAAAATAATCTGATAATACAAAAAAAAAATAATAAATAAATAAAAAGTAGGGTTTAAGATTCTAGGAAAATTAAGCAATTTGGTTTAAATCTAAGAGGTGTTTGAAGTTGCTTATTTTTTTCTGCTTATCTGCCTTATTTAACGCATAACTAGTTTTCGGCTATGTTTGGCAAAAGTAGCTATGAGCAGTAGCAGTAGCTGTGAGCAGTAGCAAAAAAAGCTCACAGATTCATAAAGAAGTATTGAGAAAATGAGTTTTCCTAAAAAATAGCAAAGCCCATAGCTCTCATGACAAACGAACACTAAAAATCAAAAAACTCATTGTTCACCGCTGATTACCCAAAAAAACTCTAAAGTACTTATGCCTTTTTAATTATTTTGGGGGAAAAAAACATTTTCACCTAAGCATGTAGGACGCTATTATTTGTAATGTATTACTAATAATTAGGGGCATTTGCATATATTTTTCTTCAAAGATGCAAAATTGCATATATATCCAAAACAAAACATGAGTGAAAATCATTGTAACATGTGCATTAAAAACTTGCACAAATGATATATATGAAAGGATTATGTGCAAAGATACAACGGATTTCACAATTGGTTTTTACAGAAATGCCGAAATGTCACATCGGTGGACACTAAACAGAACAGGCAATTGGAAATAAGAAAAGGGGTACGAAATGAATTAAGAGTAGTGAGGAAATGAAAATCCTAAAGTATTTTCATTGTGGGTAAAACGGTAATTGTTCAGAATAAATAATATTTATCGTAAGATAAATATTCGAGTAATAAAAGGAAACATATATCCCTTTAGGATATATAGGTCGGAGAAACCCCTGTAGGGTATAGTTTGACAAGTTTAGGGCTTCCTAGTCCTATAAGGAATGTTCTAAGGGTGCCTATAAATACAAATGCATTCCCCAAGAACCTCATAAATAATCTTTTATCTCTGAAATCAACTCCCCTCCTCCTCTTATCCCACGATCTGCCAAGCCAAAGGGATAAATCCTTTGGCCGATTCCTTGAGTCAACCAAAGTCGACTTACTTTCGACCAAAGTCGACTTACTATTGACCAAAGTCGACTTACTGTTGACTTCCTAGTCGATTCCAATCGACTACGATTTTCCCCGATTCCGTACTCGCCAACTTGCACAGGTCCGTAGCCCTAGTTCTATCTATATAGTACCGGTGGATACCTGACGCAGTCCAAGTGGTGGCTTTCTCTCAGAAACACTAAAGAAGTTCGTGAAGTATCAAAATCAAGAAGAAGGCGTTCCGAGCAGTTAAAGAAAGGTCAATAAGCTTACACATTGCATGATTAACAAGTAAGTATCCCTAGACTCCCTTTATGTGTTAGTTAGGTTATATACCTGATTAAGAGATTTGATTAATTAGGGTTTTGGTTGCATGGCTCTTCTCTATATATCTTCCGTTGTGTATGTTTATAAGCCATACGGGTGACTACATGTAAAACCCAAAAATCTGTAATCGCATTTATTGATAACTTGAACTTATAACCTAAGTTAATAAAAAGATTTCGGACTTTGTAAACTATAGATTATACACATTAATAATTTTTAAACGTAGACTACATGTTACAAAAATTAATTACCTAAACTAAATATAACCTAAACCTAAGTTACAAAATATAAAATCTTTACATTCTTTTAGTCCTACCTATACATGTTTTGTTGTAGCATTTTTGAACCGAAAATTTCTTATTTCACTCCTCCCTTGCACGTAAATTTTAATAAGAATTAATGACCCAATATTTTGATAAAATAGAGTATATATATATATATATATATATATATATATATATATATATATATATATATATATATATATATATATATATATATATATTGTAACTTTCAAACGAGAACCATTTTAACTGCGAGAACTGAGAGAACCACCAAAAACATACATGGACGCCTTCAATAATTGTATTTTTGCACATATATTTTAAAAACAACACATATGTTTTAAAAAAGACATAGTTCTAAAGAATTTGATAAGAAATTGAAAATACAAATTTTTTCTTTGAAGGTGTGCATGTATGTTCTTATAAGACGTGCAACGACAATATTGCGGCCGTGTGTAAGGTTTTTGTGAAAAAAGAGGATGAGTTCATAATAATATTGAAGAATATAGGTGGATGCTTACGATTATTGATAATTTGCATGTATTTTTTTTTTAAAAGGCGTGCATATATATTTTTAGTGGTTCTCTCAGTTCTCACAGATAAAATGGTTCTCGTATGAAAGTCCCCCTATATATATATATATATATATATATATATATATATATATATATATATATATATATATATATATATATATATATATATATATATATATATATATATATATTAACTCCTATATTGTAGCATTATACACGGTATACCCAACTGTATCACACATTCCTCCTCTTTTATCTCTCACAAATAAAAAAAATATGACCCCTTATCCCTCCCCTAAACCGAACCCCAAATCTACCATTTATCCCCAATCGTTTAGCCCTCATAAGATCAAGGAATAGAAGAGGTTTTGGAGTTTGCTGTGATCGTATGATTCGTGGGCTCTTGTCTCTTTCCTTTTGTCCTCGTTAAAGCTGCCATCAGGTACTATCCCTCACTTGAATCTGCACCTAATCGACACACTCTCATATGTGTATAATATAAAGTGAATAACCTCTAAACCAAAACAGTAGCCTGCTTTCTACTCGTGTTGGTCTCCTTGATTTGTTTGCTTGATTCGTTAATATGTGTGTCTCGTTAATATTTGACCTAATCAACCAAGCCCTAACATGGTCATTAAAATTGGTAGGAGAAAATTTATATGACATTAATGACATGCTACTAAACATGGTAAAACCCAAGGAATTTATTTATGGGTCGATTAGAGTTAAAGAGTTAGGGTTTGGTGGTGATTTTATGAGTTGCAAGCTGTCCAGAAAATTGGGTCGGGTTGTGAGGAGTCTAAAATAATGATCCCAAAGTTTTTTTGTGAATTTGTTTAGTCTAAAACTAAGTCTATTGAGTCAACTTTGTGCATGTCAAATTTCGTAGCCATTGGAGGTTGGGAGGTGACCTTTTGATTTTTTAGAACATTGGTTGTCAATCCTGAGTTTATGAGTCTGAAAATTATGCTGGTGTTTTTTGATTTTTAGTTTCCAAACCATGATGGCTTAAAAGGTATAATTTAACAGGGGTAATATTTGGGATATGCATGACTTTTTGGAATTATGGTGGATTTTTTTGAAGTGTCTAAATGGGTTAGTTAAAGGCAAACTTTCTGGGTGTCTGTGCAGTTATTTTTCTGGGTAGATCTGGAAAGATGAATTTTTAAAGGGTACTTACACTTATTAATAAAATCTGCAAAAATTTGAGTAACTACTTAACTCATGTGGGAACCTAGGAAAAAATTGGGAGGTACTCTGGAGTTCATTTGATGTGTCTTAGAATTCGTTAGAAACTGACCCAGATTTGTAAAATAAACCTAAAATAAGTTATGAGTATAACTATAAGTATAAATCATTAAAGACCATTTGTAACTTGTGAAATAAATATATAAGTATTAAGTGATCCCTATTTTGTGTAGATCATTTGAAGAGGCGCGACGTTGTTTCCTTGTGTTCATTCATTTGTTTGCTTTCCTTTTATACGTGTTAAGGTATAGATATTCCGCCCTTTCTCAGTAAGGGTATCTCATGACTTGATTCCATGATGTTTGATATTCTGATTTATGATCCATTTAATATCTGTTTGGTTGTTCTGTCTGATATGATTCATTCGTTATCTCTTGTGACATCAGTATTTGAATCCTTTGATACTTTGAAAATTCATTTGATATTATAACTGTGTGTGAAAACCTTTCTTAAATATATCATGAAAATGTTTTGAGAAAAACTGTTTTAAAATGATTGCTATGAAACTTATGCGATACCGCTTTTATATGAAGGTTTAATAACTTTTATGAAAACTGCTTTTAAAAGAATACGTTTATGAAAACAGTGTTTAAATGATTTTCACAATTACTTAACCTATTTGAACTCTATCTTTTCCTTAAGTATTTCTCATGATTTGTAATCTATTTCATTTACCTTCTTGCTATTGTGATTTATGATCCACATTGGATTATTATGCATTTGCTATTCTGTTGATATAATTCATTCAGTTGGTATTATCTTTGTTGGATAATTGATAACTATCCTTTATGCTTTATTTTTATCATCTGCTTCATTTTATTGCCCAAATTACTTGTTTTGAACTAGTCATGGAGGTACCATGGCCATGTCATAGAGGCACCTATGGCATGACACTGTTCTGTGGAGTTGTGATTAGTCCATAGCGTTCCCACTTATGCTATATAGCAACCTTGGCTGCCATACTTATTATTATTATATTAATGTACGTATGCACAGTCTCGAACTTGTATATGTCTGTTTTGCAGGGAGCTTATGGATGCATCCTAGGTACTTTGTTCAGTTCAGTTATTTAGTGAATGGATTGTATGTGTGCCATACACCCCATTTCACTTTTGGTACATTGTGAGCTAGCTACTACATGTACACTTTGCTATGATTATGATCATGTTTATCTGTTTTGGGTCTATTCATGTATCATGTCTAGACATATTTGCTTAGGGCTCTTGGGCATTCCTTTGTTATTTCTGATTCCTTATTCATTCATTTAATTTCTCATGACTTATGGTATATTGATCAGTAGGTTTCCTTAGTTTCGTTTCGTTCATTCATTTTCCTATTCCCTTTCATTTTATATATCTGCTCACTGGGCTTTTTAAGCTTAGCCACATTTTCTTTTCCCGCGGCAGGTTTTAAGAGGGAAGCTGGGTTTTGGGTGAAGAGTGCTTAGGAGCTCTTAGTGGATTGCATTGTTTATAGCTCCTCATGGATTAGAGTTGGACTTAGAGTTTTCATTTTAACTTAGTTTGTATCTTAGTTTTGGAAGTTGTTAGGTTCATATTGATTTCATTATTATTATTCCTTATAATACCTTGTAAATATTGTATTATTAAAGTCTTACCGCTTGCGTATGTTTTGTTTGACTCCATAAATGTGACATTTGACCCGTTCTCAGATGGGGGGGTGGGGGGGGCGTTTACACTACCAAACCCCTACAGTGGTATCAGAGCCATATATAACATAGTTAAGGTTCTTAGTAATTACTAAGATTTTCATAAAGTTTGAATCATTAAGTTTGTTATGCTAGTTTTGATCGATTTATGTGTTTAGGGTTTTTCTTGTTTTTGTGACAACTAAGGTTTAATCAATCTTGTGATTAAAATTATGGTTTAAAATTTTTATTGGCATAAAATCAGCCCATTAGGGTTTTCTAAACCCTAAAGGTGTCGACTTTATAGGATACATGACTATTCGAGATCAATCTTGGAAACCCAAATGCATGTTATTGTAGTTACAAAAACTGAGGTTTTATTGGAATTATTTTTCTTAGATTACAAGTTATTTCCTTTCATAATTTTATGATTTAGGGTTTTGGGTATTTTTAGTAAGATGCAAATCTTTCTAAGAAATAGGCTAAAACCATTATTAGAAACCATATGTTACCAAAGTAAATCATAAGGAAACAAGATTACTTGAGGAATAAGAAAAAACTAAACTGAGATTACCAAAACCATGTATGGGTTGATTTCTTATATCTCAGCCACGTTGGATCTGTAAATCTTGACCAACACAAATCTTAGTGACCAAGCCGTGAATTTCCATAAACTGTATTTTTTACAATTTTGCTTTATTTGAAATATGTGATTTCCAAATATGAAAACAAGGGTCTTAAAATATTTTAAGCACAACCGGGTAATTTAGCAAAAATAAAAATTTTATTAGAAAGTACATAATAAAATTTTTCTAAATATAATCTAGTGGCTTATGGTTTCTTGTTACCTAAGTCACGTGCTTTTAAAATCTAAACTTGTAAATCATAATTATGGTTTGTGATTTTTAAAATTAGAATTGTTCTAAATTGGCAATATATATTATAAGGTAAGAATTGTTATTCCTGAAGAATGACATGTTGCATTGTTGTCCAACGATGCTGTGAAACTTGTGGTTTGCATGTACTATTAGGATGAGCTATATATATGGTACATGTGCATATATAGTAAGTCCCAGTAACCCATACCTTAAGTATTTTCACCTGCAATTTTTATTTAGTACTTACCTACCTTTTATTGTTAATCATGCATAACACGAGCCTAAGTCGTTGACCAAAAATATAAACTGCATGGTCGTGATATAGTTTAAATTTGTTTATATTTTTAGTGCTTTTGGGTTTAAGAGAGGCATGTGTGCCACTGTTTATTTCCTTTTGTAATTTAATTTTAAGTAGAGTAGCTTTATATTAAATGTAAACCAAGACGTACGGTACGTAAGGAAGCACATATCAGGTAGGAGAACTTATGGAGTATGGAGAGAGAGAGAGAGAAAGAGAGAGAGAGAGAGAGAGATTCAGTGGGAGCATGAAGGATTGAAGATCATGAATCATACGACAGTAAGTTAGTTGGTAAATAGTTTGTTTTTGGTTCCTTTGTTATCGATGCGATTTACTTTAACTATTTGATGTTTTATTTCGTTCAACTTTAGTTTCTAAGTGCATTAGGTAACTCATTTCATGTAATTACATTTTAAGGTGTAGGACGAAAAGTGCTTGATTGAATTCACGAAACATATGAGAGTGCGTTTGATTGGTAAAGAGTTTATTGATGTCGATGTGATTTTTTAGAAGTGATTATGAAGTGTACTTCAACTGTTTGGTGTTTTGTTTGTTGCATCTTTTAGTCTATTAGTGAATTAGGTAAGTCATCTTCATTTGCATTTTGAGGTGTAGGATTAAAGTGCTTCATCAAGTTCACGAAACATGTGACAGTAAGTTAGCTAGTAAAGCATTAGTTTTTAGTTTGTTTGATGTCTATGTGATTGAGGAGGAGCAGTTATGTAGTGTACTTAATCTATTTGATGTTTTCTTTGTTGCAATTTTTAGTTTGTTGGTAGGTTATCTTCATGTAATTAGAAATTATGGAAAGTAAAAACTGAGTATGTAGATGTTGGTTTATGTCTCGCACTTGACAGAAAAAGGTTTTAGAACGACATTGTGTGACGTCAAAGTTGGTGCTCATTTAGATGTTTATGAACATTATCAAGCACTTTTCGTCCAATGTGATGATTGGATTCTTTAACTACAAATTATGTTGTTTTGGTTGAAAGTCGAAATTATAAAAGGCATGATGATTCATTTAAATGTGTCTAATTAGAATTAAGAAAAGTTGAGGTTATCCGCATCTTGCAAGGCAACTTGCTTATGTTTGCAGCCATGGCAGATTGATCCAACTTTTTTTGACTCTTTGCAGATCTGAGCCTCATCAAATGAAGCATTTTTTAATGCCTATGATTTTGTCACTATATAAGTGATGCTATACTTACATATTTATAGTCTGTGGTTGCTTATATTTTTTATATACGGTTGTGCTGACATTTTCCCAATTTGTTGCTTGCCTTACACTAACGATGGAAGATTAGGCACCTCAACTATGTAGGTGCACTGATACCGCTGTAATTTTCGTTAGGTTTTCCATAGAGCTTCCACTTAATTTTAGAGGTTAATTGAATGCTTAATACCTATTTTCCACTATTAATATGATAACAATATATATTACACAAAGAAGTTTCGGTGGGGATATCGGAAAGTCTGCTATCAATCTTTACATGCAATCTCTATCTCGCCACTCACAAAAAGAATTTCGAAGCTTCCTTTGAAGCATTTTACACATTTTTTTTTTTTATAAATCTGTTGGATAATGGTTGTCGGGCTATGATGATATTGTCACCCGCTGAGTCTTAATTTTGGCATGGCAAAAACTAAAAGGCATAAAATGCAACCAAGTTTTGCAGCCAATACGATATATGTGCCAAGGCATAAATATTATTTGATATTTATATAGGCTATTCAAGGAATCTCAATTGGACATGCTAATGTTGGAATGTATAGGATGGGAAGAATTGATATGAAGGCTCTCTACGATGCGCGCAAGGAAAATTTTTGTTAAGAAGAAGCCTTTAGTTGACCTTTTTTTTTTTTTTTTTTTTTTTTTTTTACAAAAATGCTCCTTGCAGGTATCATGCAAAAGCCTTCATATCAATTTCTCTCGTCCTCATCAACTCAATTATATTTGGTCCACTTAACATATCGTAATAGCCTAAATATAAAATGATCAACGTCACAAATAAATGTTTCTTGATTGGGAGGAGATCCTGACATAGATTCTACTATAAAAAGGGGAAATGATCCTTAAATAGTTTTGGTATGTGTCCTGACCTGCTACAACAACTCAGGTATTTTGAAATTAATTCATTTACTACTCTTTTGTTCGTTATGTTGTTTGTGTTTCATTTACGTTTCCATGCCGTGAATACATATAAAAATGTTGATGCTTTATTAAAACTTGGATAAATTTGTGATAGATGTGTGGTTTTAATGTCTTGAAAAATGTTTATATATATATATATATATATATATATATATATATATATATATATATATATATATATATATATATATATATATATATATATATAATCACATCTACTGGCGGTTTAACTAAGCTAATGCTCATTTAAACATATACACACAGCAGTTTTAATGTTCCAAACTACGGTTGTCATTTTATTATCAAGAATGATCCATATCACTAAAAGGGGTGTCATGGAAGCATAGCTGCTTATGATCACGGGATTGTCACTAAAAAAGCCAGTCCAAATATTGTGACCGAATCCTAGAGCTAAAATGGCAGCAAGCGCACTAACCTGGTATTTTGATTAACCCATGCATATATAGAAGACGATTAAGCAAAAAAATTGCCTTTGATATATATAGTGGATCCAATCTTGAGTCGAACTGAGGAAGTAAAAAATTAATAAAGACTCATATATATATATATATATATATATATATATATATATATATATATATATATATATATATATATATATATATACACACACACTAAACAACGATGATCAATGATCAGTTTAATATTCATCAAGCATAAGAATAAAATACCTTTTCATATTTTATAGGTAGATAATATTTACTGCAACCATTATGGTTATGATGATAACTAACCATTAGTTTTACTAATGCAATTTTATACTCGAAAGACTGTTACATAAATGTTGTAGCAATTATGTGAGCGTGCATAAATGTAAATGATTGTTTTTAGTTTGATATGACAAATTAATGAATGATGTTAAGAGATTACCCTTGCAATGAGAACTTGTATGACAACAAATTTGTAGTCCCAATAGAACATGGATCAAGTGGCACCTAAATATTTGATGTTTGCGATGAAATCTCCGTAGATTTTATTTTTGGTACCACGGTATAAATATGCTGATGCCCATAGTAGCTCATCCTGTAATTGGTTTCAAGTTTAATTGAGCATGTTTTCTTCCAGCACTTCCTCTTCAACCTCGTCATTCTCTTCTTCTTCCACTGCAATGAAAAAAGATAAAACACTAATAGTTAGTTTCTTTAATTTTTTGTAAAAATATTAGCTGCTATATAAATATACAGAGTGCTTACCTCTCTTTACATAACATGGTTGTTTGTTATTTTTGGATGAGATGATTCAAGATGTTCGGTGTACTTCAACCGAAACCCAAACAAAATTTGATATAATATTGGTGATATACAACTGTTGATACATAAGTACATTACATAGTTCAATTGATAGTTTACTTTGCGATTTTCTTTTATGTCTGTTAATGTTGGCTGCTGACATTGTTTGATGTGCATAACGCGAAGCAGTTTCACTTATGTACCACATTTTTATTCTATAACCTCTGATTATGGTTATTCATAATAAAGGTGCATAGGTATACAACGTACCAACTCATGAATACAAATTCACAGCCTCACGAACCACACCAGCATCAAAATCAAGCACCTTCGGTACATACTTTGTGGCTGCAACAATCATTTAGGTTCGTAACAGTTAGTTTCTAATAAGGCATGAACCGA
Source organism: Artemisia argyi (assembly GCA_030686995.1). Lineage (NCBI taxonomy): Eukaryota > Viridiplantae > Streptophyta > Magnoliopsida > Asterales > Asteraceae > Artemisia > Artemisia argyi. The sequence continues at coordinate 105,618,267 of CM060696.1, forward strand.
CAGCTGAAGAGTTAAACTTGCGAAGAAAAAGGGAAAAGAGAATTTAAAAGAAATTTTAGTCAGAAAGAAGCCTAACCACATTTGTGAGTTTTGATAGCCACATTGACACACTACTGAAAACGACCTTCGATTTCTTTGCCATCTAAGTCACCGTTGTACAACAATTCATGTGCTCATTTGATTATTTTCATCTTAATCAAATTTTGCTAAACCAAAACCTGATTCATGTGCTCATTGATTGGTGTGAAACCGTCAGACGATTATTGGTCAACCACTTGTGAATGGTCAACTATAATAGTCAAACAGCTTAGGCCAATGCTTCCGTGGAATACAGTGTTTTCCCGGGTCGTTATGTCCCGACGAGGTGTGGATGGTATTAAAAACGAATTTGTGATCGAGTGAATTTGAACAGAAAAGGATATAAGTGTGAGTGACTGATTACACTAGGGTTTTATAAAACAAAATAACTTAAATAAGCTATAAGAGTGATTACGTAAACCTAAATAACTTAGAAACGTTTAAAACCTAGAAACGCGTACGTTTAATTTAAATTCTACGTAAACGTACGAAACAAAAACGATTTTAACTAAAGTAGGAATTTGTATGCCTTAGGGGCTTAAATGCAAATTAAATAAACTTAAAATATTTATTTTATAATTACTAATTATTTAATTAATTATTATTATTTAATAACTATTATTAATTATTTAATAATTAACTAATAAATAAGAAAATGTAATATAAGTCTAGAAAAATAAAATTAAAATTTCTAAAAGTCTAAAATATTATAAAACTTATTTTAAAAATAAAATTATACTATTCTTACTACTTATCTAATTATTATTAATTAATTATTATTTAATTATTAATTAACTATTTATATGATTTTAATTATTAAAAATACAAAAAAGACTTAGATAATTAAGAAGATTTTTACGAATCTAATTAACCATCACAAGAATCCTAAAAAATTATAAAAAGTTTATTTTATGTATTTTTAAACTAATATACTAATTATTATATTAAATATTAATTAATACCTAATTAAACAATTTAATTATAAAAAATAGAAAATGAAAAGTAAAAAATCTAGAAAAATTCTTAAAATTATATTATGTTATATAAAAGCTAGAAAAAATATAAAAACTAGGTGTTGCTTTGTAAAAACGAATTATGCTATTTAATACTTAATTATTAATTAATAATTAATAATTAATAAAACTAATTTTAATTCTAATAAATAGTAAATGACAAAATAAAAATCTGAGAAAATTATTAAAAATACTTTAATATAAAAGGAAATTAATAAAAATATAAAAATATAGATTACTTAATAAAAATCTAAAAATAAAAATTAAAATTTAAATTATATTAAATAGAAACTATCACTTATTTTAAATTTGTCTTTTCTGGATTTTTCTTTTACAAATCTATTTTATACCTAAAAATAACTAACTTTTGTAAAAACAACTATTTTAGAACTTAATAATAAGCACTGTGGAAGCTTATTAGCTCCATAGTTGACTTTGTTTGACCAAAAAAAGAAATAAACTCAAATGAGCTTAAGTGGGACCCACAATGGATGATTCTGATTCACTTGAGTTAAGTAAACATGTATAAGCTAGAAAAAGCACATGTGGTTCACAGAATAAGCTAAATGATCAAAATAAGCACTAGGCCAAATCAAATTAAACTCAGAAAAGGGACAAGGTTCATAGGCAATTCTAAGTGGGGTCCACTGGTCCTAAGTTCAAACTATTGGTCAAACTTTGAAGTGTGCTAGGAGGGGGGTTGGGAGAACCCAAAGTTATGGTGTGGGACCCACTGTGGTGGGCTGCAGCAACCAATAAAGGTGGCTGTGTGGTGGTGACCTGCTTCTGGACTACCCAACTCTTGATGGAATAGTCAACATCTTGGTGAGCTGATTACCAATTATTTTTTTTCCACTGCCTTTATCACAAGCCATAATCTTGCGGGCTAGCCAACTCATTCGCTTTTTAGGATATGGCGAATTGAGGTACCATACAATTTTTGGCAAATTGCAAGTCATCAACGGTTTTGAGATATCTTTACCAAGAGCCGTTTGCTCCTGGATTAGCCAATCCTTATGTGGGTTAGACATGGCGGACTGATAACCATTTATTGCGTTCTAAGTGAGAAAAAATTTTAAAATTTTGGCTAAAATGGGGGTTCTTGATGGAACATGTGTTTAAATTCGTTAGAATAACGAATCTCACCCCACACTTAGAACTGAATATTGTCATCAATATTCAAAGTACCGGGTGTTAAACCAACACTTAGAACGTAAGAAGGAAAATACTCATAGCTTTTATTTAAGTTTATATACAATTTTTTTAAGATATATACATATATACAACATGTGGGTTAGTATCTCCCCCACACTTAGGGTGAAAACCCTAAGTACATGCTACTGTTTTTGTTTACCGAGTCGCTAGCTTGACTCGACCCCGAATTCATTTGTCCATGGGGAAGTATGATGTGGAAGAGACAATCTCAATCGGACTTTCATTCAAGATGTTTGGATTAACATTTGAAGCACGTGAAAGTTCCACACCGATGAGATATACAGACACCCGGCTCAAAATTTATAAATGAGAATGTCGGGGTCAAAGATAATGTCCTCACTCCCGAAAGAGTGAAGAACAGGAGAAGCCACGGGATATATGAAGAAAAGAAAGAAAGTCATGATGAATATCATAACTAACTCCTCATCTTCAATAGGAGAATTCATTGTTTCATGAATCTCCTCTTTTAAAAATAAAATTATATTATTCTTACTATTTATCTAATTATTATTTAATTATTAATTAACTATTTATATGATTTTAATTATTAAAAATACTAAAAAGACTTAGATAATTAAGAAGATTTTTACAAATCTAATTAACAATCACAGGAATCCTAAAAAATTATAAAAAGTTTATTTTATGTATTTTTAAACCAATTTACTTATTATTATATTAAATATTAATTAATATCTAATTAAACTATTTAATTATTAAAAATAGAAAATGAACAGTAAAAAAATTATAAAAAGTTTATTTTATGTATTTTTAAACCAATTTACTTATTATTATATTAAATATTAATTAATATCTGATTAAACTATTTAATTATTAAAAATAGAAAATGAACAGTAAAAATTCTAGAAAAATTCATAAAATTATATTATGTTATATAAAAGCTAGGAAAAATATAAAAACTAGGTGTTGCTTTGTAAAAACTAATTATGCTATTTAATAATTAATTATTAATTAATAATTAATAAAACAAATTTTAATTCTAATAAATACTAAATGACAAAATAAAAATCTGAGAAAATTATTAAAAATACTTTAATATAAAAGGAAATTAATAAAAATATAAAAATATAGATTACTTAATAAAAATCTAAAAATTAAAATTAAAATTTAAATTATATTAAATAGAAACTATCACTTATTTTAAATTTGTCTTTTCTGGATTTTTCTTTTACAAATCTATTTTATACCTAAAAATAACTAACTTTTGTAAAACCAACTATTTTAGAACTGAATTATAAGCACTGTGGAAGCTTATTAGCTCCACAGTTGACTTTGTTTGACCAAACAAAGAAATAAACTCAAATGAGCTTAAGTGGGACCCACAATGGATGATTCTGATTCACTTGAGTTAAGTAAATATGTATAAGCTAGAAAAAGCACATGTGGTTCACAGAATAAGCTAAATGATCAAAATAAGCACTAGGCCAAATCAAATTGAACTCAGAAAAGGGACAAGGTTCATAGGCAATTCTAAGTGGGGTCCACTGGTCCTAAGGTCAAACTATTGGTCAAACTTTGAAGTGTGCTAGGAGGGGGGTTGAGAGAACCCAAAGTTATGGTGTGGGACCCACTGTGGTGGGCTGCAGCAACCAATAAAGGTGGCTGTGTGGTGGTGACCTGCTGATGTAGGGGAACCCCCTTGCCCTGCAGCTGAGTTTGAAGGTGTGTGGGACCCACAGAGAAAATCACAAAAATAAACTAAAGAGTGGATTACAAAGTTTAGGTGGAGGACTATGATCCCAAGAAGTTTCAGAACCTCAAACCAAATATAAAATTCTACAAAATTATTGCAAGTTTTGAGATTTTCTGGAATGGTGACTTTTGACTTTTTAATGAAAACTACTTATGTTGACTTTATTGAAATTCTAAAGGATCTAGGTTACTGATTATGATGAATTAACCTATATTAAGACTATTTTAAGTGAAATTAACAAGTTCTAAGTAAATATGGGGAGTTATTGGGTCTCACTATCCATACAGTGGACAGTTATGATGCAATCTTGGTTATTTTGACTATTAAGGTTAAAGTGACCAAGTTATGAGTTTAATAGACCTAGTTATGGCATAGGTTATGTGTCCAAACAAATTTTATCAAGTAACAATAACCCAAGCTCAGTACATTAGCCTAATCCAAACACCCCTTTAAACTAAGTTTTACACTACAACTTCTTTATTTTAAACTACAACTTATGATTTAAAGCTTAAAACAGATTAAGTGAAAGATAATTAAACTATTTCAACTAAAATTACACTAAAGAAACAATAGAAACTTAAATAAGCAAAGAATTGGAATTTCTTACAAATGGATGACCAAGACAGAACTGAGATCAAAGTATCCATAACCAATCCTAACACCTCCCCTGAGGTACTACAACCATGTCCATCCAGGATTCAACATGCTCCATGCTTATTCTTTCTTGTACAATAAGTTTTTATTTATTTTTGATTTTCTTGTATTTTTTTTAGTATTTTTCTTTTGTTAATTAATTCTGATAACTAAGGTTTCTAAAGCTTAACTAAGCTTTGTCAGAGCTTAAGTGAGCTAAGAGAATCCACAATAACAACAAACAACAATATTAAGCTACGAATGAGATTTTGAGTAAAAATTGCACAATGATGAAATCAACTGAGAAACTTTAATTGATTACTTGAAAAGGTTCAAAATACACTGAATTAACTTACTTAGACACTAGAAAGATTGAAAGTACAATGGAAATTAAAATTTAACTAATTCGACACTATACTACTCTAAGCTACACTAATTATCTTTCCTCCCTGCTTCTTTCTTCTTTATAATGGACTTCTAAGGTTTATGGGACCCACTGGACCATATCCCATCACAAATTTGAGCCTTTGGATTACTGCTTTTCATCTCAGCCGTTTAAAGGCAATTTGGCGCCAAAAAGTCCTAGGTTACTTGGGGGCAACGTTTAGGGACAATAAATGAGGTTTGGATGTTTGTGGAGGTGGAGGAGAGTGGGTATACAGCTGGGGAGGTGAGGTGGAGGTGGAATACCAGGGTGGTTTCATGGATGCAGGGGTGAGAGTGGAGATGAACAGTGTTGGTGGTTTGCCGGTTTTATTATTTAAACAAAAGGGTGGGCTTTTGGATTGGGCTTGGGTAAAAAGAAAGGGAGTGGGCTGGTTTGTAACTTGGATTGGATTTGGATGTTTTATAAATAAAGGGTCCGTTTGTAATATTAATCACAAGGACCAATTATGTAATTTGGTGAATTTTAAAGGTTTGAACTTGTAGTTTTTCCAAAGTTCTCACAGGGTCCAATCTTGCCAATGTTGAATAGTACAAGGGCCAATAATGATAATTTTCCATATTTTATATCCGGGGACCTTTTCTGCCAAACATTCAAACTTCAGGGACCAAACATGTAATCTCACCAAACTTTCCAATCAAGGACCATTCCTGCAAAAGATTAGTAGCACAAGGACCAAAATTGATTTTTCTTAAAGTTTTTTACATCCCAGGGACCATTTATGTCAATTTCCAAAGTATAGGGACTAAACTTGTAATTTTGTGAAACTTTGCACCAAAGGACTAAATATGTAATTTGTGATTCAAAAAGGACCTTTGGTGACTTTTTCATATTTTTAGAATAACCAGGGACTAGTTTTGAAAACTTTTGAAACTTGAGGGACTGAAACTGCCAATTATGCAAACTTTGTACGTTTTTCATCTGTTTTTGATTATTTTGCATTTGAAACATATAAAACACACTTCTAAGATATTTTAAGTATTTTGATGTATATTTGAGTGTTTTTGGATGTTTTGGCAGCTTAGATTGGTATAAAATGATGAGTATTTAGACACTCATCAATCCCCCACACTAAAACATTGCTAGTCCCTAGCAATCTTTTGAGAAAAAACTTAATGGATTTGAAAAAACTCTTTACCAAAAGCCATCACTTCTGGAGTAGCCAGATGTAAGAACTGTGGTACACCTGATAACCGTGTGATTTTGAGCAAACCACCAGCTGTCAACGGATTTGATTTGTCTTTACCAAAAGCCGTTTGCTTCTGGACTACCCAACTCTTGATGGAATAGTCAACATCTTGGTGAGCTGATTACCAATTATTTTTTTTCCACTGCCTTTATCACAAGCCATAATCTTGCGGGCTAGCCAACTCATTCGCTTTTTAGGATATGGCGAGTTGAGGTACCATACAATTTTTGGCAAATTGCAAGTCATCAACGGTTTTGAGATATCTTTACCAAGAGCTGTTTGCTCCTGGACTAGCCAATCCTTATGTGGGTTAGACATGGCGGACTGATAACCATTTATTGCGTTCTAAGTGAGAAAAAATTTTAAAATTTTGGCTAAAATGGGGGTTCTTGATGGAACATGTGTTTAAATTCGTTAGAATAACGAATCTCACCCCACACTTAGAACTGAATATTGTCATCAATATTCAAAGTACCGGGTGTTAAACCAACACTTAGAACGTAAGAAGGAAAATACTCATAGCTTTTATTTAAGTTTATATACATTTTTTTTAAGATATATACATATATACAACATGTGGGTTAGTATCTCCCCCACACTTAGGGTGAAAACCCTAAGTACATGCTACTGTTTTTGTTTACCGAGTCGCTAGCTTGACTCGACCCCGAATTCATTTGTCCATGGGGAAGTATGATGTGGAAGAGACAATCTCAATCGGACTTTCATTCAAGATGTTTGGATAAACATTTGAAGCACGTGAAAGTTCCACACCGATGAGATATACAGACACCCGGCTCAAAATTTATAAATGAGAATGTCGGGGTCAAAGATAATGTCCTCACTCCCGAAAAAGTGAAGAACAGGAGAAGCCACGGGATATATGAAGAAAAGAAAGAAAGTCATGATGAATATCATAACTAACTCCTCATCTTCAATAGGAGAATTCATTGTTTCATGAATCTCCTCTTTTAAAAATAAAATTATATTATTCTTACTATTTATCTAATTATTATTCATTAATTATTATTTAATTATTAATTAACTATTTATATGATTTTAATTATTAAAAATACTAAAAAGACTTAGATAATTAAGAAGATTTTTACAAATCTAATTAACAATCACAGGAATCCTAAAAAATTATAAAAAGTTTATTTTATGTATTTTTAAACCAATTTACTTATTATTATATTAAATATTAATTAATATCTAATTAAACTATTTAATTATTAAAAATAGAAAATGAACAGTAAAAAAATTATGAAAAGTTTATTTTATGTATTTTTAAACCAATTTACTTATTATTATATTAAATATTAATTAATATCTGATTAAACTATTTAATTATTAAAAATAGAAAATGAACAGTAAAAATTCTAGAAAAATTCATAAAATTATATTATGTTATATAAAAGCTAGGAAAAATATAAAAACTAGGTGTTGCTTTGTAAAAACTAATTATGCTATTTAATAATTAATTATTAATTAATAATTAATAAAACAAATTTTAATTCTAATAAATACTAAATGACACAATAAAAATCTGAGAAAATTATTAAAAATAATAATAAAAGGAAATTAATAAAAATATAAAAATATAGATTACTTAATAAAAATCTAAAAATTAAAATTAAAATTTAAATTATATTAAATAGAAACTATCACTTATTTTAAATTTGTCTTTTCTGGATTTTTCTTTTACAAATCTATTTTATACCTAAAAATAACTAACTTTTGTAAAAACAACTATTTTAGAACTGAATTATAAGCACTGTGGAAGCTTATTAGCTCCACAGTTGACTTTGTTTGACCAAACAAAGAAATAAACTCAAATGAGCTTAAGTGGGACCCACAATGGATGATTCTGATTCACTTGAGTTAAGTAAACATGTATAAGCTAGAAAAAGCACATGTGGTTCACAGAATAAGCTAAATGATCAAAATAAGCACTAGGCCAAATCAAATTGAACTCAGAAAAGGGACAAGGTTCATAGGCAATTCTAAGTGGGGTCCACTGGTCCTAAAGTCAAACTATAGGTCAAACTTTGAAGTGTGCTAGGAGGGGGGTTGGGAGAACCTAAAGTTATGGTGTGGGACCCACTGTGGTGGGCTGCAGCAACCAATAAAGGTGGTTGTGTGGTGGTGACCTGCTGATGCAGGGGAACCCCCTTGCCCTGCAGCTGAGTTTGAAGGTGTGTGGGACCCACAGAGAAAATCACAAAAATAAACTAAAGAGTGGATTACAAAGTTTAGGTGGAGGACTATGATCCCAAGAAGTTTCAGAACCTCAAACCAAATATAAAATTCTACAAAATTATTGCAAGTTTTGAGATTTTCTGGAATGGTGACTTTTGACTTTTTAATGAAAACTACTTATGTTGACTTTATTGAAATTCTAAAGGATCTAGGTTACTGATTATGATGAATTAACCTATATTAAGACTATTTTAAGTGAAATTAACAAGTTCAAAGTAAATATGGGGAGTTATGGGGTCTCACTATCCATACAGTGGACAGTTATGATGCAATCTTGGTTATTTTGACTATTAAGGTTAAAGTGACCAAGTTATGAGTTTAATAGACCTAGTTATGGCATAGGTTATGTGTCCAAACAAATTTTATCAAGTAACAATAACCCAAGCTCAGTACATTAGCCTAATCCAAACACCCCTTTAAACTAAGTTTTACACTACAACTTCTTTATTTTAAACTACAACTTATGATTTAAAGCTTAAAACAGATTAAGTGAAAGATAATTAAACTATTTCAACTAAAATTACACTAAAGAAACAATAGAAACTTAATTAAGCAAAGAATTGGAATTTCTTACAAATGGATGACCAAGACAGAACTGAGATCAAAGTATCCATAACCAATCCTAACACCTCCCCTGAGGTACTACAACCATGTCCATCCAGGATTCAACATGCTTCATGCTTATTCTTTCTTGTACACTAATTTTTTTATTTAGTTTTTGATTTTCTTGTATTTTTTTTAGTATTTTTCTTTTGTTAATTAATTTTGATAACTAAGGTTTCTAAAGCTTAACTAAGCTTTGTCAGAGCTTAAGTGAGCTAAGAGAATCCACAATAACAACAAACAACAATATTAAGCTACGAATGAGATTTTGAGTAAAAATTGCACAATGATGAAATCAACTGAGAAACTTTAATTGATTACTTGAAAAGGTTCAAAATACACTGAATTAACTTACTTAGACACTAGAAAGATTGAAAGTACAATGGAAATTAAAATTTAACTAATTCGACACTATACTACTCTAAGCTACACTAATTATCTTTCCTCCCTGCTTCTTTCTTCTTTATAATGGACTTCTAGGGTTTATGGGACCCACTGGACCATATCCCATCACAAATTTGAGCCTTTGGATTACTGCTTTTCATCTCATCCGTTTAAAGGCAATTTGGCGCCAAAAAGTCCTAGGTTACTTGGGGGCAACGTTTAGGGACAATAAATGAGGTTTGGATGTTTGTGGAGGTGGAGGAGAGTGGGTATACAGCTGGGGAGGTGAGGTGGAGGTGGAATACCAGGGTGGTTTCATGGATGCAGGGGTGAGAGTGGAGATGAACAGTGTTGGTGGTTTGCCGGTTTTATTATTTAAACAAAAGGGTGGGCTTTTGGATTGGGCTTGGGTAAAAAGAAAGGGAGTGGGCTGGATTGTAACTTGGATTGGATTTGGATGTTTTATAAATAAAGGGTCCGTTTGTAATATTAATCACAAGGACCAATTATGTAATTTGGTGAATTTTGAAAGTTTGAACTTGTAGTTTTTCCAAAGTTCTCACAGGGTCCAATCTTGCCAATGTTGAATAGTACAAGGGCCAATAATGATAATTTTCCATATTTTATATCCGGGGACCTTTTTTGCCAAACATTAAAACTTCAGGGACCAAACATGTAATCTCACCAAACTTTCCAATCAAGGACCATTCCTGCAAAAGATTAGTAGCACAAGGACCAAAATTGATTTTTCTCAAAGTTTTTTACATCCCAGGGACCATTTATGTCAATTTCTAAAGTATAGGGACTAAACATGTAATTTTGTGAAACTTTGCACCAAAGGACTAAATATGTAATTTGTGATTCAAAAAGGACCCTTGGTGACTTTTTCATATTTTTAGAATAACCAAGGACTAGTTTTGACAACTTTTGAAACTTGAGGGACTGAAACTGCCAATTGTGCAAACTTTGTACGTTTTTCATCTATTTTTGATTATTTTGCATTTGAAACATATAAAACACACTTCTAAGATATTTTAAGTATTTTGATGTATATTTGAGTGTTTTTGGATGTTTTGGCAGCTTAGATTGGTATAAAATGATGAGTATTTAGACACTCATCAATCCCCTACACTAAAACATTGCTAGTCCCTAGCAATCTTTTGAGAAAAAGCTTAATGGATTTGAAAAAACTCTTTACCAAAAGCCATCCCTTCTGGAGTAGCCAGATGTAAGAACTGTGGTACACCTGATAACCGTGTGATTTTGAGCAAACCACCAGCTGTCAACGGATTTGATTTGTCTTTACCAAAAGCCGTTTGCTTCTGGACTACCCAACTCTTGATGGAATACTCAACATCTTGGTGAGCTGATTACCAATTATTTTTTTTCCACTGCCTTTATCACAAGCCATATTCTTGCGGGCTAGCCAACTCATTCGCTTTTTAGGATATGGCGAGTTGAGGTACCATACAATTTTTGGCAAATTGCAAGTCATCAACGGTTTTGAGATATCTTTACCAAGAGCCGTTTGCTCCTGGATTAGCCAATCCTTATGTGGGTTAGACATGGCGGACTGATAACCATTTATTGCGTTCTAAGTGAGAAAAAATTTTAAAATTTTGGCTAAAATGGAGGTTCTTGATGGAACATGTGTTTAAATTCGTTAGAATAACGAATCTCACCCCACACTTAGAACTGAATATTGTCATCAATATTCAAAGTACCGGGTGTTAAACCAACACTTAGAACGTAAGAAGGAAAATACTCATAGCTTTTATTTAAGTTTATATACATTTTTTTAAGATATATACATATATACAACATGTGGGTTAGTATCTCCCCCACACTTAGGGTGAAAACCCTAAGTACATGCTACTGTTTTTGTTTACCGAGTCGCTAGCTTGACTCGACCCCGAATTCATTTGTCCATGGGGAAGTATGATGTGGAAGAGACAATCTCAATCGGACTTTCATTCAAGATGTTTGGATAAACATTTGAAGCACGTGAAAGTTCCACACCGATGAGATATACAGACACCCGGCTCAAAATTTATAAATGAGAATGTCGGGGTCAAAGATAATGTCCTCACTCCCGAAAGAGTGAAGAACAGGAGAAGCCACGAGATATATGAAGAAAAGAAAGAAAGTCATGATGAATATCATAACTAACTCCTCATCTTCAATAAGAGAATTCATTGTTTCATGAATCTCCTCTTTTAAAAATAAAATTATATTATTCTTACTATTTATCTAATTATTATTTAATTATTAATTAACTATTTATATGATTTTAATTATAAAAAATACTAAAAAGACTTAGATAATTAAAAAGATTTTTACAAATCTAATTAACAATCACAGGAATCCTAAAAAATTATAAAAAGTTTATTTTATGTATTTTTAAACCAATTTACTTATTATTATATTAAATATTAATTAATATCTAATTAAACTATTTAATTATTAAAAATAGAAAATGAACAGTAAAAAAATTATAAAAAGTTTATTTTATGTATTTTTAAACCAATTTACTTATTATTATATTAAATATTAATTAATATCTGATTAAACTATTTAATTATTAAAAATAGAAAATGAACAGTAAAAATTCTAGAAAAATTCATAAAATTATATTATGTTATATAAAAGCTAGGAAAAATATAAAAACTAGGTGTTGCTTTGTAAAAACTAATTATGCTATTTAATAATTAATTATTAATTAATAATTAATAAAACAAATTTTAATTCTAATAAATACTAAATGACAAAATAAAAATCTGAGAAAATTATTAAAAATACTTTAATATAAAAGGAAATTAATAAAAATATAAAAATATAGATTACTTAATAAAAATCTAAAAACTAAAATTAAAATTTAAATTATATTAAATAGAAACTATCACTTATTTTAAATTTGTCTTTTCTGGATTTTTCTTTTACAAATCTATTTTATACCTAAAAATAACTAACTTTTGTAAAAACAACTATTTTAGAACTGAATTATAAGCACTGTGGAAGCTTATTAGCTCCACAGTTGACTTTGTTTGACCAAACAAAGAAATAAACTCAAATGAGCTTAAGTGGGACCCACAATGGATGATTCTGATTCACTTGAGTTAAGTAAACATGTATAAGCTAGAAAAAGCACATGTGGTTCACAGAATAAGCTAAATGATCAAAATAAGCACTAGGCCAAATCAAATTGAACTCAGAAAAGGGACAAGGTTCATAGGCAATTCTAAGTGGGGTCCACTGGTCCTAAGGTCAAACTATTGGTCAAACTTTGAAGTGTGCTAGGAGGGGGGTTGGGAGAAACCAAAGTTATGGTGTGGGACCCACTGTGGTGGGCTGCAGCAACCAATAAAGGTGGCTGTGTGGTGGTGACCTGCTGATGCAGGGGAACCCCCTTGCCCTGCAGCTGAGTTTGAAGGTGTGTGGGACCCACAGAGAAAATCACAAAAATAAACTAAAGAGTGGATTACAAAGTTTAGGTGGAGGACTATGATCCCAAGAAGTTTCAGAACCTCAAACCAAATATAAAATTCTACAAAATTATTGCAAGTTTTGAGATTTTCTGGAATGGTGACTTTTGACTTTTTAATGAAAACTACTTATGTTGACTTTATTGAAATTCTAAAGGATCTAGGTTACTGATTATGATGAATTAACCTATATTAAGACTATTTTAAGTGAAATTAACAAGTTCTAAGTAAATATGGGGAGTTATGGGGTCTCACTATCCATACAGTGGACAGTTATGATGCAATCTTGGTTATTTTGACTATTAAGGTTAAAGTGACCAAGTTATGAGTTTAATAGACCTAGTTATGGCATAGGTTATGTGTCCAAACAAATTTTATCAAGTAACAATAACCCAAGCTCAGTACATTAGCCTAATCCAAACACCCCTTTAAACTAAGTTTTACACTACAACTTCTTTATTTTAAACTACAACTTATGATTTAAAGCTTAAAACAGATTAAGTGAAAGATAATTAAACTATTTCAACTAAAATTACACTAAAGAAACAATAGAAACTTAATTAAGCAAAGAATTGGAATTTCTTGCAAATGGATGACCAAGACAGAACTGAGATCAAAGAATCCATAACCAATCCTAACACCTCCCCTGAGGTACTACAACCATGTCCATCCAGGATTCAACATGCTCCATGCTTATTCTTTCTTGTACACTAATTTTTTTATTTAGTTTTTGATTTTCTTGTATTTTTTTTAGTATTTTTCTTTTGTTAATTAATTCTGATAACTAAGGTTTCTAAAGCTTAACTAAGCTTTGTCAGAGCTTAAGTGAGCTAAGAGAATCCACAATAACAACAAACAACAATATTAAACTACGAATGAGATTTTGAGTAAAAATTGCACAATGATGAAATCAACTGAGAAACTTTAATTGATTACTTGAAAAGGTTCAAAATACACTGAATTAACTTACTTAGACACTAGAAAGATTGAAAGTACAATGGAAATTAAAATTTAACTAATTCGACACTATACTACTCTAAGCTACACTAATTATCTTTCCTCCCTGCTTCTTTCTTCTTTATAATGGACTTCTAGGGTTTATGGGACCCACTGGACCATATCCCATCACAAATTTGAGCCTTTGGATTACTGCTTTTCATCTCAGCCGTTTAAAGGCAATTTGGCGCCAAAAAGTCCTAGGTTACTTGGGGGCAACGTTTAGGGACAATAAATGAGGTTTGGATGTTTGTGGAGGTGGAGGAGAGTGGGTATACAGCTGGGGAGGTGAGGTGGAGGTGGAATACCAGGGTGGTTTCATGGATGCAGGGGTGAGAGTGGAGATGAACAGTGTTGGTGGTTTGCCGGTTTTATTATTTAAACAAAAGGGTGGGCTTTTGGATTGGGCTTGGGTAAAAAGAAAGGGAGTGGGCTGGTTTGTAACTTGGATTGGATTTGGATGTTTTATAAATAAAGGGTCCGTTTGTAATATTAATCACAAGGACCAATTATGTAATTTGGTGAATTTTGAAGGTTTGAACTTGTAGTTTTTCCAAAGTTCTCACAGGGTCCAATCTTGCCAATGTTGAATAGTACAAGGGCCAATAATGATAATTTTCCATATTTTATATCCGGGGACCTTTTCTGCCAAACATTCAAACTTCAGGGACCAAACATGTAATCTCACCAAACTTTCCAATCAAGGACCATTCCTGCAAAAGATTAGTAGCACAAGGACCAAAATTGATTTTTCTTAAAGTTTTTTACATCCCAGGGACCATTTATGTCAATTTCCAAAGTATAGGGACTAAACTTGTAATTTTGTGAAACTTTGCACCAAAGGACTAAATATGTAATTTGTGATTCAAAAAGGACCTTTGGTGACTTTTTCATATTTTTAGAATAACCAGGGACTAGTTTTGAAAACTTTTGAAACTTGAGGGACTGAAACTGCCAATTATGCAAACTTTGTACGTTTTTCATCTGTTTTTGATTATTTTGCATTTGAAACATATAAAACACACTTCTAAGATATTTTAAGTATTTTGATGTATATTTGAGTGTTTTTGGATGTTTTGACAGCTCAGATTGGTATAAAATGATGAGTATTTAGACACTCATCACTCATTTGAATATTTTTTTCTTAATCTAATTTTGCTAAACCAAAACCTGGTATCTTATCGTTAATATACCACAATATGAAATCTTATACCAAAATCGATTTGAGGGTAAAAATATTTTTCAAATTTTAGTTATTTAGAACTTATCCATTTCGAAAAAAAAAGTCAGAAAGAGTTGGTAAAGTTATTTTAACACCTTAAATCAAAGTTTTCTCAAGGTCGGGTGGGAGATTCCTTTAAAGTTTAGACTATATCTATGTTATTTCTTTATGCTTGTCATACATAACTTGACGATTACTAATAAGCAATATCGACCCATTCACTACTGTATATGTTATTATGATGAATTACCTAGTTCATTGTAAGGTCAAGTTCATCCTCCACATATCTTTCTTTCTTATAGATCCATATTCCAAGTTCCACCTCGTATAGATCAAGATGTCCAATATGTAACATCAATTACATATAAAGAGTGAGTAATAATCAATATCACCATCGTTCTCGTCTCATAAAAAACTTTTTTTAGAACAAAAAGCATATTTAAGCAAATATTTCTTGGCTTGTTCAATCTGATAAGCATGTGGCTTGAGTGATGCTTTGTTAGAAAGAATCAGCTTAGCATCTGATAAAAACTTTAGAAATAATGTTGCAAGATACCAACTAAGAATTTCGCAAGACCAACTTTTTTGTCCCTAAAAATATTGAACTAAACAGAGATGGATGTATAAATGGTGTACCAGCTTCCTTTCAGTTCTTGTATCATCAGCCCTCTTGGATTGAACCGGAAATACAGAATATCTGGAATCATGGATAGCAATGTGCTTAACATAACTTCAATATGGTCAACTGAACGTGAACCCTTAAGCAACACTTGCCCAGCGTCCAAATACCATCACCCACATTTCCGAACCTCGAATCACATATATAAACATTATAAAAAAAAGGAGGTGATTCATGCCTGCACGACGCTGATGGTGGTGCCGATGTTTGTGGATCAATTGTTGTATGCCATCCTTCCAAACAATGTCCACCTACAATGATGGGTATACCATTTTCTCTGATTTAACACTGCCACCAATGATATAAAAGACTGAATATGTATCAATGATACTCAAATGATACCAGACTTGTATATCATGGGTAAAACAAAGGAATCAGAACCAAATTAGTTCCAAATAATGTATCACTTTAGGATTAAAACAACTAAGAAAAATTGAGCTCTTACTGACCATTATTTAAAACCAAAACCATGTCACTATTGACCACAATGGTGATCCTATGAGCTATTGTTATTAAGGTAGAGTCCAAGAAGTGTTGCCTAACTATTTCATGTATCATGTTATCGGTTGCTGTATCAACTGATGCAGCGGCTTCATCAAGAACCAAAATCTTGCTTTTTTGAGTAGTACACGGCTAAGACAAATCAGTTGGCGCTAGCTGTCCCATGCTCCAACTCCTTTCGTTTTCAGTGACTCTATGATTTTTACAAGCATGTGTTATGAAAAAGGTTTTATGTTCAATCAAAATCGAAAAAGCAACTTATGCGGTAGAGGATTCAGAACCTTTTGAGTTAAGCTGGTATTCCTTCTTTTTAACATCATCTCTGATCTGGCATTTATCAAAGGCCTGAAATAACAAAATATATAAATATATAATAAGATCTTACTGAATGGTGTATTCCCCTTTTAAAATTATTGAATGCACATCTCAAACCTAATTATTTTTGTATTCTTCAAGTGGGTCCATGTTGCTACGAACAGTCCCATTGAACATGGTTGGATCCTGAGGTATTATGCTTAATTGTTGATTCCATCTACCAGAATTTTACCGCCAACAGACTCTACTATACGGAAGAGTGTTTGTATAAGAGCAGATTTACCACTTCCAGTTCTCCCTACTATTCCAGTCTTTGTACCTCCATGAAATGTGCATGTAAGACCTCTTAACACAAGTGGCATGCGTTGGGTGTATCTAACCTACTCACACATTTCAATTTTTTATCGTGTTTGATTTCACTTGCAAGAAACATAGAAGATAATAACTAGCTACCTGTAGTTGGAGGATATCAACTTTTCCATCTCATGGCCAGAGGTGATCATGTCTATTTGATTCTGTAACAGCAAGATGAGGTTCAATGGGTATACAACAACATTGAAATATTCTTTCAATAGTTATAAATCTTATTTCCACGTTGCAAAGTTTTTGTATAACCCAACCTTGTAATTTGTTCAAATATAGACCATATAGCTCAAGAATCTGATCGATATTTATGAAATTAGTAATTCCAGGGCAGAATAGTCTCGGTATCGGTATTTTCTCTTAAAAAGTACAATTTAAAACTTATGATATCAAGTATAACAAAGTGAACCAACTGCTTTATGGAACTTCCTTTAGGCTTCAGCAAGCAAAAACCGATAACACGCAAGTGATTATGCTGTATAAGCAAGCAACTGACATAGTTGCCACGTAGTATCTGAATCATAATGATTAATCATTTATGCAACTAAAACTAATGATAACAACTATGGATAGTTTACCTACCCCAAAAAGCCAGTCGTGCCACTTTCAACTAAGGGAACAATAGCTGCCAAGCAAAGGCGGTTCACATGTCTTCTAGCATCAAAATTGTCGAGCCCATTTAAAACAACACTAAATTGCTGAAGAGGTCAACATTGAAGTCAGAATGTTTCTTTGGCTCATGTGTTTTTTCGGGATAAATTTTTAAACCCTTTAAGCTAGCAAATGGGATGGAAGGTGTGAAAGTAGTTCCATTCATGTAGAGAGAAGCTACAAATTTTTCACAAAGACGAAAAACAAATTACATAAAATAATCTAAGATAAAGTGCTCCATGTTCATAAAGGAAATTGATGATGTACACCAAATACAACGTAAAAAACTTATCCATGTAATGCTGAATAACATGATCCTCAAACCATTTAGGCTAAGAACTAATAAACATAATCAGTTTGTACTTTTATTTCATAGTTCCTTCAAACAAACCAACATATGCATACACATGAACAATTTTTTATCATTAGGGTTTTGAGGGAAAAGAGGCATACCTTTTTCTTGTATGTGATCTGTCAAAAAAAACCATGAAACGTTATTTTACTAATTCGTACCTGGAAAATCCTGCAGATCAAACAATAACTCACAATAAATAAATAAGTGTGTGTTATCATCATGGACAAGTAAAATCGTTCTGCAAAGAATAACAAATCCTATGCCGTGGTTTTTTCCAATGATTTAGTGAATGATAGGATTAGGTTAATATATAATTGTTTATGCTATAATTAAGGAATAGATATGTTTTATAAAGTGTGTGTCATATTTTGTAAACGTTAGGATATAGGTTTTGACTTGCAAATTTTATCACAACCATTGGAATGCTCAAATGGTTGAGGTGTTGATTATTTGTGCCTCCCATCCCAAGTTCGAATCTTGGCAACTCTTTTTTTACCCAAACTAATTTGGGATTTTAATTCGCTTAATCATTGCTTAGGTGGACTGAATGTGATGACATGGCTTTTAATGACAATTACATGGCAATGATATGGACATATCTTAACGCCTCCTGTTATATATATATATATATATATATATATATATATATATATATATATATATATATATATATATATATATATATATATATATATATATATATATATATATATATATATATATATATATATATATCTTGATTAATGACATGGCTTCTAATGACAATTACATGGCAATGATAAGTACTTGCTATAAAGACAAGACTTTTGTTTATCAAGGCCTTACTCTGAGCCTGTGCACTCGATGATTCACAAGAGGAAGTATTCGCACATGTGTAATGTTCCACAAATACTTATGCTACATTGTGAGATATTGTAGTCAAGGTCAAACATTGTCGCAAGTTGGCCTATTTCTACAAACGCCGGTATTTTTACACGGAGAACTATACGTGGTTCAGTGGCGAAACTTGAACATATTTTTTGGGAGGGCCGAATTTATTTTGAGGGGGCCGAATCGAAGATTTGTTTGTAACCTCAACTAAATTACCCTTAAGACCTATAATATTTATACTAGGTGCCGCAAATTTTGGAGGGGTCGGGACCCTCCCCTGCCCCTAAATAGTTCCGCCCCTGACGTGGTTGTTTCAAGGGTAAAGATGAAGAAAGGTTTGAAGGTTTTTTCTTGTGACAAAGATGGCGAATACACTAAATACATAACAAAGGTTGTGTACAAAGAAGTTTTATTTTGCATATGAATAACCATCATGTAATTGATTTGTTATCGATTTTTTTGTTTAACATATTTGACACTATTCATTATTTATTTTGCATGCATATGGTTTTGTCAAACAATATTATGAAGCGAACCCGCCCATCGGGCGGGTCATAAAACTAGTGTGTATATATATATATATATATATATGTATATATATATATATATATATATATATGTATATATATATATATGTATATATATATATGTATATATATATATATATATATATATATATATATATATATATATATATATATATATATATACACTAATCATCTTTATACTGCTTGTATAGACACACTCTTAATAGTTTTCCAATATGTAGCTAATAACTTGCTTCAATATGGGTTTTGGATTGTTTAATATCTAATCAGTTATGTTCTATTACATTATATATGAGTCATATGACTGTTTAAACTGACATTTTATTATTAAGAAAAAAAAAAAGTTATGTAACAGATAGCAGTAGACTTCCTCCACCTCCACGGGTTGAGGCATATCTGCCACAGAAAGTAGTATACGTCCTCCACCTCCACAATTTGAGGAAAAATAATCCTAACTTTCAGTGATCAATAACATATGACCACATTAAATATTAAAAGAGGTGACAACAATGATGATAATGCTAAATGATTGATTTTTTAGACGAGAGGGGCAACATCTATTTTTCATAGCAATTTTAAATTCAAATGATTAAAAAGCTAAACTCGTTGATAAAATGCGCTTACCTAAAGAAAGATGAGAAACATAAGAGGATGTCGTGAAAGTGATTTGATGCAAATTCTTTGTTTCCCACGTTTCTTTAGTTAAGTCCATTTTTTCCCACTAATCTTGACTTTCTAATGATCTGAAGCTTAACTATTCTCAAAGAATGGAACTACTCTTTCTTCTTTTTTTCAAAACTAAACTACATTTACCATTATCATCATCGTTGTCATCTCTTTCAATATGATCAGACACTGTTTAATGTGAAGAATGTCGTTGTTGTATTTCATTCATGTTTTGATATTTTGTTACAACTCGAGTTATGGTTTGTTTACTCCTATTTGATCAAAAAGCTTGGCACTTTGTTTACTTTTGGTGCACTCCCTAGAAACAAGTTACAGCTCTCAAACTCCCGTTCGCTCAAAAAGTTATAACTGTTTAATGGTTGTATCTGATTGGTTAGCGGAAAGTATTTTGGTTTCTTTTTTGGTTTGTATTATAGTCTTGTATTTTGGATACGTATTTTTAATTGTGTTATACTATCACAGTTTTTGTATATTTTTTACTTGATTATTGTTATAATCAGGATTAAATGTATGTTCATAACTGTTAGATATAGATTATTAGCATTAACGAGCGGGTGAACCCGCGCGTTGCTGCGGGAGTGTTGTGTTGATGTATGTATATAAAATACCAAAGTATAGGTGCAATATAGAACATATATTATATCAGGTACACAGAAAAATGAGTATTGCAGGTTAAGTTCAGACAAAAAAAACGCTATCAAATTATAAGTGACACTATTAGAACGTGTACTTGCGACAGTTAAGGTTACGATGTCCGTCATTCTTGGAATCGTTCAATGCATATTTCCGGTGCCTTTTGTCAGGGATGGGATGCATCATTTCTTCCGTTTCCTAAAGCAGTATTATATTGGCTCAACACAAAAGTTCACAGAATATCTTCAGACGTCGATTGGATGTTTCCCTGGAAATGCACAACAGTTTAGCCATGAGAAAAAAAAATGACATGTATTTTGTATGTATGTTATGTATAAAAGTTTACTTGATGTCGATGCACAATGATTCAAACTTGAAAAGTCAAGCATACTAAGAACTAACAATGGTTTTGACGTTATCTAGCATAACTTTCGTTGACTATATCATCATCCTAATTTGCTTATTGAAAACTGCAGACTTAGCACCTAAGTAACATTTTGCCCAATTACAGACTATTTGAATTTCAAAGCCGACAATCTAAATCTCAATATCCAGCACAATTCTCTTATTTACAATTGAATCACTTTATGGTATCATTACCTTTCTGTTCCTTCTAAGAGGTATATCTACAATGCTAGACGCGTAAAGTCCTAAATCATTTTAGTCTAAACACCAATTGTTATTTTCATTTTTTTATTATAAACAACCTAATATGCAGTGGAACTAACAAAAACTTTTCGTACAATGCTTATTAGAAATACAGATGTTGCACTGCTAAAAATATGATTCCAATGGATGCTTACCGTCCACTTAGAGACAATGTTGGAGGCATGTTTAAGATGGCTAGTATGAGCTACAGAATCCGTAAGAGAACCGATGCTGTCAATGATGTTGTAAATTCCTAGTGAGGTAAAAAGCTCGTTCATGTATAGGGTGAACAACCTGCAACATTACGCAGTTATTAATTTAAAAGATATTATCTAATGCATTGACTGTTTATTGTCATGTAAAAGCAATGGTGTTTGGGTAAAAGCTGATTGGCTCAAAACAAAAGCAACTGTTTTAAATACCCAAATAGCCTATTACTGGGGACGTTTAGCTACAAGAGCTTATTAAAGATGGTAATAAACTTCATGACGAACCTGGTGTGCCAACTGAGACTGTGTTAAGTTGCTTCTTAAATAGCACCTTCAATGCCACAACATGATTACCCTGTTTCAGAATATAGATAAATGTCATTCATATAGAAAGTTGAACAAAATCGATAATTTCAATAAAGTTAAACGTTGGTACTGGAACATGTACAGATAAAGATAGTAATTTACGATAATACAGAAATATAATCTGCTAAGCACAGTAATTAGATCTAATTTACTTACCCTCTTTTTTGTCGTTATTTAGACATGACTGAATTTTTCTCTTCAAGATCTAGAAACTTCATAGTTGAAATCCACATGACCGGGTGTGTCAATTAAGTTCAGTAAATAACTTGTGTTGCTCTCTTTTGAATTGTAGTTGTAAAAAATGGTAGTTGTTTGAGCCTTAATGGTGATTCACCTTTCTCTCTCAAACTTTAGATAAACTATCGTAAGAAAAATATAAATTTATTTCGCCATTCCTTCAGGTGGTTGCCCACTATTTTCCATATTGTGTTTGATTCCAAAGTCCTGTAAAAATAGCACCAAGAGCATAAGTTCAAATACATTTACCTCTTGCGTTCATACTTTTATTGCTCAAAATATTTCACTAATCATTAAAATCTGTTTTCTTGTTCTTAAAAAAAGTAAGCCACAACAAAGGCAGATCGTTACATAAAATTTACTACTCTTCACTAATATTTGGAAGTCGAATGATGCCTGCAGTAGAGGGTATTTCAGATTGCAGGTATGGTGAACGTGTGAGGGTGCTCTGATTTGACATTGCTCATAGGAACCCAGTATAGGTGCAATGTCGAATCAGATTACAGATCTACAGCCAGTTGATAAGCCTCAAAATTAAGCTATTCCAAACACCCCGTGACCACCTAATGACTTTTGCCATGCTTTATTTCACCACTGCTATTTATTAACTATATACACAGTATTTTAACAATTAATTATACCTTCGAGTTCGCCATCAGATTCAGGTTCACAGGTGCTCATTTAAATCTCTAGGAAACATCATTTATTCAATTCCTAACATAATATGAATAAGTGTAGTCTTATTCTAGCAAATAATATGATAACTCAAATAATATGTGGTAACTTTAACAGGAACATTTCATTTTGTTATTAGGATGTTTGAAACTTTTGCGTGATAATGATATATTATAGGCTACTTAAGGGTTGTTGGGATAGCTGATTGCAGCGTCTGATTACCATGAATTTGTGCTTAGTATAGGCTGTTTGGATAGCTGATTGCAACAGCTTATTAACCTTGATTCGTGGTTATTGGTCCTGCCTGGAAAGTTTATTTAAGCACAAAACTTACTGTCACCTGTTAGTATTTTGTAACTTCCACACAGTCACAAAACACTGGTTAATAGATATTTGGGTAAGGTTTTCGTATCTTCAAAAAAATAATAATTCATTAAGCACTTCAAATAAGCCTAGCGAAACACCCTTTAATCACTATAAATTTCTAAGGCACGAAAATAAAAGACATTGAAAGGAGCATTTACCTTATACTCATGTAAGGAAGATTCCATTTATCTTATAGTCATGTAAGCAAAAGACATTAAGGAGCATTTACCTTAATGGCCCTGGTCTGGTCTATGCACCTTTTACCGATTGCCTTTGACACGTTCTCAGACTCTATCCATCCCACATTAAAGTTGCACTGTTAACCTATTAAAATAAAGTTCAACCTGTTAAAACACAATTTTTAGTGCATTATTTTTAACGTGATAAATGAAACCTTAACCACACACAACAAATCATCAAATGAAACATGTGTACATACCTTTTAACAGATCAATGAAACCTTAACCCATAATTCTTAGTATTAAAAAAAAAAAAAAAAAAACTTCTTTATTTCAAGCCTATTAAGCCCAAAAAATAGTAAGCAAAAGCAGCGGCAACGTGCTACCGTCTCCAACATCCAATCTTGGTATTATGAAAAATAGAACACCATAAGTTTTGAAATCATATTATCCAACAATGTTCCAGTATAATGAACTACCAAAAACGACACATGCAAATCAATATCAAAATCATTACAATTAATTAACTATATACACAATTAACTAATTAATTTTAACAATTTATTATACCTTCAACTTCATCACCAAATTCAGGTGTATCCCACCCATGACCTTCTTTCAACAATATCTTCTTCCAACGTTGACTCCCGGTCTATTTCTCTTCACCTACTTTCATCGACACAGGTGGGCGGTTAATGTTAAATACATTCATTAAAAGCCCATAAAGCAACCATCTTTAACATAAAAATAAAACATAGCCACTAATTTAATACCTGCTGATTTTTTGTGTTTTTTGGTGTTGAAGATTTCACTTGATTGGCGGGTGTTAGATATGTGTTGTGGTGAGGACGTTCCGGTCAGACACCGTCACACAACCGTCATATTGGTTTAGTTTTTAGGGAGAGAAGGATGAAGGACAAACCGGATTTGGTGTTATATTTTGAGAGAGGGTAATGGTGTGTTGATTTGAGATGCATCTGGAAAATTGATGTAAAGAAAGTGAGATAATGGGAGGTTGGGGAAGAATCGAGAGAGCTAGAGAGATTTTTTTTTTTTTGCAGGTGCCCAATGAAAGTGATATGATGGACAATTTTATCTTTGTCTCTGGCACTGTTCATTTTTTGTGTCTGGCACTGTTCATTTTACACTAAAGTACCATCAACTGAAGCACATTTTACTGTTTCAAAAGCTCTTTGATACAACTTTTTGAAGCACTCAAATTTTGGGTTTTAGTATATTGTTATAATTATATTTACAAAATATTTACTCTTCATACACATAAAGTAATATCATATACAAACACTACGACGCAACGTGTAGATTGAAATCCACGTTTTATTCTAACTATATATATATATATATATATATATATATATATATATATATATATATATATATATATATATATATATATATATATATATATATATATATATATAAAGAAAAAAAGAAAAAAAAAAGTATTATATAAGCTTAAAATCTACTGTATTAGCAAATGTTATAGCTTAAATGATAATCTCAACTTAGTGAGTCCAAGTCTTATTTTCAAACACATAATAGCCCAATAACCCCAAGCTAGCCCACATCACCCACCCCAATCGCTGAATCTTTCTACATATTATTTCCTTTACATACAACTAAAAAGAAAATAGATTAAGTATTTACTATTAAAAAGTGATATAATTTAAAATAGTAAACTATTGATAAATTCGTATACTGCTAATATTAAGTATTTACTAAGACAAAAATATATATCTTTATTCAAAACATTTCTTTCTGTATTTTTTTTTTTTTTTTTTCATTTTTTGTTAGTTAATGTGGGTTTCGGCCTTTTGGGTTAGCAATTAAGAAGCTGGTTATGTGATTATGGCATGGATAACTAAAAATACTGTTTAGGAAATTATTTGATATACAGTGAATAATTATAAAGTACAGTAACTGTTTTGGATTAAATGATTTACGGTAGCTTTGTCACAATATTTGGTGTCTATGTTTATTTCATGACATCTTTACTTTCTATGTAATATGTATTTCAGCGTAAGATAAAAACATTTAAGGAAATATAGTGAAGATCAACTTCTGATGAACGAGGCAGGCAGAACCCGTGCTACGCATGGGTTAAGAATCTAATTGTTAATCATGTATTTTTTCTGTGTATTGGCGAGTGTATACTTAATTATTTTTAGTATGTTGTATGAAATGTTTTAACTTTCTTGTATAAAAACGTAAAAGTGTTTGATGTTGTTTTGGTTTTGGGGTGTTGTATTCTATACATGGGCTTTTGGCTATTAAGTTGTGATGCTTTGTTTCTTTTGGCCTATTACTTATTTGCATGATAAAAAATGATTTTGTTTCTTTTGGTCTATTACTTAGCCTTACAATACTTTTCTATTAGATGATTTTTGCATGGTAATATAAAGCACACGAGGTCTATCTAATTGGTCATAGTTTAATGTGAGTTAAATATTTTCGTTATTAAGTTTGTAAGTTAAAGTTTGTGTAATAATATATGTATAATAATGCAA
The DNA here is from genome assembly GCA_030686995.1 of Artemisia argyi. Taxonomy (NCBI): domain Eukaryota; kingdom Viridiplantae; phylum Streptophyta; class Magnoliopsida; order Asterales; family Asteraceae; genus Artemisia; species Artemisia argyi. The sequence continues at coordinate 105,644,301 of CM060696.1, forward strand.
TATAAACTGTATAAAAATCGTTACAAACCTTTTTAGCTCTATCTAATTTTATTGTACAACTAATTTCATTGAAAATTAACATTGAAGTCTAACTAATATTAATAAATTTTATAAATAAACTCAATTCTAAATAGCTAACTAAATAAATATTAACTAACACACAATGAATAATTCCTAAAATCTTTGGACTCCACTATTATGTCTTAAACTTAATTTTTTAATTTACAAATGGGTTTGAGCAAAACTTATATACTTTTTTTTTTATATTCATTATTCAAGTTGCATGCTTACATAAACTAATCATGCTTAAGGGTAGTCGTCGTGAGATTAGTCGGCTGGCAATGTCGAGTCGGAAACCCATGTTACCAGAAAAAAGAAAAAAATATTAACTAATCATGCTTAAAAGTATCATTTAACAATTTAAATGTTGCTTTACATGCATGCTCGTGCACATTTTCTTTAATCAATTCGCACATGTGAGCTACATCAATAGAAAACACACATAAATTACTTGTATATGAAAATGCATTAACATAATATATATATATATATATATATATATATATATATATATATATATATATATATATATATATATGTGTGTGTGTGTGTGTGTGTGTGTGTGTGTGTGTGTGTGTGTGTGTGTGTGTGTACTGCAGTAGGTTAAATCATCAATTATTCTTGCAACCTTTTCAACTTCATCTCAATTCATAACTGACTTTTAATTGTATACTAATTACTAAATATCATGTGATAAATTTCGGCAAGTCTTGCACTTTCATCTCGATGTTGTATATATTTCACATTAAATGCACCGGTTTTGTTTTTCGATAAAAGTTTGAACTTTTGCTTATGTTTAAAACTCAACTTTTTTAGTTGATATTATAATTTACAAACGGATTTAAGTCAAAATTATGCATTTTTTCCTTTCTATTCATTACTCAATGTGATATTTTTTAATATATCGTATTTTGCTATAATGGCAAACTCATTTAATTGGCGTAAATATTGGTTTCTCACTAATGATTCTACATATAGAAAAAACAAAACACTTTGCGATGCGCGACCTTCTTCTTTTCAATAATAATTCAATTGCACACGATAAATTCATTCTAATATTTCTCAAAGAGCATTAGAAAGCAACTACTTACATAAACTAATCACGCTAAAAAGTATTATTTAACCATTTAAATATTGTTTTACATACATGCTCGTGCACATTTTCTTGAATCAATTCGCACATGTGAGCTACATCAATAGAAAATGCACATAAATTACTTGTATATGAAAATGCATTAAAATAATACATATATATATATATATATATATATATATATATATATATATATATATATATATATATATATATATATATATATATATGCTTATCTATAACAATCACCTAAATATGTATGAAACAAAGAAAATAGTTGGTATTTCAATCTTTGGTTTTATTTATCTGAGCATGCATGATCTCTTGTGATTTTCATAGTACCTGCGTATGATAACTAAATTAAGAAAAAAAGAAGACCAAGTTAATTACAAAGATCTAAAAGATGTGTAAATCATCTCCAAAATGTTGCAAAAGAGAATTTATATACCGCTACCACCAATCAAAGATCTAAAAGATGTGTGAATCATCTTCAAATGTACATACTAAATGTGATTTTGGCCGGTTTATATAGGCATGAATTAGGTTAAATCATTAATTATTCTTGCAACTTTTCGCAATCCTTGCACTTCATCTAACCGGCTTTTAATTCTATACTAAATGCTATGTGATCAACTCGGGCAACCCTTGCACTTCACCTCTTTTCATGATTGTATAAATATTATGAGGCTGCATTGAATTCCGAGCATTAGCTATCTTGTACTCTATGCAACTACTAAACGACTCCGACTTGTTTCTAACTCTAAAACTCTATCATCATAACTCCACATTAAATTTAAGGACTGAATCTTATAGTATTATAGATACATGTAATCGAATACTTAATTATTTTTATTTACTATAACTACATAAAAGTTTCAAATATAGAATCAAAGCAAGGGCATCCGCAAATATACAACTATAATTAACTCTCGCAACGAAGCGCGAGTATATAACACTCGTTATGAACTATATTTTGTGAGGCTAATGAATGGTAACAAACAAAATAATACTGTATTAAATTAGACATCTATTAATTAAAAAAAAAGCATTATGTGAACGTGATAGTAAAACCAAAAGTAAATTATTAAATTACCTTCACAAAAACCAAAGTAAAAGAGAAGATGAAAAGGGTAGTTTGATAATTTTAATTTTTTCAAAGACCAAATGCTCACTTGTAAGTTTTTTACACGAACAATGAATGCACTTTGTAAAAAGTAGAGACTGAAACTTGCAATTTAACCGTACCACATAGACAATTTTTGCAATTTCTAAAAAGTAATCATAACTAAATTCTAAAATATTGTTCAATAGCAATTATACTCACTCTATGCTTTTACTTTTTTAATTGTTATAAACAATAACCTTGAACTTATAACAGCTTTATTTTGAATTTTCTGTAACTTACAGAATTAAAATATGTTTGATGTTGTTTTGGTTTTGTGGTGTTGTATTTTATAAATAGGTTTTTGGTTATTAAGTTGTAATGGCTTTGTTTCTTTTGGCCTATTACTGATTTGCATGATAAGAAAATGGCTTTGTTTCTTTTGGTCTATTACTTAGCCCTACAATACTTGTCCATTAGATAGTTTTTGCACGTTAATATAAAGCACACGGGGTCTATCTAATTGGTCATAGTTTAATATGCGTTAAATATTTTCTTTATTAAGTTTGTGTAATAATGTATGTATAATAATGTCACATAAACTTTATAAAAATCGTTACAAACCTTTTTAGTTTCATCTTATTTTATTGTACAACTAATTTCATTGAAAATTAACATTGAAGTCCAACTAATATTAATAAATTTTATCAATAAACTCGATTCTAAATAGTTAACCAAATGAATATTAATTAATATACTATTAATAATTCCGAAAACCTTTGGACTCCACTATTATATCTTAAACTTATTTTTTTTAATTTACAAATGGGTTCGAGAAAAAATTATGTATTTTTTCTTTTATATTCATTATTCAAGTTGCATGCTTACATAAACTAATCACGCTAAAAGTATCATTTAACAATTTAAATGTTGTTTTACATACATGCTTGTGCACATTTTCTTGAATCAATTCGCACATGTGAGCTACATCAATAGAAAACAAACATAAATTACTTGTATATGAAAATGCATTAACATAATACATATATCTATATATATATATATATATTGCATTAGGTTAAATCATCAATTATTCTTACAACCTTTTCAACTTCATCTCAATCCATAACTGACTTTTAATTCTATACTAATTACCAAATATCATGTGAACAATTCCAGCAAGCCTTGCACTTCCATCTCGATGTTGTATATACTTCACATTAAATGCACCGGTTTTGTTTTTCGATAAAAGTTAGAACTTTTGCTTATGTTTAAAACTCAAATTATGCATTTCTTCATTTCTATTCATTACTCAATGTGATATTTTTAACATGTCGTATTTTGCTATTATGGCAAACTCATTTAATTGGCGTAAATATTGGTTTCTCACTAATGATTCTACATATAGAAAAAGAAAACATTTTGCGATGCGCGGAACTTCTTCTTTTCGATAATAATTCAATTGCACACGATAAATTCATTATAATATTTCTCAAAGAGCATTCGAAAGCAACTACTTACATAAACTAATCACGCTAAAAAGTATCATTTAACCAATTAAATGTTGCTTTACATACATGCTCGTCCACATTTTCTTGAATAAATTCGCAAATGTGAGCCAAATCGATAGAAAACGCACATAAATTATTTGTATATGAAAATGCATTAATATAATACATATATCTATATATATGCTTATCTATCATAATCACCTAATTATGTAAGAATTAAAGAAAATAGTTGGTATCCCAGTCTTTGGTTCTATTTATCTGAGCATGCATTATCTTGTGTGATTTTCATTGTACATGCGTATGATAACTAAATTAAGAAAAAAAGAAGACCGAGTTAATTAAAAAGATCTAAAAGATATGTGAATCATCTCCAAAATGTTGCAAAAGAGAATTTACATACCGCTACCAACAATTAAAGATCTAAAAGATGTGTGAATAGTCTTCAAATGTACATACTAAATGTGATTTTGGCCGGTATATATAGGTATGAATTAGGTTAAATCATTAATTATTCTTGCAAACTTTCGCAACCCTTGCACTTCATCTAACCGACTTTTAATTTTATACTAAATATCATGTGATCAATTCGGGCAACCCTTGCACTTCATCTCCTTTCATGATTGTATAGTTATTATGAGGCTGCACTGAATTCCGGGCATTAGCTTGCTTGTACCCTATGCAATCTTGACGCCTCCACATTAAATTAGGGGACTGAATCTTATAGAATTATAGATAGATAGATAGATACTAAATACGTGATCAATTCTGGCAACCCTTGCACTTCCATCTTGATGTTGTATATACTTCATATTAAACTATGGGACTCCATCTTGAGTATCTTGATTACTCTGCATTATTATAGATTATTATTAATTTTTTTTAGATTTTTTAGACTCGTGCGTTGCACCGATTGTTATTACAATTTACAAATGGGTTATATCAATAATTAGGTATTGTTTCCTTTATTTTCATTATTTAAAGCGGTATTTAGTTGTGTTTATTTTTGTTTAAGGGTTTTAAGCTTGTTTAATAGTAAAGAATGCAATCAAACCAAAAGTATGGTCGATAGTAAAGACTGAAATTGTAATTATTCAAAAATAAAAACCATGAATATTATAGGCATGAAGCAATCTTGGAATAAAATCAAACCACTAAAGTTCATAGCACAATATAAAAAATGATTCTTTAGTTTAACTACAAAAAATCATGTGATCATCATATATTGTTATGCAACATATCTTCATTGTGATTTTATAAATCAATACAATGAACACTCAAAGTCATTAAGAATTTATGAGTATCATTCTCATTTGTAAACTCAATATATATTTAGTAGTATCTCTAAAAAAATTCATCCAAACCAACCGATGAGTCCTCATTTGGGATCGGTTTTTTCTACGTTCGAATCTTTCTTTCTATGATCTTCTTTGTAGCCCATCTTGAAAGACCTTTTTGACCATTCGTTGTAGTCCTTTTTGAACGACCTTCTTGACCAACTCGTCGTGCCCTACGCCTCTTTATCATCTTTTAAGTATTATTCCTTGTGATAGGAGAAAAATAAGAGATTACTTGAGAAAATAATAGCAAATATACATGCATTTATGTATATCTTAAATTTTGGCTCATCAACCCGTGGAACCATTTTTAAAATCCAATAAAATATACGAACGTATAGGAAGGTGCATACCAAAGCATGAGTAACGTGAGAATGCATGCTAAAAACTGAACTTGCTTTTGTTTTGTGTATGAGATTAATTATATTTACATTGCAGTTGTTTTGAACTTTGGGATTTCAAGATTCTTTGTATATTCTTATATAAAATATATAAAAAATTTGCAAATGAGACTGAGAAAAGAAAGAATATAGATACATCACCTCTTCTCTTCTCTTGTAACATTAGTAAGAGAATCATGTTGTATGTATTACCTGCACACGGAAAAAAAAGAAAATCAAGAAACAATTCTAACAATATTACAAAATAAAGTAGGAGGAATGAAGATTCGAACTTTTGTGTTTGTGCATGTGATTTTGGCCGGTTTATATAGGCATGGATTAATATAAATTATCAATTATTCTTGTAACATTTTCAACTTCTTTTCAATTCATAACCGGATTTTAATTCTATAATAATATCATGTGATCAATTCCGGCAACCTTTGCACTTTCATCTCCTCCATTAAGCAAACATGAATGTAATGACATGACTCTTTGCATGCTCGCAATTACTCAAGTCGAACAATTAAGGCTCCAATTACACATGAAACTCTATTTTCTGCATTTAATTCCGAGCATTAGCTTTTTGTACTCTATGCAATCTTGACGCCTCCACATTCAATTAGAGGGGACAATCTTATAGTATTATAGATAGAAGTTTAATATAAAATATAAATTATAAATTATATTTTTTTTTTTTCTAATATAAGTAGGTTTGTGGTAGGCTTGATGGTGAACAGTAACACTATGCATGCTTGGTGGCATTAGCAGAACTCTTAGGGGTAAGGGAGGGTCCCAGCCTTCCCAAAACTTACGTCAACTAGTGTAAATATTATAAGTTTTAGTGATAATTTAGTTGATTACAAACAAATTTCTGATTTCGACATCTCAAAATAAATTCGGCCCTTTTAATGTTAAAGTTCCGCTTGATGGTTGTTTTGATGGGGTGTTAAATACTGGCATGACTCTAACGTAAAAAGATCAATTTAATGTATTAATTGCATCATTTATAGTCTAATATACTACTAGTACTAGGGTAGCAGATAGATTTATGAAAATGGTGGATTTAATGATTATTACATTTATAGTATAGATTTATGGAAAGTTGTTTGGAATTGACCACCGAAATTGGGGCAAGCCACATTAGTCAGTCAGTACACAACTGCTTCTACATAGTACGAACCAAAATGTAGGGTCAGTATTCACGTGCCAATAAGGCCCCTCACACTCGATTATACCTCTTACCTAAAATTTAGGGAAAATTCCACAAATACCCCAATAGTACAAACTCACTCACCCTAAATGCCTCATTTTTTTTTGTTTTCTTCAAATACCCCAAGAGGAGAGGGTCGCCTGAAAATCTTGGGCGGATCTCATAAAAGAGTGGCATGTGTCCCTATACATGTCCCCACCAAATACTTACATGGTACCTGTTACCTGTTACAATAGGACATTTCTTGGGCGACTGTGACCACATTTTTTGGGCGACTTGGCTTTTTTGTCTTTTTGTCAAAAAATTAATAATAAAATTAATTACATTTTTAATCCTTGTAGTTTGATTTATATTTCATTTTTGATCAATCTTTATAAAAAAATGATTAACATATTACTCAAGCTCAAATGTCAAAAAGTAAAATAAAAATATAACAGTAATGAAAGAATTACATACATATTATTTATGTATAGATCGATAGAATTGAGGAGAACAAGCTCCATCATCAATATGGCAAGAAGATCCTACATATGAATATCACACAGACACACACTACCCAAGACCTATCAAATCAATCAACTCCTTTTCTTACATGCCTCTTTGTTTATTTCTTGTGTGTAAATCGTGGTTAATCAAAACATAAAAGAGGTATTGTATGTTATTTTGATAACCATTACCCATCAACCACTTCGAATTTCTTTTAACACAATTTACAGAATTTGACACCACCATAACTCCATCGCTACCACCATAACTCCATTGCCACCACCACCAAAACCTATAAAGATCCAAACCCACTACACCCTATCAAGATCCAAACGCCACCATCGACACCACCAAAACTCCATCGCCACCACCACCAAACCCTCATCGCAACCACCACGAGACCAACACCTGTAGATTCGACCGGATCTGGTCAAGATCCGGCCAGATACATGGTGTGGTGGCTCGGTGATGATTGAGGTTCATGGTGGTGGCGCGTACGGGTGGTTGTGGTGGGAGCCAAAGGCTCAAATGCTCCAGGAATGTTGTAAATGTTTCGATCTATTGATTTGGCAAAGAAAGCGTCTCGCCGAAAAATATTCCGGTGGCCGGCGCCGGAATCTGCTGGTGCTCCGGTAAGGGGCAGAGACCGGAATCTTCAAGAGAGAGAGAGAAAATTGTGAGTGTGTATGTGTGTTTGTTTTGGTATTAAATGAGAAAATTGATATTAAAAGGGCTATTATTAAATTTTTTACAAAAAGACAAAATAGTGAAGTCGCCCAAGAAATGTGGGTCCGAGTCGCCCAAAAAGTACACATTGCGAGTTGTACCATGAAGGCATATGGTGGGTCCATGTATAGGGACACATGTCACTCTTTTATACTATCCGCCCAAGTTTTAAGGGCGACTCTCTCTCCTTGGGGTATTTGAAGAAAACAAAAAAAAAGTGGGGCATTTAGGGTGAGTGGGTTTGTACTTTTGGGGTATTTGTGAAATTTTCCCTAAAATTTATGTTCCCGTCCTTGTAAAAAACAATACAAAGTTAATAGTAAACCGATTTACAAAATAAGACTGGTGAATAACCCACCTTCAATGCATCTTGAGCTCACTCGGCGCCACTTTCGACGCGTCCATGTTATTACATTGCATCCCCACGACGCTTCTTACATGGACTTGGAGCACAAATTGGTCGTCAACTTCTTTTTTCTTTTATTTTGCTTGTGTGAATGTATGTGAGGTATATTTATGTATAAGTGAGCTATATTTGGCTGGTGATGTTGGTTGTGATTACACTATTTTTGTGATGATGTTGGTCGAAAAGAGAAGGTGATATGGTGATGAGTTAACACTGATAATCACGGTCCATGTTACCACCGGCCTAAGCATTTTCAAGTAGAAGCAACACATTTGTAGTAGATTATATGCAAAATGAAAGCCATTGTTGAGTAATGTTTATGTTAGTTTTTAGTGAACAATATTGTATTTTCTATATGGGGAAATATTATATGCATCAACAAAGCAGGCAATTGATTGTTTTCTTTTGGAGAAAAAAGTTTTAAAAATTACAATTATGCCTTTTCATTATATCATACATACATGTTTTCCCTTTTTTTTTTTATAAAGGAAAGCAAACAATTTACTGCTTGAAAAAGCAGGTAATATTTCCCCTTTCTATATTAATCAACTTTATTTCCGTCACTAATGTAGGCTACTACACAAATAAGAAATTTTACTGAACAAACCACACAAATATATTTGTATTCACAAAAATAAATGGATGGAACAGTTAATTGTAAGAGGAAGATTCCTAAGTCATTTTCAAGTCTTTTTCTTATTTTTGTCATCACAGCTGGGTTTGTCATGTGCAAAGATTTTTATGATATAACTCAAATACTCATTGTTTAATGTCTTTTACACAAATATAGTTTTTTGGAGAAAAAAAATAATATATTTCAATCATGTCTTTAATATAAATATAGTTATGTGTACCTACATATATGTGTGTATTATTAAAAAATAATGTGTGGTTTACTGATTCAAATCTATATCAATACTTTGATATTTATATGTAATTTTGTAAGAGAATGTTGGAGATATATCTAAGAAAAAACTTTATATATTAATAACATTATTGTTTTTATGTTTCATTATAAATAACATCTCTATCTCCACTTCTTAAAATGTATTTTTGACCTTCTATTTTTAAAAGTTTTCAAAATTTAAAAGTTAATACATATTTTATTATCAGTACTTATTAAAATAAAATTTAAAAATACGTTAATTGCATATTAAATTAGATGTTACAATAATAAAACATAACTAATATAATGAATTTATTATGTTTATAATTCAATTTTTTTTAATTTGCATATAATAAAACGACATATTAATTCTTCACAATCGCACGACACAAACACAAATTCTCTGAAACTATCATCCATTATAGAAAATTGTTAAACAATATTCGCCAAAAAACATAAAATAAAAAAAATGGTTCAACAATATTCGCCTCCAAACCTCTTTATGTGGGTACCATAATAGTTTTTTAAAACACCAATATTGTAAACGTACCTACATATTTTGTCTTAATAAAAATATTTTGGCTAACTTAATCAATTACTTGAAGTTATCAAAATACCATTGACACGTCACCAAAGCTTTCATACTTAGAAAAAATATAAAAGTTTACGTCATCCAGATGGACGGAACTAGGGCGTCCCTCGGTGTCACGGGACCCCGATAAAATTATATTTCATAGTGCTAATTTTTGTAAAACTACTGAATTTCCTAAAATGCACTCAATCTCAATCCATTGTGTTTCTAGTTATTGCCTAGTTACTTCATAAACTAAATCATTTTAACTGAACATCGCCTTTTCGTCAACTTTTTCCTAATACTAGAGTTTACAATAATAATAATAATAATAATAATAATAATAATAATAATAATAATAATAATAATAATAATAATAATAATAAATCCGATTACTCTTAGCTCTGGTTGTCCTTGATCATCTATCGTAGTGAACTTTCTAAAGTAAGTCATTCATAGTAAAACAACAAAAATGAAGTAATTAACCATCTTATTTGTTTATGAACTTTAAATGACACTCTTAACCTTAACATAAAAATTAATCATTCTTTTATCCTTTTTAGACGTTGTTAATTCACAACATCATTTTTAGACGTTGTTATTCGCGATCATGTTTTACTGTTTTGATCAAGGAACGTATGCACTGATCTGCATAAATCCTCTTAAATTACATGTTGCTTTGCAAAAGCATTGGTAACCGGCGACAATTACATGCATTTCTAATCTCAAAGACAATATGTGCAAAACAATGTATAAAATCGCTCACCAGCCCACTTCAAAGAGTGTACGTCAAGTCGTCAACTTCAGTAGCTATAACTACTTTCTTAGATCGACATCTTCTTCGAAACCAAAATATAATCCAATAATTTGTGGTGGCTTAAAATCTAAGATGAGTTAGCTTGTGGGGTTGGGTAGGGGACAAACTTGGCAAAAAAACAGTTGTAAAAATGTCAATTAATGCATTTGAGGCCCAACATGTCTGGCCCAGAATGCAGCCCACTGATTAAACGGATGGTTGTCCTTGCTTCTCTATATGGCCCTTGTCTTGACTTATTTCAACATAATATATATTTTCTTAACTTTAAAGATAGAAATATTAGTAATTATCTTTTCCTAATAATAAATGCTTCAAACAAAAATACAAAATTGCCAACTTCTAAACTTGTCTTACTTAAAACTTGAGAATTTATTAGTTGTATTTCTTTGTTACATTCTCAATATTGAAACTTGCAATAATTATTTATAACTTTTTCTAGAAAAAAATATCTGTGTTTCTTAGATATGATATTTTTGAAATAAAAGTTATTTTATTTTAACATACTAATGGCAACTATAAGCATTTTAAAAACAAATTGAATGTAAATTGCCAAGCAATATTCTCTGTAATTTTCTCATTACCCTTTTTTTACCATCTACCGTTTTTATGTTAAAAAAATATAAATAAATAAAAATTCTAGCGTTTTCTCTTAGAATAAAAATAAACATAAGCATTAGTATGCTGTAAATCTGCAATAAGTAGTACTGGATAAATCTCTTGTCTCCTTTTTTTGATGATAGAGAATTTCTATCATATAAAATTATTATTTTTTAATAGAAATATGAACAATGTTTTGTCTAAAACTAGAGCTGGAATGTTTAGCTCAGTACTATAACATATCTTCAACCGCAAGACATCGACAAATATCGAGTAGGTTTTGATAAACAGTTTTTAGTATGATGCCTTATGTAGAATTACAGTTATTAATTAACTAAAAAAAAAAAAAAAAAAAAAAAAAAAAACGCTAAGCTCTGACAATAGGGGACCGCATGGGCCAATGGATAATAGTGTAGGGCCTTTAGTTGCTATTTCATGTCCATCATGACAATTGATAAAATGAAAAATAACCGGTCTAAGAGACAACAATGGGAATTAGTTGACCATCACAATTAAGAGTCAACAATGGGAATTAGTTGATAAAATGAAAAATAACCGGTCTAAGAGTCAACAATGGGAATTAGTTGACGTGCTGAGGATTTTGAAAAGGGTGTTGCATAAAAAAATATTGTGCTAATTAAAGTTACATCATAAAACACGAAAGTAGAAAGAAAAATAATAATAATGGGGGTTTCACGTACTACAAAAACGACGGTTTTGAAATTTTTTGCACTTCGTGACCTAAAATCTGGTGTAACCCGTGCTACACCCGACATACATGTGTGTTCGTCCATGGCTATGATCGGATATAATGGTTACTACCAACCTTATAATTTTCTCCTCATCATCGTCATATCAACATTCACCATGCTTTCAAAATCACAATCTACTTCTTGAACGTGCACACACACACAAATTATGCACCACCAGCTCATACATACTTTCTTCCTTTCACGCGTGAGGTGGGATATGATGGGGTGTAATGGCAGACCGCACGCCAAAAGTCAACGCCATCAGTAGGTTTGGTGGTCATTATTGTCGGCTTAAAAGTTATTTTTAGGTATTTAATTAACGAAAAAAACATGAATAAAAAATTATGTTTTTTCGCGATATAAGTGAACACAAATAAACTAATTTTTTACCGAATAAACATGGAATAAGAAAATCGGTCTCTTTTAGCTTTTGTGCTAGTTTGATTATCCTATTAAACATAAACGAAAACAAATTTCAACAAAGCTCCGTCTGCAACTATTCGTTTACATCCCTACATCTACATGCACATTGTCTTTTCAATAATGATCTAATTTGCGAAATGGTGTTGGACTGTTTTTCAACATCCGAAATGGATCCTTAATAAAGATCATAAGACATCTTGTTGTAAAGCTGTTCAAAAGGGGAAGAGAAACATGCAGTGTACCTTTTACTCATTGTTTATTATCTATTCATGTGCAATGGGGGCCGTAAATAGTTGTTTCTATTCATGTGCAATGGGGGCCGTAAATAGTAGAAAAGGATTATTTATGAAGATTGCTTTTTATCTAGCTGTTTTTTCTTCTTTTAATGGAAGGTTACAATGGGGTATTCACTTCAAATGTAACAAATTCTAAGCTGCGGGAATCTATATATACATAGAAAAAAAAAGGTAAACTTGCATGCACGGATGCACCTATAGAATTGTTAAGCTAGATCTATATAAACTTCAAGTATATATTATTTTGGCTGCAATAGGCTCAAAATGAGTGGGTAACCAGTTACAAGGAGATCCTACTTGCTAATGTTGTCTATTTGAAAGTGGATAAATTAGGTTGTGCATGCTTCCTTAGCAAATAGACGCAACTCTCTATTGTGTATCCTAGCCGAGAAAGATGGATGTTCGATGGGGGTGGCAATCTTGTCTAAAGTTGTCTCAACTAAAAGAGCAAATAATCAATCAACTAGTTCCAACACATTTTATGCTTAAGGTTGCCTCAATATGGATTTTTAGTGGCAATCTAGGTCCCAAAATACTAATTATTAATTTTTTTTATTTTATTTTTTTATAATTATAATAAACAATTTAATAAAAACAATATATTTTATTAATAATTCAAAGCAAAATTACATAACACTTATTAAACAAATAAAAAAAAAAAAAACAATTTCAACAAAAATAGGAAATCACTAGTCATCGAGGTATGGTAAGTCTTGAGCCGCTACGTGCTCCGTAAGATCATATTGAAGACGATTATGGATATCTTCGTCGAGTAACTCATGTAGCACATTATCATCTTAAACTGGCGTTACCGGCGGATCAATTATATGAACCGGTGATATTGTCATCCCATCGTTTTTTAAAATCATATTGCACAATATAATGCACGTATAAACCAGTTGTCGAATCTTTTGAACCGACATAGCTCGGAGAAGACAACTGAGAATCATCCATTTTCCTTTTAGACGACCAAAAGCTCGTTCGATATCCTTTCTTGCATACTCTTGTAGTTTCTTGAATCTCTTTTCCATTGGGTCAGTTGGATACGGATATGCTTTAATAAATGTTGAATACTTAGGATAGATTCCATCGGTAAGATAGTATCCACGTTTGTAAAGCCTTCCACCCAATAAAAATGAACTGTTTGGTGCCTTTCCATTTCGTTCAGTAACATACAATGGAGACTGATTCAAAACATTGATATCGTTGTTTGAACCGGGAGGACCAAAAAACGAATGCCAAATCCACAAATCATATGAAGCAGTCGCTTCAAGCATAATAGTCGGGTATTGGTGATCACCTCTCTTATATTGGCCTCTCAAGTGTCTAGGACAATTTCGCCAAACAAAATGTGTACAATCAATTCTACCAAGCATTCCAGGAATATGATGTTTTTCTTCATGTACATGGAATAAGCGTGCTACGTCATGGCTTGTAGGCCTACGTAAGAACTCTCGACCATATAACTTTATAATCGCATCGCAAAATTTATCAAGGCATTCTCCTAAAATAAAAGGACAACTTTTAATAAAAAAAATAACGAAATATATAACTAAAAAATAATAACTAAAACATTTTAATAAAAATACATAGCGAAAACAATTTAAATAACTTAATAACAAAAACAAATTAAAAAAATTAATAACGAAATAATTAAATTAAAATAATAACCTGACGTTCTTCGTGCCATGTTTAGATAGTCATCAAATCTATCCGGAGGTTCACCCGTTGCAAGTTGTCGAATGGCGGATGTACATTTTTGTAATGGCGTGAAACTATTTAGGCCCATCGCGTCTTGACCCGGTTGAAACCATTCGAATTGGGCTTCAATATCATCAACAATTTTTTTAAAAAAAAATTTACTCATACGAAAACGATCACAAAAAACGCTTTCGTTAAACTTTGGTTGTTCAACAAAATAATCATTCAATAGAGTTTCTAAAGCTCTTTCACGAAAACGTTGGACATAACCATTGGTGTCGGTAGAGCTAGCCGTGTCTTCAAGAGCTTCATTTCCGGCTAAAAAGGTTTCAAACGTACTTCCGGATAACCATTCTTCGGACGAATCCGGGGGAATAATGATCTCGTCCGATGACGAAGAAGATATTGACATGGTTAAATAAATTGTGTATATATTTTTTGTTATTTGATTTGTGAGATTTTTGTGAATGAAACAATATGTGTTATTAGTGAATATTTATAGGGATTTTTTTGTTTTGTTTTGAATCAATGCATCAACGCTCCATGTATTTACTCCAAACGGTAACATTTTGCCTAGTTTTTCTCCCCACCGATTCGGTGATACACACCGTTTGCAGCACCGATTTGGGCTTGCCGAGTGAGTGGCAGCCATGCTTGCCGATTAGCACTCTTTGCCGAGCCCATTTCCCCGCAAGGTTGCCAGTCCCCTTATAGATTACACATCATAATAATTGATACAATAGTGGAATTCATTTTCCAATAATTAGCTCTTCCTAATATAGACCATTCATTTCTTTAGGCTAAGATCGCGAGTAAGATTGTAAGATTGTACGATCCAATGATCCCACCAACAGTTGTTCGTTATAGCTTACACATCATAATAATTGATACAATAGTGGAATTCATTTTCCAACAATGAGCTCTTTCTAATACAAACCATCCATTTCTTTAGTCAAGATCGTGAGTAAGATCGTAAGATCGTACGATAATATGATCCTACAAACAAAAAACTTGCAAGATCATTCTAGGATTGTTTGTGTTGTAAGATTGTGGGATTGTCTGTAAGATCGTGGATCTGATCTAACCAATTTGATGAGTCATTTTATTATTTTATGCCAAAACCTTATATAAGACTTGTATTTTTTTTCTTCCTTGCTGTTATATTACTTTATATGAGAATGGATCTACTAAAAAGGATAAAAATAAGAAGAATGAGAAGTGTTTTAAGCCACACATTTCAAACGAAGAAGAATTTTATGAGAGTTGCATCTCTTTTTATAGGTCCATTCGAAATGTGCGACTGTCGTTATTTCTTATCCTTCTCATTTTACTTTTATTTTTTATTTGATACTTACTCTACTTTATATTATTATATTTTGGTTTTAAAGTCTTTTATAAGATGTATATTTTTTCAACCATATAAAGTTGTGATGAATACTGTAAAAAAGAATCGAAATTTATTTGGGTGTGAGAAGTGAAGTTTCCAAAACATTTGAAAAATATATAAACTTTATATATTTTGGATTTTTGGCATGTTTACGACTCATTTCGTCTTTTCCCATCTCACTAAACTGTTTGTTTAGCTATGAAAACTTGAAAATTAAATATACTTGACTATTTTTATTATCACGATGCTTGAGCGTTGATTTTAATTTATGCTATCTCATAGATTCGTGTTTGATATTCAATCGGTATGTATAAGTATATAATGTTATGATCCATCAACACTTATTAGTAAGAAAGACACTTTGGTGGATGTTACGATCTCGATTTGCAAAAACAAAAACGGTGTTAAGTAAGATCTCGATTTTAACAGCCTTTGTATTAAATATTAAGTATATCATATTCGTAAATGTTTATGGAATGTTAAAAATTTCTTATTACTCCGTATAAAACATAATTTATGACTACATGTCTACATGTAAAGAATCTTATTTCAATCTTGAAAAAGTAATGTACCCACGCACATGATGAAATAGTAAGCAATGCATTGAAAGTTGAAACTTTGTACCAACAGTCGACAACCATGATGGTTAACATTTTTTTTTCCTTCCCCCTAATGTAAACTGAAAAAAATTCCATGTGGTTTGCTATTTTTGTGAAAAATGTTTCTTAAAACTTAAAATTGCCAAAAATACCTTTTTGGTTTCTACTTTATTGCAAATTGTCTATTTTAACTAACGATCGTTACAAATCCCCGTTAGTGAGTCGTCACATGCCTTCCATGTGAGGGTATTTTTTGTCAATTCCATTTTCCCTCCATTTCTACACCTGCTACCTTCCCAAGGCACGAAAATCCACAAGGACATTTTTTGCAACTAAACTTACTCATAAAAACCGATCAAATCACACACACAAACATATTATATCTTGTTTACCGATCAAATCACACACGCAAACACATACCATCGGGAACTTAGTAGTCGTGCGAAATCAAACAACACTCACAACCAAATCAGATCTACAGAGAAACGGCGGTATGCACTCTGATTTTTTTATTCAACATTATTTGTGTTAATTTTAATCGTTAATACAGTAACAATGTTTGGCAATCAATTTCTGTGCGTGGTGGAATCACACCAGGGTGTTTTGGATGAAGTTGTAACTTAACCCTATATATTTGAATTTAAGTGTTATTTTAGTAACAAACTACTAGTTTTTAAGAAATTCATAATATTTCAAAAATAATTTTAACATGCAACAACTCCATAAGTACTATGTAATAGCAGGTACATACCATGGTAAAGGTTCTATTTACCTGGTTAACTGTAACGGCATGAGATGAAAGTTGATAACACGTAAATTGTACATGTTTTTAGGTGCGTTTTATGCATCATATTTGGCTATATTTGTACGTTTTTGTTACTTAATCATGGAAAAGTGTGTATGTTAGCCAAGAACAGGAAAATGAAGGAAAAAACGTAAAAATGATCAATAAACGAAGATTTATGCATGTACGAAGAATTCCCGACAAATGAAAGTCTATTGGAGCATATTCGAGAAGATAAAAGTCATGAAGTTGTCACTCCAAAGACTCAAGAATAAAGTACAAGAAGGAAAACGAGAAAAGAAATGAAGGAAAGAAGCTAAAACGGAGAATTATTGGAAGACTCGTTGTTCCCGACACACCTTCACCATTTTTGCCATATCTTGAGCATACGGACTCCGTTTGACCCCCCGTTCACGGCCACGGAAAGCTAAAAAAAAGATCTACAACTTTGAAGTTTGTTATTTTCTGCCAAAATGCATCCAACCGAACGGTTGGATGGATTATCGGTCGGTTGGAGCTACATGTCTCTTCCAACCGATCGGTTGGATGGATTACCGAACGGTTGGATGAATCTGACCTCCCCAAGTTATTTTTAATGCTCAATTAAGGTGCCATTAAGCCCCAAGTCCGATCATGTCCCTAATAACTCTATTTACTGCCATTTTATGACACTTAGTGCCCAAGTTTCATGCTTGGAGGCTAAGGGTGGTTTCTACCTATAAATAAGACCCTTTAGGCTTGGTTTCATGTGTGCAATTCTTTCCTCCACCCTTAAGGACGAATTGTCACCACTATTATCTCACCCAAAAGGCCACAACCCTCTGCCATTTCCAGAAGTGGTGCTCAAGTGCTCAAGAAAGTGTTCGGGTATTATTTTCCGGCTTGGTTAAAAGTTGTAGTTGATTAGAGGCTTGAAGGTTGCTATAATCCTTTACCTTTACCTATTGTAATTCATACCTTGGGTAAACTCTTGTTACTTTTAAGAAGTTGAATGTTATATCTCATGTTTGGTTCTATTTGTTTCATGTGATGTGTTTTGATAATGATAATCTCTTAATGCTTGTTTGGTACATATGATAACTTGTGATAAAAGGATGTTTAGATACAATTAGTGTTTGTTTGGTTTATGATGAAAGACATCATATTTGGTTAAATTGGAACTTGTCTTGTTTATTATTTTGATTAATCATTGTTGAGTCTATAGTCGAAAGGATTCTCAAAAGTGGTTGATTTCAATTCATTAGTCAACGAATGGTTTTGGTCTTGTACTTTGTGACGATTGTATAAGGAACTTAATAAAAATAACAAATAAAGGTTTAATTTGGATTAAAGGTCGAAAGGCATATTTTTAATATGTGTTCTAATCATTTTCCAAGTAAATGGAACTTAACAAATTAATGGCATCAAAGTCTAAGACGAAAGGACTCTTTGTTGTTGTTTAGGTATAAGCCTCATGATATAACCATTTGATTAAGGCTATACATATTTGATTTATAAAACACTAAATTATTATTGGTTCTAGAGGTCGTGAGGATTACCTTTGATAATATGTTTTCCAAACTAAACATCCTAATATTCATGTGATCATTTGTCTAAACATGTATGTTCTTTGTGTTTGTGACAACTGGCAATTTAGGGAGCTATTTAAAAACCCGCATTACTTTAAATTTAATGATTTTTGGAATATTTGAAAGTTTATTCGCGATAACTTTATAGACTTTGAACCGTGGTTTTATATTTCACGGCTTCTATGAGATTTGGGATTTAATAATTGATTTGATATGGATTATATGTTGAGACGTCTATTAGGCACTACATTGACTCCGGCACTAGGATAACCTAACAAATTGGAAATTTTGAATAACGGTTGTGTTATAAATTTTTACGAACGTATTTATGATCAAATCGTGTGGAATGACGATTTTAAAAATATTGATGCGTGAGTTGACGCGAGTTGAGAAATTTTGAGATATGAAAACGAGCTCGGTTTGAGAGTGTCGGGATACATTAAAATTTTGCGCGAACGGTCCTTGTGTTTTACACCTTAGCCGACCCCCTCCTCTTTTAATTATTGTTGTTGCCTTGTTTTGAAAATAATAATAAGAGTAAACTAATAAATTGGTCTTTGTGGTGAATTCCTGGAAACACACAAACATACACCACCCTTACATTCTCTCTCTCTCCCCCAACATATTCATCATCATCTTTATTAAACCCTAGCCGCCACTTCTTTGGCCGGCCACCACCGCGACACCGTCGCCTACCACCACCTAAAGCCACCTCAAAAATAACCCCCATCAATAGATCTATTAAACCCACTTGTACACGCGCTAGATTTCTTGTTTATTTGGAGATTTCATGTTCATTTCTTCTTGATATCAAAGGTAAGATGAGTCACAAGGGAGTTGTGACTCGTACTATGTTGAAAACGTGACTCTAGAGGTCACGAGCCACATTTTCTTTGTGGGATTTTGATTAAAAACGAAATATACATATGGGATTTGGTATAAAACGTGTTTAAAACTAGTTTGGTATCCGGGTTTTCATGTTTTTGTGAGGGGTCGAGACATAACCGAGAGCAATTGCTCTTGGCTTGTATATTTTCTGGGCTTATGTGCTTTTCTTATTACTATCAGTCTTGAGATGGTGATTTTATGAAGGTTTGGTTGTTTATCTTGGTGATTTGGATTCATTTTGAGTTAAGGAGAATGTATTTGATTGTGATTTGTTGATGCCGACCCTTTGTGGTCCCTGTGGTTCACGGTATGGAGTGTGCTGCTACTCTTGTTGAATTTGGTGTGGTTCTTTTCTTGTTAAAGTTGATGTACCTTGTCGACAGTGGTGATTTATTTGTTGATGTTATCGTTGTTATCGTTATGGCTCTTGTTGTTGTAGTTTGTGTTGCCGCGACCAAAGGGTCCGTTTGGCAGCTTTGGGAGTGCTCGGATGAGCCTAAGCCGAGACCTAAAGGTCTTGGGTTGAGTCTTTGTGGCTCGTGGTCTAGCCGAGACCCAAGTGGGTCTCTCGGCACGGGTTTGGCTTGGTAAACCAACCCGGAAAATGTGTAACTTGAGGTTTTCTTGTTGTGTTCATATTGGTACTATATTGTTGTTGTGATATTTGGTTTTCGGCCGATGTACTTGGTTGGGTCGAGACCTTTGTGGTCTCGACAATGGATTTATTTTGATGATTGAGGAGTTGTTGTCGAATGGTAATTGGAACCGGTTTTGAGACGGTGAATTAGATTGACGGAGATAGGATTAGTCGGGTGCCGTAGTCGGACCCTCATGTTGTAGCACGTGGATTTGGGATTGATTTGGACAAAGTTTTTTATTTATTCATGACTTGGTTATTATTATTATTTGTGGACTTGGACTATGAGCCGAGAGTAATGACTCGGACATGTGACCAAATTCTTATGACTCGATAAATATTTAAAATCAAACATTAAAAATAACACTCGTAATAATATTATTGATAATATAATCGTTTATATACGTATATTGACGTGATAAACGTACATATATATATATATATATATATATATATATATATATATATATATATATATATATATATATATATATATATATATATATATATATATATATATAAATGCGTATATTAATAATAAAACGATCACGAGTAAACGTTATAATAATATAACGATAATTATTATACTATGCGAATAGTGCAATAAATGTCGGAGTATTATTATAAATAAATAACTATAAATAATGTCGAGAACCACTACGTCGGGTAAGTAATAAATAAAAACATGATTTCTTTATAAATTTGGAAAACTTATCGAGTTATACGAGTTGTGGTTACTTAAGTCCAAGTGGGCTTTATTATGTGACTTTTGTATTGTCACAGATATATGACGATTAATATAACCATTTTCTATAACTACGTAACTTATTTAATCGACGGGTTAAATCGAGTTATTTAGCTATATAAAATGAGTATATTAATGGGCATCGTATCCTACGACGCCCATAGGTTGTGGTACGTGTATTAGGATAATGAATTACTAAATATCTCGTGGAATTGGTTAAATTGACGAATTTGACGATATATTTAGGGAATTTATTGGACTACGATATTTACCACATAGTATTCTTTGTGCTATGTGATTTAGGTTGGGTATAATCTTGGAACGTTATATTACGTAAATAAATATGAGGGATTATCAAATCGACGGATTTGATAAACTTCGATGATTTATTTAAATAATATAGTGGGCTAATATTAGACCTATAGATGGTTTGTTATCTCTTTCGTTGTGACTTCTTGGTTTGAGTTGTGTCGACCCACCACCCGTATGGATACCAAACGTCAAACTTCAAATTAATATGAAGATAATTCGAGAAATGGATATTTTTGAAAGTTAAATGGAATACGTTCGGGAATGGGAATATTTGATTTTTGAGGAAATGATTCTGAACGAGTTTGATAATTGTTAGGAAGTGCCGAGTCTCTAGTTGCCGTTACTTGAGTTTGCTTACGTCTTTCTTCTGTCGATTTCTTTTGAGGATTTGCTGGACTTGAGGTGAGTCATAGCCCCACTTTTTACTCTTGAACTTTGTTTTCAATATTTGGGGTGAGAAACGTGCAAATGTTTCATGTGGACTATTATCGCTTCGTTTATTTTAAAACTTGCTATGCTTATAGAAATAGGTAGGATTAAGCGAGGCCTAGTCCCGAACTAGGTAAGCTATTGATTTGGTTATTGAGCAAGGCCTAGACATGAGCTAGGTAAGCTATTGATTTGGTTATAGAGCGAGGCCTAGTCCCGAACTAGGTAAGCTATTGATTGGTTGTTGAGCGAGGCCTAGTCCCGAACTAGGTAAGCTATTGGATTGACTATAGAGCGAGGCCTAGACTTGAGCTAGGTAAGCTATTGATTGGATTGATTTGAGCTATAGCGTACACCTATAGGGTTGATTTGATTTGGTTGAATTATTTTGGTTGGATGATTGAGGCCTAGTCTAGCTAGCAAGCGTTTTGCGTATATGTCCACTATATTGAATTATGAATTTAAACCTATGATCTCACCAGCGAAAGTTGATTTTTAGCACGTTTTCTCAGGTAATTAAGTGATGCCCTTGGATGCTTGGATTGGAGGCTTGGCAATGGCACCTGGTTCATGGATCTATTTTCTGAAACTCTGATAAATTATTGTGGACCTACGTTTATTTCTTTTGGGCCTTACTTTGGATAATTCTTGGGATAAATGTAAACTTTAAAACCCGTTTTGGTTGTGTTTTTCTTATGTTTACTTTATCTCGTTCTTTCATGACTTTGAATGGATACCAATCCCCGTAGCACCCCGAAAGCTTGTTGAGTCTTCCGCTGTACCAAATTTTGGGGGTGTTACAGTGTTCTTGTTCTCAGATTGCTTTTCTTGTGGTTTGATCCGTGACAATCATAACCGCTAACTTGTTACTTGCTTAAACAAACAAACGACACATTAGTGCAACCAAGTCTCTTGGGACGACCTTAACTTACCACCCCTATACTACAAATGACTAGGGTATACTTGCCCGAATGTGTTCCTAGTTAACCGGTAATTCTTGTTTATAAATTTTAAGCTTCAATGGAGCGCATCAAAAGCCAACGTAAAAAAAGTAACAGAATTAGTGTGTGCGGTAGAGGGACCTATGTGGAATAACTTTGTTAGGCTAAACATCAATGGGATGTTAATTTCATACACTTTGTAGAAGAGGGTGAGGACATCTTTTATGTAACAACTTACAACGAGGATGGGCTTGAGCAACATGGGTACGAACCAGGAAGGGCTCAATTTTGGCGCGTTTTAGTTCTAGTTACAGATACATCTCTTTTAATGAAGTCATTGCCACTCGATTTTCTAAAAAAAACTCAATGGTCCTACCCTTACAGAGTCGGTCGATGTTACTCTAACACCATTGAGTACAAAGTTTTGGTGGAAAGTTCAAATGATTCGTATTATCCTGATTATATACACTCGTTCCTGTATGGGTTGGGTTGGTTGAAATTGGTAGATTACTTGAAAATGAAACATGGTCAGTGGTTAGTATTTACTCATGTTGTTACATGATAGTATAATATGATGCCTTTTTGAAGATAACGGACTGGCGATCACAACAATTGAAACATACTTCACTAACATATCCATGAGCACCTTGTGTAATAAGGTATGTTTTTCTTTAATAACTTTAACTACATTGAGTATACAATATGAGTGTAACATTTTGGATTATTTGAAACTAATTTTGTATTATTAATTTCATATTATGATCATGTTCGGATGGACTGGCTTTGTAACTAGAGGTTTCACACTGTTTATGATCATGAAGAAAAGGCGTTTTACAAAAAGACAATGGCAAAATTTTGGAAATATGGACGATTTGTAAGTGTACTATAACTTTACTAATTGGTTAAATTGTTACTTTTAATGTATATGTTAATAACGCTATTGTTTTTACATTTGTAACAGCATATACCACCTAGAATTGTTAAAAAGTACAACTTATTTGGGTTCACTTCTGTTGTGGTAACACACAAAAGGCTAGAGAAAGTGTTTAATGTATGTTAGAAAAAAGAAAAAGAAAAAATGTCTATCAAAGGTGAAGAAGACTCTTGCAATTGTTTCATCATCGAGTTTCAAGGAGTTGAAGGAGGGAGCAGAGTGTTTTTATACTGAGTTATACGTTTGGTGTTATAGGGAAAAAGTGTTGACGTTGCAACACTTTTTCCTATAACACCAGCCCTATAATAAGGGTACCTGATGCTCTTAGTATGTTGTTACTCCATACGTCTCAAAATTATAGTCCCCGTTTGACTTTTTTGCTTTTTATTTTTCAACTTTGACCTTAAATATTTTTGTTTATATTACATAATACTTTTTTGGGTAAAGGGTATTCCACCCAGTAAAATATATTATTCCAAAAAATCATTTAACTACAATGGAATGTGGCTGAATTACCACATTAACTGCAAGCAATCACTTGACACAACCACTAAATCATCTATGACAGGTCATAAATGACAACTAGTTACAACCAACTAGACCACCAAACCAAAACTAGCATAAAAATAAAATAACCTAGTTAAGACAAGTATCTTGAATTCCAGCAGCCTTTGATTATGCAAGAGAGAGGCCAAAATCATCATCATCATAATTTTTGCCATCACCCGTATCCGCTTTTCAGTGCTCATAAAGACTTTGCTCCTTACCTCCACTTCCAGAATACAACGTCCCAATATGATCATCAAAAACTTCATCATCATCACTGTCAGAAACTATTACATTGCCCACCTTAGAGAATGGGTTACCCACCTTAGTTGAAGAATCAACCTTTTTAAGAGGGTTACCATCATCATTCACAAGAGTAACTTTCCCCTCAATAATTAGCTTTTCAAGCTTCTCAATTTTCTCAACAATAGGAGTAGTACTAGTGCTACCATAATTGCCTAAAGCAGAAGTACAAGGAGAGGAAGAAGTACTAGGCTTAGTAGTCATAGCTTGCTTCTTCTCCTTACTATTTGGAGGAAAATCATCAATACCCTCCTCACCCAACGAATTCAAAACATCAAAAGGATTGGAATAGTTAGCGTTCATACCCGATTTATCATTTGAAGAAGAAGTCTCTTTTTAAACCTCGGGATCTGAACCTTGCTTAGTAACTGTCGTCGATATAGGTATCTAAAACTTAGGTTTTGATTTGTTAAGCCTAACACCACCAATGGGCCGAGATTGAGATGAATCAGTCACAGTCCTCCCTTTATTCTTTCGATTTCTTACCTTAGTGAAGCTCTCTTTATGGTTATCCACCGGATTAGACACCTTGGCTGCCACATTAATGTCCTTTCGAACAGTCTCCTTGACATAATTTGGACAATCAAAACGAATATGACCAAATGATTTGCAATCATCACTGTGAGGAGGTGTTTATACGTATTTGACATCAATAATTTCTATAACATAGCAATTACCGTCTTCATTCGGAATAACCATAGTAACATGGCTTTTCAATTGAGAATCCACGCTTAACTAGAATAAAGCACGAGCAAAACTAGTGCAGCCCCATGAATCGACACACATAAAACTAGTAAAGGCATTAAACATAATAGGTTTCCCTACTTGTGCAGGACTCAAGCTCAATCCATCCTTCGAGTATGCAACTAAAGGAACCTTATGCAATTTGATCCAAACCGGTACCTTGGTTACCTAATTCTTATTAAGGGAAAAATTAGGAGTCCATTTGTTAAGAAGAATAGGCGAGTTACGAATTAACCAAGGTCCTCGTTAAAAAACACTATCCACACCCTCTTTGGCAGCGAATTAAAAAAGATGCACCCCATCACCATTTTTCATAAGTTTTTGTAATCCGAATTTCCCCCACGTATTAGTGACATAACTTTTAACATTAGGAAATGTAATGGTCTTACCAAGAAAATAACCCACCAAAGTGTTGTCATAACGGTTCAATACTTTTTTTCATAGCAGCTAATGGAAGCAAAGTATCATGATTATCCACACGTTCCTCATTAACCAAAGAAGGAAAGCGAATTTTCTACATAGTACGAGCAACGTTAAGAACATTAGCAAAAGTATTTCCCTCTTTTTGAGACTGGCCCATTACATTATCATTAGTGGCAATCGGGGCAGTCACATCTATATGAGGAACACTCGGCCTATCAACCTATGGAATAACAACAGCCTCATGAGGACTTGGCACTGCATTAACCGAAACAGCAGCTAGCCCCTTCGAATTTGTAGCTTGCGAAGTAGAAATTGCAGCATTCACTTGAGATGAACCCAAATCAGAATTATGGTCAGAAGCATTCTCGTGTTGTATTGCAGCAGCCTCTTGAGAAACTACGTTCTCACGTTGAACAACTTCTTCCTCTACCATCGACACATAACCAGACCCCTCAAAACCATTACTTGTGCACCAGTAGTTGATGAATTCCCCATAAACGAACCCACATGACCATCAACAGGCAAAGAAGTTGATACATAAGGAACATCGGCAAAGTTAACATGTCAAACCACTTCCCACCAATATTCATTACTTTCTTTGCTAAATTGCACCGCAAAGAACTCGTACTTCCATCTAGCCCCTTACTATTCTTCTTCAAAAACACCTTCTCTATCTCTTTAAACCCAACAACCAATACAAACCTAAAATCTAGCAATAAACAAGTGACAAACCAGCAAGGTGCACTTCCAGCAATAAGGATAAACCTTAACACGAAGTTATAGTTTAGTACACAAAAAAAAACACAAACCCTAGCCAGCAGACCTGATGATCATACGCAAATAAATATTAACGACTTAGATAAACCCCTTGCCAAACCAAACCCTAACCGTTCCAAGAGAGAAACGATATGGAAATAGTAAGCAAGACGTAAACCAATCGCTAATCCAAAACAAAAAGACGATACGATCCTTAACCCAATCAGCAGAATGTAAATCGATACAAACAAAACCCTAACCGACCAAACCCTAATCTTCCAAAAGATTGAAAACTCGAAATAAGGACAATAAAACCCTAGACAAGTCACAAATCCAGCAAATCGCAAAGGTGAGATCGATTTTAGTGAAAATCCAACAGGTAACAAAGGTGAGATCGATTTTAATGAAACCCTAGACAAGTCGCAAATCAGCAATTCCTAAAACTTTTGAATCGTGAATAAACTGAATAATGATAATGATTAAACGAAGTTAATCACTTCTACCTATGCAGATTAATGCACGAAAGTAAAGAGTTTAGAAGATTAGAAGAAAATGGGTCGTTAATAGTGGAGTTTCACAAAATCGCCACCTAGAGAGAGAGAGGTTTGCTGGGGTTCACAAGACCATGCAAAATATATGAATAAATTGAGTTTTAAATGTATTTTTCATTGGTATAATTTTATCAGATATTATAATATAAATAAATATATTTAAAATCAAAGTTGAAAAAAAAAATCAAAAAAGTCAAACGGGGACTATAATTTTAGGACGAAAGGAGTATTATACAGCCCTATCATTATTAAGGGGGCGTTTGGTTCGTTGTAATCTAGTGTAATTGAACATAATTGTAATCGATTACATTCAATATTCTATTTGGTTTGCATATATTAGGGAATTACTGTTTGATTTCCGTTGTAATTGTAATTTAGTCACTTCAATTACATCAAGTGAGTGAATTCATATTACAATAGAAAGTTAGATGAAAAGATTTGAATTACATTGTAATTCAAAATTTTACTTTAAGCATCAGTATTATTATTATTATTATTATTATTATTATTATTATTATTATTATTAATAAGTATTTTATTATTCTTATTATTATATTAACAATTATTTGAAATTTAACTTATTATTATTATTATTATTATTATTATTATTATTATTATTATTATTAAATATTTTGTTATTATTATTAAATATTGCATATTATTATATTAACAATTTTAAATTTAACTTTTAATTATTATTATTATTATTTTGAATTATAATTATTAAATATTATAATTCATTCAAATTACAACTAATTCAAATCACAATTATAATCCCTTCGTTAGAATTCCCTTAGACAAATTATAATTCTCAAAAAAATATTATGCGAACCAAACGTCCCTTAAAAATGAACGTAGTCATAAAATTTCACTAGAAAATTTAAATAGCTAAGAGATTTGATCAAACTATCGGATTTTTTTTATTTTATTTTTTAATTGCAAGTTTACTTGTTAGCAAATACTTTGCATGTGAGGATGCAAAACAAAAAGTATGAAAGACATATAGTCATATAGCTAGATATAGTCATGATCATCCAAATATTGTTTTTTGCATGACAATACTTTTCTTTAAACATAATGAAAAAGGAAATATACAATAGACATAAAAATCGTGACAAATAAGATTTGTACGGTAACTAACAACTTACAAACTTTCTGAAACTACCAAATATTTCATGATATTAAGGGAAATACTTAGTCACTCACAAAAGCGTGTAATACAACTTACACCTCAAATGAGAAAAATTACTAAGAATTCATATGTACACATAAACCTAACCCAAAAAACTAAAAACAAACAAAATATTAGAATGGTGTATCTTGGGTTTGGTTAGCCTCATCCAATAAAAAAATAAGAAAAAAAAAAATTGAAGAAAAATGTTAAAAAAGAAAGTCCCTATTCTCAGAGCTAAAAAACTTAATCTCAGATCAGTACTAAATGATGTGATGTACTTCATTCATCAAGTAATGTACGTTTCTCTG
This sequence comes from Artemisia argyi, assembly GCA_030686995.1. Lineage (NCBI taxonomy): Eukaryota > Viridiplantae > Streptophyta > Magnoliopsida > Asterales > Asteraceae > Artemisia > Artemisia argyi. The sequence continues at coordinate 105,672,684 of CM060696.1, forward strand.
GATCGGAAACCTTAACTCTGCAACATTGAACTTTCTTAAAAAAGAAGCTAAATGCTTAATGGCTTAATATGCATTATAGCCTCGTCTCGAACCAACATCTCTCTTCATTATCCGCCACAAAATCCGTCAACTTTGTACTTTTTTTCTTAGGACATTTGTAACGTACTCTTGAAACAAATGTCACAAGGTTGGGTTGACCCACAAACACGTCACCGCAGCATGGAAGTGAGTGACCTGAAAACAACTTCTTCACAAGGGATCGTTAGGCCCATTTCATGATGAAACCCGAACTCTTCCTCAGCATGTCGTAATAACCTTTGGAATTCAGGATGTGTTAGAAAAGATATTGGTACGATATATCGTGTTCGGTTTGCACCAACGTAGACAGGAAAATGTCCTTTTGGGACATCAAGTGGAAGACCATCATCATCGTATCCATTTTTTTTGCCTAAGCTTGAACATCTTTTAAGGATTTGTTTTAGTAGTGCTGCTTGTGTGAGTTTGTTTGATTTTTTTATCCCCATTTAATTTCTTTGTGTGAAGAAGAAGTGTGTGTTTTACGGTGTTTGTTGTGGGTGGTGATGAGGAGAGGATAATGGGGATGTGAAAGGTATTTATAGAGAAAAAATATTGAACATTACCTCTATCTAGTGTCTTTTGTTTTCTATTCATAAAATAATGTTAGAGTGTAATTGATTTGATTTACACCTTTTATAATAAGATGTGTTTTGCTACCTTGTGCCTACTGAACACACGATTGAACACAATTAATAAAGATAAAATAGATAAAATTTATTTTTAAATTAAAAAATGCATTTAATGAACATTTACTGATCTCTAAAATTATGATAAATTAATCATCATTTTGATATTAATTAAATTATATATATATATATATATATATATATATATATATATATATATATATATATATGTAGTATAGATTTAATGAGAAGAATTATTTAAATGAGAAGAGTGAAAAAAAATTGTGTCCACATATTTTAAATATGGAAAGAGAAAAAATAGAGAGATGCATCTATTTTTATAGGTGCATCTAATATTTGTGGTTGTGATTTCTTCTCATTCTTCTCATCTTAATTATATTTCTTATTTGATCCTTACTCCTAACTATATATATATATATATATATATATATATATATATATATATATATATATATATATATATAAAAACAAGTGCCCTATTATTATAAGTTATCAAAAAACCTAATAAGATTTATATCCATAGCATAATTGTCCATAAATGCACACATGTAGTCCTGTAAATTGTTTTTTCCGCGCAGATAGTTCTTGTGGTTAACAAAAAAATGACTTCAATGGCCCCTGATTATGAAATAGAATCACACTAGTAGTCCCTTGACGTTGAAAAAAGCTTAACGCAAGAAGTCGCTCGAATTTGAAAAGAATGACGTCAACCGTCATCGGTCCCTAATAACACCAACACTTCTACGTGATGATTGATGTTATTCTTTTAAAAGTTAAACACTTCTACAAGACAACTGATGTTATTCTTTTAAAAGTTCAAGGACTCATACACATTTTTAAACAAACCACAAGAACGACCCCTTTAATTTACTTAAACATGAATGAATTTAGAGTAACAATCCACAAGAACGACCCCTGTAATTTACTCAAAAATGAATGAACTGAAATCTGTTTTAAGTTATTAGATATGTATAATCTCTACTGCTTATAAAGCATGTATTTACTATTTCTTAAACTTAAAATAGTTAAAATTTAGTAATGTATAATGCCTATAATATTCTAAAACTTCAACTTCCCACTTAAAATTTGAAGAAAATGTTGCCTTAGAAAATACAACAACTTTTTAAATACTTGCGTTAGTGGTTGTTTACTTTCCACTTTGCGAGAAAAAAATGTAGACCCAAAGCCCTTAGTGTCTCTTAACTAGGAGACTCACCAAAGTCTTTCTCTCTCCTTTAAAAAACTAATTAAGGCTACCCCAGTAGTGACCTTCAGCAACCTTTATTTTTTCTGTTACATCATTTTTCTTTCTCATGTGTCTTACAAGCGACCTACACTACAAAAAATATACCACACAAAATTACACTTTAATTAATTAAACACACACAAAAAATAAACAAACGACCAATATCGAGTTCTCAAACAAAATCCACTCGACCCTCAAGGCAGCAGTAAGGGCGACTGAGATCGACCTACAAGGACTGAAGGTCGACCCATACCATTGCGGGTAACCTAAGACCCTTTTCTCTCCAAACCAATTAATTTAGTAAATAGACCCTTAATTTTGCTTTAATTTGTTATGAAAAACTTCCGTCCACAGTATATTTCCGTTTGGACTGTGAAAAGTCACGCTCTTTTAAATCGTGATGGTCAAGGCATTATTAAAGATAGCTTTCATATATGAAAATGTTACAAATATTCCTTATATTTAGCGATAGAATAATAATATAAAGGATTAAGATCCTCTCAAGTTGTGATTAACATGACCAATCATGTTGAGCTTTTTATGAGAGGAAAAATACATGTGGGCCAATGATTTTTAATTGGAAGAAAAATCTTTATCTATTTTAATTATTTTTTAATGGTCAACATAAGAAATCATGTTAAAATCAACTTGAAAGGATCTCATTCCGAATAAAATTAGCTAATATGATGCGAGATAGATGAAGTGAAATACATGAGCTTATGAATAAAGCCAAAAGAGAAAGCATTTGATTTAAAGTTATATGATAGAGTAAAGGCCTACAAAGGCTTGAACTTAAAAATAACAAGATATTTTTCACTTGATTTATAAATGTCATGTCACAAGGTCAAGCCTTGGTTCATGTGATGGTCACAACTACTACCGTTTGTTTTGTAAAGAGAGTGGATGTGGATGTGGATGTGGTGGTAGGTTTGGCCACCACAACATCTAGCCTAATGGTTAACTAAACTGACCACTCCACAACGCCATATCGTTATACACTCTCATCAACAATCCCAGTAGTAAGCCCCTGTAGTGGTTAACATCAATCCCACTACATAAATATGCCACACGTAAACACAAACATGCAACAAACCCACACACAAAATAACCAAAATTGGTTCGCTCAAAAAAATAACCAAACCATGTCCAAAATTGAAGCACCACCATGAAACTTATTGGGTGTGATTGTCCTCATGGTGGTGCCACCTAAGACAGCCATGCATGAATGGTGGCTTCATTACGGATGGTCTTAAGAGAACACTTACATTAAAAACGTATGTTTTCAAACTCCGCACCAGCATGTGTCAAAAGAAACCCTTACTGTTCAAAACGTTCACTTTAGTATACGAAGTATTAAATAACTAATGAGTTTTTAAGGCTAGTCACAGTGGTGACCACGGACACCATGTCACACCGGCTTTCTCTCTCCGACGACATGACGATGACCAAGTTGCCACAATTGCGACCAAGTATTTATTTTTTATTTTTTTTTTTATTTTTTTTAATTCAAATATTTTAAACAACAAATTTAAATTTCATTAATAATAAAAAACATTACATAAATTATTCAAATAGCATTAAAAATATTATATAGATTCTTCATCGTCATAGTCATGGTCACTTGCGTCTTTGTCTTCACTCTCTTGATTGACTTGATTTCCACGATTTTCTCAAACGTGTTCGATCAAACCAGCTTTTAAGTGTAGATGAGTTGTTCGGTCCATTATCTCCTGAGTAACTACTAACGATTCTTCATGCGATCTTAAGGGATCATGATCACAGTGGCCCATGTAGGACGTATCGCCCACTCCTTGTGTCGAATGATCATATTATGTAATATGATACACGTGTACACAATATCTTGGAGATTACGTTAGAACAACCCTCAAGCCAGAACTTTAAGCATTTTTCACTTCTTCTTCAACACACCAGAAGCTCGTTTCACATCTTTCCTTGCTGCTTTGTGCCTCCTCTTGTACAATATTATTTTATCATCACCCGTAAGAGGATTTCAAATGTACTTAGTCAGAATGGACTAGTCTGGATATATTCCATTAGTATAAGATAATATCCCCTTTTATAAGGTACATCGTTAACCTTGAATGAAAGTTCTGGTGTTCTCCAAGATTTGATATCATTGAAAACGGGGGAACAATGTAAAACATTTATGCCGTTATTCATCCCGGAGACAACAAAGAATGCATGCCAAATCCATAAATCTTGGGAGGTGATCGCTTCCAATTAAATGAATGGATGTGGTCCGTGATCATCCTAGCAAATTGACCTCTCAAACTATTTGGGCAATTCTCCCACTCCCAACTTGTACAATCAATGCTTCCCATCATCCCAAGAAACCCATGCTTTATATCGTGATGAACATATATTCTTTCAAGTTCAGAATACGTGGGCTTTCACAAAAACTCATCACCATATAACTCCATGATAGTCTTGCAAAACTTACGGAGACATTCACGGGCAGTTGTTGCAGCCACTTGCAGATACTCGTTAAGAGAATCAAGAACGGTCTCGTATCCCAATTGACAAATTGCCGTAGTACACTTGACCAATGGGGAAATACCAAGTACCCCTACAATCAGGAGTTTGTTGAAAATAAGGAGAATAATCGGTTATCTCTTGAACAATTTGTGTCAATAGTTCTCGGCTCATTTGAAACCACCGATGGAAACCGGGTTTTTGGAGAATTAAGCCGCCATTAAACGATTATGAGCACCCTCATGATCTCTAAATACGTAGTTTCGCCGAGCTTTTGCCAGTGACACTTGGTACTCGTCCCAAGCAAACTACGTAAACTCTGCAAGCTCGCTCATAACTTATTCATCATCGTTGTAAGACGAAGAATCAAAAAATAGCTCGTAACACATAATTAAGAGAATGTGTTGAGAGAATTGTTATTTGAATTATGTTTGAAATTGTGTGTTTAGAAGTATGTTTGAGGTTGGTATTTGTAAGGTGGTAAAAGTGGTATATATATATATATATATATATATATATATATATATATATATATATATATATATATATATATATATATATATATATATATATATATATATATATAGGTGAGGTTATTATAAAAAGTCTTTTATAATAAAAAATGTAGGAAGGATTGTAGGAGTGACATGTGTCACCCACATGCCACATCATATAACACGTGTCAACCCCCCCTCCCCGCCGAAAAAGTTTCCTGCCAAAAAAATTTTTTTTTGGGTGCAAAAATTTTTTTTCCCGCCAAAAAAATTTACTGCATCACTGTTATAAATTTACTGCATCACGGTTGTAAAGTTACTGCATCACAATTATGATTTAACTGCATCACGGTTACTGCATTCATGGTTATAAAGTTACTGAATCATAGTTATAAGAAACTGCATCATCCTAAGTTTTCTGCATCATATGTATGTAACTGCATCACGGTTACTGCATTCATGGGTATAAGTTACTGCATCATAGTTATAAGAAACTGCATCATCATAAGTTTTCTTCATCATATATGTATGTAACTGCATCACAATTAAAATACGATTCTTTTTTAAGCTTTGTTGTATCTTTATTATAAGTTACTGCATCATAGTTAATAGTTCAGAGTATCAACTATGCTGCAGTAACTTATAACCTTAATGCACTAAAATTTAGAACTGTGATGTAGTAACTTTATAACTGTGATGCAATAAAAAATTTGGCGGGAATTTCTTTTTGGCCCTAAAAAAAATTTCTTTTGGCGGGATTTTTTTTTTTTTGGTGACCCATGTCATATGATGTAGCATGGGGGTGACACATGTCGCCCTCACAATCCTTCCTACAGTTTTTATTATAAGAGACTTTTTATTTTAACCCCCCCCCCCCACACACACATATATATATTCTTCAAACGGTAACAATTTTTGGAGGTTTGTGTGCATAAAACTCGGTTGTTTTGACGAACTAATTCGTTTGGTTTTTGATCGACGACCGATCACGACCGAAGGACCAAAGTGGGTAGACCAACGGCGACCGGTCGGCTCGACCGACAACTGTGGTAAGCCTAAGTGTAATATTTGTTTCCCACAATAAACCATTAGTTTGCAAAAATAATAATAAAAAAAAAAAAAAAAAAAAAAAAAAAAAAAAAAAAAACATTAGCTTTCAGTTTTATTAGAGCATACGGTACCGTAACGTGGAGGGCTGCGTTATGCTAAGCTGGAGCTGCGTTAAGCAGCATTACCACACCGTCTCTCGGCGTTAAGCAACGACGTTGGGGTAGGCGTTGCCATGGCAACGCATGTTAACACTTTTTTTTTCTCTGTTTTTCTTCTGATTTAAATGTGTTTTAGTGTGTATTTGTATAACGTGTGTGTTTTAGTGTGTGTTTTGATGTGCAACACGTAATGCAGCTTTTTAAGGTTGAAGAAGTCAAGTTTTGGTGTTTTACATTTTCAATTCTTGTGGGGTTATTATTATTATTATTATTATTATTATTATTATTATTATTATTATTATTATTATTATTATTATTATTATTATTATTATTATTATTATTATTATTATTTAATTGTTTTTCAAAAGTAAAAAGAATAACTAATGTAAATTTTAGTTTTGTAAACTTTAAGGAAAATGCTTTTGTTTATGTTATAAAGGGAAAAGGAGAAAAAAAGTAAGGCCCAATATTTGGTGTTATTGTTGAGTTATAATAAGAGGTGTTAAAGTTGAAATGTTAAAACTGATATGACACTGACGTGACGTGTATTATGAGTTAACTCATGGGCGCCATTGCAAGTTCTTATAGAAACATTACCATGTGATGTACACCGTTTTTCCACTCAGCTTTCAATTTTTGCCCTTTAAATAAAAAATACAAAAAGAACTAAAACATTAGACGAAAGGGATATTAGTTTTAGAGAGGATCCTTGTGTGGTGAGTGTTGCAAAAGACAGACCATATGTAAGTTTTGTTCATAAACAAGGTGGGGACATGTCCCATTGGCCTTTCTACTAATTTGTTTAATAAAAAAATCAATTACGGAATTCTACTTTTACAAAACCAAATATTTATAATCGACACTATTTTTTTCATATTATAGATCTCTACATCACGAGCAAATACATTTACTCGCCACTTTCATTTACTCGTAACTTTAGAAATAACATGTGGATGCTGAGCAAATTTGCTCGTCACTTTGGTTTGCTCATCACTTTCATAAACACACTCAAATGATATTTTTTTTTTCAACTAAGTTTGCTTGCCACGTGAAGATAGAGAGCAAATGAGAATTGAGAGTAAATAAGTTTGCGCCACATATAAAATTTTCAACTAAGTTTGTTTGGCACATAAGGATGGAGAGCAAATAAGTTTACTTGCCACATACAACACAAATTGGGCGAACAAATGGGGAGGAGGGGGGGGGGGGGGGGGGGGGGAGCAAAGATTTTTGCTCGCTATGTCGTATTTTGTAACCCAAAAATCTAGGGTTAAAATTCATAAAACACTTTTCATAATGTCCATTTTTTTAAATTTCTTTTTAATAAAACTTTTTATATACCTTCCACTCAATTTTATTTGTGTTTTATTACTATTACTTGCACAAACGGGATTAGGGGTATCTTTATGTCACATTATCCCAATAAAAGTTTGTTGAACAGTGTTAATTATTGTAAAATATTTTGAATTTTCATAAATGCATATGAACCAAAAAGAATTGTGTTTATATACTTGCTTATTAATTCATTAATAGGTATTAAACTCGATTTAAATTAAAAATTGTTCTTTATATTCGTTTTTCCCTTATGCTCTAGCTTAAAAAGGTTTTCACACCCTTTTTAATCTTGGTTCCGTCACTGTACATACAATATAACCGCTTGATTCAAGTATTAACATGTTAGGGTATATAATAACAATGCACATCCTGTTGGGGTGCGAAATGAAAAGTTTGGGGTAGGCCGTAGTACCTACGGAGGAATAGAGATGGCAATGGGGCTGGGTTTACGTGGAATGGTTGATACCATCCCCATCCCCGAAGTTAATAGCTATTACCATCCCCGTCCTCATCCCTGTCGGGGTCCACAAATAAGTCCTCATCTCTATCGCAAATAGGGAACGAGTATCCCCAATGGGTAATCAGGGATTTTTTCCCCGTTACACAGTTGACATATGTTAACCTTTTATGTGTTTTGAACATCCATAAAGACCAATACAAGCAGCACTTTCCAAGTTTTCAAGAGTCTGCAAATCTACATTCTACACATTATTTGTTTAGAATCTAAAGCTAACTAATTATTGAATAATCGATTCTGTGTACTTAGTCTTATTATGTGATCAAAATAATTTGGCTAAACATTATTTGTTTCAGTATGACATATTATCATCATTGCTAATCGGGCGATAACGTATAATATTTGATATACAGATACAACTTCAATGGTGAGATGAAGTAACATTTCAAAGAGGATACTTACTATCAATTGACAAGACATACAATTGCATTTATACAGAAAAGATATTCGGGGACCCGAGGGTATTACCATCCCCGTCTTCATACCCGCTTTTCAGTATCGGAGATTCCCCACCCCCATCCCCATACCTGGTCAACTCGAGGATTCCTCATTTAAATCGGGGTCTGGTATTGAATTCTTCATTGGATATGGGTTTTTTTTTTTTTTTTGCCATCTCTACGGAGGAAGGGGCACCATCCCCGACATCCCATTTTTAGTAAATTATGATTTTTGTAAATTGTGTAATTTTTGTCTCACGGACAATAATTTTAAGATGGATGAAGGATGGAGTATGTAATTACACTTAGAAAGTGTACCAAAGAGTACAAATGTACAATAGGGTTGCTTTGGTTTTTATGTAACTGTTAGGCTTGTGATCCCTACTTTCTTTTTCGTTAAAATTTCTAAATTACTTTAAAAAACAAAATGTAACTTATTCTGGATGTACCTCAAAGAAATATCGTTATACAAATATATCGGTGCTTGAGTGCTTCAGAAACCCATGTGCATGATCTACTCAAATTTAATATGTGTTCATTACAGTTACTTTTTCAGTTTTTGTCAATTTGTCAGTTTGACCCCTTCACGTTCATGAGTTTCAAAAGCAAAATCTATTGTCGATTTAAAAAAAGAAATTCTCTCACTCATTTAGATTAAATTCTCACAAAATAAATACTCCGTAGTCATTTACAGTTTTTATTGAATAAACCCTCGTAATTTTGCTAAAAAAGGTAACAAAATGCCTCAAAAAACTAACACCAGCTGTTAGCAATGACGACAAATAATAGTACTAGAAGTAGTGGTTGTGAGTATTTAACAACGCATGTGTAATACTAATTATAAAATGTAAACTGATATAAATTGTTAAATGCTACTAGTAACATCAAACGTTTCTTTAAGTGACATGATAATAACATTTATTAAAAATAACACTAAACATTTTTCTGAAGCAAGCTTTCTGTTTAAAACAATAAATGTTAAACGGTGTTGAACGCTCTTAAAAGCTCATTGATATACCCTTTAAAGTAATGTATAAGTAGATGCACTAGAGTTTGAGAATTTTAAATGAGTTTATTTATTTGAAGTTAACAAAAAAGAAGTGAAAAACTTTGGATCTCAGGTTGATCCGTACATTTTTTGTACTCCAAGATTCTTTCCACTTGTGTTAATTTTTCTTCTTTAATTATATTTAGGGATTCGTCTTTGAATTTTGAGATCCCCGATTTTGATTCCACCAATTTTTACTTGTTTGATACCATTACTCCAAATTAATAAAGAATATACTACTCGTAGTAACTTTATTTTAATAAAGAAGCATACTTTTAAAATCTTAGAAAATAGTTAAATATTGGCAATAGGAGTATGTTTATTCAAATAATGTACATCTTTGAACGACAAAAGCATGTTTCCATGCATACAGATTTGATTATGTTTCTTAAAGCTTAGTTATAGCTTTATCTTAAGTTATTGGAAGAGCCAAGAAGCATGCCTTTCTTTGAGTTGCAATATTTTTTACTTTTATGTAAGTTATATCATTTTTTGCATCATACTTTTTCTAGTACCAATTTATGTGTATAAATCGTTACATCTAGCTTTTTTGCTTTGTTTTTTGTTTTTTCATATATGTAAGATAAGACATTTATATTGGATAATGAGTAGCTTACACTTGTGAAAGTGAAAATTTTTATTTGAATTACGATATATGGTTACACACTTACACATACACTCGCTAAGAAGTTTTCTCGTATGCAACTAGTCTATCATTTGGTATACCCATATAGAGGTTATTACTGTCTACATGCTACCTCCTTATATTATGCTTTGACAAGATTTAGCACTTACTTTTTTTATTTTTTATTTTTTATTTTTTATTTATTTATTTTTTTAACTAAGGTTTTCAACACTATTATTGTTGTTGATTACAAGCTTTGAAGCTTACAACAATTAAGCTATAAACATCTAGAAACTATAATCCATGTGTAAGAAGAAATACCATTACTCATAAACAAAAAGAACAATGAGAAAAAGAAAGAAGCTAACAATTAATGGAATACACACTTATTTTAGTTTGATCTAATAAACAACTCAAAGACAGCTAAATGATACACAACTTGTGATTATCATTATTAAAATGTGAGGGTTACGAGTTAAAATCATGATTGGTAAAAAAAATGTTATTATAGTGTTTTTAAAATATAAAAAGGAAAAAAGTAACTTTTTTTTTTTTTTTTTTTTGAACAAAGATTAATTTCATTACATTTCAAACCTCACAAAGGAGGAAGATACGACATAACAAATTACATCGAAACATAACCCCACAAACGGAGGAAGATAACAACATAACAAGTTACATCACAAGACATACACCATATAGTTGTAACAGCCTATAACATCACCTTTCAAATGGTGGGGGGAATCACCTGAGTGAGCTTTGACTGAAAACAACCATATAAGGGTGTAGTTTGACAAAAGTACACTAAGTACATAATACATACAAAGATGCTAAAACAAGGCATCCATAAAGGAGCCTAACAAAATCCTAACAGATCTAAACCAAATCCCTACGCAGCAGCAAGCCGACGATGACGGACCACAACAGATCTGAGCAGAAGTGGCCGGAAGCCACCGGATCTGAGCAGAAGCAGTAGTGGCAGCAGCGACAAACCTCAGCATCGAAGGAAATGACAGATCTGTAGGCAAACATTTATTAAAAGAAAGAAAAGTGCAAAAGGTCCGGACGGCCGGCCATAGCCGACCACCGGAGAAGGAAGGTGACCGCCGGAGATGGAAGGTAAGTTTTTTTTTAGAGATAAGGAGGAGCAAATTTATTTAGAGAGAGAGAGAGTTGACCTTTTTTTTAGGAAAAAAGTAACTAAAAGCCCGACAGAACAAAGATTGAACAGTGGCTAGATGATCTACAAAATTACTCCAATAAATAAGTATAACAGATACGGGGGAATTGCGCCCTCGCAACAGGTTTTACCTCTCAAAGATCTTGAGAAGCTTACAACCTCCATCAGTCAGTGTACCTGATCGTTGTAGTATAGTATAGTGACAAGTACCGGGGGATTGATCGTTCAACTCAGGAATAGTGTCGCTATGATTAGAAATCCTACTAAACTAGGTCTAGATGTGAGGGATGATTCTTTTTGTATTTTTATATTTTATGAAAAGCAAGTAAAATCTCGGGTTTTGAAGGAGTGAGCGAAATTAGTTGCTAGCCAACTAACCCAATTTACTACAAATGCAATCAAAATAAAATAAAAGAAATGAAAATTAAACTAATATACTAATGTGGTGGAAACAATAATGAGAAAAGTTGTGTTTACTTAGATTTTCATTACTCTCTAGATTTCTTTTACAGGTTGATTAGCTTGTTACAATTGCATGGATGACGGGTTATATTCCTTAATACTAGCCGTAGGGCCGTGTACAATATTGCCTAACTCTATAAGATCCTACTTCACTCCTATGTCGAGCCGATTAAAAGCCCCTAACATGGGATCATTAGAATTCACTTATGCATTAAAGACAACCAAAAATCGTAGTACACCTCCGATCATGTTTCTTAAGACGTTCAAGCAAGTTAGCAATGGAAGTCTGCCAGTTTTCTTAAGCCTAACATCGAATACAATCATCCGTAACAATTATAAACAAACAATCAACCAATAATCAACATCTAGGTTTCACTACATCTAAGCAAACACAATAAAAACCTAACCTAACATGTTAAAAGAAAGATAAACATAAGATAGAATCAAACAATACATAGACATATTGAATGATTATTGAAGTACTTATCTTTATTAAAACAAGGAAGAAAGAAGGGTTTGAAACCCCTTCAATATGCAGGAAATTCGACCTAGGGTTTATGTTTAAGTATTCCACACTTTGTTCCACACTTTACAATGAAAAATTAGAAAAATATATATAGACTAAGCATCCTGACGACGTCATGTGTTAGCGCCGCCAAGATGAAATTCGTATTGCCTAGATCCACTTCTGACGCCGTCATGTAGAAATAAGCTATGGGCCGTCACTAGTATTTGGACCATGACGGCCTTGGTGACGCCGTCAGACTAATAACACTGAAAACACTCTGGGCCGTCACGTTATAATTTCCACATCCACCTCTTTTGCCACTCTTGACGCCGTCATGTGTTGTAGCTTGACGTCGTCAGGTACTGTTCCCAGCAAGGAATTTGAGACTTTGCCGTTTTCTTCACTTTTATGCTGCAAAAACGTTCAAAATGCTTTATTTTCCAAATTTCTCCTCAAAAGTACCTAAAATGACAAAAGGAACGATTTAGGGCAATATTTGATCAAATAATCACGAATTCGGGCTTAAATGACCTCGTAAAAGCGGTACACTTTTCGCCTCATCAAATACCCTTACACTTGAGATTTGCTTGTCCTCAAGAAAATGCGCTTTTATTCTAATCAAAATACAAGTTAGGGGTCATTTAACACTAATATAAAAGTAATTACAACAAATAATCATTTCACTAAAAACCAAAAACAAGCACGGAGGTCATACACTAGCACATCACAAATAGTGTTTAGATACTCAAATCTCTCGGGTGTAATAAAGTATATGTCACAATATGGAAATGAAAAACATCTCTCACTACCTGTCATAGCAAATAGATTACCATAGGCTTGGGAAAGGATCAAACCTCCACCACTTGGCGTAAGCACCTAGGATATACTATCAAAGAGGTCTTTTGAAGGGTTATAACGTTAGGTATAGGGATATAGAAAACACGATTTTGTTGGATAAAGTCAATATTTACTTGTGGCGAGTTAATCATCTTGGTTAATTACATGTACAATATGGCGTTGCTAAGCCAAGACTAGACTCAACTTAAGCTAATAAATAAAAAATGACGAAAACATAAAATGAAACGGGATGGTAGTCCGTATGTTTTTTTTTTTTATTTTTTTTTTTTTTTTATTTTTTTTATTTTTTTTCTTGATTTTTTGATTTATTTATTTATTATTATTTTTGCATACATTTTTACCCTACAATCCAAAATAATACATTATAGGGAATGTACATTCCCCTTACACTTGAACTTTTACATACTTTACAATAAACTATTCTAATGACTCGAATCAAGATAATCAAAACACTTGGAGTACTTCTTAAGATTAACGCACATATGGGGGTAATAATTTGATGTTCTTCCCCATTACTCCAAAACACTAGTACTTTACCCATGAGTCCCAATCATCCCAAAATAATATGTACAAGATATGACTCGACTTAGCAACCATGTAAGTAATTAGATAATTAACTAAGGGTTTAAATAAATAACAATAATGCACTAAAGATGAGTGCATACACGGAAGGCTAAGGCGATTTGGTTGCACATTTGGGTGGGTTGTAACAAATTCTTAATTTAAGTAAGATGCTTAAAGTTAGAAACGAAAAGATAGGCTCGGAGGGGTGTACTAGAGGTATCGTGTACTAAAAAAGAGTACAACGCTAAGGTGTGGGAAAATTAATTGACTTTACTAGTCAAGTAATATGACTTAAATGGTCAAGTAATAATGATACGGGTTTAAACACAAGGGTGATCCTAGTGCCTCTTATCATGTAGTAAATCCTACTACACGAATGTAATCTCACTACCGGTCTTGGGATGCATCACTAACGCAAGTTCTAGAATCTAAATGTTATCGGTACACTCATAAGCACTAATAATGAATGCTTTTTCTATCAAATCTAAAGGCGAACCTCACATATTTGGGTGGGAATTTTTTTTAAGTGGTACGGTTTTGTGCTAGTCATACAACTCCTATCCATAAGACGCTTGTTAAGGCTAAAGTTTCACTCCTAGATGTTGTAAAAAAATTTAAATTTAGCGCTAAAATTACACTGACAAGTATTTCTTTTAGTTTTATTATACACCTACTATCAAACAAACAAACTCAAGTGCAATAGTAACCTATAAGGTATTATCATTTACCCTCCCCTTACACTTAGGATGAACATTGTCCCCAATGTTCAATTAAAGTATGTAAAAGTAAAACAGGTAAAAGAATGAAAACAAATATTCCCCTGATTCGTTCGGTGTGGATAGTGTGTCAACAAGGTTAGATCTTCCTCCAAGAAAATGAACGTTGAAAGCTTCCCTCTAGAAATATAAATCATCTTCTTGTCATATATAACCTGTTAAAGCTGAGAAAACAATCAAGGCAACCTCGCGTAAAATCGGCGGCAATCTATATATATAAACAAATCCTAGAAAAAAAATAGCATATATATCTTAATGTTGCTTTCTAGGATTTAAAGGGATATAATGCTTGTGTAATGAATGTTTGTATATTTCCTGGAGTTTATAAAACTAAAGAATCAACAAAAACTTTAATACCGGTTTAAACAAAACTCGCAAAATTTTTCAGAATTTTGGTACCTGACGCCGTCAGAATGTTCCTGGAAAAATCTTATGTTAAGTTTCTGGAAAATTTCTGGAAAACTTATGCCTTATTTCTTGGAAAATCCTGCAAAATATCATTATGACTCGATACAAGCATTTGACTCAAACAAATACTAATATACATGTTCATTTAATATTGTGGCGAATCATGATCATTTTCGTTCTTATAAACAAGTTTGGATCTCCCTTACACTTAGCTTTTGCAAAATACCTTTATATGTAATTAAGACGAAGTTAAAAACAAAATAAAGCATTTTCACAAATTATTTTGAAACATGATTTACCAACAATAAAAATAAAACATGCATACAAAAACAAATAAAATCAAACAAATAAAAACACACAAAACATGGGTTGCCTCCTGATTCACCTCAAACGGTCAGATAATTATTGGTCAACCACTTGTGAATGGTCAAGTATAATAGTCAAACAGCTGAGGCAAATACTTCCGTGAAATACAGTGTTTTCCCGGGTCGTAATGTCCCAACGAGGTGTGCGATATTTTATTATAAACGAATCTGTGATTGAGTGAACGTGAACAGGAAAGGGTATAAAGTGTGTGTGTGTTTAAACTAGGGTTTTATAACTTAAATTAACTATATTAATGATTATGTAAAACCTAGATATCTAAAACGTATAAACGTACACCAAATTAAAATCAGACGCGATTGCGTACTGAGAAAAAGGTGAGTTTTAAGAAAAATAAACTACAAGGGTTAAAAATTAAAATCCTACAAACTTAAACTTAAAATAAAATTAAATTAAAAAGAAAATTATTTTTTAGATTATTTTATTATTTATTATTAATTATTTAATTAAAAACTATTTAACTATTTAATTAAAACTAATTTAATTAAAACTAAAAATGATAAATACTACAAATTAAACTAAAAACTTGTAAAAATAATTTCTAAAACTTACAATGAACTTGAAGAGAGTATAAAAAAATAAAAATAAATGTTTTTGTATTTTTATAGATTTTCTATTAATTAAAAACTATTTATATTAATTAAACTAATTAAACTATTTTAAATTACAAATAATACTAAACTAACTTAGAAAATTATGGAAAAATTTATAAAACTATTTTATAACTTATAAAAGCTATAAAAAATATAAAATCTAGGTGTTGTTATATAAAAAGTAATTATGCTATTTAAAACTTATTTACTAGTATTAATTAATTACTAATAAAACTATATTTAAATCTAATAAATATTAAATTACAAAATAAAAATCTGAGAAAATTATTAAAATTACTTTAACCTAAGAGGAAATTAATAAAAATATAAAAATACAAATTACTTAATAAAAATCTAAAAATGAAAATTAAAATTAAATTAAATTAAATAGAAACTATCACTTATTTTTATGTTGTATTTTCTGGATTTTTCTTTTATAAAACTATATTATACCTAAAAACAAGCAACTTTAATAAAAACAATAATTTTATAAGCTATTAATAAGCTGTGTGTAAGCTTATTAGGGTGACAGTTGACCAGAGTTGACCAAACAAGCAAATAAGCTAAAACTGACTTGTGTGGGACCCACTATGGATGAATCTGATTCATATAAGTATGTTGGACTTGTAAAAGCTAAATTTAGCCAAATAAGCTCAGTAGATAAGCTGATAAGCACAAATAAGCAATTCCAAAACTCAATTTGAACTCAGAATAGGGACAGACTTGAGGGCTTATTTCAAGTGGGGTCCACAGGGTTAGAAGTCAAACAAAAGGTCAAACCTAAAAGTCTACTAGGAGGGGGGGTTCAAAGATGCTAAGTTTGAGGTCTGGGGCCCACTGTAGTGGTCACAAATCACCACCAAAGTGGTGGTGATGGAACTGAGTCTGATGGTGCAGGGGAGCTTTCTTCCCTACAACCTACTTTGAGGGTGAGTGGGGCCCAACAGAAAAATGCTAAAAATATAAGCTATGTGGGATTCCAAAGTTGAGGTGGTAGTCTATTACCACAACAATTTTCAAAACCTAAAACCTAATACACAAATCTAGAAAAATCCCACAACTTTTGTGAAAATCTGAGAATGGCAATTCTGACTTTTTGTAATACTTAACTAGTTTGACTTATGTGGATTTCTAAAGCTTCTAATAAGCTGAAACTATTATGATAAGCTAATGTAAGGCTAAAAAGAGCTACAAGGGTCACTTATGAGCTAATGTGCAAGGTTTTGGAAACCAACTGTGTGACAGTTAGTCTTAGGTGAGGATGTTAAGTGATTTTGACTATTTAACCTAAGTGACCTGAGTTTTAAGACTACAATATACTAATATGACCTAAAGTAATGTGACTACAATATCCTAGACTACTAATACTACCAAGTTCACTCAGTATCAAGCTGAGCCAAACACCCCTTAAAGTTATTGAATTTGTGATCTTCAATGATTACCACTGATTCAGAGCATAATATAAATTCACAAAGTTAAAATATGATGACATAAACTTATTTTAACACAGAAACATCAAGTTTAACACCAAATACTCATGAATCAGTATGAACTCATTTTGACTGTGAAATTAAGAACAAGAGTGTATACTGAAAAACAATGAACAAGTACCAAAGATTAAGCAATAATATGACTAAATTACACCTAAGAAACACTGAGAACCAAAAATTAGCAGATACAAAGCATTACTACAGTAAATGCAAGAAAATGGTAAAATGAGCTTACAATTGGTATAAGACTGAGATGATGGAACCAGGACCAATATCTATCCTAACAGTCTTCCACAAGACTACTAATACCAAAACACTTCAAATCACACCCTGCTCAATCCTTCATCTTGTTCTTCCTTCTATTTTTTATTTTTTTTACTATTTTATTTGATTTTTTTTAGTATTTTCTTTTTATGAACTAAACAGATACTGAAGGTATATAAAAGCTTATTTAAGCATTGTCAAAGCTTAAGTTAGCTTGAGAAACCCAGAATAACAACTAGAAACAACAATTGGACAATTGGTGATTTTTGAAATAAGAGCAAATTTGAATAAACTGAGATAACACTTGAAACTTGAAATTAACTTGAATTAAAGATTAAGGTACATGAATTTAACTGAGTACAAGCTAATTTGATTTAAATTACAACTGAAATTAAAGATTACACTACCTACGACTACAATAAACCTAAGTTACACTAATACTTTTCATCCTCTGCTTCTTTCCCCTTTTGTAGAAACTTTCTGAGTTTGTGGGACCCACCTTGACCTTTCCCACCAATCCTTAGCCCTTGATATGGTCAAAGTCATCTCCACCGTTTAAATCTTTAACTTGGCGCCAAAGTCTCATTTGGGTACTGTAGTTAACGTGGGGAGTGTTTTAAGGAATTAAATGGACTTTGGTAGCTTGTGTGAGGTGGAGGTGTGAGGTGGAAAGGCAGAGGTCAAGTGGTGATGGTGGAAGTGGTATTGCAGAGAAGGGAGGTGGTTTGGAGGGAAGGGAGGTGAACAGTGGGGCGGTTTTATGTGGGGTTTGACCGTTTGACCGGGTAATAATATAAATGGGGTGTGGACTGGGCTTGGGATTGGGCTGGAAAAGAATGGAAGGGCTGGGTTTGGTGTGTTTGTAGTTTGGATTTGATTTTGGGTTTAATAATATAAAGGATCCGTTTGGCTTTTTATTTAGAAATCACAAGGACCAATTTTGTAATTTGGTGAAAGTTAAGGGTGGCTGATGTGTGACTTTCCAAAGTTTATCATGAGGGTCTAAATTGTCACATGTGAATAGTACAAGGGTATTTTTGTTATTTTTCATTTTTTAAATACCCGGGGACTAAAACTGACAAACTGCCAAACTTGAGGGACCAATTATGTAATTTCACCAAACTTCACACCAAGGACCATTCCTGCAAAAGATTATTAGTACAAGGACCAAAATTGAATTTCTCAAAGTTTTTAACATCCCAGGGACCATTTATGTCAAATTCCAAAGTTGAGGGACTAAACTTGTAATTTTGTGAAACTTTGCACCAAAGGACTAAATATGTACTTTATGATTAAAAAGTACCTTTGGTGACATTTTCATGTTTTTAGAATAACCAGGGACTAGTTTTGCCAATTTATGAAACTTGAGGGACTGAAACTGTCAATTATGCAAACTTTGTACTTTTTTCATCTGTTTTTGCATATTTTGCATTTGAAACATATAAAATACACTTTTAAGATATTTTAAGTATTTTGATGCATATTTGAGTGTTTTTGTATGTTTTGGCAGCTCAGATTAGTATAAAATGATGAGTATTTAGACACTCATCAATCCCCCACACTAAACTATTGCTAGTCCCTAGCAATCTTTTGAGAAAAACTTAATGGATTTGAAAAACTCTTTACCAAAAGCCATCACTTCTGGAGTAGCCAGGTGTAAGAACTGTGGCACACCTGATAACCGTGTGATTTTTAGCAAACCACCAGCTGTCAATGGATTTGATTAGTCTTTACCAAAAGCCGTTTGCTTCTGGACTAGCCAACTCTTGATGGAATAGTCAACATCTTGGTGAGTTGATTACCAATTATGGTTTTTCCACTGCCTTTACCACAAGCCATAATCTTGCGGGCTAGCCAACTCATTCGCTTTTTAGGATATGGCGAGTTGAGGTACCATACAATTTTGGGCAAATTGCAAGCCATAAACGGGTTTGAGTTATCTTTACCAAGAACCGTTTGCTCCTGGATTAGCCAATCCTTATGTGGGTTAGACATGGCGGACTGATAATCATTTATTGTGTTCTAAGTGAGAAAAAATTTTAAAATTTTGGCTAAAATGGGGGGTCTTGATGGAACATGTGTTTAAATTCGTTAGAATAACGAATCTCCCCCCACACTTAGAACTGAATATTGTCCTCAATATTCAAAATACCGGGTGTTAAACCAACACTTAGAACGTAAGAAGAAAATATTCCTTAGCCTTTATTTAAGATGTATATACATACAATTATTATTTTTTTTAGATAAAACTTCTTAAATAGAAGCTATCACTATATTTACATTTTTTTTGAGGATATATATATATATATATATATATATATATATATATATATATATATATATATATATATATATATATATATATATATATATATATATATATACACAACATGTGGGGCATCTCCCCCACACTAGGGTGGTACACACGGGTGAAAACCTATGTACATGCTACTGTTTTTGATTACCGAGTCGCTAGCTTGACTCGACTCCGAATTCATTTGTCCATGGGGAAGCATGATGTGGAAGAGACAATCTCAATCGGACTTTCATTCAAGATATTTGGATAAACATTTGAAGCACGTGAAAGTTCCACACCGATGAGATAAGTACCCGGCTCATAATTTATAAATGAGAATGCCGGGGTCAAAGATTATATCCTCACTCCCGAGAGAGTGAAGAACAGGATAAGGGACAGAATATATGAAGAAAAGAAAGAAAGTCATGATGAAAATCATGATTAACTCCTCATCTTCAATAGGAGAATTCATTGTTTCATGAATCTCCTCGTTTAAGCTCGTTTGATCAAGACATATTATGGGTATGTCTAGATCAAAATAGAAACTATCATACTCCGGAGGAGATATGATATGAGTGAGTTCACAGGAGAACTCCTCAAAGGTGAATGATTCGTATTCGGGATTGATTTGAGTGAATTCACTTGGGAACTCCTCAATAGTAAATGATTCATAAACGGGAAGAGAATTATAAGAATGAGAAGTGGTGATACCACTTATCTTCTCTTCCGTTTGATCAAAATGGAACGTTTGCAATTCCGGAATAGAATCATTGATCAAAATCTCACTATCCTTGACGGGGATAGGAGATGAAATAGGCTTTTCATTAAAAGCCTCAATTCTAGAAATGAGAAGATTAGCATTTAATAATGTAAGACGAAGAGATTCGTCTTGGATAATTTCTTCCTCATTCTCTTCTTCTGAGTTGACAAGCTCAGAGGGCAATTCCTCCACATAACTTATGTCTCCACAAGATAAAGAATAGTTCTCATCAGAATCAGAGAACATCTCAATATGATCATTTGGAAAGACAAGAGGGGGAGGGATATCACACATGTGATCAAGAATTCCCTGTGACTCACTTGGGATTGGAACAAGGATCTCAACACGAGACTTTATGAATTCGTTAGATTCCTTTGCAGGAATAGTGTTAAGATGCTCGTCCCCCATGTTCAGAGAGTGAGTGGGAACCTCGGGTGTGATAACAGACTCAGGGAGATGAGAAGGAATAGCAGTAATGGATTCTACAAGTTCCATTATTTCTACTGTTGGTGATTCAGTTATATTCCTTTCTCTCTGTATATGCAAGGAAGGAGTCTCAACTGATGAACATGATGAGGTATCATCACTTTCATCATCCTCATAGAGAAGAGCAGCATTTTGAAATTTGGTACGTGTTATAGCTGCTTGTTCTAAGACTAGTAATTCTTCCATGCTTCTTTCGTCTCTAGCAGCACATTTTTCAACAAGTAATTCCGCGATAGAATTATCACAAGAATATGGAATGTGTGGAAACTGTGGGGGTGTGAATGTGTCAAAACCGGAAGGTTGACATTGATCATCATTATGAGGACCCCCACAATGTACACAAGAAGAACTTGGTGCTTTGTGAAACGACATATTAGCCAACTCCTCTCTAATGTTTTTAAGTTTTTCAAGAACCTCTAGACAAGGGTCTTGCTGGTTTTGAGGAGTTGCTTGGTTCATTTGGTATTGTGGAGGTGGGTCTTGAAACGAATAGTTGTAATTGTTACAAGGAAATGGATTCCTTGTTTGACAATCAGAGCTAAAGTGTGGACCTCCACAGTACTCACAACAGTTAAACTGCTGAGTCTGGCTTGGTGTATTTTGATACGAAGCATCATTGATATTTGGATAATATGATTCTTGCTCGTATGAATGTGATGGGTAGTTGGAAAAATTTGAGGAGTCGTTGAATGAGTTTTGATTAGGATCATAAGCAAATGAATTACTCGATCCACAAAACAAACAACTCCCGTTTTGAATATCATTACCACATTGTACACATGTACACCAACGACATGGAAAACCGAAAAGCGGCTCACCACAACCGACACAAGGAACAAAATCTGGAGGTGGGACAAGTGGTATGCTCTGAGAGCTAGGAATTTCCACCACTTCCGTTATGGTCTCTGGTTTTTGTTTTTGATAAATGTGAAGATTAGGCAAATCGTTTTTTTCAGTCACTGCCCTAAGCTCTGTACGTTTGCTTGACAAACTTTTAACCGTAAACCGTGAAAGATCAGGATTGATTCTTGAAGGTTTAGGAGCATTTGTGAGCTCAGGTTTTTGAATAACCGTAGGTTGGACGTATTTAGCACTCCCATCGTCATAGGAAAGTACAGGGTCCTTTGTCACCTCGGTTTCATGATCTCTTTCCCTCACCGGAGAGGGAATAGGAATCGAAGGTCCATCATAATTAACATGACATCTCGACATTTTTGACAAGGCCATAAGTTTTTCAACTTTGCTTTTATAGGCCCTTTGTTTAAAGAAATCGTCATTGAGAGATGTCATTAGAATCAATTATGGGACAAGTGGAAGAAGGTAGAATCAAAGGGTTTAGGGTGTGAGAAATGAAGAATCAAATAGGTAGGGGTGTAAAGGTGAATATTTTTTTGTGTTTTGTTTTATAAAAATATGGATAAAAGATGGTAAATATACAATTGATGTATATCCAGATTCACTAATACACAAAATCGTTTAGAATAAACGCACAACCTCCCCGGCAGCGGCGCCAAATTTTGATTCGCCTCAAACGGTCAGATAATTATTGGTCAACCACTTGTGAATGGTCAAGTATAATAGTCAAACAGCTGAGGCAAATGCTTCCGTGAAATACAGTGTTTTCCCGGGTCGTAATGTCCCAACGAGGTGTGCGATGTTTTATTATAAACGAATCTGTGATTGAGTGAACGTGAACAGGAAAGGGTATAAAGTGTGTGTGTGTTTAAACTAGGGTTTTATAACTTAAATTAACTATATTAATGATTATGTAAAACCTAGATATCTAAAACGTATAAACGTACACCAAATTAAAATCAGACGCGATTGCGTACTGAGAAAAATGTGAGTTTTAAGAAAAATAAACTACAAGGGTTAAAAATTAAAATCCTACAAACTTAAACTTAAAATAAAATTAAATTAAAAAGAAAATTATTTTTTAGATTATTTTATTATTTATTATTAATTATTTAATTAAAAACTATTTAACTATTTAATTAAAACTAATTTAATTAAAACTAAAAATGATAAATACTACAAATTAAACTAAAAACTTGTAAAAATAATTTCTAAAACTTAAAATGAACTTGAAGAAAGTATAAAAAAATAAAAATAAATGTTTTTTTTGTCTTTTTATAGATTTTCTATTAATTAAAAACTATTTATATTAATTAAACTAATTAAACTATTTTAAATTACAAATAATACTAAACTAACTTAGAAAATTATGGAAAAATTTATAAAACTATTTTATAACTTATAAAAGCTATAAAAATATAAAATCTAGGTGTTGTTATATAAAAAGTAATTATGCTATTTAAAACTTATTTATTAATTAATTACTAATAAAACTATATTTAAATCTAATAAATATTAAATTACAAAATAAAAATCTGAGAAAATTATTAAAATTACTTTAACGTAAGAGGAAATTAATAAAAATATAAAAATACAACTTACTTAATAAAAATCTAAAAATGAAAATTAAAATTAAATTAAATTAAATAGAAACTATCACTTATTTTTATGTTGTATTTTCTGGATTTTTCTTTTATAAAACTATATTATACCTAAAAACAAGCAACTTTAATAAAAACAATAATTTTATAAGCTATTAATAAGCTGTGTGTAAGCTTATTAGGGTGACAGTTGACCAGAGTTGACCAAACAAGCAAATAAGCTAAAACTGACTTGTGTGGGACCCACTATGGATGAATCTGATTCATATAAGTATGTTGGACTTGTAAAAGCTAAATTTAGCCAAATAAGCTCAGTAGATAAGCTGATAAGCACAAATAAGCAATTCCAAAACTCAATTTGAACTCAGAATAGGGACAGACTTGAGGGCTTATTTCAAGTGGGGTCCACAGGGTTAGAAGTCAAACAAAAGGTCAAACCTAAAAGTCTACTAGGAGGGGGGTTCAAAGATGCTAAGTTTGAGGTCTGGGGCCCACTGTAGTGGTTACAAATCACCACCAAAGTGGTGGTGATGGAACTGAGTTTGATGGTGCAGGGGAGCTTTCTTCCCTACAACCTACTTTGAGGGTGAGTTGGGCCCAACAGAAAAATGCTAAAAATATAAGCTATGTGGGATTCCAAAGTTGAGGTGGTAGTCTATTACCACAACAATTTTCAGAACCTAAAACCTAATACACAAATCTAGAAAAATCCCACAAGTTTTGTGAAAATCTGAGAATGGCAATTTTGACTTTTTGTAATACTTAACTAGTTTGACTTATGTGGATTTCTAAAGCTTCTAATATGCTGAAACTATTATGATAAGCTAATGTAAGGCTAAAAAGAGCTACAAACTTATGAGCTAATGTGCAAGGTTTTGGAAACCAACTGTGTGACAGTTAGTCTTAGGTGAGGATGTTAAGTGATTTTGACTATTTAACCTAAGTGACCTGAGTTTTAAGACTACAATATACTAATATGACCTAAAGTAATGTGACTACAATATCCTAGACTACTAATACTACCAAGTTCACTCAATATCAAGCTGAGCCAAACACCCCTTAAAGTTATTGAATTTGTGATCTTCAATGATTACCACTGATTCAGAGCATAATATAAACTCACAAAGTTAAAATATGATGACATAAACTTATTTTAACACAGAAACATCAAGTTTAACATCAAATACTCATGAATCAATATGAACTCATTTTGACTGTGAAATTAAGAACAAGAGTGTATACTGAAAAACAATGAACAAGTACCAAAGATTAAGCAATAATATGACTAAATTACACCTAAGAAACACTGAGAACCAAAAATTAGCAGATACAAAGCATTACTACAGTAAATGCAAGAAAATGGTAAAATGAGCTTACAATTGGTATAAGACTGAGATGATGGAACCAGGACCAATATCTATCCTAACAGTCTTCCACAGGACTACTAATACCAAAACACTTCAAATCACACCCTGCTCAATCCTTCATCTTGTTCTTCCTTCTATTCTTTATTTTTCTACTATTTTATTTGATTTTTTTTAGTATTTTCTTTTTATGAACTAAACAGATACTGAAGGTATATAAAAGCTTATTTAAGCTTTGTCAAAGCTTAAGTTAGCTTGAGAAACCCAGAATAACAACTAGAAACAACAATTGGACAATTGGTGATTTTTGAAATAAGAGCAAATTTGAATAAATTGAGATAACACTTGAAACTTGAAATTAAAGATTAAGGTACATGAATTTAACTGAGTACAAGCTAATTTGATTTAAATTACAACTGAAATTAAAGATTACACTACCTACGACTACAATAAACCTAAGTTACACTAATACTTTTCATCCTCTACTTCTTTCCCCTTTTGTAGAAACTTTCTGAGTTTGTGGGACCCACCTTGACCTTTCCCACCAATCCTTAGCCCTTGATATGGTCAAAGTCATCTCCACCGTTTAAATCTTTAACTTGGCGCCAAAGTCTCATTTGGGTACTGTAGTTAACGTGGGGAGGGTTTTAAGGAATTAAATGGACTTTGGTAGCTTGTGTGAGGTGGAAAGGCAGAGGTCAAGTGGTGATGGTGGAAGTGGTATTGCAGGGAAGGGAGGTGGTTTGGAGGGAAGGGAGGTGAACAGTGGGGCGGTTTTGTGTGGGGTTTGACCGTTTGACCGGGTAATAATATAAACGGGGTGTGGACTGGGCTTGGGATTGGGCTGGAAAAGAATGGAAGGGGTGGGCTTGGTGTGTTTGTAGTTTGGATTTGATTTTGGATTTAATAATATAAAGGATCCGTTTGGCTTTTTATTTAGAAATCACAAGGACCAATTTTGTAATTTGGTGAAAGTTAAGGGTGGCTGATGTGTGACTTTCCAAAGTTTATCATGAGGGTCTAAATTGTCACATGTGAATAGTACAAGGGTATTTTTGTTATTTTTCATTTTTTAAATACCCGGGGACTAAAACTGACAAACTGCCAAACTTGAGGGACCAATTATGTAATTTCACCAAACTTCACACCAAGTACCATTCCTGCAAAAGATTATTAGTACAAGGACCAAAATTGAATTTCTCAAAGTTTTTAACATCCCAGGGACCATTTATGTCAAATTCCAAAGTTGAGGGACTAAACTTGTAATTTTGTGAAACTTTGCACCAAAGGACTAAATATGTACTTTATGATTAAAAAGAACCTTTGGTGACATTTTCATGTTTTTAGAATAACCAGGGACTAGTTTTGCCAATTTATGAAACTTGAGGGACTGAAACTGCCAATTATGCAAACTTTGTACGTTTTTCATCTGTTTTTGCATATTTTGCATTTGAAACATATAAAATACACTTTTAAGATATTTTAAGTATTTTGATGCATATTTGAGTGTTTTTGTATGTTTTGGCAGCTCAGATTAGTATAAAATGATGAGTATTTAGACACTCATCACCTCCCAAGAAGCGCTTTTCTTTATTAACGAGTCTTGCAGCTAGACTCAAGGTCATGGGCTATTATGTGACCTCGTCATTGGTCACATTCTCTAGGTCATCCTCAATCTTAGTTTTGTATTCCGGACCCGATTGTAAATGTTCTTTATAGAGACCAACCGCCTTTTTCTCAATTGCTCCTATAATTCTATTGGCAAATTCTCTATCAACTTTATATTTTGGCCCTAGAGTTAAGCAATCCTTGTAGAAAAGGCTCTTCTTCTCCCATACATAGTCCATACCCTTTTTCTTATCCTCGTCATTGATGTCCTCAAAAACACCTATGTTATCCATATCAAATTGAGGCACAAAACGAAATTCCTTCATTCTATTAGGCATTCTATATGTGATCCTATCAGTTTCACTAGTAAATCAGATCGTCCCTTCTATCCCATCATATTCTAACTTGGATTCTTCAACAAATGGCTTACCTAACACAACATGAGATAAGCGACAATCAATAACATTAGCTAAGTCTTCAACAACCATAAAGTCAATGATATAAGTAAAGTTCCCAACGAAGACATGTAGACCTTTGATTCTCCCGACAAAGTTACAAACTCCACCGGGGTATTTGGGATCTTTCCTAGGTCCGAGTCTTGTTTTCACTATATCATTATAAACACTTGAGGACATAATGTTGATTGGGGATTCAAAATCAATGTAAGCGTTGTCAATGTACTTATACCCAATCATACATGGTATCTTAACATTCTTAGGATCACCTCTCTTTATCTTAGGGTCAATTCTAGCAAAAGGAGGTCGAGGATTATCAACAAGATTATTATAGTATGCAGTCTCCTCCTTAGTGGGATATAGATTGAAATAATCATCCGGTTTCGGATCTATCTCCCCTTCCTCAAGTTCCTTCACATCCTCAACAACAACCTCAAAACCATTAGATCCTATGTCCTTATTTGAATATAAGGCGGTCACTAGATCACTAAATGCATGATCGAGCTCAACATTAATCAACCTATTAAGTTCCCTGAGTTCCCTAATCTCATTCTCAATCTGTTCACGCAACAGAGCAACATCACTAGGGAAAAGGGGTGGATTCGCGTTTTCCATAATGGCCAATGGAATAGTCAATGAATTTAATTTACTAACAAAGGCACAAAGAAAAAGATAGACTAAAGAAAACCTAAAAATAAAAATAAAAATCTTACTAGAAAGGAATCTAGCAAGTAGACCTAATAAAAAGAAATTCTAACATAGACAATAACTATTCCCCGGGCTGCGGCGCTAAAAACTTGATACATGGGAATTGTGCCCTCGCAACAGGTTTTACCTCTCAAGGGATCTTGATAAGCTTACAACTCGCACCAGGCAGTATACCTGATCGTTGTAGTATAGTATAGTGACAAGTACCGAGGGATTGATCGTTCAACTCAGGAATAGTGTCGCTAGGATTAAAAAGCCTACTAAACTAGGTCTAGAGGTGAGAGATGATTATTTTTGTATTTTTATATTTTATGAAAAGCAAGTAAAATCTCGGGTTTTGAAGGAGTGGGTGAAATTAGTTGCTAGCCAACTAACCCAATTTACTACAAATGCAATCAAAATAAAATAAAAGAAATGAAAATTAAACTAATATACTAATGTGGTGGAAAAAATAATGAGAAAATTTGTGTTTACTTAGATTTCATTACTCCCTAGATATCTTTTACCGGTTGATTAGCTTGTTACAATTGCATGGATGACGAGTTATATTCCTTAATACTAGTCGTAGGGCCGTGTACAATATTGCCTAACTCTATAAGATCTTACTTCACTCCTATGTCGAGCCAATTTAAAGCTCCTAACATGGGATCATTAGAATTCACGTATGCATTAAATACAACCAAAAATCATAGTACACCTTCGATCATGTTTCTTAAGACGTTCAAGTAAGTTATCAATGGAAGTCTGCCAATTTTTTTAAGCCTAACATCGAATACAATCATCCGTAACAATTATAAACAAACAATCAACCAATAATCAACATCTAGGTTTCACTACATCTAAGTAAACACAATAATAACCTAGCCTAACATGTTAAAAGAAAGATAAACATAAGATATAATCAAACAATACATAGACATATTGAATGATTATTGAAGTACTTATCTTTATTAAAACATGGAAGAAATAAGGGTTTGAAACCCCTTCAATATGCAGGAAATTCGACCTAGGGTTTGTGTTTAAGTATTTCACACTTTGTTCCACACTTTACAATGAAAAATTAGAAAAATATATATAGACTAAGCATCCTGACGGCGTCATGTGTTAGGCTCTGACGCTGTCAACTCGCCGCCAAGATGAAATTTATATTGCCTGGATCCACTTCTGACGCCGTCATGTAGAAATAAGCTCTAGGCCGTCAATAGTATTTGGACCCTGACGGCCTTGGTGACGCCGTCAGGCCAATAACACTGAAAACACTCTGGGCCGTCACGTTATAATTTCCACATCCACCTCTTTTGCCACTCTTGACGCCGTCATGTGTTGTAGCTTGACGTCGTCAGGTACTGTTCCCAGCAAGGAATTTGAGACTTTGCTGTTTTCTTCACTTTTATGCTCCAAAAACGTAAAAAATACTTCCTTTTCCAGATTTCTTCTCAAAAGTACCTAAAATGACAAAAGGAACGATTTAGGGCAATATTTGATCAAATAATCACGAATTTGGGCTTAAATGACCCCTTAAAAGCGGTACACTTTTCGCCTCATCAATAACAAGGTTGTTTTACATTCGTGTTGTGATGGGGTTAAATCAATATCTTATATGCAAAAATTTTAGTTTATGGCGGTTTACACACGAAATACGAGATTAAGTAAAGTTGACGGGAGTAAATTATAAAGATGAAATGAATAGTAAATTTTTTTGGTAATTGATAATAAGGGAAGATATATTCAGCCTATGGAGCTACGCCACAAGAAAGTCAGATATTTGTATGATTGCTCTAGCCACATCTCGGGGAAATGTAAAGGTTTGACTTGGTTTGTTTGACGCATCACGTCTTGGACTCTAAGGTGCGGCGCGGGAGATTGGCTCTTACTTGCTATGGTTCTTGCGTGTAAGATCATCCTTTGATAATATTTATTGTGATCTTTTATCATAATGAAAGTTTATCAGGTATTAACTTTGGAAAATTGCTAATTTTCTTTTATTTTTTCCTCAACTCGGGAACATAAAAGAGCTGACACTTCTTTTATTTTCTTCTCAACTCGGGAACACAAGAAAATACAATGTATTCGATCCTCCCCTTTTCTTTCCTCTCATCTTCTTTCCACACCATTTCTTTTCTTTCCTCATAAAACTCGGGAACAAAGTGTAAGTGCTACGTTTAAAGAATTCACGCGTTCATTAATTTTTTGTACCTTGAATAATAACACACTATCTGAATTTAACATTTCTCAACCAACTTTATATATCACCAGTTATGCATGTTTTTGTTACTTAAACATAACCATTAGTGCTATGTTTAGCAAAATCCTTCACTTTTTACTAGAACAAAATAATACTCAGGAATCTATTCAAACCATTATGTATTTCAAAAGGTGTTATATCTCCCCAAATCACCAGGTATCGACCATTAACTTCTCAATCAACATTTGTAGCGAGCGGTCTTTTTTTTTCGAATGTACATAACAATCTACAACTAAGCCCATATCTTCTGCCTTTAAGCGGCAGACAAGCATTTCAAGAGCTTGAACCTTTACCACCTTTACCTAGTTTAACACCACAAACACAAACGCAAGTATTAATTTACAATTATAGTGAGTAAATGAGTTCAAGTAACATAAAAACCGTTAGATCAAGATCAATAACTAGAAGGATTCTTACAAGAATTATTAGACTAGCAGTAGTGGAACCAAATGGTTCGGTCCCTTTTGCAAGGACTGAATGGAACACGTCACCCCCCAACACACACATACAGACCAATGCATTTGTTTGGTCTGTTAGTGGGCTGAAACAATTGAAAGGTCTGTGTATGTACTTTTTGTTTTAACTTATTTTTGTGACTGCGATCTCCTTACTACGAGTGTTTGGTTTAGGAGAGAAAAAGTTGAGTTGATGATGATGTGGCGAGTTGCTTGTAGTCTTGTTACTACCAGTCTTAGGATATCAATTCCGATCTATGAAAAGAAAGATGTTTACATAAAAAGCCTAGGTTATGCTTGTCAGAGATTCAATTTGTAGAACGTTTTCCACTCTAACCGATGGATAACTTATTTTTAATATCATCAGAACACAAATGATCAAGCTTTTTTACATTGAGAGCAATGCTACATCATCCTACAACATTTTTCTACTTATCTTCTTATTCACACCAAATTACAACATGTATAATGTACTAATTTTCTTTCTTAATTTAATTCATTGATCAATTACTTGTTATGATCACACAAGAGGATATAGGCATATCAAGTAAGAAGATATATCATTTTCTTTACACTAAGCATATCAAATGTTGAATGGTAGTACTTTGGATTGATCGATCTCCACTTCTACACTCTTTTTAGTACATAATAATAATAATAATAATAATAATAATAATAAAGTGAGGGGCTCAGATTGTGTCTCGGCTCCTTACTAATTTCTTGTAAATCCTATAAGTTTCTAATAATAATAATAATAATAATAATAATAATAATAATAATAATACGGTTCTGTCTACTTATTGTAAACCCCGTTAACATTATGTTTAGCTGATTTAACAACACTAAAAAAAAAATCTTCACTATTCCTACAAAAAATCTTTTTTTGTCAAATTTATGCCCTTTGACATTTATAGTGCTAAATCATATCAAATGATGGATGGTAGTTGTAGTTAAAAAAAAAAAAAAAAAATGGGAGGCTGTTCAATTTAAGGTGGTCCTCTCATTTAATTGGTTAAAGGTCCACGAATCCAACTTCAAAGGATCACCACTTAATTGGTTCATATCTTGGCTCCACTTCTAGGACCAAAAACCCAATTGAAACAAGTCATTTTTTAATTTTCTATTTTGCATGTTCAAAGGCTCAAATGAATCTCCACTAGTTATGTGTCATTAGCAGTTGATAAATATATTCTGAGGTGACTAAAAAAAGAAAATCCTAATCTGTCAAACAAGATAATGGTTGTGACTGTTTAGTTGGAAATTTGGATCGAGTATACAACGACTAGAAATAAAAAAAGAAGAAGAAAGTAACATGATCATGCAATGAATACGCCTTTATTTTGATACCTACCCTTAGTTGTGACCACTTAAGAGCAAACAATTAGCATCAATCATATATGTCTAGTGGTTCAAAATTTCTGTCTCTCCGATCGATACTATGTAAGCAAGTAACACGTTTCTAGTCGTTTTAATTGGCATGGTCTTTTTAGTTAGGTTATAACATGAAGCATGCGATGAGACATTTTCCCCCATATAATGCATATTTTTTGGTGTACAATGCTGGTATAATTTTAGTGTAACTTAACTAATTTTCAGTTACGAACCCACTTGACAAGAATTCTGACTCCGCCCCTGGGTTTCAAAGTAAAGAGAGTGACTATTTTTTTTGTGACCCTTCAATCCTTGAATAGTCTATCTATATAATGCAGGGGAAAAAAAAGCAAAAGACCAGTAAACAATTATTCGAAAAATTTCAAGTTTTTCTATTTTCCAATAGCTAGAAAACCTCACAGTCACTTGTTTACAATACGTTCTATTCATAATATTCGCGTTTCCAACACGTCGGGACAATTGGTCTCTAAAATTTGTTCTTACTTGTAAACAAAAAAAACAGTAGAATAAATGTCCTTTTGAGTACACATTTTAATATTTTATCACCACACACATCTCCATCAACCCAATGAGATTCTAACCAAAGAATTTATATATTCACTCTTTAAAAAGAAATAAGATGTATGTCGATATTAGACCAGCAGTAATGGTGACTTTATGGGTGACCAAATGACCCTGCAATCTCAGCGACACCTCAACTTCTCTCTCTATGACCAAAATGCATGACCAAATGTCCGTAGTAAGGCAACTCCGATCACAACAAAAACAATACCTCACAAAAATTAATTAAAAAACTTACACACAAACCATATGCAAACTTAAGGTCGGCTGAGTGACCCAACCAAACAAAAACTGAGAGGGCGGAGGGGGGAGGGGGGGGGGGGGGGTGGTCTTGGGCTAGACCGACCCAACCAAAGGTCGCCATTACGACTAGCCTAACATCTTCGCGCTTGTGATTCCAGCCAGCATCAATGATGCCATAAAATATTTCATTTAGGTGCTTAGTCAGTGAAAGTTGGATTTAAAATATTTTATCATTTACCAAAGTTATTTTATTGCAGTAATTAATTACATAATCAAGACATGTCCCCTAAGTTGCCCTAACATGCATAGCATGTGTATAACGAGTGGAGGTACCCGCACGTTGCTGCGGAAATGCCGTGCTATTTTTATTTTTTATATTTTTTTCACACCTTAGGACTCAGGGACTAAATTGCAAAAGACTACTCTTGCTTCCACTGTGTCACTCTAAATGAATTTTGTTAATGGATTTTCCAAATCTTGTCAAAAATGTATCTTCATAAAAATTTTTAATAATCAAAATATCATTTTTTTTCAAATATTACAAAAAAAAAAAAAAAAAAATGTTGCTACAGTAACTGCTACAATAGTATTGCTACAGTACGCTACAGTGCTACAGTACATTTAATATAAAATATATGTTGCTGTAGCTACTCACAAAAAGCACTGTAGTAGAAGTGGAACAGTAAATCCACGCCAAATGTAATATTGTATAATAAACTAATGAGACGTGATCCCCGCCCAAAAAACAGTTTTTTATATGCAAATAGTGATCATGGCATCTAGTATATAGGCTTGGCACATGGAGGGTAGGAGGGCACCGTTTTCATGTTGTGCACACTCTGCACGTCAATTTACTTGAACAGGGGGAACCTGGATTACATTTTTCATTCTTTTTTCTAATCAAGTTTAACTTAAGTAATTCTTTTAGTCTAAGTTCATCATAATCCATGTTGTTCATAAAATATGTTTTTCATCATTAAATATGACTAAATATTACTATCTCCGTCCTATATAATTGTTGAGTTTGACTTTTTGTAGTTTTTTTTTCCAACTTTAACTTTAAATATTTTTGTTTGTGTTATATAATATTTGATAGAAATTATACTAATGAAACTACATTTATAACATAATCCATTCATATTTTTTGTATCAACTATTATATAACACAAACAAAAATACTTAAGGTTAAAGTTGAAGAAGAAAGATTATAAAAAGTCAAACTAGACAATTAATGTGGGACATATGGAGTATCTTTAACGTGTGATATCTCACTAATATAATATCGGCTTTGAGTGATTCAAAAACATGAATAAAGATTGACCTAAAATCTATAACTTTTATGTATCACAATTTTCAAATTCGAAGTTAATATTGATCAAATTTATGATAAAAATGCAATAAAACAAAATGCATACATTTTTGTACAAAATTAACGAATTAAAAAGACATCACTCTTTTAATCTTACACTAACAAATGATTATTGGTATGTTGTGGTACAAAAATTAGTGTTAAAAAAATCTAAGTTAGGGATTCATCAAACACATTGTGTGCATTTCATACCTAAAAGAGGGGGGGGGGGGGGGGGGGGGGGGACCTGTTGATTGTTGTGGCTTTTTATTAGATCACGTTTCATAACTATAATTGCATTTCAAAAAGAACATAAAATAAAGTTGCCAAATTAAAACCTTAGAAGCTTTTTAGTTTGACAATTTCAAGCTACGACCCATATGTGGGTGTTATCATTTGGTTGTTAGCCAGCTACTTTGAAAAAGTAATCAGTTCTTAGTTAGTTAGCTATTTTTTATGTGTAATTAAACAACTTTGAATTTCTACTCTTGATTAGTAAACATTTTAATGAGCAATCAAATAGTGATGGATGTCTTGTGTAATATTATTACAAAGAGAAAAAAAATTACAAAGAGAAAAAAGCCTAGATCAGAACGAGGAACCTTGCCTTTTACCAAGTCGCCCAAAGAACTATCATTGGGCTATGGCAGAGTTAATGTTTATACTTCATAATAATAGAGTACATAGGAGTACAAATCAAAATACAAATGGATTTTCACAGCATAAAAACACGCATCAAGATCTACAGACTACGGCTGAATATCCACAGTGTCGTTTGCAAGCCAACTCACAATCATGTTTAAACTCTCTTTAGGGTTGAATATCCAAAGTGTCGTTAAAATCAATTCATACGTGATTTGTAAAAATCAAATCATATGTGATTTTTACGAATCACATATGATTTTTACGAATCACATGTGATTTTTCTGGGAGAAAATTAAAAAAAAAAAAAAAAAAATTCATCGAAAGTATACAGAATTGCATATTTTTAGAAAGATAATTTAATTCTCGTTGCGATAATGTAGTGTCAGTATATGTAGTGTCAATCGCTGAGATGTGTGTGCATGGTAATAAGTACAAGTGGGAAATGATGCGATTATAATTTTGGTGGCCAGCATAATTATAAAATGCATCACGAACGGGGGGGGGGGGGGGGGGGGGGGGGGGGGACTTGTCGATTGTTATGGCTTTTTATTATATCACGTTTCATAACTATAATTGCATTTCAAAAAGAACATAAAATAAAGTTGCCAAATTAAAACCTTAGAAGCTTTTTAGTTTGACAATTTCAAGCTACGACCCATATGTGGGTGTTATCATTTGGTTGTTAGCCAGCTACTTTGAAAAAGTAATCAGTTCTTAGTTAGTTAGCTATTTTTTATGTGTAATTAAACAACTTTGAATTTCTACTCTTGATTAGTAAACATTTTAACGAGCAATCAAATAGTGATGGATGTCTTGTGTAATATTATTACAAAGAGAAAAAAAATTACAAAGAGAAAAAAGCCTAGATCAGAACGAGGAACCTTGCCTTTTACCAAGTCGCCCAAAGAACTACCATTGGGCTATGGCAGAGTTAATGTTTATACTTCATAATAATAGAGTACATAGGAGTACAAATCAAAATACAAATGGATTTTCACAGCATAAAAACACGCATCAAGATCTACAGACTACGGCTGAATATCCACAGTGTCGTTTGCAAGCCAACTCACAATCATGTTTAAACTCTCTTTAGGGTTGAATATCCAAAGTGTCGTTAAAATCAATTCATACGTGATTTGTAAAAATCAAATCATATGTGATTTTTACGAATCACATATGATTTTTACGAATTATATGTGATTTTTCTGAGAGAAAATTAAAAAAAAATTCATCGAAAGTATACAGAATTGCATATTTTTAGAAAGATAATTTAATTCTCGTTGCGATAATGTAGTGTCAGTATATGTAGTGTCAATCGCTGAGATGTGTGTGCATGGTAATAAGTACAAGTGGGAAATGATGCAATTATAATTTTGGTGGCCAGCATAATTATAAAATGCATCACGACCCACGTGGACTAATCTGACCATGCTTGCATAGATCGGTGTTGACCTGATTCAATGGATTTCCCACCTACCTAACATTTACCAACGTCCTTCCTTGTAGAGATCATGCCTCTAAGAAAGTCAACTCGTAGAGCTAATTGAGGTGGTGCGGCCCCAAGGGGTGTAAGGACTGGTGAACATGGACGTAGAGGAGGTGGTCACAGCGCTTGAAACTACTGTAACGACGGTGGGAATCTTGATTTTTCCACCATTATCGCCCAATAACTACAAGAATTGCTACCCACTATTGTTGCCTAGTGATGACATCAAATAAATACATTTTATTGCCATCATTTGTCCTATGTATTTGACTTGTTTTATAATATTGTGTATTGATACGGGATTACAAACTCCCAAACGTTTTACTTTTCAAAGGATCTTGAGAAACTTGCAATCCTCCGGGCAGTATACCTGACCGGTGTAGTATAGTGAGTGGCAAGTACCGGGGGATTGATCGTTCTCTAGGGGAATAGTGTCGTTAGAATTGGAGGCTATGTTAACTAGGTCTAGGTGTGAGGGTTGATTCTTTTTGTACTCCCTAGTTATCTCCTACTGATTCATTGATTTGTCACAATTATTTGGATGAAGGATTGTATTTCTTAATACTATTCGTGGGGGCGTGTACGTCCTTCCCCAACCATATGAGCTACTATCTCTTCTTATGACGACACATTTAGCATCCTATCATAGCGTCATTAATAGTTACTCATGCATAGGAGGTTAGCCAGTTTTCTTAAGCCTAACGCTAGTCAATCAACCAAACAATCAATAACAAATCAACAATCAATAATCAATAACTAGGTTTCATTAGATCTAAGAAAACACTAGGAAATCTAAGCTAGCATGTTAATGTAAAAAAAAGACAAACAAATAATCAAACAACACATAGACATATTAAATGATTAAAGGGAGAACTTATCTTTAATTGAACATGGAAGAAAAGAGGGTTTGAAACCCTAATTTGTAGGCAAGTGAAATGGATATACCAATATACCATGTTTTATATCTTCCCGAATCTCGACAGTTAAAAGTAAATTCTACTAAGGTGGGATCTAGCACTGAAATATCGGAATCAAGACGACGCGGTGAAACCTTCACTTCATGATGCATGACTCGCTAAGGCCTCGTTTTCTTTAGTTTAGCCAACCATCTCAATGGCAAATGATTAACCATGTAACAAATCAAATCTTTCTGAGGGCTAGATCAAGCTCGTATAAGATGGGATATAGCCTATAGTGAATATAAAACAATGTTCATTTTAAGTCGAGACTCTCTTTACTGCACAATGTAACAAATTCTTTACTTTATTTCATTGTCTTTCCATCATTGGCTCATAGCAAAATGGTGACCAACTACATATCGCCACTAAAAATGATTTTTTTCTTCTTGTTTGGTCGACGTACAACATTTGTTTACATTGATTCTACAAACAGAAACTTGGGTATGAGACAAGTCACATGCTATTTAAAGAAAAATGGCATAAGAGTCAGTAGGTACAACCTCCTCCACATGATGTACGAACCTTGTAAGGGCTTATTTCAAAGGCAAAATGATGAACCTTGTAAATATTAAAATCTCTCAGGGCAAGATCAGAGATGGCATATGATGAGATTTAGTCTTAATGAATCTAAAAAGGACTTATTTCAAAGGCAAAATGATGAACCTTGTAAGTACTGAAATCTCTCAGGGCATGATCAGAGATGGCATATGATGAGATTTAGTCCAAATGAATCTAAAACAATGTACACGTTTTAGTGCACAATATACAAACCTATTAACGCGTCACTAACTTGTTCTTGATTCATGTGGTTAGTGAACATAGCAAAAACTGTATCGTCCATATTATTTGCAAAAATAGCGTCTAATTGCATTGTTTGCTTTCACTTTTGGTCTCTAGTCCATTAACCTTCAAAGGCAAAAGCCTAAATTTTTACGTACATATCTGAGGAACCAAAAGTGGAAGCAGATAGTATTGCCGGCAGAAGATTTACGATATTTTCATCAAACCACATGAATGATTTCTGCAGTTTATTCTAAATCAATTCCGTTAATCTCATGTCTAGGTCATTCAAGAACAAGATCCTAAATTTGCAAACCAATCCGAAGCAGTGTATAACTATTACTCTAATACAACAATATTTTAGCTTTGTTTCCTTCTATATCCTATGGCATTGCTGATTTTTAACAAAAAGTTGATATCATCATTTAAGCATATGGTACATTATCCATGACCATTTCTTTTCCTACATACTGAAAATAGGCTATGTAACAAGCACATGATATGTTGAAATAAAATAAAAAAAACAGAGAAGGTGAAAACAATGTGGTCCCTTTGCTCTCAGCAAGATGCGGTCACCCACAGAGCTTAGCTTAGTCATGGGCCGCCGTAGGACACCCATCTTTCATCGATGGTGACACCGTCTTCTTAATGCACATGAACCCATGTTACTTTTGTCCCTTATAATCTAAATAAACATACATATATCTCTATACATATATAGATAGGACATGTGGGATCAATCTCAACTGCTTGCAACAAGTCAGCTTCATAAAAACTACTCAAAGAGAAAAACTAACCAAGTATTTTAATGTTTGTGACCCCAGCCGCTCCGTTTGTACCTTCGTTCGCATAACTCTTTGTCCTTCCATCGTACGAAACATTATCTGCATTAATAGTAGTACCTTTGAGCTAAAATTAGCATGAGTACGCATTTTATGCACGTAAATGTACATATACGGAATGCATAAGATGGTCAAGATTCAAGTAGAACATGAAAATATCGCACGTATATTTCCTGTACCCGAAAATCAGATTTTGAAATGGTAAATGGACACGTAAACTGATGTTGAGGTAATCAAAAGTAGCATTTTTAAGAGGAAAATTGAAGTAGAGAAGTCCGGATTTCATGCATACTGATATCATGCAACAGCAATCTCATACCCTAGTTTTTGTTACACTTTATATACTGCTTAAATGTGCAAATTTCAAGTAGACAGTCTGTACATTAACTGATTTTCTATTTAGAGAATATACTCTTAAAATCAGTCTTTGTGAAGTTCTATATTATAAGTCTGATTATGTAAGGGGCAGTAGGTTACCCTATATAAGTAACACATGGCCCTTAAATGAGTTTAAAAATACATTCCCCGCAATAAAATTGACTAA
This sequence comes from Artemisia argyi, assembly GCA_030686995.1. NCBI lineage: Eukaryota > Viridiplantae > Streptophyta > Magnoliopsida > Asterales > Asteraceae > Artemisia > Artemisia argyi. The sequence goes on from CM060696.1 coordinate 105,711,932, forward strand.
CACAGCATCTACACTACATATAAAATCATGAATGACTATCTCTCCAAAATTTTAATACTTAAAGAAATTAAGCATAGTTTACAACACTTTAATGCACACAATTTTCAGGCTTACAACAAAATAAGCATAGTGTACAATAAAATAAGCATGGTGTAATTTTGAGACTTATTTTCAGACTTACAACATTAATGCTATTAAAGTGGTCAATGTTATTAATGACTATAATGACTACTACTTACAAGAAAAAAAAAACATAGTGTACAACACTTTAATACACATAATTTTCAGACATACAAAACAAGAAGCATAGTGTACAACAAACACCACATTAATGCTATTTAATGTAGTCAATTAATTAATTGATCAATAAATACAATTAATACAGTTATTAAAACGTCGCTTACATAAGAAATATAAATTATCAAGTTTATTGTACAACCAAATTAAACACAATTACTGCATTAAATTTCACTAATACAAATAATAAAGCACATTATACAAATATTCAAGCCCGAACTTGTAACGGGCCAAATAGGCTTGAGCCCGAACAAACGCAGGCCAAACGGGCTCGACCCCGAACAGGCACGGGCCAACGGGTTCGAGCCCAAACGTGCACGGGCTATACGAAATTCTTGATAACCGTAAATTTATTGTTAAAAAGAACATAATAAACTAAAATACATGATTAACCGGAAAATTTTAATTGAGAGTACACACCGCCGCAACGCGCGATTTACCTGCTAGTCCCTTTAATGTGTACGAAACTTATAGAAAAGAATATACTTATAACATAACCCCTTAAGGGTATGATTTCAGGAGGCTGTGCTTAGGATGCAAGCACGATCCTTGGCTTGGTTCATTTAAATCAATTCAAAAAATATTAGGTACGGAATTGCCAAATTTCTAGTTAGTTTTAATACAAGACTGATTACACAAACATGGTACATTGTACAGAGCAATCCTAGTTTCCAAAGGCGGTATCGTACATCACGATATGTTGAGATAAAGCTATTTGTTACACAGCACATGCATGATGTTAGACACATCAGGAAACTGAAATCATCCATCACTACCTGCAAAACCTCAAGGAAACGGAACATCAAAAGTGATGGCACAGAAGGGGCACATGATGATGACTTGTCCTTTAGAAAGCATATAATCGAAAAGCACTGTGTACCTTAGGGGATAAGTTTAGGCCACCATAATTGTGGTCGTAAAGATAATAAAGCACCGAGCTTTTTTTTATCCCGATCTATTGAATGCATAAAAAAGAATCAAAAGTACTAAACAAGATATATAGCATGGGAATTACATAGGCTTTTTATCCGCATGCCATTTTAGGGAACTAGTTATCACAAGCCAAAACTATCACACAATCCAGCAAGAATCTAGAAATAAAAAGATGATAAGAAACTACCTTTTACATAAAGTGCATGTAATGCTTAATAAAATTACATACATTGCTGAACAACTATTCTAGAAATACTAGAAAACAAGGTACAAAATTACAAAAGGTTTGAGGGGAGTTGCGTATTATCTGGCCGGGTGTTTTCTGAAGCGAAAAGTTCCCAAAGATTTAAGGGAAAGTAAGGTGCTATTCTATAACTCATTGGGCGATTTTAGCTGTTGTTGGCCATCGATTAAGAGTAATTGTCGCCTCACTCTAGCAATTTGAGCTTGCACCTACAAAGCCATCGAAGAAGAAACTTGTAAGAAAGACAAAGTTGAAGGGTATAGGTTTTAATACAACAATAATCTACATCTTTGAATAGAAGATTTAGGAATTCATTAAAATAAATGTTAGGACTATAGAAGGCTATCGATCATTCCGTAAGTAAATGGGATAAAATTGCACCAAATAAAGACAGAAGTTCAAGTTCTTTTTTCATTCATTTGAAGGATTTATCTCAAGTCTAATCAGTTATGAACATGTTGAAGGTCATGTGCTTGTCTGTAGTACGATAAACAAGAATGTGCATGGATCAAATATCACATGTCACGGCTCCAGTTTCATTTGAACAAAAAGTCCACCTAAACCCAAATTTCACACTTAATTCTAAATTGGGAGAAAATCAGGCATAAGAAATAACGTTTACCAATTAGTTATGTTTTATTCCGGCTGCACCTTGCCCTGTCTAAAGCAACAAATAACTAACTTTTGATGTTGAACATACCCATCCACGCCAGATTACAAAAAAGAGTAATTGTGTCCCATCATATGTTAGACCCCAACTATTCGAAAAGGTTGAGGTTGATTATGGTAACTAATCATATGTACCCTTCTTAGCCAAACACCATCCATGTTTACTAGTCAAAATCCGTACAATCTTAAAATCAAAACATTTCCAAAGGCAGGTTAGGCACTATGCGCTAATTTTAGTTTTTATTTCTATACCCAATAAAGGAAAGTGGTTCGTTATGTGAAATTAGATATTCCATCTATCAATCCTTTTTATGTACTTATTAATCATTATTCATTAATGTCGCTTTTCAGGAAAATAAAATATTAATACATCTTTCAACTTTTATCAAGAATCTAAGGGTGTGTTTAGTAGAAAGAAAACAACCATCTTTCACGCAAAATGTGTTGTATTAAACAAGGAAAATATCGATTGCTTTCAAATTATGTTTTCTTTGTTGTAACTTAACACCCACCTTTTTTTTTTCTTTAAAGAAAATACAAAATCATTTGAATCTGTTTTCTATGTTCGGGGGAGATTAAACCCCCTCTTTTCTTCTACAAAATTAAAAATAGAAAATGAAGAAATTTTTTCTCCAAGTAAACGCACCCTAATATACATGCAGATATATGACTTCAACGAAAAACAAATTAACAGCTATTAAGTGTTGCTTTTATGAATTGAGTGCACACTATCAGATTGTAACGATAGGTCAACAATTTAATGAGCCTTGGTTGGGTGGTTTAATTAAACAACAAACACTTCAGGAAACGTATATATAAGTTCACTGCTCATGTTGGAAATTTCCTGGTTCTAATATACATCATGTTTAAAGATCCAAGATATGAATTCACTATGTCTATACGAATTTTGCTATAAACAATGCTAGAACCGTCTCTAAAACAAAATCAATACGACTTCCTAGTTTCAAAGGTGCTTTGTTTTATGCTTCAAAAAAAGAATACAAATTATTTTAGTTTGTAAATAATATATTGATTATCATATTGAGCTATAAAAATGTACTAAAGCATGATTTTTTTATTTTTTATTTTTTTGCACCGACAGCTAATAATAAACAAATTTCTGAGAATTTGAAAAATACACTGAATCTCTAAAGCTGGGGATAGACTAGGTATATGGTCACTTAACTGAAGGAACAAGCACAGTTCGTGATACTATCAAATAAGTACGCATGTATGCATATAACAAATGTTTTTCACACCTAAATTCTATTATTCTCAACCCACACAACCCACATGGAACCACCTTAGCAACCAACACATCCCTACATACCGAAGATATGCAAGACACAGAGATCCAACACGCTAAGAACCATTATTGTATCCCTAAAACATAAGGTTCCCAGAATGCACCTTGGGTCTTGACAAGCCACCATGAAGGTGGATCAATGTTGACAAGTAATCCTAATGTGAGCAGATTTGGTCAGGGCCTTAACAATACTCACAAAACAATCTGACGTAACTGATTTTAAGTAAATTCCAACTGACCCTTGGGTGAATCCAAAGATATAAAGAGATCCTTAATCACCACGTCCCTTTATTAGGTCTAATGATTTGAAAACCCGACCTACCACCGAACCGGCCAGTTCAAGATGTCATAGAAACTGATGGCATCATAAATAATTAAAGATTCCGCAAAATACAAGAAATTCTAAATATATATATACAACTAATCTAGATTTTCATACTTATTGTGCTATGTAAGTCATAGAATGTAATATTAATAATGTAACTCGTACTATATCTTCTCACTTTGCCATTAAATACAGTTATAAACATATGTGCATTACATACACGGAAGAGACACATTAGGAAATATTACATATCTCTCTTGATCATCTTCTGCGAAGATTAGGGGTGTTAACGATCCGAGCCGAGTCGAGTTTCAGCATATTCGAGCTAGGCTCGATTAACTAATACTCGGCTCGAGCTCGAGCTCGAGCTCGAATAATTTTTTAAAATCTAGCTCGAGCTCGAGCTCGTATATTTTATTCTTGCTTGAGCTCGATGCTCGTTTAGTTATTTAAGATTTTTGTATTTAAGCCCAAGGGCTCGTTTATAAGCTCGAGCTCAATTATGCTCGTTTGTAAGCACAAACCAGTTTTAAATATTGACTTAGAGATCACAGTAATCATGGTCAATTAGTTTTCTGACTAAAACTCAACAACTAGAGAAGTAAGTGCCTTCGAAGTTTGTTAAAAGAGTGAGCACTTGATTCACAGATTTCTGTATTTGTAAAGGTTCTCATGGAGGCTATTTTCTTCTCTCATCCAATGTGGGATGGAATAACTACTTTGTCTCTAATGTATATTCCTTTTACACATAGAAACATATGTAAATATGGATAAAAATCTTATTTTATTTTGCAAGTAATGAAATACTGAATAAAAAATATATACCAATGAAAAATTAATTGTTAGTTTTAAAAATTAATTGTGATAATTAATAAGTGTTAGGATACTCGACCATAATTCGCTACTCGACCAAGATATACTCGACCGTTATAGCTTTCATAAATTAAATGTACTTTTTAAAAAAGTAAAACTACTTTTTAGAGAATATAGACAAAAGTTTTTGTTCTTTCCCAAAGTAGTGCTTTTTAGGTTCCCTATGTACTTTTTCACGTGAATCAATGTAAGTCGAGTAGCCGCCGGTTGAGGAGCACAAAGGTTGAGTAAGTTTGGTAGTTATGTAGGCCCACTCAAAGTAACTAACTGTACTTGGTTAAGGACACGTGTCGCGTTTGGGGAGGGGTTGCGGAGTTGAGTAGTCGCGCATGACCATTTAGGGAATTTAGTTTAAAAGTGACCATGGTGGGGACCAAAAAAAATATTTTGTACTAGATTAGTACTTAACTCTTAATTTATTAGCTGGTCGATTCAAAATAAAAGATGTTTACTTACTCCATATTGTTATTATCATCTAGCTATTAACGAAGGTTTAGTATATCTACCGTATGACTACTCATAACGCCTAGAGTAAATAAGTAAAACATAGTTATTCGGCATTAAAATGTTTATTATTCCAATCTATATTAAAAACAACTTAAATAGTTTTTGAATGTTTTTCATAGTAATATAACATACTAGATTCCTCACTTATGGGCGGGCTAGCTCCATTGTATTGCCTGACAAGACTCGCCCGATGGGCAAGGTAGCTCTATTTTATTGTTTGAAAAGAGTAATGTTACGTAAGAAATTACCTTGTGTCTTTAGACATCCAATCTAACTCTGCCACAAGGGCTTTAGTGAGTTTTAGATATCTATTGACTAAATAGTTGTCGGCTTGTCGCCATTCTTTCTTTGTAGTCTTATAGCTACATTTCTCACGATTAATTTGAACCATCATCCTTGCCCACATTTTCTCCAAAATTTAAGTGCTTATTTATCTACAATGGTCTCACTCGCCATTTGTTAAACTCCAACAACTTCATTATGGGTGACCCCTATTCTTTATAGAAGTGGAATGTTCTCACTCGCCATTTTGAGCATGCGTTTAGATTCTTATGACATAGATTTTTCCCAACATTTTCGTATGCATCTATTTGAAGTTGTTAGTATGAATGGTTTATGTTGTTCTTGTGGTTTTAGTTTGTAAGCAGAATCTGGGTTTGTAGCCGGAAAATGTCATCGGAAACTAGGTTTAAGTATGAGGAAGATGAAGATTAAGAACATAATCGGTTAAACAAGTCATAGGTAAAAAAAAAAAAAAAAAAAAAAAAAAAAACTACCTATATATAGATTAATTTGAATGTATATTACAAGTAATGGGATATTTGTTGCTCTATTACCTACATTGGCACTCTAGAAAGAGTATCTTACGTTTCCTTGACTTTTTTCCTTGATTTTTGCCCTTTATATAAATATGATTGCAAACTTTATGGGTAATATGAGTACATGGGTATACATATGATATGCGTATGTTTATTTGTGACTATACCAACTTTATCTTTACTATAATAATATCTACCATCAAATTAATATTTTAAATATTCGTTTATGACTAAGGATTAAATGAGAAAAATCCTTAAAATAAGAAGGATGCGAAATAACTATAACTACACATTAGAGATGCATCAATTTGAATTAGATGCATCCCTAATCTTTTAGATGCATCATAATATATTTTCTAACTAAAAATTATATGCATATACATATATTAGATGCATTTCGTCAAGTTAGACGAATCCTATGTATTTTTCGTCCTCTGCGGGTCAAATTTGTTGCTAGTACTACTTTGCATCGTTTTCACTTCAAAATCACTTTTGAAACTAATTGTGATGCATCTAAATGAATAGAGATGCATCTAGTTCAAGTCGATGCATCTCAAATATTCAGTTATAGTTATTTCTCATTCTTCTCATTTAAGGTTTCTTCTCACTGGATCCTTACCCGATTGTTTATTCCATAAACTTTTATCCTTTTTTTATCTAACCAAAATATATTTTTTTTCTTTCTCGCAATTACTACAAATTGAACCTGTAAAGTTTTGCATCAAGGGTCAAACCATAATCATGATTTCACAAGTATAACTATTTGCCGCTATATACCGTCACGTTACGCAGCTATTTGTCTAGTCAAATTATATATATACACACACACGAGTTCTTACACTTTGGTTTCACCCCGATCATAGGTCACATCCATGAGAAACAACAAGATGATGTAATCCTTGTTCATCTTTTAGATTACCTTATTGTTCATAAACTTATTTAGTTATTTTATTACGAGTGCTAATAGTCTAAGAGACATATATTCGATAAAAACTTAAAGTGTGTAATAGTTTGTTACTAGTAATATTATGTATACACATACTCATTGTAGTAATTATTACAAATTTTTGAATCCCACATCGGAAAGAGGAAACAAAAGAGAGAAAGCAAAGGAGTTATAAAAGCAAAAGAGAAGCATGTGTGAGGCATAAACTTCAAGTATAATGGTTATCTAATCTTAAGCCGAAGTTTGTCATTTACAATATATGGTTTGGATTCAAATTGATATTATTAGTTAAAATATATATAAAATATATTAATAAATTAAATGTTTGACTCGATTAGCTCGTTTAGCTCGTTCGACTCGAATAGCTCGTTTAGTTCGTTCGACTCGAGAAAGTAAACGAGTTTTCGAACGAGCTGAGCCGAATATTAGTTTTTGAAAGCTCGGCTCGTGAAACTAATCGAACACTATTTTGTGTTCGAGCTCGATTCGAGTTTGATTATTTGCAAGCTCGAATCGAGTTAAACGAGCTCGAGCTCGAGTAGCTCGATAAAAGCTCGGCTCGTTAACACCCCTAGCGAAGATCTACACATTTGTATATCTTTCGAGTTTTTACTAATAACTTAAAAAATCACTACGAAAAAGAAATACAAATTCTTTTAATTTGATTATAAAGCATAAGAAACATCATTACACCAAACTTTTATTTAAAGATGTAAATAGAGAAACTCCACAAGTATAAGGATTTTCTTCTATGATTTGGTTTGGATTCAAATTGATATTATTAGTTAAAATATATATAAAATATATTAATAAATTAAATGTTTGACTCGATTAGCTCGTTCGACTCGAATAGCTCATTTAGTTCGTTCGACTCCATAAAGTAAACGAGTTTTCGAACGAGCCAAGCCGAATATTAGTTTTTGAAAGCTCGGCTCGTGAAACTAATCGAACACTATTTTGTGTTCGAGCTCGATTCGAGTTCGATTATTTGCAAGCTCGAATCGAGTTAAACGAGCTCAAGCTCGAGTAGCTTGATAAAAGCTCGGCTCGTTAACAGCCCTAGCGAAGATCTACACATTTGAATATCTTTCGAGTTTTTACTAATAACTTAAAAATCACTACGAAAAAGAAATACAAATTCTTTTAATGTGATTATAAAGCATAAGAAACATCATTACACCAAACTTTTATTTAAAGATGTAAATAGAGAAACTCCACAAGTATAAGGATTTTCTTCTATGATTAAATAATAAGAGAGGATTTTTATTTATTTATTTATTTATTTTATTTTTTTCATCCAACAATGTGAGACTAGCATGGCATCATTGAGAAGGAGCATGCCGTTTTGATTTTCATGACTCTTCGGATGTTGTGCCAACATAATTTCAAGAACAGGAGAAAACAGGCGACTAAACTTGGTCAAACAAGCCCGTCAATTTACTTTGAATGACTAAATTGCTTGTAAGAGAATCGGTCTAAGCCGCAGGTTTGGTCCAGTAGAGCTATTATGTTGGTACTACACTTCCAAAGGGCCAAGATAGTCCGAACTTTACCTTTTGCTAGTTCCGCACATCAATTGATGTAGGATGCCAAAAAATAAAATCAAACATGATTTGTTACAAAATCATCACAAGTAGGAAGTTCCTTTCATTACATATTCCTAAAAAGAAACAATTATACTTGGTTTCTCTAGTGACATATTAGAATGGAAGTGTAATTATGATATATTTATGCTTAATGATTACATATATATTCCACTGTATTTTGTATCTACTTTTTTACAATAATTATTAGAAACTCGCAAAAGTTATATGATAACTAGATGTAATTAGGTCTTTGTAGATGATTAATTAAGAGCAGAAGAAATATACCGAATAATTTGGAAATTTTATATTAATTTTGACGTCGTTTGGTTCTTAAGACTGGTTCAAAGGTTCTACAGATAGGAACCTTTGAACCATCAAACTGGTCTTGTCTTCAAAACACCGCTCCTGTTTTTATCCAATCAACTAAGGTTTTTAAAAGGTTTGACCAAATTGTCGGCTACGACCAAATAACCAAATCTCTTTCAAGCAGCGTACAACAGCAAGTATAAGCTCTAGATGTTTACTTGCTGCCGAACTAGGTTACCCAACATTACATAGGGTTATAATAACATGGAGAAGACACTAACATTTCAAAACATGGACTTATGAGTATCCTTTTATAAACTTACAATCATAGTCACCCGCGATGCATCATAGATTTACATAGATATTCTATAAATTGTAAGGTATGTGTCCTTTGATCAATTAAAGAGCGCAGGATGGTTGAGATAAACCAACGATGAAGTCTATAATTATAAATGGATTATAGCCATTTATTAGTATACCCTTTACCAAGGATATAGATTGTGTTACAAAGTGAGCAATTAAATTTCCAAATATAAAGAATTGCATGACTATAGATACTCGATTCAAATGTGGGCATTGATCCTAGCGATAGTAGAGAAAGTATACAACAAGACGTGTTCTCCCTTTTGGTTAAAAGCAAGTTCTAAGTAGCAACAAACATGTCACCTATTATAATCATACTAAAACCTATAATAGGTATCATCTTCTTTCATCAAATTAATATAAATCAGCTATAAAGTTTACCTTTATGTCAGTTTCCATTAACCACTTGAAATCTCAACCTTTCTTCAACTCATTCCCTCCAATGCAAAAATTTCATTCTGAACCTATTCTTAAATCACCTTTACTCCCTCACACATCTCCAATCTTCAATGACTTATTCTTCCCTAACCTTTTTTCAAGTCTTTCTTAAGTCTTTTTCAACTTTGCATTGGAGTTGCTTTTCCAACATAAGTTCCCCAAGATAAAACTAAAATAATTTGCAGATTTATATGACGTGTTCCTTTTAGATGTTATACTATGCTTAATGCCCTAGATGATTGTCACGGAACTATAAAGGTCCATGACAGCACAAAAGACACTACAGATCAGAAAACATGAACTCCAACCATCTGAAATACCAACGTCTATGCACAATTCACGTTGACCACTGAAAAAAATCATTGAAAATTTTTGCATATATTGCTCAAATGAATGATTGTAAAGATATACAGAGAAACATGTTCATGGTTACCTGTTGACGAGCTGCTGCAAGTTTTAGGAGCTCATCTGCTTCTGAAAAATTTGAAAACCACTGTGTATGAGGGTTATCTCTTGGATCAAATTTCTTCCTTCTTTCTGCTTCCTCAGCTGGAACTACATTAAAACCCACTGGTATTTAGTAGAGGTCGCGATTTCAAGTTTACACATAAAAATGGGTTCGCTTCTGGTTATGTATCTATACTTACTACATATAATGGGTGTATTGCATTTCTTGAAAATTCAAGAATCTTGAAAACTTAAAATTTATTTAAGGAAACACACGATTTAAGGAAACACACAAAAATATAAAAGTTGACTCGAGAATACATTAATGTAAAAGTTGACTCGAGAATACATGAAACTGAAACAGGATTTTAAAGATCCATATAGTTATAATTATATTTTGGTTAAGTGTATTGTGTAACCAAAATATTATCTGCTGCTATAAAATCCCATTGCTATGCACGGGTACTCGTCTAGTTATCTCAAACAGGTCAAATAAAATTATTTATTAAAGTCAAGTGGTGGAGTCACCCAAAGTCTGTATGTAATAGCACCCCCCTGCTAAAACATGTTACAACCCTGACGCGTTTAGACCAGCCCGTCTTGGTATCACTAATAATTACTCTAGGAATGACATTAAAGTCAAATACACATCAAATAAAAATGTCAACTCACTAGGAGGTAACGAGCCAGCTGGCAGCCTAGGGGCAACTACAGCCGGATGATTCTGAACACGTACGAGCAAACTCTCAGATGGCTCAGTAAACACAACTTCATCATATGATTCAACAACGACGGGTTTCTTTACTGACATGGAACCAGAATCATCCTCTGGATACAACTTCAAGTGGTGATATCTGTGGACAGTTTGGAGCCCATCAAACTTCAGATTGTAAACTTTTAACAAATTATATTAGACAGATACAAATCAGAGCATTCTATTAAAGGGGTGTTTAGTTGTGTGAATCAGATCAAATTTTCAGTTAAAGAATATTGGTGTTCCAAATTTAAACAAATTATAAAATGCTTTGAATGTTTAGCGTATTCTGTCTATCCAAGGAATTAATACGTTTAATTACCAAAAAAGGGAAACTGGGAGTGCGAGTCTCGCAAATTAAATGATAAGTGATAAATAGGTAATTTATCTTATCTTTAGCAGTTGGAGGTGGTAAAGTAATCAAATAATCATAAACAGAATTTCTTTATTCAAACATTAATATCTATACATTGTTATCCAATACGCCAATAATCAGTTTCGGAAAGAAAAACCAAACACGCATCTTCTACACCTATTAGAGATGTCAAACTTAAAACTGAAGTCTGCAAACAATTCAACAGTTCCCAAAATGAAATTTAATTTCATTTTTCCATTCTTTTAAAAGCTTGTGCACCGAAACCTGAAGTCATGGTTGAATCGTACTGCATTTATGCAATACAAGGTGAAACAATCTTTAAGACACTTAATGCTTAGACACTAACTTTGAAACAGTGAATATGATCTGATCAAATTTGGACGGTGAAATATATATTTGCTCTTAATCCCTTATAGAATATGTATGTAAAATTACTGCTTACAAGAATAAGGAAGAACTTACAGATGGAGCGGTTTATCAGAAACATCACTGTGAAAATGAAGGGTAATAGCAATTTCAAATTCACCCCAACCGGATTCCGATAGCTCAAATGGAGGAGATTCCACCACCCGCATTGGATTATTAAAACTGGAATGCAACTGAAACACAACTCGTTTAACCATTACACTAAGATCCTCGTTAGTTGCTCCCCTGACATAAACCGTCCATCTGTGAGACTGATACCTAATACCAAAAAATACCACATCATAAGACTTCATGTTACCATCTTTTCAAACAATCTTAAAAAAGATCTTTAACAACTCACTCGCTTGCTTTCTTTCCGAGCCAGAATGCAATGTTGCCATAAACAATCGGAAGACTAACTTCAGCATCTTTAAGCTTCTTCGCCAAACTCTGCAAAAAATAATATCAAACTTTAACGTTCAACATCTCGTTGATAAGGCTTTGTTTGAAAACCATTCACGTATACTCAAAAACACTTATATGAGCACATCTAAGCTTAGTAATAAAGCTCTGAATAAAACCCAAAACAACAAATACGGTAAATTGCAGCAAACTATAACACACTTGCTTCATTTTTCCATTGCTTACTTGACATACCCACAGTTTCGTGCAATTGCCAAATAGTATGTGAAATAATTGCACAAAAATATAAGAATGTTAAGTGCAAGTATGTTACAGGGTGTTTGTTTTAGCTTATTAAAGGATTTATGAGCTCATTTTTTTGGCTTATTTTCATAAGCTCGTTTTCTCGGCATAGTTATGAGCTTATTATAACTTGAATAATAAGCTCGTAAGTCAGAAAGTAACCCAAAAAATGGGCTTGTGAAAACAAATTAAGCTCATAAACCCCAAACTAAGCTAAAGACAACACCCCCTACATACAGTGAAACGAAGTTTTTGGGGTGCTTGTTTTAGCTTATTTCTGGGCATATGAACTTACCACAGGTTACATTCCATAAGCTCATTTCTTTCGGCTTAGAGATGGAAAATAGTATCATAAGCAGGATACATTTTCATTTCAATTACCTAAAAGTTATAAGTAACAACACTAATTCCTTGATCAAAATCCTATAAAACCCTAAACCCACAATTTAAACCCTAATTACAACACACCCATCAATAATCAATCAAATGTAATAGCAAAAAAACAAAACTTTAGTCACAGAAACATAATTTCACCATAAATAAGCTAAAAACACATAAAAAAAAAAACAAGATTATGGCCAACTTGAGGATAAAGATGAAAAGGGTTGTATAAATTCAATATTTTTACCTTGTTGGCATCATTATCATCGGAAGATCGAACCATTTTGGTGGGGTTTGATTTGGGGGTGATGTGGTTCGAAGATTGTTTTTTTTAATGAATTGTGTGGCATTTTTGTAAAAATATTGTACTATGTCTTTTATTATTATTATTATTATTGGGAGGGGGTTTAATATTTCTTATTTAACAAATTAAATGACCAAACTCGAACACGACATGTTTAGTAAACTCAGCCAAGAACGTTAGGCCGGAGGGTAAGAGTTCGATAAGGGGCGCATCACCCTTTTTGTCGTGTGGCGGATAACCATACACACCTTAACGGAACCCCTCTTTCCTCTTGAGCCATTTTGTCTTGTCTAATTTTTTCTTAAACATAAATTTATATAAGATGAATACTTGAATGTATTATCGTTTTTTTTCATTAGTTACTCTCTTTCTTTAGAAATTTAAATCTTTCATATATGTTTATCGTTTTCACCTCAAAGTTCATCTCAGATGGGTCCAAACAATTCTACTAAAAATTTCAAAGCACCCACCTCATCTCGACGATCATGTTCTAAGGCCTCTCGTACACCCACTTCATCTAACAATACTTTTCTGTTATGACCCAATATTATCACTTCACACACATATATTTTAAAGAGAGAGAGAGAAAGAGGTAGAGAGAGGTGAAGAGAACTATGTGTAAAATAAGCTTTGATTAATGAACTCCCACACCCTCCTAAGACTAATGCTAATGGCAACACCACTTCCACAAAAGCAACCCTGCCACGTCAGCGCCACCTCAGCTTTCTCTCTTCACAACTCCACCCCAACCACAATTAGCTAGTGGTGACCACAAAAGCAACCCCATTTTTTTGCATGCTTTGTACTACCATTTGAATATTTTACTCCCAAATTAAAGCATTGATCATTCAAAGTTTCGGTTGGTGAGGCAACCGAATTGTGAAAAAAGTTGGAAGGCAACGCGTTGCTTTTGGGTTGTGCTAGGGGAAGTGACTGCGTCACTTTTGGGGTCACTTGGTGAAATCCAACTCCCATTAGCAATAGTCTAACAAGCCTAGGAGGGTTTATATATTTCTTACACTAGGCCTCAATGGGCCGGACCTTGGACCCTTAATGGGTCGAGCCTTTTGGCTTTACATTTAATACTTAGACTAGCACTATTACTAACTATTATACGTTAACATAATACATTACTTGTTGACTCATTAATGATCGTCACTTTTAATGCTAACAATCTCCCCCTAAAGGGACGATCATTAAGATCTCTCTTTGATTACATAAATGATCAACACTTCTAATGTTAACAATCTCCCCTAAGGGTGATCATTGAGATCTCTCTTTTGTGACCTTGATCTTTGATCTTCGAAGCTTGTTGTCTTTGAACTTTGAGTCTTGTTGTGTAATAGCTTTGCTAGATCCTTTGTTCCAATCATGCTTTGTGATCTTTAGTATAATCTCTTGATCTTTCTTGCCTTTGATCAACATCTTCAAATATTGGTGTCTTTACGTCTTTTCCAACATGCTCATACTTTGTTTGACTTTGAATTTTTGTGAAGTTCTCTTTTCTTTGAATTTGACTTAGAAATGTTCTGAACTTTGCTTTGCTTTGATCTTTGAAGAGAGCTTTGCAGGGTATGAGCATGTGGATCTTTGAGTGATGGTAACGGTCTTTCTCTAAGGAATATTCATCAGTACCTGCATTAAACAGTTAGCAATAAAATATCCGGTACTTACAGGTTCGGAATTAGAGATTTTTAACAGCATAGTGTGAAAAACTCTCTCTAATCCTAGCCAAGGCCGTTCCTGAATCAGATACCCCCGAAAGGGCTTACAAGATCCATCGAAGTACATCAATGATTCAGGTGAGTCGCTGGAGATCACCCCACGACTGTTGACCATTTGAGATATAGTAACCACCATAATATGTAAGGCAAGATCAGTAGATCTCATAAAAGACTCTTACAACTTGTGCCTTTTTGGCGAACACAAGTGTATGCAATTGGAAGTGTATCCTAAGAGATCTTTTGATGAATCTCATGGCTCTAGACTCGATTACGTATGTTTTAGTTTTAGTCGTCTGAGGCATGGAGCAGAGGGCATCCTTTTCAATATCAACACATCTCAGAGTGAGAGGTCGATTGATTATACAAGGTTCTCCGTGAGAAATGAAACAAGTACATTTTGAGAGATACTCGAGTGGCTGGAAGCTTAAGTGCAATGCGTCACTGGGTTCATAACGTCTTGTCTTCAATACCGATGTCACCATAGTAACAACTAGTAGCATATGTATTGAACCCGGTTTCTGCCCTAAGGTTGAACATATGGAGGGCTATTTCTTTTCACCTTTTCATTTACTTTTCTTTTTAATTCTTCAACTCCTTCTTTTTCCTTTTCTCATTTACTCCTTTTTTCAATCATACCTAAGGACTTCTAAATCTAATCTATTGGAATTGTCCTCGGGTAGATCCCTCCGGCTCTGGCGGATCATTGGACATAAACCTAACCATAATCACCTTATTACTCCATGATTATCCTAGATTTATTGATCATATGCCATAAAACCTTTTGTGAAAATCTCTCAAAGTGTTTATGATTATAAAACACATTTTGTTAACACTTTGAGAGTTTTGCATTTTCTTAAATACTCCCCCTTCACATGTGCTTATATTTTCAAGATAAATTTGCACATGTTGGGTAGAGTTCGCACCTTTTTAAATTGATTGATTTTCATTGAACATGACCGATTCGAGACACGCTTACATCACTAGTTAGACTAGCTTGAAATTATTACTCGTCCTGGTCAAGTTCAAGGAAAGTCTCTCGAGACGGTACACTCTACTTAGACAAGTCCTATTTGAGACACGCTTACATCACTAGTTAGACTAGCTTGAAGTTATTACCCGTCCAGGAAAAGTCTTTTCGATTAATGACATTTAAGCTTCATCAATTCATTGGTTATGTCTGAGTCGAGCTCTTTTGAGATTCAAGAAGATCACATTTTAATCACATTTCTCCCCCTCAAAATAGCATATCCATGGTATTTTTGATACCGATTGATTAAACTCTTTGTTTTTGGATAGCTTATGGGGAGAAACGGATGTTTGTTATTTTCATATTAGTTTCTTTTAAGCATGACTTTTTTGGAACATCTTTACATTACTCCCCCTAAAAAATAGAACATTTTGAGTAAATTAAAGCTTTTAAGGATTTGAGGGAGTAATATCTTGAGCAAAATTTTGAAAAGTTTTGAAAACATTTTGAATAAATTATGCTCAAGATTAAGAAGACATTGATAATATTTTTGTGAGAAGTCTTCTTTTTCATTTAGGATTGTCGCATCAATATTTACAACAGGGTCCTTTCTTTGAAAATTGCGGGTTATGCACTGTTATCTGTACATAAGCCATTATGTTTTTAGGATAAGTGCTCAAAAAAATTTAAAACCTTTGTGTTGATTTAAGCACTTTCCTTTCTTTGAATAACGAGTCCTTAGCTAAAGTACTAAGAAGTCATTATGTGATAGATTAAACAACAACCTTTGGAACCCATTTAAGCACAGCGCCAATGGGTTTACTATATTAAGTTGTGTCAATCCGAGATAGAGAAGTTGAATTCCAATGAGGGGACTTAAAACTGGTGTTTCATTTTGAAATAAAGCTCGAGGAATCAATGGTGATTTAAAACTCTTTCTTTTTTGAAAGTTGTTTGAGAAACCCGATGTCCCTCTTGGAGTGTTAAAGCTTGAAAAAGAAGTTTTCCATCAAGTGTTGAAACTCAGCGTTTCATTTCGAAAATTCGTATTTGAGATGAATGGAAACCTTTCAGAATTTGGATTTTTCAAAGCAGAGCCATTCTTTTGTTGTAGCGGAAGCATTTCAGAGTATGAATATTTCAAATGTTTTGAACGGCTTTGCTTTGGTTTCCTCACTGGCTTTATCGGAGTAAAACTAGAGTATGGAGTTTGAAAAACTTGATTCTTTTCTTTATGAGCACTTGCAGTTGAAAACTTTTGAGGAGTAAATGTTTTAGATAAATTAGGTTTCTTTGAAAACTGTCTTCCTTTCTGCAAAGAATAGGTGGTAAACTGAGAAACCCTTTTTGAAAATGATTTTGAAGATTCACCCGTGTAAACTTTCTCTGAAACACTTACTTGTTGTTTAGACTCGTTTGAAACTTGAGATTTTCCTTTTGACCGGTTAAGAACATCAAACTTTGCTTTTAAGGCATTGTATGAAGTTCTCAAATCATTGTATTCTTTTTTAAGAGAAAGATGATCTGATGATGCCAGTTTTTCATGCAAAGAAGCATTTTGATTTTTAAGATGTGCAAAATATTTTTCATATTTGTCTGTTTCGATTGAAAAATCATTTTTGGCATCACCAAAATCCTTGGTTTGATGTGCAATCGTCTTTTCCAATTCAACAATGTGCTTTTGAGGCACAAATTTTTCTTTCTCAAAAAGATGATTTTGGACGATTTGAGAGTCAGATTTGTTTGAAATTTGATTATGAACTCTCGACCGCTTGATTGAATCAAACAAGTTTTTGTAAGTCTGTTTCAAATGCTCATTTTCTTTTTGTAATGATGCCACAACATGTTCCAACTCAATATTTTTTGTATCACAAATTTCATCAAAAATCTTTTCTTTTCCTTTAAGTACCGATGTCATAGAGTTTTCAGAAGACATTTTATTTTCCTGCAGTTTGAGTTGAAAAGAAATACTTTGTGCTTCAAGTTTTGTTAAATCTTTCTCAAACTTTGCAGTTCTTTTTGACAATTCATCTTTGACATCAGCTGCTTCTTTTGAAAGCTCGGTGATTTTCTTTTTGAGATAAACATTTTCAAATTTCAAAGGAGATGTTTGTTCAAAATTCACATTCTCATACTCATGGCTGACAGATACTGACTTGAATGACTCTATTTGATTTGTGAAAAATTCTTTTTGAATGTCAAGTATTAAGCATTTTTCATCAAATTCGTTTTCAAGAGAGTGAACGTACTTTAAGTCTTCTCTCATTTCAGTGACAAGATATTTTTCAAAGTTATCAAAACTTAAGTTGATATCTTTCACACGAGGTTCAATCTCATCTTTTAAAATCTTTTTGACTTCAATTTTTAGATGTAAGTCCAATGAAAGTGGATTAGAGAAACCATTAATGTTGTATCGTTACTTAATACCGATGACTTTCAACATTTGCTCAATGTGATGTTTAAGATTACAAAACTGTTTCCTTGCTCTATTTTGCCATAACTTAGCATCATAAGTAGCAAGTTGAGCTTCTTTGAAATATCTTTTTCACATTTGTGTCTTTCCTTTTGAAAGGTTCTTTTGGAATATCTGTCAATTGTGTACAACCATACACAAAGTCGTGGTACGAGAATGAGGTTTTTCTTTGTTTTACTTTCAAACGTTTTTCCTCTTTAGATTTTAAAATATCTTGAGATTCAAACAAAAGGTCATCTGACAATAACAAAACAGGTGTCAGCTTTTTTACTTTGTTTAAAAAACACGATTTTCCATTTTCCAAATCATTTTCAAAATGAGCACTATTCACAAAACCAATTCTAGATGTTTGTTTAGAAATGTCATCATCTTTTGTAGGTATCATGTTGAAAGTCTGAGTAGTCTGTCCCAATTTTCGACGTTTGTTTTCAAGATCGTTTGCTCGTTTAAAAAACTATTGGTTTTCATTCTTAAGTTTTATGTTAACAATCTCAAAATTTGAAGTGGTTTTATGAAGCCTTGAATTTTCACTTTTTAAATCAGAGTTCTCTTTTAAAAGCGCTTCAACCTTTCTGTTGTTAAAAACCATTTGTTCATCCAGTTTTTGAATGGAACATTTTTTGCGAAAAACAGCTTCTCTATAACTAACTTCAAGTGCTTCTTTTTATTTTAAAAGTGTTTAGATAGACTCTCCATTCATTTCAAACTTCCGAGCTTGAGACTTAAGGTTCGATATTTCAATTTCAAGTTCAGCTTTGGTTTTTGTTACATTTTCAAAACCTTTTCCCATTTCCTTAAATCTCTCAAGCTCTTTTGTCAATAAGAGATTCGCTTGCTTAGCTTTGCGATTGTCCTCTTTGCACTTATCGAGTTCATGTTTGAAATTATTGATTAAAGAAGCAAATAAGGCACGATCTTGTTCATAAGTAGATCCATCCTGTGCAGGCTCACCTCCATTAGGATCCATATCTGGAGTAGCAAGAGTGATATTACTATCATTTTGTTCCACCACATATGTGTCACTAATAGACTCAGGATGCGCAGGATGTGTCTGATCATGAGCAAACACATTATCGAACACATAATTATCATTCTCATTTGAATGTTATATCGTAGCCAATATCTCTGTGTTAAATGAAGGTCTGATGTGATCATCCTCGGTATCCTAAACATCTTCATTCATGTGTGTACCATCAGTATCTAAATCATAGCTTGGACTGTTGCTTTCAATCTGCTGTTTCCGCTTCTGTTTGAACATCTTTGTCTGTCTCTTTTTCAATCACCTCTGTTTCCTTTAACTGCATCTCTTTAAATTAGCTCTGTTTCTTTTAACTGCATATCTTTTTCAATCTGGTCTCTTTCCTGTTTCAGCTTCTCAATTTCATTTAACTCAGCTTCCTCAGCATTAAGTATCTTTTCGAGTTCACCCATGTTGTTGATGCATTTAGTTCTGAAGGTCGTATAGCTTACCCAAAATCTTTGGTAGAATGCATCGATAAACTCTGACTGGTTCATTATCAAAGGGTTAAATATACTCTGAAATTGAGTTTGGATCACTTTGAGAGCTTCCTTGCAGTTACGCGTATGAAGTTCTTCTTCATTAAGTTGCTTTTCAAGTTGATTCAGGCTTTGGATGAGTTTTTCTTTGAACTGATGAAATTGGACTCTGATGAAGTATTCAAATGCTTGATCGAACCTTTGTTCATATCCAGATGTTTATAATCTTCTCAATTTGTGACTTGAACACTTTAAACACTTTCATTGAATCTCTTTCTTTTATTTGCATTTCCTTTTCCATTGTGTTACGATGTGTGAAAAAGTTGATCTTGGATCGGTTCAACGATAAAGGGGTTGTGTTTGGTGAAGATGAAGGTAACTTTCCTTAGTCAACCAAGAATTCTCGAAACTTTTATCTTAGAAAAATTTCTCGAAACTTTTCACCAAGAAAAATTTTCGAAAATTTTTTGGCTCAAAAAAATTCTCGATAGTTTTTCACCAAAAGTTTTCGAAATTTTTCTGAAATTCCGAAAATTATCACCAAAACTTTCTAAATTATACAATTTAGAGAGTATACCACGAGTCGAAGTGTTTTCTCACTTATACAAGCAAGGGAAACACCGAGTAATCCACCAAATCGAAAGAAGTCGTCTAGAGAAAATTTTCGAAAAGTGGCCAAAAAAGTTCTCGATAATTAGGGTTTAAAGTTCTCGATAATTCGCTAGAATTTTGATTTTGCTTAAAGCACACCCAAATGAAGTTTTTGTTCCACGATTCTTGTACTTCTAGCCTTAAAAACACAAAAGCTTGAAGAAAGTTGCAAACTTGATGATTTTTGTAAAAATTTTAAAATTCGCAATTTCAGGTTAATTACTATTCCCGGAAAATTTCACTATTCATTTTTACTATTCATTTTTGCCAAAATTTGATTTTTGTTCCTTGGCCTCGAGTGATAAATCATTTCCATGGTAAATTAAAAGTTTGACACTCATCAGATCATTTTCGTGAAAGTTAATAAGGAATTACACGTTTTAGGGTAAAACGTCATTCAAAAATTCTACGCACAACGAAACTCGACCGCGTTAAGTGACCCCGCATCAGAAAAATGTTTGACACACTCATGATTTATTTGAGAATTAATCATGACTGAGAAAAACATGACCAAAATAAGCCTCGGCCGTGAAAAACTGGAATTTTCAGTTTTAAGCGTTTTTACTCAGCCGTAACCTTAGCCTATACCTACACCGCGTTTCTAAGACGATTTGAGTTTTCAACTTATTAGAAAAAGTCAACATATTTTTCCCTCCTCCTTTGACCAAAAATCATTCCTTGATTTTATAAGTCATTCCTTGATTTTTAGGCTTACGGTTTGATGTCTAAAAGACATTTAATACCAACCGACACTAGACTGAGCCCAGTCTAGACATTATAAATCATTTTAAATCATTTTTATCCTATTAGAAAAGTAACATTTTACTTTTCTCAATTTTACGCAATATTCGTACGTTTTACGTATTACGCGTTTTAGACCCGTGTTTCCAGTTTTTAGGAGGGTTTGAGCACCCCAATGGAACCTACCTCTCATTTTATATTTTATTATGGAGTGTCATGACATGTTTAACCATACTTTCAAGTTCCATATTTTTACGACACCCGGTTTTACGTTTTGTGACGTAACAACTTACGGTTGGCATTTCCCGGAGTCAAAACTCATCCAATACTTAGGATAATATCATCCAAGGCACACTTCATCCTCCCTAGACTTTGTGAACTGCCATATGGGGGGGGGGGAGTCACTCCCTAATGTGGCTTTGTAACACCCCCAATTCATGATGCAGTGGAATTCAACTTGGGTGTTACTCGACGGCACAACAGTCATAATAATAGAAAACGATCTCTAACCGAGTCGTATTAAAAAGAGTTGTCATTCATATTTATTCAAATATATCAGAGTTTACATAGTAAGGTCCCAAAAAGGTTCCATGTTTCAAAATACATCAATATAAAGTCTTTGATGTTTTTATCGAATGACATAGTAGTTTATAGCCTTCTTCCTTTAGTACGTGCCCTTCCGCTCCATTCTTGATTATCATGGACCTGAAATACATGCTTAAGAGGTCAACACAAAGGTTGAGTGATATTCATAGAGTTTGTTTAACGGTTGAACACAATATGTTGGTAGTATGAGTTAATTAGACTCATACTTATGTTAGAAAACAAAACAGTTATTATTATATACTAAGCTCATGCAACCAATACGTTAACGGGTACCAATATCAATCAGCGGTTTTGTTGCCCCGGTAAGTACTTTGCCGTCATACTTAATGTTTTCAAATATAGTGCATTTGTTTGAACTAATCTGCTCAAACAAATGGGATTCGTCAATCCCAATAGGCCTATTCACAATACTCGCGCTCACTAATACTAGTGATTAAATGGTTCATGATATGGGGCCTAGGATTGGCAAGGTAGGTACTTAGTAATAATAAAACAATCAGGCAGCATACAGTTTCAAAGCATTGTCTTCGGTTTAAAAGTAGCATGTATTCCCCCCAAGGGTTTGTAAAACATTAAAGTAATGTAAAGTGGGGCTATGAACTCACCTTAAGTAGGATAGCAAGTAATGAAGGTGATGGTTGGATCGTGTAGGTTTCTACGAGCAACCTATAATAGAATGTTGCGACTTAGGATCGGAATGAAGAATATGAATAAGTGCCTATATAAATATCTTGCATTTAGTCCATGATGTGGTATGATGTATATTGTAAGTTTTTGAAAGAAAAGATTCATGAAACATGTATGTTTTATATATCGTTTACTACCGTTCGGGCCGACATAATTCAGAAGTCATGTTAGTAAGCGTTCGAGGAGCCAGGACACTTTAATTCGTAAATCCACAACTTATCTCGACGGCTTACATAATGAACTCCTCACATGAGGCTCCCTACTATTGTAGTAGTTGATAAAATATATAGATATAAGTTTTGATCCGAAAAGTTACATGTCCGATATTTGAATAAACTTAGGAAAGTTTATTATTACATGAAGATTGTTATTAGGGTAAGTTTCATAAGTCTTGTATGACAATTTCTCTTTGTATTATCTCATGGTTTTTTTTAAGTGAAGTAGATCCAAATTGCTTGTTCAAGTTATCGCCAATTCCTTGTTTCATGTTTTCGCCTAAGTAAGTTTGTATGGTCATTTAGTCATGGCCTTGCCATGACCTTTGGTCCTTGTTCCATGGTCATGAGACTCAACCTTGGCTCTAGCCATGGTTGTGGTCTTTATTATAGGTCATAAGACCTCTTGTTCCTTTTAAAGTATAACCATAATATAGTGACTTATAAATATGTAAATAGCTGTTAAGAAACTGAGAAATATCTCATTCGTTATTGATTTTCTGGAGACGTGCTCCTGAGTTTTTGAAGAAAACGTGATTCTGGACAACTTTCGTGATTTAACTTTTTCATGAAACGGACCAGAAATGCCTCTTTTTGCGTGTTTTAAGTTTCTGTAACAGAAACTATTTTGGCAGCTTTGCCGCAAAGTTTTGGTAACTTTAAATCGTCATAACTTTTGACTCGTATACTCGTTTTAGGTGGTTCAAATTGCTATGGTTTCCTTGTTAAGTCCTCTACTGTAATATGTAATGATCCAATATCATAATTTTACCATTTTGATCAGGTCTTACCAAGAAAGTCACTAGTTTACTTGTTTTAATAACTTATCTTAACAATCAATAACAATAACTTGTTTTACTCATTTTTATACATCATGGACATGCATACAAGACATAATATAGCAAGAATAATATGTAAATAACATGAACATGATTATTTAACAAGAAGCATGTTAGGGTTTGGCTTACAACTTTTGGCTTTCAAATAAAGAAAGGAAGTAACTAGTAAGGATAGGACTTTGATAGACTTGCTTCAACCCACTTCACTTCATGCAATCTTTCTACTCTTTTAATCTTGAAAGAGAGATGATGAAAGTTGAGGTGACTTGAGTGGATTCAAACTCAAGAGAAATCACCAAAGTATATGAGGTTTGGAAGTGTTTTGATAACCTAAGACCAAACTAGGGTTTCTACCTTGAACTTGCTCTTGAATCTTGCTAGAAATTAGAAGGAATAAAGCTAAGTGTGGAATGGTTTTGGGGTGGGATATGGACGGCACAAAGGGGGGAGGGGGGTATTTATATGGGCTTGAGGAGGTTACAAAACAAGACTTGTCAAAGCTTACATGACAAGCTTGTATACATGTAAACCATCCAAGGGTACTTAGCCTAAGATCAAGCCACACCAAGGGATGACTCCCCCCCTATTGGCGGTTCACAAGAGCTAGGGGGGGGGGGGGTGAGGTGTGCTTGGCTTGATAATATCCTAAGTATTCGGATGAGATTTGACTCTGGGAAATGCCAACCGTAAATGATTAGGCCTCAAAACGTAAAACCGGGTGTCGTAAAAATATGGAACTTGAAAGTATTGTTAAACATGTCCATATGTTCTATAATAAAATATAAAATGAGTGGTAGGTTCCATTTGGGTGGTAAAACCCTGCTAAAACTGGAAACATGGGTCTAAAACGCGTAATATGTAAAATGTACGAATATTGCGTAAAATTGAGAAAAGTAAAATGTTACTTTTCTAATAGGATATAAATGATTTAAAAAGACTTATAATGTCTAGACTGGGCTCAGTCTAGTGTCGGTTGGTATTAAATGTCTTTTAGACATCAAACCGTAAGCCTAAAAATCAAGGAATGACTTATAAAATCAAGGAATGATTTTTGGTCAAAGGAGGAGGGAAAAATATGTTGATTTATTCTAATAAGTTGAAAACTCAAATCATCTTAGAAACGCGGGTGTTGGTATAGGCTAAGGTTACGGCTGAGTAAAAACGCTTAAAACTGAAAATTCCAGTTTTTTTCACGGCCGAGGTTTATTTTGGTCATGTTTTTCTCAGTCATGATTTATTCTCAAATAAATCATGAGTGTGTCAAACATTTTTCTGATGCGGGGTCACTTAACGGGGTCGAGTTTTGTTGTGCATAGAATTTCTGAATGACGTTTTACCCTAAAACGTGTAATTCCTTAATAACTTTCACGAAAATGATCTGACGAGTGCCAAACATTTAATTTGCCATGGAAATGATTTATCACTCGAGAATATGAAATAAAAATCAACTTTCGGGAAAATTTCAGGAAAAATGAATAGTAAAAATGAATAGTAAAAGTGAATAGTAAATATTCCCGGGAATAGTAATTAACCTGAAATTGCGAATTGTTACAGGCTTGATCTCATGACTTAGAGCTTGGATGGTTTACGTGTGTTGAAGTGTACTTAGGAAGCTTTGACTAGTCTTGATAAGTAACCTCCTCATGGACCTATAAATACCCCCTCCCCCTTCTTGTTGCCGTCCATACCACACCCCAAAACACTCCACACTTAGCTTTATTTCCTTCTAATTTCTAGCAAGATTCAAGAGCAAGTTCAAGATAGAAACCCTAGTTTGGTTTTAGGTTATCAAAACACTTCCAAACCTCATATACTTTGGTGATTTCTCTTGAGTTTGAATCCACTCAAGTCACCTCAACTTTCATCATCCATCTTTCAAGAATACAAGAGTAGAAAGATTGCATGAAGTGAAGTGGGTTGAAGCAAAAGTCTATCAAAGTCCTTTTCCTTACTTGCTACTTACCTTTCTTATTTGAAAGCCAAAAGTTGTAAGCCAAACCCTAACATGCTTCTTGTTAAATAATCATGTTCATATCATTTACATATTATTCATGCTATATTATGTCTTGTATTCATGTCCATGATGTATAAAAATGAGTAAAACAAGTTGTTGTAATTGATTGTTAAGATAAGTTATTAAAACAAGTAAACTAGTGACTTTCTTGGTAAGAACTGATCAAAATGGTAAAATTATGATATTGGATCATTACATATTGTAGTAGAGGACTTAACAAGGAAAACATAGCAATTTGAATCACCCAAAACGAGTACCCGAGCCAAAAGTTATGACCATTTGAAGTTAGCAAAACCAAAACGCCGAAACTGCCGATACCTACTGTTTTGCATTCTGCCATTTTGAAAGTCACCCTTCTGGTCCGATTCATTAAAAAGTTAAAACACGAAAGTTGTTTGGAACGACGTTTTCATTCAGGATCAAAGAAGCTCGAGCCTTGAAAATGCTTTCCGAGTGATATTTTCTTCAAATTCTTAACAGCCCATTTATAGACCAAAATCATTATATATAGGTTATGGTTTATAAAGACCAAAGAGGTCTTATGACCTAGAATCAAGACCACAACCATGGCTAGAGCCAAGGTTGAGTCTTAAGACCATGGAACAATGACCAAAGGTCATGGCAAGGCCATGACGAAATGACCATGTAAGCTTACTTAGGCGTAAACATGAACCAAAGTATTGGCGATAACTTGAACAAGCAATTTGGATCTACTTCACTTAAAAGAACCATGAGATATTACAAAGAAAAATGGTCATACAAGTTATAAGAAAATTACCCTAATAACAATCTTCATGTAATAATAAACTTTCCTGAGTTTATTCAAATATTGGACATGTAATTTTCGGATCAAAACTTATATATATATATATATATATATATATATATATATATATATATATATATATATATATATATATATATATATATATATATATATATATATACTTTATCAACTACTACAATAGTAGGGAGCCTCATGTGAGGAGTTCATTATGTAAGCCGTCGAGATGAGTTGTGGATTTACGAATTAAAGTGTCCTGGCTCCTCGAACGTTTACTAACATGACTTCTGAATTATGTCGGCCCGAACGGTAGTAAACGATATATAAAACATACATGTTTCATGAATCTTTTCTTTCAAAGACTTACAGTATACATACCACATCATAGGCTAAATGCAATATATATATATATATATATATAGGCACATCTTCATATTCATTACTCAAATCCTAAGTCGCAACATTCTATTATAGGTTGCTCGTAGTAACCTTCACGATCCAACCATTACCTTCATTACTTGCTATCTTACTTAAGGTGAGTTCCTAGCCCCACTTTCCATTACTTAATTGTTTTACAACCCCTTGGGGGGAATACATGCTATTATTTTTCAACCGAACACAATGCTTTTCAATTGTATGTTTGCCTGATTGTTTTATTATCACTAAGTACTATCCTTGCTAAAACCAATATCCCTTATTATGAACCATTTAATCACTAGTAATAGTGAGCGCGAATATTGTGAATAGGCCTATTGGGATTGACGAATCCCATTTGTTTTGACTAAGTTCAAACAAATGCACTAATATTTGAGATTTAGGTATGTTAGCAAAGTACTTACCGGGATAACTCCGCCGATTGATATTGGTACCCGTTAACGTTTTGGTGTCATAAGCTTAGTATTTGATAATAATTGTTCCGGGCGTATAACAACGTGGCCCATCTTTGTTTTCCAACCATTGGTGTGAGCCTATAACTCACACTACCAACACATTGTGTTCAAACATTAAACAAACTCTATGAATATCACTCAACCTTTGTGTTGACCTCTCAAGCATGTATTTCAGGTTCATGATGATCAAGGATGGCACGGATACTCAAGAGGGCTATAAATTTTATTATCATTCGAAAACTCATTTAATGTGATTTGTAAACATGGAACCATTTGGGACCTCATTTTGTAATCTCTGATATTTATATAATTTGAATGATAAACCTTTTATAACGACTCTATTAGAGATTGTTTTCTATTATTATAACTGTTGTGCCGTCGAGTAACACCCAGTTTGAATTCCGCTGAATCCATGAATTAGGGGTGTTACAGATTGGTACCAGAGCCATGGTTATAGAGAAACGGGTCTAATTGAGACCTAAACTATAACTACACTCACAAACAAAAGCATTTTTATAGTCTTCTGCTCTCCGTGTCTTCCATCCTCCAGACGATTATGGACTTAGTAAGCATGATATGCTACACAAACATATTAATATATTCATATATACCCATTTTGAGCATTTCCCCGTAGACATTTTTATGCTACACAAACATAATTGCATATTTATATATGTACCCTTAACATAATTGAGCATTTCCCCGTAAGCATTTTATGCTACATGAACATATATAAGTATATTGATATATACACACTAGGCATTTTACACTACACGAACATATATAAGTATATTGATATATACATTCAAGTTATTTTCAATTATTTTATATAAACATATCTGCGTATGCCTATAGTAGGGCATTTCGGCACAACTACATTCTCCCAAATCATGTTCCTACTCCAACATTTTATGTCCAAGACATTGTAACTGATTGCAATGGTCTTTCCTATTTCCAAGACATTGTATGATACAATGGTCTCGTCTATTTTCCAAGACATTGTATTATACAATGGTCTTAATCATTTCTCAAATGTTTTGAGTCACACAATGGTCTAACCTACTTCCCAGACATTGTGAATTGCACAATGGTCTAATCTACTTCCGAGACATTGTGATTTGCGTAATAGTCTCTGGCATTATTCCATCACATCATCAATATCATTTCATATGATATCAAAAACCCATCACAATCTATCGATTTCCAAATAAGAAATATGAGATTTCTAAAGGACAAACTAATCCATCATCGACAAAAGCTGAAGTTTCTCTACACCCATCAAAGTTTTCTTCTGAAACCTTCATTGTTTAAAGTTCGTGATCCTGGCCAAGTATGGACTGCTTTAAAACTACCTAAAGCTTCCTTTCCACACGTATCTACCCGTACTATCCTCTATGCAATGGAATGTGAAAACATAGGTTACAAGTCTTGTATGGGCGGGACTTGCAACTGAATTGTTTGACATCGCCTTTATTTAGTGGACAGTTTCTCAAAAGCAACGGACATATCACAAGTATACCTAATTTAGGTATTTGAAATTTTTATCGAACCTTGGCTAAATATAGACTAGTCACCTATATTTAACCTAGGGACAGTGGAATATAGTCTGACTAACTATATTCGACTTAAAATTTTCAAATACTGAGAATAGTTGTACTAGGGTTATGTTTAGATTGATTTCCTACATGAACTCAATAAACCACCAGAATACTTTAAAACAATCTAGAGACACAATAGTGCCTTACCACTCAGCGAAATCTTAACACCTTATTTGTACTACCTAATTTCATTCTTGAAAGTTTTCATTTATGAGATAATCCGAACTACTATCTTGGGATAGTTATCAATTATTCTCTTCATCCCGTAGAAGTACTATCCTGTTTAGTTCCTAAGGATACCATTCCATCATAAACCTTTAAAATCTCTTAAGATTTTTAAAGCAAAACATCTATGCCTAAGAATATTAATGTTAAGCATACACTACACACTTTTGTTCATCAACATATCACATCACTATCTTCACAACCATTACAACCACAAGCTCATTAACAGATCTTGATGCACTTTTAAAGCTCAAATCATCCTTAGTTACACCACAAGCACCCTCATCAGCTTTACAAGTTTGAATATTCATCTTGTACTTTTGGAATACCAGTATCATCTCGTAATACACTACCTTGTAACTCACCGGCTAATTATAAATGTTGTGTTGGGAATTCTTAAGTAGGATGATTTATAATTATTTGAATGGATTGGGATGCCTTTTCATTTAAATAAAGAAATTGTAAATCACCGAACCATAAGTTTATATTTCCATATTTACATTGTTTGGGATGCCTCTCTATGTAAATAAAGAATTATAAACAAGTGGGCTTATTTATATCCAAAATAACACAAGTATGAAGTCAATAAACACTAGGTACAACAACAGATTACCTACTAGACTATGATGGCAACTACTATCCCAATTTCCATTGATATTCAACTACTATATCGATTACTAATGATATTCAACTACTATATCAATTTCTATTTGATATTCAACTATATCAATTTCTGTACAACTACTATACCAATTCCTATTAATATTCGACTGCTATATCAATTTCTTTTGATATTCGAATATTATATGAATCTCTATTAATCACTCTTACCCTACCTACATAAAAGTAAGCCTCATCCTACACCATACACTGAAACGACAAAATCAAACTACATCACCAGTAATCCCAGACTTTAGTCCTCATAAGTAACCACACCTCTTCATCGACACGACTCCAACATATAACACACATAGAACTTCGGGACGAAGTTCCCCGTAAGGGGTAGAGACTATAACAATTCGCAATTTCAGGTTAATTACTATTCTCGGAAAATTTCACTATTCACTTTTACTATTCATTTTTCCCAAAATTTTTTCCTAAATTTGATTTTTGTTTCTTGGCCTCGAGTGATAAATCATTTCCATGGCAAATTAAAAGTTTGACACTCATCAGATCATTTTCGTGAAAGTTAATAAGAAATTACACATTTTAGGGTAAAACGTCATTCAAAAATTCTACGCACAATGAAACTCGACCGCGTTAAGTAACCCCGCATCAGAAAAATGTTTGACACACTCATGATTTATTTGAGAATTAATCATGACTGAGAAAAACATGACCAAAATAAGCCTCGGCCGTGAAAAACTGGAATTTTCAGTTTTAAGCGTTTTTACTCAGCCGTAACCTTAGCCTATACCTACACCGCGTTTCTAAGATGATTTGAGTTTTCAACTTATTAGAAAAATTCAACATATTTTTCCCTCCTCCTTTGACCAAAAATCATTCCTTGATTTTATAAGTCATTCCTTGATTTTTAGGCTTACGGTTTGATGTCTAAAAGACATTTAATACCAACCGACACTAGACTGAGCCCAGTCTAGACATTATAAATCATTTTTATCCTATTAGAAAAGTAACATTTTACTTTTCTCAATTTTACGCAATATTCGTACGTTTTACGTATTACGCGTTTTAGACCCGTGTTTCCAGTTTTTAGCAGGGTTTGAGCACCCCAATGGAACCTACCACTCATTTTATATTTTATTATGGAGTGTCATGACATGTTTAACCATACTTTCAAGTTCCATATTTTTACGACACCCGGTTTTACGTTTTGTGACGTAACAACTTACGGTTGGCATTTCCCGGAGTCAAAACTCATCCAATACTTAGGATAATATCATCCAAGGCACACCTCATCCTCCCTAGACTTTGTGAACCGCCATATAGGGGGGGGGGAGTAACTCCTTAATGTGGCTTGATCTCATGACTTAGGGCTTGGATGGTTTACATGTGTTGAAGTGTACTTAGGAAGCTTTGACTAGTCTTGATAAGTAACCTCCTCATGGACCTATAAATACCCCCTCCCCCTTCTTGTTGCCATCCATACCACACCCCAAAACACTCCACACTTAGCTTTATTTCCTTCTAATTTCTAGCAAGATTCAAGAGCAAGTTCAAGATAGAAACCCTAGTTTGGTTTTAGGTTATCAAAACACTTCCAAACCTCATATACTTTGGTGATTTCTCTTGAGTTTGAATCCACTCAAGTCACCTCAACTTTCATCATCCATCTTTCAAGAATACATGAGTAGAAAGATTGCATGACGTGAAGTGGGTTGAAGCAAAAGTCTATCAAAGTCCTTTTCCTTACTTGCTACTTACCTTTCTTATTTGAAAGCCAAAAGTTGTAAGCCAAACCCTAACATGCTTCTTGTTAAATAATCATGTTCATATCATTTACATATTATTCATGCTATATTATGTCTTGTATTCATGTCCATGGTGTATAAAAATGAGTAAAACAAGTTGTTGTAATTGATTGTTAAGATAAGTTATTAAAACAAGTAAACTAGTGACTTTCTTGGTAAGAACTGATCAAAATGGTAAAATTATGATATTGGATCATTACATATTGTAGTAGAGGACTTAAAAAGGAAAACATAGCAATTTGAATCACCCAAAACGAGTACCCGAGTCAAAAGTTATGACCATTTGAAGTTAGCAAAACCAAAACGCCGAAACTGCCGATACCTACTGTTTTGCATTCTGCCATTTTGAAAGTCACCCTTCTGTTCCGATTCATCAAAATGTTAAAACACGAAAGTTTTCCGGAACAACGTTTTCGTTCAGGTTTAGAGAAGCTCGAGCCCTGAAAACGCTTTTCGAGTGATATTTTCTTCAAACTCTTAACAGCCCATTTTTAGACCAAAGTCATTATATATAGGTTATGGTTTATAAAGACCAAAGAGGTCTTATGACCTAGAATCAAGACCACAACCATGGCTAGAGCCAAGGTTGAGTCTTAAGACCATGGAACAATGACCAAAGGTCATGGCAAGGCCATGACAAAATGACCATGTAAGCTTACTTAGGCGTAAACATGAACCAAAGTATTGGCGGATAACTTGAACAAGCAATTTGGATCTACTTCACTTAAAAGAACCGTGAGATATTACAAAGAAAAATGGTCATACAAGTTATAAGAAAATTACCCTAATAACAATCTTCATGTAATAATAAACTTTCCTAAGTTTATTCAAATATTGGACATGTAATTTTCGGATCAAAACTTATATATATATATATATATATATATATATATATATATATATATATATATATATATATATACACTTTATCAACTACTACAATAGTAGGGAGCCTCATGTGAGGAGTTCATTATGTAAGCCGTCGAGATGAGTTGTGGATTTACGAATTAAAGTGTCCTGGCTCCTCGAACGTTTACTAACATGACTTATGAATTATGTTGGCCCGAACGGTAGTAAACGATATATAAAACATACATGTTTCATGAATCTTTTCTTTCAAAGACTTACACTATACATCATACCACATCATGGGCTAAATGCAAGATATATATATAGGCACATCTTCATATTCATTACTCAAATCCTAAGTCGCAACATTCTATTTTAGATCTCTTCTCTATAGCGGGAGGTCTCTTTCGTATCAAGAGTGTTTTGGGGAGGCCAGGGAAGACGGATTGGATCGAGAGGCGATGCTTATACCTCTTCTTTATCGATAGGATTCCTATCATTTGCAGTCTTCGGCGAAGGAGATAAGGGCGAGGGACCGAACATGTTCTATCCTCAACCTCCATCCGTCATTAGTAATCTCAATTCGCTTTTCCTATTCACTAGTACAATGCGCGCTACAACTAGGGGCTGCTCGTAGAAACCTTCACGATCCAACCATTACCTTCATTACTTGCTATCTTACTTAAGGTGAGTTCATAGCCCCACTTTCCATTACTTAATTGTTTTACAAACCCTTGGGGGGAATACATGCTATTATTTTTCAACTGAACACAATGCTTTTCAATTGTATGTTTGCCTGATTGTTTTATTATCACTAAGTACTATCCTTGCTAAAACCAATATCCCTTATTATGAACCATTTAATCACTAGTAATAGTGAGCGCGAATATTGTGAATAGGCCTATTGGGATTGACGAATCCCATTTGTTTTGACTAAGTTCAAACAAATGCACTAATATTTGAGATTTAGGTATGTTAGCAAAGTACCTACCGGGATAACTCCGCCGATTGATATTGGTACCCGTTAACGTTTTGGTATCATAAGCTTAGTATTTGATAATAACTGTTCCGGGCGTATAACAACGTGGCCCATCTTTGTTTTCCAACCATTGGTGTGAGCCTATAACTCACACTACCAACACATTGTGTTCAAACATTAAACAAACTCTATGAATATCACTCAACCTTTGTGTTGACCTCTTAAGCATGTATTTCAGGTTCATGATGATCAAGGATGGCACGGAAGGGCACGGATACTCAAGAGGGCTATAAATTTTATTATCATTCGAAAACTCATTTAATGTGATTTGTAAACATGGAACCATTTGGGACCTCATTTTGTAATCTCTGATATTTATATAATTTGAATGATAAACCTTTTAAAACGACTCTATTAGAGATCGTTTTCTATTATTATGACTGTTGTGCCGTCGAGTAACACCCAGTTTGAATTCCGCTGCATCCATGAATTGGGGGTGTTACAAATAGTACAAAATCAAGTGTGAATTTTTAAAGCTTGAATCTTTCAAAAAGATTAAAACTTTCTTGTTACAAGAAGTTTATAACACAAGTTTGTAATAAAAAAAGTGTTAAAACCACAAGAAAACAAGAAAAGTAAGAAAATTTTGAAAAAATTCATGTAACCAAGCTTAAAAAATACGAAATAAACAAACTCCCAACACTCCTAAATCATTGTTTGGCTCTTGATACCACTTGTTATGACCCAATATTGTCACTTCACACACATATATTTTAGAGAGAGAGAGATATGGAATTCTAGAGAGAGAAAGAGGTAGAGAGAGGTGGAGAGAACTATGTGTAAAATAAGCTTTGATTAATGAACTCCCACACCCTCCTAACAAGCCTAGGAGGGTTTATATATTTCTTACACTAGGCCTCAATGGGCCGGACCTTGGACCCTTAATGGGTCGAGCCTTTTGGCTTTACATTTAATACTTGGACTAGCACTATTACTAACTATTACACGTTAACATAATACATTACTTGTTGACTCATTAATGATCATCACTTTTAATGCTAACATTTTCATCTCGATATTCCTGTACAACTGCCCAACCATTTGACCACCAATCATTTTTTAAGTCGTAATTTTCAACTACCATACACGACAACCGAATCAAAACCAAACACAATGACAAATTATGTTTGCAACACAAAATCAATACAAATCGTCACCACCTTATAATCATTACAAACAAAAAAAAAATAAAAAAATCCACCTCAATACATCTAAAAATCACCTCAAGAACCTCAATATTTCCAACCATCATTTCATCTTCTAAACATCACCACGACATTATGAGATTCGCAATGACAATTCAGAAAAGATAACTCCGGAGACTCAACCCGAACCTGAAACCAGACCCGTAGTCACACAATAAAAAGGCAATGGGAAAAAGAAATTGGAGAAAAGATAACCGAATAGAGTTTTTATCACGCAAGATGAATACAAGAAGAAGAAGTAGTTTTCGCACAAAGATGGATCATCATGTCTTAAGATAACAAATTCGAAAAATAATCAAATACTTGCGAAATTTTAGACTTGAATCATCGAATGTACTCTCATTTTTTCACATTTTACTCTCCTTTCTATACATATCTAAGTGGATACCAATAATTCACCTCAAAATTTCACCACACCCACTTCATCTTGACTGTCATGTTTCAGATCTTCTCATACACCTACTTACTATAAAAACACTTTTCATCTCGATACTTTGTCCGCTCAATACAACTGTCAAACCATTTCACTACCAACCAGTTTTCAAGCAACAATTTCTAACTACCATACACAACAACCAAATCAGTGCTACCACATTCTAAATTCCAAACATCACCCCTACCTTACAAGATTCACGATGAAGATTTGGAAGAGGTAATTCCGGAGACTCAACCTGAACCTAAAACCAAATTCGTAATCACACAAAACAAGGCAAGACAAAAAAAAAAGAAAAAAAAAAAAAAAAAACCGAATAGAGCTTATCTCGTAAGATGGACACAATAAGGAGAAATACTTTTGTCACAATGATGGATTCTCATATTTGAAGACAAAAAATTCAAATTTAATCAATCTATTGCAGCATTTTAAACCACAATCCTCGAATACATCCATGACCGCCCTTTTGCTAAACACAAAAACACATCCATTAAGAGTTTATATGTAAATCGAACATAAAATTTCTTTCTTAAGTTGCTATTTAAATAATTAGTGGATACTACATATTAGATTTTTTTATTTAAAGCGTGAGTTAGTGAGAGAAATATATATGATGATATATCATTATCAATTTAGGCAACAAAAGGTTTATTATAAGTTGCAAGTTGTTGCAGATTTGTATCTTATAATATTGCAATTTTGTTAAAAAAAAAACAAGAAAGTTTTAAGGTGCAAATAACAAGTAAAATACATTTGTACTTCCTTAGGAATCGACTGATTTGATTGGTGAAAAGTACTTATCATAAAACGACACTTACTTGGAGTTGATCACTAAGATATCTGGTTGTTTGTTATAAGAGGTTTGCACACTTTGATTAAAAATCATTGATGTATGAAGATCGACGTTAACATTTCTCAATTCTTTAACAAATTGTAATAAAACCTAACTACCGTATCGAGTTTTATTACAACCAATTAAGCCTTAATACCGATTTACCAATTATGACATAACTAATATATCCAATCCAAATTTAGTTCCTCTGAACTAAGAATTATGCAGGAGTATATATGGTAGGATTATCTTATCCCAAAATTACCCTCCACCACATTATATCTTATGTATGTAACTCAAAGTCTACCTAGCATCCTCCTGGAATAGCACTATCAAAACTACAACAAATTATAAATAACTTACAGGGATAAGTGATTGTAAATGTCTAAGCTGTCATGAAATCCTTTAATGTGTAATCGTTTTTTCTATTAAATGTAGTGTTGAGCATCGGGTCAAAACTGATCCGAACCGACCAAAACTGAACCGAACCAAAAACCAACTTTGTGGAAGACATGAATCGGTTAGGTTCGGTTTTGTTTTGGTCCGTTCGTTTGGTTCGGTTTGTATTAGGTGTGTTTTTCTCGATTTTGGCTCGAACCGAATTGAACCGAACCGGTCTGAACCAAAACTGATAATCATAAATATATAGAATATGGTCGATTTGGTTTTGTTTGGACCGGTTCGAGTTGGTTTTTCTGTTCAGTTCGGTTTTGGTCTGTTTTGCTCGACCCTAATTAAATGTAATTTTATCGCTAAACCTCATATGTTGTGTACTAGATCTTGGATTAAAAAGATGATGATGACATGTCACTGACCAACAGATAAATAAATCAATATTCCGACCTCATCATGTTATTAGAGTTATTCTTAGACACTCCTTTCTCTTTCACGCAACAATCAACATACACCAAAATAATAAACACGCTAACATCATTCATTCTATACTTATCTTTATCATCTTTAATCTTTTTCTTTTCCGATCAACACATCATTTCAATAAACCGATGACAACTCATAGTAAACATTGATCATTTAATTTCAAAGAAATAGAATTTAACTTCAAGCCTTAGGAAGCAAATGTTGGTGCAACAAAAAAGACAACTAAAGCAATTACTTAACATTTTATTAACTGATTTAAACATATTGAAGTCATTGAACCACTCTTTCTTCCTCACTCTTTTGATAATGATACACCCCATCGACACCTCCAACATCACTTGTAGTTGACTTTGTATATGATCTCAGTTTTGTGTTGATGTCCAAATCAGATTGGGAAATCAATGAACCATATGTATATCATTTGTTTTTGTGGCGGATTTTGATGGTGGATAAAATGAATCGGGTTAAGAAATTTCGAGTTATTTTTCTTAAGGCCAAAACGCATATTAATACCCCAAACTTGGCAAAGTGGATCATCTAGTACCCTGAACTTTTAAGGGTGCAGAACGATACCCTGAACTTGACAAAATGGTTTTTTTTTACTACCATATACTAATTAACTCAAAAATAATATTTTTTTCTTTCTAAAATCAATTTAGTTAAGTATTTCTTTATTAAACAATCTATAGTAAAACTTTGGCTAGATAAATATGTTTTTTTTTTTCTTAAAATTTAATTATTTTTAATTATATGAAAATTAATATAGTATTTTAATTAATTACTTAAAATATAAAAATTATATATCTAGTATCTATTTTTCTAAAATATTTCTACCGCACTACTCTTAGTATATCTTCATATTATATTATTAAATGTTTGTTCAAATAATTTTTAGATCAACTTATAACTAACTATATCAGAGTTTTGTAATTTTTAACTTAAAATATGCATATAAAGAAATAAATAGTTAAGTTGTTATGCACTCAAAATTATTTTAAACAAACACTTAAAATATAATACAAATATCTATATATATCAAAATAGTGCGGAAAATTCACTTTCTAAAATGATTATTTCAAATATATATTATTCTCAATTACTAAAAGTAATATTATATTAACTAAAAAAAAGTTTAAATAAACTAAATTTTCAATAAAATATAATCCATTAATTATCCTAACTTTAACTATGCATAAATTAAAACATGATAAATTATGTAGTTAATTTAGTATATGGTAGTAGTAATTCTAGTTTGTCAAGTTCGAGATACTATCCTATATCTTTAAAAGTTTAGAGTACTAAATGATCCAGTTTACTAAGTTCACGGTACTAATATGTGCTTTGGCTTTTTCTTAATGTAGGTGTGCGTTCTTGATGTTTTTGGTGTTTTGTTGATTGTCTTCTTGTTGCTTTAGACATATGTTTTATAAGAGATGGATGTTTGGGAATAAGTTTAATACGAAGATATGCACGAACAATAACTATTTTTTTACTAATTGGTGACACATCATTATCATCTTTTTAATCCAAGATTTAGTACACAACATATAAGCTTTAGCAATAAAGTTACATTTAACAGAAAAGAAATCTTACACATTAAATAATTTCGTGACAACTTGAATATATTTAAGATCAATTATCTTTAACTTTCATCTTTTAACATGACCAAGTTTATCAATGAATCACAATAAGAGATAAACTACAATACAATTTATTTTAAGATCAAACATGAAATCAACGAAACAAATGAAATGAACCAAGTAACAAATAATCTTCAATCCAAGAGCACATTATTTCAAGTAAGTGTTTGTGAAATTAGCCCATGATTTGGACTTCAAAGTATAGCAACAAGTTTTTAATATAATGAAAAATGGAATGAAAACTAAACCGATGTGGGGTGCTTGATGATCTCGCCTGAGAACTTTACTAAGATCAATTAAAAATCAATAGGAAGTGTGGTGCGGCTCATTTGGGCATATTTGGGCTATGTTTCACATTATAGCTTAGATGGAACGCTTATGGCCCTCAGTTGGTTCATGTCCCAATCTCAAAGTTGAGACCTTGCTTTCCTGTTGTCTGAACGAAGAAGTTATAGCCAAAACACTGCCACAACGTCGGCATAGGTCATGTTTACATTGATTTCTTCATTTTATTTCTCCTCGATCCATCCTTTGTCATGTTTTGCTCCAATTATCCTCATTTCCTCATATCTTTATCAAGTTTCCTCTTACAAACCGGGAATTAAAAAAAAAAACTGCTCTGTACCCAAAGTTCAAATAAATTAACCTAATGCAAGTATAAAAACAATATTAACCGGCTAATAAACATTAAAATTCATCAATTAGTTTTCTAGTTAAATAGTTAAATCAAACTCCTTTCTTTAAAGTCATGGATGAAATAACTTATGCGATCTGCGTCTATTATACATTCCCGATAAATCAATAATCTATGATACATATGAGTTGATAAAAAGGGTCATCCAAGAATAATTGACACTTTTTCATTAGTAGGGATTTCTAACACAAAAAAGTCTACCAAGAATATAAATTTATCCACCTTAACCAAACCATTCTCAATTTTTCCTTTGGGTCTCTTTACAGAATTGTTAGCTAATTCTACCAGCAAATTAGTGGGGGCAAGCTCTTCTAATTTCAAGTTTAAATAAATTGAGTATGGCATAAGACTAACACTTGCTCCTATATCAGCTAAAGCATTAAAATATGTCCTATAGTACAGGGTAAAGAAAAACTTCCTGGATCATTTTCCTTAATAGGAACTTGTGTAGCTAAGTAGTTTATATCCTTAGCTTCATGCCTTTCCTTCTCAATTACCTCCTTTGTTGCCTTGCCACCATCTCGATCCTTCTTTAATCGTCCAGGAAAATGGATTGCTGGGCGAGTTGTTTCAGTCACCTGCTTAACCTAAAATATCTTAGAAGAGAAATTAGAAGAGTTATTAGAATCATATATATACTGAGATTTGGAAATTGGCTCATCAGAAGTTGTGATCGATTTAACTTGATCACGAAGGTTTGTCTCAGTTGAACTAGGGAGGCCTCCTTGTCCCCTTTCTTGAAGTATTTACCCATTTTGCCAATTTGAATTTCCAAAGCCTTAATTGAAGCTCCTTGATTCCTGATTTGAGTGTCAGTTGAAGCATGAATCTCTTTGATCAGGTTAGAATGTTCCTCATGTCTTTTTGCTAAATCTGCCATGAACTTGTTCAATGCTTCTTCCAACGTCTGCCTTCTTTCTTGGTAAGAAGGATTTCCATGTTCCCTTTGGTAAAAACCTGGTGCAGATGCTCTATATCTTCATAGTGAAGGGAAAGGCACACCAAATTGAGTATATTAAGCTTCTTCTTGTGTCTTTCCTTTTTCTTTTAATACACAATTCACATCCAATTTGAGCACCATACACTCTTTCATTTGTCTTCTTAATTTCCCTGCTAAGAACATCTAATTGAGCAAGAATAACAGCTAACCCATCAAAATTCTTACCTCCTTTATTTCTTGTTGATGCTCCATCATGCCACATTTGAGAGTGGCCAGCCATTTCTTGGATAGCCTTCTTAGCAGCTGCAACTCCCATATTAGGGATAGCTCCCTTAGAATCCAACATTTGTCTCTTTGCAACATCCAAACCTTTGTAGAACAAAATCACCTCCTGCATAACAGTCAAATAATGCTGAGGACATCTCAATAAAAGATCTTTGTATCGCTCCCAAGCCCTGTAAAGAGTTTCATCAAGTTCTTGCTTGAAGTTATTGATTTCCTCCATTCTTTTTGTAGTTCGTGAAGGTGGGCAATATTTCTTCAAAAACTTGGACTTTAGAATTTTCCAAGTTGTAATAGATCCAACTGGCTCATTCCTTAGCCATCTATTAGGAGCTCCACCTCCAGTAAGTGTAGCAGGGAAGATACGCAGCATGAGTTGATCTTCATTCACATCAAGAATATGGAACAAGTCAACAATCTCCAAAACCTTTTCAATATGCTTATTTGCATATTCATTATCATTACCACTAAAAGTATTGTCTCGTAGCTCCTTGAGAAATTGTCCTTTGAGTTCAAAGGACTTATCTTTGTCGAATTTTGGCCTAAGAACACCCGAACCATAGTCATCTCGGGTCTTGGTCATGTACACTTCCATAGTTTGTTCCGTCATTGTTTCTTCTTCAAACTGATTCTTGTGATCAGAACATAACTCAAATTCCGGTGAATCCGATTGGTCAAAACTCCATGTTTTGAAAAGCCTCCTTAAAGAATGTAAAACTTTTTCATGTTCGTCAAAAGGTTCAACTAGTACCTCCTTAGAACTTCGGGTCATGCACTACCTGCAATCAAGAGTAATATATCAATAAGATAGGCTCTGAAGAAAAAACAAAACCAGAAAACTAGATACAAAAGAAACTGAAGTGCTATCACAGAGAGTTAATACGTCGTATTCAGGGTAATGAATACGCCGTATTGCTATTAAAGTTCAAATAGGTTGTTATAATATGTTTAAAAATTGATACGTAGTAGGCCGTATGTAAATTAAATACTCAGTTATGTTTAAAAATTTTAAATACGTTGTATCCACAAAAGTGGATACGTCGTATCTGTATAAATTTGAAAATAAAGTTTGGAAAAACAGGATACGCTGTATTCAATAAATTGGATACGCCGTATATAAATAGTTAATTTGAATACGCATTATAAGTTTCAGAAATCAATATGCTGTATCCAGATGAGGGAATACGCCGTATTGGTGATTTTGACAGATTAATAGAAAGCAGATAACAACAGTGAAATAGTAGAAACAAACAAAAACAGACAAACACACTTAGAAACAAATAAGACACATAAAACAAAATACAAACTAACTAAAAACACCAAAATACCAATAAACCTAGTAAAAAGATAAAATCACTCCCCGGCAGCGGCGCCAAAAACTTGATGCGCTTTTATAGGTCTATATATTTTACCAAGTTTTAATATTTATTTTATTGCTGAACCAACCTACACTAACGAGTAGTGTACCCGATCAATATAGCTAGTTGGATAAGTACGAGTCGTTTGTCAGGAGTGATTTACTAATTAACTAATCCTAAATGTATTATATCTATCTAATTAAATTGAAATAAAGCAGGGGGTTTAGCCTAAGAGACTCACATGAGTTTTGTTTTCTAATTCAAATGCTAAAGCAATTAAATAAACTAAATAACGCAAAATAAACGAAAAAAAGTAAAGAAGTACTAAATCAATATTAAGAAGAACATGCTACTAAGTCTATTCCAATTACGTGTTCTTAACATGTTTTACTAGTGCAATGATTACTATCTATCCTCGTTGGTGATTTACGAATGTAAATAAGGTAGATTCTTCTTCCATTATTCTAGGCTCTAATGTAGGTCAGTGCTGTCACCATTAATGAAGCCCGCATAATGAACTTCAACTACTACTTATGATTTATCTATAGTGATCTATTTACCAACCTATTTACCATATTCACTTGTTATCTACCTAATAGTATTAAACTCATTAGTCACAATAAATAAACCTCCCTATGGCTCTATCAAACTTAGACATCCTAGGTTAGAATCAAATAAGATTCAAATATTTACTATCATGATATGGATCTAGGGTTTATAATTCAACTAACCGGTTAAAGTTACAGAATTTAATGACATTTTCCAAAGATCTAGTTACAAGATAACAAACAATCAAGCATATAAACAAGTAAGGTGATAAACATAAATATACCCAATGAGGTAAATTAGAAATCGATGTAAAACAAATAAAAAACACACAATCTTCATAAACTTGGCTAACACCTAATGGTGTTAGTCCATAATCTTAGTAACTACAGCAACAATCATAATCAAAGAGTATAGAGTATGAAACATAATGATACGATACGCTAACCGATATGTTGAAACTATGTTAGAAAGAGTTCTCCTAATCAATGATTGAGTTTGTAGAACCTTCTTGCCTTCAAAAGTCATCTGGGAACCGAGCCTTGTGGTATAAAGTTGTGTAGAATTCGTAAAATAGGGTTTCATTATATAGTCTATGAATTCAGTCGATACAACGTATCGAGCTCCTCCGATACGGCGTATCGAGCAATATTGCGTAGGCCTCACGATTAAAATATTCTAGAATCTTGTGCAAACCGCCTGTGAATACGGCATATAGGACATAATGGATATGCCATATTGATGCCTATACAATCTTGTGGTTTTGATGAAGTATTTAATGAATACGCCGTATCCTTGGTGACGAATACAGAATATTGGTCCCTGTAATGTGGACTTAGCTTGATCATTTTAGCTCCAAATCATGTCCTTTTCATTAACTTTCATCAATTGCTCCATTGTTTACTGTAATTAACAAAAGTAAGCAATTAAGTAACATATCTTACATAAATAACATAAAATGAGCAGTATATATGGGATAAATGATGCGTAATATTAGTCCTTATT
Source organism: Artemisia argyi (assembly GCA_030686995.1). Taxonomy (NCBI): domain Eukaryota; kingdom Viridiplantae; phylum Streptophyta; class Magnoliopsida; order Asterales; family Asteraceae; genus Artemisia; species Artemisia argyi. The sequence goes on from CM060696.1 coordinate 105,754,960, forward strand.
TGATGTCATCATTCTTGAAGGTAGTATAGGGAGCAAGACGACTTATGTCCATCTTGCACCCGAAAAAGCCATAAAAACTGGTTTTTAAACCCTATCTATAATTTTCTTGTAATTTATGTTTTAAGAGTATTTTGAATCTGGGTTTACGTAAGTTTTTAGATGTTAACGAAGTATGGTAAAGGAGGATGGGATGTTCATTGGTCGGAGTTGTGATTGGTAGTTGAAAAAAAAAATCCCTGGTAAAATAGGGTGTTGGGGATAGTTTTAGTGTGTTCGGGTTTGATACAAGAAACATATTGAAAACCATTTTGCCTACTGTGGTTTTTGTGAATTAGAAACATTTATTTGATGGTAAAAAATAAGTATGAGTCATGGCTAGGTGGGTTTTTGGATGGATTGAAAGATCGGGTAAAACTATGTCACATAAAATCATGGTTTTTGGATAAATCGGGTTTGGTCATGAACATGCACAAACATAGAGTTTTATTAAAACAACCCAATGATGTTTTTGGATAAAATAGTTTCAATACAAGTATTAAATGAGTCTAGGAGTTGGTTGGGTCGTTATCGATTGGTTTGGTAATTTTAGCACATGTTCTAGTTAACATAAATTTCAAACAACACACTTTTTAAATGGATGTACCACTTTGTAATAAGGAGATCTTGATGAAAAATAGGTCTTTTAACATAATTCTTGATTAAAAATCAAGCCCTCAGAGTATGGCTTCCAGAAAAGTAAGTTTTGTAAAAAGATGAGGTCGTTTGATTTGTGAAATTTACAAAATGGCTACAAGTGTCGAATCTGCCAGAAAAACAGTTTTGAACCCTTGTACTAAATGAACCACCAATCATGAACCAAGTCAAATATTTACCTAAAACTAATATGGGAGATGCTACTAGGTCTTATTTAAAGTCTCCCACTGGCCCTAACCATAAATACACCGTTTGGACCCTCTGCCAATCAAATTACTTTCGTATGTCCAGAATTGACCATTTTTAGAGTTGGGTCAAAATGGTCAAGTAAATCCTTAAATAAAATTCACAAAAATCCATGAAACATCTTCACACATAGTATTATAACTTTTGGTAATGGAAAGTCTATTAAAAAGACATAGCTTAGTCACACAGTTACCAGCAACGCAACTGTACTAAAGTCGGGTCAAAGTTGTGATTTTTTATAAAGTGAAATGGAACAATTTTTGAAAAATTACCAATAAACATATAATGTTATCCGGGCATATCATATAGAGTCTAATACTTGGTATTTGTTTACTTTAGGTCGTGAGTAGAGGTACGCGTTCGTTGGGTTCCTAATTGTCGAGTCGTTGAGCCATTCCCGTTTTCACTATCCTTGCCTTTTAAGGTGAGTTTTCATAGCCCATTTTTATTTATGTTTTCTTAGGGGAAAATGATCCTTAAATACTTTTGAATGCTTTTATGATGTGAACACAGTTTTCTTAACGTGGGCAAATTATGCAAAAGTTTAACTCTGGTTTATACCTTGCTTTTGTGTGATTATTACTATGCTTACACATCCACTGTATTTGATGGTATGGCGTTTTGCATCTTTGATAAGCGATTGATTTCACTTTTCTCTAATATTTTTTTATCATCAAAAACATTAAATGTTTTAACCACTCATAACTTAATTTCATGACAGTTCTTGTTTGATGAGTTTTGAAATTAAGTTAGACCCAAGCGGTTACATAACTTAATGTTTTGGATGATTGATACTATATTACTAGGAAGTGAAATCTTACTGTGTGGTTTATATTGTGTGAATTCAATTTATATGGTTATTACTGTGGGATTGCAAGAGGTTAAGATGTATTAATAGTACTCTTCGGGTTGACACCCCCACCCTTGTGTCTCTGTGTGGTTCCTAGTCAAGGGTGAATATTATCTGCTCAATTATGTGTGTATATGCAACTGGCTAAGAGGTACTGATGGTATTAGGGTTGACACCCACACCCTTAGATTTCAGCATGTATGCAGAATAAAGGGTGAATATAATCCGATCAATTTATATGTATATGTTATTATGAGGTTTAGTTGTTGCGAAACATGTAATATCATTAAGTGTTTCCATATGCATATCTTACTCACTTTTGACCTACATATTTCATATGCATAGCAAATAATGGTTTACTTTATAAACCTACAAGCTCACCAAAGTTTGGACCTTTTCACAACTTGGTTAGACGCTTGTAGTTGATTGGAGGCCTTAGGATTGCTCTAAATCCTTACATCACCTATTGTAATTGCTACTTTGGGTAAACCTTTGTTATTTTCATGATGTTGAACTGTACATTTCATATTGGAACTTGGTTTTAATCAAATTTGATATCGAGTATTTTTGTTTACTTGTTTGGAATGATATAGCTATAAATATGAAGTGTTTGGCATTTTTAGCAATGTAGAACTAGTCTTGCCCGTGAGTTTATTTAAACTTAAACGTGTCCAAATATCCTGTTGATGAATCATACCAGATTTATAGGTCGAAAGGATTTCTCGTCATGATTTATTACAAAATATTGGCGCGCAAATATGTTTGGTATTTCATAATTGACTTGTAAAGGTTTAATCAAAAGTATAAGTCGAAATGACTCTTATGAACAAATTGGTAAAATCGTATTTCTCACAAATGACTCGTATCGACTTGGTTTATGATAACGTTCATATGCCGAAAGGGTGCGTTAGTCTAAACCGTGATGTATGCAATTTCATGATATTACCCATTGACTTGGAATCGTATGATTTTGATTTTGTGTGCCATTGCTTGATATCTACCAAGTCTTCCATTCACTCAATTGAAATAGAAACTAGTTCCAAACAAGTAGTTTTTAGTATTTGATTTTTGCTTGTGACAACCAATTTACTTTTTGCACATGTTTGTTACACTTGCTTCTCAATCTGAAAATACTCAAATCCTTGCAAAAGCTACACACGACAAGGTATACTTGCCCGAATATGTTCATAGCTTAATCACGGTAATTATTGTTTGTAAATTTAAAACTGTTGCTAGCACATCATGTTCGTTGTGTTAAAATTTTTCAAATCAATCCAAGCAATAAGATTGTGAATGTCTTTAGGGTAATAGGTGATTGCGTTAATTTTAATTAAATTTATTTTTTCACTCTGAAAATTATTATACAGTAAAGCAAAATTCCGTCGGGATCCCGTTGCATTGCTTGATCACGACACATCACATACATCAATGGTGATATTTTATTTGTGAGAGTTTGTGGTTTAAACCAAATTCTGACAAACCAGTAAGTTATTGTTAAATTTGCTAAATAACATGTTTTGCATTCTTCGTTTAGAATTTACAACGAGTGACCGGGTAAGTACAATAGCATGGGTCCACGAAGCTCAACGGTTTGCTATCCCTTTTTAATCTATTTTTTACTAATTATCACCACATACTTAGGAGGGTTAAATGTGACTTAGACAATAATAAAGGGATTAATTGTATTTAGTTTAAATAAAGTTTAAGATTGTACTTAGATTAGGAAACTAGTTACTTGGCTTGCAAGCTAAGGTTTCTACCCCCTCATCTCTATAAATAGAGATGAGGGGGATGCTAGTTATTAATTCTTCTTTCTCAACTGTAATAGCTTTATTGGTATTAATAAAGGGTTGGTTGAGGGTATATCGTGTGCATATTCTTGTCGGTTCTTTGTAGTCTCTCGTGTTTGCTACTTGTGCTCGATACAACTCGCGATCTAGCGTTCCGCGATCGAACTTCGGGTTTGTTGTCGAGGTATTTTCCAACATATCACATTTAATATACATCGAAGATAGACTCCAAACGAAGTGTTATATATATATATATATATATATATATATATATATATATATATATATATATATATATATATATATATATATATATATATATATATATATATATAGAGAGAGAGAGAGAGAGAGAGAGAGATATGAATTAGGGACGACTTTCATAAAACAAGGGAAGATAGAAGTTTTTATTTATTTATTTAACACCCTTGAACTTCAAAAGGTATAAGCTACAATATCTTGAAAATCTCATACTTAGTAGTTATTATATTTCATACATCTCAAACAATTTTATCCATTTTAAAGCTTTAAATGGACGTAGTGTTTTTGCAAATAATAATATAACTATGTCATAATAGAAAACAAGAAGTAGTTCATAATACTGATTAGAATGGATTGACTTGAGATAGTTCAAAGAATTTGAGTTTGATACAATTGGGTTACATATCTCTATTTACATCTAGAGAAAATCCTAGTGGTTACCGGTTTACAAAATTTTGTATTATAATCTCGATTCAACATCATAATGTGCCCAAACTATAAGCAAGATCACTGAATGTCTTCACTACATGGAATTGTGAGGCCACCCATTGGATGGTCATACCTGAACTCTTTCTCTGCTTGTCGTAGTAATTCTTGAAAAGCAGGTTGGCTTAATAGTGAAATAGGGACCACAAATCGCTTTTTTTCTTCTTCTCCAACATAAATGGCAAAATAGCCTTTTGGAATGTCCAAAGATGTTGTGCTTCTTCCATTAGAAAAAGATCGTCGAAGCATTTGTTTGGCATGATTGATCCGAGGCATACGGATTGTCATTTTTTCAACGACGGTAGTGTCTCTTGTGGCTGAATTAGAGGAAAGAGTATTCTGAATCTATTTGATATTGGTGAAGGATATTGTGGTAGACTTTTGATGAAGTTGTGGTTGTGATAAGCATAATGAACCGCTTATATAACCCACTAAACGATGTAAAGGGACAATATCAGATTGCAAACTGTGACAAATGAAAAAAAAAAAAAAAACAATACCACATGGTCGTGTTCTTCATGATTTATTTCTCTTTTCTTGGTAGGCTCTCTCTTTATTTGTTAAACAAATGATAGTGACATAAAATATCTCACATGGTTTTGTCTTACAACCTAACAATCATTAATTTATTGACAATACTGTGGATCGACTACAAGTTTAACCCACAAAGAAAAGAAATGATTAGACAGAGATAGGGAGTTGTATGGCCAGTAATCGAAACAATATATTTTGTGACGATGAGTAACGATATCACATGGTTTGGTCTTGATTCTTGTGGGCAATGTTTTTTCCGCATTAATCTGTGTAGGACAATGTGCATTTCCACACTATACCCTTGCTATCAGCTGATTTATATTTGAGTAGTGTAAATGTAGGCTATTGATGTCTCACACATGTTTTAACATTTTTTGTAGTTCTGATGGACATATATGGTGTTGGAGAAAAAAAGAAAGTAAGGTAGATGAAATTGAGAGGCCGCCTTTATTTTTTAATTTTTTATTTTTTGGGAACAACAGAATTAGTAAATAATAATACTAGCAAGGAGCTAAAAAAAAAGTTTGCATTAATTTTGTACGAATTTGATTGGGTCGAGTACAATCATACCACATAAGATTTGATTAAGGTCGTTCAATTGGAACTTATGAGTTGTCGGCATCTTAGTATTTTGTAGTTCTGATAGACTTCTTGCTTAATTTATATGCAATCCGGCCACGATTAGTTATAGTCATAAGAAGGTACATTTTCTGAGAACCATTAGTTATAGACATCAGCTGTTGCTGAGAAAAGATGCTTTTAATTTTCTGGTGGAATGTTTACACAGACAAAAACCTTCAATAAAGGTATCTTTCATGGTTGTGCAGCCTTTATCCTCTACATATGTTATGGTTAATAATGCAAGAAACTTAAACAGGGGATATGCTTTATGAGTCAGGTTAAGAAGTTGTCTTTGCTGAGATACTAAACGTGAGATAACATTTTCATATATATCTTACCTGGTTAATATGTACTTAATAGAATACATTGAACTTGAAAAAGCTCCTAATTTGAATTATACAAGTATTTCTATGTACAACTATACAATGTCCTAGCTGTTACTTCTTTACGAAATTGTACTACCAAAGAACATGTCATATTACGCCCAAACTACAAGCAAGATCAGTGAATTTATCTTCGCTATGTGGTCAGATGGTGTACCCAAACTCTTTCACTGTTTGTTGTAGTAGTTCCTGAAAAGCAGGTTGACTTAATAGTGATACTGCTTCATCCACCAAGCATTTTCAACAAACTTTAACTGATTTACGATTTTGGTTAATATATTAGATTATGGTCTCTTCCTACATAACACAAAACTAACTCATTTTTTCTCTGAATCTCGTGCCTTAGAGTTAAGTCTATTCTGAATTATCTGGTTGCGGATCTCATAAAACCGAAGAATACAAGGGCGAAATATCCACAATGTGAAAGTGTTTTTTAAGCGACTCATATTTTATATCTGGATTGTTAAATCAAGTGGAACAAGCATGATTTTTTTGAAACGACAATTTATTAAAACCAACCTAGCAAGATGCTAGATTAAAGAAGATTAGACAGAGGTGTTACATGCAGACATTGGGTAATAAAACCATTTATTCCAATTCAGATTAACTTGATCTCCTCTTCAAGTGTATCATTTCGCAAAGGTTTGTTTTCAAAACATATTCGTTTTCTATCTCTCCAAATAATCCATGTTGTGGTTTGATTAACGGCGTCCAAGCAAATCTTTATGGTTGTGTTTAAATTTGTCAAATCACTCTAAGCAATAAGATTGTGAATGTCTTTTGGGTAATAAAATATTGGGTTTTATTTGAGTTTATTTTTTCAATATAAAAGTTAATACTGCAATGCAAATTTCCACCGGGATCCCGTGGGACCCTGCGACCCCTAGTTCCGCCTCTAAATCTATAGAGATGCAAATTTTTTTCTTAACGAGTGGATTAGCTTTCCTGAAACCCAATTCCTATATTCCAGTTGTTTATACAAAACGATTGCTTATGTGTATGCATTGCTTAATGATACGACCCTGTCATTAGGATATTTTCTCAGTATTACTAGTATTACTTAATACTTTCTTTATTAATTATTGGTTAGTTTCTTTTGTTATATTTTCTTAATGAACAAATTAAGTATATGATATCTCTTTATTATATATAGGGGATATTATGGCTGTAATAGGATTATGTTCAATATTATAATGGTTTAGCGATCTGATATCATTATTGGGAGAGAGATCTGCCTCTTGAAAGTTGATCACCTATCTTTATCGTTCGTTTTATCTCTCAATCGAATTTGGTTCGTATCAATTGGTATAAGAGCCGTTCCAAAATTCCGTTGTTCATCGAGTACCGTTCACCTAGCGGAGGAATTACTATCATCAAGAAAAATATTCATCCCTTGATTTCTTGAATCGATGGAATACATAAACACGTCTAAAGAAGAATGGGAAAATACGGTCAAACAAATCTGTTCCCAATTGGAAGGCCAACGAGCCATTCTTGAATCTCAACGAAGAATGAGGAGTCAACATGTAGACACTCACAAGGATATTGTGAAGATTCAATAGAAGCTTGCCCTAATAATACTAAGGTTAAGGAAATGAAGGACATGATTGATAAGAAGTTAGATCATAACGGTTCCAACCAAAACCTTGGCAACAGAGAAATGTGGGGAAAATGATGGTCTTGGTTCAGGTTTAGTGGCAGTGGAACAGAAGCCGGAAAAAAGGGAACAAATTCCTTAAGGGCACAAGAAGACAATTATTGGAAGCCTGCTAGTTAAACTGGTTTGTAGAACCAACTTCAGGACACACCTCAGTGTTGTAATCTAAAATAACACATGGATGAGACAGAGGAAGATCGAACACACTCAAAACCAAGGTATTCGCCTTCATATGGGCTTGACTTAAGATGTGATCATGTGCTGCATTTGGTGGTCCAAGGGAAAAATTACATTAGATGCATGTGGGTTTATTGTATTATGATCTTTATTACGCTGGTACAAGATTTTTTTATATGGACCTATCTTTGAACAAAGGATGATTTGGGATCCTGGAATTAGAGTGATCAAGATTTCGAGGCTACACCTTGCGGACAAGGTATTTTTGGTGTGGGAGTAATGATACCACCCTGTCATTAGGATAATTTTTTCAGTAATAAGTTAGCTTCTTTATTATATTTTCTTAATGAATAAGTTAAGTATAGGATATGTTTTTATTATACTAGAAAGGTGCCCGCGCGATGCGGGGGCGGATTGTTGGGGTGAAGAGGAGGGAGGTGGGGTGGTGGAAAGTGGATGTTGGGGTGGTTGTTTCCATAATTAGTAAGTAAAAGTCTGAATTTTTAAGCCTTTCTAATTATAGAATAGTCCCAAATACATTATATAGTAGTATAGATATAGTGGATATTAGGGTGGTAATAGGATTATGCTGAATATTATTAATGGTTTAGTGATTTGATATCATTATTTGGAGAGAAATCTGCCTCTCAAAAGTTGATCACCTATCTTTATTATTTGTTTTATCTCTTAATCGAATTAGGTTCGTATCACGTGATCACATACATCAATGGTGAATATGAAGGTGATAGTTTATTTGCCACAATTTGCGGTTTAAACCAAACCGTAAAAAACCGACAAGTTATTGTTAAATTTGTTAGCTAAAATGTTTTGCATTCTTTGTTCTGAATTTAGGACGAGTGACCGGGTAAGTACAATATTACGGGTGCACGAAGTTCAACGGTTTCAATCAAAAAGTGTTGCAGTTCTATGCCTTTTTCCACATTGGCACATACTTATCAAATCAAACTAAAAACATGTAAGCTTCAACACAACTGTTGGTGCATCATATAAAAAATACATAAAAGATAGACTCCAGGCCGGTGAAGTAATACTGAAGCGTTTATGTTTATTTTTATTTTATTTTATTTTATTTTTATTTTTGTACGGAGATAAATTTGGGACAGGGCGAGCCTCGGTACTGGGCGAGCTGAAAATGGAGCATGCATTTTGAGGAAGAAGAAGATAGATGAGAGAGAAACACAAATATATGACCACTTGGCAAACAGAAACCTACCCATGGCAAACCATGAACACATGGAGCATAACTCACAGTAAAATTGAAAACCTATTAAAAACGTGAAAGAATTATCAGAAAACAAACAGGCTAAAAGGTAACCAAAAATAGCCCAACATCATCAAGCCCAACTCATCAAAGCTATTGGATACTCAACTCAGAATACACAATATAAGACAAAAACAAGTCATCCTCATGACATGCAACAGACTAGTTTTGGGGGATGAAAGAACAGCCACAACACCCCATCAGTAGGGAACCACAAATCCGAAAGAACTACAATCCTTGAAACTGGAGTGACTCACCAAAACATAAGAGAAGTGGTCACTCTTTCAGAACTCACAACTCAAGGAGGTGGGTCATCACTCCAGCAAGGCTTCATTCAAAAGGACAGTTAGCCATCTGCTTCTTTGACTTATATTGGTAAAGTGATGTTCATTGTAGGATGGGTTTTCACTTTTGTTCTTAGATCTCAATATCGTCAAGTAACATCGAATGAATTCTTACAAGTAACATATCAAAAGTAACATATTTTTTAGCAGATGATACAGTTTGAAGTTTAGCGAAACAAAAGTTAGATTATTAGCATGTGAAATGATATTGACTTCTATAATAAAAAGTGTGAATATGAAAGTAAATCAAACCAGAACCATACTCATAGTTACATCCTAATAAGAGGCCTGGGTATTTGTTTCAGTTTTGACTTCCTTGTAATCAAATTCGTACTTGCATTGGTACTTTTAAACTGATCAAAAAAATCAACTAATTGTTTCTTTACTTGTACAAAACAATTCATATATATGCAAACTACTATATATAATTAGCAGTTTTGCGAACTTGTTATATGGATTTTATATACTCATACAGAAGCATTGTGTTTATCAAATAATAGTAGGTGTCGGGATGTGATGGCTAGCTTGACGTACTGCGATCAAATTTCATACAAGATAGTCTTAATTGCTTACAAGGGCATTTTTCAATGGCTCGCCCAGGGCATATGATTACTCAGGACCGGCCTGATTAGGGACGACTTTCATAAATCAGAGGAAGATACAAGTTTTTTTTGCACCCATAAACTCCTAAAGGTATAAGCTTCAAGATCTTGAAAAACTCATACCTCGTAGTAATTATAGTTCATACATCTCAAACAAGTTTATCCATTTAAAAGCTTTAAATGGACCTAGTGTTTCTAGCAAATAATAATATAACTATGTCATAATAGAAAACAAGAAGTACTTCATAACACTGATTAGAATGCATTGACTTGAGATTCAGAATTTGAGTTTGATACAATTGGGTTACATATCTCTATTTACATCTAGAAGATCCTAGTGGTCACGTGTTTACAAAATTTTTGTAGTATAATCTCGATTCAACATCATAATGTGCCCAAACTATAAGCAAGATCACTAAATATGTCTTCACTACATGGAATTGTGAGGCCACCCATTGGATGGTCATACCCGAACTCTTCCTCTGCTTGTCGTAGTAATTCTTGAAAAGCAGGTTGGCTTAATAGTGAAATAGGGACCACAAATCGCTTTTTTTCTTCTTCCCCAACATAAACGGAAAAATAGCCTTTTGGAATGTCCAAAGATGTTGTGCTTCTTCCATTAGAAAAAGATCGTCGAAGCATTTGTCTGGCATGAATGATCCGAGGCATACGGATTGTCATTTTTTCAATGAGGGTAGAGTCTCTTGTGGCTGAATTAGAGGAAAGAGTATTCTGAATCTATTTGATCTTGGACCTTGGTGAAGGATATTGTGGTAGACTTTTGATGAAGTTGTGGTTGTGATAAGCATAATGAACCGCTTATATAACCCACTGATCGATGGAAAGGGACAATATCAGATTGCAAACTGTGACAAATGAAAAAAAAAAAAAAAACAATACCACATGGTCGTGTTCTTCATGATTTGTTTCTCTTTTCTTGGTAGGCTCTCTCTTTATTTGTTAAACAAATGATAGTGACATAAAATATCTCACATGGTTTGCCTTACTACATAACAATCACTAATTTATCGACAATACTGTGGATCAACTACAAGTTTAACCCACAAAGAAAAGAAATGATTAGACAGAGATAGGGAGTTGTATGGCCAGTAATCGAAACAATATATTTCGTGACGATGAGTAACGATATCACATGGGTTGGTCTTGATTCTTGTGGGCAATGTTTTTTCCGCATTAATCTGTGTAGGCAATGTGCATTTCCACACTATACCCTAGCTATCAGCTGATCTATATTTGAGTAGTGTAAATGTAGGCTATTATTGATGTCTCACACATGTTTTAACATTTTTTGTAGTTCTGACTGACATCTATGGTGTTGGAGAAAAAAAAAGTAAGGTAGATGAAATTGAAAGGCCGCCTTTATTTTTTAATATATATATATATATATATATATATATATATATATATATATATATATATATATATATTTTTCTGGAACAACAGAATTAGTAAATAATAATACTAGCAAGGAGCTAGAAAAAAGTTTACATTAATTTAGTACAAATTTGATTGGGTCAAGTTCAATCATACCACATAAGATTTGATTAAGGTCGATCAACTGGAACTTATGTGTTGTCGGCATCTTAGTATTTTATAGTTCTGATAGACTTCTTGCTTAGTTCATATGCAATCCGGCCACCATTAGTTATAGTCTTTCAGCTTCTGAGAACCAGGTTTCACTTTCAATATCTATCAGTTTTATAACTATATATGTTAGACATCAGCTGATGCTGTTCTATCGTGGCAATATTCTATAATATTTTCTGAAGCTGAGAAAAGATGCTTTCAATTTTCTGGTGGAATGTTTACACAGACAAATACCTTCAATAAAGGTATCTTTCATGGTTGTGTAGTTTTGTAACATCCTCTACATATGTTATGGTTACTAATGCAAGAAACTTAAACAGGGGATATGCTTTATGAGTCAGGTTAAGAAGTTTTCTTTGCCGAGTTACTAAATATGAGATAACATTTTCATATATATCTTACCTGGTTAATATATACTAAATAGAATACATTATATTGAACTTGAAAAAGCTCCAAATTTGAATTATACAAGTCTTTCTATGTACAACTATACAATGTCCTAGCTGTTACTTCTTTACAAAATTGTACTAGCAAAGAACATGTCATAATGCGCCCAAACTACAAGCAAGATCAGTGAATTTATCTTCGCTATGTGAAATTATGAGGCCACCCATACGGTGGTCAGATGGTGTACCCAAACTCTTCCTCTGTTTGTTGTAGTAGTTCCTGAAAAGCAGGTTGAATTAATAGTGATACTGCTTCATCCACCAACCATTTTCAACAAACTTTAACTGATTTACGATTTTGGTTAAGACATTAGATTATGGTCCCTTCCTACATAACACAAAACTAACTCTTTTTTTTCTCTGATTCTTGTGCCTTAGAGTTAAGTCTATTCTGAATTACCCGGTTGCGGATCTCATAATACCGAGGAATATAATGGCGAGGTATCCAGAATATGAAAGTGTTTTTTAAGTGACTCATATTTTATATCTAGATTGTTAAATCAAGTGGAACAAGCATGATTTTTTTGAAAAGAAAATTTATTAAAACGAACCTAGCAAGATGCTAGATTAAAGAAGATTAGACAAAGGTGTTACATGCAGACATTGGGTCATAAAACCATTAAGTCCAATTCAGATTAACTTGATCTCCTCTTCAAGTGGTCATTTCGCAAAGGTCTATTTTCAAAACATATTAGTTTTCTATCTCTCCAAATAATCCATGTTGTGGTTCGATTAATGGAATCCAAGCAAATCTTTATGGTTGTGTTTAAATTTGTCAAATCACTCAAAGCAATGAGATTGTGAATGTCTTTTGGGTAATAACAGATTGTGTTTTAATTGACTTTATTTTTTCAATATAAAAGTTAATACTGCAATGCAAAATTCCACCAGGATCCCGTGGGACCCTGCGACCCCCTAGTTCCGCCTCTAAATCTGTAGAGATGCAAAAAGTTTTTCTTAACCAGTGGATTAGCTTTCCTGAAACCCAATTCCCATATTTCAGTTGTTTATACATAATGATTGCTTATGTGTATGCATTGCTTAATGATACGACCCTGTCATTAGGATATTTTCTAAGTATTACTAGTATTACTTAGAACTTTCTTTATTAATTATTAGTTAGTTTCTTTTATTATATTTTCTTAATGAACAAATTAAGTACATGATATCTCTTTATTATATATAGAGGATATTAGGGCTGTAATAGGATTATGTGGAATATTGTAATTGTTTAGTGATTTGATATCATTATTGGGTGAGTCGGTGAGAGATCTGCCTCTCGAAAATTGATCACCTATCTTTATCGTTCTTTTTATCTCTTAATCGAATTTGGTTTGTATCAATTGGTATAAGAGCCGTTCGATTCTAAGGTTTCAAATAAAAAAAAAATCCATCGAGTACTGTTCCCCTAGCAGAGGAATTACTATCATCAAGAAAAATATTCATCCCTTAATTTTTTGAATCGGTGGAACACACAAATACAGCTCAAGAAGAATGGGAAAATAAAGTCAAACAAATCCGATCCCAATTGGAAGGCCAGCGAGCCATTCTTGAATCTTAACAAAGAATGAGAGGAGTCAACATGCAGACACTCACAAGGATATTGTGAAGATTCAATATAAGCTTGCCCTAATAGAAATAAGGTTCCAACCAAAACCTTGGAAACATGGAAATGTGGGGAAAATTATGGTCTTGGTTCAGGTTTAGTGGTTGTGGAACAAAAGCTGGAAAAAGGGAACAAATTCCTTAAGGGCACAAGAAGACAATTATTGGAAGCCTGCTAGTGAAATTGGTTTGTAGAACCATCTTCAGGACACGCCTCAGTGTTGTAATCTAAAATCACACATGGATGAGACTGTCACAACTCACCATTTCAGGTCATTTCCCGAACTTTGGAAAAACACTATTCATCAAACACTATTCATCAAAACACTATTCATCGTTTTACTATTCATCGTTTTCGAGGTCAATTTGATATTCTGAGAAACTTTTGGGAAATTTACTATTCACCGAACACTATTCATTTCCGGAAAAGTTTTCACTATTCACTTGCATTACTCATTTCATCGTAAATTTAGTTTACGGGTATTCAAATTCGCGTAACCGGATTGGTTTAGGTGCGAATTCATTTCATTAGTGTTAAGAACACTGCATACGGACTGGAGATAGTCTGCATATCATCATAACAGCATTTTCATGTTATACCACTCTCAGGATTTTCAAATTACTATATTCAGTACATTTAACGTTTTTACGTATAAGTATTTATAGTAAACGTTAACACCCGGTTTATACACGACGAATATATCTAAATATTCCCACAATGGTCCCGACATATTTTTATATCCATTTTAACATCATAAAAGTTATAACATTCAGTTACCCAGTATTTTGGAAATTTATTTTATTTATAACGTACGCGTATGAATATAACGACGGTTTTCGTGAAAACTAAACAATAATCACCCGATCACTCAGTAAATGTACCCAACATATTTTTAATATGTTTTTAACATTATTATAACTTTATTTCATCCCGGTAAACTTCGTGGACATTTATTTCTAATAAAACCGGTACCCGATCGTAACTAAAAACACAAACTAGTGCAAATTCTTACAAGGTTTTCTAATTAAATCCCAAGTACACTAACCCCCTCCTACCCTTGAAAAACCGGCCATGTGCCACCCTTTTTAACCCTTGGCATTAACTTGCCCATTTTATACTAATAAACCTCTAATAACCTAACTTTACCAAATTCCTAAATCATAATCCAACTTTTAGATAAGATAGAAATTTTTCTCATCTTCTTCATTTCTTCTTGCAAACCCACGACCAAACCACCATAATTAGCTCAAGTGATCATTTTCCATAAGTTAAAACACTAAACTTGTTCATTTTACATGCCTAATCAAGAATCAAGCAACAAAAACACAAGAACATCAAGCATAATCATCCTATAATCATCTCATTTTGTCAAGTAAGTTTTCAACTTTATTTTTTCATGGATCATCTTATTTTTACATGTATTTCATAAGTATCATGCTAAAAACCATGTACAACTAGCTATACCACCATTTATTTTGTCAAAAATGGAACATACAAACCCTAACTTTTTAGTTATGAATCCCCTTGCTCTAATAACTTGGTTAGGAGTCCATGGCACCCTAAGAAGGTGTATGGTAAGATTAGATTAGCCATGTGGTGATTACAAGAGGTTTGGTGATGGTAGAAATTAGTTTTTAACCTTGGAAACTTGATTTGGAACCTATTTTAGACATGCTGTCCCGTTTTGTAAAAATCTGGAAAATCAGTAAACACCAAGGGAACTTTGGCAAAATTTTTAGAAAATACTTTCAAAAACGAATCCGTAGGCGAAAGAACGGATTAAAAAGAGTTTATAACGAAGAAGTTATGATTTTTGCAAGATTGTAGACGAAAAGTATTTTTCTGAAAATAGTTGCTGTTGGACGTTTTTCGTCGGTCAAAAAGAGACTTTAGACGTAACCCGGAGGAGCCGAGCTTTCCAAAATATATTACTATATACTAAGACGTAACCGTGGACATAAAGAACAAGTAAAACGGACAAGTAACGACAAAGATATACTCGTTTGAATATCGGCTAAAACCCTTTTATATTTGACAGCTTTTATTAAATTTGGCGCAAAAACTACGAAGTACATCTTTGAGCTAGAAGTAATATCAAGTACCGAGCTTTATAACTAACGTAGTATTAGTTATTATGAGTATGTTTTCATCATTTCAAGGATTACAACCCGAGTATTTCAACGCTAACATGGAAACTTACGTTATATATATATAAGTATATATATATTATAACTAGCTATTTATATTTTCTAATAGCAATATTTTCCAAATTCTTGGATTATATATTTTTGATAACACAAGTATTTTTCAAAGAGTAGAGTGGTATAGAAACATGTGCATGGACATTTATAACATCATTTCATGATCTAAAGTAGATCGTACATCATTCATATTAGGTTGCGGCTAGTGTGCGCGCCTTGTTTTTCAGCTCATTACATGTTCATGGTACCATCATATTGGGTTGCGGCAGCTAATTGTTCATTGGTGTTCATTTCATTTCATCACAGTTTCATCAGTTCAGGTGAGTCATAGCCCCTACTCTTTTAATTGTTTTGCAAACTCTTTGGGGGAGAATACATGCTCGTTTTACTTAAACGCATTACTTGCTTTACATGGTTGATTACTCAAACAATTTCAGCTTTATCTAAATACTTGTTTGATTATCCGAGTACAAAACAATTCACTTGCTAATTACTCATGGACATGAGTGCATAAAGTTAAACTATTTACCGATTTCCTAAGATTGCCTAAGTTAAGGACCGGTAGCTACAATTTCAACGGGTATAGATTTACCTGCATTGGGTATGTTTGATTACCTACAATTTCAACGGGTATAGATTTACCTGCATTGGGTATGTTTGATTACCTACAATTTCAACGGGTATAGATTTACCTGCATTGGGTATGTTTGATTACCTACAATTTCAACGGGTATAGATTTACCTGCATTGGGTATGTTTGATTACCTACAATTTCAACGGGTATAGATTTACCTGCATTGGGTATGGATTTACCTACAATTACATGGGAGCGTAACCTCCTACAGATAGCTAGAAAACCTTTTCGGTGCCTTGAACTTAGTGCAATCAATATTCATTTTATGCGTTTTGCTTATGGTCAGATTCATTTTTATGGCGACATCGCCATGGCTACATTATCACTCTTACCTTTATATAGCAGTATTGCTACATTTATCTTGAATCTAGATGCAAGTATTACCTTTGTTCACGTAAACATATTACATTTGGCAGTGGGTTGTAAACACACAGGTTACAAGTCTCTTATGGCGGGACTTGGAACTGAGTGGATTTACGATGCCTTTGCTGGGAAATCTTCATTTCAATGCATTACATTCTTTTTCACAAGACTCTATGAACTCACCAACCATTGTGTTGACACTTTAGCATGTATTTTCAGGTTATAACCAATGGCACGCTACAGGAGGTTTTGGCAGGGCATGGCATGGTCATAGAAGACTCTGATTTAATCATTTGGGGACCGTTTTAAATTATTTTAAGGGCCTACTTCCGCACTACTTTTAATGATGTAAATTCAACATTTTTGATTAAACGATTTTATTCTAAATGATTAAAGTGAAAATCATTTTTGAACTTGTGTTGTAATACCGATTGAGTTACACCCCAGCTACACGTATGCTTCCGCTGGACCTGATTTTGGGGGTGTGACAGATTGGCATCAGAGCTTTGGCTATAGCGAACTAAGTGTTTTTTTAAAACCTAGACTATAGCTACTTTCAAGAAAACTTAACCCTATGACCGTCACATGCCTGCCTGCCAAGCTGAAGCCTCATTTGTGGTTAGTTGCTGACATAGGTGATGAGATTTATGTCTCATTATCTGATATATATATTATATTCATTTATTATAGTTGATTACTATAATTGTCTTTCATATAAGCATGTTCACGTATCATATATATCACCGCATTATGTTTTTCCTTGCATAGTTTCATCATTGACCTCGAGTTTGGTCACCTGCCTTAGTCTTTCAGAACGTCTTGGTATTTGTGAAGGACATAGTCTTAGTATAACTGAGCTGAGTATTTCAAAATTCATGGAACCTCGGTGGAATATAGACTGGTCATCTATATTCAACCCGGGATAGTGAGATATAGGCTGACCACCTATGTCTGACTCAGAAATGAATTTTGCAACACTGAGAATGGTTATAATAAAATTTTGTCTGGATTGAATCCTTTACTCATTTTCCAAATGTTTCATGCATGTGTGAGTTTACCCTAGTTGTCAGAACATTCATACTTTTCATCACCTCATGAACCGCCGCTTGGAAGCATGTCAATTGATCATTTCATTTCATGAACATTCACGTCTATGCATGATACACTTACATCACGGTATTTTCTTTTATTACAATATCATTTTGTCGCAGTTGTCACAGTCTCTTCCCTTCTCACCATCACTATCATTTCCTTTCCCCATCCCCATATAAATATAGAATTAGCTGACACTATATAGTTTCCTATGCCACTCATCCCTCACTACCACCAATATTGTTAAGTGGATATTATCAATGACCTCCCTAGGAAAGACTTTCCATACCATCTATAAGGAGAATCTCTCGGTACATTAAGACCATTCAAAACTCAACAGAAATTTCAAGATATCACCAAACTATTCGAACCACTATTATTGGCCTGGTCACCAAAATTCCATCATCTAGAAAGTATTGGCTTGACAGAATTACAGGATTATTTTAGATACGATTACTCACAAAACAACACCATAGAGATAAATCCAACCTCTTAACCGAGACTATAGATTGAACATGTCCTCACCAATAGACTTTATCCAAACATGTTAGACACCTATGCCTTTGTGCAGACATACATACCTGACTATTGTATCCTCTTAATACTTTCACTTTCAAATGGATTTTTCTCCAAACTACAGTTACGCAAAACATATATCTTGTAAGAAATACTTTTCTGAGGCACTTATTTTGACAAGCAAATTCCTTTTGGTTAATCTTTACAAAACTATTGAATTGTTAGGAAATTTTAAACATCGATCTTTGGTAAACCATTAAAACTACAAGTTGGTAAGCAGAGTTATACAGAAAGTTCTGCCTAGGAAAGGCATGATACCATTCAGAAAACTTGGAAAGTTAAACCCGAGATATACACTGGACCATGTAATATTTCAAACAGAGTAGGCCTAGTGGTCGTCAGACTTGAGCCTTGTTAGAGAACAACAGCAACAGGATTACACAACCACGTATTACCAGCTTTTCAGAATTGTCACTCATAATCCCATTTGGAAAGGAATCCAACCCATAGTCAAACATAAACCTTGCAGGAGAACAAGTAGAAATCATGGACCGTGTGGTCAAACAGTAGAAGCAGAGTCGAATTCCTATCGTTAGAGTTCGCTGGAATTCTAGAATATCATCACCTTTTCACCAATATGTTTTCAGAAACCAACATAAACTGAACTTCGGGACGAAGTTCCTTTTAGAGGGGAAGACTGTCACAACTCACCATTTCAGGTCATTTCAGGTCATTTCCCGAACTTTGGAAAAACACTATTCATCAAACACTATTCATCAAAACACTATTCATCGTTTTACTATTCATCGTTTTCGAGGTCAATTTGATATTCTGAGAAACTTTTGGGAAATTTACTATTCACCGAACACTATTCATTTCCGGAAAAGTTTTCACTATTCACTTGCATTACTCATTTCATCGTAAATTTAGTTTACGGGTATTCAAATTCACGTAACCGGATTGGTTTAGGTGCGAATTCATTTCATTAGTGTTAAGAACACTGCATACGGACTGGAGATAGTCTGCATATCATCATAACAGCATTTTCATGTTATACCACTCTCAGGATTTTCAAATTACTATATTCAGTACATTTAACGTTTTTACGTATAAGTATTTATAGTAAACGTTAACACCCGGTTTATACACGACGAATATATCTAAATATTCCCACAATGGTCCCGACATATTTTTATATCCATTTTAACATCATAAAAGTTATAACATTCAGTTACCCAGTATTTTGGAAATTTATTTTATTTATAACGTACGCGTATGAATATAACGACGGTTTTCGTGAAAACTAAACAATAATCACCCGATCACTCAGTAAATGTACCCAACATATTTTTAATATGTTTTTAACATTATTATAACTTTATTTCATCCCGGTAAACTTCGTGGACATTTATTTCTAATAAAACCGGTACCCGATCGTAACTAAAAACACAAACTAGTGCAAATTCTTACAAGGTTTTCTAATTAAATCCCAAGTACCCTAACCCCCCTCCTACCCTTGAAAAACCGGCCATGTGCCACCCTTTTTAACCCTTGGCATTAACTTGCCCATTTTATACTAATAAACCTCTAATAACCTAACTTTACCAAATTCCTAAATCATAATCCAACTTTTAGATAAGATAGAAATTTTTCTCATCTTCTTCATTTCTTCTTGCAAACCCACGACCAAACCACCATAATTAGCTCAAGTGATCATTTTCCATAAGTTAAAACACTAAACTTGTTCATTTTACATGCCTAATCAAGAATCAAGCAACAAAAACACAAGAACATCAAGCATAATCATCCTATAATCATCTCATTTTGTCAAGTAAGTTTTCAACTTTATTTTTTCATGGATCATCTTATTTTTACATGTATTTCATAAGTATCATGCTAAAAACCATGTACAACTAGCTATACCACCATTTATTTTGTCAAAAATGGAACATACAAACCCTAACTTTTTAGTTATGAATCCCCTTGCTCTAATAACTTGGTTAGGAGTCCATGGCACCCTAAGAAGGTGTATGGTAAGATTAGATTAGCCATGTGGTGATTACAAGAGGTTTGGTGATGGTAGAAATTAGTTTTTAACCTTGGAAACTTGATTTGGAACCTATTTTAGACATGCTGTCCCGTTTTGTAAAAATCTGGAAAATCAGTAAACACCAAGGGAACTTTGGCAAAATTTTTAGAAAATACTTTCAAAAACGAATCCGTAGGCGAAAGAACGGATTAAAAAGAGTTTATAACGAAGAAGTTATGATTTTTGCAAGATTGTAGACGAAAAGTATTTTTCTGAAAATAGTTGCTGTTGGACGTTTTTCGTCGGTCAAAAAGAGACTTTAGACGTAACCCGGAGGAGCCGAGCTTTCCAAAATATATTACTATATACTAAGACGTAACCGTGGACATAAAGAACAAGTAAAACGGACAAGTAACGACAAAGATATACTCGTTTGAATATCGGCTAAAACCCTTTTATATTTGACAGCTTTTATTAAATTTGGCGCAAAAACTACGAAGTACATCTTTGAGCTAGAAGTAATATCAAGTACCGAGCTTTATAACTAACGTAGTATTAGTTATTATGAGTATGTTTTCATCATTTCAAGGATTACAACCCGAGTATTTCAACGCTAACATGGAAACTTACGTTATATATATATAAGTATATATATATTATAACTAGCTATTTATATTTTCTAATAGCAATATTTTCCAAATTCTTGGATTATATATTTTTGATAACACAAGTATTTTTCAAAGAGTAGAGTGGTATAGAAACATGTGCATGGACATTCATAACATCATTTCATGATCTAAAGTAGATCGTACATCATTCATATTAGGTTGCGGCTAGTGTGCGCGCCTTGTTTTTCAGCTCATTACATGTTCATGGTACCATCATATTGGGTTGCGGCAGCTAATTGTTCATTGGTGTTCATTTCATTTCATCACAGTTTCATCAGTTCAGGTGAGTCATAGCCCCTACTCTTTTAATTGTTTTGCAAACTCTTTGGGGGAGAATACATGCTCGTTTTACTTAAACGCATTACTTGCTTTACATGGTTGATTACTCAAACAATTTCAGCTTTATCTAAATACTTGTTTGATTATCCGAGTACAAAACAATTCACTTGCTAATTACTCATGGACATGAGTGCATAAAGTTAAACTATTTACCGATTTCCTAAGATTGCCTAAGTTAAGGACCGGTAGCTACAATTTCAACGGGTATAGATTTACCTGCATTGGGTATGTTTGATTACCTACAATTTCAACGGGTATAGATTTACCTGCATTGGGTATGTTTGATTACCTACAATTTCAACGGGTATAGATTTACCTGCATTGGGTATGTTTGATTACCTACAATTTCAACGGGTATAGATTTACCTGCATTGGGTATGGATTTACCTACAATTACTTGGGAGCGTAACCTCCTACAGATAGCTAGAAAACCTTTTCGGTGCCTTGAACTTAGTGCAATCAATATTCATTTTATGCGTTTTGCTTATGGTCAGATTCATTTTTATGGCGACATCGCCATGGCTACATTATCACTCTTACCTTTATATAGCAGTATTGCTACATTTATCTTGAATCTAGATGCAAGTATTACCTTTGTTCACGTAAACATATTACATTTGGCAGTGGGTTGTAAACACACAGGTTACAAGTCTCTTATGGCGGGACTTGGAACTGAGTGGATTTACGATGCCTTTGCTGGGAAATCTTCATTTCAATGCATTACATTCTTTTTCACAAGACTCTATGAACTCACCAACCATTGTGTTGACACTTTAGCATGTATTTTCAGGTTATAACCAATGGCACGCTACAGGAGGTTTTGGCAGGGCATGGCATGGTCATAGAAGACTCTGATTTAATCATTTGGGGACCGTTTTAAATTATTTTAAGGGCCTACTTCCGCACTACTTTTAATGATGTAAATTCAACATTTTTGATTAAACGATTTTATTCTAAATGATTAAAGTGAAAATCATTTTTGAACTTGTGTTGTAATACCGATTGAGTTACACCCCAGCTACACGTATGCTTCCGCTGGACCTGATTTTGGGGGTGTGACAGAGACAGAGGAAGATCCAACACACTCAAAACCAAGGTATTCGCCTTCATCTGGGCTTGACTTAAGATTTGATCATGTGCTGCATTTGGTGGTCCAAGGGATAAATTACAATAGATGTGGGTTTATTCTACTATGATCTCTATTATGCTAGTACAAATTTTTTTATATGGACCTACCTTTGAACAAAGGATGATTTGGGATCCTGGAATTAGAGTGATCAAGATTTCGACGCTACACCTTGCGGACAAGGTGTTTTTTCGGCGAGAGTAATGATACCACCCTGTCATAGGATATTTTCTCAGTAATAAGTTAGTTTCTTTATTATATTTTCTTAATGAATAAGTTAAGTATATGATATCTTTTTATTACATATGAAGGATATTAGGGTGATAATAGGATTATGCTGAATATTATAAATGGTTTAGTGATTTGATATCATAATTGGGGGAGAAATCTGCCTCTCAAAAGTTGATCACCTATCTTTATTGTTCGTTTTATCTCTTAATCGATTTAGGTTTGTATCACGTGATCACATACATCATGGTGAATATGAAGGTGATTGTTTATTTGTCACAATTTGCGGTTTAAACCAAACTGTAAAAAATCGACAAGTTATTGTTAAATTTGCTAGCTAAAATGTTTTGCATTCTTTGATGTAAATTTAGGACGAGTGACCGGGTAAGTACAATTTTATGGGTGCACGAAGTTCAACGGTTTCAATCAAAAAGTGTTGCAGTTCTATGCCTTTTTCCACATAGGCACATACTTATCATATCCAACTAGAATCATTTAAGCTTCAACACAACTGTTGGTGCATCATATTAAAAATATATAAAAGGATGTTTTGGCTCGGTCTAAGGTTAAGGGTTTGGATATGCGCAAGATTAGAAGATTGGTAAGAAAGTAGGAGCTAGGTGGTATACCGAACTCGTTTCAATGGTGTACCCCCGTTGGTCCTACAGTGGGTTGTAGAGTGTAGTCAAGTGGAAAAATGTATGTTAAGGCCGTCTTAATGATTCGGTAGTCTATCGTTGTGTTAAATTATGCTTTAAGCGTTTATGGTCAAAGTTAAAGGGGTGTTTGGCATAAGTGTAAATATACCCATTTTGGGATATAAACGGGTCATTTGTTTTTGGAATAAGTTTAATATATTATATTAATGATGTTTGTTAAGTTTGGTGGGCAAATGAAGTGGTAAAGGTTGTAGTGTAAATGGGTCAAAACGGGTTTTGGCACAAAACCCGTCATTTTGCAAAGTACTACTCCAAGGGTCTAATGATTAATATTTTTGTATAAAAACGATGTTTATGAAATCTGGAAAGTTTCATGGGTTATTGAGTCTCGGAAGTTGGTTTTCCGGAAGTAGAGCATATAAATACCCTCCAACGCCCTTATTAATAACCAATAAAGGATTACATCGAGACAAGACGAATTAGTGAACTAGCATCTTCCCTTACCTCTGTTTATAGACATGAGGGGGTACAATCCCTATAGATTTAGAATTTCATAGTTTCTTTGCTTGTTGTTATACAATCCCTAAAGTGTAACTTGTCTATGTATAGGGATTTAATTATACTTAGTTAAATAGAGTTGGGGTTAGACTTAAACTAAGATTGCTTGGTGTGCAAAGCAAGGAAAGATACTAGAAATTATAATTCTATAGGGATTGTACACACTCATCTCTATAAAAGGAGGTGAGGGGAGATGCTAGTTGTACATTCTTCCTTGTTCATTCGTTATTAACACAATGTAACCTTTGGTGTCACCTGCGTGGTTACTTTGAGTCAATATTACGCGTAGCTCTTCTATTTTTTCCCCGGACAAGTGGTATTAGAGCCACGGTGAAGTTGGTTTGCTTGGTGTGCAAAGCAAGGAAAGATACTATGAAATTATAATTCCATAGGGATTGTACATCCTCATCTCTATAAAAGGAGGTGAGGGGAGATGTGTTAGAATTAATGGATCACAGTAATCTGAGAGTCGTGTGAACACTATCAGATCGAAGTATATCAATGGTTCTATCGAAATCTCTAATCGGATAAAACTCAGATTTGAACAGAGAATATGTTATTATTTGTTATGAAACCGAACCAGAATGCAGATGCAAAAATATGACCAATCAAACCCAATTCAGTTGTAACTGCCTTTGGCAGTTATTTAACTACCGAATGGTTAAATTTTACGGTTAAAAATAAATGTCCAAAACCGGGAATTTTATTTTTTAAGTACGTTTTTAACGTAGCACTTTATACCAAATAAAAAATTTTCCAGCCAGGGGCGCTGCCCCTTGGACCCTGCCAGGGGCTGCCGCCCCTTGGACCCTGCCAGGGGCTGCCGCCCCTTGGACCCTGCTACCAGGGGCTGCCGCCCCTGGAACCCCGCTACCGGGGTCGCTGCCCCCGGACCCCCGTGATACGGCCTGATAATCACAAGAACGTCATACAAGTGTGTACTCCGCACAACCCCGACTTGTTGAACATTTATCATGATTACACATTAGTCAACTAAGTCAAATCATTACACTTAAATCATATTGGTGATGTAAAATCACCAACATTCCTCCCCCATTTAAGTGTAATCTTGATTAACTTAAAATAAACTCATAACAAACAACAAACTGATGCATAAATGAAATGTCGCGACGATTGAATTTCACATTAGTACATTAGCATTTCAGATATTCGAATATCAGAGTGTCACTAAAGGATTGAACTCTTTCTATTCATAGTGAATACATGAAGATAATATACACAACCGTTTACACATTCACATGTTCCACTTGACACTATTTTTTACTAGCTTGTGTCCTATCCTTCAATAAGCATATCAAAGCCAAGTCTCAAGCTTCTTGAAGCAGCTAAACTTCATGCTTATATAGGTGGTTTTTTATTCTTGCACCTGCACATGCAATTTGTCAAAAAACCATTAAGAAATATAATTTCAACCTCCTTTATCTTGCAGTACTGAACACATACCGTGGGATGATGTTATTATGTGTTCCAATCCAAAGATATCAAGCTTTCCTCTTTGAATTCAGCATTTAACATTACGTTCGATGGGAATTGGGTATCTTGATACAAGGATTTAATTAGGTGGACTTTAAACCCATCCCAATAGCCGCCTTGTGTACGAGATCTCTTGCTAACCCTTTGGTTAAATTGTCGGCTAAATTCAGTTGAGTTTTTACAAACTCCACAGATATCACACCATTCATGATAAGCTCACGAATCATATTATGTCTAACACCTAAGTGTCTAGACTTGCCATTGTACACTTGAGTATAAGACTTAGCCAAGGTAGCAGCACTATCACATCTGATAGAAATGGTAGATATCGGTTTAGGCCACAAAGGAATTTCATAAACCAAATTCCTCAGCCACTCAGCTTCATTACCAGCTGCAGCTAAAACAACAAATTTAGACTCCATGGTTGAGCTTGTAATACAAGTCTGTTTCTTTGAAGCCCAACAAATAGCACCTCCCCCAAGAAGGAATACCCAACCACTCGTAGACGAGTGATCTTCCGTCCTATTAATCCAACTGGCATCGGAATAACCTTCTATAACGTAAGGATAACCACTATATGTCAAACCATAATTCATGGTTCCTTTCAAATACTAAAATACTCGACCCAGAGCTTGCCAATGTAGAGCACTAGGATTGCTAGTGTACCTACTAAGCTTTCCTACAGCAAAAGCTATATCTGGTCTAATGCTAATCATGGCATACATAAGACATCCAATAGCTCTAGAGTATTCTAGTTGTTTCACTGGAGCTCCTGTATTAGGTCGAAACTTCACAGTAGGATCTACAGGAGTATAAACAGGAGAACAATTATCAAAGTTAAACTTTGTCAGTATCTTCTCAATATAATGAGATTGAGAAATAGAGATACCATTGTTTCCTCGTTTGATTCTAATACCAAGAATCACCTCAGCCTCCCCCAGATCTTTCATATCAAAATTAGATGACAAGAATTCCTTTGTCTTATCAACTTGATCTTGGTCAGTACCAAAGATCAACATGTCATCCACATATAAGCAAATTATCACTCGTTTTGGTGCTTGTTTAAGACCATACAATGATTTCTTCAATTTACATACCTTGTTTTCATGTCCAGGCATCACAAACCCTTCAGGTTGTTTCATGTAAATTTCCTCATCCAAATCACCATTTAAGAATGGAGTTTTCACATCCATTTGGTGAATAACTAGATCATGTATAGCCGCAAGAGCTAACAACAATCTAATAGTGGAAATCTTAGCAACATGAGCATAAGTATCAAAGAAGTCAATCCCCTCCTTTTGTCTAAAACCTTGCATAACCAATCTGGCTTTATATTTATCTATGCTTCCATCCACTTTCATTTTCCTTTTAAGGATCCATTTACATCCTAATGCCTTGCATCTAGGAGGTAAATCAGTTAATTCCCAAGTATCATTATGCATGATGGAATAAATCTCACTTTGAATGGCTTCTTTCCAAAAGGCAACATCCCTAGAAGCCATTGCTTCACTCAAGGTCTTTGGATCCTCCTCAATAATGAAACAATATTCATGTTGAGATAAAGTCTTATCTCTTGTTCCTTCAACTAAATAAAGTTGAAAATCAGAACCAAAAGACTTAGCTTTTCTTGTTCTAGTGCTTTTTCTAGGAATAGATTGACCAGGTACTTCAATCTCATCTTCAACTGTTTTACTTGAAGATGACTGAACCATACCTCTTGGTCTAGGTATAGACGTGAACCGCTCTTCATCAAATATAGCGTCTCTTGACTCTATCATAGAGTTCACCGACACATAATCATTAGGTTCTATAACATAAAACCTATAACACTTGGAATGCTCAACATACCCAATGAAGATGCAATCTATGCCTTTTTCACCAAGATTTTTCATTTTAGGCTCAGTTAACCTTACCACCGCTCTACAGCCCCAAACACTCAAATAAGTCAAATTTGGTACCTTCTTGGTCCAAATTTCATAAGGCGTTTGTTTACTGTTTTTATTTGGAGTTCTATTCAAAATATAACATGCTGTCAACATAGCCTTACCCCAAAATCCTTCACTGAGTCCAGAATAGGATAACATGGAATTAACCATTTCCTTTAAAGTCCTATTCTTCCTTTCAGCCACCCCATTTTGTTGTGGTGTGTAAGGAGCCGTGGTTTGATGTATTATTCCGGTTGATTGGAAATAAACTGGATCATAATACTCACCACCTCTATCAGTACGTAATACTTTTATCAAATCTTGTTTTTGAAGTTCTACTTCTTGTTTATAAATTTTAAATTTATCAAGAGCTTCATGTTTAGCATGCAATAGATAAACATAACAATATCTAGAAGCATCATCAATAAAAGTAATTACGTACTTATTATGTCCTAGTGAAGGATTGGCATGAAAATCACATAAATCACTATGTATGAGATCTAATACTTTGCTTTCCCGATTCACACCCTTAAAAGGTTGTCTAGTAATCTTTGTTAACATACAAGTCTTACAACTTTCATGTGTCATGTCAAAAGCAGGTATTAAACTCATTTTAGACATATCTTTCATTCTCTTGTAATGAACATGTCCTAGTCTAGCATGTCATAATTCAGATTTACTTAAAGTATTGCTATTACTAGAAGTAATCATACAAGCAGAAGCATTAAACAAAGGATAATTCAAATTTAATCTAATCATTCCATTACATACATAACCAAATCCAACAAATGAACCACGTCTTGACAAGATATACTTGTCACTTTCCAACACTTGTTTGTAGCCACACTTATTCAACACAATTTCAGAAACAAGATTCTTTCGAATCCCGGGTACATACAATACATTATCTAAACATAAAGTTTTTCCAGAAGTGAAAGTCAATAAAACACGGCCTATTCCTTTGATTGGTTCAGTTGCAACGTTTCCCATCTTTAGAAATGATCCATCTTCAATCGATTTACAGACTTGAAACCAACGAAGATCCTTGCAAACATGACTTGTTGCACCCGAATCAACCCACCAAGCAACGTCATCATCCTGAACATAAAATGCATCAGAAATAATAGAAACATAATGTAAAACATTATCAAAATTCTGTATAGAATCAGAATTATAACCTTGTTGCTTTTCAGGATCCTTAGACCCACTTGCACCAGCGCCTTTATTGTCCTTACGAGAGCGACAATCCTTCTTCATATGACCAGGCTTGTTACATTTCCAACAAGTAAGAGTAGCCTTCTTGTTGGCAAATTTATCATCGCCACTTTTGAACTTTCGTTTATTCTTATTGTTGTTTGAATTTTTGGCTCCATCACCTTCAACCATGTTAACAGAAGATGATCCAATTTGATTCTTTCCTTTAGGATTATTATCAAGTTCCTGATTTCTTAATCCTTCCTCAATTCGTAGATGACTACCGAGTTGAACCAAAATTAAATCTTCCTTTTTATGTTTCAAACCATGTTTGAATTCTTTCCAGGAAGGGGGCGGTTTATCAATGATAACTGCAACCGATATGGCTTCATCCATCAACAAATTGTGTTAGGTAATCTATCCCAGAATCCTTAACATCTCATGAAATTGTTCCACGACAGGCCTGGTATCAACCATCTTGTAATTCATAAAATTACCCACAAGAAACTTCATTGCAAAAGCATCTTCTGCCATGTATTTGGATTCTAGGGACTCCCATAGTGCTTTTGCAGATTCAGCGTTTTGATAGACATCAAAGAGGGAATCAAACATACCGTTTAGAGTGTGACCACGGCATATGTAGTCATCGTTCTCCCACTTCATCCTCTTCCTAGTTTGTTCCAAAGTTTCATTGTCGTTCCTTTCGGGAGTGGGTGTACTCAGAACATACACAACTTTCAGGGTGGTAAGAAGAAAGTGCATCTTCTTTTGCCAGCGACGGAAATCCTGCCCTTCAAACTTCACCAACTTATCAAACTTGCTCGTCATATCCTTCACAGATTCTCCTCCGTTCGTCATGATCACAGTTACTTCGATCTTTGTTAGAATTAATGGATCACAATAATCTGAGAGTCGTGTGAACACTATCAGATCAAAGTATTTCGATGGTTCTATCGAAATCTCTAATCGGATAAAACTCAGATTTGAACAGAGAATATGTTATTATTTGTTATGAAACCGAACCAGAATGCAGATGCAAAAATATGACCAATCAAACCCAATTCAGTTGTAACTGCCCTTGGCAGTTATTTAACTACCAAATGGTTAAATTTTACGGGTAAAAATAAATGTCCAAAACCGGGAATTTTATTTTTTAAGTGCGTTTTTAACATAGCACTTTATACCAATAAAAAATTTTCCAGCCAGGGGCGCTGCCCCTTGGACCCTGCCAAGGGTTGCCGCCCCTTGGACCCTGCTACCAGGGGCTGCCGCCCCTGGAACCCTGCTACCGGGGGCGCTGACCCCGGACCCCCGTGAAACGGGCCGATAATCACAATAACGTCATACAAGTGTGCACTCCGCACAATCCCGACTTGTTGAACATTTATCATGATTACACATTGGTCAACTAAGTCAATCAATTACACTTAAATCATATTGGTGATGTAAAATCACCAACAAGATGCTAGTTGTACATTCTTCCTTGTTCATTCATTATTAACACAATGTAACCTTTGGTGTCACCTGCGTGGTTACTTTGAGTCAATATTACGCGTAGCTCTTCTATTTTTTCCCCTGACAAGTGGTATTAGAGCTACGGTGACGTTGGTTTACTTGGTGTGCAAAGCAAGGAAAGATACTATGAAATTATAATTCCATAGGGATTGTACACCCTCATCTCTATAAAAGGAGGTGAGGGGAGATGCTAGTTGCACATTCTTCCTTGTTCATTCGTTATTAACACAATGTAACCTTTGGTGTCACCTGCGTGGTTACTTTGAGTCAATATTGCACGTAGCTCTTCTATTTTCCCCCGACAAGTGGTATTAGAGCCACGGTGACGTTGGTTTTTTGAACAAGGTCAACTCATCCTAACAAGTAGTCTCTTCTAATTTTGGTTCGTCGGTTTATGCACATTAGTGAGAGATTTGACGGTGTGAGTTCGTTAACCATTTGATCTTCGTGAAATTCGAATCGTAGGTTGAAGACACATAGATCTAGAATCTCACGAGAGGGATATCTAATTGGAGGTCTATAGAGAGATAAATGTGGTCGAATTTGTTGGTTCAGAATTTGTATGTTATATTTAAATTAGATTTAGGTCAGGGATTTGAAGACTTAAGATTGTAGAGATTTTTGAAAGAGTCTTGGGGTTTATCAACGTTGGTATCGGAGAGGTTTAATTTAACAGGGTTCAAGCTTTAGAGCTACAAAAGTTTTTCTTAACCGCTAAATTAGCTTTCCTGAAACCAAATTCCCATAATCTAGTTATTTCCACAAAACGATTGCTTGTGTCTGCATTGCTTGATCACGACATCACATACATCAACGGTAAAAAGGTGACATTTTATTTGTGAGAGTTTGCGGTTTAAACCAAACTTTGACAAAGTGATAAGTTATTGTTAAATTTGCTAGCTAACAAGTTTTGCATTTTTTTGTTCAGAATTTACAACGAGTGACTCAACAAGTACAATAGCATGGGTCCACGAAGCACAACGGTTTCAATACAAAACTTTCGCAGTTGCTATCACTTTTTATCTATTTTTTGCTAATTATCACCACATAGGCACATACTTATCATATCAAACTAAAAAATGTAAGCTTCAACAATAACTTTCGATATATCATATTTAATATTCATCAAAGATAGACTCCAAATGAAGTTATAATGAATTGTGATTTTTTTTTCTGGGGTTATAGAGATGAATTAGGGACGGCTTTCATAAATCAAGGGAAGATAGAAGGTTTTTATTTATTTATTTATTCATTTATTTATTTTTATTTTATTAATTAATTAATTAATTTTTTAAACACCCGTAAACTTCTAAGGTATAAGCTACAACGAGTGACTTAGTAAGTACAATAACATGGGTCCACGAAGCTCAACGGTTTCAATACAAAACTTTCGCATTTGCTATCACTTTTTATCTATTTTTTGCTAATTATCATCTCATAGGCACATACTTATCATATTAAACTAAAAAATGTAAGCTTCAACAATAACTTTTGATATATCATATTTAATATACATCGAAGATAGACTCCAAATGAAGTTATAATGAATTGTGATTTTTTTTCCTTGGGTTATAGAGATGAATTAGGGACGGCTTTCATAAATCAAGGGAAGATAGAAGTTTATTTTTACAATGACATAGTTATATTATTATTTGCAACAAACACTAGGACCATTTAAAGCATTTAAATGGATAAACTTGTTTATGAAAGCCGTCCCTAATTCATCTCTATAACCCAAGGAAAAAAAATCGCAATTCATTATAACTTCATTTGGAGTCTATCTTCGATGTATATTAAATATGATATATCAAAAGTTATTGTTGAAGCTTACATTTTTTAGTTTAATATGATAAGTATGTGCCTATGTGGTGATAATTAGCAAAAAATAGATAAAAAGTGATAGCAAATGCGAAAGTTTTGTATTGAAACCGTTGAGCTTCGTGGACCCATGTTATTGTACTTACTAAGTCACTCGTTGTAGCTTATACCTTAGAAGTTTACGGGTGTTTAAAAAATAAATTAATTAATTAATAAAATAAAAATAAATAAATGAATAAATAAATAAATAAAAACCTTCTATCTTCCCTTGATTTATGAAAGCCGTCCCTAATTCATCTCTATAACCCCAGAAAAAAAAATCACAATTCATTATAACTTCATTTGGAGTCTATCTTTGATGAATATTAAATATGATATATCGAAAGTTATTGTTGAAGCTTACATTTTTTAGTTTGATATGATAAGTATGTGCCTATGTGGTGATAATTAGCAAAAAATAGATAAAAAGTGATAGCAACTGCGAAAGTTTTGTATTGAAACCGTTGTGCTTCGTGGACCCATGCTATTGTACTTGTTGAGTCACTCGTTGTAAATTCTGAACAAAAAAAATGCAAAACTTGTTAGCTAGCAAATTTAACAATAACTTATCACTTTGTCAAAGTTTGGTTTAAACCGCAAACTCTCACAAATAAAATGTCACCTTTTTACCGTTGATGTATGTGATGTCGTGATCAAGCAATGCAGACACAAGCAATCGTTTTGTGGAAATAACTAGATTATGGGAATTTGGTTTCAGGAAAGCTAATTTAGCGGTTAAGAAAAACTTTTGTAGCTCTAAAGCTTGAATCCTGTTAAATTAAACCTCTCCGATACCAACGTTGATAAACTTGTTTATGAAAGCCGTTTATTAGGATTTTCTTGCTTATATTAACCCAATTATATCAAACTCAAATTCTAATCTCAAGTCAATGCATTCTAATCAGTGTTATGAACTACTTCTTGTTTTCTATTACGACATAGTTATATTATTATTTGCAACAAACACTAGGACCATTTAAAGCATTTAAATGGAAGATAGACTCCAAATGAAGTTATAATGAATTGTGATTTTTTTTCCTTGGGTTATAGAGATGAATTAGGGACGGCTTTCATAAATCAAGGGAAGATAGAAGTTTATTTTTATTATTTTTATTTTTTTAACACCCGTAAACTTCTAAAGGTATAAGCTATAATATCTTTAAAATCTCATACTTAGTAGTTATTATATTTCATACATCTCAAACAAGTTTATCCATTTAAATGCTTTAAATGGTCCTAGTGTTTGTTGCAAATAATAATATAACTATGTCGTAATAGAAAACAAGAAGTAGTTCATAACACTGATTAGAATGCATTGACTTGAGATTAGAATTTGAGTTTGATATAATTGGGTTACATATCTCTATTTACATCTACAGAAAATCCTAGTGGTTACGTGTTTACAAAATTTTTTTAGTATAATCTCGATTCAACATCATAATGCACCCAAACTATAAGCAAGATCACTGAATATGTCTTCACTACATGGAATTGTGAGGCCACCCATTGGATGGTCATACCCGAACTCTTCCTCTGCTTGTCGTAGTAATTCTTGAAAACCAGGTTGGCTTAATAGTGAAATAGGGACCACAAATTGCTTTTTTTCTTCTTCCCCAACATAAACGGAAAAATAGCCTTTTGGAATGTCCAAAGATGTTGTGCTTCTTCCATTAGAAAAAGATCGTCGAAGCATTTGTTTGGCATGAATGATTCGAGGCATACGGATTGTCATTTTTTCAACGAGGGTAGAGTCTCTTGTGGCTGAATTAGAGGAAAGAGTATTCTGGATCTATTTGATCTTGGTGAAGGATATTTTGGTAGACTTTTGATGAAGTTGTGGTTGTGATAAGCATAATGGACCGCTTATATAACCCACTGATCGATGGAAAGGGACAATATCATATTGCAAACTGTGACAAATGAAAAAAAAAAAAAAAAAAAACAATACCACATGGTCGTGTTCTTCATGATTTGTTTCTCTTTTCTTGGTAGGCTCTCTCTTTTCTTGATTCTTGTGGGCAATGTTTTTTCCGCATTAATCTGTGTAGGACAATGTGCATTTCCACACTATACCCTAGCTATCAGATTTATATATTTGAGTAGTGTAAATGTAGGCTATTATTGATGTCTCACACATGTTTTAACATTTTTTGTAGTTCTGATGGACATCTATGGTGTTGGAGAAAAAAAAGTAAGGTAGATTGAATTGAGAGGCCGCCTTTATTTTTTAGTTTATTTTTTTATTTTTTTTTCGGAACAACAGAATTAGTGAATAATAATACTAGCAAGGAGCTAGAAAAAAGTTTACATTAATTTAGTACAAATTTGATTGGGCCGAGTTCAGTCATACCACATAAGATTTGATAAAGGTCGATCAACTGGAACTTATGTGTTGTCGGCATGTTAGTATTTTATAGTTCTGATAGACTTCTTGCTTAATTTATATGCAACCCGGCCACTATTAGTTATAGTCATAAGAAGGCACAATTTCTGAGAACCAGGTTTAATTCATTTTCAATATCTATCAGTTTTATAACTATATATGTTAGACATCAGCTGTTGCTGTTCAATCGTGGCAATATTCTATAATATTTTCTGAAGCTGAGAAAAGATGCTTTCAATTTTCTGGTTGAATGTTTACACAGACAAGTACCTTCAATAAAGGTATCTTTCATGGTTGTGCATCCTCTAGTTTTGTAACATCCTCTACATATGTTATGGTTACTAATGCAAGAAACTTAAACTGGGGATATGCATTATGAGTCAGGTTAAGAAGTTGTCTTTGCTGAGTTACTAAATGTGAGATAACATTTTCATATATATCTTACCTGGTTAATGTATACTTCATAGAATACATTGAACTTGAAAAAGCTCCTAATTTGAATTACACAAGTCTTTCTATGTACAACTATACAATGTCCTATATAGGTAAAGTGATGTTCATTGTAGGATGGGTTTTCACTTTTGTTCTTAGATCTCAATATCGTTAAGTAACATCGAATGAATTCTTACAAGTAACGTATCAAAAGTAACATATTTTTTAGCAGATGATACAGTTTGAAGTTTAGCGAAACAAAAGTTAGATTATTAGCATATGAAATGATATTGACTTCTATAATAAAAAGTGTGAATACGAAAGAAAATCAAACCCGACCCATACTCATAGTTATATCCTAATAAGAGGCCTGGGTATTTGTTTCAGTTTTGACTTCCTTGTAATCAAATTCGTATTTGCATTTGTTCTTTTAAACTGTTCAAAAAAATCAACTAATTGTTTCTTTACTTGTACAAAACAATTCGTATATATGCAAACTACTATATATGACTTAGCAGTTTTGCGAACTTGTTATATGGATTTTAGATACTCATACAGAAGCATTGTGTTTATCAAATAATAGTAGGTGTCGGGATGTGATGGCTAGCTTGACGTACTGCGATCAAATTTCTTACAAGATAGTCTTAATTGCTTACAAGGGCATTTTTCAATCGCTCGCCCAGGGCATATGATTACTCAGGACCGGCCTGATTAGGGACGACTTTCATAAATCAGAGGAAGATACAAGTTTTTTTTTTGCACCCTTAAACTCCTAAAGGTATAAGTTTCAAGATCTTGAAAAACTCATACTTCGTAGTTATTATAGTTCATACATCTCAAACAAGTTTATCCATTTAAAAGCTTTAAATGGACCTAGTGTTTCTAGCAAATAATAATATAACTATGTCGTAGTAGAAAACAAGAAGTACTTCATAACACTGATTAGAATGCATTGACTTGAGATTCAGAATTTGAGTTTGATACAATTGGGTTACATATCTCTATTTACATCTAGAGAAGATCCTAGTGGTCACGTATTTACAAAATTTTTGTTGTATAATCTCGATTCAACATCATAATGCGCCCAAACTATAAGCAAGATCACTGAATATGTCTTCACTACATGGAATTGTGAGGCCACCCATTGGATGGTCATACCCGAACTCTTCCTCTGCTTGTCGTAGTAATTCTTGAAAAGCAGGTTGGCTTAATAGTGAAATAGGGACCACAAATCGCTTTTTTTCTTCTTCCCCAACATAAACGGAAAAATAGCCTTTTGGAATGTCCAAAGATGTTATGCTTCTTCTATTAGAAAAAGATCGTCGAAGCATTTGTTTGGCATGAATGATCCGAGGCATACGGATTGTCATTTTTTCAACGAGGGTAGAGTCTCTTGTGGCTGAATTAGAGGAAAGAGTATTCTGAATCTATTTGATCTTGGTGAAGGATATTATGGTAGACTTTTGATGAAGTTGTGGTTGTGATAAGCATAATGAAGCGCTTATATAATCCACAGATCGATGGAAAGGGACAATATTAGATTGCAAACTGTGACAAATGAAAAAAAAAAAAAACAATACCACATGGTCGTGCTCTTCATGATTTGTTTCTATTTTTCTTGGTAGGCTCTCTCTTTATTTGTTAAACAAATGATAGTGACATAAAATTTCTCACATGGTTTTGTCTTACTACATAACAATCACTAATTTATCGACAATACTGTGGATTGACTTCAAGTTTAACCCCCAAAGAAAATAAATGATTAGACAGAGATAGGGAGTTGTATGGCCAGTAATAGAAACAATATATTTTGTGACTATGAGTAACGATATCACATGGGTTGGTCTTGATTCTTGTGGGCAATTATTTTTCCGCATTAATCTGTGTAGGACAATGTGCATTTACACACTATACCCTAGCTATCAGCTGATTTATATTTGAGTAGTGTAAATGTTGGCTATTGATGTCTCACACATGTTTTAACATTTTTTGTAGTTCTGATGGACATCTATGGTGTTGGAGAAAAAAAAAGTAAGGTAGATGAAATTGAGAGGCCGCCTTTATTTTTATTTTATTTTTAATTTTTTAATTTTTTAATTTTAATTTTAATTTTTTTTATCGGAACAACAGAATTAGTAAATAATAATACTAGCAAGGAGCTAGAAAAAAGTGCGTTAATTTAGTACAAATTTGATTGGGTCGAGTTCAATCATACCATATAAGATTTGATTAAGGCCGATCAACTGGAACTTATGTGTTGTCGGCAACTTAGTATTAATAGTTCTGATAGACTTCTTGCTTAATTTATATGCATTCCGGCCACCATTAGTTATAGTCTATAAGTTTCTGAGAACCAGGTTTCATTTTCAATATCTATCAGTTTTATAAGTGTATATGTTAGACATCAGCTGTTGCTGTTCAACCGTGGCAATATTCTATAATATTTTCTGAAGCTGGGATAAGATGCTTTCAATTTTTTGGTGGAATGTTTCCTCAGACAAATACCTTCAATAAAGGTATTTTTCATGGTTGTGCAGCCTCTAGTTTTGTAACATCCTCTACATATGTTATGGTTACTAATGCAAGAAACTTAAACAGGGGATATGCTTTATGAGTCAGGTTAAGAAGTTGTCTTTGCTGAGTCACTAAATGTGAGATAACATTTTCATATATATCTTACCTGGTTAATATATACTTAATAGAATACATTGAACTTGAAAAAGCTCCTAATTTGAATTATACAAGTCTTTCTATGTACAACTATACAATGTCCTAGCTGTTACTTCTTTACAAAATTGTACTAGCAAAGAACATGTCATAATGTGCCCAAACTACAAGCAAGATCAGTGAATTTATCTTCGCTATGTGAAATTGTGAGGTCACCCATACGATGGTCAGTTGGTGTACCCAAACTCTTCCTCTGTTTGTTGTAACAGTTCCTGAAAAGCAGGTTGAATTAATAGTGATACTGCTTCATCCACCAACCATAAACACGTCTCAAGAAGAATGGGAAAATAAGGTCAAATAAATCCGATCCCAATTGGAAGACCAACGAGCCATTCATGAATCTCAACGAAGAATGAGGAGTCAACATGCAGACACTCACTGTTGGACCTTGTAATTGTACAAGTCTTGTATTATGAAGATAACGATAGATGAAGGACTAAAGTTGTTAAGTAGAAAGTTTATAACCGAAAAGTAGTTAATATGGTTTGGTAGTTATAGGTAGTTATTTCTGTAAAATAGTGAAGGGTTTTGTCGTTTGGTTGAAACCATTCGAACCATCATGACCTTTGGGTCATACCCTTTAATGTCTATATATAGTCCAGAACATGTAGTCTGAAACATATAGCGTGTGTCTCATTTCAAAGAGAGACGTATAGTGTCTTTTGTAGCGATGTAACCTACTGTTATATTGTTTAATAAAATGAATCATTTCTTGTCAATCTTGTGTAAATATGATCCTGGAAATATCAATTCTTGAACCTGTGAAAAATACAATATGGTATCAAGAGCCGAAGGTTGTTGCAAGGTTACAAGATGTGATTCAAGCCTTTTGATCAAGAAGATCAAAAACGGAGAAGGAAGACACCAAGGATGTTGGGGAAGATAATGCATGATCAGAACCAACGGACATGGACACCAAACGAATTGGTGGAGTTTTGTTGTGATCATTCGCGACAACAAAACAAGAAGGAAACTTTTGTGGAAGCGGTAAGTTTTGTTAAGTTTTGATAACTGACAAAAGGAAGCGAACGTAGGCATCAAACGTATTGGTGGGAGAAAACTTAGAAGAACAATTGTTACAACTCTTGACGTTGAAAGAAATGTAGAAGCAAGAGTGGAATAGCGCAGAAGAAAACAAACTCTTAACGTTGAAAGAAGCGTAGAAGCAAGAGTAGAAAGACGCACGACTAGCGGGCAAAGTATAAGACGCAGGACTAGCGCGCAAGGTATAATACGCAGGACTAGAGTGCATGGTATAAGACGCTGGACTAGCGCGCAAGGAACGTTGTTGTGAAAAAGAAAGCGTATACGTAGAACAAAGAAGGAGTACTCAAGAGAAGGAACAAACGAAGGGCTGTTTTATTTCGATGGAGAAAGTGTCAGTTCGACACAAGAACAACAACAACGAGAATAGAAACACATAGGTTTGTTTCGGTGGAACGAGAATAGAAACACATAGGTTTGTTTCGATGGAAAGAAATCAGAAACGAAGGGACTGTTTTTGGTTCGGTTTGGTTACCAAGGTGTGGTACCAAAGATTGTGTGTAGAAAGATTCTTAGGAATTTCAAAGGTATCGAAATCAAGAACAACACATAAAAGGAAAAGAAAAGAAAGTGTTGGTTTGTTTGTATCGAATATAAACACAAACAAGAATAACACACAAAGAAAAAAAGACAATGTGTAAGTGTATAGAGAAGAGGCAAGAAGGCTGTGGAACTTTTGTTTAGACTCGTTGGCAAGAAAAATTCGACAAGAAAAAAGAAGGAACCATGGTATTTAAGTTTGGTTCGAATAAAAAAAACAGCAACAAGGCAACAAAATCCGAAAGTTTTGTTGAAGGTTGAAGTCGAATAGGATTTGAAAAGGCAACGAGGCAGGAAGAAACAAAAGAAAAAAGGAGTTGCTTGGGATAGAAAAGGTATACCGAGAGACAAAACAATCAAGGATTGTTTGGAAACGTTTGGCAATACGAACAACAACAATAAAGAAGAAGAAACAGGCTGATCACTTGTTTAAAGAAGGAATACCGACGGGTATTGAAGAGTTGTTGAAGATACGATGTGAAATTGAAGAAACACAAGGAAGTATTGTGGTACAACATTGGAAAGGAAGAAGCAACAGCAGCAGCAAAGACAAACGTAACAAGAAAACAATGAAAAACGACAACACGTTGGCAAGACAAGAAGAAGGAAAGAAAAGACACAGAGAAGAGAATGAAGACTAGAAGAACAAGACTTAAACAATTAGGGGGGAGAATGTTGGACCTTGTAATTGTACTAGTCTTGTATTATGAAGATAACGATAGATGAAGGACTAAAGTTGTTAAGTAGAAAGTTTATAACCGAAAAGTAGTTAATATGGTTGGTAGTTATAGGTAGTTATTTTTGTAAAATAGTGAAGGGTTGTGTTGTTTGGTTGAAACCATTCGAACCATCATGACCTTTGGGTCATACCCTTTAATGTCTATATATAGTCCAGAACATGTAGTCTGAAACATATAGCGTGTGTCTCATTTCAAAGAGAGACGCATAGTGTCTTTTGTAGCGATGTAACCTACTATCATGTTGTTTAATAAAATGAATCATTTCTTGTCAATCTTGTGTAAATATGATCCTGGAAATATCAATTCTGGAACCTGTAAAAAATACAATACTCACAAGGATATTGTGAAGATTCAATAGAAGCTTGCCCTATTAAAAATAAGGCTCCAACCAAAACCTTGGCAACAAAGAAATGTAGGAAACAATTCGTATATATGCAAACTACTATATATAACTTAGCAGTTTTGTGAACTTGTTATATGGATTTTATATACTCATACATAAGCATTGTGTTTATCAAATAATAGTAGGTGTCGGGATGTGATGGCTAGCTTGACTGCGATCAAATTTCTTACAAGACAGTCTTAATTGCTTACAAAGGCATTTTTCAATGGCTCGCCCAGGGTATATAATTACTCAGGACCGGCCTGATTAGGGACGACTTTCATAAATCAGGGGAAGATACAAGTTTTTTTTTGCACCCTTAAACTCCTAAAGGTATAAGCTTCAAGATCTTGAAAAACTCATACTTCGTAGTTATTATAGTTCATACATCTCAAACAAGTTTATCCATTTAAAAGCTTTAAATGGTCCTAGTGTTTCTAGCAAATAATAATATAACTATGTCATAATAGAAAACAAGTACTTCATAACACTGATTAGAATGCATTGACTTGAGATTCAGAATTTTAGTTTGATACAATTGGGTTACATATCTCTATTTACATCTAGAGAAGATCCTAGTGGTCACGTGTTATCAAAATTTTTGTAGCAAGATCTCTATTTAACGTCATAATGCGCCCAAACTATAAGCAAGATCACTAAATATGTCTTCGCGATATGGAATTGTGAGGCCACCCATAGGATGGTTATACCCGAACTCTTCCTCTGCTTGTCGTAATAATTCTTGAAAAGCAGGTTGGCTTAGTAGTGATACAGGGACCACAAATCGCTTTTGTTCTTCTTCCCCAACATAAATGGCAAAATAGCCTTTTGGAATGTCCACAGATGCTATACTGCTTCCATTTGAGAAAGATCGTCGAAGAATTTTTTTTGCATGAATGATCCGAGGCATACGGAGAGTCATTTTTTCTACAAGGGTAGAGTCTCTTGTGGTTGAATTCCGAAGCTATTTTTTATTGGTGAAGGATATTGCGATAGATTTTTGAGCTAGTTGTTGTTGTGATATGCATAATGAACGAATTATATATATAGTTCACAGATCGATGTATGGGACAATATCAGATTGCAAATTGTGACAAATGAAAAAAAAGCAACACCACATGGTCGTGTTCTTCATGATTTGTCTCTCTCTTCTTGATAGGCTCTCTTTATATTTGTTCATAAATGATCGATAGTGACATAAAATATCTCACATGGTTTTGTCTTACGACACGCTATAACAGACCAAAATAAGCGTAACAATTTATTGTGGATCAACTACAACTTTAACCCACATAGAAAGGAAATGATTAGATAGAGATAGGGAGTTGTATGGCCAGTAATCGAAACACTAAATTATTTTGACGCTAATTAACGATATCACATGGTTTGTAGGACGATGTGCGTTTCCACAATATACCCTAGCTATCAGCTGATTTATATTTTGAGTAGTGTGAATCTGGCCTATTAATATCTTATACATGTTTTAACGTTTTCATCATGGGACCTACTCTTTGGATGAAGAACACCCTAGCATCAGAACTTTGTATTGCTAGCTAGGCCATAAGCCCTTTGGTTGAGTTAATTCCAAAAAGAGGCAAAAAATTTAACCTTTTTCTAGAAAGAAGCCAAAAATAACATGTTTTCCCAAAATAGTCATGTGCGAATGTGCGCACTTGCGACTCCATTAAATGTGCGACACCTGTCCAGTTTTTTAATAATAAAGTACAGGGGTAGGTGGGTGTTTTCCAATATATTCTTTTTTTGTCTTATTACAAGAACATTAAAAAGACCAAAATACCCTTTTTAATGTGCGACATGGTCATGTGCGAATGTGTGACATGGTCATCAACAGCCGGCTACAACCATTTATTCCGGCGACACCCATTTATTCCGGCGACATCTATTACACTACCACAGCCTAATACACTTCCCATCTGTTATTTATTTCTGTTCGTATACTAATACAACCTCAAAATAAAAAAATAAATAAAAAAATTAAAAAAAAAACTACTATTTTATAACATTAAAAGAAAATATATTTCTGCAAAGTTGATTATTAGCACGTAAGGAATTTGTGGAGATTTAATCAGGATGACAGAAGAATGTTATTGGGCTCATATACTATTTCAATCACTTTTGAGATTGGGCTGGAATCTCTAAAGAAATACAATTCGTTACTAGTCAACAAACAACACCAACAACAATCATTTTCAGTCTCGTACTTAAATGAAAAATCAAATAAATCTCAGATTTTATTTCGTGTCTATATAGAGATGTATCAAAACTATTGAAGGCTCACACGAAAAATAATCATCATCGATTTTATCGAAGCATCTTCTTTAACTATCAAATCTTACCCGAGACCTTCAAAGATCTTGAAGCCACTTTAGATCTTGAAGCAGGGGGTGGTGATGGTGTCGGATCTGGGTTGGTGATGGTGGTGGCGGCAAGATCCGTTTATGGTGGTGGCAAATACCTGTAGATCTAAAAAAAATAAATTTGTAGATCTAAATAAAAACCTGTAGATCTAAGAAAAAAAATGAAAAGAAAAACTTCAAGTGGTGGTAAATATGGTGGCCGGAATTTTTTAGAGAGAAAGGGAGTGAGTTAGGTGAGTATTATAATATAAAGAGATACAATAAGGGTATATTAGTCATAAGTTAAAATTCAGTCATTAATATACCCACTTACCAGTGTACTTTAATAATAAAAAAGTGGAAATATGTCGCACATTTGTGGAGTCGCAAGTTCGCACATTCTTACATGACCGTTTTGAGAAAAAATGTTATTTTTAGTTTTTTTTTAGAAAAAGAATTAACTTTTTGAACAAGGTTATCTGATTAACCTCTGTCAATAGCTGATTTTTCTATGACATGATTCTATATGAGATTGTTCTATCTTTTTGATACTATTATGCCTTTCCGTGGAACTTGAATTTACACAAATGACATCCAAAATGAATATTTTTACGGCATTGTGTTCCTCTTTAGAAAATAAATTTTGTTAGTAGCATCTTGCTATAACTAGATCTTGTGTTCGAGAGAAAAAGTAAGGTTCATTCATTACCCTCTTTATACGAAATTGAGAGGCTGCCTTGTTTATTTATTTACTTTTTACCTTTTTTTAGCTGCACAACTATCAAGAAACTAGAAAAA
Organism: Artemisia argyi; assembly: GCA_030686995.1. Classification (NCBI taxonomy): domain Eukaryota; kingdom Viridiplantae; phylum Streptophyta; class Magnoliopsida; order Asterales; family Asteraceae; genus Artemisia; species Artemisia argyi. The sequence goes on from CM060696.1 coordinate 105,798,347, forward strand.
AATTTACATTATTGGTCTTGAATTCAATGATACCACATGTGATTTAATTAAGGTCGACTGGAACTTCTGAGTTGCCGGCATCTTAGTATCTCATAGTTCTGACGGACATCTTGCTTTAAATGCTAATGGCACCGTAATGTATTATGCTTGTCATTTGCACCTTTTATATGTATCAAACATTTTTTTTGCTATTCTTTGTACTATACTTCATTTTATTTTATTTTTTGTACTTTATGAAAACTATGAATAGTAGCCAAAAAATGAGGGGAAAAATTGTTATAAAGTACACAAAAAATACAAGTTCAGTACATAGGATTGCAAATAAATAAATAAATAAAATAAAATAAAATAAAATAAAAAATTGTTCGATACATATAAAAGATGCAAATGATAAATATAATACATTATACTTCCATTAGCCCTATATACAATGGTCACCGGCCAGGCGGCCATCATTACTTTTAGTAATAAGAAGTCACAATTTCTGAGAACTAATAAGTTTCATTATCAATATTTATAAGTCTTAAAACTATATTCATTTGAAATTCTCAATTTAGATATGACCCCCTTTATTTAGCATGTGTTCTATGTATATTTGTTAGCATTATAGAAAAGTGATGGTCGTTCTCGACTTAAGAACTTTGTAAACGTGTTATAGATTATGTTATAGTGTAGTGATTGGGCTCGTGGACTTGGTGTGACAACCGGCAATTTAGGGAGCTATTTTAAAAACCCGCATTACGTTAAAGTTCGTTCATAATTTTATTTGGAATTTTATTTCACAACGAACTTGTAAGACCTATTTTATGGATAATTATGTTTCTAAGATGTTATGGAATTCGTGAATTATTTTCATAATTCATTCTTGATATTATGCTCGGTGATGTATTCTTAAATTCTCACTGGTACTACGTTGACTCTGGCACTAGGTTTACCTAACAAAATTTTTACGATTCGTTTTACGAGTCCGACGATATTTGAGTAATTACGAGATGTTTTTCGGGAGATATTAAAGTTTGAAATGAGTTCGAGTTTCGGGCCACATGTTTTACATTCACCCACTCTTACTACTAGTAATATTATTATTACTATTATTATTATTATTATTATTATTATTATTATTATTATTATTATTATTATTATTATTATTATTATTATTATTATTATTATTATTATTATTATTATTATTATAATTTGTAAAAAAAAAAAAAAAAAAAAAAAGAGAGTAACTACAAAATTTGGTCCTTGTGGTTCGGTACTCACACCACACACACAAATACTCACCATTTCATCTCTCTCTCATCACCTCCCTCCCCCATCTCTCCAAACCCTAGCCGCCGCACCCTTTGGCCGGCCACCACCATCACACCGCCACCCTCATCACAAAACCAACACCACCATATTACTCCTCATCTCATCCTCTTTCTTTTGACATATTACACGCGCCCTAAAACCTCCTTTAACACCACGAAATCTTTGTAGATTCGATCGAGTTTTTAGTGTTTTCACTAGATCCGTAAGTTGGAGGTTCAAGAAGGTGAGTAAGCTCATTTTTGGTACCTTGGGTGCCTCGACATGGTGTTAAATCCGTGGCTACACGGAAGGTTTTTATCGGAATCGAATAAAATGGTTGGAAATTTATGATTTTGATATTAAAATCTTGTTTGGTATCCGGGTTATGGTGAGATTTCGTTGGGTCGAGTGAACCGTGAGTCTCGGACTCACGGCTTGACGTGGGTACGAGCCACTTGGCTCGTTATCTTTCTTGATATTTGACCTTGGATTCTTGGTGGTTCATGTTTGTAGCTTTGGTGTTCGACTCGACTCGATGGAGTCATGTTCCTTGCCGAATATGGTCGATTGATGCCGCGACCCAAGTGGTCGACTTGGGCAGTTTTGGTGTGCTCTTTGGAGCTTATTTGTGACCTTTTAGTTATTGTAGTCGGGTCCTTGTGACTTGTGGTTTAGAGCCGAGGGCTCGGGTTTGGCTTGGTAAACCAACCCGAATATGGACCTTGTTTGTATTTATAATTCCTTGTTATTGTTTGTTAACTTGGTATTGTTGTGGCCTTTATGGTTTCGGCCGAATGCTTTTGATGAGTCGAGACCTTTTGTGGTCTCGACAATGGAATTATTGTGATATTGAGGAGTTGTTGACGAATTGGGACGTTGGGGACCGATTGTGAGACGGTCACTTAGATTGACGGAGATAGGTTAGTCGGGTGCCGTAGTCGGACCCTATTGTTGTAGCACGTGGATTGGGTTTGATTTGGACGGAGATGTATTATTTTTTATGACATTTACGTATTACTTTGGACTTGGACAATGAGCCGAGAGTCATGACTCGGACATGTGACCATTTCGTATGACTCGATAACTATTTACAATTAAAGACATAAATAATAAAACTCGTAATAATAATTATTGATAATATAAACGTTTATATGAATATATAGACGTGAATAACGGATATATAATTATATAGGCGCGTATATTAATAATAATAATAATCACGAGTCGTATTATAAATAATACAACTAGATATATATTAGGCTACGAAAGTGGCGTAATGTTATTGAACGTATTATTATTATAAAGAAATTATGATAAAACGAGGAATTCTCGACAATTACCAAATATTAAATAAAAATGTCATTTTATATAATAAATAAACTTATCGAGTTATGTGGAGTCGTTGTCACTCGAGTCCAGGTAAGTTTTATTTGTGACTTTCGTGTTGTCACGGATATATGACGATTAATATAAACGTTTTCTATAACTAAATAACCACTTAACTGTAGGGTTGAATCGGGTTATTTGGCTATATGAAATGAATACATTAATGGGCATCGTATCCTACGACGCCCATAGGTTGTGGTATATGTAAAGTGTAATAAATTGCGAGGGTATATATCGGGAAATCTGTCTAATTTGACGATATATATGAGGAATTTATTAAACTATGATATCTACCATATAGTATTTATGTGCTATGTGCTTTAGGATGGGGTGTAATCTTGGAACGGTATGTTACGTAAATAAATATGAGGATTATCAAATCGACGGATTTGATAAACTTCGGCGATTTATTTAAATGATATATTGGGCTAATATTAGATCCATAGTTTATTTTATTATCCTTTGTGTGACCTTTTGGTTTGTTTTGTGTCGACCCACCACCCGTATGGATACCAAACGTAAATACACCAAACTAATACGAAATGGATTTTCGGAAATAAAACGGATTCTCGTTCGGGTTTGGGAATATTTTGAATTTGAGGAAATGATTTCTGAGCGAGTTGATATTGTTAGGTCGTGCCGAGTCCGTAGTTGCTGTTTCGTGAGTTACTATACATCTTATTTCTACCGACTTCTTCTTGCTATTTTCTGGACTTGAGGTGAGTCATAACCCCACTTTTTACTCTTGAACTATGTTTTCAATACTTGGGGTGAGAAACGTGAAAATTATTTTATGTGGACTATTATCGCTTTTATATTCTTTCTAAAACTTGCTATGCGTATGGACTAGGATGTATTGTCAGCTTTAGTCACATAGTTTTGTGTGTACTATTCAAGGTTGGCTTATTTGGTTATTGATGGATTGTCAGCTTTAGTCACATATATGTTGTGTGTACTATTCAAGGTTGGCTTATTTGGTTATTGATGGATTGTCAGCTTTAGTCACATATATGTTGTGTGTACTATTCAAGGTTGGCTTATTTGGACTGTCAGCTTTAGTCACATAGTTTCGTGCGTACTATTCAAGGTTGACTTATTTAGATACTATAGTGTGCACCTATAGGTTATTAATACTTCGGAGGTTATCCGAGTATTTATGGTATTGCGGGGGTTACCCGGATATCTATGTTAGAACGGAGGGTATCCGTGTGTTATGTTGGAGCGGAGGGTATCCGCAGGCTTTTAGCGAATCCTCAGTCTAGCTAGCAAGCGTTTTGCGTATATGTCCACTATATTGTTAGATGAATTTAAACCTATGATCTCACCAGCGAAAGCTGACTTTTAGCACGTTTTCTCAGGTAATTAAGTGATGATACGGATGCTCGGAATGGAAGGCTCGGCCAAGGCTCATGGTTTATGGATCTATTTTTCTAAACTCTGATAATTAATTTTGGACCTACTGTTATGTTATTTTGGGCCTGACTCTGAATGATGTTGGGATAAATGTAAACGTTAAAACCCCGTTTTGGTTGTGTTTTTATTATGTTTACTTTATCTCGTTCTATATTGTCTTGTGTTGGATACCAATCCCCGTAGCACCCCGAAAGCTTGTTGAGTTTTCCGCTGTATCAAATTTTGGGGGTGTTACACTTGGAAATCTAATAGATTAATAGTCTTAATGTAATGTAAGTCTTATAATGTAATACAATATTGTAATTTTCACAGGTCTCTAAACTTGAATATTCCAGGATCATATTGCACAAGATTGACAAGAGAAAGTGATTCATTTTATTATCAACATAACAGTGGGTTACATCATTATTAAAGACACTATCTAAAAACGTTTACATGTAAAGGACTATATATAGACATGAAAGGGTATGACCCAATGATCATGATGGTTCGAATGGTTTCAACCAAACGACACACCCTTTGCCTATTTACAGAAATAACTACTTTTAACTACCAACCATTTTAACTACTTTTCAGTTATAAACTTTCTACTTAACAACTTTAGTCCTTCGTTTATCATCATCTTCATAATACAAGACTTGTACAATTACAAGGTCCAACATTCTCCCTCCTAATTGTTTAAGTCTTGTTCTTCTAGTCTTCATGCTCTTCTCCGTGTCTTTTCTTTCCTTCTTCCTGTCTTCATGATTGTTGCTGCTGTTGCTTGTTCCATTCCAACGTTGTACCACAATACTTCCTTGTGTTTCTTCAATTTTACACCGTATCTTCAACAACTCTTCAATACCCGTCGGTATTCCTTTTTAAACAAGTGATCAGCCTGTTTCTTCTTCTTTATTGTTGTTGTTCGTATTGCTAAACGTTTCCAAACAATCCTTGATTGCTTTGTTCTCTTGGTATACCGTTTCTATCCCAAGCAACTCTTTTTTTCTTTTGTTTCTTACTGCCTCATTGTCTTTTCAAATCCTATTCGACTTCAACCTTCAACAAAACTTTTGGATTTTGTTGCCTTGTTGCTGTTTTGATTCGAACCAATATCAAACCACCAAAGTTCCTTGTTTTTTTCGAATTGTTGTTGTTTTTTTAATCCCAACGAGCCTAAACAAAAATCTAACAGCCTCCTAGCCTTAAACAAGTCTCAACCTCTTTTTGTTCTTGTTATTGTCGAATGTTTTTTTAAATACTTCGACACAAAGAAAACAAATTTGTACCACACTACATGTGACAACTGGCAAATTAGGGAGCCATTTTTAAAACCCGCATTACTTTAAAATTTATAATTTTTGGAATATTGGAAAAGTTTATTTGTGATGAGATTTGTAAACGTTGGAATGTGATTTTTAACCGTACGTTATTTATGGAATTTGAATTTTAATTATTGGCTTGGTTTGGTTTATTCTCGGTGATTTATTTTTGAGATGATTATTTGGAACTACATTGACTCCGGCACTAGGATAACCTAACAATTTTATTTATTTTAATTACTGGTTCGAGTATTTTATATTTTGAAACGTATCGTGAGAAGTTAAAGAATTGGTAACAATCACGGTTCAAGAGAGAGTCGGTTATTTAAATGAGTTTCGGGTTTGGTCAGCGTTATTTACCTCGGGTTACCTCACCCACTCTTTTAATACCCCTTAAATTATTATTATTACCATTTTTATTATTTTGGGCCATGGGGGCCGGTTTTGGTTCGTTTGGGTATAACCACCCACGCCCCACACACACAAACACAAAATACAAACACAACCATCCCTCTCTCTCTCATTCATCTTCATCATTATCATCACCAAAACCCTAGCCGCCTCTTTACACGGCTGCCACCACCATCACCGCCGCCCTCACCAACAAAACAATACCACCAAATTAATCCTTTTGTCCCGATCTTCCTTTTGGTGTATTTCACGCGCCACGAAACAACCCCTAACCCTCGTTTTAATCACTTTCGCCATCGTACACATCCTCACCACCTCTAATATTTCTTGGTTTTTAAAAGATTTACGAGTTTGAAGTGGTAAAAAGGTATGTAACGTCGATTTGGTACCGGGTGTGCCACGACGTGAGTTTCAATCCGTGTATACACGGGTTATTTTGATGGGTTTCGAAATAAAATTGATGGGAAATGATGTTTTATTTATAAAATTGAAGTTTGGTATCTTGGGTGTGGATTTGACTCGAGTTTGGTGCTCGATTTTCATGTTTGGGTAGCGTTTGGATTTGGGTTTAGCTCGTTGGAGCTTGACCGAGACCCATGGTCTCGGTGTGATTATATTCTCGACTCGTTTGGGAGTCTAAGGTGACCTTTGGTCCGGTTGGTTTGATTCTTGGTTGATTTGGTTAACCAAATGGATGATGGTTGTTGTCTTGGTGTGCCGCGACCCAAGAGGGTCCGTTTGGCAGTTTTGGAGCTCTCGTATGAGCTTGTGTCGTGGCCTTGTGGCCTTGGATTTGAGTCCTTGTGACTCGTGGTTCTAGCCGAGACCCAAGTGGGTCATTTGGCTCAGGTTTGGCGTGGTAAACCAACCCATATTATATGTATCTTGATTGTTTCTTGTTGTTGATATTATTGTTGTTGTGACTTGTGTTTTTGGCCGATGCATTGGATGGGTCGAGACCCTTTGTGGTCTCGACAATGGTATACTTTTGGATTGATTGTGGAGTTGTGTTGTCGAAGAGTATTTAGGAACTGTTTGTGAGACGGTTAATTAGATTGACGGATATAGGTTAGTCGGGTGCCATAGTCGGACCCTATTGTTGTAGCACGTGGATTGGGATTGATATTGGACGGAGTTGGATTATTTATTTATGACTTGATTATGTTATTTTTAGACTTGGACAATGAGCCGAGAGTGATGACTCAGACATGTGACCAACTCTTATGACTCGATAAATATTCAAAATCAAACATTAATAATAAAACTAGTAATAATATTATTGATAATATAATCGTTTATATACGTATATAGACGTGATAAAAGTGTATATATATATATATATATATATATATATATATATATATATATATATATATATATATATATATATATATATATATATATATAATGCGTATATTAATAATAAAACGATCACGAGTAGACGTTATAATAATATAATGATAAGTATTTTACTATGCGAATAGTGCAATAAATATCGGGAGTGTTATTATAAATAAACAATTATAAATAATAACGAGATCTAATACGTTGAATAATTAATAAATAAAAACATGACTTTTTATAAATTTGGAAAACTTATCGAGTTATACGGAGTTGTGGTTACTTAAGTCCAAGTGTACTTTATTATGTGACTTTTGTGTTGTTACGAATATATGACGATTAGTATATCAATTTTCTATAACTACGTAACTTATTTAATCGACGGTTTAAATCGAGTTATTTAGCTATATAAAATGAGTATATTAATGGGCATCGTATCCAACGACGCCCATAGGTTATGGTATGTGTATTAGGATAATAAATTACTAAATATCTCGTGGAGTTGGCTAAATTGACGAATTTGGCAAAGTTGACGATATATCTAGGGAATTTATTGGACTACGATATTTACCATATAGTATTCTTTGTGCTATGTGTTTTAGATTGGGTATAATCTTGGAGTGATATATTACGTAAATAAATATGGGGGATTACCAAATTGACGGATTTGATAAACTTCGATGATTTATTTAAATAATGTATTGGGCTAATATTAGACCTATAGATTGTTTATTATTTCTTTTCGTTGTGGCTTCTTGGTTTGTGTTGTGTCGACCCTCCACCCATATGGATACCAAACGTCAAACTTCAAATTAATATGAAGATAATTCGAGAAATGGATATTTTTGGAAAGTTAAAAGGAATACGTTCGGGATTGAGAATATTTGATTTTTGAGGAAATGATTTCTGAACGGGTTTGATATTGTTAGGAAGTGCCGAGTCTGTAGTCGCCATTACTTGAGTTTGCTTTACGTCTTTCATCTATCGATTTCTTTTGCGGATCGCTAGACTTGAGGTGAGTCATAGCCCCACTTTTACTCTTGAACTTTGTTTTCAATACTTGGGGTGAGAAACATGCAAATGTTTTATGTGGACTATTATCGCTTCGTTTATTTTTAAAACTTGCTATGCTTATAGAACTAGGTAGGATTTAGAGCGAGGCCTAGTCCTGAACTAGGTAAGCTATTGTTTAGTTGTTGAGCGAGGCCTAGTCCCGAACTAGGTAAGCTATTGATTGGTTTTTGAGCGAGGCCTAGTCCCGAACTAGGTAAGATATTGGATTGGATATAGAGCGAGGCCTAGTCATAAACTAGGTAAGCTATTGATTTGATTGATTTGAGCTATAGTGTGCACCTATAGGGTTGGTTAGTTTTGGTTGGATGATTGAGGCCTAGTCTAGCTAGCAAGTGTTTTGCGTATATGTCTACTTGATTTAGTTATGAATCTAAACCTATGATCTCACCAGCGGAAGCTGACTTTTAGCGCGTTTTCTCAGGTAATTAAGTGATGCCCTTGGATGCTTGGATTGGAGGCTTGGCTATGGCACCTGGTTTATGGATCTATTTTCTAAAACTCTGATAAATAATTGTGGACCTATATTTATTTTCTTTTGGGCCTGACTTTGATTGAAATTGGGATAAATGTAAACCTTAAAACCCCGAGTGGTTGTATTTTTCTCTTGTTTACTTTATCTCGTTCTTTTATGTCTTGTGTTGGATACCAATCCCCGTAGCACCCCGAAAGCTTGTTGAGTCTTCCGCTGTATCAAATTTTGGGGGTGTTACACTACACGTTCTCTTCTTCCTTTTTGTGTGTTGTTCTTGATTTCAGTCCTTCAAAATTCCTAAGAATCCTTCTACACACAATACTTGGTACCACACCTTGATAACCAAATCGATCCAGTAAACAGTCCTTTGTTTCTGAATTCCAATGAAACAAATCAGTCCTTCGTTTGTTTCTCCTTTGTTGTTGTTATTCTTGTGTCGATCTGACACTTACTCCACCGAAACAAAACAGTCCTTCGTTTGTTCCTTCTCTTAAGTACTCCTTCTTTGTTCTACGTATACGTTTTCTTCTTCACAACTACGTTCCTTGCGTGCTAGTCCAGCGTCTTATACCTTGCGCTCTAGTCTTGCGTCTTATATCTTGCGCGCTAGTCCTGCGTCTTATACTTTACGCGCTAGTCCTGCGTCTTATATCTTGCTTTGTATCTTGTTTTCAACCGGTTTCACAAAGCCTTTGCCACTCGATTTGTATCCAAGCGATGTGTCTTACTTCTTTATTCCTGTGTCGCGTTGACAACAAACACAAAAGAAGTCTCCTTTAGCGCTTCCTACTCTTGTTTCCAAGCTTCCTTCAACGTCAAGAGTTTCCTTTTTCTTCCCTTTGTTGTCACCAACAAAGTTTTATCCGCTAGCCTTTTTTCCTTCGGTACCATGCTATCTTTTCAAGCATCAAAAAATGTTTTCTTTTCCTCCCTTTGTGTCGCGTTCCAGCAGTCCCACAAAGTCTTACAATATTGTTTTTTTCTTCTTTTTTTGTTGTCGTGTTTCCAGCAATTACAACAAAATTCCACCAATTCGTTTGGTGTCCATTTCCGTTGGTTCTGATCATGCATTATCTTCCCCAACATCCTTGGTGTCTTCCCTCTCGGTTTTTGATCTTCTTGATCAAAAGGCTTGAATCACATCTTGTAACCTTGCAACAACCTTCGGCTCTTATACCATATTGTAATTTTCACAGGTCTCTAAACTTGAATATTCAAGGATCATATTGCACAAGATTGACAAGAAAAAGTGATTCATTTTATTATCAACATAACAGTGGGTTACATCGTTATTAAAGACACTATCTAAAAATGTTTACATGTAAAGGACCATATATAGACATGAAAGGGTATGACCCAATGATCATGATGGTTCGAATGGTTTCAACCAAACGACACACCCTTTGCCTATTTACAGAAATAACTACTTTTAACTACCAACCATATTAACTACTTTTCGGTTATAAACTTTCTACTTAACAACTTTAGTCCTTCGTTTATCATCATCTTCATAATACAAGACTTGTACAATTACAAGGTCCAACATACAAGTCCGAGAATGTAATGCCCATCTCAAGGCCCATGAGAAGCCTTGTGTATTAAGTATAAATATCTCCAAATGCTCTCATTTCGAGGTGTGCTTCAGTGTGTAAGTGTGTATTTTCTTAATACAAGTTCGCATTTTCTTTCTCTCCTTTCTCTCTCTAAACCTCACGCCTACATATCATCACCACCATAGATAATAAGTGTAGTTGTTGATCATATATAGGATCCTACAATATGTATGTTAGACATCAGCTATTCAATAGTGGTAAAATTCCATATTATTTTTTGAATCTGAGAAAAGCTGCGTTTAATCTTCCGGTTGTTGCACCATAATTGCATAAGTCTTGTTGGGCAACAACGCAAAGCCTAAGGGCTAAACACGTTAGTTTGTTAGTTAATAACCGCTAGTTAGTTACAGGTAGTTAGAAGATGTTATGGTAGTTAATGGTGGTTATAAAGTTAGTTATTGGTAGTTAGAAGTTAGTTATTTCAGTTATACCGATTCGTGAAAAGACACGATGGTTCGGTGGCTATAAATAGATGTATATGTAAACGTTTAGAAGTGTGTCTCAAATACATTGTAACCATGCATGTTATGTTGTAAATAAATATAGAATCGTTCTTGTCAATCTTATGTATATTCGATCCTGGAAATTCATGAATAAACTTGTGTACACCGGTGGCATGTTTACACAGAAAAAAAAAAAATCAATATATTAGTAAAGCCTTATTATTTTGAGAAAGCAATCTTTCAGGTCGTGCAGCCTCTAGTTTTTGCATGTTCCTCTATATATTTTTGCTTACTAGTGCAAGAAACTTAAACATACGAGATGCTTATGTGTCGGGTTAAGAAGTTGTCTTTGCCGAGTTACTAAACGTGAGATAGCATTTTCATTTATATCTGAGTATCTGACCTGGTATACTTAGTAGAATATACTGAACTTGAAAAATTTCCAAATCTGATTGGACAAGTGTCTCTATTTACAACTATACAATGTTCTACCTGTTACCGCTTTACAAAATTGTACTAGACCATTTTATGTCATAATGCGCCCAAGCTACAAGCAAGAACAGTACGTGAATTTATCTTCGCTACATGGAATTGTGAGGCCACCCATACGATGATTGTAACCAAACTCTTCCTCTGTTTGTTGAAGTAACTCTTGAAAAGCAGGTTGGCTTAGTAGTGATACAGGAACAACGAATCGCTTCATTTCCTCTTCCCCAACGTAAACAGAAAAGTAGCCTTTTGGGATGTCCATAGATGTTGAACTGCTTTTATTAGAGAATGATCGTCTGAGAATTTTTTTTGCATGAGTTATCTGAGGCATACGGATTGTCATTTTTTCAGTAAGGGCTTGGTCTTTTCTATTCAAAAGATTGATACGATCAAAAAAGTCCCAAAGTATTTCTTCTTGGTGTAGATGTAATGGTGGATTTCTTGGTGTTTGAAGTTCTGGTTGTGCTATGCATACAGAATGCTTTATATAACCAAATAATATAAGGACATTCAATTGCAGATGGTGACATATGGGGGGGAAAAGCCACATCATGTGGCCTTGTATTCCAACCTGTATGAAAAACAATCTCACATGGTTTTATTTTTACCACAACCGGATCACCTTATTTGAAGAAGTCATATATTTGTCGAGATTATTCATATGTCACAAAGGAAAAAATGATTATAAATAGATAGGGAGTTGTATTTATGGAAATCTAAACAATATATATTGAGGTAATGAGTTACGATATCACATGGTTTGGTCTTGATGCTAGTGGGCAATTTTTTTAGCATTTAGATATGTAGGACACTGTGCCTTTCCACCAAAGAACCTATTAGGAGATAAATACACTGTGCATTTAGATATGATCGTCCAGGAACGTTTGTCTCATGTTTAGTCCGAGGCATCTTAATGTCTCTCTTTTGAAGGTCGATCAATAGAGCCTTTGTTCGTGAAGCTGTGTTAGGAATACAAATATTCCTGTTAAAGTCTCGGTCACCTAATGATTGTAAAAGCATTAAGTTAGCTCGTAGTTAGTTTATTTATTAGTTAATTAGTTTTAGTTTAAGTAACACCGTGGAAGAAGGACGGGTCTTCACCCACTGTATGCCTGATCCACAGCCCGGGAGTGGGCGTAATATTGTAACTATAAATACCCCTCTCCACATGTGGAGAGGGTTGGACCTTCATTCACTTTAATCTAATATTTTCTCTTTTTCTTTCAAGGTTCCTTTCTTTCTTTCTTTCCTCCCCTCCTCCTCACTTCTACGCCCCTCACATCCACTCTTGAACATGTTTCCTACTTAATTAGCATTCTACAATTGGTATCAAGAGCCAAGGTTTCATCTTAGGGCCTTGTAGAATCAAATTGGATGATGTTTTGAGTGGTTTTGTGAATTTGGAGTCACTTTCTTGGAAAACATCTTGGTTTAATCTATCTAGTGTTGTTATACATGTTTGTGATGTACTTTTATATTCATTAGTGTTTATGGAACATTGTAGTGTAGTTTGTGTTACCATATCATTAAGCTATTTGAAGTTTGGAGTTGATTATGAGCGATTTTCTTGGTTGCGGTTAAGTCCACTGTTTCATTGCTTGGTTGCGGTTAAGTTCTGCTATCTGCGATTAACTTGCTGCGTTTACTATTTTGGGAATACAAACAAAACGCAACGATAGTGACACTTTTGGACCATTATCACTGCGTTTAGTTTTCTGCGGTTAATCATTTGCGGTTATCTGTTCTGCGGTTGGGTATTTTCTGCGGTTTGGTATTAGTTGCGGTTAGTGTCCTGCGGTTAGTATCTTTGGCCTGCGGTTTGCTTAGGTTGCGGTTAGTTCATACTGCGACTGGATTTTGTTGCGGTTTGGTAGTATTTGCGGTTAGTGTCCTGCGGTTAGTATCTTTGGCCTGCGGTTTGATTAGGTTGCGGTTAGTTCATACTGCGACTGGATTTTGTTGCGGTTTGGTATTTTCTGAGGTTAGTGTTCTGCGGTTAGGTCAAGTTGTGTTCTGCGGTTAGTATCTTTTGGTTTGGTAATTTCTTATTTGTGATGTCGACTTCTTCCGATGACATTCAAGCTGCGGGGTCTGACACCCGACCTCCGATGTTGGATAGAACTGACTATGAATCATGGGCTCAAAGGATACGGCTGTACTGTCTAGGTAAAGATAATGGGGTTAACATCCTGAAATCCATCGATGAGGGACCCTTTCAAGTGGGTACTAATAGAGACACGATTTCAGAAGCAACTGATCAACTACCGGCCGTGTTTGGTCCTGATAGACCTCGCACTTACAATGAGTTGTCTGAAGAAGAAAAGAAACGCTATGATGCAGACATCAGAGCTTCAAATATCATCATTCAAGGCCTTCCCAAAGATGTCTACAAACTAATCAACTTCAACACTGAAGCAAAGGCGGTCTGGGATAATGTCAAAATGCTTCTTGCAGGGTCTGAGTTAACTAAAGAAGATCGTGAGTCACAGCTATACGATGAATTTGAGCATTTCAAAATGAATCCAAGTGAAAGCATCACTGACTATTACGTCAGATTCCACAAGCTGGTCAATGACATGAGAGCCATCAAGATGACGATGCCCAACATACAGCTTAACTCCAAATTCGTGAACAACATGGCACCGGAATGGGATAGGTTTGTCACAGCTGTTAAGCTCAACAAGGGTCTCAGGCATACCAATCATGAACAGCTGTATGCGTATCTCCAACAACATGAGAAACATGCAGCTTATGATCGGCTAATACGAGAAAAGCTCAATCCGTCTGCAACTAATGAATCTCTTGCTTTTGTCTCCAATGTTCAACAATCTTATCAAACCTCTAATGATCAAGTTCAACCATCACAATCATCCTCCAGGTCTACCTCTACCAATAGTCAATCATCAACTCCCTCACCATCTGCTTTGAATACTCAACTTGATTCTGGGTATTCTCACACTGACATGATGATTGATAATCTCTCCAACCAAGTATCCTTACTGGTCCAACAGTTCAGGGCTGCACTCCCATCTACTAACAACCAGCTCAGAATCTCATCTAATCCACGTAATCAGGCAGTCATTGAAGATGGTCGAGTAGTGGTGCAGAATGTGCAGGGAAGACAGAACTTCAACCAAAGAAATGCTGGTAGAGAGAATGGGCAGTACAGAGTTGGGAATGCTCTTCAAGCACAAGCTAAGCAGCCAAAATGCTACAACTGCGGAGGGTTGGGCCATATTGCTAGGAACTGCACTCTCCCAAAACGTCCCCAAAACTCTGAGTACTTCAAAGACAAGATGTTGCTGATGCAGGCACAAGAAAATGGGACTGTGTTGGATGAAGAAGCTTTGCTCTTTCTGGCTGGTAATGATGGGAACACCTTTGATGCTGATGTGGATGATCAACCTGTTCAGGACATGGCTCTTAATGACCCAAATATCTTTCAAGTTGAAGAGTGTGATGCATTTGACTCAGACGTGGATGATGAACCAACTGCTCAAACAATTTTCATGGCTAATCTGTCTGCAGCAGCATCCTCTTCACAGCATCCTGATTTATCAATCACGTCTGCCATCTCTGAGGTACCAAAATCTCCTAAACATGATCTGAATAATTCTACACCTGTACAGGGGGCATGTGACTCTGTACAACTCAAGAATATTGTCAACACAGACATCACTGATATGGGTAATACCAATAATATCCCATATGAAATGTATGTGAATGACAATGGACCCCCAGTTGTACCAAGTGACATGCCGTCTATTGATTCTAGTAAACATGAGGTATATAAGCACTCTATATACAACCCTGATGATTCTCTGATCACTAGAATTAACACCCTTAAGGACCAAGTAAACATTTATGAGCAGCGTGCTAAGTTTGAGCTGAATGAACGTGAGCAGAAAATGGAATGGCAACTGCGTACTTACATATCTGAACACAATTCCAAACAAGAATCATTAAAAAGGGAACTAGTTTCTTTAAAGAACCAATTGAATCAAACCGTCAAACAAAAACTTGAGGTTCAAAAAGGTTTGACTACAATCAAACAAGAATTCAAAGATAAAGAAACTAAACTTCTAAATGACTTCTCAAAATTAAAAACGTTGAAAAATAAATTAGAAGATAAGTTGTACACACAGGGCCAAACCATTCAATCTGCTCAAATGATGGAAAGCCACAGGAAGTTAAGTGATGAATTTAGCGAACATGATACCTCCAAACCTAAAGCAAGATTCCTTAGAATAGGTCTAGGTGCACAACCTGCATTATATGATGCAAAAACTATGCTTGAACCTAACCATGCCCCTCCTGATACACGATCCTATGACCACATCAATGAGGCAGAGGATAGAACTAGGGCAAAACTTGCTGAACGTTTGAAGGATCCTAAATGCATTGCTAAGAATCTCGTGTTTCACTATGATTATGCAAATGACAATCATACTGCAATTTTTGTTCCTCATAAGAGAATTTTTCCTGAAAAAGTGTTTTGGAATATTGACATTGAGAGAATGCAAGCTGAAAAAGTTGTAGGTAACACACGCACTATGTTTAGAATTGCTCACCCAACTGCCTATCCCCTGAACACACCTAGGCACCTTGTACCTTCCACTCTTCCCACACAATGCAATACTCTAATTGGGCTGTATGTGCTAGGTCAATTGTTCAATGACTTTGAGAAAACCTGTAAAATAAGAATTACACCTACAGGGATTACAGAAGGGGAAAGGGGTTTTGAGCAAACAAAACAGTGTTACCTAACTGAAGTTATGCCATTTTTTAAACTTCTAAAAGAACATTTTGAGGGACTTAAAAACACCATTAATGATGATGTGACTCAAATGAAAAAGGTTTTTGATGAAGTGGAAAGTGAGGGTAACTAACTTGCTATTGATCTCAAACACAGTGAAATTGACAGAAAAAACATTCTCATCATGAATGAAAATTTGATTGCTAACTGCATTGCTAAAGATGTGTTTTATACTGTTACCGACTCTGCGCTATCTGCTCGACAATTTCATGAAATGTCGGTTACTTTGAATGTCTTCCAAAATCGTGTGATTGAGCTTGAGGGGGAGAATTACAAACTTACTGAAAAAATTCAAAACGATGATCATGATAACATGGTCAGGAATTTTTCAAAACTAGAAGTTGATAATCTGAACCTACAATTAAAATATCAACATCTAGAAGAAAGTATAAAAATATCAAATGCCAAGATATCTTCGGATGTTCCTGAATTTGATACATGTTTTGAATTAGCCAAAAAGGATGAAGTAATTCAAGCTCACTCAAACACGATTCGGAAGTTGAAGGTCCAAATTGCACAATTAAAATCGAACAGAAGCGATGTGACCAATACCAATTACCAGAAGTCTATGGATTCTCAAAATTTTCAAAAACAGGGCATTATCAATGAGTTACAACATGAAAATGAGTGGCTTCGTGCTGAAATGTCCAATGCTAAACAACGTTATAAAGAATTGTTTGAGTCTATCAAAACAACACGTGACCAAAACAATGAGAAAGTCACCTCTTTGTTAAATGAAATTGAGAATCTAAAGACCATGGTGAAGGGTAAAATGCCCGTTGTTTCATGTGATCATGCAATTTCCAATGTACATGCTTGTAATAAATATGCGTGCGATGCTGTGAATGTTTCTCTTCCCCTTAGGAACAATAAGTTAGTTCATAATAACTATCTTAGAAATCTTAAGGATTGTCTGGCCATACTTAGAGAAACCATTGAAGATAAGAGGATTTCTAAACCACTTGATGATGTTATTATTGGTGCGTGCTTCCTCACTAATAGGGCCCAGGAATTATTAGAATATGCCATAGGATCATGCCCCAAGAATGATACCAAGTCGGATAGGACAACTGCATTGCACCCTCTCAGTGGCAACAAGCATGTCACAGTTGACTTTCCCCAAACCATGTCACAGTCCTCCATCTTGATCACCAGTAAACAAGTAGCAACTAATCAGACTAATGTTCCCATCATTGCTTCTACAGGAGTAAAAGGTGTATCTAATGCTAGCAAGTCACAGCCTAAGTGCAATACAAAGAATGATAGGACTTTGCTGGCTAAGAGCTCACTTATGAAGGAAGTAGAAGAATCATCTAGGAACAATAAAGTGTTGCTTAGTGAAAGGAATCGAGTTGATTCAAACATTTGTGTGAAAAATGATGTAATTAATTCGAATTCTGATGCTATTTGTAAGACGTGTAACAAATGCTTATTTTATGGTAATCATGATGCATGTGCTGTGTCCTTTCTTAAACCCACTATGCAATCACCAGTTATGAATGTTTCTAGTGTTAAACGGGCAAAACAAGTATGGAACAAAACAGGAAAAGTTTTCACTAATGTTGGTTATCAATGGAGACCTACTGGAAGGAAATTCACTCTGAGGGAAAGTGCCCAGTGACTAGGATTACTAACTCTAGAGTCATGCCTATTAGGAAGTGGAGACCTACTGGTAGACTATTTCCAATAGAAGCAATAAATACCACTTCTAGGTCTAGTGCATCAAAATGTGAACACTCCAGTGAGATACCTGTTACTTATGATAATCCAATATTTGTGTGTTCTAACCAAACGGACCCCAATTGTGTGTGGGGCTCCAGCTTTTTCAGTTATCCACGATTGTCTGGTTTCAAATGCAGGTCGTACAAATCGTCCTTTGGTATTTGGACTCAGGCTGCTCAAAACATATGACTGGTGATCGCTCAAGGCTCAAGAATTTCGTGGAAAAGTTTATTGGTACGGTTAGGTTTGGGAATGACCACTTTGGTTCTATAATGGTCTTTGGAGACAGTGTTATATCCAGAGTTTACTACGTGGAAGGGCTTGGGCACAATCTATTTTCTGTTGGTCAATTCTGTGACTCAGATCTCGAAGTCGCCTTCAGAAAGCACACCTATTTTGTTAGAGAATTAGATGGTGTTGATCTTCTCAAGGGGAGTCGGGACACTAATCTTTACACCATCTCCATCGAAGATATGCTACGGTCCTCTCCAATTTGTCTGCTCTCTAAAGCATCTAAGAACAAGTCATGGTTGTGGCATCGACGTTTAAACCATTTGAACTTCGGTACCATCAATGAACTTACACGTAAGGATCTTGTTCGAGGCTTGCCCAGACTTAAGTATGAAAAAGATCATCTGTGTTCCGCCTGTCAAATGGGCAAGAGCAAAAAGCATACCCATAAACCCAAAACTGTCAATTCAATCATGGAAGTTCTTCATACCCTTCATATGGATCTTTGTGGACCAATGAGGATTCAAAGTATCAATGGAAAGAAATATGTGCTGGTTATTGTTGATGATTACTCTCGATTCACATGGGTGAAATTTCTACGATCAAAAGATGAAACTCCTGAAACCATCATCAAACTCATCAAGATGTTGCAAGTCCGCCTTAACAAAACGGTTAGAGTCATTCGTACTGATAATGGAACAGAATTTGTTAACAGACAACTTACTCTGTTTTATGAAGGTGTCGGGATTAGTCATCAAAAGAGCGTTCCACGAACTCCTCAACAAAATGGAGTTGTAGAAAGACGCAATTGCACCTTAGTTGAAGCTGCAAGGACTATGCTCATCTTTTCCAAAGCTCCTCTATTTCTTTGGGCTGAGGAAATTGCCACCGCATGTTACACTCAGAACCGATCCTTGATACATCCTCTCCACTGCAAGACTCCCTATGAACTGGTTCATGGCAGAAAACCCGATCTTTCTTTCTTTCGAGTTTTTGGTGCACTTTGCTATCCAACTAATGACAGTGAAGACCTTGGGAAACTCAAGGCCAAGGCTGACATTGGTTTCTTCGTTGGCTATGCTCCAGATCGTAAGGGGTACCGAATCTACAACAAACGTACCAGAGACATAATGGAAACAATCCACGTTACTTTCGATGAGCTGACTGAGCAACCGGTTCCTGGACAATCAAGTTCTGGACCCGTACCTAATTTTTGTCTCCTGGACCAATTAGCTCCAGGCTTGTACAGAATCCCATACCTGCTGCTCCTTTTGTACCTCCTACAAGTGAAGATTGGAAGAAACTGTTTGATCCAATGTTTGATGAATACTTTGAACCTCAACAGATGAATGCTCCTGAAGCTACAATAGTTCAACCACCAGATGGGGTGGTGAATGATCAAAATGACAATAACGGGCTATCCACTTCATTGTCATGGGATTCTGAAGCTCCCGCCATCAGTCAATCGGTTAGCACGTCAAATGTCCAACCTTCACCTGTACAGCGAGCGGCAAATGTAGATAATACATCTGAAGTTAATCCTTTTGCTCCACCTGATAATGAGCCGTTTGTTAACATCTTTGCTCCTGAATCATCAAATGATGTAACATCCTCTGACGAATCTTACATGGCAACCTCAGTTCCTCATTCTCAACCCCATGAATACCTTCGAAAATGGACCAATGATCATCCAATTGACAACATTATTGGAAACCCTTCACGTCCAGTGTCAACCCGCAAGCAACTTGCAACCGACGCATTGTGGTGTTTCTTCAATTCAGTCCTTTCTAAAGCTGAACCAAAAAGCGTCAAGGATGCAATGTCCAAACACTCATGGTTCACTGCAATGGTGGACGAAATTCATGAATTTGACCGACTGGATGTCTGGGAACTAGTACCACCTCCCGAGTGTGCTATGATCATTGCTCTCAAATGGATATTCAAGGTTAAACTTGATGAGCATGGAGATGTCCTGAAAAACAAAGCTAGGCTTGTGGCAAAAGGATATCGACAAGAAGAAGGTATTGACTTTGAAGAATCCTTCGCCCCAGTTGCTAGAATCGAAGCCATAAGGATCTTTCTCGCAAATGCTGCAAGTCAAAATATGGTGGTTTATCAGATGGATGTCAAGACCGCATTCTTAAATGGGGATCTGAAAGAGGTGGTGTATGTATCTCAACCTGAAGGTTTTGTGGATCCAGAACGCCCTAATCACGTGTATCGATTAAAGAAGGCTCTATATGGGCTTAAACAAGCACCAAGGGCGTGGTACGACACATTGTCTAAATTTCTTCTGGCCAACAAATTCTCCAAAGGCGCTGTTGATCCTACACTCTTTACCAGAAAAATGGGCAAAAACCTCCTACATGTACAAATCTATGTCGATGACATCATTTTTGCCTCATCTGATCCCAAAGAATGTGATCGTTTCTCCCAAGAGATGAGCTCCGAATTCCAAATGTCTATGATGGGTCAAATGTCATTCTTTCTAGGACTGCAAATTTCTCAAAACCCCAATGGCATATTCATCAATCAGTCCAAATACGCCAATGAAATTTTGAAGAAATTTCGTTTCGACTCCAGTGATTCAGTTGATACTCCTATGATTGAACGATCAAAACTTGACGAAGATGATGAGGGAATTCCGGTCGACCAAACCATGTATCGAAGCATGATTGGCTCCTTAATGTACCTTACTGCAAGCAGACCCGACCTTCTATTTGCAGTTTGCATTTGTGCCCGGTATCAATCCAAACCCACCAAGAAACATTTGGAAGCTGTCAAGAGAGTCTTTCGAAACCTCAAAGGAACAATCCATATGGGCCTTTGGTACCCTAAAGAAACTTCTATGGCTCTCACAGCATATTCGGATGCTGATCATGCTGGATGTCAAGACACTCGTCGCAGTACATTTGGGGGTGCACAGTTTTTAGGAAATAAGCTTGTCAGTTGGTCTTCAAAGAAACAAATGAGTACATCTATCTCCTCCACTGAAGCTGAATACATTGCTATGTCATCATGCTGTGCTCAGATCCTCTGGATGCGATCTCAACTTTCTGACTATGGCTTCATGTGCAATAAGATTCCTATGTACTGTGACAACAAAAGTGCAATTGCACTCTGCTGCAACAATGTCCAGCATTCAAGAACTAAACACATTGACATTCGTCATCACTTCATCAGGGAGCAAGTTGAGAAAGGAATTGTGGAACTTTACTTTGTGAGGACTGAGTTCCAACTAGCCGACATCTTCACGAAAGCACTTTCTAGGGAACGGTTTCACTTCATCCTCCCACGCCTTGGTCTGAAGAGTCTCACACCTGAGGATCTCAGTTGTCTTCAGGAAGATCAAGAGGAGTAAAGGGGTTGCTTCACATATCCTTGTATAGTATCAAATCAAAAAGAAAAAGAGAAATATAAAAAAAAAAAAAAAACCATAAAAATCTGAAAAATCACAAAATCTCAAAAATATTCTTCTCACGACATGTCTCTTGTGTAATCAATATTATGTACGTTTCTAGAAATGTCATTCAATAATGACACGGAATCATACATATGCTTGAGCAAGAGTTTTTTTTTTCGGTCTCAAATAATGTATTTCGAAAACATGTCGTATCTCAAAATATTCTTCAAAATTATGGCTTGTAGTCATTTCAGGCTACAACCCGGCCTTCAAAAATATGGCTTGCTATTACTTTAGATAGCAACCCGTTTTTCAAAATTAAGGAAAACACGTCGCCAAAAAGACGGTTGTTCCTAACAAAGGGTGCCGTTCATCCGAGCGTGAATTACTTTATATTCATGCACCCTCGATCTAATGTACGCTTCAGTGCATTATTTCTTGATAAATAAGAGAAATCTTCTTTTTATCGCCAAATACTTTCCCTTCTATGATTTTTCCGGAAAGTGTTTGTGCAAAACTTGGTGGTACCATGCAATTTTGAATGAAAATCAAATTTGAACTCAAAAGTTTGATAAAATTTTCACTCAATCAATGACGTTAATAGTTTATGATAATATTTATGCTTTAACATCCGTCATTGATTGAGGGGGAGAGTGATTTCTCAAAATTTTATGTATCATCAAAACTCCCCACACTTCGTACATTAAACCTTGCAACAAAAAAAGAATTGTGATGGTTATGTGTCAGAATGAGTAAACTTTTCAAATCTGACACATAACAACCTCCCTCACAGTTTGAGGGGGAGCAAGAAAAAGTTCCTTTTATCTGAAAATATTACAAATTAACCGCATTTCTCTCCCAAAAACATTTTCTAAATTATTTAAATCAATTGAGATCAAAAATCTCAAAAGATTTGAAATTTTTGATCGGGGGAGAGAATGTGATTTAAATATGAAATCTGATAATCATAAGTGATCTTTTGTACTCAATAATAGGCTTCCGCATATGTGCTAAACACTTTCGAATATCGATGCACATATTGAAGGGGAGCAAAAGGCGTTTGTGGAAGTAATACCTAAGACCGACCATTTACTTTAATGCACAGAGTTATAAGGTTGGTTAAGGTTAGGTATAAGTTCCCATGATCCACCAGAACCGGAAGGATCTTCCCAGGGACAATCCATAGATAGATTAGAAGTCCTTAGGAATGATTGAAAAAAGGAGTAAAGTGAGAAAGGGAAGAGTGCGGACTGAGATAGAGCTAGGACTGGAACAAACCCAACAAGGTTCTAGTGATGAAGTCTCGGTAAGCACTGAAGGGGTTGAAGAATGAAAAAGAAATGAAATGAGAAAGGGTGAAAAGAAATAGCCCTCCATATATTCAACCTTAGGGCAGAAACTGGGTTCAATTCATAATCTACTGGCAGTTACTAAGGTAACACCGGTATTGAAGACAAGACGTCATGGACCCAGTGACGCACTGCACTAAAACTTCCCAACCACTCAAGTTCTCTTAAAAGAGCTTGTTTCAATCTCACGGGGAACCCTGTGCAATGTATCGACCGCTCATTGCGAGCTATGTTGATACCTAAAACAGGAGACGCCTCCCCAGTCTCCAGGAGCGGATCAAAACGCACTATTGAGTCTAGAGCCAAAGAGATCATCCATAAATCTCGATAGGACACATTCCAAACATGCTTATTGTTTCACATAATGTGGAAAATAAGATAAAATATTTAGAGTCCTACGCATTATCCTTGTGGTATTGCCAGAACATCCGAGTGATATGAAAATATTCACAATGACGATGGAAATCCTTCTAGAGCGAACATCACTCAAGCTCTTGGTAGGTGACATGTGAGATCCATCTTGGATCAATGATCAAGTGACAACTGGAAAGCAACAATGGTGCGATTCAAATTTGAATCAAACTTGTTCCAGGATATGGATTGACGGATACTTTTACCAAAACCTCTCAATGTGCTCACCAACTTATCTTTCGAGCACATTGATTGTGTAATATCTTTCAAACAAAAGTATTTTTGATGGAAATGTGATTCAAAGTATAAAACTCTCGTCGTGTCTCAAAAATGTTTATCATACGACACGCGAGTGATTTCTATAAATCAATTTCTCATCAATCCGTGAATATCTATTCACCGATTCACTCTATCGTGCTGTCTGCTTTGAGACGTTCTGGTTTGAGAACATGCTAAGTATGAAGATTCCGAAGTGGATTCTTTGGAAAATTCATTACAACAAGCTGGAAATTCCTGTCAAGGAGAGTCTTCTTTAAAAGAGACTCTACCTGATCACAGGTCGGTTTTCACAAAACCGGAGGGTAGTCTGTCCTTGCAGAACGAATGACAAAGCCATATTCGTTCTCTATCTTTAGTGCTAACTGTTTTATTTCAGGGACACATATAAAGATGGCGTTGATGGCTCCAGTTTCCAGCTGAATCGGGTCAATCCATACCTCATGCTCACACATCCTCCACACTATCAATGAAGATGAGAGACTTGCTACAACAAATGTTGAGAGACTACCAACAACGCTTCCGCAACTCTGATGAAAAAGTCTCCTGATCCATAACTCCAATGCAACGTCTCCAGATACAGAAGAGTGTGAGCATGATGGTCCTAAAGTCACTACATCACATGAAGGCGATACTACAATGGATGAGCTTGGAGATTTACTTTGGCTGATGATCTCAAAGAAGCTCAAAGATCACACATATCAAAGGAACCCTAATCACAAGTTCGCTTGCTTGAAGTACGAAGTGTGCAGAAAAGAGAAGAATCAGATCCTACGAGCAACAAAGACAATAGAATGCTTAAAGACCAAAGATCTTAACTTCAAAGGTGACCTCGCTTAGGGGGAGATTGTTAGGAATACAAATATTCCTGTTAAAGTCTCGGTCACCTAATGATTGTAAAAGCATTAAGTTAGCTCGTAGTTAGTTTATTTATTAGTTAATTAGTTTTAGTTTAAGTAACACCGTGGAAGAAGGACGGGTCTTCACCCACTGTATGCCTGATCTACAGCCCGGGAGTGGGCGTAATATTGTAACTATAAATACCCCTCTCCACATGTGGAGAGGGTTGGACCTTCATTCACTTTAATCTAATATTTTCTCTTTTTCTTTCAAGGTTCCTTTCTTTCTTTCTTTCCTCCCCTCCTCCTCACTTCTACGCCCCTCACATCCACTCTTGAACATGTTTCCTACTTAATTAGCATTCTACAAGCTGCTATAAGTTTTGATAAAGAATCTGTTAACGTTTCATCTTTGAGAATCTCGTTGAGTGCTAGAAAAATTGAAGAATATAAGAGCAGATATGTATAACTTTTTTTTTTATTTTATTTTTGTAAAAGGTCAAAAGACCCAGTAAATATATTACTTCAAAAAAGTTTTGTACAAAGGATATGAGTGAATCCCATATCTCAGCCCGTTATATAAGCCTAAAAGCTTACATAACAAGATACTTCCTGTTCTCTAAACAAGAAAATAAACCACTACTCAAAAGATAATATTATACTCCTACGAAAACAAAATTACTTCCTACCAAGACCTTGGAGCTTGATACCATACATGACATAAAAAGCATCCAAATTTCCTGGAAGATCGTAGACTTGATCCGCATAGTCATCATAATTATCTTCACACTCTTGACCACCACCAAATAGGTTCACTGACTCATCAAAAGTGTTCACTACCTCCTATTCATCACTGTCAGAATCAACAATCTTTCCCACCTTAGAGAATGGGTTAACCCTCTTAGTAGAAGAAGTCGACGGAGTAAAAGAAGAACTATACTTACTAGACGCGGCCTGCACCTTCTTTTTCACAACACTCACAAGCGGTTCTTGTGATACATTACGAGTCTTTTGAGACCTATCCACCTTAGCCTCCTTTTTTATTACCTGGATAATCAACCTTTTTAATAGGATGACCATCATCATCTACAAGAGTAGCTTTCTCATCAATAATTAGCTTTTCATGCTCTCCAATTCTCTCAACAATAGGATTAGGACGAACCTCCTTAGCTTCCATTGTACTGCCATAATCCAACTTAGCCCCATCCTTAGCCACAGAATCAGTAGGAATGCCACATTAATTGGGATTGATCATATTAAGGGCATCAAAAGGATTCGATGTTGCAAATCTTTGCCCCACTCGTACTAGCTACTTCAATGACCTTCTTCTTTGTAGCATCCACCTTCTTAGGCTCAGCAGGCGTTTTAGGTTGATAACGGAACTTAGAACCCATAGTCGGTTTAATAAATCCTCGTTTACCCGGTGCACTTTGGCTTCCACTCTTACCCTTCTGTTTATTATTGACCTGTTGGAATCCATCACTATCCTTATGCGTAGGCTGAATTGGAGGGGGAATAAACTTAAGACAGTTATCCAGAGTATGGCCAAAAAGTTTACACGTCTCACATCGAGGCGGTTTCCACTCGTATTCAACCCTAATCTTCTCAATAGTAGAACCTGTCCCATCAAGTAATGGTATCTCAACAGTGAGGCTTTCCCTAAGCACTTCATCCGCCTTAAATTCAATCAAGCATCTAGCAAAACTACGTCGGCCCCATGATTCTAAGCACATTTAACTAGTATAAGCATCTAACATTTTTGGCGTGCCAATCAATGTGGCTAGGAGAATAAGACCATCATCAGAAAACATAGCAAGGGGAACATCATGGAATTTAACCCACATTGGAATGTAGGTCAAATCCTCTTTGAGCATATTAGTGTTTAAAATCCAATATTTAAGAATCATAGGCACATTGCTAATCATCCATTGATGAGGCGAAAAGTGTTACTCTTTTAGGGGGTCAATTAAGCCCTAAGTCGTGATTATTTGATCAAATATTGCCTCAAATCATTTCTTCTGTCATTTTAGGTACTTTGGAGAAGAAATCTGGAAAAGGAAGCATTTTGGACATTTTTAGAGCGAAAAGTGAAGAAAATGACAAAGTCTCCAAAATCAAGCTAGAAACAGTACCTGACGGCGTCAAGCTTTACAGGTGATGGCGTCATGTTTTGGCAAAGAGTTGGATATGAAGTTTACACGAGACGCGCCAGAAAGTTTTTGGGACTTAAAGAGTGACAGCGTCACCCTTTGGGACGCCTAGGCCGTCAAGAGCAATTTACAAGGTGACGGCCAAGTGATGATTAACAAGTGACGGCGTCAGGTCTGGATCTAGGCAATCCGAGAAGAGTACTGGCGGCTAGTTGACGGCGTCACATGTATAACGTGACGCCGTCAGATTGTATTTCTCTATATATAGTTTTCTAATTTTCATTCATTAGAGAGAACTTTTGGAGGAACTTTACCACGAACCCTAGGTCGAATTTTCACCTTCTTGTAAGGGTTTCAAACCCTTCTTACGGCCATGTTTGATTAAAGATAAGTCTTCCAATAATCATTCAATAGGTCTATGTATTGTTTGATTCTATCTTATGCTTGTCTTTACTTTAACATGCTAGGCTAGGTTTGTTTGTGTTTGCTTAGATGTAATGAAACCTAGCTATTGATTGTTGGTTGATTGTTTGTTATTAGTTGATGTGGATGAATGATTTCGATGTTAGGCTTAAGAAAACTGGCTAACCTCCAATTGGTAACTTGCTTGAACGTCTTAAGAAACATGAATCGGATGTGTACTACGATTTTAATGGTTGTATTTAATGCATGAGTGGCTACTAAGGATGCCATGTTAGGAGCTAGTTGTCGGCTCGACATAGGAAGAGGTAGAAGCTTATAGAGTTGGGGAAGATCGTACACGGCCCCACGAATGGTATTAAGGAATATGACCCGTCATCCACGCAATTGTAACAAACTAGTCAATTAATGAAAGATAGCTAGAGAGTAGTGAAATCTAAGTGAACACGTTTCTCTCATTATAAGGTTTTTCTCAACATTTACTTTCCTGTTATTTTATTTTTATTGCATTTGTTATTAATTGGGTTAGTTGACTAGCAATTAATTTCACCTACTCTTCCAATACCCGAGATTTTTACTTGCTTTCCATAAAATATAAAAATACAAAACGAATTATCCCTCACCTCTAGACCTAGTTTAATTAAGTTTTGATCCTAACGAACACTATTCTCCAAGTAGAACGATCAATCCCCTGGTACTTGCCACTACACTATACTACGTCGGTCAGGTACACAGCCTGGTGGGGATTGCAAGCTTCTCGAGATCCCTCGAGAGGTAAAACCTTTTGCGTAGGCGCAATCCCACGCATCATCCACGGCCCATTTTCAAGCGCATCTTCAACACCTTTCTAAGTAGAAAACTTAAAGAAAAAGAACCCCATAGCATTCATCATTACCTTTTGAATACCATACTTAGCCCAAGCATTACACACATAGTAATCAACAACCGGAAAAACAATACATTTACCAAGAAAATAACCATATAACGTATTCTCAAATATGGAATTTACCTCTTCTACCACTTTCATAGGCACGGAAAGATCTACATCATTCATTTTCTTGCTACACTCCAACCTACGAAAGTTAGACTTGTGCTTTTTAGGATCACTAGATGTAGCACCCGCATATGAAACTGGCTTCGCATTAGGAACACTTGTATTAGTAGGCTGTTTCAAAACACATGGTTCAACCACTTTAGCAGCATTCTCTGCATTCTTTAATTGAACATTGTGCATTGCAACCTCAAAAGCCTTCCATCTAAAACATCATGATCAATTCCATTAGGTTGACTAGCATCCACAAATGAAGTACTCGAAGTGTTATTAACAGAAGATGGCATACTGGTTGGACCGGTAACCTCATGTGTAACACCGGTAGGAGTACCGGTAACAGAAGATGGCATACACTAGGAGTACCGCCAATAACTTCAGACGTTAAAGGAGCAGCATAACTTGTAGTATTAGCCTTACTCCCTATACCAGTAATCATACTAGTTTTATCGGTAACCACATTAGGTATGACACGAGAGGCTATACCCCCAACAGCAGTAGCAATATGAGATCCACCAGTAACCACAGATTCAACATTAGCAGGTCCAAGACAAAAACTCATGACATGCAACAGACTAGTTTTGGGGGATGAAAGAACAGCCACAGCACCCCATCAGTAGGGAACCACAAATCCGAAAGAACTAAAATCCTTGAAACTGGAGTGACTCACCAAAACATAAGAGAAGTGGTCACTCTTTCAGAACTCACAACTCAAGGAGGTGGGTCATCACTCTAGCAAGGCTTCATTCAAAAGGACAGTTAGCCATCTACTTCTTTGATTATATTGGTAAAGTGATGTTCATTGTAGGATGGGTTTTCACTTTTGTTCTTAGATCTCAATATCGTCAAGTAAGATCGAATGAATTCTTACAAGTAATGTATCAAAAGTAACATATTTTTTAGCAGTTGATACAGTTTGAAGTTTAGCGAAACAAAAGTTAG
Organism: Artemisia argyi; assembly: GCA_030686995.1. Taxonomy (NCBI): domain Eukaryota; kingdom Viridiplantae; phylum Streptophyta; class Magnoliopsida; order Asterales; family Asteraceae; genus Artemisia; species Artemisia argyi. The sequence goes on from CM060696.1 coordinate 105,827,190, forward strand.
ATTATTAGCATGTGAAATGATATTGACTTCTATAATAAAAAAGTGTGAATACAAAAGTAAATCAAACCCGACCCATACTCATAGTTACATCCTAATAAGAGGCCTGGGTATTTGTTTCAGTTTTGACATCCTTGTAATCAAAATCGTACTTGCATTGGTACTTTTAAACTGATAAAAAAAATCAACTAATTGTTTCTTCACTTGTACAAAACAATTCGTATATATGCAAACTACTATATATAACTTAGCATTTTTGCGAACTTGTTATATGGATTTTATATACTCATACAGAAGCATTGTGTTTATCAAATAATAGTAGGTGTCGGACTGTGATGGCTAGCTTGACTTACTGCGATCAAATTTCTTACAAGATAGTCTTAATAGCTTACAAGGGCATTTTTCAATGGCTCGCCCAGGACCGGCCTGATTAGGGACGACTTTCATAAATCAGGGGAAGATACAAGTTTTTTTTTGCACCCTTAAACTCCTAAAGGTATAAGCTTCAAGATCTTGAAAAACTCATACTTCGTAGTTATTATAGTTCATACATCTCAAACAAGTTTACCATTTAAAAGCTTTAAATGGACCTAGTGTTCCTAGCAAATAATAACATAACTATGTCATAATAGAAAACAAGAAGTACTTCATAACACTGATTAGAATGCCTTGACTTGAGATTCAGAATTTGTGTTTGATACAATGGGGTTACATATCTCTATTTACATCTAGAGAAGATCCTAGTGGTCACGTGTTTACAAAATTTTTGTAGTATAATCTCGATTCAACATCATAATGCGCCCAAAGTATAAGCAAGATCACTAAATATGTCTTCACTACATGGAATTGTGAGGCCACCCATTGGATGCTCATACCCGAGCTCTTCCTCTGCTTGTCGTAGTAATTCTAGAAGAGCAGGTTGGCTTAGTAGTGAAATAGGGATCACAAATCGCTTTTTTTCTTCTTCCCCAACATAAACGGAAAAATAGCCTATTGGAATGTCCAAAGATGTCGTGCTTCTTCCATTAGAAAAAGATCGTCGAAGCATTTGTTTGGCATGAATGATCCGAGGCATACGGATTGTCGTTTTTTCAACGAGGGTAGAGTCTCTTGTGGCTGAATTAGAGGAAAGAGTATTCTGAATCTATTTGATCTTGGTGAAGGATATTGTGGTAGACTTTTGATGAAGTTGTGGTTGTAATAAGCATAATGAACCGCTTATATAACCCACTGATCGATGGAAAGGGACAATATCAGATTGCAAACTGTGACAAATGAAAAAAAACAATACCACATGGTTGTGTTCTTCATGATTTGTTTCTCTTTTCTTGGTAGGCTCTCTCTTTATTTGTTAAACAAATGTTAGTAACATAAAATATCTCACATGGTTTTGTCTTACTACATAACAATCACTAATTTATCGACAATACTATGGATCAACTACAAGTTTAACCCACAAAGAAAAGAAATGATTAGACAGAGATAGGGAGTTGTATGGCCTGTAATCGAAACAATATATTTTGTGACGATGAGTAATGATATCACATGGGTTGGTCTTGATTCTTGGGGGCAATGTTTTTTCCGCATTAATCTGTGTAGGACAATGTGCATTTCCACACTATACCCTAGCTATCAGCTGATTTATATTTGAGTAGTGTAAATTTAGGCTATTAATGATGTCTCACACATGTTTTAACATTTTTTGTAGTTCTGATGGACATCTATGGTGTTGGAGAAAAAAAAAGTAAGGTAGATGAAATTGAGAGGCCGCCTTTATTTTTTTTTTATTTTTTTTTCGGAACAACAGAATTAGTAAATAATTATACTAGCAAGGAGCTAGAAAAAAGTTTACATTAATTTAGTACAAATTTTATTCGGTCGAGTTCAATCATACCACATAAGATTTGATTAAGGTCGATGGCATCTTAGTATTTTATAGTTCTATAATATGTTACGGTTACCTTCAATTTCTGGTGGATGTATATGCTTTATGAGTCAGGTTAAGAAGTTGTCTTTGCTGAGTTACTAAATGTGAGATAACATTTTCATATATATCTTACCTGGTTAATATATACTTAATAGAATACATTGAACTTGAAAAAGCTCCTAATTTGAATTATACAAGTCTTTCTATGTACAACGATACAATGTCCTAGCTGTTACTTCTTTACAAAATTGTACTAGCAAAGAACATGTCATAATGCACCCAAACTACAAGCAAGATCAGTGAATTTATCTTCGCTATGTGAAATTGTGAGGCCACCCATACGATGGTCAGATGGTGTACCCAAACTCTTCCTCTGTTTGTTGTAGTAGTTCCTGAAAAGCAGGTTGAATTAATAGTGATACTGCTTCATCCACCAACCATTTTCAACAAACTTTAACTGATTTTCGATTTTGGTTAATATATTAGATTATGGTCTCTTCCTACATAACACAAAACTAACTATGTTTTTAATGCTATTAATGTAGAATGAGAGTTGTACATTGTGTTTAAATGATTATAATATTGGGTGTAGGGGTGTTTCTAATGTTATTAATGTAGAATTCTAAGGAAAGTGGTCTGAATTTCGATTCATGCTAGTTTTTGTTGTACACAATGCTTTAGTTGTTGTAATTATGAAAATTGTTTGCTTTAAAGTGTTGTAAACCATGCATCATTTTTTGTACATTAGATTTTTTTGGAAAGAGAGTCATTCCTCCATTGTAATTAGTATAGAGTAATACAATGTAACCTTTGGTGTCACCTGCGTGGTTACTTTGAGTCAACATTACGCGTAGCTCTTCTATGTTTTCCCCCGACAAGTGGTATTAGAGCCACGGTGACGTTGGTTTCTTGAACAAGGTCGACTCATCCTAGCAAGTAGTCTCTTCTATTTTTGGTTCGTCAGTTTATGCACATTAGTGAGAGATTTGACGGTGTGAGTTCGTTAACCGTTTGATCTTCGTGAAATTCGAATCGTAGGTTGAAGACACATAGATCTAGAATCCACCAGAGGGATACCTAATTGGAGGTCTATAGATAGAGATAAATGTGGTCGAAGTTGTTGGTTCAGAATTTGTATGTTCTATTTAAATTAGATTTAGGTCAGGGATTTGTAGGCTTAAGATTGTAGAGATTTTTAAAAGAGTCTTGGGGTTTATCAAGGTTCGTATCGGAGAGGTTTAATTTAACAGGGTTCAAGCTTAAGAGCTACAAAAGTTTTTCTTAACCGCTAAATTAGCTTTCGTGAGACCAAATTCCCATAATATAGTTATTTCCACAAAACGATTGCTTATGTGTCTGCATTGCTTGATAAAGACATTACATACATCAACGGTGAAAAGGTGACATTTTATTTGTGAGAGTTTCCGGTTTAAACCAAACTTTGCCAAAGTGATAAGTTATTGTTAAATTTGCTAGCTAACAAGTTTTGCATTTTTCGTTCAGAATTTACAACGAGTGACTCAGCAAGTACAATAGCATGGGTAGATTCCAAATGAAGTTATAATGAATTGTGATTTTTTTCCCTGGGTTATAGAGAATAATTAGGGACGGCTTTCATAAATCAAGGGAAGAGAAGTTTATTTTTATTATTATTTTTTTTTAATTTTTTTTATCACCCGTAAACTTCTAAGGTATAAGCTATAATATCTTTAAAATCTCATACTTAGTAGTTATTATATTTCATACATCTCAAACAAGTTTATCCATTTAATTAAAAGCTTTAAATGGTCCTAGTGTTTCTTGCAAATAATAATATAACTATGTCGTAATAGAAAACAAGAAGTAGTTCATAACACTGATTAGAATGCATTGACTTGAGATTAGAATTTGAGTTTGATACAATTGGGTTACATATCTCTATTTACATCTACAGAAAATCCTGGTGGTTACGTGTTTACAAAATTTTTGTAGTATAATCTCGATTCAACATCATAATGCACCCAAACTATAAGCAAGATCACTGAATATGTCTTCACTACATGGAATTGTGAGGCCACCCATTGGATGGTCATACCCGAACTCTTCCTCTGCTTGTCGTAGTAATTCTTGAAAAGCAGGTTGGCTTAATAGTGAAATAGGGACCACAAATCGCTTTTTTTCTTCTACCCCAACATAAATGGAAAAATAGCCTTTTGGAATGTCCAAAGATGTTGTGCTTCTTCCATTAGAAAAAGATCGTCGAAGCATTTGTCTGGCATGAATGATCCAAGGCATACAGATTGTCATTTTTTCAACGAGGGTAGAGTCTCTTGTGGCTGAATTAGAGGAAAGAGTATTCTGAATCTATTTGATCTTGGTGAAGGATATTGTGGTAGACTTTTGATGAAGTTGCAGTTGTGATAAGCATAATGGACCACTTATATAACCCACTGATTGATGGAAAGGGGCAATATCAGATTGCAAACTGTGACAAATGAAAAAAAATAAAACGATACCACATGGTCGTGTTCTTCATGATTTGTTTCTCTTTTCTTGTTAGGCTCTCTCTTTATTTGTTAAACAAATGATAGTGACATAAAATATCTCACATGGTTTTGTCTTACTACATAACAATCACTAATTTATCAACAATACTGTGGATCGCCTACAAGTTTAACCCACAAAGAAAAGAAATGATTAGACAGAGATAGGGAGTTGTATGGCCAGTAATCGAAACAATATATTTTTTGACGATGAATAACGATATCACATGGGTTGGTCTTGATTCTTGTGGGCAATGTTTTTTCCGCATTAATCTGTGTAGGACAATGTGCATTTCCACACTATACCCTAGCTATCAGCTGATTTATATTTGAGTAGTGTAAATATAGGCTATTATTGATGTCTCACACATGTTTTAACATTTTTTGTAGTTCTGATGGACATCTATGGTGTTGGAGAAAAAAGAAGTAAGGTAGATTGAATTGAGAGGCCGCCTTTATTTTTTTATTTATTTTTTCTTTTCGGAAGAACAGAATTAGTAAATAATAATACTAGCAAGGAGCTAGAAAAAAGTTTTCATTAATTTAATACAAATTTGATTGGGTCGAGTTCAATCATACCACATAAGATTTGATAAAGGTCGGTCAATTGGAACTTATGTGTTGTCGGCATCTTAGTATTTTATAGTTCTGATAGACTTCTTGCTTAATTTATATGCAACCCGGCCACCATTAGTTATAGTCATAAGAAGGTACAATTTCTGAGAACCAGGTTTAATTCATTTTCAATATCTATCAGTTTTATAACTATAAATGTTAGACATCAGCTATTGCTGTTCAATCGTGGCAATATTCTATAATATTTTCTGAAGCTGAGAAAAGATGCTTTCAATTTTCTGGTAGAATGTTTACACAGACAAGTACCTTCAATAAAGGTATCTTTCATGGTTCTGCAGCCTCTAGTTTTGTAACATCCTCTACATATGTTATGGTTACTAATGCAAGAAACTTAAACAGGGGATATGCTTTATGAGTCAGGTTAAGAAGTTATCTTTGCTGAGTTACTAAATGTGAGATAACATTTTCATATATACCTTACCTGGTTAATATATACTTAATAGAATACATTAGAAAAAGCTCCTAATTTGAATTACACAAGTCTTTCTATGTACAACTATACAATGTCCTATATGGGTAAAGTGATGTTCATTGTAGGATGGGTTTTCAATTTTGTTCTTAGATCTCAATATCGTCAAGTAACATTGAATGAATTCTTACAAGTAACGTATCAAAAGTAATATATTTTTTAGCAGATGATACAGTTTCAAGTTTAGCGAAACAAAAGTTAGATTATTAGCATGTGAAATGATATTGACTTCTATAATAAAAAGTGTGAATACGAAAGTAAATCAAACCCGACCCATACTCATAGTTACATCCTAATAAGAGGCTTGGGTATTTGTTTCAGTTTTGACTTCCTTGTAATCAAATTCGTACTTGCATTTGTTCTTTTAAACTGATAAAAAAATCAACTAATTGTTTCTTTACTTGTACAAAACAATTCGTATATATGCAAACTACTATATATGACTTAGCAGTTTTGCGAACTTGTTATATGGATTTATTATACTCATATAGAAGCATTGTGTTTATCAAATAATAGTAGGTGTCGGGATGTGATGGCTAGCTTGACGTACTGCGATCAAATTTCTTACAAGATAGTCTTAATTGCTTACAAGGGCATTTTTCAATGGCTCGCCCAGGGCATATGATTACTCAGGACCGGCCTGATTAGGGGCAACTTTAATAAATCAGAGGAAGATACACGGTTTTTTTTTTTTTTTTTTTTTTTTTTTTTTTTTTTTTTTTTTTTTTTTTTTTTTTCTTTTTTTTGCACCCTTAAACTCCTAAAGGTATAAGTTTCAAGATCTTGAAAAACTCATACTTCGTAGTTATTATAGTTCATACATCTCAAACAAGTTTATCCATTTAAAAGCTTTAAATGGACCTAGTGTTTCTAGCAAATAATAATATAACTATGTCATAATAGAAAACAAGAAGTACTTCATAACACTGATTAGAATGCATTGACTTGAGATTCAGAATTTGAGTTTGATACAATTGGGTTACATATCTCTATTTACATCTAGAGAAGATCCTAGTGGTCACGTGTTTACAAAATTTTGTTGTATAATCTCGATTCAACATCATAATGCGCCCAAACTATAAGCAAGATCACTGAATATGTCTTCACTACATGGAATTGTGAGGCCACCCATTGGATGGTCATACCCGAACTCTTCCTCTTCTTGTCGTAGTAATTCTTGAAAAGCAGGTTGGCTTAATAGTGAAATAGGGACCACAAATCGCTTTTTTTCTTCTTCCCCAACATAAATGGAAAAATAGCCTTTTGGAATGTCCAAAGATGTTGTGCTTCTTCCATTAGAAAAAGATCGTCGAAGCATTTGTTTGGCATGAATGATCCGAGGCATACGGATTGTCATTTTTTCAACGAGGGTAGAGTCTCTTGTGGCTGAATTAAAGAATATTCTGAATCTATTTGATCTTGGTGAAGGATATTGTGGTAGACTTTTGATGAAGTTGTGTTTTTGATAAGCATAATGAACCGCTTATATAACCCACTGATCGATGGAAAGGGACAATATCAGATTGCAAACTGTGACAAATGGAAAAAAAAAAAAAAAAAACAAAAAACAATGCCACATGGTCATGCTCTTCATGATTTGTTTCTATTTTTCTTGGTAGGCTCTCTCTTTATTTGTTAAACAAATGATAGTGACATAAAATTTCTCACATGGTTTTGTCTTACTACATAACAATCACTAATTTATCAACAATATTGTGGATCGACTACAAGTTTAACCCCCAAAGAAAACAAATGATTAGACAGAGATAAGGATAATAGGAACAATATATTTTGTGACTATGAATAACGATATCACATGGGTTGGTCTTGATTCTTGTGGGCAATGTTTTTTCCGCATTAATCTGTGTAGGACAATGTGCATTTCCACACTATACCCTAGCTATCAGCTGATTTATATTTGAGTAGTGTAAATGTAGGCTATTATTGATGTCTCACACATGTTTTAACATTTTTTGTAGTTCTGATGGACATCTATGGTGTTGGAGAAAAAAGAAGTAAAGTAGATGAAATTGAGAGGCCGCCTTTATTTTTATTTTATTTTTAATTTTTTAATTTTAATTTTAATTTTATTTTTTTTTCGGAACAACAGAATTAGTAAATAATAATACTAGCAAGGAGCTAGAAAAAAGTTTACGTTAATTTAGTACAAATTTGATTGGGTCGAGTTCAATCATAATATAGAAGATTTGATTAAGGTCGATCAACTGCAACTTATGTGTTGTCGGCAACTTAGAATTATTAGTTTTGATAGACTTCTTGCTTAATTTATATGCAATCCAGCCACCATTAGCTATAGTCTATAAGTTTCTTTATCTCTCTGGCGAAAAAGCGACTAACACCTATTCCCTAAAAATTGATCGAATAACCTTTTAATTCTTAATCTTCTTCACTTTTAGTGGGTTGGTTAATTATTAAATTGGTTTCTTGTAATAGTGGGTCGGTGGTATCTATATTCGCTTTTGGTGTTATTAGTTTGATTTGGTTTATTGACCTACTAATTCAATTATCATATTATAACTGATCCTAGGGCCTACTGTTATATCCTATATTCTTTTTGTATGTCAATGTTTGCATGCTAAACATGGTGGGTGGTTAGACCTTTCGTGCTTTTGGTGTTAAACCCTAATGATGCATTAGGGTTTTCGTCATTCATTATTATTAGTCGCTGCATGCTGTTTGTTATTTATTTTGCTTTCTGTGGTGGTCGTGGGTTAAGGAGGGATGGAAAAAGGGTTTTTGAATATTGGTTCGGGTGCTAAGATGAGTAGTAAGGGACAGGTTAAGAGTAGCGATGGGTTGTCGTTGGGTAAAGATGGTAAACATCTCAAGGCTTTCCAACAAGTTCAATCTGGTGATGTTGCCTTAGAAGTTACAACTCAACCTGATGTTATTCAAGAAGAGGGAGATGTGGATGGAGAACCTTCGTTGGATACTGGTCATGTAAAGAAGAGTATTCCTGATGTGATGAGTTCTTTTGATGAAAAGATACGCGACATAGAACGGAAAATTGTAGGAGGCAAACTTGTATTCGTGGATGATGATGGGGTTCCATTACCTCTGAATGATAGGACTCATGTCGCTGTTACTGTAGCTAAAGGTGATGATAATGGTAATGCTATGGTGAATGAACCTCATGTGGCGAAGGAGTCTACTAATGAACCTGTAGTTGCTCCTAATGTTGAACAGTTATTGTTAAGTGCGCGTAAGAATTTTGATGCTACTATGTATCAAGTTCAACATGAGATTGCTGCTAATACAGGTGATTTGGATCAGACTTCTAATACAAGTGGTACGGGAGTGAAGTCGGTCTATGCAACTTCTGGTCCTAGTACTCCCATGGATGCTACTAGTGGTAATGGAGTGAAGTCGGCCTCTTATGCGGGTGCTACCTCATACGAACCTCAGAAAAACGTGTCAAACTTTCGTAGGTTGGAATGTAGCACCAAGAAGGCTAATGTTGACCTTTCTGTCCCGAAAAGTTGTGGAAGAGGTGAATCTCTGATTCGAGAATACTCTATATGGGTATTTCCTTGGTCAACGCCTTGCGTTTCCTGTTGTTGATTACTATGTACGTAATGCGTGGGCTAAGTTTGGCATACATAAGGTAATGATGAATGCAAAGGGGTTCTTTTTCTTTAAGTTCACTTCTAAGAAAGGTGTTGATGATGTTCTTGAAAATGGACCATGGTTGATTCGGAATGTGCCTATTATTCTTAAACCATGGACATTGAACACCAATTTACTTAAAGAGGATTTGACTAACATCCCGGTGTGGGTTAAATTCCATGATGTTCCCCTTGCTATGTTTTCTGATGATGGTCTTAGTCTCCTTGCTACAATAATTGGTACGCCCAAAAGATTAGATGCTTATACCAGCCAAATGTGCAAGGATTCTTGGGGCTTAAGTAGTTTTGCTAGATGCATGATTGATGTGAAGTCGGATGAGGTGCTTCGGGATAGCATCACTGTTGAGATACCTCTACTTGATGGTTCGGGTTTGACTATTGAGAAGATACGGGTTGAATACGAGTGGAAACCACCTCGTTGTGATAATTGTAAGATCTTTGGTCATACTCTTGCTGATTGTCCTAAATTTGTCCCACCTACTACTCAACCTACACCGAGTGTTAATGATGGCTTCCAAATGGTCAATAATAAGAAGAAGAGTAATAGGGGTGGTCCATCTGGTCCTAATAAAAGAGGTTACACAAAGCCTAGTGTGGGAAAGAAGGTACAATATAGACCCAAAGCGCCTCCTTCTGAACCCAATAAAGTGGATGTCAACAGGAAGAAGAATGCTGATGTGCCTAGTACTAGTAGAACGAAGATTGTTACATCTAATCAGTTTGATGCACTTATGACGGCTGATACTGATGAGTATGGTATTCCTACAAAGGAAGTGACTTTGGATGTGTCGTCTGGAAGAATCGAGGAAGCTAAACAGGATGAGTCTGTTAAGACTGCTACTACAACAAAAGAATCTCTTGTGCCTGATCTGAATGAAAAGGAAAAGGTTGGGACTTCTAAGCCTAGTTCATTTTCTTCTCTATCTACTTCTTCTACTAAGAGGACTAACCCATTTTCTAAAGTGGGAAATGTCGTTGTGTCTGAAAGTGATGATGAGGAGGTTGTTAACACGTTTGATGAGTCCGCTAATCTATTTGGTGGGGGTCATGAGCGTGAATATGACTATGATGGATATGATTACGATGACTATGCGCAGCATGTTTATGATCTTCTAGGGAATTTGGATGCTTTTAATGCCATTTACGGCACTAAGCTTCAAGGTCTTAGGAAGTAATTTATTTTGTCATTGTCTTGTGTTATCATTTGTGTAGTGGTTTATTTTCCTTTTGGAAAATAGGTAGTATCTTGTTATGTAAGCTGTCACCTATGTAACGGGCTGAGATATGGGACTCACCCATATCCTTTGTACTTAAATGTTTTTTGGAGTAATACATTTACCGGGTCTGTTGACCTTTTACTCAAAAAAAATAGTCTATAAGTTTCTGAGAACCAGGTTTCATTTTCAATATCTATCAGTTTTATAAGTGTATATGTTAGACATCAGCTGTTGCTGTTCAATCGTGGCAATATTCTATAATATTTTCTGAAGCCGGGAAAAGATGCTTTCAATTTTCTGGTGGAATGTTTCCACATACAAATACCTTCAATAAAGGTATTTTTCATGGTTGTGCAGCCACTAGTTTTGTAACATCCTCTACATATGTTATGGTTACTAATGCAAAAAACTTAAACAAGGGATATGCTTTATGAGTCAGGTTAAGAAGTGTTAGCATTAAAAATTATATTAGAAGTTATTGTAACGTTGTAATGTGTCGTAGTTTTTGTTATTAGAAAAGTCAATGGGCTATGGACTTGGTAAGCTATTATGATGTTAGTTACATGTGTAAGCCTTTTAAAGGAATAGAAATCCAAGCCCATGTACAAGCCCATAAAAAGCCTTAGGGCATCTCATGTTTCTACTATATAAACACCTCAAATGAGTCATTTGAGGTGTGTGCTTGAGTGTGTATTGTGTGTGTTTTGCTTTAATAAAAGTTCTCATCTTTCTCTCTTGTCTCTCATAATCCAACGCCACATACATCCATCCAAGTCACCATCTCTTCTTCATCTTTGCTTCTATATTTGTGATAAAGTTGTGGTATCTAAGGTCCTACAAGTGGTATCAATCGCCAAACAATGATTTAGGATTGTTGGGAGTTTGTTTGTTTCGAGTTTTTTTAGCTTATTACACGTTTTTTATCCAAAAAGTTCATTACTTTTCTTATTTTTCTTGGTCTTTAACACTTTTTTGATTACAAACTAGTGTTATAAACCTTTTCTAACAAGAAAGTTTCAATCTTTTTGAAGTTTCAAAGCTTAAAAAATGTTCGACTTTATTTTTGTACTTGTTTTCTAGAATACAAAAAATTTCCATAAAAATCATCAAGTTTGCAACTTTCTTTAAATTTTGGTGTTTTTATAACTAGAAGTACAAGAATATTGGAATACAAACTTCATTTGGGTGAGATTTTAGCAAATTCAAAATTCTGGCAAACTTTCTAGAACACAATTGTACCATCTTTCTAGAACACAAAAGTTTCAAGAATACATTTGTACCAAGTTTTGAGATTACACCTCGTTGATCCTTAAGTGCTACCGTTGCTTACTCGGTGTTTCTCTTGCTTGTATAAGTGAGAAAACACTTCGACTCGTGGTATACTTTCTAAATTGTATAATTTAGAAAGTTTTGGTGCTAAGTTTCTAGAACACTGAAAAAGTTTCGAGAACGCTGAAAAGTTTCGAGAACGCTGAAAAGTTTTGAGAACACTGAAAATTTTCGAGAAAACTGACAAGTTTTGAGAACACTGAAAAGTTTCTAGAACACTGAAAAGTTTCTAGAACACTTAAAAGTTTCTAAATCACTAAAAAGTTTCTAAAACACTGAAAAGTTTCTAGAACACTTAAAAGTTTGTAAACACACCTTCTATTTCATTGGAACGATCCAAGAATCAACTTTATCCATCTACACTTCATCAATGGCAACTCAGCAAGACATTCATGCAGCCGGTGCGGAAAACCGACCTCCAATGCTTGAAAAATGTGGCTATCTTCCTTGGACAAGCCGCATGCTTCGTTACATCAAAACAAAGCCTGATGGTAAACTAATGATCAAATCCATTGAAAATGGTCCATTTAAGCCAAGACAAATTCAAGTTGAAGGCAATCTGAATGACACACCTCCTACTCAACCATTCATGCGTGACCAAACTGAAGAAGATTACACAGATGCAGACAGGAAGCAGATTGCCGCTGATGATATGGCAATTCATTTAATCCAACTTGGATTACCACGCGAGATCTTTGCTGCGGTCGACAGTTGTCAAACTGCTCATGATATGTGGGAACGCGTTAGAAGGATATGTCATGGCACAGAGATTAGACAACAAGATGTTAAAAACAAACTTCTAACTGAATAGGAGAACTTTATATCTACTAAAGGTGAACAGATTGAATCATACTACACAAGGTTTTGCATTTTAATGAATGAGTTAATCAGAAACAAGTTGACACCACGAACAATTGCAACAAACAACAAATTCATCAATAACCTTCCAGAAGAATGGGGTCGTTATGTTACAATTGTCAACCAAACAAAGGATTTACATAAGGTGAATTATGATCAACTCTATGATTTTCTGAAGCAAAACCAAGCTGAGGCTAATGAAGTAAGGAATGAAAGATTAGCAAAGAATCATGATCCTTTCGCATTAATTGCTAATACACCAACACCGTTACCAGTGAACACACAACAACCATCATCATCTTCCACTCACAATTACATACAACCATCATGCATTCAACAACCAACACCGGTCTACCAACAACACTTCTACCCACAGCAACAACAACATGTTATTCCACAACAGCAATACCCACAATTCCAAGAACCAGAATTCACTGACACTGATGAAGCTACTGCAGCCTTGCCCAAGCGTTTGCTTTTCTGACAAAGGCATTCCAAGGACGTTATTCTACACCAACAAACAACAACCAAAGGATTTCATCGAACACTCGCAACAAGCAGATTGCTCAGCCGAGTTTCAATATGGGCAACGGAGGCCAAATGGTTGGAGTTTATGGGAATCAGCAGGGATATGCTACTGGATTTCATATGGGTGATCAGAATATAGGTCAGTATGCAGGGAATCAGTATGGTCAGTATGCAGGGAATCAGATGGTCCAGTTTGTTGGCAATCAGAGGGGTCAGAATGTTGGTAATCAGGCAATGGGTAATCAGAATAGGAATGTTGCAGCTCCAGTTGTTGGGAATAATGGAAATATGAATCAGGGTAATCCGGTAAAGTGTTTCAACTGTCAGGGTGTAGGTCATATGGCAAGGAACTGTCCTACTAATCCGAACAAAAGAGACACAGCGTATTTGCAGAAAGTATTATTGTTGGCACAAAAGAATGAGGCAGGGTTTCAGTTGAACGCAGAGGAGAATGATTTTATGGCTCTTATGGATGACATGGAAGACAGAGAGGATATCAATGCAAACTGCATATTCATGGCGAATCTTCAGGAAGCTAAGTATGACACGGATTCTGACACACTTCCTGTTTATGACACCAATGCACCATCTGAGGTATCAAATTTCAACACATGTCACAATAATGATATATTTGATATGTCTCATCATGAGGAACAACATTCTGAGAAGCTAGCACCCAATTATGATAAATATCTGGACACGCTAAGTGGTAGCAATACTCCTTTAGCAACTCCATATGTGAATCTTGATGGAGGCTTCGTTCCACAGCATGCTGAGAATGATGAGGAAACACGTGCTTTGTTTGAATCATTATTGAATAATTGTCATATTGAAATTGAAAATGTGAAAAGGGTCAATCGTGATGTTAAGGCCACAGAGCTTGAGAGTTACAAGGAAAACGTTAAAGCTTTTGAGTTTCATAACAAAAGATTGTCTGAGTTAGAAACTGGTTATCAAAATTCCGTTTCAAGGGAAAAACAATTGCAACTCAAGTTTGATACACTTGATGTTAATTCTTTCAAGAAGATAAAATCTTTAAACGCGGAAATTTCAAATTTACAAAACCAACTTTCTAAACAAAAAACAGCTTATACCAATCTTGAAAAAGAAAGGGATGAGTTGAAAAAGGACTTTGCAAAGAAAAAAGACAAACTTTTGGAAGAAATCGTAGAGTCAGAACACATGATTGCACATTTAGAAGAATTAGTGGTTAAGTCGGGTCAGTCAAGTCAAACAATGAAAATGATTTCAAATCAAACTAATCCGATTTACCATATGAAACATAAAATGGCTCTTGGTAACAAAACTCCTTGTAATCTCAAGAAAGCTCAGCAAGAACATAATGTTTTGTATAATGGTAATGTGATTTACACCAAACATGATCCTCCCGTCGTTCGGGATTCTGTGCAAACGATGGAACTTGTCGAAGAGAGCATAAATAAAATGAAACAAAAGGATTTGAAACCCATTGATTACAACAAATTGAACAAACTTTCGGGAATTACTTTTGTTCCACAAACAGAACCATCTGTATTTTCCATAAAACAACCATTCGCGAAATTCATTTCTAAAAAGAAAGTTGTTTCCAAATCTCTTTAAAAAATGGAACAAATGTCTTCTAACAACACTTTTAATACAAGTGAGGCTAGAGACATTCTTGATGACGTTAAAAAGAGAATTCAATACTTCAAAATATTGTTAAATCTAAAACTACTATCAGTATTAAGGACTGGCATTCTAGTTTTCATATCGAACAGAAAAAGGTGTTGAAAACGAAATTACTATCACACTGAATAACATCAGTGCGAGGGTAATCCATTTTGAAAAAGCTTTCTTAAAAGAAACGGCCGACTTTGTCAAGGACCACAAATCCCTGGTAAACGAAGTTAATGAAACTCGTGAAAACATGAATGTTTTGGAAAGCTTAAATGATTCTCTCTTCGAAGCTGTTCTGTCTACTGATATAATGTCCATCATCATACAAACATATTCGGTTCAAGACGATGAAAGACTGAGATCTTAGACCTCCAAAATTGTTTCCAAATATGAAAATGCTCTTATAAAGCTTGAAAAAGAAAATGTGTCATGTTTTAAACAACTTGATCGAGAAAAGGAAGAATGCAAGTATGACAAATTGTCGTATGAGCGTACCTTCAAGAATATGAAAGAGCAAAATGATCTTTTGAGGGCTCAGCTTGAAAGTCAAAAAGGGATGGGTGTGGAAACTAAGTTTGCAAAACCATTGACTTCGGAGAAACCACATATTTCAAACACGGTTCAAAAACAAAAAAAATGTCAATTTCACAATTTGCTCCAAAAGTCGATGAGAAAAAGGATTTGACAAAACCAGTCACTCCAACACCCTTGCTCAAGTACAGTGAAAATGAAAAGATTGTTGATAAAGGAAAAGCAGTTGTCGAAACACTAAAAGTGATAGCACCTGGACTTTTTAGGATTAGTCCCACTAGTGCGTCTACCTCAACATCTAGGACAAATGACAAGCGCAAAAAGGATAATTCTAAAGAGTCTAGTGATGCTAGAAAGGACAACAATATAAATCCTAACGCGTGTGCTTTACCTTCTACAGGATTAGAAAGCACCTCTAGGAGCAGCAGACTAAAGCCTAGGAGCAATACAAGGAACAATAGAGTCTCGCTTGCCTCTACGAGTAGTTGCACGAATAAAGTTGAAAAAGTAGAAGAACACCCTAGGAATTTATCACTTTGTAATAAGAAACATGATTCATCTGAATGTAATGTCGAGAGTACTTTTTCTAATGCATGTAATGACTCTGTTTGTATAATATGCAAGAAATGTTTAATTAATGATGTTTATGATGAATGTGTTTCTAAGAATGTGAATGTTACGCCTGAACAGAAGTATATTCCAAAAGGAACTAGTGGTAGATCTAGATCTATAGAAAGATTAGTTGCATGCTTTTGGTCTACCACTAGTAGTCGAATGCCTAGGAACTATCTTAAGTATTGTGTATGGAAACCAACGGGTAGAGAATTCATTCTCCAGGATGGACAATTGAAAGTTGTTCAAATCGAACAAGTAGATACATTCTATGAGTGTGATATGGATTTTAATCCTAACCCAATGGAACCAAATTCAAAACGGTTTCCAAATACAAACTCTTCTGTTCTTCACAGGTTATCAAAATATGTCTTTGGATCGTCGACTCGGGTTGCTCCAAGCACATGACCGGGAATTTAATGTTGCTGATCAATCTCGTCTGGAAATTCATGGGAACTGTATGCTTTGGAAATGATCATGTAGCAGCTATTCAGGGTTATGGAGATCATTGGTTTGGGAATTTTTTAATCTCTCGAGTTTACTACGTCGAAGGGTTGGGACACAACTTGTTTTCAGTTGGGCAGTTTTGTGATGCAGATTTTGAAGTGGCATTCAGGAGAAACACGGTTTTTATTAGTAATTTGGTTGGTGATGATCTCTTAACCGGTAATCGTGGTACAAACTTGTATGCTATCGACATCAACCAAATGGCTTATACATCACCAATTTGTCTTATGACAAGGGCAACCGAAACTAAGTCCTGGCTGTGGCATAGAAGGTTATCCCATCTCAATTTTGACACCATCAACAAGTTAGCCAAAGACAACATCGTCACCGGACTTCCTAAGTTCAAATACACCAAGGAACACTTATGTCCATCATGCGGACAAGGAAAAAGCAAAAGAGCATCATATAGACCTAAACACGTACCTAGTTCGGAAGCACGGTTACATATGTTGCACATGGACTTATGTGGCCCAATGAGAGTTAAAAGCATCAATGGAAAGAAGTATATTCTTGTTATTGTTGATGATTATTCAAGATATACTTGGGTAAAGTTTTTTAGATCAAAAGACGAAGCACCAGGCATCATCATCACCTTTCTGAAGTGAATTCAAGTGTTACTTCAAGCTCCAGTAAGGATTGTAAGAACAGATAATGGCACAGAAATCACAAATCAGGAGTTATGAACTTACCTCGAAGATGTTGGTATTACACATCAAACATCAGTTGTTAGAACTCCACAAAAGAATGGTGTAGTTGAAAGAAGAAATAGAACTCTTGTGGAAGCTGCTCGCACAATGCTGATTTATTCTAGTGCACCACTATTCTTATGGGCTGATGCTGTAGCCACTGCTTGTTTTACTCAAAACCGATCCCTAATCCATCCAAGATTCAATAAAACACCATATGAGCTTGTGAACAATCGAAAACCGGATATCTCTTATCTTCACGTATTTGGTGCTTTGTGCTATCCGACGAACGACAGAGAAGATCTAGGAAAGTTGAAAGCTAAGGGTGATATTGGAATCTTCATTGGATATTCAGAAAACTCGAGGGTATTCAGGGTGTATAATAGAAGAACAAAAAGGATTATGGAAATGATGAATGTGAAGTTTGACGAGATTTCACAAATGGCTTCTGAGAGACTCGCTCTAGAACCCGCGCTTAATCCGATGGCTTCTAATCAAAACGGATTAGGACCCGCACCAAACCAGCAGACTTCTGGACACATCGGTTCAGGACTCGTGCCTCAAGGAGCTCATTCAACAAACAAGGACAAACCTTTAGAACAAGAACTGGAAAATTTCTTCGAGTTAATGTTTGATGAATACTATAGTGGAACTTTGACAAATGAATCTCAACAACATTCCTCTGCACTCGCTCAAAACCATCAACCACCACCACCATCACAAGATGCATATACTACAATCGAAGCTGAAGCACCAACTACCTCAACATCATCTACATCCACTCCAGCAACTCCAATTATTAAAACTGTTCTACCAAGAGTTTATGAGCAAAACCAAAACACAAATTTTCAAGAAGAAACAACAAATAATTCAAATGATGTTGCGTTAAAAGAAGAAGAAATATTTGAAAACCCATTTGCAACAGACTCTGCTGAATCTTCTTCAAGGTTACAAGAACCATCTAACACACATTCGTTAAACCCAAGGAACCCTTCTACGTTTCAATGGACAAAAGACCATCCAATAGAACATGTTATTGGTGAACCTTCAAAGCCAGTTCAGACAAGGAGACAACTTGCCACCGATCTCGAATTATGCATTTACATTTGCTCAATCAGCCTGAAAGAACCAAAAAACATTCGGGAAGCAATGGCAGAAAACCCTTGGATAGAAGCAATGCAGGACGAAATTCTTCAATACCAGTTACATGATAGTTGGGAACTTGTTGAACAACCACTTGATATACGTGTTCTTGATCTCAAGTGGTTATGAGGAAATGACTGTTATTCGCAACAAAGCTCATCTCATGGCTAAAGGTTATCCACAAGAAGAAGGGATAGATTTCGAAGAATCATTCGCGCCTGTAGCTAGACTTGAAGCAGTCCGGATTTTCTTAGCCTATGCAGCTCACAAAAATATCACAGTCTATCAGATGGACATTAAGACAGCTTTCTTGAATGGAACTCTGAAAGAAGATATGTATGTGAGTCAGCCAGAAGGATTCATTGACAAAGATCATCCAGACTACGTCTACAAGCTTAAGAAAGCCATTTATGGTTTACAATAAGCTCCAAGAGCGTGGTACGACGAACTATCAACTTTCTTGCTCAAAAACCATTTCACCAAAGGAACGATTGATGACACCTTGTTTATCAAAAAATTCAAAGATGACATTTTGATCGTTCAAATTTACGTGGGCGACATAATTTTTGGATCAACCAATCCTAACCATTCAAAACATTTTGAAAATCTCATGTAAAGCAAATTTGAAATGTCCATGATGGGGGAACTAAAATTCTTTCTTGGTTTACAAATACATCAATCCCCTCGTGGTATTTTTATCAATCAAGCTAAATATACTATAGAGATTTTGAAAAAACATGGAATGGAAAACTGTGAATCTGTTGGTACACCAATGGTCACTTCACCAAAAATAGGTGCTGATTTGTTTGGGAAACCCATCGATCCGAAGAAATATTGGAGCATGATCGGTTCTCTCATGTACCTAACTGCTAGTCGACCCGATATTCAATTTGCTGTTTGTTTATTAGCACGGTTTCAGGCAAAGCCTACCGAACTTCACCTCAAAGAGGTTAAACGGATCTTTCGGTATCTACGAAGCACCATTAACATGGGACTTTGGTATCCGAAGGATTCGGGGTTTAATCTAACAGCATTTTCAGATGCAGACCATGCTGGTGATCAAGTTACAACAAAGAGTACATCAGGCGGAGCACAATTTTTGGGTGAAAAGCTAGTAAGCTGGCCGTCAAAGAAACAGGATTGTACTGCACTATCAACCGCCGAAGACGAGTATGTGTCTCTATTTGCATCTTGTGCCCAAGTTCTTTGGATGTGGACACAACTCACAGATTATGGCTTTACTTTTGACAGAATACCTATGTATTGTAACTCAAAAAGTGCCATAGCCATCTTGTGCAATCCTGTACAACACTCAAAGACTAAGCATATCAAAGTCTGCTACCATTTCATCAAAGAACACGTGGAAGAGGGTACTGTTGAATTATTTTTCGTTAAGACTGATTACCAACTCGCCGATCTATTTACTATAGCCTTTCCAAAAGAACGGTTTGACTATTTAGTTTGACGAATTGGCATGCGAAGCCTAACTCCTGAGGAGCTAGAACATCTTCTTGAAAAATGATTTCAAAATCGCTTCGCTGTAAATATTTTTGAAAAAAAACAAAATACAAAATTTGAAAAACCAACAAAAACAAAATACAAAATTAGAAAATTTTCAAAAAAAAAAATACAAAAACAATATAAAATCAAAAATCCAAAAATATTCTTCTCACGACATGTCTCTCGTATAAATCAATATTCTGTACGTGTCTAGAAATGTCTTTCAATAATGATACGGACATGTACAGACGCTTGAACGGGAGTTCTTTATATGTTTTTCTAAAACATGTCGTTTCTCAAAAAGTTTCTTCATAATCGCTTTCGTATACTTCAGTACGAAACCCGAACCCTAATGATGACTTCTGATTATTTTCAAATCAAGGACTCGTACGTTCAATTATGAAATCTTTTTTCAAAAAGTTCGAGTCTAAACAAAAGAAAAAGATTTCAAGCATAAACTCGTTTTCAAACAAAATTCTTGAGCACTTTTTCAAGATTGTTCAAAAGATTTCTCAAAATCTCTCAAAATGAGTGCTCAAGATAACTCCCTCAAAACCCTTAATTGATTTTAAATGTGCTATCATTAAGGGGGAGTACAAACACAAAATGTTCCGAAAACATGCAAAAACAAATCTGTCTTTCTCTCCAAAAGCTGTTTCTTAATCAGTTGATATAAAAAATATCACGATATGCTATTTTTGAAGGGGAGAAGACATGATTAAAATGTGATCAAAGATGTTTAAATTTTGTGACTGAATCTTAGAAGAGCTTGACTCAGTAAGTACCAATGAATTGACGAAGCTTAAAATGTCAGTAATCGAAAAGACTTGTCCTGGACGGGTAATAATTTCAAGCTTGTCCAACTAATGATGTAAGCGTGTCTCGAATAGGACTTGTCTAAGTAGAATGTACCGTATCGAGAGACTTTCTTTGGACTTGACCAGGACGGGTAATAACTTCAAGCTAGTCTAACTAGTGATGTAAGCGTGTCTCGAATCGGTCATGTTCAATGAAAGTGGATCAATTCAAAAAAGTGCTTACTCCTCCCACATGTGAAAATCTCTTAAATATCCATGAGCACATGTAAAGGGGGGTCCTTCAAAAGAAATGCAAAACTCTCGAAGTGTCAACAATGTGTTTTATTATCATAAACACTTTGAGAGATTTTCACAAAAAGGTTTTATGGCATGTGATCGTTGTACCTAGGATAATCATGGAGTAATAATGTGATTATGGTTAGGTTTATGTCCAATGATCCACCAGAGCTGGAAGGATCTATCCAAGGACAATTCCAATAGATTAGAATTAGAAGTCCTTAGGTATGATTGAAAAAAGGAGAAAATGAGAAAGGAGAAAGAAGGGGTTGAAGAATTAAAAAGAAAAGTTATGAAAAAGGGTGAAAAGAAATAGCCCTCCATATGTTCAAACTTAGGGCAGACACCGGGTTCAATTCGTATGCTACTGGTTGTTGCTAAGGTGACACCGGTATTGAAGACAAAGACGTCATGGACCCAGTGACGCACTGCACTAAACCTTCTTAACCACTCAAGTTCTCTTAAAAGAGCTTGTTTCATTCTCACATGGAACCGGTGTAATCTATCGACCTGTCTCTTAGAGATGGTTGATATTGAAGAAGGAGACCTCTCCCTAATCTCCGCATAGGAAACTAAATGTGCACTTAGCGAGTCTAGAGCCACGAGATTCATCAAAAGATCTCATAGGAACACATGATATTTCTACACTGGTTGTTCAACATTAAGGACGCCAGATGTAAACTTAAGAGTCCTATGCAGATCTTAGCAATCTGCCAGAACATTTATGAGAGAATTCACACAAGTGATTCTCAATGATTGAATGGAAATTCCTGCCATGGTCAACATCAAATAGCCTTGACAGCAGGTCACTTTGGTAATCTCTTGTGGGTTACGCTTAGTGTTCGCGGTAGTTCCAAAACGGTCTACAGTCGTGGAGTGATCCCCAGCGACTCACCCATTCGTTGACCTACTTAGTAGGTCTCGTATGCTCTCTCGGGAGTATCCGAAATGGGAACGGCCTTGGTAAGGGTTAGAAGGAGTCTTCACACTATGCTGATGTCAATCTCTAATTCCGAACCTGTAAGTACCGGTTGTTTATTGCTAACTGTTTACCTGCAACTATACATCATCTCCATGGCGGCAGATTTCACATGCTCATACTTTCGTCCCAAATTCAAAGAAAGCTCCCTCAAAGATCTAAGCAAAACAAGGTTCAAAGATAGATTCTACGCCAAAAAGAAGAATTTACAAAGTAAAGAGACTAAGATCAAAGTGAAAGAAAGTGAACTGCTAATGTACGTATCACAAAGACTAAAGACGTATGAGCATGTTAGAATGGCGGACAACCACCACAGACACACAAGTGACAAAAGGCAGATTGCTCCACATCACAAAAGAACAAAGAACGTTGAAAAGACATTCATCAAAGATCACAAAGCATGAAGGAACAAAGACTAATGACTATTCTACTATGACACACAATGTTCAACAACAACAAAGACAACGACCTAATCATGTGGAGCATCATTTGAATGACCACCCCTTAGGGGGAGATTGTTAGCATTAAAATTTATATTAGAAAGTGATGGTCATTCTCATATATTGTAATGTTGTAATGTGTCGTTTTTGTTATTAGAAAAGTCAATGGGCTATGGACTTGGTAAGCTATTATGATGTTAGTTTCATGTGTAAGCCTTTTAAAGGAATAGAAACCCAAGCCCATGTACAAGCCCATAAAAAGCCTTAGGGCATCTCATGTTTCTACTATATAAACACCTCAAATGAGTCATTTAAGGTGTGTGCTTGAGTATGTATTGTGTGTGTTTTGCTTTAATAAAAGTTCTCATCTTTCTCTCTTGTCTCTCATATTCCAACGCCACGTACATCCATCCAAGTCACATTCTCTACTTCATCTTTGCTTCTATATTTGTGATAGAGTTGTGGTATCTAAGGTCCTACAATTAAGAAGTTGTCTTTGCTAAGTTACTAAATGTGAGATAACATTTTCATATATATCTTACCTGGTTAATATATACTTAATAGAATACATTGAACTTGAAAAAGCTCCTAATTTGAATTATACAAGTCTTTCTATGTACAACTATACAATGTCCTAGCTGTTACTTCTTTACAAAATTGTACTAGCAAAAAACATGTCATAATGTGCCCAAGCTACCAGCAAGATCAGTGAATTTATCTTCGCTATGTGAAATTGTGAGGTCACCCATACGATGGTCAGATGGTGTACCCAAACTCTTCCTCTGTTTCTTGTAGCAGTTCCTGAAAAGTAGGTTGAATTAATAGTGATACTGCTTCATCCACCAACCATTTTCAACAAACTTATACTGATTTACGATTTTGGTTAATATATTAGATTATGGTCTCTTCCTACATAACACAAAACTAACTCTTTTTTTTCTCTGATTCTCGTGCCTTAGAGTTAAGTCTATTCTGAATTATCTGGTTGCGGATCTCATAATACCGAGGAATATAAGGGCGAAATATCCAGAATGTGAAAGTGTTTTTTAAGCGACTCATATTTTATATCTGGATTGTTAAATCAAGTGGAACAAGCATGATTTTTTTGAAACGGCAATTTATTAAAACCAACCTAGCAAGATGCTAGATTAAAGAAGATTAGACAAAGGTGTTACATGCAGACATTGGGTCATAAAACCATTTACTCCAATTCATATTAACTTGATCTCATCTTCAAGTGTGTCACTTCGCAAAGGTTTGTTTTCAAACCATATTAGTTTTCGATCTCTCCAAATAATCCATGTTGTGGGTCGATTAATGGCGTCCAAGCAAATCTTTATGGTTGTGTTTAAATTTGTCAAATCACTCTAAGCAATACAATTGTGAATTTCTTTTGGGTAATAACAGATTATGTTTTAATTGACTTTTTTTCAATATAAAAGTTAATACTGCAATGCAAAATTCCACCGGGATCCCGTGGGACCCTGCGACCCCCTAGTTCCGCCTCTCAATCTATAGAGATGCAAAATTTTTTCTTAACCAGTGGATTAGCTTTCGTGAAACCCAATTCCCATATTCCATTTGTTTATACAAAACGGTTGCTTATGTGTATGCATTGCTTAATGATACGACTCTGTCATTAGGATATTTTCTCAGTATTACTAGTATTTCTTAGAATTTTCTTTGTTAATTATTAGTTTGTTTCTTTTATTATATTTTCTTAATGAACAAATTAAGTACATGATATCTCTTTATTAATTATAGAGGATATTAGGGCTGTAATAGGATTATGTGGCATATTAGGGACGACTTTCATAAATCAGGGGAAGATACAAGTTTATCCATTTAAACTCCTAAAGGTATAAGCTTTAAGATCTTGAAAAACTCATACTTTGTAGTTATTATAGTTCATACATCTCAAACAAGTTTATCCTTTTAAAAGCTTTAAATGGTCCTAGTGTTTCTAGCAAATAATAGTATAACTATGTCATAATAGAAAACAAGAAGTACTTCATAACACAAATTAGAATGCATTGACTTGAGTTTCAGAATTTTAGTTTGATACAATTGGGTTACATCTCTCTATTTACATCTAGAGAAGATCCTAATGGTCACGTGTTATCAAAATTTTTGTAGCAAGATCTCTATTTAACGTCATAATGCGCCCAAACTATAAGCAAGATCACAAAATATGTCTTCACGACATGGAATTGTGAGGCCACCCATAGGATGGTTATACCCGAACTCTTCCTCTGCTTGTTGTAATAATTCTTGAAAAGCAGGTTGGCTTAGTAGTGATACAGGGACCAAAAATCGCTTTTGTTCTTCTTCCCCAACATAAACGGCAAAATAGCCTTTTGGAATGTCCACAGATGCTGTACTGCTTCCATTTGAGAAAGATCGTCGAAGAATTTTTTTGGCATGAATGATCCGAGGCATATGGAGAGTCATTTTTTCTACGAGGGTAGAGTCTCTTGTGGTTGAATTTTGAAGCTATTTTTTATTGGTGAAGGATATTGCGATAGATTTTTGAGCTAGTTGTTGTTGTGATATGCATAATGAACGAATTATATAGTCCACAGATCGATGTATGGGACAATATCAGATTGCAAATTGTGACAAATGAAAAAAAAGCAACACCACATGGTCGTGTTCTTCATGATTTGTCTCTCTCTTCTTGATAGGCTCTCTTTATATTTGTTCATAAATGATCGATAGTGACATAAAATATCTCACATGGTTTTGTCTTACGACACACTATAACAGACGAAAATAAGCGTAACAATTTATTGTGGATCAACTACAACTTTAACCCACATAGAAAGGAAATGATTAGATAGAGATAGGGAGTTGTATGGCCAGTAATCAAAACACTATATTATTTTGACGCTAAGTAACGATATCACATGGTTTGTAGGACGATGTGCTTTTCCACAATATACCCTAGCTATCAGCTGATTTATATTTTGAGTAGTGTGAATCTGGCCTATTGATATCTTATACATGTTTTAACGTTTTCACCGTGGGACCTACTCTTTGGATGAAGAACACCCTAGCATCAGAGCTTTGTATTGCTAGCTAGGCCATGTAACACCCCCAAAATTTGATACAGCGGAAGACTTACAAGCTTTCGGGGTGCTACGGGGATTGGTATCCATTCAAAGTCATGAAAGAACGAGATAAAGTAAACATAAGAAAAACACAACCAAAACGGGTTTTAAAGTTTACATTTATCCCAAGAATTATCCAAAGTAAGGCCCAAAAGAAATAAACATAGGTCCACAATAGTTATCAGAGTTTTAGAAAAATAGATCCATAACCGGTGCCATTGCCAAGCCTCCAATCCCAAGCATCCATAGAGCATCACTTCATTACCTGAGAAAACGTGCTAAAAGTCAGCTTTCGCTGGTGAGATCATAGGTTTAAATTCATAATTCGATATAGTGGACATATACGCAAAACGCTTGCTAGCTAGACTAGGCCTCAATCATCCAACCAAAATAATCCAACCGAATCAAATCAAACCTATAGGTGCATGCGCTCAAATCAATCCAATCAATAGCTTACCTAGCTCAAGTCTAGGCCTCGCTCTATACCAATCCAATAGCTTACCTAGTTCGGGACTTGGCCTCGCTCAACAACTAAATCAATAGCTTACCTAGTTCGGGACTAGGCCTCGCTTAATCTGTCACAACTCACCATTTCAGGTCATTTCAGGTCATTTCCCGAACTTTGGAAAAACACTATTCATTAAACACTATTCATCAAAACACTATTCATCAGTTTACTATTCATCGTTTTCGAGGTCAATTTGATATTCTGAGAAACTTTTGGGAAATTTACTATTCATGGAACACTATTCATTGCGGGAAAAGATTTCATCATTCACGTGCATTAATCATTTCATCGTAAATTTAGTTTACGGGTATTCAAATTCGCGTAACCGGATTGGTTTAGGTGCGAATTCATTTCATTAGTGTTGAGTACACTGCATACGGACTGGGGATAGTCTGCATATCATCATAACAGTATTTTCATGTTATACCACTCTCAGGATTTTCAAATCTCTATATTCAGTACATTTAACGTTTTTACGTATACGTAATTATAATAAACGTTAACACACGGTTTATACACGACGAATATATCTAAATATTCCCACAATGGTCCCAACATATTTTTATATCCATTTTAACATCATAACAGTTATAACATTCAGTTACCCAGTATTTTGGAAATTTATTTTATTTTTAACGTACGCGTAGGAATTTAACGACGGTTTTCGTTAAAACTAAACATTAATCACCCGATCACTCAGTAAATGTACCCAACATATTTTTAATATGTTTTTATCATTATTATGACTTTATTTCATCCCGGTTAAATTCGTGAACGTTTATTGCTATTAAACCCGGTACCCGATTATGACTAATACTTACACCGAACTACAACTAATATTACACTATATTTTCTAAGTGATCAAAACCGATTTTGCCTCTCCTTTTCACACCCAAAACCGGCCCCAAGACCACACCCTTTAACCATGTGCATTTATGTACCATTTAATACTAATAAACCTCTAAAACAATTACTTAACCAAAACATAGAATCATAACTCACAAATTTTAGATAAGAGAAAAGTTCTTCTCATCCTTTCTTCCTCTTCATCTACACGACCCAACATGAACACCATGATCCATCCATGGTTTTTCATGAAGTAAAACACAAAAGTTGTTCATTTTACAAGTCTAATTAAGATACAAGCAACAAAAACATAAGAACATCAAGCATAATCATCCAATAATCACCTCATTTTATCAAGTAAGTTTTCATCTTTATTTTTTCATGAATCATCCTATTTTTACATGTATTACATAAGAATCATGCTAAAAACCATGTATAAGTAGCTATACTATACTTTATTTTTGCTAAATTGAAACATACAAACCCTAACTTTCTTGTTATGAATCCCCTAGCTCTAATAACTTGGTTAGGAGTCCATGGCACCCTAAGAAGGTGTATGGTAAGATTAGATTAGTCATGTGGTGATTACAAGAGGATTGGTGATGGTAGAAATTGGTTTTTAACCTTGGAAACATGATTTGGAACTCATTTTAGACATGCTGTCCCATTTTGTAAAAATCTGGAAAATCAGTAAACACCAAGGAAACTTTGGCAAAATTTTTAGAAAATACTTTCAAAAACGAATCCGTAGGCGAAAGAACGGATTAAAAAGAGCTTATAACGAAGAAGTTATGACTTTTGCAAGATTATAGACGAAAAGTATTTTCTGGAAAAATAGTTGCTGTTGGACATTTTTCGTCGGTCAAAAAGAGGCTTTAAACGTAACCCGGAGGAGCCGAGCTTTCCAAAATATATTACTACATACTAAGACGAAACCGTGGATATAAAGAACAAGTAAAACGGACAAGTAACGACAAAGATATACTCGTTTGAATATCGGCTAAAACCTTTTATTAATTGACAGCTTTTAATATATTTGGCGCAAAAACTACGAAGTGCATTTTCAAGCTAAACATAATATCAAGTACCGAGCTTTATAACTAACGTAGTATTAGTTATTACGAGTATGTTTTCATCATTTCAAGGATTACAACCCGAGTATTTCAACGCTAACATGGAAACTTACGTTATATATATATATAAGTATATATATTATAACTAGCCATTTATATTTTCTAATAGCAATATTTTCCTAAGTCTTGGAATATATACTTTTGGTAACAACAAGTGTTTTTCAAAGAGTAGAGTGGTATAGTAAACATGTGCATGGACATTCATAACATCATTTCATGATCTAAAGTAGATCGTACATCATTCATTTTAGGTTGCGGCTAGTATGCGCGCCTTGTTTTCAGCTCAGTACATGTTCATGGTACCATCATATTGGGTTACGACAGCAAATTGTTCATTGGGGTTCATTTCATTTCATGACAGTTTCATCAGTTAAGGTGAGTTTTCATAGCCCCGTTTTCAATTCAACATTTTTGATTGTTTTCAAATCCCACGGGGGGAATACATTGCATCAATTATTTCAGTACGAGCCCAAGTATTCAAACATGTACATAGCTTAAGTTACCTTGCCATGTGAAAAGTCCCCTGTAACATCATGAACCGTTAATTTACCGTTAAGCGAGAGTGAGTGGATAGATCTATCGAGGGTGACGCCTCCATCCGTGGTAGTGGATACCAACAGTAAGCGGATGCATGTCATGTCTTTTACATTTGAATGTTTCGGCAGAACATTCGGGAGGGGCATAGAATTTCATCAGTCATAGCTTCGGTGTCATGAGCTTAAGGCTATTGTACAATTTTTCACGAGATTTTTATCTTGCATTTTTACTTGTGGTGGCCGTACATCAGTACATTTTACAAACCTATGGAATTCACCAACATTCGTGTTGACGTTTTAGCAATGTATTTCAGGTTACTAAGGTAGCTCATGTGACATGCATTTGGACTTCATGGAGTCGCGGAGTCGACGCGTCTCATCATTATTTCATGCACTTATGTAAACATTTGATCTAGTATGGCTTGTTTTTCATGAACATGCAACACATTTTGGGGACCTCATTTTGTAAACTCTGAATTATTTCAATGATCAAATGCAGTATTTTCCAAACGACACTTTAGGTCGTTCAATGTAACTGTAACTGTGGTGCTATGACAGACACCCCCAGGTATTCCATTCCACTGCAAGTCAGGTAAATTGGGGGTGTGACAGATTGGCATCAGAGCTAAGGTTATAGCGAACTAGGATGTATCTTGGACCCTAGACTATAACCGCATCATCATAGCATCTCATCATTTCATCATAAGTGCATAATCATGATACATGTTGTTTCATACATACCCTGTGCGAGTTATTTATACTCATATCCGTATATGTATATCATTTCATTGACCTGGTTCACAAGTGACATGTCTTCAGATAATCACCCTGACATCCTTTTATCGGATTCCGACATTGAAGATGCCTTGTCATCTTCCACTACCATTATACCATCAGTTGCACTTACACCACCATTAGTACTATTGATTTGCCATAGGAACAGGGTTTTCCTATCATTCAGCCCGTACATAGAATGCCTTTTGGTAGTGTATTCAGAATTAATCTTAATGGACTTATTAGGATGCTTATTGCAAGGAAGATAGTGTGTCTTCTTTCCATCACTAGTAGGGCACTTACTATTCAGGTACTATCACCACCATCAGTTACTTATTACACTATTGGCCTTCCCACAGTGTGTACTTTAGTTTTACCTTTTGGATGTCGCGAGGTAGCACGAAAGAGGGTAGTATTTCATTCACTGGTACCATCATTGTCATTTCCCTTTTCATTCCCACTTGACATGAACTAGATGACACCTAGTAGATAATACCAATAACACGGACTCAACAGAAACATCCGCAGATTCTTCAGGAATGGTTCAGAACCTACATTATCTAAGATTTGATAGATGTACAACTTCAGATACCACTTCAGGACTATCCCAACCTTATGATGCCACAAACCTGATTTCACACAGAGGGACACCAGGAAGTCCCTGGACCAGACTTATATCCTCCCTCCTTTAGCGGAATTAGAAACACAAAGGAATTTCTCAAATGGTTTGAAGACATAGAAACAATATTTCAATGTGGCGAATGTCGTAAGGAATACAAGGTTAAGTTCGCCACATGCACTTTTCAAAAATCATGCCCAGGAATGGTGGACCAAACATATTAAGATGGTAGGAGTTGATACTGCCTACTCACACTCTTGGGAGAAACTAAGTAGGATGATGGGTATAACATTTTGTGTAGGAAGTGAATTACGAGCAAGGGAACAGGAAACACTAAACTTTATCATGGTAGGAAATGATGTTGACAAGTACACTACTCATTTTTATGAATTAACACGACTAGGTTCTGCAATGGATGAACCGGAAAGCAAGAAACTTGAAAAGTACATTATCAAAATGGCAATCGAGGCAAAGGAACTCATAGTTCACGCCGAGACATCAGGAAACAACAGTGACAACAAGAGGAAGTGGAACAACAATCTAGGTTGCAATGCTGCTTAACAATCACCCAAAGGACAAGAAATGAATAGAGCCTTTGCTGCAGAACCGCACACAAAGAGAAGGTATATTGGAAAGTTACCTTACTACAACCTGTGTAATCAACATCACCGAGGTCATTGCAGTAAAACATGTGGAGTGTGCAAGAAGCAGGGTCATCGGACTGAAAATTGTAAGAAACTCACAAATCAGAAAATCCCAAGGAGTTGCTTCAAATGTGGAAATTTAGGGCATTTCAAGAATGATTGCCCGGAACTGAGGAACAAGGAAAAATCAGGAACTTGGAATCAAGACTGAATCGCTCAAGGAATAGCGTGAGCTGTTGATAGAGAACAGTCAGGATATTAGCAACATCAAGGATAACAACAATGCTTCAGCAGGAGGAGCTTTGTTTCAATATAGAAACCGTAGTTCGAGCCCTTTAGGGTTGTATCTTTCCTTTTGTACTTACCGTTGGTACGATGACATGACCTAGTGGTATTAAGCATTTTCCCATCCAATGTAGTATCTATCCTTTGTTACCTAGGTGATAATCATAACCATCGTTTAGCAACATTTTAGCATTGTCTCATCAGGTATTAGGTTGATTTCGTATTTGACGAATTAGTAGACTATTACCATTTGACAAGATTCACCCACGTATCCAATACACCATTCAAGCTATTTTACTATCATATGGGGAAGCTGTTTTACAGAAAAATTTCTGAAGTAAGCTATTTTATTACCATCCTATACATTGATTTTTCTGTCATTACACCAAGTATTTACTATTATTACGCGAAGCAATTTTCATGTTACTTGAAAGAAAACATCAGGATACCATTTTAATAACAATGCGTTGAACACCATCTAAAACTTTTGAGGAAAGTTATGATATTTTGACAAAATCCAACATCGCATCATTAGTCCTCAATTATACATAGCCTGATCACCTATGTAAAATTCAGGAAGGATTATGCCATGAAGGAAATAATTACCTTTTCAAAGGATTGTTGATAACAATCTTCATCCAAAAGTTTTGTAAACAAAGGAACTCATTCATAAACATCCATTTTGCCGAACTATCCCTGGATACTTACCCTACCTGTCACCCACTTAGCCATTAAGTTGGATTTTCCCATTGACTTCCCTAGAGAGACTTTCCATATCAATTACATGCAGGATTCCTTTATACAATAAAAGCAATGAAAGGAGTACAGAACTAGTAACCAGGACTAGAAGTATATAGTGAGAGAATTCATAACTCAACAACAATCCTCAGATACTGCGAGACCATCCTAATCACCATCTCTGACTTAGTTGTACAATGTCATTATTCAAGGGTACTAGCTATACTGAGCTACAGGATTGAAATCAATAAATGTCCGCAGGACAACACAATAGAAATAAACCAAGCTTCTAATTGAGACTGTAGAGCATTTCATTTAAGCATGGCCTCATCCATACATAAACTTTCCTGCAGTAAGTTTTCACAAAGGACAATTGTTTGAATCAAGAATATCGATGTAGATTCCTCTAAGGCCTTATGTCACTAGAAATTTCAGATAACCTCACCTTCATACCAAGCAAGGGATCAAACCAAAACATATCTCCTCATCTACATGGGAAAACAGAATAGACATTCATCGACACAACATCAAGTGATACATTCGTCTTGCCAATTACAACGATAAACTATTTCAGGACTTAAGTTAGTCTAATTACCTATGCTTGTAGTTATGCCAGATAACCATCAATAGACATTATCCAACCTCAGGAACTAAGTGTTAGACATCTATGCATTTAAGCGAACATTTTCTATTCTATCATTTTATCCTTTTCAGTGTTTTCACTTTTAAATAAATTTGATGCGTTTACATAAATCACCTACCTTGTGGAAAAATGATTTCTGAAATTCCTATTTTGAACCAGTGCGATCCTTTTTGGTCAAACTTTAGCAATACTATTGTACAATGAGAAATATACATAAACATCAAACTTTGGTAAGCAGTCTTAATCACAACATGTTTGAAAACAGTTCCTATTTCATAACTACTGGATTTTGAATCATCAAGAAAAATATTACCCAGTAAATCATTTGCTCCATTTTCTAAATTCGTTTATTCAGAAAAAGATTTCAACCAAAACTCACAATCGCGAGACAAATATCCAGAACCAACTTCCCTACAACATCGCTTATGCATTTAGGATTTGTGACTTGACAATAAAGAATATTTGGAATATGTGATGAAGGAATTAGGAGGAACATCACAAATTGATCACGAACTTCAGTAGTGGAGACCAAACCCACTAGACAAAGAAGGACATATGTCTTATCATCCGTTGGAACAAAACACAAGGAATCAAATTGTTACCTATATTCTATCCCTTCAGATAACGCCAAGTTCGAAGGACCGAACGTTATGGAATTAGTCACAAAGGTTTATTGTACCCATTTCAGTATTTCCTGTTAAGGAAACCGATTCAACTTGGACTTCAGGTAATCATTTCAGGATTTCCTTCAGAAACCCATTTAGATGTGAACATCACCTATCACCCTCAGAACGATGGTCAAAGCGAGAGAACAATTCAAACATAGTAAAGTATGCTCAGAGCATGAGTGATTGACCTTAGAAATGGTTGGACTAATCACTCAACGTAACTCAAATCCATCTACAACAATAGCTATTACACCAACAGCGAGAAGCTGGCAGAAGTTAGATTGGTACATAACACATATCATTTGGATTGGGTATTCTGAATAACAAACCATCCGGATTCAAGTGGGAGAACAAACTAAGTTAAAAGCAATGCCTTGGATTGGCACGATACAAATTGGATAACAAAGAAAGGTTGAACCTTTAGCATATTGGATTATTTAAGATTCATTTTAGAATCGACCAACTAGCATACAAACTTGAGTTCTGGCAGAATTCAGCAGTATATATTACCAGTACCACATTTAAAACATCAAGAAGCGCAGACCATCGATTGATGGGCCAAACTTGGAAAAAGCTTAACTCATTAGTTCAGTAGGCATTCATGAGATAACCAGAAATTTTCTACAAGTCAAGAATCAGTTACAAGTTCAATAAGTCGTAAACCATTAAAACTTCAAGTTCTGCAGAGTTAGCAGAAAGTTCTGCCTAGGAAAGGCATGTTATCGTTCAGAAAACTTGGAAAGTTACACCAATGTACACTGGACCATTTATATTTTGACAGAGAAGGCCTAGTGGCCGTCAGACTTAAACATTGTCAGAGAACAACAGGATTACACGAACATATTTCACATTTTCAGATCCCCAGAAATGACTTTCAGATGAGTCACTCATGATTCCATTGGAAGGGATCCATCCCAAATGACAATCTCAGACCTTGAAAGAGAACCAACAGAAATCATGGACCGTGTGGTCAAACAGTTGAAACAGAGTCGAATTCCTATCGTTAGAGTTCGCTGGAATTCTCGAATATCATCACCTTTTCACCAATACATTCTCAGAGACCAACATAAACTGAACTTCGGGACGAAGTTCCTTTTAGGGGGGAAGACTGTCACAACTCACCATTTCAGGTCATTTCAGGTCATTTCCCGAACTTTGGAAAAACACTATTCATTAAACACTATTCATCAAAACACTATTCATCAGTTTACTATTCATCGTTTTCGAGGTCAATTTGATATTCTGAGAAACTTTTGGGAAATTTACTATTCATGGAACACTATTCATTGCGGGAAAAGATTTCATCATTCACGTGCATTAATCATTTCATCGTAAATTTAGTTTACGGGTATTCAAATTCGCGTAACCGGATTGGTTTAGGTGCGAATTCATTTCATTAGTGTTGAGTACACTGCATACGGACTGGGGATAGTCTGCATATCATCATAACAGTATTTTCATGTTATACCACTCTCAGGATTTTCAAATCTCTATATTCAGTACATTTAACGTTTTTACGTATACGTAATTATAATAAACGTTAACACACGGTTTATACACGACGAATATATCTAAATATTCCCACAATGGTCCCAACATATTTTTATATCCATTTTAACATCATAACAGTTATAACATTCAGTTACCCAGTATTTTGGAAATTTATTTTATTTTTAACGTACGCGTAGGAATTTAACGACGGTTTTCGTTAAAACTAAACATTAATCACCCGATCACTCAGTAAATGTACCCAACATATTTTTAATATGTTTTTATCATTATTATGACTTTATTTCATCCCGGTTAAATTCGTGAACGTTTATTGCTATTAAACCCGGTACCCGATTATGACTAATACTTACACCGAACTACAACTAATATTACACTATATTTTCTAAGTGATCAAAACCGATTTTGCCTCTCCTTTTCACACCCAAAACCGGCCCCAAGACCACACCCTTTAACCATGTGCATTTATGTACCATTTAATACTAATAAACCTCTAAAACAATTACTTAACCAAAACATAGAATCATAACTCACAAATTTTAGATAAGAGAAAAGTTCTTCTCATCCTTTCTTCCTCTTCATCTACACGACCCAACATGAACACCATGATCCATCCATGGTTTTTCATGAAGTAAAACACAAAAGTTGTTCATTTTACAAGTCTAATCAAGATACAAGCAACAAAAACATAAGAACATCAAGCATAATCATCCAATAATCACCTCATTTTATCAAGTAAGTTTTCATCTTTATTTTTTCATGAATCATCCTATTTTTACATGTATTACATAAGAATCATGCTAAAAACCATGTATAAGTAGCTATACTATACTTTATTTTTGCTAAATTGAAACATACAAACCCTAACTTTCTTGTTATGAATCCCCTAGCTCTAATAACTTGGTTAGGAGTCCATGGCACCCTAAGAAGGTGTATGGTAAGATTAGATTAGTCATGTGGTGATTACAAGAGGATTGGTGATGGTAGAAATTGGTTTTTAACCTTGGAAACATGATTTGGAACTCATTTTAGACATGCTGTCCCATTTTGTAAAAATCTGGAAAATCAGTAAACACCAAGGAAACTTTGGCAAAATTTTTAGAAAATACTTTCAAAAACGAATCCGTAGGCGAAAGAACGGATTAAAAAGAGCTTATAACGAAGAAGTTATGACTTTTGCAAGATTATAGACGAAAAGTATTTTCTGGAAAAATAGTTGCTGTTGGACATTTTTCGTCGGTCAAAAAGAGGCTTTAAACGTAACCCGGAGGAGCCGAGCTTTCCAAAATATATTACTACATACTAAGACGAAACCGTGGATATAAAGAACAAGTAAAACGGACAAGTAACG
The DNA here is from genome assembly GCA_030686995.1 of Artemisia argyi. NCBI lineage: Eukaryota > Viridiplantae > Streptophyta > Magnoliopsida > Asterales > Asteraceae > Artemisia > Artemisia argyi. The sequence continues at coordinate 105,862,832 of CM060696.1, forward strand.
ACAAAGATATACTCGTTTGAATATCGGCTAAAACCTTTTATTAATTGACAGCTTTTAATATATTTGGCGCAAAAACTACGAAGTGCATTTTCAAGCTAAACATAATATCAAGTACCGAGCTTTATAACTAACGTAGTATTAGTTATTACGAGTATGTTTTCATCATTTCAAGGATTACAACCCGAGTATTTCAACGCTAACATGGAAACTTACGTTATATATATATATAAGTATATATATTATAACTAGCCATTTATATTTTCTAATAGCAATATTTTCCTAAGTCTTGGAATATATACTTTTGGTAACAACAAGTGTTTTTCAAAGAGTAGAGTGGTATAGTAAACATGTGCATGGACATTCATAACATCATTTCATGATCTAAAGTAGATCGTACATCATTCATTTTAGGTTGCGGCTAGTATGCGCGCCTTGTTTTCAGCTCAGTACATGTTCATGGTACCATCATATTGGGTTACGACAGCAAATTGTTCATTGGGGTTCATTTCATTTCATGACAGTTTCATCAGTTAAGGTGAGTTTTCATAGCCCCGTTTTCAATTCAACATTTTTGATTGTTTTCAAATCCCACGGGGGGAATACATTGCATCAATTATTTCAGTACGAGCCCAAGTATTCAAACATGTACATAGCTTAAGTTACCTTGCCATGTGAAAAGTCCCCTGTAACATCATGAACCGTTAATTTACCGTTAAGCGAGAGTGAGTGGATAGATCTATCGAGGGTGACGCCTCCATCCGTGGTAGTGGATACCAACAGTAAGCGGATGCATGTCATGTCTTTTACATTTGAATGTTTCGGCAGAACATTCGGGAGGGGCATAGAATTTCATCAGTCATAGCTTCGGTGTCATGAGCTTAAGGCTATTGTACAATTTTTCACGAGATTTTTATCTTGCATTTTTACTTGTGGTGGCCGTACATCAGTACATTTTACAAACCTATGGAATTCACCAACATTCGTGTTGACGTTTTAGCAATGTATTTCAGGTTACTAAGGTAGCTCATGTGACATGCATTTGGACTTCATGGAGTCGCGGAGTCGACGCGTCTCATCATTATTTCATGCACTTATGTAAACATTTGATCTAGTATGGCTTGTTTTTCATGAACATGCAACACATTTTGGGGACCTCATTTTGTAAACTCTGAATTATTTCAATGATCAAATGCAGTATTTTCCAAACGACACTTTAGGTCGTTCAATGTAACTGTAACTGTGGTGCTATGACAGACACCCCCAGGTATTCCATTCCGCTGCAAGTCAGGTAAATTGGGGGTGTGACATAATCCTACCTAGTTCTATAAGCATAGCAAGTTTTGAAATAAATAAATAAAGCGATAATAGTCCACATAAAACATTTGCACGTTTCTCACCCCAAGTATTGAAAACAAAGTTCAAGAGTAAAAGTGGGGCTATCACTCACCTCAAGTCCAGAAAATCCTCAAAAGAAATCGATAGAAGAAAGACGTAAGCAAACTCAAGCAACTCACGTAACGGCAACTACAGACTCGGCACTTCCTAACAATATCAAACTCGTTCAGAAATCATTTCCTCAAAAATCAAATATTCCCATTCCCGAACGTATTCCGTTTTACTTTCCAAAAATATCCATTTCTCGAATTAACTTCATATTAATTTGAAATTCGACGTTTGGTATCCATATGGGTGAAGGGTCAACAAAACTCAAACCAAAAAGCCACAACAAACGAAATAATAAACCAACTATAGGTCTAATATTAGCCCAACATATTATTTAAATAATCATCGAAGCTTATCAAATCCGTCGATTTGGTAATCTCCCATATTTATTTACGTAATATATCGTTCCAAAATTATACCCAACCTAAAGCACATAGCACAAAGAATTCTATTTGGTATATATCGTAGTCCTATAAATTCCCTATATATATAGTCGAATCGGCCAAATTCCACAATATACATAGTAATTTATTACCCTAAAACATATACCACAACCTATGGGCGTCGTGGGATTCGATGCCCATTAATATACTCATTTTATATAATCAAATAACTCGATCTAATCCGTCGATTAAATAAGTCACTGGCTATAGAAAATGTTTATATTAATCGTCATATATCCGTGACAACACAAAGTCACAATATAAAGCCCACTTGGACTTTAAATAACCACAACTCGTATAACTCGATAAGTTTCTAAATTTATAAAAATCACGTTTTAATTATTATTCACCCGGCTTATTATTTCGCCATTATATATAGTTATTATTTATAACAATAGTCCGACATTGATTACACTATTTGCATAGCATAATAACTATCGTTATATTATTATAACGTTTACTTGTGATCGTCTTATTATTAATATACGCATTCATATATATATATATATATATATATATATATATATATATATATATATATATATATATACACGTTTAACACGTCCATATACGTATATAAACGATTATATTCTTAATAATAGTATTACGAGTATTATTTTTAATATTGACTTTTAAATATTTATCGAGTCATAGAATTTGGTCACATGTTCGAGTCATGACTCTCGGCTCATAGTCCAAGTCCAAAATAAGTATCAAGTCAAAAATAAATATATCAGCTCCGTCCAAATCAATCCCATATCCACGTGCTACAACATGAGGGTCCGACTACGGCACCCAACTAACCTATCTCCGTCATCTAATGACCGTCTCACAATCGGTCCCCAATTCCACACTCGACAACACATCTCCAAAATATCTCGTAAATCCAAATATACCACTTCAAGTCCAAAATAATATTCCAATAAGCACCATGGTCAAAACATCACAACCACGACAACAACAAAAATAATAATCCGACAAGTAACAATATATCCAAAAACAAGTAAGTTACGGGTTGAGTTACCAAGTCAACCCGGGTCAATATAAGTCTGAAACAAAATACGGGAGTATCACCAAACAGCCCATGTTGGGGGTGTCGGCCGAGAAACCAAACGACCACAAGGGTCCTCCAAACATAACCATGAACAACCAAACATCACAAATCGAGAACCAAAGATCAAATATACATCGAATGGTCAAAAATAATCACAACAATCACCCAAACCGAGAGCATTAGCTCTCGGTCAAGTCTCGACCCATCGGGAAAACACAAACCCGGATACCAAACTTCCATTTAACTCATTTTTATCAAAAACCCACTTGAATCTTGCCTTATTATCCATAAAACCCGAAAGAAAAAATAAAATTCGTGACCCTAGGTCACAGTTCAAACCAAAACACGAGTCAAAACTCGTCCTACCTTCAAACTCCAAGACCAAATCGAAAAGAACTCCAAAAATACGAAAAGTGGTGATTTATTCGTGGTGATTAAATTCGAAAAAGGTGTTATAGTGGTCAAAATCGCGCGTGGTTTGCACCAAAAGATAGATCGGAAGAAGATGGTCAAGATGGTGGTGTTAGATTTAATGAGAGGGTGGCGGTGGTGGTTCGAATTTGGTGATTAAGGGGCAGCGGTGATGGTTGTGTTTTGAAGAGAGAGAGAGTGAATATTGTGATGAGGGTGTTGTGTGTGGGTTGTGTCACAGGGACGATTTCATGTAATTAACTCTTATATAAAAAAAAATCTTTTATTAATAATAGTAATATGAAGTGGGTAAGGTTGGTTAAGTAGCCCGATGTAAATACACGGACCAAACCCGAAACCTTAAATAACCAAACAACTTTCTCAAACCGAACTCATCCCAAAAATAATAATATCCGAACCAATATTAAAATATAATTAAAATTGTTAGGTTAACCTAGTGCCGGAGTCAATGTAGTGCCAAAGTAACAATTCAAAATAAATCATCACGAACGAATCGAACCAAACCATAAATAAATAATAAATCCTCATAAACAACTTACGATCAAAAATACATTCCAACGTTCATAAAACATCTCGTCCAATAAACTTTTCAAAAATTCCAAAATTATAATTTTTAATGTAATGCGGGTTTTAAAAACGGCTCCCTATTTTGCCAGTTGTCACATCCTCCCAGCCTCAGAAGAAACCCGTCCCGGGTCTCTCTCGGAACAACCCATCTACGAAGTAAAAAGCTTCGGATATCTCTTTCGAAACTCATCCTCACGTTCCCACGTGAATTCTGGTCCATGCCACGAATTCCAACGAACTTTGATGAGCGGGATGCGACTTCTCTTAAGTCGTTTAATCTCTCTATCCAATATCTCAATCGGTTCTTCCACAAAATTTAAACTCTCATCCACACGAATATCCTTGATTGGTATAACTGGCGTTTCCTCCGAAAGACATTTCTTCAGATTGCTAACATGAAACACATCATGAACTTTATTCAATTCCATTGGCAAGTCCAATCGATAAGCTACGGGCCCAACTCTTTCCAAAATAAGAAATGGTCCAATGTAGCGGGGATTTAGTTTCCCACGTTTCCCAAAACGTATCACACCCTTCCAAGGCGAGACTTTCAGCATCACTTTGTCTCCAACCTGGAATTCTAGGGGTTTACGCCTCTGATCGGCGTAGCTTTTCTGCCTATCTCTAGCTGCTTGTAGTCGATCTCGAATTTGCGTTACCTTCTCAGTAGTTTCCATTATAAGCTCAGGGCCTGTGAGTTGGCTATCTCCAACTTCTGCCCAACCAATAGGTGAACGACATTTACGACCATACGAAGCTTCAAATGGTGCAGCCTTAAGACTTGTGTGGTAGCTATTGTTGTAGGAGAACTCCGCAAGGGGTAGATATTTCTCCCAGCCTTTACCAAAATCTATGATGCATGCACGAAGCATATCCTTCAAAGTCTGAATAGTTCTCTCACTTTGACCATCGGTTTGGGGGTGATATGCAGCACTCATATCAAGTCTCGTCCCCAAAGCGGTTTGAAGTGATCGCCACAACGCTGACGTAAAGCGGCTGTCGCGATCAGAAATAATCGATATCGGAACTCCATGCCGAGAAACAATCTCCTTCACATACAACCTCGAAAGTTTATCAACACTATCGTCTTCACTAATTGCCAGGAAATGAGCAGACTTAGTCAAACGATCCACAATTACCCATATAGCGTCGCAACCGCTAGCTGTCTTTGGTAATTTGGTAATAAAGTCCATCGTGATGCGCTCCCATTTCCAAACCGGGAGTTCTGGCTGCGTCAATAATCCTGACGGTCTTTGATGTTCGGCTTTAACCTTAGAACAAGTCAAACACTTACTAACATACAACGCTATATCTGCCTTCATATTTGGCCACCAATATAACTTTTTCAAATCCTGGTATATCTTATCAGACCCAGGATGAATAGAGTATCTTAATTTATGCGACTCGTGCATAATCAACTCTCGAATTCCTCCATACAATGGTACCCAACTTCACTCTCCAAAACATAATACTCCATCGGAACGCTTAACAAATCCCATCTCATTTTCTGCCATCCCAAATATGTTCTCAGCAGGCCGATTCTCTGCTTTCAGTGCTTCCGTTTGAGCTTCTAATATTTGAGACGGTAATGGCGATACGATAGTCATTCCTAATGACCTAACTTGTAATGGTGGAATTCTCTCCTTACGACTAAGAGCATCAGCAACAAAGTTTGCTTTACCAGGATGGTAGCGAATTTTACAATCATAATCGCTTAGCAACTCAATCCAACGTCGCTGTCTCATGTTGAGCTCTTTTGGTTCAAAATGTGTTGTAGACTTTTGTGGTCAGTAAACACTACACACTTGGTTCCATACAAGTAATGTCTTCATATCCTCAAGGCAAAAACCACAGCACCTAACTCCAAATCATGGGTGGTGTAGTTCTTCTCGTGCTTCTTGAGCTGTCGGGAAACATAAGCTATCACTTTCTCCCGTTGCATTAACACAGCTCCTAAACCTTTATGAGAGGCGTCACAATAGACGACAAAGTCCCCGTTACCTTCAGGTAACGCTAAGATAGGAGCACTACACAACATTTCCTTAAGTAACTGAAATGCTTCCTCTTCCTTATCTCCCCATTCATACTTAACACTCTTTTGAGTCAATTTGGTCAACGGTTTTGCTATCTTCGAAAATCCCTCAATGAATCTTCGGTAATAACCGTCTAATCCCAAAAATTGATGAACTTCTGTTGGGGTCGTAGGTGCAGCCAAATCTTTAATCGCTTCTATCTTAGCAGGATCCACATGAACTCCTTGTCTATCAATCACATGACCTAGAAATTGTACTGTCGGAATCCAAAATTCACATTTCGAAAACTTGGCATACAGTTTCTCCTTCCTGAGCAATTCTAAGATAAGTCTTAGATGCTCCTCATGCTCCTTCTCACTCTTCGAATAAATCAGAAAGTCATCGATGAACACAATCACAAACTTATCTAAGTAAGGCTTACACACCTGATTCATGAGGTCCGTGAATACCGCCGGTGCGTTAGTCAACCCAAACGGCATCACCTGAAACTCGTAATGCCCGTAACGGGTTCTGAAAGCCGTTTTCGGAATATCTTCCTCGCGAACTTGAAGCTGATGATATCCCGATCTCAAATCGATTTTCGAATACACACTCGATCCTTGAAGCTGATCGAACAGATCGTCGATCCTCGGTAACGGGTATCTATTCTTTACCGTTAACTTGTTCAACTCTTGATAATCAATATACATGCGAAATGATCCATCCTTCTTCTTCACAAATAAGACCGGGGCTCCCCAAGGCGAAGAACTTGGTCTTATGAATCCCTTTTCGGCTAACTCAGCTAATTGTTTTGACAACTCTTCTAATTCAGTAGGTGCAAGACGGCAAGGCGCTCGTGCTACAGGTGCAGCACCAGGTATCAACTCAATTTGAAATTCCACTTGTCTAGTAGGCGGAATTCCCGGCAAATCATCGGGAAACACATCCGAAAAATCACGAACTATAGGTACATCTCCAATGCACCTTTCCTTCTTATCCTCCTCTCCTTTCTCAGAAATTTGAGCTAAGAAAAGGCAACATCCTTTTTCCATTAGCTTCGGAAATTTAGTGCAAGATATGACCGCTAATCTAGATGGGCCTCTCAAATCCTTTCTATCTCCTGGTATGTTCAGAATCTCCCTGCCGTAAGGCACACGCACGATCTTCTCATCGCAAAGTATATGAGCACGATACTTCGACAACCAATCATACCAATAATAACATCAAAACTCCCTAACGTGATGGGTAGAAGATCTATGTTGAAGGGACGATTTAGAAAGTTTAACGTACAACCGCGAATGATAGTCCTAATCCTCTCTATGTTCCCATTAGCTAACTCTACATCATAACCAATTCCTAAGGCCATCGGGGGTTTCTCTAGTAAGGGTGCAAACTTAGTGGACACAAAACTCTTATCGGCACCAGTATCAAATAGTATGGAACCATAACAATTATTGAGAAGGAACGTACCAGTAACGACGTTCGGATCTTCTCCTATCTCGTTCCCAAGTGCATACACTCTCCCATGAGCAGCTCCAGCTTCCACACGTTGGTCCCCATTATCTTGTCGTCCACGATTTCCTCCAGCTCCACGGTTTCCATTATTGTACCCATTACCACCCGATCCTTGATTTCCTCGGTTCCACGATTCCCTACACTCATTCCTATAATGTCCCTTCTTTCCACATCCATAGCAAGTAACATTAGCCTTGCTCATAGTTTCAGGAGTAGCTTGAACCATAGCAAGTGATCGAGCTCTACAATCCTTAGCTATGTGTCCCATCTTAGAGCAATTCTTGCACATCACAGTACATCGACCAGAATGATGCTTATAACATCGATTACACTTGGGTGCATCTCCATTGTAGTTCTTCTTGTCTCCATCTCCCATAGCATAAGCTCTAGTAGTTGTTTGTCGCTTGTTTCGACGATCATTACACTTAGAGTGATCATCCCTCTTTCTCTTTCCATTCTTGTCTTTCTCAGCTTCTTCCAATGCTAACGAGTCCATTAATTGTTGAGCGATAGTGATAGCCTGATGAATGTTTGCAGGCTTAGCAGAAATCACATCGTTCCTTGTTGCTACCGGCAACCCATCGGTATACCTCTCAATCCTTTGAGTCTCAGTCCTAACCATATCGGGACAAAGTAAAGCTAACTCTCGATAATGGCGATTGTAAGTTGCCATATCGGTACCTTTCACCTTATGGTTCCAGAACTCAATCTCCAGCTTCTTAATCTCATTCCTTGGGCAGTAAGTCTGAATCAGCAAAGACTTAAATTGCTCCCAAGTCATAGCATAAGCCACATCACTCCCAACCGAGTTACGGTAATTGTTCCACCAAGTTAACGCTTCATCCTTGAAAGTAAAAGAAGCAAACTTTACCTTCGTATTCTCCGCACAACCACTGACATTAAACACTGACTCAGTCTTCTCTATCCACCTGACCAAGTAGACCACTCCTTAAGTTCCACCAAACTCAACGGGTCCACAGATCTTAAACTCCTTGTAGTTACATCCATTAGTATGAACAGGTGGAAATGTTCCAGTAGAATTGTTGGAATGATTCGACTCAGCTAGTAACTCAGCAACTCGTTGCTCCACAAGTTGATTGATCATTGCTTGATCCACAGTAGGTGCATTAAGTGGAACATGATCATTGTCTCCCTGAACATCAACATTTTGATTCCTGTTGTTGCGATTAGTAGTGTCCAGGTTGTCATGAGTATGGGTTTCAACATTTCGAGTAGGACGGCGTCCTCGACGACCAGGGGTAGTTGTTGCAGGACCAGTTCTGGTAGCTCTAACAGGGTTTCGTCATGGGGCCATTGATCTGAAACATCATACAAGTTCGTGAGTCTCCGATAGAACTTATCATACGCTCAACAAGAATTAAATCAACGAAGCCAAGTCATGGAAAGAATATCAACAATACACCACAAGACATCAATAAGGCGAATGGGAACTCAATTTCCATAATATCCAAAAACCACATAATACCATATAATAATAACCATCAACCATACAATAAAGATCCAACATCGTTCCAACAAGACGGGTAATCAATTGAAAATACATCAAACTAGGATAACTAGCTTTTCCAACCGAACACTCCTCGGTTAGGAAAGCAACAAGATAACATAGCTCAAACATCTAGCCACGCTGCTGGCGGAGGCTCCTCAACTCCTGCCTCAAGCCATCAAGATCTCTCCATAAGGATCCTAACTCCACACTATGTGTGTCGCTGTCTCTCTTGAGGTCAGCCACCTCCTTCTCCAGCTCGGCATTCCTTTGCCATAACTTGCGGTCGGCCTCTCGAGCTGTAATAAAACCTCGCTGTAAACTCTTAATATGCTCGTGAACCTCCATCAAACCCCTCCTTATCTCGGTAACTCTCCTCTCGGTCATAAACATGTCAATCCTCAACTCCCTAATGAACTCAACGGTCACCCTATCAATCCGCTCAGACATACGTGTAACTCTCTCACCAAGATCAGTAATCTGAGCCCACATCCTACCAGTCTCACCTAACTCTGCATGCTCAGCAAAAACCTCAGAAGGTGCATCCGACTCAATGGGACTACCAGGTGGCAACTTAAACAAAAATGGATGATCAGGTGAAACAGGCTCAATCGGATGTATAGGTGAATCAGGCTCCTCAGCCTGAGCTGGTGGCACTAACAGATCATCATCATCAGGCATCTCCTCCTCCTGAGGGTCATCTTCCTCCTCAGGGTCATCATCATCACCCTGCTCAGCCTCCTGAGGGTCATCAGCCTTATCCTCACCCTCGTACTCCTCCTCCTCCTCATCGGAAGAGTACATCATCAATCGTCGTCTCCTAACAGGTGAACCATGTGGTGAAGGGGTAGGTGATCTAGGACGATGACGCAATGATGCAGGTGGCGCCTCTGACAGAAGAGAGTGAGCATCTATCTGTAAAGGTGGTGAAGTAGGGCGTATCGACATACGTGCCGTAGCTCGGTGGGCAAAACATGGAGCCACACGAGCCAAAGCCTGATGAAGTGTAAGCTGCCTCGATGTACCAGGGAGCCCTAGAGAAGATGAGGGTCCCTGCATAGATGCAGCAGGTGGTGCTGAAGTAGAACCTATCGGTGTCACAGTAGCTGAATGCATGGCTACCTGGTAAGGGTCATCAGGAGCCATGGTGAACTGTGCTGGAAATACCGGTGCAGTAAGAATATCCTCAACAACGTCAGGCGTACGGGAGGCCATAGTCTGTGACAACGGCGTAGGGTAGGTGTAAGTGTTTCAAAACAACTAAACCGCGAACTCAAAATACCATATCAACATCACCAAATAATCCCAAATCATATATAACCAAGAAAGATTTAAATACCGCATTACTAAAATCATTCATAAAACAATTAAGCCATATAATTCCTCAAACTCATAAAATTCCTCAAAACGCCATTATATCACTAAATCAATAAACCTCAAAACCTCAAATCATCTCAAGAATCCCAAATCTAATAATCATCTCATAAATCTCATAATACCTCAATAATAACAATGATGCTTCGGCTTGGCGGGCCGGCGGGCAATGGTCGAGGATCGTTTTCTATAAAAATCGGTTATAGTTTCGGTGTCTATTTACCTAGTTCTCTATAACCTTGGCTCTGATACCAATCTGTAACACCCCAAAAATTTGATACAGCGGAAGACTTACAAGCTTTCGGGGTGCTACGGGGATTGGTATCCATTCAAAGTCATGAAAGAACGAGATAAAGTAAACATAAGAAAAACACAACCAAAACGGGTTTTAAAGTTTACATTTATCCCAAGAATTATCCAAAGTAAGGCCCAAAAGAAATAAACATAGGTCCATAATAGTTATCAGAGTTTTAGAAAAATGGATCCATAACCGGTGCCATTGCCAAGCCTCCAATCCCAAGCATCCATAGAGCATCACTTAATTACCTGAGAAAACATGCTAAAAGTCAGCTTTCGCTGGTGAGATCATTGGTTTAAATTCATAATTCGATATAATGGACATATACGCAAAACGCTTGCTAGCTAGACTAGGCCTCAATCATCCAACCAAAATAATCCAACCGAATCAAATCAACCAAATCAAATCAAACCTATAGGTGCACGCTATAGCTCAAATCAATTCAATCAAAAGCTTACCTAGCTCAAGTCTAGGCCTCGCTCTATACCAATCCAATAGCTTACCTAGTTCGGGACTAGGCCTAGCTCAACCACTAAATCAATAGCTTACCTAGTTCGGGACTAGGCCTCGCTTAATCCTACCTAGTTCTATAAGCATAGAAAGTTTTGAAATAAATAAATAAAGCGATAATAGTCCACATAAAACATTTACACGTTTCTCACCCCAAGTATTGAAAACAAAGTTCAAGAGTAAAAGCGGGGCTATCACTCACCTCAAGTCCAGAAAATCCTCAAAAGAAATCGATAGAAGAAAGACGTAAGCAAACTCAAGCAACTCACGTAACGGAAACTACAGACTCGGCACTTCCTAACAATATCAAACTCTTCAGAAATCATTTCCTCAAAAATCAAATATTCCCATTCCCGAACGTATTCCGTTTTATTTTCCAAAAATATCAATTTCTCGAATTAACTTCATATTAATTGAAATTCGACGTTTGGTATCCATATGGGTGAAGGGTCAACACAACTCAAACCAAAAAGCCACAACAAACGAAATAATAAACCAACTATAGGTCTAATATTAGCCCAACATATTATTTAAATAATCATCGAAGCTTATCAAATCCGTCGATTTGGTAATCTCCCATATTTATTTACGTAATATATCGTTCCAAAATTATACCCAACCTAAAGCACATAGCACAAAGAATTCTATTTGGTATATATCGTAGTCCTATAAATTCCCTATATATATCGTCGAATCGGCCAAATTCCACGAGATACATAGTAATTTATTTCCCTAAAACATATACCACAACCTATGGGCGTCGTGGGATTCGATGCCCATTAATATACTCATTTTATATAATCAAATAACTCGATCTAATCCGTCGATTAAATAAGTCACTTGCTATAGAAAATGTTTATATTAATCGTCATATATCCGTGACAACACAAAGTCACAATATAAAGCCCACTTGGACTTTAAATAACCACAACTCGTATAACTCGATAAGTTTCTAAATTTATAAAAATCACATTTTAATTATTATTCACCCGACTTATTATTTCGCCATTATATATAGTTATTATTTATAACAATAGTCCGACATTTATTACACTATTTGCATAGCATAATAACTATCGTTATATTATTATAACGTTTACTCGTGATCGTCTTATTATTAATATACGCATTCATATATATATATATATATATATATATATATATATATATATATATATATATATATATATATATATACGTTTAACACGTCTATATACATATATAAACGATTATATTCTTAATAATAGTATTACGAGTATTATTTTTAATATTGACGTTTAAATATTTATCGAGTCATAGAATTTGGTCACATGTCCGAGTCATGACTCTCGGCTCATAGTCCAAGTCCAAAATAAGTATCAAATCAAAAACAAATATATCATCTCTGTCCAAATCAATCCCATATCCACGTGCTACAACATGATGGTCCGACTACGGCACCCAACTAACCTATCTCCGTCATCTAATGACCGTCTCACAATCGGTCCCCAATTCCAAACTCGACAACACATCTCCAAAATATCTCGTAAATCCAAATATACCACTTCAAGTCCAAAATAATAATCCAATAAGCACCATGGTCAAAACATCACAACCACGACAACAACAAAAATAATAATCCGACAAGTAACAATATATCTGAAAACAAGTAAGTTACGGGTTGAGTTACCAAGTCAACCCGGGTCAATATAAGCCCGAAACAAAATATGGGAGTATCACCCGAGACCAAAAGGTCTCGGCTAGCTCTATCGAGCCAAACCGAGCCAAACAGCCCATGTTGGGGGTGTCGGCCGAGAAACCAAACGACCACAAGGGTCCTCCAAACATAACCATGAACAACCAAACATCACAAATCGAGAACCAAAGATCAAATATACATCGAATGGTCAAAAATAATCACAACAATCACCCAAACCGAGAGCATTAGCTCTCGGTCGAGTCTCGACCCATCGGGAAAACACAAACCCGGATACCAAACTTCCATTTAACTTATTTTTATCAAAAACCCACTTGAATCTTGCCTTATTATCCATAAAACCCGAAAGAAAAAATAAAATTCGTGACCCTAGGTCACGGTTCGAACCAAAACACGAGTCAAAACTCGTCCTACCTTCAAACTCCAAGACCAAATCGAAAAGAACTCCAAAAATACGAAAAGTGGTGATTAAATTCGAAAAAGGTGTTATAGTGGTCCAAATCGCGCGTGGTTTGCACTAAAAGATAGATCGGAAGAAGATGGTTAAGATGGTGGTGTTAGATTTAATGAGAGGGTGGCGGTGGTGGTTCGATTTTATTGATTAAGGGGCGGCGGTGATGGTTGTGTTTTGAAGAGAGAGAGAGTGAATATTGTGATGAGGGTGTTGTGTGTGGGCTGTGTCAGAGGGACGATTTCATGTAATTAACTCTTATAAAAAGAAATCTTTTATTAATAATAGTAATATGAAGTGGGTAAGGTTGGTTAAGTAGCCCGGTGTAAATACACGGACCAAACCCGAAACCTTAAATAACCAAACAACTTTCTCAAACCGAACTCGTCCCAAAAATAGTAATATCCGAACCAATATTAAAATATAATTAAAATTGTTAGGTTAACCTAGTGCCGGAGTTAATGTAGTGCCAAAGTAACAATTCAAAATAAATCATCACGAACGAATCGAACCAAACCATAAATAAATAATAAATCCTCATAAACAACGTACGATCAAAAATATATTCCAACGTTCATAAAACATCTCGTCCAATAAACTTTTCAAAAATTCCAAAATTATAATTTTTAATGTAATGCGGGTTTTTAAAACGGTTCTCTATTTTGCCAGTTGTCATAGGCCATAAGCCCTTTGGTCCATGTTTCACATACTAACAAGGTTATCTGATTAATCTCTGTCAATAGCTGATTTTTCTATGACATGATTCTATATGAGATGGTCCTACCTTTTTGATACTATTATGCCTTTCCGTGGAACTTGAATTTACACAAGTGACATCTGAAATGAATACTTTTACGGCATTGTGTTCCACTTTAAAAAATAAATTTTGTTAGTAGCATCTTGCTATAACTAGATCTTGTGCTGGAGAGAAAAAGTAAGGTTCATTCATGTGACAACCCGAAAATTTCCCGTCATGTATTATCTGGAGAAACGATCAATTATTTTGAGTTCGGTATTATTCGTGAAATAACTCGAGAAAAATATAAATTTTACTTGAACGATTAAATGACACATTTATATGTTTATATTAGTAACTTTAAATATTAACTAACGATTAAACACCGTTACTTAATATTTATAAGTTACCAATAATTATTAAATAACGATTAATATGTTGCATAATGTTTTCTTACTAAGAAATATTAAGTGACGTTGAAACGTAATTAATATTTCTAAATTTAAAAGGAAACGTTAAATAACTAAAAGAACGTTATTTAATATTTTATGGAAATAATAAATGCAACGAGTTTGAATATGAATATGGACGGGTTACTAATCGTTTCAAGGGCACGTTTATCAAGACTTACCCTTTAGGTTCGTGTTAGTATTTGCCGAGTTATGGATTGGTTAACATTAATATAATCATCCGACACGGTTAACGGACTAATTGGGGTACTAAAACCAATTAGGGTCGACAAACGTGTCGGGGGACAATATTAATGGGTGACCTATCCTACGACTTACCATATCTTCATTAGGTATGAGTAACTTGGGATTAACAAGTGTATTGTAGAAATTGTTGAAATTATCGTATTGGCAAATACGATAAGTATTCAATAATTCGTACCATTTCCCTTGTTAAACTTTTGTTTACTCGAGATTGACTTTGACCATAAGATTGACTTAGTAGCCATTTAAGTGTGATTGCTTTGGATGGATTATGTAGCTTTGACCCGGATGTTTCATATTGAGTTTTGTCTCGTCTTGATTGAAGTCGTATGTTACTCATCTCTTGGCGTGAGTACTCTTGAGTCTTGTCTCGATTCTTGTCGACTTCGCTTGTTTAGTCTTTGGCGTGAGTTCACTTGATTATATGTCGTGTTCTCACTACACACACAATGATACCAAACACAAACACAAATAAATGGATAATAAGAGATTTGGAGATAAAAGATTTGGGTATTACTTGGAAGTAGATAGCTTATGGAAGACTTGGTTCATCGCTGAGGATCTCGTGTTAGAATAAGTGTTGCATATAGAAGGCTTCGCCATTTTTCGTATCGATGTATCGCTTCTTTGATGCTGTTGTGAATCTGTTCGATGCCAGTTGTGTCAATTGTGATCTTTGCATTGCTATGGCCCAGGTGAGTTCATAGCCCCTACTTTTAACGGTTTTCTTAAACTATTTTTGGGGGAGAATACATGCTCGTTTTCAATTAAACTCAAGTTTATTTATTTGGATACGTGAATTATGTACTCAAGATTTGACTGTTGGTTGGTATATTTGATTTGGTTAATTGAATGCATTATGTGATTACTTGTTTATCTATGTGGTATGAGATTTGTGATTGTGGTTTATGAAACTGTTTCATAAGCTGGCTAAGGGCATGTCGCATCCTTGCGAATGCGAATTGAATTGGTTTATGGAGCGAGGCCTAGTCGAGAACTAGGTAAGCTATGGAGCGAGGCCTAGTCAAGAACTAGGTAAGCTATGCAACGAGGCCTACTCTAGAACTAGGTAAGTTGAGCATGTCGTATTCTTACGAATGCATCGCATGTCGTATTCTTACGAATGCAAGAACATGTCGTATTCTTACGAATGTTGGGTATGTCGTATTCTTACGCATACAGATTGATTTGATTGGTTTTGGACTATAGTGTGCACTATAGGGAATTCTTTTGTGGTTTGACTTAGCCAGCGTAACAGGATAACTTTATGTGACTCTATATGAGTGTGATATCTATGTGATTGATAATAATTCAATAACTTTATGTGACTCTATATGAGTGTGATATCTATGTGATTGATAATAATTCAAGTTGGTTGATTATGAGTTGATTGCGGTTATTTGATTCGGGATGGTGATTTAAGCTGTGTAGAGTTGACTTGTTGAAAAGGATGATCTGAACTCGAAAACCTTTGGTTCAACTATACTGTTTTAACTAAAACTCTATGGATTCACCAGCGTAAGCTGACCGTTTTAGCATGTATTTTCAGGTTTAAGGCGTTAGCTCACTATTTGAAGGCGCTTGGCAAGAGGTATTGGTCATAGGCGACTCTGATAAACTTTTGGGACCGCTTTAACTTCTTTATGGGCCTATTTCCGCACTTCACTTATAAAATGTAAACTTAACACTTTTGTTAATGTATTTTATTCTCTACAAATGAAATAAAAACCGTTCTTTGTACTTATGTTGTGATACCAATTTCGTAGCACCCCAATGCATGTATGCTTCCGCTGGACCCGTAATTTTGGGGGTGTTACAGTTGGTATCAGAGCCTAGGTTATAGAGAACTGGGTAATTTTAAAACCTAGACTATAACCATTTTTGTGAAAACTTAATCCTATGACCGCTACATGCCTGCCTGCCTAGCCGATGCCTCGCGTATGGTTTTGTTTAAGGATGTAATCGATTAGATGACTAAGGATATGATGGATGAGATATTGATTGATGAGTTTGGTGAGATATTTGATGGTATATGTGATGAGATGTTTATGGTTTATTCGGCGTATTGCTTGATGATTTATTTGTTGATATATACCTCTATCTAGTTGATGCTTCAAATCCACCCATGGTAATTATTCACTATAAACATTCTCACAATACACACACTACACCTGTCACAGAGTTATGCTATTTCCTTGCGTAATCTCATGAATCGATTTTGAGTTTTGGACGCTTGTCATGGTTTTGGGAATGATATTGAGATATAAGGGACATACTACTAGTATAACTAGGCTGAGTGTATCAAAATTCATTGAACCTCGGGTGAATGTAGACTGATCACCTATATTCAACCAGGGACAGTGGGACATGGCCTGATCAACTATGTCCGACTCAGAGGTGAATTTTGCGATACTAGGAGTAGTTATAACAGGATTATGTCCGGGTTAGAGTTGATATTTGGAATGATGAGTTTTGTGTGTGTACACGGGCATTGAATATTACTTCCACACACACGACACACTGGCATCACATGGATCAAAGTGCTTCTAGCGCCACTAAACGTCCTCGTTTACGTGGAATTCTTGTTGTCGCCATCGAGCGTAGTTTGCTATGGGTCGGGCTAGACCCGATTGGCACCATTCGAATTCGAGTTACTTATCGTCATAAGTCTCGTCGATCTTATTGGATTGTTTGGAATTAATTTTCGGTATTGTATGGAATTGATTTCTGGGTACGTCTTGAGTTGACTTTTGGTATTTTGGGACTTGGTTTTGACCATCTTGATCTTGATCTTCGGTTACGCTTGGACTTTATTTTCGGTTACATTTGGATTTTGTTATGTTTAGATTTGATTCTTGGCCACGTTCGGATACAATTTTGGCTATGTATGGATTTGATTTTCGGCTATGTATTGATTCGACTTTTAGCTATTTTGGGTTGGTCTCGACCATTTTGGATTTAATTCTGGCTTCGTTTGGATATGATCTCGGCTACGTTGAAATGGATTTTATTATATTTGGATTTGATTTTTGGTCTTGTCTTGAATCGATTTTCGACTATGTCTTGATATGACCCTCGAATATTTATGGAGCTGGTCTCAATTATGTTTTGAGTTGGTTTTGATTATGAATTTGGATTGTTGGATTTCATGATTTTCGATCTCGTTTCGAACTTGGATGGGTTATTCAGCCTTGTTTCGTTAATGATCTTGTCACAGCCTCCTTTACCCTAAGCCTTGTGTTAAATCGATGATATTCATTTTCTCAACCGACGACGTTCACTTTCTCGATCGATGATGTTTGTTTGTTTTCCCGATTGATGTTGTTCAAATCAATGTGGTTTTAGTAATGATGTTCAAAAGAGGTTGTACTTTCCACCTCTACTCTAAGTACCCTACTCTAAGTAGCAATTAGACAGCCTTTTTCAGAATCGTGCTCTAAGATTTGTTAAACTCTCAGTTCAGTAGAGATTCCGTGCTCAACGGGAATCTTGAAATCTTAAGGAGTAATTTGAATCGCGTTCCGTGGGACAATCATCTAGTCCTTATCTTGTCCTTCGAGAAGTACCTGATATTCTTGCTACGTTCCTACCGATCAATCAACTATACCGCAAGCGAAACCTTAGAAGTTAACCTCGTACCTTTACCTGAGTAGTCACTATTGATCATCCTACCCAACCTTACACCTCCTGTTGGCCAAATTCCCTTTTACCTATCATTTCAGTATTTCAACGGCACAGTAAGAGACCCTCTATGGTCGAAGTTGCCGATCACCGTTTTGTTGAGTAGAAATGGAGATACCTAATTTCTTGACCCTGAACCTGTTCATGAAACTAACGAGGAGATCATTAGAAGGCGAAACGGAGACGCAAACTACTCGTGAATGATTTGAAACCCTGATGATGTGAACCTCTTGAATCCTCGTCCTATTAATTCTTTTAAAATTCCTGCTGAATTGGACTGGTAGTTCACCGACTCGAGCTGCCGTAAGAACTCAGCAACGTTCGCGACGTTTTCATGAGTATAATCTAAGTGATGACTTGCCGATGAGGCAGCCGTTATTCCTATGGAGAAAAATTCAGATCTTATGACGTTCAAACCTTGTTGACCTATTGGAATCTTGAACCTTGGAATCAGGCAACTATTGTAAAGTCGCACCCCTACCGTAAAGTTCATTGAAACTCTCGAATAAGTCCTGAATTCACGCGGATATGTGAAGATGAATCTTTGAGTGTATGTGCTCATTTCTGTTCGACCATAACGGATAACTTGAATTGAATCGAGAGGACTCGATTCCGTTAAGGAGGTGAGGCTGTGACAACCCGCAAATTTCCCGTCATGTATTATCTGGAGAAACGATCAATTATTTTGAGTTCGGTATTATTCGTGAAATAACTCGAGAAAAATATAAATTTTACTTGAACGATTAAATGACACATTTATATGTTTATATTAGTAACTTTAAATATTAACTAACGATTAAACACCGTTACTTAATATTTATAAGTTACCAATAATTATTAAATAACGATTAATATGTTGCATAATGTTTTCTTACTAAGAAATATTAAGTGACGTTGAAACGTAATTAATATTTCTAAAGTTAAAAGGAAACGTTAAATAACTAAAAGAATGTTATTTAATATTTTATGGAAATAATAAATGCAACGAGTTTGAATATGAATATGGACGGGTTACTAATCATTTCAAGGGCACGTTTATCAAGACTTACCCTTTAGGTTCGTGTTAGTATTTGCCGAGTTATGGATTGGTTAACATTAATATAATCATCCGACACGGTTAACGGACTAATTGGGGTACTAAAACCAATTAGGGTCGACAAACGTGTCGGGGGACAATATTAATGGGTGACCTATCCTACGACTTACCATATCTTCATTAGGTATGAGTAACTTGGGATTAACAAGTGTATTGTAGAAATTGTTGAAATTATCGTATTGGCAAATACGATAAGTATTCAATAATTCGTACCATTTCCCTTGTTAAACTTTTGGTTACTCGAGATTGATTTTGACCATAAGATTGACTTAGTAGCCATTTAAGTGTGATTGCTTTGGATGGATTATGTAGCTTTGACCCGGATGTTTCGTATTGAGTTTTGTCTCGTCTTGATTGAAGTCGTATGTTACTCATCTCTTGGCGTGAGTACTCTTGAGTCTTGTCTCGATTCTTGTCGACTTCGCTTGTTTAGTCTTTGGCGTGAGTTCACTTGATTATATGTCGTGTTCTCACTACACCAACAATGATACCAAACACAAACACAAATAAATGGATAATAAGAGATTTGGAGATAAAAGATTTGGGTATTACTTGGAAGTAGATAGCTTATGGAAGACTTGGTTCATCACTGAGGATCTCGTGTTAGAATAAGTGTTGCATATAGAAGGCTTCGCCGTTTTTCGTATCGATGTATCGCTTCTTTGATGCTGTTGTGAATCTGTTCGATGCCAGTTGTGTCAATTGTGATCTTTGCATTGCTATGGCCCAGGTGAGTTCATAGCCCCTACTTTTAACGGTTTTCTTAAACTATTTTTGGGGGAGAATACATGCTCGTTTTAAATTAAACTCAAGTTTATTTATTTGGATACGTGAATTATTTACTCAAGATTTGACTGTTGGTTGGTATATTTGATTTGGTTAATTGAATGCATTATGTGATTACTTGTTTATCTATGTGGTATGAGATTTGTGATTGTGGTTTATGAAACTGTTACATAAGTTGGCTAAGGGCATGTCGCATCCTTGCGAATGCAAATTGAATTGGTTTATGGAGCGAGGCCTAGTCGAGAACTAGGTAAGCTATGGAGCGAGGCCTAGTCAAGAACTAGGTAAGCTATGCAACGAGGCCTAGTCTAGAACTAGGTAAGTTGAGCATGTCGTATTCTTACGAATGCATCGCATGTCGTATTCTTACGAATGCAAGAACATGTCGTATTCTTACGAATGTTGGGTATGTCGTATTCTTACGCATACAGATTGATTTGATTGGTTTTGGACTATAGTGTGCACTATAGGGAATTCTTTTGTGGTTTGACTTAGCCAGCGTAACAGGATAACTTTATGTGACTCTATATGAGTGTGATATCTATGTGATTGATAATAATTCAATAACTTTATGTGACTCTATATGAGTGTGATATCTATGTGATTGATAATAATTCAAGTTGGTTGATTATGAGTTGATTGCGGTTATTTGATTCGGGATGGTGATTTAAGCTGTGTAGAGTTGACTTGTTGAAAAGGATGATCTGAACTCGAAAACCTTTGGTTCAACTATACTGTTTTAACTAAAACTCTATGGATTCACCAGCGTAAGCTGGCCGTTTTAGCATGTATTTTCAGGTTTAAGGCGTTAGCTCACTATTTGAAGGCGCTTGGCAAGAGGTATTGGTCATAGGCGACTCTGATAAACTTTTGGGACCGCTTTAACTTCTTTATGGGCCTATTTCCGCACTTCACTTATAAAATGTAAACTTAACACTTTTGTTAATGTATTTTATTCTCTACAAATGAAATAAAAACCGTTCTTTGTACTTATGTTGTGATACCAATTTCGTAGCACCCCAATGCATGTATGCTTCCGCTGGACCCTTAATTTTGGGGGTGTTACAATTCATTACCCTCTTTATACGAAATTGAGAGGCTGCATTGTTTATTTATTTACTTTTTACCTTTTTTTTTAGTTGCACAACTATCAAGAAGCTAGAAAAAAATTTACATTAATTTGGTCTTGAATTCAATCATACCGCATGTGATTTAATTAAGGTCGACTGAAACTTCTGAGTTGCCGGCATCTTAGTATCCCATAGTTTTGATGGACATCTTGCTTTATATGCGAATGGCACTGTAATGTATTATGCTTGTCATTTGCACCTTTTATATGTATCAAACATTTTTTTTTTTTTGCTATTCTTTGTACTATACTTCATTTTATTTTATTTTTTGTACTTTATGAAAACTATGAATAGTAGCCAAAAAATGAGGGGCAAAATTATTATAAAGTACACAAAAAAACAAGTTCAGTACTTAGAATTGCATATAAATAAATAAAATAAAATAAAAAATTGTTCGATACATATAAAAGATGCATGCAAATGATAAATATAATACATTATACTTCCATTAGCCCTATATACAATGGTCACCGGCCATCATTACTTATAGTAATAAGAAGTTAAAATTTCTGAGAACTAATAAGTTTCATTATCAATATTTATAAGTCTTAAAACTATATTCATTTGAAATTCTCAATTTAGATATGGTCCCCTTTATTTACCATGTATTCTATGTATATTTGTTAGCATTATAGAAAAGTGATGGTCATTCTCGACTTAACAACTTTTTAAACGTGTTATAGATTATTTATAGTGTAGTGATTGGGCTCGTGGACTTGGAAATCTAATAGATTAATAGTCTTAATGTAATGTAAGTCTTATAATGTAATACAAGTCCAAGAATGTAATGCCCATCTCAAGGCCCATGAGAAGCCTTGTGTATTAAGTATAAATATCTCCAAATGCTCTCATTTGGAGGTGTGCTTCAGTGTGTAAGTGTGTATTTTCTTAATACAAGTTCGCATTTTCTTTCTCTCCTTTCTCTCTCTAAACCTCACGCCTACATATCTTCACCACCATAGATAATTAGTGTAGTTGTTGATCATATATAGGATTCTACAATATGTATGTTAGACATCAGCTGTTCAATCGTGGTAAAATTCCATATTATTTTTTGAATCTGAGAAAAGATGCGTTTAATCTTCCGGTTGTTGCACCATAAATGCACAAGTCTTGTTGGGCAACAACGCAAAGCCTAAGGGCTAAACACGTTAGTTTTTTAGTTAATAACCGCTAGTTAGTTAAAGGTAGTTAGAAGCGGTTATGGTAGTTAATGGTAGTTATAAAGTTAGTTATTGGTAGTTAGAAGTTTGTTATTTCAGTTATACCGATTCATGAAAAGACACGATGGTTCGGTGGCTATAAATACATGTATATGTAAACATTTAGAAGTGTGTCTCAAATACATTGTAACCATGCATGTTATGTTGTAAATAAATATATAATCATTCTTGTCAATCTTATGTATATTCGAGCCTGGAAATTCATGAATAAACTTGTGTACACCGGTGGCATGTGTACACACACAAAAAAAAATCAATATATTAGTAAAGTCTTATTATTTTGAGAAAGGAATCTTTCAGGTAGTGCAGCCACTAGTTTTTTCATGTTCCTCTATATATTTTTTGCTTACTAGTGCAAGAAACTTAAACATACGAGATGCTTATGTGTCGGGTTAAGAAGTTGTCTTTGCCGAGTTACTAAACGTGAGATAGCATTTTCATTTATATCTGAATATCTGACCTGGTATACTTAATAGAATATACTGAACTTGAAAAAGTTCCAAATCTGATTGGACAAGTGTCTCTATTTACAACTATACAATGTTCTACCTGTTACCTCTTTACAAAATTGTACTAGACCATTTTATGTCATAATGCGCCCAAGCTACAATCAAGAACAGTGAATTTATCTTCGCTACATGGAATTGTGAGGCCACCCATACGATGATTGTAACCAAACTCTTCCTCTGTTTGTTGAAGTAACTCTTGAAAAGCAGGTTGGCTTAGTAGTGATACAGGAACAACGAATCGCTTCATTTCCTCTTCCCCAACGTAAACAGAAAAGTAGCCTTTTGGGATGTCCATAGATGTTGAACTGCTTTTATTAGAGAATGATCGTCTGAGAATTTTTTTTGCATGAGTTATCTGAGGCATACGGATTGTCATTTTTTCAATGAGGGCTTGGTCTTTTCTATTCAAAAGATTGATACGATCAGAAAAGTCCCAAAGTATTTCTTCTTGGTGTAGATGTAATGGTGGATTTCTTGGTGTTTGAAGTTCTGGTTGTGCTATGCATACGGAATGCTTTATATAACCAAATAATATAAGGACATTCAATTGCAGATGGTGACATATTGGGGGGGGGGGGGGGGGGAAGCCACATCATGTGGCCTTGTATTCCAACCTGTATGAAAAACAATCTCACATGGTTTTGTTTTTACCACAACCGGACCACCTGATTTGAAGAAGTCATATATTTGTCTAGGTTATTCATATGTCACAAAGGAAAAAATGATTATAAATAGATAGGGAGTTGTATTTATGGAAATCTAAACAATATATATTGAGGTAATGAGTTACGATATCACATGGTTTGGTCTTGATGCTAGTGGGCAATTTTTTCAGCATTTAGATATGTAGGACACTGTGCCTTTCCACAAAAGAACCTATTAGGAGATAAATACACTGTGCATTTAGATAGGATCGTCCAGGAACGTTTGTCTCATGTTTAGTCCGAGGCATCTTAATGTCTCTCTTTTGAAGGTCGATCAATAGAGCCTTTGTTCGTGAAGCTGGTATAAGTTTTGATAAAGAATCTGTTAACATTTCAGCTTTGAGAATCTCGTTGAGTGCTAGAAAAATTGAAGAATATAAGAAAAGATATGTATTTTTTTATTTTTTTTAATTTTTTTTTTTTTTTTGGTAAAAGGTCAAAAGACCCGGTAAATATATTTTCTCCAAAAAACTTTTAAGTACAAAGAGTTTAAGTATAAAGGATATAGGTGAGTCCCATATCTCACCCCGTTACATAAGCCTAAAAGCTTACATAGCAAGATACTTCATATTCTTTAAACAAGAAAATAAACCACTGTACTACTCAAAAGATAATATTATACTCTTACGAAAACAAAATTACTTCCTACCAAGACCTTGGAGCTTGATACCATACATATCATAAAAAGCATCTAAATTTTCTGAAAGATCGTAGACTTGATCTGCATAGTCATAATAATTATAGTCATCATAATCATCTTCACGCTCTTGACCACCACCAAATAGGTTCACTGACTCATCAAAAGTGTTCACAACCTCCTATTCATCATTGTCAGAATCAACAATCTCTCCCACCTTAGTGAATGGGTTAACCCTCTTAGTAGAAGTAGTCGACGGAGTAAAAGAAGAACTAGACTTACTAGACGCGGCCTGCGCCTTCTTTTTCACAACGCTCACAAGTGGTTCTTGTGATCCATTACCAGTCTTTTGAGACCCATCCACCTTAGCTTCCTTTTTTATTACCTGGATAATCAACCTTTTTAATAGGATGACCATCATCATCTACAAGAGTAGCTTTCCCATTAGGCTTCTCACAGTGGCAACCCATATTGCATCATCTTTCCGGCTGCCACCTCAGCTTTCTCTCTCTTCAACCCATATTCATCTCTCTCATCACAGTGGCAACCCATATTGCATCATTTAAAAAAAAAAAAACATTTTTTAACACAAACACACTTTTTATTAATAATACGTAAAAACATTACATAAACGATACGATACGAAATAAAAACATTTAAAAAAAACATAAACAACTAAAAATTAAACACGCGAACACTTATTTAAAAACTAGTAATTTAGGTTGTGGCATTCCTTGATTTCCGCTTTCATTCGCATAAGTTCCTCGCGTTGTCGTTCGGGCAAATTTGGGTCGATAGCCGAGTTGTAAAAAATCAATTATTGATCCCGTTTGGTAGTTCTCAAGAGTTCCTTTTGTTCCTCCTGGCATTGCAAGAGCTTTTCTGTATATT
Organism: Artemisia argyi; assembly: GCA_030686995.1. Classification (NCBI taxonomy): domain Eukaryota; kingdom Viridiplantae; phylum Streptophyta; class Magnoliopsida; order Asterales; family Asteraceae; genus Artemisia; species Artemisia argyi. The sequence goes on from CM060696.1 coordinate 105,888,240, forward strand.
CCAATTTTTTTTGTTTGATCGCTAGCTCTCGTTCCTTGATTTGTTTCCATGACTCATCACGCTCTTTACCTTTTTCCTTCTTTGCCGGTCTTGATTTCCACAAATCCGCTATTAGCCCACTCATGAATGATTTTGATGTTTCATGAGAGGAGGTGGATGATTTCCTCCTTGCTTTGTCACGACCTAGTGGTCGTGATTCTCTAGTATCATCCTCTGTTTCATCATCATCATCATCATCCAAGTCTTGAAAATTCGAGGGGCCTTGTGTTGACCCCGACGTAGTTGTTGAACCCTTCACTTTCTTTCGAACGCCCGATTGGAAAAGGGGTATCTCATCCTTCCAGCTATCATGCCCCCTCAAAAATTTCCAACACTCCACCATAGTGAAATCTTGACCGTAATGTGCATGATACTCCAAAAGAGCTTTGGACATATCGTCAAGGTCATTCTCACCACTTCCATGCGTCCCCTTGACATTATCAACAATAGCACCAAAATTCGCAACTTGACAACGAATTCTAGTCTTCCATTTGGAAATGATCGAATTCATTGTCCGGTCTGAACCAGTTTCTTTCCAACAGTAGGCTGCCACTTTCTCCCAAAATTTGTGCCGATTCATAGTGTTTCCGTTTTTTACATTTTCAGAAACAAAGATGAAAGCTTTACAAAGAACGACCTCTTCTCTGCTAGACCATGGTTCAATTCTTTTGGCCGGTTCGGGTTCTTTGGCTTTGGCTTTGCCTTTCACCTTTGTAGCACGTCGCGAAGGCTTCTTTTGCTTAACGGGTGATGTAGCTTCGATTTCGTCAGACTGATCATCATCAACGGGCAAAGAACCGTGGAAAGAACCGTGGTAGGAACCGTGACCCGAACCTTGCCCCATCGAAACATCTTGACTCGGTTGGTCTTGGCTTGGATAGTGTTGGGTCGAATAGCCATAGTTATGAAAGTCTTCCCAATCATCCAAATTCATATCAAGATTAGTAGACCGAATCGGAGAATGTTCTTGATACGGTTGGGAACAATGCAAGAAATCCATGTTAGGACGATAGGCCACCTCACTTGGTTCTTCGTGATGATTAACACGTTATGGTGGGACAAAGGGACGATGAACGGAAAATAAGTTTTCTCTTTGATTGACTTGTGGTAATTATGTTAGATATTCAAAAGATTGTGGACGAAAGCGTATGTTCCCTTGTTGTGGTGGTGTTATGCCGGTTAGTTCAAAGGTGTTTTGCGGAGAGAAATTTATGTCAGATGCATTTTGGGTTAGTCGGGATCATCGGTTTTTTTATTGTGGAGTGTTTTTCTTTGACATTGTGTGTTTTTTTATGTGAATTTGGATGAATTGTTTTTGAAATTGTGTGTTTGAAAGTGAGGTTGATGTAGGTATTTATAGGATGAAAAATGGTAATGTTTTTTGAAAAAAAGTTTTTCTTTAGCACCAAACGGTTACTTTCATTTTCAAAAAGTGGTAATTTGTTTTTGCAAACTTTGTGAAATATCGGTTGGAAAACCGATCGATATTGCTTTTGTTGGACCGGCGATCGATTTCCCACATAGGTAACGACCGATGTTAATATCGATCGAACGATATGGTCGAACGTTTTTTTCCGTCCCACTGCTAGCAGCCTTAATAATTAGCTTTTCAAGCTCTCTAATTTTCTCAACAATAGGATTTGGACCGACATCCTTAGCTTCCATTGTACTGCCATAATATTTTTTGGGTAAAAGGTCAAAAGACCCGGTAAATGTATTACTCCAAAAAAGCGTTTAAGTACAAAGGATATGGGTGAGACCCATATCTCAGCCCGTTATATAGGCGAAAAGCTTACATAACAAGATACTTCCTATTTTCTAAAAAGAAAACAAACCACTACTCAAATGATAACAGAAGACAATGACGAAATAAAATTACTTCCTAAGACCTTGAAGCTTAGTGCCATACATGGCATTAAAAGCATTCAAATTTCCTGGAATATCATAAACATGCTACGCATAGTCATCATAATCATATCCATCATACTCGTATTCACGCTCGTGGCCACCACCAAATAGATTAACGGACTCATCAAACGTGTTAACAACCTCCTCATCATCACTATCAGACACAACGATCTCTCCCACCTTCGAAAATGGGCTACCCCTCTTAGTAGAAGAAGTAGACGGAGAAGAAAAAGAACTAGGCTTAGAAGTCCCAACCTGTTCCTTCTCTTTCAGAGTACTCACAAGGGGTTTTTGTGATGTAGTAGCAGTCTTATAAAAGACCCATCCTATTTAGTTTCCAATGTACTTCTAGACGCCACATCGAAAGTCACTTCCTTAGTAGGAATACCAAAATCATCAGTATCAACCATATTAAGGGCATCAAACTGATTAGATGTAACAATATTCGTTCCACTTGTACTAGGCATGTAGCAACCTTTTTCTTGTTGACATCCACTTTTTTAGGTTCAGGGGGAAGCTTTTTGGGTTGATAAATGAACTTCTTACCCACAGCAGGTTTAGTAAACCTTCCTTGACCCGTATTAGTTGAACCACTTTGTTTACCATTCTTCTTGTTGTTGACAGTTTGGAAACCATCATTTCCACTCTTAGAAGGCTGGGTAGGTGGTAAAACAGATTTTGGACATTCAACAAGAGGATGACCAAAGATCTTACATGTATCACATCGAGGTGGCCTCCACTCATATTCCACCCGTATCTTTTCAATAATCAACCCCGACCCATCAAGTATTGGGATTTCAACAGTTAGGTTGTCCCTAAGTACCTCATCCGACTTTACTTCAATCATGCATCTAGAAAAACTACTACGGCCCCATGATTCCTTGCACATTTGGCTAGTGTAAGCATCAAGCATTTTAGGCGTACCAATCAATGTGGCAAGGAGACTAAGACCATCATTAGAAAACATAGCAAAAGGAACATCATGGAATTTAACCCACACCGGGATATTGGTCAAATCCTCTTTGAGTAAGTTGGTGTTCAAAGTCCAGGGTTTAAGAATAATTGGAACGTTTCTGTAACAACTCGTAAATTTTCCTGACAAGTTCTATTCGGAGAAACAACAGTTAACTTTGAGTGTGGCGTTACTTGGAAGAAACTAGACATAATTATGTCCAAATTTAACAGAATAATAATTCTAAGATTTATGGGAATGATGTCGGAGACTCGGGAGATATTTATAACACGACTTACTGGTTTCGTTCTCATTTCATTAAAAACATAATAGAAATGGCAAAAATAACCCTTAAGGGCGCGCTAGCGTTTATTACAAGTCCACCCTTCCACCTATATCTACCCTTATTATAATGTTTTGGGTTTCCTTCCCTTCCCTCTCTCTTTTTAGCCGACAAACACCTCACTCCCATCTCTAGTCACAAATCCGGCTACTGAAGCTCCACTGCCATGAGTGTAAACATACCGCCACCACCATCTTCATCCCCACCTTATTTCTTTCCTCTTAACATACTCCACGCGCAGAAGAATGTACCCAAACACCTCCTTTGATCTGCTTTCGGTCGCAAACCACCAACCCACCACCCCTCGCCTCATTTTCCTTATATTTGAATAATAAGGTTGAATTAACTCACCTTTTGGTGGTCCATCGTGCCACAGTTCGACCCAAGACCCACGGGTTTTTGGTAATCTAATCCATATAACCAACAAAAGAGATTAAGATTTGTGGTTTGGTATCATGTTTGTCTTGTGTTTGTGTTGTTTTGGTCGCATGTGGTGATGCCATGAGTCCCAGACTCACGGCTTGGGATAGTTATGGTTTTTGATGTTGTTTGTTGCTAGGTCTAAAATGGGTTTAGATTTAGGATAGATTAGGAGTGGTTTTGGAGGTGTTTGATTTTTTTGTATGAGTGGTGGGATTCGGATTGGCTTGGATGTAGTTTTCGGAAGTGGTTGTTGTCATGATGATGCTGATTTTCCTTATGTTGATATTGTTCTTGGTGTTGTGGCTCTCGTTATTATTCTTATTATTGTTGATTTGTTGTCATTGCTCCTAGTGTTGTTGTTCTTGTTGCGTATCTATTGTTTTTGTGGTCGTTTGTTTGGTACCAAGGGGATAGAATCCGAGACCACTGTGGTCTCGGCTAGGTGTTGACAATATTGATGTCGTTGTGGTGGATTAGAACTTGACGGGGAGTAGGAATAGCGAACGCGCCGTAGACGGCTATTAAATTTTGGAAGTTGTGAATTGCGGAAAAACGGGCATTAGATAGACATAAGTGTACATTTGTGATGATTTGGGCCATGTCGGAATTTACTGAGACTCTCTAGTTTCGTGTGATCTCGACGAGCCGAAATGGACTTATGATGTGATAGTTGACTAGTAGACTTGTGATAAAAGTGAACTCGAAACGTGAGATAACTCGAGTAAAATATAAACTATACTTGGACTTGAAAGACACCTTTATATGTTTATGTTAGTAGCTTTAAATTGTTAACTAACGAATTAACATTGCTACTTAATATTTACAAGTTACCGAAAATTGTTAAATAACGATAAATAAGTTATATAATGTTTTCTAATTATTAAGGAATATTAAGCAACGTTAAAATGTTAATTATTATTTCTAAATTAGAAAGAAACGTTAAATAACTAAAACAACGTGGTTTAATATTTTTTAGAAATAATAAATGAAACGGTATTTAATTTAATACGGACGAGTTATTAAATGTTTCGAGGGCACGTTTATCGAGATTCACTAATTATAGGAATATCGAGGTTTAGATTAAATTGATGACCATAAGGTTGACTTAGTAGCCATTTAAGTATAATTGTTTCGGGTGATTTACGTAGTTTGACCCAATCTTCTCGTGTGGAGTCTTGTCTCGTTTCTCGTTGATTTCCCTTATTCGTTCTTGATGTGAGTCCACTTGAGCCGATGTCGTGTTCTCACTGCACACACAATGATACCAAACACAAACACTAATAAATAGATAACAAAAGATATGGAGATTTAAGAATGGGTATTATATGGGAGTGGTCAGGTTTTGGAGAATCATGCGCTTTGACGTCAAGATGAGTTGCTGTATTTGATTTTGCCACTTTCGTACCGTCGTACCTTTCTTCCAGATGTCGTTCTTTTTAACTAACTTAATGCTTTTCAAATATTTATCAAGTTGTGATCTACTGCTTTCATGAATTGGACTATATGTGCGTTTGATTTCGATTATGTGGTATGTGGTATAACTTTATTTCATGTGAGCAAGCGTGCACAACTGTTTAACTCCGTTTTGGAGCCGAAGCATTTGATAGTACTATCGGGGTAGCTCCCCAGTGCATCCTGACTGTTTGTCGGAAGACCCTTGTGGTGTGTACATCCTGACTGTATGTCGGAAGACCCTTGTGGGGTGTTGTTTCTATTGGCAGGTTCAGTTGTCGCAACAGTAGCTATTTCATTGCAATATGTGCCTTATTGTATAAATTTCAATTTGTGTGACTTGACTTGAATGTGCGTAACTAATTAGTGATGCATTCTTAGTACATCCTTTGGGAATTGGCTCCCAGTATATCCTTTAGGAATTGGCTCCCTGTACACTCTTTTGGGAAGTTGCACCCAGTCAGTGTTTGAATCGTTTAGGCATATTCGCTGTCTGAGAATTTGCTGCTGTTAGTTGTTAGTTGTTATGTGCTTACATCATACATCCTGCTCACATTTGTCCTACGCTTTATTTTTCACAAACTCTATGAACTCACCAGCGTAAGCTGACCGCTTTAGCATGTATTTTCAGGTTTAAGGCGTTAGCTCACTATTTGAAGGCGCTTGGCAAGGGGCATTGGTCATAGGCGACTCTGATATATATTTGGGACCGCTTAAATTGTTTGATGGGCCTATTTCCGCACCTTTTTTTTTTAAATGTAAACTTAACGTTTTTGTTAATGCATTTTATTCTTAATAAATGAAACAAAAACCGTTCTTTGTACTTATGTTGTGATACCAATTTCGTAGCACCCCAATGCATGTATGCTTTCGTTAGACCCGAATTTTGGGGGTGTTATAGTTGGTATCAGAGCCAGGTTATAGAGAACTGGGTATTTTAAAACCTAGACTATAACCACGTTTGCGAAAAATTAACCCTATGACAGTCACATGCCTGCCTGCTAAGCTGATGCCTCGCGTATGATTTTGTTTTAGGATATAATTGTTGAAATGTGTGCCTAACTTGTGGATATTTCATATCCGCCTATTTTAACTACTCACCGTAAGCATTTTCATATACTTTTGCACACACCACACCTATCATAGAGTTATGCTATTTCCTTGTGTAATCTCATGAATTGATTTTGAGTTTTGGACACTTGTCATGATTTTGGGAATGATTTTGGATATAAAGGACATATTACTAATATAACTAAGCCGAGTATTCCAAAATTCATTGAACCTCGGATGAATGTAGACTGATCACCTACATTCAACCAGGGACAGTGGGACATGGCTTGATTACCTATGTCCGACTCAGAGGTGAATTTTTTAATACAGGAGTAGTTATAACAGGATTATGTCCTGGGTAGAGTTCGATTTTGGGAACTATGAGTTTTATAAGCACACAAACATTGAGTATCACGGAAGTCTGCACTCACACACGATACACTGGCATGATAACTCCTCATGAATCATAATGCTTTTGGCGCGGCTGTGTGCTCTACTCAATGGGATTCCTGTCTATCGCCATCGAGCGTAGTTCGCATTGGGTCGGGCTAGACTCGATTGGCATCATCTGAATATGAGCTGCTTATCGTCGTAAGCCTCGCCGACTTTATTGGAATCATCGAATTTGGTTTAGAATCTCGTTTGGATTTGATTTTTGGCTTTGTCTTGATTTGTCTTCCTGTTATATCTTGAGTTAACTTTTGGCTATTTCAAATTTTGTTTTTGATTTTAACTTTTGGCTATTTCGAATTTTGTTTTTGATTACTTTCTTATGATTTTGGACCACGTTTCGAACTTGAACTTGTCATTCAGCCTCGTTCCATTGGTGATCTTGTCACAGTCACCTCTACCCTAAGCCCTGTGCTCAATTGACGATACTCATATTCTTAACCGATTATGTTCATTGTTCTTAATCAATGATGTTCATTGCTTAATCGAATCTGCTCATTTTTTCAAATTGATGCTATTCAATCAAGCTGTTTTAACAAAAATTGAGGTTGTACTTTCCACTTCCAACCTAAGTATCGTGCTAAGTCAACCAACTCCAACCGATTGCTAGTAGCAATAAACATTCTCTTACAGAGTTGTACTCTGAACTTGCTAAATCTATCATTCAGAAAGGATTCAATGCTTAACAGAATTCTTAAGAACTTGAGAAGTAACCTAAACCGCGTTCTTTGGGACAACCAATCAAATCCTTCCCTCATCCCTTGGAAATACCAATTATCTTTGCTTTCCTCTTATAGGATAATAAAAGTGCTTTGCAATTAATTTACAAACTGTTGTCATCTTACAAAATGTTTTACTGCTACTTCACGAAAATCAAAATTTTGATTCTACCATTATTTTATAAAGGGAGAATCATTTTCCCGTTATCTCACAAACCGTTCTACAAAATTATATCACAAAAACAATTTTATAAAATGTTTCATTGCCTTGTTACAATATTAGGGATCAAGAATGCAACCTTACTACTATCCTAAAAATCAAAATTTTGACTATGATGTTTTATAAACAATAAATTGTTTTTCTTTTCTTATTATCCTATAAGATGTTCCATACACCCTTTCACAAATCATGTGTGAATCAAATTGCTCGGCTGTGCGTAAAGAAGATCGTTCGAAGGTAAAAGGAGATGCAAGCTACTCCCGAATCATTAGAAACATAGATGACGAAAACCTCTTAAATCCCAGAGGTAGCCTAGATTATGCTTAAAGCTCGCCGAAAAACCGCGTAAAGGTCCAAAATTCACGTTGGGACGTGAAGATAAATCTTCATGCGTATACACTCATTGTTTTAAACCTTAACGGGTAACTCGAATGGAATCGTAAGGCACGATTCCGTTAAAGTGGTGAATCTGTAACAACTCGTAAATTTTCCTGACAAGTTCTATTCGGAGAAACAACAGTTAACTTTAAGTGTGGCGTTACTTGGAAGAAACTAGACATAATTATGTCCAAATTTAACAGAATAATAATTCTAAGATTTATGGGAATGATGTCGGAGACTCGAGAAATATTTATAATACGACTTATTGGTTCCGTTCTCGTTTCGTTAAAAACATAATAGAAATGGCAAAAATAACCCTTAAGGGCGCGCTAGGGTTTATTACAAGTCCACCCTTCCGCCTATATATACCCTTATTATAATGTTTTAGGTTTCCATCCCTTCCCTCTCTCTTTTCAGCCGACAAACACCTCACTCCCATCTCCAGTCACAAATCCGGATACCGAAGCTCCACCGCCATTAGTGTAAACATACGGCCACCACCATCTTCATCCCCACCTCATTTCCTTCCTCTTAACATACTCCACACGCAGAAGAATGCACCCAAACACCTCCTTTGATCTGATTTCAGTCGCGAACCCCTAACCCACCACCCCCTCGCCTCATTTTCCTTATATTTGAATACTAAGGTTGAATTAACTCGTCTTTTGGTGGTCCATCATGCCACGGTTCGACATATGACCCACAAGTTTTTGGTAATCTAATACATATAACGAACAAAAGAGATTAAGATTTGTGGTTTGGTATCATGTTTGTCTTGTGTTTGTGTTGTTTTGGTCGCGTGTGGTGATGTCGTGAGTCCCAGACTCACGGCCTGGGATAGTTATGGTTTTTGATGTTGTTTGTTGCTAGGTCTAAAATGGGTTTAGATTTAGGATAGATTAGGAGTGGTTTTGGAGTTGTTTGATTTCTTTGTACGAGTGGTAGGATTCGGATTAGTTTGGATGTAGTTTTCGGAAGTGGTTGTTGTCATGATGATGTTGATTTTCCTGATGTTGATATTGTTCTTGGTGTTGTGGTTCTCGTTATTATTCTTATTGTTGCTGATTTGTTGTCGTTGCTCCTGGTGTTGTTGTTCTTGTTGCGTATCTGTTGTTGTTGTGGTCGTTTGTTTGGTACCAAGGGGATAGAATCCGAGACCACTATGGTCTCGGCTAGGTGTTGATAGTATTGATGTATTTGTGGTGGATTAGAACTTGACGGGGAGTAGGAATAGCGAACGCGCTGTAGACGGCCGTTAAATTGTGGAAGCTGTGAATTGCGGAAAAACGGGCATTAGATAGACATAAGTGTACATTTGTGATGATTTGGACCATGTCGGGATTTACTGGGATTCTCTAGTCTTATGTGATCTCGACGAGCCGAAATGGACTTATGATGTGATAGTTGACTAGTAGACTTGTGATAAAAGTGAACTCGAAACGTGAGATAACTCGAGAAAAATATAAACTATACTTGGACTTGAAAGACACCTTTATATGTTTATGTTGGTAGCTATAAATTATTAACTAATGAATTAACATTGTTACTTAATATTTACAAGTTACCGAAAATTGTTAAATAACGATAAATAAGTTATATAATGTTTTCTAATTAATAAGGAATATTAAGCAACATTAAAATGTTAATTAATATTCCTAAATTAGAAAGAAAACGTTAAATAACTAAAACAACGTTGTTTAATATTTTATAGAAATAATAAATGAAACGGTATTTCATTTAATACGGATGAGTTATTAAATGTTTCGAGGGCACGTTTATCGAGATTCACCAATTGTAGGAATATCGAGGTTTAGATTAAATTGATGACCATAATGTTGACTTAGTAGCCATTTAAGTATAATTGTTTCGGGTGATTTACGTAGTTTGACCCAATATTCTCGTGTGGAGTCCTGTCTCGTTTCTCGTTGATTTCGCTTATTCGTTCTTGATGTGAGTCCATTTGAGTCGATGTCGTGTTCTCATTGCACACACAATGATACCAAACACAAACACTAATAAATGGATAACGAAAGATATGGAGATTTATGAATGGGTATTATTTGGGAGTGGTCAGCTTTTGGAGAATCATACGCTTTGACGTCAAGATGAGTTGATGTATTTGATTTTGCCAATTCCGTACCGTCGTACCTTTCTTCTGGATGTCGTTGTGATTAGCTAGATGCCAGTTGTGTCATTTGTGATCCTTGCATTGTTGTGGCCCAGGTGAGTTCATGGCGCCTACTTTTTACTGGTTTTACAACTATTTTGGGGGAGAATAGATGCTCGTTCTTTTTAACTAAACTTAATGCTTTTCAAATATTTATCATGTTGTGATCTACTGCTTTCATGAATTGGACTATATGTGCGTTTGATTTCGATTATGTGCTATGTGGTATAACTTTATTTCATGTGAGCAAGCGTGCGCAACTGTTTAACTCCGTTTGGAGCCGAAGCATTTGATAGTATTATTGGGGTAGCTCCCCTGTGCATCCTGACTGTTTGTCGGAAGACCCTTGTGGTGTGTACATCCTGACTGTATGTCGGAAGACCCTTGTGGGGTGTTGTTTCTATTGGCAGGTTCAGTTGTCGCAACAGTAGCTATTTCATTGCAATATGTGCCTTATTGTGTAAATTTCAATTTGTGTGACTTGGCTTGAATGTGCGTAACTATTTACTGATGCATTCTTAGTACATCCTTTGGGAATTGGCTCCTAGTATATCCTTTGGGAATTTGCTCCCTGTACACTCTTTTGGGAAGTGGCACCCAGTCAGTATGTGAATCGTTTAGGCATATTCGCTGTCTGGGAATTGGTTGTTGTTAGTTTTTAGTTGTTATGTGCTTACATCGTACATCCTGCTCACATTTGTCCTACGCTTCATTTTTCACAAACTTTATGAACTCACCAGCGTAAGCTGACCGCTTTAGCATGTATTTTCAGGTTTAAGGTGTTAGCTCACTATTTGAAGGCGCTTGGCAAGGGGCATTAGTCATAGGCGACTTTGATATATATTTGGGACCGCTTAAATTGTTTTATGGGCCTATTTCCGCACTTCTTTTATAAAATGTAAACTTAACGTTTTTTTGTTAATGCATTTTATTCTTAATAAATGAAATAAAAACCGTTCTTTGTACTTATGTTGTGATACCAATTTCGTAGCACCCTAATGCATGTATGCTTCCGCTGGACCCGAATTTTGGGGGTGTTATAGTTTCTAATCAACCAAGGGCCGTTTTCAAGGACATCCTCAACACCTTTCTTCGAATTAAACTTAAAGAAAAAGAACCCCTTTGCATTCATCATAACCTTTTGTAAACCATACTTAGCCCACGTATTGCGTACATAGTAATCAACAACAGGAAAAGCAAGGCATTGGCCAAGGAAATATCCGTAAAGAGGATACTCAAACCTAGTATTCACCTCTTCAACCACTTTTATAGGGATAGAAAGATCCACACGCTTTAATTTCTTGCTACATTCGAGCCTACGAAAGTTAAACGTGTGTTTCTTAGGATCATTAGAAGTAGCACCAGCATATGACATAGAAGATTGTTTCAAAGCATCCACGCCAACCTTATCAATACCAATAGTCCCACGTGAATTCGTAGATAATTCTATATCACCATCATCCACACTCCAATCAGAAATAATAGGTCCAGACAATGCATGTAGAGGCTGATTTGAACTAGGATTACCAATACTAGGAGGAGCATTATCGTTTTTCTTTTTAGCATCAAGAAACTCTTGAAACGATGTAGAATCTGGCCCATCCTTAACGCTTAGACCATGACCAGACTCATCATCTTGTACTACCATAATAGCCCCATCCTTAGCCACGAAATCAGTAGGAATGCCACATTAATCGGGATCGATCATATTAAGGGCATCAAAAGGATTCGATGTTGCAATCTTTGTACCACTCGTACTAGCCACTTCAATGGCCTTCTTCTTTGTAACATCCACCTTCTTAGGCTCAGCAGGCGCTTTAGGTTGATAACAGAACTTAGAACCCATAGCCGGTTTAGTAAATCCTCGTTTACCTGGTGCACTTTGGTTTCCACTCTTACCCTTCTGTTTATTATTGACCTGTTGGAATCCATCACTATCCTTATGCGTAGGTTGAATTGGAGGGGGAACAAACTTAGGACAGTTATCCAGAGTATGGCCAAAAAGCTTACACGTCTCACACCAATGCAGTTTCTACGTGTATTCAACCCAAATATTCTCAATGGTAAAACTCGTCCCATCAAGTAATGGTATCTCAACAGTGAGGCTTTCCCTAAGCACTTCATCCGCCTTAACTTCAATCAAGCATCTAGCAAAACTACGTTGGCCCCATGATTACAAGCACATTTGACTAGTATAAGCATCGAACATTTTCGGCGTGCCAATTAATGTGGCTAGGAGACTAAGACCGTCATCAAAAAACATAGCAAGGGGAACATCATGGAATTTAACCCACACTTGAATGTTGGTCAAATCCTCTTTGAGCATATTAGTGTTTAAAGTCCAATATTTAAGAATCATAGGCTCATTGCTAATCATCCATGGCCCGTTTTCAAGCGCATCTTCAACACCTTTCTGAGTAAAAAACCTACAGAAAAAGAACCCCTTGGCATTCATCATAACCTTTGGAATACCATACTTAGCCTAAGCATTACACACATAGTAATCAACAACCGGAAAAACAATACATTTACCAAGAAAATAACCATATAACATATTCTCAAATCTGGAATTTACCTCTTCTACCACTTTCATAGGCACGGATAGATTTACATCATTCATTTTCTTGCTATACTCCAACCTACGAAAGTTAGACTTGTGCTTTTTAGGATCACTAGATGTAGCACCCGCATATGAAACTGGCTTCACATTAGGAACACTTGTATTAGTAGGCTGTTTCAAAACACATGGTTCAACCACTTGAGTAGCATTCTCTGCATTCTCTAATTGAAGATTGTGCATTGCAACCTCAAAGTCCTTGCAAGCATCCAAAACATCCCAATCAATTCCATTAGGTTGACTAGCATCTACAAATGAAGTACTCGAAGTGTTATTAACAGAAGATGGCATACTGGTTGGACCGGTAACCCCATGTGTAACACCAGTAGGAACACTAGGAGTACGACCAGTAACTTTAGACGTTAAAGGAGCATCATTACTTGTAGTATTAACCTTACTCCCAATACCAGTAATCATACTAGTTTTATCAGTAACCACATGCATTAGGTATGACACGAGAGACCATACCCCCAACAGCAGTAGCAATATGAGATCCACTAGTAACCACAGATTCAACATTAGCAGGTCCAAACTTAGAGGTAAGGTTCTAGCCTCCTGCATCCATATTACAATCACTAGCTATCACTTAGGTTCATAGCAGGTTCCAAAACCGAAGTATTCACACCAACACTGGTAATCGAAACAGATGCAAAAGCATCATTAACAGTCACTTTATAAGCAACTTCAACACTAGGGTTTATAATAACCCTAGCAGCTTGTCTTGGTTGAGACACACCCTTGTTTCCAGCATCAATTGTAACACCCCCAATTCATGGATGCAGCGGAATTCGAACTGGGTGTTACTTGACGGCACAATAGTCACAATAATAGAAAACGAACTCCAATTGAGTCGTTTTAAAAGATTTATCATTCAAATTGTATAAATATCAGAGATTACAAAATGAGGTCCCAGATGGTTCCATGTTTACAAATTAAATGAGTTTTGAATGATAATAAAATTTATAGCCCTCTTGAGTATCCGTGTCCTTCCGTGCCATCCTTGATCGTCATGAACCTGAAATACATGCTTGAGAGGTCAACACAAAGGTTGAGTGGAATTCGTAGAGTTTAGTTAAATCGTTTGAACACAATAATCGTAATGTGAGGTAATTAATCACACATTCATAGTTAGAAAACAAAATCGTTATTTATTTCACTAAGCTCATACAACCAAAGCGTTAACATCGAACCAACAAAATTGGCATTATAGAAGCCCTATCAAGGTACTTTTGCCGTTATACCGCTAAATCTCAAATATAGTGCATTTGTGTGAACTCATCGTTGTTCAACACAAATGGGATCCGTCAATCCCAATAGATCTATTCACAATATTCGCGCTCACTATAGGTAGTGACTAATGGTTTATGATATAGGGACTTCGAACATGGCAATCGTTACTTAGTGACAATAAAACATCGTCAGGTAGCATACATTAGAAAGCATCGTGTTCGAGTAGAAAAATAATAGCATGTATTCCCCCCATGGGTTTGTAAAATAGTTAAACAATAGAAAGTGGGGCTACAAACTCACCTTAAGTTACGTAGTGAGTAATGAATGTGATGGTCGAATCGTGAAGGTTTCTACGAGCAACCTATAATAGAATGTCGCGACTTAGGATCGGAGTAAAGAATATGAAGTAGTGCCTATATATATATATCTTGCATTTAGTCCATGATGTGGTATGATGTATATTGTAAGTCTTAGAAAGAAAAGATTCATGAACATGTATGTTTTGTATATCGTTTACTACCGTTCGGGCCGACATAATTCAGAAGTCATGTTAGTAAGCGTTCGAGGAGCCAGGACACTTTAACTCGTAAATCCACAACTCATCTCGACGGCTTACATAATGAACTCCTCACATGAAGCTCCCTACTATTGTAGTAGTTGATGAAATATATAGATATAAGTTTTGATCCGAAAGGTTACATGTCCGATATTTGAATAAACTTAGGAAAGTTTATTTGTACATGAAGATTGTTATTAGGGGTAGTTTCATAAGTCTTGTATGACCATTTTCTCTTGGTAAAATCTCATGGTTCCCTTTTAAGTGAAGTAGATCCAAATTGCATGTTCATGTTATCGCCTAATTCATTGTTTCATGTTTACGCCTATGTAAGTTGTTATGGTCATTTCGTCATGGCCTAGCCATGACCTTTGGTCATTGTTCCATGGTCTTGAGACACAACCTTGGCTCTAGCCATGGTTGTGGTCTTGATTATAGGTCATAAGACCTCTTGTTCCTTTCAAAGTATAACCATAATCTAGTGACTTTCGCCTAAAAATGGGCTGTTTAGAATTTGAAGAATTTTATCACTCGGAAAGCATTTTTAGGTCTCGAGCTTCTTCATTCCTGAACGAAAACGTCGTTTCGGACAACTTTCGTGTTTTAACTTTTTGATGAATCGGACCAGAAGAGGGACTTTCAAAACCCAAATTTGATCAGAATGGTATTTGGCAGTTTGCCGGAAATCTTTGGTAACTTCAAATGGGCGTAACTTTTGACTCGTATACTCGTTTTAGGTGGTTCAAATTGCTATGGTTTCCTTGTTAAGTCCTCTACTGTAATATGTAATGATCTAAAATCATAATTTTACCATTTTGGTCGTGGTTCTCCAAGAAAGTCACTAGTTTACTTGTTTTAGTAACTTGTTGTAACAATCGATAACAATAACTTGTTTTGCTCACTTTTATACATCATGGACATAACTACAAGACATAATATAGCAAGAATAACATGTAAATAACATGAACATGATTATTTAACAAGAATCATGTTAGGGTTTGGCTTACAACTTTTGGCTTTCAAAGATGAAAGGAAGTTAACATGTAAGGATAGGACATTGATAGACTTGCTTCAACCCACTTCACTTCATGCAATCTTTCTACCCTTGGTATTCTTGAAAGATGGATGATGAAGGTTTAGGTGACTTGAGTGGATTCAAACTCAAGAGAAATCACCAAGTATATTAGGGTTTGGAAGAGTTTTGATTATCTAAAAGAAACTAGGGTTTCAACCTTGAAGAATCACTTGAACCTTGCAAGAAATTGGAAGGAAATGAGCAAAGGATGGAATGGTTATGGGGTTTGGGGATGCACGGCACAAAGGGGAGGGGAGAAGGGCTATTTATAGTCCAAAATGAGGAGGTTAGGAAAGTGCTAGGAAATTACTAAAACTTGGTGACCAAGTTGTAATAAAATGATGATTTAGGGGTAGATTCATGAGATGAAGCCACATGGGATGACTCCCCCCCCTCCTAGGTCGGTTTGGAGTGCTTGGAGAGCAAGGGTGGACTTTTGGTGATCTTATCCAAGATTATGGAGCTAGTTCCGACTCCGTAAATTGCTAACCGTAAGTTGTTACGTCACAAAACGTAAAACCGGGTATCGTAAAAATACGAAACTTGGAAGAATGGTTAAACATGTCATTATACTCCATAATAAAATATAAAATGAGTGGTAGGTTCCATTTGGGTGGTAAACCCTGCTAAAAACTGGAAACACGGGTCTAAAACGCGTAATACGTAAAATGTACGAATTTTGCGTAAAACTGAGAAAAGTAAAATGTTACTTTTCTAATATGATATAAATGATTTAAAATGACTTATAATGTCTAGGCTGGGCTCAGTCTAGTGTCGGTTGGTGTTAAATGTCTTTTAGACATCAAACCGTAAGCCTAAAAATCAAGGAATGACTTATAAAATCAATGAATGATTTTTGGTCAAAGGAGGAGGGAAAAATTATGTTGACTTTTTCTAATAAGTTTGAAAACTCAAAACGTCTTAGAAACTCGTTTTGTGGTCTAACGGTTAATCGCCCATTCGGTTAAGCGTGCTCATGCGAGAGTAGTACGGCTTGGGTGACCTGCCGAGAAGTCTTTGGTCATGTTTTTCTCAGTCACGATTAATTCTCAAATAAATCATGAGCGTGTCAAACATTTTTTCGATGTGGGGTCACCTGACGGGATCGAATTTCGTTGTGCGTAGAATTTCTGATTGACGTTTTACCCTAAAACGTGTAATTCCATGTAATCCCTTAATAACTTTCACGAAAATGATCTGACGGATGTCAAAAATTTAATTTGCCATAGAAATGATTTATCACTCGAGAATATCAAATAAAAATCAACTTTCGGGAAAATTTCGGAAAGAAATGAATAGTAAAAATGAATAGTAACATGAATAGTAAAAGTGAATAGTGAATTTTCCGGGAATAGTAATTGACCTGAAATTGCGAATTGTTACAGTCTCCACCCCATATGAGAGCTCCGTCCCGGAGATCAATTTTCGTTGAGAGTAGAAACTTCGTTGGTAAAAAGATGTGGGTATTTCTTACGTATCTAGTCCTCTCGTTTCTATGTGTATTCAGGACCACGTCGTGAGTTCCAACGAACCTTGACAATTGGAATACGGCTTTGCTTGAGTTTTTTGACCTCTTGGTCCATGATTTCTACGGGTTCCTCAATAAATTGAAGATCGTCATTGACTTGAATTTCATCGAGTGGAATCACGAGTGATTCATCTGACAAGTATTTCTTCAGGTTAGATACATGGAAAGTGGGGTGTACACTACTGAGTTCTAATGAAAGCTCAAGTCTGTACGCCACAGGGCCAACCCTGGCTAGGATTTTGAATGGTCCGATGTATCTTGGGTTTAGTTTTTCCTGGTTTACCGAATCATATCAAGCCTTTCCAAAGCGATACCTTTAGCATAACCCTACCTCCGACTTGGAATTCTAGGGGTCTGCGTCGTGTGTCGGCATAACTTTTCTGTCGATCTCTTGCGATTTGTAGTCGACTTCTGATTTGTACAATCTTATCCGTTGTTTCTCGAATGAGTTCTGGTCCAGTGAGTTGAATTTCTCCCACTTCAGCTCAACAAGCAGGTGAACGACATTTTCGACCGCAATGTGCTTCAAATGAAGCTGCTTTAATACTTGTATGATAGCTGTTATTGTAGGAATATTCGACTAATGGTAGATGAGTATCCCATCCTTTTCCAAAGTCTATTATACAAGCTCGAAGCATGTCTTCAAGTGTTTGAATGTTTCGTTTACTCTTACCATTGGTCTGAGAATGATACGCTGTACTCATGTCTAGATTTGTTCCAAAGGTGTCCTGGAGTGACTGCCAGAAATTGGAAGTAAATCTACTATCTCGGTCCGATATGATGGATATCGGTGTACCATGTCTTGAGACTATTTCTTTGACGTACAGTCGAGTAAGTTGTTCCATTTTGTAAGTGTAACACCCCCAATTCATGGATGCAGCGGAATTCGAACTGGGTGTTACTCGACGGCACAATAGTCACAATAATAGAAAACGAACTCCAATTGAGTCGTTTTAAAAGATTTATCATTCAAATTATATAAATATCAGAGATTACAAAATGAGGTCCCAATTGGTTCCATGTTTACAAATCACATTAAGTGAGTTTTTGAATGATAATAAAATTTATAGCCCTCTTGAACATCCGTGTCCTTCCGCGCCATCCTTGATCGTCATGAACCTGAAATACATGCTTGAGAGGTCAACACAAAGGTTGAGTGATATTCATAGAGTTTGTTAAATCGTCTGAACACAATATGTTGGTAGTGTGAGTTATAGGCTCACACCAATGTTTGGAAAACAAAACAGGTAGGCTACGTTATTATACACTAAGCTTATGACACCATAACGTTAACGTGTACCAATATCGATCGGCAGATTTATCCCGGTAGGTACTTTGCCGTCATACCTAATGTCTCAAATATTAATGCATTTGTTTGAACTTAGTCAATACAAATGGGATTCGTCAATCCCAATAGATCTATTCACAATATTCGCGCTCACTATAGGTAGTGACTAATGGTTCATAATAAAGGATCTCGGTTTGGCAAGGATGGTACTTAGTGATAATAAAACAATCAGGCAAGCATACAATTTAAAAACATTGTGCTCGGTTAAAAATAGCATGTATTCCCCCCAAGGGTTTGTAAAACAATTAAGTAATGGAAAGTGGGGCTATGAACTCACCTTAAGTAAGATAGCAAGTAATGAATGTAACGGTTGAATCGTGAAGGTTTCTACGAGCAACCTATAATCGAATGTTGCGACTTAGGATCGGAGTAATGTCTAAGGAAACATAAACACGCCAATATATATATCTTGCATTTAGTCCATGATGTTGTATGATGTATAGTGTAAGTCTTTGAAAGAAATGATTCATGAAACATGTATGTTTATATATCGTTTACTACCGTTCGGGCCGACATAATTCAGAAGTCATGTTAGTAAGCGTTCGAGGAGCCAGGACACTTTAATTCGTAAATCCACAACTCATCTCGACGGCTTACATAATGAACTCCTCACATGAGGCTCCCTACTATTGTAGTAGTTGATAAAATATATAGATATAAGTTTTGATCCGAAAAGTTACATATCCGATATTTGAATAAACTTAGGAAAGTTTATTATTACATGAAGATTGTTATTAGGGTATGTTTCATATAACTTGTATGACCATTTTTCTTTGTAATATCTCATGGTTCCTTTTAGGTGAAGTAGATCCAAATTGCTTGTTCATGTTATCGCCTAATTCATTGTTTCATGTTTACGCCTATGTAAGTTGTTATGGTCATTTCGTCATGGCCTAGCCATGACCTTTGGTCCTTGTTCCAAGGTCATGAGACACAACCTTGGCTCTAGCCATGGTGGTCTTGATTATAGGTCATAAGACCTCTTGTTCCTTTTTAAAGTATAACCATAATCTTGTGACTTTCGCCTAAAAATGGGCTGTTTAGAATTTGAAGAATTTTATCACTCAGAAAGTGTTTTTAGGTCTAGAGCTTCTTTGTTACTGAACGAAAACGGCGTTCCGGACAACTTTCGTGTTTTAACTTTTTGATGAATCGGACCAGAAGTGGGACTTTTAAAACCCAAATTTGATCAGAATGGTATTTGGCAGTTTTGCCGGAAATCTTTGGTAACTTCAAATGGGCGTAACTTTTGACTCGTATACTCGTTTTAGGTGGTTCAAATTGCTATGGTTTCCTTGTTAAGTCCTCTACTGTAACATGTAATGATCTAATATCATAATTTTACCATTTTGGTCGTGGTTTTCCAAGAAAGTCACTAGTTTACTTGTTTTAGTAACTTGTTGTAACAATCAATAACAATAACTTGTTTTGCTCACTTTTATACATCATGGACATGAATACAAGACATAATATAGCACAAATAATATGTAAATAACATGAATATGATTATTTAACAAGAATCAAGTTAGGGTTTGGCTCACAACTTTTGGCTTTCAAAGATGAAAGGAAGTTAACATGTAAGGATAGGACATTGATAGACTTGCTTCAACCCACTTCACTTCATGCAATCTTTCTACTCTTGTAATCTTGAAAGAGAGATGACGAAAGTTGAGGTGACTTGAGTGGATTCAAACTCAAGAGAAATCACCAAAGTTCTAAAGATTGGAAGTAGTTTTGATGAATCAAAACCAAACTAGTGTTTATGTGTTGTTATGCTCTTGAATCATGTATGAAACTTGGAAGAGAACTTGCTAAGGATGAAATATTGATGTGTGTGGTATATGGGACGTTCAAAGGAAGGCAAGGAGGCTTTATGGGAGCTTGAGGAGGTTACAAGCTTGACTTGTCAACCCTTGGAGGCCAAGGTTAACACATGTTCTCATCCAAGAGTTCTAAGCATAAGATCATGACACCTAGTGTGAATCCCCCCTCCTAGTGGTGGTTTGCCAAGCTTGGGGAGCAAGGTGTGGACTTTTGATGATATTATCCAAGATATCTAGTATGTTTTGGCTTTGTAAAATGCTAACCGTAAATGGTTAAGCCACGAAACGTAAAATCGGGTATCGTAAAAATACGAAACTTGGAAGAATGGTTGAACATGTCAAAATACTCCATAATAAAATATAAAATGAGTGGTAGGTTCCATTTGGGTGGTAAACCCTGCTAAAAGCTGGAAACACGGGTCTAAAACGCGTAATACGTAAAATGTACGAATATTGCGTAAAATTGAGAAAAGTAAAATGTTACTTTTCTAATATGATAAAAATGATTTAAAATGACTTATAATGTCTAGACTGGGCTCAGTCTAGTGTCGGTTGGTATTAAATGTCTTTTAGACATCAAACCGTAAGCCTAAAAATCAAGGAATGACTTATAAAATCAAGGAATGATTTTTGGTCAATGGAGGAGGGAAAACTATGTTGACTTTTCTAATAAGTTGAAAACTCAAATAGTCTTAGAAATGCGGTGCAGGTATAGGCTAAGGTTACGGCTGAGTAAAAACGCTTAAAAACTGAAATTTCCAGTTTTTCACGGCCGAGGCTTATTTTGGTCATGTTTTTCTCAGTCATGATTTATTCTCAAATAAATCATGAGTGTGTCAAACATTTTTCTGATACGGGGAAAATTAACGCGACCGAATTTCGTTGTGCGTAGAATTTTTGAATGACGTTTTACCCTAAAACGTGTAATCCCGTGTAATTCCTTAATAACTTTCACGAAAATGAGCTTATGAATGTCAAACTTTTAATTTTCCATGGAAATGATTTATCACTTGAGCCCAAGAAATAAAAATCAAATTTCGGGAAAATTTTCGGGAAAAATGAATAGTAAAAGTGAATAGTGAAATTTTCCGGGAATAGTAATTATCCTGAAAATGCGAATTGTTACAGTCTCTACCCCTTACGGGGAACTTCGTCCCGAAGTTCTATGTGTGTTATATGTTGGAGTGGTGTCGATGAAAAGGTGTGGTTACTTATGAGGACTCGAGTCTTGAATTACCAGTGATATAGTTTGATTTGTCTTAGAATACGGTGTGTCAATAGAAATTGATAACATAGTTGAATATCAATAGAGATTCATATAATAGTCGAATATCAAAGGAAATTGATATAGTAATCGAGTATTAATAGGAATTGATATAGTAGTTGAATATCAAATAGAACTCGATATAGTTGTCAAGTATCAATAGCAATTGATATAGTAGTTGAACAACAATTGCAATTGACATAGACATCGAATAATGGAATAAATGTTGAACATGTGGTTGGACCAAGTCCTGTTTGAATTGTACGGCTGCCCATGCATATGGCTACATGGCTTCACAATGAGTTCGGTATGACTGCCCATGCATATGGTTACATGGCCTCGCAATGAGTTTGTTTGTTATTGCACTATCATTATGAAAACCAAAATGTAAATCTCGTACTAATGGAAATTGGGATAGTTGTTGCAATCATAGCCTAGTAGGTAATCTGTTGTTGTATCTAGTGTTTATTGACTTCATACTTATGTTATTTCGGATATAAATAAGCCCACTTGTTTATAATTATTTATTTACATAGAGAGGCATCCCAAACAATGTAACTAAAGGAATATAAACGTATGGTTCGATGATTTATAATTTCTTTATTTAAATGAAAAGGCATCCCAATCCATTCAAATAAGGACATTATAAATCATCCTACTCAAGAATTTCCGACACAACATTCATACTTAGCCGGTGAGTTACAAGGTAGTGTATTACGAGATGATACTGTGTTCCAAAAGTACAAGATGAATATTCAAACTTGTAAAGCTGATGAGGGTACTTGTGGTGTAACTAAGGATGATTTGAGCTTTAAAAGTGCATCAAAATCTGTTAATGAGCTTGTGGTTCCAACGGTTGTGAAGATAATGTTATGATATGTTGATGAACAAAAGTGTGTAGTGTATGCTTAACATTAATACTCTTAGGTATAGATGTTGAGTTTGCTTTAAAAATCTTAAGAGATTTTAAAAGTTTATGATGGAATGGTATCCTTAGGACCTAAACAGGATAGTACTTCTACAGGATGAAGAGAATAATTGATAACTATCCCAAGATAGTAGTTCGGATTATCTCATAAATGAAAATTTTCAAGAATGAAATTAGGTAACACAAATAAGGTGTTAAGATTTCGCTGAGTGGTAAGACATTATCGTGTCTCTAGATTGTTTTAATGTATTCTGGTGGTTTATCGTGTTCATGTAGGAAATCAATCTAAACATAACCCTAGTACAACTACTCTCAGTATTTGAAAATTCTAAGTCGAATATAGTTAGTCAGACTATATTCCACTGTCCCTAGGTTAAATATAGGTGACTAGTCTATATTTAGCCGAGGTTCGATAAAATTTTCAAATACCTAAATTAGGTATACTTTTGATATGTCCGTTGCTTTCGGGAAACTGTTCACTAAACAAAGGCGATGTCAAACCCTTAAGTTGCAAGTCCCGTCCATACAAGACTTGTAACGTATGTTTTCATATTCCATTGCATAGAAGGTAGTAAGGGTAGATACGTATGGAAAGGAAGTTTTAAGTAGTTCTAAAATAGAACATACTTGGCCAGGATCACGAACTTTTAATAATGAAGGTTTCATAAGAAAACTTTGATGAATGTAGAGAAAGTTCAGCTTTTGTCGATGATGGATTAGTTTGTCCTTTAGAAATCTCATATTTCTATTTAGAAATCGATAGGTTGTGACGGGTTTCTGATATCATATGAAATGATATTGATGATGTGATGGAATAATTCTAGAGACCATTGCGCAAAACACAATGTCTCGGAAGTAGGTTAGACCATTGTGCAATTCACAATGTCTGGGAAGTAGGTTAGACCATTGTGTGACTCAAAACATTTGAGAAATGGTTAAGACCATTGTATAATACAATGTCTTGGAAAATGAATGAGACCATTGTATCTCACAATGTCTTGAAAAGTGAATGAGACCATTGTATCTCACAATGTCTTGAAAAATGAATGAGACCATTGTATCTCACAATGTCTTGGAAAATGAATGAGACCATTGTATCTCACAATGTCTTGGAAATGAATGAGACCATTGTATCTCACAATGTCTTGAAAAATGAATGAGACCATTGTATCTCACAATGTCTTGGAAAATGAATGAGACCATTGTATCTCACAATGTCTTGGAAAATAGGAAAGACCATTGCAATCAGTTACAATGTCTTGGACATATAATGTTGGAGTAGGAACATGATTGGGAGAGTGTGGCTGTGTCGAAATGCCTTAGAATAGGCATACACAGATATGTTTAGTCCATTGTTTAGATAAATGATTGAAAATAAACCGAGTTTATATATCAATATACTAATATGTTCATGTAGCATAAAATGCCTAGTGTGTATATATCAATATACTTATATGTGTTCATGTAGCATAAAATGCCTAGTGTGTATATATCAATATACTTATATGTGTTCATGTAGCATAAACTGCCTAGTGTGTATATATCAATATACTTATGCTTACGGGGAAATGCTCAATTATGTTTAAGGTACATATATAAATATGCAATTATGTTTGTGTAGCACA
Source organism: Artemisia argyi (assembly GCA_030686995.1). NCBI lineage: Eukaryota > Viridiplantae > Streptophyta > Magnoliopsida > Asterales > Asteraceae > Artemisia > Artemisia argyi. The sequence continues at coordinate 105,912,338 of CM060696.1, forward strand.
AAAATGTCTACGGGGAAATGCTCAAAATGGGTATATATGAATATACTAATATGTTTGTGTATCATAACATGCTTACTAAGTCCATAATCGTCTGGAGGATGGAAGACACGGAGAGCGGAAGGCTATAAAATGTTTTTGTTTGTGATTGTAGTTATAGTTTAGGTCTCACTTAGACCCGTTTCTCTATAACCATGGCTCTGGTACCAATCTGTAACACCCCCAATTCATGGATGCAGCGGAATTCGAACTGGGTGTTACTCGACGGCACAATAGTCACAATAATAGAAAATGAACTCCAATTGAGTCGTTTTAAAAGATTTATCATTCAAATTATATAAATATCAGAGATTACAAAATGAGGTCCCAATTGGTTCCATGTTTACAAATCACATTAAGTGAGTTTTTGAATGATAATAAAATTTATAGCCCTCTTGAACATCCGTGTCCTTCCGCGCCATCCTTGATCGTCATGAACCTGAAATACATGCTTGAGAGGTCAACACAAAGGTTGAGTGATATTCATAGAGTTTGTTAAATCGTCTGAACACAATATGTTGGTAGTGTGAGTTATAGGCTCACACCAATGTTTGGAAAACAAAACAGGTAGGCTACGTTATTATACACTAAGCTTATGACACCATAACGTTAACGTGTACCAATATCGATCGGCAGATTTATCCCGGTAGGTACTTTGCCGTCATACCTAATGTCTCAAATATTAATGCATTTGTTTGAACTTAGTCAATACAAATGGGATTCGTCAATCCCAATAGATCTATTCACAATATTCGCGCTCACTATAGGTAGTGACTAATGGTTCATAATAAAGGATCTCGGTTTGGCAAGGATGGTACTTAGTGATAATAAAACAATCAGGCAAGCATACAATTTAAAAACATTGTGCTCGGTTAAAAATAGCATGTATTCCCCCCAAGGGTTTGTAAAACAATTAAGTAATGGAAAGTGGGGCTATGAACTCACCTTAAGTAAGATAGCAAGTAATGAATGTAACGGTTGAATCGTGAAGGTTTCTACGAGCAACCTATAATCGAATGTTGCGACTTAGGATCGGAGTAATGTCTAAGGAAACATAAACACGCCAATATATATATCTTGCATTTAGTCCATGATGTTGTATGATGTATAGTGTAAGTCTTTGAAAGAAATGATTCATGAAACATGTATGTTTATATATCGTTTACTACCGTTCGGGCCGACATAATTCAGAAGTCATGTTAGTAAGCGTTCGAGGAGCCAGGACACTTTAATTCGTAAATCCACAACTCATCTCGACGGCTTACATAATGAACTCCTCACATGAGGCTCCCTACTATTGTAGTAGTTGATAAAATATATAGATATAAGTTTTGATCCGAAAAGTTACATATCCGATATTTGAATAAACTTAGGAAAGTTTATTATTACATGAAGATTGTTATTAGGGTATGTTTCATATAACTTGTATGACCATTTTTCTTTGTAATATCTCATGGTTCCTTTTAGGTGAAGTAGATCCAAATTGCTTGTTCATGTTATCGCCTAATTCATTGTTTCATGTTTACGCCTATGTAAGTTGTTATGGTCATTTCGTCATGGCCTAGCCATGACCTTTGGTCCTTGTTCCAAGGTCATGAGACACAACCTTGGCTCTAGCCATGGTGGTCTTGATTATAGGTCATAAGACCTCTTGTTCCTTTTTAAAGTATAACCATAATCTTGTGACTTTCGCCTAAAAATGGGCTGTTTAGAATTTGAAGAATTTTATCACTCGGAAAGTGTTTTTAGGTCTAGAGCTTCTTTAATCTTGAACGAAAACGGCGTTCCGGACAACTTTCGTGTTTTAACTTTTTGATGAATCAGACCAGAAGTGGGACTTTTAAAACCCAAATTTGATCAGAATGGTATTTGGCAGTTTTGCCGGAAATCTTTGGTAACTTCAAATGGGCGTAACTTTTGACTCGTATACTCGTTTTAGGTGGTTCAAATTGCTATGGTTTCCTTGTTAAGTCCTCTACTGTAACATGTAATGATCTAATATCATAATTTTACCATTTTGGTCGTGGTTTTCCAAGAAAGTCACTAGTTTACTTGTTTTAGTAACTTGTTGTAACAATCAATAACAATAACTTGTTTTGCTCACTTTTATACATCATGGACATGAATACAAGACATAATATAGCACAAATAATATGTAAATAACATGAATATGATTATTTAACAAGAATCAAGTTAGGGTTTGGCTCACAACTTTTGGCTTTCAAAGATGAAAGGAAGTTAACATGTAAGGATAGGACATTGATAGACTTGCTTCAACCCACTTCACTTCATGCAATCTTTCTACTCTTGTAATCTTGAAAGAGAGATGATGAAAGTTGAGGTGACTTGAGTGGATTCAAACTCAAGAGAAATCACCAAAGTTCTAAAGATTGGAAGTAGTTTTGATGAATCAAAACCAAACTAGTGTTTATGTGTTGTTATGCTCTTGAATCATGTATGAAACTTGGAAGAGAACTTGCTAAGGATGAAATATTGATGTGTGTGGTATATGGGACGTTCAAAGGAAGGCAAGGAGGCTTTATGGGAGCTTGAGGAGGTTACAAGCTTGACTTGTCAACCCTTGGAGGCCAAGGTTAACACATGTTCTCATCCAAGAGTTCTAAGCATAAGATCATGACACCTAGTGTGAATCCCCCCTCCTAGTGGTGGTTTGCCAAGCTTGGGGAGCAAGGTGTGGACTTTTGATGATATTATCCAAGATATCTAGTATGTTTTGGCTTTGTAAAATGCTAACCGTAAATGGTTAAGCCACGAAACGTAAAATCGGGTATCGTAAAAATACGAAACTTGGAAGAATGGTTGAACATGTCAAAATACTCCATAATAAAATATAAAATGAGTGGTAGGTTCCATTTGGGTGGTAAACCCTGCTAAAAGCTGGAAACACGGGTCTAAAACGCGTAATACGTAAAATGTACGAATATTGCGTAAAATTGAGAAAAGTAAAATGTTACTTTTCTAATATGATAAAAATGATTTAAAATGACTTATAATGTCTAGACTGGGCTCAGTCTAGTGTCGGTTGGTATTAAATGTCTTTTAGACATCAAACCGTAAGCCTAAAAATCAAGGAATGACTTATAAAATCAAGGAATGATTTTTGGTCAATGGAGGAGGGAAAACTATGTTGACTTTTCTAATAAGTTGAAAACTCAAATAGTCTTAGAAATGCGGTGCAGGAATAGGCTAAGGTTACGGCTGAGTAAAAACGCTTAAAAACTGAAATTTCCAGTTTTTCACGGCCGAGGCTTATTTTGGTCATGTTTTTCTCAGTCATGATTTATTCTCAAATAAATCATGAGTGTGTCAAACATTTTTCTGATACGGGGAAAATTAACGCGACCGAATTTCGTTGTGCGTAGAATTTTTGAATGACGTTTTACCCTAAAACGTGTAATCCCGTGTAATTCCTTAATAACTTTCACGAAAATGAGCTTATGAATGTCAAACTTTTAATTTTCCATGGAAATGATTTATCACTTGAGCCCAAGAAATAAAAATCAAATTTCGGGAAAATTTTCGGGAAAAATGAATAGTAAAAGTGAATAGTGAAATTTTCCGGGAATAGTAATTATCCTGAAAATGCGAATTGTTACAGTAAGTCTCTTTGATTGGTATAAAGTGTGCGGATTTTGTGAGACGATCAACTATGACCCAGATGGAATCATAAACGCTTGATGTCTTTGGGAGCTTGGTAATGAAGTCCATAGTAACTCTTTCCCAATTCCACATAGAATCTTTGGTTGTTGCAATGGACCGGATGGTTTTTGATGTTCGGCTTTTACATTGGAGCATGTAAGACATTTGCTAACGTATGTTGCAATATCGGCTTTCATGTTTGGCCACCAATAGAGTAGTTTAAGATCATGATACATCTTATCAGATCTTGGATGTATGGAGTATTTGGACTTGTGAGGTTCATGCATGATCAAGTCTCGTAGGCCACCATAAGGTGGTAACCAACTTCGACCTTGGAAGCATAGAGTTCTATCTGAACGGGTTTCGAATTTCTTCTGTATTATGCCATCCAACTTTTCCTTTTGGATGTCTTCTTTCACTGCCTCAGCTTGAACGTGAAGGATTTGAGCAGGAAAGTTTGAATTTATGGTTTTAAAACTAAGGCTCGGACTCGTAGTGGTTTAACCCGTTCCTTTCGGCTCAGGGTATGGCGTAGGATGAGGTTTACTTTTAGGTGGGAAAGGTAGAGTAAGAGTGATTAATTGTCGTACTCTATCGGATGAATACTTCATGAATTTCACACGAAATTCGTTTTAGGATTATAAGTGAGAAGTTCGTTTCTAAGAAAACATACGAGTGACTGCTCCCAGCATAACATGATCCCTCCTGAATTAGACATAGGTGATCAGGCTATGTATAATTTAGGACCGATAATGTGATGTTCGGTTTAGTCACGTATGGTATTCAATCTTGTAAGGGTGATGAGGTTGCTTGTGGTGTAACTAAGGATGATTTGAGCTTTTAAAAGTGCCTCAAGATCAGAAAGTGAGCTTGTGGGATTAAGGGTTGTGAAGATGATGATGGTGAGAAGGTTAAGAAGGTTTGTGTTCTTCATTTTGGTATGTTGAGATTTAGTGGTTTGTGATGAAAGTTGGAAATGAAGACATGATATTGATTTATAGGGTGGTATCAACGAAGTGATTTTTCTAAGATGGTGGTAGAATAATTCTAGAGACCATTGCACAAATCACAATGTCTCGAAAGTAGATTAGACCATTGTGCAATTCACAATGTCTGGAAAGTAGATTAGACCATTGTGTGACTCAAAACTTTTGAGAAATGATTAAGACCATTGTATCATACAATATCCGGAAAATAGAAAAGACCATCGTAATTCGTTACAATATCTTGGACATAAAATGTTGGAGTAAGAACATGATTGGGAGAATGTAGTTGTGCCGAAATGCCCTAGAATAGGCATACGCAGATATGTTTAGATAAAATGATTGAAAATAACTCGAATGTATATATAAATATACTAGTATTTGTTCGTGTAGTGTAAAATGCCTAGTGTGTTTATATGAATATACTTATGTTATTTCGGATACAAATAAGCCCACTTGTTTATAATTCTTTATTTACATAGAGAGGCATCCCAAACAATGTAAATAGGGAAATATAAACTTATGGTTCGGTGATTTACAATGTCTTTATTTAAATGAAAAGGCATCCCAATCCATTCAAATAATTATAAATCATCCTACTTAAGAATTCCCAACACAATATTCATAATTAGCCGGTGAGTTACAAGGTAGTGTATTACGAGATGATACTGGTGTTTCAAAACAACTTCTTGGTTTAGTGTGTCATAGAGGTACGAGTCGATGAAGTTTGAGAAGATGTAGTTTTCATGTTGACTTTCTTGTTGGATCAATGGTGGTCGAGGTACAATCCATAATGAGTAATCCAAATCATCACATGTAGGGATATCGAAGGGAGGTGATAGTGGTGGTGGTAATGGCTCTATTACATATTCGTATTCATTATCCTCATCGGAGTCTGCCTCAACATAATTTTGTTCAAAATAATTAGAAATATTCATCGCAAAATTAGTTGGCATCGGTTCATCCTCTTCTTCATCGGTTGAATCTTCGAAAGGTTCTTCTTCGTCATCAGAAGCGAAGGCATTTACGAAGTCAAATCCGAACTCGGGTGAGGGTGGTAAGACTTGGAAGTTATTAGGTAGAGTGGGCACATAATCGGGAGAAGTGGGTATGCAAATGATTTCTATAAGAAGAATTATAATGTTAAAATAATTCTATCGTTTATGGGAAGTGCTCGAAATATGGCAAGCATATATATAGCAGTATACTCGTATGTTTATGTAGCCTAACTTGCATAATAAGTCCATAATCGTCTGGAGGATGGAAGGCACGAAGAGCGGAAGGCTATAAAATGTTTTTGCTTGTAATTGTGGTTATAGTTTAGGTCTCAATTAGACCCGTTTCTCTATAACCATGGCTCTGGTACCAATCTGTAACACCCCCAATTCATGGATGCAGCGGAATTCGAACTGGGTGTTACTTGACGGCACAATAGTCACAATAATAGAAAACGAACTCCAATTGAGTCGTTTTAAAAGATTTATCATTCAAATTGTATAAATATCAGAGATTACAAAATGAGGTCCCAGATGGTTCCATGTTTACAAATTAAATGAGTTTTGAATGATAATAAAATTTATAGCCCTCTTGAGTATCCGTGTCCTTCCGTGCCATCCTTGATCGTCATGAACCTGAAATACATGCTTGAGAGGTCAACACAAAGGTTGAGTGGAATTCGTAGAGTTTAGTTAAATCGTTTGAACACAATAATCGTAATGTGAGGTAATTAATCACACATTCATAGTTAGAAAACAAAATCGTTATTTATTTCACTAAGCTCATACAACCAAAGCGTTAACATCGAACCAACAAAATTGGCATTATAGAAGCCCTATCAAGGTACTTTTGCCGTTATACCGCTAAATCTCAAATATAGTGCATTTGTGTGAACTCATCGTTGTTCAACACAAATGGGATCCGTCAATCCCAATAGATCTATTCACAATATTCGCGCTCACTATAGGTAGTGACTAATGGTTTATGATATAGGGACTTCGAACATGGCAATCGTTACTTAGTGACAATAAAACATCGTCGGGTAGCATACATTAGAAAGCATCGTGTTCGAGTAGAAAAATAATAGCATGTATTCCCCCCATGGGTTTGTAAAATAGTTAAACAATAGAAAGTGGGGCTACAAACTCACCTTAAGTTACGTAGTGAGTAATGAATGTGATGGTCGAATCGTGAAGGTTTCTACGAGCAACCTATAATAGAATGTCGCGACTTAGGATCGGAGTAAAGAATATGAAGTAGTGCCTATATATATATCTTGCATTTAGTCCATGATGTGGTATGATGTATATTGTAAGTCTTAGAAAGAAAAGATTCATGAACATGTATGTTTTGTATATCGTTTACTACCGTTCGGGCCGACATAATTCAGAAGTCATGTTAGTAAGCGTTCGAGGAGCCAGGACACTTTAACTCGTAAATCCACAACTCATCTCGACGGCTTACATAATGAACTCCTCACATGAAGCTCCCTACTATTGTAGTAGTTGATGAAATATATAGATATAAGTTTTGATCCGAAAGGTTACATGTCCGATATTTGAATAAACTTAGGAAAGTTTATTTGTACATGAAGATTGTTATTAGGGGTAGTTTCATAAGTCTTGTATGACCATTTTCTCTTGGTAAAATCTCATGGTTCCCTTTTAAGTGAAGTAGATCCAAATTGCATGTTCATGTTATCGCCTAATTCATTGTTTCATGTTTACGCCTATGTAAGTTGTTATGGTCATTTCGTCATGGCCTAGCCATGACCTTTGGTCATTGTTCCATGGTCTTGAGACACAACCTTGGCTCTAGCCATGGTTGTGGTCTTGATTATAGGTCATAAGACCTCTTGTTCCTTTCAAAGTATAACCATAATCTAGTGACTTTCGCCTAAAAATGGGCTGTTTAGAATTTGAAGAATTTTATCACTCGGAAAGCATTTTTAGGTCTCGAGCTTCTTTTTTCCTGAATGAAAACGTCGTTTCGGACAACTTTCGTGTTTTAACTTTTTGATGAATCGGACCAGAAGTGGGACTTTCAAAACCCAAATTTGATCAGAATGGTATTTGGCAGTTTGCCGGAAATCTTTGGTAACTTCAAATGGGCGTAACTTTTGACTCGTATACTCGTTTTAGGTGGTTCAAATTGCTATGGTTTCCTTGTTAAGTCCTCTACTGTAATATGTAATGATCTAAAATCATAATTTTACCATTTTGGTCGTGGTTCTCCAAGAAAGTCACTAGTTTACTTGTTTTAGTAACTTGTTGTAACAATCGATAACAATAACTTGTTTTGCTCACTTTTATACATCATGGACATAACTACAAGACATAATATAGCAAGAATAACATGTAAATAACATGAACATGATTATTTAACAAGAATCATGTTAGGGTTTGGCTTACAACTTTTGGCTTTCAAAGATGAAAGGAAGTTAACATGTAAGGATAGGACATTGATAGACTTGCTTCAACCCACTTCACTTCATGCAATCTTTCTACCCTTGGTATTCTTGAAAGATGGATGATGAAGGTTTAGGTGACTTGAGTGGATTCAAACTCAAGAGAAATCACCAAGTATATTAGGGTTTGGAAGAGTTTTGATTATCTAAAAGAAACTAGGGTTTCAACCTTGAAGAATCACTTGAACCTTGCAAGAAATTGGAAGGAAATGAGCAAAGGATGGAATGGTTATGGGGTTTGGGGATGCACGGCACAAAGGGGAGGGGAGAGGGGCTATTTATAGTCCAAAATGAGGAGGTTAGGAAAGTGCTAGGAAATTACTAAAACTTGGTGACCAAGTTGTAATAAAATGATGATTTAGGGGTAGATTCATGAGATGAAGCCACATGGGATGACTCCCCCCCTCCTAGGTCGGTTTGGAGTGCTTGGAGAGCAAGGGTGGACTTTTGGTGATCTTATCCAAGATTATGGAGCTAGTTCCGACTCCGTAAATTGCTAACCGTAAGTTGTTACGTCACAAAACGTAAAACCGGGTATCGTAAAAATACGAAACTTGGAAGAATGGTTAAACATGTCATTATACTCCATAATAAAATATAAAATGAGTGGTAGGTTCCATTTGGGTGGTAAACCCTGCTAAAAACTGGAAACACGGGTCTAAAACGCGTAATACGTAAAATGTACGAATTTTGCGTAAAACTGAGAAAAGTAAAATGTTACTTTTCTAATATGATATAAATGATTTAAAATGACTTATAATGTCTAGGCTGGGCTCAGTCTAGTGTCGGTTGGTGTTAAATGTCTTTTAGACATCAAACCGTAAGCCTAAAAATCAAGGAATGACTTATAAAATCAATGAATGATTTTTGGTCAAAGGAGGAGGGAAAAATTATGTTGACTTTTTCTAATAAGTTTGAAAACTCAAAACGTCTTAGAAACTCGTTTTGTGGTCTAACGGTTAATCGCCCATTCGGTTAAGCGTGCTCATGCGAGAGTAGTACGGCTTGGGTGACCTGCCGAGAAGTCTTTGGTCATGTTTTTCTCAGTCATGATTAATTCTCAAATAAATCATGAGCGTGTCAAACATTTTTCCGATGTGGGGTCACCTGACGGGATCGAATTTCGTTGTGCGTAGAATTTCTGATTGACGTTTTACCCTAAAACGTGTAATTCCATGTAATCCCTTAATAACTTTCACGAAAATGATCTGACGGATGTCAAACATTTAATTTGCCATAGAAATGATTTATCACTCGAGAATATCAAATAAAAATCAACTTTCGGGAAAATTTCGGAAAGAAATGAATAGTAAAAATGAATAGTAACATGAATAGTAAAAGTGAATAGTGAATTTTCCGGGAATAGTAATTGACCTGAAATTGCGAATTGTTACATCAATACCCTTCAAACGATTCATACGAGCATTCAAATCCTCAACATTAAACATAGGACATGGCTCATTATAGTTCTCCTCTCCTTTATTTGACATCACAATAACACTGTAACCCGTAATCAAGCAAATCGCAACCTAAAAAACAAGAATAAAAATGTGTTTTATCTTCAGACAAGATGACTAAACCCTAGTTAAACGATTAGGGTTTTGAGCACTAAATCACATTAAGAAATACATGATAATGATTAGATAACAGTTGGTATAATGATTGATTAATGACAAGAAATAAATAGATAACAAACTGACTTTATAGAAACCCTAACTAGTGATTGATATAAAACCTTAAAAAGAAAAACCAAATCGATCGTACTTCTGCCAACACAAATTAAGAAATAGGATTGATCACACAGAGATAATCAATACTGAATTCAGAATTGTAATAGAGAATTGATGATCGATTTAGAAGACAGAAAAAAACGATTAGGGTTTTTGGAGATCACCAAATTAGCCAGAGAGAGTAGGAAGTAGTTTGTAGAGAAAGATAGATCTTGCCAGTGTAGTGCTCTCTTCCATTCTTTGAGTTGTTTAACAGGTAATTTATTTGATATTTTTAATTTATTAGTATGGAAAAAATTCAAACACATATTGCCTAAAATAACGATGTCGACCTATGCATCGAGCATGAAATACTGTAGTTCAAAGTTGAATTCACAAAACTAGGTTACATATCTATATATATTTACCACTAAAGTAAGTCCTAAATCAGTATAGCAAAGATTGCAGTATAAGGTCATTAAAACACACCCAAACCTTAAACATTATCAGTGAATATGTCTTTGCTAGTTGGATTTTTGAGGCTACCCATTGGAAGGTAATACCAACCTCCAACCTCTTTCTCTGCCTCTTATAGTAACTCTTGAAAAGTAGGTTGGCATAATAGGGATATAGGGACCACATGAAAATTGTTTTTGTTGGATAAAACCTCCAACAAACCGAAATTTTAGTGCAGAATTGATAAAAGGGTTCACATTAAAAGTCGACTCCTTAAGATCACAAGATAATCAACAAAAGAAAGAAACAATATGCACACAATAAATACCCTCCAACGCCCTTTATTAATAACCAATAAATGATTACATCGAGACACGACGACTAGTGAACTAGCATCCTCTCTTACCTCTATTTATAGAGATGAGGGGTACAATCCCTATAGATTTAGAATTTCATAGTTTATTTGCTTGCTGTTATATTATAGTAACAATTCTTAGTGGGCTAAAGTGTAACTTGTCTATGTATATGGATTTAATTGTACATAGTTAAATAGAGTTAGGGTTAGACTTAAACTAAGATTGCTAGGTGTACAAGGCAAGGAAAGATACTATCAAATTATAATTCCATAGAGATTGTACACTCTCATCGATCTCTGTAAAAGGAGGTGAAAGGAGATGCTAGTTGTACATTCTTCCTTTTTCATTCGTATTAATACAATGTAACCTTTGGTGTCACCTGCGTGGTTAATTTGAGTCAATATTATGTGTAGCTCTTCTCTTTTTTCCTCTACAATTGGTAACAGAGCCACAGTGACATTGGTTTCTTGAACTAGGTCGACTAATCCTAACAAGTAGTCTCTTCTATTTTTGGTTCGTTGGTTTATGCACATTAGTGAGAGATTTGACGGTGTGAGTTCGTTAACCATTTGATCTTCATGAAATTTGAATCGTAGGTTGAAGACACATAGATCTAGAATCTCACTAGAGGGATCTCTAATTGGAGGTCCATAGAGAGAGAGATAAATGTGGTCGAATTTGTATGTTCTATTTAAACTAGATTTCAGTCAGGGATTTGAAGGCTTAAAATTGTAGAGATTTTTGAAAGAGTCTTGGGGTTTATCAAGGTTGGTATCAGAGATGTTTAATTTAACAAGGTTCAAGCTTTAAAAAGGTTTGTACAAGGTTGAACCTTAGTTAAATAGAGTTAGGGTTAGACTTAAACTAGGATTGCTTGGTTTGCAAGGCAAGCAAATATACTATAGAATTCTAATTCATTAGTGATTGACCCCCTCATCTCTATAAAAGGATGCAAGGACGATGCTAGTTTGTGCATTCTTCTTTGCTTATTATTTAATTAGTAAACTGTAACATTTGCTATAGTAACCATCGTGTCCTTTCATGAATCGGTGTAACTGAAATAACTAACTTCTAACTACCAATAACTACCATTAACTACCATAACCGCTTCTAACTACCTTTAACTAACTAGCGGTTATTAACTAACAAACTAACATGTTTAGCCCTTAGGCTTTGCGTTGTTGCCCAACAAGACTTATGCAATTATAGTGCAACAATTCCCCCTAATTGTTTAAGTCTGGTTCTTCGAGTCTTCATACTCTTCTCCGCGTTAGTATCACCAAATCCCAACAACTTGTTGCTTTTCTTTCGATGTTCAACCAAGTTTTTTGTTGCCTCGTTGTTTATTTCTTCTCAAAACCAATTCGCAAAAAACAAATGAAGTCTCAACTTCTTTTTCTTTGTGTCGAATTGTTTCTGTCTCAACAAACCAAACAAGTTCTTTTTCTCGGCTATACCACGCTTGCTTCCATGTTTTTTCCACCTCTTGTGTTCGACTTGAATTCTATCCTACAAAATATATCCTAGACCTTTCCTTGTTCACGGCTTCCCTTCCAAACAAACCTTGTTGTTCTCGGTGTCTTTCTAAGCAAGTCTTCGTTTTGTTGTTGTTGTTTTTCCTTTCGAATTCCAAGTCTCCTTTGCCACAAAATCTTTTAATACCTCTCGGTATTATTTCCAAAAAATAAACAAGTTGTTTGTTTTTTTTCTGTCTCTCGTCGTTGTTGTTGCTTTGTTATTTATCTCCAAAACATTTTCCATGATAGTCCTTGAACTCCTTCTTGTTCTCCTTGGTTTTGTTCCACACCGTGTCTACAAAGCCTTGAATACCCGTCGGTATTCTTTCTCTACACAAACGATTTGTTTGTTTTGTTTGTTGCATTTGTATTGCCAAATGTATTCTCCACAAACAATTCTTGATGCATGTGTCCACAACGACCTTTAACCATTGCCTTTACTACGCGTTTCTTTTCTTCCTTTTGTGTTGTGTGTTCCAGCAAACCACAAAGTACTTTCCTTCCCTCGCTAGCCTTTCCTCTCGTTCCTCGCTATCCTTTCAAGCATCAAGAGTTTTCCTTTCCTTGTTGCCGCATTTATGCAGTTACCAACAAAGTTTCTAGTAACAATATTGTTCTCCGCTAGCCTTTCCTCTCGTTCCTCGCTATCCTTTCAAGCGTCAAGAGTTGTTCCTTTTTGTTTCCGCATTGATGTAGTTACTAACAAAATTTCTAGTAACAATATTGTTTTCTTCTTGTTTTATTGTCGCGTTTCCAGAGATCACAATAAAATGTCCACAATTTCGTTTGATACTTACGTTTATTCCTTCAATCGATTCGTGTTCCTCTTCTCCTTTAAGAGTAGATTGAAGTCGTTGCTATCTTGCAACTTTCGTTGGTTCTGATCATGCACTATCTTCTTCCAACGTCCTTGGTGTCTCTTCCCTTATATGTCTTTTGATCTTCTTAACCAAAGACTTGAATCAAAACTTGTAATCTTGCAGACGTTCGTCTCTTATGCCACTGATACACAGGTTTATACCACTTTCCAGGATCGAATACAACACCAGATTGACAAGAATTTGATTCATTATTATAAACAACATAATACTGATTACATGATTACATTGTATATTTGACACACTTCTAAACATTTACATATACATCTATTTATAGCCACCGAACCATCGTGTCCTTTCATGAATCGGTGTAACTAAAATAACTAACTTCTAAGTACCAATAACTACCATAACCGCTTCTAACTACCTTTAACTAAATAGCGGTTATTAACTAACAAATTAACATGTTTATCCCTTAGGCTTTGCGTTGTTGCCCAACAAGACTTATGCAATTATGGTGCAACATTGTTGGTCTTTTTTCTAACACTTGCCTAGCACACCAAGTAATCCTAGTCCAAGTCTAAGTACTTTCCTAATCTATAAAACTAAATATAACTAACCCCTCTAAGTTTGCTCCTATATTCAACAATTTATTTTCTTCTTCCTCGGCATAAACAATCAAAAATACTTTTGGAATTGCCAAGAATTATGTTCTGCTTCCGCTTCGGAATGATCTTAGAGAATATTTTCTGCTTGAATGATCCGAGGCATAAGGATTTCCATTATTTGAATGAAGGTAGAGTCTATTGAGGTTTAATTTAAAGGCCGTGGATTTAATTTTGTGGAACATTTGATTGGGTCTTGAATTCAATCATACCACATTAGATTTGATTAATAAGATCAACTGTAACTTTTGAGTTGTCGGCATCATCTCATTTTATAGTATTTGCAAGACATCTTGCTTTATATTCAATGGTTACTGGCAACAATTAGTTATAGTCATAATAAGTTACAATTTCTAAGAACTAAGTCTCAGTATCAATATATCTGTCAGTTTTAAAATAATATTCAATTGAAAATCCCAATTTAGATATGGGCCTGCCGCTTTATTTAGCACGTGTTATACGTATATGTATCATGTATGTTAGACATCAGTTGTCCAATCGTGGTAACATTCCATATTATTTCCTGAAACTGAGGAAACCTGCATTTAATCTTCTGGTGGAATGTTTACACTAACAAAAAAATTTCTATATATAAGTAGAGTCTATATATTTTTTGCCTCTAGTTTTGCACGTTCCTCTATATTTTTTTGCTTACTAATGAATGAGACTTAAACATATGATATGCTTATGAGTCGGGTTAAGAAATTGTTTTTGCTGAGTTACTAAACGTGAGATAACGTTTTCATTTATATCTGACCAGGTAACATATACTAAATAGAATACACTAAACTTGAAAAAGCTTCTAAAGGAGAACAAGCTCAAGCTAATGAAGCAGTTAACAAAGAAGCTCAAGCTCGTCAAGCTTATCAAGTCAATACTGTTCATTCCTTAAGACCACAACCCTTGAAGTACAGATTATGTAAAGCAACACAAGTTAATTGTAATAGCTTCTAGAATATGTAGTTAGTTAGTTAGTTTCTGTTAGAGTTGACTTTCATAAGTCAAACTTGTATCAGTATATAAACTTTGTAACTCTCATTCTTCATTCAATAATACAATTCTACTTTTCACACATTTCTCTCAATGCTCTCAATTCATACTCACAATATGGTATCAGAGCATACCACCAACCATGGTAAATAACTAATTCTAATAGTTGTAACAACTTTTTCTGATCAATTAACAAACTTTTTCCACCATAACTAATTTTTCCCGCCAAATTTTCTTACTCAATCATCATCATTCTCCATCACATTCTGCTGTCTTCTATCATCTTTCTATCAATCATAACATCCAAATTCATCAATTATACATCAAAATCATCACAAACAATCACACAAAAGATCAATGGCTACTAATACATCTTCACTAGA
Organism: Artemisia argyi; assembly: GCA_030686995.1. Lineage (NCBI taxonomy): Eukaryota > Viridiplantae > Streptophyta > Magnoliopsida > Asterales > Asteraceae > Artemisia > Artemisia argyi. Next base: position 105,927,374 of record CM060696.1, read on the forward strand.
CCCATCCACCATGAACACCACACCTAATGGCACAATCAACTCTGACCATCCTCTATTTCTACATCCAACTGATCATACTTGATTAATCGTGATCTCCAAGTAGCTCGCTGGTTCTGAAAACTACAATTCATGGAAAAGATCAATGGTTATTGCTTTAAATGCAAAGAATAAGATGAAACTCATAACTGGTGAATATCCTGAACCAAGCATCAATTCAATCACAAGAGCAATTTGGGAAAGAAAAAATGATATGCTCATTTCATGGATCTTGAATACTGTTGCTGAACACATCAGTAACAACTTGAATTTTATTAATTCTATTTCAAAGTTATGGTTTGAACTTCAAGAACATTACTCTCAAATTGATGGCCATAGAATCTATCAGTTAACACAAGAATTGGTTCAATTGAAGAAACTCAACAGTGAAGTTGAAGTGTATTATCAGAAGATGAAGGGTTTTTGGGATGAACTTAATGCATTGGAAGCACCACATTTGAGTACTTGTCCTTGTAGTTGTGAAAATGGCAGAGAAAATGTTGATAGAGATCAAAGGAAGAGACTTATTCAGTTTTTGATGGGATTAGATGAAAATTATGCCAAAATAAAAGGTCAGATTCTATTATTGCAACCCTTACCATCAGTAGTCAAAGCCTATGGAATGATCAGACATGAGGAGAAACAAAGAGAGGGAATCTTTCCTAAACCAAACTCCTTCCATCTTTTCTACACATACAAATGGTCAAAGGTACAATACTAATGGTCAAAGAAGCTCAAGGGGAGAATCTTCTCAAGCTAATGAGAGAAGATCAGCATTCAAGAAAGGAGTGTATTATGGAAATTGCAGCAAAAAGGGGCATACAAAGGCTGAATGTTATAAGATTGTAGGATATCCCATTGGTCATCCATTGTATGGCAAGTTTCCAGCAAAACAACCTCCCAAACCTTCTAGTGAGTCAAGGAACTACAGATCAGTGAATATGGTGGCTGGACAACCAGAAAATGAAGATACTACAAGTACTACATCACAACAAGCAACAAGCAACTCTGATCCACATGTGGCTGCAAGAATGGATCAATTACAAAACCAGTTGTACCAAGTGTTGCTGATGTTACAAAACTCAAAGGATCTTCATAATGGTAAAGTCTATTCTCACTATACAAGAATTCCTAAATTTACAGCTTCTCTAACCTTTTATTTAATAGTAGCCTGGATAATAGATAGTGGTGCATCAGACCATATTGCCATTACACTTGAGCTCATGTTTAACATTTAAAAATTCACCAAGCCCATATATGTAACCCTACCAAATGGTCAAAACACCAAAGTTACTCAATATGGATCAGTTACTATTAATGCGCACATCACACTTCACAATGTTCTTTACATCCCATCTTTTCATACAATCTAATATCTGTTAGTCAACTCCTAAAAGGAACAAATTATTCACTCATTTTAACTGCAACAATGTCCATTTTTCAGGACCAGGACTAGAGGATTGCACTTGCAAGCCTTTGTAATGGTCTCTACCTACTGAATAAAGCACCATCACCTCCATCAACACACACTGCACTCAACATCACCAGCAGTCAACACTTGTGGCACTCAAGACTCGGACACTCCTCTCCAACTGTTCTCAAGCATATTACTTCCCTTAATCCTTCTTTTCAATGTACTTCTCATTTCAACTGTACAATATGTCCACTTGCAAAACATCACTCTTTACCTTTTAATGAAAGTCTTTCACATGCAAAATCATTGTTTGAACTTGTACATATTGATGTTTGGGGTCCATAGACACACAACCTTAAATAAATGAAAATATTTTCTCACAATAGTTGATGATTATTCAAGGGCAACTTGGACATATTTAATACCATCAAAGCAACATGCTGTTTCAAACATCAAAACCTTCTACTTTTACATCCAAAATCATTTCAAGACCACAATCAAAACTGTAAGGACTGATAATGGAACAAAGTTTCTCAATTCTTCTCTCACTGATTTTTTTTCACAATATGGAATAAATCACCAAACCACTTGTCCTTATACACCCCAGCAAAATGCAAGGGTTGAGAGAAAACATAAACAACTTCTTGAAATTGCAAGAGCCCTCAAAATTCAAGCAAATCTTCCAATCAATCTCTGGGGATATCGTATTTTAGCTGCCACTTACATCATCAACAGACTTCCTTCAAGAGCCATTGAGAACAAATCACCTTTTGAATTACTTCACAACACTCCACCAAACCTACAACACCTAAGAGTCATTGGTTGCAGAGCTTATCTTCATCACAACACCACTGACAAAGTTGATCAAAGAGCCATTCCAACAGTGCTAGTTGGCTATCCAAACAACCAAAAAGGCTACATTCTTTATGATCCTAAAACTCACAAAGCTACCATCAGTAGACATGTGACATTTGATGAAACCTTGTTTCCATTTCATGATCCACCTCCAACTATTACACCTACACAACCTACACCTGTACCTCAATTGTCTCCCATTTATACACCTCCCATTCAACCAACTAACCAAGAACAAGCTCAAGCTACAACCTCAGAACCCACAATTCATTCATTAATACCATCCTCCACTGAAGATATCACAAACATCAATACCACATCACCAACACCAACATAATCTCCCACCACATCAACCATCCCAACTATAGTAACTGATCCTACTCCACCTCCAACTCCACCTTCTACCAGAACATCTACAAGAGTCAAGAAAATTCCATCTAAACTTCATGATTTTTATCACACTCTCCAAAATCAACAGTTAACAACATCTCAAAACATCATTTTTCACACTACATTAATTATAACAACATTAAACATCCTAGACACAGACATTTCATTAATATTATCAACATCACACATGAACCACATACCTATAAACAGGCTGCTAAGAATCCTAGATGGGTTGAAGCTATGAATAAGGAACTTAAGGCTTTAGAATCAAAAAAAACTTGGGAACTCATCTTGCCTCCACCTGATAAGTTACCCATAGGCTGCAAATGGGTCTATAGAATAAAGTATCATGCAGATGGAACAATAGAAGGATTCAAAGCTAGATTGGTTGCAAAAGGCTTCACTCAAAGAGAGGGTATAGACTACAAAGAAACCTTTGCCCCTGTAGCCAAAATGGTCACTATCAGAGCACTCTTAGCTATAGCAGTATCTCATAATTGGTTCATTGAACAGCTGGATATCAACAATGCATTTCTCCATGGTGATCTCCATGAAGAAGTGTATATGATTGTTTCTCCAGGTTACTATAAATCTCTTCCTCCCAACATAGTTTGTAGACTCAAGAAATCTTTATATGGTTTAAAGCAGGCAAATAGGCAGTGATTCAATAAATTGACCACATTCCTCATATCTTTTGGATTTCTTCAGAGTTATGCTGATACATCTCTTTTCACTCTCACCAAAGACAATAACTTCACTGTTCTATTATTCTATGTGTATGATATTCTCCTTACAGGAAGTAGTCAATTCATAATCAACAACATCAAGCAGGAACTTCATCAAGCTTTTAGCATCAAAGACTTAGGACCACTTCACTACTATCTTGGCATTGAGTTTCTAAGAAATTCTACTGGTCTAGCTATGTCAAAGAAAGTATGCATTGGAACTTCTTAAGGCTGGCAATGTACTTAATGATAAACCTGCAATCACTCCACTTGATCCACAAAATCCTTTGAATGATACAGATGGTGATCTCTTAGCAGATCCATCACATTACAGAACATTGGTTGGGAAGCTGATTTACCTCACCATTACTAGGCCTGACATCTCTTTTACAGCTCAACTTCTGAGTCAATTTTCACATGCCTCAAGAACTAGTCATATGAAGGCTTTACTCAGAGTACTTAGATACATCAAATTGTCACCTGGTCAAGGTCTACACTTCCCTCTCACAACACTTCTATACTAACAGCTTATTGTGACAGTGATTGGGCTACTTGTCCCATCACCAGAAGATTAGTGTCATCAGGATATGCCATTTTCTTGGGCAAATGGTTAATATCTTGGACTGCAAAGAAGCAATCAGTAGTGTCTAGATCTTCTACATAAGCTGAGTACAGAGCACTAGCTGATTGCACATGTGAGATTACATGGCTTAAATGCTTATTTCAAGATTTACATGTCATTCTACCTTCTCCAACTCGCATACACTGTGATAATGCATCTACAATTGCTTTGGCTTCTAATCCTATTCATCATTCTAGAACCAAACACATTGAATTGGATTGCCACTTTGTTAGAGATAAAGTCAGAGCAGGGTCAATACTTCCTACATTTGTTCCTTCAAAGCAGCAGATGTACTTACTAAAGGTCTTTGCAAAGTACTTCATTACAATTGCTTATCCAAGTATGGCCTGTGTGATCCTTACACACTGCCTACTTGGGGGGGGGGGGGGGGGTTAAAGGAGAACAAGCTCAAGCTAATGAAGCAGTCAACAAAGAAGCTCAAGCTCATCAAGCTTATCAAGTCAATACTGTTCATTCCTCAAGACCACAACCCTTGAAGTACAGATTATGTAAAGCAACACAAGTTGGTTGTAATAGCTTCTAGAATATGTAGTTAGTTAGTTAGTTTCTGTTAGAGTTGACTTTCATAAGTCAAACTTGTATCACTATATAAACTTTGTAACTCTCATTCTTCATTCAATAATACAATTCTACTTTTCACACATTTCTCTCAATGCTCTCAATTCATACTCACAATAGTTTCTAATCTAAATTAGACAAGTGTCTCTATTTACATCCATACAAGTTCCTATCTGGTACATCTTTAAGAAATTGTACCAGCAAAGACCATTTTGTGATGTCATAATGTGCCCATGCTACAATAAAGATGTGTGAATATATTCTCCACATGGAATTGTGAGGCCACCCATAGGATGGCTGTACCCAAACTCTTCCTCTGCCTGTTGTAGTAGTTCTTAAAAAGCAGGTTGACTTAATAGTGATACAAGGACAACGAATCGCTTTATCGCCTCTTCCCCAACGTAAACCAGAAAATAGCCTTTAGGGATGTCTACAAATGTTGAGATGCTTCTGTTAGAGAATGATCATCTGAGAATTTGTTTTGCCTGAGCTATGCGAGGCATACAGATTGTCATTTTTGTAAGTGGTTAAATATTTTTAACTCAAAAGAATGTTGAAATAAGAAATGTCTCAAGGAAATTGTTCTTGGTGAAAGATGTTATGGTAGATTTATGAATATAATGTTGTTGTGTTCTACGTAATAAATCTTTTATATAACCTACTGCTGCAAGAGACAGTATTTGCAAGGGACAGTATTAGATGATAGATGGTGACGTCTCAAATCTATGGAAGAAAGAACCAACATCACATGGACAGGTCACCGGTTCATGAGGTATTTCATTTATCTTGCTTAGCTCTCCTAGCTTTGTCTAATTAATGAAAGTGATATAAAAATAGAGTAGAAGCTATCTCACATGGTTTTGTCTTAGGACATTTAAAGAAACATTTGGTCAAGTACAACAATCAAAAATCTATTGAAACTATTGTGGACTACACGTTTTAGTTCCCAAAGAAAAAATGATTAAACATAGATATGGACTTATATGGCTAGAAATCTAGACAGATATAGTGACGATGATTAACAATATCACATGGTTTGGTCTTGATGCTTGAGGCTAAACTTTTTGATCAACATTAATGCATGTAGGACATTTTCCCTTTCCATCACTGCACATAGCAGCTAATATATTGATTGTTGTAAATAAGGCTTATTTAATCATGTCCTGGACATGTTTCACATATAATCAAGACATTTAATATCTACATACGTTTATGATATGAGGATATATCAGATGGACAAAGATTTTCTGACAAATCTTTCTTTGACTGTTGCTATCCTTTGATCTTTGTGAGAACTTTCCTTTGATTTTGTGATGTATGTATGAGCATGTGGAAACTAGTATGGTGGTGATGATAATAATTAGTTAAGGGTAGCTGCTAAAATGAAAACTAGAAGCAGACAATTAAAGAGTTCGAGAGAACAAATGCTATATAAACCCAAAAAGAAGAATCTACAAAGTAAAGTGACAAAGATCAAAGTGAAAGAACGAGAACAATAAATGTATGTATGACAAAGACTAAAGACTTATGAGAATGTTGGAAAGGTGTTTCACCATAAAAGACACAGATGTGACGAAAGGCAGATAACACTGAATCATAACCATAACAAAGAACAAAGAATGCTGAAAAGACATTCATCAAAGTTCACAAAGCATGATTGGAACAAAAGACCTAGCAAAGCTATTACACAAAGACTCAAAGTTCAAAAGAACAAGCTTCAAAGATGAAAGATCAAGGTCACAAAAGAGAGATCTCAATGATCACCCCTTAGAGGGAGACTGTTAGCATTAGAAGTGTTGATCATTTATGTAATCAAAGAGAGATCTCAATGATCATCCCTTAGGAGGAGATTGTTAGAATTAAAAGTGACGATCATTATTGAGTCAAATAATTAGTTAAATATATTCATGTAATAGTTAGTAAATATTAGTCCATTATGTTAATGTAAAAGCCTAAATGGCTTGGCCCAAAAGAAGGCCCAAGAGTAAGCCCATTGAGGCCTAATGTAAAGACTATATAAACCCTCTTAGGCTTGTTAGGAGGGGTGGGAGTTCATGTTAATCAAAGGTTTATTTTGCACATAGTTCTCTCCACCGTCTCTCTACTTTCTCTCTCTAGTTCTTCTATCTCTCTCTAACATCATAATCATAGGTTATAAAACTAGATCTAAGGTCCTACACACCGGCCATTGAACCGGCGATTAACCATCAAGGAAGAAGCAACTGTTGTCTTAAGGAAGAGACGCAAAGAAAGAACATAGACGGTTCATCAAAGAAGGAGAGGATAAGAGGAACCATGGAACTACAAAAAAAGAAAGCAAGGGTTATATTGCAAGGGTTGTATTATCGATTAGGATTTGGGAAAAGTTTTAAATAAGTATTTATTTTTCTTTTCAATATACTTTATTTATTGATTAGAAAAATAAAAGGATATTATCCCAAATCAATTGAAGAAAGTAAGAAAAAGGAAGCAAGTTTTGTACTTTTTATCTAAGGAGATTAAAAATACAAAATTACCAAGTAAGAAACCGAACCATTGTGGTTCACATAATCAGTAAGAAAGCAAGAAAACCGAGGAGTTGTAAAAAGACCGGACAACCCCTAGACGGAGTAAGTTCAGTACGAGTGCGAAATAGGCAACTGTGACCGGCCAATTGTCTAAAGTAAGAAATTAAGAGAAACCTTAGTGTTTCACCTAGTAAGAGAACCATAGTGTTTCATCCCGTAAGAGAAACCGTAGCGTTTCCCGTAACCGTAAGAGAAACCATAGTGTTTCACCCCATAAAAGAATCAGTGTTTCGAAGTATGTAAGAAACTGATCATATGATCAGAAGTAAGAAGTAAGGTTGATCACGTTTGGCGATCACAAGAAACCAAGTAAGAAAGCAACATAACATGTAAAAGGGCAAAAGAAGTCGAGGAAGAGACATACATCAAGGAGAACGAGACAAGAAAGACATGAAATGTTATAGATGTAACAACTATGGACACCTTGGATATGAGTGCATCAAATGGAAAGAGAAAGACAAAGAGCAAGAAGCACTTCTCATCTCATTGTTGTGAAGTCAAGTAAAGAAGACTCGATTTGCGTCTATAACATTAGGGGGGTGAATGTTGGACCTTAATGTTATAGAAGTAAATGTTAAGGGTAGTTTAGTGTGTATTTATATTATGTATTTAGTTTAGAAGTCTGCAAACCGAAGTTAGTTAGGGCTGCGTCCAAAAAAGAAACGGTTATATGTTAGGGTTACAACGGTCAGAAAGGTTGTAACGTTTAGTTTACAGAATCGGTATACCCCTTCATCATGGCACCAATTCATTAGTATAAATAGGTCACGTTTTGTAAACAAACATCAGTTGTTAATTCAATCCAATATATGCTTCTGTTGCAAAGTTTCTGTCCCAAACTCTCATGTTTAATTCATCAATTCTTGTTAATCTTGTGTTTTCATAATTCGATCCTGGAAATATGGAACCTGTGAAAACCAAACATTTTGCACGTTCCTCTATATATTTTTTGCTTACTAATGAAAGAGACTTAAACATATGATATGCTTATGAGTCGGGTTAAGAAATTGTCTTTGCTGAGTTACTAAACGTGAGATAACGTTTTAATTTATATCTGACCAGGTAACATATACTTAATAGAATACACTGAACTTGAAAAAGTTTCTAATCTAAATTAAACAAGTGTCTCTGTTTACATCTATACAAGTTCCTATCTGGTACATCTTTAAAAAATTGTACCAGCAAAGACCATTTTGTGAAGGTCATAATGTGCCCATGCTACAATAAAGATTAATCAATATATTCTCCACATGGAATTGTATGCCACCCATAGGATGGCTGTACCCAAACTCTTCCTCTGCCTGTTGTAGTAGTTCTTGAAAAGCACGTTGACTTAATAGTGATACAGGAACAACGAATCGCTTTATCACCTCTTCCCCAACGTAAACCAGAAAATAGCCTTTAGGGATGTCTACAAATGTTGAGCTGCTTCTGTTAGAGAATGATCGTCTAAGAATTTATTTTGCCTGAGCTATGTGAGGCATACGGATTGTCATTTTTGTAAGTGGTTAAATATTTTTAACTCAAAAGGGTGTTGAAGTAAGAAATGTCTCAAAGAAATTGTTCTTGGTGAAGGATATTATGGTAGATTTATGAAGATAATGCTGTTTTGTTCTGCGTAATAAATCGTTTATATAACCTACTGATGCAAGGGACAGTATTAGATGATAGATGGTGACGTCTCAAATCTATGGAAGAAAGAACCAACATCACATGGACGGGTCACAGGTTCATGAGGTATTTCATTTATCTTGCTTAGTTCTCCTAGCTTTGTCTAATTAATGAAAGTGATATAAAATCAGAGTAGAAGCTATCTCACATGGTTTTGTCTTAGGACATTTAAAGAAACATTTGGTCAAGTGCAACAATCATAAATCTATTGAAACTATTGTGGACTACAAGTTTTAGTTCCCAAAGAAAAAATGATTAAACATAGATATGGACTTATTATGGCTAGAAATCTAGACAGATCTAGTGAGCATGAGTAACAATATCACATGGTTTGGTCTTGATGCTTGAGGCTAAATCTTTTGATCAACATTAATTCATGTAGGACATTTTGCCTTTCCATCAAATAGCAGCTAATATATTGATTGTTGTAAATAAGGCTTATTTAATCATGTCGTGGACATGTTTCACATATAATCAAGACATCTAAAATCTACATACGTTTATGATATGCGGATATATCTGATGGTTCTTTCCTATTTTTCCCACATGTGGACCTTGAATATACACAAATGACATCCAAAATGAATGCATTTGTAGCACTGCAACTTGCCCTTAGAAATAATATTGAGTTTTTTTATTTAATTTTTTAATTTTTTATTTTTATCATTATTATTTTTAACGGCACCACATTTGAAATCCGAACCCCGACTTAAACCATCCAAATGGGCAGACCCGAGGACCCGAACCATTAGGAGAGACCCGCGAAGGGAAACCCGACTTAAACCATCCAAACGGGCAGGCCTCGAGACCCGAACCATTAGGAGAGACCTGCGAAGGAAACCCCTAGAACTCACGGCTTCGCATTAGGAGAAAAACCTGGATTTTTTGTCTCTTGTGAGACTTGAACCCTGGGTAAAACCTCCCCCAAGCTCCAGAAGGAGCTCAGGTGGTCAACTGTGTTAGTAGCGCCTTGCAATCGAGATGAGATCAATATATAACTCATATTCGTCATAGAAACAATGAACTAATCATAGCCATCCATTTGTTATCCAAATTAATAAAAAACCATTTTCCATATTTTTTTAAAAAATAACATATCTTGCAACGGTAAATCTTTAAGCTACAAAAAATACACCATCACGACGAAAATTAAATTATCTTTCTATAGATATGCATTATTATATACTTTCGCCATTTTTTTTTAAATTTTTGCACAGAAAAATCACATACGATTTGGTTTTAACTATCACATATGATTTTTACGAATCACAAGTGATTTTTCTGGGCGAATTTTTTTAAAAAAAGGCTCGTCAAAAATATATAACAATGCATTTCTATAGATTGATAATTTAATTCTCGTCGCGATGATATGATTTTTTTCGCGTAACGATTAACAGTTTTCGAGATATTTAATTTTTAAAAGAAGGTGAAAGTTTTTTTGTTTTTTTTTTTTTTTTTTTTTTTTAAAAAAAAAAAAAAAAAAGAAAAATGAATGGATACAATTGTTGTATTGGTTTTATGACAAATATCAGTTCTATATTGAACTTTTGTCCATTGCAATCAAAATGGGGTTGAATAAAAATAAGGTTCACTCATTCTCCTCTTAAACGAAGATGTGAGCTGAGGCAGCCGATGGATAAGGGCAAATAGAACTCTTTAATTTGTCTGCTTCTAGTTTTCATTTTAGCATTTGGTCGGACAAAGATTTTCCTTTATATAAAACCCCAGTGGCTATTATTTAAATTCTTAAGAATCTAACATCTTTGAGAGTTTTATTATCCAATGAAAATATTGTTTAGATATGTGTCCCTTAATTCAGGGCGTGATACATATATTTGTATGTTTAACATCTACTTTATGCTATCAGTTGTAAAACACATCATGCACTTGTATGTAATACTAGTAGTTGTCTTTGTAGAGTCATTGACAATGAAATGAGTTATTCATTCATATATTACCTGATAATACTAAATAAACTATGTTGAACTTGATATAGTTCGACATTCAGATTAGGAAATCAGATGAAGCATCTCTATTTACAACTATAAAAGGTCCTAGTTTGTACTTCTATACAAAACTGTGCTAGCAAAGACTATTGTGTAAATGTCATAACATGCCTAAGGTAGAGGCAAGATCAGTGAATACATCTTCGCTACATGGAATTGTGAGGCCACCCATAGGGTGATTATACCCAAATTCTTCCTCTGCGCGTTGTAGTAATTCTTGAAAAGCAGGTTGGCTTAACAGTGATACAGGGACAACAAATCGTGTCTTTTCTTCTTCCCCGACATAAACAGCAAAAAAGCCTTTTGGAATTGCCAGAAATTCTGTGCTACTTCCGTTTGAGAATGATCTTTTGAGAATTTTTTTTGCCTGAATAATCCGAGGCATAAGGATTGCCATTATTTCAATGATGGTAGAGTCTCTTGATGTTAAATTTAAATATGATGGAAAGGAAGGAAAATCTCAAGCTATCTCTCCTTGGTGAGGGATGTTTTGATAGAATTTTGATGAAGTTGTGTTTGTGTTATGGCCTAATGAATCGCTTATATAGCCCAATGATATAAAGGGAGATTATCAGATGGTTGATGGGGACATATGGAATTTATAGAAGAAAGAGACAACATCACATGGATGTGTTGTTCATAATGCATCTCTTTGATCTGCTTGGCTCTCTATACAAGATAGGGACTTGTATGGCTAGAAATATAAACAGGATATATACATTGACGATAAGTAACAATATCACATGGTTTGGTCTTAATGCTTGAGGCCAACGTTCTTTTCAGCATAATTATATGTACCGAATAGCCTTTTATGTCGTGGACTCGTTTCACATATTAGGCATCTAGTATCTCCATCTGTTTTATGATATACGGATTAATATTTTTATATAAGAGATGGTTCAGCCATTAGATACCTTTACCCCTATTAGAACAGTGACTTAAACTATAAAGGTTGTTTGATAAATTTAGTAATTTGTGCGACTTGATCTGCAAGTTTGTTTACAATTAGGAAACTATCTTACGGCGGTTAGTTTAATCTATAAATAAGGATTCATAACTTTAGAATTGTTTGTACCTTTGACTTAAAATTTTAGGTTTGGTTCCTTTGAATTTGTCTTTGTTTATGGGAGAGTGTAGTTTTTTTTTTTTTTTTTTTTTGGGTAAAAGGTCAACGACCCGGTAAATATATTACTCCAAAAAATGTTTAAGTACAACGGATATGGGTGAATCCCATATCTCAACCCGTTACATAGGCGAAAAACTTACATAACAAGATACTTCCTATTTTCAAAACAAGAAAACAAACCATTACTCACATGATAGTAGTGACTCTGACAAAAGTTAAACTACTTCCTACGGCCTTGGAGATTAAAACCATAAATGGCATTAAGAGCATCCAATTCCCCTGGAAGATCATAAATTTGCTTCGAATAATCATCATAGTCATACTCATCTTCACGCTCATGACCACCACCAAAAAGATTTGCTGATTCATCGAACGTGTTAAGAACCTCCTCCTCATCACTATCCGAAACCACAACCTCACCCACTTTAGAAAATGGGTTAGCCCTCTTAGTGACAGAGGTAGACGGAATAGGATGACCAGCATCATCCACAAGAGTAGCTTTCCCATCAATCAGCAGCTTTTCAAGCTTACTAATTTTCTCAACAATAGGAGTAGAACCACCTTCCATTGTTCCCATAGAATCACTCACAAGCGGTTCTTGCATATCACTCACAAGAGGGACTTGTGAAGTAGTACCAGTCGTAACCGACTCATCCTTATTAACTTCCATTGTACAGCCAGCATCCACATCCTTGTTAGTAACAACCTTAGGAATACCAAAACCATCTGTATCATCCATATTAAGAGCATCAAACTGATTAGAAGTAGTGATCTTGGTTCTACTCGTACTAGCCACATCAGAAGCCTTCTTACTGACATTAGCTTTCTTTGATTCAGGAAGAGTCTTTTTGGGCTGATATTCAAAATGCTTTCCCACCACAGGTTTGGTAAAACCTCCTCGACCCGAATTCGAAGCAACATGCTTACCCTTCTTTTTATTGTTAACAGGCTGAAAACCATCACTTGCATTCATAGTAGGTTGAGAATTCGGTATGACAACCTTAGGGCACTCAACCAAAGTATGTCCAAATACCTTACATTTATCACAGCGAGGCGGTTTCCACTCATATTCTACCCGGATCTTTTCAATAGTCGAACCCGTACCATCAAGTAGAGGAATCTCAACAGTGAGACTGTCCTTTAGTACCTCATCCGATTTTACTTCAATCATACACCTAGCAAAGCTACTCCGGCCCCAAGATTCCTTGCACATTTGACTAGTAAAGGCATCCAACCTTTTGGGTGTCCCAATCACTGTAGCAAGAAGGCTAAGCCCGTCATCAGAGAACATAGCTAAAGGAACATCGTGGAATTTAACCCACACCGGAATGTTAGTCAAATCCTCTTTAAGCAAGTTGGTGTTCAATGTCCATGGTTTAAGTATAATAGGGACATTACGAATCAACCAAGGACCATTATCAAGGACATCATCGACACCTTTCTTCGAAGTAAACTTGAAGAAAAAGAAACCCTTAGCATTCATCATAACCTTTTGTAAACTATACTTAGCCCACGCATTGCGAACATAATAATCAACAACAGGAAAAGCAAGGCGTTGACCAAGGAAGTATCCGTAGAGAGTATTCTCAAACCTCATGTTAACCTCTTGCACTACATTCATTGGGACTGATAGATCAACATCAGCCTTCTTCTTGATAGTTTTAATAGAAAGAGTAATGGTTTTGGGCGCAAAAAAGTAAACACCCTAAGTCATTTTAATTATGCTCATCCATATCATTTTTATCGCTTTAATTTTCGTGGATTTAATAGGTTAATTATAGCACCAACAACATATGCATGTTCATTAAGGTATCTATGTTCTAGTTTTTTTGTTTGTTTGAAGTAGACTTTCTGAGGTACAGTAGAAGTACAATATTTTTGTAATTGATGGAAATATTTAGAGCGACATTGTGAGATGTTTTCACCATGAAATGTTTTGGTCCCAGGAAAGATAAAAGCAGACATTTGAGTACGGCAACATTTGTCCTAGCTAAAAGAAGATATTTACATTGTTTCTTTATCCCACTGGCCTATTTACATGACCGTAATAACCAAAGTACAGGTACAAGAATCAACTTTTTCTCGGGATTTTAGAATCTCTCTTGGATCTTATCGAGAGAGCTTCTCCATTCGATATTCCTTGGGCAGATACATATGTGAATATATATATATATATATATATAAATATGTTGGGATAATAAGCCACACTTTATATCATCTTTTTTGTTGTTACAATCTGTGTCATTTCAAATCTTAAATTAAGATTTTCTAAAAAATTTGTTCCGAATGTACATGGGTATCTTCAGACTCAGTAAATATGTACATGCAAAGCAAATTTTCAAACGTATGCTTTCGACTTTGTTGCACAAGGCAGATATACCCAAAGGATGCTTTGCAATTTACATTTGTGAAAATAAGATGAAGAAGCGTTTCATAGTGCCCATGTCATACTTGAATCATCCTTCATTTGTGAACTTGTTGATGCGAGCCGAAGAAGAATATGGTTTTGATCATCGTATGGGCGGTCTCACAATACCATGTAGTGAAGATAGTTTCCAAAAAATTGTTGACAAAGAATTCTAGTACCAACTGAAATTTGTAAGAATCTTATAAATGCTTCTTACAGCTTCATTTTGTGTTAGCTTTCCAAAACAAGTATGAGCTGTTCAATAATGTTAATTTGCCCACGTAACCATTTTAATGAATCTGCTTTTCAAAAAAAATAATAACAAATAAAATTAATGAATTAGTTACTTCATATTTATGGAATTGTTAATAATAGATGATTTAAATAAATAATAAAAATAACGACCACCTACACCATATTTTAACTTCACCGCAAAAGGACAAAAAAAATTAAAAAAAATTAAAAAAAAAAAAAAAAAAAAAAAAGGAGGTGAATGAACGGTACCCTTATCTATGGACGGTACCCATAAATAATTAAGGATACCGTGGTACCGTCCAGATGGAGCCTAGATTTGTTTTATAAATAATGAAACATTTTACACATTTTTCTCACTTCTTTGCACTGATTTTTCTGTTCTTTCTTAACATCCTTTAATCTCATTTCTTTTATCATTAACTTGTTTGAATTCATTCAAAAGTGATCCAAACGTCCTTAAATCCCAAGTGCAAGAAAAGAACACACATAACGATCAAGATCCGAAGTGTCGTAGTATAGATAGTGCATTCGTAACATTGGATACTTCATTGTGGTATTTTAGTATACATCAAGTTCATAATCTCTAATCTTGTGTAGTTGTGAGATCGTGTAGATCTTGTAGCTTGTGTAGTTTGTATTGATAGTGTGTTCATTAGGTAGATCGTGTAGCTTGTGTTGATCGTGTAAAGATCGGGTAGATTGGATTAGTATTTTAGTCCTTAAAATATGCGTGAGTGAGATTGGTTCAAGCTAGATTAGAACTCGATATTTAGCTTAGTGTTGGAAATTGGTATAAGCAAAGTTGTACAGTTTTCTCCGCCTGAAAGGAGTTTGTTGATATAATGAAATAAACTCTCGAGTTAGGTACTCAAGAAGTGGAGTAAAGCGAAGAGGGGTTTTGTTACCGAACCACTATAAATCTCGGTATCGTGTGGTTTGATCTGTCTAACCCTTTACTATTATCTTGCATTCTATACTTCGGAGTTATTATTGTTTATTGCTTATTGTCTAGCGTTTATATATAATGTTCATATTGTCGTGGCGTGATCTCTCGAAAATTCAAATCGAAAGTTTTTGAAAGCATAAATTTAAAACATTAAAACTATTCAACTCCTTTTTGTTTTCCACACATTTTCTTGAGAAAGAAATAATTGTGTGAAAGGTTGGGGAAGAACTCAGCTATAAATCTCGTATAAGATGAATTTACAGTTTTAATCTCTCAAGTTTCACTTTTTTACACTTTGTAGCCCATGTCCGTAAGTTATGGTATTTCTAGTCCATTGACTCCTATTTTTGACTCTTAGTTTTGTCTTTCAACCTAATATTGATTGACTAACCAGTCATATAGCATTCTACATTTATACATTCAAACTTAAGTGGGTCAAATATATAATTGTCAATAACGTTTAAGTTTTGAGGTGTAATGTACACTAATAGTTGACTATCATGAGCTGATACTAGGCACAACCATATCTTTTTTTTCCTTTTTTCTTTTTAAAGGCATGCAACTTTGTTTGAACCACATCACTAGGAGTTAACCGGCGCCGCTAGCGTCCACCTATATGTAGGAAATTTACGCAAAAGAAAAATCCAACAAAAATAACCACCGCCACCATCCGGAGGCACCACTACATGCTGCTATAAGCCATTGTTGCAGTTTAAAAGAAAACTTTATTTTCAGATCTATACTAATCAAATAGTAGTTTAGATCTATTTCAACTTTTTTATCTCTAGAAATGTTCATACCTAAATATATAGAAAAATAGAATCCTGGCTAGAAATGTTGTTGTCGGCTAACGAATTTCAATGTTTGTTTCGCTTGTTTCATTTTTGTTGATGTTATTGAAAAAATATATGTTTTCATTTTCTATTGGATGTCTTTATCAACAAATTAGTTACAGATTTCATGTTTTATGTTTTTTGCTGCACATTGAGCTTTCACGATCTCACCGCTCGCACTAAGAAAAAGTATAGAGAATAAGGTTGTCACCGGACTTCTTCATCAATAAATTTTCTTTTCTTTGTTTTTATTATTAAGTTCACTCTCGTACTCAAACCTGATTGTGTGGCTCGAGTCCATATGATAGATGCCTTTAAAAAAATTGAGTGGCCTTTAAAAAAATTTGAGTGGGATTCGAAAGATGTGATATGTTAACGTTAAAAGATATATAACTCTATATTTGAAGCAAATGCTATGGAATAGAAGTGAGTGGCCTATTTTATGACTCTAGCTAGGGTGAAAAAACAGATCACCAATCAAAGGCTCGCGCACGATAATTTAGATGGATATTTCCACTTGGAGAAGATTTCATCGAAAACATCCTTTTGGCGAAAAAACCAAATTCATACTTTTAGTTAAGATGCAGTCTATGATGACTTGACACCCTTTGAAGGATGTATGTTCTTCTTTTGTCATAAAATGTTTTCATAAGAACAAGAACATTTTGCCGTGCTTCTAATTATACAAGTGATGATCAGTTTGCAGGTTCAGAATGCAATTTTGAGTTTAATCTATGTTTTGTGCGTTTCCTTTTTTTCTACTCGTAATTGTTTAAGTTTTTATGTAAAATAATAATAAAATCACCCTAAAACATTGTATTTGAAGGATAGGACAAATTCAACGATACGTGAATCCCCTTATACTTTATTTATTGTGCTATACTAATATGCATGGAATCAAATTATACATCACACCCATGATTGATATCTGAAGTTGGCAGCCTCACATTTTTATTCAAGCTAGTACTGCCGTAAGAGAGGTTCTAGTTGTTTAATCTGTTATTTTATTTTATTTATTTATTTATTTATTTTCTTTCAAAGGTCTTATAGCTAAGCGATTGTTTTAGAGCAAAAATGAACATATGCATAATGCATTACGTAATTTCACAATAAAAGAAGCCTATATAGAGTATAAGGTGCCAAATACAACATTTAAAAATGAAACAAACTTGTTTTTAGCCTATCAATATAACTTCAAAAAATAATAATAATAATAATAATAATAAATAAAAATAAAAAATGCTGAACTAAAGCTCAGTTACTTCAAACAATCAAGTGAGTTGGCTTCACTTATATTCTTAATTCATCTACTCCAATAATCGTATTAGCATGTGAAAACGATTAGAAAAATTAAGGCTCATTTGTTTTTATTATGATTTTAAAAGATAATGTCATTCTGGAATTATCCAAAACGTCAAATGTCTGGTTGTGGTTCTTTTTAAATAGCCACATCTAACATATAGAACAGCCATGCATGAATAGATACATAATTGAGAGTTAAATTAATTACCAAACCATGTGAAATTTCTATGTATATAATTATATAATAAGCACAGGAATCTTTAAATACAGCTGTTTATGAAACCTTTAATAATGTGCATGTTTGATGTTTAGGGCATTCAATTTCACATTTATGTAGCGAAATGTGGAGAATATATTGACTTAAGTTGAACGAACGAAATTGAGTATGTTTTAGATGAATAACATACTTATTTTGATGTTCTATAAGAGAAAGGGCATAAAAACCCATAAATAAACGAAAGTTCAAGTTTATTAATATTTACCCAAATTTAAATCATATTCGGTTAAAGTAATTATAAATTTAATCATATGTATTAAATAGAATGCGAAGTTAAAAATAAAATATTAAGCATAATAAATACGCAGTATACGTTAATCATTGATCTTAGAGTGCTCGTCAGACAAACCATAAAAGATAGAAAAAGCAAAAAGAGATGTTTGATTAGGGTTAGCTAGAACTCCTGTTAAGTTCCGTAAAAGTGCAAGCAACTACCATCTATTCTAACTGCACCCATACGATTGTTAATTAACTTTACTTGTAATATCTACTGGTTATTAACCACGCACGTGCGAGTTTTTTTTTTTTTTTTTTTTTTTTTTTTTTTTTTTAAGTTTTTGAATAATATTTTTATTTATTAAAAAACAAATAATTATATTTTTGTTTTGTTTTATTTATGGTTTTTAATGTTATATTATACAATGAAGAGTATTCTTGAATAATGTACTTTTATATATTAAAAAACCAAAATGTTGATTATAACTGATTTGACACAATACTACACTATTTTATAATTTAAACAAATCTAAAAACTGCATTAATATATATTGTATATGTTTATGCACAACAATATATTAGAAGTATAATAAGTATGCCACAACATAGAATATATACCAATTACCACCGGTTGTAATTTAAATTTCAACGTAAATAGGTTAACGTGAGTCATGTTTTACGTGTATTTGCTATACTTGATCTACTACCAAAAGAACCTAATATGAACTCAAAGTGTACAAATGTAGTCCAATATGTTTTCCTATTCATAAATATAGTAAAATGTATTGTTATTCTAATGTTTGTAACATTTATTCTAATGATCTTCATCCTCGATTAGACATACGTCGTTGCTTTTGTGTGTGTCTCTAAAATGGCCTCAATTTAGTATCTTCTTTTATATTACAAATATTAAAAAAATGTTGGAATATATTTACCCTTGGTGCTTTTCAACCATACCAAAGTTCATAAGTGTATTCTAAGCACGCCAACAATAGACAAAATTCTTCAAGCTTATAAATTAATACTCCCTCCGTCCTAAATTATAAGTCCATTTTCAAATTTCACAAAGTTTAAGAAAAGTGAGACCATTACAATACTAACCAATAAAAATTCATTCTCAACCACTTACAAGCATTCTCATTGGTTGAAATTAAAAGTGGACATATAATTTGGGACAACCCAAATTGACAAAATAGACTTATAAAATGGGACGGATGGAGTACCTGCTTGCCCTGCTTGAATATATTAACAATCTATTTTTGCACTACGTGACTAAGAATACCTGAAACCCTAAAAATACTTCTCTGGCGATCAAAAAACCCCACCCTTCCCAATCGCTTTTCCTCTAACTTCGACTCAATTCTCTGTGTTCTGTTCAATGATCTGTATGAGTGATTGATTAACTTCGTGTTTCTCCTTTACTTGTTCTAATTTTTGTCCATACCACATGGTTTTTGGGTTTTGATTATAATCGATAGTTAGGGTTCCGATTTCATTCTTTACAAACCGACTGTCTTAATCAGTTCTGCTGCGTAATCGGTAAAGGTTTTTTGATCTTTATTATATAAGTCGATCTATCATTATTGCTTTATCCATCTATCGACTATTATGGTTGGGGGTTAGTCTGTTTGGTGTGTTTGCTTTAAACCCTAACTTTTCCGGTTAGGGTTTTCTATAGTCTTGGCTGTTTCTTTGGTTTAATGTACGTGGGTTATTGAGAAGATGAACAAGGGTTTTCATAGCAAAACAAGTAAGTCGAATACTTCTAAGTCTGCTGGTTTGAAGGGAGGGGATGCTGGTAACACTATTGCGCCTCAACTTACGGCTGTTAGGGTTGAACCAAACCCTAATATTGAAGCTAATTGTCCAATTGATGGCATAGTGCATGATGAATATGATGTTGCTAAATTGGTTGGGAGCAAACAGGACCTGGTGGAGCCGGTTTCACTTGGGAATATTCAAACGGTCACTACTAGTTTTGGTGACTTGAGTACATCCTCAACGATGAACCCTAGTAGTGTTAGTTTGAATGTGGATGATGCACCTGATTGTTCTATGAATGGTACTCAGAAAGTGGTGCCGATTCCACTTATGCAAGATATATCACAAGGTGACGACCTGGAGCCGGTTACATGTGCTGAAACTCTGAAGCAATTGCTATCGAATGCGCATAAGAATTTTGATGGAGCCATGAATGATATTCAATGTGAGATTGTTGCTAATAAGGCTTCCTCTTCTGATTTGCACAATTCGAGTGGTATTAGGCAAACTTCTAATTTGAATGCTTCTGGTCCTCATGCTTCTAAGGATGATACTACTAGTGGTACTTGAGTGAAGTCGGTTTCTTACGCGGGTGCTACTTCTAATACACCTCAGAAACACGTGTCTAACTTTCGGAGGTTGGAATGTAGCAAAAAGAAGGATGATGTTGACCTTTCAGTTCCATTGAGAGTAGTGGAAGAGGTAAAAACGAGGTTTGAGAATACTCTTTACGGTTATTTTCTTGGCCAACGCCTTGCTTTTCCTGTTGTTGATTACTATGTACGTAATGCATGGGCTAAGTTTGGTGTGCAAAAGGTAATGATGAATGCAAAAGGATTCTTCTTCTTTAAGTTCAATTCGAAGCAAGGTGTTGATGGTGTGCTTGAAAACGGTCCTTGGTTGATCAGAAATGTTCCTATTATTCTTAAACCATGGACTTTGAATACTAATCTACTTAAAGAGGATTTGACTAACATCCCGGTGTAGGTTAAATTCCATGATGTCCCCCTTGCAATGTTTTCTGATGATGGCCTCAGTCTTCTTGCCACACTGATTGGTACACCCAAAAGGTTAGATGCTTTTACAATCCAAATGTGCAAGGAATCGTGGGGCCGTAGTAGTTTTGCTAGATGCATGATAGATGTGAAGTCGGATGAGGTGCTTCGGGACAGCCTCACTGTTGAGATACCATTACTTGATGGTTCGGGTTCGACTATTGAGAAGATACGGGTTGAATACGAATGGCAACCACCTCGTTGTGACAAGTGTAAGATATTTGGTCATACGCTGACCGACTATCCTAAAGTTGTTATACCTCGTGTTCAGCCTACTAAGCCTGTATATGATAGTTTCAAGACTATTACTAACAGGAAGAAAGGAAAACAAGGTGGTTCTACAATTCCGGGTAAAGGAGGGTTTACTAAACCTGTTGTGGGTAAGCAGTTTTAGTATCAACCCAAAAAGACTCCTCCTGAACCTAAGAATGTTGGTGGCACTAAGAAGAAGACTTCTGATGTGGCTAGTTCTAGTGGTACAACGATTCCTACATCTAACCAATTTGATGCTCTCAATAAGGATGATACGGATGCGCTTGGTATTCCTACTTATGACACCAACATGGATGTGGATGCTGGATGTACAATGGAAGTTAAGGATGATGAGTCGGTTAAGATTGGTACTACATCACAAGAACCGCTTGTGAGTGATTCCATGGAAACTAAGGAAGTTGGTTCTACTCCTATAGTTGAGAAAATTAGTAAGCTTGAAAAGCTACTTATCGATGGGAAAGCTACTCTTGTGGATGATGATGGTCATCCTATTTCGTCTGCCTCTGTCACTAAGAGGGCTAACCCATTTTCCAAGGTGGGTGAAGTTGTGGTTTCTGATAGTGAGGAGGAAGAGGTTCTTAACACGTTCGACGAATCAGCAAATCTTTTTGGTGGAGGTCATGAGCGTGAAGATGAGTTTGATGACTATGATGATTACTCGAAGCAAATTTATGATCTTCCAGGGGAATTGGATGCTCTTAATGCCATTTATGGCTTTAATCTCCAAGGTCGTAGGAAGTAGCATATATTTTTGTCAGAGTCTTTCAATATTATGTGGTAGTGGTTTTGTTTTCTTATCTAGAAAATAGGAAGTATCTTGTTATGTAAGCTTTTCGCCTATGTAACGGGCTGAGATATGGGATTCACTCATATCCGTTGTGCTTAAATATTTTTTGGAGTAATATATTTACCGGGTCGTTGACCTTTTACCCAAAAAAGAATATATTAACAATCTGGTAGTCAAGCCTGATGGCCAAAATTAAATATTTACATAAATCAAGCAAACGATTTTATGAGGGATGAACTAATGAACAAAAACATAATACTCGTTTACCTAATTATCCGCAGCCATTACAACATTGTTTCATTGTTTAAGGACATAACATAACTTTCAATACACCAAAGGCTAACTGAAAGGTTTGACATGATATGCACACACATCATGTGTCGCGACTCATTCTTGAAATCTACTGTTTTAATCGATCCCGAACCTCAATGACTTTTTATTCTTTAGTTGAAACAACGATCTGAAAAAGGTCATAATGTTCATACATATCTGTAAAATAGCAAGAAAACAGAGGTATTAAGTCATATAAAATCCAATAAGGTTGTATAACAATTAAAAATATCATAAACTATGTTGTTAATTTAACATGAAATCAACACTTAACATACACATATCTCAAATACAACATCATCGTTATCAAGACTTGTAGAATCAAACGGGGTTGTATAACCATTAAAAAAATGAGAAATCAAACCTCAAATACGACACAGTACCTACATCTGTATGCAAGTTCTATCATCTCTAAACATGCTCCTACAACTAACAACAAACAAACATATATGCTGAAATAACACTACTAATGCGTACAACCTTTAGCAACTTTCTCTTGGGTAGCCTCTATTATTTTTTTTTCAGACCCGAACTATACGTAATGAGAAACTCATGTTTCCTCGCTGATAATCCAGAAAATTATTTTTTACACATTTGCCTTTACAAAAAATACAAAATAATTATTTTATTATAATTGATTAAAATACAAACTAATTAACGTGCTCTAAATGTCTTTATTTTTGGATTAAATACATAAAATCATGCATATATGCTTTATTAACTATCTAAATCATCATACAAACAAAAAGACACATCACAATAGATCATTTTATTTTATTTTTTATCAATCGAGAACAAACGATTCATTATAGGTATTTCAATGTGACTTGAAAGTTGAAACATTGACACATAACCTTGGCCTAAGACAAAATAAGAGTTGACTTAAAGATGAAATAAACAGATCCTAAATGCAGCTTTTAACACAAATATGAAGTCCTTTTCACCTTTTTATTGGCACATTTTGATGGTTCAACTTCTGGCTTATTCAAAAACAATTTTACCAGTAATCACATATCTAATAACCTTACCCAATTGCTTCTTAATAAGAAGCTTATAAAATTTGGTCGACAATATACATTGCAGGCAATTCACCATGGATTAGTTTTAGTTCTAACAACTTCCAAAACACCAATGTAATAACCATGTATATCTAAACTCTAGACAGAAACTATTAGCACCCTTTTCTTCCCTGCACAATTCTTATTATGGGCTCTGTCAACATTCACATCCATTTTCATAACCGGATAACCCAAAATTAATATCATTTAATATAGAATAGCGCATCATTATCATCAGCATCATCACCTGACCTTGAATTTACTCAACTTACATAGTAAAACACCTATGAAAGAAACACTTGAAGTTAATCCACAACTGACCTTAAAAATCAGGTTGTGCATCTATATACCTTACGTATGTGACATTTCAGCTCTTCTTTGGTGGTTCAAGCACCCTGCTGCCTGCCTACCACAACCTTCTTTGTTCTCTATCTACGGTTAAGGTTGAAACAAATTGATGAAAAACCTAATGTCAACACGGTTATAATGAGTAGTAATGTTTGATGACAACGATCCTAGAATCACTTGCATCACATCAAACATCATAGTATAAAAAATCAAGTGCCTCTTATTATAACATAAAACATAAGCAAATCTAATAATAAAATCCCAAACATAGCTAGTAGTTTCTCCAAATACCCAAAACACTAAAACTTAAAAATATCAATAATCAGATAACTATCATGTCAAAGACTCCGTAAACCTTAAATTAGTTTTATAACGTGATCAATTATAGATATTCGAGAAACAATTAATTACTAATTGTTAGTATTTTATTTATTTGACCTCAATCTCCAACAAAGAGTTTAATTTTTTTCACCTGTTATCAACAAATTTTTTCAACATTCTTCATAGGCTCTAAAATAAGCCCAGGACGATTAAACCCACAATCCAATTTATATAGTATCATAACTTCATAAGTTAGGTATTAAAATAAGCTTATCCAAACTAAGAATCCCCAATTGAACAAAAACAAATTACATAAAACTTAAATACATCCTCATTAGGTGGCGCATTTTTTTTTTAAATTATAATGACTGTTACCTAAACTTGAATGAACATCTAAAGATGATAATTTTAGCTTCTTTAAGTTGAGTATCGTCGTTTCTGTTAATGATGCATGCAGGTGGTGCCATGGCAGATAACATACATCAAGTTGGGAATGAAGTACACTCTTTACATTTTGCTAGGGGAATCGATCATAGATACATAAGTACAAGTCAGACCAAGTTACGTCAATTCAACTCTAAATTGCACCTATTTATCTACCTCTACATATTCTATGACCTCTACAATATTTTTCTCTAGTGACACGTGAGTTTTCTTCTTTGGGGTGGTGCTACTATTTGGCATGTTGTATTTGATGGTGGTGCTACTATTTGGCATGTTGTATATGTAGCACTGGAGGCCAAAATGTAGCAAAACAAATTTTATTCTTCAGCTGTTTGCTACTATTATTACTAAGAAGCAACCAGCTACCCAAGGGTGGAGTAAAATTTCTTTCACGACCAGCTACCCTATGTTGATAAAGATCTGTTCAAGATTACTATTTTGACACTTTGTTTTTATAAGGTTTATTGAGAGTCCCAATATTCACCAATATCAATTCCATTAAGCTTAATACAAATCCAAAATCCTAATTTTAACAAACATGTATTTGTTAATGAACTACGCAGAGAGCTAAACTATATAACGCGTGAAAATTGAATTATACAAAGACGCATTTTAATATGTTAGAAGCATTATTTTGGCTTTCAATATATTGACTCATTACTTCCAAACAACTCAAGCTCTGTTATTAAGTCCGCATTATCTCGTTTCTGGGGTTGATTGTCCATTCTTGCGAATGTCCACTAACATTTTTGGGTTCAGTTCCATATAATACATACATCAAATGTCAGTCACTTGTTTTAAAATCAAAATTATAATTTGTCTATTGGGGAATGAGTTGGTAAATCTAACTGTATGTGTAATCCACACATTATGGTTCTATTTTGTATGAAGGGATAACTGTTTAGGGAAAAGATACATGTGCTGGAATATATGAGCCACAAAAGCATGTTAAGGTTGGGAGAACCTTCTACAATGTCTTTTACTGTCAAGTATCGCTAACGACCAAAGTTGACGGGTTACTATACCCTTTACCCAAAAAAAACCACTATAGGTCACTAAAGATCATGGGGAACACTATCGTGTACCTTTATATAAGATGAGAAATTCGTCACTATTTTCTTGTAATCTGTCTTCCTTAGATGAAAGTTCATTCGTTGAAGCAGAATCTTCTCGAGTGGTAGACTCATAAGCTCCTCCACATCCTGATAGCATTAATAGAAAAGAATTACAAAGGTATCAGACCATTTATTGCACATTTATATATCCATGTTGTTCAAACATGAAAGCAACGATTTGCATGGTAACAGAAACTTACAAATTTCGTATTTCATAGCCAATGGAGGAGTCTATTTAAAGAGGCACATCCTTAAGTAGATATGTGAAAGGATGTTCTATATT
Organism: Artemisia argyi; assembly: GCA_030686995.1. Lineage (NCBI taxonomy): Eukaryota > Viridiplantae > Streptophyta > Magnoliopsida > Asterales > Asteraceae > Artemisia > Artemisia argyi. Next base: position 105,953,376 of record CM060696.1, read on the forward strand.
GAGGAGTCTTTTTAAATCGAGTCCTGCCAACAATTGTATCTATAGGAACGGAGTACCATTCCTACTATACGACACTATGTTTTGCAATGTGCTTTATCTTCATGTTCTTATCAGACCATGTCCTCAACTTCAGTTTAACATTTTCACTAACTGGAGAATCAATCTCCACCACTATTTCCAGTTGACCATTTGGATTACCAACAACGCGCCTTTGAGCATCAGATTCTTGACAGTCAAGTTAGCCTGGTAGCTCGGGTGCTCAAGTCAGAACTAACTCCACATGCTCCCGTGACATTGCTTCTTTCCATCCTACAGACATGAAAGCAATCACCACGGCTAGTCAGGCATCATTTTATATAAAAATATTTTTCAAGACATCAATATGAGATGAATCATAACAGTTTCGGATTGGTTTGACCCATAGCTTTGTCTAATTCTTTGATAAAAAAAGAAAAAACTTTTGTTACAATAATAATAGATATTTTTTTCAAAATATAAAACACTTTCATAAATTGTACACATTAGAAAAAGAATTTAATGTTGCACCTCTTTGTGAAAGGACTGACCTCTGGTGAAGTTTCTGATGATGGGATGCTCTCAGATATCTCAATAGGAGTGTTTGAGTCTGATTTCATCCTATTAGAGTGATCCCTTGCCCTTTGTTGCTTCTGCCGTATCTTTATTCGTCTTTTCCTTTTTATAAGGTACTTGCCTGTGTCCCACAACATAAAAATTAGGCATCATGTTAATCAAATATATATAACCAATTTGTATACTGCACCAAATACATTGGGAAATATATTGTAATTTTGGGATAACAAATCGCTTATCGAAAGATTCTCTGAAGAGTATTTACTGACGATTGGCATCTATGGACACCTTCTAAATTATATATTTCTGGATAGTTAGTAATACTTGCACAGTTGCACATACCCATCGCAGAATTGAGTTCACAAAGAAATATGTCTAGAAATATAGAAAAAAGGGTTTCAAACATCCTACTTGCTTTATTTTAAACTATACATTCTTGACGCCAGAAAACATGAATTCAATGCATCAAGAGGCCATATAAGGAAATGTTGGTTGTAAAGGCTTTGAAGCAAAATTACTCAATGTAAAGTGTGACATACCTGGTTTGATGTTGACTTTGACAGATTGTGGTCCTCCCAACACTCTCTGGTGACTTGCATACATTCAAGAAACATGAATCTTCAGAAAGATGTATGCTATAATACATATGAGAATATGAGTTATGATTATACAGATTCATAAATTAGGCAACAATGATGGGCGTGCGATCGTCCTTCAGATATCTGCGTATAAAATATAAAACAAACACTCTTTAAAACTCCCTTTATAAGAGATATAAGATAATGATTTAAAGTTTAGAGCAGCCTAAAACACTGTTGAAAGTTTGTCTTAAATTCTCTCTCATCCAAAACTATAATGCAAGTTTTGTAGCTTAACCTAAATTGGAAGTTATGGTCAAGTTCGCCATTGCTTAAGATTTTTGGATCATATTGCATATCTGCACCATAAAGTTGGCAATCGGAAAGATGAAAAAACTAAATGTTTAGTATGAAGGTATGCGTTTTAGATGTAGAATACTATAACTATAACAATGGATAGTCCACCTCACCGAAGTCTGCAACCATACACAATGTTATATATATATATATATATATATATATATATATATATATATATATATATATATATATATATATATATATATATAAGCCAACTAAGCTACTTCTCCATAGTGTACCTAAACATCTTGTTAAACTTCAACTTGTGAGGGCTCTTAGCTTATAACTCTATAGCTGGTAGCGAAAAGGAAGAGGAACAAAAGCAGTCGGGCAGCGGCTCAGGTGCACTTTTTTAAGCCAAGACAGCCACTCCGAGTACCGTTCTAGTACAATAAAAATCATACCTCACAAACTAACAACAACTACTATCAATGATCTAGCAAATTAACACGAAATTGTACCACAAGAGCACGGAATTTTTATCATACCATTTAAGACATACCACATCAATTAAAAGCACAAGAACACAAAGCCATAACTTAATTACCAAAAAAAATGATACATAAATCAAAAAGTCATAGATTAATATACCTTAAATTTATTTACCGAAAACAATACCTCATCAAATTTAGAGCAACTACAATAACACCTTCTTCAATCTACTTTTTCAATTTGATTTCAGAATGATAGAATTAGGGTTATCTCAAAATGATTTTGATTTAGGGTAATAAAAGATGTGGATGAACAATATCAATCACTCAAAAAAAAAAACCTAAATGATCCTCTATAGGGGCGATCATTACCCTAACTCTTTTCTCAATTGGCTTACACTAATTCTACCCTTTAATCTCATGATTCTTGCTTCAATTTGATCTAGTTACTGATTTCCATTCGTGTTAATTAGTGTCTGGAACAGATTTGTTGTAAGTAATTCACCTTTTCGTGAATTTGGTGTGGTCGGTTTGTTAGGGTTTCGCTTGTTTACTTATAATCGACCTCGGATCTGTTTTGATTCATAGTCGGTTTTGATTTATTATCGGTGATCGATTGTTCTTTTATCTTATTATATCTTGTGATCGACAATATTTGGTATGGGTTAGTTGTGATCTGCTCGTTATTGCTATAAACCCTAATCTTGCGATTAGGGTTCTCTTTTTTATTTGGTATTGCATCTGCTTGTTTGGATTGGTTGCTATCTATTTGAGTTGTTTTAGTGGTAGTGAGAGATGAACAAGGGTTTTTTAAGTCCTAAGAGTGTGAAGGCTAAGGTTGGTGCAAGTAGTGTTGATGGTGGTGTACTTGCTGCTCGTTTGAATGGTGATGATAAAGCTGATGTTGGTATTGATGGTAATGATGATGGTAACTCTGGTTCTAGTCAAGAGAAGCCGATTTCTCTTGATATGGATGAACAAGTGAAGCCGGTTTCACTTGATACGCATGAGAATGTTAGTGCTGGTAATTCACAACCGTCTAATGTGGAGCAATTGATTGCTAATGCGCATCAGAATTTTGATGATGCCATGAATAAAATTCAAAGTGAGATTGGTGCTAATTCTGGTCCTAATTCTCATAAGGATGACACTACTAATGGTACGGGAATGAAGTTGGTTTCTTATGCGGGTGCTACTTCTAATGAACCTCTGCAACATGTTTCAAAGTTTCGTAGGTTGGAATGTAGCAAGAAGAAGGCTGATGTTGATTTATCAGTCCCAATGAATGTTGTGCAAGAGATTCACATGAGGTTCGAGAATACTCTCTACGGATACTTCCTTGGTCGACGCCTTGCTTTTCCTGTTGTTGATTATTATGTTCGCAATGCGTGGGCTAAGTATGGTTTACAAAAGGTTATGATGAATGCTAAGGGTTTCTTTTTCTTCAAGTTTACTTCGAAGAAAGGTGTCGATGATGTCCTTGATAATGGTCCTTGGTTGATTCGCAATGTCCCTATTATACTTAAACCATGGACATTGAACACCAACTTGCTCAAAGAGGATTTGACTAACATTCCGGTGTGGGTTAAATTCCATGATGTTCCCTTAGCTATGTTCTCCGATGACGGACTTAGCCTGCTTGCTACTGTGATTGGGACGCCCAAAAGGCTAGATGCCTTTACTAGTCAAATGTGCAAGGAATCTTGGGGCCGGAGTAGCTTTGCTAGGTGTATGATTGAAGTTAAGTCGGACGAGGTATTAAAGGACAGTCTCATTGTTGAGATTCCTCTACTTGATGGTACGGGTTCGACTATTGAAAAGATCCGGGTTGAATATGAGTGGAAACCACCTCGCTGTGATAAATGCAAGGTATTTGGACATACTCTGACTGACTGCCCTAAGGTTGTTATACCTCCTATTCAGCCTACTAAGCCTGTTAATGATAGTTTCAAGACTGTCAATAACAGGAAGAAAGGAAAACAAGGTGGTTCTACAATTCCGGGTAAAGGAGGGTTTACTAAACCTGTTGTGGGTAAGAAGTTTCAGTATCAACCCAAACAGACTCCTCCTGAACCCAAGAATGTTGGTGGCAATAAGAAGAAGACTCCTGATGTGGCTAGTTCTAGTGGTACAACGATCTCTACATCTAACCAGTTTGATGCTCTTAATATGGATGATACGGATACGTTTGGTATTCCTACTGATGACACCAACATGGATGTGGATGCTGGCTGTATAATGGAAGTTAATGCGGATGCGTTGGTTAAGACTGGTACTACATCACAAGAACCCCTTGTGAGTGATTTAATGGGAACTAAGGAAGGTGGTTCTACTCCCATAGTTGAGAAAATTAGTAAGCTTGAAAAGCTACTTATCGATAGGAAAGCTACCCTTTTGGATGATAAAGGTGTTCCTATTCCGTCTGCATCTGCCAATAAGAGGGCTAACCCATTCTCTAAGGTGGGTGATATTGTGGTTACTGATAGTGATGAGGAGGAGGTTCTTAACACGTTCTACGAATCAGCAAATCTTTTTGGTGGAGGTCATGAGCGTGAAGATGAGTTGGATGACTATGATAATTACTCGAAGCAAATTTATGATCTTCCAGGGGAATTGGATGCTCTTAACGCCATTTATGGCTTTAATCTCCAAGGTCGTAGGAAGTAGGTTATATTTTTGTCCGAGTTTTTAAATGGTTTGTTTTCTTGTCTAGAAAATTGGAAGTATCTTGTTATGTAAGCCTTTCGCCTATGTAACGGGCTGAGATATGAGAATCACTCATATCCGTTGTACTTAAATGTTTTCGGAGTAATATATTTACCGGGTCGGTGACCTTTTACCCAAAAAACAATATCAATCACTCATAATAACTGGACGCAATTGATTTTGAATAGTTGATTTCTTGAAAGATTTGAATACTTTTAATTTAGGGTTTTGGGAATGTAGTTTATGTGTGTCGATGATTGTTAAGAGATTGAGTTTAATTGATTGAGGAATTATTTGGGAATTTAGGGACTTGAGGATTTTTTGGTTGTTATGATTATGAATTTTAACTTTCAACCCAAAACTTTATAAACTTTGCTCCGCCGTTTCTAATTTTTCTTTTTTTTCAGTTTTTGAAACATATATTTTTGTAAGATTTTTTCAATGTATCACAAATCAATTTCGATTTTTTTAGAAAATATGGCTAAGTTTGGAAATATTTAGGTTTTTCTTTTTTAAATATTTGTTTTAAAAAATTAACATTAATTAATTTATTACTTAATAAGGAATGATTTGATTTTTTTGAAATGAAAAAGTCCTCACTAAAAGTTTTGTTTTATTAGGTAAAAAAGATATGAAGAGCTAGAAAAAAAAACCCACGTAATCCTTTGAATGTTAAAATCAAGCCCATCATTATATTTTTCAGTTATAGTGTAAATCATTAAAGAACTTATTATGCGTGCTTAAGACTTAAATTTAAGCCATAATAGTTCTGCTAGAATAATTGAGTTATATTATTATTTTTTTTTTATGATGTAGGTCAAAGTCACTTATAATAATTTACTCATCACTAGTTTGTGTATGACAATCTACATATTATCCGATAGAAAATTAAAGATGCATTAACTTCCTAGTAGCTTTGTCAAGTTTGAAAAACAAAAAATAAAAAATTAAATAAATTAATAAAATAAATAATAAATAATAAATAAATAAAATAAGCTACTCCCTCCGTCCCATATTAAATGTCCTGTTTGAATTTTCAAAATCTTTCTTTCTTAACTTTGACCTTAAATATATATATATATTTTTTTGTGTAATATAATACTTGATACAAAATATATGAATGGATTAAGTTTTAAATATATTTTTATTGCGTATAATTTTTATCAAATAATATATAACAAAAGCAAAAATATTTAAATTCAAAGTTGGTAAAGAAAGACTTGAAAAATTAAATATGAACATTTAATATGGGATGGACTATGGAGGGAGTAATTTTTATTTAGGATGTACACTCTACTTATTAAGAGAAGATTTAATAGATCATAAAATATGAGGGAAGCCATGTTAGGTTTCACATGAGGTGGAACCCACAACATATTTGATCAAACGAAATTTACAGTTTCGTATCGTAACCAACTCCCTATAAGTACAACTATCATAGCATCTTCATATCAAAACGTGTATATTCTTCATAGTTAAGCTGAGAAAACATTTTCATAAACGTACAAAGCAACCAACACTAATTTCTCCACAAACATTAAAATTATGGGCATCATTCGTCTTCCATCTATGATTTCGAACGCAAAACACTTTAGCAAATTGCAATCACTTCGCAATAGAAACCATACGGATGTACCCAAGGGGTATCTTGCCATCTACGTTGGAGAATTTCAGAAGAGAAGATTAGTGGTTCCCATATCGTTCTTGGAACAACCTCTATTTCAAGATTTATTGCGCAAATCTGAAGAAGAATTCGGGTTTGATCATCCTATGGGAGGCCTTACCATTCACTGCACAGAAGATGCATTTATGGATCTCACTTCTAGATTGCCTATTCCATGATTCCATGTACGATGCATACAAGTGAAGAAACTGAACTCCTTCAGAGTTTTCTGGAAATGTGAGAAGTATATATATGTCACCATTTTAGAGAGGCATAGCTTCCCCTTCCAATACTTTTAGGTAACGAGTATTGCCCTTTGCAACAATCGTGTATACATTTATTTATGATCACATATATATTTATGAAGAGCAAAAATAGCTTAGTGTTCTTATTTTCAGTCATATTCTTTCATTTCTACACTTTAAAAGGAGAATATATTGATAGCATATATACCGAAGTATTTTCATATTTACTCAAGAATAGCTAGTGGTAAATTACCAAACTATTCAAATAATAAACAATGCTTTGAAATCTAGAGATTAAAATTCTTGAAGAATTTTCATTTTGTTGATGATTCAATATATGCAGTGTTCTTTTTTGTTTGTGCAAGACTTTAGACCGTCTTAAGTGAAACTAAATTTAAACGCTAAATTTCACCAAATTCCCACATATATTAATGTTTAACTAAAAGTTCATTGAAAATATTTTATATAAAATGTAAAAAAAAAGGCTAATTACTTTGTGTAAAAAGATTTATGTTTTCCACGAAAGTTGATGTCGATTTTGAGGCGTATGTCGGAAATGTCCTAACGTCCTTACCACGATAAGATTAATGATTTGTAGACAACACAATTCACTTTGTATTCAACAGAATAATCCAAATGTTTTATCTCTACTGCAAGATATGCAAAAATTGTGGGACAAAAAACCATGTTTCTTGTTACACAACAAAACTGTGTTAATTATGACTCACAATATAATCCGTTTTATAAACCAAAGCCAAAATTTCAATTTCATGTAAATCTCAATATTATGTAAATTTCAATTTTATGTAAAATTCAATTTCAGAACAAAATTTGACGCTTTTATAGCCGAAAATAATAGACAACTTGGATATTGTTCCGGTTCAATAGAAAACTATGATGTTGCCTATATTTGTTAGCAAATTAGATTGCACACGACCTGAACAATTGTATAGATTATCAATCATTAGTTATTCATATATTTTTAGAATTAATAACTACAGGAAAATCTGCCAATAGCAGCGGACAAAAGTTGATGCAGCATGACCCAATTTCGTTGTTAATCACATAGTCATGGCATTAGCAATCAAATAGGTTCGTTGCTATAGCCCATTGCTAAACCACATAATGATGGTAAATCTTGGGTCGTTGCTACTCGGAATCAAACTTATAAGTCGTTGCTATGTTGTGGTTATCAAAAGGTGGTTGCTAAATCGAAATATAGCAATTAGAGTAACATTGTTGCTATTCAAAATACTAATGATATAATGTTTGTAATCATTCTCATTTTAATTTTTCTTCTTATTTGATCCTAATTATAAAACAACTTTGATATCGATGCTTTAGATTGCAATGCAAAGAAAAATAGCAACGATTTCAAGTCGTTTCTAAATTATTTTTCTACAATAATGCATAAATTAGATCAGGTGTTTCCATTATCCTAATTATCCAAACCTGCCACTAATAAACCAGAATTTTGGACCAATAGAAAATTCAATCAGGCATAAAATTGCATCCAAGTGCAGTATATTAAGCTATATATGTTTCATCGAGTATTTGTTCAAAATAGCAATAACCAATAATTTGTAAGGGCGGCATCAACATCATTACCAAAATATAACTACCGAAAAGTTTAATAAATATGTACCAAAATGGTTAGACATCATCGAATCACTCTTTAGAAGAATTGGTATTTTGGTGTTCATTGAGCATCCTTTTTATTTTTTCTCTCATCTCATTCCCCGCATCTTTAAGTCAGCTTACAACTCTAGCATTCACTTTTTCTTTAATAATGGCCTCATTTTTTATGGGTGTTGAATTGTATGAAGTTCCTTGGCCATGCATATTTTCTGGATATATAGAGTAATTCCATGACCATATAAGTTCTTCAGCCACATTCCATTGTATTTAAACGTTTTTTGGAGTAATATATTTTACCAGGTGGAATGTCGTTTATCCAAAAAAATAATAAGTTCTTTATCGGATCAACAATGGCATTTGCGCATGCTTTATGGTTGAATGGAATATTAGAAGGTCAATCCACACCAACCCCAGCTCCTGAATCCACGCCAACATCTGCAATTTTAATAGACTCATTATGTTGTCACAACTTTTTCCGATCATATATCACACCAACCACCTTGACCTTTATTTCTCGTGTGCAACCTCTCAAACATATGAATTTTCAATGCTTGTATTCCACTTTCTTTTTCCTGCAAAACTAGGAAAATACAAAAGCTCTGATACTTAAAGCAAAGATATTACATGTCAAATAAAACTATTGTCGATCAGGGGCGGACTTATGCCTTACGAAGGCGGTGCCCGGGAACCACCTTGGACGACGAAATCTTTTAGAAGCGATGTAAAAAAAATTTCAGGAAACACCTTAGAAATTACTAGTATGTGGAAACTACCTTAGAAAACTTTTTGACAAAAAACATACTTCTAGTATAAACTTTTTTAGCCCAAAACCCAATTAGCCCAACAAAAATTAACCCATTTAATATTTATTATTAACTTTATGCAAAAGATTAGCAAATACGGTTGGAAACGAATAGTCAGCTTTGGCACACTACTACACAAAAATCTCATTTGGTACGGTTTTAAAAGCCTTTTGGTACGGTTTTAAAACCGTACCAAACACTAGCGTAATAAAAAACAAAATGAGCTTTGGTACGGTTTTGAAACCGTAGCAGAAAATGAGTATTTGGTGCGGTTTTTTTAAAAACTGTACCAAATGTCTTCAATATAAAACCCCAAATATTTTCTTTTCTGGTACGGTTTCTGTGACAACCGGCAGTTTAGGGAGCTATTTAAAAAACCCGCATTACAATTTAAGTTCGTTTATAATTTTTATTTGAAATTTTCATTTCACAACGAACTTGTAAGACCTATTTTATGGATATTTTTAATTAATGACGTTATGGAATTCGTGAATTATGTTCATAATTCATTTTTGATTTAATGAGCGGTGATGTATATTTGAATTCTCACTTGGTACTACGTTGACTTCGGCACTAGGATTACCTAACGACAGTTTTATGATTCGTCTTAACGAGTCTGACTATATTTTTAATTATTTACGAGATGTTCTCGAGTGATATTGAAGTTTAAAATGAGTTCGGGTTCGGGCCACGTGTTTTTACAATTATCCGCATTACCCGCTCCACCGTAATAATATTATTATTATTACTATTATTATTATTATTATTATTATTATTAACAAAAAAAAATAATAAATAAAAGATATTAAAGGTGTGTGTTTGGTCCGGTTTTCACACACACACACAAACCCTCACCCACACTTCATTCTCTCTCTCTAACTCATCTCCATCTCCCCCAACCTAAACCCTAGCCGCCGAACATCAATTCCGGCCACCACCGCCGCATCTCCGACCACCCAACAAAACAATTACCACCATCTTCTTCCTCTCTTCACCCTCTTTCATTTGGTATATGATACTTACCCTAGAACCTCCGTTAACACCATCAAACTTGCACTAATCCGTTCGAATTTTAATAGCTTTATTAGATCCGTGCATTTGGAGGTCCAAGAAGGTGAGAAGGAGCTATCTTTGGGTTTTGGGTGCCACGAATTGGCATTTATCCGTGGCTACACGGATTATTATGTTGAGAATCGAATTGATCTTTAATGGAAATGATGTTTTAGTGATAAAAATTAAGTTTGGTATCCGGGTTTTCGTGGTTTTGGGTATGGTTGACTCGGAACCGAGAGCTAGGCTCTCGGCTTATTTGTGGTTCGAGCCTTGTGTGGCTTTGGTTCCTTGGTGTGCTATCCGATCCGAGCTAACCGAGACCATGGGGTCTCGGGGTTTCCTTGGGTGCTCGTATGACCACGCCGAGACCCGTATTGGGGTTCTCGATTAGTTGTAGTTCGAGCCTTGAGCTCGAGGTTATTGTTGTGGTTCGACCCTTGTGGGTCGCGGCCTTTAGCCGCGTAATTATTTTTGTGGCCGATTGACCATTGGGTCGAATGGGTTAAAATGGTTACCTTGTTTTGCTCTTGTGAGCTATGTGATGATTATGTGTGGTTCGAGTCCTAGTGACTCGCGGTTTGGAGCCGAGACTCAAGTGAGTCGAGGGCTCGGGTTGGCTTGGTAAACCGACCCAAACATTAACCTTGTTAATGTTATTTCTTGAAATATTTGTGAACATAATTTTGGCATTGTTGTGGCATTTCATTTCGGCCGAATACTTTTGGTTGGGTCGAGACCATTGTGGTCACGACATTGGATATTGTTATTGGTAATTGAGGAGTTGTTGTCGATTGGTGAGTGTGATTTGGGGACCGATTGTAAGACGGTCGTTAGATTGACGGAGATAGGTTAGTCGGGTGCCGTAGTCGGACACTCATGTTGTAGCCCGTGGTTGAGATTGTGATTGGACGGAGATTGGTTATTTTATGACTTTTGCTTATATTTGGACTTGGACAATGAGCCGAGAGTCATGACTCGGACATATGACCATTTCGTATAACTCAATAACTATTAAAACTAAAACGAAAATAATAAAACTCGTAATAGTCATTATTGATAATATGAACGTTTATATGAATATATATATATATATATATATATATATATATACGTGAATAACGTATATATAACTATATAAGCGCGTATATTAATAATAATAATAATAATCACGAGTCGTATTATAAATAATACGATTAGATATATATTAGGCTACGAAAGTGGCGTAATATTATTGAACGTATTATTAATATAAAAATTGTGTTATAAAACGGGAAACTCCCGACAATTATGAAACGTTTAATAAAATGTTATTTCGGATATATAACGGTTAAACTTATTGAATTATGCGAAATTGTTGTCACTCGGGTCCAGGTAAGTTATTATTTGTGACGTTCGTGTTGTCACGGATATATGACGACTAATATAGACGTTTTCTATAATTAAATAACCACTTAACCGTAAGGTTGAGCCGGGTTATTTGGCTATACGAAATGAATATATTAGTGGGCATCGTATCCTACGACGCCCATAAGTTGTAGTATATGTAAAGTGTAATAGATTGCGAGTGTATATATCGGGAAATCTGGCCAATTTGACGATATATATGAGTAATTTATTAAACTATGATATATACTATATAGTAATTATGTGCTATGTGCCTTAGGTTGGGTGTAATCTTGGAACGGTATGTTACGTAAATAAATATGAGGATTATCAAATCGACGAATTTGGTAAACTTTAGCGATTTATTTAAATGATATATTAGGCTAATATTAGATCCATAGTTTATTTATCTTTTTATATGTGATCTTTTTGGTTTGTTTTGAGTTGACCCACTACCCGTATGGATACCAAACGCAAATACACCAAACTAATACGAAATGGATTTTCGGAAATAAAACGGATTCTCGTCTGGGTTTGGGAATATTATATATTTGAGAAAATGATTTCTGAAAGAGTTAATATTGTTAGGTCGTGCCAAGTCCGTAGTTGCTGTTTCGTGAGTTATCATACATCTTATTTCTACCTACCTCGTCTTGCTATTTTCTGGACTTGAGGTGAGTCATAGCCCCACTTTTTACTCTTGAACTATGTTTTCAATGATTGGGGTGAGAAACGTGCAAATCATTTTACGTGAACTATTATCGCTTTTATATTCTTTCTAAACTTGCTATGCGTATGGACTAGGATCTATTGTCAGCTTTTGTCACACATGTCGTGTGTACTATTCAAGGTTGACTTATTTGGTTATTGATGGATTGTCAGCTTTAGTCGTATATATGTTGTGTGTACTATTCAAGGTTGACTTATTTAGATACTATAGTGTGCACCTATAGGTTATTAATACTTCGGAGGTTATCCGAGTTATTATTGTTATTGCGGGGGCTACCCGAATATCTATGTTAGTACGGAAGGGTATCCGTGTGTTATGTTGAGAGCGGAGGGTATCCGCAGGCTTTTAGCGAATCCTTAGTCTAGCTAGCAAGCGTTTTGTGTATATGTCCACTATATTGTTAGTTGAATTTAAACCTATGATCTCACCAGCGAAAGCTGACTTTTAGCACGTTTTCTCAGGTAATTAAGTGTTGAGATGCATGCTTGGAATGGAAGGCTCGGCCAAGGCTCACGGTTTATGGATCTATTTTTCTAAACTCTGATAATTAAATTTGGACCGATTGTTACCTTATTTTGGGCCTGACTCTGAATGACGTTGGGATAATTGTAAACCTTAAAACCCCGTTTTGGTTGTGTTTTTATTATGTTTACTTTATCTCGTTCTATATTGTCTTGTGTTGGATACCAATCCTCGTAGCACCCCGAAAGCTTGTTGAGTCTTCCGCTGTATCAAATTTTGGGGGTGTTACAGATTGGTATCAGAGCCAAGGTTATAGAGAACTAGGTAAATAAACGCCTAAACTATAACCATATTTTTATAGAAAATGATCCTTGACCACCGCCCGCCAGCCCGCCAAGCCGAAGCATCTTCTATTATTTGAGGTATTATGAGATATTTGAGATGATTGTTAGATTTGAGACTTATTGAGATGATTTGAGGTTTATGGATTTTAGTAATAAGATGGCGTTCTCGAGGATTTATATGGTCTATATGTTTTATAAACATTTTAGTAATGCGGTGTTTGAAATTCTTTTATTAAGATTATATATTGAACTATTTGATGAGTATATTGGAATGGTATTATGAGTTGTGATTTAAGTTGTTTTGAAACACTTACACCTACCCTACGCCGTTGTCACAGACTATGGCCTCCCATATGCCCGATGTCGTCGAGGATATTCTTACTGCACCGGTTTTACCTGCACAGTTCACTATGGCATCTGATGACCCTTACCAGATGGCCATGTCTTCAGCTACTGTATCACAGGCAGCTTCTACTTCAGCACTACCTGCTGCATCTACGCAGGGACCCTCATATTCTTTAGGGCTCCCTGGTACATCGAGGCAGCTTACTCTTCATCAGGCTTTGGCTCATGTGGCACCACGCTTTGCCCACCGAGCTATGGCACGCATGTCGGTACGCCCTACTCCATTACCTTTACAGATTGATGCTCATTCTCTTCTGTCTGAGGCGCCACCCACATCATTGCATCGTCGTCCTAGATCACCTACTACATCTCCACATGGTTCACCTAGTAGGAGACGACGAGTGATGAGGTACTCTTCCGATGAGGAGGAGGAGGAGTACGAGGGTGAGGATGAGGCTGATGACCCTGAGCGGGAGGATGACCCTCAGGAGGCTGAGCAGGGTGATGATGATGACCCTGAGGAGGAGGATGACCCTCAGGAGGATGAGATGCCTGATGATGATGATGATGAGTTAGCACCACCAGCTCAGGCTGAGGAGCCTGATTCACCTGTACACCCGATTGAGCCTGATTCACCTGATCATCCGTTCTTGTTTGAGCTGCCACCTGGTAGTCCCGTTGAGTCGGATGCATCTTCTGAGGTTTCTACTGAGCATGCAGAGTTGGGTGAGGTTGGCAGGTTGTGGGCTCGGATTACTGAGCTTAGTGACAGAGTTGCACGTGTATCTGATCGACTTGAGAGAGTTATTGGAGAGTTTTTAGCGGATTTGAGAGTTGACTTGACTATCGTGGTGGGCAGGACTACTGAGCTGAGGAGAGTTTTGATGGATGTCCACGAGCATATCAATAGTTTGCAGCGAGGATTTGTTACTGCTCGTGAGGCCGACCGCAAGCTTTGGCAAAGGAATGCCGAGCTAGAGAAGGAGGTGGCTGACCTCAAGAGAGACCGAGACACCCATAGCGTGGAGCTAGGATCGTTATGGAGGGATCTTGATAGCTTGAGGCAGGAGATGAGGAGCCTCCGCCAGCCACGTGGCTAGTTGGTTGGGTTATGTTATATTTTTGCTTTCTTAACCGAGGAGTGTTCGGTTAGAAAAGCTATTTATCATATTTTGATGTATTTTGCTCAGTATTCGTCTCTTTTGGAACGATTAGTATGTTTTGTGTTATCTATTAGTCGGAACGATGTTAGACCGCTATTGTATGGTTGATGATTATTAGTATATGGTATTATGTGATTTTGGGTGTTATGGAAATTGAGTCCTTATTCGCTTTATTGATGTTACGTGGTGTATTGTTGCTATTCTTTCCATGATTGGTTTCGTTGAAATGTTTTGTTGAGCATATCGATAAGTTCTATTGGAGACTCATGAACTTGTATGATGTTACAGATCAATGGCACCACGTCGAAACCCTGTTAGGTCTACCAGAACTGGTCCTGCTGTGACTACTCCTGGTCGCCGAGGTCGTCGACCTACTCGAAATGTTGAGACCCCGACTCCTGACAACCTGGACACCACAAACCGCAACAACAGGAATCAAAATGTTGATGTTCAGGGAGACAATGATCATGTTCCACTTAATGCACCTACTGTGGATCAAGCAATGATCAACCAACTCGTGGAGCAAAGAGTTGCTGAACTACTAGCTGAGTCAAATCATTCCAACAATTCTGCTGGAACTTTTCCACCTGTTCGTGCTAATGGATGTCAATACAAGGAATTCAAGATTTGTGGACCCATTGAGTTTGGTGGAACTGAAGGAGTGGTTTACTTAGTCAGATGGATTGAGAAGACTGAGTCAGTGTTCAATGTCAGTGGTTGTGCGGAGAATGCGAAGGTAAAGTTTGCTTCTTTTACTTTCAAGGATGAAGCTTTGACTTGGTGGAACAACTACCGAAATGCAGTTGGGAGTGATGTAGCGTATGCTATGACTTGGAAGCAATTTAAGTCTTTGCTGATTCAGACTTATTGCCCAAGGAATGAGGTCAAGAAGCTAGAGATTGAGTTTTGGAACCACAAGGTGAAAGGTACTGACATGGCAACTTACAATCGTCGTTATCAGGAGTTAGCCTTGTTGTGCCCAGATATGGTGAAAACTGAGACTCAAAAGATCGAGAGGTATACTGACGGGTTGCCTGTAGCTACGAGGAATGATGTGATTTCTGCTAGGCCTACAAACATCCATGAGGCAATCACAATTGCTCAACAACTTATGGATTCGTTGGAATTAGAAGAAGCTGATAAGGAGAAGAATGGAAAGAGAAAGAGAGACCGTCACTCTAAGAGTAATGATCACCGAAGCAAGAGACAAGCTAAGGCTTATGCTATTGGGAATGGAGATAAGAAGAATCAGAACGGTGATGCACCCAAGTGTGATCGTTGCCACCAGCACCACACTGGATGGTGTAGTGTGAAATGCCAGAATTGCTCAAAGAAAGGACACACAGCTAGGGATTGTAGAGCCCGACCTCTTGCTATGGTTCAAGCTGCTCCTGAGATGAGAAATAAGGCAGATGTTACTTGTTATGGGTGTGGAAAGAAGGGACACTATAGGAATGAGTGTAGAAAATCGCGGAACCGTGGAAATCAAGGCTCGGGTGGTAATGGGTACAATTATGGAAACCGTGGAACTGGAGGAAACCGTGGACGACAAGATAATGGGGACCAACGTGTGGAAGCTGGAGCTGCTCAGGGAAGAGTGTATGCACTCGGGAACGAGAGAGGAGAAGATCCGAACGTCGTTACTGGTACGTTCCTTCTCAATAATCGTTATGCTTCCATACTATTTGATACTGGTGCCGATAGAAGTTTTGTGTCCACTACGTTTGCACCCTTACTAGAAAAACCCCCGATGGCCTTAGGAATTGGATATGATATTGAGTTAGCAAATGGAAACATAGAAAGGATTAATACCATCATTCGCGGTTGTACGTTAAATTTCTTGAACCACCCTTTCAACATAGATCTTCTACCCGTCACGTTAGGAAGTTTTGACGTTATCATTGGTATGGACTGGTTGTCGAAGTATCGTGCTCACATACTTTGCGACGAGAAGATCGTGCGTGTACCATACGGAAAGGAAGTCCTAAATATATTAGGAGACTGAAAGGATTCTAGGAGCCCATCCCGATTAGCAGTCATATCTTGCACAAAGTTACCGAAGCTAATGGAGAAGGGATGTTGTCTTTTCTTAGCCCAAATTTCTGAGAAGGGAGAGACGAAGAAAAAGGAAAGGTGCATTGGAGATGTGCCTATAGTTCGTGATTTTCCTGATGTGTTTCCCGATGACTTGCCAGGAATCCCGCCGACTAGACAAGTAGAGTTTCAGATTGAGTTGATACCTGGAGCTGCACCTGTAGTACGAGCACCCTATCGTCTTGCACCTACCAAACTGGAAGAGTTGTCGAAACAATTGGCGGAGTTAGCCGAAAAAGGATTCATAAGACCAAGTTCTTCACCTTGGGGAGCCCCAGTCTTATTTGTGAAGAAGAAGGATGGATCGTTTCGTATGTGTATTGATTATAGAGAGTTGAATAAGTTAACGGTGAAGAATCGATACCCGTTACCTAGGATCGATGACTTGTTCGATCAACTTCAAGGATCGAGTGTGTATTCGAAGATCGATTTGAGATCGGGATATCATCAACTTCGAGTTCGCGAGGAAGATATTCCGAAAACAGCTTTCAGAACCCGTTACAGGCATTACGAGTTTCAGGTGATGCCGTTTGGGTTGACTAACGCACCAGCAATATTCATGGATCTCATGAATCGTGTGTGTAAACCTTACTTAGACAAGTTTGTGATTGTATTCATCGATGACATTCTGATTTATTCAAAGAGTGAGAAAGAGCATGAGGAGCACCTAAGACTCATTTTGGAATTGCTCAGGAAGGAGAAACTTTATGCCAAGTTTTCGAAATGCGAATTTTGGATTCCGACGGTACAATTTTTGGGTCATGTGATTGATAGACAAGGAGTCCATGTGGATCCTGCTAAGATTGAGGCGATAAAAGATTGGGCTGCACCTACAACCCCAACCGAAGTTCGTCAATTTTTGGGTTTAGCTGGTTATTACCGAAGGTTCATTGAGGGATTTTCGAAGATAGCTAAACCATTGACCAAATTAACTCAAAAGAGTGTTACGTATGAATGGGGAGATAAAGAAGAGGAAGCGTTTCAATTGCTTAAGAAAATGTTGTGTAGTGCTCCTATCTTAGCGTTACCGGAAGGTAACGAGGATTTCGTCGTCTATTGTGACGCCTCACATAAAGGATTGGGAGCCGTGTTAATGCAACGAGAGAAGGTGATAGCTTATGCTTCACGACAGCTCAAAAAGCATGAGAAAAACTACACTACCCACGATTTGGAGCTAGGTGCTGTAGTTTTCGCTTTAAGAATATGGAGACATTACTTGTACGGAACCAAGTGTGTTGTGTTTACTGACCACAAAAGTCTACAACACATCTTGAATCAAAAAGAGCTCAATGACGTTGGATTGAGTTGCTAAGCGATTATGATTGTGAAATTCGCTACCACCCTGGTAAAGCAAACGTTGTTGCTGATGCTCTTAGTCGAAAGGAAAGAGTACCACCATTACGAGTTAGGTCATTGGGAATGACTATCGTATCGCCATTACCGTCTCAAATACTTGAAGCTCAAACGGAAGCGTTGAAAGCAGGAAATAGATCTGCCGAGAATATATTTGGGATGGCTGATAATGAGAAAGGATTTGTTAAGCGTTCTGATGGATTATTATGTTTTGGAGATCGGATTTGGGTACCTTTATATGGAGAAATTCGGGAATTGATTATGCATGAGTCGCATAAGTCAAGGTACTCCATTCATCCTGGTTCCGATAAAATGTACCAGGATCTTAAGAAGTTCTATTGGTGGCCGAATATGAAGGCAGATATAGCATCGTACGTTAGTAAGTGCTTGACATGTGCTAAGGTTAAGGCTGAACACCAGAGACCGTCAGGATTACTAACGCAACCAGAACTTCCAGTCTGGAAATAGGAGCGGATTACTATGGACTTCATTACCAAATTACCGAGGACAGCTAGCGGTTGTGACGCTATCTGGGTAATTGTGGATCATCTGACAAAGTCTGCTCATTTCTTAGCTATTAGTGAAGATGATAGTGTGGATAAGCTTGCAAGGTTATATGTGAAGGAAATTATTTCGCGTCATGGAGTCCCGATATCTATTATTTCGGATCGTGATAGTCGTTTTACGTCAGCTTTGTGGCGATCACTTCAAACGGCTTTGGGGACGAGGCTTGATATGAGTACTGCATATCATCCCCAAACCGATGGTCAAAGTGAGAGGACCATTCAGACGTTAGAGGATATGCTTCGTGCATGCATCATAGACTTTGGTAAAGGCTGGGAGAAGTATTTACCCCTTGCGGAATTCTCCTATAATAATAACTACCACACAAGTCTTAAGGCTGCACCATTCGAAGCTTTGTATGGCAGAAAGTGTCGTTCGCCTATTGGTTAGGCAGAAGTTGGAGATAGTCAACTTACAGGCCCTGAGCTTATTTTGGAAACTACAGAGAAAGTAACTCAGATTCGTGATTGGTTGCAAGTAGCCAGGGATAGGCAGAAGAGCTATGCCGATCAGAGACGTAAACCTTTAGAGTTTCAGGTTGGAGACAAAGTGATGCTGAAAGTCTTGCCTTGGAAAGGTGTAATACGTTTTGGGAAACGTGGTAAACTTAACCCACGCTACATTGGACCATTCTTGATCTTAGAAAGGATTGGGCCCGTGGCTTATAGGTTGGAATTACCATCCAAACTGAGCAAAGTTCACGACGTGTTTCACGTGAGTAATTTGAAGAAATGTCTTTCTGATGAAATGCCCGTCATTCCAATGAGGGATATTCGTGTTGATGAGAAACTGAATTTCGTGGAAGAACCGATTGAGATTTTAGATCGTGAAGTTAAACGACTCAAGCGAAGTCGCATTCCGCTCATCAAGGTTCGTTGGAATTCCCGACATGGACCAGAATTTACGTGGGAACGTGAGGACGAGTTCAGGAAGAGATATCCGAAGCTTTTCACTTCGTAGATGAATTTTTTCCGAGTGAAACCCGGGACGGGTTTCCTTCTGAGACGGGGAGGATGTGACAACCGGCAGTTTAGGGAGCTATTTTAAAAACCCGCATTACAATTTAAGTTCGTTTATAATTTTTATTTGAAATTTTCATTTCACAACGAACTTGTAAGACCTATTTTATTGATATTTTTAATTAATGACGTTATGGAATTCGTGAATTATGTTCATAATTCATTTTTGATTTAATGAGCGGTGATGTATATTTGAATTCTCACTTGGTACTACGTTGACTTTGGCACTAGGATTACCTAACGACAGTTTTATGATTCGTCTTAACGAGTCTGACTATATTTTTAATTATTTACAAGATGTTCTCGAGTGATATTGAAGTTTAAAATGAGTTCGGGTTCGGGCCACGTGTTTTTACAATTACCCGCATTACCCGCTCCACCGTAATAATATTATTATTATTATTATTATTATTATTATTATTATTATTATTATTATTATTATTATTATTATTATTATTATTATTATTATTATTATTATTATTAACAAAAAAAAAATAATAAATAAAAGATATTAAAGGTGTGTGTTTGGTCCGGTTTTCACACACACACACAAACCCTCACCCACACTTCATTCTCTCTCTCTAACTCATCTCCATCTCCCCCAACCTAAACCCTAGCCGCCGAACATCAATTCCGGCCACCAACGCTGCATCTCCGACCACCCAACAAAACAATTACCACCATCTTCTTCCTCTCTTCACCCTCTTTCATTTGGTATATGATACTTACCCTAGAACCTCCGTTAACACCATCAAACTTGCACTAATCCGTTCGAATTTTAATAGCTTTATTAGATCCGTGCATTTGGAGGTCCAAGAAGGTGAGAAGGAGCTATCTTTGGGTTTTGGGCGCCACGAATTGGCATTTATCCGTGGCTACACGGATTATTATGTTGAGAATCGAATTGATCTTTAATGGAAATGATGTTTTAGTGATAAAAATTACGTTTGGTATCCGGGTTTTCGTGGTTTTGGGTATGGTTGACTCGGAACCGAGAGCTAGGCTCTCGGCTTATTTGTGGTTCGAGCCTTGTGTGGCTTTGGTTCCTTGGTGTGCTATCCGATCCGAGCTAACCGAGACCATGGGGTCTCGGGGTTTCCTTGGGTGCTCGTATTACCACGCCGAGACCCGTATTGGGGTTCTCGATTAGCTGTGGTTCGAGCCTTGAGCTCGAGGTTATTGTTGTGGTTCGACCCTTGTGGGTCGCGGCCTTTAGCCGCGTAATTATTTTTGTGGCCAATTGACCATTGGGTCGAATGGGTTAAAATGGTTACCTTGTTTTGCTCTTGTGAGCTATGTGATGATTATGTGTGGTTCGAGTCCTAGTGACTCGCAGTTTGGAGCCGAGACTCAAGTGAGTCGAGGGCTCGGGTTGGCTTGGTAAACCGACCCAAACATTAACCTTGTTAATGTTATTTCTTGAAATATTTGTGAACATAATTTTGGCATTGTTGTGGCATTTCATTTCGGCCAAATACTTTTGGTTGGGTCGAGACCATTGTGGTCACGACATTGGATATTGTTATTGGTAATTGAGGAGTTGTTGTCGATTGGTGAGTGTGATTTGGGGACCGATTGTGAGACGGTCGTTAGATTGACGGAGATAGGTTAGTCGGGTGCCGTAGTCGGACCCTCATGTTGTAGCCCGTGGTTGAGATTGTGATTGGACGGAGATTGGTTATTTTATGACTTTTGCTTATATTTGGACTTGGACAATGAGCCGAGAGTCATGACTCGGACATAAGACCATTTCGTATAACTCAATAACTATTAAAACTAAAACGAAAATAATAAAACTCGTAATAGTCATTATTGATAATATGAACGTTTATATGAATATATATATACGTGAATAACGTATATATAACTATATAAGCGCGTATATTAATAATAATAATAATCACGAGTCGTATTATAAATAATACGATTAGATATATATTTGGCTACGAAAGTGATATTATTGAACGTATTATTAATATAAAAATTGTGTTATAAAACGGGAAACTCCCGACAATTATGAAACGTTTAATAAAATGTCATTTCGGATATATAACGGTTAAACTTATTGAATTATGCGAAATTGTTGTCACTCGGGTCCAGGTAAGTTATTATTTGTGACGTTCGTGTTGTCACGGATATATGACGACTAATATAGACGTTTTCTATAATTAAATAACCATTTAACCGTAAGGTTGAGCCGGCTTATTTGGCTATACGAAATGAATATATTAGTGGGCATCGTATCCTACGACGCCCATAAGTTGTAGTATATGTAAAGTGTAATAGATTGCGAGTGTATATATCGGGAAATCTGGCCAATTTGACGATATATATGAGGAATTTATTAAACTACGATATATACTATATAGTAATTATGTGCTATGTGCCTTAGGTTGGGTGTAATCTTGGAACGGTATGTTACGTAAATAAATATGAGGATTATCAAATCGACGGATTTGGTAAACTTTAGCGATTTATTTAAATGATATATTGGGCTAATATTAGATCCATAGTTTATTTATCTTTCTATATGTGATCTTTTTGGTTTGTTTTGAGTCGACCCACTACCCGTATGGATACCAAACGCAAATACACCAAACTAGTACGAAATGGATTTTCGGAAATAAAACGGATTCTCGTCCGGGTTTGGGAATATTATATATTTGAGAAAATGATTTCTGAAAGAGTTAATATTGTTAGGTCGTGCCAAGTCCGTAGTTGCTGTTTCGTGAGTTATCATACATCTTATTTCTACCTACCTCGTCTTGCTATTTTCTGGACTTGAGGTGAGTCATAGCCCCACTTTTTACTCTTGAACTATGTTTTCAATGATTGGGGTGAGAAACGTGCAAATCATTTTACGTGGACTATTATCGCTTTTATATTCTTTCTAAACTTGCTATGCGTATGGACTAGGATCTATTGTCAGCTTTAGTCACACATGTCGTGTGTACTATTCAAGGTTGACTTATTTGGTTATTGATGGATTGTCAGCTTTAGTCGCATATATGTTGTGTGTACTATTCAAGGTTGACTTATTTAGATACTATAGTGTGCACCTATAGGTTATTAATACTTCGGAGGTTATCCGAGTTATTATTGTTATTGCGGGGGCTACCCGAATATCTATGTTAGTACGGAAGGGTATCTGTGTGTTAGGTTGAGAGCGGAGGGTATCCGCAGGCTTTTAGCGAATCCTTAGTCTAGCTAGCAAGCGTTTTGCGTATATGTCCACTATATTGTTAGTTGAATTTAAACCTATGATCTCACCAGCGAAAGCTGACTTTTAGCACGTTTTCTCAGGTAATTAAGTGTTGAGATGCATGCTTGGAATGGAAGGCTCGGCCAAGGCTCACGGTTTATGGATCTATTTTTCTAAACTCTGATAATTAAATTTGGATCTATTGTTACCTTATTTTGGGCCTGACTCTGAATGACGTTGGGATAATTGTAAACCTTAAAACCCCGTTTTGGTTGTGTTTTTATTATGTTTACTTTATCTCGTTCTATATTGTCTTGTGTTGGATACCAATCCCCGTAGCACCCCGAAAGCTTGTTGAGTCTTCCGCTGTATCAAATTTTGGGGGTGTTACAGTTTCTTAATAAACCGCACCTAAAAACTGTTTTTTCAAAAAAAATATTATTTTCCAAAACCTGTATCCAAACACTACCATAAACCTGTATACAAACACTACCAAAAACCTGTACCATAATCGTTTTCGCAGCAGACCCAACATTTCAACATGCACAAACAATACTTAACAAACTTAACATTTTATATTAATATCAACCAACGCAACCATCTGAGTTACACAAAAGTGTTATTATCGTTTAAACGTCATCATCACCAAAATATAAAAGTATTATCCATTACAATCGTTATACGTCATCATCGCCAAAATATAAAACCTGGACTACTAGGGAGCCGTTGTATCTAAAGGACGTACAACATCCCTATAAAACTCGTTCAGTATTAGATTAGCCACTTGGTCGATCTCCCGCGGTTGTAAACGGCGTGTATCATTCCAAAGCCACAAAAACAAATATAGATATAATTAGTCATATTTTTTCGCAATAAAACCAACAAAGTTCAGTCCAAATTGCATATAACATGTTAGTTCAAGTAACCATATTGCATATAACATGTTAGTTCAACCCATTTGACACCCGTGGCTGCAATAGCAGCCGACCCGCTGCAATTCCAGCAACCCATTATCTCAACAGTAGCCTGTTCTGCAAAAGCGATCCCAAATACCCTATTTATAATTTAATTATGGATACTGACGTAGTTGTTTATAAAAACAGTAATGCAAAACGATATGCATATTGTGTACGTCCGCAAACACATGCTAGTACTGGTTAGCCCAAGTAAGATCAAGCTAGAAATGAATAGCTACAAATTTAAACCATCCTAACATAATCGGCTAATTGACAATAAATTATTTTCGAATTAAAGACCACATAGCAGCCTGACCCATTTGACACAACTTATTACTTGCATATCAGATACATAAACATACTAACATCTCTATAATAAGAAATCAATGAACAAATGTTGTTTCTTTTTTTGTTGACTTAATATATGACTACCAGTTTACAGATACAAATTCCACCAAATGACACACCTTTACTCATCCTCATTAATCATACCAACCTTATTCATAACAGCAGCGGCGGACCTAGACCAAAAACCAAGGTGGTTCCTTGATTACTCAAGGTAAAAAGGATTTAACCGGTCAACCTATCAACTTGTCTATATGTGAGTCAGGTCGGGACAAATACTCACATTTATCACAACTACCGCAGTGAAGCGAAACAATACAATAAATATGGGCCAAGAAATATTTCAACGTTTAGCACAAAACAAATACAGAATGCAAATTTCTTTCTCAACGCCATTGAACCACACAAAAACTTGGCTATTCAAATACACTAATAAACTTTTAACAAACAAACAAACAATCATTTTAATATAATAACGAAACAGCGTGATAACTTACCTAAAGCAATACATTATGATGTAAAGACTATAAAAATAGTTTGAATGCATATAGTTTTCAAGTGCTAGAGACATTTTTATGTAAAAAGTAAATGACTTGCATAACATTTGCTAAAGAATACACTCTCGTTTCCTTTTTTTGGTGTTTAAAATATATAAAAGATACTTGGTGCAGTGAAAAGTTAAAACTCAGTTTCACACTTAACACAAATGAACCTATATATTATATATTAAATTATCTACTCTTTCTAAAAGGACAAAGAGTCACATACTCCCAATAACTTTTCTTTTTCATCTTCTCTGTAAATTCCGGCAACAATGGCCGACAATTTTTCGACTGGTTCTCTTTAATTCTTCCATTTTTCTTTCTTATTTATATCTTTTCATCTTCTCTTTAATTCTTAATACTCTTTTCTTGATCGCTCACTTTTTCCTGCAAGCAAAAGTATAATTAACAACTGAATATATTTATTAATTTACTTTTTTGTTAACACTATGAATTATATAATATATATACATACCTTCGTTTGGCGCCGGGTGCATCAACCCATAATGCTTCATCATGGTCGGATCGTAAGTATATGGTGTTACCATCTATCGGTGGAATACCCACTGAAAATGGTGGTAGCTCGTCAAACTGGTCGTATTCTTCTTCGTCAACAACATTATCAACACCAAGTATATGTTGTTTACCAGGCATAACGATGTGCCATCTTGGATTGCTAGGGTCTTGAACGAAAAATACTTGTGTGGCTTGCTTGGCGAGAATGAAGGATTCAGACACATAACCGTCAGCTTCAAGGTCGGTAAGTGTGAAACCATAGTCGTCAACTTTAACACCCGAGCTATTATTCACCCACTTACACTTAAACAAAGGTATTTTGAAAGAATAATAATCCAACTCCCAAATTTCTTGAATCACCCCGTAATACGACTTTTTGGGAATCCCTGTGGAGGCTATCACTGTAACTCCGCTATTTTGCATTGTAGTATTTTCATCTCGCATCTTTGTGTAAAATGTATAGCCGTTAATGTCGTATCCTTGATATGTTTTTACTAGCAATCTCAGACCCTCTCCTAGCCGTTCCACTATTTTATCGACTTTTGGTTAACCTACGTTTGCTGCTACTTTGTCTTTTAGCCAAGTAGCAAACTGCTCATTATGCATCTTCGTATACCATGTCTCCGTTCTACCAATGTTTTCTGCACGCAACATTTCCATATGCTCATGAATGAAAGGAGCAACACATGTCATATGTTCAAGGACTACAAAATGTGCAGTCTTGAAAAGCTTTTGATTTGGGCTAGACTGTTTCGGTCCAACTGTACCGACCCCATGAAGTCTACCTACATGATGACTTTGAGGAACACCATTACCTTTGACACCTTCCAAATAGTTGGTATAATAGTCTATCACCTCCTCGGAAGCATATCCTTCAACAATACTACCCTCGGGTCAAGACCGGTTCCTTACATACCCCTTCACGATGCCCATATATCTCTCAAAAGGATACATGTAACGTAAAAATACTGGACCACAAGCCTTAATTTCACTGACGATATGAGATACCAGGTGAACCATGACATCGAAAAAGACGGCGGGAAGTACATATCTAATTGACCTAAAGTAATGATAATATCTCTTTGCCATGAATCCAAAATTTCAGGGTCAATCACTTTCGAGTGAATCATGTTAAAAAACAAACAAAGTTTTGTGATTATATGTCAGACATGCTTTGGTAACAAACCACGAATTGCGATGGGAATCATATGGGCCATTAAAATATGACAATCATGTGACTTCATTCCTTGCAGCTTACAGTCTTTCATGGATACCAAGCTCCTAACATTCGCTGAATAGCTAGATGGAACCTTAATATCATGTAAGCATTTACAAAATTGGGTCTTTTATGCTTTCGACATGGTATAACAAGCTGGTGGTAGGTACCTGCATTTTTTGTCATTCTCAATAAGGGCGAGTTCTAATCGGATTCCCCATGAGACCATATCTTTTCGAGCATTAATGCCATCTTTAGTTTTTCCAGGAATATTCAACAGTAACCCCATCAAGCTGTCACATACGTTCTTCTCAATGTGCATAACGTCGATACAATGTCGTACTTCTAAATCCTTCCAATATTCTAACTTCCAAAAAATTGACTTTTTTTTCCACGTTCCTTGTTCAATTTGACATCCTTTTCCTTTTCCAAACATAGTGTTTAGACTAGAAACTCGAGAAAGTGCAGTATCTCCACTAAATCGTGTCCTGACTCGTCCAAACTCCGTACATCCATCAAACTCTGAACTCATATAACGATACTGGTGATTAGTTGGAAGGGATCTTCGATGGCCCATGAATACGGTTTTCTTGCAATTGTCTAACCACCTTGAGGATGTCTCATCTTCACAAATCGGGCATGCCTGTTTACCTTTTGTGCTGTATCCTGACAAATTTCCATATGCCGAAAAATCATTTATGGTGTAAAAAATCATGGCTCGCAATATAAATTTTTCTTTCTTATACGCATCATACATTTCTTTACCCGGTTTCCATAATTTTTTCATATCATCAATCAGAGGAGACAAATATACGTCAATGTCATTACCAGGTTGTTTTGGACCAGAAATTAATAATGACATCAAAATGTATTTACGTTTCAAGATAAATTTATTGTGAGTTTTAAGATAAATTTATTGTGGTTGTTGTTGGAGTGTTTAATGTAATAGAAAGATTTGAGTTGAGGATAAGTAAATATGGTGTATTGAATGATAGTGTGTGTGGGTGTTGGGTGTTGGGAGGTAGGAGACAACAGGTATCCGTTGGGGTTAGGTGGGATTTTGTGATTGGCTTCTGGTGCGGTTTATAAAAAACCGTAGCAAAAAAAGATAATTTAGTGCGGTTTCAAAAATTACAGTAGCAAAATGCAAATATTTGGTGCGGTTTTAAAAATAACCCTACCTAATAACAAAAACTACCACCAAATACGTTTTGCTTGGTACGGTTTTTATAAGAACCGCACCAATTGATTTTTTTGGTACGGTTTTTCATCTAACCGTATACCAAAAAAGATTTTGTGTAGTAGTGGCACTTTGGAAGCATAGACGGAATGGACAGATGGCTCAAATGAAGAATTTGATTAGTGACTCATCTTCTATTATTTTATAATTTTAAGATCTCATCAATCATCTTCTCACTATATAATTGTAAGGTTTTTTTTCTTTCTTATATATACATAGTTTACTGTTTAGTGTTTACTTATTTAGTTATTCTTCATATGGCATAAGTGATAAGTGGATTGTTGATTTGTTGTATGAGTGGTATGACTAATATACTAATTACTAGAATTGTTATTTTGTTAGATTATTTATTTGGATTTTAGGGTTTATTGTTTAGGTTAAGATATTATGTATCATATATGTGATTAATTGATCATTGATTAATATTTGAATTTTGGTATTTGTTCTAGTTAAAATGTTAGAATTCTTAATCAAAAAAGGAGTATCTAGTTCAACCTCAAAAGATGGAGATAAGAAGCAAAGAAAGTATATGAAAATTGATTTAAAAGATCTACCTGTTGATCCGAAAGATCGAAAAAGTATAGATGAGTACCATGTAAATCAACGAGATGAGATTAGACGAGCATATTTGATAGAGGGGCCTTTCCAACCTGAAAATCATAATTTCAAAGTTAGAGATATCGGAGGTAAACCTCGTTGATTTGTTAGTTCATGGTTTGCTGATTATAAATATTGGTTGGAATATAGTATAAAAGAGGAAGCTGCTTTTTGCTTATGTTGTTATCTATTCAATTCTGAGATAAAATGTGAAGGCGGGTCGGATAATTTTGTTAAAGATGGATTTAGAGCTTGGAATAGGAAGTCGGGGCTAGATGAACATAATGTAGGAAAGCCATACATTCTTGCAGTAGAAAAATGTCAAAGCTTGATGAACCAAAAACAATCAATCATAACTGCATTTGATTATCAAACTTTACTAGAGAAAAATGAACATTATATCCATTTATGTTGTTCAATTGATGTTGTTAGATTTTTATTGAGACAAGCATTATCTTTTCGTGGTCATGATGAAACGGAAGAGTCACCTAACAAAGGTAACTTTCTTGAACTTTTAAGATGGTTAGGAAAACGATGTGATGTAGCATGGCGTGCGGCATTAAAGAAGAAAAAAAATGACATGTGGTAAAATTCAAAATGATATTGCAATTGCGTGTGCGGATGAAATAATCAATGCTATTAAAGTAAAGCTTGGAGACGATTTGTTTGCAATTTTTGTAGATGAGTCACGCGATGTGTCTTGTAAAGAGCAAATGGCATTGGTTTTACGGTTCGTAAATAAAAAAAGGGAAAGTTGTGGAAAGGCTTGTTGGTATTAAGAAGGTTGAGGATACTTCGGGTTTAGCACTAAAGAATTATGTTTGTGAAATGCTAAGGAAATTGAAGTTGAGTCATACTAGAATTCGAGGACAAGGTTATGATGGAGCTAGTAACATGAGTGGTGCATCAATGGCTTGAGGATCTTAATTCAAAATGATGCACCATCTGCATACTTTGTTCATTGCTTTGCTCATCAATTACAATTAGCACTTGTGTTTGTTGCAAAGAATCATGGTAAAATTAATGATTTCTTTTATACCGTTACTCGTTTGTTGAATCTTGTTGGATCTTCCTATAAACGAGGGGACAAATTAAGGGAGAAACAAGCAACCAACATTGTAGCATCATTAGCACAAGGTTTGTTTAAACTATATATTACTTACTTAGTTGGGGCATAGGGCCTTTTTTGTATTATATGAATTTACTTGAGCTAACTAAATAATACTTTTGTACTATTGCTTTTTAGGTAATCTTGAAAGTGGTAAAGGGATGAATCAAGAATATGGTGTAAAAAGACCATGTGACACTAGATGGGGTTCTCATTATGGTTCACTATTAAATATCAAGAAAATATATTCTTTTTGGGTAAAGGGGAGTAATCCTGCACCCTAGTAATAATATAAACCAAAATGTTTGAGTACAATGGATATGGGTGAATCCCATATCTCAGCCCGTTACATAGGCAAACAACTTACATAAAAGATACTTCCTATTTTCTAAACAAGAAAACACACCATTACTCACATGACAACATAAGACATAATGAAATAAAATTACTTCCTATGACCTTGAAGCCTAGTGCCATAGATGGCATTAAAAACATCCAAATTCCCTAGAAGATCATAAACATGGTTCGCATAGTCATCGTAATCATAGTCATCATCAGCATCTTCAAACTCTTGGCCACCACCACACAAATTAGCAGACTCATCAAAAGGGTTAGCCACCTCTTCTTCAGAATCCGAAAGCACAATCTCTCCCTTCTTAGAAAAAGGGTTAACCCTCTTAGTAGAAAAGGTGGGAGGAGAAGAAGAAACACCAGTGGTAGGAGCCACAACCGACTCCTTCTTTTTAAAATCACTCACAAGAGGAGCTTGTGAAACATTACCAATCTTAATAGACTCTTCCTCATTAACTTCCATTGTATTACCTGTCTTAGTAGACTCATCCACAGTAACTTCCATTGTACGACCAGCATCTACATCCTTGTTGTTGTCATTAGACGGAATGCCAAAAACATCCGTATCATCCATATTATGAGCAGCAAACTGATTAGATGTAGAAATCTTCGTTTCACTCATACTAGGCACATCAGAGGCCTTCTTCTTAGTGCCATCCACCTTCTTAGGTTCAGGAGGATTCTTTTTGGGTTGATACTGAAACTGCTTACCCACAATAGGTTTATTAAACCCTCCTTTACCCTGAGTAGTAAGACCACCTTGCTTACCCTTCTTTTTATTATTGACAGTCGTAAAACCATCATTAACAGGCTTAGTAGGCTGAACTGGAGGTGCAACAACTTTAAGACAATCAACCAGAGTATGACCAAAGATCCTACAGTTATCACAACGAGGTGGTTTCCATTTGTATTCAACCCGTATCTTCTCAATAGTCAAACCCGAACCATCAAGTAATGGTATCTCAACAGTGAGAATGTCCCGAAGCACCTCATCCGATTTCACTTCTATCATGCATCTGGCAAAACTACTATGGCCCCACGATTCCTTACACATTTGGCTTGTAAAAGCATCTAACCTTTGGGTGTGCCAATAAGTGTGGCAAAAAGACTGAGGCCATCATCAGAAAACATAGCAAGGGGAACATCATGGAATTTAACCCACACTGGGATGTTAGTCAAATCCTCTTTAAGTAGGTTTGTGTTCAAAGTCCATGGTTTAAGAATAATAGGAACATTTCTGATCAACCAAGGACCATTTTCATGCACATCATCAACACCTTTCTTCAAGTTGAACTTAAAGAAGAAGAACCCCTTAGCATTCATCATTACCTTTTGCAAACCAAACTTAGCCCATGCATTGCGAACATAATAATCAACAACAGGAAAAGCAAGGCGTTGGCAAAGGAAATAACCGTAGAGAGTATTTTCAAACCTCATATTCACCTCTTCCACTACTTTCATTGGAACTGCAAGGTCAACATCCTCCTTCTTTTTGCTACATTCCAACCTCCAAAAATTAGACACATGTTTCTGAGGTTTATTAGAAGTAGCACCCGCGTAAGAAACCGACTTCACTCAATTACCATTAGTAGTAGCAACCTTATGAGCCTTGGGACCAGAAGTAGCACTCATATTCATATTCACCTTAGGACCAGAAGTTGCATTCGAAGGAGGAGAACTTGTTAAATTAACTTCATTCACAACAATCTCACTTTGAATTTTAATCATAGCATCATCAAAATTCATATGCGCATTAGCTATCAGTTGTTCCACTTGAGGTTCAATCACCGTATCTTTAACATTAGCATCAACATTAGAAGAAGTACTAGTGACATGAATCCCATCATTCAGAGGTATAGGAACCCTATCATCATCCACGAACACAAGCTTACCTTCAACAATTCTCTGTTCCATGTCGCGGATTTTATCATCAAACGAACTTGCCACAACATCACCTTGGGGAGCAGCCAAACCCTCAACATCAACACGATCAGAAGCACTCTTACTAGTAAGAAAACCCTTATTTAACATCTCTCTTACCCACGTAATCAATCAAAAAGAAGATACCAGCAAGTAGCAAAACACGAATCGAACAAGTAAAATCCTAACTAAAATGTTAGGGTTTCAAACGTATAAGCACAAAGGATCAACCAGGTCCCATAGTTATAATCAACATAATAATATTAGAAGTGATTCAAAGAAGATTATAAAGGGGATAAACCGACTAAGGATCAAGGAAAATAAGAATTCGATTCAAGAAACCTTATAGTCGGATTAAAGCAAAAAGCGATTTATACAAACCCTGACAAAACTATTCTTAAAAATCCACAAAATCTTATGAAACAAAGCTCAAATCCAATCAGGGAACAAATAACAGAGAATGTTAATTCATAACCAAAGCAGATCGAAGCAAAGAATCAATAGATTAGGCAGATTTAGAAAAAACGATTTGATGTTAGGGAGGGGAAAAAAATCGCCAAAGAGAGTTTTTTTTAGGGTTTTTTTAAGAAAATATATTCTTCAATTTGTGAAGTACTTCAATACCTTAGCGTTGATAGTAGTGATCAAGACAATAGAGTCGAAGCACTTCGTGTCTTAAGAAAAATCAAAACATTTGATTTTGTATTTTGTCTACACTTGATGGTTCACATCTTAGGGGAAACGGATGGTTTAAATAAAACATTATAAAAGAAAGACCAACAAATTGTTAATGCAATGCATCAAGTGAGGACTTCTAAGAAAATCTTACTAGACATGAGGAATGAAGGATGGGAACCACTTATAGAGAAGGTTGCTTTGTTTTGTGAAAAATATGATTGTGAACTTATTGATATGAATGGTGCATATTTTGATGGAATAACTCGGTGCATTAGTTCAAACTTCAAAGGTTAGCAATTTCCACTACAATTTAGTTGATGTATTTGTTTTACTAGTTCACACTTCACATGTTAGCCACTAACAATATCATTTTAACTATTTTTTAGGTTAGAAACTTGCACCACTATCGGTACATGTACTTTACTCTGTTATTGATATGCAACTTCAAGAGCTCAATCATCATTTTAATGGGGTGAACACGAGATTACTTATTTGTATGTCTTCTTTGTGCCCAACTAAGTCATTTAAAGCATTTAAAGTCGGCGATCTAATAGAATTGGCTTCTTTTTATCCGGAAGAGTTTCCAACACCTTATGATTCACTTGAATTAGAACTTAAACGATATATTGTAGATGTAAGTAGAGATAAAGAGTTTGCTACCTTGAAAGATATTAAAGATCTATGCAAGAAGATGGTTGAAACAAAGAAAAATGAAATCTACCCAAATGTATATCTTCTCATTAAATTAGTATTGATTTTTCCGGTTGCAACTTCTACCGTAGAGCGTGCGTTTTCGGCAATGAAGCTGATTAAGAGTGATCTACGTAATAAGATGGAGGATGACTTTATGAATGATTGTTTAGTGTCATATGTTGAAAAAGATATATTAGAAGGTATTAGTAATGATACAATCATTGCTCGTTTCCAAGCTATGAAATCTAGGAAGACGCAAGTGAAACTGAAAAAAGTGTAATCACATTAACTATTATGTTATAAACTATGTTTAATGTTTTTTTCATTATCGCATCTTGTTAAATTGGATCCGACCTGACCCGACCCAAAAATTTGACCGGTTGGGTTTGTTGACTCATCGCATTTTTTAACTTGACCAAATTAAGGAACCACCTTGGATTTCCGCCTAGGTCCGCCACTATTGTAGATTATTGTTTTCATGACATATCCAAGCATGCGGATATTGACTGTCACTTTATAAAAGAAAATATACAAGATGGATTTCTTGAAACAACTAATATCCCTTCACATTCTACTTTTGCTAGAAAGTTGGGTCTGTATGATCCTTCATCTTGAGGGGGGGAATGAAGATTATTCAAGTATAGGGATCAAAGTTGAAAATAGTTTATAGTTGTAAAGTTTAGTTTTTACAATAGTTTAGAATTAGGAGGACTAATACGTAGATAGATAGTAGACAATCATTTCCCTCTTTTCATGATTTAAACAAAGTGGTGTAATTATTTTCATTTAGTGAACACAAGAATAATTGTTTTTTTTTTCCAATGCACTTTCCGTTCATATTAAGCCTCATATATTTGATAAATAAATAGTTTTGGCACACGCCTCCAAAAAGTTAGAGACGACCCTTAAGCTCATCCGAGTTGGTAATGTGATGTGACGATTTAACCTTTGTACAAATGTAAATTCAATATATACAAATTAACTCATTGTTTCCTATTTTGATGGGTAAATTACAAACATATCCTTGTGGTATTTGATTTTCACAACTTATGTTATTCTCAAACTTTAAGTACAAAAAATTTTCTTACTGTTCACACTTTTGCATAATTTATGTATTTTTTTTGGTGTTTACCATTGGTCAACGACCTACGAAATGATTAATATATCTTTGTTATCTTCCCCTTTTAATTTTCTATTAAATTTTGACTTAACTTTATTCAAAAGTCAAGAACATCAAGATAAAAACCCATATTTTCCAGAAATTTTACACCCAAAAAACAAAATTCATTCAACAATCATCGTCCTTCCTATCATCCCAAAAGCACATAATCGATCTATCATATAACTAACAATCATCATCCTCACTAGCATCCTAAACCCAACAAACACAATCATTAGAGCCCTTAACTCTTAGATATCAGCTTCTATATAAAGATCTGGACTCGTTAAATTTAGCAACCACATATGACGATCTAAAGAATACATATTACCGTGTGTGTTGTCACTCTAACTCTTCCACCTTATCTCTCCACTTCAAACAAACATCACATTCACTTCTTGTAGGAACTAAAAAAACACACAAATCCTTATTACTCCATAAAAAGACACAGCAACCTCATGTTCTTACTTAATCCAAAAGCATAACTACTAAAACTTCTTTAACACACTGTGCACAATGTCTCACAAACCCAAAACATATGAAAACATGTATAACTTTATTTGTGTTCTTCGTAAACACAAGCACTTCGTTTTAGTTTCAAAATCCTTCATTAAAAGATCCCAGGTAGGTATTGCTTTATGTTTTGTTTATGTTTATAGATCAATGATGATGGTTTTTGGTAAAGATCTTAAAAACATCTATTAGACATTAAATACCAAATCTGAGATCTTGTGTTTTATTTCTTTTCATTTGGAAACTGAGATTAGAAAGATTGTGTGTGGATCGAGGGAGTTGTGATCAACGGCAGAGCTAGACAATTTTTTGTAGGAGGGCCAACAGTGTAATTCTAATGATGTAAGAGGGCCAAAGTGTAATTTTTTTATTATATGAAATGGACAAAAATACATTAAAATAAAAAACTTGTGGGAGGGCCACCACCCCCTTTGGTCTCTACTTGGCTCCGCCAATGAGTGGTGATGATGTTAATGAAAAGTAGATTGTGGCTGGTGGTGATGGATCAATCACTCGTGTTAGCAGAAAAGCGTCTTCCAAGGTGGTGGTTACCGGAGACGAGGTTGCGACTAATGGTCTAGTCATGGCAGAGTTTGATGCATTTTCGATATATATCTATCACCTCAACTCCCATCAAATAATTTATCTATTAAGTACAATAATTGATTTTGACATATTTTAGATAAAATACAAATAACGTATATCAAGTTGTAATAATTATAGTTATTTGATTGTTATGTGTTATTGTGTATAATAATTGTGTAGGTATTGTTGTTTTTATAAATTGTTAAGTCAATTCATTACATTTACAATGTTGTTTAGATCTTGTTGAGTAGATGTAGAATGAGATATCTTGATTGACTAAGTTTGTGATTAATTATTTTTGAGTGAGA
This sequence comes from Artemisia argyi, assembly GCA_030686995.1. Classification (NCBI taxonomy): domain Eukaryota; kingdom Viridiplantae; phylum Streptophyta; class Magnoliopsida; order Asterales; family Asteraceae; genus Artemisia; species Artemisia argyi. The sequence goes on from CM060696.1 coordinate 105,988,830, forward strand.
GGATATCAATTGTGTTTATATACGATCAAATCTGGGTTTGTGTTTTTGTGTTTTTGGTAGATCAAAGTTTACTAGTTGATGTTATGAGTTTGTTCTTGATTGTTCATCATTTTGGAATAAAAATAAACATAAATTCAAACAAAATCAAAAAGAGAAGAAGACAATGACATATTAGTAATTTCGCAGACCGTTAACCAGCATGAACGCTAGAAAACACACAAATTGTTCAAAAATGTGAAAAGTAATTAAAGACAATTTTTCTACTTAAAGTTTAAAGTGATGTGGCATGTGAAATCATATACCACAAAGACCTTTTTTCGTAATTTACTCTATTTTAATATAATGGAAGGCACACAATAAGAGGGTTGGCAATGGTCACGGTAAGGAAAGCACGGTACCGTGCTATCGTGCAGGAACATCGCCGCCTTTCCCATGGTACCGCATGACAAGCTCCACGCACGGGAAGTTTTCACGCACGGTAAGGAATGAAATTTCAAACGTTGGAGGCTTTGGACCGTTGCTTTTTGACCGTTTGGGAGGTAGAAACGTATATTTTTTTTTTCACCGTTGCTTTGAATGTGTATAAAATGGAACCATCAATCAACAATAAACACTCACCAATAACAATCTATATTATTCTGCCAAAAAAAAGTATTCTGCCCAAAAAAAAATAAATAACGAGCAAAAAAAACATGGAGCCAAAAAGAAATAGAGATTCAAGAAAAGGAAACCGAGTAGCGAGGGGTGCAAGTCGTCCTCGAGTTCAATCATTGTCTCAATCACAAGATGTTTACCGCTCCGAATTTGCCAAGCTCCATCTCTACAATTTTTCGTTCCCCAACAACCCCTCCCACAATTGCCTCAAAATTTCAACCCGTTTGAGCCGAGATATACCCAACAAAAAAGACGTGAACAGGAGAGCGGTCTGTTACCCGTTCGTGATGATAGCGAGGATGATAAAGATTATGATAATGTTAATTTGGTGCCCGAGACACAACTAATGAACGAGGAGGTTGAGGAAGCCGTACAACATGAAGAGGTCGAAGAGGTTGAGGTACCGTGTCAAAGTCAAAGAAAACCCGCTAAGATTTGGGCGCCCGATGAGGAGGAGGCGTTAGCTAAGGCTTGGATTAAAATTCCATTGGACAAACAAGTTGGTGTTAGGTCACCATTTTGTAAACACAAGTATAAGAAATGAGATGAGAATAAGAGATGGTTGATTATGAGAACTATGAATATTGAAAGAACAAGAGTTTCCTTAATGTATTCAAATAACCAACAAGAATAATGTTTACATGAGCTTAGTATTTATAGGGGAGGAGTAGGGCAACACTCCCTTCCTCCCTCTTACATCTTAAACGTGGGCTTTCAAGGCCCATGATCTTACATACTTAAGCCTAGTAACATTAACATAGTGAAATAAATAACTAAGCAACCTATTACAAAAGGTAATGACCGAGACTTGACTAAAATACAAAAGTATGATCCCAACAATCTCCCCCTAAGGGTCGGTCATCACGGTTGCTTGACGTCTTCATCTTTGTCATTGACTTGTGACATGTGAAACTTTAGACGTCTTCAAAATTGTTGTGTAATTAATGCACTTTGCTCTATGTCTTTGTTCTTTGGTGATGCTGTAGTGATTGTGTTATGAAGTAGTCTGCCATTCGTCACTCCTGCGTCTGTGGTGGTTGTCCGCCATTCCAACATACTCATACATCTTTGGACTTATACTTTCATGAGCACGAAGTTCCTTTACATGCTCTAAGATCTTTAGTCTTTATACTTTGTAGATTCTTCTTATTGGCGTAGAATCTTTCTTTGAACTTTGTGGTGCTAAGATCTTTGGGGGAGCTATCATTTGCTTCAAGATGTATGTATGAGCATGTTGGAATCTGCCATCATGGAAGTGAGGTACCTGCAAGTAAACAGTTAGCAATAAATACCCGGTACTTACAGATAAGGAATTAGAGTTCATCAACAGCATATTGTGAAGACTCCCTCTAATCCTTATCCAGGCCGTTCCCATATCAGATACTCCCGAAAGAGCTTACGAGACCTACTAAGTAGCTCAATGACTGGGTGAGTCGCTGGGGATCACTCCACGACTGTAGACCGCTATGGAACCACCGCAAACACTAAGCGTAACTCTTGTGGGGTTACCGAAGTGACCTGCTGTCAGGGCTGCTTGATGTTGACCCTGGCAGGAGTTTCCGTTCAATCATTGAGAAATACATTTGTAATCCTCTCATAAACGTTCATGGCAGATTGCTAAGATCTGCGAAGGACTCGATAATTTACAACTGGTGTCCATTGATATAGAACACCAGTTGCAGAAGTACTAAGTGTTCCTAAGAGATCTTTGATGTATCTCAAGGCTCTAGACTCTATAAGTGCACACTTAGGTTTCCTATGCGGAGACTAGGGAGGGGTCTCCTGCTTCAATATCAACCATCTCTAAGAGATAAGTTGATAGATTATACTGGTTCCCCGTGAGAATGAAACAAGCTCTTTTAAGAGAACTTGAGAGGTTAAGAAGGTTTAGTGCATTGCGTCACTGGGTCCATGACGACTTTATCTTCAATACTGGTGTTGTCTTTTGCAACAACCAGTAGCATACGTATTGAACCCGGTGTCTGCCCTAAGGTTGAACATATGGAGGGCTATTTCTTTTCACCCTTTTCTTTACTTTTCTTTTTAATTCTTCAACTCCTTCTTTCCCTTTCATTCTTTTCTCCTTTTTTTCGTATCATACCTAAGGACTTCTAACTCTAACTATGGGAGATGTCCTTGGGTAGATCCCTCCGGCTCTGGCGGATCATAGGACGGTTTTTCCTATCTTAATCACCTTATAACTCCGACAGTAGTCAAGAAACCTTTGATTGAAAATCTCTCAAAGTGTTTGTGATAATCAAATATTTTGGTTAACACTTTGAGAGTTTTTTGTACACTTTTGAAGGGCTCCCCCTTCACATGTGCTCATAAGTATTTAATAAATTTGCACATGCGGGAGGAGCAAGCATTTTGAATTGATCCACTTTCCGTGAATAAGACCGATTCGAGGCACGCTTACATCACTAGTTAGACTAGCTTGAAGTTATTACCCGGCCTGGTCAAGTCCACAGAAAGTTTCTCGAGACGGTACCTTTCTACTAAGACAAATCATTTTCGAGACACGCTTACGTGGTTAGTTAAAGAGATCCATTGTCAGCTTTTAGGTGACAACTAGCTCTAGTAACTAACTTGATGTTATTACCCATCGAGGATAAGTCTTTTCGATATTACTAACTTTTATTGTCTTGTCAATTCCTGGGTCAATTCTGAGTCTAGCTCGCACATGATACAACTTATAGCCTTTTGACTTCTTATATTTTAATCACCTTTTCATTTTCTCCCCCTCAAAAATAGCATATAAAATGATGTTTTTGACAATCTTTTAGATTAAAATATGCCTTTTTGAGTCTTACGGGGAGATTCACCAAGAACTTTTGATTTAGAACAAAGTATTTTGTTTTTGACAAGTGCTCCCCCTCAACAAGTGATTAGGTCTTATTGAGGTGAAATACTTGTCCTTTTGAGCAGAATTATAAAAATTCATAAACATTTGATTAATTATACTCAAAAGTAAGAAGCCTTCGCTCCTTATATTAGGATTGAGGCACTGATGCGTACCTCAGGGTCCTTTCTTTACAAGTTCAGGTTGTGCACTGTAATGTGTACACAAACCATTATGAAGTATAGTAATATGAAAAATCAAATCAAGTTCTTACAACTTTGCTACCATTCAGGTCTCTAAAATGTCAACACCGGAAATCCAGGTCTGCCTCCAACATAGCTTTCCAATCTCCGAAACTGATCCCTGCACTTCAACCGGTTCTCAATCCTTGTAATGAATCTGCGAGCGTCCCTGGCCTCATTGGTATTCCACTTTTTGGATTTACCCAGTGCTATGTCATCTAATCTGCTTTTGATTCCATCTCTGACGAACTTCAGGGTTTCATCACAGAACTTATGGATTTCTTCATAGGCCATGAAGCAGTTACGACCGTTGACACTGCGGTATGTGAACCCAAATGCCGGATGTCTGATCAAGGAGTATTGAGATAGATGTTGAAGGTTGGGGATGTCGAACATATTAGGTTTGGTGAGATTCAGCTTCTTCTGATAACTTTCCACTCCTAGTTGAAGATCTTCTACTCTTTCTCTAATGACAATTTGTCTGATGAAGATTAGGAGAGCAATGATAAAGGCAAGCTGCATTGGTTTTGGTAAGTTGCAAAGCTTTCCTTGAACTTTGAGCAGGTACATATCTTCTATGTCGTTAAGGAGTAGTCGTGGAAAGTCTGACTCGGAAATCTCGTACTCTTTTTCATTAAGTCTTTTGAGTATTAGTTGCTGAGGAAGGGGTACCCAAAGTGAGTGACCGTCGAAATGAACTGAATCGAGACAATCTTCAACTCACTTGTCACATTACCCATCGTCTGATTGAGTCTGCTGCTTCGATAATACTGTGCCCGGTTATCTGGCCAATGATGTATGCCGTAGAGTGCGTTCCGGTCATAGTCAACAACTTTATCGATGAATAAGGTAGAGGCTTCTTCTTCGATGGCATTGTTGAGGTATCTTGCTGCAGGTAGGAAGGTAAGTGATGTAGCGTACTTCTTCTCAATCTACTTCCGTGTTGTAGAAATTCCAAGTCGTTGTTGAAGAAGAACTTGTAAGGGATCTTTGGTTCCTTTGGCTTCCCAATCATAGGCAGAGGTTTCGACCAGTCAGTTATGTATGGTGCGGTTTTCCTTGTGACCGGATCGACGTAAGATTCAGGATTGATCCAGTCAATATTTCTTGACATAGCTCGAGCAATATTTTCTAGATGGTACTCAAGTTCGATGGAGTTAGCGGACCGATCTTTCAGAAGATTGAACGCATCATTCTTGATTCTTCGTAGCTCTTTCTTGTTCATCTTTTTCATCTGAAACTTTTGTTGAATTAACTGAGCGTATTCCACTGTTCGACCATCGAGAGGTTCTTGATTGTCAGCAAGTGGTGGTTGCGAATTGATCATCTTGTCAAACCAGGAATAATCGACAGTTTCGTCTTCGTCTAGCCATTTAAGAACGGGTTTTGGCTTCTTAGGTTCTGAGCCTTTTGACGAGGTGTCCGGTTTGTGCTGATGATGTTTTTGTTTCCTTTCTTTATTCTTTGTAAATGACGGTTCTTGCACTTCATTGGTAAGAGGAATCTCGTCTCCGCCTGTATATTCAAAGTGGTCATGGGCTTTATGACCGGAACCAGATGCCTTGGGTTGTTGTGAAGATGTTGTTGTAGTTGGAGGAATGACCGGTTCTTTTGGTTGAGATGAGGGTCCTTCGGCTTGCTTTTGTTTCTTTGCCTGAGAGTTAGGATCCTGATCTTCATCTTCTCTTGGACATTTCAGCTTATCGGCCTCAGTGCTACAGGTCTCTTTTGACATCTTGGCTTTCAAAGCTTCCAGGACTTTAGCTTCTTCAGGTGACAATGTGAACTTACTTGCCAATTTGTCTAAGAGCTGGGCTTCTAATTCGTCCATAGATAACCCCGGTTGTGGTAAAGTTGATTTGTCAGCTCAAAGAGTAAACGAGGTAGATCTGATCACTTTCTTGATTGCTTGTTCTGCAAACTTGGTGAGTTCATCTCTCATAGGTGCCAGCAATTCTTTCAACTCAACCACTAAGTGTTGTTCCATATACTGATGTGCTTGAGCAGCTAATGTGGCTTCCAAGTTCTCTTGCACATCCTTAGCTAGGAAGGTGTCAACCTTTTCTTGCAGCTCCTGGACATTAGTATTAAGTTTCGTCAGTTCATCAACTTGGCTTGCTAGTGATGCAACCTGATCTTCCAATTTATTTTTCTTCTTGTCATGAACTCTTCTAAATGCTTTCTTTATCAACTTGGATGCAGCAGAGGCTTTGGTACTTGCGGGTTTCTTGATTGATTCGTCATGGGTAGATTCGGATGCTGGAGGTGATGATTGTGAAGATTCAATGTTGGTGGTTATGTCTTTGTCATCTCCTCTTTGTGGTTCGGGTTGATTAACATTTGTAGCTTTGACTGCTTCCTCTTGCAATCTTTGTCCTTCAGTCAGTATATCAGCTTCGGCCTTAAGTTTTAATTCTTCTTCTAATTTGGCTGCTTCTGCCTTAAGCCTCAGATCTTCTGCAAGCTTGGCTTCTTCTTCTTTCCTTAACTTTTCTTCTGCCAGCTTGGCTGCCTCTTCAGCCTTTCTGCTTTTCTCCATACGGATTGTTTCTTCTAATTTGGCTTGTGCTAGCTCCTCAAGCCTAGCCTCTTCAGCTTCTTGCTTTTTCTTTAACTCTACTTCTTGAGCCCTTTCTCTGAGCTCCATTTCTTCCATAGTCAACAGATATAGAGCATCAGTATCCATGTGATCTTCCTCTTCCTCTTCTCCTGTTGCTGAAGCATTGATCATTTTTACGTCTGTGGGTGATACTGAGGGTTTGTCGTAGACGACCAAATCAGTATTGGTTCCTGTAGTAGAATCAGGAATGCTGCTAGATCCGCCAGCTTCGGTAGTATGAGAGAACAATGGAGGTGGAGGTTGATCAGCATGGAATGCATCTATCTTGCTGTGGAGGAGACCCATCTTAAGAGTTCTTTCATTTTCTTCTTCTACTGAAAGACCTAAGTTTGAGTGAGCAGACTCTTGTTCAGCAGTCATGGGTTCCTTCCGCTTCTCTTTCCTGATCCTTTCTTCTTCCAATATTGTCTCTGCTTCAGTGAACGGTGTTGGGAATTATACTAACAGTTACCACGGCTAGTAAAGATGTTACAACTGCAGAAGATTGTGCTTGCAGTGGAAACTCATTACCACTGCAAGAACAAATATTACCACTGCTTACTTGATAACTGTTAGAGAAACGCGCTTAGATAAACATAGAAAAGATCTTGTGTATATCTTATTCTTTTAGTATTATACTTATCTTGTAGAAGAGGACTCGTTGTATAGAAGGAGATCCTAGGTTATAGTTAGAAAATATCTTTCTAATATGTTTTTCCTAGAGCTTCAAGGTGTAACCCTAGTGATATTATAGATCACTCGTATTATTATCATTAATAATATTGGAGCTATTAGTTTGTTACATACATTGTTCTTTCATACATACAACTGTTTCATTTACAATCAATCTTCTAAGTACCATTAAGTAGATTCCGCATACTTAGTGGTATCACTCAAAGTATCAATATTAACACAAGTTCAAGGTGTTCACGATCCAACAAGTGGTATCAGAGCAAGGTTTTGATATTTTGTTTTAGAAGACCCTATGGCAGACTCAAAAGAAACAATGGAGACAGAAACAAGCCAATCAAACATTGCTGCAAAGCTTCCTAAGCTTAAGATAAATGACTTTGAGATGTGGAGGCTTATGATAGAACAATTCTTTATGGTTCAAGACTACACATTATGGGAGATTATTATGTGTGGAAATTCATTCAAACCTGGTACAACTGTAGAGCAGGTTGGTGACAAGACAGTAACAAAAGTTAACACTGGTCCTGTTACTAATGAAGAAAGAAGTCAACTAAAGAATGATTTGAAGGCTAGAGGTTTGTTATTGATGGCTCTACCCAGAGAACAAGTTCTGGCTTTTAGCAAATACAAGTCTGCAAAGACCCTTTTTGATGAGATCTGTGAAGTGTTTGGTGGTAATGATTCTACCAAGAAGACTCAAAAGACTTTACTGAAGCAGACTTATGAAAACTTTGGTTCAACAAGTAATGAATCTCTTGATAGCATATTCACAAGGCTACAAAAGATTGTTACTCAACTCACTGCTTTTGGGATTGAGGTGGAAAAGGAAGATCTCAATCTTAAATTCCTAAGAAGCCTACCTTCTGAGTTTGACACCAATGTTGCTGTTTGGGAAGATAAGCCAGATCTAGAGACCATGAAGCTTAATGATGTGTACAATAACTTCAAAGTTATTGAATAAAGATTAAAGAAAGCTGGCAAATTAAGAACAAGTTCTGCAAGTGTAGCACTCATATCATCATCAAGTAATGATAGTTCAGATGAAGAAAGTGATAGTGATGATGACAACATGATTGTTTCCACTGGAAATGGAAGTGTTTCCACTAGGAGCTCAAAGAAACAGGTTGCAGGACTAAGTGATGCTACTTTCTATGCCTTTATATCAAGTCATGTGGGTGGTTCAATTCTCAATCATGAGGATTTTGATCAAATTGATGAAGATGATATGGAGGAGATGGACATTAAATGGCAGGTGGCATTACTAAGCTTAAGATCAAAGAAGTTTTGGAAGAAGACAGGGAGAAAGATACATATAAGTGGCGATGAGACTGTAGGTTTTTACAAAAAGAAGGTGGAGTGCTATAATTGTCACAAGAAGGGGCACTTTGCAAGAGAATGTAGAAAACCAAGGAAATCTGATAACAAGTCAACTTGGTACAAGAAGGATAAGAACAAAGAACCTACAACAGAAGAGCCAAAGGTGCTATTGGCTATTGATGGAGTGAGCTTTGATTGGAGCTTTATGACTCAGGATGGAGAAGATGATTCAGAATCTGCAATGCTAGCCACTGAGCATGCACTCATGGCTTTCTCTGACACTGAGGTACATACTGATAATGCTTGTTCTAAAAACTGTAAGGCCTTAAAAGAGTTGGAGATCTCTAAAACACAATATGATGCATTGATGCTAGATTTACATCATACTAATTATAATTTAGCAAATCATAAAAGAGGTCTAGATGTTTTAGAAAAACAGATAGAGCATTATAGGGCAAATGAATCTAAGTTCAGTGATGACATTGCTGTCTTAAAAAGAGACTTAGATTTTTATGTTGAAGTGAATAAAGCTCTTAGGGAAGAGATTGAAAAGGTTAAAAAGGCTAGTGAGAATATTCAGATAACTAAGCAAATACTAGATCATCAATCCAAGAGTATTGACAAAATTTGGGAAGCCCAAGTTGTGAGCAAAGCTAAATCAGGTCTTGGATACAAATCTGTTCCACCACCTCTAAGAGGTGTTCCAGTACCTCCTGGCATTGACCTAGCTCACACAGGTTTAGAAGAATTTCAGGATCCACCTATGACCTATGGACCAAAATTTGTTAAACCAGTTGAAACTGAAAAGGTTCAGGTTGAGGTTGAGACTTTTGATAGTGCTAGTGACTCATCTCTTAAAGATGAATGTTTGAATGTTGAGTCTAAATCTAGTGTTCCTGAAAATGTTAAAGTAGAGGAAAGAAAAAGTATTCCTGAAGTAGTCAAAGAGAAGCCTAGGACACAGACAAATCACACTAGGCCTACTACTATGTATGCAGAGATGTACAGGGATAGGTCTAAATCTCCTAGAGGAAACATGAGAAGTTGGAATCATGTTAAAACTAGGCAGTTTGGTAGTGATTTTGTGTTCAACAATAAGGCCTGTCATATTTGTAGTAGCTTTGATCACCTTTCCTATACTTGTAACTACCACATGGGAAGAAGGGAAGTATTTGTGAATACAAGGGTGAATGGACATAATCCTAATAAAATAACTCACCCAAACCCCCTAAGCAAGATGGTTCCCAGGTCTGTTTTACTTCACACTGGCATCAAACCAATTTCCACTGCTAGACCAGCAGTTGCCACTACCAGTAGTAAAAACAGAGTTTATCCTAAGTCCCCTGTCACTACTTTTGTTAAATCTTATCAAACAGTGAAAAAGACTTATTTTGAAAAGAATGATCACAAGAATCACATGTGGAGACCCAAATTTACTAATCCATCAGTTTCCACTGCTAGGCCTGCAGTTACCACTGCAAGACCAAATGTTTCCACTGGTGTCTATGTGAATAAGAAAAGAGTAAACATGGGAAATGCTGTTAAGGCCTCAGCTCGTTGGGAATGGAAACCAAAAGGAACTACAACCTCAAACAATCCCAATGGTGTATCAATGACCTTTGATAGATACAATTATATTGATACACGAGGCAGATCCAGGTCATTTGTGGCTTGGGTCCCCAAAAGGTACTAATTCTTTTGTGTTGAGTGCAGGGACAGTCAAAGACTACTAATGATCATGAATGACTTAATAATACTTTCTGAGTTTTACAGTGACTCACTAATATGTTTGCAAGTTGTGTGGTACATGTCTGTTCTGCAAATATTATGAGATTGCAAGTAGTGTGTTAAAGTCACCAAGAGCTGTAGCCAAGGGAATGTGGTCAAATAAGCTGAACATAGTTTCTACTGCAAAGATAATAATGCTGAAGGTCTTACAACATTGATTAATTTAAGAAGATCTTTTCATTCATTCAAAGACACAAGTTACAGCTTACATTCAAAGTTCCAACTGAATTACAAAGACCATTCCTAAAACATTTGGCTAATTGAGAACTACTAGCTTCTATCAATTATTACATAATACTTGAGGCTATGACAAGTACAATAAAGAAGCTGAAGATGAAAATGGAAAAAGAAGAGAAGGAAGACTGTGAAGATGCTCAAGTACCAAAGTCAAGACAATACTCAAGAACTTTGTTCCTTGGCAACATTCCTCAATCATTTACTTCTGCTTTTCCTTTCCCTTACGTATGATCTGAGCCTTCTTACTCTGTCCAATATGTTCTTGATGCAGAAGACCAGGTTCTGGAGCAAGAAGATCCAACACCAAATTTGATGATGTTGGGAGATATGGATCTCTCTTACTTGATCTTGATTGGGATCTCTCTGGTGTGGAAGGAGGAAGAAAGGTTGGATCTTCATTCTCTTCCTCTGAAGATTCTTCATCAGAGGTCCAAATGAAAGGAGAGACAAGCTCTCTCTCAGCAGGATTAGGATCATGGCTTGATTCACCCTTTATGTGTGTATTCCATTGTTTTTCTTGCACATCCCATCGTTTCTCCATCTCTCTCTTATAGTCAGAATCTTCAAGTCCCCATGGATATGGTGGTACATCTTCTGATGTTGGAAAAGAAGAGTGTTGATCAGAGGTTTCAGGGTTTGATGACATGGTTTTGGAGAAGAATTGGGTTGATTGGGATATTAGGGTTTGAAAGATTATTGGTGACTGAGATGTGGTGTTTGGAGGAGATTAAATAAGCCAAGGTTAGGTGTTATGCTAATTAATGAAGGTTATTTACTTCCATCTGTTTTGGTTGGTTTGAGAAGTAACTGTGGTTTGACTTTTGAGAAGATATTTTTGTGTATAGTAACTTGGTTAAAAGGTTACTTGGGTTAATCTTTATGGGTTAAGATGAGATTTATTTTTTGTTGTAGTATACAACCCATATCATTGGAGTAATAAGGTGTGTATCTTAGACACACAACAAATGGTTATTGATTCACCATGTCTAACCCACATAAGAATCAGCTAGTCCAAAAGCAAACGGCTTCTGGTAAAGACTTATCAAATCCGTTGATAGCTGATAGTTTGCTAAAAACTATGATAAGAGCAGCAAATTTTACATGCTTTACTTACCACTGCTCTTTGAAACTTTGTTGATTTTTACCACTGCAAGTTCACCGTTTCCACTGACAATGTAAATTTTACCACTGGTGAACTAGCCGTTACAACTGTGTGTCAGTAATCTTATTTTTACTAGCCGTTGCAAATATAACTGTCTTTCCTTATTAATAGGGTAAAATTTTTGGGAATTATCTACTTACCAAACTTTATTTATTCTTTTCTAAAGATAAATCTTTCTATAGATAATTCACCATACGCGTTTTTCTCAAAACCCTATTAGTATAAATTGATCATTATACGGCTTGCATTTTATTCTCGATTACTAACACTTTTATCTCTCAAATCACAAAATCATGGTGACTCTCAAGTTTGCAGATGAACACAATCAAGTGGCTTACCTACAAAAGTCAAATGACAAGAGTGGACCAGTTTTTCATCAGATTGTGGATTTCCTAAACACAACTCATATAAGGTATGCCTTAACTATGAATCCCACAATCTTTGTTTCTCAAATCAAACAGTTTTGGAACTCTGTGGAGTCCATAACACTTGAACAGGGAGACATACATGAATCTGTGGAAGCTCTTAGAGCCACAGTGGATGGGGTAACTATTGATGTTACTGAGTCATCTTTAAGGAGAATTCTCCAATTAGATGATCTCAATGGTATCATCACATTACCTAATTCAGACATATTCAACTACATTGCTTTGATGGGGTATGATACATCTGACCAAAAAGTAACTTTTAAGAAAGGATGTTTTTGTCCCCATTGGAGATTTTTGATACACACTCTGTTGCATTGCCTAAGTCCTAAGAAAACTTCTTATGAACAATTTGGATCAACCATGGCTTACCCTTTAGTTTGCTTGGTTTCTGATAGGACTTTCAATTTTTCAAGGTTTATATTTAATAACATGAAAGGCAATGTAACAAGTTCATACAAATTTTTGATGTATCCAAGGTTTGTGCAAGCAGTGTTAAATGAATTTCAACTGCAAAATCATAATAGGATTTATGAAACTCCATGTCTTAAGTCAAAAGTATTTCAAAATATGTGTAAGGCTTCAGACTTTTGGAATGGAGTGATTCATCCTCTTTTACCAAACATGCTTGCAAAGATTTCACAGGTACAGGGTGAAGATGCAACAATCCCAGTTGTATCCCATCACACACCCACTAATTCTGTTCCACAAATTCAACATATCCCTGTTGTAACTCACACATATGAAAGGAGGCAAAAACAGCCAACTCCTTCCATGACAACATTGCATGTTGCTGACCCTTATGGTTTAGGAACAAGTAGTGGTGGTTCAAGGCTTCAATCTAGTCCACCTAGAGAAGAGCCTGAATCAATGCCTTATGATTCACCTCTCCCAACAGGTAACACAGTTGGAAGTGTTGAGGGTAGTGTGACACTAACTGAATTGATGGAATTATGTACCAAATTAGTCAAACAGGTTCACACTCTGGAGAAAGATCTGGCACAGACCAAAGAACAACATGCCACAGAGTTGAATCTATTGAAGGCTGAGATTCAAAAGTTGCAGAATGAAGTTGTGAATCTCAAGAAGAAAAGACATGTTCAAGCTGTACTTTCTTCTCCATCATCATCACATGATGATCTTTCTGCAGGTTCTGGTTATGGTTTGGGAACTTCTTCCAAACAGGGGAGGAAAACAGATGCAGAAATTAAGGGGAGGAGTACTTATTTTGAAGATATGAATGCTCAAGCGAATGATGATGTAGCTGAGATTGAGGGGAGGAAATTGGATATTGAAGATATGGTTGTTGATACTGGTATTCACTCTGAAGATACTCTTGGAACTGTTCAACAAATTTCCACTGAAGCAGACCATGTTACCACTGATCAAATAATTTCCACTACAAGTGAAAAAGTTACCACTGATGTTCCATTACTTACCACTGCAGAGGAAGAAGCTGCCAGAAAAAGATCAGTCAAAGGTAAAGCAATTGTGATTGGTGCTGAACAAGAGCATACAAGAATGATTTCCAAGAAAGATCAAGCTCAAATTGATTTTGATGCAAGATTGGCAGAACAATTTGCAGCTGCAGAGATTGAAAATATGAAAAAGTAAAAGGAGGATGAAGTTGATGGTTTTATGGAAGCACAAAGGTTAGATAAACTTGAAGCAGTGATGGCACAACCACTCTCAGTGATTCCACCAACTATTTTACATGAGAAACCTCCTATGTTCTCATATGTGCCAACAAATGAAGAGATTGAACATATGATTAAACATGATCCAGTTGTAAAGAAGAAAACTATTGAGCTTGTTGCTAACAAGACTTTGACAGAAGAACAAAGAACAGCTCAATTGGCTGATTTCATTCAAATGAAGAATCAACAAGCACTGGATGAGATTATTGGAAAATTCAGAAAAGGTCAAAAGAAACAGAGACAACCTACAAAGGCACAGATCATTCATGAGATGAAAGTATTTTGCTGCCACATTGGAACTTGGAAGATGGCTGATTTCAAAGGTATGTCTCATGAAAGAATTGAAGGTATCTACTACAGAATTAAAAGGCAAGATAGTACCTTCAGACCTATTGATTTTGAAGAAGTTGAAAGATTTAAACAGAGTAAAAGGAAAGCTTCAACTGTTGAAGATCATGTCACAAAAAGAGTGAAAGTTCCTCAAGAGAAAGCATCTCAGTCTGAGAAATGTGCAGAAGATCTACAAAGTGCAATTATCATTGTTGAAGAAGAAGATTTCTACCCAGATCCTTTACAAACAAAACATCAAATTATTGATTGGGAAGTGTACACAGCAAAGAATTTTGCTTCTACTTCGAAAATTATAAGACTGGGAGGAGAATCTTCATCATTCATTCAGTTTGAAGATCTTCTTAAAGCATGTGACAGAGATGATCTTGATACTCTTTGGAAGCTTGTTAATGAAAGATTCAAGGCTGATACTCTCAAGGATATGAAAGAAATGCAGCTCTGGGTTGACTTAAGAAGACTATATGAACCAGATCCTAATGATAAGTATTGGAAGTTTAATTCATCAAACTTAAATACTACATGGACATATTTTGATAAATGTGAGGTTCATCATGTTTCTACAACAGATAAAGTGGATGTGTTTATGTTTGCTGAGAAGGAATATCCACTTAGAGCTACAACTCTTTCTGCAATGTTGAAATCAAAGTTAAGAGTTTATGCAGATAATGAAAAGATTAGAGCTTTGATTCAGAAGATTCAAGATCAATATGCAAGAGCTGATAAAGTGTTGAGAAAAACAAGATAAGTGTTTGGAAGAATTCCCATATCCTCAGGTTTATTGTATCCTTGAAGAAACTTGTTGATTTACCTATAAATCATAAGTTTAGGGGAGGATTGTTGGGAATTATACTAACAGTTACCACGGCTAGTAAAGATGTTACAACTGTAGAAGATTGTACTTGCAGTGGAAACTCATTACCACTACAAGAACAAATATTACCACTGCTTACTTGATAACTGTTAGAGAAACGCGCTTAGATAAACATAGAAAAGATCTTGTGTATATCTTATTCTATTAGTATTATACTTATCTTGTAGAAGAGGACTCCTTGTTGTATAAAAGGAGATCCTAGGTTATAGTTAGAAAATATCTTTCTAATACGTTTTTCCTAGAGCTTCAAGGTGTAACCCTAGTGATATTATAGATCACTCGTATTATTATCATTAATAATATTGGAGCTATTTGTTTGTTACATACATTGTTCTTTCATACATACAGCTGTTTCATTTACAATCAATCTTCTAAGTACCATTAAGTAGATTCCGCATACTTAGTGGTATCACTCAAAGTATCAATATTAACACAAGTTCAAGGTGTTCACGATCCAACAAACGGTCTTTGATTGAGATCTGCTGGGTATTCAACATTATCAGCAAATTCATCGATGTCTTTCTCCCAATCTTCGAACGTCAAGTCTTTATCATCAATATCTTCAAGATTAACATTCTCGTTGATATTGGCATAGGCTTCCCTGTAAACTGGACCTTCGTCGGATTCGGTTTCTGAGTCAGACGGTTTTGGAGAAGATGGTTGTGTAGGTTCAGGAATGGACTCAGGTTTCTTGACAGGAAGTCTTATCTTGAGAGTACCCCTCTTCTTTTGTTTAGACTTGGTAGAACTGCCGGAGCTCCCAGACTTGCTACCTTTCTTCCCCTTCTTCTGCATGAACGATGGTAGAACAATTTCGTCCGAGAAACCAACTTTGTCTTCATCGAGAGCTTGAAGGTAGTACTTGTAATTCTTTCAAAGCTTCACTTTATCGTTCAAGAGACAATCGGGAAATTTCTTTCCTTGCTTGCGTGTGCTGGTGTCGAGTCTCTTGATTTGTTTGAGAGTATCTTCATTTCTGAAAGTATGCTTGGCTTCATCATCAAGTCTCTGTGGAATATCGCCATACTCACGAAGGAAGCTTTCGATGAGTAATTTGGTGAATCGAACAAATGGAATGTTGGTTGTCTTGTGTTGTATATGCCACACAAGTTCTTCCCAGATAATGCTGGCATAATCCACCTTCTTGACGTTTGCCATGGCCCAGAAGAGTTTGAGGTGTTGGAGCTTGGGGTGTTCATGACCAGTGTCTCTCCTAGATAAGGACTTGGCAATCAGAATGTATAGGGTTCTCCATGGTTGTGGAAGAAATCTGATGTTGACCCTAGAGTGTCTTGTCACTACTTCTTCTGATTCATCGTAGCCAATATCCCGTAACCACTCTATCAGCTCTTCCTCGTTAGGTACTTGATCATATTCTTCATCTGGACCAAGTTCGGGTAACCCAAGAACATTCCTAAGTGTATCTATGTCCACAGTAACTTGTCTGTTGTGAAGCATGCAAGTGAAGGATTCTTCCCCAAGATCTAGCTGAAGTGTGTGCCAGAATTGGTGTATGTAGAAGCAGGCTACCGATGCTGACTTAGTGAACATGATCTTGTTAGGGTGATAGAGAAGAGCATCCACAGCCACAATGCATGAAGATTCATTGCATGTGATTTTGTTGAAGTTGATTCTTAGGTTGTTCTTGCCTATCTTTCTGGTGTAATCTTCGGGAAAGGTTTCTTCCCATGAGAGTTTTGGTTCAGGTTCTGGTCCATATGGAATGTCATTGTGTTCTGCCATCTGAATTGATCATAAACAAACACAAACATAGCAATGATTTACTTTGTTAGCTCAGACATTCAATTACATGATTGTGTACATTTTTGAATTGATCAGTGGGTGTTTGTGTGTAAGAACTTTTGTTATATGACAAACTTGTGTTTTTAGAAGTTAATACTTGGTAGAAACTTATAACAATCAAGTTGCAATATGAGTTTATCATTACAAGAGATTACACTTTTGAAATATTACAACACTTAGACAGTTTCATGAATTTTTGACAATGTTACGCGTAAGTTAGAAATCCTACGCATAACATGACTTATGCATAAGAAATGATATTAAGCGTAGGTGCAAAGTCTACGCATAACTTTATATGTTACGCGTAAGTTCAATCTTTTGCGTAGGCTTAATTTTACGCTTAGGATTATATCTTATGCGTAAGATTAGAGCTTATGCAAAGGATTGATCCTTATGCGTAAGATATATCTTGTGCGTAGGTTTTGACTTATGCGTAAGAAACAACTTATGCGTAAGTTAATCTTTTATGCGTAAACATTGTCTTATCCAAGACAATGTTTTTCAATGTGTCGAATCTTACGCGTAAGATTCAATCTTACGCGTAAGATGAACATCTTATGCGTAGAAACGTCCATTTTTAGAAAATCACCATTGAAAATTGAGTCGTTTGATTCCTGAAAGTGTAAAACACAACCACTGATCAATATTAAGTTCAATCACACTTAATACACGCAATTTTACGCGTAATCATGCTTTAATCCTATCTTACGCATAGGATAGTATGAACTCATAATCACAATCATAATCAAACATGATTCTGGGTTAATATTGGATTAGGGCAAGTGTAACATACACCCTAAGGATCAAGTGGACCAAATTATAACAACAAATATCCGCAAAATTAAAAAATCAAAGTTGCTAGTGTCAACGAGCCCTAAATCCTAGATTCATGAACAATTAGTTGTAATTGAAGCAATTAAACCACATGATTGAGTTCTAGGCATGTATAACCACTATCCCCATCAACAATTCCAATCAAAACACACAAACTAAGAAATCCCCAAAAAAACTCGTATGAACCCTAATTACAAATTAATCAATTGGAGTTTCTGGGCATGATTAGAGGTTAGAGACATGTTTATAATCATCTTAAGACCATTTCCCATCAACAAATTTAACCCCAAACACAACAACAATCTGGGTTTAAGTTTACGCAAAACCCTAGAGCAATTTAATCGATTAATGAAAAACTAGCCGTTGGATTAAGGTAAAATTAAAAACCAATGTTTAGAATCACAATCAAAACCTTATAACACTTACAGATTAGAAGATTAGTGATAGGATTTGGAGTTAGATTTTGAGCCGTAGATCGAGTTGGTGAGGGTAGCAAATGTGGTTAACAGGTTTTTGCAGGTGAAGTAAATGTGTGGTCAACTAGGTATTTTGACCAAGGTTAAATTAGTTTCACATATTGACACATGTAGTCCCCTAACCTTAGTTACCACATCAAACTTAATGCCCAAATTGACTCTCACATTTAACATTTGTAAACTACACCAAGTCTTATGACAAGAACAACTTGTGGAATTTTACTCCCCCTCGACCTTAGACCGTAGTCTTAAAAAAAAACTTAAAATTTATTATAATGGTCAAGGTGAGTATCCCGAAACCCTTTTTGAAGCATCACTTTTTGATAAAACGTAATATTTTTGGTAAAATGCAAGTATCAAAGTAAATATTTTGAGAAAATTTTAAAAATACTTTTCCTCCCCCTCAACACTTGTTTTTAATACTTGAAGACATTTTTTCAAAAAATAGTGTCGAAAAGAGTGGTATATACTTGCCATTTTTTTTTTTTTTAATAAGAAGAACAAAAATCTTTTTGTGTTTTTGTTTGGTTTTATATTTTTGTATTTTGTTTTTGAAAAGATATTTACAAAGATAGTTTTGATGTTTGACGATCAATTGTGTTTTAAAAACTTTTCCAGATCTTCTGGAGTCAAACATCGCATACCAATTTGGTGAACTAGACTAGCAAACCTTGATGGTGCTAAGGATTTGGTAAGTAAGTCCGCCAATTGGTACTCAGTCCCAACAAAATATAGTTCAACGGTACCCTTTTCAACATGCTCTTTGATGAAGTGATATCGGAGATCAATGTGTTTGGATTTGCAGTGATGAACTGTGTTGCAGGAGATAGCAATGGCACTTTTGGAATCACAGTAGATTGGAATCTTATTGAACAAGTAGCCATAATCCTTAAGTTGTGATCTCATCCAGATGACTTGAGCACAATATGCAGACATAGCTACATATTCAGATTCTGTTGACGACAGTGATGTGCAGTCCTGCTTCTTTGATTGCCATGACACAAGTTTATCTCCGAGAAACTGTAATCCACCAGATGTACTTTTGCGTGTGTCTAAACATCCTGCATGGTCAGCATCTGAAAAAGCAATTAGTTTAAAACCATAATCCTTCAGATACCAGATTCCCAAGTTAATGGTTCCCTTTATGTATCGAAGGATTCTTTTGACCTCACTGAGGTGTTTTTCAGTTGGTTTAGACTGATAGCGAGAGCACATGTAGACAGCAAATACTATATCAGGTCTACTAGCTGTGAGATACATGAGTGACCCAATCATACTACCGTATTTGGTAGGGTCAACAGGTGTCCCATGTAAGTCAGCATCTAGTTTTGTAGTATAGCTCATTGGTGTATTATAAGTATCACAAGTCATCATTCCATGTTTCTTTAAAATTTCTAGAGCATATTTGGACTGATTTATAAAAATTCCACGGGGTGATTGATGAACTTGTAGTCCTAGAAAGAACGAAAGTTCACCCATCATGGACATTTCAAAATTATCTTTCATTAATTTTGCAAAATCATTAGAGTAACTTCTTTTTGTTGAGACAAAAATAATGTCATCGACATATATTTGAACAACAAGTAAGTCCTCCCCGTAGGTTTTTGTAAATAGTGTTGGATCCACCGAACCTTTAGAAAATTTATTGGCCTGCAAGAAAGTGGACAGTTTGTCATACCACGCCCGTGGGGCTTTCTTAAGTCCGTAGAAGTGCCTTTTTGAGTCGGTAAACGTGATTAGGATGATCAGGATCAACGAAGCCGTCCGGTTGGCTTACATAAACTTCTTCACGGAGTTCTCCATTAAGAAATGTTGTTTTCACATCCATTTGGTAAACAATCATGTTCCTGTGTGCAGCGTAAGCCAAAAAGATCCGAACAGCTTCAATGTTAGCCACTGGAGCAAAGGATTCTGCAAAGTCAAGTCCTTCTAGTTGGGAGTATCCTTTCGCAACCAGGCGTGATTTGTTACGTATGACAGTGCCTTTAGCATCTAGCTTATTTTTCCAGATCCATTTTAACCCGATGACAAAGACTCCGTCAGGTCTTTCAACTAATTCCCAGACTTCTAATCGTATGAACTGCTGAAATTCCTCTTGCATAGATTCAATCCAGTTGTCATAAGTCATTTCTTCTTTAATGTTCTTAGGTTCTTCGTGACAAACTGTGAGTGCATAGATACAAGTTTCTCCATCAGTGTGAAGTCATTGTCTTGTCATTACAGGTGCATCTGGATGGCCAATAATATGAACTAGTGGATGGTCTCGAGTCCATTTGTGTGTCGAAGGGTGTAGTTGATAAGTATCTCGCATGTTAACATGATCCAAATTGCGTGTAGACGACTCAGCTATATCAGGAAATGTAGGAGTCGATGCAAACGGGTTAAAGAACGCATCAGGATCATGCTCTGCGGGTTGTGGAACTGATTGTTGTGTAGGATCTTCAGCTGATTGTCGGGAGTTAGAAACAGTTTGTTCTGCTATAAATGGTGATGCAATTGGAGGACCGTCTTTCTCAACAGTTGTTGTTGTTTG
This sequence comes from Artemisia argyi, assembly GCA_030686995.1. Lineage (NCBI taxonomy): Eukaryota > Viridiplantae > Streptophyta > Magnoliopsida > Asterales > Asteraceae > Artemisia > Artemisia argyi. Next base: position 106,009,354 of record CM060696.1, read on the forward strand.
TTGAGGTGAGTCAGGTACTGGAATATTATCAGGTTGAGCAGCGGAATTAGGTGAGATATCAGTAGAACGGTATTCAATTGTATCATCAAACAGTGGAGCGAACAATGTTTCCAATTCTTTGCGGTTGAGTGACAATGGTTCAGCAGAAGAGTCCGGAGAGTTAAGACGGTTGAATTCGGGTCCTAAGCTGTGTTGCTCAGAAGCCATTTGTGTGAGTTCATCAAAATTAGCGTGAATGGTTTCTTGAATTTTTCTTGTTCGACGATTCCATATCCGAAAACCTTTAGAATTTTCACAGTATCCAACGAACACTCCGATGTCAGCCTTTGCTTTAAGTTTACCTAAATCATCACGATCATTTTTCGGATAACAAAGTGCTCCAAATACATGAAAGTAATCGATGTTCGGTTTTCTTTTGTGAAAAATTTGATAAGGTGTTTTGCGATGGCGTTTAGTGATCATGCAACGGTTTTGGGTATAACATGCGGTTGAAACAGCTTTCGCCCATAAGTAATCTGGTAATTGAGCATTAATCAACATAGTTCTAGCAGCTTCCACTAACGTCCTGTTGCGTCTTTCAACAACTCCATTCTGTTCTGGGCTTCTAGGAATAGATGTTTGATGTTCAATTCCCACTTTCTCGAAATATGATCGAAGTGTCTGATTCTTAAATTCAGTTCCATTGTCAGTTCTGACTATTCGTACCGTATTGAGTAGCTGAACTTGAATTTTAGTGAGAAAGGTGATGATCATTGAAGGAGCCTGATCTTTACTTTGTAAGAAATACACCCAAGTCCATCTGGAGTAGTTATCCACAATTACCAGTATGTAGCATTTACCGTTGATACTTTGAACACGCATCGGTCCACACAAATCCATATGAAGCAATTGTAAAACATGATTCGTACTTTGCTCAGGTTTTGAAGGAAAATGAGCTCGAGTACTTTTTCCTTGTTCACAGGCTGAACATAAGTGATCTTTGGTAAAACGGAATCTTGGAAATCCATCTACAAGTTTGTGACGAGCAAGTTCAGTCATAGTTTTGAAATTCAAGTGTGAAAGACGTTTGTGCCATAACCAAGATTTAGTCGATTCTGCTTTGGAGAGAAGACATATCGGAGATGTAGCAATCATATCTGACATTGATATTGTATAAAGATTAGAACCTCGTGAGCCAGACATTAGATCGTTTCCTTGTAAGTCACGAACGAAACAAGTTTTCTCACGAAATGCAACTTCTAGATCCCCATCACAAAATTGACCAACAGAGAAAAGGTTGTGCCCAAGGCCTTCCACATAATAAACACGAATGATTTCAATGTTCCCACTGACATAGTCACCATATCCCATGATTGAAGCGTAATGACCATTCCCGAATCTGACAGTACCAATGAACTTTGAGACAAAATTGTGTAACAGTTTGAGATTGCCTGTCATATGTCGGGTGCATCCACTATCAACAATCCAGAGAACAATCTGTACCACCTGCATCACAAGAAGAAGACACGGATGGAACAGAAGTAAGGGTGGAACCCAAAGAAAGTGCGGGTTCCTATTGGTTAGAAGCACATGTATTCAACAATTTAGGAATCCATTTAAAGTCTGGTTTATGTTGTAACCAATGTTGCCAATTCCAACTAGTTCCTGCTTTCTTAATGGTGAATTCACTAGTAGTTGGCTTATTCCTAGATTTGTTCTCGGCACTTATGGGGGTAACTTCAACTTCATTAGAAACCGTAGAAGGCGGCTTTCCAAAGATAGACTTAGAGGCAGTAGTGGGCCTGGAAGAAATGCTTGTCCTACGTTTCTTATGACGATTAAGAAGAGAATTAGCTAAACATTTTGTATGATCACCAGATGATACGTTTTTACGACAAAACACACAAGATGCATTAATATTCAAAATATTTAAAGGTTCATCATTCGTTACATGTAGATTTTGATTACAATTTGCCATATTAGAATCTAAATCTGATGCAACATGAGTTTTATTCAAATTCCTAAGTTGATCTTCTACTTCTTGAGCTTCTAGTTGTCCTCTTTTACGTTGCCAGAGCCTATTCTTTTTTTTACTTTTTCGTTTGGGTCTGCTAACGCTATTAGTGGAGACTAGTCCTGTAGAAGTGGAGTTATCAACATTAGTATTTTGAACAACATTTCCTTTAGCAGTTTTGTCTAATTGATACATTCCTAGTGCTATCACCGTGGTGTCAACCATCTTTCCTTTTTGAAGTAGCTTAATTTTCTCTTTCAAATCAATGATGATGTGATTTTTATCCTGAATATCAGACTCAAGTAAACCATTGCAATATCTGATGTCATCGCGGTTTTGTTGCCATTCGGCTTTTTCAATTTTTAAATCCGCAATTTCTTTCTCGTATTTGAGACACAGACTTTTAAAAGACTCATTGTTTTTGCAAAGCTGACAAGAGTTTGAATTATTTTGACTTTGAAATTTCAATTCCATATCAATACTTTGAGCTTGACACCATTCAAGCCTTTGTTTGAGAAGACAAATTTCTTTTGAAAAGTGTTTTGTCACATCATCATTTTGTATTCTCAGCTTGTCATTTTCATGTTTAAGTGTCTCGATTTCCACATTCAACGAGTTATTATCAACACAAAGATCATCCACAAGCATAGAAGTACCAGATTTATAGAGATCATTCATTTTTTAAAACTCTATTTCTTTGCTTTTGAACCAAAATCTCATTTTCAGTTGAGTTGAAAACTTTTATCATAGTTTTGACCTCGTTTTGAAGTTCCTGTTCCCAACGTGTAGCACAGAGACGGAGGTGTTTGACAATTGGCAACATTTGTTTTTGAAAAATGTCTCTCTTTTCTCGCTCGTAAGCGGATTGAAAAGTGTCAATTTTTATTTCAGAATTACGTTCAATTGTTTCCTCCAAAATTTTGATGTCTTCCATAAAAGTTTTGTAATAATTTAAGACACGACAATTTTTCGGTAAAGGTGTAAGTTCACCAGATGATGGTAAAGGACCATTTATTTGTGCTACAGTTTGGACAGGGGCCGCATTAGAGGATGAAACATATGACTCAGTGACATACCATGATTTCTCAGGTAATTCCTTTTGAGGAACAAAAGATTTAGAAATATGAGGAGCTTTTGAATAATCATATGGTGTCCAATATTGAACATAACTCATTTTTGATCAACTCTCGTCTTCAAGTTCTTCTTCTTCTTCTTCAGTATAAAAAACAACAGCACGCACAATCGTATTATCAAGCAAATGGTCCATACTGTAAATTTTAGGAATTTCTTTGAATGTCGTGTGAAGAAACATTGATTTGAAATCGCCAAGTGCAAATCCTTTATCTGGTCTCGGTTTTAAAGTAAATTTCTGAATTGTTGTGACAGAGTTCCCGTGTTTGTAAACAATATTACGAAATTCTTTGAGTTATTTTTCAAGATCAACAATCTCACCGAGTAAGTTATCTATATACTTCCTTTTTCGTATTTTATGTTCACAAAAATCCTTTTTACAACTTGACAATTCTGTTTCTGTTTTTGAAAGTACTGTTTGAAGACGTTCAACTTGCATTTTCAGTTCACACTTCTCACTTTCGAGTTTAGAAATCAACTTCCCGTTTGACTCAATTAAATCTTGCATTTTGTGTTGAAGATCTTGTTCTTTGTTGTAAGAATCTTGAAAAGCTTTTTCAAAACTTTTTGCATGTTTAATCTTGTCTTCCTGATTTGAAAGTTGAATTTTATAACACTCAATATCTCTTGCAAGTGACGCATTTGTTTCTTTTAAAACTTTGTTTTTCTCATTGCATTTTATTATTTGCAATTGTTGTGCATTCAGTTGTTTAGATAACATAATGAGGTCAGGGTCTGGATCAAATGATGGTTCATGTTGTTCTATATGATCATGTTTATCATTCCCAATAGGATCATCAAATGAAACAACTGTGTCATCATCAAATATGACAACTGTGCTTATTTGTTCATCTGTTTGAGAAGATGAAGATGAGTTAGATGGAACAACTTGCGCCATATCTGATTCAGAAGCAGAGGGTGAGGCTATTTCATGTATTAGGCATGCTTTTTGGTCATGTACCTGAGACAAGCCGTCAGTATCATACACTGGACCTGAATCATTAAACTGAAGTTCCTGCATGTTGGCCATAAGCATCACAGCTGCATTGGCTTCCAGATCTTCCATGTCATTATCATTGTTCACATTTGCCATGAAGTTGTTATCCTGTTCAGGGAAATGTCCATCTTTTTCATCTTGAAGAGCCATGAGTAATGCCTGCTTGTGAAACTTACTACCCCGAGTTCTCGGTTTGGGACATGCTGTCGCTATATGACCTTGTTCATTACAATTATAGCACCACACTGCATTCCCTGAGTTGGAGTTCCTAGTTGCAACTGGTTCAGACCTTTGCTGAGAAGATCCTGAGTTGTTCCTGAAACCTCCATTGTTATTAAACCTCTGAACATTCCCAAAATTTCCTGAAGAACTTCCTGAACCAGATCGACCATAGTTACGATTCTGAATTTCCACTCTTCCATCATTGACAACAGCTTGATTCCTTGTGTTAGAAGATGAACGTTGGCGGTTGTTTGTTTTGTTGGAGAATTTGCTGAAAGCACAAGCAATAAGAGCAAGTCCCTGATTCAACGTATTAAAGTCATCATCGTCATCTTCATTGGAGTTGGAGTAATACACTGCATCATTGTTGTTTAATGGAACAAGTTGAGTAGAAGTATTCTTTGGAGATGAATCATAAGGGACCATTTGGTTCGAGGTAGAAGATTGTGGATAACTGAAGTAGTTTTGCTCTTGAACATATGCATGATTAGACATAGGTGGTGGAGCATAGGGAGATTGAGCTACGAGTGCCAAAGAATTTGGTGTTGGTGATGGTGAGTATCCTCCTCGAAGAGCTCTATCTTTTTCCACTTCAGGTTCATGGTGTTTCAGAAAATCATACAACAAACCATATGGAGCATCATGAAGATTTTTTGTTTGATGAACAAATGTCACATATTTATGCCAATCCGGGCCAAGACTACCAACGAATTTGGAGTTTACTGCGATCCTTGGTACTGTGATTTTGTGACGTTCCAGATCATTGACCACATTTGTGAAACGATGATAGTAGGATTCAAGTGACTCTCCTGGTTCAATTGTAATGTCAATGTATTCCATGTAGAGTTTGGATTCCATATTATCTTTGTTCAATTGAGTGCCTTCCATAAGGAGATGAACATGTTCCCACATAGCTTTGGCTGTTTTCTGAGCATCGACACTTCGATAAATTGGATTAGGTATACCTTGAAGTATATAAGCCATTGCATACTCATCAGCTTCATGATGTAATTTCTGTTCTTCTGTGAGTTGAGATTCTGGAAGAGGTCTATCACCAGGAGGACGTGGAGGATCAGCAGTTGGATCACCAATTTCAAATCTTGTTGGCCACTCAAATGGTCCTTCAAGTATCACTTGTTTCAAAAATTTCCCATGAGGTTTCTTTAGTTCAAGAAATCGTAAGAATCGACTTGACCATTGAACATAGTTCCCCGGTGTTAGCATTGGAGGTGTTTCAAGTGATCCTGCCTCATGTCTGGATTGTTGAGTTGTAATAACTTCACACATTCTATCAAACCAGTGAGGTTGTTTGGAGGAATACTGATTGTTTTATTGTGACATTTGATATGGTTGTTGTTGAGGAATGATTTGATGTTGTTGCATCATGAGATATTGTGGTTGTGGATTAAACGGTTGTTGATGAAAGTGTGATTGTGAAGGTTGTTGATATGATTGTTGCTGATGGTATTGTTGTTGCTGATACTGCTGATGTTGTTGCTGAGGATTAGAGAAGTAGTAATGTGGTGGTTGAGACATCTTTGAACACTTGTGTAGTAATGGATCTTTGTAGAAGATTGAAATGTACGTTCCTTTGGTTAAGTTCAAAAATCCCTGGGGTAAGTTGAAATCTTACGCGTAACAATAATCTTACGCGTAAACTTTAGGTTATGCGAAAAGAGTAGTTTATGCATAAACAATGAGTTTATGCATAAGTTTCCTCTTTACGCGTAAGCTTTGGCTTATGCGTAAGTTTAGACTTATGCGTAAGGTTAAACAACCAAACAAATCTTTCAAACTTATCCAAGCTTGAAAGATATCCGAAGTCGAAGTATTCCACTAACTTATCCAAGCTAGGGAAGTACTGAGTCACCGTAATACAAGGAGAAGACCTTTGATGAAACTTAAGCATAGATTCTGGCAACTTACGCGTAAGATTAACTCTTATGCGTAAGATTGAACTTCTGCGTAGAAAAGGCAACTTCTACGTAGGATGTAACTTCAGCGTAGGACTTAGGCGTAGGAAATAGACTTACGCGTAGGATTTAGGCGTAGAAGACCAAGTTAAGCGTAGAAACAGGGTTTTGACCAGTTTTACGCATAAGAAAGGGGTTTTGACCAAAACTTATGCGTAGAAGGGACAAAAAGTACTGTAGAGAGCTTTTGAATCGTACTGTTCACGAAACTTACGAGTAAGAAGGTCAGAAACTTGAAAATTTTCAAATTTTTGAAAAAAAAATGCTTAGAAATAAAGTACTTTTGATCAAATAACTTCACCAATACTTAGAAAACACTAACTATTGAAGATTTTGAGTAGAAAAAACCTTAAAGATCAAAACTTTATGCAAAATCTAAGCTTCTAAACACTATATTAACCTTAAAACTTATCCAAGCTTCAAGATTTGAGTGTAAGAAACAAAGAAAGAAGCAAAAATAAGCAAAATAACACCCTAAATCCTACGTTGAATCCAAGAAACACACTTCAATCTCTATTAGGCGAATGATACCACTTGTTAGGTCACAATTATGTAAACACAAGTATAAGAAATGAGATGAGAATAAGAGATGGTTGATTATGAGAACTATGAAGATTGAAAGAACAAGAGTTTCCTTAATGTATTCAAATAACCAACAAGAATAATGTTTACATGAGCTTAGTATTTATAGGGGAGGAGTAGGGCAACACTCCCTTCCTCCCTCTTACATCTTAAACGTGGGCTTTCAAGGCCCATGGTCTTACATACTTAAGCCTAGTAGCATTAACATAGTGAAATAAATAACTAAGCAACCTATTACAAAAGGTAATGACCGAGACTTGACTAAAATACAAAAGTATGATCCCAACAGTTGGGGACCGTCAAACAAAGGAAGGTTTTTGGAGACGAGTTCTAAAGCATTTTAAAAGCCTTATTCCAAGAACCGAACGCACCAAAGATCAATTGAACTCGAAGTGGACTCTTATGAATGCGCATATCACGGCGTTCAACACATACTACATACAAGCGGTATATATTTTTTTACATGAGTTTATTTTTTTTACATATGTATATATATATATATATATATATATATATATATATATATATATATATATATATATTACATACGTATATATATAATTTTGTACATAAGTTTTTTTTACATACTACGTACGTTTATATTTTTTTTAGGTGCGCTTGAAAGAAAGTGGGTGTGACGATCTTCAAGTTTACGAGAGAGCCCAACTTGATTTTGAGAAACAATTTAGGAAAGCTTTCGCACTAGTCAGACTCAAGAATCCACGGGATCGAGCAAGAAAAGAAAGTCGTCGGAGTCAAGTAGCGCACAAACGCCAACAAACGAGACGCCAATAAACGTGGAAGATTTCAACTGTGACTTACCGAACCTCAACGAGAACCCAACTCCATCACGAATATCGAAAGGCAAAAAAAAAGGCGAATTCTGAAGAGTCAAGCCGAAGTTCGATTCGTGATACCCTTGCAAGTTACACGGCCGAAAAGCAAAGTTTATTGCAGGCGCAGATGGAGGCTCAAAAGAAAAAGGACGAAGAGTATTTGAAGTTTCTTGATGGGGAGACCTACAATCGTGATATGAAATTCGTTATGGACCCGCACGACAATATCCTATACCCGATTTTTAAGGACTTTGTCATCAAAAGAAAACGCGAGATATGCGCCAGATATGGTTGGCCGTGTAGTTTGTAGGATTTAATGTTTTTTAAGTTTTTAATGGAAATTTAGTTATTTTATGTTTTTTAGGAATATTATGTAATGTTTTATTAATTTTAATGGAATTTTTATTTTTATTTTATTTTAATGGAATTTAAAAAAAAAAAAAAAAAGAAAAAGAAAAAAAATGAAAAAAAATTGATGTGATGGATAGGGGTGTGGTGCCACAAGTGATGCCAACAAAAAAATGGGTGAGGGATGAAAAAAATGAGTGAGTGATGTGGCATAAAGAGATTGGTTGGGAGTGAGAGATGGTTGTGTGGTGTCACAAGTGTTGCCAACCCCTAAGTCGATTCTAACCAAACCCATGTGAAATCCTAGTCATATGACTAACCCCTATGGCCATTTGCTTATTTATTTAAGTCTCAGTTATGAAGCTTTAATTGTTTATCATTGCTTCTTAAAGTACTCAAATTTCCATAAATGGAACTTTGCATGTGGTGGACTAGCTTGCACATCTGATCATACCCTAATTCACGATGTTCGATAAGCAGATCGATCACAATTCTTATTAATTTAAGACGGTGATGTTAGACATCTTGGTTATTGTATCGATAACATGACTATTCGTGCATAGTGCCGAGCCTTCCAATACTACATGTGGAAAATTCTCGTGTTGCTCATTTAAGTTGTGACTATTCGTGCATAGCGCTGAGCGTTCCAATACTACATGTGGGAAATTCTCGTGTTGCTCATTTAATTTGTCTGATTCAATTTTTGTTTCACTGCAAGTGGCTGTGTTCTTATATTTGGTTTGTACCTAGTTCTCTTCAACTTTGTTGAAGGTAAAATTTATTTATATAAATACTTGTTTTTCCACAAAAATAAAAATAAACATAAAGAAACACATAACTATTCGTGGTTTACGAATTTGATTTCAATAATTTTGTATTTACAAATTGACAAGTTCATACTAGATTTGGGCATATGCAATTACAAAATTACAAAATGGGACTTGCAAGGTGGCAAAAGGTAAATCTAATCAAGCTAGGGCTTTATATCCTCAAATTTTTTTAACCATTTGTTTTTAAAAGTCTTGTATATGTTTAAAGTGGTGTATACTGATAATAATAGAGAGTTTTGAGCTTTTTATATTGTAGCCTAAAATTTAAAATCCAAGACAGATATTAAAAATAAATAAATAACAATCCCATCATCTTAAGGGCCTCGGTTTTGGAAGGCCCCGACTTGATATAACTGAGAATCATGAGTGTTTTCCATTTATACATAACAGGTCTATAGTTTATTAAAGAAAACGTAATCCTAATAGTCCATGTAAATAATAAAAAACCTATATTTAGTCCATGTAAATAATAAAAAGCCTATATTTTTACATGATATAATCAAGGTGTGAGTTATTAAGGTGATTATGATGTTCCAAAAGTTGTTATTACTGGATTTTGTTTAGACATTTGATTTTACATGGAAAACCGCTAGCATGAAATGAAGGTAACGAATGACGCATCGGCTAGCAAGCCCGGTACTTGTATTGGGAACCAATTGGAAGAATCTGATGAGGATGAAGTTGAGTTGCCTGATGATGAGACCTTTAGATATATGTCTTCGACTAGTGGAGAAGGATTGCTTCAAGATGAACTTGATGGATATGACGGATACGAGACTCAGGTTTAGAATTTACCTAAACAGATGCAGGTTTTTTGTGATCAATTTGATATTCGTCTTCCCAGTAATGTTAAGAAGTAATTTTCCTTCTTTATGTTTAGTTCATAAGATTTGTATGTCTCTCTTATGATTGTTTAGGTTTGAAGCATAGTTGTTGCGCTTGTTTTGCTTTTTATTGGGCTAAGGTGAGGGATTTCACCCTTATCCTATGTACGTACGTAAACGCTTTTTTGGAGTAATTTGTTTTACTAGTGGTATGTTTACCCCTTTACCAAAAAAAAATTGTCTTTGAAATTTTCTTCGTTAATCACTCAACTAGTTTTCCATTAATCAAATTGATATAGTTAACACTATATAATGTATAAGAATATAGTTAATTTTGTTCGGGTTAAGACTGGGGAAATATTTTATTACATCTAAACTTAGTAAATAAGCTCTCGAAGATCCAAATTATCACAATAAGATTACATGAAGTAACTCATTTGTACATGATATAATCAAGAAGTGAGTTATTAAGTTAGTTTTGAACTTTTGATATTCCAAAAGTCAGAGTTATTACTAGATTTCATTTAGACACTTGATTTTCCATTTTTCTCTCTTTCACATATGTATCTTTGTCTTTGAAATTGTCTTCTGCAATCACTCGATTAGCTTTCCATTAATCAAACTCATATAACTAACACTATTAATGCATAAGAAATAGTGTTAAGTGCTCGGGACGACTGCCTTAATTAAAGGAGATATTTTTTTTAGATCTAACTTAGCAAAAGAGCTATCGAAGATCCGAATTATCACAAAAGATTACATAAAGTTATTCATTTCTTGAATTGAAATGAGATATTACAATAAATTGATTCTTCAAACTTAATAAAAGATTTTACAATAAAAATGTTATAAAAAAAAATATAAATAAATTAATAAATAAATAAACCCAACTAAACTTCAGATAAACGATTTGTTGCGCAAAAAACTACTAGTATTATTTTTTCTTTTTTAATTTTCACTTTATGTTTCCGTAAAGATTTAGGCACCGGCATTGACGTGATGGACTAAAATATATTACTTCAAAATTGTATTTTATTGTATTATATCTCATCAACATCAAGTCAATGCTTGATTGCAAGTTAAATGAACAAACCTTAAAAATCATGCCTCTTATTTCGTCTTACCGATCAGGTGCCCCATAATCGCTGCATGTGAGCTTATGACTTGTGCATATTATTTAATGGTTCTGACAACTGGAAACTGTAACTCGTTACTAGCTTATAATATCTCCTTTATATTAAATTCTCAGCATCAATATGCAAATTGGATAACCAAAAGATTAGTAAAATTACGTTTTAAGTGTTCTTCCCGTAAACGGTGCATGTGTGTGTTTACTGGCTTCTTTTAAACGGTAATTATGTTCCTATGCAAAAACGGTAACGATCAAGTAGTTTAATGATTGTTGTAATGATTTCCATTTTACTATTAACAAATACTAAGTTTAAGTTCAAATTACTAGATATGCTATTTTTCTATTCTGTGAGCATAAACTGCTTTGACGTTGTGGTTCAAACCACAACAAGGTAATTTGAAGAAATAGAATCGAGTTTGTTTGGACTTGAAGCCACCGAAAAAAGATATGCTTGAAGAGGAGATAAATGTTCATTCTCACTCATGGATATTAATTTGTATGGTAATTGGATTGAGAAACCAGATTGATTTGAGTGGTTAGACAACCCTTTAAATTCTTCTATGAACTTCCTGTATCTTTGATTACTCTTACAACTTGCTAGTTTTTTAGTGAAAAATTTATAATCACTCAGATACATGTGTACAACTAAGAAAGTCTATAAGGGGCATTGCAAGAGCAACTGTAAAGATACCTCAAATCATTGCATCCGTACCTTACCTAATTATACGCGCATGTCTTTACGACTAATATTCATTTAAAAAACTGGAAATCAATCATATCGTATGCTGTACGTTCATGGAATAAAAATTCCTTTTACGTTGTTTAATTAATAAAATCAAGCTGGCCATGTGAACCAATGCTAGAATGCTATAAATACCAGCTTTAAGCCCTTTAATAAGCAGAAGTATCCAATTCCTTTCACCTTCAAGAAAACTAACCTGCAATACTATCTCAAAAAGAAAATATCAAACGTTCTTTCTACAACTCCAACATTCCGAGACATGGGGCTTGTGAGGTTATTACCTTCCTTGATGGCTAATGTGAAGAGTTTTAGCAAATTAAATTCCCAGCGGAGTAGAAAATATCAATCAGATGTCCCAAAAGGTCATTTAGCAGTATATGTTGGTGAATTCCAGAAAAGGCGGTTCGTGGTGCCAATATCATACTTGGACCAACCATTGTTCCAAGACTTATTACGTCACTCAGAGGAAGAACTTGGATTTGATCATGCAATGGGAGGGCTAACCATTTCTTGCCATGAAGATGTGTTTGTAGAACTCACGGCACGATTGCGTTGTTCCTGATGATACATTTGGGATCAACAATACTCCACAGTTTTGTTCGATATAATTTTCACAATTTTTTCGGTAACCCTCTTGTAGGATATACATATATAGATAGTGCAGTATGTAAACAATGTACTTTATCAAATATTAGACAACTATCGAGGTTAGAGAGCATTGCTCCATTCAAACAAAGGCGTACTATAGTGTTAGCTTCTGTTTCTTTTCCCTTGCAATATATATCTATTGAAATTCAAATTGAACTACAAATTTATGTCACATATGAGTAAGAGCAGACGCCTTTACATGATCTAACAATATAACAACTCACTCTGAACGGATCGATTACCCTATTAAAATCCTTTTCTTTAACGGCATCCATTTGAAATCCTTGTTGAACCATAAAGCTAATCCTTATACGAAGTACTATTTAGAATGGTATCAAAACAATACATTTGAAGCACTTACTACTCTTTGTAAATCTGGAGTCACAGGAAAGCTCGGGCTTTTAACCTAAAGAGTCCTATAGCAGCAAAGTCTTCAAGATACTCAATTTGGATCTTATTGTTGATTGAGTGGCTAGGAGGTGCACAAAGGTTAAGATAAATCGGGAGAGTGACTTGGTTAATAAGTTATTTGGTATCTAATTATATGTGATCAACGTAATCTCGTTTTATGTTGTGCTAATTCATTACTCAATTGTATCTGACTAGATTTAAACATAAAATAATCTAAGTGTAGAAATAGTCCCTGAGTAACAATATACAGAAAGTCATTTTCAGAATTCTTCATAGTCCATGAACCAAAAGAAGAGGATATCTAACAATGTCTCACTGACTTCTTGTGTTATTCTCAATCATTCAAAATTCAGAGACTGCTTACTTAGAAAAATATCTTAGTATCTAAAGATATTTAGGCGAGAACTTTATTAGGAAAAATTGTTAAAACTTTCGCTTAAAAACGGATTGGACACATTCAAGAATAGAAGCATTTAATGTAAGTTTACTACAATCAAAGTTTGACACATCCTTATTACCCCATTGATATTCACCTCAAAGCTCGCCTATAAAAGAAAATGTTTTAAAGAAGTAAATGTTATAAACACCAAATCATCAAGAGAACATTTACTTCTCCTTGAACTTGTGTCCGACCCATTCATAGAGATTGATAGTTCATACTTAAACATTAACTTACATTTATCTTTAAGAAAGTAAGGAATTTTTGTTCAAAACAAGTAAGGAGTTTACTATGTCATTCAGCTATGATTCACTACTACACAAAAATAGATCACTTTTACTAACACCCGATCTATTTAATAAAAATGGTGGGCCTTAAGATACCAAAACTTATTTTGGAGCAAAACAACACAAAAAGATCGGCATATAGCAAAAAGATGTTCTCAATAAGTTAAGCGGGATTTATCCCTCCTTTTCTACCTTTTGACTTTTCATAGCCCGCTCATTATCATCACACATAAAAAAAGACACCAAACCCTACTTACCAAACTCTTCCCTCTTGTTCTTCTCCAATGAACAACATCGCCGCTCCACCACAACCTAACCCCGACCATAACCCTCCTGACCATTGTCATCCGATGTAACCACCGCTATAACCACCATGTCCGCCGCTCATATCACCAACAAACCCCCAGTCACCACTAAACCACTACTATTAGCAATTTTATTTGTTCACTTGTCATTTATATAAGGTTAAGTTCTTATTATTAGCAATTTTATTTGTTCACTTGTCATTTATATTCAATGATTAATTTTCTTATCCTAGCTTCTGATTTGATTTTGATTAATAAGTGTATTAAAGTAATAATTTAGGGCTTTTGTGATTGTGTGACTTTTTTATGCTTATATATCTAATCTTTGCAATGGCTTACAAAATGTATGAAATTGGAAAAAGTACTAACAATAATCTTTGCAGGCAATTGGATGATATTACCTGCTGCTTATATGTTTAACTCTAGCAAAAAGGAGGTGGAGGTGGTTGGGTTATAAATGGTGAGGTAGCATTGGTTTAATAAGCTTAAGTATTGTTGAGTTACTTGCTTATTCATATTTGCTGGTTCTTGTATTGTTTTTTTTTCTACTCAATGAATTGCGAATGTGTTATGGTTTTGAAAGATATGTGTTGTAGCGTAGTTTTATCAATATTTGCCCCGCAATTAGATGTGTGATGTTCCTAATAATAAGGCGATATGAATGTCTTTAAATAAATGACACAATCTGTTACAAAAAGTTTTCGGCTAAAGCTGTTATACAATTGCTAAAAAAATAGTGTTGTTAGTAACCACGACTGTTGTTTGTACCTATTTACATTTCGGTACCCTGTATCAATTCATCTTATAATCTTTTCGGACCTGTTAGTTGGTGACTGGGGAGAGTGCTTGACACTAAATCATTACATGTGGAACATTTCAAATGATATTTGCCAACTACACCAACAGGTTATTTATAACGATATGAGGGTGTTGTACTGAAGGCACAAGTTGTTAATAACGATCTGGAACATCCAGGTTCATTGAGTTGCGCCAGCCCTCATAGTGAGATGTTATTTCTATTTTTATTCAAATGAATTGTAGTCAAGACCTCTTTCAAAATGCATTGAATGCAGGACTAACACAGCCACACAGGACCTTCAAAGAGATGACGGACAACCGTATTCTTACTATCCTTTGTCAAACCATATCACAAAAAGGGAGCCTCTGACAATGATCGATATTTAAGTTCAAGGTGAATAATATTTGTCCCGTGGTATACTATTTTACTCTATACATATGATATTTAGTTGTTTGCAATTATAATGTTATTTAATTGTTTGCAACTATAATCTTTAATTTACAATAGTTAGCAAACATAGCGTAAACTGCTTCCTTAGCAAAACAGCCCGCCGCGAAAGCGCGGGTTTCCCACCTCGTTATAACTATGATATAGCTTTGTTGTGCATGATTTCATAACCGCCGCCTTCTATAGAGTTTGCGCAGCTAATTTGTGTCCGGTTAGACAAGAGGATGGAATCATCTATTATATGTGACTTGTATCTATTGAAAATTTTTAAACAGGCCCAACCTTTGAAGTGAATGTGAACTGGAGTTGAAATTTATAAGTAATAGCTGTCATTATGTGAGCATTATTTTTTGTAATTGATGAACTGTTGATGTAATGTGAACTATCATTGTAATGGTTAAAACTATTTCCATCTGTAAAGTTAGATGTTTTTTTTTGTCGAAGTCACTTGCATCGGAAATTCTGGAAAAGTTGTGCGGCAAGATTGAATGAATTGTTTTGAAATATTTTCATTTTGGCTTTAATGAAAAACACAAAACCAATTTTTTTTTTTTTTTTTTTTTTTTTTTTTTTTTTTTTAATAACAGGTAGAGTAAAAAGATCGGTTGTTATGTATAAACTGATCTTATTTGTATGGATAAAAAGATCGGTCGGGAACCGATCTATTTATCTTTTGCTCAAATAAATCACCCTTAGTTAGAGTGGTTCTAAACCGTTCTTTTTAAGGGTTTTCAACTGATCTATTTGACGATTTCTGTAGTAGTGTGTATAGTTTACTGCTTCATCACTAATCTTTCTAATTATTTATTAACTTTTAATATATAACAAATAAAAGTTGAAAATTATGTCTTAAATGTTTTAGTGCCATGCAAAGTGTTTGTTTTACTTCTCGATAGTTTGAGGTGGTTATAATAAAGTCTTGATTCTAAAAAGGTAATTTTAAGATTGGACAGGTGTATCACTTGTAATAAAGATGGTAATATCTTCAAAAGTACTACAAACATTGTCTACAAGGAAGCATTTTAAGGTCTTTGATAAATATTCAACAGATATGTAAAACTATTTAATTGATATGTTTTATACCATTTTTTAAATTAATATACACTCTTATCGACTACTTTCTTTTAGTAAGCCTTTTGTTTTATTCTTTTTTATTTTTAGGTGCTCACGAATTGAACAAGGACTAATCAATTGTTTGACGTTAAATGCATAAATTTGCTCTTCAAAATTATCTACCAGTTGGAGAAGACGATACATGCATATTTATTATTTTAATAATTACAAACCAATTTTTTATTGTATTATTGGCATATTACTTATAATCCTCAGCAAAAAATAATAGAACCTATTTATGTTCGTTGTTGTTTGTAAATTTATTCATACACGTAACTCATTAATAAATAGTTTCTTTAAAAATCCTGTGATTATATGGGTCTATAAACTAGTGATGTATGTATAGTATTAAGAGATTTGTTAACAACAGCCTTATAAGTTTTGTTTAAGCATATCTCTTAATTAAAAATATTTAAAAAAATATCATTTTCATTAATACATAATTTAAACACATATAGTTAAAGTAAGTGAATATTAATAAGATATGTATTAATATCAAATAATTTCATTTCTAGAAATGCTTTAAGTAAAGTAAGAATTAAAAAAATAATAATAAATAAAAAAAACATAATTTCGATTATAGTTTTAATCACACCAAATTGTATAGCCGACATCTAAAACTCATATTCTGTAATATACACTTATCAACTTTGTTAGGAATACGTTTATTCATATGAAGACTCGGTCACCCCGAGTATAGTTTAGCATGTTGTAGCTCGTAGTAGTTATCATATTAGTTAGTACGTAGTTTTGTGTTAGTTAGTATTTGTGGAGTCGGGTCGGGTCTTTACTCAC
Source organism: Artemisia argyi (assembly GCA_030686995.1). Classification (NCBI taxonomy): domain Eukaryota; kingdom Viridiplantae; phylum Streptophyta; class Magnoliopsida; order Asterales; family Asteraceae; genus Artemisia; species Artemisia argyi. The sequence continues at coordinate 106,026,208 of CM060696.1, forward strand.
TGTCAGCCCGCTCCACAGCCCGTTTCAGGGGGCGTTTTATTGTAACTATAAATACCCCTTCCCTAGCTTGGAAGGGGTTGGACCTTCATTTACAATCTAATAGATTACAAACTTTTTTGGGTAAAAGGTCAACGACCCGGTAAATATATTACTCCAAAAAACATTTAAGTACAACGGATATGAGTGAATCCCATATCTCAGTCCGTTACATAGGCGAAAAGCTTACATAACAAGATACTTCCAATTCTCAAGACAAGAAAACAAAACCACTAGCACATAGTATTGAAAAACTCGGACAAAAATATAAACTACTTCCTACGAACTTGGAGATTAAAGCCATAAATGGCATTAAGAGCATCCAATTCCCCTGGAAGATCATAAATTTGCTTTGAGTAATCATCATAGTCATCAAACTCATCTTCACGCTCATGACCTCCACCAAAAAGATTTGTTGATTCGTCGAACGTGTTAAGAACCTCCTCCTCATCACTATCCGAAACCACAACATCAACCACCTTGGAAAATGGGTTAGCCCTCTTAGTGACAGAGGCAGACGGAATAGGATGACCATCATCATCCACGAGAGTAGCTTTCCCATCGATAAGTAGCTTTTCAAGCTTACTAATTTTATCAACTATAGGAGTAGAACCAACTTCCTTAGTTCCCATTGAATCACTCACAAGCGGTTCTTGTGATGTAGTACCAGTCTTAACCGACTCATCCTTATTAACTTCCATTGTACATCCAGCATCCACATCCATGTTGGTATCATAAGTAGGAATACCAAACGCATCTGTATCATCCATATGAAGAGCATCAAATTGGTTAGATGTAGAAATCGCAGTTCCACTAGAACTAGCCACATCAGAAGTCTTCTTCTTAGTGCCACCAACAGTCTTGGGTTCAGGAGGAGTCTTTTTGGGTTGATACTGAAACTGCTTACCCACAACAGGTTTAGTAAACCCTCCTTTACCCGGAATTATAGAACCACCTAGTTTTCCTTTCTTCCTGTTAGTAACAGTCTTGAAATTATCATATACATGCTTAGTAGGCTGAACAGGAGGTATAACAACTTTAGGACAGTCGGTCAGAGTATGACCAAATATCTTACACTTCTCACTAGAAACTTCTCTCAATGTTCCATCTCTTTCTCTCTCTAACTTCTCACTAGAAATCCTTACATTTAATCATCCTAAACACAAAACCATACATGTTCTTACATTAGAGTATACTACAATTGGTATCAAGAGCCATGGTTTCATACTAAGGATTCTATACTCACGGATTTGTTGAATGGTTTTGTGACTTTAGTATGGTTCGAATGGTTTAGTGGTTCTCTTCATAGTTTGATCTCGTTAGTGATTTTATGTTGAGTTTTTCTTGTACTTTCTTGATTAGTTGAGTTATAAGTTCTTAGGTTTGCATTTGGAGTGGTTGAATCATTCATTTGTTAGGTGTATGGTGAAATTCGTGGTGTTTTTCTTGCCAACGAGTTGACAATCTCTTGTAGAGTTGACTGCAGTTGTAGCGAGTTGGGAGTAGAGGTTTGGCGCTTTGCTATTTTGGGATATAAAGCCAAATCGCTAGATAGTGACGTTTTTGTCCTACTGTTCCAGTGAGTTGAGATTTCTGTTTCTAGCGAGTTGATGATACTAGCGAGTTCATGTGGTTAGCGGTTTGATCAGACTAGCGAGTTACTATATCCAGCGAGTTGGTGTTGTCAGATGATGAGGCGAAAAGTGTACCACTTTTAAGGGGTCATTTAAGCCCGAATTCGTGATTATTTGATCAATTATTGCCCTAAATCGTTCCTTTTGTCATTTTAGGTACTTTTGGAGAGAAATCTGGAAAAGGAAGCATTTTGGATATTTTTTGAGCATAAAAGTAAACGACAAAGTCTCAAAATCCTTGTTGGGAACAGTACATGACGACGTCAAGGCTTTATACATGACGGCGTCAAGAGTGGCAAAAGAGGTGGAAGTGGAAAATACACGTGACGATCCAGAATATTTTTAAGCTATTTGGTCTGACGGCGTCACCAAGGCCGTCAGGGTCCAAATACACGTGATGGCCCAGAGCTTATTTCTGCATGACGGCGTCAGAAGTGGATCTAGGCAATCGAATTTCATCTTGGCGGCGAGTTGACGGCGTCAGAGGTTAATACATGACACCGTCAGGATGCATAGTCTATATATATTTTTCCAATTTTTCATTGTAAGTGTGGAACTTTTGGGGAACAAGTTGTGTAAAAACCCTAGGTCGAATTTCCTGCATATTGAAGAGGTTGCAAACCCTTCTTTCTTCCATGTTTCAATAAAGATAAGTACTTCAATAATCATTCAATATGTCTATGTATTGTTTGATTCTATCTTATGTGTATCTTTCTTTTAACATGTTAGGCTAGGCTTTTATTGTGTTTGCTTAGATGTAGTGAAACCTAGATGTTGATTATTGGTTGATTGTTTGTTTATAATTGTTACGGATGACTGTATTCAATGTTAGGCTTAAGAAAACTGGCAGACTTCCATTGGTAACTTGCATGAACGTCTTAAGAAACATGATCGGAGGTGTACTACGATTTTTGGTTATATTTAATGCGTAAGAGAATTCTAATGATCCCATGTTAGGAGCTTCTAACGGCTCGACATAGGAGTGAAGTAGGATCTTATAGAGTTAGGGAATATTGTACACGGCCCTACGACTAGTATTAAGGAATATAACCCGTCATCCATGTAATTGTAACAAGCTAATCAACCAGTAACATATATCTTTTTTTGGGTAAAAGGTCAATGACCCGGTAAATATATTACTCCAAAAAGCGTTTAAGTACAACGGATATGGGTGAGTCCCATATCTCAGCCCGTTACATAGGCGAAAAGCTTACATAACAAGATACTTCCTATTTTCAAAACAAGAAAATAAACCATTACTCACATGATAGTAGTGACTCTGACAAAAGATAAACTACTTCCTACGACCTTGGAGATTAAAACCATAAATGGCATTAAGAGCATCCAATTCCCCTGGAAGATCATAAATTTGCTTCGAATAATCATCATAGTCATACTCATCTTCACGCTCATGACTGATGAGTGTGTAAATACTCATCATTTTTATCGTATCTGAACTGCTAAAACGTCCAAAAATACTCAGTAATGCATCAAAATACTAAAAATATTCCAAAATTGTGTTTTATACGTTTTAGATGCAAAATGTTTAAAAACAAACAAAAAACGAACAATGTTTGGACAATTGGCAGTTTCAGTCCCTCAAGTTTCATAAATTGACAAAACTAGTCCCTGAAGTTTTAAAACGAAAGAAAAGTCAACCCAAGGTTTTCTAAAGTCAACAACTGTCAAAACAAGTCCTTGGGTAAAAATTTTGAGAAAATTACATGATTGGTCCCTAAAAATCCAAATTGACATAAAAGGTCCCTGAACTTTCAACGATTGTCAAAATTAGTCCCTGGTCAAAATAATTCAAAGAAAAATCATTCTTGGACCTTGGAAAATCAAAAGTTGGCAGAAATGGTCCTTGGGTGAAAGTTTTAAAGAAATTGCAATTCAGTCCCTCAAGTTTCACCAATTGGCAATTTTAGTCCCCGGGATTTTCAAAATTTGGAAAATAGAAATTTTGGTCTTTGGTTATTATTATATGGCAGGTTTAGTCCTTGGTTACAACTTTGGATTATTTACACAGCAGGTCCCTCGATTTTCAACAAATTACAAAATTTGGTCCTTGTGTTTAATGTAATACCAAACGGACTCTTGTTCTTTGTATTTATCCAAACACAATCCAAACCCAAAACACTAACCAGCCCATCTCCCATTCACCAAGCCCAACTTCACACAAAAATTATTACCCCGTTTTTTTTTAATACCACCTCACAGTCAACACCAGCTTTGACCTCTAACTTCCACCTCACCCTCATCCTCCACCTCACCCCCTCTATAGCCTGCAACACCATCATCACCCTAGCCCTTAACCCTCTTACACACTCCACTCCTCCCCCTTGCCTATCCTTCCAAACACAAGCCTCCAAAACCCCCACTGGCATCAATAATATCAAGAAACAGCCAAGGGAGTTTTGGCGCCAAAATGAATTTGAAGGGCTCTGATCAATCCAAGCCATCCAAGGGCTCTAATTGAATTGGGAAAGCTTATGGGACCCACACGGATCTATATTAATCAAGAAAGAAGCAGAAAGAAGGGCAGTTTGCTAGAGTAGTGTAGAAGTAGTGTTATGTAGATAGACGTAGGGAATGTAACTTGGTTTCTGGTTGTAATTTATGATTTAAAATTGTTGTACTCAGCTTATTTAGTGTATCTTGAACCCTATTTACCTTCAATTCCAAGTAATTTTCACTGAATTCAATTTTGGCATTTATCTAGTGAAATTGACAACTTCACTGATAAGTGTTAAATGTTGTTTCTTATTGTTCATTTAATCTCAATCCAGTTCACTTATGAATATTTAAAGCTTTTGGATCATTAAAATCAGTTTAATTCGAGTTTAGCTTAAATTCAAGAAAAATCACAAAAAAAAAATAGTGTAAAAATAAAAAGGCAATGAAGAATGGAGAAGAAGGGTTGAAGCAGGGTTAATTGTGGGTTACTCAAGGTATTAGTAGCTTAGTGGTAAGCCTTGGGTATGGTTTACAGTCCTTGGTACATGTTCTCAACACAGGATCCATTGTAAGCAAATTTTCCTTGATTTTGGTCAATTCACTGATCAAGTGATTATCATTGCTCATATCTATGTTTTCTATGCTTAATATGGTCAGTGTTAGGGGTTAGACAGTTTAGTTGCAGCTTGTTAATCATTTGTGTAAAATTTTCTCTTCAACTGTCCAATTAATCTCAAACTGCATCTGCTTGTTCCTGTTGATCTTAGTTGTTAATTCCTGCCCATTTAGGTTTAATTTAGTCTTAGTAACCATAATCAATTGTAAAATCAGTAGGTATAAGCTTAAAATTCAGAATTGTAGTGTAACTAGTGCATTAAAGTAGTGTTTGGTTTAAGTAGTTCAGTTGTGTTCTTGTGGATTTGAGTTAGTTGTTTCTGCATCATTAGTTTGCACTAGAGTAGTTATAGCCTAGAACATAAGAAAATCTGTGAGTCACTTTGTATAAAGTCAAAATTAGCTTAATCTTTTCTAATCCTTTCAACTGTTGAAATTTATGAGTGGTATAATCTTCATTGTAGTTTAGGAATTTGTAATATAGCTTATTCCAGTTTCAATCTAGCCTAATATAACACAATCCATCACTTAGGGTCAGTAGAAGTTAGCCAAAGTCAAAATATCAAGTTTGTTTCAAAAGTCAATTTGCCTAATCTCAGATTTTTTCTAAAGTTCAAGGAATTTTAGTGATTTTTGTATTTGCTTTTAAGGGCTGAAACTTGTTTCCATAGAAAGTCTCCCAGCTTAACTTTCATGTCCTAAGTTCATTACATTTTTGTGAATTTTGTGGTGGGCCCCACAGCCCTCCCAAGTGAGCTGCAGGGCTGCTGTGTGCCCTGTGCAGCAGAACAGTCACCCAAACACCACCCTTTGGTGGTGGTTTCCAACCACCTCAGTGGGCCCCAGGCCACCAATTTGGCTTCTTTCCACCCCCCCCTCCTACCATACTCCATGGTTTGACCTGGGAACCCCTGGGTCCCACTTGAAATCACCACAAATCTCTGTCCCAGTTTCAGTTGAATTCCCAGTTACCAAAGTGCTTAATTCAGCTTAATTGCTTATTGTGTGGTCCACCTCTGCTTTTTCTGGCTTATACTTGTCTAATACACTCAGTTGAACCAGATTCAACCATTGTGGGTCCCACCTAAACCCAATTTAGCTTATTTTCCCTTGTGGTCAAACTTAGTTGACTGTCACCATAATAAGCTTGTACTTTGCTTATTTTTAAGTTCCTAGAAAGTTGTTTTTGTAAAAGTGTCTTATTTTCAGTAGTGTAACAAGTTTCAAAAAGAAAATTAACAAAAATCCAATTTAATTTCTAAGTGATGGTTTCTATTTAATTTTATTTAAATTTTATTTTTCATTTTTAGATTTTAATTAAGTACTTGTCATTTTTATAATTTTATTAATTACTTCTTATATTAAAGTATTTATAATAATTTTCTCAGATTTTTATTTTATCATTAAGTATTTATTAGAATTAATTTTAGTTTTATTAATTATTAATTAATATTAAGTTTAAAATAGCATAATTAGTTTTTATTAATCAAAACTTAGTTTTTATATTTTTTATAGCTTTTATATGTTATAAAATAATTTTAGAAATTTTCTTGTAATTTTTACTGTTCATTTTCTATTTTTCTTAATTTAAAATAGTTTAATTAGGTAATTAATAATTAATTAGTAATTAATTAATATAAAAATCACAAAAAGACAAAAACACTTATTTCTAATTTTAAAATTAGTTTTTAGTTATTTTATAATTTTAGAAATTTTATTTTCACCTTTTTAGTATTTAAATAATATTGTATTATATTTAAGTTACTTAAATATTATTAATAAGTAATAATTAGTATTTAATTAATAATAAATAATTAATTAGGGTTAAAATTTATTTTAATTTTCTAAAAATTTTCTTTTACCTTTTAGTTTGTAAAAAAGTCATTTTCACCCCCTGGGTGTTTTCAGATTTCCGTTTTCACTTTTTATTTCGTACGTTTACGTTTTATTTAAACGTAACGTACGCGTTTTTAAGTTTTGAACGTTTCTGGTTTTTCCAACTTTCAAGTTTTATTCATATAGCTTATTTAAGCTATGTCTTTGTATATTCCTTAGCTTAATCACTCACGAACCCCTTTTCATCCAAATTCACCCGATCACGAAACCGTTTGTTAACCATTCACACCTCGTCGGGACATAACGACCCGGGAAAAACACTATACTTCTGCGGAGAATTGGTTTTAGACGTTTGACTTGGCTGACCATCACCTGGTCAATTAGGTTGACCGTTTGGAGCCAATCAAATTTTGGCGCCGCTGCCGGGGAGTTTGTGCGCGTATTTTAAACGGTTTTGCGTATTAGTGGTTTTGGAATTCATCCATTTGTATATCTATCCACCTTTGTTCATATTTTCTTATTACAAAAACAAAACAGTTCCCGAAAACTTTGTAAAATTAGTTTTCAACGAACACAAAAAGATTTTCTTTCTGATAAAATGTTTTCCAAAAACACCAAAAATATCCATCTTTACCCTCCTACCTTTTTGATTCTTCATCCTTTTACCCTCTATCCTTTTGATTCTCACTTCTTCCACTTGTCCTGTAATTGATTCTAATGGCATCTCTCGATGACGATTTCTTTGAACAAAGGGCCTTTAAAAGCAAAGTTGAAAAACTTATGGCCTTGTCAAAAATGTCGAGATGTCGTGTTGATTATGATGGACCTTCGATTCCTATTCCCTCTCCGGTGAAGGAAAGAGATCATGAAACCGAGGTGACAAAGGACCCTGTACTTTCCTCTAACCATGAAAGTGCTAAATACGTCCAACCTACGGTTGTCCAAAAACCTAAGCTCACAAATGCTCCTAAACCGTCTATAATTGATCCTAACCTTTCACGGCTTACGGTTAAAAGTTTGTCAAGCAAACTTACTGAGCTTAGGACAGTGACTGAAAAGAATGACTTACCCAATCTTCACGTTCATCATGAACCAAAACCCGAGACCATAACGGAAGTGGTGAAAATTGCTAGCTCTAAAAGCACACCACTTGTCCCACCTCCGGATTTTATTCCTTGTGTTGGTTGTGGTGAGCCACTTTTTGGTTTACCATGTCGTTGGTGTACATGTGTACAATGTGGTAATGATATTCGAGACGGGAGTTGTTTGTTTTGTGGTTCGAGGAATTCATTTGCTTATGATCCTAATCAGAACTCATTCAACGACTCCCCAAAATTTTCCAATTACTCATCACATTCATACGAGCAAGAATCATATTATCCAAACCACAATGATTGTTCGTATCAAAATACACCAAACATTTCTTGTGAGTATTGTGGAGGTCCTCACCAAGGTTTTGATTGTTATAATAATCAAAATGTTGGTTACGACCGATATCCATACAACTCACAGAACCAGACTCAACAGTTTAACTGTTGTGAGTACTGTGGTGGCCCACACTACAGTTCTGATTGTCAATCGGGCAACACGCTTGTCTATGAGCAGTTTCCTGATAACAATTATGACTCTAGCACATACGACTCACAGCCACATCAGTTTTACTGTTGTGATTACTGTGGAGGTCCACACTTTAGTTCGGATTGTCAAACAAGGAATCCATTTCCTTGTAACAATTACGACTATTCGTTTTCAGACCAACCTCCACAACACCAAATGATCCAAGCAACTCCTCATGATACCGAGCAAGACCTTTTACTAGAGGCTCGTGAAATTTTACAAAAACTTAAGGAGGAGTTTGCCACTACATCGTTTCAAGAATCTCGTAAAAAATCAATGGCAGAATTACTTGCTAAAGAACGAGATGCTAGAAACGAATTGAGCATGGAAGAGTTACTTGCTAAGCAAAGAGCGGCTAAAATACGTGCCAATCTTCGCTATGCTGCTCTTTATGATGACGATGATGACAGTGATGATGATGAAGATAACATTGTTATTTTTCAAAACGATTCATCAGATTCATCCGTTGTGATTCCTTCCATGGAGAATCAGGGAGAAAATAATGTGACGAAGTCACTAGCCGTTGATCAAATGGAACTTGAAAATTCCTTAACTGCTAGTACTCCTAAACTCCCTCAGTCTATTGATATCACACCCGAAGTTCACACTCACTCTCCGAACATGGGGGACGAGCATCTTGACACTGTTCCTGCAAAGGAATCGGACGAATTCATAAAGTCTAGTGTTGAGAACCTTATCCCAATCCCAGGAGAGTCAGAGGGGACTTTTGATCATATGTGTGATTTACCTTCTTCCCTTGAAAATCCAAAAGATCATTTTGAGACTTTCTCCGACTTTAATGATGATTGTACATCTTATGGAGAAGTTGAGTATGATGATCTGCTTGACCTTGAAGCCGATATGGGAGAAAATGAAAATCTTTTAAACTCTAATCCCAACATCGAGCTTAGTACTTCCCATGCTGATGAAAATTCTTTATCTTCTGGAGACATCAGTCATGTGGAAGGATTACCTTCTGAGCTAGTTAGCTTAGAAGAAGAGAATGATGAGATTGACACTGAAATCAAAGATGAAGCACTTCGTGCAACATTATTAAATGTCAATCTCCTCATTTCTAAAATCGAGGCTTTCAATATGAAACCTATTTCATCTCCTATCCCGATTAAGGATAGTGACATTTTCTCCGATGATCCAATTCCGGAGTTTGAAGCCTTTACTTTTGATCATATGGGAGAGAAGATTAGTGGCAGTACCACTTCTCATTCTCAAAATTCTCTCCCCGAATATGATTCATTTACCTTTGAGGAGTTCTCCGGTGAACTCACTCATATCATGACTCCTCCGGAGTATGATAACCCGGGGGGAAATGCTCTCAATCATGAGAATTTACAAATTCCCACCAACCCTCCCAGGATATTTACGAGCTTAACCCTTCAAATCCAAACTCAGGCTACGGAGCCTGATCTCGAGGAAGAAGATCAAATCATGATTTTCATCATGGTTTTCTTCCTTTTCTTCACCTATAGGGTGACTTCTCCTGTTCTTCACTCCTTCGGGAAAGAAGACATTATCTTTGACCCCAGCATCACCGCTTATAGTTTATACTATTTTAAGCCAGGGTTTGTATATCTCATCGGTGTGGAACTTTCACGTGCTTCAAATGTTTGTCCAAACATCTTGAATGAAAGTCCGATTGAGATTGTCTTTTCCACATCATGCTTCCCCAAGGACAAATGAATTCGGGGTCGAGTCAAGCTAGCGACTCGGTAAACAAAAACAATAGCATGCTTATAGGGTTTTCACCCTAAGTGTGGGGGAGTCCCCCATGCCGTGATTTCAAAAGTGAAAAACAAAATGGTATTTCCACGCTTAGCTTGTAATGTTGCCCTTTTACGTTCAAAATGTCGGCATAATAGCCGGGATTTTGAATATTGAGGACAATATTCATCCTAAGTGTGGGGGGGTATTCGCTATTCTAGCGAATTTTATCACATTTTATTATATAATACCCCCGTTTTTGACCAAAATTTTTCAAAAATTTTTCACTAAAGTTCAAAATTTTTTGTGGTAATCAGTCCGCCTTGTCTAAACGACAAAAAGGATTGGCTAGTCCAAAAGCAAACGGCTCTTGGTAAAGACATCTCAAATCCGTTGACGGCTTGCAATTTGCCCAAAATTGTATGGTTCCTCAACTCCCCAAAAACAAATGAGTTGACTAGCCCGCAAGATTATGGCTTGTGGTAAAGGCCGTGGAAAATCCATAATTGGTAATCAGCTCACCAAGATATTGACTATTCCATCAAGAGTTGGCTAGTCCAGGAGCAAACGGCTCTTGGTAAAGACATCTCAAATCCGTTTACGGCTTGCAATTTGCCCAAAATTGTATGGTTCCTCAACTCCCCAAAAACAAATGAGTTGGCTAGCCCGCAAGATTATGGCTTGTGGTAAAGGCCGTGGAAAATCCATAATTGGTAATCAGCTCACCAAGATGTTGACTATTCCATCAAGAGTTGGCTAGTCCAGAAGCAAACGGCTTTTGGTAAAGACTAATCAAATCCGTTGACAGCTGGTGGTTTGCTCAAAATCACACGGTTATCAGGTGTGCCAAAGTTCTTACACCTGGCTACTCCAGAAGTGATGGCTTTTGGTAAAGAGTTTCAAATCCATTAATTTTTCTCAAAAGATTGCTAGGGACTAGCAATAGTTTAGTGTGGGAGATTGATGAGTGTGTAAATACTCATCATTTTTATCGTATCTGAACTGCTAAAATGTCCAAAAATACTCAGTAATGCATCAAAATACTAAAAATATTCCAAAATTATGTTTTATACGTTTTAGATGCAAAATGTTTAAAAACAAACGAAAAACGAACAATGTTTGCACAATTGGCAGTTTCAGTCCCTCAAGTTTCATAAATTGACAAAACTAGTCCCTGAAGTTTTAAAACGAAAGAAAAGTCAACCCAAGGTTTTCTAAAGTCAACAACTGTCAAAACAAGTCCTTGGGTAAAAAGTTTGAGAAAATTACATGATTGGTCCCTAAAAATCCAAATTGACATAAAAGGTCCCTGAACTTTCAAAGATTGTCAAAATTAGTCCCTGGTCAAAATAATTCAAAGAAAAATCATTCTTGGACCTTGGAAAATCAAAAGTTGGCAGAAATGGTCCTTGGGTGAAAGTTTTAAAGAAATTGCAATTCAGTCCCTCAAGTTTCACCAATTGGCAATTTTAGTCCTCGGGATTTTCAAAATTTGGAAAATAGAAATTTTGGTCTTTGGTTATTATTATATGGCAGGTTTAGTCCTTGGTTACAACTTTGGATTATTTACATAGCAGGTCCCTCGATTTTCAACAAATTACAAAATTTGGTCCTTGTGTTTAATGTAATACCAAACGGACTCTTGTTCTTTGTATTTATCCAAACACAATCCAAACCTAAAACACTAACCAGCCCATCTCCCATTCACCAAGCCCAACTTCACAAAAAAATTATTACCCCGTTTTTTTTAATACCACCTCACAGTCAACACCAGCTTTGACCTCCAACTTCCACCTCACCCTCATCCTCCACCTCACCCCCTCCATAGCCAGCAACACCATCATCACCCTAGCCCTTAACCCTCTTACACACTCCACCCCTCCCCCTTGCCTATCCTTCCAAACATAAGCCTCCAAAACCCCCACTGGCATCAATAATATCAAGAAACAGCCAAGGGAGTTTTGGCGCCAAAATGAATTTGCAGGGCTCTGATCAATCCAAGCCATCCAAGGGCTCTAATTGAATTGGGAAAGCTTATGGGACCCACACGGATCTATATTAATCAAGAAAGAAGCAGAAAGAAGGGCAGTTTGCTAGAGTAGTGTAGAAGTAGTGTTATGTAGATAGACGTAGGGAATGTAACTTGGTTTCTGGTTGTAATTTATGATTTAAAATTGTTGTACTCAGCTTATTTAGTGTATCTTGAACCCTATTTACCTTCAATTCCAAGTAATTTTCACTGAATTCAATTTTGGCATTTATCTAGTGAAATTGACAACTTCACTGATAAGTGTTAAATGTTGTTTCTTATTGTTCATTTAATCTCAATCCAGTTCACTTATGAATATTTAAAGCTTTTGGATCATTAAAATCAGTTTAATTCGAGTTTAGCTTAAATTCAAGAAAAATCACAAAAAAAAAATAGTGTAAAAATAAAAAGGCAATGAAGAATGGAGAAGAAGGGTTGAAGCAGGGTTAATTGTGGGTTACTCAAGGTATTAGTAGCTTAGTGGTAAGCCTTGGGTATGGTTTACAGTCCTTGGTACATGTTCTCAACACAGGATCCATTGTAAGCAAATTTTCCTTGATTTTGGTCAATTCACTGATCAAGTGATTATCATTGCTCATATCTATGTTTTCTATGCTTAATATGGTCAGTGTTAGGGGTTAGACAGTTTAGTTGCAGCTTGTTAATCATTTGTGTAAAATTTTCTCTTCAACTGTCCAATTAATCTCAAACTGCATCTGCTTGTTCCTGTTGATCTTAGTTGTTAATTCCTGCCCATTTAGGTTTAATTTAGTCTTAGTAACCATAATCAATTGTAAAATCAGTAGGTATAAGCTTAAAATTCAGAGTTGTAGTGTAACTAGTGCATTAAAGTAGTGTTTGGTTTAAGTAGTTCAGTTGTGTTCTTGTGGATTTGAGTTAGTTGCTTCTGCATCATTAGTTTGCACTAGAGTAGTTATAGCCTAGAACATAAGAAAATCTGTGAGTCACTTTGTATAAAGTCAAAATTAGCTTAATCTTTTCTAATCCTTTCAACTGTTGAAATTTATGAGTGGTATATTCTTCATTGTAGTTTAGGAATTTGTAATATAGCTTATTCCAGTTTCAATCTAGCCTAATATAACACAATCCATCACTTAGGGTCAGTAGAAGTTAGCCAAAGTCAAAATATCAAGTTTGTTTCAAAAGTCAATTTGCCTAATCTCAGATTTTTCCTAAAGTTCAAGGAATTTTAGTGATTTTTGTATTTGCTTTTAAGGGCTGAAACTTGTTTCCATAGAAAGTCTCCCAGCTTAACTTTCATGTCCTAAGTTCATTACATTTTTGTGAATTTTGTGGTGGGCCCCACAGCCCTCCCAAGTGAGCTGCAGGGCTGCTGTGTGCCCTGTGCAGCAGAACAGTCACCCAAACACCACCCTTTGGTGGTGGTTTCCAACCACCTCAGTGGGCCCCAGGCCACCAATTTGGCTTCTTTCCACCCCCCCTCCTACCATACTCCATGGTTTGACCTGGGAACCCCTGGGTCCCACTTGAAATCACCACAAATCTCTGTCCCAGTTTCAGTTGAATTCCCAGTTACCAAAGTGCTTAATTCAGCTTAATTGCTTATTGTGTGGTCTACCTCTGCTTTTTCTGGCTTATACTTGTCTAATACACTCAGTTGAACCAGATTCAACCATTGTGGGTCCCACCTAAACCCAATTTAGCTTATTTTCCCTTGTGGTCAAACTTAGTCAACTGTCACCATAATAAGCTTGTACTTTGCTTATTTTTAAGTTCCTAGAAAGTTTTTTTTGTAAAAGTGTCTTATTTTCAGTAGTGTAACAAGTTTCAAAAAGAAAATTAACAAAAATCCAATTTAATTTCTAAGTGATAGTTTCTATTTAATTTTATTTAAATTTTATTTTTCATTTTTAGATTTTAATTAAGTACTTGTCATTTTTATAATTTTATTAATTACTTCTTATATTAAAGTATTTATAATAATTTTCTCAGATTTTTATTTTATCATTAAGTATTTATTAGAATTAATTTTATTTTTATTAATTATTAATTAATATTAAGTTTAAAATAGCATAATTAGTTTTTATTAAGCAAAACTTAGTTTTTATATTTTTTATAGCTTTTATATGTTATAAAATAATTTTAGAAATTTTCTTGTAAGTTTTACTGTTCATTTTCTATTTTTCTTAATTTAAAATATTTTAATTAGGTAATTAATAATTAATTAGTAATTAATTAATATAAAAATCACAAAAAGACAAAAACACTTATTTGTAATTTTAAAATTAGTTTTTAGTTATTTTATAATTTTAGAAATTTTATTTTCACCTTTTTAGTATTTAAATAATATTGTATTATATTTAAGTTACTTAAATATTATTAATAAGTAATAATTAGTATTTAATTAATAATAAATAATTAATTAGGGTTAAAATTTACTTTAATTTTCTAAAAATTTTCTTTTACCTTTTAGTTTGTAAAAAAGTCATTTTCACCCCCTGGGTGTTTTCAGATTTCCGTTTTCACTTTTTATCTCGTACGTTTACGTTTTATTTAAACGTAACGTACGCGTTTTTAAGTTTTGAACGTTTCTGGTTTTCCAACTTTCAAGTTTTATTCATATAGCTTATTTAAGCTATTTCTTTGTAGATTCCTTAGCTTAATCACTCACGAACCCCTTTTCATCCAAATTCACCCGATCACGAAACCGTTTGTTAACCATTCACACCTCGTCGGGACATAACGACCCGGGGAAACACTATACTTCCGCTGAGAATTGGTTTTAGACGTTTGACTTGGCTGACCATCACCTGGTCAATTAGGTTGACCGTTTGGAGCCAATCAATGACTACCACCAAAAAGATTTGCTGATTCGTCGAACGTGTTAAGAACCTCATCCTCATCACTATCAGAAACCACAACCTCACCCACCCTTGAAAATGGGTTATCCCTCTTAGTGACAGAGGTAGACGGAATAGGATGACCAGCATCATCCACAATAGTAGCTTTCCCATCGATCAGTAGCTTTTCAAGCTTACTAATTTTCTCAACAATAGGAGTAGAACCAACTTCCATTGTTCCCATAGAATCACTCACAAGCGGTTCTTGCATATCACTCACATGAGGGACTTGTGATGTAGTACCAGTCTTAACCGACTCATCCTTATTAACTTCCATTGTACTGCCAGCATCCACATCCATGTTAGTAACAACCTTAGGAATACCAAAACCATCTGTATCATCCATATTAAGAGCATCAAACTGATTAGAAGTAGTGATCTTGGTTCCACTCGTACTAGCCACATCAGAAGCCTTCTTCTTACTTACATTAACTTTCTTTGGTTCAGGAAGAGTCTTTTTGGACTGATATTCAAAATGCTTACCAACCACAGGTTTGGTAAAACCTCCTCGACCCGGATTCGAACCAACTTGCTTTCCCTTCTTCTTATTGTTAACAGGCTGGAACCCATCACTTGCGTTCTTAGTAGGTTGAGCATTCGGTATGACAACCTTAGGGCACTCAACCAAAGTATGTCCAAATACCTTACATTTATCACAGCGAGGCGGTTTCCACTCATATTCAACCCGGATCTTCTCAATAGTCGAACCCGTACCAACCAGTAAAATATATCTAGGGAGTAATGAAATCTAAGTAAACACAGCTTTTCTCATTATTGTTTCCACCACATTAGTAAATTAGTTTAATTTTCATTTCTTTTATTTTATTTTGATTGCATCTTAGTTAATTGGGTTAGTTGGCTAGCAACTAATTCCACCCACTCCTTCAAAACCCAAGATTTTACTCGCTTTCGTAATACATAAAAAATACAAAAAGAATCATCCCTCACATCTAGACCTAGTTTAGTAGGCTTTCTAATCCTAGCGACATTATTCCTGAGTTCAACGAACAATCCCCCGGTACTTGTCACTATACTATACTACAACGATCAGGTACACTGCCTGGTGGGCGTTGTAAGCTTCTCAAAATCCCTTGAGAGGTAAACCTGTTGCAAAGGCGCAATTCCCACGTATCATCACAGTTTTGATCCTTTCCAGCGAGTTAGTTTCTAGTAGCGAGTTGATTATGCTAGCGAGTTGGTGTGATCAGAGGGTTGATCATTTCTAGCGAGTTGATCTGTTTTGTGGTGAGTTGATCTATTTCAGAGAGTTAATCTGGTTCAGCGAGTTGTTCAGTTTTCAACGAGTTAGTGTTCCGTCAAATTGTAAAGTGGCGAGTTGTGGAGTGGTGTTAGTGACTTGGTTCAGTGACATTAGTGAAACTTGTGCACTGTTGCGACTTAAGCTGTTACGACTAATTCAACAGTAACTTGACGTTGTGAGGCTACACTTACGACTTGACTTGTTATCTGTTGAACTGTTGTAATTTGACTTGTTGCAACCAAACACGAATTACACATGTGTTTAAAACTTGGTACTAAGACTTACTCACTTTCCACAGCATGGCAAGCACTTCCTCTGATGACATTCAAGCTGCAGGGTCGGATACCCGTCCTCTAATGCTGGACAGAACTGACTATGAATCATGGGCCCAAAGGATTCGCCTCTACTGCTTGGGAAAGGAGAATGGAGTCAACATTTTGAAATCCATTGATGAAGGACCATTTCAAATGGGCACAGTGAGAGACACGGTGGCAACAATTGAGAATCAAGCTGCTGTCCTTGGAGCAACCAGACCTCGCACTTACAATGACCTATCTGAGGAAGAAAAGAAGCGTTATGATGCTGACATTAGAGCATCAAACATTGTCATTCATGGGCTCCCCCAAAGATGTCTACAAGCTCATAAATTATAACACTGAGGCCAAAGCTGTTTGGGACAATGTCAAAATGCTTCTTGCGGGATCAGAATTAACCAAGGAAGATCATGAATCTCAGTTGTATGATGAATTTGAGCACTTCAAGATGAATGCGGACGAAACCATAACTGACTATTATGTCAGGTTTCACAAACTGGCGAATGATATGAGAATGATCAAGATGACAATGCCCAACATCCAACTTAATTCCAAATTTGTGAACAAAATGGCACCCGAATAGGATAGATTTGTGACTGCAGTGAAACTCAAAAAAGGACTCAGAAACACCAATCATGAACAACTCTATGCCTATCTCCAGCAACATGAAAAGCATCCTGCCTATGATCGGTCAATGAGAGAGAAACTTAATCCTACAACAACCAATGAATCTCTTACATTTGTTGCGAATGCCCTGCCAACTAGTCAATCCTTCAGTGATCAAGTCGGTACCCTATCTACTTAATCAACGACTACTGTGAACAACCATCAAGACTCTGAATACTCTCGCACTGATAAGATGATTGATAACCTATCTAATCAAGTGTCCCTTCTTGTCCAACAATTCAGAGATACACTTCCTCAAACCAACAACCAACTTAGGACGTCATCTAATTGTCACACCCCAAAAATGGCGCAGTGGAAAGGCATTTACGGGGTATGACTCATTAGTCAAGAACACAAGGTGTCACAATAGAGAAGAACTAAATGCATAACGTCAAACAGATAATAGTCGCAAACTCCCACAACCGGGATAAGTACACAGATCCAAATACTAAACATAAGTCTCAAAGTCAAACAACATCACTTAGGAAAATATCACAATGCAACTCCACGAGATACAACCCGGGAGGGTCTTGTCTTAAGTCTTGCTAGGCCAGGCCAATACTCAACCTTCTAAAGCAACTTCTGTCTAAACACCTGAAAATGGATACTCGAAAACGTCAACATAAAGTTGGTGAGCTCGTAGGTTTGAAAGTGTTTGGTATCATGGTGTGTGCAGTGGTGACACAACATCGACTCAAGTGAACTCACGCGAAACAATGACTAAACATAAATGACTCACTTAATAAACCAAAACTAGATCATGTTGACCGATTCCGTAATTCGATAATAATTATAAACCTCAACATTACTATATAGGGTATTTCTCGATAACCGTGCCCTCGAAACATTTAATAACTCGTTCACCTTAAATTTTATCTCGCTTCATTAATTATTTCCATCAAATATTAAATAACGCCTATATTGTCATTTAACATTTTCTTTTTAACTAAAAATATTAACTAACGTTTAACATTAGTTAATATTTCCAATTAAATAGAAAATGTTATATGTCGTATCATCATTTAATAGTTGTCGTTAACTTCTAAATATTAAATAGCAAATTTTCATTTCTTAGTTAATATTTCAAATTAACTTATATACAATTACGTGTCATTAAAACATTCACGTATAATTATTTTTACGAGTTATTCTGTGTTTCGAGTCACCATCCGAGTCCACAATATCTCGGGCCAACAAGTTATACTAATAGTCCAATGATAATCAAATAGTCACTTTTGGCTCGTCGAGGCTGCACGAGACTACAAAATCTCGGCGGGACTCGACTTCTCCCAAAACATGCATAAGTAATGTATGTCCCCCAATAATATATATTTCACCGCAATTCAAACTTCAACAATAACGACCGACTACGGCTCGTTTCTAACCTAATCTCCGTCATTCTAATTTCCACAACAATACCCATATCATTATCCTCCTCGTCTCAGCTCCTTGCCGAGACCCTAGTGGTCTCGGCCCTATTTCCTCGGCATCAAACCCACGACAACAATGACCAAAATATGATGACAACAATAACATTAATTTCAACAACAACAATAGCAACACAACCATATTACTGCCGAGACCCTAATGGTCTCGGCCTAGCTCTCTCGGCACCACACGAAATAAATCAACCCTCGGCTGCACTCCACAATAACAACAACAACATCGCAACTTCCCTTTTTAACCCAAAACAACTCCAATCCTAAACCTACTACTCGACTGAAATGGAGTTTACCAAACATTAATTCAAACAAAATAAGAACACAAAATGATAAGAGGAACTAAAGAATAAGACTCAACACTCATAACCCAACACCAGAAAGTTGCAGCCGTGGTTTTTGACCCACGGTGTTGGCTCGACCCGACCTCAAAATCAGTAAACCATGATACCAAATCTCTTCATTATACATTTTTAGTTATTAAAACGTGTTATCTCATTTGTTTCTTGCCCAAATATAACCAAAAATGTGATTAGTCAACTCGTTAAGCACAAGTTAACTCACACCGAGCCACACAAGGGTGTGAATCGGTGTTACCTACCTTCCAAAAGCTTATATCTAATCGGATCTACAAGTGGTGGTGATGGTGAAGGCTCGTGGGTGATGATGTAAGAGTTTGAGGCGCGTGTAAAATGGATTAAGGATGTATGTGTGATGGTGATGAAGGTGGTGTGTTTATTTTGTGGTAGAAGTGGGCAGTGGTGTGTGGTGGTGATGTAGCAGGTGGCGGTAGCAGGAGAAGGAGGAGAGGGAGTATAATATATTTAGGGTTTGTGTTAAAATGAAGAGGAAAGAGAAGGGTGAGGGTTTTTATTACCACTAGGGGCTTTGCTAGCAAATTATTTTGGGATGGAAGGGGCGCGGGTCAACACCACAAGGACAATCCATGTTGCTTTTTGATTA
This sequence comes from Artemisia argyi, assembly GCA_030686995.1. Classification (NCBI taxonomy): domain Eukaryota; kingdom Viridiplantae; phylum Streptophyta; class Magnoliopsida; order Asterales; family Asteraceae; genus Artemisia; species Artemisia argyi. The sequence goes on from CM060696.1 coordinate 106,045,676, forward strand.
AACCTTAACGAGATGTGATTAAGGGTTCGTAATTCCTACCAAATGTGACCGAATAATTTTTTTTTAAGTCGCGCCATTAGTTTTAAAAAAAAAATCATTTTTCCATTAAACTCGATTATAAATACGCATATTTATTTTAAAAAGTTAAAATCATCTTATAAAACGTATATTTGACCCTAGGTTTTGCCGTGTCGTGCGATCTAGCTCATAAACACCCATAAAAGTAAACACACAAACATAACCCAACAAAATATTTGGAATTTAAGGTTGAGTAAGCACCTGTAAATTTCGCGGTTGCTACAGTCTACCCCCGTTATTTCGAATTTTGCCCTCAAAATTCAGCTAGTACTATGGTCAAACAGGTGCGGATACTTAAGTCTCATCTGATCCTCACGTTCTCAAGTAAACTCTGGCCCACACTTTGAGTCCCAGCAGACTTTTACTATTGGTATCTTGCTACGCTTCAACTTCTTAATCTCACGCTCTAGAATCTCAACTGGTTTCTCTACAAAGTGCAACTTAGGATCTATCCGAATCTCTTCCAAAGGTATGTGTAGGGTTGGATCAGCAAGACACTTCTTAAGGTTCGATACGTGAAACGTATCATGAACGCCACTCAGCTCTGGTGGTAGTCTTAGTCAGTAAGCTACTGGACCGATTCTCTCAGTGATCTCGAAAGGTCCTACATATCTAGGTGCTAACTTGCCCTTCTTACCAAATCGTACAACACCCTTCCAAGGTGATACCTTAAGTAATACATGATCACCAACGCTAAATTCTAGAGGCCTCCTTCTATTGTCGGCATAGCTCTTTTGACGGCTGCGTGCAACCCTGAGCCTATCCTTAATTTGAATGATCTTCTCGGTTGTTTCTAGCACTATTTCAGGTCCTATCATTTGGCTTTCTCCGACTTCTGCCCAAGAAATAGGTGAGCGACACTTTCGCCCATAAAGTGACTTGAATGGCACCATTTTTATGCTAGCATGATAACTATTGTTGTAGGAGAACTCGACCAATGGGAGGTGAGTATCCCAATTTCCCCCGAAGTCTATGGCACACGCTCTGAGCATGTCTTCCAAGGTTTGTATGGTACGCTCGGTTTGACCATCGGTCTGTGGGTGATAAGCCGTACTCATATCCAAGTTCGTCCCCAGTGACTTTTGCAACATTTGCCAAAAATTTGACGTGAAACGGCTGTCACGATCAGATATAATCGATATGGGCACACCATGCCTTGCCACTATCTCCTTAATGTAAAGTCTAGCCAATTTTTCCATCGCATAATCTTCTCGGATTGGTAAGAAATGTGCAGACTTAGTCAGTCTATCTACGATAACCCAGATCGAATCGTGTCCACTACTGGTCCTAGGTAACTTAGTAACGAAGTCCATAGTTATCCTTTCCCACTTCCATTCTGGAATTTTTGGTTGTTGTAGCAAACCAGATGGTTTTTGGTGTTCCGCCTTCATCTTCGAGCAAGTCAGGCACTTGCTAACGTAGTCAGCTATGTCTTTCTTCATCCCAGGCCACCAATACACTTCTCTAAGGTCGTAGTACATCTTATCTGCTCCTGGATGAACGGAGTACCTCGTCATATGTGCTTCATCCATGATTAGGGTTCTCACACCACCAGTAAATGGCACCCAAAACCGGTCTACAAAGTATAGTCCACCATCATTCTTTTTATCCAACTGTTTATCTAAGCCTCGCATCTTCTCTGTGGGTGCATCCATATTTATAGATGCCTCTCCCTGAGCTGCTAGTATCTTATCCTTGATACCCGACTTTATGGTTATACTCATGGCTTTTATTTTCCTAGGCCTGAGTCTTTCCTTCCTACTCAAAGCATCAGCTACTACGTTCGCCTTACCTGGGTGGTAGCGAATCTCACAATCATAATCGCTAAAAAGCTCAATCCATCTCCTCTGGCGCATATTCAATTCTTTTTTATTAAAGATATGTTGGAGACTCTTGTGATCAGTATAGATAATACTTTTCGTACCGTACAAGTAATGTCGCCACATCTTGAGAGCGAATACTACAGCGCCCAGCTCCAGATCATGAGTGGTATAGTTCTTCTCATGAACTTTAAGTTGTCGAGAGGCATAGGCAATCACCTTACCTCTCTGCATTAACACGCACCCAAGACCTTGACATGACGCATCGCAGAATACTACGAAATCTTCGGGTCCATCGGGAAGGGCTAGAATTGGTGCATTACACAAGTTATCCTTCAACGTCTGAAAGGCACCCTCTTGCTCTTTGCCCCAAACGTATTTCTTGTTCTTTTGAGTCAATGAGGTAAGTGGTTTGGCAATCTTATAGAAATTCTTGATGAATCGTCGGTAGTAGCCTGCCAGTCCTAAGAATGAGCGGACTTCTGTTGGGGACTTAGGGGCTTCCCAATTCTTCACGGCCTCGATCTTGCTAGGATCCACATGAATACCATCTTTGTTAACCACATATCCAAGGAATTGGACTTCCTGTAGCCAGAATTCACACTTCGAGAATTTGGCGTATAATTTCTCCCTCTTTAGTAACTCTAGAATTAACTTCATATGCATTTCATGTTCCTCTTTTGTTTTGGAATAGATCAAAATGTCATCGATGAATACGATGACAAATCTATCTAGGTATGGCCTGCACACTCGGTTCATCAAATCCATGAAGACCGCAGGCGCATTTGTTAGTCCAAATAGCATGACCGTGAACTCGAAGTGACCGTATCGAGTCCTGAACGCGGTTTTTGGAATGTCATCTTCGTGCACTCGTAACTGATGATAGCCGGAACGGAGATCTATCTTGGAGAAATATCGTGAACCTTGAAGTTGGTCGAATAAATCGTCAATTCTCGGGAGAGGGTATCGATTTTTAATGGTTAGTTTGTTCAGTTCTCGGTAGTCGATACACATCATAAATGAACCATCCTTCTTCTTGACGAACAATACCGGTGCTCCCCAAGGTGAAGAACTCGGTCGGATGAAACCTTTGTCTTGGAGTTCCTTGAGTTGATTAGACAACTCCTCCATTTCCGTAGGTGCCAAGCGATAGGGAGACTTTGCAATCGGCATAGCTCCAAGGATTAGGTCTATGTGAAATTCAACCTCTCGTGAAGGGGGTAATCCGGATAAGTCGCGGGGAAATACCTCAGGGAAATTTCGAACAATCGAAATATCTTCTAGCTTTTGCTCGTCTACTTTCATGTTTGTGAGGTATTTCACCTTTTCTTCGAGTCTCTCTCCATATACCTTAAGTACTTCACCATTTTCTAGTGGGATACGGACCATCTTCTTGTGGCTCACTATTTCAGCCTTATACCTAGACAACCAGTCCATACCTACTATCACGTCGAAGCTCCCGTGTCCGAAAGGTATTAGGTCGATGCCAAAAGTATGGTTTTCTAATTCTAGCCTGCACTCACGAACAATCTTATTGACTTCTACCCACTGACCACTTGCTATTTCGATCTCATAACTAAAGCCTAGACTACTAGGTTCTATATCTAACAGGGACATGAATTTAGTGGATACAAAACTATAGTCGGCACCAGAATCAAACAATACAGTAGCATAGTGGTCATTTAGAGAGAACGTACCCGTCACGATGTTCGGGTCCTGGCGTCGTTCCTCAGCATTCATCACAAATACCCGACCACGAGCTGGGTTACCATTGTTTCCACCATTCGCATTGTTTCCACCATTTGCATTGTTTCCACCAATTGCCAAAGTTGGATTCTGGTTGTTCTGCACTGGTGTTTGTGCCCTACCCAACCTGAGGCACGCATTATGAAGATGGTTTGGACTTCCACATTCATAGCAAGCCCTAGGGTTAACAGCATTAACTGGTGTCACTTGTTTAGCCACTATCTTACAATCCCTTGCCATATGGCCAACTCGCTTGCAATTGGAGCACACTAGGCATGGCTTTGTCTCTGGGTGATGGTAGTTGCATCTTGCACACTTAGGGTGGGGGCCTTCATATCCTCCCTTATCTGAGGTTGTTGCCACGAATCCTTTTCCCCATGTCGGCTTCTTATTGTCACTCCTTGCATAACCTTGCTTACTTGGCTCATTCACGGCCTTTCTCTTATCACCACTCTTATACGTTGCACCATTCCTAACTAGCTCATCTGTTAAGGCTGCAGCTTTCAGTATCGCGCTCTGGATTGTAGCAGGCTTAGTCGCTTTCACCATTCCACAAATTTCGGGGACCAACCCATAGATGTACCTTTCAATTCTTTTGGATTCAGGAGTGACCATATGAGGTACCAGCCTAGCGAGCTCATGGAACCGATCTGTATAAGCTGTATGACCAGTTCCTATCATGGTATGGTGGTAGAGTTCGTGTTCTAGTTTCTGCATCTCATTATCTGGACAGTACTCTTCGTTCAACAACGCCTTAAAGTCATCCTAACTCATTCCCATAGCTGCTTCCCTGCCCCTAGCCTGAACTTGCGTGTTCCACCAGGTCAACGCTTTTCCAATCAATGAGCAAGCAGCAAACTTCACCTTCTTATGATCCGCACACTCACTTATGTCAATCACTGACTCCATCTTCTCCACCCAACGGGTATAAGCTATCGCACCTCCATTTCCATCAAAGTCCACTGGTTTGCACGCGGTAAATTCCTTGTAGTTACATCCCTTGTGGCCGTTGGTATGGTTCCTATCATTGACGTGATCGCTTCCACCGTCGTTGTCCACTTGATCATTCCCGCTCACGTTGTTCCCTTGGTTACTGATATGATCACCTACTTGGGTGACAATAGTGGGTAGCAGTTCCCGCAGTTGTTGAGCGATGATGGTAGCAACATCGGGCGTCTCATTGCTGGCATCATCACTTCTTGTGCCGCGACCTCCTGCCCTACCTCCTCGTCCACCAGTCCTTCCACCCCTCGTTGGTGGAACACCTCGGTTGACTCGAGTCGACCTTCTTGGAGGCATGTTCCTACAAAACAGGACATTGATGAACGTTAGATGGAAGATAGGTAGGGTGGGTCGGTACGCGCGTCGTACTACTACACTCAACTTCCTATAGACCATCCATGACTTTGATAAGTCCATGCCACATCATGTTATCGTAAAAACGTTGGCCAGGCGTTTTTAAGATCGCATCATGCTGCATTTACTTATCATCATCACTTCATGTCATATTACCTGCATAATCGCACACGTAGATTCTATAATGCAACCTATATGAGGGTTCCTAGGTTATAGTCTAGGTTAAGCCACCTAATTCTCTATAACCGAGGCTCTGATACCAATCTGTCACACCCCAAAAATGGTGCAGCGGAAAGGCATTTACGGGGTATGACTCATTAGTCAAGAACACAAGGTGTCACAATAGAGAAGAACTAAATGCATAACGTCATACAGATAATAGTCGCAAACTCCCACAACCGGGATAAGTACAAAGATCCAAATACTAAACATAAGTCTCAAAGTCAAACAACATCACTTAGGAAAATATCAAAATGCAACTCCACGAGATACAACCCGGGAGGGTCTTGTCTTAAGTCTTGCTAGGCCAGGCCAATACTCAACCTTCTATAGCAACTTCTGTCTAAACAACTGAAAATGGATACTCGAAAACGTCAACATAAAGTTGGTGAGCTCGTAGGTTTGAAAGTGAATCACGAAGCTGTGAAAGATATTAGGTAGGACAATAGTGAGAGAGATAAGCAATTATAGCATGAAATAAAGAAAAGTTTTTAATAGCACTAAACTGAACCTGCCATGATTGTCACACAAATAAATAATAGCGGGGAGCTACCCCGGATAGTACTATCCTATGCTTCGGCCCCATACGGAGTTAAACAGTAGCGCATGCTCGCAAACGTAATAGTATACCACATAGCATATAATTGAAATCAAACGCACATAATTGTCCAAAACAAAGCATGAAAATGATTTAAAAGCCTTGAGTACCATTTTCCCCCAAGGAAAAATATATAAAAAGTGGGGCTACGAGAACTCACCTTGAGAAGCAAACGGTAAATAACACAACAGAAGATATTAGGCAGCTAGAATGTTACAGCACTTCTGACCCGGCACAACCTATTATAAATAACTTAACTTAATATCTAATCTCAAAGTGCATAAATCTCTAAAAGTCAACTATTCCCGAGTATACCCCATTTTGATTCCAAAATCTTCTTATTATTTCATATGTTAGTGTTTGGTATCATGGTGTGTGCAGTGGTGACACAACATCGACTCAAGTGAACTCACGCGAAACAATGACTAAACATAAATGACTCACTTAATAAACCAAAACTAGATCATGTTGACCGATTCCGTAATTCGATACTAATTATAAACCTCAACATTACTATATAGGGTATTTCTCGATAACCGTGCCCTCGAAACATTTAATAACTCGTTCACCTTAAATTTTATCTCGCTTCATTAATTATTTCCATCAAATATTAAATAACGCCTTTATTGTCATTTAACATTTTCTTTTTAACTAAAAATATTAACTAATGTTTAACATTACTTAATATTTCCAATTAAATAGAAAATGTTATATGTCGTATCATCATTTAATAGTTGTCGTTAACTTCTAAATATTAAATAACAAATTTTCATTTGTTAGTTAATATTTCAAATTAACTTATATACAATTACGTGTCATTAAAACATTCACGTATAATTATTTTTACGAGTTATTCTATGTTTCGAGTCACCATCCGAGTCCACAATATCTCGGGCCAACAAGTTATACTAATAGTCCAATGATAATCAAATAGTCACTTTTGGCTTGTCGAGGCCGCACGAGACTACAAAATCTCGGCGGGACTCGACTTCGCCCAAAACATCCATAAGTAATGTATGTCCCCCAATAATATATATTTCACCGCAATTCAAACTTCAACAATAACGACCGACTACAGCTCGTTTCTAACCTAATCTTCGTCATTCTAATTTCCACAACAATATCCATATCATTATCCTCCTCGTCTCAGCTCCTTGCCAAGACCCTAGTGGTCTCGGCCCTATTTCCTCGGCATCAAACCCACGACAACAATGACCAAAATATGATAACAACAATAACATTAATTTCAACAACAACAATAGCAACACAACCATATTACTGCCGAGACCCTAATGGTCTCGGCCTAGCTCTCTCGGCACCACACGACATAAATCAACCCTCGGCTGCACTCCACAATAACAACAACAACATCGTAGCTTCCCTTTTTAACTCAAAACAACTCCAATCCTAAACCTACTACTCGACTGAAATGGAGTTTACCAAACATTAATTCAAACAAAATAAGAACACAAAATGATAAGAAGAACTAAAGAATAAGACTCAACACTCATAACCCAACACCAGAAAGTTGCAGCCGTGGTTTTTGACCCACGGTGTTGGCTCGACCCGACCTCAAAATCAGTAAACCATGATACCAAATCTCTTCATTATACATTTTTAGTTATTAAAACGTGTTATCTCATTTGTTTCTTGCCCAAATATAACCAAAAATGTGATTAGTCAACTCGTTAAGCACAAGTTAACTCACACCGAGCCACACAAGGGTGTGAATCGGTGTTACCTACCTTCCAAAAGCTTAGATCTAATCGGATCTACAAGTGGTGGTGATGGTGAAGGCTCGTGGGTGATGATGTAAGAGTTTGAGGCGCGTGTAAAATAGATTAAGGATGTATGTGTGATGGTGATGAAGGTGGTGTGTTTATTTTGTGGTAGAAGTGGGCGGTGGTGTGTGGTGGTGATGTAGCAGGTGGCGGCAGCAGGAGAAGGAGGAGAGGGAGTATAATATATTTAGGGTTTGTGTTAAAATGAAGAGGAAAGAGAAGGGTGAGGGTTTTTATTACCACTAGGGGCTTTGCTTGCAAATTATTTTGGGATGGAAGGGGCGCGGGTCAACACCACAAGGACCATCCATGTTGCTTTTTGATTAAACCTTAACGAGATGTGATTAAGGGTTCATAATTCCTACCAAATGTGACCGAATAATTTTTTTTTAAGTCGCGCCATTAGTTTAGAAAAAATCATTTTTCCATTAAACTCGATTATAAATACGCATATTTATTTTAAAAAGTTAAAATCATCTTAGAAAACGTATATTTGACCCTAGGTTGTGCCGTGTCGTGTGATGATCTAGCTCATAAACACCCATAAAAGTAAACACACAAACATAACCCAACAAAATATTTGGAATTTAAGGTTGAGTATGCAATTGTAAATTTCGCGGTTGCTACACTAATCCATGTAATCAGGCTGTTGTAGAAGATGGGAGGGTTGTGGTTCAAAATGTTCAAGGTAGGCAAAACCTGAATCAAAGTAATGTTGTTCGTGGTAATGGGCCGTATAGAGTGGGGAATGCTATTTAGGGGCAAGCAAGACAACCTAAATGCTACAATTGTGGTGGATTAGGCCACATTGCAAGAAATTGCACTCAACCAAAACGTCCACAAAACTCTGACTACTTCAAAGATAAGATGTTGTTGATGCAAGCACAGGAGAATGGAACGACTTTGGATGAAGAGGCACTACTCTTTCTTGCTGGTGATGAAGGGAATACGTTTGATGCTGATTAGGATGATCAACTAGTTCAAGACTTGGCATGTAATTATCCAAACATCTTCCAAGTTGAAGATTGTGATGCTTTCGACTCAGATGTTGATGATGAACCTACAGCCCAAACCATCTTCATGGCAAATATGTACTCCGCTGCGTCCTCATCACACCTACTGGGTTCTGCCATCACACCTACTATCTCTGAGGTCGTACAAATCGTCCTTTGGTATTTGGACACAGGCTGCTCAAAACGTATGACCGGGGATCGCTCGCGGTCAAGAATTTCGTGGAAAGGTTCATTGGTACGGTCAGATTCGGGAATGACCACTTTGGTGCAATAATGGGTTATGGTGATTACGTCTTTAGAGACCGTGTGATATCCAGGGTGTACTACGTGGAGGGACTTGGGCACAATCTATTTTCGGTTGGTCAATTTTGTGATTCAGATCTTGAAGTTGCCTTCAGAAAACACACATGTTTTGTTAGAGAATTAGATGGTATAGATCTTCTCAAAGGCAGTCGGGGCACCAATCTTTATACCATCTCAATTGAAGACATGATGCGGTCCTCTCCCATTTGCTTGCTCTCAAAAGCATCCAAGAACAAATCATGGCTGTGGCATCGTCGTTTAAACCACTTGAACTTCGGTACCATCAATGAACTCACCCGTAAGGATCTTGTTCGAGGACTGCCCAGACTTAAGTATGAAAAGGATCATCTATGCTCCGCATGTCAAATGGGCAAGAGCAAAAAGCACACCCACAAACCCAAAACTATTAATTCCATTATGGAAGTTCTACACACTCCTCACATGAATCTTTGTGGACCAATGAGGATTCAAAGTATCAATGGAAAGAAATACGTGCTAGTACGTTATTGTTGATGACTTCTCTCGCTTCACATGGGTAAAGTTTTTGCGATCAAAGGATGAAACTCCGGAGATCATCATAAGACTCATCAAGCAATTGCAAGTTCGTCTCAACAAAACTGTTAAGTTCATTCGCACTAACAATGGAATGGAGTTCGTGAACAAACAACTTACTCAATTTTATGAAAGTATCGACATTAGTCACCAAAAGAGCATTCCACATACACCTCAACAAAATGGAGTTGTTGAAAGGCGTAACCGCACCTTGGTTGAAGCTGCTAGGACTATGCTCATCTTTTCTAAAGCTCATATGTTCCTCTGGGCAGAGGCTATTGCAACCGCTTGCTACACACAGAATCGATCCTTTATACACCCTCTCCATTGCAAGACTCTGTATGAACTGGTTCATGGCAGAAAATCAGATCTTTCGTTTCTTCGAGTATTTGGCGCATTGTGTTATCCAACGAATGACAGTGAAGATCTTGGGAAACTCAAGGCCAAAGCTGACATTGGTTTCTTCGTTGGTTATGCTCCAGAACGAAAGGGGTACCGAATCTACAACAAACGTACCAGAGACATAATGGAAACAATTCACGTGACATTCAATGAGCTGACTAAGCAACAGGCTCCTGGACAAGCAATTCTTGGACCCGTACAAAACATTTTGTCTCCTGGACCCACAAGCTCCGGGCTTGTATAGAATCCCACACATGCTACTCCTTTTGTGCCTCCTACAAGTGAAGATTGGAAGAAACTATTTGACCCAATGTTTGATGAATACTTTGAACCTCAAAATTTGGCTACTTCTGAAGCTCCATTCGTTTCACAACCAGCCGGTGCAGCAAATGTTCCACTTCATAATGCTGGACCATCCACTTCGCTGTCTTTGGATCCAGAAGCTCCCACTATCAGTCACTCAGTTTCTACATCTAATGTTCACTCTTACTCTGTACGAAGAAAAGAATCTAAGGATAATTCTTTTGAAGTAAATCCTTTCGCTCCACCTGTTGACGAGTCGTTTGTAAATATTTTTGCTCCAGAATCTTCCAATGATGCAACATCCTCAGAAGAATCTAACACAGCAACCTCTATTCACTATCCTCAACCATATGAGTATCTCAGAAAATGGACAAATGATCACCCAATTGACACCATCATTGGAAACCCTTCTCGTCCGGTATCTACCCGTAAACAGCTTGCTACAGACGCCTTGTGGTGCTTCTTCAATTCTATCCTCTCTAAAGCTAAGCCCAAGGACTTCAAAGATGCAATATCTAAACACTCATGGTTTACAGCTATGGTGGAAGAAATTCATGAGTTTGATCGACTTGAAGTGTGGGAATTAGTACCTCCTCCCGACTGTGCTATGATCATTGCTCTCAAATGGATATTTAAGGTCAAGCTTGATGAACATGGAGATGTATTGAAGAACAAGGCAAGGCTTGTAGCAAAAGGATACCGTCAAGAAAAATGAATAGACTTTGAAGAATCCTTCGCACCTGTTGCTAGAATTGAAGCCATAAGAATATTTCTTGCTAATGTTGCCAGTCAGAATATGGTAGTATATCAAATGGACGTTAAGACTGCATTCTTAAATGGAGATCTAAAATAGGTGGTGTATGTTAGTCAACCCGGAGGATTCGTGGATCCGGAATGTCCTAATCATGTCTATCGCTTGAAGAAGGCTCTTTATGGGCTTAAGCAAGCTCCCAGGGCATGGTATGATACTCTGTCCAAATTCCTTCTGGCTAACAAGTTTACCAAAGGTGTAGTTGATCCTACACTCTTCACTAGAAAAACGGGCAAAAATTACCTTCATGTTCAAATCTATGTTGATGATATCATATTTGCCTCCTCTGATCCTAAGGTGTGTGATCGTTTCTCCCAAGAGATAAGCTCTGAGTTCCAAATGTCCATGATGGGTCAAATGTTGTTCTTTTTAGGTCTGCAAGTATCTCAAAATCCCAATGGCATATTCATCAATCAATCCAAGTATGCTAATGAAATCTTAAAGAAATTTGGATTCGAATCCTGTGACTTAGTTGATACTCCCATGATCAAAAGATCAAAACTCGATGAAGACAATGTTGGGATTCCTGTCGACCAAACCAAGCATCAAAGTATGATTGGCTCCTTAATGTATCTCACTACTAGCAGACCGGACCTCCTTTTTGCCGTTTGCATGTGTGCTCATTATCAATCCAAACCAACCAAGAAGCACATGGAAGCTGTCAAGAGGGTCTTTCAGTATCTTAAAGGAACAATCCACATGGGTCTCTTGTATCCCAAGGACACCGCTATGGCGCTCACGGCTTATTCCGACGCTGACCATGCGGGATGTCAAGAAACCCGTCAAAGCACATCAGGAGGTGCACAGTTTCTGGGTGATAAGATGGTTAGTTGGTCTTCAAAGAAACAGATGAGTACTTCGATCTCCTCCATAGAAGCTGAATACATTGCCATGTCATCATGTTGAGCTCAGATCCTATGGATGAGATCACAACGTTCGGACTATGGCCTTGTGTTTAACAAGGTTCCTATGTACTGTGACAAGAAAAGCGCAACAGCTCTCTGTTGCAACAATGTCCAACACTCCAAATCCCAGCACATTGAAATTCGACATCACTTCATCAGGGAACAAGTCGAGAAGGGGATTGTGGAACTTTACTTCGTGAGAACTGAGTTCCAGCTTGCTGATATCTTCACCAAAGCACTTTCTAGGGAACGATTTCAATTCATTCTCCCTTGTCTTGGAATGAAGAGTCTTACGCCTGATGATCTCAAATGTATTCAGGAAGATCAGGAGGAGTAAAGGGGATGTTTCACATATCCTTTGTACATAGGTTATATCAAAAAATAGAAAAATATAAAACCTACAAAAACCATAAAAATCTAAAAAATCATAAAACCCAAAAATATTCTTCTCACGACATGTCTCATGTGCAATCAATATTATGTGTACGATTCTAGAAATGCCATTCAATAATGGCATGGAATCATACATATTCTTGAACATGAGTTTTTCCTTTACACCAAATAATGTCTTTTTCTAAAACATGTCGTTTCCCAAAAACTTTTTCAAAATGGTTTTCTATTACTTCAGATAGCAACCCGGTCTTATTACTGGGGAAAGTTCGTCGCCAAAAAGACGACTGTTCCTAACAAAGGCATGAATTACTTTATATTCGTACCTTTTCGATCTGATGTACGCTTAAGTGCATCATTTCTGGTAAAAGAAGAGAAGTCTTCTCTACATCTCAAATACTCTTCCTTCAATGATTCTTCGAGAAAGTATTTGCTCCAAACTTGGTGGTACCATGGTTTTTGAAGATCAAACAAACTTGAAACGTCATTTAAAAATTTTGCCACTCCATCGATGATAACGGAATAATCTTTTGTGCAAAATGATAAATTGAACACACGTCATCAATTGAGGAGGAGAATGATTTCAAAAACAATATATCATCAAAACAAGATCCTTGTGCATAAATACAGTGTATAAAGTGTGATTGTTATGTGTTAGTATATGAATCTTTCATGAGTTTCTCGTTAAACTCTAAAACATTTATAAACTCATCATTTCTAATACATAACATACTCCCTCAAGGATTGAGGGGGAGCTAATGTATCATCTCAAAATCAGTCATTCTTAAATCTTACACATCTTTCTTCCAAAATCTTTAAACTCATTTAAATCACTTGGGATCACAAATCTCAAATGGTTTGAAATTTTTTATCGGGGGGAGAAAATGTGATTTAAATATGAAAAACTGATTAAAATGTGATGTTTTGAATCTAAATGTATGCTCTCCCATATGTGCTAAACTCTTTTGTATATCAATGCACATATTGAGGGGGAGCAAATGATTTGTGAAAAAGGATCATTGCATCTTAAGAGATCGAGACTCAGTCTTAACCATTGAATTGACGAAACAAAAACCGTCATCAATCGAAAGGACTTGTCCTAGCCGGGTAATAATTTCAAGCTGGTCTAACCAGTGATTTAAGCGTGTCTCGAAAAGGACGTGCCTAAGTAGAATGTACCATTTCAAGAAACCTTTGGTGAATCTAATCGGGCCGGGTAATAACTTCAAGCTAGTCTAACTAGTGATGTAAGCGTATCTCGAATGCCCGTTCAAGTTCACTTAAGGTAGATCAATTTAAAAAGTGCAACTCTTCCCGACATGTGCAAATTTTCAAATCAAAACATATGAGCACATGTTAAGGGGGAGCATTTGAAATTGACAAAACTATCAGCGTGTTAACAAATTGTGTTTCTCAATCATAAACACGTTGAGAGAATTTTCAATAGTTTGGTAAATGGCAACATAGGACAGTCATGAAGTTATAAGGTGGCTAAGGTTATGAAAATCGTCCTATGATCCGCCAGAGCCGGAGGGATCTACCCATGGACAATACCAAATAGATAGTATTAGAAAGTCCGTAGGTATGATTATGAAAAAGGAGAAATGTGAGAATGGAGAAAGAAGGGGTTGAAGAATTAAAAAGAAATGAAATGAGAAATGGTGAAAAGAAATAGCCCTCCAATTATTCAACCTTAGGGCAGAAACCGGGTTCAATTCATAATCTACTGATGGTTGCTAAGGCGACATCGGTATTGAAGACAAGACGTCATGGACCCAGTGACGCACTGCACTAAACCATCTAGCCACTCAAGTTCTCTTAAAAGAACTTGTTTCATTCTCACGGGGAACCGGTGTAATCTATCAACTTATCTCTTAGAGATGGTTGATATTGAAGCAGGAGACCTCTCCCTAATCTCCATATAGGAAAACCAAATGCACTTATTTGAGTCTAGAGCCTCGAGATGCATACAAAGATCTCATAGGAACACGTGCTACTTCTACCCTGGTTGTTCAACATTAAGGACACCAGTGGTAAACTTATGAGTCCTACGTAGATCTTTGCAATCTGCCAGAACATTTATGAGGGATGTTGCTTATGTAACTCCCAGTGATTGAATGAAAATTCCTGCCAGGGTCAACTTCATGCAGCCCTGAAAGCAGGTCACTTGGGTAATTCCTCGTGGATTACGCTTTGTGGTCGCGATGGTTACAAACGGTCAACAGTTGTGGAGTGATCTCCAGCGACTCACCCAATCGTTGATCTACTTAGGGAGTTCGTGTAAATCCTCTCAGGGTTTGCCGATTGGGAACGGTCTTGGTAAGGGTTAGAAGGAGTCTTCACACTATGCTGTTGACGATCTCTAATTCCAAACCTATAAGAACCGGATGATTTGTTGCTAACTGTTTGCTTGCATGAATTTCTGACGGTTGTTGTTAATTGCTGAAAAGATGCTGATTCTTCACCACATGCTCACACTTCGACATCACTATCTAAGACATCATGATCATTGATTAGGCCAAATCCATGCTTCCACAACTCTGATGCAGAAGATCATGATCCAGAAAAGTGTGAGCATGCCAACACAAAGATGTTCATATTACATGGAGACATTACTACTCAAAGATGACTTTCAAACACTCATTTGGATGATGAACTTGAAGTAATTTCCAAAGATCATCCATCACATTGAACAAGTCATCTAGAGTCTACTGTTTAAGCACAAAGATCACAACAATGAAGAATCAAAAGGCTACGAGCTACAAAGATGTCATCAAAGACTTGAATGCTATGATTCAATATGTATTTTCCGGGGTGACTTCCCTTAGGGGGAGATTGTTAGGGATACGTTTATTCATATGAAGACTCGGTCACCCCGAGTATAGTTTAGCATGTTGTAGCTCGTAGTAGTTATCATATTAGTTAGTACGTAGTTTTGTGTTAGTTAGTATTTGTGGAGTCGGGTCGGGTCTTTACCCACTGTCAGCCCGCTCCACAGCCCGTTTCAGGGGGCGTTTTATTGTAACTATAAATACCCCTTCCCTAGCTTGGAAGGGGTTGGACCTTCATTTACAATCTAATAGATTACAAGCTTTCTCTCAAGGTTCCATCTCTTTCTCTCTCTAACCTCTCACTAGAAATCCTTACATTTAATCATCCTAAACACAAAACCATACATGTTCTTACATTATAGTATACTACAAACTTGATAAAGTACTGTAAATATGCAGTAAAAATGTAACATAATATTTATGATAATATTTACAAAAGCACCCTTTAATTGCAAGTGATGTATGTATAGTATATATTAAGAGATTTGTTAACAACAGTCTTATAAGTTTTGTTTAAGCATATCTCTTAATTAAAAATATTTCAAAAAAATATATATATATCATTTTCATTAATACATGATTTAAACAAGGTAAGTGAATGTTAATAAGATATGTATTAATATCAAATAATTTCATATTTAGAAGTGCTTTAAGTAAAGTAAGATTAAAAAAAAAAAAAAACCATAATTTCGATTATAGTTTTAATCACACCAAGTTGTATAGCCGACATCTAAAACTCATATTCTATAATATACACTTATCAACTTGATAAAGTACTGTAAATCTGCAGTAAAAATGTAACATAATATTTATGATAGTATTTACAAAAGCACCCTTTAATTGCAATTATGCAATTTCACAAATGTTGTTTTAAAATAGTTTTGCAATCCAAAAATATCTACGGTACAGTTTCTTACACGTTTGTCTTCCACCTCTACATAATTACGAAAATCATTATTCTAAAATAATAAAGTAATTATGTAAAACCTTAACTTAATTTACATGTATTTTCTTCGTCTCTGTGAAAGATGTTCCTTATTGTGATTCGTAAATAATATAAGATATCAAACTAGTTATAATATTCGTGCACGCGCGGGTTTTTCTAAAATTTTTTGAATGATATATTTTTTTATTCATTAAAAATAAATAATTTAATCTTTGTTTTGTTTAATTTTTTATTTTTAATTATAGTTTTTTATAATTAAATGTAATAATTTAAAAAGTATAATCTTATTGTTAATTGCATCTTATCTATTTTTTTATATTCATCTTCTACTTGTGTAGTATATCAACAAAATAAATTTATAAATTTATAAATTAACAATAATAATTAAAACATTACCTAATAAGGAAACATTTTTTTTCTTTTGAAATGCGAAAGCCACCACTTGTGATTTTGTTTTATTATATAAAAGATGTTATTTAGGAAAGTGATTGTTTAACTTTTTATCGTTTATTCATTCATTGTTTATCTATTAAAATATTTCTTATTTGTTTTTATTTATGTAACTTTTTTTTGTACGTGCAATAATAACTAAAAACACTGAATATGCTTATAGGTTAATTATGAGTTTTAATTAATAATCGAGTGTATTTTTTATATAATACGCATCTTGGATTCTTATGGCAAGTAAGCTTGCCGCAACGCTGAGTAACACACCCATTTCAAATTTCCAATACATTGCTAGATATGACCAGTACAAAATTATTTCTATAATAGTTGGATCCTCATGATCAAAGATCAGGTCAAATGGTTGATTGCATGTTAAATGCAGACCTTAAAAGTCGTGCTTTCCGTAATAATCGATCAAATTCGCTACCCATAATCGTTGCATGTGAGCTTCTGACTGGAAGATATTATTTTAAGTTTCTAACAACTGGATTCAACCCTTCATACTAGGCTACAATATCTTATTTTTACATGGGTTTTTTCTAACTCCTGAGATATACTGATACACAACTAGAAGTATTCAATGAACACATATTTGAATTCTAGAATTTCAAAATTTACTTGCAGTTACAATGTTTAATACGGAGTATTCATTTCTATGGAAATTGCTTTAGTTTAAGAAACTATTAAGTTCAATACATACATATTAACATATGCGATTGTGACACATTAGAAAATCCATTTTACAAAACTTAATTTTCTTCTTCAAAACACCTCATTTATGTGGAAATCCAAATGGCCAGAATATATTTAGTTTGTGAAACAAATATTGTTTACAACTCCCTTTTTTTTTTTTTTTTTTTTTTGGTTGGAGTAATATATTGTTTCCTTCACCCAAACAAAATTTATATATCGTTCACATTATTTTTCATTAATGGTATGTGTTTGACCCAAAAATTGTCGTAGTTGATCGTTGTATAATTAAGCTTGAGAATAGAAAGTGTATTATTCGAATATATCTACAAAGATACATGTGTACAAGTAAGAGAGTATATATTTAAGAGCATTTTGGCAACTGTAAAGATACCTCTTAATTTTAATCAATTTACATAAAATAATTGCTTCTGTACCTTATAACCTAAGTTTACGCGCATCTCTTTACGTCTTATTATCTTTTAAAATACTCTAAATCAATCATACCGTATGATGTACGTTCTAGGAAATTCACTTACTCCATCAATTGGTTAGCATGCTATAAATACAAGCTTCAATTGCTCTATTAAGCAGTAGTATTCAACCCCTCTCACATTTAAAAACTTATTCTGCAATATATAGCATTTCTCAAAGAATATATATAGGTCTTTCTGCAGCTACAACAATAATAAACATGGGGCTTGTGCGGTTATTACCTTCCTTGATGGCTAATGTGAAGAGTTTTAGCAAATTAAATTCCCAGCGGAGTAGAAAATATCATTCAGATGTCCCAAAAGGTCATTTAGCAGTATATGTCGGTGAATTCCAGAAAAGGCGGTTCGTGGTGCCGATATCTTACTTGGACCAACCATTGTTCCAAGACTTGCTTCGTCACTCGGAGGAGGAACTTGGATTTGATCATGCAATGGGAGGCCTAACCATCTCCTGCCATGAAGATGTGTTTGTAGAACTCACCGCACAATTGCATTGTCGTTCCTGTTAATACATACGGATCGGAGTAATGATCCTCCAAAATTTTGCTCAATTTTTTCTGTAACCCACTAGCAGGATATACATATATAGGTGCAAAATGTAAAGAGCTATATTTTATTATGTCATAGATCGACAAATATGATCAAGGTTAGCGAGCATTCTTCTTTCAAACAAAGGTGTCATACCTTCTTGCTACTTTTCCATGCAAAACGATAATATATTGATTGAGATTCAATCTGAACTTATAATCATTGTTACATCTGAGTAAACATGTATATACCTTGCCATTCTCGAAAAGAATTATCATATACTAAAATTGGATCATAAAACTATTTTTGTAATTTTATTCAAAATAGGAATTGAAGATGTATCACTATAATTTATTGCTTTCACTTGAACCCGTTTGATGTTGTATAGTCTTGATTCTTAAACATGAGACATTTATTTCTCCTCAAAACTTATCCCCTTGAAAGCCAATATGTTAAAAGGGAATACCATGCCAACTGCACAACTTTTTTGAAGTTAAACCAAACCAGGAAGTTCCTAGCTTCAAATCTAGAGTACTGGCTATCCGGCCAGCTATATATAGCAAATGAGATACGTAAAATAGCTAGATCACTACAATTAGATTGCTAAAAGAACTTGAAACTTTGGTTGAAATTGATCGATCTTGAGACATGATAAAAGTTCCAGTGTAAGTGGAAAAGACAGAGATAATTTATAGTCTTAGGGATGTTGGATAGCATGAAATAAGGATGAAATGAAAGTGGTGTCATATGATTTTCATTTGCTTTTAGTAACATTGTGGAAAAAATTAAACCAAAATGTCTACCAGCAGGGACGGAGCTTGAGCAATGTTAACGGATAGACCGAAATGTAGTCGTAATAATTTTGAGGGGGCCAAACCCATAATTATTTTACATTTATACTATTTTTTTTAGAAATTATAAACAAGACTACAAAAAATAAGCCTTAGTGGTCCTAGATTTTGGGGGGCCACAACCCCCTCTTGCCCCTAATAAGCTCCGTCCATGTCTACCGGATATACGGTATTATATAGTAGGTGTACATCCCCAATGCTTTTAGTAGCGATGTGGTTAAGATAAACGGAAGCAGGTAATACCAAGTAATTATAAAGATATGGATTACGCCAGTGAGGATTTTTATTCGTTAGTAAGAAGATTTGGATTATAATTAATCGTGTACTCTTGCTATTTTTTTAGTTGATGAAAACCCTCTTGAAACAAGATTATCATGTAGCTGGAAAACAATTACAAGACTCCCACAACTAGAAGTTAGTACTTATTACTTGATGCGATATCTTCCTTCCAATGTGGAATCCAAATTTCATAAAAAATGTTTAGCTTTCATTATCAGAAATTTGTTAATGAACGAAGTACATGTGGACACTTATGAAATTATTTTTGCCCATCTCCAGTATGAGTGTATGACTAAGATACCCATAAATGGTGGACTCAAATTATTGCTTCCGTACCATACCTAAGTATACACATCTAATTACGTCTTATACCGTATTTTAAAATTATCAATCATATACAGTAGTCTGTATGATGTAAGTTCCTGGAAATTGGAATATACAAAGCTGGCCAAGTAAGACATAGCAAGTTTCAACTAAGTTCATGCCCGTTGGCTAGAATGCTACTGACAGAAATACCAGCTTCAATCCATCTAAAAGGTAGAAGTAATCAGTCCCATATCTTTTAACGGCAAATTCTATAAACACGCCTACCAAGGAGCTAGGCGAAAAAGCAAAGACAATTTACAAAGAGTGTGGAAGAGTGTTAAGTGGGTTATCAAACCATCGATCCAATTAAGAAGAAAGTTCTTATGCCTATTGCTAATCTTACTAAAAGAAAGAAGCTTGATATGGTTGACAAGAAGCTCGGTGTTGGGTCTTTTAGTTGCAAATTTAAACTCGTTTCAACACCTCCAAAGAAGCCATAAGATACGGAATAGTTAGGACTACAGCATCAAGAAGAGAATAAGACGGGGGGGGGGGGGGGGTTCTTTGACGTTGACTGTACCCGCTGGTTCATGGCATCTTCGGTGCATGTAGTATCGACATTTTTTTATTTATTTTTTTTTTATTTTTTTGAATGACAATTTCATTAAAGGAACTCTAGCCAGATACTAGAGGAAGAAAGAGGAGGTTAAAACATTGTAATACAAGCATATTTTGGGTGTAGATCCAAGCAAACCAAATCGGATTAAAATCCGTGTTCCTATGAAGAATCCAAGTGTGTGATAGAACTTTGATTTCCTCTACTAGAGTATCTTTTCTAGGAGCTTTTGTGTCAAAGCAAGTTCTATTCCTAAATCTTCATATGACCCATAAGGTGGTTTGGATTACAACATCGAAGCAACGTTTCGTAAGGTTGGTGAGGTTTATCGTATATCCCCATGAGTTTAGATTAGCGATGTCCTTAGAAATGTCACCTACATCCCACTAGGCCGAGACCATCTTACATAGAGCTACTACAACAGGACATTTGATTAAAAGATGTTGTGAAGTTTCTATGGCACCATCACAAATCGGACACCTTAGTGAGTTACGATCAACCCCACGAATATATATCAAGGTTGAACCTAGTATGTAACCGATCCATATGAAGATACCTTGAATGAATGTTTATTTTGATTGGAAGGGATTTATTCCAACAAACCAGCTCATTTTGTTACGACAAAATGTATTTATCGATGTGTCTTCTAATAGAAGCAAATGAGAACATTTTAGAGTTACTTAGGTCGAATTCCCATAGGCCTGAACAATCAGTAATATCAAAGTCCGAAGCAAAGCTGATAGAACATCGAATTGAACTGTTTAAGTCCCATCTTTTATAGGCCGATGCCACATCTAGGTTCTAGACTTGGGTTCAAAGTACCAATTATACCTATCACATATTTTACAATCTTTTGTTGTTTCTATCCGATACAACCTTGGAAAGGTTATCATGAGCTTCAACTCTCCTAACCAAGCATCTTCCCAAAATGCAAATGAGGAACCTTTACCAACCGTGCGTTTAAAAACTGAATGAAGATTTAAGTTACTCCTCAAAATATGTTTGTTTAAGTCGACGATATGTTTTTTTGGTAAATGAAATGCTCATACTAGACTAGAATAACCTTTTTTTAACGCAAGAGACTCTACCGAAACTGACCTCAGTTATCTCTCAAATACACTTTTATATTTATATTTAAAATCCAACCCCGAAAGTATTTTACATGAAACTAGACTCAATTACCTTCAAAACGATATTTAATCGCCATACTACAAATGAGGATATCCCTAGCGGACGAATACTCTTCTGATGGCTTCTAAATCTATTATACGTGTTTTTCTAACTTGGGTCGTCCACTTAGTACGTAAGTGATTTTCAAAGCACGGATCATCCACTTAGGATGTCATGTATGCATGCCCGAGTCATCCACTTAGGATGTCATGTATATGTGCAAGGGTCATCCACTTAGGATGCTACTATAAAAGCATGTTTCATCCACTTAGGATGCTACTATGGGAGTTCCTCATTGTGCATCGCTTAGGTACACTAGTGGCGCGTCTCTTAGGCGCCCATAACTTGACTAGTGATGCATATTCTAAGCACCCATGACATAACTAGCATCCATACTATATTTAGATGCCACAATCCCAACTTTATTACTAAACAAGTAGCTAAACATAGCATAAACAAACTAATGGCTATGGTACCACTAAATGTGCAACGAGTTCCATAACTCACCTTAAACTGGACTTGGGGATTCACGAGCTTTCCAAGATCACCTAAAACATCACATTTTGATTCTAAACATGATTAGGAACTATTCATAGACCGTACATACTCTTTATAACACTATCTAATCATTACACAAGCTTTAGACAAAAACTAAAAATGCATAATTTCGGAAAGTCTATTGCATTTTTATATATTTGACCCACTTAAACCTTGAGACCACTTGGATTAGAAATTAGACTTAGAGGGCTAAAAGTAGGCTTCTATCTCAAGTTAATACGATAAACGATTTATTTTCTACGCCTCTTTAAAGTCTACACAACTTTCAATTCAACATGTTGATCTTACTTTAAAATGTGTCCAAAACAACCAAAAACTCATCATAAACTATTGTACTCTTTATCAAACTTGTATTTTAGCTTATTAGGCATGTTAAGATCATTTTCCACTTGGTCTATAAAGTATGTTTAACTAACAAACTTAACTAGACATTTAAAAAATTTGTTACAAACGTTTTTTTTAGGTAAAAGGTCAAAAGACTCGGTAAATATATTACTCCAAAAAATATTTAAGTACAAAGGATATGGGTGAGTCCCATATCTTAGCTCATTACATAGGCGAAAAACTTACATAACAAGATACTTCATATTTTCTAAAAAGAAAACATACCACTACTCAAAAGATAACAAAAGACAATGACGAAATAAGTTACTTCCTAATACCATGAAGCTTAGTGCCATACATGGCATTAAAAGCATCCAAATTCCCTGGAAGATCATAAACCTGCTATGCATAGTCATTATAATCATATCCATCATAGTCGTATTCACGCTCGTGGCCACCACCAAATAGATTACCAGACTCATCAAACGTGTTAACAGCCTCCTCATCATCACTATCAGACACAACGATCTCTCCCACCTTATAAAAGGGGTTACCCCTCTTAGTAGAAGAAGTAGACGGTGAAGAAAAAGCACTAGGCTTAGAATTCCCAACCTGTTCCTTCTCTTTCGGATCACTCACAAGGGGTTCTTGTGATGTAGTAGGAGTCTTACAAGACCTATCATCTTTTGCTTCCAATGTACTTCTAGCCACCACATCCAAAGTCACTTCCTTAGTAGGAATACCAAAATCATCAATATCAACCATATTAAGGGCATCAAACTGATTAGATGTAGCAATATTCATTCCACTTGTACTAGGCACATCAGTAGCCTTTTCTTGTTTACATCCACTTTCTTATTTTTGAGGGAGGCTTTTTGGTTTGATAAATGAACTTCTTACCGATAGTAGGTTTGGTAAATCATCCTTGACTCGTATTAGTTGAACCACTTTGTTTACCCTTCTTCTTGTTGTTGACAGTTGCAAACCATCATTTCCACTCTTAGAAGGCTGAGTAGTGGGTAAAACAGATTTTGGACATTCAACAAGAGTATGACCAAAGATCTTACACGTATCACATCGAGGTGGCCTCCACTCATATTCCACCCGAACCTTCTCAATAGTTGACCCCGACCCATCAAGTAGGGGGATTACAACAGTTATACTATCCCCAAGTACCTCATCCGACTTGACTTCAATCATGCATCTAGCAAAGCTACTACGGCCCCATGATACCTTGCACATTTGGCTAGTATAAGCATCAAGCATTTTAGGCGTACCAATCAATGTGGCAAGAAAACTAAGACCATCATCAGAAAATATAGCAAGAGGAACATCATGGAATTTAACCCACACCAGGATGTTGGTCAAATCTTCTTTGAGTAGGTAGGTGTTCAAAGTCCAGGGTTTAAGAATAATAGGAACATTTCTAATCAACCAATGACCGTTTTCGAGGACATCCCCAACACGTTTCTTCAAATTAAACTTAAAGAAAAAGAACTCATTTGCATTCATCATAACCTTCTGTATACCATACTTAGCCCACGTAATGCGTACATAGTAATCATCAACAGGAAAAGCAAGGCGTTAGCCAAGAAAATATCTGTAAAGAGTAAACTCAAATCTAGTGTTCACCTCTTCAACAACTTTCATAGGGACAGAAGGATCCACACAATTTGATTTCATGCTACATTCCAGCCAACGAAAGTTAGATGCATGTTTCTTAGTTTCATTAGAAGTAGCACCAGCATATGACATAGAAACCTGCTTCAAAGCATCCACACCAACCTTACCAATTCCAACAGCCTCATGTGAATTCATATCAACCTTTTCAGAACCATGGGTTTGATTAGCAGCCCCATTTGAACCATTCAGATCATTACTAGAAGAATCAAGTGAAACTGGCTTACTTGTACATTCTTGTCCACAAGTGTAGATAATTCTATATCACCATCATCAATACTTCAATCAGAAATAATAGGACCAGACGATGCATTAAGAGGCTGATTGTTGATCTTTTTAGCATCAAGAAATTCTTGAAATGATTAAGGTTGTGCATTACCACCATTTGGATTTGTATTAGTAACACTCTTGCTCGAATCAAACTCAGAAGTAGCCAAACCCAACACATTAGATGTCAAATCCTCCAAGGCCTCATTACCAATTGATCCATTCATCTTCTTAATATGTTGATCATTACTAGCATTAGGCTACCCAACCGAAGTAGCAAACTTAGGATCAACCTCATTAACATCAGCCGCCATAATAGGTTCAGAAACAGAAGGATAATCATCAAATTTCACACATCGTATCGCTTTTTGGATAAACAATTTAATGACTCTAAACGAAATTTTAAGCATTCTCAATGAGTTGTTAAATGGTTTGATCATAATACATCTTAACAAACCTATTCGAACATGTGTTGAATCTCGAGAAGACTCGAGACATTGAAGACGAGATGTGTTGAAGAGTATATGGTTACGAGTAACTTACAAATTTTACGTTATATATTACAAGTTACATATTTTTATTGTTAAAATATAAGAGACTGATTAATTTATATGTGTGTGTATATATATATATATATATATATATATATATATATATATATAGTTAGGATCAAATAAGAAGATTACTTAAAATAAGAAAGAATAAGAAGAACTATAACCACAAATCTGAGATGCACCGACCTAAATTAGATGCATCCTTATAATATTAGATGCATTATAACGCACCATGGTATGTTTTATAGCTTTTAATCAAATGCATATACGTATATTAGATGCATTTCATGATTTCTCTTGTTTTTTGTTCCTCTACACGTGTTGAAATCATGAAAATCAATTTGCACCACCTATACATCAAATTAACTTTCGAAACTCGAGATACTGCATTTATATGAATTGAAATGCATCTAATGCAAGTCGTTACATCTCAAATGCCTGATTTTGGTCACTTCTCACCACTTTTTATTTTAATTTACTTCTTACTGGATCCCTACTCTATATATATATATATATATATATATATATATATATATATATATATATATATATATATATATATATATATATATATATATATACATCCCCTTATATATATTAGCAATACCTGCCAAGTCACTAATGCCACTTGGGCAAAAAGAATTCAAGATTAATGCCACGTTTAATCCATGTCATCAAAACACACTCCTGGCACACACATTGAATAATTATGTTCACCCCCAATTCAAAACCGTTGCCTAAATTATAGTTGAAACCTAGCTAAAATCTCTCATCAAATTCAAACCATCACAAAAAATCTTGCACAAAATCAATCTATTTTTGTTAAGTATTCAAAACAAACAACCACATCTTATCAAATCACACGGTATTGCCATAATTTTTGTCAAAGATTTTTTGATAAAACTGAATTTGATTTGAAGCAATTGAAGATCCAAAATCAACCAATCCGATCGAATAAAATTCATCAGGTACGTGTGATTAAAACTTTTGAAGAGATAGTTAGAATTTATGTTTTTCCTGTGAGTTTTAGATTTGTTGTATTCATTAGTGTCATATGTGCAGATTCATGTGTTTCTATGCCTTATTTGGAGTAGTATTTTTTATGCCCCCGAAGTGTTTGATGATATGTCCAATTGGAGCATACACATTTAATATTATGAGATTAGGGTTCATAGAAGATATGATTGTGGTGTGTGGTTTAATTGGATTCGATAATTATGTTATAAAATTATATAATTCACAATTTTTCAATTTGATTTTAGGTGTACAATTGAAAAAATTATGACAAACTATGATCTTAATTTTAAAGGTATCATAGTTTGATGTTCTTTTTTTACATCAGGTCTACAAAGCTTATTTGAAAAACTATAATAATTACTTGATGGACACCAATTGTTTGATGAAATGTTTGAACGAAAAAAGAAGTTTATCGGCACAGCTTAATTATTATTTATTTATGGGTTTCATCAAAAGCATATGTAAAAGTTGCATCAAAACCACAGATTACATGATGCACTCTAAATTAAAACGTCAAGGATGTTAATGAGTTTCATGTTTAACTCGGTTTCAAAATAGCTAAAATGTAGGGATTTTCATATAACAAATATGGCATGTTTACATGGATTTTGATTATGTGACAACCGGCAGTTTAGGGAGCTATTTTAAAAACCCACATTACGATTAAAGTTCGTTTATAATTTTTATTTGAAATTTTATTTCACAACGAACTTGTAAGACCTATTTTATGGATATTTTTAATTAAAGACGTTATGGAATTCGTGAATTATGTTCATAATTCATTTTTAATTTAATGCTCGGTGATGTATACTTGAATTCTCACTAGTACTACGTTGACTCCGGCACTAGAAAACCTAAAAGTTTAATAACTTACGAGTTTTAATACGTTGGATGTTTAATAACGTATTTATTATAAATTTCAGTGGATTATATATAAAGTCGTCAATTGGTGAATATAACGAGTTTTGGGGACGTTTAATATTGCTTAGTAAGTTTTTACTTACGTACGGGGGCGTTTTTATAAACTAATATTAGTAATAAAAAAGGTTTCGTGTGCAAAACATAAGAGAACTAAGTAGAGGGACTTAAAGTGTAAAATACCTATATTAAAACCCTAACCCTAAACTAATAACTCATTTCCATCTCATCTTTTCTCCTCTTCTCCCTCTCCTCTCTTCCTCACCGCCGGCCACCCTTGCCCGGCCACCACCGCCGCACACCATCACACACCACCACCTCCAAAACACTCCCTACCTTCTCCTTGTTACATAGTGGTGATTCACGCGCCCAAGAACCTCCCCCCTCACCTCGTTCTACCACCTTCGACGCCACCCACACCTCCTCCACCATTTTTCTTGGGTTATCTTTGTAGATCCGCGGGTAAGTGGGCATATGATGCCTCGTTTTTATTGAAAAACTTACCCAAACCCACGAAAAATTATTAATATGGATCGGATTTGGAAAGAAAATGATGAAAGGATATTGGGTTTCATTAAAACTTGGTTAAATCTTAGTTTGGTATCCGGGTTTTTGTGGTTTGGTCGAATTGTGATGCGTGGTCGACCCCCCTAGCCGAGGCCCTCTCCTCGACTTCTTTTAGTTTCGGGTCGATGTGGTCTTTTTGACCCATTTTTCTGGATGGTTGACCATTTGTGGTCATGGTGAATAATTGGTTTTTATTATTTTGGCCATGGTTTGGTTATTTTGTTGTGGCCGACCCTTGTGGGAGTCGAAGACCCAAAATGGGTCGATTGGGGTCTTTTGGGTCGAGCTCGTGTGAGCTAGCCGCGACCCTAGTGGTCTCGGGTGGGACCCTCTTGGCACTTGGTATATTATTTGACTTTAGTTGACTTGGTCTTTGACCCGAATACGGCTATTTTTGAGAACCGTGGTTGATGTCGAAATATATATATTTCGGCTAACTTTTATTTGTTATGATTATTTTTGGTATATGTTGATTTGTTACTATTATTTTTGCGGCTTATTGGATTTTGAAACGGTTGACGAGTTATATTTGAACTCGTGGTATTATTTGAAGAAGTGTTGACGAATTGTGGTATTGGGGACCGATTGTGAGACGGTCACTTAGATTGACGAAGATAAGTTAGTCGGGTGTCGTAGTCGGACCCTATTGTTGTAGCACGTGGATTGGGATTGTGTTGGACGGAGATACTTTTGGTTATTATGACTTTTGTTATTTACTTTGGACTTGGACAATGAGCCGAGAGTCATGACTCGGACATGTGACCATTTCGTATGACTCGATAACTATTAAAATTAAAATGTAAATAATAAAACTCGTAATAACAATTATTGATAATATAAACGTTTATATGAATATATAGACGTGCATAACGTATATATAATTATATAGGCGCGTATATTAATAATAATAATAATCACGAGTCGTATTATAAATAATACAATTAGATATATATTAGGCTACGAAAGTGGCGTAATATTATTGAACGTATTATTATTATAAAATTGTGTTATAAAACGGGGAAACTCCCGACAATTATTAAACGTTAAATAAAATGTCATTTTGGGTACACAACGGATAAACTTATCGAGTTCTGCGGAATCGTTGTCACTCGGGTCCAGGTAAGTCATTATTTGTGACTTTCGTGTTGTCACGGATATATGACGATTAATATAAACGTTTTATATAACTAAATAACCACTTAACCGTAAGGTTGAACCGGGTTATTTGGTTATATGAAATGAATATATTAATGGGCATTGTATCCTACGACGCCCATAGGTTATAGTATATGTAAAGTGTAATAAATTGCGAGTGTATGTATCGGGAAATCTGGCCAAATTTGACGATATATATGAGGAATTTATTAAACTATGATATATACTATATAGTAATTATGTGCTATGTGCTTTAGGTTGGGTGTAATCTTGGAACGGTATGTTACGTAAATAAATATGAGGATTATCATATCGACGGATTCGATAAACTTCGGCGATTTATTTAAATGATATATTGGCTAATATTAGACCCCTAGTTTATTTTATTATTCTTTATGTGATCTTTTTGGTTTGTTTTGAGTCGACCCACCACCCGTATGGATACCAAACGCAAACATACCAAACTAATACGAAATGGATTTTCGGAAATAAAACGGATTCTCGTTCGGGTTTGGGAATATTTTAAATTTGAGAATATGATTTCTGAACGAGTTGGTAATGTTAGGTCGTGCCGAGTCCGTAGTTGCTGTTTTGTGAGTTATCATACATCTTATTTCTACCGACTTCTTCTTGCTATTTTCTGGACTTGAGGTGAGTCATAGCCCCACTTTTTACTCTTGAACTATGTTTTCAATGATTGGGGTGAGAAACGTGCAAATCATTTTACGTGGACTATTATCGCTTTTATATTCTTTCTAAACTTGCTATGCGTATGGACTAGGATCTATTGTCAGCTTTAGTCACACATGTCGTGTGTACTATTCAAGGTTGGCTTATTTGGTTATTGGTGGATTGTCAGCTTTAGTCACATATAGGTTGTGTGTACTATTCAAGGTTGGCTTATTTAGTTATTTGGAATTGTCAGCTTTAGTCACATATATGTTGTGTGTACTATTCAAGGTTGACTTATTTAGATACTATAGTGTGCACCTATAGGTTATTAATGCTTCAGAGGTTATCCGAATATTTTTGGTATTGCGGGGGTTACCCGAATATCTATGTTAGTACGGAGGGTATCCGTGTGTTATGTTGGAGCGGAGGGTATCCGCAGGGTTTTAGCGAATCCTTAGTCTAGCTAGCAAGCGTTTTGCGTATATGTCCACTATATTGTTAGATGAACTTAAACCTATGATCTCACCAGCGAAAGCTGACTTTTAGCACGTTTTCTCAGGTAATTAAGTGTTGAGATGCATGCTTGGAATGGAAGGCTCGGCCAAGGCACACGGTTTATGGATCTATTTTTCTAAACTCTGATAACTAAATTTGGACCTACTGTTATTTAATTTTGGGCATGACTCTGAATGATGTTGGGATAAATGTAAACCTTAAAACCCTGTTTGGTTGTGTTTTTATTATGTTTACTTTATCTCGTTCTATATTGTCTTGTGTTGGATACCAATCCCCGTAGCACCCCGAAAGCTTGTTGAGTCTTCCGCTGTATCAAATTTTGGGGGTGTTACAGATTAAGTTGTATTAATCACAGCATATCATTCTCAAAGAAAATCTTTAAAAAAAACACAAATCGTGGACTTGTGTGGTTTAACAAACAATTCACATACTATGCAAAGAGATCAGTGACGTTTATCATTTTTCCCAAGAAACTTTGAAGGTAATTACATATTATTATGAAGTAGCATAACCATGTCAATCTTTACCGACTACCACAAGACTTCTTTAAGATTTAAAAAATTAGAAAACTAACACTCCATCCTTTGCACCGTCGTACTATAATCTATATCACTGTCTTGCCTGTGCACAGTTTTATGATAATTTATATATGTGGAATAATAAATTAATGATAATAATATACTAATTTATTTATGTTATTTGAGCAGGAAAAAAAGCTAGGAAGAGGAAGCAGAAGCATTGTGTAATATACAGCGTGCCGAGGTAGCAGCTCATGCTAAAATAGCTAGGGATCTAAGGAATGAGGTAAGATAGTTATCTTTTCTTGAAAACCAAGACAAATCATTATATATGACATGTTCATTCTACTAATGATATGTTTTAGAAGATGTAAAATGGGAAGGGTAGGCATTATATTTAAGGGAAGATATGCAAGCACATAGAAGATTTTCTAAAGTACCCTGGAACACATGACTCTTGAGGAATTTGCAGTTGCGTCTAAGAACAATTGCTCATGTATAGCTTATGCAAATCCATACATCTCACCAGCAAATGGATGCTTGCGATGGTTTGGTGATTTTATTGATATCGGAGTTTATCTACAAAAAAATCAGGATCTTTACGTTAGAATGGCTGCCTCTAAAGCCTTACGTAAGTCCCTGTCTTCATAATAAGTGCTAAAACTTTACTTGATCCATTTGACAACATTTAGCTTTTCTCAGGGCTCCAATCATAACCGAACAAAAAGAAATGATTGCAGTGGGTTATCTATGGATTAAGTGGATGATATCAAATGTAAATTCAGACGGTAAGTGATAGCATGGTTAATTCTTATATATACATTGATTAAAAAAAAGTTGGTTTCATCTATACTTTATATTTTCAGGTAGTGAAGCAAAGCTTCTAGATACAGATCGTAAGGGAAGAATTGCAATGGGAGAGATGCACCTTCTGTTGTTTTGTTTATCAACCATTGCTAAGGCGACAAACAACTTTTCGAATGACAGCAACTTTTCGAATGACACGGAAAATGTTGGTAGTTTGCGCAAAAAACCGGCTAATGGGTGTTTAGATGATCTTAAAGGCTTGTCTTATTCTAATGCTCACTGTTTTGAAGAAGTAAGTACATACCTCTTGACTTAGCATCCATAAAACTGAATATAATGTTTATCAGTACATAATTTGAATTATCTCTTTTATATTAGCTTTAGGCTTTAGAAGGTGCAGATGGACAACATATATTTGATGAGCTTCAGGGCACTTTATATACTCAGTAAGATGAGATATTAGTTTTTGTTAGAGAGCTTCAAAAGGTTTATCTTTTATGTTTAAAATTATGTTGATCTTCTTCAATGTAGATGGCGTTTTGTGATTTTTAAATATATACTTTAGAGACTTATTGTCAGCATCCATCATACAATCCGGTTCATCAATGGTATTTTTGATAAGCTAATGGAAGATTCCAAAGATCTAGGAATGGGCATTGACCAATGAAACTTTTAATGAATGAAAGGTAACATTTTATTGTTTAATACTTCCTATTTGAAAATACTACCAGATTTTTCAATCATCATGCCACTGAACTCAATGAAGGTTCTTGACTAAAAGGAAATATGGAACAAGCAAAACGAGTTATGGCATCGAAAGAGCCCGAGCAGTACACCAAACAGGAGATGTTAGAGACGAAAAAGTGCATCACTAATCTGGTATGTTTACACTATATTTGTATTTTTGATATATGTTTGCATTTTCTTTATGATGAAAGGACAGAAGAGTGCAAGTGTTCTCTATTCTTGTGTATAATTATATCTTTGTTCCCAAAACTAACTTCTTTTGGTTAATAAGTACATTATCTACTGGCTTAGCATAATAAAAACCCTTCTTTTACAGCATGAAATACTAATTTAAGTTGATGTTAACAAAAATATCAATATTAATATTAATACAGGTGGCAAGATGTCATGCAAGGTGGGTAAGTCAATGGATCATAGCAGGTTTGGGTGAAACATGTCATTTTTAGTATGAGGCGAAACATTGGGCGGGTCAATCTCTGGTACTAAATCTTTAATTACTGCATCAATCATATGAAAAATAAGTGTTTTTATTAAGAATAACAGATTAGCTAATCTACTATATTAAAATGTTTGTAGGGACAAGACGGATGTGTAGGAGTCATAACAACATGGATTATATTCACTAAACTGCATAATGTATTTTATTAAGTACCAATCACCAACATATTAAATGTGGTATTGAAAAGTTAGCATTTTATATGTTTAAACATATTCAATACATCATCTATTTACAAAATACTAAAAAAAGTTTGTTGGTGGATTGGCCAAGCCTGAACCTACCCATTTTGACCGGCTTATAAATGTTACCCGGTTGATCTGTTAACTAACCGGCCATGCCCGACCCATCTATTTGGCATAACCTGCAAACAAGGATGGATCTTTACACCTTGTATGAATGACCCAGCTTACTACGTTGGACATGTTACCACATATTTTCATCGGCTCACAATACATATCATGTTCCATTATCAGGTTGATGCGTGGGAATCGCAACAGGCTTTACCTCTCGAGGGATCTCAAGAAGCTTACAACCCCCACCAGGCAGTGTACCTGATCGTTGTAGTATAGTATAGTGACAAGTATCGGGGGATTGATCGTTCAGCTTAGGAATAGTGTCGCTAGGATTAGAAGACCTAAATACTAGTTCTAAAGGTGAGGGATGATTATTTTTGTGTTTTTATATTTTTTAGAAAGCAATTAAAAATCTTGGGTTTGAAGGATTTTGGCGGAATTAGTTGCTAATCAACTAACCCAATACTAAAGATGCAATCAAAATAAAATACAAGAAATAAAAATAAACTAATTTAAACTAAGGTTGTGAGCAATAAGTGGAGAAAATGTGTTTACTTAGATTTCACTACTCCCTAGACATCTTTTACACGTTAATTACTTGTTATAATTGCATGGATGACGGATCGTATTCCTTAATACCATTCATGGGGTGGCACACTTAACTCCCCAATTCTATGAGCTCTTATCTCCCCCTACACCATGCCCAGCACAACTATAGGGATTGTAAACAGTGGCTCATGCATTAAATACAACCAATAAAGACCTAGTGCGCGTCGGTTCATGTTTCTTAAGACGTTCAAGCATGTTACCAATTGGAGATCTGCCAGTTTTCTTAAGCCTAACATATAAATCATTCATCCAAGACAAGTATAAACAAGTAATCAACACATAATTAACATCTAGGTTTCATTAGATCCAAGCAAACACAAGATAGATCTAGCCTAGCATGATGGAATTAAGACAATAACAAGATATAGACAACCAACACATAGACATATTGATTGAATTAAAAGAACACTTATCATAATTACACATGAAAGGTATCAAGGGCTTGGAACCCTTAAAAAACCTGTAAAATTCGTACCAAAATCGTACTTAGGGTTTCTCCAAAACTTCTCTTTCTTTTAATGTGAAAATTAGAAAACTATATATAGAAAAAGAGGTCTGACGACGTCAAGACAAACATTGTGACGCCGTCACCTTGCCGCCAAAACTATTCTCGGACTGCCTTGATCTACATTTGACGCCGTCAAGACTTAAT
Source organism: Artemisia argyi (assembly GCA_030686995.1). Taxonomy (NCBI): domain Eukaryota; kingdom Viridiplantae; phylum Streptophyta; class Magnoliopsida; order Asterales; family Asteraceae; genus Artemisia; species Artemisia argyi. Next base: position 106,079,464 of record CM060696.1, read on the forward strand.
CATTTCCAGGCCGTCATGACTTTTACTCTTGACGCCCTACCTTCGTGACGCCGTCAAATCTCTACTGGGTCGTCATGGAATTTTTCTCTTGACGCCGTCACCTATTGTTCCCAGCATGGAAAATTAAGACTTTGGCGTTTTCTTCACTTTTATGCTCCAAAAACGTCCGAATTGCTTCCTTTTCCAGATTTCTCTCCCAAAGTACCTAAAATCACAAAAGGAACAATTTAGGACAATATTTGATCAAATAAACTCGAATTCGGGCTTAAATGACCCCCTAAAAACGGATCATTTTTCGCCTCATCATATACCCTTACACTTGAGATTTGCTTGTCCTCAAGAAAATGCGCTTTTATTCTACGCAAAAGACAAGTTAGGGGTCATTTAACAGTAATATAAAAGTAATTATAACAATTAATCGTTCCACTAAAGATCAATAGACAAGCACGGAGGTCATACACAAGCACCTCACAAATAGTGTTTAGATACTCACATCTCTCGGGTGTAATAAAGTGTAAATTACAATATGGAAACAGAAGATATCTCTCACTACCTGTCATAGCAAAATAGATTACCATAGGCTTGGGAAATGATCAAACCTCCACCACATGGCGTAAGCACCTAGGATAAACTATCAAAGAGGTCTTTTAAAGGGTTGTAACGTTAGGTGTAGGGATATGAAATACACGGTTTTGTTGGATAAAGGAAGTTTTACTGGTGGAGAGTTAACAATCTTGGTTAATTACATGTACAATATGGCGTTGCTAAGCCAAGACTAGACTCGACTTAAGCTAATAAATGAAAAATAACAAAAACATAAAATAAAAAGGGATGGTAGTCCGTTTTTTTTTTTTTTTTTTTTTTTTTTTTTTTTTTTTTTTTTTTTGCATACACTCTTACCCTACCATCCAAAATAATACATCATAGGGGATGAATGTTCCCCTTACACTTGAATTTTTACATACTTTACATTAAACTAAACTAATGACTCTAATTAAGAAAATCAAAACACTTGGAGTACTTTTAAGATTAACGTACATATGACGGTAATAAATGATGTTCTTTCCCATTACTCCATAAAATAAGTACTTACCCATGAGTCCCAATCGTCCCAAAACAATATATACAAGGATATGACTCAACTTAGCAACCATGTAATCAATTAGAAAGTTAACTTAGGGTTTAAGAAATAACAATAATGCACTAAAAATGAGCGCATACACGAAAGGCTAAGGCGATTTGGTTGTACATTTAAGTGGGGTGTAACAAATTCTTCCTTTAAGTAAAATGCTTAAAGTTAGAAACGAAAAGATAGGCTCGGAGGGGTGTACTAGGGGGTATCGTGTACTAAAAATGAGTACAATGCTAAGGGTGTGGGAAAAATTAGTTGACTTAACTAGCCAAGTAATATGACTTAAATGGTCAAGTAATTATAATACGGGTTTAACACAAGGGTGATCATAATGCCTCTTATCATGTAGTAAATCCTACTACACGAATGTAGTCTCACTAGCGGTCTCGGGATGCATCACTAACGCAAGTTCTAGAATCTAAATGCTACCGGTACACTCATAAGCACTAATAGTAAATGCTTTTCCTATCAAATCTAAAGGCGAACCTCACATATTTGGGTGGAAAATTTTTCTGAATATACGGTTATGTGCTAGTCATACAATCTCCTATCCATGAGACGCTTGCTATGGCTAAAGTTTCACTCCTAAATGTTGTAAAAAAATTTAAATTTGGCGCTAAAATTGCACTAACAAGTATTTCTCATAGTTTTATTACACATCTACCATTAAACAAAACAAACTCAAGCGAAAGTGCATATGTAAGGTATCATCTTTTTACCCTCCCCTTACACTTAATATGAACATTGTCCCCAATGTTCAAGTAAAAAATGTAAAAGTGAAAAAGTAAAGAGAATGAAATCAAATACTCCCCTGATTCGCTCGGTATGGATAATAAGGTGGCCAGGTTAAATCTTCCTCCAAGAAAATGAACAATCAAAGCTTCCATTCCAGAATATAAATCATCTTCTTGTCATACATAACCTGTAAAACCTGATAAAATAGACAAGACAACCTCGCGTAAAATCGGCGGCATCCTATATAAGTTACTAAATCCTAGAAAACAAAATAAGATATAATGCTTGTGGAATGAAGTTTGCAGATCTCCTGGAGATTATAAAACTTAATAATTCACAAAAACCATAAGACTCCGTTAGAAAAACAAAACCGGTAAAATTTCCAGATTTTTACACTTGACGCCGTCAAGAGTAAACTTGTGACGCCGTCAGAAGTGACCTGCAGAAATTCTTATGTTAAGTTTCCGGAAAATTTCTGGAAAAACTTGGTTCTACTTCCTGGAAAATCCTGCAAAACTTCATTATGACTCAATACAAGCATTTGACTCTAACAAATACGAATGTACATGTTCATTTAATATTGTGGAGAATCATGCTTGGTTTGTTTCTTAAAAACATATTTGGGGTTTCCCCTTACACTTATCTTTTGCAAAAATACTTTTAGGTGGAGTTAAGACTAGGCCAAAACAACAAAGTAAAGTATTTCCACTATTTAGTTTAGAAACATGATCTACCAACAATAAAAATTAAGCATGCATACGGAAGCAAATAACAAACAAACAAAATAAAATCACACAAAACATGGGTTGCCTCCCAAGAAGCGCTTTTCTTTATTAACGAGTCTTGTAGCTAGACTCAAGGTCATGGGTTACTACGTGATCTCATCGTTGGTTCGACTCTCTGATTGTAGATATTCCTTGTAAAAACCAATCACCTTTTTCTCAACCGCCCCCATAATCATTTGGGCAAATTCTTTATCGACTTTATACCTTGGTCCAAGGGCCAAGCAATCTTTGTAATAAAGACTCCTTTTTTTCCCATACATAATCCATGCCCTTTTTCTTATCGTCCTCATTAGTATCCTCAAAAGCACCAACGTTGTCCTTATCAAAACGGGATATAAATCGAAATTCTTTCATCCTATTAGGCATCCTATAAGTGATACTATCGGTGTTACTTGCAAATCGATCGTTCCTTCTATCTCATCATATTCCAACTTAGATTCCTCAACAAATGGTTTGCCAAACACAACATTAGATAATCGACAATCAATAACATTAGCAAGATCCTCCACAATCATAAAGTCGGTGACAAAAGTGAAATTACCAACAAAGACATGTAAACCTTTAACTCTCGCGACAAAGTTACAAACTCCACCGGGGTATTTGGGATCCCTTCTAGGTTCAAGTCTTGTTTTCACTATATCATTATAAACAGTTGAGGACATAATGTGATTCGAGATTTAAAGTCAATGTAAGCATTGCTAATGTGCCTATATCCAATCATACATGGTATCTTAGCATTCTTAGGATCGCCTCTCTTGATCTTAGGTTCAATTATGGTGAAAGGAGATCGCGGGTTATCAATAAGATTATTATAATATGCAATCTCCTCCTTAGTGGGGTATAGATTAAAATAGTCATTAAGCTTCGGATCTATTTCCCCCTCTTCAAGTCCCTCAATAACATTCACAAAGTCATTAGGCCCTAGGTCCTCATTTGAATACAAGGCGGTCGCTAGGTCACTAAATGCATGTTCGAGCTCAACCTTGATCAAACTATTAAGCTCCCTAAGTTCCCTAATCTCACTCTCAATTTGTTCACGTAACAAAGCCACTTCTCTAGGGGAAAGGGGTGGATTCGCGTTTTCCATAATGGTCAACGGAATAGTCAATGAATTTGATTTACTAACAAAGGCACAAAGAAAAAGATAGACCTAAAGAGAACCTAAAAATAAAAATAAAATCTTACTAGAAAGGAATCTAGCAAGCAGACCTAATAAAAAGAAATTCTAACCTAGACAATAACTATTCCCCGGGCTGCGGCGCCAAAAACTTGATGCGTGGGAATCGCAACAGGCTTTACCTCTCGAGGGATCTCGAGAAGCTTACAACCCCCACCAGACAGTGTACCTGATCGTTGTAGTATAGTATAGTGACAAGTACCGGGGGATTGATCGTTCAGCATAGGAATAGTGTCGCTAGGATTAGAAGACCTAAATACTAGTTCTAAAGGTGAGGGATGATTATTTTTGTGTTTTTTAAATTTTTTAGAAAGCAATTAAAAATCTCGGGTTTGAAGGATTTGGGCGGAATTAGTTGCTAATCAACTAACCCAATACTAAAGATGCAATCAAAATAAAATACAAGAAATAAAAATAAACTAATTTAAACTAAGGTTGTGAGCAATAAGTGGAGAAAATGTGTTTACTTAGATTTCACTAATCCCTAGACATCTTTTACACGTTAATTACTTGTTATAATTGCATGGATGACAGATCGTATTCCTTAATACCATTCATGGGGTGGCACACTTAACTCCCCAATTCTATGAGCTCTTATCTCCTCCTACACCATGCCCAGCACAACTATAGGGATTGTAAACAGTGGCTCATGCATTAAATACAACCAATAAAGACCTAGTGCGCGTCGGTTCATGTTTCTTAAGACGTTCAAGCATGTTACCAATTGGAGATCTGCCAGTTTTCTTAAGCCTAACATATAAATCATTCAGCCAAGACAAGTATAAACAAGTAATCAACACATAATTAACATCTAGGTTTCATTAGATCCAAGCAAACACAAGATAGATCTAGCCTAGCATGATGGAATTAAGACAAGAACAAGATATAGACCACCAACACATAGACATATTGATTGAATTAAAAAAACACTTATCTTAATTACACATGAAAGGTATCAAGGGCTTGGAACCCTTGAAAAACCTGTAAAATTCGTACCAAAATCGTACGTAGGGTTTCTCCAAAACTTCTCGTTCTTTTAATGTGAAAATTAGAAAACTATATATAGAAAAAGAGGTCTGACGGCGTCAAGACAAACATTGTGACGCCGTCACCTCGCCGCCAAAACTATTCTCGAACTGCCTTGATCTACATTTGAACCTGTCAAGACTTAATCATTTCCAGGCCGTCATGACTTTTACTCTTGACGCCCTACCTTTGTGACACCGTCAAATCTCTACTGGGTCGTCATGGAATTTTGCTCTTGACGCCGTCAGGATGTTACTCTTGACGCCGTCACCTACTGTTCCCAGCATGGAAAATTAAGACTTTGGCGTTTTCTTCACTTTTATGCTCCAAAAACGTCCGAATTGCTTCCTTTTCCAGATTTCTCTCCCAAAGTACCTAAAATCACAAAAGGAATGATTTAGGGCAATATTTGATCAAATAAACTCGAATTCGGGCTTAAATGACCCCCTAAAAACGGATCATTTTTCGCCTCATCACAGGTCTATAATAGCATTGAATCTTCATAGCTATACAATCGGAAAACATCAATGGGGTAACTTGAAGCCAGAATATTTGGAAAAGCTAACGTTTTATAATCAAGTATATTAACATAGTGATGTTAATGTGTATGAACATCAATATTTATTATGGCATAAAGGTATTGACTTTCTACAAACAGGCTTGAAAATAGACAATAGATGTCATTGTTGTACTATTGTTCATGTTTTCGAGTGCTTATATTACAATACCTTATATGAAAAGGAGCAGATAGCTGTTCATTCATATGGCGTACCCTACCACAATACCTCTATAATCTTTTCTCTTTGCCAATTTTTTAAGCCAAATCATTTTTCTCCAGATATTTAACATTAAGATTGTTTGTGAAGAAAGCTTCCCAACTGCACACAAAAGGTTATACATTTTAGTTTATTAGATATTTGATTTGCCTTCCTATATTAGTTCATATTCTTTATGATGAAGGGACAGAAGAGTGCATCACTAATCTGGTATGTTTACACTATATTTGCAGTTTTGATATATGTATAATAGGTTACAGTAATAGGTTGGATATCAAACTTTAAAAATGACTGGCCATGTCATCAAGTACAAGCTGCTTATCACAGTAGTGGTTGTGATCCAAAGGATATAACCAAAAATCAGTTTGGTCTTGAACTTTTTGAATGAAACTCCGATTTCAAGAGTAAAATCAAAGTTAATAGCACTTGCAGAAACCCAAAGCTCATGAGGTTAGACATTCTGCTTGATTTGCATAAAAAAGTTATAAAAAATAATAAACATTTGGTTCAAGCCGTAATTTTTGTAACGTTGTCCTAATTTTTTTAGAAAAGGAGCCAGATGTGGAAAATTATGTATGAAATCGTAAACGAAGGAAAGACAAATTACAATAAGACCACCAACTTTCATCCTTTCAGGTTAGTTTACATTATTAATGAATGATGCAAGTAGAAGGATACAAGTAGAGCTAGCAAAAAGGTTTGGTAGGGCGGGTTCGGTAATGGATCAAAAGGGTAAATTATGAACGGGTCAGGTTGAACAAAAACTTCTTTTTTCCATGACTTTAAAATTTTTTTTTATAGACAATCAGCTTTTTTGATTTGATTACTAAGATTCTGGTTTTTCAATAACATTATTTGTGTAAAAGAAATGCATTTTGAACAACACTACATGTATTTGAATCGTTCACATAGGCCGGTTTCATGGATTTGAGTTGGCCCACAGGATGGATCCTAAATCTCCTGGATGTGGTGTTCGCCAAATCAAAACCTACCTTCTGCATAGATTGATTGTAAGGATGACAATGAAAGGTGGATATGTGTCGAAAAATATTGTTTATATCATTCAAGCAATGAAGAAGATTTGGTATCAATGTCCGCTATTCATGATGAACCAATTGTTGATGATGACAACATTGAATGGATATGCATTAACAAAGATCGTGTATACCACAATCATATTGTAGACTATGTCGATCAAGAAGAGAAATCGATGTAAAGCATCCATGCATCGTTTTTCTTTTCAGTTCTTTTAATTTATATATTTGCATTTAAGATTGTTTGGAAATTTCATTTTATATTCAACAAAAAAATTTTAATTCTAAAAAGAAATTGGTAAGAAACCCAATTACATTTATATCATAATAATAAGTGATTTAGATATATATAATTACAACTGTTTGACATAGTATAACATGAAACTCGCCCAGCCATCGGCCGGGTCATGAAGCTAGTATATATATATATATATATATATATATATATATATATATATATATATATATATATATATATATATATAGGGTAGGGTTATAATAAAAAGTCTAGGAAGACGAATTTTGATGCATCACGGTTACAAAATTACTGCATCACATTTCTAAGTTACTGCATCACAGTTATAAATTTTATTGCATCACAGCTATAAAAAGTTACTACATCACAGTTAGTGCATTGCACTTATTCAGTTACTGCATCACATTTAAAACCCT